>JARUHQ010000018.1:0-5475240 GCA_029955515.1 Chrysomela aeneicollis | reverse complement strand
ATTACCGATAGTCTTCGAATTTAAAAAAAAAAATTCAATGGGACACCCTGTATATTTCAATTTCAATCGATTGCCAACTCCTTACGTAAATGGTTATTAAAAATTTCATCCTAAAACCACAAATAACGAAGTTAGGCGTCAGGTTATCCCATTGATAAAAAAAATGCGATATTCAATTAATGTTTTTCAGTTAGCATCACGGTTATCAGCGGAGAAAATACTACTAGTTCTCTGATTTAACCATATCTTTGATAATAAAGAAGTTATTTGCAATAGTGCAATAGTGTAATGTTCAGAGAACATCGTGAGAACCAAGGGAAAGATGGTTGGAGTTGGTGTTCTTCTTAAATTTCTGGAGATCGTATGCCTCGGGAAACACCTCCCTAGGCAATGAATTCCAAAGTATCGATGTTCGTTGGATGAACGAGTCTTTGGAAAGGGACGTTCTGCAGATCTCTAAAGTGACCACGAAGGGGTGTGAAGACTGAACTTGACGGGTTAATCTCGAAGAGACTGCTTATGGAGGAACGATTGTTGATATTTCAGAAGAGCATTGCCCATCAAAATATCTATAAAATAGAGATAAATCGCCAACTTTTCTACGGTGTTACATGAGATGATAAAATTTATTCACACACACAAATTACAAAATAATATATTTGATTTATTATATTTATTTATTTGATGTTTGATAACTCATTATCCTCATTTCGATAATAATAAATCAATATAGGCTTTCATCAAATCGATTTCAATATGGAGTTTAAATGGAGAACATTATGAATAATGATGATTTACTCTACAGTCAGTCAATTCAAATATCAGAATTTGATTTATAACGAAATATGTTTGCGGATCAGAGCGATGTAGATGCTTTATTTATGAGCTGACAGATGTGCCCAACTGTTGCCAAGGATCCAGAAAAGTGTTAAGCACATTACTCAATGAATAAGTTGTGGAATATAATCCGCGGGCGAGTCAGATCATCTAAACGTTAACAGATGTTTAACTTTTTCAGGAAGTTAATCAAATTAGTAAGGCTCATTGATGTATCCATTCTAAAAATGATCATCTCAATCGAAATGGAGAGAAGGAGTTTATAGTAAGTCTAACAGTAATTTCTTTTTGAATTATTTTCTTCCGTGAACAAAGATCGAATATATCATCAAAAACATCATGGTGCTGTCATGCTGCCAATCATATTATAGGTACTATGACTAAAAATGGCATGAGATGATAGGATTTAAAAGGTGTCGCCTCATGAATGGTGGATGGTTCGAAGGTGAGGAAAAAAAATATCTCCGATAGTATTTATTATCGCGCTGAGTGTGAGAAATATCAATTACATATTTTGAAATTGCGTAAGTTGATTATGACTTTTGAATATGGATCACTTAAAATGAAAGTTCCATAGTAAAATGTATTTACTTGAAAACATCCATTACTCATTCATCTCAAACGATTTTACGTGAAATCTGAGGATACATTTATTGTGTATAGCTATTTCAGATGTTATTAATGTCGAATCAAAGAAAGCAGCTGTGAAATATCGATAAAAGTATAATTAAAATAGTTACAAAATAATCATGAATTAATAAAACATTAACCAGCCTTCATAGCATAATTTTATTTCAAGAAAAAAAAAATCAAATCAAAACATTTACAGGTCAAAATTGATTATTATCTCCAGATCAGATATAGCCTGATCCACATATCGATGATTGCGGAAGGAACGAGTATATGAAATGCACTTTCCAACAAGTTTTGTGCACTACTTTTCCTACGACCATATTTTTTATTTTTCATTTCGCGGGAAGTCATGTTAAATGTAAGTTGAGTGGCCTCGAAAATTTCAGGTCGTGTCGATTCTATATATTACTGTCTACATATTTTAATATTTTAGGTAATAAGTGTTTGAAAAGTGTGTTTGACCGCCAACTTAGAAGTCTCATTGAGACTTGTATGAGTAAGGAAGACGGGGACCTTAGCTTTTTAACTGTCATCCGAAGCACTACCCGGCTGGTTATCTTTGAGAGTCCGAAGGATTGATATCTAGGTACCAAGAATGTTCGGTTGGTCACCTATCTCCTCCCGCTAAACGATGCTACAGAAACAAATTCGATTTCGAAACCGGACCCTCTCTGGGCCCAAAGGCCAGCGCCTCAACGCACTCGACCACCAATCCAGTTGAAGTAATTGGGTACTTTGAATTCCAGATGTAAATTACTGAATTTCCTTTCGGTAGAATATTTCCGGAGTTAAAACAAAAATGTATGTGCTGAGTTTGAAATTTTATTTAAATTTACATTAAGCAGGTAGGTACATATGAATTAAATAAAAATTAACAAATCGAACACAACCTGAACTGTTTCCATATATATTGATGGTTCAACATTGTATTCTTTGGTTTGCTTTTGGTGATTTTTTCTTGAATTACAGTTATCGAATCATTCCCGAAACGTGACATTTCAACGATGTTTAATAGTAGATTATACCACGAGTCAATAATAATAGCCATTATTGCGAGTAGTATACTCTACTTTATTTACGACAAATTTATTTATTTTAGATTTTTAATGAACAACTTTATTTGTCAACCTTTAAATTAGTGATAGAACAATTAATAAACTGAATTGGTCGTGAATTATGATTAACTTTGGAAGAGTTTTCAACACGAATATTTGGTATTTCGGTTGATGTAAAAGAAGAAGTTGCTTCATTACTATTTATCTGTTTGGCAATAGTATCTGCTGTAGTTGTTTTGTTTCTCATAGATTGATCAATGTATCCTTCAGCTACTTGGGTAGATTTCCAGCCCCCATGACGCTTCAATCCAGTTATATCGCCTCCTCCATCAATGTACAGAGTGGCAGATGATCTGCGATAACAATGGCCGGTATAACTTTGAGGATTTGGCAAGTTTAAATATTTAGCAATTTGTCTACCAATGTCTGCAAATTTGTTTTTTCCTATACGTTGTATTGTACATTTCGATTTTTGATAATTTAGAAAGAATGAATTGGTTT
Source organism: Chrysomela aeneicollis (assembly GCA_029955515.1). Classification (NCBI taxonomy): domain Eukaryota; kingdom Metazoa; phylum Arthropoda; class Insecta; order Coleoptera; family Chrysomelidae; genus Chrysomela; species Chrysomela aeneicollis. The sequence goes on along the minus strand of JARUHQ010000018.1, from coordinate 5,472,214 downwards.
CTACATGTGACGGACGGAGATCGATGTACTTCTTTACAATATTGTAAAACGTACTGTTTATGGTGAATTTTCGTACAATTTTAGTTTTAGTCTTGGGTATTGTTATCAATAACTCTGTTTGGAAATCCTTCACGTCTTCTATCTTCATTTCATAAAGCTCGTTTGAGCGGCATGCGCCCATAATTCCAATAACTAATATAACCTGAATCAAAAAAGAACATGAGTTTTTGAATAGATCAGATTAAATATGAACATTTACCTTATGCAAAAGAAAAATTTTATCAGGAGCTCTGTCAATAAATTCCCTAATTTCTTCCGGGGTCAGAGTGGAAGATTTCTTTGCTTGAAATCCTTCAGATTTTCTTTTTAAAAACGCTCGTAGTTTCTTATATTTTTCCAGATCAACGTCATGGTTTATCTTCAACACAGATTTAATCACTGAATAGAATGACCATAATGAAGATGGCTTGTATTTTGCACCCAATTCAGCGAAATAGGCCAGCAGAACATTTTCGGAATAAGAGTTTGCCTTGTTTCGAAGACGCCATTCGTTGAACGATGCGTACGTTTTATTATAAATGGATTTCGATGTTTCTGGTATTAAGGTAGATGTTGTTGCTGCAGCTAATTGTACAATTTCTGGTGGTGTACAAGTAAAAGATTCATTTTCATTCATTTTAATACAAATACACAAACACTACGCGTTTGACACTGACACTTTTGAGTTTGGTTATATTGTTTCCATGGTATTATTTAATTCGAGAAATTTTGTGATAGGAGTACAAGAGGGAATAAAGACTATTTATCCCTCGCCATTATTCCCTAAGGGATTAATATATGGCATTATACTTCAAAAACCACAAGTATAATACTTATATTATATATTAGTCGTAAATAAAATTCAGTATTTATGCCTGTCAAGATGACAAATGTACATTTTAACAATCGTTACTATAGATACACGGACCGAGCGGGTATTTTTCGATACCGACCGGGTATTTACCAGCCCGAAAATGTCCCGCCGGGAATTTATCAACAGTAAAAACACAAGAGCTTTTTTTTTATCGGATAAATTTCTCTTTCTAACGAATAAAATTTGCCAATCAGTAATTTTACGAGAAAAACTGACATGAAAAAATTGCGAGACCGTAGGTCGAGCAATTTTGTCTAATGTCAGATTTTCGAGTGAAATTACTGATGGAAAATTTTTGAGTTAGTAAAGAAATTTATCCAATAAAAAAAAGTTCGAGTGTTTTTTGGCAAGATAAATCAACGACAATATATAAATGAACAGTAATTATAATTAACTTTATTGAAATAACTATTTAAAGGAGCAGTTATTAAAAATACAATTTTTGAAAATGTTTTGGTTCGGTGTCGAAATTTCGATATTTTCTTCTCTGATGGTTTCGACACATGTCGAATATTCGTTCGAACACTTCTTTATATCCGAAGATCGCAAGTTACTAACAAGATTTTCGTGATGTTCAGGGTCAATTTGTAGATAGGGTTTGATCGATGCCGACGAAGAATGTCCAGTTATTTTTATAAGCTGTTGGTCACTTATTCCTGCTTTGGCTAACTGTGTAACTGTACTAGCACGGTTTGAATGATTGGTTATTTTATTATTTGTGGTGTCGAGGCCAATTTTCGTTGCTGAAATTTTGGTCCAAGAAGAAATCATGTTAATTCCCAGTGGAACATTTTTAAACCATCCTTTAGAATTTTCGAGCTTCCAAAAAGGGTTTGGAGTTAAAAAAAGTCGTTCAGACGTTATGTTTCCATTTCTTCTTTCTAAGAGTAGTTTTAATAATCTCACTGGACATATATTTTCATCAATATAATTTTTTGTTATCCATTTGCTGTCTGCCAATCTTTTTGACCCACCTTGTGCCGTCTTGGAAAATATTGTATTATATTCTATTCTTCCTGTAGGAGTTCCATCTTGATTTTTCTCTTCTTTGAAATAGTATATTCTACAGTTTACAGCTTCTCCTCCCCTCCAAGCTAATTCATAAGAAGCTATATGAAAAAATCTTCTTTGCAATCCATCTGGTTCATTTATATTCCATAGTTTTGCCATTTTTATAATATCTTTCTTATCTATTGCAACAGAACCTAACTTTCTTTTATCCGGAATAGCTTGCAATTCTTTCCGTTTACTATTTCTCGCATCACGAGCTTCTTTGAAAGTTATATCGGCAAAAGGATCAACTTTAATATTGTACTCACTGAAATATTTTTCTTGAATCATCTTTGCAGTCGAATTCCAGATTGTTTTCAGAGCATATTCCTTGTAATCTTCTCCATTTCGCTTTTTCATGTTATAAGCCCAGTCTTTCAATATATCTGCTATATGTTGTACCGGTGTTTCTTCTCCCAATTCGTAATTTCTGGCTTTACAAAACTCCATGAATTGTCTCCAAATCGACGATTTCGTGTTTCTTGTAGTTTGCGGAATTGATTTTTTTATATTATTTGTGATTTCTACAGACGAAATTTCCCCAAAACGGCTCATCCTGCGATTTTTCGTGTGAATAATACCCAACAATCAAACTTGACACGACAGAAATTGAAGTGACGGGCGCATACTAGATGGAGAAGGTTTCGAGGAACAGGCATTTTTACAGCGATAAAAAAGGATGCACCTTTTTTATCGATGTCAAAATGACTCACGTCATCGTCAAATGGTGTTTTCTATGGAGGAGTTGATTTATCGCTGTAATTGATCGAAAATGTCCCGCTTCATATGGGATTTTTAACATACGATGGAAATATAAATTTCAAATGTCACCTTTCATCCATTGTCGCCAGTAGATAATCATGCAACCAAAAATACAGTTGTGCATATCGACATCAACCGAGGAATATAAGTTGGTGCGATATCTCAAATGTAAAAAGTGCAAACTTCTGTGATGTCAGCCTCTGTTATCAAGATCATCAAAAATTTTATTAGACATAGTTCCAGACAATTTATATCAAAGAAAATCCAATAAATATCAATGTGATGTGTTGTTTCTATTAGTACATATGCGAGCGTGCAATTTTTTTTTTCATTTCAACACGTGTACTTTTTCAAATAACAATGCCATGGTGATATGAGCTACTTTCCAATTAACAAAACAGTGTGCTTTATGATGTTTTCACACGTGCTCGTATAGGATAACATATTTTCATCATCCAATATTTATTATCCTAGTCCTAGATGTTTCCGAAAATGAATCATCAGATTTCTTTTTTCAGTATTATCAATAGATATATCGCTCTGAAATTTCGAACGTACACTCTGAGAGAATTATTATACAGGAAAGACATAAAACATTACGCGGATTATGTATATATGTCAATGTTAAAATGGTATGACAAGTTTTTCATTCGAAAATATTCCTGTCAGCTAATTTCATTTCCTTTCAGGCCTACTGAAGATGGCAACTTAGGTGCTGCAATATGTAATTAGTTTTCTGTTAACTAAAAATTTGTATGTTTTTTTTTGGGTGAAATATTGTATTTCAGTAAAAGGTGTCCCAAATTCGCGGGCCAACATGGGGAACTCGCTAACGGTTAGAGACACAGAGTCGGTTAAATTAGAAAAAAAGATGTGTATTTATATTCGTAATATGCCGCAAATTGAAAGTTTTTTAGTTTTTGAGAGATACACTGGGTGGATAAGTTCTTTTTGACTCTGGTTCTAACTTTTGACGTCTTTGACCAATATAGACACTTCATGTTACAGTCATTTTTTATATTTTAGAAATTCTCGATTATTCGAAACGAAGAAGTTCAAATTGGGGTGAAGTAGTAGAATTATTATAGTGCTCTCTTAGTTTTCAAGACATTAGAAAAAACTGATTTTTTGAATTATCATCCTTGTCAACTTTTGTTTTTCAAATGACACACCCTATATAATAGTAATAATAATTAGTTTACTTTATTGGGTCATCCAATAGGCCATAGACCAAGGTCCTTCAGCCTGTTACATTATATCACATGGTGGTATGTATAGTTATTAGATAATAAAATAATAAAAATATACGAGAAGGAAAAAAAATTCGTTATGTAGTCTTCTTAATCCTTAATTATTGAAATTTTGGATGTGCTCCCATATGGTATTGAGTGGGAATTTTCTGTGCGGTCTTCTTCCTTGATTCCTGTTCATACAGAACTGGCTTAGAATCTCTAGGATGTGTTATTTATGTGCAAACTTTTCAGATAGGTTGTGTATTCGTTGATTTATGAGGACACCCTATATATTTTCATAAAATTCCGCAACTTTGCACCAATTTTGAGTTCTCGAGATCCCAATGATCGGCATCGAATTTGAATAAACTTTGCACCAATTCAAAGTTCTTCGTATCTGTTCCCAAGATCCCAATTATGACCACCGAATTTGTATAACCCTGCACACATTGTGCTAAGTCAGATTATCTTTCACATTGTACCTACATGGAGTTGTGTGTTGTATGATATATTTTATATGTTTCAGACGTTTGAAACCAGAGGAATACAATACAACTTCAATGCGAGGTAAACTGGTGGACAAGTTCAGAAAAAATCTCTACGAATAGGGGGAAAGGTTGTCAAGAAGAAGGTCTGCAAGTGATGATGTGATTGATGAGAGCCCCAATAAGAGAACGGAAGTTGAGGATGATTCTCATTTCAAGAAATCGATATAATTCCTCTAGTTTGATAAAATTCTTGATACAAAACAATCTACAGCTAAAACTGAAAATCTTATTTTTTTGTTCAAGGAAAATGCGAGTCATTGAGAGATTATGATTGTCTTGATTTGAATATATTGTGTTCTCAATCTGAAATATTGTATTATTCCCACGAAGAACTCCATTCATTTACGATTCAAGAAATCTATAACATTGGAATGAGTGTATTTAGTTGAAAACATAATAGTCTTGAATTGAGCAGAGACATTTATTCCAGTATACAGTGTGTACCAGCCAAATGGAATAAATTCGTTAATAAATAAGGTGGCGTTTTAGGAAAAACGCTCGGACACGTCGATTTGTATCTTTGGTTGCGCTTTTTTTTCAAAAATAACTTTTTATACAGGGTGTGTCATGCCACAGGGGCCAATATCAACTTACTTATTTTAAATGCAACACCCTGTATTTTATTTCATTTTCAGGTTCTTCCTGAAGAGCTGATTTCGTCGATATATCAGACTTGGGGTATAGCGCGTAAGATTACAGAGATATAGGGTGTGAAAAATCGAGATTTTTCAAATTTAGGAATTTTTTGTGCCGAAACTATCCATTCTTGCTCAAAGCGGCTTACATGTCCCTATCTCAACTTTCCATTTACTATCGATTGATATTTAATTGAAACACATACGGGTGGTTCAAAATTTTGAGATTTGCATCACCTTCTATTTGTTTCTATTGAATGTCAGTAGAAAGTAAATGAAAAGTGAAGATAGGGACATCTAAGCCGTTTTGAGCAGAAATGATTAGTTTCGACACAAAAAATTCCTAAAGTTGAAAAATCTCGATTTTTTACACCCTATATCTCTGTAATATTTCGCGCTATACCCCAAGTATGATAAATCGACAAAATCAGCTCTTCATGAAGAATCTAAAAATGAAATAAAATACAGGGTGTTGCATTTAAAATAAGAAAGTTGATATTGGCTACTGTGGCATGACACACCCTGTATAAAAAGTTTTTTTTGAAAAAAAGCGCAACTAAAGATACAAATCGACGTGTCCGAGCGTTTTTCCTAAAACGCCACCGTTTATTTATTAACGAATTTATTCCGTTTGGCTGGTACACACTGTATATAAACAAGCCATACTCTTGAATCAAAGTATATCAAATCAAATTAAGCAATTCTTTTTATGTGTGTGTATACTTCCAAATCTCCTATTCCACCACTCACTTGAGATGACGGTCTCCTCTGTTTCCTCCGTCTACCGCTGCTGCCGGCCTTCTGCTCCGACTTCATGAAACTGATCCACAGGGACATATCGGGATAATTTTTCGAAAATCGCGAGCACAACTATCTTCCAACCACCACGCGGATGCCGCCGCATTCGACTGGGCTCCCGAGGGAATCGGCGATGCGATCGTACGCAGCAGAGGAGGGATAATCGCGGCCTCCTTCGATGCAGCTTCCGCGATCAGGGAGTCGGGAATCGAGGGGTGGCGTTGTACAAATAATCGCACCCCGTGCGGGGGTGAGTAGATTGTTTGGTAATTAGAAGGATCGAGGGGTCGTGTGATGGGAGATTTATCGTCTTGATGTGGTTACCAGAAGCGAGCGTTTGACATTGTTGATCGAGCATTTATCGTTTCAAATGTTGTGATTTTGGGACATTTACGTTGTAGTTATTATTCAAGTGTATTCAAGTCCCTGAAGTTGATATTCATTTTATTTATGACTAATATTCAGGGCGATTCAAAATTCGATGTAACTATTTCAAGGACGTATAGTACGATAAAACTACCTGACCTGAACTCAAACATCAAAAAAAAAGTTGCTTCCTGCGCCAAATTGTTCAGTCTACTCCCCTCAGCATGTATTAAAAATTTGGGTGGGGGGAGGGTGGACAGACGGAAATTTTATCTTTATTGCAGTTTTTTGCCTTTATATTGAAAACTATGAGGTTTAACGCAAAGGTCATTCCACACAAAAATGATCTATATCTTAAGGAAAAAGTTCCCCTCAAATTTTCTGTTAACTGAAAGGTTACGGAGGTGTGGAGGGGTAAAAATTACATCATTTTTTTCATTTGTCCATATCATCTCTTATAAGCTTTGATTTCTAGAAATGTACCCATCGATCGAGCTTTTCGAAACTTCAGAAAAAGAATAGAATTGTGTTAGGAAGTGAATGGTGCAGTATTCGAGCATATTTCATGATTTTGTACTGTTTTGCGAAGAAAAAACTTTATAGTTTATGTCGTTCCTACTTCAAAACCTCAGTTACTGAGTGAGCAAACTTCCAAGCGTTCTTTCTAAAGTACTATTCGTATTAACGATTTTTCCCTATTATGACCAGCAAGTAAGATTCGATCATATCGTGTAAGGAAAATACAGACTTATAAAAATCTAAAATCCAATATGGCTTCCATAGCAAATACCAAAGTTGAGTGTTGAATCTTTGGCATCGAGAAGGCCTTGGAGAATACGATAACAAGTTAGGTTTTCTTGTAAAAAAAGTGCCTCATGAACGATCTAGTGATAACGTCAAGTACCCTTGGTTTCCGCTTGAAAAAATGAAAACGAAAATAACAATTTTCCATTTTTTCAGCTGATTGTTCAGATAATTGTTCAGCATGAAATGCGCAATGTGCACCCTGCAGGTCAAATCTTGCAACTGAATTTGGAGCAAGATTCTTTCGTCTGATTAGATTGATATTTGGTAGATGTTCATAATAATTATTCTCGTAACATTTACTGAATTTTTATAGTTGAATAAATAAAATGACAGCTCCAAGATGGCGGATGAGTTTTATGTTCTGATTCGTATAAAAATTGGTATCATAAACATGTCCAGCGAAATCAAAGAATGACTTGATAGTTTCAAAATTTATCTTCTATTCAAGTTTTCTAAAAATGAGAACATTAACTTTGAAGTAAATCAAACCAATCACTTCATAACATTATAAAATTTTATATGCTATAGCTTGTCGAAACTATGTAAAAATTAAGTTTCAGAAGATAACTTCGTGTTTTTTCTTCGAAAAATTGATTGGCATGACATATGTTCTCATTACTGTGCTTGAAATGCATGAAGATATTTTGGCGAAAGCAATGAGTCTGATCTCAATAATTTTTCGAGTTATTTGTTAATGTCCAACTCAAAAATTCCTCACCGTTGAAAAAATGCTTTTTCAAAAGTTATATCATTGTTAAGTATGCGTTTGCATATATTGATATTCCGATTTTGATGATCAAAACAACTGTATACTTCTTAACGAAACGGCACATTGAAATGAGTTTTTTTTTCCGGAAAATATGATCACACCAGAAGGTAAAGAAGAGAAATATTCAATATTAAACATTTCTTGCTCACATAGAAGCTAGTAAAATTGATTAATTTGAGGTTATTTAATTGAACACAACCAATGAGAAGAATATTATAATGGAAACAGATTCTATGAGCTGTTTTCAATCTATCAAGTTGATATGGATACATTTCGACGTTTCAAATATTTAATAATTCCAAAATATCAAGATTTGGTTGAAACACTGACGAAAAAATTAATGAAATCATCGAATGAACTATACTAAAAAAATATTGTCAGGCACATACAAAATGTTTATTCGAATTACTGGATTAATGATGAATGTTCGAATGCAGCTTCAACATTTTTGTTTTCAAGCTTTCGAAATCTGTTTTTTCATATAATTATCATTTTCTTTGGATTATTCTTACTGAGAATTATCGCTTATTTTCAAAATTTTGAGGGTGACGTTTTCAAGCGTCAGCACAATCAAATTTTCTGGGTACGGGACAGTCTAGATTCGATTCAACGCATTTTTATATCTACTACAGATGCACAATCGAGTTACCTAAATTATCAAGAGAGAACATTATATAAATACATTGTTAAATAAAACAGTTGGTATAATGACTATATCTAAAACTATTTGCCACATTATATATCCCACAATGACGCACATCTAGAACACTTTATGGATTGTTTATAAAAAACAAATCACAAGATATTGACAAATGGAAAGAATATAACTCGTGCTTTCTAGAACTGCGAATTTATAAACAAGTGATAAATTTCCCTGAGGTTTATTGGTAATTTGTTTGACGAAATCAAGCTGAGAAATATACGTGTTTATTATCATAGGGCGAAAAAAATTTAGGTAGGTACTGTTATCTCAATTTCGACTCAATATAACTTTTCAAATTTGACTTTCCACACGAAAATTCAAACCTATTCAACCCAAATCGTCGGTAATCGAAATATGAGCACAATATAAATAGACTAACATATTTTTTGGATCAACGTAAAAAGTCAGGGAAGGCCAGACCGTGATATACAACGGAATGAAAAAAAATCAATAGTATTTTGCTTTCCCCCGAAATGTTGTATGTGTTTCATGTGTTTGACAAGACGTTTCCGTTGAAATAACATATTCGATGCTTGCATCCACGTTCTAATTTAAGAGCACATATCCGGCAAGCTTAATTACCCAAAAAGAAACCATTTCATATTCTCAATACTCCTCTTGCAGCATTACACCATTTGGTACTGTATATAGTTAGATATACATCGAGGTTATACACAGTCTGTGACATTTCCAGGGGATTAAATCATCCTTGCATGCTCAAAGTGGCGCAGGAAGTATTTTGAATCAAAAAAGCGAAATTGAACTCTAAGTCGGTAGATGGAACTAAATGTGCTGATCTTTTCTTTTCTAGAAATATGACCTAACTACTTACTTTGTTTGATGATGGTTGTTTAGTCGAAACTAATAACTTGTATTATTTCTTTTTTCATATCAAACAACTCCAAAGGAATTTTGTGCCTTGTATTTATTCAGTATTTCTATCAGTTCTGAAAGTTTCATTTCGATAATTTCGGAAATAAAAAGAAGCTTCCATGAAGAGCGAGACACACTGTGTATAGCGAGAAATAGAGTTCTACTAACATTTGAAAATTTGTGCTCCAAAAGCGCCATTATATATTTCATTCGAAAATCGATCGTACCGCCATCTTCACGCAAGAAATGAATTATTTCCACGGTCCTGAGACAATTGACACGTTAAGGATAGAGAAACAATTATTGACAATTAACCTAACCTTACCTGCTTGGACCTGAAAATAGTGGATATGTTACGCTCAATAGTCGAATTCCAGCATTGCTCGAAAAAAATACGCAAAACTAGTTTTGAGGAAGGAATATTTCCCAGACCCGTAATTTTGATTTCATACGGTTATTGATTATTACAAAACAAGCAGAACTAGTGATGAACGCGCTATATTCATTCATTGAGATTAAGGTGGATATAGATATGGTAGAACAATTCCCATTAAAAGGCACTAGAAGTATTTGTAGACTTCTGCCTACTTGATTTTGTTGAATTTCAATCATAGTTTCAAACAATAGTAATACTTCCACGACTTCATTTGGATGGCGCCACGTCTGCGGATTCCGCATGATGAATATTAATTTTCACAATTTCTCAGTCATTTTGATTTTGTGTGATTTGTTCAATCAATATCATGATTGAATAATCGAACAATATTCATATTTCAAGCCAACACCACAATTATGAATGATCTGTCACTGTCACTTGAACACGAATAACCATAGAATACATTAATAGAGAACTGAATTATCGATATTGATATCAAATGCGATATTAACGCCATATCCGAACGATTAGACAAATATTACCGGTGTTATGATCTTCGCTAAACCAGTCTACAGGTTTTGACTAAAAACAATTGAAGAGTTGTTTCACCATATCTATATCCACCTTTATTGAGACTTACCTAACCTGAACGTAATAACCTATCCATAAGGGCGGGATCACTAGTTTTTGTAAAATTTCAGGTTTGGGAAATATTCCTTCTTCAAAACTAGTTTTGCGTATTTTTTTCAGGCATCGTCCGAATTCGACTATTGATCATAACAGATATAACACGTTGGATATCGTTTCCAGAGAATTTTACTTCGGAATAATTATTCCACGAATCTTTTCTTCATGAATGATCTCAAAATCGGATGATAATTGATTGTTCGAAACAGCTATTACATGGAATAAGCTACTTTATCGGCAACAAAAGAAGAATATAAACTCTGAAGTTAATCAAACCAATCATTTTGTTACATCATAAAATTTTACAGGATGTAAAAGCTTGTCGAAACTATGCAAAAATTAATAAAAAATATACCGGTAGCCTCCGGCCAGTTTTCTGGCGTAAGAAAAATTAGCTTTGATTATAATCACTCATTTGCACGGTACGACAACTAGACGAATATTCAATAAATGCATAATATATGGCTTTTCATCGGACCCTCAAATGAAGACTAATATAAGATATTGAAATATTCTGATGATGGGATCCCAAAGTCGAAACGTATAGTTTGCAATCTGCTTATAGAGGAGAAAATTATAGAGAAATGGAAACCTATTTGATTCAATTTCAATACTGAAATATTCTGATGATGGGATCCCAAAGTCGAAACGTATAGTTTGCAATCTGCTTATAGAGGAAGAAATTATAGAGAAATGGAAACCTATTTGATTCAATTTGGAAATTGAGAAATGTTTACTCACCGATTCTTTCACATTCTGCTCGTCAAAAGTTACTTTCAGTTCATTGTGTTGTTCATCATCGATTCCACTGCAAATAAATACGAAATCATGATATGAAAGAAAAATCAATAGATCACATGGAAATACCATTATTCGATATAAACAAACAAAGGAATCTTCAAAATATTATCAATGGTTCAAGCAAATATCGAACAAGAATGTATGAAGAGTTATTTTTGTCACATTGTTCAAATATTTATTCTTGCCATATTTGTGAGTTCTCATACAGAATGTCCCAAAAATAATAACCTTTCCAAAATATTCATGATTTGCATTCTTATGGCCACACTACACAGGGCAAATAGTAAATATTACAAAAAACTCCAGTGTCGGATGCCTTATGTCAAAAAATGAACATATGTCCGAGAATACCATATTCACTATTCACCACAATGTATATCGAACAAAAAACTATGGAGCCAAAATTAATGCATCAAAAAGAAAGTATTGAAATTGTAACAAATTGATATCACGAAAAATATTATTCTCTAAAAACACAGCCCCATCAACTTCGTATAAAAGTTTTCATTAAACAATACAAAAAGTAGTGTTTCTTTATTTCCTGTCATAAATTATGCTCCTATACTAGTAAATTAATGTCCTAATCTTGATTCATTGTCAATTACATTTTTTACCGAAAATTCAATACAGTTTGTATAATATACAACTTCGTGTCAGTCTATAAATATAAAGTTAACGGTTTTAGAATGAGATTTTGCCACGAAGTGTTTATATTTAGGAAAATCTGTTGGTTTTTGAAATTCTTATTAAATGAGACGGATCAGATTAGACTTATAAAAACACACCTGTTCCATTAATTTGCTCCAAAACAGATGGTTTTTACAGAAATTTTGTACCAGCACATTGTGATGCCAAATTTTCTATAATTTATATTCAAGAAAGAAATTAATGAATATTGTCGAGATTTCAAGAGTGCACATTTTGAAAACAAAGAATCTTTAGCAATATACGCCCCAAAACCTACTAATTATTTTCTTATTTTTCCTGTTGAGCGTAAAAATGATGATTTGATGAGATAATACCCATCCATTCCAGGCACCCAGTATAGATGTGTCATTTTCTAGAATCAAAACATGTCGAAACTATTTTTAAGTTTTGGCTGCCAACTAATATACATGTATCCCGATGATTTTGAAAAATGTACTAGGTGGAAACAACACGGGAATAAACAATACACGAATCAAAATTGATTGCGATCTTCAAAAGTTTACAACAGCGTAATTTTGAAGGCCCTGATGATATATTTAGAGCAAACGGTGTGAAATTACCTCATTATTTGCGTTGATAAAATATCACTCCCATTTATTTAAACTCAAAAGTCAGTTGATGTTAGAACATGGTTGAACTTATAACTACCTTATATTTTAGCTAAACAGTGAAATACTTGTACACTGTTCGCGTTTCCACCTTTCGTTAATTCCGTAGATTACAGATATCAAGTGTGATTAGATAACATTCAACTGCATGAAATAACAGAATATGACTGATATGCTAGGTAACTATTTTAGGGACAGGACAGGATCAACAAGTAGATAACATAGATTAACACGAGTAAAATTAGCGGATATCATCAATTTCTCGAAAATTTTCATCTATCTACAGGGGTTATACGAAAATTTATATAAAAATGATAACAAAGATGTATAATATTTCTCTGTATACTTTTGTTGGAAATGCAAGAATACTCTGGAGCTTTTGTCAATTTTTTCAATTGAAACTCCTTGAATCGAGAGTGCTTTCTGTTCTCAAATATAACTTCTTTGATGTTATCAAACGGCGACAATAAGGTGATGTTTGTCCTGATGCATATTACCCCCAAACTTTCAAGAACATTATGGGTTTTCTTCTTGTTTTTTTTATATAGTGCGGTGAATAGTGCGATAGATAATCCCCCCTTATCATCTTTTGAACGAATCAATATTTTTCAACCAAATTGCCTCAGTTATGACGTCATCCGCACAAGCGTGACGTCATTTAGGGGTTATAAGTAAATTTCGAGGTAGAGGTATTTCGAACCTGCGAGTATTCGAAAGTGTCTTCTCATTTTTGTTTACCGTTGGGGGAGAAATGGGAATGTGCAGTTGTAAACAGAAAACGGAGAAGCTTTTATGAATAATGTCATGACAGAGTCGAAAACTGCAAACAAAATGCCTCGAATTGCGAAAAGTTCAAGTAAAAACAAAATGAGAACACTCAATGACAACAATTCACCAGTAAACATCTAAGACGATTAAAGAAGATGGAAAACTAACAGGCAACGGACCTCAACTGGGAAGGGATGCATCAGTATGGTATACTGATGGATTAGTGAGCCTCTCGCCAAGGAAAGCTAAACAGTTTTTCGAGTTGAACAAAAAATACTTGAAACTGATAACGGGACTCCTCACTGGACACTGCTCAAAAAGATGGGTAAAACAGAAAGTGATAGTTGCCGCTACTGTGAGATCTTCGCTGAAACTGCAGAACATTTGCTTTGCGAATGCCCAGCACTCTTTTGCAAGAGGCTCAAGTTCCTAGGAAACTGATATACTTCGCAAGAAGCCTCGGAATCCCGGGCCTCGAATAGATTGAGGGTTATGCACAAAAGATCTAATAGGTTCAGGTGCTTGAGAGGCTGCACAGCCTTAACGATCTCCCCTACAATCTAGCAGGCAACAACTAATTTCCTCCTAACATCGAGAGTGGTACGCCCAATTACCTGAAGACTGGTTTCGGACTTATTTGTCCTCATCAGTGCTGGGTAGTCAACGAGCAGTTACCCCAAGACCAAGAGCGGATCGTGCCCGAATGAAACGAACATTTGCATATTGTCTTCACTGTGAGTCGGTGTATATAGACTGCGAATATATATAATTCAGTTTTCTGCCTGACATTAGCCAGGAAACTAGTTATTTTCTTATATTTGTCTATCTTTCTCAACATCTTAGATGTTTTTTAGTGAATTGTTGACGTTAGGTATTCTCATTTGGCTTTTACAGTCAAGTTCCTCTGAAATTAGGTGTCATATTATGGTTTCAAATAATCTAAATGTGTCGAAAACAAAATTGATATGATTGGGTATTTAGCTTTTGTTTTCACCTTGGTCCAAAATACATAGTTGCACTATTCTCGTGAACAAAAATATAGGGTGAAACTCAGTACAAGAAATGATGAATGCACTGTCATTACACACTATTGAAGGGATACACTGGCATTTTTCGTATTCATACAATTTTCACAATGGAATAAATATAATCATACCTGTTTCTGGCGTCTTCAGATTCGGAAGAACTGATTTGTACTCTCTGCGCCCATTTGCTCTTAACTTCTTCTTGCACCCTTTGTTTCAGCGCATTCACCCTTTGCCGCTCCTGTTCTATCACTTGTGACCCTGAAAGAATCATCGCAGAAAAATTATACAACTCATAGAATCACTACACTGGAACTCACCTTGTTGGCAGAGGTGTAAATGTCTTATCCTTTCGATTTCTCTCAGAGATTCGATCGTTTTCTTTCCCAAAGAACCATGCGCCTCGTTGATATTGATAGGCGCATCTGAAGTTACTTTGCTTATCCTGTCTATGTCATCTTGACTGGGAAATTTCTTATCTGGAATTGAAAAACATATTCATCTACAAGATGAAATCAACGGAATTCGCGATAGGTGCTAAGCGATACGCTCCCTAGCGGTGACTCGTGAACCACTCGAAGTGGGATAACCACTGAACTCTCTGGGGGTTAACCCACAGACAAACTAAACCTCTGTTCTGTTTATGTTCGCTTCTGATGTGAAAGGTGTACTTCCAGCAGTTTTTCGAGAGATGTTCTGATGAAATACATGAAAAATCTTATCGATTTTCTCGTTTCAGTTATTGTTTGGTGGCAAAGACACCTATGTCATAATGACACAAATATCAAAAATATGATAACAAAACAAAAACGATACCACTTCAAGAAGTTCAAGTTGTTACCATGTGCTACGTGTTATTTTCTATCGCGATTAATAATCTGTTAGTACGCTCATGATTTTTTTTAGATTGAGCATACAGAAGACAAAATGATCGAAAACCCGAAACAGTTGACGCCTACGTCATCTGTCAACAGTTTTCATACTTCGGGTGTTTTTTTTGTTGGCTAGAGAGTCGGTTATTTTATTGTTTCGTTATCAGAGGGTTCTCAATATATGGGAGTTACGAAATACCAATTATGGAATCCGATATATGATGAATCAATTTGACGTATAACGAATTCCATTGGGTATGAACTAGTGGAATTTATATGCACTCAATGTATATCTATTTACAAGTGCTTACCAGTTTTTCCAATCGTGCACTCAGAAATAATTTTGATTTTTTATGCTAATAAGGGAGACAATTTTTGAACTGCAGAAATGGGATTCCTGGTATGATGGATCCATTTAAGTTTTGGTTTATTCAGAAAAATCTCACTCACCAACAATCTGTAACAACGTTTTTTTGATCCTCTAGACAATTACCATTCTGCAAAATTCATTGATTCATTTTATTATTGCTTTGATCGTTTTTTAAATAAAAACTTCAGATTGTAATATTCGAATGAAAAAATCCAATTTCATAAAGATTTCAGAGGAAAAATAAAATCCTAAGAATGTTTTATCTTTCCCTCGATATTATGATCTGAAAATTGTGCTGTTGGTTGAATATTTTTTGAAATGCATAAGATTTTTCTGAATGAATGAAATGCAGTTGGGTATAAGAGGTTATACTTCCAATCATACGAGAATGTCAAAAAAAATTCCGAAAAGTTATTGAATGAATAATAACAAATTTCAGCAGCTCAAAAATGATCTCTCTTATTAGGATACAAAATCAAAATTATTTCTGAATGTGCAGATATCATTATTATCAATGACATCATTCGATTACACAGATACCTTGCACTCAGTGCTTATGTTTTTCTCTTCAATACATGCCAAAAAGGAGAATAGATATACATTGAAGGTATATGAACTCCAGTAATAGTTCATGCCCAATGGTTGCACCATAATAATCGTACGTCTTACATCGGATATCTATGGAAATTCAGCCTTGAGCTTATAAAAACTAGCAAAATCAAAACAACTGATATTTTTTGAGTTTTTGGTTACATCAAGAAAGCTCTATTATAGCAATAATAATAATAATAATAATAATAAATGTTGTGTATTTCTTTATAGGATAACTCAAGTGATTACTCAGATTTGCAGGTGCTTCAGAAATATTTAATTACACACAAACTGGGTACTACAATAGGACAACACATATTAAATGAGGGTATTGAGAATACTGAGTCTCGTGAACAGAGTGAACATCTCAAAGTAATTGAGTTTCTGAAAGAAAACGATTTATTCATGAAAATATAAATGATTATGATTCCAACTCACCTGTGACATATCTATACGGCTAATGGCATTAGTTGCTGATACCAGAACAAAGAAAATCATTTATTATTTACCATTTACAATAAGTATTGAAGTAATAGATATACTATATTCAGCACTATAAAAATGTGGTAAATAATTGGTACAGTGTTAGGCCATAGGCCAATTCTACCTCCCTATATCAAGAACCCTGTTCGTTGTTTTGTATTTTCGCTGCAAGCTCGAATCAACGAACAGAATAAAATTTGTATCATATTAAACACGAAACAAAATCATTAGCCGTCATTTTTCTCGTAAAATCGGATTAAATTAAATCAAAACTGACTAATATTAGAGGTATTCATCTAGTTATTGTATAGCCGGTATAGCTTGATATCATCAGTAAGCAATGAGCAACTTAAATTAATAGAATCACTGATATAGTGACAATGGAAGGTTCAAATAAGATCCTCGAAGATGACAATGGAAGGTTCAAATAAGATCCTTGAAGAATTCCTTAGGGTAGTACCACAAATCATAATGTCATTATATGAAAAATACTGTTGACACCAAGAAATAGCTACTGCCGGTAGAATCACTGATATAGTGACAATGGAAGGTTCAAATAAGATCCTTGAAGATGACAATGGAAGGTTCAAATAAGATCCTTGAAGAATTCCTTAGGGTAGTACCACAAATCATAATTTCAATATATGAAAAATACTGTTGACACCAAGAAATAGCTACTGCCGGTAGAATCACTGATATAGTGACAATGGAAGGTTCAAATAAGATCCTCGAAGATGACAATAGAAGGTTCAAATAAGATCCTTGAAGAATTCCTTAGGGTAGTACCACAAATCATAATGGCATTATATGAAAAATACTGTTGACACCAAGAAATAGCTACTGCCGGTAAATTAATCTCTCACCTATTCCTACTTCCAAGATAGACTTCTCCTGGAACAACTTCTCGTTGAACGACTGCGACATATTGTACACATTATCGTCCGGTATCCTCGAATTGCTGACAATCATCGAGCAGCTGAGGTCCGTTATCTTGTGCAGCGACATGCTCGACAGCTGCACCTCGATGTCCTTCGACTTCTCGCTCTCCGTGTCGCTCGACATCTCCTGCTCAGACTCCTCGTTCGAGTGCATTGACAGCTCACCGTCGATGCTACGCAGCCGGTCGCGGATCTCTTCCAGCCGCCGCATGCACTCCACCCTGTGCTTCTCGATGTCCTATTTGTAACATACACATTTTTTGAATATTGAAAAGTGTTGTGAAAAGTGTTTTAAAAAGTGTTTTAACCGCCAACTTGGTTGAACAGTTACCTTCGTAATTCTAGGACTCGCATGAGTTAGGATGACGGGGACCTTTAGGCCCTCCGCACATATGGGTCGATCGGCGACATGGGCGACGCGATTCGAATCGTACGACGGTCTCCCCTCTACTCGACTTCCTAGCTAGGCAAATCATTTGGATCTCGCACACGGGTCGTTTAGTGGTCGTCTAGAAACGTACGATTTCACATCTTTTCGTTTTCAGTCTCACGCGATTAGCAAGGAAGCAGTTTGTTCGAGTGAATCTTGCGTCTCTATGGAGATAATTTGATATAATGCATATTTACCCTTTGATTCGATCATTATTTGTTGTACTTTACTAGACCTTCAATACAAAATACTTACCTTAGACGTTTACGGAGAACGGGTCGTAGGATTATTCTGAAAATTTGGTTTATTAGGTAATCAGTTTTTTTCTATCGATCTAAAATACTTTCAGCGTTGCGGCGTTGCCGCTTCTATCGAAAAATAGCAACAACTTTGTTATTTCAAATGAAACACCCTGTATTATATATCATTTATAGATTCTTCCTGAAGAGCTGATTTCGTCGATACATTATACTTGGGGTATAGCGCGAAATATTACAGAGATATGGGGTGTGAAAAATCGAGATTTTTCAAGTTTAGGATCTTTTTGTGCCGAAACTATCCATTCTTGCTCAAAACGGCTTACATGTCCCTATCTCAACTTTCCATTTACTATCGATTGATATTTAATTGAAACAAATACGGGTGGTTCAAAATTTTGAGTTTTGCATCACCCTCTATTTGTTTCTATTAAATGTTAGTAGATAGTAAATTAAAATTTAAGATAGGGACATGTAAGCCGTTTTGAGCAGAAATGATTAGTTTCGACACAAAAAATGCCTAAAGTTGAAAAATCTCGATTTTTCACACCCTATATCTCTGTAATATTTCTCGCTATACCCCAAGTATGATAGATCGACGAAATCAGCTCTTCAGGAAGAATCTAAAAATAATTTAAAATACAGGGTGTTCCAAAAATAAAAAAGTTGTTGCTACGTTTGAACTGCTCATTTTTAGCGAAAACTTTCTGTTTGATGATGCGAAAAAAAGAGTAGTTCTACTTGATCAGACGCGAATCGTCTACATATGTGGAGAGCACACATGCCCGTCTCTTGAATCGTACGAATGAAAAATTTGTGACGTCATTGTAATCGCGTCGCCCATGTCGCCGACCGACCCGGGTGCGGAGGGCCTTAGTGTCATCCAAAGCACTGCTTGGCTGGTTATCGTTGACAGTCCGAAGGATTAATATCTAGGTACCAAGCATATTCGGTTGATTACCTATCTTTTCCCGCAATCAAATATCAAAGTATGTTCCATTCATATTAAAGACAGACGCTAGCAATGTAGTCAATCATTATTTGCAGTTTTATTTCAAGGATAAATTTGGGAAGATAAACCTATTGCTTCTGCATCTCGAATATTTAATGAAATGGAACAAAAATACTCAACAATAGAGAAGGAGCTACTCGCTATTGTTTGGGCTACCAAGTACTTTCGTCCGTACTTTCACAATTGATACACTGCCGACCTCTGAAATGGTTATTTACTTTTGAAGAACAGAATTCCAATATAAAAATGAAAAACACAGCACCAATGCTGATGCACTGTCTAGAATCCAAATAAATCTATTTTATACGCAATATCAACAGCAGTCAAAGTAGATTCCGAACTTGATGATTTTACAGGATGCCATGAAAAAAGGAAAGACAATTCCAAGGACAATTCATTATCACATCTGTTTTTAATAACCCTCAATAAAAAAGTAAACAATTACTTACGCCCAAATTTATAAGAAAAATAAGCCAGCGACCACCAGCCCAGCTTATTCCTATGACCTCAAAAAACATATTTGGTGGAACTCACGTATTTTGGACTCCTGATCAAGAATCCAGTCAAGTCAAAACGAGGCGGTCTCAAGTATTTTTGGAGAAACGGCCCCCATTTTGTCTCGAAAATGCACCATTACACAATTTCTGCTATCAAAAAACACAAAATTCGCCATTTTTTCAACAAAAACACTACATACGCTTATTTGTACTTGTTTCCAATACTTTTCAGCGAAAAAACTTATTTTTCCAGAAATTCACTTTCAAAACGTTAAAAAACAAGTTTTATCACTGAACTTCTGGTGATTTTCATCTATGATGTAGGCAACGTGAATGTTTGGCTCGTGGGTTCTGCTATACTCGGCTTGTATTGTGGTTCTAATGCTTCTTTTAATCCTGTTCAGATATCAATTTTTATTTTTTCGATGAGTTCGATGGGAAATTCAATATAGAATCAAGTAACCACAGAAATTGAATGAATTTCATTTGACATTTGAATAAGAAAAATAAATGATAGTCGAGCCCACGAACCAAACAATCATGTTGCCAACATCATTAATAATATTTACCATAAATTCAATGATTTAAGGAGTTTTGTTAACGCTTCAAAGAACGGTGAATTTTTTAGAAAAAAAAAAATGTTTTTTTTTGCTGAACAGTATTGGAAACGAATAAGTACTTAGGTCTCCGAAAATACTTGAGACTGCCGCGTTTTGACTTCGGATTCGTGATGAGGTGCTAAAGTTCCACAAATTTTTTGCGATAAACGAAGATTTACCATTATTTTTTCCATCTCAACTGTAATTGTCATCAAACTTATTTCATAAGACTGGTAGAATTTATTGTGAGTATCTGTTTCACATTTCGTGAAGTTACGAGTCACTGAAATCTGAGAAACACCTTGTAGTTCTCCATCAGAATCACCATGTTTGATTTCGATTCAATTTAAAAAATTCCATCAAAAAGTACGGATAAATGGTAATTATTAGTTTTGTTGTCAAATTTTCATTATTCAGAAGAATATTTTATGGAATTCGTCCACAACTGACAGAATTCAACCGACTATTTTACGCACTTGCCAAATGAACCAATCAGGTGTCAAGTTCGGATTATCGATAACACAAACTTGACTCTCAACTCTGATTGGCCTGTCAAGTTCGGTGTTACGGTGTTTCAAGCTTTGTGTATGTGACAGTTAAATGTCAAATAAAAATAATCACGTTATGCACACATTTCAAAATGAACAGATTTTGTGTAAATTAAAGCGAATTAATCAAGTTCAACCAGTCAGTCTGTTTGTGAAATAGTCTAATAAAATTCCACACGTCCTGCGGACCCGTGATGTTTCCAAGCAACTCAGTTTCGTATGGAATAAATCAACAAAATTATCACGAAAATCCAATCACTTGTGGTATTACTACTGAAAATTCTTCAATCCCAAGAGTATTACAGCGTAGTTTCTCATTTTCTTGTGCTACAGTTCTGCCTGGCAGTTATCAACTATTTATGCATTTGGATACTATAATACCGAGAAATTTACAAGACTCTGTGCTAAAACATCTTAGTATCATATTGGATGATATGTTGGATGCAAAAAATTAATGTTACCTACTTTTCATACAATATATCTTATTTCTTCATTTCATTCATCACTAAAATTATCAACCACCTGTATAGCAATGATTTGAATAGATCGGTGTTTTGCTGCGGGTTTTTTGTTCTTTAACCTTTATTTTTTGTCACCAAGCTGTTGCTGTTGGAGAGATAGCTTTTCGATATCAGAGAAAAACGAAAGTGGATATATTCTTTAATTTCAGCTGATGTTTGATGTGACGTCATTGATGACATCACACTTTCATAGTTTGATCAAATAGTTTGACCGTGAGACACGGACTTTAGTATCAACAGTAATGAGCCGTCAAATTAATTTTCAATAATTTCATTTATTTGTTAAATGAGTGAATATTGGTGTTTGGTCATTCTTGTAGGTGAGTACGTTATAAAATTCCTATAGATGTATTTGTACCAATATTGGTAGAGAGGGTAGATGAATAATAATTATATAAGTTCTCAACATTTTCTCATGAGGCTAGTGTGAGAACCCTGAACTGTTTCAATTTGTCAGTAAAATAGTAAATGAAATATAATTATAGTACTTATATGAAATTGTGTGTGATTATAATGAATATTGCATGGACCCGCATAAAATATGAATCTATCTATCTACCTATCTATACCTTGAACTCGTTGCTGTTGGTGTTGGAGGTGTCCATCTTCTGCTGCTCCAGGTCCGCGATTTGCGTACGCAGCGAGTTCGATCGCTTCGTCAGCTCCTGAATCTCCCGGTGCAGCTCCTCCCGGCTGGCCAGCCAATCGGCCTCCTCCTCGAGGTGGTGGAACTCCAGGTCCTCGAAGGCCTTCTTCTCGTTGTCCAGCTGCTCCTGCGCGTGCAGGTACTCCTCGAAGACGTGCTCGTACTCGACGCTGGCTTTTTCGGTGCCTGCCAGCTTCTCCTCCACCCTCGACATGTTTTCCTGGGCGCTCTTCAGCTTCGCCTTGCACACTCTTTGGTCTTCCTCCTGTTTCATTTGGCAGTCGCGTATGCTCTCTTCGATGCGTTGGGAGCGTTTTTGGAGTTTTTGTTTTCTGGTTTCGATTTTTTCCAAGTCGAGGAGCTTGGATTTGTGCTCGCCGGATATCAGGGCTTTTTCTAGTTCCATCTGTAAATTAGAGGCAAGAGATAGATTAATGTGTGAAGTTTTTTCATATAAAACTGTTTTGAAAATGAACAAAGTAAGCAAATTTTCAAATTCGAGATAGTACTGTCGATTGTAATAAGAAATATATTTCAATCCACTTCTTAGATATGAAGTTGAAATGCTCTACAATTAGAAATATCATCACGTGAGTGCGAACGAGCTAGCATTGATCGTGACGTCAAATGTCACCACAACGTTTTGGGCTTCGTGTCGAGACATGTTGCAATGTGTTAACATTAGGTGCGTTTTATTGGCAAGATTTCCCTAAGGGAATATCGATTCTGGTCGTTTTTTTGAACATAATTCTGAAACTGGTTGCAACTTTTCATTCCGTTTGCTCAGATGGAATGACAGGAAGAATATTGTGGAAGGGTTGACGTCTTGTGATGTCATTTCATTCGTTATTCCTATCACCGCCACCAGTAGAAAACCAATAAAACACACCTTTTGATTGCGGAACAATTGTTTTCGAAGGAAAAAAGTGATAGTGAAAGATGACTGACGAAGGATTCTAGTAGAATTCTGCTTTATATTTTAACTCGAATTAAATGGAAAAGAAAAAATTGTAATTCGCAATTCATACCTTCAGACCCATACACAACCATTGATAGTTTCTTTGGGTTTCTGTTTATTGAAATCAATTATTTCAATTTCTAATTCCATACCTTACAAACATATGTTGAATACAATATATTTATACTTTAATTATTATAATTATTTATGTACGTAGAGTGCGATAAATCATCAACTAACAGACAAATATTCATAGGTAGGTTTGAAATGATCTTCACACACACATATTGCTGCTGCTTAGCGATACTTACAAGCTTTCAGCCATTTCAAGCGACGCCGTCGATCTTTTGGCAAAATTATAAATATTTCACGATTTTTCATTACGAATACATATTATACCATACTGTCCGTAACCGGATGAGTTCGCAATGGTGACTATTCGTTTGTGCGCGAAACTTTGATCATCTATAACAATTTCATTACTAATATTCAAGGCATAACTTATACATAAAAAACTGAACAAGGCACAATTACAAAGGATTTCAGGAAAATATCCCCATAGCTCCTAAAGACTGCAAGAATTACTGGATTACTGCTAGAGAAAAATATCTAGAAAATGGGATAATGAATGGATAAACTCCGAATCCAAACTCAAAAATATGAAACTTGATATCTACGAGAACTTACAAGGAGTAAACAAGTCACCATAACCCGACTCAGAATAGGACACACAACTCAACCTTTAGCTATATGTTGACAAGAGAAAGACAACCAGAATGTCAAACATGCCGATCCACCTTAGTGTTTAGTGTGTTGAAAAGTGTTTTTGACCGCCAACTTAGTTGCAAAGCAATCCTCAAAGTCTCTTTGAGACTTGTATCAGTAAGGAAGACGGATACCTTAGCTTTTTAAGTGTCATCCGAAGCACTACTCGGCTGACTATCGTTGAGAGTCCGAAGGACTGAAATTTAGGTACCAAGAATATTTGGTTGGTCACCTATCTTCTCCCTAAAACGATGCTACAGAAATTAAAATTTCCAATAGCTGCGCCGGGATTCGATCCCGGACACTTTGGGCCCAAAGGCCAGCGCCTCAACGTACTCGATCCCCAACCCAGCAACTTTAACTATAGAACATATAATACTACCAATACGAGAATGTTTGAAGACTCTACAACTTCCCGAATGAAGAACTGCCAGAGTAGTGAAAATTAAAGAAAATGTAGGATTCCTGAGAACAACAGAACTTTTCAATGAAATCTAGCAAAATCAATATAGAAAATGCTAATGATCTCAGAAGTAGAAGCCTCAAACGAACAAAAAAACCTTTAAGCATAATATTCCGCATTTCCTCACCTCCCTGGTCAGCTCCTGCTCCTGCGCCTCAATCTCGTTCATCTGCCTCTTGATCCTCGCGATGACCGCCATGATGTCCCTCTTCTCCTTCCTCAGCTGCTCCGACCTCCTCTTGTCGGTCTCTCTGGAATCGCTGAAGTGCCCGCTGAATCTGGAGCTGCGATCGCTGCCCACCTTGCTGCTCCCCACCGGCGACGGGCTGCCGGCGTCGGTGAGGGCGTCGGCGTCGCTCCTGGGCGTCGGCGTCCCGAAGATGTCGGTGTCGGGCGGGAACTCCTTGGAGTTGTGCAGGTTCTGGCGCAGGACTCGCTCGGCCTCGCGCAGAAGGATTTTCTCCGCTTCCAGGACGGAGTATTTGGTTTCGATCGGATCGGAGTTGTCTTTCGGGGGGCTGCAAGGAAGTCGGGGAGGTCGCAGGTTGATGAGATGTGAAAATATAAGAGCAAGTGTATTTAAAAATCACTTTGTTTTCGAGGTATTCATTGAACAATTCTTTATTGCAAATCTTTATAAATAACTTCCAGTACCCATTTCAATTACACGTCGGAAAAACAGCAAAACAACCTACTTTCACAATAAGAATCTCTGCTCATATGTCTAGTGATAACCACAATAGGGCTAAAGAAAGAACTCGAAGTCTCCATCATCAACCCCAAAGCCTAGGGATTTTAAGAAGACAATTTTGTTCAAAAGGATGGGAACTGTTATTTCAAGATTCTCACTGAAGCCACCATGCCATAAATATCAAATCACTGGTGGATACCAAGGATAGGCACTAACCGAAGCTACACGAGGCTGCTACATGAGTCGGCAGTCCGAGACTACTAATTTTTGTGATGAAACAGCCGTGAGACATTTCCTTACTATCCATAGTACAAGTTACAATCATCGACATTTCAATTTCTCTCCCCATATTAATTGTGGTTTTCGGTGTGAAAGAGTCGTTCTTTCATAAACAACATTCAATCCAGTTTGTGGTTACTCCTAATCGTATAACGATTTGATATTTTATTATCAATTTGATTGCATGCGCCTGTTAATTGAAGAACTAGGATTATCATTGCTTTGTTTAAACGCCTTTCCAACTCAAACTATACTGTGATAAAAGATAATAAATAATATCATCTGGAAACTCAATGAGTAATTTATGTTTTCAATGCAAGAATTCAGATCCACATGACTACAAGCAACGCGATTCGTATCCACCAATCAGAAATATTTTCGTTTTGGCGGTAGATTCGAATCGATAGAGGCAAAAATTAACCAAACGTACTAAACTCTCACTTATCAGTACGCGCAGGGATCACTATTTTCGATTGATTTTCGAGAAGGGAAAATTTCACAAATAAATGAAAGACTATTGTCAACAGTTCTCTGCAACTACTGGGAGCCCGGTCAAATAGATATTTCTAGTTGGAATAGTGCCTTCTTTTCTGCATGCTGCTTTGAAAAATTGTTGCTAGCTGTGTTATTCCAAAGAGAAGGGATAGAATCCTGCTCTTATTCAACCGACCGTTGTGTCTGAAGTTCTTAGTAACACGCAGGCGCAACTAATTCGCGGGAGGTACTAAGCGATACGCTACCTAGCGGTGACTCGTGAAGACACTCGAAGTAGGATAATCTATATTTTTGTGGGATGACCACTGAACTTTCGGTGGTTATAACTCGAGACAAACTTAACCTCTGTTCTCTGTTTATGTTTGGTTCTTCCAGCAGTTTTTCGAGAAATTTTCTGGTGAAATACATGTAATATCTTATCGTTTTTATCGTCTGGTGGTAACGACACAAATGTCAGTTGACACGAATGTCACAAATACGAAAACGAAACATAAACGATACCATTTCGGGAAGTTCGAGTTGTTACCATGAGATAGTGCTACGTGTTATTTTCTATCGCGAATGATAGTAGTGTATCCATAGATCATATATGCTTACGCTAGATCCGGCATCATGTAGTATTCGTTTGGTATTAGAGGGGTCTGCCGTGGAAGTAAAATGATATCACGTGGTATAACACATATGTATGGTCAAGAATTAAAACGATCAATTAATGGCTTAGTACTTTCACCCCCCCCAGACCTCCATACAAATAACATGGATACCGTATCGAGCGTAAGGAATATATGATTCAAGAGTGTATCCCAATCGCATTTCTTGTAGTCATGTGGATCTGTATTCGTGCATTACAACTACTAATTCACAGTTCTTCCTTTCTCAATACTGACCTATCCTTATTAGGACTGACGAACGTTTTGATCCTGGTCCTCGGCGAGGGCGGATAACTTCCGGGCGGGTTCTGCTGTATATACACGTTCTCGTAGGGGCTGTTCCTCTCCAAACCCCTGTGCTCGACGTTCGTTTGTTCCGGCTGATGCCTGACGACAACGCCCTCGTACTGGAAGTTCAAGGCCGACGGGCCGAACGCGACATTCACGTTCTCGTAGTTGTGGTGGTTGTTCTGCTTGAGCAGCTCGTTGTGCAGCACATCCAGCGGCGAGGGGGGCGGGGTGCTGCTGTAGCTGGGCGAGGGGGGCCCATAGGGGCCCCTCTTGTCCCTCGGCAGCGAGCCGTTCGTTATGATTCTGGAAAATATCGGAAACGTTCAGCCGTGAAGCCGTCATCATCGAGTGCTATTTTTACGTGTTCCACCCAAATGTGTTACCTGTTTACGTCTTTGGAAAATAGCACCTCAGTAAAATGTAGACCCAGTGTATGATAAAAAAAATTCAACGGAAATTTGAGTCGTTTCAGAAACTATGACTCGTAGACAAGAAAGACATTATCATGTCAGACAGCCAAACAGCCACTTTATTCTCTGAACTCCCTTCTACTACAAGATAATTTGGTGCCTATAGAGACTAAATGTACTAGACAAGAACAACAGAGTTACCCTTCTATGGATCTAGGACAGACTGTAATTGATGATTAAATAGCAGATGTACTTGCAAAAAGTAGGGCTGAAACATTATTTATGGGATACGAAATAAGAGGTTTATTTGTACAGCACAATTTCAACATCAAACTTCAAATGGAAGTATACATAAATATACTCGTTCAAGCAATTACTAACAAAATACCTCATCAATACTGGATAGAATCACAAAGAATGAGGCAGGCCAAGTTACTACTGGGAAACTATAACCAAAAGTGATTAAATAACTGCACAATAGCCATCAGAGGAAAAATAACATCAGAAAACACACGTGAATTCTAACAGGGCACTTTCAGTTGAAAGGGCCTCTTAAAAAATTTCATACATAACATTTTCGACCAATTAAAAGCCTATATTTTGTATGGTTACCATAGCAACTAGATCGAAATTTTCTCTATTTCTTAAGGCTGGTTCATGCACACAAGAATTTCGCAACATTTATGCGAATAAAATGGCCGCTGCAAAGAAATATCGCAATAAAATTGAAATATTTGAACTTTATATTATCATGATACCACAGAATGCTTTAATCATTAGTAGTTTAGAGTACGAATATCAATGTAATATTTATAATCTTCCGATTAGCATCAAGTTTTGGAAAATTTTTGACGTTTATATGTTAAATGTCATTCATATTTAACTTCGCAGATATCAAGTACCACTTCGAGTTTATTGAAAGGAAGTATATTTCTACCAACTTTAGTGGAATAAAGTTAGTCAATAATAATGGTTTGAACTACCAGCAGCTCGTCTTCGACTCGGGATAATTTTCAAAATATTCGTTAATCGGATTGTTGGAGGAATAAAATGCAGAAATAGAGGGCGAAATACACATCCTCTGAGAATGCATTATAATGGAAGAGGGAGATCTACCTAACCTGAAGCCATTATATGTCCTAAAAGTTTCAAAAGCCATAGGTCTCACTGATATGTACACAATTTTTCAAGTGTAAATATTTTTTCCATTTGAAATAAACTGCATATTCTGACTTACTTCGTTTCATTCTACACTATACGTGCAATCTTATGATCAAGTTTAACCTACTGTTATAGCTGTAATCAAGTTGCTCGAAGTTGGAAATATGTGAATATCTAGCAATTTGAAATCGTACTGTCCATATCTAAAATACCCATATTCGACTTCCTCCTGTTGATTCTCACTTCACAAAACTAGATTATCAGAATTTCCATTAAACGACACGATAACATTATCTACGAATGATGAATGTTTATTTCGATTAAGTACCTACCTGTTTGGCGTCATGGGTTTGTTCTTCTCACTTTGCTGCTTCTCATACTCCGCACACATATTCAAAATTTCCTCCAATCTTTGTTGTTCGGCCTTTTCGATTTCTTGCTCTTTTATCCTATCCTGCTGCGCCTAGAACAATAACAGCGTGACAAAATTGGAGTCATTACTAATCGCTGAATTATTGAACTTATCTCACGGTAATCGAAACCAAAATAAACAATTGCACATTGTACCTCAATCTGTGCCAGTGGAGAGGAGTGAAGGAAATGAATACATAGAAATTTGTAGAAAAAGATACCGTATTGACCTCAGCGGTGGAAAAACTGGTAAATATTTATTTTAACATCATGGGTAGATAAGATGAGGATATTTATTTCGAACTGTAATCGTTTAAATATTGTGAAAATGTGTCTATACTATATTTGGGGTTTTTGAGCTCTACACATAGATGGCAATAATAGTCATAGGTATTAAAGTTAGGTTGAACTGATACAAATCAAATTGAATTTGTAGTCATAGATTTGGTTGTGTTGATAATAATTCTATTAGATTAAATCTCTACTATCGAGATAAGGAATTTTAATTCAATGAATTCTATAATCTGATTGGAATCAGTTACACTCCTTATGAAGTGAATTACAAAACATGAATTCAAATTTTTTGTTAAGATAAACAACTTCATTATTTCTTAGAAATTGAATTCGCATATATTAAGTTCATTCATGGAACAAATAATAAGTATTTATTTATTCAAAAAGGAATGTTTTGAATCATCAAACCTAGATATATCATAGATATATAAGGTTTCGTTTAAAAAAAATGCCTGGCAACAATCAATGGCCAGTCTTTTTTATACCAAAATAACATATTTCTTCCTACAAAAACGCATGAAAACGTAAAGCACATTGTTTTGTTATTTGGAAAGTAGCTCATGTCACCATGTCATTGTTAGTCGAAAAAAAAAAAAACACCCGCTCGCTTGCATTGATAGTAATAATAAGGTATATAGTTATTCAATTTCCTCACCTTGCCGATAATGAACTCACACGGAATGTTAATTTCGCAAAGAATCAATCTGTCAATCATTCCATCAATCAATAATTCAATCATGGATTTATTCGTTGATTACGACCTTGATTTCATTGATGGAACCGTGAATAAATCACTGCCTTTTTTTTAATAATCCATGTCAAGTTCGGAATTTCATTTCACTTTTCTCCGATCACTAGACACATTGAATACACACAAAATTCAATAGATATACTACATAATATGTATTCATATTATTAAACCATGGTGCATGCATGTAATGTGACCAGTAACCTGAGAACATATTGTTACGAACTGTGCTGCGTTCCAAGAATACCGGAAGTCATTTTCTCGGCGGCTCGTGCTTTCTTGTGATTTATGGCCTCGCGATAACATCAGTCGCCGACGTATCCAATTAGAGGACAATAACGAATGACTCAAAACCGTCGCAGTTTCTCGAAAATGAACGGTTTTTATTAAAACTTTATTGAATATTCAAGATTTTTCTACATAGAATGGATGTTTTGAACCTACCTATATAAAATATCGCAATGTCGTGGACAGTCAGTTTTAGTTTGGAAAGAGTTCAGTTTTAGAAAGACAGCTAGTATTGTGAACAGAGGTTTGTATAGCGAATATCAAAGTTATTTTTAAGTAACTCAGAGTTGTATTTCGAGTGTTTAGTGAAATAAATTGTTCATCAGTTTTGTACCGAGTGTTTGAATTAACGAACCCAAGATGAAATATCGTAACAATACGAAACTTACCGAAAGTTTGTGAGTCGAATATCTCCTTGGCATTATTTCAAATTCAATATCGTTCAGTATGGGTTCATAGGCAGTAATATTATTTCAAATTTCAATTAAAGGATACACACGTTCCAAAAATTCATCGGCATGGGTCTCCTAAGCATCGTTTTCAATATCAAAACATCAATCAATTCAATATTCCATCATCTAGAAAAGCTTGGTTTGTTCGACGCCACGAAGATCCCGGCCATAGGAAAAATGGTCACATGCCCTCTAAGGACATATTGCTGATCCTAGCGTGATTACAATAAGTTGTCTTCATTTTTTATGTTTGTTCTGATCACTCATGCTGACGTTTAGCAGGACTTTTCTTCTGTTTCATCAATTCAAATAAATGCTGGATTCTGTATTCAAACCTTGTTTTTATTTGGCATAAATGTAATTGTCGTTTTTCCCCTCTCGTAAAAGCCAAGCGAGACGGAGTTGCGACAATATAATAGTGAACACAAGGAGAGCAAAACTCATGCATTTGCTTCAACCCCACAGCCTCCGAACACTCACCTGATTCCTCTTCATCTCGGCCTCCCGCTTCCTAAACCCCCCATCGTCGCCCCCGCCCCCGAAGTCGAGCTCCCCCATCGAGCCGCTCCGCCTGGGGTGGTCCGCCCGCGACATGTTCGACGTGGGGCTGGCGGTGACGCTTCTGAAACCGACGCCAGCGCCGCCTACCGGGTTCCTGTTGAAGTTCGGCGAGGGCGAGTTGAGTCTGGCCACGTTGACGTTCTTCGCCGCGCCGGCCGGCTTGTTGTTCAGCTCGTTGTGGTCGAGGTTGACGTTGTTTGTCTTGGCGGTCTCGAAGATGATCACCCTGTTGGTCGAGAGGATATTAGTCTCATGCAAGGTGGATACAGGATGGTGAAAGAGCTTCCTGTTAACAAGCACTAGAATAAACTGTAGACCTTTGCCTACTTGATTTCATACCGTAGTTATATTTCCGGAAAGTACCATAGATGGCGCCATACCTTGTGTCGGTAAAACAGAAACTGTGCTTCTGCCAGTGTCATATGTTCTAGGAGGAAAAATACTGATAAGAGTGAAAATATTGATAATTATTCCAGATTTACTGAAAATATAATGTTTCAATGTAATTTCAATTCACACCTGACAGATTGGAACCACAGAAATATGTAAGATACAGAAATCTTCCTTAAAATTCGATCTCACCGCCATCTTCATTCAAGTCGTGGAAATATTACTACCTTCTTAAAAGGTCTACAAGTTTTTCGCAGAAAAAATTGAAGAGTTGTTTCACCATCCTATATCTACCATGGTCTCATGTTTCATGTTCCGATATTGCTGGTTTAACTGGCCACAGTAAACAATTTCAGTAATATCTCATATTCCTGACCAGTACTGCGCAGTCAATCTAGTCGTTCCGATTTCACTGAAATTCACTGGCAAAGATTTCGCGCCACTTTTCAAGGATACCCTGTTAGAGGCTAAAAACTTACTGACGCTGCAGTTACAGAAGTGGTCATGTAGCGCCGTATTTGTGACATTAGTGTCATTGTGACATTATACTGACATTTGTGTAGTTGCCAAGTGTAAACAGAACAGCGGTTAAAAGTAATATGGTAATATTCAAGGCAAGGATATTATCACAGTTTAATATCCTTGATCCAAGGTGGATATAAGATGTTGAAACAGCTCTTCAAATTGTTTCTGCGAAAAATTTGTAGACCAATATTTTGAGAAGATTCGTAATATTTCAACGACTTGAAAGAAGGTGATGGCGGTGAGATCGATTATAGAGGAATATTTCATTTGCTTATTCATGAATTCCTGTAATTCGCATCTGACAAAACGTGAATTAAAACGACATTAAAACACTATATTTTCAGTAAATCTGGAATAAATCTGGAATAAAATAATATTTTGACTCTTCTCAGTCTTCTTTCTCCTAGAACAGATGACACTGATGAAGAGACGGAAGATGCACAATTTCTGTTTAACAAACACAAGGTATGGCAACATCTTTGTAGATTGTAGGGGGGGTCGTCAAGGCTATGCAGCCTCTCAAGTACCTCGACCTATTAGATCTTTTTTGCATAACCCTTAATCTATTCCAGGCCCAGGATTCCAAGGCTTCTTGCGAAGTTTATTAGTTTCCTGGGAGCTAGGTTCCTGACATCAGAGGGCTTTAAGAAGGCCCCTTCCAGGAACTTGAGCCTCTTGCAGAAGAGTGCTGGGCATTCGCAAAGCAAATGTTCTGCAGTTTCAGCAAAGTTCCTGCAGTAGCGGCACCAATCACTCTCTGTTTTCACCTTTTTGGGGTGATACCTCAGAGGGCAGTGTCCAGTACCGTTACCAGTTTCAAGTCTTTTTTGTCCAACTCGTGAAGCTATTTAGCTTTCCTCGGCGAGAGGCTCACTAGCCTTTTCATTTGTCTTTGTCCTGGCACTTTATTCCAGTGAAATTTCATTTCATCTGCTTCCCAGCGTCGGAACTCTTCTCTCAGGTGGGCTTTGGAAAGTCCACAGAAGGGTTTCTTGGCCGAGAAATTGTGCATTTGCCCCTTCTTTGGCAAGGCAGTCTGCTTTCTCGTTGCCTTCAAC
Organism: Chrysomela aeneicollis; assembly: GCA_029955515.1. Taxonomy (NCBI): domain Eukaryota; kingdom Metazoa; phylum Arthropoda; class Insecta; order Coleoptera; family Chrysomelidae; genus Chrysomela; species Chrysomela aeneicollis. The sequence goes on along the minus strand of JARUHQ010000018.1, from coordinate 5,439,131 downwards.
TCCCTTATGACCTGGCACCCACATCAAAGTGACCTGGTTGTTCGCTGCCAGTTGTCTTAGGGATTGTTTACAGTCCCAAGTCAGCTTAGACTCACAAGTGTATGCTTCTTGGCTATCTGATAGAACATAGATTTTTGCCCTTCCTTTCCAGGCACTCCTGGGGATGGTTCGGGTTTTACCAAAGGGGTTTTGAGAGCCTGCATCAGTATACCACACTAATGCATCCCTTCCCAGTTGAGGTCCGTTCTCTGTGCAAATTTGGTGGTTGTTTATGACCACTTCAAACTGCATTTCAAATTCGTACCTAACTGGCATGATATCTGTCGGTTTAGACATGGATTCTAGGGAAATATTTTCCAAAATCTTCAAGTGTCCAATCCGATTTCCTGATTTGAGATTCATTGTCTGGCTCAGTCCGAATGCACTGTTTGCTGTTTCTTTCATTACACACAGATGCAATGGTGAAAGGTTCAACATTACCTCTAATGGCAACATCTTTGGTAACTTCAGGAAATATTTACTACGGTTTGAAATCAACTAGGCAATAGTTTTTTCTAGTGCTTGGTAATAGGAAGCTGTTCAACCGTCCTATATCCACCTTGGTATTATCCTTTCCCAAATGTTTCCACAAGTCACCGCTAGGCAGCGTATCGCTCAGCACCTATCGCGAATGGTGTTCTGTGGCATCAGATCTTTTCTAAAAAACGATCCCTCGCCCAAAACAGCTTGAGAATCCCTGCAGCGTAGAGTTAGACTTCAATATCCTTACCTGTTGTTGACGTTCTTCGTCTCGTTCACCGTCACGTTCACGTACTGCCCCTGGTGGTGGTGGTGGGCCGGCCTCTTGCCCGGCAGCTGCTGCCCCTGCGGCTTCACCTGCTTGTCGTGGTGGTTCAGCTCGGCATAGTTGAGCGCGCTCTGGGGCAGGTGCTTGGAGAAGCTGCGCAGGTCGGGCGGCGCCCGTCCGAGGACGTTCTCCACCGGCGTGTTTACTGTCACCACGTTGGAGGAGAACACCTGGTGAAATAGGGATTCGTTGCCGGCTTGTCAAGGGGTCAAACTCAGGAATATAGTGTGGGATTGTAGCGAGTGAAATTCATCCAAGGTTTCGGAATTCATTTTTTCAGAAATATTACTAGAACATGTTAGTAGATTATGTGAGGAGTTGGCCCTTTCGGCCTGGTTCACTGCGACCTTTGTAGATCTATTGTGGAGCTCCTATGTGTAAACATGTAAAACAAGAATGTGTAATGTTTTTTAGTAAGAGTAAGTAGATGAATAAAATGGTATTTTTTACTCTTTTCTTCAATCTGGTTCAAAATTGGTAGGTGATGTCCTCGTAAGATTCCGAACACTTTTTTTCAATAAAATGTTTCGATGAAAGTCGCAGCGGATTCTTCAGTTGTGAGACATGAAGAAACGAACCGCCATCAGGGTTTTCAGATATTTCAACAATCTTCATATGTAGCCAACTTTATGTCGGACGCTGTATATCTTGGAAAACAATTATTTTTGTCTCGTTTTTTTTTCAAAGTTCAATTTGAGATTTTACTCAAATGAAGTTATTGTATATAATTTGATTTTTGCATTTTATCCTAGGATTCTCAAAATATCTGATATACAGCTAAGGTGAGTTTTCTAATTGACTGTCAAAATTGCGATACACTAAATATTTCTCTGATACGTTGAACATTATGTATGCATTGAAATATTGTAATGATCTATTAAGCTCGATTCATAAACTCCGGTGCCGTAGCTACAGTTGACGCTGCAGTTACTGTTCGTAGATGAAATGTGCTAAAAATAAACATCTGTTCATAAACTACGCATCTGACGCAGGTGCCGTCGGATATCTCTTCAATCCATTTTGGAACGGCAGTGTCAACTGTAGCAACGGCAGCGGAGTTTATAAATCGAGCTTTAGTCTTCTGATAATGAGTATAATGAGTACAGTCACTTTCTCGAGATGTTTATATTTCAACTTTCTGTGCCTGGAAATTTTTCAGCTATAATAGATGGTGAAAAGCCAATCTATAATTCAATGATTTGTATTGTATACAGTATGGTGGAAATGTATGGAATAAATTCATTATCTCTAACTCATATAAATTTCAAGGAAAACCTGAGACAGGTCGATTTTTATTTTCAAATTGACATCTCCTGATATACAAACGGAGTTTGTGACGTCATCCGCGTAGTTGTGGTGACGTCATCGATTATTTTTTAAATAGGAAGCACCCTGTTTAATTTTTTTTTTCTGGAAGGTATATCCATTGTCTATATGACCATATACTAATATTAGGAAAATAGAGTGATACAGGGTGGGAAAAATTATTTTATATTCAAAACCTAATTACCTAAATAGGTCCGAGAGGGTAAATCGAATGGCCAACTAGATCTCCTGATTCAACTCCTCTCGATTTTTTCCTCTGAGGTTATCTGAAGAGCAAAGTGTATGTAAGAAGCCGAAAAGATCAGATAATTTGAAAGAACGAATACGAGTGATTATTTCACAAATATATTCAGAAACGATAGCAAAGTTCGAGAATGATTTGTTTTCTGTCTATTACATTGTATTCTTGCAGAAAGTCATGAATTTGATTATTTATAGTAGCGATTTCCGTTGTAAATATAAAATAATTAATAATTTTTTCTCACCCTGTTTTACTTTATTTTCTTAATATTAGTATACCGTCAGATAGACAATGAATATACCTTCCGAAAAAAAAAAATAAACGGGGTATGTTCCGATTTAAAAAAATAATCGATGACGTCACCACAACTACGACATGCCAATTTGAAAATAAAAATCGACCTGTCTCAGGAATTTCCTTAAAATTCATATACGTTAGAGATAATGAATTTATTCCATACATTTCCACCATACTGTATAACAAAATTGAAAATTAAGGTCATTCGGTCGGTTTTTTTCGTTTAGTTCGTTTAGTACAATATCTGAAGTGGTATCACAGATATTATTTAAAAAATTATTTCACCGCCTTTTATCTCAAAAGTTGAGACGTTTAGGTCATACGAAGTTTTCATTCTAGAAATATCGACATTCAATTATATGACATTTTGATATTTATATCGGTGAATATGATGACATTTGCCAAGCCTGACCTTGGGCGATATCGACTGCTTGTAGCTCTGCGCGGCGAGGTACTCGAACTTTGACACCTTGGTCATGATAGTGGAGGGGGGCGGCGGATCATCGCCGCCACTGTCCGACAGCGACTCACGCGGACTCTTGCGTGGCGCCACCGGCGGCTTCTTGTTGAACTTCGGCTGGAGCGAGTGGTGGTCCGGCTCGAAGTTGATGGGCGCCATCGAGATTCTCGGATTGGGCAGCACGGACTTGATGAGCTTCGCCTCGGCCGGGTGGTTGAACCTCATGTAGTTCGAGCGGCCGATGGTGAGCATAACACCTGGGGCAGAAGACACTGTTAGCCCGTCGAAGATGGTGGTGGAGTAACAGCAGATTTGGTATTTATTAGATGGGATGGCAATGAGGAAGCTATAGAAGGGGCAAACCACAATTTTCCGGCCCAGAAACCTTTCGTGGACTCTCCAAAGCTCAATTGACCCTTCCCAGAATAGAAAGTTATCATGGCGGATTTTGACATTTGACAGATTTAGGGAAAACCTAGGGGAAAGTTTGACACTTGACAAAATAAGTGTTTCATGTCAGAATTGAATTGAAATGTGAACAAATCCAATGTCTAGAATAATATCTTCTTTATTTGTGCCTTTTAATTCTAAGGAATATCTATATCGATATTCTGGAATTTGGATTTGTTTCCATTTCAATTCAGTTTTGACATGGAACACTTATTTTCTCAACTGTCAAGTGTCAAGTTTTTCCCTAGATGTTTCCGTATATCTGTCAAATGTCAAAATGCGCCATGATAACTTTCTATTCTGGGAAGCGTCAATTGAAAGATGAGTTTCTGTTGAATTCGATAAAAAATAATTCTGATATCATATTGTATATTGTGTCATTTTGTTGTTGACCTATTCGCGATAGAAAATAACACGTAGCACTATCTCATGGTAACTACTCGAATTTCTCGAAGTGGTATCGTTTTTGTTTTGTTTTAATATTTTTGATGTTTGTGTCATTGTGACATAGGTGTCTTGCCACCAAACAATAACTAAAACGAGAAAAACGATAGGATTTCACATGTATTTCACCAAAACATCTCTCGAAAAACTGCTGGAAGTACAACTTTCACATCAGAAGCTAACATAAACAGAACAGAGGTTGAGTTTTTCTGTGGGTTATCATGGGGTTATCCTCCAGAGAGTTCAGTGGTTAAACCACTTCGAGTAGTTCACGAGTCACCGCTAGGTAGCGTATCGCTTAGCACCTATCGCGAATACGTGGTGATGAGTTGTTGATACACAGTTCAAAAGTTTGTCAAATACATTTATGTATGTTTTTGCTTCTTTGATTAAAGTTCTCAATAATTCACGAGTATTTGTATGAGATACATCTTTTTTTGAAAGAAATCTCAACAGTTTCGATGCTGGGAACGAGATGGAACCAGGTGCCAGGACAAAGACAAGAGAAAATGTTAGTGAGCCTAGCGCCAAGGATGACTTGAAAGCTTCTCGAGTTGACAAGAAAGTTTTGGAACTGATGAAGGGTCGTCTCACTTGACACTGCCTTCTGAGGATTCACCTCAAGTAGATGGACGAATCGTAGATAGATTGTAGTTGTAGGGGGGGTAGTTTCTCTTCTGTTTGATATGAGTGTTTTACACTGCTGCCCAGCCGTCTTAACAACTAAAGCAGTTCCTCCAGTCCCATAGATTTTAGAAAGTTCAGGATATCGGATTCAACTTAGGTAGATATCTTCTTATTCTATTTGATGTTCTCAGAGATATCGTAACCTCGGATTATGCATAGAGAATGTGGATAGAGGTTTCGTCGCAAAATCTACATTCTTCTTTTTCCACTAATCCGAATTTCTCAAAGTGTCCTTTCAACTTGCAGTGCCCTGTTGGAATTCTGAGCTTATTTTTGCTCATGCATCAAATGCAGTCATTTGATCTCTTCTGTTTATAGTTTCTCAGAAGTATATTGGCCTGCTTCACTTCCTGTGATTCAATCCAGTATTGGGATGTTTTGTTATGTATTTTTTTTTTCAGGTTCATAGAGCGTTGTTTTGGTACTTATTCCGCAGAAGGGTTCAGGTCCCAGAAATGATGTCATTAAGGCTGTGCAGCCTCTCAAGCACCTCGACCTTTCAGATCTTTTGGGCATAACCCTCAATCTATTCGTGGCTCGGGATTCCGAGACTTCGTGCAAAGTTTATCAATGTCCTGTTGCTAAATTCCTGACAAAAAAATTGTTTTAAGGTCTCTTCCAGGAACTTGAGTCTCTTGCAAAAAGTGCTGGGCATTCGCAAAGCAAATGTTCTGCAGTTTCAGTCCTCTGTTTTGCCCATCTTTTTGAAGTGATACCTCAGAGAGCAATGTCCAGTGGGAAGTCCCGTTACCAGTTTCAAGTCTTTTTTGTCTAATTCGAGAAGCTGTTTAGCTTTCCTTGGCGAAAGGCTCACTAGCCTTCTCGCTTGTCTTTGTCCTGGCACTTTATTCCAGTTAGACTTCATTCCATCCGCTTCCCAGCGTCGAACCTCTCATTTCAAGTGGGCATTGGAGAGTCCACAGCAGGGTTCCTGAAAGTAAAATTGTGTATTTGTCCCTTCTTTGGTAAGGCAGATGAAATGAAATCTCACTGGAATGAAAAGCCAGGACAAAGACAAGCTAGTGAGCCTAGCGCCAAGGATAGCTAGGAAGCTTCTCGAGTAGACAAGACAAAGTTTTGGAACTGATAAAAAAAATGGGAAAATCAGAGAATGATGATTGCCCTCCGATGTCAGGAACTTGACTCCCAAGAAATTGATAAACTTTGTAAGAAATCTCAGAATTACGGGCCTTGATTAGATTGAGAGTCATGACCAAGAGATCTGATAGGTCGAGAGGATGCACAGCCTTCACTACCTCCCCTAAAATCCCTACAATATAATCTAATCTAGTAGATTGGTTACGATCTGAATGGATCTTCTGTATTACATTTTTTTCTGCTTTTCAAGAAGTATCTTCCTTTAGCCTCTCAAGTCACTTAATCTTATAAGGATATTGAGAGCATCTGGGTGAGGTAGGTATCTCTCCCACATTCATCTAGTATAATCTTAGAATAGATAATTCATCTTTTCATGATGTATACATATATTATCATAGTGTGAGATACGTCTGTGAGATAACTATTTTCAATTGAAATGTATATCATCCCGTAAGTATTCTCGATTGATTATTTCTCAATCATTGTTTTCTTAATTTCGTCCAATAATTTTTGAGACGAATTATAATTCATTTCAGAGAGAGATATGTGAAGAACTTGAAAACTCTCACCTCTTGGCAACAAAGTTCAAGCAGTTAAAAATAATGAATGACTGTGCCAAGTTTCCGATCATCTTGATTTTCGGTAGGTGTTCACAATCCCATTGACAATGTATTATAGATTGTTTGCTAAAAAAACAAACAAGATGGTGGCTCTAAGATGGCGAACTAGTTTCATGATTGTGTCCAGATTCGATTCAAAATCGGTGTGTGTGGGTTTTTGGGGTCGGATGTTATTCAAAATTTGAAAATGCAAAATGGCGGATGAATTTTGTGACAATGGTCCGATTCCATTCAAAATTGGTATGTGTATGTTTTTGAAAGATTATATGGATTCATTGAACAATTCAATTCAAATTCTGAGAATTGTGCTTCCATTCTTTTTTGTTTTGTTCATTTGAAGCTATTTCTTTAAAAATATGACAAGTAGGTATATCTATAAAATGAGGTCTTTTTATTACCTTGGGACAGTCTTGTAGGCCCAGTCACCCTCTGTCCGTCTATCGAGAGATTTTCCGAAAGGGGGTAGATGGTGACCACCCCCTCGCTGTTTTCGATGTGACAGTGCAAGGGTAGCACCCCCGTACCCTGCACGTGGATGTCAACGCCGTGGCAACTGCCCAATGTCACTCGTCCTGAAAAATACATCTCTCTCAACAAGGTTGATAATGAAGAAATAATTCTAAAGCGAATCAGATTAACATTTGAAATTGAATTCGATATATATTGGTTTGGTATGGATAGAGGTTAGGTTAGGTTAGGTATTGTTTCAATACAATCATTTTAATTTTGGTCTCAGTTTTGCACGGAAATTTCAAGGACACCCTATATGGTTTACAGGAAAGTCAGCGATAATACAATGTTTTCGAAGAATTTATAAATGATAGATGATCAAAAACGATATGCCTTGATTCACCAACCAAATTACCCATCTTGTTCCTAACCTGACTATCCACCTTCTAATATTGATTTTATTCCTCTACCAGCTTTCTTAAAAATAATATGAAAACCCAATGAAAAAAATCATAATCCTAATTATCTTCTTCGTCATCAAAACGAGTTGTTGGTTAACTTTTTCATTTAATTTCATATAAGAAAGGCTGTACCACATTTTGTTTTACGTTCAGTCCTGTTCAATAAAACAGTAAAGCAATCTCGTTTAAATTATGTACCTATAAGCTGACGTATTTATCATTTAAAGAAGATTTTTATTGACTGTCATTAGCATTTTGTCCATTGGGATTGCATCCAACGAGTATATTCATTCAACAATGTTAATCGAAGTGCTTTTACCGATCTTATTATGTCATTTGATGGCAATACTTTTTTGTAGTTCTGGATTCTGGAGCTATGAACCAGAGTCGTTTAGTGTATCGAAAAAAGAATCGAAACAAAAGCAGAATCCACCAATTATGGTAATATCAGGAAAATTGCAAAACAATAAAGTTCATTTTTAGGATCTTATCGCCACCTTTCTGATAACATTGCAACTGAAAATGAACCAGATGAATATTTTCCCAAATTCCCCATCTCTGTATCTTATTGTCCCTACAACAGTAAAAATGTGGTTATTTCCATCATTTCATTCATTATCAGTGAATAACTTTCCCATCATATCTAGCATAACGTATCGCAAATGCCAAACAGGGAAAATACTTTTCTTCCGAAACAATTTTACCTGAATCCTTCGAAGGGTAGGGAATTACTGAAATAAGTGTTTATTTTTGTAAAAAGATAATTGGGATATTGAAGCGAATCGATTCTTATCGTTGAGGCTGGTTTTGCAAGATGACTCGACCCAAAAGTCGTTACTATTTTACAGAGTAGACCTCTACCTGTACAAACTATACAAGTGAAACTACTTTCCCAAAGATGTATGTTTATAGCTCTAGATTTGATTCTATAAATGGATAGTTAGTTTTCTTTAGCAGGACTTCAAGTTTTCCTTCGAAATTTGATACACCCGATACTTGAAAAACTCAATATTAGAGACTATCAAGCGTTTTTGAATACTTACAGTCCAACGTAACCCTCACAAACTTTTTCAACAGTCGTTAACTTCAATGAAAGTCGAATGAAATGTACACGAAAAATATGTATTTTAGTTTCGGCATTTATCCTGAAATCCATGAAATTTTTTAAAAACATACAGAAAATCAAAAGTATTTGACACTGTATAACGGAGACGAAGCTCCCAGGTGTTCAAAAATGATTTTCATCTGAAAAATGTGTCGCAAACAAAAAACTGTAAACTAGGAGTTTCCGCCAAGGTGGATATAGATATGGTGGAACGAGTCCCATTAAAATGCACTAAAAATATTTATAGACTTCTGCCTACTTAATTTTGTTGAATTTCAATCATAGTTTCAAACACTATAGTAATACTTCCACGACTTCATATGGATGGCGCCACGTCTGCTGAGTAAGCATGATGCATATTATTAATCTTCACAATTTCTCAGTCATTTTGTTTTTGTGTGATTTGTTCAATCAATATCATGATTGAACAATCGAAAAATATTCATATTTCGAGCCAAAACCACAATTATGAATGATCTGTCACTGTCACTTGAACACGAAATCATACAATTCGCGATATAAAGTAACACGTAGCACTATCTCATGGTAACAACTCGAACTTCTCGAAGTGGTATCGTTCTTGTTTTGTTTTCGTATTTTTGATATTTGTGTCATTGTGACATTACTGACATTTGTGTCTTTTGCCACCAAACAATAACTGAAACGAGAAAAGCGATAAGATTTCACTTGAATTTCACCAGAACATCTCTCGATAAACTGCTGGAAGTACACTTTTAACATCAGAAGCGAACATAAACAGAATTGAGGTTAAGTTTGTCTGTGGGTTATCCTCCAGATAGTTCAGTGGTTATCCCACTTCGAGTGGTTCACGAGTCACATCTAGATAGCGTATAGCTTAGCACCTATCGCGAATACGGATATTATTAGTGAACTGAATTATCGATATTGATATCAAATGCGATATTAAAGCCATCTCCGAACGATTAGTGAAATATTACCGGTGTTATGATCTTCGGTAAACCAGTCTACAAGTTTTGACGGAAAATTATTGAAGAGTCGTTTCACCATATCTATATCCACCTTTGTTTCCGCTATAGCCCCTGTTGCCCCCCCCCCCAAATCCGGCCCTGGTTTGGTACGTACCTATCTGAATTTCCACGAAAACGAGGTGTCGAGCATATTTGAAGAGGTCGGTGCATTGAAACAGTAATAACAATTTCCAATGTGCTATCGTATGTGGTATGTGGGTTGAAGGCCATCTCACATCATGTGGTTGTTTCAATTCAATACGATCGAAATAAAAATAAATTGTTACACAGAAACAGATGTCATGCCCCTCTTCTGGATAGATTCAATTTCATGTAGGCATTGTGTAAAGTGATCCCAATTGCGTACAACTGTTTTGAATTAGATCATGTTATGGGATGTGTCGAGAAATTACTAGTTTTTCTGTGGTTCCCATAGATGTCATTACACCACATTATTTTCAGTTGATTGCATTAGCGGCATTAGCCAATAAAAAAGCCTGTATTTATTGGCGACCCAATTTTCGAGGTGGGAGATGATAATAATCATATATTAAGTGAATAGGTCGAGTAGATATAATTCAATATTCTGCGTGCCATTCGCCAGGAAAGTAGATGTTTTCTGGTCGTTGTCTAGCTTTCTCAAATATTTTAGATATTTATTGGAAAATTGTTGACGAAGAATTTTCTCATTTTGTTTTCACTTCATCTCAAATTCTGATGTGAAAGTATTTTATTTTTTGCCTTGGTCTTCCTATTTTTATTTCTATTATACTTATTGCATATTAATAATATTCCTACATTTCTTTTCCTGTTCTCTCCACGCCAATGCTTTTTATTTTTGTTGTTTCAATGAGTATGAGTTTTATGTATTTGATCATTAGTGCCTCTAAGTCATTGTCACATTATTTGACTTCCGCTTCCACTTCACAATATGTCACAGCTGACGTTATCAAGTCACATGATTCTTTATCCATTCAATAAATTACCGTCCTGATGAACACAGTTTGGGGGCCATTAAATAACCTGTTTTAATGTATCATTCAGTAATTTAAATATCATTTAAACATATCTTCTTATCTTAATGTAACTACCTACCTGCAATTTTCATGTATACCTATACTGTATCATACTTAATTATGTTCTCTTGTAATGATGTTCGTCTTTTTGGGCTGATGATGTATATATATATATACATCTGAAACATGATGAAATGTAAAATATACTCTTTGAACGTTGTGAAGAAACAGATAAATAAATTTCTATTTTCCATCATGACAGGATTAATTACTAAAATGCAATAATATACAAACAAGTGAGCTGATATAATATTACAGCAGATATATATTTTCTAAAGTTGTAATACGTTTTCAAGGATTTATGTTTCCTAGAATATTGTCGTGCAAATTCGAGAAAGTTCCCGTACCATCTGGAAACATTGGATTCCACATAAAAAGGATGGCAGTGGCGCAGATAGTTCATTAGTTTAGTACAAATAGACCATGTGTTTCTGAATTATCTAACTCAAGACGAAAGAACGTAATTATGTGTTTTGTAGTCTCCGATTTTCCTTGGGTCAGTTGTTGCGTGATTATATATATTTATACATTTCTATATCAAAGAATATCTTGTCACAGTTGACCTTGGAATAATAAGTCTTACATTATTTTCTGTTTTTTGACGATTCACATGGGTTGCTTGATTTTGAGACTCTACATATAGTGAGATTTTTTGTTTATCATACAATTTCGTATTTCGATAGAAAAACAATCCCATGATTATTGTTGGTGGTAACACTTGGTAACACCGAGCATGGATACTTAGAACTTCATATTATCACCACTATATAGGAACAGTCGTTGCTGACGTCATAATATTGGGCATTGTGAGGTCTAACTCGATCAGATTACTCAGATTATGGGGATAATGCATTTGGCATCCAGACCACTCCAGCGAAATGCTTATTCGCAACTGAATGGAACCTTGAAAACCTCATTATTGACAGAGTAAACATTTTCAATGTCCAGTATTTATTATCTTTCAGCAGACCATCAAATGGTGCGAATTTGCTGGCAAAGTAAAAATAACTGCTGCCTCAGATAATTTTTCAGTTCAAAAAACCAATCAAACTTTGATGTAGCAAAAATGTTGGCTGATTTTAGCTTATGTTACCATTAATTCACTTATATTTTATATTAGATAATATCTATTAGATAAAATGGAGTGTTTATGTAATCAGCAAGTGAGTATTCGCTTCATTTTAATCCAAATAATCTTTTGCAAGGATCTCTGACAAAGACTCATCTCTGATGATGCAAGTAGCCGAAAATGTACGTACATATTTTGGATAAGGATCACCTGAAAATCAACTTTGAATGACCTTGTATGATATGCCGTTGAATTCAGATTGAGGATAGTTTACTGTCGAATAAAAAACTCTTGTGACATTTTTTGATAATATTCGAAATAAAGTGGAAAAAAAAGAAAAATCAAAATGACAGATTTTACTTTTCTTATGATAATAACCGGCCATGATAATCTCGATTTGTTTGAACTGCTTGACAATGCTTCTATGAATGCAACTTTTTCTCCATTTGACCGACATTCTAACTCTTATGGTTTAAAAGTTACCAATACAATCCCAATAAAAAAGTGGCCACTCTGTATAACTTCTACATAAAACTTTTTCGTATCTCTCAAGACAACAGGGGTATCAAATTCTGGAGTATAAGTTGATCACCCTGTACATTTCCAGCGTGTCTTTTTATATGTGACTACCGGTGACCGGTTCAAGCTAAAATATTTAACTCACTTCCTACCAGAATCCAAAGATGTGTCAATAAGCATCAATTCAAGAAATCATTGAAAACTTTACTAATAGAAAAAACATATTATTCATTGGAAGAGTTCTTTTCAAATCAATAATAGTATACCGGGTGTAACAGGATCATGGTACACCCCCCGTATCTCCGTTAGTTTCAGACGAGGTTTCAGAGGTAATTTATTGAAATTTGGGACGTGCTATGAACATAATAAGCGTCACTTTTTGACCTACAAATGATTTGTTCTTCACTTCCGGTTTCGCGGAAGTGATACGAACTTTCGATTTTTGAATGGAACACTCTGTATATTATTGCATTTCTGAAATCTGCAAAATTTTCTGAATCCGATGATATCAAATAAGTGACATTTTAAACGCCAACATTTTCAATAAGTTTATTTTCTTGTTTTCTTTTAGTTGTAAGTTCCATTGTATTCATCGCACATTTTATTACCAGCTATGAATAAATTCCTAATTGGTAGTACTAATAAATGGTACCAATATGGTTCCATTTGAAAAAAATGAGTTTTACCGCAAAATCGACTATGATGAACTTTATTTGCTCATAAAAAACGCAATTTAGTATTTTTGGCGGGATTTAGATTTTTCTAGCATTAGACGGATCAATTGGATTAAATCGGAACCATCATGGCACACCTAAATGGAAAACTGAAAATTGAATTTTAAAAAATTTTGACGTTTGAAATGTCACTTATGTGGTATCATTGGATCCAGAAAATTTTATTATGCAGATTTCAAAAATGTAATAATATACAGTGTGCTCCATTTAAATAATCGAGAGTTGGTATCACTTCCGGCGTACTATGATCCTGTTACACCCGGTATACATGATTTAGAAATATTCTATATTTCACATGTATTATCCGGACGGGACCATAATACGGTGTCCTGTCTCTATTATTTTACTTTATTATTTTGTATGTGTTTTACTAATATTAAGACTGTCCACAATTTAATTTTCTGTTATTACTTCTACACCTTTTTCAGTTCTATTTCAGAAAGCGTCAAGTTAATTTAAGAATAGTCACTTGTATTTCAGAAAGTATCAATTGTATTTCAGAATAGTGAGTTGAGTTTCAGAAAGCGTCAAATGTATTTCAGAATAGCGAGTTTAATTATTTCAGAAAGCGTCAAATGTATTTCAGAATAGTCAATTGAATTTCAGAATTCGTCATTTGAATTTCAGAATATATCATTTGTATACACATGACGAATTCTGAAATTCAATTGACTATTCTGAAATACATTTGACGCTTTCTGATATTGAACAGACTATTCTGAAATACAATTGATGCATTCTGAAATTAAACTCGCTATTCTGAAATACATTTGACGCTTTCTGAAATTCAACTCACTATTCTGAAATACCATTGATACTTTCTGAAATACAAGTGACTAATCTGAAATTCAATTGACGCTTTCTGAAATAAACTTGATGGTTTCTGAAATACAACTGGAAAAGGTGTAGTTTTAATGTACTTGTGTTTGTGATATACACTCAGACTGAATATTTCTATACACTGTAATATTGGTATTGTAATAAGGTCATTCAACTACATCAACCCTGTAATGTAATCACCACGCATCGCACACCATATTCACACAAATATCATTATGCACATGCACATCGTATACGCTTTGGCATGAAATAACGGGACATCCTGGCTCCGGATAGAAGAACGAAAAATAAAAGCGCACATGTGGAAAACTGTGAGGCTGACATCCGGGATATTTTTGTGACCAAAACAAACAAAATTTCGGTGGTCGCGTGCGTTCGATGTCTCCGAAAAAGTTGCTCGATGAGATGGGCCACGTGCTCCGAACACGAGGTAATACATCAAAGGTGTTTCCGTTTGATGTTTGTGGTTTCTTTTTTCAAGTTAGACAATTTGTCAGTTTGTGAAGATAAATCATTGCAATACTAACAAATTGGGTATGCTTACTGAGAGGCACTTTTCGTCGTGTACCCTTTGGATGTTTATATTTCAATCTCCATTTTTTCGGAAATTATAATGACTTTCGATTTTTTAATAGTATTTTCAAGACTATTACTGATTTCAACGTAATAACATTGTATATTACGTACGTTTAGCACGAGCCGCATATCAACGAGTGCGGAAGCGTTGGAGTGCAGGTATAGTATATTACACAACAAGTGTGGAAATTGACATATTTCACACGAGTGGTCGTTTGGCAAGAGCCGCGTAGCGGTGAGTGCGGAAACGTAACGAGTGAAGGAAATGCACTTTCCAACGAGTTTTGTACACTATTTTTCCTACGACTCCGAATAGGTACTTTCATTTCGCGGGAGGTCTTGTCAAAAATGTAACTTGAGCGGTCTCTAGAATTTCAGGTTTCAATATCAAGTACTGTTTATTTCCATATTCAAGATGATATTTTAATACTTCTCCGACAATTCCTCATTATGTGAATTACTGATTGATTGAGTTAGTTTAGTTTGGACAAATTTTATTGATATTGACAGCAGCGTACCTAAACAAACTTGACACCATACGCCTGCTAGCGCCAGTAATCACGCAACCAGGAATACAGAACCATAGAAGTAAGTAGTTTGCAAGCGCGTACGAGTTACTCGAGTTAGTGCTTCCTTGACCCTTTGCAAACATCTGTGATACCAAAGAATCTTCTCGTTGGTGATACTGTGATATCGACTGATGCAAGCAGCAAGCCGCACATAAAACTGTAGCCGTACTCTTTTGAATGATCTAACCCTCTGTCATTAACATCGAAATAGTTCCAGCAAAGAGTATAGGTTCCAGTTGTGAAGCGAATTCAGAGGTTTTGTATCAGACACATTGAAATTAATAGATAAAGAGTTCTCGGTATAATTCAAAACGAGACAGAAATTTCAATAAATAATATGAATTTGATTTGAGAACGCTTATATTGACAGTGAGTACCTTCACAATATACTAATTATTTCTATCAATTCAGGCGAGCGTTGTGATATATTTCATATCAACACTAGTGCTTTTTTTCTTTCAAATGAACAATACCATGGTGATATGAGCTACTTTCTGAATAACAAAACAGTGTGATTATTGACGTTTTCATAGGTGGTCGTAGGAAAAATCATTTTTCAACGAGTTTTGTACAGGGTCTTCACTTATATTTTGAACCCCTCCTTAACTTTTTCATATATTGTTCAATTTTCCTTTCAAGAAATGATCTTATGTTATTTTCTTGTAGATTTTATATGTTATGTTAACAGAAAAACAGTTCTAGATCTGAAAAAAAGTTATGGGCACCGACAATTTTTTTTAAATGGAACATCCTATATATTTTGTTACTGTTGGATAGAGTATATTTTTCTGATTTCAAATATACATACATATATCCGCAAAACCAAAAAGGTAATTTTTTGAGATCACTCTGGTAAATAAAAGATATAAGAAGACAATGCTGGAAATGGCTCACCTTCATGCCTCAGCTGTTAAAGTTGAAAAAAAAACTTTTTTCTTCATTTGGGATCCTTTCGAAAATTCCGGAATTTTGCACAGTTTCAATAAACATCCTGTAGCAATTTTATGGAAAAAACATCATGGATCGAAGAAGTACGAGATCGACTGAGCTAGCGAACAGTGTGAACATTATTCAAATTGGTCGAACCAGAAAAAAGTTATTCAAATTTCAACAGAGGCAAAATTTTGGAGTGCCACGATATTAGTGTTGCGTAGTTTAATGTAAGTACCTGATTATTTTCATCCCTACATGCGACTGTGCGATTTTATTTCTTTTCAACACGTTTATAAAGCAAAGTAAATGAAAAAAGCTTGAATAAGAAATAAGAATTAAACTTAGAGATTGCAAACTTTTATCTTAAGCTTGGTTTATTTGGAAAATGATAATGCCTCGGATAATGCGCATGACCCAAACTAACCCGTCTTCCAAATCTTTCTTCGTTTTGACAAGTACTAAATTTTACAACCTTGGTCCTATGAACCAAACAAAACAAATACATATAACTATTATTTTTCAACCAACACTATTTTGAAAAAAAAATGTGATATTCTGATTCGTATTTTTCCATCTCACCCTGAAGTCACTTCGAAAACTTCCACCACAATGTTTTCATCTCGGTTTTCATTGCTTTTCACATTAAAAGATGACTGACCCGATACAAAATCCACCAATACGAAATCTCACTATTGTCATCCAAAATAAGCCGGTGAGTAATCTTTCCGGAAATGCATCAGCAACTCTATTTCGACATTAGAAAAATCAACGAGAAAATCAAGCCACCGTCTCCACGTATACTCGGAAATAGAAACAAAACACATCAGCTAGACAACCGAACGTCTTGGCGCCCGTCAAATGACTCTTACATTATACGGGATGTTCGAAAAGTACGCGGTGAAAATACCAGGGGTGAAGAGCAGACGAAACGAATAGGTATACTAATAATTCGTTCATTTGTAGCCGAGGGGTTGACCACTAGGAGAAAATGTGTACACTTCACTAGCTCCAGAGTGATGTCACTAAATATTACAGAATCTGAATAATGCCGGATTATATTGATTTCAAAATTTCGAAATTTGTCATCAGTGAGGCTATAGGCTGTATTCTTTTATATCGAAATCCTCGTCGGAAACAGAATATATCATCTGATGGTATTTTTTTTATTTTATTTCCTCCTTTTTCCAAGATCTGAATCCGTAAGAAGGAAAATCCAAGAAAAGCATTTTAATTCAGAAAAAAATCAGCAAATCTAGGGTGTAAACTGTAAATCATCATATGTATCGAACACATGATTCAATTTACATAGGAACATAAAGGGTGGTTCACTACTAGCGCGACAGAGATTTAAAGCAAATCTGCAAAACTTTCGAAGTTTTTCTCATTTCAGTAGTTCGTACGTTGATAAAGGGTATATTTTGAAAGTATTTCGAAATATACAGGATTTCCCAAAAATTGTGGCACATAAAAGTTATATTGTTTTTTATTGAAGTCCATGTATTTGGTTTTATTTTTATATTCTCCCTGAAAAGCTTATTTCATCGATTTATATCAAACTTGAGGTCTAGGGAGAAGATATATGGTTTTGAAAATCAAGATTCTTCAGCTTTATAAATTTTTTGTGTCAGAACTGTTCATTAATGGTCGAAACCTCGGTCAAAACGGCTTACATGTCCCTATCCTAACTCTTGACCTATACTATCTAATGATATTTAACTGAAGCACGTATGGGGGGGGGGGTTCAGAATAATGAACCACCTTGTATTTTTTTCATTCGAATATTTATAATTGATGGCGAATAAAAAGTCAAGATAGGGACATGTTAGCCGTTTTGATCAATAATGAATAGGTCCGACACAAAATATTATGTTGAAAAATCTCAATTTTTCACACCCTATATTTCTGTAATCGTTCCAGCTAGACCCCAAGTATGATAATGAAATCAGCTTTCCAGAAGGAATATGAAAAAGCAATAAAATATAGGGTGTTCCAAAAGAAACAAGATAATTAATATTGATATGCCACAATTTTTTGGAACATCCTGTACATTTCAAAATAATTTTAGAATATAGCCTTCATATACAAACTATTTAAGTTACAGTCAGCAGAAATTGTTTTTTCTAAAAAAAATACGGGAATGAACTTATCGATGATCATGAGTGGTTAAAATAATTTATTTAACATTTTTAGTGAAAATTTATCAGATTTTCATGGTGTTTTCAGCAATAAAACACACAAATTTCGTATTTTTTCTGGCGTAACAAAGAAAGGAATTCCCCGGAATTCCCATGTGGTCAACCTTTCGTTTGTAGCTCAAATAATGTCACCGAAATTTCAACGTAATTTTGATTGCAATGGAATTAATTCTAAAAAAATCGCTTATAATTTTTTTTATATTTGGCATCGAAAAATAATCATAGTTGGCCCCTCGGTTGGCCCTGTGGATAAAGACTCATTCATGAAAACTTGATTCAACTTATTAGGTTTAAAGTATACATAAGCAAAATAGACGTTAAAGCAATTAATCAACTGGAGAAGTTCATATTTTCTCATGTTAAGTTAATTAAATTAAGTGATGATGCATGGATCCATCTTTATTGGTCACACTGATACTGTGACGTCATTAAAATATAAAGAGGAGACATTCGACTGACACAGCATAATTTTATATTTTTTTATTTTCGAAATGAAGTTGTTTCAAAGTTGATCCAACATTGTGATACTCGCGGTTAAATATTCCATAATGTGTTGTAGTTTTCCCAATTATACTAATAGGCATACACTTAATTGAGATAGTATGTTCAAAAGTGGCTCGAGCGTCTTAAATCACTTCAGCCAGATGTATATTAAAATTCCTGCTGAAGTTTTATCGAAGGAAATATACGAGGCGTTATTGGATATATCGTATATTTTTTCAACGATTTTAGTTTACTCTCGACTTGTGAACTCTGAAAAGAATACGTTGAAAAATTAAAAACTACAAATTAACGTTTTTTTTTTCTAATAATTCAAATTTAACCGACATCGTATCTGTTATGAAAACTGAGATAACTGAAAAACAAGAACTATTTTCCAGAAATTTAAATGGCAAAAAGGAATCTCATTCTTGACAGGAAAAAGGTCAATACGTGTTGACATTCCCCATAATATCGAATAGGCAATCGAGGTTTCAAAATTTGGCGAGAACTTTATATGTATGAAATTGTAGAAGTATTACATGTAGGCAAGGTGGATATAGGATGGTGAAACAGCTTCCTATTAACAAGCACTAGAATAAACTGTAGACCTTTGCCTACTTGATTTCATACCGTAGTAATATTTCCTGAAATTAACAGAGATGGCGACATACCTTGTGTCGGTAAAACAGAAACGGTGCTTCTGTCATCTTTTTATCAGTTTCATCTGTTCTAGATGAAAAATGATTGAGAAGAGTCAAAATATCAATTTTCATTCCAGATTTATAGATAATATATTGTTTCAACTCAGTCTGTCAGATGCGAACCACAGAAATACATGAGCAACAGGAATCTTCTTCGATAATCGATCTTACCGCCATCTTCATTCAAGTCGTGGAAATATTACTACCTTCTCAAACGGTCTACAAGTTTTTCGCAGAAACAATTGAAGAGCTGTTTCACCATCCTATATCCACCTTGCATGTAGGTAACTCTCGTTTGAAAACCAATAGAAATATGAATCAACATTTCACTGGAAGTATACCAAATGTTTCTTACGTTAACACGTTTCTGAGATTGAAGAGGGCTCATTAAAATCGACTTTCAACACTTTTGAGCACATGTTTATAAAACACCACAACGGAACACCCCCGAATTCGGTTCACAGACACATCAAATGACAAAAATCCGCGTTTACCATGAACCTCTTCGTTCGGCAGAAGTTCACAGACAGACATTTGTCAAATAACTACCTCAGACGAGACTCGAGAGGAAGGAATCCTCATAGTTGTCTATATTCTCGAGCGGATCGGATTTCGGAGTAGTAGGCAGTAGGCCTCGGCCCTCGTTTGATAAACAAGAGACTGACGATGCTGCACTGACGTTATAATCTCGAGAGTCGGTTCGCGCCAGATAAAAGTCCTAATTAATGGCGAAGGAGATGTTACGGGGGTAATACGATAGTTAGTAGGTACTATAGTCAGCTGAAAATTCACGAATTTCAAGAATATTAGGAAGGTCAAGTCAATTCATTTCATTTTGCGTTTAAATAGGTGCATGAAAAATATAGTTATTTGAGGTGCCCACCCCTCTCCCCGTACGTCGACAGATGTTTATAACGTCAGTATACAGCGAGAATAAAGACCTGAGTAGGGGTTAGATCGCCTTTAACACCTCCCACTTCTTCCGCTTTTCGCTCTGACCATCCAACTCCCCATTCCCCCGTCCAGCCAATCAGAAGCCGTCAAGCGCGTCATTGCCCCGCCCACTTATGGGTGGCGGGAAATCCAAATCTTTGACGTTCAGATGGGTGTCAGGTGGGTTGAGGTTATCGGTTATGTATACAGGAGAAGTGATATGAGGTATATGAAACATATTCTTCTCTTGGTCACCTTTGTTGCCAGGCGTTCGAATATAGCTGATTATATTCAATATAATCAAATTTGCCATTGACAATATCAGTGTATTTCAAATTTTGAAATTCATCCGATAGAATCGGAATTACAGTGAAAATGTATAGCTTGTCGCTGTATTTTTCATATATATAGTAACAACTATATGGATAACACCTATTCTTCTCTTCACGCGAAAGTGAAGCCAGTTTTGGAAAAACAAAAGACTGTCTGGCTTGCTAATGATGAATTGTGCGCATGCGCGGGTTTTGACGAGTTGAAATCCACTGTCGTTTTTAGAATTTCATAGGTTAGGTATATTTGTTAACCCAAATTTTGTAAAAGAGCGTTAATATAGTTATTAATGTACTTACTGATTGTGATTGGTGAGTGATAACAGTGACTGGCCAAAAATTAGCCCACGAATCTTGTTCCGATGACTTTATCGTCACAGGTTTCTTTGCAAATCGCAAGTATCGCTTTGTAGATCACATCCATTTCTGCATCTATCATCAACTATTATCCAAAATCGTCCAACAATCCATCGATAAATGAATATTTGAAAAATATATGTCATGATAAAATAAAAACATCGAATTGAAGGTTACGTGACACATTTGATTGATGTTTAATAATTATCATACGTTTGTCGCTCACTACAAAGCTACTCTCCTCCATGATGAAAACGAATGTCGATTCTTAATTCAAACTTGCGCATGCGCATATTCGCGATTTGTCCCGCAGACTGTCATTTGTTTTATTTCTCGGCTTCAGCTCTGGTATCCATGTTACCTATATAGTTATTATTAGATATATATGGTATTTTCACGGTGATAATCCTGCTCAAGTTATATTTTACTAACTGTCAAGTGAAAATAATGATGAACTCTCTTTCATTTCATTTAATGACTCATATTTAACTATTATTGATAACCAAATAGTGTCAAATCAAATGTTCAAAAAATATATTACCACCTGGTTGAATGCACTTGCGGATTCTCATTTGCAAATTTTTGATAGCTCTATTTATTTGTATAATTTATTCTTTAAGAATCCCCAGCAGAGGAAGAAATCTAGGGGGCTGAGATCACGACTTCTAGCTGGCCAACGAACGAATCCCTGATTTGCCAATCCATTTATTAGGAAACAGCAAATTCAGAATAGCAACAATTTTGGAAATGCTCGAAAGATGTGCCTTTTATCAACAAGTATACCTTTTGCGGATACTTGGGTATAGAATATTTGAAGCGCACTCAATAACGAGTGCAATGAAAACAAACCCATAACAAAGCAATTTGTGAAAGTGAGATGGATAGATGCATTTATTTCAATAAGTAGGCAATTTTTCTCATATATACTAATTTTTCCGATAGTTGTGATAAGTCATTATCATCAGAGTACCAGAAGAAAACCAAATTCAAAATGAAAAATCCAGGTCCTTATTTGAAAAAATAAAGTTGATGGTGGTGGGCCGAAGACGAAACGTCGGACTGCAAATGTGACAACGTCATCTTGTAGGAAAAAAAAAGTGGCAATGATGAACTGCTTTTCTTTTTGAAAATTTTCTTCACATAACATCAGGACAAAATCAAAACGATTTCAGGAAGTTTCCGTTTTTTTAGGATATCTCCGGACGTAGTGGGAAATTTACGATTGTCTCGACAGCATTTCATTGAGCAGAAAATTATGCAACTTTGCCACAATTTAATCGACCCTGTACCTCTTACGGCTTACGAGATCCTCATGTTGAGCCTAGAATTTGGTCCACCTTGTACATGTATATGTGTAACAATTCGCAGTGCTTTTAATAACTTTCCGAATTGAAACTATGTTTGAATCTTTCATCTACTTTGAATAAAAGATCTCATACAAATCTGACTTATATATTTTCATCTGATGTTTCTACATTGACAACAACTGACAAAACAACTATCAAAATTGAACCTCGTCCATATACTGGGACGCAACAAAATAAAATTGCGAATATTCTTCAACAATATGGTTGTATATCATTGATTGTCTTATTTTTGGAAAATCCTCGGGAAAACCGTAAATGTGCACGTGTGTGTTTCACATAAAACAACAACTTCATTGTTATTGAATTTCCCTCGTATACAAGCCGAGTCAATTAGTTTTTTACGTAGGGTAATTCAAATAGCATTGTTGATGTCGTGTGGGAGGATCAACAAACTCTGATGAAATGATGCATGGAATGGATCACTTACAGTTTCGAAAATTGGGTCGAATATAGATAGCAGGTTATCAACAATCGAGTGTTATCGAACATTATTCTTGTTGAACCACCGAAAAATCCCCGATACACTTGCAAAAAAAACTTGATATTCTATTTCTGAAACGAACGCTGATGAAATTCATATATCTCGACCTTTGGGTTCACTTGGTACCAGATTATTTTACGAAAACTGTGCTAGGCATGATTGAACATTCAGTACATAACTGAATAATAGTGATGATAAATTGTCAACTCAAGCGTATACGTTTTTAAGCAAGCATCTCTCGATTTCCATTTCAATAAATATATACTTAAGGCGAATTACGCACAACGCTTTTTCATTAATCTTCTACATTATTTTATTGTCAATATACCATATTTTTCTTTAAGGATTTTGAAACCTTCTGCGATTTGTCGTACAAAAATATATATCCCTTTTCTAAATCGACTCCTACATTCTAATTATGACAATAAATATAGCAGGTACTTAGTATTTCTATATCATTTCCCCAAGTTTTTGCTAAAAATAAAAAAGAAATTATCAGAATCGCGCATGCACAATAGTGTGGAAAGTGACATATTTCACACGAGTAGTCATTTAGCTCGAGCCGCGTAGCGGTGAGTGCGGAAACGTAACGAGTGAACGAAATGCACTTTCCAACGAGTTTTGTACACTATTTTTCCTACGACTCCGAATAGGTACTTTCATTTCGCGGGAGGTCTTGTCAAAAATGTAACTTGAGCGGTCTCTAGAATTTCAGGTGGTTTTGATTCAATATCAAGTACTGTTTATTTCCATATTCAAGATGATATTTGAATACTTCTCCGACAATTCCTCATTATGTTAATTACTGATTGATTGAGTTAGTTTAGTTTTGACAAATTTTATTGATATTGACACCAGCGTATATAAACAACCTTGACACCATTCACCTGCTAGCGCCAGTAATCACGCAACCAGGAATTCAGAACCATAGAAGTATGTAGTTCGCAAGCGCGTACTAGTTACTCGAGTTAGTGCGTCCTTGACTCTTTGCAAACATCTGTGATACCAAAGAATCTTCTCGTTGGTGATACTGTGATATCAAACTGATGCAAGCAGCAAGCCGCGCATAAAACTGTAGCCGTACTCTTTTGAATGATCTAACCCTCTGTCATCAACATCGAAATAGTTCCAGCAAGTATAGCTTCCAGTTTTGAAGTGAATTCAGAGGTTATGTATCAGACACATTGAAATTGATAGATAAAGAATTCTCGGTATAATTCAAAACGAGACAGAAATTTCAACAAATAATATGAATTTGATTTGAGAACGCTTATATATTGACAGTGAGTACCTTCACAATATACCTAATTATTGCTATATCAATTCAGGCGACCGTTGTGATATTTTTCATATCAACACTAGTGCTTTTTTTCTTTCAAATAAACAATACCATGGTGATATGAGCTACTTTCTGAATAACAAAACAGTGTGATTATTGACGTTTTCATACGGGGTCGTAGGAAAATAACATTTTGTTGATTATCTTTCAAAGAATAGTTGATGAAAGAAACAAATTAATTTGTGTGCATAAATGGTAAAATGAAAATACCGAGTTCTAACATCTGTAGTGAAAACGATAGTGATTGTGTAATGACATATTAATGAAAAAGTGGTGTGTTCCGCCTCCATTCTGGTCTGGGGTCGATGACACGTGCTGTTTCGTTTTTGAAAAATGGAGAATCGAAAGCTTTATACCTACCCATCATAATTTCTGACACATCTTAAGTAGGAAGTGTTGTTGGGACAAGAAAGAATGTGCAGCATATGCTGCTGCTATACTATCTGTTTATGGATACGTTGTAATTGATTTTATGAACATATGAAGTCATTTTCGTATGCTTGTTCATGTTTTATTAATAAACATGGTTATAAAAATAAATTATGTCATTATCGTAAACAATAATGTTGAAATGTTGTTGCAATATAATGCTGCGTTATCTAGTGGTATTTCCACTTGGATGATTAGAAGTTTTTTATATGAAATCAATGTGGTATATTTATAAACACAAGTTTCATAACTACAATAAGATCCATTGGCAATTGGATAACAATCAACAATCCATACAATTTGTACACAGTATACATTCTTGTTTGTAGGAGGGTCTTAAAAAGGCAGTCTGCTTCCTCGTTGCCTTCAACTCCCTTATGACCTGGCACCCACATAAAAGTGACCTGGTTGTTTGCTGCCAGTTGTCTCAGGAATTGTTCTCAGTCCTAGTATGTTTTCAGAGCTTTCATAGCTGATTGGTTATCTGATAGTACATTAATTATAATGAATGATTTAAATCGTGATTCAATACTCAAATTGAATTTGCAACTTTTTCCGTTCCTAACCGATTTATGACATTGGAATCTGACTTTTCAAAGAATATAGCAGCACTGAGCCGCTAGCCAAGAGCAACTCGTAATAGCGACACCTTGCAGCGGAATAAAGAAACTTTCAGTTTTCAGTGTTTATTGGTGAATTGTTATGACCTGGAATTTATTTTCTTTTCACTTTTTCTCATTGCATAGCAACTTGTGGCTTTCTCGTTTGTACTTCCACAAGTTTCAAAGTTCAAACATTTTGAATCGATCATATGAACTTTTTTATATTAACTAAACTACGCAACACTAATTACGTCGCACCCCGAAATTTTGCCCTTGTTGAAATTTTAATAACTTTTTTCTGATTCGAACAATTCGAATTCTGTTTGCGTTGTTCGCTAGCTCAGTCCTTCAGCTATAATCCAGTACTTTTTCGTTACATGAGGTTTTTGCCATAAAATTGCTACAAGGTGTTTTTTGAAACTGTGCAAAATTTCAGAATTTTCAAAAGGATCCCAAATAGAGAAAAACAGTTTTTTTCAACTTTAACAGCAGAGGCATAAAGGGAATCTTATTAACTTGAACCATCTCCAAAACTGTCTTCTTATCTCTTTTATTTACAAAGTGGCCTCAAAAAATTTATTTTTTGGTTTTGCAGTCATAACTTTTTTCCTCTTCAACCGATTTTCAAAATCTCAGGATCATTTTGAAGCTGAAACGTTAGATGAACAGACATGAAGATTAGAATTGACTAGACTCAAATCTAAATCAAATCTAAATCCCCCTCGAAATCCCGATTAAAAAAGAAAAATATCCAAAACGTTGTTGGATCGAAACGAAAATATAACCATCAAAAAGACTGAAAAAAATTTTTGACCCCCTCCCCCCAAAAATTTTTTTGCGGGTAAAATTTTTGCTGGTCATTCGGTTAGATATATCGGTAAACATAATTCACCTGACCGCCACATCAGGATCGGAGATTAAAAAAAAATTATCTCACCCCCCTTCCTCCCTTGGGGTACTTTGGGTAGGTACGGATGAAGGGGAAGGAGAATTTTGTGTTTTTTTTACATATTTTTCTCATCAGTTTCGTACAGAACTACTAAGAATCGCCCAAACTCGTGTACTCCAATTATCATAGTTTGATGTACAGGGCGAAAAAAAGTTATTTTTCAGAATCGAGACAAGCGGTACCCATAGCTGTGTTCCGCGGAAAAAGTTGGTTACGGACCATGCATTTATTTTGGCTGATTTTTGTTCTAGAACATGGCGTTTCAACTCGGTTTTCTCACGCACAATTTTTGACTACTGAAAGAAAAAATCCCAGCCGGGATTTACAGAGTGTTTCAGATTTGGGTCACCTTTGAGGAAACTCTCGATTCTGAATGTTCATCTTGAGTTAATTCTGATCTATAAATCTTCCCATATGAGGTTTTTGCTTCAAAATGAGCCTGAGATTTTGAAAATCGGTTGAAGAGGAGGAAAGTTATGACTGCAAAACCAAAATAGTAATTTACGTAACAAGTCCGGAAAATACTGTTTTTTTGGATGAGTGGACAAAATTCTAGGACGAGCGTAGCGAGTCCTGGAAGTCTGCGAGTCCAAAAAAACTGTTTTCGGGCGTGTTGTGTACACAATTTTTTTGGCAACCGTGTAGAATAACAAATCAAAGAAACACATTTCTTTATTAGAACAAAATTTCGAACATTTCAATTCTTATTTATATTAATATTTATATTAAAATTAGAACAATTGTTAATAGTGAATGGATTCAATTTGTTTGAAATGCTTGGTATATTTAAGTGCCTTTTGTTGAAGTCAGAACAAGAAGGTAAAGTTTCCGTTTCACATTGATTGTTTTCATCTGATAATTTTTGAATGTTAGCTAATTTTATGTCAGATAGCTGTCAGTCGTTATTTTGCTGCTATGGTAATGATCAACTGCATTTATCAAAACCATACTACCAAGATTTTCATATTTACAATGACAACAACGATGTGATTCTTCCCGGCCTAGTCCGGGAAGTACGTACTTCCCGGACTAGGCCGGAAAAATGCCACTTTCTCAAAAAAAAACGTCTGGAAAGTACGTACTTTCCGGACGGTTGCCGAAAAAATTGATTTTTTGAGATCACTCTGTAAAGAAAAGTGATAAGAAGACAATTTTGGAAATGGCCAAATGTAATGAGATAATCTTCATGCCTCTGCTGTTGAAGTTGAAAAAAAAACTGTTTTTCTTCATTTGGGATCCTTTTGAAAATTTCGAAATTTTGCACAGTTTCAAAAAACCTCCTGTAGCAATTTCATGGAAGTAATCTGATGTATTGAAAAAGTACGAGATAATAGCTGAAGGACTGAGCTAGCGAACAGCGCAAACAGAATTCGAATTGTTCAAATCAGAAAAAAGTTATTAAAATTTCAACAGGGGCAAAATTTTGGGGTGCGACGTAATTAGTGTTGCGTAGTTTAGATTTAGGAACCACCCCACAAGTGTTCGGATTCCGGGAGATGAGGGGATGCTTACCTTGGGGTATGGGGTGCAGGGTGACAGAAGTGCTCAACCTGTCGCCCCCCATGCTCACCAGGTGCGGGGTGTCGGTGTGCAGCTTCAAAGCTCTCCTCCCCGTCTCGTTGAACTCCACAGGTGTCATGACACCCCCGCCTGCTAGACTCACCCCCGACATATCTGTAAATAATTCGCGTTATTTTTTGTGGTCAAAGCGGGTTTACACAGCAAATAAAATAAAATAAGGAATAACATGAAATGAGATAAGGAATAAGGAACGATGAGAGTTTTTTTTTTTTTTTTTTTTTTTTTTTTTTAATCCGCACAATGTCCACACAGCCAGTCTCTTATGATAATTATAATAACAGTAAACCTATAACTAAAATCGAAGAGCGGAAGCTCAAAGAAGAATACGCCAGGAATTAACATTGGATCACAGGGTTTCTTCTCGCCAAGGGGTCCGTCATGGCATTCAGTTTATAGACACACAACACTAGACCGCAGAAGGGATATACATAAACATAAGGAATAAATAAAGGAAATAAGGAAACGAAGCTAATTAATAATGTGACGAGTATTTATATGAATCGCTTTCCATTAGATTTTCAAACCAGTGTTTTGAATGAATGTTATAATGTTTGAATTGATTTTTTCATCATTAAGGGCTAACAACGACAATAAATTGAAAGGAGTGTCTATTTTCATACTCAAAAGGCGAGAATAGAGTTATTGACCTTCTTTCCTCGTTGTCTGGCAATTGAAAACTATATGGTCTAAGTCTCCTTCAACATCACAAACTTGACATAAATTAGATTGAGTTAACCCCATTCTAGCTAAAAATGCTGGGTAACATCCATGACCAAACTGCATTCTATTGAAAACAGTGATGCATCTTCTAGATAAATTGAGCTCAGAATGCCAGTATTTGGAGGGGATATTTGGATGGATTCTTGTAATACACAGATGAATAACATAAAATCGCATAATATAGTATTTAAGAATCATATCACTGATGCATTTGGACAATGACATAATCAGATATGAAAGAAATATAACCTGAAATAATCGAATTTTAGAATTTATTTTGCTTGGGAAAGAATATATTAGGAGATAAGTTTTATAAGACGCTTTTTTGTAGCGAGGAGTGCTCCAAAGGAACAAGTGCGACAACGGTGTCTTATGAAACGTGTGTCATGTGCAACTTTTTACGTTTTGAATTTATTTGAAGATTTTTATTGAAAGAAATTGATTTAATATCGATAAACAACAGAAACATTTTCGATTGGTAACAATGATAACATTGAAATATTTAAAATCTGAGTTCTGACGGACAAGCGTATAAAGCCCAGTTTACTGTTGAGCGATTTTGATTTTTGCGATACCAGCGCAGGAAAATGTAATATTGTTATTGTTTTTATTGGTCAATTTGAATCAAATCACACTCTGAATTGAAATTTACCATAAAAACATTGAGTTTTTCACTGCTAGTATCACCAAATCCAAAATCGCTCTAAAATAAGCTGGGCCTAACTCTTCTGACATTCATTTGACAGTTCGATTCGATATGTTATCCCTTATTTTATTTCGAGGGTTTGACCACTAGGAGAAAATTCCGAAATTTGTCATCAGTGAGGCTATATAGGCTGATGTATTGTATTATATCGAAAACCTCGTCGGAAACAGAATAAATCATCTGATGGTATCAATATCATCATCGGAAAATACCGAGGAATGGATGGACTGATTCGGTCTGATTTCTCCTCGGATTTCACAAATCCAAGAAAAACATTTTTATTCAGATAAAATTCAGCAAATCTAGGATGTTAACTGTAAATCATCATATCTATCGAACACCTGATTCAATTTACATAGGAACATAGTGGGTGGTTCACTACTATCGCGACAGAGATTTAAAGTGAAACTGCAAAACTTTCAAAGTTTTTCTCATTTCAGTAGTTCGTACGTTAATAAAAGGTGAATTTTGAAAGTATTTCGAAATATACAGGATTTCCCAAAAATTGTGGCATATAAAAGTTATATTGTTTCTTATGGAAGTCCATGTAATTGGTTGCATTATTATATTCTCCCTGAAAACCTTATTTCATCGATTTATATTACACTTGGAGTCTAGGAAGAAGATATATGGTTTGGAAAATCAAGATTCTTCAGCTTTATAAATTAATTGTGTCAGAACTATTCATTAATGGCCAAAACTTCGGTCAAAACGGCTTACATGTCCCTATCCTAACTCTTGACCTAATACCTAATGACATTTAACTGAATCACATATCGGGGGGTTCAGAATTATTATGAACCACCCTGTATTTTTTTCATTCGAATATAAATAATTGGTGGCGAATAATTAGTCAAGATAGGGACATGTTAGCCGTTTTGATCAATAATGAATAGATTCGACACAAAAAATTCCTAAAGTTGGAAAATCTCAATTTTTCACACCCTATATTTCTGTTATCGTTCCAGCTATACCCCAAGTATGATAATAAAATCAGCTCTCCAGATAGAATCTGAGAAAGCAATAAAATATAGGGTGTTCCAAAAGAAACAAGATAACATTGATATGCCACAATTTTTTGGAACATCTTGTACATTTCAAAATAATTTTAAAATATAGCCTTCATATACAAACTACTAAAGTTACAAAATCACAGAGTCAGCAGAAATTGTTTTTTTTAAAGACGGGCATGAACTTATCGATGATCCTGAGTGATTGAAATAATTTATTCAACATTTTTAGTGAAAATCCATCAGATTTTCTTGGTATTTTCAGCAATAAAACACATAAATTTCGTATTTTTTTTGGCGTGAAAAAGAAAGGAATTCCCTGGAATTCCTATCAATTGTACACCGGAATTCACATGTGGTCAACGCCTCGTTTTATTTTATTTGCTGTTTAAACCCGCTCTCAGTTTCGTTAATAGATTCCGTCATTTTGATGTAAAATTTACATTTTCGCTGATATTCTTGTCGGCTATTTCGCAAATTACTATCCCTCTATTTTTGCACAAGATTTGTGGACGAGTTTTGTGTTCTTGGTCCGATTTGATCTAGGACTTGATTCAAAACTGGTATGTGGGATTTTTTGGAGACGGAGACCATTATTAGATTGTCCAAATTCAGAAATTCAAAATGGCGGCTCCAACATGGCGGACGAGATTCGTGACTATGGATCAAAAATTAACACGTAGGAGTTTTCGGTGTCAAGATGGCGGCTCCAAATGGCGAACGAGTTTTGTAATTTTGCACGAGTCTAATTTTGTATAGATTGTACTGATTGTAGATACTTTTTTCCTTCATAATACCCGACTTTCAGATACTAGTAGAGTAGACTATGGAAGCACGGTAATGATATATTTATAGTCTCATCCTATGAGAATCAAAACATCATTCGCTGTGTTACACAATTTATAGAAATTTGCTGCTTTTCTTTCTAGTGTGGTAGGTATTTTCACAATAACATAATTCACCTGCATGCAAAAATCTATTTAAAACCAGCCTCAAACCGGTTTGTTTGGTCACGGATATGATAATGTATTTACGTTCTGCATATAAAATAGTGAATCGAAAATTGATGATGTATTATCATCACCTTGAGAAGGACGTACCTTTTCAAAATGAAAACTAGTCAATAATAGGTACCTTCCATTGTCCCCAGTTGTATAAGTGAATTAAATGTCCGTGTTTGACATTGATCCTGATAACGAAAACAACGAAAATTATTGTGTGTGTGTGTGTGTAGGAGGGGGGATGGCATTGGAATTATCCTTTAGCCACAGAACGAAAATTATTCAGAGAATTATTTTAGTCCAAAGATCACTTGGTATAAATACCCACCTATACGTACGCATGGTATAAAATATATATGGTGGGAATGTATAAAAATGAATTATTGGGTTAAATTAAAGCATTCAATATTCTCTTTATAGGTACATTATTGTTATTGTTATACATTTACAAAAACAAATGCATTTTTCTGTTCTTTATCTATTGATAGCCATTGAAATAAACTGATATTGAAGACGAATGAGCTGAAAGGTATACTTTCAGTATATACAGGGTAGGCAAATTCGGATGTTTATATGGTATAACTCGGTAACTATACGATATACAAAAAACTGAAGTCGCAAACAAGATATCTTTGCTCGAGACTAATTCAATGGCGAAAACAAAAAGTGGCTGCCGTATATTTTGTTCTCGAGTTATAAACATAAGTTCGATGAAAAAAAAAATGAAAGCACTGAAAACTATCAAAGCTCTGTATAATTATTCAAACGAAAAAAAAACACTGAAAAATATTCAAGCTCTATGTGGGATTCGAGGTGGGAGTACTATGTATATTCACGATCTACATTATTCAGATTCTAACAAGATAAAATTGTTTTTGTAACCGCTTTGTAATTTCTATCCTTAGTTTTCTAGCCTCTTGGCGATACACAAAATTCTCGGATAAAGATGTAAAACCCACCTAAATCCATTTATATACAGGGTGCCACTTTTTTTCAAGCTTCATCATGGAGATCTCATCAGTTATTATTAGGGAAACGAGGTCGGTTAAATTGGGGCAGAATTGCACACTTTCTTTCAGAATCAGAAGGGTCATTTATGGTTTTTGGAAAATTTTAAAAAAATTTAATTTTCGTTTTCATTTTTTGAGCCGAAAATCAAAAGATTTTGACGTTTTCAACTAGGACGTTCTTGAGGCACTTTTTTACAGGAAACCCGAATCAGTCATAGTATTTTCAAAAGCCTTCTTGATGCCAGATATACAACTCCCATCTTTGATTTTTCTTATGGGCGCCATATTGGATTTTTGCATTTTTGAAAAGTCTGTTTTTTCCTAATTAGTGATGTATCTATCACACTATATGATCGAATCTTATGCTGGCCTAAATAGGGACAAATTTTCACAATTCGATTGAATTTGGCAGCTTACCCACTTGATGTGAACCGAGGTTTTGAATTAAGATCAACATGACATATGAAAACTCCACAATTTACTCATAAACACAATTCTACTATTTTCCCCACATTCTGATTAGCCCGATCAAGGGGTAATTCTACGAATCAAACCTTAGAAGAATTAATAATGGAATATAATAAATGGAGAACTAAGATTTCTCAAAATTGTATCCCGCGGAACATATTTCATCACTTTGTTTTGTTTCGCAAAAAACAATTTTTTAGCTTATCATGTCGTTTCCAATTCAAAACTTCAGTTTTAAAGTAGGTGAGCCTGGCAGAAATGTGAATGTTTGAGATCCTCAATTGAACTGTCAAAATGCAGTTCGTTAAACAAAATTGTTGGTGTTCTATCCAAAGCACTCTTCCCAAAAATTACTTTTTTCAACTTCGATCAGCATATAAAACTCAAACAATGTGATATACACCTAAACCACTATATTCAAGATAATCCAAAAATCCAATATGGTGCCCATAAGAAAAACCCGAAAATCAAAGTGACAGATTCAGATTCCGTGTAAAAAAGTGCCTCAAGAAGGTCCTAGTTAAAAACTACCAATTCTTTTTTTGAACAATAATTCAAAATGTAACAATGATATACTGCGCAAGTTTGCACTTTGCACTCCTCGTATCTCTTATATTGACTGAGATCCCCATGGTGGGAGCTCGAGAAACGGACACCCTGTACAATGTGAGTCGGACAGTCTAGAACTAGAAATTTATATTCCCAGAAAGGTATTGGATGATTTTTGTACATAAAAAATAACTTATAATATTTCAACGAGTTCAGAGCAAAGTAAATGCAGACGGTTCAGAACCATACAACGAGCCATACAAGTTTGGTGGAATGTAAGATATGTACAGATTGGAAATATATCATTCATATCTCATACAATATCTGACTCACTATTTTATAGGCTTCGTCGTTATCCCAGATAGTTCTGAGAAATAAGCCATAAAGCTAATTGCCACTAGAAAATCCACAGAGCACATTAAGCAATCTAAATATTTTGTTCAATATACACACGATAATTAATAAGTACAGCGAATATAAACAATGATATACAGGGACGCTGATATGTATGGAAACGGTCGATTATTTCCTAAAGTAAGATAGCTAGCGAAAAATGTTAGGATACAAAAGTTGTAGGGTTTTTCAAAATCCATTAAGCTAATGAAAAATTAAGTATACAGAATGAGTCAAAAAGTCAGGACGAAACAAAGTTGCTTTTTCTCTAATGGGGCGCCCTGTATATTATTCCACATTTCAATTCTGCTCTAAATTCTGAACAAAATTGATATAGCACATCATTTCCTAAATTCAACTGTTTTCGAGATATCGAAGATATCGAATGGCCAGCTAGGTCTCCCGATATGACCCCACTTGACTCACATAAAAAATGTAGTCTACAAAAATAGGCCGCCAAATATCGAAGAGTTGCAAGAAAGAATAAGGCATGAAATTTCTACCATTCCTCCTCACATGATTTTAGATTCACTACAAAATTTTGTTCAGCGAGTTCATTACTGTCAGGAGGTAAATGGTAAACTCTTTGAGCACCTTATTAAATAGAATTTCAAAGAAAAATTTGTTGTTTATTAAAACTTGTTTTCTCTCTTTTCCTTCTGTCTCAACTATTGTTTTCATAAAATTTTGAATATCCTGGACATTCATTAAAAAATACATTTTATTGTTTTAATTGCATTTTAATCAACCCTGAACAATTATGCTTTTTTTATTTTCTGTAAAAAAATTATAATTAAATTGTAATCATAATATCCACATACTCCACCTTTTGTGACTTTCATAATAAATATGCATCATTTCGTGCTTTTTCTTTAATAAATTTGAGAGTAGTAAAAAGTTATTTTCAAAATTCGATATCTCGAAATCGGTTGAATTTAGGAAATGAAGCGCTTCATCAATTTTGTTCAGAATTTCGAGCAGAATTGAAATGTGGAATAATATACAGGGCGTCCCATTAGAGAAAAAGCAACTTTGTTTCGTCCTGACTTTTTGACTCATCCTGTATACTTACTTAATTTTTCATTATTTTAATGGATTTTGAAAAACCCTACAACTTTTGTATCCTAACATTTTTCGCTAGCTATCTTACTTTAGGAAATAATCGACCGTTTCCATACATATCAGCGACCCTGTATATGAACCTACGTTGTTATACTTCGAAGGAATATACACTGAGCACGTAAAGTTTGGAATCAATGATTAAGTAGCGTTTTTTCAGTTGCAGTGCTATAGTTTCAAATATTAGTTAGATTTGAGAAATATTGATCCAATCACCATTTCCGTAAAGACTTTCTCCGATGATGAATCTTATCTATAAAGTCTAGACACTATGTCCCCGAAGATGGCATAAAATGTCTGCCTTGTCCGAATTCTCTTATTACTATTATTGACACAAGGCCAAGATATCAGTTTTGGGACGCTATTATGCTTTTAGATACCTACCTTTGAGCGAGCCTTTGAGGCTGATTTTGGGTCACTTTTAGTTCACCGATAGAATGAACTATGGACCGGGCAGAAAGAAAAATTATCATCATTGGTTGGTCAGATTTCGGAATTACGTTGATTTTGATATACGAACTAATTTTAACAGCAAAATATTTTCTTATTTTTTAAGTTAATTTTTCGCATGGGTTCTAAGCGGCAGAAATTTTATCTTACCCATCGAGAACATGTTGACTTCAGTCCCATTTTTAATTACATGAGAGACGTCTACAAAGCGGTTAACACTACTCATTATATTCTATAGCTTAGAGTCGGAATACTGATACAAAATCAGTTCCTGAATCTGAAATAATTTCATTTGGTATGATGTAAAATCACTTCACAGTTAATGCCTTCAACGGTATCTTAAATCATCATAATTACGGTTTATGTAATTAAATTTCGAGATAAGAGATGAATTTACTCAGAGTATATTTGTATATGATCCAGGTGATTTATTGCCAGTCAAATAGGTACCCTAGACTCTAGCGTACGTAATCTCTTTTTGAAAAAGTATGTTATGTTGATTAGTACATGGTAGTTATACAGTGATGCCAAAAATATGGGCAAACTCATAACATTTTAAGAAAAATACTCGGAAAAATATCTGTCTCTCTATACACACATTCCCAGGTACTAGACCAACTGGATTTAATAAATTTTTATTACTAGTGTTAAACAAATTATTCAATTTGGCGAAAAAGGTGTGCTAAGAGCTCGGCTAAGAGTTATTTCAGTTAGTTCTTATACAAACGTAAATAATTGTTGAATTAGTAGTCATTCGACACTCTAGACGTTCTGCAATTTAGCAAAGTCAATTCCCGGAATCTGAACAACACGAGCAATAAGGTAAAATGATACTCTGAACAGACACTAATTTTTGCAGGGTTTGTCACGTATGCCATTAGAATTTTTTGATGAAATGCTGAAAAGTTAGGATAAGACATAAGTTACTAGGAACAATCGATTTGGAATGTAATCAGGGAACCGATTTTTCAATC
Source organism: Chrysomela aeneicollis (assembly GCA_029955515.1). Taxonomy (NCBI): domain Eukaryota; kingdom Metazoa; phylum Arthropoda; class Insecta; order Coleoptera; family Chrysomelidae; genus Chrysomela; species Chrysomela aeneicollis. The sequence goes on along the minus strand of JARUHQ010000018.1, from coordinate 5,403,194 downwards.
CATACTTATTGTTTTTTATGATTAAATCCTATGGTGATTTTCAATTGATTTCGAATTAGCAGGTACGATTTTTGTTCGTATATTTGAGAAAATCAATCGAAGGTAAATTACATCATGCGAATATTTCAGTAGTGACATTTTTTCACAAGTATTGTAATAACCAAAAATGCTACGCCAATGACTATATTTCGAATCAAATTTTCAAAAGTTCATTCAAACGGGAATATCTAAACCTTTCAATGAACGTGTCACGTGATATAGGTACAAGGTCGTATATAAGGGGGGGTTTAGGAAGTTCAAACAACCCTACCATGAGACTACCACTTTTGTAAATGACTAAAAAAACGTAACTTAGGTACATTTTCAGAAACACAAATTTATATATATTCCGAGAAAAGTTCTATTTATTATTATTTTCACGAACTGTTAGTTGGTCAATTTATTTTTATTTTTTTATTGTGGACTATAATACCCATAGATCTTATTGCTTATACGCTAGATCCGGCATCCTGAGGTGAGAGTAATTTTATGAGGGGTCTGGTACTATGGTCACGTGGGACAACACATTTGTATGGTCAACAACTAAAACGACCAATCAATGGCTTAGTACTTTCAACCCCCCCCCCCCCGGACCTACAAAACATGATGGATACCGGATCTAGCGTAAAAGCAATAAGATCTATGATAATACCATTAGAAAATTCTCAAATAAATGGAAATATCGTCAACCCATATTTTATGGTTCTCAAGTATCCAATAAATTAATAAAAAACCTAGAATATAATTCTACGAGGAACTGAAGTACTATCCTCATTCAAAGAGTAAATTTATTGTAGGTACCAGCTCAGTGAATTTCAATTATTATTGTCCTCCGAACGATTCGCATTACTTTCGATAACAACCTTATAGAAAGGTTAAATAGCACCCGCTATTACTTAGACATCCGGTATGAAAACAAGGAAGATCCTGCTCCAAATATATCACATCCGCCTGAATCGTGAATACATCCAATACCTACGCTCAATGCATGTCTACGTGATATAATATTAAATTTCATGATGCAACACTAAACAAAAAATGTTAAATTACCGCTTTCACTAGACTAGGGGATTTGTTTATTTTATAATATAAAATGAGAACCGATGTTAGAAATGGATAATTTCGTGGACACCTTGAAATTGCAAATCAATGAAGTGGATATCGAAGTACAAGAGATACAGGGGCAAATGTTCAAAGGTTACAGAATGATAATTATATCAGGAACGTATCTACGGAGCCGTAGTAGAGCCAAATATTATTTTATTATACAATTCCGACTTATAACTCTGAATCCCGACTCGTAACTCGGAATTCCCACTTGTATTTCGGAATTCCGATACCATTAGATTTTTTTAATTTAATTTTTTTTACATCTGTTCATTTAAAAAAAATTACTCATTTAAAATTATGATTTGAGGTGTGAGATAATTGAATTCAAAAAAACAGAGACCCCACGTGGGCTAAATAATGCGCACTAAATAAATTGTAATGAAAACATTTTGATAACTCAATAAACATACCTATACAAAACTAATTGATTACTGATTGTATATCAGAATATTCTTGATAAGAAAAACGAAAAGGCATTTCAATGGGGAATATTCCTCAATTCGGTTCATTGCAGCAAATTCAAGTATGAACTTATTGATTATGAGTTTCATTCATGAATTTTTCGAATTCGTTGCGGAAACTATCTAAATAAATTTTTTCAAATATGAGGTTTTGAATTTTAAATCGCTTTGTATTTGGCCACACTTTAATCATGTACACTTGATGTCAATGTATAATTCAGAAATGTTGATATAAAAAAATAATCAGTCAAAACATGAATTTCAGTCCAACAAAAACACAAATCCATCCAAAAGTCAATTATAAACATAACCCCTCAAAACTGAGTAGCATATCTTTTGAGGAGCATGGAACAGAAATAAGCAGAATGGTTAGGTGTCACAGAATTTATTGGTAGTATAAGTTCTGTGTTCTAACCTGATCAAAATATGACTATCTTTATTCACCTAATCAACGAAATAGATTTGTTGTCCTTTATCATTTATTAAATCTGCAGTCGATGTTGCCGAATAGTGAAATAGGAGCAAGGTGCTTTAAATTTTAAATCCCCATATCAAATCTTTCTAAAAAGCACTTTAAATGTTGTTTTTTTCGGAAAAAGGTTGAAACGGTGAGTTTGAAATGCGACGTTTTGAAGATATTTAATGAGAATTACTTCATTATCGTCCGAAGGAGAATTCCCTATTGTGGTAAATTTGGTGAAAAATGCTTTAATGTCCTGAAATTTTATGTCAAAAATCTTTTTTTTCAAAACTGAACTTGGCAATTCATCGTTCTAAGGACGATCAATATCGTCATCGTTGTTGTCAATATTACATATTTCCCTTGAAATAATACATTTCATTTTGATGATTTTTCCACAGAGCCATGGAAGAAATAATGATTGTTCTATTAATTAATTCAATTGTAAACGAAGCCTCGAATCAAAATTTCTCAGGAGTAATTATTTTTCGTTAATTGAAAAGAGAACTAAAAAAATGTCGATCCAACAAAAAAAAACTATTTACAAATCAGAATTCAAATCACAATTCAGAGTTACAAGTCGGAATTCCGAGATATAATTCGGAATTGCGAGTTAAAAGTTGAAATTCTGAATTACAATTCGGAATTCTAAGTTTCAAGTCAAAATTCTGAGTTACAAGTCGGAATAATGAGTTTCAAGTCGGAAAGCGAGTTGAAAGTCGGAATTCCAAGTTACATTTCGGAAGTCCGAGTTACAAGTCGGAATTCTGAGTTTCAAGTAGAAAGCGAGTTACAAGTCGGAATTATGAGTTTCAAGTTGGAAAGCGAGTTAAAAGTTGGAATTCCAAGTTACATTTCGGTATTCCGAGTTTTAGGTCGGATTTCTGAGTTACAAATCTGAAGTCCAAGTTACAAGACGGAATTCCGAGTTTTAAGTCGAAATTATGAATTACAAGTCGGAAATCTGATTGATAAGTCGAAATTCTGAGTTTCAAGTCGGAAATCCGAGATAAAAGTCAGTCTTCCTAGTTTCAAAACGAAATTCTGAGTTACAAGTCGGAATTCTGAGTTACAAATCGAAATTCTGAGTTACAAGTCGGAATTCCGAGTTTCAAATCGGAAATCCGAGATAAAAGTCGGACTTCCTAGTTACATTTCGGAATTCCGAGTTACAATTCGGAATTCCGAGTTTCGAAACGAAATCTGAGTAACAAATCAAAATTCTGAGTTACAAATCGAAATTCTGAGTTACAAGTTGAAATTATGAGATGAAAATAATATGTGGCACATCTACGCTCTCGTGGAAATGTAGGTATTTTCTAGAGAAATTGATTCATTGATTGGGTGTTTCAAAGAATATTTTCTTCAGTTGTACATAAAACACGAACTGTCATTGCCAATAGTGTACAATAAAAAAGAAATTAACAACGTTTAATGCTGTCATCTTAAATACGAACTGTTTTCCACCATCTTTATAGAAATACTCTAAAAGGGGTCAATAGGGAATGTGAATGAAATATAACATTCCTCATATGAGATGTTCACAAGACTCCCCTCAGCGATTTTAAGTCATGAGTTTTAAGCCGTAAGTTTTTAGTCATGAGTCGTAAGAAGTTCAATCATTGGTTTTCAATGTTTCCATTCATACACTTGACATAAGTTTTTAGTTGCAAGTCATAAGTTTTAAGTCGTAAGAATGTTGGCCAACTTTCATCTCTTATGGCTTAAAACTTAAAACTGATCGTATTTGCGCATGCGTTCGAAGTTTTCAATTCTGTGACGGTTTTTTATAGGTTATTGTCTTTGATTGTGTTGTTTATTCAAACTTATATCAGAATCATTAGATTATAAAAAGAAAAAATTGATATTGATGACTGAAATTGTAAAGTGACCACTGACACAACCACAGAAATTGACCAATGCGAGAAGTTGCCCTTAAGACCACTAGCGCATCTAGGATTCAGTTCTGGGGGGGGGGGGTAAATGTCCAATGATCAGATATATATATATACAGTGTCCGCCATAATAAAAATAAAAACTAAAAATAAAAATCGATTAAAAAAATCAACAACAAAAATGGTCATCAACATTCGAACAAAGAATGAAAACAAAGAATAAATTACAAAAAAGTGATTTGAAAAATAACTCTTTGGAGAAAGGAAACCATTGAATGAAAAAGCGACGACAAAATAAAATCTAGTATGATTTTTTTATTGGCACATCGGTAATAACATCCTCGACATCTACCTGTATGATTCTGTGTTAACGTGTGAAATGAAATGAGACGATCACATAATATGATCAACTCGACAAATAAACCACACCTTTTGATAGAAGCACTTTCTGAATGAATTTGTATACTTATACCAACGTAAAAAATCAAGAATTTTCACCACAGCGGGTTCTCAGTAAAGACAACCGTTTGAGTTGAGCTTAGAGCCACTCTGCCGCTTGCCGCCTACCTACTGTGGGTAAGGGTAAGGGCACAGATAGGGCACATATGTTAGAAAAAGTAGGTAAGTAACTAAACAAAAATGAATGATGCACATTCAGATGGCCGCTGTTAGTCTTTAAAAAAATGTTGCCAGAAATGCCAAATTTTCATTGCCAATACTAGCGTCAAGTATGAGAATTTCAACTTCATTTTTTTTTAACCTTCATCCCGTGTTCTGGGGGGGGGGGGTAATTACCCCCTCTACCCCCCCTTGTATGCGCGCCTGCTTAAGACATGAAAGTCCTTGATAATTCCTGCATAAATGGCCCTTTTTCCTTTATTTCTTAAATCTTATTACTTAAAACTTACGACTTAAAACTTATGACTTAAAATTGCTGCATAAATCCACCATTATTAGTTTTCTTGTTCAGTTAGGTAATGTGACAAATATCCTATGTTCCTCCTGGCCGATTCAGATTCATGCATTTCCATGCAGGGTTTTTTAAGCACGTGCGATTTACAGGCACATGCATTTCTGACGCTTCTGCCTGAAGAAGGCATGACATTTCACATCTGTGCATTCCCATCGCATTTCTTACCCAAGGTCATATTTTATTTAGGTTTTTCACTAGTGAATTGAAAACTTCATGTCGCTCATTTTCTCCAGTTAAAAATTAAAACAGAGACTTGACTCAGAGAAAGGCGGGAATGTTACAAACTTTACAAAATGATCATCAAATTCAAAATAAATCAAATGTCAAATTCAAATAAGATTGTCAAATGTTCACAGGCTTTTAGGGATATTTCGGCAAAAACGCATGCAATACAGTGGAAAATAAGAACTTGTCCTTATTCCATGCATGCCCACCACCAAGGTGGATATAGGATGGTGAAACAGCTCTTCAATTGTTTCTGCGAAAAACTTGTAGACCGTTTGAGAAGGTACTAATATTTCCACGACTTGAATGAAGATGGCGGTGAGATCGATTATCGAAGAAGATTTCTGTTGCTCATGTATTTCTGTGGTTTGCATCTGACAGACATGAGTTGAAATGACATCAAAACACAATAATTTCAGTGAATCTGGAATAATTATCGATATTTTGACTCTTCTCAGTCATTTTTCATCTAGAACAGATGAAACTGATAAAAAGATGAAAGAAGCACAGTTTCTGTTTTACCGACACAAGGTATGTCGCCATCTCTGATAACTTCAGGAAATATTACTACGGTATGAAATCAAGTAGGCAAAGGTCTACAGTTTATTCTAGTGCTTGTTGATAGGAAGCTGTTTCACCATCCTATATCCACCTTGGATGTGAACGACGACAGGCATGCATTTTTCCTGCAGGGTAAAAAATGCAGGGTGAGCACGCATGAATCTGAATCCGCCTTTAGAAAGGCATAGACTGCCTTGAGTATATAATCAAGGGCTTATGTTGAAATTTGATATGTTGAAGGAGGGGGGATAGGCACAAGCACTCCCAAATGATATCGTAATCAAAAACGGCTTCAAAATGAGCGACAGCAAGTTGAGGATGGGAGTGCTACGTCACTGTCAAAATCTGAATAATCGACCTCGTACTGAGGATTCCTTGGATAGTGATCGCGAGCTCACTTTCCATCGGAATGCAATGCACCTTTACCGATGAAATTTCTCAAGAATGTTGCCAGTCGGCAGCTGATGCAGCGGCAGCGGCAGGTCGTTTGGCTGGTTTGTTTTCAATGGTGCACGAAGGACAGCTAGCAGGCGAAGAAGATGAATGTTTAATTAAATTTACCTGCAACGTGAAGGGTGAGGGCATTGCTCATGTGTTGAGTCACACATATCATTGATTGCTGAGTCGGAGATGATGTGACTGATGGATGTAGATGATGCTTGCCCGAATCTGTAAGACGATTTTTAAACGTTCGTTATTTTTCGGTGAAGTCCTGTTTTCATAAACTGAACTATCCAATTTTTGCCCACGAGGAGTCTATTAAAAAAATCAGTGGTGTTGGAGACCCCACTTGTATCTCGAAATTTCGAACTACATATATGAGATGTTATTGAGGCTTCTTCCTAGCATGTGGGATTTATATTGAGATATTATGTCTTCAACGCTTTTTCATTAATCTGTTATTTTCTGTCACTGTCATTGGACCATATTATTTTCCTTTAAGGATTTTGATACCTGTCCTTCATGCACGGTCTTCATTTACTTGAAGCTCTTCTGCGATTTGTCTTACAAAAATATATCCTCTTCTAAATCAACTCCTACATTCTGATAATGACAAAAATACAACAGTATTTATATATCATGTCCCTAAGTTTTTGCCAAAAAACAATAAAACATTATCGGTCTGATAGAATCGCGCCTGTGCAAATCACATTTTTACTTTATTATTTTATTATTATTATTTATTTTATAAAAAATAAGTTATTTTGTGTGCATAAATGGTGAAATGTTGATCATTAACATTATTCTTGAAAACGATAGTGATTGAGAAATGACAGATTAATAAAAACGCGGTGTGCATAAGTCCGTCTTCACATATTTCTCTTGAGTTGATATTCTTCTTAAATTTCTGGAGATCGTATGCCTCGGGGAACACCTCCGTAGGCAATGAGTTCCAAAGTCTCGATGTTCGTTGGATGAACGAGTCTTTGGGAAGGGACGTTCTGCAGGTCTCTAAAGTGACCACGAAGGGGTGTGAATACTGAACTTGACGGGTTAATCTCTAAGAGACTGCTAATGGAGGAACGATTGTTGATATTTCAGAAAATATCTATAAAATAGGGATAAATCGCCAACTTTTCTATACGGTGTTCCAGAGAAGTGAGCGAGTTTGTAAGCGAGGCATCACAGACGAGACGAATTGCCCTTTTTTGGACAGAATTCAATAGTTTCAGGATATGTTTAGGTGCCGCACTCTAAATATGGGAACAGTATTCCAGAACAGGTCGGATCTGTGCCTTATAGATCATAAGCAGCTGACTGGGAGTGAAATAGCTCTTGGCTTGAAACAGAAAAACAAGTTTTTGGGATGCACTTTTGGCAATGGACCTCACGTGATTTTCCCAAGAAAGGTTATTGCTGATAGTAATGCCAAACATAGAAATGGATGACTTCAATGGTATGGTTATTCCTGACTGAATTATGTTGGACACAGTGAGATCGGCTTTTCTAGAGAAAAGACATGCTTGTGTTTTGTTTGCATTGAATTCTACCATGTTATTAGATCCCCACTCGAGAATTGTTGCCAAGTCAATATTCATTTTGATAACATTTCTTCCTCGTTAATTTCTGGATTGACGGGCCGATATAGGAGCCCTGGAAGAGAAAGCGGTATGGAGGGTACTATCATCCGCAAAGTTGTGTATAGGACATAAAGTTGCTTCCAACAAATCGTTGATGTGAAGTAGAAATAGTGTTGGTGCTAAAATTGATCCCTGCGGAACACCAGCATTTATGAGTAGAGTATCAGATGAAACTCCATCGACCACTATACATGGAGAGACCTGTTTGAGATAAAACTGTAGATCATGAGTTCCAACATCATTAGTGAAAACGATAGTGCCTTTACATATTCCTCTTTAAAAATAACGTTATTTTGTTGAAAATTAAATTATCTCATAAGCGAAGCCTCTAATCAAAATTTCACAAGAGTGATTATTTTTTGTAAAGTGAACAGGGGAAGTAAAAATCACATGTAACGCCTCCGTACATAGCAAACAGTCAGTGACCGGTGTCAATGGTGGTAACCATGGTAGTCAATGAAACGTATCAATTTTGATATGAATGAAATTTTCGAGGATTCAGTTTACTTTTTTATGGAACCAGGTCACGGCGACACCAAATAATTATTCAAACACATGCAACAACTTGTTTGGTTGCTGCTGGTGCCAAATGTGATGTGATTATCGAACAGAAGATGACGTTTGCGGGAGAATTTCCACTTACGTCATCAAGAACGGAGTGATGAACCGAATATCGATGATTTTATTTCTGTTAGTTTATGGCATAAAGCTCGTGAAAGTTGATTTTATTGCCTGATGAAGATTTGTTGTGTAAAGGTATTTCCGATAGTCCTAAATCCCGAGATTATGGAATCATATATCTGGGTAATTAGCGGTGGTCTAGGATGACTCATAGCAGATGACTCAGCATAATCTATGTTCTGGTATCAAGAAGTCCTTTGTATTTGGATATCATTTCTTCATATCGGAAATGAAGACCAACACCAGATACTTAACAATTGAATAATGGTATGTTTGCTCAACTCACCTAAATGTAACTTGAAATGAAAATCACCCCTCAGAAGATAGAACACTAAAAAAACTTGATAGGTAGCTACCTGAATATACTTCTATAAAGTAATTTTTTATTCAGGAAATACCTGATTCTTTAGTGGACACAACCCGGGGAATTATGTTGGAAATTTGGAAAAAAATATTGCAAAACTAATTTTTATACCAAATTCCCGGATTTTCATCAATTCCTGTATGGAAACTTCTTGATATTTGAACGCATAATACTAAAATTCAGCTGGATATTGGTGATAGTGATATGAATTATTTCTTCAAGGATATCACTTGCAGTTTTCATTCTTTAGAGATTTCGATAATTTTATTAATATTCCAGTCTGAAAATAAGTTATTTCCTCAAAATTTCCATTCTTACCGCCCCTTTTGTGGAAGCATGATGTCATTGAAATTTATCTCAATTCCTTCTCCTTTTTTTGCAGATGATTCTCTTCTTATAATTTTTGGGATAATAGTTTCATCAGTACAGTCAACAGAAGTTGTTCTTGATCATTCATGCGTCAAGTAGGTAGGCAATATAACTTAATGAAATACCTCGTGAAATACTTTGAATACTGTTAAGGAAAATTGGGAAAATTCAATCAGGAATTGAAAATGTTATTTTTCCAATAAAAATACAATACATGAGTAAAATACATGTATACACGAAACACGATATTGCATCACTTCCATTTTTAACAATCAACGTATATAAAAAATGTGACAATTAACCACATGTATTTCTGTTCTAAACGGTTCAAAATCCCGCATAATCTCTATATAAAATTATATTATATTGAGTTGGTTTGATAACTTTCACACATATTATAACGATGAATTAATAAAGATTAATAATATTACTCGATTCAACTGATCAGATGTGAAAATTTGAATCAATCAAGCGTTAAAAGGTAAATAGATTAAGATTTATAGCCATCAAACGAAAGTTACAGAGAATTATAGTAAATTGATGTCAACATAACTCTTCCTGCGAAGATGACAGTGAATGCTAAGAAAAGTTTCACTACCAATCGGCAATCTTTGTTGTAATACTGTGAGGAAATTCTTAGATTGAAATAAATATTCTTTGCTTCATCAAATTTGCATTACTTATATATGTTGAATAGAAAAAATGAAGATGAAAACGAGCCATATTAAATTTCATTTCAACTTCAGTTAATAAAGTTGCTTGGGTGTAAAAATGAAGCACCGAAATGCATGGGAGGACAATTAACTTTAATGGCTTCCAAACATCTCTGTCGCCAATTTGCTTTGAAATAGAATTTTATTCGTCAATCGACTTGGCAAGGTTTCTTCAACATGCCAAGCAAACTATCATTTGGAAAATTTATGCTCAGCTTCATACCCTGATGGTTTTCGCCTGATTCTAACGCCACTTTAACGACCGTCATTAATATAACCTTTGCCCGATTGCACTACGAAATACTTGAAATAAACGGTTGTTGACCCGCCGGTAAGGCAAAACCAGCCTAAGTGTGGGACAAATAGTTTACGGCATTGACGATCATTAACTGCATTCGAACAATAGAAAATTCTTGATAAAATGCCGCAAAAAGCGCAGAAATAATGCTAGAAGACATCAGGACATACTCTTTGACACACCACTTCATTATGGAAGGTCAGTGTTGGGTTTGGGTTAGATCTAGATCGCCTTAGAGTTGGTTTATGATCCTCCAACAGTTGAATCAAGTTCTCTGATTGTGCCTTCAATAATTTTCCTGAAACCTGGCTCTAGAAGAAACAGAGCAAGGTTACTACCCTTGGAAATTGGTAACAAAGAAAGGCTAGGCACATCTTTCTCATAGAGCCAGCGGTTGTCTATTGGTTGTCTTGTGTAAAGAAAACCTAACTCTCAAAAACCTCCATAATCGATGTGATAAATGTTATTGAGGAATAGACTTTAGCCTCATTGTGGACACTGTTGAAAGAAAGAAGTAATCATAATAACACAAAAAACCGCAGAAACATCAATAATCGTCCTGATTCACCTCAAACGCTCTGAAAAAGATTGATTCAGATATAGAAAGACCGAGGATAACATCTAGGTGCCACTAGGACTAATGTTCTATACCAAATGCCAATATTTGAGTCAGCATCCTCAGTTTGGTTAAGATTGGTGTTTCAATCCATGACAGGTATAATCTATATATATATACTCTATAGATTATAAGAAGCTCGTGAAACGTATTCGTGAAGTGTAGTATTATCATCCGCAAAGCTGTTCACCGAATATAGATTATTGGTGTGTAGCAGAAACAAAGAAAGATAACTTGATAGTTAGCGACACAGTTGTGGCTTCAAAACGCAAGACTCATGACGGAACAATATGCCCAAAAATAACTATCCCCAGCAGGAAAGAATGAGCCTACTACCCAAGAAAGTATCAGAAAAAGCCTGATATACCTACAGACGAGACGGCTAAATCAGCAAGAATGACTAGCCATGTTCAAGGCATAGGCAGCTGCCATAGAACGTTATACGCTGGTAGCTGTCAAAATGCACCAGATGAATTAATTACCATTTAATTCAATGGCCAAGCAGCTATAAAGACACTCAGTACATATCAGATTAACTCTCGAACTGTGCCCTTCAACTATCATTCGATGATGCAATCGCCAGAAAAGAGGCATATGATCTTGGTCTGCTGATGGGACAGGGTCTGTCCTCTGGATGAACATGTTAGTCTTATGACGAATTTGGTTGAAGAAGGCCTGTATTTAGATTTTGCGATGAAGGCTTTGGATGCTAATCGAAAAGATCAAGCACAGAGTTCTCAAGTGTCTTGAGTGACTAACTGCACCAAGGAGACTCATGAGTCGCAGTTGCCTAGCTCGGTAATGATTTTATGATGGTGTTTAATTTGCATTTGTGCATTTCCGCTAATCAGCCTGGTTGACAGTTGGGTTCAGATTTCGATACGAAAGAAATACAATTTCATGCACCGACTGTCACCTGTTGAATATCTGAACATGCCTCAGTGATTCTATTATTCACTGAACTACGTATAAGCGAATATCAGAGACCAAAGCAGCGAAGGTAATTGCGATGCTTGTGATGGCTCGTATACAGCATGCTTTCTGGTGTATTTTTCTCAAAGTAAAATACACGTACGAATTACCATACACTTGAATGTACACTGCAGAGTTTGCCTCGACCAGTTTGGATCGAGCATTGAAGGAATCCTTCAGGAATTCTGGAAAGGGGTTATTAGTGCAATGTTTTGATTGTGTAACACCACATCATCCATCTAATATTTTGAAATGATCTCAGATTTTTTTTCAAAACTTGTACATAGCTATAAAATATCGTTATATTCTCTAAAATAAGTATGTGTTTTAAGACATGTTTCTCATTTTTTTTTTGTTAATTTTTCGCCAAACACGAAGTGTTGACCGGTTGAACGGCACTTAGGGTGCCCCAAATTCGCGGGCCCCCATGTTAGCCCGTCAGTAACGGATAAATTCATCGATATTATCGATATTTTAGGAATATTCGATATTATCGATGTATTGCTGCGATGTTATCTGAAATCGTTAATCTTTCAATCTCTCACAAGCTGTTGATACCAGATACCAGGTTCGCCAAAAGAGTTAAACATAAGAAAGAAAAGCCAGGTCCATATTACGAAAAAAAAAAATTTATGGTGGCCCTCGAATGACGAAACGTCGCATTACTGCCAAGAGAGAGCATAGAAAACAGCTCTGAGAAAGTGTCTACTTTCTTTTCGTATCCATTGAAATAAAGCAAAAGCAAATAAAATCAGAAATTTATTTTTCTAGTCATCTGTAAAAATACCCAGTATAATATCGAATTGTAAAATTATGAATATTAGAATGTCTCATTTATTCATTTCAAGGACACCCTGCACAGACAAAGAAATTCTCTCGTAGAAATGAGAATAATGTCGGCCGAGCCCTACTATTATCCCCTCGATTATCCCTTTAGGTTACGCCTAAGACTTTGTAGAGCGGACCACACGTTGCAAAAGTGCATTATTATTATTGTATGGAGCTCTTGGCACTCGTCTTGGCATGCTAGCATTATTATTTTTATTCCAGGCATTCTGCAGAACCGCACACCACCTGGAGGCTCTAGGATTGTACAGGGTGATTCACGAGTTGATTCATTTTAGTTCTTCTAGCCAAAGTTTACAGAATATACCTCGGAATATACTATCGATCGGTAAACGTTGGTCTAGCCGAAACGAAAAATATTATTTGAATACGATGGACTAATTTCTGGTAAATAATCACCCTGTATTAGCAAATTTTGAAGCTGGAAATGCACTATGACTGATATCATTAATGTCTGCTTCAGTCGAGGCTTTAGTAGTATCCTCTGATGGTATCACTTGAAAATGTTTCGGTATACAGGGTTATTCAAATTCGACGCTCATCATTGGAATCTCGAGAACCGTAAGAGGTACAAAGAACTTTGAATTGGGGCAGCTCTTTTAGTTTACAAAATATTCGAAATTTTTGAATTACCTACTTTATATTATTCTTGCTTGACTACTGAAGATACAAAACACTTGAAGCACTTCTTCATTGCCACATTCGGCGATCTTCAAAATGGCATTCTTATAGATTTCGAGTTTGACATTTCGTCTTCTAGCGGCCATCATCAACTTTTTTTTTTTGATACGAAGATTCATATATTTCCATTTTTTCACCATGGATTGACTTCTGAAATACATGGACACTCAATGAATTGATTTATTTCATTTATTTATTATTGACGAGTTTCGATCGCGAAAGAGTTGTTGATCAAGTAACTATAAATGAAAAATTTGGAAAAAGATGCATCTTCGTATTGAAAAAAAAAGGTGATGATGGCACGAGAAGACTAAACGTCGAACTCACCATCTAATAATGCTATTTTGAAGATCGCAAAATAGGACAATGGGGCAAATTTGCCCCAATTTAAAGTTCTTTGCATCCCTTACGGTTCTCGAGATATATATTTATTTCGATATTATTTGAGAGTCGACTCGAGAGTCGATATAGATATCTTAAGGATGTATTGTTGGAATCACTTTGGAAGACTTTTTTTAAATAAATACCTATGTTTCCTAAATGCACTACCTTCAAGCTACCACAGTCAATGTAGATTGCATGAAATTCGCATGAAATACGATTATTTATAGTTTTAGAAAAAGTTTTCGGAAGTTGGAGGGGGGACACGAGGAGGAACACTTTTATTGGCCCAAATTTTATGTTTGAAAAAATAAACTAAATTCAAGTGGCAGTGGCATAATCTTCTTGGCCATGAAAAAAAAAACATTCGCTCGAAAATGGGGTTAACCGAGGGAGAGAACACCACGGCAATATGTGTACCTACAAAATGTTCAGAAATTAGTGCCGATACTTGCGGCATTATAGGCATTATCTGAAAATGATCGGGATTATTCGAAAATAAAATAGACGGAATTTTGTCGGATTCGGTCGGATTTGATAGGCAATAGATAGTTAATACTCGGCAATAGATCGGCATTACGGCAATATGTCGGGAATATACGGCAATACGGCAATATGTCGGGAATAAACGGCAATAAAGGGCATTTCAACGAAATAAATTGGAGTGTGGGGGTCTATTCTTCATTCCTGTTTCAGTTCAGTATAATTCGGCATTACGGCAATAAACTAACATTTAATGCCGAAAGAGGCAATAGGTGTACATAATTTTCGAGAGTGTCCTGCCCCTCGGGGTTAACAAAATTCAGTGTGAGATGCGATGCCCAAAATTAAGTAGTTAATTTTTTTGTAAGACTGCAATGGCTGCATAGCCTTAACGACTTTTTTTATTTTTGGAGCCGCACTCATTTTTTATTTAATATAAATTCTCATCCTTTCAAAAAACTAAAGTAACGGCTCTGGATAATAAAATTGAAAAAAAGAGGGTCTGGTCCCTTGTACCCCCTTTGAACTACAGTTCGAATACTCAGGGCAGGTGCAATCAAGACGCGTTTATCAAGTTTAACCGCCGCCTATCGATCATCTACAGGGTGTTCTCACCGAGGTTCTCATCCGAATACAGCATAATCGACTTTACAATATCGAAAGGTTTTTTCCCACTTTTTTTCGAGGTGATATCACATAGAAATTTTGGTCTGAGGGAATTCGAAGTAATTTGAGTGAAATATTCGGATATATAATACGGACCGATCACGATGAATAGAATAATGAACTTCTGTTTTTTCCGAATATCTCGTAAAGTGCCTATTCGGAAATTTCAAAATCACAGGACGGCATGTTTTCGACAAATTGCTAAACTTTACAATAATTTAACCCGAGATTTAACCGATCTTGTACCTCTCACTGTTTAGGAGGTCTCAATTTCATCTCGAATTTCAGCCACACCCCATATTTATTTGTAACCTTGGCTAACAAAAAATTTGTTTTATTTGAGGCATCTTTTTTGCGATGGTGGTGATTAGGAAAATTCTCGGGAAAATTGAAACCAAACTCGATTTCAACAAATATACTGTTTCACGAAAATCTTTTAGATCAAGAACTTCTTCTGATTCACGTATAAATGAGAAACGACCAATTTTATACTTGATTTGTGGTTTGATTGTATTATACTAGTTTTCCAGAACAATATTAAATAAAGTAGATACTTACAGAAGGAGGTCAACTTATTTTATAAAGAATAAATATGTAACATTTCGGTGAATTATTCGCATTACAGAGTGATTTGAAAAAAAAAATATATCGTTACGTTCTGGTGTGGGGTACAACTGACAAGTTGATAATCGCCAAAGTCATTCGGTATTATTTTCAAAGCAATAACAATGAATGATGATCTCTAAATTTGTAGAAACTAACTATTTGAGGTAGGAGTCGCAATCTCGGTCAATTTTCAACCGAAATTAACGACTCACCTTCTCACAAACAGTGAACGAAAGGGATTGAATAGTTGACTCGAAATTTGCTACAGAATCGGATGAATGATCAATATGATCAAGTTTGAGGTTAAGTATTAGGTATATTCTTAAATTAATTTCAGGATTATGAATTATCCTCGGAATTAGCTAATGACATCACATATACCTCCACATAGAAGACTGCATCGAACCAAAAAAGGTTAAAAACGTAATCTTATTATCAGAAAAGTTGGTACGCGATTTACTGCGTGCTTATGGGCGTTGCCAGATCTTCAACTCCTATGATATTTTTTTCAAGTTGTTCAATTTTGGGCATTGTGTTTGTTTGCAACTCAATTTTCGAGTAAATTTCTCTTTATTTTTACTATATCCGAATGTGTTGACAATGCAGTCTAAATGATAATTATTGTAAGTAATGAAAATTCAAGACTGTTTTGCGATGTATGTGCATAGGTACCTGGTACAGTGGCTTACTCATTTTATTTCCATAAAAGTCCGTTTTTTTATAATTTTGAAGCATGGAAAATTCGAATGAAATCGAAATCGTTCTTGTTTCTAGATACAGAGATTCTGCTTAGAAAGTTATTCGAATAATTACCTCAGGTATAAAGGAATATAAATTACTCTCATATTAATGAGATTAATAATTGAAACCCAGAATATAATATGATCGTAATATATAATATATAGAATACGTCTATTGCACAATTATAATAATTATTTTAACTTCGTGGTCATCAAACGTCGAAAATTGTATATGCAACATAATTGAACATTATGAATAGTTCCTCTGTTCCTATTCCGCTGTATTGAAAGTTTCCTGGACATGCACATTTATATTATGCACTAAGCAACTTTATTGTTGTAGATTGAATCTGAAGTCAGCCTGAAGCGGATATTTCAAGAGAAAACATACCACAAAATCACGTTTCCTTATTTTTACAATATGAGAAAGCCTATAAGGTAACAGGGGACATCACATTATGATAAACCGCGTTTTTCTCATTCCTCGTGAATTTTTGGGATGATTACCTACCTATCTAAATCTCCTACTAAATCTCGATCTGAATTAACGTTACTTCAGATCGACCTTTGAATAGAATCTAGTGCCTACTTCCCATTGAATGAATAAGTTAAAAACACTTTTCAAACACTTTTTCAAAACAGTCTCTTCAGAGGTCTATCTTTCAGATTCAATTGATATTTAATTGCTGGGATTTCTCAGCGAACTTTTGATGGTGAATATCAATAAAGATCATCAGCTGTTTTTTTCGTTCACAGATGTATACTAAGTTCGACGTTCTGTGTGGCATCAACCAGAAAATAGTTATTTACTCAAGTAGTTAGGAAGTATTCACCTCGTTATTCACCTAATACAGAGCTAATCGAGGGGCCAATAATATTGAAATATCACAATAATTTGACATATTATTAGTACTATTCTCAATTTGTTCCGAAACATATTTCTTTCCGAGTAGGTATCTTTCTTTATATTTTTAATATTATCAACTAATAAAAGTATATGCAGATGAGTATCTATACATTCCTATAATCACTCCACTTTGAGTATTTTTTGAGACAAACTTATACTTGGTTACGAGCTTGGTTATATATTGTGATTTCATTGTAACACCTCTCGTGTAGCACTGTTCAATAAAATATACTTTTATTATCTCGTAGCTCATATTTATTTTTTCCTGAATGCAAATATCAATATTTAGCGCAGGTGAACGTGATATCGATGTGTTTACCTAATGAGAATTTGACGCGGCTCATTTGAATAGGTAATAGGCAAGAGAAACAATTCAATTCACGATAATTGATCAGATGATCAAAATATCCTAAGTGAAACTGTTTTTCCTTACTTAATGATCACGATTTGAAGTAAATTTTCTCAGGAGCTATAATAGTCTCAATATAATACGATATAATACTTAGTTCTTCTAGAAATTACGATTTTTAATAATTGGAATTTGAGAATGCCTAGTTTGAACTTTGAAGCATCAACGATTGGATTTGATTTCATCCTGAATGGTCTGTTGAGAAGGGTTTTCCTCGGGTTCTTCATTTATTTCTTCCGAGATTACTTATATATTATTATTATTATATTCGGCTTCATAGCCATCAATTTTTGAACGTAGTAGGTATACCTATCTATAGGTTCTACAAAATGGGTATTAAAATGATTTAGCTACCTCGTGATTTACTTTATTATGATTTCCATCAATTAACTCAACATGAACAGGTTTGTGGATATGCGAAGGGTTTTGAATTGCAAATTTAAATTCAAGTCCACTTGGTTTCAGGCTTTTCAGGTTCAAGCTCGGGTTCAGGTCTAGTAATCCTCCCATTTGAGGAAAACCAGCACCAGCAAAGCTACCTTCAAGAATAAACTAATAAACCATATACCTATTTCATGAAAGGTATATATACCTGTTTTGCTGGAATGAGTAGGAAAAAGAGCAGATGAGTTACCAAATATTCAGTTAGGTAAAGAAATCACCCTCAGAATTACTTACCGAGAATTACCTGATAAATTTTAAGAACATTTTTGTACTCTATTTCCTATTCGAGGTAGCTTACTGTGGTAATTATTTCAGAAAAAAAATAATGACAATGTTTGTAAACACTATCGGTTGTGCTTATATTTACAATTTAAATTACATTTGGTGTGTTCATATTCAAAACCTGCGAATAGGTATGTTCTTTAATTTATTTATGAGCTTGAAATATCGGTTTGGAATTTCTTCAATTGCTAGGTACCTATTAAATTCAATTGATTTCTTATCGCCCCATTTATTAGCTGTGGAATTGACATTACGAAAGATGAAATCACGTTAAAAAGATATATATATTTCTATGATTAATAAACGTTTATATAGGTACCTTGGGTATCTACTTACCAATTATTTGGTAGTTTGGAGGAGAGTTTTGAATGATGAAATAAACTCAAATTAGTTTATTGTGATCAGAACTCACATATATATCAAACAATTTTGGATGTCCCTCGAAATTTCGTAATTTCCAAACATTCACTCACGCACCATAAACACATATTAAACCGCTCCACCAAAATGGGCAAAGTGTAAACATAAAGAACTGAAATACTTGGCTCCAGCTCGGTCGAACTAAGCTTTTCATAAGTAACGAACCGTGTCAGCGTTTCTTTCTGTATACAATTTTCATATCGTGGGGGGGTATTACTGTCTCTCTCTGTATTTTGTGTTGCCGATACATCTGTACTGGAGATATTGAACCACTGAACTAGTGTCTCAGAGACCAGATTTGAAATGAAGCTTATCTTATGGCAACTCCAACGAAACTGATCCTTGCCCGTTCGATAATGCAGCATTTTTTGAATATCACAATCATATCAGAATGTTATAGTTGTAACTTGTAACTATGTAAAAAATATCATTGAAATACTATTTATATTTAGCTGAGAATTTTTATTACTTAAAAAAATAATTAAATTAAAAAAAAAACTCAAAACCTGGAGTGTTTTCTATGTAATAAACATCTAGGGTGATAAAATAAACCATCATATTCGTCGTGGTGTTAGACACTGCCTTAACTAAAGGTGAGTTCCCAATGTAGTGTTACTAGTGTTATTGCTTTTCGCGACTGGTGTGAAGACAGCAGAAAAAGATAGCGGCCAAAATTTCCGTAGATAGCCGAAGTACCAGTGGCGTCGGATTCTTTATATTTATTAAAATTATTCATAGATTTATAGTTTTTTATTGCGATTTCTTTCATGCACGATTATAACTGTGGAATCAGGAACATTAAGACGATTTCTGCAAATAAAAAACATATGATGAGGTATATGAAATAATTTATTATTTTCGAACTTGATAACAATATTATACTCATGTTATCTACGGGGTGTTAGCACCAGACTGGCAGCATGAAATATGGCACAAAGTATTACTTACATCATTATCTAACATATCCACCATCGTCTACCCTCTGCAAACCCCGCAAAAGAAAGTTATGAGAGTGACTACCCCCAGCAGCCATTTCTATTAAGGGGTGTTAGCACCAGACAGGCAGCATGAAATATGGCATAAAGTATTACTTACATCATTATCTAACATATCCACCATCGTCTACCCTATGCAAACCCCGCAAAAAAAAGTTATGAGGGTGACTACCCCCAGCAGCCATTTCTATTAAGGGGTGTTAGCTCCAGACTGGCAGCATGAAATATGGCATAAAGTATTACTTGTATCATTATCTAACATATCCACCATCGTCTACCCTCTGCAAACCCCGCAAAAAAAAGTTATGGGGGTGACTACCCCTAGCAGCCATTTCTATTACGGGGTGTTAGCACCAGACTGGCAGCATGAAATATGGCACAAAGTATTACTTACATCATTATCTAACATATCCACCATCGTCTACCCTCTGCAAACCCCGCAAAAAAAGTTATGGGGGTGACTACCCCCAGCAGCCATTTCTATTACGGGGTGTTAGCACCAGACTGGCAGCATGAAATATGGCATAAAGTATTACTTACATCATTATCTAACATATCCACCATCGTCTACCCTCTGCAAACCCCGCAAAAAAAAGTTATGGGGGTGACTACCCCCAGCAGCCATTTCTATTACGGGGTGTTAGCACCAGACTGACAGCATGAAATATGGCATAAAGTATTACTTACATCATTATCTAACATATCCACCATCGTCTACCCTCTGCAAACCCCGCAAAAAAAAGTTATGGGGGTGAATACCCCCAGCAGCCATTTCTATTACGGGGTGTTAGCACCAGTCTGGCAGGATGAAATATGGCACAAAGTATCACTTACATCATTATCTAACATATCCACCATCGTCTACCCTCTGCAAACCCCGCAAAAAAAGTTATGAGGGTGACTACCCCCAGCAGCCATTTCTATTACGGGGTGTTAGCACCAGACTGGCAGGATGAAATATGGCATAAAGTATTACTTGTATCATATCTAACATATCCACCATCGTCTACCCTCTGCAAACCCCGCAAAAAAAAGTTATGGGGGTGACTACCCCTAGCAGCCATTTCTATTACGGGTTGTTAGCACCAGACTGGCAGCATGAAATATGGCATAAAGTATTACTTGTATCATTATCTAACATATCCACCATCGTCTACCCTCTGCAAACCCCGCAAAAAAAAGTTATGGGGGTGACTACCCCTAGCAGCCATTTCTATTACGGGGTGTTAGCACCAGACTGGCAGCATGAAATATAGCAAAAAGTATTACTTACATCATTATCTAACATATCCACCATCGTCTACCCTCTGCAAACCCCGCAAAAAAAGTTATGGGGGTGACTACCCCCAGCAGCCATTTCTATTACGGGGTGTTAGCACCAGACTGGCAGCATGAAATATGGCATAAAGTATTACTTACATCATTATCTAACATATCCACCATCGTCTACCCTCTGCAAACCCCGCAAAAAAAAGTTATGGGGGTGACTACCCCCAGCAGCCATTTCTATTACGGGGTGTTAGCACCAGACTGGCAGCATGAAATATGGCATAAAGTATTACTTACATCATTATCTAACATATCCACCATCGTCTACCCTCTGCAAACCCCGCAAAAAAAAGTTATGGGGGTGAATACCCCCAGCAGCCATTTCTATTACGGGGTGTTAGCACCAGTCTGGCAGGATGAAATATGGCACAAAGTATCACTTACATCATTATCTAACATATCCACCATCGTCTACCCTCTGCAAACCCCGCAAAAAAAAGTTATGAGGGTGACTACCCCCAGCAGCCATTTCTATTACGGGGTGTTAGCACCAGACTGGCAGGATGAAATATGGCACAAATTATAACTTTCATCACTATCTAATATATCCACTATCGTCTACCCTCTGCAAACCCTGCAAAAAAAAGTTATGAGGGTAACTACCCCCAGCAACAAATTACATTTACGGGGTGTTAGCACCAGACTGGCAGGATGAAATATGGCACAAATTATAACTTTCATCACTATCTAACATATCCACCATCGTCTACCCTCTGCAAACCCCGCAAAAAAAAGTTATGGGGGTACTCAAACATTATTCTCGGAAATACAAGATGTGGATCAAAAAATGGAAGCACATAATCCCGCCCATAAAAGTGTTTTTTTATATCCCAGACTCTCCCAAGTTGCACCAGACCTCTGATACCAGTCAGCAATGATCCACTAAACTATCGACAATTGAGCTCCACTAAAGTGAGCCATATCAATGTTCGGGGATTATTAAATAACTTGAACTCAATTGAGCTATTTTTGTGGAACAATGAAATAGACATAGTGTGCTTATCTGAACATTGGTTAACAAATGATTGTTTGAGGGATGTTTATTTCAAAGAGTATATTATGGCATCAATTTTTTGTAGAGAAGAGCATATACGAGGTGGTTCTTGTATTCTTGTTAAGAGAGGTTTTACCTTCAATGAAATTGTACCCATTAGCAAATTATCTAGTGAATGTCAAGTCGAAATATGTGCTATCTGCTACAAAGTGAACTTGTCTAAAATTGTTATTATTACTGCTTATAGAACACCCAATAGCAATGCTGATATTTTTTTTGATTGTCTATTACAGGCACTAAAGATTGCTGAGGCAAGGACTTCCAATATCATCTTATGTGGAGACTTTAATATTGACTATCTATCGAAAGATGCAAATACTAACTTGCTTATTATGGATCTATTCAACTCATTCAAATTCAATCAAGTCAATATAGGAAGTCCAACAAGAATTTTTACAAATGCAAACGGTCATACGAGTCGCACTTGTATTGATTACATGGTGAGTACTTTTTCTGATCAAACTTTTTACTGTCAATTAATACAACCTAATATTGCTGACCATCTATCTCATATAGGTATTCTTAAGGAACCAGAATGTGAAATTCAAAAAGGAAAATTAGTCAATGAACCACCTGTTGAAATTTTGAAACGGCAGGTACATGATACCAATATTAATGAATTCAGAACCAGACTCAAAAATATTAGTTGGTATCCAATTCCATACGATATGTGCATAAATCAAGGTTTTTCTTTTTTTCTAAACTCGCTTCTTTGGTGTTTCGATGTATCATGCCCAAAAAAACCTATCGTAGTTAAAAAACGTAACAACGCCTGGATTTCAAATGACATTATCAAAGAGGGAAAATATTTGAGAGAATTGTTTCAATTATGCACAACATTTCAGGTAGTTGATCCTCATTCAATTGAAATTTATAAAAGTAGGTTGAAGGAGCACAAGTCAGTGATTAGAAGAACGAAAACGAATTACTTTTCGAAAAAAATTGCAAATGCTCAGAATAAAACTAAAGAGACATGGAAAATAATTAATTCTGAGCTGGGGAAGGAAAATTCGTTGGATACTAAAATCATTTCCTTGAAGCATAATTCGAAAATTGTGGATGATGTACAGGAGGTAGCAGAATTATTTGCTGACTATTTTTGTAAAGCTACAGAATTAAGTCTAAATAGTCACTTTGGGCAAAATCTATCATTACCTAGTACCCTTAGTAAAAATTTTATAATTAGTCAGCCGTTCCCCAATGATCCTATAACCAAAGTAGAAATATATAATGTTTTGAATAAGATGAAAAACAAAAAATCAGCTGGAATAGACGAACTATCTATAATCATAATCATAAATGTAATTGACCTCATAATTGATCCTCTCACTTATCTGATGGATCAGTCCTACATGCAAGGATATTTTCCCAGTGAATTCAAAAAGGCTTTAGTAATACCTCTTCATAAAAAATGTGATAAAAATGAGATTGACAATTATAGACAAATTTCTTTAATTTGTTCCTTGTCCAAGCTCTTTGAGAAAGTAGTAGCTAACAGATTGGTAGATTATTTGGAGGCAAACAAACTCTTGTGTAATAATCAACATGGTTTCAGAAAAAGCCATTCCATCGAAACAGCAACTTATCATTTTCTTAATTTCATCTATACAGAAATTGACGCTAAAAACCTTGTTATCAGTCTGTTTTTCGATCTATCGAAGGCTTTTGACACGGTATCTTCGGATTTCTTAACCCATAAAACAGCTGCACTTGGTTTTCCAGAAAATATTTCAACTTGGTTGAGATCATACATGGAAAACCGTAGTATGACTGTCAAATACAATACTGTAACGTCGAGTGAACAAAATATTAAAATGGGTGTTCCACAGGGTTCGGTCTTGGGTCCATTATTATTTGTGCTATTTGTTAATGACTTGCCTGAATACATAAAAGACTGCCACTTAACGATGTTTGCTGATGATACTACGATCACAGTTACAAGTTCTAATATCGATAATTTACTTGTTAAGGTTACCAATATCATTGATACATTTGCGTCTTGGTGTGACCGTAACAGACTCATACTGAACCCTAAGAAGTCAGTATCTATGAAATTTTTTAATAGGAATGATAATATACCAAATGAAATAGTCTTCAGTGAGGAAATAGTTATGTCGCAGGAGGTAAAATTTTTGGGAACTCTGTTAGACGAACGTCTGAATTTTGATCAGCACATCAATAGTGTTTGTAATAGACTCAATTCAGCATTCTATGCAATCAAACAAATGAAATCCTGTGTAACAAAAGACAGTTTATTAAGCATTTATTTTGCCATGGCATTCTCGCATAACTCAACATAATGGCATGGGGGCGCGGTGCAGATTTAAATAGAGTTTTTGTGGGACAAAAGCGTATTTTGAGACTAATCTTTGACATGGACTATCGAGATAGTTGCAAACCGGTTTTTATAAGAGAAAAACTATTAACTGTCTCATGCATTTATATTTTCAAATGTGTTAAATTTGCAAGAATCAACCTTGAGTCCATTGAAACGATTGCATCAACACATACTTATAGTACAAGATTCGGAAAACAGCTGCTGCGGCTGCCAAATCATAAAACTTCTAAATACAAAAACTCCCCTGCTTACAATGCTTTGTCTCTCTATAACAAATTGCCGACTGAGATAAAAAATTCTCAAAGTGACAACATTTTTTGTAATAGAGTTAAATGTTTCTTGATTGACAAGTGCTACTATACTTTGCAAGAGTATATGAATGATACTTTCTGATTATTTATTGAATTTTATGTACTTCTTTTATAATTCTGTATGTAGAGCTGTGATGTTGAATTTTTATTATTTCTACTGTGCTGGTGTTTTCATCTGTACATTTTATCTATACTTTTTTTTTTACTTTACTTAGTATATATTTAAATACCTATTTCCTGACCTACCATATGTACCTATTGTACCTAAGTGGTTAATAAATTATTATTATTATTATTATTATTATTAATACCCCCAGCAGCCATTTCTATTACGGGGTGTTAGCACCAGACTGGCAGGATGAAATATGGCACAAATTATAACTTTCATCACTATCTAACATATCCACCATCGTCTACCCTCTGCAAACCCCGCAAAAAAAAGTTATGGGGGTGAATACTTCCAGCAGCCAACTAATGCGAACTAATGCGTTAAAAAATTATGAGTGTCTAAATTCGAAGATACATCGCGAATAATACTTTGTGTTTAGTGCGGGTATCGCGATCTAATGCATTAAATAGGGAATTCATTCATGTTATTTACGCCATGCGAAATTCATTTATGTTGAGTACAGATGCGGCGTTTACATGCGTTATGTGAGGTAAGGGTAAGGCTGTGAGGGGAGGTTGGAGGCCTTTATGCGCCATACAGAGTTCATTCATGTCAGGTACGGATGCGCCATTCGGAATTCATTCATGTTAGGTGCGGATGCGGCATGCGGATTCATTCATGTTAGGTGCGGATGCGCCATGCGGAATTCATTCATGTTAGGTGCGGATGCGCCATGCGGAATTCATTCATGTTAGGTGCGGATGCGCCATGCGGAATTCATTCATGTTAGGTACGGATGCGCCATGCGGAATTCATTCATGTTAGGTGCGGATGCGCCATGCGGAATTCATTCATGTTAGGTGCGGATGCGCCATGCGGAATTCATTCATGTTACGTACGGATGCGCCATGCGGAATTCATTCATGTTAGGTGCGGATGCGCCATGCGGAATTCATTCTTGTTAGGTGCGGATGCGCCATGCGGAATTCATTCATGTTAGGTACGGATGCGCCATGCGGAATTCATTCATGTTAGGTGCGGATGCGCCATGCGGAATTCATTCATGTTAGGTACGGATGCGCCATGCGGAATTCATTCATGTTGATGATAGATATATCATATACACGGTCTTCGCGAAGGTATAGATGAACTGATTCAGATAACACATAATGATCGTATATCTTCATACATAATTACGATATTCAAAATCAATATCAAGCCATGAAAGATTGTATTGAAGAACTTTTCTTCATGCAGAACAAAACCTGAAATATTCTAATAGACAACAAATAGGATTGTCATTAGATCGCGTGGGAAAATAGGACTACTGGCGAACCACCCACTGAAAAATGGTAACGAGCCACTTGCATTACCCCATGGGTGGTCAGGAAATATGCATAAAACACACTGTGTTGCTGGGGATAGTCACCCCCATAACTTTTTTTGCGGGGTTTGCAGAGGGTAGACGATGGTGGATATGTTAGATAATGATGTAAGTAATACTTTGTGCCATATTTCATCCTGCCAGTCTGGTGCTAACACCCCGTAATAGAAATGGCTGCTGGGGGTAGTCACCCCCATAACTTTTTTTTGCGGGGTTTGCAGAGGGTAGACGATGGTGGATATGTTAGATAATGATGTAAGTAATACTTTATGCCATATTTCATGCTGCCAGTCTGGTGCTAACACCCCGTAGATAACATGAGTATAATATTGTTATCAAGTTCGAAAATGATTTATTTTCATATACCTCATCATATGTTTTTTATTTGCAGAAATCGTCTTAATTTTTCTGATTCCACTGTTATAATCGTGCATGAAAGAAATCGCAATGAAAAACTATAAATCTATAAATAATTTTAATAAATATAAAGATTCCGACGCCACTGGTACTTCGGCTATCTACGGAAATTTTGGCCGCTATCTTTTTCTGCTGTCTTCACACCAGTGTTTTTGATCGCAAAATCCACTTCTCGGCTCACAATCTATCTATCTACACTACGCCAGCGTATCGATTTTTCTTCAACAAGCCTATTTATAACATTTATAAGCCGAGAATGACCGAGTGGCCGAGATCGACCTTAATGACAAACCTGAAAGCGCTGCCAGAGCTGGGTGCTTGCCGGTGCTTGGATATGCCGAACATACCCGATTGACCAGTGGCGCGCTTTGGGGCCACAAATTGCATTTAAGTCATCTAATGCTGTTTAGCATGTTTTCCGACAAAAAATTAAGAGTTTCTGCACAGGATGTTTACAATCGATCTGTGAAGGAATAATTTCTTGTAGACCGTACACTCTACACGAAAAATTTTCGAAAAGAATTTTTTTCGGCACTTTTGCAAAAAACTGCACAGACGCCACATGGTCAGAACGATAGCTTTTCTTGTCTAGAATCGATCTGTCAAGAAATAATTCCTTGCCAAACTCGACCGTGGAGTCCACACGAAAAAAAAGAAAAATTTTCGAAATGAATTTTTGTCGGCACTCTTGCAAAAAAACTGCTCAGACGCCACATGGTCAAAATGATAGCTTTTCATGTCTAGAATCGATCTGTGAAGGAATAATTCCTTGCCAAACTCGACCGTAGATTCTACTCGAAAAAAAAAAAAGAAATTTTCGAAATAAATTTTTTTCGGCACTTTTGCAAAAAACTGCTCAGACGCCACATGGTCAGAACGATAGCTTTTCATGTCTAGAATCGATCTGTGAAGGAATAATTCCTTGCCAAACTCGACCGCCGATTCTACACGAAAAAAAAAAAAAGAAATTTTGCGAAATGATTTTTTTTTCGGCACTTTTGCAAAAAACTGCTCAGACGCCACATAGTCAGTCAGAACGATAGATTTTCATGTCTAGAATCGATCTGTGAAGGAATAATTCCTTGCCAAACTCGACCGTAGATTCTACACGAAAAAAAAAGAGAAATTTTCGAAATGAATTTTTTTCGGCACTTTTGCAAAAAAACTGCACAGACGCCACATGGTCAAAACGATAGCTTCTCATATCTAGAATGGATCTAATCGATCAGTCAAGAAATAATTCCTTGCCAAACTCGACCGTAGATTCTACACGAAAAAATAGAAACATTTTCGAAATGAATGTTTGTCGGCACTTTTGCAAAAATACTGCTCAGACGCCACATGGTCAGAATGATAGCTTTTCATGTCTAGAATCGATCTGTCAAGAAATAATTCCTTGCCAAACTCGACCGTAGATTCTACACAAAAAAAAAGAAAAATTTTCGAAATGAATTTTTTTCGGCACTTTTGCAAAAAAACTGCTCAGACTCCACATGGTCAGAACGATAGCTTCTCATATCTAGAATCGATCTGTCAAAAAATAATTCCTTGCCAAACTCGACCGTAGATTCTACACGAAAAAAAAGAAAAATTTTCGAAATGAATTTTTTTCGGCACTTTTGCAAAAAAACTGCTCAGACTCCACATGGTCAGAACGATAGCTTCTCATATCTAGAATCGATCTGTCAAAAAATAATTTCTTGCCAAACTCGACCGTAGATTCTACACGAAAAAAAAGAAAAATTTTCGAAATGATTTTTTTTCGGCACTTTTGCAAAAAAACTGCTCAGACGCCACATGGTCAGAATGATAGCTTTTTATGTTGTCTAGAATCGATCTGTCAAGAAATAATTCCTTGCCAAACTCGACCGTAGATTCTACACGAAAAAAGAGAAAAATTTTCGAAATGAATTTTTGTCGGCACTTTTGCAAAAAAACTGCTCAGACGCCACATGGTCAGAATGATAGCTTTTCATGTATAGAATCGATCTGTGAAGGAATAATTCCTTGCCAAACTCGACCGTAGATTCTACACGAAAAAAAAGAAAAATTTTCGAAATGAATTTTTTTCGGCACTTTTGCAAAAAAACTGCTCAGACTCCACATGGTCAGAACGATAGCTTCTCATATCTAGAATCGATCTGTCAAAAAATAATTCCTTGCCAAACTCGACCGTAGATTCTACACGAAAAAAAAGAAAAATTTTCGAAATGATTTTTTTTCGGCACTTTTGCAAAAAAACTGCTCAGACGCCACATGGTCAGAATGATAGCTTTTTATGTTGTCTAGAATCGATCTGTGAATGAATAATTCCTTGCCAAACTCGACCGTAGATTCTACACGAAAAAAAAGAGAAATTTTCGAAATGAATTTTTTTCGGCACTTTTGCAAATAAACTGCACAGACGCCACATGGTCAAAACGATAGCTTTTCATATCTAGAATCGATCTAATCGATCTGTCAAGAAATAATTCCTTGCCAAACTCGACCGTAGATTCTACACGAAAAAAAAGAAAAATTTTCGAAATGAATGTTTGTCGGCACTTTTGCAAAAAAACTGCTCAGACGACACATTGTCAGAATGATAGCTTTTCATGTCTAGAATCGATCTGTCAAGAAATAATTCCTTGCCAAACTCGACCGTAGATTCTACACGAAAAAAAAAAAGAAATTTTCGAAATGAATTTTTTTCGGCACTTTTGCAAAAAAACTGCTCAGACGCCACATCGTCAGAATAATAGCTTTTCATGTCTAGAATCGATCTGTGAAGGAATAATTCCTTGCCAAAAACGACCGTAGATTCTACACGAAAAAAAAAGAAATTTTCGAAATTATTTTTTTTCGGCACTTTTGCAAAGAACTGCTCAGACGCCACATGGTCAGAACGATAGCTTTTCATGTCTAGATTCGATCTGTGAAGGAATAATTCCTTGCCAAACTCGACCGTAGATTCTACACGAAAAAAAAAAAGAAATTTTCGAACTGATTTTTTTCGGCACTTGCAAAAAACTGCACAGAGGCCACATGGTCAGAACGATAGCTTTTCAGGTCTAGAATCGATCTGTGAAGGAATAATTCCTTGCCAAATTCGACCGTAGATTCTACACGAAAAAAAAAGAAATTTTCGAAATGATTTTTTTTCGGCACTTTTGCAAAAAACTGCTCAGACGCCACATGGTCAGTCAGAACGATAGATTTTCATGTCTAGAATCGATCTGTGAAGGAATAATTCCTTGCCAAACTCGACCGTAGATTCTACACGAAAAAAAAAAGAAATTTTCGAAATGAATTTTTTTCCGCACTTTTGCAAAAAAACTGCACAGACGCCACATGGTCGAAACGATAGCTTCTCATATCTAGAATGGATCTAATCGATCAGTCAAGAAATAATTCCTTGCCAAACTCGACCGTAGATTCCACACGAAAAAATAGAAAAATTTTCGAAATGAATGTTTGTCGGCACTTTTGCAAAAATACTGCTCAGACGCCACATGGTCAGAATGATAGCTTTTCTTGTCTAGAATCGATCTGTCAAGAAATAATTCCTTGCCAAACTCGACCGTGGATTCCACACGAAAAAAAAGAAAAATTTTCGAAATGAATTTTTGTCGGCACTCTTGCAAAAAAACTGCTCAGACGCCACATGGTCAAAATGATAGCTTTTCATGTCTAGAATCGATCTGTGAAGGAATAATTCCTTGCCAAACTCGACCGTAGATTCTACTCGAAAAAAAAATAAAGAAATTTTCGAAATAAATTTTTTTCGGCACTTTTGCAAAAAACTGCTCAGACGCCACATGGTCAGAACGATAGCTTTTCATGTCTAGAATCGATCTGTGAAGGAATAATTCCTTGCCAAACTCGACCGCCGATTCTACACGAAAAAAAAAAAAAGAAATTTTGCGAAATGATTTTTTTCCGGCACTTTTGCAAAAAACTGCTCAGACGCCACATAGTCAGTCAGAACGATAGATTTTCATGTCTAGAATCGATCTGTGAAGGAATATTTCCTTGCCAAACTCGACCGTAGATTCTACACGAAAAAAAAAGAGAAATTTTCGAAATGAATTTTTTTCGGCACTTTTGCAAAAAAACTGCACAGACGCCATATGGTCAAAACGATAGCTTCTCATATCTAGAATGGATCTAATCGATCAGTCAAGAAATAATTCCTTGCCAAACTCGACCGTAGATTCTACACGAAAAAATAGAAACATTTTCGAAATGAATGTTTGTCGGCACTTTTGCAAAAATACTGCTCAGACGCCACATGGTCAGAATGATAGCTTTTCATGTCTAGAATCGATCTGTCAAGAAATAATTCCTTGCCAAACTCGACCGTAGATTCTACACAAAAAAAAAGAAACATTTTCGAAATGAATTTTTTTCGGCACTTTTGCAAAAAAACTGCTCAGACTCCACATGGTCAGAACGATAGCTTCTCATATCTAGAATCGATCTGTCAAAAAATAATTCCTTGCCAAACTCGACCGTAGATTCTACACGAAAAAAAAGAAAAATTTTCGAAATGAATTTTTTTCGGCACTTTTGCAAAAAAACTGCTCAGACTCCACATGGTCAGAACGATAGCTTCTCATATCTAGAATCGATCTGTCAAAAAATAATTTCTTGCCAAACTCGACCGTAGATTCTACACGAAAAAAAAGAAAAATTTTCGAAATGATTTTTTTTCGGCACTTTTGCAAAAAAACTGCTCAGACGCCACATGGTCAGAATGATAGCTTTTTATGTTGTCTAGAATCGATCTGTCAAGAAATAATTCCTTGCCAAACTCGACCGTAGATTCTACACGAAAAAAGAGAAAAATTTTCGAAATGAATTTTTGTCGGCACTTTTGCAAAAAAACTGCTCAGACGCCACATGGTCAGAATGATAGCTTTTCATGTATAGAATCGATCTGTGAAGGAATAATTCCTTGCCAAACTCGACCGTAGATTCTACACGAAAAAAAAAATTTTTCGAAATGAATTTTTTTCGGCACTTTTGCAAAAAAACTGCTCAGACTCCACATGGTCAGAACGATAGCTTCGCATATCTAGAATCGATCTGTCAAAAAATAATTCCTTGCCAAACTCGACCGTAGATTCTACACGAAAAAAAAGAAAAATTTTCGAAATGATTTTTTTTCGGCACTTTTGCAAAAAAACTGCTCAGACGCCACATGGTCAGAATGATAGCTTTTTATGTTGTCTAGAATCGATCTGTGAATGAATAATTCCTTGCCAAACTCGACCGTAGATTCTACACGAAAAAAAAGAGAAATTTTCGAAATGAATTTTTTTCGGCACTTTTGCAAATAAACTGCACAGACGCCACATGGTCAAAACGATAGCTTCTCATATCTAGAGTCGATCTAATCGATCTGTCAAGAAATAATTCCTTGCCAAACTCGACCGTAGATTCTACACGAAAAAAAAGAAAAATTTTCGAAATGAATGTTTGTCGGCACTTTTGCAAAAAAACTGCTCAGACGACACATTGTCAGAATGATAGCTTTTCATGTCTAGAATCGATCTGTCAAGAAATAATTCCTTGCCAAACTCGACCGTAGATTCTACACGAAAAAAAAAAGAAATTTTCGAAATGAATTTTTTTCGGCACTTTTGCAAAAAAACTGCTCAGACGCCACATCGTCAGAATAATAGCTTTTCATGTCTAGAATCGATCTGTGAAGGAATAATTCCTTGCCAAACTCGACCGTAGATTCTACACGAAAAAAAAAGAAATTTTCGAAATGATTTTTTTTCGGCACTTTTGCAAAGAACTGCTCAGACGCCACATGGTCAGAACGATAGCTTTTCATGTCTAGATTCGATCTGTGAAGGAATAATTCCTTGCCAAACTCGACCGTAGATTCTACACGAAAAAAAAAAAGAAATTTTCGAACTGATTTTTTTCGGCACTTGAAAAAATCCGCACAGAGGCCACATGGTCAGAACGATAGCTTTTCAGGTCTAGAATCGATCTGTGAAGGAATAATTCCTTGCCAAATTCGACCGTAGATTCTACACGAAAAAAAAAAGAAATTTTCGAAATGATTTTTTTTCGGCACTTTTGCAAAAAACTGCTCAGACGCCACATGGTCAGTCAGAACGATAGATTTTCATGTCTAGAATCGATCTGTGAAGGAATAATTCCTTGCCAAACTCGACCGTAGATTCTACACGAAAAAAAAAAAGAAATTTTCGAAATGAATTTTTTTCCGCACTTTTGCAAAAAAACTGCACAGACGCCACATGGTCGAAACGATAGCTTCTCATATCTAGAATGGATCTAATCGATCAGTCAAGAAATAATTCCTTGCCAAACTCGACCGTAGATTCCACACGAAAAAATAGAAAAATTTTCGAAATGAATGTTTGTCGGCACTTTTGCAAAAATACTGCTCAGACGCCACATGGTCAGAATGATAGCTTTTCATGTCTAGAATCGATCTGTCAAGAAATAATTCCTTGCCAAACTCGACCGTAGATTCTACACAAAAAAAAAGAAAAATTTTCGAAATAAATTTTTGTCGGCACTTTTGCAAAAAAACTGCTCAGACGCCACATGGTCAGAATAATAGCTTTTCATGTCTAGAATCGATCTGTGAAGGAATAATTCCTTGCCAAACTCGACCGTAGATTCTACACGAAAAAAGAGAAAAATTTTCGAAATGAATTTTTGTCGGCACTTTTGCAAAAAAACTGCTCAGACGCCACATGGTCAGAATGATAGCTTTTCATGTATAGAATCGATCTGTGAAGGAATAATTCCTTGCCAAACTCGACCGTAGATTCTACACGAAAAAAAAGAAAAATTTTCGAAATGAATTTTTTTCGGCACTTTTGCAAAAAAACTGCTCAGACTCCACATGGTCAGAACGATAGCTTCTCATATCTAGAATCGATCTGTCAAGAAATAATTCCTTGCCAAACTCGACCGTAGATTCTACACGAAAAAAGAGAAAAATTTTCGAAATGAATTTTTGTCGGCACTTTTGCAAAAAAACTGATCAGACGCCACATGGTCAGAATGATAGCTTTTCATGTATAGAATCGATCTGTGAATGAATAATTCCTTGCCAAACTCGACCGTAGATTCTACACGAAAAAAAAGAGAAATTTTCGAAATGAATTTTTTTCGGCACTTTTGCAAATAAACTGCACAGACGCCACATGGTCAAAACGATAGCTTCTCATATCTAGAATCGATCTAATCGATCTGTCAAGAAATAATTCCTTGCCAAACTCGACCGTAGATTCTACACGAAAAAAAAAAAGAAAAATTTTCGAAATGAATGTTTGTCGGCACTTTTGCAAAAAAACTGCTCAGACGCCACATGGTCAGAATGATAGCTTTTCATGTCTAGAATCGATCTGTCAAGAAATAATTCCTTGCCAAACTCGACCGTAGATTCTACACGAAAAAAAAAAGAAATTTTCGAAATGAATTTTTTTCGGCACTTTTGCAAAAAAACTGCTCAGACGCCACATCGTCAGAATAATAGCTTTTCATGTCTAGAATCGATCTGTGAAGGAATACCTTGCCAAACTCGACCGTAGATTCTACACGAAAAAAAAAAAAGAAATTTTCGAAATGATTTTTTTTCGGCACTTTTGCAAAGAACTGCTCAGAGGCCACATGGTCAGAACGATAGCTTTTCAGGTCTAGAATCGATCTGTGAAGAAATAATTCCTTGCCAAATTCGACCGTAGATTCTACACAAAAAAAAAAGAAATTTTCGAAATGAATTTTTTTCGGCACTTTTGCAAAAAACTGCTCAGAGGCCACATGGTCAGTCAGAACGATAGCTTTTCTTGTCTAGAATCGATCTGTCAAGAAATAATTCCTTGCCAAACTCGACCGTGGATTCCACACGAAAAAAAAGAAAAATTTTCGAAATGAATTTTTGTCGGCACTTGCAAAAAAACTGCTCAGACGCCACATGGTCAAAATGATAGCTTTTCATGTCTAGAATCGATCTGTGAAGGAATAATTCCTTGCCAAACTCGACCGTAGATTCTACTCGAAAAAAAAAAAAAGGAATTTTCGAAATAAATTTTTTTCGGCACTTTTGCAAAAAACTGCTCAGACGCCACATGGTCAGAACGATAGCTTTTCATGTCTAGAATCGATCTGTGAAGGAATAATTCCTTGCCAAACTCGACCGCCGATTCTACACGAAAAAAAAAAAAGAAATTTTGCGAAATGATTTTTTTTCGGCACTTTTGCAAAAAACTGCTCAGACGCCACATAGTCAGTCAAAACGATAGATTTTCATGTCTAGAATCGATCTGTGAAGGAATAATTCCTTGCCAAACTCGACCGTAGATTCTACACGAAAAAAAAAGAGAAATTTTCGAAATGAATTTTTTTCGGCACTTTTGCAAAAAAACTGCACAGACGCCACATGGTCAAAACGATAGCTTCTCATATCTAGAATGGATCTAATCGATCAGTCAAGAAATAATTCCTTGCCAAACTCGACCGTAGATTCTACACGAAAAAATAGAAACATTTTCGAAATGAATGTTTGTCGGCACTTTTGCAAAAATACTGCTCAGACGCCACATGGTCAGAATGATAGCTTTTCATGTCTAGAATCGATCTGTCAAGAAATAATTCCTTGCCAAACTCGACCGTAGATTCTACACAAAAAAATAGAAAAATTTTCGAAATAAATTTTTGTCGGCACTTTTGCAAAAAAAACTGCTCAGACGCCACATGGTCAGAATAATAGCTTTTCATGTCTAGAATCGATCTGTGAAGGAATAATTCCTTGCCAAACTCGACCGTAGATTCTACACGAAAAAAAAGAAAAATTTTCGAAATGAATTTTTTTCTGCACTTTTGCAAAAAAACTGCTCAGACTCCACATGGTCAGAACGATAGCTTCTCATATCTAGAATCGATCTGTCAAAAAATAATTCCTTGCCAAACTCGACCGTAGATTCTACACGAAAAAAAAGAAAAATTTTCGAAATGATTTTTTTTCGGCACTTTTGCAAAAAAACTGCTCAGACGCCACATGGTCTGAATGATAGCTTTTTATGTTGTCTAGAATCGATCTGTCAAGAAATAATTCCTTGCCAAACTCGACCGTAGATTCTACACGAAAAAAGAGAAAAATTTTCGAAATGA
Organism: Chrysomela aeneicollis; assembly: GCA_029955515.1. Lineage (NCBI taxonomy): Eukaryota > Metazoa > Arthropoda > Insecta > Coleoptera > Chrysomelidae > Chrysomela > Chrysomela aeneicollis. Next base: position 5,367,430 of record JARUHQ010000018.1, on the reverse strand, counting down.
ATTTTTGTCGGCACTTTTGCAAAAAAACTGCTCAGACGCCACATGGTCAGAATGATAGCTTTTCATGTATAGAATCGATCTGTGAAGGAATAATTCCTTGCCAAACTCGACCGTAGATTCTACACGAAAAAAAAGAAAAATTTTCGAAATGAATTTTTTTCGGCACTTTTGCAAAAAAACTGCTCAGACTCCACATGGTCAGAACGATAGCTTCTCATATCTAGAATCGATCTGTCAAAAAATAATTCCTTGCCAAACTCGACCGTAGATTCTACACGAAAAAAAAGAAAAATTTTCGAAATGATTTTTTTTCGGCACTTTTGCAAAAAAACTGCTCAGACGCCACATGGTCAGAATGATAGCTTTTTATGTTGTCTAGAATCGATCTGTGAATGAATAATTCCTTGCCAAACTCGACCGTAGATTCTACACGAAAAAAAAGAGAAATTTTCGAAATGAATTTTTTTCGGCACTTTTGCAAATAAACTGCACAGACGCCACATGGTCAAAACGATAGCTTCTCATATCTAGAATCGATCTAATCGATCTGTCAAGAAATAATTCCTTGCCAAACTCGACCGTAGATTCTACACGAAAAAAAAGAAAAATTTTCGAAATGAATGTTTGTCGGCACTTTTGCAAAAAAACTGCTCAGACGACACATTGTCAGAATGATAGCTTTTCATGTCTAGAATCGATCTGTCAAGAAATAATTCCTTGCCAAACTCGACCGTAGATTCTACACGAAAAAAAAAAAAAGAAATTTTCGAAATGAATTTTTTTCGGCACTTTTGCAAAAAAACTGCTCAGACGCCACATCGTCAGAATAATAGCTTTTCATGTCTAGAATCGATCTGTGAAGGAATAATTCCTTGCCAAACTCGACCGTAGATTCTACACGAAAAAAAAAGAAATTTTCGAAATGATTTTTTTTCGGCACTTTTGCAAAGAACTGCTCAGACGCCACATGGTCAGAACGATAGCTTTTCATGTCTAGATTCGATCTGTGAAGGAATAATTCCTTGCCAAACTCGACCGTAGATTCTACACGAAAAAAAAAAAGAAATTTTCGAACTGATTTTTTTCGGCACTTGCAAAAAACTGCACAGAGGCCACATGGTCAGAACGATAGCTTTTCAGGTCTAGAATCGATCTGTGAAGGAATAATTCCTTGCCAAACTCGACCGTAGATTCTACACAAAAAAAAAAAAAGAAATTTTCGAAATGAATTTTTTTCGGCACTTTTGCAAAAAAAACTGCTCAGACGCCACATCGTCAGAATAATAGCTTTTCATGTCTAGAATCGATCTGTGAAGGAATAATTCCTTGCCAAACTCGACCGTAGATTCTACACGAAAAAAAAAAGAAATTTTCGAAATGATTTTTTTTCGGCACTTTTGCAAAGAACTGCTCAGACGCCACATGGTCAGAACGATAGCTTTTCATGTCTAGATTCGATCTGTGAAGGAATAATTCCTTGCCAAACTCGACCGTAGATTCTACACGAAAAAAAAAAGAAATTTTCGAACTGATTTTTTTCGGCACTTGCAAAAAACTGCACAGAGGCCACATGGTCAGAACGATAGCTTTTCAGGTCTAGAATCGATCTGTGAAGGAATAATTCCTTGCCAAATTCGACCGTAGATTCTACACGAAAAAAAAAAGAAATTTTCGAAATGAATTTTTTTCCGCACTTTTGCAAAAAAACTGCACAGACGCCACATGGTCGAAACGATAGCTTCTCATATCTAGAATGGATCTAATCGATCAGTCAAGAAATAATTCCTTGCCAAACTCGACCGTAGATTCCACACGAAAAAATAGAAAAATTTTCGAAATGAATGTTTGTCGGCACTTTTGCAAAAATACTGCTCAGACGCCACATGGTCAGAATGATAGCTTTTCATGTCTAGAATCGATCTGTCAAGAAATAATTCCTTGCCAAACTCGACCGTAGATTCTACACGAAAAAAAAGAAAAATTTTCGAAATGAATTTTTTTCGGCACTTTTGCAAAAAAACTGCTCAGACGCCACATGGTCAGAATAATAGCTTTTCATGTCTAGAATCGATCTGTGAAGGAATAATTCCTTGCCAAACTCGACCGTAGATTCTACACGAAAAAAAAGAAAAATTTTCGAAATGAATTTTTTTCGGCACTTTTGCAAAAAAACTGCTCAGACTCCACATGGTCAGAACGATAGCTTCTCATATCTAGAATCGATCTGTCAAAAAATAATTCCTTGCCAAACTCGACCGTAGATTCTACACGAAAAAAAAGAAAAATTTTCGAAATGAATTTTTTTCGGCACTTTTGCAAAAAAACTGCTCAGACGCCACATGGTCAGAATGATAGCTTTTTATGTTGTCTAGAATCGATCTGTCAAGAAATAATTCCTTGCCAAACTCGACCGTAGATTCTACACGAAAAAAGAGAAAAATTTTCGAAATGAATTTTTGTCGGCACTTTTGCAAAAAAACTGATCAGACGCCACATGGTCAGAATGATAGCTTTTCATGTATAGAATCGATCTGTGAATGAATAATTCCTTGCCAAACTCGACCGTAGATTCTACACGAAAAAAAAGAGAAATTTTCGAAATGAATTTTTTTCGGCACTTTTGCAAATAAACTGCACAGACGCCACATGGTCAAAACGATAGCTTCTCATATCTAGAATCGATCTAATCGATCTGTCAAGAAATAATTCCTTGCCAAACTCGACCGTAGATTCTACACGAAAAAAAAAGAAAAATTTTCGAAATGAATGTTTGTCGGCACTTTTGCAAAAAAACTGCTCAGACGCCACATGGTCAGAATGATAGCTTTTCATGTCTAGAATCGATCTGTCAAGAAATAATTCCTTGCCAAACTCGACCGTAGATTCTACACGAAAAAAAAAAGAAATTTTCGAAATGAATTTTTTTCGGCACTTTTGCAAAAAAACTGCTCAGACGCCACATCGTCAGAATAATAGCTTTTCATGTCTAGAATCGATCTGTGAAGGAATACCTTGCCAAACTCGACCGTAGATTCTACACGAAAAAAAAAAAGAAATTTTCGAAATGATTTTTTTTCGGCACTTTTGCAAAGAACTGCTCAGACGCCACATGGTCAGAACGATAGCTTTTCATGTCTAGAATCGATCTGTGAAGGAATAATTCCTTGCCAAACTCGACCGTAGATTCTACACGAAAAAAAAAAGAAATTTTCGAACTGATTTTTTTCGGCACTTGCAAAAAACTGCACAGAGGCCACATGGTCAGAACGATAGCTTTTCAGGTCTAGAATCGATCTGTGAAGAAATAATTCCTTGCCAAATTCGACCGTAGATTCTACACAAAAAAAAAAGAAATTTTCGAAATGAATTTTTTTCGGCACTTTTGCAAAAAACTGCTCAGAGGCCACATGGTCAGTCAGAACGATAGCTTTTCATGTCTAGAATCGATCTGTGAAGTAATAATTCCTTGCCATACTCGACCGTAGATTCTACACGAAAAAAAAAAGAAATTTTCGAAATGAGTTTTTTTTGGCACTTTTGCAAAAAACTGCACAGACGCCACATGGTCAGAACGATAGCTTTTCATGTCTAGAATCGATCTGTGAAGGAATAATTCCTCGACCGAGGATTCTACACGGAAAAAAAAGAAATTTTCGAAATGAATTTTTTTTTCGGCACTTTTGCAAATAACTGCTCAGATGCCACATGGTCAGTCAGAACGATATCTTATCATGTATAGAATCGATCTGTGAAGTAATAATTCCTTGCCATACTCGACCGTAGATTCTACACGAAAAAAAAAGAAATTTTCGAAATTAATTTTTTTCGGCACTTTTGCAAAAAACTGCTCAGACGCCACATGGTCAGTCAGAACGATAGCTTTTCATGTCTAGAATCGATCTGTCAAGAAATAATTCCTTGCCAAACTCGACCGTAGATTCTACACGAAAAAAGAGAAAAATTTTCGAAATGAATTTTTGTCGGCACTTTTGCAAAAAAACTGATCAGACGCCACATGGTCAGAATGATAGCTTTTCATGTATAGAATCGATCTGTGAATGAATAATTCCTTGCCAAACTCGACCGTAGATTCTACACGAAAAAAAAGAGAAATTTTCGAAATGAATTTTTTTCGGCACTTTTGCAAATAAACTGCACAGACGCCACATGGTCAAAACGATAGCTTCTCATATCTAGAATCGATCTAATCGATCTGTCAAGAAATAATTCCTTGCCAAACTCGACCGTAGATTCTACACGAAAAAAAAAAGAAAAATTTTCGAAATGAATGTTTGTCGGCACTTTTGCAAAAAAACTGCTCAGACGCCACATGGTCAGAATGATAGCTTTTCATGTCTAGAATCGATCTGTCAAGAAATAATTCCTTGCCAAACTCGACCGTAGATTCTACACGAAAAAAAAAAGAAATTTTCGAAATGAATTTTTTTCGGCACTTTTGCAAAAAAACTGCTCAGACGCCACATCGTCAGAATAATAGCTTTTCATGTCTAGAATCGATCTGTGAAGGAATACCTTGCCAAACTCGACCGTAGATTCTACACGAAAAAAAAAAAAGAAATTTTCGAAATGATTTTTTTTCGGCACTTTTGCAAAAAAACTGCACAGACGCCACATGGTCAAAACGATAGCTTCTCATATCTAGAATGGATCTAATCGATCAGTCAAGAAATAATTCCTTGCCAAACTCGACCGTAGATTCTACACGAAAAAATAGAAACATTTTCGAAATGAATGTTTGTCGGCACTTTTGCAAAAATACTGCTCAGACGCCACATGGTCAGAATGATAGCTTTTCATGTCTAGAATCGATCTGTCAAGAAATAATTCCTTGCCAAACTCGACCGTAGATTCTACACAAAAAAAAAGAAAAATTTTCGAAATAAATTTTTGTCGGCACTTTTGCAAAAAAAACTGCTCAGACGCCACATGGTCAGAATAATAGCTTTTCATGTCTAGAATCGATCTGTGAAGGAATAATTCCTTGCCAAACTCGACCGTAGATTCTACACGAAAAAAAAGAAAAATTTTCGAAATGAATTTTTTTCTGCACTTTTGCAAAAAAACTGCTCAGACTCCACATGGTCAGAACGATAGCTTCTCATATCTAGAATCGATCTGTCAAAAAATAATTCCTTGCCAAACTCGACCGTAGATTCTACACGAAAAAAAAGAAAAATTTTCGAAATGATTTTTTTTCGGCACTTTTGCAAAAAAACTGCTCAGACGCCACATGGTCTGAATGATAGCTTTTTATGTTGTCTAGAATCGATCTGTCAAGAAATAATTCCTTGCCAAACTCGACCGTAGATTCTACACGAAAAAAGAGAAAAATTTTCGAAATGAATTTTTGTCGGCACTTTTGCAAAAAAACTGCTCAGACGCCACATGGTCAGAATGATAGCTTTTCATGTATAGAATCGATCTGTGAAGGAATAATTCCTTGCCAAACTCGACCGTAGATTCTACACGAAAAAAAAGAAAAATTTTCGAAATGAATTTTTTTCGGCACTTTTGCAAAAAAACTGCTCAGACTCCACATGGTCAGAACGATAGCTTCTCATATCTAGAATCGATCTGTCAAAAAATAATTCCTTGCCAAACTCGACCGTAGATTCTACACGAAAAAAAAGAAAAATTTTCGAAATGATTTTTTTTCGGCACTTTTGCAAAAAAACTGCTCAGACGCCACATGGTCAGAATGATAGCTTTTTATGTTGTCTAGAATCGATCTGTGAATGAATAATTCCTTGCCAAACTCGACCGTAGATTCTACACGAAAAAAAAGAGAAATTTTCGAAATGAATTTTTTTCGGCACTTTTGCAAATAAACTGCACAGACGCCACATGGTCAAAACGATAGCTTCTCATATCTAGAATCGATCTAATCGATCTGTCAAGAAATAATTCCTTGCCAAACTCGACCGTAGATTCTACACGAAAAAAAAGAAAAATTTTCGAAATGAATGTTTGTCGGCACTTTTGCAAAAAAACTGCTCAGACGACACATTGTCAGAATGATAGCTTTTCATGTCTAGAATCGATCTGTCAAGAAATAATTCCTTGCCAAACTCGACCGTAGATTCTACACGAAAAAAAAAAAAAGAAATTTTCGAAATGAATTTTTTTCGGCACTTTTGCAAAAAAACTGCTCAGACGCCACATCGTCAGAATAATAGCTTTTCATGTCTAGAATCGATCTGTGAAGGAATAATTCCTTGCCAAACTCGACCGTAGATTCTACACGAAAAAAAAAGAAATTTTCGAAATGATTTTTTTTCGGCACTTTTGCAAAGAACTGCTCAGACGCCACATGGTCAGAACGATAGCTTTTCATGTCTAGATTCGATCTGTGAAGGAATAATTCCTTGCCAAACTCGACCGTAGATTCTACACGAAAAAAAAGAAAAATTTTCGAAATGAATTTTTTTCGGCACTTTTGCAAAAAAACTGCTCAGACGACACATTGTCAGAATGATAGCTTTTCATGTCTAGAATCGATCTGTCAAGAAATAATTCCTTGCCAAACTCGACCGTAGATTCTACACGAAAAAAAAAAAAAGAAATTTTCGAAATGAATTTTTTTCGGCACTTTTGCAAAAAAACTGCTCAGACGCCACATCGTCAGAATAATAGCTTTTCATGTCTAGAATCGATCTGTGAAGGAATAATTCCTTGCCAAACTCGACCGTAGATTCTACACGAAAAAAAAAGAAATTTTCGAAATGAATTTTTTTCGGCACTTTTGCAAAAAAAACTGCTCAGACGCCACATCGTCAGAATAATAGCTTTTCATGTCTAGAATCGATCTGTGAAGGAATAATTCCTTGCCAAACTTGACCGTAGATTCTACACGAAAAAAAAAAGAAATTTTCGAAATGATTTTTTTTCGGCACTTTTGCAAAGAACTGCTCAGACGCCACATGGTCAGAACGATAGCTTTTCATGTCTAGATTCGATCTGTGAAGGAATAATTCCTTGCCAAACTCGACCGTAGATTCTACACGAAAAAAAAAAAGAAATTTTCGAACTGATTTTTTTCGGCACTTGCAAAAAACTGCACAGAGGCCACATGGTCAGAACGATAGCTTTTCAGGTCTAGAATCGATCTGTGAAGGAATAATTCCTTGCCAAATTCGACCGTAGATTCTACACGACAAAAAAAAGAAATTTTCGAAATGATTTTTTTTCGGCACTTTTGCAAAAAACTGCTCAGACGCCACATGGTCAGTCAGAACGATAGATTTTCATGTCTAGAATCGATCTGTGAAGGAATAATTCCTTGCCAAACTCGACCGTAGATTCTACACGAAAAAAAAAAAGAAATTTTCGAAATGAATTTTTTCCGCACTTTTGCAAAAAAACTGCACAGACGCCACATGGTCGAAACGATAGCTTCTCATATCTAGAATGGATCTAATCGATCAGTCAAGAAATAATTCCTTGCCAAACTCGACCGTAGATTCCACACGAAAAAATAGAAAAATTTTCGAAATGAATGTTTGTCGGCACTTTTGCAAAAATACTGCTCAGACGCCACATGGTCAGAATGATAGCTTTTCATGTCTAGAATCGATCTGTCAAGAAATAATTCCTTGCCAAACTCGACCGTAGATTCTACACGAAAAAAAAGAAAAATTTTCGAAATGAATTTTTTTCGGCACTTTTGCAAAAAAACTGCTCAGACGCCACATGGTCAGAATAATAGCTTTTCATGTCTAGAATCGATCTGTGAAGGAATAATTCCTTGCCAAACTCGACCGTAGATTCTACACGAAAAAAAAGAAAAATTTTCGAAATGAATTTTTTTCGGCACTTTTGCAAAAAAACTGCTCAGACTCCACATGGTCAGAACGATAGCTTCTCATATCTAGAATCGATCTGTCAAAAAATAATTCCTTGCCAAACTCGACCGTAGATTCTACACGAAAAAAAAGAAAAATTTTCGAAATGAATTTTTTTCGGCACTTTTGCAAAAAAACTGCTCAGACGCCACATGGTCAGAATGATAGCTTTTTATGTTGTCTAGAATCGATCTGTCAAGAAATAATTCCTTGCCAAACTCGACCGTAGATTCTACACGAAAAAAGAGAAAAATTTTCGAAATGAATTTTTGTCGGCACTTTTGCAAAAAAACTGATCAGACGCCACATGGTCAGAATGATAGCTTTTCATGTATAGAATCGATCTGTGAATGAATAATTCCTTGCCAAACTCGACCGTAGATTCTACACGAAAAAAAAGAGAAATTTTCGAAATGAATTTTTTTCGGCACTTTTGCAAATAAACTGCACAGACGCCACATGGTCAAAACGATAGCTTCTCATATCTAGAATCGATCTAATCGATCTGTCAAGAAATAATTCCTTGCCAAACTCGACCGTAGATTCTACACGAAAAAAAAAGAGAAATTTTCGAAATGAATGTTTGTCGGCACTTTTGCAAAAAAACTGCTCAGACGCCACATGGTCAGAATGATAGCTTTTCATGTCTAGAATCGATCTGTCAAGAAATAATTCCTTGCCAAACTCGACCGTAGATTCTACACGAAAAAAAAAAGAAATTTTCGAAATGAATTTTTTTCGGCACTTTTGCAAAAAAACTGCTCAGACGCCACATCGTCAGAATAATAGCTTTTCATGTCTAGAATCGATCTGTGAAGGAATACCTTGCCAAACTCGACCGTAGATTCTACACGAAAAAAAAAAAAGAAATTTTCGAAATGATTTTTTTTCGGCACTTTTGCAAAGAACTGCTCAGACGCCACATGGTCAGAACGATAGCTTTTCATGTCTAGAATCGATCTGTGAAGGAATAATTCCTTGCCAAACTCGACCGTAGATTCTACACGAAAAAAAAAAGAAATTTTCGAACTGATTTTTTTCGGCACTTGCAAAAACCTGCACAGAGGCCACATGGTCAGAACGATAGCTTTTCAGGTCTAGAATCGATCTGTGAAGAAATAATTCCTTGCCAAATTCGACCGTAGATTCTACACAAAAAAAAAAGAAATTTTCGAAATGAATTTTTTTCGGCACTTTTGCAAAAAACTGCTCAGAGGCCACATGGTCAGTCAGAACGATAGCTTTTCATGTCTAGAATCGATCTGTGAAGTAATAATTCCTTGCCATACTCGACCGTAGATTCTACACGAAAAAAAAAAGAAATTTTCGAAATGAGTTTTTTTTGGCACTTTTGCAAAAAACTGCACAGACGCCACATGGTCAGAACGATAGCTTTTCATGTCTAGAATCGATCTGTGAAGGAATAATTCCTCGACCGAGGATTCTACACGGAAAAAAAAGAAATTTTCGAAATGAATTTTTTTTTCGGCACTTTTGCAAATAACTGCTCAGATGCCACATGGTCAGTCAGAACGATATCTTATCATGTATAGAATCGATCTGTGAAGTAATAATTCCTTGCCATACTCGACCGTAGATTCTACACGAAAAAAAAAGAAATTTTCGAAATTAATTTTTTTCGGCACTTTTGCAAAAAACTGCTCAGACGCCACATGGTCAGTCAGAACGATAGCTTTTCATGTCTAGAATCGATCTGTGAAGTAATAATTCCTTGCCATACTCGACCGTAGCTTCTACACGAAAAAAAAAATAAATTTTCGAAATGAATTTTTTTCGGCACTTTTGCAAAAAACTGCACAGACGCCACATGGTCAGATCGATAGCTTTTTTATTTCTCTATTTATTATTTATAGTGTTTCTGAGTTCGATCGGTCCTACTGACTTGGCAGTAGAAGCATCGTCCTGGTAGAAGTGGTATATTGAGAATCCTGTAAAAACATTATAAACTCACGTAAAATACCTGTCTTGCGTTCTATAAATGATAAAAAATCAATAATTAGCGCCCTTATAAATATTTTGGAATAGTTTAATGATTTCCTGAAATGATTGAAAGTCATCTTATTGACACCTCTTTATTGACTCATCTGATGTTCATCTGCCATTACCTATGTCACAAAATTTTTCTTTATTATTTTCAATATTTTCACGGTATCATCCCAATCTACCGTTACATTTTGCTTCAAATGTGTAATTTTGAATATTCTCATAAGTAGGTAATTCCATCCTCAAGGCAATTCGAAGAATCCCAAATAAGTCTATATTTTTTAGGTAGGTACACATCATTCTTGAACACATAAATGAAATTTCAAGGAAATCAAAGGATTTATAAAATCCTATGCAAATTTGAAAACTAACGAGACTCGGTATATTAATTATATTCGCCTCTCATCGACTTGAATATGACTGATTCATACTCATAAAAAGCAGTAATAAAAAGATATGGTTCTTTTGTATCGTGGACACTCATGCAAGTTAAATAACTGTTTTTGAACCATATCGATAAGCTAGTCTGTTCGCGATGCTTGAACACTATGGATGTTCAGCAAATGATGATGATATTATATCCGCCGGTTTCATCCATCATTGTCGTTGACGGTATCATAATCGCTTTAAGCTTTACCCAATTTACTATTGTGAATGTGTGAAGTGCGGATTATTTGGTTACCGTGTGTACTCTGCGGTTTATTCGGTTACCGCGTGTGTAGTGTACTAAAATGTGAGGTGCCAAAGGAACGGCATCATCATGGCATGGAGTTCCAGAGAAAATTCCTCCAAGACCAGTTGCCGGTGGTTTTTTTCGTAAATCACTACTCATCAAAAGCAGGGGTGGATTGAAGAATTGTTTCCCGAGGGTGAGTTAATTTTTATTTTGCATGCATTCGTTCCGGACAGTGGCGGATTTACACATTTATCGCCAGTAGGCTATTCAAATTTCTCTACGATTTGATTCCCTGGTCACAATCAAATTTTCTTTTTCACTGCGGGATATGTAGATTGTGTTCGTACAGCGAGAACCGGATAATTAATCATGGCTATTTTTTTGGGTTATACCAACCGAATAAGCGATTCTATTGCTAAAAGAAGTCAGTTCATTGCTAGCCGAGACGTTTGAAAATTATTCTGAAACTCTTGTGCTTTAGCCTTCACTTCGGGAACCGTATGAATCAGCATACATTTTACCAAACAAAACCTTCGAAGTTTTGGTTCCCGCATTTGTGTTTTATTATCATTTATTAGAACGGCATGTTGCAACAGTAACTTATTGATGTTGATAGAATTTGTTTTTTATTCTCTTATTGATTGAAATATATCCTTTATATTCTTGTGTGTATTTACTACGAACTTGAGAAAGTGAATTTTAAGAGATTTCAGGAATCATGATGACCTCAGCTCATTCATGAAATGAATCTTGAATCCTATATTGAGTTCATATAGTTGATTATTTTCCACTTATTGCAATAGCCAATAGATGATTGTGAATACAACCCTGGATCAATATATCGGTTTAGTGCGGGAACCTTGTAAGTACGCGAGATTATTTTTCCACATAAGGCGGAATCCGTGTGTTGATTATCTCCGAGTAAAACATATTTCATCTTGATTTGGCCCCAAACTTGCCGCCCCTAAAATCTGCCGCCCTAGGCTTCAGCCTACTCAGCCTAATAGTAAATCCGCCACTGGTTCCGGACGAGGCGTTCCTGGATATTTTGGAATCTCGAGCTGGGGGTGGTAGGACACCCTGGGCCCCCATCTGCCACCCCTAGCTAACCTTCGGGGCCCCTCTCGGGCCCCTCTCAGGGCCTCCACTAGAGGCCCCCTCGAGGCTTCCTCTCGGGGTCCCCTCTCGGGGCCCCCCTTGGGGCCTCCACTCGAGGCCCCCCTCGAGGCCTCCTCTCGGGGCCTCCTCTCGAGGCCCCCCTCGGAGCCTCTTATCGGGGCTCCACTCGAGGCACCCCTCGAGGCTCCCCTCGGAGCCTCCTCTCGGGGCACCTCTCGAGGCCCCCTCTCGGGGCCTCCTCTAGGGGCCCCCCTCGGAGCCCCCTACTTCCTGCCCTGCTAGATCGCCAAACGATATCTAATTTCGAAGGTGAGTGATAAACGATTTTGCCAATCTCAAATCCTGTGAATCTATTTCCAACAATACATTTTTGTAACTTGGTTATATAAAGATTATAATCTGCTCTGCTAGTAGGTAACAAGTGGAGTCATATATACACGTACTTTGTTTCCCATCAACGGTCATCCGCTACTCTGTTATAGGTTAGGTGAAAAAGAAAAATGTTAGGTTGAACCGTTGATTGAGCAATTAATAAGATGAACCGTTAATTGATATATTGAACCATTCCCTTTGTTTGACAAGCGAAATTTGCGTTTGCGTGTCGATTAGCGTAGCCGAGTACTAGAAATTCGCGAGTCAAGAAGAAAGTCACTTTTGATCCAAATGTAACATGCTATGTTTTCTGGATGTTTTCTGCAAAAAAAAGAATGGATATATCTAATTGATAAAATAAAAGTGACTTAACCACCATTGTGACTCACGCCAATCTAACATTAGCCCATTTTGTGGAAAGAGGCCAATAAGAAAGAAAAGCATAAAAACGAGTATTTTTTTTCATTTGATTTTGACATTTAGTATTTTTTGCTATTGAAAAGTCAGGAATATCCAATGGATATAAAATTTGCCACTGTTTTCATTACAATTTCGAAATAAATTTTGGTAAATTGAGCAATTTCATTGGTTTACTGCTGTTCGAGGCATTCTCTTATCCAGTTTGAGGAGCTATACAACTATTACAACTTGCCACTGTTTTCATTATGATTTCTAAATGAATTATGATAGAGTCAGCAGGTTGATTTATTTACTGCTGTTCAGGGCATTCACATATCCAGATTCAGTAGTTATTCAAATTGCCACTGTTTTCATTGATTTCAAAATAAATTATGATAGTCAGCAGGTTGATGAATTTATTATTGCTGTTCAGAACATTCTCATATCCAGATTCAGTAGATATACAACTCGTCACTGTTTTCATTATACAATTTCAAAATGAATTATGATAGTCAGCAGGTTGATTTATTTACTGCTGCTCAGGGCATTCACATATCCATATTCAGTAGTTATTCGAATTGCCACTGTTTTCATTGATTTCAAAATAAATTATGATAGTCAGCAGGTCGATCAATTTATTACTGCTGTTCAGAACATTCTCATATCCAGATTCAGTAAGATATAAAACTCGTCACTATTTTCAGTATAATTTCAAAATGAATTATGATAGAGTCAGCAGGTTGATTAATTTACTGCAGTTCAGGGCATTCACATATCCAGATTCAGTAGTTATTCAAATTGATTTATTTACTGCTGTTCAGGGCATTCACATATCCATATTCAGTAGTTATTCAAATTGCCTGTGTTTTCATTGATTTCAAAATAAATTAAGATAGTCAGCAGGTTGATTAATTTACTGCTGTTCGTTCAGAACATTCTCATATCCAGATTCAGTAAGATATACAACTCGTCACTGTTTTCATTATAATTTCAAAATGAATTATGATAAAGTCAGCAGGTTGATTTATTTACTGCTGTTCAGGGCATTCACATATCCATATTCAGTAGTTATTCAAATTAACTCTGTTTTCATTGATTTCAAAATAAATTAAGATAGTCAGCAGGTTGATTAATTTACTGCTGTTCGTTCAGAACATTCTCATATCCAGATTCAGTAAGATATACAACTCGTCACTGGTTTCATTATAATTTCAAAATGAATTATGATAAAGTCTGCAGGTTGATTTATTTACTGCTGTTCTGGGCATTCACATATCCATATTCAGTAGTTATTCAAATTGCCTCTGTTTTCATTGATTTCAAAATAAATTAAGATAGTCAGCAGGTTCATTAATTTACTGCTGTTCTTTCAGAACATTCTCATATCCAGATTCAGTAAGATATACAACTCGTCACTGTTTTCATTATAATTTCAAAATAAATTATGATGAAGTCAGCAGGTTGATTAATTTACTGCTGTTCGTTCAGAATATTCTCATATCCAGATTCAGTAAGATATACAACTCGTCACTGTTTTCATTATAATTTCAAAATAAATTATGATAAAGTCAGCAGGTTGATTAATTTACTGCTGTTCGTTCAGAAAATTCTCATATCCAGATTCAGTAAGATATACAACTCGTCACTGTTTTCATTATAATTTCAAAATAAATTAAGATAGTCAGCAGGTTGATTAATTTACTGCTGTTCGTTCAGAACATTCTCATATCCAGATTCAGTAAGATATACAATTCGTCACTGTTTTCATTATAATTTCAAAATAAATTATGATAAAGTCAGCAGGTTGATTAATTTACTGCTGTTCGTTCAGAACATCATTCTCATATCCAGATTCAGTAAGATATACAACTCGTCACTGTTTTCATTATAATTTCAAAATAAATTATGATAAAGTCAGCAGGTTGATTAATTTACTGCTGTTCGTTCAGAACATTCTCATTTCCAGATTCAGTAAGTTATACAACTCGTCACTGTTTTCATTATAATTTCAAAATGAATTATGGTAAAGTCAGCAGGTTGATTTATTTACTGCGGTTCAGGGCATTCACATATCCATATTCAGTAGTTATTCAAATTGCCTCTGTTTTCATTGATTTCAAAATAAATTAAGATAGTCAGCAGGTTGATTAATTTACTGCTGTTCGTTCAGAACATTCTCATATCCAGATTCAGTAAGATATACAACTCGTCACTGTTTTCATTTTAATTTCAAAATGAATTATGATAAAGTCAGCAGGTTGATTTATTTACTGCTGTTCAGGGCATTCACATATCCATATTCAGTAGTTATTCAAATTGCCTCTGTTTTCATTGATTTCAAAATAAATTAAGATAGTCAGCAGGTTGATTAATTTACTGCTGTTCGTTCAGAACATTCTCATATCCAGATTCAGTAAGATATACAACTCGTCACTGTTTTCATTATAATTTCAAAATGAATTATGATAAAGTCAGCAGGTTGATTTATTAACTGCTGTTCAGGGCATTGACATATCCATATTCAGTAGTTATTCAAATTGCCTCTGTTTTCATTGATTTCAAAATAAATTAAGATAGTCAGCAGGTTGATTAATTTACTGCTGTTCGTTCAGAACATTCTCATATCCAGATTCATTATGATATACAACTCGTCACTGTTTTCATTATAACTTCAAAATAAATTATGATAAAGTCAGCAGGTTGATTTATTTACTGCTGTTCAGGGCATTCACATATCCATATTCAGTAGTTATTCAAATTGCCTGTGTTATCATTGATTTCAAAATAAATTAAGATAGTCAGCAGGTTGATTAATTTACTGCTGTTCGTTCAGAACATTCTCATATCCAGATTCAGTAAGATATACAACTCGTCACTGTTTTCATTATAATTTCAAAATAAATTATGATAAAGTCAGCAGGTTGATTAATTTACTGCTGTTCGTTCAGAACATCATTCTCATATCCAGATTCAGATAGATATACAACTCGTCACTGTTTTCATTATAATTTCAAAATAAATTATGATAAAGTCAGCAGGTTGATTAATTTACTGCTGTTCGTTCAGAACATTCTCATATCCAGATTCAGTAAGATATACAACTCGTCACTGTTTTCATTATAATTTCAAAATGAATTATGATAAAGTCAGCAGGTTGATTTATTTACTGCTGTTCAGGGCATTCACATATCCATATTCAGTAGTTATTCAAATTGCCTCTGTTTTCATTGATTTCAAAATAAATTAAGATAGTCAGCAGGTTGATTAATTTACTGCTGTTCGTTCAGAACATTCTCATATCCAGATTCAGTAAGATATACAACTCGTCACTGTTTTCATTATAACTTCAAAATAAATTATGATAAAGTCAGCAGGTTGATTTATTTACTGCTGTTCAGGGCATTCACATATCCATGTTCAGTAGTTATTCAAATTGCCACTGTATTCATTGATTTCAAAATAAATTAAGATAGTCAGCAGGTTGATTAATTTACTGCTGTTCGTTCAGAACATTCTCATATTCAGATTCAGTAAGATATACAACTCGTCACTGTTTTCATTTCAATTTCAAAATGAATTATGATAAAGTCAGCAGGTTAATTTATTTACTGCTGTTCAGGGCATTCACATATCCATATTCAGTAGTTATTCAAATTGCCTCTGTTTTCTTTGATTTCAAAATAAATTAAGATAGTCAGCAGGTTGATTAATTTACTGCAGTTCGTTCAGAACATTCTCATATCCAGATTCATTAAGATATACAAGTCGTCACTGTTTTCATTATAATTTCAAAATAAATTATGATAAAGTCAGCAGGTTGATTTATTAACTGCTGTTCAGGGCATTCACATATCCATATTCAGTAGTTATTCAAATTGCCTCTGTTTTCATTGATTTCAAAATAAATTAAGATAGTCAGCAGGTTGATTAATTTACTGCTGTTCGTTCAGAACATTCTCATATCCAGATCCAGTAAGATATACAACTCGTCAATGTTTTCATTATAACTTCAAAATAAATTATGATAAAGTCAGCAGGTTGATTTATTTACTGCTGTTCAGGGCATTCACATATCCATATTCAGTAGTTATTCAAATTGCCTGTGTTTTCATTGATTTCAAAATAAATTAAGATAGTCAGCAGGTTGATTAATTTACTGCTGTTCGTTCAGAACATTCTCATATCCAGATTCAGTAAGATATACAACTCGTCACTGTTTTCATTTTAATTTCAAAATGAATTATGATAAAGTCAGCAGGTTGATTTATTTACTGCTGTTCAGGGCATTCACATATCCATAGTCAGTAGTTATTCAAATTGCCTCTGTTTTCATTGATTTCAAAATAAATTAAGATAGTCAGCAGGTTGATTAATTTACTGCTGTTCGTTCAGAACATTCTCATATCCAGATTCAGTAAGATATACAACTCGTCACTGTTTTCATTTTAATTTCAAAATGAATTATGATAAAGTCAGCAGGTTGATTTATTTACTGCTGTTCAGGGCATTCACATATCCATATTCAGTAGTTATTCAAATTGCCTCTGTTTTCATTGATTTCAAAATAAATTAAGATAGTCAGCAGGTTGATTAATTTACTGCTGTTCGTTCAGAACATTCTCATATCCAGATTCAGTAAGATATACAACTCGTCACTGTTTTCATTATAATTTCAAAATGAATTATGATAAAGTCAGCAGGTTGATTTATTAACTGCTGTTCAGGGCATTGACATATCCATATTCAGTAGTTATTCAAATTGCCTCTGTTTTCATTGATTTCAAAATAAATTAAGATAGTCAGCAGGTTGATTAATTTACTGCTGTTCGTTCAGAACATTCTCATATCCAGATTCATTATGATATACAACTCGTCACTGTTTTCATTATAACTTCAAAATAAATTATGATAAATTCAGCAGGTTGATTTATTTACTGCTGTTCAGGGCATTCACATATCCATATTCAGTAGTTATTCAAATTGCCTCTGTTTTCATTGATTTCAAAATAAATTAAGATAGTCAGCAGGTTGATTAATTTACTGCTGTTCGTTCAGAACATTCTCATATCCAGATCCAGTAAGATATACAACTCGTCACTGTTTTCATTTTAATTTCAAAATGAATTATGATAAAGTCAGCAGGTTGATTTATTTACTGCTGTTCAGGGCATTCACATATCCATATTCAGTAGTTATTCAAATTGCCTCTGTTTTCATTGATTTCAAAATAAATTAAGATAGTCAGCAGGTTGATTAATTTACTGCTGTTCGTTCAGAACATTCTCATATCCAGATTCAGTAAGATATACAACTCGTCACTGTTTTCATTATAATTTCAAAATAAATTATGATAAAGTCAGCAGGTTGATTCATTTACTGCTGTTCGTTCAGAACATCATTCTCATATCCAGATTCAGTAAGATATACAACTCGTCACTGTTTTCATTATAATTTCAAAATAAATTATGATAAAGTCAGCAGGTTGATTAATTTACTTCTGTTCGTTCAGAACATTCTCATATCCAGATTCAGTAAGATATACAACTCGTCACTGTTTTCATTATAATTTCAAAATGAATTATGATAAAGTCAGCAGGTTGATTCATTTACTGCTGTTCAGGGCATTCACATATCCATATTCAGTAGTTATTCAAATTGCCTCTGTTTTCATTGATTTCAAAATAAATTAAGATAGTCAGCAGGTTGATTAATTTACTGCTGTTCGTTCAGAACATTCTCATATCCAGATTCAGTAAGATATACAACTCGTCACTGTTTTCATTATAACTTCAAAATAAATTATGATAAAGTCAGCAGGTTGATTTATTTACTGCTGTTCAGGGCATTCACATATCCATGTTCAGTAGTTATTCAAATTGCCACTGTATTCATTGATTTCAAAATAAATTAAGATAGTCAGCAGGTTGATTAATTTACTGCTGTTCGTTCAGAACATTCTCATATTCAGATTCAGTAAGATATACAACTCGTCACTGTTTTCATTTTAATTTCAAAATGAATTATGATAAAGTCAGCAGGTTGATTAATTTACTGCTGTTCAGGGCATTCACATATCCATATTCAGTAGTTATTCAAATTGCCTCTGTTTTCTTTGATTTCAAAATAAATTAAGATAGTCAGCAGGTTGATTAATTTACTGCAGTTCGTTCAGAACATTCTCATATCCAGATTCATTAAGATATACAAGTCGTCACTGTTTTCATTATAATTTCAAAATAAATTATGATAAAGTCAGCAGGTTGATTTATTTACTGCTGTTCAGGGCATTCACATATCCATATTCAGTAGTTATTCAAATTGCCTCTGTTTTCATTGATTTCAAAATAAATTAAGATAGTCAGCAGGTTGATTAATTTACTGCTGTTCGTTCAGAACATTCTCATATCCAGATCCAGTAAGATATACAACTCGTCACTGTTTTCATTATAACTTCAAAATAAATTATGATAAAGTCAGCAGGTTGATTTATTTACTGCTGTTCAGGGCATTCACATATCCATATTCAGTAGTTATTCAAATTGCCTGTGTTTTCATTGATTTCAAAATAAATTAAGATAGTCAGCAGGTTGATTAATTTACTGCTGTTCGTTCAGAACATTCTCATATCCAGATTCAGTAAGATATACAACTCGTCACTGTTTTCATTTTAATTTCAAAATGAATTATGATAAAGTCAGCAGGTTGATTTATTTACTGCTGTTCAGGGCATTCACATATCCATATTCAGTAGTTATTCAAATTGCCTCTGTTTTCATTGATTTCAAAATAAATTAAGATAGTCAGCAGGTTGATTAATTTACTGCTGTTCGTTCAGAACATTCTCATATCCAGATTCAGTAAGATATACAACTCGTCACTGTTTTCATTTTAATTTCAAAATGAATTATGATAAAGTCAGCAGGTTGATTTATTTACTGCTGTTCAGGGCATTCACATATCCATATTCAGTAGTTATTCAAATTGCCTCTGGTTTCATTGATTTCAAAATAAATTAAGATAGTCAGCAGGTTGATTAATTTACTGCTGTTCGTTCAGAACGTTCTAATATCCAGATTCAGTAAGATATACAACTCGTCACTGTTTTCATTATAATTTCAAAATGAATTATGATAAAGTCAGCAGGTTGATTTATTAACTGCTGTTCAGGGCATTGACATATCCATATTCAGTAGTTATTCAAATTGCCTCTGTTTTCATTGATTTCAAAATAAATTAAGATAGTCAGCAGGTTGATTAATTTACTGCCGTTCGTTCAGAACATTCTCATATCCAGATTCATTATGATATACAACTCGTCACTGTTTTCATTATAACTTCAAAATAAATTATGATAAAGTCAGCAGGTTGATTTATTTACTGCTGTTCAGGGCATTCACATATCCATATTCAGTAGTTATTCAAATTGTCTCTGTTTTCATTGATTTCAAAATAAATTAAGATAGTCAGCAGGTTGATTAATTTACTGCTGTTCGTTCAGAACATTCTCATATCCAGATCCAGTAAGATATACAACTCGTCACTGTTTTCATTATAACTTCAAAATAAATTATGATAAAGTCAGCAGGTTGATTTATTTACTGCTGTTCAGGACATTCACATTTCCATATTCAGTAGTTATTCAAATTGCCTGTGTTTTCATTGATTTCAAAATAAATTAAGATAGTCAGCAGGTTGATTAATTTACTGCTGTTCGTTCAGAACATTCTCATATCCAGATTCAGTAAGATATACAACTCGTCACTGTTTTCATTTTAATTTCAAAATGAATTATGATAAAGTCAGCAGGTTGATTTATTTACTGCTATTCAGGGCATTCACATATCCATATTCAGTAGTTATTCAAATTGCCTCTGTTTTCATTGATTTCAAAATAAATTAAGATAGTCAGCAGGTTGATTAATTTACTGCTGTTCGTTCAGAACATTCTCATATCCAGATTCAGTAAGATATACAACTCGTCACTGTTTTCATTTTAATTTCAAAATGAATTATGATAAAGTCAGCAGGTTGATTTATTCACTGCTGTTCAGGGCATTCACATATCCATATTCAGTAGTTATTCAAATTGCCTCTGTTTTCATTGATTTCAAAATAAATTAAGATAGTCAGCAGGTTGATTAATTTACTGCTGTTCGTTCAGAACATTCTCATATCCAGATTCAGTAAGATATACAACTCGTCACTGTTTTCATTATAATTTCAAAATGAATTATGATAAAGTCAGCAGGTTGATTTATTAACTGCTGTTCAGGGCATTGACATATCCATATTCAGTAGTTATTCAAATTGCCTCTGTTTTCATTGATTTCAAAATAAATTAAGATAGTCAGCAGGTTGATTAATTTACTGCTGTTCGTTCAGAACATTCTCATATCCAGATTCATTATGATATACAACTCGTCACTGTTTTCATTATAACTTCAAAATAAATTATGATAAAGTCAGCAGGTTGATTTATTTACTGCTGTTCAGGGCATTCACATATCCATATTCAGTAGTTATTCAAATTGCCTGTGTTATCATTGATTTCAAAATAAATTAAGATAGTCAGCAGGTTGATTAATTTACTGCTGTTCGTTCAGAACATTCTCATATCCAGATTCAGTAAGATATACAACTCGTCACTGTTTTCATTATAATTTCAAAATAAATTATGATAAAGTCAGCAGGTTGATTAATTTACTGCTGTTCGTTCAGAACATCATTCTCATATCCAGATTCAGTAAGATATACAACTCGTCACTGTTTTCATTATAATTTCAAAATAAATTATGATAAAGTCAGCAGGTTGATTAATTTACTGCTGTTCGTTCAGAACATTCTCATATCCAGATTCAGTAAGATATACAACTCGTCACTGTTTTCATTATAATTTCAAAATGAATTATGATAAAGTCAGAAGGTTGATTTATTTACTGCTGTTCAGGGCATTCACATATCCATATTCAGTAGTTATTCAAATTGCCTCTGTTTTCATTGATTTCAAAATAAATTAAGATAGTCAGCAGGTTGATTAATTTACTGCTGTTCGTTCAGAACATTCTCATATCCAGATTCAGTAAGATATACAACTCGTCACTGTTTTCATTATAACTTCAAAATAAATTATGATAAAGTCAGCAGGTTGATTTATTTACTGCTGTTCAGGGCATTCACATATCCATGTTCAGTAGTTATTCAAATTGCCACTGTATTCATTGATTTCAAAATAAATTAAGATAGTCAGCAGGTTGATTAATTTACTGCTGTTCGTTCAGAACATTCTCATATTCAGATTCAGTAAGATATACAACTCGTCACTGTTTTCATTTTAATTTCAAAATGAATTATGATAAAGTCAGCAGGTTGATTTATTTACTGCTGTTCAGGGCATTCACATATCCATATTCAGTAGTTATTCAAATTGCCTCTGTTTTCTTTGATTTCAAAATAAATTAAGATAGTCAGCAGGTTGATTAATTTACTGCAGTTCGTTCAGAACATTCTCATATCCAGATTCATTAAGATATACAAGTCGTCACTGTTTTCATTATAATTTCAAAATAAATTATGATAAAGTCAGCAGGTAGATTTATTTACTGCTGTTCAGGGCATTCACATATCCATATTCAGTAGTTATTCAAATTGCCTCTGTTTTCATTGATTTCAAAATAAATTAAGATAGTCAGCAGGTTGATTAATTTACTGCTGTTCGTTCAGAACATTCTCATATCCAGATCCAGTAAGATATACAACTCGTCACTGTTTTCATTATAACTTCAAAATAAATTATGATAAAGTCAGCAGGTTGATTTATTTACTGCTGTTCAGGGCATTCACATATCCATATTCAGTAGTTATTCAAATTGCCTGTGTTTTCATTGATTTCAAAATAAATTAAGATAGTCAGCAGGTTGATTAATTTACTGCTGTTCGTTCAGAACATTCTCATATCCAGATTCAGTAAGATATACAACTCGTCACTGTTTTCATTTTAATTTCAAAATGAATTATGATAAAGTCAGCAGGTTGATTTATTTACTGCTGTTCAGGGCATTCACATATCCATATTCAGTAGTTATTCAAATTGCCTCTGTTTTCATTGATTTCAAAATAAATTAAGATAGTCAGCAGGTTGATTAATTTACTGCTGTTCGTTCAGAACATTCTCATATCCAGATTCAGTAAGATATACAACTCGTCACTGTTTTCATTATAATTTCAAAATGAATTATGATAAAGTCAGCAGGTTGATTTATTAACTGCTGTTCAGGGCATTGACATATCCATATTCAGTAGTTATTCAAATTGCCTCTGTTTTTATTGATTTCAAAATAAATTAAGATTGTCAGCAGGTTGATTAATTTACTGCTGTTCGTTCAGAACATTCTCATATCCAGATTCATTATGATATACAACTCGTCACTGTTTTCATTATAACTTCAAAATAAATTATGATAAAGTCAGCAGGTTGATTTATTTACTGCTGTTCAGGGCATTCACATATCCATATTCAGTAGTTATTCGAATTGCCTCTGTTTTCATTGATTTCAAAATAAATTAAGATAGTCAGCAGGTTGATTAATTTACTGCTGTTCGTTCAGAACATTCTCATATCCAGATCCAGTAAGATATACAACTCGTCACTGTTTTCATTATAACTTCAAAATAAATTATGATAAAGTCAGCAAGTTGATTTATTTACTGCTGTTCAGGACATTCACATATCCATATTCAGTAGTTATTCAAATTGCCTGTGTTTTCATTGATTTCAAAATAAATTAAGATAGTCAGCAGGTTGATTAATTTACTGCTGTTCGTTCAGAACATTCTCATATCCAGATTCAGTAAGATATACAACTCGTCACTCTTTTCATTTTAATTTCAAAATGAATTATGATAAAGTCAGCAGGTTGATTTATTTACTGCTGTTCAGGGCATTCACATATCCATATTCAGTAGTTATTCAAATTGCCTCTGTTTTCATTGATTTCGAAATAAATTAAGATAGTCAGCAGGTTGATTAATTTACTGCTGTTCGTTCAGAACATTCTCATATCCAGATTCAGTAAGATATACAACTCGTCACTGTTTTCATTATAATTTCAAAATAAATTATGATAAAGTCAGCAGGTTGATTAATTTACTGCTGTTCGTTCAGAACATCATTCTCATATCCAGATTCAGTAAGATATACAACTCGTCACTGTTTTCATTATAATTTCAAAATAAATTATGATAAAGTCAGCAGGTTGATTAATTTACTGCTGTTCGTTCAGAACATTCTCATATCCAGATTCAGTAAGATATACAACTCGTCACTGTTTTCATTATAATTTCAAAATGAATTATGATAAAGTCAGCAGGTTGATTTATTTACTGCTGTTCAGGGCATTCACATATCCATATTCAGTAGTTATTCAAATTGCCTCTGTTTTCATTGATTTCAAAATAAATTAAGATAGTCAGCAGGTTGATTAATTTACTGCTGTTCGTTCAGAACATTCTCATATCCAGATTCAGTAAGATATACAACTCGTCACTGTTTTCATTTCAATTTCAAAATGAATTATGATAAAGTCAGCAGGTTAATTTATTTACTGCTGTTCAGGGCATTCACATATCCATATTCAGTAGTTATTCAAATTGCCTCTGTTTTCATTGATTTCAAAATAAATTAAGATAGTCAGCAGGTTGATTAATTTACTGCTGTTCGTTCAGAACATTCTCATATCCAGATTCAGTAAGATATACAACTCGTCACTGTTTTCATTATAACTTCAAAATAAATTATGATAAAGTCAGCAGGTTGATTTATTTACTGCTGTTCAGGGCATTCACATATCCATGTTCAGTAGTTATTCAAATTGCCACTGTATTCATTGATTTCAAAATAAATTAAGATATTCAGCAGGTTGATTAATTTACTGCTGTTCGTTCAGAACATTCTCATATTCAGATTCAGTAAGATATACAACTCGTCACTGTTTTCATTTTAATTTCAAAATGAATTATGATAAAGTCAGCAGGTTGATTTATTTACTGCTGTTCAGGGCATTCACATATCCATATTCAGTAGTTATTCAAATTGCCTCTGTTTTCTTTGATTTCAAAATAAATTAAGATAGTCAGCAGGTTGATTAATTTACTGCAGTTCGTTCAGAACATTCTCATATCCAGATTCATTAAGATATACAAGTCGTCACTGTTTTCATTATAATTTCAAAATAAGTTATGATAAAGTCAGCAGGTTGATTTATTTACTGCTGTTCAGGGCATTCACATATCCATATTCAGTAGTTATTCAAATTGCCTCTGTTTTCATTGATTTCAAAATAAATTAAGATAGTCAGCAGGTTGATTAATTTACTGCTGTTCGTTCAGAACATTCTCATATCCAGATCCAGTAAGATATACAACTCGTCACTGTTTTCATTATAACTTCAAAATAAATTATGATAAAGTCAGCAGGTTGATTTATTTACTGCTGTTCAGGGCATTCACATATCCATATTCAGTAGTTATTCAAATTGCCTGTGTTTTCATTGATTTCAAAATAAATTAAGATAGTCAGCAGGTTGATTAATTTACTGCTGTTCGTTCAGAACATTCTCATATCCAGATTCAGTAAGATATACAACTCGTCACTGTTTTCATTTTAATTTCAAAATGAATTATGATAAAGTCAGCAGGTTGATTTATTTACTGCTGTTCAGGGCATTCACATGTCCATATTCAGTAGTTATTCAAATTGCCTCTGTTTTCATTGATTTCAAAATAAATTAAGATAGTCAGCAGGTTGATTTATTTACTGCTGTTCAGGGCATTCACATATCCATATTCAGTAGTTATTCAAATTGCCTCTGTTTTCATTGATTTCAAAATAAATTAAGATAGTCAGCAGGTTGATTAATTTACTGCTGTTCGTTCAGAACATTCTCATATCCAGATTCAGTAAGATATACAACTCGTCACTGTTTTCATTTTAATTTCAAAATGAATTATGATAAAGTCAGCAGGTTGATTTATTTACTGCTGTTCAGGGCATTCACATATCCATATTCAGTAGTTATTCAAATTGCCTCTGTTTTCATTGATTTCAAAATAAATTAAGATAGTCAGCAGGTTGATTAATTTACTGCTGTTCGTTCAGAACATTCTCATATCCAGATTCAGTAAGATATACAA
Source organism: Chrysomela aeneicollis (assembly GCA_029955515.1). Taxonomy (NCBI): domain Eukaryota; kingdom Metazoa; phylum Arthropoda; class Insecta; order Coleoptera; family Chrysomelidae; genus Chrysomela; species Chrysomela aeneicollis. The sequence continues at coordinate 5,341,810 of JARUHQ010000018.1, read as the reverse complement.
CTCGTCACTGTTTTCATTTTAATTTCAAAATGAATTATGATAAAGTCAGCAGGTTGATTTATTTACTGCTGTTCAGGGCATTCACGTATCCATATTCAGTAGTTATTCAAATTGCCTCTGTTTTCATTGATTTCAAAATAAATTAAGATAGTCAGCAGGTTGATTAATTTACTGCTGTTCGTTCAGAACATTCTCATATCCAGATTCAGTAAGATATACAACTCGTCACTGTTTTCATTATAACTTCAGAATAAATTATGATAAAGTCAGCAGGTTGATTTATTTACTGCTGTTCAGGGCATTCACATATCTATGTTCAGTAGTTATTCAAATTGCCACTGTTTTCATTGATTTCAAAATAAATTAAGATAGTCAGCAGGTTGATTAATTTACTGCTGTTCGTTCAGAACATTCTCATATCCAGATTCAGTAAGATATACAACTCGTCACTGTTTTCATTATAATTTCAAAATGAATTATGATAAAGTCAGCAGGTTGATTTATTAACTGCTGTTCAGGGCATTGACATATCCATATTCAGTAGTTATTCAAATTGCCTCTGTTTTCATTGATTTCAAAATAAATTAAGATAGTCAGCAGGTTGATTAATTTACTGCTGTTCGTTCAGAACATTCTCATATCCAGATTCATTATGATATACAACTCGTCACTGTTTTCATTATAACTTCAAAATAAATTATGATAAAGTCAGCAGGTTGATTTATTTACTGCTGTTCAGGGCATTCACATATCCATATTCAGTAGTTATTCAAATTGCCTCTGTTTTCATTGATTTCAAAATAAATTAAGATAGTCAGCAGGTTGATTAATTTACTGCTGTTCGTTCAGAACATTCTCATATCCAGATCCAGTAAGATATACAACTCGTCACTGTTTTCATTATGACTTCAAAATAAATTATGATAAAGTCAGCAGGTTGATTTATTTACTGCTGTTCAGGGCATTCACATATCCATATTCAGTAGTTATTCAAATTGCCTGTGTTTTCATTGATTTCAAAATAAATTAAGATAGTCAGCAGGTTGATTAATTTACTGCTGTTCGTTCAGAACATTCTCATATCCAGATCCAGTAAGATATAGAACTCGTCACTGTTTTCATTATAACTTCAAAATAAATTATGATAAAGTCAGCAGGTTGATTTATTTACTGCTGTTCAGGGCATTCACATATCCATATTCAGTAGTTATTCAAATTGCCTGTGTTTTCATTGATTTCAAAATAAATTAAGATAGTCAGCAGGTTGATTAATTTACTGCTGTTCGTTCAGAACATTCTCATATCCAGATTCAGTAAGATATACAACTCGTCACTGTTTTCATTATAATTTCAAAATAAATTAAGATAGTCAGCAGGTTGAATAATTTACTGCTGTTCGTTCAGAACATTCACATATCCAGATTCAGTAGATATACAACTCGTCACTGTTTTCATTATAATTTCAAAATTAATTATAGAGTCAGCAGGTTGAATAATTTACTGCTGTTCAGGGCATTCTCGAATGCAGATTCGGTGGATATAAAACTTGCTACTGTTTTCAATGTGATTTCGAAACAAATCATGGTAGAGTGAGTAAGTTGATTAATCACTCCTGTTCAGGAAAATCTGGGATCTGGGTACAGGTGAAAAGGCGAACAGGCGAATCGGTGCGCAAACGAGAGCACGAACAAGTGCGCCAACGAGTGCGTGAACAAGTGCGCGATCGAGTGCGCGAACGAGTGCGCGAACGAGTGCGCGGACTGGCATTCACGGTACGGGTTCAAGAACGAAAAGGTGTGCGAACGGGTGCGTTTATGGGTGCAAGGATAAGGCCATCAGCCTCATCATTGTCAGAACTAGACATACCATATTGATGTGGGATGATAGGGCTACTGGCGAACGACCCACTAAAAAAAATGTAACGCTCCCATGTCACAAGTTGTTCTCAAGTTTATATAAGTTACCAATGCGAAATGAAAAAGCCATGAATTCGACTATCCATCAACATATAAAGTAAAAGTGTCTTATCCAATTAAAAATATCAAACACTGTTTGAATTTCAAAATCTTATAGATTACGAGCAGAAAACAACTACTTTCCTGGCAAATACCATGCAGATAAATTGAATGATATCTACTCGTAGTCCATGCAATGATTCACACCGAGATTCACACAGTGGATGCATATGTTCCTTTCTCCCATCGTACGACGTGACAAATTCACATCGAGACAGGCACGCTCAACAACCTACAGACCGAGGTTCCGGGCTTATTGGCTCTCATCAGTGCAGTGCAGTTATCCGAGTAGAGACCGTGAGATCTCAACTGAAAGCGATGCCTGTCCGAATGTCGAATGTCCGACATGCACGCATATTATTTCAACTCATTGAGCTGAACTTGTCACGTCATAGGTAGAAAGAAACATTTGCGATCATATCTGAATTCACTGTGTAAATCGTTGCATGCCCTACGAGCAGATATAATTCAATGTTCTGCGTGGTATTGGTCAGGAAAGTACCTATATAGTTGTTTACTGCTCGTGGTCTATCAGTCATTCAAATTCAAACTGTGTTTGATATTTTTATTTGTATAATATAAATACTAGATTATGGTCGCATTCAAAAAGAGATCAGCTCTGACAAGGCAATACCTCATGGGTGGGAGTGGAAATTTGCCATCAATATTTAATGAACACATCTGGCCCTGTTTTTTTATTTTTTCGTGAACTGGGTGTCCCAATAAATTCGCGGGCCAACATGGAGAACTCGGTAACGGTTAGATATACAGAGTCGGTTGAATCAGGGGAAAGTTGTGTATAGTTATATGGGCAACAATATTCCTTAAATAAAAAAAAAGTTTATTGTTTTTTTATATTAACACAAAATATGTTTTTTATTTTGTATTCTCATATTAATTTGCTTCATTCTAATAGATACGAAAAAAAGATAGATAATTTCTTGCAGCTGTTGCTTTATAACTTGGCAGTACAAATTTTTAATACGACTTTTCGTCTCTCGATGGCCACCATCAATTTTTTGTTTTGTTTTTATCGAAACTACAATTTTAGGTATATATCAATGTATTGAGGTTCGGCGCCAAGTGAATGAATAATCGAAAAGGAATAAGGATTATCTAGGTCAGTATCAAGAAAGAAAATTTATGGCAGCGCTCGAATAATGACGAAATGTCATGATACGAATTTTTACAAATTTATTGAGCATGAATCGTATCCATTTGAAATGAAACCAATAAAAATTCAACAATAAAACATTTGGTTATTCGGAAATATCACTATTTCTTTGCGGCACATTGTTGCGCATTTAGCGCATATAAATACACCATTTTTCCTAATTTAATACCGACCGTGTATTTCGATACCGATTTCATCCTTGACCGATTTCCATATGTTTGCTCGCGAATTTGGGACACCCTGTACAGTCTACGGTCGAATTGACAAGTTCAGCCAAGTACTGTAAATAACATGAGTATAATATTATTATCAAGTTCGAATATGATTTCTTTTCAGATACTTCATCATATGTTTTTCATTTGCAGAAATTGTCCTAATGTTTTTGATTCCGCTGTTATAATCGTGCATGAAAGAAATCGCAATGAAAAACTATAAATCTATGGATAATTTCAAAAAATATTAAGAATCCGACGCCACTGGTACTTCGGCGATCTTCGGAAATTTTGGCCGCTATCTTTTTCTGCTGTCTTCACACCAGGCTTTTCGCGTCGCGCGTCATTCACTTTGATTGGTGAAGCGGAAATGTCAAAAAGTTCGATTTTTTGAACTTTCTTGCGTCGCTGACTCGCTGCTGCCAATGGTTAGGTTATTCACAGTGTTGCCAATAAGGCGCAAAAAGCGCAATAATTGCGCTTTTCAACTGTGTTTTGCGCCATTGCGCTATTTTGTGCATTATTGCGCTTTTTGAGGACAAAAACGATTTGAGAATTTAAAGAAGTAATGAAAATATTGGAAGATTATTCAGTTCAGTTAAATGAATCAAAAGTGATCATCGAAATAGAATCAAATCCGAAACATTGACGGCCGTATCCGCCGTATTCTTTTAAGCTAAGCTTGACTTCAAGGTCGTTTGAAAGCATACAATTTCGTATTGTTAAGCGAGCTTAAATTCTAAGCTTAGCTTGAAAGTATACTGCGAATACGGCCGTGAATAGCCTTCGTTTAACTTCCAAGAAGTTACTAATCCAGATGTTGGTGTTATATGTGGTAATATGTAAGAATGTAATGGAGATGTGATATTTTTGTTTTTTCAATTCAAGAGAAACTTAATTTGCTATAGCTTCAAATCGAAGGAAGCCACTTCTTGTTTCGAACTTATAGATTTATTCTATAAAACCCTTTCAAAGTCTTTTGAATTTTAATTATTGAACATTTCAATCAGAAGAATAGAAACCGTGCATGAGACCTTGGCAGTGAAATTTGACATTTGGGTCTTTTGACATATTTTGCGCTTTTCAATCGAATATTGCGCTTTTTTGTTGGAGGCATTGCGCTAACTATCTCTTCAACACCGGCAACACTGGTTATTCATTCAACTGAAATGCAGGAACAAGAGTATGAGGATATCTTGAGAGTGAGTGAAATGATTTCTGTTACCTTGAAACATCTTATAGAGGTATCCAAATAATTGCAGTACTCGTATTTTACCTTGTCTTCTACGTTTTCGTAGAAAATATTCGATTTTGTTTTATTATCGCCTTCATTTCATTTATATATCCTGTATCACATAACCACACTCAAAAAAAAAAGTAATTCAGAATTCCGATTCACCAATCAGAGTGCATGACGCACGACGCGAGAAGCAAAAGCGCTGCATTGGGAACTCACCTTAACGAAGAACGAAGTAACGAATGACAGTGACAGTCCTTTCTTGACCTTGACAAATGACAATTTTGTTACTTTGATTCAGTGATGTCAGACGTACCAACTTCTTGGTACACATACCAGTTTTTAGCACCACGTACCATGTACCAAGACAACTCGGTCTTGGTATGCAGAAATACCAAGATTTGACGTTCACCGACAAAAATAAACCGACATAGTAGAATAACTGACAAATTTCAGAGATGCATATGAAAGAAACATTCTAATCAGTTCTCTCAATAATATAAAACTTTATTATCATAGCAAGCAGTCTCGATAAAGAGCAGTTATCATCATTTTCCATCTTTCTATCATTTGTAATTATGATACTTGCTTTGAAGGTACCAAATCCCCCATTGGAGTTTTTTTAATGCAATAAATTGCAATAAACCTCAAATTATTGTACGTGCTTGTGGATGATTGATAGATGATGAAATCAAATATAACGGACAGAGAATCGCAGTCAGTTATCGCCAAATAATTTTACTGATTATACTTATCGTGAAAGAAATTATTGATCTTAATGAATAGTTTCGAGTCTAAAAATGTTTTTTTCGGAATCAAAATTTTTTTATTTCGGACTTTTATATCGAAAATAGTGATATTTATATTTTTTTACTGGGATGCGATTTCCGACAGTTTGTCTATGAGCCTTTATGATCTAAGGTAATATCAGTGTTGCCAGCTCCAGAGCGAATCACAGGCGTACCAATTTTCCGTCTCCAATACCAACTTTTAGCCACCACGGTACAAGGATTCCTAAGTGGCAGTCTGACATCACTGCTTTGATTTTTGAAATCTCTATTTCGAGTATTTTGAATAATTTGAACTTGTCTGAATTTGGATTTTATTGTTATAGTTGTAATCTCAAGTCGTTTTATTGTTGTTCTTGATATGGGTCGTAGGTATTACTGTGATTACTGTGAAAAGAGTTTCATAGATGAAGTAGAAGCTAGAAGAAAACATTTACAAAGTTCACACCACATAAAGTTGAGGCATATGCACTATGAATCTTGTCGAGGTTGGTTTCAGATACAGTATTGTTGCATTATTATCTTTTTCATTTCAATTGTTTCTGCTAGAACCCGAGACTGTTTTGAAAGAGGAACTATTGAAGATACCATGTAGAAGGTTCTTCCAATATGAAGGAGGATGTCCCTTTGAGGGTATTTGTCGATACACCCACTATTCTCCAGAACAACTCTGTGAGCTCAGACAACAAGGTATACAATTACTTCAAAAAAGCATCCATACTCTACTTCCTGTGAAATGGTAATGAGTTGAAGAATCCTCTCAAAGTTTGTGGTTTTTCTTTCAGTTGAAAATACACAGCAACAGAGGAGAAAGAGGCTGAAAGAAATGCCTGAGGTACCATCAGTTGGTTCTTGGATTCAGAAGTACAATGACATGAACAACAAAGAAGATGTTAATATGGTGCATACATGGTGGACTTACCCAGAAAGTTTAGAAAACAGGATAGATTTGCCTCCTTCATTAGTGAAATTCAAGCCAGAACATTTTTTTGATGACAGTTTTGAAGAGTGGGGTAACTGATGATATGTATTGGAAAAAAAAATTTAATTCCACACATTGTTGTATGTACTTGAAAATGAAGGTTGAAGTGAATTTTGTCAACAACTCTGTATGAGTCTACATCTTGCCTTGTTTTTTTGCTTCTTTGGATATTCATTCCATTATTTCCATATATAGTTCAATTTATTAGAATTTCAGCTATTCAGGAACTTTGGATATCACCTCATAGAACTGCTGATGCTGTAGGTAAATAATTATAGTTATGAGAGAACTTGTACCAACTATTTTATTGAGGAAGTGTAATAAATAAATGATGACTTGAAAAAGAGATGCATATTATATTTCAATTGAATCAAACAATAAAATCTATACAAAATATAGAAACAAAAATTCTATCACCACATTAATCATAGTTTCAAAATAAAATATCTATTCACAGCATTCTAATTTCAAATTGGAAAATATATATTTCTATATTTCAAAATCAAATATTGAAATACATTCAAAACAATGTTAATGAACATAAAAGCTTTTTCTCATCTCTTTCAAGCAACATATTTTAAAAGGTCTAGTTACAACTCAATGAAATTACAATAGGTGTAGGTTTTAACAAAGTGCCTTCAAACAGTTGATGCAAAATACAGGTCTTATAGGATTTGGAGGCATAAGATAGGTAGAGTTGTTCATGGACATCAAAACTATACAAAGGAATTATATAGTAGCTGCCAGCTATCATTGGACAAGGCAATGAGTTTTGAAGTAAAGGAGGAATGTTTCCCTCATAAGGGCTTTTCTGGGTATTCAAATGTTTACTATTTGTGCATTTTTTTCCATTTCTATTGCCTCATCATAGAATAACTGGAGCAAACTGTGATATAAGGTGAATTGGACTCTTATGAATGCCTAGATCTTTATTAATCTGAAATATGGTACAGCTGAGTAAACATTGTGAAACTTTTATAACAAGGTGAAATCATTCCAGAGATATTTCAAGTCTGAATACTTAGAGAATGACTTAATTTCAGTTTTATTATTGAAAAGTGCTGGTTTTTTTCTATGTTATGATCATTCGCCGAGTTTCCTTTTCTTCAACACCCTCATTATGATCGAAATTATTACATTATGAATGAACCTTGAAAATTCCTTAGCAAATATCAAATATGATTAATATTCTATTATCATGGTTAGTAGGTAGGTATATATTTAGATTTGGGGCTTATGAGCTATAGTTGCTTCCAAACTAATAAAGGATCACAAGATTGCTTTCGACACAAAATGATGGGTATACCTATTACTTAGTTATACATATTTATATTTTGGATACAATCTATCAACTGTGAACACTTTTCCATATTATTCTATAGTTAATGATCCTTCTCGGTTTATTACCATTTTGACTGTTCGTTCAGATGGGAATCTCTGTTACATTTTCTGGCTGAAATAGGTAGGTACTGAAAAAAAATCGGATCGCAAATGTTGCTACTTTTCATTCACGGCATGATATTCTAGTTGTTCGCTGGAGTTTCTGCCTCTTGCTCCTTACGGGTCATGTGACCTCTGAAGGAAGCTTGTATTTTAACTGCGGCTTTGTTCAAGTCCGGATCTGTGAGGTCGATGTCCAGGTCTTCTTCAGCCTGAAAAAAATTGTAGATTTTTTTTATGTTCTGGTTCTCACGAAAAGGTATATCCTGTAATGTTCAGAGAGCATCGTGATAACCAAGGGAAAGAAGGTAGGAGTTGGTGTTCTTAAATTTCTGGAGATCGTATGCCTCGGGGAACACCTCCCTAGAATGAAGCAATTCGACACTTTTTGACACAATTTCCGATTTTTATTAGGCTTGAATGGCATAAGTACAACAAATAGTTTGATTAAATTACAACAAATGCACATCCCACAGTTTCTGAATAAATCTCTTTCATATTTTGTTGGTAAAAAATTACCTATACATTATACACATTATACAAGTGTAGAATCAAGTGAATATCTCCCGTAACAGTTTGTTAGATTTTTGTAATTTTTGTAAAGAGTGATTTCATAACATGATGGCGGATTCGAAAATGTTATCACCAATGTTACCGCGTTTTTGATTTTTCCTAAATAATTTTCAACTTTATTATTTCGAAAGACTCATCTATATATTTTCATAAAATATGAAATAGAATCTTTCAGTGAATTCATTGATGGTATATCATTTGTTATTTTTATTGTCAATATGAAAAAACAGATATACCTCAAAAAAGAAGCGAACGAAGTAACTAAATAATCAAAACTAAATCCGATGTGTTCTCCTTATTGGAAATTATTTTTACTACCAATATTTTAAAAATTCCATTCAAAAATATAGGGTTCGAGATATTTTAAATCTAAGGCGAACCGATATACTATCACACACTTTAACAGCTTACCCATCGTCACTATAAATACTTCGTTGATTTTTATAAGATTATCTTTAACATTTTATGAAAATACATAGGGATGTGTCATTTGAAGTAAGAAAGTCGACAGGAATTTCGAAAAAACTGTTTTGAAATCATCCTTTACAGAAATTGAAAAACAAACGGTTGCCGAGAAGTATTGATGAAGTGAAAATAACTTCTTTGAAAACCATATAAAAGGTTTTGAAATTGCACTACATTACTTTGGTTCCTTATATTGTTCACATTGTACCTTATATATCATAGAATACATTTATTGAATGTGTTTGGGAATGGCGAATTGATAATTTTCGTAAAATTTTAATATCGTTGTTTCAAAGTTGGAAACTAAAGCGGCATTCACAACCAAACTTTTTGCGTTTTGCTTATTTCGTTTCGTCTTCTGATTGGTGGTGGTATAGCGTCAGCACAGATGAGAGAACCTTAGCGTCAGTTTGATTCCCAAGTCTGCTCCACCAATCAGAAGGCGAAACGTAAAAAGCAAAACGCAAAAATTTTGGTTGTGAATCCCGCTTAACGCTCCAAAAAAGTCGAAACAAATAATTAGTTCCATTTCCCTTTACAGTCAGTAAGATTCAATCTTATACATGATGGTTTGAAAGTGTTTGAAAAGTGTTTTTAACGGCCAACTTAGTTGCAAAGCAACCCTCGAAGTCTCATTGAGACTTGCATGAGTAAGGAAGACGAGGACCTCTGCTTTTTAAGCGTCATCGAAGCACTACTCAAATGGTCGATCGCGAGAGTTTTTTGAGTCGATCACGGGAACCTTCGAAAATAAATCAAAATAGACGACACTTCGCGATACAAAATGACTAGGGCGAATAAAATGAACTACTCTTATTTACTATATCGTCAAAGTTTTAAAAGTGTATCTGTCTCTTTTGTCGAGTTTTAGTGGCAATGCCTAAACGCAAAAGAGTGAGTCATGAAGTGCAAGATTTGAAATGTCGTTTGAAAGCAGAGCAATCCATGTTTACTGAACCAGTCAAGCAATCGGTAGAAGTAACAATCGCGTCCCTTGAAATTATCTATACATACTGGCGAAACACAAGAAACTACGAAGATGGACCGATAGTGAATAAAGAAGAATTAATCGAAACGGCTGATGTATCTTTGGTTACTTCAAAGACAAAACTGATATCATCATGTCTGCTATCATAGAGGTCCATTTATCTGATTCAAATATTACTAGAAGTTGAATGCATTCAAAAACAAATTGAAGCTTTTAATTGATCGACTTGATAGACATGAGTTGACAAATTTTTCAGTAGTCAAAGCAAGGGCAGGTGCTGACTTGAATTATGATGTTTTCGTGGCAGAATTGAGAAACATTCTGGGGAGTTTAAAAGACGTTTTTCTGATTTCGAGAAACTAAAGCGTCTAAAACATCTTGTTACCTTCATGAGTACACGGCTGATATGTAAAATCAGTAATTCCAATGAGTTCATGGTAATTCCTAAATATAAAAATTAATTGATATTGAAATGAAATAAATGCATTATATTTAAAAAAGGGTTTTGTTTTAGAAGTAGTTGGTAGGTATAGTAGTTGGTAGTCTCGTGTAAGGTAGACGGTCGATCGCTAGCTGCCTCATTATTATTTTGAGGTAGATCATCGACACTATAAGTGGATCTATGGACGATGCTATAAGTATGAGCACTCCTGTTCTAGACTATAAGCCAGCGATTCAAACACACTCGACCTCCAGTTCAGTTGTTCATGCTGTTACGAACTGTGCTTCCAAGAACACGGGAAGTCATTATCTCGGCGGCTCACGTCAAGGTTGTGATTTATGGCCTCGCGATAACATCGGTCACCGACAATAGCGGATGACTCATAACCGTCGCAGATTCTCGATAATGTGAAGATGTGAAGATTTTGCTAGAATGAGTATTTTGTCTAGGTATATAAAAGGAGCGCAGTGGCGCGTACAGACAGTTTTAGTTTGGAAAGAGTTCAGGTTAGAAAGAAAGCTAGTATTGTGAACATTGAGATTTGTAAAGCGAATATCGTAGTGATTCAACTACTAAGTGTTTATTGAGTTGTATTTCGAGTGTTTAGTGAAATAAATTGTTTAGTTGTAAAGTGTTTTGAATTCACTAACCAAGTAGACATATCGTAACAATACTAAAGGTACTTCACCCACGGCACAACAAAAGCAAAAAAATGTATACCAACTTCTGTTTTTTTCTCATCAGATGATCGAGATTCTTCATTCTGCTTCTCATTTTCCTGTTTTCTTGACATATGTCCTCTGAAGGAAGCCTGGATTTTCGTGGCAGCATTACAGAGTTCTGAAAATAAAATCATTTTAGTATCCACAAGGTGGGTGGTTTCCAATAAACTTATGAAGTCACTATTTCTAACTTCTTTATTATTGGAACTACAATAAAGTCAGCCAAATAGTTCTCAAGAACGAAGTGCTAATTTTTCAAATATAGGACACCCAGTATATAGGCAGTATATATTCTCATTCGATAGAAATTCTAAACAAAAGTTAATGATGATTGTTCCCAGTGGCTTTTACAATGCTGGGGTGAAAACAAAAAATAAAACCCTCATTTATTTTTATAATTGTTCATGAATAATTGAGAGGATACTGGAAATTGACTTAAACACAATATATTATAGAGATTATGTATGTTTCCAATGAACAGTTTCGAAGCTTTAATCTCAGGTTGGCCAGTTTCCAAAACAATAATTATTACTATAGCAGGGCAGTATTAGCACTGTTAAAACCGCTTCACAATACCCCAATGATTTATGTGCTCAGCTATAATTAATTAGAGGACTAGGTTGCTCGCAGGGTTGCCCTCAGTGAAAGCATGTTTTACCAAAATGATAGGTCAGAATAGATATTATTCGTGTAAAATTAATGATATATTACCGCCGCTGCTCTGGGACTTCTTCGGGGAAGACATTTTTTTTGAAATTAGTTTTTATTGGTAGGTAGTGGTTATAGGTATATCCAATAATATAATTATACAATTGCCACACATTATATACAAAGTAAACTATTGATTTAGTTTCATTTGCAATATTGCATAAACCATAAAAGTTTATTTCCTACTGCAACATTAGGTACCTGAGCTACTAAATAACTGAAATTATATGATTCATATGACGCAATTCACCTAAGCTTTTTGATACAAGTTTTATAAGACGCTATTTTGTCGCACGCTTTGTTTGGACTACGACGAGCGAAGCGAGGAGTGCTCCAAGGGAACAAGTGCGACAACGTGTATTATAAAATGTGTGCCATACACAAATTTTTCTATTTTGCATTAATTTGTTTAATTAAGTATTTTATTGAAAAAAAAATATTTAATATGGATAAATAACAGAAACATCTTCGATTGGTAATAATGATGAAATTGAAATAATTAAAATCTGACGCACAAGCGTAAAGCCTAGTTTACTGTTGAGCGATTTTGATTTTTGCGATACCTGCGACGAAAAATGCAATATTGTTATTGTTTTTATTGGTCAATTAAAATGAAATCACACTTTGAATTAAAATTTACCAATAAAAACATTGAGTTTTTCACTGCCAGTATCACTGAAATATAACCAATAACTGGAAGGTAAATGCGCGGGGAACTTTTAGCCCAACTATGCGAAATGAGATTTCAGATTATGCGCCGACGCAGTAAAAGGAAATGTATGAAATTTGATGACGTACGTCTGTGATAAGATGAACTAAATCAGACGCGGCTTGGCACTTTTTGTATCGTGTTAATTCTCACTGGTCAAGTGGTAAATGGTCATTCGCCAAATCCAAATCAAAGAGAAGTTGTTTCATATCGTCAATTTGCCCTGTTTGATAGTTTGATATTATTTTCATAAACAAGGTTATTTATTATCCGATTTTGAAAAACAAAAAGCGAATGAGATGACTCCTCAAATACCGAAAGGTGGCACCAACACCCCCATGTAGCGGTTTTTGTCCCCATCCCCATTTCCTTACACCCCCACACACTCACGAGTGGACTTTAACCAACTCAGCAATCAAATCCCCTTCTTCTTCCAATTTCGGTCGTTCGACCTTAAAATCTTTATGTCCAATAAAATTTGGTTGTTGACCCTCAAGCTGTTTTTCATTGTAGTTCCCCTTCCATGCGGGATTTTCCCAAGAAAGGTTATTGCTGATAGTAACGCTAAGCATCGAAATTGATGACTTCAATGGTATGGTTACTCCTAACTGATTTAGGATGGATGAAGATAATCATCAAGGCAAAAAGGAAGGCCACCATTAAGAAACAAATATAGAATGTTGATTTTATCTCATTAACATGAAGTTTTTCACTTTGAAGGTAGATAACCTATATTTCGTGAGATCTTATGTATGTTTATAGCATTTAATTTTCCGCCAAAACTTTGCCTCCACCAATCATAACGAAATAAAACTAAAACTGAAATTTCTATCTAATTCGCCCACCAATTTCATATTCATCAATATTTTATATTCAGAGAAATGAAACTTGATACATTTTCCAAAGCATCTAAAAACATGCGGGAGATTTGCGTTACTTTTATACCCATGGTAAATTCATCAGTATAGTCCGATTTACAGATGGATCGTAATAGAAGATTCTCTTCTAGCATCACTGATACTGATATTCATCATTGTGAAGAAATATGAGCTATTATGCCCATTTCAATGTCCAGGTATAGTGCAATATCCCTTTGGACGGCATCCTATTTCATACCTTTTATCTGCGCCTCAGACTACTTCCAGAGGAGAAATCGATTGGTGCGATACAGCGTTTCGAGCAGGGTGTACCTTTGTATTCAAAGTCATAAAAATAGACTCCGCAACCTCCCAACTCCCATTGTTCGATCGGGAAATGTTAATTTCCTAATTTACTTTTGGTATGGCGATAGTATATTGGCCCAACAGAACAAACAGAGTGGCGATTTTGTCTTGATTACTTCGCTACTTTGAACAGTGAAAAGCTTGGAATTCAATGCTGAAAGCTTTGGATGCAGAAAAGTTATTATGATTAGGGAAATCAATTCGAATTATTTCGTTAATTAATGTTAGCGTATGGAAATTGCGGAAATTACTTTGAAATCCAGTAAGTAGGTATAATAGAAATCTGTTCAAAAAAAAATATTTTTATTCGACTCGATTTGGTCCAATTAATTATCCATCTGGCAATCGGCAGATAACATAATCTAGAAATGGGCAAATTTATATCCATCCCGATAATATTGATGATGATACAGAAAAAAATCAATTTATCGATATTTTCCTATAGTTTTGATATTGATTTTCAATAAGTATTGTTTTGACAATTACAGCCCAACTATTGTGAATTTTCCTCCAATTAAAATATACAGACATTTATAGACACTATAAACCTATACAGTGTAAATGATACAGTTTGGAACAAAATACAGAATTTGCGTTGATTGATTTACAAAAATTTGGCCGAAAATATCGATCCTAGATGTTTCTTTTTGTACAAGTTTCGACCTACAAAAGAAATATATCTGGTTGCCCAAATAAAGTTACACACGAAAGTTACATTATTTCACATATGACAAACAATTAGTGCATTTTTTGATACTACATACGCAATATTACTTTTTTTATAGAGGATATACCTATACTATTTATATCTAAGTATTATTGAAATGTTGATCGGTTGAAATAGATCATTTTTGTACTAACTAGGGGTGGGCGCTGAAATAGTCGTAAATTTTAATCAACAGTACAGTGTACAGTCTCAATGTCTTAACGAAAAATGCTTCCTACTTAAATTATTTTATGTGTGCTATGTCATGAGAAAAATATCGTGATGTTAAGATAGTTTATTAGTTGTAATCGAGTAGTGGAAGCTTCACTCACTCATAAGCTTTCCCAAAATTTCTGATTATATACACGACTCTGTATCGATGAACTGTGTCAAGCATATATCACGGATTGGTGAAGTCCCTTTACTGAATGCGGCTACATCATAATCTACATCGAATATACATAACTCCATGATATCGCATTGGTGTTATATTGTTACATCACATGCATATTGGCTGGCTTGTTGCCAGTAATCACGCAACCAGCAATAACTTCCGTACTGTATTATTATAGATATTGACATAAATCGAAACATATTTAGTCAGTATTTTTCAAATGTTGAACTAAAACATTTGTGATGCAAGCCGTACTCTTTGGTAGCAAGTTGTGGATTATGTTTTTCGTTGTCATCAACTTCCAGTCATGTCGGTAGGTAGTAGAAATAGTTTCAGTCATGACGCGTCATTAGAGTGAAATCAAACTATTTAGAGGTTATGTCTCATTAACACATTGAAATTCTCCTCATAATTCAAAAAGTGTCAGAAACTCCAATATATAAGATCGTGGCGTACAAACCCCTCTATCGACTATATTCCACACATTCTCTCTATAATGAATCGATTTTGAATGTCCGATGCTTATATTATCTTAGTAACTGCATCTTCTGTTATAAATCTACAAACAAAGATTTTGTGAACCATTGCTACCAAACTAGACAGAACACAAACAAACATATAGTAATACCATTTAGAAAATATGATGGAAACCAAAGGTTTGTTACAACTCTTGCACCAAAAATTTATAACTTCCTACCAAATGAGATCAAAGTGATAACTAAATACAAACACTTTGTTGATAAATGCAAGCACTTTATACATATAAATAGTGAACTCATATATGGAATGTTGTGAAAAATTTACTTCATTAAAAATTTTAACACCAACTAGATATCATATTAATATATTCAATGTCATAATTCTTATCTCTATTTATTGTTAGTATTACCATTTATTTTATATCTTTTTTTTAATTGTAGTCTGCACATATTAATACTAAATTATGTTAATTCTTCTTCAACCCACAATATATTTTGTATTATTGCACACACAGGTGTTAACTCACCTAGGTGCATACTTGTAAAAATGAACTAACGAACACATTAGTACCACATAATTGTATAATATGTTATTATTTTTGAATAAACTGAATTTGAAACCCCTCTAAATATATTCGGGGGTGCACTGACCCACGCACTGACCCACCTCTGTTAGTTTTTTGGTTCACGTTTGAATTTTTTGACGTTTCGTCGTTTGACGTTTTTGACGTTCCGTCGTTTGACACATGACGTTTTTGACGTTTCGTCGAATAATAATAGATCTCATAGTGTTATGAGATAACAGAACAGTATATGCCTCATGACGTTTTCATACGGGGACGTAGGAAAAACATATTAAACGCCCCATCAAAAAATCGCCACCCACCTTGGTCGTCCATCCGGAACTCCTCCTCCAGCTGTTCCCGAGTCGGCTCCGGTTCCGGAGCCGCTGCTGCCTCCGCCTTTCCCCCCGCCGGCTGCTTCATGCTCTGTCTCGTCCGGTGGCCCCTGAACGCCGCCTGGATCTTGGTGGCTGCGACCTGCTCCGGCCCTGCTTCCGGTGAACGTTCTTTGGTCTTTGCAGAAGTCGCGGAGCCGTTCGACCGCAAGGTGACGGTCTTTGCCGACGCCGATTTGGTGTTCGGTTCTGCAAGAAGATATCGGACGATGTCATCGTTGAGTTTCGTATTCGTCTGGCCAGTAGATATCGGGACGGCTGGGACAGATGGGGCGTGGTCTCGGTTCTGATAGGCAGAAGGGGCGGGGCTAAGAGAAAAGTGGGAGAAAGGAGGCGGTAACTTGTTGGAGGTGGAGCAAAACATTGGCTTTATGTCTATTGATGAAAGGAGTGTTTCGAATATAAACAATCGACATGAAACATAATTGATAATGGGATTCAACGGGTTTATCGTTGGGTTTCGTTCAGCTAGTAGATATCGAGACGGCTGGGACAGACGGGGCGTGGTCTCGGTTCTGAGGGGCAGGTGAGGCGGAGCTTAGGCAAAGGAGGCGGGACCTTATTCAATATAGAAGACATGGGCTTATTGTTCATTCATTGATAAGAGATATTCAAAATGAAAATATTGACATAGAGACTTATTCAAAATGGAAGTCAACGGGGTCACCGTTGGGTTTTGTTCAGTCAATAGAGGTTAAGACAGGATGGACAGGAAGGACGGGGTCTAGGTTCCAATAAACAAAAAATAAATATAGGATGAGGTGAAACTTTGTTGTAGGTGGAAGTAATTCGCTGACAGATAAACTATTATTGGAAGGAGGGCTTTAAAAAGAAAAGAGTTACATATATACCTGTCGTTGTAAGAGCATTGTTGTGAAGAGAGCTTTAATTGGAGAAAATGGCTAGAGGGACTATATTAATAGGAGTTCTAAGGTGAAAGGAAAACATCGAATGAAAGGCTATTATGTGAAGGAGAGCTTCGATAATGGTTGGCAATGATGAATATAGGAAGGATATAGGAAGATGATCTGTTATATAGGAAGGAGTTGGATTTTTGAGAAAGGCATATTATACTATTAGAAAAATGAAGATAGGGATTTGGATAAAATATTTCAATATGTGATCTGTGACGTAGGAATCGAAGTAAGCTTTGAGGGTTATGCGCCTCTAGAGATAAGTTCGTTATACCGTCTGTTTTCAACTAGATTTGGGACAAAAGCCGAAAGAACTTGAATGTTTCGGAGGGATGAGTCGTGGCCTCACGGTGAGTACTCAAAACTCCATGATGATATTTCATTCAAGATCATGTTTCTTATGATAACTGAAGTTGTAGGTACGTGTTGATAATAATTGCATAATTGGATATTTATTTTTTCATTTCATATGTCACTTTGTGTTCCTTGTCCAACTTCACTCTGCTGGTTAGATTATCTTGGTTAGACCAGAACTAAGTGATGGTGGTATTATGTCGTATGTCGTCCATTTTGTAAAGTTCCAATTGATAAGATTCTTCCTATTAGAAAAGAAGGTATTGTTAAAACTAATCTAGACAGGCTGAGAGGTTTGAATATGAAAGTACCCATCCTACCATTTTTAGTATAGAGATGGTGGATATAGCTGAAATATCAATTATTGATTATTGCCAATCAAATAGTTGATTCGATTATAATGCAATGTTCCTTTATTTCTGCATATAGAGCTGTAGTCACTATTGAATTAATTTACAAACATACGACAGTTAAACATACCTGAATCAATATATTTCATGTTGAAGTGGAATTTAATTTTCCTAATAGTTCATTCTCACCTGTTTCAAGTATTTGAATCTATGCATTAAAGTTGGATAGTTTCAGTCTCTGAATATGTGTGAACATATAGGTTTTTATCTAGTATCGTTGTTTTGATAATTTATTCCGATTCTAAGTGAGCGATTTGATTCCAGAATATTTTGTAAAGAGCGCATGTTGTTTAGTTCATACCCATACTTTTGACGTTGCCCCATGCCCCCATAAAGTATAGCTACTCTTAATCTACAGAGCTTATAGTAAGCGTAAAGCCATTTAAATAAAATTATCAGGTGTTATTTTGGTCCAGAAATATCCCAGCTTATTTTTTCTCGTCCAAGTTATTTTCATTTCTGTGAAATTTCAATGTTACTGATCCTTTCAATATAATCAACGTGTTTTCATTTCACCCCTAAATTCAGTTGTGAACTCTTTCAAAATTAACCCTTGTCCCAAAGTCAACAACGAACAGACTTCATATGTAAAATGTAAGCCTCTATTTTCGAACATGGCCGCTGCGACTATTATTTATTCAGGATGTTATCACTTTATTGTCGATTGAACGTGACAATGAAGGCAAATTTTGCTCATCATCCCAGTTTCGCACCAATGAACATAATTACACCCTTTGTTCCAGGTTCCAGGAAGATATGGAAAAATGAAAACGCAATGATTCATTTGAATGTTTTTTATAACACTGAACTGCGTTCGATGAATGTTCAAAGAATTATCATACATAATTCTACCCGTTTTTCTTTTGCAAATAACTTCCAGCCCATACAATATTATTTGAATAACCCTCAGACTCCAAGTAGGAAGATTTTTAATTGATATTTCGAAGTTCAGAAAGTATATAGGTACTATATATACAGTGTGCCACCTTAAGGACTTACCACCCCTGTAAAATCGTTATTATTTGATCGATTTCGAAAAACTTTTTTTTGTTGAATGGGTATTCAAAATGTCTATCCAACAACAGAGTGATTATATTCTTGGACTCTTATCGTGGCCAACTGCGACCAATTACATCCGAATATTTGTTCTTATGGTATTACTACTGGAAATTACATATCTGGTCTACTTGGGAAACTTTTGTAGATATCGAATTATTTCTCTGCGAATTTGGGAACACTATCTATGAAATTGTCTGAAATTGAAATTGTATGAAAGAGTCAGCGTTCATAAACTTGTTACGAAACAAGACCAACCAAACTACTAGATAAGTCACTAGGGCCACGTATATAATATATATATTCGAGATTGATATTTAACAATGGACGTTTTCTCGCTAGTTAGTAGAGAAATAAAACTGTTCCACGAACCCCAACCCAAATAGTTCAGTAGTACTGAGTAACCATAAAATTACCAAACGATCCGAACATACCAAAACAGAACCAAGTTGTTTACTGATGGAAAATAGTGTAAATAGGTATCAACTTATTCCTTTGGTATGAATTTGGTACGACCAATTTGGTCGGAGTACCAAATTTGCGCGCGGTATACACGTAGCGATAAGCCACTGGCCCTGATACCTGTAGCTCAATTCTCATAACACGCGTCCCTTGTGTAATCAAGTAATAAAACTAAAAAATATAGTTATTAAATAACACCCATAACTCTGTCATACAATTATTTGTTTCGACTTTAATCTCATCTCTTTGTGCTGTGATATAATATTCCATTAAGCAGGAAATTCCATTTCAAAGGGCGGTCATATTATATGGCTTCTAAAAAAAGAACGCGATATTGACCAGAAACAATTATTGTAAACATGTTCACTCAGCATTTTATCAGGATGAATTCAGAGGTAGCCAGGGTCAGCGTTTTCCACGTACAGCACAAACCAAGTGAAATACATGTGTCTATCTATGCTTTCCAAATAATCTGTTGTGAATTATGTAGGTGTACTCAATGTAGGATGAGATAATATTACTCGACTCGAACACCCCGGGAGAGATATTTCCACAGAACAAGGGAAACTTCAATCGACCTACTTATATATTATCCTGTTTTGGAAGCCTCGCGGCTTGCTTACAACTGGGATGTGCTCAAGATTTCAGATTTTGCTTGAACACATTATGCGCTCTTATTTTTTCAGATAGGCGAATTTATAATTATCGAATCAGAATTATTTTTTAATCGAAGTTGTGGAACTCATTACCTGAGGTGATGAGGTTCCTCCTGATACCTGAAATCTCCAAACCTAAAAAACATCCAATACCCCTTTCCTTTCTCACTAGCTCTCACGATGTTCCACGAACATTATAGGTTGTCCTTTCTTGTAGGCAAAATATAAATAATTTTTCATAGTTACAATTTAGCTTATACGAACGGTAAGCTACGAATTAGGAATATCACAAAATTCAACGGTGACAAGCAGGTACACAAAGTGCAGGAAACGATTACTTTCCTGGCTAATACCACGTAGGACATTGAATTATATCCACTCATAGTATATGTATTGATTCATTGAATGATACTGAATGCAAATATTCTATTTCAACGATAGGCAATATGGCTTCCGTCATCAGAGATCAACTGGTGACCTGATCACTTACGTCTCACATTTATGGCAGCTATATCTATTGAAAAATATGGAGAAACTTTAGCCGTGGCATTGGATATTTCCAAGGCATTTGATCGAGTTTGGCACCAGGGACTCCTCGCCAAGCTTCCATCTTATGGTTTGCCCCCTCAGCTAATTTTCTCTCATGAAGTTTCATCTGATACTCTACTCATAAATGCTGGTGTTCCGCAGGGATCAATTTTAACACCGACACTATTTCTACTTCACATCAACGATTTGTTGGAAGCAACTTCATGTCCTATACACAGCTTCGAGGATGATAGTACCCTCCATACCGCTTTCTCTTCCAGGGCTCCTTTATCGGCCCGTCAAACCAGAAATGAACGAGGAAGAGATGTTAACAAAATAAATTTGGACTAAGCAACAATTCTCGAGTGAGGATCTGATAACCTGATGGTAGAATTCAGTGCAAACAAAACACAAGCATGTATTTTCTCTAGAAAAGCCGATCTCACTGTGCCCAACATAATTCAGTCAGGAGTAACCATACCATTGAAGTCATCCATTTCTATGCTTGGCGTTACTATCAGCAATAACCTTTCTTTGGAAAATCACGTGAGGTCCATTGCCGAAAGTGCATACCACAAACTTGGATTTCTGTTTCGAGCCAAGAGCTATTTTACTCCCAGTCAGCTGCTTATGATCTATAAGGCACAGATCCGACCTGTCCTGGAATACTGTTTCTATATTTGGAGTGTGGCACCTAAACATATCCTAAAACTATTGGATTCTGTTCAAAAAATGGCAATTCGTCTCGTGGGTGATGCCTTGCTAACAAACACGATCAGTTCTCTGGAACACCGTAAAAAAGTTGTCGATTTATAGATATTTTCATGAGCGACGCTCTTCTGAAATATCAACAATCGTTCCTCCATTAGCAGTCTCTTCGAGATTAACCCATCAAGTTCAGTCTTCACACCCCTTCGTGGTTACTTTAGAGACCTGCAGAACGTTCCTTTCCAAAGAATCGTTCATCCAACGAACATCAATACTTTGGAATTCATTGCCTAGGGAGGTGTTCCCCGAGGCATACCATCTCCAGAAATTTAAGAAGAACACCAATTCCTACCATCTTTTCCTTGGTTCTCACGATGTTCTCTGAACATTACAGGATATCCATTTTCGTGAGAACCAGAACATAAAAAATTTCGAACACCGAGACAGGTGTACAACTACCTATAGACCAGTTTCGGGCTTATTGTCTCCACCTCGCACCTCTAGCTTCTTTGTATGAGCAGAAGGTAGCATGGAGTGTACTATTATCCTCAAAGCTGTGGACAGGACAGGACATCTCATGTAACAGGTCGTTGATGGGTAGTATGAGGAAAGTTAGTGCCAAAATAGATCCTTGTGGAATACCGGCGTTTTCAGTTATTCTATAACGACATCAACTACCACATGATGGAGTGACCAATTCGAAAGAAATATCCTCAGTAAACGACACAGTTGTGATGGCAAACCATACGGTGGATATTTGCCAAGGCCTTCGTAACAAACTCGGTCAAATTATTTCGTGATATGTATGGACTGCTACAGTCACATATTACCCGAGTTTTTTGCGAGACGTCTACTAAAGGTGTGTTACGTAGGCGACTCAATCTCAAATTGATTTCTGATGATGAAAGCGATCCTGTATCTTTCCAGATATTCTATGAGCTACCTCTATGTTATTTGTTTCTTGCCAACGTATTGGAACTTCTAAGAGCACTCAAGGAGGTTTTATTTCGATCCTGATGTACTATCGCGAGGAAAACATATCAAGTGATACTCTTCCAGGCTTATTGGAGTTTCCATCGATTGGTTCATAAAATATGTACAATATTCTCTCGCTCCCGGAAGTAGATGTGTTCCCGAAGATATCTGCTAAAGCAATCAAATTATTGGCATTGAATTACATAATAGTGAGAATTTCAGTTTTTGGAACAAATGGAAATGATGATTGATGCTAAAAAGTAACGCGGACAGCGTCGATTTATTCTGCGCATTTAAAGCCGTCGTCGGAGTAATGGAAATTTTTGAAACATTAACAGTAAATAGCGAAGCATTCTTTTCCACTTAATATTTTCCGGGCTGGCTCAATTTTTCACCTAGATTCATCGACCTGCCCAACCAGTGGAGGGTCGAAGTCATGCTGTTTACATAAACCTACAAACTCCCGTAAATCAATAAAGCATCACATCTGAAAATCTGGAAGAGCTGGCATTCGATGTTTTAAGAATGACTTGAATTTTCAGTAGTAATAACCTAAAGATATTGATAATTGTTCGAAAATAGTATATTATGATACAAGTTTTATAAGACGCCATTTTGTCGCACGCTTCGGTCGTCGTACTCCAAAAGGGAACAAGTGCGACAACATGTCTTATAAAACGTGTGTCATGTCTGTTTTTTTAATTATTCAATATCGATAAATAACAGAAACATTTTCGATTGGTTACAATTAACAATGATGACAATGAAATATTCGAAATCTGACGCATAAGCGTAAAGCCCAGTTTACTGGTTTTTTCGATAGACTGATAAAAATGGGTGGAAAAAAACAATATATTTTTTGTAAAATATCGCATTATCCGTCATGCTTTTTCACCAAATTCAGCACTTTCACCACTAAAAAGTATATTTGTTGGGTGATAATATACTTTAAAGGTATTCATTATGTTTTTTTAACTTTACAAGGTGATGTTTTATTTCCTTACATCCTTTTTTGAAACATGATTTTACAGTTACAGTCGAAATATCCTCTGTAAAATAACAGAGAAATTCATCAAGAAAAGTACCATTATATTATTACAGAACGATATTTAAATTGCAAAAATACATAATATAATCATGAAAATTACACTGTAAAAGTATCACAGAACGATAATCACAATGCATGCAATGCGGTTATGTCAAAGACTTTTGTCCTCTAATTGATACGTTGGTGACTGATGTTATCGCGAGGCCATAAATCACAACCTAGACGCGAGCCGCCGAGATAATGATTTCCGGTGTTCTTGGAAGCACAGTTCATAACAATATAATAGAAGAAATCGTCAATAAATTTCATACAGTGTGTACCAGCCAAATGGAATAAATTCGTTAATAAATAAACGGTGGCGTTTTAGGAAAAACGCTCGGACACGTCAATTTGTATCTTTAGTTGCGCTTTTTTTTCAAAAAAAACTTTTTATACAGGGTGTGTCATGCCACAGTGGCCAATATCAACTTTCTTATTTTAAATGCAACACCCTGTATTTTATTTCATTTTTAGATTCTTCATGAAGAGCTGATTTCGTCGATCTATCATACTTTGGGTATAGCGCGAAATATTACAGAGATATAGGGTGTGAAAAATCGAGATTTTTCAACTTTAGGAATTTTTTGTGTCGAAACTAATCATTTCTGCTCGAAACGGCTTACATGTCCCTATCTTAACTTTTCATTTACTATCTACTGACATCTAATAGAAACAAATAGAAGGTGATGCAAATCTCAAAATTTTGAACCGCCTGTATTTGTTTCAATTAAATATCAATCGATAGTAAATGGAAAGTTGAGATAGGGACATGTGAGCCGTTTTGAGCAAGAATGGATAGTTTCGGCACAAAAAATTCCTAAATTTGAAAAATCTCGATTTTTCACACCCTATATCTCTGTAATCTTACGCGCTATACCCCAAGTATGATAGATCGACGAAATCAGCTCTTCAGGAAGAATCTGAAAATGAAATAAAATACAGGGTGTTGCATTTAAAATAAGAAAGTTGATATTGGCCACTGTGGCATGACACACCCTGTATAAAAAGTTTTTTTTGAAAAAAAAGCGCAACTAAAGATACAAATTGACGTGTCCGAGCGTTTTTCCTAAAACGCCACCGTTTATTTATTAACGAATTTATTCCATTTGGCTGGTACACACTGTATAATAGTTCATTGGAAGAACTGTTCAAAAACTTTACGAACGAACGAATGCACTGATGAATAAATACTAGAAAAATAAATTGTATCACAACAAAAGATTGATAATTTTTTAGAATATCGATATTCAGCATTTTTTCTTATTTGCTTTCAGTGATCCTACTGAATACATATTGATGATAAAAATGAAGAATTTTCTGGAATCATGTCGATCTTTAGGCTGCGTTGCTTGTTCTTTCACGATGAGTGAGAGATGAAGAATATATGAAACAAAAGAGTGAAGGGAAGGTTAGCACGAAGCATAGCGCTTGGGGAATCGCGTGTTACCAGAAATAAATCCGAATTCTTTCTTTGTTGTCCCACAACAATACGAGAATCTGAATTATTCCTCGAGCGAGCTTGAGCCAAAATGAGATATGAAAATTATTCACAGATGATATGTGGAAAACAGATTTGAAATGAATCGTGGATGAGACGGAAAACGCGTAAAGTTTTGCGTGTTTGCGACACGTTGCGTGCATCGAAAAAAAAACGCTGCTGTGAAAATAAATGTGAAATAATGTCCCGAGATATATTTATTGGAAAAACGTGGTAGCTCGACATGTGTGTTTAATCATGATTGAATGTGTGCACGGATAAACAATTTTGAAACAATGAGAATATCGTTCGACTACATAATCATAATCGATAACATTTAGAAAAACGACACATTGAAAAAAAATACACTGGCTCACACCACCTAACACCATCCGGAATCCCCTGAAGTCATGTTTCATTGCCAATTATCACCGGTATATGTTTCACCAGCAAAGGTGTCATGTGATCTTCTCTATGTACAACATTCGTGGGGTTAAAAATACGGTCTTGGCGGGAGATTCAATATATAGAAGTCATCTTTGAGATTAAACCACGCTGTTTAAATAAAGTGAGTGTTAGTAGGTATAGAGAGTAGATGACATCAAAATATGAAAGTGCAAATTGATTGATATTCTTGAATTTCGAATTCTAGTTGACAGCATTCAGAATTTCATTCATAATTCTGGGTATTTCATGAAGAAACTCTTTAATTTTTTCTCCAAAATTCAATTTGATATTCAGGTTTTTCATTTCGAGGGGGACCAGATGCAATATTTTGAAAGCTAATGATCATTGCATCTCCGATTAAGGTTATGATATTGTTATCATTATACTAGATATATGATATTATTTGTCATTGTAACTTTTAGTTAGTAACAATCAAAAATTATGCCGAGAATTATCAAGCTATCAATTACAAATAAATACTTTGTCACTCGATACTCTTCTGAGATTTTAAGAGGATCTTGATATTTTGGATGAAATATTTTGGTGAAATTGTGCAAATAATATGTGCAATAAATTCAAATTCTCATTCGACTACTATGGATAATGTATAAACCATGTGATCAGTTATGAGTATAAGTGGGTTTCAAACCTATACCTACTATAAAATATAATACATACAAAATATAGAGATATTTCCGAATTTGTACCTACACTATATTGATAATATATCTGAAGATCGAAAATAAATATATATAGGACTGTGGAATGATGAGAGAAGGGTTGACCTAACGTTCAATTCCGACAATTGAGAGAGATATTACGAAATCATCAACTAATCATTAACGATGAGACAATAAAATGAAATGCCGAAAAGCTTCAATTAGTAATAATCCTGTAGTATATATATATATATATATATATATATATATATATATATATATATATATATATATATATATATATCTATAATTATAAATAATATGTTGGCTTTCGGACCTGATCGCTCAAAAAAAAATCTGCTGAGATTGGTAATTGGTAACATTCAAAAAAGTTTCATTAGCCCAGGGTTCCTGCAAAAAATGGAACAGGGAATGAATGTTTCACTCCTTTGGGGTAGCCTTTTTATTGGTAGAACATGCCCACAAAAAGGGAATACGATTTCTATGGAATAAACGATTTTTCAGGAAAGTTTAATCGTTAACCGTATTTGGAAGACTGAA
The DNA here is from genome assembly GCA_029955515.1 of Chrysomela aeneicollis. Classification (NCBI taxonomy): domain Eukaryota; kingdom Metazoa; phylum Arthropoda; class Insecta; order Coleoptera; family Chrysomelidae; genus Chrysomela; species Chrysomela aeneicollis. Next base: position 5,315,301 of record JARUHQ010000018.1, on the reverse strand, counting down.
AGCTGCCGAAAAATCCAGATTCGTATTTAAAAATCTCCTTTTATGGGTCATAGGTGAACTGCCATCAATTACAATGTTGACTTATTCTCAGTATGAAAAATAAAAACGAAATCGCATGCTTTCGCACTTCCCTGTATATATCTCCCAAAATAGTCGTAATATTTCGGAATTATTGCAGCAGGTATTTTGTTGGGCTTTTGATTACGCAACTTTGCCTCCTTTTGTACTTTGTAGTATCTCTGATGAATCTCTCCCTATACATATTTATGGAACGCCGTTTTACCATCTATTACAAAAATTCTTTCATGAATACTTATTTAGGATTGGTATACATTTTTCTGAATGAAATTCAAATGAAAGCGTTTTTTTTATTAGTCATGATAATGGTAACCATTCAAATTCATATAATATATTTAATGGTGAAAAGAAATGATACAATTTGAAGTTTGGTCAATAAATATAAATCGGCTTAACTAAAGTAATGGGTGAAGGCATATACAATTATCAATGATTATTGAAAATCAATAATCAATTTAATTACTTCATTTGAAAAATATTTGTTATTACGGTTAATGAAAAAATATTGTTATATGAATCATAAAGTTTCGTGAAATATGTTTAATAATACATCAAATAAATTAATATTTTAGTTCAAACAGAAAATTCATCTTTCCGGTGTTTAATTTTTATTTCAAAACAATTTGGATCTCAAAATAAAAGTGATTGATTGAATTATTGATAGAAATATAAATGATTAATTATAGAATATTGGCATTTTATTTGTTTGTAATTGTATGAATTGCATTGTTTAAATGTGAATTTCGAATCAATCAATCAAATACCTGTATTTCAGAAGACAGTTCTGAACCTAACATCATTCATAAAGAATCATGCACCATTTGTATCCATCAATCAAAGTAATGTTTATTTCATTCAATAATTAAAATAGTTCTGGGAGTAAATGCTTGCATAAATGCGAGAAAATGATTCCATTAATCTGTGTTGCTCATTTGAATTATAATTCAAATTGTTTGATGAATATTTGTTTTAGGAGTTTCAATGCGTCGTTCATCTACTTCAAACGATAGTTCAGAAATATTCAGTTTTCTTATTGATTCATTAACATTTCTGTTCTTCAATCAGAAAAATACATATCATTGAAATTTTACAACTGAATGAATGAATGAATTAAATTGTTTGATGAACATGGTAATAAATGTATTTCAATGATTATTAATCATTTAAATTCAGCGCTACGGATGCGATTGTTGCGCCGTATTAAAATGATTAACAATCAAAAAAATTCAAACAATTAAATTCATCAATCTTGTCAATTGGGGAATTTTGATGAAAGCCTTTTGTATGATGAATATTACTGAAGAGTCACAAGTTATGTTTGGTTGAATGATTAGAATGGTATAATAAAAATATTTGCCAATCCTTTGAATACCTCATGCAAATACTATACCTTAATTTTATTATTCATCAATCTTTTCATATCCTCATTCCAACATATATAATTCATGTAACATTCCAAATTCCTCATTCTGGAATTACCTTTCATGAAAATCAAACAATTATCAGGATGAATTAAATTGTTTGATCATAATAGAAAATCCAGAATTAAAATGATTGTTGATAATTGTAATTGGGCGCCACAAGCGTGCGGTTGTGAAGTGTACTGAAAGCTATATGGATTGTGTGGCAACACTGCTTTGTTTTTGTTTTGACTACTTGACAGATCTTATCTTAGAATTCTTAGTAATCTTTTAGAATTTTGAATTTAAGATTGATAGACAGAGATGTATATGGTATATTTTCATCATCAGCGAGACAACTAAAACAGTCAATTCAATGAAATCATTGGATTTGGTAAATAAATACGTGAAGCATATTGAATCAGGAATACCATCGGGAATACCTATTCAGGTTCATTATTATGGATGTATCTGCTGTGAAACAAAGAATACGATACACTCTCATTCATGCAGAAAGACTAATAAATCAGGGATATGCCTTCAATTCAGAAAGACTCTCATGTGAAATAACAGAATGCATGATGAATTTGACAAGAATACAGTCACAAATGAGCGAAAGTAACTATGTAGTGGTTAAGCAGGCTTGATATGGGATCTATTAAAAAATTCAAAAGTAATGCAAAACAATAAGGTGCTTGATAAGTATAACAGATTCTGAACCATTCCAAAAATTATTATTCTTTCAAGAAACTGGTTAAAGCTGGAATGAACAGCCAATAATTCAATGGGGTGGTTTATGGTACTTATGTTTCTGGCACAAATCACTTAGAAATGTGCATATTTCAAATACCTATTATATCGATTGGTAATTTTGCACTTATCATATTCTATATTTTGATGAAAATTTTTGTTGGTACTTACGTATTTTGACCTGAAAAACACGAATTTCATAATATTATCGTGAACATATATCTAGTTGTCGAGATAATCGATGCCAAAGTTCGAACCACGAACAACCAAGACCATAGATCTTACTGCTTACGCTAGATCCGGTATCCAGGTTACTTGTATTGTAGGTCCGGGGGGGTTGAAAGTACTAAGCCATTGATTGGTCGTTTCAGTTGTTGACCATACAAATGTGTGGTCCCACGTGACCCCTAATTTCTTGCAGACCCCTCTTGACCTAAAAATTACTACATGATGCCGGATCTAGCGTAAGCAGTAAGATCTATGACCAAGACTCGAAGACAAGACGCAAGAATTCATATTCACATGAATACAAGCATAGCTATTAAAATCCACCAATCAGAACTATTATATTTGCGCCTGCGTATAACGAAGGATTTGATACAACAGTCCGATGGAAAACAAAGCTAGCAAATTAATTTAAAAAAGCAAGATGGTCACAGAGTAACATTCTAGCTTGGAAAACTGGCGCCCAGGGTTCTATTCCCATAAAAGTATTTCTTTTTAGTCAAAAGTTTTAAATATATTTGACTGGGCACCCAGTAGTTGAAGATCACATTTTTTAATCAAATTTTCCTTCCTCAAAGGTCCCGAAAAATAGTGATCTAGTTATAGGTTAGTACGTTCAGGTCAGGTAAGTCTCATTGAATAAATATAGCGCGATAGCGCGTTCAAATTCGATTTTTTTCGTTCCATTTTCCCTTCATCAAAAATCTACTGAAAATAATGATCTACTGATAGGTTAGCACGTTCAGGTCAGGTAAGTATCATTAGATGAATATAGCGCGATAGCGCGTTCAAATTTTCCTTTCTTATTCAATAAAATTTTCCTTCTTCAAAAATTTACTAATAGTAATGATCCCTGCCTTCATTGATGTCAATAAACCTTCGTCAATACCGCCTTTATCGATACCAACCATTTCGAACCTACCGCCAAAACGTAAATGGTTGTTATTGGTGGATTTTAATATTGTATTCATGTGGATTTGAATTCTTGCAGACAAGACACGCTTGGCTGTACTTGGCTGTAAGATCTAAGGTAGGCTCAGTCTCTGGTACGCTGTTGCCACAATCCATATAGCTTAGTACACTTCACAACCGCACGCTTGTGGCGCCCAATTAAAATTATCAACAATCATTTTAATTCGGGATTTACTATTATGATCAAACAATTTAATTCATCCTATTAATTTATTGATTTTATTCATGAAAGGTAATTTCAGAATGATGCATTGAAATTTAACATGAATTATTATGTTGGAAGGATCTAACATTGATGAATTAGAAAATTAGGTAGGTATGTGAATAATTCAAAGGATTGACAAATATTTTTCATTAAACAATTCAAATCATTCAACCACATAACTTGCGACTGTATCAGTCACATTCTTCATACAGAAAAACTCTCACAAAAATTTCTCAATTGACAAGATTGATGAATTTAATTGTTTGAATTTTTTTGATTGTTAATCATTTTAATACGGCGCAACAATCGCATCCGTAGCGCTGAATTTAAATGATTAATAATCATTGAAATACATTTATTACCATGAACATCAAACAATTTAATTCATTCTTTCATTCAATTGTAAAATTTCAATGATATGTATTTTCCTGATTGAAGAACTGAAATGTTACATGAATTAATAAGATATCTGAATATTTATGAACTATCGTTTAGAGTAGATGAGCGAATTTAAACTCTTGTTAACAAACATTCATCAAACAATAAAATTCACGAATCAACGGAAAACCACTGAATGACTGAATATTATTCGTTCGAATTCAATAAAAAATTCTATACAATAATATTTCCATTATAAAATTAAATATACATTTTCTGGGTTGATGGATACAAAAGTGACATGAATTATTATGAATGATGCTATGTTCAGAAATGTCTTTGAATTACAGGAATTGTGAGAATTGCTCGAAATAATTCATGAAACAATTCAATTCATGCGACATACGTAGGCAACAAACAAAATAAAACAAGAAAATCAATGACATGTACTTTGTCATTACCTCAAAAACATATATTAAACATTTTAAATATGAAAAATATATTAAGAAACAACCAAGTAATAAATGGTAAAACGGCGTTCCATACATATTATAATCGGACTTGCATTAGCTTGTATAGTTCAGAAATATCAACCAGGGGTACAAACATTTATTTTTCGACCAACGTGGCACACTGTACTAACAATTTCAATATTTATCCATTAGTAAAGTTATCCACATCCTCGTATCACTTGAAACCACAAAACTGAACATTTTCTTCTCCAACTATAGGTATGTGAAAATACAGAATCAAAATCAATTATTGTAAGGGTTACCGTAAAGAGAGAAATGGAAAGCAAAAAACAAGCCACTCGCGCTTAGTTTGCCTACCATTTTTTTCACTTCGAACGGTTAAAATGACCTAACTGTAATATTATGTTATTTTTGAATTGAATTGAAATAAATTGAATTGAAATTGAATTGAAATTGAACAAGGTTGATGCCCGGAAATGGACAAGCAGAAACATTTATGCTCTGAATATATCTAGATCATTCCATTTCAAGGGATCAGCGTTCAAACATTCCACCACATTTCCGGGTTGGAAGCAGAAAACCATAAATGAAACATTCCACTGCTTGATAGATTTCTCTGGAAATTGGACGAATATTATACTCGAGCCGATATTTTTTCGTTCTCGGTGTTTCTCGTTGTTTTCCGAACAGGCGATATCAAAGGATTGTTATTTCACGGCGAGATCACAATAACCACGGAATCGGGAACTCCTCTCCTGTACGAAATTGCTCTGTGAGTATCACTAGGGAACGTGTTTGTGTTGCCCCACTTCCTATTACCGCCAATCTTCACATTTCATATCCTATTTCGTCTCAATTAGCTATAGTTCTTGCAGTTTCCGAACGGTACAGACTAGTACAAAGTACAGACTATATACGGATCTACTTCAAACCCAGATCACTCGAACCTGGTCTCATTTGTTCGACCAATGGGGTTTCCGAAATTCCAATTTTCATTCCACGTTATAGTTTGTGAAAATTCTTCGAACACGAATTTTTTTCTCGTGTAATCGTGGAAAAATATCCCAAAAATACAGGGTCACTCACGGTCGATGGTATACCTTAGACGTTTACGGAGAACGGGACGTAGGATTATTCTGAAAATTTGGTTTATTGGGTAATCACGAGGGTAATCAGTTTTGTTCTATCGATCTAAAATACTTTCGGCGTTGCCGCTTCTATCAAAAAGTAGCAACAACTTTGTTATTCAAATGGAACACCCTGTATTTTATTCCATTTTTAGATTCTTCCTGAAGAGCTGATTTCGTCGATCTATCATACTTGGGGTATAGCGAGAAAGATTACAGAGATATAGGGTGTGAAAAATCGAGATTTTTCAAATTTAAGAATTTTTTGTGCCGAAACTATCCATTCTTGCTCAAAACAGCTTACATGTCCCTATCTCAACTTTCCATTTACTATCGATTGATATTTAATTGAAACAAATACAGAAGTGGTTCAAAATTTTGAGTTTTGCATCACCCTCGCTGAAAGTATTTTAGATCGATAGAACAAAACTGATTACCCAATAAACCAAAATTTCAGAATTATCCTACATCATGTTCTCCGTAAACGTCTAAGGTACCATCGACCGTGAGTGACCCTGTATAGTCTCGGCTCCTTCACCATTTTGATGACGTACTACCTAGAAAAGCCTTGAACTCACGCCTGTAGACAGTTTCCAGAAGTATCAATACATGTCTAAATGGTCGGCTATTAATATCTTGGTATATTTTGAAATTTTATCCTGGTGCCCAATGGAATGTTGATCACAGATGATACCTGAAGGAGAAAATAGTCATCCAATCAAAAAAAAATGTGTCCAATTTATGGCTTTTCCAATTTCTTTATTCATTATCTTAGTTGAGCTATCAGCCACTTCCAAGTTCTGTGACTTGGAAGATTTGTTTCTGGAGTGTTTCTTTCTTCTGCCGCATGGTGTCGCCACTTCCAACTGTCTCTTGGAACGCGGCTCAGTGCGGTCAAATAGACGCGACGAAATTGCATTGGGACAGGAACCGCTTCGAGTGGAGATCTCTACTCGGTTAACTACCCTGCACTGATGACGGCCAATAAGCCCGAAACCGGTATGTAGGTTGTTGAGCGTGCCTGTCCGATGTGAATTTGTCACCTCTTGGGAAGAAAGAAACATTTGCGATCTGCACTCACAGTGTGAATCGTTGCATGGACTACGAGCAGATATAATACAATGTTCTGCGTGGTATTTACCAGGAAAGTAGTTGTTTCCTACTCGTAGTCTATCATACATTTATTTCAAACTATGTTTGATATTTTGAATTGGATAGACTCTTTTCTCTTTTATAATTTAAAATACAGATACTTTATATATTAGGACACTTGAATGTGCCGCCACTGGATTACCCAGGAAAAAATGCCTTAATAACAAATAACTATGATATTCACATGTGTCTACAAGTCGAACTTTTATTTAGAAATCATAAACAGATATCGAGGATGTCATTTCAATTTTTTTGTATCCTCTATGGTTACCGAGTTTTTGACCGCCAACTTAGTTGCAAAGCAACCCTCGTAAGTCTAGGACTTGTATGAGTTAATTAGTTACCCTATACAAACATCGAAATCTGAACATTTTGTGTCATGATTTTTATGTTTCTAAAATATATGAGTGCAGCAAAATATTACTCTCGATATATTCTCGTAAACCGATGCCCTATCAAAGAAGTAGAAAGTTCTGGAAAATGTGTTTATGATGTAGGAAAAATTAACCCCAAAAAAGTTATTGAAGACAATCACCAACCCCTACAAATACTGCCATATCTGATAAGACCAATCAGCAGCTGATTTCGGAACATACAGTAGTTCGAAAAGTCATTAGCTGAATATTTTCAAGAACACGCTGTCAGATTTTGACTTTATTCATCACAATTTTGCAATGTGGAGATCTATACATAAAACCTCTAAACTGACATTTATTGTTATTACCAGATTGCAGATTCATACATCAGTCGCATACTTAATCACGAAGATTTACTGAAAAGACGAAAATTTTCATTATCGAGTTGGGAAAACTATCATATCATCATCTTGAATAGCTTCGAAGATACAAACAATCCAGTAGGTCGAAACAAAACTACTTACTTGGTATGAATATTGAACTGTTAATTTCCAGATATCGAGAGAGTCAAAATCGACTAATTGTTGGGTTAATTAAAATGAATCACGTACTCAACACACGCAAATATTTGCAGTATAGTTGGTTGGAGGTAATTGCATGATTGTGCATGGAGAAAAAAATGGATTTTGCTGCATTAACCTTGAGCACGAAAGAAACCCAATTGTTTACCATTTTGATGAGGGCAGCTGATTAATATTGCAAAGTATGTTTTCTAATCTGGTTGTTGGTTGAGTATACATCATAGTGCATACGAATACTAACGCGTGTCCAAGATAAGAATATTTTCCCATCATGTTATTATCACAAATATTTACAAAACACCTCATAATTGCATTTCATATTATTCATTTCAACATGAATATCTTCTACTAAAATTATTCTTGTTTGCTTTAAAAATGGCTTCTTATACTCTTAATAGTTTTGTAACCTTTTTCGAAATTGAACATTATGAGACATCGAAAAGGGTGGAACCATTCCATCAATGATCATAATATGTCTTCCTCCTGCTCTCTGTAAACATCACCAATATTTCAAATCCCCAAATTTGAGAAAAGTACGATATCCAGTGACAGACAGAAAGTAGTTGAGAAATTTTTTTATTAATACATTTTGACAAACATCGATATGCGCAATCGCTTCTGCATCAAAAGAATCCCCGAATGACGTTCTTTTGTGTTGAAAACATTAAGTTTCATCTCGAAATACACTTATTTGAAAGAATATGGAAAAAGTTTATTCTGAAATTTTTTTCAGAACGACAATAATTATTGACATAAGAACTTATAAAACAGCTGAAGTCGTGGCAAATTCACAGTTCAGATTTAATCAATTAATTCACCCAACCGTAAAAGTGAGAATGTCGTAAGAAAATTAGGTACGAGAAATATGATGTTAGTAAGCTTTATTCGAAGTAATAAGGATTGTGATATCGCATCTGACATATAAGTTCAATAGCTGCTTTTTCAAGACCTTTATCGGATGCAAATTCCTCAATGACAGAAACAGGGAACTGGTTCTGAAACTCCAGATTAGTGATGAATCCTGATAAAACTACAGCTGATCACATCATTCTAAATCAATAAAAAATCATACCATCTGAATGTCTTAAATCTTGGATCATTTTTGTACGAAGCTAAGGAAGAGTTGCTATGGATTCTCTGGGGAGGCTTTAGTGAACCCGATAGGGTATTCAAAATAGAAAAGAGCAATTCACATCATCATAACAAAATTCTGATAGGCATTTGGATTTGTGTTGAAGCCACTTTGAACAATTGAAACTATATACATATATTCGAATGCATTGTATTTAGTAACAGGCATTACTTAGAAGAATACAAAATAGAACACTTGCGCATAATACCAGACAGAACAACTATAATTTTCCAGCTCCGACTATCCTGTGCCGAAAGAGGTGCATTATATTCCTGCATTAAATTTTATAAAAAAATTACCTTCATCTCTTGAAGCACTCACTTCAGTGAAGAAACCTCGGTGAATCTTCGTTTATCGCACTCCTATTAATTTGAAAAATTTAATTTGACCTCCTGATCACGAATCTGAAGTCAAAACGCGGCGGTCTCAAGTATTTTCGGAGATACGGTCCCATTTTGTCTTAAAAATGTACCATTTAACATCCCAAATTTCTACTATTGAAAACAAACAAAATTCACCCTTCTCTGAAGCAAAGCATCACACATACTTGTTTGTTGAACACTTTTTCGCAGAAAAAATTGTTATTTTTACAAAAATTCAACCTTCTTTAAAACGTGAACATTTTTCTGGTAATTTTTATTCAAGAATTTTGCAAGGTCTTACCACGAGCCAAACAATCACGTTGCCAACATCATGAATACAAATTACCAGAAAATTTGTGGAAAAAGGTTGTATTATTTACGTTTTGAAGAAGGGTAAATTTTTAGAAAAATAACATTTTATTCTGCTGGAAAGTGTTGGAAACAAGTAACTATATGCGTGTGTGATGTTTTGGTTTAAAGAAGGGTGTTTGTTTTTTAGTAGCAGAAATTTGAAATGTCAAATGGTGCATTTTTGAGACAAAATGGGCTGTATCTCTGAAAATACTTGAGACCTCTGCGTTTTGCTTGATTGATGACGAAAACAAACTGACAAACCCTGTCATAGATGACATCCGCCTACTTGGAATGAATAAAAAAAAGCAAAAAGTAATCTAGTGAAATAGCCTACCATGATGCCAATTTAAAAAATACAAATTTAGGCCACAACTCGAAATTGTACTTTTTTTAATTTTCTCGACGCCACTGGATTACACAGAAGAAAGTGCCCGTAACTTTACACAAAAAACCATGAAATTCACATGTGTCTTAAAGTCAAAAAATCGAATTTTTGTTTATAGTTTCCGAAATTTGTGCACCCTGCACTATACAAGCAATATTTTGATGTCGATTTGGAAATCGTAAGGTCACTAAAATAGACAACTTTTGTCTAACTACCAACTTCGTATCATTTAACAAGATGCCAATAATAGTAGTACGACATAGAAATATGACCTGCATAAGATTTTCTACAATTCCTGGAACTTATATTAACGTTTTCCACAGGATAGAACTCATTTATTTCTGGATTTCCCATCATATTTTGTTGTAGACGTCAAAGGCAGCTCAGTTTTTCATTTCGCATTCAATTGCCGTAAGGCGAACAAATACCTACCGAACTAAAAGGGTGAACAATAAATTCCATCCATGCATGCCTGGGCCGATGACGTCATTGTATTCACAGGAATCAGGGCGAATCCTGCCGATTACTATATACGGACGATGGATACAGGTATAGGATGAAAGCGGACATTCCTGAAAGCATTTCCGCGATTTTGATGCACGATGTATTCGATATTTTTCTAAATATATCTTGATTTTTTGATTGAATACTGCATCAGTAGCAGTAGCAGTAGCAGTAGCCCAAGTATTGTATTAATTCGATATAATTTCAATAACAATTAACAGTAAATGAGTTAATTCAAATGTATGAGTGCAGCGCAAAATGGCCTTTGAAGTACGATTCACCATGAATTATTAATTGGTTCCAAACTTTTACGAGAATTTCTTTGCTAAATAACTTATTGGGTATTTAGAGCGCAAAGTGATTCTTCATCTAAATCATTAATTTCATTAATTATTCACTATAGGCTATTATATTGAAATTCAATACAATAATTCAGAGACCTGACAAAAAAGAAGAGAAGATAGATTAGATAGTCGCGCTTTGAACCCGTTGGCTATTGAGGCTACTTGAAAACTTGGGTCTATCCCACAGTTATAATACGTTATGAACCAAAAATATATAGTCAAACTTTTTTTTGCTTTATATTCGACGGACTAGTGTTTTTTGACAAATACGACAAGTTTAGGACACTAGATTGTAGATTGTAGGGGGGTCGTTAAGACCGTGCAGCCTCTCAAGCACCTCGACCTATCAGATCTTTTGTGCATAACCCTCAATCTATATTCGAGGCCTGGGCCTGACATCGGAGGGCTCTAAGAAGGCCCCTTTTAGGAAATTGAGCCTCTTGCAGAAGAGTGCTGGGCATTCGCAAAGCAAATATTCTGTAGTTTCAGCGAAGTTCTCGCAGTAGCGGCACTTTTTGAGGTGATACCTCAGAGGGCAGTGTCCAGTGAGGAGTCCAGTTACCAGTTTCGAGTTTTTTTGTCCAACTCGAGAAGCTTTCCTTGGCGAAATGCTAACTAGCCTTTTCGCTTGTCTTTGTCCTGGCACTTTATTCAAGTGAGATTTCATGTCATCCGCTTCCCAACGTCGAACCTCTTCCTTCAAGTGGGCCTTGGAGAGTCCACAGAAGGGTTCTGGGTCAAGAAATTGTGTATTTGCCCCTTCTTTGGCAAGGCAGTCTGCTTCCTCGTTGCCTTCAACTCCCTTGTGACCTGGAACAGTGACCTGGTTGTTCGCTGCCAGTTGTCTCAGGGATTGTTCACAGTCCCAAGTCAGCTTGGACTCACAAGTGTATGACTTCAGAGCTTTCGGTGCTGCTTGGCTATCTGATTTTTACCCTTCGAGTGTCCCTTTCGAGGCACTCCTGGGCACATATCTCTATAGCATGTACTTCTGCTAGAAAGATGGTTGGGGTGTTACCAAGGGTATTCGAGAGCCTGAAATTTGGCCCTGTTACTCCCACTCCAGCCCTTTCATCCATCTTGGATCCACCAGTATACCACACTAATGCATCCCTTTCCAGTTGAGGTCCGTTCTCTGTGCAAATTTGGTGGTTGTTTATAACCACTTCAAACTGCATTTCGAAGTCGTACCTAACTGGCATGATATCAGTCGGTTTAGACATGGATTCTAGGGAAATATTTTCCTAAATCTTCAAGTGTCCAATCCGATTTCCTGATTTGAGATTTATTGTCTGACTCAGTCTGCTGCTTCTTTCATTACACACAGGTGATACAATGGTGGAACCATCATGCAACAAAATGATGAGTTCGTCACTTGATGACATTATTTCCGCGCACGAGCGACAATGCTGTCACTTAATGACATTCCTCAGATAACGTCAACTTTGAGTTGAGACGTGAAAGCGTCAAAGGATGCTTTCTTATCCGTTTGTAGAAAAAAATCACTATCATCAGTTTTCAGATTATACTAACAACAAACCATAGTCATTCTTGACATTTTCGAGGTGATCGCAGAGCAAGCACAAACGATGTTTTATAGCAAACGGAAGGTGACGTTCATCCAAAAAGTTTTTCATCGTGGTCTAGGAAATTCGCCTGCAATTAGTTTTATCCTTTGACTGGAAGACGGTGGCAGGAAATAATAAAATCAGGCCACAGCGAAAGCGGATGGGAATTGTTTTGCTCTTTTCACAGGATTTTTTGTAGTATTAAAAGAGTATTAAGAGGTTCGCAAGCTTCATCACTCAGAATGGGATACGAGAAATTTTTGTCTAAATCAATACAGGATTATAACGCTAGGAGATGAAGTTGATTTGTAAAATCCTAGGAGTTAAAAATCTAGAACCTACCTAGTAGTAAGTATCGTGATATGATAATATTGTAAAATTTATTATTGAAACTACACTTGGAAATTGAATAGGTTAAATATGATTTGTCATTATTATCATAAGGAAAAGTCAGGAATTTATGAAATACGATATAGTGGCTATATAAAATGAAATATATTGGACAAACACGACGAAACATAGAAACTCACTTCAAAGAACATATTGCTCATTTTAAACATAATCATTTCGAATTATCGAGTGTTGCCCAACATATTCTTGAAACTAGTCACCCTATCACTGTAAATAACTTAAAATCAGTTAGACATGTCACGAACAATAAGGAGTTGAATAGCTTAAAAAGCATTTACATTAATCGTAGTAGAAGCCCATTTATGAACCAAGATGGCGGCCATATCTCCTCTTCCATATTGTTCGACCTTATTGACGTTCCACGTCAGTGAAGCGGGAAATCCATGTATAAATAAGGTGTCCAGTGTCAGTTTCATTGGTATTTCCACTGAAGATGACAACTTAGTTGTCGAAATAGGTATTTGATTTTTCTCAAATATTTTGTGGTTTTTGGGTTATATTTCCATTTGTTTTGACAGCTATAAATGATAAATATTTTGTTGTTTCTTCATATGGCCTCGATCTGTTCCTGGGGCAATTGTCCAACACATTTTTCTAGACTTTTTCTAGTGCCACCGTTGAAGTAACTATATCCATTCAGCTTAACTTGCATGAAATGATGAACTTCCAGTACTACTCCATTATCTTATCATGAAAAATAGAGGTTAGGACCGGTTTGGTAATAGTTCTTCTTCTTATTTTTGTCTTATTGTCCTTATTGGAGATGTTTAGAACGACATATTTAAGCTATATACAAGTTTTGTAACTTTGAGATAAAACAATTTTTTTCGTCAAAAAAAAACTCAATTTGCAAATAGTAATTTACGTAACAAGTCCGGAAAATACTGTTTTTTTTTGGATGAGTGGACAAAATTCTAGGACGAGCGTAGCGAGTCCTGGAAGTCTGCGAGTCCAAAAAAACTGTTTTCGGGCGTGTTGCGTACACAATTTTTTCGGCAACCGTGTAGAATAACAAATCAAAGAAACACATTTCTTTATTAGAACAAAATTTCGAACATTTCAATTCTTATTTATATTAATATTTATATTAAAATTAGAACAATTGTTAATATTGAATGGATTTAATTTGTTTGAAATGCTTGGTATATTTAAGTGCCTTTTGTTGAAGTCAGAACAAGAAGGTAAAGTTTCCGTTTCACATTGATTGTTTTCATCTGATAAATCAACTCCTCCATAGAAAACACCATTTGACGATGACGTGAGTCATTTTGACATCGATAAAAAAGGTGCATCCTTTTTTATCGCTGTAAAAATGCCTGTTCCTCGAAACCTTCTCCATCTAGTATGCGCCCGTCACTTCAATTTCTGTCGTGTCAAGTTTGATTGTTGGGTATTATTCACACGAAAAATCGCAGGATGAGCCGTTTTGGGGAAATTTCGTCTGTAGAAATCACAAATAATATAAAAAAATCAATTCCGCAAACTACAAGAAACACGAAATCGTCGATTTGGAGACAATTCATGGAGTTTTGTAAAGCCAGAAATTACGAATTGGGAGAAGAAACACCGGTACAACATATAGCAGATATATTGAAAGACTGGGCTTATAACATGAAAAAGCGAAATGGAGAAGATTACAAGGAATATGCTCTGAAAACAATCTGGAATTCGACTGCAAAGATGATTCAAGAAAAATATTTCAGTGAGTACAATATTAAAGTTGATCCTTTTGCCGATATAACTTTCAAAGAAGCTCGTGATGCGAGAAATAGTAAACGGAAAGAATTGCAAGCTATTCCGGATAAAAGAAAGTTAGGTTCTGTTGCAATAGATAAGAAAGATATTATAAAAATGGCAAAACTATGGAATATAAATGAACCAGATGGATTGCAAAGAAGATTTTTTCATATAGCTTCTTATGAATTAGCTTGGAGGGGAGGAGAAGCTGTAAACTGTAGAATATACTATTTCAAAGAAGAGAAAAATCAAGATGGAACTCCTACAGGAAGAATAGAATATAATACAATATTTTCCAAGACGGCACAAGGTGGGTCAAAAAGATTGGCAGACAGCAAATGGATAACAAAAAATTATATTGATGAAAATATATGTCCAGTGAGATTATTAAAACTACTCTTAGAAAGAAGAAATGGAAACATAACGTCTGAACGACTTTTTTTAACTCCAAACCCTTTTTGGAAGCTCGAAAATTCTAAAGGATGGTTTAAAAATGTTCCACTGGGAATTAACATGATTTCTTCTTGGACCAAAATTTCAGCAACGAAAATTGGCCTCGACACCACAAATAATAAAATAACCAATCATTCAAACCGTGCTAGTACAGTTACACAGTTAGCCAAAGCAGGAATAAGTGACCAACAGCTTATAAAAATAACTGGACATTCTTCGTCGGCATCGATCAAACCCTATCTACAAATTGACCCTGAACATCACGAAAATCTTGTTAGTAACTTGCGATCTTCGGATATAAAGAAGTGTTCGAACGAATATTCGACATGTGTCGAAACCATCAGAGAAGAAAATATCGAAATTTCGACACCGAACCAAAACATTTTCAAAAATTGTATTTTTAATAACTGCTCCTTTAAATAGTTATTTCAATAAAGTTAATTATAATTACTGTTCATTTATATATTGTCGTTGATTTATCTTGCCAAAAAACACTCGAACTTTTTTTTATTGGATAAATTTCTTTACTAACTCAAAAATTTTCCATCAGTAATTTCACTCGAAAATCTGACATTAGACAAAATTGCTCGACCTACGGTCTCGCAATTTTTTCATGTCAGTTTTTCTCGTAAAATTACTGATTGGCAAATTTTATTCGTTAGAAAGAGAAATTTATCCGATAAAAAAAAAGCTCTTGTGTTTTTACTGTTGATAATTTTTGAATGTTAGCTAATTTTATGTCAGATAGCTGTCAGTCGTTATTTTGCTGCTATGGTACTGATCAACTGCATTTATCAAAACCATACTACCAAGATTTTCATATTTACAATGACAACAACGATGTGATTCTTCCCGGCCTAGTCCGGGAAGTACGTACTTCCCGGACTAGGCCGGAAAAATGCCACTTTCTCAAAAAAAAATCGTCTGGAAAGTACGTACTTTCCGGACGGTTGCCGAAAAAATACATTCCTGACAAAAAAACTCATCAATAAATACAGCCAACAGTAAAAATTCGCAAATAATTTTCTCGGACAAAACTGAAAATCTGTGTTCAGCTGCTTCATAAGTTAAGAAATTAAATCTATTCAAATTATGCAAATACAAGGACCTTTTATGGATAAGAAAAACTAAAATATATCAGGAAATGTCCTGGATATGTTTCAGTGGCCTCTTATGAAACAGCTAAACACATGGCAAATGTACAGATTTAAAATTGTCTGAAATAGTTGCGAATTTTCAGAAAATATCGTTCGAAATATAACTGTTGGCTGTGCTAATGAGTTTCTTTGTCAACAATATGATTTTTTTTTTCAAATTCAAATATTCTTATGGCGAAGAAATGATTTTTATCTTTTATCTCTTTGAACAACTTTTCTGGATAACATTTTTCGGTACTTTTAAAAAAGGTTGTTTTGAGACAAACGGCTTTGTACATCGTTTTTTTGCGGTTTCTTTGATGCAGAAGCGATTGTGCATATTGATATTTTTGTTAAAAGTTATTTATAAAAAATGTCCCATATGCAGTGGGTAACACATCGAATACCTACTTAGATTGGAGATGTTTGTCTATAACAAACAAAAATCAATAAAACCAAAGTGAAAAAAAATTACATCCAAGCATTTTCAGCTCATTTCGTCAAAATTGGTATATTATCACATCAAGCAGCCGAACTGTTGTAGGATTGATCAATATTCAATCGCACCAGAAAACTTTTCGAGAAAAAAGTTACAGGATAAAGAGGAAATCCAGGGATAGATGATGAAATTCTTCAATTTGTCCGAGAAAATCCGGAGAGTTTGTGGCAGATTTCCCGAGATTTATGAGACACTGAATCCAAAATACGAACGTTCAAATAAATAAGGTCATTCCCTGCAATACGTTAAAATTTTTTTAGCGTGAGCAAACATTATAAAATTTGCCATTGAATAACTAACAACATAACCTAAAACCTTCTAATTGTGTGTGCGGGAGTATTTTAGCTTTAGCTATGCCTAAATCCGCTCCTCTTCGATGAATTATCAGAATTTTCGGTGCTATCTGAGACCACCATGCCCCCCGAAAGGTTGAATGCCCAGGATCAAGAGATTCGATGCGTCCTAAGACTCATAAAACCTCCCCATCATCATATCCATCCACCCCCACTCACTAACGAGTGGACTTCAACCTGTGTACGTTTGGCAATACGTCACTTTTTATCTTTAAGAGATTTCTTTGGTTTCAGTCTCTTGACTATTAAACCTTTATATCGTGTATGTTGGGGTTTTTTGCGCGAACTTTAGCGTGCATGGTGCTCCCCTGACAATAACAGGGGATTGTGTTTCCTGAAAAGAATTTTTAGTGTGTGTGTGTGTGTGTGTGTGTGTGTTCGTGTGTAAGTGTATCGAAAACAACTTGGAGCGTTAAGAAGCGTTAAGTTATATAGTAAGAATTACAAGGGATTATACTTATCTTTTACCTTTCTTCATTCTTTCAATCGTTGCCCACGTCAGCGTTCAAAAGTTGATGGATCGGTCTTTTGTGTTTTATTCTGGCAAATCTTGGGTCTAAGTTTATCTGTGCAATTTCATGCATTAGAGGATTTTCGTGCTATCTGAGAATCCAAATGCTTATTTTATATTCCATAAATTCCGCAGTTGCCCTGTAGGTAGCCAATCCGAGAGAAATTGCGGTTTTGTCGAATAAATAACCAACAACCCCAATGAAAAATAACGGACCGAAACACGGTTATGTACGTTCAGAGTGCTGACTTATTCATTGGAATGGACCAGCTGAAATTGGGGGTAGGTATTAGATTATTTTTATCCAGCTAACCGCTGCTGGTATCCTCATGCATGATGGTATGAATACAAATGATATACACCTTGCATTTGAAGTGTTGTTATTCATGAATTTGATGAGAACGTTCATGAGATAATGACATTATGGTCAAGAACACAGATATACAAGTATATTATGATACAAGTTTTATAAGACGCTATTTTGTCGCACGCGTTGTTTGGAGTACGAAGAGCGAAGCGAGGAGTGCTTCAAGGAAACAAGTGCGACAATGTGTCTTATAAAACGTGTGTCATGTACAATTTTTTATATTTTCCATTAATTTGAAGTCTTTTATTGACACAAATTGATTTGATATCGATAAATAACAGAAACATCTTCGAATGGTAACAATGATGAGATTGGAATATTTTAAATCTGACGCACAAGCGTAAAGCCCAGTTTAATGCTGAGCGATTTGGATTTTTGCGATACCAGTGGTGAAAAATGCAATGCTGTTATTGTTTTTATTGGTCAATTTCAATCAAATTACACTCTGAATCGAAATATACCAATAAAAACATAGAGTTTTTATCTGCTATAGTATCACGAAATATAAAATCGTTCAGAAGTAAGCTGGGCCTAACTCTTCTGATTTTAATTTGACAGTTCGATGGTACCAACCTCCGAATAATAAAAAATATCTGTCGAAACAGAGGCTATTGCGATACGCATATTTGCGTTTCATAATGACTTCATCGTAAAATCAAAATTGAAAAAAAACATTGTGGAATTTTATCGAAGATTTCTCAATTCATACTGTTTTTCTTTTACAGAATCAGTCTGTAGATAATATCAATTGAACCCTGAGTGGAGATATAAATTTCAATCATACAGGGTGTACGTTTTTCGAGCTCTTTCCTGTGGGGATCTCAGTTTTTATAAAAGATTTGTGGTATAAAGTTGCACATTTTCTTCCTACAATTATCTGAAAGAATATATTTTACAAGAAATCCGAATCTCTTATCGTATTTTCCGATGTGTTCTTGATGTTAGAGACTAACACTCAACTTTGCTTCTTCTTATGAGCGCCACATTGGATTCTTTAATTTTTGAAAAGTCTGTTACATGCTGATCAAAATTGAGGAAAATCGGTTTATTTGCGAAAAGTGCTTTTGAAAGAATACCAACAATTTTGTTAAACAAACTAAATTTTGACAGTTTCATTAAGGATCTTGAAAGTTCACATTTTTGTAAAGCTTATCAACTTAAAAAACTAAGGTTTTGAATCGGGAAGGACATAATAAGCTAGAAATTCAAAACGAAACAAAGTTATAAAAGATGATCGAATTCTCCAACATTCACTTCTAGACACAATTTCACTGGTTCTTCTTCCCAGCTCAGCATTATTATCGATAGGTAAGCAGAGAGGTGGATAGATAGACTGGTGAAATCACTTCCTATCCTGTGAATGGTCCCAAATCTCTTGATTTCGCCTACTTCGATAAAAACGTGTATAACGTGACATGGCGTGGGTGAATCTTGCTAAGTGAAGCTGCGATTTCAACCAAATTTACAGGTTACTGCAGGTTCAATACGAAAATATGAATATTTGATTCTGAATGACTTCTATTCGTTTGTAACAATTTCATGGACCCATTTTCCAATGAGTTTGATGCGAGTATGTATCGAACATGGTTGAAAGAAAATTCTTCAAATATCTTTCGACAGTATCGCCATCTATTGTTGTACATGAGAACCCCACGTGAATCAAAGATTTGTCTGCTAAAAAAATTGAAGAGTAGCGCCACCAGGTCTTATTTCCATCATTGTATGCAGTAAAGAGATTCTTCTCCATTCCCCATGAATGATAATATTTGATTCTTGGAATTGTAACCATCGATCGTCTCTAATTTATTACCATAGTTTTTATGGAAATAAGCTTCCAAAATCCAAATTATTGGCATTTTTTCCAAAGCACTTTTCGCAAAAACAATTAATTCCAGTTGTAACCAGGTAAGACTCTTGCAAACCATATAATTAGGAAATAAGGATCAAAGAAAATGCAAAAATCTAATATGGATCCCATGAGAAAAACCAAAGTTGAGTGTTATATTTATAGTCTCAAGAACGTCATAAATAAAAACGTTCTTTTAATAAAAAATGAAATTATAAATTTCCTTTTTCATCCAATAATAATTTAAAAACGACCAATGACATCAAATTGTCTTCTAGATAATTGTTCAGAATGAAAATGCGTCTCAATTTAACCGACCTTGTTTCTCATAATATAACTGAGATCCCACTGGTGGAACTCGAATAAGGGGAACCCTTCATGCACAGTGAAACAAATTTTGGTGTAATTTCAATCAAATGGATTTCAGAACAAACTCCGACGAATACAACATCTGAATTTCAAAGTAGTGTCATTTTTATCATACATTTCACTATTGAGTATTGAGTGGTGCTAATTCCGAACTTAGTAGTGGAAAATGACACGAATGTGGTGAAGAAAAAAGAATTTGAAAAAAAAATCCTAAGAAACACCAAATGGTTGAAATTTAATATTCTCAATGGTGCTATCATTGACGTTAACGCATAAAAAACATCTATTATTTGAAATTAACACCAAGTTACACCGTGTCATATCACGATGGAATGGAGGCGGTGTATGAATCATCTAATTTGGTGGCAATAATCATGTTCGTAAAGCATTGCAACCTGAAAACACCAGATTTGATATAAATTAATAAAAATATTGGATGTAGGCATCTGAATGGTGTGAATTTCATGCGCTCATCTGTTCGATCTTAGGACCTTAGAACTTTTGCCTATAGGTGGCACTGACGTCCTTTCTACCGTTCCTGATTACAATATTGGGCTAGATATATTCGATGATTTTGATACAGATCAGTATCATTTGGCCTACTTTCTAGTACTACTGATCAGGATAAATAAGCCGAAACAGTTCGTTTCCATCCGAATAGTCTTTACATTCTCCAGAGTCTAGTTTACCATCATGTGAATTATATTTCAATAGGTAATCCAACTTGGTAAGAAACACCGGAGGTGGTGAAGAAAAGCACTGTTTCGCATGAACATACTCATGATATGGTGTTCCTTCACACCAGAAAAGTATTCGCATGTACCTGCTCAGTGTTTAAACGCACCGAAGAGAATTTCGTGGAGGTAGGATTCAACATCAAGAAAATCACATGATGTGCATCACACCACTGCGGTGTCAAATCGCTCTTTTGGAAATGCATGAAAGAACACCACCAAATTGTTCATTCTGCTGAACACTATAGTGTTACTGACAACTGGGTTTGATTACTTATATAATTTTTTTTTTATTTTTGGGCATTTGGCCCACTGTTGGTTAAGTAGAATAGCTTCAAGCTAGACTTCGCCATCAGTTTATGTTAGTCACCCATTTTGTATAATTTTTTCTTTATCACATTAAAGGCGTTTATTATTATTATTATTATTATTATTATTGAACACCGAAAGGATATAATAAACTAATAACCTATTACTTCATAATTCACTGGAAATATATTTAGATACAAACCTTCTATATAGTAGATACTTTTACCTAATTATAGCTCAGCTCCTCCCATATTGAGTTTATAGTAACGTTCATTTTTTAACTGTTTATTCTTCATCATCTTCAATGCCTTTCTTGGTCCCATAAAAAATTTCATAATGTATAAGCGCAACGCTCCCTCCGTCTTTTGGTACCAGAAATGTATTTCGCAATAATCCAACCAAATCAGAAAAAAAACGAAAATAAGCAGCAGCTCTCGCATTCCAGTTCAATCATCATTATCCAGTCTCAGCTCGGATGTAGGATGCGTCTTGACATTGCGTTATTACTTGCGATTTCCTCTTATTGCTAAAATAAAGTGTTATGGAACTTGTTTGCCAGCAATAATTGCCACATTTCGAACATGGGCGCATAGAGGACTTTGTCACAAAACGAAATTTGCAAGTCGAACAAAGAATCACTATCGATCCGAAAGAAACATTGTTACACAATCACCCTGTATGTGATTTTGTTGATTTCAGTTAGAGAGAAAATATTGCATCGAAGATTCAATGGAAGCATGAAAAACTATTCGGAATGAAGGAAAATTAATGAATCAATCAGTAAGAGAAACATCAACATCAAGAGCTGAATTCAGAACAAAAATGAACAACTTTGGAGTCGATTACATTTTCAATGTGCAAAGTGTTTTAAAGGATAACAATTATCGAACAACATAACACTGGATTTTCGTCATAATTAATATTGAAATCTTCAGTTATGACAATGAAATTCATTCAAAATTACATGATGGCCATTTAAATGAGAACAATTTTCGAGCAACACAATATTCAATGAATTTCAGTCATAATTGATATTGAAATATCCAGTTATGATAATAGAGTTCATTTGAAAGTTCTATAAATACATAAAATATACATATTTATCTATATCTGTACCTACTGAAGACAAGAGAAAATTCGAATTGCTTTTTTCAGGAACCGACTCGAAAGTCGTCCATCGTCCATTTTTGTTCTGAAATTAGCTCTAGAAGAACTATAAAATAAAAGGGAATAGCCAAAAACTCTAAGTGGAGTGGTGGTGTAAAAAAGGAAAATAAATATCTCAAAGTCATCTCCACAACATTATTAGAATAATCTAACATACAAGGTAGAAAACGAGCAGAAAACAACTACGTTCCTGGCAAATACCACGCAAAATATTGAATTATATCCACTCGTAGTATGAAGACGGCGACACCAAGCGGCGAAGAAAGAAACACTCCTTAATAAATTTCCCATATAGAAATATGAGAGTGGCTGGGTTGCTCGACTAGCCGATTGAATCAAAGGGAATAGCCAAAAACTCTAAAGGCCACTTTATAAAAAACTTTAAGACCTAAGATTTATCACCTAACATTTAATACTTATCACTTATGACAGATGAATCATGGAAATATCATTGGTTGTGTTATAAAACCATTTAAGACTTATGATTTTACACCTAAGACTTAAGAAGATGACCAACTTCCAACTTAAGAAATGGATGATAAATGATCATAAATGAAAATAGGAGATGCGCATGTTCGAGCAACGAAAAGTGACATACTGTTTCCCGCGATATTTGAATTTTGGGTTATATTTTCGAATATTATTTGTTGGTGTGGATAGTCTGTAATTATTTGGTTGCATTTATCAATTTTTTTATAATAGTGATAAGACCATGGGCATCATTTACTTCATGTAGTTTGCTCATGATTTTTGGATTGAAATACAAAGTTAAACCCATACATAGGAAAAAGAATACCCATTCCAACTCCATTTTTATTTGAACATAATGATGGATAATATGGATATTGAACAGTTTTCTATTTTGAAATCGATGTCATCAATAATAACTCCAAATTATAGCTATTTATCAGATCAGAGGGATGCTCTTATGCAGCAAATTGCTTATGTTGATGGACTGACTACTATGTAAACCAGCGATGTACTGTGGAAAATTTACTGAAAAAATTGATTGGCATGGAATCTCCATGGAATTTTATGAAAAATGGAATATGCCAAACTGTATTGGTGCCCTTGATGGAAAGCATATTCAGATACAAAATACAAAACATGCTGGAAAAGGATACTTCTCCTACAAGAAGACTTTCAAGCATAGTATTGATCGAGGTATTGATGGCTATCTGTGATGCATCTCATAAATTCATCTTCATTGATGTAGGCTGTCCAGGATCAAATCATGAATCATGATGGAAATGTATTCCGTAATTCAATTTTCCATTTCCACCTTCAGTTTTCTAAGATATATTTGGCCAATTGTTTTCCAGGCAGTTTTCCTGGCGAGTTTATTTTAGAATAACTACTTTGTTTATCATAAATATGCCTGAATTCTTCAACTTGTTGAATTAATAGAGCATATCGTCCATGACACAAATAATATTTGAATAAAATTGAACAAAAACAATAATAATAGATGTAGGTTAGAACTTGCCAACGTCAAAATTATTTGTTCCATGTCAAATATTCCAAAATCTTAAGTTTTTTTTATAACAGAATGAACTGATCAGCTCTTAAGTCTTAAATGTTAGGTGATAAATCTTAAATGTTAAAAGTTTTTATAAAGTCACCCTAAGTGGAGTGGTGGTGTAAAAAAGGAAAATAAATAACTCAAAGTCATCTCCACAACATTATTAGAATAATCTGACATAACAAGGTAGAAAACGAGCAGAAAACAACTACGTTCCTGGCAAATAACGCTCAATCCTTACCACATTAGTTGTTTGACGCCAACAAAAATAATTTACTAGGGTCACCTCATTCTTAAACAAGAATAGCAACAACAGATTCATTTAGCATCGGTGTCTTGCTATCTTGAATAAATTGAACTACATACTAACAAAATTATCGTAACCATTCTTCCCAAGACCAAATGAAAACAATGTAATGCGATATATTACACGAATGATAATAGAGTTAATTCACTATCACAATTATATTGTTTATTTTCTGGCAATATAAAGTTTCAAAGTGTCGAACTTGAGAAATATAACATCAGAAATGTTGTGAAGAAAAGTTTCGGACTTCCATTGTCTAAAGGTATGAAGATTTGAATCCTGAGAAAAGAAAAGATGAGTTATGCTGAAAAAAAAAAAACGAAATAAGTGATGAATAAAAATTAACTATTTTATCGAATCAAGAAGATTCGAGTATCAATAAATCAGGTTAGTATTAGTGTTAGTATATATGAAGTCGAAAAATGTAGATTTAAATGGGAGTTTAACTAGTCGATGAGCCTGAAAATAAGAAAAAAATTGAATTAGAAATCAATAGCCTGAAAAAGAAAGGTTGAATTAGAAATCAATAGCCTGAAAAAAGAAAAGTTGAATAGCCTGAAAAAAGAAAAGTTGAATTAAAAATTAAAATAAAATGAATGAATAAAGAATTAAAATTATGAGAAAGATTCAAATCGAGTTTGTCACGACGTTTCGATTGTGTGTATCTACAATCGTCTTCAGGTGAGAACTAACAAAGTCCTGGGATACGGGGGTATTTATAGGTCAGCTATGGCGGGATTTTCCGGTTCAGTGAGCCGTAACCGGTTGATTCGGCTAATCAGCGGTTTCCATGTGTTGCGAATCTCGACGCTTGGTTGACTGAAAGCGTTATTATTCATTATGTATGCTGCTTCCTTGAATTTCCTCCTGAACCAGTGTTCTTCTCTATGGATGATTTCTGCCTCAGACCATTTGATGTTATGTTGGTGGGTCCACACATGTTCTGCGATTCCTGACTTGGTGGTTTCTCCTCGTTGGGTGTTTTTCTTGTGTTCGCCGATTCTGGTTTCCAGTGGTCTCTTGGTTTCTCCGATGTATGATTTGCCACATTCGCATGGTACTCGATAAACACAATTCTTGGAGTCACTGTTTTTGTTCGTTGGTCTGGTTTTGGTGAGTTGGCTGCGGATGGTGTTTCCAGATTTGAAGCAGGTCTTGATCTGGTATTTGGATCCAATCTTCTTGATTCTCTCTGACAATCCTTTGATGTAGGGAAGGCACAATGTTGGTTGTTGCGGTTCTTCTTCTTTTTGGATTATCCTCTGTTTCCTGCTCTTCAACGTCTGTTCCACCAATTTCCTTGAATAGCCGTTCTGGTAGAGGTCTCTCTTGATGTGGTCCAGTTCGGAAGTTAGGCTTTCCTCGTTGTTGCAGAGGCTGAAGGCACGATCAATCAGAGTTTTCACTATGCCCCTTTTCGTAGCTCCGTGATGGTTGGATCCATTGTTGAGATATTGTCCTGTGTAAGTTGGTTTCCTGTAAACAGAAGTTTGCCATTTGTTGTCTGTTCTCTTCACTTTCACGTCCAGGAAAGGCAATTCGTTTTGGGATTCTCTCTCGATGGTGAATTTGATGGAAGGTCTCACGTTGTTGAGGTGTTGTAGGAAGGTGTCCAGTTCGTCGTCTCCGTGGTTCCACACTATGAATGTGTCGTCGACGTATCTCAACCAGATTCGCGGCTTTTTATGTGCTTGGTCGATGGCGAATGTTTATTCATTCATTTTATTTTAATTTTTAATTCAACTTTTCTTTTTTCAGGCTATTCAACTTTTCTTTTTTCAGGCTATTGATTTCTAATTCAACCTTTCTTTTTCAGGCTATTGATTTCTAATTCAATTTTTTTTTCTTATTTTCAGGCTCATCGACTAGTTAAACTCCCATTTAAATCTACATTTTTCGACTTCATATATACTAACACTAATACTAACCTGATTTATTGATACTCGAATCTTCTTGATTCGATAAAATAGTTAATTTTTATTCATCACTTATTTCGTTTTTTTTTTCAGCATAACTCATCTTTTCTTTTCTCAGGATTCAAATCTTCATACCTTTAGACAATGGAAGTCCGAAACTTTTCTTCACAACTCGAGACATTGTCAGCCACCTTCAAACAAAAATCAGAAATGTTGTTATTACTTTTCAATTCCACTAAATATAGGTATATCTACTTACTACTATGAGCATTTTTTTACCACTTGGTCCAACCATTTTATCACTTGTAGTTATATGATGCGAGCAAACTCTAGCGACTCTTGAAATATTCTCTCTCCAGATCATATTTTCACATATATCCATTGACTTTTCATCTCGGGGACACCCGAGAATGTTTTCAAATTACCAAAATTCGTTTTGCATAAGAGGATGGGTGAATAATGTTTATACAACGAATGATACGACACTGAGTAACTCACCAGTGGTATGATGTGTTTTGTTCACCACTTTTAAATCGTCTCTTACACATTTCACTGCATGTCACCACCCTTTTATCGATTCAAACAGAATAAACAGGTTTTCAAGTAAAATCCTATTAAAATTTTCACACAGAACTGGTAATATGCCGTTTAATAAACCATCAAACAAAATTTGATTTGAAAACGAGACATTTCGCGCTGTCACTGTCAGCGTTCGGTCGATTATCGGTTGAACGAAATTAGCTGCGTTATGTATGTTGCTATGCAACACTTATAGTGTCTAGCTAGTCTTTTATCTATGAATAACAGAAACATCTTCGATCGGTAACATTAATGACATTGAACTATTTAAAATCTGACGCACAAGCGTAAAGCCCAATTTATTGTTGAGCGAGTTTGATTATTGCAATACCAGCAGTGAAAAATTCAATGTTGTTATTGTTTTTATTGGTCAATTTGAATCAAATCACACTCTGAATTGAAATTTACCAATAAAACATTGAGTTTTTCACTATGCTAGTATCACCAAACCCAAAATCGCTGGTCCTAACTCTTCTGACTTTCATTTGACAGTTCGATTGTACCAACCTCCCAATGATAAAAAATGCGTAGCGAAAAAGAGCTATTTCGATTCGCATTTGCGTTTTATAATGACTTCATTGTAAAACCAAAATAGAAAAAGTTTATTTTAAATCCCTATGGTAAAACACCTAGTGAAATGACTTTGTTCGACTCGCGAATTGCAATTTTGATTCAAATAAAAAAATGTACTATTCTTCTAGAAGATCATCAAATTTGTTCATCATGTTTACAAAAGTAAACGCTAACAGAAGACCAGATCTTCAAGTGAGTGGAGTCTCGTCCTGAGCTGATTTTTTTCTGATGTGAAGTGGGCACTGGTATACAGTTTGCAATAAAGTTAAGTTCATTAGGATGAAGCCAGTGTTCTGTTAACAGGATTATCTCCGGAAAATGTATACCTACTGAGAATAAGTGCAATTCATCGCATTCATACTATATCAAGAAGCATTAAGGTGATTGATAGTTCGTCCGGTTCAATCCCAAAAATTGATTTTTATTCATGGTCCTCTAATAATTCGCTCTTATTTGTACAAGCACACTTGGATCGAGTCCGATTCATGGTTTCGGGGTTTCCTGGTGTAGGTAGGAACTATTCCTTTACGAAGGTGTTATCTGTGTGTTTGTTATTGTAATCTGTAAAATTGGTAAAGCATATCATTCAGTTGATTGCATATAATAATGGAACATGATCAATTTTAAGGTATCTAAGAAATTTAATCGTCTAAAGTAGGAACATTCTGACACTTTTGATCCGAATGAAACATGCTA
This sequence comes from Chrysomela aeneicollis, assembly GCA_029955515.1. Classification (NCBI taxonomy): domain Eukaryota; kingdom Metazoa; phylum Arthropoda; class Insecta; order Coleoptera; family Chrysomelidae; genus Chrysomela; species Chrysomela aeneicollis. Next base: position 5,287,470 of record JARUHQ010000018.1, on the reverse strand, counting down.
TTTTTTCTGCAACCGGAATAATTGATAATTAATAAAATGTAAGTGAAATAACCACCATTGCGGTTCACGTAAATATAACCTTGATCATCTTTCTGACAGAAATTAAAGAGGCCAATAAGGGCAATAAGGTCAAAAAAAGAAGAAGAACTATAACCTAACCTATATTTCTCCTGGTCTGAAAGATTAAGTATTTAGAATTAGAATTTGGGGATTCGATTTCCATTTGAGATATAATAAATGATATTAGAGTGGAAGTACTGAACATTTTATACTTAGCAAATCAGGTTTATTCAATTTTCAAGTGTCGTTTCAATATCAATATCAGAAATATATATTATATGTAGAAATATATATTATACGTAGAAATATATATTATATGTACAAATGTAATTGTATCAGTTTTTTCTTGAACATACATATAATGAATACGATGTTGATTATTCTTGAATGGGTAAGTTCTTTCTGGAATGATGATCATTTAACATATCACAATGCTATGTTATAAAGTATGTCATTTTTAAATCCTTGGATTTAGAAAATCAATTTTATCCCATATGCACTAAAAGTGTTGCCTAGCAACATACATGATTTTGTTGTGTCAGTAGAAACGTCAACTTCCAGAGCTGATTTCTGAACAAAAATGGACTATTGAGTCGGTTGCAGAAAAAAGGGTTTTTCATACGACCACGTATGAAAACGTCAATAATCACACTGTTTTGTTATTCAGAAAGTAGTTCATATCACCATGGTATTGTTTAGTTGAAAGAAAAAAAGCACAAGTGTTGATATGAAAAATATCACAACGGTCGCCTGAATTGATAGAAATAATTAGGTATATTGTGAAGGTTCTCACTGTCAATATGAGCGTTCTCAAATCAAATTCATATTATTTATTGAAATTTCTGTTTCGTTTTGAATTATACCGAGAATTCTTTATCTATTAATTTCAATGTGTCTGATACATAACCTCTGAATTCACTTTGAAACTGGAATCTATACTCTTTGCTGATTACAGCGGGTGAGATCATTCAAAATAATACGGCTACAGTTTTATGAGCGGCTTGCTGCTTGCATCAGTTTGATATCACAGTATCACCAAAGAGAAGATTCTTTGGTATCACAGATGTTTGCAAGAAGTCAAGGACGCACTAACTCGAGTAACTCGTACGCGCTCGCGCACGTACTTCTATGGTTCTGTATTCCTGGTTGCGTGATTACTGGCGCTAGCAGGCGTATGGTGTCAAGGTTGTTTATGTACACTGGTGTCAATATCAATAAAATTTGTCCTAAACTAAACTAACTCAACCAATCAGTGATTCACATAATGAGGAATTGTCGGAGAGGTATTCAAATATAATCTTGAATATGGAAATAAATAGTTCTTGATATCGAATCAAAACCACCAGCGCTCAAGTTACATTTTTGACAAGACCTCCCGCGAAATGAAAGTATTCGGAGTCGTAGGAAAAATAGTGTACAAAACTCGATGGATGCATTTCCTTCACTCGTTTCCGCACTCACCGGTACGCGGCTCGTGCTAAACGACTACTCGTGTGAAATATGTCACTTTCCACACTTGTTGTGTAATATACTATTATTCTCTATATTGAAATATCACAACAACGATTTCAAATGTATGCAATATTTGAGTTCTTCGAGAAAAAAATATATAACTGGGATTTTATGTAAGGATAATGATAAAGCAGCAGCTGATACCAATTTACCCCCTTTTATTTCCTTCAAATATTTTAAATATGGTACACTAAACTTTGAACTCTTTTAAATCTGTAACTATAAAGACAGTGTTTTTTGATTACAAAGAAATAAAATAACACAACATAACACCCAATCATATGACCTTGATAAGCATCAGTGACTGAATCCGAGGGTTTTAGGAAATTAGTAGGTGTCGTGGCATGGAATCTCCTATTGTAACAATGTTGTGAATTGAATAGCGGAACAACACAGAAGCCTCATTATTCCAGAAAGCAGGAAATAAAAGACGCTCTCCCATAATGGACGGCCTTCACTTCCTGTTGACCCACATCTCCCGTGATCAATATTCAAGGTTAACGCGATTGGAAGACGAGAAGGGTGAATGGTTTTGTTACATGGCGGTTAATGAATAGACAGAGATCGACAACCATTAATTTGTTACCTTGCCATTGTCCTGAAAGGCTCCGGATTCAGCTGGCGTTTCAATGGATTATCGATTCTTGCGGCAGGATATTGTAGATTTTCATTACATTAGGGGTAGGTTTACCTTCGTAGGAAAGGTAAACGTTGTTGACGTTGCCTCGATAATGGCACGTAGCGAACAGATGGAGAAGATATAAGAAAGCGTATTATTAGTGCCTTCAGCAAAACGATATCTTGAAATTTCAACTTACTATATCGAGATTTCAATTTACTATCTTGAAATTTCAACATATACTATTTTGAAATTTCAAATCACCATCTTCAAATTTCAACTCGATTATGTTGAAATTTCAACATAATGAGTATATTGTACCCTTAAAATGGCTTATAATACATTCCATGCCCACTCTGAGATTTATCAGAGAGGGCGATGCCCCCCCTGAGATTACACCCAAATCGGACAACCATTGGTGATTTTGCACTCATAATTTATTTTTCGATCAACATTTTTGTTTGTACCTTTGTATTTTGACCTAAGGAATACGAATTTGATGATGAAATCGAGAACAAACCACTACTTTCAAATAATATTATCCATGCCAAAGTTCGAAATTTCACCTTATTTTACTGATATCTATCATTCTTTTGACATAATATATTGAAGATAAGAAACATAATATGCCACTGAGTAGTTTATATATTTGCTAGGAGTCAGCTATGACATCTACAGTATTGGTCCAGAGTTTTTCACAATGGCCGTTGTTTTTGGAGCCTAGATGGTAAAATGGGAGGAAAAGTGGTAGTTTGTTAACGATTTTATTACCAAATTCGGATTCCTGAGGTCCAAATACATGGGTACAAACAAACATTTTCATTGTAAAATAGGTCGCATGATAATTGCATAATTACCCAACCATTTACCATTGCAATAAATTGGATCTGAAATTTTGGATGTTTCAATGTTGGAAATGTATCTAGTATGTGCCCGAGAATAGTTTTTCTCTTGAAATTTTAATAATTGTTTCAATATGAGTAAGTTAATGCGTTATATTCTATTTTGCTACTTTTCAATAATTTATATGAACAAAATTCAATTATGCTATTTTAGTTCGATTCATTTTGCCCCCCCCCTGGAATTTAGAAGTTTCGGCGCCTATGCATTCAATCACCGATAGATTGAACAATACTAGGTATTGAGTCGGAATGCTAACAATATCTTGGACTTGGTGAATATTTATGTACAGTAAATAATATTAGGTAGTACTTAGGTCAAATTTTACGATTCACTTGGATCCAACCAAAGTGAAATGTTATATTTCCTGACTAGAAACATGGAATCCATATAAACAGCAGTTTGTGTTTTCATAATAAATTACCCGCAAAATGTCTTTTCCACAAATATTTCATTAGTTTTGGCCACAACTTATTTATTTATTTATTAATAAATCCACACAAGCCTAATTGGCTTAATTATATGGATTCATTAACTTAAAAAGCATATTTCCTATGTTATCATGTTAACTGTGATGATAATAATAATAATCAGAACTGTAAATGTATATACTTTTACCCATAAAATTCATTAGATTTCGTTTATAGTTAGGGTTATAACGAAAGGATATGGTTGAAATCTCTTTATAAAAAACTGATTGAGGCATTGTCCATTCAATATCAATGAATTGATTAAATTGATTTACCAACTTCAACAAAGCAGCAAGAGGTGTTCTTGGCATTGAGGCTGCGACAGAAATATTGAACATGATCGAGTTTCGTGTGCGACGTGAGGGTACATGAAAGGGAATTTGTTCTAGAATTTTCTGTGAATCCACTTTGTTATTAATTAATTTGTAAAAAAACATAAAAGCTGATATAATTCTCCTTTAATCTATAGTGCTAAGATATTGAATTCCTTTCTCAAATGAGTTGAGCGTATAGTGTTATAATCAGGCCATCACTTTTATTTTTTTAAATACAAATACCGCAAAGATTTGTTCTGGATTTTTTCCAAACTGTCTAGGATTGTAATAAATTCTGCAAACCAGATTATTGATGCAAACTCTAATTTGGGTCTAACCAACGTATAATATAGCAGTTTAACTGTACTTATTTTATTGAATGATCGCGATTGTCTCATTAAATAGCCCAACATTCGATTCGTCGATCTTACTACATTTGTAATGTGGCTTCTAAAAGAAAAAGTTATGTAATTCGGGTTACTACAGCTTATTTAAGATAAAACAAGAATGTATAATATTTCGTTAGAGTAGATGAATAAAATGGTAGGTACATTGTGTACCCATTGGATTCCAAACACATTTTCTAAATGGAATGTTTCGATATCTTGTCAATTTTACCCCTTTTTCGGCACCACAGGCTGCTTTTTTTTAATTTCCCGCCAAGGAAAAAACGACATGAATTAGTGGTCCCTCAAAAACTGAGCGGTTGGCAGTTAATTTAATAGATTCAAGTGGAGTTGAACTAAGAATGAAACAAGAAAGAAGAAGGACATCACAATAGTTTAGCTACTCATATCAAATAATAATTTTCGACAAATATTTTTTATTCTTACCCATATGAATCATAGTAAAAATTGATTATTTTGCCCAAAGATCTACTTTGGAAGTAATATTTGTCCTGACTATAGCTATAAAAACTGAAGTTCATCAGAATACAGAACTAATACCCAAAATATAATCTAAGTGCGAGTGTAATAGTAATAGAGTGTATATATTCTTGAAAATCGCAAAGCATTTATGTTATCTCGAAAATCTGGCTACACCACTGAATTCTACGTAAAAAGATGTATAAGATACAGTTTTTACTTTTCCTATAAGTTGAAAGATAGCTACAGGAGGGATCCCAAAATGCAACGTTTTCAATTTCGCCATGTACCTATCTCAAAAACAGAAAGGGCTACGATAGTTCTGTTTTCGGCAATATTTTTTTCACAAAAGTGTAGGACAGTTATATCGAAACCACATCTCTCTATCCCCAAAGACAACTATCGTGCAAAAGTTTCGAAATTTTGACACACTGTACTTTCTTCATGATGGGAACCACTCCTATAGTCTAATTCACATCTTTTGTATATTCTTCCTTTCCATTTTTTAAATCATTTTTTCAATATCAGTCGTAACATACCAACGAAGAGGTAGTGGAATACTTACAATAACGAAAATACAGCAGTTAGGTTAGGTTAGGTTAGGTACAATACCAGTTAGGAGCTGAAAATACAAAATGGAAAATATGGCGTTTTCGATTATCAACAAAAACATTTAAATCAATGGAAAACGTGTATATCTTCATGAATGGAATAATCACGTACTATTAGCGTGTGAGCCTTTACCCACCCCACGTGACCTCACCTCACTGTGTCAAACATACGTCGCTTAGCAACCAAGTGCCTACCACTAATGATGATGATGATGATGATGTTATTGATTCTGAACATCATCGCCCTAAAACGTGTTATTTATAGAATCTCAAAGACAATTCACTGTATAAACTTTGACAAAAGCCAAGTAGTAAAACTAAAATAACAAAGATAAAAGTCAGTGCGGACATTTTTCACCCGAGAATTTTGCCCTTTCTCTTATACGCCTTTTTCGAATATCGGAAGGAAAACCTTCAGGGCAATATTAGAAAAGTTATAAATATGAATGGATCCGTTCACGATGAAATATGCCTATGCCAGATATGGTGAATAATTTATTCAGCAAGGGAAATTAGATTTAGCTGTCGTACAGCAAGTTAATTCTTTCACGAATCAATGTTTGGCGTCATTAAATCATAATTTATGATATCCATTAGGAAATGGAATGTGCGAATTGAAAACAATGATAGATTTAAAGACAAAGGGCTGAAGCCACAGCGTTTCAACTGATAGGCCTTTTGTTGTCGTAACTTTTCCACAAGTATAGAAAGGAAAACAGAATAAACGAAACTGTCAATGAAAATGAACATTGATGATATATTCACTGGGCATGTGGGATACATCAGCATACTGGGTGTCCGTTTTTCGAGTTCTACCATGGGTATCTCAGTTATCATAAGAGATACGATGTCGGTCAAATTGGGGCAAATTTGCGCATTTTCATGGTGAACAACTATCTGAGAAAAAGTTCATCATTTTCGTTTTCCTTCATTCAATCGAAATCCAAAATAATTAGACGTTTTTATCAAAGACGTTCTTGAGGCACTTTTTTACAAGGAACCATAATCTATCATCGTATCTTCTAAGGCATTCTTTATACCCTAGAAACAACACTTAACACGATATTATCGAATCTTACATGCTGGTCAAAATTTGGAAATGTTTTTGCGAAGAGTGTCTTGGAAACAACGCCCACAATTTTGTTTTTCTATTTTGGTTGTATAATGAAGTCATTGTGCAAAGCGAATGCGTGTCGAAATAGCCTCTATTTCGATACGCATTTTTTGTTATTCGAAGATTGGTACAATCGAACTGTCAAATGAAAGTCAGAAGAGTTAGGCCCAGTTTACTTCTGAGCGATTTGGATTTGGTGATGATATTTGCAGTGAAAAACTCAATGTTTTAATTGGTTAATTTCAATTCAGAGTGTCATTTTATTTAAGTTGACCAATAAAAATAATAATAACATTGAATTTTTCACCGCTGGTATTGCAATAATCAAAATCGCTCAACTGTAAACTGGGCTTTACGCTTGTGCGTCAGATTTTGATTCTTTCAATGTCATCATTGTTACCAATCGAAAATGTTTTTGTTATTTATCGATATTAAATCAATTTTTTTCTTCAAATCAATTCAAAATAGAAAAAAATTGCATATGACACACGTTTTATAAGACACGTTGTCGCACTTGTTCACTTGGAGCACTCCAACAACGCGTGTGACAAAATAGCGTCTTATAAAACTTGTATCATAATATACCATTACCAAACTGAATTCTGACAGTTTAATTGAATTTGGAAGCTTATACTCACATAAAAACAATGTTTTGAATTTGGGAACGACATTTAATGCTATAGAAGTTTGTTCTTCGCGAAACAAAAAGTAATAAAAGATGCTCGAATACCTCACCATTCACAATAATTCTTTTCCCCAAGTTCTGAATAGCTCGATCGATGGGTACAATTCTCAGAATCATATCTCAGAAGAAAAAATACTGGGTTATATTGGAAATATTATATTAGATGGCGAGTTATTGAGCAAATGTTAGAAATCAATATAAGGCTTTTTATAAGAGAATAAACATTAGATGCGAGTATTCCAAACGAAAATAATTACGAAGCTCGAAATAATATGGCCAGGAAGAACCTGATGATCAACATCTGCATTTTAATCAGTCTGGTAATTCCAGCTATGTATTATTCATTGTGGAAATTATAGCACAGATTAAGGTTTCGGTCCATCAAGAAGATAATTAATTATACATTTCAATCTTCAATGAGGGTTGTGATTTTGCAGCACAATTTTTGAGCACTGGAGTGGATGATAATAATTGGCCCTCACAAAAATGTAAACGGACAGGTTGATCATGCAAGCTTTCCAGAGCTTCAGACAGGTAATTAAATATAATTTGAACTCGATATAATGAACGATGTTTGCTATTTTCCGAGTTTGTTATATACCTGAGGTTAGTAAAATGATCATTATTGTGGTCTGGAAAAGATGCTTATAAGTCCACGATAAAAATTCAAAATATTTGAAAATTTACGAATTACCATTTTCATTATTTTCCTATTAGGGAAGATACACCAAAACTGAAAGCACTTCTTCATTGCCACTTTTTGCGATTTACAAATACTTAGTGCATTGTTTTATCAGGATAGAGGTGGATAGATAGACTGGTGAAATCACTTCATATACTGTGACTGGTCCCAAATCTCTTGATTTCGTCTACTTCGATAAAACGTGCATAACGTGACATGGCGTGGGTGAATCTCGATAAGTGAAGCCGCGATTTCAACCAAATTTACAGGTTACTGCAGGTGTCAACACGAAAGTATGAATATTTGATTCTGAATGACTTCTAATCGTTTCTAACAATATCATGGAGCCATTTTCCAATGAGTTTGATGCGAATATGTATCGAACATGATTGAAATAAAATTCTTCAAATACCTATCGGCAGTATCGCCATCTATTGTTGTACATGAGAACCCGACGTAATGAGCTGAAATGCAATTGTTCCAAATCAAGGATTTGTCTGCTGAAACAATTGAAGAGTAGCGCCACCAGGTCTTATTTCCATCATTATCAGGATCAATAGTGACACTTTGTTTGACATGCGAATTTTGCCATTGTGAGTAAAACAGACACACTTTTGATTCGAATCAAACCACGCTATTTTTTCTTCAGCCAAAAGAATTGATATCTAATTAATGAAATGTAATTGAAATAATCACCATTGTGTCTCACGACAATTTAACCTTGACCAATTTTCTGGTAGGTAGAGACCAAATAGACAAAAAAGAAGAAAAGGAAAAACTAACCTTACCTCTAGGCTCTCATTTTATATGCGGAGTTTAATGTGCATTTGATATTTGTTAGAGATAGGTAATCAATGAGTTAATCTCAGATTCACCTCAAATGTTGCCCCATATAAGAAATCAAAAATAATGTGCTGATCAATTGCCACAGGAACAGAGGCCATATAAAGAAACATAACAGAACAGAATATTTTGTATTCGTAACATTTGATGAATCAGATTTATTTTATTCTCAATTGTTGTTCCATTATCAATATCACAAATCGATTGATTCTTAATGAGCGATTACTAGGTACCTACCTCATTTTTAAGTCATAAAAATTTTAAAAATCAACTCCTAGGCACAAAAAGTGTTGCATAGCAATATACATATAAATTATTTTGTTGTGGCAGTATGAGAAACGTCAACTTCTAGAGCTAATTTCAGAATAAAAATGGACGACTTTCAAGGGCCGGTTTATTAATGCAGGGCAAGGTTAATATAACCCAAGGTTAACAGCTAACTCTGGGATAAAATGTTTATTCACTTCGAGGTGGGGTTAAACGCTATCAAAATCAAACAGGAAATTAGCTCTAGGATAAAGTTAACCCTGGGTCAGCTTACCCCTCGGGATAACCCTGCATTGATAAACCGGCCCTGAGTCGGTTGCAGAAAATGACATTTTTCGTTCTTGAATTGGACATTTCCACTTTTCGTGGAATTTATCAACTTTTTTTTCAAATCATATTTCGAATTATGAAATCACGCAACTTTGCCCGAATTCTTCGTGTAAATTCTCACGGTTCTCGAGATCCCAATAATGATATTGATGATGATGATATGATGACGATGATACGATGAAAGTTCAAAAGTCGTGTTTTGTTGAGAATTCAGTACCTACTTGGCACAACTTCATACTGGAAACTTGATATTTAAACTACAGACTTTCAGAATCAAATTAAAAAAAATTGCGTCACAAAAACTAAATCGTTTCTTGAAGAAACATGCATTTTTTCATACCCTCAGAACTGTTATATATGGAAAAGGTGATTGACAAAAGTCGAATAATATGTAAATAGAGAGATATATAGGCAAATAAATTCAAATAAACTTGAAAAAGGGAGATATAGGTACTTTAGAATGAAATAAACTGAATAAGGATTTCAAACGGAATTTTTACATTAGGAGATCGAAATAGTTCTTATCAGAATTTCTTTGTTCGAATATTTCGAATTTCAATATAACAAGTAACTTTTTCTATAACATCCAAGTTTTTATCACTTCAAGGAGTAAGTATCAATCTTCATCATCTGAATTTTAAGCAACCTTCAAGCAAATATTCCCACAAAAAACTTTGAATCGTCTCTTTTTATAATCATCGATAACTATTTCAGTAGGCTTCTGATGGGATATGGTTGACGTAAAGTAGTTTGCTTGCAAGTTCAATGGAGCTATGAACAAAAATTCTAGAATCAGATAAGTTCTTCATGTTTCCATTGGTGTCAAAATTCGATTAACAAATATGCATTGATGGTGACATAGTTGCAATCGTCATTATAATTAGATCACCATTTGTATTCTTCTTGGGTAAAGATATTCATCTAACTAAATATAATTATTGAAAAGTATAATCATGAGTAAATATTTTGTCGGGTTTTGATTCTTCTTTGTACTGTTGCTTCTCAGGATGAAACTATATTTTATGGGAAATAGACAGGACTTGCAAAAAAAATCATTTCGAATCGAATAAAGAATTTCCTGTCGAAAATCTTAATTTAACATTGTGATTTCGGAGACCTAGCAGGGTTTGGCTCACCCTGTATACATATTAGTACTAATATCGCTATATCCGGTCCAAAATATACCGATACTTCGAGAAACGAATAAAAAGAGACTCACCGAAAATGTGGGCACCCGAAAGTTGTGACACAGCTTCAGCTTCAACCACTTTGAAATGTGTTCCGGTATGAAAGGGAATTTCAGCATTCAGGGCGTTATATACATCAAACGTGCAGCCCGCAACGCACTGCGACGTACGTCCAGCTTCCGAGCTTTCGATCTGGCGCGAAAGCTCGCTGACGTATGTCTGAGACAGTCTTGATGGTTGCTGGCATCAGTGTTGTTCCAGGATCGTTTTTTTTTTCGTGCATTATTTGTCAGTTGAAAAGTGCACTTCAGATGACAATAGTGCACATTTTTTGTAATAGATTTATAGTACTATTTCATGAACTTTCCACGCATGCGCAGGGAAATTTACAGTAATGACAGATGACAGACTGCTTGGGGAAGGATATTATTTTATTAATTTATTTTGTCAATCATAGAAATAGGTACCTATGATTAAGGTATGATTTGCTAAAAATATATACTGATTCTTTGAACATGTATTTCAAGAGCATATTTTTTCAGAATTTATGATTTTTAAAAAATTTCGGGTAAAATTTCACATTTTATTATGCTATTCTAGTGACTCCTTACTATCTCATGTAAACAAGATCAATGTAGAATTTGGTAGAATCCTTGGAGTCTTGAAGAATAGAGATAAACTGTCAAGTGCTAATGGTCATTGACATCAAGCTGACATCTGACAATCAAAATTATTTGAATTTCTTCCACTTCTCAGTTCTCATCAATGACATTCAACCAATATTATTAATAGATCATTGCATTCAACAGATTTTAATCAATATCTGGAAACCATTGTAGCAAATTTCAATGAAAATGAAAAGGTGCACTTTTTGAAGGAAATAAGGAAAGTGGTGCCGCAGTGCGCACTTAGTTGAAAAAGGGCGTCAAAGTGCACAATTGTGCAGCCAGGAACAACACTGGCTGGCATAGACTTTTGCTGGAAATCCACCATTGGATACTCTCTTCTAGATTCAATTATTTTCCTCGGAATTATCTGCTCTACAGCGTTTCAAATTGGAACATCATCTACGAATACGTCTTATATACAGGTCCATCAAGAGGATCTCAGAGACACGAGGTCGGTTAAAAAGGGGCAAAGCTGCGCATTTTCATGCTGAACAATAATTATCTGAAATAAAATTGGTAAACCTTCGTTTATCGCAATCCGATTGATTCAATTTTTTTGTTGAATCTACGTATTTTGACTTCCTGATCACTAATCTGAAGTCAAAAAGCGGCGGTCTCAAGCATTTTCAGGGATACGGCCTGTCTGAAAAATGACATTTGACATATCAAATTTCTGCTATTAAAAACAAACTAAATTCACCCTTCTTTGAACCAGAACATCATACACGCTTATTTTTACTTATTTCCAACACTTTTCAGCAGAAAAAATCGTTATTGTTTTAAAAATTTACCCTTCTTCAAAAAGTAAACAAAACAACATAATTTCTCTGATTTTCTGGTAATTTTTATTTATGATATTGGCAAACGTGATTGTTTGGCTCATGGTATATAAGACGTTGCTAACATCTTAAATAAAAATAACCACAAAATTAGTGAAAAAATATGATTTTTTCACGTTTTAAATAAGAGTGAATTTATGTAAAAATAACAGTTTTTTTCTGCAAAAAAGTGTGATGTTTTGGTTCAAAGAAGAGTGAATTTTGTGTGTTTTTAATAGCAGAAATTTGAGATGTCAAATGATACATTATTGAGATAAAATGGGGCCGTATCTCCGAAAATACTTGAGACCGCCGCGACTCCAGATTCGTGATCAGGTCAAAATACGTATGTTACATCAACAATTTTTTTGTGTCATTATTAGTTTCTGAATTATGGGGAAAATTCGATGTTTTCGTTTTAAATTTTCCAAGCGAAAACCAAAAGGACCACACGTTTTTAACGAAGATGTTCTTGGGGAGACACTTATATACAAGGAATCTAAATCTGTCATCGTATTTTTCAATGCGTTATTAATGTCAGAGATGCAACACTCAACTTTGGTTCTTCTTATGCGCGCCATATAGAATTTTTACATTTTTGAAAAGTATGTTATTTCCTGATGAATACGATGATGTATCACATAATAATTATGTTTATGCACGACCGGGCGTAAAATGGCACTTTATCTCCCGGTTGTGCGGGCGTAAAATAGTTGGATATACTCGTGAGCGTCAGATTAGACAAGGAGAGTTAATTACATGCAGAAAGGTGTGCATTTCAAAAATCTGAAGATTTACACAAGCCGAAATAGTCAAAATTGTTCCACTTAGTGCTTATCTTCCCTTCTCACACTTTTGTAATGATGCCCAATTTTGTATTTCTCATTCTTTCGCACCGTCCCCATACTTTCTGTTGCTATGAGACATATGTGTACAACGCTTTGATTTGTTTATTATGCTCTAAAAAATATTCAGTAGGAAATGAAGAATACCGAAAAAATACAAAAATAAAATTTCAAAACTTCAGATTAAGAAAACTCCTCCACATAATTGTCAGATTATGAGTCAGCACAACAAGGACATCAAGCTGAATAGTCTGTATAATAATCTGATGCGCTCGAGTATTTCAATGTCACAATTTTTTTTGCATTTTCAAAAATCTGCTATGAGTTTCGGTCGCGTTCAAATCGTCTGTCTTTTAAATAGTAGCTTCTTTAGGGTTCACTCAACATCCCTTTTGAATATCTGACGCGTTCGAAATAAACTTTTTTTTTTCAATTTTCAACTCCCTCGTACTGCTACCCCCTGCACGCAAACCGGCAGATTGATATTCCTCCGTTATCAGAAACACGTTGAGCGCAGATACTATTAATATCTGACTATTTTTTTTACATTTCGGAGGAACTGTACACGCTCCCCATACCAGTGAAAGGATATACATCATATATCAACGATCATTTACCCTTTTTTTATTTTTAGCATCTAATCTTTACAATCCAAAAAGTCCCCTGCTCGACGATCGAGTGAATCCCCAATCAGCCTCTCGGCCCCCCTACTATTAACAACCAAGATTTCGAATTAGGAACGATATTGGTCGAGTTCCGAAATTCCAAACCAGTACTGTTCAGTACGAAAGCTCTGAAGGGACACTATATATATTTTTTTTATCTCATTATAATGAGTTAGCTATCTCAATATAATGAGATAACATCTCATTATATTGAGATACCTAACTCAATATAATGAGTTAAGTTTCCCATTATTATGAGATATAGCTAACTCATTATAATGAGATAAATTATCTCATAATAACGAGATACTAACTCATAATAATGAGATACTAACTCATTATTATGAGATACTAACTCATTATTATGAGATATTATGAGATAAATAATGAGATACTCCATCTCATTATAATCAGATAGCAAAAAATGTTAAAATAATATTTTTGCTACTGCTGAGTTGCCACAATTAGGCCGTAGTTTTCAAACAGATGAATATATATACATGGAAATATGATGCCAGGAGTGATATTTCAATGAATGTTCAGAATTTCACCAGTTGAAAATAAGGGTAAACAAGTTCATACTGATTTGTCACTGCGAATATATAAAGGTAAGATTTCAAATAGATGTTATTTTGAGAGACTATAAATATTTTGAGGTCATGCATGACTACTTTGTTTTTCTCAATGGCATAAAAAAATTGTTTTTTATAGCTTTCGATGAAGATGACTACACTATAAGTTGATGGAAAAAGAAGTTTTGGCTCGGCCCATTCTCAGAAGTAGATGTTTCAGCCATAGGTTCAAGAACTAATGCTCTTTGTTTCAGCAGAATCTCAGAATTCTGATGATAATTCATGAATATACCTAATTATTATACATTTATAAGATCTTTTTATATGTTCCAAGAGAAAGGTGTAAGGTTATGAAATATTACTGCAATCTGTTGAACTGGGCTTGATCCGCTTGATCTATTAATTATAGTGATTATATGAATGTTATATGAATGTCAAGCAACTTATTGAAATTTCTTTACATCGTGAAAACGTATAAAAAAAATAACCTCTAGGTTCAGTGATCAAGCCAAAGTCTATTACCTACTGAAATGTAAACAACACCAAGCTGAAAGAGATGGATATAGGGTCCTTATTTCATTATTCTTCAAGCCAACAAACATTCGCATATTTCCATATTATTTGGAAAAAAAGCACTTGTTGGCAACATTGCTCAATATTAACTCATTATTATGACTTATGGTATCTCATTATTATGAGATAAATTATCTCATTATAATGAGTTAGCTATATCAGAATAATGAGAAACCTAACTCATTATATTGAGATAGCTAAGTCATTATAATGAGATGAAAAAATATCTACAGTGTCCCTTCAGAGCTTTCGTAGTTCAGTACTTAAGATCGTTCTAAAATTACTAAAATTTACTGGTAGAGTGGTTGACTAAACCTGAATTCGTTCCGAAATTGCTGACTGTCATCAGTAAATTCAGTAATATCTGAACGCGACTATTATAGGTAAGCTAGAGAACTTTTTTCTCCGCAAAACAAAACAAAAAGAAGTTATAAAATATGCATGAATACTCCACCATCGACTTCTAGACACAACTTCACCCGTTTTTCTTCTGAGCTCATCAATTTCATCGATGGGCACAATTTTAAAAACTGTTCGTCCATTCCCCGTGAATGAAAATCCAATAAACTTGTTTCTAAGGTTTGATTCTTAGAATTACCTCACCCTTATACCCATCGATCGAGCTATTCCGAACTTGCGGAAACGAGTAAAATTGTGTCTATACATGGAACCAACCTATTTGAACATATTTTATGTCTTTGTTTTGATTTATGAAGAAAGACATTTTATAGTATATGTATTTCCTTATTCAAAATATTGGTTTTGATTCCAGTGATCTTTCAAAATTACACAGAAGTCAGTTCGTCGAACAAAATTGTTGACTTTCTTTCCAAAAAGCACATTTCACAAAAACGATTTTTTCCCAATCTTGACCATTATGTAAGAGATTCGATCATATCGTGTGATACGTGGTCAGAAAAAAACAGACTTTGCAAGAATGAAAAAATACAATATTGGTTCCATAATGATATCGTGAAGGCCTTGAAAAATACGGTGAGAGAATATTCAGATTCTTTATGCAAAATTGTCTTGGGAACTAATCCGGTCAATTTAGACATAAAAATAGTGGTCAAATAACAACAATTCTCGGAAATCCAAATATTGGTGGAGAGCTGGGGTTTACCATTACCAATAAAGTTTCAAAAATCCCCATCGATCCTATGTGTGCCTCAAAAGTCATTCAAGGTGAAAGGTCGAAAATTGAGGTTTTTTGGATTTTTTCGAAAACGGTGAGTTTTATCGAAAAAAACCTCAAACCAAAGTTGTAGATCCTGAAATTCTCTACAAAAATTGTTCCTTCAATTATTTTAATATTGATATTGATTATTTATATTGCTATTGATTAATGGATTAACTATTGTTCTGATTTTTTTAGATATTTTAATCAGGTTCATAGGTACTCTTTGATGTCTACTTCGATTTCTTCTTCTTCCTCTTCCTCTTGCTGTATGTTCATACATTTTTCAAATGAGGCTGAGTAATTGGTCTCATAAAAATCTTCCTCAGCTGGACATTTGAGCAAGACTGACCTTGGCAATTGGTACACGCTGGAGAACACAGAAACCCGACTTTTTTACAGCCACATTTGGCACTCCAACCTTTTTTGCAATTGCAAAAAATAGTCTAGAGGAGTTTTTCTGGAGCAGGTGGGAGTAAAGTTTTATCTATCAATTTCCAACACCAGTCTTTTGGGTTCAGTTGATTGCAAAATTTATGAACATCCAGCAAGAGGAAGAGGAAGAAGAAGAAATCGAAGAAGACATGACTGTTGAAGTAAACTTTCAAGAGTATGAATCTGATTAAAATATCTGAAAAAATCAAAACAGTCAACTCAATAATCAATAATCAATATCAATAATCAATATCAATAATCAATATCAATAATCAATATCAATAATCAATATCAATAATCAATATCAATAATCAATATCAATAATCAATATCAATAATCAATATCAATAATCAATATCAATAATCAATATCAATAATCAATATCAATAATCAATATCAATAATCAATATCAATAATCAATATCAATAATCAATATCAATAATCAATATCAATAATCAATATCAATAATCAATATCAATAATCAATATCAATAATCAATATCAATAATCAATATCAATAATCAATATCAATAATCAATATCAATAATCAATATCAATAATCAATATCAATAATCAATATCAATAATCAATATCAATAATCAATATCAATAATCAATATCAATAATCAATATCAATAATCAATATCAATAATCAATATCAATAATCAATATCAATAATCAATATCAATAATCAATATCAATAATCAATATCAATAATCAATATCAATAATCAATATCAATAATCAATATCAATAATCAATATCAATAATCAATATCAATAATCAATATCAATAATCAATATCAATAATCAATATCAATAATCAATATCAATAATCAATATCAATAATCAATATCAATAATCAATATCAATAATCAATATCAATAATCAATATCAATAATCAATATCAATAATCAATATCAATAATCAATATCAATAATCAATATCAATAATCAATATCAATAATCAATATCAATAATCAATATCAATAATCAATATCAATAATCAATATCAATAATCAATATCAATAATCAATATCAATAATCAATATCAATAATCAATATCAATAATCAATATCAATAATCAATATCAATAATCAATATCAATAATCAATATCAATAATCAATATCAATAATCAATATCAATAATCAATATCAATAATCAATATCAATAATCAATATCAATAATCAATATCAATATCAATAATCAATATCAATAATCAATATCAATAATCAATATCAATAATCAATATCAATAATCAATATCAATAATCAATATCAATAATCAATATCAATAATCAATATCAATAATCAATATCAATAATCAATATCAATAATCAATATCAATAATCAATATCAATAATCAATATCAATAATCAATATCAATAATCAATATCAATAATCAATATCAATAATCAATATCAATAATCAATATCAATAATCAATATCAATAATCAATATCAATAATCAATATCAATAATCAATATCAATAATCAATATCAATAATCAATATCAATAATCAATATCAATAATCAATATCAATAATCAATATCAATAATCAATATCAATAATCAATATCAATAATCAATAATCAATATCAATAATCAATATCAATAATCAATATCAATAATCAATATCAATAATCAATATCAATAATCAATATCAATAATCAATATCAATAATCAATATCAATAATCAATATCAATAATCAATATCAATAATCAATATCAATAATCAATATCAATAATCAATATCAATAATCAATATCAATAATCAATATCAATAATCAATATCAATAATCAATATCAATAATCAATATCAATAATCAATATCAATAATCAATATCAATAATCAATATCAATAATCAATATCAATAATCAATATCAATAATCAATATCAATAATCAATATCAATAATCAATATCAATAATCAATATCAATAATCAATATCAATATCAATAATCAATATCAATAATCAATATCAATAATCAATATCAATAATCAATATCAATAATCAATATCAATAATCAATATCAATAATCAATATCAATAATCAATATCAATAATCAATATCAATAATCAATATCAATAATCAATATCAATAATCAATATCAATATCAATAATCAATATCAATAATCAATATCAATAATCAATATCAATAATGAATATCAATAATCAATATCAATAATCAATATCAATAATCAATATCAATAATCAATATCAATAATCAATATCAATAATCAATATCAATAATCAATATCAATAATCAATATCAATAATCAATATCAATAATCAATATCAATAATCAATATCAATAATCAATATCAATAATCAATATCAATAATCAATATCAATAATCAATATCAATAATCAATATCAATAATCAATATCAATAATCAATATCAATAATCAATATCAATAATCAATATCAATAATCAATATCAATAATCAATATCAATAATCAATATCAATAATCAATATCAATAATCAATAATCAATATCAATAATCAATATCAATAATCAATATCAATAATCAATATCAATAATGAATATCAATAATCAATATCAATAATCAATATCAATAATCAATATCAATAATCAATATCAATAATCAATATCAATAATCAATATCAATAATCAATATCAATAATCAATATCAATAATCAATATCAATAATCAATATCAATAATCAATATCAATAATCAATATCAATAATCAATATCAATAATCAATATCAATAATCAATATCAATAATCAATATCAATAATCAATATCAATAATCAATATCAATAATCAATATCAATAATCAATATCAATAATCAATATCAATAATCAATATCAATAATCAATATCAATAATCAATATCAATAATCAATATCAATAATCAATATCAATAATCAATATCAATAATCAATATCAATAATCAATATCAATAATCAATATCAATAATCAATATCAATAATCAATATCAATAATCAATATCAATAATCAATATCAATAATCAATATCAATAATCAATATCAATAATCAATATCAATAATCAATATCAATAATCAATATCAATAATCAATATCAATAATCAATATCAATAATCAATATCAATAATCAATATCAATAATCAATATCAATAATCAATATCAATAATCAATATCAATAATCAATATCAATAATCAATATCAATAATCAATATCAATAATCAATATCAATAATCAATATCAATAATCAATATCAATAATCAATATCAATAATCAATATCAATAATCAATATCAATAATCAATATCAATAATCAATAATCAATATCAATAATCAATATCAATAATCAATATCAATAATCAATATCAATAATCAATATCAATAATCAATATCAATAATCAATATCAATAATAAGGTAATATCTAGAACTTGACAGGTATTGTTCCCTTGAATTATCCTATAATTGTCATAACAGTTAGTGGAGTAGGCCTACAGGGGAAACCAAGGTAAAAAACGCGCCGAGTACAGTACCACACAGGTGGCGTGGAAATGTGTGCATATCATGTATGATGTGACTCTTAGAATCGCGATATCTCACGAATGGTAACTCATAGGAAAAAAATTATGGAGACCATTTTTGTAGAGAATTTCAAGATCTACAACTTTGAAATCGAGTTTTTTTCGATAAAACTCACCATTTTCGAAAGAAATTGAAAAAACCTAAAATTTTGACCTTTGATTCCGAATAACTTTTGAAGCACACATATAGGTAGAATCGATGGGGATTTTTGAAACTTTATCCGTAATAGTAAACCCCAGCTCTCCACCAATATTTGGCTTTCCGGAAATTTTTGTTATTTCAAATGTCTATATTGACCGGAGTAAACGTCCTAGTTGTAAACGTCTAGTTTTTTTGCTTTTCATTTCGTTTTTATTCAATAATTCTTAAACGAAAACTGACACATCAAATTGTCTTTCAAGCATGAAATGCGCAACTTCGCCTCTATATTTGACCGACCTAGTAACTCTTATAATAACTCAGATTCCCATGGTGGGGCAACCTGTATACAAGGTGATTCAAAATTCGATGTAGATTTGAGACTTTTTTTCATTAACTTATGTTCGAGAATTCACTCCTTCGAGATAAATTACGTGAAAAATTTCGTTTTTTACATAGATATTTTAAAAAGTTGAAAGCTGTAGATTGACGGGGTTGTAATTTTGGACACATGTTTTATTGAAAAGTCTTATTTTGATCCCAGGAATATGTCCTTAAAATGTCTAAATCGAATTTTGAATCACTATCACATTATATGGTCGTGGCTAACTTCAGGTTTAAGAACGTTCAATACTGAAACTTACGCTCATTGCATAATTTATATCAGAAAGTAGAATGAAAAATGCTTCCAAGGAACCAGTAATATAGTTAGAGGAAGTTGGGCAAAAATAGACTTTTGTAGTCCATCAACGTATCTCCTTAATGCGATCAATATTCATCACTAATTTCGTTTAATGTTACAGAGAGCGTAAATTATCTACCTGATTGTATACCTTTCAAGTGTTTGTTGGTCCTACTTGGTCCTACTCATCAACAATTCATTTGCTGCTGGAGAATTTCCAACTTTCCTTATATCCACCCGTAATCATTCCAATTCATAGAGGCGGCAGTATAAATAATCCATATACCTCTAGGCCCAAAGCTCTCAACCCAACATTAGCTAAAGTTACCCAGAAATCAGTCGAGAACTGATAATGGTAGAATTACTGAGTAATAGGGGAAAATACAGAGAGATAAATCTTTAACGTCGGAAGAAGAAACATCTTGTTGACAAAGTATAGGCAAATAATAGATATAGGGTTTTACTCCTTCTCTTTGGTGTAGATATCTTAAAATAAAGGAAATATAAACCTACGCAACACTAACTTCGTCGCACCCCAAAATGTTGCCCCTGTTAAGATTTGAATAACTTTTTTCTGCTTCGAACAATTTGAATTCTGTTTGCACTGTTCGCTAGCCCAGTCCTTCAGCTATAATCTCGTACTCCTGCGATACATGAGGTTTTTTCCATAAATTCGCTACAAGATGTTACTTGACATTGTGCAAAATTCCGGAATTTTCAAAAGGATCTCAAATGAAGAAACCCCGTTTTTTATCTAAATTTAACAGCAGAGGCATGAAGACGATCTCATTACCTTGTGCCATTTCCAAAATCGTCTTCTTATCACTTTTCTTTACAGAGTGATCTCAAAAATGTACTTTTTGGTGTTGCAGTCATAACTTTTTTCCTCGTTAACCGATTTCAAAATCTCAAGCGATAATTTGATAAGCAGCATGCCAGATAGGGTCGATGAACTGAATGCCAAAAGGGGAGGACCCACAAAATATTGAATTTTACATGTTTAAATTCTACTGTAACTGTTATCCAAGTTACAATTTTTCTTTGTTATATATCGATCATTTAAATTTCAATAAGAGTTGTTTTCTTATTCTTGCTTACTGGGACGATCAATGCTTCACTATTGAGAAAAAAATACGCTGTTCTGGAGCTTCAGCTGGTCGGTCACTTATTGTGATTTTTGTAACGTTGGTTACGGGACATGCATTTCAGGCGAACAATGGGCTGATTTTATTCGAAAACATGCCATTTTAATTGGGTTCTCACACGCACAATTTTCGACTACTGAAAGCAAAAAAAGATCTGGACATATCCAGAATGAATGATCCTTCCGAAAACAAGTTAATTTTCATTCAATTTTCCTCCCAGCCGGGATTTAGAGGGTGTTTCAGATTTGGGCCACCTTTGAGGAAACCCTCGATCTTGAATGTTTATCTTGAGTCAATTCTGATCTCCATATCTTTTCATCTCAAGTTTCAGCTTCAAAATGAGCCTGACATTTTGGAAATCGGTTAACGAGGAAAAAAATTATGACTGCAAAACCAAAAAGTACATTTTTCGAAATCACTCTGTAAATAAAAGAGATAAGAAGACGATTTTGGGAATGGCACAACGTAATGAGATCATCTTCATGCCTCTGCTGTTAAATTTGAAAAAAACGGTTTTTCTTCATTTGGTATCGTTTTGAAAATTCCGGAATTTTGCACAGTCTCAAGTAACATCCTGTAGTGAATTTATGGAAAATAACCTCATGTATCGCAGAAGTACGAGATTATAGCTGAAGGACTGGGCTAGCGAACAGTGGAAACAGAATTCAAATTGTTCGAAACATAAAGAAGTTATTCAAATCTTAACAGGGGCAACATTTTGGGGTGCGACGAAGTTAGTGTTGCGTACTTTAATTCGTCATGTCTAGAATTTTGTTTGCCTGTTATCATGAGGCACATACTGCGTTTGTTTCTTTAACTCCCTATAGCCTGTGATGTATCTTTGATGCATACCTACCTACATTTTACACTGACTTTTTCAATAAAATTTTAGATTTCCTCATTAGCTCTGAAACTATTTGTCAATGAGAACTCTGTATCCTTTGGACAATAAAATATATTCAACCAATAGATCAACGTATACAAACTATCAACAGGTGATCTTCTCACAGAACTTTATATTGAGAAGACAACATAATTTTAGCAAGAAAAAGGATTAATGTTATATACGAAGCCAATTTACTTCAATGGTGGGCATCACACAATATCGGACAGTGTTGGCATACCTACATGATTTCCATATGATTTCTGATCTCTCTACATGACAGATGACACAATGGTGGAAGGGTCTTCTTTTACCTTGCTAGTTAGTCTTGTTGCGACTCTTATTGTTACTATATTTGGCCACCAAATGACTATATGGTCTAAACCACCAGTGTCATGACCGATTTTCTAATTATATTCTCCAAGCAGAGATTAAATGCTTCCCTCTAAGTATGGTGATTCCTTTCAAGTCTAGCATCATTCTGAAATATTACACCACCTGAAGTCCTGAAGAACTTCCCTATGCATGTTTGGGGAGTCCTAGGCCCTTAAGTTTGGGCATTTGTATGGTTGCTACCATGGTGGTTACTTATTATAGCGAAAAGTTCGTCATATATCATGAATTCATGGGGTATAGTACTGGGGTTTCATATTATTCATATGTTTATATCAATTCAAATTTCTTTTATCAATATTGAAACCTGCAAGAATTGAAATATTCGATAAACTCTCCTGACTGGATATTAATTCAATAGGTACCCTTGAATTAATTGCTTATATCGAGAGTGTGTATCGGAATGGAATAACACGAGAAAAATTAAATTCCACTTGCGCTACGTGCGGTTCAATAATCAATTCCTGAAAATAAATTGTGAATATTGATCGCGCCATCTATCGTCGGTGGGTAGAAGTAGAGATTTCCACCGGAAAAGTGTGGAAAGAAACCTCCACGTTTTTGGTGCCTCATTGATTATTTTATAGAAAACTGTATTTTGATAAGAACGAGTAAATAATCGTTATTTTCCGCCCACTAGCTTTGTAGAACGGTATGTTACTAGAAAAAATCTGATAATTCCAAATATCTTGACCAATATAATATTTGTCTTGACTAAGTTTTACCATTATGAAAACCGGAAAACCGTTGTTTATAACTCACTCAAGTAAGTACAATACAAATTTAATGACGAATACTGCTTGATGAGAATGAGCGGTTTTTAATGGAACTTCAGTATACTAATTCAAATACATTATTGGTAGATTTTTCGTTCTTGACAACCACTAAAAGTCTCCGGTATCTAAACTCTTCTAAACACTCATACAAAACAACACGATCATGAGTACGTACCTTTTGAGTAACTACAATTCACGAATATATATTTTTTTCATTCAATTCAGAGCAGCCCTCATAAATCAGGAATGCCCCTAAATATTCCAAGATACATTCGTTGTGGTAAAACTCGAGCCAAATTTTGAATTGATCATTCTAGAAGTTATAATACTAAAAAAACTTTATCGGGAAGGTATTACCAGATTAAATAATTATGGATATAAGCAATTTGTTCCATACACGACTCTCGAAAACAATAATTGAGATGAACAATTTTCAACCGTAATCAGCGAATGATAATAAAAATGTTTATTGCGTGAACAAATTGTTGGAGTAAATAAATATAAATTTGCTATAGAGATGGATGAATGAACAATATACATCATGAAAAAAATTCTCAAAACTCATCAAGTTTGAGGTTATCAATAAGTATGGCGCCGTCAGGATTACTTTCAGGGGGGTGCATCACATCTGCATCTAAACATTATACCATTAAGAGGGGGTTAACCTTATTTGGGATTGATGGTAAAACTTTGTGAAACAAGGAATGGCAAAAATCATATTACTCGGACCTCGCTGAAAAAAATCGAATTTTTTTTTCACTTTCTGCTTGAGGAAGGTTGGATCTAGGCATCTCTCGTAGTACTTTTTTGATTTTTTGAAAAAAAAACTAGTAAAAAAGTTGCGAAATTTCTCCCATATTCACTATTTTTTATCTCACAAGATATATCGTATTTCGAAAAAGTACTCCGAGAGATGCCTCAATCATACAATTGTCTCTATTGAAAAAAAAAATTTTCGCGATCCATCAATAATTACTAGCTCAAAAATGATTTTTGCTGAACCCCTGCAGACTCAATTACGGAGCATTTTTCATGACTGATTCGAGCGCCCTCGCACCAAATAAGCACTTTTACATGGATACTATGAATTTATGAATGAATCGTATTTTCATTCATAAAAACCAAAAATAGCACTGAAGCTATTCCAATAATTTTAGCACATGTGATGATATCAATGGAAGTTGCGAAAAGGATTCATTGCATTCTCGAATAAGACTAATTAGGTGAAAGAAAACGTAAACATTTTTTGCGAACGGCGGCGGCAGGCGCTATGTGCACATCAAAGGACCGTCCAGATATGCATGTATCATAGTTTGCGATTGCATTCAGATGGTGACACTATTGTTAGTTTGTGAACTAGTATTATTATTGTGATCAAGCATGTCGAGTTCAAATTATCGAACAGGCGATAAACATCGAAAAAGACTTTCTGTGAGGAAATTGTCAGTCGAAAAAAAGATATTGAGATTGATAAGGTACGTAAATATTTTCGAATGTTTTTATAAGAAATAATTGGAATCGATGTACAGGGTGTCCCATATTCGAAGCCCTACATTGGGAATTCGATAACGGTTAGAGATACAGGATCGGTTGAATCAAGAAAAAGTTGTGTATTCATGTGCGCAACAATGAGCCGCAAAGAAATACAAATTTTAGATTTTAGATTTTAATTTTTTATTGGCTTTATTTTAATAGATACGAAGAGAGCAGACATTTTCTTGAAACTGTATTTCATGCTCTATAACTTAGCAGTATAGAATTTTTAATACGACGTTTCGTCATTCGAGGGTCGCCATCGACTTTTTTTTTTTTCGAAATTTCATGCAGGTTATTTCGCGGTATGGACAAATAAAGGAATAAAAATTAAAAAAATTCATCGTAATGATAGATTTTGGCAAGATAAGATGGAATCAAAATTAGTAGATTTTTACATGAAATATTTGCTGCCTGAAATAGTTGACCAGTAGATACGAGAGTAATATGGAAATAAGAGATATTTCTGTACTACCTTCGGGCTGTTTCATCGGTACTATCTTTTGGCACATCCAAAACAAACAAATGCGAATCGCAAAATTGAAAAAAATACAGTTTTTTTTCAACCAGAATGAAATACTTTTTTTTTTCCTCAAGCCGCTTTCCACTTATTTCAATTCCAATATTGAATGAAAATTTCCAATGAAATTTTGATTTGATCCTTTCCTTGCATATGGATACAATATACCATGGAAACCAGAAGATAAAACAAACAAGTGGACTTCTGACTATAAACCTATGACCGGGGGTGATCCATTTGAAAAAAAAAATTGCGATTCGCATTTGTTCGTTTTGGAAGTGATAACATACAACTTTTATATTCAATGTTTTTTCCACCTCGTATACTTGATGCTGTAGGTAAGGGTCAAAATATAAGAGACAAATAGGATGTTATTTGTAAATTTTGTTTTCAAATATATCATGTGAGTTTTCGAGTTTTCAAGTTCAGTAAAGATATATACTGAATACCTTGAAAAATGTCATTCATTCATACCTATCGAAGAAGAATATTTCGATATATTTTGTTGTGTATAAAAATGTTCAGTATAGTTTCTCCATAAACAGCATTTTTTATTCTGTGTCCATATTCATCATACGATGCATCAATGAGAAAGCATTCAATTTCATCGTGATTCAAATTGATAACGAGCCCTGTCTGAATTCTCAATCCTGAACCTACATGCCCCCGATTTATTTTTGGAATGAGAAATCTAACCCGTTTTAGCTCACCAATTTTTGCTTGAAATTTTCTCTTTTGTCCAATCGAAAGTCCCATTTCTCCCACGACCGAGAGACATTTTCTAATTTGTGTATTTATAAGTTTCAATTTAGCTCGTGTAGACGTTTTTGTGTTACTGTTTTTGATATTCGAAAGGGTTTCATCTGTTTCGACAAGTTTTTTTATATTTCCCATATCATATCAAATTATCCTCATAGACACAGTAAGTTCAAAATATACTGATGAGTGATGAAAAGCCGGAGGCCTATTCTGAGAATTGTAACGGCCGGCCGACGGCCGCAGACCCGAGCCATCCCGAGCCACAGATTCCGAGCGACCACTCGACCAGGGCAAGACTATTTACTACGAATTTACGCGACACTGAGTTGGAGTGAGACGCCAACAGCGCTTAGCGTTTTTTGTTCGACATTGGTCTCCGCCCCTTTCGCTCGAGATTTTTACTTCCCCCTTTACACCGCAAATATACTCTGACATGTTTGTAAAGGTGGCAGCGAGTTTTGTCTTATAGGTGCCAAAATAGAAGGTTCAGAGAAAGCAACAAAAAATATGCGCCGCAGGCGAGAACTTTTCATGGTTCAAGGTCAAATACTTTCAAATTTGAAGATAAAAAGGAGCACATTTAGCGTATATAAAACATGACGACCCAAATACCTATAACTTTTTGTGACTGAGAGAAAGCAACAAAAAATATGTGTCGCAGGCGCATATATTTTATGGTTTAAGGTCAAATGCTTTCAAATTTGAAGATAGAAAGGAGCATATTTTGCGTTACGTGTAAAATTAACGGCCCAAATATAATATTTTGTGACTGATCGGTGTTCAAGCTCGGTTTCAAGTCATACTTGATATTGATATAGACAGGAGGTTATAAGTTATTTCTGCCTTACGCGCTACTGAAGTCATACCCATTGCCTACATGGGTGCATTGCCCCGATGCCCCCATGCTCTCGCCGCCCCTGATAATAACATATGTTAAATGTAGATTTATACAATCATGTATATATTATGTGAATATACATGTAATGTGAAATTCAAATCGAGCGAGTACTTGAATATACATAAGACTAGAGAAAGATAGTGATTTTATTGACAAGGTGATTAACAAATTTGGACAGCAGAACCCAGGTGCCTTAAGTTTTTATTCAAACATTAACAGAAAATATTGTTTTTTTCCGTGTATTTCTTTGCCAGGGAGGTGCAAGTGCACCCCCTTGCACCCTGGTAACGGCGCCCATGTCAATGACATCACTTAGATTATATAAAGAATGCATCAATTCAATATAGTTGGAAAAACCATTTTGAGAATTGACGATACCAATTTCCATCACATGCGTGACTGAATTCCTATATTATCCACGCTATTTATTCAAACAAAACCCTGTCCATATAAAAATTAGGCAATGAATTTATGAGCTTTATTGTAAAAAGGGCTATGTTCCTATATATATACCGCCTTCCTGTGTATATATATATATAAGCACCAGGTGTACTCGAGTTGATTATTCCTATAAATATTTGTTACGATTATAAGTACTCATGGAATGAATTCGCTAAAATAGGGTAATAATAAATTCACTTCGAGAAATGTCTTTGAAATGAAAATGTTATTGCAAATAAGCACCAGTTTATCTCCTATATATAAAACGTTGAAAACACATTTTTTAATAACCCGTTTAACGATTTAGAAAAAAAAGTGGTTCGAAATGGTTGCTAAGAAGTATATACCGGGTGTCAACGAATCTATTGGACAAGTCATAACTTCTAGAATATTAGGTGTATCAAAATGAGAATTGGTATAGGTGAATGGCACGTGAAGAGGAAAGTTTTCGCATATTTTTCACTTTCCGCTCACTTCCAGTTTCACCGGAAACGGCTCCGGTTTTGAATTTTTGAATGGAACACCCTGTATATTGTAGCATTTTTTGATTTCTGAGACAATTCTCACTACAATGATAGTAAATAAATCATGATTCATGGCACACTTGACAAAATTAAATAAATTATTATCCAGTATTTTCCTTAGTAATATTTAATTTATGTGCTTGTTTTTAATCCAATCGCAAATAAATTAGCATCGTAAGATTCGTCAAAAAATCCTTTTTTCGGAAAGTACTTGTCAAAAAATGGTTGCCATTTGAAAAATAATAGTTAGACACGAAAATGTAATTTTGCCAACTTGTGTTATCCTATCTATCATACTAGTCACTAAAACTTTCCCATCGTAATTTTCTGACATCACCTGAGGTCCTCAGATTAGTTTACGTCTGATCATGGCCACCTAGATGCAATATCAAAAGTGACTCTAGAAAAATGAAGTAGGCTTAAAAACTTTTTAGAAAGTCACATTCTGATACAGAATTGTCTCAGGAATTAAAAAATGTAACAGTATACAGGGTGTTCCATTCAAAAATTCAAAACCGGAGCCATTTCCAGTGACACCGGAAGTGACCGGAAAGTGAAAAATATGCGAAAACTTTCCTCTTCATGTGCCATTCACCTATACCAATTCTCATTTTGATACACCTAATATTCTAGAAGTTATGACTTGTCTAATAGATTTGTTGACACCCGGTATATCGAGTTTAGTTTTGAGAGAGCTAGTTGTTGACAATAATCCAACGTTGACGAAATAATCAGAATGAGACATTAAGAAAACATTGAAAAACCTTGAATATCAATGTATTAAGAGTGTTATTTCGAAATTTTATTAACTTTGAATAAGTACCTATATATCTTTTTTTTTCGTAGTCACTTTGAAGGG
Organism: Chrysomela aeneicollis; assembly: GCA_029955515.1. Taxonomy (NCBI): domain Eukaryota; kingdom Metazoa; phylum Arthropoda; class Insecta; order Coleoptera; family Chrysomelidae; genus Chrysomela; species Chrysomela aeneicollis. The sequence goes on along the minus strand of JARUHQ010000018.1, from coordinate 5,258,158 downwards.
AATAGTAATTTACGTAACAAGTCCGGAAAATACTGTTTTTTGGATGAGTGGACAAAATTCTAGGACGAGCGTAGCGAGTCCTGGAAGTCTGCGAGTCCAAAAAAACTGTTTTCGGGCGTGTTGCGTACACAATTTTTTCGGCAACCGTGTAGAATAACAAATCAAAGAAACACATTTCTTTATTGGATCAAAATTTCGAACATTTCAATTCTTATTTATATTAATATTTATATTAAAATTAGAACAATTGTTAATATTGAATGGATTCAATTTGTTTGAAATGCTTGGTAGGTATATTAAAGTGCCTTTTGTTGAAGTCAGAACAAGAAGGTAAATTTTCCGTTTCACATTGATTGTTTTCATCTGATGCTTTTTGAATGTTAGCTAATTTTATGTCAGATAGCTGTCAGTCGTTATTTTGCTGCTATGGTAATGATCAACTACATTTATCAAAACAATGATGGAAATAAGACCTGGTGGCGCTAGTAGATGATTTGTGCCGATTCTAGACCTCCTCCCAAGGTCACACACCCCCCACGTGGCCTTGGGGGGTCAATGACCTTAGGGGGGTCAATGACCTCGGGAGGAGTGACCTTGGGAGGAGTGACCTTGGGGTGAATGACCTTGGGAGGAGTGACCTTGAGAGGAGTGACCTTGGGGTGAATGACCCCGATGTGATCTTGGGAGGAGTGACCTCGAGTTGGCGACCTTGAGAGGAGGGTGCCCTTGGGAGTTGGTGTGGCCTTGAGAGGAGCGCGTCCTTGAGGAGGGCTTTCTTTTTTTCTGTGAGCGTGACCTTGTGTTTCCACACCCCTGAAATGGGAGGGGGTGCGACCTTGAACACTGCTGCTGCGTGCGCATGCGCCATTCTCCCGCGAGAGTTCAAGATCGCGTTGGTGAGAGTGGGGGAGGCGGTACTTCTATAAATTCAAGGGTGCGCAGAGCGGAGCACAGTTTATTGGGAATCACATATTAATCAGCATTTGTTGTTTGTTCGTGAGTGATAAAAGCGTTTTTTATTCATCATCATCATGTTGACCTGCAGTGCTTGTTTCCAAACATTTACGCGTAGTGATAATTTACGCCGCCATCAAAGAATTTCATGTGTTGGTGATTTGAGTGATTTGGGCGAGCCTAGTGCAAAAAGGGCTCGATTGGATATTTCGAATCCGCCAGCGCCATCGACATCTAGAAGTATGCAAAGATGTGTGCCCTGCGCTAAAGATGTTCCATCAGATAGGATGGGTGCTCATAAGAGAACCTTGGAGCATCGCTCTAATGCGTGCATGCACTACAGAGATGGCGTATATGCGATCGAGAGCGCGTTCAAATGCCGCATTATTAGCTATAGGTTAGAGTGTAGAACGAACATTTTAGATTACAATGCGTTCTTCAATGAGAATAGAGCTACAATTATATCTCTATTAGATAATATGCTACTGATTCATCACTCGATTAAAGTGAACATGGAAGTTTTTGGTAGATATGTCATTGAAACCCGAGATGTGAGAGATGTGAAATCTTTCATGGCTCCGAATCGCATAATTGCTTCATCGCCAGATTTGGAAGATATCGTTGACGCATTTCGGGATTGTCTTTCGAATCTAGCTATCGAATTCGAGGAACGTGATTCTGGTGAGTTGTTTGAAAAAATCAGATGTCGACTAAGTTTGCTTATTTCTTTTTTTTACTTTGATATTACAGGTTGGGCTTTAGAAGAGATTTTGTTTCTAGAAATAAATATTAATAAATATAGTCCATTAAGAGGCGGGTCTTACATAAAGCTGCCCACCTATATTGCGAACAAGAAAGCGGTGGTAAACATTATTAATCAGGATGAGCATTGTTTCGCCTGGGCAGTTACATCAGCTTTGTATCCTGCGAGGATAAGGAATACCGAAACATCTTCCTACCCACACTTTTCTACAGTATTGAATCTGGTTGGTATAGAGTTTCCTATGAAAGTAAGTGATATTCCAAAGTTCGAAAATCAAAATGATTGCTCCATCAATGTTTATGGGTTAGAGAGCGTATTCGATGATCAAAAAATGAAATATAGGGTTATTGGGCCGCTTCATTATGCTAAGAATAGGTTGGGTAGGCATGTAAACTTACTTTATATCTCGGACGATTCCGATAAGGGGCATTATTGCTGGATAAAAAATTTATCGCGATTAGTGTCAAGTCAATTAAATGCCAGAGGGCATAGGAATTTCTTTTGCGATGGGTGTCTGATATGTTTCTCCGATGAGTCGAAGTTGCTACGTCATAAGTTGAATGATTGCAATCATACATACACTACGGTTCCATCTCCAGAAATCAAGGTTGATAAATTCGGAAATAGCGCTCCCGGGAATATTTTAAAATTCCAAAGTTTTGAGAAACAGATGAAAGTACCATTCGTTATATATGCGGATTTTGAATCTGTTCTGAAACCCATCCAAACTTGTGAACCAGATCCTACGGGGTCGTATACTAATAAAACATTCGCTCACGAGCCGCATTCATTTGCATATCTCATCAAATGCTCCTACGATGATTCCCTCACTAAATTTGTTTCATTCCGAGGAAAAGGTGTAGCAAAAAAGTTTGTCTCCAGTTTAGTCGATAATGTTAAGGCTATATATAATATGCATTTGAAATGTGTTGTTCCTATGGCTAAATTGAGTGCTGCAGAGAAGCTTGATTTCGCTACCGCTACAATTTGCAACATTTGTGATAAGCCACTTGATTCCACAGATGTTAAAGTTAGAGACCATTGTCACCTGACTGGTAAAAAGAGAGATGGCGCTGCACATTCTAAATGTAATTTGAATTTCAAGCTACCTAACTTCATCCCCATCTTTTTCCATAATATGAGCGGGTATGATAGCCACCTCTTCATCAAACAATTGTTCGAGCATGAAGAGAGGGTGGATTGTATCGCTCAAACTAAGGAAAAGTATGTTTCATTCACGAAACATGTTTTTGTTGATGAGTACTTGGGAAAAGATGGGAAAAATCATAAAATGTTCATGAAGTTGCGCTTTTTAGATAGCTATAAATTTCTTTCTGATCCGCTGCATTCTCTAGCTGAAAATCTGACTACGGAACAGTGTGTTGAGACAGCGAGAGCATTTCAAGATCGCGAACAATTTAAGCTAATGACGCGAAAAGGCGTATTTCCGTATAGTTTTATTACATCTATCGATAAATTGGAGCATAAAGGTTTACCTTCTCAAAATGACTTTTTCGATAATTTATCGAATGAACACATTTCGAATGAGGATTATCGTAGAGCTGAGCGTATTTGGAAGATATTCAAATGTAAAACGCTTGGGGATTATTCAGACGTATATCTGAAATCGGATGTTTTGTTATTATGCGATGTTTTTGAAAATTTTCGGAAGGTTAGTTTGAAGACATACAAGTTGGACCCATGTCAATATTATACAGCCCCTGGTCTATCGTGGGATGCTATGTTGCGCTACACAAAAGTGGAATTGGAACTCTTAACTGACATCGACATGGTGAATTTCTTTAAGAAGGGAATAAGAGGCGGTGTCAGCCAGTGTAGTATGAGAAGCCATGTAGCTAATAATAAATTCCTCCCAAATTTCAACCCTGATGATCCATCGTCGTTTATAATGTATTTGGATGCGACCAACTTGTATGGTCATAGTATGTCGCAACCACTACCTACATCTGGTTTCACATGGTTAACTGATGTTGAAATCTCAAATTTGGATATCTCGAATGTTGCAGATGATGATCCGTTCGGGTATGTTCTCGAAGTAGATATTCACTACCCTGAAAATTTACATGATGCACACTCGGATTTACCTTTTCTTGTGGAAACCATCAGCCCGCCAGGTTCAAAATCCGCTCATAAGAAACTGATTCCGAATTTATCGAATAAGTTAAATTATATAATCCATTATCGAAATTTGAAACAGGCGATTAGAAATGGTTTAATCTTGACGCGAATACATAGAGTTCTTAAATTCAATCAATCTCGCTGGTTGAAGAAATATGTAGACCTCAATACTGAGATGCGCAATAAAAGTACGAACAAAGCCGATAATGGATTATTTAAAAAGATGGTCAACTGTGTGTATGGTAAAACTATGGAAAATGTCGATAGAAGGACCGATATCAAACTTGTGACCCATTGGGAGAGTATCGGGAAGCGGAAGGGTGCTAATGCATTAACGACCCTTCCCAATTATAAGACTTGCACGATATTTCATGAAAATTTCGTTGCAATTCACATGGGTAGGGTTAGCGTGCATTATGATAAACCGCTCTATGTGGGCTTCAGCATATTAGATGTGTCGAAAATTGTAATCTATGATTTCTTATATGATTGTATCAAGAAAAATTTTCCTGGAACATCCTCATCATTATTGTATACCGATACTGATTCCCTCATCTTGAAAATTGATAGCGAAAATTTCTATGATTTTATGAAAGAAAACATAGAATATTTCGACACGTCTAATTATCCTGTAAAAAATAACTTCAACATGCCTCGCACAGAATCGATCGTCGGCAAAATGAAAGATGAATTCCCAAACAACCCCTTAATTAGTTTTTATGGTACTGGCGCCAAAGCTTATTGCGTCAAATCAACGACTAGCGAGGTGAAAAAAGCGAAAGGTGTTTCCAGGGCTGTTATAAGAAACGAACTATCTCTAGATAGTTATAAAGACATCGTTGAGAAAGGTGGTTTGATATTTCGCAAGATGAATACTTTTCGTAGCTATAAGCATGACATCTTCACGGAGATGAGAAACAAAGTTGCTCTTTCATATCACGACGATAAGCGGTTTATTATTCCCAATACTGTCAGAACTCTTCCTTGGGGTCATAATGATATCGATTTTTATCGATTTAGTCCAGAGCAAAATTCAATTTGGCTACATCAGGCAATAAGCGACTTGTCGCAGAATGATCAGGGGGAGGATAATGAACGGTCCAAAAGATTAGACTCGCTAATTGAAATGTTGATGGAGCAATTAGAACCTCAGCAGTGAGCTCTATACCGGGAGAGGGGGTAGGGGGAGGGGAGGATTGTTTGCTACATGCCCTATAAGGGGTATAAGATATTTCCATTCCTCCGAGTTGGTGACTAGCTGCGATATTGGCAACAGCAGTTGAGATGACTACCGAGGTCAGCGAGACGCTTGCGAAACTTTCAATTCAGGAGCATGATAAAGAAAAGGGGAAAGCTGTGAGTATATTTTTTATTCGATAATATTCTCGATTTTGGGAATCATTTCCATATTATAAATGTATATTTTCTTGTTGCAGCCTTCCAAAAACGCTGTTGGGCAGCAAGGCATAGACAATTTCACGGATGAAGGATACGATGACGTCGAATGCAGCGAGAAAGCACTTGGGCGAAATAAATTTATGAATGTCCCTCGGTCATTCTTATGTACATTATGTAATCGAACACTTCACGAAACAATTGTGGCAGGTGTTGCTCCTATTTGTTGCAATGTACGCAGCAAAGTTTATATTTACCATTTTTGAAGTTATGTAATCGAAAACTTCATGAAACAATTGCGGTAGGTGTTGCTCCTATTTGTTGCAATATATGTAGTGAAGTTTATATTTACCATTTTTGAAGTAATAATATTTTTCTATACTCGAAACATTTATTGTAATATTATTGCGCAGTAGGCTATAATCCCCCCACCCCTCAGCCATTCTTGATATTCTTCACCGCAAAGGTGTGTTAGAGTCAGTTGTACGAAAGGCGGCCACCATGAAACTACTCGCTGTTGACATGCAAGGTTTCGTGCTTGGTGATAATAGTGTATTCCACCCCAAAGAAATATCTATCACAGATGGGGAGAAAACTAATCATTACATATTGAAACCACCTAAGCCCTATAACAGTTTAACTCGGAGTGAAAAAAAGCAAGTAACCTATGTGGAACGAAACATCCACGGTATAAGATACTCGAGTGGGCTCATCGACTATGATCAACTGATGGGTGAGGTGCTTGAGCCTATTGCGAGCGCTAGTATAGTTTATGTGAAGGGGCATCAAAAGTTTGAGATTTTACAACAGTATGTAGAACAATTGGCCTATAAGCCATACATTGTGAATATTGAAAAATATCAGCATGATATGTGTCTTCAAAACCCTGTACCAGTATTCGAAAAAGAAGCTGCTCTATGTATGAATCATACGCTATCTGCAAGGGTTAATTGTAGCTTGAGGCAATCGCACGCAGTATGGAGTTGGGTCTCTCAACATCTGAAATGGTGATGAAACATTTATATTCCAACATATTGTACTAATGATGTAAATAAATAAATATATATATATTGTCATTCGAGATTATTTTACCTGACACCTTCCACGCCAATTTCCTTATGGGTGAAGTAGAGAATGTCTGACGCGACAGTTGGTATGATTGGTGACATCCGGTATGGGAGATGGTAGTTGGTAAATTATAGTTGGTACGGTAGATGGCGCTTCACTTCTGTCAAAATTCATGCATCCCAAATACAACCAACTACGGGTACAGAACACTTCCTAATTGACAGTTGACATGATTGGTGATAACTGACGTGACAGGTGACAATTGGCAGGGCAGCTGTCACGGCGGCCATCTTAGGCGGAAAGAGCATTGAAAAGCGGAGGAGGTAGCAATTTTAACCATAGCAATTTCAACTCCTGAGTCGAGCAGTAGTCATTGAATTGTTATAGAAGCATCTACAAGTGAGCATTCAATTATGTCTGGACAATATCGAAATATGTCCATGAGACAAATGGTGGCCGCCATACGGGAGAGACAACGCACCAACCCGGTGGAGATCGACGAAATGGTGCAGAGACACTTGGACGAGCGGCGGGCCGATGAGATCCTACAGGAGTTTTTAGACGAGCGGCGGGCCGATGAAGCAATGCGGGAGATAATGGCTGTGGAGATTCCAGAACTCGACCCTGGATCAGACTCTGATGAAACCATCATTTTATCTCCCGTTATCACAAGAAGGGAGCTACGTAGGAAGAAGAAGTCGAGAGTGCCGCCTTACACGGCTAAAAGGTTGAAGCCGAAAGTGAAGTAAACAAATATATATCGTTTTTTATATTATATATTTCAATAAATTTTTTCATAATACAAATTGTTTGTCATGATATGAATACACCATTAATAAGTAAGAAGTGGTCCTCAAGTGTCTACCGTTTCAATTTCTCTCGTAGATGCCTAACTGTTCTCACAAAAGAAGTGAAAATCCCATATTTATGTGAATCACAGTCGCACACGCAATAACAATAATGCATACATTTCCTGCATGCAAGCCCATCTACGACATCGTTGTATTCGAATAGATAGAAACACTTTCTGCGGCAGCAATAACGCCTTGATGTAACTGGGCATTGATACTCCAACGCGCGAACCATGTTAGACGGAGTTTAAATGATGTCTGAGAAGTAGGGCGAATATTAGAAACCAAAGTGGTGGGCGTTAACAAGAAGTGGGCTAGTGTAATGAGGTCCGAGCGTAACGACCAATGGGAGAAGCCAAAGGGCTGGGCCTCAACAAGTGGGAGGGTCTCAAATTGGCTACGCCCACCCCCCCCCCCCCCCCCCCCCCCGAGGAAGCTCCGCCCCCAAAACTCCGCCCCCCCCAAAACTCCGCCCCCCCCCCCCCCCCGGGGAGCACCATAGTTTTCTCAGTTATATTAATGTTATATGTGAAAATATTGAAAATATTGAAAATATTGTATTTAATACTGGGCGATATAATTTTTGAAACTCTTGTATATAAAATAAAATCGATAATTTAGTTTTTTTCATTTATTCATTGTACACTCTTACATAAATATATATATATATATATACCCTCAAATTTCAAATATACTAAATAAAATCTTATGAACTATAAATATATACAAAATAAAAACTTATAAATAGAAAAATAAATAATCAAATATATATATACACTAATTCAATAGTCTCCTTCAATATCACCCCTATAGTATCTAAATGTTGGAGCCGGCACCTCCAAATCCCTAGCCCTTCTTCGAAGTCTCTCTTCGAGGGGTAGGCACCAACACTTGTCCAAATGTTCGGAGGGCCCCCTATAAAAGTGGCCCACCACCTCGCAAAAGAATTTCTTGCTGAAATTGCAACCTCTGCAAATCCCTTGCCAGCAATCATTCCGATATTGCCGGCAGCTTCTACATCTATGGAAGTGCAGCCTTCTACCCATGCTGCATTCCCGGCATGTTGGGCGGCAGATTCCAAAGTTGGAATTCCTCAGCTTTTTACAGCACCTATCGCATCGGGCTCCGGAACTTGGTGACTGCGCTGGTACAGGAGATGGGGGCCCCGTTCTTGTCGTATTCGCCAACGAGCAACGCTGGCACATTCCCGTGCTGGGATTAAGGTCTCCTGGCACGAAGGCGTCCCCGCAATTGTGGCAGCATATCGCCCCATTCGCGATAAGCGGCCTCACTGCAATAATTGGCTTGTTATCCCAGGCACTCGGATACATATTGACTGAAGAATAATTGAGGAGTTCTTCTCAAACTAGTGGTCGACTCAGGAGTTGAAACCGCTATGACCTCCGCTTTTCAATACTCTTTCCGACTAAGATGGCCGCCGTGACAGTCGCCCTGTCAATTGTCATCTGCCAGCTATCACCCGATATCAGTAGCGTCACTCGCCATCAGTAGCGCCACTTGCCATCAGTAGCGCCACCTGCTATTAAGGCTAATGACCTTGAAACAGGGGCGCCATCTATCACAATCGCTATTATTTGCCATACCAAACTATCGCGAAGTGTTCCGTGCCCGTAGTTGGTCGTTGAGGTGTTCCGTGTCAGCTGTCATCCGCCATCAGTAGCGCCATCATCATCTGTCACCCGCCATCAGTCACTCCCACTCTCAGCTAGGAGGGAGGAAAGAGTACAAAAGCGAAGCGCCCACTCGAATTTATCATTCTGCTGCCTGCCTTCCTCTTCGACTAGACCTGCCTACTAGACGCTGCTAGATCAATTGTGAGTATTACCTTTTGATTGTGTATAGTGAATTTGTATATATCCCCATATTTTTGTACTTATGATTTTGTATTATATTCTAAGTGGTGAATCTGGGACTTGTAGATTTCTCTCGTTGTGATAACATCAGATTATTTCTGTTTCTTTGACTCTGAATATTTTTCTCATTGCATTAATATCGAATCATTTTCAAAGTGAAAGAAGTTGGGGATTGAACATTTTTTTCTCGTTGTGATAATATTAGATTATTTCTATTTGCCCGACTCTGAATGTTTGTTCCACATTGCTCCAATTTCGAATTATTTTTCAAAGCGGAAAACTCTTACTCTTGTTTTTTTTGCATTATACTAATATTGAATCTTTTTCCAAGTGATAGAATCTGCAAACCGTTTCCATCTTCAACTAATTCTGCTGCCCGCCTTCCTCTTCGACTAGACCTGCCTACTAGACGCCGCTAGATCAATTGTGAGTATTACCTTTTGGTTGTGTATAGTGAATTTGTATATATCTCTAAATTTTTGTACTTGTGATTTTGTGTTATATTCTGAGTGGTGAATGTAGGACTTGTATATTTTTCTCATTGTGATAACATTAGATTATTTCTATTTCTTCGACTCTGAATGTTTTCTCATTGCATTAATATCGAATCATTTTCAAAGTGAAAGAAGCTGGGACTTTAACATTTTTTCTCGTTGTGATAATATTAGATTATTTCTATTTGTCCGACTCTGAATGTTTTTCCTCACTGCTCCAATGTCGAATTATTTTTCCAAAGTGGAAAACTCTTACTCTTGTTTTTTTTTGCATTATACTAATATTGAATCTTTTTCCAAGTGATAGAATCTTCGAGTGTTTTCATCTTGAACTCATTCTGTTCGCTGCCTTCCTGTTGGGCTACTCAGACTAGACGTTCCTAGACCAACTGTGAGTATTACCTTTGAAGTGTGTATAGTGAATTTGTATACATCTTCATATTTTTGTACTTGTGATATCGAATTATATTCTAAGTGGTGAATGTAGGACTTGTACATTTTTCTCATTGTGATAACATTAGATTATTTCTATTTCTTTGACTCTGAATGTTTTCTCATTGCATTGATATCGAATCATTTTCAAAGTGATAGAAGCTGGGACTTTTGAACATTTTTTTTCTCCTTGTGATAATATCAGATTATTTCTATTTCTCCAACTCTGAATGTTTTTCCTCATTGCTTCAATGTCGAATTATTTTTCCGAAGTGGAAAACTCTTACTCTTGTTTTTTTTCATTATACTAATATTGAATCTTTTTCCAAGTTGTAGAATCTTCAAGTGTTTTTTGGACCCGGTCTAGAAGACACCGTTGCTTGCCCTCCTCTCGAGCTACCACACCACCGGCAAATTTTTTTGGAGTATTACTTCTGAACCAATTGTAAGTATTTCCTTGTGAGTGCATATAGTGAAATATAAATTTTCGAGTTCTATAACATACTTCATTCTCATTGTGATATAGTCGAGTTTTGCTAAGTGCTATAATAACCTATAACTTATAATATTTTTCTTTGCGATAATTTCATAATTTCTCTATAAAATGCAATACACGACTTAACATGTTTTCATTGTTATAGGAATACGAGATGGCCTTCAACAACTCCGCCGCCGCTGGATCCTCTGCCGCTCCCGACAATTCTGAGGAGCTCCAGCAATTAAGTATGTTATTTTCAACTCTTTTTCTTGTAACACCATCCTAATATTTTTCTCGAAATTTTTTCAGGCATCAATTCATCATTTTTCGAGAACATCTCCATGGACGCATTTGATGTTCCCGAAGATGATATTGATCTTAGAGCTCTTCTCACTGACACGTGGGACAGCATGCGCGGCGACGATTCCGTGGGTGCGGCTGGCACCCGGGGTAAGAAGAGGCCGGCGATGTCGCAAGGGGCATCTTCCAAGGGGGCTAAGATGAGCTGTCGCAGGGTGAGTGAATCATCTTCATCGTCGGAGAGTGAGGAGGATATGGCGCTTTCAGACAAAGCGTCAATGTTGGTTGAAAGCCTGCCCGAAGATGACAATGCTGATGATTTCGCGCCACAAACCAAGAAAATGAAGGTTTGTGGCGCGAAATCATCGGGATCTGTTGGGGGGAAAAGCATGTCCTCGTCAAAAAGGAAGGTTGCTAACCCCCTTCAACATATCTTTCTCGATGATAGCGAGGATGATTTTGCACCACCACCGCAACCAAAGAAAAAGATCTTTGGTAGCCGTGTTGGTGGAAAGAGGGCGTTATCATCGAGGGCATCGACGTCTTCGAAAGCGTCGCCCAAGGCACCTTCGAAGAAGAGGAAGATTAGCCCGAAGGCGGTTGCGGGGCCTTCTAAGGCCGGCCCTAGCAAGAAGGGCAAATCTTCCTCTTCTTCAATGATACTCCGCAAGTTCCTCAATAATAGTGGCAAGGCAAACCCCTACCGCGGAGGTGATATTGCTGAGTGGTACGCGGAACGGCGTACCGCTCAACAAGAGCGAAAGCCGGCAATCAACGTCCTCAGAGTGGACGTGATCAAGCCGGCTAGTGCTCGAACCAATGCGGACGGTGATGCGATCGCCGCCATTGATGAGGGAACCAGTGGAGTAGGCGCCGTGGGTGATGCACCGGAAGTGGCTAATGCCAATGAAATTGAACAGTCTGGAAGCATCAGCATCGTCACCATCTCCGACGATGAAGGTGCTACTGCTGCTGAGGGCGCGGATGTTGGCGAAAACAATGGTGGTGATGCCATCGTTCATGAGGCTGCAGTTGCCGCCACTCCGCCGCCTGATGACGAAGTCATCACCATCATTGTTTCCGCCGACGCCGCGCCACCTCATGGAGATGCCACCCCGCGACCTCCCCAACAACCATCGCCGGCGCTGGAGGCAGAGGTTGCGGCGACGCCCCCATCATCCCCACCACCACCATCGCCAGCAGCTGAGGCGGAGGTTGCGACACCATCCCCGGCGGGTATTGCGTCACCCTCGCCGCTAGGGGAGGATGTGCCGCCGCCGCAGCCGTCGCCGCCATCTTCACCGGCAGCTGGAGGTGCGGCTTCGCCTTCACAGGCGGAGAGTGAGGATGCCGCGCCGCCGACGCCTTCCCCGTCAACGCCTTCCCCGTCAAACAGCATTCCGCCGGGACCATTACTGCCTGCTACCCAACTAAGGAGATACAATGACGAGTTGGTGCGGTGGTTGGCAATGATGAGCGACCGCAAAACGAGAACCCTTCACGACAACGCGCAGGTTGAAGCTCAGCTGGCTGAGATTTTAGCTCAGGCAGCTGAACTTCAGCGAATTTCTGCCATGCAGAAAGAGAGCATAGCCGAAATTGATGCGGAGGTTTCTCGTTATGGGGGACATGCCGACGCGAGTGCTGTTTTACTGGGGAAGGAAACCTAGTTGTATATAGTTTTTTTGTAAATTTTAGTTAAGGCCCTAATTGTAAATAGTTTTTGTAAATATAAATTAAGATGTATATATAGTTGTAAGTATGTAAATAAATTATTGTAAATATTAGTAAAAGATGTGTGTATATAAAGATGATTGTGTATATAGTTGAAAATAAAGTTTTTATAAATATAAATAAAGGTGTATATAGTTGTGAATATATATTTATGTTTGTGTTCATCATATTATTTGCAAATTTTCATAATAAAATATATTAAATTCTGATGCGACTTTTTCTTATTGGGTGAAAATTGGGTAGGAAAGAAATAGACGATAGAAAATGTCAACAGACTCATTTATTGAAAAAAATTAAATACTTCAAACAATTGCAGATTTATCAAGCCAAGAATTGTGCTCTTCAGAAAATCCTAGCCACTTGACAAATATCTTATTCCCCTTCGTTTTCAACACTTTTTCAACTAGATATGCATTTGGCTCAGCTGTTTTCAACAATTCCAATTCATAAAAGCATCCCTTGATAGGGCGACCTTTGACATCTTTGATGTTGTATGTCGTCGGATTGGTAATATTCACTTTAGATATGGTGAATAATTCTGTGGAAAAATTGGCTGAGTATCCTTTCTCGAAAACTCCTTTGAATTTGCTTATTCTGACAACATCTCCAACATTATATTTTGCTGGTGGCGCTATTTTCAGGTGGCTATATACTTTAAGTATTGTTGAAGGTGTTACGTCAGCAGGTTTCATACCAATTGTTCTATGTTTTCTATTATTATACTCGTTAGCAAAATTTGCGAGAATGTCGAGCCACTTATAGTCACCTCTGGCGGAGAATTCTCTATAGATCCAAGTCTTCAATGTTCTAATTACTCGCTCCACAATAGCTGCTTTCATTATACTATAAGTTGAATAGTGATTGATCTTATATCTCTGCATCAAATTTTCGAAGCGTGAATTGTAGAATTCTTTGCCTAAATCACTTTGAATATTTTTTGGAGAATATTCAGCTCGCTTCAGCACTTTTTCCATAGCTTTTGTCACTTCCACACCAGTTTTATTTTTTATCGGTTCAACCCATAAATATTTTGAATAGCAATCGATAACGAATAGTATATATCGATAGCCCATATTCTCATCTGCATATATTTGCATTTCAGCCAAATCAATTTGCCACAGGTCAGCAAATCCTTTGATTATCGTTCTCCTCCTTTTGAAGTTACGCCTCGCGGGTTTGTGTAATTCATTAGCAATCGCCCTTTTGGTTGGGCTTATTTTCATCTTCCACTTCGTAGATTTCCCGCTGCGATTACTTCGGCTTTCATTCATATACTAATAACTAATCTTCCAAACTCACATATACATATGGCGCTCGCACTTTGAAAAATCAACGTATGATACCTTCTTCACGCAATTCCTCTATTATCGACATTATTTCATTATCATGCCCTGTATGACCAACCATTTTAGAACTCCACAATAATCGAAGACGTTCCACCAATTCTGCAGCATCATTCCAATAAACAAATTCTTTCCGTTTTCTATTCAGAACTTTTTTGCGCGGTATTGCCTCCACTACTCCTTTACCGCCTTTGATATCAAATCGTTGAGGATTACTCCTCATATAATGTGGACTATCTATAAGAGGTTTGATGATTTGTCGATATTTCTTTTTCGAGTTAGAGGATTCAGCATTCAAACCTCCTCTAATATCATAATTTTTATATGCGGATCCTGTAGTCTTCAGAATGGAGGTATATATCTGCTTATCTCGATCGCTAATAGATCCAGGTGCTTGATTCATAAAAATCAAATCATATAGTTCAGAAGAAGCTGGAAATACCTTACTCCTTCTATTATCACGCCATAATTCGATTTGATCATTCAAAAAACGGATTTCCATATTACCCATCCTTAATTTACCCGTTTTGGGATCGATACGAACACCATATACTGTATCATAATTAGATTTTCCAGTTTTCAAGTTATCCAAATGCTGCTGCACTCGATCTTGTAGAGTTGTTGTATCAATAGCGGTAGTATTATCGCTAGAAATATGTGAAGTTGATGATGTTGGTGGTGTTTCCATCATTGTCACATAATCGAGTTCGCTCTGCATCAATTGCGAATTTTTGCTGGAATTTCCAGATTCCAAATGTTTATCAAACATTTCTGTAGCATCTCCCACCGTTTTCCTACGCTTCGGCGTAGAATGGTGCGTAGGCTGCGGTATTTTAAGGATAGGTGGTACTTTCAGACCCGATATTTGGGAGGGGGCTATCGCTACCGCAGCAGCTTCTGAGATAGCTTTCAATGGTTTCGTTAGCGGTTTGTATACCTTCTCAAGCATTGTCTGATCGCTGAGGTGGGCGCTCTTCAAACTTTTGAATTTTTTTCTCACCGCATCAGTTGCTTCGACAAGTTTCTGCTTGAGACATATTTCATCCATTTTTTCACTGCTAGATGCGCTCATTTTGCCATCCAGCGATCGAATGATTCAACCACATCAGGGTATCACGGATATATGAAGCAATCAAACCCTTTTCTATAGCGTCCCTCGCAAATCTCACTATCCTTATCGATAACGAGAAAAC
The DNA here is from genome assembly GCA_029955515.1 of Chrysomela aeneicollis. Taxonomy (NCBI): domain Eukaryota; kingdom Metazoa; phylum Arthropoda; class Insecta; order Coleoptera; family Chrysomelidae; genus Chrysomela; species Chrysomela aeneicollis. The sequence continues at coordinate 5,243,140 of JARUHQ010000018.1, read as the reverse complement.
CATATTTATCCGTCCAACTATGTGCGCACATATCCCGAAATTGATTGAATGTCACATCTGGGGATACATGATCGGAAAATATGTGATGAAGATTCATTTCGTCCTGTTTGAACATGATTATGAAATTCGCATTATCGCGAATTAGTTGTTTAGGCACTCTCGAATAGGTTTGCGCAAGATAGAAACAATCGACATTCCTATGACGCCCCATCGAAAAATAAGATCTAATCACATCCTGTTTCTCACATATAACATCATCGAATATAAATATACTCTCAGGTTTTGCATCGGCAGGTTCAACTATGTCTGCATTATTACTGTAAGTGTGATAACCCAACCCCTTTATCGGTTCCAATACTTTACGTAAATACTCATACTTGGGTTGATACAATGATTTTGAATAGAGGTATATGTTGGCGAATCGTAAGCCATTCTGATTGGTGAGCAGTGATATCATAACATTCGTCTTGCCACAATTCGATGGACCAATAATCAAACTTCGAATTGTATTGGGAAATAGATCCCCATGCCTACGCTGTGGAATTGCACTATTTCCTAACCCAACTTTTTCATCAAAATTTTCCACACTGAATGTCTCATTTTGTCGAACAATCTGCATCATGCGACTGCTAAGTACTTTATAATGATCTGCGAGTGTCGCAAAGCTCATTTATATTATGAACACCAAGCGATACACTTCAACAAAGAAAAAAAGTTGGCGTATTTGTCGTAAGGGGAAAACAACAAATATAATGAAGGGAAAAAGGCGCTTTGGTATGGGGTGCGGCGGTAGTGTGCTGAAAAGGAAAAAGAAGCGGACCACGCCCAAACGCATGAGAAAGATAGCTTTTGGATCGGGAATAGTGCACAAAGTTCGACATGCGCTACGCCAAATGGGGAACAGGGGAACGCTCACCAGAAACTTGGGTGAAACAACTCTAAAGGCCGTCGGTGCAGCTAAAAAATTCGTGAGAATGGCAGGAGGAAGGAGAAATATTCGAACACCCCGCATAATACCAATCCCCAAAGTTGGCGGCATTCTCCCACTAATCCCAATTTTCGCGGGATTATCAGCATTGGGTAGTTTGGCTGCAGGCAGTGCAAGCGTTGTTCGTGCTATCAATTCCGCCAAAGAAAGTAAGGAGAAACTCGCTGAGGCGAACCGCCACAACACACATATGGAGGCAATTGCTCTAGGTAAAATGGGCAAAGGGGTCTATCTGAAACCATACCGCAAAGGGTTGGGTATCTATTTGAAGTCCCAAACTCCAAAAAACTAGATGGCCTACCTCGAAGGGCTTTAACAGATGTGGACCTATCACGACATATAAAAAAGATAGGAATACCAAACTTTCGAGGTATATATATGAGGGATAATTTACCCTCATCCGGCCCATATCGTACAGAATCCGCCATATTGAATTTAGATAGCGAACAAGGTGATGGCACACATTGGGTTGCATATAAAAAAAGCGGTAAAGTAGTCGAGTATTATGATAGCTATGGCGATTTACCCCCACCAAAAGAGTTGGTGAAATATCTGAATAGAGGGCCGCAGGCGCTTAGAGCTACCAAAATAGTATATAACTATGAGCGCCAACAAGAATACAACACAGTCTGGTGCGGGCATTTGTGCTTGAAATTTCTCTCGAAGAAGAACACAAACGAAAAGTAGCTCATCATGGATCGAGAAAGCATCAAAGAAATGGCCCATGCGTTGTTAGCTTACTCTAAATCACGCTCTCTCTTAAAAATGACTGAGAAAGAACTCGCCGACCTACCAAAGGAAGTACTGATTGGATTGGCCTCCCAAGAAATAGCTCTAGTATGGGATAAGCTACCGCAACGATTGAAAGACGATCCAGAGGTGTCGAAATACCAATTTTGTGAGGATCATCATCACGAGAAATGCGATAATCAACCAGACGGTGTTGATGTCAACGATGGACCAATACCACGAAAAGTGTTTTGCTGCTTTTGTCGAATGAAAATGTAGATGTGGCAATATGTAATAAAAAATTTTTATATATAAATGATTATCAATGCGAAAATAAAAACATTCTTCAATGTCTCGCATAGCGATCAAGTTGCAGCTGTTGAATGTTCATTGAGGTTTGTTACCCATTTTCGCCGTTTTCTTTACACACCACCAACATTATGTCGCGAACATTCACCATATCGGGTGGTCATAGTGTTTTGAGCGCTGATTTTTACCCACCAATTGAACTAGATGCGAGAAGAACTTACGGTTTGGGATTACACGGCTTTTATTCTTACAATTCCATAGCCAATATAGATGAGACTAATAACGCTTTGGGTTATTGGGATGAGAAAGAAGGTCGCATCTCTGAGAACTTGAAAATGATTCATATACCACCAGGCGCCTATGAAATAGAAGAAATCAATAGAGTTATACAAGAAGCTATAGCATCTTCGAACCCCTCCTCTGATAGTAAAAAGAGTAAAAATAATATTGAATTTTATCTTCGAGCTAATAATAACACTCTAATGTGTGAAATGAAATCTTCATATGGAATTATGTTGTCAGTTGAGAATTCCATAGCCGAAGTGTTGGGTTTCGAGAAAAAATTCTACCCATCCAACTTTCTACATAAATCCACCAAGCCGGTGAAAATTATTAAAGTTCGCCTAATACGCATCGATTGCAATATCACGAGCGGGGCGTACCTGAATGGGGAAGAGGTTCACACGTTGTATGAATTCGACATCAATGTGGATCCTGGATATAAGCTGTCGAAGGAACCGAAAAACATTATATATCTACCAATCAGCCCGACCGGACGTCAGTCTATCGATAACATTACACTGAGAATTTTGGATGATGAAAATTGTTTGGTCGATTTCCGAGGAGAGAAGATTATTGTGAAGCTTGAACTGAAACAACTAGATTGATCTCGAAAAATAGCAGAGAAAAGATGGGGTTCTGCTTCGGTAACCAATCAAAGCGAATATCCACCCCCACACCCCATAATGAGCGCAGAAATAATAAAAAGAAGTGTAAACGCGGTCGCGGATTCATTCGCAATCGACGTCTCAATCAGACAAGGCGGCATCATAACCTATCTGAGAGCGATATTGATTTCTTGAAATCTATCGGACTGAAAGTGCTACAGAAAAAATAGAGATGGTTTCCACAACTTCTACTAGCCTCCAATTGGAAGTGTTTGATGAACCAATCTTCGATCATTCCCTAATCAGCCTGCATGAACACACATACAAACCATATGGTTCACCATCATTCAAGAACTCTGACGAAATAAGAATAGCTGTCAACTTTCAAGATTTGATATTAGATATTGCAGAGAGCTACATCTACATCGAAGGAAAATTCATGCCAGATGATTTGACAGCAGATTGCTATTTATCCAATAATGCTCTAGCATTCCTCTTCGACGAAATTCGCTATGAGATGGGTGGCGAACAAGTGTGTATGATTCGAAAACCAGGCATCACTACAGCTATGAAATGTATGATCTCCTATGGGGAATCGAATAAAAAATTTCTAGAGACCCTCGGTTGGGGAATTGATGATGATAATCAACCGATCCTAGACAAAATCAATCACGTATTCAGCGGAAAATTACCACTCAAATACTTGATGGGATTCGCTGAGGACTATAATAAGGGTGTCTTGAATATAAAACAAGAGTTGATACTAATCATTGCTCGCTCATTCAAAAACTCCTACATGGGAGTAGTTAATGCGAAAATAGAAATTGATAAGATTGAATGGAGAATAAGGCATATCATGCCGTCAGATAAACAAAAACTCAAACTATTGAATCGCATCAATAAAAGTTCCACTGCGAAGATAAAAATAGCATATAGGATGTGGGATTTGTATGAGTTACCAACTATCCGTGAAACATCTTCAGACATTTGGGCTGTCAAAACTACCAACAGCCTCGAGCGACCGCGATACATTATCATAGGATTCCAGAAATCTACTAATACGGATGATGTATCTCAAGATGCCACCCAATTCATTAATGCTGACATTAATAATATTCGAGTGTATTTGAATTCAGAAGTATACCCATACGAGCGGTGGAATTTAGAATTCGACAGGAAGTTGGATGCTATAGCCTATTATGCTTACGAAAATTTCCAAAAGAGTTACTATGGTAAAGATATGAGTGAGCCGATGATGGGTATAGAAGAATTCAGGAAGAACCCATTATTTATCATCGATTGCAGCCATCAAGCCGACGCCATGAAATCCTCAACAGTAGATATCAAATTGGAATTTGAGACTCGCAAATCAAAATTTCCAGCCAATACAAGAGTGTATGCGCTCATTCTACATGACGCAGTCATGACATATAGCGCTCTAGATGGCTCCATACAGATGGGTGTATGAACGAAGAATTATGAAGCTATGATCAGATGAATCACTACCACCATAGTTTAAGATATATATATTTGTAGCAGTTTTTTTTCGGATAATAAAAGATGTAAAATGTTGAATAATGTTTTATTTTTCCTATTATGTACAATGATTGAAATAGTGAGTCTAAAGACTATAAGAGCATACTAGACACCCCCTTGTACCCCGCCACCTTCTTGTTCTTCCCCAACTTCTTCTTCCCCTTCTTCGCCTTCTCCACCTTCTTCTTCTTCTTCTGAAGCTTCCCTCAAACCGTATTTTTCGATGATGATAGTTGGTAGGAATTCAACTAAATCATGAAGGAAGCATTCCAAACCCTCCTTCACCATTTCTTCAAGAAACTTCTCCAAAGTTATACTCCCGTGTTCTAGGCGACTGCATAGAAAATGACCGATTTTATATCGATCAGCATCCGCTAAAATCTCTCGAGCTCGTTCTTGATTGAAACATGCGCTCATATCATAGTTGGCTGCATGGAGTGAATCACGCTCCAAATCGATGAGTTCACATTTAAGTCTGCTGACTGCTGATTCGATGTCTTCAGCAGCTGGCCAAAACTGGCTAGAATAGTGCATCCACATATCCTTAGAAGTTGAGTACTGGAGTCTACAAATAAATAAACAAAAAAAAAGAGTTTAGGAGATAATTCAACAAATACGTTTCATATTACATAGCTCATACCCTCAGCTTAAAAAAACTACTCACCAAAAATGGTAAATGCGACGACGAGGGTGGCGAGAATGTAAGAACTACTATATACATATAATCTTTAAACTCCCTTTCACTAATACTAAACTAATCATAAAAATAATTCAATTAATTACTGAGGCGAAGTCTCGCTAAGGGGTATTTCTTTTATGCCGAACCTAATAAGCGTTCGCGTTTTCGCACCAGCATATGATGGTTCACTCTGCCCCAGGTATGCTATTGTATAAAGCCCGCGGGAGTTGATCAAATGGAGATCGCTTTCTTCAATCACATCTGAAACTCTTTTGGGCAACCAACATTTCACAGTTTCCCCACTTTCTTCATCTAATAATATAACGGTGGCAGATCTACCAAATCTAGTTTCAAATATTGTCATTTTCTTGATCAGATAAGGCTTATTCAAGATCAGCGATGATATCAACACTTGCTTGGTGAATTCATACCCTTCAGCGATTTGATTATTGATCGCGATCAAATCAATTTTAGGTGAACCCATCTCTAGATTAAACACGTGAAAGAGAGTACAAAAGAATATATAGAATATAGGAATTTACTTACATAAAAATAACACTTGTTATCACGCAAGGATACGCACACGCTTTACGAGTCAATATTTATTTTTATTGATTGCTAGTTATACTGCTGCTACTGCTTGTGGCAACTATAGCACTGAATCGCCAATTTATAGGAACTCCCCCACTCTCACCAACGCGATCTTGAACTCTAGTGGGGGAATGGCGCATGCGCACGCAGCAGCAGTGTTCAAGGTCGCACCCCCTCCCATTTCAGGGGTGTGGAAACACAAGGTCACGCTCACAGAAAAAAAGAAAGCCCTCCTCAAGGACGCGCTCCTCTCAAGGCCACACCAACTCCCAAGGGCACCCTCCTCTCAAGGTCGCCAACTCGAGGTCACTCCTCCCAAGATCACATCGGGGTCATTCACCCCAAGGTCACTCCTCTCAAGGTCACTCCTCCCAAGGTCATTCACCCCAAGGTCACTCCTCCCAAGGTCACTCCTCCCGAGGTCATTGACCCCCCTAAGGTCATTGACCCCCCAAGGCCACGTGGGGGGTGTGTGACCTTGGGAGGAGGTCTAGAATCGGCACAAATCATCTACTGGCGCTACTCTTCAATTGTTTCAGCAGACAAATCCTTGATTTGAAACAATTGAATTTCAGCTCATTACGTGGGGTTCTCATGTACAACAATAGGTGGTGATACTGTCGATAAGTATTTGAAGAATTTTCTTTAAATCATATTCGATACATATTCGCATCAAACTCATTGTAAAATGGCTCCATGGAATTGTTAGAAACGATTTAGAAGTCATTCAGAATCAAATATTCATAGTTTTGTATTGACCCCTGCAGTAACCTGTAAATTTAGTTGAAATCGCGGCTTCACTTAGCGAGATTTACCCACGCAATGTCACGTTAGACACGTTTTATCGAAGTAGGCGAAATCAAGAGATTTGGGACATGTCACAGGATAGGAAGTGAATTCACCAGTCTATCTATCCACCTCTATCAAAACCATACTACCAAGATTTTCATATTTACAATGACAACAACGATGTGATTCTTCCCGAAAAATGCCACTTTCTCAAAAAAAAAATCGTCTGGAAAGTACGTACTTTCGTAAATATAAGACTAAAGTTTTGTACGTTTATTATGTTAATAATTATCGAAAGAGATTTAATCTTCAATGAATAAACTTTATTATAACCACTTATGTTCCGGAAGGAGTGGGCAATTTATTGAAATTGAAATATTTAAGGTGTCCCATTGAAAAACACAAATATATTTTTTCGAGTAAATCGAAAACGCGATGTTCAATTGTTTTTTTGTTAGCACCACGCTTATTAGCAGAAAAAATACTATACTAGATCTCTAATTCCGTATCTTTAATAATGAAGAAGTCATCAATAGTGCCGACTTGAGTTTGATCAGCCTGTAATAATATCAAATAAGAACAGTAGGCCAAGAGCTAAGTATTTTTCGGAAACAGGTGGGCCCAGCGCCCTTCCGCCCCATTGAAAAAGACTGGCTTGCGAAATTTGTGTTATTGAAATGCTTATGGTAAGATCCCCCCCATTGTCAGTTGTGAACTGAATGTTTTCAGATGTTTTTTTTTCTCACATAGTTCGAGGGTTGCAGCGGGTGAACGCGATGTAGGCGACTGACAATCAAATCTTTGCTTTTCCACTACTCTCAGTCGTAAAATTACGGAAAATTTTGCTCACTTTTTTGAAAGAGATATTTAAGCCCCCTACCCCAACTTCGCCCCGGAAATCATGTATGGCGAGAATTTCTGTAGCATCGTCGACATCGATAATACAAGTTTCAGTGGTCGATGGGCGTAAACTTATCACTACCAAAAAAGGTGGTCTACAGCGATTTGAAAATAAAAATGAAAATCATGACTTCACAACTCTATTATCGATCATATCGGAAAGGGGTTCCTCGACTAATAAAGACGCCGATATTTTTTGTTTCCTCCCTGGCTAGCCGTTTCAATTTATTGGCGAAATGTTGGCATCCTATTCCATTGTCTGGCGTTGGTCTAGCACAGGGGTCGAAAAGTCGCTGCACTCTTTTTTTTTTCTCTGAAAAATTTCAATCTAAAGCCACACTTCCGTCCGGAGGTATAGGTATGGATAAGTATATTATTATCACATTCAAAATTGTTTCAATTAGTGGTTCTGTTAACACCAGATAGATACCTACCTACTTCACGAGAGGGATCAAAGAAATCAAGGGTGGCTTTGCTGAATGATTTGATAATTTCAAAACGAGGACAAATAGCTGGGAACTGAATTTTGAACGTTTGAAATTAATGCTGGTTCCCTTTGAATTCAATTTATAATGAGCAAATATTTGTGGCTCTAACGAATTTCGGTATAGTAGCTCGTAAGATCCAGAGAAGCAGGTGTAAAGCCTGAGGTAATATTTTCCGATACTTGGAGAAATGCTCCGTCCATAAGAAAAAATCGCTCTTGGTGTACCGACAGGTTTTGAGTCATTCGCGAGCATGTTTTCTCTTTCATGAATTCGAAATGAAGAAGCTAATGAGTCAAATAACAAAATAAAAATACAAAAACTATCAGCCATGTGACGGTTTCACCAAATATTTCCAATCAGGTCGCATTGATTCTTGCAAATAATAGAATTGATTATTTTTCGTGAAATACACTGGATATTATAAAGGATATATGATGATTAATTGTTGTATCCTAATTAATTACAGTTTTATTTGATTTACTTGAACTAGTGGTCTGATTTAACTTTTAACAACACATTTTTTGAGTATGCCAGAGCAGTAGATTTCTATCAAGAACATATTTTTTCAATCTATAGCGAATTCAAAATACCAAACGAAATCAGCTCTTGAAATTCATGTTACTCTTACTAACACAATAAAGTGATTAATATCTATGTTGCTAAGCAACACTTGTAGTGTCTAAGAGATAAAGATATGAAAATGAGTATAGCATTTTGATATTATTGTGATCAATATTTCAGAAAGCACTAGATCAAATAACATAGTATTCATTATGTTCAACAAGATTATTCATGTTCATGTTAATTATACCATGTTACCCACAATCTCACAATGATGATGATAGCACCAAAACAAAACAATGATAATGTAAGGAAAACCCACAAAAGGCTATCTATATGTTTTCTTTATTCTTATGGTACCTACTGCGAAAGGTGTGAAGATAATGAGTTATTTTTATTGCCATTTTTAATCTTGGTCAGTGAACTTGTGAACACCCAATATGGATTCATCTACATCGAACGTGTTATTGGAATTTGTTTTTACTCATTTTATTTCATCTCTTACAACATGTTTTTTTTGTAGTCGGACCTTCTTTGAACGATCCACAAACAAGAAAAATAGAGCAATACTCGTAACAGAATTTTCTCTCTGGAAAAGTTAATACCAGATTATTTGTATGCTGGTCCACTCCTTTTATTATCGCTATATGAAAGACGGTTGGGTATGAAAGAAATACGCCAGTGGTAATAAGGTCGTTTCTAGTTAGAACAAAGAGAATAAGAACTATAAGAGATATCTGAATAATCGTTTGATAAAGCAATAAATCTCAATAATCTGAATATTCTTGTCGTTATAACTGGGGAATGAAATAAAATACGTTAACAGATATCTTCTCTCAAGATAATAGGAATATATCAATTTCTCTCTGGAATTTTAAGCAGTTGAAACGATTACTCGAAAGGTAAGATCAGCAATCCATCAACCATGGAGAGGGAAATAATATACATATTACATAACAAGTGTGGAAAGTGACATATTTCACACGAGTACCTAGAGTAGATTGTAGATTGTATGGGGGGTCGTTAAGGCTGTGCAGCCTCTCAAGCACCTCGACCTATAAGATCTTTTGTGCATAACCCTAAATCTGTTCGAGGCCCAATAATCCGAAGCTTCTTGCGAAATTTATTAGTTTCCAGGGAGCTAGGTTCCTGTCATCGGAGGGCTCTGAGAAGGCCCCTTCCAGGAACTTATTGAGTCTCTTGCAGAAGAGTGTTGTTCTGCAGTTTCAGCGAAGTTCTCGCAGTAGCGGCAACTATCATTCACTGTTTTACCCATCTTTTTGAGGTGATACCTCAGAGGGCAGTGTCCAGTGAGGAGTCCCGTTACCAGTTTCAAGTCTTTTTTGTCCAACTCGAGAAGCTGTTTAGATTTCCTTGGCGAGAGGCTCATTAGCCTTTTCACTTGTCTTTGTCCTGGCACTTTATTCCAGTGAGATTTCATTTCATCTGGTTCCCAGCGCCTGAACTCTTTTCTCAAGTTGGCTTTGGAAAGTCCACAGAAGGGTTCTGGGCCGAGAAATTGTGTATATGCCTCTTCTTTAGCAAGGCAGTCTGCTTCTTCGTTGCCATCAACTCCCTTATGACCTGGCACCCACATCAAAGTGACCTGGTTGTTCGCTGCCATTGTCTCAGGGATTGTTTACATCAGTCTCAAGTCAGCTGAGACTCACAAGTGTATGACTTCAGAGCTTTTAGTGCTGCTTGGCTATCTGATTACCTAGAGTATGAGCACAAGCCGTGTAGCGGCGAGTACGAAAGTACACTGAGTGCAGAAAATGCACTTTCCTACGACCATAATAGTATGTTAAGATACGAGTTTTATAAGACGCTATTTTGTCGCACGCGTTGTTTGGAGTACGACGAGCGAAGCGAGGAGTGCTCCAAATACCAAATCCCAATAAAAAAATGAGTGTTTCACTGCTAGTATCACCAAATCAAAAATCGCTCAGAAGCAAGCTGGGCCTAACTCTTCTGATTTTCATTTGACAGTTCGATTGTACCAACCTCCGTATAATAAAAACAGAGGCTATTTCGATTATGATTTTGCTTTTCATAATGACTTCATTATAGAACCAAAATAGAAAAATACCTTTTCAATCACAAGAACGTCACCTCTTTTAATTATATTGTATACCCATCTAACCAAATTCCCCGACTTCCTCATGAGGTGCAGAATCCATCCGAGAGAACACATATTTCGTCTCAGGATAATAAAAATAAAAGATCAGTTTCTTGCTGCTTTTGCAAACCGATGAACAGATATTGAAACAATTCATGTGCATTATAAGTAACTGGGGTCCTAAAATAGAGACTGTAGGGTCATTATTTGTAATTCGACAGTTAGTAAATCACTATGTGATACCATTTTTGCTGCTTGGTGAATTTCACACGAAAACTCCAAAAATAGTTCTATTGGCTTTGTGATGAACTGTCAAATTATTTACGGGTCCTGAAACACGGTCGCTGGACAGCTTCACACTGTATTGCTCACAGCCAATAATCCCAATTTTCGGAGCAGATTATTATGACGTTAAGAATAAAGCATTCACTCGAGTTGACATCGTGTATATACAGTGTGTCTGCTTAAATCATGGCTACATAATATGGGCAGTGGCGTAGCTACTATAGGGCTAGGCGGGGCAGGGCCCCGGGGCCCCCAAGCTCAGGGGGCTCCTCGGACTCTGACTCACAAGTTATATATTGAACTAGTGAAAATTTGTCCCACGCGACTTTAATAATGGCCACTTATTTGAAAAAAATACAGAGGAATTCCCAACAAGTCTCGAGTATCTTTGTTTGAAACTTGCGAAGAGCTCCGAACTCTATTCTTAGGCTGGTTTCACAGTCGAACCTCGACCATCAGATATTTTGTGCATAACCTTAAGCTATTCGAGGCCCGGGATTCCGAGACTGCGTGCGAAGACCTGGGAGCTTTATGTTCCTGACATCGGAGGGCTCGCAGAAGGCTCCTTTCAGGAACTTGAGCCTCTTGCAAAAGAGTGTTGGGCATTTGCAAAGCAAATGTTCTGCAGTTTCAGCGAAGTTCTCGCAGTAGCGGCAACTATCACTCTCTGTTTTACCCATCTTTCTGAGGTGATACCTCAGAGGGCAGTGTCCAGTGAGGAGTCCAGTTACCAGTTTCAAGTCTTCTTTGTCCAACTCGAGAAGCTGTTCAGCTTTTCTTGGCGAGAAGCTAACTAGCCTTTTCGCTTGTCTTCTCTCAAGTGAGCCTTGGAGAGTCCATAGAAGGGTTCTGGGTCAAGAAATTATGTATTTGCCCCTTCTTTCGCAAGGCAGTCTGCTTCCTCGTTGCCTTCAACTACCTCGTGACCTGGAACAGTGACCTGGTTGTTCGCTGCCAGTTGTCTTAGGGATTGTTTACAGTTTCAAGTCAACTGAGACTCACAAGTGTATGACTTCAGAGCTTTCAATGCTGCTTGGCTATCTGATTTTTGCCCTTTGAGTGTCCCTTTCGAAGCACTCCTGGGCACATATCTCTATAGCATGTACTTCTGCTAGAAAAATGGTTGGGGTGTTACCAAGGGTATTCGAGAGCCTGAAATTCGGCCCTGTAACTCCCACTCCAGCCCTTACATCCATCTTGGATCCATCAGTATTCCACACTAATGCATCCCTTCCCAGTTAAGGTCCATTCTCTGTGCAAATTTGGTGGTTGTTTATGACCATTCAAAACTGCATTTCGAAGTCGTACCTAACTGGCATGATATTTGTCGGTTTAGACATGGATTCTAGGGAAATATTTCCCAAAATCTTCAAGAATCCAATTCGATTTCCTGTTTTGAGATTTATTGTCTGACTCAGTCTGAAGGCACTGATTGCTGCTTCTTTCATTACACACAGGTGTAATGGTGGAAGGTTCAGCATTACCTCTAAGGCTGCAGTGGGTCAGGTGAATATTGCTCCTGTGATTCCCAGACAAGCTAGCCGCTGCACTTTCTGCAGCTTGACTTGTACCGAAATTTGTTGCATTTTTTGCCACCATATCGTTGAGTCGTAGGTTTGATGATCGTTTGGTATGACCAATAGATCATTTTTGGTTTCAGACCTCATGTCTTGCCAAAGAATCTGCGGCATGTTCAGCTTGCCGCTATAGATCTAGAAAGAATGTGGTTGAGTTGGCTGTTCCATGTCAGTTTTTGGTCGATTATCACGCCCAAATATTTAACTTCTTCGGAAAAAGTGAGATGGATTTCATTCAGAGTTGGGGCTTTAAGTTCATACTTTCGCCTCTTGGTAAATGGAACCAGCACTGTTTTGCTAGCATTGACATTGAGTACTTCCTCTACGCACCAGCTTCTGATTGCGTTTAGGACTACTTGCATGCAATTGGAAATTATCCCTTCTTGTTTGCCCCTGATGGTGACAACCAGGTCATCAGCGTAACCTTGAGTTGTGAAACCAGAATCATGTAGCTTGACTATCAGAATGCAACTGCTTATTTGAACATAGTTTTTAATTCCGAACAACTGTTGACACAATAACAATTTTCGATATTGTGAAATATAAAGTTACTTTAATCTTGAGTAAAATTCATATTTGTTCACAAACCTCGTATAGAATTTGATATCTGATGGTTTCATCTTGGGTTTGAGACTATGCAGAACTTTTTATGAAGAATAACTTCCTTTCGTAAAACTAATAATAAAAATGTTTCCCATATGTAGCCAACTTAAGTAGACTCACTGTATACAGAGTGTAGCATAATTATGCTATTATATTTTGTTCGAGAGACAAAACCAATTTTCTCACCGAGATGAAGACAATCCCCGAGCTGGATATCCGATTATCTCGAGAAGAGACCAGAGACCAGCCGCACTCCGAGATGGAATCCATCGACATCGTGGAAAAGTAACCAGAAGCGGGTCCACAGCGACGTCGTCTCCCGATCCCTGCCCAATTGTTCCTTCTCGTCGGCGGGAATTCGTTTAGATTATCGATCAGCTCGGGGTAGGACACCAGACAGTCCAGACACTTTCGTTTGTTCTGTGCCCCCGTCTCGCCGGAACGTGTTGTCTGGCTGCATCGAGAGTTCTCTGGCCAGCGGCGGAGGACAAGACCAATACATCGCGAAAAACCGCGGGTAAATCTCTCCTACGAAGGCGTAACACTTTTTTGATCATTCCGGCTGGTAACTCCGAATTCCGACTTGTAATCCGGAATTCCGGCGAATTGTATCTCGAAATAGTGACTTGTATCTCGAAATTCCGACTTGTAACCCGCAATTCCAACTTGTAACCCGCAATTCCAACTTGTAACTCGGAATTCCGACTTCTATCTCGAAATTCCGACTTGTGACTCCATGTTCTGACTTGTGACTCCATGTTCTGACTTGTGACTAGCAATTTCGAATTGTATCTCGAAAATCCGACATGTAACTGGGCATTCCGACTTGTAATTCGCAATTCCGACTTCTATATCGGAATTATGGCTTGTTCGAATTCCGAGTTGCAACTCAAAATTGCGAATTGAAACTCCGAATTTTGACTTATAACCCACAATTCCAACTTGTAACTCGAAATTCCGACTTCTATATCGGAAATCCGACTTATAACTCCGAGTTTTGACTTGTAAAACGCAATTCCGACTTCTATATCGGAATTCCGACTTATAACTTCGAATTATGGCTTGTAACCCGTAATTCCAACTTGTAACTCAAAATTCCGACTTATATATCGGAAATCCGACTTGTGACTCCGAGTTTTGACTTGAATCTCGCAATTCTAACTTGAAACTCGAAATTCCGACTTGAAACTCGAAATTCCTACTTCTATCTCGGAATTCCGACTTGTGACTCCGAGTTCTGACTTCTAACTCATAATTCCGAATTGTATCTCGGCATTCCGACTTGTAACTCGCAATTCCGACTTCTATATCAGAATTACGGCTTGTGCCGACTTGTTACTCCGAATTTCGACTTTTAACCCACAGTTTCAACTTGTAACTCGAAATTCCGACTTCTTTATCGGAATTCCGACTTGTAACTCCGAGTTTTGACTACTTGTAAACCGCAATTCCGACTTCTATATCGGAATTCCGACTTGTAACTCCAAATTATGGCTCGTAACCCGCAATTCCAACTTGTAACTCAAAATTCCGACTTCTATCTCGGAATTCCGACTTGTGACTCCGAATTTTGACTGGTAACTCGTAATTCCGAATTGTATCTCGGCATTTCGACTTGTAACTCGCAATTCCGACTTCTATATCGGAATTGTGGCTTGTACCTACGAATTCCTACTTGCAACTCGAAATTCCGAATTGAAACTCCGAATTTCGACTTGTAACCAACAATTCCAACTTGTAACTCGAAATTCCGACTTCTATATCAGAATTCCGACTTGTAACTCCGAGTTTTGACTTGTAACTCGCAATTCCGACTTGAAACTCGAAACTTCTATCTTGGAATTCCGACTTGTGACTCCGAATTCTAACTTGTATCTTGAAATCCCGACTTGTAATTCGCAATTCCGACTTGCAACTCGCAATTCCGACTTACAACTCGGCATTCCGACTTGTAACTTGGCATTCTGACTTGTGACTCGGCATACCGACTTGTAACTCGGAATTCCGACTTGTAACTCGAAATTCCGACTTCTATCTCGAAATTCCGACTCGTGACTCTGAATTCTAACTTGTAACTCGCAATTTCATTTTGAATCTCGTGATTCCGACTTGTAATTCGGAATTCCGACTTGTAACTCAAAATTTCTACTTCTATCTCGAAATTCCGTCTCGTGACTCTGAAATTTAACTTGTAACTCGCAATTTCATTTTGTATCTCGTAACTCCGACTTGTAATTCGGAATTCCGATTTGTAACTCAGCATTCCGACTTATAACTCGCGATTCCGACTTGTATCTCGGAATTACGACTTTCAACTCGGAATTTCGACTTGTTACTCCGAATTTCGACATGTAACTAGGAATTCTGACTTGTAATTAGAACTTTCGATTTTTGCCTCGAGATTGCGACCTGCTTTATTTTTAAAAATTAATATGCCTTCAATATAACTTGTCAAAACCATCAATATGGTACCTGATATAAAATGTATTACTTCCAAGCAAAAATGTAACAAGATTGTACCAAAAGAACCTATTTCTATAATGGATGTAATGTAAGGTTCAAGTCATTATTATTAATGAAGTATCTTTATTCTTTAGACGAATTTTACTCAATGTGAATTATGAACAATGTGCATGTTAACCTTTTCATTCTCATTTACACATTCGGATACTATTTGTGTAAACAATGTGATAAAATGTTCTAATGAAATGAAGACTGCTTTAATATAATAACTGAAAATACCTACGTTTATCTTGGAATTTCGATTTGTATCTCGGAATTCCGAGTTACAAGTACCTATAGACGAGTCATTTTAGGCTAACTTCGTCATATTTCTCAATAGAATCGTTTTATTTTCATTCACACACAATCTAGTTATCTGATCTCCAACAACAATTTTATACTGGTTCTCAAAGAACGTAACCTATCCTATTCCATATTGAATCTTCCATTCGAATCTCTAATGTTGTTAATACTGCAGCTTTGGACTCGGTTGATGCTCTAGCTAGATAATGCATTCTCTTATTGCTGTCTGCAATGAGTTTGTTTTGTTCTTTGACCTTAGTCTTAACTTTCCTCTCACCAATGGCCAATTGATAGGGATAACTGATATACATTATCAATGAAGGGGCAGTTCATTTCAGTAGAAAGTAGAAACACTCACATAGAATGAAAAACCAACAAGTTATATGTTAATTTAATGACTAACGTTGAAAATTGTCAGTCCTGAATGAGCCACCTGAGCTAACTAGACTATAGCACCATCGAATGCATTTGATTTCCCTCCATTCCAACATTTATCATTGTTATACGACTCACACGTATACATGTGGAATTCACGTAGAAACTGAATAATATTGATTCCTTTATTGAAATTGTCACGCAATGCAATGCCTCTTTGTTCATCGATATTGAATAGAGAACTGAAAATCAGGTGCTGTCGGTAACTGCATCTGTATGACCTCTAAACAGAGAACTTTCATGAAGTACCTAGCATATAAATTTGTAGGAAAATCTGGGAAATCGTTCAAATAGGGCTGAATTCCCATCATAGTTCCGATATACGACGTACGATTCGGAATATTTTCTTTCGTGCTACTAGAATGATACAATATTCATGGATCCAAATCAAGCATGACATATAGCGTTGAAGTATGGATATTGCTGGTTTTTAATTGAAAGGGGACTGTATATATTTTGATCTATTTGAACAGACAAACCTTTATTTTTCTTTAATAACAAATAATTGATGAATATAGATGATGAAATTAACAGAAAGATATAATTGTGAAGTCATTACGACAATCTTATTTCTTTACATTTTGTTGAAACAAAACAGTCAAACAGAAAAGTTGACACAAAATGGTAAGGTTAATCTAAGGAATTCTAATATATTATCAATTCAATTCCAAAATACGTCAATTGTATTTCATATTAGTCAATTTGATTTCAAAAAGTATCGAATGTATCTCAAAATTATCAATTCAATTTCAAAATCCACCATTTCAAATCTTATCATTTTTTTTTCAAAGTCAGTCTACTACATTCTGATATGTGATGTATGATAGGAACCAGGAGAGTTCTAATATAACAGGGTGAATGAAAATATCACGTACCACCCATCTAACCTTTGCATGTGCTTTTTCAGTTTTGAAATTCAAATGATACATTACGAAATACATTTGATATTTTTGGAAATACAAATGACTATTTTTGAATTTGAAGTGTTAGTTTTTGAAATTGAACTGATAATTTTCAAATAAAATCGATGGTTTTTGGAATCCAAAAGACTAATTTGAAATACAATTGACGAATTTTGAAATTGAATTGATAATTTTGAAAAACATTTGATGCTTTTTGAAATTAAATTGACTAATTTGAAATACAATTGATACTTTTTGAAATCCAAATGGCTATTTGGAAATACAATTGACCATTTTTGAAATAAAATTGGAAAAGGTGTAGTGGAGTTTGTATGAACTCAATGTATATCTATTCTACTGTTTAACATGGATTGAATAATTGATATAATTTTGGTTTTGTATCCTAATAAGAGAGATAATCTTTGAGCAGGAATTGGTTTTATGGTATGATGGATCCTTTCAAGTTTTGGTCACAAAACATTCAATACCTTTGCGAAACTTTTTTTTTGCCAATCCTTATTAATAAAGATTCATTCCTATTCAACGTTTTTTTTAATTCCCCTCAAAATTAGTGTTGAAAAAGTAATACAACATTATTTCGTTATTGCTTCGATCACTTTTGGAGGGAAAACTTCTAAAAATGATGACCGATTAAAAAAAAAATTCAATCAATAGCAAAATTTTCGGATCATGATATCGTAGATCGGTGTAAAGATAAAACTTTCGTGCGAAAAGTTTTCTCCCAAGTAATTTCAAATTCTCAATCGATAGGAACATTGACCGATAATAATATCGGACATCGGATCCATAAGAATCCAGCCTAAGTCGAAAAGAATATATATAGGGTGTTCCATTATGGATGAACGACATCATTGAAAACGATTTTTAAATGAGACTAGTGGAAATTTAACGCACCCTGTATATCTTTCATCAACAACATCAAAATATCGGCCATCGATTTTTTTCTTGTGCGAAATACCGATATAAAATCCTTCATGTCTGGATATCATTCGAGAAATGAAAGAAAAAACGTGGGTTAGGCACAATAATGGATCATTTACCTACTGGGGTGTGGAATGTGGATAGCATTCAGCAAGCCAAACAGAAAATTAACGGAAAAATGGTCTCTTTGATTTACACGTATGCCCAACCCTTAGTGGGTGAGGACGTACATAATGGCTTCAACAAGGGCCTGCTGATTCCTATTACCCACCCTTTACCTCTAATCGAATCGAATGTGAATTTAATTGATGAAAATTCTGGGAACATAGTTGACGTAGAAGAAATCATGAGTTTTCGAACCAGCTCAGATAACCTTCAATACTTGTAAATTGTGGTATTGAATATCTTGTAATGTCTCTTATGGCGAGCTATAGTGAAGAATATCATTATTACTCAGGAACTGGAATTATTGGTATTCCAATATTCATTAATATCAATGTGTAGGTATATTTGATAATTGCCTTGGTTTCTTCTGAAAATTTGCATTTTTATACTTTGTCTAAGGAATCATTATTCCAGTCCAATCAAAATCATATATCTCGACCTAGAAGGAAGACTAGACTCAATACCGATCACTAATGAGTAAGCCTGATCAAATCTTGTTGAAGTTAAAGATAAATTAAATGACATCTTTCATTTTTTAGAAGACACCTATATTCTCTTTACATATTCGTATTCTATGTCTGATTTCCTAATTACCAAGAAATTTAGAATCGTTCCATTTGACAAAATGTCCATCATTGAACTCTCAAACATTAATATCCATAGATAAACAGAATATTTATCATCAGAGAATTGTTAAATCTTTGTTTATTATTATTTCTTCACTGGAATACATATTACATTTCCAGGAAAGTAACCAAACAATTTGATCATTATGTATTGACACTTCTTGAGGTTGAAAATTTCGTGTAACGAAAGTCGAACAAACTGCAGAGCTCTCTATGAGTCGAAGGATTTCATGATGAATACTGATGGAATATTGGGTGGGCCAGTAACGTTTCTCAAGTCGAAAGCAAATATATCAAAAGTTTCTTTCGTACCAACAACTGTAGAACAACTCTTCAGCGTTATAATGATGGAAATGAGGACGTGTGAACCACACATACCACAAATAAATCGTCCTTATCTTATAAAAGAAAATCCGCCCAGAACCAGTCATGGTGGAATGATATAGGTACGTGATTTTGAGAATATGGTCTATAAAGGTCCTGAATGCAGAATGTATGACAGAAATAAAGTTAGTGCTAACAATGACTCTTGTGGAACAACGGCGTTGATATCCATTCAATCAGAGGATTTACAGAATATAAGCAAACCAGATAGTGAAAATCAGGACCTATTTGGTTAACTTTGAAGTGTCAGCCTTGGCACCGGTTTCTAGAGTACCTACTTGTTGGAACCAAGAAGTTGCAGAAAAAGAAACTCAGCTGGGCAACCTAGTATAGTACAAGAACCTAAAGTGAATAACGCTGCTATATGTCTTCGATCCTATCTAGAAACGACGCCGTTGGGATAACCTTTGGAGTTCATGCAAGAATTTATTTCAGAGACCGGAAAGGTGGAAAGACACTAAACAACTTGATGGAATTATTCTGCATGGAAAATGTATCCGGCCAGTATTTTACTCCACATCAAAACGAATTTTCAAGGCTTTCTTAGCATTTTCGAGATAATATTCATATTGAATTTTCTTTTTTCTATACCTTCAGCCACAACACAAGGTGTCCCAGCTTAAAGTTTCCATCATGGATTTATTTTCTGTACCGTGTCAAAAGCTAATTACCCTAACAACTTCTCATAATGTACAAATTGTATTGTACACATGATTTCTCTTGTTTTTTCTAACCATAACTACCCTAGTTGCCTTAACAACCACAGAAAATAACTGTTCACATATTTGGAGTTCTGCTCTCAAACGTACGCTAAGAATCCTAGATTCTATCCAGTGGAGAATTGTAAATCTCAAAAACAATGACCCTCCTAGAATATCGCATTGGATTTTCTTTTCCAAATTGATACATTAGTGAAATTTAGAAATATGTGCTTTATTTTTATCTTTGAACTCTACATATGATTAAGTAGTTTTCAACGATGCATCACATTCTTGTGAAATGACGAGGGAAGCGTTTTAAAAACTAACAACTCGTGATTTTGATTTTTTATTCATGTAATCGGATTCAAACTGTCTAAATTCGTTTTCAGTTTTGAATCATTGATGTAGAAATTAGTTTATTTTGCATCAATAAAGTTG
The DNA here is from genome assembly GCA_029955515.1 of Chrysomela aeneicollis. Taxonomy (NCBI): domain Eukaryota; kingdom Metazoa; phylum Arthropoda; class Insecta; order Coleoptera; family Chrysomelidae; genus Chrysomela; species Chrysomela aeneicollis. The sequence goes on along the minus strand of JARUHQ010000018.1, from coordinate 5,222,701 downwards.
AAACTTGACAAACTTCATCCATATTATAGTTGCTATATTCCTTAGAATCCTTACATATTTTTATCATTCACAATTTTTTGGGTTCATTTTCGAATTTAATTTCGAAAAATGTTATCTAGCTGAACGTTTTAATAACTGAAAAACTACAAAATGAAAACCCAAATACGTATTCCGGCAACTAAGTGCCATCTTCAGTGGATACAGCAATGAAATCGAAAGCAGTTCCTTTGGTGAGTTGAAACACCCTGTACATTTCGATGGATTATCTCGAATCGGTATATAGCTTGATTTAGCTCGTAATGAAATATTCCTCTGGTGTTTCTTTGTGCTTGGTACGAGTATAAACACGTGAGTTTTCTATAATTATTTCCATCATTAGGACCTAGGACACTGGAGCCCTTGCAGTTATGGATTAATATTATTCGGATCGACCTTGTTGAACGCAACTATTCGAGAATATCGTAAGATGTGCTTGTACCGGGTGTACAACTGATAGCGAATTCCATCGGGTATGAAATAGTGGAGTTTTCAACATGCATATCTATTTTTCTTTTTGACTTGAATCAAAGATTTACAAATAATGTGCAGATGATGAAGGATGATTAGATTTGTCTAAAATGCAGTTTTTCAAAACTTTGGGTATAAAACTTCCATCATCAGAGGAAGTAATTGTGGCGACGTTTGAATCGAGTTTTCCTGTTTTGACAAGAATTAATCGTCCACAACGCCTGTCTATGACCAACCAAAAATGGTCAATTCAATTCTTCTTGCGTTTGAAAGACGTCGCACCAAAGAAGAAGACAGGAATATTTTTCTGCGAAAATTCAGTGAACGAAACAATCGACGACTGCAACTAGTTTGTTATTTTTATTTTATCAAGAGTTTGCTAGAATTTATTTGTGTAATTTGTTTACCAAATATTAATTTTTGAGTTGAGAAAAATTTTAGCCTGCCCAGAATTTTTTTTTGCCTACCTTTAACATTCACTCTGACTACGGCCCTGTTTCCACTATACACGAACAGTTTTCATCATGCCGCCATCAAAGTCACATACCACTACAAGAACAAAATAATGAACTGTTGGCGCCAGCCGTTTCCAAATAGCGACCTCTGTTTATAAAAACAGATACAAAACACCGAAACATTTTGATATTTCCGCCTGGCGACTGAACTTTTTGTTGATGACGAAAACACGAATTCACGCCACAAAGTTTTCAAAATGTTTCTTATTACGACAACAAAAGTTTTTGTTTTGTCTAAATCGACACAGTTGCTGTTTTGTTGCGGTTTTGTCCGTTTGGTGGAAATCCGCCTGAAGACAACTCATATGTACTCACCATCAACATGGTTGTCTGTAGAATCGCACCTGTCGTGGTCGTTTTTGTCCTCTGTGCCCTCTACTTTGTTTTCGATTACACCATTTTGATTTTCCTTGCTCTCGTTTTCTTGTGGAACCGCAGATTCTTTACTAGTGTTGCAACCCATATTTGGTTGAATTCTTCAAAGTTTTCCACTTAATTTACGCTTCTCGCACTTCACTTCACCCTTTACCACGCCACTGAAAAATATCAATATATTTTCTACCATTCTGCAACATTTTTAATATTTTTTATAGTGGGAAATACGAAAGCGAATATATATATTTTTCTGACTTCAAACTCGGAATTTCCGACTCCGAGCTCGGAATTTTTTATTTCCGACTCCAAACTCGGCTATTCCGACTTCAAAAGCGAAATGTCCAACTTCAAACTCGGAATGACCAACCTAGCTACGACTCGGAAATTTTTTTCTACTTCAAATACGGAAATTCCGACTTTGAACTCGGGATTTCCGACTTCAAACTCGGAGTTTTATTTTTTCGACTTCAAACCCGGAAAATCCGACTTTAAACTCGGAATTTTGTTTCACGATGGACGATGGAATGAATAACTATCAACGCCGGTGTCCCACAAGGATCTGTTTTGGCACCACTTCGCATGATTAACAATAAAGTAAGAATTCCACCTGTCATGAAGTGTATAGTTCACATACGGTTAGTGATCCTGCATTTACGAATTTGTTGGATTCTCTGGATCAACGCAGAAAAGTGGGCGATATATCCCTTTTTCTATTATCATTGTATTCATGGTTCTATTTTTCATCAAATGGCGAAATCGTAGAACTCTTCATCTAGTGTGGTTTTCCTGGTACCTATATCTCGGGAAAAATATCGTAGTATCGGTAAATTCATTGTGATATCGATCCATATATCGATATTTTCCCCAAGCCTGATTAGATATAGGCATCAGGAAAAACCATACTAGATGATAAGTACCACAACTTCGCCATTCGAATAAAAATAGAATAATGAACAAGGGAAGTCCTTCAGGTCTCGATGCTGGCAAAGTTAGATGTCGCCTACTTTTCTACGATGTTCCAAAGATGTCAAAACTTACGAAAAGGAACGTCGCGAAAACTTTTTATGAACTGGTTTATACTTCCAATAAGCATGCCTAACCCTTTAGATGATTAAAAAAAATAACGATAAAAATTATTAGGCCAAAATTGATTCGCCTGCACAGTTTTCACCCTCTCCCAAGAAAATATGCATGGAAGTGTTGCCGCACGTGGAATTTTATAAAAGATCAGTAGAATAGTACGAAAATAAAATAAATGTTATATGATGATAAGTATAATACACGCATTAAAACTTACCTAGAAAAATTGTTACAGCTACCTATTTCTTCACCGTAAAAACCTCACTAAGTGATAATTTTTTGTCATGCACCGTACACGCTTTTCGGATAAAAAACACGTACAATTTCCAGGGAACGGCTCAAAGAATACCACGCACCCCTTGTTGAATGAACGCCGGCAAACAGAGGGTGTCTCTCCCTGTTCAATTCAAAACATTCACTGCTCTTCTGGAGTGTGCGCGCCCTGTCTCCCCAAAATCGTCCCCAACATGAGTCATCAGGTATTTCCTGTTCTGCTTTAATTTTACACCGGTGTCAGCGTGAAAAATCCAGGGATTTCAAGGATGCATCCGATGTTAAATTGAATTTGTTACAATACATATACAAGTAGGTACCTATATACGTAGGAATATCCATCGTTTTTTTTTTATAATTTCACAGAAACAACTTTGAAAATACTTTCATGAAAACTCAATAAAAGAATCACCTCGAGTTTTCCCTTGCCAATAGAAAGGTTTGAGAGTCATGTGAAAGGTAAACTTCAGAGAATCTTGTTTACGTGAATTCCTTGATTATATACAATACCCAATGATAACGGTGAATTGAAAAGTTATCCCAGTTTTCTGAAAATTCCCGGAACGCAAATTGTCGAACGTTCATATTTTACGTAACTCCAAAATAAAGATTATTACTATCATTACAATAAGGTTTTCAATAAATTTGTTATGTCTTATTCGTCTATGAATTTGATTCATCCTGTATATAGGATCCCCATATTATATTTCTTTTGAATGAACGACAAATCTAAAATATTTCACAGTGACTACACTGGTTCGCAATTTCGCATGACGCACATGATCCTGGCTGTTAGACAACCCTTAGTACAGACATGCTATGCTAACATTGTGAACACTGCTGCCAGGTCCCAAGATTTATTATACATCTACGAAAATAACGCATATCCCTTCTGGATTTGATACGTGATTTTTCTCATTGATAAACCTTATCTAAGGCATGCTGATGTTTTCTGATGAATCTGAATCCGTGAGAACATTTGAATAAGAATTTTTGCGCTTTGAACAGTATATTTTATATATTTATATTTTTACAACCAAAGTATATAAATAGAAATCGAAAACCTGACAGCGTTTTTAAACTCGCTCGTGGGTGAACTTTAATCAGGTAATATAAATAACCTCACTTTCATGATAATTTTTTTTGTGTTGATGCAAGTTCCGGTAATGTGATATGTAATGATAGAATATTAATACCTTGGTGAGTGACCTGTATATTTCTGATGAATATTCATAATCTAGGGAAGGCAAAAGGTTTTCATCCCGCCAGTCAAGAAATGAGAATTCAGATCTACCAGACTTTATTACAATCGATTTTTTATACCCTGGACAATGGACAGGGCGGTATCACAGGCGGTGTGTCAAATATTTGGGGTAATTCTGAATTAATTGAAATTTCGTCTGGCGTTTGGGTACAAAAACATTCAATTTCGTCTAGTCAATCTGATATCTTGTTGGGAAGACCACATAAACAAAGATCATAGGCGTAGTTGAAATAAATTATAAAGGAAATCTCTTTAACCAAAATATCAACAGATCTCGAATTTCTATATACAACAAGTATTGTTTTGTTCTAGATGGAAATAAATCTCGACATGGAGGTTGTCGGTCAACATTCCAAAGTGCTATTTTACACTTTGAGATTGATCTATCCTAAATATCATCCATTCTGGTTCATATTTTATATGTTTGTATTGTACAACAGGACAGTGAAAAGAAAAATCAAATACAAAATACGATTACTACCTAGCAAATTCATCAATAAACTTGTGAGAGCGAAACAATGTCTAGATGACGTTAATAACGTAGTTTTAATCAATAAGCATAATGTTTATAGTAGCGACAAGGTATTAAGATTAGTTTGTGAAGAAAACTGTAAATATAGAAGTGTTCACGTACTACCAATGTCAGAATGGGAGACTTATGCTATAGGGTTAGGAGAAAACTTGTATGAAAATTTAAAAAATGTCGGAATAAGTCCACCTGTCCAGTTAGTATCTTTCAAAAAGAAAACGATCAAGTTTGCTCAAGAAATCAACTTATCTCTGATAAGATCTCCTCATGACATCAACCATTCTCTTGTGGACGCCATATTGGAACGATATTTCAGAACACCAAAACTAGTTAACAGGGGGGATATAATAGAAATAGATGTAAGATTTTTTGCAGAAGACATACTTTTACTCAATAACAAACTGAACAATGTCGACTGTGTTTATTTTAAATGTAACAAAGTAATTTACGGAAATGAAGAAGTCCAGGCGGAGAGCTATTATTGTGTTATTGGAGAAACATCTGTATCACAAGCAGTAGATATCCAGAGTTTTCTACCGAACAAGACAACAAAAATTGTGTCCAAAGAGAATTACATCGCTTTCAATGAGATTCCATTATGTCCATATGGTTTTGAAAACCACTTGGAGGAAATTCAAAGAGCAGTACATCCCTTCATGACTGGTAGTGAGTATTTTTCAATAGTTCGGATATACATGGGTGATCAACTTTTTTCTTCGGTTTTAAGGAAAAATCAATTTGAAACCTGCCTTCCTCCTAGCTGGAAAAGCTGGTAGTGGAAAGGAGATATTATTATCATCTTTGGCTGGTCATCTTGGAATGCACTATTTCCACATCAACAATTATGAGCTTATCGCCAATGTTTATGCTCAGAACGAAACCAAATTGCACAACACATTCTTCAATGCCAAAATGGCTGCACCATGTATTATCTCTATCCACAATTTTGAGGTAAAAGTTTTGCATGGGGTGTGTCCAAAATATTTAATGTTCACCGTATATATTCGTACTCCTTGACTTTATGCATGTAGTTGACGTTTTCAATTAAAAAAAACGATGCACAAACCGGATACTAAACTCTCGCTCTAGACATCTCATTTGGAAACCAATCGATATTGTTGGGACTTCATCATGTATATACGGGATCAAGCTAGAGAGGATACTATCTCATTTTCATCAATTTCAAAAAGAAAAGTTATAAAAATATACCGGAACATAGCTTATTTTGTAGCAGCGATACTATCTTATTTTCATCAATTTCAAAAAGAAAAGTTATAAAAATACACCGGAACATAGCTTATTTTGTAGCAGATTTGGCATAAAATCTACATCAAATAAAATCAATTTTCAAATAGTATCCGGCCTAGCTCGAACCTTCATTTTTCCACATAAAAAATCAGACCAAGAATGGACTGGTGACTTCGTCACCTTCCACTATACATTTTTGGATACACCCCTTAGAGAATATCACCTGTGATATCGACATGAGAACAAGGCCATTGAACCATTCCGTAGAATTTTGGAAAGAACAATGATGGTCAATACGATGAGCGGATCATGGGCAACTTCTCCGACGAACTGGACTTCCTCTTCGAGAAAAACGTCTTTCCTGTCGTTCTCTTCTGCTGTAGCGAGAAAGCAGACGTGTCCACCGATCTGAAGAAACTCTTCCTGGAGACGTTCGAGATGGGCGCGCCGACGGATATCCAACGCGAAGAAAACTTGAAATGGATTTTGAAAGACGAGGGCCATCTTGAAAATGACGTGAACTTGGCCAACGTCGTTAACGAAACCCACGGGTTCTACTTTGAGGATCTGCGAGCACTAGTTTACTATGCAGTGAAGGATGCCAGGCTCAATTCTTCGGAAAATTGCGACATCAATCTCAGCCAAGATAATTTTTCAAAAGCGATAGGTAAGTTGAGGGCTCTGTATTTGCCATAATTTTGAAATGCCTGTTGTAGATTATATGCAGAAGAACTACAACGAGAGTGTTGGTGCTCCCAAGGTACCAAAAGTGTTGTGGTCAGATGTAGGTGGCTTGGGAGACGTCAAAGAGGAAATAATTAAGACAATAAACCTACCTCTGAAACATCCAGAGTTTTTTGAAAAGTCCGGATTGAAAAGATCAGGTCAGTAGAATAACAGATCGGTAACCTCAATACTTCAACGGGCTTGTCCTGAATAGTTGAGTTCTCACTTCTGACGTCTTCGTTTCAAAAAGTTACCACACGTTCTCTATTTTTAAAATAAAAATCGACACCCTATGAAGACGACAGATATTGTTATACCTAGATGAAAGAAAGTAAGCTATATTTGGGTGAGCAGTCTATACGTGGCTGAAGAAAATAGTGAATTCTTGAACTGAGACAATTTTCAGTTCAGTCGGTAGATGTAAAGGTAGATGTAATGAATATGAATAAATTATGTTTGGTTTCGCAATATCAGTTCTAGCATTCATTGAGTTTGGTTCTTTGACTATATGTTGGTCATTGGTCATTTCTTAGAACGTTATTTTCATTAAATTAGATCCATTGTCTAATACGCTCACATTACCATAATCAAATTGTTAAAGGCATGTTCCGATAATTCTGATCTGCTTCCTTTATAACGGTGTTTACCCGAGTCAACCTATGTAGGTGTAACCGTTTATATAGCTTTTCCCGTAACATACCCAAATTTACTTATTCCTGATTCTCGTTTCAAGGTATACTGCTTTTTGGTCCACCCGGTACTGGCAAAACTCTCATAGCCAAAGCAGTAGCCACTGAGAGCAGCATGTGTTTCTTGTCAGTAAAAGGGCCGGAGTTGCTCAATATGTACGTTGGGCAATCTGAGCAGAATATTAGAGAAGGTAGGGCAATGTCTTGAGAAAGAACTCCTTCGTAAGTTGACTGATATTTTTGGTACGGGAGGTGTTTTTTTGAGACAGGATTGTAGGCTCACAAGTTGTAACATTATATTATTCACGAAATTTAAAATGTACTGAAGGTGAATCACTCATAAAATACATAAAACATTTTGTTCATCATTCCTAGTATTGACGTTTTTCAAACAACAAAGCTTGACAAATGATGAAACTTCAGAAAATCCGAACTTATGAATATAAAATATTTATTTATTCGAAAACAGAAATGAGAAAGTAAGCCTTGATCTGGAATAATAGGTTTTGGAAACCCTTTCAGTTTCTTATCACACTCTGATGACTTTATCTTTATGGTTGGCATACCTAACTAATGTTTTTATTGAATTACTTGGATATCGGTAGAGGATATTGCAAAAATTTTGAGGTTTCAAACATCCGAAAATACCTCATCAATATGTAATGAATTCCTCGTCTAGAGCTTGACATTGACCAGTGACATTGACAGTCTGTCCGCTCTTGTATCTTGGCTTCATTTCATTTGCGATAATTCAGGCTGATATTGCCGAAAAACAATATTAAAAAATTTGGCAATTGGCTAAAATAAATTCCCTGATGTTTGATGGCAGTTAAAAATGTTTTAATCAAAGGATCAGAATATAATCTAGATTCTATATTTTTAAAATAAATTGAATGTCAATATTTGATAGTTATTCACTTTCAATCGTTGACAGTAATTTATTTTCTTGTTGAAATGAAATCCCTGAGAACGCTTCATAAAACTGAACGAAACTGGCATTTGAAATCGAGAAAACTGCTTTATTTCGTTTTTCAGTGTTCGAAAGGGCTAGAGAAGCATCGCCCTGCATCATATTTTTCGACGAACTCGACTCTCTCGCCCCAAATAGGGGGATGTCCGGTGATTCAGGGGGAGTTATGGATAGAGTTGTGTCCCAACTTCTCGCCGAAATGGACGGATTGAATGATTCAGCAACGGTATTTATAATCGGTAGGAATCGAGCTGATCCGTTACAAATATTTGTGTGGAAATTTTCACTCAACCAGATGAGAAATCGGTAGCGAAGAAAACAGTGCTCGGTAGTGGATAGTACTGTTTGAGGGTCAATGAGGAATGACAAAAATGAACAACTTATTCAAACATAGGAACCTAGTGTTAATAATGAATACGAATTTTTATCATACTACACTGCTACCACCAAACTGTTCATAACATTGTAGATAACAATGATTATCAAAATTATAACATTATATAGTATTTTGACGTATCTACAAAAAAAAATAACTCAAAATCATCATATACAAGACTTTAAAACTACGCAGAGAATAAATATTATGTTGTGGTCCAAAATAATGAGAGAGATGATAATTCCATCTTCAAAAATAAAGATAGTTCGATCATAATAATTATTGAACTATCATAATAATAATAATAATAATAATGATAAAATACATATCATGATGGATGAAACAAAAAATATTGATTTAAACGTACATTTTGATGATTGAGATTTACATAAATTGTTAAGAGGGGGTCATTTTAAAAATGACTTGCTTATTTGCTAAAATTGGATATTTTCAGGCAAATATTTCCGAAAGAGGGTTGTTTTGATATTTCAATTGATGTTCATCAAATTTCCATGAAACGAAAGGTACCTATACATACATATAGTTATGATTGTTCGAATGAATAATTTTTGAAAATAAACAGAATCTAACTTATAGAATGCAGGATCGCTATAATAATAGTATAAGTGTTGTGAAAAACTTTACCTACGAGCATATACAGTGTGCCAAAAAAGTCTGGTTTCATGACATGGGATACTCTGTATTCCATTGTATCTTTAGATTTCTTAACCAATTTCATTTCGAACAATTTTACAAAATTATAAATGATATGTTTCACAACTTGATCATCATCCTTTCATCATAAAGGATATAATTCATTATATTAGAAACATTATTATAATGATATGTATATCCAATCTGTGCAATTTGTTTACCGTGAGTAATGAGCTATTTACTGAGGCTGTGAGTCGTGTGTTTTTACAGTGGTCGTAGGAAAATTTATTTTTCACCTGATTCTGTAGGCTATATATGAGAATTTGTATTCATTTGTCTGAAACTGATTGCTTTCGATGTTATAGTTGAACCGGTAGAAAACGGTACCAACGCGTCGTCTTATGGAAATTTACCGGTTTTTTGCTATAACAATTCATAGAAGCATTAAATCTATTGAATAATTATCGAATTAGTGAAATTAAATTCAATCAAATTTTTAAAAGCATTCATGAGTAGCTCCATCCACAAAATAAGGATCAGGTGAGAGATTTCGTCACAAATCTATCACATTTTCATCTCGTTGGTATGTGTTGACCTTGTTAGGACGTAATACCAACTACTTACTTCTCATTCAGGAGCAACAAACCGACCAGATTTGATCGATCCAGCCCTTCTAAGGCCTGGAAGATTCGACAAACTATTATATGTCGGCCCGTGCACGGATCGAGAATCGAAGATTTCGGTTCTCAAAGCTCTCACCCGACAGTTCAACCTCGACAAAGAAGTGGATTTAGCAGAAATAGTGGAAATGTCTCCAAAAAATGTCACTGGAGCTGATTTTTACGGAATATGTTCGAGCGCATGGTCATCTGCAGTAAGAAGACTTATAGGCTCATTAGAAACCGGTAATGCTGGAAATATTTCGAATAACTATATTTCATTGTATTCTTTCGGGGTATTTTCAGGTGGAACGAAATCAGAAGATGTTACTCAAAAAGAGGTCATCGTGACTCTTCAAGACTTTGCAGATGCCATGAAAAATTTGAAGCCTTCTATCAGTAGCGAGGATTTGCAATATTTTGAACAATTGAAAAGGGAAATGGGTTCTAACATATGAAATGATGAAATATAAATGAGGATATGGTGATTCAGTACAGAAAAAATACTAAAAAAAATTGCATACCTACCGAAAATCAATCATTCCAGGAATTTTTAAAAAATATTGTGAAACTTGAATAAAAAACTATAAAATGTAAGATTATATCGTTTTGATTTCTCGGAATAGAATAACTATTTTTCTACAACTAGTTAACAAAGTAGGCTTTGATGCTTTCAAATGTCAACAAAAATTGACGTTTTTCTAGGAATGTGACAGCATTTGCACTCGAGGACGGAAATATAAAAAAGCTCGCCTCCACCATAGGTATATGGTTGAAAAAGAACTCATATTCTCTTGCATGATTGATGATAGTGACTGAATAATCTAAGGCACTTCCCCATTTAGCAGAAAGAGCAAACATTGTGAATTTGAACCTCCTAGAGGAAAACTATGAATTATAATATGATAGATTCATTGCATTGGGCCTTGAAATGCTTGAATGTTGAAGTTATAAAAGTACTTGCCGCATTACTCATGAAACATTCAGAGTCCGTTGAATATGAAGCAAAAATAATATTTACTGAAAAATGTGAATTTCAATTATACTTCCTATAATATATGGTAGTTTGAGAAGCACCATCAGTAGTAGTAGCATAATGAAGTATCGAGTTTTCTTATCTAGAGGAATTGCATTTGTAGAAAAAATCTGGTGTATATTTCGAACGCATGCGCTCTGAATACACAAATAGCTATTCTTATGAGTTTACATCACAGTAGACATTTATATCAAGGTTCTATCATTAAAATAATAATACACGATGATTAGAAAAATTCATTTATGTAAATATACATACAAAACACATAAGGATTAAGTATATAAATAGTAACTAGCTTGCATTATTTGACAAAATATCAATGTAAGTATTCATCACAGCCACACATTATATGTATTTTTAATTTCGATTTTAATCAGTTATATGATAACTACACTTTGAACGACCCTGGAAAATCCTGAATATCATCTAGTTTTATGGTCACACGTACTAGACCAGAAATAATATTCGAATGAGTTACATAACATATTTCTATGAACAATCTAGAATTTAACAGTGACAACTCATGCACATTCAAACAAAATGTCGTTTTTAGTTCTACATGCCTCAAACCAAGATGACCAATCTCGCTAAAGATATATATCACAAAATGCTATCCATTCCGGACATAAGTCTACCCGTTAGGATATAGTATATGATTTCTATGGTTCCTATTAAGCCACTTTTCCGTAGTTGGTGTACCTGAAGCACCAGCTGTGGACATCTTCTTCCTCGTTGCAGCACATAGGGTAGACAATGGGGGACTTCGTTTGTTTCGCACATCTCTGGCAGATCTCTCTTTTATTGCTCTGAAAAAAATGCTACGGTTATTACATCGCAGCCTCAGGACTAAAAAAGATCTGTGACAAATAAAGGTACCCTCCCAGGTTTAGGTTGGTGGTATAAAAAGTGGCGCCACCTGTGGTAGCGAGTCGCCTCGACTATGTTATTCAAGTTCGACGATCTCGAAAACCTTGTAGGGATACGAAGAAGTTCAAATTGGGACAAAGTCGTGAAATTTTATGCTAATGATTATGGTGAAAAAAATCCACGATATCTCTTTTCGTTTTCAACATATATGCATGTTCTAGCTTTGTTATTGAAATTAGACCAAAACTTGAATTACTTCTTCATAGCTACTTCATGCGATCTATACGAAACGGCATTCTTCGGCTTCCAGAATTTTCTTCATGGTTGAGATACTCCGAATGAAAATGAATACAAAGCAACCTCAATTTCTAGAGTAGGGGTTCAACCTTGGCCTTTTTATAACAAATTTATGAAACTACGCCTTCAACTGGACTGGTGGACGAGTGCGTTGAGGCGCTGGCATTTGGCCCCAGAGGGTCCTGGTTCGAATCGCGCGGTGAATATTGGAAATTTTAATTTCTGTCGCTTCTTTTAGCGGGAGGATAGGTGATCAACCGAACATTCTGGGTACCTGGATTCAATCCTTCGGACTTTCAACTATAGCTAGCCGAGTAGTGCTTCGGATGACACTTAAAAAGCTAAGGTTCTCGTCTTTCTTACTCAGCATACAAGTCTCAATGAGACTTCGAGGGTTGCTTTGCAACTAAGTTGGCGGTTAAAAACAGTTTTCAAACAATTTTTTAAAACTCCCATCACTACGAGTATAAAGATTAATTCAATGAAAAGGTTAGTAGTAGTATAGGTAATTTCAAATACCTAGCTCTCTGGGAGTTGTTTCAAACCCCCTGAACTTCCTCTTGATACCACTGTTCGAAAAATAATTTTGCGATTGAATTGATATATTTACTTACTTATCAGAAACCCAACTTTTTCATTAAGGTAGAAATTATATGATAAAAATGATTCGGAAATGTGAGTTTTTGATTTCCATAAAGCTTATAATTATTATACAAATGAGATATATAATAATAAAAAACAGATAGAGTTTTATCATGTGAATGATTCCCAATACGACGAGACTGGTCAATAAGAAGAGAACATGACTCAGTCATTAAAAAAATCGTGATATTTTCGAGAAGATGAATGTTATTGAAAGTCATGTCACCATTTGTTTTCGTATTATTATTATCGATATTTAGTTGCCTGCAATGTTTTGCTGATACCTTTCTGGCATTCGAAGGTTCTTTAGCTATAATATGTAGGCTTTAACTACGTTTTCGTCCAATAATTTATGGCATTATCTATATGGCAAAAACTAAAAATGGTATTTCTTCAAGTTATGTTAAATTTGAACGTGCTTAAAAATGCAAAAATGTATGTGGGTTATTAAAAAAAATTTGTAACTTCAACAAATATGTTTCACATTATTATACGTTCCAAAATTTGCCAAAATGGACAATAGATATATCATCTCCTAAAATCATCAAAGTCATGAGAATTGGATCGGAGGAGCACATCATTGGCAATTATTGAGTTAGTAATAGTATATTATATTTTCGTGTGAAACTTACAAATACCGATTTTTTCACAGCAAGTAGATATCCTTCAACCAAACAATTGAATCCGAGATATACATTACTTAATCTCTTTAATTAATAGACTGAAAAAAACTGGTCCCCAAACATAACCTTGTGGAACGTCTGATGTTGGTGAAAATATCATGGCATTCTGAACATGATGAAGCGAATTTTCAGATAGGAGTGGAAAAGGTATTCAAATTACATAAGAAACCGAAGACATTCAAATTACTTAGTAATATATCATCACAGTCTACCCAATCGAAGTACTTGGAGAAGTTATATACAGGAAAGATTGGTGGTAGTTACCAACTTTTGAAGAAATCAGCATATTGAAGAATTGTTTATTGAGCTGGAATTTTAGAAATTGTATTGTTAATTCTCTCTTTTGAAAACTGTTAGGTATAAACCTACTTAGACTATCTCAAAGCAGCAGGGAACTGTTGATAATTCAATGTGAGGTTGAAACATATTATCGATTTTTTTGCGCCAAGTTTGTGCCCATATTTGAGTTACACCAAGGTGGATAGTTTGATTTGCAGGTCTCCAGAGTCCAGAGTCGATCACTATAAAACTCATTGAATCCTTCATTGTCATATCATTATGTGTTTTTCAATAGATCTCAATCGATAATACGAATCATTTTGTGTTCAAGAAGATTAGATTTTTGTAGTCATCATAGAACGAGTTCAAAATCAAGAATTTTGTCATAATAGTCTGTTGTTATTATACGAGAAACCTCTGGTGAGCTAGATATTTCAAAACTGGCGTAATGCATGATAATAACAGCTATGATTTGTGGAGGGTCTCAACCTCAATCAACCGTACCGTGTTTATGACATACTTACATCGTCATTACAAGCAACGTCCGGTAGCCATTCTCTTCCTGGTCTAGCGAAGACTGCGTTCAACATTACTACGATCAAGAAGATCGTGGGTAGACTCCCCATAATCTGCAATCGAATTCACTTCTCAGGAATTTTATCTTACGATAAATAACATGGTAGCAATGATTTATTACCATTTTATAGGTCATTTTTGAGATAAAGAATAGGTAATTATTGAATTATTTAGCTGATTTAACAACATTTAGTGATATAAGTGAGTTGACTTGCATTATATGTGGATGAAATAATGTATGCAACAAATATCTGTTTCCATACGGACTTGTTAATAAAAAATAAAAATTGCCTCACATCAGTCATATAATATTATCTACAACAGCCTCATTAAATCATCTATAACTATTTCATACTTATCTATGTTGTTAATTAATTTTGGTTTATGTCTATCCAGATAAATTCTTAGCTAAACAATGATATTGAAATAGCTTTTTGGTGTGTGAATTTTATCTGTATCACGTTTTCGAAACCAGCGCATCCCAGTATTCAAGTAATGATTTCAAGTAATGAGACAGCCAAACAGGCATTGATGCTCTGAATTCTCATGTAACCAACTCCATCAGGATGGTTTGGGAGTGCCTATAATGATAATGAACTTGGCAAGAAAAACACATTTTTTCAACAGCTCCGAATCAAAAGCTCCAATAAATCTTTATATATAACTATCCTCCCATGGGTTCCGAAATACACTGGAGAGAGGGGTTGAGAAATAGCAGACGTATAGGTACGTGCAAATAGAGGCTAGAACGTCATTTCTGGAATCTGAATCCTTCTGATTCCAATACTGGATAGAATTACTAAGAAAGATGGAGGCCAAAATACTATTGGAAAACTATAACCAGAATCAAATGAGTGCACTAGCGAGACTAAAACCAAGCCATCACATTAACGGTAATTCTGACACAGTGCTGGCTGAAAAGACATCTTAAGAAATAACTCGGGAAAGTGGAGGAAGAAGAATGAAGGTTTTGAGAGAAAGAGGGTAAAACTTCTATCAACATCCTCTCAGAATGCATCATGGGAAAGATATCTTTCTAACCTCAAACCATTCGATATTCTGAACTTTCCAAAAGCCATGTAGAACTGGAGGAACTGCTTCGTCCTGAATGGTTGGGCAGAAAAGGAGACACAATAGATTTTATAGGTCGTAGTGCAGTTTTTGTAACCGAAGGGAATTTTATAAACAATTCTACTCACTTGCAAACGTGACATTTTCCTCGTTGTATTCTGAAGGTGTGATCACCACCCACTACAATTTCAAGAAGCGATAAAACTTCAAACTCAACACCCACAACGCTGTTTCGACCACATTTGAAGATTGTCTGGCTCATTTTCATTTATATGTGTATTTAGGTTGAAAGTTCATTGATAACGTATTATATCATTCCAAGAAGGAAACAGATCGAGAGATCATTATGCCTATTCCAAAGGCAACAAGGAAATTGATGGCGCTCGGGATGATCGACCATCACTTCCGGTCTGCGAGTGTTCTTGCGTCAGCCAGAACGCACCAAACGCAAACATTTAGTGCGGTAGATTACAGGGGGGACAATGTTTTCAAGAGTTTTCCTCAAACTAGAAGATGTGGCCCAAAAAAACATGATATGTCTTGGTTTTTTTACGATTGTTTTAGCCATCGATATGATTTCAGTAATTGTCTCAGCACATCGTGTTGGATCTACTGAAGAGAAACAAACTCTCTTCCATATGGAAACGCTGAGAAAAACATACTAAGTCGGCTGAATTGTAATGCCACATGAGATGGGGCAGTATTGTGCTACTCGATGGTATATGGAAAGAGCAGGTTGTGGAGATGAGGGTGTGAACATAGTATCCAAGTGGGGCACAAACTGGATTGGTGGTGAGGAAATAGTGTGTTGGCAGACTGATTGTTGACATCAGGAATGCGGGTTGGTTGCTCGACCAGTTGTTTTGTTAGAGAATTTGAGCCAGGCAGCGTTATGTACATCAAAGTCTCCCATGATTATGACTAATAAACAGTTGGCAAACCAGTACAGATGCGTTTCGTTTTGCTTTTTCATTTTTGAAAGTAAAAAAGGGAGAATTAATTAAAAGCTCTATATAAAAATTGATAATTCTATTCAAATAGGTACTAGCATAGACTTCAGTTGAAAGCTTCTTTATATAAAAGAATGCCTTAGGAAATGAAACCTAAAGTTATCGTGCCATATTTATGAATCTCCCTATGTATTTACGAATATTCATATTGAACTTCCGAGAATAACTGAAAAATATGTTTGTCAATATAATTTTACATTTCCTTGTTTGATAACAAATGAAGAAACACGGTCTTATTGAAAAACAAACGTCATTATCTTTTTTCTTGATGTCAAGTGACAACTATCCGTTGTCCCTTGTTTTGTAGATTATTTAAATCTCCACCAATATAACCTTTCGCATCAGAAAATCACAGAATTGACAAAAACTAATCAACAGATTCAAAAACTACTGATATGCCATATAGATTAAACTCACCTCGATGAATTTGTTTCTCTAGACTATTTCATAACATTATGACTTATGAGTTTGATTATTCTATCACTGAATGAGAGATTCAACAATCAAAAATAAATGAACCAATAATTCTTCAACATTCAGTTTTGTTTCTCTTATTGACTTTGAATATCTGGTCTCAGATCAGGATTCACTGATGTTTCAATAGAACTATAAGTATATCACCATGAGGATGCTCGAAAATATTTTTGAGACGTTGGCTTGTTTGATAATTGTTTTTATTTTAGACAAAAGCAATAAATTACAGTTTAGCTCTATAATGCGGTCGACATCACTGAAAATAATTTTGTCATTACTCGAACCTTGGAAATTATCTTAGTTCCATATTTGGGAAACTATTTTCGATAGATGTTTATAAAACACATTGTTTTTCCACTTCACCGAATCAGAAAAGTCCTTGCATACCGCTGAACTTACGACTTATCAAAAATTACGATAAATCAATTAATTTTAATGAAAGATATTTGGAAACGACTGTGGTCCTAGAGAAATTACTGCTTTTGTTCAACATGCTCATGATGAAGTCCTGCTATAGGCACCAACATTTTTGATGAATTTGTTCATCTATAATTGAAAAAATCACATGATGCCATCAAGGAATTCTGACAATTTAACTAGACATAGATCATTCTAGATTCTTGCATTTTTTATGTGATGCAAGGAATACGGAATAAGTTAAAAAAGATGGAAAGGCCCAATTCATGATAGGTACCTATTCCAGATAGGAAGTAGAATACAAATAGTACCTAATGCCCTTCTTATTTCAATTTTCAATTTATTCAAATTTAATTACATCACCGTTACAATGGCACATATTGGGTGAATAAGTATTACATACCTTATATATATATATATTTTTTTATGCACCTAGGTGTGGACACCTGCATGTGCATAGTTATAAGGACAATATAGTGTTTATTACAATTTTCATATGAACTACATATTTAATGTTAAATTACATGAGAATAATAGGTAGTATATCTTCTCACATTATAACCTAAAGCATTTCAGCCGAGAGTGAAGTGAAGTTAAAAAAAACAGAGAGAAGAAAAAAAACATAATTATATAGTTAGTTATTCAAGTGATAATCTT
The DNA here is from genome assembly GCA_029955515.1 of Chrysomela aeneicollis. NCBI lineage: Eukaryota > Metazoa > Arthropoda > Insecta > Coleoptera > Chrysomelidae > Chrysomela > Chrysomela aeneicollis. The sequence continues at coordinate 5,204,827 of JARUHQ010000018.1, read as the reverse complement.
TGGAGATAATAATAAGTGATTATCTGATTTTAAGATTATTCGTATATACATGATAATTATTGTAAATATGATTTCTACACATCCTAGAAAATACATAATATTTTTGTACATTTCTGATATCAATTGGCAGTAAATTGAAAATTCTGGGAGCTACACTTCTTGGGAATCTCAATGGTGGCATCTTTTTGACAAAAAGGAACAGATAAATATTTATTAGACACTTGTCGAGTATTATGAGAATGGGATACAAAATTCTGTGAGTTTTTGTTTTTAAATATAAACCATTTTGACGTTGAGAATATTGCAATTGTATAATATAGCTGTTTCGTACCGCCGATCTTTGTAATATATTATCTTTAGTATGTAATTCTGTATAACATTCAATGGATTGAGTGCATTACTGTAGAGACCACCCCATACAAGGATTCCATAGCTTAAAATAGATTCAACTAGAGCTTTATATATTGTTATCAGGAGATGCCTTGTCATGGATTTCCTTATTAGATAGAACTTATAAATAAGTCTTTTCAGTCTATTAGTTAGATTTGTGACATGTCTGGCACATTTGAGATTTTTGTCAATGGTAATACTAAGATATTTAGACGCCTCTGATTCATTTATCTTCAAGTTTGTGTTTCTGATATAAAATTGAAATCTGGCCTATTAGCATTGTTTAGGGAGAATGCAATGTATGATGTTTTTTTTTAATGTTCAGCGATAGCTTATTAAGGTCTGACCAACTTTTTACTATCAGAGTACCATGTTCAGCTTTCATTTTGACATGGTTTCATGTGTTGCCTTTGAATAGAAGGACTGTGTCATCAGCGTAAGATATTAGTGTACCGTCTATATTGGAAGAAAGTAATTAATTTATGTAGGTTATGAATAGCAAAGGACCAAGTACTGTGCCTTGTAGGACACCTATAATAACATCTACTGGATCACTGATTTTATTTCTAATTTTCACTTGTTGAGATCTATTAGTCAAGTAACTTTTAAAAACGTTCAACACAGCGCCCCTCACTCCATAATGTTCAAGAACATCAAGAAGATTTTCATGGGGCACCGTGTCAAAAGCCATTGCAAGGTCTAAAAATACCCCTATAAATTTCTGATTAGATTCTAAATTATCTTTTATCTGATCTATTAAATCGAACATAGCATCATTAGTGCTCATTCCTGCCTGGAACCCATATTGCTTATTATTTAGGATGTTCTTATCTAGTAGAAATTCAGTTAGCCTTTTCTTAATGCTTATAAAAACCACATTTAAGACTGAAATCTTGCACAGATCATTGTATGGGAGGCATGATGAATGCAGGATCATTTAAATCATCATAATTATCTTGTGGAATGAGAAATTGTATGTGTCATTCGAAATAAAAGTGACAAAGATTAAATCGCAAATTTTGCGTATGCTGGACAGTTACATCATGAGCCAACAATAATTATCATTATATGTATTTATTTATCACTAACTATATTTATAGCTTCATCAGTTGAAAAAGATAGGTACCAATTCAATAGAAATTCTTGGGTATATATACATTATCAATTAGGATGTTTTTACTGACTCCACTTTCAATCTCTTAAAAAAATATAAAAGTACGATAGAGAAGGAATTACCACTACGTCTATTGGAGTAATATTTTGAACGTCTATCAATGAATCGTTATTTTGAATATGAGCTACTGCATCGCTCCTACTGCACTATCTTTTCGCCATTATCATCAATGTCATTTTCATAATAACGATTATAACAAACACCATCTGTGCAAGTAGGACACTCTTGCGTTGATTGATGTATCAATCAACGACTCTTGTTTATTTTTCTAGCGAATGACAAGGATATGCGCATTCTATCATTCATTGAAATTGGAGTAACTTATACATCGATTAAAAAGACGTAAATATAATTATTATGATTATGTCAATTACAATTACCATTTTCATTGGCAATGGCATGATATATACTTAATACGATCCAATAGCTTTTTGTTAATCCTTAGATATAACTGCTAAAACTTCCATCCCATGACTCATCTACTATATCTTTCATTTGATGCTCAAACTGAGTGATTGATTAGAATATTAGATGATGGAATTGTGCTATCAGCGAAATTCCTCATTGACCACTTATAACAGCCATGATAAATATTACACAACTTGATTTAACTATCTATTGATAGTGGATTTTTCGTATTTCTCCTTTCAATGATAATAGGCCACGAAAGATTTTATCCCCGTCCATATACCTAGGTATAGGTACCAGATTCCCAGCATAAAATGTGTTTGCTGCAACCGACCCTAAAGTCGTATACAAGTAGGTACCAGACTTAGCTTTTGGAAATGGCACTTTCACTACTAATACAATAAACGTATGCTGCAAGGCAACAATTTTACTTGACACAACCTCTGGATTAACCTTGCAATTTATAATTCCTGACTAGTTTCAACAGCGAAATTCAGAAGATTTCCCTAGAGCCTATGTGTAAATTCACAGATATCATGGCATTAAGACAAGACACTGAAATTTAGTATGGAATATGGTCATATCAGTTTGGTACACAGTTTGGAACCAGGACGAATAAAAGGGTTGGATAGTAGGCTTCAACCATGTTTGAAGCGGAAGTACTCTGAAATTCAGTACTTTTTATGAACCCTTGACGGAATGCCATTATTAGTATTATTTTTTTCGAAATGTCTGCGACAACAGGTCTCCTAAAACGTCGCCACTCACCGCTCATCCTGTATAGAGGTCAAGTAGATACTTGGCAACAAATGAATACACTATTGACCGAAACCACAATTTCGCTGAGTTTCCTATCCTGTCCCATATCATCAGCTTTGCGGATAATAGAACACTTCTATCTCTTCTAGATAGTTGGATAACTAATACTGCGAATGAAGATCTAGATAGATTTTTTACATGAGGAACTGATAATCCGGTAGAGTCCACCAGGAAGGCTTACAAAGTCTGTCAGTCATGACTGTTCTTGTACGATATCCTCAAAATCCATGCTCGGTGTAATACCACCAATAATGCTCTATCTGGGGATGATCATGTTCAGTCCATTGCAAAAAGTGCTTCATGGAAACATTCTGTTTCATACCAAAATATATTTCAGCCCCAACATTTTGTCATATTTCACAAAGCATAGAATCGACCTGTCATGGAGCATTATTCGCATGTTTGGGGTTCAGCTCCCAAACACACGCTGAGGCTTCTAAACTCTATTCAAAGGAGATATATTCCCCACGTCCGTGAAAAACATATGAGTATAGTTTGTGTCCTAGGATCGAGAAGACACTAACGATAACTTCACGAATATGTCAAAAAGATAACACTCTGATCTCCGAGTAGGTTCAAATAAATAGATAAGCCGCATAAGCTCACTTTGGAACTAGACTTTTACTTATTACTAAATGATTTGGTATTATTGAATCTATGAATCCAATCAATTGAATATTTTCATTTTGTTGTTGACTTTATATCGATTTTTGTATTATTATTTATATGTAATTAATGTAATATAAATTTTGGACTGCGGAATTTCTTAGCGTGCTAAAAGGGGTCAAAACGCCTGAACAGGGTGGTCAAATTTCAATGTTTCTAAAAGGTAACTCTGTAACTATACAGGGTCCCGCCGATTTCATAGGGACAGTATTGCTATTTCCTAAACGGTAAGACATAGAAAGTTGATCAAATGAGACAAAAGATGCGCAATTCAGTCCTCTTCAAAATGCCGTTTTGCAAACTAGAAACTATTTTCTGAGTTAATATCCGAACAAGAAATTTGAAATTTTATATAACGATATATGGTAAATAGAAAACAAAATATTTCAATCATTATGACAATAGTATTAATACTTCTTTGACATTTGTAACTCAAATAACCTTGAACTTCAACTATTCATCATGGCCTACCGTATAGGGCAGTTGAATTTTGAGAAATGATAACATGCAAAAAATGATGGTTTTTGCTGTTTTTTGACACTTTTTCATAATAATGTCAATATGTTATACATGGCTGTGAAGGGAATTTTCAGTACTATTCAATGATATAAGCAACAAATATGGCGCCCATGAGAAAAACAAAAGTTGCCTAGTACATCTGTGAAATTAATGAATATAGAATATTTCTGATAACTCCAACTTCTTTGTCTTGATGAATTACCTGTTCATGCAAAGTTTCAAATTTCTTTTTCGGATATTAACTCAGAAAATAAATAAAAACAAAATAAGTGATTTTCACTTTTTTCAAAATATTTCAGGAACAGCTGAAACTTTCGGTTTTCAAAACGGCATTTTGAAGATGACTGATTGCGCAACTTTTGTCTAATTTGATCAACATTCTATGTCTTACCGTTTAGGAAATAGCAATACTGTCCCTATGAAATCGGCGGGACCCTGTATAGGAGATACAAAAAAATGGAGGTGGCATTATTCTTGAACAAATTATGACTGGAAATGTTAATGTCGATATTCTTAATCTCGAATAAAGTGATTGATTGGGTGGAAACTTGGAAATCCAATTATTAGCCAAAAAAATACACAATATTGTTCTGATAAACTCTCAATAATTTTGTTTTATTAGAAAAATATTGTCAATTTGCGGTTGAACAAATTAACATTTCTATGTTAGGTAATTAATTGTATGTGTGAATTGCGTACCTAAAATACGGTAATATATACAAATAAAGCGTTGATAACCTATTTAGCTGCTATAACACGTTTAAAAAAAATCTGTGTGAAATTTGTAAACAGAATGTGATTTATAATAATGGATTATTGATATATGAAGGCAATTACTGTCTTATCAAGAGTTTGAGTCGACGAGAAGTACTACATATATTATATGTAAGATTTTATTGTACATGCACATTATAGTTTTGCATGCAATAAGATATGAAAAAAAACTACGGTGTATCTCACTATAAATTTTGAACTTGGCCTTCTGATGTAGGTATTATGTATTTTATAATATCAATGAAGACTAGCTTTACAGCTTCATAATGAACGTTTTTGTTTGTCTCATGATATTAATCCCATCAAAATAGTTTAGAAAATAATCATACAGAATGTTAATTTCCAAATGGGTATCATTTCATACTCATTCTGACATGTAAACTAGCAGAAAGGCACGATGTTATTCAGCCCATAAGTGATCAACAGTGGATGGCGTACCAATAAGCATAGGCGCCGATTACACGGGGGAACTGGGGCCCATGCCCCCTCTGGAAATTACCAGGGGAGGCAACGCCCCCCCCTGAGATAACACTCAAATTGGACAATCATTGGTAATTTTGCACTCATCATGCAATCTATTTTTCACTGAAAGTTTTTGTTTGTATTTTCACCTCATGAATCCAAATTTGATAATGAAATTTTTACTGATATCTATCTTTCTTTTTGAGATGTATTGAAGAGAAAAACATGCCACTGAGTGGTTTTGCTATGAGTTAGCAATATGACATCTACATCAGTATTCGCCAAGAGTTCCTCAAAATGGCCATTGTTTATGTAGCCTAGATGATGCAAAAAAGAGGAAAATTATAGAAAGATGACATTTCTTAGAAAAAGCAAGTGAACCATGGTACATGCATGTAGTATGTCCAGTGATCTTAGAATATATAATACTTACAGAAAACTTGAGAGTTCAAGACGGTGAAATTTCGAACTTTGGCAGGATTATCTGGAAAAGTTGTGATTTGTTCAGAACTTTATTATCAAATTCGGATTCCTGGATGAGTGCCAAATACATGGGTATAAACAAACATTTTCATAGAAAAATATATCGCAAGATAAGAGCAAACCATTTACCATTGCAATAAATTGAACCTGAAATTTTGGATGTTCCAATGTTGGAAATGTATTATGCATATACCTGACAACAGTTTTTTGTTTGATATTTAGATTATTGTTCTAATATAACTTAGAAAATGCGTTATATGCTCAATTTGTTACTTTTCAAAATTTGATATAAACAATATATCAAATAATAGGTACAATTTTGTTTCGATTTATTTTGCCCCCCTGGAATTTACAAGTTTCGGCACCTATGCCAATAAGAAATACCTGGAGAACGAATAGGCTATACATTTCAATAGTCTCATGATTTGAAACCCTCATCAGTGGCTAATTTTTATATATCTAGTTTGTGAATTATAAAAATGGCTTCAAGCCTTAACTATATTAAGCATAGATCTTATTGCTTACGCTAGATCCGCCCCTCCGGACCTACAAAACGAGTAACCTGGATACCGGATCTAGCGTAAGCAATAAGATCTATGATATCAAGACTTCTATAGTTTCAGATGTACCGCCCTATATATATCATTGCATTTTCCAATTATACATTGATTACCTGTCAACTTTCCTCGATAATAATTCTCCATACCTATTTGAAAACTGTTTTTGAGATATAAAATATAAGTTCATTAATCCAAATGGCCTATAATTAAAATTCATTTTGATATTTTCAGACTCGGATGAAGATTTGACACTCATTCCGTTTTCCAGAGGATACTGCTTCTAATAAGACAATCACGCTGCATAATTTGATTTCTACGCTTTTGTGTGTAGATAAATAATCAGATGGATAAATAATGACTCACACTTCCAGACTTGGATAATTATGTTTTTCGGAAGTTCTCGTCAATAATATTCATTTTTCATAGACTTTGTTTATATGCCTATTGATGAAGAATGCACCTTAACCTTGTAATGAGCTCCTTTTTACTATACAATGTGAACTCAGGGGTAAGTTGGCAGGTCAAAACACTCTATCAAAAATACAAACAAATTTATTGGTTATTTACGAAAATTCAAATGTTACTCTTATCATAACAATCCCCTTTTACAATACCTAGAACTACTCCTTAATCTAACTCAAGTTCAAACCAGCACATGAAATGTTCAAGGCCTCAACCACAACAGTCATTAATTTTTGGAACGTACTCACAGTCTATCGTTGTATTTTCTCAAACACAGGACCAGCATTCAGTTGTATGGCTGCATTCACACGCACAACTATGTCAACGTTTTCGTATGAACCACCTTAAACTTAATGGTTTTATTCAGTCTTACAGAATTTACATATTAGCCTGGACCATCGTCGTACTTAGCGAACGATCTCCAACAGACTCCCGCCAATTCGATTCTGCCGGCTCCCGTCTCGTTCTCCGCTTCCCTCTCGTCCCTTCCTCCTGATCACCTGATGACCACTCGCGCACAATTTACGCCGCGCACTCACATCGGCCTTAGCAACAACTTATTCATATCGAATAGGTACAGGGTGGGCGCTTTACATTTACCCCCCTATTGATTTTGTAACAATACAAATAGGATAAAATCAATATAACTTATAATATAGAAGGTAAAGGAGGAACAAATTTTCTCAAATTAAAAATATTATGGATTCCCATGGGAGAGCCGTCATCATCTTTCTGAAGTTCATATGAATTTGACCCCTTTTTACTGATTATTGTACAAGGGCCCTGGAATAATAGGAAGAATTTCTTTATCTCACCGTTTTCAGCAGAAGACTGAGGGTGGGATCGAACAAACACTTTATCTCCAACATCAAAATGAACGAATTGTTTACTTTTTTCGTGACGAAATTTCCTTTTTTCAGCCTTCGTTAATAAATTTTGACGTGCAAGACAAATTTTCATATCAGAGTTTACTTCCGGTAGGTCAAGCTCAGGACTGTCTATATTGCGAATGAAATTATTCGATCTTTCTATTCCAAAATGGAGAAATAATGGACTAAATCCTGTACTATCATGAACCGCTATATTGAGCCACTTTTCTACATCAGTCAATACCGTAGCCCACTTTGTATGTTTCTGATAACACAACGACCTCAAAAGCCTTCCTATTTCACGATTCACTCTTTCGGTCATATTTCCCTGAGGATAATATACAGAGGTATGTAGGATTTTGATATCCAATCCATTAAGTGATCTCGTCCATAATCCACTTGTAAATTGGCTACCATTATCAGATAAAATACTATCTGGTTTACCAATTTTTTCAATATATTTATTTAAACATCGAAGTATTGCTTTTGTTGTTGCGCGTTTGAGGGCATATAATGTCACCAACTTGCTGAAAGCGTCAACAAAAACCAATAAATATATAGCTCCAGCCCTTGATTTGGGTAGTGGACCCATTAAGTCCACGCAAACAACTTTATTTTTATCATTGGGTATTACACAATGCATTTTACCCTGTAAATGGGGCGATATTTTAGCTTTCTGGCACAACAAACAACCTGATACAATTCTTCTAACCAAACGGCGCATTTTTGGGAAAAAATAATGATCTTGCAGTGCGCGAAAAACCTTATCTGACCCAAAATGTCCATTTTCCTCATGCTCTTGGCGGACCAACAACAATATGTCCCCAGCCGGTATACAAATTTTATATCCAGGCATCACGGTCATGCCTTTTTTAAACAATATCCCATCATGAACAATATACCAATCTTTAATTCTGGATGGACAATTATCATGTGATAATTCTTGTACGATTTTTTTACAGAATGGATCGCACTCTTGTGAAACTTTCAAATTTTTAAAGTTTCTGCTCACTGATTTATACAACTCAGATATTTTAAGCGCAGCTACCTCTATTTCCTGTGATTCTGGTATTTCTATTACATCTCCATCATTCTTAACCGGATATCTAGACAAAGAATCGCAAATTTTATTATCAGAACCTCGACAATACTCAAAATGGATGTCATATTCTTGAATGAATAGAACCCAACGGGTTAGCCTAGCACTTAGGAGTCGACAAGATTTAATAAAACTCAAAGATTTATGGTCACTAATAACAGTCAAATGTTGCCCAAGGACAAAAACCCTCCATTTCTGCAACGCGAAAATTATTGCCAAGGCTTCCTTTTCAGTAACTGAATATCTTAGCTCGGGTCCTTGAAGCGACCTACTAGCAAATGCTATAATTCCAATATCTCCCTGAGGCAGTTTTTGAAACAAACACGCTCCTATGGCATATCCCGAAGCATCACTTTGGATAAAGAATGGCATATTCATATTCGGATGTCTCAACAACGTGGCGTCTAGAAACGCCTGTTTCAATTGCTTAAACGATAACTTTTCATCATCGCTCCATCTCCACGGTTGTCCCTTTTTCAATAATTTGTGTAATGGAACAGATATTTCAGCAAATTTACTACAAAAACGACGATCAAAATTGCATAAACCAAGAAACGATTTGAGGTGCTTCACATTTCTTGGAGCCGGAAAATTTTGTATAGCCTCGATCCGGTCTGGATCCATTTCAACTCCATCCGGTGAGATGATATGACCCAAAAAATGAACTGAGCGACGGGCAAAGAAACATTTTTTTAACTTTATTGTAACCCCTGCCAATCGAAATTTATCAAAAATTATTCTCAAATGTTGTAGATGTAATTCAGGGCTCTCTGAATAAACCAACAGATCATCTACATACGGAATCATCCATTCTTCTACTTCCGCTCCCATAATTTGATATAGTGCCCTTATAAAACTTCCTACTGACGTAGATAATCCAAAAGGCAAAACACGAAACACATAAGTATGTCCTTCGAAAGAAAATCCAGTAAATTTTCGATGAGCAGGTGCAATTGGCACCTGCCAATAAGAGGCAGTAAGATCTACGGTACTCAAACATTGACCCGAACTGAAATTATATACCATCTCCGACGGATTAGGAGGAATCACCCTATCCTTTTCCATCTTAGAATTTAAAAAAGTTGCATCCAAGCAAACACGAGCTGCTCCATCTTTTTTCTTAACTATTACAAGTGGACTCACATACTCTGTTTGCGTCATTTCTATAACCCCCCACTCTAACATTTCTCGTATTTGCCTGCGTGCTTCCTCCCTAAAATTATAAGGCAGAGGGTATTGTTTACAATAAAATGGAGTTTCATCCCTAAGTCTAATCTCATGAACATAATTTTTCATTAGACCTGGCTGATTTGAAAAAATATCTTTAAATTCAAGAAGTAATTCACGCAACCCTACTCTATTTTTCTCACTAAATGATTCCGCTTTATCTGCAATGCTAGTAATTTGATCATCGGTGTACGAAATGGGCATTGGACCTCGTTCCATAAGTAACCCTTCATCATCCATTATCTCTCCCACAACTATATGTACCCCTGCACTAGGTTCTCCTACAAACAAAACCTCTCGAATAATTCCATCGAACTCTCCTCTCATGGAACTCGACGCAAAATCAACAACAACTTTATTGTCCTTCATCCAATCACACCCAAGAATTACATCTCTTAATAAGTTTGGAACAATCAAAAATGGATATTCAATTTCGAAATCATTTATTCGAATAGACAAATAAACCTGCTCTTTGACTTTCGAGTTTTTATTTCCCCACGCTCCCACTAAGACTGCACTCCTCGCCGCAATCCTTGGTACCGAAGGATCCGATAACAAAATCTTTTTGAAAAAGTTTTCAGAAATCCCAGTAATTTGAGATCCCGAATCTATCAAAGCACGATTTTTAAAATTTCCATTCACCAAAATATCTACAGTTGGAACCACCACTACTGATTTTACCTCACAACTTTCAGGTTCTTCTAATAATTCCTCAAAATCCTCATTAAATATAGTTGATACCTGCCTTTGGCCATCTGAACTTTGTTCTGGACCATCACTACGAGGCTCACGTCTCCATTCAGAATTTCTATTAGTATTCTGAACAAAATTATTTGAATTATTCGGACCTGACCTTACATTTCCCCGGCTATAATTACCTTGCGAATTATTCATGGGTCGACCTCCCGAACTATTTTGATTTCCTTCATAGGATGCATCTATTTTCCGCAAATGATTCTCCACATCATCTAAAACTCTAAAACCAGAGTTCAAAATACCTCGTTTTATCTCATTTGGAAAATGGTTTATAATCATATTAACCAACTCCTCATCTGTAAACGATTGACTTAAATATTTTGCTTCTTTAACTATGCGCAAAAAATAATCTGCTCTCGATCCATTCTCATATGACCCATATTTGACCTTCAGTAATGTTTCTCTCTCTTGCTCAACACTCCAATACCGACATAGAAAAGCGACTTTAAATGCTTCAAAAGTTGAGAACTCCTTTATTTCCGCCCAGTCCTGAGCTGATCCCCTTAAGCAACCAATAGCAAAAAATACTCTTTTTTCCAGTGGAACCCCGGCTTCTTCAAACAACTTAGATATTTTTTTTATAAATAAAACTGGGTGCATCATCCCATTCGGAGCAAAGTGCAAATTCACACCCCCCACATCCTTCCAAACCGAAATATATGATCGATTAATTATTTCAGAAACTTTCACAGACTCTTCTGATACTTTTTTCCCTAGTTCAACCGGATTTGAAACAGTTGACATTTTTTTATCAAAACAATCAGCTAACCGCGAAAATCCATTATCCAAATTTGTATTTAAACTCGACAAACAAGAAGTTAAACATCTATCAATAACAGTGGTTAGGTTATCTGTCAAATTTTTATTTACTTTTTCTAACAGCTCTTCGACCGACCCTGTATCATCAACACCGGCTCCCTTATCCATAGAACTCGCTTGAATCGCTTCCATACTTGAATTTAACGAATCCAATTCACCAGTTTTTTGTTTTGGTTCAGTTTTACTACCTGTTCGTCCTTTAACCATGATTCATAATTTAGTAACGATCATATAAAAGATAATACAAGTAAAATATCCCTTAACTACAAATCAAACAAATACAAAGGTACAAAATATATTGACCTGCCCCTCTAGATGGGCGCCAAATGTAATGAGCTCCTTTTTACTATACAATGTGAACTCAGGGGTAAGTTGGCAGGTCAAAACACTCTATCAAAAATACAAACAAATTTATTGGTTATTTACGAAAATTCAAATGTTACTCTTATCATAACAATCCCCTTTTACAATACCTAGAACTACTCCTTAATCTAACTCAAGTTCAAACCAGCACATGAAATGTTCAAGGCCTCAACCACAACAGTCATTAATTTTTGGAACGTACTCACAGTCTATCGTTGTATTTTCTCAAACACAGGACCAGCATTCAGTTGTATGGCTGCATTCACACGCACAACTATGTCAACGTTTTCGTATGAACCACCTTAAACTTAATGGTTTTATTCAGTCTTACAGAATTTACATATTAGCCTGGACCATCGTCGTACTTAGCGAACGATCTCCAACAGACTCCCGCCAATTCGATTCTGCCGGCTCCCGTCTCGTTCTCCGCTTCCCTCTCGTCCCTTCCTCCTGATCACCTGATGACCACTCGCGCACAATTTACGCCGCGCACTCACATCGGCCTTAGCAACAACTTATTCATATCGAATAGGTACAGGGTGGACGCTTTACAACCTACCATGATGCAGTATAATGACATTCGCTCAAAAATTATTTGACTACCGCGTTAACGGAGATTCTATTATTTCTGAGTTATAACTCTTTGCATACGATAATTTCTTAGTGAAAGTTCGTTTGTGAGGATTTCAAACTAGCTTTCGAATTAAAGAAATAAATACATTTTGTCTAAACTAAAATTCGATATTTTTTAGGAAATCCATAAAAAAGTCAGAAGGTGGGTCCGATTTCGATAACAAAAGTTCAAAATTCTCGCGACTATTGAGACACTGCATTTTATCTACTACCTATAGCCACATATACAAACATTATTTAATTAAATTCAGAGCTCAAAGTGATAGATTGCCGCTAAAAAAACACAGTTATATATCTTTCGAGAGCGGCAACACAAACAATATTTTTTTTACAAAAACAGTTCTTTACGATAGCGTATGTAAGGGCCAGTGAGATTTTTCGGAATTTCTGACTTAAAACTCGGAATTTTGTATTTCCGACTTTAAATTGGGAAATTACGACTTCAAACTCGGAATATCCGACTTCCCACTGAACATGCGATGTTACAAAATATTGCTTCAATATTATTTGCGGCTTGCTCCCATAATATAGCATGACAATATTGCATAACGCTTCTTGTAATGTTATATTCTCAATCATAACAGGAAAACCTACAATCAAATGATCTGCAAATCACAAAAGTAACTTTTGATCGAGTTTCAATTGCAATATTGTCTCAACTATAGAAGTTCGTTACATTAGCAACATTCTATGAAAAATCTATGAACAATTTTATAGAAAGTTATAAATTCAATATTTGATTTCATATAATTTGTAATATTGCCTAAACCTTGTAACTTCATTACATTTGTAACATTACATGAACCATCCATCAACAAATGCATTGCAAGTTACAAAAGTAACTTTTGATCAAGTTTCAATTGCAATATTGTCTCAACTATAAAAGTTCAATATTTTCGCAACATTCTATGAACAATCTATAAACAATTTTATAGCAAGTTATGAATTTAATTTTTTATTCAATTTCATTTGTAATATTGCCTAAACCTTGTAACTTCAATACATTTTCACTCGTGTTGTATCGGGTGGAATCGGTTCGATCATTGGAGGATCATTGCTTCAGACTCATCAGAGATCTCGCATCAGTCTCATTGACAGTCAGCCATTGTTGTTTCGTCAAGTTCTTTGTTCTTTGTGTATCGGTTTGCAATTCACAAGACTATTGCACAGGTTTTCTTTCAACTGACATATTGGAGTAAGTAATAAAGTGCACTCTCATCACATGGATAGTTCCAAGGTAAGATGCATTTTTTTATCGTGATATTGAATGTGAGGTTTTTAGAAACAGAATCATCGTAAGAAATTTTCGCAAATGTCAATAAAATGTTTACGTGAAGTTGTACAGTCGTTTTGATAAAATCAAAGAATAGAAAAGAAAAGGTGATTGCCATATACTCAGAGGTCAATAATGATTAGATCAAGTTACTGATTTTATTATTATCACCATATTTCATCTGTAGTTTTTTGTTTCAGTTTTCCTACAAAATATTGGGCTGCCACTTCAAGAAGTATTTTGTGGATGTTAATTTTAGTTTGTCACTTATTTTATTTTTTGTGTATTTTGCGTTCATTTTGTGAATTATATGTTTTATGTTTGAAATTTGTGCTTTTATTCTCAAGATTTCAATATGCTTTTCTATTGAGTAGTCACTGCCATATTGCAACAAGGTGGTAGTAGGAATATTCAATATGTAATTTTCATATACATCACACGTTATATTGCAGTAAACTTACTAAAAACATTACATTCAAAATATAAAAAAAAATTATTCAATTTATATGTAATGTTGCAGGAACCTTGCTAGGATGTGTTATCAAGAAATATTGAATTTGTTATATTAGGGAAGGTCCGTTTCAGCGGTTGCTGCAATCTTGCAGTAAGGTAGCGACAAACATTACAACCTTGCATTGTTGGGTTGCTGTAATATTGAACAAATATTACATTGCTCAGTGGGTTAGAACTCAGAATTTCCGACTTTGAACTCGGAATTATTTTTTCCTACTCCAAACTCGGAATTTTCAAATTTAAACTCGGAATTTCGGACTTCAAACTCTGATTTTTTCATTCCGACTTTAAACTCGGAATTTCCGTCTTCAAACTCGGAATTTTTTCATAACGACTTCAAACTCCGAAATTTCAACGTCGGTGTACCACAAGGATATGTTTTGGAACCAACTTTATTATTTCTACTTATTGACATTGATAACCAGTCCTATCCACAGCTTTGCCTTCTGCTCTAGAGCCCGAATATCATCTAGGGGCGGATTTAGGGGGGAGGGGGCGAAGGAGGTTTCGAACCCCCTCCCCTGGCGAAACTCGTACTCGTATCCCCCATGTTCCATATTAAAATATTTTTTTCGAAAATCATAACTGTGTATTTCGGAATCGCCCCCCCCCCCTTCCTAAGATAAATCCTAGATCCGCCCCTGATATCATCCAAAGAAGCTAGAGGCATCGTCCATAATCTACAGACAAGTTGATACTATCTATGAATAAGCTTAAGATACAGTTTTTGAAATGGGGATCTGATAATCCATAGTAGAGTTCCATGCAACCAAACTCAGGCTTGCATATTTACTGTAAGAAGGCATAATGCATAAGTGATGATGCCATCTTATAACATCTTCGATCAATATCCATCATGCTATCATGATATAATTATGTAAGGTCTTTTTCAAAATTGCTCTTTCGCGTCATGAGCTACTTCACACTCCTACCAGCTTCAAATCACATTTTCTTGGAGTATATATAGTTCACATGTTTATAGGTCAGCTTTCAAACAAATTCTGAGGCTTCTGGATGCTATCCAATTTCTGTTGAATTCATTGACGTCTCTGGAATATAAGTAATATTACTTTTCAGTAGATTTTTTCATGGTCGATGCTCATGGGAAATTATTTAAATCATTATGCAGGCAGACCAGGAGACTCAGACTTGTCACCCTTTTATTGCTTTAGTCTCGAGACCTGCAAAACTTCTATCTCTATTTTTCATCAAACGGCTATCGATGATAATCATCATCTAATGTGGTTTTTCCTGGTTGTTGGACTCATTATCTAAATAGTATGGTTTTTCCTTGTGCCTATATCTAACCAGGCTAGGGAAAAATATCGATAAACTTATCGATTAATTTTTCGAGTTATTGATATTTTTCCAGGCCTATTAAATGTAGGCACCATGCAAATCCACACTAGATAATTTCAACAGAACTTCGGGGTTTGATTAAAATAGAATCGTGATATAGAGAGTTCTGCGGGTCTTTATAGCCTGGCAATGAAAGGGTGGCATAATGATAGAGAGTTCTGCGGGTCTTTATAGCCTGGCAATGAAAGGGTGGCATAATGATATACATGATTTTTGATGATTATCGGCCATAAACATATCTACAAAAAGGGAGATATCAGATATCCATTTCAAAAACCTTCATGGATAGTATCCACCTGTCTCCCTTCTGCACCTCTTGCTTCTTTGGATGATAATGGAGCTCTAGAGTAGAAGGCAGCAAAGATCATCTCGTACAAGACCTAATAAGAGGACTGCTTAGTAAATAAGTTGGCGGTTAAAAAACACTTTTTCTATTTTGGTTGTATAATGAAGTCATCGTGTCGTAAAAAAATAATTCCGAGTTCAAAGTAGGAAATTCCGATCTCTCGGTGACCCTTACACGCTTTCGTAGTTCCTAGCGAAGAAAACTCGATACTGCATTCAGTTTACTTATATTTCATAATATTCTTCATATAAATCATTAATTTCATAATACATGCATTATTATATTGAAATTCAAACCAATAATTCATACATCTAACAGAAAAGAAGGAGAAATGACTCAAAAATTCAAAAAGAACTGATGCCCTGCCCCGGGATCGAACCTGAGCTGGCAGCTTGAGAAGACCACAGAACTCAAGTGGGGAAGACGCGCTTTGAACCCGTCGGCTATTGAAGCTACTTGAAAACTTTTGTCTATCGTTATACGTTATGAACCAAAAAGATATGATCAAACTCATTCTTCTTTTTATTCCACGAACTGGTGTTTTTTAGGATAGTTTAGGATACTTACTTTTAGCATTAATGCATTTCACGGTACCATGTCATGAATCTATGACATCTTAATTCACACTTTTCCTCGATTTCTCTGGCAGGAGGTTCAAATTCACAATGTTCGCACTTTCTACTGCATCAGGAGGTGTGTTAGATAATTTACTGCCACTATTATGTCCCATCATGCAACAGAATATTGAGTTTAGAGTAGTAGTAATAGTCGTGGGCAGGCTGATGCCAGGCATGTAGGCGCTCATAGGCCCTTTGTGCCAACCCCTGTTGTGTCCTGATGTTAGTACTATGAGGAGTCGCAGAGTACTTGAGGAACCCGGCCTAGTAACCACTTATCTTAGATTTACTCGGACTGGCCACGAGGTGTTTGGTCTGCCTGCAGCCCTGCCGGTGATGATTCTCCAATAATTGCTTAGCCAAGGGTGGACGTGGTCTAGCTTCTTGTATGCCTAGTACAGGCTACATAAGTAGATAAAAAAAGAAAACAAAATATTTAGAATTCATAGCTGTTGACAAATCAGGTTTATTCAATTTTAGAATGTAGTTTTCAATTTCCTGTATTATTATTATTATTCATTTATTTCATCAAAAGGAACATAATCCTTATTACAAGGGTTGGTTGGTTAGTTACAATGTATGCTTATAAACTAAAAAAAAAATTTCCAGTATCACACAGTTTCTAAACTAGTATGGTGTTCATCATCAATAAGCTAGTTATTTTTAAAATTATAATCACAATCATATCAAAATGCTATAAAAGGTATACCTTATCTCTCAATCTTAGGAGTTAAAACTCAACAGTATCTCCTAGATAACAAAAGTGTTGCTTAGCAACATACACATTAATCATTTCATTGTGTCAGTCAACTTCAAGATCTAAATTCAGAAAAATTATTGACGACCCTTGATTAGGTTGCAAATTTTTTTCTTCTGGTGGCACGTGTATTAGCCAATATAGCAAATTAAAAGTTGGCAGGACAGAAAATATAGTACCAGTACCAGATTTTCCAGAATATAGACGATGGTGATGATGAAGAAGGTTATTTTAACATTTCAAATGCATAATGGATTGTAACTATGTTGAAACTATTAGTACATATGTTTTTTTTCTGACAGAATTAAAAAGTACTAATTTACCTACTGTTAAGGTTTTCATAACAAAATAGTTCAATGATATTAGTTTTACAAATGCAGACTACACAAAAATATGTTGATTCTGCGTCTTTCGAAGTTGTAATTTTCCAGAATAACACGGCGATCAAGCATGTTAATTGTTTATGAGCGTCTATAATAATTTCGATAATGATTGTTACTAGTCGAAAAGATTTGCAATTTGGGAGTTCTTAATTGGGAATTCTTAATCGGCATGTTTACCAGAATATATTGCACGTTTTTGATAAGCAAAAATTATATAAGTAGAGAAATAATCAGAAGTCCTCGTATTATAATGCTCCTACTATCTGCTGATGTATGAACGGATATATAGCTCTAATAACTCAACAAAGAACATTCTCCGGCTCTGTATTTTTTATTCGCATCTGATTCCCCCAACTTTTTGCTAGAAAATAATGCACAAACTTTGATATCATTACTTGGGTACGCTGTGTTACGTATTTCTTCAATTTTTTTAACAAAATTAAAGTACAGTGTGTCTAAATTTCGACACTTTTGTCTTTGGGGATAGAGATTTGCGGTTTTTACATTACTGTCGTACTTTTTTGTGAAATAAAAATTGCCGACAACAGAACTTTCAAAGCTATCTTACAACTTATAGGAAAAGTAGGCGTAGTCAGATTTTTTAAATGAGCTGTCATTATTTAGATATAACCCAGAGTTATGTTTTTTAAATGAAAAACCCTGTATATTTTTTGATATTTGAAACATAACTGCTTTGCACTTCTCAAAAATATATTACATTCATAAGATATTTCTATAGTATTAGTTTAATATCTTGTCAATTTGACCCATTTTTTGACACCACTGACAACTTTTTTAAAATTCCCGCCAAATCTGAGGTCACGTGATATAAGTCGTAACGGATTTTTCAGTTGTCAGACATGCAGAAACGAACCGCCATAGAGTTTTTCAGAAATATCAATAACAATTTGTTTTGCATATGTAGCCAACTTGGCGTAAACTGTATATACTTTTTCAATATTTCAATTTCAATATTGAATCAAGATGATTAATATTTAGATTAACGGAATATCGTTTTTTTAGAATCTGATGTATCGTATTTTCTGCTTATAATTTTGAGAGTCAGAAGATCACTTGTTTGTTATATCGTCTGGTTTCCATGGTTTTCTATTGTATATCCAAGGAAATCAAATTTTATTGGTAATTTTCATTCGATATTGAAAGTGAAATAGGTGAAAAACGGCTTGAGGAAAGATAAGCAATCTACATTATATTTAAAAACAGAAGAAAAACGTCTTCCATAATAGTTGAAAAGTGCCAGAAGATAGTACCGGTGAAACGCTACAAAATTTATATTAAAATTTTTTGTTCACCACGTATAGTTGAAGCTGTAGGTAGGGGTCGAAATATAACAGGACACTATGTACTATATACGCATGCGCCAAAAGCGTATATACAACTGACAGACGCTCAGAGACAGACGTATGACGTATGGCAAGAAGACTTCTTTCTTTCACAATTGTTGCCCCTACCCCATACTAATACCCAAAATACAGTTTCATTTCTTGTGTGATGTGTACCTACTATAATATCACAAACTTGGCTACACACTCTATTGATTTGTCAAAAAAACTTTGATGAGATTTTTTTTCTTCTGAATCCTCGTTCATTTTGTACCTGGTTTCTGACATAAAGGTGTTATCTTCGACACGAATTGTTATGAAAGTCTAGGGCGATGGAAGAGAATTTATTCTGCATTTTTTAGAGTTGATATGATTTTTTTATTCAACGACCGCATAATCATTTATTGTCATTAACCGTTGAAAATCGAGTAAGCATTGTTCACCATTGTTGTATGATATACTTGTTAGTTGTAGATGAATCTTATTATTGAATCTAAGTACGATCTCTCAGGTCAGGTGAAATATAGTTTGGGTACATTAGAGAAATATGGTAGAGCTGGGTGTAGTTGATATAAAATTAAACACTATAGTCAAGTATTGATCGCTAAAAGACATATACTGATGGCTGAGTCTTTCCGATAAGGAAAGTTTAGGTTCACTTCAGTGTGACCGTGTCGGCATGTACAAGATCATATATTCAATAACATATGTTTTAATCAGCCATCAACAAATATATCGGAGGACAAAATTTAAGTGATATTTCATCAATAGGTTGAACAAATATGGTAAAAGGGATATCTCAGCTGAAGTTTTCTTCTTCCAATTCCGTTGGTGGTCCTCACAACAACTAATAATCCATATATATTATTATAGCGCGCAATTGTTCTTTATATAGCTCTAAACAAAGATAATATCTATAAATAAATAATCCGAAAATATCTACTTAGGTTGTTGAATTTTTATATAGTTTAAATGCCAATTAATTGTTCATGTTGATATTTTGACACGTGATACAAGCTGTGACTTCTTATTAAAAATATATGTTTCTAATCATTATGGATGTTACACAAATCGACTCTGGCCTCGATGAGGTTTTTTCGTTTGGTTGTCTGATTTCCTGGAATGTTGTCATGAAATAACTATATCCAAACTTTATGTTTAATTGTTTATGTAACTTATCTAGAATATACTATACTAAAGGTACGTACACATTTGCGCGGAGTGCGCCGCGCGCTTGCTGCGCGTTTGCTGCTCGGCCAATGTTCGTTGGGATTAATCATTTCAACGAACCTTCCGCGATCTATGGAAAACCCGCAAACATTCAATTGGTATTTGGATATAGACATGTCTCTGTCAAATACAGAAAATCATGCCATTTTGGTTTTGAGTAGTGCTGCTTTGGTGATGGCAAGTTGGAACAAAAAGAAAAGGAAAAAACGACGTTGGTGGAACACTGATCTTTTCAAAAAAAGGAATGGTACGGATCTTATGATTGACTTGAAGTCGCAAGAATTGAGCGGTCATTACAAGAATTTTACTCGAATGTCACCTTCTGACTTTGTGAATCTGCTGCAGAAGATAGGACCCATCATTTCGAAAGAGGACACTTATTTTCGCACTGCGATTTCCACTCAAGACAGGTGATTATGTATATTTGTTTTCCAATTTGTCGTGAAATAAAGACGAAAAATCAGTATCTAGTTGTAATTTTTACAGGTTAGCAGTAACACTTCGATTTCTTGCCACGGGAGATTCATATAGTAGCCTTCAGTACATGTTCAGGATCTCCAAGCAGTCTATCGGATATATAGTACCACAAGTCTGCTATTTCCCCCCAAGCATCTGCTTTCAACGGTTTTTTGAAATGATCCCTATGTTGGGGATCCCACAAAAGTACTTTGATGCGATAGGCATCAATAAGTTTTAATAATGTTTCCTCTGACCACTCCATGAATACAAGTTCAGAGTGCACGCGCACGAACCTCTCACGATCTCGTCCAAATCTGAACTGCGAACACTCAAAGTGTTCGCGGAAAAAAACGCCAGGAGATGGATCGTGGCGCGCCGAGTCCACGCCGCGCGCGAGCAGTTCGTATACCCCGTACAAATTTAGCGAATTCCGCGCGCACGAGCGGCGCGCGCGCCGCGCAGTGCGCAGATGTGTACGTACCTTTAGATCAACATACAAACAGGTGGTCTATGTAGACCAGGGGCGTAGCTACCGCCGTATCAGCCGTATCAATTATACGGGGCTCCCTAGCCACGGGGGCCCCCGACGTGCGTCAGCAAAAATCAATAAAAATTTCACATTTTTTTTATTCCATAAATGACTAGAGTCAAAAAAAGCAATTTCTTTTTTTTTTTCGCGTAAAGCGTGCGTTCAAACTTTGGCAACCCTACATCAGTTATCGCGGGCTGCTGGATTTCCCACAATAATCGATGTACAGTGTCTTCTCTTATAATTTGAACCCCCCCTTAACTCATTTATCTATTGTTCAATTTTTTCTTTAAAAGAATGATCTTATGTAATTTTTCCTGGAGATGTTAACAGAAAAACAGTTGAAGATCTAGAAAAAAGTTATGGGCACCAAATATATATATTTTTAAATGGAACATATATTTCATCACTATTAGATAGAATATATTTCTCTGATTACAAATATAAATACATCTATCATGTTTTCTCTCATAGATTTCGAGATATTATAAATTGAAATTCAGATTTTATACGGATTTTCTCAGCTAATTAGGATATAGATGATCAGGGTAGCCATGGAAATAATTGAAATATTTGTTGTCAAATTGATTAAAGCTGTGATATGTCAGTTATTTGTGAAGTTATTTGTCATAATGGATTTTAGTGACATTTGGAAAACATTTACAACGAATATATTTTTTTAATTATTCCGCCTCCGAGAGAATCCAGATGAAATCTGAATATATACTCGAAATATCTCGAAATCTATGATTTTCATCGATTTGATAACATATTATTTTCATAGCTATTCTGACCATCTATGTCCTAATAAGCTCAAAGAATCAGTATAAAATCTGATTTTCAACGTTAATTATCTCGAAATCCGTTCGAGATAACATGATATATGTAGATATATTTGAAATCAGAAAAATATACTCTATCCAATAGTACCAAAATATATAGGGTGTTTTATTTGAAAAAATATATCTGGTGCCCATAACTTTTTTTCTAGATCTTCGATTGTTTTTCTGTTAACATATTGTCGCGATTCGCCACTGTCTCGATGCTTCGTCGTGTAGTCCAACAACGACGTCTTTTGACTCCGTCAGCAAGCGAGCGGGGTGCGGACTGCGGAGGGATACCATGACAAAGAATAGAGGGTTCGTAGAACCTATACTCTTTGACCATGCACTCGACTTGATAGAATAATCAAATGTACCTACTTAGCACAGTTGTAATTCTACCATCAAACAACTCAACTGTCATCAATTATACGGATATACTGGCGAATACGCTAACCAAGTATCTATTTATCATCAATACATAGTATATTCTGTAAACTTTGTCAATACCCTGAATAAGTTTGTCCCCCGAAAGCCAACGTAACAATATATAAAATCTATAAGAAAAATTACATTCGATCATGTTTTGGAAAAAAAATTGAATGATAGATAAAAAAGTTAAGAGGAGGTTCAAAATATACGTGAACATACGATGATAAACCAAGGAGAGCAGTGTTTATTGACTCGTTTTATTCAATTGTGCATTTAATTTGCAATACCTACAATATAAACAATTGTTTTTCTTGTTTAGTATAGTATTCGTAGCGATTTTTAAAAAACAGAAACTTTAGAAAAACTGAAGTCATCATTAGCTATAAATGAATTGATAAATCAGTTTGCCGAAAAAAGGCAAGGACCAAGGACAGTGTATATTTAATTTGAATGGTTTGTAAAAATTTAGGAAAAAGGGACAAATAGATGATTATGATGAAAATTTCTTTAAATTTTATGGAACAAACTTTTTTTTAAGAAAGCGTTACCCTTCATAAGGGCTCCCAAACAAATTTTTATACGGGGCCCCGCCAAGGCACGCTACGCCACTGATGTAGACAGTGTAATTCAATCGAGACATATCACACGAATGAAATGATTTCCTATTGCATTGTCAAATTCAATTGACAAGTTCAGCCAGCTTTGAGAGAGAAAAAATATGTCTGCCCTAGTGTTGTCTTTGTCGTCAAGATTGCATCAACGACGTAAAAAATTAGAAGACTTATATATATCCTTTATATAGGTAATTGGTTTGTTTTTCTTGTAGATTTTTTTCGTTTTTCCGTTTATTTAGAATATTTTGTGCGCATTGTTAGCTTATAATTGTTGAATGATTCCAAACACATTATAAAATGTGTTATTAGTTTAATTTTCTTTTTTTACGTCGCAATCATAACATTTTCGTTATTTCAAGTTGCAATCTTGATGACAAAGATATAGGGCAGACATATTTTTTCTCTAATAGCGCCTTTGGGGATTTTGACAACAAAAATAACTAATGTCGATTCCAAGCAAGTTTCGGAAATCGCACTTAAAGTCCAGTCATTTGGTAGTTACACCTGAAAAATTTTCCGGGAGTTCTGAAAATTGCTGATTTTATGAATTTCGATGTTCTCTTCCCGAATTTCAACTTTGCCACCTAGCTCGTATCTTGGCCGCTTGAGCCGCCATATTGGAAAATGGCGCCTAAAAGCAGTTTTTTCACAATATCGCCTTTCAGAAATCAATAGTTTTGGCGTTATAGCACCGCAACGCAAACTATACTTCATTTTGGCGAAATAACTAATTTCCACACCACCTCGAGGACTGAGGTCATCATTGGGTCATCTTCAATGGGATTATCAGACTCATCAGTCCTGCCTGTTCAAAAATAATGTCCGTGTCTTCCTCTTCATCGCTATCATGTAATCGAACTTGCGAATTATCAATAACACCACTACAATTCTTGCATGTGACGGAGCATTTCAATCCCTCAGCTTTTCTGCAATCGCCAGGATTTCTGACATCCCTTTTTACATGTACAATAAATACGTTTCAATAAGGTTTTTGAAATCAAATATAAAAGTTCATCAAATATTGTGTCGCTACTACCAATAGAAGCAGCAGCACGACAACATATGGGGGAATGAACAAAATGCAGAGCAATGGGCTGATTCCTAACTATTGATTATAGTAAAAATAATGTTGATACATAAATTGTGGAGAATTTCCTCTAGCTTAGTTTTGTATATACATGTTTTCGTCGTGAAATGAGTCTGAAAGGAGATATTGTAAAAAAACTGCTATTAGGCGCAATTTTTCCAATATGGCAACTCGAGCGGCGAAGATACGAGGTGGCAAAACTGAAATTCGGAAAGAGCACATCGAAATCTTTATAAAATCACTAATTCTCAAAACTTCCGGAAAACTTTCCAGGTAACCCCTATTTTGAACACCAAATGACTAGAGTATTATTCCGATGACCTTCGATAATAGGCGGCTACCGTGATTCATGCGAGTTTTATTTTTATTGTTCTAGCGTCCCAAATATAAACAGGTTTAAGTTGAAAAACAACAATCACGCAAATCGTAATGTTTATTATTATTTGTCGATCTGAAATTCGCATAAACAGATTGTCAACATTATTCGAATTGATCCAGATTTGTAGATACCTACGAAGCAAGAAAAAATAAATGCACGTTCGAAACCGATGCCTTTCTCACATGCACAAAATGTTTTATAAATACGGATCGTATAGAATAAGTTGTCAAAATGCGGGAGATTCGTTCTTTAAAGTGGAGACAAACAGTCTGACAATAAACACAGTATTTTACACCAGTTTGAAAAATATCCCGTATTGTTAATTCTGCTCAAAATATAGTTTCATTGCATTTGGTATAGCGGCAAAAGTTTGAATATCCTGGCAACATGCATCAGCCAAATTCTATGTAATGAAAATACGAATTTGTTGCAATCAAGATGATGAATTCGAGAAAAATCAAGCATTATGAAGGCTAATTCTTTGAATGAAGATCTATAGTTAAAATTTTGAAATGGGGATATGATAATCTAGTAAAGTTCAATATATGCCCCTTCACATCTAAATCACACCTATTATTTTACCACGATGGATTTCTGCTAGGTAGAGTACTTTTGACGGGCTCAGACTGGTCACAGATTGTCATCAGGCTCGAAGCCTGCCTAAAACTCTCTTATCGGTCTTTATCACCAGAATTATTCTTTCCATCGATAGGCAGTTATGATGGATTATTATTACAGCAACCTAAGGCCACGCTGCCGCATGGTATAATATTCTCAATAACCTCAGTACATATCGTTCCTGTATATCTTTATTACATAAAAATGAATTGGATCTCACCCTTATAGACAATATAATGATGCAAATTATGGCATACACAATACAATTTGAATTGAAAGAAAGACATATCTTGTCTTGTCCAATCAATAATTGTACACGGTTAAAATGACTGGTAGACTACGAGCAGATAACTACTTTCTTGGCGAAAATCACGCAGAACATTGAACTATATATCGTTTCGTAGATCAACCGACGATTCACACCGCCGTGAATGCATCAGATCGCAAATGTTACTTTATTCCTAAAGTGAAAGAGTTCACATCGAGAGTTTCGCTAATTCCAAGTGTCTGATTGAAATAGGCGAGAAATGAATGCATTGGGACAGGTACCGCTTCGAGTGAGAATCACAGGATCTCTACTCGGTTGACTACCCTGAACTGATGAGGGCCAATAAGCCCGAAACCGGTCTGTAGGTTGTCAAGCGTGCCTGTCTCGATGTGTCAAGTTCTAACCTCGAATTTTTTCTCTCTAGATGTACTTATGACTATAAGCTGATGATGTGGGATTAATCCCTTGAAATATATATGTCCTTTTTCTTGATGTAAGTCTGTAGACTGCATCAAACAACATTTTTGGTGGAGTTACACTGGTATGTTCTATCCTTTTGACCGCATTTAGAATATATTAACAACCACAATCCAACCCCACACAGCTCTCTGATGTCTACTTGTGGTCTCATCAATACCAAAACCTAACTGACTGTATCTATATATACTTAATTCTTGATGCTTTATGAATCAACCGTTATCGTTAAGCCAGTATCATCGATACTCGATAGTACCTACCAACAAGTAGCACAACGAACGTATAAAAATTGTCTTGCACGATCAATGTCGAAAGAAAACATACTATTCATACTATGTATATAAATAATCTGAAATTTCAGATATGTCCGTTTAATGTAAAAAAATCGCTGGTTGATCACATGGTTGATTGGGCTTCTGCTTTGAATAACTAATCACGATACTTGAATAAAAAAATATTGCAGTAACATATCGTGAAAATGAAAAAATATCAAGTTGAATAGATCCATTAGTCGTTATAGTTCCTTACCTTTTTGAACTTTGCAAAACCGGCTTACAGATCCTGATGGTTATTGCTGCAAAACAAAGTGAATAATAGCCTCGAAAATGATTACACCATGATTTCGACTATACGAATTACAACTGGTTTATTGAGTTTGATTGATCCAATTCGCCCTTCTGAGCTTTCCAGTTATCGATATAAAAGAAGCAAAGAAAAAATAACCGGCATCAGTTGAATCGAATCTTTCGAAGAAAAAACATCTCTGAAATCCGAGTTTTTTGCCAACCAAAATGACTTTTAAGGTGAGGTTTTCATAATTATCATTATTTATTGATAAACAAATAATTGTGATATATCGTTAAAAAGATGATTGAATACCTAGGTGATGAAATATAATTAGAAAGAAAAATACTTTCTACCAAGATGTTGATTTATGAATGGAAAACTAGCTGTATTTTATTATTTTACTGGATACTGGATAGAGCTTTCGGAAACAACAAACAAATAATATTCAAGTGGCATATGATGTGTTATTTTCTTACAACCAACGTATATGGAGAGTTCCGAGACAGATTGTTATTTGGTTATTTGGAAAGTTGCTCTCATCATTTGTTGTTCAAAAGAAAAAAAAAACATACGTGTTGAAAGGAAAAACGATAGAACCCTCGCATGTATGAATAGAAACAATTATAGGTACAGGGTGTCCTGTTATATTTTGATCCCTACCTACAGCTTTAACTATATAGGTATAAAAGGAAAAAAAAGATTAAGTATAAAAGTTGTACGGTTCCACTGGTATAGGTATACTATCTTTTGGCACTTCAAAAAAAAACGAATGGCGAATCGTGAAATTGAAAAAATGGCTTATTTTCAAACGGAATACCCTGTATATTTTCAACTACAATGAAATACTTTTTTCTTCTGTTTCCAAATATATATATATTTAGATTGCTAATGTTCCCTCAAGTCGTTTCCCACTCTTATATCAATTTCAATATCGAATGAAAATTACCAATAAAATTTAGATTTCCTTGGATACAATAGAATACCATGAAAACCAGACGATAAAACGAACAAGAGTGAACTTCTGATACTCAAAATTGGAAGATGAAAATACGATACATATCAGATTAAAAAAAACTATATTCTGAGGGAACATTAGCAAACTATATTATACACATGTGTCCATGATAAGGATGTCTTTCATGATGGGGATCTCGGAAACCATATGAGATACGAATATAGTTAAATTAGAGAAAAGTTGCTCATTCCCAAGCCTAATAACAATATGCCGTGTAGAAAGTTCCAGAATTCCTAGTAGTTTCGGAGATATGCCTAAAAAACCGAAATTCGCCGATTTCGTTTTCATTTTTTTCTGGCGTTATCAAAAGAAATATATGAAAACAAAAGACACTTTCTCGTTGCCACTTTTAAGCTCTACAAATCAGCGTTGAGAGATTTTCCGTTCGAAGAAACCATCATCAACTCTATTTTTTATACCTATGGCCCGTAAAAAAATACCTTGTATTAAATAGAATGAAAGAAATATTCAGAAAAAATAATAAAAAACTGTTACAAAGAGTAACAAATGACATGGTACCCAGCAAACAATGAATCTCTGGCCGCTCTCTGGCCCAACGCATGATTGGTCGGGTACATGCTGGCAATGGCAAAGCTACATCGGCAAAATGTCGGCCCGATATATGGCATATTGTAATCGGAAATCTATAATCCAACCAGCAATGGGCCAATACCATCAAAAGGGTATCTTTCGACCGACATCATCTGGATGATGGCCCGTTTCAAGTGTTATTGAACAGTTGAGAAAATTTTTTTCTCAATCCCGGCGCTCATATGAAAAGTCAGCAAATTCAAAGTAGCGATATGCAAGAAAAATCACATTTCATATCAATTTGAGGCATCAAAAATATGTCAAACCAATGCTCGAAACACCCTCATGTCCAAGTAATATACACCATTAAAAATCCTGTTAGAATCCGTCACTCCCAGAAGTGGTTCGGATTCCAGTATATGCACTAAGTATCGCTTTCCTCCATCCTGGATAGATCTTAATACTCAAGGAGGGGTTCCCATCTTCGAAGTCGCGATATTCGAAATATTCCGCCTTCACCAATTCTAGCATCGAAAGAAATTTCAAATGTCAACTTACAGGATGAAAAATATGCCAAATTGACATCAAAAATGTATAATAATAGAAAATTATTGTTGTTCAAATTCCACTGATTTATAATAAATATATAATTAGAAGACAATAGCTACATTACTATGCGGAATGTGATACAATAACGAGGGTAAAGCAACGTTGGGCGAGGTTAGAACTTGGATGGGTGACTGCTGAAGGCTGTTGAATTCTTTTTTATTTCACATAATATCGTCGTATTATAGGCATTGGTCCTGAAGTAGGCCAATGTAGTATTCATTATGGCGCACAGGCATTGGTCCTACCGGCGGCCAGAGTGTCCTATTGATGTTGGTCCGACGTGATCTGCCACTGTTTCGCCGCAGCGGCAACTTCTGGTAGGCAGGTATTGGCCCAGTACTGGGCCTACTGAAATTGTTTGCTGGGTAGTTTTCCAAATGTCATATGGAGGCAAAAAAGAAAATTTACCAGGTATGTCCCATTTGGAAATCATTATGTCAGTTCTGGTTGATACGTAATTTGCAAAGGCAGTTTTATCATCAAACGGATCCTCCAAATTTCATTCCATTATCTCCATGAACGTATATATACGTCCATGATTATGTCCGACAGCAAAAAAGTTAAAGGGGCGAGCCAACTTCCGTGGACAATCGTTATATGATTTTCGAAAAAGAAGAACTGCACAACCCTAATCTCCTATTCCAGATCATCGCTCTGCTAGCCACCTTCGCGTGTGCCAACGCCGGATTCATCGGCGAGCCGCTCGCCTACTCCGCCCCCATCTCCTACACCGCCCCCATCTCGTACACCGCCCCCATCTCGTACACCGCCCCCGCCCTCACCTCGCAGTCCACCAACATCTACCGCAGCTTCGGCAACCTCGGCCAGATCTCCACCCACTCGAAGACCATCGACACGCCCTTCTCCAGCGTCAGCAAATCGGACGTGCGCGTGTCCAACCCCGGAGTGAGGATCGCCCACGCCCCCCTCCTGGGCGTGGCATATTCCGCCGCACCCGCCGTCTCGCACATCAATTACGTCTCCGGATACGCCCAATATGCGTTCTGAGGGCTGCGGGGGTAGTTTCATGTCCGTGGGTTTGTTTATTTTGATATTACATGTGTGGTTTTTTCTGTTCATTTGTTTGACAATAAAATCGAAATGATTGGGACGTGCAGAGTTTTCGTTTGGAATAAAGAACTCAATTTGATTCATTAACCCCTCCTCAGATGTGATGTCCATGCAAAGCTACACCAGCGATTATAATATATAAATGGCACACTCCAAAGAGAACTTGCTCATGATTTAGGAAAAATTGTAGGACGATCAGCTCAGAACATTTAGAAACAATAATTATTATTGTTTTTTCAAAAATAATAATGCGAACTTCGAGAAACTATTGGTACGACCTCGAAGCTACGATGGTGTATGTGGTTGTGATTCTATTATATTCATAGTTTATTGAGGTTCCACTAACAAGAATAAATTTTACGAATTTTGACGAAAATAACCCTAATAAACTCGTCTCTTGAATTAATCAAGGGGGCCCGCTGTGCTCCTGCACCAGGGCCCTGGTTATCGGCTTATTGCTACGTTTCTGGTTGTATCTATGAATTTCGACAGCTGAGATACAGAAGGGGTCCCAAAATTCAGTATATTTTCAACTCATCTATTAGCATACGTGGCGGCATCTTCATGAAATAGTGGAACTATTAACACTAACCGGTGTCGGGTGTTGCCAAAGATCTTATTGCTTACGCTAGATCCGGCAATCGGCATCCTGTGGTAATTTAGCAAGAAAGTAGGTACTAGGTACTAAATGATCACGTGGTACAACGCATGTATGGAATGAGATAAAAATGAAAACGATCAATCAATGGCTTAGTACGCTTAGTACTTTCAACTTTCAACCCTCCTGGACCTGGACCTACAAAACAAGTAACCTGGATACCGGATCTAGCGTAAGCAATAAGATCTATGGGTGTTGCGGACGTTAGAAATCGGTAGATTTTCTTTGGTTATGTTATGATTGTTATGAAGTTGTGTTGTTATGTTTTATTTTATGTTATCCTTATGTCATATAACATGTAACGTAGATGTTTGGTGACAATGTAATAATTTTATTTCATAACTTTGACGAAGATATTCATAATGCTGATTTGCTGAAGTAGTGGTCAGAGATATATGTCAAAGTTTACAAACTTTATATATGTGGTGACTGGTAACTGGTAAGGGAAAAAGTGCGGTCACTGCGGTTATCACTGAAGTGAACACTCAGGAAGGATCCAAGTTGATACTGTTGAAACAGGTTGGCCCAAGATGAATAATAACACCATAGTCTTGAGTTACAATGAGAGTCTCCTCAGAGAATCAGATGTTGATTTATTGAAAGGACCATATTGGCTTAATGATACTATAATATCATTCTTCTTTGAATACTTGGAAACAGATCTATTTAGGAACATCACATCTTTACTATTTGTATCACCTGAAGTAACTCAATGCATAAAAATGTCAGAACAGCAAGAAATTGGTATATTTTTGGATCCCCTCAGCACTAAGAAGAAAGACTTCATTTTCTTTGCTTTGAATGACAATGAGGAAATTGATACATCTGGAGGTTCACATTGGAGTCTTATAGTATTTTCCAGGCCTGAAAAAATGATGTTTCACTATGACTCAAGTAGTGGAATCAATGAACTCCAGGCAAATAGGTTGGCACAAAAAATACTACAATATTTTGCTCTCCCTGTCCAGGGAAAAATTGAAAATGTGTCATGCCTCCAGCAGAATAATGGATTTGATTGTGGTGTCCATATGCTTTGTAATGCACAGCATTTGGCAATGTTTGCAGCACGTCATGGGAAAATCAAAGGTTGTCCAGATTTACATAATATCAGTATTATTCCAAAGAGAAGAGAAATTTTGAGTATCATTGAGAAACTGAAAGATCAAGAATATGTTAATCAAGTCAAATAAAATTGATAAAATAACAATTTGGCACAAGCACATGTTTATTGCCCAAAAATGCTACAACTTTTTGCTTCAAAACATTGCCAGGGAGATATGATTTCACTCTCACTCACTCAACAGCATTGTTGTTAAGTGAATATAAAATGGAAAAAATGAAAGAAAATGTACCTCCTGTGAAAGCATGTATATACATATACTTCATCAATCCTATTTTAAAAAAGTTAAATCTCCTACTCAGGTACTCACTCATTCTTTGCATAGATCATTTTCATAATTTTATATAATATATATAGGAACAGGCTACAAATAAACATTTATTGCCTTTTTCTCACAACTGTGTTATATTGATTCTAGTATGTACCTTTAAGTAGATAGATATGTATACTTACCTATCATTCCAAATCACCTTAGCAAACATATTTTCATTTTCCAATGGATAACCTTGCATATCGCCACTCAACTATTCTCAATTACCTATTTTTCAACATAATCCTTCAACTTTCATCAATTTTTTAAGTAACATCAAATCCCCATCAGCTTTTTGCTTCAAAATCCCTGATATCCCAGTATGATGTTCTTTCTCACAATTTGTACACATATTCTCCAATTTTCAAATTTAACTAGACTCAAGAATTTTGTTACACTTTATTACAGTTCTAGAACATAAAACTTAATTTTTGGTATTCAGGATATTTCACACTACCATCACAGAAAACTTAGACAAAGCATAATTTTGACTCAATGGTATTAAATACATATGCAAATAAGGACTAGACATTACCCATTTCAGCATCATTTATATCAAGTGAATGAGTTATCTGTGAAACGCTGATGGGAATATTTGTGGAAATATACCTTACTTCACATGTTCTTTGCCACCAATTATACCACATTCTAGCATGCATACGCATAACTGAATAAACCCACATATAGTATCCAATCAACATTATACCAATCATGATAAGTAGTGATACTGAGGTCCACCTTGCAGCTGGCACATTAATGAATTTCTTCTGACTATAATACTCTGAGGAAAACAGACATACATAGGTTATCACTATAGCTAAAGGGGTAATAACAGCACAGGCAAGTATGTCACTTCTTACTCTACTTGGACTTTCAGTTGACAAGAATTTACACCAGTGAAGGATTGAGAGCCCTGATGAGTATTTTGGTGTTCTTTCAGTCTTGAAGATTTGGTGACACAATTCACATGTTGTTGTATTTGACTCACCTAGCCATATTTCTAAGCAAGAGCGATGGACGAAGGCTACAGTCCCCTGTGAATTGAATGTTATTGTGAACAATATTCTACAGCAAACACAATCAAATGTAGCATGCATTTCTTTCAGAATTCTATAAAGGGGACAATCTATTATTTCCTATTAAAAATTAATTGGCTATGTATTTTGATTTGATTTTGACCAATAAGTTCTATAAAAATCTTGACAATATCTTAATCACATTACACATTCATGCCATAAATTTGGGTTTATGGTGATACCTAGCTATTACAACAAGAAATGAATGATACAGTGTTTGCCTTTGCTGACATACAATCAATTCCAACTTTGCAATTGCATGGAGTAATTAGCTCCTCTTCTTTCTCATTATCATAGCAAATTCGACATACTATCGACAACGTTGATAGTTTAGGTTCAGCATTCGGTATCTTCTGGGGGTTCTGGATTGAGCTACTTGGTAGACCTGGTACATCGTTAGTCATTATTCGAAATTATATAATTGTATTCTGGAAACAAGATTTTTCTATCAAAGTGGTATATATGTAAGATCTTGAAATCGACGTGAATTCGCCCTAATTTTTAAAAATGTGACTTCATTCGAGTATTTCCTTTTGTCACATTTGAAATAAGACGAACAAACTATACTGATAATACCAAGTGTCAGCTGACTGGAGAAGAATCTATAGTCTCTATGCACATTATGATTATATGCTACAAAATAATTATTTTCATTCCATTGAATCTAAGAAGTTTCACTGATGCGCTCAGTTTATCACTTATTACGAATCATTTTCAACTTTTTCGCAACGATCGTGTAATTCTATAATCTCCTGTTGAAGTTCCGCCTTAATTTATTCCAAAATACCTCTGCTAGTTTCTTCATTGGTGAGTGGGTGGACTGGTGTGGGAGCCGCTTTAAATTTGAAAATTCACCAACGAGTCCAAAACCAATACATACACAGTTTTTTGTGAATGTAAAGCTGAGAATTCGTATTAAGCCTGGTAAATGCTTATACGAATATCGGAAAATTTATGCGAATAAAATGGCCAATGAAAAGAAATATCGCATTAAGGCTGGTTCATGCTCATACGAATCGGAAAATAATAAATATTACATTGATATTATTTCTACTCTACAACACTATTGATTTGAAAAATCTGGAAAAAAGTTCAAATATTTCAACTTTATTGCGATATTTCTTTTCAGCGGCCATTTTATTCGCAAACTTTTTCCGATGTTCGTATAAGCATGGACCAGCCACCCCTGACCCAAGGGTAAATATATAAATAGAGAAGGATGGTTCATTGCCATAAGACGCAATGTTGGCACATCGAACGACGCGATCGTGACGTCACTGACGGCCCTCAAGCTTTGTTTACGTTTATGTTTCGATATTCATACTGTGGATTGTGGCTGTACAAATTGTTTTTTTTTTTAAACAGAGTTCTTCAATAATCGTAGGTATAATCAAATTACTCAGTAAGACGATTAAGTAGTGTGGATAAATATTAATAAATTATTACATCACCTCCATTGAAAAGTGTGTAGTGTTTATGAAATCATTTCAATTTCATATACCATCTGATAAACAGTATGCCAGGTAGCAGATTTGCTATTTTTGGACAAAAACCAAGAGGATTCCAGTAATATTTACCACACATTTCCAATAAAAGGCACTGATTTTGTTTGAGATACTTATTTGAAAAGGTGGATGAGTTGTGAACATGCAGATGTTGTGAATCCTGATACAAGTCGCATACATCAGAGCTGTGATTTGTCCAACCAAATTTAAGAAATAGATCTACAAAATGGGTAGATGAAAATGTGTTATGAAAAAGGAGTACCTATATTCTCATTATTTTATGATGTTCCATGTAATCAGATTCAGGAATTTTGTATACTTCAATATACTTCATGAGGATATAAAAACCTGCAAGTAAAAGAAACAACCTGGGTTGCATCTATAGTAGAGTACGTCCAATGTATAAATGAAGAAAATAGTCAGCTAAAATCGAAATTGATGTCAATATATTTATATATACCTATTATTTATAATGTAAGGTACCCATAATTCAAATTAAAGAATGTATTTTATTTTCACCATTCACTGATAATTGTTAAACTTGATAAAATAGGTAGGTATATCAATTTCAATTCAAAATATATGAACTTTAAATAACCTGCTGTGCATTGAATAATATGCACACAAAAATTACATGCATCATTCATCAGTACTTATGAATTCTTCATTGAAATTTCTCTATTTTCAATATGAAATTGTTTTCAAGGTAGGTATTATAGGTACTTACCTATTTACGGAATAGGTATATTCCCTGTTTTGTAAACGTTAAATTATCTCATGTATTATTTTCTGGGTGGACACTCAGGAATTTTTGTGAATCAAGGAGTTTTTGTTCACAAAAATTACTAATATTTGAAGCCAATAACCAACAATAATCAATATGTATCGATTATAAAAAGGTACATCACAGTAAAATTACTTTTAATGCCCATTTAGTGATATTCAGCATTAATAATTTTGAATTCAGGGCCGTTAACTACACGTCATCGCGCGCCTTCGGAAGCCACGCCTTTTGGCCGAAAAAATCGCTTGAATGAACCATCCTTCTCTAGTTTATTTACCATCCTTGCCTCTGACCAGCCTATAGCCTATAAAGTTAAAATATCTTAACTTTTTGCGGATTTCTTCATATTATTATCATGATATCGTGATACCACAGAATGTATAGATCAATAGTGATGTAGAGAAGGAATATCAATGTAATATTTATAATTTTCCGATTCGCATAAATTTTGCGAAATTCGTGTAAGCATGAACCAGTGGGCATAAGAAAACTCACAAAATTCAAAACTAGGATTTTTGGTTATATCTTATATCACCCAACCCAAAGATATCACCAACCTTCAAATTCACCATAGTTGAGTCAACCGTTCTGATAGCAGTTTCGCCAACTTTATTTAATTTCCTATCAACCTTCCTCAAGAGCCTCAGGAACCCCCTTCCATGCCGAAAGTCCACTTTATTTACAATCATTTTGCAAATCGAGGAAATTTTATGGCGATGTGGGATCATAGATATAAGGTCTGTTCGCTGTGTCTCCATTAACTACACTATTGTTCGTTGTTAAAATGTTGTAGCACGAAAAAACCAGTTGTTACAATCGATTTAAAGGAGGTGTGATAAGTGTAGTGTAAATGGATATTGAATAATATGAGGTTAGATGTATACAATGATATATTTTGAAAAAAACAACTTCTTCGACAAAGTACGTAATGGTTATATTTGTAACCCGGGAATTTTTTGTCCCCCTTTACGAAAGCATCAAAAGAATAGGGTCATAAACCTCTAAAGCTTTAGCAGAATTAATAATCGTTTTCCGATACCTTACTAAACTACTACCGACATGGCATCAAAATTAAATCGGAATATTCTTTTATGCTCGAGAAAATCGAAATCAAAAATAATTATTTGACAGCACCATATTTCTGCTGACGTCACCTGGTAGATCGGGATGGTATCGTAAACATATCGAAAATAATAGGGAAGAAGAATTTTTTGACATAAGTGATGGCAGATAAGTCAGATGACAATATGTCAATTTTTATTTCAAATTTTTTTCGATAACGAAACTAATTCAAAATACTCTAAAGGGCGCATTAATTGATGTTTTATCATCTATATAACGCAAGTCAGGTATTTTATATGAGTTAATAGAACTCAAAGATACTATAAAATAGAGAAATAAAAATGGAGAATTAATTCAATTAATAAATTTATTGTCTGGGAACAGAAGGTAAGTGTAGTGGTGCATCTGATAATATTTTAAATAAACAACACAAGTTGATATTATAATTACATATTCACAATATAATGTAAAGAAGATATCTCATGTAAACTCACATCATAGATAGAGTACATACTAACAATAAGTGAGGATTCAGGAAAACATTTATTATTCACAGAAGTGCATGACAATAAGGATTTGGTTTATTAGCTTATACCTATTACTAAAATACTTTGTGCTCTCACTTCACAGGTTCTCATGATGTTCATGTACAAAGATTAAAAGAATAAGGATATGAATTTTAACTTAGATCAAAATTACCTTCACAGCAATTACTTGCAGATGTAGCTATGTGTTGTCCTACTGCAAAACACAAAGTTTGTCTCATATTGACACTTGGAGTACAAATATGAATTTCGAGAATCCACGTTATTGTTTCTACATGAAGCAAAATAAGTCTTTGAATGCTTAAACTTTCCGAAAAAAGTGGTCGGTGAGGGGTATAAGGAACGCTGAACAATGAAATAAAACTCAATAGTAACTTACCTTCAATCATCCGAATGTATTTTCGCAGGAAGAATTAAAATCGCCCAGTAATTTTTTACCGCCATCTGTCAATGATGACAAGAGATTGTCAATTCTTCTTCCACTTCGATTAATGGAACAGAACCTAAACCAATCTACCAGGTGACGTCATATTATTAGAAAAGGATGGAGAATTTTCGATTTTTGAATGCCGATTTTGGAAAAACCCTTGAAAATAAAAATTTCAAAAAAATATCGATGTATTCTCTGGGGACCCGCGTTTCACATATATAATTTTTGAAAAAAGGTGTACAACCCTATTGACATCAATGCCATTGATTGATCCTCGTCAGATGAACTTGTCCACAATTCATCGTCCAAATTCGCAATGATATTCTCTATTATTTCATCATCACTGTGCATTTTTGATACATTCAAAAGAGATTCAAAAGCAACAAATAAATACAAAATAATTATAAGCATAACCTCCAAATCAAAATCCTAGGATTAGCAGAAAGCACCGAACAGATGTTGAACTAATTACACTCCACTCCACTACACTCATCGACAACGAGCAGAGTGAGTGTAAGAAAATGTAGTGTACAATATAAATTTCATGCATACACAGCGAACAGACCCATAGAGAAATTGGCAATATTGGTTAAGTTGCCACGACTGTGTCTACTCAAAGTGTACTCTGCGGGTAACTTATCTCTGTCTGCAGGTTGCTATAAAGAAGTAGGTCAAAATTTGGCGACCGTTTTAGGCTTCAGTTCGAAGGACCTCCAGAAGATGCGCTAATATCGACGTTTTCAAATAGCCCAAATCTTTGTTGTGAATCAAAGTATTGGAAATCATAATTTTCATCGAGATCACTGCACTATTATATTTCTGTTGATCACTGTGTCGACTGCTGTCGAAGAGATATGTTACTGTCTGCTACAGTGCATAGAGTCACTTTACTGTCTGCTACAGACAGTGACTCTAAGGTCTGTTCGCTGTGTCTCCATTAACTACACTATTGTACAGAATAGTAGATTGTGTAACACTGATACCGTTCGGTGATTTCCCGTGTACACTACACTATGTTCGTTGTTAAAATGTTGTAGCACGAAAAAACCAGTTGTTACAATCGATTTAGAGGAGGTGTGATAAGTGTAGTGCAAATGGATATTGGAAAATATGAGGTTAGATGTATATAATGATAAAGATATATTTTGAAAAATAAAACAACTTCTTCGACAAAGTACGTAATGCTTATATTTGTTACCCGGGAATCTTTTGTCCCCATTTACGATAGCATCAAAAGAATATTGACATCAATGTCATTGATTGATCATCGTCAGATGAACTTGTCAACAATTCATCGTCCGAATTCGCAATGATGATTTCATCATCACTGTGCATTTTTGATACATTCGAGAGAGATTCACAAGTCATAAATAAATGCAAAATAATTATAATCATAACCTCAGAATCAGAATCCTAGGATTAGCATAAAGCAGAATAAAAGCACCGAACAGATGTTGAACTAATTACACTTCACTTCACTACACTCATCTACAACGACCAGTGGGTGTAAGAAAATGTAGTGTACAATATAAATTTCATGCATAAACAGCGAACAGACCTCTTGTACTGTCTGCTTATTGTAGTATATTGTAGTAGTGCCATCACTGCCATCCCTTGGTCACCGATCAAACTGAAATCTTTGGTCTGTTCGCTGTTTATGCATGAAATTTATATTGTACACTACATTTTCTTACACCCACTGGTCGTTGTAGATGAGTGTAGTGAAGTGGAGTGTAATTAGTTCAACATCTGTTCGGTGCTTTTATTCTGCTTTATGCTAATCCTAGGATTTTGATTTGGAGGTTATGCTTAGGTATAATTATTTTGTATTTATTTGTTGCTTGTGAATCTTCTGAATGTATCAAAAATGCACAGTGATGATGAAATAAAAGAGAATATTATTGCGAATTCGGACAATGAATTGTTGACAAGTTCATCTGACGATCAATCAATGGCAATGATGTCAATTCTTTTGATGCTTTCGTAAATGGGGGCAAAAGATCCGGGTAACAAATATAACCATTACGTACTTTGTTGAAGAAGTTTTCAAAATATATCATTATATACATCTAACCTCATATTATCCAATATCCATTTGCACTACACTTATCACACCTCCTTAAAATCGATTGTAACAACTGGTTTTTTCGTGCTACAACATTTTAACAACGAACATAGTGTAAGTGTACACGGAAAATCACCGAACGGTATCAGTGTTACACAATCTACTATTCTGTACAATAGTGTAGTTAATGGAGACACAGCGAACAGACCTTAGATGTGGTTTTGTTTCTGGGGTGAAAAAGTAAAAAGCGCAAAGCACAAAACAAAACAACACTGAAATTAAAGGGAAGGGAAAATCTCAATAATTTCTTGATTAATTAAAAATTTATGAAAAACTATCGAATGCTGATTGAATATCGATGCCAGTGAAAGATCCTTGCAAAGTTTTTGCATGTAAAATTCAGACATGCTTGAAAGGTATGGTAATATTGGTAATATCACTTAACCTTTATTATGTTATATAAGTTTATATTTCTTGTTATGGTATGTTATAGAAAATAAATTTCAAGAAGCAGCTTGTAAGGACGCTATAGAAGAAATGCGAGAATGTTGTAGAAGGTGGAAGGATAAGAGTTTTGTATGTGGAGGCATAGATATTGAAGAAAAACCTGTGGAGAAATCTCAAGATATTTGAGCATGAAACATTACAGAGAAAGAATAAGAGGGAAGGAAAAAGGTTTGATCTATAGATATCCTCGATTATTTGTTGGAACTTTTACTGCATCAGCACTCCTGATATTTTTTTCAAAACCGATTTATGATATCTTCTTCAGCACTGAGGTTATTGATTTGGAAAAAATTCGCCAAAACCATAAATCAAGATTCAACAAGGATTAAATAATGGAATCAGTTCAAAAAGCTAAGCAGAGATATCAACAGTATCCCTTGATTTTAGCAAAATGTAGTAAAGAAGCAAGTAAATATGCAACATGTATTTTGAAAACAGACAGTGTCAATTTGAATGATTGTAGTGAAGAATTCAAACATTTTAAAGTTTGTCTACAAAGAACTGCATCCACATTCAGGACAAGGATTTAGAAAATAATTATGACTCTCACATGGAGAGGAGTTTCAACAATTCCTTACAAATACCACTTGATATTGTCATTTTCATTAAGATTATTGTTAATAATATATGGAATTTACCATGATCAGGTTTCAAATGTGAAATTTACTGATATAGACTATAAGGTGTTTACAGATGCCTCACGTCATATACTTGATGGTAATTCACCTTATGATCGCCACACCTATAGGTACAGTCCCTTAATAGCAATATGGCTCATTCCAAATATATTCCTACACCATAGTTTTGGAAAACTTTTGTTTTCAATGGTTGATGTATTAGTTGGTCTTTTGATTCGTTCTATAGTAAGATATACAATTGAGGAATATGAATATCACAAACAAAAAGGTACCAAGAAAGCCAGCATTGAGGATGCACCAAAGTTGAAGAAACAGAAGCACAAGTATAAAAAACAGAGACAGTCAAACAAGCAGAGTATAAATTCAACTAGAGCAAACTTGGATTTGAGAAGTAGCATAGATTCCAAAGCAGATTGGGCAATGTTAATGTGGTTGTACAACCCAATGACCCTAGCAATTGCAACAAGGGGTAATTGTGATTCCATTGCTGGTCTCCTTGTCCTGACAACTCTGTACTTCCTCCAATGTAAAGGCTATTATTTCATTGCTGGAATTACCCATGGAATTTCCATGCATTTCAGAATATATCCATTAATTTATAGTCTAACTCTATACATGTACCTCAGTAAATATTCGTATTACAGTACTGGGGAATATAGAAAAATAAAAGCAAATTTGATCAAAGATGATGAGATATCAACAAAGAATGTTGACCTTAACACAGGAAACTCTGTGCAAGAACACAATTTAGTAACTTATATCAGAAATAGACACCAAAGAAAAACGATATTCAAAAAGGACTATTTAATGTATCTTATTCCAAATTTAGACCAACTCAAATTGATATCAGGATGCATCATATCACTTTCATGTCTTACAGGTCTTTTCTATTACTTGTATGGTTACAAATTCTTGTTTGAGACGTATATCTACCATTTGATTCGTAAAGATACCAGACATAACTTTTCATTGTACTTCTACTTGCAGTATCTGACCGCCTGGGTAAAAAATATTGGAGTTTGGCAAAAAGTCTTGATTAGTATGCCACAGGCTGTTTTGTTTTTAGTGTTGTCAGTCCGATATGGTTTGAATAGGTTTTCCCTTGATTTTTCCATATTTGTCCTAACAATAGTCATGGTTATTTATAATGGTGTTTTGACTTCCCAGTATTTCATATGGATTATGGCAATAATGCCACTGTGTTTATGGCAAGTCAAAATGACAAGAAAAATGGGATCATTCTTATTGTTTATTTGGTTCCTTGCTCAATGTGTCTGGTTATTACCTGCATATTTATTGGAATTTCAAGGTCATAATACCTTTTTGTTTATTTGGATACAAAGTGTATCATTTTTTTGTGCTAATATTGCAATTATGGGACGCTTCATTATGTACTTTATGCCAGTTAGAGATAAATCTAGTTAGTATTTGTGTGATGAAGTAGAATGATGTTGAACGTTTGTACCTCAAAATATATTAGTCAATAAAATTATGTGTAGTTGACATTATTATTGATCATATACCTACCTTAGTCAAACAATTGAATCATGCTCTATTACCACAACGGGGGTGAATATGAATATTGAAAACATGGGGTTTTCACCTATGATAATGAAAATTGTGTTTTGTATGTATTTTAATTTCAAATTCCAATATATATTTCCTCTTCCAATATTCTTCTACTGAAAAAAAAATGAAGAGGTACATGAAGTGGATGTGCCATGACAATACAAATGATATATCTAATTATTTTGATCCTCACTTTCAAGTCGGTGAAAAAATACAGAATGAATCAATCAAATTTGTTTTTGATTGAAAAAAAAAGACATTCCAAGCATTTTTGTTTCAATAGATTAATTTATACGTCGCCTCAGCACATTTTGTGTTTCAGTTAGATCAGAAAAGTCGTACTGTATGTGAGTTGACAGATAGGAAGATATGTCAGAAAATATATTAAGCAGGGAATCTTTAAATAAGAGACAATTTATTGCATACGTTGCGTTTATTATCAAAATTTATTATAACGACTATAAAAATATGCATAAATCTCAATATCACATACATTTTTATATAAATAGACGTGTAAGTTAGAATTCAATACGAAATACCTAAATGTTTATTCTTAGAACACAATACAACACGTGATTGGAACTTACCTATCACATGAGCATGTTGATGAGCATGCATGATAATTAAATATTCACAACAAATATTGCAGACAATAATTAACGAGCAGTAATGAGTTATTATGACACGTACTTATTTTTTGTTTGAATTCAAAACACAAACATATTTATTGAAAATAGGGAACATTCAAGGATGAACATCGAAGTTTCCATTTTTTCATTTTTTCGTGTACAAATCAATATTTCTGAAATAAAAATATTCTCATTGCAGATAAACTAACGAAAATAGCAATATCTTTCATTTGAATCACACAACAGAAAAAGTTACCCTAAAAACTACTCGACATTATTGCAATATTCAATCATTGTTGATTTGATGTTAACTGATGTAAGAATTTCATGAATAGTGGTTACAACTTGTGATACTGTATCTATGACGTGTTGTTATTCCTGTTATTTTTTTCATTATTGAAGGTCATATAAGAATGCATTTCACTTTTCTCAACGAGGAGTTATGTTCTTCAATGATTTGTTCATATTTTCATGAAATGTGTTTTGGAATTGAATTATTTCTGTGCAATAAAAGCACAAAGCTTTCCAGAAATATTCCACTCAATACATATATAATATAATCTATCGCGTATTTCAATTTGAGTTTTCCGATTTCGTATATCAAATATTTTATTATGGAAAAACAAAGTTTCAAATTGAAAAACGTGTATATATAAGCTGATGGGTATTTTCAATTATCTAGCCCCTGATTTTTTACCCAATCGATAGACTTCAAGTAGTGCATGTTTCAACCATGGTTGGTGTAATTCGCTCATTAGTGTAATTTATTCATTCATTTTTATGAGGGAATAAACAACTTTTAGAACTTATTGACAAATTTCAAATTCAATTCTGTTTTCAGCAATCACTTCTGCGAAATTTCCTGTATATTAATCACCTCTACTTGGGCGAAATCGTATGCCCTTCCCAATATTATATTTGGTAGAATTCAAATTCATATCAAGAATAAGTAATGAATAAGGAATGTTGGGGGGCTACCGAGACAGCAAAATTACAAAATAATCAGATTGAAATAACAAATAATGATGGTAAACCCCTTTCTAGGATCTACAACTATACAGGGTCACTCACGGTCGATGGTAACTTAGACGTTTATGGAGAACGGGACGTAGGATTATTCTGAAAATTTGGTTTATTGGGTAATCAGTTTTGTTCTATCGATCTAAAATACTTTCAGCGTTGCGGCGTTGCCGCTTCTATCAAAAAGTAGCAACAACTTTTTTATTTCAAATGGAACACCCTGAATTTTATTTTATTTTCAGATTCTTCCTGAAGAGCTGATTTCGTCGATCTATCATACTTGGGGTATAGCGAGAAAGATTACAGAGATATAGGGTGTGAAAAATCGAGATTTTTCAACTTTAGGAATTTTTTGTGTCGAAACTATCCATTCTTGCTCAAAACGGCATACATGTCCCTATCTCAACTTTCCATTTACTATAGATTGATATTTAGTGAGTTTTGCATCACCCTCTATTTGTTTCTATCAAATGTCAGTAGATAGTAAATGAAAAGTTAAGATAGGGACATGTAAGCCGTTTTGAGCAGAAATGATTAGTTTCGACACAAAAAATTCCTAAATTTGAAAAATCTCGATTTATCACACCCTATATCTCTGTATTATTTCGCGCTATACCCCAAGTATGATGGATCGACGAAATCAGCTCTTCAGGAAGAATCAAAAAATGAAATAAAACACAGGGTGTTCCATTTGAAATAACAAAGTTGTTGCTACTTTTTGATAGAAGCGGCAACGACGCAACGCTGAAAGTATTTTAGATCGATAAAACAAAACTGATTACCCAATAAACCAAATTTTCAGAATAATCCTACGTCCCGTTCTCCGTAAACGTCTAAGGTACCATCGACCGTGAGTGACCCTGTATAGTACCTATTTACATACGAATAAGGAATTCCTGTGCAAAATTTCATACTTCATGTAATACGAATTATTAAAAGTTGATTGACCGAAATGGAAATATTGCATTATTTAAAAAAATCGCGTTTTTTTGACGTTTCTCAAAACCAATAGAAAATTTCAATTTCACTAATAATTAATATACGTTCTATCGAAACAAAACATTATAGTGGGATTTGAAGCCGCAAATGGTGAAATGAATCCCAAACGTTTCAGCGATTGCAATAACAAAAAAAGCTATCGAATGCTTTTCTCAAACTTATTACCATTGAGTTTTATCC
This sequence comes from Chrysomela aeneicollis, assembly GCA_029955515.1. Lineage (NCBI taxonomy): Eukaryota > Metazoa > Arthropoda > Insecta > Coleoptera > Chrysomelidae > Chrysomela > Chrysomela aeneicollis. The sequence goes on along the minus strand of JARUHQ010000018.1, from coordinate 5,159,949 downwards.
ACTCAAGCGCTTCGAGCTCTCGTGTCTATTACCTGGAAAGAAGTTTTCGATTATTTGTCGTATTATTTTCGATCCCCTGTGATATTACTAAAAAGAATATATCAATAATAAAATCTACCATCGGGATCTTGTAGTCATCAAGATATTTGACAAAGTTAAAATGACCCGTTTCATTCAAGATGTTGCAGACTTGATACAAAGAATCTATTTAGAAAGAAAATTGGATGAAGGTATTATAGGTGAGTTATGATTACACATATAATTTTGAGCAATTACCGTAAATAAGAATGAAATGTTATTGTCATTGACCACTCTTTAGAATCGTTATATTTTTGCGCCTCGTCCTCAAGATCATTTATGTAGTATAGCGACTCTGAACTTATTGACCACAATTGCAAATATATATCATATAAAAAGTAGTTCATATTAAAGTATTTTTCACCGCCTATACTTAGTAGCAAAGCAACCATCGTAAGTCTAGGACTCGAATGAGTCAGAAAGACGGGGATCTTAGCTTTTTAAGTGTCATCCGAAGCACTACTCGGCTGGTTACTGTGGAAAGTCCGAGGGATTGATATCTATATAGGTACCAAGAATGTTTGGTTGGTCACCTATCTCCTCACGCTAAAAGAAGCGACAGAAATTAAAATTTCGTGCGTTTTGTGTGATGGACCAAACGTGTCTCGAGTGTCTTAGAAAAAACGTAGATATATGTTTCATTTTGTTGCTCAAAATGGAGAACACGAACGGAGAAAAAGAAGGAAAATCAAGGAGGCTCAAGAGAAAGGTTTCGAGGTCTCTATTATCTCATCAGTTTAAGCGTAGAAATATATCTCGACACTCGATATGGCCGACGATTTAGAATCTAGATCATCCCAATTCTAGGGATTTTGAGTGTAGAATTAAAGGCTATTAGGGAGAATCCAAATCCCTTTTCGAGGGCCCTCTTTAAACAAGGAGATGAGAGAGATGTAGGGGAATGTGGAAACTATGAACCATTGGAAGAAGATATAATCGAATGTCTAAGAGATGATGATCCCTCATCAAGAAAGCAGAAAGAAAATGATTATTCATTCAGCTTTAGCATCAAGGTGGTCTCATATTACTAAACATCACATTAATCGAGAGACTCATTCACCCTCTAATTGGGAAAGGACCTGCGCTCAATCCTAAAGTGGTACCTTCAGTAATACCTCTTTCTTTGAAAATATATAAAAGTCAGATCAACTAATGGCAGCAAGTATGTATTTGGGTCATCATTTCGGAGAGAAATGACCCGAAGGAAAAGGGAATAATCTAGTCATTTGAGTGATGCAGGCAGAATTCTCACTGATCTGCATTATAACCTGTCAATAAGGCGAATAAGTTCGAAAGTTCCAGCAAGGGCCTAACTTCAGCATCAACATCAGGTAACTGAATGAATATAAATTAGTGTCCTCTGCTGCTAGGATTATCCGGCACTTATCTCATTCATATTTACCATCTGCGCTACAAAGGCCTACAAAAAACATGCTTCAATGATGTATGTTTTACGTAAGTAAATTATTATTGAAATAATTGATGATTTGTTGGACGACCTATCTAGGTATATAATTGAATTCATGCAAGATAGAGACAGAAATTTTGTTGATAAGTGACGTTCATCTGACGTAAGGAAATGACGTCGTAGGTACGTCATGAATCTAACACCATTGCTTCCACATTGTATTTGAACAGAAAAAACGTATACGATTTTATAAATTTTACAGAATTCAACACTAATCACTTCCTCCACCCTGAGAAAAGCAATCACAAAAATATTGGATACTTTTGATATTATCCATGTATTAGATTGATAATTTCCCCGAAAATATAAATCTCAATATGATCACAAGCGGTTCATTTATGCAGGGTGAGTCAGAATATGACCGAAAACTTCGTGAACAGATTCCTTGAAAGGTGAAAAATGTATTTCAATGTATCTCCTAAAATCCACCCCTCTGAGTTACAGGGTGTCTAAAGTACAACCAAAATGAGGTTTATATTAATTTCCTGTAGGAAGAAAATATATAAGCTTAACTAAGCCAACTGTTTAATAATATCCAGTACAATATATAAAGGTGAATATACAGAATATACAGCAGACTGAACATAAAAGGCGGAGTTCAACCCAAGAAGTAGGCAGAATCTACTACTGACTTGTTCTTCCACTCAACCTTCAATGTGGAATAGAACACCAAGTTTAAATTTTTTTTCCTACAGGGGTTCTTCTACTTCCTTTTGATTTGAATGGCCTATCCGGCCAAGTACACGCAATATTGACATTATGACCTCAATGGGGTCTACAAAAAAGTGGCTGTGAGACAATATCATACCCCTTGAGGATGCTGTTCATATTTTCCATATAATATAATAATTGTTTCAAAACTTTGTCTGCTGAATTGCAGAAAGCATAAACTACGTCTTAATAAATGCAGGGCCCTTTCAACCGACAAATCCGTTGTCATCCCGCCTGGGTACCGGCGAAGAGACAAAAGGCCTCATGAATTTCACTACATAATCACAAATTTCCATGAACATTCACAATGACATAAACTCGACTTCCGACCATGAAAACGCCACCTGTTCTCCATCACGGCCAGAAGGCGAATTCTCCTACAGGGGTTCCAAAGAAATTATTACTTAAAGCTCAATTTCTTTCGTAAATGAGGCAAGGAATCCGTTCACGAAGTTTGTCGTTCCCATTCTGCCTATATATATTCCCCTCAGGCCTCGATGACAGGAGGCACCCACCCCCCAAACGCCTTCTCAATCTCAACAGCGACCGCCAGACACAGCCTGTCATTCCCCTCGGCCGCCACCACCTGCACCCCGATGGGCAGCCCCTGCCCGTCCAGCCCCATGGGGCAGTGGGTAGCGGGCAGCTCAAGCACGTTCACCACCGCCGTGTAGCTGAAGTTGAACGGCTTGACGAGCGGCTCGTTGTGGTAGGGGGCGCTGGTGGGGTGCGTGGGGTACAGCAGCACCCCGTCGTCGCCCAGAAGGTCCAGCAGGTCTCTGCGCAAGGCGTTCCTTTCCTCCACGAGGTGTTTGTGCTTCGAGTCGCCGTATTTGATGCCCCAGTTCTCGGCGAAGCACGTCACGATGCCGATGAAGGTGTGCTCGGAGAGTCTGACAGTCCATTTGAGCAGCTCCCACCACGGGTTTATGGAGCCCTTGAGGTCGGCTAGTTGTTCTTGGAACTTGGGGCCGCTCGGGGACTTCATGTTGGCGAACCACATGGGGGTGCTCTTCGAGAATTTCTTGTAGGAGACCTGTAAAGAGAAACGGCGAATCAAGTACGGAATCATAAACCTTGCACCTTATACCAATAACAATTATAAAAAAAAAAGCCGACATCCTCAAAAGACCATTAACACACCTGGTGAACTTATCTTTGACGGCTGGTGTATTCCCGAATATTTTTAAAAAAACCATCATCAAGCCTTTGTTCAAAAAAGGTGATAAAGAACAACCATCAAATTATCGTCCCATATCACTGCTACCATCTCCTTCTAAAATTCTCGAATATGTTGTCAAAGAACAAACAATAACCTTCCTGGATAAACACGACATCCTCGCGCATTCGCAATATGGGTTCCGAAAAAATATGAACACTTCGGATGCTACCTTCGATCTCATAAACAATCTCAACATCAAAATTGAAAATAAAAAAATACCTTTGGTCACGTTTTGCGATCTATCTAAAGCGTTCGACTGTGTTGACCACACTATTTTATTAAATAAATTGGAATACTACGGCATACGAGGGATTGCGTATAATTGGTTCGAATCATATCTGTCAGAGCGCGAAATTGTCATCAGAATTACACACAATTGTGACTCACAAATAAAACAATTTCACTCGAATAACGGAAAACTTGAATATGGTGTTCCCCAGGGATCTATTCTGGGTCCAATACTGTTCTTGATATATATCAATGATTTAGTCGCTAATTTTCCTTCTGTCGAATTTTGCTTATTTGCTGATGATACGAGTATAATAGACTCAAGTAATAAACTCGGAGATTTGTCTGTGTCGTCATCCCAACAACTTACAGAAATAATGAACTGGTTCTCTTCAAATAAGTTATGTGTCAATACAGATAAAACTCATAATATAATCTTCCATCCAAATAATGTTACAAACCAAATCAACATCGAAACACTTTATGGAGTAATAGAGGGAGTAACACATGTTAAATTTCTCGGAATTCACATCGATGAAAAATTAGATTGGAAAGAACATATTCATTACCTAAATAAAAAAATTTGCAGTGCAACATTTGCGATATCAACTATAAGAAAAAATATTGGTATGGAAGCAGCAATAACAATATATTATGCTTATTTCTATAGCATAGTTCAATATGGTATAGAATTTTGGGGACACTCAGTAGATATTAACAGCACATTTCTAATACAAAAAAGAGCCCTCAGAGCCATTTGTGGTATCAAACGAACTGAATCCTGTAGGAGTCACTTTGAAAGGCTGAAAATATTTACAGTTACGAATTTATATTTATATCGTCTCTCCTTACTGGCTTTCAGAAAGAAACATGAACTAGAACAATTTTCAGATGTTCACAACTATGACACACGTAACAAAAATAAGTATGTTCCACCGCAACTCAATTATGCAATCAACAGAAAAGGTCCTCTGTATATGGCAATAAAAACATTCAACCACCTACCAACTTCAATCACAACAATTGTCTTCATGAACATTTTTAAAAATAAAGCTAAACAGTTTTTTCAAACCCACATTTATTACGACACCAGAGAATTCTTCAATGACCACTTTTAAGTTGCTAAATTATTTCTTTTCTCAATATTGAGATGTATAAGTGATTTTATCAAAAACTAAATTTTGCATTTGTATTTATTTTGAATATTGTTTCAACTATTTTTTGGACACAAATTTGATTGATAATTATCATATTGTGTTATTTTAAACAAAAGCCTCGAAATTGACTACTCTTCTCAACAGCTCACAAGAGCTTTATCATACATAAAATTAATCAAGAGAAAAATGCATCAACTATTAAACTGTATATGAACCTGTATGTATGTATTTGAGAAATAAATTCTATTCTATTCTATAAAAACTGGTTTATTCAGTGTTTGATATTCGTAATTAACTTCTTTATTTATATTCTAAATTCAAATATTGCGCGAGATATTGAATGTTCTAACCATTGAAGCGTTTAGCGCAGAAGAAAGGAGTAGCGGGAGACGAGAGCCATTACAAATTTTCGTAGACGAGTGATGAGTGGTATCTCCGAACAAACCCTCTAGAATAGTAACACCCCAAATTGCCTGAAGCTAAATTCATGTTCATATGTTTTTTCCCCACAAAGGTCGACACATCGTAACATTTGAAAGTGATAATCATCTCATGACTACATTTTTTAAGTTTCCCAAATGTATATATCCTTCATATGAAACAGATAAGTGCATCAACAGCTATTTGTTCAATCTTCGTCAGCCTCATTTGAATATAAGTGCAGATAGCACGTCTTTTGGAGAAACTTTCTACCTTTCTTTCTACCACAGACTACAGAATACTACGATGAAACGATGTGAAATGTGTGAAACACAATTTAAAAGTGGTGACCAGAACACAACATTTCACTGGTGAGTTACTCAGTGTCGTATCATTCGTTGTATAAACATTGTTTACCCATCCTAATATGCAAAACAATTCGTGGTGATTTGAAAGCATTATCGGATTTTCCCGAGATGAGAAGTTAGTGGAAAATATATATTTTCAGAAAACTTCGATTTTAGATCGAGTTTCATTTTCCACCCTTGAGAAACCACAAACCAACGTTGCATAAGTACAGGATTATCAAATTATACTCCGGAGTTCGATGCCTTTGTTGTCTTGAGAGATAGGAAAAAAACATGCAAATATTATATAGGCCGTTTTTTTTGTCACGTTGTAATATTGCTATATTCTTAACCGTAATAGATACAAATACGATTAAAAAAGGGAAAAGGTGACTATTGTGGTGAGCAGTAAGTTGGCCAGAAAAAATCTACAAGAACTCTCGCCCTTCCCGAGTTATACATTCTAAAATAACAATACTATTTTTAAAAAACAAAAAACATCATTTTTAATTTTCCCTGTATGACTATATAAAAAGCATAATTTCAGATAAGGGTAGATGGAATCACCCATTTCTTGAATCGTGAAAAAATCGCACACTGAATCTAAATAGACGCTTCGGCTTTTATAAAATGTAATTTGAAAAAATATACAATATGCAACAATCTCAGTTATTGCATCAAATAAATTAGAGTATCGTTCCATGGCATTAATAAATTCACATAAATTATGCATGGTATCAACTTCAACACATTGGTTGTAGATGAATGCTGTATTATTATCAAAATTATTACCTTTGTCATTTTCACCGTATGAGCCTTCTCCAAATGTTTTGCAATCTTCGTGAACAACTCCCTAATCTCTCCAGATACTGGCGACACGAATAGTGAACCAGTATCAGTATCTTGATAAAACCATCTCAATTTCTTCACATCAACCTAAAAATAATAATAGAAATGTATTTGACAGACTGAACACACACATGATCAATGGATATTAACTAATTATCACCTAGCAGCCATTATAAATAATATACTCGATCGTGGCGATTACTTTTTCCACTGACGTTTTGAAGTAGTGACTCGATAGTGTGTTCTTTTAACAATAGTCGGGAAATCAATGATATGAATTTGTTTTATATTCAAGCATTCTTCAACACTGAATTAAGGGCAGATTATCACAAAAAACAATACGAATTTTGGCCTGTGGTGTCAGAATCTCTTGATCACAAAACTCGAAGAAGTTTTTGTGGATTAGGCTTGTCGAGCTGTCGACCAGTCTGTCTTGCACCGATTGGTAATCCATACTCAAAATACCCTAAGAAATCACTCATTTGATTTCTAGTTCATTTACAGATGTGCATTTGTTAGTATTGGTCTCACCGATTCTGGAATTTACATTTTTGACGTAGCCATATTTCAACATAACAAATAATGCTGATTATTTCTTCAAGTTTCTCAAAACCTATTGAATATTTCGATTCCAGTCATTAATATACGTTCTAGCTCATCAAAACATTATTATAGTGGAAATAATCTAGCTAGATACATCTGAATTACAACCACATGACAACGTATTTTCTTCTGATGTGTCTGACATAAATTTGTCGAGTGAATCTCAAACGTTATAGTGATTGTAGTATGATGATGATACAAATCTCATACTACGATATTTTGTCGCACTCGTTGTTTGGAGTATAACGAGCGAAGCAATCTAAGTAATAATAAAATATTAATGAGATTGCTTACTTTTAATCATCAGTCTGTTAATCAACTAGAGGATTAAAACCCAATCGATAAACTACTCCCAAACAAACTGAAATGTGGAGGATATTTTCAATTGACAAGTTCCGTCAAGCTGGTGAATAAAATAACCTAAATATCATTGCTGAATCGGTTTGTCCTTACCGGTTCGTCCAAATTCAACTTTTTCCCATTTTGGTTCACGATGACCTTCATGATGGGCAGCAAATCCTCGGCCCTCCTGCAAATCGGCCCCAGGCCCAAAAATCGAGACTGTTCCTCTGTGAACGGTTTTGGGTATTGCCCCTCGTTGGGCACAACACCCGGTGATGGTTTGTGGCCGAAGACGCCATTGAAGAAGGACGGCATGCGAATGGAACCGCCGATATCAGAACCGATGCCTTAGATAGAATTTGATTTCAATGAGAATGATAATAATATGTGAAGGAAGTATGAAATCATGCTTATTTTATCGATGCCAAGCTGTATGAGAGACAAAAGCCCATTTCGTTTGTATGCAAAGTGTAGCACTCTCCTACACCTCGTGTATTTTGCACCGCTTTTGAGCATTCGTTTCGCGAGGTGTAGAATGAATAACATTAGGTGAACTGCACTGAAAATCAGCTGGTGTAGATTACACGACACCGAAAAGCAGACGAAATAACCTAAAATAAGTCTCCATGGTGCACAAATCGATTAGATAATTTGTCATCTGAGGATTCATTACTGGAGGTAATAATATTACGTTTGTTGCTAGTTGCATACGTTTCACAGTTGTTCTACCCAGTGGTACTTATATTCTCAAATTATACAAAAAATAGGTACATTTTTTGCGTCGCAAATGAATGAATGAAACTCACAATAAATAAGTTCATACTTGCATTCGCAGTAATGAGCCGAATTGAGGAATATTCGAACAATTAATATCACAAATATCCATATGCAATCATCAAAAAAAACGAAGAATACAAAAACGAACACGCTCGAATTGCTGCACTGGATAAGAATGAAAATAAACAAACGGAAATAAAAAATTTGAGGCATAATACTTTGTTTAGTGATCTGAAGAGTAGTTCAAAGCACTCAGAACAACTTTTTTATTGGAACATAGTAAATATGATAAAAATCTTTTTGTTGAAATGTATAAGTAATTAGTGTATCCATATCGATATAAATCATTAACAATTTTGAATACACAACAAATACATAAACCTGCCGCCAATATTTTTTTCATCGCAGAATAATCCAAACCCGCACAAAGCGCATGTGTATACAGGGTGGCTGGAATTCGAGCCTCATCATTGGGATCTCGTAAACCGTAAGAGATACAGGGTCGGTTAAATTATGGCAAAGTTGCGCAATTTGATGCCTAACAAAATGCCGTTCTGAAACTTGGAAAATTCCGAATACTTTCGGGGATATCAGAAAAAATTTTAAATTTAATAAAAGCGTTTTCATTTTTTTTTGGCGTTATTTGAGGAAATCAATCGTTATGAATAACACTTCATCATGGCCACTTTTTTTGTCCACAAGATAGCGTTATCTAATTTGAAATCCGACGTTTCGTCTTCTAGAAACCATCATCAACTTAATTTTTTTAAATACGGACCTGGATTTTTTATTTCATTTTTTAGTACTTTTGGATAGCCCAAAAACTATGAGCGATCACAAATTCTGATTTGTACAATACATGAACACCATCTATTTCTTAACTACGAATATTGATGATAAGGACAGCCAAAGGTGGATATAGGTATGGTGAAACGACTCTTCAGTTGTTTTTTGTCAATACCTGTAGACTGGTTTAGCGAAGATCATAACACCGGTAATATTTCACTAATCGTTCGGAGATGGCCTTAATATCGCATTTAATATCAATATCGATTATTCAGTTATCTATTAATATCTGTACCCTATGGTTTCGTGTTCAAGTGACATTGACAGATCATTCAGATTGAATAAATCACACAAAATCAAAATGACTGAGAAATTGTGAAAATTAATTTTCATCATACGGAATCAGCAGACGTGGCGCCATCCATATGAAGTCGTGGAAGTATTACTAGTGTTTGAAACTATTATTGAAATTCAAAAAAATCAAGTAGGCAGAAGTCTACAAATATTTCTAGTGCCTTTCAATGGAACTCGTTCCACCATATCTATATCCACCTTGGGACAGCCTATCTGAAGCCGAAACAAAAGAGCATCGCTGGAACGATGAATTTATGCGCATGCACCAAAATAAACGTAGATGATGATTGATGACAGTCAAGAGCGACTCTCCTAGTTGTTTTTTCTCTCTTATGTCCTCGCTGCTACTCAAATCGGAAATGATCGCATGTCGGGTATCATTATAATTGATCAATTATCATTGAAATTAAAAAACCTTTTGAAAATTTTCGGGAAATGTCTGAAATGTTTGAGAAATGTCATTATGTTTTGAAATTTCAGAAATGTTTACGAAATTTGAGATATATGTAGGAAATTTCAAGATTTTTTGATAAATTTGGATCACGTTATTTCAAGACCTTATAAAGCTGAGTTACTGTTACATCTATAATTATCAGTTGTCAATACAACCGTATCAAAAGATGCAAATCAACATTTATAGCTTGATTAATAGAAAATCCCTCTGAAATTAGACTGTTAAAAATTTTGATGTACAGCTGGCTCGAAAAATTAAATAAATACGGCAAATTCTACTCCCAAGAAATATTGAGCAGTATATTCTGATGATTGTGTCACGTCATGTAATGACATTCATGCTTTGTTATTAACATTATTATTGTGTACTATAACCATTAAATATATAAAAAAAGATATACACTGCCCATTTTCGTAAAAATCTACTTCGATAGTCGTATCCATTTTTTTTCGAACCACCTGTATAACAATGTTATGCCACAAGAAAATTTACTCAACAGAGTGTTTATTATAACCGTCCCAACCTATAGAAATATCGAAATTGATTTATTAGTCATCACCCACTTAATTTCGATGCAAAGAAAAAAAAGAAAGAAAACCGCAGAGACGCGCGCGCGTGTGCCTGGCGCTATTTTGAGTTGCATCGCGGTAAGGATTGTCCGAAGTATCTTCGCATAATCATGGGGCAATCCTTACTACATTACAACACGCCTCAGTGTTGAGCTGTAGTAAGGTATGTCTGAATGTTGTGAGCGTTTGTTTGGCCATTGTTTACCGCGATGCAGCGCGTTGCGACGGTATGTATGCGTTGTACTGTAGTAAAGAATGCCAATACGCGAGCGGTTCGCTGAATTAGAAGTTTTTTGAGTACTCTCTGTCAAAGCTGAGTATACTTCATGTATTCTACCATCATCGGATATGTTCCAAATGACAATATTTATTTACATATAAAGTGAATGTTACCTTTGAATAGTAGAATCACGAATTTTTAGACAATTTATGATTTGAATGAGACCTCAAACAACGTTTCCAATTAAAAGAGGATAGATAAATGAAATTCGGTTTCACTTTGATAACATAGGTCGAGTTCCGAAATTCTCAACCAGTACTGTTCAGTGCTCTAGATCGTTCTAAAATTACTGAATTATAATACCTAATACGCGACTAATGTCTCTTATGGCATATACTTATGGCGTATGGTCATTGTCGATCTGAATGAACACCTTGTTGACGGTATTATATTGTCTGTTCACTGGAAAAAATGACGTCACTTTCTCCGTAGGCAGAGACGTCTTCTCATAACAATCGTGAACTATGTTGAAATGTCATACTGGACATAACCTAATGTTTTTATTTACATTTTGAATAATTCGCTCCATTTAGCACAGCGAAGCTTCTGTTTCAAGCACAGAATTATTCGATATCATTAATTCATTGATCAGAAAGTCAGGCATATCGATTGTACGATAGTTAATACAATTTTAATAACTTACGTTGAGTTGTATTGGTCCACGCATATTTCATACCCACTGAAGAAAGCACACAACTTAGTCCTTCTTTGAATTAACACACCATACACACTTATATCTACTTGTTTTCAATAATTTTCAGCAGAATAAACTAGTATATTTGAAAAAAATTCAAAAAATTATACCAAACCCATCGAGAACCGAGCATGACGGAAGCTGAACTTTGTGACAGTGTCAAGTTGACAGATCAAAGTCTCTTGTTTTCGAAGAACGATAAATCTTCGAAAATTATTAATTTTTTTCGCTAGACTGTTGAAAATAAGTAAATATAAGCGTGTGTGGTGTTTAAGTTGAAAGAAGGATGAATTTGTTTTCAGTGAAAGAAATTCAAGATATCAAATGGTGTATTTACGAAAGTAGCGTTTGGACTTAGGATTCTTGTTCTAGAGGACAAAATACGTGAGTACCTCCAAAAATGTTCCTTGGAATGCCTTATTATTGTTCCTGGTATTGGACCTATTTGAGTAAAAATATGTATAAAATTAAAAATATGTCAGATTATAATGGATATATATGATACGTGCTAAAGTTAGAAACAAAAAAGAACATAACTTCAACCTAAAATTGGATCGCAGACGGAGAAAAAACTGAAACAAAGGAGCATCACACGACTTCTATAAATTAGCGACCTCAACTTGGCAGACGTTTGCGACTTGAGTGAACAGATAATATTATAGTTTCATCCTACTAGGATTCCATGTAGAACGACAATGTTATGGTATTTAATAGATATATGATGAACACCTACAAGAAATTGCATCAGTGTGAAACTGAACAACTTCAGATTACACTACACATGAAATTGAACAGGTTACACTTAAGTCCGTGTCTCACGGTCAAACTATTTGATCAAATTTGTTTGACGTGACGTCATTTCTGTCAATTTGAATCAAATGTTTGAAATATGCAGAAATCCTGTTCACACGATTTGAAGACATTTGTTCAAATATTTTAAAAATTCATTGATCATAACAGAAGAGAAATCTGCATTCATGATCCAAACTCGTTTTTTCAACAATATATGAATAGAAATAATACACAAAAATCTCTAAAAATTGATTTCATGGTATGTTGCGCACCCCTTCAGAGATAAGTGAAGAAGAAACGAAAAATATTGACAAGGCAATGGCGCCAAAGAAGAAATATTGGTAGAGGAGTCCCACCAATGATTTTTCAAGAAATCAGATTGGTAGATCCAAATAATTATCAAAACAACCTCAGTTCCCTATTGAACTGTATTTTCAAAACATGGAATATACATGTAGGTACTTATTATCAATTGAATGGATGACGAGTGATTCAGAACACCTACCAGTTATTTGGCCGTGAGAATTACTAGCAATATCATTCAATGCATCTGACATCTTATCTCTCTTATGGTAATCTGTTTGTCTAACGTTATACAAAAGTTCTTTGCTTCTATAGAGATCTATTAGGAACGTTCCTTGCTCCTCGGTCCATTTTCAAGCAGCAGACATGTCAAAGTATTCTGACGTTTCGATTTTCGGTGTCAACAAACAACCCTAACCTCACGTTTTCATCAAACAAGTAAAATATTTAGAACATGTTCTAATTTCAGCTGCTGTTTGATGTGACGTCATTGATGACATCATACTTCCATAGTTTGATCAAATAATTTGACCGTGAGACACGGACTTTAGACTAAACCAAAAGTGTCAGCATCGAATCGGGTTAGTGGCACTCACCGAAAGCAGATACCGCAGCCGCCTGACCGCACCCCTCGCCGCCCGAAGACCCACCGACGATGCGATTCGTGTCGTAGGGGTTGTTCGTTCGACCGTGCACGTTGTTGGCGCTCTCCCACCACATGCACAGCTCCGAGACGTTGGTGAGCGCGACGGGGATGGCGCCGGCGTCGCGCAGGCTCGCCACCACTTTGGCGTCCTCGCTGGCGACGAGGTGTTTGCGGCTCACCAGGCCCGATGAGTGGATGAGGCCTGTAGGTGGATGGATAGAGGTAGATCGTCGTTGACTTTACGAAAGGGCGTATATCAAAAAATATGGCGTAGTTTTAATCTCGGATAACAACTTGAGCAGAAGCTCATTCATTTTGTTCTCAAAGTGGAGTAGGTACATCAATTCCTGATCTTTCAGTAAACCTTAAGAAATTGTTCAAATCCATATACTCCACTTAGTTAATTCAACGACGAGATGTAGTTTAGAGAAAAATGGATAAATTTTTCTTCCGAGAGTGACAAAATGAAAGACTACATAGTAAACCTTAAGAAATTGTTATATACGCCCCTTTGTAAATTCAACGACGAGATGTAGTTTACTTTATATAATAATAATAAAGGTCTTCATTATTCACAAAAATTACAATTGTTTATGAAAATTAAGCGTTTAGGGCGAGGTTCAATTCATTCTGAAGTCCAAATGTAGTCCATCAGACTTCCACCTAACCCTCAAGTATAGATATATGTTTATACACATTGAGAAATAAATTTGAATATAATACTGGAGATAAATCTACATAGTCTAGCTAAAAATAAAGGTGAAATTTAAAAGAAACTGAGAGAATAGTAATAAAAAAATATATGTTATTGCCGATCCAGTAACCAATTTGTCATTTTGGATATGAAAGCACCAGTATTGAGACATTTGAGATTTGCTGGAAGTTCATTGATTAATTTCGTGATGCTGTATGAAAATGAACGCTGAAATTGAGCAGTACTATGGGCGGGAACCGATAAGGTTCCTTTGAATCTAATGTTGACATTATGAACATCTGTACGAAATTTAATTTTTTCATAAAGGTATGGTGGAGTTTTATCTATTATGATTTTTTTATAAAAATATGCAGAGTGTAAATAAATATCTTCTGTTCTCCATTTTCAGCTAGTTTAATTCTTTAAATAGGTGGCTAATGTGACATCACTTTCTTACCCCGAAGATCATTCTAATACATGTATTCTGGAGTTTTTGGATCCGATTCGCATCCATTTTACTGACACAGCGGTTGTATAAAACATCACAGTAATTTACATGTGAAAGTATCACTCTAACTGACCTAGTTAACAAGTGACGCCTTTGATAAATCAACTTGAGAGCTGCATAAGCCTTTCGAAGACTGCTGGAAATATGGTTGGTAAATATAGATTTTTAACACTATTTTGTAACTCAATGGTTTGATTATTTATCATAATAGGATGGCCATTAGTGTAGTGATCAGCAACTCTCAATCTATCAAACTTTTTTCCAAGTAGCATTGCGACAGATTTTTTTGGATTGAGTAATAAGTAATGGCTTTTTGAATGCTCGTATAATTGGTTGAGATCAAAATTAAGTGCAGATGTAGCTTGTTCAGTTTCCTCAGGATAAAAAGAAATATCCACTTGTGTGTCATCTGCATAGAAATGACAATTGGACGATATGAATATTTTCTGATATTTCTTATGATATAGTGTGCCCGTTTCTCCAGCTCCACCATGGGGATCTCAGTTAGTACAAGAAATATCATGAACCTATATATGGATCATATAATCAGATCCTATTCAGTTTCTTTGATAAATTTGTTAATGAAATATTCTTCAAGCCATAACTTTTCAACGAATGAAGATATCGTCATGCGGTTCGAACAAATTATGATGCAAATTTTATCTCCTTTCCGAATCTGATGAAATGACCATACCGTTTCATCTGAAATTTCGGAGAAAAATTCAAAAAACTGTTAACCTCATGAAACACGCCCACTAGCAAGGGCGGTAAGAACCACAATTGTATTGATAGTGTTTTATTCTATTCACCGAACCTTCCTTTCTTCAAGCATATCATGTTAGCAGAATTCCTTCAAGTCAAACCTAAGTTATAGACATTTACGGTCCAGAAAGTTAAGGATCCCCTACCGCCTTTATTTTACGTCCCATAATGAAACTTTATTCTTCAAATTCTCAGTCATTCTGAATTTTTCTGATTTGTTCAATAAATATCATTATTGAATAATTGAACAATATTTATATTTCAAGCCAAAACCACCATTATGAATGATTTGTCACTGTCACTTGAACACGAAACCATAGAATACGGATATTAATAGATCTTCGCTAAGCCAGTCTACATGTTTTGACAAAAAACAATTGAGCAGGACAATTATTTTTTAATCTAGTCATTTTACCTTCCTTTCTGTTAGATGCATGAATTATTGGATTGAATTTTGAATATAATAGTGAATAATTGATGGAATTAATGAATCAGATGAGGAATATTATGATATGAAGGTTTTGAATGAAGTTTTCTTGTATAGGAAGTGTGTTTGTAGAAAAAATATTGTGTTTATTTAGAGCGCAAAGTGTCTTGCCGATCTCGAAAGATCATTTACCTGTCTTTTTCGAGTGGCAATCTATCACTTTGCGATCTAAATACACAAAAAGCTATAAAAAAATGAATCATGAAGATTACATAACTAATGCTCAACAAAGGACATGGCAAGGATACATGGTATTCCTGGTTTTTTGAATTCGGCATCTTTATTTTTAGTGGCCATTTTCAACTTTTTGCACTTTTTCCCCATTTTCTACTATCAATAGTGCCTTGAAATATATTGACAAAAAATGTATTTAATTTAACGTTTAACGTACTCAATTTACAAACTTGGTTGAAAATTAGATTCTGAATAGGTATCTATACATTAGCAGGTGAAACAAAGTTTTATTATTATTATTGAATTATGTAAAATTATTATCATAATTGTGATTTTTTGTAAACTGCATGGCAACATCTCAATTTCTTTCAGAGATTAGGCATCTATTAATGATCCTAGTTGAAGAACTCACCTTTAATTGCAATGCAGTCTTTTGTGGTGAAGGGAACTCCCAAGAAGGGTTTATCTTTGGCAAGCTTCTCTTCGGGTATAAGCCCGGAATCAATGAGTTCGTCAACTTTCTTTGCCTCTTTTCTAGCTTCCTCAAAACGATTAGCCACCACACAGTTCAGTACAGGATTTACTTCCCCGATTCTGTCAATGAATGATTGGAGGACTTGCGAACAAGTAATCTGAAATAATAAACTATCATTAGTTCCCTTTTTATGCATACAAATTCCGTATAGAAATGATTTTCTCAGGTTGATATTACCCAATTACATAGAACATATGAAGAACAAGGGTGTGAATGGTTCAAGACCAACCAGAATCAGAAGTTTTTAACGAGAACGTAACACTCATTCGGTTTTTTTTATGGTGGCATTATGAATATTTTCATTTTTGAAGAAATCGTTTCTCCGAAGTATTCTGAAAAGAACACACTATACTACTTAAATACTACAGTTTTGAACTAGGAACGGCATCTTCGAAAAACAAAACTATAAAAGTGGTGATTATAGTTCATAGCTAATCGATATCGATGGGTAAATACAATTTTAAACAATCTTTTATGGTTTCCTATTAATAGTAATTCAGTGTTCATTCTCCCCTTAATTATTATTTATTATGATATATATGATTATTTATTATGATATATATGATTTGATTCTCTTATTATTGTATATGATAAATATGGAGAATGTGGCTTAAGAATATACAAAAAATGAAAAAATATCTCAAGAATCACAAAATATTTGGGAGAAACCAAATACGTATATCGGCAACTAAGTTGTCATCTTCAGTGAAAACACCTGTATATGCTTGGTTGAAATTAAGTATTATTATTGATTTAAAATTAGTCATATTATTTGCCATGAACTCTTGAAGTCAATATAGTTTGATGTCATAACATTTAAAATAAAACATTTTTTGTTTGAAAGTGGCTGACAATGTCTCGAGTTGTGAAGTAGAGTTTCGGACTTACATTGTCTGAAGGTATGAAAATTTGAATCCTAAGAAAATAAATGAGTTATGCTGAAAAAACAAAATATTCAAAAAAGGTTGAAAAGATAACTAGACTATCGAATCAAAAGACTCGAGTATCAATAATCTGAAAAAATATTAAAATAAGTTAGTTATTATAGTATATACAGTGTCACACACAAAGTTTTGATTTCGCAGTTATTTTGCGCTTGAGAAATGAGTAAAATACAGCATCTTTACGTTTTTTATGTGCTACTCTAAACCTGTCAAATTTGACATTTTTTTCGAAAATCCTCAAAAAATCAGTTTTTGGAAATTTCGAGTTTCCAATTTTATACATTTGTTCCAAATTTGTACTCTCTACTGTCACTTCGACTTTTTCCATTTTTTTACTTTTTCGAATCTTTCGCTCCATCGATTCGAACGAAACATGATTCAAATTTAATAATTTTGATGAATATGAGACTTCAATATCATATCTTGCCCAGGAAATACCCACATTGGCCTGTTACCAGAAAATAAAAATGCATCTCCAGAAATTCGTCTTTGTTGTTGCAAAGTTCATCTAGTTTTTTCATTTCATTGTTAAACTGATGTGGATTTTTAATGTTTGGACGTTAATATGTCAGTAATCGAATAAACGAATTTCTCTTTATTCTTATTACATTCGTATTTCTTTTTTAATAGATTTTTTATCAAGTTTGATTTTTCCATATGTTGCGAACTTTATGTGTGTGTGTGTGTGTGTGTGTGTATATATGAGGTTCCAGAAAGAATATAAATTTAAATGGTCGATAGCCTGAAAGAGAAAATTAATTAGAGTACAATAAAAATAGAAATAAACTAAAAAATGATTTCAAACCGAGTTTATCACAAATCAAAAACATGATTTTTACAAATTTGTCAAGAGCTAAATATAGACATTTATTTAATTCTACAACCATGTACCATTACATACAAAAAAATACTCAAGGTTTTTCAAACAGGGTTATTCACATTACCTGTAATGGAAAACATGATCGATATGTGGAGTGTGCTGTAATTTTAAATAGTGATGAAGTTGACCTTCGCGTATAAAAGATGGGTGTATCAACTCCTGATAATTTCGGAAATTCCTTTAATATTCCTAATAATACGAAGGATATATTTTTTCTGCAGTACTGTATCAACATCAGTAATTAAGCTTGAATACTCCGACGACAACATGTTTGATGTTAAAATCATGGAACTATTGTAAAATTTAATAGCTCCACTTTATGCTGAATTGAAGCAGTCGGGAACATATAAAGAACAACTGTTTCTCATCCTCATTATTCAATGTGAAAAATGTAACACTTTCACAATTTTTCATCCAGAAACAAAGAAGATTTCCGGTCACAGCATATTTTTTTCAGTAAAATCACATGTGACCTCGGTTTATTATTGATTAGTTCTTTTATTTTGAGGGACCTAGAAATGGTTCTTACACTTGCAGATTACCTCCATTCAGCACATAAATATTCAATACACCAGTTTAAATGACTGGTAGACAGTGTCAATCGTTGCATGGACTATTAGCAGATATAATTCAATGTTCTCTGTGGCATTTTCTAGGAAAGTGGTTGTTTTCCAGTCATTCGAACTGTGTTCGATTTTTGATTGGACGAGACGAGATATGTCTTTCTTTCAAAAGAATATTCAGACAATCATTCAGTTGCCACAATAGAAATAAATCAACTCCTTCAAATTCCCCTTCTTGGGTTCGTTTCTATTCTTCTATTTTTCTTCTTGACGTCTCTTTTTCGATTCCACAAACAGAATTTGCTTTGAATTTTATGACGTCCATCGCGTCGTATGAGGTACTTCTACATAGTATTCACCATAAATCCACTTCTGACACCACTATTACGATCTTTCTATTTGGGTTCGTTTAATTCAAACACTCAGTACAAAAACTGAACAATATATTTCACTAAACAGCCGTAATTCGCGAAAATCACGGAGTAGGCGGCCTCTGGTGTCAGATTTTGTAAGCCTCCCGAGGGTGATCAACAAAGCAATTTAGCATTGTATAGCATAGGCTTTCGTATTATTTTTAGTGAAATTGAAGTGTTTTGAATAGTTTTCGGACTTGTTTCGTGCTTATCAGCTAGTTACTAATATTATTGAAACATGCAGCAAGTTCAAAAGGTCGTAAAGACGAAATCGACAAAGATTTGATCAGTATTTCAGCGTTCCTCCTACCGTACATCGTTCCTTTGTCACAAAATCCTGAATTTCCTTTCGGGATTGTGTGAAAAATGGAAGATCACGTTGAAAATAGGAAAACTTATCACCACAAACATTTACGTTGGTAGTAAGCACTTCCTATAGGACTGGATTTCTCAAGTGAATGCCAAATTGAAGGTATGTCTTTCAGGTTGAATCAAACAAATAAGATCTGGTTTAACTGTAGTTGTGTCTCTTGTTGTTTGTAATGAAAACCTTGATTTAACTTTAGGACCATCAAGGAGAATTAAACCAAGAGATAGGCTCTAAAAGAATGCAATTCCTTCAATAAACATCTGGAAGTCATCACATGCAAACTTCAAGAGTGAGGGCAATGTGGGCTGAATGAAATCAAATCTTTATTCAAAATGAATAAGCTGTGAATTGAATGAAGTATCAATTGAAATAAATGAATTTGAATGACTGGTAGACCACAAGGTTTCAAACTTTCTAAGTTATTCTTGGAACATACTCATCTCTATTAAATAATTATTTTTATTTTTCACTTGATCGTTACTGCTTTATAATACCTTGGCAACGGTTGCTATTAACAGACCCATAACGCCCGGGGCGTTATGGAGGACATTATGAATCATAACGCCCGCTAAATGCAGCGTCGTTTTATTAAATAAACAACCCTTAGCAACCTCTTCAATGTTTCCATGGCAATTGCATAGAAGCTCACTTGTGCTCAGTTGCCGACCAGAACGGAGTAAATACTATGAGAAAAAAATTATGAAGTAAACAACGTCGTTTAAGATAATTTTTTCGTGAAAAATAAAATCTTGTATGCACCACGAGCGTTACTAGATCCTAACGCCCATCGGGCAACATTCATCCCTCGGGCCAAAGGCCCTCGGGAGAATGTTACCCTCCGGGCGTTAGGATCTATATAACGCACTTGGTACATAAATAGCTATTATTATAGGTATGAATTATCATTTTATTGTTAACATGAAAATAATAACTTGTGTTGCCTATTTAAGATAGGTATCTCAGTATAAGCACCCCTATACTTACTTCTCTCAAAGAATAAAGTAATTGACTACAATTCTTTGTTTTTATTTTTGGGTTAGGATAAAATTATTACAGCTTTACAGATAAATTCACACTTCCACTGCTAATTTTTCCATGGAACTATTTTAATTTCATATTAGAGCTACCCTAGAGCTGAAGTTTGTGATCAGGAGTTTATTTATATGTGTGAGTATGTGTTTTTGACATCTATCCCACAAAGTATGTGACCAGCTTTGATTAATACTTCTCGCTATTTTGAGGGTTTCTTCTTATCTCCAATATACTCTAGATACTTATTTCAATCCTGGCCATTCTTGAAATAAAGAGAAATCATTGAAATACAAATACCTTAGTGGCCCCAATGATTTTGCAGAGGTGGTTTGAAAAGCCTATAAAAACATAATAAATCCATGAAACTCACATAAATTACCTGTTTTGAATTCTATAAACGATAATCTATAGATAGCGCCCCTTTTGGATGCACCGGATTATTTATGTCTTTCCTGAAATTCGAATTGAAAATTGACATACCAAACCTTTGTTGATCACCCTCATGTCAAATTTTTGACATTTCTCGAGCGCCATCTGTTGGTTCGTGATTATCACGAATACAATTCGAAGAACACTTATTCAAAAATCACTACAACATTTGCTTCCATACCTTAACAAATTTCTTTGTTCATAATAGCAAAGATAATAGGTACTAACTTTCTTTTCTAACTGACTGTCCGCGACACTCCTTTATATAAGTACAAAACAATTATTCAAGAAAAGTCACTAATTCTCCGAAATACTCGAGGAGTTCCAAGAAATATCATTGGTCTTCGATAGTTGACGTTGGCAGCGGCAATAAATCATTCACTAATTAGGGTACGTCCGATGCTATCGCGAAGGCGAAGCCATAAGTCAGAAAAAACTTACTCACCCTGTAGATCTTTAATTTTTTTCCATGTCTATTTCTCATCATTTATGTACTAAATGCTATGGGTTTATAGATTCAACCATAGATTAAATGAGTTTAATCTGTGATTCAACTAAACTAAAAGTTGAATTTTCAACTAAGAATCAAGAATTCTGAATACAGGAGAACTTGTATTACATTAATTTGAGTGAATTTTTAAACCCTCATAAGCTCGCTCATAAGCTAATATTACAATAAACAAAAATGTCCACTCCAGATTTTAATAATATATGTAGTGCACTTCGTGCTCTAAACATCATAACTATGTTGCCCAGAAGTGATAAAAAAAGTTGTATTGATAAGGAATGCTTTCATTCATCTCCAGTAAAGATTTATTATTTTGCATCAGTGGCCATACAGCTTATTGATTTTTGAATTATTGTGGGTAACTTGAAGAATTTATATCTGGCACATGAAAACCATCATTTAATTCATAAACTGTTTCCATTTTGCATTATTCAATGTTTTGCTATAATTTTATTTCTCTTATTTGAATGATAAGTCTATGAGTTCTGCCTATAACATTTATAATACCATACAATTCACTAAGTATAGATCTCTTCTCTTCTATTTGAATTAAAGTTTTTTCTAAAAATACTGGAGATTCTATCAGACATTGTCAAAAAACTATAAAAAACCAAAAATAAACTTTTTTAAATGCATATAAATATATATTTTGAATTTTAAACATAAATGATGAACAATGTTTTAAAATAAAAATAGAACCAAGGTGGATTTGCATAGAAAATTGAAAATAATCAAGTTGAAAATGTTTGTTTTTCTTCTATTTTGAAATTTGTCATTTGCATCATACCTGATTTTCAGGAATTTGACAAAAACAAGTACATTGCACATTTTCCAAAATGGAAAATTGAGGACATGAAAATCCTCGTGAAAATCTAGTGAAGATAAATTCTTACCTTCCTTGTTCTTATTTTCTGAGCTATGGAAGATGCAGATTCCAACAACAGGAGATCTCTGATGGGTGGCATGCTTTTTCCTGTTGTCCCATAAACCAATACAAACAACCAATGAATTAACCTCTCCATTATCCCACTTAGGATTCTGCATATATGTTTGCCATAATGTGGAGCACTTCTGTCTTTACTATCTTTTGTCATTGTAGAAAAATCATAGGCTGAATGTGGCTTTTCGATAATTTATTTTATGCGAAAAATATTATCGTAAAACCTTCATGTACCTACAAATCTAACTACGAGATGTACCACAGGATGTACCTTGTAGAAAGTGGAAACCGCATCTGATTAATGATTCACTTGTAATGTGAGAGTCCTTGAAAATCTATACAATCCATTTCAAAAAGTTTTTTTTATTTTGACATTGGTATCGGGATTCAGGATCAGATCATCAGCTGACTGCTGACATCTCACCGACCACCGTCTGTCTACCCTGTCTACCCCAAGGATGGTAAACGTCTCTTTCGTCATTGTTCCGACTGTTACTTAAAAAGTGGCGACATATGAGGCATGAGTTCGAAGTTCTTTCAGAAGATGCGTTACTAACGTTCTATTACTTCTATTCGAATCAAATGTAATACATGGTATATGCAAAGTATATGGTAATTAACAGAGATAAGTTACCCGAACAAGATGTGCACATCTAATAGGAACTTTGGAAAGATAGTCACATGACCAGTTTTTGTTTATATTTATCCGAATAGATGGCGATAGCATGTCGTATGTATGTATTTGATATTATTTGAAGATTTTGATGAGTTGATGAAAATTGGACAGTGGTCGGCAGATGATCGGTGACGTGATATTGTCAGTATGTGACTTTTGTGCTATTATTATTGATTTGATGATACTGATGATAGTTGAAATTTGGATGAAATATTGAGTTCTGTAGAAAAATTTTATTTCGTATTTTGCGAAATCTGAAGTTCCTCGAAATTTTCGGGTAACTTATCTCTGGTAATTAAGTATATGATAATTAATGATAACTGGAATTTTGATCATCTTACGATGGCTTGAAGCTATTTAACTGAATATGAGCCCATCTTCTGTATGTCTTTCGAACTAAAACCTTATATTAGTCCCACTTATTTCCAACCAGAGATAAGTTACCCACTTTCCAACATAACCACACATAACCATGGCCGTTGATTGTTCTGTGTTGACTTCCCTATCAATGGCTAAATTGACAACTCAGGTAGAATCTAATATCTAATTCTTGAAATTTTATCTCTGTCACTGTTGTGACCTGAGTTTGTGATGTGATTATTTTTTCATGTGAATTTTGTATAACCTTTCATAACACGAAAAAATAAAAAATAACATATTTTGATAATCTACCGAAATTGATTAACCTTGATATCCGATAAGATGCTCTTTGAATTTAAATTTCCAATAATTCAATATCCTGATGGATTTCAAATGCATGACGGTATTGTCGGTATTTCATATTGATTGATCAACTCATATCATGTACATTCTTTGAAATTGAGATGAAATTAATAAAAGGGTACCAATTTGATGAAATGATGCTACTGCTGGAGTACCTGCTCGTTGAACTTCTTTGAAATTAATGTAAATTAAGTGATCAAGGTGTGATAAAATAGCTATTATATTACAGAATTAGGTAAACAAAACCATAGGTATATCTATTAATAAGTGCTCTTTGGAAGTGCTTTAGGTATCAATTATTGAGCTGCTTCAGTAGTACCTATATAATTTGTCATTAGGAAGTCTTGTATATTTCAAAAATGAACTCAAGTAAAAGTCCTAGTAAGCATGCTAAAAGTGGAAGAGGGACTTTATTGAGTGAAAAAAATAAAAGCAAAACGACGACCCTTGTTCCTCCAGTTCTACAACAAGTTGGAAAGTTGGCTGCTGGTGTCGCAAGCGTTAGTGCAAGTACTGCAAGTTCCCTCAGTTCTAGCTCTGCAACAGGTAATTAATCGCATTCTCAGGAGGCGCTGACCTTCAAAACTCACCTATGTAGTAATAAAAATACTGCCGCAATTAATACTACTTACTGCTTTTGTATAGTATACAGGGTGGGGCAGCTCATACCTCGGCTCATAATCATTCTGTCATTTTCAAAATTATTCTGAAATACACAGAGGATGACCAAAAAATAAGGCATATATAGGTATTTTTCTTATAAAACACCCTGTATTTTAGTGCATTTTCAGATTATACCGGATGAGCTGATTTCGTTGTCGATTTATCACACTAATATTCAGTATTCACACTTGGAATCGAGCTGGAATGATTATAGCGATATACAGGGTGTGGTAAATCGGGAGAAAAAAAGTCGGAAAAAATAAAAATTCTTCTCGAAATTCTTCAACTCTAAGAATTTTTTGTCTGGTATTCATTATTTGGTCAAGACGGCTTACATGTACAGGATGGTTAAATTTCTTTGTTTATATCGGGTATCCCGGTAACTATTGGAGAAAAAAATAATGGAGCAATAAGTCCGCGTTCTCGATCTATTTTTTAGAGACGAATTCACTGGCAAAAACAAAAATTTGTATTCGAGTTATGTATAAACAAAAGATCCGACACATGAGAATATCTTGTTGATTGTATATAGTTACGAGATGATTACTTCAACATTCCTAGGGCACTTTTTATGTTGAATCCAGTGGCGTCGGGAAAATTTGGAGAAAAATGTACAATTTCAAGTTATGGCCTAAAGTTGTATTTTTCGAATGGGAATCATATAGTTTATTGGTTGGAAAGGGATTTTTTTCCTTTTCGCTATTCAGAAAGAAGACAACCTAATGAAGCTATTTTCAAGAGGTCATCATATAGGTATATTATGACACCCGCGCCAACTTTGTAATAAATATAAAAAATCCAAGAAGTAATCTAGTAGGTTATTTTCGCTTCAAAGATACAGATCAAAAGCGACTCGACGTATGATACATGGCTAGAAATATGAGAAAAAATCCAACGAAACAATTAATATAGCCAACTACGATTACCCTTTGAAAAAAAAAACTTTAGGCGATAACTCCAAATTGAAACATTTTAAAATTCTATCGATGGCACTGGATTTTACAGAAAAATGATTCAACAGTTATCTCCTAACTTTACCAAACAACCATGATATTCATATACGCATGGGCGCCGCAAGGATTACTTTCATGGGGGTTCATCTGCATCTACACATTATACAATAATTATACTATCAACCAGTGGCGGCGAGTTTTGTTTTGGCCAACGGGTGCCAAAATAGAGGGCTTAGGGTAAGCCAAATAGGTAGACAAAAAATGCCTTTAAATTTGAAGATGTAAAGAGCATATTTTGGTCAACACGTAATGCACGTTTAAAGTCTATAGTTGATATTGATATAGACTATATACAAAGGTTATGAGTTATTACTTCTAAGCGCTACTGATTCCTGCAGTCATACCCATTGCCTATATGGGTGCATTGGCCCCAATGCCCCCTTGCACTCATCGTGTTGACTAATATCAAATTTAGATTTATACCGGGTGATTCAATAAGGGTAACGAGGTACTGTATCTCAGTAACTAATAGTCGTAGAAGTTTGGGAAAAAAAACTTCAGGAGAAAAAAGAATGCTGGAAACATTTTTCAAATCGATTCGTCCACCGCTAGGGGGCGTAATAGCTTCGATCGTATAAAAAAATATTTTTTAGTTTTTTTTTTATAAAAGTTCAGAAATGAAAACTCTCATGTTAATGCCAACTTAATGGTCCACCTCTTTGAAGAATAAAGTTTCATTATGGGACGTAAAATAAAGGCGATAGGGGATCCTTAACTTTCTGGACCGTAAATGTCTATAACTTAAGTTCGACTTGACGGAATTCTGATAACAAGATATGGTTCAAGAAAGGAAGTTTCGGTGAATAGAATAAAAAACTGTCCATGCCATTCTGGTTCTTACCGTCCTCGCTAGGGGGCGTATTCTATGAAGTTAACCGTTTTTTCAGTTTTTCTCCGAAATCTCGAATGCATCGGTATAATTATCTCATCAGATTCGGAAAGAAGATCAAATTTTCAAAGTATGTTCAAACCGGATGGCGATATCTTCATTCGTTGAAAAGTTGTGGCTTGAAGAATATTTCATTAACAAATTTATCAAAGAAACAAAATAGGTCATTGAGTTTTCAAAGTTCTTCTTCAATTTTCGTAGTCCAGCATGCCATAGAAAAATATATAAAATAATTGAAAACTTCGTTCCCATTTCAATTTAATCATAAAATTTTTTTCACGGCGCTATCAGATATCGTTTGTTTTGGTATATCATTATTGTTCTGATTCAACTGAAATGAGAACGAACATTTAAACATGAATCGTTTTGGGGAAGTTTCGACTCAACAAAAAATATAGAAAAAGCAATTCCGCAATCCAAAATTTTGAAATCAGTACACCAAACAAAACAATTTATAACAATTGTGTATTTAATAACTGTTCATTTGAATAATTTAATTGTATCAATAAAGATAATTATTGCTGTTGTTCATTCATATATTCGGTCGTTAATTTATTTTGCCAAAAACACTCGAGCTTTTAAGAATAAATTCCGTTTTAACTCAAAATTTTTCCACCTTCGGTCTCGCGATTTTGTCATGTCAGTTTTTCTCGTAAAATTACTAATTGGCAAATTTATTTCGTTACAAATAGTTATTTGTTTTACTAGGCATAAAAGCACAAGATTAAATCTGCTTTTCTGCCGTGTGAAACATATAATTTTTTCTTCAAATTTGTTCCAATTCCACGCAAAATCGACTTTTTCATATTTAAATTGCCTTTCATTATCAATATCCAAATAACTAAATTATTTTTCGTACTTCCGGGCCTAAAGTGACAACTTCACTCCCTTGTGACAGGTACTAAAGTGTCACATTTAATCCCTCCGGGATTAAATATTGACGAAACTCCCGGAACGATTAAATCACAAACAAACGAATTTAAGGGATATTTTATTAAAGAATATAATTAATTAGAATGGTAATTAACGTTAATATTCAAATTAATATTGTGACAGTTCGTCATATTGACCAGTCTCAGAGAGTTGAGGCACAAACCGCTTTTGATTTATCATCGAAGTAGACTAACAGCGTATTTTCAGTAGGTTGTCTCACATTTTTTAAGCGGCACCACTTTATAAAAGCATCGTACTGCTGCTCGTATAGTTTTCTAGATTTCGGTGGTAACAATTCTTCACCTACTTCGGCTGCTCTTTTATCAATATCAGATACACCTTCTTCACTCATGATACCAATAATTATCAATAACAATGTTTCTTTACAATGACACTAGTAATGACAATGTTTCTAAATTATAACTGTCACAACGCAATGTTACTATGGTAACTTATTTTAAAGACAGTTTATTAAATGAGTTGAAGAGAGAAAAAACTGATTGAAATTATTGAAATAATTAATAAAATCATACCGGAAGTACGAAAAGTATCGTATATACCTTGCGACTGAAGTACATTTAATCCTTCAGGTAAATTATGGCCCTCCCTGCGGATTAAATGTACTACTTCAGTCCCGCGGTATATAATGTACTATTATCAAAGGTAACTGGGCCCTGCGTTACTATATTTACCGCTGATGACGTTTGTTGAATATGTTTGTATACTGTTCACTTTGTCATTGTCAATTTTGAAAAGATGTCATGTTAGAAATGGATTTACTGCAAAGTGAGGATGAATTGATGCAATTAACACCACCTGAGATAAGAGACCAGGCGCGAGATGTGGAATTTAACCTTTTACCGGAAAAATCAAGAACTGTATATGAACTCACATACAGCAGATTCATGGAATATAGACAGAAGAAAAATATAGGATCTTTCTCTGAAGATGTGCTGATTGTCTATTTTTCCGATCTTTCAAAGAAAATAATGCCTTCAACGTTATGGTCTACCTATTCGATGTTGAAAGCTACCCTGAACATAAAAAATAACATTGATTTGGCAAAATACCTGAAGTTACGGGCTTTTTTGAAACGCCAGTCATACGGTTTCCATGCAAAAAAATCCCGAGTTTTTCAAAGAGAAGAAATCGAGAAATTTTTATCAGATGCCCCAGATGAACTGTATTTGTGTACGAAGGTAGGAATATATTGAAAATGATCTATTATGGATTAAAGAACTAATTTTCAATTTATATTTTAGGTTGTACTTATTGTTGCAGTCGCTGGGGCTTGTAGATGTGATGAGCTTTTGCAAATGAAAACAGATGATATAAATGATATGGGCGACAAATTGCTAATTATGCTACCAAATACTAAGACCACAAAAGATCAAGATCTTTTGTAGTAACGGAATATTTAAGCGTTTACAGAAAATATGCAGCCTCCAGACCCTCGAATTTAAATAATCGGCGTGTCTTCTATAAGTATGCGAACGGTAAAGCACATCATCAATTCATTGGCATTCACAAATTCGGTAAAATGCCAGAAGAAATTGCTACTTTTCTGGGACTATCCCAAGCGAAAGAGTATACCGGGGACTGCTTTCGCAGAACTTCGGCCACGTTGCTGGTGCATTCTGGTGGGGACATAACAATGTTGAAGTCTTCCGCTGTCGCGGAGGGCTATATTGAGGACTCGCTAGCCAATAAGTCGATCATCGGCAATAAAATATTTTCTGGCGTTTTCGCAGTATCAAGTGTGGATACTAAAGTTGTTAATTTTACTGGAAAGGAGGGAAGTGGACAGAGTTCAATTGTATTAAATAATTGTTCACAAATCACCATAAATATATCTAATAAATAAAAATTTCGTGTTGTAGTTTGTAGTTTTAATGCAATAAAGCCAGTTTATTATCATCAGCATCATTTTGAGTTTTCTTGATGTCATTGTCAATTTTAATAACCAGTTTGATTTAAATTATTACTTGGAAGGTTGCCTAGCAACGAACTTTTCTGCCTAGGCAGTAAAAGTGGACTTTTTCTGCCTATGCATAAAAAGTACAACTTCTAAGCCTGCCATTTTTCTCCAAATGACATTAAAAGCGGCCTTTTAATGACACTTGGCAGGCTTAGAAGTTGTACTTTTAATGCCTAGGCAGAAAAAGTTCGTTGCTAGGCAACCTTCCAAGTAATAATTTAAATCAAACTGGTTATTAAAATTGACAATGACATGAAGAAAACTCAAAATGAACATATTCAACAAACGTCATCAGCGGTAAACATAGTAACGCCACAGCATTAAACTGTGGTAACGCAGGGCTTTGATAAAATAATTTAGTTATTTGGATATTGATAATGAAACGCAATTTAAATATGAAAAAGTCGATTTTGCGTGGAATTGGAACAAATTTGAAGAAAAAATTATATGTTTCACACGGCAGAAAAGCAGATTTAATGCCTTGGCTGGTTTCATAGCCGAGCCGCGGCATTAAATCTGGTGCTTTTATGCCTAGTGAAACAAATAACTATTATTCGATAAAAAATAAAGGTCTTGTGTTTTTATTGTTGAAAAAAAACCTAGGTAATTGAGTTTTCAAATTCTTGAGTTCCGTAGTCGAGCAAAGAGCAAACCATGGAAACAAAGAAACATTTCAAAACTTCGTTCCCATTTTAATTCAAGCAAAACAATACAGGGTTTTTCACGATGAGCGTTAATTAGACGTTTCTGGCTAACCAGACAACGGATCGACCTGAAAATTCGACAGCTTACAGAAATCAATATGATTTACACATTTAAAATATTTTAGACGATGCGGCGTTGCCGCTTCTACTATAAAGTAGCAGCTACTTCGATTTTTTATATGCAACACCCTGTATTTTATTGCATTTTCAGATCCTTCTTGGGAAGCTGATTTCATTGATCTCATACTTGGGGTCTTTATCGACCGATTACATAATATAGGATGTGAAAAATCTAGATTTTTCAACTTTGGGAATTTTTTGTGTCGAAACTGTCCTTTATTGCTCAAAACGGCTTACATGTTCCTATCGATTGATATTTAATTGAAACAAATACAGGATGGTTTAGAATTCTAAATTTTGAACGATAGTAGATAAAAAGTTGAGATAGGGACATGTAAGCCGTTTCAACCAATTATAAATAGTTTCGACAACAAAAATTCCCAAAGTTGAAAAATCTCGATTTTTCACACCCTGTATCTCTGTAATAGTTCGATAAAGACCCCAAGTATGAGAAATCAATGAAATCAGCTTTGCAAGGAGAATCTACAGATGCAATAAAATACAGGGTGTTCCATATGAAAAATGAGAGTAGCTTCTACTTTATAGTAGAAGCGGCGACGCCACATCGTCTAAAATATTTTAGGAGTGTAAATCATATTGATTTATGTATACTGTCGAATTTTCACGTTGATCCGTTGTCTGGTTAACCAGAAATGTCTAATTAACGCCCATCGTGAAGAACCCTGTAATGATATACCATAACAAACAATATCTTATTTCTCAAAAGGCCGTGAAAAAAGTGTTTTGGGTAAATTGAAATGGAAACGAAGTTTAAAATTTAAACAGAACTGATTTTTTCCATACTCGATCACTGCAAAACCGTAACTGAAAGAAGAAATGTATTACCGCTGCCGAAGGTGATTCTTGATCATTCACTTATAACATTATTTCAGAGTTCATCATCCATTGTTCTAGGGAATCCCCGCAACAAATGCGCCCTTCAACCTGGCCACTCCCTCATGGATTGGATCCGGCTGGGGGTGTCCGGAAAAGACCTCACCGGAGTAGGTCCCCAAGCTGGCAAATTATCGGTATGTTTCTAAAGACGTGAAATATCATCAAGTCATTACTGCAGCGTGCATCATTATAAATATTTCTGTTTTGTTGAATCATCCAGGTTTTCGAAATTCAGGTGTCAAAGAAATATAGTACAAATATACACAGTCACATCAGAAAGTCAATCAGTGACTGTGAAAAAAGCTTTGAAATCAGTATTGTTCTGCTTTGCATGTGTCAAGCAAAGGGTGCGACAGCTACCGTCAAAAATCCACACTGTTAAAACGCGAAAGGAAACCAAAAATGTAACCCAAAAGGGTCATAAACCTCTAAAGCTTTAGCAGAATTATTAATCGTTTTCCGATACCTTACTAAACTACTACCGATATGGCATCAAAATTAAATAGGAATATTCTTTTATGCTCGAGAAAATCGAAATCAAAAATAATTATTTGACAGCACCATATTTCTGCTGACGTCACCTGGTAGATTGGGATGGTATCGTAAAAATATCGAAAATAATAGGGAAGAAGAATTTTTTGACATGAAAGTGATGGCAGATAAGTCAGATGACAATGTCAATTTTTAATTCAAATTTTTTCGATAACGAAACTAATTCAAAATATTTAAAAAGGCGTATCAATTGATTGTTTATCATCTATATAACGCAAGTCAGGTATTTTATATGAGTTGATATTTCTATAGGATTTTCAATACCACCACCTCAGCGAAGTCAATGAGACGATTGAACTCAAAGACACTATAAAATAGAGAAATAAAAATGAAGAATTAATTCAATTAATAACTTTATTGTCTGGGAAAAATAGGTAAGTGTAGTGGTGCATCTGATAATATATTAAATAAACAACACAAGTTGATATCATTATTACATATTCACAATATAATGTAAAGAAGATATCTCATATAAACTCACATCATACGTACTAACAATAACTGAGGATTTAGGAAAATACATTTATTATTTACAGAAGTGCATGACAATAAAGATTTGGTTTATTAGCTTATACCTATTACTAAAATACTTTGTGCTCTCACTTCACAGGTTCTCATGATGTTCATGTACAAAGATTCAAAGAATAAGGATACATTTTTTAACTTAGATCAAAATTATCTTCACAGCAATTACTTGCAGATGTAGTTATGTGTCCTACTGCAAAACACAAAGTTCGTCTCATATTAACACTTGGAGTACAAATATGAATTTCGAGAATCCCCATTTCTTGTTGCTACTTGAAGCGCAATAAGTCTTTGAATGCTTGAACTTTCTGAAAAAAGTGGTCAGTGAGGGGTATAATGAACGCTGAACAATGAAATAAAACTCAATAGTAACTTACCTTTAATCATCCGAATATATTTTCGCAGGAAGAATTAAAATCGCCCAGTAATTTTTTACCGCCATCTGTCAAAGATGACAGAGATTGTCAATTTTTCTTCCACTTCGATTAATAGAACAGAACCTAAACCAACCTACCAGGTGACGTCACATTATTAGAAAAGGATGGAGAATTTTCGATTTTTGAATGCCGATTTTGGAAAAACCCTTGAAAATAAAAATTTCAAAAAAATATCGACGTATTCTCTGGGGACCCGCGTTCCACATATATAATTTTTGAAAAAAGGTGTACAACCCTAATGCAGTCACCATAAACAACACCTGGAACATCCAACGAACCATCTTTTCAGAACCAGAAACCAATGAATTATGTTGACTTTGAAGTGTGAAAAGAGGAGGCTAAACAAACTGCTGATATAGCTCATGCCATATATGTAATACATATAATGGGATTGTTGGATATACTCATTGATTGGTTTATTATCTCTCATATAAATGATGTCATATTTGTGCATTAGCTGATATATCACCACAAATATACTGGCAGGAATTAAACTATGATTAATGTACAATTTGCTATTTTACCTCTCAGGTATACTGTTATAAAAATATTGTGTACTCAATCAAATAATAAAATTCCACTCTCATAAATAATAAATACAATTGTTAGATTCAAAATTTGTTTAATTCCATCATAATCATCATTCACTCTGATTACCTACACTCCTCATCAAAATCAACATTTAATAACTTGTATTTCAAATTGTAGGTATACCTGCCCTTAATAAATATGCTTTTGTTTCGGAATACAATATGTTGTTTAGAAAATAAATAGCATGTATACTATATAAGATCAGAGTTTGAAAACATATAGGACCTACAATTCACAAGGCATTCATAATCAGAATTATTCTTATCTACATCCTCATTACTCTCATATATATATATATATATATATATATATATATATCAGCTCTACAGGCCTAGTGGCCCTTGGCTAAGAGTTCTTTCACTCTTCTCCTCCATTTCTTTCTATCTTTTGCCTCTTCTCTCCAGTCCCTGACTCCCACTTTTTCTAGGTCTTTTTTACTTCCTCCAACCATTTTTCCTAGGACGACTTCTTCTTGTACCTACTCTTTCCATCAGCACTCGTTTGATCCATCTTTCTTCGGAACCTGACTCTTTGCATTCCTCAAGATTTTACGTTCCAATATTTCAAGTTTGTATTTTTCTTTATTCTCCATCGTCCATGTTTCACAAGCATAGGTGACTGTTACGTATAACTTGATTTTGGCAGCCCTTGAGACTTTCTTTGATTTTATTATTTTCCCATAGATTCCTGCGACCTTGCTTCCTTTTGCTAATTTTTTTTCTATTTATCTCTCTTCATCTCCGTCATTTCCTAACGTCACTCCCAGATAATCATCTGCACAGTTGATGACAATATTAGCCCCACCCTGCATCTCAAAAAGTACTAAAACTCCACCGAAAAAGGTACTATTTTTCAAAAAAAAAGTACTCAATGAATATGCATTTTGATCTCAGAAATAATTCTAATTCGATGATTAAATCGTAAACATTTCCCTACTTTTCGAGATAATCCGTGTCATAGTTGAAAATTTCACCTTCTTTGTCTGGCAAGTCTGGCAAGTTTTCGGCAAGTATTCTATCTCTCTAGATCACTGTACATAATATAACATGCATTCACCATACTCTTTGTCTTAAAAAAACATCTTGATTTTCCTCTGATTCAACCATCTAGACACATAAACAACGGCCATTTTGAAGACCTCTATGCGTATCTTTTACGATATGTTTCAAAAAGAAAGACAGATATCATTAAAAGAAGGTGAAATTATGAACTTTAGCATGTATTATCTGGAAAAGTAAAGGTGTGTTCACGATTTCATTACAAAATTCGGATTACTGAGGTTAAAACACATGAGTAAAAAAAAAGGTTCACTGAAGAATAGATCGCATGGTAAGAGAAATATTATCAATAAAAATGTAAACGAAGGAAGTTTTATTTGAAAAAATTATAATTTTATAATGTACATTACTGCACAATGTGAACTGTCATCGCGACTATGCAACGATTGCGAGTATTGCGACAATAAAAAGTTGAAACAATATAAGCACAATAGTAATTTACGTAACAAGTCCGGAAAATACTGTTTTTTTGGATGAGTGGACAAAATTCTAGGAAGTCTGCGAGTCCAAAAAAACTGTTTTCGGGCGTGTTGCGTACACAATTTTTTCGGCAACCGTGTAGAATAACAAATCAAAGAAACACATTTCTTTCAAAAATTGAAAT
The DNA here is from genome assembly GCA_029955515.1 of Chrysomela aeneicollis. Classification (NCBI taxonomy): domain Eukaryota; kingdom Metazoa; phylum Arthropoda; class Insecta; order Coleoptera; family Chrysomelidae; genus Chrysomela; species Chrysomela aeneicollis. The sequence goes on along the minus strand of JARUHQ010000018.1, from coordinate 5,125,267 downwards.
GTTAGCTAATTTTATGTCAGATAGCTGTCAGTCGTTATTTTGCTGCTATGGTAATGATCAACTGCATTTATCAAAACCATATACTACCAAGATTTTCATATTTACAATGACAACAACGATGTGATTCTTCCCGGCCTAGTCCGGGAAGTACGTACTTCCCGGACTAGGCCGGAAAAATGCCACTTTCTCAAAAAAAATCGTCTGGAAAGTACGTACTTTCCGGACGGTTGCCGAAAAACGTATTTATGAGACAAAGATATCGCTTTTTATGTGTTTCTTGGTTCATTTCAGTTACCTATGTTTTGAAATTTTTTGTTTCAAGTCAGAAAACATGAAAACGTACTAATTTTGTATCGGGCGTACTAGCGTACTAGACGAGGTTGAAAAGTACTAGATCTAGTACTAAAGTACTAGTACTGGCAACGCTGGCCCCACCTCTAGCGCGCGGTTGAGGCATGGTGGAGCGGAAGCGGAATCTTATTGGTAGGGAGGGGTTTCGAACGGTGTTGCCGAAGGTATGCGAAGGTCGGTTCTTTTTCTTCGGATGTTTTTTCTGAACAACGATTTTATTATGTCGATATTTTTTCGCAAGGTTCCTTGTTCGACTGTCTTCTTGATATTAGATGTCGTAATTTATTGTTCATTGTTGCGTCACATCACAGTATTTTCCGTGTCCATAACTTGGAGCATTGAAGCAGAAGTAATGAACACCTGTCATTCGTTCAAGTATATCCCCGAAAGCAATAAATCTTTATATATCACTAGAACCACCCATACCCTCCCCACCCTCCGTTCGAAACCCCTCCCTACCAATAAGATTTCGCTTCCGCTCCACCATATGCCTGATGTCAACCGCGCGCTCTCCCCCACCCAAACGATGTTCAGTTTTGACCCAAATGAACCTCCATAATAAATAACATGAGATTTTGAGCTAGAACCTCCATAGCCTATCTACTGATGTTACATCATTATCAATAAGGAGTACCTACCTTCTATAATTATTTTATCGATGATCAATTTTTTTTCTCTCCTTTCATACCTAGGTGACAAAAGAAGAATTATCAAAACACAACCAAACTTCTGACATTTGGTTAGCAATTCGAGGAACCGTTTACAATGTGACTGCATATGTACCATTTCACCCAGGAGGCGTTGATGAACTGATGAGAGCAGCAGGAATTGATGCTACTACACTCTTTGAACAGGTATTCATCTAGTATTTTCATAATTCAGATTACTGATTACTCAATCACACTATGAGGTATGTTTTATCCCCATTTTCCTATTCTGGCATTGCATGATTGTATTGGCATTGGTCTATCAGCTGTATATCTATAATATGACCGATTGATTCAACATTTTCACTGCGATCTGCATGTTGCAATATTCTTTATTGTATTGTTTTTTCCTGTACTGGTTGTACTTCTCGATGTTCTGATCTTGAAATGATCATCCTGTGTTTTTAAATCATTTTGACATTCATGTGCCATTATCAAGATCAAGATTTTTTCAACACAAATTGAATTCTTTCAGGTCCATCCTTGGGTGAATTATACGCAAATACTTCAGAAATGCATCGTCGGCAGATTGGTATCTATTGATCCGTCCATCAACACAGATGAGTTATTTCTCGGCAAGATAGCCAAAAATAATTCGAAACCTTCGAAACAAGCAAACATTGAAGTGGCTGAAGGTACGCTGGACGATTCATCAACGAAACAAGCATCTTCTTCGAGTTCCGAAGTCACAAAATCGGAAGTCACTTCTCTGATAGATCAAATAATAGAGGATATCCCAAGTCTACCAAGATTTGACTGGATTCAAAAACTGAACTCTATCACCATCATATTTTACACCAGAGCGTTGTCGAATCCGATGATAGAAATATTCCCTCCATCTCAAACTCAATCGGTGATTGTGGTCCTGACCTACGATTCCACAGCTTTCAGAAATGAAGTGGTATTTTACGAAACTGTTGAATGGCCTTGTTCTACCAAAGTTACTCATGAAACGGGGAAGGTTGAGTTGGTTTTTCGAAAACGTGAGACAAGAATATGGGACAACTTTGGGGTATTGCGACAAACGGGCAAGAGACTATGGGCTGTTGATTATTCCAAGTGGAACTTCGTTTATAGAAACAAGGTTCGAGTGAATCGTAATATATTCCTTCTGAGGTTGGAAAGAACTGATGGTGCAAAGATTGTTGTGCCGATTGGACAGCACGTCAGAGCCTCTGTGAACATTGATGGTGAGTTATTTCAAATTTAACACGTCATTCTATTTTTGATGGAAGTCAACTACAGTACATTTCATCTCTTGGTGCCGATTTGACCGCTACCTCTACGATTCAGTTGCACTTTTATGGGACAATAAGTGGCTTAGTGGTCGACTAGGTTTGATTGGGTGATATCCCTGTTATCCTGAGGGCTGTTTATACAACTGAGATGACAGTTGAAAAACACTTTGTTACCCATTTTTCAAAATTAATTCATACACACATCACGAGGAAATTAGCTAGTGTTAGTAGAATCTGTATCCTCTGAAACGTGATGAAGTTCATCTAGGTACACAACATACATTTGGTACACGAATTGAATGAATATAATTTCGGACCATATTGGGAATGTGTTGCATTGATTATTATGTAAACGGCAAAGCTTGTGACACACGACAACAATTGATTTTGAGACGCTGCGTTCGAGTCGCGGCGACCAGATCGCAAGCATGGCCCTGGCCTTAGTATCCGAAGTTGAATGTGAATGTCATTCAACCAATAAACGTCAAAAAAAAATGTCCAGTATAATACCATACTCCTTCCTCAGAGCAAAGTCAGCTAAATGGAAAAAATCTAGTCTTCCGTGCACTATAATGTCTGTTCAATGGCCAAGTTCAGTGTATGATTGTTTGAGAGCGCTGCTTGAGTGGTATAACAAGTGAATAACGCATTTTATGCCATTTTTTGATTTTTCACATATTTTGTAGGTTGGGGTGCACATGTCAGTCATGTAAATGTCACATTCCTTCAAAATATTTCTTGTTTCTTTTATACTTTTTCATTTCCGCGAAAATGCATCCACGCCACAACTTTGCGCTAAAACTAAAACTAAACAATAAAAAGTGATAGGATTTCATGAATTCGCCAGTGACTTCAATTTTGGAAAGCATGATGGGCAAGAAAATATACTAACAGGTACCTATAGTTTGCATGAAGAATCTTTGTGGTAGGTAATATAAATTGATTCATTCTAGCTTTAGAATGTCTCTAGAGATTTCTGAATACTGTGGCATTTGTGCTCACCATTTTGATACTGAAATTCCTCAAAAAGAGCTGTGTGCCTACAACTTTTCGAGGTAAGTCCAAAATTTTAGTGTATTTGGTAGTGAACTGAATTCTCGAGTGTTTTCTCTAACATTTTTGTTATCCTTCTATGATATAGATAGATATTGGCCACTTCACATATTATTTCATCCAATATTCACTATATCAGAATATCACCCAATATCTTTGCCAATATCCTAGGTTAGGTCCAAAACAGAGATAGAAATACGAAAGTAGTGTTTAGGAAGCGGCGCTGCTTGAGTGGTATTAATTTTTATTGGAAGATCACTGTAGGTGATTTTCACTGATTGGGCAGACATTATAGTGCACGGAAGACTAGATTTCTTCCATTTAGCTGACTTTGCTCAGAGGAAAAGAAAAAAATTCCGGAAATTGTTGTAACGATATAAAATAAAGGCTTTTGATTGTTGGAAAATGTTGGGTGTGGGTAAATATATAGTTTACGGACTCCACCTGTACAGACATGCGGCTTTGGGAAACTTACGTAGTTTGACCTCCTGATTAATGAATTCCAATGAAATTTTTGACGCTCTCAACTAGTTTCGGAGATACGGCCCCCCAATGACGGGTTTCAGGCATATGTTCTGCCCGCTTGTTCTCCACCAATTTCTGATCGAAATTGCTCCTTCTTTTTACCAGCACACTGTACACACTCTAATTGAACGATTTCAACACATTTTCACAAATAATTCACTCGTAAAAAAACAAAAATCATCCTTCTTTCTTACATGAAAATAATTATGAATTTTGATAGATTTGATATTTCCAACGATGTTCATGTTGTCACTAACTCAATACCAACCTTATTTACTGGAAGGATGAGTTTTTGTTATTTTACGAGTGAATGATTTGTGAAAATTTGTTGAAATCGTTCAATTAGAGTGTGTACAGTGTGCTAATAAGAAGAAGGAGCAATTTTGATCAGAAGAACAAGCGGGCAGAACATATGCCTGAAACCCGTCTTTGGGGAGCCGTATCTCCGAAACTAGTTGAGAGCGCCAAAAATTTCATTGGAATTTATTGATCAGGAGGCCAAACTACGTAAGTTTCCCAAAACCGCATGTCTGTACAAGGTGGAGTCCGTAAACTATACAGGGTGTTCCATAATTAGCGTGCAATCCTTCACCAGCAGATTTAACGAACAAAAATAAGATAAAAAGTTTCTTTAAACATAGGTCGAATAATGTTTCATAAGCGAGCTACATCCCCCTAAACGTGGTACACTGAAGATGGTTTTTATTTTATATCTTCGAAACTGTTGATAGCAGAATTATGAAATTTTGCACATCGGCAAATCTTCCTATGTCTTATCTGAATCGATTTGAATATAACTTACATGTCATAAAAATTCATAATGAAATTACAAAAATGAAAAATTTCAGCGTAGGCCATGGAACACAACCACCATGTTTGAGAAAAAATAATCAAGACAGCTGACACATTGATGAAATTATTAACAGAAGGTTTGTAAATTTATTTAATTTATGGAAACATACAAAATTCATCTGAGCAACATTTTTTTCACTCAAGTAATTGTTCAAAGTGGCTTCCATTTTGTTCAAAATGTTGCTCAGATGAATTTTGTATTTTTCCATAAATTAAATAAATTTACAAACCTTCTGTTACTAATTTCATGAATGTGTCATCTGTCTTGATTATTTTTTCCTAAACATGGTGGTTGTGTTCCATGGCCTTCGCTGAAATTTTTGAAATTTCATCATGAAATTTTATGACTTGTAAGGTAATATTCAAATCGATTTCACTCGAGAACGGTGCTTCCTATCGAAGTTAAACAAGGGGAACTTTTTCGTGGAAAAGGCTTTGAAGTTTTATAATTACATGCTAAAGTTGCAAAAAACCACACTGAAAAAAATTGGGGTGGTTTAACCCCCCACCCCCTACAGTTTGACCCATTTCTGGTAGGAATTCTGAAATTGTTATCATTGCATATTATTAGACATAGAAAGATTTGGCGATGTGCAAAATTTCATAATTCTGCTATCAAATGAAAAAAAAGTGCGTGGTATTTACCAGGAAAGAAGTTGTTTTCTGCTCGTAGTCTACCAGACATTCATTTCAAACTACGTTTGATATTTTTAATTTGATAGACTATTTTTTTTTTTCTCTTTCAAAGAATTTTTTTTTGTCCAATTTATGGCTAATCCATTTTTTCATTTATTAAGCTTAGTCGAGCTCTTAGCCACTTCCAAGTTCTGTAAAACTTGGGAGATTCGTTTCTGGAGTGTTTCTTTCTTCTGCCGCATGATGTCGCCACTTCCAATTGTCTGTTGGAACGCGGCACAGTGCGGTCAAATAGACGCGACGAAAATGCATTGGGACAGGCAACGCTTCGAGTGGAGATCTTACGGTCTCTACTCGGATAACTACCCTGATGAGGGCCATTAAGCCCGAAACCGGTCTGTAGGTTGTTAAGCGTGCCTGTCTCGATGTAAATTTTTCACTTCTTAGGAAGAAAGAAACATTTGCGATCTGCATTCACAGTGTGAATCGTTGCATGAACTACGAGCAGATATAATTCAATGTTCTGCGTGGTATTTATCAGGAAAGTAGTTGTTTTCTGCTCGTAGTCTACCAGACATTTCAAACTATGCTTGATATTTTCAATTGGATAGACTATTTTTTTATCTTTCAAAGAATGCTGCTATCAACAGTTTCGAAAATATAAAATAAAAACCATCTTCAGTGTACCACCTTAAGGGGGCTGTAGCTCGCTTATGAAACATTATTCGACCTATGTTTAAAGGAACTTTTTTTCTTATTTTTGTTCGTTAAATCTGCTGGTGAAGTATTGCACGCTAATTATGGGACACCCTGTATATTCACCATAGGTGTGAAATTTTCTTGTAAAAACGCAGTGTTTTCTGTCGCTCCGCGGCAATGAGCGACAAAGAACGCGTGCATAAAAGGTGGGAATAGACCAAGCAAACATTGTTGCGCAACAGTTGCACAACACTCGAAAAACACACGGGTTTACACAGTGTGTACGTGTTGCGCAACTGATTGGCCAGTGTAGTCGCGTCGCTTATGAACGAACACCGGAGAAAGCAGGTTGCTCGATGTTGACCAACAGTTTGTCGACAATGTTCTCTCCCCACGGAAACAAGTTAGCCAACAGCTGCACAACTGTTGCGCAACAGTTGCACAACAATGTTTGCTTGGTCTATTCCCACCTTGAAAGAGTGAGCTCCGCCCCCTGTGTGTGCAGGCCAGGAGTGGTCGCGTCGGTACACCCCCGTGCCGTTGTCGCTGTTCTCGCAGCTGGCCGCCCACCAGCCTACCACCGACACGGTGTGCCTGATGGTGAAGCGGTACGACGAGGGCAACGTCAGCCGCTACCTCACCGACCGCCAGGTCAACGACGTGGTGTACCTCAGCGGCCCGCTGGGCGACTTCCACTTGGCGACGTTGGAGGGGAAAGAGGGCTTCCTCATGCTGGCTGCCGGCACCGGCATCACGCCCATGCTGGAGCTGGCGGTGTTCCTGCTGGAGAGGAGGATCAGGAAGTGGTGAGGAGAGGGTGTGTGGGGGGGTTGTTTCATAAATCTATTTTAACTGCGATCGAATATTGATGATAAGGACATTGTCGTTCTGAATGGAAACCAAGTAGGCTGGAGCTATAATATTGTCTGTTCACTCAAGACCCAAACGTCTGCCAAGTTGAGGTCGCTACTTTATGGAAGTCGTTCGATGCTCATTTGTTTCAGTTTTTTCTCCATCAGCTATTCAATTTTAGGTTGAAGTTATGTTCTTGACTTCAGCACATATTAGGTGTGTTCGTTTATTACATATCTGAACCATATATATAATAACAACTATATGGATAACACCTATTCTTCTCTTTACGCGAAAGTGAAGCCAGTTTTGGAAAAACAATGATTGCTAATGATGAATTGTGCGCATGCGCGGGTTTTGACGAGTTGAAATCCACTGACGTTTCAAGAATTTCATAGGTTAGGTATATTTGTTAACCCAAACTATGTAAAAGAGCGTTAATATAGTTATTAATGTACTGACTGATTGTTTACAGAAGTGATTAGTGAGTGATAACAGTGACTGATCAAAAATTAGCCCACGAATCTTGTTCCGATGACTTTATCGTCACAGGTTTCTATGCAAATCGCAAGTATCGCTTTGTAGATCACATCCATTTCTGCATCTATCATCAACTATCATTCAATATCGTCAAACAATCCATCAATGAATGAATATTTGAAAAATATATGTCATGATGAAATAAAAACATCGAATTGAAGGTTATCTGACACATTTGATTGATTTTTAATAATTATCATACGTTTGTCGCTCACTAGAAAGCTACTCTCCTCCATGATGAAAACGAATGTCGATTCTTAATTCAAACTTGCGCATGCGCATTTTCGCGATTTGTCCCGCAGACTGTCATTTGTTTTATTTTTCGGCTTCAGCTCTGGTATCCATGTTACCTATATAGTTATTATTAGATATTTGATCTGAACGCTCGATTTGCTCGCTCTGCTCAGCAAGCGTTCGATAATTCAGATCGGTTTCCTCCGTTACGTCTGCTTTGTGTTCGGTATTGGCGAGGGCGAGGTAAAAGATGTAATCCATTAGCTCCGAATTATAGGAAAGATCAGACAGATTTCCTAATTGTCACTTGTCCTTGTCAAAGAATATTTGGTTAGGAGGTGTTTACTAAGGAGCAGAGTATATTTAAATTATTTTATTGATATATTTAAATTTGTAGTGGGTGTCAGTGAATACACCTTAGAAATATAATGTTACCTGAACCTGAAATGTCTGAAGCAGATGAAAATTTAACATACATTTGTAATGTATGTAATCACAAGGGGGATGATCTACTTGTCTTGGTGGATCATATAAATTCCAGTCATACATTTGCAAGTAACTATCAGTTGAATTACTTATGAATATGTTTTGTTTTGAAAAATCTGTCACAAATGTCATCTCATTCCAGATCAAGCGTTCGTTAAATATTTTTCGCTCCGTTGACTCGGTGGTCACGTGGTAGTAGATCTGCATCTTCTCGCTCGGCTCCGAGTTTTCGTAACCGAACACACCTATTGTATGTAAACTATCATAATCTGACATAATTTTACTTTAATACAAATTTCTACTCGAAAAGGTCCATTAACAGTTTTTAGGAACAATAATAAGGCATATTCCAAGAAAAATGTTCGGAGGTACTCACGTGTTTTGGCCTCTCAGAACAAAAATCCGAAACGTTTGTTTCGTAAATATACACCCACCAATTGACATCTTGAAATTCTTCGACTAAAAACACAAAATGTGTCCTTCTTTTAATTAAAACAACACACACGATCACATTTACTTATCTTCAACTTTTCAGCGAAAGAATTCAATGATATTTTTCAAAAATTGTACCGTTCTTTGGAAACACATGACTTTGATCTGTCAACTTGACACTGTCACAAAGTTCAGCTCCCGTCATGCTCGAATCTCGATGGGTTTGGTAGATTTGTTTGATTTTTTTCAAATATACTAGTTTATTCTGCTGAAATATGTTAAAAACAAGTGAATGTAAGTGTGTGTGGTGTTTAAGTTCAAAGAAGAACAAATTTTTGTGTGCTTTCTTCAGTGGGTATGAATTATATGCGTGGAGCAATTATACAACTCAACGTAAGTGATTAAAACTTGTACATTCGATATGCCAATACATTCACTTGCCTCGCATTTGAGTATCTCACGATGTTTTTTCTGTTTCCTGATTCCCTGATCAATGAATCAATGATATCAAACAACTCTGTGCTTGAAACAGGAGATTTGCTGTGCTAAAAGGAGCGCGTAATTCAAAATGTAAATAAAAATGTTGGGTTATGCCCAGTATGTCACTTCTAGTTCAAGATAGTTCACGGTTATTATGAGAAGATATGTCTCTGCCTCACGAAGAAAGTGACGTCATTTTTTCCAGTGAACAGACAGTATTATACCGTCTACTAGGTGTTTATTTAGATCGACAATGATAAGGACAACCTATCTGAAGCCGAAACAAAAGAGCGTCGCTGGCAACGATGAATTTATGCGCATGCGCTAAGATAAAAGTAGATGATGACAATCAAGAGCGAATCTCTCAGTGTTGTTTCACTCTTATTTCTTCACTGCTACTCAAATTGGAACAAGCAGGTTATATCTGTGTTTTGTTGATGTGAATTTGCTAGTTTCTCGTTATTGTTTTTCGATTGCGTGTTGAGTGTTTCATTAATTCATAGTTGTTCAACAGATCATATTATTCCAGTGATCCTTCAATGATCTCCTCCAAAATAAAGAAATAGTACATTGTTTGGTAATTCTTCCGTTAGGTGGCGATGTCTTATTTTTTCAAAATTCTTGGCTTAAATTACGTATTTTGGCCTCCTGATCAAGAATCTGTAAATCAAATTGTTTCGAGATATTCGCAAAATAAAGTCATTAATACCCTATTATTGTGCAACACTTATTCAGTGATTCAACCATTTTATCATCCTTCTTTAATTGTTGTTTGATAAACTATATAGGTACCTTTTTTATTAGCTATAAAGTAATATTTCATGAGAAACGGCATTCTATTTATTAATTTAACCATTTATTTCGAAATTATTATCAAAGCTCATATTAACATCTTCCATGACAAAAGGTGACATTGGTGAGAAACCTCAGCACAAATTTTCTCGTGGAGCATTCAGTATTTCTATCTATCTCTACTTCGTGTCGAAAAGAAGGACAGGTATATATTGAATAAGAATTCCCTCGCGTGAACGGACGACGACTGGCAACATTGCCATAGTATTGTATGTTGCCTCTGTTGACAGCTATCATGGCCGTTATTTAAAAAAACTACTTAAATATTCAACGTAATATCAAATTTCAGCAATCTCGTTTTGTTTTTATGATAGCTGAATTATACGAAAGTGTATAAGGGCTACCGAGATTTTTTTTATATTTTTTCCGACTTTAAACTCAGAATTTCAGACTTTGAACACGGAATTTCCGACTTTGAACTCGGAATTGTTTTTTTCCGACTTCAAACTCGGAATTTCCGACTTTTAACTCGGAATTTCCGACTTTGAACTCGGAATTATTTTTTTCCGACTTCAAACTCGGAATTATTTTTTTCCGACTTCAAACTCGGAATTATTTTTTTCCGACTTCAAACTCGGAATTATTTTTTCAGACTTCGAACTCGGAATGATAGAATAACTATCAACGCCGGTGTTCCACAAGGATCTATTTTGGCATCAACTTTGTTTATACTTCACATCAATGACCTGATAGAGGTGTTCCTGTCTCTCCTTTAATTTTTCCTGTATAACTCCAGAACTGAACAGATTTTTTTCATCCATATAATTAACCTCTGAAATACGCTACTTTGCCCCCATTTAAACTAACCCTCTATCTCTTATCGTTATCGAAATCCCCATGCCCCATGCGTAGACTCGAATTTAAATAGCCTTGTATATTTATTTTTGGAAAAATGTTCAATGTTCGAATAATGCAATTTTTTTCAGCCAGTTCCTGAGGATACTATTTTTCAATAGAACATCTCAAGATATACCGTTCAGAAATCAACTGGATAGCTTGGAATTGAACGACTCTCGGTAAGTTCACATTCCAATTATTTACCTGGAAATACATTGAAAAATGGACGATTGGAATATATATCTTGTAACTTTTTGGTCGTGGCTTGTTAATATCCCGCAGTCGATAAAATTTCCTATTATGTTGAAAATAACTTCATTAAATATAAAATTTTCAATTTCCTAATATAATGATGTACATGTTTATTTGTCTATGTCCGCAAATTTTGCGGAATAATCTGTCGTGAATAAACATATGATACCTTCAATTCCTGAGTAAAGGCTTATCGTACCCAATTATTTTTTTCAGAGTCAAAATAGACCATATCTTATCGGAACCAAATGACAGCTGGACTGGCTTGAGCGGTCACGTGAGCAAGGAACTTTTGGAAAATGCCATTCTAGAACACATCAAAGATACTGGATATACGATAAAGGACATTTTCACTTTCATCTGTGGTCCGAATAAATTTGTCACTCTTTCAATGCAAGAACTGGAAGAATTAGACGTCCCACAAGATCAGGTGTACCCTTTCCAGGGTTAGCCGCCAATCTCACTATATACTGTAGTAGCACTTTTAAAAAAAGTTTCAATTTATTCAACACAGGAACAACAAAAAATAGATGAAGTTGATTAAGAAAGAGTAAATGAACAGAGTAGCAAATGCCTATCGCAACCCATCACTAGCTTCTAATTATACAGATATGGAGGTAGATACTAATATACAAATAATAAATTATATAATAAACTGCATCAATAATCATTTGTTGTTCATTCTGATAATACCAGATTGAATTCATTGAAGACTCTGGTTTACCAAAACTATTTCTGGACTACAAATTCTTCAAACGAATTTAAAATTTCAACTATTTCCTTATTCAATGTTAATGTAGCATAATTTTACAATCGAGAAAGAATCCGATTGAAAATGAGAAAAGCATAATCTTCTTATCTATGCTGCAACAAAAAGTTGTCATTCGTATCTACAGATAACCCGTTCACAAATTTTAGACGAAAGAAAATAAATCGATTTGAAATATAGCCAATGATGAAGTTCCACGAAACTATCTGTATTTTATCTGATTTCAACATGCTTTATGTTGCTTTAGTAATTCATTTCAAGTTCTCGTGTTATTTTTGAAAATTTTCGAAAATAAATATCACCAAAACTCTCCACACTGAATCTTTCAACTTTCCACCATTTTTAGGGGAATATCTGTTTTTTATTGAATAGCTGAATAAATATATCCATCTTCCAAGCAGCCAAGCTTCTCATGAGGATTTCAATGGCCACCTATAAGGTCCTGATTTGCTTCATCTGCAATAACAAAATCTTCATAAATTTCTTGTGATGTGAAGATACAAGCCTGACTGCATTCAAAACCTTTGAAAATATATTCAATGTGGGGGCCTAATTTTGTACTGTTTGTCTTGAGAATTTTCGTCTGCATCGAGTCTCACATAGAACTGTTCTTATTGCAATGGTAAAATTTTCATAGAAACTTCGCTCACCTCTCTAGCTGGATACTTAATTATCTATTCGAACTTGGTAACCTGAAGAAATATTACTGTCAGAGTTCATACACATAGGTACAACATAATATTCACAGCAACCTATTGAGGTCATTCCTGAGTAAGTATACTTCAAGGAGTTGAATTATCATCACAAATATACAACCAAATGTCTGTTGATCTCTGATGGTTCATTTCATCAGATATTACGTGTATTTGGTTTTTGTGAGTGTTGCATCTTCGTATGAAGTGAACCTGAACAGTTCCATTGATCTGGAAGTTTGATGGTATCAGAGAAAAAAATGTTCGCCACATACTGGAATGTGCGGCATGAATGGCATGGTTATATTTCAGGGAAATATCGAATGTTCGTGCCAACGATAAAAAGTTCGGGCATTATCTGGAATTATTTGATCCCATAATGTATAAAGGTAGGTAGAAGTTTAGTTCAATACACACAGATCTGATGATGAATTAATGATTCAGGAACTCAGCACTTCGATATCTGAGGACCCGTTTGAAATATGAGTGAAAAACAAATTCACATCGGGACAGGCACGCTTAACAACCTACAGACCGGTTTCGGCCTTATTGGCCCTTATCAGTACAGGGTAGTTATCAGTGTAGAGACCGTAAGATCTCCACTCGAAGCGTTGCCTGTCCCAATGCATTTTCGTCGCGTCTATTTGATCGCACTGAGCCGCGTTCCAAGAGACGGTTGGAAGTGGCGACACCAAGCGGCAGAAGAAAGAAGCACTCCAGAAACAAATTTCCCAAGTTACAGAACTTGGAAGTGGCTGAGAGCTCGACTAAGCTGATAAATGAATAAATTTCAAAGTACGTTTGATATTTTAATTGGATAGACTATTTTCTCTTCCTATGAGTTCAGTTGTCTTCGTTCACCGAACTCCTATGAGTTGAGAAAAAATGTTTAGGTAGCTCTAACATATTTTGACCTCCTGATCACGAATCTGAACTCGAAACGCGGCGGTGCCAAGTACTTTCGGATATATATAGGCTTCTTTTGTTTTGGAAATACACCATTTAACACGATATAGCATCTTGAATGTCTGCTATCGAAAACATACAAAAACTAGTTCTTTTTCTACATAAAGAAGCAAAAATTCAAAATGGCGCCCATAAGAAAATACGAAGTTTTTGTAGTTATTTCAAAAACTAGAAGCGATATCCTTTTGTTTTATTTTTTGAAACGAAGACCTCACAAAAGTGTTCATAGTGTGCTTCCCACCTCACTAGTTGATAAGATGTTGAATTATTTTTGAATAGGCCGAGCGGATTTGTCCTATATGTGAGGTGGTAAGCTACATTAGCTACAGATGTTATTTAAGGGTAAGGTCTCAAAGGCGGATGAAAACAACGGCATTGAATAACTTATAAACATGAAGTATTTATTCAACAAGTAACTATGGTGGTTTACTGACATATTAGGAATATTATCAAAATTTATAGCTACTCTTTAAAGAACTACATAATTTACATTAAAAAGAATACAAATTTTCATTCATCCTATCAAGTTTAATACACAAAGCTATTCTATCAGTCACCTTTTTAATCAGAAAATCGTACGTCAAATACTTCAATATTTTTAAATACAACCCTGGCTTCTATCCGAAAAACGACACCCTCTGATATGAATGATATAATTCCCTGCCATGTGCCTTTTAAATTAATTTTGGGTCAATGATCTGAAATATTTTCCTACGGGCATTTATAGACTGGTTTGACCAACTTCACGATTATTCACCAAAGGCAATTGATGGAATGTAATAGCAGTTCCAAAAATAAAATCCTAAAAAATATTACCCGTTCAACCGATTATGTAGCTCTTGAAATAACCGAGATAGCAATATACCTACTTGCCGCACCAATCTGGGACACAGTGTATATGAGGTAACAATAATAAAAAAACATATTCATATTAAGTATAATATAGCGACTATAATCTATTCGAATAGATATTCAAACAAGGTGGATACCTTAGACCATACACTAGATAGACTCGGTATCGAGGGCGATTTGTTTTGTAACTGAGGGGGGAAACAAAATTTGACATGGTACGAGTTTTCCTATTGGCCAATTCTGACATTGGCGTTGTTGACATATGGAGGCATTTGTTTACATTTTGTATATGTGGAGAATTTCTCGTGTTTTTATTTATTTTTCAATGTTATTTGTGTTGGAAATGATTAATTCTTGAGTGTATTCAAGAGGAAAGGACTATGGCAAAATATTGTGGAATTTGTGTTAACAAAGATAACAAAACGTCGACGGAATGATTTGATTTGTAAGTATTCCATAGGCGTAGATGCAAAGTAGCTGTAGAAATGATCAATATTGAAAACATTTTGAATGGGAATATTTTTCGAATATAATATTTACCAAACGTTTTTTAGGTTTCCAAATAACATATAAATATGGATGCAGTTGTGTCGAGTAGTTTCAGGATAGAAACATTGGAAAAACATACAGAATTTTATGATATGATCACTGCCCTACTGCAGATATTTGTTGAGAAAGCTTTTCTTATAGTGACAGAAAATAGTTTCTTCAGGTAAACTTAAGTATATCCACAGAAAATGTTGAAGCATGCACTTGGAAAATATGAACACCATTTTTGTTCATCAGGAAACCTTCACCCTATAGTTTTGCCATTCATCACATCTGATGATCATGCAAAGTCCTAGAAAAACTCTGACATTTTCAGGTTTCCAAAAGGTTGGTCAATCAAATAAGAGAAGCTATAGCTGGGCTGAGAAGGCCAAACAGAAATTTGACAGAAAAGTTTAAAACTGCATACAAAAGGTGCTTCTATCTTAGAGAAAATAATCAAAGTTTGGGAATTTTCAGTTTTTACTACACATATTAATTCATTTGTTCAATTCACAGATTCATCGATATGTATATTGTATGTATAAATATATTTTATTGTATTAAATGTGTATTATTCAAATTCTTCTCTCATCTTGCAAACTAATGATGTGCTTGTATATTATTTATTGTATTCTGATGAATTCTGAAAACATTCGAATCAGCATTAGCTCATCAGGCGAAATATATTATTTATAGAATTCAACAGCAAATACACTATTTGTAAAATGGAAAAAAATGAGCTGTATATTCAAATCAACTTTTTCATGATGTTTGTTAAACATTTGTTGGAATTTTCACTCAGCTTTTGCGGGAATTGAAAACCAAACCGAAAATATGCTTGAGAATACATCAATTTTTTCATATTTTGAATCCCTAAAAAAAGCACGTCCCTGGACTCTCGGTTTAACGATCGTCTCACCTCCCCGAAAATGCCATAGTCAGCGCCCCCTACCTTTACCAAACATTGCATAAGGTACATACCGCGTCTATCTAGTGTATGGTCTAAGGTGGATACGATGATGGCAAAATGTGTCGATCAAGGTGGATATAGGATGGTGAAACAGCTCTTCAATTGTTTCTGCGAAAAACTTGTAGACCGTTTGAGAATAAGGTAGTAATATTTCCACGACCTGAATGAAGATGGCGGTAAGATCTATTTTCAAGGAAGATTTCTATATCTTATGTATTTCTGTAGTTCCAATCTGACAGGCGTGAACTGAAACGACATTGAAACGCTGTATTTTCAGTAAATCTGGAATAATTATCAATATTTTTTCTCCTAGAACAGATGACACTGACAGATGCTCAGTTTCTGTTTTACCGACACAAGGCTGCACAAGGTATGGTGCCATCTGATAATTTCAGGAAATATTACTACGGTATGAAATCAAGTAGGCAGAAGTCTACAGTTTATTCTAGTGCTTGTTACTAGGAAGCTGTTTCACCATCCTATATCCACCTTGGTGTCGATTTTCTGAGAACCGTAGTAATATTTTATGACTTTTGCGTGTAGATGGCGGTTCCACCGATATTTTTGGAAACCTCCAAATTCGTTGAAATATAAATGAACCGTCTCTAAAATGAATAGGCATATCGAAGTTGAAATGCTCAAGGATACGAAAAGTGGACTACAGGGCACAGAAATCTACGAAAGCGTAGAGAGGCTACAATAATTTGATTCCTATTTTCGATACAAATTCTGTCTAATCTCGGAATTCCGACTCAGATCTCGAAATTCCGTCTTAAAATCTCGGAATTCCGACTTCCGACTAGTATCAACCTGTCTCCGACTTTCATACGCAATGCTGTGGACAGGACAGGAGGTCACCTCTATGCCAAAACAGATCCTTGTGGAACACCGACGTTGATAGCTATTCCATCATCGATCGTAAGACAAAATTCAGAGTTTGAAGTCGGAATTTTCGAGTATGAAGTCGGAATAAAAAAATTCCGAGATCAAAGTCGGTACTTCCGAGTTTGATGTCGGAAACAAAATACTCCGAGTTTAAAGTCGGAAATTACGAGTTCAAAGTCGGAATTTCCGAGTTTGAAGTCAAAAACAAAAATTCCGGGTTCAAAGTCGGAAATTACAAGTTTAAAGTAGGAGAAATTATAAAAAAATCGATGGCCCTTATACGCTTTCGTATACCTGATTCAGATCATCAAGAATTATTTTCATTCAAATCTTATTATCAGTTTGGAATATTCAACAAGAAGACAGCAGCAACTATTTTATGAAGAAAACCACGGATATCAATAAAGTTAGGCGAGGTTTTATTTTTTTTGTGACTGATGTCTAATGTCGCCATCGATTTTTATTTATTTCTTGTTTCGTCGTCGCCCATAGAAGATATCTTATAAATGGATGTTAGAACTGGAAGATGTCCTTCAACCCGACCTGAAATGGACTTAATATTTGGGCACCAATACCTATATTGAAATTACGAGAACAAAATAGCCAATCCCATTGCTAAAGCTGTAGTGCACTCATTGTATATCTGTCCTTTTCTTCAACATATGTTGAAGAGAGGAACATATACACTGAGTGCGCACCAATTTTATCAATGGGATTCGCTCTAAAAGTCGGAATTCCGAGAGGCAAGTCAGAATTCCGGGATCTAAGGCGGAATTCCGAGATCTAAGCCGGAATTATTCCGTGATTCAAGTCGGAATTTCGAGATCTAAGTTGGAATTCCGAGATCAAGTCGGAATTCAATGAAATTTTTACTAAGAATGACGATTTCAAAGTTGAATAACTCAATTTTGTTGAATCTCCGGTGCATTAAGAAGTTAATGAATAATTCAACTCAAAGACGCCATTCTTAATAATTGTTTTTTTCATGAAAACATTGGAGGTAAACTGCGGATTTATTATTAGTTCACACTTTTTTTTTTATTTTTCGACTGCAAGAAAGGAAAACTTATATAATTGTCGTGGAACATCGTGCAAGCCAGAGCAGGCGATATAGATGTTCGATAATTTTTTTCAAAACATTGGAGGTTTCAAACATCTGGAAATAATGACGATTTTCACAATAAGAATCCACCTCAAGTCTTATTGGCTTGGCGGCCATAAAATTTTTGCGAACTTGCGATGACCCCGACTATGCTACGACCCTGTAATATTCGCAGTAGCTAGCTGGCAACGCTGGTATCTTATCCGCTATTTCAGTATTCCACTTCTACTCTACGCTCGACGTCCCAGGCAGTCTAGATAATTACATTGTGTATATTTCGATCATTCGATCGTCATTCGTCATTCGTCCGTCATTGATAAACGAGCTATCGAAGTGAGCTGTGCCAGTGTCAGTGTTAAATCAGTCTTGTAAACATCTCTGTGACGAACGTCAAATTTTGCAGTAAAACATTCCAACTACTACAAAGATGTCCGAGAGTCATTTCGATGAATATGAACATTACAATTTCGAGTACGACAAGCACATCTACTGTGGACACAGTGGCAAACAAAGAAGCAAAAGGGAAGCGACCGTACACACCAACCATTTCGACCCCTCAGGCCATTCAAGGAAAATCGTAGCTAAACTGATGAACACAGAGAGCAATAGGAAGAAGCAAGCCGTCTAACTGGTGCTGATCAGAAAATCGTGAGTGGAAAGTGGACTTCACGCTTTTCATCATCTCGATTATCTCGAAAAAGACGTTTATAATGCGAAGTCTTGGACTGTGATTCAGTTTTTTATGGAACAACCTTCTATCTGCAAGGCCGATTACCATTTTCAGCGATCCTTTGTTGTTGAGGCCAAATAAAGGATATCATAATATATCTGGTTATTCTTTGTGTTGATTTCTTATGAAGGTTATAGGGGCAATTAGCATTTATATTTGATTGGTACTCAATACCAAGTTATGTGAGTTTAAATATGATATATTCGAATGTAATAAAATATTTTCCAATAAAATTTTACTCCAACCTAATCTTCCATCTCCAAAAACCTTGTAGGTGAGTCCTGAGAAGATGACACAAGTGGAAAAAAAAAATCAATAAATAAATGTTGGAATTTGGGGGGAAAAGCATGTGGAGGCCATCATAGTTGATATTGGTTCAACAACCAGAGTCTATTAATATGCAAATAAACATTTAGTTGGTTTTCAACAGGAAGAAAACACTCAAAAATTCACATGTTTTTGAATCATACAATAAAGATGCAATCCGCTCAAAATCATATGGGAGTATACCATATTATTATGAGGTTGTATCTATCACTTCACCAGGTCAAAGTTTACAGAATATACTTCTTCCAAGAGGAATTATTTATATCTTGAAATTTACTCGACATATCTGGATTCTATTATCTCCTATATACAGCTAGTTTGGAACAGCCGTATGGAATTGAACATATTTATAAAAAATTAAATAAGATCCTGCATCGAAAAAAATCCCTTCGAGTGACAGTTGTAACCCCCAATTATGATGTATCGTTTGAAAGGTATCTTAATTTCGAGCATAATTCTCTATTTATGTATTTTATTGTTTACATATTTATTGCAATAATCACCATGAAATAAATAATCTGATTTTCGAAATTCGCTGCACCACAATACCTACACTCAACATAATTAAATTATTGAAATTTCTTCCCAATTTCTTTTAAAATTTGCCCTCGAACTATGTATTATTCATTTCATGCACGATTGCATATCGATGATGTTTTGATATTTTTTGTTTTCAATAACAAAATATGTTGACATTGAAATAAACTCGGAAATAATTGAGACTCGTGGGATGATAAAGCTCTTACTTAAAAATAAAAATTCAAGGTGAAATTGAAATAAACTTTTATTTAGTTAGATATGGAACTGGCAAATTGCACATTGAATAATTTTTTTTGCCTGATGCTCAAAATGATACATATATACCTACCTACTTATTTTTATTGTTTATTGTCTTAACTAGAAACTGAACATTCTGAGTCAATAAAAAGAACAATTAATAAATATCGGGTGTAACAGGATCATGGTACACCCCCTGTATCTCCATCAGTTTCAAAGGTAATTTATTGAAATTTGAGACATGCTATGCACATAATAAGCGTCATTTTTCGAGCTACGAATGATTTTTTTTTCACTTCCGGTTTCGCCGGAAGTGATACCAACTCTCGATTTTTAAATGGAACACCCTGTATATTATTACATTTTTGAAATCTGCATAATTTTCTGGATCTAGTGATACCACATAAGTGACATTTCAAAAGTCAAAATTTTTAAATATTCAATTTTCAGTTTTCCATTTAGGTGTGCCATGATGGTTCCGATTTATTCCAATTGGTCCGTATAATGCTAGAATAATCTGAATGCCGTCAAAAATACTAAATTGCGATTTTTATGTACAAATAAAGTTCATCGTAGTCGATTTTGCGGTAAAACTCATTTTTTTCAAATGGAACCATATTGGTACCGTGGTACCATTTATAAGTACCACCAATAAGGAATTGATTCATAGCTGGTGATTAAATGTGCGATAAATACAATGGAAATTACAGCTGAAAGAAAATAAGAAAATGAAATTATTAAAAAATTTTACGTTTAAAATGTCACTTATGTGACATCATTGAGTTCAGAAAATTTTGCAGATATCAGAAAAGCAATAATATACAGTGTTCCATTCAAAAATCGAAAGTTGGTATCACTTCCGGCGAAACCGGAAGTGTAAAAAAAAATATTTGTAGGTCGAAAAGTGACACTTATTATGTTCATAGCATGTCCCAAATTTCAATAAATTACCTTTGAAACTAACGGAGATACGGGAGGTGTACCATGATCCTGTTACACCCGGTATATACGAATTCCAATGAAATCAATTCCTGAATGTCAAAGTTTTGTCCTTTTTATTAGTGTTCAGTGATATTTGGGCATGTCTTTTGTGTCAGGGTGTTTATTCAAAAATATAAATCAACGTGTTTCAGTTTTTTCTTGAACGTTGAAAATCAATTTATCCGTTACATTTGGTGCTCACTGTATACATTTTCAATGTAACGCCACCCTTCATATTGAATGGAGTATTATGGAGCATCTGCTGGTATCTGTAGTATATGCTTGCTTTAGAATTTTTGAATAATAAAGACACTGTGTAGTTATTCTGCATTGAGAAATTTATTCAACAAACGCGTCATTCCAATAAATATCACTACTCAGAGGTATATATTGGATATATTACAGACGAAATAATAAATAATTGGCATCTAATATCAATGATTGGCATCAATTCAACTTATATATCTAACCAGTAAAAAAAATCGAGCTCCTATAGGTATGCTTGGCGAGCTTGGGACCAGTGTTGCCATCTTAGTGGATTTTACACCAAAACTGGTGGTTTGAGTTATCGTTTTGTGACAAAAAATTGCATCTAGTGGCTGGTGGTTATTTTTGTGAATTTTTCATGACACATGTGGAAATCTGGTGATTTCTAAGATTTCTTCCATATTTGATTTCTGCCACAGATTTCACAACTAATTGACAGTTGACGCATGCGCATGACACGGATCACGATTTAGATATATTCGTCAAATCGTCAACGTCATGTTGAGCTCTCATGTCTCATGTTTCATGCTGAGCATAGATTTTAGTTTGACATAAATAGCACCGTTTTCGAAAGCAGAAACATTTACACCGATTGCGCTCCAGTTTTACCAATAGAACTAGCTATTATCTGGTGTTAATCTAGTGATTTCACTCATAGTAAACCACCAGAAAACCACTAGATTTTCAAAAATTTTCGCCTGCGGCGCATTTTTTTCATTCAACCAGGTATTGTGATTTTCTGGTGTTTTCAAAGAAGCCATTTTGAGATGTTGAGTTGGCAACACTGCTTGGGACCTTGTTCACTTGTTGTCACCTTGTTCATTATCTTACAATTCACATCAGTGTTTTTATACGAATAGGTACTCAGTTTAATGTTCGCTTTGTGTTTTGAGAGATCGTCAGTGTTTATTGATTCAAGTTATCAGATGAATTGGGTAATATTTACTATGATAAATCAAAATATATAGTAGAGTGGCTTCAAACTACAAATAAAAAAATTTTCGTGACCCTATTCCTTTAGTTTATTCCATTGTGTGATATTGATTATGGATTTTATCTACTGAATGCGTAGTTGAAAACAGCTAATTATTGCGGATTATTGTTTTGTTTCTGATCTGATCCTTACCCACACAATCTGCACGTGCTATGTTCCTTTAACGTGCTATGCTCCTCTAGTCCTAGCTTCCCCGGTGCTCTACGACTTCTACGAGTCTGAGTCTCAGAGTTTGAGTTCAGTGGTCTCAGACCAATAAAATCGTCTGAGGTAGATAGATAGATTTATTGGAGTTCTCAAGTTATGACAGTTGAAAAACTCAAGTAATTGGGATACATTCGAAATATATGTATATGTTGAAATTTTACTGGTATTAGTTCAATTTTTCCAAAACACTCTGTAATTCAGATGAAAATACTACGTCAGTATAATACATGACTCTTGGCATTCAAAAAAATGCATGAAAAAATACAGGTCCGTATTTGAAAATTAATAGTTGAGAGTGGCCCAATCTATACGATACCCGGTATATAATTTTAATTCAGATATTTGGAAAGGCTACATAAAGTTGCTAGGGCAAAGTGGCAAAATTTTGAAAACATCTCTGTAAAATAAAAAGATATAGGCAAAAGAAGAATTTCGAAATTCTTAATTTTTCCTGTATAACAACAGAACTGAAGAAGCTAGGTCAGATTTTTTTCATCCATATAAGTAACCTCTGAAATACGCTACTTTGCCCCCATTTAACCAACCCTCTATCTCTTACCGTATAGCATAGACTCGAATTTTAATAGCCCTGTACATAAAATAGATCGAAAATTGCTTTAAAAAGCACGTAACATATCTCAATCTAGAACTAATATAGTCAAAATTATATATTATATAGACGAAATACAAAGTGACACAAATTAATATAGATAAAATATAGATAAAAACAGATGAAAATAAATAAAACCGAACAAAACAATTAATATATAAAGATACTTGCAAAATATATTACTAACAGGTCAGTAAATATTAATTTTCGAAGAATTCTTGTAATGAATATGGTTCGAGGTCACACAATAGGTCAAAAACATATTTCTTGAAGAATTTTTTGGTACAGTCCCTACTGTTTTTAGAGGATATGTGATTGAAAAATTTAATTGCTGCATAGTGAGGACCTTTCTCCGTATTTTTCAGTATATGCTTGGGAATAATTAAATTCGACTTCTGCCTAGGTATAGCTGACCTATGAGAAATAAGCCAATTATTTTGACTTCAGATTTTTCTTGTTGAGGTTGATCAATGCTTTGGATCTTTTTCGATTGATGAAACTGTCGAATAGATTTTAGAGCTGGATATTTTCAAATATTCGATATATCGAATACCCTCGCGAATACCCGATATTTCATGTATCGCGGAACTATTTGGACACCCTGTATATTCGGGTTGCCAAAAATAAATACATCAATAATACGCATCTAGCATTATTCTAGAATCTTGACTAATCTAGAGATCGAGAGTATCTTATCTCTGCTAGAGAGTAATGCTTGGTAATGCAGCCATGGACGTATAATGCAGCAATCATCTATTCGATATATCGAATATTCGAACATTCGATATATCAATATTTTCCAACGGAATATCGGTACTAATAAATTCTCAGCACTAGTACAGACTCTCGAAAAGTAGGATATTCATTCAACCGTTCAAAATGATTTGATTATGAGATAATTATTTCTTTACAGTTTTTTGTTGATGTGAATGCCATTGTCTCATTGAAGATGTCTCAATAATTTAATAATTAAAGGCGGATTCATGCAACATTCATTATAATTACATTTTCATTATACCATAATTACATTTCATTTACATTTTCACTGACAAATTGAAAGTGTTCATGCAAGAATTTACATTAGGGATTTGCACATTTTGGATCATCTGTGTTTTGAATTGTTTGTTTATCTTTATGACATTTCTTAATTTCATATCAAAAAATAAAAGAATACGATTCCGTCATTATTGTGTCAGGACAATATGAGAAACTGGTGAAATATCTTGAATATTATGTTTTAGAAAAATGTACCATAAATAATCACATGTCACACTTGTTTTGAGCGTTGAAAGCTACCAGAATACAAAATAAACCCGTCAATGACAATTCTCATCCTTCTGCGCATGTTTTCATTGTAAATATAATGTAATGATAATTTATAGTTGAATGTTGGCCAACTTTTTGATGCGTTAGTGTAATTATAATTTGATAATGTGCTTGCATGAACACCGTAATGGGAACTATAGTATTGAACATTTCTTAGTGTAAATGTAATTATAATATAATTTAAATGTAATTATAATGAGTGTTGCATGAACCCGCCTTGAACTCTCTCCTCCACTCTGTCATCTTATTTTGTTTGTTGAACATGCACTGATAAATTATCTTACTTTTTGCATAAATATTAGATGTAAGTTATAGCTTCTTATCATCCAATAATATTTTTGAACTGAGATAATGAGTGTATACATATCAAATATAACACAAATCATAATAACTGACGTCTAGATATGGAATTGCAACAATTTGTGAGAGTTTTGAATGGATGCCAAATATTGATATTGGATAAATAAATATATGAAAAATCACGATATCGATTGAAGAATAAAATATTGCGAAAATAAACTCCATACCGATTGACCACACAAGCATATTTTTTCAGTTCTTTGAATCTCAGTTTGTAGACTTTTTTCACGGAATTACATCACCTATCGGCGCTTATGAAATAAAATTGCACAAGGTTTTGAAGGGTTGATGATGTCAGCAATGTTTCACAGGGTGCATATAATCATAGAGAAGATGACGGTTATATTGAATCTTTATTCTGTCCAACTTTGAACAAGGTGTGATACAGTGATGAATTAATTCGAATTTGTAAGTAGATGATTAAAGGGGCAACATCTGAACAACATATTTTTCTCTGCTTTTGAGCTTGCTATCACGAAATAACAAATTTTTTAATTTGCTCTTTCACATTTGCAAGCCAATTTATTGATATAATATGTCTTTTCTATAATTTTAATGAAGCATAATAAGCTCGATAATAAGTATATCTGGAAGATTTTTCGATCATTATAATATTAATTATCATATGATTTATTTATAGTAGGGTTTATTGTCTCTTGTGGAAATACATTCGTGAATCTCATGAGTACAATATCATGAAATTTCATTTGGAAAAATGTTCGTACCTATACAATTACGAAATGGTTGATTTCGAAATTTTAAACATCAAGGATGAAGTTATTGAAATGTAAGCTATTTTAATGAAACATTTGAACAGGTACGTGAACTCGTAAAGACGACTTAATCAAATCATGAGGAAAATTTGCTGACCAACAAAATAACAGTTAACTATTATTATAGACAGAAATTAGAATTAGATACCTACTCGAAAATATCACAGTTGACATGGAGTATTATCGTGTCTTTGATTTAGAAAGAGTTATCAATAAATAAACAAGTTGATAATATATGTTGGAAGACGAATAGAAATTCATGCAAATAATTCGAATAAAGTAAGGTATGGGTATTAGAATAACAAATAACAAAAACACCTTCGATTGGTAACATACGGAAGTAACATTGGTAAAGTTGAGATATTTAAAATTTGACGAATGCTGTCTTTAGTAACCTCCGAAAGTTAAAAAAAGCGTATCGAAACAGGCTATTTCGATACGCATTTGCGTTTCATGATTACTTCAAAATAGAAAATAGTATATTATGACACAAGTTTTATAAGACTCTATTTTGTCGCACGCTCCAAGTGAACAAGTGCGACAACGTGGCTTATAAAACGTGTGTCAAATGCAATTTTTTCTATTTTGAATTGATTTGATGGAAAAATGGATTCAAAATCAATGCATAACAGAAACATCTTCGATTGGTAACAATGATGACATTGAAATAATTAAAATCTGACGCACAAGCGTAAAGTCCAGTTTACAGTTGAGCGATTTTGATTATTGCAATACCAGCAGTGAAAAATTCAATGTTGTTATTGTTTTTATTGATCAATTTAAATCAAATTACACTCTGAATTGAAATTTACCAATTAAAATATTGAGCTTTTCACTGCTGATATCACCAAATCCAAATCGCTCAAAAGTAAACTGGGCCCAACTCTTCTGACTTTCATTTGACAGTTCGATTGTACCAATCTCCGAATAATAAAAAATGCGTATCGAAATAGAGGCTATTTCGACACGCATTTGCGTTGCACAATGACTTCATTATACAACCAAAATAGAAAAAGTTTGTTATAGTTGTATGATACTGGATCGAGGACTATTCCACTCGCGCTGTTCCTCGAAAAAAAAAAAATTCATTACAATCCAAGAACAACCTTCAGGATATTTCAGTCGTTTTTCTTCCGGATATCTAGTGAAAACTAAAAGCATGGCAACATTGTCTGTCCGCAGTCCGCACGATGAATCGCAATTTGTTTCTGATGTGTGAACGCGGTTTTTCAGTTGCTGCGTCATCAGTGGAAACAAAACTATAGTTTCCACATTTATTTGTGGTCATATTTGATCGCGAAATAAGATTTAAAATATGTACGTGATAATAATTTTGTAAAAAAAATGTATGACAAAATTTAAATCTCGATATTGAAAATTTTCACATTGTTCAATTCAATTGATTATTATTCGAAAGAAATAATATATTTCACTGGTATCCAGGAATAATTACCCATTTTTAGTGTATTGATGTAACTGTCTTCAGAAATATCTCGATATTACATCCTAAAAATCTGCCAGAAGTATAAGTTCCCAAGTTCTTGATTAACTTAACAGCTGGTTCAGCCATTTCTTTATGTTTATATCAGGTACCAAACAAGGAAGTGTCAATATCAAAATAACAGACAATGAAGTTATCAGTGAATTTATCAAGATCTGCAAAAAACAATTCACAACATCTACATCATGATGATGGTGTTATTTTCAGAATTCCACAGGCGATATGTATTTATTTTATTCTCCTGATAACACGACTCAAACTTTTACTGCTTTTACTGTTATTTGATTCCCGTTTTTACCGCAAACCGCGAAAGTCTCACCAGTGCCATCTTCTAGTGAATAGAAGAGTTAAACTGCGATGAGAGATTTCTTCCATAAATCCCATGTTATTTTATGACGATACTTTTCGGATGTTCTGAATCTATAAGCCAGGTGTCACGCTCCATTCAAAATGAAATAATGTCATTATACAGGGTAATTGGGTATGGATTTCACCACTTGATTTCATCATTTAATATGGAGGGTCAAATAGAAGTCCCTGTATATTATCACAATTGTCGAAAATGCTTTCGTTCTCGATTTCAGAAATATATACTATATATTCTATGGAGGCATTGAAGAGATATCAGCAAAATGAAATTTGAAAAATGATTGATATTGGATATGAAGATCATCTTGGTTCAAGTATGCTAGGGTTGAACCAGAAGGAGATGATCAATGAATGAATCAAATATCACATTCCGATCACATGAATGCGCTTGTTTTCAAATATTTTTTGAGAAGTCACACCCACTGGAACAAAAAAGAGATACTTCAGAGTTATGATATCTTTTCAATGCCTCCACAAAATAAAGAGATAGTATATATATATTGAGAACGAAAGCACTTTCGAAAACTGTGATAATATACATCAGGGAGTTGAATTTATCACCCTGTACATCATATAAAAGGATATAAGGTAAGTTTATGATAATTCATGTTTTTCGTCATTACACAATCATGGATTCTGAGAATATCTACTGGAAGTACCTGGTTAGACAATGTACGTTTATCTTTAGACGTTATAAATTACTGTCTATTTTGTATGCACAATTAATGAATATCCATATTTAGACCAACAATGGCTCTTGTTGGAGTTGATGAACTTCAACGAGAGGAATTTATTGAATTAGAGAGGGCGGACATAATGGCCTTCATCAGAAGGTCTCGGAGGTTCGAAAAGGACAACTAGTGTAAAGGAAGCGTAGATATGTGTATAGCAGGGGTTGATGGCATGAAGAGCCCATGGGGGCCTACTTGCCTGGCACCAGCCTCCACAGTTCTAATACTATTACTACTACTGTTATATTCAGAAAAAATGATAGAGTTGAAGCGCTGCCTGTCCCAATGCATTCAATTTCAAACTACGTTTGATGTTTAATTGGATAGACTATTGTTGTCCAATTCGTGGCTTTATCATTTCTTCATTTATTAGCTTAGTCGAGCTATCAGCCACTTCCTAGTTCTGTGACTTGGGAGATCTGTTTCTACAGTGTTTCTTTATTCTGCCGCATGGTGTCTCCACTTCCAACTATCTCTTGGAACGATGCTCAGTGCGGTCAAATAGAAGCGACTAAAATGCATTGTGACAGGCAACGCTTCGAGTGGATATCTTACGGTCTCTACTCGAATAACTACTGATGAGGGCCAATAAGCCCGACTGATTGTCTTTTTTATGTTGAGAATTATCATTTGTAAAAAGAAAACTAATATTCGACATTCAATCCAATATATATTTCGTTTGATTGTTGGATTCCTCAAACATTTTTTATGTATGTAGGTAACCGTAAGAAGTACCCAAATATACATAAAAATGTATGGAATATAATTTGAAAAATATATATTTACATTAGATATGTTTCAATTATCTGTATACCCCTTATATGCTAACTTAACTAACAACTGAGCTATAGAATACGATAGGTAAGATGTCGTATATACAGGGTGACCTAGAGTTAATCCACCATACTCTTATGATCAATTTCCTCAATTTTGATTTGGATAATTGTACTTTTGATGTCTCTGAAAATGGACAGATCGCAGCTGCATGACATTCCTCTGATGAGTCACCCTGTATATTATAAATAAAATATATGTCCAAAATATATTTCATTAATGGAGAACTTAGATATTCACTATAAATGCAATTGGATCACAACATATGAACAAAAATAAGTATATAAGTGAATAGGAAAACATTGAAACATGTGCATAGGTTCCGACGTTCATTGTTTGAAGAGATTGAGTTATACCAAATAAAGATCGTAATATATGATTATTGGTTGCAACTACATACAGAAAAAATATCATGTGATCAATAAAATTCGAATTATTTGGGAACAAAAAATGAGCAAAAAATCCAAAGTATCTGAGAAGGAAAAGAAGACAGATTGGGTCAGAGAACACTTGAGAAAAATATTTAATGAGCGGTTTCCAAACATTTTTTCGAATATCTGAATATATATGAGCAATTACCGCTTCTTGTTTTACACTGCTTCTTCGAGTTTTCTTCTCAACTAGAATCCTTCTTTATATTTCTGTTGTGCTCACAAATTCTGGTATTCAATGGTCTCTTGATTTCTTCTCTATTTGGAATTGTTTATTGCAGTATTGATCTGTGATCCTGCAGTTTTTACGGGTAATCATTTTTGTAGATCTTTTCTAATGCGCTCTAGTTCGATAGTGAGACTTATTATGGTTCTACAGAGACTGAAGGCATCATCAATCAGTGACTTAACTTCGTCCATATCCATGGTATTGCCTTTTGATGTGAGTTCGTTTCTAGAAGTTGAAAGTTCGCCACTTGAATCTCTTATAGTCCCCCATATTGAGTGAATAAATAATTATTGATATAAAAGCAACAATTCCGAAGACAACATTCCAGTTAGTTCATTGATCCTTTCATTAGTAATTTTGTTCTGCTTGAAAATTGTCGACGTTTTGTAGTGTTTCCTAAACTGGAACGTTGGTGCAGATAGATGAAACTCTATTCTCGGAAGTTGGAAAAAAGTTACTTTCAACATGGCACCGAAATTAGCACCCATCTTGAAAATAATCAGCAACGTGGACCTTACTATTTTTCAACCCATCCTATATCCCAACTTTCATCTGATTTTTCTGAGGTTCTTTGGATTTATTTGCTTCAATATATTTTTTTTAAATTTACACGTAATTCGACTCCAATTACTTGAATTTTGAACTTTTGATTCCCAGGATTCAGATTCTTATTTCCTTTCAAAATAAAAGTCTGAACCCTCATCATTCAATAATGGCTTCGATGTATAGTGGAAGACTTCTTCGAATACCTATGCATCGTTGACATTCGTCAACTGTGTCAAACCCTCCATGCACTTCTCATGTATTTTCACTAGCAGAATACCATAAAACAAAATTGAAGGTTGAGGTTGAAGCTATAGAAAAACTTTAGAATACTACCGAAATTGATTCACCCTTTTACCATTCCCATCTTTATAGAAAGGTAAACCAACTGACTACTTTAACTCTGAGAGATAAACTCCGGTCTATGAAAGATTTGTTGATTACATCACTACCTCGGGAAAGGTTCAGATGAAAATTTAATTTGAAGCTTACATTTACAGATATTTTCTCATTTCGTTCAACATGGTTACATGTCTATGTCGATTGGATAATGAGAATCTATTTGAATCTATCAACTATTCTAATGCTGAGTTTCCATACTAACGCCTTGACTGCGAACTGCATGACTGCACTGGAATTTGACCAATCACAGACTTGACGTCAGTTCAGAAGGCGGCCTTTATTGGTCAAGTGCATGTGCAGTCGTGCAGTTCGCAGTTGAGACGTTAGTATGGAGACTCTGCATAATGGTAAGTCTCCATACTAACGCCTTGACTGCGAACTGCATGACTGCACTGCTATTTGACTAATCACAGACACGACGTCAGTTCAGAAGGCGGTCTTTATTGGTCAAGTGCATGTGCAGTCGTGCAGTTCGCAGTTGAGACGTTAGTATGGAGACTCTGCATAATGGTAAGTCTCCATACTAACGCATTGACTGCGAACTGCACAACTGCACTGCAATTTGACCAATCACAGACACGACGTCAGTTCAGAAGGCGGTCTTTATTGGTCAAGTGCATGTGCAGTCGTGCAGTTCGCAGTTGAGACGTTAGTATGGAGACTCTGCATAAATGTCGAAATGGAGAGAGAAACTCGGATAGGTACAAATTTTTTTACATTCGACTGCAAATACTATGATATTCGGAATAATGATGGAGAGGAGTTCAGGAATAATGAATATCACTACGCGCATATACCTAGTAATGTTTCAATTTTACATTCAATTGAAGAAGGAATTCATGAAAGTCGAATTTTTCATAAATTCCGCAGCCATGCAATGATATTTCAATGATAATGTATAAAGTATCATTAACTCGGCATCAGGAAGTGATTCCAAAAGTGTTTCCTTGGTACTTTGACATTTGTCTCAGTCTCGAAACAAAGATTTCGAATATCATTGTTAACGAATATACTCACAGAGACAACAGTCATTCAAGGAATTCTTGACACATGTGTATGAATGAAATATAAAATGGAAGGCAAATTGAAGAACTCAAAATCTGAACAAATCTTTTTCTCTCTTGACTACACGAACGGAAAACTTATAATGTGAAACATAGAACATATTTGCTGATGTTGTGAAAAATAATCGCTATACCAGCAAATCAGCAAAAAGCTTAAACTATCCAACTGATAATGCTGATCTAATATATGTAAGTCCTGACAGCAGAATTCATTTTTCAATTCATATTTGTAGTAGGAGTTGTAATTGTGGAAATTATTTTTCCATTCATTTTCACACAAAAATTACGTTCTATTGACCCCTCCTGTAGATTCACCATAAGATTCGTTTTCTGCGACGAAACTTTTGATTTTCATGCTGTGACTACTCTTATCTAGTTAATTCTATATATATATATTTCATAAATTATAATTCGCTAATAGATCTACTAAATGAGCATATGATTGTAGATTCGCTATTGTCGTTGGATTCAAAATGACTTTTTGTTCCAAACAGAATTTAACCGCTTCCAGTCTACCACTTTTTGCTGCATATAGTATCACTGGACATGTATTTTTATCCATCTGATTGATATTACCTCCCCTTTTCAGACAAAATTTTATTAAATTCAATTGGCCAAATACAGCTGCATAATGCATAATCGAACATCCGTTGATATCGACTAGATTTATATCCGCTCCCATTTCCACGCAGAATTTCAAGAATCCCAATTGACCAAACATGGTTGCATAATGAATAACAGTCATTCCCTTCTCATCGCGATGGTTTATATCTGCTCCCATATCTACGAAGTATTTCATCAATTGCAATTTATTTTTTTCAACATAATTGCCTCGATAAATATTAACTCCTATTTTCTTGAAATACCACAATAACTCAGATTGTTCTAACGAAGCTGTATAGTGTATCACTGTCTTTCCATCATCATCGCTCTGATTTATATTTGCTCCATTTCCGACTAAGTATTTTACCAGTCGAAATTGACCCATCGTGGTAACGTAATGCAAAACAGTTCTTCCATCATCATCGCGTTTATTTATATCTGCACCATTTTCTACACAAAACTCAACCATATTCAATTGACTGGATAGAGCTGCATAATGTAAAATTGTTCTTCCATTAGCGTCGGTTTTGTTCATTTCTGCCTCAGGAGTCATTATGCATTTTATTGATTCTAGTTCTCCTGAGAGAGCAGCGAAATGCATTATATTCCTTCCATCATTATTGCTATGATTTATATTTGCTCCTCTTTCTAAACAGAATTTCATTAGTTCTGAATTGCCATGCTTGGCTGCATACAGAAGAACTGTATTACCTGCATTATCTTCTTGGTTTAAATCTGCTTCTCTTTCCACACAAAATTTCACCAAGTCATATCTACCACTTTCAGCTGCATGTAAAATGACTGTTTTTTCGTTGTTATCGCTTTGGTTTATATTCATCCCTCGCTGCAGACAAAATTCAATCAACTCCACATTGCCTGATGAAGCTCCACAATGGATTAAACTTCTCCCGATTGAATCGATTTGGTTTATATCGGCACCATTTTCTACGAAAAATTCCACTAATTCCAAGTTGCCACTTATGGCTGCATCTAACAAAGCTGTAGTTCCAAAAGTATCACTCATGTTTAAATCTGCTCCTTTCTCCAAACAGAATTCTACCAATTCTTTTCTGTTACCTTCGGTTACATACAATATTGCTGTTTTTCCGTTGTTGTCACTCTGGTTTATATCTGCCCCTCTCTCCAAACTAAATTTCATAATTTCTAAGTTGCCACTTTTGGCAGCATCCAATAAGATTGTATTTCCCTTATTATCGCTGTGGTTTATATCAGCTCCTTTCGACAAACAGAATGTGATCAACTCCAAGTTTCCAGTTTTTGCAGCTTCTAATGAAACTGATGTTCCATTGTCATCGCTTTGGTTGATGTCTGCTCCTTTATCCAAGCAGTATTGTACCAATTCTGATAAACCTGATAAAGCTGCAAAGTGAATTATTCCTTTCCCATTTTTGTCTTTATGATCAAAGTCCGCCCCATTATCAACACACAATGTCAACAATTCCAAATGTCCATATAAAGCTGCATAATGCATTATTGTTCTTCCCACTCCATTGCTCTGGTTGATATCACCCTTACTCTGCAAGCAGAGTCTTACCATTTCAGATTTGCCATATTCAGCTGCATATAATAAAGCCGATCTTCCATCTTTATTACGTTGGTTGATGTTGGCTCCATTTTCCAAACAAAATATCAGTATTTCTACTATGCCACTTGAAACTGCATAAATCACGACTGTGTTCCCATCATCGTCCCTCTGATTTATATCCGCCCCTCTCTCAATACAGAATTTCATCAACTCCAATTTTCCCAATGAGGCAGCATGATGTAAAACTGTCATTCCTTTTATATCAGTTCGATTTGGATCTGCTCCCCGATCAACACAATACTTTACTAGACTCAAATCTTTTTTTCCAAAAATATGATAAATGATATCACGTCCGTCATTATCCACTTGATTCAAATCTGCTCCTTTTTCAATACACATCTTCACTAGTTCTCCAAGATCTTGTGATGCTGCATAAAACGCGACTGTGTATCCATGTATATCGAATTGGTTCACATTTGCTCCATGTTCCAAACAAAACTTTGCAATCTTAACTTTTCTACGAATAGCTGCGTAGTGGAGGATTGTACGTCCATGTGCGTCTTGCTGGTCCAAATCTGCTCCTTTTTCCACCAGTAGCTCTATGATGTCCCGATATCCGATCCCCTCGATGAGAATCGGATGATTTTTGTCGATACTCAATAATTGTTTTTTATTTTCACACTTTTGCAGCATCAGTCTCAAGATATTCAATCGACCTTCCCGGGCTAAAATATTCATGTTCTTTTTTTCGTTCCATATTATGGAATCCACAATGGAACCACAAATATCGAAAACTGCTTCGGAAATTATTTCGAACTCGTCGATCAGGATACTTTCGAAAAAAGTTCTGATTCCCTCGTACTGCTCATTGACGAACACAGTGCTCAGAATAAACTTGATGAATTCCTGCGAATCGTCTCGTTTTAGTTGTGCCCACAATGCCTTTGCCACAAAATATTCAGCGTATGATCGGTGAATGAATAATAACTCATCCCCAATTTCCTTCAGTAAACCTATTTTCAAGATGATTTGTTTGGACACTGTGTTAACATGTTTGGAGATATGCATCAATGAGTAATCACTTTCAGACAACAGTAGTTCGGCTGCTTTCTTTTGATGCTCCACTGAAACATCATCTTCATCAAACAATTGTTCTATAGCGGTGTTCCCATCAGCAAGGCATTTGTCATTGATGAAGATGTCGCATTCTTGCTGCATGAACATATCATACAATTTGGTAATGTTGAACTTGCCAGGCAACTTTACATTACCATCTCCCGATTTGAGAAAATCTTTGCAGCATACCCAATCATGCTTCCATTCATCTGAACCTTGGAATATATCCCCAATAATTCTAGTTTGCAGTGGTATGCCTGTACAATTCTTGGAATTATTTCCAATGGTATTCAATAAAGTGATAATCAAGGTTTCAGCGTAAATCCCACATTTATTTTGCTCTTCAAGGTTCTCTATGGCAAGATTCCTTATCCAGTAGGCCTTGAGGAAATCGATTTGATCCATGTATCCATATGGTAGAAGTTGATAGGACTTGGTATCCAGTAAGGATTCCAAATCGAGCTCCAAATGTGGACGAGTAGTTACGAATATTTTCGAGATGTTTTCTCGTTTGGAACTGTTCAGGAGGAAATTCTTTATAAGGGTAGTGTAGGTCGGACTTATTTCATCCACACCATCTACGAATAAAACAACCCTATTTTTCATCAGGAAAATATGTCTCTCGAAGGCTTTTTCGAATAAATTCTTGTTCTTGGATCCCAGGAGTTCTTCTAGATCAATTGAAACCTTGCCAGATTTGAGAAATCTTCTCAGAATTCTGGTGAATTGATTCAAATTTATTCTAATGAGAAATAAATGAGGATATTCATCTTTTATCGCATATCCAAGTTTTGTCAGGTAAGTAGTTTTTCCCATCCCTGCTTCATTGGATATCAGAAAACACTTTCTCGACGTCTTTACTGAATCCCTGATGATATTTTCCTGGAATTCGTCATTTTTGTGATTGGCAATCTTTCTCGCAAAATAGTATTCTGGCATGTCTCCCAGATTTTCAATCGTTGTACCGATTTCGATATCTCGATCTTTTATCAGATCGATGATGGTTTTTTGGTCGATAATGCAACTCAAGTTGTGGCAAGTTCCTATCAGCTCGTCTATAGACTGATGACTATTTCCCGAAATAAGTCTATGCATGGATATTTTTGTACCTTGAAAATTGACAGATTTAGAGAGCAAAGCTCTTTGGCAGGATTCCGTGAGATCATTGAAGCATATTTCATCGTTGATTTCTGCAAAGCTAGTGTCAGTGAAATGTATGTGGATTGATTTCTTAGAGAAAACAATTACTTTCTTGTATGCATACTTCTTCAATATGATCTTTATTTGATCATGTATCTCACTCTTTCCATCAATGAAACATAAGAAAAGTATGAGTATGCTCAATCTAGGAAGCTGGAATGATTTTATACATACATCTGTAGCTTTGATTTCATCTTCGGGATTCAAGAAAAGTATTTGATCTTCATTTGAGTGTGTGAGCAAACTTTTCGAGAGTTTTATAATATGCAAGAAATTTTCATTTGTCGAAATGATATTCAATACTTGATTGTTTCCAATATGATACCCCTCTTTGAAGTCTATTTCCAATAACTGTAGCTTCGACATGTATTTCTGACTCCTATACTCATACAAAAAAGCTAAAACATGCGATTTCTCGATTTCCTTTTTATTCTTGCTCAAAAACCAATTCTTCACGCGTCCAAGGAAATGATTTAATTCAAACTCCAAATGCATAATTCCTCTTGCTTCTGTTAGTTTATCACTTATCCTCCCATCGAGTTGTGAATCATTGATACAAAAAAAACGTAGTTTCTCACGAAACTCTGATACTAACTTTTCATCAGATACATCTAGCAGCTTCATCACCTCTCCTAGTCTCGATTCATCTAGTATGTAGGAAGATATTTTTTCTGGAAATAAGGGAACTGTTATTCGTATCTCCTTGAGAAAATGTTCACTTTCCTCCGGACCAATGTTGCAGCAGAGAACGAAGAGTTCGACGTTCAACTGATCTTTTATTTTCAGAAATGAATTGAAATACTTTGGCAAATAAAATTCATTCTTTTTGTTCGTAACAGTTAGATCTCTCCAACGAATGGAATTTTTATGTCTTTTATGTTTGCATTGCATCAGATAGTGTATTTTTTCGGTTTGGTAAACAATGTCATCAAATTTTCCTGCTAGCTTATGTTCTGTCGATAACTTCCAGTCTTCATCGTGGAATAGGCCTTCTAGAGCGATGAGTGCCAGAAGTTTTATCTGGTAGTCTGTTCCTTCTAATCCTGAGTCGTTCGGATTCATCTTTCATCTTCTGAAAAAAAAACAAACATTCAGACAATAAGAATCATGTTAGGCTGAGTAAATGCATGATCCTCATTCAATTGAAATTTATAAAAGTAGGTTGAAGGAGCACAAGTCAGTGATTAGAAAAACGAAAACGAATTACTTTTCGAAAAAAATTGCAAATGCTCAGAATAAAACTAAAGAGACATGGAAAATAATTAATTCTGAGCAGGGGAAGCAAAATTCGTTGGATACTAAAATCATTTCCTTGAAGCATAATTCGAAAATTGTGGATGATGTACAGGAGGTAGCAGAATTATTTGCTGACTATTTTTGTAAAGCTACAGAATTAAGTCTAAATAGTCACTTTGGGCAAAATCTATCATTACCTAGTACCCTTAGTCAAAATGTTATAATTAGTCAGCCGTTCCCCAATGATCCTATAACCAAAGTAGAAATATATAATGTTTTGAATAAGATGAAAAACAAAAAATCAGCTGGAATAGACGAACTATCTATAATCATAATCAAAAATGTAATTGACCTCATAATTGATCCTCTCACTTATCTGATGAATCAGTCCTACATGCAAGGATATTTTCCCAGTGAATTCAAAAAGGCTTTAGTGATACCTCTTCATAAAAAATGTGATAAAAATGAGATTGACAATTATAGACAAATTTCTTTAATTTGTTCCTTGTCCAAGCTCTTTGAGAAAGTAGTAGCTAACAGATTAGTAGATTATTTGGAGGCAAACAAATTCTTGTGTAATAATCAACATGGTTTCAGAAAAAGCCATTTCATCGAAACAGCAACTTATCATTTTCTTAATTTCATCTATACAGAAATTGACGCTAACAACCTTGTTATCAGTCTGTTTTTCGATCTATCGAAGGCTTTCGACACGGTATCTTCGGATTTCTTAACCCATAAAACAGCTGCACTTGGTTTTCCAGAAAATATTTCAACTTGGTTGAGATCATACATAGAAAACCGTTGTATGACTGTCAAATACAATACTGTAACGTCGAGTGAACAAAATATTAAAATGGGTGTTTCACAAGGTTCGGTCTTGGGTCCATTATTAATTGTGCTATTTGTTAACGTCTTGCCTGAATACATAAAAGACTGCCACTTAACGATGTTTGCTGATGATACTACGATCACAGTTACAAGTTCTAATATCGATAATTTACTTGTTAAGGTTACCAATATCATTGATACATTTGCATCTTGGTGTGACCGTAACAGACTCATACTGAACCCTAAGAAGTCAGTACCTATGAAATTTTTTAATAGGAAAGATAATATACCAAATGAAATAGTCTTCAGTGAGGAAATAGTTATGTCGCAGGAGGTAAAATTTTTGGGAACTCTGTTAGACGAACGTCTGAATTTCGATCAGCACATCAATAGTGTTTGTCAATTCAGCATTCTATGCAATCAAACAAATGAAATCCTGTGTAACAAAAGACAGTTTATTAAGCATTTATTTTGCCATGGCATTCTCGCATATATCACTCAACATAATGGCATGGGGGCGCGGTGCAGATTTAAATAGAGTTTTTGTGGGACAAAAGCGTATTTTGAGACTAATCTTTGACATAGACTAACGAGATAGTTGCAAACCGGTTTTTATAAGAGAAAAACTATTAACTGTCTCATGCATTTATATTTTCAAATGTGTTAAATTTTCAAGAATCAACCTTGAGTCCATTGAAACGATTGCATCAACACATACTTATAGTACAAGATTCGGAAAACAGCTGCTGCAGCTGCCAAATCATAAAACTTCTAAATACAAAAACTCCCCTGCTTACAATGCTTTGTCTCTCTACAACAAATTGCAGACTGAGATAAAAAATTCTCAAAGTGACAACATTTTTTGTAATAGAGTTAAATGTTTACTGATTGACAAGTGCTACTATACTTTGCAAGAGTATTTGAATGATACTTTCTGATTATTTATTGAATTTTATGTACTTCTTTTATAATTCTGTATGTAGAGCTGTGATGTTGAATTTTTATTATTTCTACTGTGACTGGTGTTTTTCATCTGTACATTTTATCTATACTTTTTTTTAACTCTACTTATATATTTAAATACCTATTTCCTGACCTACCATATGTACCTATTGTACCAAAGTGGTTAATAAATTATTATTATTATTATTATTATTAATCAATTGGAGAAGCCATTGACGAAGAACATATGAAATAATTTCAACAGTTTCTTTGGATTCACAGTGATTACAGCAACAGTGAGTGAACTATTTTACCTGTTACCATGGACGTCTCTCAGGGCACAGTTCTGGGTCCTATTCTAGTCTTGAATCATATTAACAATATCCATAAACTCCAAAATGATGATTTGAATATTATACCTCATGCAGGTGTACCATGTATTACTGTCTATTAGAGAGCAGAAACATGATTCGAATCTGTTTCATCTTGGTTGAATATGAGTTTCCTGAAAAATATCATTTTTTCCCTTTGAGAGTGTTGAAAACAAAGTAAATGTAAGCATATGTGATGTAAAAATATAGAAGATTCGAACGATACTTTCTTTTTTTATTATTATCTCCACTAAAAGTGACATGTGCTGAAGTTAGAAAAAAAGTTAGAACATAACAGGTTCTTTCCACTGTTTTTCGGTGTCGTGTATACACCATACTCGAAATCAGCTGATTTTCAATGCAGTTATCCTAATGATATTCAGACGAATGAAAAACACGTAAATTTTTGATGTTATGTATGGTTTCTGAGAACTGAATGGTGAATTCATCATCTGAAGAAGATTAATCAATCATCAACAATCTTTATACCGGATATGAGTCCACACTCCACCTATTCAATACCCACCATTTTTTAAAAGAATCTATCATGGGTTTTCAATGATAAAAGTTCAGACAGTTTCTTGTACAAAGGACACAGAGTCCATATAGTTACGCAGTTCCCAAAGTTTCAACAAATTGATTGGAAATACGAAGGGTCCGTATTTCTCGGTATTTGTTTTTATATTGAAATGATAATTTTGTTCTATTACTTTCTTTTTGGTTTTGGCATAATTTCTGATTTTGTTTTGTTGTTTTTCTTTATTTAATCGCAATACATTTTATTCGTAAAAGTTGATTTGAGTTTTATTTTGTATCTACTAAATTGCACATTCCCTATACTGAAGACTACGCATTTGTGAAGCCGTAGCCGTTCTCACCGTCCCCGAGGATATATGGTGGTCTAGTTTAACCAGTAGCCTATTTGGAGTTTGGATAATCAACGTCAAAGAAATTCATATTTATAATTGAACAAAGAAAACATCTTATTATACAACTTGTTTGGTCAGTGCGAGTTGTAAATCAAAAATCTGACCTGGTGGCAGCGCTTCCATTCCATTCCTATTTTATTATTATAAAAATGATACCCCAAATCGGGGCCCAAATTAATTTACTTTTTGTTACACAAACACAAATTCGAAATTATTTCAAAGAATATCTAAAGCGTAGATATCCTTTGATTATATTTACATAATGAGCACTCTCAACCCACAAACCATTTCGCGTATTTGAGCAATAATACCAGGAGAATGACACTCCAAGATACCTAATATTCAACTACATGAATACTCCATCGATTCATGTGGTGTGAGCTTATAAAATTATTGTTATAGTGTTTAAATATCTTAAAAATATTTTCAACTCTTCAGAATATTCAGATAACTTGATTCGGTAATGAAATATAATAACAATTGATCGAGTATTAGGAGAAGAACAATCATTTTGATTTGATTAATATGATCTTGGGTAAAACCTGAATGTTTTCTTCGACAGTGAATACAGTAAACTAAGAAAGCCAGAATTCCGACTTAGATCTCGAAATTTCGACTTAGATCTCGGAATTTCGACATAGATCTCGGAATTCCGACTTAGATCTCAGAATTTTGGTATTGGTGCCCAAATGGCAAAGATTATCCTATTTATATCCGTTTTGAGTCCATTTCATGTCGGGATGAAGGACATCTTCCTCTTCCAACATCCATCAGATATCTTAGGATACATAGTATATCCATTTCAAATTCGTCGACGGATATTCAATATTTCCACTTCAAATCCAGTACAATAACTAAATATGAGGATTTTTTCCAATTCACGACTTATCTAGCTGATATCTTGAAAACGAAAGAAAATATTTGAGATTTACAAAAACCAAGTTGAATGAGATGTCGCTTCCTTTTGAGATTTTTTTTTGAAAGAGAAAAATAGTCTATCCAATTCTAAATATTAAACATAGTTTGAAATAAATGTCTGATAGACTACGAGCAGAAAACAACTACTTTCCTGGTAAATACCACGCAGAACATTGAATTATATCTGCTCGTAGACCATTTCAAACTATGCTTGCAATTTTGAATTGGATAGACTATTTTACTCTTTCAAAAAATTTGTTTGTCCAATTTATGGCTAATCCATTTTTTTCATTTATTAAGCTTAGTCGAGCTCTTAGCCACTTCCAAGTTCTATAACTTGGGAGATTCGTTTCTGGAGTGTTTCTTTCTTCTGCCGCATGATGTCGCCACTTCCAATTGTCTGTTGGAACGCGGCTCAGTGCGGTCAAATAAACGCGACGAAGGTGCATTGGGACAGGCAACGCTTCGAGTGGAGATCTTACGGTCTCTACTCGGATAACTACACTGCACTGATGAGGGCCAATAAGCCCGAAACCGGTCTGTAGGTTGTTAGGCGTGCCTGTTCAGATGTGAATTTGTCACGTCTTAGGAAGAAAGAAACATTTGCGATCTGCATTCACAGTGTGAATCGTTGCATGGACTACGAGCAGATATAATTCAATGTTCTGCGTGGTATTTACCAGGAAAGTAGTTGTTTCCTGCTCGTAGTCTATCATACATTTATTTCAAACTATGTTTGATATTTTGAATTGGATAGACTATTTTTCTCTTCCATTTTTTCATTTTTCCATTTGAGATAATGTTTTTCCACTTTAGTTCATCATTCAATATACAGGGGCTGTGTATAACTTTCAATTTCTCAAATGGAACCCCCTGTATATTATCACATATTTCGAAAGTGCTCTCTTTTTCAATTTCAAGAATATAT
This sequence comes from Chrysomela aeneicollis, assembly GCA_029955515.1. NCBI lineage: Eukaryota > Metazoa > Arthropoda > Insecta > Coleoptera > Chrysomelidae > Chrysomela > Chrysomela aeneicollis. The sequence goes on along the minus strand of JARUHQ010000018.1, from coordinate 5,083,398 downwards.
CATTCCTATATATTCCATGGAGACATTGAAAAAAAACAGCACCCTAAAATATCTCTTCTTCGTTCCAGTGGGTATCATCCTAAAAGATATTTGATAAAAAGCGCACTCCCATAATATCAATCTTTCATAGAATATATAGAAAGTATATGTTTTTGAGAGAGCTCTTTAGAAAATTCTGATAATAAACAGGGGATTCTATTTGAACAACAAAGAGTTATACATAGCCCCTGAATATTAATTGAATGAATCAACAGGAAACGACATCTATTAAATTCATAAAATCCGAGGCATGAATGAAACTGCATGAGATATTGATACCATTGAAATCATTCTGACAATCAAAACACTCATTCATAATTGTTGTGGATACTTGATCCAATCGAGAATATCCATTTCGAATCCTTCGATGGATATCTTGTGGATGTCCATATCATATCTAGGGATATCTCGACCAGAATTGGACATGAAATGCATTTTCATGGGATATCATGTGTTATTCGGATAATATTCTATAAATAATCTGAAAATTTTCAAATACATACCTATTTTATATTTCAGAATATTCTCATAAAATGTTCTGATAATCTAGCTTATATATTCTATGAACATTATTTCAATGTAATAAGTATTATACTTGTGGTTTTGGCATCATAATGCCATATATCATTCCTTCAGGAAATGATGATAAGAGATTTACTCATTCTTGATGCACTCCGATCACAAAATTTCAGAAATTATGTATTATATTTCATTAGGGAATAGTGACGACAGATCGATGGTCCTTATTCCCTCTTTTGCAACCGAATCACTAAATTTCTCAAATTGAAAATTCTAATATGAATGAGTCGTGAACAAAGTAGAGTATACTACTCGCAATTGACTAGTATTCTCTCGAAATTTTACTCCCTCACCGCTATCGTAACTTGATTTGTGAATATTTCTCGAGAATAATAGCTATCATGTATTATTGACTGATGGTTCTTATGCCAATTATTTCGAGAAGCGATATAGAGAAATTAACCACTTTGTTTTCTATCCAATCATCGGAAAAAAATATTTCATGTCAATTTGTATGATAAAAAATGGGCCAAAATGACATCAAGAAGTGAATTAATTTGAATCATTGATAATTATTTTTATTCAAATCCTATATCAGATTGAAAAATTCAAAAAGACAGCACAGCAGCCACTATTTTTGAAGAAAATCACGAATATCATGCAATGTTAGGAGAGGTTTGAATTTGTATTGGGTGACTGCACTAGTGCCCTACATCGCTTGCGATTTTTAATCATTTCTTCTTTCTTCGTTATCCATTGATTATATCTTATGGATGTTAAAAGAGGAATATGTCCTTCATCCCTATCTGAAATGAACTCAAAATGGATATCCATAGGATATTGTGTGTCATTTGGGCATCAATATCAAAATTCCGAGATCTAAGTCGGAATTCCGAGAATAAAAATAAAAATAAAATTATTGGTGGCCCCTCTACGCTTTCGTAGTGAACATTCACACGTGATTCTGTGTATAAGTGCAATTATTATTCATTATTTATCTTTTTCATTGTGTGCAAAGTTCAAACTATAATTAATCGATAACGAGTAGAAATTACCAATATTATGACGATTAACATGAGAGTCAGGGTAGGGCGAGGAGTAGATATGAACCCTTTTATGCTTCAAATAAAAAATATTTTCAAAAATGTCCCAAATGTCCCAAGTTTTTGTCTGATTTCGAATTTGGTTTTGATTATCTCCTCTTTAAAATAAAGCAAACATCAGTTTATACTGTTGCTTAATAGGGAAAAGTATTGGTGTTTTCTAAAATAATCACTGTACTATTTTCATACAAAAATCTGATTGACTTGCCTTATGCCACTGGATCAACTGCAAAAATATATTTACTGAAAAAGTTTAGGGTGACAAAATGATATGTGACTCCTGAAAAATGTCTCCCTGCCCTAGATTTTCAAGTCCATTTCAAGTCCATTTGGTATATCTGTATTCCAAATTTTGGCTGGATACCCTAAAAACTGCAGGAGCTAAAAAAAAAACTGAAATATTTTTTTGAAATTTCAACATGTTTTCAGGAACTTTTATCGTTTTCTTCAGACGCCCTATCACCCCCACAATTATTATGATACACTCTGAATATAGTTCTTTCAAAATTTAGCGAATTGAAACTGATATAATCGACCTGTTTCGAGAGTTTCTTTAATAATGGATACTTGTGATAAGGAAGGATTAATTTACTACTTTATCCAGCAGATCCATTGAGGATCTCTATTCATCGAGTAACCTAATCATGCAGTATAACTTGATAAAACCTTGAAATAATGTTATGTCCCGTTTAAAATTTTACAGCTAAATTCACTTCCGGAATTTGCATGAAGTTACTTGTCAAACAATGCAGTTTCATCTTGAGTTTCATGCATTAAACATATCTACCAAACTCCATCCAATTATCTCCGAAAACAAAAGAGTTATAGGGGCGAGTCACCTTCTGTGGACACCCGGTATATGTGGATAATAATCACGAATGATAAAGTTATACCATTACTTCATGATTGGAATATTGAACGATAGACCGCACAATCTGCCGTACATAAATTACTTACTTGCATTGAATCCACATGGAATAAAACAAACATGGAATAAATGAAACAAAATCACTGAACAATCACTTTTGAGAGTTGTGAGGAATAACTTTGTTTGGTATGATTCAATATTTGTTCTCGATAGTATATCTAGCTTTCTCAGGAAGTGGTTAGAATGATGATGATGATACGCCAGCTAGGTATTTTTATTATTTCAGAATTAATTACTTTACTTGTTTATATCATAATAATGAAATAAGTCTATTGGAAAGGCCAGACGACTGAGGCAGCAGCTTGCCAAATGCATTAAAATTTCCGGATTTCTACCTCAACTATAATGTGACGATAAAACGTATACAGGGTGGCTGGAATTCGAGCCTCTTCATTTGGATCTCGTAAACCGTAAAAGATACAGGGTCGGTTGAATTATGGCAGAGTTGTGCAATTTGATGTCTAACAAAATGCCGTTCTGAAACTTGCAAAATTCCTAATACTTTCGGAGATATCTGAAAAAAAAAATCGAAATTTCATGAAACAGTTTTTAATTTTTACGACGTTATTTGAAGAAATTAATCTATATGAATATAACACTTCATCATGTCCACTATTTCTTCCCCACAAGAAAGCGTTTTCAAAATTGAAATCTGACGTTTCTGGTAACCATCATCAACTTATTTATTTTGAATACGGACCTGACATTTTTATCTAATTTTTTGTTACCTTGCCTTTGGATAGCTCAAAAACTATGAGTTATCACATATTCCAATTTTCAAATGTTTCGATGAAAAAAAATGAGTTTCTTTATTTTTCTTATATATTTAATGCAATTACTGAAAATAGAAAAAACGACCTTGATTTTAGAGATGAAAAGTCACAACCACTCGTCAAAGTATGACAGTTCAATTTTTCGAAAAATTTGCGGGATCAAAAATTGTGTTTTCCAATTCACAAAAACGTGATATGGTTTGAATTCATCAAAACATTTCCCAATCAGTAGATTGGAAACCAAGGGGTGTTGCGATGGCCTGCAAGGAGCCCCGATTTATCCCCGCTGGATTATTTTTAATGGGGATATTAAAAATGAACCGTTTTCTAAAATATATTCCACTAGACATGAATATCTTACACCAAAACTGAATGTTTGAAATAACAACCCTACGAGCTACAGGAATGATGATTCATCGCGCGCTCACTGGTAAGATTAGATTAGATTAGATTAGAATGGGGCTGATGAGCTATTCGCTTCCACACCGCGACCTCTTCAGATCCATTGTGTATGCCCTCGCAATCAATTAGAGGTCCTTATCTAGTCCTGTCTTTACTATCAGACTCCATAGACTAGTTGTTAGATCCTCCATATACCTGGAAGCGTTTGGTTTTTCTTCGCCCGTCGCTAGAAATCTTAGTCTTGATAGACCATCGTATTGGCATAGTATATGTACTGCTTTTCCTCCTCTTCCTGACACAACCTACTCATGGTTTCTTCTGACAAGCCAATTGTGTTCATATGTTTATTTAACCTACCATGCCCTGTGAGGAGTCCTACCATTATTCTGGTTGTTCTCCCATTCTGGCTGACTGCTTTCATTGCCGCCTGGCTATTAGAGTAAATTGCAATGGTTTTTCCCACAAGTTTTTGCCTTATCAACTCCTTGGCACAGTGGTGAGTTGCAACAATTTCTGCTTGGAATACTGTTGCATATTTGCCTAAGCTCAGTGAGATTCTTGTCTTTGGTTTGGTATTATATATACCGGCTCCTGAACCATCCTTGGTTTTTGAGCCATTTTGAGAATTTGAATTAATAATAAAATATTAAGTGGTAATTTCTTCGTTTATAGGAGCCCCCCCCCTTCCATACCTCCCTGTCCTGTTGTACCTTGAAGGTCTTTTCAAAACTATATCTAGAGAGTATGACATCAGATGGCATTCCCATAATTAGGTCATTTTCTAACTCTTCTTTTGGCTTATTATGGTCTTTTCCGTGCATTCTGCTTATGGGTGACTGTCCCCTGGACAGCCTGCACCTTACGGACCTTGCTTCACCTTGTATGTATATATGAAGTGGTGTCGTCAGGTTCAGCAAGACTTCTAATGCGGCTGTTGGGGTGGTCTTCATGGCACCAGTTGCACTAAGGCCTTCGGATGCCACTGAGCATTCTGATAACCCCAGCCTGCTGAGTCTCAGGCCATCAAACCACCGACCCATATGATATCATTGGCCTGATGACTCTGGCATATAGCCATGTGGTCATTTTCGGCATGTCAGTCTGTGGTCAAATATGACATTAAAGACACCCTCTATATCCACAAATGTATCTATCTCATTGTCCTCTATGGACTTTGCTAATAGCCTGTTTTAGGGCTAAGTCTGTAGACTTGCCTGGCTGACACGCATATTGGCGTTCGATAAGCGGGCTTCCTTTCAGTACCTTATCTCTTATGTATCTGTCATCAGTCTTTCTAGGGTTTCAAGCAGGAAATACATCAGACTTATTGGTCGGTATGACTTTGGGGTCAAGTCTCCCAATTTAGGAAGATAAATAACTTTCACCTTTTGCCACGTTCTGGGTATGTGTCGTAATGCTATACAAGCCTTGAATAGACGAAAATAATGTGGAATTAATATTTCCTGTTCCTTTTGTAGTAGTATGGGGTATATTCCATCCACCCCTGGGGATTTGTAGGGTTCAAATTTATTTATAGCCCGCCTGATTTTGTTTGGCGTCGATATAGCTGTAGCTAGCCTCCATATTGGAGTATTTGCTCTCATTGCTTATTTACTATGCCATCTTCTAAAGTTGCTGTATAGGTATTGTCATCCTTTTTCAGAAAACATACTTGATTCACAGTACCTCCTTTAGGTAGGACTTTGTGGATTCTTGAGCATGTGGGGGTATCATTCACCCCCTCACACAATTTCCTCCACGAATGCCTTTTTGCCTTTCTAATATTTTTGTTGTACTGTGTGAGTTTAACCTTGTATGTGGTCCAGTCTTGGTTGACTTTTGCTTTATTGTATAACTTTCGCACCTCCCCTCTGAGGGTATCTAGATGTTTGGTCCACCAAATGGTTTTGTTGTTTTGTTGTCTCGTTTTCTCCGGACAGTTTACCTCATAAGCTGCAACTATTGCTTTGCTTATTCGGTCCGCTGACCTCTTAAGACTTTCACAATCTCGTGTTTCTATCATCACCCTTTCTAAGAAGTCTCTGAGTGTTATTGAATAACCTTCCCAGTTTGTCTCTCTTGGATTTCTGTATTTGATTGAAACACGCGGAGGAGTGACCAGATCAAATCTGATCTGTCTATGGTCGGAACACGAAGGCTCCTCTGACACATGCTAGTTAGCAATATCACCACATGCTTTTTCCGACGAGAGAGTAATATCTAGCACTTCTCTTACCGTTGTTGTTACAGAAGTCGGCTTATTACCTTTGTTAGCTATCATTAACCTTTCTGTTAAAATTAACTGAAGTAGTGACTCACACTTAAGTGCTTCCCCATAAAATGTGGTGTGCATTTGCATCACATCAGATGATTAGTTGGAGGCCTACCCTTGCTGCGTATGCGATAACTTCTCCTAATATCACAGGTGGGCATGCCTCCTCGCCTGGGAAATAGTCCGAGCTTACAATCCAGCTTCTGGCTTCTTCCTCTGTCGCTGTAGTCAGAAGACCTGTACACACCACCACATATACAGCGCATATTTCTTATCTATCTTCAGCTACTTGATTCCTATATGGGGCACATGTGGACAGATATTATTCAAAAAATAAAAACACTTCAAAACAAAGTCATCAAGATGTTATTTAACCTTGATTACAGAACCTCAACTTATACCTTATACAGTTTAACTGAGATATTGCCTATTCAAGATATTCTACAAATTGAACAATGTAAATTTGCATACAAGGTTATAAATGATCAAGTTAAATGTAATACCAACTTCACATTCATCAATAAGCTCCATGAATACAAAACGCGTTCACGTAATAATGTATTTTCAAAACCTGTACGTACTAATATTGGCCTAAACAATCCCATAACACTATGCATGAAAATACACAACACTCTACCCAAGGAAATAACAGGTAGCCTTAATATCAGTATATTTGAGAGTAAAATAAAGAATCTTCATACTTGCATATTCAATGAATGATTGGCATAAATCTCTACATTTTTCATATTTACAATTAGATTTGAATTAATATTTGAGTATAAGTTAATCTTTATAATATTATTGTTTTTGTATATTGTTTTCAGTATTATATTCGATACCTATATTGTTGATTATCTAATTTTCCGAGACCAGCACGTTGGTGGTGATTTGGATAACCTTTCTTGGATAGTGCTGTTATTTTATTCTATGTATTGATACATGATTGTAACCATTCTTCGATATTTGAATAAAGTTCTTGAAAAAAAAACATCCCTGGTGGTATTAATGTACATTTTACTCTATTACTATATAATATACATGCTCGAGGTATACATATTGGGTTTTAGACCTGCTATGTTTCCTTCATGTAGCCAGGGTTCTTGTAAGAGGGCCAGGTCCAGACCCTCTTTGCCGAATCTCCTACATATCACAGCGCTTGCCGCCTTAGCATGATGGAGATTCAACTAAAGAACCCTTACCTTCCTATCAATTTCTGAGAAGAGGGGTACTCTCCCGTTGCTTTCTCAGAGGCTTCCCCTTCCTTAGGTATTGTCCTCTCATGGACTACATATCTCTTGAGAGGACTTTGTGTCTTTGTGAAGATCCTGCTATCTCCTCTTCTTGTACCTTTTCGGTCTCCAGATTCGCTTCGAATTCATCTTCCCCGCTCTTGTCAGTTGGTTCATGCCTACCCTTCACACGGAATTTCAGTCTTCCCATGTTGTGGTAAGGAGACATGTCCAATTTACGCTTACTGGTAAACTGCGAAGACGCATACGAAAATGCCTATAGGTGCAAGGGGGGTCATTCGAGCATTTACTTCAGAATTTCATTTAGATTTTTTACAATTCAGGCATAGTTATCATCAATTTACTGAGTATTATAGATATTATTTTGCCAGAAGTTCAGTTCGTAATAATTATAGGCAGTGGATGGGTGAGGGGTTTCATTCAAATATTGCCAGTGTTTAGGTGCTGATAAGCGTTCCTTGGTTATATTACTGATGAAGATTAATGTTTTGAAAATAGTTTCGGATTAAATATTGAAAAAATAGATAAACTGCAAATTTTTGTCATCGAAACATTTGAAAATCAAAATTTGTGATAGCTCATAGTTTTTCGGCTATCCAAAGTTAACAGAAAATAATATAAGAAATACAGGTGCGTAATTAAAAAAATAAGTTGATGATGGTTTCTATAAGACGAAACGTCGGTCTTAAAATTCGAAAACGCTTTCGTGTAGAGAAGAAAACGTGGCAATGATGAAATGTTATTCATATCGATTAATTTCTTCTAACAATGCCATAAAAAAAATTAAATGGTTTTATGAAATTTGGATTTTTTTCGGATATCTCCGATAGTATTAAGAATTTTCCAAGTTTCAGAATAGCATTATGTTAAGCATTAAATTGCGCAACTTTTCCATAATTTAACAGACCCAGTATCTCTTACGGTTTACGAGATCCTAATGATGAGGCTGTACAGGGTGTACAGGGTGGACCAAATTCGAGGCGTAACATGGGGATCTCGTAAACCTTAAGATATACAGGGTCGGTTGGGTCGCGGCAAAGTTGCGTAATTTTGTGCTCAATGAAATGCTGTCGAGAAAATCGGAAATCTCCCACTACTTCTGGAGATCCCCGAAAAAACTGAAATTTGACTATTATTGATAACCAAATAGTATTAAATCAAATGTTCAAGAATGTTACCACATTGTTAAATGCACTCGGATTCTCATTTGCAAATTTTTTATAGCTCTATTTATAGTTCTTCCTGGAACAGCTCTGACTTATTTTATCAAATTCTGTTCTAGAACTTCCCCAGAGGAAGAAATCTAGGGAACTGAGATCAGGACTTCTATAGCTGGCCAACGAACGAATCCCTGATTGCCAAACCATTTATTTGGAAACAGCAAATTCAGAAAATTTGAAATTTGTCTTCCATTATCAATCAATCAATCAATATCTTTATTGTTTCAAATGATTACATATCATATAACAAGAGCTTCGAGCTTTCAACAAAATTAAAGTATTACACTTAAGAAAAGAAGTTAAAAACAGAAAAGAAAAAAATATAAATAAAATATTCACTCCTAAGCGGAAAAAATTATAACAAAAACTATATGATTATATATACCGCACACATACCTGCTCACATCAGCAGATAAAATCAACAGACATGTAAAATTTCATTCATTGAGAACAAATGATCGGAGTTTAAGTACATTCCATATATGTGTGCACAGTTTTTTAGCTTCAGTGGAGGCAACATTCTCGAAATAAGTTATCAGGTTGTCGAAATTGGAAAGACAATGAACATTCGAGGGTTTAATGGAAGAATATATTGGACAGTCGAAAAGTATATGTTGCAGCGTTTCAAGTTCATTTCGATTGCATATGGTGCATATTTCATTAGGAATTATTCGATAGGTACTACCATTGTATGTTAAATTTATTACATATTCACTGGCCATCCTCATTTGAGCAAGAGTCCTGATGAATTGAATAGGAACTTTCATAAGTAAGTATTCTTGGGGAGAAGGATATATTTTAAAATTACGGTACAGTGTAAGGGAAAAAGAGCGAGAAGCGAGGGAAAAGTCTGAGTCATAGAGCTTTCTTTTGTACGTAGAGAGTAGTGCTTGCTTATTTTGTCTGAGACTGTTGATATTGAGAAAATCAATGGTGCACTCAGGTCCAACAAAATCGAGTTCTTTTTTTAGTTGTGCTACCCAGTTATACCTGATATCCTCGCCACTGTTATTGAGAGACACCAATTGAAGAAAACATATTTTATTTCTGACAGTGACATTATAAGCTTATATCGTCATAGTTACGATATCTATAATGAGGGTCATAACTCCCTTGGGATATTAAGGTTCAAAAACTCCCTCTTACCTTTTACAGGTGAAAATGATACAAGAAATGCTTATAAACGTTTATATGTAATGAAAACTAAGACATATTTTCCTTATTCACGTCATTACAAATAATAAATGTACAATTTTCAAATGTTTCCTGAAAATTACTTCGGCCGCTGGAAACAATCTCTTCTTTTTTATGGGTGGTGCTGTTGCTGTTCACTACAGTCGAGGTGCCTGCCTCTTCTGATGGCAAAGTAGACAGCATACGCGCCGTTTTATTTCTCAATTCAATACTGTCCTCCAGATACCCCTCTGCCACCGTGGAACTTCTCCAACCTCCGTGTCTTTTTAAGTTTGTCATAGTTGCTCCTGCATTGGCTAGGGCAGTAGCAGAAGTGCGACGAAGGCAATGTCCCGTATAGGTTAGTGGGTTTGGCAATCCTAAATACATTGCGATTTTGCTAGGAATTTTGCCAAACATATTCTTTCCAATTGGCTGAGTTGTACATTTATTTTGTCGGAAGCTCAAAAAAAATCGTTTTGTACCTTCAGGACGCAAGGACATATAAAGTCTCAATAAAGGCAAAGCAGAGAACTCTTTTTCATCCACAACTGTAAATTTCTTCGATACACCAGTTTTACTTTCCGGTACGTTCACTACCATAACAGTATCCCGGTCCTCTATATCTGCTATACTCATATTTAGAAGTTCCTGAGTTCTGCATCCTCCAAAATAACTCATAATTAGAACAACCTATAACAAATAAAACGAAATAAACAAACGAAAAAGAAAATTATGAGAAAAAATTACCTTATGCAATAAATGAATTTCATTAGGGGCGTCCTTTAGAAATTTGATGACATCTTTAGGAGATAAGACAGCAGACTTTTTCGGCTTATACCCCTTACTTTTCCGTTTCAAAAAAGCCTCTAGTTCGTTGAACTTGGTTATATCTCTTTTCTCATATATGGTCGCCATCGATTTGAGCATTGACCATTTAGTCCATAACGAATTTAACGTTTCTGACTGCAACGAATAAATACAATTATTACCAAATCTACCAGAAAATACTGAAAATACTTTTTTTACATAACATATCTCTGTGTCAGCCACTTCAGATATAAGTTGTATTCTTTTTGATATAGGGCTTCACTTTTCGATGGAAGTAATGATTGACTTGCTTTTTCCGCTTTTTTTATAATATCCTCCATTATATCAGAAAAATATCGTCGATTTGTGGTAAAAAATAAACACGTTTTTAACGGAAAAACATTGATTGATAAAGAATGTTTGCTTATAAACATGTAACATAGCGACAACCTAGCAACAACCAACAATGCTACAATCAACGCTACCTGATTCAAATATACCAGAAAGGTTATGAATTTAAACATTTATTGCGTTCTAAATATGGACATATTGTTATGAAAATCGGTCAAAAATAAAATTATCTATGTACCACGGGAATTATAGAGCCTTAATAACCTCTGGCAATTGCTGTCCCTCGGGCCAGAGGCTCTCGGGACGCAAACTTTGCCATCGGTAATTAAGGCCCTCATAATTCCCTTAATACATAAATAACTATTAGGAAGGGGATGGTCTTCCATGCTCAACAGTTTATCCAAGAAATTTAGAGTACATTTGAAAATTGTATATGACATCTTGACACGTCCTGTGTCAAGCCTAACAGCGTAATCTGGGGTATTGTTCGGTAACAGGAGTAGTCGTTTGAAAAATTTGAGTTGCACCCTTTCTATTATTTGTGGATAGCGCATTCCCCAAACTGATATACAATTCAATAAAATACTCACCACAAGGGAATCGAACAGTTTTACACGAGAGTACCAATCGTTCATCCTCGAGTCAGCCATTAAAGGAAGCACTGCCCCTATTGCTTGCTTGGCTTTTTCCGAAGTAGAATAGGCCATTTCACGGAAGAATGTTGATGACGCAAATCGATTGGAAAGTTTTTGAAATTGAATCTGCAGATAGATTTTTGGTCAGAAGATCTGCAGAATTGGATAATTTTGTTTTTTTCAGTATTAACTGAAAGTATATTTTCATCACAATATTCTCCAAGTATACGGAGTTTCTTTGCAAGTTCAACTTTGGAGTCGGATAAAATTACCAAGTCGTCAGCGTAAAGCAGCATGAGCAAGTTATGTCTGTTGTCGATATTTATACCTTGCGCCCCCTTTTTTTTGAAATAATCTTCAATGTCTGCGATGAAGAGAGAGAAAGGGGTAGGGCTGAGAGATTCGCCCTGATGGAAAAATCCGGTGGTTATGTCAAAGGGTTTTGTGAAACCCTCTCGTGTTTTAACCCTCATAGTTGCCGATTCATATAGATTTCTCAAGATAGTTATGAAACGTGAGCTAACTCTCGTTCTGAAAAGTTTGTGCCAAAGTAGGTTATGGTTGATGGAATCGAATGCGGTGGTGCTTCAACTGATTCATTCACATTAACTTAAATTTACTTCAATGCATCAAACTAGAATATTTGAAGCGCTCTCAATAACGAGTGCAACGAAAACAAACCTAAGACAAGAGCAATGTTTGAAAGAGAGATGGATAGATGCATTCACTTCAATAGGAAATTTTTCTCATATATACTAATTTTTCCAAAAGAAAACCAAAAACAGAAGATTCCCATCGAAAAATAAATAGGAACTTTCTTGAATATTTCTTCACAAATTCGCACACAAGTCCGAAAATTGTTTTGATTATTGGTATTTTCGTATCAATAATAGCATAATCATCTTAAATATGGTTGGTTTTTATGCAGACAAACAATACTTGAAGTTATTAAAATGATACCAGAGGCGATACAACCGGTCCAAGAAAATTTGAAGATCAGCTGACGGATAGTGGTGCAATACAATTTCTACAGGAGATGTTTTCTTTCATTGCTCTCTTCAGGAAATGTCTACAGGAAGATGTATAGACTAAGAGAGGACTGAACGCAAAAAGGTTCTACATATACGTCATCAGTACAAGAAAGAATTACACTGTTGGAAATTAGTTGCTAAATCAACAAAAAAATATAGTCCTAGTAGGTCTACAACATTTTATAGTTGATATATCAAGAGAATTTGAAGTAAATTTTCACCATAATGGGTATTGCTCGTCTTAACAACAGCCTATTTGTACGGCTACTACGTCTTATTGGTGAATTAACTACAGTAAGTTAATAATTCTACTTCACCTTATAGTTGTTCGCAGTATTTTCTGAAGTTAATTGAGCAATTACAAATTGTCATTTTCACTTTAATTTATTGTTATAATCCCTACGTCCTAATGTAGTACTAGCTACACAAAATTGTCGATTGTACTATAACTCAGTGTATTTTCAACAATATTTTACTGCTAGAATTCAAACTTCAAATTACTGAAATAATAACCATATCATGAAACACATTTTATTTTCTGAATAACAATAAAACGAAAAAAATCCACTATTGGCACAAAAACACATCAAAAGATGTCAGTAAATTGAAAAAACACCGCGGCACGTGATTCACTACTATACTGGCCAACCTCTGTATGTGTTTGTCATCCGAGACAACTTCCCATCCTCCTGGACTCCTGGAGTGTTGAGTATCTCTCGTTCAATTGCTGAAACCAAAATTATATTAATATTTCATTTCGGAATCATTTTGTCATGAATTTTTTAGAAAAGCAAGACAAATTGCATTATTGAAAACAATCCTCTTAACTCTTGAAATCACTTGGATTTATTAACTGAATAGTACATTATCATTCGAAATATAATTCAGAACGAATCTTACCACTACATTAATTTCTCTTCAATTCAACTCAGTTTTTGTTCTCTTTCTTGAAGTTACCCAGTATAGTATGGCTTGAAAAAATCCGAAGAAAGTGAAAATCCATCCATCGAACAAATACCTGAAATGAAGAATTGTACAAATAATCACATCACAACTTCAACAGTTTTAACCTAGAAGATGCAGTTATCTTCATTAGTATAGTAAAAAAATATGAAATATGTATGGGAAGTAGTAAAACTTTCATAATAATAATTTTGAAATATGAATATAAAACTGATATAATTATACTCACTTTTTCACAACGAAACTTCAATAATCACAGAGAGAATCCAAGAAAAATTCTCAAAAAATCTTGTGAAATCATTGCGCTTGCAGATTTCGACAAAAAATGTTATTTGTTGCTCTAGGTCAGGATATTCAACAAAAATCATATTGATATTGGCATGAGTAAATAAAAGTTATGTGCATGCGTGTCCACATTAATCTACTCCATGTAGGTACCTTTTTTATATCTTGACTACACGAGAGGAAAACTTATAATGAATTCGTTCTAATGCTCTACAACGGCAACAGACTGCAAAGAACTGAGCAAACTTGGGTTGGTACTTGTAAGGAATCGGTAGTCGTGAGAAGACAAACGAAAAGTAGCGAATATATCCGAAGAGATCGGAACTAAAAAATCTTTGTAACCGAGCACAAACTGTTGCAAATTGTAAAACTAGGTGATGTTAATTTGTCAACAGAGTGCGACAAAACCGCGATTTAATATTAATCTATTAGCAACTAGATGATGTTCTACTGTCTATGTTTCAATAACCATTATTGAAGTTCTTGTTACAATTATTTGTTGTTGTGTTACAGTTTATATCAAGTTGTTTGGACAGGATTTTTATCTGTTCATTTGATGCAAACTTGTTGCTGTTTTATTGACATTATCAGTAGTGAATTCAATAACTGAGTGATTTAACAACTACATCGAAAATTTTGGAAGTGAAAATGAGACACAATTGTTGTTGAATTCGACTACAATTTTATAACGATATTTGAAGATGTTGAAAGTAACAACTAATTTCCAACAGTGTAGGAAAAAAATGATTGCATTTTACCTCTCTTCTGGGATTGGGATTATTTTGTGTTTTTTATATCTATGATGATGGATTTTAGATCATATCTATAGATCATATTTCGTGAATACATTTTCCAATTTGATTTGCTCTCAAATATTTATCTATCACTTCAGATAATGAACGTTCAAAACATTTATCGGGAATCAATTCATTTTGGCAGATAACTCGAACCTATACCTACATTAAAAAATCGAAATGAGGGTCATCCTCTTCCACGTTGTGTTACTTTATTTCATCATAAACGAAGGTAAGCACTTGAATTCTATCGCATATTTCTTGAATTCTTGAAATTACTTTTTTATAAATACTTGCATTTTACTTCGATTATTATTATTTTATACAATTCCACAGTTTCAATAAACATATCAAAAATATAAATATTTGTTGCAGTTTTGAACTGTAATTTTGCTAATGATTTCATCAATGATGAATTAGGACGAATACCGTTTCAGCTAAAAATATCGCATTCAGGTAATATTAGGGACCCATTTACGTAGCATTAGTGAATTCTGACTAGCCACATACATAATATATAATATAGTGCCTAATAAAGATTTCGAAATGTCATGTGTAAATTGGGAAGATGAGTGGCCCACATACGGAACCCTGTGGTACACCAAATGTCAAGTTTGTATCAACCATGGACGTATAAACACAGATGGACTCAGTTGTTTACGTTATAATGTGAAGCCGAGAAATTCAGTGACATGGTCACATTCTGTACACCTGCCATTGAATTAGATGTTGTCACGTCTTGTCATTGATAAATCCTAATTTTAGTCTAAGATCATATTCTGTTCATTTGGGATATTTTAATCATCCAATCCTATCATAATAAATTCAGAAAGTTCCTGAAACAAATGAGATCAACTCAATAGAATGAAAATTGCTCGTAATCGAGGTAGTATTACGTGGTATTACTCCTGCGGAAGTAGCAGAGCCAACAGAGGTTATGTACCACTGGCAACATTGCTTCAAATCAGTCTCGTTTGACATTCGCTTGGAGCAAGTCTTTGTTTACAAAACTTCGTTTGAGTGATTAATAGTGTTTAATCGAGTTATTTTGTGAAATACTTTGAACATAGACATTAAAAATGGTGAAGCAGTGCTGGTTATGCAGGAAAACTAAGTTTTTACACCCAGATCTGACATTTCATTCCTAAATACTATATGTTTACATTATCGAATCTGAGTAACATAGGCGTAACAATGGGTTTATTTATCATTTCATGATCATAATAGTATTCCAATGATATTGTTAGTTATATAGCAGGTTTCATATCAACGAGTTTGAATTCTATTGTCACTTGCTCCAGATGTAAGAAGTTATTGACGGATGAAAATGAGGAAACTTTTTTCAAGCTACAGAAAAGGAAATAGTATGAAAACCTTACAAAATAATCTAAATTAGTCATTGGAATTCGTAAAGAGGCTGAGAAATATTTTAGATTTTTTAATATGAATATTTTGGTGAGTAAAACATTGCAAAATATTCCGAAGGAATTATATCAACATTTTGGTGACCACTTTCTATGATGGAGATAATATTGATGGCCACCCTGTACAATTTTTTGAACTAATCCTTCATAAATATTTCAAAATAAGAATACACCACGAAACGATGAATAAATTAGATTCATCAACTGTCAGATTACGGAGTGGTTTATGAAGACTATTCTGTTCAGAAAACAATAGTCACATTGAGGACCTGTTTCAGAAATCGCAATTCTATGTCAGTCACTGTATCTACAAAATTAATAAAGCAACCTTAATATAAAACTTTGTTTTATTACATCATATTATCTTTAACCTTGAGTTACCTATAAAGAACAATAAAGTTATCACAGGGGTTTAATATCATGTTATTTATTCAACTTAGGATACTTCTGCCGTTAGATGTTCGATAGATTATAAGGGTTGTCAAAATAACTGATATTATTTATTTTTATTCATTCTATATACCTATAGCTACTAATTCAATGATTAGCTCATATTTGAATGTGTATTTAGTTTTGAATCGTCCATTGAATTTTATTGACAACGAAATAAAACTTCTCGATAAGTTAATCACGTACGCCACTGTAGCGGAGGGAACAATCACAGTCTATCGTTTCCAACTCTCTTCCCTTCAACCCGACTGCCTACGAACTCTAAGCCTTCAAAACAATGTGCGATGAAGGTATAGGCGTGCTGTGTCCATCTGTGTTTATACGTCCATGGTATCAACAGATATTTCATCTCCTTATTTTTCAGTTTGCAAGCGAACATGTGCAAACTATATATATTTGGAAACAAAATGAAAAATAATTTACTATAATTGAAAATATACGGGGTGTTTGTTCAAATCAAATTTGCGATTTGCATTTATAGTAGCTACAATGTGTTTTTCCACCTCGTATAGTTAAAGCTGATGGTAGGGGTCAAATTATAAGAGGACACCCTGTACTCATGCACATACCGAATGTCACTTGTTTATCTGCAGAAACAAAAAATTTATAGAGGTGAGCTAGTCTTGAGAAACACCAGGTATTTTGAGACTATGACGTAACTATACCCAAGCTGAAAAAAGTATAATTAGCCTTTCTATTGAGAAGTAGGTATCATGCTAGTATCCCATATTGATTTTGTATTTTTTTCAGGGTTAACTTTGAAATGTTATAAATGCACAGGCCGCGCTTGTTTGAATGTTACGGATAAAACAAAGACCCTTGAATGTGCAGATGATGAAGTTTGTTATGTTCGTAACAATAAATGTAAGTATAAGGAATATTCAATTCAATATTTTATTCGTATATTTCATCTCGTACTGGCATCTCGAGAACACCAAATGATACGAAATTGGTTCATTTTAGTGAACGATGAAATCGGAAATATCACAAACCTTTTTAAAAATATACGGAGAAAAGGATTTTCATCGTTCGGACTTTCATGATGGAAATTACAGGCGAAAATGTATAAAAATCAATACATGAGATACATATCTGAATTTATAAAGATATTAAATATTTAAATTCAATCATAAAATTCAGGTCCGTACCAAAATCAAAGCACAGCAAATTATATAAAATCTCAAACAGAGAAAAAAGTTCTCTAAAGATATTTACATCGTGCCATTGTTCACTAAAATTGTACCGTTTTTGAGTTGCCGATGTAAAATGTTCTTCAACGTGTATAAAGAACATTAGAAGATGATTATACAGGGTGTCCCGAAATTACGTAGAAAGATTTCAGCTGCAGATTCTATAAACGAAAATGGTGCGAAAAGTTCAGGTGAGCCCGAGATGAAAGTTTTTTGTAAATATCTTCGAAACCCTTCAAGACAAAATAACCAAATGTTTGCAGTTTAATCAGAAAATATACAATCTCAACATTTTCATATCATAATGGTACTCCTGTTATTTCGAGCACCGTTATCGAGATAACTCATTATTTTCATTGCCCCCGAATATAAAATGAAAACATAGCCGAAAAATTCATTAACAGATTTGGGAAAAAAGTACGCCCCTGTGAGCAAATTTTCGATCTTTCCTCAAGAACCCATGTTGATATGAACTTTATTCACTATTTTTGTTCATAGATTCTGCAGCTGAAATCTTTCTATATTATTTCTGGACACCCTGTATTGTGTAGGGAGGGGAATCGTGAAGGCTATGCAGCGTCACAAGAGTACCTCGACCTTTCAGATATTTTGTGCATGACCCTCAATCTATTCAAGTCCTGGGATACCGAAACTTCGTAAAACGTCTATCATTTTTCTAAGTTTCTGACACCGGAATGCTTCGAGAAGGCCCCTTCTAGCAAATGTTCTGTAGTTTCAGCGAAGCTCTTGCAATAGCGGCAACTATCACTCTCCGTTTTACCCATCTTTTTGAGGTGATACCTCAGAGGGAGAAATAAATCTCCCAAGTTACAGAACTTGGAAGTGGCTGAAAGCTCGACTAAGCTAATAAATGAAAAATGGAAAAGCCATTAATTGGACATTGGAGATTTATTTCTGGAGTGTTTCTTTCTTCTGCCGCATGGTGTCGCCACTTCCAATTGTCTCTTGGAACGCGGCTCAGGTGGTCAAATAGACGCGACGAAGGTGCATTGGGAAAGGCAACGCTTCGAGTGGAGATCTCACGGTCTCTACTCGGATAACTACCCTGCACTGATGAGGGCCAATAAGCCCGAAATCGGTCTGTAGGTTGTTAAGCGTGCCTGTCTCGATGTGAATTTGTCACGTCTTATTAGGAAGAAAGAAACATTTGCGATCTGCATTCACAGTGTGAATCGTTGCATGAACTACGAGCAGATATAATTCAATGTTCTGCGTGGTATTTACCAGGAAAGTAGTTGTTTTCTGCTCGTAGTCTACCAGACATCCATTTCAAAATATGTTTGATATTCTAATTGGAAAGAATATTATCTCTTTCTAAAAATGACCTTCACTTTTGTTATCGTATATTTTTTCAACGTGTTTTTTATTTTGGGAACTGTTGGAAACGAAGTCTTAAGATACATTACTTGTTGTCCTCCATAACTTCTGATTTTCTTATGGGAAAATGCTCCTTGTCTGACCTTTACCAAACACAATTATTATAATTGCCAGTAATAATCTGCTGTTATTGGTACTCACTGAATTCTACTCTATTCTATTGCTCAATGGTTTTGTTGATTTTTTGACAAAAATATTTCTCTATAATGGTCCTACATAATTCATTCATCACAATTCGCATGGGATATTGTTTCGTTGTAACAATTTTCAATTCTCTAATGTATTTCACACCCAATCAAGAAGAATTTTCATAGTGGCACACGACAGTTTCAATTATTCTCTAATTTATAGACAAGGCTGTGAGAGATTGTGGTGATGCCAATGTATGCCAGAATAACAAGGAATCGAATGAACTTGACTGCCACACTTGTGAGAGTGATCTCTGCAACTCAGATACCTCTGTAATTCCTACAACAAATAAACCTACTACTACCGACAGCAGCCCCACCAACAGTACCAGTAACTCGAGCGATGAAACTAACCCTACCAGTGCTGAAAGCAGTACCAGTACAGATCATACAAGTAAACAAACGAGTGTGATACCAACAGTCACATCAAGCATCGAAATCAGTTCTACTACCGATATAAGTACCGCTAATCCAAGAAACGGAACTAACCCTAGCAGTACTGACAGCAGTACCAGTACAGCGCATACAAATAACCCAACCACTAGAAGCCCAACTACTGGAACCCCAACCTCTGTAAAACCGACTACTGGAAACCCTACCACTGGAACCCCAACCTCTGTAAAACCGACCACTGTAAGGCCAACCACTGTAAGCTCAACCACTGTAAGCTCAACCACTGTAAGCTCAACCACTGCAAGCCCAACAACTGGAAGCACAACCAATAAGCCTAATTCCAGTCATTCTTATTGTTTCAATTATATTTCCTTGAGCATGATGTTTATGCTGATGATGGCATTGTACTGACGCTGAATTATTTAGTACATATATTCTGATTTGGGATTCTTGTACACACTTTTATTGATTTCGGCTGTTATGTACCCCATGGTTCGATACTTGGCCCAGTGCCAATTTGAATGAAGGTCTGACTTCATTTACCGATGATGCTACGATTCTATTCTATAGATATTATTGAAACAACTGAAATTCTTGTACTCACCTATTGAGGGCTTCGAGATGCTATGCAGTAAGACAATAGTGCTTTTCTATACTTCTATACACTACACGTTGTTTTGATACCAACATAATATGTCTATCCTTTGGATAAATCTTGTAGGTGAGGAGAGGCCGGTTCCTACTACCATTATTATACACAGGTAAGCAGTAGCGTATTAATATAATTATTTTGGGTTGATTTTGCAAGCAATAAACATCAATTAATAATAATAATATTTATTCGTCACAATTTCACAATATCAATGATAATACATAGAATTTTTATGAAAAATATTCGACAAATAAATGTGGGTTTCCACTTTAGGATGAACCTGAGCGTGGGACGGAGAACTATTTCAGTACAATTAACTTAATAATGAATGAACACCCACTAAGGCATTGCCTGGGCGTGGGTGTTCTTTCATCGTGTATATGGTTATTGAATAATTATAAATTAAAAAATGAAAATAGTGGAATAATAACATAATAGTGAATAGTATATCTGAATAGTAGACATATAGACACATTTTTGTACAAATGAATTTTAACATAAATTAATATACATATAATCAAGATTGAAGAATTACACAGTGTAGTGCCACTAATTGATGACAGTATGGATTGAAGGTATTTCAATATTGCAAGAGAAAAAAATATACATGGAAAAAAAATAATACATGGAATATGAATATGAACTCATTTTCATAATGTCATTTCTATTATTATTTCATACGATCGAGGGATCAATCAATCGATGTATTAAAACTCTACCTGTTTCTGAAATGAAACATTTGACATCTTTTTTAAATGAAATAATTGTCGGTGCAAGTCTGGTTTTCAGAGGTAAATAATTGTAGAGCCGGTTTGCAAGATGAATATATGTTCTCTGAACGATTGTTTTTGTTGAGCATACCGTGCTCAGTTTTGCATTGGTTTTGAGTCTTGTATTATGCTTGTGATCTACATAGTTTAATTTTGTTCGGTTTTTTTGTTGTTCCACAACAGTTTTTAGGAAGTATAGTTGCCTGAGGTCAAGCAATTTTGATTCTTTGAAAAGTGTTTCCGATGAATATTGTGATGGTTTTCAAAGTACATCTAATTTTTTCAAATGCGATTTTGCTACTCCATCCCAGCCTACTATTCCATATGCAAGACGAGACTCTACTATTGCGAAATAGATTGTTTTCATTCGTGAGGTATCTAATATATTTCTCAAGTACTTGAATCTATAGAGAGTGCTCCTTAATGTTTTAGTCACTTGGTCAACATGATAGTTCCATCTCAGGTGTCTATCTATCACTACTTCTAAATACTTGATTTTTTCTGTTGATCGAATTAATATATTGTTTCCGATATTCAATGTATCATATTGGGGTAGTGAGTTGGCATAGCACGAGAATGGTAAAAAGAAAGTTTTTTCGTAGTTTATCGATAGTATTTTATCCGCGAAGCATTCAAAAAGTTTACTCATGTCATCTTTTGCTTTATAGTTTTGAGGTCATTCCAGCTATCAGCACTGTACAGTACTGCTGTATCATCAGCGAAGCAAACAATGCTGCCACAAGTATCGTGACGCAATATACACAGAAAGAAATCGGTACCTAAATATAATGAAAAAGTACAGTGACTCAATGAACAATTTCATTAATATTGGTCCGATGAACGCAATCGTTGTGTCAATGTAACACTGGTTATCCTTATTAAGAATATGAATGTTAATAATATTAATGAACGCTTTCATTAATTTCATGATTAATTACATAACATAGGTTCGTTACTGTAACGAATTCCATTCATAGAACAAATGAACAGTTGTTCATTGCATTCAAGAATATTGGTCGTTACTTCAATGAATAGTATTCATTTAATATATGTTTCCGTTTATCATCCAAATGCTCTCTCTATACATTGAATTGATTAATTTTGTTCATTGTTTGAATAAATGGTATTCATTGAATTGATGCATATTGATCATCAATGCAATAAAGGTTCCTTATTGATTTTAATATACAGGGTGTCACAGCGCTGTTGTAGGTACCTCCTTTTCTCCTTCAGTTTCAGAGATAATTTATCAAACTCAAACACATGCTGCATTCTTGCTATAATATTACTTTTGTTAATGTAAATAATTTACAAAAGTGACATATAGAAATTTTACAGCATGTATTGAAGTTCGATCAATTGATCTCTGAAACTGAAGGAGAAAAGGAGGTATACCAGCGCTAAATAATTTGGATGTCCCAAATTTCGATAATTCATCCTCAAGATGAAAAATTATCCTGTAACAACTGCGAAATAGTGACAAGAACAGGCTTTGATCAGAAAATTTTATATTTCTGATAAAATTAGGTGATACTCAATTGACCAACACTCCACTTTGAGATGCCATGGACCTTTTCCTGAGATTAATAATAAAGAATATCTATCTTGCAAAATACTTAAACCAAAAGCATAGTTCCACATATTAGTGATAATTGAAGCCCAAACAGGTGACAAGATAAGGGTTCTCTAGATGTCACAAGAATGAAGAATGATTATAATTTATTATTATAAAAATAAAACAAATACATTACATTGACTAATATTAATCTGTACCTACGTATATAAATACAATACCTCCAATATCATTCACATAATAAATCCTCATATTAACTATAGGTTAACATATCATTACAATAATTGAAAGAAATATCAGAGGCGATATCAGAACATAACGAATATTCCATGAAACTCACTAGGAAAACGATGAAAAGTATGTATACATTGCAAAATAATAAAATTATGTGAAATGCAAATTCTGAACACAAGAAACTGGTCTTTGGATTATTGATAGAAAGTCCACTAAAAGTTTTTTCGATTGAATTAATTCAATCATTTCGCGTTCCATTACATTTTGAGGAAAATCCATTGACATTGTCATGTAAAACGTTGTAGTCCATGTTAATCTAAAAAATATTTGGGATGAGCAAATGCTCTATTAGGTATACTTCTTATTATTAGCTTACCAGACGAAACCCAGAGGGCCGTTTGTACTGAGGCCAGTTCTTGAATACGTCTTCTTTCTTCCTTCCATGTATTTATTGAAGTATATAGTGGCTGAAGGATTTCCAGTAAGTATCGAACCTTCTGCCGTCAGATTATCATATCTGAAAGCCTTCATGCAGGCTGCAGGCGCTGCAGCGTTTGTTTCTGGATCTGAAGAAATTTCATAAATAATCGGTAGTGTTTCATACAATGTATGAATTGAAATTTTCGACATCAAATCAATAAATTCAAAATTCAAAATAATCCTTCGAAAATTAGTGCTGATATGAATGGAATTTCCAAAAGTGTGATTCTGTTAAAAATTTAGATTTCATGAGGGTGCCCCGGTCTTACTGAATATATAATATCAACATATAGGTTTAACAATAATTCCTTACCTATTTTTTTCAATCCAAATTCTTTTGTAGGTGGTAGGTACCTTCTGAACTTTCGTCATTACAGCAGTTTTAAATGTGCTTTTCAAATAAGAACACTTGTTGTATAACTTTCCTTCAATCTATACGAAAAATACTCAACTCACGTGACACCAGCACTTCACAACTCTCACGAAAGCGAGAAAACAATACGTTGGCAATTCAAAAATATAACCAAGCTTATACAACTATCTAGATGCCGAATTTCGGATTATTCTATGGTAAGCCTCCCTTCCACATATTTGTTTCATCGTCTCAATGAATAATTTCATTAATACGATAACGAGATTCATCGTTTGATGATTGGTATATTAATATGATGTACGTATACATTGAGACAATGAAATATATTCGAAGAATCAATGGAGATGAGTTCAATCTTCTGTTTTTTTATCCTAACGAATACGTTCATCAATACAATAACGCGATTCATAGTTTGATGGTTGATACATCAATATTATGTCCTTTCACATTGAGACAATGAAATATATTCGAGGAATCAATGAAAATAGGTCTTCAATGTCAAATAATCTGAGTACATTATGCCAATGAACTTATTTGAACTTGTACCTATACCTATATTGACCATATGAACTTCATATGTCAGTGAAATGTACTGAATTTCATGTTGGGAACAACATAATTAAATCATTGGTCTTCTGTTCCTGACATAGCTAGTTGATTTGAGAACAATTTGACCACACTGGTCCATTGGCAGACCGTTGAAATAAATACTTTTATCAATACTTTCTGGAAACGAAGTCATTGTTTTAATGCACATTTTCTTGCGCTCAACAATTTTTTTCCAAAGCCCCAACGAAATCTTTTTATTGGTCTGAATAACTATCATCATTAATCTCAATTCAAAATGTATTGTTTAAATGAATACATACATTATGTCGGTAAATGATTATTCATTGACGCAATCAAAATACATCATGCCAATGAACGAAGAGGTAATGAATCTTATTTATTGATATCATGAACTTTATTCCTCAAAATAGTGTAGTAATTGCTCTGGGATCATGAATTATTTTCATTGATATGATAATAAATATAACATTTTCACAGTGAACTCTTTAATCATCTTATTGAATTTTTCCATAATCACAACGAAACCTGTGCATTGTTCTGAACAACGATCATCATCGATAACAATGAATACGAATTCATTTTTTCAATGAATACTGACATATTTCATTAAATATTTATTCATTGACTTGATGAAAAATTCATTGTGCAAATGAACGAACAGGTGAAAAACGGCATTTATTGATATTATGTACCATATTTTTTTCAGTGTATCATTGATGTATATTGTGAAGAGAATTTGCCCCAAAACTGTTCCTTGCGGTACTCCGCATTCCACAATCCTTTTTTCACTGATGACGTTATCGATTTTTACGTATTGCTCTCTGTCTTGAAGGTAACTCTACATGAGATTGAGTGTGTTGCCTCTGAAACTCATATCTTGCAAGATCATCAACAGTTGTGAGTGGTTCACGGTGTCGAAGGCCTCAGCAAGATCTAGGAAAATACATAGACTTGGTTTACTCTTTTCTAGATTTCCTGATATTTTGGAGGTAAGAGAGATAATAGCATCTTGGGTAGAAATCCCTTCTTTGAATCCATACTGATTATTTGAGATGAAATTATGCTTGTTAATGTAAGATATCAATCTTTTTTTGATTATTTTTTCTAGTGTTTTAGCCAGATTTGAAATCAGTGTTATTGGTCTGTAGTTTAGAACTTCATGCTTGTTTCCTTTTTCAAAGATTGGTTTGATAACCCCTGTTTTAAGTTCTTTGGGAAATTTTCCTGTTTCTATTATTTTATTAAAAATGTTGTTCAGAGGAGAAGCTATCTCCGTTTTTATTTCTTTTAAGGTTTCAGCTCTGATTTCATCGATACCGGAAGTTTTGTTCATTTTGAGAGATGATATTGTTTCAATAATCTCTATTTCTGTTGTAGGTTCCAAAAATATAGAGTGCACAGAAGATGCTTTTTTCAGGGAGGAATTCACAGGTTTTTGTATTTTTTCCGCAAGTCTTTTCCCAATCGAGAAATAGTGATTATTGAAACAATCTGATCAATTGATTTAGAAATCATCGAAAATTCTATGGCAGTCAACCCTAGGCAGGTGGTCACACGAACAAAACAAGTGAAGGTAGTTTATAATGGTTTCAAGTCAAGGACAGAAAAGGCATCTCTATGTATTTTATTGCTCTGAGTGTTGCACTGTCTCATTTAGGTTATGATGATTTTGTGTTTGTGAGAAAATATCCTTCAAAATAATTTAAGGGTTGCATTGAAGAGCAGTCAGATGTTTTTCGAAAGCCAAATTCAGGAAATTTTGACAATCATCGACAACTTAAGATATCCAACATCGCTTCAACTCAATACATCAACAATTTTTTCACAAATTTGAACAGAAATTAAAAAAATATCATTATGAAGATAGAAAACAATTTCATCTTATGATTCTTTCTTGTATTGGGAATGAATTGGCCTTTCAGCATAACATGAAATGTTTCATAGGTAAGGTCATCCGTGGAAAAAAAAGTTAGGAAAGAAGCATGTGCACCGAACAATAACTCGTTCAGTCAACCTACCGTCGATATCCGCAACATATGGAAACCGCTGATAAGGTACCTCAAAATACATTACTACCCCTTCCACTGCGATCAATATGATTTTTGAAGTACCTATGCGCTCTTTGTCACATCCATATAATTGATAATCAGAATAAAAAGTCAGAATTTCAAATTATCATCTTTATTATCTGCTGAAAGTCTAAATCCATATTATTTTTATGAAGTGAATAATGTTGAAATATTTCTCAAAAGTATGTAAAGAATTGATTCAGATGAGTCCAGAAATTCCATGAAAGGTTTGAACATATTCTAAAACACAATTTTCAGAACCGAATACATCAATATCCAAAATGAACTGATAAATGATGAATTTGACACAGGAGCAGAATTGCACAATGTCGAATTACATGTCCCACAAAATAATAATAAGTTCTCTTTAGGTGTCTGAGATGCTCTGAGCCTATCGCATTCAGAATGGGGAGCGCAGTTTCTGTAGATTGTTGTGATGTTTCCCTCTGAAAAGAGATAACTAATAACTATAATATGCAAATCATATATCTAATAAAAACTATATGTATAGGTAACAAGGATACCTGGATACCAAAACTAAAGCCAATAAATAGAAACAAAGTACCTTACTGCGATACGAATCGCTTATTCCTAAGTTTAGATCAATAATGGACTTTCGTTTACATCATTGCAATTGAATGTCTTCATGTTTTCAGTAATTTCAGAAATCATCGGTACCTATACACCATTCGTGTTCTGATTTGCAATTACTCACTATATCATCACTCACCAATTACTACAAAAAAACAAAGAGACTAAATGTTTTGTTGAAATTTCAATTATGATCGAAACAAATGTTCCTAACCTTAAAAATTATAGAAACGTCAGTGAATTTCAACTCGTCAAAACTCACGCATGCGGATAATACATCATTAGCAAGTTATACAATATTTTGTTTCTCCAAAACTAGTTTCACTTTCGCGTGAAGAGATAGTAGGTGTAATCCTTATAAATAGATGTTATTAGATATATGATGCAAACACAGTAGTTGTAGATGTAATCGAAGAAATTTTGTGACGGGATGGTCGAATCTGAACCTCGAGCATTTCTTAGGTGAAATATTTTTGTTCTGCATGGAAGAGAAATTCTAGTTTTTGTGATGATGCTTAGACTATGCTGACAACAAGACGATTAGATGTACTCAGCACGCATCAATTTTATCTATGACGCTGCCTGAAAGTCTGAAGTCGCGTCCGGCATCATATACAGGGTGCCTTTTTTCGGCAAAGTTGCGCATTTTCATGCTGAACGACTCAGGATATGGACAATTAATATACATTCTTACAATCAGGTGAAAATTCACCAAATATTACCATCGACTCACCTTTCCACAAGTATTTTATACACGAAAACGATTCAGTGCAATTGGCGGTTAGAACCTGCTTGACATTTCTCTGACATTGACTATTCGGACCCATTATTTCTTGACACTGGTAGCACCTAATTGCCAACCCTGAATCGATTGAGAAAATTCTTTATTTATAAGATTTTTACTCAATGCAAATCATATGAAGGAAAATTCACTATAAAAAACAATTATTGTACAGAATAATGTTAGACTAAGGAAAATAATTTTTGAACAAAAAAATTATTAGCAGTATATGGATCGTCGGAAAATTTTGGGTGGATTATTAGTATATCAGGAGAAACCAAGACGACTCGGTAAAAGTTCCTGAAGAGAGGTGAGGGTAGCTAAATAATCGTTTTGAGGGTTGGATACTGTGTTTTACGATTTGTCCTATCAGAAAAAGTCAAAGTTGTAGATAATTAAAAACTATAAAACTTTTGTATTATTCATTCTTGAACATAAACTCAAAATTCTTCGCATCAAAAATTCGTTGTTATGAAATTTGGTTGAAACGTTTTTTCAAAGCAATATAATGTATTTTTCGATTATATAAGATTTCAAAAGGCGAAAAAAAAAACAAAAAAAAAATATATTTTTTATTTCAAATAGGGGTTGAAATTGATGAAAAAGATAAATTTTCAGTTGATATAATCACTTTTACTTTCAATAAGAGACCATCGTTAAGACACAAATCTGATCCATCTTGATAATAATATCATCAAAAACCAGCTAAAGAAGTGAATAAATCGATAGCCCTTTCAAAAATAAGTAACGTGTACAGGATGGATCAAATTCAAAGCGGCACATAATATATGGGCGCTCTCGTGAACCGTGAGATTTTCAGGTTTTAAGGTTAAATTTTGAAAAAGTTGCGTATATCGTGCTCAATGAAATCCTTTGTCAACATCGAAAAAAATCCGATTACTTACCTACTTCCGAAGATATCCGGGAAAAACCGAAATTTCAACTTGCTGTAGCTCGAATGCGATGCATTCTAAGACAAATGCAATACGTCCTTGAAATATCCAAAACGAATTTCGAATCACCCTGTATTATTATTATAAATGCGCATCAGGAATAAGAACGAATTTTTACTCATGTATAGAGTTATACTCGACACACGTGAATAGACTAGTATCTCTTAAGATTGCTTTTGGATAATGCATACTGCATACATGTAGAATAAGAAGGTGAAAAAAATTATCTCTTTCGGTTAACCCGTTAATGAGAATTATAAGATCCAAATGAGCATTTAAATTGGGGAATAAGGTATCTTCGTAATCATCCGGTATATAGTATATCAGCCTGATACTTTCTAAATGAATACCTTGTATATTGTACTGTTGATTTTACTCAGAGAACATTGATTGCCATAAGCCGATTTGTAATATGTACCATCTATAATAGATTCTTTAGCATTAGGTTTTATGATTTTTATTCTGAACAGTACAGTTCCAGTTCGGTATAGTGACACATAGTTATTATGACCTACCTGTAGATATTTGACGAGAGACGATGAATAAAATTGAAACTGCTAAAAATCCTTTTGGATACATGTCTTGGAATCGACTTGGAATACTTGCACAGATTAAAAATATGACTCGCGGGAATGTTTTCGTCAACGTTAGCACAGTCATTCGCGTAACTGATAAGATTGGAACTGTAAATAAAGATATAGGTTCGATATGAGTGGGGTTGACATTATGAATAAGCCACCTTCGATTTTTTGTTTTGATTGATGTATTGATGCCTCCATGAAGAAACCTGAATAAATACACTGTTAACAAAAAATATGCCAATAAAAATGTGCAACTAGATGAATAATGCTCAATCCTTACCACAGACCACAGAAGTTGTTGGAAGCCAACATCCAAATCAGTTACTAGGGTTACCTCATTCTGAAACAAGGATAGCAACAACAGATTCCCCCAGCATCAGTGTCTTGTGTAGGATATGCATCCACCCCGTATACGCTGACAATATCACTTAGTGGCTCAATCGGGTGACTCAGTGATACGATGAATCAAGGGATGTTACGTGAAGAAGCTAGTTATGTAGCAAACTTTCCCATGGATCTGCCGTTCTCACAGAAGATGCTGATGCAGCTTTGCAGACTAAGCTGTATTCCAGGAAAGCTCTCATCTCGCGAAACTCGCAGAGCACATCTTAGACACATTTTTAGATTATTCTATCTGTAACACTTGCCAGAGACAGTCGTCCTGTATTTGTTAATAAATAAACCTTTTTTTAAAAAGTCGATCCATCGTTCAAAGTATTTAACTGGCGCAGTCGGTAGGATTTGTGCAGTGCGATAAAAGAACTTTTTCGCGCCGTGGAGTTTCAACCCCTTGAGCACAAATTCGAACACAATCCATCGAGGAAAACCAGAACGAGTGGATTAGCAGTCGACCCAACCTCTGGGAAGCTACGTAGAATCAACGAAGAAGGAACTGGAGACTACATAGATTTGGATCATCAAAAACTTGTAAGTGCCAAATATTCCTTCTTGCCTTCATTGAACCCTCTGAATAAGGACTTCGGTGAAGATAATTAGAGCTGTTCATCGAGAACCAAACCGCTGTCTATGCTAGACGATTAATTTAAGAAGTTTCAAATAAAATACAAGTAGAGATAATTTATGAATGAAATAGATGATATATTAGATAGGCTCAACAGTTTATCATTTGAAGAAAACTCAAATTTTAGTCAAGCGAATTCAATAGCATCAACCATGGTACCACCACCAGTGCAACAAGCACAACCTGTTCAAATGAACTGGAATCTTTTCAAATCAAGACTCAATAATCTGAAATCGTTCGACGGCGATAGTAATGCATTGAACAAGTTTATTGATAGGTGTGATGCTTTAGTCAATACCTACGCAGTTTTTAACGACCCGTCATTGAATGATCATATTTTGGAATGTATTCAGGAAAAGTTAATAGGTAAAGCAGAATATATGGTTGGAAACAGGGCCGAACTCAATTCGTGGGACGCTCTAAAAGGTGCCTTGAAACAATGCTTTACGGACCGTAGAGACTTAGACTGTATTGTTCAGGAATTAACCAGAAGTCGACCTCATAAAGGAGAAGACTTAATTAGTTTCGGCACTAGGTTACAATTGCTGAGAAGCAATGTCGCACAGAGAATCAGTAATGATACGGATTTAGCTGTTGATCAAAAAGCATATCAAATCTCACATTATGACAAAGTTTCACTAAGTACATTTATAGCGGGATGTACAGGTATATTGAGAAACAATTTGCATCTCAAGAAACCCGCTTCATTAGAAGACGCAATGGCATATGTAGTTGAATACGAAAATTTCGAAAACATGTACGGTAATTTTCAAGAAAATTTCAAGTCAAAATTCAATATTCAAAAACAGTTAGGCGCTCCTAACGTACAAACAACCAACACCCAATTACAAAGACCCAATTTCTTTCAAAAGCCGTTTCATCAAAATAATACAAATTATTCAGACCCTAAATTTTCTTCGAGACCTAATTGGCTCAGCCAACCGATGAATGTACAACCAAGACCTGTCTGGTCCAACCAACCGATAAATATACAACCACGACAGTAGGGTATATATACCGGTGAAGACGGAGGCGCAGGCGCAGGCGGCGCAGGCGGCGCAGGCGGCGCAGGCGGCGCAGGCGGCGCAGGCGCAGGAGGCGCAGGAGGCGCAGGAGGCGCAGGCGCAGGAGGCGCAGGAGGCGCAGGAGGCGCAGGAGGCGCTGGAGGCGCAGGAGGCGCAGGCGGTGGCGGAGGCGGCGGTGGCGGCGGAGGTGCAGGAGCCGAGGATCTGAGCAGGATGAACGACCGGAGGTATATCCTTCGAGCCAAAGACTGCATAGTCCCGAAATTTTCAATCCCACGTTCTCACGCGGCGTTCAAAATAAAATTTATTACATCTATTAAAATCCAAACTTATGAGGTATTGTGACACAACAATGGACGATAAACTACGACATCTAATGCCTATAAGAAGACAGTCGAAAAATTATCATCCTGATGAAATCTTTGTTCTGAACCATTCCTATCATAATAATGAAAAGTCAGGGGGTTCGGCCGCAGATGTCCCAGGTAATAAAATCCTCACCGTGCGCTTTATCGTTGACCCTCACAGCAGGTAACCTCACAAATTCCATAATATATGAATTAAACTATTTGATGTGCCAAACCGAATTCGTACGTCTACCTTTAAATAGTAAGGACTTTGTCAGTTGTTGGGAGAAAATAAATACAGGATGGACCAGAGAAAACATTGGTACAATTTGGCGTCTAGAAGTGCAGAGTGATTTCAGCGTTTGATTTATCGAAAAATTATATACGGAATATATAAAAAATTGGTATACAGAATGTATCGAAAGAATTATATACTGGGTGTATTGAAAAATGATGTAAATACGCATAAATAGAATCGATAAGGGAAAAATGGGTCAAGCAGACGGCTATCTTTGCGCATAGTGGTAAATCAGCGTGTATTAGAACAGGATGGGCCGAAAACATGGCATCGATCAAAATAATCAAGATGACCGCCTAGAGAAAACAAATATGGCGTTGATGGAAATATAAATTGGGTAAGTCACCTATAGAGAAAATCGAACATGCCATTGAAAATATGAAATAAGATGGTCTTCTAGAAAGAAAAAATCAATATGGCGTCGAATTTTTGGATTAGAATGGCTCTCTACTGAAAAAACAAAGGATATGTATATAATGAATGAAGCAATTCGCTCCCTCAGAGGTTATATATGGGGTTATTCTACGTGTGAGCTATCGTAAAAATAATATACAGGATGGATCGAAAGAATGTCTATACAGGGGAGATTAGAGAAAAACATAGAATTGCTAGTGCAGATAGATTTTATTGTAGTATAAGGTGATATCCTCGTATGCGAAGAAAAAAAAATATACAGGATGGATCGAAATGATACTTGTATGGACTGGACGTTGGTCACCAACAACTTCGAATCGAATATTTGGGATTTTATGACTCAGTTTTACTCCAATGAAATTTCATATCAAGCTCCTAATTCTTTCCGGTGGTAATAAAATTCTATTTCGCCCTATACTCATGAAAAGAACCATCTTATGCGGGATAAATAAACGGAATTGATACAAATATCGGAACGTAGGAACCTGATGTGAATACGCGAGTTCAAGACTATACTTCATATACAGCCTATCAAATGAAATATTATGCGCGACTTCAAGACAGTTGAATTCATAGAGACGAAAAAGAAGAAGAATCATGTCTTACTTATTAATATTGCTATTTGGATGTATGTCATATAAAAATCACTGATATCTCTGGTGCTAGCACTTACAAAATGTCAAACCTGCGATTAGGTATACTCATATAAAACACACGTCTATTGAATCATATGATTTAACAACTGTATATTAGTCATTAGGAATTCATCGAATAATCGTATTCAGATAGTTCAACACAGAAGTTCACACAGATCGATGAACCTTCGCCACTGCGAGCAGGAAGGAAAGTCAATATATATGATTATTAACATAGAATCCAAAAATGCATTGATATACAGGGTGTTCCATTATAATGCGCGAGTTCAAGACAGTTGAATCCATAGAGACAAAAGAAGAAAAGTAGATTTTTTAACCACATTGAAGAATCATGTCTCACTTATTAATATTGCTATTTGGATGTATTTCATATAAAAATCACTAATATCTCTACTGATACCACTTACAAAATGTGAAACCTGCGATGAGGTATACTCATATAAAACACCTGTCTATTGAATCATATGATTTAACAACTGTATATTAGTCATTAGGAATTCATCGAATAATCGTATTCAGATAGTTCAACACCAGAAGTTCACACAGATCGATGAACCTTCGCCACTGCGAGCAGGGAGGAAAGTCGATATATTTGTCGTCATATTCAAACGATTATATTTTATAATGGAGAGCTCTTCATCGAATGATTTGGAAATTCACCGTGGAGATCATCAATTCCATTACCATCAATAATCTAATTCAAGCTACATATGATTATTATATGGATAATAATACGATAAATGCCTGCATCGAATTTCATTCCACTCATTACAATTATATAATGATACGATACACAATTTTTCATTCGATCCATAAAATCTTGCACACATATGATATCATTTATATATTATTTTTTTGTTCGTTTTCTCTCTTCTCTCTCATCGAACTTTCCCATCAAAAACGTTATGCTATTTTGATTGATTTTCGCTGCATAGAGTGTTCAATGAAATATTCGTAAGGTGGAGTTAGATTTGCATAAGTTATTTTCTCTATATCCCATTAAATATGATGGAATATATCAACAAAACGAATTGGGGTTGAATTATCAGAAATTACCAAAATGAGATGTTTTTCAATCAGCAAATACATTCATTCTATAGATATTTTCAGATATTTGAGGAATCTAGCGATCAATGTCCGATTGACATCATCCACTCTTTTGTATCCCGAAACAATGAATAATAGATGCATTTTTTCATGTCTAGGTTCTTCTTTCGAATTTCTCCAAGATACGATGATTTTCAATCATCCTTGGTTTTTACTGACAATCAATCAAATAATTAGGAAACACATATCGTATATGGCATAGTACAAAACAGAAATTAATATATATTATATGTCCTTCGCACATGTTGTTGCTTCATTACTGGTGTACATCGGAAACTTAATCCGGTAGTGATTATAATTGATACATTCAGCTATATAATAATCTAAGAGATATATAGAATATAACACCATCTGCATTGAAAAGTGGAATAACTTATAGATTTTTTAAATGCCCCATATGTTTTCGAGCTCCATAATACCTCAGTTTCTGGTATACTTATATTTCTACTTTGTATAATCAACTATCAGAATAATCTTAGCACTAGCGCCATCTACACTGAATGGTGGAAATAATTATCGGTATTGGTTTATCTTCGAAAATAATATACACTCTATGACATCTATCGGTACAAATTGTTGGATGAGGGTAATGGAAACATGAAGAAAAGAGAAGAAAGCTGCTCTTCACGGGACGTCAAACTTCCAAATCTGTTCATGTGATTAAAATAAACTAGAAATTTTATGCGGCATCTCGCGGTTGGGGGTCAGGTGTTTTCTAACCACAAGACGATTTCATTTGAAAATCATCAACTGGTGGATGCGATTGAACCTGTAATATAGTAGCAGACAAACTAATGAACAGAGATTTTGCGTGTGCTACAACGTTGCTTGTATCACAACTTTTGTGATTTGTGGTCCTTTATTGATTCGAAAGAGATTCTGATACCTATCCGACAACAATAATATACTTAACATCTCCCGTTAAAATAAAAATAACAACATAATTACAAAGTACTTTGATAGATAATGCTGATATACCTCAATAAAGTTACGATACATTTCATTTCTTTGGTATTTTCAATACTCGTAGGTGACGATGTTATTGCTCTCATCCTATCGATTAATTCATTTACATCAGTCCAATTTTCCCACTCGTACACCAAGTTTTCTGGAATTTTATCCGCATTATTCGTACTAATTCGTTTTGATGGAAATCCTCTTCCGGTATCAATCTGCCCTGGCCCCTTTCTGTTACGGTTTGGTGGAAATAATAACGAAATAACGAATCTATACTTCCAAGATGAATTGGCGTTTGTAGAATTCCTCTGGTCATATTTCTTTTTATGCGCACTACGCATAATTAATATTTTCTTGTATTCTCTCAAGTCTTCTTCG
Organism: Chrysomela aeneicollis; assembly: GCA_029955515.1. Taxonomy (NCBI): domain Eukaryota; kingdom Metazoa; phylum Arthropoda; class Insecta; order Coleoptera; family Chrysomelidae; genus Chrysomela; species Chrysomela aeneicollis. The sequence goes on along the minus strand of JARUHQ010000018.1, from coordinate 5,047,977 downwards.
GTGTATTCCGCAGGTTCCTTCTTGGGCAAAAGTTGCTTCAAACCTTCTGTCAGATGAATTTTCTCATCATGGATTATTGATTTATCCTCTTCAATATTCACTGGTGTATTGCCAATATTCAATGAGACATCCTATGGGGATATGATGCAATTCATGCTCAGTGAATTCCGTCAGACCATTTCTATGAGTTTTGAGGAATTTTACGAAAACAGTTGTTTCTGACTTCATTGTAGATGATTCAGAGTTTATTTAACTTTGCAGACTGAATGAAATTCAACAAACACATTATATTCATAGTTTTTTATTCAAATCTGATATTATTTGGGATTTACTATAATACAAGTATTCCAACAGTGCATTACTCGACAAACTATTGGAAGCTTCACAAAATCCAAATATTATTTCTTCTATACTCAAAACAGTTTGGTTAGTTTTAATCCAATGAGCTGCAGTATTCAAAAGATTATGATAGAAAGCACAAAAGTTCAATTCGTTGATCATGGTTATTCTATGTGATACCAGACACATCTCGGCACTCAAAATATCTACAACATCCCCCTCCATCAAGTCAAATTTAACGTGATATTTGACAACTGTAAGCATCTTGACTCCATCCCAGACGGCCCTTGTAACGGTGGTGTAATCTCCGCATGCACTGTTCACAGGGTCATATTCATCCACGTAGCCAGGTAGAGGTTCTTGAAAAAAATCTCGTTGAATGTGCCGAAGTAATTCGATGAAGGTGGCCCATTCATATGCACTGAATAAAATCCCCGCCGAATAGTAGGGCTGCTTCAGGGTGATGGCTGGGCTGAATTCTCTTGCTGGACTCAATCCACAATGGATTTCATAGGTGGAGAGCGGAATTTGGTAGTTGACGTCTGACATCTGAACACTAGTGTCGTACGTGAGGAGGCGTTAGACTCGGAGGTTAGGTGAGGCCTCGATACGCTAGATTCAGAGGTTAGGTTAGGTTAGGTTAGGCCTCGAGACTCTAGATTCAGAGGTTAGGTTAGGTTAGGTCTCGAGACGTTAGATTCAGAGGTTAGGTTAGGTCGGAGACCTAACCTAACCTAACAAACTAACGTCTCGAGACCTAACCTAACCTAACCTCTGAATCTAGAGTCTCGAGGCCTAACCTAACCTAACCTAACCACTGAATCTAGCGTATCGAGGCCTCACCTAACCTCCGAGTCTAACGCCTCCTCACGTACGACACTAGTGTTCAGATGTCAGACGTCAACTACCAAATTTCGCATGAGAAGAACTCCAAAAATAGCTAATCCGGATATTTACCTGGTAGAGAAAATATCTCGAAGAAAAGGCATATAAACCTTTCAAATGGGATTCGACGAAAAACACAACAGCTGGATTGATGCGAGTAACAAATTTTGATGTCGGCTTATGGAAAACTAGCACAAATCGATGGAATCTGGGGGGCCTTTCGCGTTACTCGCCAACAACGAAATAAAATATCTCATCTACCGGATGTATCGTCATCAGTGGTGATGGTATAAATAATTTCGAACAAAACAGCAAAGGCATCAGTTGGAAAATACCAACACGATGAGCGAAGGGTCTGGTTATTTTTCGTCTAGTGAAGTGAATAATGATGGTGCCGGCTCATCAGAGGTATCGGCCCCAGACTGCTTTTCAGAAGTCGATAGGTGCCTAGCTATGTTCGAGCAGGCGGCACAAGCTGAGAAGCACTACCTGTTGAATACAACGTTTCCGCTCTCCACCTATGAAATCCATTGTGGATTGAGTCCAGCAAGAGAATTCAGCCCAGCCATCACCCTGAAGCAGCCCTACTATTCGGCGGGGATTTTATTCAGTGCATATGAATGGGCCACCTTCATCGAATTACTTCGGCACATTCAACGAGATTTTTTTCAAGAACCTCTACCTGGCTACGTGGATGAATATGACCCTGTGAACAGTGCATGCGGAGATTACACCACCGTTACAAGGGCCGTCTGGGATGGAGTCAAGATGCTTACAGTTGTCAAATATCACGTTAAATTTGACTTGATGGAGGGGGATGTTGTAGATATTTTGAGTGCCGAGATGTGTCTGGTATCACATAGAATAACCATGATCAACGAATTGAACTTTTGTGCTTTCTATCATAATCTTTTGAATACTGCAGCTCATTGGATTAAAACTAACCAAACTGTTTTGAGTATAGAAGAAATAATATTTGGATTTTGTGAAGCTTCCAATAGTTTGTCGAGTAATGCACTGTTGGAATACTTGTATTATAGTAAATCCCAAATAATATCAGATTTGAATAAAAAACTATGAATATAATGTGTTTGTTGAATTTCATTCAGTCTGCAAAGTTAAATAAACTCTGAATCATCTACAATGAAGTCAGAAACAACTGTTTTCGTAAAATTCCTCAAAACTCATAGAAATGGTCTGACGGAATTCACTGAGCATGAATTGCATCATATCCCCATAGGATGTCTCATTGAATATTGGCAATACACCAGTGAATATTGAAGAGGATAAATCAATAATCCATGATGAGAAAATTCATCTGACAGAAGGTTTGAAGCAACTTTTGCCCAAGAAGGAACCTGCGGAATACACCGAAGAAGACTTGAGAGAATACAAGAAAATATTAATTATGCGTAGTGCGCATAAAAAGAAATATGACCAGAGGAATTCTACAAACGCCAATTCATCTTGGAAGTATAGATTCGTTATTTCGTTATTATTTCCACCAAACCGTAACAGAAAGGGGCCAGGGCAGATTGATACCGGAAGAGGATTTCCATCAAAACGAATTAGTACGAATAATGCGGATAAAATTCCAGAAAACTTGGTGTACGAGTGGGAAAATTGGACTGATGTAAATGAATTAATCGATAGGATGAGAGCAATAACATCGTCACCTACGAGTATTGAAAATACCAAAGAAATGAAATGTATCGTAACTTTATTGAGGTATATCAGCATTATCTATCAAAGTACTTTGTAATTATGTTGTTATTTTTATTTTAACGGGAGATGTTAAGTATATTATTGTTGTCGGATAGGTATCAGAATCTCTTTCGAATCAATAAAGGACCACAAATCACAAAAGTTGTGATACAAGCAACGTTGTAGCACACGCAAAATCTCTGTTCATTAGTTTGTCTGCTACTATATTACAGGTTCAATCGCATCCACCAGTTGATGATTTTCAAATGAAATCGTCTTGTGGTTAGAAAACACCTGACCCCCAACCGCGAGATGCCGCATAAAATTTCTAGTTTATTTTAATCACATGAACAGATTTGGAAGTTTGACGTCCCGTGAAGAGCAGCTTTCTTCTCTTTTCTTCATGTTTCCATTACCCTCATCCAACAATTTGTACCGATAGATGTCATAGAGTGTATATTATTTTCGAAGATAAACCAATACCGATAATTATTTCCACCATTCAGTGTAGATGGCGCTAGTGCTAAGATTATTCTGATAGTTGATTATACAAAGTAGAAATATAAGTATACCAGAAACTGAGGTATTATGGAGCTCGAAAACATATGGGGCATTTAAAAAATCTATAAGTTATTCCACTTTTCAATGCAGATGGTGTTATATTCTATATATCTCTTAGATTATTATATAGCTGAATGTATCAATTATAATCACTACCGGATTAAGTTTCCGATGTACACCAGTAATGAAGCAACAACATGTGCGAAGGACATATAATATATATTAATTTCTGTTTTGTACTATGCCATATACGATATGTGTTTCCTAATTATTTGATTGATTGTCAGTAAAAACCAAGGATGATTGAAAATCATCGTATCTTGGAGAAATTCGAAAGAAGAACCTAGACATGAAAAAATGCATCTATTATTCATTGTTTCGGGATACAAAAGAGTGGATGATGTCAATCGGACATTGATCGCTAGATTCCTCAAATATCTGAAAATATCTATAGAATGAATGTATTTGCTGATTGAAAAACATCTCATTTTGGTAATTTCTGATAATTCAACCCCAATTCGTTTTGTTGATATATTCCATCATATTTAATGGGATATAGAGAAAATAACTTATGCAAATCTAACTCCACCTTACGAATATTTCATTGAACACTCTATGCAGCGAAAATCAATCAAAATAGCATAACGTTTTTGATGGGAAAGTTCGATGAGAGAGAAGAGAGAAAACGAACAAAAAAATAATATATAAATGATATCATATGTGTGCAAGATTTTATGGATCGAATGAAAAATTGTGTATCGTATCATTATATAATTGTAATGAGTGGAATGAAATTCGATGCAGGCATTTATCGTATTATTATCCATATAATAATCATATGTAGCTTGAATTAGATTATTGATGGTAATGGAATTGATGATCTCCACGGTGAATTTCCAAATCATTCGATGAAGAGCTCTCCATTATAAAATATAATCGTTTGAATATGACGACAAATATATCGACTTTCCTCCCTGCTCGCAGTGGCGAAGGTTCATCGATCTGTGTGAACTTCTGTGTTGAACTATCTGAATACGATTATTCGATGAATTCCTAATGACTAATATACAGTTGTTAAATCATATGATTCAATAGACAGGTGTTTTATATGAGTATACCTCATCGCAGGTTTCACATTTTGTAAGTGGTATCAGTAGAGATATTAGTGATTTTTATATGAAATACATCCAAATAGCAATATTAATAAGTGAGACATGATTCTTCAATGTGGTTAAAAAATCTACTTTTCTTCTTTTGTCTCTATGGATTCAACTGTCTTGAACTCGCGCATTATAATGGAACACCCTGTATATCAATGCATTTTTGGATTCTATGTTAATAATCATATATATTGACTTTCCTTCCTGCTCGCAGTGGCGAAGGTTCATCGATCTGTGTGAACTTCTGTGTTGAACTATCTGAATACGATTATTCGATGAATTCCTAATGACTAATATACAGTTGTTAAATCATATGATTCAATAGACGTGTGTTTTATATGAGTATACCTAATCGCAGGTTTGACATTTTGTAAGTGCTAGCACCAGAGATATCAGTGATTTTTATATGACATACATCCAAATAGCAATATTAATAAGTAAGACATGATTCTTCTTCTTTTTCGTCTCTATGAATTCAACTGTCTTGAAGTCGCGCATAATATTTCATTTGATAGGCTGTATATGAAGTATAGTCTTGAACTCGCGTATTCACATCAGGTTCCTACGTTCCGATATTTGTATCAATTCCGTTTATTTATCCCGCATAAGATGGTTCTTTTCATGAGTATAGGGCGAAATAGAATTTTATTACCACCGGAAAGAATTAGGAGCTTGATATGAAATTTCATTGGAGTAAAACTGAGTCATAAAATCCCAAATATTCGATTCGAAGTTGTTGGTGACCAACGTCCAGTCCATACAAGTATCATTTCGATCCATCCTGTATATTTTTTTTTCTTCGCATACGAGGATATCACCTTATACTACAATAAAATCTATCTGCACTAGCAATTCTATGTTTTTCTCTAATCTCCCCTGTATAGACATTCTTTCGATCCATCCTGTATATTATTTTTACGATAGCTCACACGTAGAATAACCCCATATATAACCTCTGAGGGAGCGAATTGCTTCATTCATTATATACATATCCTTTGTTTTTTCAGTAGAGAGCCATTCTAATCCAAAAATTCGACGCCATATTGATTTTTTCTTTCTAGAAGACCATCTTATTTCATATTTTCAATGGCATGTTCGATTTTCTCTATAGGTGACTTACCCAATTTATATTTCCATCAACGCCATATTTGTTTTCTCTAGGCGGTCATCTTGATTATTTTGATCGATGCCATGTTTTCGGCCCATCCTGTTCTAATACACGCTGATTTACCACTATGCGCAAAGATAGCCGTCTGCTTGACCCATTTTTCCCTTATCGATTCTATTTATGCGTATTTACATCATTTTTCAATACACCCAGTATATAATTCTTTCGATACATTCTGTATACCAATTTTTTATATATTCCGTATATAATTTTTCGATAAATCAAACGCTGAAATCACTCTGCACTTCTGGACGCCAAATTGTACCAATGTTTTCTCTGGTCCATCCTGTATTTATTTTCTCCCAACAACTGACAAAGTCCTTACTATTTAAAGGTAGACGTACGAATTCGGTTTGGCACATCAAATAGTTTAATTCATATATTATGGAATTTGTGAGGTTACCTGCTGTGAGGGTCAACGATAAAGCGCACGGTGAGGATTTTATTACCTGGGACATCTGCGGCCGAACCCCCTGACTTTTCATTATTATGATAGGAATGGTTCAGAACAAAGATTTCATCAGGATGATAATTTTTCGACTGTCTTCTTCTAGGCATTAGATGTCGTAGTTTATCGTCCATTGTTGTGTCACAATACCTCATAAGTTTGGATTTTAATAGATGTAATAAATTTTATTTTGAACGCCGCGTGAGAACGTGGGATTGAAAATTTCGGGACTATGCAGTCTTTGGCTCGAAGGATATACCTCCGGTCGTTCATCCTGCTCAGATCCTCGGCTCCTGCACCTCCGCCGCCACCGCCGCCTCCGCCACCGCCTGCGCCTCCTGCGCCTCCTGCGCCTCCTGCGCCTCCTGCGCCTCCTGCGCCTCCTGCGCCTGCGCCTCCTGCGCCTCCTGCGCCTGCGCCGCCTGCGCCTGCGCCTCCGTCTTCACCGGTATATATACCCTACTCACGACCACAACTTCCTCAGAGGTATCCAACTAATCGAGATGTTTTTGGACCTCCCCAAAACGTATTCAGACCGAAACAAATTCCGGCAAACCAACTACCTAAGCCTGAACCTATGTCAACGACTTCCAGAAATCCCACTAGAATGTCCCATCAACCTTTTTCACAACATGTTCAACAATCCAGACCAAATTTCAATAATCAATATCCAAATAACTTCCAAAACAATCAAAGATTCTTCCAATCAAATCAAAAACCAAATTTTGTATCCGAAGAACTATTTTTGAATGAATACGAGGAACCTCTTCCCAATTCAAATCAAATGTATGACGAATATCCTAGTTATAATGAAGCCGCATACTACCCTGAAAGTGACTACTACCCTGATCAAAATTCATATGTTGAACACACCATCAACAAACAACCACTTTACCACCAAAACCAATGCAATGACGATATTAACCCTGACGAAACTGTAAATTTTCAACCAACGAGCCCGGAAGACTCATCAACCTAGCCGAAATAAATATCTCTAGTAACAATGCTCTTCCATACGTTGAAATAAAAAATCCAAAAATGAAACTGCTTATAGATACAGGAAGTTCAAAATCAATAATCAAACCTTCGATAATCGAAAAATTCTACCCAAACAAAATTTATCAGTCTGATACAATAATCAAAACTGCCATAGGAAGTCAGAACGCGAGATACCAAGCGCTTATTCCAGCATTTCCTGAATTTAACGCAAACTATGAAATTAATTTCATTCTTTTTGACTTCCATGATTATTTTGACGGAGTATTGTGTTTAGCAGATTTGATAAACATGAATTTGAATATTGATTTAACCAATTCAAGATTGATAGGAAATCACACTGATATTCCATTTAAATTCAGACAAACCACAGAGTCTAGTTTTTCTTTCTCAGTCAACCCCCAAGAAAAAACAATCAAAAATATTCCCGTCAGTATATATGAAGGAGAAATTCTGACAATTGAAGGTACTATCAACAAACTCTTCATTCCACAAGTAGTGACAATCGCGAAACAAGGTTACGCCCCGTTAGAAATTCAAAACCCCACCAATGAAACAATCTCTGTCACATTGAAAGAACCAATCCCTGTTAAACAGTTCAGCGCATCAATCTACGAAATATATACTTTTGATTCTATTACCATTCCAAACAGACATATCACATCTAATCTGAATACAGAACATCCAAATGTCTCAGAACTGATACGCACAGATCACATGAATTCAGAGGAACGATCTGCAATAATCAAGATCTGCAATGAATTTGCCGATATTTTCTTCAAACCCGGTGACGATTTGACATTCACTTCTAAAATCAAACACGAGATCAAGACCACTGACGAAATACCTGTTCACACAAAATCATATCGATATCCCTACGTTCATAAGCAGGAAGTACAACGACAAATCAACGATATGCTTGAAAAAAATATTATAAGACCGAGTTGTAGTCCGTGGTCTTCTCCCATATGGATCGTACCGAAAAAATTAGATTCTTCGGGAAAAACAAAATGGCGGATCGTCGTGGACTATCGCAAAATCAATGAAAAGACGATTGGTGACCGATATCCCCTACCCAATATCAACGACATCCTAGACAAGCTCGGTAGAGCACAGTATTTTAAGACCCTTGATTTGGCCAGTGGATTCCACCAGATCGAGATGGCTCAAAATTCAATCGAAAAAACCGCGTTTAACGTTGAGCAAGGACATTATGAATACTTGAGGATGCCATTTGGTCTCAAAAATGCTCCCTCTAGTTTTCAGCGTGTAATGGATGAGGTCCTTAAAGATCTGCAGAATAAAATCTGCATGGTATATATGGACGACATCATTATCTTTAGTACCGGACTTCAAGAACACATTCAAAATCTTAAATTGTTGTTTTCTAAACTACGCGAAGCTCGCCTGAAAATTCAATTAGATAAATCCGAGTTCATCAGGAAGGAAGTAGAATTTTTAGGTCACGTGATAACACCGGAGGGTATCAAACCTAATCCAAATAAAATAAAAGCAATTCAGAAATTCCCAATTCCAAAAACTCAAAAAGATATTAAATCATTCTTGGGCCTAGTAGGTTACTACAGAAAATTCATTAAAAATTTTGCAAAAATAACGAAACCGATGACGAAGTGTCTAAAAAAAAATGAGAAGGTAGAACATTCTGCTGAATTTATTGAATGCTTTAATATCTGTAAATCTATTCTCACTTCAGAGCCCGTCCTGGCATATCCAAACTTCGAAAAACCGTTCGAATTAACTACCGATGCCTCGAACTATGCCATAGGTGCCATACTGTCCCAAAATGACCACCCTATCTGTTACGCATCTAGGACATTGAACCCGGCAGAAGTCAACTATTCAACTATCGAGAAAGAACTTCTCGCCATCGTCTGGAGTTGCAAATACTTCAGACCTTATCTATTCGGCCAAAAATTCACGATATTTTCTGATCACAAGCCTCTCCAATGGCTTTTCTCATTAAAAGAGCCCAATTCCAGATTAGTACGATGGCGTCTGAAACTCGAGGAATTTGATTATGTTATTAAATATAAAAAAGGAAAATCCAATCAAGCTGCCGACGCCCTCTCCAGAAACCCTCAAAATATCGATCTGAACGCGCTCGAAACTTTATCGATTCAAAATAACCCTGGTGACGTTGACGAATTAATAAACGACTTTTTGAATAACCCCGAAAAACTTCCTGATCTTGACGATAACGTTCTCCAAGAAATTTTAGAACCACAATTTGTTCAGCCTAAAATCAAAATACAATCAGATATTCGTATCGTACCACCGCAAGCGAATAATGACCAGTCTGACATAGAAACAGTGCACACTTCCCTAGAAGACCCTGTATGTTCTATTCCTATATCAGAACGAGCAATAAATACTTATAAGAATCAAATTATAATAACCACCGGCGACACAAATGAAACTAAATATAGACGAGACAAAATTTTTGAAAATGTTCGATCATATGTCACCTTGCCAAACAAAAACACGGTCGAAAGTATCGCCAAGTTCCTCAAAGACCATATAGATCCGAAACAAACATATGCACTACACTTCAGGCATCCTAACTTACCGAGAATCTTCAGTACCACCGTCCAAAATTTATTCAAGAATTCATCATACAGAATTGTTCACTGCCCAACATTCTTAGCAGACATAGAAACTCAAGATGAACAGGAAGAAAAACTCGAATTTTATCACGTAAAAAAAACATGTCACAGAGGAATCAACGAAACGATATCATCCCTGAGTTCAAGATTTTACTGGCCAAAAATGGCAGACGATATTAAAAACTATATCGATAACTGCGAGAATTGTCAAAAAAATAAATATGATCGGAACCCACCGGTTATAAAATTCAATCTCACCCCCACCGCTTCTAAACCATTCGACCACATTCATATGGATACATTCAAAATTTCAAATCAGAACTTCTCAACAATTATTGATTCCTTTTCTCGATATGGTCAAGCATACCCACTGAAAGCTCTGACTGGAGTATGTACAGTTGAAAATCTTATGAATTTCATCACCCACCATGGACTACCTTTAAAAATAACCACCGATTCAGGCACGGAATTCAAGAACCAAGACTTAGAGAATTTTTGCAAAATATATCGTATCGAACTCCATTTCACGACACCAAAAAATAGTAACTCGAATTCCCCGGTCGAAAGGTTTCATTCGACATTAATCGAACACTATAAGTGTTTAAAAGACGATGGAAACCTCTATACGCCTGAACAACTAATGAAACGTGCTGTTCTTGGATATAATAACTCGATCCATAGTGTCACCAAATATACCCCTTTCGAGGTAGTTAAAGGTCATATTAATAGTACGAATCCCTTCGACCTGAACGACCACATTATCGTTTCTGACTATGTCCAAACTCATAAAGATAATTCCCAAAAACTCTATCAGTCAATTCAACAAACGAGTGAACAAACTAAAGAAAAGACCATAACAAAAATTAACGAAAATCGTAGTGACCCCCCAGACTTCACAAAACAAACAGTAGCATACGTTCGGACGAAAGCCCGACCAAAAGACAAACCGAAATTCAAGAAAACTAAAGTACTTAAAGACACAGGAATCAAAATAGAAACTGACAAAGGAACCTATCACAAAAGTATTGCTAGAAAACCTAAGATTAATGAAGGATATTTGTTGCAGGGAAAGAGCGAAAATGAAGTTTCCAATCCTATACCTTCTACTTCACGTACTCCAAGTACAATGTAACGATGAAGACATCCAAATGACCGTCGTTAACAATCCTATCCTACCCATTAGATTAGGTGAAGCTAAAATTATTTATAGTAAACATACATTTCTACACTATCTCGACCTAGGCCCTATAACCAATCAATTGACTAAATTGAACCAATATTTCGTGGCAATTAAAAACAATTTCAAGAAAGAAAATATTTCTAACCCCATATCTTATCACGGTCTATCAGCGAACATGTTGATGAGAACTGAATATCTTGTAGATACAACCAAAATGAAATTAGAAAATCTTCAACCTCATATCCGCGTGAAAAGAGGAATGATTGATGGAATCGGTAAAATCGATAAATGGCTTTTTGGCACTCTAGATGCCGATGATGGGAAAAGGTACGACCAAAGCATCGCTATTTTAGAACGGAATCAAAACGAAATAATTCATGAAGTCAATATGCAAATCTCTCTATCCAAACAACTGATCAATCACTATAACAAAACTATACAAATACTCAATTCGAACCAGGAAAAACTTGAGAAAGGATTGAAAACATTCCAGGCAACAGTTCAAAAAACCATTGGTGATTTAACAAATTATATTAGCTTTCAAGGTATACTCTCGCAGATAATTCTGGACTGTCAAAACATTATAACATTCATCGATAACCTGGAAGATGCTATTACTTTTGCGAAACTAAACACCCTTCACAACTCAATAATATCAAGTGCAGAACTGGAAGAAATGTTGATATATATGAGAAAATTCTATGAACAATCAGAAATTCCAACATTTGAAAGTTTATTAACATACTATCAATTTTTTGGGACCCAAGTAACATTTTCAAAGACAAAATTAATTTTTGCAATTCATGTACCAATTATCAGAAACGAAGTCCTCTCATTCTATCATCTATATCCCATCATACAAAACCACCGTATTTTCATCCCCAAATACCCCTATTTGGCACGAACAGTTTCGAGAACTCAGTTCGAGTTAGCTCCATGCCCATTGCTGGAAAAAACGCATTACTGTATCGAAGACTACTACCCGGAGGACCCTTGCACTATTCAGCTGATTGAAGGAAACCTCACAAAAAACTGTCAACCACTCCAAATAAACTTAGCAGAGCCAATCATTGAACAAATCATTCAAGAAGAAGTATTGATCATCCCAGTCCGCGAGCAGAGGATATTTTCGAAATGCAAAACTGATCGTTACATAGAAATCAATCTTCCCACTCTCATCAAAATTCCGGAACATTGCGAACTTCATGCTAACCGCAAGAAATTTATTAACGACATCAGAATCCACCAGGGTAAACCACTCATTTTACCCAAGTTCGAGACCGAGAAGATGGAGATCCCAAAACTTTATGAAACACCAAATTTCACCAGGCTCAACTTAGAAGAAATTTACAAAATCAATGATATGATGGAACGACTAACGCCGATCAAAGAATCCGAAACTTCTAATAAGACCACCATAGCATTTGGCATTCTCCTCGGATTACTTCTTCTTATAGCAATCTTGGCAATATCAATTTTACTGAAGAAGAAATTTGACAGAATTCATCGACGCAAATCGGAAGAAGCGAAGAAAGAAGAAGAAGACCACGAAGCAGAGGCAGTTCCACCCCGACAAAATAACTCCCTTATTTTCTCGTCCTAAGGAGGGAGGAGTTATGTAGCAAACTTTCCCATGGATCTGCCGTTCTCACAGAAGATGCTGATGCAGCTTTGCAGACTAAGCTGTATTCCAGGAAAGCTCTCATCTCGCGAAACTCGCAGAGCACATCTTAGACACATTTTTAGATTATTCTATCTGTAACACTTGCCAGAGACAGTCGTCCTGTATTTGTTAATAAATAAACCTTTTTTTAAAAAGTCGATCCATCGTTCAAAGTATTTAACTAGCTAGGCAGAGAGTCAGTTACCGTTCAGACGTTGTATTAGAAGGATGAGAAAATAAAAGTGTGTATAATTATTGTTTCGAAGTGTGTTTTTTTAACACTTGCTATCTTGGAAGGGTCTGAATTTGAATAAATTGACCTACTAACATGCAAAATGATCGTATCCAAAAACAATGTAATACCAATATTCTGAAAATATACATCTTTGATTTATTACCCGAATGATAATAGATTCACTGTCACAACTATATTGTTTATTTTCTGGCAATATAAAGTTTCAAAGTGTCGAACTCGAGAAATTCCACTGAATATAGGCTTATCTACTACTCTGAGCATTTACTCACCACTTGAGCCAACCATTTTATCACTTGAAGTAAAATGATGCGAGCATACTCTAGCGTCTCTTGAAATATTCTTTTTCCCGATCATATTTTCACATAAATCCACTAACTTTTCATCTCGGGAAAACACAGAAATGTTATCAAATCACCCAAAATCGTTTTGCATCTGAGGGTGGGTGAATAATGTTTATACAACGGATGATACGACACTGAGTAACTCACCACTGGAATGTTGTGTTCTGGTCACCACTTTCAAATCGTCTCTTACACATTTCACATCATTTCAACATCCTTCAATTTCGATTTGAAGAGAATAGACATGGTTTGTAAGTAAAAGCTTATTCAAATTCTCACACTAAACTGGAAATATGCCGTTTATTGAAGCATCAAACAAAATTTGATTTGAAAACGGGACGTTTCGCGCTGTCACTGTCAGCGTTCGGTCGATTATCGGTTGAACGAAATTAGCGGCTTTGGCGCATTCACCAAAATGCCACAATCTCCAGAAAGACGTTCCATCTACAAAACACTTAAATTCAAATGAGACACTGTCTTATATGACGAACATTGAAAACATAGCATATGATTCATATAAGTACTAACAGAAGAATATTATGTATTTGGGAACCTTAAAAAATGTGGTCATGGGATGATTATCACTTTCAAATGTTACGATGTGGCAACCTCTGTGGAAAAAAAACATATGAATATGAATTTCATGTTGGCTTCAGGCAATTTGGGCTTGTTGTTCGGAGGTTTTGACATTAGATGAACTTTGGTTGTATCTTGGCGTCATATTTGAAAAATAGTTATTGAGACAACAGCTCGTTCAATAAGTATGCTTCATCATCAAAATTTTCGGAGAAATTGTGATTCTCCCAAGTACCTACCAGATTTGCTGATAAGATAAGGATTTGTTGACTCTTACTTGGAGAGAAAAAACTGGTGAAAATCTACATTTGGAAATGGAGGTTGATGATAAAAAAACTAGACTCTTATGGAAATTCTCACCGTCTGTTTCCAGTATTCTGCATTCTTGAATAATTTTCCGTTACCATAGTTTATGAGAATTGGTATGCCTGATTGTAATTTCCCAGTGTTACTATTTGTTAGAAAAGTACTTAAATTTCATCGTGATCTCAATTCCCTATTCAAGTACATTTCCGTCTTTTATCAGGTCAGATGATATCTTTCGATCTAGTTATCGTTAGTGGTAATTTTCCATTCGAATTATCAAAGGTGGGGTTGCCACTTCTCAGAGGTAAAGGAATTCAATAAAAACTAGGGTGAGTGTTTAACAAGACATTAGGATGTGATGTGTATTCTTCATCAATTATGCTCTTGGAAGGTCGAGGGATTTTTAATGTGAAAGGGTCCTAGACTCAGAGTGCTTGTTATTTCGCAATTATGTCACGTCTTGTTCTGGACATGGGGGAAGTTTATAACATTAATTTCAAGCCATTAACTTCGAGAGAGTTCACATAATGCATCAACGTTGTATTGGATGTGCTCTCCAACAACATTTGAAAAAGTTCAACTTGAAATGAAATATTCAACAGCGGCAATTTCGGTCACTATCAGATGATAATAAAACCAGAACGGAAATAACAGTACCTACTAACTGTAATGATTCTAGATCTGACAAACTTGCAAATAGAAGTCCCAGAACTGAGTCTTGGGGTTCCTACTCTAGAAAGAAATCTGACGATTCAGTTGTCCAATTGCCAGAATGGTCCAGATCATGTAACCTTTTCTCGAAACCTCGTTGAAATCGAGGTGTATGAGGAAAATGTAAACGAGACAATGGATCAAGCAAAATTTTGTAACGTGATAATATTTAAAGTTCAGTGTTCAAAGTCGATCTTATATGAACAGGTGTGTTCGTTTAATACATATCTGAACGCTCGATTTGCTCGCTCTGCTCAGCAAGCGTTCGATAATTCAGATCGGTCAGCTTTGTTTTCGGTATTGGCGAGTGCGAGGTAAAAGATGTAATCCATTTGCTCCGAATTAAAGGAAAGATCAGACAGATTTCCTTATTGTCACTTGTCCTTGTCAAAGAATATTTGGTTAGGAGGTGTATACTATAGGGAGCAGAGTATATTTAAATTATTTTATTAATATATTTAAATTTGTAGTGGGTGTCAGTGAATACACCTTAGAAATATAGTGTTACCTGAACCTGAAATGTCTGAAGCAGATGAACATTTAACATACATTTGTAATGTATGTAATCAGAAGGGGGATGATCTACTTGTCTTGGTGGATCATATAAATTCCAGTCATACATTTGCAAGTAACTATCAGTTGAATTACTTATGAATAACCAATAACTAAACAGTAAGGTTGTTAAAAGTAAGGTTAACTGTTTTGTTTTGACAAATCTGTCACAAATGTCAACTCATTCCACATCGAGCGTTCCGGTGGTATTAGATCTGCATCTGCTCGCTCGGCTCCGAGTTTTCATAACCGAACACACCTAACATTAAAGTATATGAACAGATAGCTTTAATATTCTTGTATCTCAAGAATGTATAGGTTGTCATTGAAGTGAACTATTGGGAATTCCAAGTCATTTTGTTACAACTATCCTTGCTGGAATTTCTTATATTTATTACTGTCTACGAAAGTTACCGATTTTCAGGTTACTCTGGATTATGATAGTTGTTGGTATGGCTCTTTTTCTCAGTATCTCAGTAATGGCTTGGCTCAAAATAATTATAGGTAAGGTTTTAAAATTGTTCTTTCTGCTGATGAAATTAGAATTATGCGTAGAAATAGACGAGAAAGAAATACATTGGGACAGGCACCGCTTCGAGTGGAGATCTCAGTATCTCTACTTGGTTGACTACCATGCACTGATGAGGACCAACAAGCCCGAAACCAGTAGTCTGTAGGTTGTCAAGCGTGCCAGTCTCGATGTGATTTTTTCACGTCTTAGGAAGAAATAAACATTTGCTATATGCATTCACAGTGTGAATCGTTGCATTGACTACGAGCAGATATAATTCGATGGTCTGCGTGTTATTTGCCAGGAAAGTAGTTGTTTTCTGCTCGTAGTCTACCTGTCATTTGAACTGTGTTTGATTATTAATTGGACAAGACGAGATATGTCTTTCTTTCAATTTTGATACTTCGCCCAATTCGATGGCTTTTTCATTTTGAATTAAGGTTACAATACAGTCCATTACCACTTTTGGATGGAACAAACTAAGCACAAGAACTTGTATTTTGCACCTCTCTCCGATCGTGTAATTTCACTAAAGGTATTTGAAATGAAGTATATAGTTATCTGATATATATGAATAAAACTATGTTTACGCATTTGCCAAATGAATCAATCAGGATCTCTAGTCAAGTTTGGATTATCGATAACACAAACTTGATTCTGATTGGCCTGTCAAGTTCGGTGTTTTCAGCTTTGTGTATGTTGTATGTGACAGTTACACGTCAAATAAAAATAATCACGTTGTGCACACATATCAAAATGAGCAGATTTGGGATAAATTTCATCGAATTAATCAATTCCAACCATTCAGTGTGATTGTGAAATAGTCTAATGAAATTCCAAACGTGATTGAATTCATCTCATGTTTTTTATTCCATAACTCAACTGAGTTCAAGCAACTCAGTTTCGTATGTAATAAATCAACAGATTTATCGCGAAAATCCAATCACTTGTGATATTACTACTGATAATTGGAGCAGAGTGAGTAGTGAAATTTAGAAAACAACTTTATAAATTAATTTTTCATAAAATTCTATCGTTTGAGGAAATTATAGATATAGATCAAGATCTATTTCCCCGGAAACTATAAGATTTTTTATTTTGAACTTGGAAGTAATTTCTCTTGTCAATTCGTTGACGTATATTGGAAGATCATTATCGTATAGTTTGGGGCCAATATAAAAAATAAATCTTTGTAGGCGTCTTTTCCTAAAAATCGGTATATCGATAGATTAATTTTTAATGAATCATGGTGACTTAATGATTGAGTGAATTGAAAACTGGCTTCGATTTAAGTAAGATACACAAAGGCATTCTTGGCATTAAATAGTTTAGCTTCCTTATTCAAAGTTTACGGTATGGAATAATATATCATTTTGAAAGAAGATCTTCAGCAGACAATTTTGAGTAGTATTTTCTGAGCGTTATCATAAAGACCTCCCCATATTACTAGGCAGTAAGTAAGTACCTCAGAAACAATTCTACCTGTGATATTCTAACAAAATACTTTTTCTGTTAAGAATATCATGTAGCGAATAAAATTCATGCATCACTTGCGAAGTTTTTTTGTTAGATGTAAAGCTTGCTCATCCCACCATGGGTGTTGGTCCACCAAAGACTCCGAGGTATATGAGTTTATTGATTTTTTCAATACATGGATAAAGTCTGCAGTATAGAGTATCACAAGAGTTGCTATGAATCAAGAGAAAGTTTTTTATAGCCTGGTATGCCCTATTGAGAGAATATGTGATGAGAATTTACTGTTAATAAGGTGTGATTCAACCAACCGTGGATTTGAAAGAGGCCCAGGTCAGCATCTTCATACCTATGCCAATTCCCATGTATCATGTGAAGCTCGTGTGTAGCATTAGTGGTATTGAAGTTTCAAATGTGTCGCAAGTGCATCGCTTATGAATGTAATATGACACGCAAAAATGGATAAAGTACAATTATTTCCTATAGAAATTGAAAAATATATTATAGAAAAAAGATGAGAGATCAAAGATGAAAGAGAAAGGAGTAATGTTATGTTGAGATGTGATATATGTGTGTAAATTTAAAATGTAATTACTGAATTTTATTCTATTGGTTGTATTGATTGATTAATGCCCATTAAAGCTTAGCAATATCATTTATACACACAAAACACAATACCGGACCCAACACTGTTCCTTGTGGATCACCGGCTGTTATATTCAGGGGATCACTATAGCAGTCATCAATTTTTACGCTTTGTGTTCTGTCTTGCAAGTAATTCTCTATGATTCTCAGTATTTTTCCAAGTTCAACTAAAATACTATGTGAAACATAGTATTGGTTTCACTTGTTACAATTCGTGTTTTTTTGTTTGTATTTTGTATGATACCCTTGAGAAAAAATGCTTTGTATTTATTTTCGACAATAAGCTGTCACCGAGAAACCTCATCAATTTGGATGTTCTGACAGTTGTGTTACAATACTCATATCATGAATGCTGACGAAATTCTCTAGTTATTATAGAAAAATCTCAAGTTTTAGTTTGTCACAATGTTATCTCTAGCGTTTCCTCTAGCAATAGGAATAATATTCCTCACCTTTCGTATATTCAGTATTTTGAAGAAGTTCAAAGGAGGAGTTTTCAAGAGATCCCCAAAAATAACAGAGCTACCAATAGTAACATCAACTGGAAGAATAGTCAGCTGCGTGGAAGACTTAGACTTGCACCTGGATTTCCTAAGAAGTCAACTCGAAGAGAAAGAACAAGAGCTAGAATCTTCGAGGTCTAAAATCACATCGACAGGTGAGAACTTGAAGAGGCTGACAGATACTACCAATGAAGTGAAGAAATACTATTTGAAACTGAAATCGGAGATAACCAAATCCGAGAACGAATGCGAGCAACTGAAAATGCAAATTGGAGACTATGAGCTGAGACAGACAAGGCTCAGAGAGGAGGTGAACGAAAATGTTAAATACTATACAGATCTTCTGAATAACCTTAATAATGGGAAAAATGGTTCTGATGGCGATGGTATACAGGAATTCGAGATGGTCAAAAGGTTTACTCATGATCCTACATTTGATTCGATGGATAAGAAACTAGAAAAATAGAAACAATGGATGGTGGAAATTTGTTGTTATCGATAGATCTTTCAAGGAATTTAATGCGATTGGAAAAATGTCTAATGGTTTTATCACAAAGATACCATTTTGGCCTTCGAGTTATATAGTTCTAAAGAAGTTATGATTAGTAAATTTTCAGTTTTCTTAAAATGTATTGTTATTAAAATCTGCATAGAATTATCATTTTGAAACACCTGAGAGTGAGAGATGTAGAAAAAAGAAAAATACTTTGTCTCTGCCAATACTCCGTGTATTTTGAATTCCTGTTAGTATTCTGAGCTCGATTTTGCTCATGCAAATGCAATCATTTGATCTCTTCTGATGGTTGAATAGTATATTGGCCTGCCTCATTCCTTGTGATTCTATCCAGTGTTAGGATTTTTTGTTGTGTATACCTACTTCTTTTTCAAGTTCATAGAGTATTGTACTGGTACCTATTCCGCCGAAGGGTTCAGGTTCCTAAAATGGCGTTCCAGCCAGAGTATATCTGCTCTATTTGATCACCCTCTAGTCCAGTATGTCCTGGGACCCATCGGAGGGTAACCGTATTGTTGTTGCCTAGGTCATTCAGTTTTTATAGACACTCCATAACCATATTGGAGTTGATTACATTGGAGTTGTGCTTCAATGTGAGTTATCATTATTTTCATCAAAAATAGTATCATTTATAGTCATTTTTATGAAATATCTCAAAGGGTATGTCATAGGAATACATAAGCCCATCATGGACACTTTCCAGTTTGAATACGAAAATAGATTGATTTTTATCATTTAAAAGTTTTATTTTAATTAAGAACTCAAGTCTGGATGGATACAAATGAAAAGAATGCATAGACAACTGAATATGAAAAGTGGTTCTCACTTTGTCCATATGGAAGTTGTATGTCTATGGAGAAAATTCCCAATCCTCAAAAATATCCGGATTAAATGGATTTTTTCTGTTTTTTTCGAAAGAGTTTATTGTGTTCGAAGGTAAAATACTTTCCAAATAAGGTTTGTTGAGAATATGTTCAACAGAGTGAAATAAAACACGTGCGCTTAATTCAGTGTTCAGCACATAACTATTTATTTCCTCCAAAGTACAACATGTAGTACAACCATCGTACAACAGAGGGCGCCACCGACAACTTAATATAATATTTTAATGTTGCTAATATATACCAACAGAATAAACTTGCAATCTTGAATTGTGTAACTGTCTTCCCTAGGTTCTGGTCACCTGGTCTATCATAGGCAAATAAACATATTGATACTTTGAATCATGTAACATTTTCGCTGTTTACACTGGAATTGATTTGAAGGCAGATATAGATCCGAAATATGCAGTTCAACCCTTACACATCGACTGCTTCTGTCATATTCATCATTTTATCATGAGAGTGAAGTAATATAAAGAACACGCGTCTGGAAACTAGTGGCAGTAGGGCGGTGAGATCGCGAAATTCGAAAATACAGGTGGTGGGCCATCATAGGCAGGGGACCATCATAGGCATATTTCCCCAACAATGTTTTACGAACATTATAAATTTTCCTTTCATGCTGTTGCAAGAAAAATTACGGATTCCCTTGAATTTGGAAAATCTTGATCTGGATTCTCGCACTAAGTTTGATATTATTTTCTCTTTTTTTAGCTGCCTTGTATGCCCATTTTATTTTATAAAATCATGTAGCTCTTTAAATAGACAAAATATCCAAATATCCAAATATCAGTGATATCATAAGGATTATCAATCAATATTATCAGATTAAATCATTAGTATCAGTGATATTTATGAACCAACGTTGAAGTACGTAATCATATTATCATAGTCATTATTAGATTCCTTGATTGGGGTATGTGAACATTAGGCAGATTGGGTCTCGGCCTCCTTGATGAATACTTATCGTTATGGAGCATGCATGGGGACTTTGTGAATCAGTTGGATAATAGAGAGTCATTGAATCCGCTTCTATGGAAAACTTGAACTACTAAACCATGTTCAGACTTCCATCGATTATTCGAATTTCTGAATTTGGAATTCGTAGGCCGTAGACTTAAAACGAAAGTTCCCTTAGATTAGAGCAAATAAGCAGGTGGATTATGAGCCAGACAATCCGGTCAACACAAATTGATCTCAGAAATGTCAGTGGATTTCATATTCGTTCATGTACAGGGTGGTCCAACTTTGACAATTTTGGCAGGAACCATCGATTTCTAGAGGAGTCAGGAGAAAACTAACCTACATATCACGAGATCCATTTTCATGAGAAATGAAATACCGAAAACCACAATTCGATATCTTGAACCGTTTTGAAGAAACAGGGTTGTTTTGACTTTTGTGATTTTTAACCCACCACCATAACATATTTATTTAAGATCATTTTTAGTTTTTATATACTATACTATACTATACTATACTATACTATACTATACTATACTATACTATACTATACTATACTATACTATACTATACTATACTATACTATACTATACTATACTATACTATACTATACTATACTATACTATACTATACTATACTATACTATACTATACTATACTATACTATACTATACTATACTATACTATACTATACTATACTATACTATACTATACTATACTATACTATACTATACTATACTATACTATACTATACTATACTATACTATACTATACTATACTATACTATACTATACTATACTATACTATACTATACTATACTATACTATACTATACTATACTATACTATACTATACTATACTATACTATACTATACTATACTATACTATACTATACTATACTATACTATACTATACTATACTATACTATACTATACTATACTATACTATACTATACTATACTATACTATACTATACTATACTATACTATACTATACTATACTATACTATACTATACTATACTATACTATACTATACTATACTATACTATACTATACTATACTATACTATACTATACTATACTATACTATACTATACTATACTATACTATACTATACTATACTATACTATACTATACTATACTATACTATACTATACTATACTATACTATACTATACTATACTATACTATACTATATACTATACTATACTATACTATACTATACTATACTATACTATACTATACTATACTATACTATACTATACTATACTATACTATACTATACTATACTATACTATACTATACTATACTATACTATACTATACTATACTATACTATACTATACTATACTATACTATACTATACTATACTATACTATACTATACTATACTATACTATACTATACTATACTATACTATACTATACTATACTATACTATACTATACTATACTATATACTACTATACTATACTATACTATACTATACTATACTATACTATACTATACTATATACTATACTATACTATACTATACTATACTATACTATACTATACTATACTATACTATACTATACTATACTATACTATACTATACTATACTATACTATACTATACTATACTATACTATACTATACTATACTATACTATACTATACTATACTATACTATACTATACTATACTATACTATACTATACTATATACTATACTATACTATACTATACTATACTATACTATACTATACTATACTATACTATACTATACTATACTATACTATACTATATACTATACTATACTATACTATACTATACTATACTATACTATACTATACTATACTATACTATACTATACTATACTATACTATACTATACTATACTATACTATACTATACTATACTATACTATACTATACTATACTATACTATACTATACTATACTATACTATACTATACTATACTATACTATACTATACTATACTATACTATACTATACTATACTATACTATACTATACTATACTATACTATACTATACTATACTATACTATACTATACTATACTATACTATACTATACTATACTATACTATACTATACTATACTATACTATACTATACTATACTATACTATACTATACTATACTATACTATACTATATACTATACTATACTATATACTATACTATACTATACTATACTATACTATACTATACTATATACTATACTATACTATACTATACTATACTATACTATACTATACTATACTATACTATACTATACTATACTATACTATACTATACTATACTATACTATACTATACTATACTATACTATACTATACTATACTATACTATACTATACTATACTATACTATACTATACTATACTATACTATACTATACTATACTATACTATACTATACTATACTATATACTATACTATACTATACTATACTATACTATACTATACTATACTATACTATACTATACTATACTATACTATATACTATACTATACTATACTATACTATACTATACTATACTATACTATACTATACTATACTATACTATACTATACTATACTATACTATACTATACTATACTATACTATACTATACTATATACTATACTATACTATACTATACTATACTATACTATACTATACTATACTATACTATACTATATACTATACTATACTATACTATACTATACTATACTATACTATACTATACTATATACTATACTATATACTATACTATACTATACTATACTATACTATACTATATACTATACTATACTATACTATACTATATACTATACTATACTATACTATACTATACTATACTATACTATACTATACTATACTATACTATACTATACTATACTATACTATACTATACTATATACTATACTATACTATACTATACTATACTATACTATACTATACTATACTATATACTATACTATACTATACTATACTATACTATACTATACTATACTATACTATACTATACTATACTATACTATACTATACTATACTATACTATACTATACTATACTATACTATACTATACTATACTATACTATACTATACTATACTATACTATACTATACTATACTATACTATACTATACTATACTATACTATACTATACTATACTATACTATACTATACTATACTATACTATACTATACTATACTATACTATACTATACTATACTATACTATACTATACTATACTATACTATACTATACTATACTATACTATACTATACTATACTATACTATACTATACTATACTATACTATACTATACTATACTATACTATACTATACTATACTATACTATACTATACTATACTATACTATACTATACTATACTATACTATACTATACTATACTATACTATACTATACTATACTATACTATACTATACTATACTATACTATACTATACTATACTATACTATACTATACTATACTATACTATACTATACTATACTATACTATACTATACTATACTATACTATACTATACTATACTATACTATACTATACTATACTATACTATACTATACTATACTATACTATACTATACTATACTATACTATACTATACTATACTATACTATACTATACTATACTATACTATACTATACTATACTATACTATACTATACTATACTATACTATACTATACTATACTATACTATACTATACTATACTATACTATACTATACTATACTATACTATACTATACTATACTATACTATACTATACTATACTATACTATACTATACTATACTATACTATACTATACTATACTATACTATACTATACTATACTATACTATACTATACTATACTATACTATACTATACTATACTATACTATACTATACTATACTATACTATACTATACTATACTATACTATACTATACTATACTATACTATACTATACTATACTATACTATACTATACTATACTATACTATACTATACTATACTATACTATACTATACTATACTATACTATACTATACTATACTATACTATACTATACTATACTATACTATACTATACTATACTATACTATACTATACTATACTATACTATACTATACTATACTATACTATACTATACTATACTATACTATACTATACTATACTATACTATACTATACTATACTATACTATACTATACTATACTATACTATACTATACTATACTATACTATACTATACTATACTATACTATACTATACTATACTATACTATACTATACTATACTATACTATACTATACTATACTATACTATACTATACTATACTATACTATACTATACTATACTATACTATACTATACTATACTATACTATACTATACTATACTATACTATACTATACTATACTATACTATACTATACTATACTATACTATACTATACTATACTATACTATACTATACTATACTATACTATACTATACTATACTATACTATACTATACTATACTATACTATACTATACTATACTATACTATACTATACTATACTATACTATACTATACTATACTATACTATACTATACTATACTATACTATACTATACTATACTATACTATACTATACTATACTATACTATACTATACTATACTATACTATACTATACTATACTATACTATACTATACTATACTATACTATACTATACTATACTATACTATACTATACTATACTATACTATACTATACTATACTATACTATACTATACTATACTATACTATACTATACTATACTATACTATACTATACTATACTATACTATACTATACTATACTATACTATACTATACTATACTATACTATACTATACTATACTATACTATACTATACTATACTATACTATACTATACTATACTATACTATACTATACTATACTATACTATACTATACTATACTATACTATACTATACTATACTATACTATACTATACTATACTATACTATACTATACTATACTATACTATACTATACTATAGTATACTATAGTATACTATACTATACTATACTATACTATACTATACTATACTATACTATACTATACTATACTATACTATACTATACTATACTATACTATACTATACTATACTATACTATACTATACTATACTATACTATACTATACTATACTATACTATACTATACTATACTATACTATACTATACTATACTATACTATACTATACTATACTATACTATACTATACTATACTATACTATACTATACTATACTATACTATACTATACTATACTATACTATACTATACTATATACTATACTATACTATACTATACTATACTATACTATACTATACTATACTATACTATACTATACTATACTATACTATACTATACTATACTATACTATACTATATACTATACTATACTATACTATACTATACTATACTATACTATACTATACTATACTATATACTATACTATACTATACTATACTATACTATACTATACTATATACTATACTATACTATACTATACTATACTATACTATACTATACTATACTATACTATACTATACGAAGACGAAACGTCGAACTCACGATCTAATAATGCTATTTTGAAGATCGCAAAATGTGGCAATGAAGAAGTTCTTTCAGTTTTTTTTTGTATCTGCAATAATAAAGTGGAATAGAAAATTCAATAATTAAGTTTTTTTCGAATAGTTCGAAAACTGAAAGAGCTATCGCGAATTTTTTTTTACCATAATAATGACCCTAAAATCCCACAACTTTGCCCAAATTCAAAGTTCTTTGTATCTCTTACGGTTCTCGAGATCCCAATGATGAGCGTCGAATTTGAATAACCCTGTATATTTACCAATAGATCAAAAGATTCGAGGTTCGTGCCAAATGTTCTGCTTGTTCAATGATTCAGATTGTCGGTTTTAAATTTTTGAGTACCTACTCTTGTAGTACAGCAACTCGGCTAGAAACGTACAGAAGGATATCACCAGCCCAATCAAAAGCACCTTGAAAGTATTCAGCATATCTATCATATCCAATTTTCTGTAATCTTCCTGCCTCACTGCCATGTCATATCTATCCATATTCTTTGAGTACTCATAAATCCATTTGGTTGGCAGTCCAACTTCCTTTATCGCCAGAACCCAATAGTCGATCTTTTTATTTAACGGATAGTTCCGTTTCAAAAGAATATGAACTGTTGTTCTGATTACCTGAAAAATAATCCATATTCAAACATATTGTAATGGAATTCGTCGACGTCACGAAGAAGTATCGCCTATATTAAAATATCCTCCTGTATTGGACATATAGTTCTCGATTGTTCGTGAAAGATGTAGAACAGAAAAGGATGGAATATCCTGGAAGCTATCAGATGAAGAAATAATATAGAAGAATGACAGTTCCAGAAAGGTCTAGAGAACAACTCAAACACGATATGTATACAGGGCCAGAAAATGGCCTAACCTAACCTAATCTACAGTTAAAACTGGTTAATTTTCATGATATATACAAGGTGATTTACGTTGGGTATCTTGAGAGGAAATAGACAGATCATTCTGAATATCCATCAGTGTGAAATATTTTCATTATCAGTAATACACCCTGTCAATAATTTCATTTTATTGGCTGCTTGAAATAACCAGAATCAACGACAATTTTTTCATTATGTGGAAAACGGTGAATAGAACAAATAAACAATAATTCATGTGATTTTTTTGAAGATCTGCAATCTGTATGCATCAAAGCCATCAAGCGAAATCTGAGGAGCCAAATGGTTCCATTACACCAGACCGATAAAAAACATTCGCTCCTGCCTTCGAAAGAGCTGTAGAATATATCTTTAGTGTGTCTAATGAATTGAACACGAATGATTATAATTAATGTCGAATACTAATGCCGTTTCTCATTTAACAATAAATTAGTACATTATATACCGCGGGACTGAAGTAGTACATTTAATCCTGAAGGTAAAGTTTATGGCCCGACCGCAGGGAGGGCCATAATTTACCTGAAGGATTAAATGTACTTCAGTCGCAAGGTATATACGATACTTTTCGTACTTCCGGTATGATTTTATTAATTATTTCAATAATTTCAATCAGTTTTTTCTCTCTTCAACTCATTTAATAAACTGTCTTTAAAATAAGTTACCATAGTAACATTGCGTTGTGACAGTTATAATTTAGAAACATTGTCATTACTAGTGTCATTGTAAAGAAACATTGTTATTGATAATTATTGGTATCATGAGTGAAGAAGGTGTATCTGATATTGATAAAAGAGCAGCCGAAGTAGGTGAAGAATTGTTACCACCGAAATCTAGAAAACTATACGAGCAGCAGTACGATGCTTTTAAAAAGTGGTGCCGCTTAAAAAATGTGAGACAACCTACTGAAAATGCGCTGTTAGTCTACTTCGATGATAAATCAAAAGCGGTTTGTGCCTCAACTCTCTGAGACTGGTCAATATGACGAACTGTCACAATATTAATTTGAATATTAACGTTAATTACCATTCTAATTAATTATATTTTTCAATAAAATATCCCTTAAATTCGTTTGTTTGTGATTTAATCGTTCCGGGAGTTTCGTCAATATTTAATCCCGGAGGGATTAAATGTGACACTTTAGTACCTGTCACAAGGGAGTGAAGTTGTCACTTTAGGCCCGGAAGTACGAAAAAGCTATTATGCTATTCCATTCAACTTATACATATACGGAACATCTTTCAAAGGGAATAGCCAAAAACTCTAAGTGGAGTGGTGGTGTAAAAAAGGAAAATAAATAACTCAAAGTCATCTCCACAACATTATTAGAATAATCTAACATAACAAGGTAAAAAACGAGCAGAAAACAACTACGTTCCTAGCAAATACCACGCAAAATATTGAATTATATTCACTCGTAGTCTATGCATCAATTCATATAAATGAATAAAAATACAAATATTTATTTCTTCGAACATGCGTTTATACTCCCAACGAGACAATCACGCCTGACAGCCTGTAGACCCGTTTCGGGCTTATTGGCCCTCATCAGTACAGGGTAGTCAACCGTGTAGAGATCCTGACATCTCCACACGAGGCGAGGTCTGAATCGATGGAAGCATCCACGCATATTTGATAGCAGTGAGCCGTTCTCCAAGCAGTGTATGAAGACGGCGACACCAAGCGGCGAAGAAAGAAACACTCCTTAATAAATTTCCCATATAGAAGATATGAGAGTGGCTGGGTTCATTTATATGAATTGATGCATAGACTACGAGTGGATATAATTCAATATTTTGCGTGGTGTTTGACAGGAACGTAGTTGTTTTCTGCTCGTTTTCTACCTTGTTATGTTAGATTATTCTAATAATGTTGCGGAGATGACTTTGAGATATTAATTTTCCTTTTTTTTTTCGGAACATCTTTGTTTTAATATTTTCCTTTACAATATATTGAATGATTGACTTATTTAATGCCTATACCTATCTAAATCCGCTTCTGAGATGATCATATTGTAACGATCTTCGTGGGTAGAAGTGAACGACGACTGGGTTTAAACTGATAACTAATTTATTTCAACGAACAATAACACTTATGACAGACTAATTTATAACAACTATTTATTTTGGAGGTTATGAACGTAACGCAACGTCGTATTCAACTGACTTCTATCATTATCTGGCCCTGTATATATATATGTTCTAGAACCTTCTCGAAATGTCATTTTCCTGTTATCTATCTCCATCTGGGCTCCTATTCTAGGGAGTAGAAATCAGTACAACTATCCCACTTCTTGACAGATGAATGATATATTTCCTCCTCACTTTTTTATCAGTTTTTCTACTCTCTAGAATTCAAGAATAGGTGCCCTGATAGCTTCCAGGATATTCCATCCTTTTCTGTTCTAGATCATTCACGAACAATCGAGAACTATATGTCCAATACAGGAGGATATTTTAATATAGGCGATACTTCTTGTTGACTTTGCCGAATTCCATTACAATTTTTTTCATAAATCCAAACCTCAAGAAGCTATATAATTGGCGCGACGTTGAGGTGAAGTACCAGAGCTTCAGATCATTCAGCCATATTTTTATTACAACATAATAAATTGATAATTCGAGATTTTTAATCTCTTGAGTGCACAAAACCTATAGTTCCCGTGGAACATTGTGCAAGGCTGTAGAATGATTGGTATTGAATTTTTCCTCAAAAGTTCGGACTTTGTGATATCTTATATTATATCTGGTATTTACCAGGAAAGTAGTTGTTTTATGCTGGTAGTCTACCAGACATTCATTTTGAAACTATGTTTGATATTTCTAATTGGATAGACTATTTTCACTTTCACGAATAATTATATTATTTTCATATTCTTCATATCTCTTCCAGGCAATGCTATAAAAAACAGCATAATGTAGGAAATATTGAATAATTGGATCTGTACGGTTGCAGAACGAATTTCCTTCCAGGATAAAGGTTCTTCGAGTGTTGAAACTTCGGTGGGTGATTGTGAGTTTTGATCATGAAATTTATGAATGTTATTCAAGAATATGTTTCAGCAAGAATGTAGGCATGGGTACAAAGATATAACGTTACGAAGTATCCCTCTGATGATACATGCTTAGTGGCTGGAGCCTATACTAATGATTTTAGAACTAGAACTTGATTTTTTTATGGTGGGTATTTCAGAAAATTATTCGACTTCGTATTTCAATACTTACAGGATCTTCCCAGAGAATTTCCATTTCATCAGGTTTTCGCAGCAGAAGCAAAGTATGCGTAGTCACTGCGATTGCGTAATTAGGGTTTTCCATAAAACTTCCGATATTCTTATAATAATCATGATCCGAATGTATATCAATGAATTTCCGTTTCACCTTTGATAACTCATGTGGATAACGTTCCTCCAGGAATGTTAGCAACGATATACTGTCCTTAATCAGGTATTCTGAATCCATTAATTGTTCTATCGTGCGTATTTTTGGTGATAACTCAGGACTGGTCAACATGCTGCTCAGACCTGTCGAGTAAACTGTGTTCATGATGAGGGCGAAACAGAGCATCAAAATCATCAGCAAACCTGCTGATATGCCGACGTATCGCCTGGTTGATTGTACTGTGAGGAGTATCTCTATTATGTCGAAGATCGAATTTTGCCATTCGACTTTATTGGTGATTTTCCAAATGATCGTGAAGATCGTGGCAATTAACAGGTAGTTGAGGAACACATTTTCGGGTAGAATAGACAGAATATTCGTAGACAATTTCATTCGAGGAGGTACAATGATTAGGACTTCTGAATCCATAATTTCATAGGTATATTCACAAGAACTGCATGCCATTTTATTTGCAAAGATGATTGACTGAATAGTTCCTTGAATATCATCATGTTCCATGATCTCTGAAACAATATCAGTTGGTCCTCCGGCAGTGATTTCCATAAGGTTTTTGGGTATGATATTAACAGAAATATTGAGCTTCTCACCAATGAGATTGATATAGGAAGGAAAATAGCCGTCATTTGTTTCGATATTGTAATATAACGGAAACTGTTGCGCTAAAATGTTGATTTCACAGTTACTGACCTTATCGGGAATTTTATTGGTGAATGGATCGATAGATAACATTGGTAGATATTTAGTAAGATGGAATTTTCTCCCACAATCATTGTTATTGGCATATGGAAACCACGAGTAGAAATTCTCCATATCTATAGATACGACTGCATTGTAAATGTATACTCTCCACAGTTTTTCAAATATTCCTGAAATGGTATCCTCATCGCCATCAATGTTGGGAATTATCAAGAATCTTGAGGTACTACGCCACTTGGTACTCTTCATGAATTCGGCTATAATGTAATCCAGATCTTTTGAGGTATTTCCAGTGATGATATAATCTCCATTATCATTGACCAATAAAGAAGATATATGGTGCACATCAGTTATTATTCTTATTTGCATTCCTGAGTGAAATAACGATTCTAATATCTGATCGTTGCTTCCAGATATGACTGTGAGAGGTCAGAAATTCATATATTTCAGGATGAAGTCCTCCACCATGTACTCGTTTCTCCGATAAGGCAAGTTAAATTCAAACAAACAGTCGATTTTACCGAAACAAAATGCTGCTACAAGGATCAAATCCATTCTTATCATTTTCGAAACAAAAAACACAATATCAATGCTATATTATTTCAAGTGTTCTTATAAATCGAATGAAATCAGTATGCCCACTGAAATGGATATGAGGACATTCTGGAATAATGGGCGAAGGAAATAGTCATTACGTATTTGAACGTTCTAGAATAAATATGATAATATTTGAATCTATTATCAGAACACATGAATCTGTTATTTACGATAGCTAACCATTTGATGGGATCGGATAGTGAATTATTCAAAAGGGATTTGTTGATTTGTGATCATCTGAGAAGATTTTATATGAATTCATCGTAGATTACATTCTCTTCGTATTTTTTATTTCGAAATGACCCATAAAAGAGTCGTTGCTTGATAACCCTTGAATCATATGAAAATTCATAATTGTTCGTGCTTTTGTATTGATATTCATGCAGTGTATAGTATATTTAGAAGAGAACTGTAATAACTCTGGATAAATTAGATAATAATTCTCGAAGCCTTCCCTCAAATTTTTTGCCATTATTGCAAAAAGTTTTAGATAGTCTGTCGGATTATTTTGTGACATCAGGTACTATACAGAATGATACAGATAATTCTGCACTGGTGCACCTGACAAGTACCTAATAACTTATGCACTGAAAGCTTCCTAGGCCCACTTGAACTCTGATCACGTGCAATAATACTATTGTTACGATCTTCGTGGATAGAATGAACGACAAACGAGTTTTATCTTAACACTAACACTTATTACAGATTAATTTATAACAACTATTTATTTTGGAGGTTATGAACGATGTTCACGTATTTAGACTTCGTATTCAACTGACTTCTGCCATTATCTCGCCCTGTATATATATATATATATATATATACAGGGCTATTCAAATTCGAGTCTATGCATGGGGATTTCGATAACGGTAAGAGATAGAGGGTTGGTTAAATGGGGGCAAAGTAGCGTATTTCAGAGGTTAATTATATGGATGAAAAAAATCTGACCTAGCTTCTTCAGTTCTGGAGTTATACTGGAAAAATCGAAAGTTTCGAAATTCTTCTTTTGCCTATATCTTTTTATTTTACGAAGATTTTTTTTTAATTTTGCCACTTTGCCATATCAACTTTTTGTAGCCTTTCCAAATGTCTGAATGCAAATTATATACAGGGTATCGTATAAATTGGGCCACCCTCAACTTTTAATTTTCAAATACGGACCTGTATTTTTTATTGCATTTTTTTGAATGGCGAGAGTCATGTTTCAAATTGACGTAGTATTTATATCTGAATTACAGAGTGTTTTGGAAATATTGAACTATTACCAGTAAAATTTCAATTTTTTTTAGGTAGGTACATTTTATGATTTCATGAAAAAATAGGAGAGCCTGAAAATAGCCTGAAATATTGTTGTTTTGTTCGGGATGAGTGCAACTATAGAGCGTGTTCATCGAACAGAACTGCAGATTTTATGTCATACAACGATAATATCACTGAGTTTGATTTCTAGGCGAGATAATGTCACTGAAATGCCATTTGTGAACAAAAGGAACGCTACTTAATTATAACGCTCGGTGACCTGGATAGGTTGAAATTTAATTCTGTTTGATGCAAGCTTTATTGTTCCAATATCTATTTGGAAAAAGAACAGAGAAAAAGAGTCTTGTGCATGGCACGGGATATTATACAGTGATGACTGTATTGCTATCCCGAACTCTATATATGATTGTGAATTCATGCTGCACCATTTAACATCAATCAACTTATAATTGAACAAAAGGTTTAGGAAAAATGTCAATTCAAATAAGAATTACAGTTTTGTTGGAATTAATTGTGAGTCACTAGTTGGAATTCCGAGTTACAAGTCGGAATCATAAAAAAATAATAATATGAGTCACTTCTAACGCCTTCGTAAAAAATAAATGAGAGATATAAAATGATCAAGTTCTTCCTTCTCTTCATCAATGTCCAAAGACTCTGATGTCAAAAGTTTGAGGAAAAATTTTTTTTTCTCACACGCATCAATAATGACCTTTCATTCACATAACACACGCATCCGAAATCATCACCTGATTCCTCACGTGATTAAAACCACAAATAAAAACGTTCTTTCACTGTTGAAAATTATATCACATGACTTCATATTTGGCGGGAATTCGAAAAAAATTGTGTGTGGTGCCGAAAAATGTCAATGAAGTTTAGCAATAGTATATTGTGCAACTAGTGCGGAAAATAGGATATTTCATACGAGTTTGACAAGATGATGAACCACGAGCCGTAGGCTCATCATCTTGTCAAACTTGACCTACATGAAAAACATCAGGTACAGGGGCGGATCCAAGGGGGGGGCATAGGGGCCATTCCCCCCACCCCTCGTGGACCCAATAAATATAATAATTTTGTTACCCTGATGCACCAAAACGCATTGATGCATATACACAGGGCCATTTGTGGAAGTCTGATATATTAATATTTGATTTATTTTTGTATTTTTTTATATTTGGTCATGTTTTATTTGTTTTTGAATAGAAATATTATTTTATTTACTTTCTGATGAAATTGATGTATACATATATTTTTCTATTTTGGTTGTATAATGAAGTCATTGTGCAACGCAAATTCGTGTCGAAATAGCCTCTATTTCGATACGCATTTTTTATTATTCGTAGATTGGTACAATCGAACTGTCAAATGAAAGTCAAAAGGGTTAGGCCCAGCTTTTACTTCTGAGCGATTTTGGATTCGGTGATACTAGCAGTCAAAAACTCAATTTCATTTTAGAGTGTAATTTGATTTAAATTGATCAATAAAAACAATAACAACATTGAATTTTTCAACGCTGGTATTGCAATAATCCAAATCGCTCAACTGTAAACTGGGCTTTACGCTTGTGCGTCAGATTTTAATTATTTCAATGTCATCTTGTTACCAATCGAATATGTTTCTTTTATTTATCGATATTAAATCCATTTTTTTCTTCAAATCAATTCAAAATAGAAAAAATTGCATATGACACACGTTTTATAAGACACTTTGTCGCACTTGTTCAGTTGGAGCACTCCTCGCGTGCGACAAAATAGCGTCTTATAAAACTTGTATATACGAGGATCAATTGCAAATTAAAGACGTTATGCTATATACCGGGTACGTCGAATATTAAAAATATGATGCGAAGATGCATAGATCTATAACATCTTATTCTGTTTTTCCATTTCATATAGGTAAACTAGAATTGATTTTTTTCATTGACTTAGTTCAATGAAACTTTTATTGGATTTCATTGTTTTCATTTCCATGTTAATGAATTTCAATGTAAAATATAATTCAACCCGTGTATATAAACATGAAAACTAATATACCCAAATGAGGTTTCTACATAAGTGAATAAAAACAGTGTCGATGAATTCGTCTTTCAAACGTTTCCCAACTGCTTGTCCACCAGGTTCTGTATTGTAAGACCACCGAAAGGTTTTTTGGTGTTGTTATTGTGTACTTTCAATTTGAAAAATATAATTCCTTCACAACTAAGTTTCTTTCATGTAGAAAGAAAAATTGATGCAAACGTCCTGCGTAACTAGACTATTGCACCTAAATTATTTTGAAATATACTCGGGTGATATCAACGAATTTCTTTCCAGATTTCTTATATTGGGATAATCATTCGAAAAAACTTCAAGTGGAGTATATGGAGAAATATTTTAGTGAGATTTTGTAAATTCTGGAGTTAAATTCATCAAGACTTCATTTCATACAATTTTTACCTTCAGCACAATCAAAATACCGTAATCTGAATATTTTATTGAAAGATCTACAAAATTGTATAGTAGTAGGGTTTCTGGAATTTGTAATCTTCATTTCGTAGTGATTCCCACAGAAGAAATATTTATTTCATTGCACTTCTACATCTAAAAATAAATTTGACTTTTTTGTTACGTCTCGCCTGACAAAACTCACAAATTTGAAAGATTTTTTAATATTTGTTTTTCGGTAGCCATAAAGGCTTTCAGATCCATCCACTGCCCAAATTTGACACGCCTTTATAATTTATCAACCCACTCACAGAAATGTAACTTTTGGGACAATCTGTATATTTGGCTCTGAATTGCTGCGCGCCGCGGCAAGCCGTGGACTGGGACGTCGTGTATCTCACGGTTCTCGGCGACTCGGCGAGGTACTGAAACTGAATTCAGTACCCTAGATAGGCGGGGTAAGGGGCCGGTCGCTTCGAGAGTCGAGGTGGAGTGAAGCAACTTATAGTATATTCTGTAAACTTTGACAACGGTTCGTTTCTCGAAGAAAATTGTCGTGCAAAAAGCCTCTAATTTGATCAATCCACCCAATTTGGTGACTGAAAGACCTCAGGGGCGTACTACGAAAAAGTTTGGGGGGGATAAAGAAGCCTCTTTTCCTAGAAATGTATCGCCCTGTAGATTTTGAATATCATTAAACTGCTCAAAATTATAATTTTCTAAGAAGTATCAACCACACCAATTTTCAGATTGATATCTTCAAAAGTAGGCGAGATTAGTGATAATTTCGTGTTACAACTCGAAATTAGCTTAATTTCGAGTTCGAACTCGAAATTAACCTAACTCGAAGTTAGTGCTAATTTCGAGTTCGAACTCGAAATTAACAAAAAAAATGTTGCATGTCCGTTCTACGCGCCTTCGTAAGATCGGCCTTATGTTCATATGAAGATTTCCGATTTAAATGATGAGTTCTATCACCCATTTCGGTTTGTGCCCTAAAACCTGAAGCACCCTGTATATCCACCTTGGATCGTACTCTCGAAGCCTCGCGGGGTGCGCACAGAATTCGCAACTTCCCCAACTCCCGAAAACTTCCAACGTATTTCACCTGTTTGGCGGCGGGTGCTCGGATGCACCGGAATCTTCCAGTGCGCGCTGAGGAGGGCAGTCGTTCTCTGCTCTCGAAGCTTTTCCTTGTGCTCCCAAAGGCGAAAATATTTCAGGAGAATATCATTTCGTTTTACACTGGAAATTGATTCGACAGTAGGACTTCCTGGGTGCTGCTTGTCTATGTGGTGATCGTGCTTTGATTGGGATAGATATATTCATGTACGTATCGGTTTGATTTTTTTGAGGGAATTATATTTTCTGGAAAATGACAATATACGTGGGAATCGAATGAAGAAATTACATTTTCAAATACAGGGTAAGATGATCAACCTCTTCCTTCTCTTCACCAATGACCAAAGACTCTGATGTCAAAAGTTTGAGGAAAAAATATCGTATGTATTTTTTTTCTCACACGCATCAATAATAACCTTTCATTCACATAACACACGCATCCGAAATCATCACCTGATTCCTCACGTGATTAAAACCACAAAAAAACGTTCTTTCACTGTTGAAAATTATATCACATGACTTCATATTTGGCGGGAATTCGAAAAAATTGTGTGTGGTGCCGAAAAATGTCGATGAAGTTTAGCAATAGTATATTGTGCAACTAGTGCGGAAAATAGGATATTTCATACGAGTTTGACAAGATGATGAACCACGAGCCGTAGGCTCATCATCTTGTCAAACTTGATCTACATGAAAAACATCAGGTACAGGGGCGGATCCAAGGGGGGGCATAGGGGCCATTCCCCCCACCCCTCGTGGACCCAATAAATATAATAATTTTGTTACCCTGATGCACCAAAACGCATTGATGCATATACACAGGGCCATTTGTGGCAGTCTGAATGTAGATGATATTATGCAAAGATACGCTAGCCAAAAGAATAGGAGACTGGAAATGGTTATTTAGTTTTTAATATTTGTTTTTTTATATATTTGGTCATGTTTTATTTGTTTTTGAACAGAAATATTCTTTTATTTACCTTCTGATGAAATGGATGTATAAATATATTTTTCTATTTTGGTTGTATAATGAAGTCATTGTGCAACGCAAATGCGTGTCGAAATAGCCTTTATTTCGATACGCATTTTTTATTATTCGGACATTGGTACAATCGAACTGTCAAATGAAAGTCAGAAGAGTTAGGCCCAGTTTACTTGGATTTGGTGATATTAGCAGTGAAAAACTCAATGTTTTAATTGGTAAATTTCAATTCAGAGTGTAATTTGATTTAAATGTGGTGATCGTGCATTGATTGGGATCGATATATTCATGTACGTATCGGTTTGATTTTTTGAGGGAATTATATTTTCTGGAAGATGACAATATACGTGGGAATCTAATGAAGAAATTGCAATTTCAAATACAGGGTAATGCAAATTTCATTGTACACTATTGTCAAATCGGAAACGGACTAGGTTGAACGAACTAGGTTGAATTAGAAAAAAGATGGGCAATTTCATCAAATTTCAAAAGAAATCGAGGATATCTCACGTGGTTGTTGAAATATCCTGAAAAAAACAAAAATGGTCGATTCTTATGGTAACTTTTCAACTATTGCTGCTAGGATTTTGAAATTTGGTATAGTTACTAAAGTTTGCAGGCTGAATTCAACGGTGATATAAAAAAATCTAGGCACACTACAACGACTTTGATATTTCTAATGGTAGCCATATTGGATTTCCACACCATCGGATAGATCATAAAATTAACAATTCATCGATGTATTACACTTGTGTGTTTAATGAAAGAAAAGTCGAAATAATAGGAATAATAGAAAATATCAAGTTAATGCGAGATCTGTCAGGCTTACAATTCCAGATATTTTCACTAAAATTGTCAAAAATGAAGTTTAACTCAATGAATAAGGTGCTAGAAGGCTGAGAATTGCAAAATATAGGTAATTGCTGCTCTCCGTTGGGTTGCCTCCTGTAATTGATTGTAATTTTTTTTATTTCTGACAGTGACATTATAAGCTTATATCGTCATAGTTACGATATCTATAATGAGGGTCATAACTCCCTTGGGATATTAAGGTTCAAAAACTCCCTCTAACCTTTTACAGGTGAAAATGATACAAGAAATGCTTATAAACGTTTATATGTAATGAAAACTAAGACATATTTTCCTTATTCCAAATAATAAATGTACAATTTTCAAATGTTCCCTGAAAATTACTTCCGCCGCTGGAAACAATTTCTTTTTTTTATGGGTGCTGCTGTTGCTGTTCACTACAGTCGAGGTGCCTGCCTCTTCTGATGGCAAAGTAGACAGCATACGCGCCGTTTTATTTCTCAATTCAATACTGTCCTCCAGATACCCCTCTGCCACCGTGGAACTTCTCCAACCTCCGTGTCTTTTTAAGTTTGTCATAGTTGCTCCTGCATTGGCTAGGGCAGTAGCAGAAGTGCGACGAAGGCAATGTTCCGTATAGGTTAGTGGGTTTGGCAATCCTAAATATATCCAATTGGCTGAGTTGTACATTTATTTTGTCGGAAGCTCAAAAAAAATCGTTTTGTACCTTCAGGACGCAAGGACATATAAAGTCTCAATAAAGGCAAAGCAGAGAACTCTTTTTCATCCACAACTGTAAATTTCTTCGATACACCAGTTTTACTTTCCGGTACGTTCACTACCATAACAGTATCCCGGTCCTCTATATCTGCTATACTCATATTTAGAAGTTCCTGAGTTCTGCATCCTCCAAAATAACCCATAATTAGAACAACCTATAACAAATAAAACGAAATAAACAAACGAAAAAAAAAATTATGAGAAAAAAATTACCTTATGCAATAAATGAATTTCAATAGGGGCGTCCTTTAGAAATTTGATGACATCTTTAGGAGATAAGACAGCAGACTTTTTCGGCTTATACACCTTACTTTTCCGTTTCAAAAAAGCCTCTAGTTCGTTGAACTGGGTGATATCTCTTTTCTCATATATGGTCACCATCGATTTGAGCATTGACCATTTAGTCCATAACGAATTTGGGCTAAACGTTTCTGACTGCAACGAATAAATACAATTATTACCAAATCTACCAGAAAATACTGAAAATACTTTACCAGTTCTTGAAAATATGCCAGAAAGACAGTTTCGTTGGCATCTTTTGACATAACATTTCTCTGTTTCAGCCACTTCAGATATAAGTTGTATTCTTTTTGATATAGGGCTTCACTTTTCGATGGAAGTAATGATTGTCTTGCTTTTTCCGCTTTTTTTATAATATCCTCCATTATATCAGAAAATGATCGTCGATTTGTGGTAAAAAATAAACACGTTTTTAACGGAAAAACATTGATTGATACAGAAAGTTTGCTTATAAACATGTAACATAGCGACAACCTAGCAACAACCAACAATGCTACAATCAACGCTACCTAATTCAAATATACCAGAAAGGTTATGAATTTAAACATTTATTGCGTTCTAAATATGGACATATTGTTATGAAAATCGGTCAAAAATAAAATTATCTATGTACCACGGGAATTATAGAGCCTTGATAACCTCTGGCAATTGCTGTCCCTCGGGCCAGAGGCCCTCGGGACGCAAACTTTGCCATCGGTAATTAAGGCCCTCATAATTCCCTTAATACATAAATAACTATTATGCAAATCATGCGGCGTCACTGATTGTTCTGAAACAAACTGTATTTTTCGAGTAGAAGTCTTGCAACTGTGAAATTGACAGTTCTGATTTTCTCATGTTTTAACATCAAACACATGAGAACTGGACATTGTGCAAGCCGCTTCCCTTACTTGGCTGGCACGTGTCGAATTTCGAAAGGAACGATGTCTAAATTGTAGGTACATAATAATCACTAACTCTTTTTTTCGACATCAGATGAGATCAAGATAACAGTTGAATTATCCATTCCATTATATCCAATAATAAGTGGTAATTCTGCCAGCAGCCTATAGTTGACTCTGATGATGAATTTTCCACAATAAAATCGGAATTATACATCAGCTCGCGAATAAACTTATTTCTGTCTAGTGTATCGTTCTACTATGACATAAAAACAATGAATAATCTAGAAGCATGGATGCTATACATCATAGATTTTACTTCACATTTTCTATTTTTCCTGTTATTTCGATTTCTCCTTCATTAAACATACAAGTGTGATATATCGATGAACTGGTAATTTCATAGTCTATCCCATGGTGTGAAAATCCACAATTGCTGCCATTGAAAGAAATTTTTTTGCTTATTCATACTTTCTAATATTGCAAAAATCCACAAACGTTTTCCGTACTTCTTTTTACTGTAAACAGTACTTATTAATTAGTATATTTGATTCGATAATTCCATCAATTAAAACCAAATCGTGATATTTTGGAATATCGAATATTTGAAATTTTTGAAATCGAATTGAAGCAAAATGTTTGTATCCATAGCAAAATAAATGTGAAAACAGTCCATGGGATCTGTTTTCAGTATAATGTTGGATTTATTGGTCATGTTCAATCAGATGACCATAAGTTAACTGATTTCATTGAATTTTTACTTGAATAAAAATATTGTACTTGGCAAGAAATCTCGAATCAAGCAAAGTAGGAAAAATAGTCATAGTTGTAGATAGAGTATAGTATTCTACTCGTGCATATTGGCTATTACCCACACGAATGAT
Organism: Chrysomela aeneicollis; assembly: GCA_029955515.1. NCBI lineage: Eukaryota > Metazoa > Arthropoda > Insecta > Coleoptera > Chrysomelidae > Chrysomela > Chrysomela aeneicollis. The sequence goes on along the minus strand of JARUHQ010000018.1, from coordinate 5,006,393 downwards.
TACAGCACTCGCCTTTAAATGTATAGATATCAACTATTTCAAGTTCTCACTGAATTCTACAATTATTTCTATATATATTCCGTTCGTGCATCAAAAATTGACTTTAAGTGAAGATGCCGTTCTGATAACTACTTGCGAAAACACTATTCCATTTCCATTATCCCCTATCGATCAGATTTGTCTCTTTCAACATCAAGACGTTTTCCACTTCATCAGGCAATCATTTTCAATTTATTTCACATTTTCCGTCTAAAGCATCGAATCCCAAGCAATATATTCGCCGTATAAACATCCACAAGCAGATGCCGAAATGGATTTCCTTCCGCTTAGATCTCACTTTGACCTAACTGATATTCAGCACGCTCCACAAGAATTCTATTCCCGCACAACAGTTTGCGAGCAAAAGGAAATCCAAAAGAACAACTCTACAAAATTCAATTCTTCCGGTCTGTCTGACATATTGTCATGTAAACAATATTTTTGTTCGACTCCCTTCGGGCTTGGAAGTTTCAATTCGATGAACTATGTAGAAACTTGGGTCGAGAGTTGAAGTGGATACGGTAAACAAACATTCAGTAGTAAAAATACAGTGAGTCTGTCGCAGATTCGGATAAAAATGATAGATGGTGATCGGAAATCGGAATGAGTTGAAATTTTAATTACGTCTGCCAATTCACCTATTGGGACACGCTCAGAAATATCCATCTGATCAATCACAGTTCCTAGTCATACCAACTGCGAAAAAAGTTTTCCTCAATATACCATTAGGAATGTATACCAGTCTGAAAATGACAGAGTAATCTTCATTAATTTACTAACAAGAAATCGCAGGTGATTTATTCACTATTTCTTATTGTGATTTTGACTCAGAAACTCTGGTATAACCTGTCTGAGATGTATTCACTTGTAATCTCCCTAGAAGCAGAATTATTACCGGTAATTTTTTTCAAGGTCACGAATGTTTTTGTTGTTGATAGAAAATTATCCCGAGTCGAAGACGAGGGAAATTTTCTATAAACAAAAACATGAGTGAAACCGAGAAAAGAATTATAGGGAATTAATTCTGCTGCGTGGGAGTTTCGGTTAGAAAATTTCATAAATTGGAGTTGCTTTTAATATGATGAAAAGATTAACCCTACGACCTATTCTGCGTAGATAGTGACTAAGGTTTATTACTAACATTATGATATCAGATGTTACATTTGAAACAGTAATCCGTTTTCAATTATAACATCTATATGTATACCCAGATTTCATTCTGAGTGACTTTTGTCAAGGAATATAATAAGCTTCATTTTTGACAGAAAAATTATCACCTATTAATTCCGTCAATAGGAACTAACATATTTATCGGGAGTAATTACACAAGTGCTTCAAAATTAGCGATAATTTTCCATGAAAGCATGTTGTCTAAAAACTGCATGAGTTTATTTTCATATTTTGTCAATAGTGCCCGACTCCGAAGGAGGAGGGATCTTTTAGCAAAATATGAAAATAACCGAATGAAGTTTTTTAACTGACAACATGCTTGAATGGAAAATTATCAGGTTTATTTTGATGCACGAGTGTAATTCGGTAGAATATTTCCGGAGTCAAAACAAAAATTCAGTATGTATGCCTGTCAAGATGACAAATGTACATTTTAACAATCGTTACTATAGATACACGGACCGAACAAGTATTTTTCGATACCTACCGGGTATTTACCAGCCCGAAAATGTCTCGCCGGGAATTTATCGCTGTAATTGATCGAAAATGTCCCGCTTCATATGGGATTTTTAACATACGATGGTAATATTCGTATATAATCTCCCTAGCGCTTGAATGATTTCCTAAAATTTTTTCAAGTTCGAATTTTTTGAAAATATCACGAGGCGCAGTCGAGGGAAATTTTCTTCAAAAAATTCACAACCGAGAAAAAATTTACGGAGATCAATTCAAGCTCGCGGGGGATTAGGTGAGAAATTTTTTTAACAAAGTTATTTATAATTTTTTTACTTACTAACTCATCAGTTAGGGTCCGGATCACTATTTTCGGTGAATATTTGTCAAAGGAATAATTAAATGATGATTGAAAATATAAAATAATAATATCTTGGCGGGAACCGAACCCCGTCCGCATGCGTAGTACGCCAACACGCTGTCCACTACTCCATTGCAACTTCTGATAAAAGTCGCACAAATCATGATCTTGTACCACCACGGCACGCTAATGTGAGATTCGACAGCTCCTTGTTCTGCTACTTTCAGTAGAATAAGGTCTCAATCCTTGAATTAACTTGATATTCTATAAAAATCACGCAATATTATGTTAATATAAGATAGGAAAAGATATATATCTGTGTTATATTGGATGATAGGTATAGCTGTCAAGAACTGTCAAGCCATCAGGAAGATTATCACTTATTAATTTTTCACCTAGGTCATGTGATCGCAAAAATTTCCGGATAATTTAGGTTGTCGTCATAGCAACTTATTACCGATAATTTTTTTCATGGTCACGAATGTTTTCGTTGTTGATATAATACAGTGTCTCATTTATATATAAGTGGTTTATAGATAGCAGGTCTTTCTGGAGATTGCAGCATTTTTGGTGAATGCGCCAGCTCCGCTAATTTCGTTCGACCGATAAACTACCGAACGCTGACAGTGACAGCGCGAAACGTCTCGTTTTCAAATCAAATTTTGTTTGATGGTTCATATTTCCAGTTTTGTGTGAAATTTTGAAGAGGATTATACTTAGAAACCCTGTTTATTCTGTTCAAATCGAATTTAAAGGATGGTGAAACGCTGTTGAATGTGTGAGAGACGATTTAAAATTGATGATCAGAACACATCATTTCACTGGTGAGTTACTCAGTGTCGTATAATTCGTAGTATAAACATTACTCACCCACCCTCAGATTCAAAAAGATTTCTGGTAATTTGAAAATATTCTCGAGTTTACCCGAGATGAATAGTTAATGGATATTAGTAAAAATATGATCAAGAGAGAAAATATTTCAAGAGACGCTAAAGTTTACTCTCATCATTTCACTACAAGTGATAAAATGGTTGGCCCAAGTGCTAAGAAAATGCTCAGATAAGTCTTTATTTAGTGGAATTGAAAAGTAATAACAATATGTTTGATGTTATATTTCTCAAGTTCGACAGTTTGAAGCTTTATATTGCCAGAAAATAAACGATAAAGTTGTTACAGTGAAATAAATCTATTATCATTCGGGTAATAAATCGAAGATGTATATTTTCAGAACACTTTGATATTACATTGTTTTCATTCAGTATTAGGAATAACGGTACGATAATTTTCTTACTAGGTTAATTTATTCAAATTCAGACCCTTCCAAGATAGCAAGACACTAATGCTGGGGAAATCTGTTGTTGCTATCCTTGTTTTAGAATGAGGTAACCCTATTAACTGATTCAGATGCTGGCTTCAAAACAATTACTGTGGTAAGGATTGGGCGTTATTCAATGGTTATTCATCTAGTCTGTTTTATGATCGAAGTGTGAAATAGACAGCAGGCAGTATGAAGATTGTGATATTTGAAGTTTTAGAAAAACTATTCGATTGAAAATGGTCCATAAACAGATCCTCATCAAGAGAGTTAAACCATCATTCAACAATCATTATAGTATAATGAAACAGCGAGTGGTTCCAAACATAAAACATTCCCATGCAGGTGTTTTAGAGGAAATCATAATCGAATATTCCAGAAATCTGAACAAAAGCTTAGAAAATGTTCCTCAATCCAACATTGATGATGAAACGTTAATAAGACTCAAGAAATATCAATCATAAACCATTCATAATAAGCAATTTACATTCACTTTTGTGGCTCTTCTTCAGGTACATCATCAACACCCTATGTCATACATAAATCCGAACACGTAGCCTAGATGGATAGAAAAGGGCCCGAGAGATGTTGCAGATCTGAAACACGATTCAGTACAAAAAGTGTATGGATCGAGGCAAGTTGTTTCACAAATTGGTTAAAGAGCATTTTCTCACCTCATGTAGTGCGAGATTGTCGAAATGAAAAGTGCCCATTTACTACACTTACTCAATTATCCAAGTCAGTCACAGACAGGACGTATCCAAAGAAGATAACTCTATATGAAAACTTGACAAGGTATAGTGATGGAAACTGCGTTGAAAAAAAATTGCTAATCCAAAACTTAGAGAATCAGCTCAGATGCCTGGTTAAGCTTTACTATGAACTTATACAGGAATAGATTGAAAATGCAATTATAACTACCGATTTCTTATCATTCCAAGTCCTTACTATCCGATAGAAAGGAATACTTTTAGAAAATGAAATAGATTGTCAGAAAACAGTGGGTAGAATACTGAAAAATAATTATAATAAGGAAATTACGAATAATTCCAATATTTCAACAATTATTCTCGACATGGCCTAGGTAGGAGTCCAAATACGAGAGCTTATCAAATTTAGTGGTCATACTAGTCACTAACACTAAGCCATAACTTCAGTTGAGCAAATGGTATAAACTCCTGAAACGATTAGGTACGGGTTCAAGGAATTGACCTAATTATTATGGACTCCATCACTATCGATCATGTGTTCTCAAATAATTTTATGAAATAAAAAATTGCTATTTTCCGAGCATTTGTCTTGACGAATATAACTTAATTCCATATTCTGACGACTGAGTTTTGATATATGTCATCCTAAAACAGTGTTGCCTTTCTCATAGCAAAATCACTATACGTATCTGATGCATAAATATTCCCTTGCGCTAAAACTCTCTAGGTTTTTATCTATGCAGAAGTACTATTGCTAGGTAATAATGCTTTTATTGCCAACATTTTCAGCAGCCTGTGGAATATAAGGTCTTGTTAGGATATTATATATGGAAAACATATTTCGAAATTCACCTAAAAATACGTGAACGGTTGACACTTTGCCAAAACTGCTCATAAATTTAACCAATTATGAATCTTTCCTTGGCTGGATTCTTCGAAAGATGCGAACGATAAAACTTTTATCACGTTTCAAATTGGATTGTCGTGAAATCGAAGAATTTTATTTCTCCTCATATCTCAGCTGGTTTGGATGTGTATGGTCATTGGTCATAAATCAGTTCCGTACCATACGCTCCATCGTAATATAATAAATTTGTGCTTTTTAATTCTAAGAAATATCTATCGATATTTTGGAATTTGGAATCGTTTCAATTTCAATTCAATTTTGACATGAAACACTTATTTTGCCAACTGTCAAGTGTCAAATTTTTCCCTAGATTTTTCCCTAAATCTGTCAAATGTCAAAATCCGCCATGATAACTTTCTATTCTGGGAAGGGTCAATTAGATCTAGGGTGCTTTCTTCTGCTGCCTATAGAAGTTCAGGATGTCTCAACGACCATAGCAGTTCCTCCAGTCCTGCTATGGGCTTTCAAAGAGTTCAGGATATCAGAATTCTTCAAGTTTCGTGACCTCGGATTCATCAGTTGCAGTCATTTGATGTTCTGGCTATTGTTTCCCGTATCTTGGCCTGCCGTATTCTTTGTGTTTATCCAAAGAAAAACGGATCTCTTAAATCAAATATATATATATTCTTGAATTGTATGATCTTCCGATAAGAATAATAATGTCAGATTGACCAGAAATTTTTTTTTTTTCAACTAATCACATTGTTTGCCTGTTTACATTAATCTTCTTGAAATTAATTTGGTTGAACTGAATCATCCGCACTCTTCACCTTAGAAAACATTGGGAGTAATGTCAGTCAAGATTATTTCTCTCAGCTCAAGAATATCGTTTCTTATAAAAATGTGTTTTGATGACGGAAGCATGTACCACGTGACCAGCTCGACCAATAAGCATAATTGTGAATTAGCGCCCGAGGCGAAGATGCGCAGTCCGCGCACTGTCCGCAGAAATAGCTAGACAACGCCAACAATAACGCCGTTGGCCGCCATCAAGACTAACAAGAGATACATTGTGACAGGTTACTGTGAAGTTTTCTCTGATGGTACTTGTGTTCCTATAGTACGAAAGCTCTGAAGGGACACTGTAGATATTTTTTTATCTCATTATAATGACTTAGCTATCTTAATTTAATGAGATACTATCTCAAAATAATGAGATACCTAACTCAACATAATGAGTTAGATTTCTCATTATTATGAGATAGCTAACTCATTATAATGGGATAAATTATCTCATAATAATGAGATACCATAAGTCATAATAATGAGTTAATAATAAGCAATGTTGCCAACAAGTGCTTTTTTTCCAAATAATATGGAAATATGCGAATGTTTGTTGGCTTGAAGAATAATGAAATAAGGACCCTATATCCATCTCTTTCAGCTTGATGGTGTTGTTTACATTTCAGTAGGCAATAGACTTTGGCTTGATCACTGAACCTGGAGGTTATTTTTCTTCTTTCTATACGTTCTCACGATGTAAAGAAATTTCAATAAGTTGATTGACATTCATATAACATTCATATAATCACTATAATAGATCAAGCGGATCAAGCCCAGTTCAATAGAAAGCAGTAATATTTCATAACCTTACACCTTTCTCTTGAAACATATGGAAAGATCTTATAAATGTGTAATAATTAGGTAAATTCATAAATCATCATCAGAATTCTGAGATTCTGCTGAAACAATGAGCATTATGTTCTTGAACCTATGGCTGAAACATCTACTTCTGAGAATGGGCCGAGCCAAAACTTCTTTTTCCATCAACTTATAGTGTAGTCATCTTCATCGAAAGCTATAAAAAACAATTTTTTATGCCATTGAGAAAAACAAAGTAGTCATGCATAACCTCAAAATATCTATAGTCTCTCAAAATAACATCTATTTGAAATCTTACCTTTATATATTTGCGGTGACAAATCAGTAATTGAATATGAACTTGTTTACCCTTATTTTCAACTGGTGAAATTCTGAACATTCATTGAAATATCACTCCTGGCATATTTCCATGTATATATCCATCTGTTTGAAAACTACGGCCTAAATGTGGCAACCCAGCAGTAGCAAAAATATTATTTTAACATTTTTTGCTATCTCATTATAATAAGATAGAGTATCTCATTATAATGACTTAGTTATCTCATAATAATGAGTTAGTATCTCATTATTATGAGTTAGTATCTCGTTATTATGAGATAACTAATACATTATAATGATTTAGCTATCTCATAATAATGGGAAACTTAACTCATTATATTGAGTTAGCTATCTCAATATAATGAGATAACATCTCATTATAATGAGATACCTAACTCATTATAATGAGAAAAAAAATATTTATAGTGTCCCTTCAGAGCTTTCGTACTATAGTGCAGAGTGCAGGCTCGCGAATTCTTTATAACTCGACTACCCAATGGACGTAAAAGGTTTCCTGGTAGCAAACAATCTAGAACGTGGACATGGCGTCGTATCACTGGCACTGTTGGGTGTTAAGAATGCTTTGTTTCGTGTTGTCAGGTCATGTTAATGCGCTTGAAGTGATAATCAATTGCTGTATCAATACTGCAGCCCCAGTTTGCGAAAAAACTACAGTGTTTTTCATTTTACAATCCTTCAAAGGTCAATAAGAATGGATCAAAAGTGATTCCTCTTGAATCAAGAGGATCATTGTTCAGATGTGCTGAGAAATCAGCTTCATCCAAGAAAATTGTTCCACAACAACATTGAAATATTCTTGCATCAAACAAACCACATTTTTCAATAAGAAAGTATACATATGACACAAAACTTTTATATCCTAAGTAGTCAAGAGGATTTTGTCGAAAAATCAAACTAATATTTGGTTGGACCTATTCAAAATTACCCTATTCAAGATTACAACTCGATTTAAGAAATCCTTTTTTTCTGTATCCAGTATTGGGATCTTTTGTTATTTACCTACTTATTTTTCGAGTTCATGAAGTATTTTGGTGGTCAGCAGAAAGGTTCAGGTTCCGAAAACAAAGTTCCAGCTTCTCTTTTTGCGACTTGGAACTGTATTGTTCTTCCCTAGTTCATTTAATTTCTCTAGGCACTCCCAAACTATCATGGAGTTGATCAATGGCTGCCTGGCTGTCTGCCATGGTAATTTCTTGTCTGCGAAAATTTCTCTCGAAATTGAACTGGCCACATTTTCCGGTGGCGTAGATTGGGTCTCAGAAAAATACGAGAATCTGAACTCAACCTAGCAAGATAACAAACTTTTGTCTTTGATCAGATGCCATCACGCCGACAAATTTTCATTGTGGTTGAATGGCTTCGATCGACGATGAAAATGAAGGCATTCATTATGACATTAATGGCCTGTAAAGATTTTCGTACGTTGCGAGTTCGTTCATTGTGAAAAAATTTAATTTCTAATCGGAATTCGTGGTACAGAATTTGTGAGCTTCGATTTTTCTTTATAGCAAGACAATAGGGAGATATCTTGATGAAATATGTTTCGAGTTATTGGGTTCGGTTTGGAGCAAATAGAATATTGAAGGTATCAATACTTTTTATTTTCAATTCTCAGGAGTAATGGGTTTGAAAAGTATTTTTTCTATTTTGGTTGTACAATGAAGTTATTGTGCAACGCAAATGCGTGTCGAAATAGTCTCTATTTCGATACGCATTTTTTATTATTCGGAGATTGGTACAATCGAACTGTCAAATGAAAATCAGAAGAGTTAGGCCCAGTTTACTTCTGAGCTATTTGGATTTGGTGATATCAGCAGTGAAAAACTCAATGTTTTAATTGGTAAATTTCAATTCAGAGTGTAATTTGATTTGAATTGACCAATAAAAACAATAGCAACATTGAAATTTTTACCGCTGGTATTGCAATAATCAAAATCGCTCAACTGTAAACTGGGCTTTACGCTTGTGCGTCAGATTTTAATTATTTCAATGTCATAATTGTTACCAATCGAAGATTTTTTGTTAATTATCGATATTAAATAAAAATTTTTCTTCAAATCAATTAAAATAGAAAAAATTGCATATGACACACGTTTTATAAGACACGTTGTCGCACTTGTTCACTTGGAGCGCTCCTCGCTTCGCTCGTCCTATAAAACTTCATAATATACTATTTTACCGACAACCAAGTGCGAAGCAAAACCCTCGAAAGAAAGAAGGTAATGAAAACATTTCAACGATTCATATATAAATGTCCTTGTTTCATCCTATACAATAATGATATGAATGATATACCTGCTAATTGAAAAACCATAAATTGGAAGTATCAAAAAATGTAATAAAGACATATTATCATCTTGCCCAATTAAAAATATCAAACACAGTTCGAATGTCTGGTAAACTACGATCAGAAAACAACTTTATTCCTGGCAAATACCACGCAGAACATTGAATTATATCAACTCGTAGTTCATGCAACGATTCACACAGTGATGCAGAGCAAACATGTGAAAAAGTTCACAAAGAGACAGGCACGCCTAACAACATACAGACCGATTTCGGGCTTATTGGTCCTCTCGAAGCACTGAACCACGATCCAAGAAACACTTGGGATTAGCGACACCATGCGGCTGAAGATAGAAAAATTCCAGAAACAAAGATCCCATTTCGAAATTTTAAACATGGGAGTGACTGAAAGCTCGACTGAGCTTAAGCATTGGGACAAGCAACGCTACGAGTGGAGATCCTAAGGGTCTCTACTCGGTTGACTGCCCTGCACTGTTGAGGGCCAATATGCCCGAAACCGGTCTGCAGGTGGTTAGGCTTGCCTGTCTCAATATGAGCATTGTTGAGTGTTAGGAGAAATAATAGCTAATTGTGTATTTAGAGCGCAAAGTGATTACTGCTCGAATAAGACGATTATCTTTCGAAGCGGCAAGACACTTTGCGCTCGAAATACACATATTATTTTTCTACAAACACAGTTACTAGACAAGAAAGCTCGATACTTCATTCAATTAACTTATATTTCATAATATTCTTCATCTAAATCATTAATTTCATTAATTATTCACTATTATATTGAAATTCAATCCGATAATTCATACATCGAACAGAAAAGAAGGGGAAATGACTCATAGATTCAAAAAGAAATGCCCTGCCGAGGGATCAAACCCGGGCTGGCGGCTTGAATTTGAATTGAATTGAAAGTGGTCTTCATTCGATAAAATATTTTACAGTTCATGGTAGGCCTAAATAATAAATAAGATATGTGTATATAAATAGTACATTTTATTTTAAACCTGTTGGCTATTGAGGCTACTTGAAAACTTAGGTCTATCCCACAGTTCTAATACGTTATGAACCAAAAAGATATAGTCAAACTCTTGAAGGAGAAAAAAGTCTACCCAATTAAAAATATCAAACATAGTTTGAAATTTCAAAGTTAATTGGATAGACTATTTTCTCCTCGATGTTTTTTGAGAAATACAACAAGTTTAGGATACTTACTTTGTACCCTTTTTTTCTGAGAATCACAAATTGGCTGATGGTTACTCAGTTTTTTTGTTTTTACGGGAGCTTATAGGTCGTGAATATTGAGATTTTTGAAAGATGTTCTATAGACTCAAATTTCAAACAAATGGGCGCCAATTAGTTTGAAGTATAAATAATTTTATTTGAAAATATAACTTACTCACTAATAACTCAGTTATATATAAAGAAAGGGATAGTACATAAGAAAAATCATGGAAGAATATTCTTGAGACATATGTATAATAAGAATTCAAGGAAATAGTTTATTTATAAACTTAATATTCCATAGATTATAAAAAAATAATAAACCCAAGATCAAATCGCTATGATTGCGTAATGCAAATAATATAGCTGTTCGTATTTATATATATAAATCAATATCTCATGAAGAATTGGTTCCATCGAAAATCAACCTCATACTAAAGATAGCAATTCCATACGTATGTGCATGCCTTACATTCAATTTATATGGAAAATGAAAGTTACCTGTGTTGTTATGATTGAAACAATATAGGATACATTTTATTACAATCAACAGATATCCATTGGAGCAAACCTGTAGTGTCGAACTCAACCATTTTTGTGTTTCTTTTCTGCCATAGATGATGATTTCAAATCCACAGATTTTTTTAGACTACTGTAGCAGCTTGTGGTTAAATGTCATTCGCATTCATCGACCATGGATCAAATTCGTATCTTCGTTTCTCAATAACTATTATGTACATATAACTGATATTCATTTGGTTAATGAACTTCGCTCAAAGAAATGGTAATCGAGTTGAGGAGGAAAAACGAGGCCTGCAATTGGGAAATGAAAGTTTGTAGTAAGCTAAAAGAAAAACTTGAGATTTTCTATTAGGTACCTTTGATTTTAGGTGGCCTCAAAGTGAATAAAAGCGTATTCAAGCAGATTTTGATGAGATTCAGCAATCAACAAGACTCATAATTGAATTATATTTATCAATCCATAAATTTATGTATCCAATCCAATTATTTATAACTCTCTTGTTTGCTCTCGACTTTTCTTGAAATTTTCGCTATTATTAGTGCCAAAACCTATCTTTGTGAAATCGAGAAGGTAACTAAGATATTTAAAAAAACTGATTTTGTAAAAAATTGTATTCCAGTGAATAACAAAATCTTGATTGAAATTATTTTCTAGACAACTCGTCTTCTATTCAAATTCAGGAATTATTCAGATTTTAATAATCTCGTCAACAAAACATTTCTCACAAAACATGATCTCATATAGGGATGCCCATTTTCAACGATATAAAGGTATATTTAATTAATGAAATTTGTTATTATTATCAAACATTTTGACCATTCCTGGATATCAATACTTTTTTGAGAAGTTGATGAAATAAATGAAATGAACGAGTTCTCTTTACTTTCGCATGGACTATACCGGGTGTCCTATAATTGGAACATTTCTCTATCGAGATATTTTTGCAAAAAAATCGTTACAACTTTCCGCGCACGAGCGGCAATGCTGTCACTCAATGACATTCCTCGGAAAATGTCAACTTCGTGTTTAGATTTAAAAGCGTATAAGTAGGCTACTTTGTTAACCGTTTGTAGAAAAAGGAACTTTTGCTCAACGAATCGGTGCAAGGACTGCGAGAATTCAATGTTCTGTGAGGTATTTGCCAGGAAAGCAGAAGTTTTCTGCTCGTTATTTCGCTATTTTTTCAAATATATTGGATGTTGCTAGATGAATATTTCTTCTGTTACTTCTTGAAATTCGTATTGTTGAATTCGTCATGATAATTCATTCCTGAGGGGTCATGAGATATTATACAGGGTGATGTCCCATCTGAGTATCGTAACTTGTTTTTTTTCAAATTCTACTGTCTAGTGAGCAAGCATATTCACTGTTGAAAATTTCAGAAATATAACTAGAGATACAAAGGAGAAAAGCAGAGTATACCATGATTCTGTGTCAACTGTCACACGTGTAACGGTCCATTATTAGCATATAATTTTATGAAATGAAATACAGTATACAAACAACTAAGGTATCTTGAAAGAAGGAAAATAAAAAAAATAGAAGGGGATAAGAGAACACGGATAGAAGGGGATTTTGGGAAGGACAAAAAATCAAAATAAATTGGGTTTAAATACAATAGTCCTTCAAAATCATAAGAAGAATGACTGTATTCAAATAACAGATACTATTTTTGAAGAAAGAATCATTATACTGATATATATATTATATCCGCGAGGCAGAAACAATTGAAAGAACATATGTATATATTCAAGAGATACAGAGGGAAGATGGTTTGTTGAAAATAAAGAGAAAGTATATGCAGAGCAGAAGGTAGGAGATAATATAAGTAGAGAAGTAGAGATCGAGCGGTAGAGCTGAGAGGAAATAAATACCGCCAAATTGATTCGTCTTTGAGACTTCGTCAGCCAGAAACCAAGATCAAAACACTATAATTTGATGTTTCAATTGAATCTTTAATTGTAAAGGATTCTGGCCAGAATTGCTAATAAATAAAAAAATGAAATCAAAGTCAAAAATATTCAATAATATATGTCCTTGTGAAATATAGAGTGTTTATTTAGTGATATTAGTGAATTGTGAAAGAACTTGTTATATTAAAGGATAAACAAAATTGAAAATACCCTGAGAACGTTACACACGTTAGGTATATTTCATTAGAAGTAAATTCCACAACCAGAGTGCGAAGTCTTTCATTCACGGATCCATCCCGTGGAATCCAAAATGAACGCCTCTCTATACAAAACTTCCAATAACGACTGATCTCTTTAAGGCAGACTTTTTTCGTCCCACAACAATATTGCCGCGCGCCAAGCAGACAGTTCTTGTTGACTTATGAAATTCCACCTTTGTCAAGGGGCTCTTTGTGCCCGAGTGTTCTCATACGCCTTCGTCTGTTGCAGGGGCGAGATGGGTTGCCGCAGGAATGACAATGATTCGCCGCCTGAAGCCAGCAGCAAACTCTGCGAGATCGAGATCGCGTAATCCTGCCAAGGATGCGACGAGGTAAGTCATCCTCGATGTGACCCGAGTCACGTGACAAAGATGCAAAAGGGGAACTTTTCAAATTCGCGAAAATCACGAACCAACAGATGGCGCTCGAGAAATGTCAAAAATTTGACATGAGGGCGATCAACAAACATTTGGTATATGTTTTCAATGGTAATATGTCAATTTTCAATTCGAATTTTAGGAAAGAAATAAATAATCCTGAGTATCCAAGAGGGGCGCTATGATAGATTATCGTTTAAGGAATTCAAAAAAGGTATTTTATGTGAGTTTCGTGAATATATTATGTTTTTATAGACTTTTCAAACCACCTCTGCAAAATCAATGGGACCACTAAAGTATTTGTATTTCAATGATTTCTCTTTATTTCAAGAATGGCCAAGATTGAAATAAGTATCTAGAGTATATTGGAGATAAGAAGAAACCCTTAAAATAGCGAAAAGCATTATTCAATGCTGGTCACATACTTTGTGGGATAGATGTCAAACACATACTCGAACACATATAAATAAACTCCTGTTCACAAATTCAGCTCTAGGGTAGCTCTAATATGAAATTAAAATATTTTCATGGAAAAATTAGCAGTGGAAGTGTGAATTCATCTGTAAACCTGTAATAATTTTATCCTAACCCAAAAATAGATGATTAGCAAAATAAAAACAAAGAATTGTAGTCAATTAACTTTATTCTCAGAGAGAGAAGTATAGGGGTGCTTATATGGAGATACCTACCTATCTTGAATAGGCAACACAAGTTATTATTTCCATATTAACAATAAAATGATTTTATATAATAAAAATAATTATATAATATATATAGTGGTCTCGTCTACCAGTCATTCAAATTCATTTATTTCAATTGATACTTCATTCAATTCACATCTTATTCATTTTGAATAAAGATTTGATATCATACAGCCCACATTGCCCTCACTCTTGAAATTTGCATGTGATGACTTCCAGATGTTTATTGAAGGAATTGCATTCTTTTCGAGCCTATTTCTTGGTTTAATTCTCCTTGATGGTCCTAAAGTAAAATCAATTTTCATTACAAACAACAAGAGAACACAACTACAGTTAAACCAGATCTTATTTGTTTGATTTAACCTCAAAGACATACCTTCAATTTGGCATTCACTTGAGAAATCCAGTTCTATAGGTAGTGCTTACTACAAACGTAAATGTTTGTGGTGATAAGTTTTCCTATTTTCAACGTGATCATCCATTTTTCACACAATCCTGAAAGGAAATTCAGGATTTTGTGCCAAAGGAACGATGTCTACGATAGGAGGAACGCTGATATACTGAACAAATCTTTGTCGATTTTATCTTTACGACCTTTTGAACTTGCTGCATGTTTCAATAACTAGGTGATAAGCACGAAACAAGTCCGAAAACTATTCAAAACAATTCAATTTCTTTAAAAATAATACGAAAGCCTATGCTATGCAATGCTAAATTGCTTTGATGATCACCCTCGGAAGGCTTAGAAAATTTGACACCAGAGGCCGCCCACTCCGTGATTTTCGCGAATAGAGAAGAATACTCTTACCTTAATGCGCTATCTGTCAACACCTGCAAATCCAAAATAATGCGGTTTTCAAAAAGTGGCTTCAAGAAAGTCTATGATTATCGTTTTCTCCTAAATGGCACTGAGATTGAAATTGTGAATAAGTATACGTATCTTGGTGTTGAATTTGTTTCTTCCTCTTTGTTTAGAGAAATGGCACACACGTCGGTATCAAAAACTAAGCAGGCATCCGGTACTGTATTTTCACTTCTCTGTAAAGGTAATGTAAACTCATGGGAGGCTAGAAGCCACTTGTTTTACTCGATTGTTGTGAGTACCTTAGCTTCCTGTATGCCAGTATGGGCACTACGCTATACCGATATAATTGAGAGGGTCCAGGTTGGGTTTTTCAAGCGGCTGCTCAGGCTTCCCCATAACACACCGGATTTTTGTGTCCGACTTGAAACAGGCAGAATCCACCTATCATTCACGGTTTTCAAACACTCCCTGACTTGGCTTGTGAAAATTTTACAAATGGGTGAAGAAAGATTTCCAAAAAAATGTTTTCTTAGACTATTTTCGACTCCATGTCAAGACGTTAGGTACAACTGGGCCAGTCAACTACGTATGTTTTTTGACTCAATCAACTGCGTAGATCTATATAACCAGTTAGATCCATGGCTACTCAAGAGAAACACGCAATATCTCTTGGATAAATATAAACAATTCTGCTATGAGTCAGATCTGAACAAATACGCCACTTCCAGATACTCTCTCTTCAGGGGGATCATATCAAATAGTGCCCATTGCACATCAAACTACCTGTCCTTTAATTGTTCCATACATACAATTAGAACTATTGCACAACTACGACTTTCGTATGCGAAAGAATTGAGAATAACCCATAAAAATATTCACTATCATGTCAATCTAACTGAATTATGTACGCTTTGTAATTTACAATTACCCCAGACACTGGAACATCTATTCTTCACTTGCCCCATCTCAAATTGTCTGAAACCTGAATGTCGCTTCCTACAAAATATGACCTCATTGAGAGATACTCTCACCAACATCACTCTGACCGAGGCCAAAATTATCTGTCAATTCACGAGGGAAGTTATGAGACTACGATCTTTTATAATCAATGAATAGATTAAAGCAATACTGATTTTTTCGTTTTGTTGTTTTTGTGTGCTTTATGGATACGATCAACACACTGTTGTATTACATTTTTAATTGTTTAAGTTATGAGTGTAAGCTAGAAATGCTCGATGGTAGGAGCTTTTTTTTTCTTTTTTTCTCTTCTTCCCAGATGAAGTACTATTTTAATTTTTTTTTAGGAACACTGAACATTACCAAACTCTTGTTATACATTATATTTGTAAGAAACAATAAATGAAATGAAAAATGAATGAATAGACACACATAACAAGCATACGATGAACTAGCGAGGTGCTTCGGGTGTAAGACGATTCTTATGGATACGTTCGTTAAGCCCAATTTATAAACTCCGCTGCCGTAGCTACAGTTGAACATCTGTTTATAAACTACGCAGCTGACGCAGGTGCCATCGGATATCTCCTCAATACATTTTGGAACGGCAGCGGAGTTTATAAATTGAGCTTTATGGTATCTGTATCTACAGGCTGTCCAATTTTCGATGTCCTTACGGGATATCTCGCTTATTTTTGGGGATAGAGATTTGCGGTCTTCGCGAACGTTGGCTATTTTTTTTGTGATACCTACTCAAGATATCGCTAACAAAAGGAGAAACTTCATTTATCGCACTCCTATGAGTTCACGAAAGTTTTTTTGTGGAACCTAGGTATTTTGACATCCTGATCACAAATGTGTGGTCAAAATGCGGAGTTCTCAAGTATTTTCAGAGATACGGCCCCATTTTGTTTCAAAAATGCACCATTTGACATCTCGAATTACTGCTATCAAAAACAAACAAAATTCACCCTTGAAACTGAAACAGTCACACGCAACAGTTTTCAGCAAAAAAAACTATATTATTTTTATAAAAATTTGCCCCTCTTCAAAACGTAAACAAGACAACCTTTTTTCACTGATTTTCTGGTAATTTGTTTTCATGATGTTGTTAACGTGATTATTTGGCTCGTGGTAAGACGTTGCCAATATCTTGGAGAAGAAGTTTTCTTTACGTTTTAAAAAAGGGTGAATTTTTGTTAAAATAACAGTTTTTTACACGAAAAACTATTGGAAAAAAGTAATTGCAAGCGTGTGTGATTTTTTGGTTCAAATGGTGCATTTTTGAGACAAAAAGGGGCTGTATCTCCGAAAATACTTGACCGCTGCGTTTTGACTTCGTGATCAGGAGGTCAAAATACGTGAGTTCCACAAAAAAAAATTTGAACTCATAGTAATGCGATAAACGTAGTTTTTACCAAATTTTCATAGCCCGATTTGTTTCTGAAATACAAGGCGAAATTGAAAATATTGCATTTTGGGACCTCCTCTGTATCTCAGCTATATTTCAACTCATAGGAAAAGTAAAATCCGTCTCTCATACATTCTGTCACGTAGAATCCAAAGCGTAGTCGGATTCTTGAAATGAACTGGCATTATTTGAAAATAATCCAAACTTATGTTTTTTTTAAATAAAACAAACTGTATAATTATCAATATTCGAAACATAAATGCTTCGCACTTTCCAAAAACATATAACACTTGATTCGTCGAATGGTTGAATTGCTTATATTAAATAGTAATTTCAAACGAATTATTCATTCTACCCCATATAAATGAGAGTGGTATTTGATTATTGCGCAAAAAGGTATATTTCAAAATAAATAATTATTGTCTCGACTGGCTATAAAAACTTAACATTTTCAGAATACAGGGCTGATACTCAAAACCTATGATGTTTTCATACAAAAACGCAGCATGAAATAGATATATAATTGCAAAAATTGAGACAAAATAATGGGAAGGTGAAGTGACGTTGACAAATGTATAACACTGAGGGCCGGTTTATCAATGCAGGGTTAGGTTAATATAACCCAAGGTTAACAGCTAACTCTGGGATAAAATGTTTATTCACTTCGAGGAGGGGTTAAATGCTGTCAAAATCAAACGGGGATTTAGCTCTAGGATAAAGTTAACCCCGGGTCAGCTAACCCCGCGGGATAACCCTCCATTGATAAACCGGCCCTTAGGAGGGTATTATGCGATATTATTATAACCTAACTAGATATTTTTTTACGTGTAGGCATTCATTTATGAAGTCAGTGGCGTAACGTGAGTCACAGCCGTATGCCAAATTCACCCCTCCCCTTTATTCACGTGTTGAAATCCAAAAGGCTTCGAAATTCACAGAAATTCTTAGGAAATTTCAGGAGAGAGTTATGTTTTTATTGTGTGTGTATCAATGAACAATTAATTGAAAGTATCACTCGCGGAGGGACATTTAGCAATATTAAAACTAAAGTTCGGCATTATGATATCCGAAATCCGTGATCTGACTCGGAATTTCGAGATGTCAGTCAGAATTCCGAGATCTAGGTCAGAAATTTCGAGATCTGAGTCAGACGAGATCTGAGAAAGTTCCAATTCTTATAGGTCTATGTCGGAAATATCTTAAATAATAAATTAAGTTTCTGTGACCCTTTCATGCATTTGTAGAACACACAGTTTCTAGGATTGATGAAATTAATATCGTAGTGGCCGTGAACTTTTTCATTTTTGATTTTTCTTCCTCATTCACTCTCATTTTTCAAAACTGACAATCATAGCTTTCATTTTCCATATATAACCTCACATATTCTGATTTCTCTGTTTGAATTTCGATTTACTCTTGCTATGGAATATACCATGTAAGTTTTACGTTTTCCATCTCCTCTCCTCTTCACTGGTGATGTCACGAAACATTTATTTTCGAAACTATGATGAAAAACTTTTCAAGTGACGTCGTTATTGTATTATTTCCAGCAATAATCCCCGATGATATCGAACTCTCCGGAACTTCACATCCAAAAGTTTCCCCATTAGAAGTTCGGCCCGAAAAAGTGCGAAAGTTCTGGATATTCCGAACAGTAATTAATTCTTCAGTACCGCGTATCCATTGCAAAAAATATATATCTCGACTTAATGAGGAATTTTGAACCCGATAATGATCGGATTTTATAAGAATGGAATTCAGGTTTATTGTTTGTCATTCTCTGTATGTGTCCACACCATCCCAATTGGTTTTGTTTCCATGGATGAGATAATATCTATGTCTAGTTATTCTCTTCATCGTGTATTTCTTAACTTCTCTCTTCTGATGTCATCCATGAAAATGTTAAACAACATGGCTTAATGCTCCATATTAACTCAGTACCTCTTTTGTTTCAAAACTTTCTGATTTCATGTTATTCTTGATGTTCAGTTGATACTAATCAATAATGGCTACGAGAATTATCAAGCTATCAATTTCAAATTAATACTTTCATCTAAACATTTGGATATCTGAAATAATGATCCTGGATTATTACGAATTTTTGAGGGGAAAGTGAATGCCGACATGAGGAATATAAAAGTTTTAATGATGATTTGGTTTCATCAACGTTAAGTTCTTTAATTTTAAGCGTTCTTTAATTTTAAGCTTTTGAATTTCCTACCAAACTTTGTCTTCACCAAGCAATAACGAAATGGAGCTGTGGAAAACTACCGTCGAATTTGCCAACCGATTGAATTTTTATGGATTTCACTTCGATGATATACAATTTCAATTTAAACATTTGATTATAGCTTGCTAAGAAAGGTTAATTGAATCTATTTTAACAAGAAATTCGCCAAAGCATCCAGAAACAGTGTAGTGCAAGAGAATGCACAGATCACATGAGGTTCGAAGCCAGCACAATGAATCTGACTAGTGAATTCCTCAGTCATTTCTTATGGCGGTTTTTGCATGTAATACAACAAGTGTATTGATGATTTTCGAAACACAAATTCCTTCGATTTGTTTCCAAAAAAAAAGAGAAGCAATTTTCGATAATCATCAATAACACGAGTTGTATTAGTTTATTTCATGAATAAAATCGAAGCCATTTTGATGATTTCCTATTTATTGTTGATATTAATATTAAACGTACAGTTTGTGGAATTAATTATTGCCATTGTATGATGAAAGCAAGATTACCTATGAACTGTACTACTGAGCTACATTCATTTTGATTGTTGTCACAATTTGTGGTTAGGTTACATTAGATTTATTCTATCAATGCTGAAATTATCCAGAATTTGTGGATAATGAAGTTGATACATATTAATAGTGTGTTTATCATGGCTCAGACGAAAGTTTGGTGAAGTGGCATTTATTTATTTACAATGGAAACAGAAAATAATATGACAGATTGCAACTGGTAAATCGTTGTCTACGAATCAGAAAGCGAAATATAGAAACGAAAACACAGCATGTATAGGTATCCAGTAGCCAATCAGGAGCCGAAATACAAAATCAAAAACATGGTGTTATTGCTTATCAAGGTAATCAACACAATCATTTCAACCAATCAAAAACTTGGTATTTTAGCATGAATGAAATAATCTATTAAAAACAATAATGTCAACCAATCGAAAACGTGTATTCTCACGTGAATGCGGAAAAATCACCAAAGCTCTTGATAAAAAGACTAATGACACAGAACTCGGAAGGTCCAGCCATCATATAAATCAGTACCATCTTAAGTTCCCAAGTGCGGTGTAAATCTACCAAGTTATAATGAGTCCTTGTCTGGACCATGCCAAGCCAGCACCTGTAAGGATTATCGGCTATCTGTAATCCTCTCAGTAATATGCCATATCTCACGTGGTAAGGATGATATGTCATGAAATAACGGTCACAACCAGACGCTCCAGATATCACGTTCTGCCGATGATTTATCTTCTTCTCCTCTCTTCGGTGGACCAATTGGTACAGGTGTTCTGGTCAGAGATGTTGATTAGATAAGGACTATGATTGGGGTTGGAAGGTATTCATTGGCGCGTATCCAGCATTAGCATTCGTGGATTCTCGGATATCAAGAGGACTTGATGAGCAGTTTCGGTTGCAGGGAAGCTTTCGAGGTGAAAAACTTTTATTTCATTCATGACATAAACATCTAAAACTTCATCATTTTCCGATGAGAATAAATGCAAGGAGAGTATACAGTGCGTGTATACTAAACTTACTAGCAATATTGATGTAAATCAAATTAGTTGCCAGAATATTTTTGAACGTTGCATCGCGAATTACTATTCAAATCGCTTTTATAAATGAATACTATTTTTTTGGTATCAAAGGTTTATTCTAGCAGCGATTTCGAATCGTCCGGAGCATATGCGCATACTGATTTATGCGTTCCAGCAAATTAAAACCCAGGATTCGGACTTGCAGTCGCATGTTATAGCGACAGCAAAATCCAGTTTAAAAACTGGTTGAAAACCATTAAAGTAGTCCAGTGTATTTGACCCTTCCCAGAATAGAAAGTTATCATGGCGGATTTTGATATTTGTCATATTTAGGGAAAAATCTATGGAAAAATTCGACACTTGACAGTTGACAAAATAAGTGTTCCATGTCAAAATTGAATTGAAATGGAAACAAATCCAAATTCCAGAATATCGATGTAGATATTTCTTAGAATTAAAAGGCACAAAGAAAAAGGATATTGTTCTGGAATTTGGATTTGTTCACATTTTGATTCAATTTTGACATGGAACACTCATTTTGTTAACTGTCAAGTGTCAAATTTTTTTCTAGATTTTTTCCTAAATCTGTCAAATGTCAAAATCCGCCATGATAACTTACTATTCTGGGAAGGGTCAATTTGTGAGGATTATCTAAGGTGGATATAGGATGGTGAAACAGCTCTTCAATTGTTTCTGCGAAAAACTTGTAGACCTTTTAGGAAGGTAGTAATATTTCCACGAATTCTTTGAAGATGGCGGTAAGATCGATTATCGAAGAAGATTTCTGCTGCTTACGTATTTCTGTGGTTCACATCTGACAGACGTGACTTGAAACGACATTAAAACAATATATTTTCGCTAAATCTGGAATGAATATTGATATTTTGACTCTTCTCAATCATTTTTTATCTAAAACAGATTAAACTGATGAAAAGATGACAGATGCAGTTTCTGTTTCAATAACTTCAGGAAATATTACTACGGCATGAAATCAAGTAGGCAAAGGTCTACAGTTTATTCTAGTGCTTGTTAATAGGAAGCTGTTTCACCATCCTATATCCACCTTGGGATTATCAGTTTGTGACATGCACAGTTCAGATTTCGGAATGTTTTGATAGATTGGTGAGCTGTTGGTTTGTTTTGAGTTTTGTTGGTTATGAAATGACCAGTGTTTTTTGTGAATTGTTCACTCGAAATATAGATTGAAATTATCTGCTTGGATGAACGTATTCGTGTATTCAGTTTAATTTTCTTGTGGTTTGACATTCAGGTATAGATTTTTTTTAAATTGAATTATGTCCGGCGTTTCTCAATTCCACAATTACCTATTGTGATTACAGGTGAAAAAGCCAAAAGGTCATCGGAGTCGTCGAGCTCAAAAAAGCGTTCTAGCAGATGCGAGTTTCAAATCGTTTGAAACCAAGTCTAACGACGGACATGCGCAGTCGATCAATCCACAATACTGGTCTCAAACAGTTTGAAATTTCATGCTAGAACAAACCTAATATACAGTGTCCACCATGAAGTTGGCTACACCGTTTGTCTATGATCTAAGGCTACACCTGGTGACAAGAATAAATCGTCTTTTCATAATAGAGTATTTTAGAATGCTGTCAAATTAGACCTGCTGGACCAGAAAAAACATAACCACACATATTTTCGCTGTCATTCGAGTTGATTTTTTTCTGTTGGAAGTATTTAAAATCAATTCTTGAGACATGTTTGGTCCCGAGAGAGTCTAAATACTGATGTTGTTAGGAGGCAACTTTTGGAAACAATTCCACGTCAGTTTCCACTTCATCACTTTTAATAACATAGGGATACCTTGATAGGGATCAACGGAATTCATGACTCTTGATTTATCGATCCTTATATCACTATGCAGATTCACTACCACAATTTTCTGAACCCAAGAACGAAATAATCTTGAAAATATCATGAAAATATCTGCTAAATCAGCAACTATAACTCTCCTGTTTACTGGCATTTACATTTACTTTGTATTGACATAATTTGGCGCCATGTTTGGTCCTTAGGTCACATATGCTTACGCTAGATACGATATCCAGGTTATTCGTTTGGTAGGTCCAGGGGGATTTATCGTACTGCCATTGATTGATCGTTTTAAAATTTTGACCATACATATGTATATGTTGTACCACGTGGTATCATTGTACTTTTTACAGACCCCTCTAATACCAAACAAATACTACATGATGCCGGATCTATAGCGTAAGCATTTATGATCTAAGGTTTGGTCCAACAAGGTCACGTATTCTAAAATGCTCTATTAACCTTCCGCAAAGTATCTATTCCACAAATATTTGATTAGTTTGACCTAACTTTATGTGACTTAGGTTATAAAATCTGTTTTTAGATAAAACAAAAATGTACAATGTTTCTCAGTAAGGGTAGAGGAATAAAAATTGTATTTTTTTTCTTTTTCAATTTGGTTCAAAATTGATATATAGGGTTGGATTCCAAGCACATTTTTCTGATAAAATTTTTTGATATCTTGTCAATTTGACCCATTTTTTGACACCACTGACAACTTTTTTCAAATTCCCGCCAAACATGAGGTCACGTGATATAAGTCATAACGATTTTTTAGTTAGCAGAAACGAACCGCCATTAGAGTTTTTCAGAAATAACAATGACAATGTTTTCCCATGTGTAGCCAACTTCATGGCGGACACTGATGTATAATGTGATAATGTGAAGCTCACTAAATATCACTGAAGGCAGTTAGTTAGAATTCCAGTTTTGTGTTCAAATAATAATCCTTCATATTCTTTTACATGTTTGCATTGATTATCTGCGGTTTTTTCGACATTTTCGAAAACAGAACTTAGAGAACCCTGTTTTTGAGATACAGGGCGAAATTTTCCCACTTTCCCAACACCTCTCTTGGTTATTTTCAAACCCATCAGCAGTAAAAACAACAATGTTCGGTTCAGTAAAAAGTAGGATATCAGTGATGTGAAAACCGCAATTCTCTATCTCCAAAGACAACTCGAGATATCGTGCAAAAGTATGTTGATAATTGAACACACCACCATACTATAATCAAAACAAAATCAACAACTGGAATGTTTTTGGCTCATTGTCATCTTCAGGAACGAGTCTGAAAAACAGAGACATTTTTAATCCGAATGAAACATGCTATTTTTTCTGTAACCAAAATAATTGATATCCGCCTTTCTTGGTATCAAAAATTGCAAATATATCGTCTACATAACGTAACCATACTCTTGGAAAATATTGGACTTCTATTTCTATGTCTTTCTCAAACTTGCTCATGAGTAAGTTGCTACAAACGGTCATAGGTTTTTACCCATTGCAGTACCTTCATGTTGTTTAAAAAACTCTGCGTTTATCTGAAAACAATTCTGGTTCATATAACTTAGTTGTCGAAATACGTATTTGGTTTTTCTCAAATATTTTTTGGTTTTTGGGTTATATATATGTTATTTTTCCAGGGTTCTGATATTTCCAGCTCTGTCTCCTGCCTTGTGAGACTAACTATACCTATACACTTATTTTCCATCTCAGCAGATACAAATATCCATTTGGGATTCATGCGAGTAGGTACCTAGACAACTCCAATAAATAATTCAAACATCTTTCCTCAAATGGCTCCGTGGAACAGGCAATGTTCTTTGTACGAATACTAAAAGTTTAATACTCTGTGGGTATACCCAGGATTCAGACTGCGCACTTGTTTAGCATTGGACCTATCAAAAATGTATGCAGCGCCATACGACGAACATTCCATAATACCCATGCATCTCTTTCCATTTCACGAATGTTATGGATATTGCGAAAGAAAACTTCCGAATTCTCTGATGAATTGGAACTGAAAGCTTTGTTGCGTTAGGGGAAAGTGATTTCTTTTATTTCGTACATATATATAACCCTGTTTCTAGAGCAGTGACACACCGCAAGGGTCGTTATAGTTTTATAGCGGTCGTATAGAAAGTACTAGGTATTCTAATACTCTCACAATATTTCGATTCCATTCAGAAAACTCTACTTAGGGAAATGCATTCATTCTCTCGAAAACATTGAGTTTTTCAAGAATTTTTTCTGAATGACCACAACAGGGTATTAATCGAGATATTTTCCGATCAAACTAAACAACTCAGTCTGAGGAGAATTGAGCTATTCCAGTTTTTACTGAGATATATTTTTGTCCATCATGATAGATGAATTCCTGACATTAAAATCCTAGGGCAGTAAATATGATTAGGCTTAAACTGTTCTACCTGCCACAGGAAGAAATATATTGCAACAAGGTTACTTTTCATGACCATAGCACCATCGCATAGAAATTGGTCAACTCACTACCTACAAAAAAATATTCCTTCCACTCGCTATTATTCATTGCTCTTCTGCTTTTAGTGGAGATATTGCTGTGTCTCGTCTGCTCTGGTGTACGAAATCAACAATGAAAAGTGTAATTTCGGTATTTCAATTTTTCAAATAAATTTTCATTTTGTATTGGTTTTGGGAGAAACTGTCGATAAAGTTTTTTGACCATATCTCCCAAGTCGTTCAAAATATAATCTACATTGATATCGGTATTCATATATTGTTATATATACTATAATAGATTTTTGTTGAACTCTAGTAGTTTTCGATTCCGTATGTATTCTATATTTTTTCAACCAATAATAATAGTACACTCAAAGAAAATAATAGGTTGGATCAACCAAAAAGAGTACATGAAAATGTGCCTATCTAGTTTCATAGTTATATCAACCAGCAAACAATTGTAAAATGAATTTAGTCATCTAACAAAAACAATTGTTGCATTGAACATGAAAATATTGTCATGAACAAATGATAGTTTCTTCATCATAATTGGTTGTAACATAACGAAATGAGTAGTACGGTGACTATTATTTTTGTTCCTAAGCATTTTTTGTTTCATCAATCCGCCAATCTGGTTCAGTATAATAATTTGAGATTGTACTACTACAACATGAGTGGTACGTTAACCATTCTCTTTGTTCCTATACTTTTATTATGTTAATAGTCCAAATATTTTGTTCTTTAACAAATTGAATAGTATATATTGAAATTTTTCAGGTTCTTGTACAGCAAAATTGTTTGATTACGATTCATTTTTGTCGTCTAGGATTGATGAAAGCCTTCACCAATTCTGTATATACAATATCATTTTCACTATTCGTCCTGATTTGATGATTCTGATATCTGATCAATATCTTTATAATATTGATTAGATATCTATATCGACTTGCCGCAAAATTTGAATTAGTAGAATAACTGCGACATACTACAATTTTTTGATGCATACTCGTTTTTTTTCCTCATGAACTTATTGAAGTTTCGAATGATGAGAAGGAGAATGAGAATATGGTGAACAGGTGCACAAGTGGAAATAGAAGCATTCGAGAAATGTATCTCGTTATTATTCCAAAACAAACCAGGTGTGCTTTACTTTGAAGACTTCGGAACTTCTACATGTTCCGAAATAACAACTCGTGCAATCTTGAAATCGAAGCTGGAAAGTATACTTACTAGGTGGTGCTGGAAACACCATAAGTCACTGTACATAAGTAATTCTTACAATTTCTGATTCATCTATTGGCATGTATTCCCGCTAGCCCAACGTAGAGGGCGCTGCTGCCAGTGGATAAAGGTCATGCTGGTATTATCCTGTAGATTGGCGCTCATAGGAATCCATGAATGCCACAGAGTTTTGTTATACCCTACAAGGCAGCATCAGAACTTCGAAATTCTACGCAATAAAGCATTGATCAATAGGATTAGGAGAAATAATTTCACTACTACCAATGACTTTCGCGAATGCAACAATAGTATATTATGATACAAGTTTTATAAGACGCTACTTTGTCGCACGCGTTATTTGTCCGCTCTAAAGGAACAAGGGATTGGCTGCTTCAACTGAAACAATATTTCATTGATTCCGATTCTGTCCCACACCTAAATCTCATGATTTATTAATACATAAAAATACTCTTAGACGCAATGATCCCAGTATGACGGCCTTCTGCATTGCCCCAGCCAAAACGTGTGCCTTCTGCCGGCAAGCTGGTATTTTTTGCAGTTCTGAGATTCTGTGGTGTACCACCGAGGAAGACTATTATCAGGATGACTATAGTTCAACAGAATGGTCTGGATAAAGTCTGCGGAGTTTGAAGTGAAGATCTCTATGTTTTGTCCGTTTTTCCTCCTCTTTCAAAACGATGATCTGTTCGGCTGGTGCCGAAAATTCAATCACAATCTCATCAAATTAATTAACTTTTATACTTATTTTTGATGGAATCGATTGATCAAGTACTATCAAAAAAACGGGTCTTGCGTCACATATTCTCATATATCTCACACTCAGTATGCCCCTTTGCACAAACTTTCAACCATAAACCATAAACAAAACATTGAGTTCAATTAATTTCATAGTCAGAGATACCTAATGAAACCTCTAGGCGGTCAACCTCTGAGGACTCTCAACTATACAAAAGCGTGAAAACCTTAATTCGTATAGTATATTTCATGGCAAATGTATTGTCTCTCGAGGCTCGTATAGTTTTTTATCCAAATGGGATGGTCGGAAACAAACCCTCGTCACTTTGGATAACCGGATGTTGTTCCAGTATTCGATAAATTATTTCGAGGAAATAGCAGGTTGATTTATCATTTAATTGTCCTGCCAGTAGTTTCAGGGCGATGAACATACCGTTTGAACAAATAAGAGTAAAATGCTGAATATTTCACTCTATAACAAGATAAATCGTACAAAAGATATCGTACTAAATGACGTGCTTTCGACTTCAAAACTGTCAGTGTCAGCTTATGTAAATATAAAAATGCGGTAGTGCCGCAATAACAAGAACGATTGTAAGGCGATCAAGGTGGGATGTGCTGGTCATTTCTACCATCAAATATTATTCAATCAAGAAGACGATATTATTTTGCAGATGGAATATTTCACCAGCAATTTTCGTAATATATATGCCCGACTTCAGCAGACTAATTTATTCCATTATCACTTTCTACAGAACTCAGTGGCAAATGCAGAACAGAAATGTCACAGCAGTTGCCGCGAATGGTAATACGACGGATACCATTCCAGTTTGTTAATTGCTATTTACTGATGTGTAGCGAACACATTCTCGATTCAAATTCATCGAAATAAAAATATGCCTAAATAGGCAAATGTTCAATATCAATCATCAGTCATAAACCATTATTTGAAAAGAAACAAGAAAATGCTACATATTAGTTTTTTTAATAAATACGTAGTTGAAATATCGAGTTCTTGAAAATCAGTTATTCAACCAATTCATGAATGGCATATGGAGTCACCAATGGACATTATTTATTATCTTTAGAAAAATCACAAATAGTTTATTGTAGGTATATCCAGAATATCCAAGAATATAAATAACCTCGTAAATAACACAAACAAAAAGTTACAATAAGGTGATAAAGCCTCGTTATAAAATTAGAGTATCAATTTGATATAATATATACCTACATACAGGGTGGTCGGAACTCGAAGGCCTGTGAAAACTTTCTGGAGAACGAGACATAATATATTCTTCTGAAAATTTGTCTTTTTGAGTAAGTATGTTTTCTGCTATATCAATCTAGAATATATTCAGCACTGCAGCGTTGCCGTCTCATATTGAAAAGTAGTAGCAACTGTCCAACTGTGATAAAGGAACTCCTATTCTATTGCATTTTTAGATTCCCCCTGAAGAGCTGATTTTGTCAATGCATCATACTTACTCGAGGTCTAGTAGAAATGATAACAGATATATATGGTGTGAAAAATCGAGATCTTTCAACTCTACGAATTTTTTGTATCGAAACTATTCCTTATTGGTCAAAACGGCTCACTTGTTCCTATCTCAACTTTTCTCTTACTATCTAATGGTTAATAAATCAGAACTCTCAACTACCATGAATTGGAATCAGCTATGATTTTGCTGATAAATGAGCATTTCGGTAATATTTATCTCAATATATGACGATAAAGGAATACATTATAAGTACACATACCACATACATTAGTTTAGATCCTTATATTTCTTCGAACAAAATCAACTTTTCAGTGAAAACTTGTTCTTTTCCATCCGATCTCAAGATAAGAATAATTTCAACCTCTATTTTCAAAAAATATATATAGTCATATCATTATTATCAATCCCTATGCAGGTTGGACAAGTGTTCGGTAGAAGTATTTTCCAGAAATAAATTATTGAATTCGTTTTATTTTTCCTATTTAAACTAGAGTTGGTTATCTGATCTACAGTTTCTTTGTAAACCACCAACAAACATTATTTTTCAATTTCTCGAGAAGCATATTAGAATCGTCGAGTTATTATCTCGAAGTTTCATCAGAATGCCCTAAGTAATAACGAACTTCTCCATTAGTGTTTACTTTTCATTCCCAAACAAAATTCAACGCTAACACAAACCGATCTTTTGATTGCTTGAAAGTAAACATGAGTTCTGATCAGGATTACAATGCCCATTGTTGCATAGTTTGTATTATTTTTATGATGGTTTCTGTGTCTGTTATAGTTATATATTAGCTTCATGATATCAATGCTATAGTATTGTGCTGTGGCTTGAATGATTCATGATCATTAGAAAGGGGTTAGATGGATTAAGTGAAAATGCCAAAAACAAATACATTAACATGGATTTATTATTGCTTAATGTCCAGGAGAAACTTGATCAACACTTTTGAAGAAATCGAAATGAAAAAAAAAACAAAAAAGGTCAGAGTAATCGTAGATACTACCCAGGTGCCTACAACTTATGTTGATAAAATTATATAGGATGAATCTCAACAGTTTCTTCGACTTCAGGAATACTCATAAAACGCTATTATTTTGCGTCATTTAAATTGTTCAAAATGAATAATTCCATTGACATAGAAGTTTTATAAGATGTAGTTTTAGGTGTGTGTGGATATTATAGCTATTGATGTAACGAGATTGTTATGCGATTTATAATAGTTGAGGATATTGCTTGGTTACGAGGCGGTAGCCGAGTCAACCGTTATGTCCGAGACGGTGTTAAATCGCTAATAATCGAGTTGAATTCAAAGCTTCATCGTATATCATTGACAACGGCGATGCGAAAATAAATAGAAAATGAATAAATAATCGGGTCTATTCTGTTTTCAAATAGCAATATGGTTACATGAAAGATTATTTGAATGACGTTTTTCTGAGATAATTTAAAAAAAAACGTTTACATAAACGTGTGTTCAGAAATACTTCATTCCGTAGATACAGGGTGTTGAAATCGAATATCTTTTCTTTTTTTTTTTCAAATAATCTACGTCTTTCACGCACGAAATTCGGTATTTTTATTTAAAACTTTCTAATTTTCAAGCAAACAAGGTAAACTTCCTCAACAACACTGGAGGTGAACGTTTTCGAGATGATTACAATTTTTTTGTACCTAGATTTCAATCCATCGGACTCTCAACGATAATCAGCCGAGTAGTGCTTCGGATGACACTTAAAAACCTAAAGGTCACCGTCTTCCTTACTAATACAAGTCCCAGACCAAAGTCAGCTAAATGGAAAAAAAATCTAGTCTTCCGTGCACTATAATGTCTGCCGAATGACCAAGTTCAGTGTATGATAGTTTGAGGGCGCTGACTACCAGGCTTAACAGATGAATAACGCATTTTGTGTCATTTTTTGATTGATCTTATATTTTATAGGTTAGGGTGGACATGTCACATCAGCATATCACTTTGAAGTAAATAATTTTTCACTTTTAGATATTTTATCAACATTTCTTGTTTCTTTCAACCCATTTTATTTTCGCGAAAATGTGTCGACGTATTTGTGCTGTCAGTTTTCTGCTCCTGTTCCTGTCAGTGTCCCCGTCACAGAGTACCTCTTCCGACTACAGAGGAAGTACCTAGTTTTTGGGATAGACGTACAAAGATCTATTGAAAATGCTCCGGACATGTGTGCAGTGAGGTCCAATCACTAATTTGAGTAGGTAATTGATGATGGAATTTTTGTTTTGTACTTCCAAAAGAAGTGATGAGACTTTTATATACCTACTCGAAATTCCCAGTGACTTTCTTTCCACCAGAGAAATGGTTGACTTCAATTCTGGAAAGCATTGGTAAGTCAATACATTGTTAGAATCTTTCTGATGATGAAATGAATTTATTCATTCTAGCATATTGGAACAACCAGAGAAGATTGATGGATATTCTGGCATTTGTGCTAAACAATTTGAGATTACTTTATTGAAATTCATCAAACTGAGAAAATATACCTTGAAGAGGGGCACTGTTCCTACAATTTTTCAAGTAAGTCTTTTAAAGTCATAGTGAACTGCTTTCCCTTCTATTTGTCATCCTTCAATTTGCAATAACATGAACTATGTACGGCTTCTCTTCTTAGAAGCAGGCTGGAATATATTATACCTTTCCTACTTAACAAGCTTTCATATTCATATATGATTCCTACTGCATCAATTCCTTCAAATTCAAATATTTACTCAACATTCCTAACAAAATTGCTTGTTAATTTTATTATGGGATATTTCAGTTGTATTGAGTGCTGAATACTACTTACCTATATACCTACCTTAGTGTTTTCCACCATATTCATCTTTTTGTCAATTTGAGTAAGTCTGAATTCAGAATAACAGTGAAACTTATTGAAATCGTTATTGCCTACTTAGCAACTTCAATTTACAATATAGGTGAAATAAATCAAGATAACCTACTTAAAAGCAACCAAGGAATTAAATTTTTTTTTATGATAGTAATAATCTATTGATCTGAAAGACCTTGAGTTTCAGAACATTGTCATAATACTCATAATAGGAATACCTATATGTGATTCTGAAAAATCACAATATTTGTCTATATTATATAAATGTAATTTAAATTTTATCACTTTTGCAGTTATCATCTTCAGATTATTCATAACAAATGAATCAGTTCAATAGAATGAATCCAATGAGATTGAAATCTGAATATGGCCATTTTCATTCAATTATAGACTTACCTGATATTTTCCTTTCAAATCAGAACAAAACAGGTCCATCCAGAGCTAACAACACTTTCAATTTCCTATTTCAGGGTACCATCTCTATGAAAGGAGTAGAAGCAACAAAGTTTTCAAAGAATGAATGATATTGAATCCTCAGTGGTGATTATTAAGTTTTTAGTATAGTAGGTACTTGAAAAAATAAATAAAACGAATTGGTTGTATTTGGAGTTTTTTCATGTTTCAAACATCATGTATGCATGTAAATAAAGGTTGAAACACAATAGAATAATGTTCATTTTTATATTTCTAGATTTCTTCCTGATGAAGTTGAAACCATTTCTGAACATTCCTTAGAGCCCCATCAAAGTTCTTTTGAATATTCCACAGGTCCATAGTCCTATATAATAATGGATATAGGGAATTATTTACACTGAAACAAACGATAAATGAATTTAGTGGGCAGTATCCTGAAAAATGTTTTGGGAAATGTTTCACAAGTTTGCAAGCCAAAAATTCAATCTTGGATGATCAGCACAAAGTATCAGCATGTTGAAGAATAATTTTGATATTATATATTCATAATAACTAGAGTCATTTTGGAAAAAAACTGAAAAAAGTTTCTCATGAAGTAAGAAACTTGTGGTAAAGTGAAAAATTCGAATTATTTAAATGAAATTATCAAGGAAAATCGAATGAATTGCTATTTTATTCACTCATTCATTATGTTATGAAAGGATAATCTTATGTAAATATTCAATAATGCACTTACTATAGTGTTTTATGAATAAATAGATATTGAGTTTATATATCTTGTTTCATAAAGGAATAATGATTACTGAAATGTATACATTTTTTGTTTTTGAAGATAGTATACCTATGTTCAGATAGAAAAACAAATAAACAATTCCAAATTTTCTATTTTCTTATGAAGTAGGTATATCGGAAGGAAACATAAAATTTCAATTATATATATAATATTCGAAAATTATCTGTATACCAATAGAAAATAATATCTGGACTATCATCACAAGGAGTTGCATCAGAAATTATATATACCTTTCATGTAATTCAAACTTCTAAAGTACTTGTGCCTACTTCACAAATGCATGAGCAAATGTGTTTTTAAGATCTAACTATAGTAGTGTAAAGTCAATACATTTCATTGGTTTATATAACTTGCCTAAAAAGTCTCATATTGATTTTTTGTGAAAAAGATCAGGAAACCTATAATGAAACCATAGTGGATTAGTAAAACATTCACAGAATACTTACCATAATAAATGTATTCAATCATTATTGAACTGTTCCATTGATATACCATCATCAGCTGAATAGGTAGGTACATTTGTAATGTATGTTCATCTTTGCTCATATCTGAAATATAAACATATATAACTATAATTACGATATTACTACTAATACTGAAGGTAGGTAACTACAATGAGGTAAAGTGAATTTGATATCAGGTAGGTATCTATTGTTAAATTCTATAACTAAGTAGAATAATCTGGAGGACAACATTCTGTTGAATTTGTGGCAAGAGCAGGTAGTGTAGAATTCACATGAATTAGCATTGGATAAACAATTCCTACTTTGGTACTTGATAAAGCTTATACTGCTAAATGCAAGAAAACTGCATGAAAATATTGTGGATTTGTATTCGCAACTGAAATGGCAGTACCTAAACATATCAACAAATGTTAAATACCTGAACCAGACTGCCAGATCCAAACATTGATCAAAGTCAAGGTGGATATAGGATGGTGAAACAGCTTCCTATTAACAAGAACTAGAATAAACTGTAGACCTTTGACTACTTGATTTCATACCGTAGTAATATTTCCTGAAGTTATCAGAGATGGCGACATACCTTGTGTCGGTAAAACAGAAACTGTGCATCTGTCATACTTTTATCAGTTTCATCTGTTCTAGATAATAAATGATTGAGAAGAGTCAAAATATCAATGTTCATTCAAGATTTATCAAAAATTTATTGTTTTAATGTCGTTTCCAGTCACGTCTGTCAGATGTGAACCACAGAAATACGTAAGCAACAGAAATCTTCTTCGATAATCGATCTTACCGCCATCTTCTTTCAAGTCGTGGAAATATTAGTACCTTCTCAAACGGTCTACAAGTTTTTCGCAGAAACAATTGAAGAGCTGTTTCACCATCCTATATCCACCTTGATCAAAGTACTTGAACTGTGTGGTTCTTACCTTAGCATATACTTGATATTGTATACTTTATAATCCTTGCTGCTAGTGCTTCTGCTTCTCTGTATCACATATTGTGCGATTGTGATGTGATCAACTCATACGTGTGATTTGTGAATGAGTTTCTACTGGGGTCTGGGGGTGAAATATGAATATTTTATTCATTATTATATCACCTAGTACCCAAATCGCAGAAAAGAGGAAGGTTAGTTCGTATCCAGATGATTTTATAAGGGAATTCACGACGATTTCACGATGACTTTTATCGCGGCGTCATTTTATTTATTTATTTATTCGAAAAACTGTGGTTATGTTAAAAATAGAGATAGATATACGAAAATAATTCATTATAAGCGGCGCTGACTACCAGGCCTAAATAGATCACTGTAGGCGATTTTCGCTGATTGGGCAGACATTATAGTGCACGGAAGACTAGATTTTTTTCCATTTAGCTGACTTTGCCCAGACTTACGATGGTTGCTTAGCAACGGTTAAATCGGTTAAAACACTTTTTGGACGCCTATGTGAGGAAGTATAATTTTCCATTTCAAGAAATCCCCTGTGGAAAACTCATGTTTCTACGAAAGTAATTTTTAAGTTTGATTTAAACATCATGTATCTTCGAAACAAAGTATTTCCGGAAACAAGTTTATATATGCGTAGACTTTAAATATTTGAACGTACTTATGTTACACCCTGTATAAATACATACAATAGTTTTTTGGAAAGGATATTTACAATTTTCCATCATGATATTTCTGCAGGCTATAATGAGCTTTCTCAAGCAGTATATTTTTACCGATCCTGACCTGAATGACTTGTGCTATTATCGGCTGTTCTTAGTTTCATTGGTGCTTCCACTCATAATTTGGTTCTTCAAATGGTTTTATGGTTTTTGTTTATATTTTCATTTGCTTTATATTCTATATTCTTAAGCCACAGTCTCCAAGTATCCACTTTATGTTCTGCATTTAGCAAATAACTACAAGACAGATGTTGTTTATCTGTAGCTTACCCCAGATTAAACAACCCAATCTAATGCTAAAGCTGCTGCAACCTAATGGTTCATTGGAGATCTGAGATTGTTGTCAATATGCAACCTAAAATATCTAGATGTTGTTTTTTGTCCAGAGTAGGTGCTTCACAATCTCTTATATCAGGTGAATTGTCGGAATGTAATTTTGATTTTGACACCTCAATAGCTATTTTTCACGACTCATATTGCATGATTGAAAGTAAGTAGTGACTGAATCATCTAATGTACGTTCTCATGTAGCAAACATTCCGCCTACCAGAGAAATCGAGGAATTATGATATGATTGATTCATAACACGGTGGCATGACATGCTTGAATATTAGAGATATCAAATATATTTTCACTACTTCAAGCTTCTGCTATATATATTCAAAAACTTTGTCGTCTCGAAATAGTTCCCCCACATCAGAAATAGGTACAGGTATTCTTGTGGAGATCCTGGGAGACGAATTCCTCCCATTCTCATCGAGTCGAGTATACTACGACACAGTAGGTGTTTCCTCTATACTTTATAGTAGTCCTCAGCACGGATTCAAATCTCCGAGCACTCTCACGCCACAAAATAATTAGAGGAGGCGTGTTTGCACACTGAACACGTTTCACGTTTATTATTTTCTCTAAGGGAAGGAGTAAATGAAAGACGCATATCACCCTACCTACTACTTACTGGGTATCTTGTTGCTGTATATACGGTTCATATACCTTTGTTCTCTGCAACTCCAAAGTACGCAGTGGAAACATAATAATAAAATAAACTTTGATAAGTCACCTCCTGAATTGGTTTACTTATGTTGTTCAACGCGGAACAAATTTCTCTGCTAGGTTATGAATGAAAGACGCCAAACATCCTTCCTATCCTTTTTTTATCTCTTGAATGTACAAGAGAAAAACCTATAATGTTCGTGGAGGAACATCGTACAAGCCAGTAGAATGATAATGGAAAAAAAATAGGTATTGGAATTTTTCTTGAAAGTTTGTGGGTTATAGGTATCAGGAAAAACATCTGAAGGATGTGAGTTCAACATTTCGCTGTTAGATTGGAAAAAACTATCTTGAATTTCGGAATCACTCATGGTGGGATGAATAACGTGATTCCCGATAAGGATCGGCCATCAAAATATCTATGGAACAGGAAGAGATCGCCAACTTTACTGCTATTTTCTAGAAAGTTCATGTACTGCACACCTCACTAGTTGATAAGTTGTTAAGTTATTTTTGAATAGGCCGAGCGGATATTTGTCCTATATGTGAGGTGGGTAAGCTACAGTTGTTAGGGTAAGGTTTTACAGGTGGATGAATATAATAACGGCATTGAATAACTTAATATAACATGAAGTATTTATTAAAAAAAATAAATATGGTGGTTTACTGACATATAGAAATATTATCAAGAATTATTATAGTTACGCCTAAACGAACCATATTGAATTCATATTAAAGATTACAAAATCGGGTGTACAATCATACAGGTACTTATATCCCATCAAGAGTTCAATATACAAAGCTTTTTTCAGTAACATTTTGTGATCAGAAAATCCTACGTCAAATACTTGAATACAATCCTGGCTACTATCTATTCGACAAACGACACCCTCTGAGTTGAATGTCATAATTTCCTAACATGTGCCTTTTAAATTATTTTTGGGTCAATGATCTGAAATCTTTTCCTACGGGCATTTTATATAGACTGGTTATTGGTTATACGCAAATTCGCGACATTTGCAAACTGACTGGTTTGAACTGAGAAAACTTTCAACTGTACAAGTTACTTTTACAAACACTGTTGAGCTTCACTATCAGTCTGAAGACTAACTATTTGCAATGTCTTTCGACTACTTGCAATTTGGACAAAGTATGTTCTGATGTATGTCGACAAAGAATCCGCTACTTAAAAGTCCGTTAGCTTCAAAACAAACCATGGTGACCACGGTATTAAGGAACTTAGCTTCTCCAAGCCATGATTGTCACTGCTCTCGATTGACTTTTGGTCATCATTTTTATATCAAAATCTACCCTTTGCTTCTCTCAAAGCAACAATTCGACAAAAGAACACGTGCACAATATTTTGTCACCGAGCCTCAAATTAATGGATTTGTTTTTCTCATTGATATCAGTGATATGCCTTCAATGTCTTTTGATCGGCCCCTTTTTGGGTACATTTGTGAATTCTTGGCTTTATCATTCTAGTTAATAAACGAAGTTGACCAATAACTTATATTTTCGGCGCGCATGTGAACAATATTTCATGACAGGTCGTATCTGGTGCTTTGTTATAATCATGAGAAGCTGTTGAGGTGTGAAGTAGACCTTGACACGGAACAAAAAACCGAGTTTTCATTGAGCAATCATGTTATATCATCCTATGATAGGGATAGGAACAATCGTGCCTGACATTATCATAAAAGGCATAATATGAGGTCTGCCTTCTTGTAGGAAACACAGGCTTGAGTGTTGGTTTCATCAAACTCCACAAGATGATCAGATCTCCATTTCAAATTTTCAGTCAAATCTTCAACTACTCACTAGATACCTTGTTTATATAGGTACCTAGGTACCTCTATTCTGTGCAAGTAGACGGTGGCCACATAAACTGTTTGATGTTCCACGTGATGAAACTATTATAGAAACATAGATGATTAAAAAACTCAGATTAGTCACCTCATTAATCAGTCTATGTTTTTCAACACCAAACCAAGTTCTCCTGGATGTCATAAAATAAAAAACGCGTATATCATCCTACCAACTACCTACTCAAGGCTACTACTTACTGGATATCTCTGCTACTTTAGAGTAGACAGTGGCCATATAAACTGTTTCATGTTTTTTATGTGATGAAAAAGTTCAAAAAGTGTTTTTAACCGCCAACTTAGTTGCAAAGCAACCCTAGTAAGTCTATGACTTGTATGAGTAAGGAAGACGGGGACCTTAGCTTTCTAAGTGTCATCCGAAGCAGTACTAGGCTGGTTATCGTTGAGTGTCCGAAGGATTGATATCTAGGTACCAAAAATGTTCGGTTGGTCACCTATCTCCTCCCGCTAAACGATACTATAGAAATAAATGAATATTTCAAATAGCCGCCGCGGGTTTTGAACCCAGGCTCTCTAGGCTATGAGCCAGAAATTCAACGCACTCGACCACCAGTCCAGTGAAAATCATAGGAACAAGGATAAAAAACTCTGATCACGAATTTCTCTGTTTACCAATTCACAGTAAGGTTACTAATCAATGTTTTTTATCTGGTACTATCGAGGATATCTTTCATTGCTTACTCGATTTTCAAATGTTAATGACAGTCATGGCTGGGATGAATCGAGTAATAATGGCAGTACGATTGAGTTATATTGTGACATCCCATCGTATTGTCAATTCCAAATAGAAATGGAGTGGAATCTAGCATCTAACGAAAGGTTATAGTTTCTCATCCTCAACCGTTGAAAGGAATTGGTTCTTTCAAAACGAAGATAAAAACTCAAAGTCGGTCGAGTTTTGAGTTTTTATCTTCGTTTTGATTCAAATCTGGACCACTTTGAGCATGGATGATTTCAATAAAAATTGGTTGAAACGCTGAAACTGTTTGAAAGTGTGTTTTCTTTTAAACAGTTACCTTGAGAAAATTCAGTTGATGTAGCGGAATGGCATTCGTTCCTAACGTCACAGAATACCATACAAATGTATTGTTGATTGCATAAGGCATCTCAGTTGCATTGTTAAAGATTATAATTTCTGAGAATCTGCAATCGAAAAATAGTCTGCTGACAATATCCAGAACAGTCTTCAAATGTTTTCGGAGAATTTGGGGTAGACAACCCAGACTGGCGTACTGATGAATTGAGAATTATCAATCTGGAATCATTGAAGCAAACTCAACAGAGGCAAATTATGATGGATTGTTCAGACTCTCAATCATATACAAATGTGCACCAGGAAAAATATCAAGGCAAATTAACTTTTTCTTTCTATTCAAAGAGCACATATACATGTTCAGAAAATTAGAGTTGTCTCAAAGGGTTGCAGCAGCAATATCAAAGTTTCAAAAGTAGCTTTCAGTGTTTCATCGAGAAGAGTGCTGCACTAATTATGTTTACTTTTCCCCATTTTCTCTTTTCATCTCCGAGGAGTATCTTGATGAAATAGCGGTCGAAAACAATTTGTGACTTTTGGTTCGTGATTGTTGATCATTAAAGTTACATGATCAAATAAAAGTTTATTAATTAATTGAAAATAATATTCGTAGTTATATGATGATTATTGTTGATGAAGCTAGCTGAAGTTTTGTTATCTGTTATTTCAAGGAATTATTTGTTCTAAAGTAGGCAATATTGTGTTTTAGATGAAAAGAAAGAACTGACATATATCTCTCAAGCCGCTTTACTGAAAATAAGTGTAGCATGTACTCTTTCGTTCAAGCTTTCAATTAGGTATGAATTGAATATCTATGAAATCTGTATCAGTTGTCATTATTATTAAGTGAAAAGAAATTTAAACAGTGCATGATTGGAGCTCATTGAGATCCACCAAGATCCTAATTCAATCAAATATAAAAATCAATCGTATACATCAACTTATATAATTCTCGTATAATTCCATAAGTGAAAAAAAACATATGAGAAATGTTGAAGATTTGAGAATCAACGACTAAAGTTATTTGATACGAGCTATATTATTGGGCAAACTTCTGTGACATTAACACCTGACAAAACTTGTATATGTGAGGTAGAGGCATATTGTTCATAACCAGTTTCAACTAATTTTCCCGGAGTTCTATAGGCCGTCATTCTTGGAATTTCATCAGTGGAGGCCAAACTCAATGCAGTTAGAATTTGAACTATAACTTTGTTGATATTAAACACAGCAATTTAGCAGCTGTCGAGGAAAGGGATATTCTTTTTGTATTGATTATTATACTCGAGTTTATAATGTTCTTTCAATATAAGATAGTAGTAAGAAATATTTTCTTTAGTATTCAAACAATATTTTATGGACCTAATTGAAGAAATGTTTCATAAATGTTAAGAAAAAATCTATTGTTGATAAAGAAGTATCATCAAGTACATCAAATGGAAGAGTATACAGAACAAACTCTAGTGTTGAGAGTACTTTATCTATTCTTGTATAGGGCTTCCTGTAGAAGCTCCCTAGCTTCTATAAATATTGAATAATATTATGTTCATGATATAGAAATGATATTTAATCTAAGAGATCTACTTAAAGAAATTCATTTTGACATTCAGATAAATTTCGTATTCTTCTGTATTTTTCTTGACATTGTTTCTGTTCATAATAGAGAATTTTTATCACATGAATTTTTTTTTGTTAAATCACTTACAGAACCATTTTGTTACTACTATCAAAAGATGTATTTCTGTGTGTTTCAAGACCAAGACGAGACTGGCTCAATCTTGGTCTTGGTCTTGTATCAAGACCAAGATAATACCAAGACCAAGCCTTGGTCTCGCGAATCCCTAGGAGGAGTAGTCAGGAGCCATCTTGAAAAATTTAAAGTTTTCCAAAGAAAACTGGAGATAATATTCAAAAGACACTTCACCGATCAGATAACATCTCTTGTATATTCTACTTGTGATATAAATATGTACTGTGCCTAGTCTGTCATGTACAGCTGTGTGCATAAGGAAGTCGTGCAAAAGTTATAGGCTATTTTGAGTCAATTCTTATCTATTTTGACAAGTAGTGTCAAAATTCGAACTTTTTTGTCACAAAAGTTCCAAATGTGTACGTGTACTACTTTTTAATGAAATCTGGAACTTTATAGGCAGGTTCACACCATAAAAATCTTGTACGACTTCTTTTTGCACACAACTGTACCTAAATCATGTTTTATGAAGATATAATAGTGTCTGTTATACCTAATATACATGGATAATGCTAAGATGTGTTTGGAAAATAATATATACTGGATGATTAAATCGCAACTCTTGGGATTAATTCTTCTCTATTGAATAATATAATAATCATTCAAATCTGATTCACTATAAAACTCATCCTGGATGCATGGGAACGAGAATCCTCCAGTACTAGCAGGCAATAATGCAACCCATAACTTATTCATGTAAAACCTCATAAATTCCGAAAAAATACTTCGACCAACAAAGTAAGTTGTTAGGTTGTGGAATTTATGTCCTGCATTCTATGAATAGGTACAGCGAATAAACCCAATTTAGTGAATGAAATATGACCCGACCATTTTTTCACCCCGGCGAACAATGCATGGAATGAGGAAATCATGTTAGTATAGACCATATTAGTTAGGTTAGAATCACTCTCTTGTCGGAAGTCTTATGGAAGTTTTTTGAGATGAAACCTCGCGATCTAAAAGTTTATGTTGTCAGTATAACACTAGTGTTCAGCAGAATGAACACTTTGGTGGTGTTCTTTATGAATTTCCAAAAGTGCGATTTGACACCGCAGTGGTTTGATTAACATTCTGTAATTTTCTTGATACTGAATCCTACCTCCACAAAATTCTCTTCGGTGCGTTTAAACACTGATGAGTGGTAGATGCGAATATTCTTCTGGTGTGAAGGAGTCCAAGGAACACCATATCATGAGTGTATTCATGCGAATCAGTGCTTTTATTCACCACCTCCAGTGTTTTTTACTAAGTTGGATTACCACTTGAAATATAATTCTTACGATGATAAACTAGTCTCAGAAGAATATAGGAACAATTCGGTTGATGACGAACTGTTTCGGTTCATTTATCCTGATCAGTGGCACTAGGACCTTGGCCAATTGATACAAATCTGTATCAAAATCATCTAATATATCTAGCCCAATATTGGTACGGTAGGAAGAACGTCAGTGCCACCTATTGGCAAAAGTTCTAAGGTTCTAGGATCGAACAGATGAGCGCATGAAATTCACACCATTCAGATGCCTACATACAATATTTTTATTAATTATATAAAATCGTGTGTTTCCAGGATGCAATACCTAACGAATGATTATTGCCACCAAATTAGATGATTCATTCACTTCCATTCATAGGATTCCATCGTGATATGACACGGTGTAACTTGGTGTTAATTTTATATAATAGGTGTTTTTATGCGTTAACGTCAATGGGCACCATTGAGAATATTAAATTTCAACCATTTGGTGTTTCTTATGATTTTATGTTTCATAATCATTTTACTTCACCACATGCCTGTCATATTTCGATACTAAGATCGGAATTAGCACTACTCAACACTCAATTGTGAAATGTCGAGTGAAATGTATAATAAAAAGGACACAACTTTTGTTATAATATCACTCTATTCAGGGAGATATCGATGAGGGGGTTGCTAGGGGTTTTTGTTGATTGGGGATGGGATTTTGTCTTCGGGGAGATATTGAATTTGATGAACGAGAATTATATTGTTGACTGAATAAGTTTGATGTAAAGTGAAATCCATTTGATTGAAATTACACCCAATTTTTTTTAATGTGTATACTCATTCAATCTGTCA
This sequence comes from Chrysomela aeneicollis, assembly GCA_029955515.1. NCBI lineage: Eukaryota > Metazoa > Arthropoda > Insecta > Coleoptera > Chrysomelidae > Chrysomela > Chrysomela aeneicollis. The sequence continues at coordinate 4,963,504 of JARUHQ010000018.1, read as the reverse complement.
TTTTTAAGGATGACTCATTACACTGTTTTCAAATCCCATACGGAAAATTGAATTTTAAAAAACGTGAGAAACGGTGTCAGTGTGATGTGCGAGAAAAAAATCAGGATAATCATTGTGTTTATTTTATATCGACAGAAAAGAGAAATGCAACACCATCCCAGCACATTATATAGGTACACGCTTTTTATGTTTTTGTATCATCCGAACCTGCTCGCTATAGTTTGATCCATAGACATAATTAGGTATGCATAATGCATATAAAAACATAAAAACCAACCCGTAGTAATGAAAATCTGCAAACTGAGACTCTTCAAACGTTACAAAGTTTTCCGAAGAACATTGTCTGTCTTTGCCGAGATGCAATTCTATTCTAGTGCCTAGCTAAACTTCAACGATGTAAGAGTATATATCAACCACTTTGAGCCAAAACTTTGTCACAAAAATGGCTCATATTCAACATAGTTATTATTAGGAGAACTGTTATTTTAGAGAAAATTTCGCCTACGTGAAAGACCTGAAAGGCGAAATAGTGGAAGGTTGAGAATTACATTCTACAATGACAATTCGAAAATAAAAATGGACGTTCCCAAGTATATTAATCTGCGAAATGTTTGTTAACGATTTCATAGAATCATTCCATTATTTATTCAGGCAAATTTATGTATACGAAATAGGCCATTGAAAACGAAAACTGTCTACAACCGGTAGAAAGTGATCACATACTGGGTGTTTCTTAAAAGTTACTTTTTGTTCCTATAGAGATGAACAAGTGAAATTTGGTGTGTAGGTATTCATGAATATGCATTTTTGATGTATTCAATAGGTTCATAAACCACTAAAGCTTTAGCAGAATTGATTGTTGTTATACGATATCTAATTATCACTATCATACCATACTAACAAATGTACAATTACTACCGATATGGCATCAAATTTAAATCGAAATATTCTTTCATGCTCTAGAAAATTCAAATCAAAAACACATGACAATCAAAATTTGATTCAGGTTAGTCAGGTTCACATGTGATGTTCATCGATGGAATTGCAACAAAATGTATTCCAAAGTACTACTATATAATTATTGTACACAAAAAATTTACAGAAAAATGAACTTACATCGAAATTATATACACACACAGTAAAAACTGGGTAGTTAAAATTAACTACAACTTGTTGCTCAGCTCGATCCACTAACCTTATTTAGTTAAATTAACAAAAGTACATGTAGTCGAATGAATCTTGTCAATTTGTGCAATAGCTTAGTTGACAAATAACAAAACTTAGTTGCGAAATCATACTAGTTTTTTTGGAGTTACTACAAAACGGTTTTGCGAAATCTCCGGATATATTTCGTATTTTCAACAATATTCTTTCGATGAAAGTAAAACCAATGATGGTGATTCGACAAATCATTTTGGTTAATTAGTACTAAATAACGTAGTGGATTGGTATTCTATTTTGTTACTTTAGCAATATGATATTGTTAATTCAAAAATATAATTTTGCTCTTTCAAATAAAATATTGTGAATTTAACAATACAATATTATATAAACTTAATAATAGCATATTGTCGATTTCACAAGTTCAGTGGTATGGTATGAAAATTTATAAGCAAAAGATGGTACCATGAGGAAAATGAATAAAACTCAATGAATTTGTTTCAATTCAATTTTATTTAAAAAATGAGGGCATTCACAAATATTTACAGTTTTATGAAGAAAATCAAAATAATTTGAAAAATAAACACTCGAATTAATGTATTACCTCTTGACAGATATCTATACATTGAGTAAAAAATGTACATGTATGATTAACCGAATATTACCAGCGGATTTGGTAATATAGAACTATCAGAAATGATATAATTCACGTAGATGTATTCTTTGCCTGTTTATTCCATCTCTCGAACTGGAATCTCCGTCTAGAATGAAACAAAAAGGTGAATGATGAATCAGGAATAACATGAATTTCAAATAATGAAATTGAAATAAGAATTAATGAAATAGGAATGAAAAAACTCAAAGGAATACTTACGTTCGAAAGAAGTTATTGAATATTCTTATGTCGTCAACCCTGATCTCCTATTTTGGAAAATGTTATGAATGCCTTCAGGAAATCCCTCTAGAAATCCGCTTGTATTTCCATGCTGAGCAACTATAGAAGGAACTTCTAACTTTCAAGTGATGAACATAGTTGCCCAAATTGAATGATGCTGAAGTTATAAGATGACGAATTTCATCTGGAATCAACTGCTTTCCATAAATCTCCAAAATATCTGCAATAATTGAAAAAAATCGGTTATGATTTCAATTATTATTGTTGAAGGTACTGGGTAGTTTGTTTGAACACGATTAGTGAATTTAACATCAACAATTATAGAACAAGCATAAACCGTAGATAGCAGTAAAATACCTCTACCTTATTGGAAAATACAGCACTTGATTGAGTTTTTATACTCAAGGGTACATCTCATCTGCTCTAGGTCAATGAATAGATTTTTCATCTACTTACTTTCTGTTGCAATTTCTCTGTTGGCGTTTACTACTCTCGTATACTGCTTCATTTTTCACTCGAATTTTGTGGGATATGTTGAATATAAATTAAGTCAACCACATCCATCTTGAATTCTTGAATCAACGATATTGTAACTTGATATATTATAGCTGAAAAAGGTAATGATTATTTACAAATTGGTTTCTTACCAAAACAATATTGCCTTTATCTTTTTGTGGAAGTTGGGCACTCTTATTACATTGTCAAGACTCCACCCTATTGATTTTTGCTGCTTTTTGAGATAATCTAGAACCAGATAATTATTCTTACATACATATTATAGTCGATAATGAATCACGAAACGGTTTTTGCAAAATCACCAAACATTTTGTATTCGTAACAATGTACTTTCGATTAAAGTTAATCCAATGATGGTTATTCAACAAATCAATTTGGTTTATTACTACTAAATATAATGAAATATCATTTCATTTCGTTACTTCAACAACAAGATATTGTCAATTCAACAAATTGTTTGGTATGGAAACAAATATATTCTTGAATGAATATGTAATCAAAAATAAACAATTAAACCTTACCTTCAATATATATTTAATATGCAGCAATTCTTCATCATCGACCAGAGATTAATTCAGTGAATTCTAACTTGATGGAGGTGTTGCTTCTTTTCTGATGAGACAAAACTTTGCACGCTCACCTCACACCGCACACTCAACGACACGAAAGACTACCAAGTTCTGAGCTTACCTCATTCTGACTTGCATCACATCGTCGTCAAACGTTGATTAAATGACAACTACTTTTTGGAAGATTAAATATTTGTTTTGTCTATTTCACTCAAATTCATGGAAATCAACAAAATACATAGTATTTTTCACTACAGTTTTTGTTACGGACATTTTTTAACTAATCGTTGTAGTGAAAAGAACAAATTTCATCATTAACAAGTTCCTCGGATGAATTTTATGCTAATGTAGATATAATGTTTGTGGTTATTAACAAATTTCTTGCTATTTTCAACTAAATAGACATTAACAAATATATTTTTTTTACTGTGCAGCACTTAACTTTAGATGTAGCTAATAATATGTGTTCTCCTACTGAAAAACAGCAAGTTTGTCTCGTATTACCTCTTGGAGTGGGAACAAAAATTATTTGGTAAATCTTCTTTTATCGCACTTCTATGAATTTGATTTGGTGGTGTTTCGACCTCCTGATCACGAATCTGAAGTCAAAACGAGGCGGTCTCAAGTATTTTCGGAGATACGGTCCCACTATTATTTTTCAAAAAAATTACCCTTATTCAAAACGTAAAGAAAACTACCTTTTTTTACTGATTTTCTGGTAATTTGTATTCATGATGTTGGCAACGTGATTGTTTGGCTCATGGTAAGACGTTGCCAACATCTTAAATAGAAATAACCAGAAAATCATTGAAAAAAGATGTTTTGTTGACATTTTAAAGAAGAGGGAATTTTTGTAAAAACAACAGTTTTTTATGCAAAAAAAAGTGTTGAAAACAGGTGAATGCAAGCGTGTGTAATGTTTTTGTTCAAAGAAGGGTGAATTTTCTGTGTTTTTAATAGCAGAAATGTGAGATGTCAAATGGTACATTTTTTAGACAAAATGGGGCCATATCTCCGAAAATACTTGAGACCGCCGCGTTTTGACTCAGATTCGTGATCAGGAGGTCAAAATACGTAAGTCTCACAAAAAAAATTTTTCAAATTGATAGGAGTGCGATAAACGAAGATTTACCAAATGCTTTGAGAATCCACATTCATGTTGATATACATGAAGAATAAGTCTTCAAATGCTTCATATTTCTGAAGATAGTGGTCAGTGAGAAGTATAATAATACGCTGTACAATAAAACAAAACTCTCCCGAATACTTTCACGGCGAGAATTTTGATTGCCCAGTAATTTTTACCTCCAACTGTCAAATATGACAGACATTGTCAATTCTTCTTCCACCTCAATTTACGAAACAAAACCTAAACCATATAACCAGGTGACGTCACATTTCTAGAAAGAAATGGGGAATTTTCGAATTTTGAATGCCGATTTTAGAAAAATCATTGGCTACAAAAAATTCAAAAAGTATATCTACGTTTTCTCCGGATTCCAACTTATGAATTGAAATTTGGTGCAGCTATAACTCGATATTCTGGACTTTTGAGCGTTTCTGGATGCCTACAGGGTGATACATTTTCAGAGGTCGTACCAAATTCTCTCGTACCCTTGTTTCTGCTTTCAATGAAATAGTAATTCAGATTATCTCTGAAGAGCATTCAGCACCCTGTAGATAAATATACACATTTATCAAAAGTCAAAAGTCTAACTTATCCGTGAGTGATACACCCATCAATCAGCATGATTATGGCATAATATCGCAGAGGACCAACAAACGCGATTTGTCATCCTCGTTGTCATCTGAAACATATTTTGCTTGATGGTGGAAAATTTCAGCACAGCATCAGGAAGGGTCATGCCCCATCTAGTAATAAGCGTATCCCTGGGGAGCAAGGAAAATTGGACTATTTTCGACTGCGAATGTGGTTTCATTTTCTCCACAGCGCGAAATGAAGTTTTATTAATAAATGTCTGGATTTGATGCCTGCAGCGTGTCATTTAACCCAGGGATGGTTGTTTCACCAGAACATATCTTGGTTATGTTACCGCTGACGGCTGCTTCATAATAGTCTGCATCATGAGTGCTGGGGTGGTTGCTTATGCATGAGGAAAATAAAATAGGGATTATATTGGCACGAATGAAAACACCCAGTATAGCAAACCTATCTGTTTTTGGAGTCCACGTGCGTACTCATGTATTCTAAGAGTCAAAATTTATATTTTTGATAATTGTAGAAATCATTAATCTCGATGATGTAATTCATACGAAAGCGCTGAATGGACATATAGAAAATAAAATTATAATTGCTAGTTCGATCTGGCATTTTATTTCACCAAACACTCAAAATACAACTCGATAAACACTTAATTAAACCAAAACGATATTCGCTTTACAAATCTCAATGTTCACAATACTAGCTTTCTTTCTAAACTCAACTCTTTCCAAACAATATCTGACTGTCCGTGCCGATCCGTTCCTTTCATAGGTATAAAAGTTCCTAATGAGTCGTGTAACAACCTATTTTTAATACATTGATGATTTGGATAAGTATATCAATATGGCGAAAAAATTGTAGAGTTGGATGTGAGAAAGTTTGACCAAAATGGTCTAGATGTCGTTCCACGAACTCAAAATTAAGTAAATAATTCTTGAAAAACTGAAGTATAGGTGATCACAACAATTATAATTCGAGTGACTAACGGCCGTATTCGCCGTATGCTATTAAGCTAAGCTTAAGGCTTAAGCTCGCTTAACGTTACGAATTTGTATGCACCGTATCTACAAAATCATTCAAGCTCGCTCAATTCTAAGCGGCCACAATTGGCGGCTTTATATTTTAAGCCAGGATTATGTAGACATAATAACACCGTTTTTTTGATTTCTACTGAATGTTTCAATATTTTTTAATAAAAACCAATGTTGGAAGTCAATAATGGAGGTAGAAGAAATTCACATTCTATCAAAATATGAAATTACTTGTTGCAACTACGTTAGTTTTCAAACCAAGAATCAATGATGAAATCATAACACATATATATAAAAAAAGGATGTAATAATATAATGTATTTCTTTTTAATAATCAAATGTAGCATAATAATAATACCATAACTAATATCTATATTCTCACTCTCTTTAATATGAATACTCTATACCTACTCTCTACGAAATTTTTCTGTTTCAAAAGTAACTCTCTGTCTCTAATATTTCTATTTCTAATTTTCTTTTTCTCATCATGAGAGCGTCTTCTTCTTTCATGTGGTTTATAGCTACCTCTCTTTCTTTCAACTATGGATTCCAACATTTCAACTTCATTTTCTTCATCAGGATCTTTACACACACAATAGTGTTATCATCTCCATCATCATCAAATTTGTTTCTAAAACCCACCATTGTATTTCTATTGATTATCGACATTAAAAGATCGTCACTATCATCCCTCTTTATTTTTAGAAGGGGGCCTCCGCCAGTGAGACGAACTTTCCTCTTTTCATCCGCCAAGGTTTTCTTGAGCTCTTTTTTTCTATTTTCCATTTCTTCAAAGAAGTCATACTGCGTAAAATACCAGTAGATGGAGTACCATTGAAATCATTTGTGATCTGCTCTCACGTCTTTTCCTTCTTCTCACCAGAAGCTCTTGGAAGTTGACCTTTTTCAAAACATCATTTTCAATCGCCATTATCGACAATGAATTTAAACGGTTCTGTGATATTGAAGAACGAAGACAGTTTTTTATTAATTTCATTTTGAAAAATTTCGTTCACCTTTGGCGTTTGATATCATCAGACTTCTATATATTTGCAATGCTAATCATTACATTCGAAAAAGTTGTTTGTACCATATTATCAAAAGCAATCCAAGCGATGTTATCTGTCCCCGCATCCATCATTTTTTCTATGGTGATATTACCGGATGTTAATAATCGGGAATGTCGAGAATTAAACCGAATCAAACGTTTTTTTCTTGGTGCGTTCAACATCAATTATGCCCCTGTGGGCCCCTAGTCGGTGCGGGGCCCCTAGGCAGTTGCCTAATCCGCCTTATGGATAATCCGGCCCTGATCCTACAAGAGTACAACACGCAATTTTCGAAGTGAAAATGTCTCTGAAGTGTCTCAAGTAACACAGTTTCACGGTCCTGTTCTAATGATCACTCAACACATTCGATGTTGGCAACCCTTCACAATTCACTAGCTGCCTCCTTGTAGAAAAACCGAATGGAAAGGCGAGGATTCCTCCTGGAATACCGGCTGCTGGTGAAATAATAACTATTGCACCTGGCGTAGTAGAAATCATTATCGAGTTTTATATTCCACGCATGCATGCATTCGTGTATTCACACATGTTTGCAGTCTCGAATCCTTCAGCATTGTTTTATGAGTTGAGATTTCCCTATTTCCCGTTCGTCAAAGCTGGATGCTGAGGTATTTCTTGGATTATTCCACCCCAAGCATCGACCTATTTGAGGAGTGTTCTTATTTATGACTCCAGCTTTATTGAGCGTCAAACCAACCTTTTCTGCATACTCATGTAGTGTACTGAAATATTGCTTCTTATCTCGGTTATTTAATAGCTACTTGATCGGTCAACTGGGAAACTGTATTTACCTAGCTATAAGAGTTATTTTTTGATTTTGGAATGATTGTGAGACACCAAAGATAATCACAAATTAAATGACAATAATTGCTGTTATTTTCCAAATTCCTGAACGTGTTCCCTTAAAGTGTTGGGGATTGGGAACCACGATCTCTAATTTTCAATTCTGTGAACACATTGCGCCAGGCTATTTTCAATTGTTTGAAGAAGGGAATATCTTGTGTATGACACAAATGTGTGCTATCTTGTGGAAAATTAACGTACAAGAAAACAGAAGTTGCAAATGCAGCAACAGCATCGCGAGAAATAAATAACAAGACAACGAATAACATACAAAGCAATTGCCATCCACTCTGACATCAGAGACAGCATACTGAAAGAGATCGACTCATCAAAAATCAAATCGAGACTGGGAAAGATTTCCTCACAGATCTGTCAAGACAGGCACAACAACATGGCTAGCCTGGTAAGCTAGCAAGCGCAGCCATGATAGATACTCTGGCTTTGCTCCTTTGCTAAGGCAATGAAGAGATCATCCATGGAAGAAGGGATGAAATGAGACTAAAATGTATAATGACCATCAGTTTAACTCACGAAACACCTAATAAAACATCTAACAAGAGTGAGATTCTTCTGCTTGGGAAAGAACTCGAAAGCATCAAGCTTCATAAAATAACTACTGGCCAAAAAAGTAAAAAAGTGACAATGATTTTGAGTTAGGCTTGTGAGTTTCAAAATACGATAAGATTTTTACTTTGATTTCAAATAACTTCGGCAAATGACAGGTCCAATCTGTGCGTTGTAGATCATGAGAAGCTGTTGAGGTAGAAGTAGCTATTGTGAAGCAGTTTTAGCCTCCGAACAACAAACCCATCACTAGAATAGTAACACCACAAATTGCCAGAAGCCAACATGAAATTCATATTCATATGTTTTCCCCCACAGAGGTTGCCACATCGTAACATATGAGAGTAATAATCATCCCAAGACCTCATTTTCTCAAGATTCCCAAATATATATATCCTTCTATTGGTACTTATATGAGTTATATAAGTGTATCGAAAGCTATGTATTCAATGTTCGTCATATAATACAGTGCCTCATTCATATATAAGTGGTTTACAGATAGAACGTAGTTCTGGAGATTGCGGCATTTTTGGTGAATGCGCCAACGCCGCTAATTTCGTTCAACCGATAATCAACCGAATGCTTACAGTGACAGCGCGAAACGTCTCGTTCTCAAATCAAATTTTGTTTGTTGGTTCATTAAACGGCATATTTCCAGTATCGTGTTAAAATTTGAATAGGATATTACTTGAAAACCCTGTTCATTCTGTTCAAATCGAATTCAAAGGATGGTAAAACGCTGTTAAATGTGTAAGAGACGATTTTAAAGTGGTGACCAGAACACAACATTTCTCTGGTGAGTTACTCAGTGTCGTATCATTCGTTGTATAAACATTATTCACCCATCCTCATATGCAAAACGATTTTTGGTTGTTTGAAAACATTCTCGGGTTTCCACGAGATGAAAAGTTAGTAGATATGTGTAAAAATATGATGAAGAAAGAGAATGTTTCAAGAGACGCTAGAGTTTGCTCGCATCATTTCACTACAAGTGATAAAATGGTTGGCCCAAGTAGTAAGAAAATGGTCTGACTAGAGCCCATATTTAGTGGAATTCAAAGTTAATAACATAATAACAACATGTTTGATGTTATATTTCTCAAGTTCGACACTTTGAAACATTATATTGCCAGAAAATAAACAATATAGTTGTGACAGTGAGTCAAATCTATTATCATTCGGGTAATGAATCGAAGATGTATATTTTCATAAAACTCTGATATTACATTGTTTTCATTAGGGAGAATGGAAACGATAATTTTGTTAGTAGGCCAATTTATTCAAATTCAGATCCTTCCCGATCTGTCACTGCCTTCCCTGTAGATGACAGAGGGGCTCTAGATGAGAAAGTGAAATGCTATCTGCAAAGCTATGAACAGAACACGAGGTCACATCTAACAGGTCTCTGAAACAAGCTTAATGGGGCCACAACAGATCCTTGTGTTATACCAGTATTGATAGTCATTTTATCAGATGATACGCCATCAACGACGGCATGTAGTGACCTATTAAAAAAAAACGACACAGTTGTTATGGTAAACCATGAATGACGGAAACTTTTCAAGAAGGCCTTCATGCCAAACTTGGTCAAATGCTTTAGATATATCCAAAGCTACAGCCCCGTGTACGTCTGAAAGTAAACTGAATATCCATTAGGTCATGTGCTGTTGACCAGATACCTAACATCGAACTTATCAGCCCTTCCGTGACTAGTTCTTCATGATATCAGCAGAGTCGTCAACGATAATAATCTCTAGGACAAGTCCGTTCGCAAGACCAAATGCCGCAAGGATTTTCCATATTCTCCTGATGGTGTAGGTATATACGTATAGCGGCAGTTTGCGATCCCTGTTATGGCAATATTATGCACATTTACGATACCTATCTGCGTTACCTCTAAATATTTAAGGATTGTGGATCGTCCGTGTGTGTCAGAAGTTTCTGGCTAACACGAAAACTATGTTAATTCAGATCAGTCGGTGAGCCCCGAGTTAGTTTCGTGGGTGCATTGAAATTTATTGGCGGGTGTTTTCAAGGGCGTCGCGTTATTCAAACCCCAGATATTGTGTGCGGATTAGCCGGTTTGTGGGAATACATTACTGAGTCATTAACGGATACTCGCCGATGATGAATGGACCAACTACAGAGCCTTGTGTGGCCTTGTGGTAGGTAGTCGAGGGCGGGATAACCTCTTTGTTGCGACCACAATGAATATATTATAACCTAGAACAATGGTTCTACATAAAAAGAATTACTTCATTCGATTTAATATGCTTTGATTCAGGAGTATGGTTGGTTGAGTGTGGATAATTTGCTGACCAAAAAATAATCCTGCCAATCCGAATCTTGCAAGATATATAACCAAGTGAAACTCCAAATCTGAGTTGTGTTTGATGAGGTGTTCGTGCCACCGTAGGAAAATATCGAATCAACCCCCTCGCAAGGGTAGTTTATACTTGTAATTTTTCTTAAAACTTTGCTAACCGGGGGTATCCAGTGAAGATATTTCATTGAAACAGTAGATTATGATTGCTAAAAACATACTCTTCATGCCACCATAGTGGAAGTTTGGATCAACCCCCTCGCAAGGGTAGTTTATATACGTGTGATTTTTCTGAAAACCTTGCTGACAGGGGGTTTCTAGTGTGGATATTGCAGTGAAACAATAGATTACGATTGCTAAAACCATACTGAAGTGGATTCGCCAACTAACTAAACTGAGGTATATCTGCCACAAGTATGAACTACCCTTGCGAGGGAGTTGATTAAAATTTTCATTATGGTGGCATGAAGAGTATGGTTTGAGCAATTACAATCTACTGTTTCACTGCAATATCTGCACTAGAAACCCCCAATCAGCAAAGTTTCAAGGAGAATTACATGATTCGGGTTGATTCGGATTTTCATTATGGTGGCATGAAGAACATGGTTCGAGCAATCATAATCTTTAGTTTCACTGCAATATTCACACTAGAAACCCCCTGTCAGCAAGGTTTTAAGGAAAATCACAGGTATAAACTACCCTTGCGAGGGGGTTGATTCGGATTTTCACTATGGTGGCATGAAGAGTATGGTTTGAGCAATCATAATCTATTATTTCACTGCAATATTTACATTAGAAAACCCCTGTCAGCCAAGGTTTTAAGGAAAATCACACGTATAAACTACCCTTGCGAGGGGGTTGATCCAAATTTTTACCATGGTGGCATGAAGAGTATGGTTTGAGCAATCACAATCTACTGTTTCACTGCAATATCTGCACTAGAAACTCCAGTCAGCATAGTTTTAAGGAAAATCACAATTATAAACTACCCTTGTGAGGGGGTTGATTCAGATTTTTTTATGGTGGCACGAAGTATCCTCATCGAACAATCATAATATGATATTTCAGTGGAATATTTCAACTGGTAACCCTCAGTCAGCAATGTCTTTAGAAAAATCACAACTATAAACTACCCCCGTATGGGGGTGTATTCAAATTTTTATTATGGTGGCAAAAAGGTATTTCTTCATAGATATCTGTTTTGTATTATGAGCCCGATATTCGCAGTAGAAGTCTGAAATCTAATGGAATATTCTATTCTGGTCAGCAAAATACTTTTTCCCTGGTTGGTTTATATATACTAGAATAAATGTCTGCTCAATTCGAGACTATTATGCTTCTAACTAAATACACTCATACCAATGATATAGATTTCTTGAATCATAAATGAATGGAGTTCTTCGTGAGAATAATACAATATTTCAGATTGAGAACACAATTTATTCAAATCAAGACAGTCATAATCTCTCATATGTTATTTTGAGAGAAGACATTCTGTGATATATTTCTGAAGAACTTCATTCTTTTTTCTGGATACTTTGAATTTCTTGAATCGAGAACATTTTGTTATACCAAATGAATATTCCAGTGGAATAATTTTCTACAATTGACATATTCAACAAATTCGTTTCAAATAAATTATTTCAGAAGAAGAATGCACTTTCTCAAAACAAGAATTGGACATTGAACGAATATATCGTTTTTATTTAAGAATTTGTTTTTATGTGTGATAGAATCATACATTGACATATCCTCAACAGTAAGGGAAAGAAATACGATTGAAATAGAAAAATGTTACGTAATTTGAACGACTTCAATATGCCGTCTTAGAAACTGGTAAAAAGTTTGTGAGATAATTAGAAAAAACAAAAAATTGGCGATTTCGTTTTTATTAGGACATTCAAATCATTTCGAAGTTTGCATAATTCGTCAAAGTTGGTACTTCAAAATATAGTGAAAACGGTGAAAATTGATTCCTCATTAGAATTTTGGAAAAGGGAATGCATGATTTTTACATCAGATGTTATATAAATGTTGAAGAAGCAGTTCGTGAATACTGCGAACAAGACCTATAGAATTGATTTATCAAATTGATCACGAGTTGGGTGATTTTTTTTTTCAAAAAGATAAGTGATGGAAAAGGCGAAATCCGGGACAGGGGAGCTTCGGCTCTTGACTTCTTGTGCGCACACCAGTTTATATTTTGATCTGATTTGTTTGTGTGGAAAGATAAATGTTCGAATACTATATAAAAATTGATTATTCGATATGGAAATATTTTTTTCATTCGCCGAATTGGCTAAAAATGGGATATGTTTAAGTATATTTTTAAACCTTCTCTTCTCGAAATTGAGATAGAATCCGACATAGCTTGATCCTTTATCTATCTGATGAAATCAAAATATCATAATAGTATATTATGATACGAGTTTTAAAAGACGCTATTTTGTCGCACGCGTTGTTTGGAGTACGACGAGCGAAGCAAGGAGTGCTCCAAGGGAACATGTGCGACAACGTGTCTTATAAAACGTGTGTCCCATGCAATTTTTTCTATTTTTCATTAATTTGAAGTATTTTATTGAAAAAAATCAATTCAATATCGATAAATAACAGAAACATCTTCGATTGGTAACAATGATGACATTGAAATAATTAAAATCTGACGCGTAAAGCCCAGTTTACAGTTTAGCGATTTTGATTTTTGCGATACCAGCGGTGAAAAATTCAATGTTGTTATTGTTTTTATTGGTCAATTTAAATCAAATTACACTCTGAATTGAAATATACCAATTAAAACATTGAGTATTTCACTGCAAATATCACCAAATCCAAAATCGCTCAGAAGTAAGAAAGTTATATCGAATTTAGAAAAAATATACATAATGTTCCACTCGAAAAACCATAGTTGTTGTCCATTTCAAGAGAATGACAGACCCTGTATATCAAAAAACATATGTTAATCAAAATTCAAGTTATTTCATGCAACTTTTCTATTTTTTCATATCTTCAAGAACAAAAAAGTTGAAGGGAGGTTCCATGTTAAGTGGACAGGGTGCACCACTTAACATACTGTTTTCTGTCATACAAAATAATTATTGAACCAATTGAGGATTATAGGTTGATACACGTTCATCCCACCGAATTCACCACGAATGAGTCGATACAAAAAGCAACACCAAGGGTGTGCTCACCTTTAGGGAAAACAAGGGTTTCCCTAAAAAAACGTTCGACTGCCCATACTAATAAATTCCCTTCACCTCATGCACATTCACGTCGGTGAAGTGATCGCAATCATGAATAAATCAGGGCAAAGTTGGGTTTTTTCGATCGGAATACATATTAGATATTCCTCCAGTATTAATAAAGGTAGGTAAACCGAAAAGGTTTCCAGCAGGCCTTTCCAGCCATCATCCTCAGGGATTTGTCGGTCACTGCGGGATCCAGATAGAGAGGCGTTAGGCTGCTTTATGGAAGATAGTCCAGATTAGTCATGCCGATGTAGGTTATTACATACTTTAAAAAAATCATCTTTGATCAGCAGAGTGTTCGAATCGAATACAACTCAGATAAAATGATTGTTCAGTGTATCTATTCAACCTTCTGTTCTATTCATTCTCTCGTATGTGAAATGAAAAAATATCAACGTGGTAGTATATCTAGGTATATATAGAACATCACAAGATATAATCGAATACAACCCAGATACAATTATTGTTCCGACTATCCATTCAACCTTCTGTTCGATACAGTCGCTCGTATGTAACGGAAGAACAGTAACCTCGTGAGTATTAAGGACTATATATACAATATCACGATATAATCGAATACAACCCTAAAACAATGATTGTTCCGACTATCCATTCAACCTTCTGTTCGATACAGTCGCTCGTATGTAACGGAAGAACAGTAACCTCGTGAGTATTACTATATATACAACATCAAGATATAATCGAATACAACGCAGATACAATGATTGTATGAAAGTGTTTGAAAAGTGTTTTTAACCGCCAACTTAGTTGCAAAGCAACCCTCGAAGTCTCATTGAGACTTGTGTGAATAAGGAAGACGGGGGCCTTAGCTTTTTAAGTGTCATCCGAAGCACTACAATGATTGTTCAGTCTATCCATACAACCTTCTGTTCGATTCAGTCGCTCGTATGTATAACGGAAGTACAGTAACCTGGTGAGTATTATACAGTGTGTACCAGCCAAATGGAATAAATTCGTTAATAAATAAACTTTGGCGTTTTGGGAAAAACGCTCGGACACGTCGATTTGTATCATCAGTTTTTTTTGAAAAAAACTTTTTATACAGGGTGTGTCATGCCACAGTGGCCAATATCAACTTTCTTATTTTAAATACAACACCCTGTATTTTATTCAATTTTTGGATTCCTCAGGAAATTCTAGACATATTTCATTTACAATGTCCTATACCTATCATCAACTGTTTCGGAAATATTAAGTGTTTTCGGATTTATTGCAACAATTAACATGGAAAATAGAAAATTATTTGATTACAGAAATTCGCTGCAATACACTAAAAAACTAAAAAGTAATACCGTTTATTTCTTGATATTGTAAAAACAAAGAAAAACATGAATGTCAACGTAGGAGATGTTCAAAATGCTCGCCGCGAACGTCTCGGCAACAACCTAATCTTGTGTAGAAATTTCTTCTAACGTTACTCAACATCTCAGGTGTGACCGATCTAATCGCATGCGTTATTCGACTTCTCAAGTCAGCTAAGTCGAGGGGTTTAGTTTGGTATACAATACTTTTGGCATACCCCCATAAGAAGAAGTCTAATGACGTCAGATCAGGGGATCGTGCTGGCCATTCCATCGCCTCGCCTCCCTATCCACCGATTTGAAAATATTTAGTTAAGGTACTGCCGGACATTTATTTGATAATGGGGCGGTGCTCCATCTTGCTGAAACCATATCATATTCGCAGGAACTTGTGGGTTTGCTGGATCAGGATATAAGTTTTTCAAAGTCGGCACGACATCATTTTGGAGCAGTGCTAAATAATTATTTCCATTCAAATTGCCATCAATGAAAAAGGGACCTATATGATATGATCTCCAACAATTCCTGCCCAAACATTAACCTTTTCGGGATATTGTGTATGTTCTTCCCTCATCCAGTGAGGATTTTGTGCAGACCAATAGCGGCAATTTTGACGATTAGCATGTCCGTGAAGTGTAATCGTGCACTCATCAGAAAAAAGAACATGTTCTAACTGCATCACATTGTTATCAAGCATTGCCATCATTTGTTCACAAAAATACAGTCGCCTATCAAAATCGTCTTCCAGGAGCTCCTGAGTTGGTATCAGTTTATAGGGATGCATTTTATTTTCTTTTTAATGTTCGAAAAATTGATGAATGGCCAACATTGAACAGTGGGGCTGCTTTTCGACTAGAATTATGAGGGTTTTCTTCAAACTCAAGCATAATATCCAATTTGGTTTCATCATTTATTGTATTGGCAGCTGCTTTTTTATAGTTCTTACATGACCAAGCTCGCGAAACTGCTTTTCTATTTTACTAATTGTCCCTTGGGATATAGGCGGCGAATCTGTAAATTTTTCATGAAATAACCGAGCAACTTCACTTTGTGTCCGTATGTTATCTCCATAACCAATCATCTGTAGAATTGTTATTTTGTGCATTTCTGTTAAATAAATCATTTTTCTGATATTATGGAGTTAACGAAATTAAAGCGACTATAACACTGACACTTATCACTACTGTCATGCAGAAAGACAACACTCTGCTAAGGCCGTGCGTTTTCAACGCAAGTAAACAAGACTTTTTATAGTTCTTTTATTTCATATCAGCAAGAAGGAACCAAGGTGGATATAGGATGGTGAAACAGCTTCCTATTAAAAAGCACTAGAATAAAATGTAGACCTTTGCCTACTTGATTTCATACCGGTAAAACAGAATCTGTGCATCTGTCACCTTTTCATCAGTTTCATCTATTCTAGATGAAAAATGACTGAGAAGAGTCAAAATATCGATAATTATTCCAGATTCACTGAAAATATTGTGTTTTGATGTCATTTCAACTCATGTCTGTCAGATGCGAATCACAGAAATACATGAGCAACTGAAATCTTCTTCGATAATCGATCTCACCGCCATCTTCATTCAAGTCGTGGAAATATTAGTACCTTCTCAAACGGTCTACAAGTTTTTCGCAGAAACAATTGAAGAGCTGTTTCACCATCCCTATATCCACCTTGGAAGGAACGCTAAAATGGTTTTTGCTTACTTTCTCATTATCAAAACCTAAATGGGAAATAAGTATTGAGTGTGTTGCAGCGAATTTCTGTAATCAAATAATTTTCTGTTTTTCATGTTGATTTTTGCAATAAATCCGAAAACATTTAATATTCCCGAAACAGTTGATGATAGGTAAAGGACATCGTACATGAAATATGTCTAAAATTTTCTGAGGAATCCAAAAATTGAAAAATTTGCATTCAAAATAAGAAAGTTGATATTGGCCACTGTGGCATGACACAACCTGTATAAAAATTTTTTTTGAAAAAAAAAGCGCAACTAAAGATACAAATCGACGTGTCCGAGCGTTTTTCCTAAAACGCCACCGTTTATTTATTAACGAATTTATTCCATTTGGCTGGTACACACTGTATATCCAACATCAAGATATAATCGAATACAACCCAGATACAATGATTGTTCAGCTTATCCATTCAACCTTCTGTTCGATTCAGTCGCTCGTATTTGTAACAGAAGTACAGTTACCTGGTGAGTATAACTATATATACAACATCTAGATATAATCGAATACAACCCAGATACAATGATCATTCCGACTATCCATTCAACCTTCTGTTCGATACAGTCGCTAGTATTTGAAAGGAAGTACACACTGAATTAACTTTTGAAACTTTCACATCTGGAGGATATCTATCCGATTGACAGTATGGTTTTATGGACACAGTATACAATTGCAGACTTAACTTCAAAGATATATGCCGCTATAGATTCTAAAGAACCTGCAAAATGCATCTTTGTCGATCTCGCCAAGGCTTTCGATATATACGGTTAGCCATCCAGACCTACTAGAGACTTTGGAAAGTATTGGCTTCAGAGGTATAGCCTATCAACTACTAGAAAGTTATCTAGAAGGGAGGTAACAGTGTGTTAAAGTCGGAAATGTACTGAGCAAGAAGGAAAATGTTCGTAACGGAGTCCCACAGGGAACCATCCTTGGACCTATCCTTCTCCTAATCTATATTAATGCATTATTCGACTTACCTGTGTCTGGGGAAATAAGTAGTTTCGTGGACGATACTCTTATCTTTTTAAGGACGAAACTGATCTGAAACAAAAAATCAGGGAATCATTTCCTTTAGGGCTAGAATTCTTCAGTAGTAAACTTCTCACCATCAATCTGAAAAATACTATATACATATCTTTCAAAAGTTATGAATCGAATCTACCTTCATATAATGAAATAGAAATCCATCATCAGGAAGAAGTGCTACGAATAGGGCATGATAAAACATTAAAATTTTTAGGAGTTTACCTAGACACCAACCTGAAATGGAATATTCATATGAATAACGTCATTGAAAAATTGAGGTATCATCTATCAAAATTTCGATATTTGAAAAAACTCATCTCCACATAGCATGGGGTGAGGCGACTAACACTAACATGAGGCATATAATCACAATCCAAAAGTGGATACTGTAAATAATTATGGGGAAGGACTTCAGATATTCTAGTAATGAATTGTACAAGAAGGCAGGAGTAATGGACATTGATAAAATCTTCGTTTTGGCCCTTGTGACTTATCAAAAACGAAATTTAGCAAAGGTTAAATATATCGACCACAACTATGCAACCAGAAATAAAGAAAATGTATTGAACGTACCCCGCATGTTGAAGACAATAGGACAAAGGTGTCATGTTTACCTTGTACCAAAATTATATAACTTATTGATACCTCGAAATCTGAACGAACTAAATTCCACGGACCTATTCAACTCGAAACTGAAACAATGGCTATTTGACAAACCCCGAATCGAAATTCACTGCAAGATCGATCTGAAAAACAATCAAAACCTTATGAATCAGCAGAAAAAAAAGAAAAAGAATTATATGTATACTTGAGTAGTTTATATTTTTCATATTTTTCTTTGGTAAAACTCATATTTCATTGTATTTCTTCTACTTGTTGATCATGAACGAACATGATGATACCCACGTACAGGTTATTCTTTATGGGTTATTTTAATTTGTTGAGAATGTTCAGAATATTATCAATCACTATTATATCTTTGCTATTGTATATCAAATCAAAATTTAGATAGCCACCTCTAGAGCTGAATAGGTGTCATCTAAGATATTATTGACCATGCCCCATGGAGATCATAGCGAAATCAGTTCACATCCTCAGAGGTGAAAAATTCGAAACTTTGTTGCAGGTACAATGCTTGCTATATGGAGTGTCATCATAGTTCTATCCCTACTATGCGACGGACAGACATCATCAAACAGCTGCAGTTTCAACTCCATGTGTACGTGTACTGCATCAGGACACCATGACCTGGGGACAAGAACGACCAATGGTATCAGTTGCATATCGGTACCGTTCTACAAGTTTCCAAGTGAGTACGTTCTTTAAGAAAACGTTCCACGTTCAAAATTGCGTCAACTACAAAAATCTCCTTTTCAACAACTGGGTTGGTGGCCGAGTGCGCTGAGGCGCTGGTCTATGGGCCTGAGGGTCCGCGGTTCAAATCCCGGCGGCTATTGGAAATATTTATTTATTTCTATAGTCTCGTTTAGCGGGAGGAGATATGTGAACAACCGAACATTCTTGATATCTAGATCACAGATCAATTATATCAATCCTTCGCACTCCCAACCGAGTAGTGCTTCGGATGACACTTAGAAAGCTAAGGTCCCCGTCTTCCTTCCTCATAAAAGTCCTAAACTTACGAGGGTTGCTTTGCAACTAACTTGGCGGTTAAAAAAAACCAAAAAAAAGTTATGCCTTCTCCTTTATTTTTGTTACGCCATCCTTCATTTTTATTGTCCCGAGATGTTATTTTTATTGTTACGAAATGTTCTTCCATCATGCTGATGAATAATTGAACACCTAGCATGAAACATTATTACTAATTTTTGTGACACTAGAGGCAAATTGAGGATGTCTTTTCATCACCGATCGATACGTGGGCCAGATGATTTGTTATGAATCCCTATTAATATTCATATTCCCCTTTTTAATACAATTTTATTTCATATCGTTTCCAGCAAAATTTTTATGTCCCCATAAAATTTTATTCCTTCACATTTTAACGACCAAGCATTAAACGGTAATCCAAATCGATAGTTTCATATAAGTTCAATGAAATAATGTTCATGTCCCCCAAGTCCGTTGAAGCTGAGAAAATAAATGTTATCGACCAGTTGGTAGCAGTCTCGGTAGCCGTTCGTTCAAGAATTATGAGGATCCTTGAAAGGAAGAATATTTTGATATCTCCCGAGGGTCGTTATCAAAATGAATATTTCCCTTTCCATTAGGTGTATTTAGACTAATTCTGGTGCAGAAAATATAATTTGTAATGGTTTTTTAAACTCAAGTCGAATTCTCAAAAGAATCCCGAATGGATAAAAACAACTTCAACAGCAGAGGCATGAAGATTATCTCATTACCTTGGGCCATCTCAAGAATTGTCTTCATATCTCTTTTATTCACAGAGTGATCTCCAAACATTCAGGTACTTTTTCCCTATTCAACCGATTTTCAAAATCTCAGGCTCATTTTAAAGTTGAAACATAAGATGAGGAGATAAGAAGATCAGAATTGACTAAAGATGAACATTCAAGTATTCAAGATCGAGGGTTTCCTCAAAGGTGACCCAAATCTAAAACACCATCTAAATCCTGGCTGCGAGGAGAATTAAATGAAAATCAGCTTGTTTTCGAAAGGATCATTCATTCTGGCTAAGTCCAAGAAAAAATCATGGCCCGTTACCAACGTAACAAGAATCCTAATGAGTGACTGACAAGACAGGTTGAAAATTTTGTTTTCGTGGAAATAAATAAGACTTTTCGATACTTATTACATTTATATTTATACACACACACACTTTGTATATTTTTGAACGAACTCGTATTTACATTTCGATCCTCAAACGAAAAGATTGCACTCAGAGATTAGTATGCTTACCATTTGTTCGGATATAGTATATGGGGGAATATGTACAGATATAATTTATTGGCACTTTGGCACCAAAATTTCACTGTGATTTTCAATTTATATTTCCAATTCCAGCGATGCTCAGCTCCGGATTTATTCCATAAATGTAATTTATTTCCATATCTCCGCTTAAAGCAAACGTGTTCACGGCGATCATAACGTTTGGATCATCTCGGTTCGATATGAAATATACGAAGGCTGCACACTATTTTTTGGTTTCGTGGATTGGTTGGAGATAATTGATTGCACGGATGATGTGAAGATGAATTAATTATAATCGGAAAAGATATCTCGAAAATAGACTGCCATTAAGGAATCTTCTGCTCGTATGAACAATAGCAGAAAGTTTGTTTGTTCTATCTTCAAAGTTTCTATAATCATCTTTGAACTAGCATTATTAGACCATTTTCGTTCTAAATGAACATCTAGTAGACGGAGCAATATTGTCTATTCACTGAAGAGATGATGTAAGTTTTGTCTGTAAGCAAGAGACATCTTTTGAACTAACCGTGAACTATTTTGATCTCGAACTCTGGCCATAACCTAGCTTTTTGAATCAATGCGCTCCTTTTACCACAGCGAATTTCGTGTTCGGAGCATGAAATTGTTCGATATCATTGGGATATCAATTGATATTCCAATTACAGGAGAATTAGGAAATAGAAAAATACTTACATCGTCAGTCAGTGTCAGTGATGTGGATATAAAAAATGTCATGAAGTAGAAAGAACGTGTTCAAACTTGAGAAACTATAATGCAAGGCAAGTGAAAGTATTGGCATATTGAAAGTAAGATGGTTGATACAATTTAAATTACTCACGTTGAGTTGTATATCTGCTCCACGCTTATTTCATACCACTGATGGGTAAAATCTTACACGATTTGACAACTTCTGTCAAAAACAAAAAAAATTCTACCTTCTACATTGTTTTTACAATCTGTTCTTATTATAAGTCCTAGACTTACGAGGGTTACCTAGCAACTGAGTTGGCGGTTAAAAACACTTTCCAAAACACTTTCAATATACTGAAAGTATATATACAATTTCTATCCTTGGATATAAGAAGGCGATAGGTATACTCACCTATACTATTCTATTATGATCCTTCATTAAGATTCAGGTTCCAAATTCTAATGTCCTATGTAGAATTGTTTCAAAATTATTTTCCCCTCTTCCGCTAATAATTCATGGTGTAATTTTTCACATATCTAACCCATTGATCAGACTCATAAGTAAATTCAGTTCCATTATAACTATGCACCATTATTTCTGTGTCATATGAAGTGTTTTTCAACCGTCAACTTAGTTGCAAAGCAACCCTCGAAGTCTCATTGAGACTTGTATGAGTAAGGAAGACAGGGACCTTAGCTTTTTCAGTGTCATCCGAAGCACTACTCGGCTGGCTATTGTTGAGAGTCCGAAGACTCCGAAGGATTGAAATCTAGGTACCAAGAATGTTCGGTTGGTCACCTATCTCCTTCCACCAAACAATACTATAGAAAATAAATAAATATTTCAAAATATTTTCAATAGCCGCCGCGGGATTTGAACCACTTTGCCCCGGCCCTCTAGACTATAAGCCAGCGATTCAACACACTCGACCACCAGTTAATCCTAACAGAACATTTATGATTCAGTCCTCGTAACATTTTTGAAAGGAACGTGTCCAGTTTGCTGTCGTATTTCCAGATCATATCTTTGCATGGTAATGTGATATAATAATTCGGGTTGACCCATCTTATACCAGCCCTTTTTTTTTATTATTATTTCTTACTGTGGGCGGGTTAAGAACCCCTGCACGTAGGCCTCTTAATCGGGCCCATTGTGCACCCACATTTACTAGGATTCAAGCAGAAATACCAATGGCCTTTGAGAAGGCCATTATTTTTCGAGGGTGAATCCCTTTAATTTCCTCTGGGTTCAGTATACAGCTCCCAAAGTGTGTCTCTCTTAGGCTTGCCAATGCAGGGCATTCCGTAAGGATATGCGTCGAGGTTTCCTCATCCTCCAGACAGAATCTGCAGTCGGGATCTTCTGTTATTCCGATGAGATTAAGGTGTCTGTTTAGTTGATTGTGCCCTGTTAGGAGTCCAACAATTACTTTAAGATCCTTCCTTCTCAGAGAAAGAAGTTCTCTAGTGAGTCTGGGTGAAGGTCCATTCATGTGAATCTTCGCTTGCCTCATGCCAGGTGTTTCCATCCAGGCGTGAAAAGACTGTCTGTTGAGACGGTCTTTCATATGTGTTATCGCCATCCTATGTGAAATTCCTAGGATGGGTTCAGGTCCAATTGGGGTTGATGTTGACCCTGCTTTGGCCAATTTGTCAGCTTCTTCGTTCCCGGGCACTCCCGAGTGACCTGGGACCCACGCGAGGCTGACGCGGTTTTTAGTCCCTAATTTCTCTAGAGCTTCGCGGCACTCGAGCACCAGTTTCGAGGAGATTCTATTGGACCCTATGGCCAATAGTGCCGCCCTACTGTCCGAGCATATTACGATGTGACCTCCTTGGTAGGCCCTTTTCAGGTTCTCTTGTGTACAGGCTAAAATCGCGTAGACTTCAGCTTGAAACACCGTAGCGAAAGTGCCGAGAGGGAACGAGTAGTTTCCTCTCCTGCTGCCACCATAGACTCCTGCACCTGTTTTGTTTCCGACTTTGGATCCGTCAGTGTACCAGACGGTCGCATTATTCGGGAACAGGCGTTCACCTTTACTCACCCAATCTTCCCTTGATGGAATCATGATTTCGGGAGCTTTTTTGAAATTCAGAATTGGTAGAAAGTCGTCCCGTCTCATGGAGATTATGGGGCAGTCTTCTACAGCTCGATTCCATATGCTAGAATGACCGTAGTTGTCATTCTCGTTTGCCCATTGGCCTAAGCCATGAAGCCTTAGGGCTGTTCTCATGGCTTCATGTTCAATAACAAGGTGTAGGGGCGAAAGTCCTATCAGAACCTCAAGAGCTCTGGAGGGCGATGTCCTCATTGCCCCTGTTATCCCTATGCATGCAAGTCGTTGTATTTTGTCGAGAAGGAGCTTGGACTTGCACTTATTCACACCTGGCCACCATACCACGGCCCCGTATGTGATGATTGGGCGAATTACTGCCTTATAGATCCAGAGTTGGATTTTCGGTGTAACTCCCCATGTGCTCCCGAAGGCTCTCCTACAGCCCCAAAAGGCGTTGGTAGCCTTCGTTGTGCACTTCGCAATTTGCTCGTTCCAGGTCAATTTAGAGTCCAAGATAATTCCTAGATACTTTGTTGACCCTTTATATTGCAAAACCTGTCCAGACAGATGTATGTCAGGTAAAGCTCCCAGTTTCCGCTTTCTGGTGAAAAGCACCATTTCAGCTTTTTGTGGATTCACTTTTAGTCCTTCGGTGAAACACCAACTTTCTACCATTTCAAGGGCTTCCTCCATAGATTCCCTCAATTGGCACAGTTTTGGACCTTGGGCCAAGATGACTATGTCATCGGCATACGCCTGAGCATAGATGCCAGACTCGTTCATCTCTGATATAATACTGTTTACCACTAGGCACCACAGGAGCGGGGAGAGCACTCCCCCCTGTGGACATCCCCGTGATACCAGAGCGCTAGCCTCGCTACCACTCAGTTCAGCTTTAACCTGTCGGCAGGAGAGCATTGTCTTGATCCATCGTATCAATGATGACTCGATGCCGTGTCTCTCTGCTGCTTGGCAAATGGACTCGAAGGACGTGTTGTCGAACGCACCTTCTATGTCAATGAATACTCCTAATGCGGATTGTCTGCGTTCCAGCACCCCGTCGATCTTTGATACAAGATGGTGGAGAGCCGAATCGGTAGATTTTCCGGGCTGATAGGCATATTGTAGGTTATGTAATGGAAATTCCATTAATGGCCCGTCCCTCACATGTCGATCCACCAGTCTTTCCAGTGCTTTCAAAAGAAAGGATGTCAGACTGATGGGTCTGAATGCTTTCACCTGTGTGTAGTCATTTCTACCTGGTTTAGGGATAAACGCGATCCTGACTGATCTCCAGGCAACAGGTATATATCCTAGAGCCAGACAGGATCGGAATATTCTTAGAAGGTGAAGGGCTAGCATATCAATGCCCTCTTGTAGGAAGGCCGGGTAAATCCCGTCCTCTCCTGGTGATTTGAATGGTAAAAAGGTCTGTATAGACCATCTAACTTTCTCAAAAGTGACTACCTTGGATGCCGTCCTGTAGTCCGCCTTCGGTCTGCCAGGCCGCATCTGCGGTAAGTCATTCGCTGGTATAGAGCCCGGGAAGTGGGTCGAAAGCAGGAACTCCAAAGTCTCCTGGGGTGAGGACGTATAGCCCCCTCCAGGTAGATGCATTGGTCCTGCCTTCATTCCCGGGTCTTTTGATAGTACTCGACAGAGCCTAGCCGCAGAGGACATCGTATTGATGTCCTCGCAATAGGATCTCCACGAGTCCCTCTGAGAGTCACGTATGGCTTTCTTGTAATCCCTTTGGGCTGATTTATATTCTTCCCAGTGGGACGCCAGGTGTGTGCGTTTGGCTCTGTTTAGGAGCCTTCTGACCGTTTTGCGGTGTAACTGAATTTTCGAGTTCCACCAAGGTGTACTGCCACTGTTTGTCCTCTTCTTGAGAGGACAACTGGCTTCGTATGATTCTAGAATGGCTTCGTTTAGTCGCATCACTGCGGTGTCAATTTCAGCATTCCCTTCGTAACTTGTAGGAAACCCAATGAGCCTTCCTTGAAGTTCCTCTCGGAAGAGGTCCCATTTGGTGGCTCTAGGGTTCCTGTAGCTCTTCTCTTCAGCTGCGTAATTTCTTTTCAGCTTGAAGAAGATGTGTCGGTGGTCTGATAAAGATTCCTCCGTTGACACCATCCACGAATCAACCTTGCGGATTAGTTCTCTTGAACATATCGTTAGGTCAATCACTGTTTTCGCTATGGGCGTGAAGAAGGTCGGCACTGATCCTTTGTTGAGGATCTCCAGGTTGCTGAAGCTGAGGAACTCAAGCAGTGCTGTTCCCCTCGGACTGGCCCCACGATTCCCCCATAATGTATTATGGGAATTGGCATCACATCCCAGGAGAAGAGGAATGCCCAAGTCCTCGCAGTGCTTGACCAATGATTCTACCTCTGTTGGAGGGTTTTCTCGATTGCTGTGGAAGTAGGCTGAACAAATCACCAACTCCCAGCTATCGTCTTCATCGGTTACAGTTGTTCTAACCGCTACCATGTCTCTTGAGTAGAAATTTGGCATCGGAAAGACATCTAAACCTCTAACATAAATGCACGCCCGGGGGATTGGAGTAGA
Source organism: Chrysomela aeneicollis (assembly GCA_029955515.1). NCBI lineage: Eukaryota > Metazoa > Arthropoda > Insecta > Coleoptera > Chrysomelidae > Chrysomela > Chrysomela aeneicollis. The sequence continues at coordinate 4,937,260 of JARUHQ010000018.1, read as the reverse complement.
GGTGCAGTAATGTGCTGTTCCTCCAGCCATTCCTAGGCCCCTGACCTTTCCCTGGTAAACCCACGGCTCTTGGATTAGGGCTATCTGAATGTCCCGCTCCTGGAGCCGTCGACAGAGGAGGGCTGTTGGAGCCTTTCCATGTTGCAAGTTTGCTTGTAAGAAATTCATTTTTTTTTTTTTTTTTTTTCCTTCCTCAATCATTCGCTATCCGAGGATCCCAGCATCCTCGAGTAGCGCATTCACCCCATCTGCATCTTCTTCGTCTTCTGATGCAGACGCTCCAGCTTCCATAGGAATCGCAGTGGGCTCCTCTAGGGGATCCCTGGTCTGCGATTCCGTATTCAGAGGATTATTCATCGAGGTCCTATTGTCAGTTCCTCTACTGTCGCTCTCCGTTGTTATTCCAGAGGTCCCAGCTACGGTTCCTCTGTTCTCGTTCGTTGTTTGTACCTCCTTCGAAGAGGTACCCTCTGGGGTTCCTTCTGCGGCGGTGGCACCTTTTTCAGGTCGCTTCCGGGTATCCAGGAGGGTGACCTTGGCCTGTGTCGCGCTGTAGCAGGGTCATACCAGCCCTTCCGGAAAGTTATGATTTTGTAGCGTCGCATATTCTGACCTTCCGCGAATATGATATGAGGGGTTGATTTGGCAATGAGAAAGAAAAAAATATATATCATTCTGTTATATTATCATATTGTATAGTTTCAGGTTCTTTGAAAATCACATGATCAATATTATGAGGAGAGACGTATGATAGCCCAAAGTACATTATTTTGTATCTGTATGTCTATCAAATGAATAGATTCTTCTCTGTAAAATTATTTGTACGACCGATATGTATCAAAGAATTTGTATAATTCAATCTTCTTGGTCTTACATCTCGTGATATCAGGTTGGTACATAATCACACCCCTCATCATCAGAAAATTGCGGGAATAATTATTATGGCATATCTTTCAATTTTTTTCTTTTTGGGAACTTTAGAAATGGTTTTGATTTGATATGTAGCTCTCTTTCCTTGGTTCACATTATTTGTTTCTCAATAGTACACATGATTTTCATCCAGTTCATCTAGCAATCATTTTTCTTGATAATGTTGTCTGTCCCATACCTATGAGTAATGTGTCATTTGTAAGGGGTGTTTCTGTGTCATTTGTCAATATTGTAACTTTGTCAATATCTTATCTCAAACTCCATTATTTGGGCTAATGGTGGACGTATATAATATGAATACATCAGAAACCATGTTTGCACTTTGCAGCCAAAAAATAAGCCATTAGTACACATATTGAAATGAATCAGAATTGTTTCGAAATTCAAAATTGTCAATTTTGATTAAATGGAATAATTTGTTATATGCAGATGCTCCATTTTAACGGTGATACAATATTTCATAGGAACTTTTTAGATAATATGACATGATGTCAAGCAAATTGTTTTGTTTGTTCTCGGCATTCATGCATTCATATTTTGTGACAGGCCTGAAAAATAATTTCACCGCTTTTATAATCACTGGAATTGACATCACATGGCGTAATGAAAAACTGAAAGGTCTCCTAACGAAGTCCATTTCCACCTGGCACGGCATTAGTGTTATTTTGTTTCCGCTGATTTTAACGATGCTTCATGCACTGCAATAGGTTTTTCATTAATTGGGGAGTAGCGAATTGGGTTAGTTTCTCGATTTCATATCATGATGGTGTATTTTACCAACCATTACCTTATTACCTATCAATGATTATTATATTGGCAGTTTTGAATAGAAAATATAATCTACTTTGCATTTTGTTTAATTGTTTATGTTTACTTCGGAATATCATTGTCAATTTTCAAAACGTCAAAATCGAAAGTGAGGATAAGTCTCTCTTCACCTTTCAAACCTCAAGAATCATTGAAATGCCGCTTTTCATGTCATTTTGAGAAAAAATAAATAAATCTTGAGGCGGTATCCACATATATCTTCTTCTATTGAAGGAAAATATACACGTAGGTAAATCAGCATAAAGAACCCCATAGAACTAAAATGCGAGGCAAGTGAAAGTATTGGCATAACGAAAGTACGATGGTCAATTCAATTTTAATCACTTACGTTGAGTAGATTATTTGCTTCACGCATATTTCATATTCACTGATCTTCGTTAACTGCACTCCAACGAGTTGAAATGGTGGTAACAAGGTATTTTTGCATCCTGTACACGAATATGAAGTCAAAAGTACTGAGAGTAGTACTTTCGGAAAAATGGGCTCCTTTTGACACGACATCTCAAATTCTTGCTATTGAGAACATACAAAAATTAGTCCTCCTTACACTCACATTCACTTGTTTCTACCGATTTTCATCAGAGAAAAACTAGTAAATTAATAATAATCATCTTTATTTAGCATCAGTACCATATACATAAAAAATACCAAAGTGACATTTCATACAAAACAATAATTTGAGCATCAACATAAATATCATAAATTCATAAAAATTCGTCTTTCAAAACAACCCAAGCCTGACGGAAGCTTAACAATTACTTTATGACAGTGTCATTATAGAAAGAGAGTAAACCATGTGTTAGAGAGAGAAACGCGAAAGCCAATGTGTCAGAGGGAGATAGAATGCAATGCTACGTTGCCGCTTTAACGTGAGAAAAACGTCAAAAAAACGTGAAAAAACATTAAAAAAAAGTGAAAAAATGTGTTTCTTCTTTTGATAGATTTTTATCCAGTTAGATTATTTTTCTGACCAATGATTCAGTTACAAACAAACCCGAAACATCATACTTTTCTGGAAAATAAAACAATGACCTACAGTTTCATAACTATTCAAAAGACTTTCGTTCTAGCGATTTGTACCAGACATGATATAAAATTTCGTGATTTTAAACAATACAAGACTAATGCAACATCTCGGGATGAAAATAGTAGGTACTGATCAAATCGAAATAAAATATTCACTCAGTAGTAGTCGAAGTGACAGTAGAGAGTTCAAATTTGGAACAAATGTATAAAATTGGAAACTGAGCAAGTTTTTTCTCTTGCATTTTTCGAAATTTCCAAAAAAAAAATTGAGGATTTAAAAAAAATGTCGAATTTGACACGTTTAGAGTAGCACATGAAAAAAGTAACTTTTCAAGCACAAACTAACTGCGAAGTAAAATTTTCTTTATATCTATCAATAAAAAAAACTTCCATATGTCGCGAACTTTGTGTGGTGACGCTGTATAACTACAACCTGAAATTGGATAGCTGACAGAGAAAAAACTGAAACAAATGAGCATGAGAACGACTCCTCTAAAGTAGCAACCTCATCGTGGCAGACGTTTGGGACTTGAGTGAACAGACAATTATACTTCCAGCCTACTAGATTTCCATTTAGAACGACAATGCTTCAACTACTAGGTGACAAGTATGTTTGAATAATGAAAACGACCTGCCAGTGCTATTTTTCCCAAAACAAATTGAGGAGTAATCGAATTTTACGATTCCTTTGGAACCGCACAATTGCATCATCTCGCTCTCGTTTCAGATCTACCAGAGGGCATCATCAACCAAGTCGAGGTGGCAGGATCAAAGACCGCCATCTTGGAGGCGGAAAGTCTAGCAGGCTGTCAAGTACAAGTACTCGTACTGAACAATAACCACTTGCAGCTTATTGCCGATAGAACATTCAGGTGAGGATTTGAAATGCATGTATCCTTCCCGAATAGAAATGGAGGAGTGTCGTATTCTGCCGATATTTTGAAATTGTGTATATATAATATGTACAAATAGGAAGGATATATTCCCCCAGAAAGATACTTATCACGATCATAATATTTGAAACAAGAGTAATCTTATCGTATCTTTTACAAAACTTCGAATAACTCAAAATTCCATAAATTCGAAAGCATCAAGACGGAAATCTGTAAAATACCGTTTTAATCCACTGAAAATATTTATCATCTTGAATAGAATAAATATCCATGTATTATATCCTTCATTATTTCATTCCCGAACATACGACTTTGGCACACCAATGATATGACACTATTGACAGTTTAATCCCAGAAACCTACTTTTAACCATAAATAAAGCAATTTTCAACATTTCAAAGTGAAGAGCAATATATTTAATATACGAATAAGTGAATTAATCGAGAAAAAACGCACAAATCAACGATTTGAGAACGATGATACGAGAAAAAAAAATTAATGAAAAATTTGATGAAAATTTCTTGAAAACACTCGTCGAAATAAATACGAATGATTCGAAATTTCTTGGGGACAATGTACCGTCTAACGTAAATAGTTTCTTCATGACGGCCGTCTGTGAGAGTGATGTAATAGAGCTTATTGCCCAACTAAAAAACTCTAATGCATGTGGGTATGACTATATTTCCAACAACCTGTTGAAAAAATGTCGGTATGAACTCTGTAGCCCTTTAACTTTCCTCATAAATTCATCATCTTCAAAGGGAATTTACCCAAACAATTTAAAACTCGCAACAGTATGCCCTATCTATAAAAAAGGTGATGGGAACAATTTAGATAATTACAGAGCAATAAGTCTGCTATCAAGTCTCTCTAAACCATTTGAATTAAACATAAAAAGACATTTAACAAGTTTCTTTGAGAGAAATAAAACTCTATCGACATCGCAGCATGGGTTCACCAAGTCCAAAAGCACAGAATCAGCATTATGTGAGTTTCAAACCAGAATTATCAATGCCCTGGACCAAAGGAAGTGTGTTCTAGGGCTATTTATAGACTTCTCTCGTGCCTTCGACTGTGTAGATCATGAATTGTTACTCACAAAACTATTCAGTTCAGGTATAAGAGGTGTTCCACATGATTTAGTTACGTCATATCTTAAGGAAAGAAGACAAAGAGTAAAAATTGGCAAATGTATCAGCAGTGAATCTGAAATTGGCCAGGGAGTACCTCAAGGATCTAATCTGGGTCCATTATTCTTGGAGTTATCTTTAAATGATGAAACGATAAGCCCAGTGGAAACAGTAGTAAACATGCTGGGAATTACTCTGGACCGAAAACTATCATGGCACCCTCAGATCGATGCACTTTGTACTGAATTGAAAAAATGTTGCTTCTCCATCAGGTTCATATCTAATCACTGTAGTATCAATGTATTGAAAACATTATATCACGCCATTTTTCATTCCCACATTCGTTATGGGATTCTGAACTGGGGTACTGGTGCAGCCGTGCAAAGGGTATTCCTAATTCAAAAATATGTGATAAGAATAATTGCTCAACTAGGATACAGGGAATCATGCAGAAATGCATTCAAAGATCTGAATATTCTGACAGTCGCCAGCACATATATATTAGAATCCTGTGCATATGTATTTAGACATAAACCAATCTTTCAACCATATCAACATGACCACAATACTCGTTCCAAGGGTACTCTGGTGTCAAATGCTCATAGAACAGCATTGTATGAAAAAAGTGTAGATTTCAATGGCTGGTAAATTCTACAATATTCTTCCTGAAGATATCAAGGTTTCTCCCAGTTCTCATGTTTTCAAATATAGGCTGAAGAAACTGCTGCTTCAAATGAACTGCTATACCTTTCAGGAATTTATCGAACAACTATAAATTATAGACTGAGCAAAAGCTCAATCATATCCAATAATATTGACTCATCATCTTCTATGCTATGGTGATAAATTAATCAATTAATTTTATATATACTTAATTACTTGTTAGTTCTGTCCGACTTTACAATTTTATATTTATACTTATAGCCGACATATGCTTTTGACGACTCTTCTCCAATTATTGTACATTGTAACAGTATTGCAACAACTGTACTTTTCAATTTGAGAAATAAAGAATATTATTATTATTATAACACTAATGACCACGTCATGAATCGTAAACCATCTGAGAAAATGGCGAGCTGCTCCGATGAGGCCCGAACGATAGATTCTTACCGTGAAAAGGTTTGACAGTCGTGTTGGCATCATGAAAAGGATGTAAAATACCAGTCTATGTTTTTTATGTTCTGATCTTGAAGTACGTGAAGAGTATGTGTAGGTCTATCTCGTCTTCGTAGCATTTTTCTATTGTATGTGTCATTATATATACTGCGTCAATTGTTATTCTTCCTTTCCAGAACTCTTGTTGGTATACTCTCTCAATCTCTTTCCAGCGTATTTCGTAAGTTTTTCTCTGGTTATTCTTGACAGTATTTTATGTGTTACGTTCAGTAATGTTCAGTAGTTTTTTGTGGATTGGGATTATTAGAACCCATTTCCATTCTGCTGGCACGCCTTCTTCTCTCCAGATAACGAATTTGAACGATCCTTTATTTTGTCATCAACGTTTTATTGTATATTTACGGCTATCATAGAATGAAAACTCTATACATGCTAAAAAAACTACGATAACCAATATCACGTATTCTCCCATGGAGGTAATCAAAGCGAACATGTAAAATCCTCGGTGACAATATCTCCAAGCATCCTCGAAATAATCAGGTTGCCACTCGGCGAAGATCATCATGGAAGTCGCCAGAAACGTGATCAAGAAGAATATTCCAATAGGGAAACGACATACTCTTGCTGTTTTGAATCTCCTTCCGATCATCGTCAAGAAAAACAGAAGCTCACTGGTAGCTTCTACCACCAAATAGAAAGGAATTCTTGGATTCACCGTGCATTCGTCCAGATATATCAAGCCCATGAGTAGTTTCAGGAATGTCAGTGAAAGATTCAAAACGATGCACAAGAAAATTGCGTTCGCGGTATCTTCTTCGTATGGGTTTTTCTTCTTGTACACTTCTGTCGACTTCTTCCTCCATGCTGCTCCCAATTCGATATCTTTGATGGATATAACCTGCTGTACCATTTCGATTTGATTTCAATGGAATTGAAGTTTTTTTGGCATTGACATCTGTCTACCTATCACCTCATCTAGTACAGTGTTTCTTAACCTGTGGTCCGCGGACCCCAGGGGGTCCGCGACTGTATGTATAGGGGTCCGCAATCTCATCTCTGGACTATTTAACAATAATAAATAAATGTCATCAAAATTCTCGTGATCGCTACGCTTACGCACGGCAAACGAGCGCCAGCAAGCGGAGAGGCATTAGCTGCTAAAAATATGCCGAAATAGTAATTTACGTAACAAGTCCGGAAAATACTGTTTTTTTGGATGAGTGGACAAAATTCTAGGACGAGCGTAGCGAGTCCTGGAAGTCTGCGAGTCCAAAAAAACTGTTTTCGGGCGTGTTGCGTACACAATTTTTTCGGCAACCGTGTAGAATAACAAATCAAAGAAACACATTTCTTTATTAGAACAAAATTTCGAACATTTCAATTCTTATTTATATTAATATTTATATTAAAATTAGAACAATTGTTATAATATTGAATGGATTCAATTTGTTTGAAATGCTTGGTATATTTAAGTGCCTTTTGTTGAAGTCAGAACAAGAAGGTAAAGTTTCCGTTTCACATTGATTGTTTTCATCTGATAATTTTTGAATGTTAGCTAATTTTATGTCAGATAGCTGTCAGTCGTTATTTTGCTGCTATGGTAATGATCAACTGCATTTATCAAAACCATACTACCAAGATTTTCATATTTACAATGACAACAACGATGTGATTCTTCCCGGCCTAGTCCGGGAAGTACGTACTTCCCGGACTAGGCCGGAAAAATGCCACTTTCTCAAAAAAAAATCGTCTGGAAAGTACGTACTTTCCGGACGGTTGCCGAAAAAAGTTATTTTCCGTATCATTTGTGAAGAAATGGGAAGCATTCACAAGCAGTTGTTATTGCATGCTGAAGTGCGTTGGTTGTCTCGTGGCAAAGTTGTGTCTCGTGTTTTTGAGCTGAGAGACGAGATCAGAATGTTCTTTTTGGAGAATTCTGACAATAATCTTGCTGCTCACTTCAATGACTTTGAATGGCTCACAATGGCAGCATATTTAGCTGATATATTTAGTGCCTTTAACGAGCTAAACTTGGGTCTATAAGGGAGAGATAACAACATCTTCCAAGTTGAAGATAAAATTGAAACAATGCTAAAAAAGTTTGACCTTTGGAAAACTCGTACAATTCAAAAAAACTATAATCACTTTCCTACACTATCAGCATTTTTGGAATCCTCTGGTGGTGGAGCAATGTTGCCAACTCAAGTACGAGACGAAATGATCAAACACCTTGGCGCTTTGAAATCTTCGTTTCGGGAATATTTTCCAGTACCCGACAAAAATAAAAATTGGATATCAGACCCTTTTAACACAGATGTTACTGATATTACTGGCTTGACAATGGCATAGGAAAACCAATTGATAGAAATATCTTGTGATTCAGCTTTGAAACGTAATTTCAAAGAATCCTCTTTATCAAGTTTTTGGGTTAATATAAGAAAATATTACAAGGAAATATCAGAAGAAGCACTAAAACATTTACTGCTTTTCTCAACCACATATCGCTGTGAAAAAGCATTCTCTGCTCTTGTATATACTAAAAACAAATACAGAAACAGATTACAAGTAGAATCCGACTTGAGATTACAACTTAGTAATAACATCAACCCAGATATTACTAATTTAGTTGCAAAAAAGCAACACCAACCTTCACATTGAAATATTTTTTTTGTATTCGTAGGTAGTACTAAATAAATGGCCCGAAATTTATTGATGTTGATTTTTATCAAGGGGGTCCTTAAAAATTATGCTTGATTTACTAGGGGTCCGTGGCTGGAAAAGGTTGAGAAACACTGATCTAGTATGATAAAACTAGCTTAACTAGCTCAGAAATTACCCAAACCCAAACATCCAAGAATAAAAGTTGATTAGGGCGCCAAATTCAAACATATTAACATATTGAATATAATCAAATTTTGTTATGGATAACAATTTCTTTTTTTTTTCACTTTTTTGATATACCTACTCAACTGAAAATTATAAATAATTTCCTCGAATGCGCATCTTTCTCTCATTTAATGGAATCCGTATCTCCTGCCGTTACCGAGATCCCGATTCTGTTCATTCTCATCCTGGTCACACTGTATAAAAACTGATCTGACAAACAACTCAACACCCGAACGACTTATGGTGAATTCATGCACGACGTAACTTAGGTCTTAACTTAAGACTCAACTTAAGATTGACATAAAAATTCTTGTAAGTGTTCATGCACAACTTATCAAAATTATCAAGTCAATTCATTGATTGAAAAAAATTTTGTGGTGTGTTTGTTTACTTTGACTGTTTAATTCCTGTCCAATAACATACTGATTAATCAAGATATCTTTGTATAAAATGAAATCAAAACAGAGTTTAAGGGATATATATCAATGCCTGATCAATGATCATGCGCAGTACCTGATTTACACGAAGAATCGCATATAAAGTTGAAAGTTGGCCAACTTAAAACATTCTTCAGTCATACGTTAAGTCTAAAGTTTCGTGCATGAACGTGTTCATTCGAAAAACAAATTTCAACTTCTTAAGGTTAGGGTTAAGTTAAGTTAGGACTAAGTTACGTCGTGCATGAATTCACCATTATATTTTCTTTCCAGGAATAGAAATAATATACATCGGTTATCTCTGTCTAGAACTATTGGCAACGTTGTACATTAAATAACAGACCATGCGATACCTTGTGGATAGACACCGAACTTCACTTTGTCTTTTCATTTTTATTCAGCAGAGGCAGCACATGCTGGGCCAATTTCGATGGTACAGAGCGTTCGAGGAGATTTCATGACGAAGTATTTTGAAATCATTCTTAAAAATAGAAATAATGCAATTTCAGAATTGAAAACTAGTATGAATTGTTCCAGATGTTCATTCTTACCAATTTTATTTTGAGAAGCAATTATTCTCGATTGAAATTGTCGACAAACTGTACGTTCAAAAATTACTAAAAAAATTATGATTGTCTCTTATTACAACATTTAAATACCTTGAAAGTTTGAATGAAAACTGTCGAATAGTTAAAAAGTTGAAAAATACCCTAAAAATGACGTTTTAATTTTTTTCTCAAAAACTATTTGACAGATTTTCTTCAAAATCTCAAGAATCATTATATTTGAACCCTCAAATAACTCTGATTTTTTTCGGAATATTTGAACGTGACGTTAATTTTCTTATGGGTTTATATGAACCTTAACACGTAGTTGAAAGTCACACCTCACCAAGCGTCGGGTTTGGGTGGGGAAAGGGTGATGGAAAGACGGAAAATTTCCTTTTTTCGCAGTTTTTTGCCATAACATGAAAACTTTGAGGTTTAGCGCAAAGGTCACTATATACGAAAATGATCTACATTGAATTCTGAAGATTCATTTTTTCGTTAAATAAACGGTTACGGAGATATGGAGGAGGAAAAATCACATAACTCCCCGGTTCAGCAAAATAGTTGCAAAAAATAACTTTCTGATGGTTACATATCGAGAGTGGAGAAGATGGCGGAGTGTGTTTTGAATCCTTGTAAGGAAAAATGAGGTCCATTGATTCACCTGAGCAGGAAGGCAGTTGACAAAATCATTGGGTGCAGTGAAATTTGGATGGATGAGTTGAAAAAAAAAGTTCATGAATGATGCCTCGCTTCTAGTGCAAAGTAAATGTCGGCAATCGTATATATTACGTCCAAAACCACCTGAACACGAAGCGGGCCATCAGCAAAAATACCTCGCGTAAAATTCTATTTCGAAACCTCATGTTATCTGTATGGTCGCATGTGTGTAGATATATCTAAGTGCAAGTTTAGTGGCAAGAATTGATGTTGTTGACACAATTCGAGATGCAGCAGCCAACAGAAATGATAGCTGGGGCAATGATGTGCGTTTGAGGCTATCTCAAGTGATAGATTTAGTCAGTTCTGATGGTAAATAGCACTGGTACTGATACGTCAAAAACAAAAAAGAAGCAGATGAACTGAGTCCTAACCTCGAATCTTACAATGACATCCATTTGAAAAAGAAACTGATTCAGCATTATGAAATGGTTCGATAATCTAGGTACCTACATCATCATTGTGCTCTGTATTTCTACAAAATAATTTCCGTTAAAATCGGTCAGAAATAAAATTATTTATGTACCACGGGGATAAACAGGCAATTGCAAACTTTGCCATCGGTAATCAATACCCCTGTAATTCCCGAGGGCCTCTGGCCCGAGGGACAGCAATTGCCAGAGGTTATTAAGGCTCTATAATTCCCGTGGTACATAGATAATTTTATTTTTGACCGATTTTCATAACAATATGTCCATATTTAGAACGCAATAAATGTTTAAATTCATAACCTTTCTGGTATATTTGAATTAGGTAGCGTTGATTGTAGCATTGTTGGTTGTTGCTAGGTTGTCGCTATGTTACATGTTTATAAGCAAACTTTCTTTATCAATCAATGTTTTTCCGTTAAAAACGTGTTTATTTTTTACCACAAATCGACGATCTTTTTCTGATATAATGGAGGATATTATAAAAAAAGCGGAAAAAGCAAGACAATCATTACTTCCATCGAAAAGTGAAGCCCTATATCAAAAAGAATACAACTTATATCTGAAGTGGCTGACACAGAGAAATGTTATGTCAAAAGATGCCAACGAAACTGTCTTTCTGGCATATTTTCAAGAACTGGTAAAGTATTTTCAGTATTTTCTGGTAGATTTGGTAATAATTGTATTTATTCGTTGCAGTCAGAAACGTTTAGCCCAAATTCGTTATGGACTAAATGGTCAATGCTCAAATAGATGGTGACCATATATGAGAAAAGAGATATCACCAAGTTCAACGAACTAGAGGCTTTTTTGAAACGGAAAAGTAAGGGGTATAGGTAAAACTTCGTTTATCACACTCCTATGAGTTCGGAAAAAATTTTTGGTGGAACTTAAGTATTTTGACCTCCTGATCACGAATCTGAAGTCAAAACGCGGCGGTCTCAAGTATTTTCGGAGATACGGCCCCATTTTGTCTCAAAAATGCTCCATTTGACATCTCAAATTTCTGCTAATAAAAACACACAAAATTAATCCTTCTTTGAGCCAAAACATCACACATGCTCACATTCACTTGTTTCCAACACTTTTTTGCATAAAAAACTGTTATTTTCACAAAAATTCGCCCTTCTTCAAAACGTAAACAAATCATCTTTTTTCACTGATTTTCTGGTTATTTTTATTTGAGATGTTGGCAACGTCTTACCATGAGCCAAACAATCACGTTGCCAACATCATAAATACAAATTTCCAGAAAATCATTGTAAAAAGGTTGTTTTGTTTACATTTCAAAGAAGGGTGAATTTTTTGAAAAATAATCGTTTTTTCTGCTGAGAAGTGTTGGAAACAAGTAAATATATGCGTGTATAGTGTTTTGGTTCAAAGAAGGGTGAATTTTGTGTATTCCTAATAGCAGAAATTTGACATGTCAAATGGTGCATTTTTGAGACAAAATGAGGCCGTATCTCCGCCGTATCACCGCCGCGTTTTGACTTCAGATTCGTGATCACGAGGTCAAAATACGTAAGTTCCACCAAAAATTTTTTCCGAACTCATAGGAGTGCGACAAACGAAGTTTTACCGGGGTATAAGCCACTCCTAAAGATGTCATCAAATTTCTAAAGGACGCTTCTAATGAAATTCATTTATTTTTTTTTTCTCATAATTTTCTTTTTCGTTTGTTTATTTCGTTTTGTTTGTTATAGGTTGTTCTAATTATGGGTTATTTTGGTGGATGCAGAACTCAGGAACTTCTAAATATGAGTATAGCAGATATAGAGGACCGGGATACTGTTATGGTAGTGAACGTACCGGAAAGTAAAACTGGTGTATCGAAGAAATTTACAGTTGTGGATGAAAAAGAGTTCTCTGCTTTGCCTTTATTGAGACTTTATATGTCCTTGCGTCCTGAAGGTACAAACCGATTTTTTTTGAGCTTCCGACAAAATAAATGTACAACTCAGCCAATTGGAAAGAATATGTTTGGCAAAATTCCCAGCAAAATCGCAATGTATTTAGGATTGCCAAACCCACTAACCTATACGGGACATTGCCTTCGTCGCACTTCTGCTACTGCCCTAGCCAATGCAGGAGCAACTATGACAAACTTAAAAAGACACGGAGGTTGGAGAAGTTCCACGGTGGCAGAGGGGTATCTGGAGGACAGTATTGAATTGAGAAATAAAACGGCGCGTATGCTGTCTACTTTGCCATCAGAAGAGGCAGGCACCTCGACTGTAGTGAACAGCAACAGCAGCACCCATAAAAAAGAAGAAATTGTTTCCAGCGGCGGAAGTAATTTTCAGGGAACATTTGAAAATTGTACATTTATTATTTGTAATGACGTGAATAAGGAAAATATGTCTTAGTTTTCATTACATATAAACGTTTATAAGCATTTCTTGTATCATTTTCACCTGTAAAAGGTAGGAGGGAGTTTTTGAACCTTAATATCCCAAGGGAGTTATGACCCTCATTATAGATATCGTAACTATGACGATATAAGCTTATAATGTCACTGTCAGAAATAAATATACTACCGCTAAAAGTCAGAGTTCCTTAAATATTAATATTTTCAAATTTTAAGCATGAATAATTTATGACACTTAACGTTGAAATATATGTTCTATCAGGTCCCAATAGGTGATATGTTTTCACACGACTTTATCAGGAACTGACATTATTCTTTGCCTATCTCAACTAAATACTCTTCTTCCAAAGAACGTTAGCAATTTCCTTAACAAGAATGTAGATAATCGGTATAATATTCGATCTACTCATTAAGTAGGTACGTTTTCTTGGAATACAGTGAATTCCCACATCAATTCGAAGGATTGAGTTTTTGTAAGACATGAAAAATGAGGAATTGACTGAACGTTGCTAATAATATGTTTTTGAATTGTTGTAGTTCACAATGGAAGAGCTTAACTTCGCTGGATCTAAGCTATAATCAACTAGACGATATTCCTATCTCAGCACTCAAAGATCTAAGAAATTTGCAATGGATCAATTTACACGGGTGCGTATCCTAGAAAATATTTGCATTTTTCCTGATAATCATTAATGCAGACGCTATTTGTTTGTCAAGAATAATATGCAATTATACAGGGTTCCCCTTTATAAAAATAGACACACACTGCAGCCTACATTTTTTAATGAAGTTATTGACTAACAATTGAGGTTAATTTCTTGAAGAGTATATTCAGTTCTTTCGAATAATGTTTTGTTAAAAGATTTATTTTTGCAACATGGTGAAGATCCTACATAAATTAATCTTCAAGTTAGAAACTATTTCATGTGAATTTTGAATTATTGCCTGATTCCGATGAAAAACTGATTTTGAAGTTGAAAAAATTGTTTAACATCATACACCATTTTTTTTTTTTTTTTTTTTTTTTTTTTTTTTTTTTTTTTTTTTTTTTTTTTTTCTTCACATCATACACCATGTTACTATTGACACCGCATGGGTGTCAAATGTAACACTGGCAGTGTCAATTGTAGCTTAAGGCATCATGTTGCAAAGTAATAGAATTTGAACAAACAAAATATCATATCAGATATCAAGAATTCTTCATGGATGTAAAAACAACATAAAGTCGTAGTTCTGAATGAATTTCTCAAGCAATGAACATGTATGAAGAATCAGTCAATACCACAGTTTTTACAAATGTAGAGCAGATCATCATTGACACTAGAAGAGTAGGTCCGCTTTTTGCACTGCTTACATTTGGATCCAATCTTTATAAGATTTTCAACATACGAGACAACACGTTTCAACAACGAGATATCCTAACCTAACTTTACTATTTTTGTTCCTGAACTTTCCAGATGTATGCATTGAAATGTGCTCTTTCTTATGTTTCTCCAAAAAATATCGATAAATAAATATGGAAGTTATCATCAATACAAGAATACATGAATTATGTACGTTTCGCACTGAGATCTGAATTATTCATTCCTCAAACACTGAAACAGGCAACAGCAAACGGACACTGTCGCCATTTGAGTAGACCATTAACCACTATCTAAGTGTACTGAAATTTCAAACATAGCTTGATGAATGTTTGAAGTTTAGCTTCGAAAAACATGTACTCTGAGGCTTCTGGATTATATCCAGAGATGTCTGATCAATCGACATGAACGAATTTTATTTCGGAAACGAAAGAGCTATGTGATTTTTCTAATCCATACCTCGATGTCCTCTAGTTTATGTTCAATATCGAATTGTACTGACAATCGATTTCACTCATTGAATCTATCCTACACTTGCTGTATTAATTTCAAATCTTTATTGCAGAAACCAAGTTTCATCATTGGATGATGACTGGTCCCATTTGAAAACATCAATATCTACACTCTTCTTGGGAGAAAACGATTTAATAGAGGTACTAGCCGACTTCAATTCGAAAAAGACGCACGGCTTGCGCCATTTCAAATCGCTCATTTGGATCAACCTAGATGGCAATCGAATCATCCATCTCCAGAAATACTCCCTACCAGCAACTTTACAAACAGCGAGCTTATCCCACAATCTCATCGAGGTATTTCCCACAGACATACTGGCTTCTCTGCCACAGCTACAATGGCTTTATTTGAGAGGAAATCATATAAAGCTCCTACCAGACTATACTTTCCCGAGGAGACTCTGGATAGAAAAGATAGATCTAGCTGAAAACTTCCTCAAAGTGTTGCCCAAAAGTCCTTTCAACAACTCGGTACGCGTGAGAGATGTGAACCTGGCCCACAATGATTTCAGAATGCTCACTGCTGACAGCTTCACTGGCCTTGGAACCAGAAGAATCATACTCTCATATAATCTACTAGATACCCTAGACGTCAGAGCATTCAGTGGGATAGACGACATATTGGAATATCTGGATTTCGACCATAATAACTTCAGGCACATACCACAGGCAGTTAGCAGTCTGAAGAAGCTGAAATATCTTTACCTGTCATCGAACTCTCTGAGCGCTATACCAGAAGGATCTTTAGATGGTATCTGTGTCAATCTGAAAGCACTCAGTCTCAGTGGAAATCATTTGACGAAGATACCTTCTCTTTCATTGTGTAACTGTACCAAAATATCACATCTGAATCTGGCATTCAACGACATCGATGAAATAGAAGATGAAGATTTCTCCCACTGGGTGGGTAATATTAAGAGTTTGATCATGAGCAATAACAGGATAGTGAGTCTGAGGAACGGAGTTTTTTCTGAACTGAAAGAGTTGAGAGATCTCAGTTTGAGCTTCAATCCTCTGAGATTGGTCGAAAAAAATGCCTTCTCCGGTTTAGAACAGCTGGAGAGTTTAGAACTTTCGTTCAGTTTGGATCCAGACATACATCTGCAAGAAATATTCAGTCCTCTCACGAACCTACAATGGTTATCGATAGATAATAATAACTTTCGAGAACTTCCTGAACATCTAATCAGGTCATTGTCTCAACTCAATCATCTCAATCTAGAATCAAACGAATTAAGTTATATCCCAAAAAAGTTCTTTCATTCTCATAGCCATCTAAAAGAAATCAGGATGTCTTTTAATGACCTCAGATACGTAGAAACTAATATGTTTCGGGATATGCCTAGCTTGGAAGTTATTTCGTTATCTGGAAATAAGATCGAGTATATTCAAGGTGGAAGTTTCGTTAGTTTACCTAACCTCAACAAGGTCATACTTTCTCATAATTTCATCCATCGTATAAGTCCCAATGCATTTGTTAATCTAACCTCGATGAGACATCTCAGTTTACAAAATAATTTGCTGATAGCATTTTCTTTCTCATGTTTTACGGACGTTGCAGGCCCACTAGTATTGAATTTCACCCATAATTCTATAGTATCTTGCACTTCTGATTCTAGGATCCTCAAAATTGCGATACTGGATTTGTCGTATAATAATTTAAATCAAGTGCCCAAATGTTTGGAACACATAGCTGCCTTGAGAGAATTATCCTTGAAATTTAACAACATAACTTCTTTGAATCACAATTCCTTTATGCACTCAACGTCTCTGGAGATTTTGCAGCTCAGTAATAATGGGATTTTTTCAGTAGGGAGAAAAGCTTTCTTCGGCTTGGAGAATATACAGGTCCTAGATTTGTCATTTAATAATATAAGGCAGCTACACACCAATCAATTCGTGAATATGCCAAAGCTGCGTATACTCGATCTCAAGAACAACCGTTTGAGTTACTTGCCGAGAGATATCTTCAGTAACACTCTTCTGGAAATGTTGGATTTGAGTTCGAACTCTTTCACGGTTGTCCCTACTGCCAGTATATCAGATGTAGGAATCACCCTGAGACATTTATCCATGCGTTCGAATAATATAGAGCACGTTGACATTACCACGTTTCCTGACGTGCCATCTTTGCAGCTACTCGATGTGAGCAACAACAAACTAACCATCCTCCCCGACAATGTATTCACAGGCCTAGGGCTGTTGCAATCCCTCGACCTGAGTTTGAATCCCCTGCGATCCAATTTCAAGGAATTGTTCCACTACGCACAAAGCCTGAAGCATCTGGATCTCTCTGATACAGGAATAATTTCCACGCCACACTTCCCGCTGCCCAATTTAGTTAATTTGAATTTGTCACACAATCAAATTAGAAGTTTAACTAGGAACTCGGTCAGGCAACTTTCCAAACTGAAATCTCTCGATGTCAGTCACAATTATCTGGAAAGCGTGCCGGTGCATTTGTGGGTACACCTGCCTCGATTGAAAGTCCTCAACTTATCTAATAATCCTTTGAAAAAGTTGGCTGCAGACAGTTTCCTCGGACTCAACCACTTGCAAGAATTGATTTTGTTGAATTTGAAATATCTCAGCAAGTTCGAGAGCGAGAGTATCCAACAACTGAAAATTCTATCCAAGCTGACGATTGAGACTTGGCCGAGGCTGGACCATTTTTCCGATCAATTCTGCAACTTACTTTCTCATCTGGATCAGCTGAGGTTTCTCAAGGTGCAATTCTACGAAACCAAATTGGATGAACAACTGCTCTGTGTTACGAACAGAAAGATTAGGCACTTGGAAATAACCGGAAGGAACTTGAAGAGCATAGATAAGGACGCGTTCGCCAGGTTCACTCGAAATCCAGATCTTGTAGTGAAAATACATGAGACTCAAATCGAGGAATTACCTGCAGAACTGTTTGCCAATATGTATAGAATTGGATATCTGAAGATTGATATAAGTTCCAACCAATTATCCCATCTGAGTCCCGATATATTTTATGGTAACTCGAGTGGATTCAGTAAAGTAGGAACAACGCTTATTCCAGGTGAGCTCACAATGAATAGAGTCTTCAAAGTGATCTTTTGAACGAATCCATCAATATTTTTCAACGAAATTTTCATTTATTACGTCATCCGCACAAATGTGACGTCATTTGGAGGAAACGAATTCAATGGGAGAAGCGACAATAGCTATTTGTGTGTTTAGAGCGCAAAGTGATATAGATTTCTGCTCGAAAAAGATGCGTAGCGGAGCGCGATTATCTTTCCAGAGCAGCAATAAGACACTTTGCGCTCGAAATGCACACAATATTTTTTACAAATACATTTCCTAAATGAGAAAACTGAATACTTCATTCAATTAACTAACATTTGCTCAATCTAAATCTTCATATTAATTTATCATTCACTATTATATTGAAATTCAATTGAATAATTCATACACCTAACAGAAAAGCATGGAAAATAACTCATAGATTAAACGAATTTGCCCTGCCCAATGATCGAACCCAAACAGGCGGTTTGAGAAGTCGCTCTTTGAACCCGTCGGCTATTGAGGCTACTTGAAAATCCCACAGTTCTAATACGTTATGAACTAAAAAGATATAGTCAAACTCATTTTTGATTTATATTCAATGGACTGGTCTTTTTTGAGAAATACGACAAGTTTGGGATACTTACTTTGATATCTATAGCATTCAAAAGCTTTCAATGGCACTATGTCATGAATCTATAATATCATAATTCACATTTTTCCTCGATTTCTCTGATTAGAGTTTCAAATTTACAATCTTTGTGCTGCAAGAGGTAGTGCATTAGATAATTCACAATCACTATGTTGAATCATGCAAGAGAATATTCAGTTCGTTTTCACCAATATACCTATAGTAAAGGCGAGCACTTTTTCAATATTTTCGCTCACGAGCGCAAATTCTATAACATAATGACATTCCTCGGAAAACGTTGTGTTTGTGTTGAGATTTGAAAGCTTCAAAGGCTACTTTGATAACCGTTTATTGTTTCTGCGACCGTTTGAGAAGCGTAACAATATTTCAATAACTTGAATGAAGATGGCGGTGAGATCGATTATCAGGGAATAAGATTTCTGTCGTTTATGTATTTATGTGGTTCGTATCTGACACACGTGAATTAAAACGACATCAAAACATTATATTTTCAGTAAGTCTGGAATACTCATTGATATTTTGACTCTTCTCAGTTTTTTTTTCCTAAAACACTGAGACAGTTTCTGTTTTACTGATACAAGGTATGGCGTCATCTCTGGTAATTTCAGGAAATATTACTACGGTTTGAAATCAAGGCGGCAAAAGTCTACACTCTTCAGTTTATTCTAGTGCTTGTTAAGAGCAAGCTTTTTCACCATTCTATACCCACCTTGCCTGTGTGCTACCCCCGGACCTACAAAACAAGTAACCTGGATACCGGATCTAGCATAAGCAATAAGATCTATGGCTCCATACGTCAACAACTTAAATTTCAGAATTGGCCAATAGGAAAACTCGTACCATGTCAAATTTTGTTTCCCCCCTCAGTTACAAAACAAATCGCCCTCGACACCGAGTCCATTTAGTGTATGGTCTAAGCCTGTGTGGCTTCAACGGCTTCCGAATCACAACCCGTTCTCCTCCACAGGCGGCCTTACCGTCTCGGGCAACCCCCTCCAGTGCGGCTGCCGGCTGGCGTGGCTCGGCCACTGGCTGAGGCGGTGGGAGCGCGAGAGCGCCGACGCGGCACAGCGGACAGAGGCGGCCTGGCAGACGGCCACGTGCATCGACGTCACCACAGGCGCGCGCGTGCCGATCGCGCGGCTGCCGCTAGAGGGCGGCGGGTGCCGCGCGAGTGCGCTCAATGGTGCCGCGGCGGCGACGGGATCAACAGAGGCGACGCTGCTTGTGGTCGTCGTTGCGGTTTCGTTCGGGTTGTTGAGGTAGTCGCCGTTCGAGGGGAATTCGCTGTGTTGGGGCGGTACTGCCAGGGGTGGGTGATAATGATTTCAAAATATTGATTATCGATAATCAGAATTTATCTTTACTATCGGTAATTATTGTTAATTATTATCGATTCAATATTTTACTCCGAATATTACTTATTCCTTCAAAATTTCATACTACTTTCCTGCAATTAGTTTTTTATAATTGACATCCATTTTAGCATATGATAATTCAAATATTTGAATATTCGATATATTCGATTTATCGCGAATATCCACTATATTTTTAATATCGATATTCGATATCCAATTTTCAATATCGCCCAGCTCTACTGGACATATACCTACTACATGCATGTACCATAAAGTTCACTTATATATGCTTTTTATCTGAGAACTGGAATTCTTTTATAATTTTCTTGTTATTTCACCAACTATTATTATTAGGACAACTTGAAAAACATAGTTTTGAGAAAACTTATTTTTAATGTTATAATTGTAGCTGATATTCACATTTCTCAAACTGACAATGTCATTAAAAGTTGTTTGGTGTCTATTAGGGATATGGAAGCCTAATGTCAATATCATCATTGTTATGGGCATAGTGTCAATTTTGTTTCTGGGAAAAAATATCTCGGAGATATCTCGGTTTCTGTTCGAAGTTATCCTAATATTGAATTTACTTTTAAGTTTTTTGTGTATGGTATTCCTAATTTAGTTGAATAAGTCCTTGTATTGTTCTGTATATTGAATTATATAAGGGATAGAAGTGAAATTTCCTCCTATTGCAACCCTATTGCATAAAAAAAACATGAGAATTTGAGTTGCCTTTCGCTATCGAATAGAAGAAATAGACTTTTCAAGAAGTCTCACTATTAAACCAGAAATCCAGAAGAAATTAATTTTATTTCAATAGTGCGATATCAGTTATATATTATACTCAAAGAGCATTTTCTCAGCATTATTTTGTACCAAATATCTCAAGTGTACCATTTTTCAATAAGTTGTCCTGTAGTATTGTCCTAACACAGCGAGATGAACTAGTACATACGATGGACTTTTGGATAGGGTGGGAGTTCGAACGTAGTGATTGTTCATCGAGATATTGTACTGTGATTCTGATGTTTTTCAGATAGTTTGTTATTTCAATAGATAAACTTGTACATATAATCGACTATTAAATGATGAAAATGATTTCAGACTTTATTTACTCTAGAATCGAAAAATCAATAACATAATGGTGACTGAATGATATTTACAAATAATTGATTCGCTAAGAAGTATTTTATACTACATATATAGTTTGGTTTGTGTGAATTGTAATCGAAATCAAATGTATTACAATTTTCTCTATAGTATGCTATATCAGAGAATTTGTATATTGATCAAAAAGTTATCTGGTGTTCCAGAATTTTCAAACATTCACAATTTTTTTACACAACTGTATCAGAAAATGATGTTTTGCGCACGGAAAACTCGTTCCGAAAACCCGTATACAAGACCTTTCTACTACAACATATGAACACGTCATACAGCACATAGTTATTTGAAAATTAGCTCATATCACCATGCATGGCATTGTGTGTTACTCGAAAAAAAAAACTCACTCGTTGAAATGATAAAAAATCGTAACGTATAGTTGTTAATCACTATCACTCTATGAGAGCTTTTTTGTTACACCACATCAATATCAGTTTTTTTGCCTCTTTCCAGATTGTATGGTGAATTCGGTGTGTCAATGAGACATAACTACTTTCTTTAGGTATTTACTTTGGTGGAAATTAGACTAGAACTATTTCTACTACATGTCTGATGATGTTGATAGCAGCAGGTGACATCATCCCCAACTTTCTACTAGAAGAGTACGACTCCGGCTTGTCCTATACACAGCTTTGCGGATGATAGTACCCCCTCCATACTGCTTTCTCTTCCAGAGCTCCTATATGGGCCCGTCAAACCAGAAATGAACGAGGAAGAAATATTAACAAAATAAATATGGACTTGGCAACCATTCTCGAGTGAGGATCTAATAACCTGGTAGAATTCAATGCAAACAAAACACAAGCATGTATTTTCTCCAGAAAAGCCGATCTCACTGTGCCCAACATAAATCAGTCAGGAGTAACCATACCATTGAAGTCATCCATTTCGATGCTTGGCATTACTATCAGCAATAACCTTACTTGGGAAAATCACGTGAGGTCCATTACCAAAAGTGCATCCCAAAAACTTGAATTTCTGTTTCGAGCCAAGAGCTATTTCACTCCCAGTCAAATGCTTATTATGATCTATAAGGCACAGATCCGACCTGTCTTGGAATACTGTTCCCATATTCGGAGTGCGGCACCCAAACATATCCTGAAACTATTGGATTCTGTTCAAGAAAGGGCAATTCGTCTCGTCAGTGATGCCTCGCTTACAAACTCGCTCACTCTATTTTATAGATATTTTCATGGGTGAAATATCAACATACGTTTCTCCATTAGAAGTCTCTTCGAGATTAACCCGTCAAGTTCAGTCTTCACACCCCTTCGTGATCACTTTAGAGACCTGCAGAACGTCCCTTTCCGAAGACTCGTTCATCCAACGAACATCGAGAACATCATTGCCTAGGGAGGTGTTCCCCGAGGCATAACATCTCCAGAAATTTAAGAAGAACACCAACTCCTACCTTCTTTCCCTTGGTTATCACAATGTTCTCTGAATATTACAGGATATCCCTTTTCGTGAGAACCAGAACATAAAAAAATCATAAAAGTTATTTCCACTTGTTACATTTATACACTTATATTTCTCGGGTGACGCACTGTCTATAAATGAGACTTCGAGGGTTACTTTGCAACTGAGTTGGCGGTCAAAACAATAATTTTCAAACACACTGCTGTATTCCTGGTTGCGTGATTACTGGTGACAATTGATAAAAGGTGACATTGGAAAAAACTTTCATATTAGTTACATTCGTGTATAGGCATGTGATTTTAAATAATATAAATGAAATTGTTTGTGCAAATAAAAAAAATTCAGTAATTCACATTTGGAATTGTCGAAAAAATTTCAATTGTTGCCTAAAACATGGAAATAGACATTAGTTATATCGAATTGACACCACCTGAAATTATAGAATCCACTCAATAAGTTTTGGGTTGTAGGACGACTACTCGTACGAAATAGTAACTTTCTTATTGCACACGGATATGTCATCTTTGCACACACATTTCACTGTGATATCAACGTCAAAGTTTTGCAATGTTTCAAATTGGCAGATTTCTTTAACGTGAACCGTCATTTTTTAAAGTTTTTGGACTTTGTAAACTTATTTTGGTAATTTTGCACTTATGATGCAATTTATATTTTGATGAAAATTTGTTTCGGTACTTACGTATTTTGACCTGAAAAACACGAATTTTATAATGTTATCGTGAACATATCTCTAGTTTTCTAGATACTCGATGCGAAAGTTCGAAATTTCACCTTCTTTGTATGGCATCTTTTGGGCAAGTATTGTATCTTCTTAGATCATAGGACATATTACATACAATGGTTAATTATGATTTATGAAAACATCATGAATATGTAATTTTTCCGTATTTTTTCAATTATTTCTTCAACAAGGCTACATAAACAACGGCCATTTTGAAAACCTCAGTGCGAATCTTGAGCGACTAAAGGTGGATTCATAGCTGCCTTATAGCAACACGAGTCAGTGATATGTGTTGTCTCTCTTCAATACATGTCAAAAAGAAAGATCGATATCTGAAAAAGAAGGTGAAATTTCGAACTTTGGCATAGATTATCCCGAAAACTAGATATATGTTCACGATAATATTATGATATTCGTGTTTTTCAGGTCAAAATACGTAAGTACCAACAAAAATTTTCATCAAAATATAGATCGCATGATAAGTGCAAAATTACCCTTATTTTTTTATAAGCTTATGGTCATGGTTACGTTACGCTATCAATAAAGAGGGTTATTATTATAACTCAACAAATAACTATACAAATTTCAATCGCAAACACAGCGATTGGTTGTTAAGGTCTGTTTATAAACAAGTAACATCAGCAACAACCTTGGCAACAAGAAAGGTAATGGATATCACATGAATTAATCAGCCTTAGTAGTTATCTCAGTTAATTGCTGTCCCTCTGGCTAGAGGCCCTCATTGGGACGAAAAATTTGCCTTGATACATAAATAACTATGATACAACATAAACTCATCAAAAATTCATCAATAAACCTCTGCTATTTCTCACAATTCCCTTTTCTGCAGGTAGGCACATAAATCGAGCAGGTCAGACGTCTAAGAGGGTTTTTCTTCTTTTCTTTTCATGATCAAAATTTTATCTAGGTAAGGTACCAGAGATTATTCACCCGGTATAGGTACGTACCTAATCAGCCCACTTTATTACTCACGTTGGGTATATAAGGACAAAAAGTTATTGAAGAACCACCCATTTTCCGTTTAACCATTCGAGACGAAGATACGAAGAGGTACATTTGGTCGGGGCAGTTAATTTGAAGATAGAGAAGATCTGTCGTGGAAGAGTCGTCACAATATAAGAAGATCGAGCTTTAGTCGTCAATTGAACATTGAAGCAGTTCGAGATGGTGTGTGATAAATGCCGAGTGAAATGTGAAAAAGTGATGACTCCTGATCCCTGCAAAGTTGTAGATCAAAGAACTAAACAGAATAAAAAATTCACGAATTCGAAAAATCGCTTCAACCTCTTCACAACCAAAGTTGAAACTTGCAGGTAAAGTACAAGGTTTTCCAGATATATCAGTGAAAAGTAGCTTATGTTGATTGGCCCAATTTCAATTGAATATCTAGTAGTTTATTATTTATTTCACCTACAATATATATTAATATTTGTTTCAGGATATGCAAAGAAGAGGTACATCAATATGGTCTCCAGTATTGTCAGTCATGTGCTCTCAAGAAGGGCATATGCGAAATGTGCGGCAAGAAAATAATAAGTACAGTCTTTTGCTTAAAAATGTGTGACCAACTCTTGTGGAGTGTAGACAAGTAGTTTATATATTAATTCAAATTCCATAATGGTTTAATTAATTTTTATACAATCTGAAATTTCGTATTTATAACTATACATGAATAAAATAGCTATCCAATAACTACGTCTGTTATTTTAGTCGAAGTCAGGCAGAGAAAATCTAAACGTTATAAATTACATCACTTTTACGACATGACGGACGCGTCAATATACGCGTTTTAGTCGCATTGATGACGTAATTGATGTTTTGGCTATGTCGTCATTGAATTTTTTATTAATTGCAACCGCTATTTTTGATAGTGCCATTTCTGAGAGAGGATATTTTTCTCCACACCTCACATCAAAATTTTTGTCATGTTACATGAGAAAATTGTCGAGAGAATTTATTGACTTTGACTACTTCACTAGGTTAATTGAACGAACTTGTCAATTGAGGGTTCAAAATAAAGTCCTTCCTAGCTTTGTAAAGTTCTCTTTAAGCACGCCACTGGTGTGCTGGTATTTTCGAAGCCCTAAAAATATCACTCTTTTTATTTTCGTAAAAAGACAATTTACTTTGTTTTTGTTACCTTGCTGTGTTTAGCTGTGTGGTTATTAGATTAATGGGTTGGCGTATGCCACAGTTTGACAGTTCAACGAAAATGTATTGACCGTACGTCTTGGATACTGCCAAGCACAGGAAGGATCGACTTCAGTTTGAACAATCGATCAATTAGTTTGTTCAATCGCTGTGCAAAATAAATTTGCTGATGTAACATGATAACATTGCAGAAAATATGCTTTTCAAAAATACCGGTTGCAACTTGAAAAAGATATCAATGACGTCATATCCCAAACATTAATGACGTTATCAATGCGACTAAAACGTCAAAAGATGCGCTTCTTGAAATAAAAGTGGACTTGTTCGCGATCTTTTTCGAAAAGCTTTTCCTTTTTCAGATAATGAATTTATTCATTTATGTACACACTGCATATTTCAAAGATGAATGTAGGTATCTACAGTTCATCATCATCCATGACTTTTACACCTAATTCATTAGCCAAAATATGATCTGAAACTTGTTGATTATCTAAGCAGAATCAAGGACTCTGAATAAAAAATGAAGTGAATAATTTTTTACTCTTTTATTTATTCTGCAACAATTTAGGTGCATTTTTATCATCACGTACACAGGGGTACGCCAAACCCGATTTTTAGAAAACGGATCTCATTTAGGTTGGGGTCTAGCGGCAATTATATAAAATATACTACGAGTAGTTCCGAAGATATGCCTAAAAACCCGAAATTTACCGAATTGGTTTTTATTTTTTTCTGACGTTGATCCCAATTATAGACATCCTTATATTACCTATACTATCGGATGTATTCAATGGAAATAATGCCGGGTGGTTTATAATTTAGACTTTTAAACCATCCTGTAGTTGTTTCAATTTATTGTCAGTAGATAGTGAATGAAAAGTTAAGATGGGAACAGAAATTGAGTTCCATTTGTTTTTCTTCTATAGGATTATCGAAGAAATAAAAATTTAGCAAGCAACACTTTTGTATCTTGAAGATAAAGTTGAATTTTTCCAATTATTTAAAAACTAGCTGATTAAGAATTAATAATATAGTATCCACTATAATTAACAGAAAACTCTGATACCAATGTATACGTCATATTCGATCAATTTATTCGCGAAAATCACGAAGTGGGTGGCCTCTGGTGTCAAATTTTCGAAACCTAACGAGGGTGATAAATGAAGCAATTTAGCATTGCATTTGCTATTCGCAGTATTTTCAATGAATTTGAATTATTGTAAATAGTTTTCGGACTTCTTTCGTGCTTATCAGCTGGTTACTGATATTATTGAAACATGCAGCCAGTTCACATGGCCGTAAAGACGAAATCGAGAAAGATTTGTTCAGTACCTCAGCGTTCTTCCTACCGTACAGACATCGTTCCCTTGGCACAAAATCCAAAATTTCAACTTCACGAATGTGTGAAAAATAGAATATCATGTTGAAAATAGAAAAATTTATTACCACAAATATTTACGTTTGTAATAAGCACTTCCAAGAAGTAGATTTCTGAAGTAAATGCCAAATTAAAGGTAGGTATAGTATGTCTCTTTTCAGGTAGAATCAAACAAATAATATCTGGTGTTGTGTTGTCTATTTTATTGTTCGTGATGAAAACCTTGATTTCACTTCAGGACCATCAAGAAGGAGAGTTAAACCAAGAGATAGGCTCAAAAAGAATGCATATTACTTCAATGAACATCTCAAAGTCATCATATGGAAACAGTGCACAATATAGGCTTGATGAAATCAAATTTTTATTTAAAATGAATAAGCCATGAATTGGATAAGTATTAATTGAGAGAAATGAATTTGAATGACTGGTAGACCATAAGATCTCTAACTTCCTTGGTACATACCAGAGATTATCTATCTATGTATCTATACAAAATACTTATTATTATGGACTATAAGTACATTGTGAATTCGAAAATAATAACTTGTGTTGCCTATTTAAGATATCTCAATATGAGCAGATGCACCACTACACTTACTTTTCTCAGAAAATAAAGTTAATTGATACATTTTTTGTTTTTATTTCTGTCTGTAATCATCTATTTTTTGGGTTAGAATAAAATTACAGCTTAATACAGATATATTCACACTTCCACTGCTAACTTCTCCATACAATCATTTCAATTTCATATGAGGGCTGCCTTAGAGCTGAAGTTTGAGAACAGTAGTTTATTTATGTGTGTTCCATATCTATCCCACAAAGTATGATGTGACCAGCTTTGAACAATGCTTCTCGTTCTTTTAATGGTTTCTTCTTATTTCTGATATACTTTAGATACTCATCCCAATATTGGGCATTCTGGAAATATAACAATATAAAGATAAATCATTGAAATACAAATACCTTAGTGGCCCCATTGATTTTGCAGAGGTGGTTTGAAAAGCCTATAAAAACATAATAAATCCATAAACCTCATATAAAATACCTGTTTTGGGTTCTATAAATAATAACCAAACGATAGCACCCTTTCAAATATTTTGGATTCGTCAATTCTTTCCTAAAATGTGAATCAAAAGTTGACAAATTATTATTGAAAACATAACGAAATGCTTGTTTATCACCTTCATGTGAAGTTTTTGACATTTCTGCAGCGCCATCTATTGGTTCGTGATTTTCGCGATATGATTTAGAAGCCATGATACGTTACTTACGACCAGAGATAAGTACGACTTAGTACCTAGGCAACCCGTACACCACTTCCAACGATGTTGGGTTGTATATGTAGTGGTAAGGGGTGGTAATAGTGTTGAGTACAGTGACTCTATACAAGACAGTGGCGACAATAGGCCTATAAGCTCCGCCCACCCGCCATTAAGAGGCAAATTTTCTGTTTGTTTACATTGGTTTATATGGTGTTTACTGACTAAATCTTCTTGTGCAGTTATATTTCCCAAAAATTTCGCAGTTTGACCTCTACAATACACGTATGATATCAATAGGCAGTGATTTATCCAAAAATTTAACTGGTATGTACCTTTATATCCATTAATTCCTCTATTGAAATAACCATAACATTCTGATTGTGCATATTACTACTATGTTTAATTCTGCATATTTTGTTTTAGTTTCAATACAAAATGCCTGGGTGTGCAGCTGTAGGCTGTTTCAATTCGGCAAAGAAAAGTTTTTTGAAGAAAAATTCCTAAATGACCCAAAACGCAGGAAAGAATGGCAATCAAAACAAAACATGACAAGTGGATTCCCTACATAATCATCAAGATTTGCAGTGGAAGCAATGGATCTCATTAGGATTCGATCTTGTGGAAAAAAATATGTGATGGAGACATCTTATGAAACATAGAATTATAATAGGAGTTTTCAGTGAAGTTTGAAATTGATGTACCTTAATATTATAATAATGTAATATAATTAGAGATTAGAAAGACATCTGAGGTAGAACATGAATTATTGTCAGTGTTTATCTAATTAGTTGGTTTTTAGAAAGAATACCTATACATAATCTGTCATACATCAGAAAAATAATAAACAAAGGAATACCATAAAAGTATATTAACAAAAAAGCATGATGAAGTAACAGAAAATGAACAGAATAAAATAATCACTTACTTCCTTTTTGCTAGATAAGTATATATAATTATCTTATCCTTCAAATCATGACAATTTATTGATGTAAATAATTTCAATGTTCTCAATATTGCCTGAAATACTCTCCATATTGATAAAAAAATACATTACATGTTCCCTACAGAAAAATGATGTTTTCTGTCTTGTAACATTTCAAAACTGACAATTTGGTATACCATTTCAATAGGATTTTTGTTTCCTAGGGAGCTATTAAAATCTTCACAGGTGTTAGATGTTTTTTCAATGCTTGAAATTACATACCTACCTACCCTACAATATTAAGAAGTGAATTCATTTCAATATAATTCAAATGAAACAGGGTTAATATATAGTTTCTGGAAACTTGCAGATTCATGAAAAAGTAGTAGTGGTTCTTTTTGCTCTTTATTTAATATGGGGTTTGCAAACGAAAATAAAGTTATTGGTGCAACATCAGCTCTCAGTCTACAGCTTTCATCTTCTCTAGTTCTCTCCCATATTTCAGGTTCAAAATTTGCCTAAAAAAACAATGTATTTCAGTATATTTATTAAAGTATGTGAGTCTGGATGATTTCAACAGAATGACTAGTTACTTTACCTCGCAGAGATTTGATGAATATGTAGGGATCCACTTGTCATGTTGTTTTGATTGCCCATTCTTTTAGGAATTTTTTCATCAGAAAACCTTTCTTTGCCGAATTGAAACAGCCTACAGCTGCACTCCCAGGCATTTTATATTGAAACTGAAACGAAATATGCAAAATTAAACGCACAAACAGAATGTTAGGTTATTTCAATAGAGGAATTTAAGGGATATATAGGTACATACCAGTCAAATTTTTTGCTAAATCACTGCCTATTGATATTATACGTGTATTGTAGTGATCAAACTGCGAAATTTTTGGGAAATATAACTGCACAAGAAGATTTAGTCTGTAAACGCCATATAAACCAATGTAAACAAACAGAAAATTTGCCTCTTAATGGCGTCACCAATCAAAACGCTGACGCCTATTGTCGCCACTGTCTTGTATAGAGTCACTGTAGTGTTGAGGAAATAACGGTCAGCGCAATATTTGGGTTTTTTAAATGGCATTTTTATATAAATCCAACACTGGTCGCGCACGCTTTGGTCACAAATCGCTAGAGGCGCCAGGTAATACAAATTACAAATGTAATGTACGATTCTAAAGCAGATGCACCACTACACTTTCTCAATTTTCCCAGACAATAAAGTTATTAATTAAATAATTGTTTGTTTTATTTCTCTATTTATTATTTATAGTGTTTTTGAGTTCGATCGGTCTGACTGACTTGGCAGTAGAAGTGGTATATTGAGAATCCTGTAAAAACATTATAAACTCACGTAAAATACCTGGCTTGCGTTCTGTAAATGATAAACAATCAATAATTAGCGCTCTTATAAATATTTTTGAATGGTTTAATAATTTCCTAAAATAATTGAAAGTCATCCTATTGACTCATCTGCCATTACTTATGTCACAAAATTCTTCTCTATTATTTTCAATATTTTTACGGTACCGCCAATCTACCGTTACATTATGCTTCAAATCAGTAATTTTGAATATTCTCATAAGTAGGTAATTCCATCCTCGAGGCAATTCGAAGAATCCCAAATGAGTTTATATTTATAGGTACACATCATTCTTGAATTTTGATTAATCTCGAATAATAACACTACTGAAGAATTCTGAATGATTCCCCAGTTGAATAAAAAGTACCTTCGAAACACATATAAATGTAATTTTAAGGAAATTCAAATGATTTATAAAATCCTATGCAAATTTGAAAACCAACGAGACTCGGTATATTATAGTGGCCTCTCATCGACTTGAATATGATTGATTCATACATAAAAAGCAGTGATAAAAAGATATGTTTCTTTTGTATATCGATATCGTGAACACTCATGCAATTATATAACTGTTCTTGAACCATATCGATAAGCTAGGACGATTCAGTCTGTTCGCGATGCTTGAACACTATGGATGTTCAGCAAATGATGATGATATATATCCGCCGGTTTCATCCATCATTGTCGTTGACGGTATCATATAATCGCTCTAAGACATAGGAAGTGCGGTCTCCTTTACCCAATTTACTATTGTGAATGTGTGAAGTGCGGATTATTTGGTTACCGTGTGTACTCTGCGGTTTATTCGGTTACCGCGTGTGCAGTGTACTAAAATGTGAAGTGCCAAAGGAGCGGCATCATCATGGCATGGAGTTCCAGAAAAAAATCCTCCAAGACCAGTTGCCGGTGTTGATTGAAGAATTGTTTCCCGAGGGTGAGTGAATTTTTAGTTTGCATGCATCATCAGTTCCGGACGAGGCGTTCCTGGATATTTTGGAATCTCGAGCTGGGGGTGGTAGGACACTCTAGGCCCCGTTCTGCCACCCCTAGCTAACCCTCGGGGCCCCTCTCGGGGCTCTCTCAGGGCCTCCACTCGAGGCCCCACTCGAGGCCTCCTTTCGGGGCCTCCTCTCGAGGCCCCCCTCGGGGCCTCCTATCGGGGCTCCACTCGAGGCCCCCTCGCGGTACCTCCTCTCGGGGCCTCCTCTCGAGGCCCCCCTCGGGGCCTCCTCTCGGGGCCCTCTCAGGGCCTCCACTCGGGGCCCCACTCGAGGCACCCTCTCGGGGCCTCCTCTCGAGGCCCCCCTCGGGGCCTCCTATCCGGGCTCCACTCGAGGCCCCCCTGGGAGCCTCCTCTCGAGGTCCCCTCTCGGGGCCTCCTCTCGGGGCCTCCACTCGAGGCCCCCTCTCGGGGCCTCCTCTCGGGGCCCTCTCAGGGCCTCCACTCGAGGCCCCACTCGAGGCCCCCTCTCGGGGCCTCCTCTCGAGGCCCCCTCGGGGCCTTCTATCCGGGCTCCACTCGAGGCCCCCCTGGGAGCCTCTCCTCGGGGCCCCCTCTCGGGGCCTCCTCTAGGGGCCCCCTTCTTCCTGCCCTGCTAGATCGCCAAACGACAACTAATTTCGAAGGTGAGTGATCAAAGATTTTGCCATTCTCAAATCCTGTGAATCTATTTCAAAAATTACATTTTTGTAACTTGGTTATATAAAGATTCTTTCTTTTTCCAGCATTCTCATAAATCGCAATCATTACGATAAGTAAGGTGAAAAAAAAATGAACTGAACTGAATCTGAATCATGTAAAAACTAAACTTCTTTGATACTTTCAAATGGAAAATATACCTATTGAATGATTTCTCTGACCATCATGCAAACCACCTTTTCAAAGAAAAACTCCAACATTTTTGCTACTTAAAGTTAACGTAATAGCCTCGGTAATAGATTGAAGAAAAAATCGTAACTGTTTGAAATCAAACTTATTTTCCTTTATTGCTCGGCTATTAGGTAACAAGTGGAGTCATACACGTACTTTGTTTCTCATCAACGGTCATCCGCTACTCTCTTTGTTATAGGTTAGGTGGAAAAGAAAAATGTTAGGTTGAACCATTGATTGATCAATCAACAGGTTGAACCGTTGATTGATCAATCAACAGGTTGAACCGTTGATTGGTCAATCAACAGGTTGAACCGTTGATTGATGTATTGAACCATACACTTTTGAGCCAAATGAAACATGCTATGTTTTCTGGAGGTTTTCTGCAAACAAAAGAATGGATATACCATTGTGGCTCACGCCAATCTAACATTAGCCCATTTTGTGGGAAGAGGTCAATACGACAAAAAAGCATAAAAACCAGTTTTCTTTTTTATTCGATATTGACAATTAGTATTTTTTGCTGTTGAAAAGTCAGGAATATTTGATTCTCAACATCAATATAACGAATTGATTCAATATTTGTTGAGATTGTTGTTTATTTTTGATGATCAAAAATAATAATCATATACCAAATGCTACACTATATATATAAACTTGCCACTTATAAAACTCGTAACTGCTGTTCAGGGCATTCTTGAATCCAGATTCAGTGGATATACAGCTTGCCACTGTTTTTAATATGATTTCGAAACAAATTATGGTAGAGTGAGCAAGTTGATTAATCTACTCCTGTTCAGGAAAATCTGGGGACTGGGTACAAGTGAAAAGGCGAACAGGCGAATCGGTGCACGAACGAGAGCATGAACAAGTGCGCGAACGAGTGCGCGATCGAGTGCGCGATCGAGTGCGCGAACGAGTGCGCGAACGAGTGCGCGGACTGGCGAGTGAACGGGTGCGCATACAGGTTCAAGAACATGCGAGCAAAAAGGTGTGCGAACGGGTGCGTTTACAGATGCAAGGATTAGGCCATGAACCTTATCTTTGTTAGAACTAGACATACCATATTGATGTGGGATGAATTTATGTGGGATGATAGGGCTACTGGCGAACGACCCAAAAAAAAAATGTAACGCTCCCATGTCACAAGTTGTTCTCAAATTTATATAAATTACCAATGCGAAATGAAAGAGCCATGAATTCGACTATCCATCAAAATATAAAGTAAAATATGTCTTATCCAATTAAAAATATCAAGCACTGTTTGAATTTCAAAGTCTTATAGATTACGAGCAGAAAACAACTACTTTCCTGGCAAATACCATGCAGAACATTGAATGATATCTACTCGTAGTCCATGCAACGATTCACACAGTATGGATGCATTGTTCCTTACTCCCATCATACGACGTGACAAATTCACATCGAGACAGGCACGCTCAACAACCTACAGACCGAGGTTTCGGGCTTTTTGGCCCTCATCAGTGCAGTGTAGTTATCCGAGTAGAGACCGTGAGATCTCCACTCGAAGCAATGCCTGTCCGATTGCCAAATGTCCGACATGCACGCATATTTCAACGCACTGAGCTGAAAAAATAAACATTTGCATGCACTACGAGCAGATATAATTCAATGTTCTGCGTGGTGTCGGTGAGGAAAGTACCTAGTGTTTTCTGCTCGTGTTCTACCATCAGTAATTTAAATCCAAACTGTGTTTGATATTTCCAATTGTATAATAAGAGACTGCTTCAATTCAGATTATATATGGTCGCATTCAAAAAGAGATCAGCTCTGACAAGGCAATACCTCATGGGTGGGAGTGGAAATTTGCCATATCGATATTTAATGAACATATTATCTGCCCCTGTTTTTACAGTTGAGAAAATTCTTTTTTTTTTTTCGTGAACAGGGTGTTCCAAATTCGAATAAATTAAGCTAATTTCTAGTCATAACTCGAAATTAGCTTAATTTCGGGTTACCTACAACTCGAAATTTTAGCTTAGGTATACATACAACTCGAAATTCACGAAATTAAGCTAATTTCGATTTGTATCACGAAATTAGTACTAATTAACTTTCATTTCGAGTTGTAACTCGAAATTAAGCCAATTTCAAGTAATAACTCGAAATTAAGAAAAAAAATATCGCATGTCCGCTCTAACGCTTTCGTAGTTTTCAGAGTTAGAACTTTTTAGCTATTTTCAAGGTTGACAATTTGGCAAGATTTTCGTCAGATATCATGCTGTGTAACCATGATCAGATGGCTATTATCCCAAAAAGGGGGTGGTAGCTATAAAGTCAAATAGGGTATCATCATCATCGGAAATTAAGCAATAATCAATGGCAGCCGGCAGCCTGTTCACATGTTTAGAAGGTGGAACAACTCTTCTCTTTCGCTTGCGTATAGATGGTATGACTTTCGAATGATACTGGATGTCGAGTGACTAATTTACCTTTATTCTTTGGACTAAATATTCATTTTGAATTTTGATTGTTTTACCAACGCCACCTCTCGGGATTTCGGGAAATATTCTCGTCTCGCACGGATTTTTTACCACAAACATTTACGATTGTAATAATCACTTCCTAGAAGTAGATTTCATTTCTGAAGTAAATGCCAAATTGAAGGTAGGTATGGTATGTCTCTTTTCAGGTAGACTCAAACAAATAAAATATCTGGTGTTGTCTATTTTATTGTTCGTGATGAAAACCTTGATTTCACTTCAGGACCATCAAGAAGGAGAGTTAAACCAAGAGATAGGCTCAAAAAGAATGCAATTACTTCAATGAACATCTCAAAGTCATCATATGGAAACAGTGCACAATATAGGCTTGATGAAATCAAATTTTTATTTAAAATGAATAAGCCATGAATTGGATAAGTATTAATTGAGAGAAATGAATTTGAATGACTGGTAGACCATAAGATCTCTAACTTCCTTGGTACATACCAGAGATTATCTATCTATGTATCTATACAAAATACTTATTATTATGGACTATAAGTACATTGTGAATTCGAAAATAATAACTTGTGTTGCCTATTTAAGATATCTCAATATGAGCAGATGCACCACTACACTTACTTTTCTCAGAAAATAAAGTTAATTGATACATTTTTTGTTTTTATTTCTGTCTGTAATCATCTATTTTTTGGGATAGAATAAAATTACAGCTTAATACAGATATATTCACACTTCCACTGCTAACTTCTCCATACAATCATTTTAATTTCATATGAGGGCTGCCTTAGAGCTGAAGTTTGAGAACAGTAGTTTATTTATGTGTGTTCCATATCTATCCCACAAAGTATGATGTGACCAGCTTTGAACAATGCTTCTCGTTCTTTTAATGGTTTCTTCTTATTTCTGATATACTTTAGATACTCATCCCAATATTGGGCATTCTGGAAATATAACAATATAAAGATAAATCATTGAAATACAAATACCTTAGTGGCCCCAGTGATTTTGCAGAGGTGGTTTGAAAAGCCTATAAAAACATAATAAATCCATAAACCTCATATAAAATACCTGTTTTGTGTTCTATAAATAATAACCAAACGATAGCACCCTTTCAAATATTTTGGATTCGTCAATTCTTTCCTAAAATGTGAATCAAAAGTTGACAAATTATTATTGAAAACATAAAGAAATGCTTGTTTATCACCTTCATGTGAAGTTTTTGACATTTCTGCAGCGCCATCTATTGGTTCGTGATTTTCGCGAATACTAAGTCTTCTCCTTCTTCGTTTTTTTGACCTATTCCTGTCCGAAAATTAGCCATGATTAGCATCAAACGGTGGTCTCCACTCATTTGTCGATAGATTTTTTTGGGTACAGATAAAATTGCATGTTTCATTAGGATCAAAAATGTCTATTTGACTCGCAAAATTCACGTTCTCGGCTTTACCAATATACCCAAAATTTCAGAAAGTTTGGATAAATAATACAATTTGTGAGTTTCAGCAGTTTATTTATCGGCTGAAAATAAGTAAAGAATCTCTTCTCATTATTTCACTCAAAGTACATAAACAATAATTATAGTACAATACCAAATTAAATCAAATGAAACAAAACCACTTCAAACATAAGATTACAAGTAATACTTAAAGCTTTCATATCAATATAATAATCAATCTGTTAATATTTACATTCAACTATTTACAACTCGAAAATTCCCCTACCAATTCCGCCAATCCATTCATTTAGATGATTATAAAGATTCAATTCAATACAATATTCTGGCCCCCACAATAACAACTCTGAAGGTGATCACTGGACCAAAAAAAAATACACGAAATGTGATGATAACGCCACGTTCTGCGCCTGCGCGCATGATACGTGTTCACTCGTTATGGAAGAGGAGGGGGCGTTAACAATTTTCGAACGAACTTCGAATAGACAGACTGAAAGGAGCATTCTGATTTGTTGCGCGGTTGGCTTTCAAGTTGGCGGTTGATAACTCACGACTGTCTAATCTAATAGACCTGTCCAGAACAAGTGATCAGTCCGATGTCAAATATGGACGCCTGTCGACACACAGGCGGCTGCTTATTCATTTGATTACCTGTTTTGATCCTTTGAATGTCCATTTATGAGCGAGCCGCTATTGGGTTTCAATAATAAGAATAATGGTTTTAATGAGAGTGATAACTATCTGTTTTCGCTATATCAATGGGGTAAACAAAACCATAGTTATCAGAGCATTGATCCCTTTCTACTCCAATGGATAGTCCAGTTCCTGACAATTTGAATGATTAATATTCAGTGATTAAATCTAATTTTTGTATTATTTGTAGTAGTTCTGAGAACATCTTCAGTACTTATGACATCACTTCCCAGCAGTTCTGTCATTTGTCTGTCTGAATTGAAAGTAAATAAATTAATGATATTGGTCAACCACCGACCACGACACTAGCAACCTATCGTTTCGATTACTCTTTAGGTCCGGCTTTTACAAAAATGCACTTCAACTTTTTCGAAAAATTACGATCCAAAAGTCACCTTTTCTACAATAAAAAACAATCATAATTCCAAACCACAAATTAGAATTATTTCACTGAATATTCTTTATCGGCGTTCCCTTGTAACACAACTTAGGTAAGTACGTGAAAGTAAGTCAATGTCACAGTTGACATTTGACTTACTTACGAGTTATGAGTTATACCTTCCTTTGTATTGAAATGTCCAACTTCAAATTGATTGAAGTGTGAATCACATGTACGTAACAGTAAGTCAATGTCAAAGTTGACATTTGACAGATACTACTTATAAGCTATTCCTTCCTTTATTGAAATTTCCGACTTCAAATTCCAGAACTTCGACATCAAATAACTGTCACTGACATGCTATTGAAAGGAATCTTTTCTCTTTGTATTCGGTAAGGTAATTGCATTGAAGAAATCAGAAAACATTTTCGTCATCATTTCAAGCAAAGTTAGTCAGTCCAATATAAATGACGAATCTCGAAGTATCCGATCTTATGGTGAATTCATGCACGACTTAACTTACGTCTTCACTTCACTTAACCTTAACCTCAAGAAGTTGAGATTTGTTTTTCAAATAATAATAATAATAATAATAATAATAATAATAATAAATGGACTTTATTCATGCACAATGTGATTTGAGAAAATCTCAAGTTGACCAACGTTCAACTTGATACACGATCCTTCATGCAAATCAGGTACTGCGCATGTTCGGGCATTCTAATAAGGCCACATCAACAAAGATATATTTTTCGAACTTTCATCGTTGAATGGAAAATAACACTTGAGAATTTTCGAATATAGTGTTCATGAGGTGGATTGGAGCTGATAAAAGTGAACAAACAAGACACATAAATTTTCTTTCTCCTGCGCATGAGTACACTTTTGAGTTAAGTTGTGAATGAACACCTATTCCAAATTTTTATAGCGACGTCAAGTCTCAAGGTATGATTTCGCTGCGATGTAGAGCGGTCCGCCTTGACGTCCGGCAGTGACAGCCAGCCGTAACGGTCATATATTTCGGTTGAAACGTCTGCATCTTGATTACGGTAGTCGTATTTTCGAAAATGAAATGAGAAACAAGGACTTGAGAATTGAATTTGCAAAATTTAGGTCCATTGATTTTGTTCGAAGACGAAGAATATAATGATAATTTGAGGTTATTACTGTCGATACGAGAGGAAACCAACAAATTATATAGATCTATGAACCAAGAAGGATTTTAGAAGAAAAGTTTCGTGTGGACATTTTTCTACACTGTTCTTGGTACATCAATTCGCGCTCATCATTGAAAAATTAATGGCGTTCACCTTTGAGCTAAGACTAAGTTGAGTCGTGCATGAATCCACCTTTATCCCTGACAAAATCCAGTTGCTCCGACAAACGTCAAACTCTCCCCAGTCTCTCTACTCCACTCGCCAGATCGACAACAAATAAATGAACAACAAACACTGCGGGGCCCGGAAAAAAAGTCCAACGACAAAACCCCTCACCCCGGGGCGACTGAAATCGATCCCTCACAGACCCCGGCCCCTCCATCAGGCCGGCACGTTCCTCAGCTCGAACATCTGCACGTCCTCCTCGAACCTCTCCACCCTCACCTTCTGCCGGTAGTGGTACTCCTTGAGGTACGCCTTGAGCGTGCGCGGCAGCTGCAGGTGGTTGATGTTGTCGTAGGTGGCGCGGCCGGCGATCACCGACCGCGCGAGGTGCTGCAGCGGGAAGACGAACTTGCGGTGCAGCGGCCACGTCAGCAGGGGCTCGAAGAACATGCAGCTGCTCGGGTCCTTGTAGTGCTCTGGAAGAGTGGGACGTGGTGATTTGTTGCGCTTTGCGTTGCCACAGATTATAGAACCTTATAGATGAGACAGTCAGACAGAGCGAATAAAATCAGAGAGATGTCGAAAGCGCAAAATTCAAAGGTCTAGTCAAAGATATGCGCAGGCGCTAAAATATTGATCGAGTTTTGTTTATATCGTTGTCATCATTTTGTTGGTTATGTTACAAATGTTTTCGTTTTACATGATTCACGATCCAGTATTTCGAATAATAATAATAATAATTTATTCACACAAGCAAAGTACTAACAGCGTATTATTTAACTAATGCAGCATTATTGTGAATAAACAAATACACCACGGAAGCAGTATAGGTACTGCTTGTGAATGGGTGGTTTAAGTTCGTACTATGTATAACATATTTTCCATGAAGAATAATTCAAAAGGAAAAGTAATATAGGTTTCGAGGATTATCACAGCACAGATTAAACAACAACCTGTGGTCATAGGTACCTTTATCATCTAGAATGTGAATCAGGTACAATAATATGTTTATTGGCTTAGAATATAGGATATATTATAA
The DNA here is from genome assembly GCA_029955515.1 of Chrysomela aeneicollis. NCBI lineage: Eukaryota > Metazoa > Arthropoda > Insecta > Coleoptera > Chrysomelidae > Chrysomela > Chrysomela aeneicollis. The sequence continues at coordinate 4,897,373 of JARUHQ010000018.1, read as the reverse complement.
TTTAAGCAATTTTCCATTGGAAAAACCAGTGAGCATTCAGTGTATACCTTCCTCTACAATAAAACTTTTCCATCTGATAAGAATATCACCATTTTTGCTATACCTACACTGCTATATCACATTTTCAATTGAGGAATTCAGATTCTGATCATTTATTAGATAATTGAATCGTGTTTTATTTTTCCTGATGACAATGAAAAGTGTCGAAGTCTCATTGAGACTTGTATAAATAAGGAATATGGGAACCTTAGCTTTTTGAGTGTCATCGGAAGCACTACTCGGCTGGTTATCGTTGAGAGTCCGAAGGATTGATATCTAGGTACCTAGAATGTTCGAAATATTCGAATTTCATCGTAAAATTCATTCAGAATCCATATTATTCCTAATAGAAACTAATTTCTGATGACAACTTGTTCATAATGAATCACTCAGAAGTAGGTAATCTTTTATATTGGTGTTGATTATGCATTACTAAAATCGCAACATTGCACATCAGTAGTTCCAGCGGTGACAACGACTATCTGGCAACTGCGATGCACAAAATTTAAAGGTCCGAGGTCAATGAAAACGGATGTCGACACATCAAACAAAATGGGCGGAGTGTCTCATCTGTAAGATTTTTCCAATATCTGGTCGTACATTCGAGAATGAAATAGTGTGGAATAATGTAATGTAATGAAATTGTATTTCATAGATTTTCTTGCTGTAGAATAGAGTACAAATGAACAATAATAAAATATTATGTTTCAAAGAATCAATTTGTGTTTTATTTCTGTGGTTTGATTCGTCTAAATATTTGCCTCTATAAATTTCACTGAGCATACCTTTTGACATGCAGTGTCTCGCTCTCCTCTTTTCTCCCCGATACAAAGAGATATAGTCAGATACTGTTCTCAAATAATGTAATGAATGCATAAAGGATATGAAGGGCCGCGCCAGTCTATGTATTTTATTGGTCTGAGGCATAGATAATCGAACATGTTCTATCCGTCTAAAATATTTTTATTGACAAAGTGACGGTTGCCGCTTGTATCAGAAAGTAGTTACTAATTTGTTATTTCAAATGAAAAAGGTAGACGAGCATAAAAAAAACACCTTCCCAGCTAATGCCACGCAGAACATTGAATTATATGTACTCGCAGTTTATGCAGAAATGAAGATATAATGCAAATGTTTCTTTTTCTTAACAGATTACACCGAGACGGGCACGCCTAACCACTTGCAGATGGGCTTATTGACTTATTGCTTTATTTCCGACAGGGTATCAAGTTGAAAAAAAATGTTTGATGTTGTCCTTAGTAAGTAACTGGCAATTCTGAGTGATAATAAGAATATCATCGGAAATACCGTAATTTACGTTCTGGCTGTAATTACTGACAGTTGTTGAATGAATCTAATTTGTCTCTTTTGAATTTGAAAAAATGTATCAATTTTGGGGTATTGTATAGTCCATACACATTACTGGACGCTGCTTTAAAAGATTAAGGTTCTGTGCGTTGGACATGTCAGTATTCACTGTCACTGACCACTGTCTGCTCATAAATTCAACAAAATCAAAAGTAATGCTGTTCGGAAGTAGGTAGGATTCTAAGTCCTCATTCACAACTGCACAGATATCTTCTAATTCATGAGGCCTGAAACTATAATATAGCTGAGTGTCATCAGCGTAAACATGCGCTCTGTAGTTCTGGATTTTGACAAGAATATGAGAAGAGTATATGGAGAACAGCAATGGACCCTTGTGGGGTCTCCAGATCTCAACGACATATACTCCGAGCAGACACCGTTCATACAGACTTGCTGTTGTCGATTATCGAGATAATTTTCAATCAATCATTATGCATATCAAATATTATGAAATGTTCGAATCTAATGGATTGGTGGTCGAGTGCGTTGAGGCGCTGGCCTTTGGGCCCAACGAGCCCGGGTTCGAATCCCGGCGCGGCTATCGGAAATTAGATTTATTTCTGTATCATCGTTTAGCGGGAGGAGATAGGTGACCAACCGAACATTCTTGATACATAGATTTCAATTCTTCGGGCTCCAAACGATAACCAGCCGAGTAGTGCTTCGGATGACACTCAAAAAGCTATGGTCCCCGTATTCTTTACTCATACAAGTCTCAATGATACTTCGAGGGTTGCTTTGCAACTAAGTTGGGGGGTCAAAAACACTTTTCAAGACTTTTCTTTTCAAAAGCCGCTCTAAAACCCTCCAATTTAGCGAGACATTCAAACAATAGAATCATGGCCGCTTTTTGTGACGTTACAAATACTCTGTGTTGCTAGTTATTTTTCGGAACTAGTGTCATGTAATCAGTTTTTCGGCCTACTTATATTATATAGATATATTATGAATAACGATCGGCAATATGTTGAACATTATTCCCTAACGCGCACGGTGACAGTTCAAAGAACGTGTTATGGCACATCTCGGCTATTATCTCATCGTTCTGCAGGTTGCATTGTTCCAGAAATTAGAGATCACGCCTATTGCACTTCAACTTATCTATGTGAATAAGGGTTTTAGGCTTCACTTATAATATAGAACAAGACGATTAATCGCATCAAGAGCATCTCTGAGCAACAGTAAAAGCCACAAAATTCCCAAGTTGCAAGCTCAAAAAATAGAAGTGATTGGCGAATTAGTGCAAATGGTCGAGATCTTCGACAGTTTGTGCTTTTTGAGGACTCATTTGATAAAAAACTCTCAAGGAACTCACATATCGATATACTTTGTGGGAAATTCAGGAAAGGTTGTTATGCCCTTAAATTTATGTCACGTCATTGTAGTGAAAAAATCCTCATTCCATTATATTTTGCCCATTTTCATTATCATATGAGATACGGAATATTGAATTGGGGATCATGATCTTCTATACAAATGGTATTTTTACTACAAAAATATGCTGTTAGGATAATCGCTAAATTGAGCAGAAATGATTCATGTGGACACCTTCATTCTTGAGGCCTGCTGTTTTATTTTCAAAAATAGGTCTCAGGCTCAGCATGATCATAATGCCAGTTCAAAAAATCGAATCTTACCTCACCGACATAGCACTGCTCTGTATCAAAGAAATGTTGAATACATTGGATGTAAATGTATAAATTCTCTGACAAATCATATAGACTGTAGCTTCTTTAAAAATTTTCAAGAATCGTCTAAAGACTTATTTATTACTGTAAAACTGCTACACCATGGAAACTATATTTTGACGAGAATGACGTGAAGATCATGTCATTATTTTTACAATTATTTATGAAAGTAAGAAGCTATTCAATCACTTGGCGTTGTTCTTGAGAGAAATTGACAATGTACATAAGTTTAGAAAGTATGTTGGGAAGTTTCTGGTTGGAAAGGCTTATTATGATCTCGGTGAATTTTATGAGAACAGTATCTGACATCAGTAATCGTATCTCCTCACTGGCTCTATGAATTTTATACATTTTTTTTTGACTTGATTGATTATTTCCTTCTATAGATTTTTATGTATGTTTGTTTATATTTGATTATTTTAGACTGTTATTTACTTTTAAATGTGATATTAATTTTGACTATATATGTATTTTTTTTGTATTTTCTATTCATATTTACAAATTCAACAATGGTACTCATTACCGTATTTTACCTCATTTTATTTTATGTATAAATTTATTATATTTTTTCGTGACCATGCTTTGTCAATAAGATATCTTTTCTTTTCGACAATGAAGCAACTTTGATTGATTGATTGATTGATTGATATATTTTATACATGTGTTTGAATTTTGAGTTTCTGTTTGTGGTATGATACTTTTTCTGTTTTTGAATTCCACTTTTTGACGTTTTTCACAATTTCTCTGTACTTTTTGCAATTTAATTGCTGAAATAAATAAATAAATAAATAAAAATAAATGAATAAGCTGCACACCGTACCTATGAGACCGTAGACGGTCTCGGAGGTGTAGACGCCCGGGTCGTGCGAATCGAAGCTGAACTTGTGGTTCCACTGTTCGATGCGCGCGTGCAGCGAGCGTCCGTACTTGCGGAACGACACGCTGAACAGGAACTCCTCTTGCGCAGAATCGCGCAGCAGGAACGTGCCCTCCGGCTTGCCGTCCAGCAGCCGCTCGGCCTCGTATCGGTCCATTTTACCTGGAATAAACGTCGTCAATAGGTGTGTTCGGTTATGAAAACTCGGAGCCGAGCGAGCAGATGCAGATCTAATACCACGTAACCACCGAGGCAACGGAGCGAAAAATATTTAACGAACGCTCGATCTGGAATGAGATGACATTTGTGACAGATTTGTCAAAACAAAACAGTTAACCTTACTTTCAACAACCTTACCGTTTAGTTATTGGTTATTCATAAGTAACTTGCAAATGTATGACTGGAATTTATATGATCCACCAAGACAAGTAGATCATCCCCCTTCTGATTACATACATTACAAATGTATGTTAAATGTTCATCTGCTTCAGACATTTCAGGTTCAGGTAACATTATATTTCTAAGGTGTATTCACTGACACCCACTACAAATTTAAATATATTAATAAAATAATTTAAATATATTCTGCTCCCTAGTAAACACCTCCTAAACAAATATTCTTTGACAAGGACAAGTGGCAATTAGGAAATCTGTCTGATCGTTCCTTTAATTCGGAGCTAATGGATTACATCTTTTACCTCGCAATCGCCAATACCGAACACAAAGCAGACGTAACGGAGGAAACCGATCTGAATTATCGAACGCTTGCTGAGCAGAGCGAGCAAATCGAGCGTTCAGATATGTATTAAACGAATACACCTAATAGAGTATTTTAGAATGCTGTCAAATTAGACCTGCTGGACCAGAACAAACATAACCACACATAGTTTCGCTGTCATTCGAGTTGATTTTTTTCTGTTGGAAGTATTTAAAATCGGTTCTTGAGACATGTTTGGTCCCGAAAGAGTCTAAATACTGATGATGTCCAAGGAGGCAACTTTTGGAAACAATTCCGCGTCAGTTTCCACTTCATCATTTTTAATAACATAGGGATCAACAGAATTCATGACTTATTTTATCGATCCCTATATCACTCTGCAGCTTCACTACCAGAATTTTCTGAACCCAATAAATATTTACTTTCACCTTAACAAGCCATGAATGAAATAATCTTGAAAATATCTTGAAAATATCTGGTAAATCAGCAACTAACTTTTCTGTTTACTGACATTTACTTTGTATTGACATAATTTGGCGCCATGTTTGGTCCTTAGGTCTTATATGCTTACGCTAGATACGGTATCCAGGTTATTCGTTTGGTAGGTCCAGGGGGATTCAACGTTCTGCCATTGATTGTGCGTTTTAAAATTTTTACCATACATATGTATATGTTGTACCACGTGATATCATTGTACTTTTTTACAAACCCCTCTAATTCGCGATAGAAAATAACACGTAGCACTATCTCATGGTAACAACTCGAACTTCTCGAAGTGGTATCGTTTTTGTTTTGTTTTCATATTTTTGATATTTGTGTCATTGTGACATAGGTGTCGTCGCCATCAAACAATAACTGAAACGAGAAAAACGATAAGATTTCACATGTATTTCACTAGAACATCTCTCAAAAAACTGCTGGAAGTATACCTTTCACATCAGAAGTGAACATAAACAGAACAGAGGTTAAGTTTGTCTGTGGGTTATCCTTCAGAGAGTTCAGTGGTTATCCCACTACGAGTAGTTCACGAGTCACCGCTAGGTAGCGTATCGCTTAGCACCTATCGCGAATACCAAACAAATACTACATGATGCCGGATCTAGCGTAAGCCTTTATGATCTAAGGTTTGGTCCAACAAGGTCACGTGTTCTAAGATGCTCTATAAAAGGATAGGCGAATTCATAGGCGATTCGCGATAGAAAATAACACGTAGCATAGCCACAACTCGAACTTCTCGAAATGGTATCATTCATGTTTTGTATTTGTGACATATGTGTCACTGTGACATTATTGACATGTGTGTAGTTGCCACCAAACAATAACTGAAACGAGAAAAACGATAAGATTTCACATGGAATTCACCAGAAGAACAATCGAAAAACTGCTGGAAGCAAAGTTCTCACACCAGAACCAAACGTAAACAGAACAGAACTTGAGATGTCTAAGGGTTATCCCTACAGAGTTATCCCACAGAAATATAGTTTATCAAACGAATGGACAATGCATTGGGTTGGGTATTTTTTCTCTAATGAGCTCTTAGGATTTAATGGACGATAAAAAATGTCGATTCGTGAAAAAATCTCATCAATCATTTAGATCTAGAAAATGTACGTCCGAGATATGACCTATTACGTAGTATTCACTGAGAACACATTCGGATGTATTGGTAAATTTTTTGTCTGAATTTTACGGAATCGTAAATGAAAGTAAATAAAATATCGATCATTTCAAAATCTCAATTCAGGTAGACACTTGAAGCAGTATATTATGCACAAATTTCTTTAGATCATCAAACCGTTGAATAGAAATAAACCTAATAAGTAAATTATGAAACCAGGTAATAATCTACGACTCTTGTCCGAATATATCCAAATAATCCAAATATAAAGAAATATTTAGCAATCAAAAAATATAATTGGAATTAGAAAAAGAAAACACTACAGTAACTTTCCTTGACATACTCTGTAACATATAACAAAGAAAACGAATGTATCAGACCCGGAGGATATCTCGGAAGCATTTTTCAATGATGATTAAAAAATCAGCAGCAAAATCACTTAGATTTTTCAATTGATGGATCATTCATTTCGACTCAGTCGCTGAGACTAAGATTCTAGAAATAATAAAGCTAGTTACCAAACAAAATCTGAAGGTAGATGGGCGGGATTCCATGCTCACTGATTTCTAATGTTGCCACTGACTTGGTAGCTAACCCAACCTACATGATTAATAAATCTTTCAGAAAAGGAGTATTTCCATCTATATCAAAAATTGCACTTGTTGTGCCTATACAGAAAACAAAACAGTGTCTAACAATAGGCATATCTCAATGCTGCCTGTCTTCTCCAAGATCCAGAAGGAACTATTCCATAGTCGCCTGATCAACTTCTTGATCCCATTGAACATAATCAACGACATTTTGGTTAACAGAGAGGTGAATACATAGGATGCAATTGTTAATTTTTAAAAAACAATATACATGAAACTGGACAGTAATCAATTGGTTGAAGGGTTATTCTTTTGAGTTCTCTTGAGGGATAACATTCACAGACAATATAATAATGAATTTTCACAACATAATGACCATTCAGAACTATGAGACTAAATTTTTTGTTCAAATTTCAATCAATTGAAACAACTGTCCATAACCTATGATATTTCAACTCGTCAAAGCCCGCGCATGTGCATAATGCATCATTAGCAAGCTAGACAGTCATTTGTATCTCCAAAACTGGCTTCACTTTCGCATGAAGAAAATAATACGTGTTATCCATATTGATAAATGGTTCAGTTCAATTTTCCGGCGATTTGACGACCATTTCACCATTAAAAAGTAACTCACCCCAATAAAAACTACAATTTGTGATGGTCAAGAGATCTGGCACCAGGCAGTGGATGAAGTCAACTTGTGTGTGGCAACCCGGAATCGTGTCCGAAGGGCATGACCTCAGGGTCACGTGGTTCTGGAACAGCGCCCTGATTGATTCAACGCTGAGGTCTGGGGGGCACACCAGCTGCAACCTAATCACATAGGGGTCATCAAGGTTCATGTACAGGTGTTTTTTTTTCAATTTCATTATACGGGATATTTTTTATATATTCAGGAAATACTACAATGGGCATGCCCCACAAAAAAACATTTCATTATTCAAAAGTTCTAATCCAATCTAGTTCGATACTTCAAACCGTTTTGTTATTTATGGATCATAACGACTTTGGTTCGAAATAATGTGTGAGGAACAAAATAGGCTGAGAACGAGAAAGTTTCCTTCAGATGAATTCTCATCAAATAAGTTATTAGCTGTAAAGCAGGTTATTCATGCTTCTTAGAATGGGAATTGAAATCTTTCCAATACATTCCATTCTCAAAATACACCAATTTTTATTTTATGAGGCGGTAAACTATGACTTATTTCAAAATATTTCATATAATGCCATAGTGTTTGAAAAGTGTTTTTAACCGCTAAATTAGTTGCTAAGCAACCCTCGTAAGTCTAGGACTTGTATTAGTTAGGAGGACGAGGACCTTAGCTTTTCAAATGTCATCCGAAGCACTACTCGGCTGGTTACCGTGGATAGTCCGTAGGATTGAAATCTAGGTATAACGAATGTTATCTCCTCCCGCTAAACGATACTATAGAAATAAATAAATATTTCCAATAGCCGCCGCGGGATTTGAACCCGGGCCCTCTGGGCCATAGACCAGCGCCTCAGCGCACTCGGCCACCAACCCAGTACTTGATTATAGCAGACATATATTTTTTGCATGTCACGATATACGCTATATGCCAAAAAATACATATGAGGTATCTACTTTTTTCAATAATTATCCATATATGCAGAAAATTGAGGTTTTTCTTGGAAAAAATAGCAATTGTAAATGTTCGTTTCAAATTCACGTCAAAACGCTCGCCTGATCATGGAAGCTGCTCGTGACGTCATTTATATATTTGTCAACAGTACAAATTATGTGCTTATGTTATAATTCAGTGTATCTTCTTAAGTGTACGAAACGTGTGGAAACGTCAGTGTGATAACATCCTACACGTTGAGACCCAACAGCTGTATGTCCAAATACTCAATTTATTTCTGTGAAAACCACTATGACGTAAGTTTTCAATTTATTTCGTTAATTCTGTCGGAAAACTAAATTGAAAATAATTCGATCACTTGTAAGGTAAGCTGTAATCTGTTGTAATGAAAAAGTAGTGGCAATTGCACGTTCAAGTGCGCGTAATGATCAATTTGCAGACAGATTTGAGCTTTTTATCTTGATAAATTCGTGCTCCGTGGCTAACGTTTCTTGATTATATAATTTTCAACACATAATATAGGTGGATGTTCGATAGGAACCACAAAATATTTGAAAAGCGCTTCTGCACGCAGATGAACAGTGCAGAGATTGTCGAAGTTCATACTAAACAAAATTAAGTTTTTGTACAAACGGTCAACAAAATAGCCTTTGACGCTTTCAAATCTCGATACAAAGTTGACGTTTTCCGAGGAATGTCATCAAGAGACAGTATTGCCGCTCGTGCGCGAAAATAATGTCAATGTCATTAAGAGACCGCATATTTACGCTCGCATCCATCATTGTTGAAAACGAATTCATCATTCTGTTACATTATGGAAAAGAATAGTGACAGTGAATTACACAGCTCCTGATGTAGCAGAAATTGTGAACATTGTGAATTTGAACCTCCTACCAGAGAAATCGAGGAAAGTATGAATTATGATATGATAGATTCTTGACATGGTGCCATGAAATGCTTGAATTCTAAAGATATCAAAGTAAGTATCTCAAACTCGTCGTATTTCTCATCAGTCAGTCCGGTGAATAAAAAAAAAAAAAAAAAAAAAAAAAAAAAAAAAAAAAAAAAAAAAAATACATTTATTGTCTAAACAGGATAAATCCCAATTACAAGACAGTTTAGGTGTTTCAGTTGAGAAAAATAAATATAAATAAGAACAAATAATACAGATGATACCAATACAAATAGTTCAGATAATACAGGTAATCCAAATACAAATAGCACAATAAATACAGATAATGCAAATGATGTAAATTCAAATGCTACAATTGTGTGCAAATACAAAAAAAAAAGGATATGAAGGTGATTGAAGGTGATTTTAGTGTGATAGTTGTACCATTATGATTGAGAACATGGGGTTGATTGTCTTATATACAATAAATCTTTTAATTTTTTCTTGAAAGAGCCTATTGATTCATTATGAGTGTCGATTCCAGAACACAATTCATTTACCAATTTACATGTTGCATACAATGGAGATTTAACAAGAATGTTGGTGTTGGGTTTAGGTAAGTAAAAGCATGGCTTCTGCCTGCAGTTACTACGGGGGATGTGAAAGTTTATTTGTTTCAATAATTCAGGGCAGTCGATTAGACTGTTTGTTAGTTTGAAGATAAATATGCAAGCACAATATGATCTACGATTTTCCAGAGACAAGCATGAGTATCTGCCGAGCAGCAAGTTGTTGTCGTAACCTTGAGGGGGATAGACCCCATCCAACTTGAATGACACATATTTTAAGAAGAACCTTTGTATTGATTCGAGTTGATCGATGTGACATTTATACAGTGGGGACCATATCAGAGAGCAATATTCCAACTTAGATTTGACAAATGCATTATATAAGGCGATGAAGCAGTCCTTGTTTTGAAAGTCTTTGCATGTGCGGAAAATCATTCCTGTCATTTTCTTAGCGGAAGAAGATATTTTGTTGTAGTGATTGGAGAAATTGAGTTTGTGGTCAAATTCAATCCCGAGATCTTTAGTTTGTTGATTGCACTCTAAGGTAATATTGTTGATAGAGTAGGAAAACTCAATAGTTGACTTTTTCAAAGAATACGTATTGGATTTGCATTTTTTAATATTCAATGGAAGTTTATTTTCAATACACCAAAGATGAAGGTTATGAATGTCGTTTTGTAATGTATGACAATCATCAATTGATTCAATACCTCTGAAAATTTTTAAGTCGTCTGCAAACATCAGCAATTTACTTGAAATGTTGTTCCCAATATCGTTGATGAAGATCGAAAATAAGAGCGGGGCTAGATTGCTGCCTTGAGGGGCACCACTTGACGCTATGAATTGATGGGATACATGGCCTCTAAATTCAACAAAGAGTTTACGATTTTGCAAGTAAGATTGAAATAGATTTATTAGTTGTGTGTTAAAGCCATACTGATTAAGTTTCCTTAACATTATTTGATGGTCGAGCTTGTCGAATGCCTTCGAGAAATCGGTGTAAATGGTGTCCACTTGAGAGTGATTGTCGAGGGCGATGCTCACTGACTGGGTAAAACACATGAGGTTCGTGACAGTAGATCGTTTGCTCATGAAGCCGTGTTGGTCGAGTGAGATTATGTTTTTTAAATTAGGGTATAATATGTGGTGAAGACATATTTCAAAACCCTTTGCGAAGTTGGAGAGAAGTGTAATTGGTCGGTAATTTGCAACATTATTGATTGCTCCTGATTTGAAGATTGGACATATTTTGGCGATTTTCCATGCATCCGGAAAACATCCGGTTTTCAAGGAAAGATTGAAAATGGATTGAAGCGGTTTGGCTAGGATTGCAGCGCAGTCTCTAACGAGAAAGCTTGGAATTGAATCATATCCGGATGTGTGTTTAGCTTTAAGTTTCTTTAAACCGTTTAGTACCTCCGTTTCTGAGAATGAGTTTATAGAGATGGTTGGATAATTGGTTGGTGAGTTAGAAATATTGGCTACCAGGTCAGAAATAGGGGAGTAGGCACTTTCGAAAAACTCTGCAAATGCATTAACTATACTAGGTGGATCGCTTAGTTCAGTATCGTTAAAATATACAATACCAGGAATTCTTGACGTTCCCTTCTTGTTTTGAAAGTAAGACCAAAAATTGGATGGATCAGCTTTAATTGAGTTCTCTGCTGTAGTTCTATAATGTTCGTATGCGGTAGATATTTTTGATTTTATTGATTTCCGAAGGTTTTGAAATTGTTGTTTGTCGGATTCATTGTGACTTTTTTTCATTTTCTTGAATAGTTTGTGTTTATGTTTTATTTCATTTATAATTTCTTTGTTGAACCAGGGGGGGTATTTACTTGTGAAGTTGGAACGCATGGGGACCCATGTGTCGAGTATTGAGTAAAAGATTGAGTAAAAGGTTTCTAGAGCTGAGTTTACATCTGAGAACTGGTCTAAACACGACCAGTCGGTGTTAAGGATGGTAGAGTATAATTCAGGAAAGTTTGCTTTGCGAAAATTATAATTCGTACAGTTCCTGTTGTAGGATATTGCCACGTTGGCTTTGGGAAACATTACAGTGACTTGTAATGCTGGATGGTATCCATCTTCTGGAACAAAGGGTATATCATCATGGCAAGTGGTGCATTCTAGATTTGAGAAAATTAGGTCTAGCAGACGCCCTGAATGGTTTTGAACTGTATTGAACTGATTTAGGTCATAAAAACTACTGAATTGTTTTATAGTAGCTAAGTTGATGTTATCGATATATGCGTCAAGGTCAGAGAAATGAGGTTGGTTGAAATCCCCAATAATCAACAAATTGTTGCCGTACAGATAGTCAAGCGATTCTAGAGTAATGAAAAGATTCTGGATGTGTAGGTTGTTAGCATTAGGAGGAATATAAATGACAAATATAAAATATGACTTGTGCTTGAATAGTACCTTACTTCCTACAATATCAATAGAGGTAAAGTTGTCACGATATTCTGAAAGGTCAATTTCTGCTGCTTCACAGTCTGATCTAATACCCAACATAACACCTCCACCTCGTGAGACTGAATTTGCAACAAGATTTCTGTCGTTTCGAAACAATACAAAGTTGTTGGGGACTAGTTCAGAGCTGGAGACGTTAGCTTGTAACCAGGTTTCAGTGATAGCAATGATGTGATACTCGGAAGCAGATGTGGATTTGAGGAATTCATGGGTTTTGGTGTTGAGACCCCTGACGTTTTGGTAATAACATTGAATGCTTGATAGTTCCTGATTAGACGTCCCTACTAGTTTTTTACAATTTTCGGTTCACCATGTATATACTTAATTTTCAGATCTCTTTCTCCATTAGCTAAACGTTCGTTCAGTGTTTTCTTGATTTCACAGTATTGCTGGGCTTGAAGAGGAGTTTTGTCAGAGGTGATGGTAATATTTTTGAATTGTTCGATCTTCTTGATTTCTTTTGCCTTATATATAACTGACATGGCCATTTCCGGAAAGCAAAAATAAGTTTGATTATTCGTTTTTCATTTCGCATTATTACTGTGGGAAGACATAAGTTTTCAAGTAGCCTCATTAGCCGACGGGTTCAAAGCGCGACTTCTCAATCCGCCAGCCAGAGTTCGATCCCTGGACAGGAAAATTATTTTTTAATCTATGAGTAATTTTTCATTATATTCTGTTAGATGTATGAATTATTGGATTGAATTTCAATATAACAGTGAATAATGAACGAAATTAATGATTTAGATGAAGAATATTATGAAATGTAAGTTAATTGAATGAAGTATCGAGTTTTCTTGTCGAGGAAATGTGTCTTGCCGCCAGGGCCGGAATTACACCGGAACAACCGGGGTAATGCCCCGGGTCCCCCAATTCAAGGAGGCCTCCTAGTAGGAGATGAGAAAAAAATAATTCAGCCGGATATAATAATATTTTGAAAATATTTTTTCTCACTGCTTTATACAGGATTTATATAAAGTATATTTTTTTGATAATCATGTCATACCTCATCAATCGGTACATTAATCGAAAAGCGAGTTGAAGCAAAAAGCTGATGAGTTTTCCAAAACATTGTCAAATGATGTTTCACCTTCTTTTTCCTCCCAGTTGCTTTCTGTTAGGTCGACATTTTCTGAAGAGATCAGTATAAAAGATGTCAAAGAGTTGGCCCGTTTCTTAATCATTCAGAACATCTTGCGTAGCTCAATACGATAAGAATGACTTCGATTAAGAGTGGATATCAAGCTCAAAACATTTTGAATGTGAACTATTTCATGCCACATGCCAATCATCCCGATCGAGGCGGAGCGTAGGTCGAATTATGGGCTTTTTACCATCCATCGTAACAGTAAAGCGGCACGTAGAGAAGAGACGGCAGTCACGCGAATGTCGGTAGAAGACTGGACGTTTGCCGCTTAGTGAAATGGAACTTTACATAGTAATATTTGGTATATTATCGAGAAGTTTATAGTTTGCGATCGTCGATTGAATCTAACTAACATTACTTACATCAGAAGATAAATTTTTATCGTATTTAGAAGAAATGACGAAATTTATAATATACACAGTGACATTAAAAAATACGCAACAAACGAAAAATGCTTTATTTGTGATATTTAAATAAAATTTAAATTTTCATCAACTTGGGCTTTTCTAGAAAACTATTTAGCCCCAATTATATATACTGATTTTCAGTTTATTCAGAAATCGTATTTTTAGAAATCAGAAAAATCCTCGGCAAATTCTCAAAATATATTTTGTTGTAAAATAATAGTACCTAACAGTTGGATATCAATTCATTGGCAGAGATGGCCAGCCATTTTAATGGGAATCAGTCAGGAAAGAAAGCTTTTTCCACAAAATTTACACTTGAATGAATTCGATGAAAATGTAAGGAATCATTGACAGTTTTCAATTGTTTTGCCAATCATTACATCGCTGACTTCATCCTAAGAAACAGTGTTTTTATATAATCCTGATGTACGATTTTTTAACTAATTCGAAAAATTTTAAAAAGCTATCATTGTAGAATTTCACGGGAATTTTTTTTTCACCTTCACATCGTTCAATAAGCTCTATGGCAGATCTCCTTGAAATATTTTATCCAAATGTTAGATACATACTTATTTTCTGAAAAATATAACTTGAGATTTTGCGAATTTCGAAATATGCGATATTTTAAGAAACAGAAAATAACATAGTTCGCCATAAAGTTGGCTACAAATGGGAAATAAGTTTATTATTGAAATTTCTGTAAAACTCTAATGGCCTTTAGTTTTTGCATGTCTAACAACTGAAAAATACGTTGCGACTCATACCACGTGACCTCAGATTTGTCAGTGCTGCCGAAAAATAGGTCAAATCGACAAGATATCGAAAAATTTCTTTGAGAAATTTTGCTTGGAATCTAACGAAGACCCGTATCAAGATTGAAAAAAAATCAAAAATACAATATTTATTCCTCTACCCTTACTCAGAAAGATTATACGTTTCAATAACCTGAATCATATAAGTTTGGATCAAAACTAATTTGAGGAATAGACATTTTGCGGGAGGTTAATTATATTAAAACACGATTAATTCTAGTCACTAGGTGTAGCCAACTCTATTGTGGACACTGTATATAATATTTCTGAGGTTTCAAGAGGAGCCTGAATTCATTAGAATTTAATTTTTTTTTGTAAAATCACAAATAAATACACCAACTTTCTTATTTCAGAATAGGACTGTATTGTATTTTTACATTATTGAATCCTCACTTGGGATCTAGCAGGAATGATATGTTTGCATTAAAAATTGAAAAATCGAGATTTTTCAAATTCAGGAACTTTTTGTGACGAAACTATTCATTATTGGTCCCCATCTTAACTATTTAATTACTATCGGTTGATTTCTTATTGAAACAAATATAGGGTGGTTCAGAATTCAGATTCCTACGTTTTTCATTGATATATGTCAATTCTCACGGTGAATTTCATTGAACAGGCACTGGTGTAGTGTTTATGCACTAGTTGTACTACCAAAATACTGCCACAACTAAAATCGACGAATGGTTGTCTGTCAATAAAATATATTTTGACGAAAAATAAAAGAGAAATGTACTATATATAAGAACCTATATTCAGTCAGATATCGGAAAGTTATGAGCTATTCAAATTCATGAGAAAAATACTGACTCCTATTTGAAAAAATGAAGTTGAAGGTGGCCCTCGAAGAACCAAACGTCGTATCAAAAATTGAAGTACAGCAAATTATAACAAATGTAAAACAGAGAAAAAAGTTCCCTGAAAACATTTTCATATTTCTTAAAATAAAGGCGCCAGCACAAATGAAAGAAACCGGACCATTTCGGTTTTTCCTGTATATTTCGAAAACGGTTTGTGATATTTTCGATTTGAAAACATCGTTTCCTTGTTCACCAAATTATGGTACCGACGGTACACTTATTTGGGACATACAACGAAAGTAGCTATAGGATATCCCTATGTTGTTAGGGAAGTCAAGGTATGTTTCAGCCGAGGTTTCAGTCATGTCTATACGTTTATTGAATGACAACGTATTAACTTCCGTGGAAAAGTGTTTATGATGATTTTTATAACAGAAAAAATAATTAATCTAGGTTTAATACCAAAGTTTACAGAATACTATACATGAAATGAAAAATAAAATCTGTCGAATTACTACTATTTTCAATTTATTCTCTTGTGATATTTTGGTTGCTCATTGACTATTGTATAGAAGATGAAATCCTACTAATTTGAACACAAGACCACTTACTATGAATGATATTTGATGCACCTAAGGGGAGTGGCTTATTTTCAGTAAGTGCCGCGCCCACGTCAAAATCGTTGGAAAATTTGCCTCCGCTCCCAAGTTCCCATAGGAAAACCAAACAAGATTTCACTTCAGGATTTTTTTTACTAATAGATCTTTATGTAATCTAGGCATCTTATGAATTACTTTTTTGATTTTTTTGTCATAACCCTAAAAAAATCACAAAGTCAGCCAGAAACGCACTGATTCATAAATGTTTATAATTAATGTTAAGCAGCAAAATGAAAATCTACTTCATAAGATGCACCAATTGACCTTTCTTCTATACAGAAAAAAAATATCAAGTCTCCAGAATGTCCCATAACTCGAGGGGAACTTGGGAGCGGTACCTATTTTTTTGGCGGAGGCAGCAAGGAATATGCCCTCTTAAGTAATGAATAAATTTGCTTCTAAGAAATCTAGAAAAAAATTGTTTACTTCTAATATGCTTTTGTAACAAAATTTCATATGATTTGAGGTTTATGAAAGATTTACAGATTTAGAGGCCCCACATTTCGTTTCGCCCCAGGGCATTTCCATTTCAAGTTCCGGCCCCGCTTGCCGCTCTCGAAAGATCATCTGTCTTTTTCGAGCGGCAAGCTATCACTTTGCGAAGTGACGTCATTCGATCGAACATACCTGCGCGGCGCTTGCGCGTCTCCGCCGCCCCCGCCCTCCTCCAAGGGGCAGAACAGTTGGACGCGCTGCGGGGGGCGGAAGTTCGACGGCGGCTCGACGCCGAACTCGATCTCCCTGGCTCGTGCCACCCTCGCCGCCTCTTCACGGTCCTCGTGAGCTGGCCTCGGCCTGGAATCACAATATTGATGATTAGTTGACAAATATCAACATCAGTCGAAGTACTAGGAATTCATGAAATTGTTGTATTATGGGATAGAGGCAGAAGCATCGTCGCGGTATTCGTATATTAATTTCTTTCTGTTTGAGCTACTGATGAGCAATAATATTCGCAAGAATCATACAACTTTTTGTTTCAATTCAACTTTTGTCATAATCTTTTAAAATCCTCAATCATCGTCTATTCGTTATGAATTTCTCAATATCACCGCCATATTGGTGGTCCCTTGACATTAGTCAAATTGGATTTAAAGAGATTCCTATTTTTACAAGTGCAAATTAGTTTGATGAAAAATAAGGTCTATTCGCTGTGTCTCCATTAACTACACTATTGTACAGAATAGTAGATTGTGTAACACTAATACCGTTCGGTGATTTCTCGTGTACACTTACACTATGTACGTTGTTAAAATGTTTTAGCATGAAAAAACCAGTTGTTACAATCGATTTAGAGGAGGTTTGATAAGTGTAGTGCAA
This sequence comes from Chrysomela aeneicollis, assembly GCA_029955515.1. NCBI lineage: Eukaryota > Metazoa > Arthropoda > Insecta > Coleoptera > Chrysomelidae > Chrysomela > Chrysomela aeneicollis. The sequence goes on along the minus strand of JARUHQ010000018.1, from coordinate 4,879,790 downwards.
ATGGATATTGGAAAATCTGGGGTTAGATGTATATAATGATATATTTAAAAAAAAACTTCTTCGACAAAGTACGTAATGGTTATATTTGTTACCCGGGAATCTTATGTCCCCATTTACGAAAGCATCAAAATAATTGACATCAATGCCATTGATTGATCCTCGTCAGATGAACTTGTCAACAATTCATCGTCCGAATTCGCAATAATGATTTCATCATCACTGTGTATTTTTGATGCATTCCAAAGAGTTTTAGAAGCCATAAAGAAATTCAAAATAATTATAAGCATAACCTCCAAATCAAAATCCTAGGATTAGCAGAAAGCAGAATAAAAGCACCAAACAGATGTTGAACTAATTACACTCCACTTCACTACACTCATCTACAACGACCAGTGGGTGTAAGAAAATGTAGTGTACAATATAAATTTCATGCATAAACAGCAAACAGACCTATAGTGTTACTGAACAGTTCTTTTCCTTCACATTTTCTTCACTATACAAATCTCAATGTTCACAATATTATCTTTATTTCTAAACTGAACTCTTCCCAAAATAAAACTGACTGTACTTATATCCTAAAGAATATACCTTCGCTACATAAATATTCAATTATTGATTAATCACTAAACATTTTCATAGTTCTGAAATATTTGAATTTGCCGGGTTTGCTAGTGTAAACCGGGCTACGCCCACCAGTCCCACCACTGTATTCTTAGCTGAAATGGACTATAGTATATTTTTAAATAGATTGCTTTGTCTACATTGAGGGACTCCAGAGTCCCGTCAGTACACAAAGGGTTAATCAAATGAATGGACCGATTTGCTTCCAAACAAATTATTTTCCCATGTAAATCTCCATAAGAGATTTTTTGAAATCGATTATCTCATTTATAGTGAAAAAGTTACATATTTCGATACCATTTATGGAAAATAGGACATACTAGTTCTTATTAGAAAAATAGAAACAGGTGAGAAACGCTAACAAATTAGAATGAGATTATATTGAAATCTATTGAGGTTATGTTATTTCAGTGTTTACTTTTGAGGCCCTGATATTTCGACTGTATTTTCGATTAATATATCAGTGTAGTGAATGGAAAATATGTCTTGAAGCCAGTTGAAGCTATCAACAATGATACATTTCTCTAGAGATGAGGAAAAACTGATATCTAGTGGCTAAAAGGCCATGTTGAGAACATGGTATTTGATGCTGATCTCAAGACCTTAATGTGGTTGATTCAAGCTAATATTCATGATAAAACATATAAAGTACAGGTGAGCTATAATATTGAAGGGTTCATTGGATGAATTGAACGTTTTGAAATGTTTGTTGTAGATCAACTCTACCAGTGTATGTGAATTCCTGTTCAAGAGGATAGTTTCTTGGCCATCACATGACAGCTTTAGCAATATTTGCACACTCTAATGTACGAGTACCTTCAAAGCTTGTAATAGGAGTAATGAAGAAAATGCACCATCAACATCTGAAGAGAAATCAGTCACACAAATGTAAAATTATATACATTATATTATACATATTATGTTATAAAATAGGTACAATGAATATTGATCAACATCATACTCTCAAAGTGTTGTAATGAAAAACTGACATTCAAGAGTCTTTTTTTTTTCTTCTTGAGCACTTAGCAATGTAGTATAGTGCCTATGCGGGACAGTTTTCGAAGTTGTTTCTGAACTTTATATATCTTGGGAGAACTTATATTATTTCATGATGCTGGTAATAAACTCCCAGGTAAGCTTTCAGATTCTTCTACAGATTTCAAAGAAGGCAACACTCATGAAAAGAAACATCTCTGCTGAGCATCAACCTTAGTAGGTATATATCTCTCCTCAATCTACAACAAATAATGATATAATAATACCTCTGTTATTTCTAGTACCCATATCTTGATTTACACACTTTTCATTCTTTTTTCACATAACGATTGTGATAGAAAATAAAATAATATTGGAAAATAAATACAATCATAAATCGAAATCCTAACCTCACTTCACTTTGATAGAGATTTATTCAAAAATATCAATGGTTAATACTTGTTTCTAATTTTTTAAAGATACAACGAACCTCCTTATTTCCGTAAATGATCTTGAAATACGTTAAATATTCACGATAAATATTAGAAGAGACTTCAAAAATTTGCTTATGGAGATTTACACGTAATTTTTTTTCTATTGGAAACATTCAGGAATACCAACATAGTTTGTGACGTCACGACTTTTTCGGTCCATTCAATGTGGATATAGGATGGTGAAACAGCTTCCTATTAACAAGCACTAGAATAAACTGTAGACCTTTGCCTACTTGACCTTGTGACGGTAAAACAGAAACTGTGCATCTGTCATACTTTTATCAGTTTCATCTGTTCTAGATGTAAAATGATTGAGAAGTCAAAATATCAATATTCATTCAAGATTTAACGAAAATGTATTGTTTTAATGTCGTTTCAAGTCACGTCTGTCAGATGCGAACCACAGAAATACGTAAGCAACAGAAATCTTCTTCGATAATCGATCTTACCGCCATCTTCATTCAAGTAGCTGAAATATTACTACCTTCTCAAACGGTCTACAAGTTTTTCGTAGAAACAATTGAAGAGCTGTTTCACCATCCTATATCCACCTTGGGTCCATTGAACTCACCATCGCAAATCGAGGAACGGCTCGGCGCCAAGCACCTCCCTCACCGTGCTAGGCGCCAGCGCAGTGCAGTACAGCCCCCTGAGGGCCTGCCCCGCCTCCGCGCCGCCCTCGACCGCCTCCTCCAAGGGGGCGGCTTCCTCCGCGGGCCCGCCTCCGCCCCCGCCTTCCAACACGTCCAGCGGCTCCTCCTCCGCCAGCAGCGGCGGCGGCGGCTCCATCTCCTCGGGGCGGTCGTTGCAGGTGCACCGGCAGCAGTTGGGCGGCGCCTCCAGGCTGCGGGTCTCCTTGAAAATGATACAAGATATTCGCGAAAATCACGAACCAACAGATGGCGCTCGAGAAATGTCAAAAATTTGACATTAGGGTGATCAACAAACATTTGGTATATGTTTTCAATTGTAATATGTCAATTTTCAATTCGAATTTTAGGGAAGAAATAAATAATCCTGAGTTTCCAAAAGGGGCGATATTGATAGATTATCGTTTATAGAATTCAAAACAGGATTTTATGAGTTTCGTGGATTTATTATGTGTTTATAGGCTTTTCAAACCACCTCTGCAAAATCAATGGGGCCACTTAGGTATTTGTATTTCAATGATTTCGCTTTATTTCAAGAATGGCTAAGATTGAAATAAGTATCTAGAGTATATTGGACATAAGAAGAAACCCTTAAAATAGCGAAAAGCATTATTCAAAGCTGGTCACATACTTTGTGGGATAGATAAACACATACTCGAACACAATATAAATAAACTCATGTTCACCAACTTCAGCTCTAGGGTAGCTCTAATATAAAATTAAAATAGTTCCATGGAAAAATTAGCAGTGGAAGTGTGAATTTATCTGTAAAAAATAAAAACAAAGAATTGTAGTCAATTAACTTTATTCTCTGAGAGAAGTAAGTACAGGGGTGCTTATATTGAGATACCTACCTATCTTAAATAGGCAACACAAGTTATTATTTTCATGTCAACAATAAAATGATGAATCATATAATAAAAATAATTACATAATACATAGATGAGTTGGTATGTACCAAGAATAACTTAAAAAGTTTGAGACCTTGTGGTCTACCAGTCATTCAAATTAATTTATTTCAATTGATACTTCATTCAATTCACAGTTTATTCATTTTGAATAAAGATTTAATTTCATTCAGCCCACATTGCCCTCACTCTTGAAGTTTGCAGATGTTTATTGAAGGAATTGCATTCTTTTTGAGCCTATCTCTTGGTTTAATTGTCCTTGATGGTCCTAAAGTAAAATCAAGGTTTTCATTACAAACAACAAGAGACACAACTACAGTTAAACCAGATCTTATATTTGTTTGATTAAACCTGAAAGACATACCTTCGCATTCACTTGAGAAATCCAGTTCTATAGGAAGTGCTTACTACAAACGTAAATGATTGTGGTATAAGTTTTCCTATTTTCAACGTGATCATCCATTTTTCACAAAATCCTGAAAGGAAATTCAGAATTTTGTGCCAAAGGAACGATGTCTGTACGGTAGGAGGAACGCTGAAATACTGAACAAATCTTTGTCGATTTCGTCTTTACGACCTTTTGAACTTGCTGCATGTTTCAATAATATTAGTAACTAGCTGATAAGCACGAAACAAGTCCGAAAACTATTCAAAACACTTCAATTTCACTAAAAATAATACGAAAGCCTATGCTATACAATGCTAAATCACCCTCGGAAGGCTTTGAAAATTTGACACCAGAGGTCGCCCACTCCGTGATTTTCGCGAATACGGTTCAGTGATGCATTCGTACAATTACGTATTATCGATGATCTGATAAATATATTAAAGTCTCGCTCATATGAACTCCTAAAACAACTAGTTATTGTTATCATGAATACTTACATTAAAACTGCGGTCATTCATTATCAATGAATAAAGCCTAGTTCATGTTAGAACGATTGCGATTATTTTTATAATTATATATATTTATATTTAAAAAAAAACGACATTTGGCGGTTTGGTTTTTTCTGATTTGGAAAATCTGCCACACTTGCCCTATCTTCCCATTACTTGGTGTAAATAGTATATGAACATCTTTCATGACTTTTATTTTGTTTCGAGAAAAAAAAACTTTTATATTTTTGAATGTCGCTCCTGATTGAAAAAAACTTGGTTTTTATGTAAGTAAGCTTCCAAATTCAATTGAACTGCCATAATTTAGTTTGTTGAACAAAAATATTGGCATTGCCATGAAAAAAACTAAAATTGATTGTTGAACCTCTGATATTGATAGTGCATGAAATTGTCTTCGACATAATTGTTCAGTATGATAATACCCAACTTTTCCCCAATTTGACCAACCTCATTTCTAACTAAGATCCTCACCACTCACTCACCTTCTTGGCACACCCGAACCGCAGGCCCCACCTGCCCCCCCTCCTCGACGCCTCGCCATCGCGCACGCCCCGCTTGCCGCCACGCCTCGCGCCCAACTGCGGCGCCCTCTCGCGGCACAGCCCGAAGAAGTCGAGGCGGTGCCTGCGCTCCCTCAGCGGCGCCGCCGACGCAGACGCCTCCTCCTCCTCCTCCTCTGAGTCGACGCACCGGCAGCCGGCGACGGGCGTCGCCTCCTTGGTGGGCGGCGCCGTCGTGTGGCGCAGCAGTCCGTCCGTCATGGCGTGGATGAGGGCGTCGAGTTTACATTTCATGGTGCCATGCATCGGCTGGAACTGCAATTGGCGATGGAGAGAATAACACGTGGCGCCATCTCGTGGTAGCATGTCGGACTTCTCGGAAAGGTATAGGGAAAAATCACGGAGTAGGCCACGGTTTATAGAGAGACGATTGTCTGGTAACTGCTGCAGGGTAGGGGAAAATACGTCATCAGCTACGTCACAAGAATGCTGTGAATGGCTTTCTACCATATCTGCCATAGTGTTTTTATTTACTTGTGCAATATCTTATATGATTTTGACTGCTTTGAGGGCTGATTTTGTATTGTTATACTATCATGGCTTGGATATTATTCAAGTCATTCTGATTATTGATCCTCTTTGGCTCTGTAATAGTAAACAAATAGGATGGAGTAAAATGTAAACAACAATGGGCTTTCATATTGTTTCATATTCTAGATGACTGGAACTATTCAAAGAGAATAAGGGTTGTTACTTGCAGAAGGGATCGAATAAAGCAAAGTAGGACAGAAATGATTTTCCCAAAAATGATAAAATAAGAGAATATTAGGTTAGGTTTCCAAAACGACAGGTGAGTTCTCTTTATAATAAGAATGTTTCTACTTTTCACCTCGATTTTCACCTATAGAACCTGACAAAACAACAACTGGAAGAAGTTTGAAGAACAAAAATGGAAGGATCTTATAGGTACAAAGTTGATATTTTATCACTTAAGGAAGATTTATGAGCAGCTATAACAGACTTCAAGGATTACCAGGGCACAGACAGAGGCCCCTTTTCAACTTTTTTCTTATTATTATATGAAATTTTGTTACATATATTCCCATGTTCACATACCTAAGTACCTATTAAATTCTGATGTACCATATACTTTATTATGTGCACAACTATTAAATAAATATTGTGGAGATGACAAATACTTATTTTCCTTTATAATTGATGTGAAAAATGTTGCCACAATCCGATAGGTAAGTAAATTGAATTGATTTTTGTTTCTTTTCATTCCACTGTTCAAATATAAATTTTCCAATGTTTCATTCCATATGCCCAAATGAAGGGCATACCTTAAATTTTTTGATTATATTGATCATATTTGATGGTACACATCACATGCCCTTATTGAAGAGTTAGCACACTTGAAGCCTTTCTAACAGAACTGAATGCATCAGATGGGAATTGATCTTGTGTAATTTAATGAAAATAAGCTTGCAGACAATTATTTGTCACTGGTCATGATGATTTTCACCTAAAAACAAACCTAATAAGAACGAAAAAATATAAATTATTGGAAAAGCGCGCTATTTTAGTATGTCGCGCTCTTTCTTAATAACGCTATGAACAATTCATTCATCCTTGTCAGTAGCATGGACTAAAGTCTCATATATGCCAGCATTCTTGTGACGCTCATTGGCTTGGAGTTACCAGACAACCGTCTCTCTACAAACCGTGGGAGTGGGCGACAGGTATAATTGATCGCGTGAACTACTCGAGAGGTGGACAACAAACTAACCTCCATGTGTTTATATTTATATGGGTGAAATGTGAACTTTATTTATAATTTTCACAAATAAAGGTTGAAATGAATAAATGATATCGAATGTGATATTAAGCTCCTGTTTTAGAATGACTGTCTTTAATATTTTAATAGTTTTCATCTTGGAGTAACATTGCTTTATTGATGGCATTCTCAGTGAGAATTTTGGAAATCAAATTGCCCATTACAAATTTAGATCAATTTTCTTTGTATAGGTCTAATAACAAAAGTATGGGTTTGTGATTCCACCAGAATGTTCTTGAAGATGCTGCAAATACAATTTTATTAAATTATTAGTTATTGATTGAATTTCATCATCTTATTCAAAAGATTATCAACGGTTTCAGCATCGACCTCCTACACTCATATCCTCCAGTACGATTTGAAACATTTTTGATAATAGAATCAAAGAAAATTAGATCAAAAATAATGATATTATTAACCGCGGATAACCTAACTGATCTATCTGTCAATACTGACGCAACATGACCACTTCTGTAACAGCCTATGGCGGTGTTTCCCAAACATTGTTCCGCCTTGGCCCGGTATTTTTCAGACTGCCCCTCCGTGACCCACTCAATACTTTTCAAGCTGGTTCCATCAGGTAAAATAATACACATTTATTAATAGTAAAAATGTTTGGTAATTTATCCGTTAGGTGGCGATGTCGATTTTTTTTTTAAATTTGTTGGTGTAATTACGTACTTTGGCCTCTTGAACTCGAAGCCGAAGTCAAAACGCGGCGGACTTGAGTATTTTCGGAGATTTGGGCCCATTATGTTTCGAAAATATACAACTCAAATTTTTGCTATTCAAAACACATAAAATTCACCTTTCTTTAAACAAACACACCACACACTCTTACATCTACTTGTTTCCAACAATTCGCGATAGGTGCTAAGCGGCTACCTAGCGGTGACTCGTGAACCACTCGAAGTGGTATAACCACCGAACTCTCTGGAGGATAACCCACAGAAAAACTTAACCTCTGTTCTGTTTATGTTCGCTTCTGATGTGAAAGGTGTACTTCCAGCAGTTTTTCGAGAGATGTTCTGGTGAAATACATGTGAAATCATATCGTTTTTCTCGTTTCAGTTATTGTTTGGTGACAAGACACCTATGTCACAATGACACAAACATCAAAAATATGAAAACAAAACAAAAACGACACCACTTCGAGAAGTTTGAGTTGTTACCATGAGATAGTGCTACGTGTTATTTTCTATCGCGAATTGTCAGCGGAAAAAACTAATATTTTTCAAAAAATTCACCCTTCAGCCTACCTGATTGTCTGGTTCCCGATCTCGTCAAGCTCGACTCTCGGCGGGTTTTGTTCACGTTGAGAAGAAGGACGATTTTGTTGAAAAATATTAGTTTTTCTCTGCTGAAAATTGTAGGGCGATCTACATTTTGATGAAAATGGTTGTTGTATTGAAGAGAGAATACACTGACTCGTGTTCGGGCGATCTACATTTTGATGAAAATGGTTGTTGTATTGAAGAGAGAATACACTGACTCGTATTGCTGTAAAGCAAGGAGGTTTTCAAAATGACTGTTGTTTATGTTTTGTGCATGTAGACGAACATCTAAATTGGCATACACATTGTGAAAATTTGACCTCTGAATTGAATTCCATTCAGTACATGTTTAAAAACTTGAAAACTGTATTAGACAGAGCCCAACTCTGTAGCATATACTATGCAGAAGTTGAATCGAGACTGAGATATGGCATCTGCTTGTGGGGCAACTCAACCATGGCCAAAAATGTTTTTATCAAACAAAAATATATTTTACGTTGCATTTCTAGTACTTCTAGAATGTCTTCATGTAGATCAATTTTTACCACTTATGGAATTTTAACTCTTGTTAGTTTATACATCTATGAATTGGCAGTTTATATTTTCAGTAATACTCGAAGAAAGAATGAAATTCATACCCTTGTTGCCAGGTATAGAATTACACAAAATTCTCCCAACTATATCGGTCCCAGAAATTCAAATATAATTTGAAATCATTTCTGTTGAAACATTGTTTTTATTATATAGACGAATTTTACTCATTCCGGTCTGTAAAGGTGACTGGATAGATTTTTTATTTTAAATATGACTTATTACTTTGTAATATATATTCTTCTAGACTGACTATTCCTATACAAAATGTACTTTTGTCGTTTAAAGGAAAATAAATTGATTTGATTTTGATTTGATGTAGCCTAGTTGGTGAAATAATAGGATAATTACAGAAAAATCACATGTTTATGATGTTTTTCTAAGAACAAAAATTGTAATTAACTATGGTGAATGCATGTAATATGTCTTGGGTTCTAAGAAAATACAATACTTGCCCAAAACTTGCCATACGAGGAAGGTGAAATTTCGAACTTTGGCATCGATTATCCCGAAAACTAAAGATATGTTCACGATAATATCATCAAATTCGTGTGCAACATTACAGTTAAGTGTAAGCGTGGGCAGTGTTTTCAGTTAAAAGAAGGACGAATTTTGTGTTTTCAATAGCGCAGAAATTTGAAATATCAAATCGTGTCAAATATGATGTATTTTCGAAACAAAATGAAGACATATCTACAAAAATAGTTGAGTTTGCCACGTTTTTGCCATGTTAATGTTGATAATTGGTCCCAAAGCACAGTCCAGACCTGGTTACAGTAATAGTGCGCATGCTCCCGGCCTGATTTATTTTCAGTCTGCGCGAGATTCAAAAGGGTCTATGCTTGAGAAGTTCCTTTGGCATTCCAGTTATTGGTTATATTTCAGTGGTTAATTTCAGTAAAATCAGAACGATTAGATTCACTGCGCAATACTGTTCAGGAATATCGGAACATGAGAGTAGCTTGAAACAGCTGAGAGAGAACATTATACAGGCTGTCCAATTTTCGATGTCCTTAACAGGATATCTTACTTATTTTCGAGGATAGAAATTTTTGCGGTCTTCGCGAACGATGGCTACTTTTTTGTGAAACTCACGATACCGCATACAAAATTTACATAGCCCGCTCCGTTTTCGAGATACAGGGCGAAATTGAAAATATTGCATTTTGGGACCCCCACTGTATCTCAACTATCTTTCAACTTATGAGAGAAGTGAAAACCTACTTCAAAATGTAAACAAAACAACCTTTTTTCACTAATAAATTGTATTTATGATGATGACAACGTGATTGTTTGGCTCATGGTAAAACGTTGCCAACATCTTAAATGAAAATAACCAGAAATTCAGTGAAAAAAGATGTTTTGTTTTGTTGTTAGAGTTTTTTCTGCAAAAAAGAGTTGGAAACAAATGAATCTAAGCGTGTGTGATGTTTTGGTTCAAAAAAAGGGTAAATTTTGTGTGTTTTTAATAGCAGAAATTTGATATGTCAAATGGTACATTTTTAAGACAACATGGGGCCATATCTCCGAAAATACTTTACACCGCCGCATTTTGACTTCAGATTAGTGATCAGGAGGTCAAAATACGTAAGTTCCACCAATTTTTTTTTCAAATTCATAAGAGTGCGATAAACGAAGATTTACGGTTATATTATTCAAGGAAAAAGACACTAGCGTCGACATTTTTTTCTTGAATCATTCTATATCAGTTTTCGTTAACAAGTGGTTCGGATTTTAATATAAACTCTAGGTCCCGCACTTCAAAAAAAATCGTGTGGCAGGCATTATCACCGAAAATATTGATTAGTGACAAAATCCCGTTTATATAACACAAGATAACAGCATGAAAACCTTATGTCTACTTTATTTTTATAAAGGTTATTGAGATTTTTACATAAAAATTAACCATACCCTGAATCCAAACGGACGACCAAACACAACTTATCAACGAACTGCAATCTCAAGGCCCGATTGAAGATAAACTGCTTCCTTTACTACACCATTATTAGATTATGTCTGATAAATTCCTGAACAGGAATGAACAAGTTTAGCCTATTAACAACGTTGTCAGATCTATTATTCACACATCCACATATGATAACAGCCATGGTTATAATAACTGAATGTATATCTCAAGGTATATCTACAGTGTGTACATAAAGTGAGAAACAAAAGTTTCCCAAATACATTTTTGTACATTGTATGTATTTGATATGACCAGAGCAACAAGTTTACTAATTTTCTTTGGTGAAAGAAATGTCGGGTGCAATGAAATTCAATTACATTTTTTCATCAATTCATCTAATTTCATTTTTGGAGGGTTTTATAAATACCTAATGAAAGGCCAGAAATTCTGAAACCACGTCTGAAACAAATATTTTCTTGATGTTTATTTCATCCCAAAAGACACTGAGTGTTACATAGGAAATATATAATTTGGTATCACACAATTTTGCCCTTGGGCATGTCAATAATCAATGTCTATGTCTACAGTTAACATATGTATATGAAATGTATAAAATTTATTTATTTTCTATATATAAACATTATGAACATTTGAAGACCAATACAAAAAATAGTAAATTAGATGTATCAAAATAAAATACTTGATTAATTCTATAACAGTAGTAGAAATCAGGTTATTTGGTATATTATCATAGTACTTTTGATGGACAAACATTTCTTTTCATAGTTATATTTTTTCCTTCCTTATACAGCGTCCGTTATATAGTTGGCTACATATGGAAAAATAATGTGTTATTGAAATTTCTGAAAAACTCGAATGGCGGTGCGTTTCTGTATGTCCAACAACTAAAAAATCCAATGTTATATCACATGACCTCAGATTTGGCGGGAATCAAAAAAAAGTTGTCTGTGGTGCCAAAAAATGGTTCAAATTGACAAGATTCGAAAGATTTTATTGAGAAAATGGGTTTGTAATCCAATGATGACCCCATATACCTATTATGAACCAGATAAAAAAACACAAATATCATTTTATTCCCCTATGCTTACTAAGAAATATTGTACAATACATCCTTCTTTAATCTGGAAACAGCTCTTAATTAACTTGAGTCACATGAGTGGGTCAAAATTCATTAAATATATTTGTGGAATAGACATTTTGCTTTCACTAAATATATTAATGCATCAACCTGTAAATAAAATATAAACAAATAAAATCGCTATTGAAACCTTTATAATGCATTATTTATAATAGCTGAATTAATTATTTTTCGGCACCAAATTTTTTTTTTAATTTCCGCCAGTGGTATAACCATTGTATAAGGACAATGGATTCAGACCATGAGATGAGCACACTTAGGTTAGAGATATATATTTCATGCATTGTCCAGTTTCCACTGGGGTACCTACCAGTAAAAAGCCAATATATTGGTATTAAAGACGTCAGACCCTTGTTTTCGAATTTTATATCAAAATTGCTCCAAGACATTTCTAGTTCATGAGGGAGGAACTAAGACCAAAGGGACTCAGCACACCCAAAAAATAATTTGAATAGCTCATGATTTGTACATCATCTGGGTGGGAGCTTATAAAAAAATTAACTATATAATAAATACAGGGAATCAATAGTAGATAAATGGAATCCCTGATAATTCAAACACTTTCTAATGTCAGTTCACAATTATGAAAGGGTAGAAAATATTATTCTTTTATTGATAGACAGGTCAGATAGCAGACATTCTATTTCATGAGGATACATATCAATGGGGCTGGAAAATACCCCATTATCACTAATATTATAGTTCAGATAATCATTGTACTGTACTGTTGTGTATTGTGTATACTTAAAACTCTACTCAACAGTTGATGATAGACATAAATTGAATATAAATATTCTTTGAACCTCACTTTGAACACATAAGTTGGAAAAAATAACTATGAAAAATATGATGATAACTTAATTTCCAAGAAAAGTCTTGAAATAGACCCTCATTGAAGATAGCTCATTACAGGTAAGTAATCACTGAGAAGTGAGAATCACTGACCAGAGTTTGTTATTTGTGAAGTGTTTACCAATGTCTCCTTATGTCTAGATAGGCATAGAACCAACATAGAACCTAGTCGAAGGCCTGGTAAACAGTTGTTGAGGTAAACATCTAATTATAACAATGAATGAATATCATGAAATCTTCAATATATTTCCGCCATTTTGATTTGGAAGTTCAAATGTATATTCAAAAATAATATGTTGCTTTAATTAGTGATTTCAATTAACAAAATATCAAGTAATCCATTGATTTTACTAATTTCATTATTTAGTAAAATCACTTGGAAAGCGCATTAAACTTTGTCAATATATCCTTGAAATACCATATTTTTTGGGTTGGGCAGTATCAGCAAAATATGCAATATTGGTCTGCAAAATTTCTAGAAAAACGTACCTGAATAAAATCTTATCACTCAATTCATCACTTATTATAAGAAAATAGCACAGCACAAGTTTGAATAAATTCGAAATTCCTAAATAAGGAATATTATCATTATAATAAAAAATAATTATGTGTCAACAACACTCCAGCACTGCCAAAAGTGACAAATGACAGGACAAGAGACAAGTAAGACATGCTGACAAGAATGACAATTCATTTCATGGATCACTGTCAAGTTCACAAAGAATTGATGTGGTCCAAGAATTCCGTGGTCACAGTGTCACAGAACTACCAGAAGTCCAGAAGAAAAGTTGTTTGAAAGTTTTTTGAATGATTTTAAATCAAAATACAATAATGTCTAATAATATTTTTGAAGTATTATACGATAATTATGTGAATCAAAAAAATTTAGACATCATCCTAGTATTCAAAGATGGTCAAATCAAGACTCATCGCCTAATTTTGTCACTGTGTAGTACCACATTTGAAAATATTTTTCAAGATTATGATGCTACTCAAAAATATATATTCTTTGCTGAAACTTCCAGAAACATAATGAGTTATATAGTAGAGTTTATGTATAAAGGAGAAGTAGCTATTCCAGACAACAAAATCGAACAAGTTTTAGATACAGCAAAACATTTTCAAGTGAAAGGAATTCAAGTGGTATGTATATATATATATATATTAGTAACTTCAGTAATTGTTATTATCTTGAACAGTCTAGCGACAGTTCATATAAAAAATATAAGTTTTCTCCGTTTTCTTTCTTCCCATTTATATTAGATTCAAATTCCTATTGCAAAAAATTAAATACACCACATATAATTCATGTCTGAATACGCGTGGAAGTAGAAGCAGAAAATAACTGAAAGAACGGCAGTTTGAAATCCTCAATATTTCAAAAATTACATCAATGATTCCCTGCAGGTTGTAAACAAAGAATAGAGGTCCCTTCTCTTTGCTGTAACACTGAATTCCAAAGCTATTATAAAAAAAGTTGTTCCAATAATTCAAATCTTGTGAAACAAATATAGAAGATAAATAAAGACCATCAACTATATATTATGCAATAATTTATCAAATTAATAGAATGTGTTAATTTTTTTGTCTGCTTATTATAAAACTTCAAAGAGCTCAAAGTAAATGAAGGTATCAAAATTCTTGAAGAAAAATAGAATTTAATAACAATGATAGCAATTACAAATTTTATAGAAAATACTGTTCATAAAATTCTGTAAGCTTTGGTAATAGATTAATGAAAAAGCTGTGTGCATAAAATCATAACTTAATTTGATTTTTTTTTTCAGGAGAATGTTATTTCTTCAATTATACATAGTTCTACTGATGAAGGTGGAGTCTCAGAATCTAATTTCAATTCATCATATTATTCAGCGATTGAAGATGAACTATAGCAGTTACAAATAAACCAAACTACATATAGTAACCCCTAAAGTTCATGTTATAAAAGAAGGTTGTGTAAAAACAAAATGATTATGCCTCAATATTTTCAGAAAATTGTTTGTATGTGAAGATGTTAATAAAAACCATATAAAAGACCACTGAACTCTTTAGAATGATGCCGATACGTTTCGATTGAATGCCGGTAGGTGGCAATCGTAAGTTTTTCTTATTTTTTCATTTTGAGACTTAATGAAAGGAAAACATAAATGTTCGTGGAATATCGTGAACGCCACCGGAAGGATATTATTGAGAAGGATGGATAAATAAGGTATAAGATTTCAGTAGATATTTGGAGATTAGGTTATATAATCAACATCCGGAAAAACCTCAGTAGGCGATGAGTTCCACAATGATTATTTGGATTTTACTGAAAAATGCATGCCTCTATCACCAATGAAATTTTAATTCAGAACACATCCCAATGACAGTATTTCTGTTGAACATGGCATCCCTCGAGGCTTCGTTCTGGGACCATTGTAATTTGAAAAGCGACACGTTTGTATCATTTATTCAACCAAATATTATAATAAACTTTAAAGGTGAATTTCTAAAAAAATAAAATGTATATCATCACAAATAATATAAAAACTGTATTTATCTTATACTCTAGTTTTAATTAATTGCCTCATATATCCATATCCTCTTCGGATTCTTCTTTTATTGGATTTTCAGGCACGAAACTTTTCATTTCTTCAATCACATCCTCCTCCTCCTCTACTAATTCTGAACGTTTCTTGTTTAGGCTTGTTACAAACTTCATGACATTGTTGATAACATTTTTTTCTGATATTTCCTGAAAAAAAGGAACGTCAATAAAGTACACAAATAATAGCTCTGTAATCAGTTGAACTTCTTCATTTCACATGCCCGACCTG
Source organism: Chrysomela aeneicollis (assembly GCA_029955515.1). Classification (NCBI taxonomy): domain Eukaryota; kingdom Metazoa; phylum Arthropoda; class Insecta; order Coleoptera; family Chrysomelidae; genus Chrysomela; species Chrysomela aeneicollis. The sequence goes on along the minus strand of JARUHQ010000018.1, from coordinate 4,864,310 downwards.
AACCTCATCGAGTTCCCAAACGACGAAATCGTATAACTTACATCTCTGATTTGATCGCACAGATCCAGCAACTCATCTACTTTGAATGCGTTATCTGGTATCTCCAGCATCAGAAGCGTTTTGGCAAAAACGACGTTCATCTTGCTTTTGGGTTTCTTCGCCATCTCTCCGCACATCGTAGCAGCCAGATTGTAATGGATGTGTGGAGCCTGAAATTAACGAAATAATGGAAAAATGTTCTTAAAAAACCACGTGACTAAGTGAAACGATAGTTTAGCCCATTGATTGCCCTCTTCACCTTCCGAAAACGCCCCTGCGCTCTAAAAACCCTGTGAAAAGATGCGAAGAAATCGTATACGAGCTTATTATTAATTTTCTTGAAAAACCACGTGACTAAGTGAAACGATAGTTTAGCCCATTGATTGCCCTCTTCACCTTCCGAAAACGCCCCTGCGCTCTAAAAACCCTGTGAAAAGATGAGAAGAAATCGTATACGAGCTTATTATTAATTTTCTTGAAAAGCCACGTGACTAAGTGAAACGATAGTTTAGCCCATTGATTGCCCTCTTCACCTTCCGAAAACGCCCCTGCGCTCTAAAAACCCTGTGAAAAGATGCGAAGAAATCGTATACGAGCTTATTATTAATTTTCTTGAAAAACCACGTGACTAAGTGAAACGATAGTTTAGCCCATTGATTGCCCTCTTCACCTTCCGAAAACGCCCCTGCGCTCTAAAAACCCTGTGAAAAGATGAGAAGAAATCGTATACGAGCTTATTATTAATTTTCTTGAAAAACCACGTGACTAAGTGAAACGATAGTTTAGCCCATTGATTGCCCTCTTCACCTTCCGAAAACGCCCCTGCACTATAAAAACCCTGTGAAAAGATGCGAAGAAATCGTATACGAGCTTATTATTATCATCCATTCATAAATCTCTCTTTGTTTTGTCACAATGATCTATAAATATGACCACTACAAAGACGACAAAGAATACCAATTGGACATCTTCGGTGCAGCCATGGTGCAACATAAAAATTCCGTGACATTGGCAACGCTGCGTAGTTCTCTGTTCTACTTCAACCAGAGGCGTGCTATCCTCGAGGTTAGAATTGCAGTGCATTTCTAATGATGTGTTTGTAATACGAAACGACCATACCGAATTCGGAATTACGATTGTACACGCGGTACAATAGAAAACGTGCAAAATTTCATCGAGGAAATAATAATATTTGTACGTTTCAGAATATATTCTTAAATCCTTCCAATGGTTATAAAGGTATTGAAATGTAAACATAGATTTATCATGTGAGAGTCTTCTTTTAGGAAGTTGATTTGTTTCCTGAAGAAATGATCATATCAAAACTCAACTGTCAGGTACATATTTCTCAATTCTTCATTTCATTTCAAATGGATACAGTAGAGAATTAACACATAATTGTTCATAAATTATCATCATTCGAAAAAATATATATTAATTTAACTGACTGGATTTCCTATTCAGTAAAGATTTTCATTCATAATCAATCATTTGAATAAAGTGAAATGAAATAGGACTTGCTATTCTAAGGAAATAGAATATTATTTGGATTGTGAATGGGATTTTTTAGTCAGAAAAAATTGATGAATAATAAAAAAAATTACTAACCACTACATTTACATAATCTTATTTATAGAAAATACTTCATTTTATCATATGAATAATAAACATTGAATATGAAGTTGAAACATCCACATTCCTTTTGTCTACAAATTATTCCATTGCCATCTACTTAAGGCAACAAAAAGAACATTTTATTTAACAACAAGCATTTGAAAATATGGCATTTGATTAAGCATGCTGTTTTGAGAGCATATCACCTGTGAAATGCAGAATGATAATGTGGTAATGAATTTGCATATGCCTTCACATATTTGAAACCATTTCTCCTAGTGATTATTATCATTTGAATTGAGATGAGAATATATTTCTTCTGATTTTGATTTTCCTGCCAGCGGAGGAGAGTTATCAAAATTATTCATCTCTCACTATCAGTTGGAAACCCATTACATAAAAAACCCTATACATCATGAACTATTCTGCATATTATGTATAATTAATATAACAAGATATGAACTCTTGTAGACTATAATATTCTTTGTTTTTATAATAAAATCTCTACACCAGTGGAAACATTAATGATGAATATCTCCCCTTTTATTGGTGGAATGAAATATCAGGGTTCAAGCATTGGCACTGACGAACCATTCTGTCCAAAATTTTGATTCGAAGCCACTAATATCATTTGAAACTGATGAAATCGCATCTATAATCACTTGTAAATAACGTTCCAGCAGCATGCAACACTGTAACAAAGTATAGGAGAAACATGGAACGAGATGCGGCGTTGTCACTAACAAAGCAAGACATTTTCATGAGACAACTGAATCATAGATTATTGAACAAAATTTGGATTGATTTTTTGATAATTCGGTTGCTTCATCCAGGTTTTCATAATATGTGAAATATTATCCAGCGAGAGCAATATTTTCCTAGTATTGTTACTGAAATGGTAAACGAATCTCATGGACATGATAATAATGATTATGTGAGTCATGGATAGTGGACCAGAAGTTTGCAATGTCTAATCGCTTCCAAATAAAGATAGTTCTGTCTCCCTGGGGTAAAAGTCTACGTAGCAAACAAACCACACTTACATCTGGAGACGTCTTGGACAACGCTACCATAAATTTGGCTATATTTTCGATGTTGACGTCAGCTAGCGGACTAGTTTTTGGCGCCGAATATAACGTTCGGAGCGTCATCAGCACGGCCTCTGTGAGCTGCTCCGTGCATTGCGTGGTCGACGGCATTTGTTGCAGGGTGTACCCGATTATTTGCCGCAACCTGTGGGTTTCATCTTCTGAAAACGAAAGCACAGATTAGAAAACGTTACAGATGAAACAGTCAGACAGAGCGAATAAAATTACAGGGAGATGTCAAAAGCGCAAAATTTGAAGGTCCAATCATAGATATGCGCAGGCGCTAAAATATTGATCGAGATTTGTATACATCGTTGTCATCATTTTATTGGTTAGGTTACAAATGTTTTCGTTTTACACGATACACGATCCAATATTTTGAATGGGTTTATGTTCTTACAATGTATAACATTTTCCATAAACTTCAATTCAAAAGGAAAAGTAATTAAGGTTTTGAGGATTATCGCAAACAACCTGTGATCATAGGTATATACCTTCATTATCTGGAATGTGAATCAGGTACAATAATATGTTTATTGGCAATCATTACTGTGTATAAATAAAGATTTCAAATCATCTTCGAGTAAATCGGAAAACATCTAATTACATTGTTTTCCAAAGGACGAAAAACTGTGAGTACCTATATTGAATGGTATTATTGACTTCGATCAAACTTTTCCATTTGATGAGAATATCATTATTTTTGCTATACCTATACTGCTATATCACACATTTCCAGTTGAGGAATTCAGAGGCTGAATTAGATAATTGACAAGTTCAGCCATCGTTGAGATAGGAAAATATGTCTGCCCTAGTGTTGTCTTTGTCATCAAGATTGCAACTTAAAATAATGAAAATATCATAATTGGGACTAAAAAAGAAAAAGACATATCACCTCACCTGTATATAGTTGGACACATTTTCTCTCTCTCAACGATGGCTGAACTTGTCAATTGAATCGTGTTTTATTGACAATGAATGGGCTACATTCGAATTTCATCCTAAAATTTATCCAGAATACATCTTATTCCTGATAGAAACTAATTTCTGATAACAACTTGTTCATAATAAATCACTCAGAAGTAGGTAACGTTTTATCACAGATCTTTTATATTGGTGTTGATTATGCATTACTAAAATGGCAACATTGCATATCAGTAGTTCCAGCGGTGACAACGACTATCCGGCAACTGAGATGCGCAAAATTTAAAGGTCCGAAGTCAATGAAAACGGATGTCGACAGAAGAAACTCGTTGCAAGGAATGGTAGCAAATCATGGGCCCGTTGTCACTTTTTTCTCATTCATTTGAATGATATTGTTGATATTGTCAGAGGTCAGTGTGATATATTGATATGTTGATGATACACTTCTCCAGTTGGAACTCCCAATGACGTTAAAAATGTACATAAATGGTGTTGCAGCAATCTACTGACAGTAAATTCGAATAAAACAAAATATATTGCGACAGATTGTATTTCGAGAATACGCCACAGTAGCCATTATTTCGGCGCGGCGGGACAATATTTTGAATGACAGCAGAGAGAATCAGGAAATAGAAACAAAAATAGAAAAAAAAAACATCATTCAGTATTGTGGCTCTGAAAAATGTGTAATGTCACAAAGTAGAAAGAACGTGTTCAATATTAAGAAACTAACACACACTTAAATTTAGTTGTTTTCGGCAATATATTAGCAGAAAAAACAGAATTCGAGAAAGGAGCATCCTTTCTATAAACATTGTTGTGTACCAATAAAAGGACCGCAGTGTCGAGGAAGTTTAATTTTTTTGAGCATAGTGAAATAGTGAACAAAGTGGTTTCTCAAACGAGTTTAATATATTATGAGCATATAGTGAAATAAACTGTTGAGTTTTGTACCGAGTGCATATATCCTTAGATTATGTTCATTGGAAATATTCCTGATCAAGTAAATTGTATTAATAAAAACTGCCATGTAAAATTAATTATAGAATCACACAGTTGGAGTTTGAAGAACGAGCGATTTAAATCATCAACATTATTTAGATGGTTAATCAAAATGAACTGACCAAACTTCAACTAGGTACTGTTCAACCAAATGTTCTTTGGTTTCAAAATGGCTGACAATTTCTCGAGTGGCAAGGTGGAGTTTCGGACTTCGATAGTCTAGGAAGTATGAAAATTTGAATCCCAAGTTGAATGAACTTATAAATTTGCATATTCAGTGTATATCAATCAAGAGTTATATAGTAACAATATAATGAAAACATAATAAAAGAGGGTTAAAATGAGAAATAGATTCGGATGAGAAAATTCTCAAGTCAATAACCTCCCATGGAGAGAGAGATTGGACACCTTTATTAAATGGGATACTTACCTATAGCAGGATTGCACCATTTCAATACCAGCCTGCAGATCAAGGAAGGGGAAATGATTCTATCGCTCAGTATTAGTTGGCACAGGCCCAGGCCGGCTTTCTCCTGAATTTCGTATTGCTGCAAAGAAATGATTTGAACTTTTGTGAACAGTTTTGCCTACTTATTCGTGTATAGAGTTCAGTGACGTAACCTCAGCATGTTGTCGGTAAATTTTACTCTTGTTTAAAACTACTTTAACTACAGCTACAGTTTGTGGAAAACATATTTTTGTATGCTATTGTTACGACTTGTGTCTGAGAATAAGGAAACCATTATCTCGGCGAACGCGACTGGTTGCTTTATAATGTATAGCTTTGCAATAACATCAGGAGCCGGTATACCTTATTAGCTTATGATTTATTGCGTCGCAGACGATTGAAGATCGAAACGATATTTCTTGGAATTTCCAGATTATTCCAGAAAAGAAATAATTTTTCTAGAATAATGTTTTGTACCTGCATAAAGGACCGAAGTGTCGTAGACATCAAGTTAGAAATAACGCTAATATTATGAACATAGAGACTTGTGTAGGGATCAAAGCGAATATCTAAGAGATTTTTAAATAAGTGTTGATCGAATTGTATATCGATCGAGTGTTTACGAGTTTAAAATAAACGAACCCAAGTAGAAATATCGTAACACTATGCACTGTTTGCCATAATTGACACGCTTACAATTCCTGGTGTAGCAAGTCCATTTCAAAAAATCCGCCAGTTGGCGAATTGTTGAAAAAATAGCGTCTTGCGAGAAATTATTGTTTATAAATTCAAGTGAATGTGAATTCTGAAAGAAGTTGTGGTGTTTGTTGCTCTGATAACATTTATAAATTTACCAGTTGTACAATAAGTTCAATACCTATATCGAAGAAATATGATGTATTATATCCATCAGCCAAGACATGAGGAAGAAATTAGAACCAATAATATTGTTGTCCTCATCCAGATATATTTGAGTGCCTTGTATATTCGAATGGTGAGTACCTCAATTCATGAAATATATAATATGGAGAGAATATGACATTGTAGCTATATAAAAGAAGTACCTATTGCAGTATTGAAAAGAGAGGCCTCTGTTTAATATTCAATAATCGATTGAAGAAACCCTGATATTGTGTTAGTTTCATGACTATAAGTTCTCTGCTATGCTACACATTGGGATTGAAAAACTTATTGTTATTGTCATTCAATTCATCATGTGAGTATATTACTTTTCAAAAACACATAGAATACCTAGAATCCTAGTCATGTGAACATTTTCATAACATACTTTGGAGTTACTTTGTTAGCGATCTGCAAATGGCACCTAAAATTCACCTCAGAATCCAATCTCATATAAAATTCTAGAAGATCATAGATGAGGTTCAGTGAAGTTTCTATATCCTAAATGATTTTTTCCTGTATTTTATTATCTCTTTTAAGTAGGTTTTTGTATTTTCTATGATATTGATATACTTTATCAACTATTTCAAGTGATTTCATACATAAACCTTTTTTTTAAATAAACTTTCCTCTCTTTTTTGAACTTCCTGATGAGTTTTCTGCTTCGCAGCAGTTTATAACTTGATAAAAATTGAGAAAACCTGCTGATTCGAATCGTCGCAACCATGTCGCAACCCTGATAAGACAGACAGAGCGCCGTCAGCGTACAATTCACCTCGTCGTCCATCAGATCGACCAGTCCCTGGAGGATGCCCGTCAGCGACGTCCCCCCCGTGAACACGGCCTGCTGTTTCTCCTGCAAGCTCTCCGACAGCTCCTCCTTCACGGGGGCCGCCATCAGCTGGGAGCCGAAGACGCGAAACAGATCGACCACCGCTGAGATGCACACGAGCAGAGTTTGGGTGTCGCACTCTTCGCCGTTCTTGTACGCGAATATCTGGCGGAAATCGAAACGAATGCATCAAAAAATCGTTAGGGAGGCGACCCTATAAGCCAAACAAAAATAAAGCAGTACGCCTCCTACCGTTGACGAATATAACTAACGCATGGGCCATAGAATCGTTTGGTGCCATATGGTTTCCATATAGTTTTCTTTTTGTGAAGTGTTGATTTGTTGGTTGATATTTGAATAATTCTGAAAAAACTATCAATCATTATTGATGGCGTACCTTACTGTATCTCTTGGGCGAGAAAAAACACCGAAATAAGTTTTCATACCTCCCCAAATACAGGAAAATCTCGAGTTATATTTGTAAACAAGTTGAAAATAAGGAGTTGCTGGACAGGAGATATGTGTGGATTGAAAACGATGTAATATTTTAATATTTTTATTTCATTGTTAGTACTTGCAGAGGTAGTTTATTTTGCTGATATCTTAGTAAATACACTTGAAATTCAGCACATAGTATAATGTATTATCTCTTCCATATAATAACTGCATTGGTTTTTCATTGTATTTATCAAAATATGTGAATTAGTATAGTTAAAAACTTCTACATTTTTTAAAATAAATTCAATAATATTGGCACACAAACAAGTTTTTGAAGTTTTCTTAACAGGTATCAATATAAGACGATCATTATTTTAACTGTTCAGGAAAGTGCTCACACAGGACAATGAGTAGCATGTTGTTATTAAAATATTTCTGTTTTATTGCTTACATATTTGAAGTAAATCCATAATTAAGATTATAGAAATATTATCTTCAGAAAGATAGCATTTTCATTGTTCAGAAAAACAACCATATATGCACAAAACTGCTTAGTAGAGTACTATAGCTACATAATATAAAATCATGAAACGAAAAAACTTCATATCCAAGCAAACAATTTGAAAATAGTGGAAGAAAAATGAATAATGATATTCTTCCAGACAAAAAAAGACACACACAAAGATATATCTTCTTTTTCGGACCTAAATTGTATAATCTCTTACCACATGAGATTAAGAAAATAACAAAATTCAATAATTACAAAAAACAAATCAAATCTTTCGTTCAAAAAAATACAACGCTAATCAACAATACAATAAATTGATTGATGTTCTTTCTTTTTTATGCTCGCCAGATCTCACAAATATTTCACTTATCAATATTTGTACAATTCACAATGCTCCTTGCGGATTGAAGACTAGCACAACACAAGCATACAGCATGCTTAGGTGCAGTCCTTTGATCCAAAAGGAACACTGAAAAATATAATCTAATATCAACGTTATATGTACTTTACTTTTCTGAATAAATTTATTATTATTAAAAAAAAAAAAAAAAAAAAAAAAAAATGTAAACAAACTGGAATGGCCCATAGAGTAGTTCTGATTTTCACCGTTCTGGCGCTACGATCTTAATCTAGATTCCCTATTGAGGACTTTATACAGCATCCATCATAAAGCTGACAACACATGGGAAATCATCTGTTATTGAAATTTGTCATAAACTCTAATGGCGGTTCGTTCTTATATCACGTGTTAAGTAATATTTGGCCAACTCAAACACATTCTTTCCAAGCAAGCTGGACATGTCACAGAGTCTTTGGCAAGACATGGGGTCTGAAACCCAAAATAATCTATTGGTTATACCAAACGATCATCAAATCCATGGTCACCTACGCTTTCCTGATATGGTGGCCAAAAGTGCAACACATTTTGGCACAAGTCAAGCTGCAGAAAGTGCAGCGGCTAGCTTGTCTGAGCGATATTCATGCAGCCTCAGAGGTCTTTTGAAAGTTTTTGAAATATTATAGAAATAAACAAATATTTCCAATAGCCTCCGCGGGATTTGAACCCGGGCCCTCTAGACTATAAGCCAGCGATTCAACGCACTCCACCACCAGCCCAGCAGAGGTAATGCTGAACTTTCCACCATTGCACCTATGTGTAATGAAAGAAGAAGCAGTCAGTGCCTTCAGACTGAGTCAGACAATAAATCTCAAATCAGGAAATCGGATTCGACAATTAAAGATTTTGAAAAATATTCCCCTAGAATCCATGTCTAAACCGACAGATATCATGTCAGTTAGGTACGACTTCGAAATGCGGTTTGAAGTGGTCATGAACCACCACTAAATTTGCACAGAGAACGGACCTCAACTGGGAAGGGATGCATTAGTGTGGTATACTGATGGATACAAGATGGATGAAACAGCTGGAGTGGGAGTTACAGGGCCAAATTTCAGGCTCTCAGAATTCCTTGATAACACCCCAACCATCTTTCAAGCAGAAGTACATGCTTTAGAGATAATATTTACCCAAGAGTACCTCGGAAGGGACACTCGAAGGGCAAAAATCTATATTTTATCAGATAGCCAAGCAGCACTAAAAGCTCGGAAGTCATACACTTGTGAGTCTAAGCTGACTTGGAACTATAAACAATTCCTGAGACAACTGGCAGCGAACAACCAGGCCACTTTGATGTGGTTTTCAGGTCACAAGGGAGTTGAAGGCAACGAGGAAACAGATTATTGCCTTGCCAAAGAAAGGGCAAATACACAATTTCCCGGCCCAGAACCCTTTTTTGGACTCTCCAAGGCCCACTTGAAGGAAGAGGTTCGACGATGGGAATCGGATGAAATGAAATCTCAATGGAAAAAGTGCAAGCGAAAATGCTTCCGTCAAGGAAAGCTAAACAGCTTCTTGAGTTGGACGAAGACAAAGACAGAAACTTGAAACTGGTATAACGGGATTCCTTACTGGACACTGCCCTCATTACAAATATTAGTTGGTTTAGATTTCATTCACGGGTTGAGAGTATTGAATAAGTTCATGCGCATCAATATACAGGGCATGACTGCACCTATAGTAACAAGATTGAATAGTGTTTTCATAATAAATCTCCCGCAAAATGTCAATTCCACAAAAATTTTATTACTTTTGATTCAAATTTATCTGAATCAGGTTATTAAAGCTGTTTCCAAATAAAATAATAATGTATGTTTCTTAGTAAGGTAGATGAATAAAGTGGTATTTTTTATTCTTTTTCAATCACACATATTCTCAATACAATTTTTCGATATCTTGTCGATTTTACCCATCATTCGGCACCACAGACAACTTGTTTTTAAAATACCGCCAAAACTGACGTCACGTGATATAAGTCGCAACGGATTTTTAAGTTGTCAGACGAACCGTTATTCGAGTTTTTCGAGAACCATTTTTCCCATATGTAGCCAACTTAGCTATAGAGCAAATTGATTTTGAGAAAATTTGCACCTACATGGTTTTTAGTTGTTTTTATAAATCAGAGATTCAATCTTTTTTCAATGTTACTTTTTTATGGATTTTTCCTTTTTGCAATGTCCTTCTGAAAGAGATACCTGTTTGTCTGGGAAAAGCCCAGTATTTATTTTTGTATAAGCATTCTCTTCGGATAATAAGCATTCTCTTCGGATAATAACTTCTCAAATCGAAGCTGAAATTTGGAAATAGGAAGGATCACAAACACTTTAATTTGGTTCGAACGTGCTGGTACTTGAAATATAGTTGTAAAATATAATGTATTTTTATTTTTTATAGAAGATGTTCGAATAAACGCAGCTCAAAAACCTTCCAATTTAGCATCATGGCCACCTTGCAAGTTTCACTATTCTTCGGAACTTCTAAGGCAATTTTATCCACTTTCATCCCATCATGAATAAAACAAATTGTTTCAGCGTTCATCATATTGAAATGGGGACTTTCTCTTTGCTATTCATTGAGTCGATATTGAGTGACATGTATGTATACTGAGTGCTACTTCATTTGTTTTTCGGCCTACTCATATTTTATAGAAACAGAAACTTTTCTTTGGGAATTTATTTTTGGAATAGCTACTGCCGAAACCAATTTGAGATAATCATACCACTCAGGTATCTCATCGTTGTGTATGTTGTGGTATTTATTCCATGCATTAGTGATCTCGATTTTTATTCTCATTCACATTTAAAGCTGCCACAATTACTCAAATTCGCTGAATTATTCGATGGCTATGTATATTTCACGTGTAAATGGAAACTTACCGGTGTTGAAAATATATGAATGCCGTTGCTGGCTGTTTCCTTGTCAACTATACAACACAGCCCGTAAGATTTCATCGCCTTCACGCGCACAGTGTCGTTTTCGTGTATCAGCAGCTCCTGGATGAAATCTTCCTTCAGAGCCCTCAACGACGCCGTCAACCTATTGAAAAACATGAAAATGTTACTCTTCTATCTGGATTTCCCCTCCTATGGCCTATCCTCAGAATCTCTGCATATTGGAAATATTTATTTACTTCTATAGCATCGTTTAGTGGCAGGAGATAGGTGACCAACCGAACATTCTTGGTACCTAGATTTCAATCCTTTGGACTCTCAACGATAAGTGTTCTTTGTACTATTCTACATTCGCAAATTTGCCATTAAACGTCACAGACGGTTATAATTCTGTGGTTACACTGGAATGAGGGGCATGCGCACTGACTCCGTGGTCCTAGTCCTAAACATAAAGTTAAAAATCAGGAACTATCAAGGTCACTGAGACTATGACAAGAATCGTTGTATAAATGCTCTTATGTAAATGCGTGGAATCAACTTGGTTTAAAGACTAGAATTAGAACAAGGACTGAGACTGAAACTGAGACAATGTTGACTAAATTGACCCTGAGTTGGCGGTTATAAACACTTTTCAAACACTTTCAAACGCATAAATGCAACAAATTTGAATTTGCGACAAATTGTTGCAATATTTAAAGAAAAAAGTATGGAAAATATCAAACACAGCTCTAATTTGATTCGACTGGTAGACCACGAGCAGAAAACAACTGCTTTCCTGGCATTAGCTTTGTCGAGCTATCAAGCACTCTCGATGGAGTATTTTTTTCTTCAGCCGCATGGTGTCGCTAATTCCATGTTTCTCATGGTACGCGGCTCAAAAAGTCATCATTAAGCTTTATCCTTATGGTAACTAATGTATTATCAGTAACTACGGTTTTATGTAGGTTTTGGTACGTTTATGCACTGAATTGTTTAAACAGGGGTTTTAATTCGTTTTTCCCCTGAAGTTAAGTAATTTAGAGAGAACACGAGAATTTCAAGTTTGTCATTGAATTACCGCCAGCCCTGGCAACTTTCAAAGAAGCGCCGGTAAAGAGGTTCATCCTCAGGAACCGGTGCCGTCCTGCAAACTTACCAGACTTTTCATTCTACACTTATTGGAGGGCCCCAACACAGGCCCGCTCCGCCGGGAGACGATGGTGCTCGTCGGAGATGTTAATTTGGGTTATGTCTTCGTTTGTATAAGATGTAATTTTATCCATTTTATTTATACATATGTATTTTATTTATACAATAAGTGTTGAATATAGTTAGCAATGTACAATAATATAGGAAATAAAGGTTTTAAAGGTACGTTTATGATGTTCATCGAAGATTAAGATATTATTATATGAAATCTCTTTTAATAATTATCAACATCATAAACGTACTAAAACCTTAGTCATAATACATTAGTTACCATAATTTCACTCAGTTACGAAAGCATAACACGTTAGATACCAAAAAATATTAATTCATTTACTGTTTATTTTCGCATCGCCGTTGTCAGTGATACGATAAAGCTCTGAATGCAAGGACATTGCGGTTGACTCGGCTATCGCCTCGTAACGCAATATACTCGACTATTATAATGTCGTTACATCAATAGCTATAATAATTATTAATAAAAATTTCATATGAAAATGTCTTGATCTTCAATGATAAGATAAAGATTATGACCTATTGTGTGACAAAACCATCAATGCTTCTGAAAATATTGCAAGGTGGTTCAAAAAATGAAACTTTGGTACTAATGTGCACCATAGTTTCTGAGATAGAAATTCATCATTCTCTTATATTTGGGACACGCTGCTTCCCCACCGTTTACCTGCTTATTTTCGGCGACAACAATGCCGCTGCTGCAATGTCCAGACATTTGATGGTGGTCACAAGGTCCGTCTTTTTCTCGATTTGGCGTTGCTGTGCCGGTTCGCTTCGCTTCATATCCGCCAAGAGGGCGTTCAAGTCGTTGATATCGTTCTTTATTTGGTCGGCTTCCATGAAATCTTGTCGTTGGACCGCTTCTTCCAAAGCTGCTCGCAGACCGTTCAATTTGACAGTCACTTGGGAAATCTGATGAGGAAATGAAGATGCCGGAGACTTATAACAAAAGTATATTCACGATATTTTCTTTTTCCATCCTTTTTTCAATTGGTTATCAAGAAAATATAGTTCGCCTAGTATAAATATTTCATATATATTTTTTTGAAATGTTATGACAAAATTCCTGAAATCGAATCTAACTGCGCATGCCCAGTGGGTAAAAAATAGCCGCCACCAATCGCACATGGTCTCGTATTAACATGTCATATTTTCTTAGCATATATAAACTGAAAGTGAATGGAATGAACTTATTTATTTGAATTCCCACCACATTCATGTGCATAACATATAAGTTGGTAACCATTTTAACTATTCCAAGTCATTCCAAAACTAATTTTTTACAATCGTTTTCGTATAACATTGCATCAAAGGTTATTTTCGTTTATCTCTCCACTGGGTTGGTGATCGAGTGCGTTGAGGCGCTGGTCTTTGAGCCCAGATGGTCCCACTGAACTCAAACAAGAAATGGAACGATAATGCAATTCAGCAGTTTTACGCTAAATTGAATTCGCGCATACCACGTGATCATATAGCAAAATTGAATGTGGAACATGCGTAGAAACCTTTTGCACAGGACCGGCACTACCAAAGATGAGAAACTCAATAACACAGCTTTTTAAACAACAGATAATTCAACAAGAACACAAAAACACAATATGAAGCCGAAAACAGCTTGCTGTAAATCGAAATGGACAAGATTCGAGAACAAAGAGCAATCAAATACAATGTAAACAAACCTTATAGGCTGACGAGTGGGCTGACGCCAACTCTTGGTTCTGTGGCTGAAATATGTAATTTCAGACATACGTTCACATAACACATCAAAAACGTAATCTCAGACGTGCCCAGCTAACCCTGGCACATATTGCGCATGTGCTCGATTCAAGGTTTATGATTCGCCTGTTGGCCGTAAATAATCCTCGCGCATCCTGCTATATTGTCGTTCCATTTCTTGTTTGAGTTCAGTGGATGGTCCGGAGTCATTGGGAATTTTATTTATTTTTTGTAGCATCGTTTAGCGGGAAGAGATAGGTGATCAACCGAACATTCTACCTAGATTTCAATCCTTCAACGATAACCAGCCGAGTAGTGCTTCGGATGACACTAAAAAGCTAATAAGGTCTTTCTTACTCATACCAGTCTCAATAAGACTTGGTGGGTTGCTTTTGCAACTAAGTTGGCGGTCAAAAACACTGTGTCAACTACTGTAAACAGTAGAACATCTGAGGGTGACGTTAAGTCATTTCGACAGTGATAAAAAAGTCCATCCCTTTTTCTTGCTCCCCTTCAGTTGTAGGTTTTTCATTTGTGATAAATGTATTATCATTACATAACATGAAAATGTTTTAACGTATGGAAACATTCGATATGTGTATGAAAGTACCTGGAATTCATCTTCTTGCGTTTTCTGCTGGGCTTCCTCTGAATCGATCGGATACAGAATATCCGAAATCAGTTCGCTAACGAACTGCGTCCTCTTCTCGCAGGCCGGTATGGAGTGCTCCAAGTTGGCGATTATCACGTTGATGACGTCAGAAGTGAGTATGACGTTTTCCAAGATGTTAGTGACCAACGAATTCAGACATTTCCTGTTCGTCGGATCACTGAAGTCGTATGTCGACGTGATCAAAAACAACTGCTTCAGTATGAACTGATGTTCCACAAACTCGGTGGCTGTTATTTCATTCGGAGCATTCACGTAGTACCTATAAAGTGATAGAGGTAGAAGTTTATAGGGTTTATAGAAAATCAGCTCAATTGCAAACATTTCAGAACTCAAGAAATCAGATATCTAGCTTAGTCTCTAAACTATCCCCATATCAAGAGTCATTATGTAAAAATATGAATTGTTCAACAATATCGAGTTTCAAACCCTAGTAAGCTTGTAACACTCCGAAAGGAACCCTTGAAAAGGAGTGCATTACATGATTATCTGAATACATAAATCACACACCAACAGAATAAGATTGATATCAGCAAATATTGTGATAAATGCACCATAATGTATGTGCTCTGACAAGCCAGTGGTAAACAATGGCGATACAGGCCCAAAAACTGATCCTTGGATACATTAAATGTTACATTATGAACATCTGATCTCACCTCAGAACCTATTTTTTGCAAAAATAATTTTCAAAAATAAAATGAAGAGAAGTATCACAAGTCTATATACTTCCCATTTGAAAATTTGAGGGTTTAGTCTGACCAAGGTGGATATAGGATGGTGAAACAGCTCTTCAATTGTTTCCGCGAAAAACTTGTAGACCGTTTGAGAAGGTACTAATATTTCCACTACTTGAAAGATGGCGGTAAGATCGATTATTGCATAAGATTTCTGTTGCTTACGTATTTCTGTGGTTCACATCTGTCAGACGTGACTTGAAACGACATTAAAACAATAAATTTTCGATAAATCTTGAATGAATATTGATATTTTGACTCTTCTCAATCATTTTTCATCTAGAACAGATGAAACTGATAAAAATATTACAGATGCAGAGTTTCTGTTTTACCGACACAAGGTATGTCGCCATCTCTGATAACTTCAGGAAATATTACTACGGTATGAAATCAAGTAGGCAAAGGTCTACAGTTTATTCTAGTGCTTGTTAATAGGAAGCTGTTTCACCATCCTATATCCACCTTGAGTCTTTAGATAAGAAAGTATATTGCAGGCTGTAATTTCAGAATCCAAAGTCGACGTGTCTCAGGTTTTTATAAACATGAACAATAATTTAGATTCCAAATTTATCTATTTGGCTGTTGTAAAATGAAATGGTATATGTATATCAATTTCATAATCAATATAATATGAACACTATGAAAAATGTGTGCTGTGACGAAAACCGACGTGGTTATAACAATTATAATTAAAATAAAAATCGTGAGATTTTGAAAAATCATATTTCTAACGATACACACGAAATGATTTGAAATAAAGAAATTGTAGACATAGAATTCATTCTTACTTAGTTTTTGTCAACTTCAATTCACTTCACAAAAAAAATTAAGTAAACGAAATTTCACTATAGCAACTTCGATTGTTGTTTTTTTTTATAAACTATTCAAAACATTTTACATAATTCATTTTACAAAATACATAATTAAGAAAAAAATAATTAGAAGTAACCATAATAAACTGGATTTGTGAAATGTTGGCTGAAGTAGCAGCAATCACATTGAAGAGAAAATATATTTTTTTTCATTTTGACATTTTTGCATCTTGTAGAATCGTAAATGGCAAACACACTGTAGATCAAATCATTTCAGAATATAAAAGTAATAGGGACATATGAGTAGGTGTTTTTTCATTTTCAACATAATATGATCAATAAGTGATTCTGACATGTCAATTGTCAGAATAAAATATCGGAGGTTTGGGTGCGCAGGTGTATTGCGCGTTGGATACGTTTCAATGTTATTGAAATAGATACGTAAATGCTGTAATACTCACTCTTTCACATATTTACAGAAATAAATCATCTCTGGTATGACTTTCTCAAGTTCCTCATCGAATTCTTCGTTTTGTTTCAGGAATTGCACGTAGATTCGCCAGTAACTTATCACTTCCCAATTCAAATCTTCCACAGATACCAATCGTTTCTCATTCAAAGGCAGAACTGCTGTCAATTCTGCCAATTGTTTATCTCTGAAAGTCGGATGAAATTGAAGTTTCTTGTTATCAAAAGTGGATTTCATTAAGACTCACTTGAATATTGCAGCCAAGATACTTTCGAATAAAGACACTGTGTTTTCGATATCTCTTTCGTCGGCATCCAATCTAAGACACTTCATGAATTCCAGAATATTATTCTTGTAATGCTCGAGCCATGATTTTATCAGAACGGTATTTATGAATTCTTTCACTTTATCGGACCCGTCGAACAATCCACAATAGAGGATTTGTCGTTTTTCCGAAATCTAAAAAATAAAACGACCGATTTTTTGGGTTGGGTTGGTGCCCAAACAAAAATAAACAGAGAAACAAAGAATTGGATAGGTACGTGTCGTCTATTAAATCCTCCTAAATATTCTAGCTTTTTTCTTTTTTCACATCTGAATCTTATCAGTATCAGGAACGATGAGAGAAAGAGGGTTGTTATAGTTGAATAATGGGGTCGAAGAAAATTCCGTATAACTTTCGAATGCTCAAAAAGTATACGAAGTTTTATAAACATCTTGACTTTTTTTGACGTCGTGGCTACCTTTTTCTCTACAAGATGACGTCAGATTTGACTCTCGTCTTCCATAAACCATAATCGAATATTTTTCAAATTTTGTGCCAATTTCTTATGCTACTGTGCGATCCTTTCTATTTTCTGTTAGAAAAACATCAAATAATTTTGAATATTTATCAAACTGTAACACTTTGACCAGAGTGTGACTTTTCTCATGTCCTTTTCAGTCAGATTCTCCATTGCAAATCATAAAAAAAGTTAACGGCCACTACGAAAATCATTTAAAAAATACTATTATTTTTCGTTTTCGAAATTTTTTGGGAATACCACTCACTTTCAATGAACCTGCAAACGTCGTAAGTCGTTTGAAAGCTGCCAACCTCACATTCGGATCCACGTCCCTCGTTCGAATGATAATATGCCCAATAACTTCTTTGCTGGGTGCTATTTTCTCGATACACAACAGTCTCACCTGCGCGCAGAAAAACATGACAATGAATGTCCAGCACACCATTTCTCTTCGTCCCGGTTCAGCCATTAAACGTCCAAAAATGGACATTCACTTTTCATTTCTCATTTACGGCAACCTAATTTTTGAAGTTAATTTCATGCATATTTTTAATTTCAATAGATGAATCGGAGAGGCCTGAGTTGACTTACACCTCAAGTATTATAGTTGTAATGCATTCTTATTATTGTGAATTTCTAACACTTGATGATATACATGGCATTTGAAACTCGATAGCCTATTGATTTCTGAAGAACGCGAGGAATGATCATTTGAATTGAATATATTGCTTTTCAAATATTTTTCTATAATGCATCCTATCTCCAGTACTTTTCGCGATATTCATTGATTTCTTTATATTTCATGCAAAACATAGAGCTTCAACTATTTTAAGTGTTCATTATTTTGATTCGCACAAGACTGAAATTTTGAGTATAGTTTACCAATGTCTTATGCATTAGTTATATCTAAGAATATGCGTTCTCCATTATACAAGATCGTTCCAAATTTGTTATTTTACCGATATAAACAAAAATGGTGAAGTGCATTTTTCACGGAAAGGTGTATTGTCAAATATCCTGAAATACAATTGAAGTTCCTTTCAAATGATAAATCATATTCATATACCTAACTTAAGGTTTTTGAAATAAAAGCAAGTTGGAGCGTTCATTAACGAAAATTAGATTAGAGAAGAATCAAAATGGAGGGTCATAATTATTCAAATGAATCTGCTAGTACCTAACTAATATCAACTTACAAATATCAAATGTAACACCCAGTACTTTATTCTGCTGTTGTTTTCTACTGACCCTTTATTGAATATTGATTATTTTATAATTGTTTCCCCACCAAAATGAAACCAACTGGAATTCAAATACCTCCTTTCATCTAGAAAATATGAATTTATTTATTATTCAGATCAATCATATATTTTGAAAACTGAAAGTTATTTATCTTGGATTTTCTCCTCCTTCTCTGACCATAATAATGAGAACAAAATTCGGCACCTTAGCCCCAATCAACCTATAATAATAATAATAATAATAATAATAAAGGTCCTTATTACTAACTTGTTATAAGTATTTTCAAGTTCCCAATGATGAGCGTCGAATTTGAATATTTGGAGTTTTAATCACAGTGATTAAAGACAATTCCTGAATACCACATGATTTTTTTAGTTTCTTTTTATTTCAATTCAGTATTTAATAAATTGAAAATACAATCTTGTCACTCAACATTCTAGGGACACTTATATAAATAAAGAAACAAAAATTGAATATTTACCTTTGCAAATGAATCTGAATTCATCAAATGTATAAACCCAGACATAATTTGATCATCTGGATTATCAGGTACTTGCAGACGATGTAAGGATATAATAGCTTGTTGTCTGATGGCACTTTTAGGGTCCTTGAAATAATAATTAATAATTAACCAGCTTTATTGTATACCCAAAAGGCTACAGACCGAGGTCCTTCAGCCTAGGGTCCTTGAAATAATCCAAATTGTTATATTAAAAATTAAATGGGAATAGTTTCACTAGATTTCAAGATTTTCTAAGGAGCATTATACAGGGTGATTCAGTTTTTTTTGTAGCAGGACTTGAATAAACTTATTTGATAAGAATACACATGTGATAACATATATGCCTGGGAGATTTTCAAGGAGCATCATTTCTAATTTACAGGGTTTACTCCTACAATTTAAAGAATTGGACCATTGAGTGTATTTAGATACCTACAAGGTGAGACACTTTTGGGGGTCATACCCAATTTAACTGTCTAATAGGGACACTCATCTTAAAATTCAAAAGTGAATCTTCATCAAAGTGACCTACACTTGATTTGGTTTCACTATTACAATAAAATTTTGACAGGTTTTGTTGATTCTAGGGGAGCTTATATTGAATTATCAAAACTTCCTAACCTTGCCTTTTTTCAACACTCATGCAATATTGAAATAATTATCTTGGAAATATGTTTTTGAGATATATAATCTAGTAAAGGTGTGGAGTATATAGATGAAATGTATTATTATAAGGAACATGAAAATTTGCCAATTAGTCAAACAAAAGTGATACTTGCCTGCAACCTTATTAACAGAATTTTCTCCAGATTTTCACACAATTCTTCACTCACTTCAATGCCTACCAAATTATCCAATATGCTATTAATTAATTGGCATGATCGGAGTCTAACAATATCATTGATTGATTTAGAAGCCTAAAAATGACAGCTATAATTTGTGAAATTAGTACACTAAACTACCAACAGTGTAAGTAGATACTAACTTCTAATAAGTAGGATAAAATGTATGTGAACAAAGGATGTTCTGCATAGCCAATTGTAGAATCTGAAGTTCCATTATCTTCTGGTTTCAATAAGGAGCAAAACATTCCAAAGAAGTTCATCATTTTTTCAAGGTATGGAGTGCTCTTCTCAGTTGTCAGCAATACACTCATAATATAATTTTTAAGAACTTTTTGAAATTCATCTGTATTGGACTAAAATAAAGTGTTCTCACTTAAATATATTTCATGTATTTTGAAGATTTTATAGCATTGCCATACAGCATACAGCTCACATTGATAAAATAATATAATTCAAAAGTGCTACATACTGACTGATACAGATTTCGAAGAATTATGGAATTCTTTTGATGCACAGCCGCCGTTTTTTGAGAACTGCTGAACAATTCCACGATATCATCTTTAATACTGTTCATCATTTTCTTTGATTTGAGACACATAATATTTCAGTTCAATCCCCCATTAGTTTTTTCCGTTACAATTTCAAAACAATCCATTTGTTTTGAATTTTGATAAAAATATAATAGGTTATATTCATGTTATATTATATCCAGAATTTCTTCTTCTATCCTCTTAACTTTTTTGCACTCTCGTCACGTTTGTGTTAAGTTAAAAACATGCTAGTGAAGCAGTGGCGTAGCTACAACCCCGAAGAGCTGATTTCATCGATCTATCACACTTTCGAGGGAAGATAAGGGTGTGAAAAATCGAGATTTTTCAACTTCAGGATTTTTTTGTGTGGAAAGTGGAAACTATTCCTTATTGGTCGAAACGGCTTACATGTCCCTATCTTCTATATTCTGCATCTACACTTGTATTATAACAATATAATTCAGATTCAGATAAGCTCGTCAGATTGTTTTCTTTTCGAAGCAACATAAAATAAAATCTTGCCTTCTCTAAATATTTGAAAGTACACGTCCCTGATTCTTCTACTTCTCTCTCACTGCACGCCAGGTCGCCAGGACCACAACATTTCAAATATTTCAATGCAAAAAGCCACAGCAAAGATTATACAACGATATCACGTGATATCACTAATGAAGAGTTCTTGTGGTACTTTTGTAAGTGTCTGTACTAGTGTACTCTGTGGGATTCACAGAGCCAAAGTCAGCTAAATAAATGGAAACAATATAGTCTCCCGTGCACTAACGGAAGACTAGATTTTTTCCATTTAGCTGACTTTGTCTTGACTCTTGTCAATCTTGTTCTTGATTTTTGACCTCTGTCCTCAGATAGCCTCAGATATATTTTAGAAGCAATATAACATAACATTCAACTGTGCTGGTCACGGATATAATGCATCATTATTGTGAAAAGTAATCAAAGATCAAATGTCAAATACAGATAAACTAATCACGTCCAAAGAATAATTATTACTGCAGGTGGCCTATATCAAGTCATAAACATATGAATCTCAAAAGCGCCGAAAATATAAGTTATGTTCAACTTCGTTTATCAACTAGAATGATAAAGACAAGAATTTATGTACAAATGACCTAAAAGGGCACTGATGAAAGGAGTAAATATCTTAAAATTTGATATCACAGAGAAAAACAAAGCCATAAATTTGGAACTTAATGACAAAATATGGTGCACGTGTTCTTTTGTCGAATTGCCGCTTTGATAGAAACAAAGGGTACATTTTTATATAAAAATGATGACCGAAAGTCAATCGAAAGCAGTCAGTAGTCAGCAGTCACAATCATGGCTCGGAGGAGCTAAGTTCCTTGATACCGTGGTCACCACGGTTTGTGTTGAAGCTAACGGACTTTTAAGTAGCTGATTCTTTGTCGACAGACATCAGAACATACTTTGTCCGTTTTGCAAGTTGTCGCTAGACATTGCAAAAGTTAGTTTTCAGGCTGAAAGTGAAGCTCAATAGTTTTTGTAAAAGTAAATTGTACAGTTGAAAGTTTTCTCAGTTTAAACCAGTCAGTTTGCAAGTGTCGCGAATTTCCAAACGAAGTGAAAAGTGAACCAGATACAAAATATGTAAGTTGCCCAAAACCAGTCTATATAAATGCCCGTAGGAAAATATTTCAGATCATTGACCCAAAAAGTTTAAAAGGCACATGTTAGGGAATTATGCCATTCATATCAGAGGGTGTCGTTTGTCGGATAGATAGTAGCCAGGGTTGTATTCAAAAATATTAAAGTATTTGACGTATGATTTTCTGATTACAAAAGAGTGACTGATAAAATAGCTTTGCGTATTGAACTTGATGGAATAATTACCTGTATGATTGTAAATTCGATTTTGTATTCTTTTATGTAAATTAATATGGTTCTTTCAGGAGTACTCATAAATCTTGATAATATTTCTATATTTCAGTAGACCACCATATATATTTTTGAATAAATACTTCATGTTTATATTAAGTTAATCGATGCCATAGTTATTTCATCCGCCTGTAAAACCGAACCCTAATAACATCTGTAGCTTACCACCTCACATATAGGACAAATCCGCTCGGCCTATCCAAAAATAATTTAACATCTTATCAACTAGTGAGGTGTACAGCACAAATGGTGTCAGGTGTGGGGTATTACACAGCCTTATGTGCAGCACAAATGATGTGGGGTCTTACAAAGCCTTATGGGCAGCACATTTGGTGTCAGGTATATTACGAGTTTTATGGTAAATATAGGCGATCCCTATACCGTTGGGTGAAATAACAGGCATAGAAACGAAGTTAGATTTTGAAGAAGCAGGTTCAGAGTTGAGATAAAATTTGTGTCAAATAATTTAGTAGTAGAAAACCAAAGAGAAACTGAAATGGCTCGTGAAATATTGTTACCAGTATCAGTAAATTTAGACTCTATTCCCTTTTATGCAGGACAATCGAATATAAACGATTTTATCCAAACTATCGATGAAACGGCTATTATTGCACATTGGACGGAGAAACAAAAAGTAGCAATTGCACGAATAAAATTAAGGGGACTGGCGAAACAATTTCTTGAATCAGAATTAAGTTTGAAAATCACTGAAGACTGGAATCTTTTGAAAACCAAGTTGAGAGAGCATTTTGCAGTAAGTCAGATACCAGGACAAGCTTTGAGAAAATTTTTGGAATGTAATCAAAGAAAGGGAGAAACTTGTAGACAATTTTTGGTTAGATTGAAATTATTAGCGTTGAAAACTCTCACGACTACTGGAGATGAAACGGTGGATACGGTCCTGAAACAGAAACTCGATAGAGACATAACCACCCAATTTGTTATGGGACTAATGAACCCTGTCCGAAAGCGAGTCTTATCTATTCAGCCTACTATTATAGGAGAGGCCTTGAAAATCGCCGAACTAGAAGAGACAATTGAAAAGATCACGGAAAATCAAGAACGCGTTGCCCCTGAAGTAAAAAATACGATATCATTTAGGGAAATAAATTGTTATGAATGTCACAGGGTGGGCCATAAAGCGAAAAATTGTAGAAATGGTTTTAGAATTGGAATTGAGGATAATATTAGAGATAACAACTGGAATGAGAGGGTGATATGCTATGGTTGCAGAAAGAAAGGTCATATTATGAAGAATTGTCCGAATAATAGCGTGATTTGTTATAACTGCAAAAATAAAGGGCATTACGCAAAAACATGCCTTGTGAAAGATCGTAGGCCGGTGACTGAGACAAGAGGGAATTTAAACGGGAATGCAACAATAGATAAGAACGAAGCGATACAGATTTACACATGCGATAATGAATGGCCAAGAAATACAGCATTGCTAGATATTGATGGAAAACATCGCACGGCACTTATTGATAGTGGAGCATCTGTATCGTTGATAAAAATAGCGATGTCTCAGGGATTCAAAAAGATTGATGATAGGAACGGAAATAGAGATAGTATTTTGATGGACATTCAAGGAAATTGTATACCTAGTAAAGGAAAAGTTTTAGTACCAATAAGGTTAGGCGAAGATATAGTGATAGAGCATGAGTTTATTGTTTTGGAAAATGGAAATTTTCGGACGGATTTCTTGATAGGGTTAGATTTTCTTCAAAAGTATGAAGTTAAAATTGATTGGGGTCAAGGACGCATGTTTATAGGTGAACAGGAAATTGAGCTTATGGAAGAAGGAAAATTGAAGGAAGTTGATATAGTAAAACATGTTATGGAGAGGAGATTGAAAAGTATGGAAAGACAGATTACAGAACTCAAGGAGATTATAGTTCGCCAAAATGAAGTAGCTTCTAGAAAAATCCAAAAGGACGATGAAACCTTGTCGTTTGCCGCGACAAATGGTTTCCCTGTACAGACAACGGCAAATTGTTTGACAGACAGCAGGACAGTCCATCAGGAAAATTCAAAAAAGTTACGACCTGAAGATAGGACAAAGAGCCGATCAGGTACAAAAAGGGTGAAGAATATCAGAATTGAGTATTCTGATAACAAGAAAACTCCTGAAAGAGTTCACGAGAATCGTAGAAGAAATGAGTGTGTACAGGCGTGTCCGATAAAAACGGAATGTAGTAATGATAAGCGTAATCAGTTTGAGAGAAAAGCTGAGACTCGAGATAGAAAAAGTAATCTGAGTTTGGAAAGACGGAAGCAGATCGAAAAAGTTCCGAGAGATGAGGTTAAAGTGATGAGAAATATGAATAAGAAGAAAAAGGATATTTCGAGAGGAAATGAGCGAACCGTAGAGATTTCGGAAAATGTGTTGGAAATGAGAAATTTCGGGGAAAATAGCGAGAAGCAGAGTAAGAGAGTTGAGAAAGTATTGAAAGATAAGTTGAAACGAGTGAGAAATGAAAATTCAGAAGAAAAAAGTGAGACGAGAAGGGGTCAAGAAACATTTGAGGCAACTAATCGTTGTAATGAGCGAATATCAAAATCCGCAACGAATACGAATATCGTTACGAGAGGGAATGCAATGGAAAATAGGAAAAATTCGGAAAATTCTTCCAAGGAAGAACTTCGAAATCAAGTACTACCTCGCAGTTCAGCTGTGTACTTATCTGAGGATATTACACTACCTCCGAAAACGATGGTTATTTGTACAGGAAATATGAGACATTTCAAGAGAATTACTTCTGAAAATGTGGTTTTAGAAGGAAATGACGGATTTCACGGTTTAATGTTTGCTAGAACTCTTTGTGGACGACAAAAGAGAGTACCGATTCGATTAGTGAATTTATTGGATAAAGAAAGAGTTTTACGAAAGAAAACAGTGGTGGCGTATGCGTATGAGACAGACTTAGATATAAAAGGAAAAGAGGTGAATAAAAATGGAATATATTCTGTTGAAGTTAACAAGGAAACAGAGAAATTATTGGAGCAGATGAAGTTGAATAACCCTGTAAATAGAGATCAAGAAAAATTAGTCAAGCTAGTGAAAGAATATATAGATATATTCCGTGCGCCGAATAAGAAATTGACATGTACTTCCAGAGTAAAACATCATATTATTACTGAAAATGTACCACCGATAGCAAAGCGACCGTATCGAGTACCTTATCAGAGAAAGAAAATACTTGACAGAGAAATACAAGAACTATTGGATAATGACATAATTGAGGATTCACAATCCCCCTGGAGTGCTCCTTGCATTTTGATAGAAAAGAAACGACATGACGGAGAAGATGCAGAATACAGACTTTGTATAGATTATAGAAATTTGAATGAGATCACAAAAACTGATTATTTTCCGCTGCCAAATTTACAAGAGACTTTAGATGCTTTGAGCGGGAGTGGATTATTCAGTGTATTAGATTTAGCTAGCGGATATTATCAAGTAGAAGTTGACGAAAATTCCAAAGATAAAACGGCTTTTAGTACACCGTATGGACATTATCAATTTAATAGACTACCTATGGGATTAGTTAATGCACCCGCTAGCTGGCAAAGATTGATGTATGCGGTGTTGTCAAAATTAACTGGAAATGAGTGTTTAGTTTATTTAGATGATATTATAATTTTCAGCCCAGACAATGTTGACGAGCATTTAGAAAGACTAAGACATGTATTTGAAAGATTGAGAGAAAGTAATTTGAAATTGAAACCTACAAAGTGTCACTTTTTACAAACAGAGACGAAGTATCTTGGTCATATAATTTCAAAAGGAGGCTGTACTGCTGATCCAGAAAAAACGGAAGTTATTAAACATTATCCTCGACCACAGAGTGTGAAAGAAATTCGCGCATTTTTAGGCCTATGTGGATTTTATCGAAAATTTGTACCAAAATTCTCCGAAGTAGCGTTGCCTCTGGTAGAATTAACTAAGAAAAATGTGCCATACATATGGACGGACAGACAGAAAGAATCATTTGAAACACTAAAAAACGCTCTTATTAAACCACCGATTTTGAGATTTCCAGACGTGAAGAAAACTTTTATATTAAGTACCGATGCTTCTGCTACTGCAATAGCGGGTGTACTAAGTCAAGAATTTGAAGGATCAGAATTACCTGTTTGTTATTCTAGTAGAACTTTGAACTCAGCTGAAAGACGGTATTCAACTATTGAGCGTGAGTGTCTGGCCGTTATATGGATGATCAAGAAACATCCCTAATAGCACAATCAAGTCCCATGGATGTCCTTCGGACATCCTGTTAGGACATTCGGGACGTCCATAGAACGTTCAAATTTGATACCGCGGACGTCCATAGTACGTCTGTGGGACGCACAAATGTCCCACTTGGGGACCAACTAGGGACGTCCTTTCGGGATATCCTTAGGACGTCATCGAAGGACCTAATTTCAAGAACCGAGAAATAAAAAAGCAGCTGCCAGTGATATCAGGCAGTCGCGGTCGCCCATCCAAACCCCAGCCGCGCGTATTGTTGCTTGACCTCTGTGATTGTATCTTCTCCTGCGTTGTTTGGTGGCTGCTGACTGCTTGGTTATTATTGAGAATAATTATATGAGATACTAATAATAATGATCTTAATAAAATTCTATAACTCGATCATATTAGGTTTCTGGCTCGCAATTTGGCATATTTTTCATTTCAACAATTGAAATATTTTTGTCCAATGATGGAGTATTTGAGAAGACAATGTAATTATTTATGTCGCTTTTTCGAAGTTGGGAAGTTCCAATCAATCAAATACATGCGGGAACTGGGAAGTGAGATCAACAGCTGAAAATACCGAAATCCGAACCACTTCTAGACGTAATGAATTCTGACAGGATGAGTATCGAATTCGTGCGAGGATGAGAATGGCGAGAACCCCACATCAAATGTGATTTCGCATTTTTAAAATTCATATTCCTTTCTTGATACGTTTTTCTTTTTCTTTCTAGAACAAGATTGGTACCTATAGATCGAGTTAGTGATATTCTGAAATGAGTATATTCGAACAGTGTCAGAATATTTTGATATACGATTCTGCATCTATCTATTCTTCGAGAATATTTTGGGATTTTTGGATATATTTTGAAATGAGAACAAAACATTGTCAGAATATTTATGTGTGTCTGTGTCCATATAGAATGTTGTTTATAGGACGTCCTCACAGGAACATTAAAAGTAATATACCAATTGGGAAGTCCATTGGACGTTGATATTAGGACATTTGAAAATATGTACTCTACGGGATGTCCTACGGACATCAACGCAGGGACAATGTATTATATGTACCGATTGGGACGTCCTTAGGATGTTTTACTTATGATTTTTGTATCAATGTACTAACTGGGACATCCCATGGACGTCCTCACAGGGACATTTTGAGATATGTACTGATTGGGACGTCCTATGGACGAGAATTTCATGTCCGGGACGTTCGGACATAAATGGTACCAAATAGGGACGTCCCTAGGACCTTGTGTGCTATTAGGGATAGGATTTACCTAGTAGGAAATCATTTCACAGTCTATACTGATCATAGGCCTCTTATTTATTTGCTAACTATAAAGGATCCTAGTTCAAGATTAGCAAAATGGGCGTTATCCTTAGCAGAATATAGCTTCAGTATTCTTTATCGTCCGGGATCCAAGAATACAAATGCTGATGCCTTGACAAGATTGAGAAGCACCGAAGAAACAAAAAACTCGATAAAATTAATAACTAACATACCTCGTGAAGAAGAAATCGAAAGTTCACCTATGATTGATATGGTATGGAGCAACGCAAATATTAAACGCCAACAGAATGCGGATAAACAATTGAGAGATTTGATCAATTCCTTAGATGATACAAGTGACGATTTCTATTTGAATTTAGAAGGAATATTGTACAAAAAGAGAGACAATAATGAGAGAAAAGATAAGATATGCGCACCAGCGACTATGATAAAGGACATAATTAAATTATACCATAGTGCAGTTACGTCAATGCACCCAGGCCAAAAGCAAACTTTGAAGACGATTCAAAGAGATTTTTATTGGAAAAATATGAGAAAAGACATCGAAAATTTTTGCAGGAAATGTCATAGCTGTAATCTTAGAAAAGCAAATTACCAACCCCCAGCAGAGTTACAAAATCTTTATGCACCTGAAGCCCCGTTTGACCGAATATCTATGGATATTGTAGGACCTCTGAATAGAACAAAAAACGGAAATAAATATATTTTAACAATAATTGATCATCTCACTAGATACCCAGAAGCGGTCGCACTTCCTGATATTACAGCTGAAACCGTAGCAAAAGCATTTGTTGTAAATATAATTTGTCGATTCGGAACGCCAATGGCATTATTAACCGATAGAGGAAGTCAATTTATGTCAAGAATGTTCAAGGAAGTTTGTAAAATACTTGATATTAAGAGATTATTAACAACCCCGTATCATCCACAATGCAATGGAATTATTGAAAGAATGCATCTTCAAATGAAACAAATGATATCTCATTACGTAACTGATGAAAATGATGGATGGGACGAATACCTACCGTTTGCGATGCTAGCCTATAGAAATCAGATTCATGGGTCGACTAATGAAAGCCCTTTTTATTTGATGTTTGGACGAGATTTCATACTACCACATCAATTGATTAATCAGAAAACCCGAATAAGGTATGACTTTGATAGTAATTACGCCGCCGAACTCACTTATAGAATGCAAGTCGCACATGAGATAGCTAGAGAATCTCTTGAAAAAAGTTCAGAAAATAGACGAGAAAGATTTAATAAAAAGGCAAAGACCAGAGAACTGACAATAAGTGACCGTGTATATTTACATACTCCAGTTGTAACAAAAGGCAGAAAATTAGCAAGCAAATTCTATCCAAATTTTAGCGGGCCATTTAGAATAATAGAAAAACTTGGACCAGTGACTTATAAAATTCAAAAGATCGGAAATAGAAAAGAGGTACAGATCGTTCATGCAAATAGACTGAAATTAGTTAAGGGTGTAGAATCAGCTGACAGTGAGGAACATTCAGTCGAAAACGAGGTACAAATAAATAACGGGCCAGAGGACGATGACCCGTCCCTTTACGATATTGGGATACCTAGATTAGAACTAGGTCAAATTCAGAATCCGAGAACATCTGGTGAATCAGATAACGAAACGGACTCCACAAACTCAGACTCGGAGAGCAACGAAGAAGGAAATACAAGTAATGATAACGAGGAAGAAAGTAATGACGACGAAAGTATAAGCGAGGAAGAACAATACGAATCTGCCAGCGAGTCAAATTCAGAACCAGAAGTTGTTCATAATCACCAAACCCGGTCAAGAGGGCCTGTAGAAGAACACGATTGGGTGTTACGTCGTCGAATTTAGACAGATAAACATGTCAGAGCACGAGTGGATTTTACCACGGTCGATATGACAAATCGTATACTCAGAATAACAGAGAATGAAGAGTGATGAGATAAATATAGGTAGTAAAAATATACATATAGATATATAGCTGTCAACTCTCATGCGCATAAGAAATTAGTGAAATAAGTGGAAATAAATATTAGGTTATGGGGAAAACAAACTAATACACTATGCTTCCATCAAAATCTAACGAGTTAAATACCTTGAAACGGTAAAATGGAATTTTGGCAGACCTACTGATATTGAGTGAAAAATATTTCAGATGAGGCCAAAATATGCGATAGTAAAAATCACCCTGAAAGAACTATGAATTTAAACCATATCATGAGATAGGGACCATTGACAGTATGTATAGTAGATAGGGAATTAGTTATCGTGAGATTAGGAGAAAAATGAATGATTGTATACCAGAGATAGATAAACATTAAAATTTTAATGTAGTGCCGAAAACATTGTAAGTTATAAAATGAGCTATATTGTAGAAATAAGTTCAGATAAGGGCAAACAGACGTTATGGTTTATGGGCACATGGACTTTTTAATGAATAACTTAGCGAGGGAATACCTCACGATGATCGACGTAGTGGTGCAGAGCAGATACCTCAACCAGTGTCTGAGTATCGACAGATGCTACAATCTGTTGTACCTGTCAGTGTTCCCTGCGGAACACCTAAGGACGTCGCAGTACATGGGTCTGTGGACGTGCCCTTGTAACTGGTGCATACCTTAGATCATGCAACCGCCCCCACGAGTCGAGGAGATTCCATGCGAATGCCATTGGTGCCAAGGCATACCCAACCAAGACCTGCCCTTCGATGACCTCAGCCCGGCAATCGAGATGACATCAGTCAGTTTCACTGAGAGCGACTGGGACGACGGGTTCTCAGCACAAACTACGGCCGCCCTGCAGCTGTTTCCTGCAGAGAAGTGGAAAATGGAATCTTCCACCCCCTAAATCAACCCCGAAGCGGATCTTCCAGACTCACCTGAGTCCACCTCTGTGGATGCTAATGGACCACCAGGACGAGCCTGGTGATTACCAGGTTTTTTAACCGCCCCGTGAGTGTGATGTGGTTAGGTACCTTGTGTTTTGTTTGTTTTTATTTTTGAAAGAAACGCTTGAAGTTGAGTTCAAAGTGTTAAGGTAGTATTTTAATTAGTATTGGATTATATGTATGAGATTTCGCTATGTTAATTTAGATTTACTTTTCCTTTCTTTATATGAGATTTTTTTTTATTTCATTGTGAGTACGTTTCGATACATGTATATTGTTCAGGTTCGAAATTAATACTTTTGTGAGTATCAATTTCTTAAAAGGGTGAGGGAGGAATGTGCTGGTCACGGATATAATGCATCATTATTGTGAAAAGTAATCAAAGATCAAATGTCAAATACAGATAAACTAATCACGTCCAAAGAATAATTATTACTGCAGGTGGCCTATATCAAGTCATAAACATATGAATCTCAAAAGCGCCGAAAATATAAGTTATGTTCAACTTCGTTTATCAACTAGAATGATAAAGACAAGAATTTATGTACAAATGACCTAAAAGGGCACTGATGAAAGGAGTAAATATCTTAAAATTTGATATCACAGAGAAAAACAAAGCCATAAATTTGGAACTTAATGACAAAATATGGTGCACGTGTTCTTTTGTCGAATTGCCGCTTTGATAGAAACAAAGGGTACATTTTTATATAAAAATGATGACCGAAAGTCAATCGAAAGCAGTCAGTAGTCAGCAGTCACAATCATGGCTCGGAGGAGCTAAGTTCCTTGATACCGTGGTCACCACGGTTTGTGTTGAAGCTAACGGACTTTTAAGTAGCTGATTCTTTGTCGACAGACATCAGAACATACTTTGTCCGTTTTGCAAGTTGTCGCTAGACATTGCAAAAGTTAGTTTTCAGGCTGAAAGTGAAGCTCAATAGTTTTTGTAAAAGTAAATTGTACAGTTGAAAGTTTTCTCAGTTTAAACCAGTCAGTTTGCAAGTGTCGCGAATTTCCAAACGAAGTGAAAAGTGAACCAGATACAAAATATGTAAGTTGCCCAAAACCAGTCTATATAAATGCCCGTAGGAAAATATTTCAGATCATTGACCCAAAAAGTTTAAAAGGCACATGTTAGGGAATTATGCCATTCATATCAGAGGGTGTCGTTTGTCGGATAGATAGTAGCCAGGGTTGTATTCAAAAATATTAAAGTATTTGACGTATGATTTTCTGATTACAAAAGAGTGACTGATAAAATAGCTTTGCGTATTGAACTTGATGGAATAATTACCTGTATGATTGTAAATTCGATTTTGTATTCTTTTATGTAAATTAATATGGTTCTTTCAGGAGTACTCATAAATCTTGATAATATTTCTATATTTCAGTAGACCACCATATATATTTTTGAATAAATACTTCATGTTTATATTAAGTTAATCGATGCCATAGTTATTTCATCCGCCTGTAAAACCGAACCCTAATAACATCTGTAGCTTACCACCTCACATATAGGACAAATCCGCTCGGCCTATCCAAAAATAATTTAACATCTTATCAACTAGTGAGGTGTACAGCACACAACGTTTTAGATCATTGGCATTGGTTATCTGCTCAAGAGTCTGGAGTCTGTGCTTTGATATATAGTGCATTCCTCATACGAATGTATATATTTTTATGGTTTTTCCATAATCTCGTTTGGTAAGTGTATTCTGTATACCTTTTATAACCATGTGGTAACTGGTAGAGGGTATTTGATGGACAGATTTATGTTTGCCTGAAATGAAAACATTCAGTAAATTTGTAGTGTAGTTTTTAATTTGTTTAATGTACATACCTATAAGTATTTTGACCTCGAGTCGAGTCCTCATCAGGAATTCAACCGTGAACAAACCACGAATTTTCGAGATATATAGGTAATCCATGCGAAAATTTGAAATTATGAAATTTTTATAGTTGATTCATGTACTAATTCAATGGCGACACAGGTTACTTTCTGCATGAATGAATTATTTTCTTACCACAGTGATGCTCACAAGGCTTGTTTCGTCAGATTTCGCTTAGCACATAATTTTCCGAGTAATTTTCATATAAAATATCAACAATGTATAGGGTGGTATCTACCTCTGGCGGCATGTCTGTGTTTTACAGAGACAAATAATAGTAGGGAGGGAAGAAAATGTATTTTTATGTTTTCAATTGAGCTGGTAGATTTTTTGTTTATTGAAAATATTGGAATAGTTGAGTGTTTGGAATTGGAAATATTTTATAGCAGTTAATGAAACGAGATTATTTTACGGTTTATAAAGGGCGCGTATCTATTACACGCGGCAAACCTTCGAACATTGGCTCGTCTAGTCTTCCGTAGTACATGGAAGATTTTTTCCATTTAGCTGATTGTGGAACTCATGTAAATCTGACCTCCTGAACAAAAAATTCTTGTAAAATTTTCAGCGCTCTCAACTAGTTTCAGAGATACAGCATCCCAATTAAGACAAGAAAAAAAGGCCTTCTCCAGGCAAATCCGCTGAAAATTAATTTTCTTTTCTCCGCCTCTTTTCTTGATTTCTTTAAAATAGGACACCATATTATCTTCATGAACAATTTTGGCGATATACAATAAACTGTGTTTGATTTTCAATTTTAGGTTATTCGTACAATTTCATGGCTTTTTCATTTTGCATTGGCTAAAAGGTATGATTACGATGTAACTAATGTTGTATTCCTGCAGGGGTCAAATAACAGTAAAATATAGCAAAAGTTACATATTTTGAAAACGAAAAGATTTATCTTGGATTATCTTCCACTATAAAACTGAGCATGAAATTAAGCACATTTTCCCATTTCAACTTTCTTCGTATACCTCACAGTTTTCGAGATTCCAACGAAGAGCGTTGAATATAGGGTTGTAAAAACTAACTTTTACATAGGAAGCTATATATGAGCTTCACCATCGCTACTGATCATATGTCAGTTTGAACATGTAACCATCATGTAACATGTCCGTCCTAATTTTCCAGGTGCCCAAAATCCGCGTAACAATGTCACAATTAGTGATAATCACTCTGATGGTAGCCGGCCTATATTACTACGACGACCACACCATAGGCGTCGGAGGAAGAGAGTCCACCTTCATCCTAGAAGACAGTTCGGGTATTTGGCCCCGACCTCAAGAAAACTACGAAGTTCAAAACATCGGCAGGACTGCAGTGAGAGCACAGCTTTGGTACGGTGACGCGTTGTTCGCCTGGTGGGGCATCGTAGACGAAGCTGAAGTCAAACCAGGAGACAAGGTCGAATTGAACAACCTAGGCAGCAGCTACTACTACACCGGCTTGAAAATTGTGAATTCGAACGACACCAGAGCCATAGTTCATGGCGAGGGGGGCGATTTGCCATCCCCTTTTGTACCCAAGATTAATAAAGTCGAGCAGGTGCTTTTTGAACTGTTGGATTTCGGCGCCATAAAATTGCTGCCCTACGGTAAATATTTGCGCAGATTCGTCCATATCATCGACTTCTTCTGGCCCCATAAACAGGCGAGTGTGTGGAAAAATATGACCGACAAAATTGTTCCTGTTTTGAACCAAAGGGAACTCAAGTTGGTGCAATCTTTACTCAACAACGACATAAAAGTCTACGAAGAGCAAATTAAAAGTCTCCAAGTTGAAATCGATGATGGAGAATTGCCAAGGGAACATTATATCAGCATAGCGTATGGCCTGGTTGGTGTTGAAAACAAGTTCATATTCAACGAGGCGATGGACAACTATAAAGAGATCAATCTGTGTCTGCTGTCGCTTTATTCCCAATTTGTCTCCATGAAAATGAACTTCTATGTTTTAGGTGAGATGCACACTTCAAAGTCTAGATATATCATGATTAGGTTGGGTATTTTGATGACACCTATTAATAAAATCTTGGGTTATTTTCATACACGAAAACAACTCTCCAGATTTCTCCTTCAGCGTATAAAACCCATATTCCACCCCAAAAATGTATCAAAAACTATCTGAAATATGTCTGTTATTAGCATAGGGAACAAGGGGAAGTTTCATCAATTTCTCAGAAATATTCTCTGAATTGTCAATTACATTCAAGTACATATTGATAGAAGTACCTAATGTTGATTATGATGTAATCTTCATTGTGTGCTACTAAGGGGAGCTTATCAACATCATGAATTGATTTCTACCATGACTAAAACGAATATAAATAAATATTCCTTACATCAACGTGTGAAAACGTCATAAAACACAATGTTTTGTATTTGGAAAGTGGCTTATATTACCATGAAATGTGTCAAACATAAACTCTACATTCACTTTGATGAAAATTCGTCTGGAACAATTTACTTTTTACATTTGATACAACGCACCAACTTATACCTATTTGACTGCTACATTACTGGTTGCGCGCGTGATTACCTACTTTCATATTCGTGACATTCGTGTAAGTATGATACATTTAAATAACAATGCAATTGTGTGTGCAAACGAAGAAAATTTCAGTAATACTGTCCATATGAAATTTTTAGCACCCTGTATGTGTAGTGAGACTTGAAATCTTAAGCTCAATTATTTCACTTTCAGGTATTATAAATAAAGAAGAGATAGGGTTGACAAGCAATGACATTATCGATATCAAGAGATATATGGGAGGTACTGTCAAAGCTGCCAACAAATACATTATGAGCATGCAAACAGAACCTGTGGATGCAGCCTACAACACGTGAGTTATAATTCAAATATATGTAATAGGTCAATAACAAATCAAGTGTTCATCAGTTTCCTGTTCCTATTCAAACTTTGCACAATCCTTCTATCTACTATCATCATTTGACGATTGTCTAAATGGCGCCCAGTCGCCATCTTGAAAGTTTCATCTGTCAATAAAAGGAAGGGGGACATTAAAGAACAGCATGGTATATATAACTTCTAGAATCATAAAACTCTCACTATAACTATGTTTCTGATATATCTGAACGACTCAACAACTATTGGAATAGAAGGTCTTTTCACTGTTTTCGCTGACGACACTACCATTCTCTGGAGTCATAGAAATGTTGATATTTTGGGTAGAATTATATCTGAAGATATTCATACTATCAAATCCTGGCATGACTTAAATTTCTTGTGTTTCATTTTCAATAAAACGAATTTGCTTACGTTCAAATGTTCATTAGATGATATATTTTTGGACAATAATCACCGGATAGAAAATAAAAAACACTGCAAATTCCTAGGTGTATGTATTGATAGTAATTTGAAATTCGATGAACATGTTTAACATTTGGCGAATGAAATTTCTAGTGGGTGTTATGCTATAAGAATAATTTCAAATGAACT
Source organism: Chrysomela aeneicollis (assembly GCA_029955515.1). Taxonomy (NCBI): domain Eukaryota; kingdom Metazoa; phylum Arthropoda; class Insecta; order Coleoptera; family Chrysomelidae; genus Chrysomela; species Chrysomela aeneicollis. The sequence continues at coordinate 4,828,028 of JARUHQ010000018.1, read as the reverse complement.
AGGTTATTCCATGGCTAAAATGGCATATTTTTCATTGATTGAAACCCACATCAGATATGGAATTGCATTTTGGGGTCACTGCAATTTCCAATTATATAAAATATTTAAAAAAGGTCACTGTGATACATGACGAAGTCAAAAATGAGGGACACTTGCAGGCCTCTCTTCATCCACCATCAAATATTAACTGTTACATGTTTATACATCATCGATACATTTTGCTTGATTCAAAAAAATAAAACAAATATTGGTACCACCAGAACAATTAACTATAATACTAGACAAAGTCATAGGAACATGATATCTCTACCCATACCAAAGTCAAATCTCACGAAGCAGTCTCTAATATAGGATAGTTCGAAAGTATATAATCATTTACCAATAGAACTGAGAAATATGAGCAACATCAATAGGTTTAGAAGTTTAGTGAAGAATATTTTGAAACAAAATGCTTATGATTTCATATCTGAATATTACTGTGAAAATTTCATAAATTTATTTTCAACCAATTAGAAGGCTCCTTTTTGTATACGTTGCTTTATGACAACGGGCGGTTACCGTGAAAATTTTTTACCTACTGTATTAAACCAATCAGATGCATTGATTTCGACAAGTTGCTAAGATGACAACCTAAATTATCCGGAAATTTTTGCGGTCACATGACCTAGGTGAAAAATTAAGTGATAATAATCTCCCTGGCTTGACAGTTCTTGACAGCTATACCTATCATCCAATATAACACAGATCTACATCTTTCCCTATCTTATATATTACCATAATATTGCGTAATTTTGATAGAATATCAAGGATTGAGACCTTATTCTACTGAAAATAGCCGAACAAGGAGCTGTCGAATCTCACATTATCGTGGTGGTACAAGATCATGATTTGTGCGACTTTTCTACATCTTTCCCTATCTTATATATTACCATAATATTGCGTAATTTTGATAGAATATCAAGGATTGAGACCTTATTCTACTGAAAATAGCCGAAAAAGGAGCTGTCGAATCTCACATTATCGTGGTGGTACAAGATCATGATTTGTGCGACTTTAATCAGAAGTTGCAATGGAGTAGTGGACAGCATGTTGCAGACGGACGGGGTTCGATTCCCGCCAAGATATACCTTCATTTATTTTTTCAATCATCAATTAATTATTCCTTTGGCAAATATTCACCGAAAATAGTGATCCGGACCCTAACTGATGAGTTAGTGAGTAAAAAGATTACACAAAATTTTGGTAAAAAATTTTCTCTCCTAATCCCCCGCGAGCTTGAATTAATCTCCGTAAATTATTCAACCTCTAGGGAGATTACATACGATAATTTTGTTAGTTCCTATTGACAGAATTAATAAGTGATAATTTTTCTGTCAAAAATGAAGCTTTATTGTCAAAAGTCACTCTGAATGAAATCTGGGCAGACATGTGATATTAGATATTATAATTGAAAACGGATTACTGTTTTGAATGTAACATCTGATATCATAATGTTAGTAATAAACCTTATTTACTATCTACGCAGAATAGGTCGTATGGTTCATCTTTCCATCATATTAAAAGCAACTCCAATTCATGAAATTTTATTACCGAATATCTCCCATGCAACAGAATTAATTCCCTATAATTCTTTTCTCGGCAAAAACATTCGTGACCTTGAAAAAAAATATCGGGAGTAATTACACAAGTGCTTCAAAATTACCGATAATTTTCCATGAAAGCATGTTGTCTAAAAACTGCATGAGTTTATTTTCATATTTTGTCGAAAGCAAAATATGAAAATAACCGAATGCAGTTTTTTTACTGACAACATGCTTGAATGGAAAATTATCAGGTTTATTTTGATGCACGCGTGTAATTCGGTAGAATATTTCCGGAGTTTAAAATTCAGTATTTATGCCTGTCAAGATGACAAATGTACATTTTAACAATCGTTACTATAGATACACGGACCGAGCGGGTATTTTTCGGTACCTACCGGGTATTAACCAGCCCGAAAATGTCCCGCCGGGAATTTATCGCTGTAATTGATCGAAAATGACCCGCTTCATATGGGATTTTTAACATACGATGGAAATATTCGGTAATAATTCTGCTGCTAGGGAGGTTACAAGTGATATTTTGTGTGATATATAATTAGTTCTTATATGTATTTTCTACGATTCATTTTGTCCTCATTGACACTCTCTTATATTATATTATTAATGCTTTGTCAATTAGATGAATTTCTTCGACAATAAAGTATATTCAAAAAAAAATAAACTCATGGAAAACCGTCCGTTCAACTCCTCCTCCAGCTCGTCCGCCGCCGGCATCTTCAACTCCATGATGACGGTGCGCACGCACCTGGCCCTCCACGGCGCCGAGTACCTGCCCTTCTGGACCGAGATGGCGGCCGACCCGCTGGACAACCGCACCGTGCGCAACGACGTGCTCTCCTACTCGAACTTCTTCGGCCGCCCCACGGCCAACCTGTACGCCCAGGCCACCCAGAGGCAGGTGCAAGAGCCGCTGCAGCCGAGGATGGTCGACGGCAAGCGGGACCAGCTCGCCGCTATCGAGGTGTACCTCTCCGAAGGTATGCCTCGGGGTCACGTGTTGGGGCCCCTTCTATTTTTATTTTTGTGTGGTGTGACCTCAAAACAGATTTTTCTTTAATTGGTTGTATTGTTATTTTTTCTTTGGACAAAAATTTCAATATCGTTTTGTAAATATCTTCTTTGAACGTGCTTAACAGAATAGTGATATTTGTTGGCAGTTGGACACCTTGGGTGATTAATTTATTCGAAAATTCTGACAGATGTGTATTATGAAGATTACAAGTGAAGATCAAATGGTTGATATCTGCTTAAAAGGATACATCAACTTCAATTTTGGCCAAATGTACGGGAAAACCCCCATGATTTAATTTCATTCTCGTAATAGTGTAACAAATCCTGATGTTTGTTATTTTAAAATTATGTCATCTACTGACGATTGTTTTCTCGAAAACAGAATTTAACCAAATATTATGAAAATTTTTCTCAAGGCAACTGGTTTAGGTTTGAAAATCAATCACTTAAGTCCTCAACTGAGCGTGTGCCGTCTAGGCTTATTAGTGCTAGATTTTCCTAGGATTTTCTTCTCTGTGAATTATGTTTGCTTGAAAAACAGAGAATATTGAACATAATTTTCGCCCCCCTAGCTATCCCTACCAGTTCAATAACCAGCAATAATACGCCGTGGTAGTAAATGATTAAATACATTCAATGAAATAAACAGAAATAAACAAAATATTTGAAAAATTAATAAAATAAGTATATGGATATCATCAAACGAATCATCAGATGAGATGGTTAAATATTTTCTAATACTTGTAAATAAAATTCAAAAGAACATACAGGGTATACCTTGAAGAAAAACAATAACTGCGACTATGCATTCCGTCCAAGCACAAGCGAAACTGAAGTTCACCCACGAAATTATTTATAGGATGTTAGTTAAAAGAAAAGAACAAAAATACCAAGTATTCTCACCCCTTCGACGTTGTGACTTCTAGCTCCTTGGAAGGTGACGGCTATTCCTATTCGTCCGTCGAGACGGTACATAGAAGACACTTTTGTCCGAAATTGAATCTTCCCAAAACGCACTATGATCCACCGCGAAATTTACGCGTATCGCTCGGTTTTTCTTTAACGAACTGAATTTTTCAAAATTCCCCAATTACACAGATCTACTCTCCAGTTTTCTGTATCAAAATTCGCTTCTCGGTTTTTCCCCGAATGAAAATCTATTTCCCAACAAACATAACACAAGAAGAAAAAAAAATCTCAACCAAAACACTTGTGGGTTATTGCATGGAACCGAGCCTTCCGCACAACTCAAAAACCGGCGACCCACTGCCTCTCGATCTCTCCACGTTTTTTCGAATTGATGCTTTTCTTGCTAGCTTGGCGCTATTCAGTTCACATCAGAAAAATGCATAATTCGCACCCTGTGAGTGTGATCGTCTTATTCTGACTTTCCCACTGATTCAGCTTCCCACGTACGAGTAATGCTGAACTAACCCATTCATTTATCCGACTTATTTATCATTAATTTTAAGTTGTTATCACTCTTAGCTGCCTAAATGAATGCCTCTTTGTTTCGAATCGTGTGAACTTCAGTTTCGGACCGTGGGTATCGAACTTGTATTGGATTGATTCCGCATGTCGAAATTATTCCAATACCTAGTGTAATATAATTATCTAAAATTCTTAATAAAAATGGTAACGGCGTCTTTCAAAGACGTCCTGTTACAATAGTAGAGGAGTAAAAACGTGATATTTTAAAATTAGTAGTTACAGAATGTTCCGAGGAAGCTGAGGATGAATGGATACATAAGGGTTATTGGAAGAGAGGATACAAAGTCTTCCCAAAGTTTCTCCCAGCGTGTTCTCACTGATCTTATGGACTGGCTTATTGTGTCTTGAGGGGTAAACATATGATTTATTTGTTGAAGAGAGGTGGCATCTTTCGCTGCTTTATTAACTTTCTCATTTCCGATTATACCTGAGTGACCCTTAACCCAGATGAAAATTATTTTAGTATCATTAGATTGAAGCTGCAGTAGTGTCAGGATAATTTCATTAATAATAGAGTTAATGTTGGCCACTGAAGCGTTATTGTGAATTGCAGTTAGAACCGATTTCGAATCCGATAGAATGACAGAGTTGCCTCCTCCACTACGTTCAATCCATATTAGAGCTTGTGATATAGCATAAGATTCTGCGCTGTGAATTGACGAGTGATCAGGAAGGCGAAATTTTGAAAGAACTTTCAACATAAAAGGCACATCCTGTGCCATATTCGTTTTTCGACTCATCGCAATACATAGTATTTTATTTATCTAATGTACCCAATGAGGATTTGGTCATAATATTATTCACTATAGGTAGATCAATGTATTTGGGAAAAAATAATGTTGGTTTGTGTACATCAAATCATTGAAATGTAATTGATAAATCGGCAGGATGTTGTGTGAATGTATTTTGTTCAGAGATTCATTCAAGGACACAAAAGCTTCAGTTAATGGAAGACTATTTTTCAATTTCCAATATTTGTTGGTTCAACTCTGTAAGGCTAGATTATAGGACGATTTGAACAGATACTTCGATGAGGTTTTGAATAATATACTAACTTTTTACATGCTAAAAACTTTCTACGAAGGAAAAGATGAGACTCTTGGGCTTCTGCAAGAACAGCAGGCGTTGGGGATGATTTAAAGGCACTGATACATATTTCGTAGCTTTGACTTGCACGCGGTCAAGAAGCCGAAGGGGGCCCCTTCTATTTCTCGTTTGTGAAAAATTTTACTAGAGGCGCAAGTGAGAATCTATGCCGCCATTTTCATTCGGATGTAACATGTGAAACGTACAGACGTCATTATGACGTCTAAAAAGTGTTTCAACATGACGGCAATAGGCCGTCATCATATCGTCAATGCGACGTCATTTGTTGACGTCACGAAATGACGTCTTACGGCAATGTCATTATCACGTCATCCTACAATCGTTATTACGTCATCCTCCAGGTCAAATAGACGTTTGCGATGACGAAAAAGTTCGTCAAAATGACGTCATTCTCCTGCAGCTGGGTAAGACTATAAATTAAGGAGGCGTTTATTGATATCATTTACCTACTAAAAATTTGGAATTATGGTTTTTATTGTTTCGTTCCTAACATTCAGAGCAAATAAAAACTAGGACGTTCGTATGGCACTTTTTTACAAGAAATCAAATCTCCCATTGTATTTCCAAGGCGTTCTTGATCTCAGAGATACAACACACAAATTTGGTTTTTCTCATGGGCGCCATATTGGATTTTCGCATTTTTGAAAGGTCTATTATTTTCTGAATACAATGTATCACACGATATGTTTAGGTATTTTAACATGCTTGCAAAATTGAGAAAAATCGTTCTTGCGACTGAGATCCCCATGGTGGAGCTCGAAGAACGGTCACCCTGTATGTTTATAATTTTATATAGTGACAAAGAATACATAATTCAAAAACATCTTATTTTTTTAGAAAAAAACGTGTGGTTTATGTAGTGTACCACTGACCATGATATATGTTTGAATCCAAAAAGTCATCTGATAAAAATTGTTCGAAAATATCATCAGGGAATGGATAATCCATTTCGATGATGAATTTTTGCACCCAAAAATAACTAATTTAATACATTTTATATCCATGTATACAATTGGTTGAAGCTTCACAAATATTTGAATATGGCTGGATAGCTAGTACATTGTCGTCGTGTGGAACTATTATAATTGTCTGTTCAGTCAAGTCTCAAACTTCTGCCAATATTGTTATTTTATAGAGGTCGTTCGAAGCTCATTTGTTTCAGTTTTTTCTCTGTCAGCGACCCAATTTTGGGTTGAAATTATGTTCTTTTTTTCCTAACATCAGCACATATGTATCTATCCTGATCTTGAATATTTTTACTTTTACATATTTTCACTTAAATAGGTCCAATACTAGTTTTTGAGAAAAAAAATATCGCATTCCAACGAGAAGAAAAGACATTTTGGAGGTACTCACATATTTTGGCCTCCTGAACAAGATTCCAAAGTCGAAACGCTTGTTTCGTAAATACCAACTTTCTACAATCAAAAACACAAGTCCTTCTCTTGACTAAAGCACCACACACGCATACATTCACTTGTTTTCAACACTTCTTGGAGGAAAAAACAAATATTTTTCATAAAGTTTATCGTTCTTCGGAACGTTAACAACACACGAGACTGTGACGAAGCTTCTCGGGTTCTCGATGGGTTTTGTTAATGTTTTGAAGGGTATATTTTATTCGATAATTTCATTAATATTCTCATGAGTATTACAACCAATTCGTGGCATTTTGAAATGTGACAGCACATGGGATCTGTTTCGGTATAATGTTGATTTGATTGGTTGTCCACAATCAGATGACCACAAATTACCTGATTTCATTGGATTCCTACTCAAGCAAAAATTGTTCAAGGTGGCGAAGTGGCCGGCCTGCGCCTCGAGTTCACATCCAACGCCACCTACGACCTGGGCCGCGCGACCGACAACTCCAGCCGGCTCGACCTGAGCGCCACCTATGTGGCCAACCTGACAGCCTTCGGCGACGGCCGCGTCGACGGGCTGCGCTTCCGGCTCGGCTCGGGCGCCGTCCGGACGTTCGGTGACGTGGCGTCGCGGACGTCGCACGAGTTCGCGCTGGCCAATCACCGCATCGCGTCGGTGTACGTGGCGAACGACAGCCGGTACCTCGGGTACTCGCTTGCTAACATCGCCGTGTCGTACCAGTGGGTCTGAGAGGTGGGTTTTGGTTAGCCAGGCCATTGTCGTTCTGAATGGAAACCTAGTAGGCTGAGACTATAATATTGTCTGTTCACTCAAGTCCCAAACGTCTGCCAAGTTGAGGTCGCTACTTTATGGAAGTCGTTCGATGCTCATTTGTTTCAGTTTTTTCTCTGTCAGCGATCCAATTTTAGGTTGAAATATTCTCACCTTTCTACATATTTTTACTCAATAGGTCCAATACAAGTTTTTATGAACGCTTGTTTCGTAATTATACCATATGACATTTTGCTACTAAAAACAAAAAAGTCGTCCTTCTTTCAACTACACAACACTACACACCAAATTCAGTTGTTCTCAACACTTTTCAGTGTGAAAAATAGATATTTTTCGGAAAAATGTATGGTTCTCCGAAAACACGAGACTTCGATCTGTCAACTTGACACTGTCACAAAGTTCGCTCCCGTCGCTCGGATCTCGATGCGTTTGGTAAAACTGTTTTATTTTTTTCAAATATGCTAGTTTATTCTGCTAAAAATTGTTGAATACAAGTAGATATAAGTGTGTGTGGTGTGTTAGTTTAAAGAACGACCAAGTTTTGTGTGCTTTCTTCAGTGGGTATGAAATATGCGTGGAGCAGATATACAACTCAACGTAAACTATCGTATAATCGATATGCCAATACTTTCACTTGCCTCGCATTTTTAGTTTTTCAATTTTGAACACATTGAACACTCTCTACTTTGTGACATCACAAAAGTTTCACAGTTATATTACTGTCACTGACAGACGATGCTTTTTCTATTTCCTGACCTTCTGATCAATGAATCAATAATATCGTATATTCCTGTGCTTGAAACAGAAGCTTCGCTGTGCTAAAAGGAGCGCGTAATTCAAAATGTAAAATAGTTAACGATTATTATGAGAAGATGTCTCTGCCTTACGGAGAAAGTAACGTCATTTTTTCCAGTGAACAGACAATATTATACCGCCTACTAGGTGTTCATTTAGATCGACAATGACCAGGCGCGTTTTGGTTGGGTGGTGAAGGCGACACATTTTTCATACACCGACTCCGATCCGTTGTTTCCTCAAGAATATGATCGGTGCGTGATCGGAACAGGGATTGCACCATATATTTATTAACTACAATATTAGCCATATGCCATAAGAGACAATGTTAGCAAAGTTTATCTATCCTTTTTTTAATTGATAACGTTGATTGAGGGCGCATACGCGAAATTGGGAACGAAATTCAAATCATGAAATGTCGTAAATCTAAATATATTCATAGGAAAAATTTACTTTATATGTAAATAAATATTGTCATCTGGAACATATCCGATGATGGTAGAATACATGAACTTATTTCTGCATGAAGTATACTTAGCTTTGACAGAGGTAATCAGAAATCTTCTGATTCAGCGAACCACTCCTTTCGAATTTGAAAGAATATGAAGCAATCAAGATCAAAACAATGGTAGGAATATAAATTATCCTGAACTTTGCAATATTTTGTTGGACATTAATTGATGGCATAGGCACTTCCATTGTGTCTTGATTTCTGGAATCGTGGAAGTTAACGTACACGACCTGGACACCGACATTGGACTTATTATTACGACAGTCTTCAACTTAAATTACGAATAGTATCACCTGGACAACCATGCATTAATGAAACACAAACACTCAACACGCAATCGAAAAATAATAACGAGAAATGAGGAAATTCACATCAACAAAACAGATATAACCTACTTGTTTGAAAAAGATCGCAAAAGTGATACCCGGCATACGATAAATTCCAATTTGAGTAGCAGCGAGGACATAAGAGAGAAACAACACTAAGAGAGTCGCTCTTGACTGTCATCATCTACTTTTGTTTTGGCGCATTCGCATGAATTCATCGTTGCCAGCGACGCTCTTTTGTTTCGGATTCAGATAGGTTGTCCTTCTTATCAATATTCGTAGTTGATAGATATATAGGTGGCACATATATCATACAAGCTTCCGGCTCCTTTCCGATTCCGGGCTCAGGTTCGATACACTCGCAATTCGTCGCAAACATTATCGAGGAAGGTCCTGTGTGCTAAATTTTCGAAAATTTTACCAACTGCGAATTCGCCATGCTGGCAGCTGATGGAAATCGGAGATCTTTCATGGAGAACAGCGGAAAACGCAGATTTTGGATACATGCATCTTGGACACTAATATCTGCAGAAGGAGAGTTTTGTACACTTTTTCCTTATATGTTGGACGAAGAGACAAAATTTTATCAATATTTCCAGTAAAATTGACTAATATTTTGGGAAAAAACCAAACGACATGAGTCTCGCAGCAGGAAAACGAATAGTCTGCATAATCGGAACATGATCGGATCCAGGAACGCTGTCGGGTAAGTGTGGGATTTGACACGTGTCGAAAAAGTGTGAACTAAGTTATGTTTTGGTTGCGCATGAGCAGAACCGTTCTAGGACGGTTCTGAGAAAAACCAAAACAAAGCTCACGACGTTAGGAGACTTGTACTGATTCCCTCTCAAACAGTCAGTCGTTCGATTGTATATGGATTGTGTTGATTGGAGTCGGATCAGAGCGGTGTATGACAAGTGTGTCCCGGCCTTCATAAGGCGTGTTGTTGTTTGAAAATACAGGTTCTTTAGGTATATATTGAACCTACCCATAACTTTCTCATCTATTGTTAATTTTTTTTCCAAAAATGATCTTGTGTGGTGTGATTTTTACTATTGGAATAACCCCTACCTTCACATCACTCAGAGGAATTCAGCCCTGGTGCTGTTTCGTAACATCTGGCTGATTTTACGAATACAGGTATAACACTTGGATGGACTTCACTGCACCAAATTTGTAGAATGCACCAGAACCTATTTAGACAGTTGTTGAGGCACTGATAGATAGCTCACAATACGAAAAAGTTTCTCCAATAACCAAACTCACATACATTTCTGTTTTTTTCGGATTTTATATAAAAACATCCGTGAAGGCATGGACAGGCAGTGACATCTCTGGGTTAACTAACGAACGCCCGTTGCGAAAACATATTTCGCTACAACCGACCCCGAACTAATACCACAGATTAGAAAAAATCTGTGACTGTCTAATACCTTGAGGAACTATTTGTTGATTATAGGGATAAGTTAATTTATCGCAGGGGAATAACCACGCTCCTTTGTTGTTCGAGTAACACAATACGTACGTGGCGAGGGATATTTTCTTCTCCATGCAATAAAAGACCCTCGAATAGAAGCAAAAATTTCTTCACCTCAGAAGTCAAAGAACATGACAAAACTCAAACAATTGGTTGTCCTCTTCACAATGTTGGTGTACTAACTGTATTCTGATGAAAATATATTCTTAACAAATAACGGGTTTAGAAATTTTACCGTGTTTTTTTCATAAAATTTGTAATACCCTGTAGTTGCAATATGCAATAATAAGTTGGGAATGACTTCAGACTCGAGGCTCTTTCCCATAGGGAAAAATAAATGATATAGGTATTATCAAGGACATTGAATTACTGGCTTCTATGACGTCACCGGGCTTTCTGGTTATCCTTGGGTTGATCTATGATCTACACAAAATACACTGTATTGATGAAAATATTTTAGATCGATAGACCAAGAGCAACTACTTGATAAAACCAAATTTTCAGAATGATCCTATTTCCCGTTCTTCGTAAACGTCTAAGGTACCATCGACCGTGACCCACCCTGTATGTTTATGTATTTGAAATCAGAAAAATGTACCCTATTATTTAATAGTAACAAAATATATAATAATATATAATAAATATAATAAAAATATATTCGTTTCACATGATTATAATTACAAAAAAAAACAATACATAAGATCATTTTTTGAAAATAAAATGAAAATAGATAAAAAAGTCAAGGAGCAGATTCAAAATATTTCGTGATATATCGATCAGATGTTTGTTCATATGTCAATTACATGCATTTCACTCAAAGTTGTATTTCCTTTAGTCTAGCTGATAAACAAATTGATCTGGACGGAGGAGACCATACTGGGAAATGAAGTTTTGATTGACAAAAAGTCGGGTTTTCGAACTGAAAATTGGTAATGCAGCAGTGTCCAAATATTAAAATATTTCCTTTATTTCTTTATATATTTTTTGATCATGCAAGTTTTTCATGTAACTGCTTGATTTTAATTTTATCTGTATTGAATCAACTATATTATCGTTTTACCTATATTGTTTTTTTTATATATTCTCTGCTGATTTTTGTTGATTGTTCTTCACGTTCTTCACCATCATTTGATTATTGTACACATTGTACATATGGAGGATATTACAATAGTATTTCACAATATGAAGAATGAAAATTTGATTGACAAAAAGTCGGGTTTTCGAACTGAAAATTGGTAATGCAGCAGTGTCCAAATATTAAAATATTTCCTTTATTTCTTTATATATTTTTTGATCATGCAAGTTTTTCATGTAACTGCTTGATTTTAATTTTATCTGTATTGAATCAACTATATTATCGTTTTACCTATATTGTTTTTTTTATATATTCTCTGCTGATTTTTGTTGATTGTTCTTCACGTTCTTCACCATCATTTGATTATTGTACACATTGTACATATGGAGGATATTACAATAGTATTTCACAATATGAAGAATGAAAATACCAATTTTATTATTATATTTGTACAATTGAAGTATGTAAATAAACCTTATGGTGTTCTTATTCATGTTTATATTTCCACCATACTCCTGATATTTTGACATACATGATTAACCAAAATACTTTGAGCAACTGTTTATCAAACTATTTATAATTTGGAAGCAAATACCAAAGCTGTATTGAAGGCATATATGGCAAGGTAGCATTTTTTCAGATCCAATATACCATTCTGATCGGACTTATCACTTATTTATTCATGGTTTTGATTGAGAAAATGTTGAACAATAGTAGTTCTCAAAAGTTTTGTATTTTCCTTGGTCCAATTTTTCAGAGTTTGAAGTATTGAGTTTTCCACATGCCGAAGCCCAACATCAATTTGAATAAATGAATAATAAAAAATAATTTCAATAACTATTTATCAACCCGCAAATAAAACCATGAAACATAGCATATTGAACGAACTGGGCTAGGACAAGTGTTAAACTTACGGGGGTTGCTTTGCAACTAAAAGTTGGCGATTAAAAAAAATTGAATAAAATTACATAGGATCAATGAATATCAGTTTCTATATGTTAAATCCCAAAACAACTGTTCTTGAATGTTAATATATTTCAATTATAGAAATTAATTCATGAGAACCGATCATTTTGAATTTATAATAACTATGCTCTGTAGCACATAGCACATCTAACTTTTTGTCCAGGGGAGGGGTAAATTTTCTTATTTCTCAATATGTACCTATACAAAGCATTGCCAAATCTGAATATTTTTGTTTGAAACCAGACTACTAAAATCATAGTGACAAAGTTGTATCAAAATTTCCAATACCATATACATATATGAAAAAATAAAAGAAATATTTGACTGTGGTCTCATTTTGAATAGAATATAAAACATCACTGATCAGGGTAACATTTACTTGACAACAGCACCCTCTCATTGGTTGAATCACCTTCCCAATCAAGCACATCCAAAAGGTTATGATGTTAGACTCATGGTTTGATTTAATTTAAATGCAATATATTTAGATAATTATTGACAACAACCTGAAATATGGAATCATTAGGATAAATAAGCTGCTGAAAAATGTTTTATATTTTTATCCAAATATGCCACAGGATACATAATCTGAAATATTTAGTTTGTTATTGGAATGCATTAAGAATAATGTGAAGGGTAGAGTGTAGCACCTATGTTTTGAAAAAAAATCCTATTATTCAGAATAGTACAAAAAATGTTCATGTATTCATATATCCCAGAAAAACAAGTTCTTGGCAGCAAACATACTGTCTCATTCAGTCTCAACAGGTTTGTGTTGAATCCATAAAAAATTAAAGGGTATTCTTAAAATAAACCAAAACAGCTAAGCTACCTATCAAAATTGTGGGAATTATGATTAGTAACTTCTTTCCTTTACTTCTTTTTTTTGCAACCTACAACAAAATATTCAACTGACAATATCCCCAGTGAATGATATGTTTTCATACACTTCCAATAAGTAAGGTATTAGGTGCATTTTCAAATCCAACTACAGATAATAAATACTTTACTCAATGTAAATTTATAATACTCACTTGACATTCAAAGCATTCCAATTTCTTCTCAAAATTTTGTAATATACCCAACAAACAATGAACTGAAGGGTGAAGATTTATATTACAAAGATCTATATCTTCTCTCTTCACAGCATGTGTGAGCATTGCCAAGTGTCTACGTAACTGTTCAGACATCTGAGTCAACACTATTTGGGTGTACTGGTTGTCCACTATTAGGTTTATCTTCCTTCTGAAACAAGATTAGTAACATTCAATAAAATATATACATTGAGTATTCCAAAAACTTACTCGATAGGAATTTGAGAAGTGCTGAGCAGTTTCAGAACTTTTTTTCTTTTTTCAACCTCTTTGATTCCAATTTCTTCCAAATCTTCATCAACCAAAAAGTTCAAATCATAGGAATCTATACCATGATTTTTAAAATTGTTGTAATAATTTTCCGATTCGCAAGAGCGCAAAATTATCTGCAAAATATCCATCTCCAAAAGACACAAAAGGTTAAAAATGAGAGTGATTTCCTAGATAATTTGAAAGCAAAATTTACAATTTTCAAATATAACAAAAATAAGTGTGAAGTAGCCTATCAATGATTTAAAAACAAGAAGTAGAATTCTTTTTCTTTGTTTATCTTTGCCATGAGTGCCAGGCTTGTAGACTATCCGGCCATGTAATGCTTCTTCTTCAAGTTTTCACTTTTCAAAATGGATGATGCTTCATAATCTTCATTAAATCTTAAATCCGAATTTAATCATTCTACAATTACTCAAAAGACCCATCATCGAAGAAAAGAATTATCGAGATTCTGAACATTCTGTGAGTACATAACTACATACACATCAATCGTATATCTATATGATATGATATATGTACTTTCCTGTAATCAAATTGAAAGTTTTGATGAGACTCAATAGTCATGGATTTGTATCACTTCTTTAGTTGGGTGTATACTGTAATATTTGAAGTCAATTTGGAAAATTTTGAGTTGAAAAATTTGCTTTTTTTTTGCTTCACAAAAAATTATATGAGTATCACAGATGAGGAGTACCATAGATTAAGGGAGTATTTAATCTATGGGAGTACCTATACAATTTTTTTAATTTCAATTCACAAAATTTATTCATATTTGAAGATACTAGTGAACATTCAATCAATACTCTATTTTTATATGGAATTTCAAATTTGATAAACACTTTAAAAATGAATGAAATACATCATGTTTCATGAAAATGTATTACCTATATGTGTATAGTTCACCATTCAATTACAAAGAATATTGTACAATCACCTCGACAATCACTATACAGAAGGAACATAAGAAATTAATGAAAAATACAATGACACCTGTAAATCAGATACTGATTATCACACAATGTTTTCTCGAATCCTAAAATTCATAGTTTTTCATACTCTTGTCCGGGTCGAGTCTCCAACCATTCTGTCAACTAGCTGAGGAACATAATTGTATTAGTAAAAAAGTTACACTGAAGGCATTCTTCCATTCCATAGATTCATTTAAATATTACATATTTGTCTTATGTGTTATCAATTTATCATTATAGCTATTCTATAGTATTTCTTTAATATGTGCTGTACATTATTCAATTTCAATGTTAATTTCTCAAAATGGTTTTTAAAATGAATGAGCAGTCTATGTACAAAAATAGTACATAGGTATAGGCAAGGTGGTGTGAGGTGGTATAGGCGTTGCAGAAATGAAGGGGACATTCAAAGACATACCCGTGCTCATCTACTTTATTACTATATTACTATAGATATATTACAGTGTGTCCACCCTAACGACTTACCACCCCTGTAAAATCGTTATTATTTGATTGGTTTTGAAAAACTTTTTTTTGTTGGATAGGTATTCAAAAAGTGTATCCAACAATAGTGTGAATATATTTTTTTGCTGTTATCGTGGCCAACTGCGGTCAATTTTATTTACCCATTTAAAAAAAAAAATACTATTAGGGATTTTTTTCACAGGATTCTGAATCAGGATCACTTTTAAACATGCCTGTACCGATTTTCATCATCATAAAACACAACATGTCCGAAAAAATTAGTTTGCTATTGTGGTATTTTTGGTAAGAATCAATGACAAATTATTATTGGGAATTACTTCAAACATATCTTTACCGACTTTCATTCATTCATTAAAATATACAATGTGTAAGAAAAAGAAATTAAGTGGTGAACAAAAATCATCGACGTATTGAAAAGTGTATTGGAAAATTAGGTAGATCAATGATAATTTGTCATTAATTCTTCCCAAATGTACCATATTATTACTTTTGTTTGATGAAAAATTCGTTTTTTAGGACATCCTGTCTGATGATGAAAATCGGTACAGGTATGTTTCAAGTGATCTTGATTCAGAAACCATCATTATTTTTTTGTAAAAAAAATCCATTATGGTAATTTTTGGAAAAATGGGTCAATACAATTTGTAGCAGAGTTGGCCACGATAACAGCCCAAAAATATAATCACTCTATTGTTGGATAGACATTTCAAATACCTATCAAACAACAGGGGTGGTAAGTCCTGAATATTCATAATCTGCTGTTTCTGTTATTGAGATTAATCAATATTGAAATCCAATAGAAAAGTGATATCCATGATACAAAAAATGAAGACACTACAAAATCAAAAGCAAATGAAGCAATTGGATAGTTGAAAATTGTTCATTACAAAACTAAATCAGTATTCTCATTCAAGAGGGAAATCAAAAATTGGATATATGAATCACCAAGAAATGTATTAACATCTGAAATTATTAGGTACATTAAAATGAAATGTAGAATAATTTATACTTAACAGACTTGCTGGAAAAGTATTCCTTTCAAAATTAATCATTTTGTTGATATTTTATAATAATTTTGTTATCATCTAATATCAAAAGTTTTACCTGGTTTTACTCTCTAATATTCACTCAGTTTATTCTGGTTAATTCAATGAATCTATGTATAATTTGTGAAATCATTTTCTGTGGAAACTTTAGGTAAACTCATATCATTATACTGACCAAAGTAGGTTTTCAACACTGAATTTCAATCACAGATCATGTGTAGGTAAGTATATATCTTTGAACTATTGAAAAATTATTTGTTTGGTTTCTAGGAATAGGGTACAATTTTTATGACCAAGAGGAAATGGTTCTAAATGTGTATAATTTGGCATAATTTACTATTTGATTTGTGGACAGTCTGTAGTTTCTATTTCCTTTTAGTTATGGCATTTGTTATTTACTACTATAATTTAAAATCATAGACCAAAATAACTTACACTTCCAATTCCTGGCAGACTTAAAATTGTACCCAAAATTGGCACCCTCCTCAAGAAATTGATGGCAACTGGGAAAAATCCACTGTGAACAAATGACTCAAATTATTCATTGAAACTAATAGTGCTTCAATCTCATACCTAAATAATAAAACAAAGCCATAAGTTTCAGCTATCATTCCAAACAATGGCCACTTTATGAGCACTAAAAAAATTCCTCCAAAAAAGGCAATGGTCCCTTTAGCTTTATGCCTTTGAAAGAAAAATCTGAATGTCCTTTCTCTGCCTATAACACATGCTAGACCTGCTATGAATAATATCTGGAATGAATAAAAGAAGCCTCAAAGTAAAACCCTCAAATAGATTTACAAGTTTTGAATATCAAAATGTAAATTTCAGCTTCAAATTGGATTTGAAAGGGTGATTGTCAATCGAAATATCGATAAAATATCTCACATTTCCTAATGCCAGAAGACTTCTATCAAGTAACAGCATAACACCCAGGAATATAAAAAAAATTCCAAAGGCTGAAAGACCCACTCCAATTTCTGAAAATTCAACAAGGATATAACGTATTCGTAAAATTTTTTCAATACATACTCTGTGTATCTGTTATTTCGAACATTTTATATGTTTCCTAAAAGATTTGTGATTAAACTTTTCAAAATGAACCAATAAACCAAACCAAAACATGACACACAACCTATTACTTTGTGACACAACACACATAACCTTTTCCACGTCAACATAGTTCTGTCAATGTCACCTGACAGTCCTGACATGGACATGACGTCAAGAGACGAGCTTTCAACCCCTTTCAACCGAGTAACAAAATACAATAAAAAAGAAGTAGACGAAAAATAAAATTTGAATTTGAAAATGGTGTGAAGCAGAAAGTATTTTTAAAATGAACGGATTGAAGAATTATGTAATAATTCTCTAGTAGATATTTTTACTATTCTCATTAATGTTTTCTGAATTTGAGATTAACCCCACCATTTTTCAGTTCAATTCGTTGTTTTGTGAATATTTTCAAATAGATTTCAAAATTTCAGAAATTTATTGCAGTTGTTGTTCTGTAATATTTCAGGTAACTAACCTTTCGTTCAATACAATTTTGTGAATATCCAAGAGTACGTCCTAGAATTAAAGATGTCTTGCACAATGCAGCGAACTCAAATGGAATTGGTAAGGATAAAATTGATGAATTGATGAGAGATCGGGAGAGCCATAATATATATGATGCCTTTTTTTTATATATAACGAGTTAATCAAATGGTCGATCGTGCCATCTAAATAGGGCTCTTCAGGACAGATCAGTCTGAACATTATTGGTATAAATTGAAATTATGTATTTGGTAAAACTTCGTTTGTCGCACTCCTATGAGTTTGGAAAACATTTTTTGTGGAACTTACGTATTTTGACCTCCTGATCACGAATCTGAAGTCAAAACGCAGCGGTCTCAAGTATTTTCGGAGATACGGCCCCATTTTGTCTCAAAAATGCACCATTTGACATGTAAAATTTCTGCTATTAGGAATACACAAAATTCACCCTTCTTTGAACCAAAACACTATACACGCATATATTTACTCGTTTCCAACACTTCTCAGCAGAAAAAACGATTATTTTCCAAAAAATTCACCCTTCTTTGAAATGTAAACAAAACAACCTTTTTACACTGATTTTCTGGTAATTTGTATTTATGATGTTGGCAACGTGATTGTTTGGCTCATGGTAAGACGTTGCCAACATCTCAAATAAAAATAACCAGAAAATCAGTGAAAAAAGACGTTTTGAAGAATGGCGAATTTTTGTGAAAATAACAGTTTTTTATGCAAAAAAGTGTTGGATACAAGTGAATGTGAGCATGTAAGATGTTTTGGCTCAAAGAAGGATTAATTTTGTGTGATTTTATTATAGCAGAAATTTGAGATGTCAAATGGAACATTTTTGAGACAAAATGGAGCCGTATCTCCGAAAATACTTGAGACCGCCGCGTTTTGACTTCAGAGGTCAAAATATGTAAGTTCCACCAAAATTTTTTTCCGAACTCATAGGAGTGCGATAAACGAAGTTTTACCAACCGGTAGCAACTTTGATTTTTCGAATAGAACAGATCAAGGAAAATAAAATTGAAAAGCTTTATATCGATGTCCTAATTTATGAAATCATAAATGGATGAGAGGCTGGATCAAACTCAAGCTGACACTATATTGCTTCTTGAATTATTATATATTGAAGATACGAGTTCACTTAAGAACTATGGTAGTATTTTTTTCTGCTGATGATCGGTGCTATAACAATAAATGATTGAAAATTGCCTTTTCGATATTTATTCGAAAAAATATTTTTTTTTATAGGAACACCCTTATTGTATATATTTCAATTTCAATCGATTGCCGCTACTCCTTCCGGAACATAAATTATTATAACAGACTTGTGCGCATATCTCTGTGCTAAACAGCGGAAAAATACTACTAGTAATTAGCACTCTAATTTAACCGACCTCATCGTATCTTTAATAGTTCCGATTTGAGTTCGATCAACTCAAAAACAAGCCGTTTTAATATCGAAATAGGCGGAGTATTTGAACGAAATCAATCTGAATTTGAAAGAAGAGCTGATGAATGAAAAAATTCACAGGATGTTCCATTCGAAAAATCAAATATCGTTGAGTTTTCAGTGCTTCCAAAATTATTTTCACCTTCATTATTTGAAAAAAAATCTGTTGCCAATCCAATGAAACCATTAGGTCAAATCGAACTTTGACTTTCATGATGGCCCCAATGAGGATTGTCAAAGGCATATCGTCAGTAGTATCGACAGTAATATTTTCGAATCATTTGTTCGATCAACTGGTACATTTAGGTCACCCACAAATCCCACAATCAGTCTAATCACTAATCCTAATCTTCTGGAATTCAAAGAGCATCACAGGCGAAGCGATGAAAAGCGCAGTGAAGTCCTTCACCCTGTCAAAGAGATACGTGCAGATCGTAGTGAGGGCTTCCATACTGAATATTTTGTATCGCAGAATATCTATAACCGATGCTTGTTTGAGAACAAAAAAGTTGGAGAACCTTCCTTTCGTTGCATTCAAGAGCACGAGGAAAGTTAAGGATCCCATGCTCAATATGTATATTTCATGGATGGATGGCATCAAAGACGCTATTAGTAAGAATTATGTGAGTATACACCTACCTACGACCGTCTAGTGAACCACCCGAAAATATGCACGCATATTTGAATTCGAATTTTCGAAGTCACTGATAACTCATGTGACGGTTATTCGAAAAACATAATGACGTCATCAAATACCCTGATGTGGAGGTCGAGAACGCCTTTAATAATTTTTTCATCGAAGCACCTCAATCCTTATTAATACTATTTGGCTAGATTTGTGTATGGCTTGACCCAATAGTTGTAGGTACTCCTGAAACTTTTTGAAACAAAAATTTACTCACGAGAAATGTCATATGACTGCTCTTTAAAAATTTGGATGCAAATATTGAATACCTCATATTTGGTGAATGATAAACAAAAACAAGTTTTCAAATCAATGAACTTTTCTACTTATATGGAATACTTTTTTTTGCGAGGGATTTGACATTGGGAAACCCGTTTGCCACAGAAATTATATGGAATAATGGTATTCCATATTTCCACCAACACATGGCCAATATTCCAGATTATTCCTGTTACAGCTCTCTGTATATATATTTGGCTCAAAGTAGATATCAGTGAGTTTGACTGGTTGCCATGGGATGTGAACGCACTTTGTTCAGTGGAACAATGATCTCATAACACAATCATATTCCATATTTTCACCTTCTCCTCTATATTTACGTCCAATATTCTATGGGCGGATGACAAAACTTGACCATGATGCAGCAAAAATAAATTCCCGCTGCCGCTGTAGAGTTTCTAGGAGTTGCGATTTAGGTAACTCAAAGTTACGTTTTTTTTTCGAATAGTACACTCTCTATTAATATATTTTGAAACATAAATGCTTTGTGCTTCTCAAGAATATATCTACACATATATGTATTATACTTTAGCGGGTTATATCTGAATGTTGACAGCTCATTTCGAAAATTTGACTACACCACGGATTTTACTTAAAACAGTGCATAAAGTATACAGCTTTTACCATTCCAATAATGGGACACCCTGTAATACTGTAGTACTGTAGGTAGGATTGTTTCATGAAGAAAAGAGGATTCAATTTGATTGTGATTTATTGCTATTTGGACAGACGGGCAATTTTGAGAATAGTAGAATATGCGGGCATGTTTTCACGGCTGTTTATAACTACTTTGACGAGACATATATTTACCGCGTATTCTTCAACTGTTCCAGTTGTCGGAAATTTTCATTTTCATGAAGAATAAGAAGGAGGACGTCTTGGAGACTTACAGGTTCGCAATGCGATACAATACGGACCAAACCGAAGAAAACCAGCGTACACTCGAATACGTCAAAGAGGACACCATGGCGCTGTTTCAAGTGATTTTGGATTTGGGAAAAATCGAGAAGCTATCTAGGGACATACTCATCGACATCGAGTTCACCTATACCGACAGTAATCATAATAACGTTTATTCGTCATATTTCCGTATACAAAACCGAATACATTTATTAAATTGTGCTTTCGAACAAACAAGGGTGGATCACATAATTAGTATTAATCTACTTATATATGTATGTGATATTTCCATAACAAAATTATATAGAATGAAAAATTCAAAAAATTATAAAAAAATTTTGATGAGTGCGTAATAATTGTTATTATTTTTTTATATCACATCAATTAATATTTCTGAATCAATGAATAATATTCATGAAAACATGGCGAGTCAGAATAAAACCGACAAACTTCACATATCGTCATTATCTCATTTTGAGGTGAAGTGTGAACGTATAAGTCCTAAAATGCATCCTCAATGAACTTTGTTCTATTTGTGTGATACATCTTTCTTATATGCTTCTTCAGGCAATTGAATTGGTTTCCTGTAAAAATGATGATGCGAAATTAAAATCCGACATACCTATATGTTTTTCATGTTCATATATGAACGTATATGTCCTAAAATGCATCCTCTTTGAGATTGAAAGTACAAAAAAAATTTAGGTTCATATTTTGAATTCTTCGAAACCCCTGTAGGAAAAAATTGGTATAGCATATTCTAGATTAATCAAGGTAATCATCTGGAGATATCATTTTCGAATTTCGTTGATAAGAGGAGTAGTTACCGAAGTATGTCTCCACATAAATATGTTCCTTCATATTTTTTCTCAAGACACATATATGAAATGTCAAATTGGTATGTGACATCAGTTAGGCTTATTGGTGCTCAACCCGAAAGTAATACCATTTCGCAGGCCTGAATGTAGAGGTTCCTGAGATATTTGCGAAAAATTGAAGATAATTCTTGAGGTCACAATATTAAGCAGTAGAGACCCAATTTGCTGCGTATCATAATCGCATAATACTGATCTTTTCACAGTTTCACAAAAAATCAAAGAACTAAACTCTGAGTAATTAGGTACCTTGACCGTGATTAATCTGAAACAGTGTACCAAAAGTTTCTCTCTACAGGAATTCCAAAGAAATTGAAATAAACCTCAATTTTTTCATACTTGCGAGTCTTGCAACACCCTGTATCCCAGAGAAGATGCATTTTAGGACGTACATTGTTAAGAACTGTTCACCTCAAAATGGGTTAAGGAATCCGTTTACGAAGTTTGTCGGTTTTATTCTAACTCGCCCTGTGAAATATAATGACAAAATCGATCTTTAATGATCCTTTTTTGAACGTTTTGTATTTTTCGATATGTTTCAAGTGGTGTAGTAAAAAAAATCAGTCTTCTGAGTATTATAGACGTGTTTTTGTGGAGTGAGTTGAATTTTCACTATCAAAAGAAATACTTTTTAAACAAAAATCTGCTCTACATCTTTTACCCTGGATTCGTAAGATGCCTCCTCACCGTATATCATTTTGAATATAATTTTTTTCTTCATTTAGAGAACAGTCATTAACAACCGTTTCAACTTGCAGTCTTAAATTCCATATAGGACAGTTATAGATATCAGTGAAAAACAGCGAGTGTTTTCGAATAGTTTATGCTCAGGAAATGTGAAAACGAATTTGATTTTTTTCTCGTTTCAGTCACCCCCGCCAATTATGAACCCCCGGGCTTCATGGCGGCGGTACGAGCAAATTGCCTGAGAAACCACGTTTACAATGTGCACTTGGGCACCCTGAATACGGGGTACCACAAGCTGACGTGCAGGGCGCAAGGATTGATAGTGAGAGTCTACACAATAGTTGTGGAGGAAATTCTTGTTTCATTATCTTTTTAGATCGACGAAAGGGCTCTCACACCACTAATCAGCTCACATCCCGGGGACGAAGATTGTAAGGAGAACATTGATATGGTCGAAATGGATCAAGAGGCTTCCAAGTCGGTAGCAAATAAGAAAAATGTGCCGCCAAATAAGAAGATAATAGGTGGAACATTTTGAACGCAATCTTAGCATTTGTCTTGGAGTTTTTGTTTTGTTTTCAGTGCATGAAGAAATCATCATTTTAGATGATGGAAACGTCAAAAATAAAGAAAGAAGCAAATTCAATACGAGCAACATTACTATTTCTGGTAAGAATACTTGTTTTTGTCAGTATTTTTCCACTTAGTTCTACTATTATATCTAATGAAGACTGTGCCGACTGTGGGAACCTATACAGTGAGACGGGCCTTTGGTTTTTCGAAACTTATGGAATAAATTCAGAAAAGATTAAAAAACGAACCGCCAAATATATCCGGATAAGTGAACAACATTTTTGGGATTACTCACTGTGTGTAACTCTTAGGTTATACCGAGTTTCCCATGCTGTTCAAGTTCATCCTTATCTTGGGCACACTATAGATTATCTACTGATGAGTAGAAAACGCTGGTAAGGCATAACAAATTCTCATAAAAAACATGAGAAAAACAAGATATAATACATCTTGGAATCGCCTAGCTAGTAAAATCAGTTGAATGAAAAATAAAAAATTACATTGAAATAATATTTTTTGAAATAATCTTTTCTACAAATGCACTGAAAGTTAAGACATAATTTATTTCATTGCTTTTCTGGGTTATTCGGTGGGTGAAAGATTCAAAATCTTGACGCGGATAAAAATATAGACCTTCAATCTTTAGTTACTCACAATATCTGTTTTTTTGTGCATTTGTAGTTGAGCTTGGTTTTACGTTTTTACGTTTATTTTTCATTGTTTCAATATTTTTCATTGAATGTTGACATCTTTTTATTTATTTTTATCAGTCCTTCTTTTTTATTTCATAACTCAAAGGAGTTGTTTAAGGAAAATTCCTCAGCAACTCAGCAGTTTCGTTATGAAATGAATCGAAATACTTATCGCAAAAATTCAATCATTTGTGGAATTACTACTGGATATTCGACAACATTCCTTGAATATTCGAATGAAAAATAGTAATTATTCCCTGGAGTTCATTCATATAGAGTTCATTCATATAGAGAATATAATTTAATATTCTATAGATATTTTATCAACATTCTTAATCTAATAGTTCATGAATGTTCTGGGAATATTCAATTAATTCTATATATCCCATCCATAAAACATCATAAAATACAATGGAACAATGCTTTTAGAATAATCAGAGGAAGTATGCTATGATTTTTCTAGAGTACATTCTAGGATTTTCGTTCAAAACATTCTCAACACATTCTATAAGAATATGTTGAAGAAGGTTCGTCGTAAGAACATTGACAGAATAACATTCTGTGCTGTCCGCGACGTCTTCCCGAAATAATCCTCCTCTCGACAGACTTCGTCGACGACAACGTGACGATCCTGAGCGACGCCTCCAGCCACGCCGGCGCCACCGCCGCCCCGGCGGTGCTCGACTGCGTCTGCGAGCTCACCGCTCCCCTGGACACCGTCACCGTGGGGTGCGCCAAGTGCGCGAGGCGATGCCACGCGCCGTGCGCCGGATTTTACCACGACGACGACGCCGCCAGCTGCGCCACCTTCCGGTGCAACCGGTGCGTCACCACCGACACGATCATGGCGTCGTTCAACGCCAGCGAGGCCAACCTGCTCGCCATCATCAGGTTGGTAGCACTGATCTATAATACAAACTGGATGAGCAGTGCCATAAACAAAAATTCGGCCAACTATAGTAACTGACACTTTGGAGCAAAGCACATGCGCATTAACGATACGTCAAGCAGAGGCGTCTCCTATGGGTTAAGTGGGTTTGATTGTGAATAATTGTATTGGAGCATGATTCACAATAAATGAAAGAAGTGAGGATTCTGAAATATTTATTTGTTTGAAAAAATATACAAAATGATATTGCTACCTATCAAATGATACCTACATCATCTGCTTGAACACATGAGATCTTCCAATAGATTTCAGCCATTCTGTTTTCAAATCAGGAGGTATTCTGAAATAAATATATTTAGGTGAAATTTGCAATGTATCTCTCAAAAATTAAAAGATAGTAGAAAACATGACCACATCAATGATTGGAATACCATCGATATAATTACCTGTGAAATGTATATAACGCCTTTCTGGTTACCAGCTCCAGCATAATTGGGGCATCCAGGCACAAAACACTTCATTGTCTATAATACCTTTACAGCTCGAACTCAAATTAAAAGTTTATGATTAGAAAAAATTGCTAGAATCAGATTCGCTATAACAAAAGAAATGGGATTTGAAGAAAATATAAACACGGCAAACGCCACTGATAAAAATGACTGCACAATGAATCGACGTTGACACTTTATAGCAACACACATGCGCACTTTGGATTTGGAGTGTTCAATTTGGCGTGTTTTCGGAAACGGATACTGCTCATCCAGTTTGTATTATAGATCAGTGGTTGGTAGTGGAGGAAATTGGAGTCGAGGGTATTCATGTCATATATCATATCATCTGTCATATCATCTGTCATGTCATCTGTCATGGCATCTGTCATGTCATCTGTCATGTCATCTGTCATGTCATCTGTCATGTCATCTGTCATGTCATCTGTCATGTCATCTGTCATGTCATCTGTCATGTCATCTGTCATGTCATCTGTCATGTCATCTGTCATGTCATCTGTCATGTCATCTGTCATGTCATCTGTCATGTCATCTGTCATGTCATCTGTCATGTCATCTGTCATGTCATCTGTCATGTCATCTGTCATGTCATCTGTCATGTCATCTGTCATGTCATCTGTCATGTCATCTGTCATGTCATCTGTCATGTCATCTGTCATGTCATCTGTCATGTCATCTGTCATGTCATCAAAAATATAATTGTCATTGTTATCACAATTTTCTTTGGTCATGAGCAAGCTGAGTTTTTATGCACTTATCTGTATTTCTGTCTCTCTTTCATCAGAAATTATTTAAGTAGAGTACCGATAATAATTTTCATCAACCGCTATATGGTTGACACTATTGACAG
This sequence comes from Chrysomela aeneicollis, assembly GCA_029955515.1. Classification (NCBI taxonomy): domain Eukaryota; kingdom Metazoa; phylum Arthropoda; class Insecta; order Coleoptera; family Chrysomelidae; genus Chrysomela; species Chrysomela aeneicollis. The sequence continues at coordinate 4,801,707 of JARUHQ010000018.1, read as the reverse complement.
TTGACTTTTGACAATATTAACAGTTGATATTTTCACCGTGGTCCGAATTTCGCTAATTATTCTGAGCGCGCTCCGAATTGTCAATGCTGGTCCGAATCAGTTTGTACAGTTGGCACAGCTTTGATTCGGGCCACCTTCGAACGCGCTTATTATGAATTTGAATTCAACTGACAACCTGAATCTGACATCAACTGACATTATCATGGAAGAACAAGCGTTGGTGCGAGCAATAACTTCATTATTGATGATGATGAGTATAGCGATACTGAAATGTTGTTTATCGACTCTTCATCTAGTAGCGAGGATAAAGAAGTTGATGGAGCCCTCTACTATAATGTACTTTTGGTAATATCGCACAAAGAAGATCGCTGGTTTTGAGCAAGGTTAATATTCTACTAACTTTGGGTTTTGAGACCTCGAATTGAGAGAGCTGTTCCTCCAAATCACACTTCAGGTAGGTATGAGAAATGAGAATGTCTTTCAATGAGATCAACTTTGTACCTTTATTGTAGAATATCCTCAAACATTCGAATATTGTTCACTCTTTTCATCTGATAAATGCCACAAATGTGACAGCGCTCAGACTGCTTCACCTCGAAACTGTGAGCACTCGTGGAGTGTTTTCTATGGAGCACTCTGAGCGTGAGAAGTGATGTCATCCATGACGTCAGAGTAAACCACAATGCCATAATTGCGATGTTCTAAGCGCCATTCGGACCGTCAATAAGTTAAGCGCAATTCGGACCACTGTGTTTGGTTCACAAATATTTCGGAACAATCGGAATGGTTTTCTTGCTTGGCGGTTTTTTCAATAATCAATTTCGCTTTTCTGCTTGTCTCTTGCATTGTCGTATTTATTTCAATATCATCAATACTAAGAAAATAAGGATGTTTAGCACATACATATTTTTGAAAAAAAGTTCCTAGAGCCCTGTAGCAATAACCACAAATCAAAATGTCATTATTATGATTTCCTAACTAGAAAAAAAACTTAAACGTTTTTCTATATTGAGAATAATAGTTGTTATTCACCTCCGTTATTCTTCCTTATGTTAAATTAATAACCACAATAGAATAAAATTATAAATAATCAATAAACGACATTTCTAACAACCGTCAAACCATCTGACCAAACATAACAGTCGGTTGTTCGGTTGACAGAATGACCAATTTTTCAGGATTATGTTCCGAAAATAACCAATAATTTTTCAGGCTAGCGATGTCAACCGTTGATTAACGGAATGATAAACCAGAATTTAGGTAATTATCGGTACTTTTCCATAATGAAAAGAGGAAGGTATACACTGAGTGCGCACTGGTTTTACCAATGGAAAAAGTGCATATCAAAATTAGCAAAATCTCAAAAGATATATTTTTCGAAACTTTTGGTTAGTAATTCATTGGCAGAGATGCAATATTAGAGTTCTCACTAGTCATTGGAATGGTTATCAGTCATTTATGAAATATGTTTAGCCAAAAAAGTGCCTTGCAACAAAAACCTCACGTTTTTAATGGTTTTGCAAATCATTTACATCGCTGAAGTTTTTTTTGAAACCAAACGGAGTTTCTGAAATCTTTTCTGATATTTGTATTTAATTAAAAAATTGGAAAAATAGAATTTTACGAAAATTCACATTCTTCTCATCTCCACATTATTTGAGGAGCTCCAACCAAGAGATCCTGAATTTTGCTAATTTTGAAAAATGTGTTTTTTTTTGGAGTAACTGAAAACCGCACTTTTAGTATATATCTCTAAGAGGTGCTAAGTAGGTTTGAAGACGATTCTGAGTTGATGACAATTTTTATTTTTTCGATTTGTTGGTTCTCTAGATTCACATGATACGTTATATTATAGTTTGCCGCCTCACGAAATTCAAATTTGTTTATTTCGAAAATGAAATGGATTCGAATTGTCATTCTAGAAAGCCTGAATAACACACTAAACAGCTAATAATTTATTTCACGAGAATTCAACTGAAAATATTTTTTTTATTTATATAAATCCACGGATCTGATGAGGAAAAACCGCTTCGAAGTAGTGAACTAGATTGAATAAAGTATTCTCGAATTATATGGAATGATACTTTTCGTGGAATATACCCATTATTGAACAAATATATACAGGATGTCTTATAGAAACACCGCAATCCGCAATAAGCTATAACCTCACCATATTTGGATGGAGATCGGCAGCGCAACTGTGTCACTTGAACAAAAAAGAATGGAAATTATTGGCAACAATGATGAAACCACACCGCATATTGACACCATGTTGGTTTTTTAAAGGTTAATCTTGTTCTTTTCGAATAAGAATAAAGCACTTCCTGGCCACATTATCGAACTGGTGGACGAATCGCGCAAAAAAATGATATTCCAGAAGCTGAAGGAGTTTGGCATTTACATGACTGATCCAAAAACTGGAAGAGGGTGAGTTTTCATTACAAGAGTTAGTTCTATTTCTCAGCGATTATGCTTGAGCATATTCAATTATTCCAAGGCGGTGATCCTATCAGTAAAATATTCTATGAAATATCAGTCAGACAGTCTTGAATTAAATTTGATACACAGTTCACTGTCTGAGGCAGTATTGAGTGAGTTTAATAATGTTGAAGATGCCTTTTGTCAATAATCAAATTGATACCCATGTGAACTTCCTGTGCTTTGACAGTATATCTGTTGACTGAATATTAACAAATCAGTGATAAAAACGTAATGTGTCATAAGAAAATCGTGAAAAAAAATCAAATCAAATATGAAACTATGAGATTTTTCAAAAACTTAAAAATATAATTCATCATTCTAATAGTGTGTTGGTGATACACACCCACATTTCAAGAAAAACTTAACGTGGTGAATTGTGAACCAAATTCGGTTTCAGTATGTGTTATGAAAGAGATTCAGTAAATATCACTATTTTTCAGATAAACCCAATAACTCTGAACATTATTCTTGAAGAAAATATTGAATTTACTTCCCTAATAGCTGAAACACCAATGTATTTTCTTTTTTTTCAGCTCATTCAATACAGATAATTCAGAAAGGGCAGCTCCACTATTTTTTAATACCGATAATTCCCAATTTCTTCACTAAATTGATTAACATTATTCGTTTCTGTGTTTATGTTTTCGTTGTAGTTCTTATTTTGAGTTTTTAATACATGACAATTTGATTATTTTTCATTTATACCTGCTTGTTTAATTGACATTCAAGGTGATTATTAGGTTTTTCATTCTTAAATTTCAATAATCGATTAAACACTTTGAAATTAAACGAAATATATCAATGAATATAATAAGTAATAGTAGATGTACAGGCCATTGAATTACATTTGAAATTTTATTGATGCCACTGGATTATACATATAAAATAAGTGCCTCGAGAATGTGAAAGTTATCATCTCATAACTTCAAGAACGAAAGTAATAAAATCGAAATTTTGCTTATTACTCGAAAATAAAAGATGATACCAATTGTTCGTTTTTGCCAGCGAATTATTCTCGTAAAAAGAGATCTAGGATGCGACCTCCAATTTTTTGTTTCTCCTATAATTACCAAGTTACCTTATAAAGAAACATCGAAATTTGCCCACCCTCACACCGAAATTCGAAATATCCAAACAGGAGAGTAAATTATTTCTGGAACCAATTTATTTTGAGGTCAGTCTATGAAACCAAGCGGGTCGTAATACAAAACGTTTTTTCCCAAATCGTATCTGTCCAATTTCATAGTGAGCTGTCGCGCCATCCAGACACAGCAATCGTCGCAGTCGTCCTTCGCAGGAAGGTTCATCGCCAGGTGGAGGTAGTACTTCGCTTTGTAGTACTGTCCCATCTCGAGGCAAGTTTTCCCCAACAGGTACAAATTCGGCAGGAAGGTTCGCGGTTGCAGATCTTCAGCCCTCGATAAATATCTTGAAATAAAATAATCCACTTGGATGAAAATATCACGTAGAAAAAAAGTTGCAGGAAAGTCATTTCTCACAATCAATATAGTTTGGCCTACAACGTATAGGGGGCCAGTAAACATATTATATGCATATCTGAAATGATATTCAAAAAGTTACACTGAGTACTTCAAATTTCCATTTCCATTCCGTTCGGGAAATAGCCCACATGATGGACACATTTTTGAAACATTTTTGAAACGTTCTATGATACGTATGAAAAGTTTCTGAAATATTTCAATAATTATGTCCCGTTATAATCACGAATATACATTGTTTTCGAAACCTCTCATAGATATTTTATACAGCGTTCGCCATGAAATTTCTGAAAAACTCTAAAGGCCGTTCGTTTCTGCATATCTAACAACTGAAAAATACGTTGCGACTTATGAATAAGTAAATAAGATTCAAACCAATTAATATTTGTAATTAAAACTTATTGATATTGCAATATTTATCCTAGCTAAATTTAATGGTTTTCGTCCACACAGAAAACTTGTTTTTGAATTTCCGCCAAATCTCAAATCTGATGAGGTCACGTGATATATGAGTAGCAACTGATTTTTTCGGTTATCAAACATGCAGAAACGAACGGCCATTAGAGTTTTTCAGAAATGTCGATAATAAACTTATTTCCCATATGTAGCCAACTTTATTGCTAACATTGTATATACAGAGCTATTCAAATTCGAGTCTATGCATGGGGATTTCGATAACGGTAAGAGATAGAGGGTTGGTTAAATGGAGGCAAAGTTGCGTATTTCAGAGGTTAATTATATGGATGAAAAAAATCTGACCTAGCTTTTTCAGTTCTGGAGTTATACAGGAAAAATCGAAAATTTCGAAATTCTTCTTTCGCCTATATCTTTTTATTTTACGAAGATTTTTCTTAAATTTTGCCACTTTGCCATAGCAACTTTTTGTAGCCTTTCCAAATATCTGAATAAAAATTATATACAGGGTATCGTATAAATTGGGCCACCCTAAACTTTTAATTTTCAAATACGGACCTGTATTTTTTATTGCATTTTTTTGAATGGCAAGAGTCATGTTTCATAATACATACACACATAAAAACAAATTCTCAATTGGAAAAGATATATTCGTTCAACGTCCAATTCTTGTTTTGAGAAAGCACATTCTTCTTCTGAAATAATTTATTTGAAATGAATCTATTGAATATTTCAATTGTAGAAAATTATTTCACTGAAATATTCATTTGGTATAACAAAATGTGCTCAATACAAGACATTCAAAGTATCCAGAAAAAATAATGAAATTCTTGAATAATATATCACGGAATGTCTTCTTTTAAAATAACATATGTAGCATTTTCTTCAATAACGAGATTGACAAGACAATTAATCTCTGAATAAGTAAATCTCTGAGAAAGTTTTTTTGGATTGACCATAACATTTTCTTGAATATAATTGCGATCCCTTCGAGCCGAGAATGTTGCCAAACGGTGTGAGTGTGTTGTTTCGGTGCTCTTGTCGTGCATCCATCATTGTTCAACCAGTTCAACCTATTTTATTGGCATAGAAATATTGGCTTGCCATGAAAGAAAACTAAGGTCTTAGGAGATATCTGAGGATATAATTACTACTTTTAGAGGTAAGTTACATGCCTACATCTTATCGACGTTCATTCTTGGGTAAGTATTATTGTGTATCCAATCCATTGACGTAGCTATATCATTTCGAAAACTGATAATTCGTGAAAAACTTGAATAACCAGTATCGGCATAGTGAGTGAAAATTGTGGTTAGGTACCTATGTGCGGATGAACGTTTAAATTTGTCCAAACACAGATTGAGCAGTGGAAAAGAGCTCCTTGAACTTGCAGACATCTTAGGTATTTTGATATTGCATATTATTCCAAACATATTTTTGAATTTTTTTAACGAATTTAGATCCAAGGAAAATGAATTCAGTAGTAAGAATGTGAACCCAGATTTGAAGAAATATAATAACCATGCATTGTGCTAAGTCAGATTATCTCTCACGTTGTACCTACATGGAGTTGTGAATGATATATTTTATATTTTTCAGTCGTTTGAAACTAGAGGAATACAACTTTATTGCCAGGTAAACTGGTGGACAAGTCCAGAAATAATCTCTACGAATAGGGGAAAAGGTTGTCAAGAAGAAGGTCTGCAAGTGATGATGTGATTGATGAGAGCCCCAATAAGAGAACGGAAGTTGAGGATGATTCTCATTCCAAGAAATCGATATAATTCCTCTAATTTGATAAAATTCTTGATACAAAACAATCTACAGCTAAAACTGAAAATCTGATTCTTTTTGTTCAAGAAAAATGCGAGTCATTGGGAGATTATGATTGTCTTGATTCGAATATATTGTGTTCTCAATCTGAAATATTGTATTATTCTCAGGAAGAACTCCATTCATTTACGATTCAAGAAATCTATAACATTGGTATGAGTGTATTTAATTGGAAACATAATAGTCTTGAATTGAACAGACATTTATTCCAGTATATATAAACAAGCCATACTCTTGAACCAAAGCATATCAAATCAAATTAAGTAATTCTTTTTATGTGTGTAGTGTTTTGGAAATATTGAACTATTACCAGTAAAATTTCATTTATTTTTAATTCCAGCTGTAATTAAAAAAAGTATATCATAGAATAAGGTATAGAATGCATAGGATTTGGAAGAAAATCAACATTATTCGACGAAGATTGTCTTCTTCAAGGAATCATCCATATTTCAGTTCACGCAAGCCATGATCAAAACACTTTGTAATTCAGATGAAAATACTACGTCAATATGAAACATGACTCTTGCCATTCAAAAAAATGCAATAAAAAATACAGGTCCGTATTTGAAAATTAAAAGTTGAGGGTAGCCCAATTTATACGATACCCTGTATATAATTTTTATTCAGATATTTGGAAAGGCTACAAAAAGTTGCTATGGCAAAGTGGCAAAATTTAAAAAAATCTTCGTAAAATATAAAGATATAGGCAAAAGAAGAATTTCGAAATTTTCGATTTTTCCTGTATAACTTCAGAACTGAAGAAGTTAGGTCAGATTTTTTTCATCCATATAATTAACCTCTGAAATACGCTACTTTGCTCCCATTTAACCAACCCTCTATCTCTTACCGTTATCGAAATCCCCATGCATAGACTCGAATTTGAATAGCCCTGTATATACAATATGAAACATCTCGATATTTTTGAAGAGATCCGTATGATGTGAAATAACATTTCTGAAATATATCAATTATTATATTTTTCGTACGATTCCCAGCCAATCGGTACGTCCAAATGAGCTAAGCTACCTCGTATTATTTCGAATATATTTGGATATATATCGAGTAGCTCCACCAATCATATATTGTTACATACAAACGAAGGGCGCCATAAAAATGTTGACGTGTTTCCCATCATTGTCATAAAATTAGTCGATTCGGGTTTTGCCATTAGAAGTGATAAACGATTGTGCTCGAACGATTGTATTAAAAAAATAATCGTATCGAATACAATTCGAGCTTCAAGATATTCTTGGCATGGTAATACATCGCAAACAAGGTGGATATAGGATGGTGAAACAGCTTCCTATCAACAAGCACTAGAATAAACTGTAGACCTTTGCCTACTTGATTTCATACCGTAGTAATATTTCCTGAAGTCATCAGAGATGGCGACATACCTTGTGTCGGTAAAACAGAAACTGTGCATCTGTCATACTTTTATCAGTTTCATCTGTTCTGGATGAAAAATGATTGAAAAGAGTCAAAATATCAATATTCATTCCAAATTTATCGAAAAAATATTGTTTTAATGTCGTTTCAAGTCACGTCTGTCAGATGTGAACCACAGAAATACGTAAGCAACAGAAATCTTCTTCGATAATCGATCTTACCGCCATCTTCTTTCAAGTCGTGGAAATATTAGTACCTTCTCAAACGGTCTACAAGTTTTTCGCAGAAACAATTGAAGAGCTGTTTCACCATCCTATATCCACCTTGATCGCAAACTTCCTACACAATAACAAATCGTGTCAGTTTAAAAGAATGAACCTTATTTCAACTGTCAAACTGACACCATTTGAAATTATGCAACAAGTTATCGATGTATAACCCGAATATTTTGAGGCACTTATGGCACTTCTAGTATATATATTTCGCCTTGTTAGAACAGCATCGAAATAAATCTTTCAGATATAAAGTATTCAATATGATAACTTTTGATTATGTTGTATATGTTTTTATAGTTTATTCATTTTTTATTCATATGTATATCTAAATATATTTATTGGGCATCGCGAGTGCGCATTACATCTCATATGAGTTACATGAAGGTTTTTTTTTTATAATATAGGTTGATAAAAATTCCGATTTTCATGCTTATAGATGACGAAATCCTCGTCACTCAATTGTCAAATACGTCAAAGATAAATTTAGCGAAGAAGAAAACAAAACTAACTTATAATTACTTAAATAAGTTTTAGGAATTCGCCTTCTGACCATGGTAGAGGACAGGCGGAGTCCTCGAGGTTGGAAGTCAAGTATAGATGTTTAATGTGATTGTCCATACTGAAATTACGAAAATAGAAGTGAAATTCGGTGAAAATTAGTGAAATACAATTGGTCCTTTTGTCTCTACGCCGGTATCCAGGCCGGATGACAACGGATTTGTCGGATAAGGGGGTCATACCTGTATTGAAGTTCATAAGACATATTTGTGAAATAAAATAATTTGGAAATTGTGATCATGGACAGAATCCTCATGGGGTATGAGTTAGTTCAGATCCACTTCATGCATGGTGGGCCCCATTGAGGTTATATAATCAAATATCCCTAATAGCACAACTCAGTCCAATGGATGTTCAATGGATGTCCTCCTCAGGACATCTCAGACATCCACTGGACATCCAGTTTTTGTACACCGGATAACGTATGGACATCCATAGGATGTCGCGCATTTCCAACTTTTTGACTATCCATACGGTATCCATCATATACATCAATATGGTAACATGTATGGACAAATATAGGCCACTGAACATCCACTTTCCACCGCTTTGGACATCTATGGAAATATCCATAGGATGTCCATTTTATGACGAATAAATGAAAAAGCTACTAGCATTCAAACGCGGTCACCCATCCAAACTTTAACTTCGCTTATCGTTGCTTTACCTCTGTGATTCATCCTTCCTTGCATGGTGGCTGCTGCTGTCTTCTTATTTATATAAATCCATGAAATTTGGCCAATAATGAGAATGATTCAAATTACTCCATAAGTGTTGATTCTTGCATGTCAATTTGACATTATTTTTCATTTTAGAGAAAATTTAGGTATTGTACGATGATGGAGTAGACAATGTGTGGTATTTTGATATCTCTACCTCTATGTTGTGCGAGCCCAATTAGCCAAATTCGTGCATGGTGGAGAGAAGCGAGACCAACAGCTGATACTGTAATCCGAACCACTTCTATAGGAGCAAAGTAATTTAACAGAATTCCCATTGGTTTATATTACTTGAACATGAGGGTTTCTTTCGGTGTCAATTTTGAATACTTTTTATGAATGCAATGGTATGTATGTATATGTGTGGAAAAAATTCAAAATGTGAACGTGGGGACATTGAATGTACGCCATATGTTCTGAATATCCAACAAACGTCTCAATTTGGACCTAAAATGGACAACATATAGTCTATAATTGTAAGCCATATGGACTACCTTAAATATATGTTCAATGGACATCTCCATGTGGACATCGATTGGACAATGGCTATCGATATTTTGAAGAAGAGGTCATTAAATGGACACCAAATGGACTACCTTGTATGGACGTCCATTGGATATCTTCATGTGTATATCCTATGGATGTCCAAAATATATCCATGGACACCTTGGACATATACTGTACACAAAACGCATGTCCAATGGACATCTTGTGCTATTAGGGATTGCGTGTACTTGGCTGGATAGTCCTGGTAACTTAGGCCATTCAAATCGAAGAGAAGAATGAGAAGAAATAAGTTTTAGGTTTTCACCTCAATTTCTTGTATTTTGTAAATCTCGCTCACTTGTAAGCCTGCTTGTAAGTAGTCTGAGGCGGTTCGGCGGCGATGAGATACTTGGCAATGACTCGCTGGATCCAGGTCAGCCGGCTCATTTGGAAGTGCCACTTTCCGAGCATGTAGTGGACAGCGAAGTCGCGCGGGCCCAGGTCGCAGGCTCTCATCAGGTGATCGCGCACCGTCGTGGATATCTCCACTCGGTGGTCCAGGCCCAAGAGGCCGTGGTGGGTGTCCAGCACGATGGCCAACCATTTGTGGACGTTCAGCGAATTTTCTCCTGCGAAAATTTGATTTGGTTTGCCCACGTACCGGTAGAAGAAAGAAGACGAAACAGCGCTGATGACAGGGTTGGCAAATTTCGTTGTTCGTGTAGGGTAATTTGGTAACAATAGGAGATACAAAAAAATTGAGGTCGCAATCTTTATCTCTTTTTTTCAGACAAATTCAGTGACCAAAACGAAAATTTGCTATCGTCTTTTGTTTTCAAGTTATATACAAAAGTTCGATTTATATCGACTTTGAGACATGTGAATATCATGGTTGTTTGTGAAGTTACGAGATGATTACTTCACGAACAACCATGATATTTATACATACAAGTCTAAAATTCGAAAACTCGAACTTTTGTTTATAATCCGAAAACAAAAGATGATAATAAATTTTTGTGGACGTTCAGCAAATTTTCTCCTGCGAAAATATGATTTGGTTTGCCCACGTACCGGTAGAAGAAAGAAGACGAAACAGCGCTGATGACAGGGTTGGCAAATTTCGTTGTTCGTGTAGGGTAATTTGGTAACAATAGGAGATACAAAAAAATTGAGGTCGCAATCTTTATCTCTTTTTTTCAGACAAATTCAGTGACCAAAACGAAAATTTGCTATCGTCTTTTGTTTTCAAGTTACATACAAAAGTTCAATTTATCGACTTTGAGACACATGTGAATATCATGGTTGTTTGTGAAGTTACGAGATGATTACTTCACGAACAACCATGATATTTATACATACAAGTCTAAAATTCGAAAACTCGAACTTTTGTTTATAATCCGAAAACGAAAGACGATAATAAATTTTTGTGGACGTTCAGCGAATTTTCTCCTGCGAAAATATGATTTGGTTTGCCCACGTACCGGTAGAAGAAAGAAGACGAAACAGCGCTGATGACAGGGTTGGCAAATTTCGTTGTTCGTGTAGGGTAATTTGGTAACAATAGGAGATACAAAAGAATTGAGGTCGCAATCTATATCTCTTTTTTTCAGACAAATTCAGTGACCAAAACGAAAATTTGCTATCGTCTTTTGTTTTCAAGTTACATACAAAAGTTCGATTTATCGACTTTGAGACACATGTGAATATCATGGTTGAAGTTACGAGATGATTACTTCACGAACAACCATGATATTTATACATACAAGTCTAAAATTCGAAAACTCGAACTTTTGTTTATAATCCGAAAACAAAAGATGATAATAAATTTTTGTTTTCGTCAGTGAATTTGTCACGGAAAAACAGATCGATGATGCGTTCTTGATTTTTTTGTATCTCCACGAGTTACCCACATCGAAATTTGCCCGCCCTGTACAGTGGTAAAAACCCAGATATATACGCCATAAGAGATAATGTTAACAAAGTGAAGCCAATTTTCATATATATCCTTCTCTAATTGGCAACGTTGATTGAAGGCGCATGCGTGAAATCGAGCGCGAAATTCAAATCAAAATGTCAAAAATTCGTAAATCTCATATTCATAGGAAAAATGTACTTTATATGTAAACAAATATTGACATTTGGAACATCCGATAATATTAGAATACATCAAGGTGGATATAGGATGGTGAAACAGCTCTTCAATTGTTTCTGCGAAAAACTTGTAGACCGTTTGAGAAGGTACTAATATTTCCACGACTTGAATGAAGATGGCGGTGAGATCGATTATCGAAGAAGATTTCTGTTGCTCATGTATTTCTGTGGTTCGCATCTGACAGACATGAGTTGAAATGACATCAAAACACAATATTTTCAGTGAATCTGGAATAATTATCGATATTTTGACTCTTCTCAGTCATTTTTCATATAGAATAAATAAAACTGATAAAAAGGTGACAGATGCACAGATTCTGTTTTACCGACACAAGGTATGTCGCCATCTCTGATAACTTCAGGAAATATTACTACGGTATGAAATCAAGTAGGCAAAGGTCTACGGTTTATTCTAGTGCTTGTTAATAGGAAGCTGTTTCACCATCCTATATCCACCTTGGAATACATGAAGTATATACTTAGCTTTGACAAAAAGTAATCATCAGAGATCTTCTAATTCAGCAAACCACTCCTCCAGATGTGAAAGAATATGAAGCAATCAAGATCAAAACAATGGTAGGCATATAAATTATCCTGATTTTTTGTTTGTCATTTATGGAATTGTGAAAGATAACCTGGAGGCTGGACACGACCTGGACACCGACATTGGACATATTTACGGCAGTGTTGAACTTAAATTACGAAATAGTTTCACCTGAACTACTATGAATTAGTGAAACACAAACACTCAACATGCAATCGAAAAACAATAACGAGAAACGAGGGAATTCACATCAACAAAACACAAATATAACCTGCTTGTTTGAAAAAGATCGCAAAAGTGATACCCGACATACGATCATTTTCAATTCGAGTAGCAGCGAGGACCTAAGAGAGAAACACCAATAAGAGAGTCGCTCTTGACTGTCATCTACTTTTATTTTGACGCATGCGCATAAATTCATCGTTGCCATCGATGCTCTTTTGTTTCGGCTTCAGATATCGTAGTTAATATATATATATGTAAAAACCCAACCAATCACAATGGAGCAGACTTTGTTGAATCGCGAAGGTATCAGTTGGGAGCGTTGATTGATATATTGCCTAGAGGAGGCTCCATTCTTCCTCTATCTCATGTTTCACCTCTATCAATGATGACTCAATTATTGTTACAAATGACAAGTGACGATCGCATCGTACTCTTAGGTTGGATATGCACCTATATGTCTCCAATTAATACTATGCAATATGTAAATAAAAGATCATCCTAACACTCGGAATCGTCACTTTACTTATATCTCAACCAATTTTGGGAGCGATATATGCTTACACATTCCAGGCGGGAGTTTTCACAAAAAGAGTTGTGCGTGGGATCACTGGGATCAATATATATACTTTCTGGTAAAAAGCAACAAGTGTATATCGGCGTAAGCAACAGAGTAACTTATTGCTGTGGACACCATCAGTGAGTCAACAAGACAGCCGACACCCTTATTGCCAAAGAAGAGGAACAGAATAAGCGTTTATATGGCCAAGAACCTCACTTTAAAGTCACAACGATTGCCACTAAAGCAATTATTTCAAACTGGAAGAGAAAAAACAATGACACATTCGGAAGAGAAAACAAAAAAGAAATCCTCAAATGGGGTAGAATATAGCACCTACGCATTCTAACTGGATTGCTCCCGGAACATTATCGTCTCAGAGACGACACTACTAGCGAAGGATTAATCTTGGCCAGCACTGTCGATGCCAGTGTGGAAAAGGACGAAAATGCTGAACGCCTAATACGTTCAAATTCTCTGTCTCAGAAATATTGAGGTTCTCCATGTTCAGAACCCACGATGAACTGATGAACCACTAAGCTATAGAATGTGTCTTCCGTGTCAAAAACTCAACAGCTCTTAATTTACTTTACAAAACTCAGATTCGACCGTTTTTTGACCGGATCGTATAGGGACAGAATGATGAAGGACAACGAATTGTGCGGCATGCTAAACACATATCGAATCAACGTGGTGGAATACTGAACACTTTTTGTACCCCTGCTTGTTGGTCCCTGCCCTGTTTTGGCTCTGCGCTGACCAACATCAACAGCCATCGTCAATAATTTTCTGGCTTCATCTATCATCTCCCATTTGACATCAGCCGTAATATCTTTGTCCAGGCTCAGGCTGTACAACACCCTGGCGAGTCTCCATAACACTTCTGGTTCTTTTACGAGCCGTATTTTATTGAGCAGCTCGTACGCCTCTAAAAATTGTTCTTCATCGTACAATCTGTCAGCGAAAGAAAGTATTTCCGGGATGGTGGGGTTCGCCCAATACTTCAATATCTTGTCTTTGTCGTGCTTGTCCGGTAACGCACTAAAATGGCGTAATGTTTTCAACAGAGACGTGAAGTATACATGCTTTCGTCGAGGTCTGTGGCTGAAAAACAATGGACAAAGAAGTTGGTTGAACGAAACTTTCAATTTAGACATCATTAGATGTCACATGTTAGGACATTTTCAATAGATTTTAATTTTGATGTCTTTTTACGCATTGAGCAGTTCATGTGAAAGAAATGCGCCTCTGGAAGACAAGTGACATTGTGAGTCGATGGTAATTCTGTGTTCTGTGATTTCATGATGCGTTCTCTGGCGTCCTCTGGCGGAAAGCGAGTTTACTTTTGGAATAAACGTCAGAGAGTCGGCCATTTGTGATCGACCCTCATAATGGTAAGTTACTTGTGTTTTTCTACCTATTGATATCTTATGTTATTTTTTCAATCCTCGCTATTTTTTCATAAAACACTAAAGAATTTCATCGACTAGTGTAAGATATATTACTTTGAATGTATATTTTCCAGTTATACCTTCTTATTATATAAAGAGAATTTACTCCATACTATCACATGATGATTTAGATATTATGTTTATGGTTTATAACCGAATAACTTATGTGGATATCATTCTAGGGCGGTCTGATAAATTTGAGCTACAATTTAAATTCCGTTCTATTTGTGGCATTTTCTGATTCCACTTAATTTTAGTCGCACAGGAAATTTAGTGCACCCCGTCATGGGTCCATGGGATTCTACCCGAAGAAGAGGTCCCAAAGACACCGTGGTAAAGTCAAGGCTTTCCCCAAGGATGATCCTTCCAAACCCGTACATTTGACGGCGTTTATTAGTTATAAAGCCGGTATGACCCACGTTGTTCGAGAGGCTGATCGTCCTGGATCAAGTGAGTTGATGAATTTTCACTCCTAGTGCATCAGAAATGTACAGTGGTTCGTTTTTCCCTCTTCAGAATTGAACAAGAAGGAAATTGTGGAAGCTGTGACGATTTTGGAGGCTCCCCCAATGGTTGTGGTAGGAGTGGTGGGTTACATTGAAACCCCTCATGGTCTACGTGCGCTGGCCACTGTTTGGGCAGAGCATCTCTCTGAAGATTGCCGCAGGCGCTTCTACAAAAACTGGTGAGTGATATGTATGAGTTTGATTACATTTCAACTTTGGCAGGATTGCTGGTCCTAGATGAAATATATCTTATGTTACCATTCAAAATGCTTGTTAGTACAATTGAAATTATGTAGATATTTCCGAGTCTAGAGTCACTAATTGAAATCTATCAGTGTTCACATTAGTGCTAAAGAAACTCGAAGAGGAAAGATACCAGCTCTTATGCCCCAGGCTGGTTCTTCATATAACCAGTTCGGGTACCTTGTGAGGCGACAGTTTTATCATCAATATCTGTATTTTTAATTAGGTATCAATTTGTTAGTGAAACAATTGTTCATATGGTATATTTTGTTATCAATAGACAGTCAATTCAATCTGATGTTTGTCTGGTAAAACATGTTTTCAGTGCAAATAATTGGATTAAATTGTGTTGCAATCCTGCTTTAGATAACTCGAATATATAGCCTAATTATCTGCTCACTGTAGCCATAGTTATTACTGGGATGTTTACAAGGGAGAATGGTGATTCCACTTATTTTATTTTTGTGCAGTACTAAAAGTATAGCAATATGGTGGATTGAAGGTTTTAGTTACTGATAGATAGTGCCCTATGAAATTTTTATGGAATCAGTTCCTGTTTTTTTTATAACAATCAATCATGTTTGATTCCTTTTGTTTGACCTGATTTATTATTAGCCAACGTCTGATTTTAATAGATTGTAACAAAGGTCTGTTTTATTTCAAAAATGTCACTGATTTCGTCACTTCTATTCTGTATCAATGTCCATGGAACATTACTATGAAAAAAGTGATGAGTATAATGGGCCTAAAATATAATTATGCTTGATTTTGTTGGCCTTCATAGTGCATATGTTAGATTATTTTTTGGATTAATATGCAATGTTTTTAAGTAATTGTACTTTTCAGTCAGATAAATTTATATTATACAGGGTGATTCAAAATTCCATCTAGATATTCTAAGGGCATTGTGAGATCTAATTAAAACTCCTTTTATACAGGGTCACTCACGGTCGATGGTACCTTAGACGTTTACGGAGAACGGGACGTAGGATTATTCTGAATATTTGGTTTATTGGGTAATCAGTTTTGTTCTATTGATCTAAAAATACTTTCGGCGTTGCCGCTTCTATCTAAAAGTAGCAACAACTTTGTTATTTCAAATGGAACATGTATTTTATTTCATTTTTAGATTCTTCCTGAAGAGCTGATTTCGTCGATACATTATACTTGGGGTATAGCGCGAAAGATTACAGAGATATTGGGTGTGAAAAATCGAGATTTTTCAAGTTTAGGAATTTTTTGTGTCGAAACTAATCATTTCTGCTCAAAACGGCTTACATGTCCCTATCTCAACTTTCCATTTCCCATCGATTGATATTTAATTGAAACAAATACGGGTGGTTCAAAATTTTGAGTTTTGCATCACCCTCTATTTGTTTCTATTGAATGTCATTAGATAGTAAATGAAGTCAAGATAGGGACATGTAAGCCGTTTTGAGCAGAAATGATTAGTTTTGACACAAAAAATTCCTAAAGTTGAAAAATCTCTATTTTTCACACCCTATATCTCTGTAATCTTTCGCGCTATACCCCAAGTATAATGTATCGACGAAATCAGCTCTTCAGGAAGAATCTGAAAATGAAATAAAATACAGGGTGTTCCATTTGAAATAAAAAAGTTGTTGCTACTTTTTGATAGAAGCGGCAACGCCGTAAGTATTTTTTTTTTCAACCCCCCCACCCCTTGGCATCAAACCGGAGTTTATTTTGCCACAGAAATTTTATATAGAGTCGAGACACTATAGACTATATTGATATTTTGGATTTAATTACGAATGTTAGAATTACATTATATATTTTTTCATTTAGAGTAGCTAATAGGACTGTAATATTGGTTGGAAACGGAATATTTAAGGAAAGTAAATTATCTATGCGTAAGTATTTTAGATCGATAGAACAAAACTGATTACCCAATAAACCAATAAATTTTCAGAATAATCCTACGTCCCGTTCTCCGTAAACGTCTAAGGTACCATCGACCGTGAGTGACCCTGTATAAACATGTGTCATAAAATACGGCCTCTTCTAGCTACAGCTGCTGTAAATTACATTAAAAGGAATGATTATTTGACTATTTGACATTGATGAAAGTTCGAATCAAAGTCCGCTTACGTATTTTGACCTCCTGATCACGATTCTGAAGTTAAAACGTGGCGGTCTCAAGTATTTCACGGCCCCATTTTGTCTCAATAATGTACACACATATAAAATTTTTGCTATTAAAAACACAAAATTCACCCTTCTTTGAACCAAAACACTATACACACGCTTAAATTTCCTTGTTTCCAACTCTTTTTTGCAGAAAAAACTTATTTTTACAAAAAATTCATCCTTTGATATGTGAACAAAACATCTTTCACTGATTTTCTGGTTATTTTTATTTAAGATGTTGGCAACGTCTTACCATGATCCACTTTGCCAACATCATAAATGCAGTGAAAAATGGTTGTTGTGTTTACGTTTTGAAGAAGGGTAAATTTTTTGAAAAATTGCAGTTTTTTCTTCTTAAAAGTGTTGGAAGCAGGTAAATATATTTGTGTATATTGTTTAGATTGAAAGAAGGGTGAATTCTGTGAGACAAAATGGGGCCTATCTTCCGAAATATTTGAGACCGCCGCGTTTTGACTTCAGATTCGTTCCACCAGAAATTGTTTTCATATTGTTAGTCCTTAGAGCATGTTGATTATTTGTACCTCGTATTTCGAGTCACCCTTTATGTCTAGTCTCAGCAAACTAAAACTTTGAACTGTTGCCACCTTGTAACAAAAGTGGAAACGCCACCCTCTCCGCGAACGTCCCAGTCACCCGCATCGTAGCCCGCCACATGTCTAACCCCCCCGCTCAGTCCTCCTCTGGCAACATGAGGGCCCCGTTAGAACGTCCGCCGAGCTGGCCCTAGTGTCCAGCGAGGCGCGGCCCCCGGGGCGACGCCTCCTCTGGTCTCCCTCCTTGGGGGGCCACGAGGCGCGCCCCGGAGCGTCGGTTCTTGCAGGTGCGTCAGCGGCGGGCACTCTCGAATCGCGCTGTCTGCAGGTACAAGAGCAAGAAGAAGGCCTTCACCAAGGCCTCGAAGAAGTGGTCCGACGACCTCGGCAAGAAGTCCATCGAAAAGGACTTCAAGAAGATCGTCAAGTACTGCAAGGTGGTCAGGGTCATTGCCCACACCCAGGTTGGTTTTTTTTTTGTTTTTCTTTGGGGTTGAAGTTGGCGATTTATGTGTTGAGCGTGGTTAGTGTTGATTGAGGACTTCTTTGTTGATTTTTCTAGAGCTTGCGAGGCAAATATTTCAAATTACCATCAGATCTGGTTCAACCTCTCCTTTTTACTTTTTATATTAGGCCGATTGTATCATTGATTGAAAAAGTATCTACTTTGAGTGGATTGTCAAAACGCATAGCTGTGTTTGAGATGTGAAAACTTATCACCTAAAAAAGATGACAATATAAATGAATATGCAACATTAGGGCTTGTATATAGTTATGGTATTCATCAAATGAGTTATGTTATTTGGAAAATGATACGTCTTTCTATGACTGTTGAAAAATTGACCATTTTTATGTAATATATCACCGCAGCTCCAGATTACTTTCAGGTAAAAAAATTATTCATTATCAGTGAATCTTATTGAAACTTTGCCCGTCAATTGTAAAAAGATTTAAAGTGTTGTAAAATTTGTGTTTTCATAAATATTATCTATCTGAATCATTTGAAATATCTTATTCTATTATCAGAAAATACAGAATATTATAAAAAATAAATTACAGAATGCTGATACATTTACTAAAAATCTTATTTTTGATGATGTTTGATGTTTTTTTTATTATGAGATGAAGTGGAATCATCATCAGTAGGTTCTACTAAGTCCAAGCTCTAGGAACATGAATAATGGTATTGCAAATGGTAATGATTGTATCTCAAAACGTTATTTTCTTGACACGATCAGTGTCGGAGCTTACCCTCCAGCTGGCGGCCTGGAGGCCTACATTCAATTGGGCCTTCGCTGCAGTGTCATAGAGAAAATGCCCTTCGGGAGGCAAAGCGGACATATTCCATATTCAGTTGCGTAGTCCCTGGACGATGACGCTCTGATAAACCATGTTCGCTACAGACTTTCTGCAACCCCATGCATAATTATTTTTTCGGCAACCGTCCGGAAAGTACGTACTTTCCAGACGATTTTTTTTTGAGAAAGTGGCATTTTTCCGGCCTAGTCCGGGAAGTACGTACTTCCCGGACTAGGAAGGCCGGGAAGAATCACATCGTTGTTGTCATTGTAAATATGAAAATCTTGGTAGTATGGTTTTGATAAATGCAGTTGATCATTACCATAGCAGCAAAATAACGACTGACAGCTATCTGACATAAAATTAGCTAACATTCAAAAATTATCAGATGAAAACAATCAATGTGAAACGGAAACTTTACCTTCTTGTTCTGACTTCAACAAAAGGCACTTAAATATACCAAGCATTTCAAACAAATTGAATCCATTCAATATTAACAATTGTTCTAATTTTAATGTAAATATTAATATAAATAAGAATTGAAATGTTCGAAATTTTGTTCTAATAAAGAAATGTGTTTCTTTGATTTGTTATTCTACACGGTTGCCGAAAAAATTGTGTACGCAACACGCCCGAAAACATTTTTTTTTGGACTCGCAGACTTTCAGGACTCGCTACGCTCGTCCTAGAATTTTGTCCACTCATCCAAAAAAACAGTATTTTCCGGACTTGTTACGTAAATTACTATTGATGAACCCCACTCGATATTTTCATGTTTTATTTTCTGCTTTGTAATTTTCATCTGTCGCCTTGAATGCTGAATTTGTCATCGCATTTTTTGATAGTAGTTCTTTGACTACGGTAGGTTGCTTGCTATGAACGTTCAATTTTTTATAATAGCTATTTGTATTACTAGAGTAGAAAGTACTACACGGCACGAAGCGTGGGGCAGTACAAATCCAAGGGAGGAAAGGAAATTTATTCTCATACATACAATACATATATTTTTTCTCCTACCCACTTATTAAATCTTTTTTGAGAATTCATTTGAGGCACGAATAAAGAATTCATCAAATTATGCAGTATAATTTTGATTGAGTACAAAAGTATTTTTGCTTAGCACTTTGTAATGGTCGTAACTTCTACACCTTTTCCAGTTGTATTTCGGAAAGCGTCAAGTTAATTTCAGAATAGTCACTTGTATTTCAGAAAGTATCAATTGTATTTCAGAATAGTGAGTTGAATTTCAGAAAGCGTCAAATGTATTTCAGAATAGCGAGTTCGATTTCAGAAAGCATCAATTGTATTTCAGAATTGCGAGTTTAATTTCAGAAACCGTTAAATGTATTTCAGAAAAGTCAACTGAATTTCAGAATTCGTCATTTGAATTTCAGAATATATCATTTGTATACAAATGACGAATTCTGAAATTCAATTGACTATTCTGAAATACATTTGACGCTTTCTGATATTGAACTGACTATTCTGAAATACATTTGATGCTTTCTGAAATTAAACTCGATATTCTGAAATACATTTGACGCTTTCTGAAATTCAACTCTCTATTCTGAAATACAATTGATATTTTCTGAAATACAAGTGACTATTCTGAAATTCAATCGACACTTTCTGAAATTAACTTGATGGTTTCTGAAATACAACTGGAAAAGGTGTAGAAGTGCGTCTGTGTGGGAAAATACTTTCTTCCTAAGGAAAGAATACTTTTCTTCCCTAGCGAGGTAGTAGAAGATTCATCTCTGGTGAATGGGAGGAAAGTGTACTTTCAATAGGGGTAGGAAGGAAAACAATTTTCTAGTATTTTTTATTCATAACTTCCAGTTTTGAAATTTTTTTCATTGAATTGGGAGAAACGTTTTTCTTAAATATTCACAAAAATTATCAGTTGGCACCATTGACTAACAAGATATGGTCATGGTTCATTTGCTCTATTTCTTACACTATTGGCAACTAATTTTTATAATTCCTAAATCAATTTTTAGTGAGAAAAGTATACTTATTCGAATCCAAAAAATCCAGCTGTTCTGAATATAATTGTGCTTTTATGAATACAAACACAAATAACCAGATAATTGTTCGGAGATCAAGCGAATTTGGAAATCAGAAACGTTTCATTCGTTTTTTGGCACCATAGTTTTGCGACACTATGAAAACGCTTTCTGCTTGCTCTACAACGGAACATCATCCATCAAAACGCATAAGAATTGAATCATCTAGTCTAATTAGTAACGGTTTCTTATTTTTGCCTGGAAACAGATGAAGCTGTTGAAGCAACGCCAGAAGAAGGCGCACATCATGGAGATCCAGCTGAACGGCGGCAGCGTCGCTGACAAAGTTGCATGGGCTCGATCGCACTTCGAGAAGCCGATTCCGGTCTCGGAAGTGTTCGCCCAGGACGAAATGATCGATTGCATAGGGGTGACCAAGGGTCACGGATACAAAGGTGAGGAGATAGATAACCTTTTTATTTTTCGCAACCCCTCGCAAGGAATCGAATCAATAGAACAGTTCGTTCTTTTAATTTTTATTCCCTACCCAACTAATAATAATAATAATATTTATTTCTCTGATTGAAAAGTACAATTATTATTCGACAATAACGCACAATAATCAAAGAAAGGGTCAAATGAAAAATATTCACTATGAAAGTCCGAGAATAAAATCAATAAAATGGATACAGTTCCACTTATTCTGACAAATACGGACATAAATATTGTAAAAATAAAATAAATCACATGAAAATTAGGTAAAAAATCAGTATTAGTCACTTCCCTTGGCTGATAAATTCCTGGATACTATAACAATTCTTTTGAAGTAACAGTGTTTTTAGCCTACTTTTGAAAATGTGTATATTTGGAAAAATTTTATGTCCATAGGAAGCATATTATAAAGTTTACACCCATTATATTCTACACTTTAATGATATAGTGTTGTTCTATGGACGTTGACACTGGAAAGATCTCTAGAACGAGTATTGTAATCATGTGTTCGACAATATGATTGAAATTCGGATCTATGTTTATACACATATGCAGAAGCTTCTGAAATGTAAGTACTGGCAACTGTCAGAATCTTGAGATTCTTGAAAGCGCGAAGGTGTGAATGAAAATTGGCATGATATAATGTTATCAGAATGCCATCACTACAGTGATTCGACATGAATCTAATTGAATAACAACTCTTTTTGAGTTTTGCACAGAGTGCATCAATATGAGGGTTCCAAGTTAACTTACTGTCAAAAATGATTCCCAACATATTCACCGTCTCCATTGACGCAATTGCATGATCACTGTTCTTCTGAACTCCATCGGTAATATAAAAAAACTGCTTGAAAATTATGATAACTGGTTTTTCAATTGAGTAATAAAAGTCTGATATTAAATTCGCGAATAATAAATTGAAAAACATGTCTTCCGACGAAGAATTTATGGATTGTACCCAACCAGGAAGTACTACAGGCTGCTCACGCAGCAGTTCAGGGCTTGGTGCCAGAGAAATGTAAGCATCGGTATCTAAAAGCCATTGAATTACATAGGAAGTTGAACGAAGAAAATAAATGTTGAAAATATCGGTTCCGAAAGTGTACTCTTGGCATATTTTGGAGAACATAGAAATTAGGGCGGGAAGTAGAGGTGTGTAATGTGATACTTCCCAACCTTCAGTGACGTTAATAATGACATCGTTACATATATGGTTGTGAATATTATCTCATAACTTAACTAACTTAACATTTGTCTAAAATTCGAAAAATCGAACTTTTGTTGATATCAAGATCAAAGGAAGATATAAAAATTTTCGTTTTTGTCATTGAATTTCTCTAGAAAAGAGATCGCGATAGAAAATAACACTTGAACTTTCGTTCGTTTCGTTTTTGCATTTGTGATATTTGTGTCATGACATTACTGACACTTGTGTCGTTTCATCAGAAGAACTATCGAAAATTTTCAATTGACTTGGCCGTTACTTGATGAAAATTCATAGTTATTGTAAACAAACGATAAGATTTTCACGATAAATATATTTATATATTTTTTTCACAACATGTTTCGCTAACACTGTAGCTTCATCAGGTACCAATCTATGAATCATATCATATTATTGGTTAATGTTCCACTTTCACAAGAAAATTTTAATAAAGAAGTGAACATCATAAAACAAATTGCAGTTAATAATGGATATAAAGTTAACATCATAGAAAATATTCTCAAAAAGAAACCCCATTCAAGATCTATTGATCAAGTTTTTTCTTTTTATTTTGGACAAGCAACCGACAAAGTAGCTTCATTTTTGCATAAACAAGACACTAACATTGCTTATAGAACAAATAATACTCTGGAAAAGTTTATCAAAAATAATAAAGACATAGTTCCTAAATATGAAAAATCAGGAGTATATAGACTGAATTGTGGAACTTGGTCAGACTGGGAGAACTTTCAAAAATCGCATCCATGAGCACCACATGTTATGTAAATAGAAAAACAAATTCAACATATTCCAACCACCTTTTAGAAGAAAATTACAATTTTGATGAAGAATTCAAAATATTACATGTTGAAAACAAAGGAGTGAAACTTAACTATTTCGAAACACTCGAAATTAATGACTCAAGAATTCAAATATTTTGCTTAATGACCGATTAGATTTGAAATTCTCCTTTGTTGAATTTGTTTTCCTAAAAATAGTTTAATTAAATAATTGTATTTTTGTTATTTACCGCAATAAAGAGGATAAACATTCTTTAATCCCTACAGGTACAAATATTGTTATAACTGTGTAATTAGGTATAAATATAGTTGTTATCGTAGTAGTTAGTTTAGTGTACTTATACCTGATGAAGCTACAGTGTTAGCGAAACATGTTGTGAAAAATATATATAAATATATTTATCATGAAAATCTTATCATTTGTTTACAATAACTATCGAAAAGCTGGAAGAACATACGATATTCTTCATAGAAATAATAATTAATTTCGGCAGGAAAATTGCATTTTTTTTTTCAATTAAAATTCCCTCCAGGTTCTTCAACCTGTTTTGTTCACTGTGCCACATCCACAAAAATATATTGTGAAGAAAATCTAATAAGCCTTTGGCACCTCCGACCTTGCAATCATCTTCCGCCTCCCCCCCCGCGCGTACAATGATGAACCGCCATGGAATGTGCTTCTGACAATCCTGAAGATACAACCATGCTGCCTTCCTACTGAAACCCGAACGGCCGCAGCCGCCGCGCCTCCCCTTTCTCTTCTGAACTCCACCAACACGTGTCGTCTTCTCTTTCCAGGCGTGACGTCGCGTTGGCACACGAAGAAGCTGCCGCGCAAGACGCACAAGGGTCTGCGCAAGGTGGCGTGCATCGGCGCCTGGCATCCCTCGAGGGTGTCGTTCACGGTGGCGCGCGCCGGTCAGAAGGGCTACCACCACCGTACCGAGATGAACAAGAAGATCTACAGGATCGGGGCTGGCATCCACACCAAGGACGGCAAGGTGGGGGTTGTTGTTGTTTGCAGGTTTTCATAGATAAATCAACTTATGTAGATAATAATAATAATAATAATAATAACAATAATAATACCTTTATTCACTCAATGTATAAATACAAATATTTAGATAGTTATGAGGCAGAAGTGAACAAAGTGTTTCAGCGATAAGTGCAAGCACTTGTTTTGCAACTCCAACTCCAATAAGATGGACAGTGAACAGTAAATAATGAACAATGAATAATAAACATTGAAAGATTAGAATTATGAACAACGATACAGTATATAAAACAACACGATAGGCAATGTATAATGAATAAATAGACATCAAAAAATATAAAATTACTGTAATCCAGAAAGAAAGAACTCAAAAATGGTTATATGAGAGTGTTCATATTCATTACTAAGTTATGTCTACTATTCCAGTATGTATCATATAAGAGACCTTCAAAGAATAATATGTTCTAAACTCTACCTTCTATTGAATTGTGCACGATAACTCTAGGAGTGGATGTAGATGAAAGAGTATCTGAGGGTGAAGTTTAGTCATTTTGACAGCGGTGAAATAGTGTATTATTCAACGAGCGCATAATGATGGCTGTCGCCCACGAAGATGAAAATTGCAGTACGAGCCGAAGGCGAGTGCTGTAATCATCTCAGAGGGTAATGGCCATTATGCGCGAGTGGAATATTATGCTATATCTACAACTATCTGAATATTCAAACAACTTTGAAATTTCAAAAAAAAAATCAGTAGTTTTATAACGAAATTTTTTGTAGCACTTTCGCTAATTTTAGTAGTTCAGGCGGCGTACAAGACAACTCCTGGTATTCAGTAGTCATATTTACTGTGGATCATTGTTTAATCAAAGAATTTCAATGAGGACCATAGGTACTGGACTTTTAGAAACTATTTATTGATGTGTTTGAACATTTGAATTAATTTGGGAATTTTGAATCTCAGCCGCCTTAGCAACAATGCTATTGCTATACTGTACCTGTGACTGTACTACTAAGATGCCTTATGCAACCAACAATATACTGTTCTGATTGGTCTGAGCGTTCTGTCATTCTTCTCCGTTTATGCATACCTAACCTCAGTTTCAGGGTTTCAAGAAAGAAACAACTCATTTTAAATGGTTAAGAATAAAAAACAATGAATTCTCGTTTTTCTCATTTGTGCAAGAGCGATTGAAACCATGAAAACATAAGTCGAGTAAATCTCTGTTGAATTTGTGTGTATTTCACAAATTAGGTTGTATTGTGCATAGTAGGTAGAAATCCTATTTGAATTTGACAATACGATGGGATGTCACAATATTACCCCATCATACTGTCATTATTACTCGATTCATCACAGTAATGACTGTCTTTGACTGTTGAAAATCGAGGAAGCAATGGATGATTTACTTGATAGTTGTAGATAAGTCTTGTTTCAGCGATAAAATTACCTGTTTCTCAAAATCTAGTGAGCGCGTTTCAGTTTATTTTCTGTCACCTTTAAGTTCTTCATTATATATTATGGTTTATTCTTTTGACATTGACTTATCCTGCTAAAAAAAAATGAAACTTTTCTTTTGAAAAAAATTTCTTATTAATCCAAATGTTTCCTTTCATGCGTAATTTCACTCGAAAAACTGACCTATGATTATATCGGTCAGTTTATATATATTGCAATAATTAACAATTGATCAGCTGATCCACGCAGAAATAACTTCAAAGATGTGGAAAATATTATTGTTTTTCCACTAACAGCCAACTCAAATGGAAGGTCGATTTCGACTAACGTTGATTTACACACTTCACATGATGATCCCCTATAGAGCCAAAAGGAATATGACAAATCCGTGATCATGAATGATAGGACTGACATTGTCCCGTCCCAGCCGATTTCCCTTCAAAGTGAACTACGTGTCTGACCGGCGTCTTTGCCTTCACTTCGTTTCAGGTGATCAAGAACAACGCCGCCACCGACTACGACCTCAGCGAGAAGACCATCACGCCTATGGGCGGCTTCCCCCACTACGGTGAGGTCAACAACGACTACGTCATGATCAAGGGGTGCTGCGTGGGGCCAAAGAAGCGAGTGATCACCCTCAGGAAGGTAAGCATCGCAGGCTTTTGACTTTTCCAGCTGTGATCTGGGAGAGTTTTTTTTTGTTTCCGTTAGCAAAATTGTTGAATTTTGAATTACATTAGTGTAGAAAGTGGTATTTTGCAGTAGTCGTTTTATGTACTATTTTTCATATATATTTTTTTATTTCCTGGTAAATAATTTCAATGTATAATTCCTGGTAGTGCCGATTTAATATCAGTGAATTTCTGAATCTTGTTTCCCTAATTTCATTGACATTCAATATGAGCTACTAAGAATTCCACCCATTATCAGTATCGTCAGTAATCACGCAACCAAAAAAATAGTAACCAATAAATGTAGTTAGTGCATTCATCTCAATTGTAAAGTTTTAAAACGTGTGTGAAACAAGCCGTTTTCTGTTATAGGTTATGTCTCATTGATACATTGAAATGACATAAAGATACTCCTTATAATCCGTTGATGAATGTGGTGCAAAAAACGTTGATACTGGCATACATGCGGATTCGTAAATTTCAACACGTTTGATTTTATATTTCAAATAACAATTTCATTATTATATTTTACTTTCCAAATAACTAAACATTGACATTATTTAATGAGAAAGTTCAAACTCTGCTCCCTCACAGGAATTTTAGGAACTTTGAGTGGAAATAGTGAAAATTATAGATGTTGCCGAATCTGATTTTATTTTGCGGGTTTGATATAGTCTTATTTGCATTGAGCTACCTAACCTTATCCCGAATTTTATCTTCCAGAAAGTCATGTATTTCAGGCTTTGGTGATAATTTTTTACGATGTGATAGTCAACATTGCATCAATTAATTTTTAGATGTTTCAAAAGATTTTTGGTTTTGCTCTCTGAACTAATCCGAGGACACTAGCTTTGATTTTTGGGTTAAGAAACCAGATTTATTATTTATTGACAAGTTGAACCGATATCTTGAGCTGACTATTATTCAAAACTTTTTTCGTTTTGCTTTTTATTTTTCATCTTCTGATTGGTGAAGCAGAATCTGGAATCAAACTGACGCAAAAATCATTAGTGATATCATCTACTGAATAGAAAATATCACGTTTTTCAAATATTAGGACGGATTATTTTCAAGTGATATAAAAGAAAAAGGGATCCAAAAGTTTTGTGTAGTGCCGAAAAATACCAAATTTAGCAAGTAGGTTTAAAAGAAGGATCTATTTTGGTCACATCCAGTATGCATGGATATCATCTGATTTTTCCATGAAAGTAAAGGTTATATTTACTTTATTGACGAAGCAAAACTGTTTTTGTTGTGAATGTGCTTCTGCGTCAGTTCGATTCCAGAGTTTGCTTCTCGAATCAGAAAGCGAAACGTAAAAAGCAAACGCAAAAAGTTTGGTGGTTGTGAATCCCGCCTGATACAAAATGAGGTCACAGAAAATAATTTCTGTCGCATCACATTTTTTCAGCACCTATATCAACATTGAATTTATCGCGATCCAATGTGGCTTTTGTTTTCCAACCAATATGAATTCCGCGAATGTTCGTCATTATTGACACGATCAGTGTCGGAGCTTACCCTCCAGCTGGCGGCCTGGAGGCCTACATTCGATTGGGCCTTCGCTGCAGTGTCATAGAGAAAATGCCCTTCGGGAGGCAAAGCGGACATATTCCATATTCAGTTGCGCAGTCCCTGGACAATGACGCTCTGATAAACCATGTTCGCTACAGCCCATAAGTTACACACTACCCAAGTATTCGTTAATTTCGCACACCCTGTATTTCTGATGGAAATTAATGAAATCGCTGAAAACAGATTTCCGAATCTTTTTTGAGATCTTGAATCGGTTCAGAAACAATCAAGTTACATGGAGGGACATTTACGGTAAAAGTTATGAAACGCGTCATTTTATTGAGTTCGAATTGTGTCAATGAGACATAATCTCCTATGGCAGAAGATCATCCACAACTTGCTTGATACACACTGACGACATCGCAAAAAAAATAGATTCGAAATAACTTTAAAATTCGTGACATTCATCATATGCATGTAGTTTTAAATATCAATGGAATTGTTAGTGCAAACGTAGAAAATCGTCAAAAAAGTTGTTCAATTATTACCTACAAAATAAGGAAATAAACAGTGTACAAAACTGGTTAGAAAATGCGTGCGAAATCCACACTTTTTATGCAATATACTATTGCGAACTAGTCCCAGAGTTATTCATTTTCAATATTTAAATTATTTGTTCACTTTTATGTTTAATTTTACTTTAATTTTTCTATTCTTCAAACAAATTTTATAAATCTATTGGACTTTCAGAGGGTGATTGTAAAAATTAAAAATGTTTGCCTATCTAACTAACCAAAGCCTTTCTATAAGCTCTTCTCATCTAACATTTTCTACATTTCTTTTGGATACACCATTAGGCGTGTAATTTGTTCAGTGATGGATGAGGAAGGGTGGTAGCTATTATGTTCGCCAAAGACCCAACAAGACAGGACAACTCTCATCGCAATACTCGCAGAGAAAAAATATCGCAATATCCAGAAAAAAAATCGAACCCGCCTTGACGCTAACGTGTTTCACTTTCCAGTCGCTGTTGGTGCACACCAAGCGCGTCGCCCTCGAGAAGATCAACCTCAAGTTCATCGACACGTCGTCCAAGTTCGGGCACGGTCGCTTCCAGACGCCCGCCGACAAGGCCGCCTTCATGGGCCCGCTCAAGAAGGACAGGGTCAAGGAGGAGGAGAAGGCAGCCGCCGCCGCGCCGGCAGCTGCTGCCGCTTCTTCGTGAGGTGGTGGCGTTGTGTGATGGAAATAAAAGTTCGTTGAACGAATTGTTGTTTTGTATTTTCGAGTTTCCTTCTTGAGTTCTGAATAGATGGCCAGACTCATAAATGAGCAGCCACCGGCGAAGAATTTCGATGAGAGGAAGAATGATGTCTGAAGCTCTGGATTATTGAAAAATGATTATTAGTAAAGATTCATTCAACTTATTTGATGTGTTCTCCGTCGGATGAAAATGCGCGAAGGGCATCTTTGAACATTCATCTACGTCATCATTTTATGAGTCACGTGTTAGTTATTTGACAGGAAATTGAAAAATGACTGCCATATTAAAACGGTCCTAGACGCTTTCAAAACGCTTACAGTATGAACCAGAATCAAGTGTGAGTATGACATGACAAATGATTCAAGAAAAAGGAATGTTACAAAAGAGTTCCTCGCAAAAAATGTCCTAGATTGAAGTGAAAGGTTTTTGATATGGTTCATTCCTTACAATTATTAATGACTGCCCCCTACGAGGTTTTGTTTTCACGTGGAATTTGGGAATTATTCGAGAAAACTACAGAATTTGGCGAAGCTTTTGTAGGTAACTCAAAACTTCTTGAATGAGCGACAAACTTTTGCGAAACGAGTCCATGAGAATTCTTATTCAAACTGTACTGTATTTGGAAGTCATGTTTACAGAATCTGTAATGTTTAGTATTATCATCTGAAAAGAGATGTGTTGAAAATGTCACTGAAGCTCCAAAATTTATAGATTTATAAAAATGCATGAGAGGGTTCATTCCTAAACTGTAATGGTAAGTATATTGGATTATTGTCGAGCGCCCTTCGAATTCTTGAGCATTTCAGCAATCGCAAGAAGTTCACTAATCTATCATTTGGTCTCGAAAATAACGAAGCTCTGACCTACATCTTTTTATTTGTTTTTTATACAAAATGGGGCAGTAATGCGTCGGTGTCGTGATTACTCTTGTCGCATATACAGAAGGAGCACAAAAAAAAACTGGAGGTTCGAGGGCTTTTTTTCTTTTGAATGGCATGTATATTAGAAAATCTTGAGCATCCCTGTGACTGACGCACCAATTCTGATATATAGTGAAAAAAATTCAAGGATATGAATCACTTTGTGGAAGTCAATATAGGGGATCCTGAGGAACTCTAAGAAAGAATTTTGTGTATGTGTATTCCGAGACTTCATACAAAGTTTCCTGGTAGCTAAGTTCTTGACATTGGAGGACGATAAGAATGCCCCTTCCAGTGGAAAAAAAGCGCTGGGCTGCATTCTGAAGTTACAGTGAAGTTCTCACAGTAGCAGCAACTATCATTGCCCATATTTTTGATGTGATACCTCAGAGGGCGTTGTTGTGCATTGAGGAGTCTTGTCACCAGTTGCTCCCTATCCTTGTCTCTTTCCTGGCACTTCTTCCCAACGTCGAAACTCTTCTTTCAAGTTAACTTGGAGAGTCCACAAAAGGGTTCTGGACTGGAAAATTGTGTATTTGCCTTCTTTGGCAAGGCAGTCTGCTTCCTCGTTGCCTCTTAATCTCTTGTGACCTCGAAGGTCACATCAATGTGACCCACCTGGTTGTTTGCTGCCAGTTGTCTCAGTCTAAGAGATTATTTTCAGTCCCAAGACTTCCAAGTCAGCTTAGGCTCTAGGATGACTTCAGAGCTTACCTATCTTATAGAAATAAATTTAGCCTGAAATTTGGTCATCTAACGCCAACTATCTTTTCATTCTTCTTGGATCTATTGGTGTACCACACACCCAAGGGTGAGACATAGTAGCTACAAATTAGGTGGCTAGCTAGAAAATAAAACAAGCATGTGACCCGAGGTAACACCCCATCATCGTCTCTGTTGGCACTTAACTAAAAAAGTTTTACGACCAATGTTTCAAGATCTTCAACTGTTATTTCAGATGCTGATATATCAATATAGCTCTCATGATGAGAAACAAATTGTTTCATCAGATTCACTATTCACTGCGGCCTCTACACATCCATTCCGAAATTTTGAGCAAGACTTTTAGAAAGAAAATTAGGATAAATCTTTCTTGAATAAAAGTCAAATGAATACCTAATATATTATTTAAACATCAATCAATATTTCTTTGGCTAATTACATTTTTCAAAATATTGACAATTGTTTCAACTTCTGCCATGGCACCGGGACCCAAGTCTCCGCAGATGAGCAGTTTTTCAATCACCGGAATTTCAGAATACCCCCAAGATTTGAGTGTGGAAATTTGCTGGGCAGTCAGGGGATGCTGGTACATTTTGGTGTTCATTGCTGGGCAAAATATCAGTGGTTTGGAAAGATCCCAAGCCCGGACAATGCAGGTTAGTAGGTTGTCGCATAAACCCTTGAACATCAAAGAAGACTTCTCAATTCAACTATTTCATTTGGGTCAGTGAAAATGGTGAAATTAAATTAAAATACCTAGCATTTTTCAGATTTGGTTTCATAAAAATCATAAAAGGTTTGGTGCAATGGTCAATAATGAATCTTGATAATTTGAATTGTAAAAAAATTGCCTGACTAAAATTAAAACCAATAAGGTAATCTTGTCAAATATCTTATAGAGTTCATGAATATCTTTTGGAGAGCACTATATATTAATTTGTGGTACTTTCCTCCAAATCAATACATGTCATAAATGAACTGAAATAGCACCTACACAACTGAGTCAATTATGAATTTCAATATGTTGATACATACATTGGCAATTTTTGCTAAAGTATTTGCATCTAGGGGTGCAATGAGGAGAATATCTGCCCATTTAGCAAGTTCTATATGAAGTACTGGATCACCCCTGTTGGACCAAGCAGCCCATTCATCAGAATCTGAGTAGGTACATACACTTTCTAGTGTACTATCTTGGACAAAATGTTTTGAATGTTCAGTTAAACAAACTCTCACCTGAAAAAATAATTACCTGAAATGATTCCATTGATGCCCCATATATTACATAATAATGGGGGGAAATCACTATCTAGTTATATTATATTTCAACTCACATCAGTATCTGAATTAAAATTTTCCTTCAAAATCGATTGAATCAAAAGTGGCAATTTTATTGTGGCAACACTCCCAGTACTCCCTATTAAAATCTTCACCATGGTCTATGAAGAAGTTTTATTATCTCCTGCTGCAAAACCTAATTTTGACCAGTCTTCTTGGGCCATAAGATTGTGTTTCATGCGACAAGATAAATAATCTTTGGCTTCCTCACGGCATGCAGAGTTTTCGTTCTTATTGGTATAAAGACATTTCATATAGTTGACCATCAATTTTCTACAAACTCCTTCGTGATCTAATGGAAAACTACCCTTGTCAGGTGCTGTAGGTGTGAACGTTTTCTGGCCAAATGTCATAGACGACATCAGACGAATATTTGCTAGCTGCTAGTATTTAAATATTCGAAATCATCAAATCAAACAAACAAGTTTGTAACCTCACATTATTTTGTCAAAAATGTTATTCTTCTCATTCTTCTGTCATTGTCCTGCGTCTCTTCAACAAATCCTGAGATTCCAGTTAAATGCTCTGTTAGAGTAGAAATGATGATTATGTTATGATTAGCAGAGATCCAATAGGCAATGTTGTGGTTGAGTCAGTGGTTGAGATTTGCCCCTTCTTGATATTTTTTTAGTGATTTAGAAGCCATGATACGTTACTTACGACCAGAGATAAGTACGACTTAGTACCTAGGCAACCCGTACACCACTTCCAACGATGTTGGGTTGTATATGTAGTGGTAAGGGGTGGTAATGGTAATAGTGTTGAGGAAATAACGGTCAGCGCAATATTTGGGTTTTTTAAATGGCATTTTTATATAAATCCAACACTGGTCGCGCACGCTTTGGTCACAAATCGCTAGAGGCGCCAGGTAATACAAATTACAAATGTAATGTACGATTCTAAAGCAGATGCACCACTACACTTTCTCACTTTTCCCAGACAATAAAGTTATTAATTAAATAATTGTTTGTTTTATTTCTCTATTTATTATTTATAGTGTTTTTGAGTTCGATCGGTCTGACTGACTTGGCAGTAGAAGTGGTATATTGAGAATCCTGTAAAAACATTATAAACTCACGTAAAATACCTGGTTTGCGTTCTATAAATGATAAACAATCAATATAATTAGCGCTCTTATAAATATTTTGGAATGGTTTAATAATTTCCTAATTGAAAGTCATCCTATTGACTCATCTGCCATTACTTATGTCACAAAATTCTTCTCTATTATTTTCAATATTTTTACGGTACCCCAATCTACCGTTACATTATGCTTCAAATCAGTAATTTTGAATATTCTCATAAGTAGGTAATTCCATCCTCGAGGCAATTCGAAGAATCCCAAATAAGTCTATATTTATAGGTACACATCATTCTTGAATTTTGATTAATCTCGAATAATAACACTACTGAAGAATTCTGAATGATTCCCCAGTTGAATAAAAAGTACCTTCGAAACACATATAAATGTAATTTTAAGGAAATTCAAATGATTTATAAAATCCTATGCAAATTTGAAAACCAACGAGACTCGGTATATTATAGTGGCCTCTCATCGACTTGAATATGATTGATTCATACATAAAAAGCAGTGATAAAAAGATATGTTTCTTTTGTATTGTACTGATTCATATCGATATCGTGAACACTCATGCAATTATATAACTGTTCTTGAACCATATCGATAAGCTAGGACGATTCAGTCTGTTCGCGATGCTTGAACACTATGGATGTTCAGCAAATGATGATGATATATATCCGCCGGTTTCATCCATCATTGTCGTTGACGGTATCATAATCGCTCTAAGACATAGGAAGTGCGGTCTCCTTTACCCAATTTACTATTGTGAATGTGTGAAGTGCGGATTATTTGGTTACCGTGTGTACTCTGCGGTTTATTCGGTTACCGCGTGTGCAGTGTACTAAAATGTGAAGTGCCAAAGGAGCGGCATCATCATGGCATGGAGTTCCAGAAAAAAATCCTCCAAGACCAGTTGCCGGTGTGGATTGAAGAATTGTTTCCCGAGGGTGAGTGAATTTTTAGTTTGCATGCATCATCAGTTCCGGACGAGGCGTTCCTGGATATTTTGGAATCTCGAGCTGGGGGTGGTAGGACACTCTGGGCCCCGATCTGCCACCCCTAGCTAACCCTCGGGGCCCCTCTCGGGGCTCTCTCAGGGCCTCCACTCGAGGCCCCACTCGAGGCCTCCTTTCGGGGCCTCCTCTCGAGGCCCCCTCGGGGCCTCCTATCGGGGCTCCACTCGAGGCCCCCTCGCGGTGCCTCCTCTCGGGGCCTCCTATCCGGGCTCCACTCGAGGCCCCCCTGGGAGCCTCCTCTCGAGGCCCCCTCTCGGGGCCTCCTCTCGGGGCCCTCTCAGGGCCTCCACTCGAGGCCCCACTCGAGGCCCCCCTGGGAGCCTCCCCTCGGGGCCTCCTCTAGGGGCCCCCTTCTTCCTGCCCTGCTAGATCGCCAAACGACAACTAATTTCGAAGGTGAGTGATCAAAGATTTTGCCAATCTCAAATCCTGTGAATCTATTTCAAAAATTACATTTTTGTAACTTGGTTATATAAAGATTCTTTCTTTTTCCAGCATTCTCATAAATCGCAATCGTTACGATAAGTAAGGTGAAAAAAAATGAACTGAACTGAATCTGAATCATGTAAAAACTAAACTTCTTTGATACTTTCAAATGGAAAATATACCTATTGAATGATTTCTCTGACCATCATGCAAACCACCTTTTCAAAGAAAAACTCCAACATTTTTGCTACTTAAAGTTAACGTAACAGCCTCGGTAATAGATTGAAGAAAAAATCGTAACTGTTTGAAATCAAACTTATTTTCCTTTATTGCTCGGCTATTAGGTAACAAGTGGAGTCATACACGTACTTTGTTTCTCATCAACGGTCATCCGCTACTCTCTTTGTTATAGGTTAGGTGGAAAAGAAAAATGTTAGGTTGAACCGTTGATTGATCAATCAACAGGTTGAACCGTTGATTGATGTATTGAACCATACACTTTTGATCCAAATGAAACATGCTATGTTTTCTGGAGGTTTTCTGCAAACAAAAGAATGGATATATCTAAGTGACCTAACCACCATTGTGGCTCACGCCAATCTAACATTAGCCCATTTTGTGGGAAGAGGCCATTAAGACAAAAAAGCATAAAAACCAGTTCTCTTTTTCATTCGATATTGACAATTAGTATTTTTTGCTGTTGAAAAGTCAGGAATATTTGATTCTCAACATCAATATAACGAACTGATTCAATATTTGTTGAGATTGTTGTTTATTTTTGATGATCAAAAATAATAATCATATACCAAATGCTACACTATATATATAAACTTGCCACTTATAAAACTCGTAACTGCTGTTCAGGGCATTCTCGAATCCAGATTCAGTGGATATACAGCTTGCCACTGTTTTCAATATGATTTCGAAACAAATTATGGTAGTTATGGAAATCATCCATTCTCAAAGTGGCCCAATTTGAATTCAATCAAATGAAAAACTCAAAGTCGGTCGACCACACAATATAATAAAATAATGAACAAGTGGGTGTTACTATAGTTTCGGCTCAACAGCCATCATCAGACACAGTAAGTAATCTGTAATAGGAGAAATAATACTAAATAACAAAATGGCGTGCCTAAATACTTACAATCAAATTCAAAGGAAAAAGGTATGAACCATATGAACGTCACAATTCGGGTAGCCGGAAATCAATCGTATATCAAATATACATATTGTTTAAATTTGCTTAGCCACCAAAAGAAACCAAATATCAAAATCAAGTAGGAGTTGAAGAACATCATCCTCCACTGATGGTAGTCAGTATTCAACTAATAGGAATTGACATGAAATAATAAAATTAAAATCAAATGGTTACGGTTGAAATATGACAAATGACTTGTGAACATACAGTTGACATAGAACAATGAATTTTTATGTCTATGAAATTTATATAATAAAAGTTGTATGAAAATTTATGATGAGAAATAGCGAGTTGAGGTGGAAGACTCAGCAAAAATTCAATTCAATAAAGTTAGATGAGAATGAAAAATTATATAATAAGGAACCTATTTCTCATCATAAATTTTCATACAACTTTTATTATATAAATTTCATAGACATAAAAATTCATTGTTCTATGTCAACTGTATGTTCACAAGTCATTTGTCATATTTCAACCGTAACCATTTGATTTTAATTTTATTATTTCATGTCAATTCCTATTAGTTGAATACTGACTACCATCAGTGGAGGATGATGTTCTTCAACTCCTACTTGATTTTGATATTTGGTTTCTTTTGGTGGCTAAGCAAATTTAAACAATATGTATATTTGATATACGATTGATTTCCGGCTACCCGAATTGTGACGTTCATATGGTTCATACCTTTTTCCTTTGAATTTGATTGTAAGTATTTAGGCACGCCATTTTGTTATTTAGTATTATTTCTCCTATTACAGATTACTTACTGTGTCTGATGATGGCTGTTGAGCCGAAACTATAGTAACACCCACTTGTTCATTATTTTATTATATTGTGTGGTCGACCGACTTTGAGTTTTTCATTTGATTGAAATTATGGTAGAGTGAGCAGGTTGATTAATCTACTCAGAAAATAAAGTTAATTGATACATTTCTTGTTTTTATTTCTGTCTGTAATCATCTATTTTTTGGGTTATAATAAAATTACAGCTCAATACAGATATATTCACACTTCCACTGCTAACTTCTCCATACAATCATTTTAATTTCATATGAGGGCTGCCTTAGAGCTGAAGTTTGAGAACAGTAGTTTATTTATGTGTGTTCCATATCTATCCCACAAAGTATGATGTGACCAGCTTTGAACAATGCTCAGGGCATTCTCGAATCCAGATTCAGTGGATATACAGCTTGCCACTGTTTTCAATATGATTTCGAAACAAATTATGGTAGAGTGAGCAGGTTCATTAATCTACTCCTGTTCAGGTAAATCTGGGGACTGGGTACAAGTGAAAAGGCGAACAGGCGAATCGGTGCACGAACGAGAGCATGAACAAGTGCGCGAACGAGTGCGCGATCGAGTGCGCGAACGAGTGCGCGATCGAGTGCGCGAACGAGTGCGCGAACGAGTGCGCGGACTGGCGAGTGAACGGGTGCGCATACAGGTTCAAGAACATGCGAGCAAAAAGGTGTGCGAACGGGTGCGTTTACGGATGCAAGGATTATGCCATGAGCCTTATCTTTGTTAGAACTAGACATACCATATTGATGTGGGATGAATTTATGTGGGATGATAGGGCTACTGGCGAACGACCAAAAAAAAAAATGTAACGCTCCCATGTCACAAGTTGTTCTCAAATTTATATAAATTACCAATGCGAAATGAAAGAGCCATGAATTCGACTATCCATCAAAATATAAAGTAAAATATGTCTTATCCAATTAAAAATATCAAGCACTGTTTGAATTTCAAAGTCTTATAGATTACGAGCAGAAAACAACTACTTTCCTGGCAAATACCATGCAGAACATTGAATGATATATACTCGTAGTCCATGCAACGATTCACACAGTATGGATGCATTGTTCCTTACTCCCATCATACGACGTGACAAATTCACATCGAGACAGGCACGCTCAACAACCTACAGACCGAGGTTTCGGGCTTTTTGGCCCTCATCAGTGCAGTGTAGTTATCCGAGTAGAGACCGTGAGATCTCCACTCGAAGCAATGCCTGTCCGATTGCCAAATGTCCGACATGCACGCATATTTCAACGCACTGAGCTGAAGAAATAAACATTTGCATGCACTACGAGCAGATATAATTCAATGTTCTACGTGGTGTCGGTGAGGAAAGTACCTAGTGTTTTCTGCTCGTGTTCTACCATCAGTAATTTAAATCCAAACTGTGTTTGATATTTCCAATTGTATAATAAAAGACTGCTTCAATTCAGATTATATATGGTCGCATTCAAAAAGAGATCAGCTCTGACAAGGCAATACCTCATGGGTGGGAGTGGAAATTTGCCATATCGATATTTAATGAATATATTATCTGCCCCTGTTTTTACAGTTGAGGAAATTCTTTTTTTTTTCGTGAACAGGGTGTTCCAAATTCGAATAAATTAAGCTAATTTCTAGTCATAACTCGAAATTAGCTTAATTTCGGGTTACCTACAACTCGAAATTTTAGCTTAGGTATACATACAACTCGAAATTCACGAAATTAAGCTAATTTCGATTTGTATCACGAAATTAGTACTAATTAACTTTAATTTCGAGTTGTAACTCGAAATTAAGCCAATTTCAAGTAATAACTCGAAATTAAGAAAAAAAATATCGCATGTCCGCTCTAACGCTTTCGTAGTTTTCAGAGTTAGAACTTTTTAGCTATTTTCAAGGTTGACAATTTGGCAAGATTTTCGTCAGATATCATGCTGTGTAACCATGATCAGATGGCTATTATCCCAAAAAGGGGGTGGTAGCTATAAAGTCAATTAGGGTATCATCATCATCGGAAATTAAGCAATAATCAATGGCAGCCGGCAGCCTGTTCACATGTTTAGAAGGTGGAACAACTCTTCTCTTTTGCTTGCGTATAGATGGTATGACTTTCGAATGATACTGGATGTCGAGTGACTAATTTACCTTTATTCTTTGGACTAAATATTCATTTTGAATTTTGATTGTTTTACCAACGCCACCTCTCGGGATTTCGGGAAATATTCTCGTCTCGCACGGATTTTTTACCACAAACATTTACGTTTGTAATAAGCACTTCCTAGAAGTAGATTTCTGAAGTAAATGCCAAATTGAAGGTAGGTATGGTATGCCTCTTTTCAGGTAGAATCAAACAAATAATATCTGGTGTTGTGTAGGCTCAAAAAGAATGCAATTACTTCAATGAACATCTCAAAGTCATCACATGGAAACAGTGCACAATGTAGGCTTGATGAAATCAAATTTTTATTTAAAATGAATAAGCCATGAATTGGATAAGTACTAATTGAGAGAAATGAATTTGAATGACTGGTAGACCATAAGATCTCTTACTTCCTTGGTACATACCAGAGATTATCTATCTATGTATCTATACAAAATACTTATTATTATGGACTATAAGTACATTGTGAATTCGAAAATAATAACTTGTGTTGCCTATTTAAGATATCTCAATATGAGCAGATGCACCACTACACTTACTTTTCTCAGAAAATAAAGTTAATTGATACATTTTTTGTTTTTATTTCTGTCTGTAATCATCTATTTTTTGGGTTATAATAAAATTACAGCTCAATACAGATATATTCACACTTCCACTGCTAACTTCTCCATACAATCATTTTAATTTCATATGAGGGCTGCCTTAGAGCTGAAGTTTGAAAACAGTAGTTTATTTATGTGTGTTCCATATCTATCCCACAAAGTATGATGTGACCAGCTTTGAACAATGCTTCTCGTTCTTTTAATGGTTTCTTCTTATTTCTGATATACTTTAGATACTCATCCCAATATTGGGCATTCTGGAAATATAACAATATAAAGATAAATCATTGAAATACAAATACCTTAGTGGCCCCATTGATTTTGCAGAGGTGGTTTGAAAAGCCTATAAAAACATAATAAATCCATAAACCTCATATAAAATACCTGTTTTGTGTTCTATAAATAATAACCAAACGATAGCACCCTTTCAAATATTTTGGATTCGTCAATTCTTTCCTAAAATGTGAATCAAAAGTTGACAAATTATTATTAAAAACATAACGAAATGCTTGTTTATCACCTTCATGTGAAGTTTTTGACATTTCTGCAGCGCCATCTGTTGGTTCGTGATTTTCGCGAATTGTTTCAGAAGATAGTTCTGCAAATTGAATATTTGGAAAAGAAGACGATAATAAGACAATTGACATTTCTCAAATAGTGAAAGTTGGCGGCACCGGCAGCCGGTGGGGCTAGTGAGAAATTTAAATTCAAGGTGTTTTATCATAATTATGAGACTGAGCTATGGAGAGAGTGTTCTGAAGGTAATATAAATAATCCTGTAACTTCGCTATCAGTATTAGACTATAATTATTCAAATTTATTTTTCGCACTGGAAACTAACCATCTATTTATAATTTTAGGCAAATGATTTGTTTTTGCCTCGAACAAATACAAATGCCAAAATTACATTCAATTATAGTGGTGATGATAATCAGAAAAGGATAAATATGCCTTTCCATGAGGTGAGTTTCTGGTTTTTCTCATGCATGATAAACCTTTGCAAAATGAATAATAACTTGAATCCTTTTGATTTCCCTCTGTTTCTCTACATAATCTAGTGGAAGTCCAATAAGTTACTGAAATTGTTCTTCTCTTCACCATTGTTTATATGGATACTAATTTATACTGCAGTTCATGCATTCATAGCAAATTTTAGATTACAGTGTGAATGTAGATGATAGTTGAAAAGTCATCTCTTAGCTCTGTAAGCATATGAAGCACCCCTTCTAGGAGTAAGCGAAAATATCATTGTGGTGACATTTCATTGCCACCTCAAAAAAGCAAAATTACTAAAATTTCATCAGTATCAGTGAAACAGTACAGTGAAGTAATATTCCAAAATAATAATCACCTCAATTTTACCACGCCGTAACATTGCTCAGTGTATGATCAGGGACGCGCCGTCCATATGTGCAAAGTCGTGCGGCGCACGACGGCGCCAAGACCAAAAAGGCGCCTACGGTCGTTTTGAATTTTCTACACAAATCAACATTATCAAACCAGTGGTGAAAATGTACTATCCACCAACACAGTTCGCCGATCGGCAACCGGTTGATTCTTCATTATTGTCGCAATAAGCGCATAAAAGTCGTATAGAGTGCCTTATTTGCTATTATGTATCTGAGGCAATTTTGAAAAATAATTGAGCAAGTAAGATTTCAGTAGGGCGAAATTTACGATGTTCTTTATGAAATTTTTTCCGGAAATGATTTCGACAATGCTACAAAACATATAGCTACTTCCTTAGGTAAAAAAATTAAAAACTATGAGTTTGTGTGTATGGTAGTCTTGTGGTACAAGATTATGAATTAAGTGGATGTTGTTACTAAGATTCTGCAATCAAAAAAATTAAATATTTCCCAGGCTTCCGAAAGTTTGAATAGCCTTAATGAATTTCTCAAACAATATCGATCTGACAAAGGCTTTATTGACTTATTAGTAGATGCCAAAAATAGCTTCTTGCTTAGAAGTTGATGCAAAATTTAGATCTACAAAAGTGTTAAAGCAAACGAAGGTGACGACCAGCCGATTGAAAATCAAGAAATGAAATTCAAAGTAAATTGCTTTTTCGGAATGCTAGA
This sequence comes from Chrysomela aeneicollis, assembly GCA_029955515.1. Taxonomy (NCBI): domain Eukaryota; kingdom Metazoa; phylum Arthropoda; class Insecta; order Coleoptera; family Chrysomelidae; genus Chrysomela; species Chrysomela aeneicollis. The sequence continues at coordinate 4,759,636 of JARUHQ010000018.1, read as the reverse complement.
GACATCACTCTTTCATCCGTAAATTAAAATTTTCAACTATTATCGTGTCATTCTGATGTTTTTAATTTTTGTTGAGGATTTATTTGGCAAATATTCCGATCAAAATCAATTTGATTTTTGTAAGAAACTGGAGGAGACCTTAACCGACAAAGATCGAAACGAGAAAGATATAGATGGAACAGATATTTCACACGAATTACAATTTATGCACAATGGCGACAAGGACGCGATGTCTGTAACAAATAACCTAACCCGCACTCATTTCCAAACATTACGATTGTATTGCGCAAATTATTAACCATTCCAGTTTCTGTAGCTACAGCCGGGAAGTCATTCTCTAAATTGAAGTTGATACAAAATTATTTAAGATCTAGAATGGTCAAAGAGCGGTTAGATTATAAAATCTTGCAATTATTTCTATAGAGTCTGACTTTTTAAAGCAACTCGAAATGGAAAGTATTATTGATGAATTTGCAAAAAGTAGAGCTAGAAAAGTCCAATTACTGAAAAATCTCTCCATCATTATCTGTTCCAAAACAAAATTGCTATTATATTTTTGTTTTCTCAAATACTGTTGTTTCATATTCTATTGATATTTCTCGTGTATTTTTTTGTCACAAATAAAGAGATTTGACAGAAAAGTATAGTATTATTGAAAAAATTCAACAAACAACTAGAAGAGAGGGGTGGTAATTTTACCTCAATATTATAACATTGGATATTAGAGGCGCTTATCATTATTTCGCACGACGGCGCCGAAAATACTTGGCGCGTCCCTGTGTATGATTCATTACCAAAGACACTCAAGTACTTGTTCAATATACCGAGTTACATACGTATGAATCACCCTTAGTATTATTAGTAATTCATTATTTGTTTTCTAAATCATTATGGTCATGACTATTTGGCTTCCCAAAGAGTAATAATGCAATTAATGATATTAGGTATATTTATTAGGTATATACTCCTGAGAGTCATGGTATTTTTATATGTATGAACCACACCAAACGTGGTCCCCCAACTAATTTCTAACTAGCACACAAATATTCATAGGTAGGCATACTTCCCTTGAAATGATCTTCACACACACATGTAGACCGTTGCTGCGATATATCTCTTTCCTCTCTCCTACAAGTAGCGGTGAAGTCGATCTTCTGGTAAAGTTATACTTTTCCGGAGTTCATATTGTTGTGCTATTGCACATTGGTACAATGCAATATTCATAAAATCCTTCATTATTTTCCATTGCAAATTCAAATTATACCCTGCTACTACACCAGGAAACCTATATTTGATTCACGATTAATGAATTGTGACGTTACCGCTGTTCTAGGGCTTCCAGCTTGTTTGAATGATTCATTTGCGCGCAAAACTCTATATATAACAACAGTATTAATAATATTTGAGACATAATATTTTGCATAGCTCATTTTTGATCATAATTGACCAGGTTGCCTCTATCATATTATGAGTAGATAGTTTGGTGTTTAAATGAAACGAACATAAGTAGAAATAATGTAACAATTTATATTTGTTCTTTTTGGTGAAAATAGATTATTCTTTTCTCATAAAATATTGCATGTTTTTGGCTTTTGTTTAGTCTCATTACTTTAATCACAGTGTGTGATACGATACTATACGGTTATTCATCAATACAACACTGTCACAGGTCAACTACCAAGACGAAAGTCAATGATTAATAAATCTGAGGTCTAGAAAAGTTAGTTGTTACCGGGCCTAACGTGCGACCACATGATTATGTAACGCGGGATAGCCCAACCGTTGACCGCTCCCGTTCTGAATCGAGACAAGGCGCATCGACGATATCGTGGGCACTCTTGAGGTGCACCTTCAAATAGGACTTGTCGGTGAACTTCTTGTCGCACGCGCCGCAAGCGAACGGCTTTCTGCCCGAGTGAGCGCACAGGTGCCTGTCCAGCTTCGCCCTGTCGGGAAACCTGTAACGATGATAAATTGCATCGTTACATCATGTCAAATAACTCGAATCGTGTCATCCAGTGAGTTTGGTTTTTAGTGAATCCATTCCAAACCACAAATGAGTTTTCCTTTTTAATGTTACGCTACTGTACTACCTTCATGATCACCACTGTCGACTTATGCAATAGGGAAAAATTACGGAGTGGGCGACATCTATAATTGATCGCATGAACTACTCGAGAGGTGAACAACAAACTAACATCCATATGTTCATATGGGTAAAATGTGAACTTTATTTATTAATTTCAGTGATTTAAGCATTGAAAGTGTTGTATTTTGATGATATTTTGTGAAGAATTGTTGTTAATAGACCTCACAATCTGAAATTGCAAAAGATTAGAAGAGGTGATATAGAGATAAAATCGCGAAAAATATGCTTGTTTTACAATGTTCTACATACTCAAGGCTTTGCATAAATTTCCTTCAAATTCTAAAGCAGAAGATGGGCAGGATTTGGGAAAACCTAAATCCCAAGGCAAGTAGTCTTAAAATGGAAGATGATCTTGAAGATAGAAAAAGCTATCTCGGAATTTATGTTTGTAGCAAGCACTCATAATTTTTTCAGTGGTAAGTTCGATTTTTCATTATTTTTGTCACTATGCTACCACCTCATTTGGTTCATTTTAATCATTTTGTAATTTATTACAGGCTCAGGCAAATATCAAATAATTATATGCAGTTGGAGCAACATGGAAAATAACAAGTAGAAGACACAATGAAAGATCTACACTTGGATGATGATTAACATGATCATGTGATCGATCTTGGAGAGTTCCACTGTAAATACAAAACCAACAACAACCTATATGACACACAACAATGTTCCTGATAATTATATGAAGTTTTGGGTGATTCTGGTGTTGTGTAAATGGAAGACTAATTTATCATCTGCTTGCTTGGCAGTATTATTTGGATTTAGGAATTTAACATGTTCAAGAATGTTTTATTATTGCATTTTTTATGAGTTGTAGTCTTTCTCAATCTGAAGGGAATCTATTTCATTCACCAATGATTAAAAGATTTTAATACTGATTTGTTATTATTGTGTTACATTTCCCAAATTATTCTATTAAGAAAAACATATGGCATGCTAGAGAAAGCCATTTACTCTTGTTTACCCAATAAAACTATGAATTTTTTAAATAATTTATTTGAACACTATATCATTTCTTTGATATGAGTATCAAATCTCCACAAAATGTCACTTGCACTTCACTTTGTTCTAATAGGTATTTCTATTTTAATACATTACCATATAATCTAGGTTCCTGAAAATAAAAACAAACCAACACAGAAAAGAAAACTGATTAGTCAAAAAGCTGGAGTTTATATGCTTCCAGTCGAAATGGCCAATAAATCTGCTTTACAGGAACATTAAAATAAACCCATATCTCATCTAGTTTCATGGTGATTTCATGTGAGAATTGTGGAGGATCTCATACACAAAACTTTTTATGATTTCTTCACTGAGGCCTTCAGTTCCAATATTGTGTGATTGCTGAAACACTTTCACCCCACATAATATCCGAAATGTTCGAAATTGATATTTCGACTTTCACACAGGCATTTTAAAAAGAATTTCAGGAACTAAGAACTGAAAAACTTCGAATAAAAACCGAAATTGATACCTGGACACACCTGGACTTTGGTGGCATTTAACAAGAATCCAGTGACAATAAAACTGAAACGTCGACAACAAACCCTAGATACAACTTCAATCCAATAGTCGAGTACGAAAAATTGACTTAAATCTCTGAGATAACTGAAATTCTCTTCAATAAAAACTTTGGTTTAACAAGAGATCAAATGACAGATAATTTGTTGTTCACCCCTCGATCCGACATTATATCATTTACAGCACCATCTGGCGTTTCGTGATTTTTCCCTATATTGAAAGCAATACTGATTGATATTTTCATAAATTGTGCTCTTTTCCGTGCACATAGGGTATTATCAATGACCAAATTTTGGTGCAAGAAAGAGTTGAATGTAACAAACCTGGCGGGGCACAGGTGGCACGCGTGCCTCTTCGGCCTCGCCGGCGCCATGACGTCACCGATGCCATGGCTGCCGGCCAGGTGCCCCAGCAGGCTGACCTTCTTCCTGTACTCCTTGGGGCACAGGTGGCACTTGAACCGGCGCACGTCAGCGTGGTGGCGCATGTGCTCCTGCAGCTCACTCTTGCTGGTGAAGGCCTTCTCGCAGAGGGCGCACAGGAAGTTCTTCTCGCCCGTGTGCCTGCGCAGAGGCGTTCAATGTGAATATGCCTGCTATTCATTGAGTACCAACAAAATGAGAGTGGAAACATTAACAGTAGTCATAGTATGAGTTATGTGGCTGAAGGTGCGCGAAAGCGCGGTAGATAATACAACGTACTTGGCGGGAATTTCAAATTGAATTTATTTTGACTGTACGAGAGAAGAACCTATAATGTTCGTGGAGGAGCATGGTGCAACAAAATCTGGTTGCAAAATAATGGTGGAAGAGTTTATCAAAAACCCATCGTCAACATTCACGAACTACCTTCTAAGCCAAAAAAGTAGAACAATCAGAATAATGGTGAGACTCCTCACAGGGCAATAGGCAAGACGATTGGCCTGTAAGAGAGAAGCCATTGCAGGTTCTGTCAGGAAGAGGAGAAAACAGCAGTACATATTATATGTGCCAATGCGAGGGCTCATCAGGACTAAGATTTCTAACGATGGGAGAAGAAAAACCAAAAGCTTCCAGATATATGTGGGATCTAACAACTCGTCCATGGAGTCTGATAATAAATACAAGGACCTCTAACTGATTTAATACAACGTAATATCATGCAAGCCAGTAGAAGGATATTGGAAAATGGAATAGGCATTAGAATCTTTTTTTGAGGTTATCAGGAAAAACCTCTTTGGAAGTGAGTTCCACAATTTCGCAGTTCGTAAAAAAAATAATTTCAATCGAGTGTAGTTCTGCTTTACAATGAACGGGTGTCCACTGTCCAGCATGCGTGTAGTATGCCTGCTCGGAATAACTCGTGGAATTATAAACGTGATTTTCGATGAGCATCGGCCATGAAAATATCTATATAGAAGAATACTAATTCAAAACAAAAATGAAATATTGAAACATATTTCTGCCAATCCCTTGTTGAAAAAAATGTCAATAAAAAAATTCAACGAATTCATTTATTGCTTCATCTTGTGTTATTTTTTTGCTTCATGGAGAATCAGAACAGCTCTGCTCGCATATATATTATGTTTTTTTTATACACAGTAGTGGTATTTTAATCATATGTGGGTACATAGGGAATGAAAACAAAAACTTCTCCAGGAAACACAGTATTTGTCATCACGTGATGACGTGCTCATGACGTATGACATAATCCTTTTGCTCTTCAATTTTGGAGTCAATGCTCTGCACGGTAGGGAAAGGGTGCATCTAGTATATATTATTATTGTATTGTAACGAATTGTGCGGCAGCGCGTGACTGACTATGATATGGCTTTGCGATAACATCGGTCGCCGACGTACCTAATCAGTGCCATTAGCGGACGTTATCTGATGATTCATTGCCGAAAATCAACGGCATTTCTCAGAACTTCCTGTAATTTATCTAGAATGAGTTTAAAAGGAAAGGTAGTATTGTGAACATAGAGACTTGTATAGCGATCAAAGCGAATATCGAAGTTATTTCTAACTATGTGTTTATCGAATTGTATTAAATGAACGAACCCAAGTAGGAAAATCGTAACAATACTGTTACGCACCGCTGGCATTTCCAAGAAGGCATCCGCGGACGCGTGATTCACAGCGGAGGTATCGGTCGCAGACGCACCGCTATAATTAGCGGATGAGTCATTGCCGTCGAATATGAAAAACACTTCCAGTTTGTTCCTGTTCTTTCTAGGATGTTTTTGCCTATATAGGAGCCGCGGTTTCGCGGACAAGATATTTATAGTTTGGAATGAGTAGAGATTAGAAAGAAAGCTAGTACAGTGAACATTGAGATTTATAAAGCGAATATCGTTGTGATTTAACTAAGTGTTTATTGAGTTGTATTTAGTGTGTTTAGTGAAATAAATTGTTCAGTTTTGTACTGAGTGTTTCAAATTCACGAACCCAAGTGAAAATAACGTAACAATACCATTGGAGTCAACTTCCCCACTCGCAATGGACTTGCCTGCGGTAGTGCTGGTCGTGGGTGGACTTCATCGGGAACCTTTTCGAGCACACGGCACACGCGAACCGCCACAGCTGCGGGTCGGTGTGCACGATCAGCCGGTGCGTGCGCAGGTTCGTGTTGGTCTTGAAGCGCTTGTCGCACCGGTCGCAGCAGTGCGCGCGGTCCGCTCGGTGCGTCGACTCGTGCCCCACCAGGTCGCCCTTTGTGATGAAGCTTTTGCCGCACACGGCGCACGTGTGGCTGCGGCTGCGCTCGTGGTACAGCTTGTGCGTCGCCAGGTTGGTCGAGGATCTGAGGTGGTGTTCAGTAAACATCGATAGACGTATACCATCGCTAGCTATCGATAGATTCATACCGCTGAACATATATACCGGTTAAGGTTGACCACTAATTTTTGACCTAACACCTAACCTAACACTCCCAACACCTAACCACATAGTAAAGTAAAACCAAGATACTGACATTTTAATATATAATTATGTTTCCGCGCTTCGTCCTCAAGATCACTATCAATTGACTAGGTTGTACTGCTTTCAGGTGATGGATGTAGCACATAGTAAAAAGAAAGAATATTATTTTTCACGGAGGGCGGCCTCTGGTGTAAAATTCTCGAAGCCTTCCGAGGGTGATCGTATATCGAATTATTTCGAATTGTTTTCGTGCTTATAGATAGTTACTGATATTATTGAAACATGCAGCAAGTTCACAAGATCCTAATGACGAAATAGAGAGAGATTATTTCAGTACCTCAGCCTTCCTTCCACTGTGCAAACATGGTTTCTTACTTCAAGTAAATGCCAAATTGAAGGTGAGTTTCCTTTCAGGTTGAATCAAACAAACAAAATCTGGTTTATCTGTAGTTGTGACTCTTTTATTGTTTGTAATGTAAACCTTGATTCAATTTCAGGACCATCAAGAACAAAAATTATACCAAGACTGCTGACTTTCCCTTGGAATTATTTCAATTTTATATGAGGATTGCCCAAGAGCTGACGTTAGTGAACACAAGCTTGTTTATGTGTATTCCACATCTATCACACTAAGGATTATGTGACCAGCTTTGAATACTTCTCTCTCATCTAAGGGTTTCTTTTTTCATCTCCAATATACTTACCTCAATCAATCAATTATGGAAATAAACTATATGTATAAAAAGCAATCATTGGAATACAAAAACCTTAGTGGTGTCATTGACTTTGCAGAGTTGGCATTGAAAGGCCTATAAAAACATTATAAACCCATAAAACTAATAAAATACCTGTTTCACTTTCAATAAATGATAAATAAACAATATCGTCCTTTCAATTATTTTCCTGAAATGTGACAAATCAACATTGAAAATATATACGAAATGTTTGTTGTTCACCTTCATGCCAAAAGTTTACACATTTCTCTAGCGCCATCTGTTGGTTCGTGATTTCGGCGAATATTTTACTATTCTGTCCATACCCTTGCTAAAGATTCCTTTATTATTATAAGATTATAAAAGATTACAAAACTGCTGTAGCCATTTGAACTAGCTACAAAAAAAATTCTGGTGAGGAGTATGTAACCATATCTCCCATTATATCTTTGATTGGAGGTATATCCTCCAGTTTGTATTAAGATAGAGACTAAAGTGGTCTCTCACTGCCCAAAATATATTGGAGCTCAAACAATTCATTGCAAAAAGGTTAAAACCATATGAACAACGAACAACTACTAAAAAAGGTTCAATACTGAAGGAGGATACCAACTTCCAATGTGTAACTCAGATGTTAAGCTCAATTTATAAAGTCCGCTGCCGTAGCTACAGTTGAGATAGAATGTGCTAAAAATAAACATGTGTTCATAAACTCCGCAGCTGACGCAGGTGTCGTCGGATATCTCCTCAATACATTTTGGAACGGCAGCGTCAACTGTAGCTACGGCAGCGGACTCTATAAATTGAGCTTTACAATGAGAATATATAGACATTCAAATGCATGGAAATAATTATTAACAACAGAAGATACACCTGCTACACCACAACCCTCCACATCCAAATTTGAATCACCACAGACGATAAAATCGTCCAAACAAAACGAAAGAATAGATGATTTATTCAACTTCCTGGACAAGCCTGACCCAATCAGTGTATCTACAACCACATATGCTATTATTGATATTGGGCAAATTCAAGAAACGCCTATTATTGATATGTTTCAATGTCCAATACAATTTTGGACACAGTTCAATAGTTCCAAATTGAAACAAGTAGCAGACAAATATTTAAGCATACCAGCTACTCCTGTGCCATCAGAAATTTTTTTTTCAAAAGAAAGGCAAATTCAAGTGGAAAAGAGAAATAGGCTTAAAGATGAAACTTGAAACATGTTATTGTTCATAAAATGAAACTTCCGTTTCCTTAAGTGACCACTCAATGTTCTTGACTTTGGAGGAAGTAAACATGTATTCATTCACCAATTTATTTTTCATGAATTTATAGCTGTTATTTATATTCCTTTTTTCTAATAAACTGTTTTGAATTCCATTTCTGCATATATATGCAGAAACAATTGAAAAACGATCGATAACCATCGATGGTTCAAACTATCAATGTTTAACAAACACCTAACCTGAAGCGCTTGCCGCAGGCCTCGCAGTCGTAGGGCCGTACGGACTCCTTATCGAGGCTGTGCGCCTGCGCGTAGTGCCCAACCACTTCCTTCAGCGCCCCGAACTGGGCCGCGCAGATGTCGCAACGGAACTTTTTCCTGCGGAGAACGGTCTTCACCGTGTTGTCGCAGGCTTCACTCCCATGCTCTTGCTCGACGTGTTGTCTGAGTTCTTGGGGCAGTTTGAATAGCTCGTCGCATACATCGCAGAATAGCGCTTTTTTGTCGCCGTCGGGTTTGCACCGGTGGTTTTTCAAGGCGCTCAGGCGTTTAAAGGGTTCGTTACATTCGGTGCAGATATGTGGCGTGGGCTTTTCCGAACACTTTTTTGCGTGGATGTTCAGTATTTTTTCGGTTCTGTAGCATCGCCTGCAGTGCTCGCATCTGAAGTTTCGATATGCTGGCTTTGGAGATATCCTTGCACATTCATATGACTCTTGTTGGCTGATGTGTGCAGTTTTGATATGTTCTTCCAGTATATTTTTTGAACTGAATGAATCTTCGCAGTTGTAGCAAATGAACGATTCTTCTTCATTGTGTTCTTCTTTTGGCGATGGATATGCATTGTTGTAATTGTCTTCATTATTGTCATATATTCCTTCAGATTCGGGATTATTTGAATTATTCTCTTTGCCTACATCGTTTTTTTCACCTTCTTTCAACCATTTCAAACATTGTCTCTTGAATGTGCAACATATCTCTAGATTTTTTATGCAGGCTTCACAAATTGAGTTATCATTGGACCATTCCTGTTGAGAATTTAATGAAAATCCAATTCAAAACTTACTAGACATTTCAAAAATTTAAGATTATACTTAGAGGACATCTTAAATATTCTGAGCTTCTGGGAATCTTTTTCTATGGTATGTGTTATATTAGAAGGTTGGGTTGGTTTTTCATGCTTAAACTTTCTATTCAACAATGAAAAGAGTAAATCTTTTAAATGTAACCATTAATGTTTGAATTGACCATTCAGCAGATGCCCATATGTATGAGTCATTGTTTACACCTTGCATTCATTTTTATGATTTCTTGTATCATTTTGTGATTCATAAAGGTCACCACTTTTATTTGTCATTACCGAGGTCATTACCAATTATAGGAATTTCAATATTCTGTTACTGTAGACAAAGCTGTAATTAATTATTAATTACAAATTCTGAACAATGTGTCAATTTAATTCCAGCAGATGAATTTTTTCTGAAAGTGAATTTATTTCCCGAGTGCTTTAACAATTTGAAGGGCTATCAGTGCCTGAAATGTTACCCAAAATTTTGAGGACACCAACTTCTTACTTTCTTTGGAATCTTCTATATTTACTTATGTACTTATGTAAATGTAACAAAAAAACATAAAAATACTTGAAAAATTAATTACTCATCATTATTGCTGTTATTTCCTGAAGATGTTTAGTTTTCTGTTGTTTATAAAAGCTTGTTTGAATGGCCATTGTACAAGAAGGATACCAGAATGATCTTGATCCTATCCTATCAAGAGATAGATGGAATGGCAAAACTTTCAACTGAGTACCACTTGTAATGGTAATTTTGTATCAATTATCATTCAGTCCATATTTTGATGAAAATGTTTGTTCCTATGTATTTTGATTTCTGGAAAATTATGGAATTCCATAATGAAACCATGAACGAATCAGTACTGAAGTTAAAATACATATAAAATATTGGTACAAACAAGAATGTTCATCAAAATATAGATTATATGATGAGTGCATTTGATATTTTCTTCTGAGTTTTTTTCATTTACACTGGCATCTTTTGAATATTATACACTACTATCAAAGTAAAGAAGCAAATTTTGTATTATACATTATTCTTTTAATTGAAATACAAAAATATATGCTAAATCTGATTTTTATCTATTTCTTTTGATGGTGGTGAACTCAGTGGTGAAAAATAAACATATCTCATCAGAGTAATTATTTTACTAGTAACCTGACTCTTTAAACTCTCAGCATTGAATTGCAACTTGAGAATCTAGTTTGGTTCAAACCATATGTTCTATATCACTCATACTTTTGGACTTACCACTTCGGGAGCTATGTATTTCAGCTTCGAGCACCATTGTATTCCTTTCCCATCAACATTGTCTAATTTTCTCAATAGATCTGGGTCGTTACTAGGATCCAAACATATTATGCAATTCTTCGAATGCATTTTGTTTGGCCATTTACTGACTTTACTGTCCTTTATATTTTTACCATATTTGTATGTTATTTAAATTTTATTATTGCTTATTTATTTTTTACATTTAAAAAGATCGACATCTCTTCTGACACTGGACATAAAACAGTTAAATCTGACACTTTTGACAGTGATGGAACTGATGACACTTGAATGGAAGTTGAAAAATATTGGATTATTATAGGATAGGATGTGAGAGGATATATTTGTACAAATTCTGGAGTGTATCCTGAATTCCTGAAAATAATGTGCAAATAATTTCTTAATTATATGATAAACGAAAAATATTGAGCCAGAAGAATAACCCATCCACTCCACAACCAGGCGGCAGTGAGAAACATAGAAAACACGTGGAGTGTTTTCTATGGTGAGAAAGTTGAGAAGAAGAATTTATATGAGGTTATGTAAAAACAAAATGAATGAAAATAAAGTGAAAATTATAAATATAACCAAATAACATAAACTTTCATCTCTAAAATCATTCAACAAAATGTCCTCAGTATTTAGATATTTTTTCAACCATCGAGTGATAAGTAGGACTAGGTAAGCAAAAATATTTTTTATAGTTTGGTGAATTTGAAGGGCAGGGCCGGATTTGAAAATTGTGTCATAAGGGTACGGACGGTTTGGTACGGTACCGGGCACCAATATTTGGATGACACTGAAATCAAAACTTTGTGAATTTGAGATCTTGGCATGTCATTTAACATCATAACAAAATGTTCTCAAAAGTAATTATATATAGCATGATCCATTGTAATTATCTTCAATAATAGTCGATACGAGTATGGAAAACTTCAATCATTTATCTCTGCAACTAGACTGCAGGAATGCAGACATTGGAACGTTGTGCTTCTCGGTCGGGCAGACTTTGAGCTAAACGCGAGCCGCCATAATTGCATGGGTTGTCCAAAAAATTGATGGAAATCGTACATGATATCTCCACCAATCTCAAGCCTTAGTGCAATTAATTTTCAATCTGAATACATACTCAGCCATGCTCATCATACAAGGCACAAATAAATTTCAATTACGGGCCGCGGTCTATGCATCCATGAACTAGAAGAACATTATCCTGTTACACCCGGTATATGTTCCATTCGAGGTTCCATTCAAAATAATAAAGATCCTGAGAAACCGGATGATAACGAAAATATTTCAGTTGAAACAAGCTCTTTGGAAATCCCCCGTTTACAAAATTTCCAAAAACATACAAAATTCAGTGGCATTACCAACCTACAAAAAATTTAAATTGTTTTTCAGTTATTGGTTTGGATTTGTTCCTTCTTACAACGTTTTTATATCTATATCGTCATATATTAGATACTGCGAAAAGTCACTATAAATGACATTCTACCGAAATATTAACTAACTGTTGCAATATAATCTAAATGTATTTTTTCTTTCTTGGCTGTATAATGAAGTCATTGTGCAACGTAAATGCGTGTCGAAATGGCCTCTATTTCGATACGCGTTTTTTATTATTTGAAGATTGGTACAATCGAACTGTCAAATGAAAGTCAGAAGAGTTAGGCCCAGTTTACTTCTGAGCGATTTGGATTTGGTGATATGAGCAGTGAAAAACTCAATGTTTCAATTGGTAAATTTCAATTCAGAGTGTAATTTGATTTAAATTGACCAATAAAAACAATTACAAAATTGAATTTTTCACCGCTCGTATTGCAATAATCAAAATCGCTCAACTGTAAACTGGGCTTTACGCATGTGCGTCAGATTTTGATTATTTCAATGTCATCATTGTTACCAATCGAAGATGTTTCTGTTATTTATCTATATCAAATTCATTTTTTCCTTCAAATCAATTCAAAATGGAAAACATTGCATATGACACACGTTTTATAAGACACGTTGTCGCACTTGTTCACTTGGAGCAGTCCTCGCTTCGCTCGTCGTACTCCAAACAACGCGTGCGACAAAATAGCGTCTTAAAACTTGTATCATAATATACTATTTCAGTTCTAGAAGTCACGAACTGCATGATTATATGTATTTGTTAAAAGGTAACAACAAAATAAAAATCGAAATTTTGTTTTGGGAAATCTCACTACTTAACGGCAGTAAGTGAGTTTTAGCAGAGCGTGTTGACTATTTTATTTGCGAATTGCGATTAGTGTTTATGTGCAATTAGTGATAATACACACTTATCTCAAAAAAGACAGATGAGAGTTGATAAACTGTAGTTATTGTACCCCTTATTGTTAGCTGGAAATATTTCATTTGATATTAAAAAAAACTGGTGATAATAAATAGTTTCAGTTGGCTTTAATATTTTCTTGCCAAAAAATTTTTATTATACTTTCTAAAAAACAAAATTATTATTCTTTGCTGAAACTAATAGGGAAAATTATAAGCAGAACATAGAACATTATTGCGTGTGTGTGAAAAAAATTAAAAACTGATGTAATCAATGAAACTACAACTTCAAACGGAATTATCTCAGAATTCTATAAATGACATTTAGTTTCGCATTGTTAGATTGGAACGTTGTTTGGATTCGGTTTCTCATCAGACTTTTGCCTTCCATGAAATTCTTAAAACGTTTCAAACATTTAATGCGAATGAAGAAACAGACCTCAAGCGGAGCTAAATTTCCAGAATCAACTCAACTAGACAACTCTCACTGTCCTCGAGGAACTCCAAAGACCATCCCTTGGACGACGGTCCGGTCAGGTTTTCCAAGAGCCCGGCGATGAAGTATAAGGCCAAGACGTCCCGGACAGGTGACTCTGATCCGAGATTGTGGTACGAGCCGCAGGTGGTGCTCGGCAGCATAGCAGTCTTCCTGCTGTACTTTTGCGTCTTGCGAGAGGAGAACGACCTGGATGTCGAGCTGGGATCGTCTCTGTACAGCAGGATACAGGGCCTGGAGGAGTTTCAGCTCAGGCAGTCGTTGAAATTCAATCTGGAGCATGGGATCGATACGAAGGACATCGAGGAGAGGTTGAAGGAAATTGAAGAAGAGTCGAAACATTCTGAATCTTAGAAGTTTTGTGATGGTCTAGGGCGCGGGGGTTGGCATACCGAGGCTCTTCAAGAAGCAATCCCGGCTCTTATAGGTTCCCTATTTTGCCGGCCCTCGGCTCTAGGGTTGATGTGTTAGGTTAGGAGGAAAAAAACTCTTGGAATTCTGTCAACTTATACTCTTTGCAATAAAAAATCTCGCCAACTATTCTTAATTTTTGGGTTACTGAGATAATCAAGTATATTCCGAATGCTTTTGAATGAAAAAATTATGCTGTCCAAGACGCTATCAAATGAAATTTAAGTTAGCCGCATTTTTTAATAGGCACACACATTTTGACATAAATTGATTCATTCAGTGCATTAATTTGAATGAAATATACCGGGTGTTTCACAGTGGATGGAACATTAGAAGTATCTGGAGAACAGAAAGACAGATCATTTCGAAAATTTGTGGACGTGGGTAATCAAACTTGCTCTATCCGCCTGAAATATTTTCAACAATACAGTGTTGCCGCTTGTATCAGAAAGTAGTAGCTACTTTGTTATTTCCCTGAAGAGCTGATTTCGTCAATGCCTCATACTTGTGGTCTAGGGTGAATGATAACAGATATATAGGGTGTGAATTTTTCAACTTTAGGAATTTTTTGTGTCGAAACTATTCATTTCTGCTCAAAACGGCTCACATGTCCCTATCTCAACTTTTCATTTACTGTCGATTGATATTTAATTGAAACGAATACGGGTGGTTCAGAATTTTGAGTTTTGCATCACCCTCTATTTGTTTCTATTGAATGTCAGTAGATAGTAAACGGAAAGATAAGATAGGGACATGTAAGCCGTTTTCAGCAGAAATGATTAGTTTCGACACAAAAAATTCCTAAAGTTGAAAAATCTCGATTTTTCACACCCTATATCTCTGTAATCTTTTTCGCTATACCCCAAGTATAATAGGTCGACAAAATCAGATTTTCAGGAAGAATTCAAAAATCTAACAAAATACAGGGTGTTCCATTTGAAATAACAAAGTAGCTACTACTTTCTGATACAAGCGGCAACACTGTATTGATAAAAATATTTTAGACGGATAGAGCAAGTCTGATTATCCACGCCCACAAATTTTCGAAATGATCGTTTTTTCTGTTCTCCAGGTACTTCTAATGTTCCACCCACTATGAAACACCCTGTATATCTAACCACAAATATTGTTAATAAGGAGGTAAGGATAGCCTATCTGAAGCCGAAACAAAAGAGTGTCATGGCAAGGCTGAATTTCTGCGCATGCGCCAAAAGAAAAGTAGAAGTGGACAGTCTAGACTTTCAAGACTTCAAGAGCGACCATTGAGTGATTGTGTTTCGTTAGTTCATATTAGTGCCCAGTGTCGTTGTCCAGGTCACGTCGAGGTTATCTTCCACGATTCCAGATATCAAGACACATTAGAAGTGCCATCAATGTCTAACAGAATACTGGAAGTATGCCTATCATAATTTCAATCTTGATTGCTTAATTTTTTCAAACCTAATAGGATTGGTCCTGCATTGAAAGTTATCTGTTTACTCTCTGACAAAGCTGAGTATACTTTATGTGTTCTACCATCAATATACACATATTCAAGTACTCGGATTTGTTTCAAATGACTTAGTCGTATGAATAAAAGATTGACCCATTTGATTTTTTTATTTAAATTTCGCGCATGCGCCCTCATTTGGCTTCACCATGCTGTCTGTTATAATGTATGTTCAATGTTATACCAACTGTCTCTTGGAACGCGGCTTAGTGCGGTCAAATAGACGCGTCGAAAATGCATTGGGACAGGCAACGCTTCGAATGTAGATCTCACGGTCTCTACTCGGATAACTACCCTGCACTGATGAGGGCCAATAAGTCCGAAACCGGTCTGTAGGTTGTTAGGCGTGCCTGTCTCGATGTGAATTTGTCATGTCTTAGGAAGAAAGACACATTCGCGATCTGCATTCACACAGTGTGAATCGTTGCATGGACTACGAGCAGATATAATTCAATGTTCTGGTATTAGCCAGGAAAGTAGTTGTCTTCTGCTCGTAGTCTGCTAGACATTCAACGTCAAACTATGTTTGATATTTTTAATTGGAAAGACTATTTTTCCTTTCAATATTATAGTTGAAAGATATATTATGGAATGGATCAACTTGCTATCAAATCTTGCAATAAAAAAACGATTGATTCCTCAGCAAGGACGAAAAGATGTAAACTATTTGTGATTTATGCATTTTTTCAGAGATGCATAACATTATCTGGTATTTTTCAAGGGTAGACGATGAAGAGATCGTGATGACATAAAATTGATTTTATATTGTTTTGCGGACATATTTTACAGATGGCAGATCACGTTTTCTGAACAGGTCCATCTGGTCACATTATAGTTTATTTTGTTTAATAATTTATTAAGATATTATGACCGTAGTGGTCACTAAAGGGCGTTGGTTTGCATTTTTCGTGAATTCTGCAGTCAAGCGCGGAATAAATTAAAATGTGCCGTCTAATTAATTATAGTTTATTTTATATCAGGAAACATAAATACTGATTTCAATTATTTGCCCTGATGAGCAAACAACTTAATATAATATTAACATAAAAAATACAACTATGATTGTCCTTAGAAGCTAGTTAGTACAAAAATTTACCATCGAGCTGCCAGTGTTTGTTGTACAATTGACCATATTCAACAGCTTTCGGTGGCAGCTTTTTGAGCATTCTTAAGTTGGCAATAATCTGTCATCAACGTCAATAGTCATAAATGTCAGTTGTGAATGAGTTCAAATAAGCCCATCAAGTCATCAATATTTTTCTATTCATATACATGTTTGGTTATTTCATATTTATATTGAATTTATATGAAACCAGGATATGAAAACGATCAAATTAAATGACAGTTGACATTAATGATAGTTGACATTGATGACAGTCGACATTTATGACAGATTAGTACCAACCTTAAAACGCTAAGAAGCTGCCACCAATATCTATTGAATATGGTCAATAGGTGTCCAATTCATTGTTTCTATTTCAATGATAGTAATAACCAGCAAGATATTCAAAGAATCGATCAAAATTACAATACAATAATTTGTTATAATACTAAATAGGTACATAAGTCTCTGAAAGTATTCCATACTCGAAACATAGCTTGGGGTGAATAATTTTTCACAAAAATATCTAAATATGTATATCAATTCAGTGTGTTGTGGTCGTGGCAAAATCACATTTTGATTTAAAATTAAAACTACTATACCTAACAGCTTATAACGAATGGAACATCAAAAACCGTTTTGACATACACAATATACATTTAGAGCGGTTCACACCAAGTTACCAGGAGGTGAAATACATAATGACCAATAACATACGCCATACTTGAAACTACATATGTTTTGTTACGAACGCAAAGAGTAAAAACTAATTATTGTGATCCACTGCCAAAGAGTATGGAAATCACTCGAAACATCCCATTGATTTCTTTGAAAGAATGCACTGAAGTATCATCGAAAGAAGAAATCTATTTTTAACAATATATTAAGCTAAAATGTGGAAATAATTCATCTTTCAAAGTGGTCCGAGGATTTTAAGTAAGAGAACACTTAAAAAATAAACTCCAAGTCGGTCGACCACACATCTAACAAGTTGTCTATCACAAAGGTTTAAATCTCCTGGTATACTGGTATGCACCATTTACGTATTTCACAATATTAAAGGCTATATGCAGTACTCTTATTGCTTATTGGATTCTATATCACAACAATGTTGTACAATAATCCTCTTTCGTGCTAGTGACGAGAATTTTTTTTGTTGATTGGAAGGAGAGTTTGCTCGATGATCTATTTGAAGGAACAAATTTCGAATCAATGATAGAAAATAATCTACAACTGTTAAGTTAAGTAATGACTGTGATTTGAAACTTTATGTCCATAATGCTATTTATTAGCGCACTACTGATTTTTTGAAACTTTATTGCACTAGCAGCAGTGCAGCAATAAATTTAAAAAGCACTCGTTACTCAACAGTTGTAGTTAGTAAGGCTATAGAAAAAATTGTGATTTAACTTACTTCCTTCCTTATATCAAAGGGATAATTGAAAAAATTAACAGGGATTACCAATGTAATTACATAACTTCAACATTACATCGATGAATTGTTTGCCAGAAACGTCGTTATGAAGTGTCCAATTTTGTCCCAATACTTGCATCAAATTCACCTAGGATGAACTCTGAAAAAATGGCACATGCGTCGCTATTTTTCATCTTTTCGTCCATTTCACCTTCTATAAATAGATACAGGGATATTCACTGTGGGAACTAGAAAAAGTTGTAGGAGTTCAACAATATTCAGAGGAAATGGCCGAGGCTTACAAGAAGGAAAAAGTTTCTACTGACATACGCATCAAAAGTAATAAATATTGCATGCCTGAAACTCGTACATCAATGATTCACAAGCCGCTTGACGGGCGGTCGTGTTCCGCAGCACCACCGCATGCCTGTGACCCACAATACTATTGCATTAAAATGGCGGCGCCGTCAGAATCATTTTCAGTCATGTGCATTCTTGGTCTAATTGTTTTTGATTCATACTTTCTGGTCGTGGAGGAATTACAGTCTTACTTGTTTTGAATGAATAATTCGATATTCTTTCTGTCATAACTGAATCCACTATCAATACAGTGGCCGGCAGAAGACACGCATCATGTGGAATATTTTTCCGCTAATAAACTTTGAAAAATAAAAACGCTTTTCATTGAAAGATGTTTGGCGGGATATTTAAAAACAAAAAAAAAATCTCAAAACAATTTTTTGTTTTGAAAATGTACCGAAAACTCCTTTCGGAATGGTTTTCAGAACGAAATTTTATTGCTAAGAAAAATCTGAGATCAACAAATAGAAAAAAAAAATTGGCATAAAAAAAAACAATTCGGAAAAATTCAGTCATTAATAAAGCCGAAAGAAATATTTCGAACAATATTTTGTGAAACTAGCAAGCTATTTCTATTTTATTCGAAGAAAATTTGAAATCTGTTAATTTGCCATGTTTTGCTGCTTCTTAAGTTTTTGTTATGTCAAAAATTAAATCAGCTTTTTGTTCTAACGATAAATTCACATTGAAATTGGGCAGATACAAAGTTCAATAATGTAGCAGTATCAGGACTTTAGTGTCCTGGAGATATTTCAGTGACCTCATATGAAGCAGCAGTTGCGAATCTTCACAAAATATTATTTGAAATATAATTGTTGTCTTAGTGCAAATTTCTTTCAAAACTTGTACATCGACCACCTAACCCCCCCTCCCATGAAGTGTTTTGAGGACACACATTTTTTCCTAATTTCCCGTCAAAAACGAGAAGATGAACAGCACTTTAAAGGTCTTTTGTGGTTTCTTTTGCCTGGTTCGGTTATGGCCCCAGAAGATCGTTTATTGAAAGGAGATGGGTGACCAACCGAACATTCTTGGTACCTACCTAGAAATCAATCCTTCGGACTCTCTACGGTAACCAACCGAGTAGTGCTTCGGATGACACTCGAAAAGCTAAGGTCCCCGTCTTCCTTACTCATACAAGTCCTAGACTCAAGGTTGCTTTTCAACTAAATCGGCGGTTAAAAACACTTTTTCAAATATACTTCCTTTGATGCTGAAGCCATTTCACTTATCGATATTTGTCAAAATTTATCAACAAGAGAATATACCACATGACACATGAAGCGTACTTATCTGCCGGCATGAAAGAACTCAAACATTTGAGAAAATTCGGACGGCACATAAAGTGAACAACCCCCTAGTGCCCTACAACTGCTACCTACCACCGCCCTTAGCACGTAAACGAAAAAAAAAACAAAAATCATCTCCCCATTATATCGGCTATGGTGAACCCGGTCTTCCTGTTGGGCGGCGCGGGCGGCGGCACCGGCGGCGGCGGCATCTCCTTCGCCGCCTCCTTGCCCCTGCTCAGGTCCGTCGCGAACCCCTCGCGCTCCACCTTGGAGGGGCCGGCCAACCCGAAGATGGGCGCGCCCACGTGCGGCCGCGCGCCCACCGAGCCCGCGTACGGCGGGAACTTGGGCCGGTCCAGGTCGAAGGGCCGCTTGCGGAACACGCCCAGGGACGTGGGGGGCGCGTGGGCGGTCCAGTGAAGGTCGCGTCTGATGTGGATCTGCGGCAGGGGGTGGGGCGCGGGGGGATCGGAAAGGTTCTCCGGGTAGTCCTCCTGGCCGGGGTCGATCTCGGGGTCCTCGTCGAGCTCGTCCTCGTCGGGGTCGTCCTCCAGGTCGAAAGTTTTGTCGAGCGGCGGGCGCATCGAGTAGGCGCTGGAAGACGAGCAGGGTTCGTGGCACCTGCAATGAAGAATGTTCGGGGTGGATACGGGTATACAGGGTGAGAAAATAGTGTGTCATTTTCAGAGAACAAATTTATTTTCTGTGTTTCTTGCCAATCCATAAAGCTCTTGTATACGGCATCGTATTTACCCTTAGATTTGTTTAGCAGTAAATTTTCTGTAGCACTTGTCGCTAATTTCAGTAGGTCAGGCGGCGTACAAAACAACTCCTGGTATTCAGTAGTCATATTTACTTCGGATAATTGATTTATTCAAAGAAATTCAATGAGAAATATAGGTACTGGACTTTCAGAAATTTTTTATTGATGTGTTTGAACATTTGAATCAATTTGAGAATTTTGAATCTCAGCCGCCTTAGCGAAATAAGTCGTGCACACGCATTATAAATCAACCAGTGTTTTATAAAAATAGTATGCATATTATTGTAGAATATCAATTTCAGAAAAGTTGTAGATTCTCAGAAAATTGAGTCTTCAAAAATGCTATTGCTATACTGTACCTGTGACTGTACTACTAAGATGCCTTATGCAACTAACAATATACACTTGTATGTTGTTCTGATTAGTCTGAGTGTTTTATCATTCTTCTCCGTTTTTGCATCCCTAACCTCAGTTTCAGCGTTTCAAGAAAGAAACATCTCATTTTCTACGGTTGAGAATAAAAAACAATGAATTCTCGTTTTTCTTATTTGTGCAAGAGCGATTAAAAACATGAAAACATAAGTCGGGTAAGTCTCTGTTGAATTTGCGTGTATTTCACAAACGCGGTTGTATTGTGCATAGTAGGTAGAACTCCTATTCGAATTTGACAATACGATAAAATGTCACAATATTACCTCATCGTACTGTCATTATTACTCGATTAATCACAGTAATAACTGTCATTATCTGTTGAAAATCGAGTAAGCAATGGATGATTTACTTGATGGTTGTAGATAAAAACGAATGTCACAAGAAGAAAGCATATTATTTCGCGTGTGATTGGTCGTCACGGGTTAATATTCAGAGATCTATGTAAAATTTAATAGTCAATCTGACACTCTTTGAAAATATGCAACAAGTTGTCGATGTATAACCCGAATATTTTGAAGCACTTATGATATTACTACTGAATATAGCCGTTCGATGAGCTGTCGAATCTCACATTAACATGGTGGTACAAGATTACGGTTTCTACAATTTATAATGAGAGTTGCGATAGTGTAGTGGCCTTGAAAAAATTCGCACCTCGAAAAAAATTTCTGAATTTATTCAAGCTCTAGGGAGATTACATGCGATTATTTCATTCATGCTAGAATACACGTTTTTGATCGATTGAAATGATTGTGTTGATAAGCAATAACACCATGTTTTAGATTAGCTATTGGATGGTAGTTCAATTAAATAACGACTTACCATTTGCAATCTGTCATATTATTTTCCGATTCCCTGGTAAATAAATGAATGCCACTACACCAAATTTTCGTCTGAACCATGATAAACACACACTATTGATAGTATCAACTTCATTTTCCACAAATTCTGGGTAATTTCAGCATTAATAGAATTAATATATTGCAACTTTACCACAAATTGTGACAACAATCAAAATGAATTTAGCTCAGTAGTACCTAGTGCATAGATAATCTTGCCTACACCATACAATGGCATTACGGTCGTGCGGCCTCACTCAATGTATTGTTGGTTGCATAACGAATCTTCTTATGTCGAACTACAATGCATAATATCAAAATAACTAATTCCACAAACTGTACGTTAAATATTAATATTAACAATAAATAGGAAATGATTTTATTCACGAAATAATCTGAACAAATACAACTCGTGTTATTGATGATTATCGAAAATTCCTTCTCTTTTTCGAAACAAATCGAAGTAATTTGTGTTTCGATAATCATCAATACACTCGTTGTATTACATGCGATAATCGCCCTCACCTGGTAATCTCCGACACCTTGGCGCCCGCCTCCCCCTCCAGCGCCACCGCCGCCTCGCCCAACCTTTCCCCCCCGTCGTCGAGGGCGCCGCGACGCCCTTCCTCGCCCTCCTCGGCGGGCGGCACGTCGCCGACGGCGTGCGTGAGCGCGTGCCGGCGCAGGTCGCAGTTCCTGCGGAACACTTTACCGCACGCCGAGCACTCGTACGGCTTGTGGTCGGTGTGGGTGAGCAGATGCGTCTTGAGGTTGGAGCGCTGGTTGAAGCTGCGGCTGCACACCGGGCACTTGTGGGGAGACTCCTCCATGTGGAGGATCTTGTGGACGGCGAGGGTGCGCGACTGGCAGAAGCCCTTGCCGCACTCGCCGCACTTGAAGGGCTTCTCCTTGCTGTGGATGTATCTGGAAAAGGGGGGTTGATTGGTGAATCTTCGTTTACCGCAATACCATAAGTTTGGGAATAGGGTTCGCGAGATCAAGGGTCTTGGTCTTGATCTCGAAAGGAAAATATGGAACTTAAATCTGATGAAAAATATTTCTATTATTTAGGTTTCATTTGGTAGGTTTTAAATTTTTGTTCATTCGAAATCGAAAAAGTAATTTACCTAACAAGTCCGGAAAAAACTGTTCCATTGGCCGATCTTTGTGAGCGCGTATCAAGGTCATCCGCGAAAAAGTCGATTGCGTTCCGACTTTTGCCTAAAAGAAGCTCCGATTGTCAGGATCTTCACTTTTTAGCTCAGAACCACCGTCATTATTATAAATTATTGCGTAGCAATGTTTTATTCAATCTTTCCGCGATAGGCGAAAGCTGTCATGTGAACGCGCCGTTATGCAACCAACAATATACACTTGTATGTTGTTCTGATTGGTCTGAGCGTTATGTCATTCTTCTTCGTTTTTGCATCCCTAACCTCAGTTTCAGCGTTTCATCTCTGTTGAATTTGAGAGTATTTCACGTGTGATTGGTCGTCACGGGTTAGTATTCAGAGATCTATGTAAAATTTAATAGTCAAACTGATACTCTTTGAGATTATGCAACAAGTTGTCGATGTATAACCCGAATATTTTGAAGCACTTATGGTATTACTACTGAATATAGCCGTTCGATGAGCTGTCGAATCTCACATTAACATGGTGGTACAAGGGCTTCTCCTTGCTGTGGATGTATCTGGAAAAGGGGGGTTTATTGGTGAATCTTCGTTTACCGCAATACTATGAGTTGGGAATAGAGTTCGCGAGACCAAGGGTCTTGGTCTTGATCTCGAAAGGAAAATATGGAACTTAAATCTGATGAAAAATATTATATAACATTTTATTTCTATTAATTAGGTTTCATTTGGTAGGTTTTAAATTTTTGTTCACTCGAAATCGAAAAAGTAATTTACATAACAAGTCCGGAAAAAACTGTTTTCGGACTTGTGCCCAACGTGATCATTTTTATTTGACGTTTAACTGTCACAATATACACAAAGCTGAAAACACCGAACTCGACAGGCCAATCAGAGTCAAGTTGGTGTTATCGATAATCCGAACTTGACTAGAGCTCCTGATTCCTGATTGGTTCATTTGGCAAGTGCGTGAAATAGTCAACTGCATTTGTCGAAACCATACCAACCAAGGGCCTTAACGGTTTAGGCCGGGAAAATGCTACTTTCTCAAAGAAAATACATTTTCCAAATTCTTTATTGTAGTTTTACAATTTACAACAAATAGATATTCGTTTATCAAACATTGCACGTCGCATCAGTTTAACAATTGGAAATGGCAAAAACAGAATTGAACAGCTAATGATTATCCAGTAAGTATTTCGAGATTTGCAAATATTCATTATTCTTCTTATTTTTCTTGTTGTTGAATACAGTTTAATTCATGGAATTGCCAAACCAAATACCACTCGAGCTCATATTGAGCAGGATATTTTTTAGGGTGGTTTTCTCATGCTTATTTTTATGCAGGTAATTCAACTCCATATTTTGTGACATCACTCGAGCTACGCTCTCGTGATTTCGTCAAAACAGCTCTCGTTAAATTGCCAATGAAAGTGCATTAATGCGGTTAGCAAAAAAAGATGTACCGACTCAACCTCAAGCTGGCACAACTGTTTCCTAACTTTTTAAAAAAAAGCAACTACGGAATCGATTCGATGAAATTTTGGATTTCAACAATACATACTTGAAAATTTCGAGTATCACTACTGAAAGTTTGGAATTGCCCTCATTGAAAATGAAAGATGAAATTTCAGTAACTACCTTGAAATTTACGGTGGATCATTCCACTGATCAAGGAATAGCAATGCTTGAAAAAAAATCTTTAGTCAGAAAATAACACGTAGCACTATCTAATGGTAACAACTCGAACTTCTCGAAGTGGTATAGTTTTTGTTTTGTTTTCGTATTTTTGATATTTGTTTCATTGTGACATTACTGACATTTGTGTCTTTGCCACCAAACAATAACTGAAACTAGAAAAAATATAAGATTTCACTTGAATTTCACCATAACATCCCTCGAAAAACTGTTGGAAGTATAACTTTCACATCAGAAGCGAACATAAACAGAACAGAGGTTAGGTTTGTCTGTGGGTTATCCTCCAGATAGTTCAGTGGTTATCCCACTTCGAGTGGTTCACGAGTCACCGACAGGTAGCGTATCGCTTAGCACCTATGTTTCTACGAAAAACTTGAAAACCATTTGAGAAGCTAATATAAATATTTACACAACTTGAATGAAGATGGCGGTAAGATCGATTATCGAAGAAGATTTCTGTTGCTTATGTATTTCTGTGGTTCGCATCTGACAGACTTTGAAACACTATATTTTACTATTTAACTACTAATCATATTATGACTCTTCTCAGTCTTTTTTCTCCTAGAGCAGATGAAACTGATGAAGAAATGGGTTGTTCTATGGAATTTAGTGATGCATGATTTGCAAGAGACTTGGTATTGCAGGATATGGTTTTGGTATTGGTCTTGATCTTGCATATATATACATTATCGGTCTTACTACAAAAATATGGTCTTGGTCTTGCTTTTTGTGCAAGACCAAGACCAGTCTCGCCTCGAGTCTCGCTCATCACTAATAGTAACTAGCCTCACCTGTGATCCCGCAGATGGTCCTGCCTCCTGAACGCCTTCCCACAGATATCACAAGAGTACGGCCGCTCATCCGTGTGCGTCCGCTCATGTATCAACAAATTATAACTCTTGGTGAATTGCCGGTTGCAGTACTTGCAGATGAACTGCTTCTTGGGTCGGGCGGCGCGCGCGGGCGTGCGCATCAGCCGCCTGTCGAGGTGGGCGTGCATCTGGGGCGGTCCGCCGCCAGGGCCGGAGCCGCCCCCGAACGGCGCGAACGCGAAGGGCGGCGCGCCGGTGGGGCCGCCGGCCGACAGGAAGGCGGGGTAGGGGTGGGCCCCCGGCTGGGGGGCGGCGTCGAGCAGGGCGGCGCGGTGAGGCGGCAGCATAAGGGCGTGGGCGGCGGCGACGCGGGCGGCCTCGTCGCGAAACTGGTGCTGCATCTCCTTCGGATGGAGGAATGTGATTTATTGGATAATAGGTAATGTTGATACACAAACGTATATTTTGAACCCCCCTTAACTTTTTCATGTATTGTTCAATTTTCTTTTTCGAAATATGATCTTATTCTTGAAGATTTCATATATGTTAACATCTTGATTGAAGATCTAAAACAAAGTAATGATGGAACACCCTATATATTTTGTCACTTTTGGATAGAGTATATTTTTTCGATTTCAAATATATCTACATATATCATGTTATCTTGATTGGATTTCGAGATATTTGACGTTGAAATTCAGATTTTATCAGGATTCTTTCAGCCAATTAGGACATAGATGGTCATATGTTGTCAAACTGATGAATGCTATAATATGTCAGTTATTTGTAAAGGTTATTTGTCATAATGGGTTCTAGTGACAGGTGAAAATGTGATATTATACCATCGGAAATGTGATATTATGCCATCAGTATATTTGGAAAATAATAAAAATGCCAAAGCCGCACAACGGGAATATAGTGTTATATCTCGTGTTATATATGGTATTTAATGCATGCCTCAATAGAGGTGGTTTTTTTTTGATGGAGAAATATGGAAAATCATGATCAAGCACAATATTTGGAAATCGTTGACAACAAATATTTTTTATTCTTTCTAATCCGAGAGAAAATCCAGATAGAATCTGAAATTAAATGTCAAATATCTTGAAACATATGACATATTATAGCATTCATCAATTTGACAACAGATATTTCAATTATTTCCATAGCTACCCTGACCATCTTTGTCCTTATAATCCGTTTTATATCCAAAACGTCAAATATCTCGAAATCTATTAGAGATAACATGATACATGTGTATATTTTTGAATTCAGAAGAATGTACTCTATCCGAAAGTGACAAAATACATAGGGTGTTCTATTTAAAAAAATATATTTGGTGCCCATAACTTTTTTCAGATCTCAACTGTTTTTCTGTTCACATATTATATGGAATCTGCAAGGAAAATTACAGAGGATCAATTTTTTTAAATAAAAATTGAACAATAAATTCAAAAGTTAAGGGGGGGGTTCAAAATGTACGTGAAGACGTGTACGTGTACAAATCAATTGAATTTATAACTTGAAAATAATAACAAATACGCAAACTATAAAAACGAATGAACACGCATTTGACGGTAAAATTATAATATTGTCTGTTTACTGGAAAAAATTGCGTAACTTTTACTGTAAGGCATAGACATCTCATGATGATAACCGTGAATTATTTTGAACTTGAAGTGACATACTGGGCATAACCTAGCGTTTTTATTTACATTATTTTGAATTTTTTTCAAACATCATTTTTCTACAAACGGTTAACAAAGTAGCCTCTGACGCTTTCAAATCTCAACATAAAGTTGATGTTTTCCAAAGAATGTCATCAAGTGACAGTATTGCCGCTCGTGCGCGGAAATAATGTCATTAAGTGACAGCATATTTGCGCTCGCATCATCATTCTGTTGCATGATGGAAAATAATAGTCACAGTGAATTATCTAACACATCTTCTGATGTAGCAGAAAGTGCGAACATTGTAAATTTGAACCTCCTACCAGATGTATCGAGGAATAGTATGAATTATGATATGATAGATTTATGATGACATGGTGCCATGAAATGCTTGAATGCTAAAGATATCAAAGTAAGTATCCTAAACTTATCGTATTTCTCAAAAAAACCAGTCAGTTGAATAAAAAGCAAAAAAAGTTTGACTACATCATATAACTGTGGAATAGACTTATGTTTTCAAGGAGCCTCAGTAGCCCAACGGGTTCAAAGCGCGACTTCTCAAGCCGCTAGCCCGAATTTGATCTCTGGGCAGGGCAATTCTTTTTCAATATAATATGAGTCATTCTCCCTTCTTTTCTGTTAGATGTATGAATTATTGCATCGAATTTTAATATAATAGTGAATTAACGAAATTAATGATTTAGATGATGAAGTATCGAGTTTTCTTGTCGAGGAAATGTGTTTGTGGAAAAAATATTGTGTGGATTTCGAACTCAAAGTGTCTTTCCGCTCTCGAAAGATTACTCTGATATCTGTATTTTTCGATAGGCAATCTATATCACTTTGCCCTCTGAATTCACAAAAAGCTATTTTCCGCTAAAAACTGTTGAGGATAAGTAAATTTAAGAGTTTGTGATGTTTTATTCAAAAGAACGAATTTTGTGTTTTCAATAACAGAAATTGTAAGTATATTATGTATAATCACCTTGCGTTTATCGTTCATCATGGCCATCAGCTCAAAGCTGGAGTTGGATTTTCCAACTGTCGAAAAATTCGGGGGTTTTTCGCTATTCCTCTCGCCATCACACCTACAAATGAAATAATATAAATATATTTATTTATCTCTTAATTAGAGTCGTTGAATTTGTTTCAATTCTCCAAAATTACTGTGTATTTCGAAAAAGAGAAACCACTGGGAAATGAAATAAAGAGTACACAATGTTTTAAATCCAAATCGATGTTCTTGAGTTTATGTTGCAGTATGTTTGTTACACTCTGTACCTATATTCAATCTATTCTTGGACTATGGTGAAAATTGTGCTACAGTAACTCAGTTTTTAGGGATTTTTCGATAGATTGCCACCCTTTGAACCTGTTTCATGAAAATATACCTAACACATGCAGTGCTACGCAACATACGAATAACCAGAAAAAACACCAATGGCGCGTTCACTTGTTGGCCTTTCCCTTTTGGATTCCATTGGCTATATTTTTGTGAGCGCGCATCAGCGTCATATTTCGAAATTTCGATAACATTCCGACTTTTGCCTAAAATAAGCTACGATTCACAGGGTTTTTACTTTTTCTACAACCGGTCAACAACGTAGCCTTTGACAATTTTATATCTCAACACAAAATTGACGTTTTTCGAGGGACGTCATTGAGTGACAGCATTTGCGCTCGCGGGAGCGGAAATATTGAAAAAAACGCTCGCCTGCGCCATAGATATATTGTTGAAAACGAACTCATATTCGCTTGCATGATTGAAAATAGTTTCTGTGAATTATTTAAGACCCAAGACACCCTCTCCTGTAGCAGAAAGGGCAGAAATAATAAATTTGAACCTACTACGATAGAAATCGAGGAAAACTATGAATCATGATAGATTCATGAAATGGTGCAATGAAATGCTTGAATGTCAAGATATCAAAGTAAGTATTTTGAACTTGTCGCATTTCTCAAAAAACATCAGTCCGTTGATGATTAAGCAAAAATAATATTTACTGGAAAAGTTATAGACTTTAATTATTGCGTAGTAATGTTTAATTTCAGCTTTCCGTGGTAGGCGAAAGAGGGTCTAGACTCTATCTAGGCTGTCATCATCTTCTTTTGTTTTGGTGCATGCGCGGAAATTCAGCCTCGCCATAACAACTATTTTTTGTTTCGGCTACAGTTAGGCCATCGTCCATAGATCCACGATCTATGGACGATGGTTAGGCTGTCATTATCATCAATATTCTTAGTTGGTAGATGAAGAGTACCATCTATTTTAATGAAAGTTGCGTCCAATAAACAAAATGATATTCCTTACTTGCACCTTCTCCTGTAGCCAAGGTGCGGATATAGGATGGTGAAACATCTCTTCAATTGTTTCTGTGGAAGGCGGAAATCTTGTATATCAATTGAGAAAAGTGTTTTGAAAAGTGTTTTTAACCGCCAACTTGTATGAGTTTTTAAGTGTCATCCGTCAAAAGTGACCGAGCAAGCAAAATTTGCGACACTTTCGATCCGAATGAAACATGCAGCCAATTGATATCTAAATAATGTGAGTGAAGAAACCAGCATTGTGACTCACGCAAGTCTAAACTTGTCCAATTTTCTGACAAGAAGAGGCAAATAACACAATTTATTTAGATTTGAAAATTTCATGAGGTTCTTGCCCATTTGATTTCAATTTGATACAGAAAACTATTAGAGTGGAAGTATTGGAGGAGGAGGTTCGTCATTTTATACAAACTCAACTGAATGGGAATGAGTTAATCTCAGACCCACCTCAGAATTTTTATTAATCTGTAGACGAATCAAGTCGAGTTCAAGTGTAGTTTCAATAGTGTTACGAACTGTGCTGTGTTCTGAGAATACCGGAAGTCATTATCTCGGCGGCGCTCGTCTAGATTGTGATTTATGGCCTCTACCTCTATACCTCTATAATCAGCGGATGATTCATATCTAGTTATTTCCTGTTATTTATTGAGAATGGGTGTTTTTACTAGAAAAAAATGTTTTGTACTTATATAAAGGACCGCAGTGTCGCGGACAGTCGGTTTTAGTTTAGAAACAAAGCTAGTATTGTGAACATTGTGGTTTGTATAGCGAATATCGAAGTGATTTTTAATTAAGTGTTGTGTTTTGTGTTGAATTTCGAGTGTTCAGTTTTGTACTGAGTGTTAAAATTAACGATCCCAAGTGAAAAAATCGTAACAATATCACAATTACAAAGTGATTGAATATTATCGAGGTATGCATTAGTATCAGTTTTTGTTGAACATAATGGATAGGGATTCGAAAATCAACTCTATCGCCTAGACTGCCCTAGACACTAGAAGTGTTGCTTAGCAACATACATATTAATCATTATATTGTGTCAGTATGAGAAACGTCAACTTCTAGAGCTGATTTCAAAAGAAAAATAAATGACTCTCGAGTCGGTTGCACAAAAAGCAATTTCATTATTCCACTAGTGGACAAAATGGTACTTAATACAATCCACAAGCGATTGTGGCCAAACGAATAACAACCCCCCAACCCCAACTCGCCTGTCGAGCATCTCGTGCCTGAGATCGGCCCCCAGCAGGGGGTGCATCTCCCTGGCGTAGAGCAGCGGGTGGACACCCCTCGAGGGGATGACGGGCACGAAGGCGGAGTTCTCCCTGCGGTGGTGGGGGCCCCCCACCCCCGGAGGCGGCTGCTTCTGCTGGAAGCCCCCGCCATCGTACCTGGACGTCGGCTCCGGCGGGGACAGCTGCGGCGCCTCCGACGCCTGCGACGACGTCGCCGTCTCCGGCATCACGGAGGCTGGAATGGACCGTATTGGCACAGATTAGAAAACCTTACCGATGAGACAGTCACACAGAGCGAATATAATTAAAGAGATATGTCGAAAGCGCGAAATTTAAAGGTCCTGTCGTAGATATGCGCAGGCGCTGAAACATTGATCGAGCTTTGTTTACATCGTTGTCGTTATTTTGTTGGTTAGGTTACAAATGTTTTCGTTTCACACGATTCACGATCCAATATTTCAGATCGGTTTATGTTCTTACAATGTATAACATATTTTCCATAAAATATAATTCAAAAAGAAAAGTAATAAAGGTTTCGAGGATTATCACAGCAAAAATCAAACAACCTGTGATCATATACCTTCATTATGTGAGATGTGAATTAGGTACAATAATATGTTTATTGTTAATGATTACTGTGTATATAAATATTGCAAATCATCTTCAAGTGAATCGGAGAATATAAAATTACATTGTTTTCCAAAGGACGAAAAACTGTGAGTACTTATATTTAGTGACATTATTGATTTCAAACTTTGGTAAATATATAGTAATCGGGCTCCCCCTGTAGAGACATGCGGTTTGGCCTCCTGAACAAAAAATGCTCATGACATTTTTGGCGCTCTCAACTAGTTTCGGAGATACGGCGCTATGCAAAGATAGAAAAACGGGGTATCAGACATATGTTCTTCCCACTCGTTCTCCTCCAATTTCCGCTCGAAATTTCTCCTTTTCACCAGCACAATCTACACTCTCCAATTGAACAATTCCAACACATTTTCACAAATAATTCACTTGTAAAATAACAAAAATCATCCTTCTCTGATGCATGAAAAATTTATTGATTTTGACATTCCAACGATTTTCATTTTTTTACTAAATTAATACCAACCTTACTTATTACAATTCATTACCTAATGTTAGTTTCTTTCATTAACTCTACTCACATGTTTTGGCTACCTGAACTCGAATCCGCGGTAAAAACGCGGTAGTCTCGAGTATTTTCGGAGACATTGGCCCATTTTGTTGCTGAAATATACTATTTTACACGATTTAATATCTCAAATTTCTGCTATTGAAATTACAAAATTCGTCCTTCATTAAACTAAAACACCATACATGTTCACATTTACTTGTTTTCAATAATTTTTATCAGAATAATCTAACATTTTTTCAAAAATTCACCCTTCTTTAAAACATAACCAAAACACGAGACATCAACTTAACAACAAATCCAACCTGATTGTTCGGTTCACGATTTCTTTACCTTTGGAAAAAGGGCGATTTTTTTGAAAATTTACAGATTTTTTTTTTCGCTATAAAAATTGATCAAACAATTGAGTGTAAGCGTGTGCAGTGTTATAGTCAAAAGAAGGACGAATTTCGTGTTTTCAACAGCAGAAATTTGATATATCAAATCGTGTTAAATGGTCTGAACGATAACCAGCCGAGTAGTGCTTCGAATGACACTTGAAAAGTTGAGGTACCCGTCTTCCTTACTCATACAAGTCCTAGACTTACGAGGGCTGCTTGGCAAATGGCAACTGAGTTGGCGGTTAAAATAGTATATTATGATACAAGGTTTATAAGACGCTATTTTGCGCACGCGTTGTTTGGAGTACGACGAGCGAAGCGAGAAAGAAAAAATGGATGTAATATCGATAAATAACAGAAACATCTTCGATTGGTAACAATGATGACATACAAGCGTAAAGCCCAGTTTACAGTTGAGCGATTTCGATTTTTGCGATACCAGCGGTGAAAAATTCAATGTTGTTATTGTTTTTATTGGTCAATTTAAATCAAATTACTCTCTGATTCAAAATTTACCAGTTAAAACATTGAGTTTTTCACTGCTAATATCACCAAATCCAAATCGCTCAGAAGTAAGCTGGGCTATATCCATAGTATAGTTTGCTTGCATACATAATGTTAGTTTTTGACCCATTGTCTTCATTTTAGTAAACTGACATGAAGAATACCAAAAGTGTGTTCCACAGTTGTCAGATTCATCAAGAAAAAGAAAAAGGGAGTCATCACAGAACAAAGAGACTTGCAATCAGTGTTGCCAACCACGATAACCCAAATTATCCGAAGACTGGTATGAAATTATCCGAAATTATCCGATCCTCCAATGATGAGTCGGATAATGTTTTAGTTAATTAACTGACCAATAGATGGCGCCACTTGCAACAATAATGTGATTCAAAATCATTGTTCAACCAGTTGTTTGATTGATATTTGTATTTGCTAATTTTTCTTTGAATAATAAAAGCTCCAAATCAGTGATATCTGCTATAGGGGCTATTCGTTTACGAATATAGACGATTATTATTCAAAGAGAACGAAAGCAGAGCATCTTCCGAATGTCCTTCGAACTAAATCCTTATGTTGGTTCCAGTGTTTTTCACATAAAACATTGTCAGTTATTTCATTTTAGTCTTGTGTTAATACAACCAATGACGGCTAAATGAAAAATCTAGCCAACTTTTGTTGGCTCGGAATTTGTCTGAGCCTACCAGAAATTATCCGAAATTATCCGATAAATTTCAGGATCCGAAAATTATCCGCTGACATTAGAAATTATCCGCAAATCGGATAATTATCCGCAAATCGGATAATTATCCGCAAATCGGCAACACTGCTTGCAATGCAAAACATAGAATTGAACGGAAGGATGAAATTTGAACAAAAACAGAGACAAGTGTCAACTATCAAAATCGCGTCAACTTCACACTTCAATCAAAACATGTTGCCAAGTCTGCAACATATATTTGGTGCAAATATTTGCACTCTGGTTTTTTCGAGTTGTTATCGTTCTGAATATTCAGAATTGGAAATGGATATGATATATTTCTTCCAACTGTTGAATGGATTGAATTTATGTCGTTTTATGCTCTTATGAAGATGGACAATTTCCAAGCATCACCAATTAAATTTGCAACTAGAAAACATTGCTTGATGGTTAAAATGGAATAAAACAGACCAATAAGAGAACAAATTAACAACTGACGACTCCAGAAATGTGGTGGCGTCACAGGGTGGCGTTGGTCTCTCGTTTGAAAGGGGTTCGGAAAAACTACGATTTCGAACAATGCATAGACAAAATTATGTGCCACAAAAATGCATTTGAATGGATGCAAAAATTCATTTAGGTTCATAACTATTCAGTGGAGTACTTGAATCAGTGTTGCCAATCTGAAATCTGTCAATATCCCACAGATCTTGACAGAATTTCCAGCCATTTCTCGCCATATTCAAAATAATACCTATCGTACAGGAATTAGTCCAAAAAATATACAAATTTTATTCTTTTGAAATAATCTTCAGGCAATTATGTGAAATGTTGCGAGTTATTTCAAAGAAACGAACACCTAGTCAAAATATTAATTTCTTTTTTGTATCAGTTTGTTTAGTAATTTCAGTATTTTTGGAACCATTTCGAAGTGTAAAAGTATTTGAAATTATTGATTCGGTTCGCTGAAGGAAGATAATGTAACCATTTCATAATATTTAAAAAATCCCACTTCTGAATCAGCAGTATCCAATTAATCACTGCAACTGTAGGTTTTGTTTTTATTGTTGAAATCATTTTCAACCAGTGATTGTTACGACATGGTGATACGTGACAACAGTGACAAGTGACGGCATCAAGATGATTGAGGGGATGACAATGGGTTTCACGAAGGATGGACGTGATGGACAAGTGAATAAAGCAAAAAAAATATATTTCTGCGCATGAGCATAAATACCTTCGATTGAATATCACCATGAAATATGAACATGCATTTTACTAAATGCATGAAACTTCATAATTTCCCGCATATTTTCCGCAAAATGACTTATCCCGTCAAAAATCCCGCGGGCAATCAAATTTCCCGCATTTGGGGGAAATTTCCCGCCAATTGGCAACACTGACTTGAATGTCGAATATTATTCAATATTAGTCCAGTCGCCCATTACAACCGAAACCGGCTAAAATCGTTGTCTCTACCGGTTTCTTGTACCGTTTGTACACGTAGGTACGTTGTACCTACGTTGCTTCAATTTGCGCGCAATACCTAATTATTATTCCACTGCTGATACGGTCAGCTGTATAAAAATAACGCCATCTACGTATTTGCCTCCAACATTCCGAGAAACCAAATGCAAACAATATTGTTATGACAGAATAAACAATGCTTGGGTAAATATATCTACTCGAATGGATGTTTTCTGTACCTGCTCAGCGCTCAAATCCATTAGATTCGAATGATCACCTCGGTGTTGGGAAATACGTTCTTCAAACGGACCTACAGTTGAAGTGTATTGCGTATATACAGGGTGATTCACATACACTTGTACTGGTTGTGATAGGCCATGTGCGTTCTTCATAAAGTACCAGCGAGTACTACGCTAGTATAAAATACATTGCAAAGTTACTCAAAGAAAGTGTATTTCAAGATTTGGATTACTTTTTCGAAACACAATAATGTTTTTGGAAACACAAACTTTATGAAATTGTGTTTTATTCAGGTTGGTTGTTCCCTATTTGATAACCTTGTATGTCCGCTTGTATGTGTATAGATTATCATGATGGATGCGGATGGATGTTACCGTAACGAAACATAAAAAATATATGTAGTGACCATATAATAGTTTGAAAGAAAAAACTGAAAAATCCATCAAGGGTTTTGCCTCTGAGAACGAATGATTTTCCAAATTTAGTCTACAAACTTTTAGAGCGCTTGTCCCTGTGATTGTTTTTTGGAAACATGAATTGTCATCGGTATAGTGCCAGCTCGAAATTTGGAAAAAATAAAAATGGCCACCAAGCAGCCCAGATTCAATTTCGTTGGATATGGGAAGAAGAAATACCTACCTTTATTGTCTGTAGATGCATGTTCGTGTTTCTTGCTCACTCTGATACTTACGCCTGTACGCTCGAATTCCAAGTCAATAACATATTATATACGAATTGAGCGGCCTATAAAAACAGGGGGCATTCGATTTTTACACTTATCAGAAAATTTTGATGTTCACTCCTGGAATCGCCCTGTAGATCAATTTTTGGTTGAACCCAAGTTCGCCTTCAAGCCCGACTTGATTAATATAACCATAGATTTATAACCATCATCCAATCAAA
Source organism: Chrysomela aeneicollis (assembly GCA_029955515.1). Lineage (NCBI taxonomy): Eukaryota > Metazoa > Arthropoda > Insecta > Coleoptera > Chrysomelidae > Chrysomela > Chrysomela aeneicollis. The sequence continues at coordinate 4,723,667 of JARUHQ010000018.1, read as the reverse complement.
AGGATCTCGTATGTCTATTCTATACTGAGTGATAATCGCACCTGTGCCTGCGTTTTTGTGAGTAGGTAAGAAGATCTATGAATAATTAATGATACGATTTTTCTTAGATGAGGGTGTGCCATTTGTATTGACCATGTTGGTTATGGTTTTGGATGAATGAACGCTTTTAATTATTCCCGTTTCTTCGAGACCAGATAACCTTCTAGAAGTTTCATTGCAAGTTCTTCAGAGAGATGTAGGATTCGCTTTTTATCTTCCTTGATTATATACATTATACACTAACCCAGTCTCAATACTCAAGGTTATCTCATAAGTTTTGTTTTTTGTGTTAAGGAAAATATATATTTTATTTTCACGTTCGTTATTGGAGATGCAACGATATTTTTATCAAGAACTCAATTCTTGAGGTTTTAGAATATATTTTGTATACCAATTATGTAAGCATACTTGATCATCTTCCGAAACTGGCAAGATTGAATGTTCATGTGAATGTGAAACATATAAGAGTGCACGAGAGAGTGCATAATATTCCTCAGTACCTTTTCCAATAAAATAGGTACCGCTCACAATAAGCTCCTCTAGACGTCCGATCAAAATCCAAAATAGCCATCATCAAGAAAGGAGAAAAATGACAAGATAAATTGGAAGAGGGTGAACCTGCGGAACAACGTCATTGATAAGATGAGAAACGTCGATAAAAAACGTCTTAGAGAAAATTCTGGAAAGTTAAAAATAGTAGAGAGAAGATCAAAAGCAGGATCTATAACATCAGGAAGGGCAAAAGAAAGCGAGAATCCAGAAACTTTTAGAATAACAGGAAAAGTTCATCGAACAGGTACCTACTACAGAAAGTTACGAGGGAAATAAGTATCTATAGTGAAGTGGACACAATCAAGAAAATTTACAAACTTTTTTAGCTTTCCCGAAAAACAAAGCTCATCGTGACAGGGTTGCCACATCGGGAATATCAGTAAAACCGACGACTTTTGTTGGACACTTATCTATCTAATCTATGACTCTTCTTGGTACTGCAAGCAGAAGAAAAGGCTACTGCACTCATTAGTTGTCTGGAGAGGACATGCTTTAGGGATGTAACAGACGATTCCTGGCGATCAACAGAACAAATATGGAGATCCTGTAGCTGTACTTCAGGCGAAGTATGGCGATCAACATCGAGAACATGCATATCGAGCACAAGTGAAAACATGGGGCAGAAATCTGGTGAAAGTTTGTAAGAAATCAAAGCAGATGTAAGAAGACTGATCCAGTTAGTCTACCCTTCGGCCTATCCACATGTACCGGAAGATTTCAGGGGTGTGATATTCCCACCACCACCTCTGTCACCAGGCTTTATATGTCTACCGAGATGTCTACTGTACTTTTGACTAGCCAAGTATCTTTCGGTTTTAATTTGGTCTTTTTACTTCCATTTTGTTCGTTCAGCTATACATGGATGGACTTAGGATCCTGAGATTCAGAAGACCCTACGATTAACAAAATGTAACAGGAGCTGTGAAGCCTTGGAGGTAAAAGCGGCTTTTCTTGCTTTGAGGGATGCATCGACACACATTTTGGAAACATTGCTCGATATGGTATCCACGACTAGGAAGACTAGTACATCCAGTGAGGTTCAAACGACTGATCACGAGAGTGCTCATCAACTCTCTTGATGGCACTTCGTGTCGCAGGTCATCGTAAAGTTCTGGAGAGCATAAAGCAGGGTCGAGATAGAAACGGACAAAGTGTCTGGTTCTGAGACATGATATAGTAGTAGTGAAATGATGATAATCAGAAGAACAGGGATATGGCAACGCGGCTGCCACATCGAAAAGAACTGTTCCAGAAACCCGTTATAGGATTATGACGCCATGAAAGAAGCCGATGATCATTGGACGACAGCTGACATATAAGATGAGACCAAAAGAAATGTATCAAGTCGAGGATCAAGTAGAGTTTGACCCTCATGGAACGATATCGCGGATATCATGAGAATAGTTTGTTGAAACCTCGGTTGAAACGTATTGAGAGTCAGCTGATGGTAAGTCTTCAAATTCCCCATTCGTTGTGCACTCGGTTGTGCCCAAGACCAATAATAAAGTTTTAGAGGAAGTCCATGGTGAAAATCTTTGCACGAATGAGACATTAGAAAGAATAAGGGAATCTTTATTCTACTCACTTGAGTAGAAAATGTTCTGTTACAAAACCAAGAGGCAAAATGAGTTACGATTCAGGTCATAAACGAAAGAATGGAGCGGAATGGAGGCTTGGTACGATCCTAAAGCAAACTCGGGGATTCAATGTTGGAGAACGAGTATGGTTGATCTATAATCCGTCAAAAGAAAGGAGGGTCTCCCGGATTGACATGATCTTAGAGAAATCTTGAACCATCGATAACGTACAGGTATTTTCTGGAATTATTTATTATTATATGGTATAGCGAAGTATCCTCTAGTGCAGAGAGAGTTTACGTACATACATCGTCAGTTGAGCGATACCTCTAGTGAAGAAAAGCGAATAATAAATTGTACAGTGATTTTTCGATCGAGGAAATATCGTAACGTAGGCACAATATGAGATACCAAATCTATTCCATTTGGCTTTTCCACACTGTACCTAGGTGAAGAACGGTGTAGATATTTCGACATCTGAAATATCAGTCTCTGGATTCGTCGTTGATGAAATTCTGAGCTGATTCCTCGATTCTAAAATCGACAAATATGTGTAATCCTCTGTGTAATCTGTAATCGATATACCGTACTCCGTAGTAATGATACCCTCTATATGTTTTCATAGCTTCTATGGCTTTGTTACCATTCAATTTCTGCCTACCTATTCGAACAAAGCGTAACACGAAAGTGTTTGAAGTTGCTATTGAAGAAATTTATCTAGCCGCGTTTGAACACGTATGGAGATTGAAAATTGTATGCCAGTACCTAACCATAATGGAGTTGATTGCTTTAGAGATGGCCGTCTCATTTTCACAACTCCTATAATCCGTATCACACGAGGTCTTGTTATTTTTTGGGCCTTCCCTCGGGCCTTCCAGTAATATATGATTTCTTGTTCCACAATGTGTTTGAAGCTCGATATGAAGATACAAAGTACTTCATTTTCTTTTTCTTCAAGTATTTCCCAAACTTGGCAATATGAGTATACCCAATTTTTTAAATGTTTCCATATTTTTTTATGACTACTCCTCTTTACACTTTTCTGAATCTCTTTGGGACTCTTATATATAGTCAATGACTCGGTCAATGACTGATGCAGCACTGATCATTGAGAAATTACATTTTGGAGTTTTATAATTTTCTAAAACTTTCACACGAAATTTCATTGCATTTTGAGTAGTTTAATGATTTGTTCGAAACGCTGAATTCTTTAGGTTTTTGTGATCCTTTCCTTAGTTTCTATAGCAGTCTTTCTCCCGGTTTCTAAATTCTTGTAACAATCGGGGACTGTATATATAGTCATTGATTTTTTCTTTTGTTTTCTGGAAATATCAATGAGTCATTTTTATCCATCCGGTATCTGGATTTTGTGATAATGTGAAATTTTCCTAAGAATTATCGATGCATTTGAATCTTGACTTGACAGATTCAAGAACTGGGTAGGTGAAGCGAATGAGTTTTCACTACTCTCATTTCTTTAAACTATTATGCTTCCCGAGGTGCTTCCCTAAGAGCAAGATTCTTTGGATTCCCAAGATTTTTTGAAACAACTTAACGAGTTCTGATGGCTTTTTTCTGATTTCTTGAAACCATCATAGCATCATCATCTTATCTTCTGAAACACCACTTGCGATGATGGTTCCATCTAGATAGCTTCTTGAATTGGTAGACTTTTGCCATAATAACAAGAAACTGTCAAAACTAGTCCGCTGATTTTTGATTGGTATGAACTCAACCGTCTCAGCATTCACATTCTTTAAAAGTGTCGGGATATTTCGGGATGTAGTATTGCTGAATCAAACAGGTAGTCATCAGTACCAGACTTTCCGAAGTAATGTAATGGAGGCTGTGGTAACGCTCAGTACGTTGTGAGCAGGACGATACGCGTACATCATTTATTACGCCCAGCATATCAGATCAGCTAGTATAATCTCATTTCGTTCTCTCGGACGCTGTAGCATAATCTACTTACGTGAAAGTCACAAATGCTCAAGGAAAAGAAAATGTAGCATTCTCGTATTCAGACGCAGGGATAAACAGACACAGAGAAGCAGGAAAAGACGCAATATAGCTTCTCGCTGGGATGAAAAAGTCCTTTCTTACCAGCCAGCACACAGCAACTTTCCGTCAAAGGCACTCACTCAACCACCCGATATTATTTCGCGAAAACTCGACCGCGGCCATAGTCAGCAAACAGGTGCTTGTAAAATCCCAGCCACAAAAGGCCAACGCATAATAGTACAAAGGGAAGGAATGGTACACCAGAACGGGTGCACTTGTGTGTGGAAAGGTAGGTAGGTATACGAAAAGGACGCCTCTCACGACTCGCCCACCGCAGTTCGAATTCCACCACAAACCTCGGAACAGTTAGAAGAGGAGAGCGACAGAGAGAGAGAGGAGAGAACGAGATTCGAGTTGGCGGTCGGTCAGGTTAGCCACCTGAGAGGCTGGCCGGTGGAGGCGGTGTTGCCGGATGTTGGGAATTTTCCTCCGATACGGGAATTTTCGTTGCGATAATGAAATGCGATCCCATTGTGTTGGGCTGTCGTTTTCATTCCTATTAAAAACATAAATGCCAATTATTGTGAATCTTAAATGAGAGGCTCAGAGAGCATCATTCCTAATTTATAAAACGCCATTTCATTTATAATTCAGAAAACTTATTTTCTCATCCAAATCGTGCAAAACTCAAAATCGTTTAATCAAAATAAAAAGAGTATTTTCGCATTAAAAAATATAAAACACAGTTTGAATGAGTGGTATACCACGAGCAGAAAACCAGACTACTTTCCTGGCAAATACCATTGATAACATTGAATTACCTATATCTGCTCGTAATCCATGCAACGATTCACACAGTGATTGCATAATACACATGTTTCTTTCTTCCTTCAGACGTTACAAAGTTCATATATAGCCAGGCACGCTCAACAACCTACAGAACAGTTTCAGGTTTGTTGGCCCTCATCAGTGCAGGGTAGTCAACCGAGTCGAAACCCAGAGATCTCCACTCGAACATATTCAATTTGCAGTTAAAAATATGTTCCAAAAAGTTCTATTATAATAAAATCAGTTCTATTTGATTTGAGTTAATGAATATCTCGCCTTTTCCTTGAAGTCCCAACCTTTTTGGGAATCCAGACTCAGTCCGGTAATGAACCAAATTATATGGGCACAAAATAGGTCAGGATATGTTGGAGCAGTGTGGATGGGAAATTATAATGTTGTTAATTATTGACAGTTATTGTTATCCCATTAGCAACAATAAATGCACCAAGTATCTGAAAAACATTGAAAAAATATCGAAGGTCCAACTCAAGATATTAATATTGTTACGGACTGTGCTGTGTCCCGAGAATACCGGAAGTCATTATCTCGGCGGCGCTCGTCTAGCTGTGATTTATGGCCTCGCGATAACATCGGTGGCCGCGTACTTAATTAGAGGATATAGCGAATGACTCATGACCGTCGCAGTTTCTCGAAAATGAACGGCATTTCTTAGAACTTCATTGAATATTCAAGATTTTGCTAGAATGAGTGTTTTGTACCTATATAAAAGGAGCGCAGCGGCGCGGACAGTTAGTTTAGAAAGAAAGCCAGTAATATTGTAGTGATTTAACTAAGTGTATATTGAGTTGTATTTCGAGTGTTAAGTGAAATGAATTGTTCAGTTATTTAAATTAACTAATCCAAGAAGAAATATCGTAACAATTAATACTTTTTAATGAACAGCTTAATAGTTTGCGTTTATAGATTTTTCATATAGTGAGATTGAAAATTGAAATCAATAATTTCGTTGGATAAAACATTTCGAGATGGAACTTTTGAGATTCCGGAACTGAGATCGAAATTTGTGAAAAATATCGAAATCTTGTGTGGTCTTTCTGAGTTCCTATATATAGGTTTCCGATACTCTGACTTAAGGATTTCTTTTAATTTTGTTGAATAGGAAAAATTGCATTTTCTCTGATATGTCGGATTAAGGGGGGTACTAACTGCACCCTAGCGGCAAAATTAAGGAGGCGGTAAATAATGCCTTTAATATCAGAAATAACTTTATATAAATTAGCGAATTGTAGAAACATCTATGCAATTTTTTATCAATGTAGACTCATTTCCTTCTTGGCATTACACGATATATGCATTACTCTAGAGATTTTTTGACGTTGATCTAATGAAATTCAAAATAACTTCGCAGATATTGAGTACCACTTCGAGTTTCTTGTAAGTAAGTATATTTTTACCAACTTTAGTGAAATAAAGTTAGTCAAGAATAATGGTTTGAAGTACCAGCAGCTACCTTATTTTTTGCCTAATCCCACAGCTGGAGTCTTGGTGTGACATTATCGTAACGAATAGATACCACTCTAGCTTCAATTAAATACAGAAAATTCTTTCTCGAACAGGAATATTCTTTTAAAAAATTTCAAATTTTCAAAATATTCGTATTCTCGAAAAAATGCTGCATTTTTTGAAACGAAACATTCATGAATAACTTAAAACATAGCAGACATGGCTTACTGCTCAATGAAATTGTGTGTGTATGAGTAGTTCAGAAAAATTACAGAGGAAATCCTGGGCGTTAGTTTTACGTCACCCTGTACACAAAAAGAAATCTATCAAGAGTGCGCCTTTCAAAATAAAACCCTCCTTCGAACTTTTCATTACAACTTGAATGAAATATGACATGGAATGATGCACAGGATCATTCATTTTCCCGAAATGGACATCAAAACTTTTGGTTTTATGACTGAGTTATTGACATTCAAAGTTAATCAAAATAACGCTTCATGGAGTATAAGTTGCAACAAAACTAGACTGCAAAAGGATTCTTAAGTACATGAAATACCGGAGTGTCAGTTCAGTTGATCACCCCGTATGCTACGAGAAATATCCTCGAAACACGTGGCAACGCTGCGCAGAGAGGGACGCGCGGTGCGGCAAGCAGACCAGAACTACTTTTACGGCAGCACCACCGCCGACCTGGACTCCGACCGGACTCTTTGAGTGCGCTCTTCGGCTGCCATGGCGGCCAAAGAGACACCTTAAATCATCATTACCGCCCGCCCGGCCCGGCCGAGCAGTGTCACTCGACTTTTCCGACGGGCCGCATATGTCCGGCTCGAAGGACCAAAATGTCCGGCTCGAAAGACGAAAAGTCGAGCCGGGGATTATGGCCACTTATAACACTTTTGTTTGTCGGTTCTTGTATGGTTCTTGTCGATAGCTGGCCGCATCTTGGGCTGCATTCTTCGAGAGAAAAGGAAGCTCTATATTCGTTTGCTCTGGTTAATCTCGCTCGACTTGTCCTTGTTCTGCGGCCGGTGATCCGTCCGTGGATGCGGTGGAATCTTGTTTTTTCATGCTGCGCTCGAGGAAGTGGTAACTTGACGGCATTTCGGTTGTTTTTGCTCCTTTATGCCCGACATATTATCTCTATGCATATCTATAAAAAAACAAGGGTAGATTCTTTCAGTGGCGGATTTGCTCTCTTGCCGCCTTTTTTGGAAGGAATTTAGTGGTATATTTTGTTTTTTTGTGAAAACTGGTTTCGAAGTTATGAAATAAACTTGTAATTTTTGAGTGATGGACCACCCCATATATTTTTGCATATTCTTTTTGGTAATTAAATTCTCTTCTCAAATATATATAGGGTGTCCGTCTTTTGAGCTCAACCATGGGGTTCGTACCTAATTGAATGATTGGAAAAAAGTGAAATTTGTAATTAACTAGGACGTTCTTGTGGCACTTTTTTTCAAGGAATCTAAATCTGTCATTGTATTTCTCAAGGCGTCCTTGATGTCAGAGATACAACATTCAACTTTGGTTTTTCTCATGGGCGCCATATTGGATTTTTGCATTTTTGAAAAGTTTGTTACTTTCTGAAAACAATGTATCACACGATATGTTTGAATCATACATGGTACATGGTGATCAAAATTGAGAAAAAATCGTTTTTGCGAAGTGTGCTTCGGAATTAACATCAACAATTTTGTTCAACAAACTATAAATTCTGATTGATGAGGATCTGGAACGTTCACATTTTATACCTAGTTACTTACTCAACAACACTAAGGTTTTAAGTTGAAAACGAACATGATAGGACAGTTAGCACTTTTTTCTCAGCAAAACAAATCAAAATTATTATATACTTAACAAAGTTATGAAAGATTTTTGAACTATTATAGCTTTAAATGTCGTTCCTAATTCAAAAAAATTGCTTTTTATGTAAGTAGGCTTCCAAAGTCAATTGAACTGTCAAAATTTTGGAAATGGAAAGCCATCTTGAATTGGACAAACATTTTGAAAGAGAATATAGTCTATCCAATTAAAAAGATCACATATGATATTCCATTTTCATTTATTAGCTTAGTCGAGCAATCAGCCACTTCCAAGTTCTGTAGATTGGGAGATTTGTTTCTGGAGTGGTTCTTTCTTCTGTCGCATGGTGTCGCCACTTCCAACTGTCTCTTGGAACGCGGCACAGTGCGGTCAAATAGACGCGACGAAAATGCATTGTGACAGGCAACTCTTCGAGTGGAGATCTCACGGTCTCTACTCGGATAACTACCCTGCACTGATGAGGGCCAATAAGCCCGAAAATGGTCTGTAGGTTGTTAAGCGTGCGTGTCCCGATGTGAATTTGTCACGTCTTAAGAAGAAAGAAACATTTGCGATCTGCATTCACGCAGTGTGAATCGGTGCATGGATTATGAGCAGATATAATTCAATGTTCTGCGTGGTTTTTGCCAGTAAAGTAGTTGTTTTCTGCTCGTAGTCTACCAGACATTCAATTTCAAATTATGTTTGATATTTTTAATTTAATGGACTATTTTCTTTGTCAAAATTTTGTTTGTTATAAAAAATTATTGGCACTGTGTCCAAATTACTCTTCGCAACAACGATTTTTCGTCAATTTTGATAATTGTAATCAGAAAAAAAAAACTTTTCAAAAATTGAAAATCCATGAGAAAAACCAAACTTGAGTGTTAAATAATACATACAATTTCCATTCACATAATTGTTCAGCATGAAAATGCGCAACTTTGCCCTAATTTGACTGACCTCGTATCTCTTTTATAGTAGCTGAGATCCCCATGTTGGAACCCAAAAAACGGGCACCCTGTATAATACTTGCACTCTTCTTTTGAAACTTTTGTTTTATTGATGTTTTCAAATTATTTCAGATGTATATCTGAAAAATCGAATATCGAAAAATTTGGCATGCCATTCTTTAAAAACAAAATACAAAATAACTTTAACATTAACCATTGTCAATTAATTATTATTTCTTCATTCGATGTAATTTAATTTGCACTATAAGTTTGCCTTCGAGTTTGCCTTTATGAACCAAGCTTTGAAATGAAAGAAGATGTTCCTGCTATTTCCAATATGTATGAAAACTAAAGTGTTGAAAACCATATGAAGATGCCCAAACCGCCTGCAATCTTTACTGTAATCGCTACCATAAATAAAGAAGACAACCTTTTCGTGATATGTTTTCCGTTTGCAGCAAAATCTACAAACTTACGGTACGTTTGGAAGATACCAAAAACATATGAAACTATAAATATAGAAATAGAGAGATAGAGAATTCGAATAAATAATTGTTTCGGGTGGAATTCATAATCATTCCAATTTGTCTTCACTCCTTGGCTTCACGTGAAATGCAGTTAATCACAGGTATTCCAAAAACTACTGCGTTGCGGTGAATTTCTCTTTTAAAATTACATATACGTCTATTTATCTTATAGTGGAAATCGAGGTGATGCGATGGTAATTCCTGATTCTTGCAGATTGTTAACTCAAGTCTTACCGCTCCTGATTACATTATATACTGTGTCCAGATAAGAATATCCTACCCTACCTCAAGAGATATAGATAATGTTATATTAAAGAAAACTTGCGCATTTTCAAGCTCAACAATATGCCGTTAGGAAAGTTTATAAATTTCGAGTAGTTCCGCAGATATACCTAAAAAACCGAAATTTGCCGATTTCGTTTTTATTTTTTTCTGACTTGAAAGAGATATAGATTGTTGAAAAAACGATTATTTAAAATTAAAAATTATTCATTTCATGCTTAAAAAATAGGTGACCCCAGTTTTCGGGTAGTTGGAGGGGGTCCACACTTTCAATGTCCCAAATTCTATGTTTAAAAAAATAACCTCCAAATTGAAACAGAATCATCATCATTAAAAAAATCGGCCCTCCCAATTTTTTTCATACATCCAACCGTTTGCCCAAAAATCGTATGTATTTCAATCTGAATATCTAGATTGAAATTTTTATCATTGTTGACACTTATTGTTAGTTGACAGTTTTCAATGGGTTCATTATATGTTATTGGTATACCAAAAAATTTGTATAGGTAGGTACGTTAAAAATGGAAAATGTTGACAGTAGCTGCAAAGATTAGTGTATATAATCTTTGGTAGCTGTATAGTTCGAAGGAAGCATGTTCATTTGAAAAAAAAGTGTTCTTTTGATTCTCGCAATAATACGTCCTTGAATTTCGAATCATTCTGTATATAGTTATGGGGCTCCCCCTCTTGTGGAGAAATGCTGCTAAGCGTGAGTTACCTACGTGATTTGCCCTACTAACGAAATACTCAAATGAAATATTTGGCTGTCTCAACTATTTTCGCAAATAGATAGCCAATGTCACTCAAAATTCCTCCTTCTTTGATCAGCACAATAACCACACTCTGATAAATCAATCTACTAATTTATATCATATCATATCACCTGTAAAGTAACAAAAAAACATCATTCCTTACTTGCATAAAAAAATTATGACTTTAATTGACAGCAATCTACGAAGGCGTAGAGCGGACATGCGATATTTTTTTTCTCAATTTCGAGTTACAACTAAAAATTAGCTCAATTTCGAGTTGTAACTCGAAATTAGTACTAATTTAATAGTAAAAAATATTGCATGTCCGCTCTACGCCTTCGTAGCAATCGCCGAAAGAGGGATGATTGTTTGTTAGTTTATTTATTCTTTTCGAAAATGTAATGAAACTATGCTGAAAATTATTCAATTAGAGCGTTGTATATTGTGCTGATGAAAGAAGGAGAAATTTTGAGCAGATTTAGCTGAAGATGGCCCCGTATTTTTGTCTTTGGAAAGCCGTATCTCCGAATAGTTGAGAACCCCATTTTTTGTTCAGTAGACCAAATTACGTCCGTTCCGCTAAACATCATTATCTTTCTTTATTTGAAGGGAGAGCCCGATACCTATACCGGGTAATTCAAATTCGAGGGCCACCATCATTGAGACCTCGATAACTATATGAGATACGAAGATGGCAAAGTTGAGAATTTATTTGACCACTAAGAATATACCGTCGAGAAAATTTCAAGATTCCGGGATAGAGTGTAGATTGTAGGGGGGGGGGGTCGTTAAGGCTGTGCAGCCTCTCGAGCACCTCGACCTATAAGATCTTTTGTGCATAACCTTTAATCTATTCGAGGCCCGGGATTCCGAGACTTCGTGCAAAGTTTATCAGTTTCCTGGGAGCTAGGTTCCTGATATCGGAGGGCTCCTAAAAAGGCCCTTTCCAGGAACTTGAGCCTCTTGCAGAAGAGTACTGGGCATTTGCAAAGCAAATGTTCTGCAGTTTCAGCGAAGTTTACGCAGTAGCGGCAACTCTCACTCTCTGTTTTACTCATCTTTTTGAAGTGATACCTCAGAGGGCAGTGTCCAGTGGGGAGTCCGTTACCAGTTTCAAGTCTTTTTTGTCCAACTCGAGAAGCTGTTTAGCTTTCCTTGGCGAGAGGCTCACTAGCCTTTTCGCTTGTCTTTGTCCTGGCACTTTATTCCAGTGAGATTTCATTTCATCCGCTTCCCAACGTCGAAACTCTTCTTTCAAGTGGGTCTTGGAGAGTCCACAGAAGGGTTCTGGACCGGGAAATTGTGTATTTGCCCCTTCTTTGGCAAGACAGTTTGCTTCCTCGTTGTCTTCAACTCCCTTGTGACCTGGAACCCACATCAAAGTGACCTGGTTGTGTGCAGCCAGTTGTCTCAGGGATTGTTCACAGTCCCAAGTCAGCTTAGCCTCACAAGTGTATAACTTCAGTGCTGCTTGGCTATCTGATAGGATATAGATTTCTGCCCTTCGAGTGTCCCTTTCGAGGCACTCCTGTGCACATATCTCTATAGCATGTACTTCTGCTTGAAAGATGGTTGGGGTGTTACCTAGGGATTTTGAGAGCCTGAAATTTGGCCCTGTAACTCCCACTCCAGCCCTTTCATCCATCTTGGATCCATCAGTATACCACACTGATGCATACCTTCCCAGTTGAGGTCCGTTCTCTGTGCAAATTTGGTGGTTGTTTATGACCACTTCAAACTGCATTTCGATATGATATCTGTAGGTTTGGTCATGGATTCTAGGGAAATATTTTCCAAAATCTTCAAATGTCCAGTCCGATTTCCTAATTTGAGGTTCATTGTCAGGCTCAGCCTGAAGGCACTGATTGCTGCTTCTTTCATTACATATAGATGCAATGGTGGAAGGTTTAGCATTACCTCTAAGGAAGGCTGCAGGAGGGGACGTGAATATTGTCCCTGTTATTCCCAGACAAGCTAGCCGCTGCACTTTCTGCAGCTTGACTTGCGCCGAAATTTGTTGCATTTTTGGCCACCATATCAATGAAGCGTAGGTTATTTCGGGATATGTATATACGAAAAAAAAAACAGAAGTGTTGAGAAAAATGTTTTTTGCATTATTCAATGAGGAATATCAAAACTGAAAGCACATTTACATTGTCACTTTTTTTGTCAATCGTTTTTGTCTTTTGGCCACTTTCATCAACTTTACTTTTGTTATGGGCGTCATAGCGACGATGAAGGAATAAACAGTCTTCAGCACTATACAATAATATAATATAGTTTCAATGTTAGCGAAACGAATCGTAGATATCGCTGAGGTTTTCGAAACCAAGGTGTTGAACGTTTTATCGATTTATTTGTACAGTTTTATGGCGTCAAAATAACCAACAAACCACTCAGTATGATTTATTATTTAATATTTGACCGAGTTTAGCACGAAGACTTTCCTTTGGGGAACTTCCGTCATAATATGTACACTCCATGTTGATAGCATATTTGGTACCAACTTTTTTTCTGATAATCCTCTGATACACACTAAAAACGACTTGTTAGTGGTTACCTATTGTCCCATCCACTGCTTTGCTGGTGATAGTACACTTCATACCACCGTCTCATCTAAAGCCCTTTCAACATCCAATGTAGCCAGAGAGATATACAAGGCGGAGACAAGTCGATACTGTGTATGAAGGTCTAGATAACATTATTTTGGAATGGAGATCAGATATTCTAGTTGAGTTCAATGCAACCAAAACTCAAGTTTCTATTTCCTCTAAAAAGGCGTACCTCACAATGCCTAATATGGTGACTGTTCATAACATAAGACATTATTAATTGAATAAGACATTTCCCAACTGGTGAAAAAGGAAGTCTTCAAGATTTTTGAATGTTTTCATAATGGAAAATAAGTAGTCGAATTCAGTAATCAGAAAATAGTGATATCGTTATTTGGATGGTGCTTTTGAAAGCGTGATTGTAAGCAGGTGATCTATTTTGAAAAATAAATCATGAGCCGATATCGTAGAATTCGATCACGCTGAGTAGGGATAAAAATATTTTGAGGTGCATGAAAACCTATGAAAACCCATAACTGTTAGTACATAAACTATATTAACTAACTCTGCATTACCTACTGAAAATGTATTGATTTGGTGAGTTTATGTTTCGAAATTCCTCAGTTCAATAAAAAGAACCCTCGACTTACAACATTGTTTCGTTTCTGTTGAATTACTACCAATACCAGTAACTGAAGTGGAATTGGCTCGTATATTCAAGGCTTGTATTTATTACATACTGCACTGCATATAGAATGCGGCACGTAATGTAGGCCACCCGTAAAACTGTGGCAAGCATGCGGAGTTGTATATTTATTGGAGATGCCACTAATATTATTCATCTACACTTACACTACAGTCACTAATGGCAGCTAGCATTTCAAATAATGTGCACCTATTATTCGGCCTAATAACGAATCCCTGATTATAAAAAAACAGAAGTACATATCTAAAAATATTACTTTGATGCTTATAATATCTATTAGTGGAAAAAGTTCTGATGAATGAAAGTAGTTTTTTGCGACGACCACATGCGAAAATGAAGTCAATTTGAATTGACAAATAATTTTCAATTCCACAAGGTATAATTTTTATTTCAATGTTGGACTGTAAAAGATAATTCAATCTTGTATGGAAAAATATTAGTCACTATTCTTCGTTATACGAAATACTATTTCTCATTGATTTCCATGACACATGCATTATTTTATCGTGAATTAACATTATTGTGGTAAAATTACACATTTATATTTCTTTGGTGAATTATATCATGATATTTAAAATTTTCATTCTTTCCGAATAACAATAAATATTGCATTGAATTATTATGGCACTTGAAGTTCTATATTGAATAATTTCTTTTTTGCCGAATAAAATTCATATAGAATTTTCATGGTACATCAACTAAAATGATATCTCAGATATCTCAATTTTTACTGTGTTCAGAGTGTAGTGGCATTACTAGTTTGTTGTACGGGCATCAGATTTATGTGGTATTGTACCGAAAATTATGATGTATTCAAACGTAAAAACGCAGTTCCACAGTTCAGCAAGTATGATATTCGAACTTGGTTGGGTTTTGATATCAAATATATCCAAGACATTAGCGAAATTTTCTATTGCGAGACGAAGCAAAAGTGAGGCCGAGCACGCAATTTGCGAGTCAAACAAAGTCACTTTATATCCAAATGAAACACGCTATTTTTCTGCAATCGAAAGAATTGAAATCTAAATAAAAACATGTAAGTGAAGTAACCATCATTATCATTACGCCAATCTAACCTTGACCAATTTTCTGCCAGGAAGAGGTAAATAAGACAAAAAAGAAGAAGAAGAACTGATCTTTAACGATATAAAGAAGGCAAGACCTACAGAAAGTCAAGAAGAATGGCGGAGCAGATGGCATACAGAATCTGAACAGAATATTTGGTATTTGCAGCTGTTGACAAATCAAGTGTAGTTTCAATAACAATATCACAAATTGATTGAATATTATGTTAGGTATGCATTCGCATCATAGTTTCATATTGATAATAATGAATACTATGTTGTTCATACTATTTTTCCACTCCACACAATCACACAAATCCAATCTATGCGTTCAATGCCTTTCTATATGAATGATCGCATTATTCCTGAGTGCCTATAGCTATCTAATTATCACATTATTGTAGACGTCATCATATCAGTATCAGAGAGTGACAAATAGAAAAACTATTTCAATGGCCACTATGATAATATTATTTTTGGAAACCCTGTATAATATTTATGCCGGGTGTTTTTCAAAATTGGTTCACCCCAGTGCCGGATTTTATTAGCCACGTAGCAAGAGTAGCACCAATGCCTGTCTGACCGTAATAAAAAATATCAATTTTGATTGGAGCCTAAAATATCTTGCATGCCCTTAATTTCTATGGCCCTTAGGCTAACTTCACTTCCACTTGAAAATATAAAACTCGATTTTGTCCGTTCTTATAAACGGAAATGAACTCGGTTTAAGTTGAACCTGTTCGGTTTCTATGGAATAGCCAATCAAATCACTGGTTCTATAGCAACTAAACCAAGTTTAGCTTAAACTAAACTCATCCTCGTCTATAAAACGGCCCTTAAATCGTTAAAATAAGTGAACTTTTTATCGTTTATTTTCTAATGTTTGATTATAATCGATTTACACATAGCATTATATAGCATCTATTATATACCACATTTCTACTCTTCTAGCAGCCAGATTTTTTATATATATAGGTATTCATTTATTTTGCGAGTTCACGTAGCCGAGATAGTACCTATGTCTTTCAAGTAAACAGACAAACTATTTGAATTTATACTGTGGTTGGTTGATTGATTATATAAATATCGATCATGTTTCGAGCTAGTGAACGGTAGAGGTGTTTCAGAGTCTCAAGTAAGAAAGCGGGTGTTACAATCCACGGAATTCAGTTTCTTAGAAGATTGTAGCAGATATTTTTTACAAACGTAAATCTTTTTTATTCAGATTACTGACATCAATCAATGACAAATTCAAAAATTATCATGACATCTTAATCTCAACATTATACAGGATAGTAATTCCAAAAACATTTAACATTCTCCAACCTCTAGCTTGAAAAGACTGTTTGCTGGTCGAACCAAAAAGCCATCTTGAGTAGTTATTTCTACAGAACGAATTTGATTGTCCTGTCCTGGAAAAACTTGAGATACTCTTCCTAAAATCCATTTTTTCCGGAATTTGCTGTCAGCAAGAGCTACGACATCACCTACTTGCAGAGGTTTCTGTCTCTCGTACCACTTGGTTCTCTTTCTGAGCGAGGGAACATACTCTTTGCACCATCTTTTCCAAAATCTTTCAGCCATCAGTTGAGCAATCTTCCAATGCTTACGTCCATATAAATCTTCAGGTCCAAAAACTCCAGGAACATTGGAGGTATTGGCTGAACCAATTAAAAAATGCATTGGTGTTAATGCTTCCAATTCACCACATTCACTTGTTACGAAGCTTATCGGCCTGGTATTAACAATCCCCTCAGTCTCTATCAAAAGTGTTGTTAATAGCTCCTCTGTCGGATGTTGTTCCTTCAGAATGATATACAAAACCTTCTTCACACACTGAATCATTCTTTCCCATACTCCTCCTTGGAAGGGAGCTGCTGGGGTATTGAATTTCCATTTTATGTTATACTTGGACAAATCTTGAATGATTTTTGCTTGACTCATCTCTTCCAAGCTCCTTTTCATTTCGTTTTCTGCTCCTATAAAATTTGTCCCATTATCAGAACAAATTTCTAATGGTTGTCCTCTTCTAGACATGAATCTGTGAATAGCCATCAATGCTGAATCCGTTGTTAGGGAACTAGTCAGTTCTATATGAATTGCCCGGGTATTGAAGCATGTAAAAATGGCCCCGTACCTCTTCTCTACACTCCTTTTCACCTTCACCAGCAACGGACCAAAATAATCCAAACCACAAAAACTGAATAGCCTTGTGTATGGCATAAGTCGGGAGATTGGTAATGGTGCCATTTCGGGTTGAACTTTCTTGAATTTCTTTATTTTGCAATACTGACATTTTCCCAAAGTCAACTTCACAGAATATCGAGTTTTGATAATCCAGAATCTCTGCTTCAAATTATTGATCAATGTTTCATTTCCTGTGTGTTTCAATTCCTCATGGAGATGTGAAATTAGTAACTGCACGAACACTTCATGTTTTGCTGATGGTAAAATTATGGGATACTTCATATCATGGGCAATATCAGCAAACTGAATTCTGCTATTCATTCTCAAAATTCCAAATTCGTCCAGAAATGGGGATAACTCATGTAGTTTTGAAGACTTACTGGGATAATCATGTTTTCGTAAACAATTAATTTCATCTTGAAAATGAATTGCCTGAATTTTCCTCAACCACAAACTTTCTGCTTTCTTTAATTCTTCTGGTTCCAATTCATAGTGTTCCAATACCTTTTCTACAGATACAGATATTTTTCTTAATTCTTCATACAATTTATATTTTCCATGAGTATTTCTATTCTTTGATGTATTTAGATTCTTACAGAATCTCAAAATCCATGCTGTAGTACGAATTATCCTCAACCATTTCGAAAATCTGCTAACTTCTGGCAATGAGAGTGTAGTCTCTTCCAGTACTACCACATATTCAATATCGTTTTCTTGAAATCGTTCAACTTGATCTGTAGGCCAATTATCTTCTGATTTTCTTAAGAAAGGTGGGCCTTGTAACCATAAAGGATCCATGAATCCTGCATTATTCCTTTCTTTCGTTGCTAAATCTGCTGGATTCAGGGCAGATGGAACCCATTTCCAATTCGAAATCACTGAGAGATGTTCAATTTCTTGGATTCTGTGAGCTTCGTATGGTTTCAAACGCCTTGAGTCATTCCTGAGCCACTTCAGGACGATTTCAGAGTCAGTCCACCAACAAACTCGTTGAATATGGAGGTTTGATTCCCTTTTGATAGAATTACCCAGACGAGCAGCTACAACAGCTCCTTGCAATTCCATTCTAGGAATGGAAATAATTTTATTTAGCGGTCCAAGCTTACATTTGGATGCTACAATACAAGACTCCACTTTTCCATCTCTTGAAGATCTGTAGTAAGCCACAGCACAAAATGCTTTATTACTAGCATCAGAAAAAACGTGCAATTCCACTTCTCTAGGAGTTGTTGAGAAGTAGCACCTACTGATCTTAAATTCTTGAATTCTTTTCAATGACGCAAACCAAAATTTCCATTTTTTTGCAATAACGTCACATACAACAATGTCCCAATCTATTTTCTTATCCCAACAGTCTTGCATAATCAGTTTTCCATGTATAATAAGCGGTGCAAGAAATCCCATTGGGTCGAATATAGACATAACTATTTGAAGAATCTGTCTTTTCGTAGGGATTTTATCTCCATCAGATAATTCTATAGGTATTTTCTGGAACTGTATATTGAAAATTAGTGTATCCTCATTGGTATTCCACCGTAGACCAAGAACTCTCTCAACACTTCTCGAATCCAAATTGATAATAATATCTTTGGCTAGATAATTCCGAGGAAGTGCTTTCAAAACATCTGTGGAATTGCTGAGCCAGTTGACCATCTGGAATCCTCCACGACGATGGACTTCAATTACGTCTTTGATTGTTTTGATAGCTTCTTCTACGGTATCTGTCGAATCTAAATAATCATCGACGTAATGTTGATGTATCATTCTTCTCAATATTCCTGGGAATTCTTTTTCGTACATGTTACCATTATAATTCTTCACGAATTGTGCAATAAATGGGGAACATACAGCGCCGAAAATCATAACTCGCATTTGGTAGATATCTGGAGTTATTTCTCTGTCCATACCTCGGAACAAAAATCTCTGGCATGACCTGTCCTCTTCTCTAATGATTACTTGGTGAAACATTTCCCTGATATCACCTGCAAATGCCACCTTTCTCTCTCGGAATCTCCATATCAAGGCTACAAGTAAGGGGTACAAATCAGGACCCTTCAACAGAAAATCGTTGAGGCTCATAGATGAGTTCTTTGCTGCTGCATCAAAAACAAACCGAATTTTACCTGGTTTATTGATATTTTTTACAGCAAAATGTGGCAAATACCAGGTTCGTCCACTGTCTAATTTCAACTTATTTTCAGGTATTTTTTCAGCATATCCCTTTTCTACATATTCCTCTATCTTCTTACAATATTCTTCTCCAAATTGATGATCTTGATCCATTTTCTTCTCCATACATCTCAACCTTTTGAAAGCTAGTGATTTAGATTCTGGAAAAACCAAATTTTCATCTTTCCAGGGCAACCCAATCTCAAATTTATCCCCAATCCTTCTGATTGAATTTTCCATCAATTTCACAGCTTTTAGATCTTCTCTGGAGAATACATCACGATCTTCGAGGCCTGAATCATCCAATTTCAAGTGGTCTTCGATAATTCTTTGTAGATGCATGTTATCATGATCACATGCACAAACATTAAAATTCAACTCTTTTCCTGGTTTTGAATAAGGTCCATGAATCACCCATCCTAGCTTTGTTTTACTCATTGCGGGTACATCAAAGCTTGGCTGAATTATTTCCTGTGAAGATATCAAAAATACGTTGTCTTGACCGATCAAAATTGTTGGTTGACAATTTTCGATATTCTTCAAAATAGATTTATCCAGATATTTATATCTTTGATACAATGTTTCTGCATTGAATCTCATTTTGGGCAAGTGTAAATTATCCATCGTTCTGGCATTTCGCACCTTAAACCTTTTGTTTGCTTCTCCAGGCCCGGAAATTTCGAAATTCACCAACATGGATTCTTCTTCAGCATATGAAATATCTTTGGTCCATTGCATACAGAGTGGTAATTTTGGACCTTTGAGGCTGATTGACTTGCATATTTCTGAATCCATAAGAGTGATAGTAGATCCCTCGTCCAGGAGAGCAAAAGTCTCGATGCTTTTCTTTGGACCATATATACGAACTTTCGCAATCTTCAATAATGAGGATGATTTTCCAATAATGCCTGCGAATTCTGAAGAACCTCTAGTATCAATTTCTTGCTTTTTCTTATCTTCATCTTTCAACTCGTCATCCTTTGTTTTTTCGCTTTCCTGCTTTTTCATGGGATGAAGAAGTCTATTGTGTCTTCCTCGGCAAGAATCGACGTTACAGAAAATCTTCCGAAAACATTTATTAACGCTATGACCTGGTAACAAGCACTTGAAGCATAGGCGATTTTCTTCAACATATTTTCTTCTGTCGTCTTGGCACATACTCAGGAACTGCTTGCATTGATAGAGTCGATGTTGTTCTTCTTTACAAAGTTTACAAGACAAATCTTCTGGTTTATTCTGAATACTGAAGACTTTCTCTTTTTTCTGTAGCATCGTGTTATTTGAAGATATTTGAGTTGGTACCGTGATAGACATCAACAAATTCACCTCAGATTTGAGCCATTCAGCAAATATCTTCAAGTTGACATCTTCTTTCAACTGGCATTTCAAAACTTTGACCTGACCCCAAGATCGTCTCGAGATCCTCGGCAATTTTTCTTCCAGCTTCAACAATAGCTCAGGATTATCAAGGTGAGATTTGTAGGATGTGCTACTCATAGCAACTACCATATTCGTTACCACTGTCGAAAAGTCCATGAATGATTCAATCTTATCTTCCCTTGGATTTGGGCAGTTCTTGGCTTTATTTATTTGACTCAAAATAATCCAATCATCTCTCCCAAAATTGAGTCTCAAAGTTTCTATGATAGTATCAACGTTATCGGGACTACAAAATAAATCTTTAACGGATTCTTTGGCACGTCCCTTCAAACATTTAATGAGACGATTCAAATTCTCCGAAGATGATATATTTTTCTCTTTGGTAGTTCGTTCAAACTCACTTATCCAAAATGGAAATTCATTAATATCTCCATTGAAATCATGAAGGGGCTTCAGAGTTTGTTTTGTTACCAATTTCTCGATGTTCGAACTTATATTATTCATACATTTAGTTAGCAATTCAGGAAAATCATTTGAATTGCTAGATTTATTACTTTTATGAATGAAATCTAATTTTTTATCATAGGATTCCACACAAACGGAGGGGATACTTTTTCTATCTTTTGTATAGTTGAAGCTCTCCCACTCAAGCTTTTCATCTTTTTGCACAGCTGCCTTGTTAACCCAATCTTGCACGTATGATTCAACATCTTGGAAATCAGATTTAGATTCTACCTTATATGTAGCTTTATAATTTTTCTTAGATCCTCTGGTAGATGACTTTCGGATAGATTCTTTCTCCTGGTGAATAGATTCTAGTTCCAAAGTTAACAATTTTTTCTGAATCTCTCGTTCTCTTTCATCTAGTTGACGTAGTCTGTCATCACTTTTGTTAGAGCCGTCAGATGAATTTGCTATCTCGTTATTTTCTTCGAATATAACTGCATCCAGGCTTCTATCAGTTATCCTCCTTGATACATCTTCACCATCTCCATACCTTGTAGGGGGAATACCAAAATTACTCCTTGTACTTCTCCTTACTCTTGAAACTTCAGAGATCTCTGGCAAAGACATTATCTTTCTTCACTAATTCTTTTTCTGCTCGAAGGACCAATGTTACAATCCACGGAATTCAGTTTCTTAGAAGATTGTAGCAGATATTTTTTACAAACGTAAATCTTTTTTATTCAGATTACTGACATCAATCAATGACAAATTCAAAAATTATCATGACATCTTAATCTCAACATTATACAGGATAGTAATTCCAAAAACATTTAACAGCGGGTAATTCAAAAATGAACTATTCAAATTTACATTTAATTTCCTTGAATATCTTTACTATAAAATATGTGCTTGAGGTATGCACATTTAGATATTTTGGGTCTTGAACTTTTTTTAAATTACAGCAGAGATTTAGGAAAAATCCTCAAGTATGGTCAATGCTAACGAAGATGATTTGGAGAACAGCCTATAGGTGGCGAATTAGAGAGCTGCTGAAAACAGATGTGGCTACTGTTATTGCCTCTGGAACAGCAATTTCATTAAACTTTCAATAAATAATTCTTCAGAATCGTGTTTCCTAAACTTAGAAATTGCCTTGCGCATTTACTTGTCTCTCATGATCACTAACTGCAGTGCCGAACGTTCTTTTTCAAAATTAAAACGTATTGAAAATTAACTTGTTACCTCTAAATTTGCCCATATTCAATACTCGATTTAATCCATAAAAGTTTATTAGTTAACAGTTTTGTTTTTTTAATACCCTAAACTTGAAAACCTAAAGCAAATCAAGGGCCCCTTGACAAAATTTGCTACAGGCCCCGCTTGCTCAATCCGGCACTGGTTTACCCTTAGGTATAAATCTTTTGTTTCTACGAATGACCAAGTGAGTATGCATTCTCTTACGTAGTTAATGAATTGTTTTCTGTCACTTTAAGTCTGAAATTTTGTCATTTATAGCTAGAGTGTCATGAAATGAATGAGTTAAAACCGAGATTGTAAGGGTTAATTTTGGATCAGAAGTGGCCAGGAAAAAATAGCTTTTGTTTTACTGGTCCATTTGAAGTTTACAAAATCATTGAACACAAATGGTGGCTCATTACCTATAAGAAGGGCAATTTGATATATTGATTTAATTGAAACTCTAGAAAAACCTAATGGGATGCCGGCAGTTAAATCTTTTGAGAATATGCCGCTAACGAGCCGCTAAGCTGGTTATTTTTTTTTCAACTGACTGCAAAGACTATTCACAAAATCGATATTTTGAATGAACGTTCATTAACATTACTCTCAATAACATAAGAGTTGAGTGAACCAAAAACAACCATAATTTCAATGCATAATGAAGGCAAATTGTTTGGAAAAAGTAACATAATGTAATTGTGCCCACAATGTGATTTTCTATTGAAGTAAGTAAAAATATGATACTATTGTCATCTATTGTTTGACTCACAAATTGCGAGCTTGGCTTCGCTATCACTTAGCCTCGCAAACGCAAATTTCATCTGTTTATCGTAATAAAACAATGTACCTACTATTTTTTGAAGCCATGACCGAAAACGAAAAGCTTTCTTGTTATATAGAACGACCATATCGCTAGCTCGCATACTTTTCGATATAAGCAAAAAAGAGGGGACTTTGGGTATGTTCACCCCTTTAATAGTCCAAACAAACTCCCAAAGTCGAAAATCGTGTTTCTTCCATTTCCCTATTCGTTGATTGGACTATTCTACTGTGCTATTATAGGCATAATAAGGCGCTTCTGACATTTTTCGAAGAATTGAGTTGACGTATCCGTTCTGCAATAACCAGGAACTACCATGCATCTTCTTCACTAATATGAATGGACGTAATTTTTCAAAGATGAATTCGCACCTAAAATAAGTCGTATGCGAAACCTAACCTAACCTAACCTAACCTATAACCTAACCTCTGAGTAGAGGTGGATAGATAGACTGGTGAATTCACTTCCTATCCTGTGACTGGTCCCAAACCTCTTGATTTCGCCTACTTCGATAAAACGTGTATAATGTGACATGGCGTGGGTGAATCTCGCTAAGTGAAGCCGCGATTTCAACCAAATTTACAGGTTACTGCAGGTGTCAATACGAAAATATGAATATTTGATTCTGAATGACTTCTAATTGTTTGTAACAACTTCATGGAGCCATTTTCCAATGAGTTTGATGCGAATATGTATCGAACATGATTGAAAGAAAATTTTCAAATACCTATCGACAGTATCGCCATCTACTGTTGTACATGAGAACCCCACGTAATGAGCTGAAACTCAATTGTTTCAAATCAAGGATTTGTCTGCTGAAACAATTGAACAGTAGCCCCACCAGGTCTTATGTCCATAATTCTCTGAGTCAAAACATGTGATAAAAAAATTGGGTCATTTAACACCCTAAAATAAATTGGTAGATGTAAACGAACCATCCTGCCATGCTAATCAAGAAGGTCGTATTTTCAGTTTTCATGTTATAAATGGGGATCTCTGTAAATCTTCGTACAACGGTTCGTTTCGAAGAAACCATCATTAACTTTTTTGAATGAGAAAACAGATTATGCTGTACGTCATTGCATTCGCAATAAAAAATGCTATGTCATACCACATATTAGAAAACCTTACAGAAGAGATACTCCGCCCATTTTGTTTGATGATGATCTGTTTTCATTGACCTTGGACCTTTAAATTTTGCGCATCACAGTTGCCAGATGTGCAATGTTGCCATTTTAGTAATGCATAATCATCACCAATATAATAAGATGTTACTTACTCCTGATATATCATGAACGAGTTGTCTTCAGAAATCAGTTTCTATCAAGAATAAGATGTATTCTGAATGGATTTTACGATGAAATTCTAATATTTCGAATGTAGCCCATTCATTGTCATCGGGAAAAATAAAACACGATTCAATCATCTAATGAATGATCAGACTCTAGATTCTAGATTACTCAATTTGAAATGTGATATAGCAGTTTAGGTATAGCAAAAATAGTGATAGTCTATAATATCACTCAATATACGTACTCACAGTTTCTCGTTCTTTGGAAAACAATGTAATTTGATATTCTCCGATTTACTTGAAGATGATTTGCAATCTTTATATACACAGTAATGAATAATGATTGCCAATAAACATATTATTGTACCTGATTCACATTCCAGATAATGAAGGTTTATACCTATAATCACAGGTTGTTTAATCTCTGTGCTGTGATAATTCTTGAGACCTTTATAACTTTTCCTTTTGAATTATAGTTTATGGAAAATATGTTATGCATTGTAAGAACATAAACCCACATCCGAAATACTGGATCGTGAATCGTGTACAACGAAAACATTCGTAACATAACTAACAAAATGATGACAACGATGTAAATAAAACTCTATCGATATTTTAGCGCCTGCGTATATCTATGACTGGACCTTTAGATTTTGTGCTTTCGACATCTCTCTCTAACTTTATTCGCTCTGTCTGACTGTATCATCTGTAACGGTGCGTTCACATGCCAGCTTTCGCCTATTGCGGAAAAGTTGAATAAGTTCCAACATGACTAATCTCTGATTCCTACGCAATAATTTATGATGATAATGGTGAATTCAATTTGAGCATCTTTTAGGCGGAATTCGGAACGTAATCAACTTTCTGGCAAATGACCTTGATGCGCGCTCACAAAGATCGGCCAATGTAATCACGCTATAAGCCAAAACGCGAAAAGCCAGCATGTGAACGCGCCGTAAGGTTTTCTGATAATCAGTGCTTCTGCCTTCTACTCTACTCTCCGGCCCGCCTTGCAGACCGCGTCGTGTCCGAACCAAAACAAAAGTGAGCCCGTGTGGCCCCGTGGCCCGCCAACTCCGTTTCGATCGACGTTGTCAACGAGCGAGCGAGAGGGAGCGACTAGCGAGTGACTAAACAAATTCCCGATACCTAAATAAACAAAATAACAAATCGCGGGACGGTGCGTGGCGGCAAAGACGGCGGCGAGCGGCGGCGTTTTCTCTGGAAACGAACGACGATCGATGACCTTGCCGTGGCGGCTGGCCCGCCCGTGTGTATACCTAGTGATGCCGTTTTCCGTGCCTGCGCAGCGGCGGCTAAATTTAGCGGTTTCGTGTTTTACTTGTCGTCAGAATGGAATGGAATTCACGTTACGTAGAAAACAGGATCTATCGAAGACTAGGGGAGAATGGAATCACTGGGAACTGTAGAATATAGAGGTGGAGGAAGCGATTTTGCTGTTGATTGGTGGCGTTCACGAATAAATTCGATGGTCACCCAAAGTTTTGTTTTTTCAAACAGCCTGTCTCTATTCTACCACTCGGAAGCTAATTCTATTTATTTTGAACCCATGTGCGTTTAAAGCTGTCAGCTTAACCATCCCAGGGAAATAATAATTTTTCAATAATGGGAAAATGATAATGTTTCAATAATAGTAATTTACGTAACAAGTCCGGAAAATACTGTTTTTTTGGATGAGTGGACAAAATTCTAGGACGAGCGTAGCGAGTCCTGGAAGTCTGCGAGTCCAAAAAAACTGTTTTCGGGCGTGTTGCGTACACAATTTTTTCGGCAACCGTGTAGAATAACAAATCAAAGAAACACATTTCTTTATTAGAACAAAATTTCGAACATTTCAATTCTTATTTATATTAATATTTATATTAAAATTAGAACAATTGTTAATATTGAATGGATTCAATTTGTTTGAAATGCTTGGTATATTTAAGTGCCTTTTGTTGAAGTCAGAACAAGAAGGTAAAGTTTCCGTTTCACATTGATTGTTTTCATCTGATAATTTTTGAATGTTAGCTAATTTTATGTCAGATAGCTGTCAGTCGTTATTTTGCTGCTATGGTAATGATCAACTGCATTTATCAAAACCATACTACCAAGATTTTCATATTTACAATGACAGCAACGATGTGATTCTTCCCGGCCTAGTCCGGGAAGTACGTACTTCCCGGACTAGGCCGGAAAAATGCCACTTTCTCAAAAAAAATCGTCTGGAAAGTACGTACTTTCACCTTAACCGCGCGGCTACCTGGCCCCTCCGTTTTATTTTATAAGACTATTTCACAAACAGACTGAATGGTTGAAATGTATTAATTCGATGAAATTTATCCCAAATCTGCTCAACGTGATTACTTTCATTTAACGTTTAACTGTCTCATACACAAAGCTGAAAACTCCGAACTTGACAGGCCAATCAGAGTCGAGAGTCAAATTTGTGTTATCGATAATCCGAACTTGACTAGAGCTGCTGATTGGTTCATTTGGTAAGGTATGTGCATGATAGTCATGGTAAACTTCGGGATCATAGTCGAAGGTTCCAGGCGAAAATCGATAGCAAATAAAATGCCTCGATAATTCTTGATCAAGAAGGTCGAAATTTCCATAGAAGTGGTCGAAAGCTCGAGAAAAGGTCAAGAAAGTTGAAATATCGGGGATAAAATTCAGATTTCGGGAAAGTTAATGATTTCATGTATGATTCGAAATTTTGGAACATCATGATGGGGATCTCGGAAGTGGTAGCAGATACAAATTTGGTGAAAAAAGTTGAAACATTCAGAGAGCCATTCCAGCTTCCAGCAGTATTTTCGGAAAATATCGTATCATTTTTCAGTTTCATTATTTTAAGACAAGGCAATTTGGGTAGTGGCTGTCTCAGCTTTTGACCAAGTATGTGATGTGATAGAAATTGATACTGTGAAGTATTATTTCCAATTCTTTATTCTTCATGTGTTCTTTTTCATGCTATTATAGACGATATTGTTACGATATTTCTACTTGGGTTCATTAATTCAAAACACTCAGTACAAAACTGATCAATTTATTTCACTAAACACTCGAGAAACAACTCGATAAACACTTAGTAAAACCACAACGATATTCGTTTTACAAATATCAATGTTAACAATGCTATAACTTTCTTTCTGAACTGACTGCTTCACTGCTCTGCTTATATAGGTTCAAAATAGTCGTCTAGCAAAATCTTGAATATTCAATAGAGAAAAATACCGTTTATTTTCGAGAAACTGTGACGGTTATGACTTATGAGTCATCCGCTATTGTCCTCTAATTACGTATGTCGGCGACCGATGTTATCGCGAGGCTATAAATCACAGACAGACGCGAGCCGCCGAGATAATTACTTCCGGTATTCTCGTAACTTGAATCCTGAGTCATGCATGCTTCTATGCCTATATATACTCAGCAGCAGCAATAAGTGACAAAAATGTTTATTATAAAAGATATATACCTACATGAGTTCTTAGGTAATATTTGGTAACACGTGTCAGTATAATCTTATCTGCCCACGTGCCCTTTATTATTATTATATTATCAACATCATTACATATTCCTAAACAAAGTATTTAATGTATCTCCAATCTCCAAAGAACAAATCCAGCATGTATACTCTGCGGTCTAGTATTGTGTGTTTGTCGAGCTGCCTGTCTATAAACTGAATGCCATGATGGACCCCTTGGCGACAAGAAACCCTATGATCCAATGTTATTTCTTGATGTATTTTTCTTTGAGCTTCCGCTCCTTGTTATAGGTATTAGGACTAATGTTTAAAATTATTAGTAACTGGCTGTATGGAACACACCGTCCGAATGCAAAAAAAAAACAAATCCAGCGGTATCATATTAGAAATGTCAATAATGCTTAGGTAGGTTTCAAAACGAGCATTAGATGGGGACTATTTTATTTTTATGTATTTTTCATGTATTTTTTATGTATTTTTTTACAAGCTTTTCGTTTCATCAACTGTATTGTATAAACTTTACCTCGAACTTTACTTTATTGTATGAACCATTTTTTGTACCTGACTTATCTTATATCATGTCTCATGATCAATAGAGATGGATATCTATATTCCTGGTGGTGTCGATCATCAGAAATGTGGAAGACATTGGACAAACTTATAGTTCAAGCCTGATTTTTGAGAAATGAGTTTAGGATACTTCCTTCGAGTTTGATATCTTTATTATTCAAGCATTTCATGGCACCATGTCATGAATCATAATTCATATTAGGAGGTTCAAATTTACAATTTTTGTTCTTTATGCTAAATCAGGAGGTGTTAGAGAATCATGACAAGTTATTTTTCAACTGAGTTTTCAACAATATACCTATGGTAGAGCATTTTTTCAATATTGTTACGAACTGTGCTTCCGAGAATACCGAAAGTCATTATCTCGGCGGCTCGCGTCTGTCTTCGATTTATGGCCTCGCGATAACATCGGCCGCCGACGTATCTAATTAGAGAATAATAGCGGATGACTCATAACCGTCGCAGTTTCTCTAAAATGTAGAAATATCGTAAACATTATCCGCTCACGAACGCAAATGCTGTCACTTCAAGACATTTCTCGTGAAACGTCAGTTTTGTGTTGTTGAGTTTGAAAGCATCAAAGGCTACTTTTATTGTTAATCGGTTGTTGAAAAAAGCGATCATGGTGACAGGGAGTAACAACTAATATACCTCATTGTTTCTATTCATACATGCGAGCTTGAGATTTTTTCCTTTCAACACGTGTGCATTATTCATTCGAATACCGATGTCATGTTGAAACGAGCTACTTTCCAATAAACAAAACAATGAGCTTTATGACGTTATCATCCGTTATTGTAGGAAAAAGTATAAACATGCTGGGTCCGTGCATATATCTAATAATAACTATATTGGTAACAAGGATTCCAAAGCTGAAGCCGAAAAATAAAACAAATGACAGTCTGCGGGACTAATGGCGGATATGCGCATGCGCAAGTTTGAATTAAGAATCGACATTCGTTTTAATCATGGAGGAGAGTAGTTTTCTAGTGAGCGACAAACGTATGATAATAATTAAAAATCAATCAGATGTGTCACATAACCTTCAATTCGATGTTTCATTTTATCATGACATATATTTTTCAAATATTCATTCATTGATGGATTGTTGGACGATAATGGATAATTGTTGATGATGGATACATCAGAGATGGATGTGATCTACGAAGCGATACTTGCGATTTGCATAGAAACCTGTGACGATAAATTCATCGTAGCAGGATTCGTCGGCTAATTTTCGATCAATCACTGTAATCACTCACTAATCACTTATGTAGACACTCAATAAGTACATTGATATCTATATTAATGCCCTGCTACATAATTTGGCCTAACAAATATACCTAACCTAAGAAATTCTAAAAACGTCAGTAGATTTCAACTCGTCAAAACCCGCGCATGCGCACTATTAATAAAATTTCGAGATAGCGGTCGCCCCTTCCGCCTTTGTATTCGACGTCCGGGAAATCGCAGTCATCGCCTTCGTCGGGCGAAACGAAGGCGAAGAGGGAGGGGGATGAGGCACATCGCCCCTCGCTTGCCTCGCTTCGCTGCGTTCGCCGCCCTCGGTGGAAAGAGAAGAGAAGAGAGAAGAGACTGAAGAGAGCCGCGCGGTTGGCGGGAAAACGGGACGGGCGCAGGGGTGGCGAGTAGGTGAGGGGCGAGGGGCACATGACTCTTTAGCATTTAACATTTATTTTATCTTGGAAATTGAAATCGGTTATGTGTACTTAGAAATTATGAAAAGAAAACAAAGTAGGTTATAGTACACCGTCGTATATTATTTAATTATTACCTGGCTTGATGCCATCATCAGGAGCGAGTTTCTGAAAAGCGAGATAAATTGAAATATAAAATCAAGAAAAAAGTGAAAGTTTTTTAGTGAAATTGAAATACTTACGAAATAAATATTTCAAGTATAACTCACTTGTCAAAGATCCTCGAAATGAACTGTTTACATCATCAAAGGATATAGGTATAACTTTGCCCTTAACAAAAGAAACATTACGAGAAGCTCAAGGAATTAATACAGTTTGTTTACATACTTGTTGAACAAAACAAATTGGAGAAGCCACAAGAGTAGAAGTTGACAACAATTTTTTTCGAGAACCAAAATAGAAAATATAGTAGATTATGATACATGTTTAATAATACGCTATTTTGAAATACTTTAACATTTTTGCGGAATTTTTTTGATATTATCATGATATTGTTACGAACCGTGCTTCCACGAGTCCGGAAGTCATTATCTCGGCGGGCGGCCTGACTGGTCGTGATTTATGGCCTCGCGATCGCCGTCGAACCAATTAGAGGATGACTCATACCCGTCGCAATTTCTCCAGAATGAACTGTATTTATCAATAACTGAATAATTGAATATTCAGGATTTCACGAGAATGAACTTGTGCCTATATTGAAGGAACGGATCGGCACGGACAGTCAGTTATAGTTTGGAAAAAGTTGAGTTCAGAAAGAAAGCTAGTACAGTGAACATTGAGATTTGTGAAGTGTTTACTGAGTTATATTTAGAGTGTTTAGTGAAATAAATTGTTCAGTCTTGTACTGAGTTTTTTAAATTAACGAACCCAAGTAGAAATATCGTAACAATATCATGATACCACAGAATGCATGAATCGATAGTGTTGTAGAGTTGGAAAATCAATGAAATATTTATAATATTCCGATTCGCATCAATTTTGCGAAGTTCGTATAAGCATGAACCTACCTATATATAAGGTTATGTGGTGGTCTGGTGGTATTTAATTGACATGTTTGTACTCAAAATTATTTCCTTTCATTATAGTGATTTAAAATTTCATTTACTGAGTGGAAAATATATGTTTAATCAATATTGGGACGTTCTTTTCTTTTGAAGTAGGAATAAACGAAGAAACAATGGATATTACTCTTGAATCATGGAAAGTCGAGAAACAAGAATTGGATATTGTTACGGTATTTCCACTTGGGTTCGTGAATTTTAAACTCTCAGTACAAAACTGAACAATTTATTTCCCTGAACACACTAAATACAACTCAATAAACACTTAGTTAAATCACAACGATATTCGCTTTACAAATCTCAATGTTCACTGTACTAGCTTTCTTGCTAATCTCAACTCTTTCCAAACTACAACTGTTTGTCCGCGAAATCGCGGCTCCTATATAGGCAAAGACATCACTGTCCAGAAAGAACAGGAACAAACTGGAAGCACTTTTCATATTCGACGGCAATGAATTATCCGCTAATTCTGTCTGCGACCGATACCTCCGCTGTGAGTCACGCGTCGAGCGGATGCTTTCCGGCCTTCTCGGAAATGCCAGCGGTTCGTAACAATATTCTGAATGCGCTTTTGCGTCAGTTCGATTGCAGATTTTGCTTCACTAATCAGAAGGCGAAACGTAAAAAGCAAAACGCAAAAAGTTTGGTTGTGAATCCCGCTTAAAACGCTTTAAATTCAGTCCTCGCGGACCCCCGTTTGAGAACCGCTGACTGATGATGAAACCCTGTACTGTAGTACACCTTTATCTTGTTGGCGGGTTTATTGCCGCCAAACATTCCGCAGGCCGGCGTGTCAAAGTCCCCGGTTCGTAGAGCGCAACGAAAGAGATCGCAGACCTCGAAGGACCTTCTCTC
Organism: Chrysomela aeneicollis; assembly: GCA_029955515.1. Lineage (NCBI taxonomy): Eukaryota > Metazoa > Arthropoda > Insecta > Coleoptera > Chrysomelidae > Chrysomela > Chrysomela aeneicollis. Next base: position 4,691,334 of record JARUHQ010000018.1, on the reverse strand, counting down.
GGCCTCCGAACGGGCACTGGCCGGATCCTCGACCGGGTGATTCAGATTCGACGGCCACCATTGGGATTTCGAAAACATAGGTTTTTCTCTCGTGAAGTCAAAATATTTCTACTTGGGTTCGTCAATTCGAAACACTCAGTACAAAACTGAACAGTTTATTTCATTATCAATGAAGTTTCAAGAATCCCCATCGATCCTATGTGTGCTTCAAAAGTTATTCGGAGACAAAGGTCAAAATTTGAGGTTTTTTGGATTTTTTTCGAAAACGGTAGTAAGTGTAACTCGAAGCAAAGTTGTAGATCTTAAAATTCTCTACAAAAATGATTCTCATGATTTTTTTCCTTAGAGGAACCATTCCTGAGATATCGCGAATCTAAGACACATCACATCACATTTAACATGATATGCACACATTTCCACTCCTCGTGTGGGGTAGTGCGTTTTTTTACCGTGGTTTACTCTGTAAGTAGGCCTACTCCACTAACTGTCATGACAATTTTAATTTTAGGATAATTTGAGGAAACAATTCCCGTCAAGTTCTAGATATTACCTTATTATTGATATTGATATTGCTATTGATTATATTAATTTTTCCAAATGTGGCTGAGTCATTGGTCTCTTTATTAAAATCTTCCTCTATTGTACTCAACTGGACATTTGAGCAAGACTGACCTTGGCAATTGTTACACGCTGGAGAACACAGCAACCCGACTTTTTTACAGCCACATTTGGTACTACAACATTTTTTGCAATTGCAAAAAATAGTGTTGAGGAGTTTTTCTGGAGCAGGTGGGAGTAAAGTTTTATCTATCAATTTCCAACACCAGTCTTTTGGGTTCAGTTGATTGCAAAGTTTATGAACATCCAGCAAGAGGAAGAGGAAGAAATCGAAGAAGACATGACTGTTGAAGTAAACTTTCAAGAGTATGAATCTGATTAAAATATCTGAAAAAATCAAAATAGTCAATTCAATAATCAATAGCAAAATCAATAATCAATATCAATAATAAGGTAATATGTGTGCATATCATGTACAATGTGGCTCTTAGAATCGCGATATCTCACGAATAGTAACTCTAAGGAAAAAAATCATAAGGACCATTTTTGTAGAGAATTTCAAGATCTGCAACTTTGATTGAAGATTTTTTTCTAGAAAACCTACCGTTTTCGAAAAAAATCCAAAAAACCTCAAATTTTTACCTTTGACCCCGAATAACTTTTGTAGCTCACATAGAATCGATGGGGATTTTTAAAACTTTATTTGTAATGGTAAACCACAACTCTTCACCAATATTTGGCTTCCCAGGAATTTTTGTTATTTGACCACTAAACTAAACTGTCCGCGACACCGCGGTCTTATATAAGTAGAAAACATCATTCTATCATTCTCCAGAAATAACATGAATTAACTGGAAGTATTTCATCCGCTATTGTCCTCTAATTGGTTCGTCGGTGACCTATGCTATCCCACGCCGCCGAGATAATGACTTCCGGTATTCTTGGAAGCACAGTTCATAACAGTATACTGAAGGAAATATGAAGTAGGTAGGGCATAGTTGTGCATTTATGTTACTAATGCCAAAGTTTTGATGCCGAGTTTCATTAAAGTTCATCAAGCCTTCTGGGATCAACTCTGCTAACTGGCGAGCTTTAAATTTCGTATGCAACTGGCCCTATAAGAATATACGGGTGTAACAGGATCATGGTACACCCCCCGTATCGCCGTTAGTTTCAGAGAAATTTGGGACATGCTATGAGCATAATAAGCGTCACTTTTTGACCTACAAATGATTTTTTTCCACTTCCGGTTTCGCCGGAAGTGATACCAACTCTCGATTTTTAAATGGAACACTCTGTATATCATTACATTTTTGAAATCTGCATAATTTTTTGGATCCAATGATACCACATAAGTGACATTTCAAACGTCAAAATTTTTTGAAATTTAATTTACAATTTTCCAGTTAGGTGTGCCATGATAGTTCCGATTTATTCCAATTTATCCGTCTAATGCTAGAAGAATCTAAATCCCGTCAAAAATACTGAATTGCGTTTTTTATGAGCAAATAAAGTTCATCGTAGTCGATTTTGCGATAAAACTAATTTTTTTCAAATGGAACCATATTGGTACCGTGGTACCATTTATTAGTACCACCAATAAGGAATATATTCATAGCTGGTAATAAAATGTGCGATGAATACAATGGAAATTACAGCTGAAAGAAAATAAGAAAATAAAATTATTAAAAATTTTGACGTTTGAAATGTCACTTATGTGACATCATTGGATTCAGAAAATATTGCAGATTTCAGAAATGCAATAATATACAGAGTGTTTCTTTCAAAAATCGAAAGTTGGTATCCCTTCAGGCGAAACCGGAAGTGAAAAACAAATCATTCTTAGGTCAAAAAGTGATTATGTATATAGCATATCTCAAATTTCAATCAATTACCTTCGAAACTAACAGAGATACGAGATACGTGTCAGATCCTGTTACACCCGGTATACCGTCGGGAAAATTTCGAAATTCCTAGTATTTCCGGAGATAAACAAAAAACAGTAATGTTGAATCATCATTTTTCTTTCTGGCTTTATTCATTGAGTAATATCAAAATCGAGAGCACATTCACATTGCCACTTTTTCGCTGCTCTACGGTGGTCACTTCAGATTCACTATCTGACGTTTCGTATTTTGGCCACAATCATCAACTTTATTTTTTCTTATGGGCGCCATGTTGGATTTTTACGAATAGTAGTTTTCATTCCGATTTCAACCTTCCAACTTCGAATATTTCAATGAATTGATAGTCAAAACACTATGTGAAAAAAAATTAAAAACCTGGTTTGAGAGCAAATTTTTTACATAAAAACTGAAATTAGATACACAAACAATAACCAAAAAATTATGACATCTAAAAAACATAATATAATGATAAAATATTCAATATTCAAGCTCGTATACATATAAAATGCATTTTGTTTCAATGATTCAACTCGAATTGCATGAATGATGTACGTTGATGAATCTGTATATAATAATAATAATAATAATAAAAAACGCTTTTATTGATAGAAATGGGTGAACAAAAAATAATACAAGTCTCATTATATGTACTTATACAGAAAAAAAAAATATCCATCAAATGGCAGAGTTAGCTCTTGATCTTTCCTAAGAAGGAAAGAGGAAGTGCTTTCTTCCACTCAACCTTGAAAAAGAAACCTAAAAAAGTAAGAGTACAAGCTTCTAAGATAACTTTCATAACCAATCACAAAGTGTTCATATTAAGAGTGCAGGCACATGTCCGAGCATACAATCAGTAATCAAAAATAGAAATATGGCAGAAGAATGAAAAAAAAAAATAAAAAAAAAACGAAAATTAAATCATTCAAAAGCGGAGATCCCCTGATAAACTTCTTCCACTTCTACAAATCGAACAATTGATATGATTATAAATTAGTTAGCTCTACTTTCATAATTAATTCCCAAACAAACATTGCAGCTTGCATCTCTATCAATCGTTATAATTATTTTGAATTTCGATATTTCGAGTTCGAAAGTGAAGGTAAGTTAGGGCATTCTGGTGCGTTCTACTCATTTTTCCAATTTATCATGAGATAATCTAAATTCACCAGGTATATACCACCGAGATGAAAAATATTGAACAAATTCCAGAAAAACATAAAATCAAATCGGCAACCCTGGACTCAAATAACACTTGTCTGAATAATCAAGCGAATGAAAGTGATAATAAACGTGAATTGACTTTCTCAAGCCACCAAAAAAAAAAGAGATGATCAAACTATTTCACGAATTCAACAGCCAATTTTTTCACAACTCTAGAATAAGTACAATATCCAGAAACCTTGCTGAGCAAAACCTATTGTAGTTCCAAAACACCGAGAAATAAATTTGGAAATTGATTAGATGGAGATCCAAAAACAATATTCAGAATAATATTCGGTAGTACACTGAACCCTGAATAGGTATAACAGGTTCTTTGAGTTGTCTGTGTTATTTCTGATAATTGCCAATCAGTCAGTTACAATTATTACACAGCAAGGTGCTTCGATTATCTATAGAGAAAAATCACGGAGTGGGCGACATCTATAATTGATCGCATGAACTACTCGAGAGGTGAACAACAAACTAACCTCCATATGTTCATATGGGTAAAGTGTGAACTTTATTCATTAATTTCAGTGATTTAAGCATTGAAAGTGTTGTATTTTGATGATATTTTGTGAAGAATTGTTGTTAATAGACCACACAATCTGAAAATGCAAGAGATTAGAAGAGGTGATATGGAGATAAAATCGCGAAAAATATGCTTGTTCCATAATGCTCTAACATACTCAAGGCTTTGCACTTTGCATGAATTTCCTTCAAATTCTAAGCAGAAGATGGGCAGGATTTGGGAAAACCTAAATCCTAAGGCAAGTAGCCTAGAAATGGAAGATGATCTTGAAGATAGAGAAAGCAGCTATCTCGGAATTTATGTTTGTAGCAAGCACTCATGATGATTGTTTCAGTGGTAAGTTCGATTTTTCATTATTGTTGTCACTATGCTACCACCTCTTCTCCACCTCATTTGGTTCATTTTAATCATTTTGTAATTTATTACAGGTTCAGGCAAATATCAAATAATCATATGCAGTTGGAGCAACATGGAAATGAACAAGTAGGGAAGATTTATAAAGAAGAGAGTTCCACTATAAATACAAAACCAACAACAACCTATATGACACACAACAATAATGATAATTATATGAAGTTTTGGGTGATTCTGGTGTTGTGTATTATCATCTGCTTGCTTGGCAGTATTATTTGGATTTAGGAATTTAACATGTTCAAGAATGTTTATTATTGCATTTTTTATGAGTTGTAGTCTTTCTCAGTCTGAAGGGAATCTATTTCATTCACCAATGATTAAAAGATTTGAATACTGATTTGTTATTATTGTGTTACATTTCCCAAATTATTCTATTAATAAAAACATATGACATGCTAAAGAAAGCCATTTACTCTTATTTACCCAATAAAACTATGTATTTTTTAAATCATTTATTTGAACACTATCATTTCTTCTAAATGAGTTTATCAAATCTCCACAAAATGATGAATCTATATCAACTGTCACTTCCTGGTAGTTTTTGCACTTCACTTTGTTCTAATAGGTATATCTATTTGAATACATTATCATATAATCTAGGTTCCTTAAAATAAAAACAAACCAACATAGAAAAGAAAACTGATAAGTCAAAAAGGTGGAGTTTATATGCTTCCAGTCAAAATGGCCAATAAATCTTTTCAAAATTGAATTATACAACATTAACAATAAATCTGCTTTACTGGAACATTAAAATAAACCCATATCATATCATATCTCATCTAGTTTCATGGTGATTTCATGTGAGCATTGTGGAGGATCTCAACACAAAACTTTTTATGATTTCTTCATTGAGGCCTACAGTTCCAATATTGTGATTGCTGAAACACTTTCACTCCACATATAATATCCGAAATTGACATTTCGACTTTCACACAGGCATTTTAAAAAGAATTTCAGGAACTAAGAACTGAAAAACTTCGAATAAAAACCGAAATTGATACCTGGACTTTGGTGGTATTTAACAAGAATCCAGTGACAATAAAACGGAAACGTCGACAACAAACCCTAGATACAACTTCAATCCAATATTCGAGTACGAAAAATCGACTTAAATCTCTGAGATAGCTGAAATTCTATTCAATAAAAACTTTGGTTTAACAAGAGATCAAATGACAGATTATTTGTTGTTCACCCCTCGATCCGACATTTTGACATTTACAGCGCCATCTGGCGTTTCGTGATTTTTCCCTATTACAGCAAATATTTTAATGCCTATATGATCTATGAATTCTATGATAGCTGTGAGAACTCATGTGAGAAATAGCAGTCATCAATAGTATGATGAAAAAACACGTCCCAAAAACATTAAAAATTGAATAAATAATATCAAGTTAACTTATGTAGGTAGGTAATGAAATGAGAATTACATCATTCTTCTTTGATGATTCAACCTCATTTCCGAATTCCATTATTGATTACATTCTGTACTCCATGTATTATTATATCCTGATGTACTTAAATTAATCTGATTTTTCACAAACATCATACTCAAATCTCGTGTATACAAACTAACATCGTGAACAATTTAAATGATACATTCCGAAGGTTGAAAAGATAGCGCAATACTTTTCGATCCATTGAACAATAAACAAGCTGTGCAAAACTTGGGTTAGACTTGCAAATGCAAAAATTAGAAATATCCATTGGTCACTAAGGTCATTTTGTCACAAAAAATATATAAAAACGAAAACAGAAGCGAATTATAATTATTATAAGCAAGTAAGAAATCAAACCAATATTGTATTGCACAATGAAAAAAAAAGTTACTTAAAGCACTGCATAGAAAATGCTTCAAGTAATTCGAAAGAACTTTGGAAGAAATTAAAGGAAAATAGCATTTATACAAAAACTCAGCAAGGAGGGGTGCCAGTACAGCTAGACATTCCCGAAGATATTAACAAACATTTCCTACAATTCTCTACGAGAAACACTCCTCCTGATAATGTTGTTTTGAATTATTATAAGAACAACATCAAAACTGACTTTATAGAATTATTCAGTTTTCATACTGTTAAAACACATTTATTAGAGATCACCTCTACTGCTACAGGGTCAGATCAGATAAGTTTAGAAATGATTCTGTTATGTTGCTCGAGAATTCTGCCGTTTATCACTAATATAGTAAATACTTGTATTCTGGATAATATATTTCCAGATGACTGGAAAATTTCTAGAGTTATCCCATTACAAAAAAAAAAAGATATTTCTACTTATAATGATTTACGACCTGTTAGCATCTTACCGGTTCTGTCAAAGGTGATTGAGAAAATTATGAATCAACAAATGAGAAAACATCTGAGTACTTACAATATACTGCCACAAAATCAATCAGGTTTTAGACCGGGATTCAGCTGCTCCACTGCTTTACTGAACATCACAGATGACATTATAAGAGCAACAGATCAGGGAAAATCTACAGCTCTGGTGCTCCTCGATTATTCAAAAGCATTTGATACCCTGAATCACTCCTTATTAATTTCTATTTTACATTTCATTGGATTCTCTGCAAATGCGATTGAATTGATGAGCGATTATCTGAAAAATAGGCTCCAATATGTAGAAACCAATAAAGGTGTCTCAACGAAACAACTTTCAGTCTGCGGAGTTCCTCAAGGTTCAATACTTGGCCCTCTTTTATTTGGTATATACACCTGCAATTTAACATCGTGCTTGATGCATTGTTCTGTTCATTTATATGCAGATGACACACAATTATATTTGTCTTTTTTTCCAAGTGATAAACAACGAGCTCAAGAGGAAATTAACGCTGATTTGAATCGATTGATAGCATTTTCAGAGAATCATTATTTACAATTGAATGCAGCAAAGTCATCAGTATTAATATTCGGTAGACAAAAGGAATCGGTAAAATCAGTGTTTGGTGTTAATATTCAGGGCAATACTTTGCAATGTTCCAAAAATGCAAGAAATCTTGGTCTGGAATTGGATATAGAGTTGCGTTTTAAGCTGCACGTTAATAAATGTATACAACGAGCGTATGGCAGCTTAAAAATGTTGTACCCTAACCGCCATTTACTGTCAGAGTCAATGAAAATCAAATTAACGGATTCATTGGTGTTGAGCCATTTTAATTACTGCGATGTTGTATATGGACCGTGTATTGATAAAAAAGATAGTGACAGAATTCAGAAAGTTCAAAAAGCTTGCCTACGATTCATCTATGGTATGGTATATGAAAGTATATCTTTCAAATTGAAAGAAACCCAGTGGGTATGCATGGAAAAAAGACGTAAAATTCATGCAGTGACTTTATTCCATAATATAATATTCACTAAGTGCCCTCCTTATTTATGGAATGAAATAAAGAATCGAACTGATGTACATACGCTAAATTTAAAAGATTCAAAAGTTATATTTCCCCTCCACCTCATCAAACACATTTTTTTCAACGATCATTCACCTATAATATTTTTAAATTATTTAATGATCTGCCACATGAACTGAAACCTTTAAAACAGGCCACTTTCAAAAAAACATATAAGAATCTCATCATGAAATCCTGAACAATATTATTGATTTAAAATTCTGACTGCTATCAATTAATTAACAGTGACATTGCGGAAATATATATACATATTTATTTTTTTATAATTCCAGGGGTTGAACTAGGATCAATTTTAATTGTTTTCAACCCCTTTTTGCAACTAATTCAACTTTTTTTTTGTTTGTGAGTAATCAAATGTATTGTATATTCATATAGTTGCGAATAAATTATTATTATTATTATTATTATTATTATTATTATTATTATTATTATTATTATTATTATTATTATTATTATTATTATTATTATTATTATTATTATTATTATTATTATTATTATTATTATTATTATTATTATTATTATTATTATTATTATTATTATTATTATTATTATTATTATTATTATTATTATTATTATTATTATTATTATTATTTCATTTATCATTTATGCTTATATATTACAATTCTCACTCAAGTTAGAATTGTATTTCGAGTATCACAAGCGACTTCCTGTAATTTCTCGTAGATTATCATAAACAATTCTACCAAAATATGAAGTATTCAATTCCTTTTTCATGGTGTTGACCGAATCTTTACTGGTAAGATTGGATTTTGAATATAAAACCTATAAACTACTTTTGAGATATACAACAAAAACGTAAAGATTATACGCATTATGTACATTAGTCTTGACTCTTGTGTTTATCTATCAAAAATAAAAAAATTCTGATGATCATAATTTGTTTCCGGGATCTGGCTACTTGATTCCACTCGGTTTATCTCCACATTTTTCAGATTATCGTCCTTGGTCGATCTGAATAGAAAACTAACTGAATACTTTTTAGTTCTATAGATATCCCGAATGATTGCCAAAATGATATCGCTACTGTCAAATTTCGGTGAACTTTGCTTCTGTAAAAAAGTCAGTCGTCCGATGTTCATTCGTTTTAGTTTGTCATTTGTCAATTCTCAATGTGGAACTCTGGAATACAGCTTTTGAATGGAGATCAGATAAATCTAGTAGATTTTTATACTACCAAAACTGAAGCTCGTAAGTCTTTGAGTCGGAAGGTCGGGAGAACTTTCATCAATTAATAAATAACTTGGTTAGGTGCAACAATATCTGTAACACAATAGTGGAATCATTCTAAGTGATTCTAGAAGTAGGTTCAAATTTGAAGCTTAATTTATCATATCTTGATTCTTATTCAACACAGATGTAGTTACAGCAGGTACCTATTCATATTGCAGTAGTATTTCCTGGATGTTATAATAGTTGAATCTATCTAGACGACCTTTTTTGTTCAGTGAACAGACAATCACACTTATGGGATTAAAGAGCCACATGTGGAGAGCCACTGGGTGCGACCTGTGCCCAAATAAACAGATTTTATTTTCATTCACATCAACTGCGCTTTACACTCCGTCCTGTGACGCAGTTCGCCGAGCGAACTACGTCTCGTTATTGAATACTACGAATTAGCACATGCGCAACGATTGTTTACAAGTTATGCTCGGTCGCTTCATCAGAAACGAAGAGCGAAAGAGAGCGCGACGAACGCGCCAGCACAACGCGCCCGAGAGAGAAGGCGCTGCCATTTGGCATCAAAACAGTTTTCGTAGTTTTAGTGCAACGGCAGCAGAATAGACGTCGTCTACGCAGTTTGCAGCAGATACCACGAAGGATTTTCGGTGTGTTCGCAGTGAAAACGTCGTTAGCGCCTGCAATAAGGGAACATTGTTTTAGTTCGCGTGTTGGCGAGAGAGTGAATTTCCAGGCGACAGACAATCGAAGCGAAGCGTCGAAGTGTTCGCCATAAGGCCGCCAGATCGGGGGTGTCGGACCGGACGTGTTTGCACGCCTTTCGTTGACCTATAAAGTACGTGTTCGGAAGAAAGTCCTCTGGACATGCCATACGCCGTGACGACGATCGACCGCCAGTGAAAATGGCCTCCGATGGTGGTAACAACGCGTCCGGCCGAGGGGGTGCGGTGCTCCGAGCGGGGCTGCTCAAGAAGCTGAAAACCTCGCGCAAAAAGTGGTTCGTCCTAAGGGCGGAGACAGCCGAATCGGCCGCCAGGCTAGAGTACTACGACAGCGAAAAGAAGTTCAACGGCGGACAGGCGGCGAAGCGCAGCATTCCGCTGAGGACGTGCTTCAACATCAACAAGCGGTTCGACACCAAACACAAGCACGTGATCGCCCTCTACACCAAGGACGATTGCTTCGGGGTGGTGCTCGAGTCCGAGGAGGAGCAGGACTCGTGGCTGAAGAGCCTGCTGGAGCTGCAGCATGGGGAGGACCTTCCCGAAGGGGAGACCCCGAGACCCACTTTTGGTGAGTATTGCGTTTTTTCGACTGGAACGTCCCTTTGAACCCGGCCAGTCTCCTTCGATTTCGAATGAAATTATCCGGAAACTACGTACATAGCTGACTTGATTCGAGTGTGAAATGTGTTTTCTACGAGACAATCATCATCTGTCAATAACAGGATACCGGAGTGCGAGATTACGCATTAACCTTGATCGCTGCTTTGAATAATTCTTAGTCCACACATTCAGACAATAATTGAGAGTGATCGATATACCTTCCTACAACAATAATAATAGTGAAACTATAGTAGATATAGTACAACAAATGACAAGCACTGGAGGTTAACTTACGACGTCGACTTTTCTGAAAGCATTAGTATTCATTTTGGGCGAGGTTTTGGGTAAATCTAGGATAATGCCCTCGCAAAACCCATTTCAATTAAATCTTGACAGATACTCTGAAACACTAATATTACCTAGTACCTACAAAGAGACACATATGAATGTGATTGGAATTATAGTCACTTCATTGATGAGGATGAGAAACTTGTTGATTCAACAAAAGCATGAATTTCAAACTAGAAAAAATATCTCTTGAAGTTTCATGAGGACAACTTCTGAAGAATTATTTTCACGTTGCCATATTTTGAAATATTTCCAATATAACAGTCTACGGCAAAGTCAAGTTAGAGATAGGTATTCGGGGAATGCATGAGACAATGTTGCCACATTTTGAAAATTTCAATTAGTGATGTTAATTTGAGGTGAATCCCGTTGATAGTAATGTTTTGTCACGCGAAAATTGGTGCAGTATCCATCGAATGCCTTTTTTTATTGAAGCACAGCCAAAGAAGTGAAGACAGATGATAGAAAGAAAAAACGATTAAAACAACAATTTCGAAATAAACAATAGCAAACAACATAAAAACTGTGCAAGACAGAATAAGGAACAAGACTGAAAAATTGGATACAATATTGCTCCGAGCAAGACTTCTGTATCCAACAGACAAAGCTGTAATTATTACGAAAATTACGTAATTGAAGGAGAGCTGGATAAAATCACCACCAGGGAGCTACCTCCAAGGAAAGATAAAGAGAGATCAGTTTGTTTTCACAACTATGCAAGTTTTTTATATTGTGAGTACTTAACTGGCTGAAATCTAGACTGAAATATACAAGCGCAACGTCTGTTTTTGAAAAATTAGTGATACTTCTCTTACATTCACTGTCCCCAACATAATTCAGTCAGGAGTAACCATACCATTGAAGTCATCCCTCGAGTCATCCATTTCTTGAGAAAATCACGTGAGGTCCATTGCCAAAAGTGCATCCCAAAAACTTGGTTTTCTGTTTCGAGCCAAGAGCTATATCACTCCCAGTCAGCTGCTTATGATCTATAAGGCACAGATCCGACCTGTCCTGGAATACTGTTTCCATATTTGGAGTGCAGCACCTAAACATATCCTGAGACTATTGGATTCTGTCCAAAAATGGGCAATTCGTCTCGTCGGTGATGCCTCGCTTATACAAACTCGCTCACTTCTCTGGAACACCGTAGAAGAGTTGCGATTTATCTCTATTTTATAGATATTTTCATGGGCGATGCTCTTCTGGAATATCAGCAATTGTTCCTTCATTAGCAGTCTCTTCGAGATTAACCCGTCAAGTTCAGTCTTCACACCCCTTCGTGGTCACTTTAGAGACCTGCAGAACGTCCCTTTCCAAACATCGAGACTTTGGAACTCATTGCCTAGGTGTTCTCCGACGCATACGATCTCCAGAAATTTAAGAACACCAACTCCTACCTTCTTTCCGAGGGGTAAACCGCGCTCAAAATTGTGTACACCAAACATCAATTTTGCGAGGAATTCCAAGGAATTCCAAGAAATTCTAAAGAATTTCAAGAATTTCTAACTAATTCCAGGGAATTCCAAGGAATTTCAAGGAATTCCATATGTTTGTACACAAGAATTCCACCGCGGTGTACCCCTCGCTTCTTTCCCTTGGTTCTCACGATGTTTTCTGAACATTACAGGATATCCCTTTTCGTGAGAACCAGAACATAAAAAAATCAGAATAATTACTTACCTACCTACCCATTCTGGAGTTACTGATTTTTCGAAAATGACCAATTTTGCGAGGAATTCCAAGAAATTCTAAAGAATTTCAAGAATTTCCAACTAATTCCAAGGAATTCCAGGGAATTCCAAGGAATTTCAAGGAATTCCATATGTTTGTACACAAGAATTCCACCGCGGTTTACCCCTCGCTTCTTTCCCTTGGTTCTCACGATGTTTTCTGAACATTACAGGATATCCCTTTTCGTGAGAACCAGAACATAAAAAAATCAGTATAATTACTTACCTACCTACCCTTCTGGAGTTACTGATTTTTCGAAAATGACCAACGATCTTTGAACTGGTTTGTTAGATATGAATATATTTCTGTGAAACTCTTCTCCAATCGATTATGCGATCATTTCTATTTCCCAATACTCTGTATGTATTTGAGTAATCGTTTCTAATGGGTTATTACCGAAATTGTTGAATGTTACAGACATATCCTTGATGAAATAATCTAGCTTGGATCTTCTTGACTTTCACCAAGTAGGATATCTGTCCGAATACTCCGAATGCCCTGTATAGTCCCACACTCGGTCCCACATTAATTTTCATGTTTTCAAGTTGATTGTTGTTTTTCCCTAACCGTTTAGTTTTCCTTGCCATTTTGGATAGACTTTATTTACCCAACATGAACTAACATTGGTGGCCGATTTCCAAACAAATTATCTCTAATGGGTCCGTCCTACATAATAAAATGATCACAGTAGTAAACATATTATTTTCGAACGATTCTCGCATTCATGTTGGAATCGAGGTCCCCATATAGGGAAACCGTTAATTGAAAATAATTAACACAATAGTTGAATTTTGCTTGGTCCTTATCAGATATTACTTATTGTGAAAATGTTCTCTATTTGTGTATACCGAGGTACTTTGTGTTCGATTTTGATTGCCTGAAATCCGAGAAATCCTGAAATGGACATTTTCAGAGACATATTTCATCGATTTCAGTTATCTCATAAACCGAAAAATATTTTAACTAGGTATATTATGTTTGCAGCATATTATTGTGCATATCAAAACACATTTTTCATGATTTAACTGAAACTGTATCTCTTAGCATTATATCGAGTTCCCCGCGAATTTGGAACACCCTGTACAGTATGTGACACAGTGACACCCAATTTCCAATTCTTCTGCTAGATTTCACTAGAAAATAAATCTCAACTATCATTTAAACAATTTTGAAATGTTGATTAGGTGGTATTATACTCGGTATTATACATATAAATACCTCCATTAAGCTAGCAGAACCACCTTGGATTTTTTGACTTTTTATTCAGCCATAATTTAAGGCTAATTTAAGGCTAATTTATTACCCTATTGCCGAATTTTTTGCTCTTCGTTTAACACGAAAAATCTTGGGTTCTGCTAGCTTAACGTTAAGCTGGCAAAACCACTTCTACTACAAAAAGTTTTCGAAGGATCTGATTACATCATAATTTAAGGCTCATTTAAGGCTCCAATCCTAGCCTATTGCCGATTTTCTTGCTCTCCGTTTTTAAAAAAAAACCATGGGTTTTGCTAGCTTAACCGTTAAGCTAGCATAACCAAACATAAAAGAAATAGTTTATGAAAAATCTTAACACACCATAATTTAAGGCCCATTTAAGGCTCTCATTGTAGCCTATTGCCGAATTTTTTGCTCTTTGTTTCTGGAACAAAAAATCGGACTTTGGTTCAGGTATGCAAGTGTCTGAGCTAAATGAATCGAACAATAAGGACAATGTTAATGGAAAAACTGAATATACCATAATTTGAGGCTCATTTTGAGCTCTTATTCTAGATCATAGGCGAATTTTTTGCTCTTCGTTTTTTCCAAAAAATCGAGGGTTTTGCTAGGCTTAACCGTTAAGCTATCAAAACCAAACTTAAAAGATGAAGTTTATGAAAAATCTAAACACACTATAATTTAAAGCCCATTTGAGGCACTCATTGTAGCCTATCGCCGAATTTTTTTGTTTTTTCGCTTTGGGGAAAAAATACGGACTTTGGTTCAGGCATGCTGAGCTAAATGAATCGAACATTAAGGACAATATTTATGGAAAATCTGAATATACCATAATTTAAGGCTCATTTAAGGCTCTAATCTTAGCCTGATGCCGATTTTCTTGCTCTCCGTTTTTTAAAAAAAACCGTGGGTTTTGCTAGCCTAACCGTTAAGCTAGCAAAACCAAACATAAAAGAAATAGTTTATGAAAAATCTTAACACACCATAATTTAAGGCCCATTTAAGGCTGTCATTGTAGCCTATTGCCGAATTTTTTGCTCTTTCTTTTTGGAACAAAAAATCGGACTTTGGTTCAGGTATGCAAGACGTGTCGCTGAGCTAAATGAATCGAACATTAAGGACAATATTTATGGAAAATCTGAATATACCATAATTTAAGGCTCATTTAAGGCTCTAATCCTAGCCTGATGCCGATTTTCTTGCTCTCCGTTTTTTAAAAAAATTCGTGGGTTTTGCTAGCTTAACCGTTAAGCTAGCAAAACCAAACATAAAAGAAATAGTTTATGAAAAATCTTAACACACCATAATTTAAGGCCCATTTAAGGCTGTCATTGTAGCCTATTGCCGAATTTTTTGCTCTTTCTTTTTGGAACAAAAAATCGGACTTTGGTTCAGGTATGCAAGTGTCTGAGCTAAATGAATCGAACATTAAGGACAATATTTATGGAAAATCTGAATATACCATAATTTAAGGCCCATTTAAAGCTCTAATCCTAGCCTGATGCCGATTTTCTTGCTCTCTGTTTTTTAAAAAAATTCGTGGGTTTTGCTAGCTTAACCGTTAAGCTAGCAAAACCAAACATAAAAGAAATAGTTTATGAAAAATCTTAACACACCATAATTTGAGGCCCATTTAAGGCTGTCATTGTAGCCTATTGCCGAATTTTTTGCGCACTTCAAAAAATCGTCTTTTAAAACAAATATAGATAATTTTTGATTATTTTCTTTCAGGTCACTGTTTTCTAAAACGTCTGATTCCGAGTCGGATTCCTTCGTTTCGTTCAGACTTTCTTCAATCACATTATTCCGTAGTGCACACGCTAAAGTGTACAGGGATCTCGCACTTAGTTTTCCTTGGAGTTGTTGGGATAAACGTTGCCATATGGGATTCATTTTGGAAACTATTTTTTTGTTTTCGACAAAAATATCTTGGTTTTTCAACAGCAACTCTATTACTTGTTCCTTATCAACATTGGCCTCCCAACATTGGTCTCCCTACTTTGTAATCCATGATAATAATGATGAAAAAATCGCAATCCTATAACATTCGACTAGGTACACACAGTACGTACTGACAAAATAAATAAAATACAAAAATACAGAATACTTATCGACGTCTGAAAAGTCGCCCCACCCCGCTCCCCATTAATCAACATCTGCTGGTTTTAGCAAGTCCTTTGGTTTAAGCCGGTGCCGCCAGCCGACGTGGTATAGTACCCGCCGCCGCTGCGTTCCGAGAATACCGGAAGTAATTATCTTGGCGGCACGCGACTGGCTGTGATATCGGTCGCCGACGTATCTTTAATTAGCCGATGATTCATTTCTAGTTTGAAAAGTTTTTTTAACTGCCAACCTAGTTGCGAAGCAACCAACCCTCGTAAGTCTAGGACTTGTATGAGTTATGAAGACGGGACCTTGGCTTTTCAAGTATCGTCCGAAGCACTACTCGGCTGGTTATCGTTGAGAGTCCAATATATTTCCTGTTATATCTGGACAATGGGTGTTTTTACTATAGAAATAATGAAGAAGGAAGAAGCCGACCGATAAACGAGGAACGATTGCTGATTAAAGGGCTTATCTTATGCGATGTACCGAGCACGTCGAATATTGAAGATATCATGCGAAGATGCAAAGATCAATAACAGTATATACCTACAGTTTTTCTTTCTCAAATATTTATGCTAGAATTATAATTTTTTCAATCGACTTAGTTCGATAGAACTTTTATTGGATTTCATCGTCTTCATACATGTATATCGTTGTTAATGAATTTCAATGTGAAATATAATCCGACCCATGCAAATAAACTTGAAAAATAATATAAAGGAAAGTTTCCATAGGGATGAATAAAAACAATTTATATGAATTCGTCTTTCAAACGTTTTCCAACTGCTTGCACACCAGCTACGTTATTGAATTTATTTCGATTTTTTTTTAATCCCAATAAGGTATTTTCAGACCACCAAATGGTTTTTCAGTATTGTTATATATTATTATAGGATCCATATCAAGTATCAATACATCAATTAATGTAGTCATCAGTTCTGAATTGAAAGCTCTATCCAAAACCTCTAATAAATCGGTGCAATTATAAATTGAAAATACAATTAGACGATAATATTATTCCCACGACGACAAACGGCTAAAAATCTTGGACTCCTACTCGATAATGACTTGAGATTTGATATGCACGTAAACAACATCATCAGAAAAGCTTTCGGCAGCATCAAACTTATTTTTGTTAATAGAAATATCCTCGATATGAAAACTAAAACCATATTATGTGAAGCACCTGTATTCTCACACCTAAACTTAGCAGATATAGTATACGGTCCATGTTTAACGAAGCAAAATGAGATGCGATTACAAAAAATTCAGAACTTTTGCCTCAAATTTGTTTTCAATATGAAAAGATGGCAAGGTATCTCACATAAGCTCACCGAGCTGAACTGGTTGAGCATTAAAAATCGAAGGTTTTTATATAGTAGCTGTTTATTTAATAATGTACCCCAGCTCCGAACACCTATATACTTATACCAACAACCCAAACTTCGCGCAGACGTACATAGCATCAACATACGGCTCAAAAATAATGTGACGATTCTAAAATATAAGACATCATCTTTATTTAAAAGGTCATTATAGTATGTCATTTGCAAGGAAATGAATGCCCTACCTAGGGAAATGAAATGTTTTGATGCAGCTCCTTTAAAAAAAAATTGAAAAAGCTGTTACTGGAAGAAAGATTAGCTATTGAATTCAAAATATAGATCGTCATGGATACTCAGTTACTTGAATTGTAGCAATGATATTAATATTAATTAGGTTAATTGTTAATTAGACTATTTCAGTTTTAGTTTCCCTCAAGGCCATATGGAAGAACCTGGTTGAATTGTGCCACTGAATATGTTCTTTTTCAATAAGTATTGCCTAGTATAACTGTTCAAGCTCTCTGTATTATGTAATGTTATTATTGCTATAATTATGGCATATTTAGTTTATTCACATACCTAAACCAAGGCCTGTATTTTTGTTCCAAAAACGAAGAGCAAAAAATTCAGCAATAGCAAGAGCCTTAAATGAGCCTTGAATGGGCCTTGAATTATGGTATATTCAGGTTTTCCATAAACATTGTCCTCAATGTTCGATTCATTTAGCTCAGACACTTGCATACCTGAACCAAAGTCCGATTTTTTGTTCCAGAAACAAAGAGCAAAAAATTCGGCAATAGGCTACAATGACAGCCTTAAATGGGCCTCAAATTATGGTGTGTTAAGATTTTTCATAAACTATTTCTTTTATGTTTGGTTTTGCTAGCTTAACGGTTAAGCTAGCAAAACCCACGATTTTTTTTAAAAAACAGAGAGCCAGAAAATCGGCATCAGGCTAGGATTAGAGCCTTAAATGAGCCTTAAATTTTGGTATATTCAGATTTTCCATAAATATTGTCCATAATGTTCAATTCATTTAGCTCAGACACTTGCATACCTGAACCAAAGTACGATTTTTTGTTCCAAAAACAAAGAGCAAAAAATTCGGCAAAAGGCTACAATGACAGCCTTAAATGGGCCTCAAATTATGGTGTGTTAAGATTTTTCATAAACTATTTCTTTTATGTTTGGTTTTGCTAGCTTAACGGTTAAGCTAGCAAAACCCACGAATTTTTTTAAAAAACGGAGAGCAAGAAAATCGGCATCAGGCTAGGATTAGAGCCTTAAATGAGCCTTAAATTATGGTATATTCAGATTTTCCATAAATATTGTCCTTAATGTTCGATTCATTCAGCTCAGACACTTGCATACCTGAACCAAAGTCCGTATTTTTTCCCCAAAGCGAAAAAACAAAAAAAATCGGCGATAGGCTACAATGAATGCCTCAAATGGGCCTTAAATTATAGTGTGTTTAGATTTTTCATAAACTTCATCTTTTAAGTTTGGTTTTGATAGCTTAACGGTTAAGCCTAGCAAAACCCTCGATTTTTTGGAAAAAAAGAAGAGCAAAAAATTCGCCTATGATATAGAATAAGAGCTCAAAATGAGCCTCAAATTATGGTATATTCAGTTTTTCCATTAACATTGTCCTTATTGTTCGATTCATTTAGCTCAGACACTTGCATACCTGAACCAAAGTCCGATTTTTTGTTCCAGAAAGAAAGAGCAAAAAATTCGGCAATAGGCTACAATGAGAGCCTTAAATGGGCCTTAAATTATGGTGTGTTAAGATTTTTCATAAACTATTTCTTTTATGTTTGGTTATGCTAGCTTAACGGTTAAGCTAGCAAAACCCACGGTTTTTTTTTTAAAAACGGAGAGCAAGAAAATCGGCAATAGGCTAGGATTGGAGCCTTAAATGAGCCTTAAATTATGATGTAATCAGATCCTTCGAAAACTTTTTGTAGTAGAAGTGGTTTTGCCAGCTTAACGTTAAGCTAGCAGAACCCAAGATTTTTCGTGTTAAACGAAGAGCAAAAAATTCGGCAATAGGGTAATAAATTAGCCTTAAATTAGCCTTAAATTATGGCTGAATAAAAAGTCAAAAAATCCAAGGTGGTTCTGCTAGCTTAATGGAGGTCATATAAATCAAAATTCCAAAGAATTCCATGCAAATCAGAATTCCAGAATTAGAATCCAAGGAATTCCAAGGAATTTCAAGAAATTGCATGGAATTTCCTGGAATTCCAAACGTTCCTACATCAGAATTCCAGGATTACAATCCAAAGAATTCCAGGAATTTCAAAGGAATTTCAAGGAATTCCAGGGAATTCCAAATAACTCCAAGAAATTCCAGGAAATTGCATGGAATTCCCTGGAATTTCAAATGTTCGTACATCAGAATTCCAGAATTAGAATGCGAGGGATTCCAAAGAATTCCAGGAATTTCCAAGGAATTCCAAAGAATTTCAAGAATGGAATTCCAAACGTTCCTACATCAGTATTCCAGGATTACAATTCAAGGAATTCCAAAGAATTCCAGGAATTTCCAAGGAATTTCAAGGAATTCCAAAGAACTCCAAGGAATTGCATGGAATTTCCTGGAATTCCAAATGTTCGTACATCAGAATTCCAGAATTAGAATGCGTGGTATTCCAAAGAATTCCAGGAATTTCCAAGGAATTCCATATGTTTGTATACCAGAATTCCACCGCGGATTACCCCTCGAGGTCACTGTACTTATTCATCAACTTATTCCAAAATTATGTAAGAAGATGTTCAGTGTGGAACAGCCTCGCAAATAAAATAAATTCAGAATCTTCAGTATTGTGAATATAAGTATTTTCAAAATCCCATGGCAGCTGCAATCCTTGAATTTTGGCTAGAATTTTTGGCAAGATATGGGAAGTTGGACCTTGTGATACATAGTTTGCAAGGTCAAAAATGTTGTGGTTTCAATATTTATTGCAAAAATTGAAAGTCTGCTTGACGAAAATCTATTAAATAAACAAAAAATATAAAATTTCATGATTTGTTCTTACAGTCTAGGAAAGCATTATCAGTGTTCTTTTGCAGTAGTATCAACCGAGGTAAAAATTGAAAAGGATAGGTACATAAAAACGCAAAAATATTTCATAGCTAGTTTTAAGCAAAACAACTGTAGATATGCTAATTGCAATTTGTGATCATGGTCCTCTATGTGTAATGAAAACTCTTTCCTGTCCTATTCCCTTGCCTTTTTCCCTCAATCAATCAAATGTCACGTGCCGGAACATCGATGATGGGAATATTCAAAATTCATGGCAACATAACTTAAGGGGATACAATATTTTCGAACATCACTCTATAAGGTACAATTAGCAAAATTGAACAGCAGTTTCGCCAAAATCAAAAAATGTTCCACAGGTTGAAAAAAGAGATTCCAATGCAATGAGTGGTACTCTCGGTGATACTGCTGGAGAAAACCCACATTGGTCAAATCTACCAGTAGCTTCAGCATTGAATGATTTCTATTCCTCAATTATTCACGTTTAAAAAAAATAGATCTCTTTGAACCGAGCTTTGAACTGACCCCAACTCTGACAAGTTTTAAATTTTATATAAATTCCTCAAAAATACTAACCTCCAATAATCTATTTATAGACCTACTCATTAGGCATACTAAAGAAGCTAGCAAAGCCACACACGAATTTCGACTCGGGATAGATCACATAATTTTAGGCTCATTTTAGGCTAATTTATTACCCTATTCCCAAATTTTTTGCTCTTCTCTTTGACAGAAAAAACTGTGGCTTCGCTAGCTTCGGCCGAACTCAGCAGAGCCATTTTTGAAAAACAATAATTTTGGTGTTTTGAAATAGCCAAATTGTAGAGCTTATTTTAGGCTAATTTATTACCCTATTCCCATTTTTTTTGCTCCCTCCCTTAATAGAAAAACTTGTGGCTTTGCTAGCTTCGGGCGAACTCAGCAAAGCCATTTTTGAAAATTCACTTTTTTTCGCGATTCAATATAACGATATCCAAGTACTAATTTTAGGCTAATTAATTACCCTAATTTGATTTTTTTTGCTCCACGCATTACAGAAAAAAACAAGATTTTTCGATTTTCGCCAAGTCGATGATGCAATCATTTCAAATTATAATTTTTTGACGATTTAACTTGTCAAACCGATGATACCCATCGCTGGATCAATAAAATGTCCATCTTGGAATGTTTTATTAGACGTTTTTTAGAAAAAATAATATGTCATTTGATATAGTGATACATCAAGACTAATTTTAGGCTTATAATTTACCCTTATTCAATTTTTTCTGTACCACACATTACAAAAAAAATTAGGTTAGATTAAGCGATTTCCGATTATTATAGCTTCAGGCATATATCTCAAATGATGCACTTCCCGCCAAATAAAATTCCATTTCTGATATCCTGCGATGCATCGAAATAGTCGACAACATCTATTTCATCAGCTTAGATCACGTGCTCCAAAAAATCGTCAAAAAATTATAATTTGAAATGATTGCATCATCGACTTGGCGAAAATCGAATAATCTTGTTTTTTTCTGTAATGCGTGGAGCAAAAAAAATCAAATTAGGGTAATTAATTAGCCTAAAATTAGTACTTGAATATCGTTATATTGAATCGCGAAAAAAAGTGAATTTTCAAAAATGGCTTTGCTGAGTTCGCCCGAAGCTAGCAAAGCCACAAGTTTTTCTATTAAGGGAGGGAGCAAAAAAAATTGGAATAGGGTAATAAATTAGCCTAAAATAAGCTCTACAATTTGGCTATTTCAAAACACCAACATTATTGTTTTTCAAAAATGGCTCTGCTGAGTTCGGCCGAAGCTAGCGAAGCCACAGTTTTTTCTGTCAAAGAGAAGAGCAAAAAATTTGGGAATAGGGTAACAAATTAGCCTAAAATGAGCCTAAAATTATATGATCTATCCCGAGTCGAAATTCGTGTGTGGCTTTGCTAGCTTCTTTAGTATTCATTAGGCTTATCTAAGCTTTGGGTAACAAATAGTGTGTGAAAGATTGATAATTCATGCAGTGAAGGCGTTCTGGACAGATATTCAAATGAATTATTCAATTAGTATTTATGATTTTTCAATTTCAACCATTTATTTTTAACTCATTGTCATTTAGCTGGATGTGAAAATACATCATCTTTATATTTGCACACAATACCAAGGATAATGTTCTTCAATCTGCAAATATCTCGATCACAAATACCACTAGGTATTTTCCCGAGTATTTTCCTATATTCCAATCCAGGCAAAATATTCACTGTGAAAAGCCTTGTAGCCAGCCACAAGTGAACCATTTTCCAGTGAATTCAAACAATGGGATTCACCAAAAACTAGTTTTCCCGAATTCGATTCTATTTATATCAACTATACGGGGGAGTAAACAGAGGGTGTTTCACAACTTTCCAGAGTCATTTTTTCAACTACATATGTCGAGACATTATGCAGAGTTACATCAAGTAAAAGTTATGCAAAAGTCGTACAGAAAACGATATAAAATAAAATAAAGTTTATTAAAATTAGATCATGAACTTCTACAAAATTTGTATCAATTAGGCACTTTTGTGCTCGTAAGCATTGTGCTCCAGAGCACTTTCTTGAACCAGTGCTTAGTGCTTCGAGTATTTTACGAAAACAGAAATCATCCTATTCAAAAACAGAATCATCCTTTTCAAAAATGCTTAGTGCTTATTGCTCGCTATGTCGAATTACTTTTTGGGTAATTGCGAGTGCTTGGTGCTCGAGATTCCGTATCACTTTTCGAGAGTGCTTACTACTCGAATCACTTTTTGTCAGTGCTTGGCACAGCTCTGTATACAACTCGTGCGGAAATTGGATATTTCATCATGATGAACCAGTGAACCACTCGCTTACGGCTCGTGATTCATCATCTTGTCACACTCGTATGAAATAACCTTTTTTCCGCACTAGTTGCACAATATAATAATAATAATAATATCGTCTTTATTCATCCATTGCAGAAACACAACAAAATACAAAAAGTGAAAAAGAGAAGAAAAAGAAAAAAAATGCATACATATTGTATTTTCAGACAGATACCTGCAATAATGAAAAGGCGGAGTATCAGCGTGAAGCTGTTTTTCAACTCAACCCAAAACAAAATATATATATATATATAAATATAATTAAGCTGAACTATTATTTCAACGAGAAGAGGAATGCATGTCCCTATGTATTTATAATCAAACTAGGGAATTAATGAAGTTAGAGATGATTTAACAAAAATAATTATGTTTTTGACTTGTCCTATTTAATAATAATATTATAATAATAATATTTCTCCACCATTTAAAAGAAACATACAAAGTCAATAATAAATAATTGGGCGTTAAAATGAAGAAAACTAGATTGTGGAAGATTTAATCGTTATGGGTAATGAGTTTACATTTTATAGTCGAGAAACATATAGAATTGTCCAATCAGCATGGCTTGGTTACATAACTAATGTACCTGGTAGAAATTAAAAACTTCAATCTCTTTTTGAAATTACTAAGAGTGTATAGGATCTAAATTCTCTGGGAAGTGAGTTATAGAACTTACTAGCATTGTATGAGAAACTACGTTTGAATATAGCAGTGCTATGTCTAGGGATAACAAGAATAGATTTATTGCGTCCAGAAGCTTGGTTGATATGTGCAAAGGTTATCAATCGTTTTTGGAGGTAATCAGGTTTGCTAGTCATCAAAATTTTATGCACTTGTGTCAACAAATGCATATATCTCTGTTTTTCCAAACTTAACCAACCCGAGGCATGCATCTTAGAGGAAATATGATCATATTTTCGTACTCCATAAGAGAATCGAAGGCATGAATTCTGGATTCGTTGTAAACGATGAGAATCAATAGATAATAATGCAGGGCCATATATGCTATCACAATAGGATAGTTTAGAGATTATTAAAGATTCGCAGAGTTTGAGTTTCATCTTAGAAGAGAGGATGTCTCGATTAGGATACAGTTACAGCCTTAAAACATTAAACGATGATTGGCACAGATAACTAACGTGTTTAGTGAATCTTAAATTTGAGTCTAACCAAAGTCCAAGGTTTTTGCAATCATTAAAGATGGGAAGAGTAACGTTATCTATCTTGATTTTTAAAAGATTATGAGTGTACTCTCTGATTTTCTTAGGGCCAAATAATATAACCATGGATTTACTCGAGTTCAGTTTCAGATTATGAGCACTAGATATGTCAAACAGAGAGTTCAAATCATTATTGATGTATTCTTGAGACAGCAGTAAATCAGGAGGTGAAAATGAGAGATAAATCTGCGTATCATCCGCATAATGATGTACTGAACAATTGCTAGTGAAATTATGAAAATCAGATATATATATAAGGAAAATAGTTTATAATATTAGAGATAAAGATAACAGATAAATCTGTAGGAACGGCAACACTGGTCCCCAGGCGGGCTCTGACCCTGTATGTATGAAGACGAACTAACTAGAACGGTAGACGTCACCCAAATAAATATATCAGGGGCCCGCTAAATTTAGCCGTCGCGTCTGAGGCCATAATATACGCCGTCGGCGTCTCGTCTAATATTTCCGTCAAATAGGTTAACGGTGACAGTTTTTGTGTCTGGCGCAGGAGAAGTGAGTGCCCTGTCTAGACTATTTCCAGATCGCGAAAATGCTGGGTGATTCGTTTTTCCGAGTTTTGACGGATATGGAAATTCAGATGAAGCGATCCAATCTCACGGCATACGGGGTGTTTTACAAGGATCTGGCAATGTTTCCGATTTCGGGGGAAATATTATTTCTTTTGAACCGGGAGAGCAGAGAATCTGGTAATTTTTTTATTGACAAACACTTAATCGACCACTGATAAGGGCAAACCAAATTAGGAGATTCAGATCGTCGTATACAGGGTTTTATACAGGGTTATTCAAATTATCATATTAGACGATCATCATTGGGATCTCGAGAACCGTAACAGATAAGAACTTCAAATGGGGACAAAGTTGCGAAATTTTATGGTCATTATTATGGTGACCAAAAATACACAATAGCTCTTTCACTTTTGGAAATACTCGAAAAAACTCAATTTTTGAATTATCTATTTTGTTTTATTCTTGCTTCAAGTATTACTGGAGATACAACAAAACTGAAAGCACTTCTTCATTGTTACATCATGTGATTTTCAAAATGGCATTCCTAGATTTTGAGTTCGACGTATCACCTTCTCGCGGCCATCATCAACTTTTTTTTTTTAATTCAATCAAATGAAAAACTCAAAGTCGGTCGATCACACAATATAATAAAATAATGAACAAGTGGGTGTAACTATAGTTTCGGCTCAACAGCCATCAGACCCAGTAAGTAATCTGTAATAGGAGAAATAATACTAAATAACAAATTGCCGGATAGCCGGAAATCAATCATATATCAAATATACATATTGTTTAAATTTGCTTAGCCACCAAAAGAAACCAAATATCACAATCAAAGGGGAGTTGAAGAACATCATCCTCCTCTGATGGTAGTCAGTATTCAACTAACAAGAATTGACATGAAATAATGAAATTTAAAATTAAATGGTTACGGTTGAAATATGACAAATGACTTGTGAAAGTACAGTTGACATAGAACAATAAATTTTTATGCCTTTGAAATTTATATAATAAAAGTTGTATGAAAATTTTTGATGAGAAATAGTGAGTTGAGGTTAGGTTAGGGTAGTTGAGGTTATTTTATTATATTGTGTGGTCGACCGACTTTGAGTTTTTCATTTGATTGAATTCAAATTGGGCCACTTTGAGAATGAATGATTTCCATAACTTTTTTTTTGAATACGAAGATGCATCTTTTTTACATTTTTCAACACGAACTGACACCTGAAATACATTATTAATAGTTACATAATCAACAACTCCCGCGATTAAAACTCGCCCATATCAAATTAATAAAATAAATAAATTCTTTAAGTGTCGATGAATTTCAGGGGTCAGTCCATGGTGAAAAATATTGAAGAAGAAACATCTTCGTATTTTAGAAAAACAGTTGATGATGGCCGCGAGAAGACGAAACGTCGAACTCAAAATCTAAGAATGACATTTTGAAGATCGTAAAATGTGGCAATGAAGAAGTGCTTTCAGTTTTGTTGTATCTCCAGTAATTAAACAAAAATATTTCGAAAACTAAAAGAACTATTGTGGTTTTTTTAACCAAAATAATGATCATAAAATTCCGTAACTTTGCCCCAATTTGAGGTCGAATTTGAATAATCCTGTATAGTTGAAATCGAGATGAAAATCAATGATACAATGATTCATATTCGCATTGAATAGGCATATATTAATTTATTTCAAATTCAGAAAGCTTACATTGTCAAGTTAGTTCAAGAGTTATTTAATTATTTTTTTCAAAATCATGTTGAATCAATGATTATTATTGGGGTTGCCCCTCATAGTTGAATTTTCATTTCAAGATGATCCTTTCATGTATAAAGAGTCCGTTATGACACACACCACTCGTTTCAAAAAGAAGGTATTCAGTTTCTGAAATAAAAATAGACACTCTCTGAAAACGGCAAATGATGACGTATCAACCTGCCAAACAATAAAATTCCGATAGTCAGCTGTTCATTCGACGGTGCCAAATGTAGGTACGCATCATACATAAAAATTCTGATGAAAACAAAATATCAATGTTTGAGATAATTATACAGGGTTATTCAAGTTCGACAATCATCATTGGAATCTCAAAAACCGTAAGTTATGAGAAGGTGAAATTGGGGAAAAGTTACAGAATTTCATGTTCATTAGGTATTACGATATAAGGAAATCCATGATAACTCATTTCTGTTTCAAGATAGGTACATATTAGAAAAAACAAAATTTTTGGATAATCTTAATTTTTTCTTGCTTTGTCAATGAAGATGCATCAATACTGAAAGCATATTCATTTGAATTCTACGTTTCTTGGTCATCATAAACTTTTTCTTTGAAATACGAAAATGTAATTTTTTCATCATTTCCAACTACCAACAGTACCCTAAAATCGAGCCTAAAATACAGTGATAATTTTCAATGACTATCGAATTCGACATCAAGCATTTGTAATAATTGAAAAAAAAAATCATACTGAAAAAGCAAGCAAAGCCAATGTTTTGACTCAGGATGGGTCGCATAATTTTAAGCTCATTTCAGTCTATTTTATTACCCAATTCTCCTTGGGAAGAAATATTGTAGCTATGTTAGCTTCGGCCGAGCTATTTTAGAAAAACAAAAACAATTTGGTAATTGGATGTAGCTAAATTGTAGAGCTCATGTTAGGCTAATTTATTACCCCATTCTCATTTCCCCCCTTCAGCTCGAATTCAGAACCAGAAAACAGAGTGGCACTGGCGTGGGTCACTGGTCTCTTTCCAGCTCGACTATGCGTGGCGTCGGAGCTCGCAGAGTCATGACTGAAGCTGATCGAATTCAATCTATGACAATAGTAATCCAGTTATCGGTCATTTTATATTGGAGAAATAATTTTTCAGAGCACGTGTGGCAAGTGGTGGTCCAAAACCGGGGTCTGGGCACCGGCATCATGGGCAGCTACCGCCTGTGCCTCACTAACAAAACTCTCAGCATGATTTCGATGGACGGCAAGAATCAAGACATCAAATTCCCAACGTCCCAGGTCAGGTGCAGTGGAAATTTGAAGAATTTTCTTTTCTTGGAGGTTAGTAGAAAGCTAGCACGACCACTTCAACAAAATAAAAAAAAAAGTATGCAGGAATTTAGTTCTTTTTTGTTGCTTATTTGTTCCAGTTTTGGAAAAATTTCAGCTAGTGAATGGTGATCTATAAACTCATGTATAAATAATCAGGTAAAATAAGTTGTTCACAAACGTTTGGAATGTGAAACTTCCTGAAAAGATACCTTCAAATGTTGGTATGCAGACCTGGGGTTCATAAAATTACTGAATCAAAAGGAATTTTTTTAGAAAAATTCAAATTTGGAATTTTAAACACACTGCCTCATATAGTTGAAAATTAATTATTTCAATGAAAAAACTATGTATGAATTTTACAGAGAAATTTACTTGCCATAAGAGTTTCATTCACCACTCCATACCATTTGTTATTGCTTCTGTTAATTCATTGAATAATATTTCCATTTCTGAATTTTGTATTTCACCACGCATACTTGAAAAAGAATGTATATGAAATTTTCATACCAATAATTGATTAATTCTTATCATCTCATATAACTGGAATTTTGAAATTAACAGGGAGCTTTACTAACAAAATTGTAAATCAATTATTTTCTATTTTGGTTGTATAATGAAATTGTGCAATTGGTACAATCGAACTGTCAAATGAAAGTCAGAAGAGTTGAGCCCAGTTTACTTCTGAGCGATTTGGATTTTGTGATATTAGCAGTGAAAAACTCAATGTTTTAATTGGTAAATTTCAATTCATAGTGTAATTTGATTTAAATTGACCAATAAAAACAATAACAACATTGAATTTTTCACCGCTGGTATTGCAATAATCATAATCGCTCAACTGTGCTTTACGCTTGTGCGTCATATTTTAATTATTTCAATGTCATCATTATTATCAATCGAAGATGGTTTTGTTATTTATCGATATTAAATCCATTTTTTTCTTCAATTCAATTCAAAATAGAAAAAATTGCATATGACACACGTTTTATAAGACACGTTGTCGCACTTGTTCACTTGAAGCACTTCTTGCTTCGCTCGTATCATAATACACTATTATCAAGCTATTTGTTATTTTATGAATTTTACTCGGAATTGCACTGCTTTTAACACATTTTTCCGAGCATTTTTCAATTCGAATTTGTTCACTAAAAAAAAGTAATTGACGGAGAATATATGTAATTTAATGTGTAAATAGGAGCATTATAAAATTGGGTGAGGAAGTATTTAAAAGTAAAATTCATAAAATATTAGTCTAAAACTGCACCAGGACCCAATTTTTGGGAACTAATGACTAATAAATTTGAGGTATGTTGTGAGGAGTTGTAATCAATGTGTTGAAATATATCAAACGATATTTTTGTTTTTGGTGCTTCAACAGCATTAGGAAATCATGTGCACATAATATTGAGATTTGTGTACTATAGAAAATAGTAATGTTTACTCAAATACAGGATGTTTTCTATATTGGGTATTTTAATGAGCCAGTGCTAATGCTGTGCTAGTTCATCACAACAATTCAATTAAAGTAATCTGAATCTGAATTTTAGTATCAGCCATATTAGTATGATTATAATACATATTATGTTCAAAATCAAAAATCATTACACCCAAAGATGAATTTTTTTAAATGATTTATTCATTTCTCAACCATTCATGATTTTATTGACCTTTTTTCTTTTTGATGAGAAATTCTAGTCATGAAATATTATTTACAGGTTGGTCGAAATTGTATTCTAGGAGCAGGAGAGCTCTGGTTGGATACAGAAGATGCCAATATCGCCCAAAATATCCACACCACATTACTCCAGTAAGTAGAATGTCTAGTAAACTTGACAACCATACACATTTCAACTATACACAAACAGAAAACATAAAAAAATTAGGGAAATACATGTCACACAGAACACAGAAGTTTATTTTTGCCGAACATAGCATTAGCCAGGACAGTAGTTGTTTTCTGATCATGGTGTACCAGTCATTCAAACTGTGTTTCATATTTTGAATTTGATATAAAGTGATATGTATTTCTTACATTTTTGATGTATGTTATACTGGTATGATCACTAACAAAATAAAAAAAATCCCCTTTCAGAATTATTTTTATCTCTTATTTTTAGGATATCATAATGAAATGATCTGCAAAGTTTTTTAGAATGAAATTTTCAGAAAGAGAAGCAACAAATACTGTAGTAATTAATCGTTTGTAGTTTGCTTGTCAGATAACGAAATTATCGTGAAATCTATCTAGCATTCTAGCATGGCAGTTACATTTTGGGAAATAGAACAACACTCTCAAATGGAAACCTATTAACAACAACAATTCTGGTATGAACGTTTTCTATTTTACATGTCAGATAGGACAACTTATTGTGACAGGTTGTGATGGTAGAACTGGATGGAATTTGAAAGGGGGAACAAATTAGTATCACATTTCCGTATATTAATTTTTCAATACAGTCGCGAAATAAAAAAGTTGGTGTGTCAGCTTATCGTGAAGCTGGCATGGAATCGTTTTGTTCTATAATGGAGAGTAATGTGGAAATCTGAAAATGGGAACAAATTAGCTCTTCATTTTGAAACATTTATTTTTTGATATAGTCGCGAAATAAAAAAGTTGATGTGTCAGTTTATTGTGAAGCTGGCATGAAATTATTTTTTTCCTACGACCACGTTTGAAAACGTCAATAATCACACTGTTTTGTTATTCAGAAAGTAGCTCATATCACCATGGTATTGTTTATTTGAAAGAAAAAAAGCACTAGTGTTGATATGAAAAAATATCACAACGGTCGCCTGAATTGATATATAAATAATTAGGTATATTGTGAAGGTACTCACTGTCAATATAAGCGTTCTCATATCAAATTCATATTGTTTATTGAAATTTATGTCTCGTTTTGAATTATACCGAGAACTCTTGATCTATTAATTTCAATGTGTCTGATACATAACCTCTGAATTCACTTTAAAACTAGAACCTATACTCTGCTGGAACTATTTCGATGTTGATGACAGAGGGTTAGATCATTCAAAAGAGTACGGCTAGAGTTTTGTGCGCGGCTTGCTGCTTGCATCAGTTTGATATCACAGTATTACCAACGAGAAGGTTCTTTTGTATCACATATGTTTGCAAAGAGTCAAGGACGCACTAACTCGAGTAACTCGTACGCGATTACGAACTACATACTTCTATGGTTCTGTATTCCTGGTTGCGTGATTACTGACGCTAGCAGGCGAATGGTGTCAAGTTTGTTTATGTACGCTGGTGTCAATATCAATAAAATTTGTCCAAACTAAACTAACTCAATCAATCAGTAATTCACATAATGAGGAATTGTCGGAGAAGTATTCAAATATCATCTTGAATATGGAAATAAACAGTACTTGATATCGAATCAAAACCACCTGAAATTATAGAGACCGCTCAAGTTACATATTTGACAAGACCTCTCGCGAAATGTAAGTATTCGGAGTCGTAGAAAAAATAGTGTACAAAACTCGTTGGAAAGTGCATTTTCTTCACTCGTTACGTTTCCGCACTCACCGCTACGCGGCTCGTGCTAAACGACTACTCGTGTGAAATATGTCACTTTCCACACTTGTTGTGTAATATACTATTTCATAATCGAGAATAATGCGTAAATCTGGAAGGGGAAACAAAGTAGCAGCTTCATTTTGGTGTTTTTATTTTTCAATACATTTGCGAAATAAAGTTGTTGATGGGTCAGGTTATTATGAAGCTGGCATATATAATGGAGAACATACGGAAATTTGAAAAGAGGGACAAAAACAACAAATTAGCGCTCCATTTGATGATATAGTCGCGAAATAAAAAAGTTGCCGTGTGAGCATCTCGTGAAGCTGGCATGAACCTACTTTTTTCCATATCAACACCAGTAATACATATTTCAAACCTGTAACAAATTACCTAGCAATAAACAAGCACTGAACTCTGATACATTTATAGGTCAAGGGGTAGAACTTACAGACTAACTCCACAAAAAATTGTGTTTAATATGTAGTCATAGACTTACAGTAGGACATGTTTCGAGGGATTAATCCCTCATCATCAGCAATCATAAAAAGTACATCTATCAAGAGAAAAAATTCAATGTTAGACATCTTGACATATCAAAAAAGGAAATACCTATAACTTACCAATGGTGAAAAATTGAAAATTTAAACATGAAAAATATTAAAGGGATCGCACAAAGTCCGAACTCCCAATTTTCAGAAATCGCATAATATATCTTTTTGAAAGAAGATCTTCAGCAGACAATTTTGACCTCCACATATTACTAGGCAGTTACCTCAGAAACAATTCTACCAGAGAGTAATATTCTTACAAAATACTTTTTTCGGCAACCGTCCGGAAAGTACGTACTTTCCAGACGATTTTTTTTTGAGAAAGTGGCATTTTTCCGGCCTAGTCCGGGAAGTACGTACTTCCCGGACTAGGCCGGGAAGAATCACATCATTGTTGTCATTGTAAATATGAAAATCTTGGTAGTATGGTTTTGATAAATGCAGTTGATCATTACCATAGCAGCAAAATAACGACTGACAGCTATCTGACATAAAATTAGCTAACATTCAAAAATTATCATATGAAAACAATCAATGTGAAACGGAAACTTCACCTTCTTGTTCTGACTTCAACAAAAGGCACTTAAATATACCAAGCATTTCAAACAAATTGAATCCATTCAATATCAACAATTGTTCTAATTCTAATATAAATATTAATATAATCAAGAATTGAAATGTTCGAAATTTTGTTCTAATAAAGAAATGTGTTTCTTTGATTTGTTATTCTACACGGTTGCCGAAAAAATTGTGTACGCAACACGCCCGAAAACAGTTTTTTTTGGCTCGCAGACTTGTTACGTAAATTACTATTGTTGTAGTGGTCGTTTCAGCGTAACAAATACCATGTTTTGCATTTCTGTCAGAGATTTGTGCATACTTCTTTCCTATTTCTATTGCAAGGCAAGTCGGCGCCAATTTCACATGTGTGTGCACAAAGGTTTTCATGTGATTTAGCATCATAATCCAAGTCGATTGAAGAAACGTGACGCCAAATCGATTATTTTCGGGAACAGCCAAATGATGAGCTCCTTATCAGCCACTTGAGACGAATTCCAAAATTCCTACAATCATCGTCACCTGGGCATTGCGTACTTTTTCGTCAAGTTCCGATTGTCATCTCGAAACAATGGAGTGTCTGCTTCCACCCGATAAACCGCGATAAACATCCCAACTCAGCCATTTTCACAACTATTTATTGACTCCTGAAAGAGGTTTTGTTTATAGATAGGCGCCAGCTGAAAATCCGTTATCGCGGCGTTGAAACGTGCCACATACTTGACTAGGAATTTTTGAACAATAATGTTTTTGAAGGAAAATAATACATTGTAAAAAGCGATAAAAAAGATAACGTGTCGTATTCTGTTTATTTACCTTGCTTCTGTTCACCCAGATATCGTTATCAGATAACATCAGACGTGTTGCCGTTTAAGCGTTTTCACAGTAAAAATTGCGTTTTTATTTTCTCAGAAAAATCCTGCATCGATTTTATGTAGATACTACTCATATCCAGGCGGTTTAGAGTTTTTCTATTTCTATTTTTCATTGAAAGATAAATAATTACCAAAATTAAATAATATTTTTCTTACTACCATGTAAGAAAACGTCATGAAGCATATTGTTTTGTTATTTGGAAAGCAGCTCATATCACTATAGCATTTTTATATAAAAAAACGCACCCTAATGTATATTGATAAAAACAATTAGGTATATAAGTTGTTATTCACTCTACCATAATCTTTCTTGTTACACCACATTCATATTTGATGGATTGCTTGCCTCTTTTCGGATTGTAAAGAGAATTCATAACTAATTTCAATGTGTCAATAAGACATAATCTCTACTGCGCTTTGATAATAATTACTCTGGGCATTGTCGTTCTAAATGGAAACCTAGTAGGCTGGAACCATACTTGTCAGTTCACTCAAGTCCCAAACGTCTGCCACGTTCAGGTCGCTACCTTACAGAAACGTCATGATGCTCATTTTTTTCAGTTTTTTCACTGTCAGTGACTCAATTTTAGGTTGAAGTTATGTTCTTCTTTTTTTCTAACTTCAGCACATATTGTATGTAACTATCATAATCTGACTGGTATTTTTACTTTTTATACAAATTTCTACTTGAAAAGGTCCAATAAAATTTTTTAGGAACAATAATAAGGCATATTCCAAGGAAATTTTTTGGAGGTACTCACGTATTTTGGCCTCCCAGAACAAGAATCAGAAACGCTTGTTTCGTAAATATGCATCCACCATTCGACATATAAAAATTCTTCTATTAAAAACACTAAATTCGTCCTTTTAATTAAAACACCACACACGCTCACATTTACTTATCTTCAACACTTTTCAGCGAAAGAATTTAATATTTTTCAAAAAATGTACCGTACTTAGGAAACACAACACTTTGATCTGTCAACTTGACACTGTCACAAAGTTCAGCTCCCGTCATGCTCGGTTCTCGATGGGTTTGCTAAAATTTTTTGAATTTTTTCAAATATACTAGTTTATTCTGCTGAAATATGTTGAAGGAAAGTGAATGTAAGTGTGTGTGGTGTTTAAGTTCAAAGAAGGACTAATTTTTGTGTGCTTTCTTCAGTGGGTATGAATTATGCGTGGAGCAAATATACAACTCAACGTAAGTGATTAAAACTTGTACATTCGATATGCCAATACATTCACTTGCCTCGCATTTGAGTTTCTCACGATGTTTTTTCTGTTTCCTGATTCCCTGATCAATGAATCAATGATATCAAACAATTCTGTGCTTGAAACAGGGGATTCGCTGTGCTAAAAGGAGCGCGTGATTCAAAATGTAAATAAATCGTTAGGTTACGCCCGGTTTGACACTGAAAGTTCAAAATAGTTCACAGTTATTATGAGAAGATGTCACTGCCTTACAGAAAAAGTGACGTCATTTTTTCAGTGATCAGACAATATTATACCGTCTAGTAGGTGTTCATTTAGATCGACAATGCTCTGGGGCTTTTTCTACTACATGTCTGATGATTATTGCAGCGGGTGACATTATCCACAACTCGCTAATAAAGAGTACGGCTTGCATTACAGAAGTGTCCACTTTTTACATATGAGATAACGCACCAACTTGTAATTCTCGGTTGATATCAATACGCTCTGATGTATTCCTGGTTGCGTGATTACCTACTGGCGACAACGCTTAAAAGGTGACATTTGAAATGACTTTCATATTCATAACGTTCGTGTAGGCATGTGGTTTAAATATCAGTGATGTTATTTGTGCAACGAAGGAAACCCAGTAATTCACATCTGGGATTGTTGACAAAATTTTAAATTATTACCTGAAATATGGAAATAGACAGTATAATATCAATTCGACAACAACTGAAATTATAGAAGCCGCTAGAGTTGCTTACATCTTTGAAATGACTTCCCGCGAAATAAAAAAAATCATGATCGTAAGAAAAATAGTGCATAAAACTCGTTTGAAAGTAACTAAACGACTACTTGATCAACATTTTTACTAAATTCAATTCTAGTCCCGATTCTACGATCGCGATTGCTACGCACACTCGGGCTGGAGAAAAACCAGTGACCATACCTCAAATCATGAGGACAGTGAATATTATTATAACCATAGTTATTATTTATTTAGGAAAAAGGACGTTGGTTGGTTGAAGAAATTGCGTTAAAATCAGCTTGCTGAGAAATGTTCAGGCATTTTTTATTTCCTGATACGGGTGTAAGATCGATATCTGATGGCTCATGAATTACACTTTCCGTCATCTTCGCATATTTTCAGAAATTTTTGCTCGATTTTTTGTATTTTATATTGACAACACTGTCATCGTTTTGGTATGTGATTATTTGGATTTATTATTATCACCTTGAAATACTACGTAAGACACTATTTTTCGGGGTTCGGAGTGATAATTATCATTGATAATTATCAAGATAATTATACCTTGATAAATATCTTGATGATTATGAAAATCCACATTAACTCTAGTTGTACTTTGTATTATTAGCGTTTTCCACTGGACTGCCCTTTCGCACTCCAGTGCACTTGAGCGTAAGTTCGGAACGCACCCTCGTATCCGATCGAACTCACCGAACACAAATAACCTCAAAATTTGTGTCAAAACAAACAAATTTAACAATAATATTCGAAAATGCCGAGAATTAAAGATTCAAACAAAGACTTAATTTAAAATAATGAATAATTTCCTTAACATGGTTAGAATGTGATACTATTAGGTATTTATTTTGTTTTTTGTTTAAGAAGTTTGGAATATTATTTTGTTTAACATATTATTATTTTAATTTTATACTACTAAGAAAAAGAAATTTTGAATTTATTTGTTTTTTTATGCATTTATTTTCATTTTTGTAGTTTCCAATAATAAAAAAGTTGATATAAATGCCTTTCTTATTTTTATACACAACATATTTGAACTGAAAAAATAATTTGTAAGTAAAAATATAAAGAAAATAAGTTGTCTGTCAGTATGGATAATTATCAGATAATTATCCGATAATTATCTGATAATTATCAAAAAAAAATTATCTTGATAATTACGAACCCTGCTATTTTTTCTCTTTGTCATGAAATAACGCAAAACAAAAACTTAGTAGATGCAAATTTCATAGTGTATTTTTGAATATTCTACAAGTAAATGTCCGGAAGATTTGGCGTTTGACAATATATGTCACTGAAACCTTTTTTTTATTGATTGAAATAAAAGTACTACCCGAACCCTGAAGATGAGAAAATCACATTGAGCACATTCTGAAGAGATGAAAATACTTAGAGTAGTCTATTTCAAAAGAGGATTAACTTTATGATCTCGATCGCCGACATAGCATAGCCATTCCAACTTTTGTGAACCGTTCATAAACATAACATACATATTGAAATACTCGATGATTAATAACGTGGTCATCGGGAAAATTATTTTCATTCTGACGATACATTCACATCCTCGTGAAATTTAAACCTGATGAGATGCATAATACCTACATTCTCAAAATGTATCGAGGGGTGTGAGAAGTAATCATTTTTCACTAATTGTGTGAGTGGCAAGAAAAGCGATATGAACACGTTTATCTATAATAGACTTAACAGAATTACATGGTTTCTATGAAAGCTTGAAATTTTACGATAGGTATTATTCGCATTTTCCGTCAATTTACCATACTATGCGATTATATTTTTATCACACGGGTTATCCGTATGAAAAGTTGTTCAATTGTATGTCTGGGTGTCAATTATAAAATATATTCGAAATATAAATGATATACCTTATTATCGTGTCTAGACCAAAATATTTTTTTCAAGCAAGATAATGTTCAATTCGAATAATATTGATGTAACTGATATTTGTTTTTTTAAAAAAGAAGAAGATTAAGTAGGTATCAATCGCTATCCTTGAGTAAATTCGAGTAACTGTTTGAAATACGAAAATCTGGAATAAACATACCTATTAAGCTCGCTATTAGGTTTTCATGAATCTCTGCTGACAATAATATGAATTTTTGATGAAAAAGACAAGGATTCAACCTTGCCTTTACAAAAAAAAACAGCATAAATCGATAAATTCGATAACAAAAACAAGTCAGAAATTTAAAAGATACGATGTAGTGGCATGGTATACAGGGTGAGTCGGGAGGAACGGACCAAACTCCAGGAGTTGTAAATGCGGAAAAAATGTAAAAAAACGCAAGTCATGGAAAAACGTTGCACAGTGTTGTAATGCATATTTTTGTTTTCCAGTTTGAACCCCTATGACAAGAATAACGAAATACGTGGCAGATCCTGTTCAGCTACCGAGACATCAAAACCAAATTCCAACAAAAAACAATTTGGGTTTCTGAAACCAGGCTTTTTCAGTCACGGTAAGTGATTCTCTGGGAATGACAAAATCGTCATTCACATCATTTTTCTTGTATTGCTTCTTCTACTACAACATTTCCTGTGAATGGGAAACGCCACGAATATTCAAGTAGTGAAAGTTTTTATTCTGTTCCTGCCGATAATTATGATATTCCAGAATATAGAACAGTTGTGGAGGTACTTTAATATTTTAGTTATTCATGAAGTTCAAATATCGACATATTGAAAAACAATGTGATGCAATTTCATATTGTTGAAGTGAAGGGGTTGTTATGGGTTAAAGAACTGGTAAATGATGAAGCAAAAAAACTACATGGATAGAAAAAACCACTTTGAGCCCCAAAAAGAGTGGATAATGAATGAGTGAATAATGAACATGAATCACCCAGTAGTTTGCTTTCAATTGTGACATATTTGAGACGATACATTCATTGATATCATCCACTATCCAAAGCAATTTAAAAAAATTTCATTGTGCCTTGGATTTCGATAAAATTATGGTCACAAATGTGCTGAAATTGGAGAACACATACTAGCAACCTTGTTATTAGAAGGGCTGCCTCTGAAAATTCCTTCATGTATTTACTTTGTTTGAAAATTATACATCTATTATATCCATACTTTATTCCGGCTTATGATGGCTGAATAAATGTTCTGAAAATATCAATTTTTGTAAATTAAAATTATTGATAAATTTTATTCATTTATCATATGAAAACAACAAATACAATGAATTGATAGATGTTCCTGTTACGATGTTTGATATATTCTTCTGGCATTATTGCCGTTTGATTGGTGGAACATAATTGGGTCATGGAAAATTATAAACAAACCTGAAATAGATCAATCGCTCATAATTTTTCATCATCAAACAGTTGAATTCATGTAACATTCAAAATCATCTTTCATATGAAACAGAGCTCTTAATCCAAACAAACACATTTTATGTCTCTTCAAATTCATGAAACAACTTTGACTTCAATGATTGAGATGCTGACTGAGATGCTGCAAAGCCATTCAAATTGATTATCAATTTGATTTAGAAATGAAACTATCCCCGACATTTCAACCGTTTTCACTTCCACTGGCGGATCTAGCAGGTTTTTTTCATGGGGGCCATGGGTTAATGGGAATAATTTGTTTGTATCAAAAGTAGAAATTTTGGCCAATACCGATATTTCAGAAACCGATATATCCTATCGGCCGTTCGATTCTTTCGTTTGTGTTGTGTTGTTCGTGTCTTGGCTGATTATAATTTGTGCTTTATCGTTTGAGGGCCGAAGTGTCGATCTGTTGGAAGTATATTATTTGTATTTTATTAAAGAAAAATAGGTAGTAGCATCGATTTCATGTTCTCATGGATTCATTTAGCTTGTTTTTTAAATTTATTTTGAGTGTATTTCACACTTGGTTCCGACTAGGTGGAGATGAACTAAACTGATGTAGAATACTCCTCGCGAAACGAATGCTCAAAAGTGGGGCAAAATATATGAGGTGTAGGAGAGTGCTACACTTTGCATATAAACTGAATGGGCAATAGTAACTCGTTTAGTTAGTAAAATTGAAAGACATTGCTGAAAATAAAGGGCAAAGTCCATTTTCTGCATGGAAACGCTTCCCTACGAAAATGTTCCTTTGGCCATGTTGTGTGAGTGATAGACTGAAAAAGTGTGACTTCACTGATACCATCGATTTGTTTCTGACAAGTTATTTTCCCTTGTAAATCTCCAGCTAACAAATTTGAATGAGATTGTATTGAAATCTATTGAGGTTAAGTTATTTCAGTGTTTACTTTTGAGGTCCTGTTACTTTGCCTTTATTTTTGATTAATATATCAGTGTAGTGATGATAATGAATAAAAAATATGTCGTGGAGCTATCAACAATTATGCATTTCCTAAGAGATGAGGAAAAACTGATATCAAGGGGCGAAAAGGCCGTTGTAAGAACATGGTATTTGATGCTGATCTCAAGATCTTGGTGGGGTTGATCCATGCTAATATTTATGATGAAACATAGAGTAGAGGTGAGGTATGATAAAATAATAAGTTCCTGATCAAGAGGATAGTTTCTTGACCATCACATTGCAGCTTTAGCAATATCTGCCTGCTATAATGTAACCTTCAAAGCTTTCATTTGGAGTAATAAAGAAAATGCACCCTCAACATGTGGAATGAAATCAATCACACAATTGTAAAATTATTATTACATAAAATAGTATTAAATTAAAATTCATTACTCTCAATTTGTTCAAATGAAAAAGGATAACATTTAAGTGTCATTTTATTTCTGAAGAAAATACATTTCAGCGCACTACTAGTAGCATCTAGTGACACTGAACTATAGATCTAAGGTAAGTTTTCAGATTCTTCTGCAGATTTTGAATAAGACATGCCACATGAAAAGAAACTTCTCTGCTGACAGCATCAACCTTAGTATATCTTTTCTCAATCTACAATAAATAATGATATATAAGGTTTGTTCTAGCAGCGATTTCGAATTGTTTGCAATCGTCCGGAGCATGCGCATACTGATTAATGCGTCTATTAAATCAGTATGCGCATGCTCCGGACGATTGCAAACCATTCAAAATCGCTGCTAGAACAAACCTAATAATACCTTTATCTACAACCATTCTACAACTATCAAGTAAATCATCCATAGCTTACTCGATTTTCAACAGTGTGATGAATCGAGTAATAATGACAGTACGATGGGGTAATATTGTGAAATTCAAATAGGAGTTCTAGCTACTATTCACAATACAACTGCGTTTGTGAAATACACGCAAATTCAACAGAGACTTACCCGACTTATGTTTTCATGGTTTCAATCGCTCTTGCACTAATAAGAAAAACGAAAACTCATTGTTTTTTATTCTCAATCGTATAAACCAGAGATAAGTAACCCTAACAAGATGTGCACGTCAATGTAAATGGGCAATATATTTTTCATGGTTCTGGAATCAGCCACTAGATGGAACTAGTGCCGCTGATTCCAAAAGAGTGAACATTGCTTTTCCAGCTGCCATATCTGGCTGCCATGTCCCAAGGGCTATGTTCACAGTTCAAGGTCAAAATTTTCTTTCTTTTTCTTTATCCGTTTGTCTTTGTCTTAGCATTGTATTCACAAATAAATTTCAAACACTCTTGAATAATGTTGGAGATTGAACATTTGATCACCATGTATATAAATATGAACCAATTAGACGGATACGAAGATGGAACAGATTTTGTGTGAAAGCTTATAAAAAGTTTGTAAGAACAATCAATCAAGGTAACTATTGAACCAGGAGAAATCTACTTGGAAATGCAAATTATTCAGAATGATATCTTCATTCATCAACAATCATATGTAAAACAAATCATCCAAAAATATCACATTGATAATGCCTTACCTGTATCATATCCAGCAGAGAGACTAAAACTGATTAAGCTGAGGAAAGCAGTGATCTTGAAGAGAACATTCATTCCATATCAGCAGTAGGAAATATGATTTATTTGGCAGTTTTGACCAGACCTTATATTGCATATGCTGTCAAAACTGTTTCCCGAGCAGTTTCCCATCCCAAAATGTTTTGTTGTCAGCAGGTTGAAGATTTTTAAATATAATTTTTACCAGGTATAATCGATTATGAGATACTATAGCCTTTTGAGCATTTTTTATATTGTATATATAAGTTCAATAAAGCAATTCCATCATCATAATTGAGCAGATAATTGAGAAATGTAGTATTTAGAATTTCATTAATCAAATCTTGATAATATAATATTTCGATGAGCCATTTCAAACCAAAGAATAAAAAATAAGACCCATTTATTTATATCACAACAATTTCAAAGGCAAACAGCTTGAACACTTGAAAACACTTTTTTCCAATCTTCAAGTTATTATCTACAATTCCCTTCTGTAGTAATTTTGTTTAGTCCAGGATGAATAGTTGATGGTGATTCATATTTTCTCACCATATTCAAACAAAATTTTTCGAAAAATAAACATGTAAAACCAAAACGTTAAGGTTAAGGTT
The DNA here is from genome assembly GCA_029955515.1 of Chrysomela aeneicollis. Classification (NCBI taxonomy): domain Eukaryota; kingdom Metazoa; phylum Arthropoda; class Insecta; order Coleoptera; family Chrysomelidae; genus Chrysomela; species Chrysomela aeneicollis. The sequence goes on along the minus strand of JARUHQ010000018.1, from coordinate 4,649,361 downwards.
ATTATCTCTGACGTGAAAAGTTCGTGAAAGTTCGTCATTTGTTTAGCTGCGAAACGCCAACTTCTCATGAAAGAAAATGAAGATTCATGCATTAAACGCCATCTGTGATAATACGTTGAAACGAAAATCAATCACGTGTTTATATTTCCAAACCTCCCATAAGACGTGCACATCTTGTTAGGGTTACTTATCTCTGGTATAAACTGAGTTGTTTCTTTCTTGAAACGCTGAAACTGAGGTTAGTTTTGGAAAAACGGAGAAGAATGACAGAACGCTCAGACCAATCAGAAGTGTATATTGTGGGTTGCATAATACATCTTAGTAGTGCAGTCACAGGTACAGTATAGCAATAGCATTGTTGAGGACTTAATTTTCTGAGAATCTACAAAAACAGGACATATCGCGTAGATACTACTTTTCTAAAATTGATATTCTACAATAATATGCATACTATTTTTATAAAACACTGGTTGATTGATAATGCGTGTGCACGACTTCTTTCGCTAAGGCGGCTGAGATTCAATATTCTCAAATTAGTTCAAATGTTCAAACACATCAATAAACAGTTTCTAAAAGTCCAGTACCTATATTTCTCATTGAATTTCTTTGAATAAATCAATTATCCAAAGTAAATATGACTACTGAATACCAGGAGTTGTCTTGTACGCCGCATGAACTACTAAAATTAGCGACAAGTGCTACAGAAAATGTCGCTATAAAACTATTGACATTTTTTTAAATTTCAAACTCGTTTGGATATTAAGATAGTTGTAGATAAAGCATAGCATTCTACTCGTGCATAATAGCCATCATTATGCGCTCGTTGAATAATATATTTCAGCTAGACATTCAGCATTTAAGGATGGTTTATTTCTCTCTCTTTCATAGTTTACTAACATACGGGCTATTAATCTGGGGAAACAGTAGAAACACAAAAAAAGTATTTATTGCACAAAAGAAAGTGATACGTATCATGAGTTTTAGTAGTTCTAGATCCCATTGTAAACCTCTATTCCAAAAATTATTTATTCTGCCATTGCCCTGTTGTTATATCATGGAGTGTCTTTTATTCATTCATAAAAAATACCTCAATGATGGAGTTATGCTGCATAGTAACATACACACATATCCAACTAGGAACAATAATAAAATTTGCATACCTTTCTGCAGAATAAATAAAACACAAGATACATATAGATATATTAGCGTGAAGCTCTACAATGCCTTACCACACTGCTATAATAATTTAACTTACAATAAATTTCATAAAAAAATCCAAAACATATTAATGATGTATTGTTTTTATGCAGTTGAGGAGTTCCTCCTGCACATGCCGACCTGTACATGTGATTTGGATATTTAAATTCAAATCCTTTCTTTTTATTTTTATTCTTATTCTTCACTACGGTGATTGTTTTGTAGTTTTTAATGTGGAATTTTAGATATATAATTGTTTTGATACATGTGTGACAAGTGTAAAATTCTTGTAATTTTATATGAATAAATATCTATCTATCTATCTATCTATCTATCTATCTATCTATCTATCTATCTATCTATCTATCTATCTATCTATCTATCTATCTATCTATCTATCTATCTATCTATCTATCTATCTATCTATCTATCTATCTATCTATCTATCTATCTATCTATCTATCTATCTATCTATCTATCTATCTATCTATCTATCTATCTATCTATTATATCTAGTACCTACCCATATAGGAAATAAACTAATCTAGAAAAATTTGCTGTTAGTGATTTTCACATGCAAACTCGCTTTGTTCAGAAACATTCAGGAATACCAACATAGTTGTTGAAGTCACGACTTTTTCGGTCCATTACCGATGTCCGCCCCGGGTGACTCCATCGATGTCCGCGTTGCTTACGGGGCGCGCGCCCTGCCGTTCCGCGTCCGTGTCTTGTGATGTGACGTGCTTCTTTTTCTGTTTGCACGCACCAGGCGGAGGCGCGCTGCCGATCATCCACCAGCGCACCCAGTCGCTGCCCGTGGGCGGCGACCGCGTCGCGGCGCCTACGACGCCGCCGTCCGCCCTAGCGCACCCCGCAGTCACTGCCTCGCGCGCCCCCCTTGGCAATAAGCGGCAACTGGGCCAGCCCAAGCGTACGTATCGACGGGGAGGGGGGGGAGGCGACATCGGGGGGGGGGATGGGTACGGGGCGGGCCGAGGTGGATATATACAGGGTCCGCCATGAAGTTGGCTACATGTGAGAAATGAATTTATTATTGATGTTTTTGAAAAACTCTAATGGCGGTTCGTTTCTGCATTTCTGACAACTACGAAATCCGTTACGACTTATGCTGAGCAGGACCGGATTAACCCTATCGGGGCCCCTAGGCAATGCAATTCTTGGGGCCCCTTATTTCCTTTACCGTTTTCTTACTTTTCAAAATATTTTTTCTATTACAAAAGTCGAGTCGATCAGATCGACTCCTGCTTTTTGATTTCATTGAATGATGAATGATTTTGATCACAAACATATTTTCACAACCAAAGAAAATATTTTTCTCAAGTAGGTACAATATAAGTTTAGATACAAAATCGTTAAAATCATCTTGGAAGTTGACATTTTTCAACACATCATTTTCAATCGCCATTATTGACAATGAATTTAAACTGTTCTGTGATATTGTTGAACGAAGACAGTTTTTTATTAATTTTATTTTGAAGAATTTCGTTCACCTGTGGCGTTTGATATCATCAGACTTCTATATATTTGCAATGCTATCATCATTATATTCGGAAAAGTTGATTATACCATATTATCAAAAATCAATCTAAACGATGTTATCTGTCCCCGCATCCATCATTTTTTCTATGATGATATTACCGGATGTTAATAATCGGGAATGTCACGAATCAAAATTCTTATATGGGATCCTCGTTAGATTCTAAGCACATTTTTATGATATTTTTAATATATTGTCAATTTGAACCCCTTTTTTTGGCACCACTGACAACTTTTTTCAAATTCCCGCCAAATCTGAGGTCACGTCATATAAGTCTCAACGGATGTTTCAGTTGTCAGACATGCAAAAACGAACCGCCATTAGATTTATTCAGAAATATCAATAACAAATCCAACTTTATAGCGGACACTGTATATGGTGAAACGAGTCCCATTGATAGGGCACTAGAAAAAATTGTGCTGGTAATACTTTCACTAGTTCATGTAGATGGCGCTTCTGATTCTGCATGGCATGATGAATATTAATTTGTAGATGGCGCTTCTGATTCTGCATGGCATGATGAATATTAATTTTCACGATTTCGCAATTGTGTAATCGTGTAATTTGTTAGATCATAAACATGACTGAACATTCGAATAATATTCATATTTCAAGCTTAAACCACAGATTATAAAACCTTACAGCTGAGACACCCCGCCCATTTTGTGTTTGATGTACCGATTTCCGTTTTCATGGACCTCGGACCTTTAAATTTTGCGCATCGCAGTTGCCGGATAGTCGTTGTCAATGCTGGAACTACTGATGTGCATTGTTCCTATTTTGGTAATGCATATCAACACCAATATGAAAGGTTACCTACTTCTGAATGATTTATTATAAACAAGTTGTCATCAGAAATTAGTGTCTATTAGGAATAAGATGGATTCTGAATGAATTCTACGATGAAATTCGAATATTTTGAATGTAAACACGATTCAATTATCTAATGTATGATCAGAATCTGAATTCCTCAACTTGAAATGTGATATAGCAGTATAGTTATAGCAAAAAATGGTGATATTCTCATCAAATGGAAAAAATGTAATTTGATTTTCCCCGATTTATTCGAAGAATATTTGAATCTTTATATACACAGTAATGTTTGCCAATAAACATAATATTGTACCTGATTCACATTCCAGACAATGAAGGTATATACCTATGATCACAGGTTGTTTAATGTATGCTGTGATAATCCTCGAAACTTTATTACTTCTCCTTTTGAATTATAATTTATGGAAAATATGTTGAACATTGTAAAGAACATAAACCCATCTGAAATATTGGATCGTGAATCACGTAAAACGAAAAAATTTGTAACAACCAACAAAATTATGATAACCATGTATTCGATTTTGTTAACATCGATTAATATTTTTGCGCTTGCGCATATCAACGACTGGACCTTTCAATTTTGCTCGTTTGGTCTGACTGTCTCATCCTTAGATCAAATATGCTTACGCTAGATACGGCATCATGTAGTATTTGTTTGGTATCAGAGGGGTCTGCAAGAAAGTACTATGTGGTACTACGTGGTACAACACATATGTATGGTCAAAATTTTGAAACGACCAATCAATAGTTTAGTACGTTAAACCCCCCGGACCCACCAAAAAACCTAGATACCGTATCTAGCGTAAGCATATTTGATCTAAGTTCTCATCTGTAAGGTTTTCTAATCTGCGCTAAAACCATAATTACCAATTATCTGTCACTGTCATTTGAAGATGAAGCCAGCGTACATAATCAAACAAGTAAGATTTGGACGAAAATAATATAATGAATAAGGGGGACCCGCATCTAGTATCCAATAGATGTCAGCACGGTCGATGATGTCAAAGAATTTGATGATGCCAAGTTCATGATTTATTTTCAGATTTCCTACTATTTTTTTCTCATAAAATATATACATAGACAAGGGATTCAATGAATTCCTGAGTTCGTCCTGATTATTGTTTGATATCTAATTGAATAAGATTGGTTTTTTATTAATTAATTACTATTCCGGCGCTACCACACCCTCTGATTTCTGGTATTCTCTCTTTTGTGTCTTCTAGTGGCGTGGACTTATTGTGGACAATTGGATATTGTATTTTTTTTGCACATACAAATTTTCTATTATGCCTGTTGCACAATGGAAACTAATTTATACGTAGTGACATCTATAGGATAGTAGCCCCCTTATACTTTGGTTTAGGTGGTTCAAGGTCACTGGCGGTCTTTCCAGAAGATCAAAGAAATGTCCAACTTTGACCATACTTGCTTGTTTATGTACGCTGAAGAAGCATAGAATACGGACAATATAGATAACTTAATTATCGATAGTGATATCAAATGCGATATTAACGCCTTCTCCGAACGGTTAATGAAATATCACCGGGAATAACTATTGAAGAGTCGTTTCACCATATCTATAATAGACTTTGGGCGGGCGAATTTTGATATTTATATAGGGCAACACGGTAACTCTGGGCGATACCAAGTAATCCTGTAGGCTTTCGCCTCCTTGATTTCAAACTATAGTACCTAATATTTCCTGAAGTTACTAAAGATGGCGCCACTTGTTGTGTTTTACGCAGAAACAATTGAAGAGCTGTTTCACATTGAGAGATACGAAAAAATGGAGGCCGTATTCTCGGTCCCTTTTTTCTAGACTACTGGTGAAAACCAAAATTGATTTTGTGTTGTATACAGCAGTTCGATTTTTCGACTCAGGCTAATGCTTTTACATCCTTGAGGCCCATTTTTTCTGTATAATCCAGTGGCGTCGAGAATATTGAAAGAACTTGCGATTTCGAATTATAGCCTGAAGTTAAAATTTTTCAAGTGGGAATCAGTTTGGCTATGGTTTGGTTGAAACGGATTTTTCCCGCCTTATTCATTTGCTGGATTTTATATTTCACCTTTGGCCTATCTTCACATAATGAAAGTTGCCTGCTATATCCACAAAATTAGAAATATTTTTTCTAGACATGATCATATCAGTCATTTCCAGAAAACTTAAAATATACCATCTCATTCGAAAAAAAAGTCTAATAAATTACCCGAAGACAAAACAAGTCAAACTTCACACTTCAAATTATGTAAATCCATGAAACCTTTGTTCTAAATGTGTGGTTCTAAATGTTTTGCTTATTATTGTATTTTATCATATTTTATCTTGTTTTACCATTATGACTATGTAATCAGCTATCTCTTATCTATTTTATTTTCATTCACAAAACCGTATTCTCGAAAAGTTCGGATCCGATATGAACCAATCAGAATAAAGATTTGGAATCTGCAGGTTCTAATGATGTTGAAAAGCTGAATTCTATACGAAATAAAAAATATATATCCACATCATCATGAAAATTGGAAACTTGGCTTGAGGTGAAGGAGAAATATTTATTAATACAGGAATATAAATAAATTCCTCTTGTGTAATTAGTTATCGTCATATATAAAATAGGATTATCATAAATTCAAATTTCGTTATCAGTGAGTTGGCCTCGAAGTTTGCAAAATAAAAATAGACTAGAAGTCCTCTAACTGTTTAATCTTTTCAGGTTATTGAGAAGAAGATGCATTTTTCAATAAAAGTACAAACTTTTTTATTTCTGAAATATTTTTGATCAGTTCCCTATAACGAATACGACTTTCTGATCAGATTCTAATTTATGAATTTTTCTGAAATCATCTTTTATTTATTATTCCCGCACATTGTTTTGGATTTTCAACGACCGACCAAAACTTTGAAACCCAGCAGATATTATTTTAAAAAATTCGTAATTTCATTTTTTCCCATATCTTTCAAAAATCCGACAGGATAAAGTCGTTAAACCAAAGTCGAAATACATTGAGTTACAGAGTATTGTCTCAAACTTGCTGAAACTCCATTAACCCTTTATATTTGAGATAGCTATCACCAATTTGGGACACTGTGTAATCTAGGAAGTATATCATATTATTATCCACATCCGTTTAAGTGATGAGGTAATTTGAATTGTTTCATCATCAACCAATGAGAAATACATTATCTTCGTCGAAATATACCACTTCTTGTCTATTGGTGAAAATGAGCTTTATAAGGATCCACAACAGAAACTGTCAAAATTATCTACATGAAACTTGAATCTTCAATTTTGCTAGGTATTCCTAAGATAGGACGAAATACAGTATGTTAGAGTTTTACACAAAATACTTACATTTTGCGGGGAATTCCGGAAAGAATTTCCTAAATCCAAATTTCGTACAAAATTTCAAGTAGTTTCAGTTTTGTAATTTTGTATTCCAAATTGACTTAAATTTTGCAAAAAAGTTGTTTACTGTTGAAAATTCCTCTAATATTTACTTCAAGAGAAAAACAGTATTATCCAAACGTGTGACGTAAATTACTGTTGTCTGTGTATATAGGTTGTAAATTGTTCATCTGTGTAGGCAGAGAACGAAATATTTTTCTAAAAATTATTTCTCAGTTTATCCCAAGGCTTATTTGATAGCATCATTTTCGCCCACTTCCCGCGGAAAAACCGAACTATGTCACTGTTGTGGTCAATAACGCTAATTTAACTCGGAAATCCGATCAATTCCAGTCATTTCCGGTTCCCATCACGAGAACGACTCGTCAGATCTATCTAGAATCGCACACGTATTGCGCATTCGTAGTTTTTTGAGTGTTAATTGCACCCTTCCGAAGCATGAAAACTTATTTTTCGTTATCGCCAATTTGTTTCAATAGACGAAAATGACAAACACGCGTGAAAAAAGCAATTGACCTTCGAGGTTAGATAATGATTTTGCAATAAACAGTTTTGTGATGTTTAGCAGTGCTGAGTTGATTATTATTATTCGTCTGGCAATAACAACACGTATTTCTGTTATTGATCGGCGATAGAATACGATTCGAATTCATGACTTTCAGATGCCCAATTCTCGGGTGTTTCCATAACAAATTATACGAGGTGCCTCACATCATGCTGGATAATAAGACGACATCGAAGTGGATTCAAAGAAACATTTCAATCCACACATTTCTATCGTTTTCGAAATAAATCAGGATTTATTATTTGTTTACACAAATTGTTATTCGTATTTCTTCCATGATTATTGTATAATATTCTTTCATATTTCACATACTCGTTTGACGAATGATTGGTTCAAAAAAAATGTGTCACAGAACTTGACATTTTCTCAATTGAGAAATAACAACTTTTTAAATTCAAAAGTTTATTCAATGTTTTGAGAATTTCGGCATTGAAATCTGAAAGTACAATAAACATCGAATATAATGGAGATGGAAAGGAATCTTTATGTTTTTATTGCCACATTCGAATAGTATTACTTTATCTATTTTTTATCTGAATATTAACAATAAATCAAATAAATGTAATGTATCACAATAATCTAATTCAAATTCTGTTGTTTGTTTCACCAGGTTGTAAATAATGATATCAAATACCAAGAAAGAAAACAACTTTATTTTCGTGTTAAACAGATATAAAAATATCTAAAAACAGCTTTTTATTCAGGACAAAAAAGTTCATTTTTACTGTATTTTTTCAAATCGTGATAGTAGAGAGGTAAAGAAATGTGATTCCTTATAATGCATCACCTTGTACTTGATTTTGAAATTCAACATTCCTATAATGATATCAATTATTATACAGGGTGGATAAACTGGATGGGCATCTTGGAGATAGGTTTAATGGAGGGAACGAAGAAACCGGTTTCACTGGATAACAATCAGTACTTGGCCGAATAGAAGTGTCTTTGACATGAAGTAAATAATGGTGTTTTTTGTAAAATAACCATATTGAAAATATTAACATTGATTATGAGAAAATTTGAAAACAACATATATGACATTAAAAAACCAAATATTAGATATCAGGATCAAATACTTGAACATATGATATTAAAAAAACCAAATATTAGATATCAGGATCAAATACTTGAACTATGTTTGATGTTCTAATTGGATAGACTATTTTCTCTTTCTATTTGAAACATTCCATTTTCTTGGACCATTTGTGACGTCACACTTGATTCTGGTTCAAAACGTTTTGAAAGCGTCTCCTGGACCGTTTCAATCATGTTTCAATATGGCGAACTGTCATCTGAGTTTGAATAACTAGAATGACAACTGTGACACTTGACATAATGAAATGTTGCATTTTTTCATAGATCTTACAACGCTAGATCTGGTATCCAGGTTATTTTTTTTGTAGGTCCGGGGGGGTTGAAAGTACTAAGCCATTGATTGGTCGTTTTTATTTTTATCCATACATATGTGTTGTCCCACGTGATCATAGTACCTACTTTCTTGCAGACCCTTCTATACCAAAAAAATACTACAGGATGCCGGATCTAGCGTTATAAGATCCATGCATTTTTTCTGCTCATAAAATGATGACGTAGATGTACAAGCTGTTTTGAAACGGCCTTCAAAACTGTTTCGTCGCAAAAATTGCCTTTAATCATTAGATCCACACCACATGATCACAACATCTGACGCGTGCGTTCCGTTTCCTTTACAGTCCGCGACCGGTGCGACAGCATGCCGCCGCGGCCGCGCACCGCCAGCGAGGGCGGCCACCCCGCCTGCCCGAAGCACCCGGCGGGGCAGTCGCGCCAGCCGCCCACAGCCGCCGGAGACTCGTCGACGGGCAGCTCGGCGCACAGCCTGGCCGAGGCCGATGGCGGCGCGGCGCCGTCAGAGGCGGCGGGCGAGCCGTCGGGACGCTACCCGGCGCCGCTCACGCCCGACGAGGCCATCGCCGAGGAGGAGTGCTGTCCCGAGAGCCCGCCCAGCGGTGAGTTTGCCGGCGAATTTGGGTTTGGGAATACTGCGGGCATTTTTGTTCCAGGTGCTCGGTTTATTAATGTTGATGAAAATGTAATAGATTTACAGGAATCTGTAATAGATTTCAATTTTTATGTTTGGTGCACTACACGTCACTAGATGGAATGTGACACCTAACAGAAAAATTACCCATTTGGATATAAAATCCGGAAAAAAAATTGTGAAATATAATAGCAACACTGACTGCGGGTTTATATAGCAAATAAGATGGAATAAGGAATAAAATGAGAAAAGTTCAACACACGTAAATCAATGAAAATGTTTATACGGGTACTAAAATAAAATAAGGAATAAGCAATAAAATAAGAGTTGGCCAACTTTCAACTTTTAGCCTTACTTACATATTTTGGTCTCCTGATCACGAATCTGAAAACCAAATTGTGCGGAAACCAATACTTTTCGAGATATTCGCAAAATAAAACCTCCATCATCCTTCTTTTGCTATTTTTCAACTGCTCATCACTGGCTTGTCTGTTGTACTCGGTGTAAGTGCTCGCGGAAAATAGATACCATACTCATTATAATTCAGTTATCAGAAAAACAAAACGAGATTGCTAAAATTTGATATTACCTTAAATATTTATGTAGTTTTTTAAATAACGGCCATGATAGCTGTCAACAGAGACATCACTGGCAATGTTGCCAGTGGTCGTCCGTTCACGCGAGGGAATTCTCATTCAATATATATCTGTCCTTCTTTTCATCACGAAGTAGAGATAGAAAGAAATACTGAATGCTCCACGAGAAAATTTGTGCTGAGGTTTGTCACCAATGTAACCTTTTGTCATGGAATATGTTAATATGAGCATTGATAATAATTTTGAAATAAATGGTCAAATTAATAAATAGAATGCCGTTTCTCATGACATATTACTTTATAGTTGATAAGGAAGGTATATAGCTCCTCAAACAACAATTAAAGAAGGATGATAAAGGTTGAATCACTGAATAAGTGTTGCTAAATAATAGGGTTATAATGACTTTATTTTGCGAATATCTCGAAAAGTATTGGTTTCCGCACAATTTGGTTTTCAGATTCGTGATCAGGAGGCCAAAATACGTAAGTAAAGCCAAAAATTTTGAAAAAAAAAGACATCGCCACCTAACGGAAAAATTACCGAAAATCTCATCGCTTAGCCAAAAATTTTAACATTTTGTTCATTTCGTAGAAACCCAACAGCTAGATCACTGAAGTTTTCTCATCATAGCATTCAAACTAGATATATTCATCCCCACGTTAATTTCCATTAATAACAATCTCATATCTCGTGATATGGTTGATAACATTCATAGCTTATCTTTCAACATTAGGTTTTAGTTCTCTTCAACCTCTGGTTCACAGGTAGACAAACTTACGTCCAGATGCGTCCCCAATCTTCCGTCGATGACGGCTACGTAGACATGTCTCCGCGTGTCAAGAACAACCATCTCCATTCGCTAGCCATTGTTTCTGGCACCCCCTCTACCGACATCCGCTTCGCAGATTACCAGCTGGACAAGGTAAGCTGTGGCTAGTGTCGACATCTTTTTATCAGCGGTTATACTAAAACTTCTGAAATTATGAGTCTAAATGGTGACAGATTGTTAGACCTAAGGTAGAGTACTGAAATGATCTCAATTAACGGTTATGGGTGACACTTCTGACAGTTGACTTTTGACAATATTGACAGCCAAACATAACAGTCGATTGTTCGGTTGACAGATGAACGTCCACTTTTATCTGTCAGGATAGGTGAACTCGGCAACATTTCAGTTGTTGCGGATCTCCCCACAATTTCATTGATGCCTGGTGTTCTTCCAAATGGAAGTTGGCAAACAGAAGCATATCGGTAAAAACACAATTATCCATTGCAGGCATCTCAGAATTTTAACACTTTATTTATGCAGTTGTCAAACTTACAAAACAAGAAGATGTACAACATTTTTCCTATAATTATTCATTGCTGTTGATGTTGTGTATTGACACCATTATTATATGATAATATTCTGACCTGTGGTATTGTTTTCATCATTACGGATGCATAATAATTCTGAACTGTGACCATGTGAAAGGATTCTCTTGTTTGTTTCACTAAATTAATCAGCTGAATTGAATAATGGCCACATTTCCAGTTATTTTGACACAAAGAGCAGGCATGTGACTGCAAGTGTCTCTCTTGAATGATTACTTGAAAGATAAATATTTTGTTACTTTTTTATCTGATGTGTTCATATATTTACTCATTGGGTACATCCCATGAGATCCTCTCACTAGGAAGTTATGTGATGATGAAGAGAAAGCACCTGTTTATGTACTATGTACATACGACGTCTACTTTACCTAACGTAATTATGGTGTGTTTCATTTCAGAATTCAAAATGCCGCAAAAACACAGAATACTCTTTCATCCATGTTTCAAATGGTTATAGTATACATTTTTCTATTGCCTTCAACGATCTATAACAGACGTCGACCCCACTAAAAAAGGAACTTTAAACGTGCATAACCTTTTACAAAGGTGGATATAGATATGGTGAAACGACTCAATTGTTTTCCGTCAAAACCTGTAGACCAGTTTAGCGAAGATCATAACACCGGTAATATTTCACTAATCGTTCGGAGATGATATTGATAATTTAGTTCTCTATTAATATCCGTATTCTATGGTTTCGTGTTCAAGTGACAGTGACAGATCATTCATAACTGTGGTTTTCGCTTGAAATATAAATGTTGTTCGATTTTTCGATCATGGTATTGATTGAACAAATCACACAAAATCAAAATGAGTGAGAAATTGTGAAAATTAATATTCATCATGCGGAATCAGCAGACGTGGCGCCATCCATATGAAGTCGTGGAAGTATTACTAGTGTTTGAAACTATGATTGAAATTCAACAAAATCAAGTAGGCAGAAGTCTAAAAATATTTCTAGTGCCTTTTAATGGGACTCGTTCTACCATATCTATATCCACCTTGGTTATAACTAATTCATGATATTTTTTAAACTATAGTCGAAACAAGTAAATAAACTGTCATTGTTTTGTACAATATTTTTCAGTTGCTCTGGTTATGTTTGTTTTTTTCTTAGACAAGAGTTTCGATCTTGTAATTGGTTCGTACCTCCAATAAGGCCAATGCCTTCCAAACGTAGATTTTAATGATTGTTAAAAAAATCGTTTTAGATTTATTATTACCTGTGTGACGCCTGTCGAAATTCCAAGTTACATTGTCAAAGTAGAAATCATGAGATGTCATTTGATAGAACAAATTCAAGAACATCTTAGTTCATAATAGGTAGCATCACTGAAAAATATCGGGTGTTGGAAAAGATCCAGATCCTATGCTGCATACAATTCACTTGTTCATACTTTGGGAATTTTATTGGAGATCTAGAAAATATTTCTTATTGTTTTTGAAATAATTTACACGTGTCTATGCAATGCATAATACAATAGCACATGACGAACACTTGTAAATATCATTTTTGTAGTCTAAAATTAGAAGTCAAAAACCAAGACGCATAATTGAACTGAATTGTCAATAAAACATGTCTAATAAAGAGAGAAACAAATCGACATCAAATTGTAGCAATACGAAGGTGGACAATTAACGGGCGCCAAAATAAAAGTAAAAGATGACAGATGGTGTTAGCTGGAGTCAGCTAGTATAATGTTTTCTTCCCTGTGTATATTTTTGTATCTGTATTTGTGTTGTTGGTCATTGTGAAACTTGATGTGTATATATACCAGTGAATCTATTCTAAGACAGCTTTTCACACGTCATACAGTGAGGTCCTAAAGTAACGGATAAATTCATTTTATGTTATAGGCACGTTTATGTTTTTGAAAAGACATTCTGTCATTTAAAAAAAAATCACCTCTCTTTCGCCCCTCTCAACGTGAAGGGTATTCAATTGCCTATTCGGCCAGATTTATTTTTGGCTGTGTATTCATCGGGGCACTTCCGACATGTTTATATTCTGCCCCTAGGAATAGAAATAGAATCTTTGACTAAACATCATTAATACTTACAATACCGTAGTGGACAGCGCATTTGCTTCCATCAATTGTTGTTTCTTGCTAAAAAATACACCAAAAATAGTGATCTTGATGAGTCAAACATTCTATTCGTCGGGGCGGCATATGAGCATGCGTGGATTACGCCCCGATGAAAGCAAATATATGCGTCATGATTTTTTCTTCCATCAAATGTTTTGATAAAATCATTTAAAGTAACGTTGAGGAGGGTGAAGGGAGTAGGCTTTTTTTTCATGTCACAGAGTGTATTCAAAAACATTAATTAAATAGTTGCAGTTTTTTTCTTGAACGTGGAAAATTAATTTAACCGTTACTTTCGAATCTCACTGTATATTCTGTGATCCCGCAGGTCGTGTCCTACCTGGCTGCCGACGATGACGACTCCCGCCCCCTGAGGGCGTACTCGGTGGGCTCGCGCTCCGAAACGCTCGACCAGGGCGTGGGCGGGCGGCCCATCGGGGCGGGCGCCGCGACGCCCGAGGACGCGCGCGTGCGCTCCTTCAGCACCGGCTCCAAGGCGAAGCGGGGGCCGAGCAGGGTGCTGGCGCACCACCAGCCGCCGGGCTACAAGTCCAACAGCGCCCCTCTCCTGATCCATTCCAGGTGAGGCGGTCGCGAACGGGAAAGTAACGTTGAACGGGGTTAAGTGAATCACAATGGGTAAAGTGAATCATTAGGTTGGCCTTTTCCATAAAAGTAGCAAATATCTCGTGAGGAGATCTGGCAATGTCGGCCGGGAAAGAAACGTCAAACGGGGTTAAATGAATCACAATGGGTAAAGTGAATCATTAGGTTGTTTTCCATGAAAGTAGCAAATGTTTCGTAAGAAGAACTGGCGATGGCGGCCAGGAAAGTACCGTTAAACAGAGTTGAGTGAATCACAATGAGTGAAGTGAATCATTAGGTTGTTTTCCATAAAAGTAGGAAACAGCTCTTATGGGGAACTGGCGGTGACGGCCGGGAGAGTAACGTTAAACGAGGTTAAGTGAATCGCAATGGGTAAAGTGAATCATTACGTTGTTATCTATAGAAGTAGTAAATATCTCGTAAGGAGAACTGTCGATGGCGGACGGGGAAGTAACGTTAAACGGGGTTGAGTGAATCACTCGGTTGTTATCTACAAAACTAGCAAATATCTCTAAAGAGGACTGGCGATAGCGGCCGAAAAAGTAATGTCGAAAGGGATTGAGTGAGTCACAATGGGTAAAATGAATCATTAGGTTGTTTACTATGAAAGTAGCAAATATCTCGTAAGGAGAGCTAGCGATGGCGACCGGGAAATTAACAGGTTGAGTGCCGCAATGTTGAAATATTTCACGTACCCACTGGCCAAATATTTTTTTTATTCACGAATAATATTATGAGCCATGTGAGTCCCGCTTGGACTCTCAAAAGCACAGGCCAAGTACGGTTCTTAGACCATCTGGCCGAGCCAAAAACGCTCACGTGTATTTCAAATGGATACGAGAAGCCATTGTGGAGATACTCTAAATTTTATGACCGACTAATATTTGAGTCCCCGTTGGCTTCACGCGGCCAATAAGGCTTTTTTTTGGGAGATTCCGCGTTGGCCTCACGTGGCACTTAACCTGTCGTCAAACGAGGTTAAGTGAATCATTAGGTTGTTTTTTGAGATGCCAATAGTGACACGACATAAAAAATACCTGTACACAAAATATACAGAAAAACTTCCTAAGTTTTTAGTATTGAGATACAAGACATGAAATAAAAAAGAACATATATGCAGAAATTATTAAGGACTGTCATGTCTTAGGATTAACATCTGCCATTGGTCAAGTGACAGTTCAGGGTCACTTATAATTTCTATACGCTGACCGACATCAGTATCCGTTTTTTTTTGTAATATGATAATTCTGATATAGTTTTGAATAAACAATACAATCACAGATGATAACCTCGAAAACCATGCATGGAACTTGCTAAAACAGATGACTTCTCACAAATGACACAAATCACAGAATTTAAAACTTCAAACTTGCAACCTAAAAGATATCAAAGTGCATAAATGGAAACATTGAAAACCAATGATAGAACATTTTACGACTTATCCATCCTTGAGAGTCCACTTCTTGAAAAATGAATTTACCAAAAAATACAAAAAAGTTGAGGAGGGGTTCAAATTGAGAGAAGATTTTGTCATTCCAACAAAAAAGACAAGATTCGGATCTCTATATAATCCTTCTCCCAAAACGCAGGAGTCACAGCAGCCACAGCTCCAACGACCCCATGGACAACCTCATGGAGATGGACTTTTCGCGCGGCAGCAACCACGCGCTCAACAACAACAACTCGCCGAAGACGCCGAGCGGCTACGTCGAGATGCGGCCCGGCGCCCTCGACGCCGCCCACAGGAGGGCGGCTGCCGAGGCGTCGGCGTACGTCGACATGTCGGGCGACCGCCGGCGGCCGAAGGTGGCGCCGCCGTCGCACCGTAACCCCCACTACGTCGACATGGGCAGGGGCGGGGGCGGAACGAGGGCGTCGATGTCGACGTCGCCGGCGTGGAACGGCGACTACCTCGACATGTCGGTCAAGGTGGGTTTGGGCACATATTAGAAAATCTCGCATTCCGCTCATTTTGTTTGATGTACCGACATCCGATTTTATTGTCCTCGGACCTTTAAATTTTGCGCATCGCAGTACTGATGTGCAATGTTGCCATTTTAGTAATGTATAATCAACACCAATATATAAGATCTGTGACAAAAGGTTACTTACTTCTGACTTCTGAGTGATTTATTATGAACAAGTTGTCATCAGAAATAAGTGTATATTAGGAATAAGATAGATTCTGAATAAATTTTACGATGAAATTGGAATATTTTGAATGTAGCCCATTTATTGTCATCAGGAAAAATAAAACACGATTCAATTATCCAATGAATGATCAGAATCCAAATTCGTCAACTTGAAATGTGATATAGCAGTATAGATATAGCAAAAATGGTGATATTCATCAAATGGAAAAGTTTGAAGTCATGAAGTATACTTAGCTTTGACAGAGAGCAGATATTAGAATATAATAGATGCAGGATCACTCTTTTCAGATTTGAGAGATTGAATCAATCATGATTAAAACAATGGAAGGCATATGAATGATCCTGAACTTTACAATATATTGTAAGATATTGATGGTACTTTCATTGTGTATTAATTTCTTGAATCGTGGAAGATAACTTGGATTGGATATGAGCAAGACACAACACTGCACATATGTCCAATTGGAATAGCATCGAGGATGTAAGAGAGATACAACACAAAGAGAGTTTTTCTTGACTGTCATCTTCTTGGCGCATGCCTGAAATTCAATGACACTCTTTTGTTTCTGCTTCAGATAGCCTGTCCTTATTATCGATATTCGTAGTTAATAGATATATGGTTTGGGTCCAGCAGGTCTAATTTGACAGAATTCCATAAGGGTCTATTGTATCTCAAAACTGACAGTCATTACTGTCGAATTTGTTGTGAAATCAGCAATGGCTCATTCCTTGAAGCAAATAATATATTATAATCAGGCGAGGCGATCGGACAGGGGCTCCTCGTTCGGCTCGCAGACGTCGAGTCTGTCGTCGCCCAGGAACGGCGACTATATGCCGTCGCAGGAGTTCGCCACGACGCCAGAGGGGTATGTCGAGATGACGCCGGGCAGCCACTACCGGCAGGGTAGTTTCGATGGGGCGCAGGTGAGATATATAACTTTTGTAAATTGTATATTTTCAAGGTTGTGCATGAAGTATATCGGGCAAGACTTTCCCCTGAAATTTTCCATGATCGCTTCGCATCGATTAAGCTGAATTTTGTTTATACCGTGCTCAATTTTCTCATTCAGGAAGCGGTAGGTTGTGGGCTTGTCAAAATTTTAATCTGCATGATTCGGGCGGCCGGCAGGCGTTTATTTTGTGGTACCACAAAAGTGGTTAGATATCATGTACATATAGTTTTTTCTCGAATATATTATGTAATAAATTTGGGAATTTTTCCACTTTGAAATATTTTATCCTCAACAGAACTTGTGTAAACTCTGATATCCGTTTGACTAGTCTGAAAAGTGTTTGTACTAATTTATTTTAAAACTTCAATGATGGATCTATACATACCTATATCACAGTTTTTTTTACACTGCACCACAAACTTTCTCGATGCAATATACTAGAATCTAACACACTCACTATTGCTATATTTGTTAAATATCTTCGTAAATTGAATTCTGTTGAATAGAAGTATCTATCTATCTATCTGAATATCGGTATTGGTCAAATCCCAATAATACTCAATGAAATCGGTCGATCCCCAATGAATACGTCACCCAAGTAAAAACAAAAAAAATGCATAAAACACCGTGAACCCTCCAACAGACGTCGACCAACGAGGACTACCTCAACATGTCGTGCGGCACCGGCACGTCGTCGAAGAAGAAGCCGTCGCGGAAGGAGAAGGCCGCCTCGCAGCCGATCTCCATCCAGCCGGGCGGCTCGTCCGCCCACCCCGCCAAGGGCTCCTCCAGCCCCATGTCGATCTCGTCGCTGCTGGGGCGCAAGTCCTCGACCGGCACGCCGCCCAAGCTGCACCTCGCGCTGGCGTCGCTAGCGTCGCCGTACGCCAGCTTGCCCAGACAGGTGAGTGATGGTTTTTCCAATTCAACTTGGCCGTTACTCGATGAGAATCCATAGTTATTATCTTCGATCAAGGTGGATATAGATATGGTGGAACGAGTCCCATTGAAAGGTACTAGAAATATTTGTACACTTCTGCCTACTTGATTTTGTTCAATTTCAATCATAGTTTCAAACACTAGTAATACTTCCACGACTTCATATGGATGGCGCCACCTCTGCTGATTCCGCATGATGAACATATCATGATTAAATAATCGAACAATATTCATATTTCAAGCCGAAACCAAAATAATGAATGATCTGTCACTGTCACTTGAACACGAAACCATAGAATAGAGAACTGAATTATCGATATTGATGTCAAATGCGATATTAACGCCATCTCCGAACGATTCGTGAAATATTATCGGTGTTATGATCTTCGCTAAATCAGTCTACAGGTTTTGACGGAAAACAATTGAAGAGTCGTTTCACCATATCTATATCGATCATATAACAGACTAGATGAATAACGCTCAATCCTTACCACAGTAGTTGTTTGAAGCCAACATCTAAATTAGTTACTAGGTTTACCTCATTATAAAACAATGATAGCAACAACAGCTATCTGGCTATCTTGGAAGGGTCTGAATTTGAATAAATTGACCAACTAACAAAATTATCGTATCCATTATTCTTCCTAAGACTGAATGAAAACAATGTGATATCAAAGTTTTCTGAAAATATACATCTTCGATTTATTAGCCGAATGATAATAGATTCAATTCACTGTCACAACTATATTGTTTATTGTTCATAGTGTCGAACTTCAGAAATATAACATCAAACATGTTGTTATTACTCTTCCATGGCTTATCTACTACTCTGAGCATTTTCTTACCACTTGGGCCAACTATTTTATCACTTGTAGTGAAATGATGCGAGCAAACTCTGGCGTCTCTTGAAATATTCTCTTTACCGATCATATTTTTACATATATATAAAATAACTTTTCATCTCGGGGAAACCCGAGAATGTTTTCAAATTACCAAAAACCGTTTTGCATATGAGGGTGGGTGAATAATGTTCATTCAACGAATGATACGACACTGAGTAACTCATCAGTGGAATCTCGTGTTCTGGTCACCACTTTCAAATCATCTATTACACATTCAACAGCATTTCACCATCCTTTAAATTCGATTTGAACAAAATAAACATGGTTTTCAAGTGAAATCCTATTCAAATTTTCACACAAAACTGGAAATATGTCGTTTAATGGACCATCAAACAAAATTTGAAACGAGACGTTTCGCACTGTCACTGTCAGCGTTCGGTCGATTATCGGTTGAACGAAATTAGCGGCGTTGGCGCATTCACCAAAAAATGTCACAATCTCCAGAAAGACGTGCTATCTAGAAACCACTTATATATAATTGAGGCACTGTATTATATGACGAACATTGAATACATAGCTTTTGATACACTCATATGACTTATATAAGTACCAACAGAAGGATATACATATTTGGGAATCTTGAAAAAATGTGGTGTTGGGATGATTATCACTTTCATTCTGTGGGAAAAAAAACATCATGGACGATTAGATTTTCACAAAATGTATTTTTGTATACAGTGACCGGCAGATAGTACGCATCATATAGGAAACTTTTTCATTGAGATATTTTGACTAATATCGATTTGTGCATTCACTTCAGCATCAACTGCATAACATCAGAGTTCTGATACGAAATTCAAATCAGAATTATGTGGATACAAGTTCCTTTCATAATAATGAACAGTATCGGGACTTTAATGTCATGGACAAATTTCAGTGACCTCTCATGAAGCAGCTGAAGACCTCAGTACAGAAATAAGTTCGCTTAAATCGAACTGTTTCAGTCTGAGGAATATGTTATAGGTATTTTGAAGATAGCCTGTGTATTGAAATATTTTTTTTTAATTGCATTCAGAGGTCGCGCAAAGAGTCGAAGGACAGCCCCTGCTCGAGCGTCGGGACGCCCGGCACCATTTTCCCGATGAGCCTGAACAGCCCCAGCTCGCCGATGAAGCCCGCCAAGGCCGAAACGTCGTCGGCCTTGAAGATCCCCGCTGCCATCCTCAACGCGTTCTACAAGAACAACAACAAGTCGAACATCGCGTCGAATACCAACAACAGCGACGACTACGCCATGATGGACTTCAGCGGCAAGAAGGGGAAGGTAAAGCATTTTTCATTTATTTATTGTTCGAATTTTGTTCTGGAATCATTCGATGAAACTGTTCAAACTACATCCATCGATAGGTTGAATGTTGAATTTTTTTTTCATTAATTTATTTACAATAATTACATACATAATCCCGAAATAGATCACATTATCATCTTTATTTTTATTGCCGTGATGATGACGGAATGAACTGTCGAAACGTTGATTTTTTAATGAGTTTCTGTAAGATCTAACAACCCAAAAATACTCGGGAATAGTCGGATATTCTGCACTATCTTGGTATTGCTAAGGTATCCAATAAATTATTTATTCAATAGTTTGAGTAGGAACTCGATTATATTTTGAAATTTTATCCCGATTTCCAATGGAATGTTAGTTATAGACGAGACATAGATATCTATATTTAAGTCATTTTTGATTATGAATTATGTCCAAGTCCGAAATAATGGGGAAGTTTCCTTTGAACTGGTTTTCATGAAATTATTGTTTGAATAACAAGAATTATATTTCTGCTGTCTAGAATTTCTGTTGGATTCATCCTAATAATTTTAATTTTCAAATTACAGCGATATAAAATTTTTATAGCGAAACACTATGACGTACTAATTAGATTTAGTGACATTTGGGGATATTTGTTGGTTATAAGTTTCTGAACTTACGGACTGAAAAAAGAAGAAGTAGAAAGCTGTTGCTTGCGCTGTTGCCAGATTGAAGTCGCTACTTTCTTGGATGAATCGAAATATTCATCAAAACATGGAATATTTAACTAGCATAATCAACTTCAAAGAAAAATTGCCAATAACAAAATTACTTTTTACCTGGCCATAATTTCAAAACATACTCTATTTTGATATCTATCTTGTCTATAATCAACATTCCCTTTGGCATCAGGATGAAATTTCAAAATATAATTCAGTTTCAACTTGAATTATTGAACAAATGATACATTGGATATCATAGCAATACCAAAATGTTAATGCAGAATATCCGACTATTTAGACATATCGATACTTCCAGCAACTGTGTACAGGCGCAAAAGTGCTAGCGTGCGTCAAAACAATTTTGGGTTATACCTCATACCTAACTTGTTATTATACCTTTTTTATCGAACTCGAAAACAAAAAACGATACATATACACATACAATGACATAGACTGAGCGCAAAAAACAATATCAGACCACCAAGTTTTTAGTTGAATGAATGAAATATACAGGGTGTCCCACTAAGGTCGGCGAGGTACGATATTATGGAAACCATAATCCTTAGGGCTCCGAAGAATAAAAATTGAAAACTAAATCGAAGAGAAAGAGAAGTCGATAGAAAATATTTTCAAGTGAAATGTAATTCGCGAAAGAAAAAAACACGTAGCACTATCTGATGGTAACAACTCGAATTTCTCGAAGTGGTATCGTTTTTGTTTTGTTTTCATATTTTTGATGTTTGTGTCATTTGTTACATAGGTGTCTTGTCACCAAACAATAACTGAAACGAGAAAAACGATATGATTTTACATGTATTTCACCAGAACATCACTCGAAAAACTGCTGGAAGTACTCTTTTTACATCAGAAGCGAACATAAACACAACAGAGGTTAAGTTTGTCTGTGGGTTATCCACCAGAGAGTTCAGTGGTTATCCCACTTCGAGTGGTTCACGAGTCACCACTAGGTAGCGTATCGCTTAGCACCTATCGCGAATGATATAAATTTGTAGCATTCCATTTGAATTTTTTGAGAAAATTTGAAAAACCTGAACCTTGGGTGAACAACGACCTCTAGGAGACGCGGTGTGAACTGGAGATCAACATCGAATGAAGCGTTCGAATGATTGTGAAATTCTCGTGCAAACGAGCCCAATTTGATCGAATTTGGAGCAAGGGTGTAGGAGGTACAGCGATTTCAAAAATAATTTTTTAAACAGCTTTCCCCGCCATTATCTTTCGAGATATGAAAAAAGGTATGAAAACGAACTGACGCGAAGTTTGCTGAACTCTTCATTTCCGTCATTGATACAGTACCTTGATATGGTGATTTTCCGAGAAAATTCGAATTTTCATTTATGTCATAGTAGTTGTGCCATCTAGCGGTCATTTTAGGAACTTGAAAATATTTTCCATCAATTTCTCTTGGCCGATTTAGTCCACGATTTTTTTTTCCTTGGAGCACTAAGGTTTATGGTTTCCATAATATCGTACCTCGCCGACCTTAGTGGGACATATATATATTCTATTATCTTCCCGCACTTGGAAACATACTGTAAGCCCAATTTCATCTCAATTGTTTCCTTCCAAATGTTCCTTTTTTCATAACCCAAATCATCAACGCCCCCTGGCGACCTTGCAGGAGAACAGCCTCGCTACGGACTCCAGCGCCGCCGGCAAGAAGGGCAAGAAGACGTCCGACTACGTGAACTACGCTCCACCGCCGGCAGCGCCGCGGGCAGTCGACGACGCTGAGGGCGACTACACGGCGATGACGCCGGGCGAGGGCAGGCCGAGGGCGGCCGTGCCCGTCAAGCCGATGGGGCACCTGTCGCTGGCCCACCCGCCGGTCGGCTTCGGCATCATCGAGGAGGATGCCCGGCCGGCAGCAGCCGTCGTCGACGTGGAGATGCCCATTAGCGAGCACAAAGGTGGGGGCGAATGTTGACAATAGGGTAATGAAGCTCTGTAGCTTTAGTAGTTTTACGATATCTCACTAAACTACTACCGATATGACATCAAAATCAAATCGGAATGTTCTTTCATGCTCGAGAATATTGATTAGGTTTGTTCTAGCATGAAATTTCAAACTGTTCAAAGCCAGGATTGTGGATTGATCAACTGCGCATGTTCGTCGTTAAACATGGTTTCAAGCGATGACATATTAGCTGTTTCACCTGTGATCACAATAGGTAATTGTGGAATTCAGAAACGCCAGATATTGAGAAAACTGGAAGAAATTCTACAATACTTCAATGTCAAACCATAAGAAAATGAAGCTGAATACACGAATACGTTTATTCAAGTAATTTCAATCTATGTTTCAAGTAAACAATTCACAAAAAACAGCTCACCAATTTATCAAAACATTCCGAAATCTGAACTGCGCATGTCACCAGCTGATAATCCTTACAAATTACACCGGGCTACTTCTCTTGAACATGCTACTGGTAGTCCGATTCCTGGGTTTTAATTTGCTAGAACGCATACATCAGTATACGCATGCTCCGGACGATTCCAAACTATTCAAAATCGCTGCTAGAACAAACTTAATATTTGATAGCACAAAAATGGATATGGGGAAACGACTCTTCAATTAATGTTTTTCGTCAAAACTTGTAGACCTGATTAAGCAAAGATTATATCCCTGGTAATATTTCATAACTCAGATATAAATAAAACTAAAAAATTAATTAGTTGAAGAACAGAAAAGATTTAACCAAGGTTTGAAATCGAGAGATCATTACGAAATTTGCCTTCCACCAATCCTTGGCATGTCCTTTCAAAACTCGTTGGATTGCTACATATTTCTCTATACAAATCATGTCACCAATTACTGACGGAACGAATTTCATGGAAATCAATAAAAATACAGTTGGAGTCAGAAATAATAGTACAGGTCACGGTGAATATGAACAAAACAAAGAAAGAATTACCGTTTTGCTTAAAAAATAATATTTCGGAAACACAACAATAAATACTTTCAATAGCATGAGTTCTTTCTTACCAATAATAACTTTTTCCGCAAATCGCTAGGAAATTTTGACATTCCTGTCAAAATTTCTTGAAGAAAAAGTCAGGACTTCCTTACTGTGAGGAAATGTCATTTCCTTACTGTAAGGAAATGATATTTCCGTACAGTTGTTAGTGTTCTACATAAATGATTGAAAACACATTGCTTATAAGGAATTAATTTATATTTTGAAAACATCAAGTCATTGCTGAATAAATTTTTAAGATCAATTTGTTATATTTACAGTGATTTGACAGTTAGTACAATTATTGAACATTGGAGGAACACTGTTAGAACTATGAGAAACATTTTGGACAACATGCGGGGTGGTAGGGTTATTTTGTTAAATATTTTGTACTGTGAAAATTTTATTTGGCACCTCAACCTTATTGTTAAGCGATTCTTCGATATATCCTTCAGCAACGTTTGATGACTTCCATCCGCCATGCCCCTTTAAACTAGTTATGTCGGCACCAGAGTCAACCAATATTGTTGCAGAAGACCGACGAAAGCAGTGACCAGTGTATTCTGTCGGATTTACCAAGTTCAAATAAGTAGCAACAATTTTGGGCATTTTTCTAAATTGATGAATTCCTACCACTTGTCTACAACCCTTTCCGCTTTGATATTCAAAGAAAAATCGGTCACTGTTCATATTTTCTGGTCTTAACGAAACATACTTTCGATAAACATTCAAGTAGATCTGATTAATTACAAATGATCTTGGTTTGTTGGTTTTCGAATCAGGTATGCTGATTAAAAGCTTAGATTCTAGGTCTTCTATATCGTGTACAGTCATTCGGACTAACTCATCCATTCTACAGGCCTCAGAAATACCAAATATTACAGCCACCTAAAAAATAAATAAAGGTACAATCTAAATAGAAATTAAAACCTTGTAAATTACCTTAATCATTATTTTCTTTATCTGGAGCTTCCTGGATAAATTTTCCAATTTCTTCCTTCGTTAAAATCTTAGATTTCTTTGCCCTATAACCTTGAGCTTGCCGTTTCAATAAAGAACGAAGTTTTGAGTATGTAGATATATCTACATTGTGTTTAATTGCAAGGGTTGACTTCAGCATTGAATAATTGGCCCATAATGTTGAAGATTTCATCTTTAAACAAAGGTCTAGGAAGTATGCCATTACAACATTTTCTGAGAAAGAACTCGTATTTTTACTCATGCGATAATCCATAAAACGTCTGATGCATTTTCGTACTTTTCTCTTGATTTCTTTGGCAATAATTCTAATGAAGCAGTATTCACTGCCTCAACCAGCTCTGGAGGAGTCCCAGGAATGGAAATTTCATCATCACTTGTCATTTTACTTTCGAGAACACCAGCAATTAAATTTATAAGCGTCAAGTTTGACAATTCAACCTCAATACGTTTCCATAGTAGCCCAAGTAATTTTATTAGGAATTTCAAAGCACCATTTATTTGGGAATAAAATTATCGCGTTTTTTTTAAATCAATCAATATCTGTCGAATTTTAAACGATTTGCGGAAAAATAGTATGTTTACCTCGTAGGAAAAGCCACATTCCTGGACTCTGTGTTGCTAAGTCTCGGCTTGCGCCTCGACTTAGCAATCTTCACAGTCGCCCAGGAATGTAAAGCTTTTCCTACCCGGTAAACAATGTACTATTATTGTTGATGAACGAATGTTCCGCATTTGTTACAATTTGACGTTGTTGTTCAATAATTCGTTATTACCTATTATGTCCATGCCGGGTTTGTCTTTGCCCTATCACGTCTTTGTGCTATTTTGTCTACGCTAATTTGTCTTTTTACCATTATGTCCATGCGCTCTTTTTTCAGTGCAACTTTGTCCTGCACTTTCTCGTACCAGTGCCCTCCAGCGCTGTTTTCTTAACTGGAACATACCATAAGAATGTTCCAAGAATCCGGGTATCCAAAATCCGTTTGGTCCTGTTCTATAACCATCAAATAACCCGACGCAACGACATTCACCTACACCATGCCCTCCTCTTCCAGATGCGACCCGCCACCGCGGTCTCCCAACTATCCCCGCCGCCCCCGGCGAATGCGTCTCTCCGGCCGCCAAGATATCGCGCCCCAACTCGGCCGATGGCGGGCCCGTCGAGGCGGCGACGCCCGAGGCACCGGCAGCGGCACGCCTCTTGGGCGGCGGCGGCGTGACGTCGCGCGAGCCGTGGGCGGCGCCCAACGTGCGACCCGCCACCGCCGGCGGGTTGCACTACGCCAGCCTGGACCTGGCGCAGGCCATGGAGGAGGGCGAGCCGGCCAGCCCGAGGGCGGGCCCTAAGAGGTGAGCGGTTGGATTGATTGGATGAGCGGAGGGGGTGTATCTTCCGTAAATGGGGGGTGGGGAGGGGGTGTATCTTCAGTAAATATATGAGTCAGTTTCGTTTGTTGCCGAAAATATGGAATTATTTGCAGGATATGCTAGAGATCATCATGAACATCACACAAGATACAAGTATCGCTTATTGAACATGAAAACTAACCTGACATATGTTCAAAAAAATATACCATATACTGTCATTCAAATTTATAACAAACTACCCAAGTCGCTCATATTATTGCCCCCAAAGAAACTCAAATTGAAACTAAAAGATATTCCTTTATCAAGAGCATACTACACAATAGAAGAGTATTTCTCAGAGAGTTGGCAACTCTAAATTGAATTTTATATCTATATCATTTAAGTGTTATTTTTATGTCTGTGAATGGGTGTCCTTCATACGCTTCTGTATTATTTCTGTAATATCTTTTTTTGTACTTAATATTATTATTTTGTGTATTTTTATTGTGTCTATATACTATATCTTGACATGTTCTATGCCTTTTTTTTGGCTTTGATTTTCAAAGAACGAATAAAGATTATCTATCTATCTATCTATCTATCTATCTATCTATCTATCTATCTATCTATCTATCTATGGGATGTGTATACGTGTCGGTTCGATTCGAGGATCGCGAGTGAAACATTTATTTGCCAAAATCATAGCAAAGCGCTTTTGTTGAAGAATATTCGCAATTTTATTTTGTTACGTCCCAGTATATGGACGAGGTTCAATTTTGATAGTTGTTGTCAGTTGTCAATGTAGAAACACCAGATGAAAAAATATAAGTCAGATTTGTATGAAGATATTTTATTCAAAGTAGATGAAAGATTCAAAAATAGTTTCTATTCGAAAAGTTATTAAAAGCACCGCGAATTGTTACATTTCGTCATTAGTGCGTACCGGTATGTGTAAGCTCCACACTTATAAAATGAATTTTGATTCATTCATTTCAAAAAACATTTCAACTGGTTAGGAGACTTGATATGGGGATTTGGAATTAAAAGCACCTTGGAAAGAGAAATTAGTCTATCCAATTAGAATATCAAACATAGTTTGAAATGAATGTCTGGTAGACTACGAGCAGAAAACAACTACTTTCCTGGTAAATACCACGCAGAACATTGAATTATATCTGCTCGTAATCCATGCAACGATTCACACTGTGAATGCAGATCGCAAATGTTTCTTTCTTCCTAAGACGTGACAAATTCACATCGGGACAGGCACGCCTAACAACCTACAGACCGGTTTCGGGCTTATTGGCCCTCATCAGTGCAGGGTAGTTATCCGAGTAGAGACCGTAAGATCTCCACTCGAAGCGTTGCCTGTCCCAATGCACCTTCGTCGCGTTTATTTGACCGCACTGAGCCGCGTTCCAACAGACAATTGGAAGTGACGACACCATGCGGCAGAAGAAAGAAACACTCCAGAACTAAATCTCCCAAATCACAGAACTTGGAAGTGGCTTATAGCTCGACTAAGCTAATAAATGAAAAATGGAAAAGCCATAAATTGGACAACAATTTTAGAAAGAGAAATTAGTCTATCCAATTAGAATATCAAACATAGTTTGAAATGAATGTCTGGTAGACTACGAGCAGAAAACAACTACTTTCCTGGTAAATACCACGCAGAACATTGAATTATATCTACTCGTAATCCATGCAACGATTCACACTGTGAATGCAGATCGCAAATGTTTCTTTCTTCCTAAGACGTGACAAATTCACATCGGGACAGGCACGCCTAACAACCTACAGACCGGTTTCGGGCTTATTGGCCCTCATCAGTGCAGGGTAGTTATCCGAGTAGAGACCGTAAGATCTCCACTCGAAGCGTTGCCTGTCCCAATGCACCTTCGTCGCGTTTATTTGACCGCACTGAGCCGCGTTCCAACAGACAATTGGAAGTGGCGACACCATGACAAATTCCCGATGTGAATTTGTCACGTCTTAGGAAGAAAGAAACATTTGCGATCTGCATTCACAGTGTGAATCGTTGCATGGATTACGAGGAGATATAATTCAATGTTCTGCGTGGTATTTACCAGGAAAGTAGTTGTTTTCTGCTCGTAGTCTACCAGACATTCATTTCAAACTATGTTTGATATTCTAATTGGATAGACTAATTTCTCTTTCTAAAATTGTTGTCCAATTTATGGCTTTTCCATTTTTCATTTTTTTAAAAGCACCTTGTTTCTATTTCACATTCGACAACATCGACTGCAGATTTCATTAATAATGAAGGACAACAGATCCGTTACGTTGATTAGGTGAATATGAAGATAGCCATATTTTGATCAGGTTGAAACACAAAACTTATACTACCAATAAGCTCTGTGGGTTAGGTGCATTCCTGCTTATTTCTGTTCCATGCTCCTCAAAAGATATGCTACTCAGTTTTGGAGGTTATTTTTATATTTGACTTGTGGATGGATTGGAGTTTCCTATGGGAGTTTCTTTCGGACTGAAATTTATGTTTTGACTGATTATTTTTTTTATAGTCCTAGTTCGTGAGCGAGAGGGTTAAAAAATGATAGTTGGTTATCTTTCAAATAATACTTAATGAAAGATCAAAGATAATTTGCGTGCATACATGGTGAAATTTAGATCATGAGTTTCAACATATCTAGTGAAAACGTTAGGTTATGATTTCATTTGTCTTTCCCATATTATTAGATGAGTATCTAACTAATTTCGGCATTTTTTAAGGCAGAAAATGGGGGCGCCTTCTCCAGCCAAATTATCGAAATTCCTGATTTTTTTTTAGTCATACACTCTCTAACTGAAAGATTTTAAACATCGTTTCAACACATTTTCACAAAAACTTTACCTGTAAACTGACAAAAAATCTTCCTTCGACAGGCGATAGCGATTATGGTCGGCGAACACCAGGTCAAGAAGGGTGATTTTCCGTTAGTTTACAGGTGGGGTTTTTGTGGAACTGTGTCGAATCTCTAATGTTAGGTCGTGAATATGGTACAGCTGAACAGCAGAAGGAATTTCGAGCGGATTTGGCTGGATTTGGTGTCGATGAGATTTTCCTCGTTTCTCTTTATTGTTCCATATAAGTTTCTTGATTACGTATTGATTGTTTGTATTTCTTCAATTCCTAATTATTTAAATGGTTAAATCAGGTTCAAGACTGTCGCAAATATTTCCAGTGTCGGTGTCCAGGTCAGAAATCAATGTCTAACAAAAATTTGGAAAGTTTATCTGCATGTTCACAGCAACTCATCCAACTTTCTCCAACAAAATCAGTGCCTTTTGTAAATGTAAGGTAAATAATACTGGAATCCTCTTGGTTTTTGTCCAAAAATAGCAAATCTGCTACCTGGCATACTTTTATCAGATGGTATATGAAATTAAAATGATTTCATAAACACTACACACTTTTCAATGGGGGTGATGTAATTATTTATTAATATTTATCCACACTATTAAATCTTCTTACTGAGTAACTTGTCTATACCTACAATTATTGAAGAACTCTATTTAAAAAAAAAACAATTCGTACAGCCACGATCCACAATTGTGCCACAATATGAATATGGAAACATAATTACATAAACGTAAACAAAGATTCAGGGCCGCCAGTGACGTCACGATCGCGTCGTTCGATGTGCCAACATTCCGTCTTATGGCAATGAACCATCCTTCTCTAGTTTACTATCCTTCATCCTTGGTCTCTTACGGCGTATGATCATTATTGTAGTTAAAAGATGAATGCTACTACTGCACTATGCCAGAAATATTATAATTGAATATCTCAGATTCCACAGTTCATCTGAATATAGATAACTTATTGAAAACAACATTAGAACTATAAACAGCCGTTGAACTAAAAACGAAACATCTGGTAGTGATAAAATATCTCTGATAATTCTTTGCCAATATTTACGTTAGATATATTATGAAAACATATGAAATATTGCCAGGAATGAAAAAAAATCATCTTAGTTAACCTTTTACCAACTAACGTGATCTTGAAGCCTTCAATGCGAAATCAACGAAAGTCACTTTCCATCTCAGTCAACGTACCTTATGTTTTTCAGGGGCAGCCCCGCCGTGGCAGAAACCGCCCCCCAGGGGGAGCAAACCTTCCTCTACGCCGAAATCGACTTCATGAAGAGCGAGAGCCTGAAGCAGAACGCCAACAATAACCAAAGTTTGTTGCACAACGCTAAAGTCAAGCATTAAATTCGATGTACGGTACGTTTTAGCGTTTCAAGTGTATGACAGTCGACCGCTTTTTGGTCCTGATCCGGTGTGGGGGTGGATCGTTCCAAGAAATTTCAGTATGTACACGGGGGATGAAAATGACGTGGATTTGATTGATGTTTTCACCCAATTTTTAGCTAGCTAATTATTATCAATATGTGCAATCTTTTGATTTTGTTGCATTCGACAGATGGCAGATTCTATGGCGGTGTTCAATGGTGAACATTTTCAATACAAGTGAATGTTTCTTCTATATAAGAGATTTGTCGATTATGTCGCCATTAACCTAATAAATGTCATCAAATTCTACAAGTTGGCACCAACAGTTGGTTCTATTAATGGACGAGTTCAGCAATTCATTGCCAACCTTGAAAATAGCTGAGAAGTTTCTCCTCTGGAAACACATTATTTTTATAAAATATCCGGATGATATAAAAATCGATAAGAAAGAAAATGGCATCGATATCTCATGAAAATAATGTGTTTCCAGAGGAAGAACTTTTCAGCTATATTCAAGGTTGGCAATGAATTGCTGAACTCTTCTATTATTCTTCTATTCTATTGACAGCAAGTGTCATTTTTTTTTATTTCAAATATACTTTACGGCTTCAGAAACTGAGGAAAAGTATAATGTATGCTCACACGGGATATTCATTTCGCACTCTTATAATACTCCGGTACATGAGTATCATTTCGTGCTCGGTAAAGAATATACTATTTCTCAGTGTATCAGGAACAATAAAAAATATATGTACAATTTCAAATCAAAGAAAATATTAGTGCCAACTGTTTGAATTGGAAGAATTGGCCCTATAGAAGGATCTGCAAGATCATGTTTCTCATCAAATATTCGTTTGTTTTATAAAAAAATAGTTATTTTTATTGCAGTGTCAAGTGTGAAATAATCTAATAATTCATGCCAGAGGCAAACATTTTACTGCTTCAATCAGTATTGTTGATGACATTTGGATTTATTCAGGAATAAGTGGACCAAATTGTTTCTGTTGCCTATTACAATTCTTTATGAACCTCATAATTTTTGAAATGAAGAATATAGTGAGATTAAATTGATCATAAAATTGTTGTCTGAAAAAATTACCAACGACGTAACAATGTGTCTTTGTTCTGGGACACCAAAATCATATTATGTCATACTCTTTGGGAGCTCTTGGTGAACTGTTAGTTATTTTAATTTTGTCACATTGATACGATTGGTAAAACATTACTTGTGTCAATTTTTAACAGTAAAAAGAAACAGAAAACACCACTAGAAACCACAAACACGTCCTTGTTACTATTTGAGTTTCGTCTCACCAAATCCGATGTGTTGAAGCTTGATCCAAATATATTTCATTCTTCATCAATTATTATTGGTGCGAACGAAATGGTAGCAACTCATTCATCGTCCCCCGTACATTTTCTTCTAGACGTGGATGCGATTCGAACGATCACCCTGTACGCCGGTACTGAAAAAATTCACACAATTTATGTAGCGTTTGTAATTTTGTATAATCGGCTATTGGTTGGGCGAATCGTGCGAATATTTTGGCGCCCGTTATCTGAATATCACTTTCAGGTTATATGCCAGAGCAGCTATATTTTTCCTATTCCCGTTTAGTTTAAATTTTGTACATAGTATTTTTTATCTCTTCTCGTTTTCGCGCAGTTAGGAGTTGATATCTTATACATAGACGTTTTGTAATCATTATTATTATTATATTGGAATTGTCCGCGACTATAACCATGAATGAATGGCTTTCTCTTTGTTAATAATTATAATCATGTTATGCAGAGTTGATGAAACGTGATGGTTCGTTTTTATCTTAAAAAAATTCGCTTTGTCTTTGTAGGGAAATCTGAAATGTTCCGATAATAATATCAGATTCACTGTGCTATTTACGTTTATACCTGCATAGTTAGTCTTTCATTTTTCAATTTCTTGTTAGATACTGAATACAAAACTACTTCCTGGGAGCACTGGGTGGTTTAAATTCAAGGCTCATCATACAAGGTCAGTTGAATCATGACAAATTTTATGCCAATTAGAATGCCATTTCGAAACCAATCTTCCCCCCTAGAAGATGAATTTGGCTTCTCACATTTCGTTATTGTTGATACAGTCTGAGTTTTCCTAGAAAACTATGATCCATTACAGATTAAAATTTTTTAAGACAGAACGACAAATTATTTAAAAATCTTTGAGCATTGAAACGTTTTGAAGTCAAAATTTATGATTGATCGTGTAGTTTTTGAGGTGTCTGAAGGTAAACTAAAATGAATTAAAAAAACCCGAGTATGTAAGAAACCTTGGTAGTCAAATTTAGCAACGAAGAAAAGGTAGCGATGATGTCATAAATGTCTAAAAATCGCTTCAAAAATCATCACTGAAAAATTAAATGGTTTTTATAAAAATTTCGACTTCCAAAATTTCGAAACTGCAATTGTTTGTTATACTGTTGGATTTCAGCCATCACAGTACGAAAAATACAACGAATCGCAAATTATATCGAACGTTCGAAATTTTATCTTGCTTTTATCCTAAATTCTCGAAAAGGATTTTGAAAAAAAAACAGATGGCATTGATGGTAATTACCATAAATCTTATAACGCTAGATCCGGGATCATGTATTTGTTTAGTATCAGAGAGGTCTGCAAGAAAGTAGGTACTATGATCACGTGGTACGACACATTTGTATGGTCAGAAATTAAAACGACCAATCAATGGCTTAGGGCATTTTTTGCGACAAAACAGTTTCGAAGACCGTTTTAAAACAGTTTATATCTCTACGTCATCATTTTATAAGCCGAAAAAATGCAACGTTTCCTAACCTAACCACAGATGACAGTTCACCATATTAAAACATGATTGAAACGGTCCGGGAGATGCTTTTAAAACGTTTTGAACCAGAATCAAGTGTGACATCACAAATGCTTCAAGAAAATGGAGTGTTTCAAAACTGTTTCAAATAGTTTCAAAACAGTTCCTCGCAAAAAAATGCCTATAGTGCATTCAACTCCCCCAGACCTACAAATAACCTGGATACCGGATCTAGCGTAAGCATATTAAATCTATGGCAATAACGTTCCTGTGAGTTCCTGTTCCTGTATGCCTTATTTTTGTTTCATTCCAACTCTATTTCAAAAAATGAACCGTTACAGAGATACTCAGGGTTTTCCATACTCTCTTTTCAACTCCGTATAACATAAGATACTTCGATCTACAATCGTGCAATATATTCACATTTACTTTTTCGTCATCTCTGAAAGAATTGCTAGCGATTATTATAGCCCTAGGGCGATAATATGATTTTGGCTGCACGGTTGTAGATGCGTAAATGTAGAAAATGGGGTGATGGATGGAGAGTTTCGATGAAAATGTTGTACCCGATATGGGAACTGTATCAATTCATCACAGTCTGATTGATGCATAATACCTTACTGTTATTGTAATGGTGAGTTTTTGATGTAATGTTGGTGAGGATACTTCAATTATTAGGAACATTCACGACTCTGTTCGACGACATTATTTGCATTTATATTTTTCACTGCTCCTTGGTGATTTTTAAACTGTTACCAGACATTGTTTTGAAATAATTCATTTGGTTTAAAACATTGCTAGTGAAAGTGTCATTTCCCATATCTTCTTCATTATATTTATGATGTAAAAGAAGAAAGCCCTGTTTATATGTATATTATTTATTTTAGCGAATACATATTCATAATTCAACCTCGTTTTAAAGAAATAGACTGAATCCCTAGGTAATTTTTATCTTATTCGTGAATGTTGTATATTATTATGTTATAATTGAAATGTTGATTTTGTTTAGGTATACACAACAATCTCGAAGTAAAATGATGTAATAATGCTTTGCAGGTTGGTTCGTTTAAGGGTAGTTTGGGTAGGTGTCATCTTTATTTATAAAAAAAATTAATAAAAAGTTATTGAGGGTCAAAAGGATTTATGATTATCCATTAGTGCACTTTTCGGAATTTATCAAAAACACTGAAGGCGGAATTATGCACAACGCTACACCGTTTCTCAAGTTGTCTTCTATTTTTCATTGAAAGGTGATAGTTATCTTTCAAAGAATAGATGGAGTTAATTTGTTTGCATACATAGTTGAATGTAAATACTGATTTTCAACATCTAGTGAAAAAGAGGATGATTAAGAAATAACAGATCGTTAAAAAAGCGGTGTGAATAAATCCGCCTTTAAGTTTGCATTCTGGTGCTTGAAGTTTTTGCGGAGCCTGCTAGAAAATAATTTCATTAATTGGATATTCGTAAATATGCTTGCTTAGGAGAGTATTTATTATAGTTGTATATAAAATGATTCAAACTTTTGGAAAATAATATTTGCAGCTCTGCGCGTGCACAAAATCATTTAGTTACATTAAAAATCTCCAGTGCTTGGTAGATTAATTCCCAATGTGACTATGCAGCTTCAGCTGGTGTTCGAAAGTTTATTTTGAGTTTAAATCTAAATATCCTCGTTTGATGAAAATTTTAAGAGATAAATGTGTGTCAACATGAACACGTTATTCATTATCCCTGAAGAAATGGAACCGGGATTGATGAAAATCGAAGAAAAATATCCTTATGGCTTTTATACAATATAGGTAAATGAGTTGTTGTAAAATTCGATCAAATTACTGGAATGCTATAGCTTTGACAATTAATATTATGCATGGTGGATCAGGAAGATCGAAAGAAATATGTGTAGTGACGTGGATTCGACGCAAAAAATCATTTCACGGTCCAACTTTGAGAATCGATATAATCAATGTGATTATTTGCTGTACATACCACTGGTACTTACACACCAAAGTTTAAAAGCAATTGTGCTTGCATCAATAGAGAGAAACATTCATAATCTTAAAATTAAACTAACTGAAATAAAAACCAACAACATTCAGGTATAGAACACTAATTTGGGACAACCTGTTGATGTAGTTGTCTTGGGCATGTATGACAATGCATTTTGTTGTACAAAAGATTTTTCAAGATAGCGCACGATTTCTAGTATAGCAGAAAATTTCGAAAAATATCAAAATAAATATATAAGATCTGTGCTGTGTGAGGTACTGTAGCACCTTTTCCATATAATTCAAATTATTTGGGAATCGTTCCTTATTCATCTCAAAGTTTTTAAATAATATCACCATTAAACGATCGGATACATCAAATATTAGATAATGAGTTCAGACAAACAGCATAATCTGCATAATTATTATGCACTAGACAAAATGTGTACAAGCTCCTCGTTTCTAATGTCATACACGGCACGGGATGTTTACATAGATATGGCGTTTATACTTATTGCTAATTGCAATCTTTTACGTTGATAAAAATGCGACAATTGATATTCAAAAGATGCGTCGCCAGTATCGTCGTCATTGAATATTCTTGCGATAATTCTGTTCAAATAAAACCTTTGTGGTAATTTTACGAGTGGTGAAATTAGTATATCCAATCGACCATATTTGGACTGCAATTTCATTTTTTGTCTCCAAATTGTCACCAAACAAAACCGTATCAGTGAGAACATCCCTTTTGTAAGCATTTCAAAATGGGCTCAAAACGCAGTTAAAATGTACTCACAATCAATGTCTTTGAGTTATTGTGAATCAATGATCATCATTATCGATTGGTGGCAACCAGTTTCTTCCTAAAAATATCTCCCATGTTGTTTTTTGTCTTGAGCATTAGTTCTTCGATTTTTCTTGAATTGATTTTCAGCTCCACATGTATTTTATTTTAAAAAATTTTTTTTTGTCCGAAAAATGTGTAATGTAAATGTGTTCTTAATAATGTATCTTATACTTTCAAATGGATGGAAATATTTTATTTCATATTGCGGGCAAAAATAGAATTTTTTACCTACATTAACATAATATCCAGCGATTTTATACTACACATAGTTGCATAGCTTCTCCTTAGAACAGTGGTGTTAACATTGTGATTGTGTAGTCACTGGTCTATATTTAGTAACTTTATTTTTAATGATAGGAAATTGTTGTTGGCATAGAAATGTTGTCGGAATTGTTGTTTAGGAAATGAGAATGAACCTTAGGAAATGAGCAGTTTTGGAAAATGTAATATTAATCTAATAATCCATATTATATACCATTTTTTATGTATAAAAAGCCATTTGGAATAAATGATTGATTAGAAGTATGCGTTTTATTATTGGAGATAAATATATTCTGTCAATAAAATGTTGTATAAAGGAAGTTTATTTTCCTGTCTATCCATGTTTTTATATGTGTTAACGATCAGCCTTTTTCACATCCCTCAATTTCTGTTATATAATTTGATCAAATTCATTATATAAGAGGTACAATTTTGAATATTCTGCACAGAATTGTGTCGACGGGCAGTTGAATGATAATGGTGAACTTCTTTTCCTGGCCTTTTTAACATGAAAACGCCTGAACAATAAATCTTGCTAAATTCAGTCTGGTTTTCATCAAAATTCAGAAGCAATAAGCACATGATCAAAATTCGAAAGCAAGCACATGATTGAAACAATTTTTCGAATATTTATCTACGCAAAGTGCCTCTATTTTTAATGAGAACCCCCAGAACTAGAATTTAATTGATTCAAAATAGTGTAACCAGTCTCATTTTCATCAT
The DNA here is from genome assembly GCA_029955515.1 of Chrysomela aeneicollis. Lineage (NCBI taxonomy): Eukaryota > Metazoa > Arthropoda > Insecta > Coleoptera > Chrysomelidae > Chrysomela > Chrysomela aeneicollis. The sequence continues at coordinate 4,611,993 of JARUHQ010000018.1, read as the reverse complement.
TGCCATGAGTCACAGGTGGTATATAAAAACATTTCGCGCCTTTTTCATTAATTTTAATACCTATTGGTCGCTAGTTCTGTGTCTCTCCCACTCAGTGAATACGTTTCTCACTTCAATACATGTAAAAGAAGAATAGATATAGGTACACTGATGACTGATTGCACGGTTTATAGAGAGACGGTTGTCTGGTAACTGCTGCATGGTAGGAGAACTACGTCATCAGCTACGTCACAAGAATGCTGTAAATGGCATTCTACCACAGTGTTATTATTACTTGTGCAATATTTCATATGATTCTGACTGCTTTGAGGGCTGATTTTGTATTGTTACACTATCATGGCATGGATATGTGCACAACTATTAAATAAATATTGTGATGGAGATGACAAATACTTATTCACCTTTATAATTGATGTAGAAAATGTTGCCACAATCCAATAGGTAGGTAAATTGAATTGATCTTTGTTTCTTTTCATTCCACTGTAATATTAATTTTCCAATGTTTCATTCCATCTGCCCAAATGAAGGGCATGCTTACCTACAATTTTTTGATTATATTCATATATTCATCATATTTGATGGTACCTCTCTTGTATAAACGACTTGTTTATAACAAATCACATACCCTTTTTGAAGAGTTAGCACCATAGAGAAACAAGTTAGCACACTTGAAGCCTTTCCAACAGATAACTGAATGCACCAGATGGGAACTGATCTTGTATAATTTGATGCAAATAAGCTTGCAGACAATTCTTTGTCACTGGACATGAAGATTTTCATCTAAAAATAAACCTAAGACCGAAAAAATATAAATAATTGGAAAAGCGCGCTATTTTAGTATATCCCGCTGTTTCTTAATAACGTTATGAACGATGCATTCATCCTTGTCAGTAGCATGGACAAAAGTCTCATATATGACAGCATTCTTATGACGTAATCAGCTCCTCATCGCTCATTGGTCATAAGTTACCAGACAACCGTCCTCTATAAACCGTGCACTGAGTGCACACTAGTTAATCCAAAATGGGATTCACAGAAGTTCGAAATAACATCTCGGTACTCGGTAGTTAGGCAAGGGCTGTAGAACTCTTAGAATAAAATCTCAATGACAAGAGTTCAAGAAAAGGGTAGTTAGATAGAGATACAGAGATAGGCACTCTGAGCTGAGTGAACCATTCCGGAGGGGTTGAAAGTACTAAGCCATTATTTGGTTGCAAATGCAAATGTGTTGTCCCACGTGACCATAGTACCTACTTCCTTCCTGACCCCTCTAAATCACTGCTCTAAACCAAAAAATTACTACAGGATGCCGGATCTAGCGTAATCAATAAAGATATATGGTTATATTAGTTTTGTGTTTTATGCTTATTATACATATTGTGTTCTGTGACTTTTTATAGGTTAGTTTCATTTAAACTTCAAAGTTAAAATCAAAGTACATATTATTATTACATTTTGATTATACATTAGGTTGCATGTTGCATTCGGGTTTTTCAGTATTTGAATGGTTTCATTGGAAATAATAACATGTGATTCAAATTCAAACCCTGATTTCGGTGAGTTCAATGTCAATATAAATCTGCTTTCATCATCCTTCAATTTGTGAAGACAAGGAATTATACAGAAATAATTTACTACCTGGGGCTCAAAATCTATTTAAAATCATATAATTAATTTGTATTTCTCAAACACGGACTCTCGAGTGAATGTATGACAAAGTGTGAGTGCTATTTATCCCCATTTACTGTAAAAATGTGTTCCATTCATTATTTTATATGTATATTAATCTTTACAGTATATAAGAACAATGGAGACTGTTGATATCCAAGCTGTGGAATCAAAATTAACTGATGTAACTGTGACAGCAATTCCTATGATTACTAAAACCTCAAATGTCATACAGCCTCAAACTGCAAATTCCAAACAAGACCCAAGCTTATCTAAATATGCACAGCTCTTAGGAGTCATTGAGGAAATGGGAAGAGAAGTCAGACCTACCTATGCAGGAAGTAGAAGTTCTGCTGAAAGGTTGAAAAGGAACATTGTCTCTGCAAGAATATTAGTCAGAGAGTGCTTGATTGAGACTGAAAGAAGTGCTAGACAGTAAGTTTGAGTTAAATTCCTACATCTTCCTGGGTATGCATGACATACTGAATAGTGGATTTGTGAGTTGTGGTTGTGAGTAGGGATTTTAAAGAAGCAGAGCTATAATTGAATTAGTCTTGTGAATCACTATTGATCATTATTATGCATACTCAGGAGTATTGGGGCCATTCACAAATACAGTGCCTAAACCATGTTCAAAAAGTATTTTCAACCTTTTATCACCTTATAATATGTTATTATATTTTTAAGTATACAAATATTGTAAATTTCATATTGCTGAAAAACTGAAGGAAAGAAATAATATTGTGATACTCAATCCAAATAATAATGATTCAATCAGGTCAAGCAATAGTACAAATAATATTGAATGTAAACTTGATATAATAAATATATTTTATAAGCTACATGCTATACAGAATGTTTTTCAAATAGCAACATGAGTATTATTATTTAGAACAATCCACATTCCCCTTCTGGCTTTCTTTATCAATTGATGCAGTTCAAAATTTATTTTAAGCCATTCCACCTTGATTTCATCTTTATTTCTATATAAAGCAACCATGAGATTGAGATACATAAAAATATGCATAATATATGATTCCACATTTAAACTTTTTAATATTCATATCTTTTATTTCAATTTATTCAAATTTGTGAAGAATATATTCTTGAATCTCCTTAATTAAATTAATCATTACACAAGTTGAAGTATAACTGCAGCAAAAACAAAACCCAATAACAGAATTAATAGAAATAGTTGAGAATTTTTGAATCTTCAGTGGTACCTACTTATTTCAATACATTATTTTCTTGAAACAACTTGCAAAAACAGTTATACATACTTATGTTGAAACTTATATTGGTATGTATAAATGCATTTGCTTGGACTAAATTAAAAAGTACCTAAATGCTGAGATGAAATACATGTAAGAAATGGATCACCTATGTTGCTTATACCTAGCCCTGTTGAAAACATAATGAACTTCAAAGTAGTGTTGTCTACTAGTTGTCCAGCTACCATCAGTTGAATGCAATGGTAAAAACTTCAACTACTACTCGTAATTTCATCTGCTGGTGATTCATTAGCAGCATGGACAGATACTGGTGGTAAATAGTAAGCCTTTATCAAACCATGCAGTCTCGCTACTTCCGAATCTTCTCGTTCCAAAATCCTCAATGATTGAGAGAATTTGATGATGCCTTCCCTGCCCTCTGGAAACCCGAAATCTTTAATGACGTCCATTTGTACTTGCATGACTACGGGAAAGAGGTACTGCATCATTTTTAGCATTTCGTTGCCGACGTTGTCTCTTGCTTCATCTAGTTTTTGGGTGATTTCTGTGGTTTGTAATTCTTCCAATGTTTTATTTAATATTTCTCTAGCCGAGTCGGAGGTCAGTGGTGTTATCATCGTAGATTTCGACATTGATGAGAAACTTTGTTTTGATAAGCTCTGACAGCAAATTTTTAGGTTCGGGGAGTTCGGACTTCGGGGTTAGGTTAGGTTTGACAGGGACGGACGTTGACGTTATTGACGTCAGCAGTGATACGTAACGGTGGATTTATGCAGTGGTTTTAAGTTTTAAGTCGTAAGGAAAAATCGACCATTTATGCAAGAAGTTTTAAGGACTGTCAATGGTGTCAATCCTGTTATTTTGTGTGCTTATTTTTCTCATTTCCTTCGATTCAATCCAAATTTCCAGACTAAATCCTATTTTTATTTATGTCTATTTGCTTTACATGCATTCAACTCCTGCTGTTTGTTACGATACCCTTTTGCAAAATCAGACGCATGCGTAAATCGATCGAGTTTTAAGTCGTACGTCGTAAGAGATAAATGTTGGCCAACTTTTCTTAGGACTTAAAACTCATGACAGTTGTATAAATGGAAACATTGAAAACCAATGGATGAACTTCTTATGACTTATTACTTAAAACAAAGTCAGCTAAATGGAAAAAATGTAGTCTTCCGTGCACTATAATGTCTGCCCAATCAGCGAAAATCGCCTACAGTGATCTTCCAATCAAAATTAATACCACTCAAGCAGCGCCGCTTCCTATAAACCATTTTAGTATTTCTATCTCTGTTTTGGACCTAACCTAGGACAGAGTAGGATATTGGATGATATTCTGATATAGTGAATGTTGAATGAAATGGACGCGCAAAAGTCATCGTGAAGTCGTGAATTTATATTAATCATACTTGTAAAAGCATCTGGCCTGGCCAAATGAACATACCTAATTTGGGTATTCTGTGATATAGTGATGAATAATGAATACAATGTTAACCCCCAGTCGAACCTTTACATGAGACGATTTCAATCGCACAATTCAAACTGGAAGCACTGGGACATCTAGAGAAACACTCGAGAATTCAGTTCACTACCAAATACACTAAAATTGTGGACTTACCTCGGAAAGTTGTAGGCACACAGCTCTTTTTGAGGAATTTCAGTATCAAAATGGTTAGTACAAATGCCACAGAGTATTCAGAAATCTCTAGAGACATTCTATATAAAGCTAGAATGAATCATTTTATATTACCTACCACAAAGATTCTTCATGCAAACTATAGGTACCTATTAGTATATTTTCTTGCCCATCATGCTTTCCAAAATTGAAGTCACTGGCGAATTCATGAAATCCTATCACTTTTTATTGCTTAGTTTTAGCGCAAAGTCGTGGCGTGGATGCATTTTCGCGGAAATGAAAAAGTATAAAAGAAACAAGAAATATTTTGAAGGAATGTGACATTTACTTGACTGACATGTGCACCCCAACCTACAAAATATGTGAAAAATCAAAAAATGGCAAAAATGCGTTATTCACTTGTTATACCACTCAAGCAGCGCCCTCAAACAATCATACACTGAACTTGGCCATTGAACAGACATTATAGTGCACGGAAGACTAGATTTTTTCCATTTAGCTGACAGTGTTTTCTATGGCTGACTTTGCTTAAAACTTGAGACTTAAAACTTACGACTTAAAACGTCTGCATAAATCCACCGTAAGAATGCAAGGATAAACTACGAAGGCCCGAGGGTGTTAGGTACAAGACTGGTACTGACCAAGGTACTACCAAGAGTACCAAGCACCACTGACACTACTGTACTACTGAACCAAAGAATACCCTTCTCTTTGACTGAACTGACGTACCATTCACATTCGATTTTCAATTTTCATACTGTGAGACTGTGCAGTGTGCAATGCATTGTGCAAGAATTCAAATCCACATGAATACAAGCATAGCTGTTAAAATCCACCAATAACAACCATTTACGTTTTGGCGGTAGGTTCGAAATGGTTGGTATTGACATCAGTGAAGGCAGTTGAAGAAGGAAAATTTGATTGAATAAAAAAGGGAAATTTGAACGCGCTATATTCATCCAATGAGACTTCTCTGACCTGAACGAACTAACCTATCAAGATCATTATCGTTGATTGATGTATATCAACGATCATTATCGTTGATTGATGTATTGCTTATTTTCAGTAGATTTTTGAAGAAGAGAATGTTGAACGAAAAAATTCAAATTTGAACGCGCTATCGCGCTATATTAATTCAATGAGACTTACCTGACCTGAACGTACTAACCTATCACTAGATCACTATTTGTCGGGACTTTTGAGGGAGCAAAATATGATTAAAAAAAAGTGCTCTTCAACTACTGGGTGCCCGGTCAGAGATATTTGAGACTTGACAAAAAAAAAGAATCAACAGGATTTGAACCCCAGTCGTCAGCTTGTAAAGCTGGCTGACTCACTGTCCATCTAACTTGTATAAATTAGTTCTGGCTAGCTTCGTTTTTGATCGGACTGTTGTCTCAAATCCTTCGTAACACGCAGGCGCAACTATAATAGTTCTGATTGGTGGATTTTAACACCTATGCTTGTATTCATGTGGATTTGAATTCTTGCATGCATTGTTTGGCCACAGTATGTAAGGCCTGTAAGGGGTCTATTCTTGTCTATACCAAAGAGAAGGGAACCTCTATTCTTTGGCAGTTTTACGTGTTTCAAAACAGAGCTTCTGTATAACTGTATAGACGAATGTTTAGTGTTTACCTAATTACTCACCAAATTAGTGGTGCAGCAGGCAGCTGGTAGATGTAGAAGTTATGAAATAATTTTAGATTTCATTTGATAACCATAATCCAGAATGCCAGGCAGAAGGTGTGCTATTTTTGGTTGCAATAATAGCCGTGTTGTTACAAAAACCAAGAATTCAAGTATAATTTACCATACTTTTCCAAAAGACACAGATTCTGTTTCAAGTACTATTTTGAAAAAATGGATTACATGCTGTAAACGTGCAGAAGTATTTAATCCTCGTACGTCTGTGATTTGTTCTACCCATTTCACTGCTAATGATTATGAAAGAGATCTACAAAATGAACTCTTGGGTAAGATGGATACAAGGCTTGATTAATTATGATTATATTATATCCTTGAAAAGAGTGCTGTTTCATTCTCATTTTCAGGTTTACCTTTGAAGAAGATTTTGAAGAAAACTGCGGTTCCTACATTTAATATACCAGGCAAGATTGAAAATGTAGCTACCACATCAATCATAGATGAGCCATGTGAGAAGAAGAAACAGAAAAATCTAGTGAAATCATTATTGAATGCAAGTTCCCGGGATGATGGTATCTTCAATGCAGGTTCTCAAGATAAACATATTGAAACTTGTTCTCCCAGTGAGACCGTCTTTATGCAGCCATCATTTGCAAAGAATGAGCCACAACATTCCACACAGGCATCACCAGATGTTGAAAAACAGACCTCTCTTACCTCAACCTTGATCCAATCACTTGAAACTGTGGAGAAAAAATATAGTGATCTCTTGCAAGCTCATAGCAAATTAAAAACTGAATTTTCTCTTTCAAAAAAGAAAAACCAACATAAAATTAAATCACTGAATGCTCAGGTGAAATACTATAAATTCAAATACAGTCCAAATACATGTTTCCCAAAACAAAAAGAAAAAACTGCTGAAAATCTGTTGGGAATGTTTCTAACTAAGAATCAAATTGATTTACTTTTGAAAAAGAAGAAAGTAGTCAGATGGACCCCAGAAGAAATTGCCATTGCATTAACAATTTTATATTACAGCAAAACATGTTATTTATATATTAAGAACAAGCTGCATTATCCATTACCAAGTTTATCCTCATTGAGAAGATGTATGTAATTTGAATGTTAGTCAGTCAAGGCATTTTGACTGATGTTATGATGATGTCAAATGTCTGATTTTGTTTATTTTTTTCCTTTCTCAATAAAATTCTCCTTTTTCAAGAATTTACTGAAAATAGTGATAAGGCCCTCACTGATAGGTTAGTTTGTTTGGTTCAGGCAGTCTCAGCGTTTAAATTTCCGTACAGCAGATATTTTCTATCTACTTTTAAGGCGGGTTCAGCCAGCTCAAAATGCATAATGGAATAACAATTTTTTTGTCATTTGTGACTTGTGTGATTAACAATTATCAACCATTGATTTACAATGAAGGTACGAAGAGGTAAATCAAAAGCAATAAAAGTTACAAATTTAACATTATTATTTATGACTGTTGCTGCAACTACAGTCGCTTAAGCTACGAATCAACCGAATCATGAATCATCTGAAAAGGTATGGTTTAGGCGATGGGCCCATCCCAGAATAGAAAGTTATGGCGGATTTTGATATTTGACAGATTTAGGGAAAAATTTGACAGTTGACAAAATAAGTGTTCCATGTCAAAATTGAATTGAAATGTTAACAAATCCAAATTCCAGAAAAAAATCCTTCCTCTTTGTGCCTTTTAATTCTAAGGAATATCTAATATATACCTATGCTCTTTGCTGGAACTATTTCGATGTTGATGACATCGGGTGAGATCATTCAAAAGAGTACGGCTACAGTTAGTACAGTTTTATACGCGGCTTGCTGCTTGCATCAGTTTGATATCACAGTACAACTGTGACAGTACTTTGTGGTATCACCAAAGAGAAGATTCTATGGTATCAGTATGGTGGTATCACAGATTCACAGATGTTTGCAAGGAGTCAAGGACGGCGGACGCACTAACTCGTAGGAGCTTGCGCATTACGTACATCTATGGTTCTGTATTTCTGGTTGCGTGATTACTGGCGCTAGCAGGTGTATGGTGCATAGATATGGGGGTTCTCTGGGTTCTCTGATCTGTGATATGACATGAGTAAGGTACGAACACTGAACTCAAACAAGAAATGGAACGACAATATAGCAGGATGCGCGAGGATTATTTACGGCCAACAGGCGAATCATAAACCTTGAATCGAGCACATGCGCAATATGTGCCAGGGTTAGCTGGGCACGTCTGAGATTACGTTTTTGATGTGTTATGTGAACGTATGTCTGAAATTACATATTTCAGCCACAGAACCAAGAGTTGGCGTCAGCCAAGGTGGATATAGATATGGTGGAACGAGTTCCATTAGAAGGCACTAGACATATTTGTAGACTTCTGCCTACTTGATTTTGTTGAATTTCAATCATAGTTTCAAACACTAGTAATACTTCCAAGAGTTCGTATAGATGGCGCCAAGTCTGCTGTCTGCTGATCATCGTCTGCTGATCATCGTCTGCTGATAAACATTTTCGGACTTTCGCTCGCCGTCATTTTGGTTTTGTTGATTTGTTGAACACAAAAACTGTGATTTTACTCAACGTAAATACTTACAATTTGAAAAAAATATAGTTTTTTTCAAATATTACACTGTAATGTTAAAATTGTCGGAGCTTTGCAGTTTTCTGTGCCATTTTTCAAAGTTCTGTGCCAGTGCCAACGACCAACAGCCTAGAGAGAAGAGAATAAAGTCGAAACATCCTGATGGAAATTCTACTCATTTATTCAAAATACTTGAAAAGGGTGTAGAAACATTGTAGAAATCTAGAAAGTGTAATATATTTATTCTGAGGTGCTTATTTATAAGGTGAGTACATATTTTATGATTATGTTGTCTCTGGTGAGTACAATCATTTTCTGATTACATAGTTGAATGATTTTGAACTTATATCATCAATCAACAATATTTGTGATCACAAAAAATATTAATTCTTTTATACCATGATCATATGTTCATAATGTTCATACATATGAGTTCAGCCCTGTTTAGCACAATACTAGAAATAGTCAGAAACTATATTTCATCAGTTTTGATTGCTGATACTGAACTGAAATCAGTGAAATCTAAAATGATGTAATTGTAGGTATTTCAAATCTGATGCTATTTCAGACCAGAGATCAACTGCATAAATCTTAGCTGGTCACCAATGGTGCCAATGTAGTTTCACACTATCCCTTCCTTACCAAACGTTCATAGAAACAATACTTTACTTACATTATTCTTTTCTCAGTAATCAGTAGTGTCACAGTTTAATGCTTCAGTTGGATGAATAACTATAAGAAAACAATGATGATCACATAACTGACTTTTTAATTAATTCTGGAAAAACAAATGTATTACAGATTAAGTATGTATGAATGCCTTGATGTATGATCCTTAGTAAAATTTAATTCATTTGGAAATCATCATTTATTACTAAATTAAAAAAATTCATTATAAAAATTGTATTGTAGAGTCAAGTAGGTATACATATTTATAATATTGGTATTCATCTATGAGATTAATAACTCTATTAATAATTACAAAATATTCAACAAAAACTGAAAAGAAATTACTTTATCAGACTAGTTATATAATGGTTTTGTATAGTAGTGCATAGTATAGTTGGTATAGATCTGATCATTTTGTGGAGTTCACCAAGACTAGAGCCTGTATTTTTTCCCAGAAGGCATACCTCACAGAGCCTAATATGATGATGGCTGGCATGATTGTTCCTATGAAATCCTCAATATCCATGCTTGGTATTACCAACAATGGCCTATTATGGCATAATCATGTGAGGTCTATTGCTTAAAGTGCTTCACAAACACTTGGTTTTTTGTTCAGTAGGAACCTAGAGCACAGATTTGACCTGTAATGGAGTATTATTCACATGTTTGCAGTTCAGCACCCAAACATATGCTGAGGCACTCCTATATTCTATTCAGAGGAGAGCTGTTTATCTGGTTTGGATCATGCACTAACATCACAGAAAAGTGGACTTTTCTATAGATATTTTCAAACCAGATGAACGCAAACTGCGGAACTACAGTCTATCAAAATTATTTTTTTCATCAAACTGTGAAATTGTGGAACTCACTTCCAAGAGAGGTTTTTTCTGATACCTATAACCTCCAAGCCTTCAAGAATAATTCCAATGCCTTTTTCCTTTCCCAATACCCTTCTACTGGCTTTCATGATTTTTTTCCATGAACATTATAGGTTTTCCTCTCATGCAGTCAATAGATGAAAAAAAGAGAAAAAAAATTGATATTAAAATATTCAAAAACAACTTTAAATTTTGAAGATTCTTCAGCTCTGAAAACTTTCTTCTGCAGAGGAAAATGCACTCATCAGAAACATCAGGACCATGAGTAATCAACAATTCTGAAGTGTTCTGAATTTAATAAGCTCATCAACATTAATTTAGTTTGGCCATCTTCGCTAAATGTCTAGATTTATTCTCCATTTTTCTGTTTTTTTGCTCCTTTGCGCAAGTAATGCTGAGTCTGGAAATGATGTATGTTTTCAGGATATTTCCTGAAAACTCTGATTTATGTAAATCACATCCCAAAAGAGAGGATGGTTGAAAACTAGCCAATTTGGCCAGTATAACTTGAAAACAATTTTTTTTTAATTCATTCTCAAAAATGTTGGAAATGGTTACTTCTAGTTCATGCAGAAATTGTATGATTTTCTGGGAAGGGAATGTTAAAAATCCTCTACTTTTTCTTGATATGTATGAATTGAATTTTTCATTGCCCTCTCCCACAATGCTTTTTTTGCACTCAGTGCATTCAGTAACTGTTCTGATCTTTTTTGTGACATAGCCACAAAAATAGGCAAATGCTTCCTCCACCTCTGAAAACTCTTCCACTACTTCTTGAATTCCTTCTGTCATTTCTATATCAAAAATTATTTTATTCGTATTTTGTTTCAGCTCTCCTACTTCCAGAAGACTTTTCATCATTTCTCCACCAGTTATATTACTCCCACGAGGTGGTTTTATAAGTGAATGGAGAGACATCAGCCTGAAAATGTGTCCCACTTGTATGGATTCTGGATGGGAGTTACATCCACCTGCTGATCTCATCATTCCAAAAAAATGCTGAAATTGGACATACAGTTAAGAACATGAGTCATGAAATATGAGTGCAGATACAACCTCCAAATGATCCTGGTTTATCCTGGTTGTCATTAAATAACTGAAACCAAGTTCTGTTGTCAGATATTTGACCAAGTCTAGTGTACATGCTATTGTGGCTTTCAATCCTTCTGCTGTTGATTTTGAGAGGAAGAGGGCAGGTGGAGAGCATTGCTCCCACAAATCTAAATACGTGAGAAAATCTTCCAATTCCTAAAAAGTAATTTCAAGTAATGTTTGATGAATTTCAAAAAATATCTGCGTATGTATTATCTCTATTTTTACAAAATCTGATTGTATTAGAAGCTGCTGGATTCTGTAGAGATTGACATGATGTACATAATACTTTTAGTTCATCTACTACTCACTTTGTATTCCTCAGACTGGTATTTCAAACCTGAAAGAGGGGATGATGAATTCATCAAATTCACCAGCCTGTCCATTCTTTTACAAAAAGAAATGGTTGCCTCTGAATCAGCAAATAATTCTATTTTTTGTTCCCTATATATTTCCAGTGCTAGGGCTGTTGTATTGCTGAAAAGCTTAAAAACCAAATTTGAAAAAATACTATTTCTTTCTATTTTCTAATAATTGAAAAATAGACATGGTCAATTGAGTAAAAGTAATTTTCTTAAAAGAACAAGGTACTACCTGGAATGCTAATCTTGTGCACATTTTCTCTCCATGTTTTGGAAAGATATGACTTCGAGTTAATTTATATGCCATTTCAAATTCTTTTGTGGACTCCAGTTCATACAGATTTTGGAAATGAATGTGTCTTATCATTCCTTCAGGAACCTAAATATTATTATAAATTTTATGTCAGCTGAAATTTTTATCAATTTGAAATTGTGTATACTTGAAAGGCCTTCTTATTTTCCAGATTGTTTCGGAGACACTTTACCAAATGTGGAAAATCAGAACACATTCTCAATTTCCTGTTTGAATCAACAGGGTGTTCACACCAGGGCTCCAAAGAATTTTGGACTCCAAGTTGCTTCCACATCGTCCTGTTCCATGAAGCTCCATCACTTGTCACAACATCAATGAGTAATCCAGCATTTTCACAAAGTATAATGCATTCCAGGATTATCTTTGCTTGAATGTTCCCATTGATGTTGCCTCTAGTTAGAAAACAAGCCAAAGCTTGCAGCCCATGTCCAGCAAAAGGTTGAAACATAATAACCAATGCATGGTCTCCTAGAGTATTTTCCATATCTACTGGTGTATAATCACCGAGATCCACGAAACCAATGAATTGCATCGTATTTTTGTCAAACTTCTTAGTGGCAGTTATTTTGCACTCATCTAAACTACGCAACACTAATTACGTCGCACCCCGAAATTTTGCCCTTGTTTAAATTTGAATAACTTTTTTCTTCTTTGAACAATTTCAATTCTGTTTGCACTGTTCGCTAGCCCAGTCCTTCAGCATTAATTTCGTACTTATTCGATACATAAGGTTATTTCCATAAAATTGCTACAGGATGTTTTTTGGAACTGTGCAAAATTTCGAAATTTTCAAAAGGATCCCAAATGAAGAAAAACAGTTTTTTTTCAACTTTGACAGCAGAGGCATGAAGATTATCTCATTACCTTTGGCCATTTCCAAAATTGTCTTCCTATCACTTTTCTTTACAGAGTGATCTCAAAAAATCAATTTTTTGGTTTTGCAGTCATAACTTTTTTCCTCTTCAACCGATTTTCATAATCTCAGGCTCAGTTTGAAGCTGAAACCTCATATGAGAAGATTTAAAGATCAGAATTAACTCAAGATGAACATTTAGAATCGAGGGTTTCCTCAAAGGTGACCCAAATCTGAAACACTCTGTAAATCCCCACTGGGAGAAGAATTAAATGGAAATCAACTTGTTTTCGGAAGGATCTTTCATTCTGGACACATCCATATCTTTTTTTCTTTCAGTAGTCAAAAATTGTGCATGAGAAAACCGAAATGAAACGCCATGTTCTAAAAAAAAATTAGCCCAAAAAAAATGCATGGTCCGTAACCAACGTAACAAAAATCATAATGAGTGACTGACAAGACAGGTTGAAAATTACGTTCTCGTGAAAATAAAGACCAGGACAGAAAAAAATATTCGTAGGTCTTCCTTTTCTGAAGATATGACTTCATAAAAAAATTCAAAATAAAAAAAAAATTTGAAAACAACAAAATTTTAGGGTAACCTTCTCAACCCCTATACAAAGTCTTCCATCATGTTTTGGATTTTTTTCAAAGAATTTAATTTTTTATGGGTACCGCTTGTCTCGATTCTGAAAAATAATTTTTTTTCGCCCTGTACATCAAACTATGTTACTTGGAGAACTCGAGTTCGGGCGATTCTTAGTAGTTTTGTACGAAACTCACGAAAATTATATGTAAAAAAATCACAAAAATCTCCATCCCCTTCATTCGTACCCAAAGTACCCCAAGGGGGCAAGGGAGGCGAAAGAATTTTATTTTTTTATATATCCGATCCCGATGTGGGGGTCATGAGAAATATGTTTACCGATATATCTAACCGTTTGACCAGCAACAATTTTACCCGCAAAAAAAATATTGGGGGGGAGGGGGTAAAAAATTTTTCATCAGTATTTTTGGTGGTGATATTTTCGTTTCGATCTAACAACGTTTTGGATATTTTTCTTTTTTAATCGGGATTTCGAGGGGGATTCAGATTTGGGTCACCTTTGCAGAAACCCTTGATCTTTAATATTTATTTTTAGTCAATTCTAATCTTCATGTCTGTTCATCTAACGTTTCAGCTTCAAAATGATCGTGAGATTTTGAAAATCGGTTGAAGAGGAAAAAAGTTATGACTGCAAAACCAAAGAATTGATTTTTTGAGATCACTCTGTAAAGAAAAGTGATAGGAAGACAATTTTGGAAATGGCCAAAGGTAATGAGATAATCTTCATGCCTCTGCTGTCAAAGTTGAAAAAAAAACTGTTTTTCTTCATTTGGGATCCTTTTGAAAATTTCGAAATTTTGCACAGTTCCAAAAAACATCCTGTAGCAATTTTATGGAAATAACCTTATGTATCGAAGAAGTACCAGATTATAGCTGAAGGACTGAGCTAGCGAACAGTGCAAACAGAATTCAAATTGTTCAAATAAGAAAAAAGTTATTCAAATCTTAACAGGGGCAAAATTTCGGGGTGCGACGTAATTAGTGTTGCGTAGTTTATAAGGAGGCAACCATGTCTCTGCCATTCATCTATATGTTGCATTTTTTGTTTTATTAGATCAAAAACTTCCTTCCTGAAGCCAAAACTACCATCTATGTTTCTGATGTACCTACATGAATTAAAGAGACAACATATTTAACCATTCATCAGATCACATATTAACATGTTAATGATTAGTTGATTTTTTTTTTTCAGATAATTCAAATGATATAAATACCCCTTTATTTTCGGATTGAATTGCACAATCACATATTGAATAAATTTTACCAATAATGTATATTCAATCTTAGTGGGTAATTCTACAAAATTATGATTATTCAATAAGAATATTGAAATTTTGTATAACTGAGTGGATAGATGAATTTTAAAATAATTTTTGATAAGCTACACCAGTACATGGATGGCACTGCTGAATTGAGATGGATATCATATGTGGTGTTTTCAAACATGATTATGGTGTTGAATTGATGGTGATGCTGATCAATTTAGAGATTTTTATTTGAAATTCAGTTTCATCATCAACAAAAACACTGTGGCTACATAATTACTCAACAAAATATTGACAATTTACTCACCATATTTTATAAACACTACTTACTTTGCCAATGTACTTGATGAGGGAAGGGCTAGGATATTATTGTCTCTCATATGAAAATACAGTTTTGGACTTTTTATCTTCATGAGGATGCACTCATATATCCATTCTAATGTGTACCTGTTTCCATGACCTGTTGTTCTGGCAGCTTTATAGCATGCTTTAACCATTTCCTTTTGAGCAGGTGGTATCTTTGCAGTAAATGCTTCTAACTTATTTTCATCCACTTTCTCTTTTTTCAAGTTCATTATCACATTTTTATAATGTCTATTCTGATGTTTCATGTATATCAAATGTTTAGATTTATTTCTTTTTTTGATTAAATTCTTGTTTTTCTTGACTTCTCGTTTTTTTAAAAAGTGTTTGTAACCTTTGCACTGTTTGCAGAAGTTTGTTGTACTCTTGATGATAATAGAACATGATTGGCTGCTCCCTGTACATACTTTTGTATTATCCATTTTTTGAATAAACTCAACCAAGTCATCAAGCGTTTTTATTAGTTGGCTCTCCATATCTAACCATTTGTTCTTTACTTGTGCTTTTATTGTATCCTGCTTGATAAGCAACATACATTCAATAAATGAATTGTCATATTCATCAATGCACAATTTAGAAAACATTATGATATGTTCATACATATGAACACCCCATCCTGCTGGAAGTTGGAGTGATGATAAATCAATTTTATTCATCAAATTGAAAAAGGAAGGAAGGTTTGGGACTGGATCAGGTAGGAATACATTTTCATTATTTTCAGGAATTATATTGGGTAGTTGGGATTGTTGGGAAGTGTCTTCTGGAAGGAGAAGCATTTGGGAGGTGGAGGGTGGATGGTCGCTCTCAAATGTACCATTTTCATAACAAAGGCTGAAAAAATTAGAGATAAATCAGAAATTGAACAAAAGTTTTGTATCTAACGAGTAGGTACAGTAAATTTTTTTTCAGTATTTGGTATGCATGAAATATTCAAAACACCATTGAAATTCAGAACAGGTAGAAGAAGCAACTCATGTATAGTGAAATAAACTGAAAATTTGAAAACCATTCTCCACAAAAAACTGTTAATATTGATCAATATTCCTCTGAAGCAGAATAGACAATAGGTCTCAATAATTGAAAACAATTAAAACTTGGCACTTATATAGTTACTGTTTTGACGGCAAAGCTCCTTTCTTCAGCATTTTTGTTCCCAAATGCTGCTTTGAAAAATGTCTGGCACATATCCAACCACTCGATAATGGAAGTGGTTTTCCGATTTCGTTCATCCACTTTTTTCGGATGTTTGGGTCCTGGATAAAAATTGAATCAACACAGCACTAATATATACGATGTATATTTGAAATTTACCTTCGGGATCCCGTATAAATTATTACCGGAATCCGTTTTAGATTGTCCACAAATTATGCAAAAACGGCAATCACCCATTATGCACAAAATAACACAACACAAAATTTAGAACAAGAAGAACACAACTAGAACTAAATAAGACTGTTTTATATCAAAAAATCGAACAAAACCACTTGGGAAAATATAAAACACCTAGAAAAATGCAACTACACTGGAAAATTGAATATTATTTGAATTTCACGCGAAAAATATAATTTTCAATCAACCGTCACTGTCACATGAACACGGAGCATAGAGCACGAATACTAAAAAACTGAATTATCGATAGTGTTATCGAAGCAATAGTAACGCCATCTCCGAACAATCAATGAAATATTAGCGGTGTTGTGATCTTCGCTAAACCGGTCTACAGGTTTTTACGAAAAACAATTGAAGACTCGTTTCACCATATCTATATCCACCTTTGTTGTGAATTTATGAAATATGACAGTAATTATATCAGTTTTGAAGTACAATCTGTTTATAGTTCGAAGATGTTGACATCATTTTTAAAACCTTTGTCCATCATCCTATTTCGCACCACACGATAGGAATAGTATCTGGAGGAGTAGAAAAATGCATAGATATCACAATAAATGTATTATAAAATAGTCGCATGAAAATAGACATTCATTCATCTATCAGGAGTCGTTGGTCAAAAGTTGTGGTCCCAGTTTGACAGTTCATCGGGCGGCACATCGTCGTCTTGGTCGAAGTTGTCGAAATTGGAGGTGTCGCAAGGACCTGTTACTGGGTGTTGGATGGGCGCGGTAAGTGTTCTGGCCACTAGTCCGTCCCAGTCGAACCCTTGGAACCACCTTAAATGCGAAAAATTAAAAAGCCAATCAAAAATATCAAAAATAGATTGGAGTTGAATGTCTGGTAGACTACGAGCTGAAAAACTACTTTCCTGGCAAATACCACGCAGAAAATTTAATTATATCTGCTCGTAGTCCATGCAACGATTACACTGTGAATGCAGATACAAATGTTTCTTTCTTCCTAAGACGTGACAAAGTACACATCGAGACAGGCTCTATATCATGTACCAGAGCCTGTGATATCTTCAACTGTAATTTGCACATTAGTGTCCGCTTAATGTGACACATAGAGCACATATAGTAACAAGGCAATGCGATGACGTCATTGAACGAGATGAGAGCATACGTGATTTAGCCATCCTTCACACTTGAACATCCCTGTACTAGATAATAAACATTTATGTTGTACCAGAGTAAGAGAGATTCATAACGATTTATTACTTCTATTTTGTTGGAGTTTGTGTACTTGATGAATTGATGTTTATTAGTTGGCTTGTTCGATGTTGTCTTGACATTATTAAATTGCAGCGAAATGGCAAGACATTTCGAAATTCACCATACTATACCTACTTCATTATTTGAACTGAAATGATTTCGAAACTATAGATTATGATAAATACCACAACTGAGCTAGGGAATTTGTTATGGCTGGAACTTATTGCCCTGCAGGTTGGATAATGGATATGTCGAGCAAAACAATATATCCTGAGTGGATTTTTAAAAATCCCTAAGTATTTTCGGAGATTGTTTATAGTGACGCAGGAAATGGTGCAGGCATATGACATTTGAAGAAAAAAATACGAACAAATCCGAAAAAATCAATGCACACGAAGAAATCAAGTACCTCTGAATCATTCAATCTGTTGTCTTCAGTATGTGTAAACCTTCCTTAGATATAATCGATTACATTTACACTATTTTTCTGACATCTTAAGATTCGATTGATATGAATATGTGATCGATTTCAATGCGCAATTCTTCCACAATGGAATCCAAATCACCATCACTAACCGACAGTCAATAAAAAAGCGCAGCCATGCAGCTACCGCCCCGATACCGTTCTCGTTAGACCGGTCGCAGTCGAATGAACAAACTCACCTGTGCTTCCTGACGTCTTGTATCCCCCCTCTCTGACATCCCAGCCGCTCGGATGGGCAATGGCTGCACAGGCGCTTGATCAGCCCCTGAGCTGCCCTGCCGACATTGTGCTTGCCGAAGTCGATCATATCGATCCCTTTCAAGATCAGATTGTACGTTTTCATCGGATCATCGGCGGTGAATGGGGGACTGAAACGAGTCAATGAGAGGACTTGAATGATGGAAAAATGTGGTTGACAGGACGAAGGCAAGGCTTCAACTTGATGTGAGCAAAATACGTTTTGCGAGGCCCTCTGGAGGCGAAAGTGGACTGATTTTAAATATCGACCACATCGAATAGAAAATTTTTTATTCATTAAATTTGACAACCACTGAGGCGTGCAATCGCATCTGCATCATAAAAAAACACAAAACACGTAGTCAAGTGCAGTTAAACTTTTTGTGTTTGGCAGGAAATTGAAAACAAAAATCAAAATCATGTCTCGGAACACACCAATTGGGAAAAATGTTATTCATCACAGTATATTATGATATGTTTTATAAGACAATGAGTCTTATGAAACGTGTGTCATGTACAATTTCTTGTATTTTGCATTAATTTGAAGTCGTTTATTGAAGAACATTGATTCAATATCGATAAATAACTGGAAGATCTTCGATTGGTAACAATGATGACATTAAAATATTCAAAATATGACGCACAAGCTTAAATCCTAGTTTACTGTTGAGCGATTTTGATTTTTGCGATACCAGCGGTGAAAAATGCAATGCTGTTATTGTTTTTATTGGTCATTTTGAATGAAACCACACTCTGAATTGATATGAACTGATAAAAACATTGAGTTTTTTACTCCTAGTATCACCAAATCATATATCGCTCTAAGCTGAGCCTAACTCTTCTGACTTTCATTGGACAGTTGTACCAACCTTCGAATAATAAAAAAAAGTATCGAAACAGAGGCTATTTCGATTTCATAATGACTTCATTATAGAGCCAGAATAGAAAGAAGTTGTTCAAAACGACGTTTTCAATAGAAAAATTAATCCCTTCTGCCATAAAAAGGTCATTTTGGACCATACATTTCTGACAAAGGAAATCATTAGGTGAAAAATCGCACTATTTTTTTTCTATTCGGAAAAAAATTTCAATCTGTGAATAGGTTCTCATATCAAAAATTGAACCAATTTTTTGTTTGAGTTAAGAATTCAAACTAAACTTGAACTTTTATGAAAAATAAACATTAACGAAATTATTATAATTTATATAACATTTCAGCGAACTCTTATGAAGTAGCTGAAAACTCGTTGAACTCACAGAATCCTTGCCTGCGAATCTTTACAGAATATCATTCGAAATATGTATTTTTGCTTGCTTTTCTAATGAGTTTTTTCTATGGAATAAACCTTATTTATATATTTTTTATTTCCCGCCAAACACGAAAAGTCGAACGGTACAGTACAGGGTGGCCAGATAAGAATACGTATATAATAATATTTTGTCTTAACCTTTCGAAAATACTTATATTAGGTTGTCTCCTTCTTAGATAGCGATTAAAATATATCTCTGATGCATTATCACAATTTTCATTACTATTATTTATTTCATATTTCTCGTAATTTTCGTAAGAAATCCCCAATTTCACTATTAAATGAGATGATTCATGATGTTATGACAGAGATAAACGGATGAACCATGTCATAGATGACTCCCACCACTTGGAATTAATAAATGAAAAGCGAAAAGTAATCAGGTAAAATGTTATTTTCACTAAATTAACAATGTTTGCTCTATCTGTTACATGAGGAGGTGCTTTAGATAATTCACAGTCCCCATATTTTCAATCATGCAAGAGATTATGAGTTTGATGTCATCAATATAAGTAAATGTGCTATACCGATACGGGCTCATTTTGACCACTTTTCCCATGTTATTTCCCATAAGAAAATTTAAGCTCGAAAATAGCAAAAATTGTCTCGTTTTTATTTGTCAGTCGACAGAGTATTGTAAGTGTGTTATGAGGAGGGTAACGGATTATAGGAAGGGTGACTAACCTTCATCATTATCCTGAGGAGGAGGGAGGAAAGGAATATAAAAACATGTTATATATATATATATATATATTTATTCATTCAAAATAAGATATAATATTATTCTAGAGATATATCATTCAAATCCTCGGATGATCATCAATTGAATAGTGTCCCCACGGTAAAGTTTCATCGGTTCCAGGGATGATATACCTTTTATCATCGTTTGGACTGAGAGCAATCTTCTCTTGCATGATTGAATAAACCTGATGTTTATCAGACCTTATCAAATTTTGTGTAATAGTTTTCTGCTTCCAATTATCCAAACACTCAAAGTAATCAGCAAAGGTAATTCTCGTTTTTACTACAGATGACTTTACACCTTTTGCCTTCTTAGTTACACCGAGATTTTTCAGAATATTCTCGATTTCAAAATCATCATATCCCCTTTCCATTAGATCCTTCCGTTTCTCCATTATAGTATCTTCGGTAGTTAAAATTTTAGTCGAATACAGCTTAGATCTCAAGCCGACGTAGCCAATCATCGGGACTCCGTTGTGTTCGTCCTTCATCATTCCTAGTACCTTCTTATTAACTTGTGGAATATCAAAGATGTTGGTTGGATGATAATCAGAAGTATCGAAACGTTGATGGCAATCTCTCCTCATTATTTTATATGGATCTTGACTTCTGATTTCATAAATTAGGCTGTCAGTATCAGTGTAGAGAACAGAGCAATCAGAAAATACGCTGGACATATAGTCGTAGTGAAAGTTGTATAAAGTAGTCTTTGCTAGATCTAAAATAGCTTGACCAACGTAAATAGGTTTATTGAGATATATTTCCAGCTTCCTCAGCTCAACAGCAATCAAACTCTCATTGAAAACAGTACAATTCTTAAACTCCGGTTTCGAGATATATGCCTCTGCCCCATATCTTCCACCCCACTGTGTCAGAAGCCTAACATTCACCCTTTTCCTAATATTTTCCATCGTCTTTCCAAAGACAGCATTATTCATGAGCTTGAAAAGATTTTTTTCGAATTCATTTTTTGCTTGCTTACGGAGGTCTGTGTTCAGATCAATGTAGGATTTCAGCCATGGAGCTTGCCTGAATCGAAGAACCCGATGGATCTTCTTCAACACCAAACCATGTGCTAACGCCTGTTTCAGTGCTCGATAGTGGATAACATATTTCTCTTTAGAGCGAAGGGTTGCCATCAATTTGATGTTTCCTCGCACCGACTTCGAAGGCATTCCAGTTTTAAGATCAATATGTTGAGGGCAGAAGGGTATATCTTTATGCATATCGTGGAGGTTTTGAGGATATTCTAAATCCACTTCAAACATATATCCCTCATGAGCATCGTCCGCAATTGACATCACATCGATGTTATCATCCACCCATTCAAACCGGCCATATGGTAAGTACTGGCTCATAGCCCAACCATACTGGTTGTTCACATCAAAATACATCAAGAATGTTTCAGGCTTCATAGGGTCATAGCCGTCAATATACCTATTATTAGCTTCGGCACGTCTTTTGGAACATACTTGACTGAGCCCTCCCCGAATACCTTGTTCAACAAAGAGAAACATATCTGGATCCGTTATGAGCTCCAACTCCTGATTTGTATACTTCAACATGGCATCCCACGTAAATCCTGGTAGTGTGTAATAGTGGGCGGGGTCAAGGTCGTATGTCCTGATACAGCTTGAACGAAACTGTTCGAATACGTCTGCGAGGAGGAGAATATCAGTCATCATATATAGATCCACGTATTGACCCAAGTCTTGACAGTTGAATTCACTCCATACAAGCTTGGCGCGAATGTAAAATCTACGAGGACATGGTTTATCATCCAGTTTGTTATAGAAAGCATTTATTGGTGGAAGACAGGTTTCGTTGAAACGTTCAAACGAGTCGAAATAATCATACGGCATAACTCCTTTCTTAGTTAAAAGTTGGAATTGCTCTTCAGAGATGTCGTGGAATTGAGACCTCAAATTGGGAAATTCTACTAAATACGATGCCAACTTGTCAAGGGAGGAACCCATAAATCGGAAACTGTCTATGAATCGGAACTGAATAGAAGTCCCATCAACGTGCTTAGTAAAGGAAATGTACTTTTCTTTGTTGATAGGTAGTAAATCAATACGACCAACCATTTTAGATGCAATATCTCCAATGATGAAATTGGCGTCATACCCACTCAAGTTGTGAAAAACAACAGGTACCACATGACTATCCTGGTATTTTATGTTACAGCCTTCATGTGCAGGACCTCTATAATTATTTTCAGGAATAAGGTGATTATGGTCTCTGACTTTCTTATCTGCAAGCCCAAAATGCTGTCCACAAATATGACAATGTGTTGCCTTTTTAAACTCCACTTCTTGTACTTCCGTCATATGGATATTGAATGGACACCAGAATACAGTTGTTATATCTTCAGCCAGTTGCTTGAGCTCATTGGCAAACCATTCCATGCAGTTTTCTCCACGATGAAAGCGATAAAATGATAGAGAATTATCGTAGGAGCACTTGAGATAGTATCCGACAGCAGCAGGAATGTGATGTTGGGGCTTCTTAGGATCCTCTGTTGGTTTCAAAACAGACTCCATATCAGCGTAAACAACAAATGGTACTTTCTCCTTGTTCCTATGATTTTTGAATTTCAAAATATTTCTTCCAACTGCGGGCATTTTGATTGCAGTCTCGTTCATCTTAACACAGTCGATAGAATGTGCAGCAAGTTTCTTTTCTGAATAAAAGTAGTGAAGGCAGCGATCGCAGAAATATTTTTTATGACCCTCTTCGTTTAGTTGAGAAGAAAGAAGTCTAGAGAGATCCTTGATCCATACATAGTGGTACTTGATTGGGAAAGTATCACTTTCAGTATCGTCACCATCTTCATTGAAGTATTGATCTTGGATGAGAAGGAGATTGACGTGCTTATCTTTATAATTCTTGGTGAGATATGTAGGTAGCGTATTCATTCGTTTAGATTTCTTCTGAAGAATGTAAACGTTAATCGATACATCATTTTGCTTCTCGAATCGGGATATCTGATTGGTGGTTATCGGAAAGTGAATCCCCTTGAGGTTCAAAATTGAAGAAGGATGAGGGTATGATGAAGTTCTATCAGTATTCTCGTTTGTAGGATATAACGCTGATGTAACAGCCCAAGCAAAACAAGCTTGATCGTTATTCTTAACATTTATACAAGCTTGTCTGTTTTTTATTTCATGTGGCAACTCAATATATGAAGAGCCAAGCTGTGGAGTGAACTTATTGATATTGACACCCAAGTTTATGACTGCCTTCAACGCCCAACCACTGTCACGCTCCTGAAACTCCTCTAACTCCTTCATGATAGGATCGATTACTTTATTATTGAACCAATCATTGATGTCGGTATCCCTATAGATAGGATAGTTCGAGGTAGTGAAATATTTGTACTCAGTAAGTACACGGTCTCCCCTAGTAATCTCAAATTCTCCACAAAACGTAGTGTTAACTTTAACTGCCTCATCCTTTTTGAGTGCATTCTGAATTCGAATTTTGCAGAGAGCTCTACAGTCAATCAAAAATGCTGCAGGATCCTTGTGTTTCAAATTTGATATAACTCCAGTTCTAATGCGAGACTGAAATGCTGATTCGGAATCATCCCAGCTAACTCTATCTCGTGCAGTTTCCTTCCTAGATTTGAGTCCACCCCCTTTTTTCTGAATCGTTTTGAACTGGTTCCGCATGCTTTTCAAATTTCTAAGGCAAGCCTCTAGATGTTGCTTCTCACCGAGGTTCTTCGCAAATCTCATTGCATTATGTATACGTTTTATTCCCTTCTGACATTCTCGAAGCCCTTCTCTCTCACGATTTTCGTCATAAGAGGATGTTTGAAGACCAAGAAGAGATGCGATTTGACGAATCAAATTAGCGAAGAGTGACGTTTTCACCATCTTGTAGTTCACCTCTACAGTACAACTATCTGCGAATTAATGAGGAAAATTGAAGAATGCTGGGGTATAAGTAGAATGCAGGTCGGACGGAGGACTGAACGCTGCTACCAAATGACATGAAAGGCCCCGGACTGATGAAAATTTGTGCATGTTTTCCATAAGAACCATTGTTAATTAATTCGATATTGATATATCACATATCAATTATGTTGACACAAATAGATGGAGTAAGTACCAAGGAACACATCAGGACATCCGTCAAGTTATTTATAGCCAAAAGGCCCCTCGGAATTCGAAGGCGCTACACAGAGGCCCGAGGTAGACGGTGTTCAATGAAGAAAACGGTTCTTTGATAACCTATAGGTGACAATTTCTCCTGAACATGTTCAATTGAACAAACGAAAACACTGTTTATACCTGACTCCTTGATGGAGACGACCTCCGTTGCAGAGAGGAAATTACAGACTCCAGAGTCGATACACTCCCCTCCTAAGAGGGTACCTTGCGTGTTTCGTGCGAGAAAAAGTCGTCCATTTTCGTTCAACCTGATGCGTACACAATATCAAACTCGAAAATAGGACTAAACCAGTTTAAGACTGAATTATTTAACATTGTTTTCCTTCCTTCAAGAATTGGGAGGTATTGAACAAATATCTAAGGGAAGTAGCAAGAAACACATCAGGACAGCCGTCAAGTTATTTATAGCCAAAAGGCCCCTCGGAATTCAAAGGCGCTACACAGAGGCCCGAGGTAGACGGCGTTCAAGAAAGAAAATGGTTCTTTGATAACCTATAGGTGACAATTTCTCCTGAACATGTTCAATTGAACAAACGAAAACACTGTTTATACCTGACTCCTTGATGGAGACGACCTCCGTTGTAGAGAGGAAATTACAGACTCCAGAGTCGATACACTCCCCTCCTAAGAGGGTACCTTGCGTGTTTCGTGCGAGAAAAAGTCGTCCATTTTCGTTCAACCTGATGCGTACAATAAATCAATCCCAAAAATAGGATCATTTTTTGAGAAGTATCCAAATACTGCTTATCAAATGGAATAAAATCAGAGCGGGTATCACAAAAAACAAAGGAAATGACATAGTTGTGACTTCATCATGTAAAAATCAATTTCAGAAAAGTTTATATACACGTAGTTGAAATTGCAATAATCACTTAACTGTACTGAAATTCGATATTTTAATATTTCAATGAGAAATATTGAAGTCTAATTATACTCACTCTCTATCGTAAATGGACATCTCTATCGAAATTTTCCAATGACCAATAATAACTATTTCAACAAATATTTCACGAACGGCACGAAATATCGAAAATTATAGTCCCCGCCAATCCACCTTATCGTGTTTGACTAAATTCTAACGGTAGGTCAACATCTGCAATTGATATCACTAGAAAGAAAAGAATTCATAGGGCGACAATCTCATAAAAAACTATTATATCATGATTTTCAGTGAAATTACAAATAACTAGAAAACGACTTTAAATATCAAAAATCTGAACCAAAAATCACCCCCCGCCAACGCCCCCTGTCGCGTTTGACAACATCCTAACGAAAGGTCAACATTTGAAGTTGATATCACCAGAAAGAAAAAAATTCATGAGGTGACATTCTCACGACAAACTATCATATCTCATGATTTTCGCCGAAAATATTACAAGTCCAAAAGGTATCATATTTTCGCAAATAACTAGAAAACGACTTTAAATATCAAAAATCTGAACCAAAAATCACCCCCCGCCAACGCCCCCTGTCGCGTTTGACAACATCCTAACGAAAGGTCAACATTTGATGTTGATATCACCAGAAAGAAAAAAATTCATGAGGTGACATTCTCACGACAAACTATCATATCTCATGATTTTCGCCGAAAATATTACAAGTCCAAAAGGTATCATATTTTCGCAAATAACTCGAAAACGGCTTGAAATATCGAAAATCTGAATCGAAAATCACCCCCCGCCAACCCCCCTGTCGCGTTTGACGAAATCCTAACGAAAGGTCAACATTTGAAGTTGATATCACCAGAAAGAAAAAAAATCATAAGGTGACATTCTCACAAAAACTATCATACCTCATGATTTTCGCCGAAAATATTACAAGTCCAAAAGGTATCATATTTTGGCAAATAACTCGAAAACGGCTTGAAATATCGAAAATCTGAATCGAAAAACACCCCCCGCCAACCCCCCTGTCGCGTTTGACGAAATCCTAACGAAAGGTCAACATTTGAAGTTGATATCACCAGAAAGAAAAAAAATCATAAGGTGACATTCTCACAAAAACTATCATACCTCATGATTTTGGCCGAAAATATAACAAGTCCAAAAGGTATCATATTTTCACAAATAACTCGAAAACGGCTTGAAATATCGAAAATCTGAATCGAAAATCACCTCCCGCCAACCCCCCTGTCGCGTTTGACGAAATCCTAACGAAAGGTCAACATTTGAAGTTGATATCACCAGAAAGAAAAAAAATCATAAGGTGACATTCTCACGACAAACTATCATATCTCATGATTTTCGCCGAAAATATTACAAGTCCAAAAGGTATCATATTTTCCAGAATAAGACGAAAATAGCTTCAAATATCGAAAATTTTAATCAAAACCGAAAACCGGGCACCTTGTATCCAGCACCAGCTCCACAAATTCCAACTTCACACCCCCACGACTCACCCCTGATCGACGCCGTCCTCGTGCAATTATACAGAATGGCCAACTCGCCGAACGCCTTGCCGGGGCCCATGTGGCCCAACACCTTCGCGTCCTTGATGACCTCAAGGTCGCCCTGGGCCGACACAAAGAGGGCGCCACCGGCCTCGCCCTCGGTGATGACGAGCGAGCCGGCGGGGAACTCCTTGGAGTACATGCTGTCGACCATCTCGCGCACCTGGCACGTGTCCATGTTCTTGAGGAAGTCGTTGTCCAGTATGGCGCCTTTTATCAGCTGCTTGGACCTGGACGTCAGTGGAATGTTTATTTTCATGTATGCGACTGCGTGGAATGAACGTTATTTCGATGAGTACAATCACGTTAATTAAACTTCAGATGTTGACTGTTCATGTTCTTCATATTCCTTCTAAACGTTTGCGTTTATTATTAACTGCTCAGTCCTGGCCGTTATTCTAACAGATCTTTCGACACATACAATTAAACCAAATGAATGTGGAATGTGGACGTTATAATGAGCTGCTCAGACTCGAGCATCAACTGGATTTATATACTTCCATAGATAGAACTAAGTTAAATATATACGTTAGATGTTTATGGTTATAAACATTTTCAACTTTTTTTTTTTGGAAATATCGCGACTTCCATTAGCTGCTCAGACCTGAAGGTTAGTTGAACCACAGATTAACCACATTGCGTGAAATTCACATAAGATATCTCTAATTTATAAGTATGTTACCTTTTTTAATTGGGAAATGTAACAATATTCATCAGCTCATGGGAACTAGACGTTATGGAAACGTTTATTCCAATAAATACACTTAAGTGAATTGAAAGAAAGAAGTTGACTGTTATAACATGTTCATCATATTTTTTCCGGAAACATTGCGCCTTTTATCAGTTTATTATTATATTGCATGTATTATCAGTTGCTTGAACCTGGACGTTAGCTGAACGTTTATTTTCATGAAATAAACGTTATTCCTACATGGTTATTTCGAGTACGTGAGAAGTTGACTGTTATGTTCTTCATATTCATTCGGAACTATTCCACTTATTATTAGCTACTTGGACCTATACGTTAGTTGAACTTGTATTTTCATGGATACAACTACGTACGTGAGATAAACGTTATTCGAATATCGTTATTTAGAGTACGATCAAGTGAATAAAACGTGAGAAGTTGACTGTAAGAACATGTTCTTCATATTCCTTCAGAACTATTACGTTGATTATTAGCTGCTTGGTCCTGGACATTAGTTGAACGTTTATTTTCATGAACACAACTACGTGAAATGAACGTTATTCAAATAGTGTTATTTCTAGTACGATTTCGTGAACTGAACGTGAGAAGTTGACTGTTATGGTCTTCATATTCCTTCGGAACTATTGCGTTTATAAATAGCTGTTTGAACCTAAATATTAGTTAACGTATATTTTCATTACTAGAATTGAGTGAAATGCACATTAGATATCCCTTGTTCATAAGTAAGTGCATGTTGATCTTGTGTTTTGGGAAAAATAAAGCTCTTCACTAGTTGGATGTTATGGAAACGTTTTAATTCCGATAAATACAATTACGTGAATAGGAAGGAAGAAGTTGATTGTTATAAAATGTTTCTCTCGTTTTATTCTGAAATATTGCTTCTATTATTAGCTACTTTGACCTGAACGTTATAACGTGTATTTCAATCAATGTAACTAAATTTTATCAAACTAGGTGGTTCTTGTCATTGGCTGCTTGAATCTAAACGTACGTTGAATGATTATACCAATGAATACTCAAACTGAAATTATATAAGATGTATCTTATCATACATTATGTTACTCTTGTTGCACTCTTTATCAGCCGCCTAGAACCGGGTGTTAATTGAACGTTTATTTCCATGAATACAACTAGGTGGAAGAAACATAATATGTCTCTCTTTATAAGCTGCTTAGACCTGGACGCTATTGATATGTTTATGTTAATATTTTGCATTAACATTGCGTCTTTTACTAGCTGTTTAGATCTGAACGTTAGTAGAACGTTTATTTCAATAAATACAACCACGTGAGATGAATATAAAATGTCTCTTAAGTATGTTGTCCTTGTTTTTGAGAAATGAAACGCTCTTCATCGGCTGTTCAGAACTGGACATTAATTGAACGTTGATTTTCATAAATACAACTACGTGACATAAGATGTCACCTAATATAAGTAGATATGTCTTTTTTTTTGAGAAATGTTACGCTCGTTATCAGCTGCTTAGACCTTATTGTTAGTTGAATAATTATTTCCATTAATAGAACTACGTGAAATAATAAAAGATGTACCTCATCAGCAGTATGTTAGCATTATTTTTGAGAAATGTAAGGCTCATCATCATCAGCTGCTTAGACCTAGACTTTATAGAAACGATCATTCCGA
This sequence comes from Chrysomela aeneicollis, assembly GCA_029955515.1. Lineage (NCBI taxonomy): Eukaryota > Metazoa > Arthropoda > Insecta > Coleoptera > Chrysomelidae > Chrysomela > Chrysomela aeneicollis. Next base: position 4,582,439 of record JARUHQ010000018.1, on the reverse strand, counting down.
TAAATACAATAACGTGAATGAAACGGAAGAAGATGCCTGTTTCAACATGTTTATCATGTTTTTCGGGAATATTTCACCTAATATCAGTTGCTTGGACAGAAAATCATTCGAACTTTCATATTTAAATAAATATTAATTAGCGAAAAGAACGTTAAATGTTCCAATGGACGTTAGTTGAAAGTTTATTCCGCTAAATATAAATTACGTGGAATCAGTACTAGATGCTTCCTGGTTTGAATATGTTTATCTTGTTTATTTGTAAATATCCAGACCTGGACGTTATTTCAACGTTTATTTAGATAAATACCATTAAGTTAAATGAGTATCAGATGAATTTCAATCGTAAATTGATTACGCAAACTTGTTGATTTCTGGTAATGCAACGTGGAATAATAATAAAAATGAACTCAACCAGACTAAATGTCGAGTGTTTCTGTGGAAACGAAGCTAGATGTTCATATTTCAATAAACATATAATGATTTACAGAGAACGCGCAACCAAGAATAATGAACATTAGATGTTTCTCCTGTTATCACTCTGACATTTATATATATATTATATATTTCAGCCACAGAACTAAGAGTTGGCGTCAGCCCACTCGTCAGCCAATAAGGTTTGTTTACATTGTATTTGATTGCTCTTTGTTCTCGAATCTTGTCCATTTCGATTTATAGCAAGCTGTTTTCGTCTTCATATTGTGTTTTTGTGTTCTTGTTGAATTATCTGTTGTTTAAAAAGCTGTGTTATTGAGTTTGTCATCTTTGGTAGTGCCGGTCCTGTGCAAAAGGTTTCTGCGCATGTTCCACATTCAATTTTGCTGTATGATCACGTGGTATGCATTTCTTGTTTGAGTTCAGTGGGTACGAACCATGAGCATGAGAATAAAAAATGAAGAGATTACCTTATCGACACCTTAGCAACCGAAGTAACCGAACACCGAACGTCACTGGCACTTGACAGTTGTGTGTTGTGTTACATATTGGCAATAAATTTGAATTTAAGGTGCTTATTCTGATATAATTCGAATTCCAATTTGTTTTTTTTATATTTTAGGCAATATGGCTTCGGAGAAACATGAGGAATCAGAAGAGAGATTATCAACCTTCAAAAAAATGTGCTTGGATCTACAAAGTTCTGACAGAAAAGTTAGGAAACAAACTTACCTAGATATGCAAGTTTATTTATCAGGAATCGATTTCAGCGAAAATGAACTCCGGGTTCTTTTCACGGAGACGTATATTTACTTACTTAACGGTTTGAGAGATAAGACTGAAGCTGTTAGAGAGCAAGCAATAAAATTCATCACGTTCCTCATCATAAACAAACTGCCTTTAAATGATTTCTACCTCACATACATCTTTCCTGTTATTGTGGAAAGGATAGGCACTGTTGAATTTGTAGAAGAATCTGAGGAAGTGCGTTTGCTGATGTTACAACTCTTGGATGAAATAATTTCAAAATATTCTAACACAGTCCAGCTGAAGCCCTTTCTGAATGATTGTGTGATTGTATTGTGTGAAACTGTGAAAGACAAATTTCCATCCATCAAAGAATTGAGTTGCCTGACTATAATAAAGCTTGCCAAAGCTCTGCCCAAAGATTTTCACAATCAAGCAGAAGTTTTGATACCTCCTGTCCTGAGTTGTTTTAGCCATCAACGTTACAAAGTCAGGGTGGAAGCTGTACATGCAATTGGTGAAATAGTAATGCATAGTTCTTACAAGGGCCTGGATGAAACTGTGGGCCCATTGGCTGAAAGGCTTTTTGATCAAATTCCTGCAGTCAGACGTGCTGTTGCAAAAGTAGCTGGAAGGTGGCTGTTGGAATATAGAGACAGGTACTCATTCTTCCACAAAATATTGCCTTTATTGCTGACTGGCCTCAATGATGAAGTGTTAGAGACCAGAACTGAAGCTGCAGAACTATGGGAGAAGGTTGGCCTGCAGTTTCAGATTGAAAATGAGAAAGATTTGAAGGATGAATTAGGTGAGTCAATGTTTTCTATTGAAAAATCTGAAATGACCAAATTCACTTTTGCACAACCACCAACTTCATAAAATCATAAGTATAATCTGATGAGCACTTTGTCAAATTTATTTTGACTACAAATAAAATTTGTAGAATTCATAGAGAATATGAAACCAGGTGATAAAACCCATTATTTAAGTATTCATGGTCATGGTAGGTACTCTATTTTTATTATATTTCACATTTTTATTCAAACTGCATGAAATATCAAAGAAAATGGTTGCATCTTTAATTCAATATTTTGAACATTTCTATTGAATGCTGTGAAAGAGATAAATAATATATTATAATGTTTCATAATATATGCATAGGATATCAGGATCTGAGAGCTCGTTCAAAAATATGAAAAAAGATTACTTATCCTTTAAAATGCACCAGTTAAAATTAGTTGATAAAAAAATCCTTTTTTTGTGAATCACCCAGAAAACAGCTTTTGTAAGCATTATCTACTCCCCAACTTCTATGCCACTGGAAAAAGTACAGTTTTCAGCAGTCAATGAACAAATAACGATGAAATTTTGAAACTAAAACTCGGAATTCCGGGGAATTCCGGAGAAATCCGGTGAAATATGAAATATTTTGGAACATCACAAACAAATTCATTCGGGATATCCGAGATGATTTCTGAGTTCAAGATAAACTTCAGACCCAGCTCCAGAGTGATGTCATTGAATATTTCAAAATCTGAATAATACCGGATTATATTTGATATCAAGATATTGAAATTTGTCATAAATGAGGCTAGGCTGTATTGCATCTCATATTGCATTATATCGAAAACCTCGTCAGAAACAGAGTAAATCATCTGATGGTATCAACATTTTATCATCTGAAAATACTTCGGAAAATACTGTTACGAACCGCTGGCATTTCCGAGAAGGCCGGAAAGCTTCACCTCGACGCGTGACTCACAACTAACAATACTAAGGAACGGATGGACTGATTCGGTCCTATATCACCTCGGATTTCACTTTTTCCTGTTTTATTCCCTTCTTTTTCCAAGATTTCATTTCGTAAGAACGAAAATATAAGAAAAACATTATTTTTATTGAAAAAAAAAATCAGCAAATTTAGGGTGTCAACTGTAAATTATAATATCTATCGAACAAATGATTAAATTTTGCATACAGGGTGGTTCACGTTTAGCGCGACCTAGATTTGAAACAAAACTGCAAAACTTTCAAAGTTTTTCTCATTTCAGTAGTTTGTATGTTGATAAAGGCTATATCAAAAAATATTCACGCTTAAATTTTCTGTGGCTAAATTATGAAAGAATTTAGAAATATACAGGATGTCCCAAAAATTGTGGCATATATAAAAGTATTTAGTTGCATTTTTATATTTTTCCTGAAAAGCTTATTTCATCGATTTTTATCCCACTTGGGGTATAGCGAGAAGATATAGAAGGTTTGGAAAATCAAGATTTTTCAACTTCAGACATTTTTTGTTTCAGAACTATTCATTGATGATCAAAACGGCTTACATGTCTCTTTCATCACTTTTGACCTATAATCTAATGACATTTAACTAAATCACATACAGGTGGTTGAATATCAATAATTGATTGTGAATAAAAAGCCGTTTTGATCAATAATGAATAGATTTGACAAAGAATCAAATTTGAGAAATCTCAATTTCTGTAATTGTTCCAGCTAGACCCCAAGAATGATAATAAAATCAGCTTCTCAGGCAAAATCTGAAAATGCAATAAAATATAGGGTGTTCCAAATGAAACAAGATAACTTTGGTATGCTACAATTCTTGAAACATCATGTACATTTCGAAATAATTTCAAAATGAAGCCTTCATATACAAACTACTAATGTAACAAAATCCCAGAGTTAACAGATATTGTTTCTCCTAAACAATAGACGGGAATGCACTTATCGATGCACATGATTTCGGTTTTATATTAATAATAATAATAATAATAATAAATCGTCTTTATTGAGAGGTGTACAGGGTGAACAACTAAGAACGGCTCTCGGCCATATCTCAGATAAAGATACAACTTTGAAAAAAAAAATTATCTTGAGAAAAGTGACCCTAAAAAATAACTGGAAAATATTAAGATTAAGTTTCTAAGATAACCGCTAGGTGGCGTAACGGCTATGAGTGAAGAGAAAATTGAATTTTTCTCCGTATCTAGTATCAACAAGGTGTTATGAAAATATATGCAGATTGATCCTTGATAAATTCCTAGTTTTTTTTGTTTCACACTTTTTGTCCCATCTCAAAAAATGAAGTGGTGGGGGAACGTCAAATTATGTTTTTTCTAAACGTCTGTATCTCTGGTTATCTTCAACAGAATTCAATAATCTTGAGCTCGTTCAAAAGGCCTCTTCCTGGTATATCGACTGTGATTTGAATTGGTTTTATATTCATGTCACCGTTGCCGCTAGAGGGCGTGATCTAGAGTATCAATGGATATCGTGATTTTAAACAGAAAAATTAAATGAAATGGTATGCTCATTACTACATGATAAAATAGAGAAACTAGATCTCAACAGACCAACGAAAACCGCAACATGAGAGCTTTCTGCTAACGGAAGATATTAAGGATCAAATTTGGAAAAATGATTTATTGCTCTAAGCATTCAAAATAAACAATGTAACTGTAAACAATGTAACAAAATCAACAATAAAAAAATTACACAAATCACAACAAAGAACTACTAAGAACGTCATTAGTGGCCCCTCAGATGTTCAAAGTGTCCACCGTCATTTTCAATACAAGAAATGAGTCTCTGACGAGTGGATTGAACAGAAGTTTCAATTTCTGCTGCCGAAATACTCATTATTGCTTGCCAAATTCGCTCCATCATGTCATCCCTTGTCGTGGGTCTGTTGGCATACACAAGATCTTTCAATCTTCCCCACAAATAAAAGTCTAAACACGTCAGGTCTGGGGATCTGGCTGGCCAATTGAATAAACTTCCTCGTCCTATCCACTTGTCAGGATATGTAAGGTCTAAAAAATTTCGAACATCTCTATGGTAATGTGCCGGGCACCCATCATGTTGAAAAAACATGTCACGACGAATTGCCAGTTGTACATCTTCTAAAAGAAGAGGCAATTCATGCATTAAAAAATCTGAATATCTCTCCCCATTGAGAGTGTTATTTAAAAAAATGGCCCAATTATTTGTCCACCTATAATTCCAACCCACACATTCACTGACCAACGACCCTGATGTTGGACCTCCCGCATCCAGTGGGGATTCACTTCGGACCAGTAGTGTATATTATGGCGATTGACACTACCATCACTGCAAAATGTAGCCTCATCTGACCACATAATATGCATAAGTAATTCAGGATCATCTTCTATCATATTCAAGAGCCAGTTACAATAGTTCAGCCTGGTATTGAAATCTCGAGCCTTCAACTCTTGTGTCTTGGTGTAGGACTATGTGATATGGGTGCAATCTAAAATAGTATTTGAATAATTAAGGGCAATAAGACAATTACTTCAAGAGATTTAACTCTCGTAATGCTTTGCTTTTGGACATATAAAACTTACGTTTCCCTGAATGAAAATATTTGAAACATTCTGAATGAACGTTTCGGAAATTCACCTGTCTAATATTTCATATCACAAAATGCGAGAAAATAAAAACATTGAGACCTACCTACTGATAGAACGTTTCAAAAATATACAGGGTGGCTCACGACTAGCGCGAAGAAGATTTATAGCAAAACGGCAAAACTTCTGAAATTTGTGTCACTTCAATATAGTTTGTATTTTGATAAAGGTCACATTTTAAAATTATTTTGAAACATACAGTATGTCCCAAAAAGTTTTTTTTTTCGTATGGATTTCATAGATCTATCAAATTTGGGATTTAAAAATCGAGATTTTTCAACTGGTCAAAACATCTTTACTTTTGATTGACTTTCTGTTGATATTCATTTAAATCACATACAGGGTGGTTTAGAATTCAGAATTCTCATCCACCCTATATTTAAATGGATTAAATATCAGTTGATAGTAAATGAAAAGTTGAGATAAGGACATGTAAGCCCTTTCAACCAATGATGAATAGTTGAAAAATCCCGATTTTTCACACCCTATATATCTGTAGTCGTTCCATATAGACCCCAAGTGTAACAGATCGATGAAATAAGCTTTCCAGGAAGAACCTAATGAATTCACCAATTCTTGTCAATAAAATACAGGGTGTTCCATGGGAAAAACTATAACTTATTTGATATGCCACAACTTTCTGGAACATATATTTCTGTAACGTATATTTCAAAACAATTTGAATTATAGTGTTCATCAACATGCAATCTACTGGAATGACAAAAACTTCTAAAGTTTTGCCGTTTCGCTATAAATCTCCTTCGCGCTAGTCCTGAGCCACCCTGTATAAACATCTTGGGCCCAATATATAATATGATCCATCGATGCATCCATGCCACATATACCTACTCGCAATGGATACTGTTGATAAAAATCTGAATCGTCTTATTTTTGAAATAAAAAACCATGGATAGAGTAAGCATTGCAATCAATTATAGTGTGTTGTAGGAAAATAACCAACTCAAAATGAAATCAAGGTGACTGGTAGATATTTCAAGTCCCTATACTATAAGGCCTATGGGATGAAAAAGTAGGTACTTTTACTTGCTTCTACTCTAGGATATTTCAGCACCTCGAATTTCATGATTTTTTGATGAACGGTTTCGGGAATACTATTGAAGAAAAACCGTCTTCCGGTTCAGGGTGCCCTCTTTTGAGGAGCCTAGCTGCCTAGCTCCTTTCTTGGAATAATTTTTTAACAAATATTTATAGGAACTTATTTTCAGGATTAAACCTGAAGAGAAATCACCCCACGGATTTCTTACTAGAAAACACTCTTTATAAGTAATAGTGACATAGTATGGTACATTGCAGTCCTTATGCATTATAGGTTTAATTTTATTCAAAAAGTAAATTCATAAGTTCAACTAATCAAATATACCTACACTATATTCGTAATTTCATAGATGCGAACAGCAGGTTTGGCAACATTGCACAAATGCTGATGGTAAGTGAGGTTTCGCACATGTTTCGGTGTTTTCGACATTTATCAGAGCCGGACCACAACAATTTGGCCATGAGTGTAAATTTTCTTGATGTTCAAATGGAACACCCTCAATATTATTGCATTTTCAGAATGTTGAGAGACTCGATTTTTTTCTGAGTTGAGTATTGTTTTCAATCTAGCGTCCTGAAAAGAATCATTGTAGATGAGATCAGAGATATTGTAAATGGAAAAAAATCCGCGCCAGCTCATTTAGTTTTCAAAACATTCGAAAAAAACTGAATTTTTGAATTATCTATTTTATTTAACTACATAACTGAAAGCTATATAACTATATAACTGAAAGCTACATTCTGCGATCTTCAAAATGGCATTCTTAGATTTCGAGTTCGACGATTCGTCTTCTTGCGGCCATCATCAACTTTTATTTTTCATTACGAAGGTTCATATTTCCCCATTTTTTTCAACATGGACTGACTTCTGAAATACATAGACACTCAAAGAATTGATTTATTTCATTTATTTATTATTGACGAATTTCAATCGCGAAAGGGTTGTTGATCAAGTAACTATAAATGATGTTGTATTTCAGGTGTCAGTTCATGGTGAAAAATATGGAAGAGATTCATCTTCGTATTGAAAAAAAAGTTGATGATGGCCGCGAGAAGACGAAAGGTCGAACTCACGATCTAATAATGTTATTTTGTAGATAGCAAAATGTGGCGATGAAGAAGTTCTTTCAGTTGTTTTTGTATCTCCAGTAATAAAGCAAGAATGAAATGGAATAGAAAATTCAATAATTCAGTTTTTTTTCGAATAGTTCGAAATCGCTATCGCGAATTTTTTTTCACCATAGTAATGACCATAAAATCCCGCAACTCTGACCCAATTTGAAGTTCTTTGTATCTCTTACGGTTCTCGAGATCCCAATAATGAGCGTCGAATTTGAATAACCCTGTATATGAATTTGTTGGTTTTTGAAGCTTCGTTTCATTCATAGGACGAAAACCCTGTGGTTGACTTTCTTTCAGGTTCGATTTTGATGATAAAGGTTTCTTCCAACGTAATTAGATTTATAGTTACAATTTCAGTGGAGCCCCAGTAGTGGGCAACTTTGTTCGTGAAAACAAGGGAAAAAATGCTAACCTTTCAATAAGTTTGAGATTTATATATATATAAAACATTTCAACATAAAACTTTTTCTTTCTGCTGAAAAATCATACCTTTATAAATGAAGAATAAAAATACTCTCTCTATAAATCAATATCTTGATAACCACAACAATCAAAACAATGTTACATGTTGCACATTTTAAAATAAATATCAAATAATATTGGTCAAAATACGAACTTTTCTGTTGACAAAATTCAATATACTGAGCTCCAAAACATATTTACAAGTTCTATCGCCTATCAAATATTCTGGATGCACGCATTACTGGGCAAAATCCACACCTACGCCGACCCTGTACTTCTAAAATGCAAATCTCACGATTTGTTCGAGCGACACCTATTGAACTCTGCTAAAACTAGCGAGTACTATTAGCTAGGAAGATATCTCCTGCTTCGCCTATGTCTTTTCGATATATGAATTTTTATTACGATATGTTCACAGTATGGACATCTATTGGAAATTTCAGCAGCACTGCTGAATCCCTGCTCTTCTTAGAATAGTCAGAACGGTGGTTTGACATAATCCCAAGTCTCTTGCTATGGCTCGTGTGCTAATATGAGGGTTGAAATTAACATAAGCTAAGACATTTATCATTTGTTCCTCCGTTCGAATTCTACGACGTCTTCGATATACAGGAAGATGCACATTTCCTGTGGTCCGAAGACGCTGTGCGATTCGAAAAAACACTCTTCTTCCGGAATGTCGTCTATTTGGGTACTCCGCCGCGTACACTCTACTAGCAACAGTTGCATTTTTCATGCATTCGAAATAAATTGCCAACATATCAAATGCTTCTTCATTTGTGAGATTCATAATTTTCTGATTCAAAGGTCGAAAGACATAAGTAAAGTAGATGAATAATCAACACAATTGCAACAATATGAATACTTTTTGACATATAGGAGACATATTGTTACAATTCCATGGATTGCTATTTTTGTCTTCATGCAATAAATCATTCTTCCAACTTTGATCGTTAATATCTTCCGTTAGCAAAAAGCTATCATGTTGCGGTTTCCGTTGGTCTGTTGAGATCCAATTTCTCTATTTTATCAAGTAATACTAAGCATACCATTACATTTAATTTTTCTGTTTAAAATCACGATATCCATTGATACTCTAGATCACGCCCCCTAGCGGCAACGGTGATATGAATATAAAACCAATTCAAAGCACAGTCGATAGACCAGGAAGATGCCTTCTCAACGAGCTCAAGATTATTGAATTCTGTTAAAGATAACCAGAGATACAGACGTTTAGAAAAAAACATAATTTGACGTTCCCCCACCACTTTATTTTTTCAGATGGGACAAAAAGTGTGAAACAAAAAAAAACTAGGAATTTATCAAGGATCAATCTGCATATATTTTCAAAACACCTTGTTGATACTAGATACGGAGAAAAATTCAATTTTCTCTTCACTTATAGCCGTTACGCCACCTAGCGGTAATCTTAGAAACTTAAAAATATTTTCCAGTTATTTTTTAGGGTCACTTTTCTCAAAATAATTTTTTTTTCAAAGTTGTATCTTTATCCGTAGCTGAGATATGGCCGAGAGCCTTTCTTAGTTGTTCACCCTGTACAAGATAGGCGAAGTATAGCTAATAGCTACTCTTACACTTAACCTAACGAGTACATGTTTCATAAGAGAAAGTTTTAATTAGTGGCAATTATCGAGGTAACAGATGATAATGAGTACCTAACAAAAAAATAAAACAGGCAATATGTGGGAGAATCAAAATATAACATAATATATTTGTACCTAATAAATAACATTCTTATAAATTATTCAAAAAATGATTTTTGAGAATCTTTTTTACTTGGGGCTTGGAGAGGTGCATATATTTTATCAATAATGAATTGTAATATTTGATGGATTTATATGTGAATGATCTCTGGAACAGACTGGTGCGATGACGGGGCAGGTGGAGTTTGTTTTTTGATCTTATATCTATTATATCTATTAGACTTGAGTGGTTAAAATAATTTGTTCAACATTGTTAGTTAATATTTATCAGATTTTCTTGATGTGTTCAGCAGTTTAACACACAAATGTCGTATTTTTTCTGGCGTGAAAAATAAAGGAATTCCCCGGAATTCCTATCAATTGCGCACCGGAATTCCCATGTGGTCGGTCAACCCCTCGCTGTGCCCCTACAATCTACAATCCCACCAAAAATAAAAACTTCAACAATCCATCCATCAACACAGACTTCCTGTCGGCGCCGCCGCCCCACTACCCGCCCCACCTGCCACGGCGGCCCAACGTCGGCTGCCGCGCCCTCGTCAGACGCCACACCGGCAAGATGGCGGCGGCGCTTGCGCGCGAGCTGTCGGCCAGCTGGCAGGCGGACGTGCGCGTGCGCTGCGCCCAGCTGCTGTGCGCTGTTGCGGCGCACGCCGAGGCCGACGTGGCGCAGTCGCTGGCGGCGCTGTTGCCGGCGATGTACGCGGCTGCGCGCGATGAAGATCGGCGCGTCGTCGAGAACGTCATCGTCGCCGCCGGGTTGATGGGGTGCTTTGTCGGGTGAGTGGGTGGGTGCCAGGGTTCGTAATTATCAAGATAATATTTTTTTTTGATAATTATCGGATAATTATCCATACTGACAGACAACTTATTTTCTTTATATTTCTACTTACAAATTATTTTTTCAGTTCAAATATGTTGTGTGTAAAAATAAGAAAGGCATATATATATCAACTTTTTATTATTTGAAACTACAAAAATGAAAATAAATGAATAGAACTAGATATGAAATAAAAAAATGAATAAATTCAAAATTTCTTTTTCTTAGTAGTATAAAATAAAAATAATAATATGTTAAACAATAGTACATTGTTTACCGGGTAGGAAAAGCTCAACATTCTTGGGCGACTGTGAAGATTGCTAAGTCGAGGCGCAAGCCGAGACTTAGCAACACAGAGTCCAGGAATGTGGCTTCTCCTACGAGGTAAACATACTATTTTTCCGCAAATCGTTTAAAATTCGACAGATATTGATTGATTTAAAAAAAAACGCGATAATTTTATTCCCAAATAAATGGTGCTTTGAAATTGCTAATAAAATTACTTGGGCTACTATGGAAACGTATTGAGGTTGAATTGTCAAACTTGACGCTTATAAATTTAATTGCTGGTGTTCTCGAAAGTAAAATGATAAGTGATGATGAAATTTCCATTCCTGGGACTCCTCCAGAGCTGGTTGAGGCAGTGAATACTGCTTCATTAGAATTATTGCCAAAGAAATCAAGAAAAAAGTACGAAAATGCATACAGACGTTTTATGGATTATCGCATGAGTAAAAATACGAGTTCTTTCTCAGAAAATGTTGTAATGACATACTTCCTAGACCTTTGTTTAAAGATGAAATCTTCAACATTATGGGCCAATTATTCAATGCTGAAGTCAACTCTTGCAATTAAATACATTATCTACATACTCAAAACTTCGTTCTTTATTGAAACGGCAAGCTCAAGGTTATAGGGCAAAGAAATCTAAGATTTTAACGAAGGAAGAAATTGAAAAATTTATCCAGGAAGCTCCAGATAAAGAAAATTTAATGATTAAGGTAATTTACAAGGTATTAATTTCTATTTAGATTGTACCTTTATTTATTTTTTAGGTGGCTGTAATATTTGGTATTTCTGGGGCCTGTAGAATGGATGAGTTAGTCCGAATGACTGTACACGATATAGAAGACCTAGAATCTAAGCTTTTAATCAGCATACCTGATTCGAAAACCAACAAACCAAGATCATTTGTAATTAATCAGATCTACTTGAATGTTTATCGAGAGTATGTTTCGTTAAGACCAGAAAATATGAACAGTGACCGATTTTTCTTTAAATATCAAAGCGGAAAGGGTTGTAGACAAGTGGTAGGAATTCATCAATTTAGAAAAATGCCCAAAATAGTTGCTACTTATTTGAACTTGGTAAATCCGACAGAATACACTGGTCACTGCTTTCGTCGGTCTTCTGCAACAATATTGGTTGACTCTGGTGCCGACATAACTAGTTTAAAGAGGCATGGCGGATGGAAGTCATCAAACGTTGCTGAAGGATATATCGAAGAATCGCTTAACAATAAGGTTGAGGTGGCAAATAAAATTTTCACAGTAAAAAATATTCAATAAAATAACCCACCCCGCATGTTGTCCAAAATGTTTCTCATAGTTCTAACAGTGTTCCTCCAATGTTCAATAATTGTACTAACTGTCAAATTACTGTAAATATAACAAATTGATCTTAAAAATGTATTCAGCAATGACTTGATGTTTTCAAAATATAAATTAATTCCTTATAAGCAATGTGTTTTCAATCATTTATGTAGAACACTAACAACTGTACGGAAATATCATTTCCTTACAGTAAAGAAATTACATTTCCTCACAGTAAGGAAGTCCTAACTTTTTCTTCAAGAAATTTTGACAGGAATGTCAAAATTTCCTAGCGATTTGCGGAAAAATAATATTCCAAACTTCTTAAACGAAAAACAAAATAAAGGTAATTTTGCACTTATCATGCGATCTGTATTTTGATGAAAATTTTTGTTGGTACTCACGTATTTTGACCTGAAAAACACGAATTTCATAATATTATCGTGAACATATCTCTAGATTTCGAGATAATCGATGCCAAAGTTCGAAATTTCACCTTCTTTGTATGGCAAGTTTTGGGCAAGTATTGCATCTTCTTAGATCCCAGGACATATTACATGCATTTACAATGGTTAATTATGATTTTTGTCTAAGAAAAACATCATAAATGTGTAATTTGTCCATAATTTTACTATTATTTCACCGACGAGACTACATAAACAACGGCCATTTTGAAAAAAACCTCTGTGCGAATGAAAGTGGATTTATAGCTGCCTTATAGCAACACGAGTCAGTGATATGTGTTTTCTCTCTTCAATACATGACAAAAAGAAAGATGGATATCTGTAAAAGAAGGTGAAATTTCGAACTTTGGCATCGATTTTCTCGAAAACTAGAGATATTTTCACGATAATATTAGGAAATTCGTGTTTTTCAGGTCAAAATACGTAAGTACCAACAAAAATTTTCATTCAACTACAGATCGCATGATAAGTGCAAAATTACCAAAATAAATACCTAATAGTATCACATTCTAACCATGTTAAGGAAATTATTCATTATTTTATATCAAGTCTTTGTTTGAATATTTAATTCTCGGCATTTTTGTATATTATTGTTAAATTTGTTTGTTTGACATTACGCATTTTTCACAGTCACATCACTGACACTGACTGACGATGCTTTTTTTTTCAATTTCCTGACCTTCTGATCAATGAATCAATGATATCCAATAATTCTGTGCTTGAAACAGAATTTTCGCCGTGCTAAAGGCGTGGGTTATTCAAAATGTAAATAAAAACGTTAGGTTATGCACAGTATGACATTTCAAGTTTAAAATAGTTCACGGTTATTATGAGAAGATTCCAGTGAACAGACAATATTATACCTTCTACTAGGTGTTCATTTAGATCGACAATGGTGGGTGGAATATGTGAAACGCTGGCATCCAGAGAATACGTCGATATTTTTTTGAAATTTTTATTTTCAATGGTTTTTCCAAAATCGGCTTTCAAAAATCGAAAATTCTCCATCCTTTTCTAAAAATGTGACGTCACCTGGTAGATTGGTTCAGGTTCTGTTCCATTAATCGAAGTGGAAGAAGAATTGACAATCTCTGTCATCTTTGACAGATGGCGGTAAAAAGTTACTGGGTGATTTTAATTCTTTCTGCGAAAATATATTCGGATGATTCAAAGTAATTTACTATTGAGTTTTATTTCATTGTTTTCAGTATTTCATTATACTCTTCACTGACCACTATTTTCAGAAAATTAAAGCATTCAAAGACTTGTGCTTCATGTAGCAACAAGAATGTGGATTCTCGAAAGACATATTTGTTCCTACTCCAAGTGTTTTGCAGTAGGACAACACATATCATCAGCTACATCTGCAAGTAATTGCTGAGAAGATAATTTTTACGTACGTACTCTATCTATGATGTGAGTTTATATGAGATTTCTTGTTTACATCATATTGTGAATATGTAATTATAATATCAACTTGTGTTGTTCATTGAATATATTATCAGATGCACCACTACACTTACCTACTTTTCCCAGACAATGAAGTTATTAATTGAATTAATTTTTATGTCTCTATTTAGTGCCTTTCACTCGTCTGTTCAATCTTCTCATTGACTTCGTAGAGGTGGTATAGAAAATCCTATAGAAATATTATTAACTGATATAAAATACCTGACTTGCGTTATATAGATGATAAACAATCAATTAATGCGCCCTTTTGAATATTTTGAATTAGATTCGTAATCGAAAAAAAAATTGAATTAAAAGTTGACATATTGTCATCTCTGCCATCACTTTTGTCAAAAAATTCTTCTTTCCTATTATTTTCTATATTTTTACGATACCAACCCGATCTATCAGGAGACGTCAGCAGAAATATGGTGCTGTCAAATAATTATTTTTGATTTCGATTTTCTCGAGCATAAAAGAATATTCCGATTTAATTTTGATGCCATATCGGTAGTAGTTTAGTAAGGTATCGGAAAACGACAATCAATTCTGCTGAAACTTTAGAGGTTTATGACCCTATTGGGGGTGGGCCAAGGTGGAACGAGTTCCATTAAAAGATACTCGAAATATTTGAAGACTTGCGCCTACTTGATTTTGTTGAATTTCAATCACAGTTTCAAACACTAATGATACCTCCACGTCGTCATATGGATGGCGCCACGTCTGCTGATTCCGCATGATGAATATTAATTTCCACAATTTCTCAGTCATTTCGATTTTGTGTGATTTGTTCAATCAATATTTTGATTGAACAATCGAATAATATTCTTATTTCAAGCCAAAACCACAATTATCAGGAAACCATAGAATACGGATATTAATAAAGACCTGTATTATCGTTATTGATTTCAAATGCGATATTAACGCCACCTCCGAACGATTAGTGAATTATTACCGGTGTTGACGGTTTTGAAGAAAAAAAATTGAAGAGTTGTTTCACCATATTTATCCTTTGGGTGGGCAAGGTTCGGACTTGCGTCGGCTAGGGATAAGGGAATTCGAATCCTGAGAATGAGGTTGTTATACAGTGACCGGCCAGAAAGTACAGTGTGTCGAAATTTCGATACTTTTGCATAATATCTCAGTCGTCTTTAGAGACAGAACCTTTATAGCACTTCCTGTTTTTGAGATTCGGGGCGAAATTGATATCTCCCACTTTTCGAACACTTCCCGTATCTTGGTTGCTTTTTAAATTTTTACTAGAAATACAATGGCATACTTATTTCATTTCCATAAACGTCTATATTCAGAGAATTTAGCAAACAAACATTTTTTCAAAGGGACATCTTGAATATTCCTCTATAGTTCAATAAGGAATCTTTCAAGCTCATCAACAATATATAATAATCGACATTTACTTTCGTTTTTATTTCCGATAGGCTTCAAACTCTTGAAAAGTGGAAGAGGCCAATTCCGTATTTTTTGGTTGGTGATGAAGAAAAAAAAAATTGGTATCATGTCTCAAAACAGACTTATTCGAGAAAATATCAAAAATGTTATCAAGGGAAGTAATTAATAACAATCTTTATAGCTATGTAGTGTTTCCAATTTAATTTGTCCCACTTGTATAAGGCTGTACAATATTTATTTTTAGAGAGACACATTATAGAGATCGTTAATTGCTGGAGATGTTTCAGTGGACTCTTGACACATGACAGCTTTCGCCTATCACGAAAAACTTGAATGAAACATTGATACGCAATAATTTATAATAAAGACGGTGATTTTGAGCTGAAGAGTGAAAACCTTGAAAATCGGAGCTTTTTTTGAGCAGAAGTCGGAACGTAATCGACTTTTTGCTGGATGACCTTGATGCGCGCTCACAAAGATCGGCCAATAGAATCACAATACGCCCTAAGCAAAAACGCGAAAAGCCAGCATGTAAACGCGCCGTTATGAAGCAGTTGAACACATTGCAAATTGACAGATTTTCAATTATCTATTTTATGGCAAGAAATTTACTTTTATTTTGTCATATCAGATCATTTCAACACATAGGTACATACCTACAATAAGATATTATTATGAATAACTTCCTGATGAAATGTTTCTATATATTTTCAAATAAGTGTATTGGAACAAGAAAGTTTCTTGCTAAATACAAAAAGACAAACCACAGTGTACAACGTCTTTTGGAGTTTCTTTTGATCCAGAATCTATTGTTTATTAATAATAGTAATTTACGTAACAAGTCCGGAAAATACTGTTTTTTTGGATGAGTGGACAAAATTCTAGGACGAGCGTAGCGAGTCCTGGAAGTCTGCGAGTCCAAAAAAACTGTTTTCGGGCGTGTTGCGTACACAATTTTTTCGGCAACCGTGTAGAATAACAAATCAAAGAAACACATTTCTTTATTAGAACAAAATTTCGAACATTTCAATTCTTATTTATATTAATATTTATATTAAAATTAGAACAATTGTTAATATTGAATGGATTCAATTTGTTTGAAATGCTTGGTATATTTAAGTGCCTTTTGTTGAAGTCAGAACAAGAAGGTAAAGTTTCCGTTTCACATTGATTG
Organism: Chrysomela aeneicollis; assembly: GCA_029955515.1. Lineage (NCBI taxonomy): Eukaryota > Metazoa > Arthropoda > Insecta > Coleoptera > Chrysomelidae > Chrysomela > Chrysomela aeneicollis. Next base: position 4,565,551 of record JARUHQ010000018.1, on the reverse strand, counting down.
TTTTCATCTGATAATTTTTGAATGTTAGCTAATTTTATGTCAGATAGCTGTCAGTCGTTATTTTGCTGCTATGGTAATGATCAACTGCATTTATCAAAACCATACTACCAAGATTTTCATATTTACAATGACAACAACGATGTGATTCTTCTTGAAGTACGTACTTCCCGGACTAGGCCGGAAAAATGCCACTTTCTCAAAAAAAATCGTCTGGAAAGTACGTACTTTCCGGACGGTTGCCGAAAAAAGAATTGCCCATTGGATGCATACTTTCTGTCTCTTAATCTATATACAAAAAAAGATGAAATAATTGTTGTGATTCGAATTAAGATAAGAAAGAAGATCAAGGTTAAGCTATAGATACCAATTTTAGTTTTGCAAAATTCGACAACTATCAATAGAAATTGTTCGTGCCTCGTAGGTACGGCACTTGGTCGGCTTTGGTGCTGCCGACTATCGAAGACGAGCCGCATTACGGCCACCTGGCCGTATTGGGAAGCCTTGTGGGCGGGGCAGCCCCGCAGCAGATCGCGGAGTTCGTCGAGCACATCTCCAAGGTGTTGGCAGATGACGCTGTTTGTTGCAGCAGAAAGGTATATGGACTACTATGAGATTTTCGAAAGCACTGGTCCTTGATGATGATTCATAAGAAACTTTATACGATGATGACAAGAATGAAGAAAAAGTGTTTTAGAAAAGTCTTTTAACCGCCAACTTAGTTGCAAAGCAACCCTTTAAGTCTCATTGAGACTTGTATGAGTAAGGAAGACGGGGACCTTAGCTTTTTAAGTGTCATCCGAAGCACTACTCGGCTGGTTATCGTTGAGAGTCCGAATGATTGAAATCTAGGTAGCAAGAATGTTGGGTTGGTCACCTATCTCCTCCCGCTAAACGATGCTAGAGAAATAAATAAAATTTCCAATAGCCTCCGCAGATTTTGAACCCGGGCCCTCTAGACCAGTGTTTCCCAACCTTTTCCAGCCACGGACCCCTAGTAAATCAAGCATAATTTTCAAGGACCCCCTTAATAAAAACAACAGCAATAAATTTCGGACCATTTATTTAGTACTACCTACAAATACAAAAAATATATTTTTTTATTAAAAATACGTTAATATGAAGTGGTGTTGCTTTTTTGCAACTAAATTAGTAATATCAAGTCGGATTCTACTTGTAATCTGTTTCTGTATTTGTTTTTAGTATATACAAGAGCCGAGAAAGCTTTTTCACAGAGATATGTAGTAAATGTTTTAGTGCTTCTTCTGATATTTCCGTGTAATATTTTTTATATTAACCCAAAAACTTGATAAATAGGATTCTTTGAAATTACGTTTCAAAGCTGAATCATTTCTATCAATTGGTTTTCCTGTGCCGTTGTCAAGCCAGTAATACCAGTAACATCTGTGTTAAAAGGGTCTGATATCCAATTTTTATTTTTGTCGGTTACTGGAAAATATTCCCGAAACGAAGATTTCAAAGCGCCAAGGTGTTTGATCATTTCGTCTCGTACTTGGGTTGGCAACATTGCTCCACCACCAGAGGATTCCAAAAATGCTGACAGTGTAGGAAAGTGATTATAGTTTTTTTGAATTGTACGAGTTTTCCAAAGGTCAAGCTTTTTTAGCATTGTTTCAATTTTATCTTCAACTTTGAAAATGTTGTTATCTCTCCCTTGTAAACCCAAGTTTAGCTCGTTAAGGGCACTAAATATATCAGCTAAATATGCTGCCATTGTGAGCCATTCAAAGTCATTGAAGTGAGCAGCAAGATTATTGTCAGAATTCTCCAAAAAGAACATTCTGATCTCGTCTCTCAGCTCAAAAAGACGAGACACAACTTTGCCACGAGACAACCAACGCACTTCAGCATGCAATAAGAACTGCTTGTGAATGCTTCCCATTTCTTCACAAATGATACGGAAAATGCGGTAATTAAGAGGCTTAGCTCTAATAAAATTCACTACCCGCACTATGTTGCCTAACACTGTTTTTAATTTTTCCGGCATATTTTTAGCAGCTAATGCCTCTCCGCTTGCTGGCGCTCGTTTGCCGTGCGTAAGCGTAGCGATCACGAGAATTTTGATGACATTTATTTATTATTGTTAAATAGTCCAGAGATGAGATTGCGGACCCCTATACATACAGTCGCGGACCCCCTGGGGTCCGCGGACCACAGGTTAAGAAACACTGCTCTAGACTATAAGCCAGTTTTGTTTTTTTGTTATTTTTAAAATGTTTATTATATTAATCATTTTACAGTATATTTCATATTTACATCCTATTTCATTAAATATATATTAAATGAACCCTTGACAGTACTCAAGGGCGACCCGAGGGCCGACAGAACGTAATATGTCCCATGAGACAGCCTCTGTGTCTAAGAAACTATTTCCTGCGGCTTTTGCCCTATTAATAGTCATTACATGTATCGACTCGAGGTCATAAAGGATTTTGATTGAATTGTCATTTGTGTACCTTATCATGTTACACAGGAAAAGAGTTCAAAAAAACCTGTTGATTTCTAGTTTTGGTCGTCGTGGGGTAGGATGTGGGGGGGGGGTAGGGGCTGGTAAAGGTATGTGGATGGGTGGGTGCCTCGAACCAATCTGTAGCTTTGTATTTGCTATGACCCAACTTAGGGCGTATTTCGTGCGTTGTCTGAATTTTATGATATAAGCCAACGCACTCGATCACCAGCCCAGTTAAGAGCTTTAAATTTTTTATGAATTTATTACAAAAATTTAATTGAAATAAAGCAAAAAGCGATATAATCATTTGAATATCTCTATAAATGAAAAGTTTATGGGACTTTGAAATTGCGCTAACAAGAATAAATTTGCTACTTCAGCATGTGACGTCACTTGATCCCAAAGCACGATAGTCACAAATACCAATAAAAGTTTTTTTTTGCCAAAATGGTGGAGAAGTTTTGTGATTATAATCCGAATTTGGTTTGTGGAGGTTATTGGGGTCGGAGATCATGATTTGCTTGTCGAAAGTCATAGATTCAAGACGGAGGCTACAAGATGACGATGAATGTTGTTATTAAATAAGATGATACGTTCCATAAATTACTTAAGTTGAAAGTTTTTCTGTATAAATTTCTCTTATAGGAAATACTTAAATTTCTATGAGAAATTTACCTGAGTATATTTCTTTACGAAAAATACATAATCATATACATTTATTGCACTCAAATGAAGGCTTGAATTTAAAAAATATTATTTTACCAACTTGTTCATTTGAAATTGTGATAACGTTACAAATGACACAAAAAATTAGCTTATAGTATCATTGAAGATTAAGACATTGTATCGAATCATCATTAATAATCATTATAGCTATTAATGTAACGAGATTATTATGCGATTTATAATAGTCGAGGACGTTGCTGGTTACTAGGCGTCAGCTGAGTCAACCGCAATGTCCAATACGGTGTTAAATCGCTAATAATCGAGTTGCATTCAAAGTTTTATCGTATGAAAAATTACAAACTGAATTTATCATTACTAAATTATTAGTATCTTGTGACTGAGTGGATGCAAAACTTGAATTGAGAAATTTCATGATGTTGCTAATTCTAATTTAACGTGAATTAAGATATTGATCAAAATAACAAATCACTGATGATGTTTTTGAAATCCAGTGACTAAGAAGAATGTTATTCAGCAGTTTATGTTAGATTTGGAGTTCATTTCTTGCGGTTTCAAAATTTATTCATGAATGTTGTGGCTGTATGATGATGATTTGTTGTATTCTTTATGCATCCAATATCATTTAGATGAATCAAGATTAATATGAGCCCCTTGATTAACCCCCACGGAAATAGGCAATGATTCACCAATTGATTGATCCCAAGTTTTCACATTCCCCAGAAACATAAAATTGGGATGATTTTGTGCGAGGTTCCTCTTTGATTGATTGCTCAAACACCATGTGCTATGTGCCCTCTGTTTAAACGCCCACATCGCCAACCTAACCAACCCGGCAAACCTCCCCACCAGCTCAAATACCAACTGGAGATGCTGAGGTGCGTCCGAGCGCTTGCCCAAAAACACCCAGGCGGCACCTCGAACTCCACCGGCTACCACCTCTTCAAGATCCTCGTTACGCTCCTGGCGCTGCGCCACCCCGACCTCGACGAGGCGACGCTAGAGGGCGCCCTGGACGAGCTGGCCGCGACCTTGAAGCTGGAGCACCCCCGCCAGCTGTGGGAGTTGTACTCGCGGCCGCTTTTGCAACATATAAACGTGGAGCCGAGATTGTGGACGGTTGCGAGCGAGCGCGCGCTGGTTTTCCACGCGGTGGTGTCGCGATGCGGTGCGGCCTTTGGAAGGAATCTGGATGTCATTGGGGGGATCTTGGTGGAGGCCGTGCACGTCGAGGCGGACGCTGGGTCGCGCCTGAGGAGTTTCTATGTGCTGGCGGAGGTGTTCGAGCGGAAGGAGGTGGTGTTCGAGGACGCGCCGGGTGTGGACGCTTTTCTGGAGAGGCTGGTGCAAGGTGAGTTATTGTGCTTGGGATTCATTCGTTTTTGCAATATTCGATCTGATGTTGTTTTGGTGGCATGTCCTGGGTTGTTGGAAAGACATTTCGTGATGAGATATGCCTTTTGGTCTCATGAATGTCGCCACATTATTTCAAGAAGTTTTGAAATTTTTTTTCGCCTTCATCGAATGCTTTGCTGTTGAAGTAAATTGTGCCCGAACTTTTTGAACTCATAACAATACTAGGAATTTGTTCATTGGTTTTCATAGGACAGTCTAACATTTCGAGTATTGCTGAAAACACTTACATTCGTTATTAAAATGAATCGAAAATAAATTCATTCCAAGAATGAGTACAAGACTCACCTATGCATAAGATTCTCCTAACCTCAATTGGTCAAATTATGTAGTAGGTATCATCATTCTCAATAGAATCATTCTCTACTGTCTATCCTTAGAACGCGTTTCAACTCATAACACTAATACAACTGAAAAGTAGTAAGTATCTCTCGAATCACTCATACTTAATGGTTTTTTTATCTTTTGACTGTACAAGAGAAAACCTACAATGCTCGACAATCCACTAGATGGATATTGGGAAGGGAAATAGGCTTCGAAATTTTTCTTGAAAATTTCACACCCTACAATTTCAAGCAATTAAAAGCATATATTTTGTATTGTTACCATAGCAACTAAAACAGTTTCCGGAATTTTATATTTCTTTCTTAGAGAAAGCAACATGGTACACTGGACATTTAACTTCGCAGATATTAAGTACCACTTCGAGTTTCTTGTAGAAAAGAATATTTCTACCAAATTCAGTGGGACCAACCGACCAGAATTGTAACACCCCAAATTATCTGAAGCCAACAATTCATATTCAATATAACCAATTAAAGAAAAGTCTGTGGCAAAAAAAACTCTTGTTTTGATGCCAAACCACAAAAAAATTAGTAAGTCAATTTATTCAAATTCAAACCCTTTCAAAATAGCAAGACACTGGTACCGGGTGATTATGTTGTCGCTATCCTTGTTTTAGAATGAGGTAACCCTGGTAACTGATTTAGATGTTGACTTCAAACAACTACTGTGGCAAGGATTGTGCGTTATTCATCTTTTCTGTTATATGATCGAAGAGTATGCAAAAATTCAAATGATCCTCAGTTGGACAGACATTTTATTCTAATATCACACAATGAGTTCAAACTAACTACACCAATTTTGTTTTTTTTATTTCAATCATGTTATTTCAATTTGCTGTTTCAATAATTATTGTTGATGTTGGGAAATTTCTCATCCAAACCATGTTTTTCCTGGAATCTCCCTCTCATAACACCGACACCCTCTGCTACCCACCATCCAAGGTGGATATAGGATGGTGAAACAGATCTCCAATTGTTTCTGCGAGAAACTTTTGACCGTTTGAGAAGGTAGTAATATTTCCACGACTTGAATGAAGATGGCGGTAAGATCGAATATCAAGGAAGATTTCTGTGGCTTATGTATTTCTGTGATTCAAATCTGACAGGCTTGAATCGAAATGACATTGAAACACAATCAATATTTTTACTCTTATAAGTATTTTTTCTCTCAGAACAGATGACACTGACAGAAGCACAGTTTCTGTTTTACCGACGTAAGGTATGGCGCCACCTCTGATAACTTTAGGAAATATTACTACGGTATAAAATCAAGTATGCAAAAGTCAACAGTTATTTCTAGTGCTTGTTACTTGGAAGCTGTTTCACCATCCTATACACTGTGTCCAAGATAAGGATGTCTATCATGGGGATCTCGAAAACCATAAATGATACGAAGATAGTTAAATTAGAGAAAAGTTGCGCTTTCTCAAGCCTAACAATATGCCACTTGAAAAATTTTAAAATTCCGAGAAGTTCCGGAGATATGCCCAAAAACCGAAATTTGCTGATTTCGTTTTTATTTATTTCTGACGTTATTTGAAGAGATATAAAAAAACAAAAAGCACTTTCTCATTGCCACTTTTTAAGTTCTACAAAGCTGCATTGAGAGATTTTCTGTACAACGTTTCGTTTCGGAGAAACTATCATCAACTTTATTTTTTCATATAACCCGTGAAAAATATAAACCCTGTATTAAATGGCATATTTTATCACAAATACAACGATAACACAATATGATTATGCGATATTTGAATCGCAAAAAATGGTTTTTATTGAAGTTCGAACGTTTTGGTGTAGTATGCGGTGAAATGATGGCGCTGAGAAAATGTCAGAATGATTTTATTGACATATCAGTGACACATAGAGTTTTTAAACTTTGTTCTTGCGTCTTATTGCTACAGATTTTTTTCTGTTACAAAATGGAACGTGCTTTTTCAATCTACTAGGGAAATTGATAATACCATTGGAATAGCAAAATCTACTGCCCATTTCATTTTGAGAAAACAAAAATTCCACCCGTATAAATTCAGAATCTGTCAAGGCCTCAGACCTGGTGACGAGGAGAGGCGAAGAACATTTTGAGAATGGTACACCAGGATGTGTCAGGAAGATGAAACATTTCCCCATAAGATTATCTGATCGGACGAAAGTATGGTGACAAATAATGGAATTTTTAACCGGAGAAATACCCATTATTGGTCAAGGCACAATGCCCGAGTACACCGAATGGCTAGACACCAGCATCGTTTTGGTCTATCACATTCAACTGTTTCGTGGCCTTCTCGTTCGCTGGACATCACTCCGCTCGATTTTTTTCTCTGGAGATATTGCAAAAATTATGTTTACCGCCATGTTTTCGAATCTGAGGATCAGCTTAGGAGACTAGTTCTTGAAGCGTTCGAGAGCATTACACTTGATATTTTAAGAAATGTTTTAAATTCGACATTTAGAAGGTGTTATCTTTGTTTGGAAAATAATGGAAATTTGTTTGAACATTCTCTATACTTAATCCAAATTAGTTTTTTTGGTTTCTTGTTAGTAGTTCTTACATAATTTGTTTAGTCAATTATGAATAAATTTGTTGAATCTTCAATAACGTGATTTCAATTCAATATTTCGAAACACGAGTAATAATAGCCTACTACACCATAGTCAGAGCTATAATAATTGCACCGCATACTACACCAAAACGTTCGAACTTAAATAAAAACCATTTTTTCCGATTCAAATATCGCATAATCATATTGTGTCATACATCGTTGTATTCGTGATAAAATATGCCATTTAATACAGGGTTTATATTTTTCACGGGTTATATGAAAAAATAAAGTTGATGATGGTTTCTCCGAAACGAAACGTTGTATGGAAAATCTCTCAATGCGGCTTTGTAGAACTTAAAAAGTGGCAATGAGAAAGTGTCCTTTGTTTTTTTATATATCTCCAAATAACGTCAGAAATAAATAAAAACGAAATGAGCAAATTTCGGTTTTTTCGGCATATCTCCGGAACTACTCGGGATTTTAAAACTTTCTGAACAGCATATTGTTGGGCTCGAAGATGCGCAACTTTTCTCTAATTCAACCATCTTCGAAACTCCTATGGTTTCCGAGATCCCCATGATAGACATCCTTATCTTGGACACACTGTATCCACCTTGCCACCGCCCAACAAAACCTCACGTCTCCCCGTCCCGCAGACGCGTTCGTGCCGGCGCTGGTGTGGTGCGCCGGCGCCGCGGCGGAGGCGGTGCGCGCGATGGCCGCCTCCTGCCTGCGCCACGCCCTCTCGCCGCCCGCCGCCGCCGCTGTGGGCATGTTTGCCGCCCCCGGCGCCCTGCGCGCCGCCGCCGATCGGCTGGTGCCGCTGCTCGTGTCGCTGCTCGAGGACGCCGCCTTCGAGAGCCGCCGGCTGGCCGTCGAGTGCTTGGCGCTGATGGCGGGGCGGTGCCGGCAACAGGGCGTGTGGGCGGTCGATGATGTGGTCGGCGTTTATCCAGGTGGGTGGGGTGACGTACCTCAACGATGGGGTTTTATTTGTTTATTTATGTTGCTTTTACAAGCGCTATGTTTTTTCTGCAACCGACTCAAAAGTCGTCCATTTTTGTTTTGATATTAGGTGCGTTTTATTGGTTTTCTACTGGTGACGATAGTAGGAATGACGAATAAAACGACACCACAAGACGTCAAACTTGTTAATTTGTTGACGTTTATCAATTTGAAGATTATATTTATATACTTGTGATAGTTGAGAGGAAATATCACTATTAGTAGTTATTATATTACAGTATACAAAATATTCAGGTGAAATGAGGAGTTTTTACAGCATCACCTTCTTACTTTTTGGGAATTATTTTGAGGTTATGTTATTAAATCGCCTTTGCTTTCCATTAAATCGCCATTTTCTACAACCCTTTTACAATATTCTTCCTGTCATTCCATTTGAGTAAACGGAATGAAAAGTTGCAACTATTTTCAGAATAATGTTCAAAAAAACGACTTGAATCGACCTTTCAGTATGGGCATCTTGCCAATAAAACGCACCTATTTGCTCTAGAAGTTGACGTTTCTCATACTGACAAAACAAGATGATCAATAGTTTTAGCGCCTAGGAGATGATGTAGATTTTTTAAATTCTAGGATTTAAAAATGAGAGGCTTAATCCTAATACCTGTCTCATCCTCAATTAACCGTGCCTTCAGGAAATGGATAGAATCACTTTCATACAATTTATACCTACTTGAATATTGAGTACAATGTGTGATATTTAAAAATAAGCATCATTACCACTCGCACTAGACTTATCAGATTAAAATACACCTTGGTTATTTCAATCAAAGATAGTATTATGGTTGAAGTTGATAGTTGTTCTTCTTCTTTTTCCCATTGGCCAAGTTTAGATTGACGTGAGCCACAATGGCGGTCAACTTCACTTATATTTCAAAACATAATTCTTATGGTGCAGAAAAAATAATATGTTTCATTCGGATCAAAAGTAAATCGCAAATTATGCGTACTCTGCTTCGCCTCGCGTACGCAAAATTCGCTTGTCAAACAAAGTGTCACTTTTGATCCTAATAAAACAATGTACTGTAACAGAATCACCCTGTATTTGATTCTGTTAAGTTCATTTCGTCTGTAGAGAAATGATTGTATCGAAAACTAAACGAAAGCGCAACGTGCTATCGGGGCTCATGTAACTTGATACGAATCATAACAGATTTAACGGATACATTAATCGTTGGGAAAACTAAATATTTGGCTCCGAGAAGAGACATTTTTATTATGCAACACTTGCGTCTGAGTCTTCGTTCTCGAAAACCATCAACTAAAATGTATTTTGTTGAAGTCATCGAAAAAACTCTGGGAACCGCTTGCGAGTTCTAAAGAAGTGCAACATACAGAAAAAAATTGAGATGAATTTTCGAGTTGGAGAAAGATAGTAAGTTTTCAGCATTCAGTTTGGGGCATTCAGTTCAGACAGTCAGTTGCGAGAGTTCGGGAAAGGCACCAGCGGGAACTGGTCGCCTCGGACGAGGGTTTCCTCCCCCTCGGGGACGGAACCCTGGTTTCGGGAGTGTTTGGACACGGGTCGAAAGGGGTCGCCATAATTTGAAATTTAAAGACATACCGTGCATTTGCTTTGGGGTAGTATATCGATGGGATAATTCAATCGAATCGGGAATAAGAGGGTTTGATTTTTGTGGGGAGTTTTGTGAACAATTCGATATTTTGAAACAACGCAGTCACAGGATTGGTCATTCTGTCTTAAGGGTGAGTCGATATTGCATTGAGTGTTTTCAGGATATAGTGGCCAAATGTTAGATATTTTGCGTTTTTGCTCTAGGTCACGAGACAAGCGAGTTCCTTTCAAATTTCAAATGTTAGGTGGAAATGGTTTTTTTAAGGGTTTTATCATTGGGATTTGAAACAGAGTTAATTTCAAGTTTATTAGGGCGTTATCTGGGGTACTTCACAAACAAACTTTTGATATGATGATTCAGAGATCTATCATGGGTTTTCAATGATAATAGTTCAGACAGTTTCTTGTACGAAGGATACAGAGTCCATATAGTTACGCAGTTCCCAAAGTTTCCGTATTTCCGTATTTCTCGGTATTTGTTTTTATATTGAAATGATAATTTTGTTCTATTACTTTCTTTTTGGTTTTGGCGTAATTTCTGATTTTGTTTTGTTGTTTTTCTTTATTTAATCGCAATACATTTTATACGTAAAAGTTGATTTGAGTTTTATTTTGTATCTACTAAATTGCACATTCCCTATACTGAAGACTACGCATTTGTGAAGCCGTAGCCGTTCTCACCGTCCCCGAGGATATATGGTGGTCTAGTTTAACCAGTAGCCTATTTGGAGTTAGGATAATCAACGTCAAAGAAATTCATATTTATAATTGAACAAAGGAAACATCTTATTATACAACTTGTTTGGTCAGTGCGAGTTGTAAATCAAAAATCTGACCTGGTGGCAGCGCTTCCATTCCATTCCTATTTTATTATTATAAAAATGATACCCCAAATCAATCATTTTTTATTACAGTACTATTATATAATAATGAAATCAATATTCATTTTCATAACACAATCTTCCAGTTTGAAAACTTGTCCATGATTATGTATAAAGCATAGTAAAAAATTGAGAATTAAATTCGAAATACTTGAACATAAGTCATATTATGTAAATGTGCATTTAAACATTCCAATAAATGACGCTTTGAAATCTTAACACATAGTTGACGTTTTCCGAGGAATGTCATTAAGTGACAGCATTGTCGCTCGTGCGCGAATGTCATTAAGCGATATCATTGCCGTTGGTGTGCGGAGATGATATCATACCAAAGAAATCGATGAAAAGTATGAACTATGATATGATAGATTCATGACATGGTGCCATGAAATGCTTGAATGATAAATAAGGATATCAAAGTAAATTTCCTAAACTTAAACTGGGCTGGTGGTCGAGTGTGCTGAATCGCTGGCGATGGAGTTCTAATCTCGCCTGTTATTAGAAATATTTATTTATTTCTATAGTATTGTTTAGCTGGGGGAGATAGATGGCCAACCGAACATTCTTGGTACCTAGATTTCAATCCTTCGGACTCTCAACGATAACCAACAGAGAAGTGCTTCGGATGACACTTAAAAAGCTAAGGCCTCCGTCTTCCTTACTCATAAAAGTCCTAGACTTACGAGGGTTGCTTCGCAATTAAGTTGTCGGTTAAAACCACTTTCCTTTTTTTTTTGTACAATCGAACTATCAAATGAAAGTCAGAAGAGTTAGTCCCAGCTTACTTCTGAGCGATTTTTTATTTGGTGATACTAGCAGTGAAAGTAGTTTGTTTTTTGCTCGTAGTCTATAAGTAATTCAAACTGTGTTTAATATTTTCAATTGGATAAGACGATATTTGTACTTATTTCATTTTTTGAGAAAATATGTGTCTGCAACTCTTTGAAGTGCGATGCTGTACAGTTGTGTGCATGCAAAATGTCGTTCAACAGTTATAGGCTATTTTGAGTCAGGCTTGTCAATTTTTATTGAACTTCTCATCGACTTTGACAAATTTTGTCGAAATTCAAACTATTTCTGTCAAAAAAGTTTCAAATATATACGTGTACTACTTTTTAATGAAATCCGGAACATCATAGGCAGGTTTACACCATACAAACCTTGTACGACTTTTTTATGCACATACTTGTACTTGATAATTGGTTAATCATCTATGATCATACAGTGGAAAAATCACCGCACATAGATCTGCTCAAAATCTTTTGTAAATTCCGCAACTTTTAATTCTGTCGGCGACATAGAGAGACTTCCTCGAATTGTTGCTTTCAGAAATTTTGAAGCGCCTGGACGACCCCATCGATAAGGTTCGCTTGTGCGCCATGAGAAACTTGCCGGCGATTTTGCGAAATGTTCCTGAAGCCTTCGGGGGCGCCATCTACAAGGCACATCACGAGTTGATCATCGACACGCTACTAACGCATTTCGACGATGATGACGAACAAGTTCAGGAACTGGTGTACGGTGAGTAATATATTCAATTCGTTGCTAACTGCCAACATAGAGCTCTGAACTTCTATTGGACACAAAAAAAAACAGAATGCCGCCCAACGTGTGAATCACTACCCATAAAATTTTGAACAATGAGATTAAGGTCTTTTGAGGTAGATGAGTTCAGGTGTAGTCATACACGACCTAATTTAGTCAGAATTCTAATTAACCCTCGGCTAACGAAGTTAAACCTCGTTTTTTCAACAAATCGTTTCATGTAGCTGACAGAAGCTTGAACCTAGCTGTCAAAAAACAAGAAAATGCAATCCACTTTTTGCCCAATTCGCGAGATATCTTAGTTACTTTGAAAACTTCACGACATTGCCCCACTTTTTTTACAATCGCGCATTGCTTCTTAAAAATAAGGAGAACTCTCTATCTTCAAATAGGACAACCGAGATTTAATACCAAACATAGAACTTATTACTTACGCTTGATCCGGCATCCTGTAGTAATTTTTTGGTCTAGAGGGGTCTGCAAGAAAGTAGGTAGTATGGTCACGTGGGACAAAACATTCATATGGTCTACAACTAAAACGACCAATCAATAGCTTAGTACTTTCAACCCCCCCCCCGGACCTACAGAACAAATAACCTGGATACCGGATCTAGCGTAAGCAATAAGATCTATGATACGAAAGGTATCGAACACTCCGATTGCTCGATGGCATTTTATTTTTCTTCATGCTCTTTCAGACGTCCTCGAAGCTGTAGCTACCATCAATAAGCAAGAACTGGTGAACAAAATCGAGAGACACAAACCGCTGCTGCGTAACCAAAAAGGCTGTGACCGCCTTATTAGGAATTTCGAAGGTTTGAAAATCGAAGAAGTCGACTGTTGACGTTACCTTTTATAGTCTTGCACGCTCGCAGCACGTTTTTCCTACCTGTTTTGATTAGTTAGGTTATGTCATGTAGTACCGGGTGATTTTTGAAGGGAAACTGTTCCGACAGTCGATTTCCACAAACTATTCCCACATGAATCTTGAACTTTTGATGTTCAGTATTAGACTTTCAACTTCGAGATTCGAATTAATCGCTCCACGTACAGGGTGATCCAAAATTAGTCGTTGATATTGGACTAGCGTAATTAACTAGGTCGGAAGTTTCATATAAATATGGCCTGAAAAAATCATCCGGTTCGTCTGACATTTAATCATCTTGCCTTGAGTTTTATCGTTGACAGCACTTGATGAAAAAAACTGTACTTCATTGTGTATTGGTGATATAATAAAAAAATATCGATTTTGTAAAAAAAGTGCGATTATTAGCTAAATCTTCCTGATTTGTGGATGGAATAAGATTGAATTTCGGATGTAATGGAGATTTATTGGATCTAATGAGATTTTGAATCTTCTGGCTTCACGAAAGGAATAGTATATTTTTTAACGATCATGAAATGAACGTTCTATGTTAGTTAAACACTATACTTCTTCTACGACTATACATAGAGAAATTATTTATCAAGTTGAAACCCACCCTGGGAACTTTTTCACTTCATAACACAAACATTAAGAACACACGGCTCGCACATAAATTACCAAGCAATACTATAGTGTAATGGGTGCGCACACGTAGGTGACCCAGGTTCTATATGCCCTTATCAACCCTTTTTCTTTCAGTAATTTACCAAATATATCTGTGCGCTCACTTGTTTGGTTGGAATATAGTCTCATATTGATACAGGTTGTCCATTTTTTGGGAAATTTTCTGATTTCTTCTTTTGATTTTTTTACGAAACTAATCATACCAGAAATTTTTAACAAAAAAAATTGCGTTGATAAAAAAAAATAAATTGATAGGTGTTTTTTAGGCATTTTCAAATTCTCGAAAAAAGTTAATATATTGGTTGGTTGGATTGAACGATTAGTTTATCGTTAAAAAATTAAAAACTGAACAGAAATTTTCGTTTTTTTGGCGATATCAAACTATTGAAGATATGTTGCTATGTTGGTTTGCCGTCCATGAGAAAACAAAAAATTAATTACAAAATATCTTTATTCAACAATGTTCATGAAATCAACATGGATAAATATCTGTAATTACAAACATCACACATATTTTTGTAACAGATTTTGTATTATATATGAAACCTTTTCCATCAATATACAAATAACGAACTGTGCATAGGGTGATTCATTCAACATCCAAGAATTTGAAGGCGATATAAGGTGTGTTCATTAACAGATCTGAAATATTACATCGTAGGCATTCGATGACACTCTTTATATTTATTTCGCTATGTACAAATGAAAGCAAGAATATATATATACATTTTACGAAAAATTGTCTTTCTAGTCAGAGGTTGATATTCATTTTCGAGAACAATCCCTGATCTGTATTGTTAAAACAGTTTCAAGAATATATTTCAATGTTATGAACACAAGCTTGTAAGAATCAATTTACTGAATTTCCATGAACTCAAAACTGACGAGTTTTTTCTTATTAATTCATCAACACCATTATTATTCACAGATGTGAGAAAAATACCGACATGTAGGATTTCCAAGTTGTCGACTAGCACAAAATAAACAGAATTACGCGAGTATCAAGTAAATATTCAATTGGATACCACAATGATCTATGAAACAGTAGACCAGTGGAATGATGAGGAAGTTTGCAATATTGAGATTCTAATTTGAACGAAATAGTCACTACGTATTTTTTTCATATTTCTGTTCTATCAATTTTTACTCTAGAAAAAATTTAATAACCTAGTTTTGGCTCCTCTACCATTCGCAGCAAGTGAAAAACCGCGCTCACACAGAAGCAAATTGCGACTTAGCGTGCGGAGTTACAATATTGCTATGTCTCTAGTTTTCCCAAAATATACGTAAAAACTGACTGAAGCTCAATTCATAAACTCCGGTGCCGTAGCTACAGTTAACGCTGCAGTTACTTAAGTAAATGAAATGTGCTAAAAATAAACATCTGTTCATAAACTACGCAGCTCACGCAGTTGCCGTCGGATATCTCCTCAATACATTTTGGAACGGCAACGTCAACTGTAGCTACGGCAGCGGAGTTTATGAGTTAAGCTTGAAAATATCTTGATGTAAATAACATTCTAAACAGTTAAGAATTTATTTAACGAGTATTTATCTGAACCAAAATTTTACTAATTGATCATCCATCGTGTATATCTGTTCTGGTGGACAACGCGTTGGAAACTACATGCCGGTCATTCATTACCACATATGTACCAAATTATTAAATATTAGGATATTCAAACCCAGATTTCAAAAAAACCAGAGGGCCAGTGATAAAATAAATGTTAACTTTTTATCTCACATGTGATATTCATTAAGACAAATGGATATTGTATAATGATTCAAAATAGTTGCTCGTTTCGTTGTAGATTTTTTGTCAGTTCCATCTCCTATATTTCGTGAAAATGTTACGTATGTTCAAAATTTGGTATCAACAATTGAATCTACACCGCACTTTACTGTACTGAATAAATGAACCACCCATCTTTCGCGATGATAACAGGCAAGATAGGAAACGACAGCACATTCACCTAATAAATAACTGTTTATCCAATATCTTATGGAATATATTATTATAATATTATAAAAAGCTTATTTCTAACATAAAAAGAGATGACTTTTTAGATTGGTAGTTACTATCACGAAATAATTTCAATTCCTCAATATTTGCATAATCCAAATATTAATACAGATTAAAAAAACTGAATTTTATTTTTTCATAAGAAATCAACACTCGGTGCATTCCAATCGACCGGGAAAGTATTTCTAGTACACATTCTCTGGACATTATATTTGAACAAAATCTCTCTATCCTACCAGTCGGACGGATATCTGATAACGAAATCAAGTATCTGCAAGGTAATATTAATATCACAAGCAAAATGTTAAAAAATTCACGAGAGTATCTCAAAAAATTCACGCTAACAGCTGTTTCCGAAATATTTTTCAGAGGATGATCCTTATGGTCTGACTCAAAATTCCAGAAAGCTTATCAAAGCTATTAGGTTTGATAACACACTTCCCCAAAAAATTAACGCGCCACCAAGAAAACACGGTATAATTGCTACACCCGGTATTCGTAAAAGATATTTTTATCGGAATACAGTTGGTATACCAAGATTGTAGAAAGGATGACTGGTTATTCAAGGGAAAAAAACGTCCAAATCGGACAAGTGGTTTGGACAAAAAATCATTTCAAACTTTCGGTTGTTTTTCTGGTGGTGCGTTAATTTTTTGGGGAAGTGTATATCTAGAACATTCTCACTGAGTTTAGTAATTTTCAAACCTGCGGGTGTATTACCCACATCTAGTATTTAAGCACATTCTGTTATTGTCTTTTGAAAGCAAATACATTTAGAGATTTCGCCAAATCTTTACCTGAATGTTGATTCCCTCGAAAAACGAGAAACGCAAAATAAAACCAATATTTTTGTTGGTCAAACTTACTAAAAAACGATAACAGTAGTGTTCTCGAATTCGAAACCCTGTATAAATAAAACCACTAAAATATTACGATTCTGACTTGAGGAAGAGTACTAGAACACGAGAATTGATGAATATTGTCACTATGACGGATAGTTGACATTCCAAAAGATTAATTGCAATTAATTTTTTGTTAGAAATTCGACCACGTCAAGTTGATCCCTCTTCGTGCCAAATTTTTATAGTAACCTATCACCGAAAACTTAACCAAAAAAAACGTACAACATAAGAGATTGCAATGTCTATTCCGGTATAGAAAGTCAACAAAGAATGTTTGAAATTTGACAGATGAAGTCTGTATAGCCGGAAGCTGGGGTGGTCCGGGGTAGAACTGGAATTTTTCAAAGTGGTACCAGATGATAAAATCAGCCTAACAATGCTGCTCCATATCTGTTGAAGTTCACGAGTTTGATCAAATAATATAATCTGTCAGATGTCAAACATTTACAACGACTTTCTATATCAATAATCCATTCAACTATGAGATTCTAAAACAATATTGGATTTATACTATAATCATAAATCAACTTGGTTCTTCTATGAATTTATGGATTGATTGTTCTATGGAAAAATGAAAAACAGAATGGTACAAATGTACAAATTTTCAGTTTGTTCAATTCTGCAATACATTCATTTTTTTCCATATTATTTGATAAGTCGAAAACATCGATAAGCATTATGAAGCTAATGATCCGAAATTAGATAAGAAGGTATTGCATTGATTCTCAGTTTGATGAATGATCATTATGGCTTAATAAGTAGTTAAAATCATCGGTAAGATATAAATTGTCACATGGTTTTCGATGAAAATAATAACAAGATACAACAACAAGATGGGCGAGACATTTTTCATGGCTGTATTTGCCCCTCTGATTAGTTTTCGAAATGGAGACATACATGATATATGCACTGTTGTTTTCATTTTTTGATAAAACAATAACTTTGATTATAGCTTGTCAACCAATTTTTCAAAAGTGTTTTAATAATCTTTTTCACCACCTGAGGAAGCAAGTGACAAAGAGGAGCCATCGACAGAAACTTTGAATCTTTTGACGGCTCAGTTCAATCATATAGATCTGGAATAGAATGTCAATGTATATGCTACTATGGCCTTGATTGAACTGAGTTTAGCCTTGTTCTCAACCGAATTTACCTTAAACAATACAAATTGTGATTCTGAATGGCCTCTGATTGTTGCTGATAATCTAAACCCATTTTCATCTTGAATTATCTTGAGAAAAGTCACTGAGATACGTCTGGGAGAGGGTAAGAGTTATTTGAAAGTTTCTTCTTGATCTCCCTTGCCTAGGTCTCTCATCAATCCGAGAATAAGAAGCAGCCTCACCATGACATAAAGAATGATCAACATTTATAAAAATAGTTTCTTAGAACTCCTCAGGTATAAAAATCGTGTAGCAGCACCTATATTCATGTTCCACAAAAATATTTTTCCTGGCAGGTACACCTAAAGTTACAATGTCCGTGAGATGAAAACAGTTAATACCAAAAATATCCGCATATAAAAATTCGAAAGACCTCAGAAAATTCTCCCTATCCTAGAAATCCCCTTCAGCGCAAACAAACATCTTGTATACGTATATATAAAGAGCAGGAGACTTTGTAATCGTTAAGGCAATACACATAATTCGATATCACATACAACAGTACAATGTGGAAACGTGTCGAGGAGCTTCCCGCCACCGGGGGCGCCACTAGCTGGCTCGGCTCTTGAGGTGCCACCGCCTCGGCCAGGGCAGCGGCCAGTTGAACTGGCGGGGCAGCGGCCCGCCCACGTTGCCCTCGAAGTACAGGAACATCGCGAACCACCACTCGCGCCCCAGCAGGTTGTTCGGGGAGGATTGCTGGAACGGAAAAGCCCCCGTTTCAGACTGCCCCTCAATCAGGGTGTAAGGTAATTGCATAGAAATATTTCAGCTGCAGATTCCAGTAAACGTTCATGTAAACGTGGGTCCAAAAATGCCCCGCAATGGCTAGGCGCGCACATGCGATTTTCTATCGCGCGATCGTTTAGTCGCAAAAATTAAACACATTGTTTTTAAATACGAATGCACTCATATACGACTAAATTATCGCCGCGACATTCGATCATAAAACAGACTAGATGAAAAATGCTCAATCCTTACCACAGAAGTTGTTAGAAGCCAACATCTAGATCAGTTACTAGGGTTACCTCATTCTAAAACAAGGATAGCAAGAACAGATTCATCCAGCACCAGTGTCTTGCTATCTTGGATGGGTCTGAATTTGAAGAAATTGATCTACTAACAAAATTATCGTATCCATTCTTCCTAAGACTGAATGAAAACAATGTAATATCAAAGTTTTCTGAAAATATACATCTTCGATTTATTACCCGAATGATAATAGATTTAATTCACTGTCACAACTTTATCGTTTATTTTCTAGCAATATAAAGTTTCAAAGTGTCGAACTAGAGAAATATAACATATAACATCAATTCCACTAAATATAGGCTTATCTACTACTCTGAGCATGTTCTTACCACTTGGGTCAACCATTTTATCACTTGTAGTGAAATGATGCGAGAAAACTCTAGCGTATCTTGAAATATTCTCTTTCTTGATCATATTTTCACATATATCTACTAACTTTTCATCTCGGGAAAACCTGAGACTGTTTTCAAATTACCAAAAATCGTTTTGCATATAAGGGTGGGTGAATAATGTTTATACAACGAATGATACGACACTGAGTAACTCACCAGTGGAATGATGTGTTCTGGTCACCACTTTCAAATCGCCTCTTACACATTTAACAGCGGTTCACCATCCATTAAATTCGATTTGAACAGAATAAGCAAGAGAAAATAGTCTATTCAATTAGAATATCAAACATAGTTTGAAATGAATGTCTGGTAGACTACGAGCAGAAAAGAACTTCTTTCCTGGTAAATACCACGCAGAACATTGAATTATATCTGCTCGTAGTCCATGCAACGATTCACACTGTGAAAGCAGATCGCAAATGTTTCTTTCTTCCTAAGACGTGACAAATTCACATCGAGACAGGTACGCTTAACAACCTACAGACCGGTTTCGGGCTTATTGACCCTCATCAGTGCAGGGTAGTTATCAGAGTCTAGACAGCCGAAAAACTCATGAACAAAAAATTGGGTGAAAAAGTACCCCTTGCACCTCCCGTTTTCCAAACCCCTGAACAAAACTTGGTTATTTCATCTGAAAGGGTTTCGAAAATATGTACAAAAAACTAGGATGGGCTTTTCTGGACCCATGTTTATATCTCTTTTTGTCTTCAGAATCTGCAGCTGAAATATTTCTATATAATTTTGGTACTCCCTGTAGATCGAAATTTGGTGAAAAGTATTATCGAAATCATGGTGATAACGCAATCGACTGATTCTGAATACAAAGAAGTCAGCTGTTAGGACATTTCCCAATAGGAGATATAATATTATGAATGAAATCTGTCCCTTTGATTAAATTGATATATCACAAAAAGGAACATCTTTGGGAACTGCATTGAACGAATCATTAAACTGGTATTTACATATCGGCGGTGTGTGCAATAAATTTAACATTCTTTTATGTGAACAAGGAGTATCAGGAAATATTCACTAAATTAGTGTATTTTAATTTGAACTATAATATGATTCCAATTGTTTTTTGTTTGCTAATGCTCTTATATCTCATCAAAAATTTATGACTTACCATAATATGTGGTACATAATAATCAAAATAGGTCATTATATTATATTTTGTGACGTGGAAGTAGGAAGACAATCAAACAAAATATAATGCTAAAATGCAAATATTTAACACAGATGCTTTCATACAAATACACTAAAAAGGAAAAAATAGTTTCTCTCATTTTTGATCTGGGTTATTCTTGAGTAACAGATTCAAGAGGCGAATACAAAATAGATAATCTTATTTTATAAACCCATTTACTTTGTTTAAATTTTTTCCTATCTTTTCAGAAATGTCCTGTAACATATTAGCAGATGAATAAAATTAAGTTGTTTGACTAACCTTCAGAGTAGCATTATTGGCTAATGTATGATACAGCCAGAATGTTCTGGTCGTAATGAAATAAGCTATAATCACATCGATGCTGTAGTGGCCGTGTGACAGTTCGAGCATGACGATGCCCGTCACAGATAATATCCAATACATCCAGTGAATTAGGTACAATTTTTTTGGTGTATCTGAAACAAAACGATCATTCTCGAACACACACAGACTTTTGACTACACGAAAATAAGTTCGTGGAGGAATAAACTTGCAAGTCAGTAAAAGTATACTGGGAGGTATACTGGGATTTTTCTTGAAAATTTGATTACAGGCACTTATATGCATGAATGGTGCCTCCAGTGCCACCTGACGACATAACCGCCAGTATCACTGGACGCTAAAATACTTGGATAGACAAACGACCCAGTGCAACTGATGAAGCTTGGCGATCCTAAACAGTCTGTTTTTCACCGGTTCTCTATAAAACACGAAAACACGTCTGGGAACTTTCAGTTGAGTGTCCAAACTATATATGTTTATGGAAAGGCACTTGCATCATGTACTGCCGATATTATAGAACATTCAGGACTTGAAATTTTGATATTGTTGAATTTGGTTTATTCAAATTCAACCAACTCATTCGATCGCAGATATAAACTTGTTATTTAATATCGGAAGTGATGAATCGTATGTTGATTGCTTACAAACCATAATAATTGATATATATTGAAAGAGAACATACTCAAAGTCTAAAGTCTCTGAACCCGTAATTATTGCATATTCGTTGTTTTCAGTTTCGATTGACCAAATGCAGGGATATCAGTGAAATAACGTACAGATCTTCATTTACCTTCGAAATTTTGGGTTAAAGATATGGTTACCCTATAAAGAAAAAGACGCTCTTGAAAAATAAGGGCGGGGCAATTGAACAGTATTTGGAACAAAAATAACCCGTATTCAATATCTGAAACACATTTTAATGTAGGAACTCTGAAAAAATGTCACTGAGAAAAATTATAAATTGAATGTACCGGGTGTCCAAGGAAGGTGGCTCGTAATTTTTTTGTTTTTTGAGATCCGTTCAATGTTTCCTCACAACCTAATAGAGTGGGTATGATATTACAAATCTGTTGGGTCATGGTTTTTATAAATTTCATCTCCGGTTGAATTTCTAGTTGAAGGCTGAAGTTGAAGTCCGCGAAATAACAGGATTGACACTATTGCCAGTCCTTGCATACATGGTTCATTGTTTCTTACGACTTGAAACTTATGACTTTGAACCAAACACTTAAAAAACTAACGACTCCATATTCATGAGAACGGGTAATATAAGCTTCTTTCTGAATAACAAAAAAGTGTGCTTTATTCCTTTTCCTCATTTATACTTAACATTTTAGAATTGAACATAAATTATTTGATAAATTTGCACTCCAACCTCTGATTGATCTATCTTTTCTTTCTATAATTTATCTTTCAAGAAGTATTGACAACGCTGTACGGTATCATTGCGATACCTTGAGGACTACTTTGTCTTTCCAATCTATTTCAACAGGGGCAGCACTACTGTAGCAATTTCGATGCTTAACATACCGAATATTTTGAAATCACCATCAAATATAGAAACAATTTAACATAATTTAACGTCTGAAAATTGGTATGAATTGTTCCTTGATGTCCATTCTTACAAATATTTTAAGCAATTTTTCTCAATTGTAATTGAGTTAATGGTGAGTTTTTTTTATCACTTCACAATTGTATTCAAACTGTGAGATGTGATTGTGTCTTATAACGACATTGATATACCATGATATAAATGGAATGTGTCCAATAGTTATTAGGATTTCAAAAAATCCCATAGAAATTATCTTTTAATTTTTTGTTCTGTTCGACAGATAAGTTCCAAAATTACAGGAATTATTTAATCTGAATGTTCAAATATGTATTTTTTCAGAACACTCATTGACCTCGGACCTTTAAATTTTGCGCATCGCAGTTGCCCGATAGTCGTCACCGCTGGAACTACTGATGTGCAATGTTGCCATTTCAGTACCTAATGCATAATCAACACCAATATAAAAGATAACCTACTTATGAGTGATATATCATGAACAAGTTGTCATTAGAAATTAGTTTCAATCAGGAATAAGACAAAATATTCTAAATGAATTTTACAATGAAATTCGAATATTTCGAATGTAGCCCTTTGATTATCACCAGGAAAAATAACATACAATTCAATTATCTAATCAATTCCTCAACTTGAAATGTGATATAGCAGTATAGGTGTAGCAAAAATGGTGATATTCTCAACAAATCGATGAGTTTAATTGATGTCAATAATATCACTCAATAGAAGTTCTCACAGTTTTTCGTCCTTTGGAAAACAAAGTAATTTGATATTCTCCAATTTACTTGAAGATGATTTGCAATCTTTATATACACAGTAATGAATAATGATTGCCAATAAACATATTATTGTACCTGATTCACATTTGAAGGTATATACCTTTGATCATAGGTTGTTCAATCTGTGCTGTGATAATGCGCAAAACCTTCATTACTTCTCCTTTTGAATGATAATCCATGGAAAGTATGTTACACATTGTAAGAACATAAACCCATCCGAAATACTGGATCGTGGAAAACGGAAACATTTGTAACATAAACAACAAAATGATGACAACAATGTAAACAAAGCTCGATGAATATTTTAGCGCCTGCGCATATCTATGACTGAACCTTTAAATTTTGCGCTTTCGACATCTCTCCCTAATTTCATTCGCTCTGTCTGACTGCCTCATCTGTGAGGTTTTCTAATCTGTGTCGACATGCCTAGTCAAAACAACTCACATTCGGCGATGAGCAGGTAGGTGAACACCAGGATGACCGTGTGGCCGCTGTAGATGAAGTCGCCGCAGTAGATGTGCTGGCCGTTGACGGACAGGCCGAAGCCGGACATAAGCTTGATGACGCGCTTGGCGATCATCAGCGGCGACGTGCCGTTCGACTTGGGCGAGCACGGGTAGTCCGGATCGGCCATCGGCAGCACCGTCACGTACATCGTTATCGCCCTGTACAGGTACAGGATGGACATCAGCAGGAAGATCCTCCTGAAGACGATGAACCTGGAGAGCGGAGAGGATGTTTTAGTTGGGATAACACAACGAGAACTGAACCGATTCAAGATTTCAAAGAGAATAATCAGCGACATTTCGAACATTTCATTGAAAAACTACGGCTTCATCAAGACTTTGGCAATTATCGTTAATTTTCTTTTTGTTCTTTGGGGTTGGATTTGGACGCGAATTTTATATATTCCTTCTTTTCGAATTTTACTGGTATTCTTGGATGGGGTGGTGTAAAACAAAATTTACTGAATAATTTGGGAGAAAATATGTAATATTAATATTCTTCTAGGAGTACTTATAGTCTGATGGCTATATGAGCCGAAACCGGTCACTTATTTTTATTTAATTATTATACGTGTGGTCGACCGACTTTGAGTTTACTTTCAAGTTCCCCTTCTTAAAATTCATCGGACCACTTTGAGAAAATGGATGATTTTCACAATGTAATTTAAAATATGTAATGTTCAAAAATAATACATGATCAAAATTTCATGTTTCCTTCTGACTTCCTTCATAAAAAAACTTGAAAATTTTATATTATTCAATTGTTCAATTGAGAAATTATATAAATATAATATGAAATATTTTTGATGTGGGTCCAGAAGAAATTAAAAAAAAAAAAATATTTTTATTCATATAAAATTAAAGTACTGGATTGGATATTTAAACAATATCCTCATTTTTATCATAACATCATTTTCCATCTGTTCTACAGATAAATTATCGAAATTTGGAACGATATCTGAAGTTGATAAACGTCACGTTTTGACATACAAATAATTTTTTTCCACTTCCTTTCAGGTATTGAATTCTGCATAATTTTCTGACTCCAATGACAAAAGTGACCTTTGAAACATTAATAAACATTTCGATTTACTGTAATTGACCGGTGTGATGCTAGAAAAATTATGCTAAAAATAAATAATAATAATTAACGAGCTCTTTTGAATAATTAATCACCAAATTAAGTTTATGCAAATGATTTTTGTTTGGGACAAAACACATTATTTTACCATGGAACCGTGGTATACCATTCGTTAGGACTCATAATAATGAAATGTCATTGAAATTTGTGATGACTTAAATCAAAATCACAATAAAAAAATCGAGAGGATTCAAATCGGGAGACCTTGGAGGCCACTGGACCGGTCTTTTGAAGCGCCATTTTGTAATGTCACTTATTGGTAATAGAACATAAAATGAAAACAAAAACATCTTTATGTCAAAACGTGGCCCTCATCAATTTTATAGATCGTTTAAAATTTCAAACGCTAAAAATAAACGATAAGGGGGTGTACAATGACCCTGTTACACCCAGTATACAGGGTGACTCACGGTCGATGGTAGGTTAAACGTTTCTGGAGAACAGGACTTAGGATTATAATGAAAATTCGGTTTCGTGGGTAATCAGTTTTGTTCTATAGATTTGAAATACTTTCAGCGTTGCGGTGTTGCCGCTTCTATCAAAAAGTAGCAACAACTTTGTTATTTCAAATGGAACACCCTGTATTTTTTTCAGATTCTTCCTGAAGAGCTGATTTCGTCGATACATCATACTTGGGGTATAGCTCGAAAAATTACAGAGATATATGGTATGGAAAATCGAGATTTTTCAAATTTAGGAATTTTTTGTGCCGAAACTATCCATTCTTGCTCAAAACGGCTTATATGTCCCTATCTCAACTTTCCATTTACTATCGATTGATATTTAATTGAAACAAATACAGGCGGTTCAGAATTTTGAGTTTTGCATCACCATCTATTTGTTTCTATTAAATGTCAGTAGAAAGTAAATGAAAAGTTGAGATAGGGACATGTGAGCCGTTTTGAGCAGAAATGAATAGTTTCGACACAAAAAATTCCTAAACTTGAAAAATCTCGATTTTTCACACCCTATATTATATCTCTGTAATCTTTCTCGCTATTCCCCAAGTATGATATATCGACGAAATCAGCTCTTCAGGAAAAATCTAAAAATGAAATAAAATACAGGGTGTTCCATTTGAAATAACAAAGTTGTTGCTACTTTTCGATAGAAGCGGCAACATTGTATTGATGAAAATATTTTAGACGAATAGAGCAAGTTTGATTATCGACGCCCACAAATTTTCGAAATGATCTGTCTTTCTGTTCTCCAGATACTTCTAATGTTCCATCCACTGTGAAACACCCAGTATAGGGGATTCCTGAGGAAAACTCAAGTCATTAATATTTCATGACTTATTATGCTTCAACTACAGAAATATAAAAATTATGGGTGGGAATGTTTCTGAGAAAAATTAGTCGTGCATCTACTCATACTGCTATAATAGTTCTCATTCTGATACTATGTGATTCAATAGCAAAACCGAGAATAACACATGAAACAACTTCAATTCAACAGAAATATTCCTTATATTATGTAGGCATGTATAATAAGATACATGAGAATTATTCCTTACTCTTATTCACAAGGACATCATACAATTTCAAATTTTATTATTCACATTCACTATAGATCAAAATCACGTTTCTAAGATTTTCGATAATTTCGAAAATCTGAAACAACTTTGTATGTTTCTTGATATCATCTACGAGAATTTCGATTCCAAAACTATTTGGCGATCTCAAACAAAAATATTAGCATATGTGACGCCATTAGAAACACTCTTGGAGAAATACAAAAAACCATTAAAGATCTATTAATAACCTCCTGAGATCGTAAAACATAATTTGTTGCAAAACATCGTTTCCATTCCAAAGTAGCCACTTAGTTTTTATCGAAAACTAATTATAATATACATGAGTGTGTTGCAATATTCTGTTTTTCGGTATCATTTTTGAAGCATTCATCCGCTCCTAATTAAAAATCCGAATGACATAGATTGTATATCGCATGGACGTATAAACACAGATGGACTCAGTTGTTTACGTTATAATGTGAAGCCGAGAAATTCAGTGACATGGTCACATTCTGTACACCTGCCATTGAATTAGATGTTGTCACGTCTTGTCATTGATAAATCCTAATTTTAGTCCAAGATCATATTCTGTTCATTTGGGATATTTTAATTTTCCAATCCTATCGTAATAAATTCAGAAAGTTCCTGAAACAGATGGGATCAACACAATAAAATGAAAATCGCTCGTAATCGAGGTAGTATTACGTGGTATTACTCCTGCGGAAGTAACAGAGCCAACAGAGGTTATGTACAACTGGCAACATTGCTTCAAATCAGTCTCGTTTGACATTCGCTTGGAGCAAGTCTTTGTTTACCAAACTTTGTTTGAGTGATTAATAGTGTTTTATCGACTTATTTTGTGAAATACTTTGAACATAGACAGTAAAAATGGTGAAGCAGTGCTGGTTATGCAGAAAAACTAAGTTTTTACACCCAGATCTGCCATTTCATTCGTAAATACTATATGTTTACATTATCGAATCTGAGTAACATAGGCGTAACAATGGGTTCATTTATCTATCATGATCATAATAGTATTCCAATGATATTGTTAGTTATATAGCAGGTTTCATATCAAGGAGTCTGAATTCTATTGTCACTTGCTCCAGATGTAAGAAGTTTTTGACGGATGAAAATGAGGAAACTCTTTTCAAGCTACAGAAAAGAAAAGAGCATGAAAACCTTACGCAAAAGCATCTAAATTAGTCATTGGAATTCGTAAAGAGGCTGAGAAATACTTTAGATTTTTTTATAAAATAACATTTATAATAAAAGAGTTAATAACCTTATGAATATTTTGGTGAGTAAAACATTACAAAATATTCCGAAGGAATTATATCAACATTTTGGTGACCACTTTCTATGATGGAGATAATATTGATGGCCACCCTGTACAATTTTTGAAACTTATCCTTCATAAATATTTCAAAATAAGAATACACCACGAAACGATGAATAAATTAGATTCATCAACTGTCAGATTACGGAGTGTTTTACGAAGACTATTCTGTTCAGAAATCAATAGTCACATTGAGGGCCTGTTCCAGAAATCGCAATTCTATGTCAGTCACTGTATCTACAAAATTAATAAAGTAACCTTAATATAAAACTTTGTTTTGTTACATCATATTATCTTTCTACATTAACTTTGAGTTACCTACCTATAAAGAACAATAAAATTATCACAGGGGTTTAATATCATGTTATTTATTCAACTTAGGATACTTCTGCCGTTAGATGTTCGATAGATTATAAGGGTTGTCAAAATAACTGATATTATTTATTTTTATTCATTCTATATACCTATAGCTACTAATTCAGTGATTAGCTCATATTTGAATGTGTATTTAGTTTTGAATCGTCCATTGAATTTTATTGACAACGAAATAAAACTTCTCGATACGTTAATCATGTACGCCACTGTAGCGGATTGAACAATCACAGTCTATCGTTTCCAACTCTCTTCCCTTCAACCCGACTGCCTACGAACTCTAAGCCTTCAAAACAATGTGCGATGAAGGTATAGGCGTGCTGTGTCCATCTGTGTTTATACGTCCATGGTATATCGAAAGTTTCATATAGTTATTGAGAAATGTGTGCAACTCAGTGAATATTACTGAAATACGAACACACGTTCAGATCGGAAAACCCAAAATTGGTACATAATCCGCTGTAATTAAGTAGGTAGGTGCCAGTTCATTTTGAAATCTCTAAATTCCCAGAGAATGTCATTGCTCTCTGGTTAGACTGGTTCCCAACGTTCTTTGAAATAGAAAGTGATAAGAAATCATTCGTATGTCAAGAAATGATTTCTAATGTATTTGATATTTTCCAAATTTAAATCCAGAACTGAAGGAACATGACATTTTTCATTTAAATGAGAATAAATATCTCAATGCCACTGGTTTTTTCATCACCTTTGAAGTTATAATCATTTTCTATGCATTATGTACAGGGTGTTGAATTTCATTAAACGCGGATTTGTGTAAATATCTGAATATGATACCTATTGACCATATCCAATAGCTACTGGTGGAAGCTTCTTAGCGTTCTAGGGTTGGTACCAATCTGCCATAAATGCCAAATGTCAATTTTATTCAATTCTATGTTTTCATAACCTGGTTTTATAAAAATTCATTATAAATATGAAATAACTAAACACGTATAGTGTGTGTCGATTAGGAAAAAAACATTTTTGTTGGATAGGTATTAATATATATATAATATATGTCTAAATTTCACTCTATTAAAGTGATTATATTTTTGGGCGGCCAACTGCGACCAATTTTTATGACCCATTTTTCAGAAAGTACTATGAGGGATTATTTTTCATAAAAAATAATGATGGTTTCTAAATCAGGATCACTTGAAACATGTACATATAAAAATGTACCATTGTGGTATTTTTGGTAAAACTGTCATACCGTTCATTAAATACAATCCGCCCCATTATCTCTGATGCCAAATCTGCATCTGCTCGATCGGCTCCAATTTTTTTTAAAACCGAACGCACCTTTCATACTAACAATATACACACATGTCCCAAATGACAACATTAATTCATATAAAATGGATAAGTCGTAAGAATAAGAGATTGACACATTAGTCATATTATGATTTGAATTTCGCAATCGATCTCGCGCATGCGCCCTCAATCAAACCAAATAGACAAGAAAATACATATGAATTTTGGTTTCACTTTTCCAACATTGTATCTCATGAAGAGCAGCCTCTTACATTCATAGTGTATACAGGGTGTTCCGGTGATCATGTTACAAACTTCTAGAGTAGATAAAACACACGAAAATAAGAAAAAAGTTCATGTGAACATGGGTCCGGAAACGCTTCTTCAGGGAGCTAGGACCTTTAACCAGGGGCGTACAAACCAGGGGGATATTTGGGTAAATTTGACCCTTCTCCTCTAAGGCGTCAATTTCTTGCTATTTTTATATCTTATTATGATTCTCCAATGCCTTTTACATAAAAAAGGTACTCTTAGTAACAGTCGCTATCTGTCACCGTTTCCTCGGAAAATGGCTATATCCAATCGATAATAAATTATTGGTCTTAAACAAACTATTACGTTGAAATATGAAAATGAGGTTCAGTACAGATAGTGAGCATTAAAAGTTAGTCAAATCTTCTTCTTTGATGAAAATAAATTAGATTAGAGAGATTTATTGCCTTTTCGAAATTGGGGGTATAAAAAGTAAAAAAGAACGTATACAAAATATTCAAAAAAAAAAAACAATTAAACCTACACAATCAAAACTAATAATAAATTTGCAATAAATCATTCAAAATAACAATTGCTGAAAATGCCTGCCACCACGTTCAATACATTTATTGCACCTACGTAGCATATTTAAATTGACGTCAGTGAAAACATCAGGCATGGTTCGGATCATTTCAGCCGCAACAGAAATCCTAGCCACCAAATCTTCCTCCGACTGAACTGGAGTTTCATATACAAGGCTTTTCATATGTCC
Source organism: Chrysomela aeneicollis (assembly GCA_029955515.1). Classification (NCBI taxonomy): domain Eukaryota; kingdom Metazoa; phylum Arthropoda; class Insecta; order Coleoptera; family Chrysomelidae; genus Chrysomela; species Chrysomela aeneicollis. The sequence continues at coordinate 4,535,033 of JARUHQ010000018.1, read as the reverse complement.
CCAAAGAAAGAAATCCAGAGAAGTTAAATCTGGGGACCGGGCTGTCCAGTTGACATCGCTTCCACGTCCAATCCAACGTCCTCTAAAACGATCATCGAGGTGCTCACGTACGACATGTGAAAAATGAGCGGGTGCTCCATCATGCTGGAACCACAGATTCCGACGTATGTCGAGGGGCAGCTCATCCAATAACTCAGGTAAGGTGTATCTTAAAAAATTGAGGTACACCGTCCCAGTTAGTCGAGGAGGCAACATGATTGGTCCAATTAGACTTTCTCCAACAATTCCAGCCCACATGTTCACCGAGAATCGATGTTGGTACCCTCTTATTTGAAGAGCATGAGGGTTTTCCTCCGCCCACACATGGCTATTCCGTGAATTAAAAATACCTTCTCTCGTAAAAACAGCCTCATCAGAGAAAAGCACAAATTTCGGAAATTGGGGGTCTTGCGTACACTGTTGAAGAAACCACTCGCAAAACTCTACGCGGGGTGCATAATCATCTGGTCCCAATTCCTGTACTTTTTGGCGATGGTACGGATGAAGAAGTTGTTCGTTAACAATCTCCCATACACGTACATGACTTACATTCATGGATTCTGCAACAGCTCGGGTACTAACACCAGGATTTTCCTCGAATTGTCGAAGTACCTCTTCCTCAAATTCTGGAGTTCGTACAGTTCTTTGAGCGCCATTATCTGGCCTCGTTATTTTCACGGAGCCAGTTTCCCTTATGCGCTGATATACCCTCTCGAACAGCGTGTGAGCAGGTACACGCCTCTCAGGAAACCGTTCCTGATACAATCTTGAAGCGGCTCTTCCATTGCAATGAACTTCGCCATAAATTAAAAGCATATCGGCATATTCGGCGAAAGTATAATCCATGATTCACTGGCGACACAATATTTTATTGACAGATTTTTGACAACTAGATAAATTTTAATAAACCAACGCCAACGTGATCAAACTGCACAGGTGCAATAGGAATCAATTAATGTATCTGACTTAGTGGCGGTTTCCGAGGAAACGGTAACAGATGGCCACTATTACTAATAGTACCTTTTTTACGTAAAAGGCATTGGAGAATCATAATCAGATATAAAAATGGCCAGAAATTGACGCCTTAGAGGAGAAGGGTCAAATTTACCCAAATATCCCCCTGGTTTGTACGCCCCTGGTTAAAGGTGACAAAATCCGGAAGGCTCAAATTGATCAACCTACCAACTAGATTTCATGTCCCAAAATTGGTGGCGATAGCTGCAATAGTACTGAAGCTATAAAACAAAGAGTAGTTTTTGAAGGTCATCTTCGAAGGGCCCTAGCTCCCTGAAGAAGCGTTTCCGGACCCATGTTCACATGAACTTTTTTTCTTATTTTCGTGTGTTTTATCTACCCTAGAAGTTTGTAACATGATCACCGGAACACCCTGTATATGATGGATGAATTAAGCCCTTTTGTATCAGTTGTTGATATAAATGAACACATTATTATTGTTCATTTTAGGGAATAGAAAACAGGTCGTCTATTTCACTTCTTGACAGATTCCATCAGTTTTTCTATTCCCTACAATTCAAGAATGGAGGGTACCGTCCGCATGTCCCTGTCCACACAACGTCCAATACCCTCGAATCGGCGACCTCTCCCCCCCCTCTTCTCTCACCTGTGCCTGTGGAACACCATGGCCACCATGCTGGTGTTGACGCAGAAGATGATGATGTACTCGGACACGTCGAGCGCCCAGTGGTACTCGGGCACGTTGTCGAGGAAGGCGTCTGGTAGCGGCGCGTACACCGTCTTGTTCGGCACGCGCTCATGGACCAGGCTAAGTGACGTCAGCGTCAGCACGAAGTTGAACGCCATGATGACGGCGGCTGGAAGGAAAAACAAGCGAGAGATGAGGGGAGGATGATGCAATTCCATTTATACCGTTACTACAAGGGGTTGACCACTAGGAGAAAATGTGTACACTGGACTTCCTATAAGCCGGAATTCTCCTGGAATTCCCCGGAATTCCTCCGTAAGAAATATGTCAATTTGAACAAATAACGATGAAATTTTGAAACTAAATGTAGATAATACTCGAAATTCCGGGGAATTCCGGTGAAATATGAAATATTTAGGAATATCACACACAAATTCATTCGGGATTCCCGAGGGGATTTCTCAGTTCAAGATAAACTTCAGACCTAGTTCCAGAATTATGTCACTAAATATTACAGAATCTAAATAATACCGGATTATATTGATATCAAAATTTCGAAATTTGTCATCAGTTAGGCTATATAGGCTGTATTGTAGTATTATATCGAAAACCTCGTCGAAAACAGAATAAATCATCTGATGGTATCAATATTATCACCGAGGAACGGATGGACTGATTCGGTCTGGTTTCTCCTCAGATTTCACTTTTTTCTGTTTTAATCCCTTCTTTTTCCAAAATCTGAATCCGTAAAGTCCGTGTCTCACGGTCAAACTATTTGATCAGACTATGGAAGTGTGATGTCATCTATGACGTCACATCAAACAGCAGCTAAAATTAGAAGATGTTCTAAATATTTTACTTGTTTGATGAAAAAGTAATGTTAGGGTTGTTTTTTGACACAAAAAATCGAAACGTCAGAACACTTAGACTTGAGTTTTGGATTGTTGGAAATGTCTGCTGCTTGAAATTGGACCGAGGAGCGAGTTACTTTCCTAATAGATCTCCATAGAAGCAAATAACTTCTGTATAACATCAAACAAAAAGATTACCATGAGAGAGATAAAGTGTCAGATGCATTGAATGATATTGTTAGTTATTATCCCTAATTCCAAATAACTGGTAGGTGTTCTGAATCACTCGTTATCCTTTTAATTGATGACACCTACATATATATTCCATAGAACCAGGAGGCATTGTTCAATGTTTTGCAAACACATTTCAATAGGGAACTGAGGTAGTTTCGATAATTATTTGGATCTACCAATCTGATTTCTTGAAAAATCCAATATCTATACCAATATTTCTTCTTTGGAGTGATTGTTGTCCATATTTTAAGTTTTCTCTTCACTAATCTCTGAAGGGGTGCACAACATACCATGAAATAAATTTTCAGAGATTTTTGTGTATTATTTCTATTCATATATTGATGAAAAAACGCGTTTTCATCATGAATACAGATTTCTCTTCCGTCATGATCAATCAATTTTTGAAATATTTGAACAAACTTCTTCAAATCGTGTGAACATGATTTCTGCACATTTCAAACATTCGAATCAAATAGACAGAAATGACGTCACGTCAAACAAATTTGATCAAATAGTTTGACCGTGAGACAAACTATTATTTCAATCCATTTGTTCTGGTTATAAAGTCTATGAACTCTCCAGACTGATGAGTTCACTATTCATTTTGTATATTTTCAATTGGTATGTTTATGTTTCCTGTAAGATGCTGAATAGACACCACTTCTGAGTGCCTAGCTGGTATTGATGTTAATTTTTGTTGAGATGAAGATAGATAAGAATATACCGTCGCTCTGATTGCATGCTGTTTTATTTCTCCGTCATAGGAGCGTCCAGGCTATCGGAGAATATCTCCCCGACAATAATAATAATTTTTCTACGAACGGTCAACAAACTGGCCTTTGAAGCTTTCAAATCTCAACACAAAGTTGACGTCTTCCAAGGAATGTCATAAAGTCACAGCATTGCCACTCGTGCGCGGTTATAATGTCATTGAATGACAGCATTGCCGCTTGTGCGCGGAAATGATGTCGTGAAGTGATCATCATATTTGCGCTAGCATACATCATTGTTGAAAAAAACTCATAATTCTGTTGAATGATGGAAAATAATAGCGACAGGAAACCTCCTACCAGAGACATCGAGGAAAAGATACAATGATTGTTCAGTCTATCCATTCAACCTTTTTTTTTCACTTGAATAAACATTATTATTACTATTATTATAACCTTCTGTTCTTTTCAGTCGCTTGTATGTAAAACAGAAGGAAAGTAACGTGGTAGTATGAGTATATATACCTGTAACGAAGTTACTATTATTTTGTATATGAGACATTCGGTATAGTATCGGTTTGAATAGTAATTCGGTTTTGAGTTCATGTTTTCTTCTTGTTAATATCATGGTCAGTCAAATAGTGATGATATGGTCGTATGCAAGTGTTTATTTCGATAACCGGAAATAATGCGGAACGCACTGTATATGAGAGTTCTGGTCGACACATCGCTGCGATACACAGAGCGTGTCCGCGCACACGTTTTGTGCATGCGCGCCCCACTCTTTGAGAAGAGTGGTGGAACCGAGAATCGAGGTAGTCGAGAACAGCAGACTGAAAATTCAGTAGCTGCACAGCGAGGGACCAGCCAACCAGCAGGACCAGGAGGACCGGCAGAACCAGCAGACCAGCTGGGGAGCAGAGGACGAGGGTGTAGGATAGTGTGATGAGGGTTTATTAATATATTTTTCAGGATTGTTCACGTTGAGACTTAGCGTGAATAGTTGGTAAGAACCGTGAGAGCAAGTTATTGGTAGGCAATGCTCTCTGCATAATTTATTGCACTTGCTTTTGAGTCATTTAGTTCGAACCGAGATGATTACCGCGTAGCAACCGTATGTCTCAGAGAGGGTACTGATCTAGCGACTCGGAGAATAAGTGCAGTGTAAATAGGGTATATATTATACATTTAATAAATTAGTTTGTTGTATATATTGTTTTATTTCTAAGTAGAGATTAGTAAAAAGGCACTAGAGCAACGAAAACACCAGGGTAGCACCAACCGTCGTACACCTGTCACTTTGACAGTTCACTTTAGAGACCCCTGGAATTAACTTTCTCCACTAATAGTTGCTCGGTGCAAGTGGACCTACCACTATAAGGTAGGTGGCGCCCGAGATTGTAAATAGAAACACCCGAGCTAAAGCGCCAAATTTCGTTCTTGTAAGCAAATAGCCTTACATACCACATCATGAAATTATCAAATACAACTCAGATACAATGATTGTTCAGTCTATTCACTTAACCTTCTGTCCTATCCAGTCGCATGTATGTGAAACGGGAGAAAAAAGTATGACTATATACACAAAATCACGATATAAAGTCGTTCGTATTTGTAATGGATGAACAGTAATGTGGTATGGTGTGTGTATGACTATATGAGATGATATGATACGATTTGTGACATGGTTCCATGAAACGCTTGAATGTTAAAGATATCAAAGTAAGTATCCTGAACTTGTATTTTTCAAAAATCACCAGTCCGTTGAATATAAAGCAAAAATAAGTTTGACTACATCTTTTTGGTTCATAACGTATCATAACCACAGAACGGTATATATTCTGTGTTATAACTGTGGAATATACATAAGTTTTCAAGTAGCCTCAATAGCCAACGGATTCAGAGCGCGACTTCTCAAGCCGCCAGCCCTGGTTCGATCTCTGGGCAGGGATTCATACGGCTGAACCAAATATCAATAACCAATATATTTTTGAAATCAGTAACAAAAAAATATTCAATTTTAACTTAAATTGAAAATAAATGCGGAAAAGTTAGTAACTCCTTTTCTTTTTTATTATAGTTTGCTGTTTTTCTGCAATGTCAACGTCAATCTAACTTCATTTTTTGGATTCGATGTAGTATTAGCACATAGAAAATATCGGCACACACTCACACAGATTATTTTTTGGTCTTCTGTGTCCGGGACTGCCAAGTTTTTCGTGAATAATTGCAGGAATAATAATTATATGTTTTGTTAAAGAACCTAGTGAGGTAGGTATAAATATATCCTGGAATGCATATTATTACACAGGATCATTGCTCATTGATTCAGCTAGGTATCTAATTTTTCAGTAGCAATACATTCTACCATGTTGAACATCATTGGTTCTATCAGAGACATCATTAACATTAATATTCTTGGTTTGTATAATTTCATAAGGCTGTATATAATTGGATGCTATCTGTTTCTTGAGCATATATATGTAGTTATTTTTATGATATTTTTTTCAGTAGGAAGGTATAGGTTCTCAATAATATCGATTATCCTACCATATAATTATTTCCTGAGCGACTCAAATCCTGATAACTGCAACAAATTTCCTTCATAACTGCCTCTTCAAATATGTATCACCTTTATGATGAATTATTCTTTCATTTTCACCAGTAAAATCTGGTAAACCAACGACAAGTTGTTAATTTTTTTCCATTTTGACGTTAGAGAATTGAAAATTCGGAAAGTGATTCAAATAACAACTGACCTTCCTATTTGCCACCCAAATGACAGTTGTTGAGATAACCACTTCCTTAGTGAATCAGACCGAATATCTTCAATAATGAACCATGTGAAAGCTGTTTGAATAAACGGATGGACCCTGTACACAAAAAAAAAGTAGTCCGAGAACGGAACTCCAGTCCGATTATTACCCACCGAGCAGAGTTTTGCATCGCTCCTGCGGGAACCTCGGCTCCTCTCTGACAGGCGACGGCAGATCGATCGAGATGTGGCCGTTCCTCTCGGCACCGCTGCCGCCCTTCTGCGGCGCCGCGACGACCGCGTCATCGTCCTCGTCGTCGTAGTAGTCGGCGGCGGCGGCGGCGCCCGAGTGGCCCGCCCATTTGTCGCCTTTGCCGGCGCCGTTGTTGTTGTTCGGCAGCAGGGGCTGGCGCTGGTAAAGGTCGCCTGCAAAGAAATTAGATTTTTTTCAATTTATGATGATATCGTTCCGAATCGACAAATCAGCCAGGGTTAGGTTAATTATTTATTCATTTCAAATTGCCTCTTGAACATAAGGGCCAATTTATGCATCATTGTCTTTATCCTAGTCTTAGTCACAGTCTTCGTCTTAATCATAAAATCAAGTTAAAAGCATACATTTCAATGGGTGCATTTATGCAACATTTTTAGTCTCAGTCTTAATCATAATCATTGAAGCACGACCTTGAAAGTTACAAATTCTCAACTTTTATGCTTATGATTGAGACCACATAAGAAATACGCATGCGTCAACAACGACCTGTCAATACAAATGACATTAAATTTGGTTTTTGTCACCAATATCGATATCTGTGGCAATAATTGATGACAAATATAAAATTCAGATATAGATATATCTGAATATTATATTTGTTAATGGAACCATGTCACAAATCGTATCATATCATCTCATATGGTCACACACACACCATACCACATTACTGTTCGTCCATTACAAATACGAACGACTGAATCGAACAGGAGGTTGAATGGAAACAATCATTGTATCTGAGTTGTATACGATAATTTCGTGATGTTGTGAATATAGTCATACTTTTTTCTCCCGTTTCACATACATGCGACTGGATAGGAGGTTGAATAGATAGACTGAACAATCATTGTATCTGAGTTGTATTCGATAATTTCATGATGTGGTATATATACTCATACTACCACGTTACTTTCTTTCTGTTTTACATACAAGTGACTGAAAAGAACAGAAGGTTATAATAATAGTAATAATAATGTTTATTCAAGTGAAAAAAAAAAGGTTGAATGGATAGACTGAACAATCATTGTATCTTTTCCTCAGGGTTCGGAGTGATAATTATCTTGATAATTATACCTTGATAAATATCTTGATAATTATGAAAATCCACATTAACTCTAGTTGTACTTTGTATTATTAGCGTTTTCCACTGGACTGCCCTTTCGCACTCCAGTGCACTTGAGCGTAAGTTCGGAACGCACCCTCGTATCCCACCGAACTCACCGAACACAAATAACCTCAAAATTTGTGTCAAAACAAACAAATTTAACAATAATATTCGAAAATGCCGAGAATTAAAGATTCAAACAAAGACTTAATTTAAAATAATGAATAATTTCCTTAACACGGTTAGAATGTGATACTATTAGGTATTCAGATATAGATATTTTTTTTCAACCCCCCCACCGCTTGGCATCAAACCGGAGTTTATTTTGCCACAGAAATTTTATATAGAGTCGAGACACTATAGACTATATTGATATTTTGGATTTAATTACGAATGATAGAATTACATTATATATTTTTTCATTTATAGTAGCTAATAAGATATAGATATAATCTCGAATATAATAATTGATAACAAATATCAATCGCTATCGATGGATTGTAATTGTCATATCATAATTCTTAAGTCTCAAGACTGTGATGCATAAACGTCCAAAATGATTGAGACTATGATTGGGACTGAGTTAAAACTATGGCACAAGATTAGGATAAAGACATAGATCTTACTGCTTACGCTAGATCAGGCATCCTGTAGTAATTTTTAGGTCAAGAGGGGTCTGCAAGAAATTAGGTACTATGGTCACGTGGGACAACACATTTGTATAGTAAACAACTGAAACGACCAATCAATGGCTTAGTACTTTCAACCACCCCGGACCTACAAAACAAGTAACCTGGATACCGGATCTAGCGTAAGCAGTAAGATCTATGGATAAAGACAATGATGCATAAATTGGCCCTAAGATTCTAGAGAACTTCAAGTGTCAGGTAAATGATATACAGTATGGTGGAAATGTATGAAATAAATTCATTATCTCTAACGCATATGAATTTTAAGGGTAATCTTGAGACAGGTCGATTTTTATTTTCAAATTGACATATACATACGGAGTTTGTGACGTCATCCGCGTAGTTGTGGTGACGTCATCGATTATTTTTTAAATAGGAAGACACCCTATTTAATTTTTCTTCTGGAAGGTATATCCATTGTCTATCTGACCATATACTAATATTAGGAAAATAAAGTGATACAGGGTGGGAAAAAATTATTTTTTATTTACAACCTCATTATGCTATCAATGTACACAATTACCTAAATAGGTCGGAGAGGTTAAATCGAATGTCCAACTAGATCTCCTGATTCAACTCCTCTCGATTTTTTCCTCTGAGGTTATCTGAAGAGCAAAGTTTATGTAAGAAGCCGGAAAGATCAGATAATTTGAAAGAACGAATACGAGTGATTATTTCACAAATTTATTCAGAAACGATAGCAAAGTTCGAGAATAATTTTTTTCTGTCTATTACATTGTATTCTTGCAGAAGGTCACGCATTTGAATATTTATTGTAACGATTTCCGTTGTAAATATAAAATAATTAATAATTTTTTCTCACCCTGTATTACTTTATTTTCCTAATATTAGTATACCGTATATTTAAAAAATAATCGATGACATCACCACAACTACGCGGATGACGTCACATACTCCGTATGTATATCAAGAGATGTCAATTTGAAAATAAAAATCGACCTGTCTCAGGATTTTCCTTAAAATTCATATACGTTAGAGATAATGAATTTATTCCATACATATCCACCATACTGTATATTATCTACAACTATCAAGTAAATCATCCATTGCTCACTCGATTTTCAACAGTTAATTACTGTGATGAATCGAGTAATAATGACAGTACGATAAGGTAATATTGTGACATCTCATCGTATTGTCAAATTCGAATAGGAGTTCTACCTACTAAACACAATACAACCGCGTTTGTGAAATACACGCAAATTCAACAGAGACTTACCCGACTTATGTTTTCATGGTTTCAATCGCACTTGCACAAATAAGAAAAACGAGAATTCATTGTTTTTTTATTCTCAACCGTATAAAATGAGTTGTTTCTTTCTTGAAACGCTGAAACTGAGGTTAGGTATGCATAAACGGAGAAGAATGACAGAACGCTCAGACCAATCATAACAACATACAAGTGTATATTGTTGGTTGCATAAGGCATCTTAGTAGTACAGTCACAGGGTCACAGGTACAGTATAGGAATAGCATTGTTGAAGACTTAATTTTCTGAGAATCTACAATAACAGAACATATCGCGTAGATACTACTTTTCTTAAATTGATATTCTGCAATAATATGCATACTATTTTTATTAAACACTGGTGGATTGATGCGTTTGCACGACTCCTTTCGCTAAGGCGGCTGAGATTCAAAATTCTCAAATTAATTCAAATGTTTAAACAGATCGATAAACAGTTTCTAAAAGTCCAGTATCCATATTTCTCATTGAATTTCTTTGAATAAATCAATTAGCCAAAGTAAATATGACTACTGAATACCAGGAGTTGTCTTGTACGCCGCCTGAACTACTAGAATTAGCGACAAGTGCTACCGAAAATTTCGCTATAAAACTATTGAAATTTTTTGGAAATTTCAAAGTTGTTTGAATATTAAGATAGTTGTAGATAAAGCATAGTATTCTACTCACGCATATTGGCCATCATTATGCGCTCGTTGAATAGTATACTATTATTTCATGGGACCCCTACTTACAACTTTGAATATACGTGGTGAAAAAAATATTGAATATAAAAGTTGTAGAGTTTCATCAATACTATCTTTCGACACTTCCAGAACAAACAAATGTGAATCATTGAAAAAATGACAAAATATATTTCTGCATCTCTATTGATGCGTAAATGTTTACTTTTTTCACTGGTAAAATAATTCACAAAATAAACATGAAACATAATTTTTTGAAGCATACATTTTCAACAGAGTCCATTATTGATTGATTATTCATCATAAAACAATTTCATTTATTGGAATAATAATTGATAGTAGGTACAGTTTGAACAATTATTATTTCCAACATAAATCTCCGAAGATCCATGTTGCTGTCAGCATCTAGTGTCGCATGAACCTAATTTTTTAGATATTGGCACCAGCAACAAATTTTCCAAAACTGTATCAAATTTCCTACCAACAAACAAGCACTGTACTCTGGCATATTTTTTTATGTCAGCGTAACACACATCTTTCAACCAACGGGATATAGCACAGGTAGTCAGAGCTGATGAATACGTTTGCAAGAGTTATGGCAAAATAGAATTAAAAAAGTTGTGACATATCAGTTATTGTGGGAGAGAAGAACAATATGCTTTTTCATAGATAATTAGAGCAATTATCGCTTTTGCTGCCTTGTTGAAAAAAAAATATTGAAAGGTTCCATAAAAACGGAATCATTCATATCCTAAACATTCTGCCGCTGAAAGAAAAAATAAAATGATCGATTATATCAGATATTGAACATTTTCAAATTGAATGTAATGAGGCAGGTAATTGTACAAAATAATAAGCCCTTTGAAGATGGAGACAAAACATACAATTTTAGAACTTGCTGATTCATTATTTTCCAAATCTAAAAATAAAAACGAGATAGTATCAACCATAAAAACATTACGACTGCTAATATAGCGATGAGACGGGTAGAAGTAATGAGTAATGTTTTTTTATGGTTAAAACGTGACAAATCCTGACTTAGATATCTGCAGATATTTCTCCCTGCTAATATATTTTAATATACAATAATTATACGATTTTATGATTTGAGAAGAACTTCTGCAGATCAGAAACTACTAAAAAAACTGTAGTGTCTGAGAAAATTCCGATGTTAAAAAAGAAAGGCATGACAACCTGTGGATCTCCAGCTATGGTGATGGGTTCCAAAAAAGATCTTGTGGCATCAAATCAAAATAATGATACCTCTAGCATTATGTGGAGAGTTATTGAAACTGAAGGGCATTCGGAAAGGCATTATGATATTGGTATTGAAAATTGTGGACAGAGTGACCGTTGAAATGGACTATCAAAACAGGGATTACCTCCTCACTCTGAAGTCTGATGGTTGAGTAGGAGATTCCAATGTAGGTATCTATGCTTTATTTTCACGATATATCTCAGTTTCTGGAGTAAACAAATATTGAATACATCTCTCACTACTACACTTCAATAAGTGGACAAATTCTCTTCAGAATGTTGTTTTCGAAATATTTATTATTTTCATTTAACAAATAAGAATAAACATTTAAATTACCTTTTAAGTCTGAACGACTCTAATTTTGTTTTAGCGCGGTGAACTATAGCATGTGAAATGGTTTTAGAAATTTGTTTGACTTGGGAGGAAAGAGTTCTCGAAAGTATCACAATTTATAGTTAGGTGTTTCAATTAATACGATAAATAAGCAAACACCCTCTTATAAAGCTACAATAGCCATCACATTAAAAATAACAAAAAATTCAAACTCTGTTAACCTAGTTGTTTCGAGACGTTAAATTGTAGTTACCTATCATAAATATCAAACATTTTCACTCATAATACCACTAGAGCTTCAATTATTACGGCAAATTTTTTCGACAACACGAATACTTTTGAAGTCTGTGTGTTGAAGAGATAGGGAAGGTTCGACCATCCCCATTTCTCATTGGTCTAGACGCCAGGCAAGTGGTTAATTGACCGTACGGTTGTGTATAAACAGTAAAATAAAATACAACTTTGACAAGATTGACTGTGTAAGTCTTAGTTGTACTATATTCACCGTGAGTTCCGTTAATCAAGATGTACAATTTCAATAATCGTAGGACACGAATTTGGTTCTCATCAACACTTGACAGTTTTCATAGTCACCCGCTACCGGTCCACTAGCCATCAAATCCGTATCGGTTATTGTGAAATATTATCGTAAATTGTGAATCAACAATTCAGTTCATCATTATGAACCACTGAAATAAAGTTGGTATTTGAAGTTAGGTAAATGTGAACGTGAATGTCATTCAACCTATAAACGTCAAAAAATTTTCAGTAGTGATACCACAAGTGATTGAATTTTCGCGATAAGTCTGTAGCTTTATTACATATACGCAAGGTGGATATAGGATGGTAAAACAGCTTCCTATTAACAAGCACTAGAATAAACTGTAGACCTTTGCCTACTTGATTTCATGCCGTAGTAATATTTCCTGAAGTTATCAGAGATGGCGACATACCTTGCGTCGGTAAAACAGAAACTGTGCTTTTGTTAGTATCATCTATTCTTGGAGAAAAAATACCGATAAGATTAAATATATTGATAATTATTCCAGATTTACTGAAAATATAGTGTATCAATGTCGTTTCAATTCACGCCTGTCATATTGCAACCCCAGAAATACATAAGCTACAGAAATCTTCCTTGAAATTCGGTCTTACCGCTTTCTTCATTAAAGTCGTGGAAATATTACTAATATTACTACCTTCTCAAACGGTCTACAAGTTTTTCGCAGAAACAATTGAAGAGCTGTTTCACCATCCTATGTCCACCTTGCATATACGAAACATAAAAAACAGACTAATGAGGTAAATTCAATCAAGAGTGGAATTTCAGTAGACGATTTCACAAACAGAGTAAATGGCAAAAATCTGAAATTTGGTAGAATCGGCGTGATTATATTTGGAATCTTTTTGTAAGTATGTTTCTTGATGATTTCAATAAATGCTTTCCTGTGAAAAAAATCAAATCAAATGTTCTGAAAAGTAAACCTATTGATGACCCCCAAGTGAAAGAGTGCAAGAATCGTCTTGATATTCTTTTTACAATCAGTAAAAGAGATAAGCGCTATTATGAACAATACATACAAACCAAAAAAGAATATAACAAAAAATTGTTACAAAGCAGATCTAAAAAATATCAAAATGAAATCGCAAACTCTGATGATAAGTCAAAAACGATGTGGAATATTGTGAGAGATATTAAAGGTTCTAGTAAATCTGAGACATGTATTGAAATAGAAGGCAAAACAGAAAACATAGCTGAAGAGTATAGTAGTTTTTTAACAGATACCGTGGAAAGTTTGAAGAAGAGAATAGATAAACAAAACACACAGTTTGTGAATAGAATTATATGTAATGACAAGTCGATGTTCATAGAACCAATAACTGACATAGAAGTAGTGGAGATTGTGAGAAATTTCAAGAATAAGATGAGCAGTGGAGATGATCAAATACCAACCAAAATAATAAAATTAATTATAATATATGTATCAAAAATCCTAGCTTATATTTTAAATAATTCTTTTCAATATGGCATCTTTCCTGAAAATTTGAAAATTGCAGTAGTGAAACCAATTTATAAAAAGAAGGGTGATCCCAGTGAAATCTGCAATTATAGACCTATAAGCCTTTTACCTTCTTTCTCAAAATTATTTGAAACAGCAATGTGTAACCGCCTCATGAATTTTTTAGTGACGAGTGAGTTATTGAGTAATTCCCAGCATGGGTATCAAAAAGGAAAATCAACGACAACAGCTGTATTCCAATTTGTTCAGTATATACTAAATGCTTTAGAAAACAAAAATGTAGCAATAGGCCTGTTTCTAGATCTTTCAAAAGCGTATGATTGCCTAGATCATAAAATCTTACTGGACAAACTGGAGGCATATGGAGTAAGAGGCAAGCCTTTAGAGTGGTTCAAATCATATCTTTTCAATAGAAAACAAAAAGTCTCTATTCAAAAAGACAAAGAAACTGTCACATCACAACTATCTGAAATCAACATGGGTGTGCCTCAGGGTAGCATTACTGGCCCTATTTTATTTATAGTATATCTGAATGATATGTTCGATATTCTGACAGCCCATTCTGATTGTAAATTGGTTAACTATGCTGATGATACTAACATCATGATTGAGGAGAAAGAGTTACCATCTTTGTTACTGCATTCTGATTCAGTTTTCAAAAAAATAAATAACTGGTTCTCAGAAAACAAACAATTCGTTAATGAAGAAAAGACGAATGTAGTTCTTTTCACAACTAAAAATTGCGGTTACGAGGTGCCTGGTTACATTACATTGAATGATCAAAGTATAGAAATTGCTCCTAGCACAAAATTTTCAGGGATGAATATAGACCGTTACCTGAATTGGAATATTCATGTTAACGAATTAGCAAACAAATTGAGTAAAGTTAGCTATGCGATAAGAATACTATCCAAATACTTAAATCAATTTAGTCTCAAAGTAGTGTACCATGCAAACTTCGAATCATGTTTCAGATATGGTATATTGTTCTATGGCAGCAGTAGTCGCGTAGAGCACTTATTCATTATTCAAAAAAGAATGTTACGGATAATATACAATATGAAGTATAGGGAATCGTGTAGAAGTAAGTTCCGTTCTGCAAAAATACTAACAGTTAGTGCAGTATATATTCAAGAATGCATCTTATTCTTTGCTAAAAATAAACAGTTTTTTTCAGAGTATTCACCCCAAAACATTTATAATACCAGAAACATAAACTACGATTATCCACTGCATAGACTGACGGTGACAGAAAGAAATGCTTTATATACTTCTCTAAAATTCTTCAACAAGTTGCCAGTAAGAATTAAATCTATCTCTTCTCCGAATGTTTTCAAGCAAGAAATTTGGAAATTATTGATTAATTTAGAGCCATACTCCATAAATGATTATTTAGAGTCACAAATCGAATGATTTTCATATTTGTCGTTACCTGTTTGTACTCAATGAATATATGTATGCATAATTCTTATACCTATAATCTGTTTGTGAAATGGTTTACTTGTGTGTTGACGCCCGTTTGTTTCAAACATCCTTTACAGGTTGTTCATGTTTGTATTTGGTTGTTTTTTACAAATAAAGAAGATTATTATTATTATTATTATTATTATTTGACGTTTCACTGTCACATACACAACTCTGAAAACACCGTACTTGACAGGCCAATCATAGTTAAGAGTCAAGTTTGTGTTATCGGTAATCCGAACTCGACTAGAGCTCCTGATTGGTTCATTTGGCAAGTGCGTGAAATAGTCACTGTTATTTCGACGCTATATCCATTTGATGTATTCATGCGAATTTAAAGAGGATAAATAACTTTTTTCCTGTATTTGTGTTGAATATAGTTGATCTTAATTTATGATGCTCATCTAGTTGTTACTGAAATAAATATCTATAACCCTACTGCAGTACCTCATTTTCAGTTCCTATATCAGTTGAACTTCAACTCCGAAGTTGCAGAAAAATTCGCCCAAATATCGGTAAATTTCTCGGTGAATTCCATCGATCCATTTCGGAACTGAAATCGAATACAATTTTTGCTGCCCATCAGTAATAGGGAGGTCATTATTTTGAACATTTTTTGATTTTAATGCTCCTACGACGGCTCAAAATGTAAAAATTCTCTTCAAGTTTCAAATACCCATATCTATCTTGATATTGAAATAAAAAAAATAAAATGTTTGGCATTGAATGATCAATTTTGTATCTATCAGTTATACAGGATGGAGATTGTAAAAGCCTCCCAGATTTTCTCCTGCACGAGATACGATAAATTTGGAGATAAACTGGAGGAAATCTTCATACTTTGGAATGAATATGAAAGGTCGTTATAATAATGTTCTCGTGATACAAGGCGTATTTTATGTTTCTACCCATAAGAAAAATTAAATGATGATGGTTACTCGTAGACGAAACGTTTAACTCGTAATTCGCGAAAAACCCATTTTTTACAGCCAAACAAACTCCACAGAGAACGTTCATATTATTTTTCGTTAATTGGTAAAACAACTCCAGAGATAAAATAAGTATGTAAAAGCGAGTATTGCGGAATTTTATTTTTTTCAAATGTCTCGAAAATGAAGGATGAGCAATTTTTACAAGAGTCAGGTAAAAGGTCGTAATATTCAATGGGGAAAACCCTGTTATTCAGATATAAACAACTTACATCGTATATTGAGCTAGGGACCCCTATGAGCCTCTAGAAACATAAAAAATCGAAAATCTTCAAATAAAGGACCACCCGTATCAGTACCTGCATCTAGATTTGGCCACACTTTCCACCAACAATTCACTGACATATCTGCCGAGCAACAAACATTTAGAATACTTTTTGGAGATACACTACTATACCATAATGTTTATTGAGACACTTATCTGCATAGAGATAATATATGGTTGACTTAACAAAAGTGTTATCTTTACAACGCTATCAATTCGTGAAGAACTCTTTATAAAACGATTAATTTCTATTATATGGTTAGATATGAAACTATTTGTTTTTAGTAGGAGACAAGGTAGGAGATAACAGATAGTGCCAATAGTGAACTTAGTGGTGGATTATGAAATTCATTATGCTAGCCTTGAAATCCAATGAAAACTATTTTCAGGATGATCAATCATCAATCACTCATCGGCTTATTTATTACCCCATAACGGAATTATTTGTTCCTAGTTGTTTTAAATGAAAAAACATGTGGGTAAGGTTAGCTTATAAAGCTGCCAGAACCACTACCAAGTAATTTTAGGCTCTCACTCTGAGTATACTACTCAAGCAAGTCAAGCAGGTACTCACAAAAATACTTCTTTAGTCGGATTTACCCATGGATTCACCCTTTGATAGTTTGGAATACTCATAAGGAGCAAATATTGATGAAGCTTCAGTAAGGCTAGACAAAGTTTATCAAAATCATCTGATAACAGGAGAGATCTCAAAAATTGCTAGAAAGTACACAAAGAATTTGTTTGTTTCTCCGTCAGCTGATGCCCGCCATGTTGTGACGTCACCTGCAAATGGTCTATTATGACTCTTCAAGTTCCCCTAATGAAAATATTAATATTTAAAACGATTCGTTCTGCCGATTGACGGAGATATGAACATGGACACATTACTACATTTCAAAGCCTCAAAGAATAATCGAGATGGAAAAAGTGTTTTTCTATTTTGGTTGTATAATGAAGTCATTATAAACCGCAAATGCGTTTCGAAAGAGCCTCTGTTTCGATACGCATTTTTTATTATTCGGAGATTGGAACAATCGAAATGTTAAATGAAAGTCAGAAGAGTTAGGCCCATTTTACTTCTGAGCGACTTGGATTTGGTGATATTAGCAGTGCAAAACTCAATGTTTTAATTGGTTAATTTCAATTCAGAGTGTAATTTGATTTAAATTGACCAATAAAAATAATAACATCATTGAATTTTTCACCGCTGGTATTGCAATAATCAAAATCACTCAACTGTAAACTGGGCTTTACGCTTGTGCGTCAGATTTTAATTATTTCAATGTCATCATTGTTACCAATCGAAGATTTTTCTATTATTTATCGATATTGAATCAATTTTTTTCTTCAATTCAATTCGAAATAGACAAAATTGCATATGACACACGTTTTATAAGACACGTTGTCGCACTTGTTCACTTGTAGCACTCCTCGCTTCGCTCGTCTTACTCCAAACAACGCGTGCGACAAAATAGCGTATTATAAAACTTGTATCATAATATACTATTCTGTCCGTTAGGTATTCACAAGAGCAATCAAAGCAATAAAGAATGACTTTTCTGAACGATTTTACTGGGTCAGAATAAATAAGCCAACCTTAGCTACAATTCAGATTATTGTAAATTTCCTCTTGAACTTGGTTGTACTGATTTCTTTGGAAAAAATCCTACAGATTCATTTGAAAAATTGTGAGGAAAGAAAACGGCGATAGGCTTTTGTTGAGATCTTCAAAACAGCTTTTTTATGGTGTGATCAGATCCGATGAAAACTGACCAGCGGAAAACCTGTAGTATGATAATTCTGTTATATTCTGTGCGGTAATTACCGCACGAAATGACAAAAAACACATGAAAAATAGCCTCGAAAACAGCTGTGAGAAAGTGTCTTCCTTTTTTGGTATCTATTGGAATAAAAATCTAAAATTTGTTTTTTTTTAATATCTCAAAAACAAAAAACTTTTTAAATATTTTTTCGCGGAACATTGTTGCGCATATAAATACACAACTTTTTCCTAATTCAACCGACGGTTTCTCCGACCGTTCCCGAGTTCCCCATGTTGGCCCGCGAAATTGGGACACCCTGTACATGGAATCCCATTTTCGTTACGGGATATCTCGCCTATTTTCAAAGATAGAGATTTGCGGTCTTCGCGAACGTCGGCTACATTTTTGTGATAATTGAGATACCACAATAAACATTTTCATAGCCCGCGTTGTTTTTGAGATACAGTGCGAAAATGAAAATATTGCATTTTGGGACTCACTCTATATCTCAGCGTCAAATGCTTCTTTGTTAACCGGTTGTAGAAAAAATAAAAAATCAATTTTTTCTACAAACACTTTCAAATCTCAACACAAAGTTGACATTTTCCGATCATTGCCACTCGTGCACGGATATAATGTCATTAACGGCCGTATTCGCCGTATACTTTTAAGCTAAGCTTGACTTCAAGGTCGTTTTAACAGCATACAATTTCTTATTGTTAAGCGAGCTTACATCCTAAGCTTAGCTTGAAAGTATACGGCGAATACGGCCGTAAGTGACAGCATTTTCGCTGGTATCGCATCCATCATTGTTGAAAACGAACTCATTATGACAGTGAGGTATCTAACACACTTTCTGATATAGCAGTGTGAACATTGTAAATTCGAACCTTCTACCACAGAAATCGAGGAAAAGTATTAATTATCATATGATAGATTCATGACATGTCAATTACCTATTCTAAACTTGTCGTATTTCCCTAAAAACACCAGTCCATTGAATATAAAGCAAAATTAAGTTTGACTATATCTTTTTGGTTCATAGCGCATCATAACTGTGGGATAGACATTAGTTTTCAAGTAGCCTCAATAGCCAACGGGTTCAAAGCGCTACTGCACTAGCCGCCAGCCCGGGTTCGATCCCTGGGCAGGGCGATTCATTTTTTATCTATGAATCATTTCCCCTTCTTTTCTGTCAAATATATGAATTGAATTTCAATATGATAGTATATAATAAACGAAATTAATGATTCAGATGAAGTATAATATAAAATATAAGTTAATTGAATGAATCATCGAGTTTTCCTGTCTAGGAACTGTAGAACTGTAGAACAAATATTGTGTGTATTTCGATAGCAAACTATCTTACTGCTCTTTTCTTTTTTGAGCAGCAATCTATCACCACAGATTAGAAAACCTTACAGATGTGACACTCCGCCCATTTTGTTTTTGCGCATCGCAGTTGCCGGACAGTCTTTGTCACTTCTGGAACTACTGATGTGCAATATTGCCATTTTAGAAATGCATAATCAACACCAATATAAAAGATCTGTGATAAAAGGTGACCTACTTCTGAGTGATTTATTATGAGCAAGTTGTCATCAGATATTAGTGTCTATTAGGAATAAGATGGATTCTTAATGAATTTTACGAAGAAATTCGAATATTTTGAGTGTAGCCCATTTATTGTCAATAGGAAAAATAAAACACGAATCAATTATCTAATAAATGATTAGAATGTGAGTTACTCAACTTGAAATGTGATATAGCTATATAGGTATTATAGCAAAAAAAGTGATATTCTCTTCAAATGTACAAGTTTGTTTGAAGTCAATAATATCACTGAATATAAGTACTCACAGTTTTTCGTCCTTTGAAAAACAATGTAATTTGATATTCTCCGATTTATTTGAAGTTGATTTGCAATCTTTATATGCACAGCTCGATGCACAGTAATAATTGCCACTAAACATAATATTGTACCTGATTCACATTCCAAATAATGAAGGTATGTACCTATGATCACAGGTTGTGATCATAGGTACATCACAGCAATTTTTGCTGTGATAATCCTCGAAACCTTTATAGCTTTTCCTTTTGAATTATAGTTTATGGAAAATATGTTATACATTGTAAGAACATAAAGCCATCTGAAATACTGGATCGTGAATCGTGTAAAACGAAAACATTTGTAACATAACCAACAAAATGATGACAACGATGTAAACAAAACTCGATCAATATTTCAGCGCCTGCGCATATCTACGACTGGACCTTTAAATTTTGCGCTTTCGACATCCCTCTCTAATTTCATTCGCTCTGTCTGACCGTCTCATCTTTAATGTTTCCTAATCTGTGGTAAAACTATCAAATGACTGGACTAGGACGATATCCCCTCCCGTTTACCTACCTTGCGTCATCTTGTTTTCGTTTGACGTGTTGGGCAGTTCGTCGTCGATGGATGGAAGAAGGGCCGCCGATCTTGGACTCAGCAGGCCGTGCTGATGATGCTGGCTGATGATGGGCCCGTCTGTGGATGCTGTGCTCGGATGGATGCTGCCATAGTCGACAAACTTGGGCTCCAATATCATTCTGGAACGACAACGGTACGGATATAGGTACACGGTAGTTCACCCCACCATATGTCGATTGGTATTCGGTGCAATATTTGTGTTTTTGAGAGATTGATAATGGAGGGGTTGACCACATGGGAGTTCCGGTATACAATTGATAGGAAATCCAGGGAATTCCTTTCTTTTTTACGCCAGAAAATAAACGAAATTTGTGTGTTTTATAGCTAAACACACCAAGAAATTCTGATAAATTTTAACTATAAATGTTATAAATCATTTAAACCACTCAAGTCAAGTTCATTCCCGTATTTTTTTAGAAGAAACAATTTCTGCTGACTCTGGGATTTTGTTACTTTAGTAGTTTGTATATGATGGCTACATTTTGAAATGTACAGGATGTTTCAAAAAATTGTGTCATATCGAAATTATCTTGTTTCTTTTGGAACACCCTTTATTTTATTGCATTTTCAGATTTTGCCTGGAGAGCTGATTTTATTATCATACTTGAGGTCTAGCTGGAACGATTACAGAAATATGAGATGTGAAAAATTGAGATTTTTCAACTTTAGGATTGTTTCAATCAATCAATCAATCAGTTTATTTTCCTTGTGACATTTACATGTATAGGAATAGTCAATTTGTGATGAAAACATATTCATTGAATTGCAAACAATTCAGCGAAAGATAAAAAAAGCATACAATAAAATGTTAATTAAAAATACAATAAATCTATCTGTGTTATCACACGGTATCAAATAAATAAAATTTTTATAAAAATTCATTCATGGTATGAAATGATTTGTCAGCTAAAAACAACTTAAGTCTTTTTTTGAAGAGTTGTAGGGAGCCACAAGACTTTATTTCCTTTGGTAAATTGTTAAATATTTTTGGGCCGAGTATATTAGGAGCACATGAAGAGATATTCAGCCTCTTATTTTTTATTCTAATGTCACTTTTATGTCTTGTATTATGTTCGTGTATATCCATATTGAGCAAGAATTCATGTTTGTTTGAAAACATATAAACATATTTCAAATAAATATAATTCGGAATTCCGAATATACACCTCAAAATTCGTTTTTGAATTTTGAAAATATCACGTTCTTGAGTTGAATTGCCCCAAAAACAGATGCCATATTTTAGCCTGGATTCAATTTGAGCATAATACAAATTTAGAAGCTGATGTTTATCCAAAACAGTACGAAAGTTTGCAAACATATATTTTGAAATCAATTGTTCACATTGATGTCTCCAGTTTAAGTTTTCATCTAGATGAATTCCCAAAATTTTCACCGGTTCGTGAGAATTAGTCAGAAATGAATCTTCTATGACAATCTGCAGATTTTCTACATTTTTTTGACGATTGTGAATCCTTATAATTTGTGTTTTGTCACGCCCATTGAAAAATCTCGCTACTTTATTTATGGTATCATTACATTTTTCTTCCAAGATTTTCGTATCTGAATCGGAAATAATTAATGAGAAATCATCTGCATATGCGGTATAATGCTCTGTGCCAATAATGTGGTCCAAATGATTCACGTACAAAATAAAAAGTACAGGCCCCAATATTGAGCCTTGTGGAACGCCTCTAATCAGACTTCCAGTGTCAGATTCGACAAATTTAGTTTTTCCACGATGTTGAAATTGTAAGGAGACTATTTGTTTCCGATTCTTCAAAAATGATGAGACCCATTCGAGTGCTGAGCCTGGCAAACCATATGTTTCCAGTATTGCTAGAAGTTTGTGTCGAATCTATTCATTATTGATAAACACGTGTAAGATATCCCTATCTTGACTTTTTATTCGCCATCAATTATTGATATTTAAATGAAACAAATACAGGGTGGTTTATAATTCTGAATTCTGAACCCCCCTGTATGTGATTCAGATAAATGTCATTAGATAGTAGGTCAAAAGTTAGGATAGGAACATGTAAGCCGTTTTGACCGTTAATGAATAGTTCACAAGAAATTTCTGAAGTTGAAAAATCTCGTTGATAATCATGATTTTTTTGTCATTATAGCGGGTGTTTCTAATTCGATCCTTACTGCTGGGATCTCGAAAAATATGCCGTTTAGAAAATGTCGAAATTCAGAGTATGTCCGGAGATATCCGAAAAAATTTTTTTTTGGGAAAGTTGCCATTTTTCCTCTGCTACATAATGGTGATCTCAGATTCGCAGTCCGACGTTTCGTCTCTCAGCCACCATCATCAACTTTAAAAAAATAAAAGAAGGAAAAAAGGCACATTAGCGTCTCATCCAATTAAAAATATAAACAGTTTAAAATGACTGGTAGAATACGAGCAGAAAACAACTACTTTCCTGGTAGATACCACGCAGAACATTGAATTATATCTGCTCGTAGTCCTTGCATCGATTCACACAGTGAATGAAAAGCAGGAGGAAAGAAACATTTGCCCTGCATTTACAGTGTGAATCGTTGCAACAACTACGAGCAGATATAATTCAATGTTCTGCGTAGTATTTACCAGGAAAGTAGTTGATTTCTGCTCGTAGTCTACCAGTAATTCAAATCGTGTTTGATATTTTTAATTAGATGAATAAGACGATAATACGTCTGTCTTTCATTTTTTTTATACTTCGTCCAACAATGGCTCTTCAATTTACATGATCAACTTCAACTTTTTTTTTGTTATGGGCGGAATATTGGATTTTTAGAATAGAATCTGTTATTACCTTTTTAATAATTTATCATTACATACCATTTCTTTACAAAAAATCGAAGGTACCGAATTATTTTATTACTATGAAAATTGAGCCAGTCAATGCTCATATTTCGTGTTTAACCATATTATACATGGAAGATTATAGCTATCAATGTAACGAGATTTTTATGCGATTTATAATAGTCGATTAGTCGATGACATTGCTTGGTTACGAGTCAACCGCAATGTCCGAGGCAGTGTCAAATCGCTAATAATCGAGTTGCATTCAAACCTTTATCGTATCATTTCAAAATTCTAGAAATCACGTTGGCTTTCTTTTTTTCTTTCTTTTCTTTGTCATATCGAGTACTTTTGACGTCAGATTCGCCAAAACAGAGCTACGGCCACAAACAGTGACGTCAACAGATTTTTGAGGAGTATAGGTACTCGACTTTAGACGTCAATACCTTTCTTCTGACGCATCGGACGGTTTCTTCTTATCTAAGCTCGATGAAAATACAAGTAATGACGAATTCAACGAACTCCGTTGGCACGTTGTACGATAATTAGAACGCGAGACACGAGCGTTTCAAAAAATAAAATCGAATTCAAAATGGCGGCAGAACGGTGAACTTTGCGCAAGCGCCAACTTAGGAGGGACAAAAGAAAAAATCTAGGTACCCAAAATTCCGAGGTCACCAACTAAATGCACTGGCCTGAAACTTTTCATCGTTTTTTCGGATATCGACTTTTATTTTATACTTTCTCATCTTTTTCGAATTCTTTTTTGGAGCACCTTTGCCTGTGATTTTAGAAGCTTCTATCGAGTGATGTACGTCTTTGAAGCTTGGAGCGTGGCTTCGTGAGGGATATAATCATTTAATTCGCAAAAAAAAGCTCACCTACTTGTGAATCGTTCCACGTTTTCTCTCGAAATAAACAAATCAATACTTAGAGAACTTTTGTTCCTAACCTAACCTAACTTTCACATCAGCACAATGCAAACACGTCCAACAGAAATAATAATAAAAATGATACAATCGTAGATACCTGGAACTATTTTGAAGAAACTTTTCAGATTTCTCAGTGATAATATATCTGTTCAAACTTGGCGCTCTGTCATTCAATTGTTTAGGGCGAGTTTTATAGCCTAATATGGTCATAAATGAAATCCTAATCTGTGATTGGTTAAAAATATAGCATTACATAAAAAATAAATAAAGTTGAAGGCTCCGTAATCACAACATAACCTTGTCTGACCATGCTTGAATATTATTGATTGTAATGTGATGGTCCACTTATTTAGTGCCAAGTTCAAAACCTCGAAAAAAACAGGATATATCTCGAGAAAATAATTGGGGTCTTACCTCGAGGTATGAACTATTTTCCAAATTTTATGATTATTCTGGATTATTACGTATCTGGGCGATAAACCAAAAAATTCTCCACTCACATTTTGAAACCAATATTAGAACAGACCTTTTGTGTTGCCTGAAATCTCGCCTGAAATGCAAGATTCAATGTCACATCTACACTCGCAAGTCACAAACAACAAACATTTTCCATGTTGAAAATAAATTCGCAACATAAAAATAAGATATTGTTGTTTATGGTCAACACACAATGATACGGATAGCGTCAAAACAATTGGATATTTGCCAGATAGATCGAGGATATATGTATAAATCTAAATTCAAAATAGCACCGATTTCGTTTGGATGATTATTTTTGTCACGACTTTCATGGATTTTTTTGGATTCTGGAAACGAATGATTTTGTGAATCCTTCGGAATCTCTCCGGTCGGGGGTTCGTGGCATTTTTCTTTCCACCCTTTTGTTACGCCACTGGCCATTAGGCAGTCACATTTAAGTATTACTTAGATTATAAATGCAACCTAAACTCAGCAACTTAGGCTTCTAATGTCTCCAGTAAGGATGAATGTTGTAGGTATTTTCATTATTGTTCACTGAAAATACATCCACATAAATGCAAAACATGTTTTTGTAAACATACAAATGGCATGAAAGGTGCGGATATTATTAAACATATGATCGAGAATATGATATTGAACAATAAAGGTAAGCTATGTTTTACGTTTTAAAAAGTCAGGGACAGAACAATCCAGTGTCATTGTCAGAACCATTGTTTTTCATCTCTCCATTTTGTAGATAATATATCTACATCTACGGCACTGTGCAGAAGCAATAAGTAAGAGATGAAGAGAATTAACTTTTCATTTACGACCTCGTTCTCGGTTCTTCACGTTTTGTTGACAAACATATGTTATATGTTCAATTCAATAGAATGTTGGATTCAATCGAGGATTTAATATACGTATGATATTTTATAAGTGATATTTCCACCTTCTTTATTCATTCCTAGATTATAATGTAACGATGAAGATATAACTGTGATATAACAAACCCTCGAACAAAACAATGAACTCACCTAATAAATATAGACGAACACCATGCATAGCAAAGCTTAAAGTTGAGTCCACTTTAGAAAACAATCACCAATGATGTCGAAACTCGATACACTTTTTGCTTTTATCACACACTATTTCAGTCCCATGGAAAATTACTACGTTCATTAGTAGGAATATTTACAGACCATACATAATTTGAGGAAATACCGATTCTCATTTCATTAACAAGTTTATCAAGTGCTACCTAATGGTGAGAACATAACCTAGATTGACCAACGAGTCAACGACGACCACAAAAATAGATTTCTTGTTTTTAACAAAAATAGGAAAATTTCGAATAGGTACAAAGGATTTGGCATTGGCGCATACCGCATACCAGAGGTCTGATTCTCACATTATTCACTAGCAAAAGTAGGTATACAAAATAGATTTCGATTGGAGAAAAATTAAATCGCAGTAATCGCACAACACATGACATAAATCAAATCACCATCAAATCAAAACAAACGTCACTTTTCTTTCTTCTTCTTCTCCTTCCAGTCCTTTTTTCTTCTAGAATGAGAATGTTACATTGGTTCTTTTCTGTGGTAAATTGACCTACACACCATAAACAACCATAAACACGAAGTATAAGCGATTCACGGAGCACGTAAAACAGATGCCAGATGCCTCGTGTCTGTCCGCTCCGCTTCCTTGCACAGTGCAAGAGAACGAACGATTGTATCAAACGTGCGCTGTTGCCAGACGCACATTCACATATTACCTCCTTGACAAACGAAATGTGTGGACCTTTCGAAAGTACTTTACTCGGAGATGGACCTTTTGAAAGTACTTTACTCGGAGGTAGGAGATGAACATGATAACGTTATTAGTTCAAAATGAGGAGTTCGATGAATTTTGGTACATTATATAGGTTTTATTTTCGGCAGTGAAAAGGTAAAAAAAAACTGGATTTCACATTTTTGAAAAAGAGTAGGTATAGTTTCATGAGAATATATAAATACTATATTCATATTCTCTAACATATTTTTTCAGCTATTTAGAAATTATAAGGCTGATTAATGCTCATACGAATTTCGCAAAATTTATGCGAATGAAATGGCCGCTGAAAAGAATTATCGCAATAAAGTTGAAATATCTGAACTTTTCTGCGGATTTTTTATATTAACTTGATATCATACCACAGAATGCATAAATGTTGTAAAGTAGGAATATCAATGTAATATTTATAATTTTCCGATTCGCTTCAATTTTGTGAAATTCGAATACCTATAAGCATATGGAACCTACCTTTATAGGAAAGCAGATATCTAGCTGATGTATCTTAATAATTTTTCAACCTGTCGGGAAAAAATGGGTTCTTACACAAAATTTCACGTATAATACAGTGTCCTCGACAGTGTCGTACTAATTTTATTTATATAAACGCGAATTTTTATAAAATTAATTAAGTGATTTTATTTTCATAAATCCAATGAAATCAGTTGATTTGTGGTCATCTGATTGAACACAACCAATCAAATTAAGATTATACTCCATTTATATTGAATAACTAACCTTGAAAGGAAATATATATATTAAATGTGCACATGAGATATTCTGTAAACTTTGACATAAGCGTGAAACACTTTGAGCCATAAATATTCGTCGAGCTAGCAGCCAATTATGAAACTTCTTGAGGCATGTATATTCTACTTAAAATGCATTTAATGCAAATGCAAATTATTATCGGAACCTATTTATTTCTTGGTTCTTTATGGTTTCACCAGCCCAGAAAATATATGACTCTGCAACTAAACATTATCAATCTGTGAAGAGGGTGATCAGATTTAAAAATGTTCCTACTCAAAAAGAACAGATCAAGGAACATCCTCTATATACCTATATGAGTTTTGACGAGAAATAAAATTCTCGACCATCCTGTAGGTACTGAAAAATTTCGACATGTGGCAACAGCCTTACTGCAATGGGTCAATAATGAATGTTTTTCTCAATTTCTATAATCTACTTGCAGTTGATGTGATAAGAATTTGATATTCGTGGTGTCAAAGATAAGCAGATATACTATAATGATTATATGCAAGAGAGAATACATATTTGTTGAATAAAACTGATCATTTTTATTGAAATTGTACCGGGACCGGGAAGGACCGATAATCATTCAAGCAGTGATTCAATGTCCGACAAGGGCAATTCAATAATCAAGGTCTTCGTTAGTATTAAACAAGCATCAAATAATACAT
The DNA here is from genome assembly GCA_029955515.1 of Chrysomela aeneicollis. NCBI lineage: Eukaryota > Metazoa > Arthropoda > Insecta > Coleoptera > Chrysomelidae > Chrysomela > Chrysomela aeneicollis. Next base: position 4,506,755 of record JARUHQ010000018.1, on the reverse strand, counting down.
CCAGTAGCGTACTGACATATTTGGAAAATGTATGGGAGTTACTGAAATAGTATATTATGATACAAGTTTTATAAGACGCTATTTTGTCGCATGCGTTGTTGGAACAAGTGCGACAACGTGTCTTATAAAACGTGTGTCATATGCAATTTTTTCTATTTTGAAGTGTTTTATTGAAAAAAAAAATGGATTTAATTATCGATAAATAACAGAAGCGTATTCGATTGGTAACAATGATGACATTGAAATAATTAAAATCTGACCCACAAGCGTAAAGCCTAGTTTACAGTTGAGCGATTTTAATTTTTGCAATACCAGCGGTGAAAAATTCAACTCTGGATTAAAATATAACAAGTTTTTCAAATACAAAATCGCTCAGAATTAAGATGGGCCTAACTCTTCTTACTTTCATTTGACAATACGATTGTACCAACCTCTGAATAATAAAAAACGCGTATCGAAATAGAGGCTATTTCGATACACGCATTTGCGTTGCACAATGACTTCATTATACAACCAAAATAGGAAAATAATCATTAAGCTATACAACCTATATAGATTTCATTTTTTTATCGCTTCAAATGCTTATTATTCAACCACAGGGTGGGTACAAATTGGTGTACTCTGTGTGCTTTAACCATGATTCATCTCAAGGAGATTGATTAATCAGAATCCAATGATAGTAGATATTAGAGAATTATTTTATTAGTCACTAATCTCGAGGAAGTTAATGGTAAAACAGATGCGGTATAGCGTCAGTGACGGCTTGATCAGACACTATCATTACAAAAAATTGAGTCATGTAAAGTCTAAAAGAAAAACACTAAATTCACGCTTCTTCAAAAGTAAATAAAACACGAGACTTTTTGATGTTTTAACTTTGGTGTTGTTGACCAAAGTGGTTTTTCGATTCCCGTTGGGATCGATTATCGGATTTTGTTTATGTCGAGGCAAGCAGGTGGATATAGGATGGTGAAACAGCTCCCTAGCCCCGCCCGTTTCCCACGCCCCTGAACAAAGTCACAAAATATTACCAAGATTTTTTAATTGGACATAAAAAGTTACGTAAATGGACGGAATTTGGTTATTTCATCTCGAAGGGTTTCGAAAAAATTTCCAAAAAACATTCATCTCGGGCTCACCTTTAATTAGCTCTAACTAAGAAGACGGGAAGAAAATATATGAATATCGTATAAACACCTGCGTTGACATCAATTTCAAACATCTTGTGCTGAAGCAAGGGAATGAGGCAAGCATGAGGATAGGTATAAGAAACATCCCTCTGGATAGACTGCTGAGTTTCTGCAAGGCAGAAGATGGGAGCCACAATCTAGGGTCCACACGAGTGATCTGAAAGAGCATTGAGGAACCTAGGAGCACATCATGTGCCTCAAACATCCAACCCACCACTTTGGACAAAAATAGTAGTTATTATAGATCCAAACGCTCGTGGTACATATAATATTTTATTTACCACGAACAAAATATTTTATTTCAATGAAAAATCCTCCGAAAAATCTATTTCAAAATCGGTTCATTGCTCCTAGCATTTTCTTTCTATTTTTCTTCTCATAGTGGACACGGCATTTGTTGATATTGTTACGAACTAAGCTTCCAAGAACACCGGATGCCATTATCTCGGCGGCTCACGTCAAGGTTGTGATTAATGGCCCCGCGATAAGATCGGTCACCGACGTAACAATTAGAGGACAATAGCGGATGACTCATAACCGTCGCAGTTTCTCGAAAATGAACGGTATTTGAAGCTTCTGCTAGAATGAGTATTTTGTCTATATAAAAGGAGCGTAGTGGCGCATACAGTCAGTTATATTTTGGAAAGAGTTCAGGTTAGAATTCGGGTTAGAAAGAAAGCTAGTATTGTCAACATTGAGATTTGTAAAGCGAATATCGTTGTGATTTATTAAAGTGTTTATTGAGTTGTATTTCGAGTGTTCAGTGAAATAAATTGTTCAGTTTTGTACTGACTGTTTCAAATTCACGAACCCAAGTAGAAATATCGTAACAATATTTTGACGTTTGTTGAATATTGCTGTCATCATTATATTTAGTAAGTCATTCACAGATGTTCACAGAACACCCACCTTGTGATGTCATTGCTACTTTCTCTGAGTAGTCGTAAAGAAATAATGGAAAAGAATACGAATTCACCCAAGAATATCATAGAAAATGCAGCCAAAGCTGCGAATAATTTATTGCCGTAGAAATCCATGCTCGTACACGACAAGGATAGGCGAAACAAAATAAGCAGTACGCCCCCTACCGTTGACGAATATAACTAACGCATGGGCCATAAAATCGTTTGTTTACATTTGGTGCCATAAGGTTTCCATATAATTTTATTTTGGTGAAATGTTGATTTGTTGGTTGATATTCAAATGATTCTGAAAAAACTGAGAATCATTATTGTTGGCGTACCTTACTGATTTTGTTGGGCGAGAAAAAAACCCGAAATAAGTTTTCAAATACAGGAAAATCTCGAGTTATATTTCTGACCAAGTTGAAAATAAAGGAGTTGCTGGACAGTAGATAGGATGTGGATTGAAAACGATACACATATTATTTAATCATTTGTATTTCATTGTTAGTAATTGGCAAGGTAACTGAGTAGTTTATTTTAGTGATAGTACATAATAATGTATTCTCTCATTCATTTCATACTTACCAATAAATATTTATAATTGTATGGCTTTTTCATTGTATATTTATGAAAAAGTGTCACACTTTCTAAAATGATTTTAATAATATTGGACGAATGCACACAAGCAAGTTTTTGGAGTTTTTTAATATGTATCAATATAAGACTTCATTATTTTACCTGACCAGGTAGCTGATCACTCAGGACAATGAGTAGCATATGTTGTTATTAAAATAGTTTTGTTTTATTGCTTACATATTTGAAGTGAATCCAAAATGAAGATTATTGAAATACTGTCTTCAGAAAGATAGCCTTTTCAACTGAAGTTGTACTTGCAATTAATAGGCATATTGTCCAGAAAAACACAACCGTATATGCACAAAACGGCTTAGTAGACTCATATAACTAAATTATATCAAAAAAAAACTCGATACCCGAGCAAACAATTTTAAAGTATTGGAAGGAAATGAAAAATGATATTCTTTCAGACAATGTAAACAAACTGGAATGGCCATAGAGTAGTTATGATTTTCGCTACGATCTTAATCTAGGTTCCCTATTTAATCAATGGAAGTTGAAAAATAAAATTATTGCCATAGATTAGATCGTGTTATTGGCGTACTTTCAAGAATTGATATGTTATGATACATAACGCCCGCTCATAACGACCTACGACGTTATTTTTTTAAATTTCATAATACTGTGGGCACACAGTCCACACATTTATGTGAATTGGCATTAGCCAACTGCTTCCACACTGACAGAACGCACATTTTGTTTACAGAGCCAACTAGATTCAATCAATAGTGGCCATGTTTACATATTTGAAATTAGTTACTCTGAATACAAATATTAGGGTAATTAGTGGCGAGTAATTGAACGAACAAATTATCAACACAACATGAACACATAATTAGAGGTAATACAAACCTAGATTTTATAGCATATTGACGCATATACATTTTAAGGAAAATGTTACTTCATGTTATCTATTTGGAGAACATTAATAATCCTCTCATTTCATCATGTCCACAAAATATTTGTGTGTTTTGAATGCTTCCGTTGATCACTGATTGTTTATTCATAATGAACAGTGAACGGAACTCTGTCAACGCTGTGAAGTTTTATTTGCTTGACAATTTGCATGAGTGGTTGTGCCAATTCCACAGAAAAATGTACAACTCAAACGTTATTCGGCCTCAGGCACTGAACTCAAACAAGAAATGGAACGACAATATAGCAGGATGCGCGATACTAAAGAAGCTAGCAAAGCCACACACGAATTTCGACTCGGGATAGATTACATAATTTTAGGCTCATTTTAGGCTAATTTATTACCCTATTCCCAAATTTTTTGCTCATCTCTTTGACAGAAAAAACTGTGGCTTCGCTAGCTTCGGCCGAACTCAGCAGAGCCATTTTTGAAAAACAATAATTTTGGTGTTTCGAAATAGCCAAATTGTAGAGCTTATTTTAGGCTAATTTATTACCCTATTCCCATTTTTTTTGCTCCCTCCCTTAATAGAAAAACTTGTGGCTTTGCTAGCTTCGGGCGAACTCAGCAAAGCCATTTTTGAAAATTCACTTTTTTTTGCGATTCAATATAACGATATCCAAGTACTAATTTTAGGCTAATTAATTACCCTAATTTTCCACGCATTACAGAAAAAAACAAGATTTTTCGATTTTCGCCAAGTCGATGATGCAATCATTTCAAATTATAATTTTTTGACGATTCAACTTGTCAAACCGATGATACCCATCGCTGGATCAATGAAATGTCCATGTTGAAATGTTTTATTCGACGTTTTTTAAAAAAAACCTGTGGCTGTGCTGGCTTCGGGCGAACTCAGCAGAGCAATTTTTTCAAAAACATTATTTTTCTGTCATTTGATATTTGGATATTTTAAGACTAATTTTAGGCTAATTAATTACCCTAATTTGATTTTTTTTGCTCCACGCATTACAGAAAAAAACAAGATTTTTCGATTTTCGCCAAGTCGATGATGCAATCATTTCAAATTATAATTTTTTGACGATTTAACTTGTCAAACCGATGATACCCATCGCTGGATCAATAAAATGTCCATGTTAGAATGTTTTATCGACGTTATGACAAGTTAAATCGTCAAAAAATTATAATTTGAAATGATTGCATCATCGACTTGGCGAAAATCGAAAAATCTTGTTTTTTTTTGTAATGCGTGGAGCAAAAAAAATCAAATTAGGGTAATTAATTAGCCTAAAATTAGTCTTAAAATGTCCAAATATCAAATGACAGAAAAATAATGTTTTTGAAAAAATTGCTCTGCTGAGTTCGCCCGAAGCCAGCAAAGCCACAGGTTTTTTTTAAGAAAACGTCGATAATTCATTCCAACATGGACATTTTATTGATCCAGCGATGAGTATCATCGGTTTGACAAGTTAAATCGTCAAAAAATTATAATTTGAAATGATTGCATCATCGACTTGGCGAAAATCGAAAAATCTTGTTTTTTTCTGTAATGCGTGGAGCAAAAAAAATCAAATTAGGGTAATTAATTAGCCTAAAATTAGTCTTGAAATATCCAAATATCAAATGACAGAAAAATAATGTTTTTGAAAAAATTGCTCTGCTGAGTTCGCCCGAAGCCAGCAAAGCCACAGGTTTTTTTTAAAAAAACGTCGATAAAACATTCCAACATGGACATTTTATTGATCCAGCGATGAGTATCATCGGTTTGACAAGTTGAATCGTCAAAAAATTATAATTTGAAATGATTGCATCATCGACTTGGCGAAAATCGAAAAATCTTGTTTTTTTCTGTAATGCGTGGAGCAAAAAAAATCAAATTAGGGTAATTAATTAGCCTAAAATTAGTCTTAAAATGTCCAAATATCAAATGACAGAAAAATAATGTTTTTGAAAAAATTGCTCTGCTGAGTTCGCCCGAAGCCAGCAAAGCCACAGGTTTTTTTTAAAAAAACGTCGATAAAACATTCCAACATGGACATTTTATTGATCCAGCGATGAGTATCATCGGTTTGACAAGTTGAATCCTCAAAAAATTATAATTTGAAATGATTGCATCATCGACTTGGCGAAAATCGAAAAATCTTGTTTTTTTCTGTAATGCGTGGAGCAAAAAAAATCAAATTAGGGTAATTAATTAGCCTAAAATTAATACTTGGATATCGTTATATTGAATCGCAAAAAAAAGTGAATTTTCAAGAATGGCTTTGCTGAGTTCGCCCGAAGCTAGCAAAGCCACAAGTTTTTCTATTAAGGGAGGGAACAAAAAAAATGGGAATAGGGTAATAAATTAGCCTAAAATAAGCTCTACAATTTGGCTATTTCAAAACACTAAAATTATTGTTTTTCAAAAATGGCTCTGCTGAGTTCGGCCGAAGCTAGCGAAGCCACAGTTTTTTCTGTCAAAGAGAAGAGCAAAAAATTTGGGAATAGGGTAATAAATTAGCCTAAAATGAGCCTAAAATTATGTGATCTATCCCGAGTCGAAATTCGTGTGTGGCTTTGCTAGCTTCTTTAGTATCGCGAGGATTATTTGCGGCCAACAGGCGAATCATAAACCTTGAATCGAGCACATGCGCAATATGTGCCAGGGTTAGCTGGGCATGTCTGAGACTACGTTTTTGATGTGTTATGTGAACGTATGTCTAAAATTATATATTTCAGCCACAGAACTAAGAGTTGGCGTCAGCCCACTCGTCAGCATATAAGTTTCGTTTACATTGTATTTTATTGCTCTTTGTTCTCGAATCTTGTCCATTTCGATTTTCAGCAAGCTGTTTTCGGCTTCATATTGTGTTTTTGTGTTCTTGTTAAATTATCTGTTGTTTAAAAAGCTGTGTTATTGAGTTTGTCATCTTTGGTAGTGCCGGTCCTGTGCAAAAGGTTTCTGCGCATGATCCACATTCAATTTTGCTATATGATCACATGGTATGCGCGAATTCAATTTAGCGTAAAACTGCTGAATTGCATTATCGTTCCATTTCTTGTTTGAGTTCGGTGGCCTCAAGTCATGCAGGATATACAGAGTGAGTAGAAACATCTGCAACAATAATTAATGCGATATATACCTACAGGGAGCCTCTCCAAAAAACGTCGCCAAAAAAGAAACAGGTTTTGAAGGGAATTTTTGTGGGAAAATAGAAAAAACAATGAAATAATGTAATTCCGAATTAGACATCCGAGGGGATATCATTATATATCAAACTGTCATATGATGTCGATGAACTTTGTGAATTATCCATTATACAGGAAAATTTTTTATGTTCATAATAAAAGTATTAAACGTCAGAAATTTACTGGGTAGTTTACTCGGTAGCTTAATACTTTTGGCCGTGAATAATTATTAATATTCTTAAAATACCCTGCATCACGGTTCGGCTATAAAGACGCGTTTAGAATCGTCGATATGGAACTACCTACCATTGAAATATTTTAGTTGAAACCTCCGTTGAAACCTTATATGCACGGTTTTATTTGGTTATGGTCGAGATTATATTCATGTTCGGGAATGAGAAAGGTTTTCAATGAATACTTAATTATACTTCCGAAATTTGGCATGTCCGTAAATGAATTTTTATGGAAAATACGAGGGTAAAAGTCAAAACACCATTTATAGCCGGCTATACAATGGCCCATTGTTTTGATTGATGGCAACCTTTTCAAAATTTGCCAATGTTCAAAAAGCGTTTCGATATTGTTGTGTATGAGCCAAGGTATGAACTATATGTTCATGGCACTCTATTTGTACCTCGATTTGTACCTACTTCTCAATACAGTAATATATTGACGAAATAACTCGATACGACATAGTTTTTTCCTCGGCTTTCTCAGCAAAGGAGAATCGGAGGAAAAAATCCTCGGAAAAATCACTTACATTTTTCACTTTTTTCAAATTGCATTCATACGCTCAATCGACACTATATAGTCCTCCGACTCTAACTTCAGAAAGTATCAATTATATTTCAGAATAGTGAGTTTAATTTCAGAAAACGTGAAATATATTTCAGATTAGTTAATATAATTAATAAGTCAATCTCCGAAAGCTTCAATTAGGTATATTTCCATATTTCAGTTCGATATCAGAAAGCGTCAATTTCAGAAAAATATGATATGTATTTCAGAAAGCGTCATTCGTATTTCAGAAAAATGTTGTTCACAATGAACTTCTGATTCTGAAATTCAATTGACGCTTTCTAAAAATATCCTCACTATTCTGAAATACAATTGATGCCTCGATTGATGCTGTCTGAAATTGAACTCGCTATCCTGAAAAAACATTCGAGGCTTTCTGAAATGAAACCTCGAATTAAACCCTCTAATTCTAAAATACAATTGACACCTACTTTCTGAAATACAACTGGAAAAAGTGTAGAAAAGCACTTTTTCAACAACGCATTCTTTTTCTTCTTCTTTTAATTGTCTTGGATTTCTCGTTTACTGACTCCTTTCGGTGCCAATTTCACCAGTTCAGGTGTTGGTGTATTTGATGTTTAGGACGAAGAAATAAGGTTATTTGTTTCCAAGTTGGTAATAATCGAGGTAATATAAGTATAAATAATGTTGGCAATGTTGGCAGCATTGCATGGCAGCTGTAAATGCCGTGTTTTTTTTGTTACATGGGTTTGTTCGGTTTGTTTGTATGTTGATCATTAAACACGTAATTCTAGTGGTCTATTATTTATTTTCTTGATGAATCGATTATAGATCCAAACCAAGTGAGTGTACTCGAGTGTGTACCACTGGGCTTTTAGAATATATCTCGGAAAATATCATATTAAAAATGATAACTCAAATTATGTATACTACTAATGTAAGTTATATTCCCAGCGAGTAGTGAATCCACACCGGTATCAGCTCAAGATGGAAATCAAAATATTGCTGACGTCATCCAAGATGGTCGCCGCGACACGTGACATATGACAGCTGTCAACTGTCATACGTCAACTGTCATTTTCAGTGACGAAAAATATTCAAGGGAAATATGTATTCAGTTACTTGGAAATCGAAATGATATTTCCCAGATTTCTGATCTGAAATCGAGCCTGAAATATAATGAAATGGAGCCATGCACTTGATTTCCACTGATAATAAACAAGAAACTCATTGAATGCAACAATCAATGAATGCTCATTGGCAAACCAGTGCAGATGAGTTGATTGAGGTCATCATTGGACCAATAGTAAATAATCGATGAATGCAAGTACTGTCTTGCTATTGATGGCCTTAAAGTTGGCCATCGATATTCTATCACTGTTCTAATACGGTTTGCTGGGAAGTTTTCAATCTCAGATGTACTTACATCTCCTTGGGCAGCTTTTCTGACTTCCTGTCTCCTTGGTCGGCATTGACGTTGCCCAGATTGTCGTTCTCGTCGATGTACCTCAACTCGACCAGACTGTCCAATCGTATGTCCTCGAGGTGACCGTCACTTTTTTTACGGTCATCTCTCGAAGAACCACCAAGGTGCTCGGTCAGAGACCACAGACCCATCGTCACCACTCGAGTCCGACGGACATTTCACTTCACGAGAAGGTTAATTTCGAATTCGAAGTATTCCCGACACTAGCACTGATTTGAAATTGTCTTGAATAGGTGTGATCGTGTCATCTTAGCGGCATTAGCAGTACTGTTTTGGTTGGCAGTTCTTGGTTTATGGCGAGGTTTATGGATAATCCAACTATAAGACATTGTATTAGGAAACTGACGATATTAGTGTACATACAGCACACTAATATTGTCAGTTTGTGACAATTTGAACACTTTCGATGGGAAAGATCTATTTATGACGGAGGATTATATAACTACAGTGTGTCCACGTTAAGGACTAACCACCCCTGTGAAATCGTTATTATCTGAACGATTTTGAAAAACTTCATTTTGTTGGATAGGTATTTGAGATGCCTATCCAACAATAGAGTGATCATATTTTTTGACTGTTATCGTGGCCGACTGCGACCAATTTTATTGACCTATATTTCAAAAGTACTAATAGGGATTTTTTTTTCACAAAAAAAGAAGATGATTCTGAATCGGGATATCTTGAAACATAACTGTACCGATTTTAATCTATTACTCATTTAAGTACAAAAATCGTCGACGTATTGGAAAGTTTACGCAGTTAAAAAAACTTGGGTGTGATTTCAATCAAATGGATTTCAGAGTAAACTCCGACGAATACAACACCTGAATATCGCAAAGTTGTGTCCTTTTTATTATACATTTCACAAATGAGTGTTAAGTTGTGTTAATTCCGATCTTAGTAGTGAAACATGACACGAATGTAGTGAAGTTGAATGATTCTGAAACATGAAATAAAAAGAAACACCAAATGGTTGAAATTTAATATTCTCAATGGTGCTATCATTCACGTTAACGCATAAAATCACCTATTATATAAAATTAACACCAAGTTACACCGTGTCATATCACGATAGAATAAAGGCGGTGCATGAATCATCTAATTTGGTGGCAATAAGTTGCATTCTGAAAACACCAGAGTTGATATAAATTACTAAAAATATTGCATGTAGGAATCTGAATGGTGTGAATTTCATGCGCTCATCTGTTCGATCTCAGAACCTTAGAACTTTTGCCAATAGGTGGCACTGACGTCCTTCCTTCCGTACCTGATTTCAATATTGGGCTAGATATATTAGATGATTTGGATATCGATTAGTATCAATTGGCATAGGTCCTAGTGCCTTCAGGACAGTGATGTCAGACGTACCAACTTCTTGGTACACATACCAGTTTTTAGCACCACGTACCATGTACCAAGACAACTCGGTCTTGGTATGCAGAAATACCAAGATTTGACGTTCACCGACAAAAATAAACCGACATAGTAGAATAACTGACAAATTTCAGAGATGCATATGAAAGAAACATTGAAACATTCTAATCAGTTCTATCAATAATATAAAACTTTATTATCATAGCAAGCAGTCTCGATAAAGAGCAGTTATCATCATTTTCCATCTTTCTATCATTTATAATTATGATACTCGCTTTGAAGGTACCAAATCCCCCATTGGAGTTTTTTTAATGCAATAAATTGCAATAAACCTCAAATTATTGTACGTGCTTGTGGATGATTGATAGATGATGAAATCAAATATAACGGACAGAGAATCGCAGTCAGTTATCGCCAAATAATTTTACTGATTATACTTATAGTGAAAGAAATTATTGATCTTAATGAATAGTTTCGAGTCTAAAAATGTTTTTTTCTGAATCAAATTTTTTTTATTTCGGACTTTTATATCGAAAAGAGTGATATTTATATTTTTTTACTGGGATGCGATTTCCGACAGTTTGTCTATGAGCCTTTAAGATCTAAGGTAGTATCAGTGTTGCCAGCTCCAGAGCGAATCACAGGCGTACCAGTTTTTCGTCTCCAATACCAACTTTTAGCCACCACGGTACAAGGATTCCTAAGTGGCAGTCTGACATCACTGCTTCAGGATAAATAAGACGAAACAGTTCGTCATCATCCGAATTGTCCCTAGATTCTTCTGAGTCTAGTTTATCATCATATAAATTATATTTCAATAGGTAATCCAACTTGTAAAAAATACCGGAGGTAGTGAAGAAAACACTGATTCGCATGAACACACTCATGATATGGTGTTCCTTCCAACCAGAAAAGTATTCGCATGTACCTGCTCAGTGTTTAAATGCACCGAAGAAAATTTTGTGGAGATAGGTTTCAGCATCAAGAAAATCACAGAATGTGAATCACACCCTCGATCACACCACTACGGTGTCAAATCGCACTTTCAGAAATGCATAAAGAACACCACCAAAGTGTTCATTCTGCTAAATTAAGCACTCACAACTGGGTTTAATTATTAAAAACACCTATGGAAAAGGTCACATAACACCTACAGTGGTGAAAATAATATGCCGGTGTTTACTGACCCTAAAACAATCAGGACCTCAGGGGACACCAGACGGTGTTAGCTGGTGTAATTTTTTTTACTGTGTATTGTTGAATTAGTTGAATTATCGTCAATAATAATTTGTCAATAACTAATTTCAAAAATACCATAATCTTACATTTTTTTGATGAGATATTGGAAAATAAATAATTCGTTTTTTCGGATATCCTGGGTTTTATGATTATAAAAACTCGTAAAAACTGGTACAGGTATGTTTTAAGTCTGGTTTTAAGTGATCCTGATTCAGAATATATAATTTTTTTCGAAAAAAAATCTAGTATCTACCTTTTGAAATATAGTTAAATAAAATTCGTCGCAGTTGGTCACGATAACAGCCCAAGAATATTATCTCTATATTATCTATTATCTCTATTTTAAACGAGATTTTAAATTCCTATACAACAGAAATACATTTTTCCAAATCGATCAAATAATAACGATTTTACAAGGGTGGCAAATCCTCAATGTGGACACACTATATATTTGAACAGAAACAAGAAATACTCATGAATAAATAAGTTACGGGAATGGGTTAAAAATGTACAAAATTAAAAACTACCTTGTATCTTTTGAACGGTTCAAGGGATCAATGTGCGGTTTTCGGAATATGATTTCTTACAAGAATCGAGCTCGCATCATGTCGGTTAGTTTTATTCTAACTCCTTTATTCTTATCAAAAGTGTCCAATTTGGACCATCCTGTACAGTGTGCGCCATTTGAAATTGAATCCACCTTCAAGTTTTTTATTTTTGAAGATGTGAAGACATTTTCAGTAGCATGTGTTGACTACCATTACAAGGTCTTTGATATATTTTTTATGGTGATACGAATAATATATTTTTTGTAATCAAATTCCAGCGTTTCAATTCGGTTTCATGCAATGAATGAACTACAGTGGATTTGAAGGATCCAAAAATATGTTCAAGTTTTGTTATCTGGACCTGGATTTTTCGTCTGACCGATATGCAATTTGCTTGGGCAGAAGTAGAAGTTGTAAACCAAATAACAAAAAAATACCACGTTGTTCGTAAGTTATTATGACAGAGGTTATGACCCCACAAAGAATTAAGCGATATTGATAAATCAAGAATCAGAATATCTTTATTAAACAGAAAAGAATACAATTTAATTAAAAAAAATGAAATTGTTTCTTGGATGAAATAGTGTCAAAAGTAGTTGAAAATGTATAAAAAAAATCACCCTCTATCTAAATCATAAAACTCGTAAGATCAACGTAGGTGATCCATAACTCGATCCATAACTCACTCGTAGGACCCAACAAATCTGGTATACTACGGAACACCTCGGATACCTCTATCCACCGCTGAAATATTTTTGTTTACCAATGGGACACCCTGTATGCATAAATATGTATAGGTCTCGGTATAGGTCTTTACTTATCTGTGAGGGGGATAATTTTTTCTATAATAGCAATAAATTATATTTTGTATAATCATTTTCTACCGTTACAATGACACACCTTTATGATATATACCAGAAACCCTGGAGGATCAGTTAAGTTTTTCGAAAAATCGCAGGATAGATTTTTTAGGAAATATATCTGCATTCCTATGGTATCAGCAAACGTCTCGCCCTTGATTTTATGTATATAGAAAATGCTTATCTTATCTAGGAAGGTAGTAGGTAATTTAAGATTGAATCGATGATTGAAAATATTTGAACAATCGAAATAATTATTCAAGCTTTCATCTCAATGTTCGTGATGAAAATTTGGAATTTGTTATCGAAGCATTCTTCTGCTAACTGATTGATTTGTGACGAGATTTGTGATTAATTTCAAATTTGAAGAGACGATGACTTGAATTCTACCAATTTCGCTGACAATAGACAATCTTCTCACAAATGAAATCAGAATTGCCAAGACCATCCATATGAATTATCATAGGTTTATACCATGAGTCCTCAAAACCTCAAAATGTTATCTATCAATTTTCATTTTTCCTGGAAACTGTAGTGACAATTTAACGTCGTTGATCTGTGAAAAAAATATTTGCTTTCAAACGATATCAATGGCTGTGTCCATAATTCGATGTTTTGATTTCACATAAATAATTTTATTTGTTGATATTCGTATTTTGTAGTCTTTATATCGATCACTAAATGTGTCTTGTTCTTTTCCTATAGAAAGATCATATATATTTTTATTATTGTGATGATGTTTTTTTCAATTACCTACATATACAGGGCTATTCAAATTCGTTTCTGTACATGGGGATCTCGTAAACGATAAGAGCATTGAAAATGTGAAGAAATATGAATTGGTACCTAAAAATGAAAAAAAAAACTCTCGAAAAACACACACATGGTACATGGGGAGACGTGAAAGTTGCTATTGTGTTTTAATTCAACTCAGTCAACCAATTTCCAGGGCCGTAATTTAAAAGGGAATAATTCACCCAATTATAATAAAATATTACCGAAACATCCCGAAATATAAAATTAAATTAAATTTTTTAGTATGAAGTGAACGTCGACGAACCAAAAACTACAACAAAAAATACAGGTCCGTATTTAAAAATTCAAAGATGGGGGTGGCCCAAGTCAGATGACACCTTGTATAAAAGATTCATGAACATATTCTGAAAGCCCACATCAAGTGCCAATAGCAAAATGTGGATAGATTTTCAATATGTCTGCGAATAAAGAAGATACAGGCAAATAAATAATTTGGGATTTTTTGGTTTTTCCTGTATATCTCCAGAATCAAAAGAGCTAAATTCGATTTTTTCACATCATTGAATAGGTCTCTAAAATACGCAACTTTGCCACAATTTAACCGACACTCTATCTCTTATCGTTTACGAGATCCCCATGTACAAAACGAATTTGAATAGCCCGGTATATTTCGCCAGGGCCGATTCAATGGTCCAGTCCGCCTCTGTAAACTCTGTATACACATCGAAACCAAGGAGGTTTAAACCTTTCAAGTACTTATTTTGAAAACTATTCTTCAGGCAAAGCTACTGTAAGTTGATTTGATAATATCATGTTCAATTAATCAATCTCATGCTGAATCGAATATCCTACAGGAAGTGAGTATCACTATATATACTATTTTACGTAGTATAGTTGAAAATTGATACAAAATGAACTACAAATAATACGTGAAACGCATATCAATGATACGACCACAGGATGTAAATAATGCGAGATTGAACGGATGTCTCTTTGATATTCATATTTAGTGAATCATCCGATAACATTGGCGTAGACTTGAGAGCTTAGATCAATAGTGAGAGAATATAATAATATAATATGTAAGTGATTTACCTCGTGATGTACCCTCGGATCACCCTATATATACCGATGTAAGTGATTTACATCCTGGTCTACCCTATACCGAGCCTTATAATATTTATCTCCTCATCTACTTATCTCAATCAGGTTTCGTAGGTATAGGTTTTGGTGCAATTCACAAGCTTTAAAAAAATATGATGTAAACACGTTCTTCGAGCAGAACAGATCACTAGCCAGAAATAGTTATTTTTGTATCTAGTGCGCGAAATGCTACTTTGGTGATCAGAACCTGACGCCCCCTTAGAGCAACAACTAGGTAACTCGAAATTTAGGCATTTGTTATCCAGTTGAATCTGACCCATTTTTTATGCTCTATTTAATGCAACAACTAGATATCTTATATGAGCAACCAAACGTATTTGAAGTGATCAAAAATAGATAACTTCCAAAATGTACATTCTATAACTCATCTTGAGATATCCATTTGTTGCACTAGCATTATTGAGTTATCCGCCGGTACCTTCTTGGTCTATATAATGACATATCTAGTTGTGCACTTGAAACCATAGGTGCTCCAATTCCTGTTCTCAAAGTGTATTTTGAACAGTGTCAATGCAAAAATGACGTCAAGGGGCAAGAAAACTCAAATTATTGATGTGTAACCTTATGCAGATGGAAAATTGGTGCTTAGAAAAGGAGATAAAATTTCGATTGAGAAGTTGGACGACTGAATTGTAATCGTAAAATACCTCATCCTCTGCAAATAATAACTTAGCTCTTAGAGCCTTTGTATCATAGCCAACTACCACTGAAAAAAAAATGACTACCTTGAATGAATCCTCCGGTACTCCCTAGCGGGTATAAAGCGTTTTTTGAAAGTCTTCCATTCCAAGACTAACGTAAAAGTCTTCAGAATATGGCAATTTCCCAACGTGACATGAGTATGATATTGACATTTGGATTGCCGTCAAGTGTGGAATTCTTTTGGTTTTATTCAAACTATTTTTCATTTCAAATGAATTTGTATGTTCCTAGGTGAATTGCATCTGAGTGCTAGTCGTTGAAAATAGATAACTTCATTGTTTCAGACTAGATTCATAAGCAACAACTAGATATCTCAGGTTTTCTCATCAGAATTTGCAAAAATATAAAACCTAACTCTTTCCAAAATTAACAAATTATAATTCGATACGATTTTTGATCACTTGAGTGTTGTAAATTTTTGGCGTCATAGATCTTTAAAGTATAGAGTTTCTCGAAACTATGAATTTCGAGTTATCTAGTTGTTGCACTAAGGGGGCGATATTATGATTCTTGTTCTTGTTTAGACTAACCACCGAGTATTCGATATTCGATCCTGACGTAAAACTGACATCTGCAATTGGCAATAATTCCATTTTGAATTTGTTTGTATTGACTGGATTTTAATTGCAACTGCCACTGGAGAGTATATATATTTATTTTTCACTTGATCGTTACTGCTTTATAATACCTTGGCAACGGTTGCTATTAACAGACCCATAACGCCCGGGGCGTTATGGAGGGCATTATGAATCATAACGCCCGCTAAATGCAGCGTCGTTTTATTAAATAAACAACCCTTAGCAACCTCTTCAATGTTTCAATGGCAATTGCATAGAAGCTCACTTGTGCTCAGTTGCCGACCAGAACGCAGTAAATACTATGAGAAAAAATTTATGAAGTAAACAACGTCGTTTAAGATAATTTTTTCGTTAAAAATAAAATCTTGTATGCACCACGAGCGTTACTAGATCCTAACGCCCGGAGGGTAACATTCACCCGAGGGCCTCGGGTGAATGTTACCCTCCGGGCGTTAGGATCTATATAACGCACTTGGTACATAAATAGCTATTACCTACTCAAACGACATCTAATCGAGCGTTTAATTGAACTAAATATTTGTAGATTTAGTAATGTGAGCACCTATATTGGCCAAACAAGCTGCTGACGTTATAGCAATATGAACATGAATACGAGGGGAATGAACATTTTTAGTTATCCGATTTTGATTTTTCTTATATGGAAAAATGTCGGGAAAAAATGACGGGAGATGACAATTAAATAATTAAAATATGATGTTAACCTCGATCTTAACAATGACCATTGAAAAAATGCATGATGGAAAACACTCGGGAAAACATTAGCGAAATAAACCTTGGAAAAAACCCTTCTGTGGTTTCCAGCCGAGTTTCCAGCGATTTCCAAAAACAAAATTTCTTCAGCTTTTTACTCTAGGTAGGTTTTTCAAGTCTTTGAGTTTCAATATATACAAGATGTTTCTAAATTCACTGAAATGTCATGATTTCAAGTACGTACTCGTCAAGTCAATTTTCATTAATATTCTCCAGTGCATTTTAGTACCATATAAAAATAGGTTTATGTCGGGTTCATGCAATATAAATCGAAAATAAATAGTCTAGTGAATAATCGAAATTTCTTGATTTATTTCGAATTATTTTTTGACGTGAAAAATGTGCCCTTGAAATCTTCCTATTGATCTTCCGAACATCCTGATGTAATCAGCCCATACGTGAAATATATTGTTATTACCCCCATTTCCGGTTCAAAATAATAAATTTTTCATGAAATTATATATTGGCTCTTGGTGAACACATCCTATTAAATTTTTATTATAGGTGAGTAATATCCGTTTGGAGATTCTATCCGAGCTGTATGTGATTATTATGCCCTGATAAAATAAGTTGGTATACCTACCGAGTTGTACTCGGAGTATGTAAGTATACACGGGAGTTCAATCTTCGGAAGTCCTTGCAGCCTCCTAATTACGAGCCTTATTATAAATAAAAATGTTTTGTAACGTAGAACATAATCTAAACTATAACCTCGAATAATTATGGACTAAACCAATAAGATGCTGTCAAATCAAATTCAAGATGGATACCTTGGGGCACACAAACCGTTTGAGTGCATTAGAACTGTAGCTATTTGAACCTTGTGATTTTAATTTGAAAAAGTTTTAACTCCAGAACGAATATAAACATTCATTTGTGAATATTCTGTGTTTAGACTATATTGTGATTTGTGAATTTTCTCATAAAATTGAAGATAGAGCTATAAAAACATGCCACATACTTGTTGTGTTGTTAAGTGTGGGAGTTGAGGAAATCGTGATGATGCGAAGTTTTTCAATATAGCCAGTGAACAACATTTTGCACACAAAACAGAATTGAATGAACTCTCAAAAATCCCAAGAGAAGGATGGTTGAAGGAGTGTGGATAATTTGCTGACCAAAAAATAATCCTGCCAATCCGAACCTTGGAAGATATATAATCGAGTGAAACTCCAAATCTGAGTTGTGTTTGATGAGGTGTTCGTGCCACCGTAGGAAAATATCGAATCAACCCCCTCGCAAGGGTAGTTTATACTTGTAATTTTTCTTAAAACTTTGCTGACCGGGGGTATCCAGTGAAGATATTCCATTGAAACAGTAGATTATGACTGCTGAAAACATACTCTTCATGCCACCATAGTACAAATCCGAATCAACCCCCTCGCAAGGGTAGTTTATACTTGTGATTTTCCTTGAAACTTTGCTGACTGGGGGTATCCAGTGAAGATATTCCAATGAAATAGTAGATTATGATTGCTCAAATCATACCCTCCATGCCACCATAGTGAAAATCCGAATCAACCCCCTCGCAAGGGTAGTTTATACTTGTGATTTTCCTTAAAACTTTGCTGACTGGGGGTATCCAGTGAAGATATTCCAATGAAATAGTATTTAATGATAGTTGAATACATACTCTTCATGCCACCATAGTGAAAATATGAATCAACCCCCTCGCAAGGGTAGTTTATACTTGTGATTTTCCTTGAAACTTTGCTGACTGGGGGTTTCTAGTGCAGATATCGCAGTGAAACAGTAGATTGTGATTACTCAAACCATACTCTTCATTCCACCATAGTAAAAAGTTGAATCAACCCCCTCGCAAGGGTAGTTTATACGTGTGATTTTCCTTAAAACCTTGCTGACAGGGGGTTTCTAGTGTGAATATTGCAGTGAAACAATAGATTGTGATTACTCAAACCATACTCTTCATTCCACCATAGTAAAAAGTTGAATCAACCCCCTCGCAAGGGTAGTTTATACGTGTGATTTTCCTTAAAACCTTGCTGACAGGGGGTTTCTAGTGTGAATATTGCAGTGAAACAATAGATTATGATTGCTCAAACCATTCTCTTCATGCCACCATAGTGAAAATCCGAATCAACCCCCTCGCAAGGGTAGTTCATACCGGTGATTTTCCTTAAAACTTTGCTGACCGAAGGTATCCACTGAATATATTCCATTGAAACAGTAGATTATGATTGCTGAATACATACTCTTCATGCCACCATAGTGAAAATATGAATCAACCCCCTCGCAAGGGTAGTTTATACTTGTGATTTTCCTTAAAACTTTGCTGACTGGGGGTATCCAGTGAAGATATTCCAATGAAATAGTAGATTATGATTGCTCAAATCATACCCTCCATGCCACCATAGTGAAAATCCGAATCAACCCCCTCGCAAGGGTAGTTTATACTTGTAATTTTTCTTAAAACTTTGCTGACCGGGGGTATCCAGTGAAGATATTCCATTGAAACAGTAGATTATGACTGCTGAAAACATACTCTTCATGCCACCATAGTGAAAATCCGAATCAACCCCCTCGCAAGGGTTGTTTATACTTGTGATTTTCCTTAAAACTTTGCTGACTGGGGGTATCCAGTGAAGATATTCCAATGAAATAGTAGATTATGATTGCTCAAATCATACCCTCCATGCCACCATAGTGAAAATCCGAATCAACCCCCTCGCAAGGGTAGTTTATACTTGTGATTTTCCTTGAAACTTTGCTGACTGGGGGTCTCCAGTGAAGATATTCTAATGAAATAGTAGATTATGATTGTTGCATACATACTCTTCATGCCACCATAGTGAAAATATGAATCAACCCCCTCGCAAGGGTAGTTTATACTTGTGATTTTCCTTGAAACTTTGCTGACTGGGGGTTTCTAGTGCAGATATCGCAGTGAAACAGTAGATTATGACTGCTGAAAACATACTCATCATGCCACTATAGTGAAAATCCGAATCAACCTCCTCGCAAGGGTAGTTTATACTTGTGATTTTCCTTAAAACCGTTTATAGTGTGAATATTGCAGTGAAACAATAGATTATGATTGCTCAAACCATACTCTTCATGCCACCATAGTGAAAATATGAATCAACCCCCTCGCAAGGGTAGTTTATACTTGTGATTTTCCTTGAAACTTTGCTGACTGGGGGTTTCTAGTGCAGATATCGCAGTGAAACAGTAGATTATGACTGCTGAAAACATACTCATCATGCCACCATAGTGAAAATCCGAATCAACCCCCTCGCAAGGGTAGTTTATCCTTGTGATTTTCCTCAAAACCTTGCTGACTGGGAGTATCTAGTGAAGATATTCCAATGAAATAGTATATTATGATGGTTGAATACATACTCTTCATGCCACCATAGTGAAAATATGAATCAACCCCCTCGCAAGGGTAGTTTATACTTGTGATTTTCCTTGAAACTTTGCTGACTGGGGGTTTCTAGTGCAGATAACGCAGTGAAACAGTAGATTGTGATTACTCAAACCATACTCTTCATGCCACCATAGTAAAAATTTGAATCAACCCCTTCGCAAGGGTAGTTTATACGTGTGATTTTCCTTAAAACCTTGCTGACAGGGGGTTTCTAGTGTGAATATTGCAGTGAAACAATAGATTATGATTGCTCAAATCATACCCTCCATGCCACCATAGTGAAAATCCGAATCAACCCCCTCGCAAGGGTAGTTTATACTTGTGATTTTCCTTGAAACTTTGCTGACTGGGGGTATCCAGTGAAGATATTCCAATGAAATAGTAGATTATGATTGCTTGAACCATGTTCTTCATGCCACCATAATGAAAATCCGAATCAACCCCCTCGCAAGGGTAGTTTATACTTGTGATTTTCCTTGAAACTTTGCTGACTGGGGGTTTCTAGTGCAGATAACGCAGTGAAACAGAAGATTGTGATTACTCAAACCATACTCTTCATGCCACCATAGTAAAAATTTGAATCAACCCCTTCGCAAGGGTAGTTTATACGTGTGATTTTCCTTAAAACCTTGCTGACAGGGGGTTTCTAGTGTGAATATTGCAGTGAAACAATAGATTATGATTGCTCAAATCATACCCTCCATGCCACCATAGTGAAAATCCGAATCAACCCCCTCGCAAGGGTAGTTTATACTTGTGATTTTCCTTGAAACTTTGCTGACTGGGGGTTTCTAGTGCAGATATCGCAGTGAAACAGTAGATTGTGATTGCTCAAACCATACTCTTCATGCCACCATTGTGCAAATTTGAATCAACCCCCTCGCAAGGGTAGTTCATACCTGTGATTTTCCTTAAAACTTTGCTGACCGGAGGTATCCACTGAATATATTCCATTGAAACAGTAGATTATGATTGCTGAAAACATACTCATCATGCCACCATAGTGAAAATCCGAATCAACCCCCTCGCAAGGGTAGTTTATACTTGTGATTTTCCTTGAAACTTTGCTGACTGGGGGTATCCAGTGAAGATATTCCAATGAAATAGTAGATTATGATTGCTTGAACCATGTTCTTCATGCCACCATAATGAAAATCCGAATCAACCCCCTCGCAAGGGTAGTTCATACCTGTGATTTTTCTTAAAACTTTGCTGACCGGGGGTATCCACTGAATATATTCCATTGATACAGTAGATTATGATTGCTGAATACATACTCTTTATGCCACCATAGTGAAAAATTGGATCAACCCCACTACAAGGTTAGTTTATACAAGTTAATCCTCAAAAATTCTACTGACTGGGGATTTTCAGTGGAGATATCCAATCAAATGAAAGAAAATCAATGCAAATTTTATATTATTTTTGCCTTCAAAAAAACCATATAAATAAATTCTGAAGATGTACATACAAATAAAAATTAACTCTGATGGGAAACAAATAATAGAAAATAAATATTTATTTCAGTCTCATCATAAACTGTCTTGTACAGTGTGTCCAGGTTTAGTCACTTTTGCACGATATCTCAGTTGTCCTTGGGGATAGAGAGTTGCGGTTTTCACATCACTGTCCCACTTTTCAGTGAAATAAACATTGCCGAAAACAGAACTATCGTAGCCATTCCTGTTTTTGAGATACAGGGCGGAATTGAAAATATTGCATTTTGGGACACCCCGTGTATCTCAGCTATCTCTCAATTTATAGGAGATGTTGAAACCGTATCTCATATATCTTTTTACGTAAAATTCAGTGACGTAGTCAGATTTTCGAAATGAGCTGTCATTATTCAAATATAACCCAAATTTATGTTTTTTTAAATGGAACATCCAGTATATTTTTCAATATTTGCGCTTCTCAAAAATATGTAACACTTATATTTTATTTCCTTGTATTCGGATAATATTCACTTTTCATTGCTATATTCAGGACAAATATTACTTCTAAAATAGATTTTTCGGCGCAAAAATCAATAACCAATCTCATTTAAATAGGGTAAAATGAAAATTATTCGTTCAAAATTGTTATTCAACATGATAAGCAAGGTGTTACTTTGGTTTATATCTAAATAATGACAGCTCATTTGACTACGCCACTGGATTCTACTTAAGAAGATGTATGAGATACGGTTTTTACATTTCCTATAAGTTGAGAGATAGCTGAGATGCAGGGGTGGTCTTGAAATGCAATATTTTCAATTCCGCCCTGTATCTCAAAAACAGAAAGGGGTACGATAGTTTTGTTTTCGGCAATGTTTGTTTCACAAAAAAAGTAGGACAGTAATGTGAAAACCGCAACTCTCTATCCCCAAGGACAACTGAGATATCGTGCAAAAGTGACTAAACCTGGACACACTGTACAAGACAGTTTATGATGAGACTGAATTAAATATTTATTTTCTATTATTTGTTTCCCATCAGAGTTAATTTTTATTTGTATGTACATCTTCAGAATTTATTTATATGTTTTTCTTGAAGGCAAAAATAATATAAAATTTGCATAGATTTTCTTTCATTTGATTGGATATCTCCACTGAAAATCCCCAGTCAGTAGAATTTTTGAAGATTAACTTGTATAAACTAACCTTGCAGTGGGGTTGATCCAATTTTTCACTATGGTGGCATAAAGAGTATGTATTCAGCAATCATAATCTACTGTTTCAATGGAATATATTCAGTGGATACCCCCGGTCAGCAAAGTTTTAAGAAAAATCACAGGTATGAACTACCCTTGCGAGGGGGTTGATTCGGATTTTCATTATGGTGGCATGAAGAACATGGTTCAAGCAATCATAATCTACTATTTCATTGGAATATCTTCACTGGATACCCCCAGTCAGCAAAGTTTCAAGGAAAATCACAAGTATAAACTACCCTTGCGAGGGGGTTGATTCGGATTTTCACTATGGTGGCATGAAGAGTATGTATTTAACAATCATAATCTACTGTTTCAATGGAATATATTCAGTGGATACCCCCGGTCAGCAAAGTTTTAAGAAAAATCACAAATATGAACTACCCTTGCGAGGGGGTTGATTCGGATTTTCACTATGGTGGCATGATGAGTATGTTTTCAGCAATCATAATCTACTGTTTCAATGGAATATATTCAGTGGATACCCCCGGTCAGCAAAGTTTTAAGAAAAATCACAAATATGAACTACCCTTGCGAGGGGGTTGATTCGGATTTTCACTATGGTGGCATGATGAGTATGTATTTAACAATCATAATCTACTGTTTCAATGGAATATATTCAGTGGATACCCCCGGTCAGCAAAGTTTTAAGAAAAATCACAAATATGAACTACCCTTGCGAGGGGGTTGATTCGGATTTTCACTATGGTGGCATGATGAGTATGTTTTCAGCAATCATAATCTACTGTTTCAATGGAATATATTCAGTGGATACCCCCGGTCAGCAAAGTTTTAAGGAAAATCACAGGTATGAACTACCCTTGCGAGGGGGTTGATTCAAATTTGCACAATGGTGGCATGAAGAGTATGGTTTGAGCAATCACAATCTACTGTTTCACTGCGATATCTGCACTAGAAACCCCCAGTCAGCAAAGTTTCAAGGAAAATCACAAGTATAAACTACCCTTGCGAGGGGGTTGATTCGGATTTTCACTATGGTGGCATGAAGAGTATGTATTTAACAATCATAATCTACTGTTTCAATGGAATATATTCAGTGGATACCCCCGGTCAGCAAAGTTTTAAGAAAAATCACAAATATGAACTACCCTTGCGAGGGGGTTGATTCGGATTTTCACTATGGTGGCATGATGAGTATGTTTTCAGCAATCATAATCTACTGTTTCAATGGAATATATTCAGTGGATACCCCCGGTCAGCAAAGTTTTAAGGAAAATCACAGGTATGAACTACCCTTGCGAGGGGGTTGATTCAAATTTGCACAATGGTGGCATGAAGAGTATGTTTTGAGCAATCACAATCTACTGTTTCACTGCGATATCTGCAATAGAAACCCCCAGTCAGCAAGGTTTTAAGGAAAATCACAAGTATAAACTACCGTTGCGAGGGGGTTGATTCATATTTTCTTTATGGTGGCATGAAGATTATGTTTTGGGCAATCATAATCTATTGTTTCACTGCAATATTCACACTATAAACCCCCTGTCAGCAAGGTTTTAAGGAAAATCACAAGTATAAACTACCCTTGCGAGGGGGTTGATTCGGATTTTCACTATGGTGGCATGAAGAGTGTGGTTTGGGCAATCATAATCTATTGTTTCACTGCAATATTCACACTAGAAACCCCCTGTCAGCAAGGTTTTAAGGAAAATCACACGTATAAACTACCCTTGCGAGGGGGTTGATTCAAATTTTTACTATGGTGGCATGAAGAGTATGGTTTGAGCAATCACAATCTACTGTTTCACTGCAATATCTGCACTAGAAAACCCCAGTCAGCATAGTTTTAAGGAAAATCACAAGTATAAACTACCCTTGTGAGGGGGTCGATCCAGATTTTTTTTATGGTGGCACGAAGTATCCGCATCGAACATTCATAATATGATGTTTCAGTGGAATATTTCAACTGGAACCCCTCGGTCAGCAATGTTTTTAGAAACATCACAACTATAAACTAGGCAAGAAGGTATTTCTTCATAGATATCTGTTTTGTATTATGAGCCCGATATTCGCAGTAGAAGTCTGAAATCTAATGGAATATTCTATTCTGGTCAGCAAAATACTTTTTCCCTGGTTGAAGGCAATCAAAAGGCAAGATCTCAGAAGTTAAACTAAAGTATGCCAAAGTATGTGCTAAACATGTTTTGAAAGGTAAAAAGTTATATAACTTTTCATGAAGGTATTTGTTGCGAAATGTGGTTTAACATTTTAGGAAAACCAGCTGCTTTAACTGATCCATCAGAGTGAAAGGATCGATGCCTTGAATGACTCTGATTTTTTCCTTATACCGTAATGCAATGTCTTTATCTTCAGTCTCTAACGATAACAGATAATCACTTTTATTATCACAAGCCATTGTATTCACTTTTGAAACCTTCAGAAAGGAAATTCAAATTATAAACACAAAAAAAACATGTAATCAAATAGACTAAACACTCCGTATATGCCCCAAGGCATCCATTTTTGATCACGTGTTCTGGATTGGCTTAATACTGACTTATTACATTCATAGAACGAAAACATAATCAATCATAAGAATGACAAACAGGTTTAACAGATATGCAGATATGAAGCAAGAAAACAAGCAAGAGGAAAAGAGGGAGGCCCGTAAAACCCCGGAATGACTCGATAAAGGAAAGATCGAAGCAGGGATTCAGAAGAGGAAGACTCTGATCCTAAAATGAAGCAAAGACCTAGGAAAAGACAGAGACAGTCTCGAAGACAGTTCATCGAGCAGTTCAACTGTCGCAATAACCCGAAACTCTGGAATAGAATTACGATGTCTTATTTTCAGACTAATTTCTGAGTGGAATGCGAGGTAAAATGGGACCTCAGCTCAGATAGAGGTAGTAACCTTAGATCATATATTGCTTACGCTAGATACGGAATCCAGGTTATTTGTTTGGTAGGTCCGGAGTGGTTTTAAAGTATTAAGCCAATGATTGGTCATTTTAAAATTTTGACGATACACGCGTTAGTTTGAGACAAATGACAATTCCGATAAATGTCACATGTTCTATTCTTTAGCGAATTCCTCGGCGAATTCTATACTGTTAGTTGGGTCTGATTCACATAGTTTCTAGTGTTTCTCTCCGAGAAATTGGTTCGAAAAGTTCGAGGAAAAGTTGCATTTCCAATCAAAATGCCGAATATCTACTCTAATTGAATGAATTTGAATTATTTGGATATCCAGAGCCTTCAGTAATCTGCAGTACCCTTGACAGTACCTCTTGGATGAATTGCTGTTTCTTCCAGCAATAGAGTATTTTAGAATGCTGTCAAATTTAGACCTGTTGGACCAGAACAAACATAACCACACATATTTTCGTATTTAAGTATTTAAAATCAGTTCTTGAGACATGTTTGGTCCCGAAAGAGTCTAAATACTGATGATGTCCAAGGAGGCAACTTTTGGAAACAATTCCACGAGTTTCCACTTCATCATTTTTAATAACATAGGGATCAACAGAATTCATGACTTTTATTTTATCGATCTCTATATCACTCTGCACCTTCACTATCAGAATTTTCTGAACCCAATAAATATTTACTTTTACCTTAACAAGCCATCATGAACGAAATAATCTTGAAAATATCTCGAAAATACCTGGTAAATCAGCAACTGACTTTCCTGTTTACTGACATTTACTTTCTATTGACATAATTTGGCGCCATGTTTGGCCCTTAGGCAAGGTGGATATAGGATGGTGAAACAGCTCTTCAATTGTTTCTGCGAAAAACTTGTAGACCGTTTGAGAAGGTACTAATATTTCCACGACTTGAAAGAAGATGGCGGTAAGATCGATTATTGAAGAAGATTTCTGTTGCTTACGTATTTCTGTGGTTCGCATCTGTCAGACGATGAGTTGAAATGACATCAAAACACAATATTTTCAGTGAATCTGGAATAGTTATCAATATTTTGACTCTTCTCAGTCATTTTTCATCTAGAATAGATGAAACTGATAAAAAGGTGACAGATGCACAGATTCTGTTTTACCGACACAAGGTATGTCGCCATCTCTGATAACTTCAGGAAATATTACTACGGTATGAAATCAAGTAGGCAAAGGTCTACAGTTTATTCTAGTGCTTGTTAATAGGAAGCTGTTTCACCATCCTATATCCACCTTGCCCTTAGGTCACATATGCTTACCCTAGATACGGTATCCAGGTTATTCGTTTGGTAGGTCCAGGGGAATTGAACGTACTGCCATTGATTGATCGTTTTAAAATTTTGACCGAGATTTTGACCATACATATGTATATGTTGTATACCAAGTGATATCATTGTACTTTTTTACAGACCCCTCTAATACCAAACAAATGCCGGATCTAGCGTAAGCCTTCATGATCTAATGTTTGGTCCAACAAGGTCACGTGGTCTAAAATGCTCTATTTGTTCATAAGATAATAAAATATTGAATATGTGGTGAACCAAAATATCTCGACTGTACGCTACTATATCATAGTAGATACTGTCTCAATGAAACTTCGAGGGTTGCTTTGCAACTAAGTTGGCGGATAAAAAACACACAAAAAAAACTTTCTTATCCTTCAGCCTCTCTCATCCTCGTCAATACCCCTCTAAAGCCTGGTTCATGCTCAAACGAATTTCGCAAAATTAATGCGAATCGGAAAATTATAAATATTACATTGATATATTCCTACTCTCCAACACTATTAAAGATTTATGCATTCTGTGGTATAATGACATCATGATAATATAAAAAACTCCGCAAAAGAGTTCAAATATTTCAACTTTATTGCGATATTTCTTTTCAGCTGCCATTTTATTCGCTTACATTTTCCTCCAAACTCGATATCAAACAAATACTAGACGATGCCGTACCTATATGGCGTAAGCAATATGATCTAAGCTCGGATCTAAGGTATAGTAACACAAATTGTTCAAGTGGGGAAACTTGATAGTTTTTCAATATCGAGAGGATGCCATTTTCCGATACATCCATATGATTCATCATGTAAATATATGATAACCGAGATGATATAACTTATTTAGATAATAAGGAATTTTAATATATTTTTAAGTAGGTAGTTAGTTACCCACATGTGAAAGTCAGTGGACGGCTGATGTACCTACCTATTAAATTTTAATTTCCTGCAGTAATATTGCTCAACGTAGATTGAAAACTATACAGGGTCATTTGAGACAAGCATCCATTATATTTTATAGATATTTTCTGAAAACTTCCAGAGTACCCTCGCAATAGGTATACAAAACCTCGTAGAAAACAGATTGAATCTTTTTTACAGGGGTGCTTGTCTTGGTGCTTGTGCATGGTTTTTTTCTAATACAGGTTGAGAAATCAACTATTTGAGTAAACATTCGTGAATATGTATTCGTGTATTTTTTAATGAATGATAAAACAGAGGATAATACATTTCGAATATGGTGATAAATTAGTAATTAATACTGCCTAATTCTGAAATTTGCGAGGAAATTTGCAATAGGCTCTGCTAGGATTATTGGGCAGTTGACGGCTCGGTTGACGGTATTGTTTCAGTCGACGTTATTCGAGAGGTTATTCACAACCCTCGTTTCATCAGTTCAGTAAAGCAGTGGCGGAGAAAAGTTATAAATATTATGAAAAATGGTTTGATCTAAATAGAATGAAGATCTATTTAGCCAAGACAAAGACAAAGATAATTTTTCAATTTTTGTTTTGACTTCATATAGTTGATGCCCGAGTCGATGATACCAGACGAGATACCAGATGTGTTTTTTCTACTGAAGCTTCATCAAAAAATCCGAAAAACCCTAACTGCGATGCTCAATCCTGTTTTCAGTTTGATAGTACGATATAAAGTTTTTGGGTGTATTTACGTATTTTGCGTCTTCTGGACTCGAATATGAAGTCAAAACGCGGCGGACTCAAGTATATTTGGAGATAAATAGGCCCATTTTGTTACCACAGTAATTACACGATTTGATATCTCAAATTTCTGCTATTGAACACAAAATTCTTCCTTCTTTCAACTAAAAATACCGCACACGCTTACACTTACCCACTTGTTTTCATAAATTTTCAGATGAAAAACGTGAAAAACTATAATTTTTCAAAAAAAGTCATTATTCAAAACCGAGTTCAAAACCTCTCAGACACGAGCCTGACGGTAGCTGAATCAGGTTGGCTGTGACGACTGGTGTTAGTCGGTCGAAAGAAGGATGCATTTTTGGGGAAATACAAGGGAAAATACAAGGGAAAATATAATAAGTTTTTCCGCTCAAAATTTTTGAAAACAAATGATTAAGTGTCTATGGTGTCTCTTCAATTGAGGACGAATGTTGTGTATCTCAAATTAGTATTCAATGGTGTATTTCCGAAACAAAATGGACCAAAATCTCCGAAAATACTAGAGTCCGCCGCGCGCGTTTTCATTTCGGATTCGAGTTCTGGAGGCCAAAATAAGTGAGTCCAAAATTTCGAAAAAATTCGACATCGCTACCTAAACAAAAAATTACCGTTCACCGTAATTTTGATAACGCTCCAAATTTTTCTATCGTACGTCCAAAAGTTGGAGTTAATCGGTCCGATTCTTTAAAAAGTGGTTAACACAGTGGATACATTAGTAACGTTGTTAACAACTACTTTTTTAACCACTTAAGATTTTCCACTATTCATATGTGGTATTCTTCAAATACGAAATTTATCAAGGTTGCTAATTTCTTACATTTCCACTCAGTGGTAAATAAATGCGGAAAAGTTAGTAACTCCTCTTCTTTTTTATTATAGTTTGCTGTTTTTCTGCAATTTCAACGTCAATCTAACCTCATTTTTTGGATTCGATTTATTATTAGCACATAGAAAATATCGGCACACACTCACACAGACTGCCAAGTTTTTCGTGAATAATTGCAGGAATAATAATTATATGTTTTGTTAATGAACCTAGTGAGGTAGGTATAAATATATCCTGGAATGCATATTATTACACAGGATCATTGCTCATTGATTCAGCTAGGTATCTAATTTTTCAGTAGCAATACATTCTACCATGTTCAACATCATTGGTTCTATCAGAGACATCATTAACATTAATATTCTTGGTTTGTATAATTTTATAAGGCTCTATATAATTGGATGCTGTCTGTTTCTTGAGCATATATATGTAGATATTTTTATGATATTTTTTTCAGTAGGAAGGTATAGGTTCTCAATAATATCGATTATCCTACCATATAATTATTTCCTGAGCGACTCAAATCCTGACAACTATAACAAATTTCCTTCAAATATATATCACCTTTATGATGAATTATTATTTCATTTCCACCAGTAAAATCTGGTGGATAAATTAGTCACTTTATCAGTGGTAAACCAACGACAAGTTGTTAAATTTTTTTCCATTTTGACGTTAGAGAATTGAAAATTCGGAAAGTGATTCAAATAACAACTGACCTTCCTATTTGCAACCCAAATGACAGTTGTTGAGATAACCACTTCCTTAGAGAATTAGACCGAATATAAGATTGTATCTAGCAACTCTGATATGGCTCATTTGGCTGATTTGGTATGGAATATTCTTCACCTCCCTCAAAAAATAGGAAACTAGATTACCGAGCAGTATTTTTCTATCGTTTGTCCAAAAGTTGGAGTCCTACTTGACAACTCCGTTAGTTCGTAACCCCACAGAAATATCCAGGAAATGATAAGCTCGTAACTGGCAAATATAATCTGGCTCATGTGGCTGATTATTACCGAAAATCAGATTCCTCGCAATTATTGCGAACCTCCCCTACTATTAGCGAATACCTGCTACAACAACAAATCACCAGTTG
Organism: Chrysomela aeneicollis; assembly: GCA_029955515.1. Lineage (NCBI taxonomy): Eukaryota > Metazoa > Arthropoda > Insecta > Coleoptera > Chrysomelidae > Chrysomela > Chrysomela aeneicollis. Next base: position 4,475,835 of record JARUHQ010000018.1, on the reverse strand, counting down.
TTATTTCCGTCGATGACCTTCAAAAAAAAGAACGAATCCGCGCGCACCAACCAAACCGCACACACCGAACGCACAAAAAAACTGAATAAATGGCGCCGATTACGTTATCCGCCAAGGTTGCCGCACAGCCGAGATCGCAATAAACATTTCGCACTTCGCACAATCAGGAGGCCTCTGGATCGCGGTCTTATCCCGTCATTTCCACGGCCCGCTTGACACTCGACCGGCCACAACGTCGGGCGAAGTGGATTGCGTGATTTTCGTGTTGTTGTTGATGTTGTTTGTCCGTCCAGACGGGCGACGAGGACGTTTATGTGTCTGTCTGTCTGTACCTAACCACTCCGGTCCGTAACCTTTTAGATCAAACTGGCAAACGAGTGACGAGGTCTGCTACTTTATCGTCATCCATCGTGTGTTCTAGGTACTTGCTACAATCTAGTTTGCCGTGGCCGAGATAGCTCGTCGGATGATGCGCCATTTACGGGGGCAGGACGGTTTGTTGTAGCAGAGATGGATGGAAATTGGATATCGACTGCATACCTATGTCGGCATGGTTTTTTATTTAGAATTTAGATTGGGGAAATTGTAGTGTTCCTGCAGGGCTGAGGATTGAGACCTTAGGGTCGTCTTAACCTTCCGTTACTCGCGCCAAATTATAGTTCTTAGTAACTCGCGCACGGTCCAGCAGACCGGCTAGCAAATTCGGATATATCTGTGTGTAATTGATAAGTTTTGACAAATTTTATTCTATGATTTTGTGGCATAATGAAAGATACTACAAAGTTTTTTTTTACAAAAAATATATATTAAGCACAAGAGCAGAAGTGAAAAGTTAAATTGTAGATGAAAAAAAAATCACCTAAATTTCCATAATATGCATTACATTATATGTCTAATGTGTTCTGAACACCAACATATTGAACACTTGTGACGAAGGAATTTGGTATTTTTGTTTTTCATCCAGTTACACTCTGTACAGCGGCCCACGGTTCTCGGGGTTCTCACTGGAGCTTCGGCTTCAGCTGGTAAAATTGTGGTATTATAGTAGTTCTTGTAAGAAACATATAAAATGTAAAAAACTTCGAGTAAACCTACCGATATTTATTTTGGAATCTCTACAAAAATAATAAAAACTAGTCACTCGCACCTGGTCTACTGCACCGTGTTGAGGTAGCATTTTCGGTAAAATCTTCATATCAATTGATAACTGATGTCCATGTAAGCTAGGGACGTACTCGAAAGGTACATGGAGGAGGGACAATGCATAGCCGCGAATTTCGTAATAACAAGGAAGTGAATTTTGGGCCGGTCCTATACACCGTTCGCGAGTAATAGAAGGTTAAAAACAGCTCCTTGCGCCCTGATGCGATAGGCATATCCTGCGGGCGTGAGAAGTTAGGTTCGTCCTGCATCATCATTCTTCCTTCGGCCTAATAGACAATTCATGTCAAAGTAGGTGATCTCTTTGCCCATCATATATTCCTGACCACGTGCGTGAGGCATTCAACTTCTTTCAACACTCATTTTATTCCATTCAACAGGGTGCTTAGGCACCTGAAAGTTCACCTCTTAAGGCCGATTCAGATTCATGCGTGCCCACCCTGCATTTTTGACCCTGCATGAAAAATGCATGCCTGTCGTCGTTCACATCTATGCCTGTCGGCGTGCTTGTAAAATGCGTGGTGGACAAGTTCTTATTTTCCACTGTATTGCATGCGTTTTTTCCGAAACATCCCTAAAAGTCTGTGAATATTTGACAATCTTGTATTTGAGTTTGGCATTCGATATATTTTGAATTTGATGATCATTTTGTAAAGTTTGTAATATATTTCCGCCTTTCTCTGTTGTAATTTTAATCTCCAGAAAATGAATGAGAGGAAATTTTAGATTTACTTGAACTGACAATACTGAAAAAACCAATTAAAATATGACCTTGAGTAAAAAATGCGATGGAAATGCACATATGTGAAATGTCATGCCTTTTTCAGGCACAAGCGTCAGAAATGCATGTGCCTGTAAATTGCACGTGCTTCAAAAACCCTGCATGGAAATGCATGAATCTGAATCGGCCTTAAGGAGGTCGTCTTTCCGTTACTTTATGTTGACACTTTTACTACCCTAAATTTCCTATATATTATGCTACGTCACTGTGGTCGAGGTATAAAAATGGATGACGTTTGTGTGATTAGAGAGTGTTTTCGTATGTATATCTCGAGAATGAAGAGGCCATTACCCTGAAAGGTCGGGTGTCGACGAGAGAATCCCTCTAAGCCTAGACTCAAAGACGCAGACACCTTTTCGGTCATGTTTTCCTTATATATTATGCAAAGCGATTGATGAATAAAGATTATAGTAATTCTACTCTGTGTTTCAATTATTACAATGGTACTGAACCCGGGTACTTAACAAATCAATGTAGGAGGTCCAAATTAAACCAGATGGAATCTCTTGATTACTAGACGATCACAGCCAAATATTCACAAACAGTACGGACCCTGGTCTGTCAGGTCACACTTAATACACTTCACCTCCTATCCTGGGCCCGCTGGTCCAAAATCTCTTGATTTCGCCTACTTCGATAAAACGTGTCTAACGTGACATGAATGACCTCTAATTGTTGAATTTGAAGCGATTCCTAATCGAACCCTTGGATCGAAGATAATTGAAACAAAATTTTGAAAATATCCACACGTAATGAGCTGAAATTCAATTATTTCAAATCAAGGATTTGTCTTCTGAAACAATTGATATATGAGTTCATAGACTACGAGTAGATATAATTCAATATTCTGCGTGGTATTTGCCAGGAAAGTAGTTGTTTTCTGCTCGTAGTCTACTTTTTCGAACATCCTAGATGTTTTTCAAGTGAATTGTTGACGTACGAGATTTTAAATCTCATTTTGATTTTTGCGTTACTTAGGTAGTGCAATTCGTTGCTTTTTCCTTCGTATTTGAAACTATGATTGAAATTCAACAAAATCAAGTAGGGAGAAGTCTACAAATATTTCTAGTGCCTTTTAATGGGACTCGTTCCATCATATCTATATCCACCTTGACTATGTGGTAGGTTTTTGTTAATACCTTTCAGGCGCCTGTTCTATTATGTGAACATCATTAAGTGACTGTCTTTCAATTCACGACACCAACAACACTCACCTGCTGTTCTTCAACAGATTGATAACTTGTCATTAAATCCAAATGTGGCCTCTCAAAAACACTTTGCATGGATATTTGTGCTCATGAAAATAAGTGGAAACTGATGTATTTTTGACGTACCTATCAATAATTGAAGAGACCTCTACGAGATTTGGATATGTATGTGTAGTCTTCAATAGGCTTCATAAATTCTTATAAATTTTCCTAAACACTCTTGCCGTGATTTTGCTGCAATTTGTGAGCAATATAAAGCATGGAAGCTGGTGTCCTTCATGATTCAATATTCCAAAACTCACCTGAGCAAAGCCCTTCTCCACTTTTCCCCGGTTTCTACAACTACCAGCTGAAGCCTCATGTCCACACGACGCGATCCACTGCAGAACATCATTTATTTCACCTCTATCAACATTTGAGTTGCTCAAGACAGGTGAAGGAAAGGCACAAACTACGTGTATATATAGGTACAATACAAACAAGGAGGTGCTCACAGTAGTTCTCAGACTGATCAGTCGGATTCAATGTGGATATAGAATGGTGAAACAGCTTCCTATTAACAAGCACTAGAATAAACTGTAGACCTTTGCCTACTTGATTTCATACCGTAGTTGCCGTAGTAATATTTCCTGAAATTAACAGAGATGGCGACATACCTTGTGTCGGTAAAACAGAAATTGTACTTCTGTCATCTTTTTATCAGTTTCATCTGTTCTAGATGAAAAATGACTGAGAAGAGTCAAAATATCCATATTTATACCAGATTTATAGAAAATATATTGTTTCAAGTCACGTATGTCAGATGCGAACCACAGAAATACATATAAGCAACAGAAATCTTCTTCGATAATCGATCTTACCGCCATCTTCATTCAAGTAGCTGAAATATTACTACCTTCTCAAACGGTTTCGCAGAAACAATTGAGGAGCTGTTTCACCATCCTATATCCACCTTGGTCGGATTCATGCAACATTAGGTACTTTATTCTAGGAATATATATCCATCTAATTTCTTAAGTTAAGTTAAGTAATTGCTTGAACACTTGTATCATTTATGTTCACTACAAACCTATTGAATCGATTGAAAAATGAAAAAGCCATGAAATGGGCAAAAAATTTGAAGAAAAAAAATGTATATCCGAATATAAAAATATCAAACATAGTAACTTGAACACTTGTATCATTGATGTATACTACAAACCTATTGAATTGAATGAAGAATGAAAAGCCATGAAATGGACAAACATTTAGAGCAAAAATAATCTATCCAATTAAAAATATCAAATATAGTTTGAAGTTGAATGTTTGGTAGACGACTCTCGATGTGAACTTTGTCACGTCTTAGGAAGAAAGAAACATTTTCGATCTGCATTCATAGTGTGAATCGTTGCATGGATTACGAGCAGATATAATTCAATGTTCTGCGTGGCAATTGCTAGGAAAGTAGTTGTTTTCAATATCAAACTGTGTTTGATATTTTTAATTGGATAGACTATTTGTTCTTTCTATTGAATTTAGTAAAATCAAGTTAAGTGATGTTGCATGAATCTACCTTCTGTAGGTCATGCATAATAGAAATCGCTGCTCATCACATGAATCTCAGAAAAACATTCTCAACTACTTTGTAGCTGAGACTACTGTTGTACTGCGGTGAACAATCCAACTAAGTTATCGGCATTTTATTAAAAAAACATTATCTTCTACGTTATTGTAGCAAAGGTTAGCTTTGAACCATGGTGAGTAATGTGATAAATATTATGGGATACTTAATTATTGAATTCCCTATTCTCGATAGTTTGAAATGGTTCTGGTTCAGTGAGAATATGGATAGCTGACCCCCTAATACCCCTAATACTGTGGTTGTTACATATTAAGATTTATATGTGTTGTAAGACACTGTTAACAAATCAATAGATACGAAAAATAACGATACTGTAGGTGTTTCAATCTGGAATAATACTCAATACGAGTAAAGAAATCAATCAGAAACAGTGGTTCTCCTACCACTATTCTGATTACCTTTCTGCCCAATGTTAGCAGAGTTTTGGTCAGTCTACCCTGCATCCTGGAATCTTCCTTCATGGTTGAGATCTCCAAGATCTATTAGAAAATCTTAGGATTAGTCCTGGTCCGAACTCTGATCTACTAGCATCATCTTTGTCTGGCTAAATAGTGGGCCTTCTTTAGTGTTACCTTATTGGACGTAGATATCCTTTGCCATTACCAACGCATTCTGATTTCAGTACTGAACTGACTCTGAACATTGTGAGAGCCTTATCATCGATTCTTCAGTACTTCGGTACATATCGGTACTATCTGGCTATTATAACCTTTGCTTATGAAGTATCGAATTAATTCGATATAGGTGTTTCCAAAAGTACCTGGATTTGCAAAAAATCCTCAAATACGCCAATTTTTTTTATTTCAAGGCGTATTTTATATACTGTTCCAACAATAAACATCAGGGTTATCCTGAATAGCGTATATAGCAACTCAAACTATGTATTTTATCACACATCTAATTGAAGATTATTATTGCAAATCCAACAACTCTTGCTTATTATACCGCTCCTATTTCAAGTAGGTATCTTGACGAAAATATGAACGTATCAGATCCGAATTCAATTGAACTGTCGTTTATTTTACAAAAATTGTTGGTGTTTTTTCAATACAGTCTTCGCAAAAAAAATACATTTTTCCAATTTGTCATTCTACAAGAAAAACCGAAGTTGGGTATTGTAAGTCTGGCATCAAGAAAGCCTTGGAAAATATGATGACAGATTCAGATTCCTTGTAAAGAAGAGCTTCAAGAACGTCCTAGCAATAAAACGTCTAGTTATTTTATTTTGGTTGTAGCTTGAAAAAATCAAATTTGATAATAATTGTTCAGCATGAAATAGCGTAACTTTGCCCCAATTCAACAGACCTCGTATATTTCTTATAATAACTGATGAGATCCCTATGATGGAGTTCGAAAAACAGACACTCTGTATATTGATAAATTATTGAATAGTATGGAAAACATTCAATGTATGGGGAAAAATCCAATATATTGTAAAAAGTTGAATATTGAAATATTATTGAATAGATACGATACTATATTATTGAATAGATACCTATTTTGGAAAAAAAACAAAAAAGAATATTGACTTTTGAAATATCCTAAAAGATGAAAAGAGAAACATTAAATTTCCCTTATAAAGTATGCCACTTTTCCAAAAATATGTTTATCAAGCAGTACCGAACTAATATTATGTCTGGTGTTTTAGTTGATACACTATGTATACGTGAGAATTGCGCAAGCAACAATTTTCTAATCATGCAAAAAAGCTGATGTCTACTGAAAAGGAACCAATAATAACAAAAACTGGTTGATCTGTAGAAACGACCATGAAAAGAGAATACATGAAAGTATGATGAATCGTTGTTTTCATCATTTGAACTGATGACTCATAATGACTTCAACGGATATTCATAATTATTGGTGATTGCAAAATGCAAAAATAGCTACCCTTATCAACACGATTTATGACTGAAAAATTCGCATTGTTTACCGCAATTGGAAGCACAACGATATTGACGAGAATATTGATAATATTCGTCAAATACAGGAACGGCCTAAGGTTTTATGATTCCTATGGACGTTCAGGTTTTTGGCAACTTGGGTAGAGAGAAAGATTTGCCTTCAAATAGAGGCCATAATTGAGAATGGAATGCTACCAAAATATTGGCAAATGAATGCTGAGGAATGCTTTCATCAAACGGTGAAAAATTAGCTGAAGAATTTACGTAAGAACCTAATGAATGATGATGAAGAATAACCACAAGTATTTTTGTAGGTTTGAATCATAATCGTATTGCTGTGGAATTTTTCAAATATGGAAACTCGATTGAAATATTTAGGTGTTTCTCAGCAACGAAGCTACTGAGTTACCTAGTAAATTGTAGATATATATAGTTTATTTGACTGTCTTATAGTTATAGGTACATAGGTAGAGGATCTCCCATTTTCGGATAGGTGCCTTATTTCGTATATTTCGTATAGTGACGTTTCTCCCATCTTCGGATAGGTGCCTTATTTCGTATATTTCGTATAGTGACGTTTCTCCCAAACATACCAAGTCGGTAATTACTTCCACAGCATATTTAGATATTTCGAAAATCTACGGCTAGATGGCCTTTACAAATATATGTGTATGATGTGATTCTCATACCAATAAAATACATAGACTGGCCCTTTCTATCTCTAATGCTTTACATTGTTTGAAAGCAAGATCTAACTATCTCCCTTGGTATCGGGGAGAGTGGAGGAGAGTGGGAGGTAATGTTTACCCTTCTTGTTGATAGTCGTGCGAAATGAAATTTATGAAGGCAAATATTCAGACGGATAAAACCACAGAAATATATAACACGAATTGATTCTTTAAAACATATTATATTCTACATGAACGAAATTTGTAAAATACAATTTCGATAAACTGAATATATTCATTATCTTGAATAGAATAAATATCTATGTATTATTCCACAATGTTCCTTTCCCGAACGTACGAATATGGCACTCACAATTACACTATTGACACTTTAATCCCAGAAACCTGCTTTTAACCACTAATAAAACATTTTTTCACCATTTCAAGTGAAGAGCAGTATATTTAATACGCGAATAAGGGAATTAATCAATAAAAAACGCTTTGAGAACGATAATACGAAAACACGAATGACCACGTCAAGAATCGTGAACAATCTGAGAAACTCGCTAGAAACACGAAAACGGCGAGTTCGTCCGACGAGGTCCGAACTATAGATTCTTATCGTGGAAACAAGAAGGTTTGACAGTCGTGTTGGCATCATGAAAAGGATGGAAAATACCAGTCTATGTTTTTCATTCGTCTGAGATGTGATCATAGTTTCTTAAGTGTACTATTCGATTGTAGTTTTCAATGGTAAGTAAGTGGAATATTCTCTACCGAAATCACCATACGTATATTTACTATACCTATCGCATTATGTCCAGATGTTGGAATTAGATATGGATAAAAATTGTGAATGTTATTAGAAAACTAACCCGAATGAAATGAAAATAGCAACAATTGTCCCAATACCAAAAGTAGCAAATTCTAATAAAGCCTCACAATTAAGACCCTTGAATATGATAAGTGCAATTGGCAAAATTTTAGAGAAAACTATATATATCCAACTCATAGCATATTTAGAAAATAATAATACCATCGTTTCAATACAGTCAGGTTATCGAAGTAAGCATAACTGTGAAACTGCATTACAATTAGTGTTAAATGACTGGAAAATGTCTTTAGAAAAAAATAAGATTACGGTGGCAGTATTTTTAGATTTGCAACGGGCATTCGAAACAATAGATCGCTGTAGACTATTGAAGAAGCTGGAAGCCATTGGAATTGTTAATTGTGCTTTACAATGGCTGTCACACTACTTAGATAATAGAAAACAGAAAGTTAAACTCAATAATGAAATTTCGGATGTTCTAGAAAACAAAATTGGAGTACCCCAAGGAAGTGTGTTAGGGCCTTTACTATTTCTGATATATATTAATGACATAGTAAGTGTAGTGAAAGAATGCTCAATACATTTGTTTGCGGATGACACATTAATATATTTTTCAGGTAGCAAGAGTACACATTGTTTTGATGTAGTTAATAGCACTCTGGATGAAGTTAATAGTTACTGTCGTGGAAATGCATTGAAAGTAAACATAGGAAAATCGAAATGGATGGTAATTTGTAAAAAAGGGGAATATAATAAAATCATTGAATCTCCAATGGATGTATCTATTGGTGGAGTATCGCTGCAAAGAGTAGATAAATTCAAATATTTAGGCGTAATAATAGATTGTAAATTAGAGTTTAAAGAAGATGCCAATATTGTAATCAAAAATATTTCATTCAAAATCAATTATTTGAGAAGGTGTTCACAACACTTATCAAAATGGTCAAAAACAGTAATTTACAATACACTTATATTGCCTCACTTCAATTATTGTGCTACTATTCTATACCTATTGAATCAGAATGAATTACAGCGTCTACAAAAATTACAAAATCGTGCAATGCGAATAATACTCTGCTGTTCACGATTTGATTCTGAAAGCTCTATGCTAGGGAGATTGAAATGGTTGTCGATAAGACAGTACCTCTTGTTTCGAACACTTGTCTTCATATTCAAGATACAAATTGGTGTTCTGCCATTGTACCTACAGCAAATTTTGTATAGACATCAAATAATTCATGATCATAATACAAGAAACAGAGAAAACCTAAGAATTCCTGCAGTCACCAAAAACTCAACATATAACTCAGTATTTGTGAAGGGTGTTAGTGAATTTAATAATCTTCCCAGTGATATAAAAGGTTCTCCGTCAATAAATGTTTTTGAAAGGAAATTAAAACAGCATTTGATAAACAAGTGATCTTCAAATTTTACATTCAATGTTCATGTGATATGTTTTAATATGTATGTATGTTTTTTTTTATTTTATTTTATTATGCAAATTTTATTATATTGACGAATTATATTATATTGACGTATAATCCATGTAGGTATGTATTTTTTAGATTAGTTGTCATTTCTGACTAAATAAAGGATTTATATTAATAACATGTGGAAATTCCTAAATGAGCCAGAAGAAATGTTTCCCCATTTTACCCATGGTCAGAGATAACATTATATCCGAAATAGGAGAGGAATTTCAGGCATTTTCAAAAGCTATCCTTCCTCTACCTATGCTTATGCATAGCAGGCCATTCGTTTCTCAAACAAAAGAGGATAAAAATCACCAATGTCACCATTCACAAGTAGGTATATACAAACATACATAGATAAAAAATACATACATATGCTTTATTATATTTTCAAAGCCAAAAGTTCACACCTGGAATATTTTCAATGCATTCATGAATAGAATCAACAAATATGATTTGATTGTTCGTTTGATGTGTCTAACAATTCTGATGTTATCAGTATAGGAAGGTATGAGCAAACAATTTGGAAATTGGAATTCAAATGAACAGGAAAAGAAGCGCTTCAACTCGATGGAAAAACTCCACTCTCTTGTCATTGTAAATTATTTAGGAGATCTTGATTTAACGTAGCTCATTGATGATATATTCACAGCGCCACTAGCATTTGAATCTGATTACCGATTTGCTCCCACGTATCCTGTAAATTTTAAAAATATTTTTCCTTTCTCTGAACGTTTTTATGGATGCAGGTGTTTCGCGAAATTGGGATACCTTGTATATTTCCGGAGTACACTTCTTCGGATCCATTCAAAAAAACAAGATATGCCAAAGCCAAAACCCGTTTCGTGACAAAGTAGAGGAGGAACATATGATGATACACTTTCTAGGAACACTCCCAACTCTACAATTTTTTTTTAATTGCACGACAAATATCGATGAAATTGTGCAAGTCATTACCTTCCTTCACGAATATTGAGAAACTCAAATTCGCCACCACTAAACACTCAGGACCACCCCAAAGAACACCATGGAATGTTATGTCGACCATACGTCGCGTATCACTGAGCGGCTTTGCATCTGGAGGAAACTGGGATGTGCATGGGATGGGATGATCTGGAAAAAGAGGAAGCGCATGTCCTTTCAAGATCAGATTACACCATACCGCATTTTCTCGTCGTTGACTTCGTTGGCCACTGCTCATGGGAACGATAGAGCGTGTTCCGAGAGGTGAAAATCCCTATACTTTCCCAACTCGATTTCCTCAATGGAAATGGGGACGCGGCGTGTGACGTCAGACCAGATATCGATTTCCGCGGCGGATCGTGATTCACGTGGCATTTACCAACCCGCCGGTGATTGTGGAAGGACAAGTGCACCCTACACAGTGAACAAAAAAATTACACCAGCTCACAACAGCTATCACCGTCTGGTGTCCCCTAAGGTCCTGATTGTTTTAGTGTCAGTAAATATCGGCATATTATTCACCAATGTAGGTGTTATGTGACCTTTTCCATAGGTGTTTTCAATAATCAAACCCAGTTGTCAGTAACACTAGTGTTAGTGCTGAATTCAGCAGAATAAACACTTTGGTGGTGTTTTTTATGCATTTCCGAAAGTACGATTTGACACCGCAGTGGTGTGTGATGCACATTCTGTGATTTTTTTGTTGACGAATCCTACCTCAACGAAATTCTCTTCGGTGTGTTCATGCGAATCAGTGCTTTTCTTCACCACCTCCGGTCAACTCCGGTGTTTTCTACTAAGTTGCGTCACCTATTGAAATGTAATTCATATGATGATTAACTAGACTCAGAAGAATCCAGGGACAATTCGGATGATAACGAACTGTTTCGGCTTATTTATCCTGATCAGTGGTACTAGGGACTATTAGCCTATTAATACTGATCTGTATCAAAATCATCTAATATATCTAGCCCATTTATTGAAATCAGTTACGGTAGGAAGGACGTCAGTGCCACTTATTGGCAAAAGTTCTGAGGTTCTGAGATCGAACAGATGAGCGCATGAATATCACACCATTCAGATGCCTACATACAATATTTTCATCAATTTATATCAAATCGGGTGTATTATTGCCACCAAATTAGATGATTCATACACCGCCTCGATTCCATCGTGATATGACACGGTGTAACTTGGTGTTAATTTTATATAATAGGTGTTTTTTATTTTTTATGCGTTAACGTCAATCACCATCAGTGAGAATATTAAATTCCAACCATTTTGTTTTTCTTATGATTTTATGTATCAGAATCGTTCTACTTCACCACATTCGTGTCATTTTTCACTACTAAGATCAGAATTGACACCACTCAACACTAAATTGTGAAATGTAAAGGACAAAACTTTGATATTCAGGTGTTGTATTCTTAGGAGTTTGCTCTGGAATCTATTTGATTAATTACACCAAAGTTTTTTTTAGTGTGTAGCCCGCCAAAACGTCGACGCTCAGTGGCTGTCCCAAGAATAGTACATTGTTTACCGGGTAGGAAAAGCTTAACATTCCTGGGCGACTGTGAAGATTGCTGAGTCGAGGCGCAAGCCGAGACTTAGCAACACAGAGTCCAGGAATGTGGCTTTTCCTACGAGGTAAACATACTATTTTTCCGCAAATCGTTTAAAATTCGACAGATATTGATTGATTTAAAAAAAAACGCGATAATTTTATTCCCAAATAAATGGTGCTTTGAAATTCCTAATAAAATTACTTGGGCTACTATGGAAACGTATTGAGGTTGAATTGTCAAACTTGACGCTTATAAATTTAATTGCTGGTGTTCTCGAAAGTAAAATGATAAGTGATGATGAAATTTCCATTCCTGGGACTCCTCCAGAGCTGGTTGAGGCAGTGAATACTGCTTCATTAGAATTATTGCCAAAGAAATCAAGAGAAAAGTACGAAAATGCATACAGACGTTTTATGGATTATCGCATGAGTAAAAATACGAGTTCTTTCTCAGAAAATGTTGTAATGGCATACTTCCTAGACCTTTGTTTAAAGATGAAATCTTCAACATTATGGGCCAATTATTCAATGCTGAAGTCAACCCTTGCAATTAAACACAATGTAGATATATCTACATACTCAAAACTTCGTTCTTTATTGAAACGGCAAGCTCAAGGTTATAGGGCAAAGAAATCTAAGATTTTAACGAAGGAAGAAATTGAAAAATTTATTCAGGAAGCTCCAGATAAAGAAAATTTAATGATTAAGGTAATTTACAAGGTTTTAATTTCTATTTAGATTGTACCTTTATTTATTTTTTAGGTGGCTGTAATATTTGGTATTTCTGGGGCCTGTAGAATGGATGAGTAAGTTCGAATGACTGTACACGATATAGAAGACCTAGAATCTAAGCTTTTAATCAGCATACCTGATTCGAAAACCAACAAACCAAGATCATTTGTAATTAATCAGATCTACTTGAATGTTTATCGAAAGTATGTTTCGTTAAGACCAGAAAATATGAACAGTGACCGATTTTTCTTTAAATATCAAAGCAGAAAGGATTGTAGACAAGTGGTAGGAATTCATCAATTTAGAAAAATGCCCAAAATAGTTGCTACTTATTTGAACTTGGTAAATCCGACAGAATACACTGGTCACTGCTTTCGTCGGTCTTCTGCAACAATATTGGTTGACTCTGGTGCCGACATAACTAGTTTAAAGAGGCATGGCGGATGGAAGTCATCAAACGTTGCTGAAGGATATATCGAAGAATCGCTTAACAATAAGGTTGAGGTGGCAAATAAAATTTTCACAGTACAAAAGATTCAACAAAATAACCCTACCACCCCGCATGTTGTCCAAAATGTTTCTCATAGTTCTAACAGTGTTCCTCCAATGTTCAATAATTGTACTAACTGTCAAATTACTGTAAATATAACAAATTGATCTTAAAAATGTATTCAGCAATGACTTGATGTTTTCAAAATTTAAATTAATTCCTTATAAGCAATGTGTTTTCAATCATTTATGTAGAACACTAACAACTGAACGAAAATATCATTTCCTTACAGTAAGGAAATGACATTTCCTCACAGTAAGGAAGTCCTGACTTTTTCTTCAAGAAATTTTGACAGGAATGTCAAAATTTCCTATCGATTTTCGGAAAAAGGGATTTTTTCGAGAAAGAATCCTGTCATCAATATCCTGTATCACAAAAATGAAAAATATAACGTTACATAACAAGTGTGGATAGTAATATATTTCACACGAGTGCGGACACGTAACGAGTGCAGGAAATGCACTTTACAATGTGTTTTGTACACTATTTTTCCTAGGACCAAAAACAGTTCTTTCATTTTGCGAGAAGTGATTTCAAAGATGTACCTAACTTGAGCGGTCTCTAAAATTTGAGGTGATGTCGATTCGATTTTGCTGTCTATTTTCATGCTTTAGGGAGAAATTCTTTCTTGACAATTCCATTATTGATATTTAAAACAAAAGGCCTACACGATTGTCACGAATATGATAGAATTTTTGCGAGCGGTCAGGCTGAGGAAATGGTGGACGTAAGTTGTGGAGCAAAAAAACATTCATAAAAATGAACACATATTACGATGTCGTTGATGATGGAGTTTACAGATTGCTCAGAGTTATATAGGCGAAATTTTGGTAGGAATATCTAACTACAACTGCCGGCTTCTGACTTGGCTGTTCCAGCTTATTTGAAGAACATCCAAGTCACGTGACAAAAAGTACGAGTCATGTCATCGATAAACAAAGAGAGAAATACATTAAATAAGCTAGAAACTGCCCAGTTCTTTACTATAATAAAATGTCGAAAAAGTGTCGAATAAGCATCTACATCATATATTATAATCCATGAAACGAATACAATTTTGAATTGTTATACTTAATATGTTTTTAGACATCTTTAGTATAGTGTCGAATGCACCTATACATCATATTAATGAAACGAATTTTGAATGAAATAACAAGAGATTACTGTTCGGAGGTTCGGTCGGGTAATTATATAGTGGGTGATATGTATAATATAGCAGGTTATATATATATAGTAGAGGTTATTAACCAGTTATTCTTATTATAATCGGAAAAGTTAGAAAATCCAATGAATATGAATGTGATGTTATGGTGACAGTAAGTTCCAACTAATTTACCTAATTATTTATTATTATTAGATTGAATCACATCAACTCGTAATGTTTCTTTCCTCCAATTGGCCTTCATAATTTCAGGGTAGTCACCCAGTAGCGATGCCAAGACTATTACCCGAAGCGGTGCCTCTTCCAATGAAAGCATCAATACGCATATTCAACAGTAGTGAGCCGCCGTCTGAAAGCAACTTGAAAAAGCGACACCATGCAGCAAAAGAAAGAAACACTCCAGTATAAAGCTCCCACTTCAATAAGATGTAGAAGTGGCTTAGAGCTTGACTAAGAGTTAAAATAAATGAACAGAGTGTTACAAAATACGAAAGGAAGACTTTCTATGTATGTTCTATACCAATTTATGATTCCAAACACAGTTTGGGTGACAGGTAGACAACGACAAGACAACAATTACTTTCCGGGCAGCAATATTCTGGTTCGCTATGGTGAATCTTTTTGCCTCAGTGTTTCAAAATTCCGATTAACAAGCTGAAATCCCGAGTTTCAGTCAATAATTCGCACTCGAAAATGGCATGAGTAACGTGCGAAATTCTGCGAGATAAGTTGAATTCTTGAGTTAGAAGTCGAAATAATGAGACGTAAAAGTAAAAACTTCGAGTAACAAGTCATACCAAGTTGAATGTGTAATTCCGAGGTTACAATGGTAACATGTATCCGAGTTCCGATTCAAAATACTGAGTAACATGTTGAAACCCCGAATAACATGTCGATATCACGATTAAAGAGTTGAATTACCAGATTTCAGATAAAAATTTCGAAAGTTCCCATTTACAAGTCGAAATCCTCAGTTACTAGTCTGAATTCAAAGTCACGTGCAAGTCAAAATTGGTTGAAAATCTGAGTTTCAAATCGAAATTTTTGGTGACAGGTCTAAATAATTGAACACGAATTGATATTCTGAGTTGCAGATCAAAAATGTCGAGTGACGATTCAATTTTCGATCTCTAAGTCAAAGCCCAGAGTAACATCCCAGTAACTCTGAGTCAGCACGTGTCAGAATTAGTCGAAATAATGAGACACAAGTCAAGATTATGGAATCCAAGTGAAACATCCCGAGTAACAAGTCGAAATTTCAAGAGTCAATTCAAAATAATGAGACAAACAAGTCTAAAGCCCGATCTACGAGTCGAACTGATGAGACTCGAATAGAATTTCTCACTTGCTATAGTTGAGAACCCAAAAAAACAAGTCGAATTTACAAGTTACAAGTCAAAATAATGAGACGCGAATCGAAATGCCGAATAACAAGCAGTAGAGACACAAGCTGAAATTCTCATTTTCAAACCGAAATCTCAAGATTTCAAGTCGAGATCTTGGGCTACAAGTCGATAATTCAAAAAACGAATCGTTTGCGAAGGCAGAGCTACAATCACCTAAAAGTTGAAACATATAGAGTTCTGGGAATGATGAAAATGATACCTGTTGGCGAAGCTCTTTAATTGTTTCAGCATACAAATCCTTGACTTGAAACAATTGAATTGAATTGTAGCTCATTACGTGGAGTTTTTTCATAAAACAATAGAGGCACTACTGTTGTGTAAGATATTCGAATAATTTTCTTCCAATCATGTTCAATACATATTCGCATCAAACCGATTAGAAAATGGCTACATGGAATTGTTAGAAACAATTCCCAGCAAACGATTTCAGGTGGCCCAGTACTGGGCCAATACCTGCATACCAGAAGTTACCGATACGGCAAAACAGTGACAAATGACGTCGGGCCAACATCAATAGCACACTCTGGCCGCCGGTAGGACCAATGCCTTTGCGCCATAATGAATACTATATTGGCCCACTTCAGGGCCAATGCCTGTTATACGACGATATTATGTGAAATAAAGAAGGATTCATCAGCCTTTGGCAGTCACTCGTCAAGTTCTAACTTCGTTATTATATCATATTCCGCATAGTAATGCGAATAGTCACAGCTACTGTCTTCTCATTAATTAATTACTATAAATCAGTGAGATTTGAACAACAATAATCTTAAATTATTCATACTTGACCATTCCTAGATGTCAAGTTGACATATTATTAAATGGGTTGGTGGCCGAGTGCGCAAAGGCGCTGGTCTATGGGCCTGAGGGTCCGCGGTTCAAATCCCGGCGGATATTGGATCTATTTATTTATTTCTATAGTATCGTTTAGCGGGAGGAGATAGGTGACCAAACCAACTGAACATTCTTGGTACCTAGATTTCAATCCTTCGGACTCTCAACGATAACCAGCCGAGTAGTGCTTCGGATGACACCTTAAAAGCTGATGTCCCCGTTTTCCTTACTCATACAAGTCTCAATGAGAGTTCGAGGGTTGCTTTGCAACTAAGTTGGCGGTTAAAAACACTTTTCAAACACACACACTTATTCATCCTACAAATTGACATTTAAAAATTTCAGTTTTTAATGCCTCAAATTGATATGGCATTTGATGCTTTGATTTTTTGTGCATTTCTTTACTTCTAACTTGGTATATTTTCATATGAGCGGGATTGAGGAAAACGAAACCAACATTTGCTATTCAGGAACCTTTCTAACATAGGTAATTTTAAATGATCATCTCCTGAAGCAAACTATTCCTCAACTGTTCAATAACACTGGAAACGGGCCAATATCTGTATGATGTCGGTCAAAATATACCCTTTTGATGTTATTGACCCATTGCTGGTTGGATTATAGATAGGTACCCGATTACAATATGCCATATATTGGGCCGACATTTTGCCGATGTAGCGTTGCCATTGCCAGCATTTACCCGACCAATCATGTGTTGGGCCAGAGAGCGGCCAGAGATTTATTGTTTGCTGGGTTTAGACGTCATTCATAATCGAATATTCATACTTTTGTATTGACACCTGGGGTGTTATTTTCAAACTCATGCGAATGAGTTTCGCATACGAAAATGTCAAATTTTCGAGTGAAATCATAATGTATCTATTTTGTAATCGATGAATACTTTTCGAATGCGATTTATTTCGGTTGAAATACATCGCATGGTCAATTCCATGCAGAAGAAATGTCCGTATGCGAAGTGATGTATATGATAAGTCGCAGAACTCGCAGACGAAAAAAATCGATCAATTTTGAAAATAGCACCCCTGCACACAATATCACGTCAGACACTTTTATCGAAGAAGGCGAAATCAGCCCATCATGCACAAGATAGGTGAACTCACCACTCAATATCCATCCATCTCTGTTCTGAGCTACGAGCGCTCTAATACCATTTCTGCAGCAAAACTCACCCATTTGTGTCATCCAGGCCCACGACACGATTATCGGGCAGCAACAGAAAAACGTTTCTCGGGTACCGAAAATCGTTGAGGTGCCTCGATGTTGATGTCGTCCACGGCACACCACGCTGGGCTTCGTCCACGCCTCGATTCGCGTCCAATCGATAGACCCTGATGTGCCTTCGTAGGTCACGAGATATTTCAGCAGGGCCGTTTTCCTCTTCGCGACCACTGAAAACAAAAATGATTCAGCTGCCTGGGAGCATCAGACCTTGGTCTGGACACCAATCAATAAATGTTACTTGAGAAAGAAGAGTCCAAGGAGATTCTTGCAAACATCAACAGCGAGATATACAAGCCACATATGTTGAAGTGGTGTTTTAATCTTTGGTTATCCCAGAGGAAAACCTATAATCGTGAAAGGTCGAGAGAGCCAGTGGAACAATATTTCTAAAGAATAATGGTATTGGGACCCTTCTTGAAAATAGGTATCAGGAAAAACTTAACCTGGTAATAAGTTTCACAACTTCGCTGGAAAGAATCTAGGAACTCCAGCGTATGCCATAGATGTTGAGCTGGTTCCTCATTCTTTGGTTCTCCCAGAGCAACACCTATAATCGTGAAAGATCGAGAGAGCCAATGGAAACATATTCCTAAAGAATAATGGTATTGGGACCCTTCTTGAAAATAGGTATCAGGAAAAACTTGAGCTGCTAATAAGTTTCACAACTTTGCTGGAAAGAATCTTGAAACTCTAGCGTATGCCATAGATGTTGAGCTGGTTCTTCAATCTTTGGTTCATCCAGAGGAACACCTATAATCGTGAAAGATCGAGAGAGCCAGCGTATATTTGCGTGTTGAACTCCAAACATACCCATGTGAGAAACAGTCCATTACAGGAAGAATTTAGGCTTTGTAGATAATGAGAAGCTGTTGTGGTGTGAAGAAGCTCTTGGTACGGAGGAAACCAAGTTTGTGTGGAGTTGTTTTTGCAATGAACCTCACAAAATCATCTCATGAGTGAGTAATGAGTATCGTTGAAGGTATGGATGATGAGAACTTCATAGGAACAATCGTACTTGACATCATACTAGGAATTGTTAGACTTCCAAGAGTAAATTGAAGCTTGAGCTTCAAGAAGTGTTTTCTAACCGCCAACTTAGTTGCGAAGCAACCCTTAGTCTAGGACTTGTATGAGTAAGGAAGACGGGGACCTTAGCTTTTCAAGTGCCATCCGAAGCACTACTCGGCTGGTTATCGTTGAGAGTCCGAAGGATTGATATCTAGGTACCAAGAATGTTCGGTTGGTCACCTATCTCCTCCCGCTGAACGATACTATAGAAATAAATAAATATTTCTAATAGCCGCCGCGGGATTTGAACCTGAGCTCTTGAAAGCCAGCTATTCAACGCACTCGACCACCAGCCCAGTTGTATTAAACTCCTTATTCGCTGGAAAACAATCTGGGAGCTTTAACTTATATTTGCGTGTTGAACTCCAAACATACCCATGTGAAAAACAGTCCATTACAGGAAGAATTGAGGCTTTGTAGATAATGAGAAACTGTTGTGGTGTGAAAGAAGACCTTGGTATGGAGAAAACCAAGTTTGTGTGGAGTTGTTTTTGCAATGGACCTCCCAAAATCGTCTAATGAGTGAGTATCGTTGAAGGCTAGGAACAGTCGCACTTGACATCATACCAGGCATTGTTAGACTTCCAAGAGAAAATAGAAGCTTGAGCTTCTAGTTGTCTCTGATTCGCTGGAAAACAATCTGGAAGCTTTAGCGTTGAACTTCAAACATACCTATGTGAACAACAGTCATTCACAGAAATAACTTGAGCTTTATAGATAATGAGAAGGTGTTGTGGTGTGAAGTAGCTCATGGTACGGAAGAGAAAACCAAGTTTTTGTGAAACAGTTTCTGCAATTACCCTCACATAATCATGACATGATTGAGTATCGGATGCATGGTGGATAATCAGAACTTCATAGGAACAGTCGTATGATATCATATTGTGCATTGTTATTAGGTTTCCAGGAGAAAATAAGAGTTTGAACTTCTGGGTGCATTAAACTCTACTAGATTATCAGATCCCTATTTCAGAACTATAACCAGATCTCAATTTATAGTACCGACCTGTCTATTCCTTGAACTTTTGACTGCAGAAACAAAGTTGGTACAAAAACAAGCTCTTGTGGAACACCGACGCTGACAGCAGTTTCCAAAGAATTCCTTGTAGCCAAACTCTACCAAGTGCCTTAGATTTCAGATGCCAGAGATTCCCAATCTCCTCAGTGGATGCCTACCATTTATGTTTTACGTATGTGAGTTGATCTCCTGTTGATCTCTGGTAAGATTGTATGAACTATATATGTTGATTCCTGTCTCCTTTACTCTAAAGACATTTGGAAGAACAACTGATCTATATAGTTACCAATTAACTCCGATAGACTTTCTAGTGACCTTGAATGATTTAAATACGATTCACTTCATTTATTGAGAAATCAGAATACTCCCAGTATAGTAAGTGAAGGTTCAGAAGTACATTGATTCCTTTGAGTTTCGAATGATCTTAGATGTCTCAAAATCAGTTATAACCTTGAATTACTTATCTAGTCGACCAGTTTTTATAGTAACTCAGTAATATAAGTAATCGCCAACCTTATACCAAGTCCTTCTTGAAGGGGTATGACCTGAATGTCCTCGCAACATATTATACTTGGAGGTGTTATTGACTCCAATGTCATTGGTAGACAAATGGGTCATTATTTATTCATATGAAGCTTGGCTTTTCGATGCAAGTCACGCGACATCAATAAATGAAGAACAGTGTGAAGAAAGTGTTTGTAGCTTTCGCTATATTCGTAGTGATTTCATATTTTTTCGTGGAAATGCTATACATTTATTCGACTAATGCGATGTTTGATTCGTGTTACATTCATTAATGCACTTTATGGCGAAACTACAAGAATAAAAAATTTATTACGAAAGTAATTGACTTCAACATCAACGAGACGTCTCCATAGAATTATTATATGGGTGCAACTGGACTGTAGACGAAAATATGCTTGTTTTCATTGCACTAATCGTTACATATATATACGTCATCATTATCAGCCAGGGCACTTAAAAGAAACCAGAGTTCAGAGCCGCATTTGAAAAAATAAAGTTGATGATGTTGGACCAAAGACTTAACGTCAAAATGAGCTGTAAAATGATGAACTCACACTATTCTTGAAATATCTCTCAACGATAGGCAATATGGCTTCCGTCATCAGAGATCAACTGCAGCTATCTAATGAAAAATATGGAGAAACTTTAGCCGTGGCATTAGATATTTCCAAGGCATTTGATCGAGTTTGGCACCAGGGACTCCTCGCCAAGCTTCCATCTTATGGTTTGCCCCCTCAGATGTGTTCTCTGCTTGCTAGTTTTCTCTCAAACAGGTATCTCCATGTAGTGGTCGATGGAGTTTCATCTGATACTCTACCCATAAATGCTGGTGTTCCGCAGGGATCAATTTTTACACCAACACTATTTCTATTTCATATCAACGATTTGTTGAAGGCAACTTAATGTCCTATACACAGCTTCACGGATGATAGTACCCTCCATACCGCTTTCTCTTCCAGGGCTTAGCAACAATTTTCGAGTGGGGATCTAATAACCTAGTAGAATTGAATGCAAACAAAACACAAGCATGTATTTTCCAACAAACATCGAGACTTTGTAAGTATAATTGCCTAGGAAGGTGTTTCACGAGGCATACGATCTCCAGAAATTTAAGAAGAACCACAACTCCTACCTTCTTCCCCTTGGTTCTCACGATGTTCTCTGAACATTACAGGATATCACTTTTCGTGAGAACTAAAACATAAAAAAATAGATCCCCATGTTACGCATCAAAGTTGGTTCACCCATCAGTAAATACTAGAATGGGTATTGCAAACCTCCCCTAAATCACTTGGGAAATGAAATTGGTACCATTGAAAACAAAGCCTGAATCGAACAAATCCTGATGGCATATCAGAGAGCTGAAAAACTAGAGCAGAAGAGGAACCATATAGACGTACATCACAGGGGCGGATCCAGGCGATGTTTGTGGGGGGTGGCATATAGAAAGTCACTGCTCATAGAAGTTAGCAAAGTAACGGATTTTTTGTTGGTACCTACTGCCAACTGAGTCATAGTCGAGTGCTTGAGATTGATTTTAGTAAACAGGAAACATATTTTCAAGTCTCAACATTCTTGTAGTAAAAAACAAGTTCAAACTATTCGACATATTTCATAAATATATTTATTTCTGACAGTGACATTATAAGCTTATATCGTCATAGTTACGATATCTATAATGAGGGTCATAACTCCCTTGGGATATTAAGGTTCAAAAACTCCCTCTTACCTTTTACAGGTGAAAATGATACAAGAAATGCTTATAAACGTTTATATGTAATGAAAACTAAGACATATTTTCCTTATTCACGTCATTACAAATAATAAATGTACAATTTTCAAATGTTCCCTGAAAATTACTTCCGCCGCTGGAAACAATTTCTTCTTTTTTATGGGTGGTGCTGTTGCTGTTCACTACAGTCGAGGTGCCTGCCTCTTCTGATGGCAAAGTAGACAGCATACGCGCCGTTTTATTTCTCAATTCAATACTGTCCTCCAGATACCCCTCTGCCACCGTGGAAATTCTCCAACCTCCGTGTTTTTTTTAAGTTTGTCATAGTTGCTCCTGCATTGGCTAGGGCAGTAGCAGAAGTGCGACGAAGGCAATGTCCCGTATAGGTTAGTGGGTTTGGCAATCCTAAATACATTGCGATTTTGCTGGGAATTTTGCCAAACATATTCTTTCCAATTGGCTGAGTTGTACATTTATTTTGTCGGAAGCTCAAAAAAAAATCGTTTTGTACCTTCAGGACGCAAGGACATATAAAGTCTCAATAAAGGCAAAGCAGAGAACTCTTTTTCATCCACAACTGTAAATTTCTTCGATACACCAGTTTTACTTTCCGGTACGTTCACTACCATAACAGTATCCCGGTCCTCTATATCTGCTATACTCATATTTAGAAGTTCCTGAGTTCTGCATCCTCCAAAATTATGAGAAAAAAATTACCTTATGCAATAAATGGATTTCATTAGGGGCGTCCCTTAGAAATTTGATGACATCTTTAGGAGATAAGACAGCAGACTTTTTCGGCCTATACCACTTACTTATCCGTTTCAAAAAAGCCTCTAGTTCGTTGAACTTGGTGATATCTCTTTTCTCATATATGGTCACCATCGATTTGAGCATTGACCATTTAGTCCATAACGAATTTGGGCTAAAAGTTTCTGACTGCAACGAATAAATATTGCCAAACATACTACCAAATCTACCAGAAAATACTGAAAATACTTTACCAGTTCTTGAAAATATGCCAGAAAGACAGTTTCGTTGGCATCTTTTGACATAACATTTCTCTGTGTCAGCCACTTCAGATATAAGTTGTATTCTTTTTGATATAGGGCTTCACTTTTCGATGGAAGTAATGATTGTCTTGCTTTTTCCGCTTTTTTTATAATATCCTCCATTGTATCAGAAAAAGATCGTCGATTTGTGGTAAAAAACGTTTTTAACGGAAAAACATTGATTGATAAAGAAAGTTTGCTTATAAACATGTAACATAGCGACAACCTAGCAACAACCAACAATGCTACAATCAACGCTACCTAATTCAAATATACCAGATAGGTTATGAATTTAAACATTTATTGCATTCTAAATATGGACATATTGTTATGAAAATCGGTCAGAAATAAAATTATCTATGTACCACGGGAATTATAGAGCCTTAATAACCTCTGGCAATTGCTGTCCCTCGGGCCAGAGGCCCTCGGGACGCAAACTTTGCCATCGGTAATTAAGGCCCTCATAATTCCCTTAATACATAAATAACTATTATTCATCTATTTCATCAGAAAGTAAATAAAAGGATATTTCTGTTCAAAAACAAATATTAAAATCATCTAAATAACCATTTCCAGTCTCCTATTCTTTTGGCTAGCGTATATTTGGATAATATCATCTATATATTCAGATTGCCGCAAATGGCCCTGTGTATATGCATCAATGGGTTTTGGTGAATCAGGTTAACAAAATTGTTATATTTATTGGGTCCACGAGGGGTAAAGGGGCATGGCCCCTACGTGCCCCCCCTTGGATCCGCCTCTGGTACATCATCTTAGGTAGGAAAATGGAGTAAGTTATTCATTCCATCGAGCTAAAGGAACACGCTTCTGGGATCTTTGCCGAACAGCTTCAATGGTCTAAAATAAATAAATGAGAGAAGGTTCTGTCAGAGAATATCAGACGAAGATGTCACGAAGATGTTGCCAGAGATCCAGGGCAAAGGATCTGCTCGACGAATCGACCGGATAGCTCTTTTACATACTCCGGTAGGCAAACGTTAGTGACTCTCCAGCAGACTAACTTTCGCGTCAGTATACTTTCGGATTATCAGCAACAAATTCCGCTCCCAACGGTATCAAAAAAGACAACCAAAAAAGGTGAACTGAGTTAGTGGTTACTCCAGCATCGGTATTATGGGTGGAAAACTATAATTCTCATACAAATTATCAGTTGAGGATGGCGTTTATCCTACCCTTCTATGAAAACAGAGGAATTTATACCACATCTTCTAGTTGAATTATTTCGAGAAGGCTAAATCCCTAGTCAACAGCAAGGGTTGTAAGCAAACGGAAAACTCGGTATCGGTGAATCCTTCTCCACCCAAATATTTCTGACCATTCAGCCTAACCTCGTTCTTAATGAAATCTCTGGTAAGCCACATCAGTGAGATGAATCTGAGGAAACATCCTCTGAATCCCCATCAGTATGGCTTAACTCTATGGTTTCAGCCATCAACAATTTCTTAGAGAAGATCAGCTATTTTCTTGAGCATAATGAAAATTCGCTGGCAGCTTTCATCGATATTGAAGGAGCTTTATTTCTACAGTGCCCTACCACTGAACCTCTATGAAACTGGATCGATACTAGTGGAATATTTGCTCAGCGATCTATCCAAACAGGTGGAATTTCTATGCAGACGATTCAATTATTTTCATTACAAGGAAGTTTAAAGCGATGGTTTCACATGTCCTTTGAGAAGGTCTAAACATTATAAGTGGATGATCCGAGAGGGAACATATATGTCTGTGAGTCTCCTGATGACAGTAATTATACAATTCACAAGACAAGCTTCATTAGCCTATCCTTTAGCAGTAGAAATGTATAAGTGAATCTGGTTGAAATATCCACCTGAAACGTCTATATACTTAAAAAAAATATAGATAAAGCCACATTTTGCCTCTGGATTCTGGAATATCAATGTCAGAAGGGCATATATTGTTCGAACCGTGTGCTGGCATTTCTAAGAACACCGGAAGTCATTATCTCGGCGGCTCGCGTCTAGCTGATTTATGGCCTCACGATTACATCGGTCGCCGACATACGTAATTAGAGGACAAGATTTTGCTAGAATTAGTATTTTATCTATATAAAAGGAGCGCAGTTGGGAAAGAGTTGAGTTCAGAAAGTGTGTTTGAAAGGTGCTTTCAACCGCCAACTTAGTTGCGAAGCAACCCTCGAAGTCTCATTGAGACTTGTATGAGTAGGGAAGACGGGGACCTAAGCTTTTTGAATGTCATCCGAAGCACTACTCAGCTGGTTATCGTTGAGAGTCCGAGGGATTGAAATGTAGGTGCCAAGAATGTTCGGTTGTACACCTATCTCCTCTCGCTAAACGATTCTATAGAAATAAATAAATATTTCAAATAGCCGCCGCAGGATTTGAAGCCGGGCCCTTTAGGGCCTAGGCTAGGCTATAAGCCAGCGATTCAACGCATTCGACTACCAGCCCAGAAAGGAAGCTAACATTGAGATTTGGAAAGCGAATATCGCTGTGTTTATTTAGTTGTATTTCGAGTGTTTAGTGAAATAAATTGTTCAGTTTTGTACTGAATGCTTTAATTCACGAACCCAATTGGAAATATTTTGAAAATATGTAGCTATATAAAGCCCAGATTCATTGGATTTATCAAACAATAATGTTGCAATGTCAACTATTCAAACGATTGCGATGGGTCTACTCTTGGACCTTACTACTCTCTATAATATCTTGGGGAGGAAGACCAAATTGGTTCCACATAGATTTCCCTTCTTGAAAAATCTCATCCTCTAAAAGGGAAGGGTTTCATGGACCATTCCGGGATAATGAACAATAAACCACCATCAAACTCTCAGATGGTTTCTGTTGTGCTAGCTCCACGAATCTACGTAAAAGAGTCTTTCAAAATCCCAGATGAGCTTGGAACATCGTGAATCTTTATAGCTTATAGGCATTCCCACACTCGATGAAGAAAATAATTCTGATGAGAAAACTCCTGCAGATCCCGAGCTTGTCGACAGAACACTGTCTGCTCGGAATTGCTCCTGGTGGTATGATAGACATAATTGCTGATAAAAATCGGACATGAGAATATCTAGAGAAAAGCTTGATGAAGGTAAGATACTGAACCTCGTGGAGTGAAGTCAGGTGATTCCAGATGTTTTTTTCCATAACCAAATTCAAATTTCTTTGATTATAGTTATGGAAGGTTTTCCACATGAGTCAACTCATCACTCCATAAGTCAGGATATTCACAATGGATTTTTAAGTGCATTCGCATGTGTAGTTTTCGCATGTAATACAACAAGTGTAAAAATTCCTTCGATTTTGAGAATCAAATCATGTTGCTTGGAAACTACACGAGCGCACAGCGTGAGTGTGGTTTCCCAAAGCAACATGATTTGTTTCGAAAAATAGAAGGAATTTTCGATAATCATCAATAACACAAGTTGTATTTGTTCAGATTTTTTCATGAATAAAATCAAAGCCATTTTGATGATTTCCTATTTATTGTTAATATAAATACTATTAAACGTACAGTTCATTGAATTAGTTATTTTGATTATGCATTGTAGTTCGACACAAGAAGATTCGTTATGCAACCAACAATACATTTATGCCATTGTATGATGTAGGCAAGATTACCTATGCACTAGGTACTACTGAGCTAAATCCATTATGATTGTTGTCACAATTTGTGTGGTTAGGTTACATTAGATTAATTCTAATGATGCTGAAATTGTCCAGAATTTGTGGAAAATGAAGTGGATACATATTATTATTGTGTGTTTATCATGGTTCATACGAAAATTTGGTGTAGTGGCATTCATTTATTCACCAGGGAATCGGAAAGCGAAATACAGAAACGAAAACACAGCATGTAGTTATCCAATAGCCAATCAGGAGCCGAAATACAAAATCGAAAACATGGTGTTATTGCTTATCAACACAATCATTTCAACCAATCAAAAACGTGTATTTTAGCATGAATTAAATAATCGCATGTAATACAACAAGTGTATTGATGATTATCGAAACAAAAATTCCTTCGATTTTGAGAAACAAATCATGTGGCTTGGTTTCCCGAAGCAACATGATTTGTTTCGAAAAAGAGAAGGAATTTTCGATAATCATCAATAACACAAGTTGTATTTGTTCAGATTATTTCATGAATAAAATCAAAGCCATTTTGATGATTTCGTATTTATTGTTAATATAAATACTATTAAACGTACAGTTTATGGAATTAGTTATTTTGATTATGCATTGTAGTTCGACACAAGAAGATTCGTTATGCAACCAACAATACATTTTTGCCATTGTATGATGTAGGCAAGATTACCTATGAACTAGGTACTACTGAGCTAAATTAATTATGATTGTTGTCACAATTTGTGTGGTTAGGTTACATTAGATTAATTCTATTGATGCTGAAATTGTCCAGAATTTGTGAATACATATTATTATTGTGTGTTTATCATGGTTCAGACGAAAATTTGGTGTAGTGGCATTCGTTTATTCACCAGGGAATCGGAAAGCGAAATACAGGAACGAAAACACAGCATGTAGTTATCCAATAGCCAATCAGGAGCCGAAATACAAAATCGAAAACATGGTGTTATTGCTTATCAACACAATCATTTCAACCAATCAAAAACGTGTATTTTAGCATGAATTAAATAATCGCATGTAATACAACAAGTGTATTGATGATTATCGAAACAAAAATTCCTTCGATTTTGAGAAACAAATCATGTTGCTTGGTTTCCCGAAGCAACATGATTTGTTTCGAAAAAGAGAAGGAATTTTCGATAATCATCAATAACACAAGTTGTATTTGTTCAGATTATTTCATGAATAAAATCAAAGCCATTTTGATGATTTCGTATTTATTGTTAATATAAATACTATTAAACGTACAGTTTATGGAATTAGTTATTTTGATTATGCATTGTAGTTCGACACAAGAAGATTCGTTATGCAACCAACAATACATTTTTGCCATTGTATGATGTAGGCAAGATTACCTATGAACTAGGTACTACTGAGCTAAATTAATTATGATTGTTGTCACAATTTGTGTGGTTAGGTTACATTAGATTAATTCTATTGATGCTGAAATTGTCCAGAATTTGTGGAAATGAAGTGGATACATATTGATAGTGTGTGTTTATCATGGTTCAGACGAAAATTTGGTGTAGTGGCATTCATTTATTTACCAGGGAATCGGAAAAAACTATTACAGATTGCAACTAGTAAGTCGTTGTTTAATTAAACTACCCTACTGCCTACGAAACAGAAAGCGAAATACAGAATCGAAAACACAGCATGTAGGTATCCAATAGCCAATCAGGAGCCGAATTACAAAATCGAAAACATGGTGTTATTGCTTATCAACACAATCATTTCAACCAATCAAAAACGTGTATTTTAGCATGAATGAAATAATCAGTTCAATCAAAGGTGCAGAATATATGTGCGTAAAAAGCTAATTACTGAGTCATCCTACAGATCCCGACGGAGGTTCCTCGTCTGCATACCGGTGAATATCCACTTGCAGCCCGCTACTCCGGCAACTCCCTTGAAAGTTGGCGCGTACTGGCGACCGTTCCAAAGTTTTCACCTGATCGGGAGTTCACGCTTGCGTTCGCCTATAGCAGCCGGCTCGTGACTGAAAAGGTGTGTGGACTGAAAAGGAAAAAGAGAATGATAGTTTTTGGGTTGGGTTCGACGTTTTGTTGAAGGACGAATGATGTGCTCGGCACGCATAAAATACGGTCGGAGATAAGGATAAGGGTAGCATAACCCTTTTACACCGATCAAAAAAATAGGAGAGCCAGCAAGAGAGAGATAGAGAGAGAGAGATGAAGAGAGCGCGAAGTGTAAAGGGACAGTTGCCGATTGCGCAGGCGCTTCAAACGTCAATCGGTTTATGTTTACATGTGTTGAGTGACATTAGGTCTGTTCGCTGTGTCTCCATTAACTACACTATTGTACAGAATAGTAGATTGTGTAACACTGATACCGTTCGGTGATTTCCCGTGTACACTTACACTATGTTCGTTGTTAAAATGTTGTAGCACGAAAAAACCAGTTGTTACAATCGATTACAAGTGATAAGTGTAGTGCAAATGGATATTGGATAATATGAGGTTAGACGTATATAATGATATATTTTGAATAAAAACTGCTTCGACAAAATAATGGTTATATTTGTTACCCGGGAATCTTGTCAGATGAACTTGTCAACAATTCATCGTCCGAATTCGCAATGATGATTTCATCATCACTGTGCATTTTTGATACATTCAGAAGAGATTCACAAGCCGTAAATTAATACAAAATAATTATAAGCATAACCTCCAAATTAAAATCCTAGGATTAGCAGAAAGCAGAATAAAAGCACCGAACAGATGATGAACTATCCATCCATGAATATTGACTCTATAGATTAGGAAAACTGTAAGTAGGTTCACTACAAGTGAAAATACCTACTTCTATAGGTTTTTCATTATTTCAAAGTCGATAAACCCAAATTATATTTTGTCTTTTTTTGATGACCTCTTCGAATATCTACTGTGTAGCACCTCATTTGGATAACATGATGATGTCACATTTTTGAATTCTGTAAATATTGCCTGTACCGAGAGAATAGAAGATTATATACTTTTTGCACGACCAGGCGTAAAGTAACCCCTTTTCGCCCGGTTTCAAGGGCGTGAAGTGGTACTTTGGCACACAGTTTCGCAGGCGTGAAATGGTACTTCAGCACACAGTTTCACAGGCGTGAAGTGGTACTTTAGCGCCCGCATGCTACTTTATTGCCCGCAAGGCTTGATGTGACAATTTATCGCCTTGTGGTCGAAAAAGAGTTGGAAAAGAACAATTTTGAGTTTTTTTTTTCCAGAATACTCTCCCAGTTTCTAGAGTTTCCATGGGTTGTCAGATGATATATATTGATCGTTCATCCTTCTCTGTAACAAACTTGAACTGTTTGATTCAACTTCAGAATGACTGTAAAAAAACTTCAATATTGCTATTTTCCACACCATGATTGCAGTCATGTATTCACATGTATATTCAATTTGTATTTTTGTAATTGAATAATTGGCTTGTCCGTTATTGAATATATAAATAAAATGTCAATTAATTTACTTTAACCATTTGTTCACTGTTCATAAAAGAGCGAGTGGCTGAAAACGATTTAAAATTGTCCATTGCGAATCTCACCAAACAAAATTAGTAGTACCGGAACAAAAATAATTACAAATATTTTTTAAAACTGTTGCCATTTCATCCTAATTTTGAGCGATAGCGATATTACCGTCATCTCCGAAAGAGTCTGTGTTTTTTTCAAACCAGAGTCTGCATTCTGAATTGAAGAACTCATTTCAACTTTCTCTATCTAATGCTCTTCAGACATTTCGAAGTATTCACGAAAAACCAACGAAGATTAAACACCCTGTAAGTCGGGAAGTGGCATTATGTGACCCACATGAAACTGACGACCTATTTTGTGACCTAAATTACTTTAATGGGGTGAAATATTGACGTTTAATTTCAAGATACCGAGTAAGCTCTGTTTAACCAACGAAAACCCAATAAATTGTAGCTTCATCATTTCCTCATTAAAGTGGACAACTTCTTAGAGCTTTCGAAACAGGTATATTCCAAATTTACAGGGTGGTTTATTCACAATGAGCTGATGGGAAACTTCTTGAATTGGGTGTCTATGGTGTCTGTAAATTTGTATACGGAACCAATTTAATTGATTCAATGAATATCAATTTTCCCTTATTACATGTATTTAACATGGTTAATTATGATATTGCTTGCCTCTTATCTCTATCTATGATGCGTATCCATTTCAATAAATGGTTTCCTCATGAGAAGATATCGTTTGCCAGACGTGTAAGGATTCATCCATTCAATCATCTGAAAGACAATCTATGATCTATCATCTATCATATGATTGGTATATAACTAAAGTTCTTCAAATTAGGTATTAGCGTTTGATAGGTAGCAATACGCGAATATCCCTGTATGTGAGATCTAATTAATTCCATCTATAATCCCGATTTATCCTTGCATAGATTATACCCCCTCTTCCTCCATTTTGCTGAATGCATTATTGATTGAAAAAAGAATAAGGCGCAAGTACTCATATATTTTGGTCTTTATCGGTTCGATTTTCGCCATTACTAGCTTTCCAGGAAATATTTGAGAGGTTTCTGTTGTGAAATCCTTCGTAGCCATGGCCCGATCAGAACAGGTGTGTTGTGGTCACTGTGAAATATTATTTTTGTGACAAGAACTGAAGTGAGCAGAATGAACAAGTATAGGTAAGTTACCCACAGCTATAAAGTGGAACTTTCAAACCTAGTCACAGAAGAGTGAACCTTCAATTTTATCTTGTTTATTTCAATTCTCATCAGAACCAACAGAAATGAAATAGTATATTTCCTTACGAGTCTGGAAATAGGGATTTTTTCATACGCGTGTGACAAATTCTCAAATCCAGAAGTCATGCAAGCACGGCAATAGTACATTATGATACAAGTTTTATAAGACGCTATTTTGTCGCACGCGTTGTTTGGAGTACGAAGAGCGAAGCGAGGAGTGCTCCAAGTGAACAAATGCGACAACGTGTCTTATAAAACGTGTGTTATATGCAATTTTTTCTATTTTGAATTGATTTGTAGAAAAAAAATGGATTTAATATCGATGAATAACAGAAACATCTTCGATTGGTAACAATGTTCACATTGAAAGAATTAAAATCTGACGCACAAGCGTAAAGCCCAGTTTACAGTTGAGCGATTTTGTTTATATTGCAATACCAGCGGTGAAAAATTCAATGATGTTATTATTTTTATTGGTCAATTTAAATCAAATTACACTCTGAATTGAAATTTACCAATTAAACCATTGAGTTTTTCACTGCTAATATCACCAAATCCAAATCACTCAGCAGTAAGCTGGGCCTAACGCTTCTGACTTTCATTTGACAGTTCGATTGTACCAATTTCCGAATAATAAAAAATGCGTATCGAAATAGAGGCTATTTCGACACGCATTTGCGTTGCACAATGACTTCATTCACAAACAAAATAGAAAAAATCATTTCTGTTATACTTCGTTGAAAATGAGAACATAAGACATAAAAGAAACTTGGAACATTTTTATTTCCGCAGTTTTAGGAATGGAAAAACTTGGAACTACTAGAGTAAGAATATTGAAAATCAACTTACTATAACTATAAAATCAAAGCAGCATTAACAAATACTGCTTTTAGATTGAATTATTATTAATGGTTATGTTCATTGTACAATTCGTATTATTGTACAGGTTCAGTCCTTTTGGAATATACCCTACAGCTTGATGCTTCAGGAAAGTAATAGTTTCTGGATATTTGTTGATGTCGACATTATCTTTAATGGCCAAACAACTCTTTAGCATTGAAAATCGACTCCATAACGTGTAAGATTCCATAGATTTAGCTTTTTCGACAAAATAAACTAGAAGAATATCATCACTTACAGTTTTGATTTTGTTCAGATTTCGCCATTCTGTAAAAAGTTGATATTCGTGTTCATATCCCGACCTGGATTTTACTGGTAATAAATTCGCGGTCGCTTGTCCGCTTGCTCTAGGATATTTTTGGGAACTTCGGGATTTTCATTCATTTCGGAGTTCATTTTGTTGGAATAAATTTGATTATTCACAAAGTTTTTCCGTGCGCTGTTTTCGTGCGCTAGCCCGAAAAAGCCCATCTTACAATATTACTAATATAGATGAAAATAAAGTGATTTCAAAGAAGTATAATAAAAACATTAAAAGATAGAACACGTGTTGATATGAAAAAAGTGCACTCTAGGAATAATTAGGTAGGTATATTATTAGTTGATACTCACTATCGCTTTTGTTACACCACATTAATATTAAATGGATTTTCTTCCTGCGAAATGAAAAAAATTATGGTCGTAGGAAAAATTGTATGTATACAAAACTCGTTGGAAAGTGCATTTGCTGCACTCGTTACGTTTCCGCACTCACCGCTATGCGGCTCGTGCTAAACGACTACTCGTGTGAAATATGTCACTTTTCACACTTGTTATATAATATACCATCACTGAATTACAACCTACAACCACTTGACAACGTGTTTTCTGGTTCTGACGCGCATGTTATAAATTTACGAGAAATTTGTGAAATTAATCCCGAACGATTCAGCGACTGTATATATCAAAAATGATCTATCAAAAACCAAACGAGATATTTATATAGTATATTACACAACAAGTGTGGAAAGTGACATATTTCACACGAGTAGTCGTTCAACACGAGCCGCGTAGCGGTGAGTGCGGAAACGTAGCGAGTGAAGGAAATGCACTTTCCAACGAGTTTTGTACACTATTTTTCCTACGACTTCGAATACTTTCATTTCGCGGGAGGTCTTGTCAAAAATGTAACTTGAGCGGTCTCTAGAATTCCAGGTGGTTTTGATTCAATATCAAGTACTGTTTATTTCCAAATTCAAGACGATATTTGAATACTTCTCCGACAATTCCTCATTATGTGAATTACTAATTGATTGAGTTAGTTTAGTTTGGACAAATTTTATTGATATTGACACCAGCGTACATAAACAACCTTGACACCATACGCCTACTAGCGCCAGTAATCACGCAACCAGGAACACAGAACCATATAAGTATGTAGTGCGCAAGCGCGTACGAGTTACTCGAGTTAGTGCGTCCTTGACTCTTTGCAAACATCGCTGATACCAAAGAATCTTCTCGTTGGTGATACTGTGATATCAAACTGATGCAAGCAGCAAGCCGCGCATAAAACTGTAGCCATACTCTTTTGAATGATCTCACCCGCTGTCATCAACATCGAAATAGTTCCAGCAAAGAGTATAGGTTCCAGTTTTAAAGTGAATTCAGAGGTTATTTATCAAACACATTGAAATTAATAGATAAAGAGTTCTCGGTATAATTCAAAAGGATACAGAAATTTCAATAAATAAAATGTATTTGATTTGAGAACGCTTATATTGACAGTGAGTACTTTGACAATATACCTAATTATTTCTATCAATTCAGGCGACCGTTGTGATATTTTTCATATCAACACTAGTGCTTTTTTTCTTTCAAATAAACAATACCATGGGGATATGAGCTACTTTCTGAATAACAAAACAGTGTGATTATTGACGTTTTCATACGTGGTCGTAGGAAAAATTATAAAATAATCCTCATACCCCTATCTTCAAACTTGTTGCCATTG
Organism: Chrysomela aeneicollis; assembly: GCA_029955515.1. Lineage (NCBI taxonomy): Eukaryota > Metazoa > Arthropoda > Insecta > Coleoptera > Chrysomelidae > Chrysomela > Chrysomela aeneicollis. The sequence goes on along the minus strand of JARUHQ010000018.1, from coordinate 4,441,070 downwards.
GCAATTGCTACTCGAGCCCTTTCGATAATATGTCGTATGATTTTCAATATATTCCCTCTCTCGTGGTACAACATACTACAGAAAATAAAATTGATGAGATTTCATATTTAACATTGAAAACCAACTATTTTCTATCTAGTGTATTTTGACAGTTTTGACAACGGGCTGGCGGAATAAGCTTTGGAGATCACTTTTTCATCACACAGTAAACAGCACGAAAAAGAACAAGTAGGAATAACTGCCAGGAAAAATTCTCGTCGAAAAAAAATCTGAGACATTCATCAGTTTGGTTTGTGATAGTAAAACTTCTGACATGAGGATTATAGCACAAGCTTTATTTTCTCAAACGGGATTGGGAGTCAAGTGATACAGATTTTAATATAACCAACTTATGAATAATATACTACTGTGGTGAAAATTGGCTAGGATACTATTATGTATGCTAAAAATTTCATTGAAATTTATTCACTTCGCGATGCCCTATATATTTTTTATCAAATGGGGATCTTTGTGAAGTTCTATAATATAGTATCCCAATCCTAAAATTTATATTGTCACAATTGGCATTTGTTTCATATGCCCTCAGAGTTGTTGAACTGAAAATACTCACCAATAAATGGGAATAACCTCAACCACTCAACACTGCCAAACAAAAAGCACATTCATTATGAAAACCGAAACGATTGCCTATCTATTCACGCACGCTGTTACCAGCTGCTGCTATCACAATTTTTATCAAGTTTTGCATTTTCATTACCGAAGATAACGAAAAATTCCGAGCACAAAGAGTTAGGTACCCCGGTAAGTTTGGAGCTTCGCGTTGAATAATTAAACCATTATGACATTCTCGATAACGTACTTTTTATATTAGGTATAGTCTCTAATTCGTCGTCATGATCCTATAAAAATAATCATATCTCGTGTGAGTTTAAATTGATGAAACGCGACTGATGGTGTCGAATTAATTCACCTCGCAATTTACTGAAACAAATGTGAATTTCATATAAAAAATTCATCCACAAGCTATGGTCCTTTCAGTGCCCTATTACTACAGGCAGGATTTACCATGGGGTAATTCTGAGTCTGGATTCAATACCCTGATGCTTACGATAATGCTCAAGTGAGTACAAAAGGGTACGTTATGGGTCTTAGCCACCATTTATTTTCAGATGACTGGCTATGAATAGTGTTTTCTCCGCTTATCTGATCACTTTTATCAGATGCTGGTTCCAGCAGGTCAATATATCAGCTTAGGATATTTAGCATCTCCCTTACTCTGTAGAATTCATCCTAGAAGTTTTATTTGCCTTCTAGTTCAATTGACTATGGTGGCTTCTTGATGGTTGATATTCAGTTCCTCCAAGTCTGTTCATCTAGTTATCAAGTTGCATGCGATTTCTTACCGTGGTGTTGAATTTTCTCTATTCTAGGACGATTAGACAGTCCGACAGACCAATGGATTTTGTGACTCCTTCTTTCAGAGAACATATTAGTGACCCCAGGGTTATGTGTTTATCAGCATTGAGTCTATGATGAAGGTTCCTCAACCCCCTTATGTCTAAAAAATCTGATGATCGAGTCAATAGTAGTATTTATGGAAAGACCATCTTGTGAAGTTCTGTTCTATATGCAAACTGGTATCGATGCAGTGGTGTTTCAATCAGTGTCATGTCTATTCAACAGTTTTTCCAAGGTCCTCAGTCCAAGGTACATGATATTCTCAAGTACTCCGCCTTTTCCTGTCCAGTTTCACGAGGTTTTGATATAAATATTGCCCTAATATTCCTCCATGGCTTTCGTAACGTGTCTAAGAGCCAAGATATGTCTCAGCGAGGCTTTATTGCACATTGTACTTTGTCCCTAATGTCCATCAAATTCCTCTAGACCATCTTTTCAGATCCTCCAGTCCATTCTTATCAGCAGGTGTGTGTCGTGTTGCCAATAGGAATGTGAACTCTGAAAATGTCATTCACAGTTTCTTTTTCTGGTGTACCTACTCTTCTTGTTCATTTTCAAAAGATGTGGCTTGCTAATGTCTGTTCTTTCTGGTGATTCTTTGCAGTGGCACACTCTTAAGTACGTACTTTCTATCTTCTCACATACCCTTCTTTCACCAGTTTTTCTTGGCTTGTTCAGTGCTCTTTATTGACGCTGTTGAATATTATCTTAGTTTGTCTCCTTAGTCTTGCAAGCTTAGCCTTCCACCAGGGCACGAACCTCGTAGAAAACTTTTTGATGAGGGGATAATTATTGTTGAGCCAGGTTTCTAGATTATAGAAGCGTCAGTCTTATAACATCAGTTCACCAGTCGATCAGGTTTAAGTTGTTTCGGGTCCCACTATGATAGTTCTCAGATTCAGTGGTAAAAGGTGTTTCTTTAACGTTTTGAAGGATGAATTCATAGAAAAATAATCGTTTTTCTGCTAAGAAGTGTTATATGATAAGCGCGATAAACGAAGATTTTCCCATTTTTGTAATAAGGCAACAAACACAAACTAAAGAATGATTCGATATAGCTGAAGACAACGTTAATGTTACAATTCATTCAGAAGATATTACGTGATTGGTAAATTGGTAAATGGATTTTTACTTGGACCCCTTGTTTCCTCAATAATTGTTTTTTTCTGGTACTCATTACTGGTTCTTTCTCTTCGTGTGTATCTCTGCCCAGAATATTGTGGCGAAGAAGGTAACAGAATTGTTTCGAAATTTGAACAAAAAAATTGATAGTTGTGAATTGATTGTGAATTTATGAAATATGACAGTAATTATATCAGTTTTGAAGTACAATCTGTTTATAGTTCGAAGATGTTGACATCATTTTTAAAAACCTTTGTCCATCATCCTATTTCGCACCACACGATAGGAATAGTATCTGGAGCAGTAGAAAAATGCATAGATATCACAATAAATGTATTATAAAATAGTCGCATGAAAATAGACATTCATTCATCTATCAGGAGTCGTTGGTCAAAAGTTGTGGTCCCAGTTCGACAGTTCATCGGGCGGCACATCGTCGTCTTGGTCGAAGTTGTCGAAATTGGAGGTGTCGCAAGGACCTGTTACTGGGTGTTGGATGGGCGCGGTAAGTGTTCTGGCCACTAGTCCGTCCCAGTCGAACCCTTGGAACCACCTGAAATGCGAAAAATTAAAAAGCCAATCAAAAATATCAAACATAGATTGGAGTTGAATGTCTGGTAGACTACGAGCTGAAAAACTACTTTCCTGGCAAATACCACGCAGAAAATTTAATTATATCTGCTCGTAGTCCATGCAACGATTACACTGTGAATGCAGATACAAATGTTTCTTTCTTCCTAAGACGTGACAAAGTACACATCGAGACAGGCTCTATATCATGTACCAGAGCCTGTGATATCTTCAACTGTAATTTGCACATTAGTGTCCGCTTCATGTGACACATAGAGCACATATAGTAACAAGGCAATGCGATGACGTCATTGAACGAGATAAGAGCATACGTGATTTAGCCATCCTTCACACTTGAACATCCCTGTACTAGATAATAAACATTTATGTTGTACCAGAGTAAGAGAGATTCATAACGATTTATTACTTCTATTTTGTTGGAGTTTGTGTACTTGATGAATTGATGTTTATTAGTTGGCTTGTTCGATGTTGTCTTGACATTATTAAATTGCAGCGAAATGGCAAGACATTTCGAAATTCACCATACTATACCTACTTCATTATTTGAACTGAAATGATTTCGAAACTATAGATTATGATAAATACCACAACTGAGCTAGGGAATTTGTTTTGGCTGGAACTTATTGCCCTGCAGGTTGGATAATGGATATGTCGAGCAAAACAATATATCCTGAGTGGATTTTTAAAAATCCCTAAGTATTTTCGGAGATTGTTTATAGTGACGCAGGAAATGGTGCAGGCATATGACATTTGAAGAAAAAAATACGAACAAATCCGAAAAAATCAATGCACACGAAGAAATCAAGTACCTCTGAATCATTCAATCTGTTGTCTTCAGTACGTGTAAACCTTCCTTAGATATAATCGATTACATTTACACTATTTTTCTGACATCTTAAGATTCGATTGATATGAATATGTGATCGATTTCAATGCGCAATTCTTCCACAATGGAATCCAAATCACCATCACTAACCGACAGTCAATAAAAAAGCGCAGCCATGCAGCTACCGCCCCGATACCGTTCTCGTCAGACCGGTCGCAGTCGAATGAACAAACTCACCTGTGCTTCCTGACGTCTTGTATCCCCCCTCTCTGACATCCCAGCCGCTCGGATGGGCAATGGCTGCACAGGCGCTTGATCAGCCCCTGAGCTGCCCTGCCGACATTGTGCTTGCCGAAGTCGATCATATCGATCCCTTTCAAGATCAGATTGTACGTTTTCATCGGATCATCGGCGGTGAATGGGGGACTGAAACGAGTCAATGAGAGGACTTGAATGATGGAAAAATGTGGTTGACAGGACGAAGGCAAGGCTTCAACTTGATGTGAGCAAAATACGTTTTGCGAGGCCCTCTGGAGGCGAAAGTGGACTGATTTTAAATATCGACCACATCGAATAGACAATTTTTTATTCATTAAATTTGACAACCACTGAGGCGTGCAATCGCATCTGCATCATAAAAAAACACAAAACACGTAGTCAAGTGCAGTTAAACTTTTTGTGTTTGGCAGGAAATTGAAAACAAAAATCAGAATCATGTCTCGGAACACACCAATTGGGAAAAATGTTATTCATCACAGTATATTATGATATAAGTTTTATAAGACAATGAGTCTTATGAAACGTGTGTCATGTACAATTTCTTGTATTTTGCATTAATTTGAAGTCGTTTATTGAAGAACATTGATTCAATATCGATAAATAACTGGAAGATCTTAGATTGGTAACAATGATGACATTAAAATATTCAAAATATGACGCACAAGCTTAAATCCTAGTTTACTGTTGAGCGATTTTGATTTTTGCGATACCAGCGGTGAAAAATGCAATGCTGTTATTGTTTTTATTGGTCATTTTGAATGAAATCACACTCTGAATTGATATGAACTGATAAAAACATTGAGTTTTTTACTCCTAGTATCACCAAATCATATATCGCTCTAAGCTGAGCCTAACTCTTCTGACTTTCATTGGACAGTTGTACCAACCTTCGAATAATAAAAAAAAGTATCGAAACAGAGGCTATTTCGATAGGTACGCATTTGCATTTCATAATGACTTCATTATAGAGCCAGAATAGAAAGAAGTTGTTCAAAACGACGTTTTGAATAGAAAAATTAATCCCTTCTGCCATAAAAAGGTCATTTTGGACCATACATTTCTGACAAAGGAAATCATTAGGTGAAAAATCGCACTATTTTTTTTCTATTCGGAAAAAAATTTCAATCTGTGAATAGGTTCTCATATCAAAAATTGAACCAATTTTTTGTATGAGTTAAGAATTCAAACTAAACTTGAACTTTTATGAAAAATAAACATTAACGAAATTATTATAATTTATATAACATTTCAGCGAACTCTTATGAAGTAGCTGAAAACTCGTTGAACTCACAGAATCCTTGCCTGCGAATCTTTACAGAATATCATTCGAAATATGTATTTTTGCTTGCTTTTCTAATGAGTTTTTTCTATGGAATAAACCTTATTTATATATTTTTTATTTCCCGCCAAACACGAAAAGTCGAACGGTACAGTACAGGGTGGCCAGATAAGAATACGTATATAATAATATTTTGTCTTAACCTCTCGAAAATACTTATATTAGGTTGTCTCCTTCTTAGATAGCGATTAAAATATATCTCTGATGCATTATCACAATTTTCATTACTATTATTTATTTCATATTTCTCGTAATTTTCGTAAGACATCCCCAATTTCACTATTAAATGAGATGATTCATGTTATGACAGAGATAAACGGATGAACCATGTCATAGATGACTCCCACCACTTGGAATTAATAAATGAAAAGCGAAAAGTAATCAGGTAAAATGTTATTTTCACTAAATTAACAATGTTTGCTCTATCTGTTACATGAGGAGGTGCTTTAGATAATTCACAGTCCCCATATTTTCAATCATGCAAGAGATTATGAGTTTGATGTCATCAATATACCTATGGTAGAGGCGACCGTTTCTTTAATATTTTCGCCCATGAGCGCAAATGATTTGTTCAAAGATCAAATGCCAAATACAGATCAACTAATCATGTCCAAAGAAGAATAATTACTGCAGGTGGCCTATATGAAGTCATAAACAGATGAATCTCAAAAGCGCCGAAAATATAAGTTATGGTCAACTTCGTTTATCAACTAGAATGATAAAGACAAGAATTCACAAACAAATGTACTCAAAAAGGGGCCGATCAAAAGACATTAAAGGCATATCACTGATATCAATGAGAAAAACAAAGTCATTAATTTGAGGCTCGATAAAAAATATTGTGCACGTGTTCTTTTGTCGAAGTGCCGCTTTGATAGGAACAAAGGGAAGATGTTGATATAAAAATAATGACCAAAAGTCAATCGAAAGCAGTCACAAACATGGCTCGGAGGAGCTAAGTTCCTCAATACCGTGGTCACCACGGTTTGTTTTGAAGCTATGTAGCTGATTCTTTGTCGACAGACATCAGAACATACTTTGTCCGTATTGCAAGTTGTCGCTAGACATTGCAAAAGTTAGTCTTCAGACTGATAGTGAAGCTCAACAGTGTTTGTAAAAGTAACTTGTACAGTTGAAAGTTTTCTCAGTTTAAACCATTCAGTTTGCAAGTGTGGCGAATTTCAAGTATTGCATACGAAGTGAAAAGTGAACCAGATACAAAATATGTAAGTTGTCCTATATAAATGCCCGTAGGAAAATGTTTCATATCATTGACACAGAAATAATTTGAAAGGCACATGTTAGGGAAATTATGACATTCAACTCAGAGGGTGTATTTTGTCGGATATATAGTAGCCAGGGTTGTATTTGAATATATTAAAGTATTTGACGTAAGATTTTCTGATTACAAAGGTGACTAATAAAATAGCTTTTTGTATTGAACGTGATGGGATAATTACCTATATGATTGTATTTTGTATTTTTTTATGTAAATCAATATGGTTCTTTCAGGAGTAAATATAAATCTTGATAATATTTCTATATGTCAGTAGACCACCATATTTATTTTTTGAATAAATACTTCATGTTAAAATTAAGTTATTCAATGCCGTTGTCATTCATCCGCCTGTAACACCTTACCCTAATAACATCTGTAGCTTACCACCTCACATATAGGACAAATCCGCTCAGCCTATTCAAAAATAATTCAACATCTTATCAACTAGTGAGGTGTGCAGCACACCAGGCGTGCTATTCTCGAAATCATACGTAGCCGATTTTCGTACGAATTTTGACAGATTGCGCATGGTTCTGACAAGTTTGTATTCTCGAACCGTCTGTCGTAGCTCGTATACGAAAAATCTTCTACGTTTGGACGCGTATGGGGTGTATGTGTACGAAATTGAATATTTTCATACGAATTTCCGCTGACAGTGACATAACATAAGAAAATTGTATTTGATTCCAGTTTTGATGTAGATTTTCGAGTATTCATTATTGTTCTGATTGATATTTGTCCTGTGGAGTTGTAAAATGGCCCATTTTTATCATCTGATACATTTCTTTATATAATATTAGCTCCTATATAATGTGGTCCTGCGAATCCCAAATAAGTTTGCACAATGAAAGAAAATATTCTGTGATCTATTGAAGTAGGTACCTATATCAAATGTTTCTCATTGCCTTTTGCCACTTCTTCCAATCCTTTTTTGCTCCCGGCATAGTATTCAATGTTTCTGATGATGTTAGGATTCCCATGAACCTCTCGCTTCTTTAAGTGATACCTTTCATTTGTGAACTACCCTAGATGATTTTTCAATACTCCACCAACTCCACTTTCTGTTCCGGAGATGTGGAACTCATATACATTGCAGTTGCTGATGTAGTATCATGTCAACATATGAAGTTATCAAACTATCCGCCAAAATATTATGACTAAAACTAGCGGAGTTTATTTTATTCCTAGAAATATTCTCTCGATATGGTTGGGAACACTGGTAGCTGTGCAATGTTGTCATATTTTTCGTGCGCCCGCTTCAAAAAGTTCGTATGGATATTTCGTATGTTCTACTTCGGAGTTCGAGAATGCACTCGTATTGACGTATACGAATATTTTTTTATACGATGTCATTCGTATACGCGAGAAAGTCACATGACTTCGAGAATAGCTCCCTCCAGTTCATATCCGCCAAATTCAGAAACACTTTCACCAAAAACCCTTCCATTCACCCCCACTCACCTGCCCGTCAGCAACTCGTGCATCAATATACCGAGCGCCCAAAAATCGACCGCCCCATCGTGGCCTTTGTTGAGAATCGTCTCGGGCGCCACGTAATCGGGCGTGCCGCAGAACGTCCAAGTTTTGCTGCTGTAGCCCAACCTCTTCGCGAACCCGAAGTCGGTGAGCTTCACGTAGCCCCGCGAGTCCAGCAAGAGGTTCTCCGGCTTCAAGTCCCTGCAGAACAACCATCAGGAAAAGTTCACTCGAAAGACCATACGAGTCAACGAGAAGAAGAAACATCATAATTATATCTATATTATATCTATATATAACCACAATATTGAGCATACGCTATAAGACTCAGACGAATAAAATACTTAGACATCCTTTTCATGATACCAACACGACTGTCAAACCTTCTTGTTTCCACGATAAGAATATCTATCGTTCGAGCCTCGTCGGACCAACTCGCCATAGTCGTGTTTCGAACGAGTTTCTCAGATTGTTTACGATTCATGACGTGGTTATTCGTGTTGTCGTAATACGACATTCTCAAAGCGTTGATTTGTGCGTTTTTTCACCGATTAATTCACTTTTCGTGTATCAAAATATACTGTTCTTCACTTAAACTGATAAAAAATGTTGTATTTGTGGTAAAAAGCAGATTTATGGGATTAAAGTGTCAATAGTGTCATTTCATTGGTGAGTGCAATAGTCGTACGTTCGGGAATGGAACAATGTGGAATAATGCATAGATATTTATTCTATTCAAGATGATGAATATATTCAGTTGATAGAAATTGTATTTTACAGATTTCCTTCATGTAGAATATAATACAAATGAACAATGATGAATATAATATATGTTTCAAATAATCAATTCGTGTTATATTTCTGTGGTTTTATCCGTCTGAATATTTGCCTCTATAAATTTCATTTCGCACGACTATGAAAAAGAAGGGTCAACATTACCGCCCGCTCCCCTCCTCTCTCCCCGATACCAAGAGAGATAGTTAGATCTTGCTTTCAAACAACGTAATGCATGAGAGATAGGAAGGGCCAGTATTTTTTTCGTCCGAGCTATAAGAGAAGTCAAAGTGAAGCAAAATTTCTTATATTTATCGTATCTCTAATATATTTTCCTAACCGGCAAGGTTTATCTAGGGCGCATGCGCGAAACATAGGAACCTATCCGAGTGCTTGAATATGTGAATATTGATAGAAGCAGGAGCACTCCTTTCAGCTTTAAAAGATTGAATTAAGATTAAAACAATAATGGTAGAAGCATATGAAATTATTCTGATCTTTCCAATATTTTGTTGGACATTATATTTATATCTTGATTTCTGGAATCGTGGAAGATAATCTGGATATGACCTGGACAGGACACCGACACTGGACATATTTAAGACAGTCTTGAACCTGACTTACGATCAGTAATGAACTAACGAAACACAAACACTCAATACGCAATCGAACAACCAATTAGGAGGAACATATTAACAACCCAAGTAGCATTTTGGCGACGATAACCACATAATAAACTAAAATTAACGTTTTACTTGGTGTGGAAATCAGTCATTTATGAAACGACGCTCTTCGAACCACCGGACCATACCGGACGTTGTATCAGTGTTGAACATGACTTTAGTTAATCGACGACGTTGTTACAAGGTTAAACCCAACCGACTTCATGTAGTAAAAATTTTGGGAATTGGGGGATGTAACGTTCTAAAAACGTTTGAATCATAACTCTAGTTATGTCAGCAATACATCAATCAACGGTTATGTTCAACGTTTTCCCGACGTTGAACCGATCTTGTGAGATTTAACTTGGCAGTGAGCAATTTTTTATAAAAATTGTAAACGTTTTCGTGAAGTCATATTTTGCAGTTTACTTTTCCAAATATTCAATATAGAGGACATGCCACATGACAACAAGAACATACTGTTGGCTAAATTGCTTCAAAGAAAGAATAAATATCTAGTAAGAGAAGAAAAACTTGATCCGACCCAACCTCAAAAAATTTATTAAAAATTATGCCTGAAGACGGAAAACTGCAGTTCTTTTGGAACAAATGCTAACCTGGATGCAGAGATTGAGGGAAGCAACTAATTTTTCGAAGAACACTACTGACAATTGTATGACACAGAAGAGCCCGTTTCAAAATGTGGAGCGAGGTGTGTTCGTTAGTTGGACTTCGTTCAGTTTTTGGTCGGATAACCAACTTCAGTCGCACTTTGGTTATATTTAGTTGTCTGGATGACTAAGGTTGAAAGCAGTGTATTTTTCAGTTATCTGATATCCTAAGTCGTGTTGATGTCTATTATAATACTACGCCATGTTTGATGCGTAATTATCTTCGGAAATATTGTCGGTCATTGAAATTTGGGACATAAACACACATTAACAAAGGTCACCAGTACTCAAGAAACGATTAATATATTATTGTATCCTCTATAGTTCGCGTTTGGATAAATTTTAACTTTGAATATTATATATCCAAATTATTTTGTTTGTTTTTTTTTCATCGAGTTTTGAGAAATTTGCAACGGATTGAGGGAGCGCGTATTTTTTGGCGTAAAACAATAGAATATTTGACAATAAACTGATATGCGTTGATAATTTCTGTTTGGAAATCTATATTTTCAGGCAATATAAATAGAGTAGGTACCTATCATGAGCACACAAGTAAAACATTGGTAGTCCTCAGAAAGTTTTTACCAAGTGTCCATTTTGGTGATCAGTATAATGATTTGGTTGGAATATTTACTAATTTCTGAACACCGTGGAAAGTGAACTGTCATCGCTGCGCAAGAGGGCGCAAGTGTGTAGTTGTTTTTTGGTAAGTTTAGCAACGTTTAGGAAACGACCAACTGCTACCTACAGTTGAAAGTGAAACGTTTCAAAAACCCAAATATGATTGACCAAATTCCTGCAAAACAGGGTCGTGACAACGTAATATTAAAGTCGACTGCGCAACTCATGTTTGGTTGCGCAACTTTTTCAAACACGTCGCCACAACGTTAAAATGCTGCTTGGGGTGATTGTCATTCATTCCAAGGCCAATTTATAAACTATCAGAAGGATATCTATTGTTGCCGAACACACCCGTTCATTACCTGTAGATTATCCCTCTAGAGTGTAAGTAATCGAACGCTTCTATCACACAGCCGACTATGAATCTGGTGATGCTATCGTCGAAGCTACCCCTGTCTCTCAGGATGGTCCACACTTCTCCCCCTAGGCAAGCTTCCAGCAGCATGTAGACATATTTCGAATCACGATACGTTCTATACAACCTGAAGGTAAGCGTTGGTTCACTATAGCGGAGAAGATTCGGTATTCCTCCTACCTGCATATGAAAGGACTTCGACAACCCATCATGATATTCCTCTCGCTGAAGATGTGCTCTTGTTGTTGCGTGTCGACGATGTGTTGTTTCTTGAGACACTTGAGGGCGAACGTGAATGATGGGTCCTTGGTGTACTGGACTAGTTCTACTCTTCCGAAACCTCCTAGGCCCAACGTGGCTACGACTTCCAGGTCGTCTAGAGTGATGTATTCGTATTCTGAAACGCACGATCAAATCATATCTATACGACTATTGGATACTACATCGATTACATAAATGCGTTATCTATTGGTATAGATGATTCCTCATGTGTTGTATTCTCAACATTATTCAACTCCTGATAACCAATCACAAACTTCGAGACTTCAGATTTTAACAGGCTGAAAAGCCAATGACGAAGCTGCAAGGAAGCAACATTTTCGAAAGTTTGCTCTGCTCCCCTGACTCGGTTAACACGATAACGTCATTTCTAATCTGACGAACTGTCACACGAGTTGCGACGTGATTGATTCATATATATGTATAATAACAACTATATTCTTCTCTTCACGCGAAAGTGAGGCGCGTTTTGGAAAAACGAAAGACTGTCTGGCTTGCTAATGATGAATTGTGCGCATGCGCGGGTTTTGACGAGTTGAAATCCACTGACGTTTTTAGAATTTCATAGGTTAGGTATATTTGTTAACCCAAATTATGTAAAAGAGCGTTAATATAGTTATTAATGTACTTACTGATTGTTTACAGAAGTGATTAGTGAGTGATAACAGTGATTGATCAAAAATTAGCCCACACGAATCTTATTCCGATGACTTTATCGTCACAGGTTTCTATGCAAATCGCAAGTATCGCTTTGTAGATCTCATCCATTTCTGCATCTATCATCAACTATTATCCAAAATCGTCCAACAATCCATCGATAAACGAGTATTTGAAAAATATAACATAAAATCATCGAATTGAAGGTTGCATTTGATTGATTTTTAATAACTATCATGCGTTTGTCGTTCACTGGAAAGCTATACTCTCCTCCATGATGAAAACGGATGTCGATTCTTCATTCAAACTTACGCATATTCGCGATTTGTCCCGCAGACTGTCATTTGTTTTATATCTCGGCTTCAGCTCTGGTATCCATGTTACCTATATAGTTATTATTAGATATGTGGATTGATACAAAGAGTAATGTCGAATATGAGGAGTGAATGAACATGACGAAATATGTATAGCGTCAGATTGAAAGTTTGCTCCAATGGTGTAGCCTCCATGTACTAAAGCTAGATATTTTTCTGTTTTGCACTAATCTTCATAACATTGCCAGGTATTACAGTTGGTTAGGCAGAAGTTAAAAGTAGTTGACGAGGTGAGTTCCAATCCCCCCAAAACATGATTTCTTTCATATTTCTCTATTCTCTACATCACCGCGTACTTCGATATTTTTCATAAGATACAGGGCGTACTAGTGTAACTAGACAATTTTCAGCTATAGTCGCAGTGAAAGAGAAGTCTTCTACTCGCGTTCAATGGCTATCAATTATTATCTTCGATGATGTCAAAACTCGCCTTCGACTTATGGTGGATTTATGCAGCGATTTTAAGTCATAAGATTTAAGTTGTAAGTTTTTAGTCATAAGTCGTAAGAAGTTCAATCATTGGTTTTCAATGTTACCATTCATACACTTGACATAAGTTTTAAGTTGCAAGTCATAAGTTTTAAGTCATAAGAATGTTGGCCAACTTTTATCTCTTATGGCTTAAAACTTAAAACTGATCATATTTGCGCATGCGTTCGAAGTTTTCAAATCTGTGACGGTTTTTTATAGGTTATTGTCTGTGATTGTGTTGTTTATTCGAACTTATATAAGAATTATCAGATTATAAAAAGAAAAAATGTATATTGATGACTGAAATTGTAAAGTGACCACTGACACAACCACAGAAATTGACCCATGGGGGAAGTTTTCCTTAAGACATGACAGTCCTTAATAATTCCTGCATAAATGGTGTTTTTTCCTTTATGTCTTAAATCTTATTACTAAAAACTTACGACTTAAAACTTATGACTTAAAATTGCTGCATAAATCCACCATTATTCACTAAGTATCTATCTATCTATCTTTGCATGAATATCTCCGTTATCCCTTCCAGTTTATAAAAAATATTTGTTCTTGTAATTGAATTTACGTTGTTGAATCAATATAACCTCGAAAACATGAAGCAGTCGTGAGAAAATTGAAAAGCAAACATTATTGATGATTCGATGCGTTGTATTTTTTGAAATACGATAAGCACCTTTATTCGTTATTTGAAAAGAAAATTTGCATTATTATTTCAAAAAACTATGAATATTTGTGATAGAAGTTGAGAATTCACTTTGCTAATGGCAAATACTTATTTGAAGTAGCATACTCCCAAACCTAATTGATGAGGAGTTATTTAAGCAGTTTATGGAGTTCACATAGTCAATCGTTTGCCATTCAGGTTAAATGTAGCACCAGAACTATATCAAAATTCGAATAATAGACACTGGAATGCAAGGTTTACTTTTTTGACTCTTTATATTTGGAAAGCATATAATTGTTGCGAAGAGCTCAATTATTGCTAGGACGTACGAAGGAAAAAACCACGAATTGCAATAAGTAACACAAAAATCAAAATGAGATTTGAAATCTCGTACATCAAAAATTCACCTAAAAAACATCTAGAATGTTTGAAAATGTAGACTACGAGCGGAAAACAACTACCTTCCTGGCAAATACCACGCAGGATATTGAATTATATCTACTCGTAGTCTATGCACCGATTAACTAAGTTAATTCAGAATGCAAGTGTTTCTTTCCTCCTAATACGTGGTTATAGTTACATTGAGACAGGCACGCCTAACAACCTACAGACCGGTTTTGGGCTTATTGGCCCTCATCAGTGCAGGGTAGTCAACCGAGAAGAGATCTTGAGATCTCCACTCGAAGCGTTGCCTGTCCCAATGCATTCAATCGACGCATATTTATTTCATAGCACATAACATAACTTAGTTGATCGGTGCATAGACTACAAGTAGATACAATTCAATATTCTGCGTGGTATTTGCCAGGAAGGTAGTTGTTTTCTGCTCGTAGTCTCCCTTTTCAAACATCCTAGATGTTTTTTAGGTTGTTGACGTACGAGATTTCAAATCTCATTTTGATTTTTGCGTTGCTAATTGAGTAGTGTAAATGATAAAGGAAGAAATGAAGCCAGATAACGATAGAATGACTGTTTTAAAAATAAAAAAAAAAGCAGAATATTTCAGGAATAATCGATTATCAGTTGAGAAGTTTTATACCACAAGAGAATTTATATCCGGATATGGACGATTTCATAAGCTTTTAGGCTTCATACGAAATAAAAAATTATAATAACACACCACCTGTGCTTGCTACCTTTGATGAAAATGAAGAAATAACTATTCAAAAGAATGCTAGTTAGGGGCCTGTGTGTTGTTTATTACAGCTCATGAATTTCTTGCTTTGGCGTCCAGTGCCTTAACTGCTGTTGAAACCAGATGAACTCGAATAGATAAACAGTTTATGGAAATTCACTGAGTATCTCTTAGATTCCATAATTTTATTCATGGGCGGAATGTCAAAGTTGAGTCTGATGAGAGATGGATAGATAGACTGGTGAAATCACTTCCTATCCTGTGACTGGTCCCAAATCTCTTGATTTCGCCTACTTCGATAAAACGTGTATAACGTGACATGGCGTGGGTGAATCTCGCTAGGTGAAGCCGCGATTTCAACCAAATTTACAGGTTACTGCAGGTGTCAATACGAAAATATGAATATTTGATTCTGCATGACTTCTAATCGTTTCTAACAATTTCATGGAGCCATTTTCCAATTTGTTTGATGCGAATATGTATCGAACATGATTGAAAGAAAATTCTTCAAATATCTTTCGACAGTATTGCCATCTATTGTTGTACAGGAGAACCCCACGTAATGAGCTGAAATTCAATTGTTCCAAATCAAGGATTTGTCTGCTGAAACAATTGAAGAGTAGCGCCACCAGGTCTTATTTCCATCATTGTCTGATAATAGGCTGCCAACTTTTGAGAAATGACGTCGTAACTGTCACATACCAAGAAGCATGTCTATTCTTTCAAGATTGGAAGATTGCCTCTACGTCTTTACCTTGTTGTTCAGATGAAGACGAAGGCTTATTCAACCTTTCTTCGTCGCCATAATCCTTTTCTCTGATCTCGCTGATGTCTCCGATCAGCTGTTTGAAATGCTCCCTGTCCAGCGTCAAGCATTCGACGCCCGGACTGGCAGATATCACAGACGCCGTCCTGAAGTCTTCCTTCAGCAACGCCTGTTCCCCGAAGTAGTCTCCTCGATGGAGCTCTCGGATTTCTTCGTCTTCCATGCGACCTAGACGAAGTCACATTTTGAGTTGAAAAATAACAGCTCGATACAAGATCATCAGTGCAGTATTCAACATAATCAAGTGATTATCGAAGATTTTTACCTCGATTTTTAGGGTGGATTTATGAAAACTTTGCAGCATTTAACATTTGAAATTTATCACTTAAGAATTGAGACATGATAGTGGTTAGTTATAAAGATACTCTACATCTAAAACTGATTCAAGATTCTATATTCTCTATTAGATTCAAATAAGAAAGCAAGTGGAATAGAGCTTATGCCTATTTGACGGTCTTAATTTGAATTATCTGCTTTGTTGTTTCTTTACAATAAGATTGGAATGAACTCCAAAGGACGGACTGATAATAAAACCTGAATCCAAATTGGCAGCAACCACATTGTTTCTATTTTGAAAATTTTCCATAAAATCACAATGATTTTGAATAATTGCGGGAGACAAAGATGCCAATTTCGATCACAAAACATGCGCAAGTCATATTTTCCTTTTGAAAGTTTGTCATCTTTTTGAATCTTTAGTGCCGGTTGCATAAAAGCCCGTCAAGCCTTCTGTTAACTTAACGTGGGATTAACTGCTAATGCGCGAGCTAAGGCATGCGTTGCCGTGGTTATAAACAAATCAAATATTTAATCGTCTGTTAAATCTTTATGCAACCGACCCCTAGTGTAACATAAATCTCAAATGTTTTTCCATATCAGGCATCTGTCTAAGGATAAAGTCTCAGATCTTAAGTGAAAACTGTTACATTTTTTCAAAGAGTCACCCTTAGTCGACCTAAAAGTCCTGAATTAACCTTGCAGAATGATATTTTGAAGTCACAAGTTCGACTTTATAACAGGGTGGCAATCTCATGGTAACAATAAGTCATTATATTTTACTTTATTTGAATTGTGTAGGTACCTATACTTTCAAAAAACACATATTCGACGAATTAATGAATCTAAAGTTACTACTTAAGCTTAATTTATAAACTCCGCTGCCGTAGCTACAGTTGACGCTGCAGTTAGATGGAATGTGCTAAAAAATAAACATCTGTTCATAAATTCCGCAGCTCACGCAGGTGCCGTCGGATATCTTCTCAATAAATTTTGGAACGGCAACGTCAACTGTAGCTACGGCAGCGGAGATTATAAATTGAGCTTTAGACTTATACTAGAGTCACTGATTCGAAATAGTTTCATTCATTTGACCAACTCTGAAATCAATGAATAGTTCATATTGAACAATATTTGAAATCGAAATTCAATAATGTGTTCCAATAAAGGACATATCAAGAAGAAGAACCTACCTGGAAGACGTTGTGTCACTTTGACAGATCCACTGCTGATGATATAGAACGTGTCTCCGCTTGCACCTTGTCTCACGATGTGGACACCAGCAGGATAAAATTCCTGTGTTTCAACAGAGATACGAAAAAAAGTTAGACATTTCATTTTACTAAAGTGACGAAATGATTGAGAAAATGAAAGTGTGCAAAACACCTACCACATATTCTTCAAACGAAAACAATTCGATTCAAGCAAATTCACCTTTATACAAAGTTGGACGCTAGTCAATTTTCGATCAATCTCATCGTTTTGATGAAATTTCATGAAAAAATTCATTTTAATCTAAACGTGGCTGATAATGTTTCGAATTATTGTAAGATGAAGTTTTGGACATGGTCTAAAAGTATGAATTTTTGAATCCAATCAGTCTAGCAATCAGTTCTGAATCTTCTTCTAAACACTTTCTATGATTTGTGCAATCCGAATGTCGAACTGTGCTGGTGGTCGAGTGCGTGTATCGCTGACTTGTAGTCTAGAGGTTCTGGGTTCGAATCCCGGGGCTATTAGAAATATTTATTTATTTCTGTAGCATCTTTTAGCGGGAGGAGATAGGTGACCAACCGAACATACTTGGTACCTAGATTTCAATCCTTCGGATTCTCAACGATAACCAGCCGAGTAGTGCTTCGGATGACACTTAAAAAGCCAAGGTCCCTGTCTTCCTTACTCACACAAGTCTCAATGAGACTTCGAGGGTTGCTTTGCAACTAAGTTGGCGGTTAAAAACACTTTTCAAACTTTACACTTTTCAAACTCAAACCCCTTAAAAGAATCGAACTCTACGCCCGTGGGACGATATTCAGCGGGATTATAATATTAATTCAATTATCAGATAACCTAATTCAAATCACATGGGCCGTTTCAAAGTTGAAAGCAAAGACGATTTGAAAATTCCAACTTCAGAGCTGTCTAGTGCCCAAATTCAGCAATAGGGTTTTGTAAAAACCTTTTGGGAACACCCTGTACATGGGATTTTCCGTTCTTTCACGAAAGAAGATTATCACTCACCACTTCTAAAACATCGGCAATTTTTGCCAGAACGTCATTGTTGAGATTCTGCAATAGGGGTACAGATTTGAGGAAGTTGATGTTATCTTGTAGACGTTGCAATCCAGTCCTCATCATGATCTGTTGGAAGACTTTCCTGTCCAAAATCCATACTTTCACGTCGTTTACAGCTATGGAAAACGTGGGTATTATTATTCATACAGTGCTTCCCAAAATTATCATTGGTAATTTTTTTCCGAATCGACTTTTGGGCATTTATTTATTAGGTTATTTGCGTATTTTATCGATTGTGGAAATGGCTTCAATTTTTTCTCTATTGTTCGAAGAAGAGTAACAACTATTGATGAGCTGAGGATAAGGAGAAGTGAATGAAGGATTATTCAAGCATCTTTCATAACTTTGTTATACCGGGTGTTTCACAGTGGATGGAACATTAGAAGTATCTGGAGAACAGAAAGACAGATCATTTCGAAAATTTGTGGGCGTCGATAATCAAACTGGCTCTATCCGTCTAAAATATTTCATCAATACAGTGTGGCCGCTTCTATCGAAAAGTAGCAACAACTTTGTTATTTCAAATAGAACACCCTGTAGTTCATTCCATTTTTAGATTCTTCTTAAAGATCTGATTTCGTCGATATATCATACTTGGGGAATAGCGAGAGAGATTACAGAGATATAGGGTGTGAAAAATTGAGATTTTTCAAGTTTAGGAATTTTTTTGTGTCGAAACTATTCATTTCTGCTCAAAACGGCTTACATGTCCCTATCTTAACTTTTCATTTACTATCTACTGACATTTGATAGAAACAAATAGAGGGTGATGCAAAACTCAAAATTCTGAACCACCCGTATTTGTTTCGATTAAATATCAATCGATAGTAAATGGAAAGTTGAGATAGGGACATGTAAGCCGTTTTGAGCAAGAATGGATAGTTTCGACACAAAAAATTCCTAAATTTGAAAAATCTCGATTTTTCACCCCCTATATCCCCCTGTATATTCGATAATTTTGTTTGTTTTTTGGGAAAAAACTTATTGCTCATCTTTCATCTTCGCTTCGAACTTAAAATTTTAGTTTTGAAGTAAGTGATTTTTACAGAAATGTTCTAGATACTCAATTAAACTGTCGAAATTTAGTTTTTATATTTTAATTCGAAAACTGAAACCAACGCATGAAATTTCCTCTCAGCATGGGAACGCGGAACCGAAAACCGGGCACCTTGTATCCAGCACCAGCTCCACAAATTCCAACTTCACACCCCCACGACTCACCCCTGATCGACGCCGTCCTCGTGCAATTATACAGAATGGCCAACTCGCCGAACGCCTTGCCGGGGCCCATGTGGCCCAACACCTTCGCGTCCTTGATGACCTCAAGGTCGCCCTGGGCCGACACAAAGAGGGCGCCACCGGCCTCGCCCTCGGTGATGACGAGCGAGCCGGCGGGGAACTCCTTGGAGTACATGCTGTCGACCATCTCGCGCACCTGGCACGTGTCCATGTTCTTGAGGAAGTCGTTGTCCAGTATGGCGCCTTTTATCAGCTGCTTGGACCTGGACGTCGGTGGAATGTTTATTTTCATGTATGCGACTGCGTGGAATGAACGTTGTTCGAATAACGTTATTTTGATGAGTACAATCACGTTAATTTAACTTCAGATGTTGACTGTTCATGTTCTTCATATTCCTTCGAAACTTTTGCGTTTATTATTAACTGCTCAGTCCTGGCCGTTATTCTAACAGATCTTTCGACACATACAATTACACCAAATGAATGTGGAATGTGGACGTTATAATGAGCTGCTCAGACTCGAGCATCAACTGGATTTATATACTTCCATAGATAGAACTAAGTTAAATATATACGTTAGATGTTTATGGTTATAAACATTTTCAACTTTTTTTTTTTGGAAATATCGCGACTTCCATTAGCTGCTCAGACCTGAAGGTTAGTTGAACCACAGATTAACCACATTGCGTGAAATTCACATAAGATATCTCTAATTTATAAGTATGTTACCTTTTTTAATTGGGAAATGTAACAATATTCATCAGCTCATGGGAACTAGACGTTATGGAAACGTTTATTCCAATAAATACACTTAAGTGAATTGAAAGAAAGAAGTTGACTGTTATAACATGTTCATCATATTTTTTCCGGAAACATTGCGCCTTTTATCAGTTTATTATTATATTGCATGTATTATCAGTTGCTTGAACCTGGACGTTAGCTGAACGTTTATTTTCATGAAATAAACGTTATTCCTACATGGTTATTTCGAGTACGTGAGAAGTTGACTGTTATGTTCTTCATATTCATTCGGAACTATTCCGCTTATTATTAGCTACTTGGACCTATACGTTAGTTGAACTTGTATTTTCATGGATACAACTACGTACGTGAGATAAACGTTATTCGAATATCGTTATTTAGAGTACGATCAAGTGAATAAAACGTGAGAAGTTGACTGTAAGAACATGTTCTTCATATTCCTTCAGAACTATTACGTTGATTATTAGCTGCTTGGACCTGGACATTAGTTGAACGTTTATTTTCATGAACACAACTACGTGAAATGAACGTTATTCAAATAGTGTTATTTCTAGTACGATTTCGTGAACTGAACGTGAGAAGTTGACTGTTATGGTCTTCATATTCCTTCGGAACTATTGCGTTTATAAATAGCTGTTTGAACCTAAATATTAGTTAACGTATATTTTCATTACTAGAATTGAGTGAAATGCACATTAGATATCCCTTGTTCATAAGTAAGTGCATGTTGATCTTGTGTTTTGGGCAAAATAAAGCTCTTCACTAGTTGGATGTTATGGAAACGTTTTAATTCCGATAAATACAATTACGTGAATAGGAAGGAAGAAGTTCTGTGATTTGGGAGATTTAGTTCTGGAGTGTTTCTTTCTTCTGCCGCATGATGTCGCCACTTCCAATTGTCTGTTGGAACGCGGCTCAGTGCGGTCAAATAAACGCGACGAAGGTGCATTGGGACAGGCAACGCTTCGAGTGGAGATCTTACGGTCTCTACTCGGATAACTACCCTGCACTGATGAGGGCCAATAAGCCCGAAACCGGTCTGTAGGTTGTTAGGCGTGCCTGTCCCGATGTGAATTTGTCACGTCTTAGGAAGAAAGAAACATTTGCGATCTGCATTCACAGTGTGAATCGTTGCATGGATTACGAGCAGATATAATTCAATGTTCTGCGTGGTATTTACCAGGAAAGTAGTTGTTTTCTGCTCGTAGTCTACCAGACATTCATTTCAAACTATGTTTGATATTCTAATTGGATAGACTAATTTCTCTTTCTAAAATTGTTGTCCAATTTATGGCTTTTCCATTTTTCATTTATTAGCTTAGTCGAGCTATAAGCCACTTCCAAGTTCTGTGATTTGGGAGATTTAGTTCTGGAGTGTTTCTTTCTTCTGCCGCATGGTGTCGCCACTTCCAATTGTCTGTTGGAACGCGGCTCAGTGCGGTCAAATAAACGCGACGAAGGTGCATTGGGACAGGCAACGCTTCGAGTGGAGATCTTACTCGGATAACTACCCTGCACTGATGAGGGCCAATAAGCCCGAAACCGGTCTGTAGGTTGTTAGGCGTGCCTGTCCCGATGTGAATTTGTCACGTCTTAGGAAGAAAGAAACATTTGCGATCTGCATTCACAGTGTGAATCGTTGCATGGATTACGAGCAGATATAATTCAATGTTCTGCGTGGTATTTACCAGGAAAGTAGTTGTTTTCTGCTCGTAGTCTACCAGACATTCATTTCAAACTATGTTTGATATTCTAATTGGATAGACTAATTTCTCTTTCTAAAATTGTTGTCCAATTTATGGCTTTTCCATTTTTCAAGGAAGAAGTTGATTGTTATAAAATGTTTCTCTCGTTTTATTCTGAAATATTGCTCCTATTATTAGCTACTTTGACCTGAACGTTATAACGTGTATTTCAATCAATGTAACTAAATTTTATCAAACTAGGTGGTTCTTGTCATTGGCTGCTTGAATCTAAACGTACGTTGAATGATTATACCAATGAATACTCAAACTGAAATTATATAAGATGTATCTTATCATACATTATGTTACTCTTGTTGCACTCTTTATCAGCCGCCTAGAACCGGGTGTTAATTGAACGTTTATTTCCATGAATACAACTAGGTGGAAGAAACATAATATGTCTCTCTTTATAAGCTGCTTAGACCTGGACGCTATTGATATGTTTATGTTAATATTTTGCATTAACATTGCGTCTTTTACTAGCTGTTTAGATCTGAACGTTAGTAGAACGTTTATTTCAATAAATACAACCACGTGAGATGAATATAAAATGTCTCTTAAGTATGTTGTCCTTGTTTTTGAGAAATGAAACGCTCTTCATCGGCTGTTCAGAACTGGACATTAATTGAACGTTGATTTTCATAAATACAACTACGTGACATAAGATGTCACCTAATATAAGTAGATATGTCTTTTTTTTTTGAGAAATGTTACGCTCGTTATCAGCTGCTTAGACCTTATTGTTAGTTGAATAATTATTTCCATTAATAGAACTACGTGAAATAATAAAATATGTACCTCATCAGCAGTATGTTAGCATTATTTTTGAGAAAT
Organism: Chrysomela aeneicollis; assembly: GCA_029955515.1. NCBI lineage: Eukaryota > Metazoa > Arthropoda > Insecta > Coleoptera > Chrysomelidae > Chrysomela > Chrysomela aeneicollis. Next base: position 4,417,985 of record JARUHQ010000018.1, on the reverse strand, counting down.
GTAAGGCTCATCATCATCAGCTGCTTAGACCTGGACTTTATAGAAACGATCATTCCGATAAATACAATAACGTGAATGAAACTGAAGAAGATGCCTGTTTCAACATGTTTATCATGTTTTTCGGGAATATTTCACCTAATATCAGTTGCTTGGACAGAAAATCATTCGAACTTTCATATTTACATAAATATTAATTAGCGAAAAGAACGTTAAATGTTCCAATGGACGTTAGTTGAAAGTTTATTCCGCTAAATATAAATTACGTGGAATCAGTACTAGATGCTTCCTGGTTTGAATATGTTTATCTTGTTTATTTGTAAATATCCAGACCTGGACGTTATTTCAACGTTTATTTAGATAAATACCATTAAGTTAAATGAGTATCAGATGAATTTCAATCGTAAATTGATTACGCAAACTTGTTGATTTCTGGTAATGCAACGTGGAATAATAATAAAAATGAACTCAACCAGACTAAATGTCGAGTGTTTCTGTGGAAACGAAGCTAGATGTTCATATTTCAATAAACATATAATGATTTACAGAGAACGCGCAACCAAGAATAATGAACATTAGATGTTTCTCCTGTTATCACTTTGACATTTTTTTTCTATGAACACAGAATTAATATTAAAGCAGGGCTAGAACTCTGTGTTGATGATTCGGAAGTTAATTCTCAATAGACGAGGAATTAACGTAGGTCGTATGTTCAGATTATTTATTGAGATATGATTAATGGCAAATAAAATACAGGGTCACTCACGGTCGATGGTACCTTAGACGTTTACGGAGATTTAGGATTATTCTTAAAATTTGGTTTATTGGGTAATCAGTTTTGTTCTATCGATCTAAAATACTTTCAGCGTTGCGGCATTGCCGCTTCTATCAAAAAGTAGCAACAACTCTGTTATTTCAAATGAAACACCCTGTATTTTATTTCATTTTTAGATTCTTCCTGAAGAGCTGATTTCGTCGATACATCATACTTGGGGTATAGCGAGAAAGATTACAGAGATATAGGGTGTGAAAAATCGAGATTTTTCAACTTTAAGAATTTTTTGTGTCGAAACTAAACATTTGGATAGTTTCGGCACAAAAAATTCCTAAAGTTGAAAAATCTCGATATTTATTTTCACACCCTATATCTCTGTAATCTTTCTCGCTATACCCCAAGTATGATGTATCGACGAAATCAGCTCTTCAGGAAGAATCTTAAAATAAAATAAAATACAGGGTGTTTGATTCGAAATAACAAAGTTATTGCTACTTTTTGATAGAAGCGGCAACGCTGCAACGCTGAAAGTATTTCAGATCGATAGAACAAAACTGATTACCCATTAAACCAAATTTTCAGAATAATCCTACGTCCCATTCTCCGTAAACGTCTAAGGTACCATCGACCGTGAGTGACCCTGTATATGTTATTGAACGTCAACTTAAAAATTGATTACACAAAACTAAAAAATTTAGAACAAATGTTGTATTGATGTTTGTCTGACGTAACATATACCTATATAGGATTCCGGATAGCAATCAACAATATTTATCGGCGCAACCACCTCTCGCATGCATTTTCCTCACCTAAAGTCCTTGTCGTACTTGACGACGGGTATGTTTCCGCCTTCCCCCGTACATTCGCCCGACTCTGCAGAAACCCCTTGCTTCTTGGACAAGTTGGTGAGGCTTTGTGGCACGCGGTTGGCCATCGCGTGCTGCTTCTGAATGCTCGCAAGAAGTTCCCCATCTCTGGCGAGGTTGGTTTGCTGCAGAACGCACTGGAAAACGATGAGAAACATGAAGAATAGAATAGAATAGAGTAGAATAGAATTTATTTCTCGAATACATACATAAAGGTTCATATACAGTTTAATAGTTGATGCATTTTTCTCTTGATTAATTTTATGTATGATAGAGCTCTTGTGAGCTGTTGAGAAGAGTAGTCTATTTCGAAGTTTTTACAATAACACAGTATGATAATTATCAAACAAATTTGTGTCCAAAGAATAGTTGATTCAATATTCAAAATAAATACAAATACAAAAATTAGTTTTTGGTAAAATCACTTATACATCTTAATATTGAGGAAAGAAATAATTTTGCAGCTCAAAAGTGGTCATTGAAGAATTCTCTGGTGTCGTAATAAACGTTGGTTTGAAAAAACTGCTTAACTTTATTTTTAAAAATATTCATGAAGACAATTGTTGTGATTGAAGATGGTAGGTGGTTGAATGTTTTTATTGCCATATACAGAGGACCTTTTCTGTTGATTGCATAATTGAGTTGCGGTGGAACATACTTATTTTTGTTACGTGTGTCATAGTTGTGAACATCTGATAATTGTTTCTTTTTGAAAGCTAGTAAGGAGAGACGATATAAATATAAATTTGTAACTGTAAATATTTTCAGCCTTTCAAAGTGACTCCTACAGGATTCAGTTTGTTTTATACCACAAATGGCTCTGAGGGCTCTTTTTTGTATTAGAAATGTGCTGTTAATATCTACTGAATGTCCTCAAAATTCTATACCATATTGAACTATGCTATAGAAATAAGCATAATATATTGTTATTGCTGCTTCCATACCAATATTTTTTCTTATAGTTGATATCGCAAATGTTGCACTGCAAAGTTTTTTATTCAGGTAATGAATATGTTCTTTCCAATCTAATTTTTCATCGATGTGAATTCCGAGAAAATTAACATGTGTTACTCCTTGTATTACTCCAGTGTTTCGATGTTGATTTGGTTTGTAACAGTATTTGGATGGAAGATTATATTATGAGTTTTATCTGTATTGACACATAACTTATTTGAAGAGAACCAGTTCATTATTTCTGTAAGTTGTTGGGATGACGACACAGACAAATCTTCAAGTTTATTATTTGAGTCTATTATACTCGTATCATCAGCAAATAAGCAGAATTCGACAGAAGGAAAATTAGCGACTAAATCATTGATATATATCAAAAACAGTATTGGACCCAGAATAGATCCCTGGGGAACACCATATTCAAGTTTTCCGTTATTCGAGTGAAATTGTTTTATTTGTGAGTCACAATTGTGTGTAATTCTGATGACAATTTCGCGCTCTGACAGATATGATTCGAACCAATTGTACGCAAGTGCTTCTCGCAAGCAGCTGATTAATTCTATGAAATCGTCGATAATAATATACTGAAGAAATACTTGGACGAGTTGAGCTGAGACATGGTTTATGCTGCAGGAGTCGAAAACCTTTCAGCAGGCAAGGGCCGCATAGTAGCACTTGTTATAATTTTGTATCCATCTATATAAATATTACGAAAGCGTATAAGGGCCACCGAGATTTTTTTTCTGACTTCAAACTCGGAATTTCCGAATTTTTACACGGAATTTCCGACTTTGAACTCGGAATTATTTTTTTCCGACTTCAAACTCGGAATTTCTGACTTTAAACTCGGAATTTCCGACTTTAAAATCGGAATTTACGACTTTAAACTGAGAATTATTTTTTCCGACTTAAAACTCGGAATTTTCGACTTTAAACTGAGAATTATTTTTTCCGACTTCAAACTCGGAATTTTCGACTTTAAACTGAGAATTATTTTTTCCGACTTCAAACTCGGAATTTCCGACTTTGAACTCGGAATTATTTTTTTCCGACTTCAATCTCGAAATTTCCGAGTGCCTGACATCATCATAAGTATAAGGCATTATGAGGTCCACCTTCTTAAAAAAATTACAAGCTTGAGTTTGGTAGCAATTGTAGCATCAAATTCTTAGATTATTAGATCTCTATTGATAGCTATTCCATCATCCATTGTAGAACTAAATTCCGACTTTGAACTTGTCGGATTTTCTGAGTTTGAAGTCGGAATAAAAAAATTCCAAGTTTATAAAGTCGGAATTTTCGAGTTCAAAGTATTTCCGACTTTGAAGTCGGAATAAAAAATTCCGAGTGTGAAGTCAGAAATTCCGAGTTTTAAGTCGGAATTTCCGAGTTCAAAGTCGGAAAAATATAAAAAAATCTCGGTGGCCCTTATACGCTTTCGTAAAATATATACAACGAAGTGAAACTTTTTGTTTTGCGTAGCCCTCAAGGAAGAAGTGTTAACCGTAGACACGTGTTTCGGGCTTTCGGTCCTCATCAGTACGGTGAAAACAAGCGTGAAGGATGAACAACACTTGGAAATCAACAAAAAATACAAACAAACAACCAGAAGCCAGCCGCACATTTGTGATTTCGGTCAGCAGACTCTGTTTTCCAGGGCAATCGATAATCCTCCTTATCATGTTTTTATTCCTGGACTCGGATGTCCCGCAGGTAGTTATAGCTGCCTCCGTGGTGACGTTGTTTGGTTGTTCAGTGGTGAAATTATCGAAATTTGCTCGTATATGCTAATCAGCTAGTTACCTCGAAGTTATCTCGAAGTGCATGGAGTGGGAAATTTTCTTTATTTCTTTTATTTCCAAAATACTCCTCTAGCCACTTTCAAATTCAATACACTGTATAGAGTATTGTGTGAAGCCCGATCAATCTTCGATCTTCTGAAGGTTAGAACGCACTTCTCTTATCTTACCCTATTCTTAGAGTATTGTTCTCCCAAAATCGCAAAGCTGTCAATAATAATCACAATATATACACATAGTCTGTTAGCAAATGGCGAATGGAACAATTGTTCCGAAAATAAATAACAATTGCGAGGTGAATATTGAGATGTTAATGAGCTATTCTAATAGGTATGTTACTCCCAGTATCTTATGTTCAGTTATCATTGTTTATTATGCCTCATATACAGATACCTACTTGAGTTTAAAGTGGGTTTTCCTTACCAAAATGCTGCTAATGGGTCCTGTAAGATTTCAATTTCGCACCATTCGTGCGATGAAGTGTTGCCAACGAAAAAAAAAAAAAGTTGACAGCTGTCAGTTCGAAATCAAAGCGGTAAACGAAATATAACACTGAATACATTGCGATTACATCAACTGTGAAGAGATTTATTGAAACGTTCAGACAGGATGGATCAAGTTATCCAAATTTCTGACCTTCCTTTGAAAAAGTCACCGAAGCAGTTCGTGGATGTGATACTGAGAGTTCAGAAATATCAATTTGGCACTGTGATCATGAATTTGTCTGCTTAGAAACTCGAGAAATGACAACACACAGTGAGTATTGTTTTTTCGAACAAAAAAGGTACTTTTTTGCCTAAATTGCAATAAGGTATGGATGCGGACGACATGTTTCAATACGATAGGGCGATATTAAGCCAAGCTGTCCGAGAATTAATTGAATTAAGTACCCATTATAGGTTATAATTGAGTCAAAAACAATGGAAATAAAAATTTTTGGTGCGATTTCGTACGTCTTGAAAGAGGAAACTGAGTGCTGTTCAACAGAATTGAGCAAAATGTTGAGAGTTCAAGCGCAATGTAAGTAGGAGATTCGAGATGGTCTGGACCTGGCCCTCTTGCAGAACCTCGATGGCTTCACGAAGGGAAGATAACAGGTCCAAAATTCAATCAAGGTGATAAAACATACAAAGTACAAAGGAGGTGTAGTTAAACCTGGAGCGTGTATCGTACAAAGCAACAGAGTGAAATGTGATGCTCGCCATCGGTGATATTATTACAGGTCTTTGAGCAGACGAAGGAATGAGCCAGAAACTGAATAGCTATATTTTGCAGGCGGGAAGGTATACCCTCCAAAAAACACAACACCTAAGGAGGCTCGGCCTAAAAGAGAACAGCTTTGGCAGATTTAGTGGGGAAGAATCATAAACCTGGGAAAATACCAGCCTCGGTGTGAGAAATACCACTCATAGATCAGGTCAACATTATCAAATTCCTGAGAAAAGTGGGACCGAAGGGGCTACTGTAGACAAGGAATTTCTGGATAAGCAGAAGAATGTGGGACATGAAAGATTTATCGAGGTCTCAGCGCATCCGTCACTACCCAACTGATCATAGGATGCGAGGAAGAGGTTATCAAAAAATCATCGCCAACATACACGGCCTAATAATTTCCAAGCCAGAATAATGGTGGGTCTCTTCACAGGACACGGTGAGTTAAATACGTTTGTCCATGCGAGGGCTTATCAGGATAAGGTTTCAAACAATGTGAAAAGAAAAACCAAAATGCTTCCAGATTTATGGGGGATCTAACAATCAGCGTATGGAGTCTGATAGTAAATACAGGGCTAGACAAGGACCTCTTACTGAGCAAGAGGACATACACAATAGATTTGAAAAGTTCACGGTGTGGAAACGAATAGCTCATCGGCTCCATACATATCTAATCTACCCTACGGACGGACTTAAACGCGGACATCAACTCAGTAGGATAAGCAGTGAGCGAGGCAGTTATTGATTTTAACAGAGATGTTAATGAAAGCCATCAATGTGGGTAAATGGACCAATTCTTGTTACAACAAAGAGGAGTTTCACACAAGTGTCTCTTCAGATCAAAGATGTTTTGGTGTCCTTCGCTAGACCCCTACGTCTGGTCTGATGGACATGCCATCGACGGGGTCAATTGAGGTCAAAGTGGGCTAGAATCGGCTTAGCTCTTCTACTTGCTTTGAGGACCTAGATATAAATCCTTCGGACTCTCCACGGTAACCAGCCGAGTAGTGCTTTGAAAGACACTTGAAAAGCTAAGGCCCCCGACTTCCTAAATACCGTCTACTAGGTGTTCATTTAGATCGACACTGCCCAAACTCTCGAGGGTTGCTTCGCAACCAAGATGGCGGTTAAATTACCAATACCAAGCCTCCAACAACAGATCATAGGATAGACATGTTGAGAGGTACTTATCCGTTGATGAGTAGTGGACCAATTCTTTTTACAACAATGAGGAGTTTCACACAAGTTTCTCCTCAGATCAAAGATGTCTTCGTGTCCCTCGCTAGGCCCCTACTGTGTGGTCTCTGCTGACGGACATGCCATCGACGGGGTCAATTGAGGTCAAAGTGGACTAGAATCGGCTTAGATCTTCTACTGGCCTTGATGACCTAGATATAAATCTTTCGGACTCTCCACGGTAACCAGCCGAGTAGTGCTTTGAAAAAAAAAAACTTGAAAAGCTAAGGGCTCCGACTTCCTAAATACCGTCTACTAGGTGTTCATTTAGATCGACACTGCCCAAACTCTCGAGGGTTGCTTCGCAACCAAGTTGGCGGTTGAAATACCAATACCAAGCCTCCAACAACAGATCATAGGATTGACATGTTGAGAGGTACTTATCCGTTGATGAGTAGTGGACCAATTCTTTTTACAACAATGAGGAGTTTCACACAAGTTTCTCCTCAGATCAAAGATGTCTTCGTGTCCCTCGCTAGACCCCTACTGTGTGGTCTCTGCTGACGGACATGCCATCGACGGGGTCAATTGAGGTCAAAGTGGACTAGAATCGGCTTAGATCTTCTACTGGCTTTGATTACCTAGATATAAATCCTTCGGACTCTCCACGGTAACCAGCCGAGTAGTGCTTTGAAAAAAAACTTGAAAAGCTAAGGGCCCCGACTTCCTAAATACCGTCTACTAGGTGTTCATTTAGATCGACACTGCCCAAACTCTCGAGGGTTGCTTCGCAACCAAGTTGGCGGTTGAAATACCAATACCAAGCCTCCAACAACAGATCATAGGATAGACATTAAGTTGAGAGGTACTTCCGTTGATTTGTAGTGGAACAGTTCTTGTTGTTATACAACCACGAGAAGTTTCAAATATTAACCGAGCGTTTCGTCAAAATGCCCCGATGGTCTTCCCGTCTCATAAGTGTACCCTGCATTCTCACCCTGAGCTTGTGCACCTCCCTTTGCAGCCGCCCCACCAGCGCCTCCCTGGCCGCCAGCTGCCTCCTGGCGTCCTGCAGATCCGCCCTAACCGTCTCGTACCTGCCCTCGAGCTCGGCCACGTCAGTTCGCAGCCGCCCCGCCAGATGGCGCCAGTGGTCGGCCGAGTCGCGGCGGCCCCGCGGTTGGGTGGCGTCCGCCCCGCCCCCTGACGACTTCCTCGTGGGCGGCGCGAGGCCGTTGCCCATCGGAACGGTGGGCGGGATGATGCCGAAGTCCTGGAGGAACTTTTGGCGTCTGGGTGACGTCTCGCTGTCTTCCGTGGTGGGAGGGGGTTTGTGGTCGGGGCCGAGCCTGCGCAGGAGGGATCGTGATGATGTGGGGTGGATTGAGGAGTTTAGGGGGCGGTGATAGAGAAAATGACCAGCAAAAAGATTGAATTTTTTTGAACAGGTAAGGGGGCGTCCGTTTATTACTTGAGGCGTTTTTGATGAATTTCTGACCACTCTTCCACCTCTGATGGAGCTCAACCTCCTGCCCCATCACCTAATTTCACTTGAGATATTTCTAAATATTTGTTTTGGATTCATTCTGAACAAAAAAATAATGAAATAAGTAGCCCATTATTTTCATTCACTCATCCACCTCTGATGGAGCTCAACCTCCTGCCCCATCACCTAATTCCACTTGAGATATTTCTAAATATTTGTTTTGGATTCATTCTGAACAAAAAAATAATGAAATAAGTAGCTCATTATTTTCATTCGAGTTGAATCTAGTATTTGAAAGTAGGCTAGAATCTGCGGAAGCGTAGAAGGGCCATTATTTTTTTATTTTTATTTTTCTCTTTAATTTCGAGTTGCAACTCGGAAAATTACTAAATTCCGAATTGCAACTCGGAAAATTACTGAATTCCAAATTGCAACTCGAAAAACTACTGAATTCCGAGTTGCCACTTGGAAAATTATTGAATTCCATTTAATACCAAATGTCTGCACGAATTTCATGAATATGAAAGAATCATGCAACCAGGAATACATCAGCCTTCAGCCATCAGCAGGGCATATTGAAAAATATAAGTTAATGTTGAAAGGAAAAATAGTCTATCTATCCAATTAAAATTATCAAAAATAGTTTGAAGTTGAGTGTATGGTGGACTACGAGCAGAAAAAAAAACTTTCTTGGCAAATACCACGCATACACACTTCGCTGTTCATGACTTATTTATTTTTCATTTATCAGCCTAGTCGAGTGATCAGCCACTCGCATGTTCTGTGACATAGGACATTTGTTTCTGGAGTGTTTCTGTAGTGTTTATATCTTTCGCCGAATGGTGTCACTAATTCCAATAAGTGTCTCTTGAAACGCGGCTTTGTGCGGTGAGATAGACTTGATGGATTCAAAATGAAAAAACATCAAATTAGACGAAGTATCAAAATTGAAAGAAAGACATATCTCGTCTCATCCAATTAATAATCATGTATTACTGGTAGACCACGAGCAGAGTTGTAACTCGGAATTTAGTAATTTTCCGAGTTGTAACTGGGAATTTAGTAATTTTCTGAGTTGCAACTCGGAATTTAATAATGTTTCGAGTTATAACTTGGATTTTAGTAATTTTCCGAGTTGCAACTCGGAATTTAGTAATTTTCCGAATTGCTACTCGGAATTATAGAGAAAAATAGAAATAAAAAAATAATGGCCCTTCTACGCTTCCGTAACAATCACAGAGAGAATTGAACAATACAATAATTGGCCATATTTTAGAGGAGGATTCTTAACAGGATTCTACTATTTTTCTAAAGTTCTGAATTCAAGAATCCAATCTCATAAGAATATTATTTATGGGTAACTATAAGAGATTTGTTAAAATTGTACCCATCGATATTGATGAGCTGAGAAGAGGAAGTTCCATAACCTCTACTTTCAGGACTGAGATAAGAAGAAATACATTTTGCGAGCTATTCTGAATCTGAGAAAACGAGTGAATGTCTGATTAGTGAATGGTGTAGTGGAGTATTTGAGCATCTTTCTTAACTTATTTTTGCAAAGAAGTTAAAAATGTCTAGATCTCTTGATTTTCTCTAAAAAAAATCCGCTCAATTTGACTGACCTCGTATCTCTTATAATAACTGAGATATCCTCATGGTGGAGCTTGAAAAGCGGACACCCTGTATGTACGCATCAATATCATTACTAACTGAGAGTTGAAAAATACCGAAAGAAATCATGACATTGATATAGGTACGAAAGGGAATATATACATGAATAGTTTTGAGAAACCCGAAAAATCTCCTGAAAATGACATTCCATCTCAAAATTTGTACTCCCGAATTGACCACTCATGGTCGATATATGCAGCAGTTTCAAATCATAAGTTTTCAGTATTGAATCATAACTCTTAGTGCCGGTGGCATAAAAGTTCATAAAGCCTTCTATTATAACTTAACGTGGGATTAAAAATCACTTAAGCTCGATTTAATAGGTTTGAAGTAGGGATAATATGCAAGCTCAAGAAAATACTTGACTTACCTCAAAAAGTTCAATGGATTTATTTTCTTAAGTGGAGTTAAGTTAAACTGAATGAATCCACTTCAACTCTGCTAACTCGCGAAAGATTTTTCTGCTGAAACAGTTGAAAAGTAGCGCTACCAGGTCTTATTTTCATCACTCTCGCGAACTAAGGAATACGTTGCCATGGATACAAACGAATTAGATATTTAATGGTCTGTTACAGTATATTATGATACAAGTTTTATAAGACGCTATTTTGTCGCACGCGTTGTTTGGAGTACGAAGAGCGAAGCGAGGAGTGCTCCAAGTGAACAAGTGCGACAACGTATCTTATAAAACGTGTGTTATATGCATTTTTTTCTATTTTGAATTGATTTGTAGAAAAAAATGGATTTAATATCGATGAATAACAGAAACATCTTCGATTGGTAACAATGTTTACATTGAAAGAATTAAAATCTGACGCACAAGCGTAAAGCCCAGTTTACAGTTGAGCGATTTTGATTATTGCAATACCAGCGATGAAAAATTCAATGTAATTATTGTTTTTATTGGTCAATTCAAATCAAATTACACTCTGAATTGAAATTTATCAATTAAAACATTGAGTTTTCCACTGCTAATATCACCGAAACCAAATCGCTCAGAAGTAAGCTGGGCCTAACTCTTCTGACTTTCATTTGACAGTTCTATTGTACCAACCTCCGAATAATAAAAAATGCGTATCGAAATAGAGGCTATTTCGACACGCATTTGCGTTGCACGATGACTTCATTATACAACCAAAATAGAAAAAATTCTTTATGCAACCAGTACCTCAGGCATTGACATTCAATTCGAGTGTATATGCACATTGTCATATATCTCAAGATTTTACCAGTTCTCACGACTTATAACTAAGAACTTACTCAAAACCGCTGCATAAACCCACCAAAACACACACCCTCCACCACTTCAATCCTCTCACCGAGCCTCCTTGCCTTCCTGCCTCAAAATCAGCGGCAGCGACCTGCTCTGCCCTCCCTCCCTCGCCGCCTCCACTGGCACCAGGAAATTCCCCCGCAGGGGGTGGTCCAGGTGCACCAAGCACCCCTGCGACTGCTTCAGGTCGGGGCTGGAGAACCTCTTAGAGGACGCGCTGCTGCTGCTCCACTGCTGCTGCTGCTGCTGCTGGTCGCAGCCGCATTTGGCAAACAGGCTGCCGCAGGTATGCGACTTCCTGAAGGCACCTCGGGGGGAGGGGGAAGAAGGCCTCTGTGGTGGTGGGGGCGGCGCCATCTTGGGCGCGTGCACTAGCATGTCGCGCTCGGGGGGTTTTTGGAGTTGTGGGGGCTGCGGTGAATGTGCGGGGCTATTTATGCCTGGCGGTGGACATTTCGGGGGGCTGGAAAACGTAGGGCGGTGTGAGGTACAGGGTGGCGCTTGGTTTCGGTGCTTATGGAGAGTTGAAACGCGGGAGGGTTAACAATCTGGAATTTTGAGAGGAGAAATGGATTGTCGAGTTGAATAACGTCGAGTTCACGTAAACGAAAATGTTCTCGTGTGAAAAATTTGAACATATCGAGTTAGAAAGAAAATTGTATCCAATAACAAGTGTAGAAAATGACATATTTCGCACGATTAGCAGTTTGGCTTGTTGGAAGTAATTGTTGAAACTTTACTATCAATTATTGCTTTATGATGAATAATCAATTAATAATTAACTTTGTTAAAAATAAATCCTTCGAAACGTAATTTCATTTTTATTTTGTGAATCATTTTTTAAAAATGTCTTTTTCACAGTGACAATTCAATTCATGCACTAAAAATGCTATATGTCGCGGTATTTTTATAACAGCGAAAAAAGTTTGCCCTAACTTTTCCAGCGACAAAACTGAACCTCTTGAAACGTTTGAAAGCATAATAACCAGCATTGTGAACAAATTCTTGATGACGTTATGTCAATTTTTCTCAAACTTGCGTTGTCAAAAATAATCTTATTTGTGGAAATGTCGCGATTAGGAGAGTCTTCGAGTGGAGAAATTGAAAAATCCATCAATTATTATTATTCTGTGAATTCAACTACGTCAACTTGGCGACAATTTGCGATATTTTGTTTGGAAAAAAAATATGAACTCATTGCAGGAACTTTCACTGAAGAGTTAGCTTTTATTTTATGTGACTGGGCATTCAACATGAAGAAGAACAATTGAGAGGATTATAAAGAGAGTGCAGTCAAGACAATTTGGAACACTCCAGCAAAAATGTTACAAGAGAAGTACTTTAAAGATTATAAAAGAATTTTCAATCCGTTCACGGAAATAAAGTTTAAGAAAGCCAGAAATGTACGCGACATAAAACGCAAAATTTTACAAGCAATCCCAGAAGGAAGGAAGGTGAGTTCTAATGCTCTCAAAAATAGAGGCATTTTTGAAATAGCACTGTCCTGGAGGAAGTAAGAACCTGTAGGCCGCCAAAGAAAATTTTATCACATTGCTGCCTATGAATTGGATTGGAGAGGTGGAGAAGCATCAAATTGTATGAGGTATTCTATTTTAAAATCGAGACCGACAACCATGGAAGAGAGACCGGAAGAGTTGAATATAATATATCTCAGTATTTTCGAAGACAGCACAAGGGTTGCAAACACTGAAGAAGATTGTGTATGTCCAGTAAGATTGTTTAAATAAATTATGGGAAGACGGCGAAACCATAAAACATGTGAAAAGTTTTCTTTCAACTCCAAATCCTTTCTGGCAAGAACGAAATCTGAAATTATTGTATAAGATTTCTTTTATTGGGATAAATGAAATATCTTAATGGACCAAATCCACGGCGAGAAATATTGGACTTGATATCGAGCGGGTGAAAATTACAAACCATTCTAATCGAGCTGCCGCCGTAACTGGATTGTCCAGGAGTGGTATAGGTGAACAAAAACTTGTTAAAATTAGGGGATATAGCAACCCATCGTCATTTAAACCGTAATTCAGTTAGATGAAGAACATCATAGAGAAATCATTGGTTATATTCGTACTACCATCCAGGAAACAGAAATCATCCAATATATCTAGCCCAATATCGAAATCAGGTACGGTAGGAAGGATGTCAGTGCCACCTATTGGCAAAAGTTCTAAGGTTCTAAGATGGAACAGATGAGCGCATGAAATTCACACCATTTAGATGCCTACATACAATATTTTTATTGATTTATATCAACTCTGGTGTTTTCAGGATGCAATACTTAACGAATGATTATTGTCACCATATTAGATGATTCATACACCGCCTCGATTCCATCGTGATATGACACGGTGTAACTTGGTGTTAATTTTATACAATAGATGTTTTTTATGCGTTAACGTTAATGAAAAAACATTAAATTAGACGAAGTATCAAAATTGAAAGAAAGACATATCTCGTCTCATCCAATTAATAATCATGTATTACTGGTAGACCACGAGCAGAGTTGTAACTCGGAATTTAGTAATTTTCCGAATTGCTACTCGGAATTATAGAGAAAAATAAAAATAAAAAAATAATGGCCCTTCTACGCTTCCGTAACAATCACAGAGAGAATTGAACAATACAATAATTGGCCATATTTTAGAGGAGGATTCTTAACAGAATTCTACTATTTTTCTAAAGTTCTGAATTCAAGAATCCAATCTCATAAGAATATTATTTATGGGTAACTATAAGAGATTTGTTGATATTGTACCCATCGATATTGATGAGCTGAGAAGAGGAAGTTCCATAACCTCTACTTTCAGGACTGAGATAAGAAGAAATACATTTTGCGAGCTATTCTGAATCTGAGAAAACGAGTGAATGTCTGATTAGTGAATGGTGTAGTGGAGTATTTGAGCATCTTTCTTAACTTCTTTTTGCAAAGAAGTTAAAAATGTCTAGATCTCTTGATTTTCTCTAAAAAAAATCCGCTCAATTTGACTGACCTCGTATCTCTTATAATAACTGAGATATCCTCATGGTGGAGCTTGAAAAGCGGACGCATCAATATCATTACTAACACGATTCCATCGTGATATGACACGGTGTAACTTGGTGTTAATTTTATACAATAGATGTTTTTTATGCGTTAACGTTAATGATAGCACCGTTGAGAATATTAAATTCCAACTATTTGGGGTGTTTTTTATGATTTTATGCTTCAAAATCGTTATACTTCACCAATTTCGTATCATTTTTCAATACTAAGATCGGAATTAACACCACTCAACACTCAATTGTGAAATGTTTAATAAAAATAACACAATTTTGATATTCAGGTGTTGTATTGGTCGGAGTTTGATTGAAATTACACCCAAGTTTTTTTACTGTGCACCAAATAACTGGACCACAAATATGTTCTTCAAATTTCAGCTCGTTATTAATGATTAAGCCAAGGAAATGTGTGTTGTATTCATCACTTTCTAGTAGATAATGGTCAAGAGTTGATACCTTCAATGTCACATTTGAAGGAAAAAAATTGGTTTTGTTGATATTCAAGACATGCGAATTGGAGAACTCCTACAAGTACCTACTAGCTTTTCTGATTGGACGATTCATCTTTTACTATTTGTACAGAAAGTAACAGAAGTGTTTTCGTCGATTATTCGAGAACAACTCGCGAATAAGTATGGTGATAAACACAGTGACCCGCTTGTTGAAAGGTTGCGAATAGCAAACAGATGACCTACAAGTCAGATGGTATCGGAGTGTATAAATAATTTTCAATACATTGTCACAATGCGCCTATTCGCGACAACAAAAGGATGGCTTATAAGATCTGAACGATATGCCACCTCGTCTCGAAAACTAAAATAACAAAAGCTCACCAACTAATTTTCCATCCAGACTACTGAATTTCGAATTCACGAAGCGTAACGGCTCGAACAACGAGTCGAATACAGGGTGGTTCGTACGATTCTCAATATTGTCCGAGAAATTATAACGCATTATGGGAATTAATTAATTTCGAACTTTTGAGAAACACCTTGAAATAAGTCGAACTTAATTTGTGATAGTTCCTTCCGTTGAACATAATTGTTAGCCCTTTCGTCCTGGTCCACTGCACCTATAATGTACGTCAAAAGTCATATCCATTGTTCACGGTATTTGATAAATTTATCATTGTTATCTATTCATTCATATCCACCGATATTGACGTAAGAGAAAAACCAAAAAAATAAAAAACAAAGTTAGTTGAAATGGAATCTCCATTTAACTTTTTTGTTTTTGAAGATATGAAAAATGTAAAGAAGAAAAGTTCAATGAAATAGCTTGAATTTCGATTTACAGATGTGTTTTGATATACAGGGTCTTTCATTTTCCTGAAATGTAAACCAACTTTGATTTTTCAGATAGAACACTATATACGCATATTTTTCAAACATTCGAAATAACTCAATTTCCTGATTCAATTGATACCAACAAGTTGAATATTTGGATGGAAAATTACTGATTTATAGACAACCAAAGTTGTTCAAACTAACGCTTCATGAATCTCAGTAATTTCATTCAACTTTTCCATTTAGCATTTTCTCATATATATCTTCAAAAAAAAAAAGTTGGAGGGGGGTTTCATTATGAGAGGCGCATGTACATACATTGTTTTATTAGGATCAAAAGTGAAACTTTTAGTACGAGATAGCTTAATCACAGGCCAATACTGTCACATAATATTATCTTTGATCAACTTTTTTTGATCAATTTAACCCATCTGTTATTTATGAAATTCGAGCATGAGTCGATGAATTATCACATGAGGAATTGGAAAAAAATTGGTTGCCTCCTTTCCTTTGGGGCAACTACAGGTGAACAGATGATGATATGTTATTCGATTGATTTTTTTATGAAATGAAAGTTCATTTAATTCTCTATCCAAGAGTACAAGGTGGCCTTGTAAAAAGTGGGGCACAACCATGGTTACCAAGATTTGAAAATAGTATATTATGATACAAGTTTTATAAGTCGCTATTTTGTCGCACGCGTTGTTTGGCCAAGTGAACAAGTGCGACAACATGTCTTATAAAACGTGTATCATATGCAATTTTTTCTATTTTGAATTGATTTGAAGAAAAAAATGGATTCAATATCGATGAATCACAGAAAAATCTTCGATTGGTAACATTGATGACTTTGAAATAATTAAAATCTGACGCACAACCGCACAGCCCAGTTTACAGTTGAGCGATTTTGTTTATATTGCAATACCAGCGGTGAAAAATTCAATGTTGTTATTATTTTTATTGGTCAATTTAAATCAAATTACACTCTGAATTGAAATGTACCAATTAAACCATTGAGTTTTTCACTGCTAATATCACCAAATCCAAATCGCTCAGAAGTAAACTGGGCATAACTCTTCTGACTTTCATTTGACAGTTCGATTGTACCAATCTCCGAATAATAAAAAATGCGTATCGAAATAGAGGCTATTTCGACACGCATTTGCGTTGCACAATCACTTCATTATACAACCAAAATAGAAAAAAATATTTCTGGACGTGTGATTAACGATATTTTTTATTATACTTCGTTGAAAATGAAAACATAAGACACAAAAGAAACTTGGAACATTTTTATTTTCACATTTTTTGTAGGAATGAAGTATAATGAAAACTATCGTTCATTATACTATACGTCCAGAAATGATTTCTCCGTGCTTGCATGCTGACTGAGAATTTGTCACACGCGCACGGAAAAAATCCTATTTCCAGACTCTGAGACTGAAATATACTGTTTGACCGCCAACTTGAGTTGCAAATCAACCCTCGAAGTCTCCTTGAGACTTGTATGGGTAAGGAAGACGGGGACCTTAGCTTTTTAAGTATGAGGGCCTTAATTACCGATATCAAAGTTTGCGTCCCGAGGGCCTCTGGCCCGAGGGACAGCAATTGCCAGAGGTTATTAAGGCTCTATAATTCCCGTGGTACATAGATAATTTTATTTTTGACCGATTTTCATAACAATATGTCCATATTTAGAACGCAATAAATGTTTAAATTCATAACCTTTCTGGTATATTTGAATTAGGTAGCGTTGATTGTAGCATTGTTGGTTGTTGCTAGGTTGTCGCTATGTTACATGTTTATAAGCAAACTTTCTTTATCAATCAATGTTTTTCCGTTAAAAACGTGTTTATTTTTTACCACAAATCGACGATCTTTTTCTGATGTAGTGGAGGATATTATAAAAAAAGCGGAAAAAGCAAGACAATCATTACTTCCATCGAAAAGTGAAGCCCTATATCAAAAAGAATACAACTTATATCTGAAGTGGCTGACACAGAGAAATGTTATGTCAAAAGATGCCAACGAAACTGTCTTTCTGGCATATTTTCAAGAACTGGTAAAGTATTTTCAGTATTTTCTGGTAGATTTGGTAATAATTGTATTTATTCGTTGCAGTCAGAAACGTTTAGCCCAAATTCGTTATGGACTAAATGGTCAATGCTCAAATCGATGGTGACCATATATGAGAAAAGAGATATCACCAAGTTCAACGAACTAGAGGCTTTTTTGAAACGGAAAAGTAAGCGGTATAAGCCGAAAAAGTCTGCTGTCTTATCTCCTAAAGATGTCATCAAATTTCTAAAGGACGCCCCTAATGAAATTCATTTATTGCATAAGGTAATTTTTTTCTCATAATTTTCTTTTTTGTTTGTTTATTTCGTTTTATTTGTTATAGGTTGTTCTAATTATGGGTTATTTTGGAGGATGCAGAACTCAGGAACTTCTAAATATGAGTATAGCAGATATAGAGGACCGGGATACTGTTATGGTAGTGAACGTACCGGAAAGTAAAACTGGTGTATCGAAGAAATTTACAGTTGTGGATGAAAAAGAGTTCTCTGCTTTGCCTTTATTGAGACTTTATATGTCCTTGCGTCCTGAAGGTACAAAACGATTTTTTTTGAGCTTCCGACAAAATAAATGTACAACTCAGCCAATTGGAAAGAATATTTTTGGCAAAATTCCCAGCAAAATCGCAATGTATTTAGGATTGCCAAACCCACTAACCTATACGGGACATTGCCTTCGTCGCACTTCTGCTACTGCCCTTGCCAATGCAGGAGCAACTATGACAAACTTAAAAAGACACGGAGGTTGGAGAAGTTCCACGGTGGCAGTATTAAATTGAAAAATAAAACGGCGCGTATGCTGTCTACTTTGCCATCAGAAGAGGCAGGCACCTCGACTGTAGTGAACAGCAACAGCACCACCCATAAAAAAGAAGAAATTGTTTCCAGCGGCGGAAGTAATTTTCAGGGAACATTTGAAAATTGTACATTTATTATTTGTAATGACGTGAATAAGGAAAATATGTCTTAGTTTTCATTACATATAAACGTTTATAAGCATTTCTTGTATCATTTTCACCTGTGAAAGGTAAGAGGGAGTTTTTGAACCTTAATATCCCAAGGGAGTTATGACCCTCATTATAGATATCGTAACTATGACGATATAAGCTTATAATGTCACTGTCAGAAATAAAAATATTTATCACAGTATGAGAATTTTCTGAGTTTTGTATAGAATGACTACAATGCATTCGGGTGTGCCCCATTTTCGATAATTCTGATAAAATTTCATTATTCTTTGAAGAAGAAAAAAAGGGGGGTTGAAATTTTCATATTCATGTTATTCAGCCGGGAAATGACTATTTCAAATGCGAATATACCTCATCTACTTTGATGTTATCCTTTTGTGACCTTGATTTCTCGTTTGTTTTGCCATCATTCAATCACCCATGTGATTCATGCAAAATATTTGATGAAGGTAATTGGATAGATAGTTTGTGTTCCAGACTGTAGATTAGTTACCCGTAATTTATTGGGAATAACTGAAATACAAATCCCGACTGAATCGATATCAAGCAATAAAAATAGCACACAGGATGACGTGTTTATCCACAATAAACGGAATTATTCATCCTACCTACTCTACTGATCGTTGCATTGCAATTATTGAGCATTCGTTTTTCCTGATGCATAAAATATCTGATGGTGGGGAAAAATCTGAAATTATGCGACTTATAACAAAATGCTATACCAGTATTTTCATAACGTGCCAAAATTGAAATATACCTAGAGTAACTATGATGTGGACAATAACTCTCAGCCGTAGAGAACGAAACGTTGGAGTAGTAAATACATTGGAGGTTGCCAGGTCATAAGGGAGTTGAAGGCAACGAATAAGCAGACTGCCTTGCCAAAGAAGGGGCAAATACACAATTTCTCGGCCCAGAACAACCCTTCTGTGGTCTCTCCAAAGCCCACTTAAAAGAAGAGGTTCGATGCTGGGAAGCAGGTGAAATGAAATCTTACAGGAGTAAAGTAAAGCTAAACAGCTACTCGAGTTAGACAAAAAATACTTGAAACTGGTAACGGGACTCCTCACTGGACACTACCCTCTGAGGTATCACCTCAAAAGATAGGTGAAACAGAGGGTGATAGTTGCCGCTACTGCGAGAACTTCGCTGAAACTGCAGAACATTTGCTTCGCGAATGCCCAGCACTCTACTGCAAGAGGCTCAAGTTCCTGGAAGGGGCCTTCTGATAAACTGATAAACTTCGCAAGAAGCCTCGGAATCCCGGGCCTCGAATCTGCTTGAGGGGCTGCACAGCTTTAACGACCCCCCCTACAATCTAATACAATCAACAAATACATTGGAATTTGTTGTTTCTGGGGAGAATGAAAAGAATTTTGGATATAACTCCGAAAGTTCCTCGTAACTTTTCTGATTTGATGGCTTTTTTATAATCTATTTGATATTTATAATCTATTTGATATTATCAAGTAAAACTTCATCAGTTTTGATTTTTTTCAGATTACTCATCCAGTTTTGAGAGTTGCTTTGGGTCAAATAACGTATATCGATTATGTTTTCATCATGTCTGTAGCAACTTTCAAATCATTTACTCCACTGTTTATGACAATAACGGTTGCAAATTATTGTCCACTCCCACCAAGTGAACCGCCATCATCACAATGTTTTTTCATCTATATTTTATTGTGAAGGTGATATATACTTCAAATATCATCTAATGGTATCACAAATTCGAATATGTTGAATATTTTCCATTTTCTATTTTTCAGAGATTATAACCACGTGGTGCAACGTCGAGTAAAATAACACTGAAGTTAATAGGAATGAGAGTCAAATTTTTGTGGGAGAAGTTTCATTCTGCACAATTCAATAAAATAGAGGCAATGACTGAAATGCGATTATCTACACATATGAGTAAATTGTAAATATTTTGGGGCATGTCGGGATATATATCGGAAATAAAAATTTGAATTCATCATTCGCAAGTAAATTTATACCCGAGAATATGTTTTGAAGCATTGATGTGATGAATGTTATTTGGACGCATCATCTCTTTATAGTATTGACACAAATAATGATAAATATCAAGTGATAATTGAACAACTCTCATTATCATGTTTAAAGAGCAATTTTATGCTGTAAATGATAATGAAGTACGTGCACTGCACGCAGTTGTCGCTAGTTTTCTCATTTTTGTCACCAAAAACTGTCAAGTGATTATCTTGAATATTCTTGGATATCATAATGCAGTTCTTTCTCGAACTATAGTCATATAATTTTGAACAGATAATAATAAAAAAAACAGTCGCTGAACAATTACATAAGACATTTTTTACGTAACACGAGCGTACTCACCTTTTCCAGTTGTATTTCAGAATCTATCAGGTTAATTTCAGAAAGCATCGATTGAATTTCAGAATAGTTACTTGTATTTCAGAAAGTATCAATTGTATTTCAGAATAGTGAGTTGAATTTCAGAAAGCGTCATATGTATTTCAGATTAGTTAAATTAAGTAGTGCACCTAGGGGGCTATCATCTCAAGATGGCCGCCATGGGGCACCCATGACGTCATCCAAGATGACCGCCATGTGGCAGCTGTCAACTGTCATGTCATCTGTCATGTCAAATGCCATCTGTCAACTGTCATGTCAACTGTCATATGTCAACTGTCATTTCAACTGTCAAATGTTCCATGTCATCTGTCAATCAGAAAGTGTTATATGCCTGTTACGTCAGAGAGTGGGCTTGGGAACGCGACGCGTCATAGACCAATCAGAAGCCGTCATAGCCCCACCCACTTTTTGGCGCGAAATTCAAGATATATTTGAGGTTATGTACCCCCTTGGCCCCCTCAGATCTCCTCTGTACCCCCTTGACCCCCTCAGGTCTCCACTGTACCCCCTTGGTCCCCTCAGGTCTCCGCTGTACCCCCTTAGCCCCCTAAGGCCTCCGCTGTACCCCCTTGGCCCCCTTAGGCCTCCGCTGTACCCCCTTAACCCCCTTAGGCCTCCGCTGTACCCCCTTAACCCCCTTTTGCCTTCACTGTACCCCCTTGGCCCCCTTAGGCCACCGCTGCACCCCTTTGGCCCCCTTCGGACTGCGCTGCATTTCTTTGGGACTCCTCGGTCCCACTCGGACTCCATACACCCCCTTGAACCCCCCATGCTTTATCCCCCTCAACGCTTCCTGAACCGAAGACATGACGTCATATTTCATTTAAAAAAAGCCAGTACAATCGGAATTCGAACCCGCACCAATACGGTGCAAAGTTTCAAGACCAAACGCTCAGAAAGCATCAATTGTATTTCAGAATTGTGAGTTTAATTTCAGAAAGCGTCAATTGTATTTCAGAATGGTCAATTGAATTTCAGAACCATGTCTCATTTGCCACTTAAACACTTCATGAGTATGTTTATGAACTGAGAAACTAATAAATGACCCAAAAGCTATGCATTATGCATAAGACTCAATAGAGAAGTTCCAACAGTTGCTTATACATCCGCTAAAAAGCGCCTTCACGCAGCTTTGCTATAGTTTAACCATGTTCAATCGATGTACTCTAATTTCAATAACATAAAAACGGAATAATTATTCAATGTTCAATAACAAATTTCTGTAGCTATTGATGAGGATCTGTGCCTGAGTTAGAGAACATCGAGAAGAACAATATTTTATTTTTTTATTTTTCCTACGACCCCGTATGTACGTCATATAGCACACTGTTTTGTTATTTGGAAAGTGGCTCATATCACCATGGTGTTGTTATTTGAAAGAAAAAAAGCACACGTGTTGAAATGAAAAATATCATACGCTCGCCCGAATTGATAGAAATAATTAGGTATATTAGTTGGTACTCACTGTCAATATAAGAGCGTTCTCAAATCAAATTCATGTATTATTTTTTGAAATTAATGTCTCTTTTCGAATTATACTGAGAATTCTTTAGGTATCTATTAATTTCAACGTGTCAATGATACATAACTTCTTAACTTTGATAAAAATTAGGGTCAGTGACTGGAACTACTACTATACATGTCTGATAATGTTGATGACAGCGGGTGAGATCATTCAAAAGAGTACGGCTACAGTTTTATGCGCGGCCTGTATCAGTTGCATGTTGCATCATATCACAGTATCACAGATGTTTGCACTATTTACATTTGACAAGGAGTCAAGGACGCACTAACTCGTACGCGCTTGCGCACTACGTAATTCTGTGGTTCTGTATTCCTGGTTGCGTGATTACTGGCGCTAGCAGACGTATGGTGTCAAATATCAATAAAATTGTTTGTCCAAACAGAACTAATTCAATCAATCAGTAATTCACATAATAAGGAATTGTCGGAGTAGTATTCAAATATCATTATGAATATGGAAATAAACAGTAGGTACTTGATATCGAATCTAAACCACCTGAAATTATAGGGACCGCTCAAGTTACATTTTTGACAAGACTCCCGCGAAATGAAAGTATCCGGAGTCGTGGAAAAAATAGTGTACAAAACTTATTGTGTAATATACTATTTCATTGGCAATGGGCTGGCTTTGAAGATTCATTTCAAATTTGTGTTGATTCACATGAATGTTTATTTTCAATTACGAATTACACCGTAGTTGAAATGGCTGATATTCATTTTATATATGTAAAGTGCCACAGAATCGGTTGACTGATTGAACGTTTTAATGTACAGTCAGTTGTCTTTGGGGATAGAGAGTTGTGTTTTTCACATTATTTTTTCGTTAAACAAACATTGCTGCGAAAACAGATGGCTTAGTGAAATTTTCGGAATGATCTGTCATTATTGAGATATAACCCAAATAAATATTTTTTCAAATAAAACACCCTGAACAATGATTTGAACACGAGTTGTACACTATACTTTTCCGACGACCAACATGAAAATCATAGGTATATCGGATTTTAATTTCGCATGACTGTATTACCTACTTACAAATCATTATTACAGGAAACCAATTCAATTGTCTGAAGAAGCATATAAGAAAGATGTATCACACGAAAAGAACACATTTTATTGAACATTTAACAAAAATATTTGGGTACATTTTGGTCAGTATTTATGAAATATTGGAAAAATAATTTTCGATGGTAATATTTGAACAATTGTTCAGTACTAACGGAATACTATTATTTTCTCTCAACAAACCTAAATTGCATACTTCTGGGAGAGTAGGATCTACCATTTCATCGTCGGATGACATTGCAGCAAAGAAAACTGAACAAATTATACGATTCGGTACCTATCTACTTGGTAAATCACATTGACACTATAATATTATAATGTTATGAATTCGTTTGTAGATATATCATTGTCACAGCTACCTATGAGTAAAAATCAGAGTATATAGTAACTATATAACGTAATCGCACCAATCGCAGAGCGTGGAGATGAATATTTCATTTCACAATAGTGCGAAATATCTTATTTTGTGTACTAGTTTACAGTGCGAAATATTGTTAGAGTTTCTGTATCATCTTCATAATGTCGGACGATAGGTATACATACTTCACGCGTGTGATGTTCAGGATTTATGTTATGTTATGTTTGATAATTGCAATTACATGCTAAAGTTCGATATCATGAAATATTTATAGGCTCTTGAGAAATTATATGTATATTTGCATACATTGTTGAACATGCACTAATTCCATTCCAAGCTCTTAGCAAAAATTTTAAACATTTTGCGTCTAATTGAATTAATTTATCGAAATGGTTCAACAAGAGGTAATAAAGTATACTTATACATCCCATTCCATATTTTGTACCCCTATAAAGCGCGACCAGTATTACAGTAAACATCGCCAAAAACACAAGTTTTTATTATGTGGAAATTTATTTTCCAACAGGTATCTAGAATCTACTGAGGAAGCATAATATATGAAATGAGGAGCACATGATTCCTCATCGCATATCAAACATGTAGTATCGAAGAAATTTTCAGAAACGGCAATTTCGTTTTTTCTAGGCGATTTCTTGAGTTCTCGTATAAAATAAATTTTTTTCCTTCAGTAAAAAAATCAAATCTATGGGGTTCTACAAGTGAAAAATGATTCCACGATCGGAGAAAATTGATGAAGCTGATTATTGTTCTTGAGATTTGATTCAATAAAGAAAAACACCCATAAACATCGATACCGTATAAAAGTACTCCACATGCTATATACTACACTATGGGTGCGGCAATTGATGCTGATTTAGCTGATTATTCAATATCAATCAACCACTAAAAATTGAATAAAACCAATCGACATAAAATTCCTCCTCTTGTACTAGAATACTTATACGATAAAATCATAACGTAACTTACCAACGATCAAACACATATCCACCAAATCTTTCGACGAATATTTATTGCCGAAAAAAAGCGCAGATGGAATCTAGATAAGCGTGTAAAATGACTGTATCGGAAGCGAAATATCAAATCACCTCACGGCACTCCGAGAACTATATCCGACCAACGATACGGACGATAATCGATGCAGTTCGATTGCGATCGAGATTTCGATAAGAATTTATCGCTTGATCTTTGCGAAATTCCGCGGCATCTGCACACAAGCCAACTGGGACTGCTGCGGCGTCCAATTGTATTCAGGAAAGTGTTAATTTGTCTGATTTGAGCGCTTCATTGCGATGACCTTGTTCATCTCATAATGGCCACTATTATCATTTGTAATCTTATCAATTGTTAAAAATAGTCGACATGTACTGCGGGGCTATTATTTTTGTGATTCTAATCGGTGGGCATGAAACAGGAACAATGCTGAGGTTGAAAATTTCTCCTATACTTTTCGAAATAGATCTTGATATTTCGGGTATTTAAAATTGATATTTTTTGAATATACCTAACACCACTCAAATTATCTCGAATTTATATTCCTCTTATCTTTCCTATTCCAACGTTATCGGTTTTCATCGGGTTCTACAGGGTACTTTTGAAGATGTGGACACTTTTCTAAGTGAAAATCTTACTGTATTATTCAGAATCATCAGCTGAGGATCAGATCAACTTCAAATAGAAGACCCTTTAAATTATCTCGAATTGTAATTCTTCTCATCTTCCCTATTCCGAAGATATCGCGATATCGGTTTTTATCAGGTTCTACAGGGTACTTTTGAAGATATGGCCATTTTTTATGTGGAAATCTTAGTGAAATCGTCACACTGTATTATTAAGAATAAACAGCTGAGGATCAACCTCAAATGTAAGACCCTTTAAATTATCTCGAATTTCAATTCTTCTCATCTTCCGTATTCCAACGATATCGCGATTTCGGTTGTCATCAGATTCTACAAAGTACTTTTGAAGATATATAATATGGCCATTTTTTATGTGAAAATCTTAGTGAAATCGTCAACCTCTATTATTCAGAATAAACAGCTGAGGATCAACTTCAAATGTAAGACCCCTCAAATTATCTCGAATTTCAATTCTTCTCATCTTCCCTATTCCAACGATATCGTGATAATGGTTCTTATCAAGTTCAATAGGGTACTTTTGAAGATATGGCGATTTTTTATGTGAAATTCATGGTAAAATCGTCACTCTGTGTCATTAGGAATCAACAGCTGAGGATTAATATTTCATGGCCAAAAGAATCCTATAGTAGTCTAGTTTTGTTGCAACTCATCAGGTACTGATAGCTTTCATTTCGTGAACAGGGTGACGCCAAACTAACACCCAAGATTTTCTCTTTTATTTTATATAGATCACCCATTCTATGTAAACTAATTACTGAATATCCTCACTCTCATCGAGTATCCCCCTTACCTAAATGTTACATTTATTTAGTCATTCCGATTTTTATGAATAAAAAGATCATTTCTGGATAATACTCTGAGTTTGTTAGAGTTGGCCGTGTTTGTATCGATTGTTAACATGATAATATTCTCAGAGTAAGTCATGTTTTGTTTGACAAAAAGTAGTACCTATTGTTAGTTACCGTTAGTAATATTCAAGATTTAATCAGTTTATAATAATTCAGAATAACCCAATATCTGTAACATTTGGGTATGAGAAATCTAGTTTCAGAAAATTATAAAAAATACAGGATGTTCCTTTTTATATACAACAGAGAAAATTCTGGGCGCTATAGTTTTGCGTCACTCTGAGCACAAACTAAAAACTATCAAGTACGTGATAATTTCGAAATAAACTATAGACTACCATATTATATTGTACATGAAAGATTAACCCTATATCGTTGAAGTGGAATTGAAATCCAATATATTATATAAGTTGTTTCATTTGAAAATACATGAGTATGATATCTATATTTTCTACTTGGAACTTCGTATCTCCCAGAACAACAGAGGTATCGAACTCGGGAGTAATAGTTGATAACCCTGTATAAAAAAATAATAATTTTGTTTCGAACTAAACAAGAAAAGAATCATAAAAATAAAAAAAATCCAATGATGCATCACCCAAAATGTTTTACATCAATAAATCAGGGGTCAATAACCTGATTTTCAAAATAATTATATTCCTTTAAGGAAAGGTCGAAGCTGAGGTATCATCGACTGTGATTCGCCTTGCATATGTTTATACGAATACACGTATTTCGAATGGAAAAACACATATCTCAATCGACAAGTTGATATGTTACATTTTTCTTTTTCGGAAAATGTGAAAATCTTGTTGTCGTAAATGAAGAGTAAGAAGTGGTATTTGTGATGACAAGATTTTATTGATTCAACCTATTCTCATTGGCAGAGGAACTCATGGTAAACATCATCATGACAAATTCTGTTCTGGTAAACACAATTTTAATTCCCCGTATTGTTTGTTTCATCATTATAGTTATACCCAAATCTTGAATTGTTCTAAATATTTGGACAACTTACCATCCATTTTTGTGTTTCAATAGAACAAAAAAAAATTAAACCTTTGTTGAATATCTAAGATGTTTTTCGGTCCTTTTGGGAATCACTGTGTGTTCACCATGTACTTGCTGAGTATTTTTTTATGTTCTGGTTGTCACGTAAAGGGATATCCTGTAATGTTCAAAGAACATCGTGAGAACCAAGGAAAAGAAGGTAGGAGTTGGTGTTCTTCTTAAATTTATGGAGATCGGCATGCATCGGGGAACACCTCCCTAGGCAATGAGTTCCAAAGTCTCGATGTTCGTTGGATGAACGAGTCTTTGGAAAGGGACGTTCTGCAGGTCTCTAAAGTGACCACGAAGGGGTTTGAAGACTGAACTTGACGGGTTAATCTCGAAGAGACTGCTAATGGAGGAACGATTGTTGATATTTCAGAAGAGCATCGCCCATGAGAATATCTATAAAATATAGATAAATCGCCAACTTTTCTACGGTGTTCCAGAGAAGTGAGCGAGTTTGTGAGCGAGGCATCACCGAAGAGACGAATTGCACTTTTTTGGACATAATCCAATAGTTTCAGGATATGTTTAGGTGCGGTACTCCAAATATGAGAACAGTATTCCAGGACAGGTCGGATCTGTGCCTTATAGATTATAAGCAGCTGACTGGGAGTGAAATAAGGCCAATTCAATGCAGCAGCCGCTCTTGGCAACCTTAGAAGTCATTTCGATAAACCATTTTATTTGTTTTATAGCAAATATAACAATGTGATCTGCATTTGAATTATTTGCTTACCTTCCTCACAACCTTCAATGAAAGTTCAATAGTGGGCCATCATTGTACATGTTCAAAATATTCAAACAATGGTACGACCATGTTCTTGGCATCTCTACTCGATATGTGCATGAAAGAACATATTTTCAACGATTGCAAAAATCTATGCAAAAATTCACATTTCATGAAGACGAGCTGATGAAACTAATCATTTGAAAAATGTGAAATGAATTAAGAGATATATGAGAAGTCTTTTGAATTGGGTCCAATTTGCGCATTTTCATGCTGAACATTTATATGAAAGAAAACTTGAAGTATAATTATTAATTCGTAGCTAGAGTTCCATCTTCCTTGGTTAGTGGAGGAAATGAGCTGGAATTGAAATTTCTTCCCACAGCTTTGGCGAAAGACCAAAATAAACGGGATCCGTTAGGACATTCAACAAGTTTTGATCTTATTTTGGCATTGTGAGCATCTTTTGAAGATTATATTAAAAATTATTGTAAAGAAGAGATACTTCTATAAAATATTGCGGATACACACCTCATTGTTAATAATATTTGCAGAACTCTTAATTGATATTGATACACTCCTCAGTCACAATATATCAATAATTTATTGGCATTCACTTTTCGCGATAATCGTTATTCTCCTTATAATCCTTTCCCTCTGATTCGTTTTTTTCTGAACTTTTAATATCTGTGGGAAGCTAAGACATTTTACAACTGAATGTATCTTTCAAATTTCCTTTATAAACATTAATTATTTAATCATTACTTTTTCAAGCGAAAACCAAGAAAGTTCGATCTATAAACTCTGCTGCAGTAGCTACAGTTGACGCTGCAGTTACTGTTTGGAATATTTCCCGTCTTACTGCAACATGGCCTTGAAATTATACAGCCTTCCTTGAAAATCCTATTCAAGGCCATCTTAATCTTCGCGAGCTTGGAAAGAGGCCGTTGTGGCGTTTATACCAAAGGCTGGAAGACGTCCAATGGACGAACCAAAGTCTTATTGCCCCATCAGTCTCACCTCCTTTCTCCTGAAAGCAATGGAGAATATAATAGACTGTTACATCAGAAGCGATCTCCATGAGTTGAGACCGCTTCGAAAGAAACAGTTCGCTTAGCAAGCAGGTAAATCCACGATAAATGCTCTACAATGTCTAGTTGAAAGCATTGAAAGGACATTCGTGGAAGTCGCTGACATAGAGGGTGCTTTTGATAAAACCTCGCATGCCACCATAACTAGATCACCAGAGGAAATAAATATAAATGCCTCACTGATTAGATGAATACAATCAATGCTGAAAAGCAGATTCATTGTGGCGACTCTCGGGGAAGAGATGGTTAGGATGACAATAGAACAAGGTTGTCCCCAAGGGGATGTTTTATCGCCTTTGCTGTGGTCATTGGTCGTCGACAACCTGATAGTCAAGCTGCATGATTCTGGTTTCACGACTCAAAGTTACGCTGATGACCTGGTTGTCACCATCAGGGGCAAACATGACGGGATAATTTCAAATCGCATGCAAGTAGCCCTAAACACAATCAGAAGCTGGTGCGCAGAGGAAGGACTCAATGTCAATCCTAGCAAAACAGTGCTGGTTCCATTTACCAAGAGGCGAAAGTATTAACTAATAGCCCCAATTCTGAATGAAATCCAGAATGAAAAGAAGTTAAATAATAATAGACCAAAAACTGACATGGAACAGCCAACTCAACCACATTCTTTCCAGAGCTATAGCGGCAAGATGGACATGCCGCAGAGTCTTTGGAAAGACATGGGGTCTGAAACCAAAAATGATCTATTGGTCATACCAAACGATCATCAAACCCATGGTCACCTACGCTTCATTGATATGGTGGCCAAAAGGCAACAAATTTCGGCACAAGTCAAGCTGCAGAAAGTGCAGCGGCTAGCTTGTCTGTGAATCACAGGGGCAATATTCACGTGCCCCACTACAGCCTTAGGGGTGATGCTGAACCTTACACCATTGCACCTGTGTGTAATGAAATAAGCAGCAAACAGTGCCTTAGGACTGAGCCACACAAAAATCTCAAATTAGGATATCGGATTGGACACTTGAAGATTTTGGAAAATATTTCTCTAGATTCCATGTCTAAGCCTACAGATATCATGCCAGTTAGGTACGACTTCGAAATGCAGTTGGAAGTGGGTATAAACAACAAAAAACCACCAAATTTGCATGCACAGAAAACGGACCACAACTGGGAAGGGATGCATAAGTGTGGTATACTGATGGATCCAAGATTGATGAAAGGGCTGGAGTGGGAGTTACAGGGCCAAATTTCAGGCTCACAAAAAAGTAATGTAAAAACTGCAAATCTCTATCCCCAAAGACAACTGAGATATCGTGCAAAAAGTTCGAAAATTCGACACACTGTACACTGGGACATTCGGTATATTAAGGAACCATAAAAGATTGGTAATCTCTGCGTTTTTTCCAAAAGCTGTTGGCTCCTAGGGCAAGGCAGGGCTACAAACTCGAATGCATCAGTCATCCGATGAATCACGGCCTATTTTCTGCTCCGCCCTGTACAGCGCGTAACTCCGCGATGCGCGATCGACGTCGGCGTCGCGACGCGGTCATGCTCCTCGAACGGGATTAGTCAACGTGCGGCTGTCCCGATGACAATTTGAGTGGACTCTTTCACGGTGGTGGTTCTTTTTTGACGTAAGTAAAGAGAAAGTGATGCATGGCCGTTGATTTTTTCACTGAAAAACCACCTCCGATATTTACGGTTCGGATGCCGCTGGGAGGTGGTGGTCCCGCTCCTATTCGCGAACACTCGCGAATTTCGCGAAGGAAACATGTCGACAATCTGCTAATACTAAAAGTGTCATTGAGTTTGATATATTCACGCTGGCTTGGCTACGGAAAAACCAAAATGTTCGCGATCTTCTAGATTATACTAAAAATAAGTCATAAACACAAAGCTGGTATAGAATTTCCTACGGGCTATTTATATCCGCAGCACTTCTAGAAATTCAAAATAATTATTTGAACCAGTCTGGAGTTTATACGTGACATTCAAATCGATTAACACGTCAGCCCTATTAAGTGCTTGAATTCACTGCTAATTTAATTTGTTCGTACATTTTCATGGGTGAGCAGGTGAGAAAATGTTGGTTTCATCAAATAATCGATTCTGTGGGGTATCCAAAATGACCAGTACTAATTAAGACGTATGGTGACTAATTTTGGGTTTAAAACGTGTAACAAAATTCAATCTTTCTTTTTAGTTTAGAATTAATCGATTAATTGAAAAAACTGATTTGATTTCGTGAGTGAAATGGCTTCTGAAAACCTTCAATTTCGAAAATTATTATTTGTTTTGTACTAAGGAGAACAAATAAGTATTTGAAAAGAAACTGACAAAATCTCCAAGTGGAATACCTAATTGAGTCAAAAGAAATGAAAAAGCACAAAGTCATTACCAACAACAATGTTGATATACAAAGGTAGAGAACGAGTAGAAAACAGCTACTTTCTGGCTAATGCCACGAAGAACATGGAATTATATCCACAAGTAGATTGTAGATTGTAGGGGGGTCGTTAGGGCTATGCAGCCTCTCAAGCACCGCGACCTATCAGATATTTTGTGCATAAAACCCTTGATCTATTTGAGGCCCGGGATTCCGAGACTTCGTGCAAAGTTTATCAGTTTCCTGGGAGCTAGGTTTCTGATATCGGAGAGCTCTAAAATGGTCCCTTCCAGAACCTTAAGCCTCTTGCAGAAAAGTGCTGGGCATTCGCAAAGTGAATGTTCTGCAGTTTCAGCGAAGTTCTCGCAGTAACGGCAACTATCACTCTCTGTTTTACTCATCTTCTTGAGGTGATAACTCAGAGGGCAGTGGAGTCCCGTTACCAGTTTCAAGTCTTTTTTGTCCAACTCGAGAAGCTGTTTAGCTTTACTTGGCGACAGGCTCACTAAACCTCTTCGCTTGTCTTTGTCCTGGCACTTTATTCAGTGATATTTCATTTCATCCGCTTCCCAACGTCTTCTCTCAAGTGAGCATTGAAGAGTCTACAGAAGTGTTCTGGGCCGAGAAATTGTGTATTTGCCCCTTCTTTGGCAAGGCAGTCTGCTTCTTCGTTGCCTTCAACTCCCTTATGACCTGGCACCCACATCAAAGTGACCTGGTTGTTCGCTGCCAGTTGTCTCAGGGATTGTTTACAGTCCCAAGTCAGCTGTAGACTCACAAGTGTATGACTTCAGAGCTTTTAGTGCTGCTTTGCTATCTGATATATATCCACAAGTAGTCTACGCATCAATTAATTAATACTACAGTATTCATCAATGCATTGCTTGATTGTGACACCGCTTCTGGTGGAGATCTCAGGATCTCTATACGGTGACTACCTTGTACTGATGAGGATTAAAAAACCGAAACCGGTCTTCAGGTTGTCTGTTTCGTGGTGGGAATGATCGCAAGAAATAATATTTGCCTTCGTTGTTCATTTATATGAATTAATGTATTCACTACGAGTCGATATAATGTGATGTTCTGAGTGGCATTAGCCAGAAAGGTAGTTGTCGGTAATATCTTTGAGCTTTCATTTCAATTAAAGAAGAGATTGTGAACATCTAGCTCCTAGAAAATTCTGCATTTCAATGCAATATTTAAAAAAGAACTTTGGTCTGAATCTGAAATCCTTTTGTTTCGTGAAGAGGACACTTCAATTGTTGAATTTCATTTTCTGCATTACATCAAATAAAGATAATCATGAATAATGATCCATTGTTTGATGATCACTGGATGATACATATTCATCCACGAAATGATGTAAATCCTACAGTGCGGAATGAACTCAAGTGAGTTTTTTAGTTATTTGGACTGCACGGGAGGAAAACCTTTAATGTTCTGGGACGAACATCGTGCAAGCCAGTAGAAGGTTAATGAGAGAGGAAATAGGTATTGGAATTTTTCCTGAAAGGTTAGAAGTATCAGGAATAACCTATTTAAGAAGTGAGTTCCACAATTTTGCCGACCGATAGAAATAAATAGAATCCTGATAGAGTGCAGTTCGTTGGTTATAAATCATACTTTTTCTACATCAATTACATTTTTGACTTCCTTCATTTAGGTTTACAAACTTTTTGAGAGATCATGAGAATTATTTTCATCCGTCGCATACTCTTTGTCGATGAATTGAGTTGAATGTTCAAGTGCGTTTGTCAAGAAAACAGTTATTGAACCAGAGAACAATATGTATTCTTATAGAAAATTAATTGCTGAAATACTTATAAACCTACTCACTCAGCTAATTGACTGAGAACTTTTATGTAAAAACATCCTCAAACTTTAATTACAATATTTCTCAATTTCTGTTACTTTGAATATAACATTCATTATGAATGTCAGAAGATTTTCAACATTCTTGAATAAAATTTTTGGAAATGGAATAATATGTTATAAAGGTTATCCAATTGCGATGATGGTAGCAGCAATAAAGTTTTCAAAATCTACAAAAAAAAGTTTTGTATTCAAGTGCACTCATCTACTGGAAGTTCTCTGAAAAAATCGGGAGAATTAGAAATTACATAAACATACTTTTGTGGGATGCAAGAGTTGAAAAATTTTTAGCCCATAAAAAATGAAATTATTTCAGAACCCACCAACGTCGATGAAAAATCATCTGAGTTAATTGATACATTCACATTTCTTGAATTTGGTCAGTTTAATAGGATCGAAAATACAAATAATAAAATATTAGACTTGGTACTTTCGAATACGGACTATATAAAATCTATAATACACTCAAACAATCCTCTTGTGATGGAAGATATACACCACCCTGCTCTAGAAATAATTGTTAATTTAGATACTGCGAAATATCTTAGACAAAATATGAATACTATACTTAATTTTTATAAGGCAGATTATATAAAAATCAACAGAGAATTAGCCAACATTTCATGGGAAACTCTATTAAATGGATTGGACGTAGACGACGCATTAAATATTTTCTATAAAAAACTTGACTCTCTCATAGCAACACATGTACCTAAAAAAATAAATAACAAAAAATTTCCAATTTACTTTAAAAAAGATACTATAAAATGCATAAAAGAAAAACAAATCACACATAACAAGTACAAAAAATATTGCGATCAAAATCAATACAATATTTTTTCCGACTTGAGAAAAAGATCTAAAGAACTTATGAAAAGGGATTACTTGAACTATGTCTCGAGTATCGAAACTGAAATCACAACTAATCAGAAATCATTTTTCAAATTCATCAACAACAAGAAAAAATGCCATAGTAATATCCCCCAAGAAATGTTTTATGAAAATATTCAGGCTACCGAAGGCAAGGAAATTTGTAATTTATTTGCTGACTATTTCAAAACTGTGTATATTCCTCAGAATAACATAATCAAAAATCAGTCGAGTAATGTGAACACTGTTAGGATTTTTCCGAATGAGATCAAAACTATAATACAATCCCTCGATATAAAAAAATGCCCAGGACCAGACAAAATACCACCTCTTTTCATAAAAAACTGCTGTGAAAACTTGCTGTTACCATTATCAATTATATACAACTCATCACTTGAAACGCTTAAATTTCCATCTTTCTGGAAAGAAACCCACGTTGTTCCGATATATAAAAATGGCGATAAACATAATGTAAAAAACTACCGTCCGATTAGTAAAATATGCGTATTTGGAAAAATATTTGAAAAAATTATACAAGACCTCATATTTTTTTCTATAAAAAATGAAATAACAGAGGAACAGCATGGATTTTTTCCAAAAAGATCTATAGAAACCAACTTGAACATCTATACCGAATACATCAGTGAAGCAATAGATGAAAAACTTCAGGTGGATTCAGTGTATACCGACTTCAGCAAGGCCTTTGATAAAATTGATCATTCAATCCTTCAGAAAAAACTTTCTGAAGTCGGTATACATGCAGGTCTCATAGAGTGGATAGCATCATATATACAGGGTAGGACTCAGGTAGTAACTATAAATGGTTTTTACTCCAACAAATTTTCAGTGACATCAGGAGTACCTCAGGGTAGTCACCTTGGTCCTCTGCTCTTTGTCATATATATCAATGACGTAAAACGTTGTTTTTTGAATAGTAAAATATTGCTATATGCAGACGACTTGAAAATTTTCAAAAGAGTTGAGAAACAGGAGGACTGCGATGAGTTCCAAGATGATCTGAATAGATTTTCTTTGTATTGTCAGTGTAATAGTTTGTTCCTGAATATATCCAAATGCCATAATATTTCGTTCACTAAAAATAAGAATAAAATTTTGAACTCGTACATTATCAACAATAACACAATAGAGAAAGTTGAGGAAATAAAAGATTTAGGCCTTATATTTACCAGCAATCTAAATTTCAACACACATATTGATAAATTAGTGAATGAATCCAGAAGAATGCTTGGTTTCATAATAAGAAATACTCAACACTTCAAAAAAAGTACAGTTATTATATCATTGTACAATTCATATGTGCTCAGTAAACTTAGTTTTGCATCATCAATTTGGAATCCTCAATATGCAGTTCACATTAGTCGCATAGAAAGTATTCAAAATAAATTTTTAAGGTATCTGTCGTTCAAAAGCAACACACCAATTACAAATAGTAATTATAAATATATCCGAAATAAATTTGGAATTCTTAGCTTGACTGGTCGCAGGAAAATGAGCGACATAAATCTAGTATTCAAGATTACTAAAAATTATATCGATTCACCACAGCTGTTATCCTGTATAAATTTTTTCGTTCCATCACGCGCACTTCGACAACATCAAGTATTCAACATTCCTTTTAGAAGAACTGCAGTGGGGTATAACTCTCCTCTTATAAGAGCTCAGAGAAATTTTAACCAATACATAGACACAGATACAGAAAATATGAGTCTAGTTTCTTTCAAAAAATATTTGAAAAACAAGTTCTTAGTATTGATCAACTAGGATTATGTTCATAATTTATATTGTAATTTTTTCTTTTTTATCAATATTATTGAGAGCTTACAAATTTAGATATTACTTGTTACCATAGTAATTATTATGATTTCTGAAATTATCAATAACATTGTCATTATATACTTTTTATCATAGTTATTAATTATTTTCATTTCTATAATTATTGTTATTAACATTGGTTACATTATGTATGTAGATATGCCTTTATGGTCGTAGGTAAAAGTATTACGTGGATACTGTTTTTGGAATCTTCATTCTGTTTGTATCCCTTATTTCTGAATAAATAAATAAATAAATAGACAAATAATACATTAAGCTGTAACATTTTCTGAGAATATTTGGGGAAAAAATGGAAAAATTGGTTTCCTCAATTTGTAAAAAAATTTCATGATATCGTGTACACATTCAAATGCTACGACTAGATATTTGTATTTAGCGAAGCCGGAAAATATTTTTCAGATTAAAAATTCACATTTACTGCTCTATATAGAGTACAGTGCACCAATTTATAATTATTCGAAAGGGGGCAACAAATTACATGAATTTTTAATTTACAATTACTACGGTAGCTTCAACCATCTACTAGAGTTTCAATAAAAATATATACTGTTTCTACTAAAGACAGTTGTGATGCTTAACTAATCATTAATACTTGCGAATTACTTCGACGAATTACTGCCTGGAAAGGTTTCTGATGAAATATTGTTTCAATAAAGAAAATCATTTCGATGGAAAACGTTGAGATGAAGCACGTTAAGGCATTTTATATTTCGGAGTTTATACAAGTTAAAATTTCCCAAAATTTTCATATGAATTTGAATCGAGATCTGATTACATGAAGAACCTGAGTCGAAAATATTTGTCTTGGTATTGTGTCTTCAAAAAGTAGAGCGTTATAACCAGAGATAAGTAATAACAAGATGTGCACGTCTTATGGAAGATTTGGAAATATAGTCACGTGATTGATTTTCGTTTCAACGTATTATCACAGATGGCGTTTAACGCATAAATCTCAATTTTTGTTGAAGTTAGCGTTTCGCAGCTAATTCAAATTACGAACTTTCACGAACTTAGATTACATTACAGTGTGTTACAGTACTCGAGTTGATTTGTTCACTTCACGTTTTACTCTGTGGTTTTTAATATTTATTATTCATTTTCTTAAGGATGAAAGAGAAGTTTTGTTTGATAAATAATAACAGAGGTTTCATTAATATGGTGAGAAAATATGAATCACTATCAACTATTCATCCTGGTCTAAACAAAATTAACACATAAGACATGTGTAGATAATAACTTGAAGATTGGAAAAAAGTGCTCTGCATTGAAGATGCGCGATGTGCCTTTGAAGCAGATTCAAATGAAATAACTACTGAAAAAATCAAATTCAGGAATTTGTTGGTATGGTGCCATGATCATAATTTCAGTTGCCACTTTAGTATGAAGAGGCTGTTTGCCTTTGAAATTGGGTTTCCACTTTTCATTTCTTTCTATCTCTATCCTCATTAGGGATCTTTTGATCATACAATTTGAAAAAAAAACGAGCAATGCAATAATATCAATTGATTATGAAAAATATCTTTTACTGTTGTATGAATAAATATTGAATTGTCAGTGATTATTTTTATACAATATTCGACAACACATTGGAAGTGGTAATTATATTTAATAATGATGACTAGTTGAAGATACATTGGCTGATGCATTTCTGTCCCTCTCATTATCAATTTATTTACGTTTTTTTTCATACTGATGGTCTTGAAAATGTTCTCATATGTGCTTTGGATATTCAATCTATTACTGAGCAATGTATTATTATCCTCAGTGAAATGATATTCTCAAACTAGCCCTTTGTACAGTTCTACCCAACTCGAATCTATTAGCTCAACATCTCCTGTAACAGAAAAAGAATAATCAAGTATATCACTCAGAACATAGTGAGTGTAAAATATCAACTGGTAGTGTGACGTACCTGAATAATTAACGATCCAATTTTTTGTTCGAAGAAAATCTTTGATTGGGAAACGAAATCCTCATTTCGGCGACGTGTTCTTTCACAGTTCAAGTACTCGCAATATTTCCTGATCATGACATTGCCACTGTCACTGCATTTCTCAATAATAAATTGATTATACAAATATGCAACTGGAGTATTTAATATTGTTCAATAGTACTTTGATAAAGATATGAATGAAATTCTGATGTAAAACCACAATATTCACGAGAACGGGAACAAATTTCCACCGTACAAAGTCGATAAAAATCAATAAAAACAAACAAAGTGGAGACAGTTGAATACAAAAGACAAAGACAAACTGATGAAGAAAAGACAGAAAAATCTGACCTTGAACATGGCAGCCAGATATGGCAGCTGAAAAAGCTATGTTCACTCTTTGGAATCAACGGCACTAGTTCCATCTTGTGGTTGATTCCAAAAGCATGAAAAATATATTGCCAAATTTTAGCATTGACGTGCACATCTTGTTAGTGGGTTACTTATCTCTGGTTATAACGATTCAGTATACATATATAGTAGTTCATAAAGTAGAATGAAGTTGGCCTAGTTCTATTGAGTGTCGAAATAAACACGAGCAGTGCTGTGTTTGTGTTGGTTTTGATTTACAATATCAAGTGATTAATCTTCAATATGCACTTCCGTATTTCAGGGCAAATCCAAGAATTCGTAATGATTTGTTTGATGATAATGCGGGAGACTTGAAATAGTTCAGTTCGAATTCGACTGGCAAACGGTTGTGCTTCTATGCTTGGCACGGCGAAACGTTTTTTCCTGAAGTTATTTATTGACCGAAAAGAAATTATTTGACATGTGTTCGAGAAATCTGACGTGTAGTCGACTGCCAAGAGAAATATATAATTATAAAGTCATTTGAAAAGCAAACGTCGCGAAACCAGAAATATGTCAGAAATAATGGTTATTCATTGCATAAAGCTCAATTTATAAACTCCGCTGCTGTAGCTACAGTTGACGCTGCCGTTCCAAAATGTATTGAGGAGATATCCGACGGCATCTGCGTGAGCTGCGTAGTTTATGAACAGATGTTTATTTTTAGCACATTTCATTTACTTAAAGTAACTGCAGCGTCAACTGTAGCTACGGCAGTGGAGTTTATAAATTGAACTTTAGTGTTTTAGATAGCATTTTATTCGCTAAGAATGTTTAAACGCGGAAGCTAAGTTCGATCTAAAACAGGCATGCAATACAACGTTTTATCCACAATCACATTCTTTTAGATTGAGAATCGCAGATCAATTTCAACGAAAAATCATTCGACATTTTGCTGTGACTTCGGCTGTCACCTCTTCAAGAGGATACATCCATTGATTCTAGTGATTTATCAAAAAATTAGAGAGGCATGTTCTGAAACCGATAATAACAACAAGCTTGAAAGAGAAAATAGTCTATCTAATGAAAAATATCAAACATAGTGTGAAATTGATTGTCTGGTAGACTACGATCAGAAAACAACTACTTTCCAGGTAAATACCACGCAGAACATTGAACTATTTCTGCTCGTAGTCCATGCAACGATTCACACTGTGAATGCAGATCGCAAATGTTTTTTTCTTCCTAAGACGTGACAAATTCACATCGAGACTATTTTCTCTTTCAAAATTTTGTCCAATTCATAGATTTAAAATTTTTGTTGAGAAGCTTAATAAATTAAATAATTGAAACGAAGTGAAACATGATAAAACAAAGAACTGTCTATTGATATTAATGTTAATGTTAGTAGTAAGTAAATAAGTGAAATGTGATTGATTCAAGATTGTATTTCTCATTATTCCACTAGTGGAATGAGGTAATTTAATCATTTCAGTCTTGAAATAAATTAATTTCATTAGTTCACCAGTGGATACGGATACTTTTCCAAATAAAGTTTAGATGTAACTTCAATCATATGAGGTGATTGTGGATAAAGGGTTTTTAAGTGAAATGTGACATCTCCGTTGAAATATTTGTTGGACGTATTTGCGGGCGTAAATTGGCATTTTAAGTCCCATGGGCCCTAAAGTTGATAATTCTATCGAACTGCCCATATTTACACATCAATGCATGCATGACCTACCACGAATCGATCGAACCAGTCAACAAGTCATTGTGATATTTTTCATTATCGCACTTCCAATGGAATGCAATGAAAATTGTCAATGTCGAATGATGATGATTTGTTACCGTAGAAAAAATATAGTGCATAACATTGAATATTTATATCGCATTTTTCGCAATCGTATGGTTTGCATCTTTTGCGTGTCAATCATTCAGGAGAAGCTTCAAATTGAGAGCTCTTCTGCCTCATACTGAAAAAAAATTGAATAGTGAAATGCATATAATCATTTTTAAAAATAGAAAATGTATGGTAAAAGACAATTTATGTAAAATAAAAATACGCGGGACATCAATTTGAGAAAGGAATAATGACATGAGTTTGATATATAATTTCGTTACTGAGGCATAAGATAAAAAAGTATTAATAGAATAAAGCATCTATATTTTCATTTAAAACTATTAAAAATACAGGAGGTTACCAGTATACTTGCGTCCTGATATGAGAACTCAAGTATATAATTATCGT
This sequence comes from Chrysomela aeneicollis, assembly GCA_029955515.1. Lineage (NCBI taxonomy): Eukaryota > Metazoa > Arthropoda > Insecta > Coleoptera > Chrysomelidae > Chrysomela > Chrysomela aeneicollis. Next base: position 4,377,188 of record JARUHQ010000018.1, on the reverse strand, counting down.
GAAATAAATAATATGTACCAGCTTTTCAATATTATATGCCTCATAAATTTTATTTATTAGTCTTCCCAAATTTGAGGGCTAAGAATATGCGCACTATTTATAAATTACTGAGTATAGTTGCTTCCTTGACAATTTAAATATATGATATACCTATTCTGGTACTTACGACACGTTTTATTTGTTCTAGTTGACAATAATATATTGGAGGAAATAAACTTATCCACTTCATGTCTACAATACTCCATCTAGACTACTAGAATTGCTATTTCCAACGCATTTTCTTATTTGTAATTTTATATATGTTCAAGACCTTCATTCCTCACTATCGGGAAATAATAGTAGATTTAGAATTTTTGACATAACTTTTGTTTGATGAAAGCTGGTCCCATGTTCGAAATCTATTCTGACAATTCTATAACTGAGTTGAATTCAAAAAACTGCATTATTATCTCGGGGTTCCCCAGGGCTCGATATTGGGGCCATCCCTTGGCGCCATGTTCGCTAATGATATTGAGGACTATCAATAATACATTTTGTTTTTATATTAAATTCAGAGGACAACTGCCACTCAGAAAATCATAGTTAATTTGAAGTTTATAATCAGCAGTTCCATTTTTTATGCATTGTATTGAATCAGTTAGTAATTTACAATGGTATTGAGGGAGAAAATCAATCTTATGAACTACATAACATAACATACATGAAAATTCTTTCAAAAATCCTTTGTAGGTATACGGGATACGTGAAAATTTCATTTTGTAAAATTCTATCTGACTTCACTGTGTCATGAAGTGGAGATGACTTAATCAATGATCAGTCCGAGGACAGTTACTTGACTCCCATGGAAATTCGCGAAGGTTCACTAATAATAATTGTGTTATTGCAGTCTGCGGATTCTCTCGTTCATATTTTTTTCATGGTTGTATCGAATGCCTTTATTAAATCAAATATTACTGCAACACATTAGTTGCATTATTGCTTCATCTATTTTATCTGAAAACAATCTGACGAGTCAATTGTTTGAAAAGTGTTTTTAACCGCCAACTTAGTTGCAAAGCAACCCTCGAAGTCGCATTGAGTAAGAAAGACGCAAGTCTATATTGTAAGTTTTGAAATACTTCATTATTCGAAAAATTTTGCACAATTGTCGATTACAGTGATGGTTCTATGTAGTGGAGTTTTCATTTCCTGCTTCCAAGATTCAATTCAATTCAATTTATTCAATTCGACTTAACATATTAAATACAGATTGACAGATTAAATACATATTCAATACAAATAGTCATATGTACGATCATGATCCGTTATATAAATCTACAAATTAATTATTAATAATATGTTGAAATCAAAATAGAAATTGGATGCTACACCTAAGCACTAAAGGTGCTCGTATTGTGATTTGCATCCAACTTCATTAAAGGAAATAGTAAGAAATGTTTGTGTTTAATAATAATATCATCAATATCTTTTCGCTATTATATTATGTACTCGAAGAAAATGTGAATTATTTTTCCTTTTCAAATTATTTTATCAATGAGAGGTTGGTTTTCTAGGATGAATGTTTTGATAGAGATTGGAGTTGTTATTGATTATTTTCATTGATTTGGATGCAATAATTTGAAATAGATTTATTTAAAACATTATTAGTAAAATATTTGAAGAATTTCTTGAGTAATGAAACAAATATTCCACAGAGTTTTCAATAAAAACTTTGATTATATACTTTAGTCTCACGCCTTCTACATTTTCCGAAATTTACAAAAAAAATTAATCAATTTTTCATCATTTCTGAGTGGTTTCTCAATCTAAAAAGTATAATTTCAGGTACATACCATGATTTCTTCAATTTGCTTATATTTGATGGAGAAGAACGAATTTCTCCGTTTTATTTTTATCTTGGTAACCCTGCATTTTATTTATTGTCGTGAATGAGGTATATACATATAGGATTAAATATGGTGAGGAAGCGTTGTTGAGGGATACCTTCGCTTTTTCTCGACCATTATTTCTAATACAATTGAATTACAATGCTTTTTAAATTGAATAAGATTTTGATCTTACCTTGATATTTCTGAAGCATATAATATCTGCATACCTGACACTACCTTTGCACGAAGTCAACAAAAACTGTTTCTATATTTCCCCAACATTACAAAACCGGAGCTAAAGAATGAATCCACAGGCTACGAACATACTTTTGGCAACAAACTCCTCAAAATCAAAGACTCTGTTTATTATAAATCAGCAGTATCGACCAAATCTGGCATTGACCTAGTTTTTTCAGGGTATTGTTGATTTCTTTTGGCAGATGGAATTGTTATATTTCAACAATGAATTGAAACACAACTTGGAATTTATGGGAACATTGTATATTGAGAATAGTTACCTATTTGGAATTATTTCTGATATTTCAATAAAAAATTGTGAAATTTTTCGCAAACTGCACAATATATAGGTAAAAGAAATTCATGATAAGAATGGACAATAAAAAGAAACGTAGATATGCTCAACGTGATCGGAATATATCATGTCAGTGACATTGGATTGAAATTGAATTTATGAATTTTAGTGAAGAATCGACCAAAATAACACCGCGTGGTTTCTACATCTATGGACAATTCATCACCAATCGTGTCTTACGAAGGGAACGATAAAGTTAGCCTTGAACGCCTGAAGAATATGTTTCCAGACATAATTCCTCCGTGAAAAACCGCCGTGAAAAATGAAACAACATTCTTCATTCAATATCTTCATCCAATATATGTCCGAAATTTAACATCGACTATTCAGATCCTACAAGTAGTTCTTGTGTTCAATTAAGTGAAATCATAGATTCATTTGGTTTGACACAAATTGTTGATAAACCAACACGATATTCCTCAAACAGCTGTAAAATTATTAATCTTATAATCTGCTCCGAAATATTAACTATAAGTGACTGTACTACGATCGATTGTAGTTCTTTTTTTGAACACTTTCTTGTATCGTGTAAAGCCGGTCTTTTAAAAATAACAGGTGATAGCTTCATGTACACATTTCGAGCCTTCAGAAAATTCAACTCTGATTCATTTCTGTGGATTTGCATGCAATTAATTTTCGTGTTATGTATGACTCCAACGATCTATTGATGAGAAAGTCGCCATATTCACAAGTTTACTACTTGAAATTTTCGAAAAACACTCGCCGTTGAAAACAGTTAAAACTACGAGAAAGAAAGCACCGTGGATAACTGAGAACATGAGACTTATGTTTAAGCTCAGGGACAGAGCTCTCTCAAGATTCAAAAGAACAAAATGTAAACATCACTGGGACTATTATAAAGAAATTAGAAATCTTACGAATAGAACGGCGACTATCGAAAAAAAAAAAACATATCTCAATTATCGATTGACAATAAATAAACAGTTATGGAAAGAACTAGCTGATATAAACGTATACAATAACAAAAAGACCCATCAATCAATTCCGGAACATTTAATGCGCGTTGAAGATATCAATAATTTTTTTGGAGGCATTTCAAATAGTAACTCTGTACCTGATGATGAACTGATCGACTTTTTCTCAGGTAATACGTTAAACTACTGCAATTTTTCATTTCATGAAACGAACGAAGAAGAAGTTTACACTACTCTACTGAGTATTAAGTAAATGCTGTCGGACCAGACAAGATGAGTATAAAAATGTTATTACATTGTTGTCCACTAATCTTACCACACATAACACATCTATTCAATTATTGTATACAAGAAAATGTTTATCCATCGAGTTGGAAACAGTCACATGTCCTACCACTAGCAAAAACCACCAACCCAGAGAGTATGAGTGACCTTCGACCAATCAGTATCTTGTGTGCGATCTCGAAAGCTTTTGAAAAAATATTGAACACACAAAAATCTTGAACGAATAAGACATATTACCAGCCTGTCAATCAGGATTTAGAACTGACCATAGCTGTACAACGGCCCTTTTGAAAGTTTTGGATGATTTGCATATATCTATCGACAATAACAAACTATGTGTATTGGTATTGCTTGACTATTCGAAAGCATTCGACCGAATCAATCACAAACTTCTTGCAGCAATTTTAAGTTACCTAGGGTTTACGTTGGATGCTCCGACACTCCTCAGAAACTATCTCCACAATCGCTCTCAGTGTGTTATACTCAATAATGAAAAATCTGGTTCAATTGTTCTCAAAAATGGTGTACCACAGGGATCAATTTTGGGACCTCTTCTTTTCGTTATTTATACCTCCCAATTCTCTAAGTCCCTTCTTTACACATCTATGCATTGTTACGCAGACGATACACAGTTGTATTTAGAATTTGAGGAAAACTCTCTCAATCATGCACTCGAACTGATAAATCGGGATTTGAACTCTTTGATAGAGGTTTCTGATAGATATTGTCTCAGTGTTAATGCTTCAAAATCATATGTCATGTTATTCGGAAGAACAGCAGCAAGAAACCGCTGCAAAAATTTGGTGAATATAACCGTTGATGGAGCTAGGTTGCCAACTACAGAGGTAACAAAAAATTTAGGGTTATATATCGACAGTGCTCTCAGATTTAGGACACACATTTCCCACATTCTAAAACGAGGGTATAGGAACCTCAAAATAATTTATTCGAGTAGAAATATTTTGAACAAAGAGAGTAAGATAATATTATGTGATTCATTAGTTCTTTCACATGCTCATTATGCAGACGTGGTTTATGGCCCTGAAATACTGAAATCAGACAAAATGAGACTACAAAAACTTCAGAATTCATGTGTCAGACTCATCACCGGAACGGGAAGGCAGGAACATATTTCACAGCATTTAAAAAATGTTGGTTGGCTAAATATGGAAGCTAGATGCACACTCCATTCCGCTGTGACTTTCCATAAAATTATTTTAACTAGGAAACCCCCTTACCTATTCAGGCAGTTATCTTTCAGAACCGATATACACAATCTGAACCTGAGGTTTCGTAATCAATTGACAGCGCCCAAACACAGGACTTCTTTTTTTTTCGTGGTTCTTTCTCGTATCAAATCTTTCGCCTGTACAACCGTTTACCGCCTGAATTCAAATTACTTCCACTCAAAACATTCAAAAAAAAAAACATATTTATTTGAAACAGTATTATAATGAAACGAATTTGATGGCACTCTTTATTTTATTTCTATTAATCACCTGTGACTATATTTAATGCTTAGTTTATAGTTGTTATATATTTTTTTTGTATGGAAATTATTATTCTATATATATATATATATATATAGAAAGAAAGATATTGTGTTTGAACACAGAGCTAGGGTATGAAGTGAAAGGTTGTAGGTTGATTCCGTTTCGTGTGTGGATTGCCAACTGGTGCAATACAGATCTGTTTCGGCTCGCCAAGCCTCATAAGTTGCACTAGGCCAGTCGACAATCCACCCACGACACGGTCACTATTTGAAAACCACAATGTAGTCTTAAACAGTGAAGAATACGGATTTTTGGTACAGTGCCACCTACTAGCACTAAACAGAACGTGCTTTCCGGGTAACGACGCAGGAGTACAGATGTCTCTGTTTCTACACCTACGTCACCCGATTGCACCTTGATAGTGTGGTTAACCACAGGACAGAGAAAATAGAAAGAAAGATATTGTGTTTGAACACAGAGCTAGGGTATGAAGTGAAAGGTTGTAGGTTGATTCCGTTTCGTGTGTGGATTGCCAACTGGTGCAATACAGATCTGTTTCGGCTCGCCAAGCCTCATCAGTTGCACTAGGCCAGTCGACAATCCACCCACGACACAGTCACTATTTGAAAACCACAATGTAGTCTTAAACAGTGAGGAATACGAACACACGAAACGGAATCAACCTACAACCTTTCACTTCATACCCTAGCTCTGTGTTCAAACACAATATCTTTCTTTCTATTTTCTCTGTCCTGTGGTTAACCACACTATCAAGGTGCAATCGGGTGACGTAGGTGTAGAAACAGAGACATCTGTACTCCTGCGTCGTTACCCGGAAAGCACGTTCTGTTTAGTGCTAGTAGGTGGCACTGTACCAAAAATCCGTATTCCTCACTGTTTAAGACTACATTGTGGTTTTCAAATAGTGACCGTGTCGTGGGTGGATTGTCGACTGGCCTAGTGCAACTGATGAGGCTTGGCGAGCCGAAACAGATCTGTATTGCACCAATTGGCAATCCACACACGAAACGGAATCAACCTACAACCTTTCATTATATATATATATATTTATTTTTTATTTTTTCATAATGCCATGAGTGTATATTGAAATTGTGAATTTTCATGAATTTATTTCGATGGTTGGATGGAAGAGCAAGCTCTGTGATGAATTTTTTTCATGTACAGAGATTGAATCCTGCCTTTTGTCAGGTTATCTGTACTGGATGTATATAACCTTTCAATATAAGCATTTATTATTATTATTAATGCTATATCATTGCGAACGGATTGATAATATGAAGACTTGAAAACGTGTGGACAACGAATAACTTTGTTGATCAATAAATATGAATCAATACTCGAATAGTTATTTGCAGGGGCGGCCATTAGGGGTGGCGAGTAGGGCAGAAACAAATTGAGTGCCAATAATAATAGTACTTATATTTATTTGAATTTCGTGTCATATGAAATTTATGTTACCTACGCTAAAAGAAATACTACAACGCCAATCAGTTTTGAACGAAATTTGGCACTCCATAGGGCAAATTGCGTGTCATCAGTACAGGACTTGAGAATTTTGACTTCTCGTTCTTGAATCTGTCATTATCGGTATCAGAATTTGCAATAACATACCAACTGTTTTTCTGTTCATAAAATATTCAGAGAAACTCGAGTCTACTTCTTGAATATGAAGATGTTGAGCTCATTGAATAGTTTGAATCCACAGAATAGTTCGGTTTTCTACATAATGGTTGATATTGTTCATTTAATATTTGTATCATTTAGATACAATAAAACAGTGATAAAATAATTGCTATATCAATTTCTTGCTTTGTGTCATTGCTGTACTCAAAATTCTACTCCCACTATAAATTCTTGTTGAAGCCTTCATTACTTCCAATTTGTGACTTATCTCATTGGAAAAAATGTGACAAATATCTATGATAGTTTCTGATAGCCTCATCAGACTACCCCTATCTTCTCTATTTGATGATTTCACATGCATTGCATCTTCAGAAGATCCATTGATGTCTTCAGAGGTGGACGAACATACCCTTCAATCGATTGATTGTAGAATGGAGGGGGAGGTCGTTAAGGCTGTGCACCTCGACCTATTAGATCTTTTGTGCATAACCCTAAATCTATTCGAGGCCCGGGATTCCGAGGCATCTTGCGAAGTTTATCAGTTTCCTGGGAGCTAGGTTCCTGACATCGAAGGGCTCTGAGAAGGCCCCTTCCAGGAACTTGATTCTCTTGCAGAAGAGTGCTGGGCATTCGCAAAGCAAATTTTCTTCAGTTTCAGCGAAGTTCTCGCAGTAGTAGCAACTATCACTCTCTGTTTGATCCATCTTTTTGAGGTGATACCTCAGAGAGCAGTGTCCAGTGACTAGTCCTGTTACCAGTTTCAAGTCTTTTTTGTCCAACTCGAGAAGCTGTTTAGCTTTCCTTGGCGAGAGGCTCACTAGCCTCTGCGCTTGTCTCCGTCCTGGCACTTTATTCCAGTAAGATTTCATTTCATCCGCTTCCCAACGTCGAACCTCTTCTCTCAAGTGGGCCTTGGAGAGTCCACAGAAGGGTTCTGGGCCGAGAAATTTTGTATTTGCCCCTTCTTTGGCAAGGCAGTCTGCTTACTCGTTGCCTTCAACTCCGTTATGACCTGGCATCCACATCAAAATGACCTGGTTTTCCACTGACAGTTGTCTCGACTAATTCTTCAACTACGATTCTTGAAACTTTTGTGGCCACATTTTCTGTCAGGGTACTCAATGAAAGAAATAATAGGTACCTAGTGAATTGAATGATTTCCTGTTTTCGATCAACATGTCATTCAACAAAGTAAAATGTACCTTAATACATACCGAAGTAGTCCTGAGAAATATAGCCTCGACACAGTTGTGTCTACAGAAATAAGTTTTTAGATGTTTATCTGCGGCATAGAGAAAGAAAAAAGAGATTGTATCGATACAAAATTCTTTTCAAAAATGCATAGCCATCTCCCCTACTCTCCACAATCCCAATGATTGTCTGCGGGTCACTAGTCTCAATTCATTTGCCAAGTTTTGTTGGCCCGAATGCTCGGAATACCTACCGTGAATTTTTTTCCAAAGCAACTCTCTGAAACAATGTGCAAGGATACCAGTTCAGCATCAAATCCGAGAACGCTGCCCTGACGCTCGGTTATTTTTGCATCAGTTTACAAATACTCTCCAATACACAAGCTCCACGAAACGATCATTCAATTTCTGTCCAATCGACATTGTCGCTAAGTCCCTGCCCTGTTCCCTATAGTAGAATTTGCATACTGTCTCCACTTAGTGAATCATTGCATATACTTATTCAATGTTCTGCTTGGCATTAGCTAGGAAAGTTGTAATTTTATGCTCGTTGTCTATAATTTTTAAAAATTTTGGATGTTAATTATTGTTGTTTTGTTTTTACTCGAGTTTTTACTTGAATTGTTGTTTTGTTTTTACTCGAAATTGTTCAATTCGTGGCATCTTGTTTGTATTATATTGCTTAGTCGAGCTAACATTAAAGCTGATTCATAATCCTGATATTGATTCAAGAATATAATACTTGATAACCTCGAACTTGATCAGTTCTGAGGATTTTTTTTTCAGAAATTTAATCCATTTTCTGTGGCAATTTATTCAATTTATTTACTTCAACCATTCGTTTACTGTTTATCACAAGGATAGGCGCTGATTACGTTTGAAAATTCATCATCGCCACTCCCACTTTATTATACTTGGAATGAGTACACATTATTCTTAATATAACAACAGAAAGTGAAACATGATTATATGGTATTTTAGAAAATCTGAATTCGTTCTTTAAACTGATGCACTTTCTTTGGTGCGATATTGATGGAATGCTACTATTGATTGTAACTCTATGTCAGCATTTTTTGAGAGCTCTGGTTGTGAATGGTTTTGTTCCATCCTGGTTTTGTAACTGAAAAACAAAATTATACTCAATGTTTACTGAAAGATACAAACGACTAACAATTCCAACTTCAACTGTTTCAGCAGAAAAATCCTTGATATGGAGCAATTGATCCTTCCCAGAATAGACGGATTTTGACATTTGACAGATTTAGGGAAAAATCTGGGGAAAAACTTGACACTTGACAGTTGAGAAAATAAGTGAAGTGGATTTGTTCACATCTTATTTCAATTTTGACATGAAACATTTATTTTGTCATTGTCAAATTTTTCCCTAGATTTTTCCCTAAATATGTCAAATGTCGAAATCCGCCATGATAACTTTCTATTCTGGGAAACGTCAATTGAATTTCAGCTTGTTACGTGCGGTTATCTTATAGAACAATAGAGGCGCTTTTTTCTGAAGATATTTGAAAAATTGCCACATGAAACTGTTAGACACGATTAGATGTCATATAGAATCTAATATTCATACTTTTGTATTGACACCTGCAGTAACCTGTGAATTTGGTTGAAATCGCAGCTTCACTTAGCGAGATTCACTCATGCAATGTCTCGTTAGATCAGTTATATCGAAATAGGCGAAATCAAGAGATTTGGGACCAGTCACAGGATAAGTAGTGAATTCACCAGTCAATATCCGAAGCCATCCATCTCTCATCTCATTTACGTACACCATGTTTCAATAGTGTCCCTCTAGGCTAAACTTTCTTCAAGAGGTGTTCTTTTTCAGAATCTCAATTTTCTTCATTATCACAACAAAGTTTTATGATCTCGAAATATCTGATTTGAATGTTAATGCTCTTCGTATTTTAATAACGGCGAATTCATCTGATTTGAATTATTCATTTGTATACTATCTTGTAACAGCCGCTATCAAGAATGGATCATTTCAAATTCTACAAATAGCATATCGAATAACCATGAACTGAAAAAAAATATGCAGAAATTCGTATAGAGAATACCTTCATATTCATCAATTGCAAACATCGCAGCAGCAAGGGAAAAGCCTTGCATCAGACCTTCAGATAACACCAACAACCCAAAAACCTGAACATCTCCTCACAGAAAGAAAAACTTACTCATGACAGCATTACATTGTTCAGAAATTCATGTTTTTTTGCAGATTTTCTGAGGTGGAAGAGGTTGGTATAGCAAAGGAACTGGGACAATCGAGTATTCGGGATAGAATCATGTCCAATTCACAAGTAGCTGTGCCCGAGAATAAAACTGTCGCCGTCGGTAAAAGGGAGATCGATGAAGAAGAAGTAGAAGAAACGACGTTATCAGAAGTAAGTCAAGATGGTGATTCCCAAAATGAACGGAATATGGTTTACCAATGAAATATTAACATAAATAATGAGACAACATCAGCCTTTCCTATGGAATTGTTCGATTTTTACCGACAGGGGACTTTTCCAAAATAAAATTGCATGTCAAGGAAAACTACCATGCGTCAAGTTAAATGTTGAAATATTACAGGCCACTGGGTGTTCCAGTTGATACTTACGCTTTTTTGAGATTTTATGCATCACGAATAATTTCAAATTATGCCTTCGATATGGATTGATAAAGGAACAAATCAGCATTTCTCATGAATTTTCTGATGTTGATTCAGTTTTGGTGGATAGATACAGAATGAAGGTTTACAGCATAAGCAACACAAAATTAGTGGGAAAGTTATTATTGTCAGCAGATGTATTACTTTCCTGTAATCGATTAATGATCAATAATAAATATAAAGAACTAATCAATGAGTTAAATAGAACATACGACGCTTTCTGACCCTTCAACAAATTATCAACAGATTAATTTTTTTGCAATCATTGTGGTCTATGATTTTTGGAATAATATTTTATAAAGTTAATATATAAATTATATCCCGTCATTTCTTTCAAAACTGTGCTTTGAAATGTTCATCACAGGAACCTTTCAATGAAAGAACAACAGGCTTTCATTTATTCATACCTCTTCACCTTTCATTGAAGATATTACAAAAAAAGCAAACAAAAACTGTTCTTTCTATCAGATCTGTTAATTCGAATGTGAATGTGATGTCTTATCCATATTGGTCTATACTCTATAGCATTATATGGTGACTGTGATTATAATTTAAAACAAAATCAACAATAATTATTTTAAAAGTATTATTTTGAATTTATTATACATATTTGTACACGATTATTGAGGGAACGTATTGTCTTTTCAACAACAAAACATAATGAACATATCCCATAACAACCTTTTTGATGAACGAGCTCTGTCTCGTTGATTTTCATTTCCAAATTGCAATTCTGGCATGTATTTTCCAATCCCTCACTCCTTCATCTCCAAAAATTCGCGATACAGGATCTTTCATCAAAATCATCCTGTATGAATTCGTTTGAATGAGGAAGATGCATTTTCTCGTTCCAGACTCACAAAGACCTTGGACACACGAAGATCACGGAGAAATCTGCGACGTTTGACAGCAACATCAAAAAGTCGCTGGTGGAAGACCACAGAACGCAAAAAGAGGAGTCCAACAAGTTCGTAAAGCAGACGGAGAACGTCGAAGTTTCCGAGAACAAAAAGGTATTCACTTCCAGCTTCGAATCGTCGCAAAGCTACGAAATGGAAGAAACGGAAGAATATGAAATAGAAGGATGAGCTCGTTGAAGGTCATCCGAAATATGCATATTTTTAGCTAAATGATTGAAAGGGAGATTGCATTACACTTTTTTTAGTTTTTTTTTTTTTTTTTTTTTTATTAGAAGTAGCAAAAACCGTTGCATCAACCACCAAGGGTTATTAGCAACATAACAATAGTTTTCTAGCAATTAAATAAGACATAATAATCGTTTCGTTATGATTAAGGTCATCATAGTTTGTTGAGTAAGCCTATCTCAGAGAGAAAACCAAATATGTTGGCAAAATTACAGTCATCACCAAGAATTGTTTTCAGGTCCATTGTGATATCATGTTTCCGACGTTCTTCAACAAACATCGGACACTCCACTAAAAAGTGTTTAACTGACATTGGCACCCTACAACTGTCACATACTCTCACTTCACCTCCATTGAGCAAATGTTCATGTGTGTACCTGGTATGTCCAGTACGCAAACGAGTGAGTATCACTTGTTGTTTCCGTTGGGGAGGTGTGCTCCTCCATGGTTTGATGTCATCTTTGATTTCATTTAGTTTTGTTCCCGCGGTTCTCCAAGCAGATGACCAGTGGTGATGAATGATGGATTTGATATGTGATCTAAGATCTTTGTGTGGTACCTCTTTCTGCTCTGATATGGTCGGTTCATTCATTGTTTCGTTCGCGATTCTGTCAACTCGTTCGTTACCAGGAATACCTACATGTGAGGGAACCCACATGAATTTCAGCTCTCTAGAGGTGGAGCTGATTGAATCAATTTGGTTCTTGATAGTCGTAATCAATGGATTGCTGGAATATATTTGTTGTAAGCCTTGAAGGGAACTCAACGAGTCTGTTAGGATTAATGTTCTCTGTGTTCCTTCATCAGCAACAAAATTAATCGCTTGCAAAATTGCAAATAGCTCCCCACTGTAAATGCTGCACACTGAAGGTAATTTGAAGCCTCTTGATGCATCCATACTCCAAAATGCAGATGTTACCCCTACGTTCGATTTGGATGCGTCTGTGTAGATGTGTTCGTAATCTTGATATTCTTCGAGCAAGGAGTAGAAATGAGTGCGAAGCAGACTATGATTTGTTTCGGATTTATTGAAAGTGGTTAGGTGATTATTGCATGGTGGCAATGGGATGAGCCAAGGTGGTGTATTGGTACTGTGAAAGGAAAGTGTTTTTGGAAAGTAGGAGTTGAATAATTGGAAAATGTAGTTGTTTATCCTTTGGTAGAAAGGATATGCTATTCTCCTGCGGGTTTCATATAGGTTTCGGAAACGGTTGGAAAACGTATTATGGTATGCTGGATGGAGGTTTTCAGAGGAGACTGTTGATGCATATCCTAGACTTAAGTACTGCCGTCTTAACTGCAGAGATGGTTCTCCAGCTTCACAGAGCAGACTTTTGGTGGGCGTTGTTCTATATGCTCCGAGAGAAAGTCTGATAGCTGTGTTATGGACCGAGTCAATCGCTTTCAAGGCTGTCTTATTTGCTGAGTCATATATTATGGAGCCGTAATCAATTTTAGATCTAACCAAGGCTCGGTAGAGGAGTAAAAGTGTTTTGCTGTCGGAGCCCCATCTGAGATTGGATAGTGTTCTAATTAGGTTGATTCCTCTCTGACAAGACACTTTCAAGTGATTGAGGTGGGCATTCCAGTTGAGTTTTTTGTCGAAAATCATCCCTAGGTAGCGTATCTGATCCACTACTGTTATGTCATTACCTTGCAGCTTCAACTTTGGGCTACGTGCATCTCTTTTATTCGAGAAAAGGATGCACTTTGTTTTTTCGGGGCTCATTTTGAATCCAGTAATTTTCAACCAGCTCTCGATTGCGTGTACTGCTTCCTGCAAGTTGTTTTCGATTGTCGATATATTTTTACCTCGTGTGTACAGCACTAGGTCATCCGCATAAAGACTAGCTTCCACAGGCTGAGTGATATTTGCAACGGCTTCATTCATGGCAATTAGGAAAAGAGTAACGCTCAACACTGAACCTTGGGGGGTACCATTCTCTTGGAGTTTTCTTCTGGAAAGGAAGCCATTAATTTTTACTCTGAAAAATCTCCTCCTAAGGAAATTCTCAATGAAATGCAGAAGGTTGCCATTTATACCCCAAGAGCTCAGCTTACGAAGAATCTGGTATCTCCAAGTCATATCATAGGCTTTAGTGATGTCAAAGAAAATTGCTATGGTGTTTTGTTTATTTGCAAGACTTTCATGGATGTATGACTCTAAGTTAACTAGATTGTCCAATGTTGAACGACGTTTCCTGAAACCACATTGTTTTTGCGTTATCAATTTATTTGTTTCTAAGTACCATGTGAGTCGGTTATTAATTATTTTTTCCAGTAACTTACACATTGTGCATGTCAGGGATTTTTTTAGTTTTATTTCATGAAGTTCCGAGTACATCAAATCGATCATTGATATAATCAACAACAGGGCATTTACTTATTTCACTCCGAATATAAGAGTTCCATTTTACTAATGATTCATGTTGGTGATTCACTCTGATAACACCAAAGATTAGTTTCAGTAACCATTTGAAAACAAATTAATATTTGAATCAATCTTTGATCATGTTCATCAACAAATATTTCATCTATTTCTTCTATATTTCTACTTCTGATATTTAGTAAATCAACTTTTTCAAATGGGACTCTCATTATCGGAGATAATCAATTATTCTTGTTTATATATTCTGAATTCATACCTACTTGAACTTTGGACTGTTCTGATTTTTCAAACCTAAGCGTAACATTGTGAAATTATTCTAGTTAAACTGTACTTAAGAATTTTATCTTGAAAATACGGAAGTAACCCTGTATATTTCTTGAATACAATAAATCTGGAATCATTTGGTTATTCAGATTTATTCAAGAAATTACTGAATTCTTGGATGCGAAGACAGGTAACTTTTTTTTAAATCTGCATTTCAAAGACAACTAGTATACTTACGTTATCATAAGCAGAACATGTTGAAATGTCACGGGGTGCTCCAGTTGATATGCCTTTTGAGATTCTGCATGACGAATAATTTCAAAACATACCATTAGCAAAAGGAACAAAATTAGTCTTTCTCATGAGTTTTCTGATGTTCATCCAATCATTTTGGTAGATAGGTATATAAAGATCTGATTTTTTTATGTGGATGTCTTAGAAGTATAGGTAATAGTAATTATTGAGAAATATTATTGTAAGTAGATGTATTACTTTCCTCGCATTGAATATCTGAGTAAGAATGTTACATTACTTGCTGATTCTTCATTCGATTATAATAATGATAATGTGTTGAATACACAATATACCTAGATGAGTAAGAGGAATACATCTACCAAACACAGTTTATCACAACAACTTTTATTTGTTCAATGCCTTTTGATTATAATGTGATGATAATAATTAGAAAAGTAATCAATGAGTTATATAGAACTGACGACGCTTTCTGATCCTTCAACAAATCATATCATCAGTGTTATTAGTTTTTTCGCAATCAATGTGGTCTATGATTTTTGGAAAACTATTGTATAAAATAAACATATGAATTATATTCTGTCATTTCTTTCAGAACTGTGCTTCAAAATGTTATAGGCAGCGGCAGTTCTATATAGCTTTTTGGAAATGAACCACACACTGTTCTTTGACGTTTTGAAGCTTCAGTTACTGATACACCTATAACAAACATCCCAGCAATTATGAACACAACACATGGTGGTCTCACTCTTCAACTGTTTTAGTACACAAATCCTTGATCTGAAACAATTCAATTTCAAACCGTGATGTGGATTTTTCTAATTCGACATGGAATCAACGATAGAGACGCTATTGTATATCTTGAAACCCACCAAAACTTATTTGTCGCCTGAGTGTTGTATGAGACAGTCTCTCAATTGATTTTCTGTTGAAAAATATGGAAAATCCTGCATGAGCTATTATATCAGAGCTATTCAAGTTCAAGTTAACTGATACAAATGTTACAAAGAGAAGAGATGTCTGTCAGAAGGTGACGTTCAGAAAATGATCCAGAACTTTTCAAAATAAATGTATGGACTAATGAAACGAGAAACACCCATGTTTGGAGTAGGAGGAAAATTCACACAACATAAAATATTTCAAACACTAAATATAGTTTTTTCTGTTTGTGATGGAATCTATGATGATTATATCTAGGCCTAATATTTTCCAAATATTCCTTCACAGGAGGAATATTCACAGAAATGCTATCACTCGATATAAAAACACTCATCGACAAAATTTAAATAAAAAAACCATGTATTGGACGAAGTATCAAAATTGAGAGAAAAAGAGTATCTTCCGATTGATAATTTCGAACGCAGTTTGAATCAGATAGACCACTAGCATCAAACAACTACTTTCCTGGCGAATACCACGCAGAACATTCAATCGTATCTGCTCGTAGTCCATGCTACGATTCACAGAGTGAATGCAGAATGCAAATGTTCATCCTAAGACGTGGCAAAGTTCACATCGATACAGGGACGCTATACCAACTCGAAGCTGGCCTAGGCCTGTTAAGAAGATCTTGCTGCCAAAGAAGGCTGAACCCAGTCTGGGTACCAGTTCTACAGGATACAAGGACAACAAAGAGGCTGTTAAACTGGCCCGAGAAGGAGCAAACCAAGCTCTGAATGGTTCTGAGCCGAGAAACAAGCATCAATATGTGTATGCGAACCGAGTATTGCTTCGGATGACGCTTGAAAAGCTTTCCAATTTATGCAAGTCTCAGACTTATTGCTCTGCAACTAAGTTGGTGGTTAAAAAAACTTCTCACTGATCGCCTGGAATGGGACAGACTTAAGATTTTTTCGAAAAACCATCGCCAACAGACTACATACTAAGTTAGAATAGGAGTAAAACCAGAATAATATTATCGGACTCATATTTACAAACATATGAACACGATTGGCCTCAAAGAGGAAACACTGTGTAGATTCTGTCAGGAATAGCAGGAAGCAGGGTGAGCAATTTCTGATGTTTGGATAGGGTAACTCGGAAACTATAGGAGATGGAAAAAAATGGAGGTAACATCCTAGATCTCTCATTTCTTACTCTGGGAAAAGGTAAATCAAATGCTTCCAAACATTTTGGGGGAGCTGACAACTAGTCTATGGAGTATAATAGTGACAAGACTAATTACTCATTAGCCCCCTCCTAATATAATCTGAATATTTCGAAATCTGTGAAGGGTTACAACAACTGGAAAATTCCAAGACTACAACCAATACCCAGAAAAGGCAAAAATACCTATCTATTGAAAAATATGGAGAAACTTTAGTCGTGGCATTAGACATTTTCAAGGCATTTGATCAAGTTTGGCAACAAGGACTCCTCGTCAAGCTTCTATCTTATGGTTTGCCTCCTCAGCTGTGTTCTCTGCTTTCTAGTTTTCTCTCAAACAGGTCTCTCCATGTAGTGGTCGATGGAGTTCCATCTGATACTCTACCCATGAATGCTGGTGTTTTGCAGGGATTAAAATTTAGCACCAACACTATTTCTACTTCAAATCAACGATTTGTTGCTTCCAACAACATGTCCTATACACAGCTTCGCGGATGATAGTACCCTCCATTCTCTTCCAGGGCTTCTATATCGGCCCATCAAATTGAACGAGGAAGGAATGTTAAAAAAATAAATATGGACTCAGCAACTATTCTCGAGTGGGGATCTAATAACCTGGTAGAATTCAATGCAAACAAAACTCAAGCATCTTTTCTTCTCTAGAAAAGTTGATCTTACTGTGCCCAACATAATTCAGTCAGGAGGAACAATACCATTGAAGTCATTCATTTCGATTATTGACGTTACTATCAGCATTAACCTTTCTTGTGAGGTCCATTACCAAAAGTGCATCCCAAAAACTTGGATTTCTGTTTCGAGTCAAGAGCTATTTCACTCCCAGTCAGCTGCTTATGATCTATAAGGCACAGATCCGCGATCTGTCCTGG
The DNA here is from genome assembly GCA_029955515.1 of Chrysomela aeneicollis. Taxonomy (NCBI): domain Eukaryota; kingdom Metazoa; phylum Arthropoda; class Insecta; order Coleoptera; family Chrysomelidae; genus Chrysomela; species Chrysomela aeneicollis. The sequence continues at coordinate 4,359,467 of JARUHQ010000018.1, read as the reverse complement.
AATACCGTTCCCATATTTGGAGTTCGGCACCTGAACATATCCTGAAACTATTGGATTCTGTCCAGAAAAGGGCAATTCGTCACAAACCTACAAACCTACAAACTCGCCAACTTCTCTGGAACACCGTAGAAAAGTTGGCGATTTATCTCTATTTTATAGATATTTTCATTGTCGATGTTCTTCTGAAATATCAACAATCGTTCCTCCATTAGCAGAATCTTCGAGATTAACCCGTCAAGTTCAGTCTTCACACCCCTTCGTGGTCACTTTAGAGACCTGCGGAACGTCAGTTTCCAAAGACTCGTTCATCCAACGAACATCGAGACTTTGGAACTCATTGCCTAGGGAGGTGTTCCCCGAGGCATACGATCTCCATAAATTTAAGAAGAACACCAACTCCTACCTTCTTTCCCTTGGTTCTCACGATGTTCTCTGAACATTACAGGATATCCTTTTTCATAAGAATCATAACATAAAAAAACATACCATGTAAATTCCTGAGATCGGGAAAATATTCCTGATCCATCATTTTCAATAGCAGGGAAATGTATAGGGTGTTCAATGTGAAAATGTATGTTAGTTGATCATAGCTTGAATGAAGAGGTTAAGGAATGCTCGAAATATACTTGGAGACCCGTTACATCAAACATCTGAAGAAAAATCCTGGAGATATGTCACCTATTCCAGGCTCTAGATACCTACCGTTATTTCTGATTCAGTGAGAATTCATCCTGAAAATTTTATACCTGCTGTTTTAAGCCGATTAGATGCATACATTTTGACAAGGTGCACGTGACCTAGCTCCAAAATTAATAAGTGACAACTTCCGTGGCTTGACAGCATTACCTATCACCCAATAAAACGTAGACTACATGTTTCCCCTATCCGCTATTATCATAATATTGTGTGATTTCAATAGAATATGAACTTGATTAAAGGATTAAAAATTTATTCAACTGGTAGTGGACAGCGCATTGGCTTACCAGGTTCAATTCCCACTATGAACTTTCTTTTTTATTTGTCCATTATTAGGCATTTGTCCCTTTTTCAAAAAATTCACCGGAAATAGTCATCCGGATCCTTTAGTGCGTAGAAAGACATGAAAAAGTGATGAGTATTTTTTTTTCGTAACGAATTTCTCGCGAGCTTGAATTTTTTCCCCTAAATTTTATTCTCGGTTGCGAATTATTTTAAGCAAATTCGTACCACGAAAAAATTTCCGGAAATTATTAAAGCTGTAGGAAGGTTTTATGTGACAATTCGGTGTTTTGCCAACAGGACCGGCCTCAGGTCGCCGATTCTAGTTCGCGATACAACCGTCTGGGGCCGGTGAAGTCTTTCGAGCCCCTTCAACCTTTCGCGCCATCTTACCAATTCGACTACCCGGAATCACTCGGGCTGGTCAAGAAGGCGGAATCCATACTGCAACAAGCCGGAGGACCGACGTCGCAGGAAAATGGAGATACGACTAGAGAAGAGGAACAAATACATACAACAGGTGACAGAGATACGTACGCTAGATCCGGTATCCAGGTCATTTGTTTGGAGGTCTGAGGGGGGGGAGTGTTGAAAGTAGTAAGACATTGATTGATCGCTTTAATTTTTGACCATACAAATGTGTTGTATCACGTGATCATAGTACCTACTTTCTTGCAGACCCCTCTCTGATATCAAACAAATACTACATGATGCCGGATCTAGCATTATAAGATTTATGCGTATAACGAAAGGTGGTTATAGATAGTATAACGAACAATATATTGTATAGTGCCACTATTGGCATCCACCGTTGCAACTTGAAAAGTACTAGAACTTCATCAGAAAACATACAATTTTTAGAATTAGATAGATTTGTCATATTTCAATTCATTCAGGTACCTATATGTATAATTCCTCATTCCATGATTCTGTAATGATGTTGAATGATTTTGTCAACAAAATGAGTTTCATTGAAAAAATTAGAATTTATTAAAAATCGAAATGAATTCCTTAGATATGTTATGGTGTTTTTTCCTGCCTAACTTCAATGGAGCATAGTGCTCATTGAGAGTAGAAGAAAAAAGTCCATGAACCGCTTTCAAAAATCAATTGTTTTATCTTCAATATTTCGAAGGTGAAAAATTCTTTGAAACACAGGTAGGATTATTCGTATCACTGAAATCTATGAGTATAGTTAAATTGGCACAGCATTCGATGTTTCATTATTTTTTCCGGTTCTGCGATCAAACAAGCAGTTTTTTTAACTCGTTGTTTTAGAAAAAAAATAACTGATCCTCCGTAAGATCCTGAAATCTGTGTGATGAAAAATTGAAATGATTCGAAACTAAAATTCGATAAATTTCCTTCATAACAATTATTCAAATTGATGTCCCAAAACTTCGATACATTTTCGGCAATTTTGATCAACAGATTGAGAAGTTCTTTATATTTCTGTGTTTGGAAATTAATTTGACCTTTTTGAGGAGGCTTCCAAAATTAGTATTACTTACTTAATTTGAAAAACTGTATTATGGATACCGTCAGTAGGAAGAAAACCCAGATATTTTCGGAATTTCAGTTTTTCATCAAACAGATTTCAGGATCGTGCAGACAAACAATCATTTTTATTGACATAGAAAAAGTTTATTTTCGTTTGCAGAACCTGACAAAACAATAAAACATCGAAAAAAGCAGTGGCGTGCACTTTTATTATGGACGTCACGTCTCGTGACGTCACTGTACTATACAATGCCAATTCAATTATACTCGAAGATGTGTTACAATAATACGAATAATTCTGCCAAGTTTCAAAGGAATTCGAATTTTGATCTTCGAGATATTGATGATGAAATAATTATTTTTTGAAACTTCAACAACCTGTGTAACGGAAATTCAGCATTTGCGGTCCAATGATTAGATTACTTTTTTTTCGTCTCAATGGGCACTATGCCCCATTGAAAGTTAGACAGAAACGAAGTGAAGCACCCAGTAGATACATCATAAAATCATTTAAAGTACCTACTTGGATTATCGAGGAACTCATGTTTTTTGTTCCGAAATCATAGTTTGTGGGAGTTGCACAATCATTATTTCCCATTATATCTTTAGTACAATATATTGCATTAGAAGAATCAACTTCTAATCTATTTCGGACTTATTTCGGTCTTCATTGGATTCAGTTGTGAAAAGATAAAGTTTCGCACTTGCTGATGAATGAGCTAAACTCATGATGCATTGAATTCCTTTTTCAACAATAACTTTTCGAAATTTCACACCACAAAACTTCAAAATCCAGGATAGCTATGCATATATCTATATCACAAGTATAATGCCATTTGGGAAAGAAATTTGAATGAGGTGGCAGCGAGGGTGGCAGGCTTCGTGAAATGTGTACACTGTTGAATACAAAATCGAAATACCTTTCAAACAATAAGGTGTCACAAAACATACCTCCTCATTCAATTATTCCCAAAATGACGTCACGTCTTTGCGAAAAACCTCACAGCAGAAAAAAAAGTTCCTATACTACTTCAAAAAGTAGCGAAGTAGTGTGGCAGATTTGGTTGAAAATTTCATAAATTTATTTTCAACCAATTAGAAGGCTCCTTTTTGTATACGTTGCTTATAGCAACGGGCGATTATCGTGAACATTTCATAAAAAATTTTTCGACCAATCAGAAGGCTCCTTTTTGTATACGTTGCTTATAGCAACGGGCGATTACCGTGATTATTTCATTCATGCTAAAATACACGTTTTCGATTGGTTGAAATGATTGTGTTGATAAGCAATAACACCATGTTTTCGATTTTGTATTTCGGCTCCTGATTGGCTATTGGATACCTACATGCTGTGTTTTCGTTTCTGTATTTCGCTTTCTGATTCGTAGGCAGTAGGGTAGTTTAATTAAACAACGACTCACTAGTTGCAATCTGTCATAGTATTTTCCGATTCCCTGGTAAATAAATGAATGCCACTACACCAAATTTTCGTCTGAACAATGATAAACACACACTATTAATATGTATCCACTTCATTTTCAACAAATTATGGATAATTTCAGCAAGAATTAATCTAATGTAACCTAACCACACAAATTCTGACAACAATCAAATGGCTCAGTAGTACCTAGTGCATAGGTAATCTTGCCTACATTATACAATGGCATAAATGTATTGTTGGTTGCATAACGATGTGTCGAACTACAATGCATAATCAAAATAACTAATTCCATAAACTGAACGTTTTATATTAACAATAAATAGGAAATCATCAAAATGGCTTTGAATTTATTCATGAAATAATCTGAACAAATACAACTTGTGTTATTGATGATTATCGAAATTTCCTTCTCTCTTTCAAAACAAATCATGTTGCTTTGGGAAACCACACTCGCGCTGTGCGCTCGTGTAGTTTCCAAGCAACATGATTTGTTTCTCAAAATCGAAGTAATTTGTGTTTCGATAATCATCAATACACTTGTTGTATTACATGCGATAATTATGTTAGTTCCTATTGACGGAATTAATAAGTGATCATTTTTCAGTCAAAAATGAAGCGCATTATATATTTATTGACAAACGTCACTCAGAATAAAATCTGGTTAGACATGTGATATTAGAAGTTATGATTGAAAACGGATTACTGCTTTGAATTTTCCTGAGATATTAGTAATAAACATCATTTACTATCTACAGTATCTACGCAGAATAGGTCGTATAGGGTTAATTTTTTTCGTTTCCGTTGATAGAAAATTATCCCAAGTCGATTCGTGACCTTGAAAAAAATTATCGGTAATAATTCTGCTGCTAGGGAGATCAAAAGTGAAAATAATGACAGCTCGTATACACTTTCAAAGTCAACAAATCAATCATATTTAAGTCATCTCAGATCAAATAATCACACGATCAACTGACCTTGGTAGTAATTGATTTTGAATATGGGAATGATGGATATACAGCTTCTCATGGAGATGAACGTCTGAAGGTAAAATTATACAGCATCCGGTTGAACCAGGAGAAACGTTGTTAGTACTTGATCATATAAAGCCTCAAAAATGACCCAAAAAATTGCACATCATTTTGTTAACGACATATGTGTGACTCATTCGTCATTCCCGGAACAGTCCAAATCGATATCCTATCGTAACTGTTGTGACGTCATCACCAACGAATATTCCAGCACCAGCACCCCAAAGCGGAAAGGAGCAGGACTCTCCCCGACCATCAGAGGCTACTCCTTCCCCAGGTCCCAGCATCTTCGAGAAGATGGGCTACGAACCGGTGCAGCCCCTGTCCCCCCTGGACCTGAACGCGATGTGCTCACCTTTGGAGGAACGACAAAATGGCAACGGCAGCCAGTCCGACATCAAAGAGGAGAACATCAAGAACACCCTGAAGGAGATCATCTCCGACCTGGACAGCTATGCGGAGAAGAACGAGGAAGACAAGGAGAACGGGATGCGCAACATTGGTCGCACGAGCCACGCACAAGTGAGTTTTTCAACAAGTTCATCTATTTTCGCATGTAATACAACAGTGTATTGATGATTATCGAAACAAAAATTCCTTCGATTTTGAGAAACAAATCATATGTTGCTTGGAAACTACACGAACGCACAGCGTGAGTGTGGTTTCCCAAAGCAACATGATTTTGTTCGAAAAAGAGAAGGAATTTTCGATAATTATCAATAACACAAGTTGTATTTGTTCAGATTATTTCATGAATAAAATCAAAGCCATTTTGATGATTTCCTATTTTGAACGTACAGTTTATGGAATTAGTTATTTTGATTATGCATTGTAGTTCGACACAACAAGATTCGTTATGCAACCAACAATACATTTATGCCATGATGTATGCACTAGGTACTACTGAGATAAATTCATTATGATCGTTGTCACAATTTGTGTGGTTAGGTTACATTAGATTAATTTTAATTCTATTAATGCTGAAATTGTCTAAAATTTGTGGAAAATGAAGTGGATACATATCAATAGTGAGTGTTTATCATTTGGTGTAGTGGCATTCATTTATTTACCAGGGAATTGGAAAATACTAGACAGATTGCAACTAGTAAGTCGTTGTTTAATTAAACTACCCTACTGCCTACGAATCAGAAAGCGAAATACAGAAACGAAAACACAGCACGTAGGTATCCAATAGCCAATCAGAAGCCGAAATACAAAATCGAAAACATGGTGTTATTGCTTATCAACACAATCATTTCAATCACATTTCAACCAATCAAAAACGTGTATTTTAGCATGAATGAAATAATCGGTGATGTGATATGCAATTACACAGAAGATACATCACGATATTCGCATTATGTTTCTTGTTTAGTCATGTCACTGATGAGAAACACACAAACGAAAGTTTATTATTTGCCCACTTTAAGGAAATATATCATAAAGGGCTATTCAAATCCGAGTCTATGCATGGGGATTTCGATAACGGTAAAAAATAGAGCGTTGGTTAAATGGGGGCAAAGTAGCGTATTTCGAAAAAAATCTGACCTAGCTTCTTCAGGAATGGAATGGAATTATACAGGAAAAATAAAAAATTTCGAAATTCTCCTTTTGCCTATATCTTTTTATTTAACGAAGATTTTTTAAAATTTTGCCATTTTGCCATATCAACTTTCATTATCCTTTCCAAATATCTGAATAAAAATTATATACAAGCTATTGTATAAATTGGGCCACCCTCAACTTTCAATTTTCAAATAAGGACCTGTATTTTTAATTGCATTGTTTTTAATGCCAAAAGTCATGTTTCATATTGACGTAGTATTTTCAGCTGAATTACAGTGTTTTGGAAACAGTGAACAGTAAAATTTTAACATTTTTTTAAAAAATTCCTGTATAACTCCAGAACTGAAGAAGATAGGTCAGATTTTTTCATCCATATAATTAACCTCTGAAATATGCTACTTTGCCCCCGTTTACCCAACCCTCTATCTCTTACCGTTATCGAAATCCCCATGCATAGACTCGAATTTGAATAGCCCTGTATATACCACTCAAAACATATGGAATTCTAGCTTCCTTTGCAAATGTGATTGTATTGATTAATTTTTCCATTACATTCTAGAAAATAATTTGCAGGCAAACATTCGAACAAAAGATAAGAAAATCTCAGAATTGCTAAAAATCAACAGTTGAAGGAAAATGATGAAAGTTTCCAAATTGGTGTTATATTTTCCTTCTCTGAATATATTTTCAGGTAGGGTCGTGAAACATTGAATTGCTTCGAAGTGAAGAAAAATATAAGAAATAAAGAGAGAAATATTTCATCGTCAGAAAACAATAACAATATTATAATTATATAAATTACAATTATAATCATAACTACAAACCACATCGAAGTTACTGATTTAATGCAGATGACAATACTATGAATAATAATTCGATAAAGATCGTTAAAGCTGTGTAGCCTCTCAAGCATCTCGACATATCAGATCTTTTGTGCTTAACCCTCAATCGATTCGAGGCCAGGGATTCCGAGACTTCGTGCAAAGTTTATCAGCTTCCTGGGAGCTAGGTTCCTGACATCGGAGGGCTCTGAGAAGGCCCCTTCCAGGAACTTGAGCCTCTTGCAGAAGAGTGCTGGGCATTCGCAAAGTAAATGTATCGGCAAATGTTCTGCAGTCTCAGCGGCAACTATCCCTCTTTGTTTTACCCATCTTTTTGAGGTGATACCTCAGAGGGCAGTGTCTAGTGAGGAGTCCCGTTACCAGTTTCAAGTCTTTTTTGTCCAACTCGAGAAGCTGTTTAGCTTTTCCTAGGGATATGCTATCCTTTTCGCTTGTCTTCGTCCTGGCACTTCATTCCAGTGAGATTACATTTTAATCTGTTCCCCAGCGTCGTAACTCTTCTTTCAAGTAGGCTTTGGATAGTCCACAGAAGGGTTCTGGGTCAGGAAATTGTGCCTCTAACTCCCTTTTGACTTGGAACCCACAAGTAGGTAACCTGGTTGTTTGCTGCCAGATGTCTCAGGGATTTTTTGCAGTCCCAAGTCAGCTTACACTAACAAGTGTTTGACTTTCAATGCTACATATGGTTTGCCCTCCGAGTGTTTTTTCGAGGCACTTATATTCATTGATAAGTTTTCATCAAGAAATTATTGCATGCTGTAATAGGCTTTTCGAAGAAGAAGTTATTTATCTTAAGGCGAAACTTTCTGACACAATTTTTTTTATCGAGAAAGGAAGATGATTTGATAGTTTTTTCCCGTTAAATATTATAGAAATATGATCTGCGTCGTTGAGGGAATGGGTATGTGTATACATCTTGGAGTGTGGTGCTTTTTGAATATTGGTATTGATTTCATACCAAGTTTATTTACGAAACCTATGACTCAAATTTTTATTTCGATAAGTGTTTTCAGTTTAGCCATATGGCTACCCAGAACACTATCAAACATCTCCTTCCACGAAGTAATTAACATAATCATTAACCTAAAATATGCAACATTAAACAAGAAATTCTGAATTTTTTGAAATAATTAGTTTGTAAAACATATACAATTTGGAAAAGACTTACTTACGTCGAAAAGGATCTGATAATCTAGTGAAGTTCGATGCAACCAAGACTCAAGCCTGTGTTTCCTTCAAGACGACATACTGTACAATGCCTGATATGATGTATCTATCTAATCATCAATATCCTTACTTGGTACTACCAGAGATAAGTAACCTGATATTGCCATCAACAATACCCTGACATGGGATGATCATGTGAAGTCCATTGCGAAAACTGCCTCACAAAAACTAAATTTTCTCTTATGCGCAAAGAGCTATTTCACACCTCAACAGCTCCTTATAAGCAAGAGTTTATCTGAGGCTGAAGCACCTAGATTATATCCAGAGAAGGGCTGTTCTTATAAATGTTGACTCTGCACTCGCATATCCAATGACCTCTCTAGAACATCTCTTCCTATTCTTTAAATATTTTCACGGCTGATGCTCATTAAAGATCATATTTATCATTCCACCAAGAGCGATTTTGAGTAGGCAGACCAGACGGGCATAGACTGGACATCCTTTTATTGTCAAGCTCGAAACCACACCTACAAGCAGAACTTCTGTCCATCAGAATTCATTTCTAACTCGATCGGTAAAGTTGTTTAACTCCTCACCAAGTGAGGTTTCTCCTGATGCCTGTAAACTTCAAACTTTTGAGACAAATTCCAATTCTTATGTCGTCTCCATATCCTTCTACTGGCTTGCACAACGTTCCACGAACATTATTGGTTTTTCTTTTGTATAGTCAAGGGATAAAAAAGACCTGCTCTGATTCAATGACAGGTACATATATTGTTTGAATACAGCGATTTCAATTTTCAATAACTATGGTTGACAATGAATCTCTGTCCATTTGCCAAAAAATTGTTTCTTGGCAATGACGTGCGAGCTGCCTCAGAATGATGAGAATTTACAAACTAGAATATACAGGGTGGTTCATTGAGCGAAACCGCTGAAACACTCTCGATTGCAGTTTCTTGTAATGCGAGATTAAGAAAATATAGTGTATTTTCAACGATGTCCTATTGATACAGGGTCACTCACGGTCGATGGTAGGTTAGACGTTTCTGGAGAACAGGACTTAGGATTATTATGAAAATTTGGTCTCTTGGGTAATTAGTTTTTCCTATCGATCTAAAATATTTTCAGCGTTGCCGCTTTTATCGAAAAGTAGCAACAACTTTGTTATTTCATATGGAGCACCCTGTATTTTGTTACATTCTCGAATTATTCAGTTCTTCAGTTTCAAATTATCGTTTTTGTTTGATCAATAATTTGTAAAAACAAAATGTATGTAATCCAATGTTATTTTTCCCAATGTGAGTTAGTGTATATTTGTGTCTCGAAGTTAGGAAGATATTGATATTTTTGAAGAGGGACTGCATAAGTTGAAAATGCTTCGGAATCGCTCACATTTATTGCTTGCCAAATTTTGAAATGTCGAGCAGCTGGACTGTTTCAAGAATATTTGAGTTTTGGCGTGCTATACTGACAATAAATGATTCGATTCTTGTTTTTGTTTAAGCAATATTGTTTTCAGATACTTTAGATATTAGTACAGGGTATACCAAATTGTCAGATACAGGGTCGGTTGAATTGTGACAAAGTTGCGATATTTGATGCCTAACAAAATGCCTCACAGCAACATCTGAGAAATTCCGATTTTCCGATTACTCACTTCCGAAGATGTCCGTGAAAATCCGGAATTTCATGAAATTTGTCTGTTGTTCTGACATTGAAAATATATTTCGAAACGAATGTGAGTATTCGCTATAAGATGACGTTGTCAAATTTGAAGTCAGACGTTTCGTTTTCGGGCCACCATGATCAACTATATTTTCTCGAGTACGGGTCTGAGATTTTTTTTTCATTTGGTTTCCTAGATTTTGGTGCCCTGATTTATTTACGCCAAACAAAGTTGTTGACCACCAACATCATGTTCAATGACTGGCCTGTGTATGAAAACCTCAATTTTGAATTCAACATTGCCATATCCCGAAATAGCGTCGATTGAAATCATTAAAAAATAACTAGCCAGTGAAATTAACGGAACGAGTTTAAGGAGGCAGCTGTTATTCCTGATTCTGACATAAATCATTCCGAGTATTTATTATTGTTTCTCCTCCTAAATTTTCAACTGGACCATTAAAGATCTGTCAGTTTTTAACGTTCCGAATGAAAAATCGTGAAAAAGAAAGATCGTGATGAAATATTCAGGAGTATTGAATCTATCTGTAACGGGATGGTTCTTATTTTAAAATTTTTTGAATCCTTAGTAGCTCAAAGGATTTTTTTATTAGTGGTTGAAACCTTTCATGGACACTAGATATATATAATTGTACCGGGTGTAATAGTCGTATAGGAGTTTGAGGAAAAATCCTTCAGAAGAAATCGATTAAGAGAAAATGCTGGAAATATTTTTCAAATTGATACGATCACTGCTAGGGGAGTAATAACTTTGATCATATAATAAATTAAATTATTTCGAAAATGTTCTCATATAAGTTAAAAAATGAATAGGTACATCACCATCTTTTTGAAAAATAGAGTTTTATTGTAGGACGTTAAATAAAGGCGGGAGGGGATCATAAACTTTTTGGACTCAAAATGTCTAACTTGAGTTTGACTCAATTGACGGAATTCTGCTAACAAGGTATGATGGTTCAGAAAAGGAAAGGTTTGGTGAATAGAATAAATAACCATCAATGCCATTCTGGTTCTTACCGCCCTCGCTAGGGGGCGTGTTTTATGAAGTTAACCGTTTTTAGAATTTTTACGTCCTACAATAAAACAATATTTATCAAAAATATCGACCATTGTGTTGACGTTAGCGTGAGAATATTCATTTCTGAACTTATATAAAATTTTCAGAGAAATTGAATTTTTTATATGATTGAAGCTATAACGCCTCCTAGCGGTGGACGTATCAATACAAAAAATATTTCCAGCAATTTTTCTTGGCCGAGTTCTACGACTTTTCGTTACTGAGATAAAGTACCTCGTTACCCTTATTGAATCACCTGGTACAATTAAATATAAAAAAAGGAATACATCACATATTATGAACTTTGAATGATCACTTCACTCTTTCAAAAAATCTTTATCTCAAAGATCTTTTATGTACTTCGGTCCCAAATTTTTTAATCTCATTCCAATTGACCTTAGAGAAATAAAAAACCAAGTTTAAAAGAAGTTTAAAATACAAGTGAAAAAATTCGTATTACAGAACCCTGAGAAATTCCAATAGAAAAAAACTCAACAACAGCATATTTATTTAATAATTTATTCAAGACTTATTCTACTGTCCCCATGATGATCCGCATAAAATGAAATCCAAACCTTGTGTTTCCGTTGGATTCTTCCTTAACACAGCAATAAACTTATTTTCGACTGTAAACTCGCTTTTATATTGCACAGAATACAAATTTCAAAGCAACTGGAAGGGTGTGGAAATGCAATACAGGTATCTTTGCCTAGGCAATTTCTACTCCTGAACCAGATGCCTCTATATAGCGCGATCAAAATGTATGTATTTTTGTTATCAAGTGAGTTAATAAATAATTGAATTGAAAAATTGACTTGATCAGATTTTGAATTAGTTTCTGAAGGATATGAGCATAGCCGATGCCTCAAAAAAAATACAAATCTCCGTCATATAAATATTATATAATTTTCACCCCGAACTTTATAATTACGCACTTTCCTCAGTAGGAGTGGTAGAAGCGTACATATTCTTACAATATATTCTTTATGACGAGAAGTAATTAAAATCCACCATAGCATTTCAATCATATTCATTTGAAACTCGGTGAAAATAAATGAAACTCATTTTTTTTTCAACAGTAAAAACACAAGAGCTTTTTTTTTATCGGATAAATTTCTCTTTCTAACGAATAAAATTTGCCAATCAGTAATTTTACGAGAAAAACTGACATGAAAAAATTGCGAGACCGTAGGTCGAGCAATTTTGTCTAATGTCAGATTTTCGAGTGAAATTACTGATGGAAAATTTTTGAGTTAGTAAAGAAATTTATCCAATAAAAAAAAGTTCGAGTGTTTTTTGGCAAGATAAATCAACGACAATATATAAATGAACAGTAATTATAATTAACTTTATTGAAATAACTATTTTAAGGAGCATTTATTAAAAATACAATTTTTGAAAATGTTTTGGTTCGGTGTCGAAATTTCGATATTTTCTTCTCTGATGGTTTCGACACATGTCGAATATTCGTTCGAACACTTCTTTATATCCGAAGATCGCAAGTTACTAACAAGATTTTCGTGATGTTCAGGGTCAATTTGTAGATAGGGTTTGATCGATGCCGACGAAGAATGTCCAGTTATTTTTATAAGCTGTTGGTCACTTATTCCTGCTTTGGCTAACTGTGTAACTGTACTAGCACGGTTTGAATGATTGGTTATTTTATTATTTGTGGTGTCGAGGCCAATTTTCGTTGCTGAAATTTTGGTCCAAGAAGAAATCATGTTAATTCCCAGTGGAACATTTTTAAACCATCCTTTAGAATTTTCGAGCTTCCAAAAAGGGTTTGGAGTTAAAAAAAGTCGTTCAGACGTTATGTTTCCATTTCTTCTTTCTAAGAGTAGTTTTAATAATCTCACTGGACATATATTTTCATCAATATAATTTTTTGTTATCCATTTGCTGTCTGCCAATCTTTTTGACCCACCTTGTGCCGTCTTGGAAAATATTGTATTATATTCTATTCTTCCTGTAGGAGTTTCATCTTGATTTTTCTCTTCTTTGAAATAGTATATTCTACAGTTTACAGCTTCTCCTCCCCTCCAAGCTAATTCATAAGAAGCTATATGAAAAAATCTTCTTTGCAATCCATCTGGTTCATTTATATTCCATAGTTTTGCCATTTTTATAATATCTTTCTTATCTATTGCAACAGAACCTAACTTTCTTTTATCCGGAATAGCTTGCAATTCTTTCCGTTTACTATTTCTCGCATCACGAGCTTCTTTGAAAGTTATATCGGCAAAAGGATCAACTTTAATATTGTACTCACTGAAATATTTTTCTTGAATCATCTTTGCAGTCGAATTCCAGATTGTTTTCAGAGCATATTCCTTGTAATCTTCTCCATTTCGCTTTTTCATGTTATAAGCCCAGTCTTTCAATATATCTGCTATATGTTGTACCGGTGTTTCTTCTCCCAATTCGTAATTTCTGGCTTTACAAAACTCCATGAATTGTCTCCAAATCGACGATTTCGTGTTTCTTGTAGTTTGCGGAATTGATTTTTTTATATTATTTGTGATTTCTACAGACGAAATTTCCCCAAAACGGCTCATCCTGCGATTTTTCGTGTGAATAATACCCAACAACTCGAAAATCTGACATTAGACAAAATTGCTCGACCTACGGTCTCGCAATTTTTTCATGTCAGTTTTTCTCGTAAAATTACTGATTGGCAAATTTTATTCGTTAGAAAGAGAAATTTATCCGATAAAAAAAAAGCTCTTGTGTTTTTACTGTTGATAAAAAAGGATGCACCTTTTTTATCGATGTCAAAATCGGTGATAAATCAACTCCTCCATAGAAAACACCATTTGACGATGACGTGAGTCATTTTGACATCGATAAAAAAGGTGCATCCTTTTTTATCGCTGTAAAAATGCCTGTTCCTCGAAACCTTCTCCATCTAGTATGCGCCCGTCACTTCAATTTCTGTCGTGTCAAGTTTGATTGTTGGGTATTATTCACACGAAAAATCGCAGGATGAGCCGTTTTGGGGAAATTTCGTCTGTAGAAATCACAAATAATATAAAAAAATCAATTCCGCAAACTACAAGAAACACGAAATCGTCGATTTGGAGACAATTCATGGAGTTTTGTAAAGCCAGAAATTACGAATTGGGAGAAGAAACACCGGTACAACATATAGCAGATATATTGAAAGACTGGGCTTATAACATGAAAAAGCGAAATGGAGAAGATTACAAGGAATATGCTCTGAAAACAATCTGGAATTCGACTGCAAAGATGATTCAAGAAAAATATTTCAGTGAGTACAATATTAAAGTTGATCCTTTTGCCGATATAACTTTCAAAGAAGCTCGTGATGCGAGAAATAGTAAACGGAAAGAATTGCAAGCTATTCCGGATAAAAGAAAGTTAGGTTCTGTTGCAATAGATAAGAAAGATATTATAAAAATGGCAAAACTATGGAATATAAATGAACCAGATGGATTGCAAAGAAGATTTTTTCATATAGCTTCTTATGAATTAGCTTGGAGGGGAGGAGAAGCTGTAAACTGTAGAATATACTATTTCAAAGAAGAGAAAAATCAAGATGGAACTCCTACAGGAAGAATAGAATATAATACAATATTTTCCAAGACGGCACAAGGTGGGTCAAAAAGATTGGCAGACAGCAAATGGATAACAAAAAATTATATTGATGAAAATATATGTCCAGTGAGATTATTAAAACTACTCTTAGAAAGAAGAAATGGAAACATAACGTCTGAACGACTTTTTTTAACTCCAAACCCTTTTTGGAAGCTCGAAAATTCTAAAGGATGGTTTAAAAATGTTCCACTGGGAATTAACATGATTTCTTCTTGGACCAAAATTTCAGCAACGAAAATTGGCCTCGACACCACAAATAATAAAATAACCAATCATTCAAACCGTGCTAGTACAGTTACACAGTTAGCCAAAGCAGGAATAAGTGACCAACAGCTTATAAAAATAACTGGACATTCTTCGTCGGCATCGATCAAACCCTATCTACAAATTGACCCTGAACATCACGAAAATCTTGTTAGTAACTTGCGATCTTCGGATATAAAGAAGTGTTCGAACGAATATTCGACATGTGTCGAAACCATCAGAGAAGAAAATATCGAAATTTCGACACCGAACCAAAACATTTTCAAAAATTGTATTTTTAATAACTGCTCCTTTAAATAGTTATTTCAATAAAGTTAATTATAATTACTGTTCATTTATATATTGTCGTTGATTTATCTTGCCAAAAAACACTCGAACTTTTTTTTATTGGATAAATTTCTTTACTAACTCAAAAATTTTCCATCAGTAATTTCACTCGAAAATCTGACATTAGACAAAATTGCTCGACCTACGGTCTCGCAATTTTTTCATGTCAGTTTTTCTCGTAAAATTACTGATTGGCAAATTTTATTCGTTAGAAAGAGAAATTTATCCGATAAAAAAAAAGCTCTTGTGTTTTTACTGTTGATAAAAAACAATGCACCTTTTTTATCGCTGTCAAAATGACAAAACAGTCATCTTTAAATGACATATTTCATATAGGAGTTAATTTATCAGTAATGTTTATGGCGGTGACGAAGTTATTTGACAGTCAGTCACTCAATTAATATCTAGAATGAATGTATACCAAAAATAGCAAAAAAATCAATTCGAAATATCGAATTATTCTCGAGTAATATACCGAATATTCGATATGAGTCGTATAGAATCGAAGGTATGTATTTATCGAATTCGAAAAAACGAGTTATCCTTTGGTTGAATAAGATGTTTGTGCACCATCCTATATCATTCAGCCTCAAAACATATTGAAATGTAGATTTAAAAAAAACTATATGTAGAAGGACTGACTTGGAATCAGAACTGTGTATTCACATAAATGTTTGAAATCAAAATTCTATATTTTCTTTCCAATCAATGACAATATACTTTGAAGATCACGTGAGGAATTGCCTGTTAAGATGAAGTAATTTTATCTGGAATTCTCAGTGATACGGACGTGTACTTGATAATAACAAAAATCTGTATATTCCTGCATCAGTTTCGAAACTCTGTAACTTTGCAAGGTTTACTTTCGAAACTTTGTATTTTCAAACAATTCCATCGAATCACAGAATAAAGATATATTCTCAAAAAAGAGTATTCACATACGCGTGACATTGAAAAACACTGCAATGGAATTGCAAAAATATCATGAACCCGCAATTTTCCGCGGTTTTGATTGCATACGACGGTTATTCGGTAGGTATATGTATATAGAATATTCGATATATTTCAAATATCTATATTCGATATCCAATTTTCAATATCGACCAGATCTAGTTGAGTAGTTGCATTAGACTTGATTCACAGATAATGTATGTTGACTCAGATTTATATTATCAAATCATCGATTGATACATCCTACCTCACACACTTTTGAACTCCTGTCTTAGGTGGGCGCTGAAGGCAGTGCAGTTGCAGTGATTTCACTTTAAAAATCAAGGAAAAGAAACATTTCTATAATTACAATAATAGTATATTAAGTATGGAGAACGGTAAGGGTTTTATACCGATCGAAGACAATTGTTTGGAGGAGGAGCGGAGCGACGACTCCAATTATAGCCGATTTATATTATCAAATCATTGATTGATACATCCTACCTCACACACTTTTGAACTCCTGTCTTAGGTGGGCGCTGAAAGCAGTGCAGTGATTTCACCATAAAAATCAAGGAAAAGTAACATTTCTATAATTGCAATAATAGTAAATTAAGTATGGAGAACGGTAAGGGTTTTATACCGATCGAAGACAATTGTTTGGAGGAGGAGCGGAGCGACGACTCCAAGTATTGTCTGAGATCGGTTACCCTTAACGTTCGACATGCTTATAACGTTTTTTGCACGATTGATACCATTAGAAATTATAAAAAAATTTTCATGTACAATATATCATAGTAAGGTAAGATTCGCCAAAACTGAAGAGTTTTAGCAATTATTCCAAAGAAGCTCAGCAGCTCAGCAATTGCTATATCAATAGCAGCAATCAGTGTTCTGTTCACTGCATAGCAGATTTCAATAACGTATCGAAACAACCGATAGATATATTTGGATGAGCTCCAAACACAAATACGCCCAGCTCCTGTAACCGATTTATTTCTGGACCTGTGTTTTGTTAAACATACATTTCTTACAACAACGTTTTTGCCTCATTAAAATTAGTAGTTAAATCGGTCTTTGGTAGAAAACTTTTCCTTTTGGTGTGGTGCAAGTGCGAGGAATCTGTGCCGAGACTTGTCACGTTTCATGTCGCGGAAGTGTTGAACGAAGGATCGAATAGCATACATTTCGACATTGACAAAGAAATAATCGTCGTGGACGACGTTAAAGACTGGGCGTATTAATAAGTAAATCGGCTGAATATACATTCAATTAGTATTTTTAGATTGGGCTTGTTGGTTATTACAGGGTGGTTCTGACCACTGGTTTTGTATGACTCTATTCGTTGATGTGATTGCCAAAATGGATCAAATAATCTGCTTGTATTCATAGCTCACTTCAATCGATTAGTTTCACTACTCAAGTCTCAATGTACAGGTTGGTCCAATTTGGACACTTTCGCTAGTGAACACCGATTCTAAGGAAAAAAACTAACCTACAAAAATCAGATGTTAAAAACCGCACATAGATACCTTGAAGCGGTTAAGAGATACAGGGTAGTTTTGAATTTTGTGCATTTACAACCCACCCTCGTAACTTATCCATTCATGATTATTTATTGTTTCCGTAAATACATTCTTAGGGCAACAGTAGTTTGAAAAGTGTTTGGAATATTTATAATGCCACTTTTCTGTTGAAACTTTTGTTTTATTGATGTCTTCCAATTATTGCAGAGGAATATTGGAGAATTTGGCGTGCCTTTCTTGAACAACAAAACAGAATAACTTTAGTAAACAACTATCACTGTCAAACAATCAATATGTCTTTAATTACATGAAATTTGCTTTATGAGTTTGTCTTCGAGTAAGCCTTTTTGAACCAATATTTGAACTGAAAGAATATTCTCCAGATATTTCCAATATGTATGAAAACTACAAAAAATATGTGTTACTGCTCAGGCCTACAGTTATCTTTACTTCACAGCTACTCTGAAAAAAGACAACTTTTTCGAGATATGTTTCTCCGTTTGTAGCAAAATCTAAAAACCTGCGGTACCTACTTCAGAAAACCACGACCAAAAACATATGGAGCTAGAAATACAGATAGAGGCTTGGTTCAAAAAGGAAAAAAGGCAAATTTATAGAGCACATTACGATTGGATGAAAAAATAATTATTTGACAGTGATATTTGGTTGCTAAAGTTATTTTGTTTTCAACATTCATCTGGAATAGTTTGAAAACATCAATAAAACAATAGTTTCAAGAGGAAAGTGGCAAGTATTATGAATATTCGAAAACAGAATTCAATTTCCGAAAAGAACATGCTTGAATATACAGGGATGGTCAATAAAAAAATTACAGGTCATAACTTCAAAACCTCTTTTTACGAATAATAACTGAGTACTCTACAGGATTGCTCTCAAAGAAGTATCAGAAAAATGTTTTTACCGAAACAGAAAATAATCATGAATAAATAAGTGACGGGGGTGGGTTAAAAACGTACAAAATTAAAAGCTGCCCTGTATATTTTAAACGGTTCAAGATATCGATGTGCGCTTTTTTGGCATCTGATTTCTCACAAAAATCGAGCTCGTAATATGTATATTGGTTTGTTTTATTCCAACTCTCTTATAAATCGATGTTTCCTTTCAAGTGTCCAATTTGGACCACCTTGTACGTTCAATTCTGAACTACAAGAATATATCCCACCAATCCAGAACATCCAGTGCATGGTAGAGATGATTCATCTGGTTGAAACTTAAAACCGTCTTCCAAAAGTAGCTGTCGTATCACAGACCATCTACCCTTGTCGTATTCAACATCTTGCAGTATCCTAAAAACGTTGCTCGTAATCCTCCAATCGTAATCAATTGCTATTTCTTCAGTTGTTTGGCAAAATTCCAGTCACCGGACAAAATCATGTTCGAAGATCCGTTGATTGGTTGTTCTGGGGATGTTAGTCACTTCAGCCGTTTTTCTTGTACTCAAAGTTGGGTCATCCACAATCTGTCGTGAAACTTCTACCTCAGCAACTGATCTGATCGATTACTTGTTTCTCGATATTGTTTGAGAAAAATGTGATGATATCAACTCTTTCCCCAATACTGTGAATAATTTTCGATACTGAACGAATTTTATGATAATCTGAAGAAAAAAACTGTTAAATTAGTTTCTCGTTGATAGTTCTTCCACAACTAACTTTCTCAAATTTCTCATCTCTACTTTTTCCGACCTAAATTGCTTAGGATTTTGTCTATCGTACTAAAATATATGTTTATTAAGCCCATTGTATCTTCTAACCACTCTTCTAGTCGTTTTCATATTCAATTTTATGAGATGAGTTCGTGAATGTTACACAAAAACGAATTATCGAAATCAGTTGATGAATAGCAGAGATATTCACCAAAATTTATACAAATGTAAAGTTGAGAATGCAAATAAACACACAAGAAAATAATGATTTGAGCTAATGTTCGTATAGCCATCCTTCAACTTATATCTACTGATTTTCGTACCAATTTTACTGTAGGGTTTTTTATTTTTCTTGAACTGTGGATATTTTCTAAAATTTATGAATCGATCTATCTGAAGGCAAGACAAAGTTCTCATCTAGTGACAAAGGCTTTTTGGCATTTTCTTCCATTTGGAGGTCATTAAAACTGATTTGAAATAGTTAAAAAAAAGTGTTTGTAACTGTCAACTTAGTTGCGAAGCAACCCTCGAAGTCTTATTAAGACTTGTATGAGTTAGCTTTTTAAGTGTCATCCGAAGCACTACTCGGCTGGTTACCGTGGAGAGTCCAAAGGCACTCTGGGGCGAAATGCCAGCGCCTCAACGCACTCGGCCACCTGGTTTAATAATTCGAGAGCCCACACATTAACACATTATGAAGTGTATTGCCTCATCGTAAAATACCATAATATTTGTAATTCCAATGAAGTTGTCAATATCCAAGCTCGATATCAACATTAACGATACTCTATCATGGTTTCATATAGGAAAAACTACCTCACATGAACATGAAGCAACATGTGGAGGTACCTATACGAAGATAGAATGTGAAGTTTTCAGCGCCATAGAGTTTCTTGAATTGTTTGAAAATTACGCATTCAATTCATCAATGTGTGTGCGATATAAGTAATGAATAAGTTGAAAAAATATTCCAATATCTATCAACTGATTTCGACAACTTTTTTGTACTATTCAGTAAAAAATCAATCAAGGTATCACAAAGGGTACATTGTCATCCAAATTTCTGAAGTTTGGAAGGATGGAAGCTTGAAAATCACATGCTCGAAGGTATCTGTTACTCTTGGGAAGCCCACGGTTGCTTGTTCAACGAGACTTCTGAAGCGGCTGCCGGAATAGGTGCAAGCTCTAGACTAGATCACTCCCAGCCTTCTGTGACCCGACGAAAACATTTTTTTATTTTTTCGGAGGTGGTTGAAATCCTGAGTCCAATCCCCCATATGATAGTGTGGAAATCCCTAATCTCAGTAAGGTTTATCTACTATAAACTTCACCCCCTACGTAGGCTTGTCTAACCGAAGTCTCCGATGACACTAAGCTGTCGTAATTCAGTATCTCAGTGCCTTGTACGAGTTTGTACAAGTCCTTCACTGGATGTGATGTAGCCAACTGGTTGTGATACTGTTTCTGGTTACTTTCCGAATAGCTTGCAATTTGAGTCGCTATTATACAGTCCCATTCTGGTAAGGTGCTCCTTGACTGGCACGTGACCGGTCATAAGTCCTATGACAGTTTTTATCTGCTCTCTGTTCACGTTTAGCAGATCTACAGTTCGTCTATGGCATGGTTTCTTGATTTATTGTTTCCCATGTATGTTCCCTGGAATATTTTCACAGTGATTATTATGTATTTCCTGATTCCAGTCTCTTACAGACGCTCGTACTGTACGCTTGGGTATTCCTAGAATCTGTACTGGATGTGGTTCATTATATGTCCCTCTTTTTGCAAGTTCTTCAGCTTTCTCATTGCCAGCAATCTCCTGATGTCCTGGCACATAGGTGAGCTTGACGCTGTTCCAGTCTGCCAGCGTTTTCAGTTATTTCTTGCAAATCTAATATCAGTCGCGATGTCACTTCCTTGCTTCTCATTGCCTCTACCCCACGGAGACTTGCATATTATACCTCTGCTTGTAAAGCCCAAGCTGACCGAGAAGCAGACAAAGACCAATGACCTTTTCCTGGAATATTTTCCTGATTCCAGTCTCTTACAGACGCTCGTGCTGTACGCTTGGGTTCTCCTAGAATCTGTACTGGATGTGGATCATTATCTGTCCCTTTTCTTGCAAGTTCTTCGGCTTTCTCAATGCCAGCAATCTCCTGATGTCCTGGCACGTAGGTGAGCTTGACATTGTTCCGGTCTGCCAGAGTTTTCAGTTCTTTCTTGCAACCTGATATCAGTCGCGACGTCACTTTTTGCACTGCCTTAAGTGCAGCTTGACTGTCTGAAATTTTTTGGATCTACTCATGTTCTATGGCTCTTCTGTTATTCTCTTCTACGCATCGGGAAATTGCATACACCGCTGCTCGAAAAATCCAAGCAGACACAGACCATTGACCTTTTCAGACCCCCCCTGCGCGAATTTTTAAGTCGAAGACTTCCCCTGCGCCCGCGACAATAAAATGAGACTCCTCACGAAGATAATCGACTCCCGATCCGAGCAGAGCACCTCGTATACCATGAGCAGAGAAACATACGACATCTCCAGGAGCGCCAGTTCGCGTTTCACACCGTCTTCTCTGCCGGGCACGCCGGCATCTTTTTGGCCCCCCGGTATACCTCTCGGTCTGCAAAGGTCGCACAGCGAGGTCGAGTGCGCAAGGGGCTTCAAGCCGTCCGATAGGAAGGATCCCAACAAGAGGCAGTTTCTGCAATCGCTGACAAGGAAGGTGTTCAAGTTGGGGCCGGTGAGTTTCGTAATTGGGGCGATGTGGTCGGTAGTTACCGGATGAATTCCATTTTTGGTAGTTTGCACAAGTTTGAAAAGTGTTTTTAACCGCCAACTTAGTGCAAAGCAACCCTCGAAGTCTCATTGAGACTTGTGTGAGTAAGGAAGACGGGGACCTTTTTTAAGCTTTTTTAAGTGTCATCCGAAGCACTACTCGGCTGGTTATCGGTGAGAGTTCGAAGGATTGAAATCTAGGTACCAAGAATGTTCGGTTGGTCACCTATCTCCTCACGCTAAACGATACTATAGAAATAAATAAAATTTCTAATAGCCCCGCCGGGATTCGAACCCGGAACCTCTAGACTATAAGCCAGCGATACACGCACTCGACCACCAGCCCAGTAGTTGATCGATAGCGTCGGTTGGTGTAACCGTGGTGGGGTCTAGCATTTGGAAGAGTGGTGGGGAATATTTTCTTCAGATGCAAAATTGTCTTCCCTGCTATTTATGGTGGTTTAGGCATTGAGGAGCGTTGCTTAGACCGAACGGAAATGTATGAAAACTCACATGATATGAAAAATAAGTGAAGGTGAGAAGCCGAAAGCACTCATCTAGCATACAATGGAGACATTATGTATTTAGTTTATGCAAGGTTATTCAAATTTGCCGATCATCATTAGGATTTCGAAAACCGTGAGGGATACAAAGAAATTCAAATCGGAGCAAAGATGTGGATATACATATTAATTATCATGGTGAAAGAAACTTAACGATAACTCTTTGTTAGATTTATGAATTATCACTGCAATTTTCTTCTTCTTTCATTAATAGAAATATACCAAAACTGAAAACACTACACTTCTGCGGTCTACGGAATGCCATTCTTAGTTTTTAACTTTCCGTGGCCATAATCATCTTTACGGAGATGCATATTCTTCTATATTTCACGCTTGGAATGTAACATTACTTATACTCACTCTCAACCACCAATCCACCATTCAAACTCTTTGTCAATTGTCAATAAATCGATATTCTATAATATACAAGAATTATAATTATTCTGCAATGTGAAGCCTCACAATTATATGGCATGAGAGACTTATCATCTCAAAATGAATTTCCTGAACAATGGATTGGAAACTATGGAGTGGTTGATACCGAGTCCAGGTCAATATACCAGAAGATCTCAGAAAGCGATTGGTTGATTAATCAATCGGTGTCTTATTTGAGAAGCTCATCAGTTCATTTATATTGATGAAGAAGTTGTAATCCACAAGAATTTCAACATAATCTCCATCTGTATTTTGTTTTTCTGTTGCATTCATTGCAATCAGCGGAAAAAATGTTGATATTTTGCTAATTTAACGATGTCGTAGTTAGTTTCAAGTTTATAGAAGTTACCAATGATGAACACTCAGTATCAGCCCGATGGAATGAATTCTATAATGAATAAACGGGAGCGTCAGTCATCATAAACAATCGATTTGAAATAATAATATCGGTGTCATAACATATTCCATTATATTTTAGAATTCTAGGTATCAATTGGAAACAATTTCAATGATATTTTTCCACATTGATTTTCAAATATTTTCCAGATTTCGAGATTTTTGTGGAAATTTCGAGTTTGCACATTCGAAATTCTACCAGAGAGAATGTTTCAGGTTCGAATTTTTGTGGTTACGGATACACATTTTCGAAAATACTGTCAAGAATTATTGAAATAATCGTAATAGTTTGAAAACGGTTGAAAATTAGTGAATACATAAATATATCATAGGTACACGTTGATTCAGAAAAGTAGGTATTATTATTAATTATTTGAAATGAGCAAGTTCATGTCCACTTTCTATCCAATTGAAAATTTTAACCAATTTATTATATTTTATGCACTTCAGGGATTTGAGAGGTACTTTGAATCTGTATTTTCGGAGAAAAAGGTGGTACTTCATATCCCTAGGGATTTAAATTAAATTTCTCTGCAAAAAAGGCTGAATTTATAAATTTATTTTTAAGAAATATGACATGATATGGATGCAACAAAAGTGTTTAAAACAATATTGAACAATAAAAAACAACTTTATTTATATTAGCATTAATGTTTGTAATATCTATAATTATATGGAAATATATTAGGATATTTTTGACAACTCTTTATTGAATATCATGTTGACACTGACCACTGACTGCTTGTTGCCAGGATGTGAATACATTATGATATTAAATCCACACCCATCGAATGGCTACCCGTGTTGTGTCATATCGAACCACCGAAAATCCGTAGACAGCAGATACTATTACGAGAGTTTAAAAAGATCAGCGGAAACCTAGAATTACCGATCCATCAAGATATAATTAGATTCAACCGACTAAAATCTAGGAATCCAACTGTCAAAACAGCCCAACAGCTAATAACCAACAACTTTAACGGCCATAATGAGTGGATATCGAACTGGCAGAGCAAAGTTAGTCCAGCCTACTACTCTTTGCTAGATCCGGATAATCCACCAAAGGGTTTCAACATGCCCCGAAAAACATGGGTTCGGTTGAACAGGATCCGGACTGGCCATGGCAAAAGCAGATCGGCCTTGTTCAAATGTGGGATGAGCGCAAGTCCAGAATGCGATTGCGGCGCAGCTTCTCAAACAATGCATCACATTACCTATGAATGCCCAACAAGCAGTGTTGCCACAGGTGGTACAATTGTACCAGAATTGGTACATTTTGCAAGAAAAAGTACGTTGGTACTACATTTCAAAATAATGCCCCAATCTGGTACAAAATACGATGACTGCTCAAAACTTATAAACATCATAATAAAAAACTGCATCATGAAGTTTTATGATGTGATCCTGTGACCTGTGTTCACAGAACTAGTTTTGTGACTTGTGACCGTGTCTCGCG
Organism: Chrysomela aeneicollis; assembly: GCA_029955515.1. Lineage (NCBI taxonomy): Eukaryota > Metazoa > Arthropoda > Insecta > Coleoptera > Chrysomelidae > Chrysomela > Chrysomela aeneicollis. The sequence continues at coordinate 4,334,242 of JARUHQ010000018.1, read as the reverse complement.
TGCCCATCACTCATCAATTCAGTAAATGTCAATAATGTCAATTAAATTGTCAACTTCATTATTTGTTATTGTTTGGATTTTGGAATGTTTTGATTATTAATCAGTAAAATCCAATATATTAATAGGTTTGTTTTGGTTCTTCTCAGAACCATTCTGGAACTATACTGCTCATGCGCATTCTCTTCAGATTGATCCCTTGAAGCAAATGCGCATGAGCAGAACCGTTCTAGGACGGTTCTAGAACGTTTCTGACGAAAACCAAAACAAAGCAATTGGTAAAATCCAATCAAAACAAATTGATAGTAAAACTTCGTTTATCGCACTCCTATGAGTTCGGAAAAAAATTTGGTGGAACTTACGTATTTTGACCTCCTGAATCTGAAGTCAAAACGCGGCGGTCTCAAGTATTTTCGGAGATACGGCCTCATTTTGTCTCAAAAATGCACCATTTGACATGTCAAATTTCTGCTATCAGGAATACACAAAATTCACCCCTCTTTGAACCAAAACACTATACACGCATATATTTACTTGTTTCCAACACTTCTCAGCAGAAAAAACTATTGTTTTTCAATATATATATACGTTTTTCAATTCATAATAATATCATTAACAGTTTCATTTATTTCTATTATATTGGTTCATACTTCAATGTGAGATATTTTTTCCACAAAACAAAAAACTACAAGATCGGCAATTCTTTCAAAATTCCCGCTTTTTCAAGTTCTGGTACATTTGGGCTAAATCTGGTACAATTCTGCCGTAATGTTGGTACACAATAATTTCACGCTGTGGCAACACTGCCAACAAGAGCATTTTCTGGTACAACTTCCGACCTTTTGCATGCAACACCTCAGGCCATCCAATGGCTTAACCAACTAAATATGGAGCTGTTACCATACTCACAAGTATTTTTTGCATATACATTATCACTCTTGTTGTGTTAGCACATCTCGTTTCTCATGTACGTTTATAAATAAATGATATTATGTTACAATGTTTACCACATTGCAATTAGCTAAGTGAAAACGAGGTAAATTATTATTATTGCAGCTGTTATTTTCATTTATCAAATTGTTTTGGAATATGTAGCTGTTGTCGTCGTCGGTGGTAGCGACGATGTCGTTGGTATTTCATTTTGTACAATAGGAGTCGAAATATTTTTTTTTCTTAAATTTTCTTCAACATTTCACTCTAAAGTGCACAAAATAGTTTATTTTTCACTTGATCGTTACTGCTTTATAATACCTTGGCAACGGTTGCTATTAACAGACCCATAACGCCCGGGGCGTTATGGAGGGCATTATGAATCATAACGCCCGCTAAATGCAGCGTCGTTTTTTCAAATAAACAACCCTTAGCAACCTCTTCAATGTTTCCATGGCAATTGCATAGAAGCTCACTTGTGCTCAGTTGCCAACCAGAACGCAGTAAATACTATGAGAAAAAAATTATGAAGTAAACAACGTCGTTTTTCGTGAAAAATAAAATCTTGTATGCACCACGAGCGTTACTAGATCCTAACGCCCGGAGGGTAACATTCACCCGAGGGCCTTTGGCCCGAGGGATGAATGTTGCCCGATGGGCGTTAGGATCTATATAACGCACTTGGTACATAAATAGCTATAATGCTCGACCGGGCGTATAATGGCACTTAATCGCCCGGTTGTGCGGGCGTGAAATAGCACTTTACCGCCCTCGGACTACCTTACCGCCCGCCGGACAATAAATTATTAATTATTCGCATCCTCATCTACTTTACTGATTTCTGATGGTGGAGCACAATTCACACTTTCTTCGTCCTGAAAATCATTTCGTAATTACTATTGTCTGTATTGACAGCAAATATGGCTACTAGCCTATTTATTCACCCACCAGTCTGGAACATGATCAAATTGTGAACCCTTAATAATTCCCTTATTATGAGAGATGGAGAAAAAGTAGAAACACTCTCAAGCTATGCTTTCTCGAGAGGAACATTATATACTGGTGGTGCGTAAAATGTTGCATGTATTTCTGGCGTAACTTGCTTTTATTGACCTAGGCGTGTTAATAGCCCTCGCTATCGCTCAGGTTATTACTTACCGCGACAAATTATATCGGACTATAAACTTTTTGTCTGGGGATTTAAAATACCAGTTTAGTCCCTAGGTGCATAATATACTATTGAATTGATTGATGATCACAAAGAAATATGTCATGTCCTAATAAATTAATTCAAATGATAACCACCCCTTTCTGTATTACCTCCACATATTTGAAGTCTACTAGCCAAGAATTATACAAATTTCAGAAAAATATATGGGATGGTCGATGAAATATGCATGATAATGTTCTCAAAATTGAAAAACGGAACGTTATTCTTCATTGAAATGCACTCTTTAATGAGTATTTATTCATGTCGATTGTGAAACGTAATGCCAAATGTTTAAACAACGGCATCGGAACTATTGAAATTATGATAACATATCTCACCATTTGGTTCCTTTATCCAAGCGATTTCGGAAGCAAAAAGCAGTCTGTATCTTGTAGCGATATTACTAAACTTTACATAGTATTATTATATTTTCATAATGTCTGGGTCACTAAATTTCTTCAGTTCCCTGTGTTTACAATGCTTCAAATCGAACAAGGTATTCGAGAACGAGTCACGAGTTTTCGGAGTGTTATTATTTTTTTTTTTTGCAGGACGAGAACGTTTCACCAAAATCGGTCAACCTCCAAAAAATTTTCACACCAGCTGATGGCGAACAAATTAAACCAACTAAAAGCAGTGAGTATATATATCTACAAGTCATCAATTCCTGTTTTATCGTAGTTTTGATAACACATGGAAAAATAATGTGAACGGTCTTCGAATGAAGGTACCTACTTCATTTGTGGTTCATTTTTGCTTAAAGGTAATTAATAAGCCGGTTGATGTCTATGCAATCCTGATTCCTCAACATCATCGTTATTATAATAGGAGTTATACATATTTTGTAGATTTTTTTTTCAACTGCCAACTTTGTAGTTCTGAAGTTTTTCTGACGTTTTCGTCGCTAGTTCATCAATTCAATCCAAATTTTGTATTTGTTGAAAATTTTATATAAATTGCCATCAAATGACTTGAATTACTCAGAAGAAACAAAAATGTACTTGCAGTTTTAATATTTGCGAATCAACGATAAGCAAAAACAAAAATACACCAAAACAAAAATTATATCGTTACAATATAACAATATTGACTTGTTTGAATAATAAGATACGAGATCTTTACTCTTGGTTCCCCGATAGCCCATACAATATTTATCAATTATTTTATATCCAAACAGGCTCTTATGGTTTAATGACATGAATAATATCACATTGAAATGAATCAGGGCACTATCAATTAGCTAAAGCATGGTTAAAACATAGTGGACATAGAAGAACTGAAATTCTAACATATCTGAAGTCAGTTCTTTTTTTTTATTCGAGCATACAAGCTGGAAAATAGCGGAAACTGGAAAGCTATAAATAATACTCTTGGTCACTGAGAGCCCTTAGCTTTCAACCAGTATCATCCAAATTGGTATTGAACTGCTAAAAGGGACTCTCCTTGATAGAAATACAGGATAAATTGCCTCTGATCTGGATTCCTGGCCATTCTGGTTTGGAAGGCAGTGAATAGTCAGTCTTTGTTGCAAAATAAGACTTCGGACCAGAACCTGCCATTGGTTCTGGTAAATAAATATAATTCACTAATTACTAAACTAATCGGCTAATTGGATTTATTTGGGGAAATTCGAAACCAAAGCAAATTCAGTTTTGCTCAATGACCTCTTTGAAAAATCACAGAAAAATTGTCGATGTCTTGTTTTTCATTTCTTTTTCATGGCCGATGCTCATCAAAAATTACCTCCTCATTGTCAATCTCAAGACTTGCCGAACTACACTCTATATTGTAATTGTGGAACTCACTTCCTTGAAAGGTTTTTCTTGATACCCATAAGCTCCTAAGTTTCAATGAAGATTTCAATACCCACTTTATCTCCCAATATCCTTCTTCTGGCTTGTACAACGTTCAATCAGGAACATTATAGATTTTCCTCTAATGCAGTCGAAAGATGGAAAAATAAAACAAAAGGAGTGCTGGAATGGAGCCCTTCTCAATCAAAACGAGAAAACGTTAATAGGAAACAGGATGTTGAACATCAATTTTCTGATGCTTTAGAAGAACAACACAAGTCCATATTCCTGGACATGAATGGAGTTATAGTTGAAGAATTACATTTATTCGAGAACATTAGGTATAAAATGTTATTATGTGAAGGTTGGTAACAAAAATCTCATCATATTCTCAATAATAAAAACCTGCTCATAATCTACAACACCTTGGCAGTTATGTAGCAATCTTCCCCATGGATCTGCCGTTCTCACAGAAGATGCTGATGCAGCTTTGCAGACTAAGCTGTATTCCAGGAAAGCTCTCATCTCGCGAAACTCGCAGAGCACATCTTAGACACATTTTTTATATTCATTCTATCTGTAACACTTGCCAAAGTCAGTCGTCCTGTATTTGTTAATAAATAAACCTTTTTCAAAAAGTCGACCCATCGTTCAAAGTATTTAACTGCTGAATCCATAATTCGATAGTGTATTATCATCTGGGGTGGCACATTCAAGAAATCAATCTGTCAGGTGAGAGTGGTTCGTAACACTCTTATCAAGACGCTCTTTGAAAAAGATGAACGTCATTCCACCTTTCGTTTTTTTTCTGAAACTGGGTTACTCAAAGTATAAAAATTAAATAAATACCTGGTACAATTAACATACTATTTGTAATGAACTCTACTAGAACGAATGTCTCACATACCGGTGTAACTGGATCATGGTACACCCCCCTTATCTCCGTTAGTTTTGGGGGTAATTGATTGAAATTTGATATATGCCATGAATATAATAAGCGGCACTTTTTGACCTACAAATGATTTTTTTTCGACTTCCGGTATCGCCGGAAATGATACCAATAATCGATTTTTAAATGGAACACCCTGTATATCATTACATTTCTGAAATCTGCATAATTTTCTGAACACAAGTGACATTTCAAACGTCAACATTTTTCATAATTCAATTTTTAGTTTTCCATTTAAGTGTGCCATGATGGTTCCGCTTTATTCCAATTGATCCGTCTAATGCTATAAAAATCGAAATCCGGTCGAAAATACTAAATTGCTTTTTTTATGAGCAAATGAAGTTCATCGTAATTGTTTTTGAGGTGAAACTCAATATTTTTAAATGGAACCATATTGGTACCGTTGTACCATTTATTAGTACTATTAATGAGGAATTTATTCATACCAGGTGATAAAATGTTCGATGAATACAATCAAAATTACAGCTAAAAGAATATAAGAAAATACGATTATTTTGTGCTATGTAGTGTTGAGAAGCTATAAGGAGGCTTTGAAAACAATGAAATTATTCCTTCAAATTGTTGTAATGTTTTTTTGTTCATTATTGTATTTCAAAGCCACCTTAGTCATTTCTTATCATTGAACAAAATAATCGTATTTTCTTATTTTCTTTTAGATGTATTTTGATTGTATTCATCGAACATTTTATCACCGGGTATGAATAAATTCCTCATTAATAGTACTAATAAATGGTATAACGGTACCAATATGGTTCCATTTGAAAAAATTGAGTTTCACCTGAAAAACGATCACGTTGAACTTCATTTGCTCATAAAAAAATCAATTTAGTATTTTCGACCGGATTTCGATTTTTCTAGCATTAGACGGATCAATTGGAATAAAGCAGAACCATCATGGCACACTTAAATGGAAAACTAAAAATTGAATTATGAAAAATTTTGACGTTTGAAATGTCACTTGTGTTCAGAAAATTATGCAGATTTCAGAAATGTAATGATATACAGGGTGTTCCATTTAAAAATCGATTATTGGTATCACTTCCGGCGATACCGGAAGTCGAAAAAAAACCATTTGTAGTTCAAAAAGTGCCGCTTATTATATTCATGGCATATCCCAAATTTCAATAAATTACCTCCAAAACTAACGGAGATAAGGGGGGTGTACCATGATCCTGTTACACCCCGTATACTTATAACAAACAAAAACACACTATGCAGAGCCCATGATGTCGATTCGAACACGAACAAAAATATATAACTTTCGTTGCCCCAAATGATCTGTAACCATATAAATTGAAGAATATATATCCAACGGAAAAAGGAACTGATACTTTTTATTTCATCAAACTATTAAATCTAGAAGGTGTTTTTCAAAACCAAATATCCAATATAGTCTTTCCTCCACTTGAAAAAAAGTTGTGACAATATACAAATAATTCAATATGAACATACTTGAAATAAATATTATATTATTATATTGAGATATACTTCTTATATTTATGTCATACAGGGTTATTCAAATTCGACGCTCATCATTAAGAACTCGAGAACCGTAACAGATACAAAGAACTTCAAATTAGGGCAAGGTTGCGGAATTTTATGGTCATTATTTGAATTTTTGGATAATCTATTCCATTTTATTATCGCTTTATTACTGAAGATACAACTAGAAGAACTTCTTCATTGTCACATTTTATGATCTTCGAAATATAATTCTGAGATTGTGAGTCTTCTCGCGGCCATCATCAACTTTTTTCTTAAACGAAGAAGCATACTTTTCCATACTTTCCAGCATGAACTGACAACTAAAATGCAACATTACTAATAGTTATACCTGATCAACAACTCTCTCGCGGTTGAAACTCGTCAATAATAGATGAATGAAATAAATAAATTCTTTGAGTGTTAAAAAATATGGAAAAGGATGAATCTTCGTATTCAAAAAAAAAAAATTTGATGATGGCCGCGAGAAGACGAAACGTCCAACTCGAAATCTGAGAATGCTATTTTGAAGATCGCAAAATGTGGCAATGAAGAAGTTCTTTCAATTTTTTATTGCATCTCCAGTAATAAAGCAAGAATAAAATGGAATAGAAAATACAATAGTTCAGTTTTTTTCGAATAGTTCGAAAATTAAAAGAGCTATCGCGGATTTTTTTTCACCATAATAATGACCGTAAAAACCGGAACTTTGCCCCAATTTGAAGTTCTTCGTATCTCTAAAGTCCGTGTCTCACGGTCAAACTATTTGATCAAACTTTGAAAGTGTGATGTTATCAATGACGTCACATCAAACAGCAGCTGAAATTAGAACATGTTCTAAATATTTTACCTGTTTGATGAAAAACTAAGGTTAGAGTTTTTTGTTGACAACGAAAATCGAAACGTCAGAACTCAGAATACTAATAGAGTTTTGGACTGTTGGAAATGTCTGCTGCTTGAAATTGGACCGAGGAGCAAGTAACGTTCCTAATAGATCTCCATAGAAGCAATAAACAACTTTTGTATAACATCAGACAAAAAGATTACCACAAGAGTGATAAGATATCAGATGCATTGAATGATATTGCTAGTAATTCTCCCTTATTCCAAATAACTGGTAGGTGTTCTGAATCACTCGTCATCCTTTCAATTGATAAGTACTAATATATTCCATAGAATCAGGAGTTGAGGCATTGTTTAATGTTTTGCAATCACAGTTCAATAGGGAACTGAGGTAGTTTCGTTTCTACTTCACTAACTCTGAAGAGACGCGTTATTTCTATTCATATATATTGTTGAAAAAGCGAGATTCCACCTTGAATGTAGATTTCTCTTCCGTTATGATCAATCAATTTTTGTACTGATGTTTGAACAAACTTCTTCAAATCGTGTGAACAGGATTTTGGCACATTTGAAATATTTGAATCAAATAGACAGTAATGACGTCACGTCAAACAGATTTGATCAAACAGTTTGACCGTGAGACACGGACTTTACGGTTCTCGAGATCCAAATGATGAGCGTCGAATTTGAATAACCCTGTATATTACCTACTACTAATGGTGGATATTCAGCCCTACTTAGATGAAGTCCCCTTGATATGTAAACCATATCTTTATAGTTATATTCACTTATTCGAATGTATAAATCATTGATGGAATAAATTTTAATTTTTTGAATTCAGATTTGACCAGATTCGAACATTTAATCGAAGAATTTTTGTTTCGGCAACCGTCCGGAAAGTACGTACTTTCCAGACTAGGCCGGGAAGAATCACATCGTTGTTGTTATTGTAAATATGAAAATCTTGGTAGTATGGTTTTGATAAATGCAATGCAGTTGATCATTACCATAGCAGCAAAATAACGACTGACAGCTATCTGTGAGATGCTTACAATACCTGGTGTGTGCATTCTTCAATTGTTTTTCGTCAAAATCACTGGATGAGTTTTTTGGTGGCCACACTACCAAATTTCACATGTAGATGGCGATCAAATCGGTTCTGTCACAAATTTTTCGCTTGTGCAGTTTTTTCGAGATTAAATTATTTGAAAATTCGTTTTTCGATTCAAAATTAGTATTTTTAGTTGGACCAGCAGTGTTATAAGTGTTTAATTCACAATCATTTCATTCAATTTGACTTTGGTTGTTTCTGGTTTTTGAGATTTTACGATTGTGTTTTCTAGTTGTTTCAGTTTATTTATTCTGAATAGTGAACATTGTGATTTTGTGGACAATCTGATGCTTCTTTAGCTTATTTATACAAGATCTAGTCAAAATATAATATATTCACATGCATTTTATCAAATAGATTACTATATTATTCAATTGATCTTTGTGTAGGGCAAAGACATTTTTGAATGTCTTTGGTGTAGGGCAATGTAGTATATATTCAATGAAAACTATATCTTGATGAGATCCTTAGTGGACACAGGTTGCAGAAATTTTCCTCTAGTCCAGCGAGGATCAAAGCGCATACTATGGAAATTCCATTATGTGAATACATTTTTCAAAATTATAAATTGGTGTGTTATGTTGACAATCTTTTTCCCTTTCCATTATTTGACACCAAATATCAAAATTCAAACCAAACCATGTACAAGATTTGATATTCTTCCATGGGAGCCTATTGAGCCTAATATATTAAGAAAGAAAGCTTGTTACAGACACACTTATTCAAAGTATTAATGTAGACTAATGCAAATTGAATAAAACCTCTGACTCATGAGAGAATATATTATCACTCCCATCATATCTGATGCACTACAAGGTAAGTTTCACCTTATTGCAAGCTATTCATGAAACATTATTCTTTTATATTCAATTTATGGCAAATGAATCTATTATTTCATTTGATAATGTTTATAAAGAATAAACTGAAATGATTAAAAACTTTCCAAGGCTTTTTATTGATTCATCAATTGTTAAAATTTTTGAAAACCTTGACTTTGCAATTTGTATACATTCTGAGGTTGATACTGATATCCTCCAGCATACTTCTTATTGATTAACTCTGCTAGTTCTGTTTATTATATATTTTATTGGAATACTGAACAAATCTCCATCTACTGATTGTTTCATGGATTCTTCATCTACATTTTTAAAATGTCAGCACAGATTATAATCAATAACTCATTTGATGAACAATATTATATACTACACAAGAAAACTAGTTAGTTCCCTAATAATATCATGTGTATGTGAATAAAAAAGAAAATACATTCAAGTACATAAAAGCGTAAATGGAACTTTTTGAACACAAACATTTTATAAAAATGGTAAAGACATAGTTATCTACCAATGAATGCAAAATAACTGACAAAAATGAATAAAAAGAAGGTCAAAATTATTCTGGATTGCATTAATTGAAACTCTCAATTAAAAAATTGATATTTTCACTAGTGATTGGGCAATATATGGAATCCAATGTGGAGATATCCTGTAGTAGAGTTGGAAGAATGGTGATGTGCATCTAGTTGATTGAAGTTGTGAATTGAGAATGTTCTCAGAGACTTTCCTCACATATTATCAATTGTCTGCAATGCAGTAACCTGAAAAGCAAAAAGTGTTATCTTAGTATTACTTATTTTATGATAGTATCTAGGACATTATATCACTAATCTAGGATTCACAGAATTGAATATGAAACTTTTCATAATTCACACATTAATCAGTAAAACATATTTTTGAATAACATCTCAAATTAAAATAAAGCCAAATATTGTTGCAGTAAATAGATAATATTCTGCATGAAATTTGCTAGACAAATATAGATTGATCACTCGAAAAGGTATATCAATATAATAGAAAATACAAGAACCTACTCACAAGAGATGAAAAAAATACAGGGAAAAATCATTTAGGATATAGAAACTTTTTCTTTCTCATTGAATCTCATCTTTGATCTTCTAGAATTACATATGAGGTGAATTTTTGGTGCCAAAAAAGCAAATTGCCTACAAAATAACTTATAATAATAGCCACATTCATCCAAAATATGTTACAAAAATGTGCACTTGACTAGGAATCTAGGTAGGTACCTATTGTATGTGTTTTTAAAATATAGTAAATATACTCACATGATGAATTGAATGATAATGAGATAGATAGTGTTCTCAATGCCTGTCCAATAAGTTTTTCAATCCCATTGTGTAGCTTGCTGCAATGCTGTGCTTGGGTACTCATAGCAGAACCACAAAGTATAAGTTATACTTTGGCAGAACCTAGTCATGAATTCAACAAAATATCGGAGTGTCTTCAATCGATTATTGACTGTTAAACAGAGGCCTCTTCCATTCAATAGTGATATGTACTTCTGTTATATGGCTACAAAGTCATGTTTCTTATGTCCAGATTATATATTTCATGAATTGAGGTACTCACCATTCGTTTATACAATTGGGAACTGAAATATACCTGGATGATGACTTGTTTGTGGACCACAATCATCATAGATTCTAATTTATTTCTGATGTCTTGGCTGAATACAGCCCCCGTATGGAATTAATACATCGTATTTCTTCGATATAGTTATTTGACCTATTGTATAACTGGTAAATTACTGTTATGAATATCATCAGAGCAACAAACACCTCAAAACTTCGCTCACAATTCACATTTATTTGAATTTGTAAACAATAATTTCTCGCGAGACGCCATTTTATCAACACTTCGCAACCTGGCGGATCTTTTGAAAAGGATGGCCATCGAATTAAAAATGATGGATATCAAGTTGGCGTTGAGCCAAATCCATCCACAACTTTTGACGAAGCTTTTTCTATTGACTAGTTACACCAGGTATTGTAAGCATCTCAGCTATCTGACATAAAATTAGCTAACATTCAAAAATTATCAGATGAAAACAATCAATGTGAAACGGAAACTTTACCTTCTTGTTCTGACTTCAACAAAAGGCACTTAAATATACCAAGCATTTCAAACAAATTGAATCCATTCAATATTAACAATTGTTCTAATTTTAATATAAATATTATTATAAATAAGAATTGAAATGTTCGAAATTTTGTTCTAATAAAGAAATGTGTTTCTTTGATTTGTTATTCTACACGGTTGCCGAAAAAATTGTGTACGCAACACGCCCGAAAACAGTTTTTTTGGACTCGCAGACTTCCAGGACTCGCTACGCTCGTCCTAGAATTTTGTCCACTCATCCAAAAAAACAGTATTTTCCGGACTTGTTACGTAAATTACTATTGTTTGTTCTGCAGGAAAGATGTTCGCGTCTTCTGCGTTTTACGAAAAAGGATTCCATCCGACTGTCGAAGACCAAGTGGAGCTGGCTCATAGAATTTCGAGTTCTTTGAGTGACATCAGCAACCAAAGCAGCAAAGGGCAGTCCATGTACGTCAACAGAAAAAAGCGGTCTGTCAAATGGGTTCACGAAGGGGAAGGTGAGTATTGATTGATAACAATAATAATAATTTCTTCTTTATCATTCAATATACCTTTGAACAAATATATTGAATGCATGGTAAAGGAAAAAAAGGCGAGGTGTCAGATGACTGTTTCTCATCCCAACCATTATAAAAAAAAGAAACAAAAGAGAACATGCGAGTATACCAATGATGTCCATTTTAAATATAGTGAAACAAAGTTAACAAGAAAGAAGTACGTAGGCTACATAGTTCACAATTTATAAGCAACATTTTAAGCGTAAACAAAACCAACAACCCATTTATACTTTTATACATGGATAACTTTTTTTAAATTCCTGCTAAATCTTAGGTCACGTAATATAAGTCGCAACGGATTTTCTAGTTGTCACACTCGCTGAAAAGAGCCGATATTATAGAGTTTAGAAATTTCAACAACTTTATGGCGGACGCTCTGTTAGTACCAATGTGGATATAGGATGGTGAAACAGCTTCCTATTAACAAGCACTAGAATAAACTGTAGACCTTTGCCAACTTGATTTCATACCGTAGTAATATTTCCTGAAGTTATCAGAGATGGCGACATACCTTGTGTCGGTAAAACAGAATCTGTGCATCTGTCATCTTTTTATCAGTTTCATCTGTTCTAGATGAAAAATGACTGAGCAAGAGTCGAAATATCGATAACTATTCCAGATTCACTGAAAATATTGTGTTTTGATGTCATTTCAACTCATGTCTGTCAGATGCGAACCACAGAAATACGTAAGCAACAGAAATCTTCTTCGATAATCGATCTCACCGCCATCTTCATTCAAGTCGTGGAAATATTAGTACCTTCTCAAACGGTCTACAAGTTTATCGCAGAAACAATTGAAGAGTTGTTTCACCATCCTATAGCCACCTTGGTTAGTACCTATGCACTTTTTTTCTTTTTATTTTATTTGAACAGACTATTTCACATTCGTGAAGTTATAGAGGGTGCCCGTTTATACAAGGTCGGTTAAATTGGGAAAAATTTGCCCTATGCTGAACTGAACAATTATCTCGAAGATAATTTAAATCGTCTAGTTCTTTTTGTTTTTGCTTGAAAAAAACAAAAACGATAATTACAAATTTCCGCTTTTTTAAATAATTCAATAATGAATAATGACATCAAATTTTTTTTCAGATAATTGTTCAGGATAAAAATGAGCTACTTTGCCCCAATTTGACCGACCTCATATATCTCTTAAAATAACAGATCCCCATTGTGGAGTTCGAGAAACGGGCACCCTGTATATGTTATGAGATAGTAGTAGTTTGCATAGTTGATAATTGAATGACCATAACAATAATGAATTGAGTAAATAATTATGCACAATCTGTTAGGAATATCATGTTATTTTGAATTAAAAGGAAAATCCTCATCCACTTGAAAATATCAAACACAGTTTGAAATCTAATGACTAGTAGACCACGAACAGACAACGACTATTTTCCTGGCAAATACCACGCCGAACAGTATATTATATCTGCTCGTAGTCAATGCAATGATTCACATAGTGACAAAGTTCACATCAAGACAGGCACGCTTAACAACATACATTGCTACCTGTTTCGGGCTTATTGGCCCTCATCTGAGCAGGGTAGTCAACCAAGTAGAGATACTGAGACCTCCACTCGAAGCGATACCTGTCCCAATTCAATATCTTTCACGCATATTTCACTGCACTATGCCATGTTCCAATAAGATATATACTTGGAACAATATTGATATATTTTTCTATGACTGTTGAAAAATTGATCCTTTCCATGTAACATTTTTGTTGGATAACTGGATGCATTACATAAAACAAGCCACGCCCCGTGTGTAAGAACCTTTAAACAAAAGGCTATGGCCAATCAGCGACAAAGTTGATTCATTACCTACAAAACAATTGACACCAGTTGTACAAAATTGAAATGGAATATAAAGGCGGATTTAGCGGATGCATAAGCATAATTATTTTCATAAACATAACTTTAATGTTCAATTCATAAAAGTTGAACTCTATAGTTGCAAATGAAATGGTTTATCCAACTCATAAGGATAAGTCATAGTTCACAATGCATAACGCATAACCGTGAAGTTCCCAACTTTCAACTTTTATGAATATCGATGTCAAAATAGATTGTGCGCCTGCGCGAATCGAGACTTTTGGTCTGTTCGCTAATTATGCATGAAATTTATATTGTACACTACATTTTCTTACACCCACTGGTCGTTGTAGATGAGTGTAGTGAAGTGGAGTGTAATTAGTTCAACATCTGTTCGGTGCTTCTATTCTGCTTTATGCTAATCCTAGGATTTTGATTTGGAGGTTATGCTTATAATTATTTTGTATTTATTTGTTGCTTGTGAATCTTTTAAATGTATCAAAAATGCACGGTGATGATGTAATAATAGAGAATATCATTGCGAATTCGGACGATGAATTGTTGACAAGTTCATCTGACGATCAATCAATAGCATTGATGTCAATTCTTTTGATGCTTTCGTAAATGGGGACAAAATATTCCCGGGTAACAAATATAACCATTACGTACTTTGTTGAAGTTTTCAAAATATATCATTATAGACATCTAACCTCATATTATCCAATATCCATTTGCACTACACTTATCACACCTCCTCAAAATCGATTGTAACAACTGGTTTTTTCGTGCTACAACATTTTAACAACGAACATAGTGTAAGTGTACACGGAAAATCACCGAACGGTATCAGTGTTACACAATCTACTATTCTGTACAATAGTGTAGTTAATGGACATAGTCCTTTTAATGGCGGCATCATACTGACTCCCAACTGTCACTGTCATAACTTAGTATTTTTTATTTCACCATTGTGTATTTGTGTATTAAAATGAGTTTAAAAGAAGGTTTTTTCATTGAGGTCTCACATCCCACGTCTTCTTTGATTTATAGCTGTTAATGTGTCACTTGCTACTCACACACTCTATGATTATGTTTGTGAATTAAGAAACCAATAAATGACCCAAAAGTTATGCATTATGCATTAGAGAAGTTGCAATAGTTATGATTATGCATTGATGAAAAGGATATGCTTATACATCCGCTAAATCCGCCTTAAGGCATGTAGTGCAATGTTTTTTTAAGCCCAGTTTATTCCTAGGTGATATCGCGTTGGCGATGCTGTGACCTTGAAATAAAACGATAGAGATTGGCTGCGATAGTTCCTACTATTCAAACTGACCAATAACAACAGCGCATTTTTCACCGCTGGTATCGCAAAAGCCAAAATCGCCTAGGAATAAACTGGGCTTTAGAGTCGCCATGAAATGTCATAATTTGACATACCTAAGTATCTACCGGGAGTGATTTTACTGAGTTTTTGTATAAAAATGGATTCAGAAAGCGAAAACGAATTCAACTGCACTCCATTAGAAGTACTACAAGCTGCCAGTTTGAGTACAATCTATAAAATTTCTATCAGAAATTTATCCACTCAATTGAAAAATAAAAAGTGATTAAAATTCTCTCAAAAAGTCAATGGCTTTTTCGAAATTCACTTTTCATCAGCTTTCAAAATGAATTTGTTTGACTAAAACAAATGAAATTTATTTTTTCAATAAAATATTCTATAAATATCTAGTTCGTTCGAAATGAATGGTGAACACTCACAGTCATAGAAAAAGTATAGTATTCTACTTTCGTGTAATATGGCTATTACTAATTCGAATGATTACGACGTTCGCCTGCGGCTCACGTCGCAAACTTCATTCTCATAAGTAATAGCTTCATTACACGCTCGTTGAATAATATACTATTAATTATGATTGATAATTTTGTCGATTCAGATGGAGCTATTTCGAGCCCACATCTTCCTTGATTTTAACTACATTGGAAATATCTTGTAACCTGTAAAAGCGACCGACATTTTGGTTAATAAGGGCTATTGCTTCATCTAGGCGGTTCAAATCGAAAGAGTAGTATCGTCCGCATAAAAATGTATGGCAGCTTCGTCAATAGCAAAGGTCCTAAAATGGAACTCTGCGGTACTGCAGAACCCAAGTGGATCCGAAATATTCTCTCATAAGTGCCAGGAGTGCTAGATATACAGAATGTACGATAAAAACGGTCTCTATCTCTAAATAGAACTGAGATATCTCGAAAAGATATTGAAAATTGTGCTAGAAACCGCACGAATGAATTTTCATGACCCGCCATGTACCACATCGGTCCGCGGAAGTAAAAAAAGACCCAGCGATTTGGCAAACCGCCCACCCGTCAACATTGTGCAACATGGAATTAATAGCACTAAAATTATCTTCAGACAATGTGTTAGCGTCAGATGCAACAGCTGAACGTTCGTTTCGCATCCAATTCACAAAATCTGTTCAGAATTTTCGCGCACTGCGATTTTTTTGGGAACCCGTAGCGGAAAGGTTAGTCGAATGCGTATGGTGTGACGTCTGTCTTCATCCCGATGTGATGTTTCTGTCCCTCTGGAAATATTGAGCGACCATTTACAGTGTGTTTCAATTTGGTCATGAATGTATTACAATCCCGGAAAGTGTATAAGAGATGGGAAAATCCGTGAACACAAAATTATTTCCTGGATATATTTGTATCTTGATGCGATTCTAGTATTTCGAGTTGTTGAGATACTTTGATAAAATTTTGCAAATTCATCTTCGAAAATGCTCTAAAACCTCGGCTGCTACATTTATATCAACGGTAAAAGCACAATAGATTTTTTCTATTTTGGTTGTATAATGAAGTCATTGTGCAAGGCAAATTCGTGTCGAAATAGCCTCTATTTCGAACTCAAGTGAAGTTGGCGCCGACTTTTTTAGAAAACAATAATTTTTTTGGAGTTCTGTGTAGATTTCATATGGTTCTAGAGTTCCTGACTGAAATTTTTAATAGTTTCGGCAAATTATGGGTTTAGATCAAAAAAATAAAATTTGGGCGCCAACTTCACGCAGCGCCGTTTTTTTTCGAAAAATGAGTTCTGATTAGTTTTTGTTGTGTATTTGGGAGAGTTCTGGAGTTCTTGATTGTTTTCAATAATAGTTCTGGTGAATTGGATGAGTTAATGAAAAAAATTGTTTCTGCAAAAATTTCGGAAAAAAAATTACACTTTTGAACAGAGTTCTGAGTAGCGCTCGACGAGTTCTACAAAATAGTTCAATTGCATTTTCGTGAAAAAGTTATACTTTTCAAGTTATCGGCCATAATATGGTGCAACTTTCGAATTTGATTTGCGATGGAATAAAGAAGAATAAAAGAATTGTAACATTTCTGAGAAGAGTTCTGAGTAGCGCTCGACGAGTTCTACAAAATATCCCAACTGTTCAAATTTTTCCCTTGTGTTTTCGGTATTCTATCGAAAGTGAAGTTGGAAAACCTTATTTAGTCGATAAATCGAAAAGTATCAGTTTTTCACAAAAATGCTGTTGGGATATTTTGTAGAACTCGTCGAGCGCTACTCAGAACTCTTCTCAGAACTGTTACAATTCTTTTATTTTTCTTTATTCCATCGCAAATCAAATTTGAAAGTTGCACCATATTATGGCCGATAACTTGAAAAGTATAACTTTTTCACGAAAATGCAATTGAACTATTTTGTAGAACTCGTCGAGCGCTACTCAGAACTCTGTTCAAAACTGTAATTTTTTTTCCGAAATTTTTGCAGAAACAATTTTTTTCATTAACTCATCCAATTCACCAGAACTATTATTGAAAACAATCAAGAACTCCAGAACTCTCCCAAATACACAACAAAAACTAATCAGAACTCATTTTTCGAAAAAAACGGCGCTGCGTGAAGTTGGCGCCCAAATTTTATTTTTTTGATCTAAATCCATAATTTGCCGGAACTATTAAAAATTTCAGTCAGGAACTCTAGAACTATATGAAATCTACACAGAACTCCAAAAAAATAATTGTTTTCTAAAAAAGTCGGCGCCAACTTCACATGAGTCTATTTCGATACGCATTTTTTATTATTCGGAGGTTGGTACAATCGAACTGTCAAATGAAAGTCAGAAGAGTTAGGCCCAGTTTACTTCTGAGCGATTTGGATTTGGTGATATAAGCAGTGAAAAACTCACTGTTTTTATTGTCAAATTTCAATTCAGAGTGTAATTTGATTTAAATTGACCAATAATAACAATAACAACATTGAATTTTTCACCGCTGGTATTGCAGTAATCAAAATCGCTCAACTGTAAACTGGGCATTACGCTTGTGCCTCAGATTTTAATTATTTCAATGTCATCATTGTTACCAATCGAAAATGTTTCTTTTATTTATCAATATTAAGTCCATTTTTTCTTCAAATCAATTCAAAATCTATCGAAAAGTAGCAACAACTTTTTTATTTCAAATGGAACACCCATATTCCATTTTAAGATTCGTCCTGAAGAGCTGATTTCGTCGATCTATCATACTTGGGCTATAGCGCGAAATATTACAGATATATAGGGTGTGAAAAATCGAGATTTTTCATTTTTAGGAATTTTTTGTGTCGAAACTAATTATTTCTGCTCAAAACGGCTTACATGTCCCTATCTTAACTTTTTATTTACTATCTACTGACATTTAATAGAAACAAATAGAGGGTGATGCAAAACTCAACATTTTGAACCACCCGTATTTGTTTTAATTAAATATCAATCGATAGTAAATGGAAAGTTAAGACAAGAACATGAAAGCTGTTTTGAGCAAGAATGGATAGTTTCGGCACAAAAAATTCCTAAATTTGAAAAATCTCGATTTTTCACACCCTATATCTCTGTAATCTTTCTTGCTATACCCCAAGTATGATAGATCGACGAAATCAGCTCTTCAGGAAGAATCTAAAAATGAAATAAAATACAGGGTGTTCCATTTGAAATAACAAAGTTGTTGCTATTTTTTGATAGAAGCGGCAACGCCGCAACGCTGAAAGTATTTTAGATCGATAGAACAAAACTGATTACCCATAAACCAGATTTTCTGAATAATCCTACGTCCCGTTCTCCGTAAACGTCTAAGGTACCATCGACCGTGAGTGACCCTGTATACTATTTTTTATCGGATGAAATTCTCTTGGTGAATAAAAAATGTTGCCAATATGTAATTTTACGAGAGAAACTGACATGAAAATATTTCGAGATGCGAGACTGTTATAGGTCCATCAATATTGTCTGATAATTATTTTAAGCTATTCAATGATGTATATATTGAAAGAAAAAATTTCAGTTGAAGCAGTAATTGTAAATATGCCAATTTGCTATCAATTTGGTAACATTGCATAATGACAAATATGTTGATAGTGAGAAAATTCTATATAACATAAATAATAATTTGATGATGTTTCTATCTGAAAGCAGAAAGCATATAAACTCGAACGTTTTGGTAACATACCTTTATTATATTCTCAAGTGCACACTTTAAATGTTCTTGGAACAGAATATTTGGAGAGGATATATAGGCATTGGAATTCTCTGATGAGCATAGATCTTGAAAATATCTATAGCAAAGGAAGAAATCGCCTAATATACTGTTTTGTTTCTGCTTTTCTATCATTGTAATTCGTTGTTAGTAATGAATTTGATCTTATTGTGCTTCGTATACTTATTCGATGTCGAATTGGAAAAATATTTTTGCATTTGTTCAATTTTGTTAACCTACTCTCGTACCTACTCGTGATAAGGTGCCCGCAGTGAACCGATACAGGCGATACATTGATTTCAAAGCCATACTCATAATTATTAGCAGCCCCTAAGAAAATCAACTAAATAACTGAATACAATTTGGAATTCAGGAGACATTAAATTTCATGTAATGTCCAGTGATGAAAACAACCTTTTTATTTCAAAAAATTGAATAGGTACTTGGAGTCTACTCTCACCTTATTTCGAAATGTTATATATAAACAACTCATTCGATGATGGACATTATAATAATAATAACAACTTGAAGTAACAAAAATAAAATATTCTGCATCATTTTTACAATCCATTCAACTGAACTGACGAACAACATTAAAAATGTTTCGGATTTTTTTCTTGGTTCTATAATGGAGTCATTATGAAAAGCAATTGCGTATCGAAATAGCCTCTGTTTCGATAAGCATTTTTTATTATTCCGAGGTACAATCGAACTGTCAGATGAAAGCCCAGCTTACTTCTGAGCCATTTTGTGTTTGGTGATACTTGCAGTGAAAAACTCAGTCTTAATTGGTGGAATTTGATTCAGAGTACGGTTTGACTTGAATTTACCAATAAATACAATAACAACATCAAAAATCAAAATCGCCCAACAGTAAATTGGGTTTTACGCTTTTTTGCGTCAGATATTGAATATTTCGATGTCATCATTGTTACTAATGAAAATATTTCTGTTATTTATCGATATTAAATAATGTTTCTTTCAATAAAGGACTTCAAACATATGCAAAAAAAAATTGTACGGTTCCCGCAGTGAAGCGCCAGAATTTTGAAACTTTCTCCGAACATCACGGCTAGCAAGAAAGTACCATCTATAGACAACACAAAATACAATAAAAGTCACTAGTCTTGCTTATTTATCCGGTTCCCCTTGTACAAACACTATCATCATCACAATCATTTCACGTAGATATCCGGTCCCCGCAGTAAAAGGGTTGAAAACGATTTCATAACATAAATGATCATTACTAACAAACTGTATGAGATAGGTATCAGGAGAGTACATAAAATCTTATGGGAAAATCTCGCAACTTTCCAAAACAAGCAATAATGTACAGGGTTTTATCAATAATAAACGAGTTTCAGTCATTTTCAGAACTTACTTTTGAGCTTACCTTTTTACTGAAACTGAGATTTGCTTCATCGGTAGAATATCTGATGGCCTATTTTGTAAAGTTAAAATGTAAAAATATTGTTATTTTTCAATGGTTGATGGGTTTTGCACAACAATCAATAATATTAATCAAATTATCAGGAAAATTCATAAGGATTCCAGAAATAACATCAATTTGGTGTTTCATTTGAAATAACAAAGTAGCTATACTAGTTACTTTCTGATATAAACGGCCACGCCATCAAATTTTCTGATCTGTCATGCTGATCTTCAGATACCTTCCTTCAATGTTCCATATACTGTGAAACACCTTGTACATAAAACCAGGCTTAGATAAGTGGCGATGAAACAATTCTCATAGCGCTATTTTAAATCAATTGAAAACTCATGCATGCTAAATTTGTTTTTATAGGTCGTGGTGGTCTGAATGGTACAGAATTCCAGAACAATGGCGGCAACAGACCCAAAGACTCCCTTAAACTTGTTATGAACCCTCATGGACAAGTACAAGATATTTTCTCACTGAGGAAGCAAGGCTACAACGTCGAACCGGACTTATTGTCCCCGGAAGTTTGCTTGGAAATCGTCAAGGGACTTCATTCGCCCAAAGGAAAAGGTAATATGAATGATCAATCTATACAGGGTGGTCCAACGAAAACTTAACACCTCGAATTCATTCCTACCTCCGAACAACAAACCCACTAGAATAGTAACACCCCAAATTGTCTGAAGCCAACATGAAATTTATATCCATGTGTTTTTCCCCCACAGAGGTTGCAACACCGCAAAATTTGAAAGTGATAATCATCCTATGACCACATATTTTAAGGTTTCCAAATATGTATATTCTTCAGTAGGTACTTAGATGAGTGTGTCAAAAGCTATGTATTCAATCTTCGTCATATAATACAATGCCTCATTCAAATATAAGTGTAATATTTTTGGAGATTGCAAAATGTTTGGTGAATGCGCCAACGCCGCTAATTTCGTTCAACCGATATTCGACCGAACGCTGACAGTGACAGCGCGAAACGTCTCGTTTTTAGATCAAATTTTGTTTGATGGTTCATCAATCGGCATATTTCCAGTTTTGTGTGAAAATTTTAATAGAATTCTACTCAAAATATTCGTTTATTCTGTTCAAATCGAATTTAAAGGATGGTGAAACGCTGTGAAATGTGTAAGAGACGATTTAAAAGTGGTGACCAGAACACAACATTCCACTGGTGTCTTACTCAATGTCTTATTATTCGTTGTATAAACATTATTCACCCACCCTGATATGCAAGTGATGAAATGGTTGAAATGGTTGGCCTAAGTGGTAAGAAAATGCTCAGAGTAGTAGGTAAACCTATATTTAGTAGAATTGAAAGGTCATAACAATATGTTTGATGAAAAAATGGAAAAGCCATAAATTAGACAAAAATTTTTAGTTAGAAAGAGAAAATAGTCTATCCAATTAGATATAATTCAATGTTCTGTGTGGTATTTACCAGGAAAGTAGTTGTTTTCTGCTCGTAGTCTACCAGACATTCATTTTAAACTATGTTTGATATTCTAATTGGATAAACTATTGTTCTTTATAAAAACTGTTTGATGTTTTTGCATTTTCGAAACTTGGAAACATTACCAGAAAATAAACAATACAGTTTGAGAGTGAATTGAATCTATTATCATTCGAGTAATAAATCTGAGATGTATATTCTCAGAAAACTTTGATTTTAGATTGTTTTTATTAACTTGATTTGATAATTTTGTTGGTAAGTCAATTTATTCGAATTATGATCCTTTCAAGATAGCAAGACACTGGTACTGGTGGATTATGTTGTCGCTATCCTTATTTTAGAATGAGGTAACCCTATAGTTACTGATTTAGATGTTGGCTTCAAACAACTACTGTGGCAAGGATTGTGCGTTATTCATCAGCCCCTAGCAGAACTCTTGAAATAAGGTTTTTACCCTACAGTGTATAGGTACGCGTTTCGTTTTCAGGCGCAGAATTATTCGCCAAGAGACGCAAACGGTCCGAAAAGTGGGTGGTGGGTGAAACCAACGGAACCAAACAAACTCCGGCGGTACAAGAGATCCTTCCAACTCCGGTCCCCCTACTGTCGCCACTTCCGCCAATCAGCAGCTTCCCTCCGCCGAGCTACTTACCGGAAACGGCCGAAAGGCTGCAGCACAAGCAGAAATTAGACGGAATACAGGTATTCATACAAATCTTTCCAGAACTAATGGATGCATTCCATATAGTCGTTGACAAAAAAAGGCCCAACATTTCGATTTCTATTTGTGTTCAAAATTTGCGATCCTTGTCTCCTCATTCCTGAGTGGATTGTAGATTGTAGGGGGGGTCGTTGAGGCTGTGCAGCCTCTCAAGCACCTCGACCTATCAGATCTTTTGTGCATTACCCTCTTAATCTATTCAAGGTCTAAGATTCCGAGACTTCGTGCGAAGTTTATAAGTTTCCGGGGAGCTAGGTTCCTGATATCGGAGGGCTCTAAAGAGGCCCCTTCCAGGAACTTGAGCCTCTTGCAGAAGAGCGCTCTGGGCATTCACAAAGTTAATGTTCTGTAGTTTCAGCCGAAGTTCTCACAGTAGCGGCAACTGTCATTATCTGTTTTGTCCATCTTCCTAAAGTGATACCACAGAGGAAAGTGTCCAGCAAGGAGTCCTGTCACTAGTTTCAAGTCTTTTTTGTCCAACTCGAGAACCTGTTTAGTTTGTCTTGGCGAAAGGCTCACTGGCCTTTTCGGTTGTCTTTGCCCTGGCACTTTATTCCAATGAGATTTCATTTCCTCCGCTCCCTAGCGTCGAACCTCTTCTTTCAAGTGGGCCTTGATGGAGAGTCCATATGGAGGTTCTGAGCCGAAAATGTATCTATTTGACACTTCTTTGGCAAGGCAGTCTGCTTGCTTCTAACTCTCTTGTGCCCTAGAACATATACCTTGTTGTTCGTTGCCAGTTGTCTCAGAAATTTCTTACAGTCCCAAGTCAGTTTAGACTCACAAGTGTATGACTTCAGAGCTTTCAGTGCTGCTTGGCTATCTGATAGAATATAGATTTTTGCCCTTCGAGTGTTCCTTTCGAGTCTCTCCTGGGCACATATGTATCATGTACAAACTTCTCTTCTTGGAAGATGGTTGGAGTGTTACCAAGAGGTTTTGAGAGCCTAAAATTCGGCCCTGTAACGCCCACTTCAGCCCTTTCATCCATCAGTATACAACAACACTGATGCATCACTGATTGCTGCTTCTTTCATTACACATAGGTGTGATGGTGGAAGGTTCAGTAGTAGGGCACGTGATTCCCAGACAAGCTAGCCGCTGCCCTTTCTGCAGCTTGACTTGTGTCGCAATTTTTCTGCATTTTTGCAACCATATCAATGAAGGTTATGTGACCATGAGTTTGATGATCATTTGGTATGACCAGTGAATCATTTTTGGTTTCAGACCCCATGTCATGCCAAAACCTCTGCGGCATGTCCAGCTATAGAAATAATGGGGCTGACTTGGCTGTTCCATGTCAGTTTTTGGTCGATTATCACGCCCAAATATTCAACTCCTTTGGAAAATGTGAGCTGGATTCGATTCAGAGTTAGTGCCTTTGAGTTTGTACTTTCAATTCCAGATGAATGGAACCAGTAGTGTTTCGCTAGGATTGACATTGAGTCCTTTCATTTGCGCACCAGCTTCTAATTGTGATGGTTTAGATCAACTTGTATGCGATTGGAAATTACCTCGCCATTTTTGCCCCAAATGGTGACGACCAGGTCATCGGAGTAACCCTGAGTCGTGAAACCAGAATTGTGTAGTTTGACTATAGGTCAGGTTGTCGACAACCAATGACCGGACATCTGGCATTATTTTTGCTCTTCTAGTCGTTGGAATGAAGGAATTGGACTCGTGGCATAGTAACAAATCTCTGATGCTTTTATTCCTACATCATTATCTGCTATGGTTTGATACTCAGATCATGAAGGCTCACGCTTGATACGGTATCCAGGTTATTCGTTTGGTAGGTCCGGGGGGGTCTAACGTACTAAGCCATCGATTGGTCGTTTTAAAATGTTGACCATACAGTACTTTCTTGAAGACCCGCCTCTCTGATACCAAACCTATGCAGACTCTAGTGTAAGACTTTATGATCTAAGGTTTTATATTTCTAATGTGCTATTCGCGGTAGGTGCTAAGCGATAAGCTAAGCGGTGACTCGTGAACCACTCGAGTGGGATAACCACTGAACTCTCTGGGGGATAACCCACAGACAAACTTAACCTCTCTTCTGTATATGTTTGCTTCTGATGTGAAAGGTGTACTTTCCAGCAGTTTTTCGAGAGATGTTCTGGTGAAATACATGTGAAGTCTTATCGTTTTTTTCGTTTCAGTAATTTTTTGGTGGCAACGACACATATGTCACAATGACACAAAATCAATAGTATATTACACAACAAGTGTGGAAAGTGACATATTTCACACGAGTAGTCGTTTAGCACGAGCCGCGTTGCGGTGAGTGTGGAAACGTAACGAGTGAAGGAAATGCACTTTCCAACCAGTTTTGTACACTATTTTTCCTACGACTCCGAATACTTTCATTTCGCGGGAGGCTTGTGAAAAATGTAACTTGAGCGGTCTCTAGAATTTCAGGTGGTTTTGATTAAATATCAAGTACTGTTTATTTCCACATTCAAGATGATATTTGAATACTTCTCCGACAATTCCTCATTATGTAAATAACTGATTGATTGAGTTAGTTTAGTTTGGACAAATGTTATTGATATTGACACCAGCTTACATAAACAAACTTGACACCATACGCCTGCTAGCGCCAGTAATCCCGCAACCAGGAATACAGAACCATAGAAGTACGTAGTGCGCGAGCGCGTACGAGTTACTCGAGTTAATGTGTCCTTGATTTCATGCAAACATCTGTGGTTGTGGTACCAAAGAATCTTCTCTTTGGTGATACTGTGATATCAAACTGATGCAAGCAGCAAGCCGCGCATAAAACTGTAGCCATACTCTTTTGAATGATCTAACCCGCTGTCATCAACATCGAAATAGTTCCAGCAAAGAGTATAGGTTTCAGTTTTAAAGTGAATTCAGGGGTTATGTATCAGACACATTGAAATTAAAAGATAAAGAATTCTCGGTATAATTTCAATAAATAATATGATTTTGATTTGGGAACGCTTATATTGCCAGTGAGTACCTTCACAATATACCTAATTAATTATTTCTATCAATTCAGGCTACCGTTGTGATATTTTTCATATCAACACTAGTGCTTTTTTTCTTTCAAATAAACAAAACCATGGGGGATATGAGCTACTTTCTGAATAACAAAACAGTGTGATTATTGACGTTTTCCTACGTGGTCGTAGGAAAAAATATGAAAACAACACAAAAACGATACCACTTCGAGAAGTTCGAGTTGTTACCATGTGTTATTTTCTATCGCGAATAAGCCTCTTCTACACTCTGGTGGCCACCAAAACAGTGCCTCTCAGCGCAACTGAAAACCAATCCGAGCTTCAAGCCTGTCTATCCCCAGAGAAAAAAACCTGAAACTCCACCTCGTTCCAGGAGAAATTCCAGCGTCCCCGCGTACACCTCGTCAAGTCCCCGTGGGACGCTGCCTTGGAGACCGGCTCCGTGGAGGCTGCCTTCCGCGAAGAGCCCTCCTGGCCCTCCAAGGGCGCCGTAGTCGCCCCAGCAGTCGACTCGTACGAGACGGCGCTGAGGCGTGACGACGCCGGCGACGCCATGAGGCGAAGCGTCGAGAGCTTCGCGACGGGCGCATCATCGGCCTACAACAGCTCAAGCATCAACAGGATCGTGGAGAACCTGCAGAGGGGTGCTGGCGGGGTGGACGTCTACAAGCCGGTGCTGCCGCAGGGTTGGACTGCCAGTAAGCCGAGAGGTGAGGGTTTTTTTTTTCGGAGTGGTTGAAATCCTATACAAGGTAATGCAAATTTCATGGTACACTATTGTCAAATCGGAAACGGGGAGAGATACGAACTAGGTTAAATTACGAAAAAGATGCGCAATTTCATAGCTTCATCTAATTGTCCATAAAGGAAAGCGGTTTAAAACATCGAATGTTACCTGATCGCATATTTTCTATTCATACCATTTCCACAGCATCATTAAAAAATCATTTCAATAAACCAGAATTTTATATGAGACGTTCTGAAGGTTCATTGAGATAAATGATAAGTCGAGTCATCAAATATACATCTTTGTGGCCATGGGTCATTGTCGAATATTTTGAGCCTGAATCATGCACTCATATATTCTCCAGAAAATCACCCAAAACCAATGAAGCAAATTTAGTTAATCTTGTGCTTTTATGACTTTCAAAACAAGTATAACCATCATAGACCACTCCATTTCTTGACTTCGGGCGATCACTGTTAACACATAGCTTTCACAGTTTTAATATGCAATAACATCATCTGCTTCTGCCACAGGTAACTACAGCCACATATCCCTCGAACTCCAATCGACGGAAGAAAGGAAATCCCCCTCTCCTTTTCCAACCATACCAGATATTTCTGCTCATCCAGATGAACTGGAAATCGAAAAAGCGAGAGTGGTAAGATCTCCTTCTCCTTTTCCCACGATACCAGACATCGAGGCCAATCCTGATCTGATTTATGACGAGGTTCCACTTAGAGACGAAAAATCTCCATCACCCTTTCCCCAAATTCCAGATATTTCCATAGATCCAGAAATAGTTGTTGACCAACGATTTCATCCAGATGACTTCAATGATGAACATGAAACAGACGAAAATGCCAATGAAGTTAGAGAAGAACATCAGAGAACACCAACGCTTTACATACCAGATATCTTCAAGTATCTGAACAAACCCAAAGATACCGACTTCTACAGATCAGTTACCGATATCAAACCGAAAGATACTCTCAAACCTGAATTTGGTTTTGCTCTCAGTGAACCCCAGAGTAGGATAATTGAAAATAGCTTCACCTCTGCTACTTCTCAGAATGTTCTTTCTCTTCAGTCTGAAATTTTCGAGAGTCAAGGTCACTTCAATGCCAGTAGATCTTGTTCTCCATCCGTTTATATTCCAGCATACGAACCCAAGCTAACGGAAGCAAACAAACATGAGAGTCTGCAATCAGACGAAAAGTCTCAAAATACCAGGATCTTGATTGAAACCGCCAAACCCAAAGATCCGAAATATGAGGAGCACGTGAAGAAGATCGCTTTGCTCTCTGATAAAAATAAGTATGATACTATCATGCTACAAAAAGGTTGCTTCAAAGAGTTCAAGGAAAAGAAGATGATCAAGAATGAGAGAACCCTGGAAAAATTCTGCGGAGCAGCCGTTCAAATTTACTCCGAAGAAGAAGAAGCCGATGAGGTCGAAGCAAGAACCGATATCAAAGATGTGGAGATTCAAACTCAAGACTACGAGTCTTCAGAATACGAACATTATGAAATGATGGGAGGAAATTCATCTGACATTATGACACTACCAGAATCTGACTCAGAGAAGCGTATCACTTTAACTGGTGACAAATCTACCGAAGAAATCAACTTGATGTCTAGCGCTGATCAAAGAGGAGAAAGGACAGAACAGGTCGCAGAACCGATCAATGTGAAAGAAGAACAACCTGTGTTGAAGAATGATATGGTGTTACAAGATACCGAGGTATTACAGACTACTGGAGTGTTGAAAACCACTGAGGTGTTACAGAATGCTGGGATGGCTGAAGAATCAAAGAGCACAGAATTGGGAGGACATACATTGAAAGAAACTCCTGGAGAGGTGAACAAAACGAAGGAGACCGTTGATGGTGCAGCTGTGACAACTAAAAAACACGCGAGATTTGACACGAGTGTTGAACCAATACGATGCAAAAAAGCACCCCAAGCGATCATTGGGGCTAGACCGCTTTTCGGGCAGCTGGACATCAACTCAGAATTCAAGAAGGCCGTCATAGACAGACAAAAGTCCGTACAGTCCAAGAGGTCGAGAGACGTTAACGAAACTGTCAGCAAGTCCAACGGAGTGGAACCGAAGATAAAAGTCGAAAAGACCGAGGTCGAAAGTCGAGAGGAAGTAGGAGAAACCGCCAAGCTAGAAACGCAGTTCAAGAAGACGGAGAGTGCTGAGGTGCAGGTTTTCCACCCCAACAAGAACGAGGAAATCGAGCAAATCAATTATCAACAAGAGAGGGAATACCATATCGATTTCCAGCAGGTCGGAGACCAGATAATTCTACCAGAAGATTACACGAAGATGCTGCAGGCTCAGAAGGTCGACGAGTTTCGGTTACAGCTTAGCGAATCTCTTGGATCTCTGGACCAGAACACGGAAATGGACATCGAGGAGGGAGACTACAAGAAAATACCTGTGAAATCTCTGATTCAATCATTCGAACAGTCAGCCATGCCTTCCTTGAAGTACAAACAAATCAGGGATCCTCTGCCGGACGTCGTAGAGAAATTCATACCGACGCAGATCGCTAAAAAAATTAAAGAAACGACAGACGACCAAAGAACTTCTCAAGACGAAATGTCGATGAATATGTTTCACGTGGCCAATGTTGAGGTGAAATCGATGTACTTTCCTCCAGATCAACCCCAAACGCTTTTCCAGTCCTCCCAAGACAGTTCCTTTTGCAAATATTCGCCATCTCCCGTCGCGTCTTTAGAGGGACCTGCTGATGTTGCTTGGCAGTCTTCGGAAAGCAGCAATGGCTTCGCTAATTGGTCGCTTAATGAAGGCAAGCTTCATATGTGTTTGGCTTTTTTGGCAGCGTGGGCATGTTATACTAAAAACATTTGTATGTATTTTTTGTTGATGTATTGGGAAATATTGATGAAATTGTTAAAATAACGTCATAATTTATCATAATTGAAAATGTACCGGATATTGTTATGAGGTATCTTCCTGAGGTACTTTTCTATTTATGCCTGTAGAAGAAAAGTAAGCAACATTATCATAATTTTTTTTCGGACATGACATTTTCGAGCTCCCATATCTTAACCCCGAAGGGTAATACAGAATGACTGACGAAAAACGCTCCACGTCATAGTGCTGCTATTTATTATCCGATTTTGGAAAACAAAAGCAGATGAAATTACTTCTCGAATACTACAATGTTTTCTTTGCTTACCTATATATATATTACCCTTTAAAAAAAAGACGCTATATTGTTAGACTCAGAGAAAACTCAACATCAACAATTCACCAATAAACATCTAAGATGTTTGAAATAAAGGTTTCCAACGAGGAAATTTCCTGGCTAATGCCACGCAGAACATTGAGTTATACAGTTTGTCCAAGATAAGAATGGCATGGGGATATCGGAAACGGTAAGTGATACGGGGTCGATTAAATTGGAGAAAAGTAGCGCATTTATGTGCCTAATAATATGACATTTAGAAAGTTTTAATATTCCACGTAGTTTCGGAGATATCCGAGAAAAACCGAAATTTGAGAATTTCGTTTTTATTTTCTCCTAGCTTTATTTTCAAAGGAAATGTAAAACAAATAGCACTTCGCCATGACCACTTTTTAAGGACTACACGATAACATAAGCAGAATTTTTCTGCGACGTTTCGTCTTTTAGAAAACATCATCAACTTTGTATTTTTATATAGGCCGAAACTGAAGTATACCCTGTATACGACTCCATTTTTCATTGTGAATACAGCAATGTATCACACAATATGATTTCGGAACTATTTCTCGCGCAAAATGTAATCAAGTGATTTTTTGATTCTTTTTTCTTAAATTTTAGATATTAGGCGTCTAAATATTGATTTACAAGGTTGTCGCCTCTCTGGATACTTATTAGAGTACGCACGTTCAGCATCAAGACAATTTCTTTGGCAACATGACAACATATCAAATTTTTCAGTATTTGAAAAGTTGCCGTTTTCCATTTTTAACACAAATTAGGTAGGTAACGAGATGTAAGAGTAGGAATGGTAATATGTCAAATATTCCACCAAACTACAGTATTCTACCAAACTACAGTATTCCAGCGCCTACTGTCTAAAATTAAAGAAAAACAGATTAAGTAATCACTAAATTACATTTTGCGCGAGAAATGGTTCCGAAATCATATTGTGTGATACATTGCTGTATTCACAATGAAAAATGGAGTCGTATACAGGGTATACTTTAGTTTCGGCCCATATAATAATACAAAGTTGATGATGTTTTCTAAAAGACGAAACGTCGCAGAAAATTTTTGCTTATGTTATCATGTAGTCCTTAAAAAGTGGCCATGGCGAAGTGCTATTTATTTTACATTTCCTTCGAAAATAAAGCTAGGCGAAAATAAAAACCAAATTCTCAAATTTCGGTTTTACTCGGATATCTCCGAAACTACTTCGAATATTAAAACTTTCTAAATGTCATATTATTAGGCACATAAATGCGCTACTTTCCTCTAATTTAATCGACCCCGTATCACTTACCGTTTCCGATATCCCCATGCTGTTCATTCTTATCTTGGACACAGTGTATATCTTCTCGCAGTCTATGCACCGATTCACCAAAGATAATTTTCTCTTAACTTGCGACAATGCTCACATTGGAACATGCGCGCCTTGAATCTGCAGACCTTTTTTGGGCATATTGGTCCTCATCAAAGCAGGGTATAGTTACCAATAATAAGTAGCGATCCCAAGACCTCTACCCAAGAGCGGTGCCTGATGCCACAATGAAAGCATTAATACACCTATTCAACAGTAGTGAGCAGCTGTCCAAGAGTAACTTGGAACAGCGATACCATGCGGCGAAAGAAATACTTCAGAAACAAAGGCTTCCACGTTATGAGACATTATAACTGATAGCTCGTCTAAGCAATATATTATATATAATTTTTTTCAGTCAATTGGGAGACTTCAATTAAATCATTCATATTATCTTTTGCTAAATATTATTCCCTTGTAAACTTTTTAATTGAAGAACAGGTTTCTATGAAATTCTGATCAGTGGTGAAGTCAGAATTCAAGAAAAGGGCATTTCAAGGTAATTTTGACATACACCATTTCGAAATATTATTTTCTAAAAACAATCGCTATTTTTTTTTCATTTATTGACATTGAAAAATGATAATTGGCCCTATAAATGAAGACAGATTCATGGAATTCGGTGTTCTAGTAGCGCTCTTTTATTTTCATCATCAGAATCCAGAACCTAACTGAGATTTTCACTTTCTCATACCGAAATATGGCTTATTGTTATATTCGAGATAATTTCGGACCAAGACCTCAGTTGAGATTACGCTAAATAAAAACAAAAAATCGACTTCAGTTACGCAAAATAATAATAATAATAATGCAGCTGGTGGTATTTTAAAGCATTATTCTTGACTTAGGTACTTTCTTTCACCATAAGTTGGTAGAAACATATTTTCTTAAAAGAAACTTGGTACTTGGTACTTGGTACTTGGTATCTGATGTTGAATGTGAATGTAATTTTACTTATCGTAACGTTAAAAAATGTCCACTGTGAATTCATGCTTCTTACCTCGTTCTTACTTCAAAGAGGAGAAAATTATCTGTAGTCACTATTGTATCAAAGTATAGGCTTTGGTAGAAAATGAAAATTTCGACCTTTTTGTTGTTCAATACAATAGATACTCCCAATCAGTCATTTGAAATGTTTGAAAATATTGGATCCAGAAGTTGATAGCATATTCTTTAGATACATTTTGAGCTTTTTGTTGTTCAATATAATAAAGATGCACCTCCTAGCGGCCCTAGCAGTCATTTGAAAATTTTCGAATTATTTTTCATCTTCTGGCGGAAAATTTCAATATGATTTTATTTCTTCTACATGCGAAAATAGATAAGTTATATTGGGTGATCCTTCATAGAATTCAAACTACCCTCGGAATCACCCCTAAAGCATGAGTTTCACGACTGACATTTCATCACCAATTACCTTCGCACCAACAACATTAATTCACTTATCCAATCCCCCCTCACAGGCTCGAACACCCTCCCGAGATGCAGCAAGCCTAAGGCGACGACAGCACCCGCCCACGCCCCCGTGTTCATCCCCAAGGAGAGCCGCCCTTCTCTGCCGCCCACCTACCAGCCGGAGCCCGCCCCCCACGTGATGGCGACAGGGGGGCGCAATAAGCTGGACCTCGGCAACCTGCACAACTACAACACCGCCCCCAGGGGCTGGGGCGAGTCCAAGAAGGTCTACAGGCCGGTCACATTCGGACATCCCGGCGGAGCCTACTCGGACTTCTAGAACGCGATTTGTTCCATGAATTTGTTCCGGTTGTCACAAAAGAGTCTCGGGACAGGGATATTGGCGAGAGCGGATGTAGCCGAATCTTCGTTTATCGCACTCCCATACAGTTGAATCGTTTTTTTTGATGGTACCTATGTATTTTTGGCCTCCTGATCACGAATCAGGAGTCAAAACGCGGCGGTCTCAGGTATTTTCGGAGATACGGCCCCAAATGCACCATTTGACATCTCAAATTTCTGCTATTAAAAACGCACGAAATTCACTCTTCAATCAAAACACTACACACGATTATATTCACTTGTTTCCGATCATATATCTAACAACTACGAATATTGATAATAAGGAAGTCTATCTGAAGCCGAAACAAAAGAGTGTCGCTGGCAACGATGAATTTATGCGCATGCGCCAAAATAAAAGTAGATGATAGTCAAGACCGACTCTCTTAGTGTTGTTTCTCTCTTATGTCCTCACTGCTACTCAAATTGGAAATGATCGTATGTCGGGTATCACTTTTGCGATCTTTTTCAAACAAGCAGGTTATATCTGGGTTTTGTTGATGTGAATTTCCTCGTTTCTCGTTATTTTTTTTCGATTGCGTGTTGAGTGTTTGTGTTTCATTAATTCATAGTTGTTCAGGTGATACTATTCGTAATAATAGTAATTCAAGTTCAACACTGTCGTAAATATGTCCAGTGACGAACGGTGCAGGTCGTGTACAGCCTCCAGAGGTTGTCTTCCACGATTCCAGAAATCAAGACAAAATGGAAGTGCTTGATGTGACATCAATTTAACAAAATATTGCAAAGTTCAGGATAATTTATATGCCTACCGTTGTTTTGATCTTGACTGCTTCATATTCTTTCAAATCTAAAAGGAGTGGTTCGCTTAATTGAAAGATCTCTGATTACTCTCTGTCAAAAAGCTAAAGTACACTTCATGTATTCTACCATCAGTATATACTAATTCAAGAACTCGAATATGTTCAAAAATCCAAATGACAATATAAAGTAAAAATTATTCCTATAGATATTAAATTGAAGAATTAGACATTTTATGATTTGATTTTCGCGGTCGATTTCGCGCATGCGCACTCAATCAACGTTGCCTATTAAAAAAGTATATATATATATGAAATTCGGCTACACTTTGATAACATTGTCTCTTGGCGTATGGTCAATATTGTAGTTTATAGATATATTATTAAGTTTTCAATACTTTTCAGCAGAAAAACGGCACCAGTTATCGCTGAATTTGTTGTAATTTTCATTTATTTTTAACAATCCGAGTAGGTATGTCGAGCTCATGAGCCAAACAATCAGTAATAATAAATAATAAATATAATAAAAATTACCAGAAAATTAAATAATGGTGAATTTCTGTTTTGGTTGAAGGAAGGGTAAATTTTGTGTTTTTAATAGCAGAAATTTGAGATATCAAACGCTGTGCATTTCCGACAAAAGGAGATCGTATCTCCGAAAAGACTTGAGACCACCTCGTTTTAACTTCGGATTCGTGTATTTTGCCCACATACATGAGTTCCACAAAAAAAAATGTTTGAACGAATAACACAGGAATGCGATAAACGAAGATTTACCGCTGAACGAGCAGCGGTGGAAGAAGAATGAGTAGGTATATGCACGTATTAATGATGGGAGATTAACAAAATTTGGTCAATTTCGATTGAGACTGAATTGGAAGCATCAGGATTCGATTCCTTATTACCATATATCATTTTAATTTTTGTAATAAATATTGTTCCTTCCTCAAAAAATCACTGAAAATAGTGGTTTGGGCCCTCACAGATAGGTTATTTAGTTTGGTTAGATTGCAAAGTAGAAATTCTTGACGTTTCAGACGCCAAAAAAACATAAAAAAGGCACATGCAACACAATCGTCTGACAACGCGCAATCCTGTTGATACTTTTTTCCGCCTCTGCTCGTTCGGTTATCTTCGTTTTTGCTGATAGACCTGTCCTGAGACACTTGTGTGGTTATACTGGTTATCTGCATGAGAGGAACGACTCAGACTCACTACTCAGCAGTCTCAGCACTCTTGGACTCAGCCACCTCACGGTGCTATTTGGTAATAGAAGTAGCATCAACTTTGAACGGGTCTCATATAACAATTATATTATTTTGTATGGTTGATAAAGTAGAGATTTCGAGTATGTGGCTCAAGAATATAAAACAAATGGAAATATAACCCGATAACCAAAAAATATTTGATAAAAACCAAATTCTCAAATATTTTGTTGTTTTTGGGTTATATTTTCATTAGTTGTATGTTGTATAGTTGAGAAGTTGAGTATATTCGTTTTTCTACTATACTAGCGAAATCCTCTAGGACCGTTCGAGAACTGCGCAAAACTAGCGCGTGATAAATACACTGAAATATGAATATTTCAGTGGGTAAATATGAACTGGGGATGGTTTTGGGCTACTTCTTGAATCGTTCCAGAAACTTTATAAAACCACAAAATAATAGTCAAGTTATCGAATTCACAACATTTCGCGTTCTGCGCATGTAAAAACTTATGGGGGGTTAGGCAAGAATTTTGAATTAAGTTCCATCTGTGGATCCAACTACTGAATTTCCCATGCATTTGTAATGGATCACAAAAAATGAAATATTTTAGTTTATAAGTACAGAAAACTGAATACTACCATCCATAGTTTTCATTCTTTATGCTGGCTTTCCACTTTTCCCTCGATAATTCGTAATAATCCAGTATAAAAATTTCACATTTCCAAATGTCCAAATGGAAGAGTGTTTTTAATTATGGTGAATAAAACTATCATCCTGTGAGTATATTCATTCAGCTTGATAACTATCTCGAAGCCAATATTGATTCGTATCAACTATATATAAATAGAATATCACAATCAGAAATATTAATCATAATTAACATGTTCATAACAATATCATAAATCTTTCGAACAAAACTGGTAGTTACCTATAACGGATTAGATTTTGATCAATCTGATGTGGAATGGACATCAAAACACAACGCACTAATGATATGAAGACACCAAATATTTGATGTCTATAAATGTTATCATTTACTTTAAGACAGCATGGTTTCATCTCAAAGTTGAACAATTTGAACCTACAAGAGACTTCCAAAACTTGAACACTCAAAGACAATATCCCAGCAAGCACAAAAACATCTCAGATATGTTTCGATACATTACATTGAGAACATTATACCTCCCATGCGATGTACTTTTGATATTACGTAGACATGTATGCAACATCCGAATTTCCGCAACAGGGGCTTTTCATGGTATATCAATTAGATGTTGACAAATGCTTTCTAGTAGATGTTTTCATGATATTATCACAGGTATGTCATAGTGGGATATACACGATACGTATCCAGAAGATGTTATTTGAATATCATCCCCTAACATAAAATGCATGTCCCTAGAAGCACATAAATGGTACTCATATGTTTTACAACTATAGTGTATAACAATAAAATATACCTTCATGAATTTGTCAAAGATATATAATTCGTTCCAAATAGGTACATTATAATAAATTATTCAGTTCTCCTCTGGGTTGGCATACGATCGAGCCACTCCGAAAAAACTTTCTTGAACTCCTTCCTATAGCACCGAGTTGTATAATGCCACATCTATTCTGTAATAATAATAAAAACACCAACACTGTGAAATGTTATAACAATAATTTTGCACTCTCGGGACTAGAAGTGCCACTTCAGTGTTCCTTATTTTTGGGGACAAAAGTGCCACTTTTACTCATACATCTTCAAATATTAAACAATGACTATGAATCGTATGTACCTAACATGTTCGACTTTATTAGGAAGGTTTCATTCAAGCTAACTCTTATCAATACTACGTTATATTCGTTGTCCCAGGTTATTTTTTTACCATGCAGGCAAATTCTTTATTGTTTTTTATACATACCTTATTTAAGAACTTTATTCGATAGTATATGAACTACGATATGGCTTCTTTACGATATGGCGTCTTTGGCCAAACACTGCACACCGTACCACAGACCATCCATAGACTAACTAACAAAGAACTCGTGAACCGATGGGTTTTAGGTATCCCGAATCATTCTTGAAAAACTAGTCCAATATCTTCAGAAAAACATAAACGGTACATACTTTAGATGCCAATGCGGAGCTGTCATAATGTAACATAAATGGCATGTAAAAATGTGATATTGAATGAAAAGTAACATATAAATGTTCCAAAGATAATGCCTGTACATACCAAAAGGATGTAACGTTGTGATTAAAACAGCACATCGTACGTGTGAACGAAATGTGCTATCAACATTCATGGGATGTTGTAATCATATGTAACATTTGTGACACAGAAAGAACATCGCGATACAGACCGTTATGTTTCGTGTTTGCTGGGTATGCGCATGAGCAGAATCATTTTACTCCAAGTTTTACTGTCAAAATTCTGTTTTGGCATAAAATCAATAAGAAAATAAATGAAAAGTGCAAGTCGTTTTTGTCATGCAGTTATATAAGTTTGTTTAATATGTTCTTGTTTAATATTTGATAGGTATTTGTTGTTTGAGTTTGTTATTGTTGTTGTTGAGCGTTAATTTTTCAGCTTCAGTTGTATTATCTATCTAGTCAAACAATATTCTATGAGCAGGGCATTATATGTAACAGTCAGAATTGAGTTAATAAAAAACAGTTGTTTTTCATTTCAATCCCTCTGTTTTATACTACAACTCTAGTACCGTACCGTACCCATGAACATACGGATAAGTTCTTCATAGGGAAAAAAAACGTAAAAAGTGTATGGGGAAATTAGAGGAGAAGGTGCAATTATAGAATATGCTTGTATTATGGAATATTAACAAATAAGTGTACACATCTCGCGACTGTTCGTAAAGGGTAACTCGGTAACTATATAGGAGAGATCCAAAAATTGGAGGATATCATATCCTGGCATCCTAATAAGTCCAGTAGATGTTTGATGATTAATTGCTTAAGAAAACTTTGGAAATTTCATCATAATCGGATGAAGCGTTTTAAAGCTATTAATAAGAGAGATTAATTTTCCTAAAAAAACTGTAACTTAGGAACCTTTTCCATATTTTGCTGGTCGGAATGCCTCCTAGGGTTTTGTCACCCTGTATAACGTGATAGTGATATTACCTTAAATGTTGTCTATTTTTCATTAAAATATATGCTTCATGATGAGTACTATAAATAACCATGCAAATGCGCATTCAAGAAATAAGATGAACCTGATCTGAGATTTTTGCGAATCCCCGTAATTTCATAATTTATTTTGGTTTTCATTTATACCAAATACGTTTGCCGCTCACTGTTCTTCTATCCTATTAATCAAAACACAACATCAACGATATTACCATTATAGAAATCTTCCAACCAAATAATTCCTTAAGTGTATCTATAGATATATTGTAAAAAAAATACTTACATAGGTAATGAAATAGGAGACAGATATTCTTGTTTCTTGGTGTTGGATATACCACGAAAATCACTGTAAGTAGTCATATACCAGATTCATCTGGCACAATTTCAGTAAACTGCGAACAAGTTCTCTCTCGATAAACTATTTTCTAGCAATAAATATTGAAGTTAATTGTGCATATCAACAGGTACTCATGCTTAACGAAATTGAACACTATATTGTGCTGACAGCATTTTTTTTCTAAAACAAGACACTTCAATTTGATGTCAACAAATTATGAGATTATTATAATCCAAGGACCTCTATCCAAGAGAACATTATATTGCTGGATCTTTTATGAACACAGCTCATTACTATAGTTCCACTGCATAATAAGTGATGGAAATTCAACATCTAAACCAAAATTTTGAATTTGATGAAATAGAATAATAGGTTCGTGCATTATAGAATCTACAAAATTTCAAATTTGTTTCCTTAGAATTTCTAGTAGGATATATCGCATAATCAACTATAATAGAGAATAAATAAAATGTACGATAATTAAGCTTCACTTTTCTACATATAATGTGCTGACAATAGGTTTGAAACTTTACAACTACAACAGTGGTGCCCTCAGACGAATAAAAAACATACTGGTATTTTCCATCCTTTTCATGATGCCAACGAGACTGTCAAACCTTCTTGTTTCCACGATAAGAATCTATCGTTCGGGCCTTGTCGGACCAACTCGCCGTTTTCATGTTTCGAACGAGATTCTCAGATCATGCCGTGGTCATTTATGTTGTATTAGCGTTCTCAAAGCGTTGATTTGTGCGTTTTTTGTCGATCAATTTTCTTATTCGTGTATTACCATGCAAATGGCAAAAAAAAGTTTTATTTGTAGTTGAAAGCAGGTTTCTGGGATTGAAGTCTCAATAGTGTCATTTCATTGGTGAGTGCCACAGTCGTACGTATTTTTACAGATTTCCTTCATGTAGAATAAAATAAAAATGAACAATGATGAATATAATATGCTTCAAAGAATCAATTGACAAGTTCAGCCATCGTTGAGAAAAAAAATGTCTGCCCTAGTGTTGTCTTTGTCATCAAGATTGCAATTTGAAATGATGAAAACGTTATGATTGGGACGTAAAAAATAGATAAAGACTAATATCACAAGTAGGTATAATTTATTTGAATTATTCAACAATCATTTTAAGCTTACAATGCTCACAAAATATTGGAAATAATCGGAATAACGAAAATACCACAAGAAAAACAAACCGATATCGTCTTTTCTAGTCCCAATCATGGCATTTTCATTATTTTAAGTTGCAATTTTGATGACAAAGACAACAATAGGGCAGACATTTTTTTTTCTCTCAACGATGGCTGAACTTGTCAATTCGTGTTATATTTCTGTGGTTTTGTCCGTCTGAATATTTGTCATTACCGCCCGCTCTCCTCCTCTCTCCCCGATACCAAGAGAGATAGTTAGATCTTTCTTTCAAACAATGTAATGCATTAGAGATAGGAAGGGCCAGTCTATGTATTTTATTGGTCTGAGGTGCTGCCCAAGCAAGTTCTGTGGTTGTCAGCTGACCAATAACAGTGAATAGTCAGGATTTGCCCCTTTAATGAATCTCATGAATGTTATGATAACGAAGCAACGAGTAAATTGGTCGAGTGGATATTGAATTATTGGACGTTGTCGGAAATACTTTTAGATGGACAAGGTTATAATGGGAATTGGTGAATTGATAAATGAGTGACTTTGAAATTTGTTTTTTTTACCTTTTGGTTATGAGAGCAATATGAGATTCGGTGTGCGTGAAATATTGTTAAAGGGTGTTTATTGTACGAACGTACATAATTGGGAAACAGATCAGGAAAAATTAGTAACTTGCATTAATAAATTCTTTTAATGTAATAGCAGACTTGAAGTATAAGTTCAGTTTCCCGTTTCATCTAACTAAACCAAAAGTAGAGCTTTAAGAAAATGCTATCGCCTGTTTTCAGGTATAGTTTTATTTTAGAGAAATTACACTTACCAGGCTAACAGCAACTTAATACAATGTGTTAAAGTAGATAAATAATACATGAGGAAAGAGCCAAGTTTTTCCACTATAATCTAAGATTCGAGAATAGACAACAGCAACTGAAAATCACAGATATAGAGAAGCTTTTAGACTAGTGATTCATTTAAAAAAGATGCATGATTTTATAAATAGTTCTCAATTTAGGTAGGTACTTCAAGCGATGATTTTAAAAGTAAAAGTAACTTTACATTTTCCTATACACACTTGATGGAATGGTAGATATTTAGTTTCCACATCAAAATTAGAAGGTAATACTGCAAGTTTACTGAAAACGAATAATATTTTTTTCATTATGGAACACGTTCGCGAAGCAGTTTTTTGAACAACTGTGAAAATGACACCTGTCGTAATATTTTCGATCAACATAGATTAGTGTGCAATTTCCTGAGTGGAATTTCATATGTTACCATGTGGTATAAG
This sequence comes from Chrysomela aeneicollis, assembly GCA_029955515.1. Taxonomy (NCBI): domain Eukaryota; kingdom Metazoa; phylum Arthropoda; class Insecta; order Coleoptera; family Chrysomelidae; genus Chrysomela; species Chrysomela aeneicollis. Next base: position 4,293,453 of record JARUHQ010000018.1, on the reverse strand, counting down.
ACAGTGTAATCAAGGAATGTAAATTGAGTTATAGACGTTTCACGATTGGCTCTATCGCAGCAAAATACAAAACAACCGTGAGGTCGATATTTTAGGTGTATCGCCGATGATACATGGTGAAAATGGAGTAAGACGACCGTGTATCACATGTGATACATATCAGCTCTGAGTTGAACCGACCTAACAAGATCGAATATTGCCAGATTAACGTAGTAGACGTCTGATGTTGAGGGGACCAGGCATCACTAGCGATACAAGGCGCGAACGTGTCATTTCATTGTAGATATGAGAGCGATTGGTGTTTCACCTATTACCTATCAGATTTTCCGAGATCGATGAACCTTGGCAAGTGCTTTTTACCCTTTATTGAAAGACAAACTATATAATTAAAATATCATTTTTTACCACAATTACATTAAAACTGTTCCGTCAGTCGAATTTCAACTTTGACTTTCCAAAAATTTGATAAAATTGGGGGAATCCGCTAAGATATAACAGACCTGATTGAATATTATGTCTGGTTGTTTTATTGATAACAATCATAAATATGTACAGGGTGGAAAAATTTCAATGTTCGTTCAAGGTATCTCGGTAACTATAGGAGATAAAAAAATGGAAGACACATTGACATCGTCCATCTCTTTTTTTCGATAATAATTCACTGAAGAAAAATAATTATTACGAGTAATAAACAAATGTTAGATTTTTTTACCTTTAGATGCATGAGAATATAATTGTTGGTTGTAGAGTTGAGAAAATAGCTTCAATGTTCTTAAGGCACTTCTTCCTGTAAAATCCGATGCCGTCGAAAAAAATCGAAAAAAAGGCATAGTTTAATTTTTTCATACAGGAAACACAGTTGGCTATGGTTTGGTTATCACATGTCGGTTTTGAAGTGCAATTCTTTGATAGCGAAATTTATATATAACGATCATTTTTTGGAGTTTTTTATATTTATTCCAAATTTGTTATTGTCATCTATTACGGTTTGTTTGTTTGTTTCTGTCCTAATATCAATTAACTCAATTAAGCGTCAAAGTGAGGATAACATAAGAAATTTATCGATGCAAGATGATTGATGGTTAGAAAGGGAAAAAAATTAGTTACAACGAAACCATATCCAACTATGATTCTCATTTGGAAAAATACAAGTACTGGATTTTATACAGAAAAAAGAATGTCAAAGTTATTATCTCGTAACTTTACAAACAACCATGATATTCACATGTGTCTAAGAGTCAAAAATCGAACTTTTGTTCATAACTCGAAAACAAAAGATTATAGCAATTTTTGTTATCGCTAGTGAATCTCCCTCGAAAAAAGGGAATGCTACTTCCATTTTTCCGCATCGCCTATAGTTACCGGGATACAAAGATCGAAATTCGCCCACCCTGTACAAAACCGAAGTTGAAGTTGACTGACAAAATCGGTATACAGGGAGATTTCAAATTAAATGCAGTCATTGATGCGAAATGAATTCAAACCTACCCTTCACCTGATGCACATTTTAAAATGTTTAAATCGATAAAACATGTCTGAAAATTCTGAATTTTGTTTCCTAATATTTGATATTTAATAAATCCCTTCCGAGGTGATTGACAAACAATAGGAAGCCATGAATGAAAGCTAGTCTGATTTATATACATGAAGATTCAGTAGGCGCACTCACTATTGCCGGATAATGTGGTATATTTTTTCTAGTCCAATCGAATCTTGTGTGAAATTAATAAAAGTTCAATTGAATCTTCATAATCGCCTATTTTTCAAATAGTGACTACACCGTTCAATCACTGTATCGGAAAATCCATTGAAAAAATTCGTCAGAATGCATATCCATTATTATATACAGGATGTTTCAGATAACATAATTTCTACGCATGCAATAGATTTATATTTACAAATAACTAAAAAACGGAGTTGAGAAAACATCTGCGACAACATTTAAAATTAGTCAACAAAAAGAGTGAAGATAGCATTATATGAAACACACTGTAAAAAGGTCAACCTGTCATAACATTTTAACCTACCGACTATGACAAAAAATTAAAAAACAAATGCCTTGAATCCGAGTCGTACCATCCCAATAAACTTAGTCTACAACCTGACCGGCGAATTCCTCGAAAGAGACACACCAAACTTGCGAATAGTCCCCGAATATTCCTTTTTCTATCAGCACGGACATGCCAAATGTCGAATCTAGAGGTTTGTGAATAAGTCAAACCAAATCGACTGAATATCGAGCAATTTAATCAGAATTCAAGACAAAATTTGGCCTCCCCGTATTCAAAGTTGTTCAGAAAATATTCTGTGGTGCCGTTAAGAAAAAAAAAATTACCTGATCGAATGTCAGCAGACTGGACAATATTCGGCCATTCGTACGAATAATTGTTTCGGTCTGGGTGATATTCGAAAAAGCCGAATATAAGCGACTGAGGAAATATTCGGAATTGCAGAATATTTGGCCTGTTTGATATTCGTGTACTTTCAACATCACTGACACCGTTAAATTGCCACCCTCTCAGAAATATTCGGCCTCGAATACCCAGACGTACAGGCCAATATTCGGCAAAACCCTCAGGACCTAACTGATATTCATCTACAAATGAAGTTCAGACGTTGAGGCAATATTTAGAATAGCTGACTGAGAAAATATTCGACCGCATGAGGATTGAAAAATATTCGGCCAACCTGATATTCGTATATTCGGCATACCACACCATTGGGAACTCCTTTTTAAGACATATTCGTACAATATTCGGCCTCTGTGTAGGAAGAACCATCCGGTACATATCCGAATCAACTTCAGGCATGAGAACCGTGCTGAAAACAGTCGAGAATATATTCGGCCAACCTGATATTCGCGCGTTTGGCATACTCGGCCTCGGATATTCGGCCGTCAAGGGCAGAATTCTGCTGTTTTTCATGAGTGGAGCGGTACAGGTTGCAGACTCGTGGAAAAAGAAATGCCCCCCCCCCTTAGAGACGAGCCCCGCGGCTCTCAATATACAATAGACAGTGGCGATAATAAATATACAGCGCGTTCGTCGGCCATGTGGCGTCTCAGAGCGCGAACTTGCCCAGGATGACGCCTATGAGACTGAGAACGACGGCAAGACCGATGTAAACCATGGGCACGGCCTGCTCCTGCACGGGGGGCGCGTAGCGGTTGGCGGGGGGTGGGCGGAGGGCTCCGCCCGTGCCCACCTGCCGCTTCAGCTGCAGCATCTCCTCTTTCAGCTTGAGGTTCTCCTGGCGCAGTTCCATCTCTTCCTGGCGCAGCTGTTGGACCTGCGCAATTGGGCGGAATTAGGGATGGTCGTAGCTTTTTGAATTGAAAGCTCCTTGGTTGGGTCTTTTCATTTGTCTCATAGGTTGAGTTGAGTGTTTTTATTTGATTCAAGCTTTACATTCTGCAACCTTTAGAAAATTAGAAAGTAGGAAAGAATTCACAGTCATCTCCACAATATTTATTTGGCACAAAACGGCTAAAGGGGACATGTTTCGGATGTGAATACATACATCATCAGCCCAAATTTGCAATTGCTACGAGAAAAAACATACAATCGGTCTGATTCTCTAAGGAAGTTTATCTCAACAACTGTCATTTGAGTGGCAAATAGGAAGGTCAGTTGTTATTTAAATCACTTTCCGAATGTTCAATTCTCTAACGTCAAAATGGAAAAAAATTTAACAACTTGTCGTTGGTTTACCACTGATAAACCAGATTTTACTGGTGGAAATGAAATAATAATTCATCATAAAGGTGATATATATTTGAAGAGGCAGTTATGAAGGAAATTTGTTACAGTTGTCAGGATTTGAGTCGCTCAGGAAATAATTTTATGGTAGGATAATCGATATTATTGAGAACCTATACCTTCCTACTGAAAAAAATATCATAAAAATATCTGCATATATATGCTCAAGAAACAGATAGCATCCAATTATATAGAGCTTTATGAAATTATACAAACCAAGAATATTAATGTTAATGATGTCTCTGATAGAACCAATGATGTTCAACATGGTAGAATGTATTGCTACTGAAAAATTAGATACCTAGCTGAATCAATGAGCAATGATCCTGTGTAATAATATGCATTCCAGGATATATTTATACCTACCTCACTAGGTTCTTTAACAAAACATATAATTATTATTCCTGCAATTATTCACGAAAAACTTGGCAGTCCCGGACACAGAAGAGCAAAAAATAATCTGTGTGTGTGCCGATATTTTCTATGTGCTAATACTACATCGAATCCAAAAAATGAGGTTAGATTGACGTTGAAATTGCAGAAAAACAGCAAACTATAATAAAAAAGGAGAGGAGTTACTAACTTTTCCGCATTTATTTACCACTGAGTGGAAATGTAAGAAATTAGCAACCTTGATAAATTTCGTATTTGAAGAATACCACATATGAATAGTGGAAAATCTAAAGTGGTTAAAAAAGTAGTTGTTAACAACGTTACTAATGTATCCACTGTGTTAACCACTTTTTAAAGAATCGGACCGAATATAACTTAAGTACATTATCACGGCGTTTATGGTTAATATTCAAACACCAACTACTTATGATTTGATTAAGATATAATACAATTATGTTTTGTTTGACCGCAAATCTTTTTTGTTTATTTGAATAGCCAAGTAGAGTATCCCTCGGAATTTCCCAGAGCAACGGTAGGACTACGACTGCAGCACTTTGCGGTGTTGCCCTGTTTTGTTCCAGGCCTGTTGAAAGAGGGCCGTGGCTGAGCTGGCGAGAATTACCCACGACTCTTCGATCGGGGTAATCTCTCGTAGGTAAGTGTGCGTTCCAATCAGAAAAAAAAAACATTATCGAGGCACATACCTCCTGGGCGGCCCTCCTCAGCTCCGCATCCGCCGCGCCAGAGTGGTCGGGCGGGTGGGCAGCCGTCTGCTTGGTCCCCTCCTCGCCGCCCGCCGCCGACTCATCGCCGTGCGCAGGCGCCGCGACGGCCGCCCCAGCCGGCTCGTCGGGCGCTTCAAACACGCACTTCAGCTTCGAGTCCATCAGCTGCTCGGGCGTGATCTCCTTCCACAGCTGGTCGAGGTTGAGGTCGCCCTCGGGCGCGAACACCGTCTGCACCATGAACTTGTGCTTGTTCTTCTCGTTCGGGTCGAACAGGAACGGCTGCAGGGATACTGCCGAGAAAGAGAGAGAGATGGATGGGTATTGTTGGAATTCGAATAAACAATAGAGTATTTTAGAATGCTATCAAATTAGACCTGCTGGACCAGAACAAACATAACCACACATATTTTCGCTGTCATTCGAGATGATTTTTTTTCTGTTGGAAATATTTAAAATCTGTTCTTGAGACATGTTTGGTCCCGAAAGAGTCTAAATACTGATGTTGTTCAAGGAGGCAACTTTTGAAAACAATTCCACGTCAGTTTCCACTTCATCACTTTTAATAACATAGGGATCAACGGAATTCATGACTCTTATTTTATCGATCCTTATATCACTCTGCAGATTCACTACCACAATTTTCTGAAACCAATAAATATTTACTTTTACCTTAACAAGCCATAAACGAAATAATCTTGAAAATATCATGAAAATATCTGCTAAATCAGCAACTATAACTTTCCTGTTTACTGGCATTTACATTTACTTTGTATTGACATAATTTGGCGCCATGTTTGGTCCTTAGGTCACATATGCTTACGCTAGATACGGTATCCAGGTAATTCGTTTGGTATAGGTCCAGGGGGATTTAACGTACTGCCATTGATTGATCGTTTTTACCATACATATGTATATGTTGTACCACGTGATATCATTGCACCTTTTACAGACCCCCCTGATACCAAACAAATACTACATGATGCCGGATCTATAGCGTAAGCCTTTATGATCTAAGGTTTGGTCCAACAAGGTCACGTGTTCTAAAATGCTCTATAGTCGAGTTCGACAAATTCATCCGAGATGCGAGAGATTTTTTAGTCACGTGACTACGGATTGGTCGGATTAATCGGAATAGATAGATAGATAGTTTATTGACTATGTGACACATACAATATATGGTTTATAGCAAGTCAGTGGAACAATAGTGTATAAACAATTCAATACATAGAACATTAAACAAACATACAAAACAATATAATGTAAAATAGTCATAAAATAAAAATTATAACAAGATTTGTTAGTCACAAATTAAAAGGTGATATGATGTATTCACTAACTCAATTTGTTATTATATTCCATAATAGAATAGAAACAGTGTTCAAGTAGCATTTTTTTAACATTAGTTTTAAAACATTTTTCATTCATGGATTTGAGTTGAAGAGGTAATTTGTTATAGAGTTTGAAATTTAATGAATTGTTTTCTGATTTTACTAATCTGTAACGTGGCACAAGTAAATCTTCTGCAGTAGCAGATCGTGTGTTGTGATGGTGCAGGCTAGAAACTTTTGGGGCGCTGTGCCTCCTAGAATGATTTTCTGTCAAATTTTGTAGTATGTAAATACAGGGAAGTGGTAAAATTCTTTGTCTCTTGAATAATGGTTGACAGTGTTCATTATATCCCACGCCAGTCAGTATTCTTATTGCTCGTTTTTGCAATCTGAATATTTTTATAGAATTAACTGAGTCACCCCATAATACCGTACCATAGCTGATCATAAAGTGGAAAAGGCCAAAATATACGCTTTTCAACATATTTGGATTTAAACAATGGCTAAGTTGTCTAAGTAGAAATAAAACACTTGACAACCTGGAACTAAGTTGATTTACATGGTGTGTCCAATTCAAACAATCATCTAAGAAAACCCCAAGCAATTTACAGTGGTTACCTGGCGTGATTTGGTTATTACTGGAAATAACAAGATTTTGAGTTTTTGTCTTGTTTAGTTGAAGATTATTAGCGGAAAACCAACTTTCAGCTTCCGATATTATGGATGCTGCGTTTTCAACTAAAAGCGAAATATTGGTATTTGCACTAATAAAGGACGTATCATCTGCAAAGAGTACAACTTGACACTTCATCATCATATGCATGAGAACATAAATCATTGATATATATGATGAAAAGTAGTGGCCCAAGAACAGATCCTTGGGGGACACCATGCTGAATATTTTTCAGTTCAGATTTGGAATTGTTCGATAGATGGACATATTGTTGTCTACCCTCTAAATATGATTTGAATAATTTCAATGGCGTACCTCGTATCCCATAGAATTCAAGTTTTTCTAGTAAGATTTCATGGGAAACACAGTCGAAGGCCTTGGATAGGTCACACATGGTCAATAATGAGTGTTCATGTCCTTCCAAATCCTCGACTATGTTTGCCACGACTATGTTTATACCAAATTGTTATTATACGACTATAAACGAACGGTTCAGAATATCGGCGATCAAAAGTGTCAATCTCTCTTGAAATTTTTTGTTGTTCAAAAATTAGCGCTAATTGAAGGAGGCTATCGATTGATGTTTGAAGATCATGAAGAAGAAGATAACAGTATTTTGAAAAAAGTAGACGATTTCGCTGAAGAAACGGTAACCCGGTTCGCGAGTTACCAATTGACAAGTTCAGCTATCGTTGAGAGAGAAAAAATATGTCTGTCCTAGTGTTGTCTTTGTCGTCAAGATTGCAACTTTAAAAAATGAAAATGCTATGATTGGGACTAAAAAAGAAGAATAATTATATAACCTATATATAATTGGTTTGTTTTTCTTGTAGTATTTTCGTTATTTCGATTATTTCGAATATTATGTAAGCATTCTTAGCTTGCAATGATTGTTGAATAATTCCAAACACAAAATAATTATTATATTAGTCCTCTTCTCTTTTTTTACGTCTTAATCATAACATTTTCATCATTTTAAGTTGCAATCTTGACGACAAAGACAAAACTAGGGCAGACATATTATTTCTCTCTCAACGATAGCTGAGGCATCAATTTAGAATGTCCGCATCTACCAGTGACTAGTCTCTGGCATCTACCTTTGACGATTTGCTGAACAAATTACGTGTGGTATCAGAATGGAATTCAATTTTAAGTCATAAGTTTCAAGTATTAAGTTTTTAGTATCTTCCGCGAAAAGTTCCCCATATCTGGCAATACTCTGCAGACAGAAGATATACAACCATTATAACCAGACTCAGACTAAACCATGGTCAATTCCCAGCACACCTACATAAAATAGGAATCTTAGAATCACCACTATGCCCACATGATAATTTAATAGCCGACCTTAACCATATATTTTTCAAATGCACCCAATACAAACAATTAACAAAAGATTTATGGAACAAAATAAAAAAGTATGTACCACTCCCAATAAACATTTCGTCCTTACTTAGTACAGGCAAAAAAGGAAATTTATGATGCATTAGTAGAATTCATAATAAATGGAAAGATAATTATATAAATCACAAATAAGTTGCATAACCAAAATCATTCTGTGGCAAAAAGACTTAGTGCTGATGCTAATAACAAAAAAAAATTTTTAGTATTGTGATTGAAGACATATAAAGGAAAAAGGAACATTTATACAGGAATTATTAAGAACTGTCAACAATTTCTGTGGTTCAGTGTCAGTGGTAAATGGTAACTTCACAAGTTCTATAAGCTGGCAGTCATCAATATCCATTTTTTTATTCATAATCTAATAATTCTGATATAAGTTTGAATAAACAACACAATCACAGACAATAACCTATAAAACCACCACAAAATTTGAAAATACGAACGCATGCGCAAATATAATCAGTTTAAAACTCAATTTATAAACTCCGCTGCTGTAGCTACAGTTGATGTTGCCGTTCCAAAATTTATTGAGGAGATATCCGACGGCACCTGCGTCAGCGGCAGAATTTATGAACAGATGTTTATTTTTAGCACATTCCATCTACGAAGTGTGACTGCAGCGTCAACTGTAGCTACGGCAGCGGAGTTTATAAATTGAGCTTTAAGTTTTAAGCCATGAAAGATAAAAATTGGCCAACTTTCTTATGACTTGCAACTTAAAACTTATGTCAAAGTGTATAAATGGAACAATTGAAAACCAATGATAGAACTTCTTACAACTTGATACTGAAAACTCACGACTCAGAACTTATGACTTAAAATTGCTGCATAAATTCACTATTATCCCCGAGATCGAGAGTCGACTTAAATAAAATTATGTTTTCGACATTGAAAAATCAATTTTGTTTTGAAACTTGACAAACTTCAACCTTATAATCGGCAAGGAAAAAGTGAAAATAGATATGGTGAAACGACTCTTCAATTGTTTCTTGTCAAAACCTGTAGACCTGGTTTAGAAAAAATCATATCCCGAGTAATATTCAACTAATCCTTTGAAGATGGCGTTACTATCGCATCGATAACACTATCGATAATTCAGTTTTCTATATTATTCGTATTCTATACTTCGTGTTCAAGTAAGTTTGACAGATAATTCCTAATCATGGTTTTGGATTGAAATATAAATATTGTTCAATTGTTCAATCATTTCATTGATTGAATTACAGAAAATCAAAATGTCTGTGAAATAGTAAAAATTAATATTCTGTATGAACTCCTGGAAGTTTTACCAGCGTTTGAAATTCGACATAATCAAGTAGACAAAACTTGAGAATAGTATCATTTATTTTGAACCATATGAAGCTCCGGGATCATAAAAATGAACAAATTTTCGAAATGAGAACCCTAGTACTCACTTGCTATTTCAGATTTGCCCTGGGGCGACAAAATTCCGGAATTGGGACGAACGCAGTACTTCTTTGGAGCCGTGGTTTTTATCTTGAACAAAACCTTCTTGTCGGAAGGATTCGTGAGCACCATGTAGGAGGTGACGGGAACATTGAAAGGCCCTGAAAAAAAATTTTTTTTTCACGATAAACAATATATACTTATATTCTTACGAGAAAGTAAGAATCGAGTATGAAAAGCTGTAAGGATTGTTTACTGAATAAGAAATGATAATAATTCTGTGATTCGATTAAAATTGAAAAATAAAAACAATGACAACGTTGCATTTTCAACAGTAAACTGGGCTTTACACTTGTATGTCATATTTTGAATATTTCAATGTTATCATCGTTACCAATCGAAGATCTTTCAGTTAATTATCGATATTAAATCAATGTTTTTCAATGAAAGATCTCAAATTAATGCAAAATAGAGAAAAAAATGTATATGACACACGTCATATGTACAGGGTGAACAACTAAGAACGGCTCTCGGCCATATCTCAGCTACGGATAAAGATACAACTTTGAAAAAAAAATATCTTGAGAAAAGTGACCATAAAAAATAACTGGAAAATATTTTTAAGTTTCTAAGATAACCGCTAGGTGGCGTAACGACTATGAGTGAAGAGAAATTTGAATTTTTCTCCGTATCTAGTATCAACAAGGTGTTTTGAAAATATATGCAGATTGATCCTTGATGAATTCCTAGTTTTTTTTGTTTCACACTTTTTGTCCCAGCTCAAAAAATAAAGTGGTGGGGGATCGTCAAATTATGTTTTTTCTAAACGTCTGTATCTCTGGTTATCTTCAACAGAATTCAATAATCTTAAGCTCGTTGAAAAGGCCTCTTCCTGGTCTATCGACTGTGCTTTGAATTGGTTTTATATTCATATCACCGTTGCCGCTAGAGGGCATGATCTAGAGTATCAATGGATATCGTGATTTTAAACAGAAAAATTAAATGTAATGGTATGCTTAGTATTACATGATAAAATAGAGAAACTAGATCTCAACAGACCAACGGAAACCGCAACATGATAGCTTTTTGCTAACGGAAGATATTAACGATCAAAGTTGGAAGAATGATTTATTGCATGAAGACAAAAATAGCAATCCATGGAATTGTAACAATATGTCTCCTATATGTCAAAAAGTATTCATATTGTTGCAATTGTGTTGATTATTCATCTACTTTACTTATGTCTTTCGACCTTTGAATCAGAAAATTATGATTCTCACAAATGAAGAAGCATTTGATATGTTGGCAATTTATTTCGAATGCATGAGGAATGCAACTGTTGCTAGTAGAGTGTACGCGGCGGAGTACCCAAATAGACGACATCCCGGAAGAAGAGTGTTTTTTCGAATCGCACAGCGTCTTCGGACCACAGGAAATGTGCATCTTCCTGTATATCGAAGACGTCGTAGAATTCGAACGGAGGAACAAATGATAAATGTCTTAGCTTATGTTAATTTCAACCCTCATATTAGCACACGAGCCATAGCAAGAGACTTGGGATTATGTCAAACCACCGTTCTGACTATTCTAAGAGAACACAGGTAACTACTCATGTTAAGTAATAGTTTATTGGTAACGAAAACCTAAGTTTTATATGTCCAAAAGCAAAGCATTACGAGAGTTAAATCTCTTGAAGTAATTGTCTTATTGCCCTTAATTATTCAAATACTATTTTAGATTGCACCCATATCACATAGTCCTACACCAAGAGTTGAAGGCTCGAGATTTCGATACCAGGCTGAACTATTGTAACTGGCTCTTGAATATGATAGAAGATGATCCTGAATTACTTATGCAGATGAGGCTACATTTTGCAGTGATGGTAGTGTCAATCGCCATAATATACACTACTGGTCCGAAGTGAATCCCCACTGGATGCGGGAGGTCCAACATCAGGGTCGTTGGTCAGTGAATGTGTGGGTTGGAATTATAGGTGGACAAATAATTGGGCCATTTTTTAAAATAACACTCTCAATGGGGAGAGATATTTAGATTTCTTAATGCATGAATTGCCTCTTCTTTTAGGCAATTCGTCGTGACATGTTTTTTCAACATGATGGGTGCCCGGCACATTACCATAGATGTTAGAAATTTTTTAGACCTTACATATCCTGACAAGTGGATAGGACGAGGAAGTTTATTCAATTGGCCAGCCAGATCCCCAGACCTGACGTGTTTAGACTTTTATTTGTGGGGAAGATTGAAAGATCTTGTGTATGCCAACAGACCCACGACAAGGGATGACATGATGGAGCGAATTCGGCAAGCAATAATGAGTATTTCGGCAGCAGAAATTGAAACTTCTGTTCTATCCACTCGTCAGACTCATTTCTTGTATTGAAAATGACGGTGGACACTTTGAACATCTAAGGGGCCACTAATGACGTTCTTAGTAGTTCTTTGTTGTGATTTGTGTAATTTTTTATTGTTGATTTTGTTACATTGTTTACTGTTACATTGTTTATTTTGAATGCTTAGAGCAATAAATCATTTTTCCAACTTTGATCGTTAATATCTTCCGTTAGCAGAAAGCTATCATGTTGCGGTTTTCGTTGGTCTGTTGAGATCTAGTTTCTCTATTTTATCATGTAATGATAAGCATACCATTTCATTTAATTTTTCTGTTTAAAATCACGATATCCATTGATCCTCTAGATCACGCCCTCTAGCGGTAACGGTGATATGAATATAAAACCAATTCAAATCACAGTCCATAGACCAGGAAGAGGCCTTTTCAACGAGCTCAAGATTATTGAATTCTGTAGAAGATAACCAGAGATACAGACGTTCAGAAAAAACATAATTTGACGTCCCCCCACCACTTTATTTTTTGAGATGGGACAAAAAGTGTGAAACAAAAAAAACTAGGAATTTATCAAGGATCAATCTGCATATATTTTCAGTACACCTTGTCGATACTAAATACGGAGAAAAATTCAATTTTCTCTTCACTCATAGCCGTTACGCCACCTAGCGGTTATCTTAGAAACTAAAAAATATTTTTCAGTTATTTTTTAGGGTCACTTTTCTCGAGATAATTTTTTTTTCAAAGTTGTATCTTTATCCGTAGCTGAGATATGGCCGAGAGCCGTTCTTAGTTGTTCACCCTGTATATGGAGCACTCCTCACTTCGCTCGTCGTACTCCAAACAACTCGTGCGACAAAATAGCGTCTTATAAAACTTGTATCATAATATACTATTATCTTAATTTGTTTTCAAGATATTAGAAAAAAATCAAAATTCGCAATTATTGTTTTTATTTGTTTCTGGAGTTGTTTACTGTCCCATTGCAACTTTGTTTCTACAAGGCTCTTGATTTACAAACTTATTGATCTTTTTAGAGTTCCTCTCTTTTTTCTATTCCATGGAAATTTTCTACCACAAGCGAATCCAGGCAGGCAGATAGGCTTTTTATCAAAATTATTTTTTTTATCGAACAGCAAAGTTGAGATTCGCATGACCTAGCATCCTTTCAAGAAGAATCCTAGTCTGCTCTCTCAATATTGTTTCACTGGCTTACACAATGTTCCACCAACACTTAAAATATTCTGTCGTAAAGTGACACTTTATCGCCCGGTTAAACGACGCTGAAGTGAATTTCACTCTTATATCGATAGAAAACTATATTTCGATTGAAAGATATATGTCTTGAATTATACAGGAATGCTCATTATATGTCTAGTTGAGTTGTCATGACAACGTTGATTCAATCACTTGTTGATTCAATTTGGGTTCTGAAATAATCTGCATAAAATGTATGTATTTCGGGCGTAACTTGCTTTTATTTACTTATGAGTTATTATTTGCACTCTGTGGCCAATAAAATCATATTTCACGCACTTGATTACATAGTAGAGTGCCAAACGCCTCGAAAAGCGCTTAGAAACGAAGTTGGTGGGAAATCGAAGGTAAAAAGCTGTGACATGTCTAGAAAGGTCACCTACCATCTCCTAAACATGAATCCACTTGTCGTCAAAAAATCGTCCTGTGCGTTTGGGGGGTAGGGGGTGGTTTTGGAAAAAAGTACGTTTTTTTTTTATTCGCGCAAAATATTCATCTACTCCAATCGTTTCACTGTGTGAAATTTTGATTCGATCTGATGTGTTGAAAAAATCATATAAATTTCTGAAATCCGACAATAACATTACGATATACGGGCAAATTAAATTTCAAACGGCTATAACTCGAAACATTAAAAAATTTGTTAAAATGGTTTTCAAATACATCGGATTATCTCAGAAACGGCTACGTATATCGAAAAAAATCCTTCTGTAAAGTCGATGCGCTGAAGTTTCACAAAGCGAATGGTTTTCCCAAATCAAAATTCGGTTAATTAATAAGGGTGATATAGAGAAAAACATAATCGCATGCCGGCCGCACGGGCGAATGCGTTTAGCCGGTTTCGTACCCCGATACGCTCCGCGACACCCGCGGCCGTCATGGTTTCCTCGAGGGGTAGTTCACTCGACCAAAAAACGTACACTAAGATTGCATTTGATGAGATTGGACAGGATTGGACGGAATGGACCAGATTGGACCAGATTGGACAAGATTGGACGATATTTCACATAATTGAACTGGATTGGACGGGATTGGCAGGGATTGGACGGATTGGCCGGGATTGGACGGATTGGACAGAATGGACAATTATTGGACATAATTGACAATGATTGGACATAATGGACAAGGATTGGACAAGAATCGACGGAAATGGACCAGAATCGACTTGTTTTGATGAGATATCGAATGAGACTAATCACTAATTCATGAATTATTCTCCATCACGGGAATTTTTCGTAAGATTCGCACTCGACTCGATTTATTGCTACAATTCTATGTGTTGTAAATAGCAAACAAAATGATAGTTTCGAATTCCTAGAATTCAGTGCATATGGTCATCGTGATGAGGTTTGAACAAATTCGAAAATATATTTGAATCCGAATCTAATATTCCAGACAAAACATTTAAAATAATCGTATGGAGTCTTGAAGTAGAGTTTTGTACTTCTAATGTCTAAATAGGTATGAAGATTTGAATTCTTAGAAAAGAAGAGTTTTACTGAAAACCGAGCTGAAAACTATATAAATAATGAAAAATATTCAAAATGGTTGAAAAGAGAACTAGATTATCGAAATGAAAGACCCAAATGTCAATAACCTGAAAACATAAAATTAAGTTAGTAAGAGAATATACCTGTGAAGTTTATTCTGGAGAGAACACGAAAAATCAAAATCATATTATAAATAAAGGTTCATCGCAGGGATCCGAGCAGGGATCATCTCACTTCACACAGATGAAACTACAAAAGTTTATTCTCATAGTTAATCCACCTAGCAGTCAGGTAATAACTTCAAATTAATTGTCATTATTTCAAATGAAATTTTCAAATTGTGGGGCACTCAAATTCAAAACTTGATAAAAACAATTCGTCACATTTTTTAGGAAAAAAATAATCTCTTCAAAAAATTTATTACTATGTCCCATTGCAAATTTCCAATTTTGGTGATCAAAATAACACAAACCAATTTGCAGATTTCTAATTTTTGTGATCAAAATAACCCATAATCGCCCATACCTATTTGAAAATTCAAAATAGAAGCTTGTGGGGGCACTGTAATACATTCGAAACTCGATAAATGAGAGTTTGTCACATTTCTTAACATATTTATGTTTCAAATTTTTGTAATTTGTAATAGAAGCTGGTCTCGAAGCTGGTGTAATAAATTCAAAACTCAAAAAATAAAATACTTCATTCAATATATCGATTCAGAAAATCATATGGTATTCTAATAAATGTCATATAAATATTGGAAATGTTTTCTCGAACATTTCAATTCAAAAACAGCAAGACCACTACAAAAATATATTCGTACTGGTTCGTGGAGAATTCCGGCACCGAGTCTTCGTCACGATACAAGTATGTAATTGAAGATTCGAGATGTTTGAGTATATCCAACCTCTTTGGATCCATCAAAATGTAAATAACATAACGTCGATTCTTTTAATTAGATGTGTTAAAAGTTTTGTGAATCATTCTGTGACTGTCCACGTCATAGGGATTATTCGATGTTCAGGAGTATTAATCCTCTAGGCCTCTAGGCCCTAGGCGACCGACATTTTGTGAATGATCTGTAATAAATATTTAAGAAATTATAGCAATCGGCCCATCATTATATATAAAGATGTTTCGTTAGAGACGCAAATTTGTAACATATGTACCTATATACAAAATTATGAACTAGCTTTTTTTGAAGAGTACCAAAAATGCTGGCAAGTACAATCGGGCGGCGACTCCATACATAATGGAGAAGATTCGTTTGTGAAGATTTTTGTTTTTATGGAAAGACGCGATGCAAAAGTGAAATTGATACCTACTATTCATTTGTCAACAATTCAATAGAAATATTGAAAGATATCGAGAACATTTTTCCAAGATTGGACATATTGACCCAAGATTGGACAAAATGGACTAGGATTGGACGGAATGGACCGAGATTGGACGGAATGGACCGAGATTGGACGGAATGGACCGAGATTGGACGGAATGGACCAAGATTGGACGGATTGGACACTGAGTGTACACCTATTGGACAGAGTGAACTACCCCTCGGGTTTCCTTTAGTCTACTGGATGACACCCGAATCGTAATACACGTTATTGGTGAATTTTGAGACAATAATTGTTGGAGAATCTGTGTTTTGAGTTACAACTGAATATTTGATGGTAAGCTAGAAGTATAATATCGATTACAAATTAATTATAAGTATGATTTAATTCAGACAAAGAATGGAATCCACTTCAAGTTCAGACAACGAGCTAGAATGCATTCTGAAATTCAACATTCCCTCTCAGCAAAATACAAATTTGTCTAAGAAATGTATCATTTGTGGAAGGGATGGTCGTCTCCTGCGCCAAACGGTAGTATCATTAAAAAAATTTGAATCTTCAATGATCATGAGAAAAAATTATGCAAAACAAATAAATCTGGAGCTTCAAAGGATTTCTGATATACTGGAGAAAGATCAATTAATATACTGGCACAGGAATTGTTGTTCTGTTTTTACGAGCAGAAGGAATATTGAAAACTGGAGGCAGAAGTGTCAGAGGGAAATATCGAATCCTATTCAAACTGATGCTATAAAAGAACCAAATATATTCGAACCAGAAAAAGGGGTAGCACTACGCAAATCTAGATTTGATATTTCAAGATGCGTTTTCTGCCAAAAGCGATCTAATAAGAAAATACTTTCTCAAGTATTAACAAATAATATTGAAACAAAAATCAAACTCATTTCAGAACAAAATAACTCTTTATTGAAGAGGATTTCTTCTAATTACTTAATTGCAATGGAAGTTAGGTACCATAGCCAATGCTTCGTATTAAATTGGAAAATCTACAAACAATGTATTAGTGGAAAGGGTGTTGATACCAGAAAGGATATGGAATTCGAAAATTTGATAAAATTGATCGATCACGGATTTTCTACAGGAAAGGGATATACTACTACTTGTTTGTATCAGGAATATCTAGAGCTTGGTGGCAAAAATGGCAAAAAAACCTTAATTTCCAAGATCAGGAAACAATACGGCCACAAAATAGACGTCATTAGATCCCAGAGACTTAATGAATCTTCCATTATAATTCCTAATATGACAAAAACCGATATTATCCACACAACTATAGAACAAAGTACTATTACAGACAAGGTTAACTGTTCATAAACCATCGGATGTGGCCCAAATACATAAATTTTGTTGTGATATTAAATAAGACATGAAAAATATTCCAAATTATGAACATTTAAAGAATTTAGATGTCAAGTCTTAAGGATATGATACCAGAAAAATTTTTCTCTTGATAAATCTCCTTTTGTTCGATGAAGTACATTCAGATGAGTCAAAGGTTCTGAGTATTTGCCAGGATATAATTTTTGCATACTCAAAATTCAAAAAATTCACACCGAAGCATGTTGGTTTAGGAATAATAATTGAAATCATGATAATAATTGAAATCATGAAAAAATGATCTTGAAAAAATATATAGGCTGTTCTATTGAAAATAACGAAGTTGGTACCCATTTCTTATATCAGCGATATTCATTTGTTTCATCTGGTATAACCTTCTGGAGGTTCAGAACGAACCCTACAACTTTTGTATTTGAAGTTTATTTCTATCTTCAATGATGAACCCTGTAGAAGCTGTTTAAATATACGAAATGACCCTGTACCATTCTCTCATTAGGACGGCCGCGGGTGTCGCGGAGCGTATCGGGGTACGAAACCGGCTAAACGCATTCGCCCGTGCGGCCGGCATGCGATTATGTTTTTCTCTATATCACCCTTATTAATTAACCGAATTTTGATTTGGAAAAACCATTCGCTTTGTGAAACTTCAGCGCATCGACTTTACAGAAGGATTTTTTTCGATATACGTAGCCGTTTCTGAGATAATCCGATGTATTTGAAAACCATTTTAACAAATTTTTTAATGTTTCGAGTTATAGCCGTTTGAAATTTAATTTGCCCGTATATCGTAATGTTATTGTCGGATTTCAGAAATTTATATGATTTTTTCAACACATCAGATCGAATCAAAATTTCACACAGTGAAACGATTGGAGTAGATGAATATTTTGCGCGAATAAAAAAAAAACCTACTTTTTTCCAAAACCACCCCCTACCCCCCAAACGCACAGGACGATTTTTTGACGACAAGTGGATTCATGTTTAGGAGATGGTAGGTGACCTTTCTAGACATGTCACAGCTTTTTACCTTCGATTTCCCACGGGATGAACGATAGGATTCGACTGGCACTCTACTAACATAAAAACCATCAAACAGAAATGTTATATTTATTCAGTGTCTGAAATAAACTATGCAACACTTATTTCGTTGCACCCCAAAATTTTGCCCCTGTTGACATCTCAATATTTTTTTTCTGTTTTGAATAATTTGAATTCTGTTCACACTGTTTGCTAGCTCAGGTCTTCAGCTATAAATTCGTACTTCTTCAAAACATAGTTTTTTACATAAAATCGCTACAGGGTGTTACCTGACACTATGTAAAATTTAGGAATTTTCGAAAGGATTCCAAATAAAGAAAAATTGTTTTCTTGAACTTGGACCTCAGAGGCATAACATGATCTCATTACCTTGAGACATTTCCCGAATTGTCTTCTTATCTATTTTGTTAACAGGATGTGGAGACATAACTTTTTCCTCGTCAGCCAATTTTCCAAAAATCTGAAACACCCTCGACATCCAAATAAATCCAAATCATCGTTTGATCAAAACGAAAAAATCACCATCAGAAAGAGCATAAAACAATTTCTGACCTCCTCCCTCCTAATTTTTTTCAGGGGGCTATTTTTTTCTGCCTAAATGGGACACGGATTTCCTCGCGGATTTCCTTTTGAAAATTCGTAAATTTCAGGTAACACCCTATGGCGATTTTATGTGAAGAACCTTATGTTTTGAAGAAATACGATATTATAGATCGAGTTATAGATGAAGGACTGGGCTAGCAAACAGTGTGAACAGAATTGAAATTGTTCAAAGCAGGAATAAAGTTACTCAGATTTCAACATTTTTGGGTTCGAAGAAATTAGTGTTGCATAGTTAATATACTTGTATTATTTCATGTAATATGGATGACTGATTATAATATTGTCTTTTGATTTTATTTTGAAATTATAAATATATAATGTAATTAATAAGGTGGTTCTGCTACCTTAATGGACGTCTTGAAATCGAGATATTCAAAAGAACATGGAAGAATTTTTTTAGGTATTGAGCATTCATATTGGAATCAAATTGGAGATTACAAATTTAATGCTTCTAACTAGAGCATAAGGTATTTTCATACATACAAAGAAAGAAATGCAGGAAATTTAATAATACACTATACCTCTACTGGCATTTTGAAAACGGTAAATGATATGAAGTTGGTTGAATTAGACAAAAGTTGCCTATTTCATTGAACAATGTAACAATGCTTTCAAATCGGCAATATCACGAACCGTTTTCGAAATATAAGGGAAAAACCGAAATAGCCCGTTTTATTTGCGCTGGCGCCTTTATTTTTAAGAATAATAAGAATATGAAAATATGTTCAAGAAACTTCCTTCTCTGTTTTATATTTGCTATAATTTGCTGTGCTTCAATTTTCAATACGACGTTTCATTATTCAAGGGCCATCCACAACTTAATTTTGCCATACACCTACGGACCTGTTTTTTTCATGAATTTGAGTAACTTTCATACCACCACGTTCAGAAATACTTTAATTCATAAAAAAATATAGGTCCGTGTTGGAAGATCATATGAAAGATCCGAGGTTATGTAGGTACTTAAGATTTTCATATTCATCCAGAAATTGAAGAAATTGTAATATATCTCAATTCACACATATTTAATCACCTGGAATTGATTGGTTCTGTGAATTGATAAATCAACAAAAATCTATACATTCAGATGGTTTTATCTGAGAATCACAGGAATTTTCGAAAATATCCAGACCTACGTTGAACATATTTCTATCTATAATTTGTATTTTGTAACAGGCATTACTTTGAAGAATACAAAATACAACACCTACATAACACCAGACATAACAACTATAATTTACCCGCTCACCGACTATCCTGTGTTGAACGAGGTGCATTAGATTCCTGCATATACATTTTATAACCATTTACCTTCATCTGTCAAAGCACTTACAGACTTCAATTCAGTAAAGAAACCACTATTGAAATTACTCATATACTTATACAACTGATGACTACCTGAATCACAATACATTATAATGATACTAATATCACCTACATCAATTTTATTTTTGTGACTGGCTTGTACCTTTTAAACTATAATAAGTGCAATAAATTATTATTATTATATCATTTTTATGAAATATCAATTTATAGCTAATATGGTTTGGTATGTCATCTGTTTCTTCAATGTGTATCTCCTGATGATATAAAGTTGAAATGCCGATATTTCTTAGTAAACATATATGAAAATATGTACAATAAAAACTATAACAGTTTTTGGACATCACAGGAAATATCAGTAGATGTGTGAATTCTTAAGACATGATTGATTTCAGATGTTTATGCATAACTGAATATTAAGCAATGTTCAAACATAGACCTCATTATTTTGGGAATTGTACCATTCATAATAACTAAGTGCTATTCAAAGAAGAGTGAGATAACATCCTACTAATCAATTAATAGCTCTCATAAAATGCCTTAACGTTCTACTTTAGATTGTTTCGAAGTATAGTGAATACTTACATTTTGATAATAATGAGCAGATAGAAGATTACAGGTACCATATAGATAGGTATATAGTGGACTTTGATTATTACAATTGAATTTTCAAGGTGTATTAATGATCTACACATGAATATTGGACTTGGCATGCTATTTTTTATGAATCCACCTCAAGAGCAGCCTTGCATAAATTACAAATGTCAATGGTGGGAGTCCTGTAAAACTATATCCTTCTTTACAAGTGCCTCAATTTTGGGATGACTATAACATTGATACAAAATTCATACCAATCCCAATTATTACTATCGTCTTGAAATAGATATTTTTCCTCCAGCTAGAGTTCTATTTATTATTGGTAGGCATGTATCTGATACGTCAATAACATCATCCATTATATCCTTTTGTATCTCACCTTTGAATCTAAGTTCATTTGATGGTTCTATCTGGAGAACCTGCTCTTGTTTCGACATTTTTCAACTCAACACTGGGAAATTAACTAAAAACAAATGATTATCAAATTTCGATGGCTTCAGCGGTATTTGACACTTTCCTAAAATCCAAAATATGATAATGGTTAATGACAGAACCCGGTTATGCTGCACTTTTCAAGACAAGTCACTCATTGCGCATGAACATGTCAGTTGTCAATGTCGTCTGGTTAAGGTTGAGGTGAGGCTCATAGAATTGTATTTATAATATACTGAGGCTACACTTCTCTCCAAGGTTAGTGGTCTATTCTACTACTCGATACTTGATAGACATGCCGACATGCTGTATGCTAAAAGTATGGAACGCCGTTTTACTTTTTAATGCACAATGACTGCATGTATTGAAAAAAATCTATTTATACGATACATTACTAGCAAAAATAGCAATTTTTGCAATGCATAGTCTCAATGTATTGCAAAAATGCCTATTTTTGCAACACATGACTCGTAATGTATTGTAAAAATTGCCATTTTTTCAATACATTACGAGCAATGCATTGCAAAAATTGTGAATTTCAACTAGAAGTATATTTTGAGTATTTTTACAATGAACGACGATTAATGCATTGCAAAAATTTCAATTTTAACAATGCATTACTAGCAATGTGTTGTAAAAATCTATTTTTGCAATACATGACTTTTGATGCATTGCTAAAATTGATATTATCACGTTACACATCATCAATGCATTGAAATAATTGTTGCTCGAAATTTCAAATGATGTATAAAATCATTATTTCAATACATCAACACTTCGTGTATTGTAAAAATTAAAAAGATATTATAGTCTCCAATTGCTCGAGAAGAAGAAAAAGATAAACAGATGACGCGGGAGAAATGTCAAAAATTTGACAATCAATCCAAAATATTTGAAATGGTGCTATTGTTTGTTTATCATTTATATGAGATTAGAAATTTGAAATGTGAAGATTATATGCATGGATGTTTGTAATTTTTGTTGTATTTAATTTAATCTATGTTGTAGTTTTGTGATGTCATAGATATCCCTCAATGTTATAACAACCTATAGAAAGGATTTTATGTTTAACATCAATGGTTTAACATCAATCCTAAATACCACCCAAATAAAAATATTGAGTGCACCCACACCTGAACTGGTGGAATTGACACCGAGAGGAGTCAGATAACCAAGAACTTCAAGAAAAGAAGATATGAGATTAGAATGTGAAACAGGTATTTTATATGAGTTTTATTGATTTATTATGTTTTTATAAGCTTTTCAAACCACCTCTGCAAAATCAATGGGGCCACTGAGGTATTCGTATTTCAACGATTTCTCTTTATATTTCCAGAATGTCCAAGATTTGAGAAGAGTATCCAGAATATATTGGAGATAAGAAGAAACCCTTAAAAGCTGGAGAAGCATTATTCAAAGCTGGTCACATCATACTTTGTAGGACATGTCAAACACATATCAACTCCTGTTCACAAACTTCAGCTCTAGGGCAGCTCTAATATGAAATTAAAATAATTCCATGGAAAAGTTATGAGTGGAAGTGTGAATTTATCTGTAAAGATGTAATAATTTGATTCTAACCCAAAAAATAGATGATTAGAGAAATAAAATCCAAGATTTTTAATCAATTAACTTTATTTTCTGGAATAAGAAGGTGCATCTGCTGAAATTGAGATATCTTAAATAGGCAACACAAGTTATTATTTTCATATATCTTTACAACATAATGAATAATGATAGTTCATAATATCAATAATTATTCTATATAGATGAGTATTTACCAAGAATAACTTGGGAAGTTTGAAACCTCGTGGTCTACTACAGTCATTCAAATTAATTTATTTCAATTGATGAATTGGATGAAGAATTCATGGCTTATTCACACTGAATAAAGATTTGATTTCATTCAGCCTACATTGCGCTCACTCTTAAAGTTTCCATGTGATGACTTCCAGATGTTTATTGAAGGAATTGCATTCTTTTTGAGCCCATCTCTTGGTTCAATTCTTCTTGATGGTCCTGAAGTGAAATTAAGGTCTTTATTACAAACAATGAAACACAACTACAGATAAACCAGATATTTGATATAACCTGACAGGAGACATAACCTTCAATTTGGCATTTGCTTGAGAAATCCACTTCTAGGGAGTGCTTATACTACAAACGTAAATGTTTGGAGCACTAGGTTTTTCTATTTTCAACATGATTTTCAATTTTTTACACAATCCTGAAGTAGAAATTTAGGATTTGGTGCCAAAGAAGTCTGTACGCTAAAAAAAGCTAACTGATCTCTTGTTATCTGAACACTAGGTCTTCCTTTTCATGAAATTTTCAATTTTTTCAAATTTATAAGTATAATAATATATCTCATCCCAGATAGCACATGACAAGACGTTCCCAGGACGTATATTTTACGTCCCATTCAAGTCCGTACGTTCACAGGACGTCTTCCTGTTATCTTATCTGAGATATTTATTGTGTATTGCAATTGAATACTCACTTCCCCTATGAAGTCTTTAGCTTCATATCCTTCCTGTGTATCCTTCACAATTCATGTTGTACTCTACTCGTATCTGTATTTTTGTTGTGTGGATATGGAATGTGTATGGAATATGGCTGAGGAATATGAAATGGTTTAAATGGTACAATCTTTGACTTTGATTATACAATTTATAAATAATTATTTTCAAATTCGAAAATTGATTGACAACTGTCAGTTGACAGTACTGACACTGACAGTGTTGAGATTATAAGATAAAAACAAACCAGAAGAAGAATAAGATAAATGTAATGCTACAATCAATGTGTTGTTAAAATTGATTTATTTCATTACATTAGTCTTCATGTATTGCATAAATTAGGGGTCGATAACGAAGTGGTCGCAAAAATTCATAATGCGTTTTGTGATTCAACTAATCAATTGTAAAAACGAAATTCGACCCGAAATGTTTCTCCAATTATAATTTTTACCATTAGTATTTTTTTCAATACATGTCAACTATTTTTTTCAATACATGCAGTCATTGTGCATTAAAAAGTAAAACGGCGTTCCATATAAAAGAGCATGGAAAATATATCAAACAGGAAACAGGCACTGCTGTATTAATTATACCTAACCTTGTCTGTGGCTCACAAAGGTAGCGAAGGTTAGTGGTTAGACCACAGATGGTAGCGCCAAAGAATAGAGGTTAACCAGCGCCACCACACCACAGGTAGCGCTTCGGAAACACGAACGGTTCAGAGTTGCCACGTCTTAAATTAAATACTGTGACCTTCGTAGGGATGGCTCATGCGGTGAAAACTCATGGGGAGTCGCCGGAATCATCGGTCTCCAACAGTTATATTGGATCTTCAAAATATGGACTATGAGGCTGGTTGCCATAGTTATGTTGGAGAAAATTTGGCGATAGTTTGAGTTTACAACCTACATACCGGTTTCGGACTTATTGGCCCTCATCAGTGCAGGGTACAGGGTAGTTGACCGAGTAGAGATCCTGATATCTCCACTCGAATAGCGGTGACTGTCCCAAAATGCAATCGCGTCTATTTCAACGCAGTGATAGTCGCGTTTCAATAAGACGCTTTGCGCTTATTGTGCATGTTAGAGTTTTTCATTTGATGAGATAAGATAGGCACCATGCAGTTTATAGGCACAGCACATGAGAGCGCCGATGTCAAGGGGCGCCAAAATAAGCCCAAATATTTAAGAAAATTTTTTTTAATTCTGAAACTTCGTGTAAGCCTCGTGAATAACCACCGGTCCATGCATCGAAGCAATAGAAAATATTATAAGTCTTCCATCGAAGCATGCTTAAATCGTTCTCGGAGTGTATCGGATTATAGTTGAAATATAGTGGTGAAATATTATGTATTTATTGTTTAGTTATTCAATGTTCGAATGAACGCCGCTCTAAATTCCTCCAAATTCAGCGAGAAGACATTCAAACAACAGCATCATGATGGCCGCTGCTTGTGACGTTACAAGTCCTCTGCTAGACATATTCCTGTGTTGCCGGTTTCACTTTATTTCGGAGGTCATACGACCATTCAATTTCATCCCATGAATTAAAAAAATGTTTCAGCATTTATCATATTGAAATAGATAGTTCGTGTTTGATAGCTGTTCATTTAGTTAATTTTGAATGATATGTATGTATAATGAGTGCTTTTTCATCAGTTTTTTGGTCTACTCAAATGGAAAAAAAATTATGAATAACGCTCAGCAACGCTGTATAACATTATTCTCTGCGCACTCGGTGATAATCTCATCTTTCTGAAGGTTGTGGTACTCATTCATAAATTAGTGATATCGCGCCTATTCCAAAGTTTTTTAATATTTAATAACCCTTAGTTCTTAAAATCAATGAGACCATAATGATTTGTAGTGATTTTTTCATTTCGAGAATTTTATTTTTTTCTTTTTATAAAAATGAAGTGAATAGATATTTGTTTATGAAAAAAATATAAAAAATATCAGAGGCTAGCTCAATCACTTAACGTAATTATATAATTATGATCATCATATCACTGTAAAATAAGTAACAAAGGGCGCAAATGAAATCTTGCATGTTGGCCCTTATTAGTACCCTAGAGCCGGCCCTGGGCTCTCCTTCTCAATAATATATACGAGGTGTTTCGAATTTCGACCGACAACGCTTCACAGGCGAAAGCTCTCGTGATTTGAAGAATAATGAGGTAGAAATATAAAGTTTTCATTTACTCAGTTATTGAGAACCATTTTATTTATTTATTTTGATATTTGTGTGTTTTTTGAATCAATTGGCCTTAGGCCCTATGGTGCCATTGATCAGGATAAACGAACCGAAACAGTTCGTCATCATCCGAATTGTCCCTAGGTATATAGATTCTTCTGAGTCTAGTTTATCATCAAATGAATTATATTTCAATAGGTTATCGAATTCAGGAAAAACACCGGAGGTGGTGAAGAAAAGCACTGATTCGCATGAACACACTCATGATATGGTGTTCCTTCACACCAGAAGAGTATTCGCGCATGTACCTGCTCTGTGTTTATACGCACCGAAGAGAATTTCGTTGAGGTAATATTCAGCATCAAGAAAATCATAGAATGTGCATCACTGCGGTGTCAAATCGCACTCTCGGAAATGCATGAAAAACACCACCAAAGTGTTCATTATGCTAAATTCAGCACTAACACTAGTGTTACTGACAACTATGGGTTTGATTACCTATGGGAAAAGTCACAAAACAGCTACAATGGTGAATAACATTCCGGTATTTACTGACACTAAAACAACCTCAGGGGACACCAGACGGTGTTAGCTGGTGTGCGCTGATGTGATTTTTTTTCACTGTGTAGGTTGTTAGGCGTGCCTGTCATAATAATATATGAATAACATTACAATAATAATAAATTTTTTCATGAATTGGTAGGTAGAGCTAATTCAGTTACAATCAAGAATCACCATTAAGTCTGAATGACTCCGTGGTAATTTCAGCACTGTTGCGTGTTTAGGGAGAAATAAACACTCGCATTTAAAATCAAAATTAAGAATTTATTGTGTGAAATTAACAACGAAAAATAGCGTTTCAGTATTCCAATAGAGTATTTTAGAATGCTTCCAAATTAGACCTGCTGGACCAGAACAAACATAACCACATATATTTTCACTGTCATTCGAGTTGATTTTTTTTCTGTTGGAAGTATTTAAAATCAGTTCTTGAGACATGTTTGGTCCCGAAAGAGTCTAAATACTGATGTTGTCCAAATTTTGAAAAAAATTCCACGTCAGTTTCCACTTCATCACTTTTAATAACATAGGGATCAACGGAATTCATGACTCTTATTTTAACGATCCCTATATCACTCTGCAGATTCACTACCACAATTTTCTGAACCCAATAAATATTAACGAAATAATCTTGAAAATATCATGAAAATATCTGCTAAATCAGCAACTATAACTTTCCTGTTAACTAGCATTTACATTTATTTGGCGCCATGTTTGGTCCTTAGGTCACATCAAGGTGGATATAGGATGGTGAAACAGCTCTTCAATTGTTTCTGCGAAAAACTTGTAGACCGTTTGAGAAGGTACTAATATTTCCACGACTTGAAAGAAGATGGCGGTAAGATCGATTATCGAAGAAGATTTGTGTTGCTTACGTATTTCTGTGGTTAACATCTGACAGACGTGACTTGAAACGACATTAAAACAATAAATTTTCGATAAATCTTGAATGAATATTGATATTTTGACTCTTCTCAATCATTTTTCTTCCAGAACAGATGAAACTGATAAAAGTATGACAGATGCACAGTTTCTGTTTTACCGACACAAGGTATGTCGCCATCTCTGATAACTTCAGGAAATATTACTACGGTATGAAATCAAGTAGGCAAAGGTCTACAGTTTATTCTAGTGCTTGTTGATAGGAAGCTGTTTCACCATCCTATATCCACCTTGGGTCACATATGCTTACGCTAGATACGGTATCCAGGTTATTCATTTGGCAGGTCCAGGGGGATTTAACGTACTGCCATTGATTGATCGTTTTGAAATTTTCACCATACATATGTATATGTTGTACCACGTGATATCATTGGACTTTTTACAGACCCCTCTAATACCAAACAAATACTACATGATGCCGAATCTATAGCGTAAGCCTTTATAATCTAAGGTTTGGTCCAACAAGGTCACGTGTTCTAAAATGCTCTATTAGATGTGATAAGCTAAATTTTTGCTATTCAGAATATCGAGATAACTCTTTTTACCATAAATTGGAAAGTTGCATTGTTTGAAGATTAACATGAATTATCGTAGTTTCTGGAATATTTATCGCATTTACACGTAAATTTGCGGCGCACTGTACCTGATGTATTCTTCCACAGATCTATATTATTAGAATTTCTTGCTATTCAAACTCATGAGGAGTAGGTGAGGGAGTAGGTATAGTTAAAACAATCCTATTTTCTTTATTCGACATGCTTTTTTGACGAATGCATATATGTACAAATATAAATATGTCAAATTTCTAGAATAACAACTAACGACCGATTATATAGCTATTATAATGAAACAAGATTATTACGCGATGCAATATTCGAGGACATTGCTTGGTTACGAGACGGTAGCCGAGTCAACAACAATGTCCGAGACGGTGTTAAATCGCTAATAATCGAATTGTGTTCAAAGCTTCATCGTATCAGTGTAAACGGCGATGCCAAAATAAATAAAAAATTAATAAATAAATATTGCTTGGTTACTAAAGTATTATGCTTGTATCTATAACGTATACCTAACTAAGGTTTTGGTAACGTTAATGATGTTGATAATTATTATCAATAGAGATTTTACATATTAATGTCTTAATATTCAATGATATACGATAATAGCTATCAATGTGAGGAGATTATTTTGCGATTTATAATAGTCGAGGATATTGCTACGTGACGAGGCGCCAGCCGAGTCAGTCGCAATGTCCGAGACGGATTTAAATCGCTATAATAATCGAGTTACCATTCAAAGCTATATTGTAATTATTGACAACGGCAATGCGAAAATAAATAAATTTTATGCACGACCGGGCGTAAAATGTCACTTTATCGCCCGGATATGCGGGCGTAAAGTAGCACTTTACCGCCCTCGGACTACTTTACCGCCCGCTTGGCAATGTTGAGCAGGCGCTTAACTTCATTTACATTCAAAGTAGCTTTCAACATGGAATAATATGACCACATAGAAGAGGGCTTACGAGATTTTAATTTTTCCAGAAAATATGCAAGAAGTACACTCTCTGTGTAATTCTTATTCTTCACATTATTTCCGTTGCACCAGCTCACAAATTCATCATAAAGTTTATGTCGTATAATTTTTTTGATTTAGTAGGCAGCAAACTCAACTTTGCATCCTCAGCTGCCTTACTAATTTGTGGTGGAGTGCAATTCCCACTCTCTTCATCACTGGATTGCATTTTGAACTGACTATTGTCTGTTTTGACAGCAAATATGGCTACTAGCCTATTTATTCCTTATGGAAAAATTAACCGAATAACTATGGTAACGTGGATTCCATCACTTCTTGGTTTATTTTTCCGATATAATCTGAACCTCACTGCATCGGTGATGTATTCGGTGGTGTAATTCGGGCGTAATTTGCTTTTATGGACCTAGGCGTGTTAATAGCCCTCGCTATCGCTCAGGCTATTACTTACACGCTACGGTCCATAAAAGCCTATTTTACGCCCTTGATACATAAATAACTATTATTTGGTATCTAACGTATCATCCTTTTATCTAACTTATATTATGCCACCTGACGTAATAGTTATTTATGCATCAAGGGTGTAGAATATAGGCTTTTATGGACCGCAGCGTGATCGCTCTGGCCCATAAAAGCAAGTTACGCCCAAAATACTTACAACATTTTATGCACGACCAGTATATTTTATTTCGAATACCTCTTTACCTCTCAAGCATGATAGGAATAAAACGGTTCTTGAATGACTTTAAAACCCTTTTAAAATAACTTTTGCTACGCCCATGATGTTCCTCTCGAACATGAGAGAGTTTTTATTTTTTCTCTACCTCTTATGAGGGTTTACAATAATTTGCTCATGTTCCAGACTGGTGGGTGAATAAATAGGCTAGTAGCCATATTTGCTGTCAATACAGACAATAGTCATTACGAAATGCATTCCAGTGACGAAGAAAGAGTGAATTGTACTCCACCAGAAATCAGTAAAGCAGCTGGCGGTAAAGTATCATTTTACGCCCGGCGGGCGGTGAAGTAGTCCGAGGGCGGTAAAGTGCTATTTTACGCCCGCACAACCGGGCGATAAAGTGCCATTTTACACCCGGTCGAGCATAAGTCATGTTAACTAATATATTATGAGTAACTAAGCTAAGGTTTTGGTACGTTTATGAAGGTTAATAATCATTGATGAAGGTTTCATTCTTTCAATGATACGATAAAAACTGTTTCCTCTCAGCTACTGCATCTCACATCACAACGGAGCGAACAGATTGCATATCTTATATATATCCTCGCTCTGACAACAAATGGATACGGAGTAGATTGAATATAGAGGAAGCAGATCTGATTTATAGAGCACTTTCCGAGCTAACAGACGGATTAGAGTTAACAGATACGTAAAAACCGAACGCACCTAGTATGAAAGACGAAATACATGAGATTATTAGATTTGACAGGATTCAGTTCTAATAAGATAATATTATCTTGATACTGCAGTCGCGAGCACGTGTTTTGGCGGGAATACAGTTTTGAGGTATTCTATATATAGTGAGAAATTGCGTAAACTGTGCAGTTGTTACAATTTGAAGTTGAATTGTTTCTGAATAATTTGTTTTCTATATATTTTAGATTGTTTGCTCACTGTTTCGGTAACACCATGTTTTCTTAATCGGTATGCAAAAGACACAACTGTTCGGTTCAGTCAGTCGTTTCAATGTCCTATTTACTTACATTTAAGCCTATTTCAAAAGCCTTATTGGTGACAGGTTATAACGATAAAGCCTGCCCACGAACAAGTTTTCTTTAGTGGCAAAAGTTCTATTTGCTTACCACCCAATTATTTATTATTATCTATCATTGTATGTATTATTCAAAAGGTGAATAAATATTATTATCATTATAAGAGTGTGACAGTCAATTATTTCCGGTTACTATAAAAATCCAAAAATCCTTTGTTCCGGCGCGTTCACATGCTGGCTTTTCGCGTTGTGGCTTACGGCGTATTGTGATTCCATTGGCCCATCTATGTGAGCGTTCATCAAGGTCATCTGCCAGAAAGTCGATTACGTTCCGACTTTTGCCTAAAAGAAGCTCCGATTTTCAGGGTGTTCACTTTTCAGGTTGAAATCACCGTTTTTATTATAAATTATTACGTAGTAATGTTTAATTAAAGTTTTCCGCGATAGGCGAAAGCTGTCATATGAACGCGCTGTTCCTTGTTAGGTATATGTCAACTTCCATGTCAAATAGATTTGACATGGAGCAATGATTGTTCTGTGGTTGACAGTTTCGCCACAATACATTCGACGTTTGTCAGTAAAAACTGTCGACAATCATCAAAGTTAGTAGAATATGAGTAGAATAGACAGGTTACCTCGTAACTTTGAACCAATCAGCGACTCTCAACTCTCAACTCTCAACTCTCAACTCTCAACTCTCAACTCTCAACTCTCAACTCTCAACTCTCAACTCTCAACTCTCAACTCTCAACTCTCAACTCTCAACTCTCAACTCTCAACTCTCAACTCTCAACTCTCAACTCTCAACTCTCAACTCTCAACTCTCAACTCTCAACTCTCAACTCTCAACTCTCAACTCTCAACTCTCAACTCTCAACTCTCAACTCTCAACTCTCAACTCTCAACTCTCAACTCTCAACTCTCAACTCTCAACTCTCAACTCTCAACTCTCAACTCTCAACTCTCAACTCTCAACTCTCAACTCTCAACTCTCAACTCTCAACTCTCAACTCTCAACTCTCAACTCTCAACTCTCAACTCTCAACTCTCAACTCTCAACTCTCAACTCTCAACTCTCAACTCTCAACTCTCAACTCTCAACTCTCAACTCTCAACTCTCAACTCTCAACTCTCAACTCTCAACTCTCAACTCTCAACTCTCAACTCTCAACTCTCAACTCTCAACTCTCAACTCTCAACTCTCAACTCTCAACTCTCAACTCTCAACTCTCAACTCTCAACTCTCAACTCTCAACTCTCAACTCTCAACTCTCAACTCTCAACTCTCAACTCTCAACTCTCAACTCTCAACTCTCAACTCTCAACTCTCAACTCTCAACTCTCAACTCTCAACTCTCAACTCTCAACTCTCAACTCTCAACTCTCAACTCTCAACTCTCAACTCTCAACTCTCAACTCTCAACTCTCAACTCTCAACTCTCAACTCTCAACTCTCAACTCTCAACTCTCAACTCTCAACTCTCAACTCTCAACTCTCAACTCTCAACTCTCAACTCTCAACACTCAACTCTCAACCCCAACCTCTGGGTCAATGACCTCGACCTCGGGGTCAATGGCCTCGACCTCGGGGTCAATGACCTCGACCTCGGGTTCAATGACTTCGTCCTCGGGGTCAATGACCCAAACTTCGGGGTCAATGACCTCAACCTCGGGGCCAATGACCCCAAACTCGGTGTCAATGACCCCAACCTCGGGGTCAATGACCTCTAACTCGGGGTCAATGATCTCGACCGCGGAGTCAATGATCTCGACATCGGGGTCAATGACCCCAACCTCGGGGTCAATGACCCCAACCTCGGGCTCAATGACTTCTAACTCGGGGTCAATGACCCCAACCTGGGGCTCAATGACTTCTAACTCGGGGTCAATGACCTCTAACTCCCAACTCCCAACTCCCAACTCACAACTCACAACTCCCAACTCCCAACTCCCAACTCCCAACTCCCAACTCCCAACTCCCAACTCCCAACTCTCAACTCTCAACTCTCAACTCTCAACTCTCAACTCTCAACTCTCAACTCTCAACTCTCAACTCTCAACTCTCAACTCTCAACTCTCAACTCTCAACTCTCAACTCTCAACTCTCAACTCTCAACTCTCAACTCTCAACTCTCAACTCTCAACTCTCAACTCTCAACTCTCAACTCTCAACTCTCAACTCTCAACTCTCAACTCTCAACTCTCAACTCTCAACTCTCAACTCTCAACTCTCAACTCTCAACTCTCAACTCTCGACTCTCAACTCTCAACTCTCAACTCTCAACTCTCAACTCTCAACTCTCAACTCTCAACTCTCAACTCTCAACTCTCAACTCTCAACTCTCAACTCTCAACTCTCAACTCTCAACTCTCAACTCTCAACTCTCAACTCTCAACTCTCAACTCTCAACTCTCAACTCTCAACTCTCAACTCTCAACTCTCAACTCTCAACTCTCAACTCTCAACTCTCAACTCTCAACTCTCAACTCTCAACTCTCAACTCTCAACTCTCAACTCTCAACTCTCAACTCTCAACTCTCAACTCTCAACTCTCAACTCTCAACTCTCAACCCCAACCTCAGGGTCAATGACCTCAACCTCGGGGCCAATGACCCCAAACTCGGTGTCAATGACCCCAACCTCGGGGTCAATGACCTCTAACTCGGGGTCAATGATCTCGACCGCGGAGTCAATGATCTCGACCTCGGGTTCAATGACCCCAACCTCGGGCTCAATGACTTCTAACTCGGGGTCAATGACCCCAACCTCGGGCTCAATGACTTCTAACTCGGGGTCAATGACCTCGACCTCGGGGTCAATGACCCCATCCTCGGGGTTAATGACCCCAAACTCGGGGTCGATGACCTCTAACCCGGGGTCAATGACCTCAACCTCGGGGTCAATGATGTGTTTTGAAGCAACATGGAGGATGGAAAT
The DNA here is from genome assembly GCA_029955515.1 of Chrysomela aeneicollis. NCBI lineage: Eukaryota > Metazoa > Arthropoda > Insecta > Coleoptera > Chrysomelidae > Chrysomela > Chrysomela aeneicollis. The sequence continues at coordinate 4,259,545 of JARUHQ010000018.1, read as the reverse complement.
CTTCGACTGTGGCCGAAGGATACGTGGAAGATTCTATCAACAATAAAATTCAAATATCAAATGAAATATTAGACTGTGAAATTTCAGGATAAAGTGCTGTCACCTCTACGGCAGTTGCTTGCAAATCAAAAATGGGATAGACTTCCAACTCATAAAACTACGATATCACGAGCTGAATCTGAGTTATCTGGTTTAGGAATGAATATTGGTTCGTGCACTAGCTGCATCATTAATGTTTACTGTAATGATCCCAAATTTTGTCAATATATTTCATCGTCCAGAAAAACTAATGAATGAATCGTTACGAGTTCGATATCAGGTACCAGCAAATATTCGTTTAAGTGGCCACCTGTTTTTAATATTTATAGGTCGTCTCGGCTCGAAATATAAACAAATTCGATGTCTCCGGCCGATATTTCCTATAAGTACCAAGCTATGTTTATACTCAAGGCAAGTTTTGTTTCATGAAAGAATGTACGAATTAGATGCATTTATTATAATGGCAATGTCGTCTACAAGGATTTTAAAGATTATTAAGAATAATCATATGTTATATTATAATGAGTTTGAAGTATGATATAGAATATAAACATTTTATGAATACAAGGCACAATACGATATACGACTATAGGATAGACTTACCAGCTTGGTGAAACACTTTGGAACTGAAGAATATAGTCTGAATAGAGTCACTCGAAGTCATTGAAGGGAAGATCATTCGAGGAGAGGAAATTAGGGAACCAATAGGAACGTTGGTTTTGTTTATACTTCAAGTTAGCTCGTGTATAATTTATGGACATGAGATCTGCAGCCGTTAAAACTAATTATCCCAGTAACCTTCAACTAAATTATGTTTATACCAACTTGATCGAAGAGTAGTGGAAAAAGCGCAACAGTATGAGATTTATATCTGAAATAGTTTATATTAAATATTTTTAACATGACAATACTTTTAAAATGATTTACATTTGGCAAATCGACATGAACCACTACTTAGAGTAATTAGCGGGGATGGGAGGTTCCAATAATTTTCTCATGAAAAGTTCCTATAAATTCTCTGAAACTAGAATCATAGGTCAGAGCAGTTCCAAGATCCAACAGTTAAGCTCTCAACTCAGTTCGTAATGTCAGTGCCACCCTCGTAAAGTGTGTTACACTAAGTGAACGTGAATTAGCAGACTAGTGAAAGATGGATTTCCATCAGACAGTTCGTTTTTGGTCCATGTAATAAAAGTCATCTTGTTGTGCCGCTATTCAGTTCAATTCACGTAAGTTCCTCCCAACTATCAACTCCCAACTCCCAACTCTCAACTCTCAACTCTCAACTCTCAACTCTCAACTCTCAACTCTCAACTCTCAACTCTCAACTCTCAACTCTCAACTCTCAACTCTCAACTCTCAACTCTCAACTCTCAACTCTCAACTCTCAACTCTCAACTCTCAACTCTCAACTCTCAACTCTCAACTCTCAACTCTCAACTCTCAACTCTCAACTCTCAACTCTCAACTCTCAACTCTCAACTCTCAACTCTCAACTCTCAACTCTCAACTCTCAACTCTCAACTCTCAACTCTCAACTCTCAACTCTCAACTCTCAACTCTCAACTCTCAACTCTCAACTCTCAACTCTCAACTATCAACTATCAACTCTCAACTCTCAACTCTCAACTCTCAACTCTCAACTCTCAACTCTCAACTCTCAACTCTCAACTCTCAACTCTCAACTCTCAACTCTCAACTCTCAACTCTCAACTCTCAACTCTCAACTCTCAACTCTCAACTCTCAACTCTCAACTCTCAACTCTCAACTCTCAACTCTCAACTCTCAACTCTCAACTCTCAACTCTCAACTCTCAACTCTCAACTCTCAACTCTCAACTCCCAACTCCCAACTCTCAACTCTCAACTCTCAACTCTCAACTCTCAACTCTCAACTCTCAACTCTCAACTCTCAACTCTCAACTCTCAACTCTCAACTCTCAACTCTCAACTCTCAACTCTCAACTCTCAACTCTCAACTCTCAACTCTCAACTCTCAACTCTCAACTCTCAACTCTCAACTCTCAACTCTCAACTCTCAACTCTCAACTCTCAACTCTCAACTCTCAACTCTCAACTCTCAACTCTCAACTCTCAACTCTCAACTCTCAACTCTCAACTCTCAACTCTCAACTCTCAACTCTCAACTCTCAACTCTCAACTCTCAACTCTCAACTCTCAACTCTCAACTCTCAACTCTCAACTCTCAACTCTCAACTCTCAACTCTCAACTCTCAACTCTCAACTCTCAACTCTCAACTCTCAACTCTCAACTCTCAACTCTCAACTCTCAACTCTCAACTCTCAACTCTCAACTCTCAACTCTCAACTCTCAACTCTCAACTCCCAACTCCCAACTCCCAACTCCCAACTCCCAACTCACAACTCACAACTCTCAACTCTCAACTCTCAACTCACAACTCACAACTCACAACTCTCAACTCTCAACTCTCAACTCTCAACTCTCAACTCTCAACTCTCAACTCTCAACTCTCAACTCTCAACTCTCAACTCTCAACTCTCAACTCTCAACTCTCAACTCACAACTCACAACTCACAACTCCCAACTCACCTCGACCTCGGGGTCAATGACCTAAACTTCGGGGTCAATGACCTCAACCTCGGGGACAATGACCCCAAACTCGGGGTCAATGACCTCAACCTCGGGGTCAATGACCTCTAACTCGGGGTCAATGATCTCGACTGCGGGGTCAATGATCTCGACCTCGGGGTCAATGACCCCAACCTCGGGCTCAATGCCTTCTAACTCGGGGTCAATGACCCCAACCCTAACTCCCAACTACCAACTCCCAACTCCCAACTCCCAACTCTCAACCCCAACCTCTGGGTCAATGACCTCGACCTCGGGGTCAATGACCTCGACCTCGGGGTCAATGACCTCGACCACGGGGTCAATGACTTCGACCTCGGGGTCAATGACTTCGACCTCGGGGTCGGTAGACTTACCAGCTTGGTGAAACACTTTGGAACTGAAGAATATAGTCTGAATAGAGTCACTCGAAGTCATTGAAGGGATGATCATTCGAGGAGAGGAAATTAGGGAACCAATAGGAACGTTGGTTTTGTTTATACTTCAAGTTAGCTCGTGTATAATTTATGGACATGAGATCTGCAGCCGTTAAAACTAATTATCCCAGTAACCTTCAACTAAATTATGTTTATACCAACTTGATCAAAGAGTAGTGGAAAAAGCGCAACAGTATGAGATTTATATCTGAAATAGTTTATATTAAATATTTTTAACATGACAATACTTTTAAAATGATTTACATTTGGCAAATCGACATGAACCACTACTTAGAGTAATTAGCGGGGATGGGAGGTTCCAATAATTTTCTCATGAAAAGTTCCTATAAATTCTCTGAAACTAGAAAGTTCCTATGAATTCTCTGAAACTAGAATCATAGGTGAATTAGCAGACCAGTGAAAGATGGATTTCCATCAGACAGTTCGTTTTTGGTCCATGTAATAAAAGTCATCTTGTTGTGCCGCTATTCAGTTCGATTCACGTAAGTTCCTCCCAACTATCAACTCCCAACTCCCAACTCCCAACTCCCAACTCCCAACTCCCAACTCCCAACTCCCAACTCCCAACTCCCAACTCCCAACTCCCAACTCCCAACTCCCAACTCCCAACTCCCAACTCCCAACTCCCAACTCCCAACTCCCAACTCCCAACTCCCAACTTCCAACTCCCAACTCCCAACTCCCAACTCCCAACTCCCAACTCCCAACTCCCAACTCGCAACTCCCAACTCCCAACTCGCAACTCGCAACTCGCAACTCGCAACTCGCAACTCGCAACTCGCAACTCGCAACTCGCAACTCGCAACTCCCAACTCCCAACTCCCAACTCCCAACTCCCAACTCCCAACTCCCAACTCCCAACTCCCAACTCCCAACTCCCAACTCCCAACTCCCAACTCCCAACTCCCAACTCCCAACTCTCAACTCCCAACTCCCAACTCCCAACTCCCAACTCCCAACTCCCAACTCTCAACTCTCAACTCTCAACTCTCAACTCTCGACTCACAACTCACAACTCCCAACTCCCAACTCCCAACTCACCTCAACCTCGGGGTCAATGACCTAAACTTCGGGGTCAATGACCTCAACCTCGGGGACAATGACCCCAAACTCGGGGTCAATGACCTCAACCTCGGGGTCAATGACCTCTAACTCGGGGTCAATGATCTCGACTGCGGGGTCAATGATCTCGACCTCGGGGTCAATGACCCCAACCTCGGGCTCAATGACTTCTAACTCGGGGTCAATGACCCCAACCCTAACTCCCAACTACCAACTCCCAACTCTCAACCCCAACCTCTGGGTCAATGACCTCGACCTCGGGGTCAATGACCTCGACCTCGGGGTCAATGACCTCGACCTCGGGGTCAATGACCTCGACCTAGGGGTCAATGACCTCGACCTAGGGGTCAATGACCTCGACCACGGGGTCAATGACTTCGACCTCGGGGTCAATGACTTCGACCTCGGGGTCAATGACCTAAACTTCGGGGTCAATGACCTCAACCTCGGGGCCAATAACCCCAAACTCGGTGTCAATGACCCCAACCTCGGGGTCAATGACCTCTAACTCGGGGTCAATGATCTCGACCGCGGAGTCAATGATCTCGACCTCCTCGGGCTCAATGACTTCTAACTCGGGGTCAATGACCCCAACCTCGGGCTCAATGACTTCTAACTCGGGGTCAATGACCTCGACCTCGGGGTCAATGACTCCATCCTCGGGGTTAATGACCCCAAACTCGGGGTCAATGACCTCTAACCCGGGGTCAATGACCTCAACCTCGGGGTCAATGATGTGTTTTGAAGCAACACGGAGGATGGAAATCTTCGACTGTGGCCGAAGGATACGTGGAAGATTCTATCAACAATAAAATTCAAATATCAAATGAAATATTAGACCGTGAAATTTCAGGATAAAGTGCTGTCACCTCTACGGCAGTTGCTTGCAAATCAAATATGGATAGACTTCCAACTCCCAAAACTACGATATCACGAGCTGAATCTGAGTTATCTGGTTTAGGAATGAATATTGGTTCGTGCACTAGCTGCACCATTAATGTTTACTGTAATGATCCCAAATTTTGTCAATATATTTCATCGTCCAGAAAAACTAATGAATGAATCGTTACGAGTTCGATATCAGGTACCAGCAAATATTCGTTTAAGTGGCCACCTGTTCTTAATATTTATATGGGTCTCTAGGTCGTCTCGGCTCGAAATATAAACAAATTCGATGTCTCCGGCCGATATTTCCTATAAGTACCAAGCTATGTTTATACTCAAGGCAAGTTTTGTTTCATGAAAGAATGTACGAATTAGATGTATTTATTATAATGGCAATGTCGTCTACAAGGATTTTAAAGATTATTAAGAATAATCATATGTTATATTATAATGATTTTGAAGTATGATATAGAATATAAACATTTTATGAATACAAGGCACAATACGATATACGACTATAGGATAGACTTACCAGCTTGGTGAAACACTTTGGAACTGAAGAATATAGTCTGAATAGAGTCACTCGAAGTCATTGAAGGGAACTCTCAACTCTCAACTCTCAACTCTCAACTCACAACTCACAACTCACAACTCACAACTCTCAACTCTCAACTCTCAACTCTCAACTCTCAACTCTCAACTCTCAACTCTCAACTCCCAACTCCCAACTCCCAACTCCCAACTTCCAACTTCCAACTTCCAACTTCCAACTTCCAACTTCCAACTTCCAACTTTCAACTTTCAACTTTCAACTTTCAACTTTCAACTTTCAACTTTCAACTTTCAACTTTCAACTTTCAACTTTCAACTTTCAACTTTCAACTTTCAACTTTCAACTTTCAACTTTCAACTTTCAACTTTCAACTTTCAACTTTCAACTTTCAACTTCCAACTTCCAACTTCCAACTTCCAACTTCCAACTTCCAACTTCCAACTCCCAACTCCCAACTCACAACTCACAACTCACAACTCACAACTCCCAACTCCCAACTCGCAACTCGCAACTCGCAACTCGCAACTCGCAACTCGCAACTCGCAACTCGCAACTCGCAACTCGCAACTCGCAACTCGCAACTCGCAACTCGCAACTCGCAACTCGCAACTCGCAACTCGCAACTCGCAACTCCCAACTCCCAACTCCCAACTCCCAACTCCCAACTCCCAACTCCCAACTCCCAACTCCCAACTCCCAACTCCCAACTCCCAACTCCCAACTCCCAACTCCCAACTCCCAACTCTCAACTCTCAACTCACAACTCTCAACTCTCAACTCACAACTCACAACTCACAACTCCCAACTCCCAACTCACCTCGACCTCGGGGTCAATGACCTAAACTTCGGGGTCAATGACCTCAACCTCGGAGACAATGACCCCAAACTCGGGGTCAATGACCTCAACCTCGGGGTCAATGACCTCTAACTCGGGGTCAATGATCTCGACTGCGGGGTCAATGATCTCGACCTCGGGGTCAATGACCCCAACCTCGGGCTCAATGACTTCTAACTCGGGGTCAATGACCCCAACCCTAACTCCCAACTACCAACTCCCAACTCCCAACTCCCAACTCTCAACCCCAACCTCTGGGTCAATGACCTCGACCTCGGGGTCAATGACCTCGACCTCGGGGTCAATGACCTCGACCACGGGGTCAATGACTTCGACCTCGGGGTCAATGACTTCGACCTCGGGGTCAATGACCTAAACTTCGTGGTCAATGACCTCAACCTCGGGGCCAATAACCCCAAACTCGGTGTCAATGACCCCAACCTCGGGGTCAATGACCTCTAACTCGGGGTCAATGATCTCGACCGCGGAGTCAATGATCTCGACCTCCTCGGGCTCAATGACTTCTAACTCGGGGTCAATGACCCCAACCTCGGGCTCAATGACTTCTAACTCGGGGTCAATGACTCCATCCTCGGGGTTAATGACCCCAAACTCGGGGTCAATGACCTCTAACCCGGGGTCAATGACCTCAACCTCGGGGTCCATGATGTGTTTTGAAGCAACATGGAGGATGGAAATCTTCGACTGTGGCCGAAGGATACGTGGAAGATTCTATCAACAATAAAATTCAAATATCAAATGAAATATTAGACCGTGAAATTTCAGGATAAAGTGCTGTCACCTCTACGGCAGTTGCTTGCAAATCAAATATGGATAGACTTCCAACTCCCAAAACTACGATATCACGAGCTGAATCTGAGTTATCTGGTTTAGGAATGAATATTGGTTCGTGCACTAGCTGCACCATTAATGTTTACTGTAATGATCCCAAATTTTGTCAATATATTTCATCGTCCAGAAAAACTAATGAATGAATCGTTACGAGTTCGATATCAGGTACCAGCAAATATTCGTTTAAGTGGCCACCTGTTCTTAATATTTATATGGGTCTCTAGGTCGTCTCGGCTCGAAATATAAACAAATTCGATGTCTCCGGCCGATATTTCCTATAAGTATCAAGCTATGTTTATACTCAAGGCAAGTTTTGTTTCATGAAAGAATGTACGAATTAGATGCATTTATTATAATGGCAATGTCGTCTACAAGGATTTTAAAGATTATTTAGAATAATCATATGTTATATTATAATGAGTTTGAAGTATGATATAGAATATAAACATTTTATGAATACAAGGCACAATACGATATACGACTATAGGATAGACTTACCAGCTTGGTGAAACACTTTGGAACTGAAGAATATAGTCTGAATAGAGTCACTCGAAGTCATTGAAGGGAACTCTCAACTCTCAACTCTCAACTCTCAACTCTCAACTCACAACTCACAACTCTCAACTCTCAACTCTCAACTCTCAACTCTCAACTCTCAACTCTCAACTCTCAACTCCCAACTCCCAACTCCCAACTCCCAACTCCCAACTTCCAACTTCCAACTTCCAACTTCCAACTTCCAACTTCCAACTTCCAACTCCCAACTCCCAACTCACAACTCACAACTCACAACTCACAACTCACAACTCACAACTCACAACTCACAACTCACAACTCACAACTCACAACTCACAACTCACAACTCCCAACTCGCAACTCGCAACTCGCAACTCGCAACTCGCAACTCGCAACTCGCAACTCGCAACTCGCAACTCGCAACTCGCAACTCGCAACTCGCAACTCGCAACTCGCAACTCGCAACTCCCAACTCCCAACTCCCAACTCCCAACTCCCAACACCCAACTTCCAACACCCAACTCCCAACTCCCAACTCCCAACTCCCAACTCCCAACTCCCAACTCCCAACTCTCAACTCTCAACTCTCAACTCTCAACTCTCAACTCTCAACTCACAACTCACAACTCACAACTCACAACTCACAACTCCCAACTCCCAACTCCCAACTCGCAACTCGCAACTCGCAACTCGCAACTCGCAACTCGCAACTCGCAACTCGCAACTCGCAACTCGCAACTCGCAACTCGCAACTCGCAACTCCCAACTCGCAACTCCCAACTCCCAACTCCCAACTCCCAACTCCCAACTCCCAACTCCCAACTCCCAACTCCCAACTCCCAACTCCCAACTCCCAACTCCCAACTCCCAACTCCCAACTCCCAACTCCCAACTCTCAACTCTCAACTCTCAACTCACAACTCTCAACTCTCAACTCTCAACTCACAACTCACAACTCACAACTCCCAACTCCCAACTCACCTCGACCTCGGGGTCAATGACCTAAACTTCGGGGTCAATGACCTCAACCTCGGAGACAATGACCCCAAACTCGGGGTCAATGACCTCAACCTCGGGGTCAATGACCTCTAACTCGGGGTCAATGATCTCGACTGCGGGGTCAATGATCTCGACCTCGGGGTCAATGACCCCAACCTCGGGCTCAATGACTTCTAACTCGGGGTCAATGACCCCAACCCTAACTCCCAACTACCAACTCCCAACTCCCAACTCTCAACCCCAACCTCTGGGTCAATGACCTCGACCTCGGGGTCAATGACCTCGACCTCGGGGTCAATGACCTCGACCACGGGGTCAATGACTTCGACCTCGGGGTCAATGACTTCGACCTCGGGGTCAATGACCTAAACTTCGTGGTCAATGACCTCAACCTCGGGGCCAATAACCCCAAACTCGGTGTCAATGACCCCAACCTCGGGGTCAATGACCTCTAACTCGGGGTCAATGATCTCGACCGCGGAGTCAATGATCTCGACCTCCTCGGGCTCAATGACTTCTAACTCGGGGTCAATGACCCCAACCTCGGGCTCAATGACTTCTAACTCGGGGTCAATGACCTCGACCTCGGGGTCAATGACTCCATCCTCGGGGTTAATGACCCCAAACTCGGGGTCAATGACCTCTAACCCGGGGTCAATGACCTCAACCTCGGGGTCCATGATGTGTTTTGAAGCAACATGGAGGATGGAAATCTTCGACTGTGGCCGAAGGATACGTGGAAGATTCTATCAACAATAAAATTCAAATATCAAATGATATATTAGACCGTGAAATTTCAGGATAAAGTGCTGTCACCTCTACGGCAGTTGCTTGCAAATCAAATATGGATAGACTTCCAACTCCCAAAACTACGATATCACGAGCTGAATCTGAGTTATCTGGTTTAGGAATGAATATTGGTTCGTGCACTAGCTGCACCATTAATGTTTACTGTAATGATCCCAAATTTTGTCAATATATTTCATCGTCCAGAAAAACTAATGAATGAATCGTTACGAGTTCGATATCAGGTACCAGCAAATATTCGTTTAAGTGGCCACCTGTTCTTAATATTTATATGGGTCTCTAGGTCGTCTCGGCTCGAAATATAAACAAATTCGATGTCTCCGGCCGATATTTCCTATAAGTATCAAGCTATGTTTATACTCAAGGCAAGTTTTGTTTCATGAAAGAATGTACGAATTAGATGCATTTATTATAATGGCAATGTCGTCTACAAGGATTTTAAAGATTATTTAGAATAATCATATGTTATATTATAATGAGTTTGAAGTATGATATAGAATATAAACATTTTATGAATACAAGGCACAATACGATATACGACTATAGGATAGACTTACCAGCTTGGTGAAACACTTTGGAACTGAAGAATATAGTCTGAATAGAGTCACTCGAAGTCATTGAAGGGAACTCTCAACTCTCAACTCTCAACTCTCAACTCTCAACTCACAACTCACAACTCACAACTCACAACTCTCAACTCTCAACTCTCAACTCTCAACTCTCAACTCTCAACTCCCAACTCCCAACTCCCAACTTCCAACTTCCAACTTCCAACTTCCAACTTCCAACTTCCAACTTCCAACTTCCAACTTCCAACTTCCAACTCCCAACTCCCAACTCACAACTCACAACTCACAACTCACAACTCACAACTCACAACTCACAACTCACAACTCACAACTCACAACTCACAACTCACAACTCACAACTCACAACTCACAACTCACAACTCACAACTCACAACTCCCAACTCCCAACTCCCAACTCGCAACTCGCAACTCGCAACTCGCAACTCGCAACTCGCAACTCGCAACTCGCAACTCGCAACTCGCAACTCGCAACTCGCAACTCGCAACTCGCAACTCGCAACTCGCAACTCCCAACTCCCAACTCCCAACTCCCAACTCCCAACACCCAACTCCCAACTCCCAACACCCAACTCCCAACTCCCAACTCCCAACTCCCAACTCCCAACTCTCAACTCTCAACTCTCAACTCTCAACTCTCAACTCTCAACTCTCAACTCTCAACTCTCAACTCACAACTCACAACTCACAACTCACAACTCTCAACTCACAACTCACAACTCCCAACTCCCAACTCACCTCGACCTCGGGGTCAATGACCTAAACTTCGGGGTCAATGACCTCAACCTCGGGGACAATGACCCCAAACTCGGGGTCAATGACCTCAACCTCGGGGTCAATGACCTCTAACTCGGGGTCAATGATCTCGACTGCGGGGTCAATGATCTCGACCTCGGGGTCAATGACCCCAACCTCGGGCTCAATGACTTCTAACTCGGGGTCAATGACCCCAACCCTAACTCCCAACTACCAACTCCCAACTCCCAACTCCCAACTCTCAACCCCAACCTCTGGGTCAATGACCTCGACCTCGGGGTCAATGACCTCGACCTCGGGGTCAATGACCTCGACCACGGGGTCAATGACTTCGACCTCGGGGTCAATGACTTCGACCTCGGGGTCAATGACCTAAACTTCGTGGTCAATGACCTCAACCTCGGGGCCAATAACCCCAAACTCGGTGTCAATGACCCCAACCTCGGGGTCAATGACCTCTAACTCGGGGTCAATGATCTCGACCGCGGAGTCAATGATCTCGACCTCCGCGGGCTCAATGACTTCTAACTCGGGGTCAATGACCCCAACCTCGGGCTCAATGACTTCTAACTCGGGGTCAATGACCTCGACCTCGGGCTCAATGACTTCTAACTCGGGGTCAATGACCTCGACCTCGGGGTCAATGACTCCATCCTCGGGGTTAATGACCCCAAACTCGGGGTCAATGACCTCTAACCCGGGGTCAATGACCTCAACCTCGGGGTCAATGATGTGTTTTGAAGCAACATGGAGGATGGAAATCTTCGACTGTGGCCGAAGGATACGTGGAAGATTCTATCAACAATAAAATTCAAATATCAAATGAAATATTAGACCGTGAAATTTCAGGATAAAGTGCTGTCACCTCTACGGCAGTTGCTTGCAAATCAAATATGGATAGACTTCCAACTCCCAAAACTACGATATCACGAGCTGAATCTGAGTTATCTGGTTTAGGAATGAATATTGGTTCGTGCACTAGCTGCACCATTAATGTTTACTGTAATGATCCCAAATTTTGTCAATATATTTCATCGTCCAGAAAAACTAATGAATGAATCGTTACGAGTTCGATATCAGGTACCAGCAAATATTCGTTTAAGTGGCCACCTGTTCTTAATATTTATATGGGTCTCTAGGTCGTCTCGGCTCGAAATATAAACAAATTCGATGTCTCCGGCCGATATTTCCTATAAGTACCAAGCTATGTTTATACTCAAGGCAAGTTTTGTTTCATGAAGGAATGTACGAATTAGATGCATTTATTATAATGGCAATGTCGTCTACAAGGATTTTAAAGATTATTAAGAATAATCATAATTATGTTATATTATAATGAGTTTGAAGTATGATATAGAATATAAACATTTTATGAATACAAGGCACAATACGATATACGACTATAGGATAGACTTACCAGCTTGGTGAAACACTTTGGAACTGAAGAATATAGTCTGAATAGAGTCACTCGAAGTCATTGAAGGGATGATCATTCGAGAAGAGGAAATTAGGGAACCAATAGGAACGTTGGTTTTGTTTATACTTCAAGTTAGCTCGTGTATAATTTATGGACATGAGATCTGCAGCCGTTAAAACTAATTATCCCAGTAACCTTCAACTAAATTATGTTTATACCAACTTGATCAAAGAGTAGTGGAAAAAGCGCAACAGTATGAGATTTATATCTGAAATAGTTTATATTAAATATTTTTAACATGACAATACTTTTAAAATGATTTACATTTGGCAAATCGACATGAACCACTACTTAGAGTAATTAGCGGGGATGGGAGGTTCCAATAATTTTCTCATGAAAAGTTCCTATAAATTCTCTGAAACTAGAATCAGAGGTCAGAGCAGTTCCAAGATCCAACAGTTAAGCTCTCAACTCAGTTCGTAATGTCAGTGCCACCCTCGTAAAGTGTGTTACACTAAGTGAACGTGAATTAGCAGACCAGTGAAAGATGGATTTCCATCAGACAGTTCGTTTTTGGTCCATGTAATAAAAGTCATCTTGTTGTGCCGCTATTCAGTTCAATTCACGTAAGTTCCTCCCAACTCCCAACTCCCAACTCTCAACTCTCAACTCTCAACTCTCAACTCTCAACTCTCAACTCTCAACTCTCAACTCTCAACTCTCAACTCTCAACTCTCAACTCTCAACTCCCAACTCCCAACTCCCAACTCTCAACTCTCAACTCTCAACTCTCAACTCTCAACTCTCAACTCTCAACTCTCAACTCTCAACTCTCAACTCTCAACTCTCAACTCTCAACTCTCAACTCTCAACTCTCAACTCTCAACTCTCAACTCTCAACTCTCAACTCTCAACTCTCAACTCTCAACTCTCAACTCTCAACTCTCAACTCTCAACTCTCAACTCTCAACTCTCAACTCTCAACTCTCAACTCTCAACTCTCAACTCTCAACTCTCAACTCTCAACTCTCAACTCTCAACTCTCAACTCTCAACTCTCAACTCTCAACTCTCAACTCTCAACTCTCAACTCTCAACTCTCAACTCTCAACTCTCAACTCTCAACTCTCAACTCTCAACTCTCAACTCTCAACTCTCAACTCTCAACTCTCAACTCTCAACTCTCAACTCTCAACTCTCAACTCTCAACTCTCAACTCTCAACTCTCAACTCTCAACTCTCAACTCTCAACTCTCAACTCTCAACTCTCAACTCTCAACTCTCAACTCTCAACTCTCAACTCTCAACTCTCAACTCTCAACTCTCAACTCTCAACTCTCAACTCTCAACTCTCAACTCTCAACTCTCAACTCTCAACTCTCAACTCTCAACTCTCAACTCTCAACTCTCAACTCTCAACTCTCAACTCTCAACTCTCAACTCTCAACTCTCAACTCTCAACTCTCAACTCTCAACTCTCAACTCTCAACTCTCAACTCTCAACTCTCAACTCTCAACTCTCAACTCTCAACTCTCAACTCTCAACTCTCAACTCTCAACTCTCAACTCTCAACTCTCAACTCTCAACTCTCAACTCTCAACTCTCAACTCTCAACTCTCAACTCTCAACTCTCAACTCTCAACTCTCAACTCTCAACTCTCAACTCTCAACTCTCAACTCTCAACTCTCAACTCTCAACTCTCAACTCTCAACTCTCAACTCTCAACTCTCAACTCTCAACTCTCAACTCTCAACTCTCAACTCTCAACTCTCAACTCTCAACTCTCAACTCTCAACTCTCAACTCTCAACTCTCAACTCTCAACTCTCAACTCTCAACTCTCAACTCTCAACTCCCAACTCCCAACTCTCAACTCTCAACTCTTAACTCTTAACTCTCAACTCTCAACCCCAACCTCAGGGTCAATGACTTCGACCTCGGGGTCAATTACCTAAACTTCGGGGTCAATGACCTCAACCTCGGGGCCAATGACCCCAAACTCGGTGTCAATGACCTCAACCTCGGTGTCAATGACCTCTAACTCGGGGTCAATGATCTCGACCTCGGGGTCAATGACCCCAACCTCGGGCTCAATGACTTCTAACTCGGGGTCAATGACCCCAACCCTAACTCCCAACTCTCAACTCTCAACCTCAACCTCTGGGTCAATGACCCCAACCTCGGGGTTAATGACCCCAAACTCGGGGTCAATGACCTCTAACCCGGGGTCAATGACCTCAACCTCGGGGTCAATGATGTGTTTTGAAGCAACATGGAGTATGGAAATCTTCGACTGATACAGGGTGTTCCATTTGAAATAAAAAAGTTGTTACTACTTTTCGATAGAAGCGGTAACGCCGCAACGCTGAAAATATTTTAGCTCGATAGAACAAAACTTATTACCCAATTAACCAAATTTTCAGAATAATCATACGTCCTGTTCTCCAGAAACGTCTAACCTACCCTCGACCGTGAGTGATAAGCTTGAAAAAAATACTTTCAGAACCATATACAGGGTGTCCCACTAACGTCGGCGAGGTACGATATTATGGAAACCAAAAACCTCAGGCCTTAGAGAAAAGAAATTTGAGGACTAAATCGGCCAAGAGAAATTGATGGAAAATATTTTCAAGTTCCTATAATGACCGCTAGAGGGCACAATTACTATGACATGACTGAAAATTCGATTTTTCTCGGAAAATCACCATATCAAGGTACTATTTCCATGACGGAAATGGAGAGTTTGGCAAAGTTTGCGTAAGTTCGTTCTCATACTTTTTTCATATCTCGAAAGATAATGGTGGGGAAAGCTGTTGAAAAAATTATTTTTGAAATCGATGCTCCAAATTCGATCAACTTGGGCTCGAAAGAGAATTCAACAATCATTCGAACGCTTCATTCGATGTTGATCTCCAGTTCACAACGCGTCTACTAGAGGACGTTGTTCACCCAAGGTTCAGTTTTTTCGAATTTTCTAAAAAAATTCAAATGGAATGCTACAATTTTATATCATTGAAAAAAAAATTCTATGATTTCAGTTATCTTCATTAAGTTTGCGTTGCATGCAAAATGTGAGGTAATTTAACCCTATTCACCTGTGCTAGTGATTAAAACGGTTTTTATTCAAATGTTCAGCCTTTTGGTGTATTTGTGCGTTGATCTGGAACCTACTAGTCAAGAACTAAACTGCGATAACAGAAATTGAATTTTAATAATAACAAATGAAAAAATATCAAATACTCACTACATTCTGAAGCCATTTCTACAATGTAATTACGGAAACACATCTCTATCGACAAGTTACAACGAAAAAATGTCCCTACAAATGTACAAAATGCGTTCAATTATTTTCAATGCAACTAGCAGGATTAAAGAACGATTTCCATAGATATCACGATGAAAATAGAGGATTAGTTGATTTGTGATAGTTATTTGCAAATAACTCAAAAACGAATGAAGATATCGAATTGCGGTTTTCACCAAAATGTAGCCAATTTTATTTTCTTCAAACGTGATGATATGAATTTGTAGCATTCCATTTGAATTTTTTTAGAAAGTTCAAAAACTGAACCTTGGGTGAACAACGCCCTCTAGCAGACGCGTTGTGAAATGAAGATCAACATCGAATGAAGCGTTCGATTGATTGTGGAATTCTCTTTCAAACGAACCCAAATTGATGTAATTTGGAGCAAGGGTGTAGGAGATACATCGATTTCAATAATTATTTTTCAAACAGCTTTCCCACCATTATTTTTCGAGATTTGAGAAAAAGTATGAGAACAAACTGACGCAAATTTTGCTGAACTCTTAATTTTCGTTATTGAAACAGTACCTTGATGCGATGATTTTCCGAGAAAAATCGAATTTTCAGTTATGTCATAGTAATTGTGCCCTCTAGCGGTCATTTTAGGAGCTTGAAAATATTTTCCATCAATTTCTCTTGGCCGATTTAATCCTTTATTTTTTCTCGGAGCCCTAAGGTTTATGGTTTCCATAATATCGTACCTCGTCGACCTTAGTGGGACACCCTGTATAATAGGAATATACAGTCTTATTTAAAAGTATATATTGCTTAATTTTCTGAATTCAAACGTTTATGGAAATGAAATAAGGCGACTATTAGAGGACGTCCTTAGGCTAACGGATTTATGCACACCGCTTTTTTATTAATATGTTATTTCTCTATCATTATTGTTTTCACTAGAGATGTTGAAATCCAGGTTTACATTTCACCATTTATGCACACGAAACAACTCATTTATTTCATTAATTATTCTTTAAAAGATAATACACTCTCATCCTCTAACGACAAATTAAGGAGATGATTTTCGCCGGCGCGATTATGTCAAACGGATAAGGTTCTCATGTTTTTTAGCAAAAAATTATATTGTAGAAATTTCCATAATCTCAAAGCAATCCATAATCATAGGTCGCTCATGTCTTTATTTATGCTAAATTCAATGAACTGTAAATTTTGGAAAAATACATAAACATAAACGCAGGGATGATGCCATTAACATTTGGTGACCTCAGAACACCGTACTTTTGCGGAACGCGACAGTTATGA
Organism: Chrysomela aeneicollis; assembly: GCA_029955515.1. Taxonomy (NCBI): domain Eukaryota; kingdom Metazoa; phylum Arthropoda; class Insecta; order Coleoptera; family Chrysomelidae; genus Chrysomela; species Chrysomela aeneicollis. The sequence goes on along the minus strand of JARUHQ010000018.1, from coordinate 4,242,622 downwards.
AAATAATTACAATATAAAAAGACTGAGAAAGCAATTCAAAGGAATCACTTATTCAGACAGAGTCAAAGGGCCAGAGAGGCGTAGTGGAGTTGTGAATAAGTGATGCTGATCTGATCTTAGTTCTCTGAGATGGTCTCTGCGCCATTCTCAGATTTATTATCAACCGCTTAACGGGTGTTAAAGTTGTGAACGATGCATTGCCGTATACCTCCAGGCCCCCATATAATTAGACGATAGAATATATCATAAGGTATGTTTTTATTCTCTTATTTTTTTTTAACCAGAATTTACATATTTGTATTGAATAAATGTGGAATATGCTATTGGTTGGAACAAGTGGTTCATTTTCTACAGATAGAACTTGGTTTTAGGCAACCAAAGTTCGTGATAATACTCCCCCAAGATAAATGAACTTTTTGATAACTTCGATATAGTACGAAAGTGCTGGAAGGACATCAGCAAAATAAAATTATAATTGCCAGTTTGAACTGACATTTATACATAATTGCCAGATAGAACTGACAATTATACATAATTGCCAGTTTGAACTGACAATTATAATTGCCAGATAAAACTGGCGTTTATAGATAATTGCCAGTTCTATCTGTTAATTATCTATAAATGCCAGTTCAAACTGGCAATTATGTATAATAGGGTCATAAACCTCTAAATCTTTAGCAGAATTGATTGTCGTTTTCCGATACCTTACTAAACTACTACCGATATGGCATCAAAATTAAATCGGAATATTCTTATATTCTCGAGAAAATCGAAATCAAAAATAATTATTTGACAGCACCATATTTCTGCTGACGTCACCTGGTAGATCGGGATGGTATCGTAAAAATATCGAAAATAATAGGGAAGAAGAATTTTTTGACATAATTGATGGCAGATAAGTCAGATGACAATATGTCAATTTTTAATTCAAATTTTTTCGATTACGAAACTAATTCAAAACATTCAAAAGAGCGCATTAATTGATTGTTTATCATCTATATAACGCAAATCAGGTATTTTATATGAGTTAATAATATTCCTATAGGATTTTCTATACCACCTCTACGAAGTCAATGAGACGATTGAACAGACGAGTGAAAGACACTATAAAATAGACATAAAAATGAAGAATTAATTCAATTAATAACTTTATTGTCTGAGAAAAGTAGGTATGTGTTGATATTATTATTACATATTCACAATATAATGTAAAGAAGAAATCTCATATAAACTCACATCATAGATAGAGTACGTACAAGGTGGATATAGGATGGTGAAACAGCTCTTCAATTGTTTCTGCGAAAAACTTGTAGACCGTTTGAGAAGGTACTAATATTTCCACGACTTGAAAGAAGATGGCGGTAAGATCGATTATCGAAGAAGATTTCTGTTGCTTACGTATTTCTAGGGTTCACATCTGACAGACGTGACTTGAAACGACATTAAAACAATAAATTTTCGATAAAACTTGGATGAATATTGATATTTTGACTCTTCTCAATCATTTTTCATCTAGAACAGATGAAACTGATAAAAGTATGACAGATGCACAGTTTCTGTTTTACCGACACAAGGTATGTCGCCATCTCTGATAACTTCAGGAAATACTACGGTATATAGTCAAGTAGGCAAAGGTCTACAGTTTATTCTAGTGCTTGTTAATAGGAAGATGTTTCACCATCCTATATCCACCTTGAGTACGTACCTACTAAGAATAACTGAGGATTTAGGAAAATGCATTTATTATTTACAGAAGTGCTTTTTTAATAAGAATTCTTATATTCATGACAATAAAGATTTGGTTTATTAGCTCATACCTATTACTAAAATACTTTGTGCTCACACTTCAGGTTCTCATGATGTTCATGAACAAAGATTCAAAGAATAAGGATAAGAATTTTAACTTAGATCAAAATTATCTTCACGACAGCAATTACTTGCAGATGTAGCTGATGATATCTGTTGTCCTACTGCAAAACACCAAGTTTGTCTCATATCTCATATACACTTGGAATAGGAACAAATATGTCTTTCGAGAATCCACATTCATGTTGCTACATATGAAGCACAAGTCTTTGAATGCTTAAATTTTCTGAAAATAGTGGTCAGTGAAAAGTATAATGAACGCTGAATAATGAAATGAAACTCAATAGTAACTTACCTTGAATCATCCGAATATATTTTCGCAGGAAGAATTAAAAACGCCCAGTAATTTTCTACCGCCAACTGTCAAAGATGACAGAGATTGTCAATTCTACTTCCACTTCAATTAATGAAACAGAACCTAAACCAATCTACCAGGTGACGTCACATTTTTAGAAAAGGATGGAGAATTTTCGATTTTTGAATGCCGATTTTGGAAAAACCCTTGAAAATAGGAATTTCAAAAAAATATCGACGTATTCTCTGGAGGCCCGCGTTTCACATATATAATTTTTGAAAAAAAGTGTACAACCCTATTGTCAGTTCTATCTGGCAATTATGTATAATTGTCAGTTCAAACTGGCAATTATAATTTTATTTTGCTGTATGTCCGTTCAGCGCATTCGTAATATTCGCGAAAATCACGAAGTGGGTGGCCTCTGGTGTCGAATTCTCGAAGCCTTCCGAGGGTGATAAACGAAGCAATTTAGCATTGCATTTGCTAGGCTTTCGCATTATTTTCAATGAATTTGAATTATTGTGAATAGTTTTTGGACTTTTTTCGTGCTTATCAGCTGGTTACTGATATTATTGAAACATGCAGCCAGTTCACATGGTCGTAAAGACGAAATCGAGAAAGATTTGGTCAGTACCTGTTCAGTACCTGTTCAGTACCTCAGCGTTCTTCCTACCGTACAGACATCGTTCCCTTGGCACAAAATCCAAAATTTCAACTTCACGATTGTGTAAAAAATTTAATATCATGTTGAAAATAGAAAAACTTATTACCACAAACATTTACGTTTGTAATAAGCACTTCCTAGAAGTAGATTTCTGAAGTAAATGCCAAATTGAAGGTAGGTATGGTATGTCTCTTTTCAGGTAGAATCAAACAAATAATATCTGGTGTTGTGTTGTCTATTTTATTGTTCGTGATGAAAACCTTGATTTCACTTAAGGACCATCAAGAAGGAGAGTTAAACCAAGAGATAGGCTCAAAAAGAATGCAATTACTTCAATGAACATCTCAAAGTCATCACATGGAAACTTTAACAGTGCACAATGTAAGCTTGATGAAATCAAATTTTTATTTAAAATGAATAAGCCATGAATTGGATAAGTATTAATTGAGATAAATGAATTTGAATGACTGGTAGACCATAAGATCTCTAACTTCCTTGGTACATACCAGAGATTATCTATCTATGTATAAAGAAACCTTCAACTAACCGTTGTAAGGTCTCGTAGGAATGGATCAAAAAGACTGGTGAAAATCAAATAGGTATATTCTTGAAGAATATAAATTGCTTAAGTTTGACAAGTTTGATTATATATTGACAAATCTATTTTTATTTATATAAAAAACAACTTGACATCAGCTACTGCTAAAAATTCTGGAAAATAATAAGAATACAGAGTATTCTTTCTTAACACTATGTATCTATACAAAATACTTATTATTATGGACTATAAGTACATTGTGAATTCGAAAATAATAACTTGTGTTGCCTATTTAAGATATCTCAATATGAGCAGATGCACCACTACACTTACTTTTCTCAGAAAATAAAGTTAATTGATACATTTTTTGTTTTTATTTCTGTCTGTAATCATCTATTTTTTGGGTTAGAATAAAATTACAGCTTAATACAGATATATTCACACTTCCACTGCTAACTTCTCCATACAATCATTTTAATTTCATATGAGGGCTGCCTTAGAGCTGAAGTTTGAGAACATTAGTTTATTTATGTGTGTTCCATATCTATCCCACAAAGTATGATGTGACCAGCTTTGAACAATGCTTCTCGTTCTTTTAATGGTTTCTTCTTATTTCTGATATACTTTAGATACTCATCCCAATATTGGGCATTCTGGAAATATAACAATATAAAGATAAATCATTGAAATACAAATACCTTAGTGGCCCCATTGATTTTGCAGAGGTGGTTTGAAAAGCCTATAAAAACATAATAAATCCATAAACCTCATATAAAATACCTGTTTTGTGTTCTATAAATAATAACCAAACGATAGCACCCTTTCAAATATTTTGGATTCGTTAATTCTCTCCTAAAATGTGAATCAAAAGTTGACAAATTATTATTGAAAACATAACGAAATGTTTGTTTATCACCTTCATGTCAAGTTTTTGACATTTCTGCAGCGCCATCTATTGTTTCGTGATTTTCGCGAATAGGTTCATTGTCAAATAAGAAAAAAAAAAAGAAGAAGAAGAAACCGGAATTGAAAGTTATCCATTCAACCACTCGAATTCCCGCTGCCGCAGGCGATCGAAACGTCGGGACGCCCTCCACACACCCGCCCCCGGCAGTGAGGAATAAGAATGGACCGAGCGCTCGGGATGCGTTGCCCCTGCAGTAGCACATAAAACATGGCCCAGGTGGCGGTCCGCATTGGGCGGCGCATGCGCCTCCTCCTCGTCTGCCAACCGTCGAGAGACCGGCGGTGCAGTGCACCGACCGCGTCGCGACGCCAGCCCCAGACACCCGTCCGTCCGTCCGCACCTGTTGGCACGGCGCGATGCCCGCGAGCCGGAGGATGTTCCGGACGTGCTCCGGGTGTTGCTGATCTCGCCTCCGGGTCCATGGGGATGTCGCCCAGCGGCAGCTTGACGGTGATCGACTGGTGGTGGTGGTGGTTGTTGTCGGAGAGTGTGCGGGTGCAAGGTTGGTAGGGTTGGTTGCCTTGGAAGTGGTCAGTTATACACCAAGGATATTTTTTGATCGTCCAAGCTGTTGTAGTTGATAGTTTCGACAACATTTTCCTTTATGTAGCAGAATCTCCACCACTGCAGAAGAACTACTTTTAAAAACAATTTACTCACATGTGCGATGTGAGTTCGCTATCATAGTAAAACTATACTTGAAGAGGTGATAACAAAGAGAATTGCTTGCGTATAGACTATTCATACACCGAGCATATTTTTTGATCGTCCAAGCTGTTATAGTTGATAGTTTCGGCAACATTTTCTTTTATGTAGCAAAATCTTCACCACTGCAGAAGAACTACCTACCTTTAAAAACAATTGACTCACATGTGCGAAGTGAGTTTGCCATCGTATTAGAATAACTATACTTGAAAAGGTGATAACAAAGAGAAGTGCTCGCACAGAGACTCTTCAATTATACACTAAGCATATTTTTTGATCGTCCAAGCTGTTGTAGTTGATAGTTTCGGCAACATGTTCCTTCATGTAGCAGAATCTTCACTACTGCAGAAGAACTACTTTAAAAACAATTTACTCACATGTGCGAAGTGAGTTTGCTATCGTTGTAGAATAACTATACTTGAAGAGGTGATAACAAAAAGAAGTGCTCGCGAAGAGACTCTACAATTATACACCGAGAATATTTTTTGATCGTCCAAGCTGTTGTAGTTGATAGTTTCGGCAACATGTTCCTTCATGTAGCAGAATCTTTACTACTGCAGAAGAACTACTTTAAAAACAATTTACTCACATGTGCGAAGTGAGTTCGCTATCGTAGTAAAAGAACTATACTTGAAGAGGTGATAACAAAAAGAAGTGCTCGCGAAGAGACTCTTCAATTATACACCGAGAATATTTTTTGATCGTCCAAGCTGTTGTAGTTGATAGTTTCGGCAACATGTTCCTTCATGTAGCAGAATCTTTACTACTGCAGAAGAACTACTTTAAAAACAATTTACTCACATGTGCGAAGTGAGTTCGCTATCGTAGTAAAAGAACTATACTTGAAGAGGTGATAACAAAAAGAAGTGCTCGCGAAGAGACTCTTCAATTATACACCGAGAATATGTTTTGATCGTTCAAGCTGTTGTAGTTGATAGTTTCGGCAACATGTTCCTTCATGTAGCAGAATCTTTACTACTGCAGAAGAACTACTTTAAAAACAATTTACTCACATGTGCGAAGTGAGTTCGCTATCGTAGTAAAAGAACTATACTTGAAGAGGTGATAACAAAAAGAAGTGCTCGCGAAGAGACTCTTCAATTATACACCGAGAATATTTTTTGATCGTCCAAGCTGTTGTAGTTGATAGTTTCGGCAACATGTTCCTTCATGTAGCAGAATCTTTACTACTGCAGAAGAACTACTTTAAAAACAATTTACTCACATGTGCGAAGTGAGTTCGCTATCGTAGTAAAAGAACTATACTTGAAGAGGTGATAACAAAAAGAAGTGCTCGCGAAGAGACTCTTCAATTATACACCGAGAATATGTTTTGATCGTTCAAGCTGTTGTAGTTGATAGTTTCGGCAACATGTTCCTTCATGTAGCAGAATCTTTACTACTGCAGAAGAACTACTTTAAAAACAATTTACTCACATGTGCGAAGTGAGTTCGCTATCGTAGTAAAAGAACTATACTTGAAGAGGTGATAACAAAAAGAAGTGCTCGCGAAGAGACTCTTCAATTATACACCGAGAATATGTTTTGATCGTTCAAGCTGTTGTAGTTGATAGTTTCGGCAACATGTTCCTTCATGTAGCAGAATCTTTACTACTGCAGAAGAACTACTTTAAAAACAATTTACTCACATGTGCGAAGTGAGTTCGCTATCGTAGTAAAAGAACTATACTTGAAGAGGTGATAACAAAAAGAAGTGCTCGCGAAGAGACTCTTCAATTATACACCGAGAATATGTTTTGATCGTTCAAGCTGTTGTATTGATAGTTTCGGCAACATGTTGCTTTATGTAGCAGAATGTTCACCACTTCACATTGCATGTCTTCAAATTCACTTCTCTATATGATGAAAATAATGAAGTAATAATTGTGGTGAGGTGTGGTGAGTTTTTTTAGGAATATGTGGTGGCGCAAGGTTGGTAGGGATGAAGGGTAACGTTCTACGGTTGATTGCCTTGGAAGTGCTTTAGATTATACACCAAGAATATTTTTTGATCGTCCAAGCTGCTATATCTGATAGTTTCAGCAACATTTTCCTTCATGGAAAGAAAACGAAGTGTGCTATTATAGTACTATGTACCATGTACCATGCAATAAAATTAATCAACTCGAACGTTTTCGGCAATTTGCCATCATCAAAGAGCGCGTCTTCGACAATGATCCCTTCAAAATATAAACATCAAAACTTAGAGAACTTTATCTGTCAACATCCCGAAATGAATTTGATGTTTTGATAAGGCTTTCTAAGTTTTGATGTTTATCTTTTGTAAGGATCTTTGTCGGAGACTGGCAAATTGCCGAAAACGTTCGAGATGATTAATTTTATTATATGGTGTACTATAACAATCTTCGTTTTCTCTCCAAAATTTCGAGTACACATTACCGATCTCAATTTCAACTTTCATTAATATGACAGAATCCTCAATCTAGTGCAGACGAGCTACTTTAAAAACAAAGTACTCACTTGCGCGAAGTGAGTTTGCTATCGTAGAGTGGAATAACCATACTTGAAGAGAATATTTTTTGATCGGCCGAGTTGTTGTAGTTGATAGTTTCGGCAAAATTTTTGCATTCATACTAACCACCACGAATTTACGAAACAAGGGGTACCTACTGTGCTACGGTTGGTTACCTCGAAAGTGCTCTTATTGACTATACACCCAGAAATTTATCGTCCAAGCTGATAGTTTCGGAAATATGTTCCTTTTTGTGACAGAATCTGCAATCAAGTGCAGAAGAGAGCACTTTATTCCGTGTATCAGAGCTACTTTCAAAAGGATTTACTCAAAAGTGCAAAGTGAGATTGCTATCGTATTGAAGAGTGTTGTTTTTCTACGGCTGTAAAACAAAACTACCTACTTTTTCTTTACCGTTTTTTTAAAGACAATTGGGTCAATACCACAATTAACTCATTTTGGTGTGGTGAATTTTTCAGGTAAAGTGTATTACGCAAGGTTGGTAGAGCTGGGAGATATCATCCCACGCTTGGTCAAAAGTGCTCGAGAGACTCTTCAATTATAGGAGATACCGGGAAAATTGTGGCCCCCTAAGCATTTTTGACCGTTCAAGCGATATTTTATAAAGAATCTCCACCACACAAGTATAGATACAAATATAGATATTAGATTTATATTGCTGTTATTGAATTGAACATTTGAGGAATAACAATTACATCATCACTTTCACACAGCTGTATCGACTGGCTACAATATATATACAGTGTCACACATAAAGTTCGCGACATATGGAAGTTTTTTTTATCAATATGTGCTTGAAAAATGAGTAAAATACAGCATCTTTCCTTATTCCATGTCCTGTCAAATTTGATATTTTTTTCGAAAATCCTCAAAAAAGTTGCTCAGTTTCCAATTTCATACATTTGTTTCAAATTTGGACTATCTACAGTCACTTCGACTTTTTTCCATTATTAAAATTTTTTCGAATCTTCCGCTCTATCGATACAATCTTCACTACTGCCTACTGTTTACTTCGGCAGCAGTGTTACTTCAGAAATAATTCACTCACAATATGTGCAATGGTTCTTCGCCTTATCGAAGGAAAGTATCTATACAAAGAGTTATGACACGCAGTGATCAAAGGAACAGAAGCTATTTATCTCCAAGAGCAGACTGCATAATAATATAGAATACGAACTTTATTCAAAGAACTGCTCATACAATTTAGGAACGCAATTTCTAATGAGATGAATATGTATAATTGTGATGAAAAAGCACAAACTCTGTCTCCCATTCAAGGTGAGTATGTTCCTCGATTCTTGTTGTATATTCTGTTCTTCGTAATGTTGTATGAAGGTTCATTATTCATTCAACAGTAATGTTCAACATTCGGTTTGTTGAAATCACTATGCTAATATCAGGATACCAATCCTTGAAACAGCGTAGTCAGTCAATCCTGTTATGCAATCTGTTTCTCACGATTGAAATTATCTTCTAGCTTATAAAAATGCCAATCTTCGTATGCCCACCTTTCTCAACCAACAAAATTCCTTCTCCATTTCTTAGATATGATGCAGTATATATCCATCATCTGACCTGTTGAGAATACTGGCAATATAAACCCCAAGGGTTTCGTATCAATATTCGCATTCTTTTTCTCCTCAAAACTTCTCATTCTTTCCTATATGTTGCGGAAGTAACGAATTCGTTACTCTGGTAGTCCTGATCTTTCGCAACTTGGATGGCTTTGAGCATATTTAAGCTGAAATAGTTTAATTCGATATTTGCGTTGTATGTATTTTCACAAATAACGAAATATAGTCACTTCCTGACTATTTCACCACATAACATCAATTCCAGACGATCCCAGACAATTGATGTTGCATAAAAAACAATGTTCCAATGAATATATCAAAGTTCAACTTAAAAAAAATAAAAAATAAAACATTTTGGAATAACTTTTTGTACCCACAATGTTGATGACAATACTTTTATCGAAGTTTCTGAATTTTGTATCAAATCCAGTTATTTCAATTGCAAGAAGAATTTTCAGAAACATATCTATGATGGTTCAATTAGGAAAAGACAACTGAACTATCGTTTGTTGTCCTTTCTTCGAACGTTGACGACATATTCACAGCAACTCCTGGAGAGAAATAGATCGATAGTGGATAAGGACCGATAAAACGCATGATAGGGACATGAGAAAAATTGATGATAAAGATTCCACTGTTCTAATGGAGCTACATATGCAGTGACAGTGAGCGTAAGATGAGGATGAACAGCATGGGTATCTCGGTAACCGTAAAAAACTAGGTCGAACAAGCAAGAAGTTGCACCATTGAGGGGTCTGAGGGGTCAATACATATAGATGTTGAGAAATCCCAACATAAATTTATCTTTCGTAGATATTCATGGAAAACGAAATTTGGCGTTTTGGTTTTTATTCTCTTCTGAAGTTATTCAAAGAGTTTTCATTTTATTGCAAATGCAGCAACGAACGGAATATTTTGTTTTCTTATTTGTTTATTCGGAAGAAATGCTTTTCAATAGTTTTTCAACATAATCTAAAATTCAACTAACCGAAACAATAAATATGAGTGAAAAGGCAAGAAATAGTCTCAAACTAAAACATAGTAATGTTCGAACAAATTACCCCTAGTTTGTAGACATATTGGTATGTCTCACTGTGGATCTCCATGCTATTCAACCTAATCTTGGGCACACTGTATACTAGAGAAATTGTTTATAGTTTCGATTTCACGAACTTCTTTTCGACAAGAAAGCCTCCCAGTCAAAAATTCTTTTTCACCAAGGTCCAGAATGTGTAGTTTCTTCTTCTATTTCTTCATTGATATAATAAATACTACATGGTTTCTCAGAAGATTTCTTATAACTTCTAACTCAGATTTATATTGGTGGAATGATACTGCTCCAAAGTTCACCTATAAAACTATTAGTTGAATAGTTTGTTTCCTGGTTGGATGAGAGTTGAATCAATATACCTGATTCGAAATTTCATATAGAAATATTCAGCATACCTAAATTGCGAATATTAAAGAAAGAGGTTTCTCATAAGAGGGAAAAATCATAAAAGCTTACAGCTAATCAGTTTTGGTAACAAAATACACATAAAGAGCATATGTATGTGATATAAGATCGTTGGATCTTGAAATAAATCTATCAAAAGAACGAGAACATCCCCTTTCTGTGACATTGATGATTCATTAGAAATATCATTATTATTATTTCTATTCGAGAAAAATGTTCTAACGTTTGTAGGGTAGATGAGAAAAAAAATAATGAGTTCATTAACACAGTGAAAAGTAATATATGATGAGTAACATAAATGACATCTAGGTATCTTGTAAAAAAATATATCTGTTTTTTAGTGCACCTATATTTCAATTGGTAAGTCAAATGATTTGAGGTGAGCTATTCTCACAGGATATATGTGAGAGCTTTATATAGTTATACTTACATGTAGCTTTTATTCATCGAATTATAGAATAAGCTAACAATGTATTTATCGATCAGATCTGTATGGCTTTTGAATTTTGCTAGAATATTTTCGAGCAATGACCACATATTCAATTTCTTATAATAGAAAAATCCAATATTACAATTTTTGAAGTTATTTATGATGCATGTCGTTTATCATCTTCAGATGAAATAATAGTATATTATATGATACAAGTTTTATAAGACGCTCTTTCTTACGCAAGCGAACAAGTGCGACAACGTATCTTATAAAACGTGTGTCATATGCAATTTTTTCTATTTTGAATTGAATTGAAGAAAAAAATTGATTCAATATCGATAAATAACAGAAACATCTTCGATTGGTAACAATGATGACATTGAAATAATTAAAATCTGACGCACAAGCGTAAAGTTTACAGTTGAGCGATTTTGATTATTGCAATACCAGCGGTGGAAAATTCAATGTTGTTATTGTTTTTATTGGTCAATTCAAATGAAATTACACTCTGAATTGAAATTTACCAATTAAATAATTGAGTTTTTGACTGCTAATATCACAAAATCCAAATCGCTCAGAAGTAAACTGGGCTTAACTCTTCTGACTTTCATTTGACAGTTCGATTGTACCAATCTCCGAAAAATAAAATATGCGTATCGAAATAGAGGCTATTTCGACCCGCAATTGCGTAGCACAATTACTTCATTACACAACCAAAATAGAAAAATTAATTATATGATTGCGAACCTAATCGATAAAATTAAGTGTTATAAAGAATATTTTTTGGGGACTCTCTCACATTAACTACAATGAAAACTCAATGTCAGATTTCTCAAAATTTTCTATCATGTATATTATTATTATTATTATTATGACATAAACATTTCTAACGCCTTTTATCAGGACTTGCTTATTTTGCACAATCTACTTTCCCCTGAAAAATTTTCACCGATGTTTTTTGACCTCAGGAATCCGAATTTGATGCCATGCCGAAACTCGAAATTTCACTGATATCTATCATTCTTTTTTACTTGTATTGAAGAGAGAAACATATACCACTGAGTGCGGTTTTGCTGTTAGCTATGGCAGTTATAATGGTATCAGAACATATATTTTCAAAATGGCCGTTGATGTCTACGTTGCCTAGGTGATGGAATAGAAAGAAATTCTGAGAAAAATGCCATATTTATAATGTTTCTCTTAGATAAAAGCATAATAAATCTATGAAGATTCAATATTTGCCGAAAACTCTCGAGGCAGATAGGGAGAAATTTCGAACTTTGGAATGGATTATCTCGATTATTTCATTCATGCTAAAATACACGTTTTTGATTGGTTGAAATGATTGTGTTGATAAGCAATAATACCATGTTTTCGATTTTGTATTTCGGCTCCTGATTGGTTATTGGATACCTACATGCTGTGTTTTCGTTTCTGTATTTCGCTTTCTGATTCGTAGGCAGTAGGGTAGTTTAATTAAACACAACGACTTACCAGTTGCAATCTGTCATATTATTTTCCGATTTCCTGGTAAAGAAATGAATGCCACTACACCAAATTTTCGTCTGAACCACGATAAACACACACTAATAATATGTATCCACTTCATATTCCACAAATTCTAAACAATTTCAGCATATAATCAATCTAATGTAACCTAACCACACAAATTGTGACAACAATCAAAATGAATTTAGCTCAGTAGTACCTAGTGCATAGGTAATCTTGCCTACATCATACAATGGCATACATGTATTGTTGGTTGCATAACGAATCTTTTTGTGTCGAACTACAATGCATAATCAAAATATCTAATTCCATAAACTGGAACTAAAATAGGAAATCATCAAAAAGGCTTCGATTTTATTCATGAAATAATCTGAACAAATACAACTTGTGTTATTGATGATTATCGAATATTCCTTCTTTTTTTCGAAACCAATCATGTTGCTGTGTCAATTGTTTTGTAGGTTATGAATCTACTTCGTCGCTGATTGGTCATAACCTGTTGTGTTAAGGCTCTTACACACGGGGCGTGGCTTGTTTTGTGTAATCATTGTTACATGAATAGGGTAAATTTTTCAACAGTCATAGAAAAATGTATTTTTTACCAGCACTGTAAAAAATAATAATAATTACGCCCATGATCAAGGATAACCTTTTTCTGGCGCTCTGTATTTATTAACAACAATTCAGTAGTATCGTTTGATTATCGTTGGAATTGTACTATATTGTAAATGCATTGGTTGATTGATTTAAAGAAAAAAGTTGCATATAAGGCTTGAGGCTTTGTTGTTTGAAAAACATTTTCATCGATTTATGTTTATGCGGTGTTAAAGCATGCGGCGTAATTTAAAATTTTGTAGCAAAGGATAGCTTCTTCACCCATCTAAGAATTCAAATTTCAATTCAATAATGATCGCTATATAATTCTATTCTGTACGTTCATCTGCCTAATTGGTGGTTTCATCTGAACTTCGATCCAATCAATGATTCCTCACACTAGTCGCACATCTGATAATTGATTTGATTCTAACTATGGTACTTCAATATGATTGGTAATTAATTCGATTGTTCAATACGTTTCAGTGAATCGAATAATCTCCAAGTTCCACCAGATTATTTGTAGTGTTTGTTGTTATCTTCATCAGTGAATTAGATCTCCTTCTGGGTTTCTATTAAATAATATCTTCGGCTGATTGAAATCGATAATCACTGCCTACCTTTTGAGGTTTCGGATTTTGGTATCGAAATATAACCATGTTTCACCATTTTCCATCAAAACTTTTCGATTGAGAGAGTTATTCTCTAACAAGAAAATACCTGCGGAAGATAAGTTTATATACAGAATAATTATTCAAATTAGTAGAAGGTTAAATGGGGGCATAGTTGTGTTACTTCATGCTTATTCTTATAGTCAAAGAAAATTAACGATAGCTCTTGAAATATTTGAAAGAAATAGAATTTTTGAGTCATTTTCATAATTTCTTTTTTCTTTACTGAACAATGATCCATAAATTGGCATATAAAGTTCTTGAATTCGGCATCATGACTTTATCTTTTCAAATTCCTAGATATTTTTTCCATCATTTCTACTGTCACTAGTGCCCTAAATACATTCATACTTCTCACTATTTTAACGTTTGGGCTTCGAAGCCATTCCAACCACTGGAAAAATAATAATCAACAATTAATATTATGTTGAAACCATTGTGGAATACAAAGTGATGCTCTAAAATATCACCCTTCCCCCTGGCTCATGAATTAATAAAATAACGATGCACCTTCTGAGATATTATTTTGTATTTATCTGGTCTCTCTTCATTATTATATTATTATTTGATGTTACCCATAAAAAGTTATCGAGGGGATGAGATCTGGCGGTCCTGCAGGCCACTCACTCAACCACTCCTTGATTTTTAATCCATTGTTCTGGAAATTCATTGTATGATAAGTCTCTCACTGACCTTATTGAGAGGCGGAGCTCTCAGGATAATTATTATATTTCTTTCGTAAAATATTGATTCAATCATAATCAACGATGAGTTTGAAGTGACCAAAAGGTGGGTTATGAAATAAATATTGTTTGTATAGATATTCCAAGGGGTCAATTCATGGTGAAAAATATAGAAGAAGATGCATTTCTGTATTCGAAAAATAAATTTTATAATAACCACGAGAAGGCAAAACGTCGAATTTAAAAACTAAGAATGCTATTTCGTAGGTAGCGGAAAATGAGAATAGTTTTCCAAAAATTCCGTTACTTTTGAAATATTTCTAAAACTAAAAAAGTGATCGTGAATTTTTTTTCACCATGATAATGAACATAACATTCTTCAACTTATGCTTCATCAATTTCATCTGAGATCATCTCGCTTAACCATCTATGTTAGAATAATGCTTTTATTCAATGAATGGCATCCAGATAAACATGTTACTAGAAAATCTTTTTCAGAATTGGTATGAAGGATTCATCAAATCAGATTACTAGCCAACAATAAATATACTATCTCAATTCCATGAACTTTGGCAGTAGCGACAATATATCTAAGCAGTCTTTTGAGATATCTGCAGAAGTCAGGATATCAGCAATATAATCAATTACTTTTTAATTGCCCATGAACATGAAAATCATGGCAATCATGGCATACATAAAATGGATCTTCCTTCGTAGATGCATCATGGCTCCATTCATTGCAATATAAACATTGCACCCATGTCGCCATGTCTCCTTACTACAACTTTCGCCGTATAGTTCTTGGCAAACTAGACAAAAGCATTCCTCCTCTTTATCGCCGTAAAAAGAAACTCATTACAAACGTCCCCAATTGATGTGTTACAATCATCCCCGCATTGACATTATACAAATTATCAATTTGAAGAATCCTTGATGGATATACCAACGACAAGTACTGTATTCAGAAGAGGAAACATGCATGATTCATTTGGACAGCGCGACGTTGCTGAATAAGAATTAGAACCTTCCTGATTGAACAAAATAAATGGACTTTCAAAAATCGTTCAGCACACTCACAGCAACTTTGGCATTGCTGTGAAGCACTGTCTTGATCATTGCATACCAAACTCTTCCCAATCTATCTTTGGAAAATATAAACTCTATCTAAAATAATAAATATAAACATAAAAAATAAAATAAAAATATAAACTCTATCTAAAATCTATCTTTGGAAAATATAAACTCTTCGTGATACCATTGCCAAGCTCATTCAGTTTTCCTCATAATTAATTGTTACTTTCGTACCCTGTTACTTTTTTCCCCTCCGAACTATCCTACTCTCCGAACTAACTCATTCACCAAAACTTTGAACGTTGAATCACTATTTGTTTGACACCAGAGACTATTTGACTGTCCCTAGAAGTTCTATTATCTTTTGTTCAAAAACGAGATAGAGATACTGTCTTCCCAATCTATCTTTGGAAGATATAAACTCTTCGTGAGGACCTGTTTGCGCCATTGCCAAGCTCATTCAGTTTTCCTCAGAATTAATTGTTACTTTCGTACCCTGTCACTTTTGTCCCCTCCGGTTTACCCTACTCTCCATGAACTTACTCATTCACCAGAACTTTATACGTTGAATCACTATATTTGTTTGATACCAGAGACAATTCGACTGTCCCTAGAAGTTCTATTATCTTCTGTTCAAAAACGAGATAGAATTACCTCATTCATGAGCAAAGTACCATTGTAAATGCCCATAATTGAGTTCTAGATGGGATGGTATAAACTGTCAAATTTTTTTTGCCATCGTACGAGGCAGAGCGCTTTTCTCGGATACCCATCAGCTCCATTTTTCTTGCAGTGGTGTGATTTTGCTGACCTCTTCGGCGCCATTCGGTGATGATCTGCCGAGATGACGATGTGGCAGAGCGGGATGGGGGGACATGGGGGGAAAAACAATGCCTGGATGAAGCTGATGGGCATCGTCCACAAGGAGAGGCGCCACCATGATTCGGGAGCCATACCGACCGACAGGACTCTCAGTCAGTAAGTCGATAGTTCCGATTGTTTTCATCTTATCGATGCCTTTGATATCAATGGAGGACTTTGGTTCATGTTACCAGCCTCTAGATTCATCTAATTATGAGAAGGGGAAACTTAAAAATATACACCAAGTCTCCCCTTCTTAAAATCCCTGGACAACTTTGAGAAAAATGTATGATTTCCACAATTTATCATCTACTTATGTCAACAACTCACATAGGAAAATCAATTTGGAAATGATTTTGGTTCCTACCGAAATTATGTTTCTTCAATGGTATATTGTAGGGGAAGGGGGTCGTTAAGGCTGTGCAGCCTCTCAAGCACCTCGACCTATTAGATCTTTTGTGCGTAACCCTCAATCTATTATATATTTATTAGTTTCCTGGGAGCTAGGTTCCTGACATCGAAGGGCTCTAAGAAGACCCCTTCCAGGAACTTGAGCCTCTTGCAGAAGAGTGCTGGACATTCGCAGAGCAAATGTTCTGCAGTTTCAGCGAAGTTCTCGCAGTAGCGGCAACTATCACTCTCTATTTCACCCATCTTTTTGAGGTGATATCTCAGAGGGCAGTGTTCATTGAGGAGTCCCGTTACCAGTTTCAAGTCTTTTTTGTACAACCCGAGAAGTTGTTTAGCTTTCCTTGGTGCGAGGCTCACTAGCCTTTTCGCTTGTCTTTGTCCTGGCACTTTATTCCAGTGAGATTTCATTTCATCTGCTTCCCAGCGTCGGAACTCTTTTCTCAAGTGGGCTTTGGCAAGTCCACAGGAGGGTTCTGGGCCAAGAAATTGTGTATTTGCCCTTTCTTTGGCAAGGCAGCCTACTTCCTCGTTGCCTTCACCTCCCTTATGACCTGGCACCCACATCAAAGTGATCTGGTTGTTCGCTGCCAGTTGTCACAGGTATTGTTTACAGTTCCAAGTCAGTTTAGACTTACTAGTGTATGACTTCAGAGCTTTCAGAGCTGCTTGGCTAGCTGATAGAACATAGATTTTTGCCCTTCGAGGCATTCCTGTGCACATATCTCTATAGCATGTAAATCTGCTTGAAAGATGGTTGGGGTGTTAGCAAGGGATTTTGAGAGCCTGAAATTTGGCCCTGTAACTCCCACTCCAGCCCTTCCATCCATCTTGGATCCATCAGTATACCACACTAATGCATCCCTTTCCAGTCGAGGTCCGTTATATGTGCAAATTTGGTGGTTGTTTATGACCACTTCAAACTGCATTTCGAAGTCGTATCTAACTGGCATGATATCTGTCGGTTTAGACATGGATTCTAGGGAAATATTTTCCAAAATCTTCAAGTATCCAGTCCGATTTCCTGATTTGAGATTCATTGTCTGACTCAGTCTGAAGGCACTGATTGCTGCTCACAGGTGCAATGGTGGAAGGTTCAGCAATACCTCTGTTAGATATGATTTGATGAATCTAGAGGATGGTAACTTGGACCCCGAAGTCTCCATATGGTACTTGACAGTAGACACACGCGAAGAACAACTTTCATTTATCATAAATCGAATCCCGTAACACACTGGTAAAATAAAACTGGATCCACATAATTGAATAGATGATCCTTTTATTTATAATATGAAGAGTAGCATATGGTACGTGGACTATTTGATGATAGTTGCCTCTAGACTGCACCTACTGCAGGATTATTCGCAACTCGAAAGATACAACGATCAATTCACCGAATTGTCCGCAGAGAGCGTTGGTTACAAATTATCTAGGGAAGAAGCGAACACTGTTAATTTCTGCACAGTACGAATAAAACCCAATGGTACGATGTGAACTGGCATCGAACATCATAAAGTGCCTTACTCATCACACAAACTGGGTAGTAGACTTTTTCTGAAGTTCGATATCGGTTCCTGATACTTTCTAAGATGGATTCTCCAGCTTGAAAATCAATACTGAAATTACTCGACCATTCACACCATGCTGGAATCATATATTCGATAGATGCGTATATTCCGTATGGCTAGCGAATTATATTTTCAATATACTTACAAGCCCAACAAAATCATCTGGACTCCTCATTTATGATAGGAAATTGAGATAGAATTGTATAGACCAGCAAGCTGGTATTAGAGCTTACGAGACATCACCGCTACTAGACTGGCTATCATTTCCATAAATAACATAGAAGTCCCATCTTGGATACTTTCATTTTATTTCTTGAAGAGCTGTACTGCCCCAGTTATACATCGCCAGATGTTCTTGGAGATTATCAATAGATTCTCGAATTTCATCATTATCTACACCGATGAATCAAAAACAGTATGAGTTTGTCGCGCATTTTTCTTGATCACTTTCTCCTAACGCTTTCATATTTACAGCAGAGCTTCATGCTATCTGGCAGGACCTTCAATTCTGCAAATCCCCAATGAGCAACCCGTAGTAGGTCAATTGGGCCCGTTATGCACTCGCCATTTCTAGGAATTGTTTCAGTCTTGGAGGTAACCTATATCGCGGGCAAATTTGGTTATCCTTCAGACCTCACCTTTCTCACACTCTTCGGGTTCAAGATAATGCTTCCGAGGTGCTCTTCCCGTATTGCTGCCACTGCTGAGCACTCCGTGAGAATGTGGGTAGCTATTTCCTCATCCTCCAAGTATCGCCTGCATTCAGTACCGTCAGTGATACCCATAATGTTGAGGTATTTGCTTAGGTGTCCCGTTAGAAGCACCACCACTATTCTGATTTCCTTTCTGCTCAGTGTGAGCGAGGCTTTGGTTCCCTTACTAGAGAGGCCTTCGGGCTTCGATGTTGAGTTTAGATTGTCTCATGTCAGGTGCCTCTTTCCATGCATTCTGGAATTTTGCTTCCAGAATTGTCTTCATGGTTGAGATACTCCATGATATATAATTCAATAGTTTGTGTGGTAATTTTTTTCTTCGTATTCAACTTGATAAAACAGTTGAATTCATATGGGCACCAAGCTATGTTGGAATAAGGGAAAACAAAAAGGCTAACTTGAGGGATCTGAAACCCTATGTTCTGCCTTGGCGACCTTCGGGCTCTTGCCTAGGACTGACACATATCTGATATATGCTCCAATATAATTCTAACTACTGTGGCGGAATAATAATGGTACCTCAATAGTATATTGAACAACGAGAATGGAATGACATACATTTCCTACGAGTATGAAATGGTCATTCCGTACGAGTTCTACACTATAATTTTTATACGACTGTTATAATATACAATGTGAGTAAAAATCAACAACATGATAATAATAGGTTTGTTCTAGCAGCGATTTCGAATAGTTTGCAATCATCCGGAGCATGCGCATACTGATTTGCGTTTATTAAATCAGTATGCGCATGCTCCGGACGATTGCAAACTATTCGAAATCGTTGCTAGAACAAACCTTGTATTGGCGGTATGTTCACAATGTTCTACATTTAGAAATCATCATTGAACACATAGTGAAGGTATTTCGTGACCTTATATTATGCAAATGTCTAGGATATTGCAATATGCGGCAATTAAAAAAGACATCAATTTCTCGGACAACAATTTGATCACCATATTAAAATCTGTACAATCTTTAGAGAGTGCACTTCTTAACATTTTTGAGTATATTAGATAAGTTGAATGAAATAACTTGATTTCAAATTCAGATATTTTTTTATATACAGGGTCTTTTATTTTTCCGACATGGACACCAATTTCGGATTTTTCATTGATATCAACAAGTTCAATATTTTGATGGAGTTATTGACGACCAAAGTCGATCACTGCGAGTAGATATAATTCAATGATCTGCGAGGCATAAGCCAGAAAAGTAGCTGTTTTCTGCTCATTGGTGAATAATTAGGATGGTTGGGTTTTCTCAATTTGTTTTTACTTTCAAAGCTTTTTATCAACTGTGATCGTCAGAAACTGAGTCATTTTCCATCCAAATATGCAACTCGTTGATATCAATGGAATCAGAAAAGAAAGTTACATCGACCTGTCTAAAAATTTACTTATTGTTCCATTCGAAAAACAAAAGTTGTTGTCCATTTCGGGGAAATGAAGGACCCTGTATATCGAAAAACATCTGTTTATCAAAATTCAAGTCATTTAATTCGACTTTTTTATTTAGCTTTTTTCTTTCTTCGAAAACAAAAAATATGGAGAGGGGATCAATTTTAAGAGGCATACATTGAAAGTACATTGAAAAGTTTTTCTTTCGCGATGATAACAAAATAAAAGAGGATGGTCATGGTCTTGGTATCTCCCTATTCTGGGGGTTCAGCTTTGTGTAGTAGTTTTAGAAGTAAGCTAGATGAATTCACAAATTTTGAAAGTAATAAAATATATCTATTTGGAACATGTATCCCATGTCAATATTCATTTGATGTAACTATATGGTTAGAAATTCTATATGACAATGAACATTCAGAGATGTACATTTATTATAGTTCCTCAGTACATCTATCGCAATTACATGACCTTTGTGGGATTTTTTCCCCTATCAGTGCTAGCAATTACCAAGGTATCTTTTTGAATTATTTTGAATCCTTATTACTCGAGAATGAATTCAGACAATAAGGATTATTTATCTATTTACACTATGAGCTATCTAATGCAACATTTTGGCGAAAGTTTATTCAGTAAACTTTGTTGAGGTCGAAATTACTTGGCTCATAGCAGATGTAGGCACGTACCATCCACAAGAACTGTCAGACTCATTAATTATAAACCGAGATACTCGAGATACTATGATATGCGTGTTATCGTTTATTACGTCTTGTTATAGCTGGTAATGAATTGTTAACATTTGCTGTGATAAATTATCATGGGAGACATTTTTCACTGAATGTCCGCTGTCTGATGACGAAGTGATAAATGATACGACATGATCTATTTCGGAAACTGGAGTCAAACTTCCTGAAAAGCAAGTCTGCATGCAACGCCTGATAAAATACCAGAAAAATTCATTGAAAATCAAAATATCGCGAACATCAGACTTGTAACTTAGTTATTGCGACTTCTGTAAACATTTTTGGATTATTAAAAATGCTTGTACCTCCGAACATTTCTGATTCGAAACTTTCAAAATTCCATCAGAATTACCCTCCTAACAACAAACCCACTAGAATAGTAACACTCCAAATTGCCTGAAGCCAACATGTAATTTATATTTATATGTTTTTCCCCCACAGAGGTTGCCACATCATTACATTTGAAAGTGATAATCATCCCAAGTCCCAAGACCACATTTTTTCAAGATTCCCAAGTATATGTAGGATTTTCCTTCGTAGTTCTAGGATGTTGAAGTCCAAGTTCTTGAATGGGTAGATCGGGAAGAATAATTCAACACTCCGTATCGATGCTTGACAATTTAATTCGATTAATATCACCCACAGTGTCAGTATTTTCGAATACTTATCAAATCCTAATACAATGGAGACTGTTGGTAGTGAATATACATAAACTCATCAAATTACTTGAGTATAACGTCTATAACAATTTCTAAGCCACGTCTCGACTCTGAATTTTCAATATTGAGATAATTATTGTCTCGCAACTCTAAACTAATAGCAATTTCCATTGGTAAAACCAGTGCGCACTCAGTGTATACACTCCTCTTTTTGTCACATTTCTGAAAGAGAGACAGAAATATACAGAGTGTATAAAAACTCGGCTAGTTCATGACCGATGGAAATTGCTATAAATCTCTTTAATCATATGTTGTTGAATTATGTTGCCTTGTTACTACTGAAATCATTTATCTTTCATTTCTATAGTTACACAAAACTATATCAAAACATTTATTTAACGGATGATTGAAATATAGAGTATCCTACATATATCCTTCTGTTGGTTGAGTGTATCAAAAGCTATGTATTCAATGTTCATCATATAATACAGTGCCTCATTTATATATAAGTGGTTGACAGATAGCTCGTCTATCTGGAGATTGTGGCATTTCTGGTGAATGCGTCAACGCCGCTAATTTTGTTCAACCGATAATCGACCGAAAGCTGACAGTGACAGCGCGAAACGTCTCGTTTTCAAATCAAATTTCGTTTGATGGTTCATTAAACGGCATTTTTCCAGTTTTGTGTGAAAATTTGAATAGGATTTTACCTAAAAACCATGTTTATTCTGTTCAAAATCGAATTTAAAGGGTGGTGAAACACCGTTGAATGTGTAAGAGACTATTTAAAAGTGGTGACCGGAACACAAGATTCCACTGGTGAGTTACTCAGTGTCGTATCATTCGTTGTATAAACATTATTCACCCATCCTCATATGCAAAACGATTTTTGGTAATTTGAGAACATTCCCCCGAGATGAAAAGTTATTGGATATATGTAAAAATATGATCAGGAAAGAGAATATTTAAAGAGACGCTAGAGTTTGCTCGCATTTCACTACGAGTGATAAAATGTTTGGCCCAAGTGGTAAAAGAAAATGCTCAGAATATTAGATAAGCCTATATTTAGTGGAATGGAAAAGTAATAACATGTTTGATGTTATATTTCTCAAGTTCGACACTATAAAACTTTATATTGCCAGAAAATAAACAATATAACAATATAAGAGCAGTAACCACTATCTTCGGATAGGGGCGACTGAATTCCGCCCTTTCATATTGTTGATTTAATTTATTCTAATCGATGTGAACCATTGCATGATAAATATTGACAATATGAATAAAGACAAATTATTATTATTATTATTATAGTTGTGACAGAGATTTGAATATATTATCAGTCGGCTAATAAATCAAAAATGTATATTTTCAGGAAACTTCGATATTATATTGTTTTCATTCACAGTCTTAGGAAGAATGGATACGATAATTTTGTTAGTAGGTCAATTTATTCAAATTTAGACCCTTTCAAGATTGTAGGACACTGGTGCTTGGGGAATCTGTTGTTGCTATCCTTGTTTTAGAATGAGGTAACCCTAGTAACTGATTTAGATGTTTGCTTCAAACAACTACTGTGGTGAGGATTGAGCGTTATTCATCTAGTCTGTTATATGATCGAAGGAATTGCCTATTACAAACCTGAAAACCAGAAGTTTCAACGTGTGATCAGCCTAACACAATCAAACGCATCAGATATATACATCCAAATGCTACAGTCAAAGACTCTCCGTGTTTTTCGAAACACGTCTGACATATATGTGCGTTACGTATAGACGGGTGAATCTTCAGTTGATCTCTGGCAACGAAAGCCATATTGTCGGTCGTTTACGATTTCAGATTTCTCCAGATATTGTATAATCTCAATGTTCATTGCTGTCTCCATCTCTTTAGAGATGACAGATAGTAGCGGCACACTGACGTCATTTGGACGACACTTTTTGGTCATCTGGGACGTACTGCGATTTCGAAGATGACGTGACTGTAACTTTGAAATGACAGGTAAATGTCACATACCAAGAAGTCATTTGTATAGTCTTTTGTATCGTCGTTATGACGTCACATTTTTCAGTGAGGTCGGTTTGACGACATTTTTTGGTTGAAATTTGACTTTGATGACATGACTGTAACGTTAAAATGAGGGGTGAATGTCTGCCCAAAGACGTCATATTTTTCGTTTTTCGGCCGTATTCGCAGTATAACAATTGAGCTAAGCTTGAACTTAAGAAAGCTTAACAAGCATACAATAACGTATCGTTAAGCTAGCTCATGTTTTGAGCCTAGCCGTTTGTGGCATTCTTTCATCGCTTTTTTTGCGACATCATTCAAACTATATGTGATGTAAGCAGTCTTCATAGAAGCTTTTCTTATGCAAACGAATCGACAAATCATCTCACCAGTTCCCATAGACTTCCACAGAACCGGAGACCATGCATCGGCGTTCCCATGGACCTCTACAATTTTGTTAGTTCTATAAAATCTACTTGTATCTTTATGTTAATCATAGTCAATTTTGCTTCACGCCTTTGAACTTCGACAAATGAAATAGACTTTGCTAGTTCGAAAATAAAATTTACATCAAAACGACGTCTGCCTGCTGACAGCAGAGAAACGTTCGAGATATGACGTTGTGAGGACGTCAACTCTTAAAAAAAACCTTCGAAATACGTCTCCCTGATGACGACAAAGACACGTTTGCAATATGACGTCAAAGCAACGTCAGCTATTCGTTAGGTGAAGATGCTGACCAAAAATCACTCAATAATGATGTCAAAATGTTTGCAGTCTGCTGCCCGAGTTTTTGCCTTTTATAGGAATTATTCGAACTATAAAATTCTCCCAATTCGAAAGAAACATATCACCGAGTTTATATGAACGTGTGAACAAGCTGCAAGAAAATGGTATTAATTCTGGGGCACATTTTTTCAGAAGTATCGGATGAATTCCGTCTGGTCCCATACCCTTTTTGGTATTAAAATCTATAGCAGGAGGCGAGGGCGTGCGGAGTTCTGGTATTTTACCTATGTTTTAGAAAACAAAGTAAGATATGAAAAAATAACATTGCCAAACAGTTGTATTTTGAATTGCTCAATCTTGAAAAACACTTTATTTTGAAGAAAACTGTGGGTTTGACATACCATTTTTTGTCTCACTGGAATGAAGTGTCAGGACAAAGACAAGCGAAAATCTTTTGAGCCTATCGCCAAGGAAAACTAAACAGCTTTTAGAGTTGAACAAGAAGGATTTGAAACTGGTAACAGGCCTTGTCTTGTTATTGAATATATACAATGCTAACATTTTCCAAAAACTCGTTTTTTTAACATTGATTATCTCAACATTTTCTGGCAAGAAAACTTTTATATATATATATATATATATATATATTTTATAATATATGCATGATACATCCTGTAGAAAAGAGTTTCTGTACCCAGCTCTCATAACATTCTGCGTTCATACATCAGGTAGGTACCTATACATAAATTATGTTCATTTCGACGCTGCTTTTTAAGAAACCCTTCGAAAATTAGAACAAAGTCTCTCGAGTCGAGGAGAAACTTTGTGGAATCAATTATGGGAAGTGCACAACAAAACTACATCCTATTTGGAAAACAAGCAGCGTCGTGCCAAAACCTAGAAAATATTTGTAGGTCGCTGAAATATATATTCGGTTTTTCTCTCGTGCATGGAACCGTTCCAAGTGTAAAGTTATAAACTGTACAATCATAAATTTGCTACTTCATTACCTGGAAATAAATGGTCACAATTCGTCAATAGGTCTATAGTTTATCAGAGGTGTCTGAAAAAGTATAGGGCATTCAAAACATTGATAAAAATTTCAATTTCTTCAAGCTCTACAAACAGCGACTGTCACTTTCCAGAAGAGTTTCTGACCTGAATAAATGTTGATTGGTTGGAAGTTAAATTTCCTGAGTAAAAATGTAATCTCAATGGTTTTCGTAAAATACTTTCATCATTTTATATCGAATAGCATATCGATAGCTGATTCAAATAAGTACATTTACGCAATAACACGACCGATCGTGAAGCGGTGGGGTTCCTGATTCCTAATCGTATCGATTCTTCTCACCTTGTTACAATGAATCTAATATTATGACTACGAGAAGGATCATATAAGGAATGATGATCATCTCTTCCACGTGACCACTCTGTGATCATTGTAAGCGACAAATTCCATCTGCACTAATAATGGCCCCAAGGGTATATCTCAGAAAGCTTCATTGTCATGTTCGAGTGGGTATCTTTGTTTTGGCATGAAGAAAACATCGTAAGGCTCTTTTTTCGGTAAAGAGTCCTACAAAGGGCCTCAGGGCTTAGTTCTCTATTTGCTTTAGAGCGGTTGCCTCGAGCGCCAGTTTTTTTTATGAAGTGGTATGCTCCACTTTCTTCTAGAATTAAAGTTCCTAGAAGGCCCTAGGGTAGCTACAGTGAAGAAGGGATACAGAGTAACTCCATACATTGTATCCCCTTGTGTAAACCAGGGGTCAGATAGTTAGACCGGTATAGCAAGTTAATGATCGTGCTTAAATTTTTTTGTTTTATTTTCTTTTATTCTTTGAGGTAAGTTCCAATATTTTTTTATCGAAAAAGTGACAAGTTGTTTCGATAATATTATTTTCTGAGAATGAGAAATGGAGGTGTGAGTAATAATGAATAATTTTCAACCGGAATCAGCAACTCACCTTGTCATGATCTGTAAATCAGTGAGCGAATGGTTGAAATGAATGAAATGAAATTTGCTATGGATGACATGTGACCCAAAACTAGACGAGTTTTATGAAAAAACTTTCTGGCTCAATGAATTCTTTATAATCTGTCTGACGTCAGACATTTCCTGAAATAAATTCAAGATATTTTCACTAACTTATTCATCCGGAGTTCTCTGTTGATTTTCTTTCTTGCCAGCCATTGTGAATCTCCTCTGATCACTACAATGCTTCAATAAGCGAATTCAAAGCAGATTCTTGAACTCGAATATCAGGATATTCCACAAAATATTCATCCTTGCAGGCCACCACCGAGTGACTCTAGAATGTTAGGAAGAAATGAACATTTGTTAACCTGTCTCCACATACTGAATCGTTGCATGCTGCGAGTAGATATAATTATATCCTACGTGGCATTAGTCAGGAAAGAAGTTATTTTCTGCTCGTCGTAAAGCTTTTCAAACATCTTGGATGTTATAATTGGTGAATGGGGAAGTTTCCGAAATTCATATTTCCATTCCACGTTATGGTTTGTGAAAATTCAGCGAATACGTGTTTTTTATTTTTCTAGTGCGATCAAATTTGACCATTTTGACTACGAAATCCTAGTCCTAGAAGATCCTAGATCCTTATCTGAATAACTTCTGCATTATCTTGGTATGGATACTGAAATAGAGTAATTTCTGATTATTAAATTATGGCCAGGTACAAAATAATTTTAAAACTTTTGAAAAAATAAAGTTATCGTAACGAATAAAAAAATGCATGGAGTGGACGTATCTTGATGATAAAATGAGAAGTCACACGGTGTAACAGCTTGGTCACTCCAGAGATTGTTTTGGAATATAAATGCACTTTTTGTGCCACCCTGTATAATTCGGCGATATGGCTTATTTCTTGAAATTTCAACCTCGTGTGAGATTCCTAATAAGTTTTCCTACGACCACGTATAAAAACGTCAAATAATCACACTGTTTTGTTATTCAGAAAGTAGCTCATGTCACCATGGTATTGTTTATTTGAAAGAAAAAAAGCACTAGTGTTGATATGAAAAATATCACAACGGTCGCCTGAATTGATAGAAATAATTAGGTATATTGTGAAGGTACTCACTGTCAATATAAGCGTTCTCAAATCAAATTCATATTATTTATTGTAATTGCTGTCTCGTTTTGAATTATACCGAGAACTCTTTATCTATTAATTTCAATGTGTCTGATACATAACCACTGAATTCAATTTAAAACTGGAACCTATACTCTTTGCTGGAACTATTTCGATGTTGATGACAGAGGGTTACAGTATCACCAACGAGAAGATTCTTTGTTATCACAGATGTTCGCAAAGAGTCAAGGATGCACTAACTCGAGTAACACGTACGCGCTTGCGAACTACATATTTCTATGGTTCTGTATTCCTGGTTGCGTGATTACTGGCGCTAGCAGGCGAATGGTGTCAAGGTTGTTTATGTACGCTGGTGTCAATATCAATAAAATTTGTCCAAACTAAACTAACTCAATCAATCAGTAATTCACATAATGAAGAATTGTCGGAGAAGTATTCAAATATCATCTTGAATATGGAAATAAACAGTACTTGATATTGAATCAAAACCACCTGAAATTCTAGAGACCGCTCAAGTTACATTTTTTAAAAGAAGTGTCGTATGAAAAATAGTGTACAAAACTCGTTGGAAAGTGCATTTCCTTCACTCGTTACGTTTCCGCACTCACCGCTACGCGGCTCGTGCTAAACGACTACTCGTGTGAAATATGTCACTTTCCACACTTGTTGTGTAATATACTATTACCTATGAGATGAAGAAAAAATTAATCAAATCAGACTTGAATTAACGAAGTTATTGTTGAGCAAATTTCATCAATATTTTGAGTGGATCGATTATTTTGCCAGTGAGTACGTCATATATAGTGTTCCGCCGTAAAAAGTTGCTGTACAATTTTGAAAATTGAAACCATCTTGATAATTTCAGTAGTCATTCTAGACAACAGAAATATAAAACGAGTTATTAAAACAGTACTTTCAAGAGAATCTGATGTTACAAGGAAACTTCCCCATTGTTATCACAACGTTGAGTCTTTCTCATTTTTTCCTTACTTCTGATGTTACTAACTTTTCTGAAAATTTCATAAATTTATTTTCAACCAATTAGAAGGCTCCTTTTTGTATACGTTGCTTATAGCAACGGGCGATTACCGTGATTTTTTTTTTCTTCAAGACATCGACTTCTGAGGTCATTAGCCTAATACCGTGATAATTATGTTAGTTCCTATTGTCGGAATTAATAAGTGATAATTTTTCTATCAAAAATGAAGCGCCTATCTATTGACAAACGTCACTTAGAATAAAATCTGGGTAGACATGTGATATTAGATGTTATGATTGAAAACGGATTTCTGTTTTGAATGTTCCTGAAATTTTAGTAATAAACCTCAGTTACTATCTACAGTATCTACGCAGAATAGGTCGTAGGGTTCATCTTCTCATCATATTAAAAGCAACTCCAATTTATGAAATTTTCTTACCGAATCTCCCACGCAGCAGAATTAATCCCCTATAATTTTTTTCTTGGTTTCCTCGTCTTCGACTCGGGATAATTTTCTATCAACAACAAAAACATTCGTGACCTTGAAAAAAATTATCGGTAATAATTCTGCTGCTAAGGAGATAAAAAGTGAAAATTATATGGCTGTTTCCCCATTATTTTCGATATTGTTTATTTTTGAACATTTATCTTACTTTGGATATCAATAATTTACCATATCTGAAAAATATTTTTCTTGTGATCATGACTCATTATTCATTACCAAATCGTGATGAAGATAAAAGAATTGTTCTAGTGTAATGAAATACAATTATCTTTGATACACGCTCGTTACCAAAGGCACCAAACTGTAGTTTCTACTTGTTTTCGTGTTTTCACTTCGAAAGTGGGAAATAATAGAAGGCTATCGCTATCATGATTGCTACCCTATTTATTTGCGACATGCATCTTGTGGCGATTTGGTTTCGTTTGAATGAAAATGCATGTTTCTTGTATTCACGGCACACCGCGATATTTTATTACCTCTTTTATAATCCCTCTCTAGCCATGGAACACAATATGTGTCGATTGGAGTGGAAATTATAAAAGTCAACAAAAGGTCGATAGTGAAATGAGGCGAGAGGGTCCGATGGCAGAATTCAGGACTGATAATATCAGCAGAGGCTTTCTTTCTTCCCCTAATAGAATTCCATTCCATAAATAGGCGGCCAGGAGACAATAGCTATCTACTTCCGGGTTTCATACAATTTTTGATGTAGGAGGACAATATTGATGAATTCGTCGAAGATAAACTGCTCAGCAACCGAGATACCATAAATAAACCTGTTCGTGCATGCATAAGAGGGAATGCTCGCCCCCTTCTGAAAAATATCAGGGGGTATAGCCCCCCCTGGGAAGTGCAAATTGCACTATTGTTGATTTTTACAATAGGTCAAAATAATATTTCTTAGCGCCTATTGTAGAAATAGAAAAGATTTATTCGAAATAAATATCCTATACATTTGACAAAATCACTCGACCTTCGGTCTCGCCAGTTTTTCTCGTAAAATCACTGATTGGCAAATTTATTTCGTTACAAAAACAAATTTATCCGATGAAAAAAGCTCTTGTGTTTTTACTGTTGATAAATTAACTCCTGCATAAAATGTGTCATTTGAAGATGACTGTTTTGTCATTTTGACAGCGATAAAAAAGGTGCATCGTTTTTTATCACCGATAAATCAACTCCTCCATAGAAAACACCATTTGACGATGACGTGAGTCATTTTGACATCGATAAAAAAGGTGCATCCTTTTTTATCGCTGTAAAAATGCCTGTTCCTCGAAACCTTCTCCATCTAGTATGCGCCCGTCACTTCAATTTCTGTCGTGTCAAGTTTGATTGTTGGGTATTATTCACACGAAAAATCGCAGGATGAGCCGTTTTGGGGAAATTTCGTCTGTAGAAATCACAAATAATATAAAAAAATCAATTCCGCAAACTACAAGAAACACGAAATCGTCGATTTGGAGACAATTCATGGAGTTTTGTAAAGCCAGAAATTACGAATTGGGAGAAGAAACACCGGTACAACATATAGCAGATATATTGAAAGACTGGGCTTATAACATGAAAAAGCGAAATGGAGAAGATTACAAGGAATATGCTCTGAAAACAATCTGGAATTCGACTGCAAAGATGATTCAAGAAAAATATTTCAGTGAGTACAATATTAAAGTTGATCCTTTTGCCGATATAACTTTCAAAGAAGCTCGTGATGCGAGAAATAGTAAACGGAAAGAATTGCAAGCTATTCCGGATAAAAGAAAGTTAGGTTCTGTTGCAATAGATAAGAAAGATATTATAAAAATGGCAAAACTATGGAATATAAATGAACCAGATGGATTGCAAAGAAGATTTTTTCATATAGCTTCTTATGAATTAGCTTGGAGGGGAGGAGAAGCTGTAAACTGTAGAATATACTATTTCAAAGAAGAGAAAAATCAAGATGGAACTCCTACAGGAAGAATAGAATATAATACAATATTTTCCAAGACGGCACAAGGTGGGTCAAAAAGATTGGCAGACAGCAAATGGATAACAAAAAATTATATTGATGGAAATATATGTCCAGTGAGATTATTAAAACTACTCTTAGAAAGAAGAAATGGAAACATAACGTCTGAACGACTTTTTTTAACTCCAAACCCTTTTTGGAAGCTCGAAAATTCTAAAGGATGGTTTAAAAATGTTCCACTGGGAATTAACATGATTTCTTCTTGGACCAAAATTTCAGCAACGAAAATTGGCCTCGACACCACAAATAATAAAATAACCAATCATTCAAACCGTGCTAGTACAGTTACACAGTTAGCCAAAGCAGGAATAAGTGACCAACAGCTTATAAAAATAACTGGACATTCTTCGTCGGCATCGATCAAACCCTATCTACAAATTGACCCTGAACATCACGAAAATATTGTTAGTAACTTGCGATCTTCGGATATAAAGAAGTGTTCGAACGAATATTCGACATGTGTCGAAACCATCAGAGAAGAAAATATCGAAATTTCGACACCGAACCAAAACATTTTCAAAAATTGTATTTTTAATAACTTTAAATAGTTATTTCAATAAAGTTAATTATAATTACTGTTCATTTATATATTGTCGTTGATTTATCTTGCCAAAAAACACTCGAACTTTTTTTTATTGGATAAATTTCTTTACTAACTCAAAAATTTTCCATCAGTAATTTCACTCGAAAATCTGACATTAGACAAAATTGCTCGACCTACGGTCTCGCAATTTTTTCATGTCAGTTTTTCTCGTAAAATTACTGATTGGCAAATTTTATTCGTTAGAAAGAGAAATTTATCCGATAAAAAAAAAGCTCTTGTGTTTTTACTGTTGATAAAAATGCCTGTTCCTCTTAAGCGTCTACATCTAGTATGCTTATGTCACTTCAATGTCTGCCCTGTCAGTTATTTGGGTATTGTTGATAATTGTAATTGATACTGAAACATTACAACATAAGTCGTTTTGGAGAAGTTTCGACTCAACAAATAACAAAAAATATAGAAAAAGCAATCCCGCAATCCACAAAAAATACTAAAGCGTCAATATTGATGGAGTTTTGTCAAGTACGAAATTACGAACTGTCGAAAATAACTCTGTTACAAAAAGTTGCAGATTGAAGGATTTGGCCTATAATATAAAAAAAAAGGAATGGAGAAGATTATAAAGAATATGCAGTTAAATCAATTTGGAATTCAACTGCGAAGATGATTCAAGAAAAATATTTCAACGAATACAATATTAAATTTGATCCTTTTGACGACATAACTTTTAAAGAAACTCGTGATGCGAGAAATAGTAAACGGAAAGAATTACAAAGAAAAGAAATGTAAGTTCTGTAGCATATTGAACAATAAAGATAATTATTGTTGTTCATTCATCTATTCGGTCGTTAATTCATCTTGCCAAAAAACACACGAGCTTTTCTTTTAAGGATAAATTTCATTTTAACTCAAAAATTTTCCATCATTAATTTTGCTCGTAAAACTGACATTTGACAAAATCACTCGACCTATTTCGTTACGAAAAGAAATAGTGGAATTTCAGTAGACTATTTCACAAACAGAGTAAATGGTAAAAATCTGAAATTTGTTAGAATCAGCGAGATTATTTATATTTGACGTTTCACTGTCACATACACAACTCTGAGAACACCGAACTTGACAGGCCAATCAGAATCAAGAGTCAAGTTTGTGTTATCGATAATCCGAACTTGACTAGAGCTCCTGATTGGTTCATTTAGCAAATGCTTGAAATAGTCTAGCTAACATTTTCGAGTAGGCTAATGGGCCACGACCCCGCATTCACGAATGTGACGTTCAAAATGTCATATATTTAGTCGGAATATCTCAAAATGTATTATGTCATAGTCGTGGAGAAGGTATAGTTTTCTACTCGTGTTTGATAGCTATTATTTTTTCGGATGATTCCGAAACTCGCCTATATACACCTCGTTTCAAAATTCTCATCCTCGACTATTGTATACTATACATCAATTACACAGCCTGTATATTTCAAAATGTAGCCTTTATCATATTACAAACTAGTGAGATGACAAATACTTCAAAAGTTTCACCGTCTCGCTATAGATCTTCGTCGCACTATTCGTGAGCCACCCTGTAGATCGTACGAGTGTCTCGAATGGTAATAGGGCACTCGTAATGCCGCTTAGTGTCTATGGATATAGAGGTCGTGACTGCATATAACGTGCATATTAAGAGCAGGTGCATTTAAGTCCTCCTGACCTTATGATTGCAAAGGTTAGTTCTTTGGGTGAGCCAGAGTTTTGATAGCTTCTGCAGCTTCACGAACGTAGTCGAGCTCAGTGACTGTGACTCAGTTCATAAGACGTATTTGTGAAATAAAATATTTTGAAAATTGTGGGGTTTGAGATATACGGTCCGATTCTTTAAAAAGTGGTTAACACAGTGGATATATTAGTAACGTTGTTAACAACTACTTTTTTAACCACTCTAGATTTTCCACTATTCATATGTGGTATTCTTCAAATACGAAATTTATCAAGGTTGCTAATTTCTTACATTTCCACTCAGTGGTAAATAAATGCGGAAAAGTTAGTAACTCCTCTTCTTTTTTATTATAGTTTGCTGTTTTTCTGCAATTTCAACGTCAATCTAACCTCATTTTTTGGATTCGATGTAGTATTAGCACATAAAAAATATCGGCACACAGATTACTTTTTGGTCTCCTGTGTCCGGGACTGCCAAGTTTTTCGTGAATAATTGCAGGAATAATAATTATATGTTTTGTTAATGAACCTAGTGAGGTATAGGTATAAATATATCCTGGAATGCATATTATTACACAGGATCATCGCTCATTGATTCAGCTAGGTATCTAATTTTTCAGTAGCCATACATTCTACCATGTTGAACATCATTGGTTCTATCAGAGACATCATTAACATTAATATTCTTGGTTTGTATAATTTCATAAGGCTCCATATAATTGGATGCTATCTGTTTCTTGAGCATATATAAGTAGATATTTTTATATTTTTTTCAGTAGGAAGGTATAGGTTCTCAATAATATCGATTATCCTACCATATAATTATTTCCTGAGCGACTCAAATCCTGATAACTGTAACAAATTTCCTTCATAACTGCCTCTTCAAATATATATCACCTTCATGATGAATTATTATTTCATTTCCACCAGCAAAATCTGGTGGATAAATTAGTCACTTTATCAGTGGTAAACCAACGACAAGTTGTTAATTTTTTTTCCATTTTGACGTTAGAGAATTGAAAATTCGGAAAGTGATTCAAATAACAACTGACCTTCCTATTTGCCACCCAAATGACAATTGTTGAGATAACCACTTCCTTAGAGAATCAGACCGATAGTCTCAGATCCACTTTATGGTGGGCCCCATTGAGGTTATATAATCAAATGTACTTGGCTGGATATTCCTGGTAACTTAGGCCATTCCAATCGAAAAGAAGAAGAAGAATTAGAGGTGGTAGTTTGGAAAGATAAGACAGATAGCACAAACAAAGATTGAATACTGGATATAAGTTGTAGTGAAAGTAAAATCATGAATATCAAAATAATGAGCTGGTCAATTTCCATATAGGAACAGGCTAGTTTTCTCTCCTAATATCCTCGCAAAATATTTCACAGATATTTAGATTTTCCGTTGGTGCGGTCAAGGTATAAAACAAATTATTTTTTTCAACATTTTGTTGGATCCCTGAACACCTCCGTCGTAAGGTCCAAAGAAAAAGTGATGCGCGGTTATATATGTATGCCACAACATGATCTTCAAATTTTTCTGAAGAACGCACACTGAAAGTAATTTGCATATATCTCCCCAGAAATTGCTTTGTTGTCCTATAATGCTTATGTACAGGGTGGCCAGATAAGAATGCAAAGTGCAGTATCTCGGAAACTATTCGTTTAAGAGACTTGCGGGGAAAAATGTTATAAACTTCGACTAAAGTTACCAAAAGAAAATTCTGGAAATTATTTTCATGTTTCCAAGATGGCCGCCAGGGGGCGTAACCACCATCTAAAACGTTTGAAATGAAATTTTAGCGAAATACGCCTAGTAAACGTACCAATAAAATATTTACCTTTTGAAGTTGAGCTTCGTTCGAGTAATTTTTGCTCAACACTGACGTATCTATTAAAATGAAGTGGTGGGGGGTGGTTCAATGTTTTTTCAAATAAACAGCTGTAACTCCTGAACGACTGAACGGATTTCAACAAACTTGGTGTCGTTAGAAAAAGAATTCATTGGTCTATCAAATTCATCTTATTTGTAATGTGTCTAATTACAAGTGATGCCACTAGAGCTCGTTTTTTGACATAATAAGATAAAATTGCGAAATTGAAAATCAAATGCAATTATATGACTTCTTTTCCAAGAAAATGTAGTGGAATGATACCTTAATAGGATTTTCTTTTGGTAACTTTAGTTCTGAAATTTTTCACCGCAAGTCTCTTAGACGAATAGTTTCCGAGATACTGCACTTTGCATTCTTATCTGGCCACCCTGTACAATCGCGTATCAGGTATGGTACGATTTTTTGGGGTTTTAGTAGTACAGCAACTCAAATCTTTATATTACAATAGGGATGCAAAAAAACTATTAAAAGAATTTTTAATATGAAAAAGACTGATATTTATAGGTAAGAAAATAATGGCTGATATGTCTCATAATATATGAGTCAGATTTCTTTATTGCCGAAAATATGGACTTTTTTGCAGGATATACATGATATACATCATGAACATCATACAAGATACAAGTACCACTTATTGAACATGAAAACTAACCTGGCATATGTTCAAAAAATATACCATTCACTGTAATTCGAATTTATAACAAGCTACCAAAGCTCATATTATTGCCCCTCAAAAAACTCAAAATCAAATTAAAAGGTATCCTTACATCAAAAGCATATACTACACAATAAAAGAGTAGATATTTCTCTGACAACTTTGAATTGCATTTTATATCAACATCATTCATATGTTATTTTTATGTCAGTGAATTAATGTCCTTCATACACTATTGTAATATTTCTGTATCATGTTTCTATGTACTATTATTATTTTATATATATTAACCTTACCGAATATTTGGTGAAATTCGAAATATCTTATATCCGCGTTGGCGTATGGTGTCAAATATCGAAGAAATTGTTAGGACGAACAAAAATAATTGAGTAATTCATATCTAGAAATAACACATATTCATGACCGTAAGAACCGCCGCCATGCAGCTTCATGCTGAACGACTACTCGTGCGAAAAATGTCACTTTCCACACTTGTATCTATACTATTAATGGCAAAGGCGAGTTGTTCACTCGAGTATAAAATCTTCCAGTTGCGTTGTATTTCTCAATGTTGGGTGCCGAAATGTTTCTTAGTGCGTAAGATAAATCACACAGCTTTTGAGATGCTGCCGATACGTCAATGTTGTTTATATCCGTCTCATGCGGCAGATGAAATAGGGTCATAAACCTCTAAAGCTTTAGCAAAATTAATTGTTGTTTTACGATA
Source organism: Chrysomela aeneicollis (assembly GCA_029955515.1). Taxonomy (NCBI): domain Eukaryota; kingdom Metazoa; phylum Arthropoda; class Insecta; order Coleoptera; family Chrysomelidae; genus Chrysomela; species Chrysomela aeneicollis. The sequence continues at coordinate 4,205,879 of JARUHQ010000018.1, read as the reverse complement.
TCTCAATAAACTACTACCCATATGGCATCAAAATTAAATCGTAGTATCCTTTCATGCTCGAGAAAATCGAGATCAAAAATAATTATTTGACAGCACCATATTTACGCTGATTTCACTTGGTAGATTGGGATGATACCGTGAAAGTATTGATTATTATAGGGAAAAATAATTTTGTGACATAATAGGCAACAGAAATTGGCATCATATCTTCATATTCACAATATAATTAAAGGAAGCTCATAAAAACTCAAATCATAGATAGAGTACATATACTAAGAATAGCTGGGGAAGTTGGTAATCATCTTGGTTTATCTTGATTTATTTGCTGTAGTCATTTTCATAGTCATTATGATGAACTACTATCGGAACTACTTGATCCATGTCCGTCTTCATCAACCCAAAAATGTAGGTACATTCATTCAGGAAAATATATTTATGATGTACACAAGTGCTTTTTCAATAAGAATCCACATATTCATGAAAATATAGTAATTTACGTAACAAGTCCGGAAAATACTGTTTTTTTGGATGAGTGGACAAAATTCTAGGACGAGCGTAGCGAGTCCTGGAAGTCTGCGAGTCCAAAAAAACTGTTTTCGGGCGTGTTGCGTACACAATTTTTTCGGAAACCGTGTAGAATAACAAATCAAAGAAACACATTTCTTTATTAGAACAAAATTTCGAACATTTCAATTCTTATTTATATTAATATTTATATTAAAATTAGAACAATTGTTAATATTGAATGGATTCAATTTGTTTGGAATGCTTGGTATATTTAAGTGCCTTTTGTTGAAGTCAGAACAAGAAGGTGAAGTTTCCGTTTCACATTGATTGTTTTCATATGATAATTTTTGAATGTTAGCTAATTTTATGTCAGATAGCTGTCAATCGTTATTTTGCTGCTATGGTAATGATCAACTGCATTTATCAAAACCACACTACCAAGATTTTCATATTTACAATGACAACAACGATGTGATTCTTCCCGGCCTAGTCCGGGAAGTACGTACTTCCCGGACTAGGCCGGAAAAATGCCACTTTCTCAAAAAAAAATCGTCTGGAAAGTACGTACTTTCCGGACGGTTGCCGAAAAAATATTTTATTCAAGTTGATTAACAGGTTCTCATGTGATTTTCGTCGATGGAATTGCAACAAAAAGTATTTAATACCTTTTACCAAAGTAAAAAGTACAGGAATTTTAACTTAGGTACATCAAAATTATCTTCACAACACTCAACTGCAGATGTATCTGAAAATATGTGTTTTACTACTGCAAAACACCAACTTATTCTCATATATTATCTCTTGGATTGGGAACAAAAATCTTTCGAGAATCCACATTCGCGTTGCTTTGAATGCTTAATCTTTCCAAAAATAGTGGTCAGTAAGGAGTATAATGCGCTGAACAATAAAATAGAACTCAATAGTAACTCACAGGGATAATTCAAATAGCCCAGTAATTTTTTACCGCTAACATTCGAAGATGACAGAAATTTTCAATTGACCCTTCCCCCAGAATAGAAAGTTATCATGGTGGATTTTGATATTTGACAGATTTAGGGATAAATCTATGGAAAAATTTGACACTTGACAGTTGACAAAATGAGTGTTTCATGTCAAAATTGAATCAAAATGTGAAGAAATCCAAATTCCAGAATAATATCCTTTTTCTTTGTGCCTTTTTATTCTAAGAAATATCTATATCGATATTCTGGAATTTGGATTTTTTCACATTTTGATTCAATTTTGACATGAAACACTTATTTGGTCAACTGTCAAGTGTCGAATTTTTCCCTATATTTTTCCCAAAATCTGTCAATTGACCCTTCCCAGAATAGAAATTTATCATGGCGGATTTTGACATTTGACAGATTTAGGGAAAATCTAGGGGAAAATTTGACAGTTGACAAAATGAGTGTTCCATGTCAAAATTGAATTGAAATGGAGACAAATCCAAATTTTGAATATTACTTAGAATTAAAAGGCACAAAGAGAAAGGATATTGTTCTGGAATTTGGATTTGTTCATATTTTGATTCAATTTTGACATGGAACATCCATTTTGTCAACTGTCGAGTGTCAAATTTTTCCCTAAATCTGTCAAACATCAAAATCCGCCATGATAACTTTCTATTCTGGGAAGGGACAATTCTTCTTCCACTACGCTTAGAGATAACTAACCCATCTCTGACTCCGATGAATGGAACAGATCCTACCAACCTACCGGGTAACGTCACATTTTCAGAAAGGAATGGAAAATTTTCCGTTTCTGAATGTCGATTTTGGAAAAACCCTTGACAACAAAATTTCAAAAAATATCGACCTAATCTCTGGAGGCACACTTTTCACATATAAAATTTTGGAAAAAGTGTACAACCCTATTGGCATAAATCAAATTTCGAAATGAGGTTGTGACATTGGACGGGGTGTCATGATTTTCCATGGCTTAACTGGCACGCACGTATATCTTCGACATCGACGGTTGAAACAAATTTTTCTCGATGCCAAATGCTAATAGGTCACGAACACCTCAATCGTTTTACGGTGAGGTAAATGTCGCATATCACGCTATCCACACCGGATTTCCGATTGCATCTTTGACTGCTGCCCGATTGATGAAGTCTCACGTCTTTCGAGTAGGTGTCGATGCTGATAACAAGCACAATTCAATTTTTTCTATTTTCGTTCTATAATGAAGTCATTATGAAACGCAAATGCGTATCTGAATAGCCTCTGTTTCGATAAGCACTTTTTGTTTTGAAATGACCAATTATTTTGAAAGAAACTCAGGAGAGATAAATGTACCGTAAACGAGGATTGCAATAAACCAAAACGTAACGAGCCTTTAAAATTCTTACCTTTTTTTTTTTTTTCTATTCGATGAAACTGCAAAATGTCTCAGGATTGCCAGCACACTGATGGAGAAAGGGCCGGAACCACTCTATGATTTGGAATTTGCTGATAAGGCGCGAACAAGCAATTAAAAAAAATGCACGATGGGTTCAGTTCGAGAGAAACGATCGTTCTATTTTTCGTGTCGAGGCTCTCTCTCAGCCCATCCCGGAGAGCAAAAAGAACTTTAAAGGCATTCTCGCGCAATTATACCGGGGGTATTCGAGAATTAGTTCGTTTGGGTTGAATGAATTAAATTAACAATGTATTAGTGAATAATGAACATGCACACAACAAAAATGATTGAGATGGGAACAAAACATGCCGCCCACCTAAAATGCATGGCATTTTAAAGATTAGGAGTCGAGAGGCAACGGACACAGCTTTGTCACTGGTCGCCTCAGAATTCCTGTAGCCGTTTTCACAGAGGCCACCCTCACCTTACCATCTGCTCCTGGATAGGTAGCGGTGACACGTCCCATGTGCCATTTTAGAGGAGGAACATTGTCGGCTTTGATGAGGACAAGGGTACCTACATTTAATGGTGTTGACTCACTTGCCCACTTGGCTCTCTGGTGGAGAGTATGGAGATACTCTTTAGACCACCGATCCCAGAAGTCCTGATGCATTCGACTAATAAGTTGCCATCTGGAAAGGCGATTGAGAGGAATCTCTCTCAGATCTTCATCTGGAAGTGAGGTCAAGGGGGCAAGAGAGAGGAAATGACCTGGTGTGAGGGCCGTGAGGTCGTTGGGATCGTTGCTGAATGGGGTTAAAGGACGAGAGTTCAAAATAGACTCAATTCGAGTGAAAACGGTGAGTAATTCCTCGAAGGTCAATACTTGGTCTCCAACAACTCTAACGAAATGAGATTTTACAGATTTCACCCCCGACTCCCATAAACCTCCAAAATTAGGAGCTGCAGGGGGATTGAAGTGCCATACTATACCTTCTTGAGAAGCGGAGGAAGCAAACGTCTCATTCAGCTGTCTATGGGCACTAACAAAGTTAGTGCCGCAATCACTGTACAAATGCTCACAACGTCCTCGTCTGGCAACGAAGCGCCTAAGAGCTGCCAAAAAGGCATCAGCGGACAAGTCGGAAACAGGTTCCAAATGAACCGCCTTGGTAGCCATGCAAACAAACAAACATAGATATGCTTTCAAAATTTTGGCACCTCGGGTACGAGACATAGACATCCGAAAAGGTCCAGCAAAATCAACTCCAGCATGTAGGAACGATTTCATACGAGAAACCCGAGCAATAGGAAGATCACCCATCGCAGGCTGAGTAGACCTCGGACGGGTTTTCCAGCACCTAATGCAACGAGACAGAACACGGCGAATTGATTTTTTCGAATTTATTATCCAGAACTGCTGGGAGATCAAGAACTGAACTGTTTGGACACCAGCATGGAAATATTTCAAGTGCGTAGTTTCAATCAACCGGTCCGTAAAAGGACTGATGCTAGGTATTAAAACTGGGAATTTTCGATCGAAAGAGATCGGAGCATGTCTGAGCCTACCGCCTACTCTGAGGATTCCAGAGTCATCAATAAACGGAGACAATCGAGCTAGAGGTTTGGAGAGAGGTTTACTGTTCGCTAATAGCGATAACTCTTCAGAAAAACATGAAGTTTGTACGTGCTTGGCGAATTTTAGAATCGATTGATGAATTTCTTGAGAAGTTAGACACCCTGAGCGTTTATTTGCAGGTTGAGAGGTATTATGAATAAATCGATAGATATATGCAACGATTCGACAACTTACTGAAAGAGAGGATTTTTTCAAGAGAATAGTGTCCAATAGATGAGGTGAGTTTACTGAAGCGTTCAATGTGACCGTACGCTCCTCTTCAAGAGCCTCTGGAGGAGGTTCATCACCGCCAGCCCAAGGCTGAGGAGATGAGTGAAGAATATCAGGCCCCGCCCACCATAAGGAACATTGAAGAAACTCACCAGGAAGGAGACCCCTGGAGCCGATGTCAGCAGGATTTTCATTGGATGGGATGTAGGACCACCGATCTTCAGGCACTCGTTCCTGAATATAAGCTACCCGATTGGCCACAAAGGTTTTCCAGTTATGTGGAGATCGTTGAATCCACCACAATGCAGTCTTACAGTCCGACCAACATGAAACACTGTCAAACGACAACGTACCAGAATAAACCTTCTGTATAAAAGCTACCAAGCGAGCTGCTAGCACTGCAGCACATAGCTCTAAGCGAGGAACAGAAATCCGCTTCAAAGGGGCGACTTTGGATTTTCCACAAACAAAGTAAACTTTAGGCGGCCCTGAAGATATGAAAAATACAGCATAGGCTACGGCAGAATAACCCTTCTCACTGGCATCACCAAAGCAATGGAGCTCACAAGATGAAAATTGATCCAAACCAAGTCTGCGAGGAAGTGAAAAAGACGATAGTAAGGGAAGATCAGTGAGATATTTGTTCCACACCCGGATGATCTCCTGATGTGGTTCTTGGTCCCAACCAAGTTTCAATGTCCAGATCTGCTGAATTAGATGTTTCAACAGAAATGTCACTGGGGACAAGAAACCTAGAGGGTCGAATATACGAGCAAGATTAGACAGAATATTGCGCTTAGTGCAGCCGGTATCCACTATTCGTACGGAAAATTTGAATGCGTCAGCAGAAGGACTCCATTGAAGACCCAATACTTTAAGAGTGGCATCAGACGAATCAAACGAGAGGGGATTCAGACTCTGGTGTGTGGAAGGCAAATCTTCCAATAATATGGGTTCGTTACTGGACCATTTTCTCAATTCAAATCCACCTTTCTTGAGGAGTTCAATCAGCTCATTTTTCAAGGTCAAGGCTTTCTCGAATGATGGTACAATATCACAATATCATCCACATACGTAGCTGTGCGTAGGGCCTGAGCAGCCAATGGATAGCAGTGCCCATCTTCCTCGACAAGGCGCAATAAGGTGCGTAACGCTAGGAAGGGTGCAGAAGAGACTCCATAAACTACCGTTTTTAAAGCAAAATCTCGAATGGGATCATGGGGCGAAAACCGCCATAAAATGCGCTGGTAGCATCTATGTTCAGGAGAGATTAATATCTGCCTATACATCATTCGAATGTCAGCAGTCAGTACATGAGAATACAGTCGAAAATTCAATAGAATGAATTATACATCTTGTTGCAACTTTTGTCCTGTCAAGAGACAGTCATTTAAAGATGGCTGAGTTGGTAATTTTGCCGAAGCATTGAAGACGACTCTAAGTTTGGTAGACAAACTATCGGGTTTGAGAACAGGATGGTGAGGTATGTAATAGTGGTTCGAAATAGATGCAACTTCAACAGGCTCCATATGATCGAGTTCCAAATATTCTTGCATAAAGGCTTTATATTGTTCATAGAGAGCTGGTTGACGAAGCAATCGTTTTTCTAAGGAATAAAATCGTTGAAGAGCTAATTGACGCATATCTGAGAAGATTGGAGGACTTTCTCTAAATGGTAATTGTACAATGAAACGACCGGTTTTGTCTCGCGAAGTAGTATCAACGTATACCTTTTCACAGAGCAAATCTTCCGGAGATATATGCGTTACCTCTGGAACTGCCTCAATTTCCCAGAATTTTTTGACAGTTTCATCTAGATTGGAAGGATTTGTTATAAGGCACACGAGCGATGTGGTGGGAGTAGAACGGGACATGGTAAATTTTCCCATCAAGACAAAACCAAAAATGGTATTGATGGCATGAGGTTCTCCAGGGCCTCCAGAGATCCGACCTTCAAGAAGAACTTGGGAAAAAATATCCGCGCCCAGCAAAAGATCAATAGGACCAGGGGTAGCAAACTGTGGGTCAGCCAACTTGAGATTTGCAGTGTGGATCCAGTTATCAACAGGCAACTTAGAATATGGAAGATCATCACATATCTTGGGCAACACCAGAGTGTCAACACTTAGAACTGGATTAGTGGTATGTCGAGGACGGAAAGAAATGGTGATTCCTCCTTGAGTAGCCAAAGTATGGGTTGAGCCTACACCATTAATGCTAACATACGTATTTGTTGGCCGAAGGCCTAAGCGCCTCACACTTCTTTGAGTTATAAAAGAGGTCATACTTCCAGAATCTAACAGGCAACGTAAGGTTTGAAACCCCCCACGAATGTCCATAACCTCAATTTGAGCAGTAGAAAGCAAAATACTAGATTGGGAACTAGAAAATCCCGAGTGAACAACTTGGGGTACAGATTCCGAACGGATAACCTGCGCAGCCGACTCATCAGAATCCGAGGGGGTGGAAGTGATCAAAGTTGTGGCTGTCCCAGAAGGCTTCTCAAAATGAAGCAAGGTATGGTGAGGTTGGCGACATCTGCGGCATTTAGAGGTACTTGCGCACGAACGAAAACTATGACTTTGGCTCAAACAATTGATACACAAGTTTTTATTCTTGGCTAATTTGAAACGATCCAAGGCACTGAGATTAGAAAACAGTGGGCACTTATAAATCTGATGATCAACCTCTTCACAAACAATACATTTGGTCTTGGATTCATTGATTTTACGATGCGATAACAATGAGGTGGTAGAACGTAAATTATTGTAACCTGATTTAGCATGCTCTGGTTTTTTAGTTCTGACATTTTTACGAGAGATGTTCAGATTATCCAAGGCCACACAATGTTTCGATAGAAAATCGAAAACATCCCTGTAAAGAGGAATGTCAGTCGAATTGTGATGCATTTCGAATTGAGTAGCAACGGTTATGTCGAGCCGTTTAAGCAGCATTTGAACAAGAATGAAGTCCCATTCTCCAACGGGAAATTTCAAATTTTTTAAAGCAGACAAATTATCCGAAAAAATATCTAATAAATGACGCAACTCTGCTGGATTGTCAGAGTTTAATTTAGGAGCATTATCTATCGCTGACCAATAAGAACTTGCAACTACTCGTTTGTTTTGGAAGCGATTGACTAAAGTGTCATAAGCGATTTCGTAGTTTGATGACGTCATTGGTAAATTTTGTACTACTTGAAGAGCAGGGCCTTTCAGGGACGATAACAAATAATTGAATTTTTCAATTTTGCTCAGCTTCGGATTGTTTCCTATAACCGAGTCAAACATATCGATATACGACTGGAAAGTGAGGATATCGCCACTGAAAGTTGGTAATTCTATATGCGGAAGAGGAATTTTGGAACTAAAGTCACTTTCTATATTGGTGAGGGACGGAACAACCTTTGTGAGTTTGCGGAATAAAGATTTAATCATATAAAATTGCAAATCAAATTTCTTTCTGATCGTATCTTGGGTGCTGAAGGCAGTATCGCGAGCATGGTCATCCCTCTCTTCACTCACTAAACCAATAATGGCATTATGACACTCAAAAAATTCGTGTTTAATGACATCAATTTCATCGAAACACATCTCGAATAAAGAAAAATACAATTCTGCATTGGTTTCAGCCTTCTTGGACACATCTTCCAATTCTTGCATTTTATTTATTTGTGTTTGTCTCAAAGCAATGTACTTTTGTAATTTAGCGGTAGAAGCCATATTTGATATGTGACAAGTGCGATAATTTCAACACTAGGATTTTAAACCAGACCAAACTGTCTTGTTGGAAGGTTGATGATCAACTAGAATTAAGAATCAAAGTGAATGCGGTGAAACCAGACGAAATACCTATATAATTTCACGTGTAAATTAATCTCTCGGAAGCAATTCCAAAAGCGCGATAACAGAAGGCGATAAACGAGAATCGAAATAAAGGAAGATAAAGTGCGTACTGAAAACGCTGAAAGGATCTTTTTTGTTTACAACTGAAGGTACCTCTAGCTATGAAACAAACAACGACAAGCGCGCTGTGTCCGTGCTCGCTTCTAAATGTGTCAAAACGAGATAGCAAATGAACAGGTGTCGCGTATGAATGTATGTGTACAACAGCAATCCTTATCAGTATCTGATAGGAGAAAAAATTATCAAACTTTGATTCGATCAACTAACTATAATGGATGATTTGATTACGTTCTGATATTATTCAACCCAAATGAGTTAATCCGGCTCGAAGGACCATGTTTTGAAATGACTAATTATTTTGAAAGAAACTCAGGAGAGATAAATGTACCGTAAACGAGGATTGCAATAAACCAAAACGTAACGAGCCTTTAAAATTCTTACCTTTTTTTTTTTTCTATTCGATGAAACTGCAAAATGTCTCAGGATTGCCAGCACACTGATGGAGAAAGGGCCGGAACCACTCTATGATTTGGAATTTGCTGATAAGGCGCGAACAAGCAATTAAAAAAAATGCACGATGGGTTCAGTTCGAGAGAAACGATCGTTGTATTTTTCGTGTCGAGGCTCTCTCTCAGCCCATCCCGGAGAGCAAAAAGAACTTTAAAGGCATTCTCGCGCAATTATACCGGGGGTATTCGAGAATTAGTTCGTTTGGGTTGAATGAATTAAATTAACAATGTATTAGTGAATAATGAACATGCACACAACAAAAATGATTGAGATGGGAACAAAACACTTTTTATTATTCGGAGGTTGGTACAGTCGAACTGTCAAATGAAAGTCAGAACTTACTTCTGAGAGATTCTGGATTTGGTGATACTAGCATGTAAAACCCAATATATCTATTGGTACATTTCATTTCAGAGTGTGATTTGATTTAAATTGACCGATAAAAAAATAACACTTTTGCATTTTTCATCGCTGGTATCGCAAAAACCAAAATCGCTCAGCAGTAAACTGGGTTTTACGCTTATGCGTCAGATTTTGAATATTTCAATGTCATCACTGTTACCAATCGGAGATCTTTCAGTTATTTATCGATATTTATAAATGAAGAAACCATGAATTGGACAAAAATTTTGAAAGAGAAAATAGTCTATCCAATTAAAAATATCAAACATAGTTTGAAATTGAATGTCTGGTAGACTACGAGCAGCAAACTACTACTTTCCTGGCAAATACCACGCAGAACATTGAATTATATCTGCTCGTAGTCCATGCAATGATTCACACTTTGAATGCAGATCGCAAATGTTTCTTTCTTCCTAAGACGGGAAAAATTCACTTCAAGACAGGCACGCTAAACAACCTACAGACCTATTTCGGGCTTATATTGGCCCAATTTCAAACTATGTTTGATATTTTTAATTGGATAGACTATTTTCTCTTCCAAAATGTTTGTTCAATTCATGGCTTTTCCATTTTTCATTCATTAGCTTAGTCGAGCTATCAGCCACATCCAAGTTCTGTAACTTGGGAGATTTGTTTCTGGGGCGTTTATTCCTTCTGCCTCATGATGTCGCCACTTCCAATTGTCTGTTGGTACGCGACTCAGTGCGGTCAAATAGACGCGACGAAAATGCATTGGGACAGGCAACGCTTCGAGTGGAGATCTCACGGTCTCTACTCGGATAACTAGCCTGCACTGATGAGGGCCAATAGGCCCGAAACCGGTCTGTAGGATATTAAGCGTGCCTGTTTCGATTTCAATTTGTCACGTCTTAGGCAGAAGTAAACATTATTTGCGATCTGCATTCACAGTGTGAACCGTTGGATGGGATACGAGCAGATGAAATTCAATGTTCTGCGTGGTATTTGCCAGGAAAGTAGTTGTTTTCTGATCGTAGTCTACCAGACATTCAATTTCAAACTATGTTTCATATTTTTAGTTATATAGACTATTTTCTCTTTGAATGGATATAGTTACTTCAAAGGTGGCATTAGAAAAAGTCAAGAAGAATGCGCTTGTAATGGATGTTTATATTATATTGGTTAATAATTGGTACATTGACTTCAGGTAACATTTCGAAACATCCAGCACAGCTTTCGACAAATCAGGTTTATTCAATTCTCAAGTGTAGTTTCAATATCATTATCATAAATGGATTGAATATTATATTTAATAATGTAATTGTTTCTTGTTGAACATAATGATTATGTTTATTCTTAATGGGTTAATTCATTCTGAAATAATGATCATAACATATCACAATGCATTATAGCATTTGTATTTGAAAAATCAACTTTATCTCCTAGGCACTAAAAGTGTTGCCTAGCAACATACAACGTCAACTTCTAGTGCTGATTTCAGAACAAAAATGGATGACCTTTGAGTCGGTTGCAGAAAAAATACCTTTGATGGAAAACCTTCGACCGAGCGGCTTTATCCCTGCAACGCAGTACTCATCATCGTAGCATAACGAACGTTTCCTCAGTGAAAATCCGGACTAATCGGCCTGCCAAGAGAAACAATTAGTTTTGCCCGCAGAGCAGCATCGAGAGCTGCTGGAGCAGGATTATAGAGGACGTTTTTTCAGGATGCAATTTCCGCCGTAGGATCTAAAGTGATTCAATAAGCGGGCCCCTGTCGATTCAGAAACGTATTCGACACAGGATATAACGGAATTTCCATGGATAACTACGCAGTTCAGAATGATATAAGTTGTCGGAGCTGCCGTGATAATCAATGGTTGTGACTCTATATTTACCTTTATATTTTGGTCGGGATCGATATTCATAGAACAACAGTTTAACAACATTATTTCAGTATATATAGAGTTCCTCCACTTGGGTATTGAAATTCATACAGAAACACAAACCATTTCTTTCTTAAAACTTTTCTACTTTATAATTCTCCAGCTAGTCTATCAGAGAGCTCCTATTATAAATTAGATCAACCCGTTGATCTCCAATCAATAATTTCCCAAGATATATACAGGTACTTATATACAGTTTGTATAAATTACGATGTGCAATGTATCGTCAATTGCTCAATAAATATGGAACCGCTTTTATTCCACTGCACATCACATTATAAATGAATAAATAAAGAAAAAAATATTGAAAAACCTCAACATTAAGAACCTTGCGAGCTTCGAAACCTGCAAAAGCAGATATTGCAGAATTGAAATCAGTAGTTCACGCAAGTGAAGATACGAAAACCAGAGTATAACTTCTAGTTTTAAGATGTGAAATTCGTTCGAAAGTTTTAGTGGGACAAGGGATCAGATCAGGTCCTAGTTTTGCATCATGGATAGTCCTATAGATGCAATTTCATCCGATGAACCGGAAGAAGAGTTCATAAAATGATCACATATTTTTTATGTTTTTTTTTCTTGTAACTGACGATAATTTCAGAATAAACTGAAATTCTTTTCCAGTGCATTCAAGGCATTAAAATGTCGGGTCATAATTTCTAAAAGACAGTCTGGAAGAACGTGAAATAACCTTTACTGGAAGTGAGTTTTAGGATTGCAATTCGGAGTTTCTTCAATCAGCATGCCCCTTTCCAATTTTTCGTCCTTTCTCTTCAGATTCATCTGTAATCTCAGAATTTCTTAAAAAAGTCATACATTCTTGTAGTATCACTTTCCACTGTGTTCTCGAGTATTTCAGTTCATTTCTCAAACTTCTTATATTTTCTCTTCCTTTTTCCAATGTTGCATCCCTTGCTTATATAATAGAACTTTGATTATCAATTGTGATTATAAAACTTTTAACCAGATAGAAGACAGGAGAATGTATTTGAAATAGTCAATGTAAGTTTCAGTTTTCCTGATATCAGCTTCGATTTCTGGAGTTACAGTCAATGCCTTAATAGCATCACTGTAAACGCTGTCGGGCCCTTAAAGGGTCTCTCTCATCGACCCTCTACACACACCACACTGTCTACACCAGCCAAAACAACGAAGGCACAAAAATATGGCCCATTATGCTAACAACCAGATTTTCATTTTCCTGAAGTTCTGCTGTATTTGAAAGAACTCTTGGAGTCGAAAAATTTTGAACCACAAATGAATTTCTTGAACTGCTCTCCTCATCAACTTCAAAGTAAGTATTTTCTCAAGTTTTGGCGATAGTACGTTGATAATTTTCCATATTTTCTATACGAGAAATTAAAACATCTTTCTTACCTCCATGAACACTTTGAAATATCCACGGAATTTATGCTAATATACAAACAACTCCATTTTTACTATCAACACACCTCGATATGGAACATTTTGTTAACATCTCTATTTTTGTTTGCCTTTCTCTGAAGCTTCAATAGAACTGAATATTCCTAAACAAACTACTTATATGAGAACCGATATGAGGAAGAGATGTCAATGGGTGATACAATTTTCTGTTTTTTCTGGAGAGAACCTAGTAAGTTTTTGTTTAGCGCTTACCATAGCTGGCTGATTGATGACATAGGGCCAATCACCTTTCACTTCCAGCATATCAAGGTTCTATATATAAAAGTCTATCGCCTCATTCACGGTCACCCATAAATACATGAATACGACATTTACAGTCTATCATTAATGTTCAGATAACTCCTGATATTGGAAACATATTATACTGAATAATATAATAATCTAGGGTAGCTGAGCTCCCAAATGTAATTGGTTTTCCAGCCTATTTAGAGACTGTTGTGGTGACTGTTGAGATGCATTAACCATTGTAGGTGTTTTCAGATAATTTTTTCTCCTTTCATCCAGTCGGCATATCTTCCCAACTAATACGCAATATAAAACTCATTAGCTTCACTATTCAATGTAGCTCATGATTGTTATGCAGTTGCTGCCGTAGAGTTTGCCTTGAGAATTTTGCAGAGTGTACGGTTATTTCTCATTAGCATGGTTCTCTCCTACCGTACGGCATTACTTTCTGAAGCTGTTGCATACTTCGCATAATGATATATTGACGCGAAAGAAACAAGAGGTATACATACATGCATATCGTTATCTGCATCATATAAAATAGGAAGAGGAATCTCAGCTCAACATAACGCACTCAGTTTAAAGCAGTGAAAAATACATAAACGGAATTTCGAAGTTGGAATCGATATTTTCTTGAAAAAGATAATATAGATGCTACCACTGGTGATTACGAGATTCCATAGCTACAATGAAAAGTGTTTGAAAAGTGTGTTCAACCGCCAACTTAGTTGCAAAGCAACCCTCAAAAGTCTAATTAAGACTTGTATGAGTTAGGACCTTAGCTTTTTGAGTGCCATTCAAAGCACTACTCGACCACCGCCCAGTTTCAACCACCAGCCCAGCTACAATGAAAATGACATCAATTAAAACTTCCCTCCACCATGCTTTTCCTTGCACGAGAAATGATTCCCGGTGATTTTGGGAAAACGTTTTATTTCAATTTGGTTTAGGTCTATCAATATCACTAATGTCGTGGGAGGAAATATTGAAAATTTTCTCAAAAGTACGGGGGTTATAGGTATCAGGAAAACTTAAATATGGTGACTATTTCACTTGTCGAATGAACCAATCAGGAGCTATAGTCAAGTTCGGATTATCGATAACACACTTGACTCTGACAGTTTAATGTCAATATAAATAAACACGCTGATTCTACCAAATCTCAGATTGTATCATTCACTTTGTTTGTGAAATAGTCCAATGAAATTCCACTCGTGATTGAATTCATCTCATAAGTTTGTTTTTTATTTCATAATTCAACTGAGTTAAACAGCCACTCAGTTTCGTATGGAATAAATAAACAGACTAATCGCAAAAATCTAATCACTTGTGGTATTACTACTGACAATTCTGTGCCCATCTGGTCTGCTCGCTCGGAATTGAGTGTGGTGGAATTATAGACATCATTTCCGATGAGCATCGACCATGAAAATATCTATAGAAAAGAGAGATAGCCCACTTTTCTGCGATGTGAACAATGTTCTATGACAGGTCGGATATGTGCTTTGTAGACCATGAGAAGCTGTTGTTGAGGTGTGAAGAATGCCTTGTCACGAAACAGAAAATCGACATTTTGTGAACCAGTTTTTGCTATCGACCTCACATGATCATCCGGTATCGTTTATGGAGATAACGATCTTAGATTAGATCAGATTTAGAATCCAAGGGATTAATCCCTCATCATCAGCTTATATAAAGAAGCATATCAGTGGTGAAAAAAAAAATAATCAAAAACTGCAATAATCAATATCGATCACTAGTGTTAAGGAATTTTAATTAAAAACATCGTCACAGAAAAATAGATGATATAAGTGACTATCTTATTGATCAAAAATATTGCATTACAATTTTTGATTTGATGAATTCATGTGAACTGATGATGAGGGATTAATCCCTTTAAACATGTCCTTGTATTTTTGTCTATAGGCCATAATGTGTGTCCGTTGACAACATTTGATATTAAATTTGGTTAGAATTAGATTAGTTCTCCATTATTGGTCAAATTAATACACCTTAGAGACAGTAATATAGTTACATATAGTAGTAAGCTCCTCTTGAAAATATCGGGGGTGCATATTCCTTTGATGGCAGTTGTACAATGATATGTATCAGTTACATCTCTTTGTTATTTCTAGTATTTGGTTTAGTGTTCCAATGTTATCCTTGTTTCTAGTATTATAAGAATTGAATCAGAATGTGTATCAGATTGCAGTATTGAAATTAGCGGGGGTGCATATTCCATTGATGGCAGTGAGTTGTAAAATGATATGTATCAGTTACATCTCTTTGTTATTTCTAGTCTTTGGTTTAGTGTTCTAATGTTATCCTTGTTTCTAGTATTATACGAATTGTATCAGAATGTGTATCAGATTGCAGTATTCTACACATGATATGACAAAGAACTTCATAAACTAATTCTCACAGCTCTATTGAACTATTCCAGGTGAATAGCTTTCTTTATTCTTTTTTCAATTGTAAATATTCTGGGGATTTGAATAGATGTGCCCAAGATTATCAATCCATAAGTTGAAGATCTATGAAACATCACCGATTTTATTTTTCATCTGCCTCATAGCATGAACCTCGCATGATAGATTTTTTGCTAGATTGTCAATATAGGGTTTCCGAGTAAACTTTGAATCAATAGTTATATTCATTCAGATTATCTGAGATATAATGAGACAGCAAGAACAAAGTTAGTGCTTCGTAGAATATCAGCGTTGATAGCCATTTTATCATCAAATAAGATGCCATTAACCACCACAAGGAGTGACCTATTTCTCAAAAAGTTCACTCAGTAAACGATATTCTGCAACAGTATCGACCATATGACGAAAGTTTTTAAGAAAGCCTTCATGTCAAACTCGTTCAATTGTTTGAGATATATCCAAGGATGTAGGCTGCAAGGTGGATATAGGATGGTGAAACAGCTTCCTATTAACGAGCACTAGAATAAACTATAGACTTTTGCCCACTTGATTTCATACCGTAATAATATTTCCTAAGATTACCAGAGATGGCGCCATACCTTGTGTCGGTAAAACAGAAACTGTGCTTCTGTCAGTGTCATCTGTTCTGACAGTAAAAATATTGATGATTATTGGAGATTTACTGAAAATATAGTGTTTCAATGTCGTTTCAATTCACGCCTGTCAGAATGGAACCACAGAAATCCACTTTGGCTGCAACCAAATACATTATTGACGTCTGTCATTTATGTGTTCCGTAGGCAATCAAATCTCCTGTTGATTTCTGCGGGAAGTCATATTCTTGGTGATTCACGATTCCATATTCTAGATCTATTCAGTTAGATAGAGGGTCTCGATGTTGATTGCTTCCTCTGTCACTTTAGAAATGACACGTAGTAGAACGATGGGTCTATAATTACCAGGAATGCTCTGATGTTCAACTTCCTCTGGTCGACCGGCGCGAGAGTGCCCACGTGTCTCCCTGATTAGAACCCAGATATTACCGGAAAGTTTCACCAGATAATCGTATAGTTTATCTTTGAGATGGGTTCGAAGCACCTTGCCCACGCTGTCTTGAGAGCTTGGGTCACATTTATTTATTCATCAATTGACGAGCCAACTGTTCGTTTGACAAAAATATTATAAAATACAGGATCAGAACTGAAACATAACAACAAGAAATGAGAATCACAATTGGATTACAGCTCTTTATCTTATATTTGAAATTTATTTCGGCCATGATTTGTCCTATACAAAATGGTATTTTGATAATAGCATTATTTCTGTTTCTTCAAGAATTTTCAGGAAGAGTATATAGACGGCTCAACAGCTTTAGGTGGCATTGTTCACTGATGTCTTTGTGTTATTGACTCTGTACAGGCTGTCCTATTTTCGATGGCCCTACGGGATATCTGGTTCTTTTACAGTTTCATACGTGAAATCCAGTGGCGTAGTCAGATTTTTCATATATAGGAGCTGTCATTATTCAGATATCAAAGTAATCAATGAAACATCCTATAAATTTTTCAATGTTCGAATCATAAAACTTTTGCGCTTTTCGGATTCATACAATGAATATAAGATTTATATGGAATTTAATCTAGATTGTAGATTGTAGGGGGGAGTCGTTAAGGCTGTGCAGCCTCTCAAGCACCTCGACCTATTAGATATTTTGTGCATATAACCTTTAATCTATTCGAGGCCCGGGATTCCGAGGCTTCTTGCGATGTTTATCAGTTATCTGGGAGCTAGGTTCCTGACATCGGAGGGCTCTAAGAAGGCCCCTTTCAAGAACTTGAGCCTCTTGCGGAAGAATGCTGGGCATTCGCAAAGCAAACGTTCTGCAGTTTCAGCGAAGTTCTCGCAGTAGCGGCAACTATCACTCTCTGTTTTACCAATAGATCTTATTGCTTACGCTAGATCCGATTTCCAGGTTATTTAATAATAATAATAATAATAATAATAAATGGACTTTATTAGGCGAAAGTTTAGCTTTCAAGCTATTCTTACACTTTAACCTAAGTACAGATAAAAGTATAATTGATTATTTTCTACTTAGTAAGTAAATTAATTAATGTATATCCCTAGTACATTTCTTTATATTCTGCTAATTCTAGAGTTCATAATAATTGCTGAAATACTGCACGTACAGAAGTAATACAAAATATCTAAGAATTACGTTCTTTGTTCAACAAGCATGTTAGTTTTAAGTTTCATTTTGAATGAATTTAAACTCAAAAGTTTAGCATTTTCATCTAAGGCATTATAAATCAGTGGTAGTTGGTAGGAGAATGATGCTTCGAATTTGGTAGTGGAGTGGCGGGGAATGTTCACAGTAGTGGGGTTCCTTATATTGAGGTTGTGCATTTGGTGACGGAATTTTACTTTTCTATAAAGGTATTAGCGACGTTCCTCTCTGATGATATTATAGAAGGCAGTAGCAGAATGTAAAAAACGACGTTTGCTCATGAATAGCCAGCCAAGAGAAGAGATATATTCAGATATATGATCATATCTCCGCAGGCCCCCGATCAGTCTAGCGCAGTTGTTTTGCATTCTTTGAATTCGATAACTATCAAAGGAATCAATACACGGACCATATACTATATCGCAATAGTTGAAATTCGATAAAACTGTTGGTCACAAAGTTTTTTTTTCAAATTTTGAGAGAGTAATTGTCGATTAGAGTATAGCAATTTGAGACATCCGTATGCACGTTGAATAGATTTGCTGACGTGCTCAGTGAATTTCAAATTAGAATCTATAATCAGACCTAAGTTTTTCGTAGCTGATACTAGTGTTAAAGTTACACCCTCTATAATTATGTTGATATCATTTTTAACCAGATCAATTCGAGATTCGTTGCCAAATAATAAGTAAGTAGATTTTGTGGGATTTATATGGAGATTATGTTGCTTTGCGCGGTTGATAATCCTTTGTAAATCTCTGTTGAGGAAATAGTTTGCTAAATAGGCGTCTTCAGGATAGAAACTGAAATATAATTGACTATCATCTGCGTAGAAGTGACTTTCACAGTCTGACAGGCAATTTGATAAGTCGGCAGTATAAATTAGAAATAAAAGTGGGCCCAGAATCGATCCCTGGGGAACACCATTATATAAGATTAGGGATTGTGACTCACTATCATTGTATTTCACGATTTGACTTCTTCCACTTAGATAACTTTGAAAGAAGTTCAGAGCTGTCAAATTCAGGCCATAATATTTGAGTTTAGATAGTAAAAGTTGGTGGTTCAAAGTATCAAAGGCTTTAGTAAAATCTAACATGACCAGGGCTGTAACTTTACGTTTATCCCATTCTCTGAGAACATCATCACATATATTCAACATTGCCGTGGCAGTGCTGTATCCCTCTCTGATCCTGACTGTTGAATAGGAATGATGGAATTTAAATTACAGTATTCATATAGTTGTTTATAAATGATTTTTTCTAAGACCTTGGATAAAAGCGGAAGGATGCTGATTGGACGAAGATCTGAAAAGTTATTGGGCTCGCTGTTTTTAGGAATAGGTCGAATGAGTGCTACTTTCCAAGGTGATGGAAAGTAACCTTTTTCTAAACAGAGGTTAACGATATGTGTGATTGGTAATAGAAGCACTGGCATACAGTATGATAACATAATACGAGATATTCTATCGGTACCAGTTGCATTACTTTTAATATTACGAATAATTTCATCAATATCATTAACAGATGCAAGCTTTAAATCAAAGTTGAGTGTTTCATTAAATTTTTTTGTATCATAGAAATTGATGAGCTCAGTGCAATCTTCATTCAGGTTTGCTGCTATAGATGCAAAATAGCCATTGATTCCATCTACATTCTCAGCAATGTGTTGCGGAACTTCGGTAGATTTGCTAGGCGTAACTCTCATATTTTTGAGTGTTTTCCACATCTCACGGGATTTGCTGCATCTATTTATAGCAAAATTCAAATATGCTTTTTTTTCTCGTCGAATAGCACTCAACGTCAGATTACGTAACATCTTATAATTTGTACAGTCTACACCTAACTTTGATTGTTTGTATTTTCTAAGAGCTTCGTCCCTATCTGCCATCATCAATTTGATTACATCAGTTAGCCATGGGGCTCTAGGTTTAGTTACTCTTACAGTTCTCACTGGAGCATGCTTGTCAAATAGTTTTGATATGTTTTGTTTGATAAAGTTCAATTTGTCTTCAATAGAATTGATTTGATATATCACATTCCAGTCGACTGAAGATAAGTCATTTGCAAAATTTTCATTCGAAAAATATTTGAATTCTCTAAATGTAATTAGCTTAGGAATCTTAAGTGTTGATTCAAAGTTACCTGTGATCAGAGATCTTCTCGGCATTCATTGTTCCTGAAGAGATAATAGAGTCATCACAGGTCACAAATATCTGATCAATTAATGATGATCCACTGTTGGTTATCCTAGTAGGCTCATTTATAACTTGCGACAATCCCAGTGAGTCCATTATTCTGCATAATTTATCTACATTAGTATCATCAACATTCAAAAAATTCAAATTGAAATCACCCATGCAAATAATTTCATCCACAGTTGGTAGAATGATAGAAATACTATTTTCGAGGCGATTTAGAGAGTACGCTATATTTGATCTAGGTTGTTTATAAATTATTCCTACTGCGAATGTTTTTTTATTAGTTTTTACCTTGATCCATAGCTCTTCCAGGTTTAAGTCATAATTTGAGTTTTGTAGTCTGGGGGGTTGAAAGTAAGCCATTGATTGGTCGTTTTAGTTGTTGTCCATACAAATGTGTTGTCCCACGTGACAATAATAGTACCTACTTTCTTGCAGACCCCTCTGGACCAACAAATTACTACAGGATGCCGGATCTAGCGTAAGCAATAAAATCTGTGGTTTTACCCATCTCTTTGAGGTGATTCCTCAGAGAGCAGTGTCCACTGAGAAGTCCCGTTACCGGTTTCAAGTCTTTTTTGTCCAACTCGAGAAGCTATTTAGCTTTCCTTGGCGAAAGGCTCACTAGCATTTTCGCTTGTCTTTGTCGTGGTACTTTATTCCAGTGAGATTTCATTGCTTCTGCTTCCCAGCGTCGGAACTCTTCTCTCAAGTGGGCTTTAGAAAGCTTTAGAAAGTCCACAGAAGGGTTCTGGGCCGAGAAATTGTGTATTTGCCCCTTCTTTGGCAAGGCAGTCTGCTTCCTCGTTGCCTTTAACTCCCTTATGACCTGGCACCCACATCAAAGTGACCTGGTTTTTCGCTGCCAGTTATCTCAGGGATTGTTTACAGTTCCAAGTCAGTTTAGACTCACAAGTGTTTGACTTCAGAGCTTTCAGTGCTGCTTGGCTAGCTGATAGTACATAGATTTTTGCCCTTCGAGTGTCCCTTTCGAGGCACTCCTGGGCACATATCTCTATAGCATGTACTTCTGCTTGGAAGATGATTGGGGTGTTACCAGAGCCTGAAATTTGGCCTTGTAACTCCCACTCCATCTTATATCCATCAGTATACCACACTGATGCATCCCTTCCTAGTTGAGGTCCGTTCTCTGTGCAAATTTGGTATGGTTGTTTATGACCACTTGAAACTGCATTTCGAAGTCGTACCTAACTGGCATGATATCTGTCGGTTTAGACATGGATTCTAGGGAAATATTTTCCAAAATCTTCAAGTATCCAATCCGATTCCCTGATTTGAGATTTATTGTCTGAGGGTACTGATTGCTGCTTCTTTCATTACACACAGGTGCAATGGTGGAAGGTGGAATTATTCTATCTGAATGCTCGGATTACTCTGAATTTCTTCGGAAAATTTGAACTTGTGTTTTATTCTCTTTTATTATCATATCAAACTTAATATTAATGTATTATATACGAACAAGATTTCCTTAGGATTTCTCGAATATATGAAATATCGATACTGCAACAATCGATACTTCGCCACCTCTATACTCTGAGCGAGAGCCGTTCAGTCTGCGGCGATTCCAAGTAATTGCATTGTTGTACCATATTTATCACTTTTCCTTCACCCTCAAGAATTACATTTTAGTTTTTTCTCGAAAATTGTTTGACAGATGTTTCTCAAAATTCCAGGAATTTTTTCAGAATATTTGAATCTGTTGGTTTATTTCTTTTGTGTTCATATCAAATCCAATATATATGGTTTATACAGGGTAATGCAAATTTCATGGTACACTATTATCAAATCGGAAACAAGGAGAGATACGACGTAGGTTAAATCACGAAAAATGCATAATTTCATGGCCTTCTCGAATATCAAAAGAAATCGAGGATATCTTACGTACTTCCTGAAATCCTGGGGAACTGAAAATTGTCGATTCTTATAGTCATATAGAACTTTCGAACTATTGCTGCTAGGATTTTGAAATGGTATGGTCACTAAAGTTCGCATGCTGAATTCAACGGTGAAAAAAATTCTAGGCATACTAGATTCGAAGATATCGAAGCCAACTTTGATATTTCTGATGGTAGCCATATCGAATTTTCACACCATAGGATGAATCATTAAATTGCTTATTCATCGATGTATAACACTTGTGTGTTTGATAAAAAAAAAAGTCGAAATAATAGGAATAATAGAAAATATCAAGTTAATGCGAGATCTGCCAGGCTCACAATTCCAGATAATTTAACTTAATGTGACAAAAATGCTGTGAGACTCAATACTGATAGAAAGCAACTCTATTGCAAATTAAAAGTTATTGCTGCTCCGCTGGGTTACCCTCTCTATCGAATTGGTTGTACAATTTTTTTGCAAATCATACAGCGTCACTGATTGTTCTGAAATGAACTGTAATTTTCATGTTGTAGTCTTCTAAGTGTGAAATTGACAGTTCTGATTTTCTCATGTTATTTCCTGCACTGAGAACTGGACATGTGACAGCCGCTTCCCTTACTTGGCTGGCACGTGTCGAATTTCGAAAGTAACGATGTTTACCATCCTTGGGTACATATCACTCACTGTTTTCTTCGACATTATGAGATTTCAATAACAGTTGAATTATCCATTTCATTAATCCAAGGTGAATATAGGAAGGTGAAACAGCTTCATATTAAGAAGCACTAGAAAAAACTGTAGGCTTTTGCCTACTTGGTTTTATACCGTAGTAATATTTCCTGAAATTACTAGAGATGGCTTCATACCTTGTGTCGATAAAACAGAAACTGTGCTTCTGATGTCAGTGTCATCAGTTCTAGAAGAAAAAATACCAATAAGAGTTAAAATATTGATAGTTATTCCAAATTTACTGAAAATATTGTGTTTCAATGTCGTTTCAATTCACGCCTGTCAGATTGGAACCACAGAAATACGTAAGCAACAGAAATCTTCTTCGATAATCGATCTTACCGCCATCTTCATTCAAGTCGTGGAAATATTCTTCTCATCTGTATCTGTACAGGGCAAAGCAGCGTGAGACGGTCCTATCAGAAAGTGATTTGGAGTCTGGGTCAACAGAAACGTGGGTCAGTGGTCGTGAATTCAAAATATTTTCAATTTCTGCGAAAATAGTTCTCAAAATGTATTCTTGTGGATGTTTGTTTTTGAGTATTTCTTTCATGTTCTTCTTTATTGATTGTATTAGTCTTTCCCAAGTCCCTCCCATATGGGTCTACAACTTTTTCGCAGAAACAATTGAAGAGCTGTTTCACTATCCTATATTCACCTTGTATCCAACAATAAGTCGTAATTCTGACAGCAGCCTACTGACTCTGATGATAAATTTTCCACAATAAAATCGGAATTATTTATCAGCTCGCGAATTCAATGTGCAGCTACTATCGTATAAACTTCTGCCTGGTGTATCGTTTTACCATAACATAAAAACAATGAATTATCTAGAAGGATTGATGCTGCATCATAGATTTTACATAATATTTTCTATTTTTCCTGTTATTTCGTGTTCTTCTTTATTAAACATACATACAAGTGTGATAAGTATGTCGATGAATTGTAAATTTTATGATCTATCCGATGGTGTGATAATCCAATATGGCTACCATTAGAAATATCAAAGTTGGCTTCGATATCTTCGAATCTAGTGTGCCTAGAATTTTTTTTCATATCACCGTTGAATTCAGCATGTGAACTTTAGTAACCATACCAAATTTCAAAATCCTAGCAGCAATGATGACTATAAGAATTGACAATTTTCAGTTTTTTCAGGATATTTGAGGAACTACGTAAGATATCCTTGATTTCTTTTGATATTCGAGATGACCATGAATTGCGCATATTTTCCGTTTCCGATTTGACAATAGTGTACCTACCATGAAATTTGCATTACCCTGTATACGAGCTAGATTTTCTTGTGATTTTTCGAACATATAAAATATCGATACCGCAAGAATCGACACTTCGCCACCTCTATCCTCTTAGCCGAAAGCTATAATAGAGAGCCGTTCAGTCTGCGGCTGTTCTGCCCGGAGCAGGGCCAATGCGGATTGCGGAAGCCGAAATGTCTGCCGGAAGATCCGGCTAGGTCCCAAGCGGAATGCGCCAAAATATCGGCTGGCCGTTTGGCGGCGCGCCAGCAGGTCCGAACTAAATCATTCATTCCGTTCCCCTCGCAAAGTGCGACATTCACAAAACGAAACCGGATGAATTTATGCTCGGCGCCCATCGAGCAAACCAACGAGGAAGGAGCCGGAGTTGGGCATATGGGCGATTATTGCCCACCCTGATCATTGGCGTATCTAGGGCTATTTTTCAGGGGGGGGCGGGCCCCTGAGATGCAATGGACGATGAAGTCGAGCAGGACCATTGAATCGGCGGGCGATTTTGACCTTACCGGCCCAATAGAGAGAAATATCAAGTAAATTAAAAAAACACATATTGTCATGAAATTAAAAATAGACAATATTTCCGCAGAAAGAAAACAACAAATTTGAGTGATTGATAAAAAAAGCAAAAAAAATACTTTTCTGAAATCAAACCATTGATTGCAATTGAACTATGTCAATGATAACATAATTGCCCTTATTGAAAGCATCAACATGTCATTTTCTCAGCTCATCAACATGAAATACTCCAAATGTTTTGGGCTTAGCCTATTCAGAAAAAAATTTAAGTCAGAAAGAGATCTCGTGAAATTGAGTGCTTTATGATGTATTTATAAATGTTCTTTCAAACTTGAATAGGCATAAGAGCGTTAAAAGTTGCGTAAAACAACAAACTATCAATTTCTTGCAAAACTGATGATTCGGAGGCCTCAACTCTTCTTTACAAAAGACATGTGTTTGATTACTCAAAATATAGTGATAGAGTAAGTTACAGGCTTTCCCACTTCGGAGTAAAATCTGTCAGTCCCATTTGCAAACATCAACCGGCCTGTGTTTTCTGCTTATTGTGGACGATCAGAAAAACGTTTTACTACACTCTAAAACATCATTTTTGTCGCCTTGATTCGTGTTTCGATTAGTATATGTTATCATTGTTATCATTTTCAGGAACATATTGAAAAAATTCTACATGTTTAGGTTCATCAGTGCTTACAATATGAACCTGTATTTAAAATTTTACGATGGAACCTACTCCAATATTTTGTTATTGCGTATTCTTTGAACAGAAAGTGAAATTGAAGATTTTCTCAAAACTATTGCCCCAAACATGATGAGTTTGAATAAGGGTACTTTTTGACACCGATTACGTGAAGCCAATGTATCGGGGATAATTATTAAAACACAGTCATTCACATCGTGTGTCAATTGTTTGAAGCGATAATTCTGTCTGATCAATCATGTCACTGTTAAATGCCACACCATACTATCATTGCATAAGGACTAGATAGTAGGATAACCCCTGTGAGAGGTGGATAGATAGACTGGTGAATTCACTTCCTATCCTGTGACTGGTCCCAAATCTCTTGATTTCGCCTACTTCGATAAAACGTGTATAACGTGACATGGCGTGGGTGAATCTCGCTAAGTGAAGCCGCGATTTCAACCAAATTTACAGGTTACTGCAGGTGTCAACACGAAAGTATGAATATTTGATTCTGAATGACTTCTAATCGTTTCTAACAAGTTCATGTCGCCATTTTCCAATGAGTTTGATGCGAATATGTATCGAACATGGTTGAAAGAAATTTCTTCAAATATCTTTCGACAGTATCGCCATCTATTGTTGTATAGAAACCCCACGTAATGAGCTGAAATTCAATTGTTTCGATTCAAGGATTTGTCTGCTGAAACAATTGAAGAGTAGCGCCACCAGGTCTTATTTCCATCATTCCCCTGTGTATCAAGTGTTGGAGACGGTTTTTAGCGCCATCTGCCAGAAACCTAAACAACTATTGAATTTTGTGGTGAATTGTAATCGACACAGACACGGATCAAGGGGTTCTGTTGATATTAAAATGCATATAAAACAGATATATCATTTATATTCAACAAATACAAACGGGAAAACGTTCAACACGAACCACTAATTCACCATGAAATAATCCGTCACGACACTTGAAAGCATAAAAAAAATTATTCAAATTCCAACAAATTCGGACCTGGCATCTGCAAAATAATCAACAATAGAGAAAGGAGTTTGGTCCAAGTTGCCAACCTTTTTTATTCGTGAAAACCTCTGACTCCTTTTTAATAATAATAATAATAATACATTTATTATTTACCAGGTAAACATGATACATGAATCATATTATAAAGAAGATATGCATAATGGTAAATAATAGGAGAACTGTTAGACCGAGTGGCCAATTCTTCCACAGTCGTCAAATTTTTCAGATTTTCGAAAAGATCATGCAATAATCAATAATAACACATCATTTTTCAAGTCTATTCGTTGTTATACAGCTGAAAATATTAAAATTTCATCAGCTGTTAATTTTTAGTTACTTTTACATTCCTCAGGTTAGGCACTAAATCTGATTTATGAGAATAATCTGTTCTATGTGTTTTATGAAAGAACGCCCAGACCAATCAGAACAACATACAAGTGTATATTGTTGGTTGCATAAGGCATCTTAGTAGTACAGTCACAGGTACAGTATAGCAATAGCATTGTTGAATACTCAATTTTCTGAGTCCACAATAACAAGACATATCGCGTAGATACTACTTTTCTAAAATTGATATTCTGCAATTAATCTATGGCAATAATATGCATACTGAAAAATGGAAAAGCCATAAATTGGACAACAATTTTAGAAAGAGAAATTAGTCTATCCAATTAGAATATCAAATATAGTTTGAAATGAATGTCTGGTAGACTACGAGCAGAAAACAACTACTTTCCTGGTAAATACCACGCAGAACATTGAATTATATCTGCTCGTAATCCATGCAACGATTCACACTGTGAATGCAGATCGCAAATGTTTCTTTCTTCCTAAGACGTGACAAATTCACATCGGGACAGGCACGCCTAACAACCTACAGACCGGTTTCGGGCTTATTGGCCCTCATCAGTGCAGGGTAGTTATCCGAGTAGAGACCGTAAGATCTCCACTCGAAGCGTTGCCTGTCCCAATGCACCTTCGTCGCGTTTATTTGACCGCACTGAGTCGCGTACCAACAGACAATTGGAAGTGGCGACATCATGAGGCAGAAGGAATAAACAAATCTCCCAAGTTACAGAACTTGGATGTGGCTGATAGCTCGACTAAGCTAATAAATGAAAAATGGAGATTTAGTTCTGGAGTGTTTCTTTCTTCTGCCGCATGGTGTCGCCACTTCCAATTGTCTGTTGGAACGCGGCTCAGTGCGGTCAAATAAACGCGACGAAGGTGCATTGGGACAGGCAACGCTTCGAGTGGAGATCTTACGGTCTCTACTCGGATAACTACCCTGCACTGATGAGGGCCAATAAGCCCGAAACCGGTCTGTAGGTTGTTAGGCGTGCCTGTCCCGATGTGAATTTGTCACGTCTTAGGAAGAAAGAAACATTTGCGATCTGCATTCACAGTGTGAATCGTTGCATGGATTACGAGCAGATATAATTCAATGTTCTGCGTGGTATTCACCAGGAAAGTAGTTGTTTTCTGCTCGTAGTCTACCAGACATTCATTTCAAACTATGTTTGATATTCTAATTGGATAGACTAATTTCTCTTTCTAATATGCATACTATTTTTATAAAACAGTGGTTGATTGATAATGCGTGTGCACGACTTCTTTTGCTGAGGCGGCAAATTAAACAAGCTTCTATAGGAAAGCAGGTTGCAACGTTTCTGAAACTAGAGAACCCTGAATTACACACAGGCCATTGCCTCCAAAGGTCCTCTGCTACCATTTGTGTCAGCGGAGGTGGTGATATCACAACCATAAAAAAATTGGCGGATAGAAATCTACCTCAGTCGCTGAAAGCTATATAGACGATAATTTAAACAATAAGTTGGAAAGAGGAAACAAAAGTTTGGAAGAAATAACGAAATATGATGAGTCATTCACTATAATAAGCTCCAAGAGTATAAATAGCTCTGAAACAAGTACTACCATCACTAAAAATTTTGACATGTCGGAGAATGCAACTCCAGGAATCAATTTCAACAGTAGTGTCAATAATGTTACCATCAATTAGCCTTCGGCTCGTACTGCAATTTTCATCTTCGTGGGCAATAGCCATCATTATGCTCTCGTTGAATGATATACTATGTATAATATGTGGAAAGAGTTACACATGGCATTTGACATTCCATTTCCTCAAATAAACAAAAAATCTACCAGCTTCTGTGAAATGTGTAAGAGACGATTCAAAAGTGGTGACCAGAACATAACATTCCACTGGTGAGTTACTCAGTGTCGTATCATTCGTTGTATAAACATTATTCATCCACCGTCATATGCAAAACGATTTTTGGTAATTTGAAAACATTGTCGGGTTTCTCCAAGATGAAAAGTTAGTGGATATATGTAAGAATATGATCGGGAAAGAGAATATTTCAAGAGTTGCTAGAGTTTGCTCGCATCATTTCACTACATGTAATGAAATGGTTGGCCCAAGTTGTAAGAAAATACTCAGAGTAGTAGATAAGCATATATTTGGTGGGATTGATAAGTAATGACATGTTTGATGATCTATTTCTCAAGTTCGACACTTTGAAACTTTATATTGCCAGAAAATGAACAATATAGTTTGTAAGTGAATTAAATATATCATCATTCGGGTAATAAATCAAAGATGCATATGTTCAGAAAAATTTGATATTATTTTGTTTTTATTTAGTCTTAGGAAGAATGGATACGATAATTTTGTTAGTAGGTCATAATAATTTATTCAAATTCAGACCCTTCCAAAATAGCAAGACACTGGTGCTGATGGGGGAATCTGATGTTGTTGCTATTCTTGTTTTAGAATGAGGTAACCCTATAGTAACTGATTTAGATGTTGGCTTCAAACAACTACTGTGGTCAGGATTGAGATGATCGGAGGTGTAAACAATAATTTGAGAAATTGTCATATTCTGTGAGCAGAAGAGAATCCTTCAACTATTAGACAGTCTCATTGACAGTATAAATTGATTGGGCTTTATATTTCACTTTCATGCCTTACTGGCGATAATCAAATTGATCAGAAAGTATTTAAGTAATACTGGCGGTATTACTGGATGACGAAAATGAAGATTCGATTCGAATCCTGTGGATTATCACTTTTGAGGTTATCTATACCTAGTTACAGTATTCATAGTAGACAAGGAGCTCATTCAGAGAATTCAAGGAGGAAAATGTATTGATCAACATGGAGGGCAATTGTTTTAATTTGTATGTTTTGAGTTGAGCTTGATATTCCAATAGGTGAGTGTTTGGAAATTTGTTGAGATAATTAAAAGCACGGTCCTGTAGATACTGGCGTACCTATTCTCCAGGTTTAGGAAACCAGATAATGAATGTTCGATAAGTTTTCGAAAATCAATGCAAAATTTGTATAATTCGATTGGGAAAATTCGAAATATTCCAATTTCAACTGTGTCATACAGTAAGTAGTATTTAAGTTGGTATTGTTTATAATTTGACATTTGTATTTAGGTTGGTATTTGGGGACTGAGAACAAGGTTGACAATTGACATATCTCGTGGTATTGTACAAAATGGTTTTATGTTATGTTGAGCTTGCTGAATGTACGATATTAATATAATTTTCAGAGACACTATATTGTTTTACTATTCAGATAATACATGGTGTCAGGTGTGGTTGAACACTAAAGGCTGATGATCAGTATGGAGTCACACTTCAAAGTGCCGGAGCCCTTGAGCTTGGAAGGGAATGTTAGTGAAAACTGGAAAAGGTTTTGCCAACGATTTGATATATACATGTCCGCAACTGACCTGGACAAAAAACCGGAAGAAAAACAAATCGCTGTATTTCTGAATCTCATTGGTGATGAAGGATTGAATTTGTATGATTCCTTCTCTTTGAGTGCAACTGAACAAAAATCATTGGCAACAATACGGAAAAAAATTGAAGATTACTGTTCACCTAAAAAGAACATAATCTTTGAAAGGTACAAGTTTCATAGCATTGCTCAAAAGGAAGGACAAGCATTTGATAATTTCTTAACGGAATTAAGGAGAGCAGTGAAGACCACTGAGTACACTCAGCAAAATGACATGATCAGAGATCGACTTGTAATGGGAATTCTGGATAAATCCACCCAAGAGAGGCTGTTACGGGAACCAAGTCTATCATTGCAGACAGCAATTGATTTCTGTAGGGCTAGGGAAGCAAGCAAAACACAATCAGAAGTTTTACAGAGTGAAGCAAGTGTTAGTGAGATCAGGAAGAATTTTTCCAAACACAAAGTCCACAGAAATCCAGGAAGATTATGCTGTGAATATTGTGGATATGAGCATCAAAAAGGTAAATGTCCTGCTTATGAATATGTGATTAGTGCCATGGCAGGAATCACTTTGCAACAGTATGCAAGAAGAGGAATGGAAAAAAGGAAGATCGCAAGAAAAAATGGATAAACCAGTTGGAAGTTGAAGAGGATGAGGAAGAGGAGAGCCATAATGAGGAAGGGGGTGATGAATTCTACATAAGCTCTATAGTGAAAAATATAAATGCAGTTAATAGGAGAGAAGATGTTATGTGGACCAA
Source organism: Chrysomela aeneicollis (assembly GCA_029955515.1). Taxonomy (NCBI): domain Eukaryota; kingdom Metazoa; phylum Arthropoda; class Insecta; order Coleoptera; family Chrysomelidae; genus Chrysomela; species Chrysomela aeneicollis. The sequence goes on along the minus strand of JARUHQ010000018.1, from coordinate 4,175,269 downwards.
AAAAGTTCTAGTAGAAGGTAAACAGGTAGAGTTTAAGTTAGATTCAGGTGCAGAAGTGAATGTGCTACCATATAGTTTGTTAAATCGAATCAATTGTAGTAAGTTTATGAATGATACCAGAATCACTCTTGTTTCATATGGAAGCTCAAAATTCAAAATTACCCCTGTGGGTGAAATTAAACTCAATTGTATAGTAGGAAACAAAACTGCTGAAATACCTTTTGTTATTGTCAGAAGTCAGAATCAAATGCCACTTCTGGGTCTACCAGGCTGCACAGAGTTGCAACTCATTAAGAGGATTGATAGTCTAAGAACAAATTTCAGTAATTTGGATGAGGTTATTTCAGCATACCCAAGTGTATTTTCAGGGTTAGGTGAATTCCCAAATGAATATAAAATAAGTTTAAAAAAAATGCTGTACCACATATTCAGACAATGAGGCGTATTCCACAAGCATTACATTCCAGAGTCAAATCAAAATTGCATGATTTAGAAAAACAGGGTATTATAAGGCGAGTGGAAAAACCAACACAATGGCTAAATCCACTAGTGATAGTTGAAAAAAAAAATGGAGATTTAAGATTGTGTTTAGATCCCAAGTACTTGAATGAAGCTATTCAACGTGAACATTTTTTGATCCCTACAGCAGATGAAATAGCTAGTAAATTGAGTAACAAAGCATATTTTTCTGTACTTGATATGAAGGATGGATATTTCCAAATTAAAATTGATGATCAGTCCTCTGAATATTGCTCCTTTGGAACACCCTTTGGGCGTTATCAGTTTTGTAGACTGCCATTTGGCATAAGTTCTGCTCCAGAGGTGTTTCAAAGGCGAAATTTTGAAATATTTGGGGATATCGAAGGAGTTGAAATTTATTTTGATGACTTGATTATCACAGGAAAAAGTGAATCTGAGCATGATCAGAATTTAAAACTAGTATTAGATAAAGCACTTGAATACAATATAAAATTCAATAAAACTAAAATACAGTTTAAATCTCAAAAAGTCAAATTTATGGGACAAATATTTTCCAACAAGGGTGTGGAAGCTGAAAAGAGTCATATCAATGCTATCCTAGATATGCCTATCCCACAAAATAGGAGTGATCTCTTGAGGTTACTTGGTATGGCAAAGTTTTTAGGAAAATTTGTGCCAAATATGTCAAAAGTTACAGCACCACTTAGACATCTTACAAGATTAGATGTTCAGTGGAACTGGTCAAATGTGCATGATGAAGCTTTGCTCAAATTGAAGCATTTAATAACAAATTCCCCAGTTCTTAAGTTCTTCGACCCAGCTCTTCCAATAGAAATAGAGACAGATGCCTCCAAAGATGGTCTGGGAGCTTGCCTATTACAAAACGGGCATCCTATTGCATTTGCATCACGCAGCCTCAATAAAAGTGAGGTTAAATATGCACAAATTGAGAAAGAGCTTCTGGGAATTTTGTTTAGCTGTCAGAAATTTCATTACTATATATATGGTGTGAAGAATGTACAAATTCATACAGATCACAAGCCTCTTGAGGCAATTTTCAAAAAAGATTTACAATCAGCTCCACCTCGTATTCAACGGATGTTACTGAAAATACTGAACTATAATCTTTGTGTATCTTATAAACCGGGAAAATATCTTTTCATTGCAGATACATTATCAAGGGCATTTCTTAGTATACCAAATACAATTGAAGACACAGAAATTGAATTTGCAGTCCATGCCTTAGTCAATTATTTGCCAATGTCGGAAGAAAAAAAGTCTCAACTCAAAGAAGCAACGTTCAAAGATACACAGTTACAGCTGATAATTAATTTTGTGAATACCGGGTGGCCACTTTCGAGTGATGTCCCAGACATAGCACGTCACTACTTAAAAATTAAAGATGAATTGTTAGTGTGCGATGATTTATTGTTCTTTCAAAATAAGTTAGTAGTTCCTTATTCATTAAGAAAACAAATGTTAAATAAACTTCATGAAGGACATCTTGGAATAGAGAAAGTCAAATCAAGAGCTCGTCAAATTTTTTATTGGCCACAGCTAAGTCAACAAATTGAAACGTTCATTAAAGAATGCAAAATTTGTGAACGTTTTGCAAGAAAAAATACAAAGGAAACATTACTATCATATTCAATTCCTGATCGTCCATGGCAAAGAATTGGTGTAGACATATTTTCCTATGCTAATAAACCTTACCTTGTAATCATGGACGCATGCTCTAATTGGTTGGAACTTCTCACATTAAGAGATAAATCTGCTCGAGAAGTTATAGTAAAACTAAAAGTAATATTTTCCAAGTTTGGTGTCCCTGATACCATGATCTGTGACAATATACCTTTTGGGAGTCATTCTTGTCAGGAATTTGCCAGAGAGTGGAATTTTAATATTGTAACCCGTAGCCCTAATTATCCACGTTCAAATGGATTAGCTGAGAAGGCAGTGGGAATTGCCAAAAATTTACTCAAAAAGTCATTGGAAGAGGGTAAAGATGTTTTTGAGGCCCTTTTGCAATATCAAAATTCTCCCTTGAAATATTTAGAATATTCCCCTGCTCAGCTATTGATGAACCGCATTTGCAAAACAAAGGTTCCCATTTCAGCAGATTTGTTAAAACCCGCATTATGTGAAAGTGTCATCGAAAAATTGAGATTAAGACAAAATCAGAATAAATTTTATTATAACAAGTCAGCAAAAGATCTTGAGGAATTGTCAAAAGATCAGAATGTTACAGTATATAATCACTTGAGTAGAGAATGGGAGTCTGGGAAAGTAATAGGGGCACATGTAACTCCTAGGTCATATAATGTTCTAGATAGTTCTGGAAAAAGTGTTAGGCGTAATAGGGCAGATTTAAAAAAATCATTCAATGAATATAAATATCGTTCTGAACAAGATAGTCCAGTTGTTCCTCATGTTATAGACGATCATAATGTAAATGCTAATAAGCATGTTAGTCCTAGTAGAGATATAGCAAATAATAGTAAACAATCTGTAAGTGTTCAATCAACTAGTGAACCCTCAACATTTAGGATTGCACCTTCACATACTCGATCTGGGCGCGTGATTAAGAGGCCTAATAAATTGGACTTGTGAACCATTATTTAAAAGGGGAGATGTGTCATACAGTAAGTAGTATTTAAGTTGGTATTGTTTATAATTTGACATTTGTATTTAGGTTAGTATTTGGGGACTGAGAACAAGGTTGACAATTGACATATCTCGTGGTATTGTACAAAATGGTTTTATGTTATGTTGAGCTTGCTGAATGTACGATATTAATATAATTTTCAGAGACACTATATTGTTTTACTATTCAGATAATACATCAACTATCCAATTGCATAAAATTTCGAATTCAAATTCAGAAATCAAGTTGTTAAACAATATGCGGAAAAATAAAAAGTACACAGTTCGATTCAGATTCTTATGCTCGTTTCGAATATGTAAGAGGATTTCGTAAATTAAAAAATACAGGGTGTTATTCGGAGGACCCAAACTAATTTTTAATTTTTGTTATTTCGGACCTCGATTTTTCATATGACTTATAGGAAAGTCGCTTGGGAAGAAGTAGAAGAACTTGTGTACCAGATATCATAAAAATATACCAGGTGGTTCGTAAGTTATGACCTCACAAAGAAATGAGCAATATTGATAAAACACCCTATATCTCGATTTCACCATTGAAATATTTTCATTTCCCACCCTGTATAATGATTCTGACATAGGGGTGGCTGATAGCTCAACTAAGCAAATCAAGGGGCCAGGTAGCCGCGCGGTTAAGGTGTCTATCTCTTAATCAGCCGGCTGCCCGTCGTGGGTTCAATCCTCATCGACGGCGGAATTTTTCCAATGGCCCCAGAAGTGGTATCGGAACCCACTATAAAAGGTAAGGTCCCCGCTATCCTAACTTGTACAAATTTACTCCGTAAAACTTCTGAGGGTTGCTGAGGCAACTAGGATAATGGTTAGAAAAATAAAAAATAAATAAATGCAAGAACAAAAAGTCATGAATTGGAAAGATGATTTTGAATGCCTAGAATTATATATTATTTTTGAATCATTTTGTTCCGATCCGAAAGAATTAGTCCATTCACTAATTTTAGCTGAATACTCCCAATTTTTATAAAACGATTATGAACGAAAATGCAAATTTTGTAATGGAAAGTTGACCTATCTAACAAACATACTATATAGGTCTTCATGAAATTGAATAAGAATGGATTAGCTCAAGTCGTATTGAAATGGTTACCTATCCAATTAAGTATAACATATCGAAAGCTGTTGTTCGAATACAATCAAGTCTAAGATTGAACTGTTTGCGGATGACACACTATATTGTTCTGTTCTATAGGACACCTGAAATGTTCGATTGAACTGATGATTATGAATTAATAATAGCACCCCATCTTGACTGTTGCAATGCACTGCCCTATCCTGTAAACAATGAAAATCTTGAAAGATTACAGATGCTTCAAAACAGATCATTGAGGGCAATACCAAGTTATATATATTGGAAACACTTCGAATAGTGTGCTATTATTTATTTTTAACTCAAATATAATGTGTTGCCAGATTATCTGAGTAGACAGTTGACTTACACAATATTATTCTCACACATTATACTAGCAATTTTTATATAAATATGCGCTTTGATGTTCAGTTCTGCTCTGATTTATTTCAATAATCTTCCTTTCAAAAGCTGTGAGTCATTGAATGTATTCAGAAGAAAATGTTTAAATATATCTAAAGTGACTAGTTATCTACTGAGTGGTAAATGTACCTTACATGATGACATGGCATTGCTGGTGATGCTTATCTTATAATTCCTTTGGCTGCGTTTTATACTAGATTTTTCGAGTGTACTCGAAGACAAAATAAAATGGAGTCATATCTGAACGAAGGACAAACTCTTGTGCTTGTATGTCTAATCCAAACGATTGGAAGCTGAACTTGGAAGCTGGAGAAAGTGCTAGCTCGAGTTTAGTTGAATAACTCTACTAGATCATCCGATTCCCATTTCAAAAGTGTCGCTAGAGATCTTCATTTACAATATTTCCACATTCTAACTTTGGATTCATTGGGTACGTATGAAATCGAATCTCCTGTTGATATCAGGTGACAAGAGCCATATTGACGATCATTCATGATTCTAGATCTCGTCAGGTATAGCAACTGCACAAGGAGAATTGTCTTGTCTTTCTTGGAATCGATTAAACTCCAGATGTCTTTCAGTATGAGAAGAAACACATTGACTGATATGAAAGGGTGAACAAACTGCAAATAACTGATGCTTATTCTGACGGTCATTTTTCGAGAAAGATTGCAATATGGACTTGCTCATTAACTAAATCGCTATATAGACTGCGAGTAGGTAGATATAATTCAATATTCTGCGTAGCATCAGCCACTTCTTTACTTTTTTCGTTTGTATCATATCGCTTGGTCGAGCTTCCATATCTCATGACGTGACATTACTACTCTGCAGTGATTCGGGCCAATAAGACCTTAACTGGTCTGCAGATGGTTAGGCATGCCTGTCTCTGTACATCGGTACATACATGAAAGTGTGTGTGTGTGTTTGAAAAGTGTTTTTAACCGCCAACTTTTAGTTGCAAAGCAACCCTCGAAGGCTCATTGAGTATGTATAGTTTAATATTCTGATGAGTGGCTTCAGCTAGGAAAGTGATAATTATCCTCTTGTTTTTCCTGTGAAATTGACAGCATTCATTTATTGATCTCCAGCTGAATAATTTGATGTAAAGCTTGGAGAAAATGCATGAGAATATTCAAATGGATATGTTCTAACTGAATATAAATTTTGACCACTTTATCCAGTAGATATCGTCCAATTCGTTATGCTCATCTTTATTTGATTTCAGGATGATATACAGGGTATTGAAAAATGACTAATCCCATTTGTTAATTGATTGCGAATCATCCAGAATATTTTCATTATGGCTTATTCGATTTGATTAACACTCACCGTATTGTACATTTCAAAGCGTGTGATGAGAATGCGGTCAGAAAGCTTCTGAACAAATTCAACTCTGAATTTCGTATACCACAGTATTTCAATTTGGTGAATGGAATAATCAGAATCGATATGGTCCAGTTCTCCTGATAAATCCAATATATTTACCCAGGACACGTCTCCTGCATCTGTCGATAATGTTTGTTAATTCAATGGAAACTAAAGGGTATGTTCATATTATTCCATCAGGAAGAATTTTTAAATTCAAATTCAATTTCATCCGATTCATGACCGGATTCAATCTCAGTGAATTTTACATGAGTAGGAAATTGTCCTGCATGAGAGGAAGAGGCGAGAGGTTTATATATCAAGATCAACTTTTTTAAGGAGTTCACCAGATGTTTCTCAGAAGTGGCACGTATACTTGAATATGAATTTATTGATGTATTGAGTTATTTACCACCACTTTGGTTAATTTCGATCATGGTGGAAATAAGATGGTGAAATCACTGTGAGTGTTAAGAATACAATGTTGACCCTGGTGAGCGTAGCCCGGTTCACACTAGCAAACCCGCCAAATTCAAATATTTCATTATGTGTAGCTAGGGTATATTCTGCACGATATAAGATGTCGTAAATTATTGATTTATAAGTCATTCAGCAAATCTGCAAAAATCAAGTGGAACAATAATTTTAATATGAAATTTCAAGAAGCACATAGGTGAAATATAATTCGTTGATTGACTTATTCAATCCGATGTAATGTTGAGTATGGGACTTCAAATAATTACTTAGTGCTGAACCTTCCACCATTGCACCTGTGTGTAATGAAAGAAGCAGCAGTCAGTGCCTTCAGACTTAGTCAGACAAAAAATCTCAAATCAGGAAATCTGATTGGACACTTAGAGATTTTGGAAAATATTTCCCTAGAATCCATGTCTGAACCGACAGATATCATGCCAGTACGACTTCGAAATGCAGTTTGAAGTGGTCATAAACAACCACCAAATTTGCACAGAGAACGGACCTCAACTGGAAAGGGGGATGCATTAGTGTGGTATACTGATGGATCCAAGATGGATGAAAGGGCTGGAGAGGAAGTTACAGGGCCAAATTTCAGGCTCTCAAAACCTCTTGGTAACACCCCAATCATCTTTCGAGCAGAAGTACATGCTATAGAGATATGTGCCCAGGAGTGTCTCGAAAAGGACACTCGAAGGGCAAAAATCTATCTTCTATCAGATAGCCAAGCAGCACTGAAAGCTCTGAAGTCATACACTTGTGAATCCAAGCTAACTTGGGACTGTAAACAATCCATAAGACAACTGGCAGCGAACAACCAGGTCACTTTGATGTGGGTGCCAGGTCATAAGGGAGTTGAAGGCAACGAGGAAGCAGACTGCCTTGCCAAAGAAGGGGCAAATATACAATTTCTCGACCCAGAACCGTTCTGTGGACTTTCCAAAGCCCACTTGAGAGAAGAGTTCCGACGCTGGGAAGCAGATGAAATGAAATCTCACTCGAATAAAGTGTCAGGACAATGACAAGCGAAAAGGCTAGTGAGCCTTTCGCCAAGGAAAGCTGAACAGCTTCACGTGTTGGACAAGAAAGACTTGAACCTGGTAAGGGGACTCCTCACTGGACACTGCCCTCTGAGGTATCACCTCAAAAAGATGGGTAAAACAGAGAGTGATAGTTGCTGCTCCTGCGAGAACTTCGCTGAAACTGCAGAACATTTGCTTTGCGAATGCCCAGCCCTCTTCTGCAAGAGGCTCGATTTCCTGGAAGGGGCCTTCTTAGAGCCCTCCGATGTCAGAAACCTAGCTCCCAGGAAACTGATAAACTTCGCAAGAAGCCTCGGAATCTCGGGCCTCGAATAGATTAAGGGCTATGCACACCCTTAATGACCCCCCCTACAATCTACAATCTATAATATACTTCTCATCTTGGGAAAATCCGATAATGCTTTAAAATGACCACGAATTGTTTTGCATATTAGGATTGGTAAACAATGTTAATACAACGAATGATACGACACTGAGTAACTCACCAGTGAAATGTTGAGTTCTGGTCACCATATTCAAATTGTATTTCACTCATTTCACATAGTATTCTGTAGTCTTTTATAGAATGTTATTCACATTTTCTCAAAATAACTGGAAATATGCCGTTTACTGTATCATCGAACAAAATTTGATTTTAAAACGAGACGTTTCACGCGTTCGGTTGATTGTCGGTTGAATGAAATGAGCGGCTTTGTCGCATTCACCAAAAATACCGCAATCTTCAAAAATATGTGCCATCCATAAACCACTTATATTTAAGTGGGGCACTGTCTCACATGACGAAGATTGAACAAATAGCTCTCGATGCACCTATCTGTTTCATACAAGTACCTACTGAAGGATATATACATTTGGAAACCTTAAATAATGTGGTCATGATATGATTGTCACTTTCAAATGTTACGATGTGGGGGAAAACATATGAACATAAATATCATGTTGGCTTCAGACAATTTGGGGTGTTACTATTCTAGTGAGTTTGTTGTTCGGAGATACGCACTTATGCAGATTGCAGTGTTTGGTTCAGGGTTATCTCCCATAATTATTCAAATTTCAATGTATCCAGAAGGTGAATAATGGTGAACTGAATCGTTGTTTGTTGATCACAATTCATTACCATTATGTTTCAAAATAGTGATGATGGATTTGGTGGCTAGTGAACCGTAGCGGCTGACTATGAAAACTGCCAGATGTAAATGAGAATCAAATTCATGTACTGCGATTATTGAAATTCTATTCCTTGATTAACAAAACTCACGGTGAATATAATAATGATAGGACTTTAACATTCAATCTCGTCAACTTTGGATTTTATTTCACTGTTTATACACAGCCGTCCGGAAAACTAAACATTTTTGCGATATCGTAATATTTACATTGTGTGAACTTGTCTGGCTTTTACACCAATGAGAATCGTTGAAAAACCTTCCCTTTCTCTTCAACGCTGTATTCTTAACTGAAATAGACTATAGGTTAGGGCTCCTTCCTCCCGTTTTATACTCTATGGCCGCACCGCAAAGGGTTTTCGGCCGTCTCCGCCTGCGGTCGTGCGTTGTCGCAGAGAGCCTCGCAGGACATCAGACCGCATTTCGTCGAAGGAACGACCATCGCACGTCCAAGACCGACCCACGCAACTTTCGAAAGTTCGTGCGGAAATTGTGCGGGAGTTTCGTCGCGAAGTTGGCGCGAAGTTCGCTGAAGCCTTTTGGTGTCGTTTCGTTCTGACGGGAGTTCGTTGTGCGTGGAAAAATCGAGCCACTTCCTCGGGCCTTTCAGCGGATATCGATTGTCGCATCATGAATTAGATATTTATAATACAAACAATTGATCGAATGTGTGCGGCCATAGGCGCCGGAAGGGTGGGATTTGTCCCCCCCACCCCTGTTATTTTCCGGCGATTTGTCCTAGAACACGTGGGAGCTGCTACTGAAAATTCCACATATTTGAAATCACAGCATCAGTTCTTGATATATTTCATACATTTTCCTTGGGTCAAATCAGCACGAAGCTCTAGATAGGAATATCAAAGGAATAACGGTACGATTTTGTCAAAAATAAAAAATCATCGACACCTCGAAATGTTTTTTCCGAGGTTTTTTTCTAAATCATGTGATTAAAATTTCAGTATTAGAGCTGTAGTGTTGGAACATTAACTGTGGGTTCTCATAATATTGATAATTGCTTTACATTATTTATATTTAAAATAGCAGTAAATACTTTATTTATGAAAAATAGTTGAAAATTTCCATTTGACTGAATTATCGACATGAAAGAACTTGTCTTCTATCAGATATCGACACACATGAGTATCTTATAGTGACACTCGAGGTGAAACTTTAGAAAATTGTTTGAAGTGAGTACTTAGTTGAGTAGGTAACTTGCAATTGACATAATGAGGTGATGAAAAATTACCAATCTCTCTATAATTTGAATTGGCACTTTTTCCGGAATTTGATTGTTTTTTTTTTATAAAAAAAATATACTAGCCAGAAGCAGTAGACATCATCGATAGCTTGCTTGCTTCATGTCTTCAATCGAATAATTATTATTTCTACCGTTGTATTCTCTTATATAAAAAATTACCATCAGTTATTAATCCAACATATTATAGCATTCATCGACTCCTATGTCGATATAAGGTACAAAGTATAAAAATAAATGTACCAGTCATCTACAGTACAGAATAATGAATGTTGACAGATCCGATATGCCAATTTATTAGCAAAAACACAGAGTCTACGTATACAGGGTAATGAAAATTTCATTGGACACTATTGTCAAATTGGAAACGGGCATAGATACGAACTAGGCCATCTCGAATTTCAAAAGGAATCGAGGATATCTCACGTGTTTCTTGAAATATCCTGAAAAAACTGAAAATTATCGATTCTTATGGTCATCGATAACTTTTCAACTATTGCTGCTAGGGTTCTGAAATTTGGTAAAGTTACTAAACAAGTTTTCATGCTGAATTCAACGGTGATATGAAAAAAATCTAGGCACACTAGATTCGAAGATATCGATGTCAACATTGATTTTTTCATTGGTAACCATTGTGGATTTTCACACCATGGGGGATAGACCATGAAATTACCAGTTCATCGATATATCACATTTGTATGTTTAATGAAGCAGAAGTCGAAATAACAGGAAAAAATAGAAAATGTGAAGTAAAATCTATGATGTATAACATCATTGTTTTTATGTCATAGTTGAACGTCAACTCCTTTAAGTAACTGAATTAATTCAAACTGACACTACCAAAATCAACTTGTTCGTTATCACTTCTGCCAACGGTTCACATAGAGGTTAACATGGTGGCGACAGAATGACAGAATTGAAATATTTGCAGAATTATTTTTGCTTTACCAAACGAAGATTTGTAGGTAAAATAGAAAAAACTTCTTCTTATTACAATAAGATTCGGTTTAAATTGTTCTGCTTTTCGTTATAAACGGTGATTCGAATGAGAAACATCTGAGCTGTAGACAGTAAAAACCAAAATATGGAGATTTAGGCCAACAGGGTATTCAAAGAAAACTTTGTGTTTCACAATTTCTGATGAACTTTATTCAGGGTGAGTCAAGCTGAACGAATCTTTTAGCCATGTATTAGTAAATCAATCTGGACTACATTTAATGAACAGTTTCAGTTATGCAGGGTGTCCCAAAAAGGCGTGGTACATCAAAGTTATGATTATTTCAATGAAACACCTTTTATATCATTGCATTGTTGAACTCAGATAAAACACCCAGTACATTCTGAAATTCAATACCCTTTAAAACCATATCATAGTTTCCTATACCTTGGTCCGCCTAAGTCTATAGATTTCTAAGTTATTGAAGTATTTTCGATTGACGCGAGGATTGACGTAATATAAATGATTAGTCTTCATGATAGTGATTAGTCTTCATCGAGGTGATTGGGCTCTTCCATCATGGAATATTGAATACAACTAATAGCATATCTCATCAAGACAGCTTATATCAACTATGAATAACAGTGGCGTGCTTGCGCGTCATTGACTTAGTTTTCATTAATGATACTTTTACAGTTTTGGTGTTTTTTTCTGGAATAATTATTATTGAATCTCTAGTTGAGTTTGAAACATAATTTTTTTTTCTGCGATGCACTGTTTTTTGGAGAAAATAAATAATTTACGTGATATATGTATATACCTATATGTAATTATGAAATAATACAATGAAGCTTTTTGGAATGATGAAAATAAGACCTGGTGGCGCTATTCTTCAACTGTTTCAACAAGAAAATCCTTAATTCGTAAAAATTGAATTTCAGCTTGTTATGTCGTGTATATTTGTAAATTTTTGTTTCATTCACGTTCGACACATTTTTGCATCAAAATAATTGAAAAATGGATTCATGAAACTGTGAGAAACGTACAGAATTCATACAGAATCGAATATTTCATACTTCTGTATTGACACCTGCAGTAACCTGTAAATTTGGTTCAAATCACGGCTTCACTTAGCAAGATTTACCCACGCAATGTCACGTAAGACATGTTTTATCGAAGTAGGCGAAATCGAGAGATTTGGGACCAGGCCCAGGATATAGGAAGTGAATTCACCAGTCAATATTAAGGAATGGGGGCATTTTCATCAATTTTCGTATTGTTGGTTTGATTTTAGTTTTAGCATTTTCGTTCTGAATGAAAAACTAGTAGGCTGGAACAATAATTATTGTTTGTTCACTCAAGCCCCAAACATCTGCCAAGATGAGGTCGCTACTTTATAGAAGTCGTTCGATACACGTATGTTTCAGTTTTTTCTCTGTCAGCAACACAATTCAAGGTTAATGTTATATATGTTCCTCTTCTTTTTTCTATCTTCAGAACATAAGTATTATGCGAAGTATTATGTATCTAACTTGATCTGACATATTTTTACTTACACATATTTTAACTCTAATAAGTCCAATAATATCAGTTTTTAGGAACAATGAAACCGCATTCGGATAAGAAGAAAAAAATTTGTAGTTACTCACTTATTACTTTGGTCTCGTGGACATGAATCCTAATACACATCTCAAATTTCTGCTATTGAATACACATTACATTTACTTGTTTTCAACATTTTGTAGCAAAAAAATGTATTTTTCAAAAGCTTTTTTGTATTTCGAAACGTTAACAAAATATGAGACTTTGATCTGTAAACTTGACACTGTAACTATGTGATTGTTCAGTAAGCTCTCGTTTTTTGATGTTTTGATGAGGAATTTTTTCAAATATACTCATTTTTTCTGCTTAAAACTGTTGAAAACAAGTGAATGTAAGTCTGTGTGGTGTGGACTATTTTTGTGTTATCGATTGCAGAAATGATTGAAATTGTACTAACTATCGTACATTCGCCGATACTTTCATTTGCCTCATATTTTAGGTTCTCAATTTTGAATATGTTCTTTCTACTTCGTGACCTAAATTGCTATGATTTCACATTTTTCACAGCCACATCACTGACACTGACTGACGATGTTTTTTCTGTTTGGGTATAGCAGGAATGATTACCGTTTTGACCAATAATGAATGATCTCTACAAAAAATGACTGAAGTTGAAATATCAAGATTTTTCACAAATATCTATGTAATCTTTCCCACTAGACTCCAAGTTTACTTATTGGTCGATGAAATCAGCTCCTCACATGGGAAATTAAGAATTCTGAAAAAATACAGGGTATTCCGAGGGGTTGACCACATGGGAATTCCGGTGTACAATTGATAGGAATTTCGGGGAATTCCAGAAATATAGGGTGTGAAGAATTGAGATTTTTCAACTTAAGGAATATTTTGTGTCGGACCTATTCATTATTGATCAAAACGGCTAACATGTCCCTATCTTGACTTTTTATCCGCCATCAATTATTTGTATTCGAATGAAAAAAATACAGGGTGGTTCATAATTCTGAACCCCCCCCATATGTGATTCAGTTGAATATCATTAGATAGTAGGTCCAGAGTTAGGATAGGGACATGTAAGCCGTTTTGACCAAGGTTTTGACCATTAATGAATAGTTCTGAAACAAAAAATTCATAAAGCTGAAGAATCTTGATTTTCCGAAGCATATAATATCTTCTCCCTAGACCCAAAGTGTGATATAAATCGATGAAATAAGCTTTTCAGGGAGAATATAAAAATAAAACCAAATATATGGACTTCCATAAGAAACAATATAACTTTTATATGCCACAATTTCTGGTAAATCCTGTATATTTCGAAATACTTTCAAAATTTACCCTTTATCAACGTACGAACTACTGAAATGAGAAAAACTTTGAAAGTTTTGCAGATTCGCTTTAAATCTCTGTCGCGCTAGTACTGAACCACCCTGTATATTCCTATGTAAATTGAATAATGTGTTCGATATATATGATGATTTACAGTTTACACCCTAGATTTGCTGAATTTTTTCTTATATTAAAATGTTTTTCTTGGATTTCCCTTCTTACGGATTCAGATCTTGGAAAAAGGAGGACATAAAAAAGAAAAACACCATCAGATGATATATTCTGTTTGCAACGAGGATTTCGATATAAAACTATACAGCCTATAGCCTCTCTGATGAGAAATTTCGAAATTTTGATATCAATATAATTCGGTGACATCACTCTAGTGAAGTTTATCTTGAACTCAGAAATCCCCTCGGGAATCCCGAATCAATTTGTGTGTGATGTTCCTAAATATTTCATATTTTACCGGATTTTCCCGTAATTCCCCCGGAATTCAGAGTATTATCAACATTTAGTTTCAAAATTCCATCGTTATTTGTTCGAATCTCGGTTCAAATTGACATATTTCTTCCGGAGGAATTCTGGGCAATTCCATGGGAATTCCGGAGGATTCCAGGGAATTCCAGGGGAATTCCGGGGAATTCCGAAGAATTCCGGGGAATTCCAGGAGAATTCCGGCTTATAGGAATTCCGGTGTACACATTTTCTCCTAGTGGTTAACCCCTCGGGGTATTCCATTTAAAGAAATATAATTCAGATGTTTTTTTTTTTTATTTCGTAACACGTAGATCGAAGTATGAGTCGTATGAGTTGCACCACCCTGTATAATGTCACTAAATATCAGCTAAAGCCATTTCATAGGTATTAATTATTTTATTTTAATTACCTCGCACCCCGAAATTTTGCCCCAGTTAAAATTTGAATAACTTTTTTCTGCTTTGAATAATTCGAATTCTGTTTACACGATTCGCTAGCTCAGTCCTTCAGCCATGAACTCGTACTTCTTCGATACATGAGGTTGTCTCCATATAATTGCTACAGGATGTTACTTGAAACTGTGTAAAATTTAAGGGTTCTCAAAAGGATCCAAAAATTAACTTTCTGGTTTTGCAGTCATAACTTTTTTCCTCCTCAATCGATTATAAAAATCCCAGTCTAATTTTGAAGCTCAAACCTCAGAAGATCGAGGATTTCCTTAAAGGTGACCCTATAATTTGAAACACCCTCTAAATCCCGGCTGGGAGGGGAATTAAATGAGAATCAACTTGTTCTCGGAAGAATCATTCATTTTAGATAGTCAAAAATTGTGCTTGTGAAAACCAAATTGAAACGCCATGTTTTCGAAAAAAAAAACAGCCCAAGAAAAATGCATGGTTTGTAACCAACGTAACAAGAATCATAATGAGTGACTAAAAAGACAGGTTGAAAATCTCGTTCAATAAAGATCGTGACGCAAAACATTATTCGTGGATCTTTTTTTCTGGGGATATAAGACGTAAAAACAAATTTAAGAAAACAAAAAAATTTTAGGGTAATCTTCTCACCCCCTTTACAAAGACTCTATCCATTTCTACTGATAGTTTCATTATCATAATGAATAATATGTAGTACATTCTTAATGAGCTAGTTCTTTCTAAAATAATACACAAATAATAATAGGTACTTTATGCATATGCTACACTATCATTTTGGAGTTGGAAATCAATTTCATCTCCTTGACACTAAAATGTTTGCCTAGTAGCATACATATTGATCATTTCATTGTGTGTATGAGAAAATTCGACTAATTACATTTCTGTGGCATGAGTAAACATTCTTTGTGAGCTAATCCCACCACTCCTCATGTTATGAAGGATTCCTCCCACATCCCTTTGATGAGTCTCCGCTGGCAAAAGAGCCGATGTGGAGTGGTCCTGGAAACACTTGGGGTGATTCAAATTCTCTCGAAGGTAAACGAACTCTTTTTGAGATCATC
Source organism: Chrysomela aeneicollis (assembly GCA_029955515.1). NCBI lineage: Eukaryota > Metazoa > Arthropoda > Insecta > Coleoptera > Chrysomelidae > Chrysomela > Chrysomela aeneicollis. The sequence goes on along the minus strand of JARUHQ010000018.1, from coordinate 4,159,514 downwards.
TACTATAATGTGGCGTAAAGGATTTAAACTTTCGTTTTAGATCCAAGGTAACTCAAATGTCTCCGAACATTTTTATTGTTACTTTCAAACCCATAAATCATTCAAGGTTTGGTTGTATCATTACATAAAAAGAATCTAGCATGTGTATTCATTGTGAATGACTCCGATTCAGATAATGATGATGCCAAGATTTCACATTGGGATTGATTCTGTGGAAATTATCATTCATCCTGTATGAAACTCGAGTTAAGTTATTTGAATCAAGTGATACGGTTTGTTAAAAGAGTGAAAATCAAAATCTGTGACAGTTCTTCGTTTTTGGGCTATCCAAAAGTTACAAAGAATGAAATGAAAAATCCAGGTCCGTATTTAAAAAAAAAGTTGATAATGGTTTCTAGAAGACGAAGCGTCGGATTTCAAATTTGAAAACGCTATCTTGTGGAGAATAAAAAGTGGCCATGATGAAGTGTTATTCGTACCGATCGATTTTAAGAAATTTCGATTTTTTTCGAATATCTCCGAAAGTATTCGGATTTTTTCAGGTTTCAGAACAGCATTTTATTAGGCATCAAATTTCGCAACTTTGCAATAATTTAACGGTTACGGTTTGCGAGATTACAATGATGAGGCTCGAATTCGGTTCCAGCCACCCTGTACAGATAAACTATGATGTCGTGTGAGCATTAATTGATGACAAATATTGATGAATCCTTTGAAAACTAGCAATTCGTAACTCATTGACAGGCATACAGATAGGTGAAGAACTCCAAAGTTGTTGCCAATGTACTTGAAGATACTTGGCTTGATGTGTAAAACTCAATCCAGTAGGGATGACAGCTGAAACTACGTCAAACCATCCTTTACGGAAGTGTATACCTCTATATAGACTAAACCAAGACGCTGTCAAATCAAATTAAAGATGGATACTTTGGGGCATACAAACCGTTTGAGTGCATTAGAACTGTAGCTATTTGAACCTTGTGATTTCAATTTGAAATAAGTTTTAACTCCAGAACGAATATAAACATTCATTTGTGAATATTCTGTGTTTAGACTATATTGTGATTTGTGAATGTTCTCATAAAATTGAAGATAGAGCTACAAAAACATGCCACATGGGTAAATCGTGATGATTCGAAGTTTTTCATTATACCCAGTGTAATACATTTTGCACACAAAACAGAATTGAATGAACTCTCAAAAATCCGAAGAAAAAGATGGTTGAGAGCAATCAAAAGGGAAGATCTCACAGAAGTTAAACTATAAAGTATGCTAAAGTGTGTGCTATACATTTTTTGAAAGGTAAAAAGTGACATAACTTTTCATGAAGGTATTTGTTGCGAAATGTGGTTTAACATTTTAGGAAAACCAGCTGCTTTAACTGATCCATCAGAGTGAAAGGATCGATGCCTTGAATGACTCTGATTTTTTCCTTATACCGTAATGCAATGTCTTTATCTTCAGTCTCTAACGATAACAGATAATCACTTTTATTATCACAAGCCATTGTATTCACTTTTGAAACCTTCAAAAAGGAAATTCAAACTATAAACACAAAAACACATGTAATCAAATAGACTAAACACTCCGTGTATGCCCCAAGGCATCCATATTTGATCACGTGTTCTGGATAGGCTTATCAGTGAAAAGCGAGGTGAAAAAATCCACAAACTCCTCTTCATCGCGGTAATATTTGCAGTGATCCCTTTGGAAAGTTTCTCAGGAATATTTCGCAGGAAAACACCACTCAAGCGAAAAAAAATTTTGAGGGTTGCATGTGCCCTCATTAGTCAAATGATGGTGCCGTAAGCCTCATATTAGCTATGCTTGTTTTTCGGTAACTGTAACGAGAACGGTTGATTTTGGGAAATTGCTCGACTATTACTGAAGCTGTGCGACCATGATAAAACATACATATTTCTTATAGGCCTATCAACATTTTTCTCTGATGAAGTGTTTCTGTTTGAAAGAACCGAATTTTGGTATCGAGAAGCTCGGCAGGTTTCGAGCCATACAAATGGAAGGTTGGCCTGTTCCGAATTGCTCTCTTGGTAGAAGGAAATACGTGATTTCCAATGAGAATCGATTATTTTGTTCAGGAGCTGAACTCTGAACATTTGAGCAATACTGAAATTGTCCTTGGCGTGAAAAGGAAAACCACCCAGTTTTTGTAAAGCAATTGTGACAATGAACCTCACATGATCATCCCATCATACAACAATGTTGATGGTTTTGTTCCTATTACCGGCATTCTATTCTATAACTCGCTATAACTTTGTGATGAATATCTGAACTTTGTTGGTGATTACCGAAATGGGAAACTTTTAATGATGGATTATGAGAGAACATACCACACACATATACGTTACTAGCTATATTCAAATTCATATTTAATATACATCAGGGTGCCCAATTAGCAAAGTCCGATATCACTGTTGATATTGGATTCAGAAAGAGTCTCGAAATCACGAAATTACTAGTTAAATAACGTATTGACGTAAAGATTTTCATTTACGAAATCATATGGGTTCAATTTCGGAAGTTATGTAAACATACAGTGTGTCTACCTCAAGGACTTACCACCGCTGTGAAATCTTTATTATTTCATCGATTTTGAAAATTTTTTTTGAATTGTCTATCCGACAATAGAGTGATTATATTTTCGGGCTTGTTATCGTGGCCAACTGCGACCATAATTTTATTGACCCATTTTTCAAAAAGTACTGTTAGGGATTTTTTCTCACAATGATGATGTATTCTGGATCAGAATCACTTGAACCATACCTGTACCGATTTTTTTCATTATAGAACACGGGATTTCCGAATTTTTATTTTTTTCGATATTTCTGATATTTATGATATTTTTGGGAAAAACTAATGATAAAATATCATTGAGGATGATCCACCTAATTCTCCAATACACTTTTTAATATGTTGGATGATTTTTGTTCACTACTTTATTTCTTTTTCTCAGAGAAATTGTATATTTCAATGATAAAAATTGGTAAGGATATGTTTGAAGTAAACCTCAATGATAATTTTTCATTGATTCTTCTCAAAAATACAACAATAGTACATTTTTTTATGAAATTTTGAAAAAAAAAAACGGACAGTCTGTTTTTTGATGATGAAAATCCATACAGGTGTGTTTAAAGTGATCCTGATTCAGAATCCATCATTATTTTTTGTGAAAAAAATCTCTAATAGTACTTTTTGAAAAATGGGTCAATAAAATTGGTCGCAGTTGGCTACAATAACAGCAAAAAAATTAATCACTCTATTGTTGGATAGACATTTCAAATACCTATCCAACAAAAAATTTTTTTCAAATTGGATCAAATAATAACGATTTTACAGGGGCGGTAAGTCCTCAACACACTGTATATTCGAAGCTCCCACTTCATTTCTGATATATGGGGTGCAATTTTTTTTGTTTTCAAAATTTTCTCCTACAATTTTCAAGATAATGAATTGAAATTTGGTACACCTATCACTCTTTGAAAACTCAATACTTTGGACTATCGAGAGTTTTTGAATACCTACAGGGTAATACACTTTTTGAGGTCAACCCTGTTTTTTACGTGTCGCCTTCGCATCCATTAAAACTTTTGGATACTTTTTGTTCTTTCGTATAGTTTTCGAAAACAGTATGGATTTCGAGATAAATGCCAAAAATGATCCACTTGTAATAATTGTATATTTTCCGATCATACTTCATTTTCACATAACGAAACTTCATTCATAAAAACTAGTTTTTGCTGAAAATAAGCCCTTTCTTCATTGCTGCATTATGGTATTTGTCATTTTCTTCAGTCTCAATATCACATTGGGTAATTCAGTATGGGTGTGAATGTGGCGAGCTATTCACCATTGTTTCCATTATATTCTGTATATTCGTATACACATGGTGTTCCAATTATCTACCGATTTGGCAAAGCATTAACCGCCCTGCAACACGATTAAGCAGCAAATATCGAAACAATTGACAATAACGTTTCAGTTATTACACTATTCCTAAATTTGGTGCAATTGAAAATAAACGTGTTGTATCTGATAGCTATTAACACCCAGTGGCTTAGCCTGGATTTTGGTTTTTGATTGTTTTCTTTGATGTCGAGGAATTCGCTTTTGTTTTGTCGGATATTTATACCAGGCACCTCGACCACCCTATAAAATATACCTATTCAATTTTTGGAACCTAAATGGTGAGCTGAATTCAAAAATAAATCACCAATAGTTTTTATCTTCGTTTGTATACATAATATAAAGTTAAACAGAAGAAAATGGGGCGAAGTAGCAGTTTTCTGAATTAAAAAAGATGTATTCGTTGCATTGTATCATCAGCTATAGTTCAAGTCTTGTTATTTTGTGTTTCTGAAAGAGCTATCCAGTGAAATAATTGAATACCCCGACGATCGGTAATTTTTTTCCCGATGGAAATTTTCATTATTCGTCGTCATAAACACCCTGATAAAATATGGTGGTGGCAGGGTCTTCAATAAAAATATTACCGCCGCCGTACCATACCGTTCTTGATGAAATCTTCCATTACACTCCTTCATGAACACTCTGACAAAATATGGTGGTGGCAGAATCTCTAATAAAAAAAATTGCTGGATTCATTGCTAAAATAACCGGGGTTTATTTTATCACTTAACACCAATCGTTGACATCATTTAGAGCATTAAACTGTGTCAATATTAGAAAACATCGATCAATCCGTTCTGATATATTTTTTGACTTGTTCTAACGAGTCACAATCCAGATAACACACATTCGCCTAAGGACGTTCTCTAATATTCGTCAAAAGACTGTAGAGGATGTTCTATATTCTACATCCTGAGTAAGTCACTAGGCTCAGAACCTTCGACATAATTGTCGCACATTAGTCCTCTGAGCGGCAGCCTGAGGATATAGATATGTGTGGGCCTAAGGACGTCCTCTAATAGTCGTCAAAAGACTTTAGAGGATGTTCTATATTCTACATCCTGAGAACGTCACTAGGCTCAGAATTTTCGACATAATTGTCGTACATTAGTCCTCTGAGCGGCAGCCTGAGGATGTAGATATGTGTGGGCCTAAGGACGTCCTCTACTTGTCGACCAAAAACTGTAGATGTTGTTCTATATTCCACATCCTGAGAACGTCTCTAGGCTCAGAATTTTCGACATAATTGTCCCACATTAGTCTTTTCAGCAGCAGCCTGGGGATGTGGATATGTGTAGGCCTAATATATGGATGTATCCTGATAATATTTTCGTCTTTAAATATATAGGTACACATGTGAGTTCCGAGAAAACACAAATACGTAAAATTGACATAAATGTTACATAACTGATGATACATGTTATGTAACAATGTTGCGTAAAATTTACATTACTTATATGGCGAAATGTCCGCCTCAGATACCACCTTCTTTTAACATAACATTGATGTAACTACTTTATATATATATTATATTAATTTCATATTTCCGCCACAACATAATACATGTTAATAGGTTACATAAAATTTACATCAGTATGTTACGTAGAATTGTCCGCCTCAAATAACACTTCTTCGTTACATAACCGGTTACAAATCTGACGCTTCTACCACTGAGCTACCACACCTCTTTAATATTCAACAAGTTTTTTATGATACAGACATTTATATTTATTTCGAATTTTTATCAAAGAAATGTACTATCACCTCATCGACTCATCGTACATCTTATAATATTGTATATAATCGAACGAATGAGAAGCTATATAAGAGAGCATATAAGTAACACCTTCACATAGGAGTTACATTAATAATGTTACATTGATACAGCAAGTTTTTATGTATAAAATATATTATATTTATAAAAAAAAGGAAAATAATATCTCAAAGTCATCTCCACAACATTATTAGAATAATCTAACATAACAAGGTAGAAAACGAGCAGAAAACAACTACGTTCCTGGCAAATACCACGCAAAATATTAAATTATATCCACTCGTAGTATATGCATCAATTCATATAAATGAATAAAAATACAAATATTTCTTTCTTCGAACATGCGTTTATGCTCCCAACGAGACAAACACGCCTGACAACCTGTAGACCGGTTTCGGGCTTATTGGCCCTCATCAGTACAGGGTAGTCAACCGTGTAGAGATCCTGAGATCTCCACACGAGGCGAGGTCTGCATCGATGGAAGCATCCACGCATATTATATTTATGTCAAATATTCACATAAACATGAAGTTCAAATTTTTACATAGTATTTACTCAATAACTGTGCTTCTGATATTGACAGCAAGTTTTTATGTTCCAACCATGTCATATTAATGTCAACTATTTACATAAAGATGAAGTTCACATTTTTACATGGTAGTTACTTGAAAATGTGCTCAAAATTTTGACTGCAAGTTTTTATATATCAGCTATGTCATATTGGTGTCAACTATTTACATAAAAACGGAGTTTACGTATCTTAAAAATGATATGTAATATTTACATAACTATTTTACATAAGAATATTCCATTGATTTTATGTAACATTCACGTGAATCTAACAGATGTGTTCGCTGGGTTATGAGCAATGGACTGGAGTCTGTTCTACCCATAAGAATAATCGAAAAAGGTTAATATTTTTATGTGAATTTCATCTCTTTCATGTCACGAGATATATATATATATTCCGAAATTGAGTCACATGATATTGGTTGGTTCTCCACTCCGTATGAATTTCCCATCAATTTCGAAGTGAGCGATATATCAAGAAAAATGATCTTGTCCATTATTATCTAACAAAAGTGCAATAAGGAGTGTAACCAAATATGGTACAACTTATCTTTATTTTAGCCTATCAGCTGCTCTAGATTCGGTGGGTCGTGGATAAGGAAAAATTGTTGAATTTTAAATGAAAATATTAACTCAAGAGAATCAGGAAAAATACAAATGTCATCAAAAATTGAGCGCCATGTATTTTATTAAGGTTAAAATACAAAAACCTGGGATCTATGCAAACTTTTGAACAGTAAAACTACTAATTATAGTTTACAAAGTATAATAACAAAAATTTTGATACAAATTATATAAACACAAATGGAATTTTAGCAAAAGAAAAATGTCTTGATATAATCTCTATATATGAAGGAAGATCAGTGCAATTTTAAACAATGAATTTGGTCAAGAATCTGGCTTGAATTTTGAGTATCTCTGGATCCCAAATAGAGACTTCACTTACTCTGGTCTGGAATAAAGGTACCTGGATTTCCTCTAACTGGGCAACTCTAGCAGACTATGTTCAGTATGAGAGTCCAACTACTCAGTTCATCAGACTGCATCCATACCTGGAGTCTCTATCGGAATTGGAGTTGCTCAGGAGTAGATCAGGAACTCACAAAATCTCCTTGCTCAAGTCAGATAAACAGGATACTTCCTCTCAAATCAGGACTTCAGGATATCTTGTTCAAATCCAGATTTCAAGCAAGACTTGCTCAATACCCTAAAAGCACATCAGACAGCAGTATATGTCCCTTACTAGAGTGTTCTCTCTATATCCTATATTGAGCCAAAATGTGATTAACCTCTATTCAGAATTTTGCACTTTATTCCAAAGAAAATATTCAGATCATAAATATCCCTTTCCTCATTTCACAATAGATATTATAATTTGAAATATACAAAAAAAATATAAGTGGATTTAAATATTGAACATTAGATATTATAAATCTATATCTACAAAAATTAGAGAAAGCACTTAGTTGAGTAAGCACTTTCAAAGCAAAAGTATTTAAAAAAAAACTCATATAATTTTAATTATTCAACCAATTTCATGTTCAAATAAGCAAATATATCAAAAATAAATGAATGTCAAGACATGCTCATCATCTTTCGATGAACATCCTTCTTAGAGATAAGTGAATTCAGAAACAACAGTAAGGAATGGATTCTGTAACTTATTTTGCTTTAAAAATCAAGTTTTCCAGAGTTGAAGACAACAAGAGAGTTAAAGATCCTCAGTATATCAGAATCAGACTTTTCAGCCAACAAAATAGACTGATCAGTTCTAAAGCAAGTAGACAAATTTTACAAAAGATTTGACAAAGTGTCCATAATATAAATATTTGTCACTTACCTCAGAACATAATCAATCCTGGAATTCAGCTGAAAAATACTGCTTCTGGGACTAAGAATCCTGTTTCCGGGACCAAGAATTTATCTTTCTAGTTGAATCTCATGACTCTTTCAATTCTCCTATATCCTCAAAATCAGATAGATACCTCCAGGAATAGAATAATACAGATTCTTGGAAGATTTCGATCAAACTGAAAGCATATAAAAATCCGACAGAAACTATCTCATCATCAAACTTTCATGTTTAATTAATTTCGGTTCTTATTTAACCTGAAAATATCTTCATAAACCCAAAAATGAAAAATATCTGACACAATATTAATTAACATGTATCCTCTTCAATGTAGGATCACATCAAATTATTTAGATACAAAATTTCAAATTTGCCTCGTGGCCTCAAAAATCCATCAAAAAAAAATATATATCAAACTCTCGTTTTCTTCTCTGGAAACTTCTAGGAAACAAATATCATTGAATTTGATTCAATTTATCAAGCAATTATCATCTCATCAAAAACAGTTTTACAGAAAATTCATCCATTACCTTGCTCTGAAGAAAAAAAAAAAAACCGTAACCAAACTCAACGTCTTATCTCTAAGAAGTCTGTTCGTCGAAAGAGAGCGAGTACTCGTCTTTTTATCCCTTCTTCATAAAAATTTTATCTATCGACCGATCTAACAGATAGCGTGTAAACAGTTGTTGCCATATTTATTTAAATTCCTTTAATTATGCATTACTTAGTAATTGGCATTCTTATAATCAAGTTGGATTAAGTAAATTTGAATTTATTCAGTATAAAATACCTCTTAGATATCCCATCGTCACACTGAAACACTTCATTTGTGCAAAGAAGGCAGGGAATGATCGATTTAGTTGAAAGAAAAGAAAACAAAATAGCAATAACCGAAATAGTGGTCAAGCGACAACAATGTGCAAAGCGAAATACTATTTAATATACTTACCTGTCAACGATCAACTAATCAACCAATCAAAAAGCACTAATTGAATTTGTGAAACCACAATATACGAGGGAGATGAAAGATGTCATTAAAAAGGAACGAAATTTAAAAACGTGAGAAATTTCGTTACACACTACCCCAAGTCGCTCAAAAATTTTGAAACCTCAAAATTTTTTATGAAGCCTAAAAAAAATTTGATCTTAAGAAAGGACAAAAATGTGCACTAGCATAGGAAGGTTGGTGATATCTACTATCTGAAATTATGAAACAAGAATCTTTAAGGGATCTGAAAACTTATAATTACCAAACCACTATGTTATACATGAACATATATGTGGAAGGTTTATTTACCATATAGGAAGGAGTAGAACTGTCATACCCCTAGTAAATTTTAGTATTTACCACACTGAAAAGAACTAAAAACTACCACTCTACTGTACATTAGTATGTGGTAGGGTGACTTTTGTGAGGACTGGTCCTCTCCATCCAGACCACAACGCACAGATGACAACATGAAAGCTCAGTCAGGAGATTCGTTTCGCTGCAAGATGTTATTGCTGCGCCGTTAAACATCCGTCATCCACTCGCCTCCAAGCCTCCATGATATCACCCACAACGCCATGCCCCGGACAAATATACCAGCAGTATCACAAACTTCACCGGTGGAACTAAAAAAAAAACGAGAATGATAATCTAAAAAAAAAAATACCAAATGCCACCTCACTTGGGGTATAAAAGTACACCAACTAAAACGACAGGTGAAGCCTAGTCGAAACAAATACTCTAAAGCGGGATGTTCCTTAATTGAGTACTGTGAGCCAATCCTCAAGTGGACAGATCTGCAGAACTCGAAACAAGCACAGTAGTGAGCAACGAACGCTGTGAATAGACGCCCGTAGGCAGAAGCTACCGGGTTTACCACTCACCCCCCAATACTTGCCCCTTCTACAAATCTCACCATTGAAGGTAGTTCAAATGAGCGAGACCCACACCCACTCAACCAGGTCCCTATTCCAAAAAGACAAAAATATATTTGGGTTGCTAAAATTCCAAAAGTCCTCAAAGCGAAACAAATCCAAAATTGTCCCAAAAAAAAAACAAAACAAATCCCAAATGTCCTTGAAGCAGAACAAAAAATCTGAAACATAAACTGCTGAACAACACATATTATTCCGGAAAATTCATGACCCTAACAGATACTGCCTACAAGAAAATTTCCGACATACAAAATACTTAAAAGGAATGAATATTCTCCCAGAAACAGGTATATATCTATCCAAAATACTTTAAAAGGAATCAATATTCTCCCAGAAACAGGTATATATCTATCCAAAATACTTTAAAAGGAATGAATATTCTCCCAGAAACAGGTATATATTCATTCACTAAGTGAAATATAAGACAATATCTAGCTAGTCCATGAAATTAAAAAAATACATGTGAAGTTCAAAGACATACCAGACAATCGAAGAAAGAGATCAAAGAGAAAGAAAGAACGAAAGCAACAAACAAGAGATAAAAAACCAAATAAAACAATTTGAGACCTATACAAATCTTCGGATAAAGTTCCAGTGGGTCTAAAGACAAGTCAAATTCAAATAATAACGAAAGAAAGTGAAAACAAGAGAATTGTTTGACGATAACTACAAGAGTTTCCAAAAGGACCACATGAAAGTATTTTTCTGAAGATAGAAAAGTACAAAGTTCCAGCAGGTCACCCTGTATGTGATAAACCAGAGATATATGCACTCCAAAGCTTGGTACTGATCGAAACAATCCCACCAAGTCACATACCCGTGTTTAACACCACAAAAGTGCACTCCAAAGCCTACTACTAACTGAACAATCATCAATCCTCAGAAAATACTACATATGTTTCATAGAGAATTCGTTAATCGGAATTCAATATCGTCAATACAAGAGACAAAAGACAAAATAAAAAGAAAGGGTACCATTTTGGTCGGACTCTTACCGCCAGGAAGGACAATTCCTACTGAGCAATTCTCAGGCCGGACTCAGCACAGCCAAAGAGAATTTGATGTTAAGATAGAAAACACAAAGCAATAAAGATATTACGATTTAAAATATAAATATGATTTCAAAGATAAAGATATGCCAATTTGGTCGGACTCTTACCGCCAGGAAGGTCAATTCCTACTGAGCAATTCTTAGGCCGGACTCAGCACAGCCAAAGATGGAAGAAAAGAAAACACATCAAAAAGAGAAGAAAAGAAGATAGTCAACAGTTAAGAATCAGATTCATCGTCTAAAGGAGTTTCGTCAGGTTCAAATTCATCATCATCAGAATCGTAAACCTCAATCAAGCTAGAAAAACTTCTATCAGCAGATTCCTGACTTAATAAACCTCTCAAGATTTTACGTTTATTATTGACATCTCCCATTGGATCGATAGATCTTATTCTGATTTCATAATCAAGTTCGTCCACCTTCAAATGACCAGGGTCCATTCTACATTTATTTCCAGCCATTTCAAATAAATAAATCCAACAACCGTTCAAGGGAAAAATTAGATATTTCAAGTGAGTATATGAGATATTTTGTAGATACCAGAATAATCAAAGTTCGCCTTAACCAAGTCTCCAAAACTACTGTTCAAAAATTCATAGATCCGAAATCAAAATAAAAAGAAAATTCAACAATTTAACGAATTCCAGCGTTGAGGCGCCAAAATTGTGTAACCAAATATGGTACAACTTATCTTCAGTGTTTCAGTGTGACGATGGGATATCTAAGAGGTATTTTATACTGAATAAATTCAAATTTACTTCATCCAACTTGATTATAAGAATGCCAATTACTAAGTAATGCATAATTAAAGGAATTTAAATAAATATGGCAACAACTGTTTACACGCTATCTGTTAGATCGGTCGATAGATAAAATTTTTATGAAGAAGGGATAAAAAGACGAGTACTCGCTCTCTTTCGACGAACAGACTTCTTAGAGATAAGACGTTGAGTTTGGTTACGGTTTTTTTTTTTTTCTTCAGAGCAAGGTAATGGATGAATTTTCTGTAAAACTGTTTTTGATGAGATGATAATTGCTTGATAAATTGAATCAAATTCAATGATATTTGTTTCCTAGAAGTTTCCAGAGAAGAAAACGAGAGTTTGATATATATTTTTTTTTGATGGATTTTTGAGGCCACGAGGCAAATTTGAAATTTTGTATCTAAATAATTTGATGTGATCCTACATTGAAGAGGATACATGTTAATTAATATTGTGTCAGATAACTTTCATTTTTGGGTTTATGAAGATATTTTCAGGTTAAATAAGAACCGAAATTAATTAAACATGAAAGTTTGATGATGAGATAGTTTCTGTCGGATTTTTATATGCTTTCAGTTTGATCGAAATCTTCCAAGAATCTGTATTATTCTATTCCTGGAGGTATCTATCTGATTTTGAGGATATAGGAGAATTGAAAGAGTCATGAGATTCAACTAGAAAGATAAATTCTTGGTCCCGGAAACAGGATTCTTAGTCCCAGAAGCAGTATTTTTCAGCTGAATTCCAGGATTGATTATGTTCTGAGGTAAGTGACAAATATTTATATTATGGACACTTTGTCAAATCTTTTGTAAAATTTGTCTACTTGCTTTAGAACTGATCAGTCTATTTTGTTGGCTGAAAAGTCTGATTCTGATATACTGAGGATCTTTAACTCTCTTGTTGTCTTCAACTCTGGAAAACTTGATTTTTAAAGCAAAATAAGTTACAGAATCCATTCCTTACTGTTGTTTCTGAATTCACTTATCTCTAAGAAGGATGTTCATCGAAAGATGATGAGCATGTCTTGACATTCATTTATTTTTGATATATTTGCTTATTTGAACATGAAATTGGTTGAATAATTAAAATTATATGAGTTTTTTTTTTAAATACTTTTGCTTTGAAAGTGCTTACTCAACTAAGTGCTTTCTCTAATTTTTGTAGATATAGATTTATAATATCTAATGTTCAATATTTAAATCCACTTATATTTTTTTTGTATATTTCAAATTATAATATCTATTGTGAAATGAGGAAAGGGATATTTATGATCTGAATATTTTCTTTGGAATAAAGTGCAAAATTCTGAATAGAGGTTAATCACATTTTGGCTCAATATAGGATATAGAGAGAACACTCTAGTAAGGGACATATACTGCTGTCTGATGTGCTTTTAGGGTATTGAGCAAGTCTTGCTTGAAATCTGGATTTGAACAAGATATCCTGAAGTCCTGATTTGAGAGGAAGTATCCTGTTTATCTGACTTGAGCAAGGAGATTTTGTGAGTTCCTGATCTACTCCTGAGCAACTCCAATTCCGATAGAGACTCCAGGTATGGATGCAGTCTGATGAACTGAGTAGTTGGACTCTCATACTGAACATAGTCTGCTAGAGTTGCCCAGTTAGAGGAAATCCAGGTACCTTTATTCCAGACCAGAGTAAGTGAAGTCTCTATTTGGGATCCAGAGATACTCAAAATTCAAGCCAGATTCTTGACCAAATTCATTGTTTAAAATTGCACTGATCTTCCTTCATATATAGAGATTATATCAAGACATTTTTCTTTTGCTAAAATTCCATTTGTGTTTATATAATTTGTATCAAAATTTTTGTTATTATACTTTGTAAACTATAATTAGTAGTTTTACTGTTCAAAAGTTTGCATAGATCCCAGGTTTTTGTATTTTAACCTTAATAAAATACATGGCGCTCAATTTTTGATGACATTTGTATTTTTCCTGATTCTCTTGAGTTAATATTTTCATTTAAAATTCAACAATTTTTCCTTATCCACGACCCACCGAATCTAGAGCAGCTGATAGGCTAAAATAAAGATAAGTTGTACCATATTTGGTTACACAATTTTGGCGCCCAACGTGGGGCGTGGATAAGGAAAAATTGTTGAATTTTAAATGAAAATATTAACTCAAGAGAATCAGGAAAAATACAAATGTCATCAAAAATTGAGCGCCATGTATTTTATTAAGGTTAAAATACAAAAACCTGGGATCTATGCAAACTTTTGAACAGTAAAACTACTAATTATAGTTTACAAAGTATAATAACAAAAATTTTGATACAAATTATATAAACACAAATGGAATTTTAGCAAAAGAAAAATGTCTTGATATAATCTCTATATATGAAGGAAGATCAGTGCAATTTTAAACAATGAATTTGGTCAAGAATCTGGCTTGAATTTTGAGTATCTCTGGATCCCAAATAGAGACTTCACTTACTCTGGTCTGGAATAAAGGTACCTGGATTTCCTCTAACTGGGCAACTCTAGCAGACTATGTTCAGTATGAGAGTCCAACTACTCAGTTCATCAGACTGCATCCATACCTGGAGTCTCTATCGGAATTGGAGTTGCTCAGGAGTAGATCAGGAACTCACAAAATCTCCTTGCTCAAGTCAGATAAACAGGATACTTCCTCTCAAATCAGGACTTCAGGATATCTTGTTCAAATCCAGATTTCAAGCAAGACTTGCTCAATACCCTAAAAGCACATCAGACAGCAGTATATGTCCCTTACTAGAGTGTTCTCTCTATATCCTATATTGAGCCAAAATGTGATTAACCTCTATTCAGAATTTTGCACTTTATTCCAAAGAAAATATTCAGATCATAAATATCCCTTTCCTCATTTCACAATAGATATTATAATTTGAAATATACAAAAAAAATATAAGTGGATTTAAATATTGAACATTAGATATTATAAATCTATATCTACAAAAATTAGAGAAAGCACTTAGTTGAGTAAGCACTTTCAAAGCAAAAGTATTTAAAAAAAAACTCATATAATTTTAATTATTCAACCAATTTCATGTTCAAATAAGCAAATATATCAAAAATAAATGAATGTCAAGACATGCTCATCATCTTTCGATGAACATCCTTCTTAGAGATAAGTGAATTCAGAAACAACAGTAAGGAATGGATTCTGTAACTTATTTTGCTTTAAAAATCAAGTTTTCCAGAGTTGAAGACAACAAGAGAGTTAAAGATCCTCAGTATATCAGAATCAGACTTTTCAGCCAACAAAATAGACTGATCAGTTCTAAAGCAAGTAGACAAATTTTACAAAAGATTTGACAAAGTGTCCATAATATAAATATTTGTCACTTACCTCAGAACATAATCAATCCTGGAATTCAGCTGAAAAATACTGCTTCTGGGACTAAGAATCCTGTTTCCGGGACCAAGAATTTATCTTTCTAGTTGAATCTCATGACTCTTTCAATTCTCCTATATCCTCAAAATCAGATAGATACCTCCAGGAATAGAATAATACAGATTCTTGGAAGATTTCGATCAAACTGAAAGCATATAAAAATCCGACAGAAACTATCTCATCATCAAACTTTCATGTTTAATTAATTTCGGTTCTTATTTAACCTGAAAATATCTTCATAAACCCAAAAATGAAAGTTATCTGACACAATATTAATTAACATGTATCCTCTTCAATGTAGGATCACATCAAATTATTTAGATACAAAATTTCAAATTTGCCTCGTGGCCTCAAAAATCCATCAAAAAAAAATATATATCAAACTCTCGTTTTCTTCTCTGGAAACTTCTAGGAAACAAATATCATTGAATTTGATTCAATTTATCAAGCAATTATCATCTCATCAAAAACAGTTTTACAGAAAATTCATCCATTACCTTGCTCTGAAGAAAAAAAAAAACCGTAACCAAACTCAACGTCTTATCTCTAAGAAGTCTGTTCGTCGAAAGAGAGCGAGTACTCGTCTTTTTATCCCTTCTTCATAAAAATTTTATCTATCGACCGATCTAACAGATAGCGTGTAAACAGTTGTTGCCATATTTATTTAAATTCCTTTAATTATGCATTACTTAGTAATTGGCATTCTTATAATCAAGTTGGATGAAGTAAATTTGAATTTATTCAGTATAAAATACCTCTTAGATATCCCATCGTCACACTGAAACACTTCATTTGTGCAAAGAAGGCAGGGAATGATCGATTTAGTTGAAAGAAAAGAAAACAAAATAGCAATAACCGAAATAGTGGTCAAGCGACAACAATGTGCAAAGCGAAATACTATTTAATATACTTACCTGTCAACGATCAACTAATCAACCAATCAAAAAGCACTAATTGAATTTGTGAAACCACAATATACGAGGGAGATGAAAGATGTCATTAAAAAGGAACGAAATTTAAAAACGTGAGAAATTTCGTTACAGGAGGTAAGTTAAATAACAGAAGTCAAGCGACGACAGCCGTGGCTAGGATTTGGATGGGTGACCACATCATGATAGCGTTGATTTTTTCTTTTATCAATTTTTATTTTTTTTTATTTTCATTAGTTCTCAGATATGCTCAAGTCATTCTGGGAATAATAAGAACCTAAAAAAGGCAGAACTGGAGTGAATGAAAAAAGTAAGACCTCGTGGGGATCTTCTGAGACGTTATTTGAACGTGGAAAATGGTAATAGGAGGACGTCCTAGGGACGTTCTTTGAAAGCCCCTCGACGTATTGAGGACGTTGATGTGACCGCCTCAGAAGATCCTCATATAAGGCATCTACTGCTATATTTTACATACGTTATAAAACGGAATGGAAACAGCAGTGATCCGAGAATAGATCGCTGGAAACACCATAGCTAACTTTTTCTCATGGGATTACCGAAATTTCTTACAATAATTATCGTTCTTCATTCCCTAGTTTCCCATTTTCTGGATAAGTTCTCAACCGCTGTTGGTTCACCATCAAGGACTACTAGAATTCCAATTCCAAAGTAAAATCTCAAAATTGACTTTATCACTGACTCAATAAAAATAAAAGTTCTGATATATACTATACGGAAACTAGCTCGAAAACAGATGTGACAAGAGGTCGCATCACTTATATTGGAGCAGGTGAAATTTCCCATTTCTCGTGTCGTAGCACATATAACCCAATTGGAAATCTCTATACTTTATTTATTCATTTCAACCTGTAGATCGAATATCGAGCCACGCGAAATACCGACTTCAGGAAACGAGCAAAACATTCAAACCGGAGGTTCAAACGATGTTGTATGAGCAACTATAGAAACGAGGGATGAGAGGAAGGACCAAGATGGATATAGGATGGTGAAACAGCTTCCTATTAACAAACACTAGAATGAACTGTAGACGTTTGCCTACTTGATTTCACACCGTAGTAATATTTCCTGAAATTACCAGAGATGGCGCCACACCTTGGGTCGGTAAAACAGAAACTCTGCTTCTGTCAGTGTTCTAGGAGAAAAAATACCGGTAAGAGTAAAAATATTGATAATTATTACAGATTCACCGAAAATATACTGTTTCAATGTCGTTTCAATTCACGCCTGTCAGATTGGAACCACAGAAATACATAAGCTACAGAAATCTTGCTCGAAATTTGATCTCATCGCCATTTTCATTCAAGTCGTGGAAATATTATTACCTTTTCAAACAGTCTACAAGTTTTTCGCAGAAACAATTGAAGAGCTGTTTCACCATCCTATGTCCACCTTGGAAAGGACCATCTATGATGTCTGAGAAACATTCACCTTATAGGGTAGATCAACTGAGTTGGTGGCCGAGTGCGCAAAGGCTTTGGTCTATGGGCCTGAGGGTCCGCGGTTCAAATCCCGGCGGATATTGGATCTATTTATTTATTTCTCTAGTATCGTTTAGCGGGAGGACATTCTTGGTACCTAGATTTCAATCCTTCGGACTCTCCAGGGTAACCAACCGAGTAGTGCTTCGGATGACACCTTAAAAGCTAAGGTCCCCGTCTTCCTTACTCATACAAGTCCTAGACTTACGAGGGTTGTTTTGCAGCTAAGTTGGCGGGTCAAAACACACTTCATTCTGAGGAATAGAATTATCAAAGAAACACACATTGGATTAGTATGGGGCATCTTTATAAGATGGAGATTCTTGTCTATCCCTGTCTTTACTATCGAACTCCATATATAGGGTAGATGTGGGCATTTGGTGTTTCTTCTTCCATAGTTAGTAACCTTAATCTTCATAAGCCCTCGCATTGTATACTGCTGTTTCGTCCTCTTCCTGAGAGAAGCTGCACCCACCATTATTCTGGTTGTTTTCCTTTTCTGGATTAGAAGATAGTTCTTGCTGGTAACCAGTCCAGAGCCAGTCTAATTTGACTACCTAGCTCTTCTAGCGCCTCTGAGCAGACCCAGACCAGTTTAGAATTAACTTGTATTTGGTTTGGTACCATATATGCTGGCTCCTGAACCATCTTGTTTTTGAGCTATCCGTATGGCGATGGCGATTTCTGCTCTGATAGGGGACCCTGCCTCTCATACATCCCTATCTGTTACTTCCACTTCGGAAGTATTTTTAATACTATATCTATAGGGAGTATTACATCTGATGGCATTTCCATGATTGGGTCATTTTCCAGCTTTTTACTACAAAGGCCTACTTGGTTTGTAGTCCTAGTCTACAGGTTCAAATTAGATAGCTTTTTCAGGCGATTTCGAATTCGATGGTTGTGATAGATATCATCAGAGGTAGAAGAATCACCAAGTTCACCAGGAATAGCATGATCAAGAAGGATACCATTCCAATAAAATTTCAACTGATAGAATATATATGTGGAGAATAACAAGAAAAGCTATCAAGGAAATTATCAGAATGCAGAATATGAAATCTTGACGACACATTCGAAGAATAATGAACTGGAAAATAGGAGCGTTCTTGGAAGAAGTAGTATGATCCGACTAATCATACGATGTCAATGATATTCATGCAAGAAGCCAGGCGAAATATGTGACAACATGATTTAAAAACCCTTAGTTCCCAAAATAATTAACATGTATGTCTCAAAACACCGATGGCTTAATGTTCACAATATCATTCAAATTCCATTCATGCTATGGCATAGCATTCTGGGAAGTGTTTATAGTAACCTTATGATTCCGAAGGTTCTCAATGATATCCAATCTCTCTACTTTCTTATTTTATTTTCGAGAATTCTCAGAGTGGGTACGAAACAGACAGATATATAGGATTCAAATTTTTTAACGGAATTATTTTCAAAATAATTGAAGCTGGTCCTTTGAGTTCAGTCATTGCCGACTAAGTGGAAGCTCCTTCCTTTCCTATCCTCATTGGATTTGAGCAAATATTTTCTATTGCTTGAAGATGGCGACACGCGATCTTCGGATAATTGGTCCACTCGACCATTCATTTCGGCTTGACTCGGAAACCTCTCGATTTTTCAAGATGCAAGATAAAACGAACCTAGGCTCACTCTGGAATCGAACTGATTTGATTTCTTGATGATTTAATCTTTCAATTTGGTCATGTTCTAACGCCTGAAGGTGTTCACCCAAATCTAGAGAAAAAGAAAGCAAATTTGAAGTGGCCATTACCAAAAAATACTGAATAAATGAAAAGCTTTCTTTCAGAAAATTCTCCGAGGATTTCGCAAAAATTACAAAACCGTTGATAAAATACTTGAACAAGAAAGCGCAAATCGATATAACACAGGATTCCTGAAATGTTTGGAGATATGTGGAAACTTGCTCATCTATGAACCATTACCTAGATTTCAATAAGGATTCCGTTCTTACAAAATACGTTAGTAATATCGCTGTAGGAGCAGTTATGTATCAAGGTTGAGTTGGCTCAGACCTACCGATAACACACGCAAGGAGAACATGAAATGATTTCGATAAGAATTATTGTACCATCGAGAAAGAACTATTAGCAATCGTATGGGTTGCTATAGCAGGAACTGATTGAAAAACTTTTATTGTACAATTATTTTTCTCTAAGGAATAATAGCGTCTTGGAACAGCCACCCATGCAGGATAAAGTTCCGGAAAAATAAGTTCATGGTGATCTTGTTCGCTCCAGAAATACTTTAAGATGGCTTGGATTCGCAAATTTGGATGGTCGTTTGGTAACCCTTAGTGCACTTTTGTGCTCGTAAGCACTGTGCTCCTGAGCACTTTCTTCAACCATTGCTTCGTGCTTAGTGCCTCGAGCATTTTACGAAAAGGCTTAGTGCTTAGTAATCCCGAAAACTGCTATCGAGCACTTTAAACTTCAACTTCATTCGACTGATGTGTAACATTTAATTTGTTAGAGAATTTACGTTAAAATTCTCTGTATTCTGTTGGAAATATATTTCCATCTATATTACATTTTATCACTGATGTAGTATATATTTCGTGATCAATCAAATTCACTCGAAATGTTGGTCTTTATTTTACGAGAAAACGTTCGGACCCGTTTTGGTCAGCTTCTTAGGGTTATTTAATGTTTACAGGATGTCCCGAGAAAAACAGATTCAGGTATTTTTTTAAATATTGCCTGAAATTCTAGATAGATTTTAAATGAATTTGTTTGAACCTGCACTATCTACCTCGACATACAGTAGTCAAATGAGTTCTTAAGGTTTTCTGTTTTCACTTTGTTTGAAAAAGTTTTCATTTTAAAGTGGGGTACTGAGTACTGGAGTAGCGAGTGATGCAAAATGCGAGTCGAATTCATCTCACCTTCACCACATCAGAATAATGAATCATAGACAAAACATTGCGATCAGAGGTCAACATAATATGCTGTTTCCTTGATGTTTTGGATTCAATTTGACGTAATTGATCTACAAAAAATACAAAAACCAGTTTAAAAAGTAATTCAACTTTATAACTTAGAATCATCCTTTTGGAAAGTGCTTGGTGCTTAGTGTCTTCCTTGTCCAACTCGAGAAGCTGCTTACACACATAAAAACAAATTCTTCAATGAAAACGATATATTTGTTCAACGTCCAATTCTTGTTTTGAAAAAGCGCATTCTTCTTCTGAAATAATTTATTTGAAATGAATTTATTGAATATGTCAATTGTAGAAAATTATTTCACTGGAATATTCATTTGGTATAACAAAATGTTCTCAATTCAAGAAATTTAAAGTATCCAGAAAAAATAATTAAGTTCTTGAAAAATATATCACGGAATGTCTTCTTTCAAAATAACATTCAACATTTAATCTCTGAATAAGTGAATCTCTGAGAAAGTTTCTTTGGATTGACCATAACATTTTCTTGAATATAATTGCGATCCCTTCGAGCCGAGAATGTTGCCAAACGGTGTGAGTGTGTTGTTTCGGTGCTCTTGTCGTGCATCCATCATTGTTCAACCAGTTCAACCTATTTTATTGGCATAGAAATATTGGCTTACCATGAAAGAAAAACTAAGGTCTTAGGAGATATCTGAGGATATAATTACCACTTTTTGAGGTAAGTTACATGCCTATATATCTTATCGACGTTCATTCTTAGGTAGGTATTATTGTGTATCCAATCAATTAACGTAGCAATATCATCTCGAAAACTGATAATTCATGAAAAACTTGAATAACCAGGATCGGCATAGTGAGTGAAAATTGGGGTTAGGTACCTACCTATGTGCGGATGAACGTTTAAATTTGTCCAAACACTGATTGAACAGTGGAAAAGAGCTTCTTGAACTTGTAGACATCTTAGGTATTTTGATATTGCATATTATACCTAACATATTTTTAAATTTTTTTACAAAATTTCGATCCAAGGAAAATGAATTCAGTAGTAAGAATGTGAACCCAGATTTGAAGAAATATAATAACCATACATTGTGCTGAGTCAGATTATCTCTCACATTGTACCTACATGGAGTTGTGAATGATATATTTTATATTTTTCAGTAGTTTGAAACCAGAGGAATACAACTTTATTGCGAGGTAAACTGGTGGAAAAGTTCAGAAATAATATCTACGAATAGGGGGAAAGGTTGTCAAGAAGAAGGTTTGCAAGTGATGATGTGATTGATGAGAGCCCCAATAAGAGAACGGAAGTTGAGGATGATTCTTATTTCAAGAAATCGATATAATTCCTCTAATTTGATAAAATTCTTGATACAAAACAATCTACAGCTAAAACTGAAAATCTGTTTCTTTTTGTTCAAGAAAAATGCGAGTCATTGAGAGATTATGATTGTCTTGATTTGAATATATTGTGTTCTCAATCTGAAATATTGTATTATTCTCACGAAGAACTCCATTCATTTACGATTCAAGAAATCTATAATATTGGAATGAGTGTATTTAGTTGGAAACATAATAGTCTTGAATTGAGCAGACATTTATTCCAGTATATATAAACAAGCCATACTCTTGAATCAAAGCATATCAAATCAAATCAAGTAATTCTTTTTATGTGTGTAGCTTTCCTTGGCTATAGGCTCACTAGCCTTTTCGCTTGTCTTTGTCCTGGCACTTTATTTCAGTGAGATTTCATTTTATCTGCTTCCCAACGTCGGAACTCTTCTCTCAAGTGGGCCTTGGAGAGTCCACAGAAGGGTTCTGGGCCGAAAAAAATGTGTATTTGACCCTTCTTTGGCAAGGCAGTCTGCTTTCTCGTTGCCTTCAACTTCCTCATGACCTGGTAACCACATCAAAGTGACCTCGTTGTTCGCTGCCAGTTTGAAACCAGCCTAAGAATACAGGGAATTTCGGAGTTCCCCGATAATTTTAAACAAAGATATTCGAGACTTTATTTTTTTTTAATAAGTTTCCATTATTGAAGTTGCGTTACTGGAATCTGGTTAATTTATATTCCGAATGTGATTGAAATTTTAACTAGTTCAATTTATAGTTTGTCAGTCAGAGTCCGAGGGCCCCCTGAGCTTGGGGGCCCCGGGGCCCTGCCTAGCCCTATGGCCAAATGACGTCATAACAGAAACAGTCATATTATCATGGGCGCCGGGTAGGGAGAAGGGGCGGTTGCCCTTTTTCCTGAAAATTCAACTTGGGTATAATTTCTTCGTAATTCTGGGTGCAAACCTTGTATTTTCAAGTATTCGTTCTATTTGCCCCTCCTCTGAATATGTTCATATTAGGACAGTATCTACCTACTAACCTACCTTTTACTCATCTTATGAGAGTATTTAGTATAGTTCTGTGGGAAAATATAGTAATAATTATGGTGTTCAACCCAAAGGAACAAAAAAGTAGATTGGGCTCTTGCGGGATTTGAACCCCCGTTCGATTTATCATCATTGCGGATTGTTCTTTTCATTCTTAAATTGTTTATTACATTTAAATTTTCACAATGTATGGGAACATGAATACATTCTTCAAAATTCTACTGATGTAGAACATACTACTGGCTCAAGGCCCCGATAAACATGACCGAGTTTTTAGGAAACCTTCTTGAATCTATATTTTTGTTGTGGGGGGGAATGTGATAAAGGATGTGGGACAGCTGTAGGAGCGTCGATCCAGTTTGTAGCTTATGATTTTCATTGACCTGTCTTTGATCTGGGATCTGATACAGGCTTATTTCGTGCATTCTTCCCAAGAATTAGACGAGCTTTTTTTTCCCTGTACCACTCGTAACGGACACGCCCCAGCCAATAGTATCGAGGTGCGGGGCTTGCTACAGACTGTCAAAACGGGTTGTGTTTAGTCTTCTAGAGGTTCGCAGAAAAGATCGGTGAAATCGTGTATGAGCCCATGCTTCTTGAAAAAAGTGTGTTTGGAAAGTGTTTTTAACCGCCAACTTAGTTGCAAAGCAACCTTCGCAAGTCTAGGACTTGTATGAGTAAGGAAGACGGGGACCTTAGCTTTTTAAGTGTCATTCGAAGCACTACTCGGCTGGTTATCGTTGAGAGTCCAAAGGATTGAAATCTAGTTAGGTACCAAGAATGTTCGGTTGGTCACCTATCTCCTCCCACTAAACGATACTATAGAAATAAATAAATATTTCCAATAGCCGCCACGGGATTTGAACCTGGGCCCTCTAGACTATAAGCCAGCAATTCAACGCACTCGACCACCAGCCCAGTTGTAAATGTTCTTGTCTTGTCCTTGTCATGTGTTTGTCAAAGTGCTGTTTAAGATGTGTTGTTTGTACAATTAATGAGACAGTTTCTGTATGTAGTCTTTGATAGTGGGTGAATCATGACACCGTGCATGCAAGTCTGCTACAACCCAAAAGTTTCTATTACCGTAGGTAATAATACGAAGTACTTTGTTCGGCAGTATCTGTAGGTCCTTTATGTTTTTTTCATAATCCTGTCCCTTTATATTATTCACTCAATTGTCTACTCGAAGGACTCGTGATGCTGCTCGGCAACACAATTTCTTTCTTATGCCCTCTTTGTCTTCCCCCTCTTTGTCTTTTCCTCCCTTTGTCTCATCTTCTATTTTTCCTATCCCATATTTGTCTTTTTCCCCTGTCTGTCTTATCCCCTTTTTGTATTTTTCCTCTTTGTCCTAGCCCCTCTTTGTCTTTCCCCTCCTTGTCTTTTCTCCTCGTCGCCTTTTATCTTTTATCTCATCCCCTCTTTATCCTTTCCCCTCTTTGTCTACTCCCCTCTTTATTTAGAACATTCAATTTTTCCTCATGCGTATCACATTCCTAACTTCTCATTCTGAAATCTGATGGTATTGCAATCCACGTCTAATTTATCAATTATTTCATAAACTTTATTCATGCTTCGATAACTACGTCACAAAATTATAGGATTGTATATAATGGAATTCACTAATCCAGTGATCCTCTGTCTGTGTGCGTAATCTAGCATTTTCTTGTCTTACTTCCCGTTGCTCGTATGTTTCAGAAGAAGATGCTATCAATTTTATCGACTAGATCCATCAGCTTGAAATTCACTAAACTAACATTAATACAATAAAATACCAGCAGACATTATTGGTATGAGTTAAAACCGTTTCAAGATGAGTTAAATACTCACTATTGAAGCAACTGTTTCTACTCCATTGAAGAGTATTCGCGATAGGAAATAACACTATCTCATGGTAACAACTCGAACTTCTCGATGTGGTATCGTTTTTGTTTTGTTTTTATATTTCTGATGTTTGTGTCATGGTGACATAGATGTATTTGCCACCAAACAATAACTGAAATGAGAAAAACGATAGGATTTCACATGTATTTCACCAAAACATCTCTCGAAAAACTGCTGGAAGTACACCTTTCACATCAGAAGCGAACTTAAACATCAGAACAGAGGTTAACTTATTTTTCTGTGGGTTATCCTCCAGAGAGTTCAGTGGTTATACCACTCCGAGTGGTTCACGAGTCACTGCTAGGTAGCGTATTGCTTAGCACTTATCGCGAATATTTGAATTGTGAGATATTTTAACATGTTAGATTTTGTTTTTGAATTTCAGAAATAAGTATTTCAGATGTAATTAGTGTGTATAAATTGCAACTATTGTTTTTCTCATTTTGTCAGTGTGACTTGTCACTATTGTACATTTTGTAGTTAATGTGATGAAATAAACTATCTATCTATCTATCTATCTACTTGAGCAGAGTCTACTCGAAAGATATCCATCAGTATTGCTTTCCTTGTTCATTTGCTTCTGAAGCTCGTGATCCTTTTTTGTTCCATGTTTGAGATGTAGATCAATCATCCATGTGAAGTTCGGGTGGCATATTTGAATATACATCGAAAGTATTATTGCTTATTTGTAGCGACTATACCTACTATTAGAATTTCAGTTGGAACACACTGAAATGAAATGTCACACACGAACTGAAAGTTGCTGTTACCCCAAAAATACACGAACTGCCGATTAACTACATGAAATATGTACACTCATTCCTTGAAACGATTCGCGCACTGCTTACTCTAAAGATGGTCAAACAGAGATATAAACCATCGCGAGCGAGTTTCATTGCATTTCAAGATATGAGAATGCATGCGAGACAAACACATTTCTCTGTACAGGGGTAAGTCAATTATGTGTTCTCCTTCGATATTGGCCAAACAATAATCGGATATACAGTGTCATCCCCATATGCACCATATGGGAAACTTATTTATCAAGGGTTTTTCGACGGAAAGTTATTCTTGATAAAAGATTGTGCATTCCCTAAAACTGAACATGCACCAACAAAATATAAATTTTCCACAATAAAATCTGAATTACACATCAGCTCGCAAATTCAATGTGCAGATATACTTACGTTTAAAATTCTGTCTACTATGACATAAAAACAATGAATAATCTAAAAGCATTGATGCTACATCATAGATTTTACTTTATCTTTTCTTTTTTTTTGTAATTTCGACTTTTCCTGCTTAAAACATACAAGTGTGATATATCAATGAATTGGTAATTTCATGATCTATCCCATGGTGTGAAAATCCAAAATGGCTGTAAATGAAAATATCAAAGTTGGCTTCGATATCTTCGAATCCAGTGTGTCTAGATTTTTTCCATATCACCGTTGGATTCAGCATGGGAACTTTAGTTATTTTACTGAATATCACAATCCTAGCAGCAATATTTGAAAAGTTATCGATGACTATGAGAATCGACAATTTTCAGTTTTCCCAGAATACTTCAGGAAGTACGTGAGATATTTTCAATTTCTTTTGATATTCAAAATGACCATGAAATCACGCATATTTTTCGTAATTCAACCTAGTTCGTATCTCTCCCCCTTTCCGATAGTGTACCATGAAATTTGCATTACCCTGTATATCGAAAATAGTATTTGTACTTCCCAGAATACTTCAGGAAGTACGTGAGATATTTTTAATTTCTTTTGATATTCAAAATGACCATGAAATCACGCATATTTTTCGTAATTCAACCTAGTTCGTATCTCTCCCCCTTTCCGATAGTGTACCATGAAATTTGCATTACCCTGTATATCGAAAATAGTATTTGTACTTCCCAGAATACTTCAGGAAGTACGTGAGATATTTTCAATTTCTTTTGATATTCAAAATGACCATGAAATCACGCATATTTTTCGTAATTCAACCTAGTTCGTATCTCTCCCCCTTTCCGATAGTGTACCATGAAATTTGCATTACCCTGTATATCGAAAATAGTATTTGTAGTTCTGTATCTTCTATACACATACTTTTTCTCTGTATACCACGTTCATGCATCGTATAGGTTTACTATACAAACATATATACTGGCTCATATATCGATCAACAGCAATGGAATATCTAAAAGTACGAAAATACAATTTTTCTGCGAAATCTCATAAATTACACATAGGGTTAATATTGCTTTTACTTCTGATCTGATGGAGATTGAATTTCACATACTCCTGAAGAAAATGCAATGCTCTACAACTCCTTTTCCCATTACTTCTCCGTAGTACGAATAAGGGCCGAAGAGTTAGCAAGGTAAATAAGAATATCTCGGAAACTATGGCTGAAAATTGAACATGGACCAAATTTTGAAGCAAAAAAAATGCATAATAAATTTTTAAATTATTAAATCCGATAATATACAATAGAGCATTTAAGAACACTTGACCTTGTTGGACCAAACCTCAGATCATAAATGCTTACGCTAGATCCGGCATCATGTAGTATTTGTTTGGTATTAGAAGGGTATGTAAAAAAGTACATTGATATCACGTGGTACAACATATACATATGTATGGTCGAAATTTTAAAACGATCAATCAATGGCAGTACGTTATTAAATCCCCCTGGACCTACCAAACGAATAACCTGGATACCGTATCTAGCGTAAGCATATAAGACCTAAGGACCAAACATGGCGCCAAATTATGTCAATACAAAGTAAATGTCAGTAAACAGGAAAGTTAGTTGCTGATTTACCAGATATTTTCAAGATTATTTCGTTCATGGCTTGTTAAAGTAGAAGTAAATATTTATTGGGTTCAGAAAATTCTGGTAGTGAAGCTGCAGAGTGATACAGGGATCGATAAAATAAGAGTCATGCATTCTGTTGATCCCTATGTTATTAAAAATGATGAAGTGGGAACTGACGTGGAATTGTTTTCAAAAGTTGCCTCCTTGGACATCATCAGTATTTAGACTCTTTCGGGACCAAACATGTCTCAAGAACTGATTTTAAATACTTCCAACAGAAAAAAAAATCAACTCGAATGACAGTGAAAATATGTGTGGTTATGTTTGTTCTGGTCCAGCAGTTCTAATTTGACAGCATTCTAAAATACTCTATTGCTGTAGCTCGAAAGGGGGTATATTTAAAGACCCTTGTTTTTATGAAAAAAAGTCTTAATTTGATCCCAACATCACGTCCTTGAATTATCATATAAAACTTTGAATAAGCCTGGACTTGTATAGGAGCGTTTAGATTATGCAAATAATAATGTAAGTTATATTTCGAATGAGTTCCTTCATCATCTTGACAGCATTCTGATGATCGTAGAAAAATATGTCATAAGTCCGTCTCGCCTCAGATCTTATGTTATAAATCGTTAGGGGACATTCGACATTCTTATTCACGTTCAGAACATTGTCAAGAACTCATTGTGAACATTTCCTACTTCCCTACTTCTATTATATATTATATATTGCCAATTTCAGGTTTATTACGAAGATCAGGGGAAATCGATATTGCCACTTAGCTACCCTAAAGAAAGTGTTGCCGGTATCGTATAGCAGACTCTTTGAACTCGTTACCTACTCGTATTATCTTGGGAAATGGAATAAGAATTCAATTGAGACACATGGAAGCTGTTAAAGGTTCTAGAAAACACTTCAGTTTCAAATTACATTCGAACCTTGATTATTTCTGATATCCTTGATACATTATAGACAGTAAAAAAACTCCGACGAAATCAACACCTGAATATCAAAGTTGTGTCTTTTTTATTATACATTTCACAATTGAGTGTTCAGTGGTGTTAATTCAGATCATAGTAGTGAAAAATGATACGGATATGGTGAAACAGAAAGATTCTGAAACATAAAATAATAATCAAAGGGAATAGCCAAAACCTCTAAGTGGAGTTGTGGTGTAAAAGAGGAAAATAAATATGTATCTCAAAGTCATCTCCACAACATTATTAGAATAATCTAACATAACAGGAGATGGAGATGACTTTGAGATATTTATTTTCCTTTTTTACACCACCACTCCACTTAGAGTTCTTGGCTATTTCCGTTGATTCAATCGGCTAGTCGAGCAACCCAGCCACTCTCATATGTTCTATATGGGAAAATTATTAAGGGGTGTTTCTTTCTTCGCCGCTTGGTGTCGCCGTCTTCATACACTGCTTGGGGAACGGCTCACTGCTATCAAATATGCGTGGATGCTTCCATCGATTCAGACCTCGCCTCGTGTGGAGTTCTCAGGATCTCTACACAGTTGACTACCCTGTACTGATGATGGCCAATAAGCTCGAAACAGGTCTACAGGTCGTCAGGCGTGTCTGTCTCGTTGGGAGCAAAAACGCATGTTCGAAGAAAGAAATATTTGTATATTTATTCATTTACATTATTTTTATTCATTTATTTGCCAGGAAAGTAGTTGTTTTCTGCTCGTTTTCTACTTTGTTATGTTAGATTATTCTAATAATGTTGTAGAGATGACTTTGAGATATTTATTTTCCTTTTTTATAAAATAATAAGAAACACCAAATGGTTGAAATGTAATATTCTCAATGGTACTATATCATCCACGTTAACGCATGAAAAACACGCATTATAGTAAATTAACACCATGTTACACCGAGTCACATCACGATGGAATCGAGGCGATGTATGATTCATTCAATTTGGTGTCAATGATCATTCGCTAAGTATTGCATCCTGAAAACACCAGATTTGATATAAATTGATAAAAATATTGTATAAGCATATTGTATGAATGGTGTGCAGATCACTAATCTCAAGTCAACACGTGGCGGGCCTATTTTTTTCAAAAACTCACCACTAGACATGCCAAATTTCTACTTCTGAAAACTCACAACATCCGTACTTTCTATAATCTCTGCAAGTAAAACACATGTTGACCAGGGCCGTAACCAGAGTGAATGTTTAGGGTAGGCCAAAAATAATTCTGGGCAGGCTAAAATGTTTCTCAACTCAAAAATTAATGTTTGGTGAACAAATATCACAAATAAATTCTTATAAAATGATTTAACAAAAAGCAAATTCCAGATAAAATAAAAACAACAAACCCTATAATAAAAGCAAACTCTACAATCTAGAAAAAGTCAAAATAGTTGCAGTTGTCGATTGTTTCGTTCACTGAATTTTCGCAAAAAAATATTCCTGTCTAGTGCTTTGGTGCGACGTCTTTCAAACGCAAGGAGAAATAAATTGACTATTCTTTGTTGGCACATAGACAGGCGTTGTCAAAACAGAAAAACTAGATTCACACGTCGCTGTACTGCATCCAAAGGTCCTGTGATTCAAGTGGGTATTCTGGAATGCTTCTCTATGTTTGAAAACTTCATCAAAAATGTTATTTTCCAGATTTCCTCCCATCTGGTTCTGAATAAATTTATTCACCACAATTACTTCCTCTGATGATGGAAGTTTTATACCCAAAGTTTTGAAAAACTGAATTTTAGACAAATATAATCATCCTTCATCATCAGGAAACTGCAATCAGTAGTTCATCATTATCTGTTATATTCGATTTATTTCATTGAGAATTATATCTATAGAGTTTGAAGAAAATATTCTTTTGAAATGTTGATCATTTTAATCCACTTCCTCTGATATTTCTCCAATTTTATGTAAGATCAGGAAGTGTGTGAGATTTGTATTCATCTTCTTTTTTCTATCTACCGATTATTCTATGGCATCAGGCAAATATTTTTTCGTACCGCTGGCTACGGTCCTGACGTTGCCATACTCGTTTTCAACAATTTTTAGTGAAAGAAACTAATATTTTTCACACATTTCACCCTTCATCAAAATGTAAACCAAACTGAGCAAAAAACTAGCCGGACGGGAGCCTAAAAATCAAGTTTAGAGTTTAGGCCTGGTGTTGAGTTAAAAGATTGAGGTCTGCTGTTTTGTTGACGTTTCGAAGAAAGCTGAATTTTTCGAAAAGTATCGGTTTTTCCGCTTACAAGTGTTGAAAACAAGATATATAAGCGTGTGAGGTGTTTTAGTTGTGATAAGGGCAAATTTTGTGTGGTTCTAATACCAGAAATGTGACATGTCAAATGGTGTATTTTTGAAACAAAATAAGCCCATCTCTCCGAAAATAGTTGACTCTGCCCCGTTTTGACTTCAGAACCATTGTATAGAAGCTGTGGAGATGAGATTCACCTCCTAATCTAAATCTAGGTAACCTAATTTAAGGAAGGAACCTATTTTTCGGAATCATATTCCTTAAAAGCTGGAACGCGAATTGAATTCCTCGAAACCTTCCGTGATTTAAGCGAGCCTTTTAATTACCTTTCCGGATACAATCTGATTCTAGGATAATTACACTACACCAAAACGAGCTGAATTTTGGTGTGCTGATTTCCCGCATTGAAGGATGCGCCATGAAGCTACGTTGCATGTTTCTGTGTGCACCGACGTCACCATAACATAAATCATATGTCAGATGCCGGCGTCGATGATATACGGGGTGTGCTCAGTATAGCGGAGTGCATGCTCGATAAATTCAAGAAGCCATTTACTTCTGGGTGAATGGTAATTTCGGGTGTATCGATTGCAGGGAACCGTGTATTTCGTGCAGAATATTCAATTTATAAGGGTGTAAGTGTATAACCTTCACTGAATTATTGAAATTACTCTGAAGGGTGGACCAACCTGCTTGCTATACACGATACAATACAGGCGAAGGCATCAAAAATGAAACAAAAAGAGACTTCTGAAGGAACATTTTCATTTCAACAAGACATAATCATCTATCTTTCTCGCCAATACAATTTGATAAGGTGCGAATTACATTGAAACAATTATTCTATGTGAAATTCAACATCATGATTGTTTCTGGGATGAATGAATAATGCTTTCAACGCCCCCAATGGCAGAAGTTTGAAGGGATGTAAATAATGATCTATCAATATATTACTACTAGATAATCCCTTGCGTCGATGTGCTGTGTAAAGCATTGAATCTTACATTGAAGTGAGAAGGAGCTATAGGCTGTATGTCATGAGCAACTGAGATGGTAGAATTCCAAAGTATTATGAGATTCTGATTGAAAATATCCATTGTCTGTCAAGCATCTGTTAACAATGAATTATTTTTGCAAGATATTTGATCATTATAGGCTCTCCAATTTGAAAAATATGAGTTTTTCTTGCCACCTCTGTGATAAATCTTTTCAATAATAACGAAATAGGAGGATAAATAAAATTTTTCAATTCTGAAATAATAAAATATTTATATGTACAGTCTTCAATCAATATCTCTCTAAGTAATTAATGCTGTTATAAGAAAAAGAGAATACCAAGAAGAAGCAGCAGATATCAATTATAATAATTAATAATTTTTCACATCAACTTGAGTTTTTTTTCCATCTTATAGGTTCAATTTCACCTATTTGAGTGAGTAACATCCATTGTCTGAAAAGAAAGAACATGATGAATAATTTCCGTGTTTTTATTTGAATTATAATATATTATGTGATCTGGGAGAATGTAGCTACTCTTTATTCAAACATTGGGGCTCTGAGACAGATTCTTGTACAATATCCATGCTACATTGTTCTTCTAATTTCCTAATTTATGACATATCTTGACTGATATTCACTACTACTCCATCACTTGTGGATGGGCTGCAGAGAAAAATAATAAATATAATTAGGAATGCAATAATAACAATACTCACAAATAGTATAACTTCACCACATTCGAGTCATTTTTCACTACTAAGATCAGGATTAACACCACTGAACACTCAAATGTGAAATGTATAATAAAAAGGACATAACTTTGATATTCAGGTGTTGTTTGTGTCGGAGTTTGCTCTGAAATCCATTTGATTGAATTTTTACAAAATGTTTTACGTGTATCAATATCCCTAACCCTGCACGATGAACATGGAGCAAGCCAGTAGAAAGATAGTGGTAGAAGAAATAGGTATCGAAACTTTCCTTGAAAGTTTAGTGGTTATAGTGTCGGGGAACACATCTTAAGGAAGTTGCACAATTTCACCTTTCGATGAATAAAAAGTGTCCGTCTGGTCTGCCTGCTCGGAATGACATACTTACGTGATTTCCGATGAGTACTGGCTATGAAAATATCTATATAAAAGGGAGAGATCGCCCTTTCCAATCAGTTCGTCAGTGCAGGATCACCAACCAGACGAGCACCTCTCTTTTTACTAATAGAATCCTGGAGCCTCAGCATATATCTGGGTGCTGAACTTGTGAAAAATACTACATGACAGAGGTCAATTCTGTGCTTTGTAGATCATTGGGAAGCTGTTGAGGTATAAAGTAGCTCTTGGCATGGAACAAAAAACCGTCAGTTTTAGAAATAGACCTTCTCATGATCATCTCATGATAATTGTAATACCGACCATGGATATTGTTACGATATTTCTACTTGGGTTCGTGAATTTAAAACACTAAGTACAAAACTGAACAATTTATTTCACTGAACACACTTAATACAACTAAATAAACACTCAGTTAAATCACAACGATATTCGCTTTACAAATCTCAATGTTCACTGTACTAGCTTTCTTTCTAAACTGATCTGTCCGCGATACCGCGGTTCTTATATAGGTAAAAACATCATTGTCCAGAAATAACAGGAATTAACTGGAAGTATTTTTCATAATCGACGGCAATGAATCATCCGCTAAGTAATTATAGCGGTGCGTCTACGACCGATGCCTTCGGAGTGGGTCACGCGTCGAGATGATGATTTCCGGCCTTCTCGGAAATGCCAGCAGTTCGTAACAATATGTAGGATTTCATTGGAAAATTCGTTTTCGACATCATATTATATTAGGCATTGTGAGGTCTGCCTTCTTGGAGAGGACACAGGCTTGAGTATTGGTTGCATTGATTTCCACAAGATATCAGACAAATATTCACTATTGCCGCTTTTTGGGACATCAATGAAACTATTTCAAAAATGTAGTCCAGATTGATATACATAATTATGTCAGTGTAGAAAGTATAATTAGAAAAGACAACCATACGGCCGGTACGTTCAGCTTGAGCCTCTAGTTCCGATTTTATTTTTAGTGGAAAAAGGTCATGGGACCATTTTCGTTAGGAATTATATTTGCTATCGATTGATAATAATGCTTACCTTTCTGGGTGTCCTATTTGACATAACTCGTGAACTCGTATCGCTATTGTCATCTAAAAACGGTGAATTATACGAAGCTGGCTCGATTATACAAAAGTTGCCTATTTCAATTAACAGTAGGATATTCTCAAATCTCAAATATTTTCGTTTTCAAAATATACGAGGAAAACCGAAATGGATTTTCAGTGTTCGGACCTTGATGATGGAATTTCTGAGATAAATGTTGGAAAAATTACTAGCAATATCTGAATTTGGGAAGATAAGGAATACTCAAATTCATTGAAGAAAATACAGAGCCGTATTTGAAAGAAAGAAAAATGAAGCAATTTCGGTTTTTTCTCTTTGTCTCGAAAGATTTTCGATTCAGAAGAATAATTTCATTGCTCACTGAAATAGGTAAATTTCGCGTTAATCAATCTTTTTCGTTTCATTTACGTTTTTGAGAGGGCAGTGGTATACGCGACATGTAGTTATTTGTATGCTTAGGCCGCGAAATACGTTTTTAAGGTACCGAAAGAACAGTTATCGCCGAGGCCGCTTGCGGCCGAGGCAAGATAATTTTGAGGTCGTTGAAAAGTTTCGCTGCCATGGCATACACACTATTTTTCGTGCAATCGTTAAAATTATTAGACTTGATAATTGTAATTGAATATATAATTGCTCTAAAATCAACAGCCGTTCAATTTATTTAACAATATCATGCACCGTGTACTATGGAAATGATATATTTCAATATATACAAAATATTTTGACAGTTCTTGACAAAACTCCAAATGTCTGATACTGATAGCGATATTTCGGTACCTTCCACTCCTCCTGAACTCAAAAGCGTTGTAAATTCGGCGCTTTCCGTTTTAATACTCGAAAAATCTAAACAGCAGTACGAAAAATGTTACGGCGAGTTTGAAGATTGGTGTGACAAAATAATCCTTGTCTTTGTAAATGTCAAAATTGGAAGTGATATTCAAATTTGAAAGTTACGTTTGGTTTCGCGGACGTTGCTATGGGTAACGGCCGCGAAATTGAAATTCGCGGACTGAGCTAAGAACGCGAAATACTGACTTCGCGTGCGATTGCACGAAAAAAAAATTGTATGTATGTATACGGGTGTCCCAATGAGGTCGGCAAGGTATAATATTATGAAGCGTTACGACTTCGGGAAAAACATTAAATACCAAATCGGCTAGGAGAAATTGATGTAAAATATGTTCAAGTTTCTGAAATGACCGCTAGAAAAGGTACATTCAACATGATATTACAAAAAATCAATTATATTTGAAAAAGTAGCCATATTGAGGTATCTCCTGATTTTATAACGAGAAAGTTCAAACATATTTGCGTCAGCTTCTAGAAAATTTTAATTATCTTCAATAATGAGGGTGCGTATCTTCCATCTTGGCAGATCATCTCGGACTTGAGTGAAGAGACAAACTAGTTTTCCATTCAGAACGACGGTGTCTAAACTAAATGCTATATAACCTGTTTATCAAAACAACCCTCCGGAGTTCACTTGAAACTTTTACTAGCTAGGGTTGCAGGGACCTTGGGACCTTACCTTCTTTTGTGGAATACGTAACCACACTCTTGGGGCTATGAACAAATTTAATACCGAAGCTTCTACCACTGAGCCACACCAATTGAAACAGAAAAAAAATCGAAAAAAAATTGCAAGCAAATTTATTTATAACGCCAATATTGGTCGCGTTCCGATATCACTGAATTTACTGATGACAGTCAGCAATTTCGGAACGAATTCAGGTTTAGTAAGCTACTACCAGTATAATTCTGTAATTTTAGAACGATCTCAAGCACTGTACCAGTACCTACTGGTTGGGAACTGGACCATTACAATCATATCAACGTTTGGAAGATTTATTCAGGATGTTACAAGAGCTCATGATACCGGAAAGTGAAAAAATATTTCATGTGAATATAAAGGTGGAAAAGATGATTTGTCCTTAATATGTCCGATACACAAAAGGTGATGAAATGCTAGACTAATCCATTGATGCTGAGTACGAAAGAAAATAAATTGATTCAGAGGCGTTTCAAACAGGTTATGATAGATATTAGGTTTGAGTTTAGGTTTGAATGTGAGTGGGTCAAAAATAGGCCCTTCACCGTGGCTCACTCCTATATTTTATATTTCTTCCAATAGACCCAGTCTGCTCACGAGACTAAGAAGTGTGTTGAAAGAGTATTTTATCATGTTTGCTGGTAGCACTATTGTGTCACCAAAAATGGAGAACCTGATTCTGGAACACTGCAGGACACACAGAAAAAAAGGATCTCTTAAATCGAGTTATAACCGCATTAACTCAAGAGATTGGTAATCTTGAATAGGTCCAACTAAATATTAGTTTGATTTTTCGACAAAATCCTCTTCACTACTTAGGGATCAAAAAGTTTTGTGTCAAATGTACACTTTCTTATTGAAACATGTGGTTTGTTTAAGGCAAGAATATTTCAATGTTGTTTGGAAACAGTTTTCTTGGATGAAGCTGATTACTCATCACATCTGAACAATGATCCTCTTGATTCAAGAGGAATCACTTTTGATCCATTCTCATTGACCTTTGAAGGATTGCAACTTTGCATGCCGATAATTGAAAATGAGTTTTTTCGCAAACTGGGGCTGCAGTATTGATACAGCAATTAATTATCACTTCAAGCACATCAATATGAACTGACAACACAAAACAAAGCATTATTAACACCCAACAGTGCCAGTGATACGACGCCATGTCCACACAGAAAAAAGGGATCTCTTAAATCGAGTTGTAACCGCATTAACTCAAGAGATTGGTAATCTTGAATAGGTTCAACCAAATATTAGTTTGACTTTTCGACAAAATCTTCTTGACTACTTAGGATCAAAACGTTTCGTATCAAATGTATACTTTCTTATTGAAAAATGTGGTTTGTTTGAGGCAAGAATATTTCAATGTTGTTGTGAATCAATTTTCTTGGATGAAGCTGATTTCTCAGCACATCTGAACAATGATCCTCTTGATTCAAGAGGAATAACTTTTGATCCATTCTTATTGACCTTTGAAGGATTGCAACTCTGCATGTGCCGATAACTGAAAATGAAAAATACTGTAGTTTTTTCGCAAACTGGGGCTGCAGTATTGATACAGAAAAAAATTATCACTTCAAGCACATTAACATGACCTGACTTTAGTCGCCGTGGTGGCGATGAGCGCAAAGCGCGATGATTATAGTGGAAGTCCATCACGGTCGTGAGTTCGATTCCCAGGCTCGTCAGAAATAACAAAAAAGGCGAGGCGACTGGGTGTAGCGTGTTCTGTCCATACATATATATACTTATAAAATTTTCTGTGGCAAATGAACTTAGTTTCGATGCCAGGATGAGTGAAATGAATGAGTGAATGAATGAATGAGGGTGAGTGAAAGGTGAAAAAAAAAAAAAAAAAAAACATGACCTGACAACACAAAACAAAGCATTCTTAACACCCAACAGTGCCAGTGATACGACGCCATGTCCAAATATGTTGTCACAATGTATCTCTTGATAGTCTCAAATGGCGGCCAACGGCGTTATTGTTGACGTTGTCTAGCTGGTTCTGCGGACAGTGCGCGGACTGCGCATCTTCGCCTTGGGCGCTAATTCTCAATTATGCTTATTGGTCGAGCTGGTCACGTGGTACATGCTTCCGTCATCAAAACACATTTTCATAAGAAACGATATTCTTGAGCTGAGAGAAATAATCTTGCCTGACATTACTCATAATGTTTTCTAAGGTGAAGAGTGCGGATGATTCAGTTCAACCAAATTGATTTCAAGAAAATTCATGTAAACAGGCAAACAACGTGATTAGTTGAAAAAATAAACTTTCTGGTCAATCTGAGATTATTATTTTTATCGGAAGATCATACAATTCAAGAATATATATATATATTTGTTTCAAGAGATCCGTTTTTTCTGTGCAGGTACACAGGATGTGTTCTGCCGTCTCATCCTATTCCATGCATAGTCGGCATTCTAAATTATCTGCTAGTCCGATCTTATGCATGTGGTACCCGAGTTTGCAATGACCAGTAAACAGTCCTACTATCACTCTGAGATGTGCTCTACTGAGGTCAAGAATCTTGTTAGTATCTTGTTGCTTCCTGTTGCATGGAATAAATGCTTTGGAATGGCTTAGACCCGGTTGACTGTTCCAATATTCTAATATTTTATTGTCTGCCAATTCTACCATTCTAGGCAATGCTGTATGCTAAACCGATAAACGGTTCTGGCCCAGTAAACGCTGTTTCGGCCCCCTTTTTGCTAGGGCGTCCGCTTTTTCGTTACCTTCTAGGCCAGTATGACAGCCACCATGAGGAACCACTATTATCGAATTATTCAATTTGAACGAGTAACAGACTGCATTTCCTCACGAATATAAATTCAAAGCAAAAGTTGCTTCTCTTTCTTTCTGACTGAATGCAATATTTTTGAGTGTATTCGATTAAAAGAGTTTAGATTATTCATAATAATAAAACACCAATTATTTCAATATCGTTTTTCTATGAACTTGATTGAAATGTATGCTTTCAGGTTAAACCATTTTCAGCAGTATCTCCCTCGATATCTTACTTATTACGATCCTTTTATCGACCTATGTTCACATGAACAACTTTTCATTTTATTTTTGGTAGTAGAAACCCCCTTTGAAATATTGCAGGCCCGTTTTTAGACACCCTGTGTAAACAAAAAACTACGATTTATTGATTACTACCAATGA
Source organism: Chrysomela aeneicollis (assembly GCA_029955515.1). Classification (NCBI taxonomy): domain Eukaryota; kingdom Metazoa; phylum Arthropoda; class Insecta; order Coleoptera; family Chrysomelidae; genus Chrysomela; species Chrysomela aeneicollis. Next base: position 4,120,663 of record JARUHQ010000018.1, on the reverse strand, counting down.
AATAGGTGTACATTCGATTCGAATACTCAACTGTGAACATTTTCCAAACTGAAATGAGATAAAAAAAACAACTTCCTCTCGGGCGATTTTGAGTGAAAAAGTGAACGAGATGACAGTGCTACGTTTTCGAATCTATCAGGCGGGCGAACAGGACGATGACAGGGAAATCGGAAACCTCGTTCGTGCTGATGGAGTGCCCTTTTTGGAGCATTGATGGCGGGTGTGGAGGCACTACCTGGGACCAATGGCCGCTGTTGCTGGTCTTTACGGATTAGGCGACGACTGTCGTTATCTCAGGTACGTTTCTCTTCACTTGTTTTCACTTCTTGTACCACCTATACCCCTCAGGTCACACTTTGTTAATTTTATGGCGTGATAATTTCGAAAATTTCATAAATTCATTTTCAACCAATTAGAAGGTTCCTTTTGTATACGTTGCGTATAGCAACGGGCGATTACCGTGAGAATTTCATATATTTATTTTCAACCAATTAGAAGGCTCCTTTTTGTATACGTTGCTTATAGCAACAGGCCATTAACGTGATAATTTCATTCATGCTAAAATACACGTTTTTGATTGGTTGAAATGATTGTATTGATAAGCAATAACACCATGTTTTCGATTTTGTATTTCGGCTCCTGATTGGCTATTGGATACCCACATGCTGTGTTTTCGTTTCTGTATTTCGCTTTCTGATTCGTAGGCACTAGGGTAGTTTAATTAAACAACGACTCACCAGTTGCAATCTGTCATATTATTTTCCGATTCCCTGGTAGATAAATGAATGCAAATACACCAAATTTTCGTCTGAACCATGATAAACACACATTATTAATATGTATCAACTTCATTTTCCACAAATTATGGATAATTTCAGCATTAATAAAATTAATCTAATGTAACCTAACCACACAAATTGTGACAACTATCAAAATGAATTTAGCTCAGTAGTACCTAGTGCATAGGTACTCTTGCCTACATTATACAATGGCATTAATGTATTCTTGGTTAAATAACAGCTTTTCTGTGACGAACTACAAAGCATTATATCAAAATAACTATATCACAAACTGTACGTTTAATATTAATTTAAACAATAAATAGGAAATCATCAGAATGGCTTGATTTTATTCATGAAATAATCTGAACAAATACAACTCGCGTTATTGATGATTATCGAAAATTAATTCTCTTTTTCGAATCAAATCATGTTGCTTGGAAACTACACGAGCGCACAGCGCGATTTGTTTCTCAAAATCGAAGGAATTTGTGTTTCGATAATCATCAATACACTTGTTGTATTACATGCGATTATTTCATTCATGCTAAAATACACGTTTTTGATTGGTTGAAATGATTGTGTTGATAAGCAATAACACCATGTTTTCGATTTTGTATTTCGGCTCCTGATTGGCTATTGGATACCTACATGCTGTGTTTTCGTTTCTGTATTCCGCTTTCTGATTCGTAGGCAGCAGGATAGTTTAATTTAACAACGACTCACTAGTTGCAATCTGTAATAGTATTTTCCGATTCCCTGGTAAATAAATGAATGCCACTACACCAAATTTTCGTCTGAAACATGATAAACACACACTATTAATATGTATCCACTTCATTTTCAACAAGTTATGGATAATTTCAGCATTAATAGAATTAATGAAATGAAACCAAACCACAAATTGTGACAACAATCAAAATGAATTTAGCTCAGTAGTACCCACCACGTACCTAGTGCATAGGTAATCTCGCCTATATCATACAATGGCATTACGGTCGTGTGGCCTCACTCAATGTATTGTTGGTTGCATAACGAATCTTCTTGTGTCGAACTACAATGCATAATATCAAAATAACTAATTCCACAAACTGTACGTTTAATATCAATATTAACAATAAATAGGAAATCATCAAAATGGCTTTGATTTTATTCATGAAACTATTGATCATTATAGAAAATTCCTTTTCTTTTTCGAAACAAATCGAAGAAATTTGTGTTTCGATATTCATCAATACACTTGTTGTATCACATGCGATCACGCAGTCCTGAACAAAAAATTGTGATGAAATATATTTTGCGGTTCAACTACTTTCGGAGATATCGCATCCCAATCACAAGAAATACGAGGATTCAAGCATTCGCTGGGTGTCCCAAACTCGGTGAAGATTAGATATACAGGATCGGTTAACGGTTAAATTGGGAAAAAGTTGTGCAACAATATGCTACGATGAAACGTTCTTCTTGTTCCTGAAGAAATTAATGAAATCAAATTTTCGATTATTATTCTTAGATACGAAAAAAGGAAGAGTAGATATACAAAACGTCCACCATGTACAACGTCATGATTTTGCTGCTGTTAGGTTAGATGTGAGGTTACCAAATGTTATATAGTTGAAACATCGCGCAGTTGCTGTTCAAAGTTAAAATTCAGTTAACTCTCGCGCTTTCTAATTTGACGTCGTGCCTGTGATTGGTCATAAGAACATTAAAAGATAAGAATATGTTAAAATTGCAGCAAAGTTGTGAATTTTATGCTCATTATTGAGACGAATGAAAGACAATCCACGATTATGTACCCTTTTCGTTTTCAAAATACTTGGAAAAAGAATTTGCCATTTCCATTATTTTCTTCCTTCATTAGACTAAAACTGGAAGTACTCCTTCATAGTTTTGGTTTATAAATTATTGATTATTATCATCAAATTATTCAACCAATTTCGTGATTTTTATCCTGCCTGTAAATATTTTTCCTTCTACCCCTATAGAAAATACACACTACCCCTTCCTCACATTAGGAAGGAAACTCATACTTTCTCCTTTAGAAAGGAGAAGTACTTTTTGAGGGAGCAGGAGTATTTGCCTCTCTACAGAGGGCTGAATTACCTCAAACACAACTACTTATACACACTTGCTCAGCAATGACAGTTTACTTTCCACGGTGATCAATTATCAATTATTGTGAGAAATTGCCTACTGCTGAGTTGAATCTTACAAGATCGACTCTCCGTCGGAAGAATGGTTGATTGAACATAACTAGAGTCATCACTCGAACGTTTCAAGAACGTTATTCCCATTCCCAAAAAAATACTTTTTGTAGTCGATTGGGTAAACATTGTAACAACGTCGTAAAGCCATGCTAAACTCTGACACGGCCTTCTCCGGTGGTTTAGAGAGCGTCGTTTCATAGAAGAATAACGTTTATATTAGTTATTTATGTATCAAGGGCGTAAAATAGGCTTTTATGGACCACAGCATGATAGCAAGGGTGATTAACACGCCTAGGTCCATAAAAGCAAATTACGCCCAAAATACATGCAACATTTTATTCACGACCATATATTTTATTGTAAATACCTCTTCACCTCTCAAGCATGATAGGAATAAAACGGTTCTTGAATACCTTTGGTATATGCCTTAACACTACTCCTTACTCTGTTATTCTTAAATCTAAAGTACATTATATTTTCGTAGGTACTAACATCACTCGAATCCCGGGTCAATTCGTTGATATCAGTTTAGGTAGCCCCCGGTGTGATTCTTGAGAAAATATTGTGGAAATGTGGTCTGTGGGTCCAATTGGACTGGTTCCTTAATACATTTCAAACCCCTTTAAAATAATTTTTGCTACACCTACTTTTATAATAAGGGAGTTTACAATTTGCTCATGTTCCAGACTGGTGGGTGAATAAATAGGCTAGTAGCCATATTTGCTGTATTCCACCAGAAATCAGTAAAGCAGCTGAGGATTCGAATAATTAATAATTTATTGTCCGGCGGACGGTAACGTGCCATTTTACGCCCGACAGGCGATAAAGTAGTCCAAGGGCGCTAAAGTACTATTTTACGCTCGCACAACCGGGCGATAAAGTGCCATTCTACGACCGGTCGTGCATAAATATACAGGGTGTATCTAAATAACACCGAAAAAATTAAAGGGGTGATTCTGTGATGAAAATTAATGTGAGTGTTTGGTATAAAATTTTTTGAAAAAATCCTCCCCGGAAAAGTTACACCCCTTCGAAAATTAAAAAAAAAATGGTTTTTCTTTTTTATTTTCCCTGTATATCAAGCTAAAGACACGAAACTTGTATTGAAGCTGGAGGCGGTCATTTTCAACATTTATTATAATTGTATTGTCGATATTCGACAGGTTTTTGTTCATTGTTTGTTCACTTTTGTTTTTACTTGTAGAAGTCTCATAATCATAATCATAATTTGGTTGGCTGTTGTTTAATAAAATGTTATTTTACATGAGCTTATTTATTTTTTTCTCATAAATGCTTAAGTTTTCGAAAAAAACTTGTAGAGTTAAAAAAGTTAGTCAATGAATTGGGCTTTTCAGTCATACTTTTTTAAAGAAAAAATGTTCATCTAAAAAAAAGTTGTAAGAAAAAATATCTTAGGGGTTGAATTATACAACCCCTTCTAAGCATACTTCAGGGTTGAAAACATTTCAAAAGTGTACTCTTATTGACAGATAATGTTTACCAAGTTTCGTGTCTTTAGCTTGATATACAGGCAAAATAAAAAAGAAAAACAATTTTTTTTTTAATTTTCGAAGGGGTGTAACTTTTCCGAGGAGGGTTTTTTCCAAAAAATTGTATACCAAACACTCACATTAATTTTCATCACAGAATCACCCCTTAAATTTTTTCGGTGTTATTTAGATACACCCTGTATATATATTTATTGGTAGGTATATTATGTGGTTATCGCGAGGGTTATCGTCGCCAAAATGCTACTTGGGTGAGAAATAATGTTATGATTGTCTGACCCCAAAGCTCTTGACAGAGTGCTGACTATTAATTTCACATTCTGTTTCAGTTTCGCGGCTTTTATGTCTCTTTTGTGTCATTGTTTTTGCCGATTCAACGTCCCAAACTTTAATGCTCAAAGCGAGCTGAAAGCCTCTTGTTCGCATCCGCTACAGGCTCTAACCGTTGATTGCAATCAATCAACGTTCTAACTTCAGCGACGTCGAATCAAACTGGCGGCGGGACTGAAAACACTGAATCGATGTCACTGAAATAAAATGAAACATTTTCTGTTTTCTCCGTTACAGCAGAGATCTGCTTGTGCCTTCGCATCGTTCACGAATCTGAATGAGAGTTGAATCCGCCACGAACAGATGTCAGCACAGCCCTACCAAAGATGGATCTTTCATGTTTAAAAAATCCCTGGTACCTAACACTTATCGTTTCAATTTTTTAAATGAAAAGCGACACCCTTCTGAGAACAGCAGATATTGATGATGTATTGACCTGCCAAACAATGAGATTTCGTTTAGATAAAAATCATGTGAATCCAGTAATCAAAAATTAAATCATAGATCTTCTATCTTTGTGTTTGAAACAGAATTATTTTCATTTCGATAACCAAATTTATTCTTCTTCAGATGGGCTTATCATGGGCAATCCTTTGAGTCCGTTACTTGCAGAATTTTTTATGGATAACTTAGAGATGGTCATTCATAAGCATCCATTTATGAAACATTTTATGTATTGGTATCGGTATGATGATGACATTTTAGTTTGTTTCACGGGTACCAATAGACAATTGGTCTCTTTTCATGATAATATCAACAAACTTCACAAAAATATAAAATTCACTATTGAAATAGAATCGGAGAACTCAATCAATTTCTTGGACTTGACAATAACGAAACTAAACAAAAAACATGATTTTTCAATTTTTCATAAACCTTCCCACACCGATATCACTATACATTCTAACTCAAATCATCCTTATCAACATAAAGTTGCAGCTTATCATAGTATGATTCATAGATTGGTTAATGTTCCACTTTCAGAAGAAAATTTTCATAAAGAAGTGAACATCATAAAACAAATTGCAGTTAATAATGGATATATATAATATATATAAAGTTAACATCATAGAAAATATTCTCAAAAAGAAACTCCATTCATGAGCTATTAATCAAGTTTTTCCTTTTAACAAAAACATCGACCGAAATTACAAAACATTTACCTATTTTGGACAAGCAACCGAAAAAAAAGCTTCATTTTTGCATAAACAAGACACTAACATTGCTTATAGAACGAATAATACTTTGGGAAAGTTTATCAAAAATAATAAAGACAAAGTTCCTGGATATAAAAAATCTGGAGTATATCGACTGAATTGTGGAACTTGCCCGAACCTATACATTGGTCAGACTGGGAGAACTTTCAAAAATCGCATCAATGAACACCACATGAGTTATGTAAATAGGAAAACAAATTCAACATATTCCAACCACCTTTTAGAAGAAAACCACGATTTTGATAAAGAATTCAAAATATTACATGTTGAAAACAAAGGAGTGGAACTTAATTATTTAGAAACACTGGAAATTAATAGACTCAAGAATTCAAATCTTTTGCTTAATGACCAATTAGATTTGAATGATTCTCCTTTGTTGAATTTGTTTTCCTAAAAATAGCTTATTCATTTTATTTTTGTTATTTACCGCAATAAAGAGGATAAACATTCTCTAATCCCTACAGGTACAAATATTGTTATAACTGTGTAATCAGGTATAAATATGGTTGTTATCGTAGTAGTCAGTTTAGTGTACTTATAACTGATGAAGCTACAGTGTTAGCGAAACATGTTGAGAAAAAATATATATGAATATATTTATCGTGAAAATCTTATCATTTTTTCGTTTGTTTACAATAACTATAGATTTTCATCAAGTAACGGCCGAGTCAATTGAAAAAAAAATGATTTCGGTTTAAAGCTGATACAACAAGACATTCCTGATAATCATTAGACGGTGGCGAATGAACCTATAAAATATCCCGATGAAAACAACATATATATACTTACTTATGTTCACCACAATTATATCTTGATATCCCATATTGCTTACTACATAAGGAAATCTATTCATTTAGATTACGGAGTGAATGATAGTGAACTTACCGAATTATACATCAATCTAGCTCGATGTGAATAATTATTCATTCAATCATCACGTTTGAATCTTCGTAATAACTTTTTCATGAACATACATCTGCGCCAGATTTCGCAAATAGGTTATGTTTCGTGACACTGGTCAGCGGTCTAAAGAACTTGAAAAGAGTAATGTCTGAACAGTTCTAAAGAAAATAGTTCATTACATCATTAGTGTAACAAGGAAATGCACTTTTCAACAAGTTTCGTACACTTATTTCCCTGTGACCAGGGTGGCCTCTATGATTTCAGGTGATTTCGATTCGATATAAATGTCTATTTCCATTATATAGGTAATAATTGAACACTTTTTCGACAATTCCAGATGTGAATTACTGAATTCTTTTAGTTTGCACACAAAAATTCATCTATATTTGGGAACCCCGTGTCTACACGAATGTGATAGTTATTTCAAACGTCACCAATTCTCCGTTGCCACTATAATCACGCAACCAGAAATACAGCAGTACATCATATTGGATATCAACTGAAACATATAATCAGTGCGTTAGTCTCAAATCATCAATCAAAGAATTCCGTCTGATTAAACCAGAAATGCCAGAAGTCTCATTCTGAACAGAACTTTGTATTGTATGGAAACCGTTGGTCAGTTAACAAATTAATTCATGGACCATGATATACCTATTTATTATCTTCCAGCAGTTGCAATGTATTGATATTATTGATTGAATAGGCGCCGGGAATGATTTCCCAACTTTTATCTTATACCATATGGGCATATGTCATGTTTTGCCATAGATGTCATTTTTTGCAGGTAACTTTTCAAGATGGATCTCGTTTGGTTCTCGGTTCATCCTAACATGCTTTCAGATATAACATACCATACCGAAAAATGTCAGACAGAATGAAAATGAAGATATATCATCATTTCCTTGATGATTTTTTTTTGCGAATAAGCTATTATTCATCAGTATCTAAATAAGAAATCGGATGGCATTTTCAGGATTATGGATAATACAAACACATATATGGAGTACTATGATGCAGCAAATACCTACTTACTTAATTACCACATGGTAGTGATAGATGATTTGGACCGAGAAGTAATCCTCGTTTTCAGCGATAAACAACTGTGGCGTTGCCACATTCATAGAATTGCAGAAGATCGCGGATCAACATGTGACTTCAATAGCGTGACTATCGGATTAAGTTGAAAATAAAAGGGGTATGAAATAAGGCGATGATAAAATCAAGTGAAAGCTTTTATACGCACGATGAATATATTACATGTAAGTACAGGGTGGTGTAGAGCCATTGTATAGGGCTAATTCAGAACAGCCGATATAATACTTGTGTTGAAAAATCTTGTTCAGTGAAATAATAGAGAGTTGAAATAAACCATAGGGCAGGGGTGCTCAGATTTATAGTGTCGATGATCTACCTCAAAATAATAAGTCAGCTAGCGGTCGACCGTCTACTTTACACGAGACTACCAACTACTAACTACCAACTACTTCTAAACAAAACCCATTTTGAAATATAATGCATTTATTTCATTTCAATATCAATAAATTTGTATATTCAGGAATTACCATGAACTTATTGGAATTACTGATTTTCTTCTGATGTTGTTGCATGGCACTGCATATCAGCCGCGTACTCTTGAAAGTAACAACATGTTTCAGTTTCTCGATATTTTGTATCGACAAAATAGTTCCATTTGTTTAACACAGACGTTCTGAGGCACTTCCGCACAAAAATCCCGAATCTGTCATCGATGTTCTAAGGAGTTCGTGATGTCATAGATAAAAAACTCAACATTGCTTCTTCTGATAGATGCAATTTTGAATTTTTGCATTTTGAAACGTTTGTTTTTTCTTGAATACAATGATGTACGATATGTTTGAACCTCACATGGTGATCAAACTTGAGAAAAATTCGTTTGTGCAAAGAGTGCTTTGGTGTTTCTGGGTTCTTTTCCAGGAAATTCCTTGTATACAGCTTTACTTCTAGTCCTGCTTCCCTGAGGGATGTGAGAATTTTGAGGTCAATCCCTTGCAGAATTTGATTTGTTCATTAAGTCCCAAATTTGAAAACATTTGATATATATACTCGATGGTCATAGTTAATGAAGTTTTATACACATTACCTTTATCTGTTGCAGGTTCCATCACATCTATATTTCTGATGGAATCCATATAACACGTTTAGCAGACATTCCAAAACCTATTGGAAACTCGAAATCAGGGTTTGAATTCCTATTGAGACCGTTTTTTGTTCTACTTATCCTGACTGACTGTCTACTTTTCAATTTTTCGACTCCATACTGCTTCTACTCACATAGCTTGTTTTAAAGATCCAAGGTGGATATAGGATGGTGGAACAACTCTTCAATTCAATTGTTAGTTTTGAAAATGTGTCGTTTTTCATGACTTGCTTATTAATGGTGATTCGATCAATTCATGAATGACAGAGTGATATTTAATGCGATTGCTTTTCATTCGAATCCGACATCCCGAGATTCAGTACAAAGTTTAACAGTTTCCTGGAAGCTATAAGTTCTTGACATCGAAGAACTTTAAGAAGGCCCCTTCCAGGAACTGGAGCATTTTGCAGAAGAGCGCTGGCCATTCGCAAAGCAAATGTTCTGCATTTTCAGCGAAGCTCTCGCATTATCGGCAACTATCACTTTCTATTTTGCCCATCTTTTTGAGGTGATACCAACATAAGAGGGCGGTATCTAGTAGTATTTTGGCAACAGCTTCAAATCTTTCTTATCAACCTTAGTGCCCAGAAGTGATGTGAATTTCAGGTCAAAAAGGAGTTGGAGGCAAGGAGAAAGTAGACTGAGGGGATTTGCCTCTTCTTTGGCAAGGCCCTGAGCCCTTCTGTAGATTCTCAAAGGCCCACATGAAAGAAGAGTTCCGACGCTGGGAAGCAGATGAAATGAAATCTCACTGGAATAAAGTGCAAGGATAAAGACGATAGTGAAAAGGCTAATGAGCCTTTCGCCAAGAAAAGCTGAACAACTTCTCGAATTGGACAAGATACTTGAAACTGATGACGGTACTCGTCACTGGACACTGCCCTCTGAGGTAGATATCACCTCAAAGAGATAGGCAAAACAGAGCTACTGCGATAACTTCGCTGAAACAGTAGAACAATAATTGCTTTTCGAATGTCTAGCGCTTTTCAAGTTCATGGAAGGGTCTTAGTGACCGATGTCAGGAACCTAGTTCCCAAGAAACTGATGAACTTTGAACGAAGTCTCGTAATCCCGGGCCTCCAATAGATTGAGGGTTGTGCACGAGGAACTAATAGGTCGATCTGCTTGAGTGGTTACATAGTCGAAAGACAAATATAGAGGAAGCAAACAAAATAACACACCAAACCCTTTCACAGGTGATCAATTCAATGAATATTTTACAAATGTAGCAAAAGTCATTATAGATGAATTGTCACTTTCAAAACCACATGAATCACCTGGAGATGTTCTGGAGAACATTAATGTTGACCATGTTCAAAGGTTGAACTTCGAAGAATTTACATTTATCGAGGTAAGGGATGCCATATTTGAACTGAAAAATAAAAAATGTAGGGACATATATGGATTCAATACAAAAATAATCAAATGCATCGCAAATGATATAGTGTATCCTCTCACTAAACTTTACAATGAGTCCCTGAAAGAAGGGATTTTTCCTATGTGTCTCAAAATAAGTAGCGTAATTCCAATACATGAAGGTGGACCAACAGATATTATAACAAATAATCGGCCAATCTCTATTATACCTTTCTTCGGTAGAATATTCGAGATATTATTAAAAAACCCAATAACAAATCATTTCGAAAAAAACAATATCTTCAAGACACAACAATTCGGTTTCCGATCACATCATACTACAACAATGGCAATAAACTCACTTATAGAGATGATAAACCAAAGCTTTGAAGCAGGCGGATACACACAGTCATTTTTCTGCGATTTAAGTAAAGCTTTCGATTGTGTTTGCCCCAATATTCTGCTCTCAAAACTCCAACATTATAAATTTTCCGAAAACAGTCTTAAACTTATGAAGTCTTATCTCGAAGACAGGCAACAAAGTGTATTCTTGAATGACAAGTACACAGTTCCACTCCCAATTGAGTTTGGAGTTCCCCAGGGGTCAGTACTGGGGCCAACCCTTTTCTTGATCTATATTGATGACATAAGACTTGACGAACCTAGTGCTGACTTCATATTATTTGCAGATGACACAACCATATCTAGCTCTGGCAATGATGTTAATATTTTGCATACTCAATTTGAGAATATACAAGTGGAAATTAATAACTGGTTTGCCACACATAATCTTAAGCTCAATGACAACAAAAGCCAAATGGTTAAATTTTCCCTACGTGAAATGCCCCACATCAATAATCAGAATATGTAAAGTATATGTAAAGTTCCTGGGTGTCCATATTGACCACAAATTGAAATGGAACGTACAAACTAACAAACTTTCATCAAAACTTTCTAAAAATGCATACCTATTGAGAAACTTGCAAAAATCCGTCTCTAACCAGGTATTAAAAACCGCGTTTCATGGAATAATTCAATCACAAATATCCTACTCAATATTGGTCTGGGGCCATGCACCCAGTGCTTCAAATGTATTTGGTATCCAAAGAAGCGCAGTAAGAATTGTTGATAGGCTTTCCTATAGACAGGACTGTAGAAGCAGCTTCATAAATAATAGAATACTTAGTCTACCATCATTATACATATTACAATGCTTGATACATGTGAAAAACCATATTACGGAATATACTACCCATGAAAAAATTCATAGGCAATAAAGCAAATCTATATCTCGATGGTCACAGAGTCAACAGAACTAGAAATTGCGTAAATTACTATGCTCCAAAAATGTTCATTCTACTACCCCAAAATATAAAAGATCTACCGTTGAATATATTTAAAAATAATATTAAGGAGTATCTTATAAAAAAAGCATTTTATTGTATAGAAGAATATTTTAATAACAATTTTTATAACATGTAGCATCACCGAATCTGTATAGTGTTACCAAATGGCTTCCATGACCCTTACGGATTTGAGCAAACTATTCTATGTTAAAATTTTATTTATTTTTCACGAAAAAATTATCTTAAACGACGTTGTTTACTTCATAAATTTTTTCTCATAGTATTTACTGCGTTCTGGTCGGCAACTGAGCACAAGTGAGCTTCTATGCAATTGCCATGGAACCATTGAAGAGGTTGCTAAGGGTTGTAATTAATTTATTGAACTACAGAAAAAAACATTTAGCGGGCGTTATGATTCATAATGCCCTCCATAACGCCCCGGGCGTTATGGGTGTGTTAATAGCAACCGTTGCCAAGGTATTATAAAGCAGTAACGATCAAGTGAAAAATAAAATATTGTATGCACCACGAGCGTTATATAGATCCTAACGCCCGGAGGGTAACATTCACCCGAGGGCCTTTGGCCCGAGGGATGAATGTTGCCCGATGGTACATAAATAGCTATTATATATGACTGTATGTTTATGTTTAGTTCTAGATAAATAAGGTATGTCCTATACAACTTGTACTTGACTTGTGTAAACTTTTGTATTAGCACCAAATATATACTACTACTACTACTACTACTACTACTACTAATGTGGAGTGTAAAGTTATTTACCGACCATTCGACCTTTTTGAAGTCTGACCACAGATTATAAAACCTTGCAGATGAGACAATTAGACAGAGCGATTGTAATTAGAGAGATATGTTGAAAGCGCAAAATTTAAATGTCCAGTCGTAGATATGCGCAGGCGCTATAATATTGATTGAATTTTGTTTACATCGTGTCATCATTATGTTGGTTATGTTACGAATGTTTTCGTTTTACACGATTCACGATCCAGTATTTCGGATGGGTTTATGTTCTTACAATGTATAACAGATTTGACCTCGACTATAATTCAAAAGGAAGAGTAATAAAGTTTTCTAGGATTATCACAGCACAGATTAAACAACCTGTGATCAGCTTAATTATCTGGAATGTGAATTAGGTTCAATAATATGTTTATTCGTAATAATTACTGTGTATATAAAGATTGCAAATCATCTTCGAATGATTTGGAGAATATCAAACTACATTGTTTTTCAAAAGACGAAAAATTGTGAGTACTTATATTGAGTAATATTATTGAATTCAGTCGAACTTTTTCATTTGATGAGAACATCACCATTTTTGCTATAACTATACTGCTATATCACATTTCAAGTTGGGAAATTCAGATTCTGATCATATATTAGATAATTAAATAGTGTTTAATTTTTCCTGATGACAATAAATTGGCTACACTCAAAATATTCGAATTTCATCGTAAAATTCTAACAATTTCTGATGACAACTTGTTCATAATAAATCACTCAGAAGTAGGTAAACTTTTATCACAGATATTTCATATTGGTGTTGATTATGCATTACTGAAATAGCAACATTGCACATCAGTAGTTCCAGCGGTGACAACGACTATCCGGCAACTGCGATGCGCAAAATTTAAAGGTCCGAGGTCAATGAAAACGGAAATCGGTACATCAAACACAAAATGGGCGGAGTGTCTCATCTGTAAGTTTTTCTAATCTGTGGTCCGACTGAAGATGTGATACTTTATCCAGCACAAAACGATCAAAATTAACAAATTGAAACACTGACGAAAACGATGAATTATCACCCAACAATATCCATAGTCTCGATTTCTCGGTCTAGCTGCTGTCGCGATTTCCTACCGCCATAGCCGGCAACGGCGCCGCGACGGTCAGCAGGCGTCTCGTGACACCTCTACGTATGCCGACGCAGTGACATTTCTTACGTAAAATCGCCACAATGTCGGCCGTCGCAGTCCGGACCACGACGACCTGCCGTCCGACGCCGGGATCCGGAAACTCCGGGGGTGCTGCGAGTGCTCAGTGAAGTGCGACTTATAAGGAGAAGAAGAAGAAAAAAAAAGATGAAGAAAGCACGCGGCTGCGGCGTTGCCAGATGACGAGCAGCGGATGGCGTGCGGATAGTGTGCTCTACACTTTGCCAAACTTCGATTGGGTTCTTTTATGTTCGAGTAGGATTTTTTGTTGTTTTATAATACGGCGAGCGTCGGAATGTTCGACCCGTTGTTTGGATGAATGCTGAACGATTGGAGAACGTGGTTCAGGATTTATGAGCGCGTTTTTTAGCGGACTCTTCAAAATAAACAGCTTCCGTGAAATCATTTTTCTCGCGATCCCACATGTGGTTTAGTGAAGAGTGAAGGAAGTGATCATTACCCTAAGCTCAGAGCGTAATGTCCAGTAAAATATTGTAGTAAAAGAGGTAGAATTGCATTTTCACGAGGAATTTTATATCGAATGAAATTCATTCTCAAGTTGATTGATATCCAACTTTTCATCATCAGGAAAGCTTAATTAAAAACGGTTATTAATAATGTGGTAGTTAAGTGAAAAATGTACTCACAACTGATTACATCAACAAAAGTGAAAATAAATAGCCAAAATATAAAAATAGAGGAGAACCATCACCAGAAAGATTATGACCAATCATCACAGGTTATATGTTAGAGCATACCTACTATGACACCATTGACACCTGAAAGATACATATTAATTGCAAATCTTTCGAGTGTTGTATTGGATCTCCTATTTTTCATGTTTCGACTGATCATTTCAACATGTTACCATATTATTCACAATTCGTTTTTCACAATTTCACTTGAACAACAACTTTGTAGCCGCAACCTCGAATTAGGATTATAAATTAGTACATTTCTCACCTAACCTCCACATAATAATTACTATGAAAATGAAAGCTTGAAATGAAAAGGAGTCCACTATCACTTGCTACTGAGCACAATATATACAGGGTGTCCAAATATCGAATATAAAAGTTGTGGTGTGGTTTCATCGCTACCTTGATAGCTACTATCTTCTGGTACTTCCAAAACAAGCAAATGGTAATCGCATGATTGAAAGAATGACAAAATATTTTTTTTATGAAATATACCGTATATTTTAAACTATAGTGAAAGACTCTCTTATCCTCTAGGCTCTCAAAACCCCTTTTGGTGACACCCCAACCATCTTTCAAGCAGAAGTGCATGCTATAGAGATATGTGCCCAGGAGTGCCTCGAAAGGGACATTCAAAGGGCAAAATTCTATGTTCTATCAGATAGCCAAGCAGCATTAAGAGCTCTGAAATCATACACTTGTGAGTCTAAGCTGACTTGGGACTGAAAAAAATCCCTGAGACATCTGGCTGCACACAACCAGGTCACTTTGATGTGGGTTCCAGGTCACAAGGGAGTTAAAGGCAACAAGAAAGCAGACTGCCTTGCCAAAGAAGGGGTAAATTTCCCGACCCAGAACCCTTCTGTGGACTCTCCAAGGCCCACTTGAGAAAAGAGTTTCGACGTTGGGAAGCGGATGAAATGAAATCTCACTGGAATAAAGTGCCAGGACAAAGACAAGCGAAAAGGCTAGTGAGCCTATCGCCAAGGAAAGCTAAGCAGCTTCTCGAGTTGGACAAGAAAGACTTGAAACTGGTGACGGGACTCCTCACTGGACACTGCCCTCTGAGGTATCACCTCAAGAAGATGGGTAAAACAGAGAGTGATAGTTGCCGCTACTGCGAGAACTTCGCTGAAAATGCAGAACATTTGCTTTGCGAATGCCTAGCACTCTTCTGCAAGAGGCTCAAGTTCCTTGAAGGGGCCTTCTTAGAGCCCTCCGATATCAGGAATCTAGCTCCCAGGAAACTGATAAACTTTGCACAAAGTCTCGGAATCCCGGGCCTCGAATAGATTAAGGGTTATTCACAAAAGATCTTATAGGTCGAGGTGCTTGAGAGGCTGCACAGCCTTAACGACCCCCCCTACATTCTACAATATACAAATCTCTTATCCTGTTTCCAAATATATAGGTAAAGTTCGCTAATGTTCCCACAAGCCGTTTTCCCCTTATTCAGTTTATAATAACGAATCAAAATTACCAGTACTGGAATGTAGTGTTTTATTCATTCGATGTGTCGTGTTTTAATCTTTTGATTTCGAGTATCAGAAGGTAATTTGTTTGTTCCATCCTCTGATTTTCATGACATTCTATTGTGTATACGGAGGTGGAGGTAGAGGTCAAAATATAACGGGACACCCTGTACATAAACATGTGATGTGTTCATTCAACTATTTGTGGAATCACACGGATGAAATGACTCAATCGAATTCAACGCTGCCTCTCCCAAAATATTGTAACATACATCACTGTAATATTCCCTATTTTCACTCATTCGTAAAACTCCTATCATAAATAATTTACGGACATTGATAACTGCTCAAAATTTGTTTAAATGGAATTCCATTATATTTGGAAACAAACCGTTGCTTATGAGCAACAAGCTTAAAACACGTGTTACAAAATTCTGTGGCTAAAAGGCATAAGGTCACATCTAATTTTTTTGACAATAGTATATTACACAAGTGTGGAAAGTGACATATTTCACACGAGTAGTCGTTTAGCACGAGCCACGTAGCGGTGAGTGCGGAAACGTAACGAGTGAAGGAAATGCACTTACCAACGAGTTTCGTGCACTATTTTTCCTACGACTCCGAATACTTTCTTTCCGCGGAAGGTTTCTTCAAAAATGTAACTTGAGCGGTCTCTATAATTTCAGGTGGTTTTGATTCGATATCAAGAACTGTTTATTTACATATTCAAGACGATATTTGAATACTTCTCCGACAATTCCTCATTATGTGAATTACTGATTGATTGAGTTAGTTTAGTTTGGACAAATTTTATTGATATTCATACCAGCGTACATAAACAACCTTGACACCATACGCCTGCTAGCGCCAGTAATCACTCAACAAGGAATACAGAACCCTAGAAGTACATAGTGCGCATGCGCGTACGAGTGACTCGAGTTAGGGCGTCCTTGACTCCTTGCAAACATCTGTGAATTGTGATACCAAAGAATCTTCTCTTTGGTGATACTGTGATATCAAACTGATGCAAGCAGCAAGCCGCGTATAAAACAGTAGCCGTAATCTTTTGAATGATCTCACCCGCTGTCATCAACATCGAAATAGTTCCAGCAAAGAGTATAGGTTCCAGTTTTAAAGTGGATTCAAATTAATAGATGGAATTCTCGGTATAATTCAAAACGAGACAGAAATTTCAATAAATAATATGAATTTGATTTGAGAATGCTTATATTGACAGTGAGTACCTTCAAAATATACCTAATTATTTCTATCAATTCAGGCTACCTACCGTTGTGATATTTTTCATATCAACACTTGCGCTTTTTTTATTTCAAATAAACAATACCTTGGTGATTTGAGCTACTTTCTGAACAACAAAACAGTGTGATTATTGACGTTTTCATACGTAGTCGTAGGAAAAATGAGTTATTTATTCCAATCGATATAGAATTTTGTGTTCTATAACTCGCCAAAACGACATATGTCTGGAAGGAAGAATAACCATTATATAATCGTCAATGAGGACATAATTTCACAAAACGAATTGTGAACAATTCAGAATAAGGCTATAAGCCTAGATATAGAGAGTAAATTTGAATATCTGGATGAGAGAAACTGACATATCTGGAGATATAGGTTACAATTACACATTGCATTTTGGTGAAAAGGTATATCATCAGATATACATTGAAAAATTTCACCAAGCACAATTGGCGAGTAGGTTGAAAGAAGCCAGTCATATCTCAAGATATGCCCTTTTTCCGAAATCCAATTCACCAATTCAGTCAGATACAATTATAGAATTATCGAATATTCACTAGATGAACTCTATTATTTACTTTTTTATATGAATCTTATAAGAGTATAGACATAAAAACTAATCGATTGCTTGATTCAGAATTGAAATAATTGTTGAAATGTGGAAGATACGACCCAAAAACATTCTAAAACTTTTAAAGATTCTCCTGAAAAGTTACGATAATCGAGTTATGACCTTTTGCATTTGGGCCACAGAATTATTGTTGAATACTTGTCAATGTTAGAAGGTTATTCGGATAGAAAATTCCACTTGAGCAAAAATCTCTCATCAAATCAAACGGGTTGTACATTCTGGCGCCGTTTCCATTAATTTTTTCGTGTCTGTCAAAAACAAGTGAAGTTCGATTTGCGATGTCCACGGAAGTCGATATCATATTCTAATCTAAGCTATAAGTTTAGGAAACCGTCCGTTATATGCTTTTCCATGAATTCACGGTGATGCATGAAAACTTATTTTTACGATGACGATAATGAGTTTGTTTGATCTGTATTTGAAAGGAAAGAAATACGCGTCGAAACCACTATTATCGAGACTATTATAGTAAACATCTGTTTTGGTGATTAGTATAATGTTTTGGCGTCGGTTTTGGCTCTCTTTCAAGTGTTATTCTGTTTAAACATTTCTAGAGGAGTGAACATTTTTCACATCGATCGATGATTCCTTAAGGATTCCAAGAAATCAAAACATACTTAGCTGGTTTTATTTATGATAGTGAGTAATTCCGTTCGAATCCTATCAGTGTTGTTTTCACGATTAATAAACATATATTTAATTTAGTTACACGTCAAAATGAAAAAACTCGGAATCATTTTTGAGAAATATTTCTTCAAAGGAGTATGTTTTCCACAAACATAAATATATGTATGAAATCCTAAGTCGAATACAGAATCATCGAATACAAAAGGACTTAATCAATGACCAATAACATTGGTTGTTAGCATTTGGATCTTTTCCGACTAAATATCCTAACAATAATATTTTTCTCAAAATAACACTAAAATCAACTATCTAATGACTCTCCACAGGTATTTTATCACTTTAATGAAAAATTACATTGTGAGTACAATGACACCCCATATGTCAGTTTTTGGCATTCATAACATTCCAATTTCCGATCTATAGTGCCAGGAATGAATAAAAACGGTAAATTGATGATGAAGTTGCCAGGAAATCACTTTCATTTGTTGCACATAGGTCTATTCAAAGTTTACAAAATCGTTATTAGGATGTTCATCCAGATTTTCCGAATGGAAAAAAGGTGGCTCATTATACGATATCGGAAGAGGGCATTTCATTTATTCATTTATTCATTTATTCATTTATTCATTTATTCATTTATTCATTTATTCATTTATTCATTTATTCATTTATTCATTTATTCATTTATTCATTTATTCATTTATTCATTTATTCATTTATTCATTTATTCATTTATTCATTTATTCATTTATTCATTTATTCATTTATTCATTTATTCATTTATTCATTTATTCATTTATTCATTTATTCATTTATTCATTTATTCATTTATTCATTTATTCATTTATTCATTTATTCATTTATTCATTTATTCATTTATTCATTTATTCATTTATTCATTTATTCATTTATTCATTTATTCATTTATTCATTTATTCATTTATTCATTTATTCATTTATTCATTTATTCATTTATTCATTTATTCATTTATTCATTTATTCATTTATTCATTTATTCATTTATTCATTTATTCATTTATTCATTTATTCATTTATTCATTTATTCATTTATTCATTTATTCATTTATTCATTTATTCATTTATTCATTTATTCATTTATTCATTTATTCATTTATTCATTTATTCATTTATTCATTTATTCATTTATTCATTTATTCATTTATTCATTTATTCATTTATTCATTTATTCATTTATTCATTTATTCATTTATTCATTTATTCATTTATTCATTTATTCATTTATTCATTTATTCATTTATTCATTTATTCATTTATTCATTTATTCATTTATTCATTTATTCATTTATTCATTTATTCATTTATTCATTTATTCATTTATTCATTTATTCATTTATTCATTTATTCATTTATTCATTTATTCATTTATTCATTTATTCATTTATTCATTTATTCATTTATTCATTTATTCATTTATTCATTTATTCATTTATTCATTTATTCATTTATTCATTTATTCATTTATTCAATTATTCATTTATTCATTTATTCATTTATTCATTTATTCATTTATTCATTTATTCATTTATTCATTTATTCATTTATTCATTTATTCATTTATTCATTTATTCATTTATTCATTTATTCATTCATTCATTTATTCATTTATTCATTTATTCATTTATTCATTTATTCATTTATTCATTTATTCATTTATTCATTTATTCATTTATTCATTTATTCATTTATTCATTCATTCATTTATTCATTTATTCATTTATTCATTTATTCATTTATTCATTTATTCATTTATTCATTTATTCATTTATTCATTTATTCATTTATTCATTTATTCATTTATTCATTTATTCATTTATTCATTTATTCATTTATTCATTTATTCATTTATTCATTTATTCATTTATTCATTTATTCATTTATTCATTTATTCATTTATTCATTTATTCATTTATTCATTTATTCGTTTATTCATTTATTCTTTTATTCATTTATTAACAGTATTGCCTATCTTTACAAAACATTTAACAAAATGTCACAAATATTATGTATACTGATATAACTAGAAAATATATTAAATAATTCAATAAGAAATATTAAATTTGTTTCACACATTTCTTAAATGATTCTAATGGTGAATCAAAAAAGTCTAAATCCATATTATAAGTAGGTATTTGTGAGTCTCAACATTCAATTTATGGACTCATTCTGGCCATAGGTACATTCAAAGCGTATTTTAGATAATTCAGTATTTCTCGTCCTCTTTGAAATTTGAATTCACATCAAGGGCCTTTTTTACAAACGAGAATGAACTCTGTTCAAGCTGAATTTGTTTCAGTTGCTAGATAACCAGTGATTTGATTGGCTATTTCATAGCAACAAAACGAGTTTCAACTCAAACTGAGTTTATACTCGTTTATAAAAACGACCCTTATAGACAAGTTCAACAATTTCTGGGGAATCAATGCTGCCATTTATTATTTTGTGGATTAGTGTAAAATCTGATTCTAATCTTTTATGAGCCAAGGTATTCAAGGAAAGAAAGATAATTTTATAGGTATATTCGCCAATAGTTTAAAAGCAGAGTACCTCAAATATATATCCACATTATATGAAGGGCACCGAATCGAGGAGTTGTATTCTATTATTGATATTACAATTAAACAATACATGATTTTCAATGAAGAATGAGATAATTCATTTGCAGATCTGAAAGTGAAACCTAACATTTTGAGTGCTCTTGAAGTTACATTTGCAATGTGGGGTTTGAACAAGAAATTTGGGTCAAGAATGATTCCTA
Organism: Chrysomela aeneicollis; assembly: GCA_029955515.1. NCBI lineage: Eukaryota > Metazoa > Arthropoda > Insecta > Coleoptera > Chrysomelidae > Chrysomela > Chrysomela aeneicollis. The sequence goes on along the minus strand of JARUHQ010000018.1, from coordinate 4,099,397 downwards.
AATCTTTGAATAAATTTTGTTAGGAACAATTCGATTTCACAAAAATTGTGGATGATGAAAGCTAAAAAAGAAAACTGGTGTAGCAATGTGATTTTCTATTGAAATAAGTGAAAATATTAAGGATGTCCCATTTGAAATAAGAAAGTAGGGGTCAGATCTGCTGAAATCTGAGGAGGTGATAAAAACCAATCGAATACGTCTAAAAATGCATATAGAGGTTTTACACCTACACAACGCAAAAACAGAAAAATTAGGTGTAAGGGTGAGCCACTTCTGAAAAACACCCGGTATACTATTAGATTTCTGGCTCCGACACATCAAATTAGAAACAGTTATTTACTATTACTCGGTTATTTATAACGATAATTTGAATGCAGAAATATATGTGTAGCTACTGAGTCAGGTTGTGTCAAGGTTTATAACTTGTCCCTTGGAAATTTGAGAATGTTTGACCTGGGGGTAAATACCTATTGTACTCTTTATATCAATTGAAATTTTCGTGCGTTCAGCTATTTGATAATATCCAAACAAAAAAATTACAATGAAATTCTGAATACATGGTAGAACTACTGAAGAAGTAATCAACCTCAATTCAAATATAATCATCAACTATTTGCTGAATCGACTGTTCATATTGACTCATTTGCTCTTGTTCTTGTCCTAAATATAGAGAATGTAATTCAAATGGAAACATAAGAAAAGAAAGAACTCATGTGCAAAACTTCTAGACTCACTGATTTAGAGTGTGCGTTATCTGGTAGTAAGTCGGTGGTTTAAATCCACCTTGAAATGAGAAAAATACATATTCACAATTAGCCTATCTTGATCTATGAAAAACTTTTTGGAAGCAATAAGATAATGAGAAAACTATAGCCTATTCCTATGTAACAGAGCCCATGAATGTTTGGAGTTTGCTGAATTCATCAATTAGAAATCAAATTTCGAATTAAATCTATGCTCAGTGAAATTAGAGACGATAGCACATGAAACAAATTGAAGGAGTTTGTTTATCTGACGACTATGGAAAATATTTTCTTCCTTTCGAGATCTCTCAAAAACGTACCCAGTAAACGTTGTAAGAGTAGATCGATCCACTGGAGTTGCAACCATTCGTATTGTGGCATTACTAAATGTATTCAACTAGAATCGACTTGGTACGACCTAATTTGAGGTATGTAGAAAACTTGGTTGGATTTTTTTTTGGACAGCGTGATATTAACTGCGTGTTTTGATTACTTAGCTGCCCTACCCAACACTAGCTTTAATACCGGCTTCTACCAGTTTTTTACTCTCCAGGGAATTTTTGTCTGGAAAACTTCTTCGACAAGGTCAGAAGACCAAGAAAACGTGTGCGTACAGGCTCATCATATCGAGTTTCAATTCACAGGGTGGCCAATAATTGAACCAGTATACCCGAAATATTTCTCATGGAGGAGGTTTTTTCGAGACAGGTCGATTTTGCTTTCAAATTCATGGATGAGGATGTCCCATATCATTCGACATACATTTGGTTAAATTTTTGCTGAGATTCTTATGTTATGTGTTGAACTTTATGCAAAATTTTTTGAGAAGATGTGAAGAATATCGAAAAAAAAATCGATTGATTCAGTGATTACCATACACAGTGATAAAATCTGTGCCGAATATTATTTTTAGAATTTTAGGGGTTATTTTACTAAAGGCTACCATTTTTCGAAGACGAAGATCTACCATACAGGTGGATATTGTTTTGCAAATAACACTCTTCAAATGAGATTTCAGAAAAATGAATCTGTAATTTAGTTTCCTACTATTCTTGTTCAGACATTCGGATATTGAGAATGCGCCATCCAATGATGATTTTCTTAGCCCCAGTACTGTAATTTCGATTGGGATCTCGTAAACCGTGAGAGATACAGGGTCGGTTAAATCATGGCAAAGTTGCGCAAATTGATGCCTAACAAAATGCCGTTCTGAAACTTGAAAAATTCCGAATACTTTTGTAGATATCCGAAAAAAATTTAAATTTCTTTAAACAGTTTTTATTTTTTTCTGGCGTTATTTGAGGAAATCAATCGATATGAATAATACTTCATCATGACCACTTTTTCTTCTCTGCGAGATAGCGTTATCAAATTTGAAATCCGACGTTTCGTCTTCCAGAAACCATCATCAACTTAATTTTTTTAAATACGCACCTGGATTTTTTATTTCATTCTTTTTACCTTTCGATAGCCCAGAAACTATATGAGCGATCACAAATTCTGATATTCAAATGTTTTTTCAAAATATATAATGCAATTAGTAAAATTGAAAAAAAACGGCATTGATTTTAGCGATGAAAAATCACAACCAATCGTCAATGTATGACAATTCAATGTTTAGAAAACTTTTCAGGATCAAAAATGGTGTTTTTCAATTCAGAAAAATGTTATATGGTCTGAATTTATCATAGTATTTAATAGAAACTCGCAAATGAAACATTTTCCAATCAATTGATGTTGGGGGTGTTGCGCTGACCTGCAAGGAGACCCGATTTTTCCCCGCTGCATTATTTTTTATTGGGATATCAAAAATGAAGCGTTTATTTCAAGATATCAACTGACTGAGTATTATAGATGTTATTTTTCCAGAAGTTAAATTTCGTAATAATTAGGCAGTGGATGGGTTAGGGATTTCATTAAAATATTGCCAGTGTTCAGGTGCTGATAAGCGTTCCATATAGTTACATTACTAATGAATATTAATATTTTGAAAATGGTTTCGGATTGGATACTTAAAAAAATAGAGAATCTGTCAATATTTGTTATCGAAACATTTGAAAATCAGAATTTGTGATTGCTCGTAGTTTTTGGGCTATCGAAAGGTAACAAAAAATGAAATAAAAAATCCAGGTCCGTATTTAAAAACATTAAGTTGATGATGGTTTCTGGAAGACGAAACGTCGGATTTCAAATTTGATAACGCTATCTTGCAGGGAAGAAAAAGTGGTCATGATGAAGTGTTATTCATATCGATTGATTTCCTCAAATAACGCCAGAAAAAAATAAAAACGGTTTTAAGAAATTTCAATTTTTTTCAGATATCTCCGAAAGTATTCGAGATTTTCCAAGTTTCAGAATGGCATTTTGTTAGGCATCAAATTGCGCAACTTTGCCCTAATTTAACCGACCCTGTATCTCTTACAGTTTATGAGATCCCAATGATGAGGCTCGAATTCCAGCCACTCTGTACAATGATGACGTCCATTTTTGTGACGTAAAGACATCTTTTGAACAAACCCTGAACTATTTTTGAAGTATCTTAACATTTTTATTTATATTTCGAATTTTGCGTACCACACCTGCACAAAGGAGAGAGGTAACCAAGAAGAAGAGAGAGAAAAATTATGCGCTCCTTTCATATCAGTGAAGTTAGTGTTAGAAACAAAAAATTGTTACGAGCTAATAAATAATTTTACCTTCGGGTGAAATACTTCTGTGAAAAGAACTCTTCAATTTTGCCGACACACCATCATTGAAGAGAATATAACTTTCTTCTACTTTCAAGAATTGTCATATTCAATACCTCAACCCATTTGTGCATATGCCAAATTCAGAATTTTAGTCTATTCGAATCTGAAAAAAGCCCAAAAAATTTAAACAATTTACGTCATCCTCAATTAGAAATTAAATCAAGAATATTTAATGGAAGGGGGGGGGCAATGGTAGAAAACAACTACTTTCCTGGCTAATTCCATGCAGAACGTTGAATTATACGCTCTCGCACTCTATGCTCTCATCAGTGCAGAGTATACATATAGTCACAGAAGAGCGAATTTATACCGTCCAAGAGCAACTTGAAGACAGCGACATCTGGCGGCGTAAGAAAGAAACACTGCAGAATGAAGCTCCCATATCATTGAGATGTGAAGAATTTCTTTTTTCGTCCGATTCGTGACGTTTACATTTGTGTCAGCTTTTACAGAAATGAAAATTCTACTTCAGATTGTGCGGAATTGAAAAACAAAATCGACCTGTAAAGAAGTTCCATGAGAATGAATTAGTTTCATATTGCGAAACCCCTCCTCCCCCTTATGCTGGCACCGAACAATTCATCGCGCTTTGTTTTTATTATGGAGTTTGGTTTTGGGAAATGGTGTTCGCAAAATTTTTGCTTAAAACTAACATTACCAATAATAATATCCTGTTGAATCTAGAAAATAAGTCGATCCCAGAAAAATCTTATAATTATAACTTATGGATTTGTTTACGTTGGCAACCAGTCACAAAGTCGGAAATAACTCAGATTTCAACGAGAATTTCAATATGTACAGGGTTTCTCAAATATCACAGGTCCTCATCTCATTCAAGATACTGAGTAATTGTCATACTCTATACATAATATGCATTGGTTACAGTGTCTCAAATTGGTGATGGATGCTCAGTCAACACAGAATATTCTATTAATATTCTCTCGTTCAGAACATATTTTTTCCTAATATTCTACATGATATTCTCAGAATGTGATACGTATATCCATGGAATGTTCTCTAGGAATATCCATGGAATATTTCGCCTGAATATTCAAAAAATGTTCTAGAATATTTCAAAATCTTCTTTGATTGTTCCTCAGAAATGTTTTTAGACTGTCTAGCTTGCATGTTCTTATAAAGTTCCATCATATTCTAGAAAATATTAGAAATTCGGAGAATATATTCCGAAATGTTCTATGAATGTTCTACGTATTGATCAATTAAAAAATCATTCCTGATTTATTAGAAGAACTTATTCAGTATTATTAATGTGTGTTCGAACAGTTTAGAGTGAAATAATGTTTTATTATATTTCTCACTCAGTACAGTTACTTGTACCGTGTTCCGTTGTATTGTATTATTTCAAATTAATGAACAAACTTACTTATTGACCATTTTGAAATTGGTGACGTAACGTTAACATTCGAACAATTACATATACTTTTGTTACTAAATTTGCTCTTCTATTGATACCTGCTATATTTCCTATACGTTTCCAGACACCCTGTTAACTGAAAATATTCCTAGATCATTCTATTCACGTTCTCAGAATATCCTGAAGATTATCCTGAGGATATTCGCAAAATATACTCGAGAATATTCTGATGATATTCTCAGAATATTTTGAGGATATTTCCGGGATATTCTGGGAAGGACTTACTAACTTACTATTTAATGAAAAATGGAAAAGCCATAAATTGGACAACAATTTTAGAAAGAGAAATTAGTCTATCCAATTAGAATATCAAACATAGTTTGAAATGAATGTCTGGTAGACTACGAGCAGAAAACAACTACTTTCCTGGTAAATACCACGCAAAACATTGAATTATATCTGCTCGTAATCCATGCAACGATTCACACTGTGAATGCAGATCGCAAATGTTTCTTTCTTCCTAAGACGTGACAAATTCACATCGGGACAGGCACGCCTAACAACCTACAGACCGGTTTCGGGCTTATTGGCCCTCATCAGTGCAGGGTAGTTATCCGAGTAGAGACCGTAAGATCTCCACTCGAAGCGTTGCCTGTCCCAATGCACCTTCGTCGCGTTTATTTGACTGCACTGAGCCGCGTTCCAACAGACAATTGGAAGTGGCGACACCATGCGGCAGAAGAAAGAAACACTCCAGAACTAAATCTCCCAAATCACAGAACTTGGAAGTGGCTTATAGCTCGACTAAGCTAATAAATGAAAAATGGAAAAGCCATAAATTGGACAACAATTTTAGAAAGAGAAATTAGTCTATCCAATTAGAATATCAAACATAGTTTGAAATGAATGTCTGGTAGACTACGAGCAGAAAACAACTACTTTCCTGGTAAATACCACGCAGAACATTGAATTATATCTGCTCGTAATCCATGCAACGATTCACACTGTGAATGCAGATCGCAAATGTTTCTTTCTTCCTAAGACGTGACAAATTCACATCGGGACAGGCACGCCTAACAACCTACAGACCAGTTTCGGGCTTATTGGCCCTCATCAGTGCAGGGTAGTTATCCGAGTAGAGACCGTAAGATCTCCACTCGAAGCGTTGCCTGTCCCAATGCACCTTCGTCGCGTTTATTGTGATGTGAATTTGTCACGTCTTAGGAAGAAAGCAACATTTGCGATCTGCATTCACAGTGTGAATCGTTGCATGGATTACGAGCAGATATAATTCAATGTTCTGCGTGGTATTTACCAGGAAAGTAGTTGTTTTCTGCTCGTAGTCTACCAGACATTCATTTCAAACTATGTTTGATATTCTAATTGGATAGACTAATTTCTCTTTCTAAAATTGTTGTCCAATTTATGGCTTTTCCATTTTTCATTTATTAGCTTAGTCGAGCTATAAGCCACTTCCAAGTTCTGTGATTTGGGAGATTTAGTTCTGGAGTGTTTCTTTCTTCTGCCGCATGGTGTCGCCACTTCCAATTATCTGTTGGAACGCGGCTCAGTGCGGTCAAATAAACGCGACGAAGGTGCATTGGGACAGGCAACGCTTCGAGTGGAGATCTTACGGTCTCTACTCGGATAACTACCCTGCACTGATGAGGGCCAATAAGCCCGAAACCGGTCTGTAGGTTGTTAGGCGTGCCTGTCCCGATGTGAATTTGTCACGTCTTAGGAAGAAAGAAACATTTGCGATCTGCATTCAGTGTGAATCGTTGCATGGATTACGAGCAGATATAATTCAATGTTCTGCGTGGTATTTAGCAGGAAAGTAGTTGTTTTCTGCTCGTAGTCTACCAGACATTCATTTCAAACTATGTTTGATATTTTAATTGGATAGACTAATTTCTCTTTCTAATATCACTATTTAATGTTGTAATATTATGTTTCGAAAGTTTTAGCTGTCGGAAACCTCAATATAAACTCCTTTTCCCTTTCTGGAGACTATATTGGATTTTCAAGTATTTTAGAGAAGAGTTCGTTCTCACCTTTTGCCAATCAGTTCAAAACATTAAAAATAATGGCAATCGTAAGTAAATGTTGAGTCGCAATATAACAAATGATATAGTAAGATTGCAAGAAATAGAACTGTTTATATACATGAAACATGAACATGAAATTGAACATTTCAACAATACCAACTGATTGGGCATATTTTCAATTGATTTCAACCCAATTCCAGAGAACGCAGGAATAAAAAGCAATCGAAATTCGGATTATTTTTTTATTTTGTTGAAATCTTGAAATAGATAGTGAATGAAAAGGTAATACAGGGACATGTTAGCCGTTTCAATATAATGTGTCGACCGAGGTGTCGACACAAAATATTTCTGAAGTTTAAGAATCTTGATTTCTCATAATCACAACTTTGTAATCATTCCAGCTAGATCTCAAGTAACATATTTAGATCTACGAAAACAGCTCTACAGGGAGAATTCGAAATTATAATGAAATACGGGGTGTTGCATTTGCGATAAAGAAGTTGATAGGTATTAACCACTGTTACATGAAACACTCTGTATAGAAAGTTTTCGTTGAAAATATGCTCTTGTAAAAATACCAATCGATGTGCTCGAGTGATATAAACAGAGAAAGCGATTACAAACAGAGTTTAGTCACGAAATTTCATCATTTTCTGTGTAATTTTTTCCAGTTCGAAGGAACAAAAATTTCTGAACTGGCATTTATCACATTCAATTTCATTTCGGAAAAAATGTGGTATGATTCTGTGGAGGAAAACCGAGACACCCTGTATGTAGATATTCTAGATTGTTATTCGAATAAGCAGAAAAGCATCATGAGAGATAGGTTGATTGCTTCCATGATAAAATGGAGCATCGTTATGGTTGATAACTTCTCTTAATAGAAGGGAATGCAATAAGTGAAATAAAATATGGAACAATATGGCAATAAACACAAGAAAGTTCGTATCGACGAATGAAATTCCTGGAACACATGAATGAAGCGTTTCAGATCAATTTTCGAGGCAGAATTATAGTGGTGGGGCTTGAAATGGTAAAAAAAGGGATTTATGCTATAGGTATTTATTTATTATTATTGCGTTCCAAGATTGTAATGTAAGAGTGATTTCATGGACAATAATGGAGAACGACATAAGCTGTAATTTTATGTTTGATGATCTTCTATTCAGCTACATAACATGATAATATCCACGACTAAAATACAGGGTGAGTCAACAGTGATGTGTTCTCTTCGATATTATTAACAGCGTCATTGAAGGTTTGAAAAGTTTTTAATACCATAGTTATCTTGTTGTGGAAAGTGAAATCCCCATATAATTCTGTATTTTCAATCAATTCAATCGTGAAATATGATATTTTAGAAAGCTTCATATAAAGTTATAAAAATAATGATATATATATTTTAATCGTTATCCAGAAAAAAGACTGGTTGTAAAATTAAATGCGGATCATTAAACAAGCCAAGACCAAAATATCAGATATTTATATCCAATTTCATAATACATTAACTTCAAGAAAGCATCTAAAATAGCTTCATTTGGTTGAATTTCTTCTGTTTCTCGACTCCACTGTGTATTATATATTCTCAACTCATGAATAAAGTTGAAACCAACTGAAATTTGTAATTAAAACCTAATAATATTGAGTGAGCTCATGTGCATATCAATATAGAGGGCATGACTTCACCTATTTACAGGAATAAAAAATCGTGATTTCATAATTATAACCTCCCGCAAAATGTCTATTCCACAAATGTTTGGTTAGTTATGACCCAACCTTGGATGATTTAGGTTATTAAAGCTGTTTTGAGATGAAACAAAAATGTACAATGTTTCTAAGTAAGGGTAGAGGAATAAAAATTGTTTTTTCGATTTTTTTTCTTCAATCTGCTTAAAAATTGATATATTGGGTCCTCGTTGGATTTCAAGCAAATTATTTCGATAACATTTTTTGATTTGACCCATTTTTTGGCACCACTGACAACTTTTTTTAAATTCCCGCCAAACCTGAGGTCACCTGATATAATGGTGAATTCATGCACGACGTGACTTAGTCCGAAGTCAACTCGATCCTAACCTTAAGAAATTGAAATTTGTTTTTCGAATGAACACGTTTATACACGAAACTTTAGACTTAACGTATATGACTGAAAAATGTCTTAAGTTGGCCAACTTTCAACTTTATACGCTATTCTTCATGCAAATCAGGGACTGCGCATGATCAGTCATTGTTATAACCTCAAACTTCGTTTTGATTTTATTTTATACGAGTAACTCGAATAATAATTATGGTGGACAGGATTCAGGAATGAGGAATTAAACAATCAAAGTAAACAAACACACAACATAAATGTTTTCAATCAGCATGCCTACAAAATTTTGTCAAATTGTGCATGAACACTTACAAGAATTTTTATGGCAATCTTGAGTTAAGTTTACAGTTAAGACTTGAGTTACGTCGTGCATGAATTCACCATAAGTCGTAGCGAATTTTTCAAATCAATATTTCAAATCAATATCAAATTTTTCCCATATGTAGCCAACTTCATGTCGGACTCTGTATGACATGAAGTTCCCAAGATATTTATTTCACTTTCTAATGATTTCTTTGGGAGATCTGATTTAATGTGGTGAATTTATGCAGCAATTTTAAGTCATTAGTTTCGTGTCTTAAGTTTTTAATATAAATATTTAAGACATGAAGGAAATAATAACTATTATGGACTGTGTCTCAGGATTAATATCTCCCATTAATCAATTTAGAATTTCGCGAGACAGTTCAGTGTCAGTGGTCATTTACAATTTCTATACCCTGGTTAAATGAACGACACAGTCACATATAACTAGAAAACCATGCATGGCATGGCTAAAACAAATGACTTATCACAAATTAGATGCACAAATCACAGTATTCAAAACTTCAAACGCATGCGCAAATAGGATCAGTTGTAATTTTCAGGTGATAAAAGATAAAAGTTGGCCAACTTTCTTACGACTTGCAACCTAAAATTTATGTCAAAGCATATAAATGGAAACATTGACAAACAATGATAGAACTTCGACCTACACAGTAAAAAAACTTGGGTGCAATTTCAATCAAATGGATTTCAGAGCAAACTCCGACGAATACAACACCCCAATATCAAAGTGGTGCCCTTTTAATTATACATTCCAAAATTGAGTGTTCAGTGGTGTTAATCCCGATCTTAGTAGTGAAAAATGACAATGTGGTGAAGTAGAACGATTCTGAAACATAAAATCATAAGAAAGACCAAATGGTTGAAATTTAATTTTCTCAATGGGGCTATCATTGACGTTAACGCATGAAAAAAAACTATCTAAAATTATCACCAAGTTACACCGTGTCATATCACGATGGAATCGAGGCGGTGTATGAATCATCTAATATGGTGACAATAATCTTTCGTCAAGTACTGCATCCTAAAAACACCAGAGTCGATATGAATTGATAGAAATATAGCATGTAGGCATCTGAATGGTGCCAATGTCATGCGCTCATCTGTTCAATCATAGGACCTTAGAACTTTTGCCAATAGGTGGCACTGACGTCGTTCCTACCGTACCTGATTTCGATATTGGATGAATTTTATATAGATCAGTATCAATTGGCCTAGGCCCTAGTGCCACTGATCAAGATAAATGAGCGAAAACAGTTCGTCATCATCCTAGATTCTTCTGAGGTAATCCAACTTAGTAAAAAACACCGGAGGTGGTGAATAAAAGCACTGATTCGCATGAACACACTCATGATATGGTGTTCCTTCACACCAGAAAAATATTCGCATGTACCTGCTCAGTGTATAAACGCACCGAAGAGAATGTCGTTGAGGTAGAATTCAGCATCAAGAAAATCACAGAATGTGCATCACACTACTGCGGTGTTGAATCGCACTTTCGGAAATGCATAAAGAACACCACCAAAGTGTTCATTCTGCTAAATTGATCTCTAACACTAGTGTTACTGACAACTGGGTTTGATTATTAAAAACACCCATGGAAAGAGTCACATATAACACCTACAGTGGTGAATAATATGCCGGTGTTTAATTGACACCATAACAATTAGGACCTCAAGGGACACCAGACGGTGTTAGTTGGTGTGAGCTGGTGTAATTTTTTTTCACTGTGTACACGACTTGAAATTTATGACACAAAATAGCTGCACAAATTCACCATTGATGTTGTTATCAGATGAGGAAATCAAAAAACAGTTTCGTATGATAGCCGTAGAAAACGAATATCTTGTGGAAATGTGTTATCTCAGTTGGATAGGAAAAATAAGCCTTATCATTGACAGTTTAGTAGTGCCAGTGACGTCAATGAGTGTTCTAATTAATTAGATCAAGTTCGTGCCCTATTTCCGAAAGACTGCTACCCACGCATTTTAGCAACACAAGCTAATTATATCCTCACCAACCGCGCGTTCACTTCATCTCATAGTTGATCTGATTGGTTCTAGAAGAATTAAATGTGTACCTAATATATTTACGGGAAGTCGGCTGAAATAATATAAAAACTCGAACTCTGCTTTTCAATCGGCTTCTATGTTTATAAGAATATCTTAACATTGAAGTGAAATTATAATTGATGAATCAACACATTTAACTACTTTTCTGTCGAATACCACGCAGTACATTGAACAATATCTGATAAATGTCTGAAATAACTGACGAATATATTCCCCATTTTCTCTGAAAAATCACCACCATTTGACCGTGTGTAATTGTAGGAAATATATTTTGAAAGGGGTATATATACAGGATGTATCACGACTAATTCGTCGGACTTTAGCTCTCAACTTGTATGATTGTTTCCATTTTCACAGGGTGCCTCCAAGAAAGCATCAGGTGTTTTTCCATTACATTTCATTCCATATCCTATAGAGATATACCTATACCGATATTTGAGGATCTTTGAACGATTAGGATATTTTCAGAAAGGACGTAAATGTCGATCTGATAAAAATTTCCGGCGTGTGTCTTAATTTCTCTGTTTTTTCATATGGAACACGTTATATAGAGGGTCACTCACGGTCGATGGTAGGTTAGACGTTTCTGAAGAACAGGACGTAGGATTATTCTGAAAATTTGGATTCTTGTGTAATCAGTTTTGTTCTATCGATCTAAAATATTTTCAGCGTTGCGGCGTTGCTGCTTCTATCGAAAAGTAGCAACAACTTTGTTATTTCGAATGAAACACCCTGTATTTTGTTACATTCTCAAATTCTCCCTGAAGAGCTGATTTCGTCAATGCGTCATACTTGGGTTCTAGGGTGAATGATTACAGTGATATAGGGTGTGAAAATTCGAGATTTTTCAAGGAATTTTATTTTGTTATTTTGACTTCTCCATCATTAAACATACAAGTGTGATATATCAATGAATTGGTTATTTAATTATATATCCCATGGTGTAAAAATCCGAAATTTTCGAAATTTTCAATGGCTGCCATTGAAAATATCAAAGTTGGCTTCCATATCTTCGAATCCAGTGTGCCTAGATTTTTTTCATATCACCGTTGGAATCAGCATGCGAACTTTAGTAACTATACTAAATTTCAAAATCCTAGCAGCAATAGTCAAAAAGTTATCGATGACCATAAGGATCGACAATTTTTACTTTTTCTAGGATATTTCAGGAACCACGTAAGATATCCTCGATTCCTTTTGATATTCTAAATGTAGTTTAACCTAGTTCGTATCTCTACCCGTTTTCGATTTGACAATAGTGTACAACGAAATTTGCATTACCCTGTATATATAATCCATATAAAGGTAGTATTCTGAGTTGTTTGAAAAATTCCCTACATGGGGTTCCATTTGGGGCATTTGCCAGACATCACACAATTCTCTTCCATACGTGATTCCACATTGAATTTCACCAAAATAGAAGAGTTCGTGTTCAATGTTCTTGCTAGCGCTTCACAGTGAGCATTGAACGACAAATGTTGATCCAGTTTTACACCAAAGAAAGTTATACATTCTTCTTCATCTATAGTTTCATTATTAATTTTCGAGTTAGTCACTGTAACTCGGAAATGGAAGAGTTTTGAACATATGCTAATAGAAACATTCATCACTCTCTTGAGCTGCTCTATCACCCCTATACACATCATGTACCCGTTCCAAAATCCCCATCTCCGTTGTCAAACCCCAACCACCGGCATCGCAGCCCCGACCTGGCCGCGGCATCCGGCAACGCCGCTCTCCTCCCGCGACGCCGACTCCGAAGCGCCGCGACGCCGGGCGTCGCAGTCTGTAAGCGACCGCGACCGCGAGCGAGTAGACAGCGCGCGACGAGCAGCCCCTGTGAAGTCCGGCATGGGGCTCGGGAGGGGGGATGCGGCTCCCCTCTCGTGATCTGCCACCATTTCCCGCTTCGATTTGGTGGAGAAATGGGGGCTGACCCCTGTCCTCAAGCCGAGGCAGGACCCAAGGCCCCCCGACGGAGTCAGGTAGGGTAGAACGTCGCACAGCATCCGCTCCCGCAGATGGACCACCATCAGGGGTGTGTTCGGGGTCACCCGAAGGGAGCCAAACTCCGTCCCCGCATTACGCTCCGCGAGTGCATTGCACCATTCTGCCCCTTGCCGCCCCAAAGGGCATGGGGCCCCTGTGTGGCCTTGGGGGGCTCTTTAGGACCGTGGACGGTTGTAGGGCGTGGTGTATGTGTGTGTTTCGTAGGGGTCCATGTGAATGTGAGTATGGGGTTGATCGCGATCTCGGGCGCAGCCGGATTCATCTCGATCATATCGACTTTCGTCTGATTGGGGTCTCTGGAATGTTGTTTGTTTATTCTCTCTCTCGGGGGAGTGGGATTGTTCGATTGATGATGATGTGATCCAGGGCGATCTCGATTAGGCTCGGGGAACGTAGAGAATCGTTCTCGAATGCTAATTGATGTGAATGTCGGCAGGTTCGCATAAACGAATCAGGATTCGGTTCAAGGTTCGGGAATTTTCCTGTTCCATGATGCGGAATTGACACCGTTTGGAGCGTGCAGCTCACTGGATCGGATTCTATTCCTATCACTGGTGAACGTGAAAACAAGTTGGACCACAGTTTTTCCCAAAAGTAACAGACCCTAATAGAATTCTCGAAAACATCTTTTATATATTTTAATTGTCATTCGGTTATGAAATATTCTACCCTGTATTCCTCTTTCACTTTTGGGAGGCCCTATATATATTTGTCAAAGTCAAGAAATAAATATTCATCAACATCTATATACTTTCAACGATATAATATCGGAGAAAGTTAGGTTAAGAATTAGAAGATGAAACTATCATTGCAGAAATTATCCTGTGCATGGGTGAATATCGTGACAATAAACTCCTTAAGGTATGTGGATATGAAACATCAAAGTTATTTTGTGGAATAAAAAACACGACATGTGCCAACAACGAACTAACATCTGAAAGACCCTCAATTGTACCAACCTACGAATATAGGACAAAAGGACAAAGAAAATGGATATTTCTTGGCTGCCAACATTACTTCTAGAATGTCTTTTATCTCGATTTGGAACAGTTTCACTTAGACCTGGTTGACTTATCAACTCCAGTCTCCAAAATTCGAATAATGTCGATACCTACTATGATACACACTGGATATAAATTGATCAAATGTTCTTCAGAAGAGCTTTCTCATCATGATGAAGTGCATTCCACATTAGATTATAAACCCTTTGCTCTGCAATACTAGATATATAACTACATACAAGTTATACCAACTAACCTAAAAAACGTGAAATCGAGTTCAGTAAAAATCGCTTCACAATAAAGTGTTTCAGATTGTTTTGAGTGTGACCATTCACACGATTCTTCTCGTAACATTTCAGTTTTTTTCTTACAACTTTTCTCATTCAGGATAAGCACCATCCTTACGAATTTTTAGGTGTTTTTTTTAAGCGCCAACTTAGTTGCACAGCAACCTTCGTAAGTCTAGGAATTGCATGAGTTAGGAAGATGGGGATCTTAGCTTTTTAAGTGTCATCCAAAGCATCGATGAATGATTCAATAAATAAGAAAATAGTACGAATCTCAATAACAGTGGTGATATATTTCTTTGGAAATCGTAGAATTATGTAGGTATCATAATTCGACATCATTGAAAATATACTTATGTGACACAAACAGGAATATTGTCTGTTCAGTGTGATATCATGAACCTATAGGACAATTTTGAAATCTACATTTGATAGTACGACATCTTTTTTTATGGCTTTATGACAAAACGATTGATAATAGTGAACTATCCGATGGGTCAAAGCTGCCAACTCATAAAATATATGTTTTCATCAACTGGAAATTTGATGATTGAACTTCACTGATTTATTTACAAAATTGAAATCATCTGCCGTCATTATCATCGTCATTAAGTTCAGGTGTTTCTAAATATAATTTCAACTTCGTAATTTTTAATCCAGTCAATAGGTTGTCATAAAATTCGAAAGAATGTTGAGGCACATAAAGTGAGGAAGGGGTCCAATCTAGTGACATGATTCTCTGTATTATTCTGAAAGAAAACCGGTCCATATATTTGTCTATGAGAAATTGCGCTGAACTTGCACTTATGCGGTTTATTTCGATGAATTCTTTATGTTAGGTACCACATAATTTAACCTCAAGAACAGTATGCCAATGATGGAATCGTAAAAAAATCACTACCTACTCTTTTGATATTAGAGTTCTAAATTTCAACTTGTAAATATTGTATCTTCTTCTATCACTGGGCACCTTTCATGCGTGGGCCATGGTACATTTGTATCATTATTACGGCACTTTTGAGTAATTATCCTTTCATATCACGATCTACAACGCCCATTTTCATAACGTGCATTCAATGATCTTAGACATTCATACAAAGGTGTCGATTGTCAGTAACTGAAGTGATACAGAAACTACGGAACATCATTTGAAGATTTTCTTCTGATTCACTGATGATATGGTTTGAATTCCATATTCTTTCAGATTGAATACAGGAATATTTTGATGTTATTCGTTTCATGAAATTTACTGCCCAATATCCTCATCATTTGTTCAATTATTGGTGTGACAGGTAATTCATGATGCCAGTCATTAGGTCACTCAATCTAGCGACTATATCATTTTAGATGAAAAAGTTGTGGTTAGTTAAAATAGCATTACTTCGCTAAGAAAATGAAACATATACATAGATGTAATAAAACAGATAATTCAATCAATAGAAAAAGTTGATCCTTCGACGAATATATATTTCGATTATCATTTTTTGAAATTAACTTTTTATGAGAATTTTCTTTTTTTGCCTAAATCTTCGAAATATCATCGAAGAGTAATATATTGGAGCATAGTTTGATATAAAATATTTAGCTTTCTGATAATAACCTAAGAACATTCATATAAAGGATTTCTTCAAGGTATCAATTCAATTTCATCAAAATAAGAGGTGCAGGCACAATATTAGACATGGATGAGGCAAAATTTGAAAAAAAACTTCTTGGGTGAATTGAAAGAGCTTCCATAAACATTTTCCTTGCATCCATTTCAAACAGAACTGCAGAAACCCTCATAGATATTATCAAAAATTTAGTTCATCCAGAGAACACAATCCATCATTAGAGTGATGCCCATATGAAAGATTCCATCAACAAGGTTTTTCTCACCTCCCTGAGAAAAAAAAATAGATTTATCTTGTAAATACCAACACAACTTCGTTACCATTCTAAAAAATCTTGAATTCACGTAGAGATAATTGCATCCTGGCATCCTACGATATTTGCGGGAGAAAAATATTTTTTTGGGTTATTTGTCAAAATTTTCATTTCGAGAAGTCGATCAAATGACAATCGATATTGCTTAACACATCCTAAATTTTCAGAAAACAATGTTATTCTTTAAAATCAGAAATTTCGGGGAGAACGTATCCTGACAGATGAAATCAAATTTAATTACTGAAAAATGTCAAAAATATTTAGCAATATATGAGGATTATCCGTTGTTTCTGTTGTATCATGATTTTTAAAGAGCATAATTAGATATAGTTTTGAAACATCAGGTATGTAATTTCAGGTACAAAGTTGAATACATGTGGGTGGATATAAAATAAACAGAATTCACGAGCATACATGTGTACAAGTTAAGTACATAAACATTAAGAAACAATGAAAGATTTGAGCTAAAATAAAATCAAACAGTACGGTTCGAATGACTTTGAAAGATTGTCCGTTAAGAATTATTGGTGTAATTTATCTTTGGTACCTACTCATGTTATCAGCAAATATTGCGATATGGCCGTCCATAATCTGTTCTGGTAAGTCTTATAAGTGGAATAGCAACGGTCACAGAACAGAACCTGGTGTCACACCTATATGCGAACTTGGTATACGAAATGCGCATATAGATGTAGAGTTAGTTAGTATGGGTTCCTCGTGCAATTTTTTGACTTTGACATTGTCATATGAGTGCCTGATGTGTTAAACATTCTATAAAGATATTGATTTTGCCATTTGGTATGGTAATGGTATAGGTATACCCGGTCATTTTAACAGAAATATGTGAAAACTATTCACATTAAAGGGAACTGCAGTTCCAATGAATTTCTCGTAGTAGCGCCTTTATTTTTTGAGGTGATGCCTCAGAGGAAGTGTCCAGTGAGAAGTCCCGTTACCAGTTTCAGGTCTTTCTTATCCAAATCCTTTCCTTGGCGATAGATTCATTAACCTTTTCTTGCCATGATCTGGACTTCAATCTATTGGAATTTCAGATCACTCTCCTTTCGAGTAGAGAGTCCACAGAAGGG
Source organism: Chrysomela aeneicollis (assembly GCA_029955515.1). NCBI lineage: Eukaryota > Metazoa > Arthropoda > Insecta > Coleoptera > Chrysomelidae > Chrysomela > Chrysomela aeneicollis. The sequence continues at coordinate 4,081,681 of JARUHQ010000018.1, read as the reverse complement.
TTCTGGACCAGAAAATTGTATGTGTTTCAACCTTAATTGGCAAGAAAGTCTACTTTCTTGTTGCCTCCAACTCCCTTGTGACCTGGAACCCTTATCAAAGTGACATGGTTGTTCGTTGCCAGTTGTCTCAGGGATTTCTGCAAACCTTGGCACACATCTCTATTCTATAGCATGTACTATTGAAAGATGGTTAGAGTGTTACCAAGTGGCACCTGAAAGAGAGAGCCTGAAGTTGGTCCAGTGATGCCCATTGCAGCCTTGTGTACTGTCTAGCTTGGTCTCAAGGCACTGATTACTGTTCTGTTCATTTAATATAGGAACAACGCTGCTCTACTGCTGCATTTTTATCTTTTGAATCAGAAGAAAATCTATAATGTATGCGGAGGAATGAGTCAGTTGAGGGATATTGAAAGAGGAAATAGGAATTGGGATTTTTTATTGAAACTTTGGAGGTTGATGATGCTGGAAAAAATGTTGACTTCCTTCTTGGGGGACTATAGCTTTGTTTCGAATTTGGACATTTCCATCTTTCCTTGGCCGAAGATGACTGATGTCGAGTCACACCCAATGGAGGACAAAAATACTTGACTTGTACTTTGAAGGGAAGATGCTGAAAAAGTAGGTAGATGAGTTAGTTTTCCTCACATGTTTTCATAAAAATCTAAATCTGGTGTAAATCGATATCTGTGATGATGATCCTATCAGCATCTTCCTCTACCTGCCATATGGCTTTATGGTTTTCCATTTTGTTTTAGTCATCTTTTCAAAATTATTTCAGAATTATTCGTGCTTTTTCAATGACTCTAATCAACTTGAAATTCTGTAGGTAGGGAAAAAAATGGCGGCTCCAAGTTGGCAGACAATTTTTGTGATTATGGTAAGATTCGGTTAAAAAGTGAAACCTTGGATTTTTCAAGGTCAGAGATTGAGGAATTTCCATGAAAATGTATCGATAGAATTCCTAAATTCAGGATGGCGACTACAAGATGGCTTACGAGATTAGTGATTATGGTCTGATTTGAATCAAAATTGGTATGTGAAGGTTTTGAGGTCGGAGGTCATGAGTTTTTCATTGAATGTATTAAAAGAATTCATGAATCCAAGATGATCCGTAATTGATATAAATTGAAAATGTTTAGCGGAATTAAAAACAAAAATTGATAAATTTATATTGAAAAACATTTGCCGAAACCAACTTTTACTTGAGTGTACTTACATGTGTATAAAATATATTCTGAAGTAAGTGAATGAAACCAATCATTTTGTTGGGTACATCATACAATTTTATTTGATATAGAAAGTCAAATATTTGTACTTATGCAACATCATTTGACTGAATTTAATTCGATTCGATTACCTGACAAATGATAGAATAAGTGCTCAAGCAATTACTCAACTCAAGAATTGAATAGATTTTATCTTTAATTTAAATCTAGAAAAAATCAGTTATAGTTGCATAAATCCACCTTAAAAGCTTGTAGCGGAAATGTATCTTGACAAGTTGACACAATTAAGTGATTCGAAAAACTTGTAGTTCATAAACTATCTCATCTACAATTCTCAGATCATAGCTAATTTAGTTCACTCCGAGAATAGTTGCAGTATATACCTAATTCCGATTCAAAATTTGAAAGGAAAATCGACAACTGTGAACTCAGGGTTATGGCAATAATAATTGTAACATATTCATAAGTACTTTTGAAATACAATATTATTAGTTAGATTTCCTATACAGGATTTTTCACTTTCTCAGTTATAACGGTTTAAAGTTAACGTTTCTTGATTGGCAAAAAAGCGATTATGGATGATTTTCACAAGAATGCCATGAATATTAGTTACTATGGCTACAAGTCACAGATGTTGTCATTACTGTATCAGAGATCAAATCAGAGATATTGTCATATTTTGTAATGAGAAATACTCAAATTTGTTCGATTTGAACAAAACTGATGATAATTAAATAAAAATGGTTTAATTAAGCAATTAGGAATAAGTAAACATGTTATTGGTGTTTGGAGAATGCCATAGTAACTAATATTCATAGCATTCTTTTAAAAATCATCCGTAATCGCATTTCTTTTCGATCACGAAACGTTTACTATAAACCGGTATAAACTATAAACAGAAATGAGTAGAACAAATGAGTAAGAGTAAATAAAAAACAAGTTTATGCATAACATGTACTTTTGCATGCGCAAAATTTCAAAGTCACTGCAATCGATTTATATTTTCGACGCGTCGCGATGCTCAGCTCTTAGCAGGTGTCGAATTTCTTAGACTCTGTAAAAAATCTATTTGACCCCATTCATTGACTAATCCCACAGAAATTGAATATTTCTATTAATTTTCGAGATATTAGCGTGCGGAGTTTAAAAATCCTGTATACGAAGGGTGGCAAATAAATAAATTATAAATAATATTTTCGTTTATCAACGTTGTTAATCCGGTTGGTATTGAATCGAATTGAAATAATAATCAGTCGGATGTGGTATAAAATTATCGAGAACGAATTAGGAGTAAACGGAAACCATAATCGTTCGCTTACAAACAAAGCGAAATAAACGGTATTGTGAACCCAAGTTCTTACTATAATCCGATCGAATTCGGGGATTCAACCAATAATTATTATCGTATATATGTGTATAGCGCTGAGCGGTGATTGACGCTTTGGGTGCCTGCCAAAAAAATTATGTATGTTTTTCATTAATAACTGTCGAAGAAATTCTAGCAGCGACGAAACTAAGTTCATTGTTTCCTATTCCCGTGATGTGCTGACGTAGAAACGTGGGGATTATATGCAAACACTTTTTCATGTAAGTAATGTACGCTCACGCCCATATGCAATCGAATCACCCAGTATGTCTTGGAGAAAAATTATAGTAATTAATCTTTGAGAGAACATTATTTCACATTTCCGTTTATAGAATGTTTTTTTTCCTGCGTTCATGTAAAGAGTCAGTTGTTTTTAGAAACTGAAAATGATTTTCTCCAAAACATTATTATAAATATTATTACGTTTTCACTGTCACATTCTTGTTATGTAATGTATTCTAAAAGGCAACAAAGGCATTGATCTATTATCAGAAACATATGAATAAAAAGTGAAGATACTCATAATGGGTTTGGGTGTGTTTTGACCTAGTTCTTGCCATTATTTTTTTTCCAAATTTCAAATGGAAAACATCTCAAATTTCACTTATTTTAAAGATAAAAAAATCAACAATGTTCAATCAATCACTGTCAAATATGCAAGTGAAAGTTGAACGGTAGGTACCTATACCCACGTGTTACGGAGAGATTTGAAAAAACTTCAGAAATGCATGAACATATGTGAATTATGAATAGTTCTTCAGAATTCACTATAGTATAGTGCCGTGACAAATGAGACACCCTGTAATAAAGGCAAGGGGCATAAAAAATGGTAGGGGACTACTTGGAGGCCGTACAAAGTTTTATATAGAAATGTTACCTACTATTTTACCAGGGTCACATTAAGAATATTATACATATTTAGAGCTGCATATACAGGGAGAGTGAGAATAAGACCGATAAACTTCGTATACGGATACCTTACCTCATGTTTCCATCAATGTGTGTTTAAAAATATAACCTGTCTGAGTTCGGAAGTACAAAAAAATGAGGTTCACATCAATTTCTCCGGAACAACTTAAGAAAAAAATATTAACACAGAATATCATTCCAGATTAATCAAGGTAATTAGGTTTCTGATATATTTGTGAAAAATTGAAGATATGTCTTGAGGTAATATTGCCTATAGAAGATGCATTGAAATACAAACAAGAACAATAAAAGAACTTTTCAACTCAAAATGAGTTGAGGAATCCGTATACGAAGTTTTACGGTCTCATTTCTGACTCATCCTGTATAGCTTATACAATATAGCATGTATAATTGAACCACGTCTAACTGCATAAATCCAATCAGAAACTGATAGGAATGTGTGAAATACATTTTCAACTCTTATAGAGATGAGATATGTATCTGCATATTATCACCATAAAAGTTTACGCTTTCACTACATGATTTCATGAATTCTCATCTATTCTAACAAAATTTATAAACATAGGTATGGAAACATAGCATTAATCACATTGTGGGGAACTGTCCCTGTTCCCACTATGTATATATTTCCACATTTTTTATTTTCATTTCGTACACACTGCATATATATCATTCACATTTTTCTGTACATACTGTATATATATATAACATTCACTGTTCGCCTCGCTCTAAATTAGAAAATCCCATATTAATATATCGTCAATAGCAGGCACAGATGAGCCATTTGCGTAATTTCAATGTGCCTATGATACATAACCTCTTAATTCACTTCAATGAAAATAACGGACACATCGTGTTGCGTTTGATTACTTGCACCTACCCGGTGACTGATTATGTAGACAATACGTATATAGAGAAGCAATAAAAGCAACTAAAGATCCAACATATCTAATGAATAAGATATTACACAACTGACTTTTCATTCACTATTTTCAGATAACTGACTGACATCAAAAATCAAATCGAATATACAGAATGAAATCAAAGTATATAGTTACAATATAAACAAAACTATTCATCTCTTCATCATTTTCAACATACTCTCACCTTGATTTATGCAGTGATGTTAACGAAATAAATCAATAATCATTCACATGATGACATGAACCTCGAAGGAGGTTTTACTGTTCTACCATATCTTGTTACGACCACAGGATTAGATTCTTCTCTAATATTTGTGTCTTGTTGTGGTAGATCTTCTTCCATTTTTTTTTCGAGTTTATTCATACTCAGTTGCTCCTTTTCATCATTAGACTCCAAAGGATAAATTCTTTGAACTGGTCTTACTTTGGCTGTAGTACTACTTTCCTTGACTACTTGCCGGTGTGGTAAATTATGTCCACCATTCTCCAAATCTGCTTCAGGAACTTCTTCAATTACTCCTTCTTCCAACCATTTGCTGAATACTTTCGCGTAGTCCTCATAATAGTTATCTGCCTTCAATGTTTTCATCAACTCATCAAGTCTTTTACGAGCTAATGAAAAATTACTTGGAAGAGGTGGATTTCCCTCTATCCACGGCATATGAACTTCATATCTGCCATCTTCTAGAGTACGTACAGTATCTTCAAAGTGATTCATAATAGCATTCTCTGATTCTTTCTTTAATTTTCGTTCAGTTGAATCAGTGATTCCAATGATATCAAGACTCCATAACTCCACTTAACATAGACGATGTAACAGCTGACATTGAAAAATCATTTCTTCCATTATTTTGTCGAGAAGAAGTAACTTTTCCTATCAATGTCCAACCCAACAAGGTATGTAACGCTACCAAACCACATTTAAGTTCATATCTTTTTCCTGTCAGTAACTTTCCAACAATATCTGCTCCAATCAGAACATCCACAGGTCCATCTTCAATATCGGTTGGTTCAATTCTTAATTCTCGAAGTTCGTTCATCCAAGGTCCTTGTCTAACAGAATTAACATGGCTACATATAACTAAATTATCTAGTGCCTCAAAGTTACATGCATAATTATCATAAATATTGCTCAACCTGATACGGTAACACGTATGAGTGACAACATCACTTTTTGTACCACCGAATAATGAATGAATCATTTTCTCTTGCTTAACTGGTGCATACTCCATTTCAGCTATTGCAGATTGAGTTATATAGGATCTCTGAGAGCCAGTATCAATTATCACTCGAACATTCTTCGATATGTTTTCGCCATTGAGACATACAACCAAAGTCTGCAAATATACTTCAGCATAAGTATTATTTGACAAAGAGGTTTCTACTATGGTTTCTTTTTTCTCACAAGGAACATTTGTACTTTGTGTCTCATTCACTTCAGAACACATTATTGCTAAATGCCTACCAGAACATATGGAACACTTTGTATAAACTCTACATTCCTTAGATATATGACCATATTTCAAACAAATGAGACAGCACCCTTTTTCCATCAATTTCTTCTTTTTATCAGTCAAATCCCATCCTTTTGCATCAGAACAATCTTCGGTTGAATGAAAATTATTGCAAAATTGACATCTCTTCGGAGTTTTATTATTGAGTAAATCAGCAGCCGTAGATGGAACGACTGTATTTGGGGCTTCAAATTTTTTCTTCAATTTATTCTGTACATCTTCATTCTCAACTTCTCTCTTGAGGAATTTCATCAAATTTTCCAAACGAAGTTTCAAAGTAGAATCGTCATCATAATAATTGCTTCTTTGCCAAACTCTAATCAAATCTTCAGGAAGACACGACTCAACCAACGGATGTAACATCGCAGCACATGTTTCCGAAGTAACCTTCAAGGTTTCCAGAGCTCGTAATTGACATTCAACTTTATCATACAAATAACTGATTTTATTCTTGTTGGTCCGATTGTTCAAAACTAATTTGATCAGTTCTCGTACATAAAATTCAACAAGAAATTCCTCTCGACCAAAACGACTCTTCATACTCTCAATTACTTTGGGATAATTGTCTCCACTAGGTGGGTAACTGTCCACAAGTTGACGAGCTCGTGATCTTGGTATTGTCGCTTGTATTAAATATTGGAACTTGTCTTCATTTTCCATCTCTTCGTCGTCGTGGATCCTCTTAAACTGACTCCAAAATGTTAGTCAGTCTTCAATATCACCTCCAAATTTCAGAAATTCAATGGTTGGCAATTTCAATTTTCGCTTCGAACTAATAGAAGACTGTGAACGAATACTGTTAATTTCATCTGACGAATCCTTCTGTATACATTTCTCTGCCATCAACTTCATTTCATAATATTTAGTGGCATATTCATCAGCAAATGATATTTCTAACTTGAGTACAGCATCATCCTTATCAGATGTCAATAAATAATCCAACATTTGTGTATCTAATTCAGAGATGGCTTCAAATTTCGGATCCAATAAACGGAGATTTCCTTGAACTTTGACACAGTTTACCGTTGAATCTGCAATCATTATCGAAATTGCTTCATGGATTCTATTGAATGAATCTCTTTGGAATTCTAGGGCCCTTTTCACTTTCTCCATAATCAAGAACTAAACGTGTCCTGTCACGGTCGCCAAATGTTGCGTTTGAATACTTGCACCTACCCGGTGACTGATTATGTAGACAATACAAATCTGGTGAAAAGGTTTGGATATGTCTATATACGTGTGCTGTTTATAGAGCAGTTCATTTAGAACTTGTATCTTCCCTGTCTACAGATCATTTTTTGCAATCGTCCAGAAGATTTGTATCAAGAAGAGGAAGACCTTCAATTATATATAGTGATAACGGGACAAATTTAGTTGGAGCACGAAATGCTTTGGTCAAATTTGATTGGACGAAGATTCAGAAGTATTGTAAAGCTTCTAGGATGGAATGGAAGTTGAATCCACCAACCGCTGCATGGTAGGGAGGTTGGTGGGAGAGACTTATGAGAATTGTAAAAGACTTGTTGAGAAAAATTCTCAGGAAAGCCTTGTTAACCTATGAAGAGTTAGCAACGGTTCTTTGTGACTGTGAGTCAATCATTAACTCTAGACCATTGACTTATATTTCAGAAGATAGTAGAGACTTGATATCACTTACGCCAGCTATGTTTCTCCAAGAAATTCGAGAAACTGGAGTTCCTGATTTAGATGCTATAGAAGCATCTCATTTGCGAAAACAACACAAGTATAGGATGAAAATCCGAGAAGATTTGAGACGAAGATTCAGAATTGAATATCTGGGTCAGTTGAAATTATTTTCCAAAACTAAAACTATGAATGGTGTTAAAGTTGGTGATATAGTTTTAGTAGAAATGGATAATGCAAAAAGGTTAGATTGGCCTTTAGCATGTATTGAAGAATTGATAAGGGGACGAGATGGTGAAGTACGTGTGGTTCGATTGAGGACATTTTCAGGGCGTTTGTTAAGACCAGTTCAAAGAATTTATCCTTTGGAGTCTAATGATGAAAAGGAGCAACTGAGCATGAATAAACTCGAAAGAAAAATGGACGAAGATCTACCACAACAAGACACAAATATTAGAGAAGAATCTGATCCTGTGGTCGTAACAAGATATGGTAGAACAGTAAAACCTCTTTCGAGGTTCATGTCATCATGTGAATGATTATTGATTTATTTCGTTAACATCACTGCATAAATCAAGGTGGGAGTATGTTGAAAATGATGAAGAGATGAATAGTTTTGTTTATATTGTAACTATATACTTTGATTTCATTCTGTATATTCGATTTGATTTTTGATGTCAGTCAGTTGTCTGCAAATAGTGAATAAAAAGTCAGTTGTGTAATATCTTATTCATTAGATATGTTGGATCTTAAGTTGCTTTTATTACTTCTCTATATACGTATTGTCTACATAATCAGTCACCGGGTAGGTGCAAGTATTCAAACGCAACACATTGTGGCTGGAACTGATACATGGCTGATGACGTTAATGGTAGCGGGAATCCATAATACACCACTTCAACCTGGAAGTACGCCTTGCATTACAACATCACTTTTTACAGAGATGACCTATAATATCTAATATCCATGATTGCACACTGCTGTATTCCTGGTTGCGTGATATCCGGCGACAACGGATCGGGTGAAATTTGAAATTACTTTCATATATTCGTGTAGGCATGTGGTTCCTATGAAATTGTTTGGGCAAACAGAGAGTTTTCATTTATTAGATATCTAAAATATGGTGATACAGAGATACATTCATATAGGTAAATATATGTACAGTTTTCCTGCACTTGTTAAGTTTTCGCGCTCGCTGCTATGTGGCTTATGCTAAAAACGACTATTCATGCGAAATATTTCACTTTCCACACTTGTTATGTGAAATACTTCAAAACACCCTGAAGAACAAGTGCTGAAAGGTGTGTTGAAAATTGTTTTTGACGCCAACTTAGTTGCAAAGCAACCCTCGAAGTATTATTGAGACTTGTATGAGTGATAAAGACGGGGACCTTAGATTTTCAAATGTCATCCGAAGCACTACTCGGCTGGCTATCGTTGATTACAGCAAGAGTGATAGAACTCCCCCTTGGAGACAACCTATCTCGACTGTCATCCTGATCGTCTCCTTCTGATCAGTAAGGCATTTATATTCCTTTCCTCTTGTGATCTAGTTATAGAGGCATGTGAGGTATTATCAAAAGCACCCTCTATGTCGATGAAGGCCCAAAGAGCTCTTTCCACGAATGTCTTCTCAATGCATTTATCGTGGATTTACCTGCTTGGTAAGCAGAACTGTTTCTTATGAAGCGGTCTTGACTCAAGGAGTTCGTTCTGATGTAACAGACTAATATTTTCTTCATTGCCTTCAGAGAGGTGAGACTGATGGGGCGATAATACTTTGGTTCGTCCATTGGACGTCTCCCAGTCGTTGGTATAAACGCCACAACGGCCTCTTTCCAAGCTCGCGAAGATTAAGCTGGCCTTGAATAGGATTTTCAAGGAAGGCTGTATAATTTCAAGGCCATGTTGCAGTAAGGCGGGAAATATGCCGTCTTATCCTGGCGACTTAAATTATTTGAGGAGTAGGTTCTCGTGAACTTTTCACCTATACTGCTTGAATTTCAAACAATTATACCTGATACTGCCAGTATAAATATAAGAAATAACGGTCTACCACAATCTCTATGTCGATCATATAAACATATTCAATAAAATTAGTGAAGTACAATTTCCAGAAAATTATAGTATAAAAATATACCTATTATAATTGAACACGTTCCAGGATATTTCTAGATCGAATCGCACAATAAGTAATTTATATTCGATTTCTACCTATGATTTTCTGAGCATATCCATTCGTTTCATTGCTGCTCCGTTCTTCAATGCTTATTATTTCATGAGTACGATAACTGGCAGATAATTTCGGCATATAAACTATAGCAATATTTTCATTTGAATCACCAGCTGTTATTTTATGATTTTGAATTATACGAGGTTAGTTCACAACTATGACATCGGTTATTTTTTTTATTTCCGATAGTCATTCAGTGTGCAGTTATGTTTAGTTTTCTGTTAGATAAGGACGAGTGTATATAAAAATGGTTCAACAATATTTTTTCATTCACTTGGTAACAAATTTTACGACCCAATAACGCTAAAACTAGTATACATTCCAACACTATGTATAATAAAGGGACAACAATAATAATCATTCTTGGTCAGCTCAAAACTGAAACAGAAATGAGAGTGCCTCGTTGGTATCTATGAAATCAACTGTTTTTGAAAAAAACAAAATGTATAATTTTATGTACTAGAAATTCTGACGAATCTCAATATTCTGAATTTCCACAAACTCACCAAATTCACAGTCAATACCTACTACAATAAATTTCCTTGAAATTCATCGCATGGATCTCACCTAATTTCAAATTCACTAGTCTTTACCATTGTTTATTATTGTATGTCACTCGTACTGAATTTCTTGAAAAATAATTATCGGAAACATGGCAATTTCGTGCCATAAAAGTTATTCCGGATAACAAGTTTATTTATATATTACGCGCCAAACTAAAAATACAAATTTTACTTCAAAATATTCCGAACTGATATTGAGTAAATTATACGGAAAAAAAGCTAAAGTGCGACGATGAAATATATTTCAAGATGCTTACGTTACACTGAGAACATCAAATATACAATTCATCACTTTTCTGTCGAAATAATATATGCCAAATGTGATGGATGGTTCCAGAAAAAAAAATTCACATGAAAATATTGAATTTGTGAGAACGATATAACTACCTACACATAGTCTCATCACTTGTCACCTCTTTATTTTCTTAGAGAATTCGTGTTTTCAATCTCGGACTTTGAATGATGGTAAACTGAAATTGAATAAAAATATGTATATTTTGATATAACTTCGTGATCAATTTACTTGAATAAATACATTCCTCATCGAATATGTTTGTACTAATAGAAAATGTGGATTTTCCTAAATGGAATAAGAAATCCATAATTTCGAAAATCTTCGGATGAAAACATAATCCACATCTACGATACAAGTTTCATCATTGAAGATACAATTTCTCATACCTTGAAATTGATATAAGATGAATAACCTCCGTTATGTTGTACACATTTTGCGAGCCTACAGCAACAAAGCTATTCATAACAACAATATCTGGATAGTCTTGAGGTACTCCGAAAGATATGCTATGTTGTATCTGGAGAAGGAGGTAGATTGTAGATTACAGATTGTAAGGAAGGTCGTTAAGGCTGTGCAGCCTGTCTGAAGCACGTACCTCATCAGATCTTTTGTGTTTAACCCTTAATCTATTCGAGGTCCGGAATTCCTAGATTTTTACAAATTTTATCAGTTTCCTGGTAGCTAGGTTCCTGACATCCGAGGGCATTGTGAATGCCTCTTCTGGGAACTTAAGCCTCTTGTAGAAGAGTGCTAGGCATTCGCAAAGCATATGTTCTGCAGTTACAGCGAAGTTCAAGCAGTAGCAGCAACTATCAATCTCTGTTTTACCTATTTTCTTGAGGTGATACCTCAGAGGGTAGTGTCCAGTGAGGAGTCCCGTTACCAGTTTCAAATTTTTCTCCAACTCGAGGGGCTATATTTAGCATTCCTTGGCGAGAGGCTCACTAGCCTTTTTGCTTATCTTGGTCCTGACACTTTACCTAAGTGAGATTTCATTTTATCCGCCCCCCAGCGTCGAACCTTTGTTTTCATGTGGGTCTTGGTCAGGAAAATTGTGTATTTGCTCCATCTTTGGCAAGACAGTCTGCTTCCTCGTTGCCTTCAACTCCCTTATGACCTGGCACTTACATCAAGCTGCCAGTTGAAATTGTTAAAATTTTATTAAAAAAATCGTTTTCTCCTGTCAAAATATGTATGCCTACCATCAAATTTTCAGGTTGATCTGTTGCCTGGTTCTCCAAAAAAGTCCAATCGACGCTCATTAAGGAAAACCCAGTGTTCATTTGTTTATATAAAATATTCGTCTCGAAAATATGACTTCTTTAAGCTTTTGAAGTGCTGATACAAAAAACTGACTCTTCCTGTATGAAGAATAAACCGATCTACTAGCAAACTGAAACAAATCATTCAGTTTGGAAAAAAATTAAAATTTCAAAAATTCATCTGTGCTAAATTCCAAGTCTTCAAGGTCAATATATCTGAAATTTTCAAAAGTTGAATGAGTAGAGGTTGATGCAACCAACCAGAATTTTATTTTCATCGAAGGCCAAAGTTGTGGAATTCATAAGTATGTAGTAGGTATACTTACTGTGATTTTCCCTTATATATGCTCATAACCTCTACATTTTTTAAATAAATACCTATTTTTCCCCAATATCTGTTCCACGAACGTGATTAAAAGATTTCCTTTAGTGCAGTCAAAAAGTAGTCTCATCCTGATATGCCTTAAACTCCGACAAATTCCAAATTATAGAATAGATAAATAGAATATAGTAACGTTTCGAAAGTGTAGCTAGGGTCCCTGAGTACCTGTCGAGGTTGAAACGGCGAAGCGAAAAATCTGTCAATGGTCTGGACTCTCGAAAATATTCTTTCCGAGGGTGTTGCAATTTGCTCGATGGTAGGAATAGATTCGATTGTAATTCGCAGTACGAACTGTCAAGGTGATGGTAAAAATAGGCATCAAGATACAATGGGATTAGATTTGGCATGGTTGTTGATTACTCCAATCCAATCGATTATCTATTTCAGTAAATAGTCGGTTGACAAACATGCAAACAGTGATGTGGAGCTGATGTAACGAATATGTATAAATCTCCTATTACAAAAAGCAGTGCTTCTCTATTTTATGTTCTACATCTCATTCCATACCCATCGTCACATTTTCATTATGATCCAACCGATCAAAACAGGAAGATACACTTATTTTTTTTTCTAGAATTTCCTGAAGTAAACAACAATTATGCTCGTATAGCATTCGGAAATACAAGATTCCCTGTTTGAAACGGAATTAAATATTCAGAGCTTCAACATAGATACTGCTATGTATTCTTTCTCAACCTGAGGTAATTTTAGAATACCTAGTTCCTATAGGTTCTGATGTTGATTCTGAGATTTTCGACACTATTGTGAGATATCTCAATTTCTTATTTCCCTTTATTAAATTTTTTGTTCTGGTTCTCACGAAGAAGGATATCTTGTAATGTTCAGAGAACATCGTGAGAACCAAGGGAAAGAAGGTAGGAGTTGGTGTTCTTCTTAAATTTCTGGAGATCGTATACCTCGGGTAACACCTCCCTAGGCAATGAGTTACAGAGTCTCGATGTTCGTTGGATGAACGAGTCTTTGGAAAGGGACCTTCTGCAAGTCTCTAAAGTACCTACCTACCTGGGTGCCAGGAAATCAGGGGATTGCTGGCAATGAGAAAGCTGACGAACTTGCAAGAAGAGGGTCAGATAATAAACCAGAACCAGGACAGATTCTAGGAGTACCCAAGCGTGCAGCACGAGCGTCTGTAACAGACTGGATTCGGGAAAAACATAAGAACTACTGGAAAAACATTCCAGGAAATATACATGGGAAACAATACATCAAGGAACCATGCCACAGACGAACTGCAGATCTGCTAAACATGAACAGAGAGCAGATAAAAACTGTTATAGGACTCATGACCGGCCACGCCCCAGTCAAGGAGCAGCTCACCAGAATGGGACTGTATAATGGTGACCCAAATTGCAGGCTATGCGGAAAGGAACCAGAAACAGTATCACATATACTATGCAAATGCGAGGCATTGGATCGCAGAAGGCAGACAATTTTTGGGCAACCAGTTGGCGAACCAGAAATATACAACTCACATCCAGTGAAGGACTTGTACAAGGCACTGAGATAATAAAGTAGATACAATGATGATAAATAGGCAAGATACAATGGGCCATTAGGCCTAAGTGTCATCGGAGACTTCGGTCAGACGAGCCTACGAAGGGGGTGGAGTTTTTAGTGGGTAGACCTGGCTGAGATCAGGGAGTCTCACACTATCATATGGGGAATTTGACCCATATGATGTCCATAAAGGATTTCAACCACCTCTGAAAAAAAAATCTCTAAAGTGACCACGAAGGGGTGTGATGACTGAACTTGGTGGGTTAATCTCAAAGAGACTGAAAATGTAGGAACGGTTGTTGATGTTTCAGAAGAGCATCACCCATGAAAATATCTATAAAATGAAGAAAAATCGACAACTTTTCTACGGTGTTCCAGAGAAGTGAGCGAGTTTGTAAGCGAGGCATCACCGACGAAACGAATTTCCCTTTTTTGGATAGAATCCAATAGTTTCAGGATATGTTTAGTTGCCGCACTCCAAATATGGGAACAGTATTCCAGGACAGGTCAGATCTGTGCCTTATAGATCATAAGCAGCTGACTGGAAGTGAAATAACTCTTGGCTCGAAACAGAAAACCAAGTTTTTGAGATGCAGTTTTGGCAATGGACCTCACGTGATTTTCCCAAGAAAGGTTATTGCCGAGGTTATTGCTGATAGTAACGCGAAGCATGAAATGGATTACTTCAATGGTATGGTTACTACCTACCTAACCTAACTGAATTATGTTGGGCACAGTGAGATCGGTTTTTCTAGAGAAAAGACATGCTTGTATTTGCATTGAATTCTACCAGGTTATTAGATCCCCACTCGAGAATTGTTGCTAAGTCCATATTTATTTTGTTAACATTTCTTCCTAGTTCATTTCTGGTTCGACGGGCCGATATAGGAGCCCTGGAAGAGAAAGCGGTATGGAAGGTACTATCATCCGCGAAGCAGTGTATAGGACATGAAGTTGCTTCCAACAACTGGTTGTCTATTCGCTTATCCACATATCTGTGTACGTTCTAAATGAAGTGTAAAGGTGCTTCCGAGGGTGCTTCATTATGCACGTTGGCCATTGGACAACATTTTCTACGGATCTTGCTAAAAAATTCTGCAGTTAATGTTGAAAAAAGTTCGCGATCAAATAGGCATCAGGCAGCAAGTAGACCACTCAATAACTATCTTCAATAATATCATCTGACATGTTCAGAGAAAAATGTTGTTGGTATATTTTGGGGACAATGAAGGAATAAGGACTCTTGTCATCCCAAGTGTTGATGGTGTTTCTACTTTTAGAATCTTATAGCTCCGATATCCAAAAGCTAACAAGATCTCTGGATCACAAGTTTTCAACCAATAACTTTTCCAGATCCCGATATCCCACGAGAATCACATTATCTTCCGATAAGAACAGGGTCTGCTCATAATTCTGACATGGAAATCACTGATATCGTCTACTTTTATTATGTTCTTTGATACGAAATGATTTCAAACAAATAAATACATAATATACTTATAAACTTATACAAATCTGTTCATCGTACAAACCTTGGATTTGATTTGCTTACGCTAGATCTGGAATCCAGGTTATTTGTTTAGAGGTCCGGGGGGTTGAAAGTACTAAGTCATTGATTGGTCGTTTTAATTGTTGACCATACAAATGTGTTGTACCACGTGATCATAGTCCCTACCTTCACCTACAAACACTCTCAGGTCCTTTATTTATCAAAGATTGAAGTTTAGGAATTTATATGTGGAGTCAGTTGTGCAACGTGGGATATAGCTTCCGGGGCATATGCCAAATTTGCCACCCCTTATTTGGGTATTGAAATCCGAGAATAGTAAGAATTTACAGTAATTCATAAAAAATCCTCGAAGAGATGGAATTGGTATTGTACATTGAACGAATAATTTTCAATGCATCACTCACGAAAGGACTCTATATGCACCATACACCTCACCCAATTTTCAGGATTCATTGGACAATTTTTGGTTCTTTCATCTATAATATGAAATGATCAATTATTGCTGAATTATTAGAGCAAAAAATGACAAATCGAAATTCATCTCATAACAACTGATTGACACGTTTGGGTTGCCAGTCCCCTTGAAGTAAGATGATTCCCCAGTTCCATCAGATATTTAACAAAGAAAAGTTTAGTGCTCATCTTTTGAATCGGTCCATATTGTGGTTGCAACAAAAATATCAAATCAAGAACCCTTTATGTAGACAAGATTACATTTTCCAAATGAAAATGAACATCAATGTTATATAATTCCAACATAAGATATTGATATAACTATCCCACTACACAGTTCTCATCGATTTGGAATCCTAGAAATTCCACATTCGTTACCTGCTATCTGATTCCACAAAGCTGAATTTCATGAATGCTAATTTATTCATAATTATGCGTTATGGAATGATAAACCATTTGCGTGGATAAAGAACAGTTGTAGTTCAAAAATCTAGCCTTTTTGGATTCAGTTCCACTCATAGATGCATGGTGACGCATATGTAGAATTTTATGTGTGCGCTAGATCGTGAAAAAAATACAGAATTTGTGGTTTCTTGAGATATTATCGAAAACATTTTCATAGTTTTCTTTTGATAAAAATTGTGAAAGATCAGCAAATTGGGTCTCTGGGTCTCTACTCAATATTCCTGCAAGACACATGATATATCATTAGTTTTTCGCGAATATCTCAAGAACCTCCACATTTAGGAGTGTGAATTATTATTACTTTTAGGCTAAGTACCAATGAGCCTAATTGAGCCCGGGTACGAAGAAAAGTTCAACTTGTAGCACATAGCAATCAAAAATTCTATGTTATACAAGGTGTGATTTTTGTCGTGCTTTACGATATTATTACGTTGATAATGGTTTATTCAAAACGAAACTTTGAAACGAGATTTCATGAAAGTCATTTTGTAGAGCTGGAAAAGTGGCAATGAGAAAGTGCCTGAAGTCTTTTCAATAACTTTTTCGAATATCTTCGGAAGTAAACGACATTTTTGGGATTTTTCGACATCTGTTTATTGACACCTCAATAACCTTTTGCCCATCGGGCCTACTGTTACCGATATATCCATTATGTAGATTCTCATTCCGGGTACAGCAAGATCTAAATTCGGAAACAGCTTCAAAATCAAAATTATTTTGTCATCAAACGAAGGAATCGTGGAACTCACTTCCTAGTGAGCTTTTTCCTGAAAGATAAAAAAATCATGTCAAATCATAAGTTAATAAAAACAGTTTTTTTCATTTATGAAATTGTATTTTTGCTTCACTTTTGACTGCACAAGACGCTGTATCAGCATGATGATCGTTCTTGTATCGTATTCACGTATAGGTAATATTATTAACCTCTTCTATTTATTTCTTCAGTTCCTTTTTGTTAGTGTGGATTCATGCAGCACCAAGTAACAATTATCAATTTAAAATTATCAATTAACAATTAGCAAGTATGAGTTGGCCAACTTGTAAGTTTTTAAATTAATTGAACGAGAAATTAACCTTTCATTATACAGGGTGGCCCACGACTAGCGCGACGGTGATTTATAACCAAACGGCAAAACTCCTCAAGTTTTTGTCACCTTAGTAGTTTGTATATCGATCAAGGCCACATTTTAAATTAATTTTGAAATATACAGGATGTCCCAAAAAGTTGTGGTACATCAAAGTTATATTTTTTCTTATAGAACACCCTATATTTTATTGCATTTTCAAATTCTCCATGAAGAGCTGATTTCATCGATCTATCACACTTGTGGTTTCGAGGGAAGATACGGGTGTGAAAAATCGAGATTTTTTAACTTTCTGGAATTTTTTGTGTGGAAACTATTTATTATTGGTCGAAATGGCTCACATGTCCCTGTCTTAACTTTTGATTAACTATCTAATGACATTTATTTGAATCACATACAGGGTAGTTGAAATTTCTGAATTCTAAGTCACCCTGTATGTGATTCAAATAAATGCCATTAGATAGTTAATCGAAAGTTAAGATAGGGACATGTAAGCCGTTTCGACCAATAATGAATAGTTTCCACACAAAAAATTCCAGAAGTTGGAAAATCTCGATTTTTCGCACTCGTATCTTCTCTCGAAACCACAAGTGTGATAGATTGATGGAATCAGCTCTTCAGGGAGAATCTGAAAATGCAATAAGATATAGGGTGTTACATAAGAAAAAACATAACTTTGACATGCCACAACTTTCTGGGACATCCTATATTTTTCAAAATAATTTTGAAATGTGGCCTCAATCAATATACAATCTACTGAGGTGACAAAAACTTGAGAAGTTTTACCGTTTTGCTATAAATCTCCGTCGCGCTAGTCGTGGGCCACCCTGTATATATTTTTCGTTATTTCATTCATTTCGCCTTCAATAATTGATGATACTATTTTGGTTGGGGGGACATCCTTGTATATGAAAAATACGCATTTATGCCTACCTATTTATGGGATCGATGGATCATCTCCCTTAATTACTATTCTTCAAAATTAAAAAAGACTCGCCCTTATTAGCCTCTTCAATTTCAATAAACATCGTCGATTATAGAAAAAAATGTTATATTTCGATTCCAGAAAGAAACATGCTATTGAAACTAAAAATAATCCAAGGAAAAGTATGTTGGTCGCATGTTTACTTTTTCCTTTATATTTGTTAAATTTGGGTGCATGAATACAACATTTACAATAATTGATAATTCATAATTGCTTATTGATAATTCTTACTTGTTAATTGTTACTTGCACGGAAAAAAAATTGTAATCGTAACAAAAGTTTCTGTTAGTAAAGGCACAACCATATATGATCTTGTTACCATAACAATTTCTTTTTGTTATACTAACCATAATATTGTTAACATGACAATAATACATATGGTTATGGTAACGATATAACAATGTTATGGTAACAAGATGATATGGTTGTGCCTATACTTACCATCAGACACTTTTTTGCGTGAATTCACACATAAAAATTCCCTGCAAAATATCATATCTATTTTTCTGACGTTCACAAATTAAAATCAACAAATTCGATTTTTCTATCAAACATGACAACACTTACGAAAACATGTACAAGGTGAACAAGTACAAGTGAAATAAATGCATATTGAACTTCTTCAATATTCTACCCCCTGATGGTGAAGACTTCTTACTTCTTCACAAATTATCTTCTTTGTTCACGTTCAATTTGCAAAATTTCACAACTGGGCGTCACATTGAGTTTTAATATCTACGACTCTTACCATTATCAACAATTACCACGACATCGCCTTTTCAAGTTGTTCTCATTTCCTGAACCATTTTTTATGGAATCGAAGGATCAAATGTACTTTGACTTTCTCGATGCGCTCGGAATTTCGTCAATATTTCTAGCGGCCTACCACCAGGTATTTTTTATCCTGCGAATAGCAGGACTTTTGCGCTTCTCAGTCCGACTTTGAATATAAAGGAGGGTTCGAAGCGCAGCCCCGACGGAAAGGCAATATGTCCGCGGAGAATTTGCGAAAACCACCCCCCTCCCCCTGGCCCTAACCACCCCCTTCCCCCGCGTTCCCGTCCACGATTCCTCTGGCGGATCGACCACCCTGTCGACGTCAGCAGGATAGCGGCAGTGCTCCGCAGGAACGTTGTTAGCAGCGTTGCCAAGTGTGCGGAATGACTCGGCAGTGGAGCGTGACCGTGCGATAATTGGGGTGGGTCATCCTGAAAGATCATGGAAAACAACTGCACTGTGGAAACAACCGATATAGAAACGATTTTCGGAAAAGGTGGGGAATATGGGACAAAGCCGGATTTGAATAAAACTTTCACAGATGATGCTTTCAACCATGATAAAAAGTATGAAAATACACTATTTTCTACGGAAGCGTAGAAAGGCCATTATCTTCTTATTTTTTCCCACAATTTTGAGTTCCAACTCGGAAAATTACTAAATTCCGAGTTGAAACTCTGAATATCATATTAGGTCACGGATAGTCGTTTGTAACGAGTGCAGGAAATGCACTTTCCAACGACTTTTGTACAGGGTGGCCAGATAAGAATGCAAAGTGCAGTATCTCGGAAACTACTCGTCTAAGAGACTTGCGGTGAAAAATGTTATAACTAAAGTTACCAAAAGAAAATCCTGGAAATTATTTTCATGTTCCAAAGATTGCGCCAGGGGGCGTAACCGCCATCTGAAACTTTTGAAATGAATTTTTGACGAAATACGCCTTGTTAACGTACGAATAAAATAAATGCCTTTTAAAGTTGAGCTTCATTCGACTAATTTTTGCTCGACACTTTTTGACGTATCTATTAAAATGAAGTGGTGGGGGGTTGTTCAATGTTTTTTCAAATAAACAGCTGTAACTCCTGAACGGATTTCAACAAACTTGGTATCGATGGATCATTGGTCTATCAAATTCATCTTATTTGTAATGTGTCTGATTTTAAGTGATGCCACTAGAGCGCGTTTTTTGACATAATAACAAAAAATTGCAAAATTGTCTGAAAAATCAAATGCAATTATATGCCTTTTTCTCCATGAAAATGTAGTGGAATGATACCTTAATAGGATTTTTTTTTGGTAACTTTAGTTATTAAATTTTTCACCGCAAGTCTCTTAGACGAATAGTTTTCGAGATACTGCACTTTGCATTCTAATCTGGCCACCCTGTACACTATTTTACCTACGACCACATTTTTTTAGCTCGGCTCTCCATATTTTATGTGATAATTGAAAACTTTTTCGA
The DNA here is from genome assembly GCA_029955515.1 of Chrysomela aeneicollis. Classification (NCBI taxonomy): domain Eukaryota; kingdom Metazoa; phylum Arthropoda; class Insecta; order Coleoptera; family Chrysomelidae; genus Chrysomela; species Chrysomela aeneicollis. The sequence goes on along the minus strand of JARUHQ010000018.1, from coordinate 4,061,088 downwards.
CAATTCCAGATGTGAATTAGTCGTTTGCACAGACGATTTCATTGATATCTAAAACCAAATGCCTGTACAAATTTCACGAATATGAAAGAATCACGTAACCAGGAATTAGCCTTCTGCCATCAGCTGGACATATTGACGAATATAAGTCAAACATCATAGTGTGAGGTATGGTAGACTACGAGCAGAAAACAACTTTCCTGGCAAATACCACACAGAACATGGAATTATATCAGCTCGTAGTCCATGCAACGAATCACACTTCACTTTTCATGATTTATTTATTTTTTATTTATCAGCCTAGTCGAGTTATCAGCCACTCAAATGTTCTGTGACATGGGACATTTGTTTCTGGAGTGTTTTTGTAGTGTTTATTTCTTTTGCCACATGGTGTCACTAATTCCAAGTGTCTCTTGAACCGCGGCTCTGTGCGGAAAAATAGACTTTGATGAAATCAAAATGAAATAGCCATTAAATTGGACGAAGTATCAAAATTGAAAGAAAGACATATGTCTCGTCTAGTCCAATTAAAAATCAAACACAGTTTGTATGACTGGTATATCACAAGCAGAAAATAACTACTTTCCTGGCAAATACCTCGCAGAACATTGAATTATATCTGCTCGTAGTCCATGCAACGATTCACACTTCGCTTTTCATGTCTTATTTTTCGTTTATCATCATCCTAGTCGAGTTATCAGCCACTCAAATGTTCTGTGACATGGGACATTTGTTTCTGGAGTGTTTTTGTAGTGTTTATTTCTTTTGCCACATGGTGTCACTAATTCCAAGTGTCTCTTGAACCGCGGCTCCGTGCGGGAAAATAGACTTGATGAAATCAAAATGAAATAGCCATTAAATTGGACGAAGTATCAAAATTGAAAGAAAGACATATATCTCGTCTAGTCCAATTAAAAATCAAACACAGTTTGTATGACTGGTATATCACAAGCAGAAAATAACTACTTTCCTGGCAAATACCTCGCAGAACATTGAATTATATCTGCTCGTAGTCCATGCAACGATTCACACTTCGCTTTGCATGTCTTATTTTTCGTTTATCATCAGCCTAGTCGAGTTATCAGCCACTCAAATGCTCTGTGACATGGGACATTTGTTTCTGGAGTGTTTTTGTAGTGTTTATTTCTTTTGCCACATGGTGTCACTAATTCCAAGTGTCTCTTGAACCGCGGCTCCGTGCGGGAAAATAGACTTGATGAAATCAAAATGAAATAGCCATTAAATTGGACGAAGTATCAAAATTGAAAGAAAGACATATATCTCGTCTAGTCCAATTAAAAATCAAACACAGTTTGTATGACTGGTATATCACAAGCAGAAAATAACTACTTTCCTGGCAAATACCTCGCAGAACATTGAATTATATCTGCTCGTAGTCCATGCAACGATTCACACTTCGCTTTTCATGTCTTATTTTTCGTTTATCATCAGCCTAGTCGAGTTATCAGCCACTCAAATGTTCTGTGACATGGGACATTTGTTTCTGGAGTGTTTTTGTAGTGTTTATTTCTTTTGCCACATGGTGTCACTAATTCCAAGTGTCTCTTGAACCGCGGCTCTGTGCGGGAAAATAGACTTTGATGAAATCAAAATGAAATAGCCATTAAATTGGACGAAGTATCAAAATTGAAAGAAAGACATATATCTCGTCTAGTCCAATTAAAAATCAAACACAGTTTGTATGACTGGTATATCACAAGCAGAAAATAACTACTTTCCTGGCAAATACCTCGCAGAACATTGAATTATATCTGCTCGTAGTCCATGCAACGATTCACACTGTGAATGCATATAGCAAATGTTTCTTTCTTCCTGAGACGTGAAAAATTCACATCGATATGTCTTTCTTTCAATTTTGACGCAGGCACCACTTCGAGTAGAGATCTCAGTGCATATCCTGCATTCGTTACAAACGACTACTCCTGCGAAATTTTCACTTTTCACACTCGTTACGTAATATACTATTCCGAGTTGCAAATCGGAATTTAGTAATTTTCCAAAAATATTTGAAAAAAATGCACTTATGGTCATTGGAACGTTGACATTTGATACACTCATTGATCATCTCGTTCTAGAACAACCCTAGCATATTTGGACCAAAGATGATCTTTATATCCAATAACGATCATCATTCAAATTTAGTTCACTGATATTTCTCTAATGCCTTCATGGAATATATAGGAGGTATATATTTTTGAAATAGAGAAATAAAGCACTTTCGAAAATAGGTTTCATTTGAAAAAAAAAAAACATGCACATCCCCTGTATATTGAATGATAAAATGGAGTGAAAAACATTATTCTGCAAGGAAACGACATCTCCTTCAAGTAAATTTCTCCAATATCTCTTTATGTTTTCGAGATATCAACTGTTAAAGTCGTGAAACCCATCGTATATAGGTAAATTACCCTGTACTTTCAAAAGCTGGTATGATCAAAAGAGTTGTGCTTGTATCTCAAAGGTATTTTGACGGTGATTGACGTCCTTTAGACATTTGGAATTCAACGAAACATATAATGACTTATGAATTTCGAGTTAAGGTCGGCAATATGGTTTCAAGCCAAATTTTAATGAAACTTCCACAGATGCTTCTAAAACATGATACAAATTCTAAATCCATCGAAATTTTTTCGCGGACAGACTTTTTTCAATTTTTTTTTCGAAAGTTGTATGTCCAGGTACTTACTTGAAAAACACAAATAAAAAATGTTGGACGGAGTATTAATTAAATGCCTCCATACGATTGAAACACAGTTTGTTGAAACCCAAATACTTTTAACAACACATTTTCAGGAACTTATTAGAATTAGTATGAAATGATCAATTTTCAATAGACATGCATAATCTTGATTTCAATCAAAAAATTTTCTTTTCTACAAAATTCACCAAAAATTAAGGAAGCGTAGAACGGCAATTCTTTTTTTTTTCCCAACAATAATTATGTACGGAATAAAATAATTTTCCGAGTAAAAACTCGGAATTCAGTAATTTTCCGAGTTGCAACTCATAATTATTGTTGGGAAAAATAAAAAAAACATCGAGACTTTGCAACTCATTTTATATGGTGGTGTTTCCGGAGGCATATACCATCTCCAGAAATTCAAGAAGAACCCCAACTCCTACCTTCTTTACCTTGGTTCCCACGATGTTCTCTGAACATTACAGGATATCCCTTTTCGTGAGAACCAGAACTGTAATGTTGGATGAAAGGGTTCGATATCAAGCACCACTCATGTACCATAATAGTTATTTATGTATTAAGGGAATTATGAGGGCCTTAATTACCGACGGCAAAGTTTGCGTCCCGAGGGCCTCTGGCCCGAGGGACAGCAATTGCCAGAGGTTATTAAGGCTCTATAATTCCCGTGGTACATAGATAATTTTATTTTTGACCGATTTTTATAACAATATGTCCATATTTAGAACGCAATAAATGTTTAAATTCATAACCTTTCTGGTATATTTGAATTAGGTAGCGTTGATTGTAGCATTGTTGGTTGTTGCTAGGTTGTCGCTATGTTACATGTTTATAAGCAAACTTTCTTTATCAATCAATGTTTTTCCGTTAAAAACGTTTTTATTTTTTACCACAAATCGACGATCTTTTTCTGATATAATGGAGGATATTATAAAAAAAGCGGAAAAAGCAAGACAATCATTACTTCCGTCGAAAAGTGAAGCCCTATATCAAAAAGAATACAACTTATATCTGAAGTGGCTGACACAGAGAAATGTTATGTCAAAAGATGCATATTTTCAAGAACTGGTAAAGTATTTTCAGTATTTTCTGGTAAATTTGGTAATAATTGTATTTATTCGTTGCAGTCAGAAACGTTTAGCCCAAATTCGTGATGGACTAAATGGTCAATGCTCAAATCGATGGTGACCATATATGAGAAAAGAGATATCACCAAGTTCAACGAACTAGAGGCTTTTTTGAATCGGAAAAGTAAGATATATAAGCCGAAAAAGTCTGCTGTCTCATCTCCTAAAGATGTCATCAAAGTTCTAAAGGACGCCCCTAATGAAATTCATTTATTGCATAAGGTAATTTTTTCTCATAATTTTCTTTTTCGTTTGTTTATTTCATTTTATTTGTTATAGGTTGTTCTAATTATGGGTTATTTTGGAGGATGCAGAACTCAGGAACTTCTAAATATGAGTATAGCAGATATAGAGGACCGGGATACTGTTATGGTAGTGAACGTACCGGAAAGTAAAACTGGTGTATCGAAGAAATTTACAGTTGTGGATGAAAAAGAGTTCTCTGCTTTGCCTTTATTGAGACTTTATATGTCCTTGCGTCCTGAAGGTACAAAACGATTTTTTTTGAGCTTCCGACAAAATAAATGTACAACTCAGCCAATTGGAAAGAATATGTTTGGCAAAATTCCCAGCAAAATCGCAATGTATTTAGGATTGCCAAACCCACTAACCTATACGGGACATTGCCTTCGTCGCACTTCTGCTACTGCCCTAGCCAATGCAGGAGCAACTATGACAAACTTAAAAAGACACGGAGGTTGGAGAAGTTCCACGGTGGCAGAGGGGTATCTGGATGACAGTATTGAATTGAGAAATAAAACGGCGCGTATGCTGTCTACTTTGCCATCAGAAGAGGCAGGCACCTCGACTGTAGTGAATAGCAACAGCACCACTCATAAAAAAGAAGAAATTGTTTCCAGCGGCGGAAGTAATTTTCAGGGAACATTGGAAAATTGTACATTTATTATTTGTAATGACGTGAATAAGGAAAATAGGTCTTAGTTTTCATTACATATAAACGTTTATAAGCATTTCTTGTATCATTTTCACCTTTAAAAGGTAAGAGGGAGTGTTTGAACCTTAATATCCCAAGGGAGTTATGACCCTCATTATAGATATCGTAACTATGACGATATAAGCTTATAATGTCACTGTCAGAAATAAATGTATTTATTCATTGACTTCTCGCTATCAATTATTCTATCCTTCATAACATAGTTATGTTACGATGACAATGCAAACACGCTAATATAAACATATAAATAACAGAACACAGTATGATACCCAGTACAGAACATAAAAAATATGTATAAATACATTGAAAATGAGCGATATATTAATCAAATAGGATTGCTATATTTCTCCGTGTTTGTCCAATATATTCGATATAAAGCCATTAACTTGAATTTCATGAATTCCTGGCTCACTAGTATCGATGCCACCTTCAGAGTTCCATAATAATTAAAGACCTACGAATGGTATTTTCAGCCGTTGAGGCTAAGTTTATCCTTTGTGTTCAAAAATAGCATCCAAATTCCTCGTGTTCTCTGAATCATGAGGAATTTTCACGAATTTCCATTTGACTAACGATTTCTGGGGAGAAGCTTTCACGTATAGCCCACCCAGATTTTTATCAATCACATCTAAATATGTAATTTATCAATAGTAAACCACTTGAAGTCGGAGTCTATAGGTATACCTAGTCATGAGAAATAAAATGGCTTCGGAGCATAAACGTTAAAGTAAAGTAGTAAAATAGTTGATGATAGTCACAAGAAGTCGAAACGTCGAATTCCAAAACTTAAAATGCCTTGGGAAGTGCTTTGAGTTACAGTGTGTTTAGTAATGAAGCAAAAAATAAATGAGAATGATGATTCAAAATTTCAGTTTTGTCCAAATATTTCGAAATCTAAATGAGCTATCGTGAATTTTCTTTCACCATAGTGATAAGCATAAAATTGCGCAACTGTTCCAATTGAACCTTCTTCTTGTTCCTTACTACTATCGAGATTCCAATGGTCAGTGTCGAAACTGAGAGTTATAACAAAATACATAATATGCAATCATTAACTATAAGATATTTATGATAGATCAGTATCTGATGCATTTTCCACCGATCTTACAATAAACATACCTAGATTCAGCAAATCTCATACACAAAGAAGCTTATTCTATTTAGGCCCCAAAATATATAACTCTCTGCCAACAGCAATAAAAGAATGCAGAAGTTTCAACAAATTCAAACTTGAAAGTAAATTATATATCTCCCAAAATCAGCATATTCTAAATATATTCGAATGAAAATGTCTTTGTATGATATCGGTATAACCCCCTTCTCCATCCAACAATTTCAAATTAGAAATCAAAGCAAATCAGGTGAAGAACCAGTGGAATAAGCATTGATGTTATATAGATAATATGTAATGAAATTAGTGATAATCAATTTAAAGGTACTAGTTAAATTGAGACAGGCTGGCTGAAATGGTAGAGATGCAACACAAGCCGTCCAGGCTTAGGCATTTGCACCAAATTAACCAGCCATGTGACATGTATTGTGACATGTGATATAATTTAATTTTAGATTAATAATATAATCGCAACATGTATATACCTCATTACTGAATAAACTGAAACTGAAACATGAAGTATAAAGATTCATAATACGCTCTGTCTGAGTTTCGCTGTATATAAATACCTCTCGTTATAGTTCTGTCTTCAAAAAACAATGAAAAAATTTAGTTAAGTCAATTTTCTAATTGGTTAGGTGTTATAGCTGACCTCTATCTACTAGGCGGCCAGTGAATAACAATAAATATTTTATGGGCCATAATTATTTCTCCATTCATACACATCTCAGGAATTGATCAACAGAATCAACTGAAAATAACTTGAACACCGCCAATTTGAATCAGTGAATTTGAATCGATCAATACCTAAACACTATACAGGGTAATGCAAATTTCATGGTACACTATTGTCAAAGCAGAAACGGTGAGAGATACGAACTAGGTTGAATTACGAGAAATATGCGCAATTTCAGGGCCATTTCGAATATCAAAAAAAATCGAGGATATCTTACGTAGTTCCTGAAATATCCTGGAAAAACTGAAAATTTTCGATAACTCTTCAACTATTGCTGCTAGGATTTTGAAATTTGGTATAATCACTGAAGTTCGCATGATGAATTCAACGGTGATATGAGAAACAATCTAGGCACACTAGATTCGATGATATCGATGCCAACTTTGATTTTTTTCAATGGCAGCTATTGTGGATTTTCACACCATGGGATAAAGCATGAAATTACCAGTTCATCGATATATCACACTTGTATGTTTATTGAAGGAGAAGTCGAAATAACAGGAAAAATAGAAAATGTGTAGTGAAATCTATGATGTATAGCATCAATGCTTCTAGATTATTCATTGTTTTTTCGTCATAATAGACCGATACACTAGAAAGTAAGTCTATTTGCACATTAAATTCGCGAGCTGATGTTTAATTCCGATTTTATTGTGGAAAATTCATCATCACATGACAGCAGCCTGTCAAAATTACCACTAATTGTTGGATATAATGAGATATAATGAAATTGGCATTACCCTGTATACATATCAATAATCATATATACATGGAGTTAAAAAACTATCGATAATGGAATTTCATGAATCTATGCCTGATATCGTGACTTTTTTGTAAATTGAACATAAAATTCGAAAAAAACGTAAGTTGCGTTGAAAATAATGAGGTAAAAGTCAAACATGCCCCTTATATCTACGCCACTGGACAATTCTGATCTATACCAATTTCATTCATTTACCAAATTTTATCTGATGAATCGCTTAGATGTCCTCTCATTGAAAAAAAATATTTTGAAAACTGAAATTTAGCGGGCTGTATCTCCATTGATTTATATAATTTAAATGTAAAATCATAAAATTAGTCTAATACTTAAGGGCTCACTTATTATCGTAGGTTGTATAGATACTGAGACAGTTATTATAACAATGAAAATAATATGGAAATGTAATGAAAGAGGAAGACAATCGATGGAATTAGTAATTTGGTAATTAGTTTCGAAAATGATAGGTAAAAGATCATTTTAAATAACAGAGAATATCTTGGGTGCTATTTTTCCGTTACCCTGTACATGAAATGAAAGCTATCAAAAACAAAATACTAGACTATACTCCAGAATTATTTTGGCCATGAAAGTTAGATTGGGATTCACTAGGATTTACACATAAAAGTGGCCATCTGTAGAATTAACCTATAATAAAACCTGATGAAACCTTATAATATGTATCATTATTACGAAAAAAAATTGGAATTGAAATTCAAAATAATATACTGTGACATAATCAACCTCCCGCAAAATGTCTATTCCACAGATATTTGATTAATAATGACCCAACCTTGTGATTCAGGTTATTGAAGCTGTTTTCAGATTGAACAAAAATGTATAATGTTTCTCAATAAGGGTTAAAGATCGTATTTTTGATCTTTTTTACATAAGGTGTCCTCGTTGGATTCAAAGCACATTTTTGTGATGAAATTTTTCGATATCTTGTCAATTCGACCCCTTTTTTTGGCACCACTGACAACTTTTTTCAAATTCCCGTCAAATCTGAGGTCACGTGATTTAAGTCGTGACGGATTTTTTAGTTGTCAAACATGGAGAATCGAACCGCCATTAGGGTATTTGAGAAATATCAATGATACATTTTTCCCATATATGGGGCCAACTTTACGGCGGACACTGTATATATATATATAGGGTTATTCCATTCAAAGAACATAAGTTAAATATCCTGTAACTCAATGAAAGAGGATTGAATGATCAGTTTGGAAAAAAATAATTATTATCAGTTCCCATTTCAATTATGACATCTTTGAATTGTAACTTCTATTTTACAATAATATATATATCCTAATATCTTATCTGCTTTGTTCTGGAGAATGGAACACCATCCTAGTCCGTGAATATATACAGCTACTTCCAATATCATATAGCTTATCGATTCTTATCTCGGGGATACTTCCATCAATATCGATTATGGTCCATTCAAATAAACTTTTTCTGGTGACCACAAAAACTTGTTATTTTTTTTTGTGATCTCAAAATTATCAATAAAAATCGGCACCTCGAATATTCGAGCAGAAAATGATCATCCAGCCAAATGTTTCAATTCTCAGCAACGGTGGTATCGATAGAATTCGAATAACAGCGGTTTCCAAAATTTTCAAATGGCGATCCCATTATTTTTCGATAAATCAAAAAATATTGCTAGTGAATTCTTACAGAAGTGAGCTATGATATGAGTCATATCATTTGACGGAAAAAAAAAAAAAAAAACATTTCTCCTAATGTCGATTAAGAGTTAGAATCTTTTAAATGAATTTGATTCGCACTCCAACATTTTTACGGTCTCTGAGTACAACAGAAAACAACTCCTTTCCTGGTAAATACCAAAAAGAACATTGAATTATATCTGCTCGTAGTCCATGCAACGTGAACACTGTGAATGCAGATCGCAAACATAATTCAGTCAGGAGTAACCATACCATTGAATTCATCTATTTCGAAGCTTGGCGTTACTATCAGCAATAACCTTTTTTGGAAAAATCACGTGAGGTCCATTGCCAAAAGTGCATCCCAAAAACTTGGATATCTGTTTCAAGCCAAGAGCTATTTCGCTATTTCACTCCCAGTCAGTAGCTTATGATCTATAAGGCACATATCCGACCTGGCCTGGAATACTGTTTCCATATTTGGAGTGCGGCACTTAAACATATCCTGAAACTATTGGATTCTGTCCAAAAGAGGGAAATTCGTCTCGTCGGTGATGCCTTGCTTTCAAACTCGCTTACTTCTCTGGAACACCGTAGAAAAGTTGGCGATTTATCTCTATTTTATAGATATTTTCAAGGGCGATACTCTTCTGAAATATAAACAATCGTTCTTCTATTAGCACTCTCTTCGAGATTGACCCGTCAAGTTCAGTCTTCACACCCCTTCGTGTTCACTTTAGAGACCTGCAGAACGTCCCTTTCCAAAGATTCCTTTATCCAACGAACATCGAGACTTTGGAACTTATTGCCTAGGAAGGTGTTCCCCGAGGCATACAATGTCCAGAAATTCAAGAAGAACACCAACTCCTACCTTCTTCCCTTGGTTCTCACGAAGTTCTCTGAACATTACAGGATATCCCTTTTCGTGAGAACCAGAACATAAAAAAAGTGCAGGGTAGTTATCCGAGTAGAGACCGTGAGATCTCCACTCGAAGCGTTGCCTGGTCCCAATGCATTTTCGTCGCGTCTATTTGACCGCACTGAGCCGCGTTCTAAGAGACAGTTGAAAGTGGCGACACCATGCTGCAGAAGAAAGAAACACTCCAGAAACAAATCTCCCAAGTTACAGAACTGGAAATGGCTGAGAGCTCGACTAAGCTAATGAATGAAAAATAGAAATGCCATGAATTGGACAAAAATTTTGAAAGAGAAAATAGTCCATTTAATTAAAAATATCAAACATAGTTTGAAATGAATGTCTGGTATACTGCGAGCAGAAAACTGCGTGGTATTTACCAGGAAAGTAGTTGTTTTCTGCTCGTATAGTCTACATAGACTATTTTCTCTTTCAAAATTCATGTCCAATTCATGGCTATTCCATTTTTCACGCGTGGCTATCAATCTCCTTTTTATTGAATCCTAATTGATATTGGGTGCCTGAAGTGATAAGTGTTGCCGGTATAACGAGAAAATATCTTAAGAATTTATCATCATGTGGCGATGTAAACGCTACAGAATCTGAACTCAAGAAACCCCTTAATGACCCTATACGAATTTGATCATAGATGCAAAAGTCCAAGAAGCTTAGGTCCGGGGATCTTGTTGGAGTTAGACGAATTTGCCCTGTAGAAGAATCTGCAATATCATGTTTCCTTCATATGTTCGTCTGTTTTTATATAAAAAAAATGAGTTGTTGTTAATTACTGTCAATTCAAAATTAATCTGATAATTTATGCCAGATAAAAACATTATAACTCAACATCAATAAAATCAATATACAGTCCACTAATTCAATACTTATAATACATTGAGCGTTGAAACAGATCTAGGAATACACATTCATGAATAAGACCGACCTTCCAAGTAACTCATGCATGAATCCAATATTATTCCCTCTCAGAATGCTCGCAATGCCGTCTAGCGTATCACAGGCGCTCCTCCGCGAAATATACGCCATTTTCGACGCCAACCGGCAACACCGGCGCTCGCCGTCCCGACGAATGGGGTCGACTATGACGTCACAGGCCGACCTGCCCGAAATCCTCTATCCAGACGTTGTTCCGGATCTCGATTCTCAAGTTGCTCCATCCATTTTCTTCTCGCGCCTTCTGTCTTATATGGAGTCCTAATGCGATCATAATGCAGTTAATCTGATGGTGCGCCTTCTAGCTAATGACGTGTTACAGTGGCGTACGAGTGGGCAGATTTCGATGTTTGAATAGGGTCACTCGGTTACTATGTCCATTTCAGTTAAGAATACAGCGTTGAAGAGATAGGGTAGGTTTTTCCTCACTTCTCATTGGTATAGAAGCCAGACAAGTTTATACAATGTGAAATATTGCGATATCGCAACAATGGAAGTGGTTAGTTGACCGGACGGCTGTGTATAAACAGTGAAATGAAATCAAAATTTGACGAGATTCATTAACATCTAGCAGTTTTCATAGTCACCCGCTACGGTTCACCCTCCACCAAATCGATCATCACTATTTTGAAAAATTATGTTAATAAACTATGACTAACAATTCATTTCACCATTTATCATCTTCTGGATACACTGAAATTTGAATAATTATGACAGAAAACCCTAAACCAGGCCCTGAAATCTGCATGAGTGCTTATAGTGCCATTGCCAGAAAAAAGCCATTCTGGTAAACGTGTACTAAGTGTGTTTATCAATGACAATATCATTTAATGGTGTACATGAAAGCCTAATGTCAATATCATGATTGTTATAAAATGTAAATTTTTTTCGTACATACTGGAGAAAAATATTTCTAAGATGTCTCGGTTCTTGGTCGTAGTTATCTCAATATTGAATTTTTTTTTATTTGGTATAATTTATTCGTACATTTAATGAATAAGACTTCACTGTATCGTTCTATATATTGTATTATATGTGGAAAAGAAGTGAGACAACATAAAATGTCCTACTATTTCACGAAAAAAATGAGAATATGGGTGGCATATCCAACGCAAAAAACAAACTTTTAAATATGTCTAACTAAAGTTAGATATCGGTTATATCATGCTAACATTTTTGAATATTATATAACTCATATAGCTTATTATAGCACCACAGCCCGTATTTTTGAATTCAAGGGAACAGAAAACAGGACAACTATAACACTTCTTGACAGATGAATGATATATTTCCTTCTCATTTCTCTATCAGTTTTTATACTCCCTAGAATAGGGGACCAGAAAGAGCATTTTCTCAGTATAATTCCGTACCAGATTTCTTAAATTAAACATTCTTCAAGTTTTTCTAGTAGCGATATTATTATGGAAATTCTAATATAAGGGGACTCATTTATCAATGCTGAATAAACAAAGCTTCCTGAAATCCTAGTAATACTAACCTACAGGGTGTCCTAGATATTACATTTTACTCATCCAAATTGATATTCATATGTACTATTCCAGATACAATATCCTGTATATCATTAATCGATTCACCGTGTTGCAGAATTGGTTCTCTAATACCTAGATACAGAGTTACACGAAAGATTTTCCTAAATATCAAAATTAACATTATTCATTCAACTCAACAACACTCAATGAACACAATGCCTATAAAAAAGCAAACAATTTGAATATATAGGGAACAAATATTTCAAACAAAGTAAATATTCGAAGTGATTGCCATATATTATTTTGTCCAACAAAATATCTTACTATATTAATTCCCTGACTTTTTCATCTTCAGCAGTCATCTGAAGACTATCATTAACGATATTTTCAACATATCAACATACGAAAATATGCATGGAAGTTGAATCTGAGGATCCAGGAAAAACATACCTACTTGTCAATAATGCAAAATTCCAATATGGCGATGGGAAAAACCAAAATAGAGTGTTGTACCTGTATGACATTAAAAAGTTAGAAAATACGATTGCAGATTTGGATTCCTTTTAAAAAAGTGAGCCAAACATGTCCTAGTTTAAAACGTCTGGTTCTCATCGTTTTCGTTTGAGAAAATAAAAACGAAAACTAAAAATTTCTGTTTTTTTTTCAATGATTCAAATAGGTACTAAAAATGACACATCAAATTTTCTTTTGCCTCAAATATATCTTATAATAATTGAAAATTGATATCTTACGTTCGGACAAAGTGAGAAAATGAATCATAATCTATGAATGGTATTTGCAACGAGGCTATATTTGAAAAGGAATGAAAAACCTTAAACTGTTGCCAAATGTTTACTAATCTAACCATGGTCAGCATTGAATAGGCATCACATCAATTTCTCTGAAACCTACCATCGTTGCCTTGGATTTTAGTGAACAAGAAAATATACAAGATGATTTCAAATGTCAGTTTCAAATGAATCGAATACAATTTTGATTCATGAGAGTTATTCGATCAAATATAATACGTGCAATGAAAATTACCGATTGAATGGTCGAGAATATTGCTCAACTTGCTTGCGACTATAGAAAATTTGTACGTGTACGATTTTTCCTAAATATATATTAATTGTCATCCCTGTATACTGCCCACTGAATAGCCACTGGGCGTTTTTAGAATAGCAAAGCATCGAATCTAGTTTTTTGTTCTACTCTCACATGAAGTTGTGAGAGAAATTCAGAAATGACTAAGTGTTGCGAGTTTGTTTTGGATCCTGTTATTCCTCCTCTCAAGAAAACAGAAAGGTACATCGGCTATTCCTCATTCATATTCAAGATTCCTTCAAAATAGTATTCTGAACTGATGTAATAATGGGTATCTCGTACAAACCAAGACAAAATGAAGTGAATAACAATTATGGTGAAATTTTGTTGAGATCTCGCTCAACGTAGGAGTTGTAGAAAAGGTATAGTTGACACTTTCATATATACAGGGTGAGACACCGAAAACAGAACAGATTGAATATCTTGGGGTTATTATACTCAAATTATCAATGGAAATATATAATATTTTGTGGGATTGAGCACATTCACTATCTGTGGTGTTTATTTCAGTGACCTCGATGATGAAAAAAAAACTGATTCGTTTCGGGAGGTCATGTTTTCACGATTTTTTGAACCCCACAACTGTTCAGTTCAGTGTTTTGTTGTTTTCTAGGGATTGTTTGAACAGAAAACCAGTTGAACATTTCAGAGAAAGAGATATCAGAGACAATACATTACTTATATTTTAGGTAGGAAGTTAGATGAACGAGTGAAAACTCCGTAATAGATCAGGTGATATTTTGCATCACTCACATAAGTTTACTCACACTGAATAACTTCATTTTCGTTCACATATTTCAAATCTACAAGAAGAATTTCATATAGGCTATCATACTCAGGGGGAGTTCAAAATAATATCCTAAACACCTTGAACAACAATAATTTATGTGAATGCCATTATCATCAGTTATTCACGAGGTTATTCAGATCACACATTGTATGACCATTTTTTGAAATACTTTGCAGAGCTCAATCTTGAAGAATTAAATTTTGTTTGTTTCACAGATGCTTGAAGTATTCACCACCAATTCTTTTATTTTTTCATTTCACCAAAAATATGCGTGCATAGTTTATATCACTTTCATTGAAGATAGATAGTTAAGTGGTTATCAGTGAACCAGGCAGCTGAATTCAGGTGTTGAAAAACAATTATGTAGCAGATCAGATGGTACATTCAAAATTGCAATGCTTTATAGAGAAATTTTATGGATTGACCGATATCGAAAAAAAAAACACTTAATGACTCACCCGTATAATGTTATTTTTATTTTCAAAATTGACTGTCATAGCGTAGACAATACGATACGGTATAAGCATAGACAAATAGTCTAATTTGTGGCATCAGCATAAAGTCTGTATATACACAGAAAATAAAATGGTTTTATTTGTAAGGAGAATAGTCGATGAACTTGAATAGTTTTCGAATCGAGTAGAAACTTTTTTTATAGTAATGTCAATTCTGTGGCACCTAAATTTCAAGTTCACGCTGGGGCGACCCAAGGATATTAAACTGTAAAGGATTGCTCAATCCCTATGCTGGCAATGTAAACACGTTGAATGACGTCACTGATTCGACCTTGTTGTTCATTGGTCGAGGGGACGACCATCGGAAGTTATTATGTCGCCATTGAAACCTTTTGCGAAATTTCAAAATTGGAATGAATTTAGTAAATTAAAAATAAAATGGCCCTTTATATGACTTATATAAGTGAATGAAGTAAGTACATGCAATACAAAATGCTGAATATATGAAATCTTACTTTTATAGGTGAATTAGTTGTTTTGTGTGCTGTAACTGAGGGAATGAGCACGGCATGAGCACAGGCCTGAGGGTGTAGATGATTTAAGAAAACCCAAAACAACAAATAATTTCCATGTGTTTTTCCAAAACCCACAACAATTAGAAGTGGATTTCTTGATCTGGAAGACTTCCTTTGTGTAATCCAAGTGATTCCAGTAGATTAGTTCTATTTTATTTGATCAAGATTATGAGCAGGAACATGCAGGAACTACTAAATGAACCCTGAAGGTATATTATTATAATACATGCTCTTGAGGAGTAATATCTTGTTATTGTTGTCTTTGTATTGTAGATTTACTAGTGAAGAGATGATTGGAACACGAATGTTCCACTGAATAAGGTGTGACAGAAAATATTGAGAACATCATCCATATCCCAAAATGTCTCTGAACATTTTGCCCCATTTCAGAAAATGCATATTCTCTTCTGATCCTGAAATTATCACATATCTTCATCCCATAATAAGTAATGACTGAACTCACTAAATTGAAGAAAGCAATTCAATAAAAATAACAAATTGTGAAAAATGTCAAACAAATGTCAAACAATAGATATGGTAGATATAGTAAAAAAATCAAAATTGTTGGTGTATTATACTATGGAAATCATATTATATATTATATAAATTTTATAAAATCAAAATGTTTTATTTGTTCCATATACCTACTGTTCATATTACGATTTTATGATAGGTATTTCTTAGTGCCCTGAACTTGAATGGACATCATCCTTTGATCTAAATAGGTATAGACTTTTATTTTTGAGGTATTATAGGTAGATCACTGTTTCTGGATGCACTAAGAAACAATATAGGTGAAAGATAACATGATTTGTTGGTTGAAAATGGTATAGTATGTAATAAAATATTGTATATCATGAAATGAAAACTGCTACTGATTGCAAAATGATATGCCTACCTTAATAGGGAATGATTTATTATTGATCTATACAGTTTATAATGGATAATAATACATATATACTTGCGATGTAAAATGTACATGCACTACAAACTTCCGAGGACATTTTCAATTTCATAATTGCTTTCATATCTACTTCCACTGGACAATATCTAGAAATATATATTCTATATTCTGTCTCTATGTAATCTTTGATAGTACCCTAAAAAACTAATAGATTTTAATAATAAATCCTCATTTCACCACTATTTCCAGAGCTCACCTGGTATGAAATATGAATCATATCTAGCAGATTTTCAATTGAATTTTGATTCCAGGCAGCAACATGCATTTTTAATACCTTTGGTTCCAAAATTCACTCTGTAAATGATTTCTGTGACTACTGTAGAATATAATTCACTTCAATAATTATTCGGCCACAAACCAATAAGGTAAACCAGTGCCACAACAGTCTTCAAATAATGAAAAATCATGTTTTCATCCAATTCCTATTCCTGAAATTTTGCGAATGGAACTGATAATGGCTATAAACTGATTGTCCAGATATTTCATGTTCTCATATTGACTAAAAACTCATCAATTATTATTCTTTTGTGTATTTAAAAAATAACCTCCTGTGGAATAACAAAAATAAAGTGAGAAACTGAAACTAAAATCAATGACAAAGATGGATAGTCAACAGCCAATGAAATTACGAGCGGAGTCAGTGACGTCATACATCCGGAAGAAAAACTTGGTCGATTGAGCAATCCTTCCAACAGTTTAATATCCTTGGGGGCGACCCACCGGTGGATCGCATTGGCAGTGTACATACCCACTGGGCATTGCGGGTCACCGGTGGGTCGCTCCGACCTATTATAAGCGTCAGGCGTCGCGACCCACCCAATAAAATAATAATGTAATAACAGAACAAAAAAAAAAGGAAAAAAAAAAGAAAAAAAAAATACTACTACTTTTAATGAGGTTAAATTCATATTCAAGCTATTCATTTGTGGTCTAAACAAAAAATAGTGATGTAATCACAGAGAAAAGAAAAAAAATAAAAAAAATAAGAAGAAAAAACTACTACTACTTTGAATGAGGTTGAATTTATATTCAAGCTATTCATTTGTGGTCTCAACATAAAATAATAATGTAATAACAGAAAAAAATAGAGAAAAAAAGATAAAAAAAAAGAAAAAAAAAGATAAAAAAAGAAACTTCGCCTGAGAATTAGATTGGTCTATCTCCACTTTTCTTAAAAATTGAGTTGTATACATCAACATGTTCGTTAGAATTAGAATAGTCATTCTCCATCTCAAATTATACGAAATTCCCTTCAATAAAATGAAAATTTCTATAATTTTGGTCAATATCCGTTACATCAAAAAAATATATCGATATTATAAAGGGCTCTATCACGCAGAGCGCTCCCAGCCGATGGCACTCACGTTGCGTTAGTGAGTGTTACGTTGGTTAATGTCCTTAATGTGAAATGAAGATATATAGTTTCCGTAGTCTAAAAAGAGATAGATTTGTGTATTTGAATCTTTATGTGTGTGGCCAGTAAAGCATTTCAATAATCAGAAGAAATGTGATAATAGTAGCATTAGCAGGAAACTGGAAGTGATATGGAAGGAAGAATCTGGATTCATCAAAAAAATCAAACAGAGAAAGGAAATATATAGGAGAAAGAGTTACAATCGTAACTAAAGTTAAGAAATATGTCACAAGAGCAAGTAAAACGATACCATCGAAAAATATGGATAAATAGTAAAGAATAATCATTTAGAAGCTAATAATTCGTTCCTTATCTGTTCGCTATTTTCGCCAGTCTGTCATTCTATTCTTCGAAGCTACCGTGCAATAAAAAAATACTAGTTTAGTTTGAAGAGAGAAATTTTGGATAAATCATTTCAAATATCATGGATAAGCTGAACACTATGTACCTAACTTTTACCTCGACTTTCACATAATAAAAGCAAGTTGACGTCTTTGTTTTCGATTTATATATTGATATAGACCATAATGAACCGAATACGTTATAGTTTCATTCGATTTTAATTATGAGAATTAGATTTGGCTACATCCAGAATATATGGTCTATATCCCCAAATAAATGCTGAATTTGGTAAAATCAGATTTTTGGTCTATATCCAAAACCACTTTAATGAATTATAAAGAAACCACTCGGAGTATCTACTCGAAAATTGGAAGAAATATTCATATTTTAGTGGGTTTCCAGAATTACTTTTTTCAGAACTAATATTTCGAAAGAAAATATCGAAAATGTTGTTCAAACTTTGAAGCTTATTTTCTTGAAACTAACTTCGTGGGAGAAAGACCAATCTAATTCTCAGGCGACGCCATGTGTCGCTGCCTAGTGCTATAACATTAGAGTCAGATTTTGTCAGGCTGCAGCAAATGCACATATTTCAGGTTACCCGCCCTCTAGACAGATCAATCTACAGTATCGACTCAGAACAAACATTTTATTTTTTCAACTCACTTTCCTTTCACTTTCGAAATTCTTCATTCAGTTTAAGGTATAATACTTTGCATTATGGATCTACAGGGCTATTCAAATTCGAGTCTATGCATGAGGATTTCGATAACGGTAAGAGATAGAGGGTTGGTTAAATGGTGGCAAAGTAACGTATTTCAGAGGTTAATTATATGGATGAAAAAAATCTGACCTAGCTTCTTCAGTTCTGGAGTTATACAGGAAAAATTGAAAAAAAATTTTGAAATTTTACTGGTTAGTTCAATATTTCCAAAACACTCAATTCAGATGAAAATACTACATGACTCTTGGCATTCAAAAAAATGCAAGTAAAAATACAGGTCCGTATTTGAAAATTAATGGTTGAGGGTGGCCCAATCTATACGATACCCTGTATATAATTTTAATCCAGATATTTGAAAAGGCTGCATAAAGTTGCTATGGCAAAGTGGCAAAATTTTGAAAAAATCCCTGTAAATTAAAAAGATATAGGCAAAAGAAGAATTTCGAAATTCTTAATTTTCCCTGTATAACTCTAGAACTGAAGAAGTTAGGTCAGATTTTTTTCATCCATATAATTAACCTCTGAAATACGCTACTTTGCCCCCATTTAACCAACCCTCTATTTCTTACCGTTATCGAAATCCCCATGCATAGACTCGAATTTGAATAGCCCTGTATAAAAGTGTATATAACAATGACATGATGTTAACCCAAATTCATTGACATATATTAAAAAAACACCCTAGGTGTAGGGCTGGCTGTTGTTGGCCTCTAAAGTGAACCACTCTGCGAACGTTTACAGAACAGAGATCAACACCAGCTTCATAGGGATCAGGCAATTTCAGATGGTTTTGATAAGTTATTGACGCTTTCAGATATTGACGCTTTCAGATATCGGCAAGGAGAGTAAATAAAGATTTTTGGATTTAATGTGGTTTCTGTCAAAAAAAAAACAACGATATTTCCTATAAATATGATAAATTCATTTTGAGAATGCAACAATTTAATTTCGCCCGCCACGAACGATCTCTATTTTATAGATATTCTCATTCGTTCAATCGTTCCTACATTATCAGTCTCTTCGAGATTAACCCACCAAGATCAGTTTTTACACCTCTTCGTGGTCACTTTAGAGACCTTCAGAACGTCCCTTTCCAATGGCTCGTTCATCCAACGAATATCGAGACTTTGGAACTCATTGCCTAGGGAGGTGTACCCCGAGGCATACCATCTCCAGAAATTCAAGGAGAACACCAACTCCTACCTTCTTTCCCTTGGTTCTCACGATGTTCTCTGAACATTACCGGATATCCCTTTTCGTGAGAAACAGAACATGAAAGAAAGTAGGCAAGAGATCAGGAGGTTGCCCCCTTATCTCAGAAAAGAGGTTGGATTTTTCTTGTGGTTTTGTACTGAAAATGCCACCATCTTTGCTTGGGGGAAGAAATGAACAAGATAATAATGTTCTTTCAATTATCTTGGCGAAAGTCCATTTCTACATTCGCTAAGCTTCGATCTTAGTTTGGCGTCATATTCCATTTTTGATATTATAATATATTGTTAGGTGTTAATAAGGATAACAATTATTAACTTCTGCTCTAGCATCTGTTCATCTGTTGTCGGAAAGATAGAGGATGTTTGGATAACGTATTTACTCTAACTTGTAGTATACAGTTGCATTTGAGACTAAAAAAAAGAAAAATATTTGCTCTCTTTGTTGATTATAAGCGGGCGTTTGACTCGGTCAATCATGCATTGCTTTGGTTGCAACTCTATTCTTTGGTAGTCAGCTCTAGAATGATCAGTTTAATAAAGAATATCTATGATAAAGCAAAAATGAAAGTCAAAGCTCGAGAAGGCCTTACTAAGCCTTTCGATGTCACGACTGGGGTCCTTCAAGGTGAATCACTGAGCCCACTATTATTCGCTCTGTTCCTTCATGATATTGAGTCTTTTTTCCGCGAAAATGGTGCCAATGGAATCACTATCGATAGCAAAAATGATCTCCTGATGCTCCTATATGCTGACGATCTGGTCATTCTAGCTGATTCAGAAGTTGATCTTGGACGTAAACTCAGCATTCTTGAACGTTTCAGTGACAACAATGCATTGACAGTTAACGAAATGAAAACAAAAATAATGTGCTTTTCAAGAGGCAACTACAACAGCAATAACTTAAGATTTTCGTACAAAGGCAATCCTATCGAAATAGTAAAGAAGTTTGTTTATCTGGGGGTTACATTCTCTTCTCGTCTTTTTTTGCGGAAATGGCACACATATCTGCTGATAAGGGCAAACAAGCTGTAGGTGCGGTTTTATCGGTAATGGCAAAGACTAGGATGAACTCGTGGAGAGCTAGGGAAGAACTATTGAATTCACTAATCTTGAGTGTAATGACTCATTGCGCACCTGTTTGGGGATGCCGTTATGCTGATATTCTGGAAAGAGTCCAACTCAGTTTCTTCAAAAAAATTTTATCCCTTTCCACCAATACCCCAGGATATGACTTGAAGTAGGAAGAGTAAAACTTTCTTATAATATATTCAAGCTGGTCCTCAACTGGCTCATCAAATTGCTTGAAATGAAAAGTTACCGATATCCAAAATTATGTTTTGTTAGGCTGCTTCATCTCAACAATGACACTGATAGGAGATTCAATTGGTCCTTGCAAGTTAAACAGCAACTTGAATATGTGAACTTTCTAGAACCTTTGAAAGAAATCACAGGAAATATACTCCGACGAAATAAAAAAGTTTTGCTTTCTAGATATATGACTAATCTACGAAATGAAGATATTTCTCTTTTTTCCCGATCTGCATTCCTCACACTTAGCCAGTCTCTCACTGTTTCGTTTCAAACCCAAAACTACTTACACTTGAAAGTATCTCTTCAAGTTACTAGAATAATTTCGCAACTCAGGCTATGCAGTAATTATAATATAAAATTCACTTATTCAGGTTCAATATATCAAATTAATCCAAGAGAAATATGTTCAGTATGTAACCAGAATGAGTTTGAAACAATTCAACACATTTTATTTGACTGTCCCATATACACAACTATGCGACCTCCTAATGTTCCTTTTCTAGAAAATGTCAATAACTTGCTTGAAACTCTCAACAATATTACACCCTCTTCTGCGAAATCCATCTCAGATCATATATGCAATATTGTGAAACTTCGCTCATTCATCATCAATGAATAATTGTTTACACTTAGGTACTGTGAATTTAATCTCGTTTTTTTTTATCGTCTATACTTACATTTTGATATCGATAAAATATATGTGTCATCACTTTTTTTTTATTATATTCTTTTTCTTTTTCCTAATATCATCTGTATATTCTTATAATCATTCCAGAGCTTTTAATGAGTTATTTTGTTCAGATAATATTTACTTCATTACCTTAGACCAAAATGATTCGCTTTCAGATGATATTAGACTAGCTTTAGATCTATAGTAATAATAATCAAGATATAGACTCCATGTTTGTTCATAAAACTATAATGTTTTAAGGAAACAATAAACAATTGATTGATTGATTGACTGTTCATAATGATTTTTTTCATTCATAGATTGTTATTGATGGTTGTTATTGAATGTTTTTAAAATAGCTTTCAGCTGACACTTCACCATGTCATGTTTAATGGATGAGGGTGATTTATTCCTAGTATATCATATTAACTTGTTTGTCAGGCATCGACTACAGAGGTCATTAGCTATGTGAAAACAAGTTGTGTAAATAAAGATATCAAATCAATGGATTCCGCTCATAGTTTGGGGTACCTATATTTTCGTATGCGATGCTGAGAATTTTCCCAGGAAAAAGATGTGTCCACTCAGTGCTGGTTGCCATGGTTACGTTAGTGGAAATTTGGTGACAGTTTGAGGTTTCAGTTCAAATGACATCCAGAAGATGTGCTAGTATCCTCCTTTTCAAACAGCCTCGGTTGCAAATATCAATCAGTTACCGATCTTATTCTATCAAATGAATTAATATAATAATAAATTTTCGATAAGATATCTGTCATTTTAGTGCTACCTATACCTTACACCAATCAAACTGAAACCTTATTTGACTCATACTTATTCACTGACTATGATTGGCCGAGAATTCAGTTTTCTGCTTGACTAAAAGCGATCACTGAAAATGCCATATTCCTTGTAAACATCTGATGCTCTGCAGCTAACATGCAGATGTTGACGTCAATTCTAATTCAGTGGCACCGAATCAACGAAGTTTAGCCCATTGAATTTCCATAACATTTTGTGAGTGAAATCGTGTTATCGATTGAAATATTACAGGACAGTCGCCACCTACTCATATTTTGTTATTCAAATCTGCCTTCACCCAACTATGTTACCACTCAATCAGATTTGCTGACGACTGACGACTTCGCTACGTGCGAATATATCAACATCCGCTTATTGTTGCCATTCCGAACTCCAATGACCAATGTGACCATATATTGAGAAGTGTTGATGAAGTGCATATTGCTGATACTATACGATATGTTTCTATTCATCTCATTTAAATATCTAACTCGTGATATTTATTAGTCGAAACTGAGATGTCCTATTCAATGAAACGTTGCGACAACCCAACGATCAACTTCATGCGCACATTTTATGTTATTGAATGGTTCATCTGAATATGCATTCCTTTATCCTGAATCTAGGTATAATTCTTATGTTTTGGTACTTACCTCTACATTATTGCCAAAACAGTCTACTATGCGTACTTCCACAGTCTGCTACAATATGGTATCGAATTTTGGGGTACAGCCGTTGAGTCACCCTCCACATTTGTAATACAAAAAAGAGCAATTAGAACTATTTTTGGCTTGAGTTATAGAGAATCATGTAGGGATCACTTCGCAAATCACAAAATATTCACACTTACTAATGTATATATCTATAAAGTGTCACTTCTTATCCACAAAAAACGCGGCCTCCTCTTACATCCAGCCGATAGACACTCATACTCTACCCGGAATCAGTCAATAATTCTACCTAATTACAAATATAATAGAACTCGCAGGGGACACCTGTACATGGGAATCAAGGTCTACAATCACCTCCCTCTAACACTGAAAATGTTAACAGAAAGAAAATTTAAAATGGAACTCAAAAACTTATTGCACATTCATGTTTACTATGACTTGGTTGAGTTTTTCGATTCCAATATTAGTGATGTTTAGAACTAATGTTTTCTATTATACAGGGTGTCCCACTAAGGTCGGCGAGGTACGATATTATGGAAACCGTAAACCTTAGGGCTCCTAGAAAAAAAGGACTAAATCGGCCAAGAGAAATTGATGGAAAATATTTTCAAGTTCCAAAAATGACCGCTAGAGGGCACAACTACTATCACATAAATGAAAATTCGATTTTTCTCGGAAAATCACCATATCAAGGTACTGTATCAATGACAGAAATGAAGAGTTCAGCAAAATTGGCGTCAGTTTGTTCTTTTACTATCTTTCATATCTCGAAAAATAATGGTGGAAGAAGCTGTTGAAAAAATAATTTTTTAAATCGCTGTATCTCCTGAACCCTTGCTCCAAATTCGATCAACTTGGGCTCGTTTGAAAGATAATTTCACAATCATTCGAACGCTCTATTCGATGTTGATCTCCAGTTCACACCACGTCTACTAGAGGGCGTTGTTCACCCAAGGTTCAGTTTTTTCTGATTTTCTCAAAAAATTCAAGAGGAATGCTACAAATTTCTAACATTTCTTTCGAAGAGAATAATATTAGCTACAGTTTGATGAAAACCGCGATTCGATATCTTCATTCGTTTTTCAGTTATTCGCAAATAATTAATTTAACCTGAAAAAATCAAGTATTTTGTTGAAAAAAATATTCTATGATTTCCGTTTTCTTCAGTGAGTCTGCGTTGCAAGCGAAATATGAGGTAATTCAATCCAATTCACCTGTGCTAGTGATTAAAACGGTTATTATTCAAATGTTCAGCCTTTTGGTGCATTTGTGCGTTGATCCGTATACTATACGCAAAATAACAATTGATGCAAATACCACTTACCGATAATAAAAATGTGGATCCTACTAGTCAAGAACTAAACTGCGATAACGAAAAGTGACTTTTAATAATAAGAAATAGAAGAATATCAAATACCCTCTACATTCTGAAGCCATTTCTATCACACATCTTTATCGACAACGTGATACAAAAAAATGTCCCTACAAATGTTCAAAATGCATTCCATTATTTTCAATGCAACCAGCATGATTGAAAAACGATTCCCATAGATATCACGATGAAAATAGAGGAATATTTTGCATCCATTGTTATTTTGCGTATAGTACGGAATATTAGATCAACGCACAAATTCACCAAAATGGTGAACATTTTAATAATAACCGTTTTAATCACTAGCACAGGCAAATAGGATTGAATTACCTTATATTTTGCATGCAATGCAGACTCAATGAAGAAAACGGAAATCATAGAATATTTTTTTCAACAAAATACTTGATTTTTTCAGGTTAAATTAAATATTTACGAATAACTGTAAAACGAATGAAGATATCGAATCGCGGTTTTCACCAAACTGTAGCTAATTTCATTCTCTTCAAATGTATTGATACAAATTTGTAGAATTCCATTTGAATTTTCTGAGAAAATCAGAAAAAACTGAACCTTGGGTGAACAACGCCCTCTAGTAGACGTGGTGTGAACTGGAGATCAACATCGAATAAAGCGTTCGAATGATTGTGAAATTATCTTTCAAACGAGCCCAAGTTGATCGATTCTGTCTGAGGGTGAGTATTTATAAAAATTTCCATTCTGATTTGCATCAAGAATTTTTTGCAGCGATTTGCATCAAAAATTTGTTTTTTAGCAGCATAGCTCTATAAAATTGATGTATATCAACATTGAATTCATTTATTCGATGAGTAATTATTGGAAGATTTTCATATCGTGAATATATACCTACAGCGTGTCGAAGCCAAATGAAGTGAATTCAGTATCTCAATAATTGAGCATATTCATAAAAAATTTACATCTTGCAATGTACAAATTTCAACCCTAAATTCAACCTTCTTTCGAATGGCACTTGCAACCTTTGAAT
The DNA here is from genome assembly GCA_029955515.1 of Chrysomela aeneicollis. Lineage (NCBI taxonomy): Eukaryota > Metazoa > Arthropoda > Insecta > Coleoptera > Chrysomelidae > Chrysomela > Chrysomela aeneicollis. The sequence continues at coordinate 4,035,252 of JARUHQ010000018.1, read as the reverse complement.
TTTTGAGTGGCTAATTCAGTATCGGACTGGCCATCATATATAATATACAGGCTGTCCATATTTCGAGTGCCACTATGGGGATCTCGCTTATCTTAACAGATACGAATTTGGTTAAATTGGGGCAAAGTTGCGCATTTCAGTGCTGAATAATTATCTGAAATGAAATTTGAAATATCTATGATAGTTTTGAAAATATCGCCAAAAAACGAAAATTTCTGATTTTCATTTTTAATTTTTTGATGGTAAACCAATGATGCTAGACATTTCTAATTAAAACATTGTTCAGACACTTTTTCATGAAGAATTCGAATATGGCATCGTATTCTTGATTATTTTCAAGATGGCGGAGAAACACCTGTCAACTTCATTTTTTCTTATGAACGCAATTTTGGATTTAAACAATTTTAAATTCCTTTTTTGTTTCTCTTTATAGCAATGTATCACACATGGTGTTCCAATATCACATTTTTGCCAAAAATCAAATTTTTCACTTTTTGTGAAGAGTGCTTTGGAAAAAACAAACTATTCTTCTGTCGCGAACAATATTTTGACAGTTTGATTTGTCTGTTTGGTGGCGAGTTGCCAGTTGAATCAGACCATATGACAGTATTTAGGAAATTTGGATTTTCCTGGATCTGATTATTTACAAACATGCAGAAAGCTACCCGTCGTTCATGATCTCCGGGCGTTTGAGAAATATGAACTGCCCAAGGCCGATATTTGTGTTTTTTAAGAGTTCTCCAAACAACTTGATGTGATGGCAAATTGAGCTGGGCTGCAACTTCTCTTGTGGAGACCGATGGATTGTCCTGCACCTGATGATTCAATATTTAATCATTAATATTTTGGTATTTGTAATCATGTAAAATTTTTACCGCTTGCAAAATTCCCTGCTCATATTCATTGGGCATATCACCATATCCTCGTCTAGGTTTTCGAAATGAACCATATTGGCCCAAGTTTCAGTGCAGCAAAGAAAAATACCTCAAGCTAGGTTGTTGCCGCTCTGGATAACTCTGAAAATACGCTGCCGCAGCCATGTAGGCATTTCGATGTGAGGTATAGTAAATTTTAATCATTTCTCTTTGTTCTTCACTTGAGAAATGCATTTTTGCGATGAAACTAGCACAAACGTAAATGACACGACTCGAGATAGATCAAACTGTCAAAATATTGTTCACGACAGAAGAATAGTTTGTTTTTTCCAAAGCACTCTTCACAAAAAGTGAAAAAATTTGATTTTTGGCAAAAATGTGATATTGGAACACCATGTGTGATACATCGCTATAAAGAGAAACAAAAAAGGAATTCAAAATTGTTAAAATCCAAAATGGCGTCCATAAGAAAAAATTAAATTGACAGGTGTTTCTCCGCCATCTTGAAAATTATCAAAAATACAATGCCATATTCGAATTCTCCATGAAAAAGTGTCTGAACAATGTTTTAGTTAGAAATTTCTAGCATCATTGGTTTACCATCAAAAAATTAAAAATGAAAATCAGAAATTTTCGTTTTTTGGCGATATTTTCAAAACTATCATAGATATTACAAATTTCTCTTCAGATAATTATTCAGCACTGAAATGCGCAACTTTGCCCCAATTTAACCAAATTCGTATCTGTTGAGATAAGCGTGATCCCCATAGTGGCACTCGAAATATGGACAGCCTGTATATGTATAATATAATATAATCAGGAAAAAGTAGAGAATAAATAACGGATTTTCGGTCATTCTTATAATTCTCCAAGAATACACAATTTCTGCTCACTTTGAACTCCGCTGTATTCCTTAAGTTCACGAAATAGGAATATTAGAGCTTGTAACAGTACTATCCGACATCTGAGAATGCTTTTCGAATGCCTCAAATTCGAAAATATCACATGGCACTGTCTAATCAAATAATAAATTAACCATAACCTTATTGAAAGATTTACCATTTGAACAAAAGAATAGTCATTTTTTGTTCATGCGCAATCATTTTGCACACTTTTGATTTGATTTGATTTTGAACTCTGACTGACTGTCTCCAGTGATATAAGTATGATTCACATTATCAACATCATGTTGATATCCACTATACAAAGAAAAATTAATATTCATGTACAAAAGCGAAAGTGGATATTCTATTCAGATATTTATCAATGTGAAATGGACCCTTTGCAAATCAAATGATAATTCACGAATTTAACGTCCACAAAAGTTTTATTGAATTTCAATTCGACTTGCATTATTTTACATGGGTGTTTACCATAAAGAGAAGTTGTTGCATGATTGCAATAAGTATATGGTTACTGAAAAAGGTATTCATTGCGATATTCTGACAACTAATTTTTGATATATGACGCTGCGGACTTCAAGCACTCGCAAATACGTACTGGTGCCATTTTTTTATATCAACATTGCGAGGTCACATCACCACGATATTGATTCCCTGCAGCTGCCCTGCAACCGCAACCTATAGATTCATGCAACATTACTTTATTCAACTCGATTCCACTTGAGAAGATGAATCCATTGAACTTCTTGAGTGAAGTTAAATCATTTATTGAAAAATACTTCAACCCAGTTAAGTATAGGGCTTCGTGGTCTTGTCTTAGTCTTTATACAAGACCCAGACCAAGTACCAGACTTGATGAATCTTCTCAAGACCAAGACCAACACTTGACTTTCGATACCAAGAGTCTTGGCCTTGGTCTCGAAAGAAAAATAAGGAACTCAAATATACTCAATATTGAGAAGAATCTGATGAAAAATATAATGACATTTCATTTCAATTATTTATTTTTTATATAGTAGGTTTTTACTCTATTCATCATTAAATCTTGAAACATCAAGACTTATACCAAGACCAAGACGACATTGATTTTTCGAGACCAAGACCAAGACGGATCAGCCTTTGTCTTGGTCTCGCGTAGCGCTACTTCAAGCACTCGCCAATAAGTACTGTTGCGCCTTTTTTATATCAACATTTCGAACCATATTAGTTTCCTGCAACTGCCCTGCAACCGGAACCGGTGGATTTATGCAACATCACTCATTCAACAATGAACTGTTTTTTTTTTCCTTCTGGTTCTCACGAAAGGGGATATCCTGTAATGTTCAGAGAACATCGTGAGAACCAAGGGAAAGAAGGTAGGAGTTGGTGTTCTTCTTAAATTTCTGGAGATCGTATGCCTCAGGCAACACCTCCCTAGGCAATGAGTTCCAAAGTCTCGATGTTCGTTGGATGAACGAGTCTTTGGAAACGGACGTTCCGCAGGTATCTAAAGTGATCACGAAGGGGTGTGAAGACTGAACTTGACGGGTTCATCTCGAAGAGACTGCTAACGGAGGAACGAATGTTGATATTTCAGAAGAACATCGCCCATGATAATATATATATATAATAGAGATAAATCGACAACTTTTCTACGGTGTTCCAGAGAAGTGAGCGAGTTTGTAAGCGAGGCATCACCGACGTGACGAATAACCCTTTTTTCGACAGAATACAATAGTCTCAGGATATGTTTAGGTGCCGCACTCCTGGGAACAGTATTCCAGAACAGGTCGGATATGTGCCTTATAGATCATAAGCAGCTGACTGGGAGTGAAATAGCTCTTGGCTCGAAACAAAAAACCAAGTTTTTGGGATGCAATTTTGGCAATGGATCTCACGTGATTTTCCCAAAAAAGGTTACAGCTGATAGTAACGCCAAGCATCGAAATGGATGACTTCAATGGTATGGTTACTCCTGACCGAATTATGTTGGGCACAGTGAGATCGAATTTTCTAGAGATGCTTGTGTTTTGTTTTCATTACCAGGTTATTAGATTCCTACTCGAGAATTGTTGCTAAGTCCATATTTATTTTGTTAACATTTCTTCCTCGGTTATTTCTGGTTTGACGGGTTGATATAGAAGCCCTGGTACTCCGCGAAGCTGTGTATAGGACATGGAGTTGCTTCCAACAAATCGTTGATATGAAGTAGAAATATTGTTGGTGCTAAAATCGATCCCTGCGGAACACCAGAATTTGTGAGTAGAGTATCAGATGAAATTTTATCGACCACTACATGGAGAGACCTATTTGAGAGAAAACTAGAAAGCATAGAACATAGCTGAAGGGTCAAACCAGAAGATGGAAGCTTTGGCGAGGAGTCCCTGGTGCCAAACTCGATCAAATGCCTTGGAAATATCTAATGCCACGGCTAAACTTTCTCCATAATTTTCAATAGATAGCTGCCATACATGTGGGACGTGAGCGAGCAGATCACCAGTTGACCTCTGATGACGGAAGCCATTATTGCCTATCGTTGACATTTCCCGAGTGCTCCAGATATTTCATGAGCTCGATGTTGAAGGCTTTTTCCTTGACCTTTGAAATAATTGATAGCATTGTGATAGGTCTGTAGTTGCTATAGGTAAGGTCTTTTTGCCTTTTTTTGGGACTGGTTTGTGCTCTTGCAATTTTCCAGATGGACGGAAATACCCCCAAATTGTGAGAGTGGTCGAACAACTTGCAAAGAACAGGTGTTAGTTCGGGGGCACATTTCTTGAGAACAATCGGTGGGATACCGTCAGATCCACAGGCTTTGTTGGTGTTGAGACCCAACAAAATATTTCTGATAGTACGTTGGCGAAAGGTGATCTCGGGCATATGATTGTCAATAGGTGTAATGTTCGGGGGTTGTTTTCCCGATGAATCCAGAGTGGAATTCCCAGCAAATAGGTGCGCAAAGATATTGGCTTTTTCCTGGGCAGTCGTAGCTAGAGTTCCATCTCCCTTGGTTAGAGGAGGAAATGAGCTGGAAGTGAAATTTCTTCCTACAGCGTTGGCGAAAGACCAAAATAAACGGGATCCGTTAGGCTATTCAACAAGTTTTGATCTTATTTTGGCATTGTGAGCATCTTTTGAAGATTCTATTGTCTCTTTGCATATGTCTCTAACCTCGACATATGCTTCTTTAGTCCCAGGGCACGGATTTTTTAGCCATCGATGCTGTCTGTTTGGAAGCGACAGCTCTAGAACAGTTTCTGCTAAACCAGGGCTTATCAGATGCTGTTCTTCCTTGCGGTGTTCGGTATGTAAGTTTGCATCCCCAACATCATGATTTCAGAAGTTGTCACAGCATATCGTGTTGGATCTACTGAAGAGAAACAAACTCTTTTCCATGGAAACGCTGAAAAAACATACGAAGACCTTCCCAGTCGGTCGAATTGTAATGCCACATGAGACAGGACGGTATTGTACTGCTCGATGGTAAATAGAATAGAACTTGTATCATTTATTTATACTTCAACCGAGTAAGTGATGTTGCATGAATACTTTACTGGTGGCTATTTCAAATACCACCCAATTCGGTTGGTACCCCCCGAGGTTATTCCCAAACGAATGCAGTTTTCACTTGTCCCGGACCATTTCCGTCGTTGAATTTCACATCTTGACGTTTCTTTTTCGTTATTTTCCAGGTCGCTGCCCAAACTAAGCAGCCAGGACGAGGACGGGCACACCCCCCACACCCAATTCAACGGTGTAGCCCACTTCGAGCCCATCCCGCATGACCACGATTTTTGTGAGAGGGTAGTCATCAACGTAAGTCACTGCCCGCCCAGGGTGGACCAAATTCGAGGCGTAACATGGGGAACTCGTGAACCGTGAGAGATCAGGGTCGGTTGAATTGTGGCAAAGTTGCGTATATTTGTGCTAAATGAAATGCTGTCGAGGAAATCGGGTGTTATTTGAGAAAAAAAATCCAAATTGAATGACAGTTCATCACTGCCACTTTTTCTTTCCCACAAGAAGGCATTGTCACATTGGCAATCCGACGTTTCGTCTTTATTTTTTCAAATACGGACCTGGATTTTTTATTCTGGATTTGGTTTTCTTTTGGTACCCTGATGATAATGACATATCACAACTATCGGAAAAATTAGTATATATGAGAAAAATTCCCTATTGAAATAAATGCATCTATCCATCTCTCTTTCACACATTGCTCTTGTTATAGGTTTGTTTTCGTTGCAGTCGTTAATGAGAGCGCTTCAAATATTCTACTTTGCATTGAAGTTAATTCAAGTAAGTGTGAGTGAATCAGTTCAGCTTTTTATACCCAAGTATCAAAAAAAAAGTATACTTGTTGATAAAAGGCACATTTTTCGAGAATTTCCCAAATTGTTGCTATGATGATCCGTTTTCATTGAATGGTTTCGTTTGCCGCATGTGCTTTCAACAAGGTGGTAACCTTTTTGGAACATTTGATTTAATACTACTTGATTTTCAATAATAGTTAAATGTGAGTCATTAAATGAAATGAAAGAAAGTTGAAAAGATTTTTTAAATAGGCAATTTTTCTCATATATACTAATTTTTCTGATGGTTCTGATAATAATCATCATTACTAGACTGTTCAAAATTCCTTTGTCAGATGAAGATTTTGATAATGAACTCAATGTGATTAAACAAATTGCTCACAATAATGGTTTTCCTCCACATCTTATTAATCGTCTCTTCCATAAACACTTCTCTAAATCCCTCAACCATAGCCTCAGACCCTTAAACAATACCACATCTAATATATATTGCTAATATTTTCCATCGTTTCACTATGGACATTAATATTTCGTTTTATACCATGAATTCCACCGGCAGTCTTTTTGTTAATACCAAAGATAAAATTCCCTCTCTTCAAAAACCTGGTGTATACAAAATTACTTGTTCTACCCCCCTTTGTAATGCTCTATATATTGGTCAAACTGGGAGATCCATACTCACTAGAGTTATGGTACATGTGAAAATCATTGAGGAATCTAGATCTTCCTATAGAGAAGAATATAATACAAAAAGTTCATTTGCAAACCATATATTAAATACACAACATTCTTTCAATATAGACAGTGACTTGGAAGTTCTGCATATTTGTCAAAAAGGTCAATTTCCTAATATTTTGGAAATTTTTGAGATTAACTCTGTTATGAAAGATAACAACAATTTGTAACGAACAAATACATTTTGATTGTATAAAATTCTTTTATTCTCTCTCCTTCAAATAGTCAACACAATTCTTGTATTTCACTCAAGTTTTTACTTTCTCTTCTACAATCTTCTCCATTAAACCTTCCTTGCAGTTACTCTCAAAATAATTCGTTTTCACTGTTCACTATCCTATTCCTTGATATTGACAGGTTTGATGTGGTGATGCTTTGTCTTTTGTTCTGTGTTTTATAGTTGTCATGTCATAGAATTTTCTTCATTGAATTTTCATGTACCATTCGATCTCCATTTTAAGATGAAGATGCTTCAATTTTGTAATTGTTCAAATTTTTCTTTAGAACAATGTTTTCCGATAAAATGTTAATCGGCAATACCTACTCCCATGATATGTATCAATAACACTTGAGCATCATGTGGATTTTTGTGTTTTTTAATATTTTGTATGATTTTTTCATCTACACGTAAGTTGACAAAAAAATTCATATTGTATAGCTTGGTCATTTTCACTTTGTCTTTTTATAGAACTATGAGTATTGGCTGATGATGGACCTAATTAGGTCCGAAACATGTACCCTTGTTTGAATTAAAGTTGTGGAGATGACATTGTGATTTTTGCTGTATAATTATCATCAGGGTACCAAATAAATAATAAATAAAAAATCCAGGTCCGTATTTGAAAAAATAAAGATGATGGTGGTGGGCCGAAGACGAAACGTCGGACTTCCAATGTGATATCGTCATCTTGTAGGAAAGAAAAAGTGGCGATGATGAGGTGCCAATCATTTTGAAAATTTTCCTCAAATGCCAGGAAAAAATCAAAACGATTTCACGAAATTTCGGTTTTTTTTCGGATACCTCCGGAAGAAGTGAAAAATCTCCGATTTTCTCGACAGCATTAAATTGAGCACAAAATTACGCAACTTTGTCACACTTCAACCGACCCTGTATCTCTTACGGTTGACGAGATCCCATGTCACCCCTCGAATTTGGTCCACCCTGTACATCGTAGTGGTCGTTCCGTTTCTTAATTTCCCGCGAGATAGATCATGAGCAGAAAGCGACTACTTTCCTGGCAAATACCACGCAGAATATCTATCTGCCCGCAGTCTATGCACCGATTCACCGAGTGAAACTGATCTATGGGTGGTCAGGTGTGCCTGTCTCAGTGTGATCAATGTCGCGTGTTAAGAAAACAGAAACAATTCAATGTTCTGCGTCGTGTTCGCCAGGAAAGTAGTTGTTTCATGCGCGTGGTCTACTCCTTTGAAAATCTTAGATGTTTATTGGTGAATTGTTGTCGGTAGAAATTCATTTCCATTTAATGCGGGTCAAACGCCTTCCCTCGTCAGACATTTTGCCTGTTCGTTACCTTCCTTACCAGAATGGTCTGAAATCCGGACCAGAAACAATCTATTGGCATCTCTTTTGGCCGTCTGATATCGATTTGGAAAATGCTCGGTGATAGCTAGAAGCTTTTGGAAATAATTGAATGATTGATAACTTTGGAACACAAAATTTCAGAACGTTTGGCAACGTTGTAACTCTGATAATGTCGAATCAGCAATGGAATGTTGCTAAACTGACGTTGAATTCGACCCAAATTAGAGTATGTTCAGCTTCTTGCAGACGGCGTCAATGAAACTGTTGAAGAAGACTTTTTGACAATTTTTGAGCCTAGATTTCTCGTAACCTCGTATGTGTTGTGAATATTCTTGTGTCACAAATATATCCAACAGTATTTTTTCCGAATTGGATATGAGGATGTAACTGTCACACCAATGTTCGAACTATTCGAAGCCAGTTAAATTTTGTCTTGAAGTTCAGCACTAGTATCAGCTGCAATGATGATCGTATCACCTTCATAGATCAAAGTACATGAGCCCCTAACCGATGTTGTTCTGGAGATCATTCACCACGTAAACTAGGAAAAGTAGAGGCCCCAGAACTCCACCATGAGTTATTCCAATCAAGATATCGTAGCTATCCCACTGCTAATCACCTACTTGCCTGCTCTCTGAGAGTTCTGTCAGATATGTACTCAATACAACGATGAATGGGGCCTCGAATGCCTAGAGCTCTTTGCTTAATTTTCAAGAATTTTGGATTGATTGTGCTGAAGGCACGAGTAAGATCAAATAATATACCTATACTACACCTTAATCCTGATTGATGCTCTTGTGGATATGTCGAATGATTTCAACAGATGCTGTATCGGTTGAGTGGTCAGGAAGAGAGCCTCGCTGGCTGGGGGTTATTATATAATGTCTGTTCAGGCTGTTTGTGGAAGGGGACGTGAATGCTATCAGATATTTTATGCATAACCCTCAATCTTTGAGAAAATTCTCAAAAAGTTTATCACTATCCTGGGAGTAAAGGTACCGATAACGGAGGGCTTTAAGAAGGCTACTTCTAGGAACTTGAGCCTCTTGCAGAAAAGCGCTATGCATTCGCAGGTTATACCAAAGAGAAGTCCCGTCACCAATCTGAAGACTTTTTGTCCAACTCGAAAAGCTGTTCCCTTCTTTGGTGAGGCAGTCTGCTTCCTCGGTCCGTCGATAGGTAATCAAGTTTATTTTAGATCGCAGTTCTGTTTCCATCACTCTCCAGGAACAGCTCAAAAAGCAGATCATGCTATTATTTGCCACGCTTAGAGATCATATTTTTCCTGAAATCGGAACTGTTTTTGTGATTTTGACTGGTTCACTATCATAGCTATATGGCTTGATATGTCGTCAGTACATTCTCTCAGAATTACAGCTAGAATCTGAATATTTGTTCTTCAGGATACGCATAACATGGAGTTTGTGCCTTCGACCTCATTTTCTGCAGACATGTAGGTCTGCGAAGGTTGCAGTGAAGAGCCTCTGGCCTCACAATAAATCCTACACAGATCTAAGTTGTATCAAGGCATATCTAAGCCTGAGTATTTGTTAGCTCAAAACTGTTCTCTAAAACTATTTCTAGTGCATTTCCAACTAAATTGTTGTGTTGTGAAAAAATCTAAGAACTGATACATCGATCCCACATTTCACAATCGTAGATACTAATTACGGAAAGAAGATGGTGCAATCAGGATGATAGTGTAAGGATCGCCAAGTCACAGAAATCCCTTCAGATGGATTGAGGATTGAAGATTATAGGGGAGGGGTCGTCAAGGCCATGCAGCCTCCCAGGCACCTTGACCTATCAGATCTTTTGTGCATAACCATCAATCTATTCGAGGCCCGGAAATCCGAGGTTTATTGCGAATTTTATCAGTTTCCTGGGAGCTAGGTTCCTCAAATCGAAGGGCTCTAAGAAGGTCCTTTCCAGGAACTTGAGCCTCTTGCCGAAGAGTGCTGGGCATTCGCAAAGCAAATGTTCTGCAGTTTCAGCGAAGTTCTCGCAGTAGCGGCAACTATCACTCTGTGTCCAGTAAGGAGTCCCGTTACCAGTCTTTTTCGTCGAACTCGAGAAGCTGTTTAGCTTTCCTTGACGAAAGGCTCACTAACCTTTTCGCTTGTCTTTGTCCTGGCACTTTATTCCAGTGAGATTTCATTTCATCTGCTTCCCAGCGTCGGAACATTTCTCTCAAGTGGGCTTTGGAAAGTCCACAGAAGGGTTCTGGGCCAAGAAATAGAAATTCTGTATTTGCCCCTTCTTTGGCAAGGCAGTCTGCTTCCTCGTTGCCTTCAACTCCCTTATGACCTGGTGACCTGGTTGTTCGCTGCCAGTTGTCTCAGGGATTGTTTACAGTCCCAAGTCAGCTTAGACTCACGAGTGTATGATTTCAGAGCTTTTAGTGCTGCTTGGCTATCTGATAGAACATAGATTTTTGCCCTTCGATTGTTCCTTAAGAGGCACTTCTGGGCACACCAAGGGGTTTTGAGAGCCTGAAATGTGGCCCTGTAAACTCCAGCCCTTTCATCCATCTTGGATACATCAGTATAACACACTAATGCATCCCTTTCCAGTTGAGGTCCGTTCTCTGTGCAAATTTGGTGGTTGTTTATGACCACTTCAAACTGCATTTCGGCATAACTGGCATGATATCTGTCGGTTTAGGGTTTCTAGGGAAATATTTTCCAAAATCTTCAAGTGTCCAGTCCGATTTCCTGATTTGAGATTTATTGTCTGACTCAGTCTGAAGCTTCAGATGGATAATCTATTGACGTATTTCATAACAAAGGAGCTATAATAATACAGTGGTAATCATTTTCGCGGCTACGGATAGCGAGAGGTTTTTGTGGATGGATTCGGTGTTGCTCCAATAAATAATCCATCAGATGATGAGGATGGCGTCACATTTTGTAAATTCGTGCAAGCATAGATAAGTTAATTTGGTAGTCGGGCTCAGTCGCTTCATACGCCAGTAGTACCCGAAACTATAAAAAAAGTCCAAATGGGCAAGTGAAACATTATGTCTATCTGATAACATCATATCTGAGACTTCAATAAAAATCGATCTAGTTTGTTGTTAACTTTGTTAACTAAGATAAAAGTAACAGTAGTCGTCACCTCAAGGTAAATTCAAACTTAATAATTTTGTATAACAGATATTTTATTATAAAAAAAATGAATTCAAGGACTTCGAATGAAGTGTCAATTCGATGATAGAAATAACTCTATTATAACATAATGCTCAGCTGAGACTATGGGAAAATAATGAAATAGTACCATTTGGCACAGTATACGTCATATCAAAATAGCACCTATAACAGTATAATTTTCCCTATGGTGCATCAGAGCGTTTCTCAGGCTGTTCTGATGACCTAGTCGAAATTACATTGTAGCCAATGGCTTTCGTGACCAAAATTCAGTCATCTGCAAGTCTCGCACGTTTTAATAGAAATATGTATTTATTACTCAATGACAAGTTATCGACAAATTGATGATAACTCATGACATCAAAATTCATTTCACACAAAACAATTTTCCATCGAATACACTGTGATTCTAAACATCCATTTCACTTTTTTACTGTGTAGCCGAAACGAAATCAACTGAACATAATCCGATAGAGGGTGATTCTGTTGAATGTGTGTACGACGTCACCTTTCCCAGGTCCAGTGATATAATTTATCAATAAGCAGACTTGGTAGAAATATTTATTTCTTTTACAAATTAATGACCAGTTATCGACAAATTGATAATATCTAATGAGATAAAAATTCATGTCACACAAGAACAATTTTTCATCGACTGCAGTGTGATTCTCAACATCCATTATATTGAAATAACACCCAGGTTTTTTTTACTGTGCTGTAGCCGAAATGAAATTACCTGAACAGAATCCAATACCGTGTGATTCTAAACAACAACAATTCATATCACACAAGAACAATTTTCCATCGAATACAGTGTGATTCTAAACAACAACAATTCATGTCACACAAGAATAATTTTACATCGAATACAGTGTGATTCTAAAAAACAAAAATTCATATCATACAAGAACAATTTTTCATCGAATACAGTGTGATTCTAAACAACAACAATTCATGTCACACAAGAATAATTTCACATCGAATACAGTGTGATTCTAAAAAACAAAAATTCATATCATACAAGAACAATTTTTCATCGAATACAGTGTGATTCACAACAACAACAATTCATGTCACACAAGAACAATTTTCCATCGAATGCATTGTGAATATCAACATCCATTATATTTGAATAACACCCAAGTTTATTTTACTGTGCTGTAGCCTAAATGATATTAACTTAACAAAATTCAATACAGAGTGATTCTCAACAACAACAATTCATGTCACACAAGAACAATTTTCCATCGAATACAGTGTGAGTCTAAAACAACAACAGTTCATGTTACACAAGAACAATTTTTCATCGACTGCAGTGTGATTCTCAACATCCATTATATTGAAATAACACCCAGGTTTTTTTTACTGTGCTGTAGCCGAAATGAAATTACCTGAACAGAATCCAATACCGTGTGATTCTAAACAACAACAATTCATATCACACAAGAACAATTTTCCATCGAATACAGTGTGATTCTAAACAACAACAATTCATGTCACACAAGAATAATTTTACATCGAATACAGTGTGATTCTAAAAATCAAAAATTCATATCATACAAGAACAATTTTTCATCGAATACAGTGTGATTCTAAACAACAACAATTCATGTCACACAAGAATAATTTCACATCGAATACAGTGTGATTCTAAAAAACAAAAATTCATATCATACAAGAACAATTTTTCATCGAATACAGTGTGATTCACAACAACAACAATTCATGTCACACAAGAATAATTTTACATCGAATACAGTGTGATTCTAAAAAACAAAAATTCATATCATACAAGAACAATTTTTCATCGAATACAGTGTGATTCTAAACAACAACAATTCATGTCACACAAGAATAATTTTACATCGAATACAGTGTGATTCTAAAAAACAAAAATTCATATCATACAAGAACAATTTTTCATCGAATACAGTGTGATTCTAAACAACAACAATTCATGTCACACAAGAATAATTTTACATCGAATACAGTGTGATTCTAAAAATCAAAAATTCATATCATACAAAAACAATTTTTCATCGAATACAGTGTGATTCTAAACAACAACAATTCATGTCACACAAGAATAATTTCACATCGAATACAGTGTGATTCTAAAAAACAAAAATTCATATCATACAAAAACAATTTTTCATCGAATACAGTGTGATTCACAACAACAACAATTCATGTCACACAAGAACAATTTTCCATCGAATGCATTGTGAATATCAACATCCATTATATTTGAATAACACCCAACTTTATTTTACTGTGCTGTAGCCTAAATGATATTAACTTAACAAAATTCAATACAGGGTGATTCTCAACAACAACAATTCATGTCACACAAGAACAATTTTCCATCGAATACAGTGTGAGTCTAAAACAACAACAATTCATGTTACACAAGAACAATTTTTCATTGAATATACAGTGTGATTCTCAGCATCTATTATATCGAAATGAAACCCAAGTTTTTTTTACTGTGCCGTAACCGAAACGAAATCAACCGAACAGAATCCAATAGAGGGTGATTCTGTTGAATATGTGTACTGACCACTGACGTCACCGTTCCACAGGTGAGCGGTCTGCGCTTCGAGACGCAACTGCGCACGCTCAACCAGTTCCCCGACACGCTGCTGGGCGATCCGGCGCGCCGCATCCGCTACTTCGACCCCCTGCGCAATGAGTACTTCTTCGACAGGAACCGCCCCTCCTTCGACGCCATCCTCTACTACTACCAGAGTGGTGGGCGGCTGCGCAGGCCTGTCAACGTGCCGCTCGACGTCTTCTCCGAGGAGATCAAGTTCTACGAGCTCGGCGAGATGGCGATCAACAAGTTTCGGGAGGTGAGTGGGGGTAGGGAGGGGGGGGAAGAGAGGGGGGGATGTAGTCTGAAAACCTGCAGCAAAGGGTAACTTTCACAGATTTTTACGAAAAAACTATTTTTTTTAATTTTGTGAAAGTCGATATCTTTTCAGACCTATGAAGAGATAGAAGTATTACTTACATTGTCAATAGGCAATAATATTGCAAACATGTAGATTATATGAAAGGGGTCGTTAAGGCTGTGTGCAGCCTCTCAAGCACCTCGACCTATCTATTTGAGGCCCGAGATTCCAAGCAAATTTCATCAGTTTCCTGAGAGCTAGGTTTCTGACATCAGAAGGTCCCTTCCAGCGCTCTTCTTGCAGAAGAGCGCTGGACAAGCAAATGTTCTGCAGTTTTAGCGAAGTTCTCGCAGTAGCGGAAACTATCACACTCTGTTTTAGCCATCTTTTTGAGGTGCAGTGACGAGTGAAGAGGCCCGTTACCAGTTCCAAATATATTTTATCCAACTCGAGAAACTGTTTATCTCTCCTTGTCTTTGTCCTGGCACTTTATTCCAGTGAGATTTCATTTCTTCTGCTTCCCAACGCCGACCCTCTTCTCTCAAGTGGGCCTTGGAGAGTCCACAGAAGGGTTCTGGGTCGAGAAATTGCCCCTTCTTTGGCAAGGCAGTCTGATTCCTCATTGCCTTCAACTCCCTTATGACCTGGCACCCACATCAAAGTGCCCTGGTTTTTCGCTGTCAGCTGTCTCAGGGATTGTCTACAGTCCCAAGTCAGCTCAGAATCACAATTGTATGACTTTAGAGCTTTAAGTGCTGCTTGGCTATCTGATAAAATATAGATTTTTGCCCTTCGAGTGTCCCTTTCGAGGCACTCCTGTGCCTGTACTTCTGCTTGAAAGATGGTTGGGGTATTACCAAAGGGTTTTGAGAGTCTGAAATTTGGCCTTGTTACTTCCACTCCAGCACTTCCATCCATCTTGGATCCATTAGTACACCACACTAATGCATCCCTTTCCAGTTGAGGTCCGTTCTCAGTGCTAATTTGATGATTGTTCATGACCACTTCAAACTGCATTCCGAAGTCGTACCTAACTGGCATGATATCTGTCGGTTCAAACATGGATTCTAGGGAAATTGTTTCCAAAATCTTCAAGTGTCCAATCCGATTTCCTGATATGAGATTTATTGTCTGGCTCAGTCTGATGGAACTGATTGCTGCTTCTTTCGTTAAAAACAAGTGCAATGGTGAAAGGTTCAGCATTACCTCTTAGAATGCAGTGGGGCACGTGAATATTGAAGCTTGACTTGTGCCGAAATTTGTTGCATTCTTGGCCACCATATCAATGAAGCATAGGTGACTATGGGTTTGATGATCGTTTGGTATGACCAATAGAACATTTTTGGTTTCAGACCCCATGTCTTGCCAAAGACTCTGCGGCATGTCCATCAGCTTGCTGCTATAGCCCTTGAAAGAATGTGGTTGAGTAGGCTGTTTAATGTCAGTTTTTGGTTTCTTATTACTGCCAAATATTTATTTTTTTTTGAAAAAGTGAGCTGGATTCCATTCAGAGTTGGAGCTTTAAGTTCATACTTTCGCCTCTTGGTAAATGGAACCAGCACTGTTTTGCTAGGATTGACATTGAGTCCTTTCAGAGTTGGGGCTTTAAGTTCATACTTTCGTCTCTTGGTAAATGGAACCAGCACTGTTTTGCTAGGATTGACATTGAGTCCTTTCTCTGCGCACCAGCTTCTGATTGTGTTTAGGGCTATTCGCATGCGATTGGAAATTATCCCGTCATGTTTGCCCTTAATGGTGACAACCAAGTCATCGGCGTAACCTTGAGTTGTGAAACCAGAATCATGTAGCTTGACTATCAGGTTGTCGACGACCAATGACAATAAAGCAGAGGCGACAAGGCGACAACCTTTTTTTACTGTCATCCTTACCGTCTCTTCTCCGAAAGTTGCCGCAATGATTCTGATTTTCAGCATCGATTGTATCCATCAGTGATGCGTTCATATTCCTTTTCTCTAGTGATCTAGTTATGGAGGCATGCGAAGTGTTATCAAAAGCACCCGCTATGTCGATGAAGGTACAAAGAGCCATTGTTTTTTCCACGTATGTTTTTTCAATGCTTTCAACTAGACATTGTAGACAAACTGTTTCTTGTGGAACGGTCTTAACTCGCTTCTGGAGTTCGCTTCTGATGGAACAGTCTATTATTTCCCCATTGCTTTCAGGAGAAACAAGGTGAGACTGATGGGGCGGTAAGACTTTTGTTTGGAC
Organism: Chrysomela aeneicollis; assembly: GCA_029955515.1. Classification (NCBI taxonomy): domain Eukaryota; kingdom Metazoa; phylum Arthropoda; class Insecta; order Coleoptera; family Chrysomelidae; genus Chrysomela; species Chrysomela aeneicollis. The sequence continues at coordinate 4,018,633 of JARUHQ010000018.1, read as the reverse complement.
GTCTTCCAGCCTTTGGTATAAACGCCACGGTATACCAAAGATAAAGCTGGCTTAAATACCCTATTCAAGGAAGGCTTTGTTATTTCTAGGCCATGTTGCAGTAAGACGGGAAATATTCTGTCCTTTCCTTGCGACTCAAATTGTTATAAGTTATCGATAGCCCATTTGATTCTTTGAGCTGTGAAGATCTTTCGATATAGGTTTCTGCAGCTTCTGAAGCAACTCCTCCCAGATGGGAGCTATGCTGTTCGTTCTCCACAACCTTTTCGGAGGTGCAGTGCAGTGTTTCTGCAGTATAACTCTTCGGCATTCAACTTTTTTAAGACGTTATGAATAAGGTAAACTTTACTTTTATATCGAACAATTCGGTTACACATCTCAATTATTCAGTGATCACGAATAAGTCACTGTTTCCTTACACGACCAATATGAGTAATATCACGAAAAATCTTCAGTATTCTCTACAAGTAGGTAACATTAAACCAAAAGCCAACTTGTAGATGATATTTGTCTCTCGTTTGTACCTACTTGAATCAGCAACACTGCTTAGTGAAGGTGTGGAGCGAAAAACTGATGATTCAGTAATTTCAGAATTGCATGCATGAATCATTCCATCGCTCTTGACCGTCCTACGTCATCATCGAATACTGCAATTCCCAATCTAGTTACAATGTGTGAACGGAAATAACTAAGCAAAAGCTTATAATAGAACAAGATTCGTATGAATTGTATAAAGTGGATGAATTCTGAAAAATCGCACATATGAAATGAGGAATGCGCATATTTGAAGCTCAACATGTTGAATTTCTAGAAATCGAAACAGTATGCTCATTTCACCTGGTTCTATTTCATACAAATCCCATGAAATTGAAGGATTAGTGCAGAGTTGAATTAAGAATATTCCCGCGTTCTTGTTGATTCTGAATATATTGAACTTCCACAATATTTTCGAGAAGGCTATCTAAGGAAAGAAAGTAGTGAACCAGCTCAGATGAGTATTACAAAAGTCGAGTTTTTTTGGGATATAATGCCCATGCGTTCAAAATAGACTGGAGTAAGACGAATGAACGGTTATTATTGCCTGATGGTAAAATTTTTTTCTCCATTCTGATGACCGATTATATGATACCTGATTGTTTGATGAAATAGACAACTGACAAAGTATTCGAGAATGAAGGTACGTGAAAATGCTGTTCATTTTCTGTGATATTGGGTTATTTTTTTCTTTTAAAGACTGATGCACTGAGAGGAAAACTTATGCTCATATTGGTTCATCATACAAGAGTAAAAATATTGACCAATGAAGTTAAGTTTTCCTCTGCGAATAAAGTATACCTAGTTTCTGATGAGATATATATTACGATCCTCGTAAAATAGTTTTTTTTTTCTACAGCTTCAACTATATACCAAAAGGACTGGTATTCCACTAGGACATTCCATCAAATAATAGTTACATATTCAGAAATCAATAGCATTTTTTCGAGGAATATGAAAGAAGTCTAGTGAATTTTTATAGTCAAGGAGGTCAATAAACTTTTTTATAGAGAAATAAAACTTTCTCACGTATCGGGAGATTGTTTATACTTAGGAGGATCATGAGAACATATACATAAGCAACATAATTCATCATCTCATTTCAACACTTCATAAAAATTTAAATTTCACTGGTTTTCTAATAGGTACTATGAGTATTGAATCACAATAACAATAATTGTTCAATTAAAATTGACCACATTGAAATCACAGGTTACATAGTCTGTTAGTATTATCAGATGTTTGTATTTTACTATTTCTTCTTTTTTCTATGTCTACTGTCCCTCTTTTCTCTCTTTCTATAGCTTGATATATAAATAAAAACGTCAACGAACTCTGTTTCACCTGATATGCTTCTTATTCACCATAACCTCAGTTACCTATGTAATCTGTACTTTCCCTGAATTTCCGATAGGATTACTGAATTCAAATGAAATATCTTCAAGAAATAATATCTGCTGACATGATAACAATCCAGAATTGGTTCCAATTTACTTTTCCTTGACTTCCAGGATGATACCTAAGATTAACTTCAAATGTTGAGTATCAGATGTGCGTAGGAACCTATAGGGAGTCAACTAATAGAAGACAAGAGTTGAGAACATTTCTTATCTTGGTTTTATATCTTGAGATCAGTGGCGAACGAATTCGAATCCACCACTGTCCTCCCATTTGGACTGTGCCATAACTTTCTGGGGGCTACTTCAGTGTTTATAATGCAGATAAAGGCAATTAGATAGGTATATTTGCAAATCAAAACGGAGAGACTGTGTACCATTTTTAAAATAAATTAAAATGTATAAACTCGTTTCGAGTTTCATATTTCAGACTGTTTTTATACCTAGACCATGAAAATATATTGGAGTATATGAAATCGATGACATCCCTCATTATTCTCACCAGACTAACAATAACTTTAAGTAACCTATTAAAACTACCAACTCGATAAATAATTCTTAAGTTTGAAATGTAGTTGAATCATATAATAAATCACCAGTGATAAGAAAGGAAATTTCTAGTTTGTAAGAAACAATAGAAAAGAGTACTGATAAAGGATAGGGTCTATTGTGTGGAGGAATTTTACGACAATATACTTAACTTTTTTTCAAATTCAAATAAGAGCTCAGTAGTTATTCAATCAATTTTCAATATTTATGATCATAAATGAATTTATTTATGGATAGTCTTGTTGATATATGTATGTTACTTCCTATACATGATTTTGTTTATTTACATAAGCCGATATTTCTTCATCTCCTGTAGAAAATTTTTTTTGTGAGCAGGAATTTTTCAAATATTATAGAGGTCAATCACTTTTTCCATTTCATCATATTGTCTTCCAGCAAATTCAATATGTTTTGTTACCAACAGTATAGACCTATGACTTTAATACTGCGACCAAAAGTCAGTCGCCTCCCCCCTCGTAACTTCTCTGTTTTTCATTTCACAAAAAAAAATTCACACAGCAATGCATGTTTGAATTCTACATTGAATTTAGAACAAGTATAATTTCTCGAAAATTGGAATTTTTTGAATTATGAACACTTGAAAATTATCATTTTGAGAGAAATTCAGCGAGAAAACCATAAGAGTTGGTACACTAGGTATATTACTGTCCTGTCCTAACTTTTTGAAAGCTATCTGATAGGTATTGCTAACTGCTGTTGATGGGCACGGTTTTTTCTTGCAAAAGTAGCTCGAGAAGTAGTCAAAATGAGAATTTACAAGTGTTCATAATTCTAAAACTATCAACTTTCGTGATACGATACCAATCATCATAATTGTTCAAAATCCAATGAAGAATCCAAAACTACAAAGATATACAGGGTTTCCCATTGAAAAAATAAATTACTGAGTTGCTGCGCTTTCTTTGAGACACTCTGTATGGATAATACTTGAACCATCAATGAGACCGAATGATTATCCATACGAGTTTTGTATTCAACATTATTACTTGAGCTCAATTTATAAACTCCGCTGCCGTAGCTACAGTTGACGCTCCAGTAACTGTTCGTAGATGGAATGTGCTAAAAATAAATATCTGTTCATAAATTCCGCAGTTGCCGTCGGATATCTCTTCAATCCATTTTGGAACGGCAGTGTCAACTGTAGCTACGGCAGCGGAGTTTATAAATTGAGCTTTAACCTCTTAAGTGGCCGACAACAGAAACGTGAACTGCATCGGAGATGGCCGCAGTTTTTGTCGCATGCGGATATATACGTCTAAGCCATTGTTTTGAATTATGACGTATTTATTCGTCATAGCCATTCGAAAATCTCACTGATACATGATTTATATAATATATTTGTACGAAATGATACACAATTGAAGGAGGTTGGTATATAATAATCGAATCATTATAGAAACATATTCAAATATTCAAAAACAAGAAGATTTCTCCAGGAAACCAAAAATAATTTTCTCCCCACTACCCCATCTGAAAAAAAAATCATTGAATAAAATAGTATGAGATAGATAATTTGTGTTACATAATTTTTCATTCGGTAGTTACAGGCAATAGTCATCCGGAAGTATGGTAGATCTCGAAACATGGAGCCGGACATAACCCTGTATAACATTCTTTGCACCAGTGCCTTGACTCTTTTCTGATTTCTTTGACGGCACATACAGCACACCTGAAAATATATAGTTTATAGACTATCTAAACCATTGAACTTATGCATTCGATATACTATGAGATCAGTAACCCACCTTTTTGTTGGTTTAGCCTTTGTAGTGGGAGGAATAATTGATGGAAAATGTCGCTCAATGTATCTGCATGGCATAGGGGTCTTTGATCTTCGTGGAGCTGTTTGATTTGGTATACAATATTTTTTTATCATTCTCTCAGTGAGTTCAAGTAGAAAGTTTATCCTTTTCAGCTTTCCACCATTTTTTTTATATATTATATATGAATTTAGTGTCGTTACACTCAAGAAATGCCAAGAAATTTTGATATAATATTTTTTTACTCTATTTCTTGAAGTGTTGTAGAAGTGAAGATAATTGTCAGTGAGATCTACACCACCCATTTTTTTGTTATTTTCCACTACGCACGAAGGCTTTTCAACTTCTCCGTTTTTAGTTTGAATTTTTTCCATAGTTTCGCCATGAATAGTGGTGATCATCAAAACATCCTTCTTATCTTTCCATTTCTGTACCATGATTTTTTTTCTGTATCTTGCAATTGTTTCCCCCTTGGAAAGTTTTTTCTTCATATCCGATGAAACGTTTTTCCTATTTATTCTCATGGTGCCTATGCAGTCAGTTCTATTTTTCACGAGATTATCAACTAAGTCGACGCTTGTGTAGAAATTGTCTAAGAAGAGTCGATATCCCTTGCCTAGTAATGGGTGAACAAGTGAAAAAACTATTCTTGAAGTAATTGGTTCCCCTGCATAAGCCTCCAAATATTCTGTATCCACTCCAGTATAGATAATAAAGTTGAACATATAACCTGAACAACTTTCACATAAAGCATATAATTTCATGCCGAATCGTTTACGTTTTGATGGTATATACTGCTTCCAGCCTAGCCTACCCTTCCATCCTATAAGAGATTCATCAATGGCAACATCCCGGTCCGGAATGTAAGATGTCATGAATTTTTGTTTTAGGTGGTTCAAAATTGGCGAAACTTTTTCCAGTTTTCTCTGGCTTGTATTTTCGTGCAGAGTTGAGTTATCAACAAAATGTAAGAACTTCAGAAGAAGATGAAATCTTTTCTCAGTCATAATCCTAGGAAAAAATGGTATCTCGATACTTTGTCGCCGAGAAAAATACATTTTGAATTCTGGTTTGGGACACAAGCCCTGTAATATCATTATTCCTATGAGAGTTCTTATTTCGTCCTTATCAGTCTGTTTCCATCTCCTCACTCTGGAGTTAGGTTTGATTTTATCATTATTATTTATGATTAATTGAATGGCAAACCTATTGGTTTCTTCAACAATATGGTCAATAATACGATCATCAAAAAAAAATGCTCAAATATTTGCATTATATCATCAGAATTCATCTGTGATCCAGAGTTTTCTGTGAATGGAAATGCAGGACGAGGAATACCGTTTTCCGTCCAAGGCATATCAAAAGTCACCTCATGCTCATCTGATTCTGGTTCCGATTCATCCTTACTCTCCTCGCTATACTCGGAGCCCCCTTCATAGTCACTAATTTCACTATCCGATTCAGACATTATTTATGGTTATTTTTTACGAATATTCATTCAATTCAAACGCGTCTCTGAACACTAATGATGCTGCTCGCTTTACGCCAATTCGCCTCCCAATACAGGCTAAAAATAAAAAGATTTCGATTGGCTATCGCGACAACACGTTATTCGAAGTCTTTATAACAATGTAATTTGTCGCATGCGGACGTATTCGGCTTAGCCAGAGAGAGCTCATACAATTTTGTCATGGCGAATATATCCGCCATAGCCATTATGTGGAACTCTTTGATGCGCGGATTTATCCGTTCAAGAGGTTAATATGTGAGGTGAATTTATAACAGAAGAAAAAGACATCATTATGTCTTACAACAAAACCTTGGGTGGAATACCCATACTTTTTCTTAAGTGCTCTCTGTCACGAGAATTCAATTGCCGATCAAGTATTGATTTCCATCCTTCTCGTAGGACGAGGGCTTCATCAAGGAAGAGGAGAAGCCGCTACCGACACCGGAGTTCCAGAGGAACGTCTGGCTGTTGTTTGAGTACCCGGAAAGCTCGCAGGCGGCCAGAGTGGTCGCCATCATTTCGGTCTTCGTCATCCTTCTGTCGATCGTGATATTTTGTCTGGAGACGCTGCCAGAGTTCAAGCACTACAAGGTGTTCAACACTACGACAAACGGCACCAAAATCGAAGAAGATGAGGTACGTATGTGCGTCTCAACGACGATCTATCGTTACGTTAACAGTTCATTTGCGAATGACATATCTATTCAGTATCGTTGTCGTTGGAAAATAATATGGAGACATTAGTTTAGATTCGATTGTAGAAGGAGAGGCTGTGAGAGCTATGCAGCTTCTGATGTACCTCGATCCTTCATGCATGAACTTCAATATATTCGAGGCCCAGAGTACGCTAAGCGAACCCTCTCCAAGAAACTGAATAACCTCTTTCATAAAAGCGCTGGACATTTGCAAAGCAAATATTTTATAGTTTCAGAGAAGTTCTCTAAGTAGCAGCAACTATCACTCCCTGATTTGCCCATCTTCAAGGTGATACCTCAGAGCGCAGTGTCTAATGAGGAGCCTTGTCACCAGTTTAAAATTTTTCTTGTCAAACTCAAGAAGCTGCTTAGCTTTCCTTGGCGAAAAGCTCACTAGCCTTCTTGTTTTTCTTTGTCCTGGCACTTCATACCAGTAAGATTTCACGAAATGAAAGTGATCTGGTTGTTTGCTGCCAGTTGTCTCAGGGATTGTTCGCACTCCTAAGTTAGCTTGGACTCACAAATGTATTACTTCAGAGCTTTTAGTGCTGCTTCTGATAGAATATAGATTTATGCCCTTTGGAGCATTCCTGGGCACATCTCACAAATGTCTATAGCATGTACCTCTGTTTTAATTATGATTGGAGTGTTACCAAGGGGGATTGAGAGACTGAAACCCAACCCTTTCTTCTATCTTGGATCCATCAATGTACCACAATTATGCATCCCTTTTCTGTTCAGGTCCCTTCTCTGTGCAGACATGGTGGTTGGTCTTGAAACATCAAGACCAAGACTACATTTATTTCACGAGACCAAGACCAAGACTGAACAGTCTGGTACCTACCTGAGTACATTACTTGTGGGAGATTTCCCCTACGATATTTTATCTTCGCTTATAGGTGTATCAATAACGATACACAGATTGATATTAGATTCGTGAACATCTGAGACTTCACAAAACTGAAAATTGTACACCTCCCAACTCTTATTCCTACCAAAGGTCAGATATTATAGACCACACCAAATGTTATAGTGACAATACTGGATGGAGTACTGGAATCCTCCATTGAGTTGTTCGCGTCCTTTTTTTTTTTAAATTATTTCATTACATTCAACATTATACATTGTGTGGGACATGACATATTCTATTTTATTCTCTGCATGAGAAAACAAACCTCTTGACGGTTGACCCCACCAAGGATGGCCTGGTGGCCGAGAGAACTTGCCACATCCCACAAGTCAACCTCAGAGTTCGCCATTTCGTAGGAAAAGTCCCTTTTAGTGGCTATAGTTTTGTGATCCGGCTCAAGGCTCTAAAGAATCTGAATCGTTTTGTTCGTTGTATGTTTTGTCGTAGTCATGGGAGGAAAAGATTACAAAAAACCTACTTATTCATGTTTTCTTCAGTGTGCGGCTAGGATATGAAGGGGGTGAGGAGGAAATGAGCATGTGGTAGGATAGGATCCTCGATGCAGTCTGTAGCTTTTGATTTTCGACGACCTATCTTTTGTCGATAGGCGAATACTCGTTAAAGAACTGTTCTCTTGTTCTCTTACTGGATATTTGGAGCGGCTTTGCCACAAGCTGTCGTAGGGGGCGGTTATTCTTTTTCTGTCATTTCGGTGAAAAGATCAGTGGACTCGTATATGAGTCCATATTTTTTGTGAATATTATGTCCTTGTCGCGTTGTAGTTATGTTTCGAGTCAAGTTACTGGACTTTATGTGGTGTCGATAAGATTTCTTCTGTGGATATAATCGTTGGTAGGTCATGACAGCGCGTGCGCAAGTCTACCACTCGAAAGTATCTATCATATCACTGTTGGTGATAATACGAAGTACTTTATTCTGCATCACCTGTAGATAATTCACCCAGTCAGGACCGGTCTTAGTAGGGTTTAATATAATAGCAGTTTGTTGTCGAATGTTAGGACTGAGTTTCTGGATTTAAGAGAGATTTTTGATTGTAGCCCAAGTTTTCTTTATTAAATATTTGGTTATTCCTCTGGAGTTCAAACGCTTGTCCAGTTTCACTCCCAGGTATTTCACAACGGAAATATCGCTTACTCTCACATCTCAAAAAATCCGTGTAATTCGTTATTTGTGAATTTTCTGGTTGAGTTTAAGACCTCTGTTTTCTCCTTCACACGGATCTTTGCGTCGAAGTATGGCATGACTGCCTGTCCAGGTGGATCTGCACCTGAGTTTTTGCGATATCTGAGACGACCGAGTGCGCATATATGGCCGTATCGTCGGCATATAGTGCGGTACTCGTTCTCACAAAGACAGGGAAGTCATGGGTATACAGCGATTATAGCAAGGGCGAGAGACACGAACCCTGTGGAACACCTGCCTCGAGTGGGAATAAACTTGCAGACACCGCCCCGTTTACTCGTACTTTAATGTTTTTGTCGCTCATATACGAGTCGATGATATTGATTACATCGTCCGGCATCTCTGCTCTAACAAGTTTGGATATGAAACCCTCATGCCAAACTGTATCGAAGGCTTCCTCAATGTCATGTCAAAGTTGTTTGCATAAAATAATACTCATTTTCTTCGATCACTACCGGTACCTACTAATTGTATGAAATCATTTTCAATAATGAAATGTTCACATTAATACTCTTAATGAGAAATACATTACTTGCTTTTCATATATTTTGTATATATTCTCAATCGAATTTCTCCTGAATTTTTGATGATATTGAAGATAATGAATTTCAAAAACCTACGAAAGAACGGTTCGATGTAATGGACTAGATTGGATTAGTACTTTCCGTACCTAGTACCTACACAAACTATGAGTAGGGGAGACCGGGGCTGAATGGCGCATGTACTAGTTGGCGCATGTGAAATTTCATTACTTTATAGTCCACATGGCAACAGCGCATCAAACATTCTGGAATAAGTTCGGCATCTCCGTCCTACACAGAAATTATCCTGGCGATCTCAGTTGTTAAACGGAAGTAAGAGGTGGAGTTTTGTTTTTATACTGTCGCAGTAAATAATACATATTCCTTCTTTTCTTTGCTGAGCTTGAAAGTAAGTGAAATCTCTATATATTTCTCATCACATTCATCAGATTATACTTTTGGTAACCTAACTACATCGTTGTTCGTTTATAGACATGAATGATTTTCGTCAAATATTTGATAGAAAAATAAAAATGGCGAGGGGGCATGTTGTCTCATGAACATTGGGGTAATTTGGCGCTGCGCCAAGTTGCCCCCATATAATAACTGTTCCATCATAAATATTTTCATTTTCAATTTCCAGATCCTAGGATGAGAACATATAAAAGAAAAACTGATCATGGAAAAACCCCTAAGGATATAATGATAAGAGCTGCGAAAGAGGTGCTGATAGGTAACAGATCCAGAAGAAGTGTAGCTCAAGACTATGCCATTCCACACAGAACACTGACAAGGTTCTGTTCGAAATTGAAAATTGAAGATCTACGAGTAGATCGAACAGATAACCTGAGAGTTGGTTATGTAAAATCCAGAAAAGTCTTTTCTGAAGAAGAAGAGCAGTACCTGAAAGAATATATCGAAAAGGCTTCTGATATTTATCATGGTTTATCTCCCAAGGAAGTACGAAAACTCACCTATGAGTATGCACGTCACTTACAAATCGTGTATCCAGAGACTTGGAACAGCAACAAAATGGCCGGTCCTGATTGGTTTACTGCGTTTCTGAAGAGAAATGGAACTTTGAGCATTCGGATTCCAGAAGCTACAAGTCTGGCTCGATGTATCAATTTCAATAGGGCCACAGTTAACGCATTCTTTGATAATCTCAAAACTGTTCTAGAGAGAAATAATTACAGTCCACAGGACATCTGGAACATGGATGAAACTGGTGTTACTACGACTCAGAAACCAGATCGAATAGTCGCTAGAAAAGGATACAAACAAATAGGTAGAATAACTTCGCAAGAGAGGGGCACACTGGTCACTGTTGCTGCAGCTGTTTCAGCAATTGGAAACAGTATCCCACCATTTTTTATATTTCCCAGGGTCAACTTTAGGGATCATTTCTTAGTATCTGGTCCTATAGGTAGTGCTGGTGGGGCTAATACATCAGGATGGATGAAGGAAGAACATTTTGTTGAGTTCATCAAACATTTTGTTAAAAATGTGAGAAGTTCCAAAGAACACCCCGTTTTACTATTGCTCGATAATCATAGCTCACACCTCTCATCAGAGGGATTGAATATCGCGAAAGAGAATGGTGTGACCTTATTGACTTTTCCCCCTCATACATCACACAAGTTGCAGCCCTTGGATCGAGGGCTTTTCGGTCCTTTTAAAAAGTATATAAATTCAGCATGCGATGCTTGGATGACAAACAATCCTGGAAAGACTATGACTATATACGACATTCCAGGTATTGTGAAAATCGCTTGGCCACTCGCGAATACTCCAACGAATATCATGTCTGGTTTCAGGGTATCGGGAATTAGTCCATTCAATAGGGATGTTTTTGGTGATGATGAGTTCATGCCAGGTTTCTCCACCGATATACCGATAGCCTCAAAAGTTTTAATTGAGCCAGTAAACACAGATATACTAGAAATGCCAGGAAGAAACGTTGCAGACGACGTTGCTGATGACGACATGAATGAAGTTACTCATGGGATAGGAAATAATAAAGAGAACCAAATCGACACCGAAAATTGTCCTGACAAATCTGGAAGCTCGGTTCAAGGATTACAGGAAGATCCAAGAAATCTACCTTCGTGCAGTTTCATGGATGTTTTGAACACAATTCGACCATTACCGAAAGCAAAACCGAAGAATACGATATCTACAAGAAAAAAGAGAAAATCTGTTATACTCACTGACACTCCTGAAAAAAATGCTTTAGAAGAAGAGGAACAGAGAAAAAAATTAAGAAACAGAAGGTGTTGCAGGTGAAAAATAATTTAATGCAGACAAGGAAACAAGTTACGCGAACCCAGAAAAGGTCACCAAAGAAGAGAAAACCTGTGGCAAGACGTGAATCAGTCAGTTCAGAATCAGAGGAAGATGACTGTTTCTGCCTGATATGTGGCGAACCTTACGAAAATAGCAAACCAGGTGAACAGTGGATCGAGTGTGTCTCGTGTCACATGTGGGCTCACGAAGAATGTGCTAGTCCAGAAAATGATGCATTTTATTATTGCATAAATTGCAATTCTGATTAATTTTATATCGAGAAATTATTTTTTATTTTGTTTTGGTTTTTATGTTATTTTCATTTAAACATTTAGAGGAAAATACGAAGTTTTATTGACAAAATCACTACGTGCCAATTTACCCCACATTGTGCGTCAAAATACCCCGTCAATGGGGTAAGTTGACGCAACTGACTAGTTCAGGAAAAAAATATCAATAAAATTTCAATTTGATTGATATCCTGAATTTCTTCATGACATTAGTGTAATGAATGTATAACATATCACATGTTATCAGGAAAATTTCCAAATTGTTAAGCATTTCGCAAAAAAAAATTATTTATTCAAAAGTGTGCCAACTATCCCCGGTCTCCCCTACTTGTTCTTAATCGTGTGAAACTTCACGTGAATCTATTCGTATGTATCCCACATAGTAAATAGCAGACTTCTGATCGATCAATCGACATTCCAGGTGCCCGACATCACCGATCCCTTCTTCCTCATCGAGACCATCTGCATCATCTGGTTCACGTTCGAGCTGTCGGTGCGCTTCCTCGCGTGCCCCAACAAGCTGCACTTCTTCCGCGACGTCATGAACTTCATCGACATCATCGCCATCATTCCGTACTTCATCACGCTGGCGACGGTGGTGGCAGAGGAAGAGGACACCCTCAACCTGCCGAGGGCGCCAGTCAGTCCGCAGGACAAGAGCACCAACCAGGCCATGTCGCTGGCCATCCTCAGGGTCATCCGGCTGGTCAGAGTCTTCCGCATCTTCAAGCTCAGCAGGCACAGCAAGGGCCTGCAGATACTCGGGCGGACGCTGAAGGCGAGCATGCGCGAGCTGGGCTTGCTCATCTTCTTCTTGTTCATAGGTCAGTATCGTGTCGGGGTTTGCGGTTTGGCCGCCAGATGGCGCTGGGATGGGGGGTTCAGGGACGGTTTTCTTTCGACCATTTTTTCCATTCGGCTCTCGTTGAATTTATATCGATATGTATGCTATCATCATATCTAACGTGTCGATTCGGAAATAATGTAATTGAATCAACTACAAGAACAGAGTTCTTGGCAAAGTTGCGCATTTTTATGCTGAACAATTACGTGAAAGAAAATTCCACGTATCATTTTTTGTTTCTGAATTATTGTAAAAAAACTGAAATTTGTAATTTTCATTTTTATTTTTTCAAGCAGAAACGATGAGAACTAGAAGTTTTTAACTGAGATTTTCTCGGGGCACTTTTTCACAAGGAATCTAAATATGTAATCGTATTTTTCGAGTCTTTCTCGATATCAGAGATACAACAGTCGACTTTGGTTTTTCTTATGGGGGCCATATTAGATTTATACATTTTTGACAAGTTTGTTATTTTCTAAATAGAATCAAGTATCACACAATATGTTTGAATCTTGAGTGCTTACAAAAATTCGCGAAGAATGCTTCAGAAAGAACAGAAACAATCGCACGCATAAATAACAGAAACATCTTCGATTGGTAACAATTATGACATTGAAATATTTAAAATCTGACGCACAAGCGGTACCAGCGGTGGGAAATGCAATGTTTTCATTGTTTTTTATAGTCAATTCAAATTGAATCACACTCTGAATTGAAATTCACCAATAAAAACAGTGAGTTTTTCACTGCTGTATCACCAAATAAAAAATCGCTAAGAAGTTAGCTGGGCCTACCTCTGACTTTTATTTGAAAGTTTGATTGTACCAACCTCCGAATAATAAGAAAATCATATAGAAACAGAGGCTATTTCGATACGCATTCGCGTTTCATAATGACTTCATTATAGAACTAAAATGGAAAAACTAAATTTTACAGTTTGATTGAGGATCTGAAAAGTTTACATTTCTTTTGAGCATACTTATTCAAAACCAAAGGTTTCAAGTCAGGAACGAACAAAAGGAAAGCTATAAGTGCTTTCTCCGCAAACAAAACAAAATTATTAAATAAACGTTATAAAGTTATAAAAGATGATTGAATACTGCACCATTCACTTCTGGAAACAATTTCACTCGTCCTTCTTTTCAGCTCAACAATATCATCGATGATAAATAGTAATCCAGAGTATTCTCTATTCTAAAAAATGTACCTATTGATCGACCTATTCGGAACTTGGGGACTTGTGTTTATAAGTGAATGGTGAGGTATCCGATCATATTATTATGATTCTGTTTTTTTTCCTAATTCACAACATTGATTTCCATTTAAGTAAGGTTAGATTCAATTGAAATGTCAGAATTTGCTATGCTTAAAAAAATTTTGTCGTTCTCTTCAAAGCACTTTTCGCAATAACATTTCTTGTAAATTTTTACCACCATGTAAGATTCGATCATATCGCAAAAATCCAATATGGCGCTCATAAGAAAAACCAAAGTTGAGTGTTCCTTGTAGAAAAGTGCCTCGAGAATGTCCTTGTTATAAAGTTATTTTCGTCTTCTCTGGAAAAAATGAAAATGAAAACTACAAATTTCCATTTTCTTTCAATAATTCAAATACGAAGAATGACATCAAATTTTTTTCAGATGATTGTTCAGCATGATGAAACTGCACAACTTTGTCTCAATTTGACCGACCTCGTATCTCTTATAATAACTGAGATCCCCATGGTTAATCTCTAAAAATGGGCAACCTGTATATCGATGCAAATCTGATGAGTGATGATATGAACAGAGCAAGTTGTATTTTTTTTATTTTATAGAAGGTACCTATGCATATTTCAATAGAGCTTTTAAGTATATCCTTCCATGCATTTTCACTAATTGAATACTGCATCGCCACCAGTGCAGTATTAAACGTTTACTACAGTTTAGTGTACAGTCATTTATGCTATAACTTGATTTTATGGGACTCTCCATTGATGCCAACTACAAATTTATAACACAATAAAAATCATGCAGAAAATGTTTAGCCTAGAATTCAAACAAACGTGTAAACCCACATTTATTAAATATAGAATTCAGCATTTAAAGAATTTTCATAATGTATCGCAGATAAATTCCATAAACAATGATTATGAAAACAGAAACTCTGATCACCTTTGAGTTCCCTGGCACAAAACCACAAAACTAGATGATAGTTTTAGACATATAAAAATAATAATAACCGTAAATCGATATCTCTATTTGATTTCATATTATTTGTAAATAACTAATTATAATGAACAAAATCATGCTGACCGTCGATAATCTAATCTTTTTATTTGTGGTATCTTCACTGAGTAGACCTTGAGTATCGGTAAGTTTATCGTATTTCTCTGAGCTAGTTGAAAAAGGCTCATTATTACAATTTTCACCTCGATTTCCACCGTTTATTTTGCACCTATTTTGGTCTAACATTCTCGTAATTTATTCAAAATAAGAACTGATCCAAATGCTATATTGATGAAAAACGAAAATGTAAAGCCTTTTGATATACTGAACCGTATTGCAAACTTCTATTTTTGGAAAACAAGATCATTTTCTGAATAAACATTATGAAATATTAACTATCTATAAAAAATTGCTTCGATATAATTCCATTTCAGTTAATAGTATATTATACACCTTGGGACTAAAGTGGTATTTTGAATCCCCAGGCAAAAAGTTTATATAATTTGTCGGGATTTAAAAACACTTTAGTCCTGAGGTTTATATACTATTTTATGCTCTTTAGGATAGGTGTCAAAAATATTTCCATATATTTCTAAATAGTTATCGATATTACAAACATAAATGTCAATATTCATATAAATTAAGTTATTGTTTTCAATAGTTCAATATCGTTCTAAACATGTTACACTTTTGTTGCATCCATATCATGTGATATTTCTAATGAAATTATTGAAAATAAAATTCTAAATTCAGCTTTCATTGCAGAGAAATTTACTTTAAATTCCTAGGGATTTTAAGAGCATGATTTCCTTCATTAAAATCAGTTATTTGCAATCCATTTTAGAATTAGTAGAGATATCGAATTACGGTTTGCTCAAAATGTAGCTATTTTTATGCTATTCAAGTACAGGGTGCACCAGTAGAAATGAAACCCTCCTTTAACTTTTTTGTTCTTGAAGATATGAAATAATGTTATGTAGGAAAGTTGAACGAAGTAACTCGAATTTTTATCAACAAATGATTTTTGATACACAGGGTCTGCCAATTACTTGAAATGGACACCAACTTTGGTTTTTCAAATGGAACACTATGTATATTTTTTCGAAATTCAATAGAATTTTTTTTTCTGATTTCATTGATATCAACAAGTTGTATATCTTGATGAAAAATGACTGAGCTATTGACAATCAAAGTATATATCAAAATAACGCTTCATAGGTCTCATGTAATAATTCTTGTTGACTTTAGTGACATTCATAACCTACACATAATTGTTATTTTGAAAGTGGTGCATTGCTATGGTTTTCCAGATGAGTTGACAGGGTTTTGAAGCACTCTGTATGCGGTTTATCCATCTGAGGATAATACCTATAATCGATAGAATGGAAAGAATCGTTGCAAGCGAAATGTATCTATTGGAATAGTTCTGATATCTGAAAAAATGACTGAAATAGAAAAATAAACTTGTAGACAAAACATGAGTTGTATGGTTACAACCCCAACTAGTGGCAAAGCAATTTGAGGTAGGTTTATCCAAGAATATAATACTACACTGTAGTCTTCTGCAATTCATGGTTGAGTCCAAATTATTCGAATTTATGGACGCCGATCCATTTCGTGCGAGTGTACTACTGAGTTTGCGCAGTGAGTGATGACAATACCGCGTGATTCGAAACTTTTTCAATAGTGTCATCTAATTTGTGTTGGAAAATTGAAAATATTACGCTCCGTTTCGTTTATTGCTTCTACATGATAGATACTGGGTGACATGTTTTATCAAGTGATGAAGCTGTGGATTTTCTATAGATATTCAAATATCTAGCATTAGGAATCCAAGGAGAATCTGAGAAGAATCGATGCATGAATCGTAGCAGTAAGGGGACTTGATTTATGACTCTTATATAGGACCGCTATGAATAAATGGCGAGTCATCGAAATAATCATCTCCCTACTCACCAAAAACTTGTACTTGATTTCGCGAAAAACAAAGCCAACTGTTAACTTTCCACAAAGAAGTTGGTTCTGTGCCAAGTGGAATATGAACTGATGATCGATGTTTCTGTTCCGTGAACATGTTCAAAGAAGAACCCAACAGATATATATCCAGATACGTCATCCCGATTAATTGCGAGTGGATATTTTCTTTCTTCCAACTCATTTATCTTACTAAAACTATCATGATTTCATCTTTCGACGACCTTATTGATTTGGGTATAACAATAACAGACTTTCCACAATACGCAAACTCAGGAGTGTACCTGCCTTTCCATTTGGCGTACTTAATATGGTCCTCACACATCCCTATCTATTAGTAGGGATTCTAGGTGTATGCGATACAACAGTGTAGTCTGATAATCCTACCTCTAATCGTTATCCTGTTGACTTATAACATGTTTGATTCCATTATTTTAATCAAACATACTGACAATTTGGGTGACAAGGGTCAATGGCTATCTTCAATAGGCATTACCACTGTAGTCTTTTGTCACTGCGTGTTCATGATGTGTTTTATACCATACTGAGACAAGAGAATGCAGAACCGTAGGTACATTCTGTTGATGTGTCTGCTACTAGATAATTCTCTTCTGGCAATGAAAGTATGAGAACAACTTCGGTGTATATTCGTCATTAATCCATTGAAATCTCCAGTAATTAATTGCTCTGGTGACACAACTCAACAAGCTCGATATCTTACTGGATAACTCAAGATCAAAGGGGTCACACTAACACAATTCATATTCTTGCCAAAATGAATAGTTGCAGAAAATTGATGAAACAATTGGATTGGTCAATATATTTCCTGAAAAAAAAACATGTGCAATCAAGTTGTTGAGTTCCGCTTCATTGATTATCTCATTACGACGAGAACAATACAGGCTAACCTTAAATTCTACTCAGCTTATCTTCTCTAATATGCCATTCCAAAAAAATATATATGATTTACTTCTAGCCTATGGTGCATCAAAAAATATTTCAAAGCAACGAATTTATGAAAACATTTATTTTTGTGATACTATTCAATTCATGAGTTATTTCATTTAATTCATTTGAGGAAAGTTTATTTAGAAAATCTTATTGCTACATTTCACATTTTTGTGATCAGCTAATGTCTGTGAATTGTTGATTTCGACAATACTTATAGAGTTTGAGGTTATCAAGTATTATATTATTGAATTCAATTCAGGATTATTAATTAGCAAATGACATTACACAGTTTATGAAGAATGTATCAAACCAGAACTGTCGAAACATATTTTTTCTGGATAACCAAAAGACTATGAGTTTTCATGTGTCACATGACTCATATTGATAATTCATCCATCTCTAAAGCCAATTTGAATTCATTTACTCCAACCATTCATTTAACACATTCACAACTTGAATAAACGTGACGTTGAACAATATAAGGACCATTAAGAGGGCTCCTAGGAATTGCTTATTTTTCATTTTCGGGATATTTGGAAAATAATCAATTCAACAATTTTTGTTTTCATTTATATCTGGAGTTGTTTCACTAGTAATCGAGATCATGTTTACTTCCTTTCAGCAACTTTTTGGGCTTCGATAAATGGCGTTAACAAATTTTATAAATCTTATTCTACTTTGATTTTTCTAATAGGTAAATAATAAAGGTACTTTCATGGTAACCAATTTCCGTAAACAGAAGACAATGAATATGATATCTTCAAATCAAAGGAAGATAGAGAATTTTTAACTTTGTATTTTTTCCGCTACGCCAACATTCAGTATTTTTTATCTAAAAACATTATCAAAAAAGCATTCATTGAAAAAATGCCTACCTACGTATGTCTGCATGCTCTACAACCCATTTCATTCTGGGACAAGCTGTATTATAATGGCTGGATCTAGAGATGTGATCTGGAGAGATCCATGAGTTATCCCTTTTGATTAAGATGTCCCTAAAGTATTCAATAATTGTTTGCGCATGTTTGAAACGGACGTGGTTAGACTGACGTCACTCGAGGTTATAAACGTCATTTTTGTCGAAACCATTTGCAAGAGAAGAGTGAATATGCTATACGGATTCGGACATTTTTGCCCTGTCAGGACGTATGTTCAAATCAGCAAGAATTGGCTCGATTACTAAAGCTAGTATCTTTAGTTTTAGGTCATTCATTCGTCGAAAAATATTTAAAGACGTTGAACGATTAAAAACGTGACAAAACGCTAAGCATTAGTAAAAGAGCCGGGTAAACTCGTGGATAAAACGTCACAAAAACGTAAAAAATCGTGATGCATGCGTGACGTTGTCACGTTTTACTGATGTACTTTCACATTATTTTGTTCACGTTATCTGATGTTCAACAGATGTGAGACGTATTGAGATAATTCCTCATGTTTTTTGTCGAAGAATGTCAGAAAGACGTTACGAAAATGCCACGCATACATCAAAAAAAATATCAAATAACGCCATGCATGCGTGAAGTTTTCGTCACGTTCATTCAATTGTGCTTGACGACAACTTTTAATGTTTTCTATAGTTTTCGACGTATGTGTATTGTGAAACTAATCAAATTGATCAACTAATTGAGTCGATTATGCTCATTTGTCGTCACACACCGAAACATGCATAAAAATAAGTCAAGAAAGCGTGAAGAAACGTTTTCGTCACGAATTTTCAACGTTTATTGATGGCAATTTCACCACGTTTCCGTCATGAATTTTCGACATTTCTCAACTTTTCTAAACGTATTCGAGGGATATATGACGGAAAAGAGCATCAACTAAAATGTTGAAAAAGCATGGGAGAAATATAATGCATGCGGTACATTTTTCGTCACGTATTTTCGACGTTTATTGATGACAATTTCGCCAAGCTTTCATCTAGTTTTTTCGACATTTTCTGGCTTTTTTAACCTCGACGGATGTTTAAAGTTGAAAAAATTAGAACGCCGAAAAAGCATGGAACTTTCGCGACGTTTCCTAACTTTTCTTAACGATGGAAATTCCGCCACGTTTCCATGACGTATTTATGATGTTTCCTAGCTTTTATAAGCCTCGACGGATGTTTGACTCTAGAAACATCAAAAAGCATGGAAGCATGAAAGAAACGTACCGCATGCGTGGCGATTCTGTCACGTATTTCCAACGTTCATCGATGGCAATTTCGCTACATATTAATAACGTTTTCAGGCGTTTCTCAGCGTATATCAACAGATGTGTGACTGAGAACCCAATGTTTCGTCAGGATTTTCGAAATATTTCAGCATTTTTCAAGATATTTCGAGGGATAAGTATATGACGTGAAAAAACATCAACCGAAACGTCGATGCATGAATGGTGCAAGCGTTTTCGTCACGAATTTCCGACGTGTTTTCGATATTATCTAGCTTTCTATAACGAACTTCGACGGATGTGTAAATTGAAAAAGTATGAGCTAGAAGCTCGAAAAAGCAAGACATAAACATAACTCATGCTTGGCGTTCTGGAAACGTATTTCCGACGTTCATTGTTGGCAATTTCGCCAAGTTTTAATCACGTTTTCTCGACGCTTCCTCAACGTTATTCGAGGGTTATATGACGGAAGAAATCATCAAAGGAAACGTCGAAAAAGCAAGAAACATGACGTACTCTAAGGGTTACATGACGGGAGCAAACATCGAAGGAAACGTCGAAAAAACAAGAAAGAAACATAACGCATGCGTGACGTTTCCGTCACGTATTTGCGACGATTATTGATGGTAATTTCGCTTAGTTTCAATCACATTTTCTCGACGTATTTCGGCGTTTATTTACGTATGTCGACGGATGTGCGACGAGAAAAAACATCAGCTAGAAGGTCGAAAAAGCAAGAATGAAACATAACGCATGCGTAACGTATTTCCTACGTTTATTGATGGCAATTTCGCCAAGTTTTAATCGCGTTTTGGAAGAAAACGTCAAAGGAAACGTCGAAAAAACAAGAGAGAAACATAACGCATGCGTGACGTTTCCGTCACGTATTTGCGACGATTATTGATGGCAATTTCGCCTAGTTTCAATCACGTTTTCTCGACGTATTTCGTCGTTTATTTACGTATGTCGACGGATGTGCGACGAGAAGAAACATCAGCTAAAAGGTCGAAAAAGCAAGAATGAAACATAACGCATGCGTAACGTATTTCCTACGATTATTGATGGCAATTTCGCCAAGTTTCAATCGCGTCTTTTCCTTGACGTACTCTAAGGGTTACATGACGAGAGCAAACATCGAAGGAAACGTCGAAAAAACAAGAAAGAAACATAACGCATGCGTGACGTTTCCGTCACGTATTTGCGACGATTATTGATGGTAATTTCGCTTAGTTTCAATCACATTTTCTCGACGTATTTCGGCGTTTATTTACGTATGTCGACGGATGTGCGACGAGAAAAAACATCAGCTAGAAGTTCGAAAAAGCAAGAATGAAACATAACGCATGCGTAACGTATTTCCTACGTTTATTGATGGCAATTTCGCCAAGTTTTATTCGCGTTTTGGAAGAAAACGTCAAAGGAAACGTCGAAAAAACAAGAGAGAAACATAACGTATGCGTGAAGTTCCCGTCACCTATTTCCGACGATTATTGATGGCAATTTCACCACTTTCAATGACGTTTTTTCGACGTAGGTACTTTGGCGTTCTTCAACGTATGTGTGACGGGAAAAAAATCCGAATAACCCAATATTTCGTCAAATGTCTTCTGACGTATAGCGCATTCACTGACAAGAACGAAGTCACCTTCACTGACGGCCCCGCGTGGCCTGCGCTCCTCTTTCTGTTCCAGGAGTCGTCCTCTTCTCGTCGATAGTGTACTTCGCGGAGGCGGGCACCGAGCAATCGTTCTTCAAGTCCATCCCCGACGCCTTTTGGTGGGCCGTCGTCACCATGACGACGGTCGGCTATGGCGACATGAGGTACAGTGTCGTTGTCGAGCCGAAGTCTAACTCACCCGGTCTCCTTCTCCTTCCTTGCAGGTGTCGTGCTGTTTTCTAGCGCAGTCTACTTCGCCGAGGCAGGTAGCGAGAATTCCTTCTTCAAGTCTATTCCAGACGCGTTCTGGTGGGCGGTGGTCACCATGACGACTGTCGGCTACGGCGACATGACGTATGATGTACAAACCTAATTCGAACTTAGTTGCCTCCACCACCGTAGCCTACATAGTACATCTCTTTCCGGCGACACTTGGGTGGTCCACTCGATGGACGAGAGGGAAGATCTTTGTTGACGGATGGGGCGTTTTTCCTCTTCAATTGTTGACAAACGCGAAAAATCGGTCTAGAAATCTGTTTTCATCTTTTGATTGAAGGAAAACCTTTGATGTTCATAGAAGAGGTCAGCTAGTGAATTCTAGTAAAAATACCTTATATAGGTTGGGAAAAGAATATATTAACATAGAAATACTGAGAATCACTATTCTGTAGACATTATTGAACATAGTTGTGGTTTTCAGTGATAGCAACATTATACACTTTGTTAAATTCATTAGTTGCCAGTGGAATATATCGGAATTTGAGAAAAGACAAAATGTCTGCATCTATTTCGGAAGAAGGTAGAGGTATTTCCCAATGGAAAGCTTAGTGGTTGAATTAGATCAGGGTTCCCCATGATAGACCATCCATTTTGATAGCTCAAAAGAATTATTACTCTATGGAATTTACTGTCTTTCAAGTGACCGACATGATCCACAATGAACTCTACAAGATTGATTCACGATTCATGACACGATGTAACAAAACCTGATCTATCTACTAGACTTTTTCAGCAATTCGTGCTTTAAGTTCTTGGAAGTTTTCTGAACGAGTTGCAAAAGACTTTGCCTTCAAAAAAAGACCCACAAAGAAGTCTGGTGCAACTAGGTCCGGTGATCTAATTGACTAATCTAGGTATTAGATGACTAACGTTTCGGGAAACTCAATGTTATTCTAGTTTTGTGACGTGCGCCTCCTCCAACAATAACATATTGATAAAAATCCTGAAGGCCATAGAAGATAATGAAGATAATGGATAGTTAGTCTGTATGGGGTTCCTTCATATTCTTCAACAAGTATCGGTGTTCCACATACGAAACGAGCAAAAAGTTTGTAATATTCCATCCCAAACGTGTTGTAGACCATACTTTCTCTGATGAAACTACCGCGATACAAGAAACCAATATTGAAAGTTAGAAACATGAGAACGTTAAGGTGGCAGTAACAATAGACAATTTGTGGCTCTCCTATTTACGAACAGTGAAGGAATGGTCGGAGTAAATAAATAAAAGTTTAATTCAGAGATGGAAAAATGATCAACATACGAACTATCGCAACTCCCAAAACTGATGGATAAGAATTCCGATTTTTCCCAATTCTTTTGGTTTGGTGCATTCTTCATAATCTGAGTGATGTCATCAGCTAGTTCTAGGATAGATTCAAGAATATGATTATTGCTAAAAACAAACTTCATCAGTTTTGAGTTTTTATTGATCATTCATCCATATCTGGAAAATTTCGATCTATCAACTCCAACCATTCGTTCACTTTTAATGACAAAGCAAGTCAATGATAGCAGTTTAAAATTGTCCATTACATTCTTGGATAGTACCTATGCGGCTAAGTACCCAGTAACTTGTTTATCGTAGTTCAGAATAAGTTCAGAATAAGTTGCTGCAAATAAACCTGTTACTCGAATAACCACCCAATTAGAGATATTATCGGATTAAAGGCATTATCTTATAAATAACCCCCAATTTAGATACCATTCATGTGGAGGTTTTTATTTAAGTTTTTGAAGGGGATTTTATTGGAAGTATATAAATTCACTCACATGCTAATTTGGTTCATTCGATTTTGTCTTGAAACGGTTAGAGCATTATTCAAATTTCATAATCATTCCACTGGCTGCTTTCAAACTTGACATTACATATAATGAACATGAGAGATAGTTATCAAGAATAAGAATATTTTCGAAAAATAATAGGAATGTTTTTTATACTCTCTTAACTCATTAAAATTTGAAAGATTTCTTGACGATTCTTCGATTTTTTTACAAATGTGGAGGAAATGTCCAGATTTAGATGTTTACTTGGAGAATCAGTCTAAAGGTTGGGAGATTTGATAAGAGAAAGCATATAACACCACTGCGACAAGTTTCTGTAGATTATACATGTATTCAACAACAACAACGTTTTCTACCAATTTTGATATAGATATGCAATATACGTGGTGACGTGTTCTTAATTTTATAAGTCTTTGTTTCGGAGTATATGAAACATAGACTGCAAAGAGATGCATCTGCATATGGTATATAGAATTTTCTACATTCTTAATGATCACCCCTGTTGCCATTTTGAATCTGAAAACATAAAGCTAGACTTCAAACTTCTGGTAGAGATGAATTTCTCACGAAGAGTATATTGCATACGGATGATACGACCGCTGAAAATTGGCTTATATCTGCTATTGAAGACATGCTGGACCTACAGAAACTCTAGGGAGATATGTTCACTAAGTTTCGCTATCGTCTCGAACCATCCCAGTCCATGAGACTATTTTCTCAAGTACACACATATCTGTGAACAAAATTCTCACTCGAAATTCGTCTATGGAATGAACCATATGAAGCTGTTCGTCTAGGAATG
Source organism: Chrysomela aeneicollis (assembly GCA_029955515.1). Taxonomy (NCBI): domain Eukaryota; kingdom Metazoa; phylum Arthropoda; class Insecta; order Coleoptera; family Chrysomelidae; genus Chrysomela; species Chrysomela aeneicollis. The sequence continues at coordinate 3,994,307 of JARUHQ010000018.1, read as the reverse complement.
ATATCGATGGAAGCTCTTTCTGATAGTAAACTTGTGCTGGGCTGTTCAGTTTCTTATCCTGCCAGACAAAGTTGTGGCAGTATCAGATGAATGAATATGCTAGTCCATGTTTGCTACCCACACCAGGTGCTTGAGTTGATACATTTCCTAGATGATTTGTTTCATCCGCGACACGTTGACCACATGCCATCGCTGTCGGGAAGGCTCGAGGATAATAATTCATCTAATATGGCTATTCTGTTGGCAGTCTTCTCTCATTGAACGTTAATGAAAATACAAATGAGTATACCTCCATTACTGTTCTTTACGCAGAAAGCTCGTTTTCGTTCAAAAGTCTGCGTATAGAAACGACTATTTACCATTCAGCTCACGAACCATGGAGGTATATTATCATATCTGTTTTTGATCGTATTCAAATACCCCATTTCTGAAACTTTTTTTTGTTTTATATTTCATATTGTGGAGACTGTATTCAGATACCTATGCCATCCGAGTTTGACTGTATTACGAATGAGCTTTGTTGAATTTTGAACTATATTCCCCAGCCTGAAATATAAGGAGACATAACAACACAAAACAACTCTAACCTCAAACAAATTCTGGATCAAAATCAGTCGAAAACGTATAAAAATGTGCCAGAATAATGTACCTAACGAAGATAAATGATGAACTATGTTTTACGCTTTTCAAAGAATCCTGACAATTAGTATATACAGGGTAGCTAAGCGAACAGACTAAAAATCAACTTGTGAATCTCTTAATTTGCTGCGATAGTGGTCAGAACCCCCCACATTTTGTGAGAGATCTTGCTCCTCTGAGTATCATAAGAGGAAGATTTAATTATATCTTTTCGTTTTCGAGATGTCTGAAGTTCAAGGGACAATGGCTTAATTGGTTACTTCTTGTTGAGAAGGAGTACGGGAAGGTGAAGAATTTGAGGAAGTAGAAAGTAGAAAAAAATGCTTCCTCATTCAATGATTCACAATATTGTAGAGATAAGATGACCCAAATTGAATGAATATTCTCAAAATATATTTGGGTTGGTTAAAAGCGATAAATTTGATCAGAAGAATCAAACAGATTATTGGATTTGAATGTTATTTTATGGTCATGTAGATGCTTCTAAGTGAGAAATCACTTCATAAATGTCACCCTCACATGATTGTTCCACATATAGTTCATGAATTAGATGAGAAGGATTTTGACCGGTGACTATAGAGTTATGCGAAACTGTGATTGAATCAATAGCCAATTATGTAAATGTTTTCACACGAATGATCGCTTTTTTCTTGACCAACTAGTCAAACCAAACGACATATTTTCCACTAAGGATCCAAATGCAAAGCCATACCCAAACATCTCAATTACTTGATGTTTGGAGAGCTATTTTCAGAGATGAGTGGAACCTTCGATCATATAACAGACTAGATGAATAACGCTCAATCCTTGCCACAGTAGTTGTTTGAAGCCAACATCTAAATCAGTTTCGAGGGTTGCCTCATTCTAAAACAGGGATAGCAACAAAATATTTCCCCAGCATCAGTGTCTTGCTATCTTGGAAGGGTCTGGATTTGAATAAATTGACCTACTAACAAAATTATCGTATCCATTCTTCCTAAGACTGAATGAAAACAATGTAATATCATAGTTTTCAAAAAATATACTACATTAATTTATTAGCCGAATGATAATATAGATTCAATTCACTGTCAAACCTATATTGTTTATTTTCTGGCAATATAATGTTTCAGAGTGTCGAACTTGAGAAATATAACATCAAACATGTTGTTATTACTTTTCCATTCCACTAAATATATGCTTATCTACTACTCTGAGCATTTTCTTACCACTTGGGCCAACCATTTTATCACTTGTAGTGAAACGATGCGAGCCAACTCCAGCGTCTCTTGAAATATTCTCTTGTTTTCAAATTATCAAAAATCATTTAGCGTAATATAAGGGTGGGTGAATAATGTTAATTCAATCAGTGGAATCTCGTGTTCTGGTTACCACTTTTAAATCGTCTCTTACACATTCAACAGCGTTTCACCATCCTTTAAATTCGATTTGAACAAAATAAACGTGGTTTTTAAGTGAAATCCCATACAAATTGTCACACAAAACTAGAAATATGACGTATAGTAAACCATCAAACAAAATTTCACTTGAAAACAAGACGTTTCGCGCTGTCACTGTCAGCGTTCAGTCGATTATCGGTTGAACGAAATTAGCGTCGTTGGCGCATTCACCAAAAATGCCGCAATCTCCAGAAAGACGTGCAATCTATAAACCACTTATATTTACACAAATAAATGAGGCACTGTATTATATGACGAACATTGAATACATAGCTCTCAATACACTCATATGACTCATATAAGTACCAACTAAAGAATATATATATTCAGGAACCTTAAATGATGTGGTCTTGGGATGAATATTACATTCAAATGTTACGATAGGGCAACCTCTGTGGAAAAAAACATATGAATATGAATTTCATGTTGGTTTCAGGCAATTTGAGGTCCTACTATTCTAGTGGGTTTGTAGTTCTGAGGGTGAAACCATATTTCTCGATGTTCTAACCTGACAGGAGAAAAGTAATTGGAATCCCTACAATATGGAGTTAATTAACGTTTTTATTGAGCTACCCTGTATACATACCCAATTCATTTTATGTTCGACTCTGATGAATCCAAACTTTGTGAAGTTAAATTTCCATTATCGATCAAAACGTTCAATAATCCATATGGTACCTACGTGCCGAATGCATGAAAATGGTATTTTAGATCTCAGCAGAGCTCATTCGTATTGCCAATCCTCAAAAGTCCTTCCTCGGCGTCTGATGACCCCCCAAGAAAATTCTTTGTTCCGAGGACGCGTCCGGTATAGTTCTCAAACATCCGGTATATTTTTAAGACGACACTTGTTGGATTCTCCTCGAATAACCCCTCTGTCTCTCTATCTATCTGTCGCTCCATCTCTCTCTCTTTCTCTTTCGATGTCGTGCCGCTAGGTGTGTGCTCGTTGTTGCTTTTTCTCATCCAAACGACCAATCAGGACCAAAGAATTTTCTACGATGCAAAATCGTCTATACCATTGTTTGATACTAACAACATACACACGGGAAGTGAAGCATCCATAGATAATTGATTGTCCTGCACTAATTAGCTAGCTTAGTTTTTGTGTGAATGGTTTAGAAAAATTACACTGCCCTACGGGGTCCTAGATTTGCATGATCACTATGAATTTCATCCAGTTGACTAACGAATTATGCCAGAAACTGGAAATCGATGAACCACTCATGTTATCAGAAATTACTGTCAGCGGCCCTTGTGACCTCTAAACAGCCTATAGGTCAGGTATTACTGATTTCTTGAACACAAGGCATGCCTTTGAAAACTGTTAGATCAGCAGCGGCCATTTTGATCTCGAAACGGTCTAGATATGTTACTGATTTCATTAATAGGATAATAAACTATCGATAACTTTTACCAACGGCAGCCATTTCCATCTCTCAACAGTCTGGGAATTTCACTTATTCTGTTAACTCATTAAGAACATGTCATAAGATGAATATCTACCTGCAGCAGACCACTGAAAGTTGCTGTCAGTGATTTCTCTATTGAAAAATTGAAATCGAATAAAATATAATGATATGATACATGAAAACAGACGGTTCCATTACCTAAGAATAATAGTTATTCATGTATCAAGGGATTAAAATAGGCTTTTATGGTCCACAGCGTTTAAGTAATAGCCCTCTCACTATCGCTCAGGCTATTAACACGCCTAGGTCCATAAAAGTAAGATACGCCCGAAATACATACAACATTTCATGCACGACCATCAGTATATTTTATTGTAAATACCCCTTCACCTCTCAAACATGATAGGAATAAAACGGTTCTTAAATACTTTTTAAACCTCTTTAGATAAAAATAAAACGGTTCTTAAATAGTTTTTTCTATTTTGGTTGTATAATGAAGTCATTGTGCAACGCAAATGCGTGTCGAAATAGCCTCTATTTCGATACGCATTTTTTATTATTCGGAGATTGGTACAATTGAACTGTCAAATGAAAGTCAGAAGAGTTAGGCCTAGTTTACTTCGGAGCGATTTGGATTTGGTGATATTAGCAGTGAAAAACTCAATGTTTTTATTGGTAAATTTCAATTCAGAGTGTAATTTGATTTGAATTGATCAATAAAAACAATAACAACATTGAATTTTTCACCGCTGGTATTGCAATAATCAAAATCGATCAACTGTAAACTGGGCTTTACGCTTGTGCGTCAGATTTTAATTATTTCAATGTCATCATTGTTACCAATCGAAGATGTTTCTGTTATTTATAGATATTTAATCCATTTTTTTCTTCAAATCAATTCAAAATAGAAAAAATTGTATATGACACACGTTTTATAAGACACGTTGTCGCACTTGTTCACTTGGAGCACTCCTCGCTTCGCTCGTCGTACTCCAAACAACGCGTGCGACAAAATAGCGTCTTATAAAACTTGTATCCTAATATACTATTCTTTGCTACGCCCATGATGTTCCTATCTAAAAAGCATTTCAAGAGAGTATTTTTACTTTTTCTCCATCTCTCATAATGAGGGGATGATTAAGGATTTACAATTTGCTCATGTTCCAGACTGGTGGGTGAATAAATAGGCTAGTAGCCATATTTGCTGTCAATACAGACAATAGTAATTACGAAATGCATTTCAGTGACGAAGAAATTGTGAATCGTACTCCACCAGAAATCATTAAAGCAGCTGAAGATGCGAATAAATGATAATTTATTTCCAGCGGGCGGTAAAGTGCCATTTTACGCCCGGTGGGCGGTGAAGAAGTCCGTGGGCGGTAAAGTGTTATTTTACGCCCGCCCAACCGGGCGATAAAGTGCCATCTTACGTCCGGTCGTGCATGAAGAATATTATTCAAAGGTTAACTCAATTAACTCTCATGAAGTACTAGAGGGTTATGAATGAACCATGTTTCAATTAGATATCAATAAATAATGTGTACAAAAGTTGAGATACGGAAATATAAGCTGTTTCGCTCAATACTTGATACTTTCTACACAAAAAATTTCTCTAGTTGAAAAATCGACCCAATATCTCTGTAACCATTCGAAATTGATGAAATAAGCTTTTCAGGAAAAAATGCATCAAATAAAGGGGGCTCGTTTATAATAACGATATATAACTTATGTATAAAAATTTTGAGATCATTTATGTTCACAACTCCAAGTACTTCTAATGTGGGGCTTGGACGGAACAACCTGTATATTTTTCAATCAATTGTCATTATTTTCCTCCATCAGATAGACATTTTAAAATCTACCACATACCACCATATTAATGAGTCTTCATTCAGGGCCAGCTATTAATATTTTTCAATATCAAGAATAAAAATAAAATCGATTTTTTAAGAAGAAAAATGACTACGCGAAGGTTCACGATAGGTTCTAAAATGGTTCATGTTAGAATAACGTTGAAATGCGTTCATCAATAAAAAATATATAGAATGCACAATTCAATTCAATTTTAGACCTTCCGTCAAAATTTTGACTACGCCACTGGATTCAGGGTAATCTTATTTGAAACAAATCCCACATGGTTTTCAATATTTAAAGGAGAACAAGGAAATGGCGAAATGGCGATGTAACATAATCGTAATCTTTCATTTCGGAAACAATAATTTTATATCGTCAATTTAAATATTTGGTAGATCAGAAGAAATCCAAACATGAAAACAGATCTGCAAGAAATCAAAAAATACTTTTCATATTATATTATTTAATTCCGGATTTTAAAAACGAAGACGAAACATCGAAAAGTATCATTTACATGAGCCATTTTAATTTATATTCAATTTTTCAAGACATAAATACCAAGACACGACAAGATAACTGCTAATGAATCGAAGAAAAAATAACAATTGGTGAACGCAGTAAGGTTTAGGACTTATTAGTTTGCCCTTCGACACATTTTCCATATCAATTCCTTAGATTTTATGAGGTTGTGGAAGGTTACAATCCCGAAGAGTTGAGGGATACAGAATGATATCTTTTTTGGGGTACATGTACAGTTTGTCCAATTTCCGATACTTTTGCACGATATCACAGTTATCTTTGGAGATAGAGAATTACGGTTATATCATTATTGTGAAACAAAAATTGTCGAAAACAGAGATTTCATAGTCCATACTACAAAATTGAAATTTTCCACTTTTAACACCTTCTCTAGGAATCTTGATTCTCGACATGATGAAAACTGGACCTTACATAACTTTTAAACAAAATACAGTGAGTTACTTATTTTATCTCAATAAACGTTTGAAATGAGGATATCAAGCAAAAATGTATTTTTTAAATGATCTATTTTCAAAAATATATAATAATCGACACTTATTTTTGTTCTTGATGCTAGGTTCAAAAGTAACCAAGATATGGGAGTTGTTCAAACAGTGGTAAATTTCATTCTCGCCCTGTATCTCAAAAACGGAAAGGGCTATGGAAGTTCTGTTTTCTACAATTTTCATTTCACAAAAAGTAAGGCAGTAAGTGAAAGCCGCAACTTTCTATCCCCAAAGACGACTGAGATATTGTACAAAAGTATCGAAAATTGGACACACTGTTAAAAAGCGGTTAATTGTGCATAATATTATTGCTTATCTCAGCTCACGTATAAACGAATGATCAATTATATTTTGACATCGATATTAGCAGCTTTACATGATCAATCCATTAAAGAGTGTATTTATAAATCCAAAGAAACATACTCAACGGAGTATTGCTATTTCGTTTCACAAGTAGGTAACTGTTTTACTTTGTTGAAACAACTATATCAAACTGATTTTGATTGTGAGTCTTAATTATTATGATGAAGATGCACAACATATTCTGAAAAACGGCATTGTTTCATTTCATTAGGAATTTATTTTTTGTTTGTTTATTTTTATGAGAAAATATCGGCATATCATCGATGCAGCATTATACCTCCTGAATCATAATTCTCAGTAATCGATATCCTTCAGAAATCACGCTTTTCAAGCAGTATTCGTAATCTGACTATTTTTTTGGAAAAGTGAAGCGGAAACTGACTTAACGATATTTCTTGTACACAAGGCCCACCTATTTTAGAGACAAATACTTACAACCTATCTGTGAAAATTTGGGTTTTCTATGGGAGACTATGGAGCGGAAAAAATATTGATATTACTCATCAGGTATAATATTGTTATTTCTATACTGGTTAACTTACATGAGTTGGTTTGAATTTTTAATTGACTTTGCTCCCCTCAGACTATCTGCAGGATTAAATAATGATTTCTAGTTGGAAACTAATCAATTTTGAAGTTGAAATTCTTCTGGCGAAATTATCGAAGACTTCAAATCGAACGACTTGAGAGAATGTGAAATTGTTATGCATGCTATTTCTGTCCAACATTGTATACAAATATGCTTGTACGTTTTGCCTGCATGTTCACCTTTCTAAAACCAACTTTTTTATCGTATGGATTATAATAAACCTCGTACTTGTTTGTTTTCTCTTATGATTCCTGTTTTTCAATTGTTAATACCTTCTCATCAGGGTCCAGCTGATCAGTTATATGCATTCTTTTTGAAAGAAAATGCGCTGTCTTACCAAAATTATCATTGATCTGAAAAATGTACAACTCATTTCATGTCTATCAAAGTGCTGGGAATGATGCATTGGTCGTTCTTGGCTTGATATTTCGTTAAAAAAGTTTGCAAGAGGAAATTTCCATTGCTGAATTTCAGATCCAATAACCGATTGCAGTGAGTCAGGGGCAATATTTATAAGAAGCTCTGAATAGTTTTGTTATCTTTGTTCTTCGTATAGTATGGTAACTGTCTCTTGTCAGAACAAGTTAGACTAATCTGCATATTACAGCTTGATTCTTTGGGACTATGTGTACCAATTGAATCAATAATATGTTAATTCAATGAGAAAATTTCAAAAATAAATATTTTATTATACACTGTGTCCAAGATAAGAATGAACAGCATGAGGATATCGGAAACGGTAAGTGATACGGGGTCGATTAAATCAGAGAAAAGTAGCGCATTTATGTGCCTAATGATATGACATTTAGAAAGTTTCAATATTCCAAGTAGTTTCGGAGATATCCCAGAAAAACCAAAATTTGAGAATTTCGTTTTTATTTTCTCCTAGCTTTATTTTCAAAGGAAATGTAAAACAAATAGCACTTCGCCATGGCCACTTTTTAAGGACTACACGATAACATAACCAAAATTTTTCTGCGACGTTTCGTCTTTTAGAAAACATCATCAACTTTGTATTTTTATATGGGCCGAAACTGAAGTATACATACGACTCAATTTTTCATTGTGAATACAGCAATGTATCACACAATATGATTTCGAAACCATTTCTCGCGCAAAATGTAATTTAGTGATTACTTCATCTGTTTTTCTTCAATTTTAGATAGTAGGCGCTGGAAAAAATGACCACATTATGTTCTGTTGTCATAAAAATACTGTAGTTTGGTAGAATTTTTGACATATTACCGTTCCTACTCTTACATCTCGTTACCTACCTAATTTTCAATATTTAGACGCCTACTATCTAAAATTGAAGAAAAACAAATTAAGTAATCACTAAATTACATTTTGCGCGAGAATTGGTTCCGAAATCATATTGTGTGATACATTGCAGTATTCACAATGAAAAATGGAGTCGTATACTTCAGTTTCGGCCCATATAAAAATACAAAGTTGATGATGTTTTCTAAAAGACGAAACGTCGCAGAAAAAGTTTGCTTATGTTATCGTGTAGTCCTTAAGAAGTGGTCATGGCGAAGTGCTTCATTAGATTTTTGTGCACACTAATTTAGAAACATGACGGATTCGAAAATGTTATCGCCGATGTTGCCAAGTTTTCGGTTTTTCGAATTTATTAAAATTTTATTATTTCTAATGGAATAGGTACCCTATTAATTTCCGGAAAATTTATTGTTATAAATTAAATAGCTTTTTTCAGCGAATTCATTGATGTATCATTTGTTAGTTTCATTCCCAATAACAACAGAGATATATGAAAAAAATCGACGAAGTATGGAGGTGTGCTGGCCACGGATATAATGTTTAATCATTGTAAAAAGTAATCATAGATCAAATGTCAAATACAGATAAGCTATCCTAACAAGAATCAAACGCTCAAAGGCTCCGAAAATATAAATTACTGGTCAACTTCTTTCATCAACTAGAATGATAGAGCCAAGAATTCAGAACAAAATGAACCAAAAAGGCGTAGACGAAAAGAAATTAAAGGATTAGACTCCTATCAATGAGAAAAACCATTAATTTGAAGCTCGGTGACACAATATTTTGCACGTATTCTTTTGTCAGATTGCCGCTTTGAGGGAGATAAAGGGTTAGATTTTGATATAAAAATGATGACCAAAAGTCAATCAGAGACAGTCACAAACATGACTCGAAAGAGTTAAGTTTAGTAATACCGTGGTCTCACGGTTTTGAAGGTAACGGACTTTTATCACTTACGGCCTGAATACTAACTATTGCAATTGTCTATCGCCAACTTGCAAAAATGGACAAAGTATGATTCTGTCTGTCGACAAGGAATTCAAAATGGCGCTTTCAAAAAAATACGAAGATTTGGTAATTATCTCAAAAACTAAAAACGATATCTTTTTGTTCTATTTTTCGAAAAAAATACCTCAAAAAAGTATCCATAAAATGTCAAAACCAAAATACCTTATGTTCTCGAACACTCGAGATACAGGGATTTGTCAAAAACGCACAATGTTGGTTTTTTACGATTATTTCGAAAACCGAAGGCAATTGAAGAAATCTAATAACAGTTCTGCAATGGTTATAAAATCCCCAAAAACATTGCAACCGAGATAGCAATGCATGCAGCACTAATCTGGGACACAGTGTATACTGAAAGCTGGTGTATAGAACGTTTTCTGATTCTGATTTCAAGAATACCTTCACAAGCGCAACTCGCTTTTATTTTCACGTTCAAAAAAGGACTCGTATTACCTACCTTGCTAGCGGCTTCAATAAATTCCACTGCGATTGTTCATCGGCTGGACCAATCATGTGAGGAAAACCCTACGGAAAGTTGTGAAGATTCTTTTTTGCAGACCCGTCGGTGTCTGGGGCAAGATTGTCGGCTCCTTGTGCGCTATTGCTGGGGTACTGACGATTGCGCTGCCTGTGCCAGTCATAGTATCCAACTTCAATTACTTCTACCATCGTGAGACAGATCAGGTGAGTCTTGTAATCATATCATTCCAAAGAAATTCTGTGTATTGAGTGCAAATTTTTTAATTTCGAAATTCATAGCAAAGTGCTTTCGACTGTTAAGTCATCATCAGTGCATACCACTGAAATATAACCAATAACTGGAACGCTAATATAGGTAAATGCGCGGGGAACTTTTAGCCCAACTATGCGAACTGAGATTTCAGATTATGCGCCGACGCAGTAAAAGTAAAGGTACGAAAATCATGTATTTGATCACTACAACTGTATACATGTGATGAAATACGTCTGTGATAAGATGAACTGAATTCGATGCGGCTTGGCACTTTTTGTTTCGTGTTAATTCTCACTGGTCAAGTGGTAAATGGTCATTCGTCAAATCCGAATCAAAGTAGTTCCAATTGCCCTGTTCGATAGTTTGATAACATTTTCATAACCAAAAAAGGTTGAAGGTGCATTGCTGCAATGCAAAAACTGCAGTACTAATTCTAGTTTAACCTTTTTTTGGTGAGTTGAGATTGATTCTTATACTTGATCTGTATTATTTTGTCTTAAAATCATCCAGTTCACCAAAAAATAGACATTGCTCATGAATGGAAGCTAGATATTGGTAGATATCCAAATATCGTGACTTTGAGCCATGGAAATGTGATTTGTGCAGAACATTTCATCATTGATGACATCATATAACTTCTGGTGATAAAAAACTACTGAAACGTGATTCAGTTCCCAGGCTGAATCTAGGTCCTTAAAAGCCTCTGTCAACTATCCAGCAAACAGTGTAAACAGAATTCAAATTGTTCAAAGCATAGAAAAGTTATTCAGATTTCAACAGGGGCAACATTTCGGAGTGCGACATGATTAGTGCTATGTAGTTGAGAATAAATGCATATATTATAATATTATGTGCTTCATTCTATGTGGAAATTGTTTTTTTTTGTTGACTTACCATAGTCACAGGAAGTAAAATCATTATTATTCAATTTCGGTTCAATTCGGTTGTATAATGATTTCCATAATTCGCTCCAAAAATTTTGGTTTCACCCTGGAACTGCTAATTCAGATATGTAATCCTTTATGCAATGTTTTCTTCAGAGATGTTAATGTTTATAGTTGGTCCCAAAGCACAGTCCAGGTGGTCTGTGTACCAAAGGCTAGACCGGACCAGTAATAGTGCGCATGCTCCCGGCCTGATTTATTTTCAGTTTGCGCGAGATTCAGAAGGGTCTATGCTTGAGAAGTTCCTTTGGAGTTCCAGTTATTGGTTATATTTCAGTGGTGCATACCTGCAAGTAAGTATCGAGTGATAGAAAAGGAATTTAGAAAGAGTTAAAATTTCAAAGAAAATTTGTTTACCTATGTGCATACAAATTACTTACTCGTCAGGTTACAAGTGCTCCATAAAGTGAGGGTACCTACCTACATCATGTGTGAAATTGTTACATCAATACATATTTGAAATTTGGTGGTTTTCCCGAATTTGGGATAACCTTTCATATCAAGTATTTTCCAGTTTTTCTAGAACAGGGAGACAAAATACCTATATATTTTGCTGTTACATTATTATAGGTGGGTGTGTAAGGAACTGCCACAGGGCTAAATCCTAGATATTCAACATTATGTCACAGTAGGAAAAAATCGAGTCTTATCAAATAACCCTGTGAATATCTACGTCTTAAGACCCGTACTAAAATATTCATGATAGGTGAACTAACTAGCTGAGTATAGGAAGTTTTTTGCTATGATGTGCATGTGGCTAACATTTCAATAAGAGGCTAGCATCTCTCCAAAGGTCTCAACAAATCTATTACTCCGAGACCTAACCTTGTTAGGTGTAAAGCATTCGGGACAACCAAAATGGACGTGCGCTTTCATTCGCTGACTCAAATGTTATAGAAGTCCTCACTATCGATGTTTGAACCCAGGAATATATACCAATTTTGATAGAAAAATCGAAATAAGAATATTGCATATCGAAGAAAGTTGTCATTTGAAATGGTGTAGATATTAGGTTAGGTTTCATTTAATTTAATGAATGAATTGTAGCATCGAACTCTACTAGATTATCAGATCTCCATTTCATGGATACAGTATCCATACCTACGTTCGTCTTGCACCTCCAGCTTATTTGGATGATATAGAGGCTCTAGAGCAAGAGCGGCAGCATGGAGTGTACTTTCATCAACAAAGCTGTGGACAGGACTGGAGGTCACCTCTATCAGATCATTGATGTGAAGTAGAAACAAAGTTGTTGCCGAAACAGATCCTTGTGGAACACCGGCGTTAAACAAAATTCTGAGTTTGAAGTCAGAATAAAAAAATTCCGAGTTCAAAGTCGGAAATTCCCAGTTTAAATTCGGAATTACCGAGTTTGAAGACGGAAAAAAAATTCCAAGTTCAAAGTTGGAAATTCCGGGTTCAAAGTCGGAATTTCCGGCCGTACCAGGGGGTTGAAAATAAAAAAAAAGGATTCATTCGAGCGCATCAGATATTCAGAAGGGATGTTGAGTGATTCCTAAAGAAGCTACTATTCAAAAAACTGACAATTTGAACGCGACCGAAACTCATGGCCGATGTTTGAAAATGAAAAAAAAAATTGTGACTTTGAAATACTCGAGCGCATCAGATTATTATACAGACGGTTCAGCTTGATGTCCTTGTTGTGCTGATTGGATAGTGATTAAGATAGGCTATGAACTTCATTCTGACAAAGAACTAACATGTTATTCCTTCATTGTCATCCTGTATTCAAGTTGCATGGGTGTGAGAGTACTATGGCAGAAAATAATTACTCGAATGTGGTTTTGATGGATTTATTCATCATTCATGGTCAATGTAACAAGAATATCAGTAGAACATGCAGAGAGTTTAATGAAAAGTATGCTGATTTACCTCGAATGAATTTGAGAAAATTCATTCGATTGAAGAGAAATTTTGAAATGTTTGTATCATCATGAAAAGTTGAAACTATCAAAGTCTTACATGTATATTAATAAATCTAGTAAGATTTAGCGGTTCTGAATCATTTCAATAAATGTTCAAAATGTGTACCATCCGTTTCCAAACACTTCCTTATGCGAACATCAACGGCATCATTTGGATCTAATTCCAATATTTATTTTATTGAAAACGAATTCATAACATAGCTGATCATAACTAACAAACTGTACGAAATAAGTAAAGGGAAAGTATACTCAATTAAATTGAAAAATGTTACAGCTTTTCAAATAAGTAATAATATACAAGGTGTTCCATTTAAAATAACAAAGTAGCTACTACATTCTGATACAAGTTTGATTATCCACTCCCACAAATTTTCGAAATGATCTGTCTTTTTGTTCTCCAAATACTTCTAATGTTCCATCCACTATGAAACACTCTGTATATTATATAATCACCGCGTAACGAACTAGTACTCCATACCTACTGAACGTTCACAAAACATGACCGTTCCATCAGTAACATCCTGAATTGACGAAATCCGATTGGTTCAGGAGGAGATGCAGTCGCAAAACTTCAACCACGTGACCAGCTGCCCTTACCTGCCAGGCACTCTGGGCCAGCACATGAAGAAGAGCTCGCTGAGCGAGTCGTCCAGCGACCTGGTGGAGTTGGAGGAGGGGCTGATGGTGACAAGAGATCAGCTCTCCCAGAAGCAGAACTGCAACCCGCGCCACAACAACAACATCAACGCCATGAGCATCGAGACTGATGTCTGACTACGAGGTAATATAGTCGTAAGTGTGGATAGGTATAACGATGGCTCTGAACTGTCATTTGTCTTTCGAATCGATCATGGAAAATCAACAGCAAACATGTTTTTATTCTGGTTCTACAGGGTAATGCAAATTTCATGGTACACTATCGACAAATCGGAAACGGGGTAATTTCAATGCTATTTCGAATATCAAAAGGCATCGAGGATATCTTACGTATTTTATGAAATATCCTGGAATAACTGAAAATTGTCGATTCTTATAGTCATCGATAACTTTTCAACTATTGCTGCTAGGATTTTGAAATTTGGTATAGTTACTATAAAGTTCGATATCGAAGCCAACTTTGATATTTTCAATGACAGCCGTTTTGGATGTTCATACCATGTAATTGATCATGAAATAACCAATTCATTGATATATCATACTTGTATGTTTAATGATGGAGAAGTCGAAATAACGAAAAAAAAAATAGAAAATATGAAGTAAAATCTATGATGTAGCAGCAACTAGATTATTCATTGTGTTTATGTCAAAGTATACAGTAAGTCTATCTGCACATTAAATTCACGATCTGATGTGTGATTCCAATTTCATTGCGGAAAATTCATCATCAGAGTATAAGAATTACCACTTATTATTTGATAGAATGGAATGTTTAGTTCAACTATCATTTTGATCTCATCTGATGTCTAAGAAAAGAGTGCTTTCGAAATTCGACACGTGCCAGCCAAGTAAGGGAAGCGGCTGTCACAATGTCCAGTTCTCAGTGCTTATAATATGAGAAAATCAGAGCTACCAATTTCACAGTAAGAAGACTACTACTTGAAAAATACAGTTCATTTCAGAATAATCAGTGACGCTGCATGGATTGCAGAAAAAATCGTTCAATCAATTCAATACAGGAGGCAACTGTGCTGCACACCTCACTATTTGATAAGATGTTGAATTATTTTTAAATAGGCCGAGCGGATTTGTCCTATATGTGAGGTGGTAAGCTACAGTTGTTAGGGTAAGGCCTTACTAACTAGTTAACTAATCCAAATATGAAGTATTTATTCAACAAATAACTATGGTGATCTACTAACATACAGGAATATTATCAAGATTTATAACTACTCCTGAAAGAACCATATCAATTTACATAAAGTAATACAAAATCAGGTCTACAATCATACAGGTTATCATCCTATCAAGTTCAATACACAAAGCTATTTTATCAGTCACCCTTTGGTAATCAGAAAATCCTACGTCAAATACTTCAATACTTCAAATACAACCCTGTCTTCTTTCCGACAAACGACACCCTCTGTTATGAACGGTATATTTCTTTACCATGTGCCTTTTTAATTACTTCTGGGTCAATGATCTGAAATCTTTTTCCTACGAGCATTCATGGACTGGTTTGGGCAACTCACATATTTTGTATCTGGATCACTTGTCACTCTGTATGCAATACTCGAAATCCGCGATACTTGCAAACTGACTGGTTTGAACTGAGAAGACTTTTAACTGTACAAGTTAGGGTCTATTTAGTCATCCTTGTCTTTATCTTGAGTCTCAGTCTCAATCCCAGTCTTCAGTCTTTGTCTTAAGGAATAAGGACATGACTATTTATACAACTCAAGATACTAAGGAATTAAGACAATGACATCAATATAAACAAATATTCATTACATGAAAAAGTGAAAACATGTATGGATAATCTAACATTAATAACGACCGGTGTGTATTTTTTGATGAATGAATGTTCTTTGCACTATTCTACATTCTCAAATTTGCCAAAAATCGTCACAGATGGTCAACACATTATATTTCTGTAGTTACTCTGAAATGGGGAGCATGCGCACTGACTCCGTGGTCTTAGTCCTAAACATAAAGTTGAAAATTAGGAACTCTCAAGGTCTCGTTTTCAGGACGAAGACTTGAGACTAAGACAAAAATTGTTGTATAAATGCTTTTATGTAAATGCATGGATTCAACTTGGCTTAAAGACTAAAATTAGGACAAAGACTGAGACTAAGACGAAGACAAATCTGACTAAATTGACCCTTTCTTTTACAAAGACTGTTGAACTTCACTAACGGCCTGAAGACTAACTATTGCAATGTCTAGCGACAACTTGCGAAATTGGACAAAGTATGATTCGATCTGATGTCTCTCGACAAAGAATCTGCTACTTAACAGTCCGTTAACTTCAAAACAAACCGTGGTTACCACGGTATTACTGAACTTAACTCTTTCGAGTCATGATTGTGACTGCTCTCGATTTACTCTTGCTCATCATTTTTATATCAAAATCTAACACTTTATTTCTCTCAAAGCGGCAATCCGACGAAAAGAATACGTGCACTGTAATGTGTCACCGAGCTTCAAATTAATGGATTTGTTTTTCTCATTGATATCAGTGTTATGCCTTTGATTTCTTTTGGTCGGCTCCATTTTGGGTTCATTTGTTTGTGAATTATTGGTTTATCATTCTAGTTAATAAACGAAGTTGACCACCAGTTATAACTTATATTTTCGGCGCCTTTGAGATTCATCTGTTTATTACTTCATGTAAGCCGCCTGCAGTAATTCTTCTTTGGACTTGATTAGTGTATATCCGTGCCCAGCACACAACCCAACGGAGAGCAGCAATGACTTTTATTTTGCAGTAGAATGACTAGCACCTTTGTTATTGATATTCACATAATTTTTGTCACTTTTAGTGAAAATATCTGGAATTATAAGCCTGACAGATCTCGAATTAACTCGATATTTTCTATTCATCCTATTATTCCAACTTTTTTTATCATTAAACATACAAGTGTTATGCATCGATGAATTTGCAATTTCATGATCTATCCGATGAAGTGAAAATCCAATATGGCTACCATTAGAAATATCGAAGTTGACTTCGATATCTTCGAATCTAATGTGCCTAGATTTTTTTTCTAACACCGTTGATATCAGCATACGAACTTTAGTAACCATCCCAAATTTCAAAATCCTAGTAGCAATAGTTGAAAAGTTATCGATGACTATAAGAATCGAAAATTTTCAGTTTTTTCAGGATATTTCAGGAATTACTTAAGACATCCTCGATTTATTTTGATATTCGAGATAACCATAAAATTTTTCGTAATTTATAACCTAGTTCGTATCTCTCTCCTTTTCCGATTTGACAATAGTGAACCATGAAATTTGCATTACCCTGTATAATGAAGTCTTTAGTAATTATGACATACAAATGCTTATCGAAGTAGCTTCTGTATCAATATGCTTTTTTAATTTTTCGGAGGTTGGTAAAATAGAACTGTCGAATGATAGTAGAGTAAGGCCCAGCTTACTTCTGAGCGATTTTGGATTTGGTGATACTAGCAGTGAAAAACTATAAGTTTTTATTACATTACTTTTAAAATTATTTTTCTATTATGGTTGTATAATGAAGTCATTGTGCAACGCAAACGCGTGTCAAAATAGCCTCTATTTCGATAAGCATTTTTTATTATTCGGAGATTGGTACAATCAAACTGTCAAATGAAAGTCAGAAGAGTTAGGCCCAGCTTACTTCTGAGCGATTTGGATTTGGTGATATTAGCAGTGAAAAACTCAATGTTTTAATTGGTAAATTGGTAATTTGATTTGAATTGACCAATTAAAACAATAATAACATTGAATTAAAATCGCTGTAAACTGGGCTTTACGCTTGTGCGTCAGATTTTAATTATTTCAATGTCATCATTGTTACCAATCGAAGATGTTTCTGTAATTTATCAATTTTAAATCCATTTTTTCTTCAAATTGATTCAGAATTGAAAAAATTACATATGACACACGTTTTATAAGACACGTTGTCGCACTTGTTCTCTTGGATACTCCTCGCGTCGCTCGTCGTACTGCAAACAACGCGTGCGACAAAATAGCGTCCGATAAAACTTGTATCATAATGTACTATTATTCAATTTTCAGGTATAATACATTGCATAATGGATCTATAAAAGTGTATATAACAATGACATGATGTAAAACAAAAATACATTGAAATTTGATTTAAAAAAACACTCTAGCTGTAGAGTTGAAAAATAACTGTTTTTCTTCATTTGGGATCCTTTTGAAATCGTCATGCCTCTACTGTTGAAGTTGAAAAGAAAACAGTTTTTCTTCATTTGGGATCCTTTTGGAAATTCCGAAATTTTGTACAGTTTCAAAAAACATCCTGTAGCAATTTTATCAAAATAACCTTATGTATCGAAAAAGTACGAGATCAATGCTGAAGAACTGAGCTAGCGAACAGTGTAAACAGAAGTCAAATTGTTCAAAGCAGAAAAAAGATATTCAAAATTTAACAGTGGCAAAATTTCGGGGTGCGACGTAATTAGTGCTGCGTTGTTTATTTTTTTTATATTTCCTAAAAATAAGAATTCAACATAGAACATCAATTACACGTGACATTCGATCGTTTTCCAGTGACGGAAGTGCTGCGCCAGCAACCGCCGAGCAGCCGCCCCCGGGGCGGGCACAGCGGGCGGCCGCCGCCCCATCGTCGTCCGCCCTCTTCTGCATCAGAAGCCGCAGTGGCGGCCGCCCCCCAAACTGCCCCCCCAGCCGACCGCGAGTGCTTGTGCGCAATGCTGCTCCGTACACTTATCGAACTACTGTTACATCAAATTCCTAGGACCTTTACTCGGTACTTTTGTACAACAATATCGATTGTTTTTGGGTGAGATATCCTGCCAAAAATATTACATAATTGAAATAATAAATCCCTAGAGATAATAAATAATTTTTAATGATGCGAGTGAGTGGAGGGTTGATTACAAAAGGGTAGTTCACTCGGTACCGGTTGAGCGGTTGAGCGAAATGAAAAGCGGTTGAACAGATCCGAGGAGAACCAAATTGCACGAATTTTCATGTTTTATTGTGATACAAACGAATTAAAGGCGGATTTCAGTATTATGTACTATTTATATAACATGAATTGTTGAATGGTCAGAAGTACTTGATGATTCCATTATTTCTTCAGTTCTCTAGTGGTTTTGATGGAAGCTTGAGTCTGATTATAAATGTCAAATTAATGCACAAAGAAGTCAATATAGAACCTCTGTTCTTAAAATCAGTTTACTGTTCTGGATATCGATAGTCGGTTTATATTATAACCCTCAGTCAATGTCTGGAAGCTCTTCAGTTGATTTCAAATGAGATTTTTCTACGCACATAGCCAATACCATAAATTTTTCACATCATTCAACACTTTCACATAGAAGAAGAGTTAATGAAAAACATGTCGTTTTGATAAAACAGATTATCCAGATAAGAAAATTCTAACACTTCCATCTCTCCATTTTCTTCTGTTAAAAAATTAGATGCTGAAATATGAACGCTATAATAGCTAATTTTTTTTTGGTCTGGTTTTCATGAAAAAGGGATCAATTATTTGTACATAGTACTCTGGTAAATCTAGACATTCAATGTACAATCGCAGTGTATACACTGGATTATTTTGTATTGCTAACATTACTGAGATGTGTCTTCTTTTCACTTTTTTTTGTCGATATCCAATAGAGGCTGATGTCAGTTTGAAATTCATTTCTATTTTTTTTTCGATCCATCAGTGGTAACCATTGAAATAATCAGGTCAAGTGAAAGAAAGTACTCGTCTGTTTCTCATGGATCAGACATAGGCTAACTCTTCTTTTTCATTAGT
Organism: Chrysomela aeneicollis; assembly: GCA_029955515.1. Lineage (NCBI taxonomy): Eukaryota > Metazoa > Arthropoda > Insecta > Coleoptera > Chrysomelidae > Chrysomela > Chrysomela aeneicollis. The sequence goes on along the minus strand of JARUHQ010000018.1, from coordinate 3,974,614 downwards.
TTAATCATCTAACTCAACATGGAAAAATGTTGAATGGGACATCATTTTATTGCTGAATCGTTGGAGTGGAATCATCACAATACTCTACATATATAATTATTGTTGATACTGACTGAAGTGGAGTTATCTCTCTTGACTATTTGAATACTCCACTAGCTCACTGATATCGGATAACTGATAAACTATCCTTATGTAATCAACGCTCAACAGCATGAGGGAACTCCCCACCTACGTCACGTGATCTCTTCGTACGCGCATGAAATCGCTTATATGACATGTCAAAGCTATTTGACACATTCAGTCATTCCTGAAGTTACATTTTTCATCTTAAACAATCATCGAACATTCTCAGGGGTTATCTTGAGAAAAAAGGCGCTACTTCGGAAAAAGAAAACGTACGGAGATGATTTCCAAAGTGTGAAAATATCACGATGTTGCTTTATAACGTTTTCGACAGCGATTTCTATATCGTGAGTTTTTAGCACCTGCACACCACATATGCGAAGTTCGTATGTTCAGATTCTGCTGTGAAATATGAATGTACATTTGTTTTTTTATTAGGTTGGCATTTGTATGGATAAGTATTCCCAGGAGAATACGTTTTTGCTAGGTTAATCGAAATATAGCCGCATTTTCTCTCAATTAATTGAATATTTTCAATATCTTTCACTTGTTTCCGAGATCAAATAAACATCTGGAAAAACGATATGGATTTGTGGCCACTTTGGCAACCGTATTTCAGAGGAGGAAAAATAGCTTCAATATCAATAATAATTCATGGGGATATATTATGAACCTATGAATTCAACATAATAATACATGTTCACACATTGGACAACCCAAATTTTCCTTTCTTGAGAATAAAATACAACAGACCATGTCGGCAGATTTGTACCAGAATCAACTGGAAATGATTGCGATCATGTTCTGATATTGTTAATCATAAATATAATCATTACATTTCAATTTTCAATCGAAAACCAGATGGACCAGATATCTCGCCGCCGTATCTCGGACTGTTACGCGTGGCGGCAACGGAATGCCGCCTCAACGGCTCGGTCGCGCGTTTTAAGGGTATCACGTGACATTGGGTGGTGGGGACTCCTCATCGGCTGCCAGCGGCAGGTGGCCTGAGTGGGAGCGACGCGCGCTGAGTAGTGCTCACACTGAACTTTTCATTGGTTACCGGCACTGTTTTAAGTGCTTGTATTCTCGGGCTGTGTGAAGCTTAATACCTAGGGTTGGATTAGCTTTTAGCCCTTGTTACATATCCACCCGCGTAGACGATACGACCGGGCGGGTGCAAAAGTTTAGAGAGAGGACATCCGGTATAAAGAATGTTCGACGGGACTCGCGACCACGTAACATTGGCAGTTCGGGATGTTCCCAGATTGGAATGAGTGGGCTCAGTGTGTACGTTCTGGGAGGGTTATGCAGGGTGGGGATTTCAACTGGAATGTATTCGCTAGCAGCTGAAAAAACATTATTTGAGAAACATTCGAGAGGGATTTTTGGCAGGTTCAATATTCAAAACAATATTTTTTCAACCTCATTTTATTCGAATGGGATATGATACACGACTTGTGGACTTTTTTGAGGAGCTCTTGCATAAAGTTATTCGTTAGTATTTCATCTCAAATTTTGATTCGACAGGTGATACTTGCATACATCGTTTTCATTTGCTTTGAGACTACCCAATCGAAATCGACTCCTACAGGAACAAGAAGAGAATATATGGAGGATATAAAATGTAAATGGTTTGAACGTCTTATATCAATGAAATCTCGGAATAGATATTAGTAAACTTGTAATTTTTGTGTTTCGTGCGTAACAACCTACCTAATACCAAATAAAAATTACCAATTCAACGACGTTTTACAATCTCATTGTTTCACAATGCTTCACATTTGGTCGAATTTCAGGACTTGCTTTATATTTGATAGGTTCAAAACATTCAATTTTTTCAAATCTAACCTGCTCAATTAGAAAGCTTTTCAAATAAGTATCACAGGGGGCATTATGACCATGTAAAAAAATCGAGGAGGTTAGGAACAAATTCTTGATTGATCGATGAATGATGATATGTTCCGAATAATTTTTCCATAGCTCCTAGCGAATTTGTTATAGTTGATGGTTCATCCTGTTTATTTAGGGTGTAAACACAGTAATTTGAGTAGAAACTTTCCCGTTAATGACATGAAATATGACATATTGTACATAGGATCTGGATTTTTTACCCCAATTGCTGGAACGATTGGTGATCAGATAAGGTCATATTATTTCTGCATAATAGTTTATAGGAATTGAATGCATTGGAGCAGAGGATGAAATTCATCATCCTCTGCTGTAAAATGAACGATTATTGATAGGAACTGACATGTCCAATCTGAGAACATTCTTCAAATAATATTCTCATGCAAATGATAGGTTGTGGAAAGGTATTTTCAATATGAAATTTCATGCCATTGCATGGCTAACTATGGCAAAGCACAAGCTTTGCCATAGTTCTCATCATCTACATTCGCTGGTAATTTGTACGATACCAGGAGAGCTTGTCAATATATATACTCCCAGCGATATTGATTACTACAAGCGCAAATGCCACATTGGTGTGGATTCTACTTATGTGAGTTAAAAATCCTTCTTCTACCTAAGTCGCAGTTGTTTCGGCAACTAAGATTAATACTTTTTCAATGAAATAAGTTCACATTCATTGATATCTGTGAATGTTGATTCATCAACTTTCCCTCGAGTTTTATATGGACACTTTCCACTACCTTTCATATGACATGATATGATCATTACATTCACCTGCTGAAAATTTGAACACCAACTTATGATGAAATTATAGACTTTTTTTTGATCATCGGTATTTTCATTTACTTGAGTGATGGTGAGTCAGTGAGAGCATCCTTTATAATACCAGCATCAGCTTGACGGATTCCACATTAGGAAAAAAATCGGGACCGACAGTTTCAGTGCTTGCCTAAGGAATATATCAGTATTTAATGAGACAATCTGCGTAAATGTCCGCCCATGCTACAGACTTTTAGATGAATAAATTGCATTAGCTTGCCCGATAGTTTTGTGAATGAATATTGGAATCAGTAGATGAACAATGAGGATCCTAGATCGTTAAACTATCAACATATATCACGAAGAAATCTTCAAACACATGTTCGGGTGTCCTTATTTTGAGTTGATCCTCGAATTTCGTATTTTTCTATCGAAAAAGCGTCAAGAAATCAGTTCTTTAAAATACAAAATCAAATGACTTCCGCTTGTATATAATTGAAAGAATAAAATAAATGCTGCTTTGATTGTTAAAATTCTGATGAGGTCATGCATGCTTGATGGTCTCGAGGACACTTATATGGTAACTGCAATTAAAATATTTAGCACTGTGGCGATATACCACTAACATTGAGAAATAGCAGAAACTTCGATATCTCAAATGCGTTTTTGGTTTTTTCTTGCAGAGCTAATTTCGTCGATATATCATGCTTGGGGTCTAACGTATAAATAATAAGTCATAAAGATTATCATGACTCGGATTTTTAAAATTTAGGAATTATTGGTCCAATTAAATGTTGATGAAAAGTCTGACACTTTCTCATCACAACTTTTTATTCACCATCGATTGATGTTTAATTGAGACAAATATAAGGTGGTTAACAATTCTGAAAATTGATCAACCCTCTATTCACCCTGTTTCAATGAAATATCAATCGATAATAAATGAAAAGTTGAGATTGAACATGTGAGCCGTATTGACCGTTGGGGAATAGTTTCGACACAAAAAATTCCTGAACTTGAGAAACCAATTTTTTTCATCATCCCTGCTGGACTCCATCCATGTAGATCGACGGAATCAGCATGGGGTCAGAAAAAAATGTTATAAAATTCAGGGGGTGTTATTTGAAATAGCAAAATTGCTGCTACTGTTCAATATAGGCATAAACAGTTATGGAAATCATCCAATCTCATAGTGGCCCAATTTGAATTCAATCAAATGAAAACTGACCGGCTTTGAGTTTTCATTTGATTGGATAGGCATAAACGCCGCAGTACTGAAAATATTGCAGATCGATAGGGCAGAATTGATTATTCAAGGATCCGAATTGTCGAAATGGTCCTATGTCCCTTGTTCCAGAAACGTCTAACAGGTCATCGAGGTTAGTGTACCCTGTATATTCAAAATCACTCTTGAAAAAATCATGTCAGATAGATCTACACCTTTTCCAATTGTAATTTGTCAATTGTAATACAGATCTTAGATAAACTATGTGAATTATAAATTAATTTCCTGTTGATCTAGTGCACACAGATGTTTGAAGATATCAATGCCGAAGATATAATTTTCAAGGCTTTACAAATAAGTTCGCAAGTTTAAATTTTTCGTCTTATTTAGGAATGATAGCGCAAAATGAGAAAGGATAACAGGAACAGCTGAAAGAGAAGGTACTAAGAATGGGATAGAGAATGAATCGAAAGAAAACAGAAAATGCATAGCTTGAGCTGAAAAACAGGGACATTTAGTTCTCGAGATGACATCAAATAAAAATTTTGAACAAGAATGAGCTTGATATGTTGACATTCTGGAACAGGAAAATATCCAGGAAAGTGGTAAGCAAGAAACCACAGGGAATTACAAAGAGAAATATTGTGGATAGGCCGTGGTAAGTAAAATTGAAGAATGAAAAGATGAAATCCTCAGACATCGAACAGTGAAATATCAATAACTGTAGAGAAAAGATCAAAAACAGAAAAGGATGGTTACGGAAAACTAACCAAGCCAAATGCCTGCCAGGCTTGCAGTACTGAAATATATGCAGGATGTCCTGAAATAAGCGTGTAACATTTCAACGAAAGCTTCTACTATCGACAATTAAATAAATTATCAAAAAGTGCTCACGATAAAATACTGTAGAAGGGTTCAGGGGTGATACTATACTCTTCGAAGAGTGTTTTCCAAATAGTATACTTTCGAATTGAGTTTGAAAGATTTGTTAGAATTTGGGAAATAATGATATAATAATAATGATATTGAATAACAGTAATAGTCTATAATATACAGTGTGTCTCGAAATCACATCGAAAGAATTCAGCTGCAGATTCTAGGAACACAAATAATAAAAAAGTTTATATATGTAAACATGGGTCCATTAAAACCATTTGAAGGTGAGCCCGAAATGAAGGTTTTTTGTAAATATTTTTGAAACCCTTCGAAATGAAATAACCAAATTTTGTCTATATACCTTACTTTTTATGCTAAATTCAAACGTCTTGAAAATATTTCGTAATTTTGTTCAGAGGCGTGGAAAACGGGGGGTTAGAGGTAGTTGGACCCATATTTATATATAACTATTTTTTTCCTATAATTCACAGCTGAAATATCTTTTTAGGTAATTTCGGGACACCCTGGATATATAATGTCATAAATAGACTGGTGAAATTCCTCACAATGTGGGACTTGTACTAAAGTGTTTTTAACCGTCAACTTACTTGCAAAGCAACCCTCGTAAGTCTAGGACTTGTAAGAGTTTAAAAGTAGAGTGCTGAGGTAATAATTTCGAATGAGTACATGAATGTATTAATAAATAACCAGTTGAGAAAAAAGTATTGAAAATAGTTAAACTTATGGTTGCAATAACGGATTTCATCAAAAAACAAAGAAAAAATCTACGTTATTCATACAACAGATAAAGAATGCTCATTCCAATTGTACCCTATTTGATATACTCGTCATATTACTGTATTTCTTGTTAAATTTTGGCATACTCTGATTATTTTGAATTACGCTTCCTGTGCTGAATTTAATAATTCTTAATTGATATTACCGAATTATAATTGTAAAATATGTAGAAATACCGAAATAACCAGTCATTACACGATATTTCTGAGATTTTATATGTTCTTGATATACTGATCGGAAGCCAATATTACAACTTTTTTTATTCTACTTGGATCAATGACAAGAATGTTGAAATATAACGATCGCAAATCTTCAACACAAATGAAGTGCCAATATATTTTTTTCTATGTAATGTTCGCCACAATCTGCTTTGTTTCGCCAAAACGACATTGGATTCTCCTTGTTAGAGTCAATTAATATGACTTTTCTTTCAATCGAAATGGTGTCTCTCTCTATATCGAACGGAACGAAACGGGCCCCAAAAAATTTTGCACACGTCTCGTCCTCGCAATATATCACTATATAAATCGAATTCGAATGCTAATAATCAGTACTGTGTAGATAATCAATAATGAAAACACCGAGAAATGATTCAACTGTAATACAAGCAATGAATTGAAATGAATATGATGTATAGATCAAATTATTTTGATTGTTGTTCTTGTGATTGGTGATACATATCGAACTGAATAATTGTTGATGCTCAGTTCATCATAATACATGCCTAGTGCCCCATAAAAGTAAAGAATATATTCTATGAAAAACTTGTTACAGAAAAATGATCAGACCTGCAATGTGAAAACTAAATTCCTACATGGTTATTTGAAATTAACAATGTATCTGAACATTTTTTGTAACAAAGTTGGGGGTCGTTCTTTTCACTACTATGCAAAAATTTCACTGTGTCCGATCTGTTCAGAACTAAAACGTACAAAGAAGCTTATTTCACTATCGCTAATATTGTGTCAAATGTCTCCAGAATGTATGTTTCTTGTCAAGTATGTGGTATTGATGTTGCTCGAAACGTATCTCATATTTCTGTATTCCCTGTCACTGTCTCATGACCTTACAAGAATCACCTGAATTGATTCACGGCATGGTATAGAATTAATCAGCAACACTAGCAGTAGTGCTAACAAGGATTCTCCAACGGCATCAAGAATCAGATGCAGATACAGATGCAAATATATTTGCTGATAACTTTCTGAGAATCCATAAAGACTCTAATGCATTTCATTGCACTATTATAAAATACTCACAGGGTTAATGGGCTACCCGCCGTCATAGCTTGAGTCACAAACCGTCAACATTGAGTTAATCATAATGCTAGTAGTGAAAAAAATTGCATAGGCCCTTCATTTGGAAACAATATTGAATTATATCAGTGAGTAGTGAGGAATGATAACTTTAAGACATAGTATAATTAAATGATCGAAATGTGTTGAGGATACAGAGATTCTTCAAGCTTCATGCTCTTTGGATAGCAACTTCACCAACCAACCTACCAAGAATTTGATTTGCTGTTTCAATAAAGCATCGATCAACAAATTCTGTGTCCTCGATGAATTTTCAATCAACTCATTATGGACTGAGAAAAATCGTATCAATATTTATATTATTTATTGTATAGGATAAATCTGTGTTATCATACGAATAATCGGAAATCGCATTCGTTGCTTGTATTTGAACTTGTATCAGAGAGTATACTTGTGTATGTTAATGTTATTAAGGTTGTTTTGTTCGTTTGCGTCAGCTACAAGAGAAGAAGAGAAAGTGAGATAGAAAGAAAAAATAATGCGAAAGAGAGAGGCGTGGCCCGGTTTCTCTTGCTTTTCGCAACTTACCAACTGTGAGTGTCCGAAAAGACGAAGCTCATTGTCATTTTTTTGTGAGTCAGTATGAATCTAGTCATGTTTGTTACAATTTAAAATATTTTATAAATGTTGATTAATATACGACATTCCTATTTCAGACTCGTTTGTTTCATTTCGAACAAGATCATTCCGTATGGATAGAATCCCAACTCAATTTATGGAAGAAATAACCTACAATACAAATTTATACACACATGATTGTTCAAATTCGATGCACAGTCTTCAGTCAAATATCAAAAATTATTTTTAGTGACAGAATCCACGATAAAATATTTGTACAAAATTTTATATTTGCGAAGGCGAAGAAGTGCCACAATAGTTATTGTTATCTTAACTCCGACTTTTAACTCGGAATTTCAACTGATATCTCAGAATTTCCTGATGTGTTATGGATTGATATTGTTTTTTGAATTTTTTGTCCAATTTAGAAAAAATCACCCTTGTGAAAAATTGATTTGATGCCTCGATGCGATATAATCGAATTTTTGACAGAAGAATCATTGCTTTTCATGACTAACTGTATTAAAATATCACCAGAATTTGAATTTGTATAAAAAATATCGTATTCCTAGAAAAGGCACCAGCGTAAAGAGAAGAAAACGGCTAATTTCGTTTTTCTCCTGTATATTTCGAAAACCTTTCGTGATGCTTCTGATTTGGAAGCGTTTGTACTATTGAAAAGAAGGAAAATAAATAACTCGAAGTCATCTCCACAACATTATTAGAATAATCTGACATAACAAGGTAGAAAACGAGCAGAAAACAACTACAATCCTGGCAAATACCACGGAGAATATTGAATTATATCCACTCGTAGTCTATGCATAAATTCGTATAAATGAATAAAAATACAAATATTTCTTTCTTCGAACATGCGTTTATGCTCCTAAAGAGACAAACACGCCTGACCACCTGTAGACCGGTTTCGGGCTTATTGGCCCTCATCAGTACAGGGTAGTCAACTGTGTAGAGATCCTGAGATCTCCACACGAGGCGAGGTCTGAATCGATGGAAGCATCCACGCATATTTGATAGCAGTTAGCCGTTCCCCAAGCAGTGTATGGATACGGCGACACCAAGCGGCGAAGAAAGAAACACTCCTTAATAAAATTTTCCATATTGAAGATATGCGAGTGGCTGGGTTGCTCGACTAGCCGATTGAATCAAAGGGAATAGCTGAAAACTCTTCTCTACACTACCACTCCACTTAGAGTTTTTGGCTCTTTCCTTTGGTTTGTTTTATTGTTCACTGAAATGGACGATATCATTTACCGTTCTCGAGATGACATCATGAAAAATATATAATTATATATCGTATCCCATAATTCAAACGTTCTGTGATAAGAAACATTTGTATATTATTAATTTGACCACTTTTTCACCAGTTCAGTGGGAAAATTGCAAATGAAACACGATGTATGTTACTTCCTATATTAACTTCTTGAAAGCTATCTAATGTTGAGCTACTGATGAGCACTAGATGAATGAGAAAACATCACGAGAGTTATAGGGTTTTACAAGGGGGTTTATAAGAACTATCAACTAAAATGATCTGTTTTTGAATATATCGGATGATATTCGAATTCCATGATATTGACTCCTTGTCATGATTTCCTGATTTTGGCAGCATGGTTGCCAAGATGTTCCATTTTCTTCCTACAAAAAAATTGTGAACCGAATTTAGACATCAGAACGAAACAAATTCACATGATACAAAATATATCCCATTCGTTTTCACAAAATTGTTCGAAATATAAAACACGCTGTATCTGACAAAAGAATAAGCTAGACTAGGAGGATCTTCGAATGTTCATCTCAAGAGTTTCCAAGAGGGGTTACCGTGAGACTTCTGCAGTGACATACAATAGGGGCTCAAAAAAAAAGAACATGTTTCAAGGTGTAGAATACACATTCCAGATGAGGCACGTTCGTAAAGGTAAGTATTTCAAATCAAACTACGAATTGACAATTGAAAAGAACATATTTACAATTAAATCAAAAAATAAACCATAACAACATCATTTTTTTCCACATATCGGAAGTGTCAAACTTGTCCTTCCTGTGGCTTACACACAAAGTATCAATCCCTCATTAGCAGCTTACATGAGAAACATATCTGAGTAGAAAAGGAAAATATATATATATATACAGGGTGCGGCACCGAAAACGAAACAGATCGAATATCTTATAGACACATGTGTTGTGAAAAAAATGCAAAAACACGTCGATTTGTAAACCAAGGGGGACATCTTTCTACCATAACCTCAACTGTCATACCTCTCTCTCCTCCCCTTGGTCACTATCAACCATACAATTTAAATAGGGAAAGTACTAAGTGTGACACATCACTGAAAAGGTAATTTGAAAAGGAATTCAGCCATGTGAGTGTTCGCTTCGTAACTTTTCATTTTGGCGCCCTCTTGCGGAAAAAAAATTTTTATTCAAAGATACGAATGTCGTCAAATAACTCCAGAAATGCTCCAAAACCTCAGACGTTTCGAGACTAACTTATACTCATGTATGGCAGTTAAAGGAGAACACTTTGAGCAGCTATTGTGAATTATTGTAGTTTGGAATGATTGGAGTAAAATTTATGCAAGCCTTTCCAATTTTTTAGTTCATACACTGTTCATACACTGTCATTTGAGGTTATGGTAGAAAGATGTCCCCCTTGGTTTACAAATCGACGTGTTTTTGCATTTTTTTTCACAACACATGTGTCTATAAGATATTCGATCTGTTTCGTTTTCGGTGCCGCACCCTGTATAAATATCTCAAGCTCATCTCCACAACATTATTAGAATAATCTAACATAACAAGGTAGAAAACGAGCAGAAAACAACTACGGTCCTGGCAAATACCACGCACGAACATGCGTCTATGCTCCCAACGAGACAAACACGCCTGACAACCTGTAGACCGGTTTCGGGCTTATTGACCCTCATCAGTAAAGGGTAGTCAATCGAGTAGAGATCCTGAGGCCACGCATATTTGATAGCAGTGAGCCGTTCCCCAAGCAGTGTATGAAGACGGCGACACCAAGCGGCGAAGAAAGAAACAGTCTTTAATAAATTTCCCATATAGAAATATGAGAGTGGCTAGGTTGCTCGACTAGCCGATTGAATCAAAGGGAATAGCCAAAAACTCTAAGTGTTCGAAGAAAGAAATATTTGTATTTTTATTCATTTATATGAATTGATGCATAGACTACGAGAGGATATAATTCAATATTTTGCGTGGTATTTGCCAGGAATGTAGTTGTTTTAAGCTCGTTTTCTACCTTGTTATGTTAGATTATTCTAATAATGTTGTGGAGATGACTTTGAGATATTTTTACACCACCACTCCACTTAGAGTTTTCGGCTATTTCCTTTGATATCTGAGTAGGTTTAAATAGGTGTCATGATTATATAATGTCAAAGTTAACTCGACCTGCCATATAGGAACATGAGCTGCAACAAGTGCATCACATTTTTCAAGGAATTTCAAGTCTGACCAACATTACTTACCTATTGACATGAAGTGAATAAATTGCACAGAAATTGCGAAACACAGAATTGATAGAATTGAAAAGTGACAGTTGATCACGGAACGAATATGACGGTGTCATAAGTAAGAAATAGTAACGATAATAATCGCGAAGATAGTAGAGAGGAGGAAACTAAATTCGAAAGAATCTTCCTCTTGACATGATCTCAAATCAGAAGACTATCGAAGTGGTCGACAGGCTGATTGGTCTCTGCTTCTCTGACTCAGTTATCGCGTCATTTTCAATCTGATGAAATGATGAAATGAGTACCTACCTTGATTATGTTGATTTTGATAATAATATGAAGAATATGAGGAGTGATAGTGAACACGACGAAATTTGTACATCACCAGATTGATAGTTTGCTCCGATCGAAGCTATTCACCTGTTTTGCACCAAAATTTATGATATTGCCCGATAGCACAGTTGGTTAGGCGGAAGCAGTATAAAGTATAGTAGACCATGTGGGTTCGACTCCTGTCAGAACATTTTTTTCTTTTTCTAATCTTTGTATTGCGCATCAGTTATATCGTTATAGACATGACTATTATAGGTACTTTGCTATTTTTCATAAGATACAGACTGTACTAGTCTTAAATAGATTTTTTTCTGCTATAGTCTTGAATAAAGTTAGTCTTCTACTCGCGTTTAATGGCTGTCATTCTCTCGAATAATTTCATTCTCGAGAATTATAGCCATCATTATACGCTCGTTGAAGAATATAAGGAGGAATATATATACGCCAACAAATAAGATCAAAGCTTTTCAGATGCCCGAATGATTCTGGTTCATTGAAAGTGATTACACTTTTAGCTCATTCAGTTTCCCGATCTAGTTTTTACCGTAGCACTAAGATCATTCACCAAAGCGTCCTATGCGTGTATAGTTGTTGTAAGCCTTCCGGATACTGTGAGCTCTGGCAGTTATTCACCAGAAGACTCGTACCATCATCATCATCAACAGCACTGGGGGATTAATGTCTTCTGCAAAGTAATGCATTGTTCAGGTATGAGGACTTTTTCAAGATACCCTTTGGTCTCACCATTTCTCCAGTGACATTTCCGAGTGATGGATCCCTCGTGGTTGAAAGCTAACACAAACCGTCCAGGAGTTTGAGTCTTCAGTACATCAAATGCACATTTCCGATCAGCTCTGCATGATCGACAATCGCATTTAGATCGCCTGCTACAAATAGCTTAGCATAAGTGTTCATGCATCGGGATGGGTGTACGAAAAAAGCAGTCAGTATAGGCTACGAACGATTCGACAGCGTTTGTTGCGGCATTGCTTGGCTTTATTTATAGTTGTTGTGATGATGGTCACACCGAGGAAAGTCGTTGGTTAGTTTTTTTCCAATTAGAAGTTCTAAGGTTTCCGAGGTTGTGAGTGCACAGTGGACAATATTAACATCTCTACCAGTTTGTGCCGGACAAGTTGGTCAGTATGATGCTTGACAGTTATCGTGGTATTTGTCGAGATTATTCAACGAATGTTCTATTCGAATGCCGTTGATGACTCATTCATGGGATGATATAATACATATATTCCCATAGCCCGCCCATCGAATGTTTTCAATATTGTTATTCGAATTAGATTCGGAAAGTTCAGTACAAAACATGATGAACAATCTATTTGGAATATAGTTAGTGACGTAGGATTTTCAGTTAAAACTTTCTCATTTCGAGTGGAACTCTCTACGTTTCATTACATTGTTCAATTCAACCTATTATTGAAACAATTTGTTAATTGTTTTTCAACTGTTCTTGAATTATTGCAGCTTTATGGAACATATTTGAAATTCCACTTTCATAACTGAAACATTAAAATTCCATTAATATGCACTTATTATGCGATCACTTTTTTTGTGACAAGTATTGTTTGTACAGGCTGTCCTCTCTTTTTACCCCTACCTACAGCTTTAACTATACGAGGTGGACAAAAACATTTTGAACAGAAGTTGTAGGGTTCATTCGGTATCTTTTGGTACTTCATAAACAAACAAATGCGATTCGCAAAATTGAAAAAATGACAAAATATTTTTCAATTCCCAACTATATTGAAAGACATTCTTCTTTAGTTTACAAAAATATATAGTTTGCTAATGTTCCTTCGAGCCGTTTTCTATTCATTCAGTTTAAAATATTCAATCAAAATTACCAATAGAGGAATCTCATATTTTTCGTTTGATGTACATATCGTATTTTTATGTTCTGATTTTGAGTGTCAGAGGGTTGGTTTTATCCTCTGAGTTTGATGACATTTTATTTTGTTCACGGCAATCTTATATTTTATTGGTAATAGTTATTAGATATTGTAATCTGAATAAGTGGAAAACGACTCGAAGAAACATTAGTAAACTATATATGTGTTTGTCATTTTTCCAATTCTGCGATTAGCATCTGTTTTTTAATGAAGTGCCAGAAGATAGTACCTAAGGAACCCTACAACTTTCATTTTAAATAAAAAAACAACAATAAGCTCATGTTCAATCCATCATCAGTGACTACTATATTTCAGAAAAACTGTTTATGATGATAACAGTTCAGGTTTCACAGTGGCACCCAACCTTCGTTGAAAAAAAAAACTCCCAATAAGTACCTATCAACTTCGATTTCAATAAACTTCAGATTTCTCTGAACCTGTAGCCAAAAAATGCAAAATACAATATAAAACAGAGAAATCAGGGGTTGCAAAGAATCGAAGAAAAGAAGAATTTACTCATTTCCTTCCAAAATAACCAACAAACCTTATTATATGCTCAAAAACATCACCCTCTTGATGCTTTAAGCATTTTAAACCCACTCTTGAACGGTCCTAGTGGCATTGGCGAAGATTCTTCCGTCTATATTATTGATGGCATGAAAGATGCATTGCTGGAGATTTTCAAGATTATCATTCCGCCTCATATATCCTCGAAATCTGGCGAACATAATGGAAACTGTGGCGGTTAACATTTCGGTGTACCACTCACCAGTTTAGTAACCTTGATGAAAAACTCTAAACACATCAACAAACTCTCTGCAGACAGACAGAGCGCTAGATTTAATGGATCAATAGTGGTTGTTTTTTCCTGTTGACATGCCTTCATTGGGATTTTATAAATGAACCACTGATAAACTGGATGCGTCTTTCTTGATCTCCTGACGGCAGAAATTGATGTTTTTTCAGTATATTGTGAATATTCTCTGAGCTTTTTCAGCTTTCAGCTTCGTCAGTTGGAAAAATTGACCCGTCTGTGATATCATTTTGTTCGCACTTCATTCGATTGATTTCTGTGGCTGTATGTACCTTTGGAATAAAATATAATGCTCATTGATCAAATCAAATCAGTTGGATGCATGAATTCCCGTTGGCAGTGTCTCAAAGTCATGACATTTAAATTAGATTGACTGACCCACTCTTCAAATATAAATCGATCGCCAGAAACATTCTTTTGGGCGCTAGTTGTCGGATTTTCTCTAGAAATCCGTTTGTTATTCAGCCCTACTTTGTTCGAGTCCCAAGGGCTTAGATCAAAGGACATGAACATCAAGTATCTATACCTAGTCAAAATATAAAAATCGTGGAAATACACAGATAAGAGATAAGACCAAATTAGTGAGGTTAGGCGAGAATCTTGAATTCAACTCAAAGATGAGTTTCATTATTTTTGCTGGCATTCACTTATCTCTCGATGATTCGTAATCTACGATCGAAATTGCAGATTACCAAATGTCTGTTTTCACCTCGTCGAATGAACTATCATCCTGGGAGTATTCATTTTGAGCTGATAGCTCAATAACTCGAGAAGCCAATATTGATTGTATCAAGTACATAATATCACAATTATGAATAATAATGATAATAAATCTTCATTAAATAATCCTTCTAGATCACAAAGTAATATAGGATACGTCAAAAAACAAAATCAGATATTTTATTCAATGACGAAAAATTAAAATAAATACATCATCACATACATAGTATAACACAGAACGATCACATTTCACGAAACATTGTTATGAATGGATGAAGGTAAAAAAAATATGTTGTATATTGAACACATTAAAACGATCAGTCAGTTGATAATATGAATTAGAAAGGCCTCACCTACCTACCAAGATATTTATCAATACTTTAAAAATAATTTTTGAGTAGAAATTTCTTTTGTTTCAAATCTTTTTTCTGTTGACTCATTCCTTATATCTTCAGGAAGATTATTGATATACAATACACATTTATAAAATGTAAATACAGGGTAGGCACATAATTCCGTGTTCTAAGAAATATTGTTTACAAGAGTCTCTATAGCAAAGGTTGAATATCAAGCGTATAACTCTTTTTTGAGAAACCAAATATATTATTTACATTTTTGGAGCAACCCCACAAAGCTATGTTGTATGATATATGCGAATTTACAATTGCATAATAAACGTTGAGAAGTTGATCTGTACTTAGAATTGACTTCAATTGTCTTATCGCGTAATATCCACTATTGATTTTTTTACTCATATGGCTTATACTATCGATTTAGGTACCAAGGAATCTGGTGCAATCAGAAGATTCAACATATTCTTTGACCACCTTCACTCGAAAATTATTGATTTTTCTTTCATTTCTGAAAAAAAAATTCATAAAAACCGTTTTACTATAATTCACGATCAGAGAGTTTTAGCAACACCATGTCATAAACTCATGAGACAGTTCATTCAGCTTTCCTTGCAATTTCACAGGACTGTCAGAGTCAGCTCATATCGTTGATGAAGAGTAGAAAAATAAGTGGACCCATGCAAAAAATAACCTTGTGGGACTACTCGATCCTTGTTAAATGGTAAAGAATGACAGTCTTTTAATCTCACACGTATTTTTCTTCCAGTCAAATATAATACTATCCATGAAAGGAAATTACCCTTGAAGCCGATTGAGTACAGCTTACCCTGAATAATTTTGGGATCAATAATGTCGAATGCTTTTGATAGGTCAAAACAAAATTTCTATGGTCTAATACATAAGCGCATGAAATTCACAAAATTCACATGCCTATATATAATATTTTTATCATTTCAAATCATATTCGATTCAATCGGGATATGGCACGGTGTAATTTAGTGTCAATTTAATATAATATGTGTTTTCCTTGCGTTAACGTAAATGAAAGCACAATAATATTTATTTGTCAAGCATTTGGTGTATTTTATGATTCAGACTCGTTCTAGTTCATCACATCTGTGTCATTTCCCAATAATAAAATCAGAATCAATATTTGATAAAAAGGACAAAACTTTCATATTCAGGTGTTTCGTCAGAGATTACTTTGACATCCATTCGATTTGAATCACACCAAAGTTTCTGTTTACCGTGTATGAAAGTTTTTCAGAGCAGGATGATAGCTTAGTATTATTATTGTACTGTGGTTCAGGGTTCTGAAGTTGGTAACTTCATTGAAAATAAAGTAATCAAAATTAGAAAATGATGAAAATCGACATATCAGAATGGTATTTACCAAAATAACATCCAGTAGGTATTTGAGATCGATAATAGATTGTAGATTGTAGGGGGTCATTAAGGCTGTAGGTACACCCTCTCTAGTACCTCGACCCATCAGATTTTTTGTGCATATCCCTCAATCTATACCAGGCTTGGGATTCCGAGACTTCGTATAGTTTATCAGTTTCCTGGGAGCTAGGTTCCTGACATCGGATGGCTCTATAAAGATCCCTTCCAGGAACTTGAGCCTTTTGCAGAAGAGTGCATTTGCAACGCAAATGTTCTGCTAATGGTCTGTTTATCCATCTTTTCGAGGTGATACCTTAGAGGGCAGTGTCCAGTGAGGAATCTCGTTACCAGTTTCAAGTACTCACAGTCCAACTCTAGGAGCTGTTCAGCTTTCCTTGGCGGAAGGCTCACTAGCCTTTTCGCTTATCTTTCTCCTGGCACTTTATTCCAGTGAAATTTCATTTCATCCGCTTCCCAACGTCGAACCTCTTCTTTCAAGTGGGCCTTGGAGAGTCCACAGAAGGGTTCTGGGCCGAGAAATTGTGTATTCGCCACTTCTTTGGCAGGGCAGTCAGCTTCCGCGTTTCCTTCAACATTCTTGTGACCCTGAACCCACAATCAAAGTGATGTGGGTTAGATCGAATATAACAACACAAGCAAACATTTTATATCAATTATCAAGAGAAGTTCTCATGGACTAAATTTCAAATAAATTAAATTCAGCAGCAGAAAATATAGCCCAGGGTCCCCTCTGATAGAGATTTTTTTCAGTCACACACCAATTGAGCTAACCAGAATGATGGTAGGAGTAATTTGATGTGATACATATATAAGTAATTATTTTAAAAAATGATGGCAGGTCCGTGTAATGACGGAACACCATATACATATCGAAGAATCGCGGCTGCAAACAGCTGAGCTAAAATTAGGAGACCACACAATGTGAGTTCAGCATCGAACATTTTTTCTGCGCATTCCTTCAAGTTGTCAATCTCAACAGCATCAAAAAGAAGAGAAAATATTCAACATTTCGTGCAGTTGCTGGTATGGAATCATGGATACTTAGGTCTTACCTGACATAAAATATTCAACCTAACCGTGTTCATTTTGAGAGATAAGATATTTTTGACAAACAGGACAAAATATGGAAAAATTATGAATTCCAATTCAAAGATATGAAAAAATATATATTGTTGTGACATATCATTAGTGGAATGGGTAAATAGTTAAACCTTACCGGCAAAGTGGTCCAGAAAGTCAGAGGGTTCGAAGAAGCAGTATCCTGAGGGTTGGTGCCATCACCACATCATTCCGTGTACCGATAAAGCGAAATATCTAGGAGTTTACTCCAAACTAACGTTTGCAACACACATATATATCAGGAGCAGACCAGGTTTAGTCAAAGTCGTCAGATGAAATCATCAACCATTCAGAATGTAGAAGCCAATGATCTTGTATGCATCAAGTACTCCTGAGTCCTGAGATGACAAACAGAGATTATGCTTGAAAAACAACTCTTGCACGACTTCATACAAGTATCGAAGCGAACCAAGACCCAAGATTTATCAGAATATTGAAATAGGAAATACCAATACACCAATTACATATATATAAGCAACAGAATACTTATAGACTCTATATCCGATATACAGGAACGAAACGCGGCAGAAGTTTTTCCAATCTATCAAAGTATTTTCGAAGTTGAATAATAAAAATTCCACAATGAAAGAAACCACCATTAAAAACAGATACAAAAGTCGAATTTCATAAGAAGTAAAAATTTCAAAATCGAATGAAGGATTTAATTCTATAAGTTGCGGATTACCAAACGCAATTTGATTCAATTCCTGGAATTTTCTCATCTTATATATATTTCTGAAAGCTGTATTCATTGAAAACAATGAAATAATTCGGTTGCGTACTCAGATCAGATCGTTTGATCGATTCATCGGTCAATCATTTCCTCTTCAACTATTTGTTTAAATGTTTCAGGCATCTTGTGTTATGAGTATAAAACTGTTTTTATGTCAATCTGTATGAAAATACTTTATTTGATTCATTATATTCATGCAATATAAAAATATTGTTGCAGATCCCTTATGATGAGTTATGGCATCTAAGGATACAGGAAAAACTAACGTAAGTAAAAAAATAGCCAAATTTTTATCAATAACAAGTATAACTTATAGTCTTATGGTATAGGTTAAGAAATGAGTAATGATATGTAACCTGTCTCTTGACTTACAGATCACAACAACAACAACACAGATACAGATACATTATACATATAGGTACGAATTGGAAATTTATCAAAAGAATTGTACAAAAAGGCGGAAGAGTTGGCAATGAAATTCCAGTTGCGAAAACCAGTATGTTATTCAATTATGTTCATAATGCTTTTTCGCATCAGAATCATTCTGACTCAGAAATAATCTCAATGTGTTCCTCGTTTTTTTTTTTCGGGAAAGATATATTATTTTTTCACTTTTTCTCACAATTTTAACAATTCCATAGTCTGCTATACTACGTCCATTCGCTATTGTTTGCAATATTTTGATTTTCTTGGCGGGAAGGAATCTGACGAATCAGCTTTAGCTTTAGTGCATACAAATTTCAAGTTTTTCTCAGATCATACTCAGTTGACTGTAGTTTCTCAATTGTGTATAATGATATACAATATGTCTTTATGTGGATCCAATCTAAATCGAGAGTATAATCTTGATTCCTAGTTGAGGCAATTAACAGTTCTTCAGAATGCAAAAGTTGCCTTCCGAGTTCCTGCCTGAAGCAAGCTTAAATGTTCGCCCAATTTAATTTTTTTCGTGAAATTATACAGAACTTAGTTGAGGGAAGGATAACTGTTGCTATTTTCTGGCTACTAAAAAATGCATAATAGTTTCGAATAATGCTGAAGTTGTATAGCGGCAGTATTCGTTACGATTTCCGAAATTTCACATTCATTTGGTTTCGCCCATAACTACTAGCAGTGGCAAAGTTGTAATGGGCGTGCCACAAGGGTCGGTTCTGTGCCCCATATCATTTTTATCGTATCGAAAAGCTGCCATCTATATCCAAGAGAAATTCACTTCCTTAACAGATTCCACCATATTTTATAGTAAGCAAGGAAATCATTAGAAATAATCCATTGATCTCGTGCTCGCAAAAATCAAGCAATGGTAAATCTGCCACTATGTTTGCATCGAAAACAATTCTAGTCACTTTCAAGTTCAACTGAGCATGTGAATACTTTGGGCAAAAAGTTATTCGCTAGCTGCTAGCTTAAACTCAGCCTTGGCTGGGATGATCTACTTTTTCTCAATTAAGTCACGCTTGAGGTATGGCAGAAAAAAAACTGCTGTAAAAACTGCTGTAACTCAGATTTATGCTTCAATTCTCGGCTTCACTTACATAAATTCTTATCAAGGAAAACTCACAAAAATGCTTACATTTTCTCATATAACTTAATATTTTTCTGTACCGTAGTACCTAATATCACTGACTACTGTATCTTGCTCCCTTCATGCAAAATCTTAACATATTTTCTTTCCACTATGCACCTAAACGCAGGTTTTAATGCAATTATTTAACGCTGACACCATACTTTACACATTTGGTTGCTTACACATCACAGCTCATTTGTTATTTTCTGTTTCCATTTATAATACTAAGTCATTCTTATTTCGAAAGGTAACTGGAGAAATCCTGGTTGCGTGGCAGAATTATTCTGCTATCTTGCCAGACGAACTCGATTTGGCAGAAGGAGATGCAGTAGAACTATTGAACACAGAAGATGCCAGTTCATCACCCAAGTAAGACTTTTTTGATGATGAGCTTGTACAGTTTTCACCAAATCGATAGTTTTATATTGTTTTGTTTCGGATATGGCGAGTAACATATATTAGGATTGAATATTCAATTCCATTTTCACATAATTTTTACTGAAAAGTGGTCACTAGGTAGAGGAATATCTCATTATGTCATGAAGTCACTTCTAGCACTAATAGATGATGATAATAAGTAATTCCTACTTCTGAGAGTCGTTCAAGTCTCTGGAAAGACACCCGCAATTGAATGATATCATCAAAGTGATGAATAGGTTCTATGAAGGGAAGAATTTTTTTTGTCGATTCATTGATAAATCTTGCGACGCTCCTCCAAGCCGAGTTCAGTCAGTTCGAAGAAGAGATGTGATGTGAAATAATGGCGTGAAAACAAATTGTTATTATTTTGATGCTGCCTTGATTTTGTTATGTCTAAATAATGAACTATCTGATATTGTGGTGCCCAGCATCAAACTCTTTGGTACAATTATCTCGTTCAGGAATAGAATCTGACATTCTGGTCCTCTGGACCGAATGGTTGAAGTTTTTCGAGGATACAACCACTATTATTCGAATTTTAATGCATTGTTCAAGGTTCCTGCTTTTCTTTCATCTTCTTCAAATCGTCATTCACTGCATGAATTTGTTGCACTTGGAGTCTTTGTTTAGCTGCTGCATATATCAATGCTTTCGAAGAGTATAATGGATATATAGACAATGGGAAGCATAATTGTCCAATTATTAAAATGGGAGTAAGAGTTGGAATATGCATGATTTATGTGTATACAAAATCAACCATATAAAATAATGTTGATTTCTTTTCTTATCAATATGAAAACGGTAGATCTGTAATTTCATAACCATCCAATAAATGTGATGATCATGTTTCTTCATTCTGTTTCTTCATTTTTCTCTGTTTTTTTTTCAGACGCCTCAAGCTCGACCCTGATTTGGACACAGTATCTGGAGAGCTACTGGATAATACTGCTGCTCATCATAAACTATCTGTCAAACCAAAACGAACCCATGTCAGCTCAAGACATTCCCCTACTAGATTGAACATCAATCAAAGGTAACGATAGTTAAACCGACTTGTGACCAATACGATCTACAGTCGAAAAGCTACTAAAAATCAGATGGTTTCCACCTAAGAGAAGATACAGTGCGAAACAAGAGCAAATTGAGAAAATGTTTTGTTTGACATACATATATATTTTATCAAGATCAATGCTTGTTTCCGAAAGCTAACTCGTTAAAGTATCAATTAGACGTTTGTGGGATGCTCTGCGACTAAGTGTAAAAAACACCTTTCCAACCACTTCATCATATAACCACAATCTGAGATTGGTGAATGGTTTTATTGATTTATATTGCATTTGCAGATGGCTTGTGAGGCAAATCAAAGGAGAGAAGAAACAAGGTTGGGTGCCTTGCAGAATTCTTCAAACTGCAGACGATCCCTCATTCAGTACGAGTGGCCTTCCAGGAGATGCAGAATTCAGACGACTGTAAGTCTTATGAAAATTACCGTATGAAAAAACAACGGCATTTTTTATGGTCCACAACTCCTCTCAGATACGAGCAAAGATATTTAAGGAACGTTTACTTTTTAATGTACATCGAATGTGCCTATGGAGTGAAAGAGATAATATGAAATTACTGCTAGGAATGTTCTGCTAAAGTACTCACCGAAATATGATGTATATAATGTAATACTCACTTCAATTTTGATGTGCTCACTTCGTTTATAGAATATACATAATGTATATAATCTTGAACCCTTCTACCCTCAGGGTGTCGGGTTTCAGAATATATGTAGTGTATTGTGAACATATACTGAGAATATCTAAACGCTCCACTATATACAGGGTCACTCACGGTCGATGGTACCTTAGACGTTTACGGAGAACGGGACGTAGGATTATTCTGAAAATTTGGTTTATTGGGTAATCAGTTTTGTTCTATCGATCTAAAATACTTTCAACGTTGCGGCGTTGCCGCTTCTATCAGAAAGTAGCAACAACTTTGTTATTTCAAATGATTTTATTTCATTTTTAGATTCTTCCTGAAGAGCTGATTTCGTCGATTCATCATACTTGGGGTATAGCGCGAAATATTACAGAGATATAGGGTGTGAAAAATCGAGATTTTTCAAGTTTAGCAATTTTTTGTGTCGAAACTAATCATTTCTGCTCAAAACGGCTTTCATGTCCCTATCTTAACTTTTCATTTACTATCTTCTGACATTTAATAGAAACAAATAGAGGGTGATGCAAAACTCAAAATTTTGAACCACCCGTATTTGTTTCAATTAAATATCAATCGATAGTAAATGGACAGTTGAGAAAGGGACATGCAAGCCGTTTTGAGCAAGAATGGATAGTTTCGGCACAAAAAATTCCTAAAGTTGAAAAATCTTGATTTTTCACACCCTATATCTCTGTAATCTTTCTCGCTATACCCCAAGTATGATAGATCGACGAAATCAGCTCTTCAGGAAGAATCTAAGAATGAAATAAAATACAGGGTGTTCCATTTGAAATAACAAAGTTGTTGCTACTTTTTGATAGAAGCGGCAACGCCGCAACGCTGAAAGTATTTTACATCGATAGAACAAAACTGATACAATACACACAATAAACCAAATTTTCAGAATAATCCTAACGTCCCATTATCCGTAAACGTCTAAGGTACCATCGTCCGTGAGTGACCCTGTATAACAGTGTCACACATAAAGTTCGCGACATATGGAAGTTTTTTTTATTAACAGATATAAAGAAAATTTTACTTCGCAGTTAGTTTGTGCTTGAAAAATTATTAAAATACTTTCCTTTTTCCATGTGCTGACATTTTTTTCGACAATCCTCAAAATATCAGTTTTTTTTTTATTTCGAAAAATGCCAGAGAAACCAGTTACCCAGTTTCCAATTTTATGCATCTGTTCCAAATTTGGACTCTCTACTGTCACTTCGACTACTACTAAGTGAAAATTTCATTTCGATTTGATCAGTACCTACTATTTTCATCCTGAGATGTTGCATTAGTCTTGTATTGTTTAAAATCACGAAATTTTATATCATGTCTAGTACAAATCGCTAGAACGATAGTCTTTTGAATAGTTATGAAACTGTAGGTCATTGTTTAGTTCACAGAAAAGTATGATATTTCGGTTTGTTTGTAACTGAATTATTGGTCAGAAAAATAATCAAAATGGATAAAAATCTATTAAAAAAAGAAATACGAGTGTAATAAGAATGAAGAGAAATTCGTTTATTCGATTACTGACATATTAACGTCCATACATTGAAAATCCACATCAGTTTAACAATGAAATGAAAAAACTAGATGAACTTTGCAACAACAAAGACGAATTTCTGGAGATGCATTTTTTTTATTTTCTGGTAACAGGCCAATGTGGGTATTTCCTAGGCAAGATATGATTGAAGTATCATATTCATCATAATTATGATATTTGAATCATGTTCGAATCGATAGAGCGAAAGATTCGAAAAATGTCGAAGTGACAGTAAAGAGTCGGAAAAAAATTCAAATTTGACAGGTTTATTAGCACATGAAAAAAGGAAAGATATTTTACTCATTATTCAAGCACAAACTAACTGCGAAGTCAAATTTTCTTTATATCTATTAATAAAAAAAACTTCCATATGTCGCGAACTTTATGTGTGACACTGTATATTCTTTGGAGTAACTGGAAGTCCAGTGATGTTGAAGCTGAATATTACAAAATAAATCCACTCGATGAGAATCTGATTTCATTGAGAGCCATGATGAAATAACTTATTATGGTTGAATGAGTCTCAATCAGGTTAAACATATGACATGGAATAGTTAGAGTGTCAGTTGCACTAACAATAAAGTACCAACAATGTGATGTTACCAATTCAATAAATTATTAGGAATCCATCATTTGTAGGTTGTAGTGATTTTGAAAAGATGAGGTTGCCAAATTGAATCTACTCCATATCCCAAAAGAATTGACACGAGTCCTAATCCGGAGTTGTTTCCTTAAATTCTGATTCATTTCAGGGCCGTGGTGAAAGAACTCATAGAGACTGAGCAAGAGTTCGTACGTGACCTCGACCATGTGGTGGAACGATATCTGATCCCTTCGGAGTCTGGAAAGGTTCCGAAAATCGTCAAGGACAATTTCGATGTTATTTTCGGAAACCTCAAAGAAATTGCTGAATTTCATAGAACGTAAGTAAGCCAAAATGATTGATGATCTTGAATTGAGGTCGAAATAAGAACTTCAGTAGATATCTAATGAAAAATTAAAGTTTAGCCCCAAACGTTGATTGTAGAAGGAGGGACTCCGAGACTTCGTGTATAGTTTGACCCTTCTAGGAGCTAAAGCCTTTTGCAGGAAAGATTTTTGCAATTTCAGCGAAATTCTCGCAGTAACGACAAATATCCCTGTCTGATTTGCTCATATTTTCGAAGTGATACCTCAGAAGGCAGTGTCCAGTAATGAGTCTCATCAACAGCTTCAAGTATTTCTTGTCCAACTCAGGAATCTGTTTAGCTTTCCTTGACAAAAGACTCACTAGCCTTTGCGCTTGTCTTTGTCCTGGCACTATATTCCAGTGAGATTTGATTTCTTTTATCTCCTAGCGTCAAAAGGATTCTGGGCCTTGAAATCGTATATCTGACCCTCTTTGACAGTCTGCTGTTTCTTGCCGCCAACTCCCTTTTGACCTGAAATCCTTATCAGAGTGACCAGGTTGTTTGTTGCCAGTTGTCTCAGGATTGTTCACAGTGCCTATTCAGCTTATAACAACTATATGACTTGAAACCTGGGCACATATCTCTATACCATATACTTCTGCTTGAAAAATTGTCGGTGTGTTATCAAGAGGTTTTGAGAGCCTTTTCCTCCATCTTGAATCCTCCAGTGTACCACATTGATTCCTTCCCAGTTGAGGTCCGTTCCCTGTGCAGATTTCAGAGGTTGTTTATGACCACTTTCAACTGTATTTTAGCACCTAACTGACGAAAAAACTGTCGGTTCAGACATGGATTGTAGGAATATATTTTCCAAAATCTTCAAATGTCCATCCTGATTTCTTGATTCGAATTAACTGTCTGGCTCAGTCTGAAGGCCCTGATTGCTGCTTCATTCATTTTAGATGGGTGAAATGGTGAGATGAAAAGGAAATAAATAAATAAAAACCTTGCTGCATTACTGCTTCGGATGACACTTGAAAAGCTGAAGTCCCCGGCTTCCTCAATGAGACTTCGAGGGTTGATTTGCAACTAAGTTGGCGCTCAAAAACACTTTTATGTATCGAGTAAATGATCAGACGAGTTATTAGTTTGTTCTTTTTTTCGCTATTCGAGGTTGAGTTTATGTAGTCACTTTTCGTGACTGTGATTTGTTTTATAGCAAATTTCATTGAGAGGTGTGGGAAAGATATAATCTCATCCGTATCATTGAATATAGTTGAATCTAATACTTAATGGCATCACCAAAATCATCCAATAAATCTTAGGTGTTCCATTAACGAGAAATGTTTCCTGAAATTCATATATTCCACTCGAAATTACTGAAAATTTTCCTCGTATTGCCTTGATTATCTCAATTCAAAACGATCAAAATGTCAACATCCAATAGAATAATGCTGTTTTGTAATGATTTAGAATTAATGAATCTGTTTTTTAACAGCGTTCTGATCGAAGGTGTGAAATATCAAGCAAAGAATCCGGTAATGATTGGGAAGACGTTTCTGCGACTAGAGAGGGACTTTGACAAGCATGTTGCCTACTGCAGTAATGAGCCCGTGGCACAGGAGATGCTGGATACCTGCGACCAAATATACGATTATTTCGCAGTGAGTATATTTTTTTCATTACATAGAATATTCATACGAGTCTCAAATTGAAGAAGAATGTATTGTTATCTCAGAAACTTTAGAATATTAGACGACTATTACATCATTACCAATTATATTATACCAATTCTGAGTGAGAAGTCCACATAATCATGTCTGGTTTCCATGATACAGGGTGCAAAAAAAAAGGATTTCATGTCTAAACGGGTCCTTCATGGACCTTCGCCAAAGCAATTGGAGGACAATAACTCCACGAAAAAAAGACAACATATATAATAGAGATAATATTTGAAAAAGTTGATGTAGTATTAAGATGTTCAGTACCTACCCAAGCAGCATTTTAACGTTGCGGCGACGTGTTTGAAGAAGTTGCGCAACCAAACATGAGTTGCGTACCCTGTTTTGCACCAATTTGGTCAATCATTTTCGGGTTTTTGAAACGTGTCACTTTCAACTGTAGGTAGCAGTTGGTCGTTTCCTAAACGTTGCTAAATTTACCACAAAACAACTACACACTTGCGCCCTCTTGCGCAGCGATGACAGTTCACTTTCCACGGTGTTCAGAAATTAGTAAATATTTCAACCAAATCATTACTGATCACCAAAATGGACACTTGGTAAAAACTTTCTGACGACTACCAATGTTTTACTTGTGTGCTCAGAAAATGAAGATTTCCAAACAGAAATTATCAACGCATATCAGTTTATTGTCAAATATACTATTGTTTTACGACAAAAAACACACGCTTCTCCAATCTGTTACGAATTTCTCAAAACTCGAAGATAAAAAAACAAAAAAAAATAATGTGGATATAATATTCAAAGTTAATATTTATCCAAACGCGAAATATATTAATCGTTTCTAGAGTACTGTTAACCTTTGTTTATGTTCGTTTATGTCCCAAATTTCAATGGCCGACAATGTTTCCGAAGATAATTACGCATCAAAATTGGCGTAGTATTATAATAGACGTCATTACGAGTTAGGATATCAGATAACTGAAAAATATACTGCTTTCAACCTTGGTCATCCAGAAAACTAAATATAACCAAAGCGCGACTGAAGTTGGTTATCAGACCAAAAACTGAACGAAGTCCAACTAACGAACACACCTCGCACAACATTTTAAAACGGGCTTTTCTGTGTCATACAATTGTCAGTAGTGTTCTTCGAAAAATTAGTTGGTTTCCTCAATCTTTGCATTCAGGTTAGCATTTGTTCCAAAATAACTGAAGTTCTCCAAACTGCCTGTCTTCAGGCATAATTTCATCAATACAATTTTGAGGATAGGTTGGATCAAGTTTTTCTTCGCTTACTAGATATTTATTCTTTCTTCGCAACATTTTAGCCAACAGTATGTCCTTGTTTTAATTGAGCATGTCGTCTATAGTGAGTATATTAAAAAGTTAACTGCAAAGATATGACTCCACGAAAACGTTTACAATTTTTATAAAACATTGCTCACTGTCAAGTTGAATCTCACAAGGTCGGCTCAACGTCGGGAAAACGTTGAACATAACTAGAGTTATGATTCAAACGTTTTTAGAACGTTACATCCCCCAATTCCCAAAATTTTTACTACATGAAGTCGGTTGGGTTTAACCTTGTAACAACGTTGTCGGTTAACTAAAGTCATGTTCAACACTGATACAACGTTGTCATGTGGTTTAGAAAGCGTTGTTTCATAAATGACTGATTTCCACACCAAGTATAACGTTAATTTTGGTGTATTATGTGGTTATCGTCGCCAAAATGCTACTTGGGTACCTTTCATAAGATTTTGTGATAATAGGTCTGTTACCTGGAGGTTACGCTTATCAACAATGGGTGAGAACTCTATGCTGCGAATCACTCACATTTCCATAGAAGGAACAATTTTATGTATAGATTGAATGTATTAATTCGAATCGAGTGAAACTCAAATTGCAAACATGAATCAACTCTGAATAGCGAAGTGATTACACCGCGTTTTTCGAAATATTCATAACATCCTGGATCGAAATAATTACAAAGTCTTGGATACTTTAGGGAGCGAGCAAATTGATATACATAAATGCATACATTTTACTGACTATTTTATATACATAACAAATTTATAGCAGGTCATAAGTAAACACATTTACTGTAATATATAATACAAATTTTCATGAAATGAAATTAACTGTTGGATAAATCATATGAACCATAAATCAAATCACTGTTGTGATATTTGATGCTTGTGTTGGATAATCAACGTTGTTTCCGATAATCAACCAATATTGTAGACAATTGTGATGTCGAGCACCCTTTATACACTGTTCATAAGTATCAATGGTCATGTTCCGTTTCAATGGAATATTATTCAAAAAAATTTTTCCAAATATCATTTCTGGTTAGGTAGTTTTAGAATAGCATTAAGTATGTAGAGATCTGATGACCTGTAGATCTATCGACCATTATGAGTATATATATATCCTTCAGATATACATATCTGATAATGACACATTCCATTTCTAGTGATTTACCTCATACATATCATCAGTAAGTTACAATTTATATGCAAGACCTGAATATCCTTACTTATTGCTCTCTGCAACACCTGATTTATTTGGGTGGAGTTCTATAATTGAGTGTGTTCAGATTATTTCGAATAATGAATCACACTGTAGATTTGTCTGTGAAATGTTCAATGTGGAAAGAGCCTCTGCTTTTCGTAAATTTTGAATGGTGGTAACTGACTGATTTGTTTGTTAGTTTATGTCTTCTGAAAAATAAAACAGCCTGTTTGTATCCAGTACCCAGTACCCAGTACGTCGAAATAACGTTGTAAAATCACCAGAACGTTCGGTTTAATTAACGTTAGCAATTGACAAATGAAACCGTTTGTTAAACGCAAAAATGTCGCTGACATCCACTTTGTTTTTGACTTATACTGAAACGTTCTCCCAAACGTTTTGGAAATACATTTTTTCCACGGTATGTGACACATCCATGAATCGTTAAGAGGAAACGTTGAAATATCGATCAAATAAACGTTGAATTTCAATAAAAGATTGAATAACGACAAAAATGTTTCCGTACTTCCACGTAGTTTTTTCACGATTGACAATTCGTCGCTATAAACTTTGGTTCGATGTGGTTGGACCACGGTTTATCAAGTAAACATACTCACGTCGACATAACGTAGTGAAATCACCACAAAAGTCAGTTGACGAGTAGAAACGTTAAGTAAACGCAAAAATATCACGTAGTTTTTTACTATTTTGTTAACGATTTTATATTTGATCCTTTGAACGTAATTTCGGTGTTGTAAGGTGACGTTTCATCCAGTGAATACACTCATGTCGAAATAACGTATTATTGAATAGCAAGATTATCTAGATCCGAGAAATGTATAAATAATTCAAAGTTCTACCAAGAATTAAGAATCACTTTCATGATATTTTCTCAATTTCAATCATTTCCAGTTGTTATTTAGTTTCACTTCTGTTTTCCTTGATGATACATACTTTTCAGTAATTACCTTCAGCATGAGTATTATATGGCGTGATATATGTGGCGCCATTTATTATGATATGAAGGATATGAAACGTTTATTAATGACTTACTATCCACGTTTATTCAACAATATCAGGGTACATTTAATAGACGTATCAAATCCACCGAATGTTATTCCAGATGTTGAAATGATTTATTAGTCACAAAATGCTGAACATTGAAGGTTCAAACATCGTTGAATTGCTTTTTTTTTCAAATCGATTTCATAAATTAAATGAATTACTTCGTATTTTTTTATACGTTTATATGACGTATTGGTTATACTCGAAGTTGAAATTTCGTTATTTTCATAGGTTATTATGAACCATGAATTATTGTTGTTACAAGCAACCATGTAACTGTCGTTATATACACGTTTTCAGTTTCAAATATTCAATAATACGTTATAGAAATGTAGTTTCACTGAAAAGATATAACGTTGATATAGGTACTTGTTCACATCAAGGTTCAATTAGGACGTTTGATATATTTGTGAATTGTTATGAAGTGTCGAACTGAAGAACATATAACGTCGAAATAACGTCTCTAAAGTTTCGTTTTCTTCAACTGGAATTCAACGTTGAAGTTTTCTGAAGTTTTTTTTCACAAAAACAGAGGTTTTTTCCATACGTTTATCCTACGATATCAGTAAACCTTCAAGCGACGTATTGATTTCACTCAACAATTGAAGTCAGTTGATTAGCAACGTTGGATAAACAGTGATTTGTTGTTTGAAACAAATATTCTTCTAACGTGATAATCCCGTTTTTTGCTTTCGAATACTTGATGGAAAAATCTCATTCAATTCACTGGAAAATAACGTTGATTTATTTGGCATTATCAACGCATTTGAAGGTTTGATAATAGTTTTCAATCAACTTCAAGTCAAAATATGGTGAATATTTGAGGTAAAAATAACGTTGATTTGCTTCGTTGTTTCAAAGTAGATATTTACGTTGATTCAATGCATTGAATAGACACTTCAAAATGATTTTTTTCACGTTTATTCAACAAAATCAGTATTCGTTAATGCGACGTATTAATCACACTCAAAGTTGAAATTGGGTTAATTTAAAACGTTGTTATGAACCGTGAACTTTTGTTACAAGAAACAATTTGTCTATCGTCAAATATACGTTTTTTGTTCCTAAAATTCAATATCACTTTATAAAAATGTAGTATCGCTGAAAAAAATAAACGTTGAAACACTTGGTACCATCAAAGTTTCATTTGGACGTTTGATAGTTGTTGTGGTTCAACATGAAGTCATGAACTGAAGAATATACTACGTTGAAATAAAGTCTTTAATGTTTCGTTTCTTTCAACCGAAATTCGACGTTGAAGTTCTCAACCACTAACATTGTTTCCACTGAAACAACCGTTATTCAACGTTTTTTTAACGAGAGTGTGTTCACTGGGTATGCTTCGTTTTCTCTTTATCTTTTACACTGAATTCAAATTCGCCCAAAACTATACGAGATATTTTGTAATTATAATTTTTTGTCATTTGTGATGAAACGAAGATGGTAGAGGGGATACTGGCATCACATTCCCTTTTGCTGGCAGAGAAGAACAGTGAATTCATACGCCCAGAAACATGCTACCAGTTGGTTGGGTATTTTGAAAAGCGGCCATAATTATTGTCACCTTATTACGTGACGTCATTGATTTCGATAATATTGTCATAATTAATGCAGAATTATATTCAATAAACAATTGTGAAGTGGTAATCCTTCTACTAGCGTAATTTTTCGAAACTGAACTACAAACATGTGAGCATTGATCAATTTTGTGCTGAGTACCTGTCAGCCTTCCTTGAGGATGTAAAAGCTTGAATTTTGGTTGCATTGGACTCTACTCATTTATAAGATCTCCGTTTAGAAATCCTAGACATTTCCTTATTCACAGTATGAACTTTTTCGCATTGTAACTACTTCTGACTATATTGTTGATGGATAGTCTTACGCCTCTTCTTTGAACCGACTCCAGCAAGCAGAGTTGTTTCAGATTGGAAATTTAGATAATATGGTCAAATTTGTGCTTTCAAGACTCCACAGCTGTTATTGTGAAGTGGAATATTTTTTATCACAGAAGATAAATCATAGCTCTTTAATGCTGTCTCCACCATATGTATGGCATTGTTTTTTGTTATCATGTTCTTGGAATACCTTCGATACGTTATTAACCACAGTAATTCGTTCGAAATATTCGGCTAGCAGCTGCATTCATAGCTGCATCAAAAAAGTATGAGGCAATCGAGGTGATATATCAGTGGAACGGAAGGCTATGGATTGGAAAAAAGTATGTTCTAGTGAATTTAATAACCTTACTTCCAGAAATATGTCGATTCCACTAGAATGTTAGTTGATATCTCTAATTGGATTACCGAAATCAAATGATATATAGATAGATTTATATAACCACTATACATACATATTTGTGGCAGGTCAGTAATATGAAATACTTATATAATATAAAAAAAGTAAAGAACAAACCGACATATTATTAACGAACTAAAACAAAACATTGAGTTCAATAAAAATCTCATTGCTGTAATAGTATATTGTGATACAAGTTTTATAAGACGCTATTTTGTCGCACGCGTTGTTTGGAGTACGACGAGCGAAGCGAGGAGTGCTCCAAGTGAACAAGTGCGACAACGTGTCTTATATATATATATATATATATGCAATTTTTTCTATTTTGAATTGATTTTAAGCTAAAAATGGATTTAATATCCATAACTAACAGAAACATCTTCGATTGGTAACAATGATGACATTGAAATATTTGAAATATGATGACGCACAAGCGTTAAGCCCAGTTTACAGTTGAGTGGAAAAATCAATGGTGTTATTGTTTTCATTGGTCAATTTGAATCAAATTACACTCTGAATTAAAATTGACCAAATCCAAATCGCTCAGAAGTAGACTGGGCCTAACTCTTCTGACTTTCATTTGACAGTTCGATTGTACCAACCTCCGAAAAGGCTATTTCGATACAACCAAAATAGAAAAAAAAACTTTTACTGACTAAGAATTCTTCGAGTCCCACCTTGAATTTCTTAGAAACAAGTGTCATCCATTGAAAAGGTAATTTATTATATAGACCTATCTTCAGTGCATTTTTATATGATGCGGTCAATCTGAACTCATGAACAATTAATTAATTCTTATTTCTGGTGTTATAAAGATGCATATCTGAGTGTGTTTGAAACTTATCGATGTTATCATGAGTGAGAATCCTTAGTTTTGTAAAAAAAGGCTTGCAGTGCTCTAAATGTAAAAATTTACTGATTAACCTCACTACTTTCTTCTGCACAACGAAGACTATTAGAATTGGTTGCATTACCCCATAGAGTGATACCATACTTTACATGTGAATGGAACAGGGCGTAATATGCAGTCATTAGTGCATCACGTGACATTATAGCAGTTAACTTTCGCATAATGTATAGTACACTGGAAAGGGAAACAATAATAACCTACATACCTATACTTAGCAATTTCCCACATGTACCTACTTTATACAACACATATACTTTGTTAATCAGAATCTGCAAATACCGTGCATAATTTATTATTCAACGTCCATAATAAGAAAATCTAAAATAGAAAGTTTGCTCAGTCGCTTCAATTCACAAGCATCTATTTTCGGAAAAGTGATGCGAAAATATTGCGTAAACAACACCTACGATTCAGCATCTCAGTTTCATGAGGAACTTATCCAGATGGAATGTGACTAATTGACTCAATTATAATAATAATTATTATAGGGCATGTCTAGGTTAATTGCCATATTTCCCGATGTATCCTCAGTAGTTTGCAGGAATGTTATCGCAGTTACCCTGAAAATATTCATCTGCCATGTGGTATTAAATACTCTATAATAATAATCAGTAATCTATCAATTACGAGAAGTGTTGCTGACAGAAGGAAAACCTACAATAATGAAAATTACAATACAAACAAATGGAATTTATGTTGTGCAGTTGAAAACATTATTTTTAATAACTCTTGGGTGTTAGTAAAAATAAATTAGTCTGGTTTCCATGGTAGATGAATGATATTGGGTATCCGATAGTATCTAGTTTCCAAAGAGGGACTTTTTTTCCAAAGATTTTTGGAATTCCCAAATATAAATGAACTCTACTATTAGAGAAAAATGATACCTGTATGATTATTCAATTCACGATCCCAGATCATGCAAAACTTTTGAACTTTTGAACATAATAAAAGGGTTTTCCATATGGTATCGAGAGTAAAAGTAATAATGAGAAGGAATATAGTTGTGAATACGGATAATAATAATTGGAATTACAATCAGTTTATCATCGAGCAATAAAATGATTTGTTCGGAACAAATGTATTTTGAAGTGGTGCTTGGTTAGGAGGATATGGTGAAAGTAATGGGTGAAAAAAAAGAACAACGTGGTCTATTTTTATTATTATTATTCAGTGCTGATCAATTCAGAAATGTATAGAACTAGATTTGTACATTTCAAAAGGCAAAAAACTAGTTCTCATTATTTTGCTCGATAACTGCTTACAATAAAATTTTCGGATTTGGGAAATATTCGTTGCTCAAAACTAGATTTTTTGTATTTTTTTCGAGCATTGCCCGAATTCGACTATCGAGCGTAACAACTACACCGATAACAGGCAAAGATGACCGCCATAATGGCAGGAAATTCGAGCTTCACTAACGTCATCCAAGATGGCCGGCTTGTCAAACTGGCTAATCGTATATCAGATGGATTCTGATCAATGGAAATTGTATAATTCTATAGTAGCACGATAATATTCGTACAAATCTTACGTCGTATATCAAATCTGTGCAGTAGGGAAGCCCAAGCAGGGATTTTGGCGCGGCAAATTAACACATGGGGAATACCTCACACCCTGTTGGGCACCTCCACCAAATCTCAGTCCTCTATATAGAGCCGCGCATGTAGGGCAGCCGATCAGGATATTAAAAAAAATCGATCGTTGGATATACTTGAGCGCGTCAGATCAAGACAAGATGAGTTTATTACATGCAGAACAGTGTGAATTTGAAGAATCTGACAATTTACAGAAGCCGAAATAGTTAAAATTATTTCACTCCGCACCTATCTTCCCTTATTCCCACACTTTCTCTATTTATCACTCTGTCGCACGGTCCCCATACTTTCTGTTGCCATGATATATATGAATACAAGGCTTTGGTTTGTTTATTGTGCTCTAAAAAGTATTCAGTTATTAACAATACCAAAAAAATACACACGAAAAATATCAAACCTTCAGATTAAAGGAACTCCTCCACATGATAGTCAGATTATGGTTCAGCACAACATGGACATCAAGCTGAACCGTCTGTATAATAATCTGACTAGCTCGAGTATTGCAATGTCATTTTTTTTGCTTTTTCAAAAATTGGCCAAGAGTTTTGGTCGCGTCCAAATCATCAGTCTTTTGAATAGTAGCTTCTTCATGGTTCACTCAACATCCTTTCTGAATATCTGACGCGCTCAATTATAGCAGGTTATAAATATAATTTTTGATTCAATTTCATTCGTAATATTGCCTAAGCCTTGTAACTTCATTACATTTGCAACATCACATGAACCATCCATCAATAAATGCATTGCAAGTTACAGTAGTAACCTTTGATCGAGTTTCAATTGCGATATTGTCTCAACTATAAGGGTTCATTACATTTGCAACATTCTATGAACAATCCATAAACAATTTCATAGCAAGTTATGAATTTGATGTTTGATTCAATTATATTTGTAGTATTGCCTAAACCTTGTAACTTCATTACATTTGTAACATCACATGAACCATCCATCAACAATTGCATTGCAAGTTTCGATTTATATTTTGTATGACATTGAAGTAAGTGATAAAGTGCACTCTTTCATCAAAAAAGCAGCTGTTGATATATATAGTTCGAAGGTAAGATGAATTGTTTATTTAATTGTGATGTTGAGTGTTTTTTATGAACAGAATCATCGCAAGAAATTTTCGCAAATGTCAATAAAATGTTTACTTGAAGTTGTATACTCGTTTTGATAGGGTCAAAGAATAGAAAAGAGAAGGTGATTTTCATATACTCAGAGTTCATTCACGATTAGATCAAGTTACTGATAATATTATTGTCACCATATTTCACCTGTTGTTTTTGTTTCAGGTTTCCTACTGAATATTGGACTGCTACCCCAAGAAATACATTTGTAGATGTTAATTTCAGTTCATCACTTATTTTATTTTTTGTAATACAGTGTATATTTTGCGTTTATTTTGTGAATTATATATTTTATGTTTGAAATTGGCGCTTTTATTCTCAATATTTCAATGGGCTTCAGACATACTTTTCTATTACGTAGTTACTGCCACATTGCGAAAAAAGTGATTGTAGGAATATTCGATAATATGTAGTGTTCATATACTTTATATGTTATATTGCCGTAACCTTACTGGAAACATTACATTCGCAATATAGAAGAAAACACCTGCATTCAATTTATATGTAATGTTGCAATAACCTTGCTAGAATGTGTCATCAAAAATATTTAATTTGGCAACCTTGCAGTAAGGTAGCGACAAACCTGACAACCTTGCATTGTTGGGTTGCTGATGTAATATTGAATAAATATTACATTGCTCAGTGGGACCAGTTTATGGTGTTTTTCAAATCATTCATGTCCGTCCATTTCCCGAAATCGTACGGAAAATGCTAGACCGTCGCCACTGTCCGCCATTGACCTGTTTCCAGAATTCGCGCGCACTATAGTGAAATTCCACCGCGAGAAAAAAAAAACGCCGACCACCTTCCGTCCGATCCGCCCGCCTCGCGACACCCGAGCCGTCTATGTATAGAATCGGGTCGATCTGGAGGCCTATCCCAGCCAGTCGATGCGCGTCCTCTCTAACGTCTCCGTCTGGTGTTGTTCCCGCAGGAATACGCTCGCGAATCGGTGACCCGCCATCCACAGGTAGGAACAGTGCCGGATTGGGATGTGTTGCGACCCCAGGCTATACTGGGTGATTCGAATTTGGCGGACACCATTGGGGTCGCGGAGATTTGCGGAGAATTTGGGCAAAGTCGTGCATTTGTGGAATATCTAAATCAAAAGCACATTTACATTGGTGCTTTCAAGCTGCTATATACGACGGTCTTTTCAGATCCACCATCCTGGTTAACATCGTCGACTGTTTTTTCTCTTATGGACGCCATATTTGATTTTTACGAATGATAACGATGTATGAGTTGTTCAACTTTGCTCTTACGAATATTTCGAAGACTCTTTCAAATAAAACTTGTCAAATTAATCGATTCAATACCCCTTCAAAGTAATAATGACTATGGAATGGCTTTATCAAACTGAGAAAAATGAGATACGATCAAACTATTCAACGAATTCAACAGGAATTCTTGTAGAACTTCAGAACAAGAACACTAGGTATCGAGAAAATTTGATAGAAACCTCGCTGGTAGTTCCAAAACAACAAGAAATAAAGATGAAAATCGATTAGATGAATACACAACGAACAAAATTTAAAATTCGGTAATAAACTTAAACCCTTCATAGGAACAGTATGTACAGGTCAATAAATAAGTTGTCTGTGTTTCAAATAATTGCCAATTGTTGAATTACGCGTAATTCACGATCTGATAGATACCTTTCCTCGACATGACTCATTCTTATGTACCATTGAAACAATTATCTGCGACGGATATTCTGAAATTACGATATTTCATAATTGATGATGCATTTAATTTTTTTCTCTTTGGGCCTTACTGCAGAATTGAAACATTTTTCTTCTAAACTGTCATGTATTAATGAACATATTGTCTATGTATCACCTGAGCAATGTAGTTATAGGTACTGTGAATTTGTTTGAACCAATTTCAGATATAATAAATGCTATCGATTGATTTTATAATTACCAATACGTCAGTTTCAACACACGAAATTGCTTCGAGAACAGCAAATGTTCAATATTTGAGGTTTTGTATCGTTGATCTTGTTATTTCGTTAGTTAGTGTGTATTAGGGACGAAAGGGTGTGTTGAAGTTTTATTGAATAGTTTAATAAGATCTCTATTTTCTTGGTTTGAGAAAACCATTTCACTTCATTACTTCGAAAAGGTGACAGTAGACGTGACAGATGATTGCGTTGCAACAGAGGTGGATATTCACCTTTGTTGGAAATGCAGCAAAAAAAGGTAATTGCAATGGAATCCTGGTCAAATCTATACAATTTACATATAATGGAATATTGAATTGATGAAAAACTATATTACACATAAGTGTTTAACAAAAGTAATGACAGTAACTGAGTAGAAATACACAAAACGCTGGATGTTCTATATTTTCCTTTCTCAACAACCTTGGTGCAACGAATCGATTATTTTGACAAGTGTTATTCGACGGTGGCAGTGCCAACTGAAAACATGTTATTTATACATAGTTGGTATCGCTACAATGCGTTGAAATCCAGTATTACGCCCATAAGAAAAATGAAGTTGATGATGGTGGCCAAAGAATTAAACACCATGGTATGATAGGCAAACTCCATCTTCGTATCTTCTTCAGTTTCCGAGATCCCAATTGTGGCCCTCGAATTCGAATAACTTGGTATAGTTTATGGCTCCTCCTATCTCGATTTGAACGGAAATATATAATATGTGCAGGGGTGCAAGATAATTACTCCATTCTTCGTCTACAAGTGGATTACATTTATATATTTTCTGCTGGAAATTTAATTCCAATGATGAAATATATGAACTAAATGCAGTTCTCTGGGATATTCTCTAAATCGTTTTTTTATCTGGAGGTTAAGTGCCTTCTGTGTTCTGGATTATATTTCTATAGCCGACTATAAATTCCGAGGCGACGACGGTTCATCCGTTTCAGTTGTTACATGAATGTCTTCCTCTTTTCATCAAATTCATACTCTCGGCTTCCTGAGAGTTCCACAGAACTCAAATTCATTTCAGAAACCTTCCAGATCTTCGAACATCGAACAGGTCAATTACAGTCGATTGATCCTAATCTATTCTTTGCGAAGACCTATTTGTTTAATGACGATGAATTACCTACCGTGAAAAACTGATTAGCTGAAACATACGAATCTACTTCTGTATCAGCAACTGAATTCAGTGAACAAATATAAAAATCATTGCCATTTCTATTTTGATATCTTCAAGCTCAATATTTGGTCCCGATAGATTTTGGAGGGAATGTAATTCTTCCTATATAGCTGAGCCTCCATTTTCATAGCGACATAGAGACTGACCTTCGCTATCTTCAACACCTACATCACATATAGACAAAATAGAATCAGTTCTTCCTGAAATTTTGAGGCTTCAGGAAAGGTAGATGAACCCTAATGCATTAATAGGTATTGCTCAAAATGAACTTTTGGAGAAAAAAAAACTATCGATCTCACTTGAGTGTTGATGTGAATGTATTCTTTTTATCTAACGGCCTCGAGTAATAAGGTATTAAGTGTATATAATAAAGGCTAACGGTGAGATTGCGGTATTTCCACTTTCCTGCGATGTTCAAGAGAGGTTAATGAGTTGACGTTAGTGCAGGATCACGATCCAGACGAACAGCTCTCGGGATATAATCCAGGAGCCTCAGTCCTCATTGTATGTTTGGTAGCTGAACTCCAACAAAAGTTTTACCTGTCTTCCAAAATGAACTTAGGTATTTTTTGTACGTTTCAAATATATGGCTTTCAGGGAGGACTTTGGACTAGGGGAATCTAACAGGGATCATAAAAAATCATCAGTCGAGTTTCAACAGTGAGGAAGGCATGTGCTTACTCAGCATCTACGAAATATAGAGTAGAGGGCAGTCTTTTTTTTTTAGAAAATTTCATTCCGAATGAATTCCATTCATTTTTCAAAGTTTGCTTCCAATATTTTCATTCACAGATTCTTAACAATAAAAAACATACTTGAATGATGACAACGGAAATTATGCGAACTCATTTTCAGAAGAATCATAAATAGACTGCGAAATATTTGACTGAATCACTTCAGATTCTATTTCTGTGCATGAAATGATGAACATTCAAGTTGATTCACGAATAATGCATGAACATGTGTTCAAAATTGCTTCATTTATATCGGAAATATATGTTTTTTCAGGGCTGAACTGACAAAAAAAATCTATTAGATTTTGCCATCAAAATATACATCAGATATTCATTTACAGTTGTTACAATTCAAAATACGAAAATTTTTTGATTATTGAACCTAATTAGTACCTTCATTTGAAATCACCCTATTTTTCGAAACTTATCATACGATTTGATTAATCGATATATCGTGACGATCTACAAGACACAACAGTTTCATCGAATTCCGCAATCAACTAAAATCCCATGTGATGTTTGAATTGGAGTTTAATTAAATCTTTTGTCACAATGTTTAGTGATGAAAACCTCGATCGAACACTAGAATATTCTTGAATCTTAGATAAAGACTATGTTTCCCCAAAAACATTCAAAGAAATTGCATGTAGTGAGGTATAATGTATTTTTTTCCGAACATATATATTTCAGTTTGATATCTAGCACTTCTTACTATTTCAATCGACTGAGAAAATTTCAGAAGTATTGCAAATCAAGTTGACCTGAATAATGAAACGAAACGTTGATACCAACCTATAGATTGCTTCATCTTAACATAACATATTGTATGAATACCTACGAGTTCAAAAATATAAATATAAATTATGTTGTTTCTCAATATCATTCATAGCACAGTGGTTTTAATTAAAATTATTTTTATTATAAAACATTATATGACAATCATAATTATTTTTAAGTCTTCTTGAAATATTGAAGTGAAATTACTCCAGATGTATTTGTTGAGAATTTGTTTATGTACCTCTTGTAATACCTGACGAGTAAATACTTCACATTATGAATGTTTCAAATGTTTTTTTTTCTGTATTTATATGTATTGATGAATGATTTTTTCCAATGAATTCATCACGTTCAACAAGATCATACTCACTTGCAGGTACGCACTAATGATGTGTTGAAAGTGCTGCTTTTCTATGATTTATCAAATATAAATTCACACATAGAAACTTGAGGTTTTGAATTGAATTTTTAACACGTATATACAGTTGATCGAATCTTCCAGCACTCAACATATTCCAACTCGTAGATTGGCATATTCAATCAATGAATATTTCATTTACATTTTTCGACATGGTTTAATCCAACTGCCAATTGAAAAAAAGTATCATACTAATCAATTTAGATGAAGTGAAAATAATAGAAGGAATTAAATAATAACGTGAATTATACCATGAACCTACACATACAATAAAGGTTTTATGAAGCCACAAATATTTTATGATTTCAATTCATATTTGAAAGACGACAGGTCGATAGGAGACTTTTGGAAATTCTGAATACCCATCAGAGGATTCAAATCTACGCACATGAACGTGTGTGAAAATAGCCGAATTTATTTTTTTGAAAACAATTTCAACATAATTCGTCTGTAGCATGCGGTTGGGATATCAATGAATGAAGAAGATTCTCAAATCTCCAGAATCTGAAAGATTCCGCTAGTTCATTGTTGACAGGTCACAAGCCACATCACTGAGAAATCTGAGAACCAACAATAATCTAAAATCAATAGAATTATTTTGTAACCCACTGGTAGTATTGTGAATATATTGTCAGGAATTGGACAATCCCTGTTTCAGCACTTAATGTACGTACTTATTGGCCCATCAGAATTTGATGATG
Organism: Chrysomela aeneicollis; assembly: GCA_029955515.1. Lineage (NCBI taxonomy): Eukaryota > Metazoa > Arthropoda > Insecta > Coleoptera > Chrysomelidae > Chrysomela > Chrysomela aeneicollis. Next base: position 3,933,083 of record JARUHQ010000018.1, on the reverse strand, counting down.
ATTTCATCGAATATTTTCAGGATTTTGCTCAGATCCCTAAAAATCACATCAAAGAAGATCCTTATATCCGAACTTTAAGATATTTCGCCAGATACCCATATCATTTCAAGCTACTATATTGAGTAACTTCATTCACGATTTTCGAATATACCGTTTCTAAAATAAATACAATGAATGTGTTCTGGTACAAAGAAGTCATTGCAAAGTGGGCTCTTCAAACCCCACGTTCCAAAATTAAAACGAAAAACCAACAATAAGTGAATGGAGCGCAAATTGAATAACCATATCGGTTAATAGCTGACATAGAACTGAATGTAGGTACCTAATCTTGCAGAAAATCAATGAATTATTGTATGCTGAAGGAAAAGAATATGTCCCTTGCATGTCCTTTATTACGAATTTGATCAACCAAAGCATAATTTTTTTTGTCAGAAGCTGAATACGAGTAGGTTTTTGGCAGTTTGTCGAATGAAACGAGTAGATGTAAACACATAAATGTGTTTTTCAGATCGAAATAGATTACCCAAAATAACATTTCCGAATTAATTCTCCAGTTTCATACTATTGTTTCAAGAGATATAGTGAAAATATATAATGCAAAATGATATTTTGGAAGCAGAAAGCTATTGAAATTTCCCTTCGAGATGAACATCGGTCATAAAAAATCTAAAAAAAAAATGAGAGATCGCCAACTCTTTTACGGAGTTTTCGAGACTTTCTTTAGTTCTTGCAATGGACCTTACATGATCACTTCATGTTGGGATATGGTTGAATGGTGAATTTTGGCTTCGTCTCGCAGTTCCTCATCAATGTGTCATCACTTTTGATTACGAGAGGAAATTAACTAGAAGTGACATTTCTTCCGATTGTATTGGCAAAGACTTTTCATTCATGATGATGATATCCGAAATGTCTTCAGCGAATTATGTGAAGTCATCATGCGAAAATCATACAAGTGGTGGTGTAGGAATCTGTATTGTAAGTGGGAAATAGATCGAGCATATTGGCATAATGATGGTTTTTATCAGAGATTCGTGTGACTAGATGGACGCTGTGGTGTCTAACAATAAAAAAAATTGCAGCAATAATCCCTTCACCGCATTTACTACCTTCACATATACACAGTAAAAAGAACTTGGGTGTAATATCAATCAAATGAATTCCAGAGCAAACTCCGACGAATACAACACCTGAATGATTTTGATATAGATCAGCATCAATTCAATCAATTGTTCTAGGCCCAAGTGCCACTGATCAGAATCAATGAGCCGAAATAGTTCGTCATCAACCGAATTGTCCCTAGAGTCCCCCGAGTCTAGTTTATCATCATTTACATTATATTTCAATCGGTTATCCAACTTAAAAAACACCGGAGGTGGTGAAGAAAAGCACTGATTCGCCTATGAACACTCATGATATGGTGTTACTTCCCACCAGAAAAGTATTCGCATGTACCTGCTCAGTGTGTAAACGCAACAAAAATAATTTAGTTGAGGTAGAATTCAGCATCAAAAAAATCATAGAATGTGCATCACACTACTGTGTTGATACACACTTTTGGAAATGCATAAACAACACCTCCAAAGTGTTCATTCTGCTGAATTCAGCACTAACAGTAGTGTTAGTAGTGTTACTCACAACTGGGTTTGATTATCAAAAAAATCTATGGGAGAGGTCACATAACACCTATAGTGGTGAATAATATGCCGGTGTTTACTGACACTAAAACAATAAGAAGCTCAGGGGACACCATCAGACGGTGTTAGCTGGTGTATTGTTTTTTCACGGTGTATATGCACCACACTGAAGAACTTATTCCAAGCGAACATTGAATTCCTTCAGCTGTTTGATGGTTTCGCGAAAAAAAGTCATTGATATGCAGCAAAAAAAGGAAAGAATATGTGGAGTTCTCACTTTGAAGAATAAACATCCTGACGCAACTTCTGTTATGAATATTTATATTATGAATAAAATTTCTGAAAGTGGCTGATTCTAGAAATAAGACTGTTGCGCATTCATTCATCTCAACATTTTATTATTTCCTGATCCGTTTTGAAATGTATTCCATTGTTTCAGGACCTATCACACAAATTTGGTGACGACAAGAGTATTTCTGAACATTTGAAACTCCCGATACAACGCATCAACGACTACCAGCTTTTGATCAAGGTATGTTTCAATGCACATTTTGTGAAATTTTGTTGGTGACCTATTTTGAAAACACTAATATATTATTGTAATCGTACACCTAGGTATTATAAAGGTTTTTGATGAAGATTCCATGGTAAATTGATTAGATTTTTAGTGGTTGAATAATAGTCAATTCCAATGAAATTAGTATCAATACCAGCGGAGATTCTAGCATTAGAAGAAGTATGCTACGAGTATAATTATACACTGCCAAAATCTATGAATTTTTCCTATCTCATTATTCTCATCCAACATGTCTTCTTGGGATGTATAGTGGTTGATTGCATCTGATTTGATAAAATGGCTGTCAACGTCGGTGTTTCACAAGGATCTGTTTTGGCACAAACTTCGTTCCTGCTTCATTCTGTTAGAGGTGACCCCCCTGTACTGGCTCTGGATTTGTTTCTGAGATATATTGTTTTAGTTATCTCATTGGTTTCATCTGCTGATTGTCTTTCAATGTATTGTTCCATTAGAACTGCTGCATAATAGAGTGAAGAGTGAAATCCTAAAAAACTGCTTTAAACTAAGAGACACGGGAGTTTACGTCAGTAATGATTTAACAACAGAAGACCTAGAAGAGAGGAACATTGTATGGGAGTATAAGAAATTAGCTGTTCAAAATAAATTAGATGTTAAAGTTGTAAAAGGAAAGTTGATGATCGACAAAACAATTTACGGGGTGTCAGAGATAAAGACAGATCCACTGGGATTGAGAAAATTTGTGGAGGAGAAAGAAACTGAAGAGAGAAGAACCCGCCAAAAATCCAAGCGAGCTAGAGAAGAACAAGCTGTAAATGAACAATCAAATAAAAAAAAATAAGTGATTTCTATTTATATTCAACAACTGTGTAACAAAAAAAAAACAGTGAAACTCGTCTATAAACATTGAACTACCTGAAAATTTCAACCAAGTTCCTAAAAAATATGTCGAAAATTCATTATACCTGTCTCCTACCAACGAAGATGAGATAGTTAGGATAATACGTAACTTGAAGCCCAAAAAAGCACCAGGTATTGATGGAATCCGATCAGAAACACTGAAAGAAATAGCGCATGAAATTGCTACCCCACTCGCCTATCTATTAAACTTGAGTTTCGCAAAAGGTGACTTCCCAAATGTACTGAAAATAGGTGTAATCAAGCCGCTGTTTAAGAGTGGAGATAGAAAAAATATTTCAAATTACAGACCTTTGTCATTACTATCCAACATTGCCAAGATTTTCGAGAAAGTAATCAAGAGTAGAATTCTAAATTTTTTCAACAAATATAACATTTTCTCAGGTAGTCAATATGGATTTTTACAGGGAAAATCCACGGAAGATGCGATCGCTGATTTGACAAGTAAAATATATAGTTCTCTGGATAGAAGCAAACCGTCTCTTTGCATTTTCGTCGATCTTGCGAAAGCCTTTGATACCGTGTGTCATGAGAAACTGTTGAAAAAAATCAGGAATTATGGAATCAGAGGAAATTGCTATGATCTTATTAAAAGTTACCTATCAAATCGGGAACAATTAACAAAAATAGGAGATATTACCAGTACCATCAGAACAATAAAATATGGGGTTCCTCAGGGTACGGTATTGGGCCCCATTTTATTTCTTATTTATATTAATGATTTACTTGATATCCAAATATCTGGGAATATACTAAGCTATGCAGATGACACAGCAATCTTTTTTGAAGCTGACTCTTGGGATAATTTGAAATTAATCGCAGAAAACGACTTCTTTAGAGTTAAACAGTGGTTTGATTGTAACCTTTTAACAGTTAACTTCACAAAAACCTTTTACCTCCCATTCACCTCTTATAGTAACCATTTGCCAAATTTTGGACCATTGAAAATGGAAGCAGTAGAAATCCCTGAAGCAAGATCTGTTAAATACTTAGGGATAATGATTGACAGACACCTCAGGTGGGATGTACATATCAAACAACTCTGTAATAAAATTAGGGGACTGCTACCACGTTTCAAACATCTTAAAAAATACTTAGATAAAAAACAATTAATTGCTATATATTATGCATTGGTACATAGTCAACTGAGATATGGAATTATAGGATGGGGAGGGGCAAATGATGTTCACCTGAAAAATCTGAACACACTTCAAAAATGGTTTCTCAGAATTATAAATAATAAAAATCGGACATTCTCCAGTGACATTCTCTATGATCAAAATAAAGTTATGGATACCAGCCAAATATTTCTACTATTTCTACTTGATTTGATTTATATCCTAGTGTTTTTATTAGTAAGTGTATATTTGTGTATATTTGTGATTTTTTTATATATTTTCTATACTAGCCGAAGTTATTTTATATAGGTTAGGTTATTTTAAAACTTTATTATTTGATGATGTTTATCAATATATATATAATTACATATTTATTCTCAAAAGCAATAACATTTTAAATTCAGTTATAGTAGTTATATCACACACAAGTGTGTTGCACTAGTTTGCAACATACTTCCGTGATTACTTCTATGTTTATTTATGTGTTCCTTATGATATGTGATGTGATTTGTATTTACCCAAATAAACATATATTCTATTCTATTCTATTTGAAATCTTGTCCGATGATTGCTAAACCACCCTTTTTCATTAGAATATTTTGTGTAGTTGACTAAATTCGATTTTTTTTATGTTTTCAATATTCATGGGAAACCACGTTTAATATAGGGTAAGGTGAGAAATGGAGGAGGATGGTTGCTTCAGATTTTTGTTCAGCCATCGAAGCAAAAATGGACGATTTCAATCACCAACTGACAAAACTTCGAGAACACTCTTCTTCTGACAGTTTACAAAAAAATTCTGATGAAATAAATAGTTGTACTAAATTTCAGGTTTCATCATTTTTATTGAAGTTTCCATTGGAACCAAGATTCGAACACATCATAAACGAGGTGGAGATAATGTAACAGGTTTTGAAGTTGTTTGAATTGATGAATTAGTTGGTCTATCATCAATCCTTCTTGGTAGGTATCAATACATAGCGATTCACTACTTTTCTCATCAGATCAAATATTCAGCACGTGAATTAGCTTAACAAAATATTCTACACTAATCGCTCAAGTATTCGATAGACTGATCGAGTATGCATTACAAGTCGGGTTATAAGAAGAAAGTGAAAGATTTGATGGGCTGTGTGCACGTATCAATAATTCAAAAATCAAATTTCGTAAGTGCAAATTTTTATTTTCAAAAATTGTAGCAGTGCGCTTTCGACTGTCAAGTCATCATCAATGCGTACGTGCAAGTAAGTATGATCTTATGGAAAAATTTAAACGTATTATCAATGTCGATAAAGAGAAAAAGTTTCAAAGCATTTTTTTATGTAAGGCAAATCGGTACTTACTCGTCAGGTATTACAAGATTTTCCATAAAAAGATATTAACATTGATTTCACATCAAAAAGAATAAAAATTAAAATAAGGTTTTCCAACATTAGGATAAACCGCTAAAATTCAAATTTCAACGAATTTCAAATGTTGAATATTTGACTGTCTGGAGCGAAGTGAGGATGAAGGTGAAACAGCAAAGATGCTTAGGTTGGCTATATGGTTTATATGTCAGAGGTCGAATTTGTGTCAGTTTGACTGGTTCTCAGAATAATGGGTGTCCTGTGAATATTGGCATAAGATACAAGGTAGCAACAGTATATAAATCATCATTGAGAAATTTCGAAAACTATGAAATACCATATTGAAGAGGAAGTGCTATCTGTGAAGCAGCTCTTCTTCAATGTGTGGATCTTCTAGAAAATCAATCTGTAATAATTCTTAGATGAGACTACCTTCGAAAGTTGAGAGTTTAGATTTGCACTTAATACAAAATTGGATTTTTTGAATTATAAGAAGAAACACCAACATTCAGCTTCAGTTCGAATATTGAAAAATGCTAGGGTTATCGAAACTCAAAGAACTCCAAATTCCATTAATGTGAGATTCGGACGAAACAGCCGTTCTATTATTTTTGTCACCAATATTTTAACGACTGTTGTTTACTCACTTACTGAAAAAAAATAGTCTAGCATCAACCATCTATTTTGAGATACATAATATCTAAATATATACTAGGAATCGTGAAATAAATTGAGTGATCTTCCAGTACGCCAATCCTACGATTTCTCAGCGCTCCATTTAACTGTGTTCTGAACCATTTATAATACTTTGAGTACCTAAATATCATTACGTCATGATTAAGCAGAACATTGTTGATTGCAATCGTTCAACCGCTCTACATAGACATTGACAAACGATCAAGAATGCGATTGTTGGCAAAGATGAGAAGGATGCAAGAATATTAGCCACATAACGGATGACTTTAGAACATGCGAAGCGGATTATATGGAAATATCGAGCGTAACAACATTATAAGATAAGATCTTATTTTCCAGTAGACAAATGGACAGGTGAACAACATACTTATCAGATAATACAATAATAATTGAAAAAAAAATCTTCAAAGTGATGGAACAATTTAACTTTTGAATTTACAGTCTGGACCAAGGTGGGTTGAGGATAGTGGAAAAGCTTTTCGATTGTTCGTGCGAAAGACTTGTTTCTCTTCAGTAGATCCAACACGATGTACTAAGACAATTTCTGAAATCATCATGTTGGGGATGCAAACTTACATACCGAATACCGCAAGAAGAACATCATCCGATAAGCCCTGGTTCAGCAGAAACTGTTCTAGAGCTGTCTTCCAAACAGATAGCATACCATCAATTACTAAAAAATCTTGAGACTAGAGAAGCATATGTCGAGGCTAGAGGCATATGCAAAGAGACAATAGAATCTTCAAAAGATGCTCACAATGCCAAAATGAGATCAAAACTTGTTGAATGTCCTAACGATTCACGTTCATTTTGGTCTTTCGCCAAATCTGTGGAAAGAAATTTCATTTCCAGCTCATTTCCTCCTCTAACCAAGGAAGATGGAACTCTAGCTACGACTGTTCAGGAAAAAGCCGATATCTTTGCGCACCTATTTGCTGGCAATTCCACTCTGGATTCATCGGGAAAACAACTCCCGAACATTACACCTATTGACAATCATATGCCCGAGATCACCTTTCGCCAACGTACTATCAGAAATATTTTGCTGAGTCCCAACACCAACAAAGCCTGTGGATCTGACGGAATCCCACCGATTGTTCTCAAGAAATGTGCCCCCGAACTAACACCTGTTCTTTGCAAGTTGTTCGACCGCTCTCATAGTTTGGGGGCATTTCCGTCCATCTGGAAAATTGCAAGTGTACAACCAGTCCCCAAAAAGGCAAGAAGACCTTACCTACCAACTACAGACATATCGCACTGCTATCAATTATTTCAAAGGTCATGGAAAAAGCCATCAATAACGAGGTCATAAAATATCTGGAACACTCAGGAATTGCGTCAACGATAGGCAATATGGCTTCCGTCATCAGATATCAACTGGTGACCTGCTCGCTTACGTCTCACATTTATGGCAGCTATCTATTAAAAAATATGGAGAAACTTCAGCCGTGGCATTATATATTTCCAAGGCATTTGATGGAGTTTGGCACCAGGGACTCCTCGCCAAAGCTTCCATCTTATGCATTTGCCTTCTCAGCTGTGTTCTCTGCTTGCTAGTTTTCCCTCAAACAGGTATCTCTATGTAGTGGTCGATGGAATTCCATCTGATACTCTACTCATAAATGCTGGTGTTCCGCAATGATCAATTTTAGCACCAACACTATTTCTACTTCACATAAACGGTTTGTTGGAAGCAAATTCATGTCCTATACACAGCTTCGCGGTACGCTCTATATCACTTTCTCTTCCAGGGCAGGGAAGAAATGTTAACGAAATAAATTAGGACTTAGCAACAATTCTCGAGTGGGGATCTGATAACCTGGTAGAATTTAATGCAAACAAAGGAGTAACCATACCATTTAAGTCAATCATTTCGATGCTTGGCGTTACTATCAGCAATAAACTTTCATGAAAAAATCACGTTCATTGCCGAAAGAGCATCCCTAAAACTTGGATTTCTGTTTCGAGCCAAGAGCTATTCAACTCCCAGTCAGCTGCTTATGACCTATAAAGGTGGGAATAGACCAAGCAAACATTGTTGTGCAACAGTTTCGCAACAGTTGCGCAGCTGTTGGCTAACTTGTTTCCATGGGGAGAAAACATTGTCGACAAACTGTTGGTCAACATCGAGCAACCTGCTTTCTCCAGTGTTTGTTCGGTGTTCGTTCAGTCGGTGCCATAAGCGACGAGACTACACTGGCGACACCGTGTGCACACTGTGGGGCAACATCTCTGTACCGCCTCGGGAGCGAACAGTGGGAATCAGTTGCGCAACTGTTGCGCAACACGTACACACTGTGTAAACTCGCGTGTTTTTCGAGTGTTGTTCAACTGTTGCACAAAAATGTTTGCTTGGTATATTCCCACCTTAAGGCACAGATGCGATCTGTCCTGGAATACTGTTCCCATATTTGAGGTGCGGCATCTAAACACATCCTGAAACTATTGGATTCTGTCTAAAAAAGGACAATTCGTCTCGTCGGTGATGCCTCGCTTACAGACTCGCTCACTTCTCTGGAACACCGTAGAAAAGTTGGCGATTTATCTCTATTTTACAGATATTTTCATGGGCGATGCTCTTCTGAAATATCAACAATCGTTCCTCCATTAGCAGTCTCTTCGTAATTAACCCGTCAAGTTCAGTCTTCACACCCCTTCGTGGTCACTTTTGAGACCTGCAGAACGTCCGTTTCCAAAGACTCGTTTATCCAACGAACATCGAGACTTTGGATCTCATTTGCCTAGAAATTTGTTCGCCGAGGCATACGATCTCCAGAAATTCAAGAAGAACACCAACCTTCTTTCCCTTGGTTCTCACGATGCTCTCTGAACATTACAGGATATCCCTTTTCGTGAGAACCAGAACATAAAAAAAGGCTATTTGAGGAGTGAACCTAGTATTTTTATTCGGTTCTGCTCATTTTTTGATGACAATCACAAAAATCCTCAATAAATTATTTTTCGCATGACAGACCTGTTGCGTAAAAAAGTAATTGGCCTCCTCGAAGTCCAGACATAAACCCAATTGAACATGTTTGGGATGCCCTTTACATGAAAGTACGATCTCGTTTACTAGCTTCTGCAAATTTACAGCAGCTCAGTGGAATTTCATTAAAGAATTACAGCAAATCGTCCATGCTTATATACAAAATTTGATAATGGCTATGCCAAGAAAAATTACAGCAGTTATTCGTGCACCTGAAGGAAACACGTCGTACTCAATCATAACGATTTTTGGATTCACTCTCAGGTTTCATTTGTTATGTTCGTCATTGCCTATTTTCCAAATTTTATTATCATCATCATGTAACGTTTTATAAAACTCTTGTTACTATAAAAAAAATGAAGTTATCGTAACAATAAAAAAAAGAAAATGTATGGAAAAACGTAGCTCCATAATAAAATAATGAATTAGACGTTGTAACAGCTCTGTCACTCAGATTATTTTAATTAATTTTAATTCAGAGTAAAAATGCACTCTTCGTGTCACCCTCTTCAATTTGAAGATATGGCTTATTTCTTGAAATTTCAACCTCGTGTGATATTCCTTATGAGTTCACCTACGAAATTTAGAAAAAATCGATCAAATCAGACTTGAATAAAATTATTGTAGGGCAAGTTTTACCAATTCAAAGCCACTACTTTCCTGGCCAGTGTCACGACGGGAATGTTTCTTTCTTCCTTACACGCCACAATGCTCACACTGAAATAAGATGCACTCCTATCCACCTGCAGACCGGTTTCAGGATTATTGGTCCTCATCAGTGCAGTTTAGTTACCGAATAGCAATCCTAAGACCCCTCTCTTAAACGGTTGCTGAATTGTTGAATAGTTGAACAACTGGTACTAGATAAGTATAGGGAAGGAATTTATACAATATTCGGTTGGAAAATATAGTTTTTTTTTCAAAATTGGTTGAAATCTAAATAGATATTTTTCTTTTTAGTGGAAACACAGTAGCTTTATTAAAAAGGGTATGAAATCTACAAGGAATGATTATGTTGATTATCAAGGCACATTCCTTGTGAATGATTGAGGGTGATATAAAATTGTGAAAAAATGCTGACTATATTCTCGTACCTTAGGATTCGTTGAGACGCTGGCTATTGAAAAGTGTTCGAAAAGTGTTTTCAATCGCCAACTTAGTTGCAAAGCAACCCTCGAAGTCTCATTGAGACTTGTATGAGTAAGGAATACGGGGGCCTCAGCTTTTTAATTGTCATTCGAAGCACTACTCGGTTGGTTACCGTGGAGAGTCCGAAGGATTTGAATCTAGGTACCAAGAATATTCGGTGGGTCACCTATCTCCTCCCGTTAAACGATACCGTAGAAATAAATAAATATTAGAATAGAATAAATAGACCTGCGCCTCATCGCACTCGGCTACTAACCCAGATTGTCCTGGGAGTCTGGGTTCGAATCTTGGCCTGGGCTACTGGAATCATTTTATTTTTTCTAGAATAGTTGATCAGGAGGAGATAGGTGACCAACCGAACATTCTTTTGACTCTCCACGGTAACCAGCCGAGTTGTGCTTCGGATGACACTTAAGAAGGTCCCCGTCTTACACTTTTTAAGCTTTCTGAATTGAAAGCCCAAAATATCCTCTGTATTCTCATTTTCATGTTTTTCACTACATATGTCATGCTTCATCATTGCAAATTGTTTCTTCCCAGATTATGGAGTATTATTTCACAAAAGAAAATAAATACATGGAACTCCTTGAGTTAAGTTGATTATTTGCCTGAACGTTTGTATTCTTTATGTGCATTTCAACCCAATGAATTGAATCGAATTAAGTTAAGTGATGGTTTATGAATCCACCTCATATTTTATCAAATTGGAGATTTCACGGATATTTTGAATTTAGCTAACCTATGCAACTTTCTTGACAGTTGATTGTCAGTGCACCAAACTTCTTCAAAATCTTTAGTGGAACAGACATGGCTTGCAGCTGCATTATAGAAAGACTCCTCAGTTATCTATTTACTGACATTGGATTGCTCGTTTTAGCTAGTACAATATTCACTGTGATAACTTATACCGTACTAGAGAAAATGAATATCATTTCAGTCTAAAGTCAAGGTATGTTTCCTGTAAGAGTCTAATTGCAATTTACCTTATCCATTTCGCCTTTATCGGTGTTGAGAAGGGTCTGATGCTATAATTTTCTTGATGAAGGCGCGTATCCATTATGCGCGGCAAACATTCGAACATTGGCTTGTGCGGCAGCCGCGCCTATAGATACCGGGTTGGCTCGCGAGCCAAGACGCGCAGTTTGGACTGCTATGCTGTTGTTCTAATTCGGATTCACTGGAAGCGTCAACTGTAGCTACGGCAGCGGAGTTTATGAATTGAGCTTAAAAGTTACTGCATTCAACAGTATGATCACGTTCTGAAACATTATTTATGCGTGAGAAGTGTTTTTGGTGTTGGTGGTCGAAAATATAAGTTTCTTTGGGATGTTATGATTTTCCTTTGGAACAAATAAAATTTGAAACTAACCTTGAAATTTCGAGATTTTTTTACAAGAACATCATCTTTGAACTCTCACTTCTTATAGCTATAGGAAATTCGAAAAGTGAGAAAATAGTACATTCTTTTGTTAGGAGAGAAAGTGACACTGTGCCCAAAGCAAAATTTGCGAGGCGAATAGATATTGAAAGCAATAAAGGTATGAAATACAAAGGTAAATCTTCGTTTACGCACTCCTATGAGATGAGAAGAAATTGGTAGTACTCACGATTACAAATTTTAAGTCATTACCAACGCGGTGGTCTCAGTTATTTTCGGAGATGTAGACATTCTGTTTCGAAAATACACCATAATAAAGGTGCGTTTCTTTTGGAGCGGCTGCCACGCAGCGTCTGACGCCTAGTACTGCTCATGTGAGAATTAAATGTATCCGTTTCTTATCGAGCGTCAGCCGCCATCGACAGAGGCTGGCGGCTGCAGACGCTGCGGCCGTACCGCTCTAGAGGCAGTCAAGCGGCAGCCGCCGATTGTGAAAACAATGTCGAAAGTTTTATTTATTGCAGAAGATGATAAAACATGGGCGAAATGGGTTGGGAAATACCCTTGCCTCTCAATAAATGTCTATTTATTAGTCTTCTTCAGTTCTAGTTTCAAATAATTGATGAACTTGTTCATTTTCTTTGCGAATGCTTGTTAGTAAAATTTCTCCGTCCTCAATCTCTTGTGATAGCAAATCCAATGAAAATATTTGTTGTTTTCACACATTTTCAGCTTGGAAAATTGTGTTTTTTCGACAACAGATCCCTCGCGGCTACACTTCATAGGAAATGGGTGTACTAGCGTCAGCCGCTCAGTGGCCGCGATTGACAACCGCTCCATAGGAAACGGACCTTTACCTAGAGATGTTGAGTTTCTGATAACAAAATTTGTACCCCCTTCAACTAACCATACCAAAAAATTCATCTTTTATCAATATGTGAACCAAACCGACCGAGAAAAGAGCCCGACAAGAGCCTAACAATCAAGTAGGCCAAACAGTGTTGAGTTAAAAGATTGAGTTAATCTGTTTTGTTTATATTCCAAAGATGAGTGAAATTTGGAAAGTTTTTTCGCTAAAAAGTGTTGAAATCGAGATGATATGAGCGTGTTTCCAATAGCAGAAACTGGATACGTCAAATAGTGGATTTTTGAAATGAAATTTAATAGTTTTGCTCATTATTCAATAATAAAAAATATTGGATTTTTTCAAATGTCATGTGTATCTGGAAAACTGTGATGGATAGGAAATCATCAGGAAAAGTGAAAATTTCACAACTTTCTGATGAATCTGGCAACACCGCATTATCGGAGATATTTCAAATGGATACAGCAGATTTGTGCGGCCATTCACACACCTGCGGCAGCTGCAACCTATGGTGCAAGAGTGGGGATGACCCTTAGTTGCTTTCTCGACTGTAATGTGTGTAGGCAAACAGGGGCAATTCCTCAGATTGTCTCCTTGGCAATTAAGGGTCATCCCCACTATTACACCCTAGATTGTCCCTGCCGCAGCTGTGTGAGTAGCCGCTTTTATGTAAATCATGAGAATTATACATTTTCCAGTTCGCAAGAAACGTCTAACGAATGGCTTCGATCAATAACCCTTTATTATAGCTCCATGAATCATGGGCATTGTAATTGAACAATTTTTATTTGGTGACTTTGTTGCCGACAAGAAATCTTCACACCCTGTTTCGAGCACAACGTTATGTACTGAGCCTCGCTAACATCAATCTCTTGAAATTTTGAACTGTCAAACCCATTTCAGTAAAGATACCGATGTGTCAAAATTTTTAGTTGAAAATCCGGATTACTTGAATCAATATGGACATAGATAACTGTGTATACTATATGGGGGTCGTAGCAATATTATTCATAATTTACTATGGTTTGCGGCATTTATAAACTGTCCACACTGGTTAATAAGAATCTCGAAGTGAATCTGGCGAAACGATGAAGAAACGGACAGTCTTTTCGAAACTTTCGAGAAGAATACGAAGATACAAAAAACAGGTATGCTGGGTGAATAATTTGGTGATTCATATTCTGGAGACCTTTATTCTTCGAAAAAAATGTTCTTGTACCTAGGTATTTCGACCTCAGATGGAATCGTGAACAGATAACTATCTAAAAATTAATTTATCGAAAATGTGGAAATTCTATCTCACACGACTTGGTAATTTTGCACTTATCATGCGATCTATATTTTGATGAAAATGTTTGTGGGTACCTACGTATTTTGACCTGAAAAACACGAATTTCATAATAGGTTTGTCCAAGCAACGATTTCGAATCGTTTGCAATCATCCGGAACATGCGCATACTGATTAATGCGTCTATTAAATCAGTATGCGCATGCTCCGGACGATTGCAAACGATTCGAAATCGCTGCTAGAACAAACCTAATATTATCGTGATATCGACGCCAAAGTTCGAAATTTTACCTTCTTTAACTGATAACCATCTTTCTTTTTGACCTGTATTGAAGAGAGAGAACACTTATCACTGACTCGTGTTGCTATAAGGCAGCTATGAATTCACCTTTATTCGCTCAAGATTCGCACTGCGGTTTACAAAATGACTGTTTTTTATGTATCCTAGTTTGAGAAATAATAGAAAAAATACAGAAAAATTACATATTTATGATATTTTTTTACACAAAAATCATAATTAACCATGGTAAATGCATGTTATATATCTTGGGATCTAAGAAGATACAATACTTGTCCAAAAGTTGCCATACAAAGAAGGTGAAATTTCGAACTTTGGCATTGATTATCTCGAAAAATACGTCAAAATACGTAAGTACCAACAAAAATTTTCATCAAAATAAAGATCGCATGATAAGTGCAAAATTACCCACGATTTTTCTCAAAGCTAACTAATAGGAATTTCGTTTTCTTCTTTACTCATTGGAGAAATCGACCGATCATTCGATCTAGAATGAATATCATAAAATACCTCTTCAATTCCATACTAATTTTATGGATGCTTCATTGCATCTAAACAACTGGCATACGCAGTATAGTGTAGGGTCATCAACCAAATGATGAGCTTTATGAATCGAATGACATCATGATAGTAGGCATCGTGAAGCCTTTTCGGTGTTTTGGTTGCATAGAACTCCACTAGATTATCAGATCCTCATTTCAAAATTCCAACCAAATCTTCATCAACAGCATCGACCTGTCTCCATCTTCCTCTGGCTTTCATGTGTGACACAGATGCTCTAGATGAGAAGGCAATATGGGATGTACCTACCTACATCATCCGCAAAGCTATGGACATGAGAAAAGGTCATAATATTCAATAGGTCGTTGATGTGCAGTATAAACAAAGTTGGTGCCACAGATTCTCGTGGAACACTGGTGTTGGTAAACGACACAATTTTGTCGGCAAACTATATAACGGAAATTTTTGAAGAAGGTCTCTGAGCAAAACTTCTTCGTCAAATTCTCTAGAGATATGCAATGCTACAACCGGAGATTTCCGTATTTTTAATCGAATCAAATTTGTCATTTTAGTAATCCCCTGGCGAAATCAGTGATGTATAATTATTGCGATCTGCTACAATACAAAGACTGACATGAATACGACATCTCATAGATCGATGTGGTTTTTTTTTCGGAGGTGGTTGAAATCCTTTATGGACATCATATGGGTCTAATCCCCCATATGATAGTGTGGGAAACTCTGATCTCAGTCAGGTTTACCCACTAAACAATCCACCCCCTACGTAGACTCGTCTGACCGAAGTCTCCGATGACACTTAGGCCTACTGGCCCATTGTATCCTGCCTATTTATCGTCATTGTACCCACTTTAGTATCTCAGTGCCTTGTACAATTTTGTACAAGTCCCTTACTGGATGTGAGTTGTTCATTTCTGGTTCGTCTATTGGTTGCCCAAAAATGGTCTCTGCCTTCTGCGATCCGATTCCTCGAATTTGCATAGTATATCTGATGCTGTCCGCATAGTCTGCAATTTGGATCGCCATTATATAGTCCCATCCTGGGCCCCTATTGTTGAATTCTTGGAAGTAGAAAAACTGGAAGAAAAGTGAGGAGGAAATATATCATTCATATGTCAAGAAGTGAGATAGTTGTCCAGTTCTCTACTCTCTAGAGTTCAAGAATAGGGGCTCTGGTAAGGTGCTTCTTGACTGACGCGTGGCCGGTCATGAGTCCTATGACGGTTTTTATCTGCTCTCTGTTCATGTTTAGCAGATCTGCAGTTCCTCTGTAACATGGCTTCTTGACGTATTGTTTCCCATGATGTTTGTGTTAACTAACGTTGAGTATACATCATCGATATCTTTCTCGTTTGCAGGAGTTGGTCCGTTACACGTCTTGTCTCGGCGAGAACGACTCCGATCTCCGCAGGGCGCTAGATTTGATGCTGAGCGTCCCTCATCGCGCTCAAGACGACAAGTTCGTGTCTAGCATCGAGGGCTACAAGGGCAACGTGCACAAGTTGGGCCGACTGCTGGCCCACGACCGCTTCACCGTCACTTTCGAGGACGTCAGCAAGGAGCGCTACCTCTTCCTCTTCAAGGCCCGGATCCTCATCTGCAAGGTGCGCAGGATATCCGAGGACAGGTCGATCTTCCAGCTCAAGGACTGCGTGCGGGTGAGTGTCTTTGATTATGCGGAGTTGGTGGCATCGGCCGTTGTCGTTCCAAAGGGAAACCTTGCATAATTATTGTCTGTATACTTTCAAGTCCCAAACTCCTGCTCAGATGAGGTCGCTACTTCATAAAAGTCGTTCGATGCTCAATTATAGGTCGAAGTTATTTTTTTTACTTCAACGCATATTATTTATCTATTCTATTCTGACATATTTCTACTTTCATATATTTTCACTCAAATAGATCCAATACCAGTTTTTAGGGAAAATAATACCGCATTATCACGAATTGAAGAATAATGTTGGCCTCCTGAACAAGAATCCGAAGTCGAAACGCTGTTTTCATAAATAGTACACGATTTGACATTCGTCTTTCTCTTGATCAAAACAACAAACACACTTTCTTGCGAAGAAAATTCACATTATTCATAATATTCATCGTTTTTCATAACGTTAACAAATCACGAAACTTTAATCTCTGTCAACTTGACACTGTCACAAAGCTCGGTTACCGATGAGTTTTGTTAATGGTTTGAAGTTCTTTTTGCTAAAATTTGTTGTAAACAAGTAATTGTAGGTGTTGTAGTGTTTCACTTAAAAAAATGACTATTTCTTGTATTTTTTCGATAACAGAAATTTGAGACGTCAAATCGTGTCAAATGACAAAAAAATGTCCGTATCTTCGATAGAACTTGCGAGAGCTGAAACTGCGTAGTAGCAAGGGTAGCGCTCTGGTGTCACGAGGATGTCCACAGGTGAGAGTGCTCCTGTGGTGCCTAGTGGTAAAAAGCATCATCTCAGAGATGAACGAGTCTGGCATCTATGCTCATCAAGCTTATGCCAATGTCATCAAGACTTTGCCAATTGGGGAAATCCATGGAGGAAGCCTTTGAAATGGTAAAAAGTTGGCGTCTCACAGAAGGACTGAATGTAAACCCAGAAAAAGCTGAAATGGTGCTTTTCACCAGAAAGCGGAAACTGAAAGCTTTGCTCGACATACACCTGTCTGGACAGGTTTTGCCTTATAAAGGGTGAACAAAATATCTAGGAATTATCCTGGACTCTAAATTGACCTGGAACGAGCATATTGCGAAGTTTACAACGAAGGCTACCAACGCCTTTTGGGGCTGTAGGAGACCTTCGGGGGCACATGGGGAATTACACCGATAATCCTACTTTGGATCTATAAGGCAGTAATTCGCCCAATCATCACAGCCCTTAGGCTTCACGGCTTCGGCCAATATGGGCAAACGAGAATGACAACTATGGTCATTCTAGCATATGGAATCGAGTCGTAGACTGTCCCATAATCTCCATGAGACGGGACGATTCTGAATTTAAGCCTGCATACAAGAGAACTTGAAAAAGGCCTACCAAGGTGGCCACGTCGTAATATGCTCGGACTGGACGGCGGCACTATTGGCCATAGGGTCCAATAGAATCTCTTAGAATCTGGTGCTCGAGTACAAGCTCTAGAGAAACTAGTGATAAAAAACCACGTCAGCCTCGCGTAGGTCCAAGGTCACTCGGGAGTGCCCAGGAACGAAGAAGCTGACAAATTGGCCAAAGTAGGGTTGACATCAACCCCAATAGGACCTGAACCCATCCTAGGAATTTCATATAGGATGGCTATAACATATATGAAATACCGTCTCAATTGACAGTCTTTCCACGCCTGGGTGGAAAAACCTGGCATGAGGCAGGCGAAGACCCATGTGGATGGACCTTCACCTAAGCTTACTAGAGACCTCCTCCGTCTGAAAAGGAGGAATCTGTGAGTAATTGTTGGACTCCTGACCGGGCACAATTAACTAAACAGACACCTTAATCTCATCGGAATAACAGAAGATCCCGACTGCAGATTCTGTCTGGAGGATGAGGAAACCTCGACGCATATCCTTACGGAATGCCCTGCATTGGCAAGCCTAAGAGAGACACACTTTGGGAGCTGTATACTGAACCCAGAGGAAATTAAAGGGATTCACCCTCGAAAAATAATGGCCTTCTCAAAGGCCATCAGTATTTCTGCCCAGTCAATGTGGGTACATAGTCGAGTTTTTACTTCAGATTCGTACGCAGGCCAAACCACCTTGTTACCACCTTTCAAACTCGTTAACGAAAATTAACTTAGCTTCCTTCAGTAGGTATGAAATATGCGTACGTGATTCAAACTGTATCAACAATCTAACTCGATATGCCGATAATTTTACTTGTATCGCATTTCAGTTTCTCAATTTTGAACACGTTATTCCTACTTTATGACAATACTTATCCTTATCTGGTTGAATTAGTACCGCAAGGAACCAAAAAACAATAAACACAAAGAAGAAGAAGAAGATTACACATATTTTTCACAGTTACATCACTGACACAGACTGACGATGCGATTTTATTTCTGTTTCGTGATTCTCTAATCAATAAATCAATGATATCGAACAATTCTTTACTCGGAACAGGAGATTTGCTGTGCTGAAAGGGGCACGTTATTCGAAATGTAAATAAGAATGTTAGGTTATGCCCAGTATGACAATCCAAAATTCAAAATGGTTCATGGTTATTATCAAAAGATGTATCTGCAATAAAGAAAACAGTCACGTTAGTTTGTTCAGTGAACAGACAAGATTATAACGTCTACTAGGTGTTCATTCAGATCGACAATGCACCGACCAATGAGAGAATTATCGTTCAGTGATGCCAAAATTATCTATTATTTCCTGTAAATTATGGCACAAATATTCTTTTTTTACTGAATATATGAAATTGAAAAGAATATAATATATAAATTTCAAAACGGGACATCGACATGTCCAACTTTATAACTTCAATATGTTTAAAAGATGAAATTGAATGACATTTTCATCACACTTGGTCTACCATCATCTTTTTCAAAGATTAATATCTTGAGTGAAACATAAACTCGGATATAAGTACTTCACATATCTTTCGATAGACCGCAGTGATATTTTGATATGTACTGTAGGTATTTGTTACCGTTGATTGATAAGTTAGGTTAGGTCGCCTAATAGATGGGAATCCTCAGGTAGCAAAAGTAATAATGCAATCTTCGAAATTTGCTCCGCGATAATATATTTGCTAGTAACTAATAGATGGCAGTACTAATCGATCACATTGAACAATAATCGCCACAGAGATCACACTGTTAGAGTTTTGCGATATAAAAATAACCTATTTTCTAATGAAAATTTGAAAACATTGATGTTAAATAAATTGAATAATTTAATAAATTTAATAATAACCTATTATGTTACAAGTGTGAACCGAATCAGACACATGGGTTTTATGAAAGATTGCTTATTATAATTGAATTGTTCTCTACTCCAAACATTTTTTTATATGATTCTCTCATGATTCTGAATTGAAGCTTTGAAAACGGTTGATATTGATGACGTATTAACCCGTCAAATAACAAAAGTTTGTTGGTTAGATGATAGACCAAGATATTCTTGGCAATCCCACAAAATGTTATGATGAAAATGATATAGTTCGAGAGCTGGCGACGAAAACAACTTCCTCATAGTTACCAAAGGTTTGACTTGGCACTTCGAGTCTACTTCAGATCGTTATTTTAAAACCGCCCGTCTGCCGGAGGTGAGCGGTCGCCTTCTCAGATTTGGAATTTGAAAAAATTATTAAAAATCGCTCAAAACTTCCCAATTTTTACCACAATGATTTTTTGCTGAAAATGACCCTAGATCCTAACCTAATCGAAATCAGAAACGTCTGCCTCTGAAAATGGTCGCTATTTCGGAGCAGACGCTGTCAAATATGTCAAAAAAACGCCTTCAACTTCCTCATAGGTTACCACCGTAATTTCTGCGTCAAAGTTTTACTTAATATGTTATCAACCAAGGCTCGAAAAAATAACTTCGGCAGACGGTCGCATTTAACCCTTTGCGGACGGCAAAAAAAAAAGGTTGAATTAAACAATGAATTTGTAAAAACTGAGTTTATTAATCATCAAAGATATAGGACACATACATAGAAGGAACACAAATATCCTGGATTATCCTACAGGATACGGTTACTGATGGTAACCAGCAGGACACGGTAACTCATTTCTGATGGAAACTATGCCTTTGAACTTGATCATTGACTCATCTACTGATTGAAACTCGTTAGGATTGAGAGCAGCGTGAAAAGTTTCTGTCAGTTTCGATAGTAATGTTCTTATTTTATATAATTTGTCATATTTGGGTTCACCTCGCTTTGGCTGCACTGAATTATCATTTATGTGGATATTACTCAGAAGCCAAGAAAATCTGTCGCGCGATAATACAGAGCTTATAAAATGGTCACGAATTTCTTCCCCAGAGGACCAGTAATCTTTGTAACGTGGCATTTTTTTCAGGCTCATTATTATGTTTACGGCCAAAAATGATTTTATTTCAGAGTTGGTAGTTGGTACAAAATTACTGGTGCCACCGTTCTTCTGTAATGCATACAGATTTGTCTGGAAAACAATATCAGATATCAAGTTGTCTGGAAACAAGTAACAGAACATGTCAGTGGGTGTTTCAATGTTTTCGGGAACATTTGGCCCTGTCTGAGCTACAAAAGGGTTCACCCTAGTTACATGAGAAACATTTTTTGTCCAAACAACTGTTTTTTTTCTCAATTCTTCTCGACGAATAACTTCCAGTGGCAACTCATCTTCACTATCCCATTCCTCCGTTACCATTGCTTCAATATCATCATCAAAAACGATTGGCATATTCTCTATATCAAATAGTTCAACTCTTCGCTCAGGAATTACATCATCAATGCCAATTTCATCCCCCATAACACTTTCTATATCTGATGCAATAGAGTCACAATCACTTGGTATTTCGTCCAAGAAGGCTTCAACCTCGGAGTCATTCAAAGCTTCTAATTTACGAACTGACCATTTTTTATTAGTACCTATAGAGAAATAATAGGATGAAAAAAGAACGAACACAAGAAACCCAATAATAATACTAAACATACATTTTCAGAAAATATCAACATAGTACTAGTGGTTAGTACCCGTAACCACCACAAAAAACCCAACTACAGAAAAGAAAAAACAAAAATTGTGTCTGACCGATATTTTTGTGTGATGTATAGACATAATCTAGTTACTTACCAGCCATTTTGCGGAAGTCACATTCACTTTTATGATAAAAAACAGCTTTATTCGTTTGTCAAAATGTAAACATGAGAATTCATAAAATAACAGGCTACGACTGATGCAATTCTTGTCTGAGCGGAGCTGGCGCGCCTATTCATCGTTCCTGATGATTTATACAACCCGTTGAACACTGTGGTTAGTGTTGAAAACCAATAGGAAAATAAATTCATAATTTTAAATAGGTGGTTTTCATTGGTAACCGATGGTCCTCAAAGGGTTAAACTGCAGACGGGGTTGAAATTGAAAAGTTGAAAAAAATTACCTGATTACAAATGCAAATTTCAGCATATAAAAAGTACCAATCCGGATTGACTATTGCAAAATGTCTCACAATGAAAACTACTTGAAAATTTTTCTAAATAAAATATTTCCTTTTTGAAAAAGTGCTAAATCACATATGTCAAAAAAACGCCTTCAACTTCCTCATAGGTTACCACCTTGATTTTTGCGTCAAAGTTTTACCAAATATGTTACAAACCAAGGTTCGAAAAAATAACTTCGGCAGACGGTCGCATTTAAACTGCAGACGGGGTTGAAGTTGAAAAGTTTAAAAAATACTTGACTCCAAATGCAAATTTCAGCATATAAAAAGTACAAATTCGGATTGAAAATTTGCGAAATGCCCCGCAATTCATAATCACTTGTAATTTTTTCTAAATATTTTTGACCTAAGCGCCGTTATCCCATATCATATGACATAAAACGACTTCCCCACAAGTTGCCTCAGCTGTATAAGCAAACCTCAGCTGACGGTCGCATTCAAAGGATAGACAGGCCTAAATTGCTTTATCAATATTATATGAAAGAATGGATCTATATGGAGCAAAAATTTCACGTGTAAAATGAGACGTTAAAATTTTTTTCAATTTTGAATCTGAAGAATAGAAACCATATATACAATTGTTTCTGTTGCATAATTCTAGATGGCGCAAATTTGATTAACCCTTATTATTTCATTAATTAGAACTTTTCGACAAGGTGGCATCAAGATCCCATCGAAATTTTCAACTTTATCTGATATATTTCTTCTTTCGAGATACCATGTTCTCTATGGAACAAAATGTAGCCTTGCTTCATTCATGTTATTAGCATTTATGAAAACCATATATGTAGCATACGAATTTTTCAATCCCTTGAATTTGCTCTCAAGAAATAAACTGAGAATGGCCAATATTCAGATCTTCCTCGATAATGTTGAAAGGATTCATTTTACCTTTTCGAGCGAATGATATGTGTAGTCACTGCCTGTTAAAACTTGAAAGCAAGTGATAGGCAGGTAAAGCTTGAGGAAGGATATCTCCTAAATTTCTGTATACAGTCGTTAAAATAAACGCATCTCAAAGTATTTTCTGACTGAAGTCCAGTTTCTATTCAAATATGTTATTATATTTATCTATACCTACTTGCATATTTTCCACTGCTATTACAAATATATCAGTATCGGATGCACCTATCACAACATTGATATTTTTTAGTAGTTGTAAATGAATATATGAAATAGAATCCTAGCATCAGCTTCATGGTGGCTAGAATATAGAACCTCATCAATATCAAAAGTCCATCATTCCCATAAAACACGTAACACAATCCACCCGAAGAATTTTGTCTCCCAAAATACCCAGAGGAATACTTGTTTCCCAGTATTTCAATAAAAACTTCACTAATTCAGTTTTTAATAGATTCACACCTCAATGTTTTCAAAAAATCGTTGGGCCGCTTGTCTCTTTCGATGTCTTTTAATGACGGCACCACACACTTAGGTCTATTCATTTGCTTGAAGTTCTGCATAACTTCTTATTGATGTAAATTGCTAATCTGTCATTGATAACAGGAGATCACGTAGAAGATGCAAAAAAAAAAAGAATCCATCGAAACTGGTACAACCTATTCGACTTGGACTTGAATAAGCGGAATAACTTGAATAATTTCAATTTATTCGTCGTGATAACTCTGTGACAATGGAACGGTAGTCAATGAATACGATAATACATTTATTATAAATAAATCATATGTTCCAACGATAATACTAAGGGTCGTCCCAATAGGTTTCTTTCGACTTTAACTCCGGCTGTTTTTCCGTCGCCTGTGAAGATATATGTTACATGTTTTATTAGATTGATGGACCTGTGAAATTGATGAGGTTCTATATTCTAGTCACCATGAAGCTAATACTAGAATTCTACTTGATATATACCTACTTATCTAAACTACCAGAAAAGGAGAAATCATTTCTAAAGCATTACTTGCCTATCACGCTTTAACAGGCAGTAATTATTATTATATACAGCATCATTTGCTTGTCCGTCTGATGAAGTTTTCTTATATGATTTTGCAATAAAAATATTGAGGTAACTTGTGGGAAAGTTGACGGCATCTTTTTGACATATTATTATGTGATTTAACGCTTTTTCAAAAAGCAAATATTTTATTTAGGAAAACTTACAACTGGTTATCAATTATTGTGAGACCTTTTGGGAATAGTCAATCCGGTTTGGTACTTTTTATATGCTACAATTTGTATTTGTAATCAGGTATTTTTTTTAACTTTTCAACTTCAACCCCGTCTGCAGTTTAAATGCGACCGTCTGCCGAAGTTATTTTTTCGAACCTTGGTTTGTTACATATGTGATTTAACGCTTTTTCAAAAAGGAAATATTTTATTTAGAAAAATTTACAAGTAGTTTTCATTGTGAGACATTTTGCAAATAGTCAATCCGGATTGGTACTTTTTATATGCTGAAATTTGCATTTGTAATCAGGTAATTTTCTTCAACTTTTCAATTTCAACCCCGTCTGCAGTTCAAATGCGACCGACTGCCGAGGTTTTCTTTTCGAGCCTTGGTTGTAAACATATTAAGTAAAAATTTGACGCAGAAATCACGGTGGTAACCTATGAGGAAGTTGAAGGCGTTTTTTTGACATATTTGACAGCGTCTGCTCCGAAATAGCGACCATTTTCAGAGGCAGACGTTTCTGATTTCGATTAGGTTAGGATCTAGGGCCATTTTCAGCAAAAAATCATTGTGGTAAAAATTGGGGTGTTTTGAGCGATTTTTAATAATTTTTCAAATTCCAAATCTGAGAAGGCGACCGCCCACCTCCGGCAGACGGGCGGTTTTAAAATAACGATCTGAAGTAGACTCGAAGTGCCAAGTCAAACCTTTGGTAACTATGAGGAAGTTGTTTTCGTCGCCAGCTCTCGAACTAATATGCCTACGTTTGAAACACGACTGATTTCTTTTAACGCTTATTATGTAAGGAAATGTAATTATTTGAATTTCGAAGTAAATATAAGTGAACATACACAACAATAACTTTCCCCATCTATTTTTGTTCGAGAAGAAAACCAAATTGGTTTCCTTCTCGAACAGGTTAGAAGATTAGAAATTTTCATCAAAATTGACCAATATGGCGGGAAAGTTTTGTGACTATGGTCCCATTCAGAACTGTATTATTAAGCTAAAGGCTCTTCGCTGCTAAATCTGCATTTCTAAAAACAATTATAAACCATCAAACACCTTGTTAAACACCGTGAAAGTTCTGTTGAGAGGATACAATTATACTGACTATGTTTTTATTTTTAGTTGACACAAATTCGAGTTAAGGATCACCCTGAAGAGCCACATACTTTCGAATTAGTAGATGATGTCGGAAAACAATCTCTGATTCTGAAACTTCACAGAAACGTCAAAGACTTTTGGCTGAAGGAAATCAGAGAATTCGCCAAAGATCACAGTAAGTTGTACAAGTTTAACTTCCTTCCACACCTTCATAGATCCAGCTCTGATTGAACTCCTCATTGACCCATTTCGAACACTCAATATAACCTGCTGATTGATTTCCCTCATGGGATATCATTTTTGAGTAGCAAGAATAAGTAAACTTTCAACTCTATATCTCTACTTCCAGACCATACGAAAGAACAACTGAATTTCTAACTTCATTGACATCTCCGATTTCAGGTGAAGTTGAAGATATCAGTAGTGACGAGTTCCAGAAAGACTCATCCCTAGTAGAACCAAAGGAAAGAGAGCCAAAAGAAAGAGAGCCGAAAGAACCAGAAAAACCCAAACAAGCCCCGAAGAAATTATCACAACTAATAAGCGAAGGAACTACCTCCGACAATCTCCAGAAATCAGCCCCAGTAGAAGCACAGAAAGAAAAGCCTAAACAAGAGATCATCGCAGAAAAACCCAAGGAAGCTTCAAGGCAACCAATCAGAGCAACCCAAGCAACAGAACCTGTAGAGCCGAAAAGCGTAGAACCCCAAGAATCTCTCAAAACTCCTGGCAAGTCACAGCAGCAGGACAGGCTCGTGCAGGAACTCAAACTAGTGCTGACCGAGCAATCCAGTTCTTCGGAGAGCACCCTCGTGGCCGAAGCTGCCAGTACAGTCGCTTTCACCACCACCTCCACCACCAGCGATCTACCACCCTCCGAGAGCGAAACTTTGAAGCAAGTACAGACTCCGGAATCCGAGGAACCAGCGGAAGATCACCACCTTAGAAGGATCCAGGCTGTCGAACCGTTGATCCAGATCAACAAACCGAGAGTCCTCGAGGAAGTTATCCCTTATATCGTCAAACCCCCACCGGAATTGGTACCAGGTAGTGCAGTCGATAAATTGTTCAGTGTCGAGAAGCAGGGTGTCAGTGACGTGGTCTTGACCGATTTCAAGGTTGGTATCGAAGTTAATGTGGAAGTCGAAGACGAGATGAGTCGAAGATACGCTTCTAGTCGGTCAGGTTAGTTGTTTTAAACAGCCGCTAATAAAGAGTTTGATCTGACTGAGTGTTTTATTGTGCTAACTGAAATGGTTCCGCATGTACTGAATCGTGTATATTTGTGCCATGAATATTTGAATACAGGAAAACACAAAGATGGTACACCTCCATCAAACACATTTTGTTTTGTTCCCATACAGTTAGAGAAAGATAGGTGGTGTTGATAAACTATGCCCGGCGCTAAACTAAAACGATTCAATGTCTGCAGAAGTTTCAATATAGTTTGGGTTATAACATAATCTGTATGTTGCTGTTTGTCACATCGATGATAACAGAGCACAACACCCGACATTGTTGACATTTTTCATCTTTCTTGAGCTCCTCTTGGAAATACGACTTTCAAGGATGCAATCATTCTCATTCACACTACTGTTAGTTTGTTCGCTCATTCGTTTGACATGCCCAGAGAAGATTTTTGAATCGAATTCCGATCGTGGAAAAAATTACCCTCTGTATCCGTACCTAAGAACAACAATAACCATCTTAATCTACCAGGATAAACCTCAATGAAGGAATTAGTTCGATTTTGGTCCAGAAACCCTCTTGCCTATCTACTAACAACCATTTTATTTTTTCGCACAGATTTTTAAGATATGTCAAACAGACACGACATTAAACCTTCGTCTTTCGAGTCTCATAGTTTATCCGAATCGGAAAATATATAGGTGCACAGAAAGATGTGGAATTGAATTCATTATGTCAGCAGAACTCTAGATCTATTGAACAAATATAATATAAGTGTATTTGGCATAACTGTGCCTCAATACAAAAATGGTATTGTGAATATTTACCAATTATGATTATTTTATATTTCATCTTTTTGTCATATTATTTGTCGGAGCAAGACATAGATCTTACTGCTTACGCTAGATCCGGCATCCTGTGGTAACTTTCAGGTCAAGAGGGTCTGCAAGAAATTAGGTACTATAGTCACGTGGGACAACACATTTGTATGGTCAACAACTGAAACGACCAATCAATGGCTTAGTACTTTCAACCCCCCCGGACCTACAAAAAAAGCAATAAGATCTATGGAGCACGACATGAACCTTAGTTTATGTAAGCTGTATAATGAACTCAATAAGTACTACTATTGTATATTTCATACCTGTAATGGGATTTTCCGTATATTAAATGAATAAAAAAAATTGAAAATTAAAAAAATTCAAAAAAAAATATTCAATTGTCGATGATTGTATCACCATCGAATACGTCTCTGCTGAAAATAATAATAGGGATTGCTTTATTGATCTTACTGTCAGTAATGAGAACTTCGTGTAGACTTGGCTGAACTGTATAATTTCCTGCTACATCAGCAGAACTTGTTTGTTCTTTGAGATGATCTGACAGAAGTTATTCCTGTTCAAGAAGGTGGAGAAGAAAACCTTCAGGTCTTTCACCATGTGAAAAACTGTTTCTGAGCATGCATTGCCTTGCCGGTATTAGAAAAAGCTTCCAGTCCGGCTTTCAAACCATTTTCGTGCTTTGCATATAAAAATGCAGTTTATAATCAAGATCCAGGTAATCTATAGCTTCATGACAATGCCTTCACTAACTACTACGCTTGAGCAAGCTCCGCATCAGGATCCATCCCAACCAAAGAAACTATCTTGATTCACAGAGGGTGGGCAGGAATCTTCTGCCTACTCCAGATCCAGCTACTCCTCGGACAATCGCTCTTCATCGAGATACGCAACCGGAACTAGTTCCAAGTACAACACCGAAGGAACATCGAAATACGATGACTTGTCATCCAAATACAGCAAGAAGTCTTACAACATCGACGGTGGGGACTCCTCAGCCCTAACATCCAGCTACACCTCTAGGAGAGCCGTGTCTTCCGCAGACGATG
This sequence comes from Chrysomela aeneicollis, assembly GCA_029955515.1. NCBI lineage: Eukaryota > Metazoa > Arthropoda > Insecta > Coleoptera > Chrysomelidae > Chrysomela > Chrysomela aeneicollis. The sequence continues at coordinate 3,904,886 of JARUHQ010000018.1, read as the reverse complement.
ACTACGGCTACAGCAGAAGGTCCAGAGTGGGGTCCAGCGATGCAGACTCGGACACTCTCAGTTATTCTAGGCGACTGAGCAAACCTGCTGATTTGGAAGGCGAAGGCTACAGCTCCTACTCCAGAAAATCATCACGATCCATCACCAGAACTGAAGGATCAGGAAACGGTGATGACTACAGCTACACGAGACGTGGCATCAAAAGTAGCCTTGAAGGCGTTGGGGATGATGATCAGTTCACCATCAGGAAGTCTCTAAAAACTTCCGTTGAGGGAACAGGCATCGAACCTTCAGAAACCAACGACGCCTACAGCTACACGTCCAAGCTAGGCTCTAGGCACTCCATCAGATCAGTTTCCATAGAGGAAGCCAAGGATGATACTGACGACATACTGTCGAAGTATTCCAGGAAATATTCCAGGACTAACTCGACCGAACCGAAAGCAATTGGCGAGGAGGAAGAAGACAAGTACGCCAAGTATACTAGAAAGTATTCTAGAACTGATTCGCACAAAGACGAAGACGATAGTAGGTCCTCTAGGAGATCCTTCAGGGCTGGCTCGCGAAACACTGAAGAGGAAGGGGCTGTGAGATCTAGGAGGATCTCGAGAGAAACGAGCAACGATGAGGAGGATGCGTATGAGAAGTATGCGAGGAAATATTTGAGGAAAGAGACGACGTCAGCAGAAGGTAGAGATAAGGTGCAAGATGTGGAATCTGTCAAATATCTCAGATCAGATTCTTCCAGATCTAAAAATTCGGAAGACGGTGAGTAATAGTTATAGGAATAACATTCTGAATTGAAGTATGGTAGAAACCTTCGAATGTTTCTGACCTACTTTGTATTAGGAAATAATAGGTTTACTCACATAGTCACATTATGGTAGGTATGCACGGCCGAACAATATCGATAGAAATTCAATACACATCACATCACCACAGTTTTTGACATCACATCACCACCGTTTTCGACATCACATGTACTATGTTCATTCGTTTGTGTTTCCTTTATAAGTTTCGTTTTTTTTTTTCACTTTTCGTCAGTTTTCCAGCGGCCATGTGAAACATGTATTATGGTTAATTCATTATCGCATGATATTGTCAATACATATTCAATTTTGCAACTTGTATTTCTGATTTATTCAACGAAAATATAATCAAATTAACTGGATCAATTTTGTGATGCATGAAACAAGTTATTTGTGTGGGAATAACATACATTATCTTATTTTAATCAATGCTGTAGTGGGAACCTCGAAGAACCTTTATGATTTATGATCATGAACTTGTAACCAAGGATTTAGTAGACATTAATATTTCAGAGTCTTCATCAGTGAAAATATCCAGTCAGGTAGAGATAGCCGAACAAGTTGCAACATCAGAAAGAGTTTCATCGAAAACATTCAAATCGGAATCTTTCACGCAAGAATCTGCAGCAAAGGTTTCAGCTACGGTGGAAGAAAATGTTGTGCAAAAAACAATTGGAGAAACATCAGAGGCCTCAATGATTGCAGAAACATCAGAGGACTCAATGATTAAGAAAGAGGTAACCCAGCAGAGAGAGACGAATGGTAATAAGGAAAAAGTGAGATCACAACAGGAAGATGGACTTTCCATCAGTCTCAGAAGTGTCAGAGAAAAGTCTGCCGAAGACAAATTGGAAGAACTCAAAGACGATGGTACACTGAAGTTCATCAAAACTATTCGTGGTACTAGCATAGAACGTGAGTATTCAGTTATATTATCATCGGTATTTATCATTGTCATGAATGAATCACCCGTTTATATTAATTTCGTAGTTCACATTTTCTCATCTAACTTAGTTATCAATTATTCCATCCAATCAAAAAAGTACTTTGAATAATGAGTAGTTTTCACCAAGGCACCTAATAATCCTCATTTAGTATCATTAAACTTATCCTCAACACTTTGTCATCATTGCAGGTACACCTGTTTATGCACGCCTATTCCAATAGTGCACAACTTTCTATACTTTAACATATTTTCAGTAGAAATGTTATTTCGAACAGGGGGCGTATACAAAAATATGTATGTGGAATATGAAAAATATAATCATCAACTGACGAAATCGGTTTCTATTTTGAGAATCATAAAGGAGTGGAATATAAACTACGCAACACTAATTACGTCGCATCCCAAAATGATGCCCCTGTTTGAATTGGAATAACTTTTTTCTGCTTTGTTCAATTTGAATTCTGTTTAAACTGTTCGCTAGCTCAGTCCTTCAGCTATAATCTCGTACTTCCTAGATATATGAGGTTCTTTTCATAAAATCGCCACAGGATGTTACTTGAAACTGTGCAAAATCTCGGAATTTTCAAAAGGATCCCAAATGAAGAAAAACATTGTTTTTTCAATTTTAACAGCGGAGGCATGAAGATGATCTCAATGACTTCAGACATTTTCAAAATGGTCCTTTTATCTCTTTTATTCACAGAGTGATCTCAAAAAATCGATTTTTTGGTTTTCCAGTCATAACTTTTCTCCACGTCAACCGATTTTCAAAATCTCTGGCTCATTTTGAAGCTAAAACCTCAGATGAAGAGATATTAAGATCAGAATTGACTCAAAATGAACATTCAAGACTGAGGGTCTCCTCAAAGATGACCCAAATCTAAAACACCCTCTAAATCCCAGCAGGGATGAGAATTAAACGAAAATCAACTTGTTTTCGGAAGGATCATTCATTCTGGATACGTTCAGATCCTTTCAATTTTCAGTGGTCGAAAATTATGCATGAGTAAACCCAATTGAAACGACATGTTTCGGAAAAAAAATCAGACCATTGTTCGCCTGAAATGCATGGCCCGTAACCAACGTAACGAAAATCACAATAAGTGACTGACAATCCTGATCAGCTGAGGCTCATTCCACAATAGCGGTTTTTCTTTCAATCGTGTAGCATTGATTGTGTAAGTAAGCAAGAGCAAGAAAACAAGTTTCATAGAATTTTTAATAATCAATAAGAAGAAGAAATGGTAACTTGGATAACAGTACATGAAAAAAATTAGTATTTAGTGGGTCCTCCCCTCTTGGCAACCACTTCTTCGACCCTATTCGGCATACTGGTTATCAGACCTCCGATAAATTCCTGGGGAATAGCCGCCCATTCTTGCTGAACCGCAGTCACCAAGTCATCCAAATTCTCCATTCGGCCTTCTCTTTCTTTCAATTTTAATTTTATACGACTCCAGACATGCTCTATCGGATTCATATCGGGAGACAAAGGTGGCCAGTCCAATCTCTCTATACCGTGATCCCTCAAAAATTCGTTGACAGTGCGAGCCCTATGAGGTCTCGCATTGTCATCCCTCAGACACATATATTTATACCTCTCACCATTCATACTCTCTCCTCTCAAAATCACTAATTCACTCCTCCAATTATTCGATATTCCACCCCACACAGTCACGCCTCCACCACCAAAAGCCACCCTTGCCTCCATATTCTCTTCCAGGAACCTTTCATTCCTTCCTCTCCATACTAACATGCGCCCATCCTTTCGAAACAAGTTGAACCTACTCTCATCCGTAAACATACACCTACTCTACTCTGCTATTCCCCAGTTTCGATGTACTTGTCCCCACAATCGCCTTGCTGCTCGATGTACAGGTTTCAGTAACGGGCAGGCTGCTCGTCTTCTTGCATGCAAGCCAATATCATGGATCCGGCGTCGGATTGTTTGACTAGAAACCTGTACACCGGTTGCGTCGATTAATTCTCGACGAATTTTGGGGGCGGTTGAAGTCCGGGTCCTCCGTACCGATCTTCCGATGAGGCGGTCTTGAGCAGGAGTTGTTCTTCTTGTTGTGCCCCTTCTTGGCCCCCTCGGTCGGTATTAAATATCCCCAGCGTTAGCTCGGTAGTGGGCCCTTTGGACAGATCTCACTGTTGTTCCCAGCAGATTGGCAATCTGGAGATTGGATAATCCTCGTTCTGCCATTTGATGAATCAGTTCCAGCTGGTCGGGCTTTAGATGCGGCATTGAAACGAGTGATTTATTCTTACCAGAATCAAAATTGACGTCTAATTAACCTGACTTGTCAGTCACTTATAGTGATTTTCGTTACGTTGGTTACGGGCCATGCATTTCAGGCGAACAATGGTCTGTTTTTGTTTCCGAAACATGTCGTTTCAATTGGGTTTACTCATGCATAATTTTCGACTACTGAAAACTGAAAGGATCTGAACGTATCCAGAATGAATGATCCTTCCGAAAACAAGTTGATTTTCGTTTAATTCTCATCCCTGCTGGGATTTAGAGGGTGTTTTAGATTTGGATCATCTTTGAGGAGACCCTCAGTCTTGAATGTTTATTTTGAGTCAATTCTGATCTTAATATCACTTCATCTGAGGTTTTAGCTTCAAAATGAGCCAGAGATTTTGAAAATCGGTTGACGTGGAGAAAAGTTATGACTGGAAAACCAAAAAGTCGATTTTTTGAGATCACTCTGTAAATAAAAGAGATAAAAGGACCATTTTGAAAATGTCTGAAGTCATTGAGATCATCTTCATGCCTCCGCTGTTAAAATTGAAAAAACAATGTTTTTCTTCATTTGGGATCCTTTTGAAAATTCCGAGATTTTGCACAGTTTCAAGTAACATCCTGTGGCGATTTTATGAAAAGAACCTCATATATCTAGGAAGTACGAGATTATAGCTGAAGGACTGAGCTAGAGAACAGTTTAAACAGAATTCAAATTGAACAAAGCAGAAAAAAGTTATTCCAATTCAAACAGGGGCATCATTTTGGGATGCGACGTAATTAGTGTTGCGTAGTTTATTTATATTTATCTTCCAGGAGAGAAATGTATTTTTTCATCTGATTTTATTGTCAAGTCAACTGAAGTATGACTACTAGATTTCCTCGAATCGAAATCTTGTTATAAACAACCAAATAGGCTTCAACAGTTCATCTGATTTGAAAAACTATGCATAACACTCATCATTTTACTTGTCGAATAAGTGATTCTTGATATCCTATAGTGAGATGAAGTACTACAAGGTTTCTATAAATGATAGTTACATCGTAGTTGCCGTTGAAATACCTACTGATGCAACATGTACTAAGATATTTTCATATAGATATGAGGAAAGGCTGCAATTATGAATTTTATTTCTGAACGGCTTATTATAAGCTTATATCGTCATAGTTTATATCAATAAAGAGAGTCATAACTCCCTTGGGATGTTAGAGAGCTATAAACAAGTATCATAGCATTAATATAGCAACAATAAAATTCCTGATTCAAATATTCTGGGAAGATGACAAATTGAAACATTAGGTTCCGTTAAAATTGGCCAGAAATGAAATTTTCTATGCACCACGGAAATTAATGAGCCTTAATGACCTCCGGCCGAAGGCACTCGGGAAGCAAGATTTGCCATCGGTAATTAAGGCCCTTATAATTCCCTTGATACATAAATAACTATTCTGTCTCAAACGTGTACTCTTTGAAGTCGAGAATGTTCATCACCATGTTTGGCCAATATTTTGGCTACACGTGTAGTGCTTGCTGCTCTTCTAGGTTATCATTCTTACTCTTGAAAACTAAATCTTCCAAATATTCAAACATTCGAGAATCCAAATGTATGAAAACTGATTGTTTCTTCCTCTTCACATGAAATCTTGAAAGATAATCAGTGAATATATATTCGAATACGACTCAGGTTCTGAGATTTTACGAGTTCACTTTTCCTGTCAAATGAAACCGAAACACATCCTCATCACTAAAGAATGTGTAGCCCAACAATCTGTCATCATCAAGATTATTCTGAAAATATTGGCGATAATTCCGCAGAAGAGTTTCACGTGCACATCAACGTAAACTTAGTCTCTTCAATTTCATTTCAAGAGATTACAGCTACCCTTCAAATTATTGAATTAACCATTGAACTCAGTTCTTCAACAAGATACTAAATTTGCCATAAAGTAAAAACTAATGTCAAAGTAATATTCACAGAAATATATTGAAGAATATCGACGTGCAAGATTGTTTCTTTGTGTGGAACGTGAACGTTTTTGATGTGTTATCACACAGAGAAACAGCACACCTTTTAACTTCCTACTCATATATAGAATTCTCATCTAACGCTCAGAACCACTGAATTATTGCAATGACACTTGATGTTTACAAAGATAGACATGACGTCACGCGTAGTTGCTATAATCTTACGAACATGTTGGCTTGAATTCCTGAGGAATAATTACAATTGCAATGTTTCCAAACATAAACCTAATTGTCTGCAGATATATATCAGTTTTTGGAAAAAGTAGATACCTACTTGCAAACATCATAGAAAAGATTATCAACAAGCAGTTCATCGGGAAAAAATTAAATATCTAAAACTATCAAGTATATCATCGTCCATTGCATACTCGATTTTCTATAGTTCATGACAGTCATTGCAGTGATGAATCAAGTAGTAATCATAGTAGGATATGGTCTTGTGAAATTCAAATAGGAATATATCCATCTCTGGGTTCTACTAAAGCACAATACAACCGTTTGTGACTTACACGTGAATCCAACAGAGACTCACCCGACTCAAGTTATCGAAGTTCCAAACGCTAATGTACATATAAAAAAAACAAGAAATTATTTTTGTTAATCTCAACTGTTGAAATTGAGGTATTGGTTCTTTGTTGAAACGCTGAAACTGAGGTTAGGGATGCATTGATCAAAGCCCAGAAGAAAAATCGTTTCGTTCGTTCCGAACATGACAGAACACCATATAAATGTATCGTTGGTGGTCTAAGGCATCTTAGTTGCACAGTAGTAATAGCATTGTTGAAGATTTAATTCTCTGAGAATCTACAATAACAAGACATTTCACGTAGATTTCATTTTACTAAAATTGATATTCTGCAATAATATCATACATTCGTATTATATTTTCATCAGTTGACATGATACCCAAATGAGCTCGACATTTGGTTGATTGTTGCGTGCGAATAACTTTTCGAACTTTCAAGGTTGTTTAGTATCCTACTAGCTCATAATGGCTTTTATCCACACAATTTTCATCTTGTTGGGTGATATCCATAATTATGCGCTCGTTGAATAATGAACCATCATACAACTCTCAAAAATCATTACGATATAGTCTCCATTACGTACCATTGAATTGGATCGTCAAAATCGTTCATAAAACCTTATTGTCATTGAGACGATCTAACGAAACGCAAACTCCTCCAAGGAAATCAATGACTACTGAAGCCTAATGAACAAATATTCCTTTCGGAGCCGCGACTCTGTAAAACCACAATCGTGCCCCCCGTTCGAAACGACCCCCCCTATCTTCCTGACCCCTAACGCTGCGCGCAGCCGGCGACACCGCCCACTTCGAAGTCACCCTCAGCGATGACCCCGGCTCCTTCGGCTGGCTCAGGGACAACCGACCGCTCGACGCAGACGCGGACCTGTCCGGGCGGATCAGGGAGACCGGCTCGGGCCGCGAGCGCATGCTCAGCATCCGCGAGGTCAGGGAGGAGGATGCCGGCACCTACACGGCCGTGGCCCAGACGGGGCAGGAGAAGGCCACCTGCTCGGCGCAGCTTGTTGTGCATGGATGTTAGTAGTTGCGCTTGGGTTGTTTGTCGTCGCGTCACGTACATAACCTCATTCTGGCGTTTGCTTGGCTTTGATTAACAACATTAGTTTAGGTGGGATGGATGGGTGGGGTATTCAGCGCCACCTGGTGGCAGAATGGTGGAGGTGTGTGGTTTGGGGTGTATCCAAGGATTTCACACGGCAGGGTAGCATACACCAAGGTTTTTTTGCCATGAAAGCACGTGTATGTTCATAAATTTGGAAATCTTTTTATCCTAGTATTGATGAGTGATCCTTGTTAATTTTTTATTCGTTCTACTCCAGGTGCCTTCCATTTATAGAGATAACTCATGAATTGAACTAATGCTGAGTGAGTTTCGACCTTCAATTCGTTATAAGGAACCTCATTGTTTGGGGTCTTATCTGATTAGTCTACAGCCTTTGGGAACCTTAAGACTATTATGTCAGAACCAATGTATTTTTCATAAATTGACAAGAAACTACTGCACATATTCTTCCTTGCATCTTAGTAGAATGGTTATAGGGGTTCTAGCTCAAATACAATGTTCAGTTTCGACCCAAATAAACCTCCTTAGGAAAATACATGGGATTTTTAGGCAGAACTCCTATAGCCTATCTACTACTAGTGGCTCTGATAAGTGCCTTGCCTTTGGGAACCTAAAGATTATATTGAAACTCATTCTTTGAGAGATTTTGATTGATTAACAGTAAACTTCTGCACATATTCTTTCATGCATCTTAGTAGATAGGATATAGGGATTCTGGCTCAAAATACCATGCGTGCGCTTCTTCGACTCAAACAATGTTCAGTTCTAACCCAAATGAACCTCCATAGAAAAATATATGTTTTTTTGATCTAGAACTCCTATAGTTTATCTACTATTAGTGGCTCTGATCCGTCTTCAGCGGGAACACAAAGGAACCTGAAGGATATTATATCAAAACCCATTTTCTTGACAGATTTTGATAAAGACAGAAAGAGAAATCATTTATTCAGTTAACTAATATACAAAAAAGAGAAAAAACATCATAAAACTAATTATAAAGTGAAAAAGCAAAAAAGTTTGAATTTTACAAGAAGAAATTCCTGCACAAATTCTTTTGACTTTAATGAACCACCATGAGGAAATACATGGAATTTTGAGCTAGAACCCTTATAGCCTATCTACTCATATTCTGAGGTAAAAAGAGCTTGAAGTAACACTTGCTAGAAGAAACCTGAATATATTTTTTTAATAAATCATGAAAAAAGAAAAAACATAGCGTCAGCACACTTTTTCAGTCGATTTAGATTTCTATTTATTCACAAAGAATCGGGAACCTATGGAACTAGAAATTCATTGAAACTGAAGTTAATTGAACACTAAAAAATGGTTGAAAAATGTAACAGATAGGAAAAAACCGTTGTGAAAAATGAGAAAACTACACGAGCCCTCATGGCAGACAACTCGTTCAGGTACCCTGGTGACGTCAAATGACGATCAAATCCGCGCATATGCAATTGAAAGGCCAATGTACAAGAATAAGGAAATAAGCTATTGTTGTGTTTAATCCTTGGGATGTATCAGCATTCATTACCCGCAAATTAAGTCTGACCAAACTCCATACTATTACGCTTAGGAGAGACAGAAGCAACAGAAGACTTTCACTACACCTCCACCATCCACAAAGTGGCTTCAGCCCCACTTGGCAGATATTGTGTAGCTGGAAACCCAACCAAGAGTTCCAAGGGGTATTTATCGTGTATGATCGACAACCGGTGCAAGACAGACTTTTGGGCTAGCCAAGCATCACCAGTTTTACTAATGGGCCAGTTGTCAATTAATACGCGAATAGTATACGCAATAATCACGCAAATATTGGATAATTCCTTCGAATGAGACATTCTGCATTTTTCATTTTACATTTCGAACAATCAATTACATATCAAATTATATGATATATTCCTTGGTTTTCAAAGCAGGTTAGTATATGTTTCAGACGAAAATGAGAAATATCATATTTTATTGTTAAGTCAGCAGGCCATGACTCAAATATGTCAGACACAGATCAGGTACAATTTTCAATACGAGAAATAGTTTGATAGACATATTTGATTTATGGCCCGCTATAATCGAATGCTTGAACGTATTTTTGTTTCTTCCTCAAATATTTTACAATTCAAAAACCGTTTGAAGATATAACATATAAGAGCAAATAGTGTCCGAAAATCCAAAAATGTATATGGTTTTTCATTCTTACTCTCAAAATAGACTTGATATCGCCAGGAAAATGGAAAATTTAGCAACATTATCGGTATGACTTTCGAATGGCTCAGATATAGAAGCTCATAGTTACCACATTTAATCGGTTCTGGAGATATTCAAGGGATTCCATACTTTTCTTCAGACATTCTTGAAAAAAAAAAGATAAATAGCATATTTATCACACTCTTTCGATATTTTCCATAATTTCGTACAATGTAACTTCATCTTTATTATAGGTAATAACTTGTCCGTTTATAGAAATAATAAATAACTAGAAATGCAAATTTCATTCGCCTAGAGATAGGAATTTTCTTGTAATTTAAAAATTCTGATGAAGAAAAATACGTTCGATTTTAGTGACAGCAGAAGAAAGAGCGGCAAGATCTACTACAGATAAACCAGAATTCATGGTATCCATGAAGGATGCAGAACTTTTAGAAGACACATATCTTCGATTTATGGTCAAAATTGCTGGTGAACCTAATCCCGAAGTTGCATTGTGAGTAAAATGAGATATCGATAAAGATGACGGTGACTGTGGTCTCAATATGCAAAGAATTTACGAATATTTATGGACCATTTATTGTTCACGAGAGAAATTCGATCGATGTCTTCCAGTATATCCGAAACTATTGATGATTTTGATTTCAGCTTCAAAGACGGATCAAAAATTTTGGAATCAGACAAACGTTATCAAATCATTAAGGAACATTCCGACAAGGGATTTTATGAACTGGTTATACCCGAAGTGAAGAAATCAGATGCTGGTATCTATAAGTGTGTGGCTACAAATAAGTTCGGAGAATCATCTTCACATGCTTCAGTAACTGTTACAGGTTAGAAATCATTGACTCTATAGTGAAGTCCATTAATTTCTAGTAAGAACAGGAAAAGTTGACCTATTCATCATATTTCACTCCTTTCAGGATATCTGCGTTCAATTGTTGAAAGAAGAACAATTATTAAAATTTCTTCGGTACTAAGCACATTCCTGTTTTTATGATGATTTAATGACGAATTATCCTCTTTCCGTGGATGAAACACATCATCCAGTAATGCTTAAGACCTCCAAACATTCAAAACGAATTTCAATTCCTATTTTCTCTCTTAATATCCTTCTACTGGCTCGTACGATTATCCACCACCAACATTATAAGATTTCATCTCGGCCCGGTAAAAGATAAAAATATATATATCTGCTCACAATATCTCCCACTATATATACCCAAATATATTCCAAATTTTAAAACACCAAATCCTTCACTTTGGAACAATTATCTCAGATGTGCAAGTAAAAAATAAGTATTATTTCATATGTACTTCAATTTTCAGAAAATAAGCATGTCTTCGACGACATGCCAGAAGGAGAGATCCTTCCGCCAGGAGAAAAGCCAGTTTTTCATTGGAAAAAAGATGGTGCACCCTTCGAACCCGAAGAGCGTTTCAAGGTCCTAATGGGCGATGATGAGGATTCATTGGCACTGGTTTTCCAAAAGGTAGAAATCGTTGAAATCATCTATCTGATCTATAGTGGCGACATTATCACTTCAGAGTGGTTCTTTTCATGAAAATCTTTGAATTCTTATACTCCCAAGGGCCCATCATGGGGTTCGATATAAATACTGGAAAATATTCTCCGTATTTATGTTCTTGAAAGAATCAAGATTAATAGTGTTCTTCTGTTGACTGATTCATCAGACTTAAAATCAAATGATAATTATACGATAATGAATGATTGGCTTCAGATGAAAATTTGATATATTTTCATTCGTTCAGATGAAATTCTGGAATTGAATGCGAAAAATCTGTGATAATTCTAAGTAACAAGTGTTTTTGTGAGGTTGATGTAAGCCAAGTTTCAGATTCTGAAAACAGTCACAATGAAAAAAAAATAGAAGCAAGATGGAGAAGAAGGATGCAGCTATATTTTTTGTAATTGTTGATGAATTGAAAAACAAAATTGAAAACGATATGCCAATCGATAATCAATAGGTTTAGTCAACATTTGGACCATTTTGAATTGTATAATCTTTGGAAGAACGAGAAATAATTATAAAAACATTTATACGTCTTTTTGCACCAAATAGGTACTCACCATAGTCGTGAAAACTATTGAAAAAATCAAAATTGGTTTCGATCAAGGTGGATATAGGATGGTGAAACAGCTTCCTATTAACAAGCACTAGAATAAACTTCAGACTTTTGCCTACTTGGTTTCATATCGTAGTAATATTTCCTGAAATTACGAGTGATGGCGTCATACATTGTGTCGGTAAAACAGAAACTGTGCTTCTGTCAGTGTCACCTGTTCTAGAAGCAAAAATACCGAGAAGAGTAAAAATATTGATAGTTATTCCAGATTTACTGAAAATATCGTGTTTCATATATCTAATAATAACTATATGGGTAACATGGATACCAGAGCTGAAGCCGAGAAATAAAACAAATGACAGTCTGCGGGACAAATCGCGATAATGCGCATGCGCAAGTTTGAATTAAAAATCGACATTCGTTTTCATCACGGAAGAAAGAAGCTTTCTAGTGAGCGACAAACGTATGACAATTATTAAAAATCAATCAAACGTGTCACGTAACCTTCAATTCGATGTTTTTATTTTATCATAACATATAATTTTCAAATACTCATTTGTCGATGGTTTGTTGGACGATTTTGGATAATGGTTGATGATAGATGCAAAAATGGATGTGATCTACAAAGCGATACTTGCGATTTGCATAGAAACCTTTGACGATAAAGTCATCGGAACAGGATTCGTGGGCTAATTTTTTATCAATCACTGTTATCACCCACTAATCACTCCTGTAAACAATCAGTTAGTACATTAATAACTATATTAACGCTTTTTTACATAATTTGGGTTAAAAAATATACCTAACCTATGAAATTCTGAAAACGTCATTGGATTTCAACTCGTCAAAATCCGCGCATGCGCACAATTCATTATTAGCAAGCCAGACAGTCTTTTGTTTTTCCAAAACTGGCTTCACTTTCGCGTGAAGAAAAGAATAGGTGACGCCTGTCAGATAACAAGCAACAGCAACAGAAATCTTCCTTGAAAATCGATCTCACCGCCATCTTCATTCAAGTCGTGGAAACATTGGTATCTTCTCAAACGGTCTACAAGTTTTTCGCAGGAACAATTGAACAGCTATATCTACCTTGGTTCCGATGTCTTCGAATCTTGTATGCCTAGAATGCACTCAGACACTCTGGAAGAGTTGAAAAATCATTTATTACTATTACTAAAATAGAGGATTCCGAGTTTTTCCTGGATATTCTAGGAAATATCGAAGAATTTTTTCGATATTCGACATGGTCATGTAATTGCGCATTTTTTTCCGAAATTCAATCTGGTTCGCCCATCCAGGTCCGTCCGGATGACGTCGGCCTCTACACCTGCGTGGCCCAAACTTCGCGCGGTCACATCAGCTGCAGCGCAGAGCTCACAGTCCACGGTACCGTCAACCAGCTGTTCAGGGAGCCGATGAAGCCCACCCTGGTGGTCATCAAAAAGGACCCCATCGTCAACGTCGGCGGATCCGCCATGCTGGAGCTGCAGGTCAAGGGCTACCCAAAGCCTAACATCAGGTTCATGCACGAGGGAAAGACCATCGAGGCCAGCACGAAGCACAAGTGAGTTTAGGCATCCTCAATCCATTTTTGTTGGGTTGGATTGAGGAAGCCTATGATCATAGCTGAGGCTGCATTTTCCGAATAGAAATCCCAAGAGTTCTCCTTCAAGAAAAAAAGAAACATGGATTAGAGAACACACATTCAACTTTGTCGATATCAGCACGTCCAGAGTATCTACTGGTTTTCTTTTATTTTTGTTTATATCGTGAAGAGAGTACATAATTTTGTTAAATTTCCATAATTTCAACTTTCATGTGTTCCTTTACCAATCCGTCTTCCGTCTTCGCGCGTTCAGGAAGTGGCTTTGAGACAACCAATCCCCGTACAGACTTGTTGTTATGCGCCTTAGTACCTTAGATCATAAAGGCTTACGCTAGATACGGCATAACCAATCGATGGCTTAGTACGTTAGACTCCCCCGTACCTATCAAACAAATGACCTGGATGCCGTATCTAGGGTATCAAGTGATCGTCTTCCAGTTCTATGAAGATTACAAACTTGGCTTGAACTTTCAGTTCAAGACCTCTGAAGGCGCCAATAAGTCAGGGTGGTGAGCGAAGTGTTTCAAAATGTCCTAACCCAGTCCAGAAACGCTCTGTTAGTTGTTTGGGAAACCAACATTATCTCGTGTATGTGAGAGATCTGAAGGATTGCGAATATATTGCAGAAATCCTTCGTTTGTTTCAAGCATACCTTTCAGTTTCATATCCTGCCAATATATGATTTCATTTGGCAATGATGTGCTGATTGTATCGTTATATAGGTACCTATTCCAATTACATTTCATCCTTTCATTCCTCAAGAGAGCAATGGAGAATTGAATGTAATGAAAATGGTTCAATTCAGTAATGATAATGATGTAGGTTTTCAATAAGTGTTTTATACAGGGTGCCCGTTTTTCGAGCTTAACCATGGGGATCTCAGTTATTATAAGAGATACGAGGTCGGTTAAATAGGGGCAAAGTTCCGCAATTTTATGCTGAACAATCATGTGAAAGAAAATTTTATGTATCAGTTTTCGTTTTTGAATATTGAAAAAAAAGCTGGTCAAAATTGACAAAAAATCGTTTTTGCGAAGAGTGCTATGGAAACAATGCCAAAAATTTTGTTTAACAAACTATATTCTGATAGTTCAATTGAACTTAGAAGCTTACTTACATCAAAACCAAGGTTATTTTCAATTAGGAACGACATTTTAAGTTATGAACTTTTTTTCTTCGCAAAACAATTTTATTCTTCACCCCAAGTTCTGAAAAGCTCAATCGAAGGGTACCTACAATTCAAAGAATATTGGATTATTGTTTTTGAGGAATGAAAAAAGATTTCTTAAAATTGTACCCATCGATGATATTGCTGAGCTGGGAAGAAGAACGAGTGAAATTGTTTCTAGAAGTGAATGGTGGAGTATTCAGGCATCTTTTATAACTTTGTTATGTATTTAATAATTTTGTTTCGTTTTGCGGTAAAGAAACTTCTAGCTTTTCTGTCAAGTTCGTTCTTAACTCCAAACCTTAGTTTTTAGGAAGGTAAGCTTGATAGGGATGTGAACGTTCCTTATCCCAATTGAAATATTGAAATTAAGTTTTTGTTAAATGAAATTTCTTATTTTCGAAGCACTCTTTGTAAAAACTATTTTTTCTCAATTTTGATTATCATGTGAGATTTAAACATATCGTGTGTCAAATCATTGTATTCAGAAAGTGGCAGACTCTTCAAAAATACAAAAATTCAATATGGCGCCCGTAAGAAAAACCAAAGTTGAGTATTGTATCTCTGACATCAAGAACGCAATGGAAAATACGATGACAGATTTAGATTCCTTGTAAGAAAGTGCCTCGAGAACGTCCGAGTTAAAAACGTCCAGTTCTTATGGTTTTCGCTTGAAAAAATAAAAACGAAAATTACAAATTTCAGTTTTTCTTCATTAATTCAAAAACTAAAAATGATACATGACATTTTCTTTCACATGATTTAACCGACCTCGTATCTCTTATAATAACTGAGATCCCCATGGTTAAGCCCGAAAAACGGGCACCCTGTAGAAGATGCAAACCCAGCTTCTGAACTTTATTTCGATAGATGAGTGATAGACTCATATCTTATAGATACACAGAGAAAATACCATCAAACCCAGCATTATTCAGTAGATCACGGGAAAATGTGACGTATTTTGGATTTTTCATTGCTCAAATTTTGATACGAAATTGACAAGAGAAGAGCAATATATCGCTGAATTCATGGATGACAATAATTTTTGTGTTGAGTATATTGTATGTAGAAGAATACATTCGAACTATCACTAAGTTTTTGATCAGTATGATAAATCGCCAGGTTACGAGAGAACGATCATATGGACAGACGAGAGACATACAAAGCAATGCTGGCAGCCATCAGACACAATAATCTCAATTGTCCTCATGAAAATACCTGTGATCTTATAAGACACCGGATGATAGGTCCAAATATATAATGATAATATCAATAATATATTGCATATAGAAAAGTAACCACGAATACTGTCAAAATTGACTGCGATTATGATTGAGTCTCGTCCCATCGAATTTTGCCAAGCCATTTTTTGGCAGCTGCTGACTAATTTCAGATCCGACAAAGCAAAAATTACTCGAAAAATTATACTATAGGAGAAACATTTTTCCTTTTTTTATCTTGATTCCATCAAGTTGATATATAGAGAAACTTCCTCATCTATGTTAACTTGTTCCACACCCCCTTCTGCTAAACCTATAGATTCCTTGCTCATAGTAGATAATAGTCTGAATTTCCACTGGTATTCAAAGACTTCAAACAGATCTATACACTATTTTCTGAAACTGCTACAACACCCCACTGAAATTAAGTGACAACAAGAAATCGATGACCCGAACATGTTCATGAAATTAACTTCATTCTCAGAATCCTATATGAAGACGAAGAAAGCGTCTCTCTGGTCATCAAAGATGTTGAGTCCTCAGATGCCGGAAAATATACTTTTACCGCTGAAAACGAACTAGGAGTGGATTCTGTGGAAATGAACCTGACAGTGAAAGGTGAGCTATCTACCTAAACTTCAAGCAGTCTATTATGCAGGGTGAGAGGTTGAAATGAATTGTGAATCCGTTTCAGCTCCGGCGAAAATCAAAACTAAAATGGAGGACATATCCGTACATGCCGATCTTCTCCTCAAGATGGAAGTCGAAGTCGAAGGTATTCCCAAACCAACCATCCAGTTCTACAAGAACGGCAAAGTCATCAAACAGAGTGAGAGCACGAAAATCGTTGAAACCGGGGAAAAACATAGCCTCGTTATCCAGAAAACTTCTCTGAAAGATTCAGGTACAACAAAACCAATATCGTTTCGGAAAAACGAATGATCTAACAAATCGCGTACTTCCGTTTCAGGTTCTTATTCTGTGGTCGCCTCGAACGAATTGGCGCAAGTGTCCCAATTTTGGAATTTGGACGTGCACTCGAAGCCAAAAGTGGTCCAGAAGCTGGGAGCCGATAGGACGGTATCTCAAGGTCAAAACGTCGAGCTGAAGGTCAAGCTCGAGTCGGAGCCCAAACCGGAAGTCAAGTGGTTCAAGGACGAGGAGGAGATTAAGTCAAGCGAGCACTTCGTCATCAAGGAAGACGGGAACTCGTATATCTTGAAAATAACTGGCGCTGTAAGTGCACAGAAAAAAGGATCTCTTAAATCGAGTTGTAACTGCATTAACTCAAGAGATTGGTAATCTTGAATAGGTCCAACCAAATATTAGTTTGATTTTTCGACAAAATGCTCTTGACTACTTAAGATCAAAAAGTTGTGTGTCAAATGTACACTTTCTTATTGAAAAATGTGGTTTATTTGAGGCAATTTCAATTTTGTTGTGAAACAATTTTCTTGGATGAAGCTTATTTCTCAGCACATCTGAACAATGATCCTCTTGTTTCAAGAGGAATCACTTTTGATATATTCTTATTGACCTTTGAAGGATTGCAACTCAGCATGCCGATAATCGGAAATGAAAAATATGTAGTTTTTTTGCAAACTGAGGCTGCAGTATTGATACAGTAATTAATTTATCACTTCAAGCACATTAACATGACCTGACAACACAAAACAAAGCATTATTAACACCCAACAGTGCCAGTGATACGACGCCATGTCTACATATGTTCTAGATTGTTTTTGCTTCCAGGAAACCTTTTACGTCCATCTTGAGTACTCGAGTTATAAAGAATTTGCGAGCCTGCACTCTGCACTATAGGAACACAAGTACCATCAAAGAAAATTTCACAGTAACCTGTCACAATGTATCTCTTGATAGTCTCAAATGGCGGCCAACGGCGTTATTGTTGACGTTGTCTAGCTGGTTCTGCGGACAGTGCGCGGACTGCGCATCTTCGCCTTGGGCGCTAATTCTCAATTATGCTTATTGGTCGAGCTGGTCACGTGGTACATGCTTCCGTCATCAAAACACATTTTCATAAGAAACGATATTCTTGAGCTGAGAGACTGACATTACTCACAATGTTTTCTGAGGTGAAGAGTGCGGATGATTCAGTTCAACCAAATTCGTTTCAAGAAAATTCATGTAAACAGGCAAACAACGTGATTAGTTGAAAAAAGAAACTTTCTGGTCAATCTGAGATTATTATTCTTATCGGAAGATCATACAATTCAAGAATATTTATACATTTGATTTAAGAGATCCGTTTTTTCTGTGATGAATTATATTTTCTATTGAAGGATCAATGACTGAAGAAGTGTCATTTCAAATTATTGCCTCATTCAAATTATTTTGAGATGTCTTCTTCCTCATTATAGTATGTTCTCGCTAGAAAATTTCCATCAAAAATATCAAAACTGTTTAATTTTTGGCGCATCAAAGTTCCACATCGATGTTAGACTCAAGATGAAACAGCAGAAACTATCAATTTCCTTCAACCTAATGGATTATCTGTCCTTGTCTTATAGCGGCAGTTTTTCGAATCATTTTCCGCCGTGCAGCTAGTTTAAGTTTTTTTTGTATATATGGGATTTTTCCATCCTGTGAGTAGATTTCTGTTACATGGTGTACAATGAAAATAATTATAGGTGACCACAGACGCTGCCAAGTACAAGTGCAGAGCTGTCAATATCCACGGAACCGTCGACGATGAGGTTACGATCAATGTGAAGAAGCCCCCGAAGATCATCCAGGGGCTGAAGGATATGACGGTAACTGAACACGATAAGAACGTCACGTTGGATGTCAAACTCGAAGCGTTCCCGAAACCCACTGTCAAATGGTGAGTGAATAGTATATAAACTACCAACCTCCTCTGTCAACTGTTCCGTCTTTCGTTTCTGCGGTTCCCTTCAGCTGCCAATAAAAAGTTGATAGCGATATTTTATAATTTCAAAGTTGAACACTATTCAGGTGTCAATTGATTCTTATAAATGAAATTGTCCTCATATCACTAAAATAATAACCATCCAAGTATAATTGAAGGCTTTACTACAATAACAAATCAATGTCAGTGATCGAACTGTATCAGTTTATCTACTTCTAGATTAAATTCTTAAATATCTTTGGCAAGCTCTGATGCTGATGAATGTTAATCTAGAACATACATTAATAAGAATATTTCATGTTTTTTAGATAACATCAATGACTCAATCAATCACCTAGAATAAAATGTTTTCCATCGATATTTTCAATGAGTTCTTCTACAGGTACCTAGATGAAATGGAGGTCCAAGAAACAAGAACCGAATTCACTCGCATCGAATACGATGACGGAGTCAAATTGGTGATCAAAGAAGTATCCAGCGAACTTTCTGGTCAATATACTTGCAAGCTCAGCAATGAGTGCGGTGGTGCAGAAACAAGTGCTAAATTGACAGTTAATTGTAAGTCACTAGCTATTCTATCACTGATTGCATATGTCCAAGATTAGAAGGGCCAGTATGAGTAATTCCTTAATTATAAAAGAGATACGAATTCGGTTTAATGGGAGAAAAGTTCCGCAATCAAAAGATAATGGCATGACACCAAGAAATCTGAGGTACCACTCTTTGTTTTCGAGTTATTTTGAAAAATCTTCAATATTATTCTTGCTAAAGTTATCGGTGAAGTTAGAACGAATTTGTTGAAACATCCCCATAGCAACTGCTATGCATATTAGGAAAACGATGGCAATATTTTTGAACACGGCTTATGAACTCAGTTCACGACGAATATTTTGAATGTTTGTTTTTTAATTATTTCTATTCCTGCTGTTGTTTTGTGAAAGTGATTATTGATCATTCCATATTTTTTATCAAGGGCGGAAAAAGAAAAAATTAATTTGATGATGATGCGAAAATGAAACGTTTGATAGGAGAATTGATTATGCGAGATCCACTATGCAAATGTTTGATCAGATCAACTCCCCTGATAGTGAATATTTTTACAAAATAACTCAAAAACATCTGATATCTGATGAATGATCAGAATATAAATTCCTCAACTTGAAATGTGATATAGCAGTATATAGGTATAGCAAAAATGGTGATATTTTCATCAAATGGAAAAGTTTGATCGAAGTCAATAATATAACTTAATGAAAGTATGTATTCACAGTTTTTCGTCCTTGGGAAAACAATATAATTTGATATTCTTCGATTCATCTGAAGATAAATTGCAATCTTTATGTACACAGTAATGGTTGCCAATAAACATAATATTGTACCTGATTCCAGATAATGAAGGTATATATACATATGATCACAGGTTGTTTAATCTTTGCTGTGATAATCCTCGAAACCTATATTACTTCTCCTTTTGAATTATAGTTTATGGAAAATAAGTTGTACATTGTAAGAACATAAACCCATCCGAAATATTGGATCTTGAATCGTGTGAAACGAAAACATTTGTAACATAACCAACAAAATGATGACAACGATGAATTCGATGTCACCATTCGCTCTGTCTGACTGTCCCATCTGTAAGGTTTTCTAGTCTGTGCCCTTGATTATATCCTCAATCCCCCACTCAATCTGGAACCCCCACCTTTGCGCAGGCGCGCCGCGCTTCATCAAACAGCTGAAGGACGCGACTGTCGAAGAGGGCGCCACGCTGCACCTCGAGGTCGAAGTGGGCGGCTGCCCTACCCCCACCGTCAAGTGGCTGCGCAATGGGCGTGAGGTGTCTGCGGACGCGCGCATCCGCATCAGCAGGGACAAGCAGCGCCACGAGACGTTCAGCCTGGCCGTCGACCTCGTGAGGTACGAGGAGCAGGGCGAGTACGAGGTGATCGTCACCAATTGCATGGGCACGGTCAGCTGCAAGAGCTTCGTCACCGTGCACAGTGAGTGTTGTTTCGGAAGGGGGTTGGGTGATGTGTTTCCGCATATCGGTTTCCAGCCGACTTTGGATTGTTATGATTCTTATGGGAATATTTTGATGTGCACACTATAGTGATTATATTGTACAGGGTATCGGCTATCCCCGGAATTACATTGAAAGATTTTAGCTGCAGGTTCTATGAACAAAAATATTTGGAAAAGTTTACATCAACATGGATCCAGAAATGCCCCCTGAGGAACAATATGTCCCGAGTGATTCAATAAAGTTGACGAGGTACTGTATCTCAGAAACTGATAGTTGTAGAAGATTGGGATAAAAATCCTTCAGAATAAATCGACTGAGAAAAATTGCTGGAAATATTTTTCAAATCAAAACGATTGATTATTTTATTAGAAGTATGTTCAAACCGCATGGCGATATCATCATTTGTATAAAAGTGATGACTTGAAGAATATGTCATTATAGAATTTATCGAAGAAACAAAATACGTAATTGAATTTTCAATTATCTATTTTTTCAAGTTTTGTAGTCAAACATGCCTTGGAAAAATAACAAGAAATTAAACTTTGTTCCCTTTTTTCAGATATTGTTTGTTATAATAGGGTCACTCACGGTCGATGGTAGGTTAGACGTTTCTGGAGAACTGGACGTAGGATTATTCCGAAAATATGGTTTCTTGGGTAATAAGTTTTGTTCTATCGATCTGAAATATTTTCAGCGTTGCGGCGTTGCCGCTTCTATCGAAAAGTAGCAACAACTTTGTTATTTCAAATAGAACACCCTGTATTTTATCACATTCTCGAATTTCCCCCGAAGAGCTGATTTCGTCAATGCATCATACTTTGGGTCTTGGGTGAATGATTACAGTGATATAGGGTGTGAAATATCGAGATTTTTCAATATTAGGAATTTTTTGTGCGATTTCTGTGATTTTTACTCCAAACTTCTACGACTATCAGTTCCTGAGATACAGTACCCTTATTGAATCACCCGGTACAGTTGATGATTTCATTCTTCTTGATATCTCATATATATACAGGGTCACTCACGGTACCTTAGACGTTTACGGAGAACGGGACGAAGGTTATTCTGAAAATTTGGTTTATTGGGTAATCAGTTTTTTTCTATCGATCTAAAATACTTTCAGCGTTGTGGCGTTGCCGCTTCTATCAAAAAGTAGCTACAACTTTGTTATTTCAAATGGATCACCCTGTATTTTATTTCATTTTTAAATTCTTCCTGAAAAGTTGATTTCGTCGATTTATCATACTTGGGGTATAGCGCGAAATATTACAGATATATAGGATGTGAAAAATCGAGATTTTTCAACTTTAGGAATTTTTTGTGTCGAAACTATCCATTCTTGCTCAAAACGGCTTACATGTCCCTATCTCAACTTTCCATTTACTATTGATTGATATTTAATTGAAACAAATACGGGTGGTTCAAAATTTTGAGTTTTGCATCACCCTCTATTTGTTTCTATTAAATGTCAGTAGATAGTAAATGAAAAGTTAGGATAGGGACATGTAAGCCGTTTTGAGCAGAAATGATTAGTTTCGACACAAAAAATTCCTAAAGTTGAAAAATCTTGATTTTTCACACCCTATATATCTGTAATATTTCTCGCTATACCCCAAGTATGATAGATCGACGAAATCAGCTCTTCAGGAAGAATCTAAAAATGAAATAAAATACAGGGTGTTCCGTTTGAAATAACAAAGTTGTTGCTACTTTTTGATAGAAGCGGCAACGCCGCAACGCTGAAAGTATTTCAGATCGACAGAACAAAACTGATTACCCAATAAACCAAATTTTCAGAATAATCCTACGTCCCGTTCTCCGTAAACGTCTAAGGTACCATCAACCGTGAGTGACCCTATATATATACCCGTTTCAAATACCTTCAATATGGGTATCTCATGGACGTCAATTATAAATCAAGATATATTTCAATATGAACTAGACATTAATGGATAAACATGAGATATTCAGTGTTACCTAAGGTATTCTATCTGAAACTGAAACATTATACCTGGACATCCCTACAGAGTAGGAACATCAATCGGAGTGAATAGTTTTATATTTCATGAGTTATGAGGCAAGAGCGCCTGTCAAAGATAAAACAGTTAGCAGCCACCGTAAGTAGGTTTTTTCTGGGTTTGTTTGGACCCTTGATTTCCCCAATAATATCTGTCGCACTGTGTCCGTCAAATGAATGTTGTTTTCGAAAATGATTTGATTTACCTAATGTCATAATATATTCATGAAAGAATATCCGTTTGAGTCCTCCATTATTGTAGTTTACGAACTGGTGAAGGACATTATATAGTTGAGAGGAGAATATTGTTCTCGCAACTTAGATCTAACTGAAATTCAGCTTGCAATAATGTCGAATGAAAATAGCAGGAATAGTGTAGTCGAGAAAAAATTTCCTGAAATTGATTCATAATCAATTGATGAACTGAGTGGGAACGGAAAATGTTTCATTTGTGGTAAACGTTAAAATTGAAGATGATATTTGAAGATGTACAAGGTCCGACAAAATGCTATACTGAAAGGAGTAGGATAGATTATTTAGTTATATATACGATAGGGTAAAAATAAAACGTGACATATGAAAGTTATGCTACATTTATTCGATTTCATCGTATAATTGAAGATCAAGATATTATTATAAGAAATCCCTATCAATAATTATCAATATCATGAACGTACCAAAACCTTAGATACTCACAATGCATTACTTACCATAATTTAAGTCATTCACGAAAGTATAATACGTTAGATAGAAGCATAATACGTCAGATACCAAATAATATTCATTTATTTTTCACATATTTTCGCTTCGTCGTTGTCAATGATATGATAAAGCTTCGAATGCAACTCGATTATTGGCAATTTAATAACGTCTCGAACATTGCGGTTGACTCGGCTACTGCCTCGTAACCAAGCAATGTACTCGACTATTATAAATCGCATAATACTTTCGTTAATTGATAGCTATAAAAATCAATCTTCATTTCGAAGAATATACTTTTCATAAAAATTGATCGAATCAATGGTCTACTATCTGAAAAAGGATTGTCTGTTTTTGATATGATGCACCAAGTGTTGCCCGATTCATTTCAGTTTGTTCTAAGTTCGATGCAACCAGTTCTAGACTAATCTGTTCGTGTTCCTTCCCCTTTATCCTCTACTAACCGATTACAGAAGTGATACACTCCGATGCTATTGAGGAAACCGAAGAACCTGCGAAACAGGTGGTAGTCGATGTGGTCGAAGACGTACCAAAAAAAGCCGAAAAAGACGAAGAGGAACAGAAAATCGAATGCGAACCCGAGACAGCGAAGAAAATCGAGATTGAGGAAGTGGAAGAACCCAAAAACGCAGGAGGTAGGGCATCTGAATATACAGGGTGTTCAATTCAGTGCATTTTATCACTTCAATAACTGTTCTATAGTGCTATATGGGGAGCTTTATCGTTTTGATGATTCTTTTCAGTAGATATCAGGTAAAATTGATCCGATAGTTTTTCATCAATTCAATGTGTATCCTGATGTCAAAATTGTTCGAAATCGCAAGCTTTCTACATGTTTAACATTCGATACACTATTTTTCCCAAATTAGTGAAGATTCAATATGATATAGAAATCTCACCAAGAAGTCGTAATCATTGAAAAAATTTCATGGATTGAATGAATTTCATAAATGAAAATGCATTTTTTAGTGTTCTCGAAATATATCTAGAAGCTATAGCTTGAAGTGGTTCGTGAACGGCATAAAGTCATGGACTTTTCACTATTCTTCCTATCTCTTGTAGTTTCCAATATAGCATATTTATCACCGATTGAGAACACCCTGTATATATAACGTTTTTTCGACAAGATTTATAGTTTGAAATTGAAGAGATGTCTGTATCCACTAGAAATTTTGATTTAATGTCCATATATCATCATGTTCTTCAGACATGATGAGAATGAATAGGTACGTTAACACAGTTTGACGAGAAGTTTTAGTTTTCCCCAATTGTTTTGTTTTTGTGATAGTGTGTTTGTGAAGAAAACACGAAAATGTCCATGTCTTTGTTATCATATTCAACATTTGTGGCTTCAGCTGTATACGTGCTTACATCACTGTGTTTTTCGTTTATACACAACAATAACGAAAAATCGTCTGCATACCTGTATACCTACATTTGCTTAAACGTAGTATTCACTCCCATACTCACAAAAACAGAAGAGCCCATTATTTTAATCACAATTTCACTCAAATAGGTCCAAACTACCAAAAACTAGAAGTAGATATCAAAGAATCCACACTCAAATCCCAAGAACCCATCATTGAAGAACCAGAATCGCCTATTCCCTACAAAAGAAAAACCTCTGCCATAATTGAAGAAGCAGATACCGAGGAAATAGAAACTGTTTCTCCCAGAAAACCCGTAGAAGAGACCACGCTGCCAAATAACAAAAGAAAACCTTTACGAATAGAAGAGATTTCAGAAACCCCCACCAGCAGTACCCCAATAGAGACGAAAGAATTAAACGAGAAGGTTCCAGAGAAAGCTACCACAGCTTCAGAAGAAGACGTCATTCATGTAAAGCCTACAGAAAAAATCGAATCAAAATCGATTGAGGTAACAGATATTGATGCCAACAGAAAACTCCAGAGAGCTGAATCAGCTACCAAGCAGGAATTAAAAATAAACGGAGATGCATTGGGCACTGCGCCTCTGAAACCAGTTGAAACAGAAGTCGATTCTCTAGAGAAATTGGCTAAAACTGCGAGGCAGGCCACAATTGAAACAGCTCAATTGACTGAGAACGAAGCACCAACAAAGAAATTCGAAGAAGTTCGGGTAAAAAGGCAAGAGAGTCAAAAGGGCGAGAAGGAATACGTGGAAGATAAGGATGACAGAACTGAGGAATTGTTGAAGAAAGCACAGAAACAGAGAAGCTTGATAGAAGATGTCCCATCAAAACAGAGCAAAGCCAGTGAAGGTACACACACCTAGACACAGTTTTAACATTGTAACTCGTACCATTGCATAGCTTCAATGTTCATTAAATGCTCCCTATTTTTGTGTTAACAGAAACATTGTTTCCATCAAAAATCAAGGCTTCGTGTATTAATGCAATTTCCATAACGCCAGTGACTAACAGCAGCAACAATTCGAGCTTAGTAACCAACGCAAAAGCAAGGTAAGCAGAGTTTGGAAATACTCTTGATGTTCAATCAAGGATGATGAACTGGTAGAGGATGGCTCAGTTCATGTATTTTTTCAGTGGATTGAGCCATCCTCGACGATCAAATATTTTTTAAAACAACAAGGGAGTTACTAACAGGTATAGTAATTTTCATTTCATGACCAAAAATGTGAGATGATGTGAGTTAGCAACGTATATATCTTATACATAAAACGTTTTGGTAATAAGCTTCTGATAACAGAGAGTGTCCCTATAAAGGGCGAATTGATACGCTTATAAGATAAGAGCTTTTGTGGATATAAAGAAACTGCTTTCAACAAAAAAAATCATTATAGTATCTTCTATCGTCCCCATTACTGCAGGCCACGTGTGTCCATAGTGTGCTATGAAAAAAAAAGAATGGGGCAGGTTGATGCATGTATCAATTTGCCCTGTCAATGATTTATATAATATACCCTCATATGTGATCACTTTCATTTTACTTAAATTCATTTCAATTCCGTATTCTTTTATCTTATACTGTTCCATATCTCCCTTTCTCTTTCTGCTATTATTACTACGTTGTCGGAATATACACACTGCTGAAAACCACACAGTAAGATCTATGGAGACACCCTATAAATCTCATATCAAGCTTTTCTCACCTCGTATAGTCAAAACTATAGGAAGAGGTTCAAATATAGGCAGACACCCATTGTAGATTGTAAGAGGAGTCGTTAAGGCTGTGCAGCCTCTCAAGCACCTCGACCTATTAGATCTTTTGTGCATTACCCTTAATCTATTCGAGGCCCGGGACTCCGAGGCTTCGTGCGAAGTTTATTATCAGTTTCCTGGTAGCTAGGTTCCTGATTTCGGAGGACTCTAAAAAGGACCCTTCCACGAGCCTCTTGCAGAAGAGTGCTGGGCATTCGCAAAGCAAATGTTCTGCAGTTTCAGAAAAGTTCTCGCAATAGCGGCAAATCTCACTCTCTGTTTTACCCATCTTTTTGAGGTGATACCTCAGAGGGCAGTGTCCAGTGAGGAGTCCTGTTACCAGTTTCAAGTCTTTTTTGTCCAACTCGAGAAGCTGTCTAGCTTTCCTTAGCGAGAGGCTCACTGGCCTTTTTGCTTGTCTTTGTCCTGGCACTTTATTCCAGTGAGATTTCATTTCATCCGCTTTCCAGCGTCGGAACTCTTCTCTCAAGTAGGCTTTGGAAAGTCCACAGAAGGGTTCTGGGCCGAGAAATTGTGTATTTGCCCCTTCTTTGGCAAGGCAGTCTGCTTCCTCGTTGCCATCAACTCCCTTATGACCTGGCACCCACATCAAAGTGACCTGGTTGTTCGCTGCCAGTTGTCTCAGGGATTGTTTACAGTCCCAAGTCAGCTTAGACTCACAAGTGTATGACTTCAGAGCTTTTAGTGCTGCTTGGCATCTGATAGAATATAGATTTTTGCACTTCGAGTATCCCTTTCGAGGCACTCCTAGGCACATATAGCATGTACTCCTGCTTAAAAGATGGTTGGGGCGTTACCAAGGGATTTTGAGAGCCTGAAATTTGGCCTTGTTACTTCCACTCCAGCCCTTTCATCCATCTTGGATCCATCAGTATACCATACTGATGAACCCCTTCCGTTCTCTGTGCAAATTTGATGATTGTTCATGACCACTTCAAACTGCATTGGGAAGTCGTACCTAACTGGCATGATATCTGTCGGTTTAGACATGGATTCTAGGGAAATATTTTCCAAAATCTTCAAGATCCTGATTTGAGATTTATTGTCTGGCTCAGTCTGAAGGCACTGATTGCTGCTTCTTTCATTACACACAGGTGCAATGGTGGAAGACACCCATACTATCTATCGTAAACCGCCTTGTATCCAACGTCCATACTCCATTCCCTGAAATATAATCACCTCTCGCTTGTCTAGCTCTGCCAATCATTCTGGACACAAACATGAAGGATGGCTCTAGGCCGGAATCCCTGGAGGTCACCTACATCGTGAGGGGGTTCGCCAGTCCACCCCCAGTGGCCACTTGGAAGCTGAACGACAAGGAGATCAAGGCAGACGGTCATCTCAGGATGACTACCAGCCAGAACGGGGAGGAGTTCAAGTTGGAGATCACCAAGTTGGAGATGAAGGACGCTGGGGTGTACCAGTGCGTTTTGAGCAATCCCCTTGGGGATGTGAAGCATCAGGCGGTTTTGGAAGTTACACGTGAGAAAGATATCGTATTTTTTTCATTCATTGGTGATGGAATTTGCGAATGCTGAGGCGCTTGCGTATTTTGAAAACTTCACGATTCTTAAAGAAATATTCATAGAGTAGGTAGCTTCCCAGTTTTCGATTCTTTTAGAAATTATAGAAATAGGAAAAAATTGAAAAACCTCAAAAAGTCATAATTTCCTTGAGATTCCATTTTGTTCTGAAAATAATATATTCAAAAAACGAAAAACAATACTAAGCAACGCAGTTCAAGAAAGCTAACACTATACAAGGTACTAAGATACAGAAATACGATTAAATTCAAAAATAGTAGAGTAATTGAAACCATTTCAACATAAATATTTCGAATTGATCTTGAGTTGGATGATTTTTTTCCATAATCAAACAAACTTTCTATAAAATGTAATTTCATTATCCTCAATTTGTTTTAGTTTCATCAGTAGATTTGCTTATTCACAAACTCTGGGTTAGATTTCTGATTATATATAATTGTATTCGTGATTATTCAACGAATGATGAAAATTCTCCATTTTTCGTTATCTTTCGACAAGATCGATGGATCATATATAGAAGTGGCTTTGAAGAAATATCAATACAGTAGCTCTCTTGTTTCTCCATCATAATGGCCTGGACTGTACAAATTTTGACTATGATAACTAGCAGAAACATGTTAAGGCTGGTTCATGCTTATACGAATATCGGAAAATTTTTGCGAATAAAATGGCCGCTGGAAAGAAACATCGCAATAAAGTTGAAATATTTCAAATTTTTTCTGGATTTTTCATGTTATCATGACATGATACCACAGCATGCACAAATCAATAGTGTTGTAAAGTAGAAATTATATCAATGTAATATTTATTATTTTCCGATTCGCATTAATTTTGCGAAATTCGTGTAAGCATAAACCAGCTAGCCTTTATTTGAGCTGTTTCGAGTGATGATAACAATGTGTGATAAATTAATGTGAAGGTGAATCTTCGTTTGGATGATATGAAAAACAAATATGGCGTCCATAAGAAAATATATATCTGCAATCAGTAGATATGCCATAAAAGCAGATTCCATATCGAAGACCTGCTGTTTGAAATACCATTTCGATTAGCCAAAAGCAAATCAAACATTTCTGCGGATACTAACGGCCGTATTCGCATCAAGTTAAGCTTGACTTCAAGGTTTTTTTAAAAGCATACAATTTCGTATTGTTACGCGAGCTTAAATTCTGAGCTTAGCTTAAAAGTATACGGCGAATACGGCCGTAAGAGAAAGCTCTTAATTTTCTTTACAACTTTGAGAAACATTAATTTTTGTTGCAGCAAAAACTTTTTTATTCCAAGTTAGATTTCGAGAGTAGTTCCAATCCATGAATTTCCTATTGTGAAATGATTATTATGATTATTCTGAAACCCTCGCGAGCGTGCCAGCAACTAACCGAGATTTCATCACAATCTGATGACAAACAAACGAAGAAACATTAAATTGTAGTCAATACTTCATTCTCCTTCGATATTGGCAAAACCATTTTATTTAGGTATACCTATAAAATAATATGTAGACAATAACCTATATGAAATTATTTACCTATATTTGTGTTCAAATTTCACGTCATCGGTTCATGAAAAGTGAAAGAGTGGAAAACCTTGTTCACATTCAAACTGTTCTTTAATTTCTGAATTTGGCTGCATGGCTGTCGCAATGTCTCATTTGAACCTATAACGTTATCTGATATTCTTCATATACTTATTCGATAATTCGACAAATTTTGAAAAGCATGTGTTCTCATTTTGCCAAAAATTGTTTCGGGGTTCGTCAGTTCTAAAAGGCAAAACCAAATCACCTTTTGTCTCTACTTATGAAATTATCTTGAAGAATCACATTATTTTCTTGTTTAGCTGAGAAAGATTTGAGACGACCAAAACTCAAAGAGGGGTTGAAGAATCAAACAATCGTGAAGAAGAGTTCTGTCACATTCAAAGCTGTAATAGTGGGAGATCCGATTCCAGATATTGCCTGGTAAATATTGTCACTAATGCTAACTCAACATTATTGACATTCATTATTCTGGTCATAAGGTATTGCAACGGCAAAGAGATGTTGGACGAGGAATTCGAGAAGAATAAGATGATTTTGGAAACAGAAGACCACGAAATCGAAGATGCCCTCAATGAATGTACTTATTCATTGACAATTCCACGATGTAAGTTGAAACTTCATTATAGAGGTGAAACCGGAGCCATTTCCGGTGAAACCGGAAGTAACCGGAAAGTGAAAAATATGCGAAAACTTTCCTCTTCACGTGCCATTCACCTATACCAAATCTCATTTTGATACACCTAATATTCTAGAAGTTATGACTTATCTAATAGATTCGTTAACACCCGGTATAAAGATATAGAGATCTTGAATGCCAATGTTTTCAATGGATGTTCAAAAACAAACCAGACTAGGAGGAAAATCTGGCCAAAAAATATACAAGATCTGTTAAAAATCAGAATACCCAAATTCAGAGAAAGTCAATCAAAGTTAAGCATAATATAACAAAAATTACGAACTTTAAACTGAACATTTAAAGTTTTATTCTTGAAAACAATACACTGAATTATATTTTCAATTGATATACAATCCTCTCTATTACCTCTGACTTATTCTTTCTTATCTTTTCATTCCCATATTTCACTTAAAAACCCAACTAATGTAAAATAATTCTTACGTTAAATTTCGAATTCATCTACTCTATATTATTATTATTTTACAAAATTCGCAATGTATCAATTAAGATACCCAAATGGAAGAATGGAACACTACGACACAAGCATACATTGCTTAGTCCTTTGTGTTTACGATGTATTTTCGTTATAGTAGATATTGTACCAAAAACAATTTGAATCTGAATAAATCTGAATATACTTTGAAATTCAAAGGAACGTGCCGTACCACCCCTTTCTACCGACTCACACACTTCACACAACCGCCATCGTTTTCCAGGCGACGCCACCAACAGCGCCATCTACACCATCAAGGCGCGCAACAGGTGGGGCGAGTGCGAGTCCAGCGCCCACTTGACCATCGTGATGCGGCCCGAGATCGAGGGCCCCGAGGACGTGACGGTCGTGCCCGGAGACACCGCCGTGCTGAAGGTCATCGTGCGAGCCAACCCGGCGCCGAGCGTCGTCTGGTCGAGGAACGGCGTCGCTGTGGCTGCCGGCGGGACGGTGGACGTCGTGGAGGATAAGGAGAGCGGCACGTACAAGCTGGTGTTCCACGACGTCAAGCTGAGCGATGAGGGGTACTACAGGGTGACGGCCAGCAATGACCAGGGGGAGAGCAGCGCCGAGGCCAGGATGAAGACTATAAGTGAGTGTTTTGGGGCAGGTCGAAATTCGGGTTAAGTGAATCAAAATGAGTAAAGTGAATCACAATTAGTAAAGAGAGTCATAATGAGTAAAAGGATTCACTATGAGTTAAGTGAATCACAATGAGTAAAGTGAATCACAATGAGTTGAGTGAATCACAATGAGTTGAGTGAATCACAATGAGTTGAGTGAATCACTATGAGTAAAGTAACTCACAATGAGTAAAGTGAATCACAATTAGTAAAGAGAGTCATAATGAGTAAAAGGAAACACTATGAGTTGAGTGAATCACAATGAGTAAAGTGAATCACAATGAGTTGAGTGAATCACAATGAGTTGAGTGAATCACTATGAGTTAAGTGAATCACAATGAGTTAAGTGAATCACAATGGGTAAAGTGAATCACAATGAGTATAGTGAATCACTATGAGTAAAGTGAATCACTATGAGTAAAGTGATTCACTACGAGTAAAATGAATCACTATGAGTAAAGTGAATCACAATGAGTAAAGTGAATCTCTCGGTTGTTGTACATAAAAGTAGCGAATATCTCTATTGAGAACCAGAAAAAATGATGTTCTTTGGTTGCATTTTGTTGGCCGTGAACGTTCTACAATTGGGAGGTGTAAGTAAGTGTCAGCAATTGATGTAAACTTGAGTATACTATGCAAAAACACAAATTGTTAATGTATTTTTACAATTATTGCAAACATTTTGTTGTATATTTTTTGTTAATATACAGTGTCCTTCATAAAGTCCGCATCATATGGGAAAAATTTTTATTAACAATTTATTTTGAAATTCGACTTGGGCGTTAAGTTGTGATTTAAAAAATATGAAAAATGACCTACTCGGATGTGATCACGTGACTTTCGCTACCTGTCAAAAGTAATATTTTTTCAAAGTAATCGCTGAAAATAGGCTTATTTATTGGAATTTCAATAAATTTCAATGAAAAAAGTTGTTTCTTTTTGGATTTTACACCTACATCTCAAATTTGAACGTTCTATTGCAACTTTCACTTTTTGCCATTTTTGTGATAATTACAAAATTTCTGGAACATTAAAAAATTCGTAACTTCGACAAAACTGTTTTATACCAGTAGCTCTAATATGAGACTAACTTTCAATCACGAATCATCCAAAAATATATGTTTTTCTCAAGAAAATGAGAATTACTGGTTAACATTTCTGTTATTTTTGATGCAAAGTTGACGTATCTTCAAGCATATAGGATAAGAATTCATTTAAGTGGATTTTTTCAGTATCAAAATGATACCAACTTCATAAATCAAAACATCATAAAACTTCTTTACTTTTATCTAACCAAAGTTTACACGGTACAAATCTCAAATTAAATTCTTACTACTCCGGCTGAAACTTTCATCAAATTTGAGATGTAGGTGTAAAATCGAAAAAGAAACTTTTTGAAAATCCAATACATAGGCCTATTTTTAGCGATTACTTTGTAAAAATATTACTTTTGACAGGTAGCGAAAGTCACGTGACCACATCCGAGTAGGTCATTTTTCATATTTTTTAAAACACAACTTAACGCCCAAGTCAAATTTCAAAATAAATCATTAATAAAAGTTTTTCCCATATGATGCGAACTTTATGAAGGACACTGTATATTCATATATCATACGATTTATGAATATAGTGGCAATATAATTTTTTTTATATTAATTATCACTAACCATCAATGATTATAAGGCTGATTTTTTTTACTTAATATCAGTATAGGTATCTATGCTTTATTCAGAATGCCAGAATAAGTAACATCGTTTCCATCATCATCATCCGAAGTTTGAGTCCCGTGATCAAATTTTGCAGAAAAGTGTATAAAATAATTTTTAAAAACTTTCTTAATGATTCACTCTGCCCAAAATATCGGCCCCAATATCTGATTTTACTAGCAATTCAAACTTCTGATTCACTGTATCCAAAAGTAGTGGATAAGAGTCACATTTTACCACAACAAATTTGACACTTCTAATTGAAATAAAAATAGCAATATTAATATTAATATTGATCGACAGGTTAGGTTCTGAAAAACAGCTTCTTGTGATTCACTTCAACCCGTTTGACAGTAGTCAAAAACCATGCCAAACCATGCAGTGATGAGACCTTCGCGTCCACCTGTTCGATCATAATGCAATTTCTGTATATGAGTGATAATGGTGGAACACGGTTTTGCCTGGGTATATAGATATAGATGAAATAGATAATTTATTCATACTAAGAAAACAAATAACATTCAAGTGCAAGACAGACTATTTTGGCTGACCAATAAGCCCTATCAGTTGCACTGGGCGACGAAAATAACCCAATCAAGACTTGATTGAGTTTCCAGCTTAAAGTTACTGTCTTGCGAGAAAAAAACGCCCCAAGCAGCTTCATCGGACCAGAACCTGCCATTGATATCTCATTGAATTTTGTCAGAATGCAAGAAGTGTTTCAGACTTCCGGTGAAATCTAAAAGGATTGATCCATTCTAAGGCATTTATGCATTCTTCAAAGAATGTCACCGAATAATTACTATCCCATTGTATTCAGTATCAATGTTGTATAATTCGACTAGAATAGGCATTTGTATTTATCTATATGACAATCAATTTATAGACCGTTCAACAATAAGAAGTTTCTTGAAACCAGTTGGCAATATTTTATATACCTTTGTGCAGCAGTTTTGTCAGTTAGATTGGTATAGCTATCTATATGTGAGAAATATCGATTTTTTCATCGAGGATACAGTTCCTGTCATCAATATAGATTTAAATTACTATTTCCCCTACAGAATACCCTCAGAGATAGTTTATTCGTTTCTAAACACTCGAATATAAACGAAATTGATCATAGGCCATCTGATATTGTGTTAGATCCAATAACAATATTTGCATCATGCTACATTTTCAGTCATTATGCTCATAATTAGTAATCTCCACAATTTTTTCGCTTCTTCGTCGGTACAGAAAAAATGATATGCTCCCCAAATTTCTATTATATAGGTTGACTAATTTCAGGAAAGCATTATACCATTTTGATGGAGATATGGATATAGTGTAGCCCAGAATGTTTTTAATGATGAATAAATGAAAACCCTAAATCGATCGACAACACACATACGAGTGTATATAATCTTTGCACATACCAATACTTAAAAAACTATTTAAAAATGTAGGGATTGCAACAGCCAATCTAAAGGATTTGTGTACCTATTACTCTTCAATGATTGTCAAATGCAACACCACTCTTATGAGAGATTCAACTAATCACACAACCTTGTATTTACAGAGGAAACAGAACCAACCAGTAAGTTCAAACAGCAAGCTTCGAATGCTTTTCCAAAGCCCAAAAAAGTTACAAATCATGACTTACAAAGTTAATAACACCAAAACGCCTGCAACAGTAATCAAAATTGATAACACCCAAACACCTGCATCTTAAATGAAAGCCAATAACACCGAAACACCTGCAACAGCAATCGAAGTTGATAACTTAAAAACATCTGCCACAGTAATCATCCATCTCGCTCTTGTTAACCCCTGAAAAATTAGATGTTTCACGTTGATATACCATTTTCTCGTATTTCCCAGCTGAAAGACCTAAATTCATCACTGGCTTGGCTGACGATCAGATCGAGCACAAGAGGGAAACTACCCTGATGGTAAGAGCAGACGGTTTGCCCAAACCGGAAATCCGTTGGACCCTCAACGGCAAACCCATCGTCGAAGACGAAGATCACAAAATCGAGACGATTGTCGATGCTCAAGTCACTAGCAAATTGAAGATTTCGAATTTCCATGAACTGGATTCTGGAATAGTGAGTATGCAAACCATGGTATGAGTAAACCAACTGCTGAATATGAAACAGGAATCGTACATTTTTTGATCAAGGTAGAAAAGTCACATTTTGATCAAGTCAATTGTACCAAGCACATGGTTCTAAGAAAAAAATATCACATTGATTTATCTCAGGAGATGAAGACTTCACCTCATTCCTTTCTTAGTGAATATATAGCTCATATTCATTGTACAGACTGATTCCTGGATGATAATTTATATGAAGAAAACTATAAGAATCAGCTATTGTTGCTTCAATTCACATGGTGGTGGTATTTGGTATTCGAATATTCTATGGATGTTACTCAATTTTATCTGGAATGGAGGTTTCCACAAAAACTAGATTTTTTTCAGTTTTAAAAGTTAAATCTTGCCTCAATCTTGCCTCAATCTACAGAGCAAATATTCGCCCCGTCATGGAGTTTTATCCTCATGTTTGTTGGAATACACTAGATATTGAATCTCTCTCCAAAATGAATTAACCGACTAAAAAATAAAAGATTCTTCGGACCTCACCTTCGAGCTCAATTTTGTTACCCATGAACATCACTACACCAGAAAATATCACCATATGAAAATAATCAATATAAAAACACAATTTGGATAAAATCGCTATATTTTAGTGAAATAAGCATTCTCAAACAGTACACTATATATATATATCATATAGTGTTTCTATATTTCCCAAAAGAGTGTTTGAAAATTATACATTCTATGATGAGCCACCCAACAGTTCATCTTAACATTGTCCCAAACACAGGCATACTATGGATGTACTTGGTTCGACCAATATCAATATCCTTCAGGTTTTTATTTTGTTTTAAACGACAATGTTCCTTCATTCACTTCGTGTTCGGAGGATATCCCTGGAAGATTTCAGGATATCCCATCATGGTCATTGCGTATACCCAGATATTATAACCATTAAGATGTCCCATTAATATTATTTTGCTGATTGGGCTTTTTGAGACATCCTGTTTATTTCAAAATTGCGGTGAAGATTTCGCTTTTTTGCTTAAAAGCTCCGTCGCGTTAGTAGTGATACAATAATTATATTCTTTCAGTACAAAGCCATCGCAGTCAACGTCGTGGGAGAAGCTGAAACAACTTCCCGAGTGACTATGTTGCAAACTCCACCATCGTTCGGTAAAAAACTGGACAGGAATTCAGATGTCAATGAAGGAGAACCATTAGAACTGAAAGCTAAAATCAATGGTAGTCCCAGACCCACAGTAAGTGCATTTTTGTAATTAATTCTTGAATGGAAAATTGTTTACTGAAGGAATATTTTTCTCTGTATACATAATATAATATTACTGTCTTTCAGGTTTCTTGGTTCAAAAATGGTGAACCGTTGACTGAAGATGATGATAATATCAAAACAACTATCCTTCCTGATGGAACAGTGAAACTGAACATCGAAAAATGCAAACCTTCCGATAGTGGAGCATACAAATTAGTTGTGAAGAATGCTAATGGCGAAACTGCTTGCCTCTGTGCTGTTGCCGTAACTCGTAAGTAGCTTCAATGCAATGATGAGCACTTAACAATAATACAATTTTGTGAGAACTCTGGAATTGACTGTTTTGCCATTTGTTGGTACGTGGAAAAGTAGATCACCCAATGAAGAAAGTAAAGAAATATAATGATTATTGATTATAAATCATAAAAACTTATTAGATGAAAAGTATAACATGATCCGACATGTCGCAATTATGGTTAAATTTTATTTGGTTGCCAGATTGGCATTAGTGTCATGGAACCATGAAAAATGATATTTGAAAATCATCACGGAAAAGAAAGTGTACCAATTCGAGTAAAGATGTATTGAAAGCAATTGTTCAAGGAATTATCAGGGAGATTTGGAGGAAGACTTGATGAATACGAATAAATGATGCTTGGATTAACAATATCAGTTCTAGCATTGATTGGATCTCGTTCTTTGACTTTGTTGGTCATTTCAAAAAAATAATATTTGTATTGAATTAGATTTATTGTCTAATATTTTTACATTATCAAAATCAAATGCATTATCTTTAGTCAACGAATATTCAGTAAGATTACAAGTTGGAACAGATTCTGTTCTGTACATGGAGGTGTTTCCTAATGACATGCTATTATTCAAGAAGATTATTTGTTAGTCAATTTCGGCTTCCACATCACGTGAAAATATGTGCTCGAAGTCTCAACTGTTGATCGAGGTGCTGAAGTCTTGAGAAAAATATATATGGAAAGTAACTAGTATAATCATAGCACTGAGACATGTCTTCTTAATCGACATTGATGAAACTCATGTACCTACTCATCCACCATGGAACTATTTCTACTATATAGCTGATAATGTTGCTGGCTGTAGATGACATTATCCACAACTTACGGCTACATTTGAGATGACCTTCAACTTTTCGGTTGATATTAAAAATAGCCGAGAAACATCGTCATTTTTCTCTAGTATAATCATTGTGGAAATATTCGCAATACAGAAAAAATTTCGACAAACTTGAAGGGGTGATAGATC
This sequence comes from Chrysomela aeneicollis, assembly GCA_029955515.1. Lineage (NCBI taxonomy): Eukaryota > Metazoa > Arthropoda > Insecta > Coleoptera > Chrysomelidae > Chrysomela > Chrysomela aeneicollis. The sequence continues at coordinate 3,866,940 of JARUHQ010000018.1, read as the reverse complement.
AAAACAAGCATTTTTGTTTATATAAACATATATCCGCAAATGAGCCGTTTGGACTTTGAAACAAAAGAAAACCGTTCGGTACTTATTATACTGCGCAATATTTGAATCAATGTTAACTCATCAATTTTGCTTTATCAACGAATAAAGTTAATGTTTACAATAATCATTCAAAATGTTGACCATTTACTTCAATGCAATATTGCACCGTCAGGTATTTGACTCACGAATCCTTCGAAATATTCCGGGAATAGCTTGTTCATGGGTACAACTCGCCATTATCCCCGTTAATGGGTCTAACATAAACTAGTTCAGGCCATTTTACAATTATTGTATAGAGCCTTTCACCAAGGAAACCTAAACAGCTTCTCGAGTTGGACAAAAAAGACTTGAAACTGGTAACGGGACTTCTCACTGGATACTGCCCTCTGAGGTATCACCTCAAAAAGATGGGTTAAACAGAGAGTGATAGTTGCCGCTATACTGCGAGAACTTCGCTGAAACTGCAGAACATTTGCTTTGCGAATGCCCAGCACTCTTTGGCAAGAGGCTCTGGTTCCTGGAAGGGACCTTCTTAGAGCCTTCCGATGTCAGGAGGAACCTAGCTCCTAGGAAACTGATAAACTTCGCAAGAAGCCGCGGAATCCCGGGCCTCGAATAGATAGGTCGAGGTACTTGAGAGGCTGCACAGCCTTAACAACTCCCCTACAATCTACAAAATCTACAATTATTATAGAGAAATGTTTTCACAGCTCTTAGGCAACTAAATAAAACACTGAGTAAAAAACTTTTACAGTAAAAACGGCTCATTAGCAGACATATATTTATCTGAACAAATAATATGCTTGTTTTGATGTTCAGTACCACTCCTCAAAGTTTATCTGTGTCTTTCGAAACAAAGAAAACTGATACTTGATCCCGTTTCAATATTTCAATTCACTGTAGACGTTTCTTAACCGTCTGTTACCGAGACCAACACTTTGTGACGAGAAAATCCACTCCCCGCTCTACTCAAAAAACCTTTAATTTCCGTCTCACAGAGAAACCGAAGCGGCCCAAGTTCCTCAAATGCTTCAAGGATGCCCTCGTCTCGACCGGCGACGCCCTCCGCTTGGACGCCACCGTCGAGGCGTACCCCCCACCCGAGATCAAGTGGCTCAAGGACGGAGTCGCCGTGCGCATGTCTTCCAACGTCCGCTGCGAGCGCCACCCCGACGGCAGGGTGGCGCTGATCGTCGACGCCGCGACGCCCGACGCAGCGGGCGTTTACCGCCTGGTGGCGTCCAACAAGCTGGGCGAAAGCGTCGCTGACGCGACGGTGGGGGTGGAGAGGCGGCCCACGAAGCCGGAGTTTGTGGGCAGGCTGCAGCCCCAGACTGTCGTCGAGGGCTTCCCCGTCAAGTTCGAGGTCAAGGCCGAAGGGTTTCCCACGCCTACTATAACTTGGTGAGTTTATGCAACGTCTTTTGTGTCTACGATTCATCGAAAACTGATTTATGAATCTATTTCGAGGATAAGAGTGAGTGAGAGCAATATATTTTATTGTACAAGAAATCAACTCCTTATTGACAAAGCAGATGGCGGACACTGTATAATATTGAAGCCTCCTACCCTCAGGGTATCAGGTTTTTGTTTTATGAACTTTTTCCATTCTTTTCTGTCTCTTGTCATTGTATTTGCTTCGTTCCATTGTTTATTTATTCTTTGTGAAATCTTTGCTATCTTGTCGTTCCAGGTTCATGTAGGTTTTCCTCTTCTTCTCTTGTTTTGTGTCGAGGGGTTCCCCGTTAAGTTCGAAGTCAAGGCCGAAGGGTTCCCCATGCCTACTATACGGCGTTTGTGTCTACGATTCATCAAGAACCGATTTATTAATGTATTTCGAGGATAAGAGAGAGTGACAGCAATATACTTTATTGTACAAGAAATCAACTCCTTATTGACAAAGCAGATGGCGGACACTGTATAATCTTGAAGCCTCTCACCCTCAGGGTGTCAGGTTTTTGTTTCATGAACTTCTTTCATTCTTTATTGTCTCTTGTCAGTGTCTATGCTTCGTTCCATCGTTTATTTCTTCCTTGTGAAATCTTTCCTATCATGTCGTTCCAGGTTCATGTAGGTTTTCCTCTTCTTCTCTTGTTTTGTGTCGAGGGGTTTCCCGTTATGTTCGAGGTCAAGGCTGAAGGGTTTTTCCACGCCTACTATAACCTGGTGAGTTTCTGCGGCGGCGAGAACTGATTTCAAAACAAATGGAAATATTACCCAAAAACCACAAAATATTTGAGAAAAACGTATTTCGACAACTAAGTTGTCATCTTCAGTGGAAATCATCTTCAGTGGAAATCTTATCGTTTCTCTCGTTTTAGTTATTGTTTGGTGGCAAAGACACAAATATCAGTAATGCCACAATGACACAAATGTCACAAATACGAAAAGAAAACAAAAATCATTACCATTTCGAGAAGTTTGAGTTGTTACCATGAGACAGCGCTATGTGTTCTTTTCTTTTTAACGCCGCGGACCAGTCTATGTCTCATGATTTCCAATCAAATTCAAACATACCTTCAAAATAAATTATACAGCAATACCAAAAATTAATATGAAGTGATATAATATTCGAATTCACTTAAATCGATAAAAACCTGTTTCTTCGCAACGAGACGGTCCCAACTGAAAGTAATAGGAGACAAATGATACCCGAAGTGTGTTGCTTATGTTTACTCCGTTGTTTCGTTTGATATTTTTCGCATGCGATGTATTGGTACGGTAGATGACGTCTCTCAGCATCAAATAAAACCAAATTTTATGAACGATCCTTCTCTTGCAGTATCGTAAAAATATATAACTCGTTACCACCGCATCTCAAAAAGTTATCAGTCTCCCGGTTCCAAAAACAACTGAAAACTATTTTACTCAATACCTGAATGTGTTCGTACTTTTTCATGAAATTTTGTGTGTTCACTTGATCCGTTCATTCATATATGGGAAATGAAATAAATCATGCTGTAACTGCTACTACGCATTAGGGTTAAGTGGAAGAACAGCGTGTAAACCCCTGCCTACACAGCTGAACTTCGCCCTTTCAACATATCATTGTTAATGTCAGAAAAGCTTCTATTATATTATTATTATCATTTTCGTTGGGCCGGCCCGATACCATTTGATACACGCGACCCGGAGGTTTGGCCGGTTGGGGACCACTGTTCTATGGCGAATAGGCGAATACCATTTTTGTTTTTTCTAAGTCTGAGTCATAGGCAGCATTTTTGGTGCGCAGGTCGAGGAACGGCGCCGAAGTGGTGTCCGACAACAAGCACATCCGCATCGTCGACCAACCCGACGGAGGCAGCGCCCTCTTGCTGGACAGCGCAGACCGCATGCGCGACGCGCTCACCTACAGGGCGACCGCCGCTAACGAGGCAGGCGAGGCCGAGACGTCGGCGCCGCTGACGGTCAAGGACGCAGCCAGGCCGGGCGAGCCCGAGGAGAGGCCGATGTTCCTGCACAACGTCAAGGACGTTCTCGTCGATGAAGGTGGGTGCTGGAATGTGGTAGACGTCTTTCCCATTCTTCGGACGTTTCTTCATGGAATGAATCGAAATGCTACTCTATAATAGTTATTGAACTCGTATTCATTGCATGCCTATACAGGTGATCCCACAACTATCACTTCAGTTTGAACTTATCATTCGCGTTTCATTTGATTTTTTCTGTCTCTAGAGTTTCATCTCAGGGTAAAAACAGAAAGAGCGGTTTTCGCCGACACAGGCTGCGTGACCGCAACTGCTGTTGTGCAGGTAGCGTAAAGTGGCAATGGCTACTTCTGAATCTTTTAAAGATAGTGCAGATTTATTTTTCCAACGACCTTTGGCGTGCTGCATAATAGAGTTCGAAGAGAAAATAAAAATACCCGCAAATATTGGATGCACATCTGATAAGAGAAAGTAGAAATAGATAGTTCTACAAATTCTTCCAAGTATATTAACCGGCATTATTGACAACACTCCAATATTTTTGAACCGCATCGCACACGCTCACGTCTGTCTCGTCCCATATACCAACACGTAATGATGTGCCGACTACAGTTGTGAAACCGCTCGCGGTGCATGATTCTCAGCAGGGTACGCGTGGCGGCGTTACCTACTAGATATACAAGGTTTGAATGCTCTGACGTCACTTCCCCCGTGACGCGACATACTTAGGCTGTGGTTGGTCGATACGGCAGTGCGACTTTTTTTTATTGAATATTCATCAAAATAAATACTGTTTCTTGTACCTATATCTTGTGTTGTGTTAAACGAAATAACAATGCCTTATAAGTGTGTTGTACCAGAATGGCGAGGGAATTGTGAGAATGGTCCAAAAGTTCATGTTTTTCGTTTCCCCTTGGATACTGACCTATCCAGAAAGTGGATAGCGGTCATTCATCGCGATAATTTCTTTCCAACGAATAACAGTAAAGTCTCTGAATTACATTTTTCCAAAGTTGATATTATAACTTCATCTACAATCTACATCAACCGATTCGAAAACTGGTAAAGCTCAAACGAGATGTATAATTTCTACTCGATATCCTAACTGTTCATCTTATTTATCAAAAGATGTAAAATCAAGTCCAAGTCGTGATGAAAAATCAGAGATACGGGACACTAAATATTTGGCAAAAGCAATAATTGAAAGTAAATCTGAATTCGAAAATTAACAAAAATCATTTTGCTACACAGATTTTCAAGCATTTCACAAAACGTGCATAGTGCTAAGAACCGGATTGAGTTATGTTACAACAAAACGCACCTATTGGTTCAATAAACGTACGGACACGATTGGCCAGTCAGAAGAAATCCTGTGCAGGTTCTGTCAGAAAATACTGTGCCAATGCGAGGGGTTGTCAATACTAAGATTTCTAACTGATTGAGAGGGCATATTCAATAGATCTGAAAAGGTCGCGGTGAGGAAGCGAATAGCTCGTCAGCCCTATACTAATCTATTAATCTACTTATTATCATCACGGTTCGGACGTCATCCCCATTCTTCGGAGTTTTTCTTATGGAATAAATCGAATTTCCACTTCATATTAGATACCGATCTCTCATTAATGGCATAATACAAGTGATTACAAATGATTGAAATCTTTCACGGACATCACAATGGGGCAATATATTTGTGATAGTGTGGGATTTCCCGATCTAGGTATTCCCACTAAACACTCCACCTCCTTCTTTGTAGGCCAGTCTTACCGTGCCTCCGTGACACTTGTGCCTACTGGCTCATTGTACCTTGTCTAATATTTTTACTGTACCGATGACTTTGCGAGTTCTTCATAGAGTATGAGTTGAAGAATTCGGGAATCTCCGTCTGGTTGACCGAATATGGACTCTCTTCTGCAGTCTGAAGTCTAGAGTCTCGCATCTGTACAGAGGAAATTTAATTCTTACTGTCTCCAGAGGAGTTACATTCTATCATATATCATGATTCAGATGTTCTCTCCATTTTTCAGAGTTTCTTCTAATATGACAAGTGATATATCACTTGGAAAGCTTTCGACAACCCAATCAATTTTCTAGTGCAGAGTAGAAATTTCATTTATTTCTATCCATCTGATAACCGCCTTCCGGATCTCAAAGATTTCATGTCAAATCAAAATTGAAAAAAAGTCCACTCAGAAATTCTAGGGCTTCACGACAGAAAACATTTCGATGTTAATGATCATATCTCCTTCGGAGACATCTTCAATATCCTTCAATCTGACCCAGAATTCTGAGACCTGAAACTTTAATTCGACGCAGGGCAACAGCTGATAATTGAGGCACCCTTCACGGGCAACCCCATCCCGAGCGCCGAATGGAAGAAGGACGGCCTGCCGATAACACCCTCCGACAGGATCATCATGACGTGCGATGGCAGACGCGTCGGCATCAAAATCGACAAGGCGACTCTCGCCGACGCTGGCGTCTACGAGATCCGTATCGTCAGCCCCATGGGAGAGGACAAGGCAGAGGCTAGGGCCAAGGTGAAGAAGGTGTTCATGGCGCCGACATTCACCCAAAAGTTCACCGATTTGCAACAGGTAATCGTTTTTTTCAAATTCAATTACAGGATGAAATTCAATATACCAATAGAAGGTGGGGATTTGTAGAGCAAATTTTCTGCATTTCCAGCGAGTTTCCGCTGTAACGGAACTAACACTCTCCGATATGCCCACCTTTTCGAGGAGACACCTGAGAGCAGTGTTGAGTGGGACAAATATCATGTCCTTCTTGTCCAACTTGAAAAGCTATTCAGCATTCTTTACCGAAAGGCTCAGTAACCTTTTCTCTCGCATTTGCCCTGGCACTTCATTTCAGTGAAATGTTTGTTTCCCAGAATCGAAATTTTTTTTTCAAGTGGGCTTGGAAAGTTCACAGAAGAGTTTTGGGTCAGGAAATTGTGTGTCTCTAATTTCCTTGTGAACTGGTTGTTTACTGTCAGTTGACTCAGGGATTGTTTGCAATTCCCAAATCAGCTAAGACTCACACGTATATGACTTCAAGGCTTTCAGTGTTATTTGACTCTTTGTTTGAAACATTGCCCTATAACAGCCACTCCAGTCCTTCCATCCTGGATCGATCAGTGTACCACACTAATGTATCCCTTTCCAGTTGCCATTGAGGTCCGTTATCAGTGCAGATTTAGTGGTTGTTTGTATTTCCACTTCGAACTACATTCCGAAGTCTCACGGTGCGTTCACATGACAGCTTTCGCCTATCGCGGAAAACTTGAATAAAACATTACTGCACAATAATTTATAATAATGACCTGCGATTTTTACCTGAAATGCGAATACCCTGAAAATCGGATTCTTTTAGGCGGAAGTCGAAACGTAATCGACTTTGTAGCAGATGACCTTGATGAGCGTTCACAAAGATATAAGCCAAAACGCGAAAAGCCGGCATGTGAACGCGAGTAGAAGGGATAGGGGGTAGGAGACAGTGCAGGTGCAGGTGCAGAGGTGCAGTGACATTACAGGTAGATGAGGATGTTTTGTGGAGGGTGCACCTTTGCACCTGCACTGTCTCTACCGGTGTATTCATTAATCAGCCTCTGCACCTCTGCATTTGCACCTTCACTGTCTCCGACGGTGTATTCCAAAACCCTCCACATCCACCTGCACTGTCACTGCACCTCTGCACCTGCACCTGCACTGTCTCCTACCCCCTATTCCTTCCACTAACGCGCCATTAACTGGCATGATACCTATCGATTCTGTGAAAATGTATTCCAAAATCTTCAGACTTCCAATCCGATGTCCTGCTAGATAACTAATTAGTGATCTATGACAATTAGAGTTGAGGGTTTTTGAAAGAATTCATTATTTTCAAGCTTCCGGAAAGAGATGCCAAATTTCCGTGCAGGGTTACTGGAGTACCTCAACCGGAGGTCGCCTGGACTAAAGATGGAGTGCCCCTAAGAGAAACCGATAAATATCATATCAAGAGAGACGGGGATCTGTGTTGCCTCTACGTCTTGAATTGCGAAGAAGGTGATGCTGGGGTTTACAGGGCCACCGCGATCAACCAGGAAGGGCAAGATATTTGTACAGCCACGTTGGAAGTCGTCAAAGAAATGTGAGTATCGTTTCTCTACCTTGAACATAAATTATCAGATTTTGTAGAAGGTTTTTCAAAAATATGTCTAGTTGTCACGATTTCCTAGAGCTTACCTTCTCTCATGAGTTATATTCAGTTAACTTACCAAGATATTCAAATTGACTGAAAAAATCAAATATTGCTGATGTATTAGCGCAACAAGTGATTTGACTTGCACTATACAGGAATGGAAAATAGCATGGAAATCCCTGGATATCTCCTGAATGATATTCTTTATACTTATGGAATTCAGTACCTATGAGCTGTTTGATCTGGCAAATTTAAAAATTGTTATCGACAATATCGCCATATTTTTCAAGTTTTCAGTGCGTAGAATAACTTTGTTATTCAATGCAACACCTAATTTATTTCTACTAAATTCCTAAATTCGATTTGGTGTTTCTTAATTGACTGATTTCCTCAAAGAGAAATTCAAGTTCGTATTCCTCAAAGATTCAATCAATTCTAGATACGCACCATCATCTGCATCTCAAGATGTTTTATGAAAGCTCACTTATTCGTGATATGATGTTATTGGTATCGCTATCTCGGCCATAAAAAAATTGGCCAGCCGAGTTTAACGAGTGTAAGTCAATGTCTCAAGATCATGTTATAATTGGATCCTTGATAAACACAAGGAGTAATCGTGATATAGTAGAGAAAGTGTCGAGACTTCGCATGAGGTAAACGATTTCTTTGCGCGGAAGATATGAATCCAAGCTTAGTTCATCGCGTTCATCTGCGAAGCCGAAAACTAGCAACAAAATTTGTCGTTGATATGTTTTGAAATGAGGGTCGGGAGTAGAATGAAGCCTAGTGGTCGATACTCACGTCAAGACATCGCAATATTGTAAAAAACCTCTGAGATACCATCAGGGCTAAGGTGACAGACCATATGTTCAGTGGTATCTTGTTCAGAAAGAGTTGGTACCCAAACGCTTCGGATATTTCAAATGTTTTTCCAGTGTTGAGTTCATGGTATGCGTTAGATGTTGATCTCTGTTCTGGCAAGCTATATTGCTTTTATATATATATTGTCAAAGATCTAAACTTCTGATCAACATAAATCACCAATAAACTCCATCTTCGATCCGCGAACCAATTTTCTAAATCTCAACATCTACCAATCGACAGTAAAGCGGCGAAGAAGATGGAACCGCCAGTCTTCCTGAAACGCATCGGCGACACGGAGCTGTTCAAGGCCATGACGGCCAAGTTCACGGCATGTGCATCGGGCATCCCCGAGCCCACGGTCGAGTGGTTCCACAACGACAAGAAACTATTCCCGTCCACGAGAATCAAGATGGACAAGGACACGAACGGCCTGCTGAGGCTCACCATCGCCGGAGTGGACGAGGACGACCTGGGCAGGTATACGTGCAAACTTAGCAATGAGCACGGCAGCGACATTTGCCACGCCACACTCAAGTTCGACGAGGGTAAGTAGCGATATTTTTCGTAAATTTTCAAGGATAGAGGGTGGTGGAACGCATTATGAGGCTATAAGGGTATTCTTGGTGGTGATGGTGACAGATGCGCTGCAACCTAGACCCACCGATGTAACATCTCATGAACATATGAATCGAATGTCCTATAGATGTTCATAAAGAGGGTCCAATTGACGCACATGGAGATCCGAAATAGGTCCACTCAATGTGTATTTACGAATTGATCCAGTTCTGTATGTACTACGGATGCTAAAAAATATGCATGTGTGAACTGATGATGATCATTGTAGTCAGCTTATAGATTGTAGGGGGGATCATTAAGGCTGTGCAGTCTCTCAAGAACCTCGACCTATTAGATCTTATGTGCATTAATCTATTCGAGGTCCGAGATTCCAAGACTTCGTGCAAAGTTTTCAGTTTCCTGGGAGCTATGTTTCTGACATCAAAGTGCTCTAGGATCTTGAGCCTCTTGCAGAAGAGCGCTGGGCATTCGCAAAGCAAATGTTCTGCAGTTTCAGAGAAGTTATCGCAGTAGCGGCAACTATGACTCTCTGTTTTGCCCATCTTTTTGAGGTGATACCTCAGAGGGCAGTGTCCAGTGAGGAGACCCGTCACCAGTTTCAAGTTTTCTTGTCCAACTCGAGAAGCTGTTTAGCTTTACTTGGCGACAGGCTCACTATTTTTTGTGGAGTATCTTCGATTTTCCATATAAAATCATGTGTTCTTTATGGCAATCAAGTATCGATTATTCCTTATTATTTCCATTGTATAGATATATTTTCATTCAGAAATAACACACAGCACACAGTAGTGAATAAATGTCTATTCGAATCCATTTGAGAATGTACAACTCGGATCAATTTCAAGAGAGCGATTTTTCTTTTCATTTCACTTACCTGCCACTGTTGAGGTCAAGACAATGCGATCAACCTTGTCAAAACTTAAAGACATTTCACAAAGGACGGCTGGATTCATATCACATAATCACGCTTGTTCAACTAATTCATTCTAATGAAGGCAACGCAATGAGTTCGGTTGACAGGATTTAATTGCTGTATATGGAATTGTCCATCCTCTACTATAATATTGTTATTTGTGCGAACTCAGATTTGCAAGATTTCAAGACAAACATGATGGATTAAGTCTTCAAGAAATAACCAATGTTTTTCTCGAATAATTGTTTTTATGTTTTTATTACCCTTTCGTAATAAAAGTCAATCGTGAGTCTAGATCCATTTATTTTAAATTTCTCTCAGCATGCTTGTATTACAGATCAATACCTAACCTCCTTATCTAACTACCTAACCTCCACCATGTCATCTATCTTATAACTTAGAATCATAGATACTTGCACTTTAAACTGACACATGTCACATGTGTTCTATGTTCAGTACAGTGGTGTCGCCGATTATCTCTAATACACAACACTCCCCCCTTTTACATTTTTATCTCATATAACTACAACTAATTATAACTCAAGTACTTACAAAATCAAAATCATGTTACATACTAATTTATAAATCTAGTCTTACAGGTGCTTTAATAGTACGTGATGAACGCCTTGGACAATGCTCAGCGTTATCTATACCTACAGATTTATAACTATTATCAGAAATGTTATTACTACCATTTGAAGGAGATAATACAGTTTCACTTGATTTTCTTGGTGTTATACTAGTGCTAGGTGGAACACTTTTTTTTAATGTTTCTAATTCTATGTTATCAGACTTATCAAATATATCACTAACATTATCTGATTTGATATCCCTAAACAAATCAGCATCAACGGTTGGAACAGTTGTTTTATTTATGTTCGCTTTCAAATCATCAATATGAATCAAACTGATTTTACCATTAGTGGTTTTCACTAAATAAGTATAATTGCTATTTTTTTCCAAAATCTTCCCATCTGTCCATTTCTCGTCTTCCCCCCTTTTTGTTTTCACAAAAACCAAATCCTCCGGTTCAAAGCAAAGAATATTTTTAGATTTACTTGATTTTTTTTAAGATTTTGTTTCAATATACTCAACCGTGTTCTTGGTTTTCTATTCAAAAACATTTCTGCAGGTGTTTTAAATGTCGAAGTTTGAGGAGTATTTCTATATGCAAAAAGAATATTATCAAGCTGTAATTGAATATTACTTGAGCTATTATCGAGTCTAATCTTCAGCAGAGATTTTTTTAAAATTTGGACAGTTCGCTCAGCTGCACCATTAGATTTTGCATGATAAGTAGGCGTTTTTATGTGGTGAATACCATTTTGTTTACAAAATTTTGAAAATTCATCAGATATAAGCTGTGGTCCATTATCTGATACCAAATTTTCTGGCAAACCATAATTAGAAAAAATAGTCCTGAGAGTGCTAATTGTTGCATCAGATGATGTTGATGTCATAATTTTAAGTTCTGCCCATTTTGAATATGCATCGATCAAAACCAGAAAATTTATACTGTTTTTCATTGCAAAGTCAATGTGCACTCTTTCAAATATTCGTGAACAAGATGGCCAATTAACTTCTGGTTCAGATTTAGCATTTGCAGACCTTTTACAAACATCACATTTTTTTATAAATATTTCTAATTCATTATCAAATCCAGGCCACCATAACAAACTGCGAGCCAACATTTTACTTCTCACTACTCCTGGATGTTGATCATGCAATAAATCTAATATTTTTGTTTGTAATTTTTTTGGTATAATCACACGTCTTCCCCATAATATAAAACCTTTTTCTAGGGAGATTTCATGTCGCCTAATCCAATATGGATTCAATGAATTGTCACTGATATTATTAGGCCACCCATTCAAACTAAAATCATAAACTTTCAACAAAATTGGATCTTTTGAAGTATATTCTGCAACGTCTAACGCACATATTGGTTCTTCATCTACACAAGAAAAATAATTTATTTCAGCATATGAATCATCCTCTGTTTCAGGCAAAATTACATGAGCAATAGTTTTCCCACATTCATATTTTATGTTATAATCATATGTAGACAATAACAAAGCCCAACGTTGAATTCTGGCGGCTGCCAACGTCGGAATAGCTTTATTCGGATGAAAGATAGTTTGCAATGGTTGATGATCGGAATTTATTAGAAATTTTCTACCATGCAAATATAAATAGAATTTCTTCACACCAAAAATAATGGCTAGGGCCTCTTTTTCAAGTTGGGAGTACCCTCTCTCACTTTTATTTAGTGTCCTGGATGTGAAACAGATAGGACGTTCAATGCCCTCAATTTCATGAGCTAAAATTGCCCCAATACCATACTGTGAAGCATCACATGTTAATATTAACGTTTTATTTGGATCATAATAAGTGAGTACATCACATTCAGTGATTAATTTCTTACATCGCTCAAAACAGTTATTGCATTCCTGTGACCAATTCCATTTTGTATTTTTTTCAAGTAATTCATGAAGTGGTCTCAATTCAGAAGATATATTAGGTATGAAACCTTCCATAAAAATTCAGCAAGCCTAAGAATGATCTCAAACTAGTTAAATTCTCTGGCTTTGGTGCATTCAAAATTGCTAATGTTCCTTTGTCAGTTGGTTTTATGCCTTGACTAGAAATTGTAACCCCTAAATAATCCACACTATTTTTGAAAAAGTTACATTTTTCAATGCCAATTTTCAAATTTGCCTTACTCAGTCTTTCCAAAACCTTCTCTACAGTATTTTTACATTCCTCAAAGTTGTTACCCCAAATCAAAATGTCATCAATATAACAGATTACATTATTTATACCAAATAGTAGTTTATCCATAGTTGCCTGAAAAATAGCTGAAGCACTTTTTATTCCATATGGCATCATTGTATATGAATATAATCCTTGATGAGTATTGATGGTTAATATTTCTTGAGCTTTTTCTGAAAGTTCTAATTGCTGGTAAGCATTCTTTAGGTCCAATAATACATAAAGTTTTGCAGCGGTCAACATTGCCATGACATCATTAGGATTGGGCAATGGATAATGTTCTGTACGCGATACAGGATTAACAGATACTTTATAATCGCCACAGATTCTAATTTTTTTGTTGATCCCTGACCCCTTTTCTACTACTACAATGGGGGATGCCCATTTGCTATGAGTAACCCTTTTCAGAATTCCCAATTTTTCCAATCTGTCCAATTCCGCTGATACTGATGACCTTAAGGAATATGGAACAGGACGTGATTTACAAAATACTGGGGTTGGGTTGCCCTCCAATACAATATCAACCTTAAAATTATTGAATTTACCATTTCCTTTTGAAAATACAGTGTACTTTTTAGAAAAAGTTTTGACAGTTGTATCAATAACTTATTATTTCGAAACAGGTATATCATTCTTGTTAATAGTAATATTATTTAAAATTTCAAATTTTATATTTAAATCCTTAAGCCAATTACGACCCATCAACATGGGACTTTTTATGCTCCTACTGTCAACAACCAACAATCCTAACTCTTTCTTTACATTTTTGAAATGAACTGGTACATATATTTTGCCTAAAACCTGCAATTTTATAGCTGAGAAAGTATAGAGCTTTGTGTTTGATATAGTTCAAAATCAGAAAAGTAACCCTCATGATGAACCTTGCTTACCAGAGACACAGATGCCCCAGTATCTACTTCCATTTTCACCATTTTCCTTCCAATGCATAGAGATATAACAAATGGATTGTTACTTACAGTTGTGTTTGGTGTGAAAAACAATTGTTCCTGATTTACATCTATACTACCTGAACTGCTTTCATTGTCACTGTTTTCTGCTTCTACAAATTGTACTGCTTTCTTCTTACACATTCGAAGCAAGTGTCCTTTTTTTCCACATTTCTTGCATGAGTAGTCCATATATTTGCATTTTCCAAAATGAAACTTCCCACAGCATTGACACTTCTTCTTTTGTTCTTGTTTTTCTACTTTCGTTTCTTTTGTAGCTGCTTTATTTTCTCTTCTAGAATAATTTACTTCTCGACCCTGCATTCCTCTAGATTCTCTTTCAACCAACTCTAGACTAACATCCAATTTCACTGCTTCTTCAAACGTTCTATTCTTCAGTAATATCTCCCTTTGGATCCTATCATTTTTCAATCCAGAAACAAATCTGTCACGAAGTGCTTCATTCAGGAAGTTACCAAATTTGCATGAAATTGCCATTTTTCGCAATTCGACTGCATATTCATTGACATTTTCAGTATCTTTTTGATCCCTTTTTGAAAACTGGAACCGTTCCACTATCTCAAGCTTCGCTGGTTGGAAATAATTTGTCAGCAATATCTCAATGTCATTGAACGTTAGTTCTTCAGGTTGCTTTGGCATAGCTAAATTCGTCAATGTATCGTATACTTTTGAACCCATTTATAATAAAAATATGTCTTTCTTTTTTTCCTCCTTAGTGGAATTCACATAGAAATACAACTTTAACCTTTTTTGGTAGGTAATAAATGACTCCTTGGATGGATCAAATTCTTTTATTTTTCCTATTTCAGCCATCACTCCTTTGTTCAGTATCCAATCCTCGTCGCCAATTTTATGTTTTTATTACATTCGTAATAAAAGTCAATCGTGAGTCTAGATCCATTTATTTTAATCAGCATGCTTGTATTACAGATCAATACCTAACCTCTAACTACCTAACCTCCACCATGTCATCTATCTTATAACTTAGAATCATAGATACTTGCACTTTAAACTGACACATGTCACATGTGTTCTATGTTCAGTACAGTGGTGTCGCCGATTATCTCTAATACACAACAATTGTCCAATTTCCTTTCGAGTTCCAACTTTCAAATCATCTCAATTCAGCACACGTTTGAGACAGATTGCTTTTGTTTCATGTGTAGAGACTGGAAGAATTCGACTTCACATTCATATTTATATTCATATTCAAGCGAATCTGAAAGGTTTTGCTCTTACCGAACATCATACAAAATTAGTATTAGACTGTAGAAAGATATTTCCCACGATAGTATTCTACTCTCGCCCTCTCGAAACTGAGATATTAATTACCAAATAAAATAATCGGCTTCGTTAAGAAACTGGACTTATTTGGTCTGAGCCACAATGAACCCGTAGGGGTCGCAGTAGGGGGCTGAATTAATCCACCCAAACCTACCTACCTACCTATCTATACGAACAAAAAGGAGTCATCGTGATGAAATGGCAAAAAACACTCCCTCTTCTCTTGCTTCCCTCCCAATACAGCGTTAGAAAATAGCAATTCAAAAAATGCTTCAACGGTCATCATGATGTTATAATGATTTTGAGACACCCGGTACCCTATCGTCCACCGAAGCGGAAGAAATACTTGCATACCTTTACACCTTACTATTCCACTAATGATATGCATATACCTGAAATGAATATTATAATCCCTGTTTGATGTATTCTCAATTCGTGTCCATCCCAGGCCTCGAGCCGAAAGCCAAACGCCCCATCACCGACCAGTACGCCGACTTCGACAAGTACAAGCGCTCGGGCGCGCCCATGCCCATCTCCGACCCGCCCATCGTGTCGCAAATGACCGACCGGCACTGCACACTGTCATGGAAGCCGTCGATCCCCGGCGGACCCAGGGCGCCCGTAACCTACCAGCTAGAGATGTGCGAGCTGCCGCACGGCGATTGGTTCACGGTGCGGTCGGGCGTGCGCAGCTGCACGTGCGGCGTGAGAAACTTGGAGCCGTTCAGGGACTACCGGTTCCGCGTGCGCGTCGAGAACAAGTACGGCATCAGCGATCCGTCGCCGTACGCTGTGACACACAGGTGGGTGGGGGGGGGGGTGGTCACGGAAAGGGTTTGATCGACCATAGTAGATCTAAATGAACAAATAGTAGACGGTATAATATTGTCTGAACACTGGATACAATGACATAACTTTCTCCGTGAGGCAGAGACATTTTCTCATAAAAACCGTGAACTTTTTCAAACTTATTAAAGTGTCAAACCGAGCATAACCTAAAGTTTTTATTCACATCTTGAATTACTAGCTTCTTATAGCACAGCGAAGCTCCTGTTCCAAGCACAAAATTGTTCTATATCATTGATTCATTGATCAGAGAATCAGGAAACAGAAAAATTATCGTCAGTCATTGTCAGCGATATGACTGTGAAAAATGTGTAATGTCACAGATTAGAAATAACGTGTTTAAAATTGAGAAACTCAAATGCGAGGCAAGTGAAAGTATTGGCATATCAAATGTACGACAGTTGATATAATTTTAATCACTCACGTTGAGTTGTATATTTGCTCCTCACATAATTCATACCACTGAAGAAAGCACACAAAACTCAGTCCTTCTTTCAACTGAAACACACACAACATTTACATTACAAAAACTAGTATGTTTGGAGAAATTCGCCCTTCAAAACATTAAAACCAATCGAGAACCGAGCATGACGGGAGCTAAACTTTTTGTAACAGTCAAGTTGACAGATCAAAGTCTCGTGTTTCCGAAGAAAGATACATTTTTCTTAAAAATATTGATTTTTCACACTAAAAAATGTTAAAAATAAGTAAATTTGAATGTGTGTGGTATTTCAGTTGAAAGAAGAGGACGAATTTTATGTTTTTATTAGCAGAAATTCAGGATGTCAAGTGATGTTTTTACGAAACAAGCGTTTTGATTTCGGATTCTTGTTCCCTTCTTCCCTGGAATTCTTGTTCGAATGTCGAAATATCAATTTCGGATATATAACACTTTCAATGTTCAAATTACTGAAAATTATAAATATGAATTGACAGGTTATAAATAAACTTCAATTTTCACCCATATAAACATTAATAGAGGTTAGTTTGTTGTTCACCTCTTGAAAGGTTCGTGCGATCAATGATAGATAATGCCCCCTCCGTGATTCTTCACTATTGGAGTCGAGTATGGAAGAAAGAATTTCAGTGCCATCTATATTAACGCAATCTATCTGCATTAACGCAAAATGAAAAATCTACGAACTGGACGAAGTATTGAAATTGGAAGAAAAAGAATCTTATCCAATTATCTAGCATATGGCGGAAGAAATAAACTCTTTAGAAGCATAATTCCCATGTCATAGAACATACAATCGACTGATAAGCTGATGAATGCAAAAGGAAAAAGCCATGGCGTCGCTAATTCCAAGTTCCACTCGGTACGCGGCTAAGTGCGGTGAATTAGAGTCGACGGAGATTATATTGAGACAGGCACTGCCTTGAGTAAAGATCTCAGGATCTCTATTTGGTTGACTACCCTGCACTAATGAGGGCCAATACTAGATTGTTGAGCGTGCCTGTCTCGATGTGAACATTGTCACGTCCTGGAAAGAGATAAACATTTGCATTCTGCATTCACTGTGCGAATTGTTTCATGGATTACGAGCAGATATGATTCATTCTATGTGGTACTTGTCAGGAAAGTAGTTGATAGAGCAGTTTTCCTTCCCATTTTGATTTCCATCAACGTTGTCGTTCATCCTTCGCACCGCCTTCCTTAGGGAGAAGCTGGAGGTGGAGCTGCCGAAGTTCCGGCCCCACCTGCCGGCCGAGATCGACTTCCGGCCAGAGACGTCGCCCTACTTCCCGAAGGACTTCGACATCGAGCGGCCGCCGCTCGACGGCATGGCGCAGGCGCCGCGCTTCCTGCGCCAGGAGCACGACGTCCAGTACGGCGTCAAGGATCAGGGCGCCAGCCTGTTCTGGTTCGTGTACGGCTACCCGAAGCCCAGGATGAGCTTCTACTTCGACGACGAGTTGGTCGACGCCAACGGCGGCCGGTTCGACTCGAGCTACACCAGGAACGGGCAGGCCACGCTTTTCATCAATAAGTAATTATTTTATTCACGACTCGACTTCTGGAGAGAGAACCCTTTTCATGTTAGAGAAAATGGTCCATATATGGGCCCTGTATTTCATATAGGCTCCCCTAGTTTCTCTACACCAAGTTAATTATAGACTAGACATAGCCGATATATATTTGTTTCACCACCTGCGTTTATTGTCACTGTGTTGTTACAATATTGACATCGTTTGTTGGTGAGGTATGAGACTTTCCCGAGGTAATGTGATCGGCTTGATAATCAGTAGTAATACCACATGTGATTGAATTGTCGCGATAAGTCTGTTCATTTATTCCATACGAAACTTAGTTGCTTGAAAACACTACGAGTCCGCAGGAGGATTGGTGTTTTCTTCAAATACAACTCAGTTGAGTTATGAAATAAAAATTGCATTTTTATCAACAATAAACAGTAGGAATCAGCCTTTCAGATATGGTACTATGACTTGCTTCCAGGATGTTCGAAAGAGACGTTGGATGGTACGAGGCTGTCGCGAAGAATGAACATGGAGAGGCCAGGCAAAGAGTGCGTTTGGAAATAGCAGAGTTGCCCTACTTTCTCTGGAGACCGGAAATCGATTACGTCATGTTGAGGGGAAAAGCTAAATTTGAAGCTAGAATCGTCGGAGTGCCTTACCCAGAAATCAAGTGGTACAAGGACTGGAAACCACTGGCAGCTTCAACCAGAATCAAGGTGAATTGATGTAGTTTGAAACTTTGTTGATAATACACATAATTTACTTCACACATGTGGACGAAATTAGACTGTGCCGTATAATACTGGACTTATCGGCACTTCTCGAAATATTAGGCTCCTCCTACTTTCATCAGAATGTGTGGGGCCAGTTTTTTCCTTATACCACTGTAGTAGGATATGGGACAAATGAGAACTGTCACTTCTCGAAATATCAGACTCTGTTTACTCCCATGAAATTGAGTGTGGATGTCCTTTACCGTAAAATACTATAAAAGAATACGAAACACAGAACTCAAGTGCCATTTCACGAAATATCAGGCCCGTCCTTACTTCATTGAAGTGGATGGGGCTAGATTGTATCGTATACTACTCGAGTAGGATATGGGGCAGATAAGACAACTACCACCTATCGGAATCTTAGGCTCCTCATACTTTCATAAAAATGGGTAGGACTATATTGTGCCATATACTAGAGAAGTAGGATATCAGTAAGATGGGACAAATGACACTTTCTAAAATCTCAGGCTCCTCTAACTTCCATAAAAATCTATGTACTGTACCGTATACTGCTCGTGTAGGATATGGGGCAAAAAAAACTAATAGCACTCTTCGAAATCTTCGGCTGCTTCTACTTTCATAAAAGCTGAATTGTGCCGTATACTACTAGAGTAGGATATGAAGCAGATAACACAACTACCACTTCTCGAAATCTCAGGCTCATCCTTTCCCATGGGAGTGGGTGGGGCTAGACTGTACCGTATCCTCCTAATCTACTGAAAAACTGAACAGATGAGATAACCCTGTCATCTTGAATTCTCTCAGGCTCCTATCACTTTCATGAAATGTTTCTTTCTGTCTTTAGATCGCATTCATCGAACCCGACATCACTGTGCTGACCATCAATGATGTCATACTCAAGGACGAAGGTCTGTATTCGGTGAGCGCGCGCAACGTTGCCGGATCGGCATCGAGCAGCGCCATGTTGCACGTCGAAGAAAACGAGCACGAGTACAAGTTGAGGAATTACTCTAATCTGTCGCCGCTGAAGTCCAAGAGGAAGCCCTACACCGATTTCTATGACATTGGGGACGAATTGGGACGCGGAACGCAGGGCGTCACTTATCATGCCGTCGAGAGGCTTAACGGTGAGAAACTTTTATTTTTAGACCCCTTCTGCTGGCATTGCATAGATTGACCGATTATTTTCCTCGAACCACTAGAAACCAACAGGTCATTGATGATGTACAGCAAGAAAAATGTCGGTGCCAAACAGATCCATATGGGATTACTGCAAATTACTAAGATATTTCCTCTGCTCGCAGGATCCCTCTCGATGTACTAAAAGACCTTGTGCTAAACTAATTCTCTGAAATGAACTGTCTGCGAAACATTTCACTGATCAACCTATAATATTGATGAATATATTGCTCGATAAATGTTATCAATTGAAGGATTTTAAGGTTTTTTACGATGCGAAGCAAACTTCTGTCGATCATGTATCTAAAACGGTTGCGACAGCATATAAAACAAGAAAAGATGCAACCAGTCCCATTTTGGAAGAGTCGCGATTGTCGCAAATTAAAATAAGTCAAAAGACACGAATGAACGCACTTGCGACAATTTAATCGCGATTCAGTTGCTGCCGAAGTCCGAACGTTTTTCGTGTGTGTATCTGAAATATTTTTGGCAGTTTCGACAACGAACAACAATTTTTCAATTTTGATCTTATTATTTGAAGTATTTCATCTAAGCTATTCACACTCATACGATAGCCTGAACAAATAGTTTCTAAAGACGATATGAATCTTTTAAAATTGCCCTTCATCACTGGATGCATCCCAATACTTCTTTTTGTACCGTTTTCAAGATGTGGCTCGTAATAGTAAAGCTATCACCCAAGCAGTTTCAGTAATAATCAAGGGTAAAACCTATGCTGTTACTGAATGCAGTTGCGATTTATTTGCCGCATGAAACATTTTCTAATTACTTTTTTCAGTCGCGCGACTGCGAAAAGGAGCATTGTTATGGATAATTAATGCAACTCTATTTCCTTATTCATGAAAAAAAAATATTGTCTAGATATCCAGATCTACTCACCCCTCATAACTAGATGAAATGCCTTCAAAAATGGTTTTCATTATAATCAGTATAGGTATTCATTGTAATTGAAGTTTCACTGAGAATTACGATTGTTTAAGAGTTGAAAACTGTGTTGTGATGCAATTTGCATATTCATAAAGCCAATACAACATTTTTCAACTCCAAAAACGTCATTCTCAGTGATGATGTGATCATATTTTTTGTGTCAGCACCATAAATCAATCAATTGTTGTGTCCTTCCCATCCTGTAATCAGCTTCGGATAATTGGATATCGGATGGTACATGAATATTCTACGTAAGAGAGTGTACCATTTCATACTGCCGGGCAAATGTTGGTGAGAAAACATCAGTTAATAAAATCGCTTTCCGTCCCTCATTTCCAGGTCGCAACTACGCCGCCAAGGTGATGCACGGCAAGGGCGAACTGCGGCCCTTCATGTACAACGAGCTGGACATGCTGAACGAGCTGAGGCACCGCAAGCTGGTCTCGCTGCACGACGCCTACGACACCGATGACTCCCTCACGCTGGTCCTCGAGCTGGCAGCAGGAGGCAGCCTCGTGCAGGACCACCTCCTGAGGTCGGACTACTACACCGAGGGCGATGTCGCCGGCTTCGTCAGGCAGATGCTGCAGGGGTTGGAGTACATGCACGATCGGGGATACGGCCACATGGGGCTCAATGTGAGTGAATGTTTTTGATAAAAAATGGAATTATGAGTACCGAAAGGAACTGTTCTTGGTCCCATCGGGGAAAGGTAGGGAATATGGGTTCAAGCCGGTGAACATTTGTGTTCATACGTTTCAGTCATATAATGGTTTTTGTGAAACGTATCATGAACGACGTTTCATGAAGTACATACAAACGTACGTTAGAAATCAATCACATCCGAGACTGAATATCTACCAATATACGATCATCATACTCCAGAGGTTTGCCATCTGACATCAAACTTATGTCAAGTTCTCGATTGAAATCTTTGATTACGATTCTTTGATCATAAATACATCCCAATATAATCAAGGAAGCGTTCCATAAATTACGGGCAAGATATCGAATCATTACATTGTTTAGATGATATTGCAAAAATATGTTTTGGAGACGATCAAAGGATATAAAATGATGTTTTTTTATACCGCGTTAGACGTCGAAAGTCGATGATATCCATGACTGAATATATGCCAGACGTTTTCCATATGACATCACACTTATGTCAAGTTCTTGATTGAAATCTTCGATCACGATTCTATGATCATAAATACATCCCTTATATGAAGATTGATTGAAAACGTATATTTTCGGTATTTCATCGAATATTATCAGGAAAACTACATCTTTTATATGATGATGATATTGAAGATCGATTGATAACGTACATATTTTCGAAATATTCTATCGGATATCATCAAGAAAACGTTCCAGAAATCGGGCACAATATCGAATCATCACATTGTTTAGATGCTATTGCAAGAAAGACTTTTTGAATACAAAGCCGGATTTCAATAAAACTTACACAGATGCTTCGAAAGACCATTTTACAATCTTCAACAATAACAGGAAAATCATAATTTTCTGTAGAATATCGATTTATTTCTTCAAGAATGAGTTCGAATGACCAAAAGGGTAGTTCAAGTGATGTATTCCTGTTATAGTTAAAGTGTGAAGAAGGTGTACTCATAAATATTACTACTCGTAAAGTAATGTGACAAAGATTTCAGGGTGTTTACCAAGTATCCAGTTATTTCTCAACCCAATTGCTACTCTCAATGCGTTCTAAATATGCTCTTTTCATCACATATTTTACGCTATTTCAAAATAATATCTGTATTCAAGTATGGTAGATATTATTTATGCCTCAGATAATGCACAGTCACTATTTTCAATCATGCAAGAGAAGATGATTTCGTTTTTAACAATGTACCTATGGTAGAGACAAAATTTATTTCATTATCTTCGTTCTCGAGCGCGAATGTTGTCACTTAATGACATCCCTGGAGAAACGTAAACTTTTAAAGCATCAAAGGCTACTTGGCTAACCAGTTGTAAAAAAATGGTATTTCTTCAAAGTCAAATGACAGATTCGAAAATACAAGTGACTATTCTGAAATTGACTTGACGCTTCCTGAAACTCGAGATTCAACTGAAATACAATTGGGCTGGTGGTCGAGTGCGTTGAATCGCTGGCTTATAGTCTAGAGGGCCCGGGTTCAAATCCCGCGGCGGAAATATGTAACCAACCGAACGTTCTTGGTATCTAGATTTCAATCCTTCGGACTCTCAACGATAACCAGCCGAGTAGTACTTCGGATGACACTTGAAAAGCTAAGGTCCTCATCTTCCTTACTCATAAAAGTCTCAATGAGACTTCGAGGGTTGCTTTGCAACTAAGTTGGCGGTTAAAAACACTTTTCAAACACCGTTTCGAAACAATTGATACTTTCTGCAATATAATCGACTATTCTGAAGTTGACAAAAAAACACCTGAAAAAGGTGTAGTGTCCCAACGATCACAACTCCTCATGCAGCGGCATCACCAACCGTTCACTAACCATAAATCCATCTTCCCCCTCAGCTCGGAGACCTTTTGCTCGCCCATCCAGGCGGCGACGACCTCAAGATCACCGACTTCAGCCTAACGCGTCGTATCCAGGCGGGCTCGCACTACCCCCTCAGGTACGGCGTTCCAGAATACGTCAGCCCGGAGGCCGTCAACGGCGACGGCGTCGGCTTCGGCCATGACATGTGGAGCGTCGGCGTCATCACGTACATCCTGCTGTCGGGCAGGTCGCCCTTCAGAGGTGACAACGACAGGGAGACGTTGAACAACATCAAGGTGGGTGTTGTGTCTGTGGTAGAGATTATATTTCCTGAAGTTACCATCAGATATGGCGCCATACCTTGTGTCGGTAAAACAGAAACTGTGCTTCTGTCAGTCATATAATTATATTATTATATACCTACTTGATTATAATCATAATTATATAATTTGCCAATATGAGGGTCTATACAGACTTAGTTTTCTCACACTGGGAGAAGAGAAACAATATGCTTCCAGATATATGGAACAACTATTATTCCATGGAGTCTAAAGGTAAAAACAGACGGGGCGGTTTTCGCCGAGTCGACAGCCGAATCGGCGTAGAAGCGGCTCAAAACACACGCAAGCGTCACCGCAACTAGCGACCGAAAAAGGTTCTTGTGCTGTTGTCAAAATGTCATAATGATATTGCTGATTTATTTTTTTCTGACGAACGTTGACGTGCTGTATATTAGAATTCGAAGAGAAAGATTTGTCAATTTCAACACAATGTCGAAAGACACATTCAACATATCCTATCAATCATGAAAGCTTCGTGCTCTAAATTCTCACATATAAACTGGCAACACTGACAACAATAAAACCGCCTCGTAAACGCTCACGTCTGTATCGTCCCATATACCAACACATAATCATGTGCCGACTACAGTCGTAATGTGCTGGCCACAAAAATAATATATCATGATTGTAAAAAATAATCAAAGATCAAATGTCAAATACAGATAAACTAATCACGTCCAAAGAAGAATTACGGAAGGTGGCCTAAATGAAGTCATAAACAGATGAATCTCAAAGGCACTGAAAATATAAGTTACTGGTCAACTTTGTTAATCAACTTGAATGATAAAGCCAAGAATTCACAAACAAATGATCCCAGAAAGGGGCCGACCAGAAGAAATTAAAGGCATATCACTGATATCAATGAGAAAAATAAAGACATCAATTTGGGGCTAGGTGACACAATATTGTGTACGTGTTCTTTTGTTGAATTGTCGCTTTGAGATAAATAAAGGGTTAGATTTTGATGTGAAAATGATGACCAAAAGTCAATCGAGAACAGTTACAAATATGGTTCGAAAGACCTAAGTTTCAGTAATACCGTGATCACACGGTTTTGAAGCTAACAGACTTTTAAGTAGCAGATTCTTTATCGACAGACAGATTCATACTTTGTCCATTTTGCAAGTTGTCGCTAGACATTGCAATATCAGACTGATAGTGAAGCTCAGCAGTGTTAGTACAGTTGAAAGTTTTCTCAGTTCAAACCAGTCAGTTTGCAAGAGTCGCGAATTTCAAGTATTGCATAAGTGAAAAGTTAAGCAGATACAAAATATGTCAGTTGCCCGAAACAGTCTATAACTGCCCTTAGCAAAAGATTTCAGATCATTGACTCAGAAGTAATTTGAAAGGCACATGGTAGGGAAATATCAAGGATATTAAACTGTAAAGGATTGCTCAATCGACCAAGTTTTTCTTCAGGATGTACTGACTCCGCTCGTAATTTCATTGGCTGTTGACTATCCATCTTTGTCATTGATTTTAGTTTCAGTTTCTCACTTTATTTTTGTTATTCCACAGGAGGTTATTTTTTAAATACACGAAAGAATAATAATTGATGAGTTTTTAGTCAATATGAGAACATGAAATATCTGGACAATCAATTAATAGCCATTATTAGTTCCATTCGCAAAATTTTAAGAATAGAAATGGGATGAAAACATATGTTTTTTCATTCTTTGAAGACTGTTGTGGCCATGTGGCACTGGTTTACCTTTTTGGTTTGTGGCCGAATAATTATTGAAGTGAATTATATTCTACACAGAAATCATTTACACAGTTAATTTTGGAACCAAAGGTATTAAAAATCATGCATTTTTAATACCTTTGCTGCCTAGAATCAAAATTCAAAAGAAAATCTGCTATATGCTAGATGATTCATATATTTCATACCAGGTAAGCTCTGAAAATAGTGGTGAAATGAGGATTTATTATTAATATCCATTGTTTTTTTAGGGTACTATAAAATATTACATAGACAGAATATCGAATATATATTTCTGGATATTGTCCCAGTGCAAGTAGATATGGAAGCAATTATGAAATTGAAAATGTCCTCGGAAGTTTGTATGGTGCATGTACATTTTACATTTCAAGTATACATCATGTATCCATTATGAACTATATAGATCAATAATAAATCATTCCCTATTAAGGTAGGCATATCATTTTGCAATCAGTAGCAGTTTTTATTTCATGATATACAATAGTTTTTAATCAATCACACAGTACTTACATACTATACCATTTTCAACCAACAAATTATGTTATCTTTCACCTATATTGTTTCTGAGTGTATCCAGAAACAGTGATCTACCTATATAATGCGTCAAAAATAAAAGACTACCTATTTAGATCAAAGGATGGTGTCCATTCAAGTTCAGGGCACTGAGAAATACCTGTCATAATATGGACAGTAGGTATATGGAACAAATAAAACATTTTGATTTTATAATTTATATAATATATGATTTCCATAGTATAATACACCAACAATTTTAATTTTTTTATTATATCTACCTGATGAGTTGATTGACATTTTTCACAATTTGTTATTTTTATTGAATCGATTTCTTCAATTTAGTGATAGTTCAGTCATTACTTATTGGATGAAGATGTGATAATTTCAGGATCAGAAGAGAATATGCATTTTCTGAAATGGAGCAAAATGTTCAGAGACATTTTGGGATATGGATGATGTTATCAATATTTTCTGTCACAGCTTATTCAGTGGAACATTTGTGTTCCAATCATCTCTTCACTAGTAAATCTACAATACAAAGACAACAATAACAAGATATTACTCCTCAAGAGCATGTATTTATAATAATATACCTTCAGGGTTCATTTAGTAGGTCTTGCCATATTCCTGCTCATAATCTTGATCACATAAAATAGAACGAATCTACTGGAATCACTTGGATTACACAAAGGAAGTCTTCCAGATCGTGAAATCCACTTCTAATTGTTGTGGGTTTTGGAAAAACACATGGAAATTATTTGTTGTTTTATGTTTTGGGATTTCTTAAATCATCTACACCCTCAGGCCTGTGCTCATGCCGTGCTCATTTCCTCAGTTACATTACAGCACACAAAACAACTAATTCACAACAACTAATTCAAAAGTAAGATTTTATATATTCAGCATTTTGAATTGCATGTACTTACTTCATTCACTTATGTTAAGTACCATTTTATTTTTAATTTACTAAATTCATTCAAATTTTGAAATTTCGCAAAAAGTTTCAATGGCGACATAATAACTTCCGATGGTCGTCCTCTCGACCAATGAACAACAAGGTCGAATCAATGACGTCATTCAACGTGTTTACATTGCCAGCATAGGGATTGAGCAATCCTTTACAGTTTAATATCCTTGGGGAAACATACCGTTCATGACAGAGGGTGTCGTTTGTCGGATAGAAGCCAGGGTTTTATAAATATTGAAGTATTTGACGTTAGATTTTCTGATTAAAAAAGGTGACAAATAAAATAGCTTTGTGTATTGAACTTGATGGGATAATTACCTGTATGATTGTAAACCCGATTTTGTAATTTTGTATGTAAATTAATATGGTTCTTTCAGGAGTGAATATAAATCTTGATAACATTCCTGTATGTCAGTAGACCACCATAGTTATTTGTTGAATAAACACTTCATGTTTATATTAAGTTATCCAATGCCGTTGTTATTCATCCGCCTGTAAGACCTTACCCCATATCTGTAGCTTACCACCTCACACATATAGGACAAAGCCGCTCTTATCAGCTAGTGAGGTGTGCAGCACATACCTAACAGCTATTTGGAACCAATTAGAATGTGATCCTGATTGATTAATTTTTTATAGGAAGATATATATATATTATTGTGTTATGAACATCGTCAGCAGAAGGCGGTAAATTGGAGAAAAAATATATCACAACGACCATTGCGATTTCAAAATAATTGATAGAGACTCTGTACCTAATGTAAATCTGATTTTCTAGTCTGGCAAGTGGGTGTTCGAAGACAGTTGGTGGTCAAACATCAGCATCGAAGCCAGAGATTTCATCAGCAGACTGTTGGTCTACGACACCGAAACGAGGATGGACGTCAGAACGTCTTTGCGGCATTCTTGGCTGGAAAGAGCTGACAAGAGATACTCGGATGAGTATCGTATCAGTAGCTCGTACCTCAGTGATTATTGGAGGTTGTACAGGTGAGTACGCTTGTACAGGCAACTTGTTTCTTTCTTCAATTTGGTGAGCTCAACATTTTTACCACCACGCCCCCTTGAAGTTGAATGCTCAGGATCGGATATCTCCTCATCCCAATTCCATTTCATTTAACTTACTTACGTATTGACTTCACCATGTTGCTTTTGGAGATCCTTTTATTCTCAATGTCAGGGTGTGTCTGAGAAATATGTATAATATGATGATTGAACTGAACCCACCTCACCCACCTATATATCCAAAATGCTCCGCTTAGCTGCCACAATAAAGCGTTGAAATTGAATATAAACGCATGCCAAATATCAAATATTATAGATATAATATATCTCAATACGTAAGTATTAATCTGCAACAATAATAATAATGATGAAAGTTATAATAATGATGAAAATTATTGCCTATAGTACATATAATGTTATCAATAAATGCAACAAAATTCTCATGAAGTGAAACTTTGAGTGGGGTGAAAATTCCATAACATGAAAAAAAACATTGAATTGTTTAAATGTAATCATTGAAAAAAATCAATTGGAATGATATATATGTCACATATTAATTTTAACGATCGTTTTCTGCTAATCATTTAAATTTTATAGGAATAAAACGATCTTCTTTATTATTCAATTTTTTCTGGAATCACAAAAAATGTTTCCTATTACATTGATATGATTTTTTGTATATTTATCAACATTATATAAGTCATTTCTCTTCTAAGTTATATTATTTTTCATCTCGTTTCATATGAATGATTCATAAAATTCATACTATCTGTATCTTTGAAAATATAAATCCAAAATCGATAGACATACAATTGAACAATATAAAATTTCATACTTTCTTATAGAGACTATCAGACAAAAACATATGTTTTCGATTATATATTATTTTTGAAAATTGTATTTGTATCATTGTGAATAATGCCAATCAACTCTCAATGAGTGAACAAATAGAAAATATTGCATAAATATTTGAATAGTGGCGTAGACCAGGTTAAATGATGTTTGAATCAACTTTAAATTGAAGGAATATGCATATATACATCAATATTGGAATATAGTGTTTGAAAAGTGTTTTTAAACGCCAACTCAGTTGCAAAGCAACCCTCGTAAGTCTAATAGGTATATGATAGCAAAATATATGTATTAGTTACCTGCAACCTTTTACCATATCCACTGTGTTTCTACTCACGTAATGAAGTATACAGAAAAATTATAAAAAAAGACTTGAGAAAAAAATCAAGAAATGAAAAAGTGTGGTAGAAATCGAGATTTAGATATTAAAAAACCCTATACCTAGTTTCAAAATATCGGGATAATAGGCCATGTTGACTGATAATCGATTGAGGTTCATGATCGCATTCCTGCTGTGCATTTCTATGGTTATTTTTATCGAATTCTTTTCGGTGGTCGAAACAATTGGCACGAAACCTTCAGCGCAGTTCGGTTCGATAAGTAGATCAAAATGGATGATCTCAAAAGATATTTTGTTGAGAATAGTAAATCCACAGAAGATATGGAAGAAGTGTTCAGATATCATTTGAAGTTCAATGGTGGGGCCGACAAATTGCTTGCCCTCAAGAAAATTTGCCATATTTCCGAATATGAAATCAACAAGATAGAAATGCTTTTAGCGTAAGTTCTCATGAAAGTTTATGATATTTGAAGGCATGGTCAATACAATGCCTTGCTCATCTAGTCAAGTGACACAAGGTTCCTACTGTAACTTCAGAGTGGGATCACTGAGATTTTCTGACGGATATCAGCGCTTTCCAAACTTCTGAATACTTTTCGCATACTTCCGTACATGGTGCTCAAAAATGGCGCTGAATTTCGCTGTATGAGATATTCCAATAGCCTTTGAAGATAGAGAGAGAGTCGCTCACTACTTTCCGAGAACCTTCGTCATAGTGCGTTCTCAACTTTTTCTAACACTTGCGATCATTGCTATATTATTCTCGAATAATCAACATTGGGTTTGTGTCTATGAAGTTCGATTATATACTTATACAAAATGAAGCTATGTCAATTGAAAAATATATAAATTGCAGGATCGTGGCCAAATTCTATTGACTTCTAAGAACCATCCAACCCAAGCTAGTCATCATATCCTCAATCCTTGTAACTCATTCTGCCTCTTGATATCCTTGATCCATCAAATGAAATTTTGTGCTGCAGTATGAAAAGTGAGCTAATATTATTCATTTTATTGTGATATCAATAAATATCAACTAACTTTCCAATTTTTTCTAATGGTCCCTCAGAAGAATCTCCGTTTTCCTATTATTATTCATTTCGCTTTCGCAACATTCATTTTGAGTTTCATTCCATCAACAAGATTTTTTACGCTGAATTTATCACCTTATCTTATATTCGTTGAGACACAACATTCATTTTCGGCAAAGATTATGCTTTGAAAACCTCAGTTTTTATTCAATTATTAGTTTCCATCAGCGTCATGCGAAATAAAATTTGTGGTGGTTCAGATTTTGAGGAAGTGTCACCGCTTGTTACTTGAAACTCGTTGATAGAAGGTCTTTTTTTTAAACTCGATTCTTCATCCCTAATCTAGAAGTAAATTTTGTCAGTCCTAAGGCACCCATATTTCAATCTGATTGGTTAGTAAATTCTCCTATCAATACCTATTAGCCAATTACATTGATTTCATCGAATATCATCCCCCAAAATTTATTCGAAGGCGGGTCTTCGTCAGAATCTTCTCTATGTTGCATTTTCAAGTTGCTCGCAAGTATTTTTTCGGCTGTTCTGATGACTTTTCAGAATTACATCGTAGCTAACAGCTTCCATGACCAAAGTCTCAAATCCATCTGCAACAAAATATCGCACAATGAAATGTTCCTCCTCGGAGCCATATATTGAGTCTGTGACTTATTAATGTATCCTCGGAATCGATATGAGCTTATCAAGTCACTCGTATTGAACTTCATCTTATGTCGTCTCAAATTTCAAGAGTTTATATAGATTGTCAGACTTCCGTTAAATTTTCGATGCAATATTTCTTCAGATCGATGGTCCCTGCTGATGTAAACATATCATGGAGAGGTTATTTGAGGTCAAAGTGGACTAGAACCGGCTTTTTATATCTACTCAGGAGACCAGAATACTAACCCTGTCGATAGTATCACTGTCTTGTTGCTCTCCACATAATGATAATTTCATCTGCAAATAAATGATATTCAGAACCAAAAATATATAATTCAGTTACAAAAAAGTAGTTTTGGCGTGTTCTTTTCAGGGAATGGTACGACAACGCATCTTCCAGAAGATGGTTCAGACGCAGACCTCTGGAAGGAGCCTTCACTCACCCGTCGAAGATGGTATATCCGCCCGGGGATTACGACTCCCCCAGAGCCACTCCCGCTCCCCTCGACAAGACTCCGAGGACCAAGTCCACGTGGGAGGACCAGCTGCCCACCAGATCACCCCTCAATTACGAAATCGGTGTTTTCAAATCTGAGAGCCAGTGAGTGACATTTATCAACCGTAGATTCATATTTTCATGTTCTCGAACTCTTTCAGTTATCAAAACGGCCCTGACACATATCTGCTACAACTGCGAGATGTCGATTTTCCTGTCAGGTTGCGTGAGTACATGAAAGTGGCTGGAAATAGAGGGCCTGGATCTGGTTACATACTGTCAAACGAAAACGGTTACGACTGGAGGGTGAGTAAGGCTGATTCAAAAATGCAGAATTGGAAACATTAATATCGTCAATGAACAAACTGTAGTCGTAATGTCCTGTGGGTGATTTTCCAATACAGTACCTAATCCAGTTAGAAAACTCTCAATATGCTGACTAGTTGATGATCTGTATTATTATCTTATTCTTAATTGTAATATCCCTACAATTAGGGACGATATTGTTATCATCAAATATTCGATAGCCACATGATACATGCTCATTCTGATTTTTCTCCAGACTCCCATCATCCATGAGAGGCGCAGATTCACTGACGTCATGGATGAAGAAATCGACGATGAAAGGAAGGCTCGCATCAACCGTTATGGCGCTGCAGACCGTGATCCGGCTGTGAGGAGAATAAGGCATGAGCTAGGTGAGGTTCGCAGTAAAGGGTGTCTATAAATGATTACAACATCATAGTAAGGATATCATTAAAATATATTTTTTGTTGAAGGTTCTCGTTTGGATACTTATGTAGAAGCAGAAGCATTCCTCGAAGCGAAACAAGAGGGACGATTGCCGTTTTTCAGAGAAAAATCGCATCTTACTGCAATGCAAGAGGGAAAAGATTTGGAACTCACCTGTTTAGCTGTCGGAGATCCTCAGCCGATTGTCCAGTGGTTCAAGTGAGTAGTACATTCCTAGAATTGTATAGGTAACTGCAAGTTTTCCAGATATTATTCTCCATAAGTGTCATATAGAGAAAACCATTGTTTGAATCTCGCTGAGTTGAGTGCAGCTTCAGGGTATAATCACTTTTCCTGCGAATGGATTCACATTCATTTCGTGTTTTCAGGAATGACGCGATCATTGCCGAATCCCACCGCATAAAAATCACAACAGACGAAGATGGCAGATCGCACTTCAAGCTCACGCCAGCCCTGTCCTTCGACCAGGGCCTGTACAAGGTGGTGGCTCGCAACAAGATCGGCCAGACCATCGCGCGGACCAGGATCGTATTGGGCCTGGTGCCAGACGAGCCGGATAGTCCAGAGGCCTCCCAGATGTCCGACAGCGAGATCCTTTTGACGTGGAAACAGCCCAAGTTTGATGGAAACGCGCCCGTTATATGTTACAGGTGAGTGATGGAGATTTATCGAATCACTCTTTAGGGTTTACAGGGACGCAACTGAAGATGGTGGTTTTTATAAAATATTGTACCATCGTAGATATTGTTGGGTTATTGTTTCAATTTGCTATTCTTCAATTATAAATGATGTGTCTAAGATAGATTGAATTTCAAAAATTACAATCACTTTATACTGTCACTTCCACATAATCGGAAGCTGGTATACAGTACGCAAAGGAGAAACTCAATGTCAATCATACAACACAGTGATGGTTCCATTCTCTAGGAGGTGAAAGTACGAACTCAAACCAACTCTGAATGGAACCCAGCTCAAATTTTCCAAAGGCATTATAATCATTTGGTAAGACATGGGGGGTCTGGTATTACTAAACGGTCATCAAACCCATGGTCGCTATGCTTCATTAATACAAGTGGAGCTTCTGAACACGCGATTAGCTTTTTTCTGAAGCAGGAGATCTGATTGGACATCTGAAGATTTGAAAGAAATTCCCTATAAATTATGTCTAAACCAACAAAATCTGCACAAAGAAAAGATCTCAACTGGGAAGGGTTTCATTAGTGTGGTACACTGATGGATCCAAGTTGTATGGAACAGCTTTCAGGCCCTTGGTGATACCTCTATCGTCTTTCAAGCAGAAGTACATGCTATAGAGAAATGTGCCTAGGAGCGCCTCGAAAGGGATACTCGAAGTTCAAAAATCTATATTCTATCAGAAAGCCAAGCAGCACTAAAAGCTCTGAAGTCATACACTCGTGAGTCTGAGCTGACTTGGGACTGTAAACAATCCCTGAGACAACTATAGCAGCGAACAACCAGGTCACTTTGATTTGATGTGGGTGTCAAGTCATGAGTGAGTTAGAGGCAACGAGAAAGTAGACTGCCTTGCCATAGAAGGGGCAAATACACAATTTCTCAGCCCAGAATCCTTCTGTGTACTTTCCAATGCCCACTTAAAAAAATAGGTCCGACGATGGGATAATGTTCCAGGACAAATACAAGTGAACCCATCACGAAGAAGGGCTACACTGTTTCTTGGGTTGGACAAGAAAGACTTGGAACCTGTAACGGGAGTTCAAATTCAACATGTTATTTCATTCTCTTGACTGATGTGATTAACCTTTTTCCTCAGTCGTCGTAGGGTGGGACGGCAATAATAAGTGTTGACATGTGTATTAGTTCTTCTCTTCTTTTCGATATTATCGAATTCATCATTGTTCTTTTTCTTTCAAATTTGCTTCAAAAATGTAGTATCTGTTCTAGTCTGTGTCAAAGACAAAATTTTGATGGGCACATTTGAAAGTATGAGATACTTCGTTGAAGTAGTTCCCTACTCATTGTGAAGTTAAGTTTACGAATGAACTAGTAATCTTTTATTTTTTTAATGAAATATTCATATCGAATACGAGGATTGGTGCCTCTCACCAAAATTATTTTGTTTTCAATTCATCTCAATAAAGCTATGCCATATTGATTGAGTCCAAATGTTTTCATTAAATTGCTTAGTTTTACTGCTATTCTCATAAAGTTTTCTGTTTTGATTATTCTCTCTTGCTGACGTCCTCTTCATATTTCTTCTATTGAACATACTTATATATACGATTGAATGAATTCTCTCAATTCTTCGTTACAGGCTGGAATACAAGATGGCCGACGAGTCTGAGTGGATCAAGAAGGCTGACAATATCGACCATGAATTTTATCTGATCAGCGGTTTGGAATCCAACAAGAGTTACATTTTCAGATTGGCGGCTAAAAATTCGATCGGATGGAGCGAATCTGGAGTACCTTCAGCACCCATCATGACTAAGCCTTCAGGTCAGTGCTTGAGGAAATTATTCGATATTTTTCGAAAGAATCGTTCAATTTTAAAATCCTTCAATTCTGTCGATCAACAGGAACACCAAAAATAAAATTGAGCAGTGCGATGTTGCATTTGCAACAAATCACTGATAGTGGTAAACTTGCTGAAGAAGAAACGAATATCCAGTATGACTATAGTACAGAAACGACACCGATAGAATGGGAGGAATCCGATGTACAAGAAAACTTCAATTTTATTTCAGAAATAGCAAGGTTGGTATTATCGTATATACATACCGGGTGTAAATTTGAAAACATTCAATGCGAATATCTCGCGAAATAAAAGAGTTAGAAAAACGCCGTTTGGCACAAATGCTAAAGAGTTAGGGGGAACTAGAACCACCATATTTCAGTGAAGGGATGAGTCACCCCGTCGGCGCGACACACCCCAACTTTGAAATGTCAAATGGCAATACCTCTTTTGTGATACCTCAAATTTATTCTACTAAGCACTCGAAATACAATTCAATAAACACTTACTTGAATCACTTCGATATTCGCTACACGAATCTCAATGTTCACAATTCTAGCTTTCTTTCCAAAACTGACTCTTTCTCAACTCTAACTGACTGTTCGCGACACTGCGGTCCTTTATATAGGCACAAAACATTCATTCTAGTGAATTCACTCATTCTACAGAAATAACAGAAAGTAACTAGAACTACCGTTGACCTTCAGCAATGAATCATCCTAATTAGGTACGTCGGCGACCGATGTTATCGCGAGGCCATGAATCACACTCGGAACACAGCACAGTCCGTAACAATATCATTCATCAAAAGTGAAAACACAAGAGTTTTTTCATCTAATCAATTTTTGTCAGTAAACGGAATATGTAATTTTTGAGTGAAACTACTGCTGGAAAAATGTTGAGTTATTGAAAATTCTTATCTGAAAGAAAGAATTTCTAGTGTTTTTGGCAAGATAAATATGATTGAATATATGTTAATGAAATTGATATGATGTGAGATCTATTCCATATCCTGAAGGATATAGGGTGCTAGAGTTTCAATAAAGAATGATTAGATTGGTATAACCCTAGTTATCTATGCAAGAAGCTATTTCTGGATGGATGGATGGATGGATGGATGGATGGATGGATGGATGGATGGATGGATGGATGGATGGATGGATGGATGGATGGATGGATGGATGGATGGATGGATGGATGGATGGATGGATGGATGGATGGATGGATGGATGGATGGATGGATGGATGGATGGATGGATGGATGGATGGATGGATGGATGGATGGATGGATGGATGGATGGATGGATGGATGGATGGATGGATGGATGGATGGATGGATGGATGGATGGATGGATGGATGGATGGATGGATGGATGGATGGATGGATGGATGGATGGATGGATGGATGGATGGATGGATGGATGGATGGATGGATGGATGGATGGATGGATGGATGGATGGATGGATGGATGGATGGATGGATGGATGGATGGATGGATGGATGGATGGATGGATGGATGGATGGATGGATGGATGGATGGATGGATGGATGGATGGATGGATGGATGGATGGATGGATGGATGGATGGATGGATGGATGGATGGATGGATGGATGGATGGATGGATGGATGGATGGATGGATGGATGGATGGATGGATGGATGGATGGATGGATGGATGGATGGATGGATGGATGGATGGATGGATGGATGGATGGATGGATGGATGGATGGATGGATGGATGGATGGATGGATGGATGGATGGATGGATGGATGGATGGATGGATGGATGGATGGATGGATGGATGGATGGATGGATGGATGGATGGATGGATGGATGGATGGATGGATGGATGGATGGATGGATGGATGGATGGATGGATGGATGGATGGATGGATGGATGGATGGATGGATGGATGGATGGATGGATGGATGGATGGATGGATGGATGGATGGATGGATGGATGGATGGATGGATGGATGGATGGATGGATGGATGGATGGATGGATGGATGGATGGATGGATGGATGGATGGATGGATGGATGGATGGATGGATGGATGGATGGATGGATGGATGGATGGATGGATGGATGGATGGATGGATGGATGGATGGATGGATGGATGGATGGATGGATGGATGGATGGATGGATGGATGGATGGATGGATGGATGGATGGATGGATGGATGGATGGATGGATGGATGGATGGATGGATGGATGGATGGATGGATGGATGGATGGATGGATGGATGGATGGATGGATGGATGGATGGATGGATGGATGGATGGATGGATGGATGGATGGATGGATGGATGGATGGATGGATGGATGGATGGATGGATGGATGGATGGATGGATGGATGGATGGATGGATGGATGGATGGATGGATGGATGGATGGATGGATGGATGGATGGATGGATGGATGGATGGATGGATGGATGGATGGATGGATGGATGGATGGATGGATGGATGGATGGATGGATGGATGGATGGATGGATGGATGGATGGATGGATGGATGGATGGATGGATGGATGGATGGATGGATGGATGGATGGATGGATGGATGGATGGATGGATGGATGGATGGATGGATGGATGGATGGATGGATGGATGGATGGATGGATGGATGGATGGATGGATGGATGGATGGATGGATGGATGGATGGATGGATGGATGGATGGATGGATGGATGGATGGATGGATGGATGGATGGATGGATGGATGGATGGATGGATGGATGGATGGATGGATGGATGGATGGATGGATGGATGGATGGATGGATGGATGGATGGATGGATGGATGGATGGATGGATGGATGGATGGATGGATGGATGGATGGATGGATGGATGGATGGATGGATGGATGGATGGATGGATGGATGGATGGATGGATGGATGGATGGATGGATGGATGGATGGATGGATGGATGGATGGATGGATGGATGGATGGATGGATGGATGGATGGATGGATGGATGGATGGATGGATGGATGGATGGATGGATGGATGGATGGATGGATGGATGGATGGATGGATGGATGGATGGATGGATGGATGGATGGATGGATGGATGGATGGATGGATGGATGGATGGATGGATGGATGGATGGATGGATGGATGGATGGATGGATGGATGGATGGATGGATGGATGGATGGATGGATGGATGGATGGATGGATGGATGGATGGATGGATGGATGGATGGATGGATGGATGGATGGATGGATGGATGGATGGATGGATGGATGGATGGATGGATGGATGGATGGATGGATGGATGGATGGATGGATGGATGGATGGATGGATGGATGGATGGATGGATGGATGGATGGATGGATGGATGGATGGATGGATGGATGGATGGATGGATGGATGGATGGATGGATGGATGGATGGATGGATGGATGGATGGATGGATGGATGGATGGATGGATGGATGGATGGATGGATGGATGGATGGATGGATGGATGGATGGATGGATGGATGGATGGATGGATGGATGGATGGATGGATGGATGGATGGATGGATGGATGGATGGATGGATGGATGGATGGATGGATGGATGGATGGATGGATGGATGGATGGATGGATGGATGGATGGATGGATGGATGGATGGATGGATGGATGGATGGATGGATGGATGGATGGATGGATGGATGGATGGATGGATGGATGGATGGATGGATGGATGGATGGATGGATGGATGGATGGATGGATGGATGGATGGATGGATGGATGGATGGATGGATGGATGGATGGATGGATGGATGGATGGATGGATGGATGGATGGATGGATGGATGGATGGATGGATGGATGGATGGATGGATGGATGGATGGATGGATGGATGGATGGATGGATGGATGGATGGATGGATGGATGGATGGATGGATGGATGGATGGATGGATGGATGGATGGATGGATGGATGGATGGATGGATGGATGGATGGATGGATGGATGGATGGATGGATGGATGGATGGATGGATGGATGGATGGATGGATGGATGGATGGATGGATGGATGGATGGATGGATGGATGGATGGATGGATGGATGGATGGATGGATGGATGGATGGATGG
Organism: Chrysomela aeneicollis; assembly: GCA_029955515.1. Classification (NCBI taxonomy): domain Eukaryota; kingdom Metazoa; phylum Arthropoda; class Insecta; order Coleoptera; family Chrysomelidae; genus Chrysomela; species Chrysomela aeneicollis. The sequence goes on along the minus strand of JARUHQ010000018.1, from coordinate 3,828,452 downwards.
ATGGATGGATGGATGGATGGATGGATGGATGGATGGATGGATGGATGGATGGATGGATGGATGGATGGATGGATGGATGGATGGATGGATGGATGGATGGATGGATGGATGGATGGATGGATGGATGGATGGATGGATGGATGGATGGATGGATGGATGGATGGATGGATGGATGGATGGATGGATGGATGGATGGATGGATGGATGGATGGATGGATGGATGGATGGATGGATGGATGGATGGATGGATGGATGGATGGATGGATGGATGGATGGATGGATGGATGGATGGATGGATGGATGGATGGATGGATGGATGGATGGATGGATGGATGGATGGATGGATGGATGGATGGATGGATGGATGGATGGATGGATGGATGGATGGATGGATGGATGGATGGATGGATGGATGGATGGATGGATGGATGGATGGATGGATGGATGGATGGATGGATGGATGGATGGATGGATGGATGGATGGATGGATGGATGGATGGATGGATGGATGGATGGATGGATGGATGGATGGATGGATGGATGGATGGATGGATGGATGGATGGATGGATGGATGGATGGATGGATGGATGGATGGATGGATGGATGGATGGATGGATGGATGGATGGATGGATGGATGGATGGATGGATGGATGGATGGATGGATGGATGGATGGATGGATGGATGGATGGATGGATGGATGGATGGATGGATGGATGGATGGATGGATGGATGGATGGATGGATGGATGGATGGATGGATGGATGGATGGATGGATGGATGGATGGATGGATGGATGGATGGATGGATGGATGGATGGATGGATGGATGGATGGATGGATGGATGGATGGATGGATGGATGGATGGATGGATGGATGGATGGATGGATGGATGGATGGATGGATGGATGGATGGATGGATGGATGGATGGATGGATGGATGGATGGATGGATGGATGGATGGATGGATGGATGGATGGATGGATGGATGGATGGATGGATGGATGGATGGATGGATGGATGGATGGATGGATGGATGGATGGATGGATGGATGGATGGATGGATGGATGGATGGATGGATGGATGGATGGATGGATGGATGGATGGATGGATGGATGGATGGATGGATGGATGGATGGATGGATGGATGGATGGATGGATGGATGGATGGATGGATGGATGGATGGATGGATGGATGGATGGATGGATGGATGGATGGATGGATGGATGGATGGATGGATGGATGGATGGATGGATGGATGGATGGATGGATGGATGGATGGATGGATGGATGGATGGATGGATGGATGGATGGATGGATGGATGGATGGATGGATGGATGGATGGATGGATGGATGGATGGATGGATGGATGGATGGATGGATGGATGGATGGATGGATGGATGGATGGATGGATGGATGGATGGATGGATGGATGGATGGATGGATGGATCATGTGAAGTTATGGGCCTCCTTAAAAATCCACATGTCACCAATCAACACCATGTATGAATACATAAACTCGATCTCAGAAGAGCGCTGAGACTTCGAACCATTAATGACACCCCTCCACAACATTCCCCAGGGGACGATTCTCGTTGGTGCTGAAGGCGGTGGACAAGAAGCGGGACGCCGTGGTGGTGGCCAAAATCCTCGAGTACGGCGACGGCAGGCGGTCGGACGTCGACGGCGAATTTGCCGCCCTGCGGTCGCTCAGGCACGAACGCATCGCCGGCCTTTTGGCGGCCCACCGCGTCGACAACACGGCCGTGTTCGTGTTGGAGAAGCTGCAGGGCGCCGACATCTTGACGTACCTGTCGAGCAAGCACGAGTACAGTGAGCAGACAGTCGCCACGATCGTCAGCCAGGTGGGTTTCGGTGTTCAGAAGGAGTTTACCCTGTTACGATAACGATGACCTGATTGGTCTATACTCTATTTCATCACCATTTTTTGAACGAAATCTGTTGATGTCTGCTTCGCGGTCGGTCCATTTCAACTGTTGAACTGACACTCCTTGAAATTATGCAACAAGCTATCAACAGTTGAAATTCATATGAACTCCATAACTAATCACTTTATGATTTTAAATCTACCCTAAACATTGAAAATATTCAAGTTGCAGAAAAAAAATAGTAGGTACCTACTAATGCAAGAAATTAAATCTATAGATGAACAATTGTAATAATGTTGCATGAAAGGGTTCGATATCAAGCGCCACTCATGTACCATCAAATGTCTTTATTCATCCAGTTATAAGTAGGTATCTATGAATTGATTTTTATGCCCTCCATAACATGGTAGGATGGTAGGTATTAGGTTCATATAATAATTATGTTATGATGACAATACTACCATGCAATTATAAACATATAAATAACAGAGTACAGTATGATACAATATTATACCCAGTACACAATAATTGAAAGGTATAATTCAATTCTGAAGATAATTATTAACAAAGCTCAGTGTAAGTGTTTGAAGTGCCTCAGCTAGATATTTTGCTTGGATCATTCCTAATATTTCAGTGCCGGCTTGTTGGATACGAATGATAAGTTCCTTTCTTGTTTGGACTGGTGTCGCGTATAGTCCTTATCTTTTGAAGTACCCCAAAAATAAAATAAGAAATAGAAATACAAATGATTCGAGTCGGGCGACCTGGAAGGCCAATCAATATCACATAACCAAAAAATCTAACGAAGTGATCTGGAGCCCCATCCAGTTGGACGAATTTCGTACAATAATAAAACTAAAGCGAAACATGGGCAAAATTAACATATTTTAGAACGAAAGCTTATTCATCTGGAAAACGATTAGTTCCTCTAAAAAAATGGAAAAGCAAGGAAAGCATCCGAATTCCCCATTTAGTGACTGAAAAATGTCAGAGGTGTACCATAAAAAAAGTTGAGGGGAAATATGGAGCCTTTACCCACCAAAAAGTATCACCCTGTAGATTTCAAAAATATTCAAAACGCATTATCTTTCAGAAAGTATGTCACGCCAAATTTCAAATTGATATGTTCAAAAGTTAACGAGATATTTTAAAAAATAATTAAACTTTGACCCCCTATAGCTCCGCTACTGATCGGGATCGAAGTAATGTTCATGTGAACTTTTTTGATTTATATGATTTATCACCCATTTCAGTTTTTTTCCTTAAACCTGAATCACCCTGTATATTATATAGAAGCATTGAAGAGATATCAGTTCTTTAAAATATAACTTTTTTGTTCCAGTAGGTGTGAAATCTCAGAAAATATTTGAAAATGAGCGCAACCATGTCATCGGAATGTGGTTCTAGTTCAACCCTAGCATACTTGGACCAAAGATGATCCCAATATCCAATAACGATGCAATAATGCCTTCATAGAATATATAAATAGTATATATTTTTGAAATCGAGAAAGAAAGAACTTTCGAAAATTGTTATAATATACAGGTGGTTTCTTTTAAAATGTAAAAAGTTATAGACAGTTCCTGTATAGGTATATTAAATGATGTATTCAACTGGAAACAATTTATAATCAAAGGAAACGACACCTCATTCAAATCATCAGTTTTTCCAAAACTCGAAAATCTTTTTTTGTTGTTAAAACCGTGAAATCCATAGCCAATCACAATGTACGTCTTTAAGACGTCTCAAAGATGTACTTTGGCTGATTCGAAACATCGAAAAAAGGAGCTAACATAAAAGTACCCATGCCCCTTAACTAAGCTGAAAAAAAAACACCACTGAACAGATCTTCGTACAGAATGAAACAACAAAATCATCTACCAGCAGGAATGTTTCTATAATTCAACCCAAAGTTCAATCTATAGCGAGCTTTGTACGGAAAACTTTCTCAGCCCCTATGTTTTTTGGCAGACCCTCGACGGATTGCAATACCTGCACTGGAGAGGCCTCTGCCATTTGGACCTTCAACCAGACAACGTGGTCATGTGTGGCGTGAGATCTGTGCAAGTGAAGTTAGTCGATTTGGGATCAGCGCACAGGGTCACAAAATTGGGAACGAAAGTCCCAGTCTTGGGTCATCCGGATTATATCTGTGAGTAGAAAAGATATTTTTTCTGTATTCGCTGAAAAATGCCTACTTTCTCGGAACAACTTCAAACGATGATATAGGACGTATATATTATTTTACCCAGTTGGCCATAATCAGTTCGTGTGAATTTTGCCGGGCTAGGCTGTGAAAATGGATAATCAAAAATTACTATATGCATTTCATATCAAGATGATAGTGTATTCAACGATGAACCAATGTTATTAATTGTGTTTAATTGATATCAAGTTTTCTATACCTTCAGACCAATATATTATTTTTCTTCATCTCGTGTATTTTTATTATTGAATTTTCCGTTGTTTCAGCTCCCGAAGTACTAGCTGAAGAACCAGCGTTCCCGCAATCCGACATCTGGTCAGTGGGCGTCCTAACATACATAATGTTGTCGGGAATCGTGCCATTCCGTGGGCAAGACGAAAACGAGAGCCGTCAAAATATATTGTTCGTGCGCTACAGATTCGAGCACCTCTTCCAAGAAGTCTCCCAAGAGGCAACCAGATTCCTGATGCTCCTCTTCAAACGTCACCCCAAGTGAGTAGGAATAACAAACAATCAAGTTGTCCAAATATTGTATCGCGGTCTTCGATAACTCCCAAACGAGATGATGAGATATAGAAATATGATGCTGTTTTTACTGTTCGAAAGATGCCCCTCGTGTGTACATACTAAAATTGATGTTTTGGTTTATATATAGGGTGTTCACGTACGGAATGTCACACCAAACTTACATATTCTGAATGGAACACCCTAAATTCTCCCTGGAAAGCTGATTTCATGGATCTATCTCACTTTGGATCTAGCTGAAACGATTACAGAGATATATGATGTGAAAAATCGAAAATTTTCAACTTCAGGAATCTTTTCTTGTCGCATCTTTCCATTATTGGTCAAAATTAACTTTCTTATATGATATTTGATCAAATCACAAACAGGGTGGTTCAGAATTCTGAATTCATTGTTATTTTAATTGAATCACCCTGTATTCCATATTATTTTCAAAACCTTCTTCAACCAATACTCTTATTGACCAAGCAAGTTGTTTCAATTGACCCTTCTCAGAATAGAAAGTTATCATGGCGGATTTTGACATTTTACAGATTGAGGTAAAAATTTGACATTTGACAAAATAAGTGTTCCATGTCAAAATTGAATTAAAATGGGAACAAATGCAAATTCCAGAATAATATTCTTTTTCTTTGTGCCTCTCAGTTCTAAGAAATATCTATATCGATATTCGCTATATCAACACTAATTCATATCATGCAGAGAACCTACACATGAGTACAAGTTTATCCTATATATATTGTATGAAATCTGATTGAAAAAGAAATCTATTGCGATATCCTCACATACACACGACAGGGTATAGCGTCCAGACAGCAGGCTGATGGCGTCATCTTGACCAAAATTTTTGGTGATTATTGATCCGCGACGTCCCAACCCATAAAAATATCGTTATTTATGAGCAGTTTCAACATATGTCACTAGAAAGCAATTTGGTTTGTGAAACGTACAGACGTCATTTTCATAACATCTAAGAAGCAGTGTTTCAATATGACGTCGATATAGGCCGTCATCATATCGTCTATGCGTCATTTGCTGTCGTCAAATTGACGTCACGAAATGACGTCTATGGGCTGTTACATTATCACGTCGTCCTACCGTCATTATGACGTCATCTTTCAGGTCAAATGGACGTCTGCGACGACACAAAGAGTTCGTCAAAATGACGTCATTCTACTGCCTGGGTTGTGATCGAAATGTATCATCAAATGCCGGGTGAACTGATTCATTGATTGACATGCTGTGTAAATTTGCAGCAAGAGGCCATCTCCTGAGGAATGCCACGAAAACAGATGGTTGCTGCCCACAGACTACATGATTAAAAAGCGCGAGCGAGCCGTTTTCCTGGGACACCGTCTCAAGGACTACGCTGACGAGTACCACAGCGAGAGGGAGCAACTTTCGCAGAAATCCAAGAGCCTGTTAGGTATCAAGGTGATACGATCCCACAGCATAGAAGAGGAACTGTTGACTGCTCCGTAGTAACATTTTCTGAATAGCTATTCGAATATATATTGTAAATAAAAAGTGATGAGGGAAGAAATATGGGTTACACCTGAGTACCATATGTGATTATTTAGTTTAGAATGGAGCCTGTGTGATACGTCAATCGCTGTGCCAGATGCTGTATAGGAAGACCAAGATCAACAAATGGTTCTGGTGAATTTTTTTTCATGACGAAATCTTGATTATTGTGGCAGATTTAGTACGAGATATACCGGGTGTCAACGGAATCTATTAGGTAAGCCATAACTTTTAGAATATCAGATGTATCAAAATGAGATATGGCATAGGTAAATGCGGTATGTGAATAGTTTTCACGCCTACTTCAGGTACTTACTTATTTATTTCAATATTGCACAATCATATAATTATGCCAACTTTCCTTATTCCTTTATCTATTATAATAGTCACTGATGAAACTTTGCGATTGTAATTTTCTGACATCAACCGAGGTCTTTAGATTAGTTTACTTCCGATCATGTCCACCTAAATAGATATATATGCCACATTGAAATTGATTAAAAAAGGTAAGCGTTACAACTTTCAAAAATGTCATATTCTGATCCACTATTGTCTCAAAAACTAAAAGTTTTAGGAATTTATAGGGTGTTCCATTTAAATATTCAAACCCGGAAGTGACCAGCGAGTGAAAAATCTACGAAAACTTTCCTCTTCACATATAATTCTCCTATAATATATATCTAATATTGATACATCTATAATATTTCAGAAGTAATGCGTTTATATTTGATAGATTTTTTGACACCCGGTATATGCCCTACGGGCTCAATAAATTTGTGAGTTCAATATCGAGTTTTGTTTGGTAAGTACCACATATTATGTTGGTATCGGTACTCGCCATAATATTTATAACCAGTCAGAATAATTTATTGTTGATTTTTTTGAAACTTAAAAAGTAGGTATACTACCGTTTTGTTTGTTTCCAACTACATATTCCTCATCATGTTTCAATAAATAAAAAAAAATGATGCAGGCATGTGTTTGTTAATTTTTACATTGATTCCCCTAACTGATTCATATTATTGGTGCTTTTTGGAAAACGAAGAGAGAAAAAATATTGTACTCATTCGCCTCCTTCCACAGGTATATGGTATTATTAGACTGGTAAAAAATTATAGGTTGGTACAAATCGTTTTGCAAAAAAAATACTCATTTGCGGCCGTAATGCGGCCATTTGGAACCGTCGGAAAAGTATGACATGGTGATTTTCGTGGGTGGCTACTATTTTTTTTCGTCGGTATGGTGGGGGCTGTAAGGCACATCGGAGAAGTATGGCATTACGCTATCGATTATCAGAAAAAACAAGAACTTTTGTGTAACAAATCGTTCGACACTTCATAGTGGTACAAATAATTTTAAATTTTGTGTCACAATCTTCCGGTCTATGGATAAAAGTCAAACCGCAGTGATCTCAAAGTATTTTAGGATAGGTATATCTGATCATTGACCGATCCCACGAAAAAAAGTTAGGTGAAAAGTTAAATGGCGGCTTTTGACAGCTGTCACTTATTTTTGTGTTTTATGCCCCGTGATATACTTTCTAAATGGCCGAAAACTGTCATCAGCTGTCATTATATTGCGGAAATTCGAATATATGATATTATAACTAATATTTTCCACAATATAACAAAACTGTGTTTACATCGCCCTGCCAGAGATAAAACTTTCATACATACGAATATGGGCACATTTTATCTTCTTTTTCATTGATGTCACGATAGTTTGTAGCATTTAGTTTTTTTCACACTTTACGGTGCCTATTTTTTAGGAAAAATGTTTGAATTTTGGACTTAAGTTGACTCAAGTTTCCCATAACAAAAGATTTATTTTGTTTAATTGCTTGCGCCCAGTTGATATTCTACCGGATCAAATAATGTTTGCAGTCTAATATTTCATCGAATTTTTTTTTATGCAAAATTAGTCTCTGCTTCCCGTAATGTCACCTCTGTCACTTATAGGATATTGATATCATTGGTCGGTATGTAAAATGGTAGAATACACGGTTGCAAAATTTTTTTTGAATAGTACCCAGCAATGTTGAATTGACATGAGTGGAGTAGAATGAGTGCTGATATGGGACGATAAGGAATTACTATGATTGGTCAATTCTCTATTCAACGAGGTATCGATAGCAAGAATACTGGTTGTCTTTTTGGAGTAATAGATCTCGCGTCAGAAATGGTGACGTCGAATCCGTTTCCGTAGAGAGAGGGGGTGTCCTAGGTATCCAAGGAGAAAAGGACGGGGCTTGAGGAATTGAAGAGGTGAACATGTGTGCAGATTTCTGAAGTGCATTTGTGAGATACCGGCATATCCTGGATTTAGTTTTCTCGTTTTGAATTGCGGGTATAGGATAAACCTCTGCTTATCTGCCATCACCACCTACAAGAACTCCTCCATCGCCGTTTGATTTGGTTTCCAGCCAGTCTCTCTGCATCCAGATTTGACCACGTGGACCGGCATTTTTTTTGGTAGTACCCTTCGAAGAAGGTGAGTTTTTTCCTGGAAGTTATTCCCAAATTTCCCATTGAAAGTTCTCTTCCAGACGTGATAGGTTTTTTTATTTTTCATTAGGGTTTTTCTGGAGGGCATTGAAGTCCAAATATGTTTTTGTCATGTGTCCAATACCATATGGCCATCCGGCCATTCTTTCAAGAATCCAGTCGACCTCATCATTTGAGTTCATACATCGATGGCACAATTTTGACCCATCGGCTTCAGTAGCAGATTTTGTTTGCGATCTACCAGTTGCTGATTGCATCACTTCAGAAGTCATCATGTTATGGAACTCCTAGACAGCTTTTCAACCTGGCTATATCCTTCGGACATCGACAAGTAGCAGCGTGATGGAAGTATATGCACATGTAGGGTGGTAACTGATTTTTTATTATAAACATGTTGATTTTTTTATACATGCTCTAACTTTCTGAATCGGTATTTGTGAAAGGTATGCGAAACATAGTACTATGCGGTAGCCCCTGTGATTGATAGGATGGTATATTCACCCATTTAATTTCTTATTAGACGAAATTTTGTCATATGCTATATGATATAACCTAGTGTGGTATTCTATTGCGTTATATTGAAGATATACTTATTCCATCTTAAATAGGTACTCACCTATAATTATTATTTCATTGAATTTCTTATTAGATGAATTTTGATTATATAATTATATAGCCTCATCTATTTAGTTGTTCAATTGCGCAATTTTGAAAATATTCTCATTCCATCTTAAAAATTCACCATAATCACTGATATCAGTTTGTGGAAATAATTTTTTTGTTTATAGTCTTTATGACTTTATGAGATCATCCATTACTATACCCATCACGTTGCCTTTGTGAATACTTTGTGAATATATATGTCTTGTTCCTTTATGAATTTTATTTATGATATGACGAACATACATAATTTTTCAGAGTTTCATAGATCCAATTATTCAAATATCACATATCAACCTAAATTCTATTTGGTTTCTTAACTTTCCAGATAGCTACATAACGACAAGAAATCCTTGAAACATTTTATAAAAGTTAAGTGGCGCCTGACTATCCTTTTATTTTTGATTTGAGTTTCCAGGTTTACTTTATCAACGAACTCATAGTGTTCTCTGACCAAAGCTGCCGTTTGCATGTAACTAATCATTATACATTTCAATATCTGAGAATAGAAGAGGTTACAAGTTGCTTTAACAATAGTACTATCATTTTCATAATATGTAGCAATATATTCTTCACCTTGGAAGCTTTATACACTCGGTATCCAAGAATATGAGGTTTTGAATTATTTTCATTGTGTTCCATCCTGTATTGAAGATTTGAATTTTCTTTGGAACCACTTGGGAACTATAAAATTTTTTATCCATGGACCTTTCGGCAACCTGTGAGAATATTTCGAAAGTTAGTATTACTTGACAACTTATTGTGTGGAGAACCATATAAAAATAACTATCCATTTCAAAATCTTTAATACTTCCAGAGGCATCTTGATTCAAACCAAAATCAGCCTCGACTCACCAATATTCACAGTTCAAACATAAAATGAGAATGGAATGAAAAATCCAATCCTTATATATTCAAATGCACCAATATTCACAGTTCAAACATAAAATGAGAGTTGAATGACAAATACAATTCTTATATATTCGAATTCCTGCAATAGAATGACAGATAATGACAGCTGTCCGCCATTTGGAAAGTATATCACGGAGCATAAAGCACAATAATAAATGACCGCTGTCAAAAGCCGCCATTTAACTTTTCACCAAACTTTTATGAAAACAAAAGTGAATGTAAGTAGGTGCGGTATTTCCTTAGCAGTTAAATGAAGGACAACATTTTTTGTTTTGAAAAGCAGAAATTTGAGATGTCAAATCGTACAAATGGTTTATATGAAATAAAATGGGCCCATCTCTTCGAAAAAAGGTTGCGACATCGCCACTAAAAATTACCAACTTTACCCAGATAGCACAGAGTACATGCATAGAATATTCATAGAAGCATATGGAACATATTTGAATATTCTCAGAATATTTCCACAACAAATTTATTTATTCAAATTTCAAAGTGGACTGGCGTTACACATTCTACGAACGTGCTTGTTTGAAAAAAGGGTAATTTTGCACTTATCATGCGATCTATATTTACATGAATTTTTTTTGGTACTTACGTATTTTGATCTGAAAACACGAATTTCATAATATTTTCGAGATAATCGATGCGAAAGTTCGAAATTTCACCTTCTTTGTATGGCAACTTTGAGGCAAGTATTGTATCTTCTTAGATCCCAGAACACATTGCATGCATTTGAAAAGTGTTTGAAAATGTGTTTTTCTATTTTGGTTGTATAATGAAGTCATTGTGCAACGCAAATACATGTCGAAATAGCCTCTATTTCGATACGCATTTTTTATTATTCGGAGATTGGTACAATCGAAGTGTCAAATGAAAGTCAGAAGAGTTAAGCCCAGTTTACTTCTGAGCGATTTGGATTTTGTGATATTAGCAGTGAAAAACTCAATGCTTTAATTGATAAATTTCAATTCAGAGTGTTATTTCATTTAAATTGACCAATGAAAACAATAAGAACATTGAATTTTTCAATGTCATCATTGTACCAATCGAAGATGTTTCTGTTATTTATCGATATTGAATCCATTTTTTTCTTCAAATCAATTCAAAATAGAAAAACTTGCATATGACACACGTTTTATAAGACACGTTGTCGCACTTGTTCACTTGGAGCACTTCTCGCTTTGCTCGTCATACTCCAAACAACTCGTGCAACAAAATAGCGTCTTATAAAACTTGTGTCATAATATACTATTTTTTGAGAGAAAAATAGTCTATCCAATTAAAAATATCAAACATAGTTTGAAATGAATGTCTGGTAGACTACGAGCAGAAAACAACTACTTTCCTGGTAAATACCACGCAGAACATTGAATTATATCTGTTCGTAGTCCATGCAACGATTCACACTGTGAATGCAGATCGCAAATGTTTCTTTCTTCCTAAGACGTGACAAATTCACATCGAGACAGGCACGCCTAACAACCTACAGACCGGTTTCGGGCTTATTGGCCCTCATCAGTGCAGGGTAGTTATCCGAGTAGAGACCGTAAGATCTCAACTCGAAGCGTTGCCTGTCCCAATGCATTTTTGTCGCGTCTATTTGACCGCACCGAGCCGCGTTCCAACAGATAATTGAAAGTGGCGACATCATGCGGCAAACTATGTTTGATATTTTTAATTGGATAGACTATTTTTCTCTCAAAAATTTTTTCCAATTTATGGCTAATCCATTTTTTCATTTATTGAGCTTAGTCGAGCTCTCAGCCACTTCCAAGTTCTGTAAAACTTGGGAGATTCGGTTCTGGAGTGTTTCTTTCTTCTGCCGCATGATGTCGCCACTTTCAATTATCTGTTGGAACGCGGCTCGGTGCGGTCAAATAGACGCGACAAAAATGCATTGGGACAGGCAACGCTTCGAGTTGAGATCTTACGGTCTCTACTCGGATAACTACCCTGCACTGATGAGGGCCAATAAGCCCGAAACCGGTCTGTAGGTTGTTAGGCGTGCCTGTCTCGATGTGAATTTGTCACGTCTTAGGAAGAAAGAAACATTTGCGATCTGCATTCACAGTGTGAATCGTTGCATGGACTACGAACAGATATAATTCAATGTTCTGCGTGGTATTTACCAGGAAAGTAGTTGTTTTCTGCTCGTAGTCTACCAGACATTCATTTCAAACTATGTTTGATATTTTTAATTGGATAGACTATTTTTCTCTCAAAATTTTTTTCCAATTTATGGCTAATCCATTTTTTCATACTATTTTTTACCGCCAAACTCAGTTGCGAAGCAACCCTCGAAGTCTCATTGAGACTTGTATGAGTAAGGAAGACGGGACCTTAGCTTTTTAAGTGTCATCCGAAGCACTATACTCGGCTGGTTATCGTTGAGAGTCCGAAGGATTGATATCTTGGTACCAAGAATGTTCAGTTGGTCACCTCCCGCTAAACGATTCTACAGAAATAAATAAAATTTCTGATAGCCCCGCCGGGATTTGAACCCGGGCCCTTTAGTCTAGACTATAAGCCAGCGATTCAACGCATCGACCACCAGCCCAGTTAACACTGGATTCCATAGTGACGGATTTACACATTTGCCGCCAGTAGGCTATGCAAATTTTGCCGCCCCTACCGACCTCTACGATTCGATATCTTTATCTATATAGTTCACAATCATATATAGAGGGGCACCTTTGTGCGTGTGTATAAAGGCAAAGACTGTACAACGTTCCCTCTATTTATATTTACAAACTATTCACAATCAAAACAATAACAATGATGACGGAACAGCGTTGCGACGATGCGAGTCGGAGGCACGTGCCCGCGTTCAAGACTCGGTGAACTGCCTCGACTTTCCTTGCTGGTGGACGGTAGCCGTGGCTCCAGACGGTGAATCCGAGGAAGTCCACCTCCTCCTTTCCGAGCACACACTTCTGCAACTTCACCGAGAGGTGTGCTTGTCGTAGGCGCTCGAAGAGAGCACGCAGATGCTGCAAGTGCTCCTGGTGGTCCCTGGACATGATGATCACATCGTCTATGTAGGCACACACGAACGGCAGGTCTCGAAGCAGGTTATCCATGAAGCGCTGGAAGGTCTGCCTGGCATTACTAAGCCCTAGGGAGAGTACCTGAAACTCGAAGAGTCCGAAGGGAGTGGTAACGGCCGTCTTGCAGATGTCCTCCGGTGCCATGGAAACCTGGTAGTAGGTGTTCTCCAGATCGATGACCGAGAATACAGCGCAGTCCCTGCAGTCCTGGAGTAAATCCTCGATCAGAGGAAGGAGGTAGCGGTAGGGTATCGTGGCAGCGTTGAGGGCTCCATAGTCACCAGTGCAGCGTAAGCCTCCGTCTGGTTTGAGCACGAGGTGTAGAGGACTGGACCACTGTCCAGATCCTGGGCGTACGATTCCCGACTCTAACATCCGATCGAACGCTGCTTTGGCGGCGGCCAGGCGCTCGCTGTAGACGGGCCGGGGACGAGCATGCACCGGGGTTCCTCTGGTGTGGATGCTGTGCATCACTGGCTCTCCACGCAGGGTAGCGCGGCCATCGTTGGGTCTGGTCAGGTCCTCAAATTCCGCTAGCAGTCGTTGGTACAGCTCCAGGTGCGAGGTCGTGTGACTGGGGTCCTCGATAACAGCCACGCCGTGGACGGCTGCCACGTACACCTCTGCTGGCGTCGACATGTCGGTCAGTGGGTCGATGAACTGACGATGCTGGAGGTCAACCAGGAGGCCTGTGTGGTTGAGGAAGTCTGCTCCCAGTATGGCCACGGGCACGTCTGCCACAACGAACGGCCAGGGAGTAGCTCGGCGAAGTCCCAGGTTGAGGGTCAGCATCCGTCGACCATACGTCTTCACTGGGGTGCCGTTGGCTGCTACTAGTCCCAGGGGTTGCACTGGTGAAAGTGGTACTTACACTGCCGAGAGGGGAGGAGAGACAGAACCGAGCCAGAGTCCACGAGGAGACGGGTGTTGGTGGTTCTGTCAAAAATGTGCAGGCGGTTTTCTGCGTGGGGGCTGTCGGAGACCGCCATAGCTCTAGACAGCCTTGCTAGTTTCCCCGGGCGAGTCTGTGTGTGCAGGGCTGCCTGCAATTCGTCGCCTTGTCCCCGTAGCGCCGATGGTAGTAGCAATGACTGGGGTCACTTGCAGGTGAAGGCCCTCTCGATTGGGAGCGTCCGCGCTGCTGGCTGCGTTGCTGCCAACGCCTGTCGTTTTCCTGGCTGGCGAGAAGCAGTTCCAGAGTCCTGGCGGAGGTTGCCGCTAGCTGTGCCATGGCAACGCGCATGGCGGCGAAATCGGCGATGATCTGGGACTGCGAAGTCCCCAGCATGGCCATGGCACCACCATGAGCTGGCGATCGCCCCAACGCAGCCAATCGATTGGCTGCGTTGGGGCTTGGAGGCTGCTCCCACAGCGAAGGTGGCAGGTCCGGTCTCGACGATGCCGTCGGCGACCTCAGCGAGCTCGTCTATGGGGCTGTGACGTAGGATTCGCAGCATCTTCAACGTTGGCTGGTAGCAGATCCAGCCAGCGCACGCAGAGCGCCTCGTCGTCGATGCTGCCCCCAGATAACGCACGCATGTGCCTCAGCAGCTGAGACGGAGTACGCGTGCCGAGCTCCAACTGACGTGCCCTTTCAAAAATTCGTACTTGCCTAAAGTCGGGGGCGTCTGGAGAACGTCCAGCAAGTCTTGGACGGTCTCGGAGTTAAGGCTGGAGACAAGCGTGTTGTCGCGCTGCAGGTCCGATGCTATTTGGTTGTAGGCAAAGATGCTCTCCAGCTGGAGAAACCATGCCTGCGGGCAGTGTCGCCAGAACGGTGGCGTGCGTATCGCCACGTGTCGTAGTGCGCTGAACGTACCTGATGCGTCACCAACCTCATTGTCGGGATGTCTAGGAGGCGTGGTCGTGGGCGTCTGCACAAGCGGATTGCCGTGGGTGCAGCTACCGTGAGCTTCGGGGGCTTGCATCTTGTTGTAGAACACGTGCAGGCACTTTGTCATGAACACTCACTCAGTCACTCACTAACGCGTCGCGAAAAATTAATCCGCCATCATCACGTGGGGTCACCAATATAGAGAGGATAAAGGTGCGTGTGTATAAAGGCATAGACTGTACAACGTTTCCTTCATTTATATTTACAAACTATTCACAAACAACACAATAACAACCCAGCAAACACAGTTACATCACAGAGATATCGCAGCAATGTAACAATGTGACCTGCGATATCGCATTCTATGTCGCATAGACGTCGCTGCGATATGGCAGGGACATTATTTTGTCACACTCAAGTTTCCTCCATGCGATGTCGCTGCGATATATTTTTATGATGGAATAGCGATGCGTTTTTGCGATGAAACTGCGATGTGTTTTTGGGATGAAACTGCGATGTGATTCGATTTTGACAGCAGGGATGTGTGAATTTATGACATCGCTGGGATGTAAATATATGATATCACAGATATGTGAATATATGACATCACAGCGATGTACAAATGTAATGCAGAGGTAAGGTGATATATAGGGAAAAATGTCAGTGAAAAAAAAATCGACATACCTATATTATAAATATTTATTTCCAACAATGAACAAATACCAACAAAAAAAATTATTATACCATTCCAATAAATAAAAGGTAATTCTCTTTAGCAAAAAATATAGGTTATTATTATTTCTGGACATTCTATGTTTTGAATGAATATTGTTTTCTTCGGAGAAGGCTGATGGAATGGAAATATTAGCTTCAGTTGAATTTCTTGCATCAATATTCAATTTGCAGAAACTTCATAAACACATTCTGAGAAAGTTTCCAGCATCAGCTCCCATACGGCTTCCGATGAATCCGTAAATGATCATCTCTATCCACCTTGGGTGACATCATAATCTGCTGATTCAAAAACAATAAATTAATAGTTTGGACTACCGCCATAATCTATAATGTTCCAAAACCATCAGAAGTCGTCTTTTGAGTATGATGAAAAGAACGGCTTTGGCATGCTTTCAAGTGAAAACTTATTCTCACCATTACTTAAACAAAACCTATACTCACTCTTCGTGTACCCCCACAGAGCTGTTATAACTTTTTGATTGTACAAGAACTTGAAAAACTAGCACATAGACCACAACTTAAGTGAACTGGTAAAACTGATTCCATCATCAATAGTTGTTCAACTGATGATTGGATACTCACTCTTCGTGTACCCCCACAGAGCTGTTATAACTTTTTGATTGTACAAGAACTTGAAAAACTAGCACATAGACCACAACTTAAGTGAACTGGTAAAACTGATTCCATCATCAATAGTTGTTCAACTGATTGGATTGAAACTCTGGACTCTGGAGTGGTTGAGAAAGTTATAACCGGTGATGATGAATCATCATTGTCAACTGTCTAGTGCAGGTGTCCAACAGACCACGGAAAGTATATCTGCGCGCGGGAAATTCAAATAGTGGCTATTAATGTAACGAGATTATTATGCGATTTGTAATATTAGTGGAGGACATTGCTTGGTAACGAGGCGGTAGCTGAGTCAACCGCAATGTCCGAGACGGTGTTGACTCGCTAATAATCGAGTTGCATTCAAAGCTTTATTGTATCATTGACAACGGTGTATTATGCTTATATTTAACGTATTATGCATTCGTAACTGACGTAAAGTATGGTAACTATAATGTACTATGAGTAACTAAGGTTTTGGTACGTTTATGATGTTAATAATTATCAATATAGATTTCATATAATAATGTCTAAATACTCAATGATACGATAAATATAATAAATTGTACCAAAAAACGGAACAGTCGGTTTTTGTGTAATACAAATACAATACAATAAACAATTGCACAATTTGTGCTATATATATAGTACACATCAGAGGTGTTATATCGCAGGTTTGTTTGCTTTTGTACATCGCAGCGATGCGACGTTTGTGATAAATCGCAGTTTGATCTCATCGCGACTTCTCAGAGATGTCATGCTGCAGATATGTTTGCTTTTTTACATCGCAGCGATGCAACGTTTGCGATATTGCAGTTTGATTTCATCGAGAGATCTCTGAGATATCATGTTGCGGATGTGTTTGCTTTTGTACATCGCAGCGATGCAACGTTCGTGATATCATTGTGTGATCTCATCGCGTCATCTCAGAGATGTTAGGTCGCAGATGTGCTCACTTTTTACATCGCAGCGATGCAACGTTTGTGATATCGCAGTTTGATCTCTTTGCGACATCTCAGAGATGTTATGTCGCAAATATGCTTACTTTTTCACATCGCATTGATGATATCGCAATGTTACCTAATTGCGACATCTCAGAGATGTCATGTCACAGATGTGTTGACTGGGAATGATGACGGAACAGCGTTGCGACGATGCGAGTCGGAGGCACGTGCCTGCCTTCGAGACTCGGTGTGCAAAGCGTGCTCGCGTCGAGAGCGGTCGTCGACGAAGAAGGTGAAGAGCAGAGAAGAGAAGGGCGACTCGAGGCTCGCTCCACCCCATAGAGAAACAACACCCTATATAAGTATATACCATCGCTGACATTGACGTGGCAGCTCGGACGTCAAAGGCGCTGCTGTCACGAACAGTGAAGTCAAACGAGAAATGGAACGACAATATAGCAGGATGTGAGCAGGATGCGCGAGGATTATTTACGGCCAACAGGCGAATCATAAACCTTGAATCGAGCACATGCGCAATATGTGCCAGGGTTAGCTGGGCACGTCTGAGATTACGTTTTTGATGTGTTATGTGAACGTATGTCTGAAATTGCATATTTCAGCCACATAACCAAGAGTTGGCGTCAGCCCACTCGTCATCAGCCTATAAGGTTTGTTTACATTGTATGTTATTGCTCTTTGTTCTCGAATCTTGTCCATTTCGATTTTCAGCAAGCTGTTTTCGGCTTCATATTGTGTTTTTGTGTTCTTGTTGAATTATCTGTTGTTTAAAAAGCTGTGTTATTGAGTTTGTCATCTTTGGTAGTGCCGGTCCTGTGCAAAAGGTTTCTGCGCATGTTCCACATTCAATTTTGCTATATGATCACGTGGTATGCGCGAATTCAATTTAGCGTAAAACTGCTGAATTGCATTATCGTTCCATTTCTTGTTTGAGTTCAGTGGTCACGAATGGTGAATCTGTGGTACAGGTGGAGATGAGTTCTGGTCGTAGAACTCGCGTCTCGGGATGAGGACCTGTTTCCTCCGGTTAGCCCGAGGTGGCGGTAGCTATCGACTGCTCTTGACCACCACAACCATAGATCTTACTGCTTACGCTAGATCCGGTATCCAGGTTATTTGTTTTGTAGGTCCGGGAGGGTTCGAAAGTACTAAGCCATTGATTGGTCGTTTTCAAATTTTGACGACCCGCGTTAGTTTGACACAAATTTAAAATTCCGACAAATGTCAAGTATTGTAATCTTCAGCGAATTCCGGTGTCGATCGGTTCTGATTCACATAGTTTTGAGTGTTTTTATGTGAACAATTAGATTGCAATGCCGAAATCCTGTATGATTTGCAGCAACAAATTTGTAAAGGGTTCTGCCAGATCTTTTCATAGGTATGTACTTATATCATAGTATTTGTATTCCATAAACCATAGGCGTACTGTTGGATAGGACAGGAAGTAAGAATAGAAACTAAAAATAAATTATGAACACTTTATATTCGATAGATTTGAATTACTTATTTGGATATCCAGAATCTTTGTCCAGACCCTTCGGCAATCTTAAGTTCTTCTTGAATGAATTGCCATTTCTGTCAATTTGTTCACCGATTGCATGATGATACAGCCGTATATAATAGGTATGTAATATAAATGATTTCATTTTATAGGTCTCCCAAAAATATCGAACAAAAAAAAGTTGGTGCAATGTTTTGGGTATTACCGGAAATATACCTTTCTATGGAGTTTTGTGCTCTGATCATTTTTCTCCAGAAAGTATCAGAATTTCACCAGCTGGCAAGAAATCATGCACTAGTACTTGGAACTTTACCAATTTAATTGATGTTTCAGTATTGCAGCCAAAGAATATTGAGAGGTAATAACTTTTCTTCAATTCTTTCACAAGTAACACATATTTGATGATATACTTTTTTTTTTTGTTGAGGATATCAACCATTGAGTCATTGGGAACTTGACAAGGAGAACTACGTGGAGAATATGCCATTGGAATATGGATTTGGAAAGCAAATCAAGAGATAGGTATATTTGAAGATAAATTATATTCGCTTATAGTGATTCATTGGGGGGTTATCGAATCTACTCCACCGGCCGCCATCTTACTCCAAATGATTCTCCTGATCATCATCAACCTTAACAGCTTCAGAAACTGAGAGGGAATACCGAAAGCTATTTACAGGGTATATATGGAAGTATTTCTGTGTGTTATTATACTTATTTTATTCTATTTTATTCTCTGATTGAGAATAAAAACATCTACTCTGAAAATCCAGTTCATCACATCAAGAGGAAAAAATACATAGATATATATTAGAATATCAGAATGATATTACCAGAATTGATGTACATAAATGAATTGTTTTATAATAATCAGATATGCCTAATAATAATAAACAATGTTCATCAGCAAGGTTTTCATTATTTAATCACCTCAATCTGTACAAAGTACAATTCGATATTTACCTACCCCTATTTACCTACTTTTCATTTTGTTTTTTTTTTGTAACCAATGAAGTCAAATCATTCATTAGAAAATGAAGAATTGAATATGTTTTGTACCCTTCAAAATATCTCAACTGTACGCTACTGTATCATGTAGTACTTTCTTGCCCTTCACCCCCTCTCATCAATACCCCTCTGATACCAAACAAATACTACATGATGCCGGATCTAGCGTAAGCAGAAAGATCTATGACCACAACACATATCAACCTTTTCACTAGATATGTACATTATTGTGTTTGTACAGCGGAAACCGAATACCCCAATTTTAATGTATTTCGTGTTGCTAGAAGTTGTTATAGCTTTTTGCTAGCCGAGATGTTTGAAAATTATTCCGAAAATCTTGTGCTATAGCCTTCACTTCGGGAACCGTATGAATCAGCATACTTTTTATCAGTCAAAACCTTCAAAGTTTTGCTTCCCGCATTTATGTGTTCTATTATTATTTATTAGATCGGCTTGTTGCAACAGTAACTTTTCGATGTTTCCATATTTTTATTCCACTTATAAATCAAGTAAATGATGGAAATAAGACCTGGTGGCGCTACTCTTCAATTGTTTCAGCAGACAAATCCTTGATTTGGAACAATTGAATTTCAGCTCGTTACGTGGGGTTCTCATATACAACAATAGATGGCGATACTGTCGAAGAATATTTGAAGAATTTTCTTTAAATCATGTTCGATACTATACGTCCATGTTCGATACATATTCGCATCAAACTCATTGGAAAATGTCTCCATGAAATTGTTAGAAACGATTAGAAGTCATTCAGAATCAAATATTCATATTTTCGTATTGACACCTGCAGTAACCTGTAAATTTGGTTGAAATCGCGGCTTCACTTAGCGAGATTCACCCACGCCATGTCACGTTATACACGTTTTATCGAAGTAGGCGAAATCAAGAGATTTGGGACCAGTCACAGGATAGGAAGTGATTTCACCAGTCTATCTATCCACCTCTATCAAGTACTTCTCTTCGAATATTTGTCACTTTATTCTATTATTGAAATATATTTTTATATTCTTGTGTGTATTTTCACTATAAGAAATTTCAGGGATCGTGATGACCTCATCAGCTTCATGAAATAATAAAAGGATTTCTCGATATCTGAAAAATATGTGAAATCAACTGTTTCTTGAATCCTAGGTATATATTGAGCTCATATAGTTAATTATCTTCCACTGCGGGAACCTTATGAGTAGGCGAGATTATTTCTCCAAATAACTGCGGGAACCGATTTGACTATAGCCTCAGTTGACAATACTGAACAGCCTTATGATGGGAGACCAACATTCAAAAAACGTTATCCGCAGTGAATGGTTCAGTTACTTTTTTTTTGTAAAACATATTTTATCTTGATTTGGCCCCCCTAAAATCTGCCGCCCTAGGCTTCAGCCTTCTTAGCCTAATGGTAAATCCGCCAGGATTCGAAGATATGGAAGCCATCTTTGATATTTTCAATGGCAGCCATTTTGGATTTTCACACCATATGGGATAGATCATGAAACATGGAATTACCAATTCATTGATACATCATCACACTTGTATGTTTCAAGATGGAGAAGTCGAAATAACAAAAAAAAAGAAAATATTATGAAGTAAAATCGATGATATAGCATCAAATGCTTCTAGATTATTCATTGTTATTGTGTTATACGTAAAAGTCTATATCTGCACATTAAATTTGCGAGCTGATGTGTAATTCCGACTTTATTATGGAAAATTCAACATCAGAGTTAAGTATAGGCAGCTATCAGAGTTACCACTTATTACTTATTTGATATAATGAAATGTTAAGTTAAACGTTCAACCTACGATGCACCTACGATGTTTACATCGTTGCTTTCGAAATTGCCAGCCAAGTAAAAGGGACGCGGCGTGGCTGTCACAACGTCCAGTTCTAATCTGTGCTTAATATGAGAACATCAGAACTGCCAATTTCACAGTAAGAAGACTACTTCTTGAAAAATACAGTTCATTAAATTTCAGAACAATCAGTGACGCAGCATGAGTTGCAAAAAAATCGTACAATCAATTCAATACGGAGAGATCTCGAATTAACTCGATATTTTCTATATTTTCTATTATTTCAACTTTTCTATCATTAAACACGCACAAGTGTGATACATATCGATGAATTGGCAATTTCATGATCTATCCGATGGAGTGAAAATCCAATATGGCTACCTACCATTAGAAATATTAAAGTTGACTTCGATAAATTCGATATCTTCGAATCGAATAGTACTTGTGCCTGGATTTTTTTTCTTATCACCATTGAATTCAGCATGCGAACTTTGGTAACTGTAATTAAATTCAAAATCCTAGTAGCAACATATAGTTGATAAGTTATCGATATGACTATGAATCGACAATTTTTTCAGGGTATTTCAGAAACTACTGAAGATATCTTCGATTTCTTTTAATATTCGAGATAACCATAAAATTGCGCATCTTTTTCGTAATTCAACCTAGTTCGTATCTCTCTCCGTTTCCGATTTGACAATAGTGTACCATAAAATTCGCATTCCCCTGTATACTTTTTCTTCAACACCTTGCAATATCGAATTTATATTTTGAACTGAGAACCATTAATATATGTCTTCAATATTTTTTAAACCTCCCTTTCACTTGTGGGGTATCTTAATATGGGGGCAGACCATCAGCGATCAGTATTTCACTTTTTTAGTCCAGCATATAAATTTTATATTTCAGGATCAAAGTTCATTTAAAAAAGTAACCAGTTTCGTCTATATTTCATCAGTCACAAAAATTATCAGGAGACAATTTAGAGCAACCTGATGTTTGTATGTTTATTGATATGGATATGGGCCAGTAAAACACATTTGTGAACTTTTTTTGAAATTAGTGGATTCCTGATTTTTTAGTGGAATAGGTATATCCTAATTCCAAAAATTATAGTACTTGCATTATAAACTTGTCTGTGTTGTAAATATTGGATATCAATTATTCTTATGCAGTACCTTTTGATTTTCCATAGTTCAGACCAGGGATGCACAGACTTTGGGCTGCCACAATGGCATGTGTCAAAAAAAAAATTAAAACGGCATACCTATTGACTTGTTCAACATAAAAGGCACTATAAATGGTAATATTTTAAATAGGAAATTGCTGGCAGGCCGCAAAATGGTCAAAGCGGGTCAAGGTCTGTGTATCCATGATTTAGACTAGAGGCTTTTTGCACACTTTTTATCAGAAGAAAATGTTTCAACTTTATTAATGGATAACTTCAGCAATAGAAATTGTTCTCAGGATTGAAGTGTTATTCTGGAAAGACTAAGCTTGAAATATTATTTAATTTTATTTCGTTCAAATTGCACCACAGATTGTATATGATTAGATATGGTCTCAAATGGGTTGGCTTTGAAAGATTCATTTCTTAATGCTTTCTTGAAAACCTCAACATCTTTAATAGTTTGTTTTTTTCTCTTCACAGCTTTCTCAACACCCTTCTTCTTCTTATTTTCTTCAGGTTTATTACCAGCACCATCTCTCTTTTTCAACAATGGCTCTAAGGAAGGCAGAGCATCATGCAAGGGATTGGTGTCACCAATAAGTGCAGTATTCTTTCTCTTATCACGTATTTTCAATTCTTTTTTCATCTCTTTCACTATATCAATCTTCTTCAGCAGGAGTTTCTTCTTGATATTCAATTTATCTTTTTTCTTGATATGCTTTACTACTCGTGACTTATTTATCCCTCTGTTCGATTTTTTAGCAACCCCTGGATGTGGAGTGTTATCATTTTTGACTCTCAGAGATTCCACTAATGATTGCAAGGAAGCTTCATTATTTAAGAAAGTTCTTGTTTTACCTGAGGTTTTACCATCATGTTGTTTCTGTGTTTTTGTTACACCATGCTTTGGCAATTTTTTCTCAAACGAGTTTTTCTTCTTGACTATCATCTTTGCTATTTTTCCCATCGAAGCCTGTTCTTATTAGTTTTTATACTTAGAAAAAGTGTCTACAATACAATACACCAAACACTCTTGCCTTTGCAACACTGCAAAACAAATAAACACAACCTTATTGTGCTTATAATTTCTTCTTCTTTTTTATATTCCCCATCATATATAAGTCCATAGCTTAGACCAGACATGTGATTTGTGAATCTTGTCCGCTAATAACCCCAGCAGATAACAACCACAGATCACCTACCCTCAACCCCAGCTGCTAGTCCTAATGCTAACATGCTAACAACCAGAGCCGCTAAACTTATCTTTGGCAGCGATGAGGTATCGGTGAATCTGTCGTTACCCTTCAACAGTACAACAGTACTTCACAAACAACGGTTCAAGCTTTTTTGATATGGTAAATGTACCTCTGTCACCAGTGTCACCGTGGTGTCACCACTCAGTGCACTCACCAGTCACCTCTGTCACCAGTGTCACCCATCACCACTGTCCAGTGTCCTGTCACTCCTGTCACAGTTTAATGCTCAAAAGAATGTCCTGTCATCAGTCACTCATGTGTGCATAAATTTGTGATTTTAATTTTCGTCTTGTCATCGCTGATAGTTGAAATTGGTTTAAATCATTGAAACAATTTGTTGTTTTTAGTTATTTTGAGCCTAATATTCTCTAAAAATGCAAGCAGTCGAAAATGCTTATTATCCTGACTACTCGTTGAATCCAGTTCAGCAATCTTTCAGTCCCTATGCTGACAATGGAGGGTAAGGAAGTTCATTTTGCAACCCCAATTATGCTTCTACAATTCTTGTTTCAGGAGTGTGGTAGCTATAGCTGGCGATGATTTTGTGATAGTTGGTGCAGACACTCGTTTGAGTGCTGGCTTTTCAATATACACCAGGGAGCAAAACAAACTTTTTCCCCTGTCTGACACTACTGTGCTAGGCTGCTCTGGTTGTTGGTGTGACACCCTCACCCTAACTCGCATCCTCAAGTCCCGTATGCAGATGTACCAACAAGAACACAACAAGGTTATGTCCACCACAGCCTGTGCTCAAATGCTGTCTACCATGCTTTATTACAAACGTTTCTTTCCTTACTACATCTCCAATGTTCTAGTTGGGCTTGACAATGAAGGAAAAGGTTGTATTTACAGCTATGATCCCATTGGTCACTGTGAAAAGACAACTTATAGAGCAGGTGGATCAGCTGGGGCTTTGTTGCAGCCCTTGTTGGATAATCAAATAGGACAGAAAAATATGACCACTGCTTCAACAGAAGCTATCAAGCAGGAAAAAGCTCTGGCTATTCTGAAGGATGTTTTCATTTCTGCTGCAGAAAGGGATATTTATACAGGGGATAGTGTCATAATAAATATTATCACCAAGGATGGAATTAAGAAAGAAACCTTTGATCTGAGGAAGGATTGAAATGTTCTGATTTTTCTTTTTTTTACTGTATTAATCATATAATTGGAATAAATTCAATGATCAACTTGTTTTAGTTTTACTTATTTTTACACATGGTCAATTTCTATTATTTCTGAGGAAAATATGAATATGAGTTAAACCCTACCAGGTTTTTCATTGCATACATTTTGTGACCAGATCAACTATTATCCAAAAGCTGTAATTCTTAATAAAAAATATAAGGCTGAAGTAAAAAAACTCACTCAGAATTAACCTTTATTGTGAAAAGAAAACAACACCAAACATTTCTCTATTATAAGTGTTAAGATAGGTAATAATCATGTATTGAATTGTGTGATACTTCAATTTATGATGCAGGAATAGATTTCTGAGTACTAATAGAATATACCAAACATGACTTCCTGGGTTTACTTCTTTGCACCAGGGGGCACCAATGCCTTGCCACGGTCCTTTCCACGCAGTTTGATGCCAATAACCCTCTCGATTTTTCCAATTATCACATTATTAGGAATCCCTCTTCCTGCTTCATAATCTGTGATAATTTGTGGTTTCTCATTGATTTTTGTAGCAAGATCTTTCTGACTGAGACCCTTGGACTGACGACCTTGTTGGATGAGCTTTCCAACATCCAAAGATATTGTCTCATGATTGAGTTCTTCAGTCTCGCGATCCAGTTTTGCCGTGTTCTTTGTAGTCACATGTTGTTTGTTGCTGCCTGCACCCCCTGAAGAAGTAAATTATCGTTATTAAACAAAATGCAGAAATCCAGCATTCTTACATTTGAGTTGGGTGTCCACAGCAACACCTTGTCTACGTGCTGCATTAACAGCTTGCTCGCTTTTCATGGTAGAGGCCTTAGGGGCCCTTTTCTTCAGGATGGTCACCGTATCCCAGTCAGACATATTCGGATTGATATTTTCGATTTCTGTATAGAAAATGTAGTACTATTCCTGAGAGATCCACTCTCTCTTTGCTAATTGCTGATCTATGATCTATACCAAAAACCAGAAAGGTTAAAAATCAAAATATAGGAGTGACTATTGCATAGCTCGGTCGGTTCGGTTTGCTTTTCTATGGTCGTGGTCGTAGTTAGTTCCTAGTGGTCGCTAATCGCTAATTTCGCTATCCTTTTGGTCGCTACGCCTAGGTCAAACCTCTATTCTTTGCCTAGGTGGTTTGGTCATATATGCTTACGCTAGATATGGTATCCAGATTATTTGTTTGTCCGAAGGGGTTGGAAGTGTTGGAACTGTTGGAAGTGCCATTAGGCCTTTTCAGAAACTTACCCGGATCTCCAGTCGGTTAGTAATCGAGGCAATAGGTTATTTCGTTTGCTTTTCGGTGAACGCAGGTAAGCGAACGTGCGGGTTAGGGATCGTGTCAACCCGAGTAGGTTTCCGGAAAGGCCTATTGATTGGTCGTCTTAATTTTTGACCATACTTCCACGGCAGACCCCTCCAATACCAAAACACTGTAGTATCCTGTAGTATTTTTTTGGTACAGAGGGGTCTGCAAGAAAGTAGGTATTATGATCACGTGGTACATATGTATGGACAAAAAAACGATCAATCAATGGCTTAGTACTTTCAACATCCCCGCACCTACGAAACAAATAACCTGGATACCGGATTTAGCGTTAGATCTATGCAAATACTACATTATTCCGGATCTAGCGTAAGCATATATGATCTACGGTTTGGTCGGCGGTGGTAAAATATATCTCCCACTAGTCCCACACTATCACACTGAGTTATAATATCAGATCAGTAGTCGACGCCGACGGTCCATATATCTATTGACGCGGTCGTATCAAAGAGATTACAATTTTTTCAGAAAACCTCGCTTCGTATATCACCAGTATTTCAACAACCAAAGATTCACCTACGCTTGGAAAAGGAGATCTCATCCGAACAATCTCTGATATCTCAGAGGTCGTAGTACCAGTTACCACTATAGCAAAGTCAGCTAAATGGAAAAAAAATCTAGTCTTCCGTGCACTATAATGTCTGCCGAATGACCAAGTTCAGCGTATGATAGTTTGAGGGCGCTGACTACCAGGCTTAACAGATGAATAACGCATTTTGTGCCATTTTTTGATTGATCTTATATTTTATAGGTTAGGGTGGACATGTCACATCAGCATATCACTTTAAAGTAAATAATTTTTCACTTTTAGATATTTTATCAACATTTCTTGTTTCTTTCAACCCATTTTATTTTCGCGAAAATGTGTCGACGTATTTGTGCTGTCAGTTTTCTGCTCCTGTTCCTGTCAGTGTCCCCGTCACAGAGTTCCCGTTCCCAATTCCCACAACCTCTTCCGACTACAGAGGAAGTACCTAATTTTTGGGATAGACGTACAAAGATCTATTGAAAATGCTCCGGACATGTGTGCAGTGAGGTCCAATCACTAATTTGAGTAATTGATGATGGAATTTTCGTTTTGTACTTCCAAAAGAAGTGATGAGACTTTTATATACCTACTCGAAATTTCCAGTGACTTTCTTTCCACCAGAGAAATGGTTGACTTCAATTCTGGAAAGCATTGGTAAGTCAATACATTGTTAGAATCTTTCTGATGATGATATGAATTTATTCATTCTAGCATTGGAACAACCAGAGAAGATTGATGGATATTCTGGCATTTGTGCTAAACAATTTGAGATTACTTTATTGAAATTCATCAAACTGAGAAAATATACCTTGAAGAGGGGCACTGTTCCTACAATTTTTCAAGTAAGTCTTTTAAAGTCATAGTGAACTGCTTTCCCTTCTATTTGTCATCCTTCAATTTGCAATAACATGAACTATGTACGGCTTCTCTTCTTAGAAGCAGGCTGGAATATATACCTTTCCTACTTAACAAGCTTTCATATTCATATATGATTCCTACTGCATCAATTCTTTCAAATTCAAATATTTACTCAACATTCCTAACAAAATTGCTTGTTAATCTTATTATGGGATATTTCAGTTGTATTGAGTGCTGAATACTACTTACCTATATACCTACCTAAGTGTTCTCCACCATATTCATCTTTTTGTCAATTTGAGTAAGTCTGAATTCAGAATAACAATGAAACTTATTGAAATTATTGCCTACTTAGCAACTTCAATTTACAATATAGGTGAAATAAATCAAGATAACCTACTTAAAAGCAACCAAGGAATTAAATTTTTTTTTATGATAGTAATAATCTATTGATCTGAAAGACCTTGAGTTTCAGAACATTGTCATAATACTCATAATAGGAATACCTATATGTGATTCTGAAAAATCACAATATTTGTCTATATTATATAAATGTAATTTAAATTTTATCACTTTTGCAGTTATCATCTTCAGATTATTCATAACAAATGAATCAGTTCAATAGAATGAATCCAATGAGATTGAAATCTGAATATGTCCATTTTCATTCAATTATAGACTTACCTGATATTTTCCTTTCAAATCAGAACAAAACAGGTCCATCCAGAGCTAACAACACTTTCAATTTCCTATTTCAGGGTACCATCTCTATGGAAGGAGTAGAAGCAACAAAGTTTTCAAAGAATGAATGATATTGAATCCTCAGTGGTGGTTATTAAGTTTTTAGTATAGTAGGTACTTGAAAAAATAAATAAAACGAATTGGTTGTATTTGGAGTTTTTTCATGTTTCAAACATCATGTATGCATGTAAATAAAGGTTGAAACACAATAGAATAATGTTCATTTTTATATTTCTAGATATCCTTCTGATGAAGTTGAAACCATTTCTGAACATTCCTTAGAGCCCCATCAAAGTTCTTCTGAATATTCCACAGGTCCATAGTCCTATATAATAATGGATATAGGAAATTATTTACACTGAAACAAACGATGAATGAATTTAGTGGGCAGTATCCTGAAAAATGTTTTGGGAAATGTTTCACAAGTTTGCAAGCCAAAAATTCAATCTTGGATGATCAGCACAAAGTATCAGCATGTTGAAGAATAATTTTGATATTATATATTCATAATAATTAAAGTCATGTTGGAAAAAAACTGAAAAAAGTTCCTCATGAAGTAAGAAACTTGTGGTAAAGTGAAAAATTCAAATGAATACATAGGTACACATAAATATGAAACATTAAAAAAATAACATAAAATTATTTAAATGAAATTATCAAGGAAAATCGAATGAATTGCTATTTTATTCACTCATTCATTATGTTATGAAAGGATGATCTTATGTAAATATTCAATAATGCACTTACTAGTGTTTTATGAATAAATAGATATTGAGTTTATATAATATCTTGTTTCATAAAGGAATGATTACTGAAATGTATACATTTTTTGTTTTTGAAGATATTATACCTATGTTCAGATAGAAAAACAAATAAACAATTCCAAATTTTCTATTTTCTTATGAAGTAGGTATATCAGAAGGAACCATAAAATTTCAATTATATATATAATATTCGAAAATTATCTGTATACCAATAGAAAATAATATCTGGACTATCATCACAAGGAGTTGCATCAGAAATTATATATACCTTTCATGTAATTCAAACTTCTAAAGTACTTGTGCCTACTTCACAAATGCATGAGCAAATGTGGGTTTTTAAGATCTAACTATAGTAGTGTTAAGTCAATACATTTCATTGGTTTATATAACTTGGCTCCATCATTTTGCCTAAAAAAGTCTCATTGATTTTTTGTGAAAAAAATCAGGAAACCTATAATGAAACCATAGTGGATTAGTAAAACATTCACAGAATACTTACCATAATAAATGTATTCAATCATTATTGAACTGTTCCATTGATATACCATCATCAGCTGAATAGGTAGGTACATTTGTAATGTATGTTCATCTTTGCTCATATCTGAAATATAAACATATATAACTATAATTATGATATTACTACTAATACTGAAGGTAGGTAACTATACAATGAGGTAAAGTGAATTTGATATCAGGTAGGTATCTATTGTTAAATTCTATAACGAAGTAGAATAAATATAATCTGGAGGACAACATTCTGTTGAATTTGTGGCAAGAGCAGGTAGTGTAGAATTCACATGAATTAGCATTGTATAAACAATTCCTACTTTGGTACTTTATAAAGCTTATACCAACTTATACTGCTAAATGCAAGAAAACTGCATGAAAATATTGTGGATTTGTATTCGCAACTGAAATGGCAGTACCTAAACATATCAACAAATGTTAAATACCTGAACCAGACTGCCAGATCCAAACATTGATCAAAGTACTTGAACTGTGTGGTTCTTACCTTAGCATATACTTGATATTGTATAGGTACTTTATAATCCTTGCTGCTAGTGCTTCTGCTTCTCTGTATCACATATTGTGCGATTGTAATGTGATCAACTCATACGTGTGATTTGTGAATGAGTTTCTACTGGGGTCTGGGGGTGAAATATGAATATTTTATTCATTATTATATCACCTAGTACCCAAATCGTAGAAAAGAGAAAGGTTAGTTCGTATCCAGATGATTTTATAAGGGTCAGTTTCAATTCACGACGATTTTACGATGACTTTTATCGCGGCGTCATTTTATTTATTTATTTATTCGAAAAACTGTGGTTATGTTAAAAATAGAGATAGAAATACGAAAATAATTCATTATAAGCGGCGCTGACTACCAGGCCTAAATAGATCACTGTAGGCGATTTTCGCTGATTGGGCAGACATTATAGTGCACGGAAGACTAGATTTTTTTTCCAATTAGCTGACTTTGACTATAGGAAGTAGTGAGTGGTAGTATCACGTATCGTATCACGTCATGTCCGACAGACATTTGACATTTCAGTCCTTGACTGGTAGGTACTGGTAGTCTGGTACTACCATGGGTAGTACTGGTAGTCCTTGTACTGGTAGTGGTAGTGAATTCTGCACAAGTCGCGTTCCGATATTACTGAATTTACTCAAGACAGTCAGAAATTTCGGTGCGAATTCAGGTTCAGTCAACTATTACCAGTACAATTCAGTAATTTGAGAACGATCAAAAGCTCTGAACAGTACTGGTTGGGAATTTCGGAACTCGACCATAATTGGGTCAGCTCACTGAACTCAGCTCGGGGGCCAAAAGTTATAACACTGAACTTATCTTGAGGCGGGCGCAGTCCAAACTACTGAATGTCAAATGAATATATATCTTCATTTATGCCAAGTCGGGTAAATTCGAATTTGTACTCAACTTTCCGTGGTTACTTGTTGGTTATTTATCTTTAGACGCGGCAACACCGGTGATGTGCTAATCAAAGTTATTTCCTGTGTGCTGTGTGAGTGAACTGTGAAACTCCGGAAACTCAATAGTCGCCATCTTTTTGAGTTATGACTTTGTGACGCAGAACTCGCAAAGTGAATTGGTATATTGCTGTTTTCATTTCAATATTTCCCAAGTAGTTAACGATTCAGAGGTTGTTTTGATCGTGTTATTCTGACCGTTGTGGTCAAGTGAGGTGTATTCTTCAAAATAGTATAGTAAAATAGGTAAGCACTAGCCTAAATGATAGCCTGGTGAAAAGCTTTTATTGATCAGATTCGGCGATATCCGCCATCTTCAGTGTATTTATCTCCCGAATTAATTTCCGTTTGTTGGTGTATTTAGTTGAAAGTTATCATGGCGAATCGAAGAATGGGCGGTATGGGCGGCGGCCTACGGGGCAATCGCTCCCAACAGCCTTTTGGAGGCGGCGGCGGAGTGAACCCTTGGCAAGGGGGCATGTCCCAAAATTCCATGGGACAGGGCTTACTTTCCCAATTAACTTCCAACCCTCAGCAACTTGCTCTCGCTCTCACGAGCCTGCTCCAACCTCAGCAACAACATCCGCCGTCGTTACTTTCTTTGAATACTGCTCCTGCCTTTTCTAATCAGAACCGAGATTTCAATCGGTTTGGTCCTAACAACCGAGGCCGTGATTTCAGGCGACACGAGCCTTACAATAAGGTATGGTTTTATGAATATATTTCTGGTATTTGTTGGACAATTGTCCCTTATACTTCTGAATATTTGGTTCTAGAGCACCCTCATGAAATGCTCATCAAACATTATTGTGCCTGTTACTATTAGTACTTCAAATTTAGGTTTTCCCTGAAGATCTAGCAAAATCTTCATAGTTGCCTCAAGTGTTCTGCAGGTCTCAATTCCAACTATTTCAAAACCTGCAATATATGAAAAATTTCACATTCCAGAACCTATGTGGTCTATTGGTAATATATCTTCAACAATTGAGGCAACTTAGATGTGATACAAAGATTGCTCCCCAATTTCTATGAATGTTCTCTGAATTAACACATGTTGCTAATTATGTTGTGATTTAGGCAAAAATGCCAAAGCTTTTACACTTGAATTTAAGATGCAAAATGTCCCCAGAAGCCTTTCTGACCAGCTTCCACTTTCATTTAGAATGTCTGCTTAAGTAATTCAATAGACACTACTTATGGTTCCATTATTATCAGAACTCATTCAATATCCAAATGGCTTATATTATATATTCATCAATTGTTTTCTAAGTCTCATTGGATATTAAATTGAATTATAATCTGTTTTTCAATTCGTCCCCTGAAATACATTCCATGGTTCTTGAGTAGGTTGAAAACTTATGAAACAAAACTATTAACAACATCAATCTCAACTACATACTCATATGGGTGCTTCAAATGTGAAGGCATCCTGTAATCAGTTGTCTCATGATTGCACTTACATCTGTTTTATAAAACTATTCCATTCATGCTTTTGAGAAATGAAATTGTTAAAAACTACAAAACTGATATCGGAATCAAATATATTCCCAGATGATATCCACTTGTATTTAAAATTATTCAAAGAAAACTGTGTATAAACGTAATAGTGTAGTAATTTATTACTAATTTATTACCACATTCCCGAATTTATTACCCTTCATTGAGGCAAAAAACGATTACGATTTTGAAATTCGAAAATGGTTCTGCTAGGTTTATTGGGGTTTGACACTTAACATCCCCCTAATTATTCTGAAATACTTCTTGTCCTTGACATTTCTATTATCAAAATTTAAAATATTTGTTATCAAAATAAATATGTAGTAGTGAAGAATTTCTGAAGATCATGATCATTGGAACATAACTCCTTTGTAAAAAATGTCATGAAAGCTTCTAGGGAGAAGAATTTTCAGACCAGAAAATCAAAGTACTTGGAACACATTTCAAGCACTTTACTACAAGCTATGGTTTTTGTTCATCAAGTACACTGAATGCTCCATGACAAAAATAATATGAACATTGTTATTGCAATTCTTCTGGTATATTAGTATGCTGAAGTTCCAGCAAAATATATATCTCACCAGTTGCATCATGTCTTTACCATAATTCCAGTTATTTCAAAGCCAGAAATTATTTGAAAAATGAGAGAAGCCTTGTTACATACCTATCCTTAACATGTGAGGCAACTTATTCATTTCCTCGCCAATTATATTATATTTCAGACAAATTGACATGTCTAGATTCTCCACATATCATTACAGAAAATTGAAAATCCTAATTTGGGTACATCTTCAAATCATTCTTTTCAGGTATTTTCAAACTAAATGAATTCATTGATCCAAAAAAAGATCTCCAACAACTGTTAATGAATTTCCAAATGATTGATGAACTGCAAAAAAGTTATAGCCTTGGTTATACCTCTATATGTTTCCAAAATTACTCCACTGAGTATATTTCTGTCTCATGAATTTTTGTTTTGATTTCAAAGGAAAATGCCTTGAGTGTACATTCCCTATATATATTGATTCTCCTTACAATGTGTATATATACATGTTGCCCAGTTTAACTACTTAAAATCCTAATAATATTTTATTTCAGACATAATAGCCAGGTTTGTATATTTATTTCATTATATGTGGGTGTTTTTTTATTACTACAGTACTCCTATTCCTATTTGGAAGGATTAAAATATCAATTTTGTTATGTTAGCAATTTAGGATTTCTAATATGTTCATTCAGGTTGGTACTGTAATTTTCACTATTTTTTTTATTTGGTATTGATACTGTTCTTCATAAGTGCATCATATCAAGTCCCTCCTCAGAAGACTCAGCAAGCACATTTGTATACAGAAGTCTGAATAATCAGAAATTTTCGATATTTTCGCCAGATGTCCAACATATCCCAGTTGTCCTCAGAGCCCAGTCTTATAGCCCTTCCTGTTTATGAGATGCAGAGTGGAATTGAAAATTCTCACGTTTTTCCATAAACAAATATTTGAAGAAAATAAGCCAAGCTATTTCTGTCAAATGGACACTGTATATTTCTTTTTATTTTGATTTATATCATACTTTCAATGGTGAAGTCAACATACATAATAATTGTAGATATTGGGAAACTAAGATATCCTTAATGGTACATCATACATAAAAGTTGATGTTTGTGACGGAAATATATAAAATAAGTACTCACACGCAACGACACAAATGTCAGTAGTGTCAGAATGACAAAAAAAATGTCAGTAATGTCAGGCAGACACGAATGTCACAAATATCAAAACAAAAACAGATTTCAAGAAGTTCGAGCTTAAGCGTGTTATTTTACCCAAATATTGACCCTTTACACAACGATACAAAATATTCAATTTTCATAGAGAGTCAAAGCTAAGATCATTTTGTCATTGCCCCAGCTACGCTGAAATATTCCATAAAAAATGCCCTGGTCCCGGCTACAGTGTATACTGCATTAAATAATCAATAATTCATTCTGACAAAACTAACTTCAAAAAATTTCAAACTTGACAGACTTCAATCTTAGTTCAGAATTTTCAGAGACGTCGCGTTCCGAAATTCCCAACCAGTACTGTTGAGTGCTTTGGGTCGTTCCAAAATTACTGAATTACTCTTGTAGCATTTTCCCGCGTTCTGAATCGTCAACCTGTCTGAGGCTAGAAATTTACTGTTTTCCACTTCCAACAAAAGGACATGTCACGCCAGTGCAAGGATATTCTGTCATCCGTTCCGTTAGTTTCCTTGAACAGTACTGTAGTTTACTGGACCTGAATTCATTCCGAAATTGCTGATTGTCATCTTTAATTTCAATAATATCGGAACGCGACGTGAGCTGCATTTAGTTAACATAAACAAACATAACGTTAGCATAAGCATTATCATAAACATAAGCATAAAAATAATTATGCATGAAACCTATATTATGCAAGTTTTAATTCAAGCATAAATTTAAGAATGACAGTTACTGAAAGCGACAAATGACAATAAGTCAATCATACAGTTCTGTGTTTTGATAGATTATTATTATGAACAAGGTAGCTCTCCTTGAGACCTTTTTCAAGCGATTGTTATTTTTTATTCAAATTAAAGTTACAAACTCACCACAAATACAAAAACAGTAACCATGGAACATTTATCGTTATTGACAGCTGCCATGAAACTTTGGCGCGCACTCTATGTTTTTAGCATAATCATAAGGTTCTTCAATGTCGGGAATTTCAAGGTCACATGTTTTCAACATAAACTTTATATTGTATAAATGGTGCCATTTGATATCAGAGGTTCAACTTTCGTCTTCAACATTAACATAAGCATAATTTTGAAACCATGTTGACTATCAGCTATTACGAAGAAAAACCGTAGAGCTGAAACTCTGGCATTATAACATAACTACTAAACAGTTTCATTGTTTAACAAAAACTTTAAATAAAGTGAAATTTGATATTCATTGCTGAAAATTCGAAGTTATTTATTTAAGATTTACATTGCATACGAGATTTCAAACGTTAAGCTTGAAACTCGAGCCGTCCAGGAGCATGATAATTCGAAAACTTCCAAAACAAGAACCACCCTAAGACCCAACACCCTCATAAACCCACCCCATTTGTGATCTCCAGAACCAGAACCGCAACAACAACGGTGGCGGCAACCGCAACAATGACAGACGGCGCACCGGCAACAACCAGAACAACCAGCAGCACAACAAGAAGGACGACAAGAATAAGAACGTCGAAGCCAAGAAGGAGGAGAAGGAGGTGAAGAAGGAGAAGGTAGACGTATCCGTGGATGACGGCAACGAGGAGGCCGGAGACACGAAGCGCGACTGGAAGGACGAGAAGAACAACTCGGAGGAGCGGAAGGAAGATGGCGCTGTGGAGGGGAAGGACAAGGAGAAGCCGGTCAAGGACAAGTCGGGGCCGTACTATGACATTCCCGCGCAGTTCTTGAGGTGCTTCGTGTGCAACAAGGTTATGTGGGATGGAGAGTCGATGCAGAAGCACGTTCGAGGTTAGGATGGTTTGATATCTCTAATTGTCATTTTCAATACGGTGTAATATACAGAGTGCCAACACTTTCATAAGGACAGTAATGCTTTCTCATAACCAGTAAAGTCCGTGTCTCACGGACTATTTGATCAAATCTGTTTGACGTGACGTCATTTCTGTCTATTTGATTCAAATATTTGAAATGTGCAGAAATCCTGTTAACAGGATTTGAATTATGAATAGAAATAATACACAAAAATCTCTAAACGTTTATTTCATGGTAAGTTGCGCGTCCCTTCAGAGATTTGTGAAGTAGAAACGATACTACCTCAGTTCCCTATTGAACTGTGTTTTCAAAACATTGAATAATGCCTTAACTCCTGATTCTATGGAAAATATATGTAGGTACTTATTATCAATTGAAAGGATGACGAGTGATTCAGAACACCTACCAGTTATTTGGCCGTGAGAATGACTAGCATTATCATTCAATGCATCTGACATCTTATCACTCTTGTGGTAATCTTTTTGTCTGATGTTATACAAAAGTTATTTATAGCTTCTATGGAGAATTGGAGATCTTTCAGGAACGTTACTTGCTCCTCGGTCCAATTTCAAGCAGCAGACATTTCCAACAGTCCAAAACTCAATTCTATTAGTATTCTGAAGTTTCGATTCTGGGTGTCAACAAAAAAACTTTAACCTTAGTTTTTAATCAAACAGGTAAAATATTTAGAATATGTTCTAATTTCAGATGCAGTTTGATGTTATGTCATTGATGACATCACACTTCCATAGTTTGATTAAATAGTTTGACCATGAGACACGGACTTAAGAGATAGAAAGACGATTGAATTATGAAAAAGTTGCGTAATTCAAACTACTTCAATGAGCCATTCTGAAAACTGTAAAAGACTTGGTGGTTCCTGAGATATATTGAAATAACTAGAAATTGAGGATCTGGTTTTAATTACTCTATCACATATTATTTGAAGCAAACGGTTGAAATTTTGTTTACTTAGGTAATTGACCAAGCCAAAGAAGTTGGGAATATCAGAAATTGTCTAACATCACTATGGTTTTAGAGATGGGCTCAAGGTGGATATAGAATGTCAAAACAGCTCTTCAATTGTTTCTGTGAAAAACTTGTAGACCATTTGGGAAGGGTGGTAATATTTCCACAACTTGAATGAAGATGGCGGTATGATCGATTATCATGAAAGACCTGTGTTGCTTATGTATTTCTGTGGTTCACATCTGACAGAAGTGAATTAAAATGACATTGAAACGCTATATTTCCAGTGAATCTGGAATGATAATTGATATTTTGACTATTCTCACTATTCTCAGTCTTTTTTCTCCCAGAAAAGATGACACTGATGAAGGGATGACAGATGCACAGTTTCTGTTTTACCGACACAAGGTATGGCGACATCTCTGGGGTATTTTCTGGAAATATCACTATTGTTCAAAACAGGGTAGGCAAAAGTCTACAGCTTTTGCTAGAGCTTGTTAATAGTAAGCTGTTTCACCATCCTATATCCACCTTGGATAAGCTATAAAACTTATTTTTCTTATGGGCGCTATATTGATGTATTGAAAGAACACATTTCTGCTAGTTTTTACTGTCTTTATTCCAGATCAAACGTGGTGGGCCATGAAACGTAATATCTGGATGTTAACAATAGTTCTTTGACATTCAAATAATTTCATTTGCATTATTTGTCAAAGTTGGTTTTTCAAGATGGTAAAAAATGGTGCTTCATAACAATTGTGATAAACATACATGCACTATATTTAAATCATGAGAAAGTAGTTTGAGAATACTTCTAACAAAACCTATACAATGAATATGTGAATTTTTCCAATAATTAGTTAATGATTCAAATTTCATTGTTCTCAACTCCATATAGTTACATTAGTGAGTGTGATTGTTGACAAATTCTGAATTAAATATCTGATTATTTCATTCAAAAATGAAAATTTTCTATTTTTCCTTACTTTACAAAAAAACTTCGATGGATCATGAGTGGCTTTGGAAAATTATTGATACAGTAACCATGAAAATTAGAATATCTTGTTTTCCCAACATCATGTTTGAACTGTACTAATTTTGGCTATAATATCTAGCAGAAATGTGTTATTCCAGCTGGTTCAACTGATAATAACAATGTGTGATACATTGATGTGAAGGAAATTCTTAGTTCAATTGAAGGATATTGAAAAATATGGCGTTCATAAAATAAACTAAACTTGTCCAAGTCTCTAGCTCTTATGGTATAGGAGAGTATATTATCCCTATGAAATTATTTGCACCATGTATAATGCAGGTGTTTTTGGAATGTGAAGTAGGCAACTAATCATTGGTGAGATGGATTGAAAGGCAAACTTATATATCCAGTCTCACAAACGTGTTATTGCCTACTTCACCTTCCAAAAATGCCTGGAATTCTTATAAAGTCCTGGAAACTCTTCCATTTGGACCAGGAAGTAAATTTTTCAAATAATTGAAGAGTGAGAGAATATAAAACTCATACATACCTCCGAATTTTACGATTTGTTCACACCACAATAAAATTTAGATGTTGTAATTGTGGTGCAATAGAATAATGAGGTTCAAGTTTTCAATCCCTGCAAATGTTTGGGAATGTATAACTCAAAAATTCTGTTATTATTTTATTAATGGCAGATTTTCTTTTTTACAAACATTTTTTTTTTCACTCAGATGTAATTGTGGTCCAATAGTCGAAATTTAATATCAATGAAATACATTCAACTCCTCTTTGTAAATTCATTTATAAACTTTCCTTAATTCATCTTATTACCAAAAAAAGTTTCCAACTTGAAAACCGACAAGCTTTGTCTAATCTACTATCGGTTAAAAACTTTAATATACCTTCTATGATGTAGCTATAAAAAAATGGGTTTTCTTATAAAATATGTACTTCATAGGTATCTGTTGGAAAGTTCAATTCGTGGACTATTTTATGAAAAGGGCACCCAAATCTCTTATAATTCCTCTGAACTCTGGGACATCCTCAAAACGCTGATGTAAAATGAACTTGCTGGGTTTGATTACAGTGACTCTATACAAGACAGTGGCGACAATAGGGCTATAAGCTCCGCCCACCCCGCCATAAGGAGGCAAATAACTGCGCCAAGATTTGAATTACTTTCCTCCTCAGTGGCTTAAATGAAGAAATTGAACTTACTAGGCTTCGATATTGAAACTGAAACGAAATATGCATGATTAAACATGCCCATATGCACAAACCAAATGTTAGGTTATTTTCATAGACGAAATTATGTATATAAGTACATACCACTAAAATTTTTGGAGAAATCACTGCTATTCGTTATTATACGTGTTATATTGTGATGAAACTGCCAAATTTTTGGAAAATAAACTGCACAAGAAGAATTAGTCACTAAACACCATATAAACCATATGTAAACAAACAGAAAATTTGTCTCCTAATGGTGTCGCCAATCAAAACGCTGACGCCTATTTTCGCCACTGTCTTGTATAGAGTCAATGTAGGTTTGATATTGAATGAGACATCACGCTCTTTATCAGGACGCGCGCACAAGGACATGCTGGGCACTCTGGAGGAGAGCATCCACATCACAGTCAACATTCTCCGAGAGAATATGCGGCTGGTCGAGGAGCGGAAGGCCATCGAGATGCAGCGCATGCAGCGCGGCGCCAAGCGCTTCAAGCAAGCCAACGAGATCGAGAGCAACTGCAACATGTGCGACCTCAAGTTCTTCGGGAAGATCCTCGCCCATCGCAGGTGAGTCTGGCGTGGGAAAAGTTCTATTTTTTTCGAGGCAAATTCACTGTGCTTTGTCTTTGATGGTTCACTTGAAAAAAATGCACATTAACAGAATCGTCCTAGAATGGTTCCAGTATGGTTCTGAGGTTCATGTAGGTGATATTATAA
The DNA here is from genome assembly GCA_029955515.1 of Chrysomela aeneicollis. Classification (NCBI taxonomy): domain Eukaryota; kingdom Metazoa; phylum Arthropoda; class Insecta; order Coleoptera; family Chrysomelidae; genus Chrysomela; species Chrysomela aeneicollis. The sequence goes on along the minus strand of JARUHQ010000018.1, from coordinate 3,787,989 downwards.
AACTATTATCGTATACACATCAAATGAAATCTTTATTAATTATTATAAACATATAAAAATCTAAGTTACTCATAATACATTTGTTACCATAATTTACGTCAGTTACGAAAGCATAATAACGTTAGATACCAAATAATATTTATTTTCGCATCGACAATGCGGTTGTCTCAGCTATCGCCTCGTAACCTAGAAATGTCCTAGATTATCATAAATCGCATAATATCTTTGCATTGATAGCTATAATTTATTGTTGTTGTTAACTGTTTGTGTTTTCCCGAGTTTAATTTTGCTTTCCTTCAATATTTCAAAAACCAATATTCTGACGTTTAATTGTAACCTGCTCCAAGAACTTCACATTGGTGATCAAGTTATTAGTAACAAGACGGTGACAAGATTCCTCGGGTTACAGATTGATGAGAGACATAAGTTTGAAGTCCATAAGTTAGCCTCTGGTTGCTTTGCAGTTAAAACAACTTCATGCGAACTGGGTAGGGAAATGGCTAAAACCGTATATTTTGCTCTCATTGATTCTCATCTGAGATATGGTATTTGTTTTTGGGGGTCATGCAGTCAATCTTTGTTTGACATGCTTTTTGTGTTGCAAAAAAGAGCAGTAAGGTACATATGTCAGGCTAAATTCCTAGATTCTTGCAAACCTTTATTTATTAGAAATAAGATCTTACCCCTGGCATGTATTTTTATTCTAGAATCAGTGTGTCTTATTCATAGAAAATGTCATAATGAAAATTCTAGAAGGACTCGTTACTATAATACAAGACAAACTATGGATTTAATTATGCCAATTCCATCTTCAACACAGGTCAAAAACTCATTCTTATACAATGGAAAAAAACTATTCAATCATTTACCTGAAGAGATCAAGAATATTTCAGATTCCAAAAAATTCAAATGTGCTGTGAAAAAAAAATTTATTACAGAAAGCATACTATTCAGTAGAGGAATTTTATTCAGACAACCTTTAACACACATGTACTAGAACTCTTATTTTACCTAAATACATAAAAAAATATATGCAAAAGTATGTGTTTCTAGTTTTATGTTTGTTATTTTTATAATTGATGTACCTATTTATTTTATTACCAGAATGTTTGAAATTTCATGTGTTATCTGTTTTATAATAATTGTTTGTGTTTGTTACCAGAATGTTTTACAAATTCAGGTGATTTATGTTTTATTTTTCTTATTTACGATGACTTTGTCAATGAGAATATCATTTCTTCTGACAATAAAGTATTTTTGATTGATTGGTTTTGATTTGAATTTATGAATACTCATAATGGTCTGATGATGGTTAGTTATGTTTTCACATTTTCACACTATACAGGGTTATTCAAATTTGACGATCATCATTGGGATCTCGAGAACCGTAACGGATATGAAGAACATTAAATTGGGGCGAATTTGCGGAATTATATGGTCATTATTATGGTGAAAAAAATCCGCGATAGCTCTTTTAGTTTTCGACTTATTCGAGAAAAAAACTGAATTTTTCAATTATGAATTTTGTGTTGTAACTCAAGAAATTTTAACACAATCCAAATCTACTATTATTGTAATCATTTGTAGTGATTGAAATAAATGTGATCACAGATGTCCGCGCTAAAATACGTAAACTTGAATGATCTATTTCTCAAACATAGATCACGAACATTTTTTCAGCGATTTCTCTATAATAAGTACCATCACGTTAGATGTAGTCATAACAATACCATTGAACTTCTCCATTTACCTCATGAAATTGATTTGATTTAGAATTTTTATTATTTTTCAGAAATGAAGGTCACCAACGCCTGAAGCGTTACCTTCATCCGGTATGCAGAATGTGCGACAAAGAGTTTCCCTCCAGGATGGAATGGATCGAACATTGCTTGACTCCGGAGCATTTGAGGAAATTGAACGAGGTGCTGACCGCAAAAACTGGAAACGCAGGTTAGTGGACGAGAGATTTTTTTTTCTGGATGATTAAAATGATTATCTCACTATCTAATCACTAGTGAATGGGAAATGATGAATACTTTATACTGATTATAAATGACGATTTATTTAGTGGACGTAATTCTGATCCCATCCAATAGCCTACCGAATCCAGATTGTAGGTTTTGTTGCAAGTTCAAATTCCAGTACGTCGGAAATTGTTTCTAGTCAATTTGAAATCGACAATTAAGGCCACTTCATGTACTATTGAAATCAAAATCCACAGGCTGTCAACTTTATGGATATGGTTTGATGAGGTTAAATCCTGAAAAGAATTGCGTTGGATATAATAATGTGATTTGTAAACTGTCCAAAGATATTTATGTCTCAGGTGTTTCATGGAATGTTCCGATTCATTCTTATTTGAAATATAATTTTCATGCGTCACACGATGAACAGTACAATTAGTATGCTGAGTATTTGAAGTGCCCAATACATTTTACTATTGACAGTCTCGAAATGTTATTTCTTCGACTGAAGGGCATTCCATTGGGAGTCCTGTAAAATACTCTTCATGAATTATCAGTTTTTTTTTGTCAGTCAGAAGAAACAAAAAATATGGTTTGTGTGTAAAAGATGCATTTTATGAGGTCAGTTGAAAAGTTCAATTCGTTGGTTTTATGAAGATTACACTTTACGGACTTGAACCAATGAAAGGTACACTTCATGAATTGTCGATTAAGTTCATTTCGTCGGTTCTTCCATAAATATTACACTTCATGGACTTCCCAATGAAAGGTGAACTTCATGGACTGTCCAACGAAAGGCGCACTTCATGAATTGTCTATTGAAAAGTTCAGGTGGATTTTATAAAGATTATACTTCATGGACTGTCCGATAGAAGGTGCGCTTTATGAATTGTCAGCTGAAAAGTTCTCTTTGTGGGATCTATAAAGATTACACTTCATGGAATGTCCAATGAAAGGTACATTTCATGAATAATCAGTTGAAAAGGTCACCTCGTGGTTTCTCGAAAAACGACAATTTACGGGCTTTCCAATAAAAGGTGCTTTTCATGAATTATCGGTTAAAAAGTTCACTTCGTGGGATCTATAAAGATTACACTTTATGGACTGTCCAATGAAAGGTGCACTTCATGAATTGTCTATTGAAAAGTTCAGGTGGATTTTATAAAGATTATACTTCATGGACTGTCCAATAGAAGGTGCACTTTATGAATTGTCAACTGAAAAGTTCACTTTGTGGGATCTATAAAGATTACACTTCATGGAATGTCCAACGATAGGTACATTTCATGAATAATCAGTAAAAAGGTCACTTCGTGGTTTCTCAAAAAACTACACTTTACAGGCTTTCCAATGGAAGGTGCTTTCCATGAATTATCGGTTAAAAAGTTCACTTCGTGGGATATATAAAGATTACACTTCATTGACTGTCCAGTGAAAGGTGCACTTCATGAATTTTCTATCAAAAAGTTCAGTTAGATTTTATAAAGATTATACTTCATGGACTGTCCAGTAGAAGGTGCACTTTATGAATTGTCAACTGAAAAGTTCACTTTGTGGGATCTATAAAGATTACACTTCATGAACTATTCAATGACAGGTGCACTTCATAAATTGTGAGTTGAAAAGTTCGCATTATGGGTTCTTTAAAGTACAATTCACAAACTTTCCGATGAAATATACACTTCATGAATTGCCGGTTGAAAAATTCATTTTTTGGGTTCTATAAAAATTAAACTTCATGGACTTTCCAATGAATGTTACACTTCATGAATTATCAGTTGAAGAGATCACTTGGGGGGTTGTTCTATGAAAATTGCACTTCTACAATGAATGGTGCACTTCATGAATCTATGGTCGTTTTCACCCCCCGACGATTTATTTTTCAAGACGGCGACAAGATCTTGCCCGAGGACGACAACGAGCTGAACATCGAGCCGCTGCTCGAGGAGTCGCTGCAAGTGGAGGCGGAGCACCCCATTCTCGAACTGACAGACGACCTCACCGGGCTGCACCAGCTGTTGCCCGCCTACAAGCCGGACAGGCCCGTCTCGACGCAGAGCCTGAAGCCGTTCGCCGGCTTCAGGTGCGAGTTGTGCAACAGGAGTTTCGAGAACGAGGAGTTGGGACAGGTGAGTTGATAATGTGGACTTTTTATTTGCTCAGTGAGCGTTCTGGACATGAAATATTTTCGTGAAGCGAGATAATTGTATATTTTCATTCGTGTTTCATAAATATTTATTAGAAACAGACGTGCAAATGGGAGATGATGAATACTTGACTGATACATAAAAAGCTGATGATTTTCTTAGTGGACGTAATTCTGATCCCATTCGAAACATTGTTATACAAGTAGCTAAATTTTGTATCCTTGAACTGCACATTTACAAAATTTTTTGACTTGCAATTGATTTCTCCTATTATTTTTTCGGCAGGCACAACATTATTACTTTGTTCACTATTGAATATATTTTTTCTAGAAACATCTGAAAACAAAAATGCATTACCATCACTTCATCGGGGCATGCAGAAAGGCGCTGAAGGAACAACAGAAGAAAGAAAGGGCCGAAAAAGAAGCTAAAAAGGACGAGGAGGGAAAGAGTCAGGACGAGAGCCAAGAATCTCAGGTCGAGGCTGATGGTGAGTAATGTTCGTTTTTGCATGATGAGCCCTTCATTTTCCATGCAAGGAAATTGATTTTTTTGTTGAGAGCTGCAAATGAATCACAATCCATAATTATTGTCTCCCATTCTACTTTTCACTTGTCTCACTTTATTTTCCGCTTCTCCCACTTCACTTTTTCCATTCACTTGTCCCGCTCCAATTTTCACTTGTCCCACTCTGTTTTAACTTGTTTCATTCACTTTCCGCTTGTTTCAATTACCTTTCTGCTTATCCCACAAGTTTTTCTACTTATCCCACTTCACTTTCCACCAGTTCCACTTTATTTTCCATTTACCCCACTTCACTTACGACTTGTCCCATTCAATTTCTTCTGTTCGCATTTACTTTCCGTTTGTCCAATTTACTTTCCACTTGTCCCATTCACATTAATATTGTCCTACTTCACTTTCCAATTGTTTCACTCCACTTTCTGCTTGCCCCATTCGATTTTCACTTGTACCACTTTACTTTTCGCTCGTTCCAGTTTACTCTTTGCTTGTCCCAATTCATTTTTCACTTGTCTCACTTCATTGTTCGCTTGTAACACTTCACTTTCCTCTTATTTCACTTGATTTATCACTTGTCCATTTCATTGTTCCACTTTCTACTTTTGCACTTTACTTTATACTTTTGCACTTCACTTTTAACTTTCTACTTTTGCTCTTCACTTTCTACTTTTGCACTTCATTATTCACTTGTCCTACTTCATTTTACACCTGTCCCATTTAACTTTCCACTTGTCCCACTACACTCTCCACTGATCCCACTTCACTTTTCGCTCGTTCCACTTTACTTTTTGCTTGTCCTAATTTATTTTTCACTTGTCTCACTTCATTTTTCGCTTGTAACACTTCACTTTCCCCTTATTCCTCTTGATTTATCACTTGTCCCTTTCATTTTTCACTTGTCCCATTTTATTTTTCACTTGTCCCTTTCATTTTTCACTTGTCCCATTTTATTTTTCACTTGTCCCATTTCATTTTTCACTTGTCCCATTTCACTTTCCACTAGTCCCATTTCACTTTCCACTAGTCCCATTTCACTTTCCACTAGTCCCATTTCACTTTCCACTTGTCCCATTTCATTTTCCACTTATTTAACTTCACTTTCCACTCGTCCCAATTAACTTTCCACTTGTTCTACTTCACTTTCCATTTCCCCCTTCGCTTTCCTTTCATGCCGATGGCGCCGCGACTGAATCGACAACGACGAATTTCCAGGTGACCAAGAGATGTACGATCCCGAAGAGGCAACCAATGATGAGTCTTCCCTCGCCATGGAAACCTCCCAGGACGAGGGCGATCCGTCGGTCATCAACAACGCTGCCGATCTGATCGGGATAGAAGAAGAGGAGGAAGAGAGCAAAGTCGAGGAGGAGGAGGAGTCGCCCGAGGAGGTGGTGGAGGCGCCGCCCCCGCCCGTGATCAAACCCGAGCCGGTCGTCAAAAAGGTATTTTTTCACTTCCCTTTCTTCATGCATGATTTTTTCTTTTTCATATATTTTATCACATTCTATGTTTCGTTTTGATCGGGCGACAGGTGGTCTCAAGTTCGTGAGTATCTACAGAGTGTCCCAGAAAATATTAAGGGCGGATTTGAATTTTTGTTTTCTATATGAAACTGTTGAGAAAAATCGCACTTCTAGCAAGATATTTGATCCAGTAGCAGTAGGAAATGCCTTTCATTTAATTCTCATTTGTTTCCTGAAGCAAAGTGTCAATCTGACACATGAACAATTTTTCTTTATCTAAGGGGCTATCCTATCAAGTTATCCTTGCTTGATTTTTTTCTCTTGTCCAACTGACTTGAAATACCAAATTTAGAACTTGAGGGTAACTGTTGGTTGTTTAGAAGCAATAAGGAAAACTTTCTGATTAACTTCTGTATGAAGTATTCGAAAATGAAGTTGTTCATAAAATACATTATAAAATGAACCTTGATTACCAAGTTGGTAAATCATATCCAACAATAACAATTCATTCAGTTGCCGGGAGAAAATTATAAGTGATATTTTATTTCAGTTGATTTTGTTTGTATTTTTGTCCGAGGAATGCTAATAAAAATACGATTTTAATAATGGAACCATGGACTATTCATCTCTCATTTTGGCCCGTTTTATGAATGTGCACTCGGAATAGTACATTTGTTAAAACCTTTTAATGGTTCAGCAAACTATAGATATCTCTCAATTTGTTACTCTGGAAAATAATTCACAAACTTGATAGCTTATCATGATCAACAGGGTTTGATTTGTTCGAGTAATGTAACTTTATGACATCAAATCGAATGCGCAAAAACAAAAATTAAAAAGGCAGTTTGAATAAATGATGTTTAGTGCAAACGACATGTTAGTTTGGCAACGTTTCTGATTATTTATTGAGATAAAACTTGCTGAAAAATTTTATCAATAAATTTTCATTATTTCTCCACGATTTCTCGCAATATTGAAATTTTGAAATGAAGGGAATTGATATATTATTTTTTAAATTTCTGAACTGCAATCAAGGTATATTTCAACGTATTCCAGGCAGGTTCGCCAGGCGAGTATAAAGATTGAAAGAAAAATCCAAGTCCATGTTGAGGAAGAAAAATTGATGAAGGCCCTCGAATAACAAAACGTTGTATAACGTATTCTATACTGTTTAATTACAGAGTATCAAAAACAGTTGCCTTCCTGTTTTTGTGTCTCTTAAAATGAAGACAATAAAAAATTTAAATAAAAAATCAGAAATTTGTTTTTTTTATATCAAGAACCAAAGAAAATTTCAACTATTTATTTGCGGCATATTGCGCATTTAAATAGACAACTCTTTCCAAATTCAACCTAACCGTGCATGTCCAACCGTTATCGAGTTCCCCATGTTGGCCTGCGAATTTGGCCCATCCTGTACACGAGCGCGAAGTAGTAAATAGAACCTCAGATCATATTGCTAACGCTAGAGTGAACGGTGAGAAAGTACTATTTTGGTGCAGCCCATATTTAATTTTTTATTATCTTATGAACAAATTGCTGAAATAAACTGCAATTCATCCAAGAGGTACTTGAGATTGCCGAAGGCTCTGGATATGCAAATAATTCAAATTAATCCAATTAGAGTTTCCATAATTTACCTTTCGTACTTATTCTTACTTGTTCAATAGGCGTGTTCTATGGGTTATGGAATACTAGATCTGGCAGAATGTGTTTATGCAAATAAAACAGGACTTCGGCATTTCGATGGAAAATGCGACTTTCCAAACTAATTCCTCGAAGAAAAAAACTCGAAACTATGTAAATCAGACCCGATCGACACTAGAATCCGCTAAAGATTACAAAATGTGACATTTGTCGGAATGGTCATTTGTGTCAAACTAACGCGTGTATCGTCAAAATTTCAAAACGACCAATCAATGGAGTACTTCAGAACCCCCACGGACCTACCAAACCTCAGACGAATAAAAAACATGGACTAGAACATATCCTTTTCATGATGCCAACACGACTGTCAAACCTTCTTGTTTCCAAGAGTCTATCGTTCGGGCCTCGTCGGACCAACTCGCCGTATTCGTGTTTCGAACGAGTTTCTCAGATTGTTTACGATTCATAACGTGGTCATTCGTGTTGTCGTATTATCGTTCTCAAAGCGTTCATTTGTTTGTTTTTTATCGATTAATTCACTTATTCGTGAATTAAATATATTGCTCTTCACTTGAAATGGTAAAAGTGTCAATAGTGTCATTTCATTGGTGAGTGCCATACTCGTACGTTCGGGAATGGAATAATGTGAAATAATGCATGGATATTTATTCTATTCAAGATGAATATTTTCAGTTGATCGAAATTGTATTTTACAGATTTCCTTCATGTAGAATATAATACGAATAAAAAATGATGAATATAATGTTTTAAAGAATCCATTCCTGTTATATTTCAGTGGTTATCTCCGTCTCAATATTTGCCAATTCCATTTCGCACGACTATTGGGAACCTAGATTAAGATTGTAGCGCCAAAACGGTGAAAATCGGAACTAATCTATGGGCCATTCCAGTTTATTTTCATTGTCTGAAATTTCGTTTCCTTTCAATATTTTCGAATTGTTCTATATAGTTTTTTTTTATATTATTTAGTTGCATATATGGTTGTGTTTTTCTGGACAATATGCCTATTAATTGAAAGTACAACCTCAGTTGAAATGACTTTCTTTCTGAAGATAGTATTTCAATAATCTTCATTTTGGATTCATTTCAAATATGTAAGCAATAAAACAAAACTATTTTAATAACAACATGCTACTCGCCATTGTCCTGAGTGGTCAGCTACCTGGACAGGTAAAATAATGAGGTCTTATATTGATGCATATTGAGAAAACTTCAAAAACTTGTTTGTGTGCCTTCATCCAATATTATTAAAATTATTTTAGGAAGTGTGGAAGTTTTTAACTATAATAATTCACACTTTTTGATGAATATACAATGAAAAAGCCATACAATTATACATATTTATTGGTAGGTATAAAATGAATGAGAGAATACATTATTATGTACTAAATTTTCAAGTATTTTCACTAAAATATCAGTAAAATAAACTACTCAGTTACCTTGCCAATTACTAACAATGAAATACCAATGATTAAATAATATGTGTATCGTTTTCAATCCACACCTATTTACTGTCCATCAACTCCTTTATTTTCAACTTGGTCACAAATATAACTCAGGATTTTCCTGTATTTGGGGAGGTATGAAAACTTATTTCGGGTTTTTTTCTCGCCCAACAAAATCAGTAAGGTACGCCAACAATAATGATTTATAGTTTTTTCAGAATCATTTGAATATCAAACAATAAATCAACATTTCAACAAAAGAAAATTATATGGGAACCTTATGGCACCAAATGTAAACAAACGATTTTATGGCCCATGCGTTAGTTATATTCGTCAACGGTAGGGGGCGTACTGCTTATTTTGTTTCGCCTATTAACAGGAACGGTCAACATTACCGCCCGATCTCCACCACTCTCTCCGATACCAAGAGAGGTAGTTAAATCTTGCTCTCAAACAATGTAATGCATTAGAGATAGGAAGGACCAGTCTATGTATTTTACTCGTCTGAGTACCAAACAAATAACCTGGATGCCGTATCTGGCATAAGCATTATATGATCTAAGAATGGAACGCTCATCGTTCCCAAGTTTCATTGGCTCACCCCCACCAATCGCATTCCAGGAGCCGTCCAAGCCGGTGCAGACCTCGACGCCTGCGCGACAGGTGGCGACGCGGGCGGCTGCCGCCCCCAATGCTGGGGCAGCCCGAGCTGGGGCAGGCCCCGTTGCCGGGGCGGTCCGAACAGGGGCCGCCGTCGGAGCGGTGCGAAACGGCGCCGGGCCCAAGAGCAAGAAGGCGGCGGTGCGCAAGCAGTAGGGCGGCCGCCGGTGGTGTGACGTCACGGGAGGGCGCTCCTTTTTTTAGGTTAGGGTTTTTGTGGCGCGAACATTCAAGGGTTTTTCGTCGATATTGTTCGTTATTGTAGCGAATTGTATTGGTGAAACTAGAAGGCGCTCGGTGTGTGTTTCTTTCTTTGATACATGTCATGTAGAGAAAGATGAAGGTACATATAAATCCGCTAGTTTCTGCCCAATGGAATTCGCTAGAAGTCGGGACGGAAAGCGGATACGAATTCAAGTATTTTTTATAAATAACCACGTGGATTGGATTATATTATTTTGGATCAATTTAAATTAATTTTATTTTATTCGGAAATTGTGCACAGTGCCCTTCAAATTGAAAAACTTGCTTTCTATATGGAATATCCACGTTTTCTTCCATGGTTAAAAATACAGGATGTTTCTAAATGTTATGTTAATATGAAAGCACTTTTGAGTTATCAAAAAAAAAACTCTTTAATGAAAGGAATTCCTGTTCCTGAGATATACCGGGTAATTTATGTGGTTTCTCGTCGCTTATTGAATTTACCCCATGAATGAATACACCGGGGCCTACATTATTGCCACATGTCATGAAAGACAGTTTTCTACCTTATATGCATTCTGAGTCCTGAAAAACTGACTTGTTATTGGTTGACAATTCAAATGGCTTGACAAATTTTGCGAATTTGTCCCATGCAGTGACAGATCAATTTGAGTATTCAGTGGTTTTTTGCTGACCTCCACCTCATTATTCAAATCGAACGTGAAAATATCTCAAGGTTAGAAAGCAAGGCATTATGGTAACATTTTACAATAGGAACAGATTCTGTTACATACAGTAAGGAAATATTGCAACTATTCTTTTTTTTTTCATAATCATGAAGGCATTCAGTGATCATGGTGTATTTCATTTGGTTCTCATTTGAGTGTTGAGACATCGTGATCTGATTCAATTATCCTCGAGTGAAAAAACTTTAGGGCCGGTGGCATAAAGAATTCAACAGATTCGATTTGTTTGTTACCATGGCAACCCATGCCTTAGCTGGTGAGTTAGCGGAAGGCACCCATTTTAGAATCATATATTTGTTGATATATGCTATTATTCCGTAATCGAACCCATAAATTACCTTGTAACCCTGTATTTTACCGAATGAGAAAATTGCTGGCTCTCCTGTGAATTGCAAATAGGTTAAGAGTGCGAAAGCAACTCAAAAAAATATATGTAAATGTAGGTTATGTTGTGTATGTGAAATTATTGTTTCTTTTTGTAATAGGCACTTTTTCTAGTGTTTATCATTTATAGGTAATAGGTAAATAAACATATACTTACCTATCAAATGGGTTTTTATTGATGAATTGAAAAACAAGTGAAGTACATCTTCGATGCGAAAAAACTCTGGAAATAGTAATACGGTAATATCTAATTACTATATTTACCATACACCATAAGAGACTATCAGCAGAGTGAAGATAAATTTCATATAAAATTTCTTGTCTAACTTTACAAAAATACATTTGACATAAAATGTCAATCGAAAAACTAATACAAAATTGTAAATTTATGACCCATAATTTCATTATGCAAACGGATTTGCAAAATGACATTCCTGCACAAATCACAGGTCCAAACGGATGCTCAAATTGATTAAGTTCTAAGTGACTGTCAACTTCTTACGACTCGAAAACTCATTACAAGTGCATAAATGGAAATATTGAAAACCAATCCGCGATGCGCTTCCTATCGGTGACTCGTAAAAACACGAAGTGGATAACCACTGAACTTTCTGGGAGGTTACCCACAGACAAATTCAACCTTTGTTCTGTTTACGTTCGGTTCTGATGTGAGAGGTGTATTTCCAGCAGTTTTTCATGAGTTCTTCTGGTGAAGTCCTTGTGAAATCTTATGTAATGTCACAAATACGAAAACAAAAAAATGATACCATTTCAAGAAATTCAAGTTGTTACCATCATGTAACGCTACGTGTTATTTACCTATCGTGAATAAATGATATTCTCATGAATTATTACTTGAAAATCAAAACACCGTAATTTCCAGGTGCCTTGAGATTTTGGCTGGATTAAACCATATATGGGTTATTGACAATAAATGATCGACTACGACGATTGGGTATAACAATAATTGCATACAAGAATCCGAAGTTGATTTTTCCCTATCATATTGATAGTTTTCTAGTTATTAGCTTCTGAAATAAATTACTTGTAATAACAATAAATTGAATGACCCTATAACAGGATGTTAAGAACCTACCACTTATGCTTCTCAAAACAATTCGATTCAAGCAAACTCACCACAACATATAAAATTGCTACAAACACCGTATATCCTATACATATCCAATTCGAGTAGAAATTTGAGTCCAAACGGATCATTTGCTTGTTTTGATGTCTCCTATATCACCCAGTAATGTTTGTCGATATCTTTTCGGGTCACCATGGTTCGAATTTTATCAGAAGCATACCTCGTCTGTAGTAAATGATCGAGTAAGGCAATCAGAATTTTAAATAATGTCGACGCTTCAGAATTATTATTCGATAACTAATTTCGAATAATTTCAAACAATTGAAATAATTCGAAATTATTAAAAATTCTACTGATGATGTCAAATGATGACGATCAAATCCGCGCATGTGCAGTTGAAATTTGACCAATGTACGAAGATAGGAAATTAGCAATCCAGTTTTGTGTATAATATCCTTGATGATGCCACGTGCCAAATTTCAGAAGATATGCATTGGCCGTTTCAAAGTTATAAAGCAAAAACACCTTTAAAATTGTAACTTCAGAGCTGTCATCTATATGGTGTCCAAATTAATGTGATCTGAGGATTGTAAATACTTTTCAGGGACACCATCTATATAACAAATGACAATTCATTGTTTTGTTTTCATTCTAAAGCCGGATCAAAGTCAGCCAAATGGAAAAAAATCTAGTCTTCCGTATAGTGCACGGAAGACTAGATTTTTTCCATTTAGCTGACTTTGGCCGGATATATGTAATGTTTACGAAATTATAATTTTATTCCTTTTATTGCTCTATATGAACACCCAGCATTAGAGAGTATGGGTATAGCATCATGAATAATGAAATAATTCGATCCAATAAACAAGACTTACCTTTATTCGAAATATAAATAAATATTGTGACACAAAGATAAGAGATTTTTTAATCATATATATTATATTTGATAAAGAACACAAAACAAAAATATCCAGTACAGTTGAAATGTAGAATCATGTAATAATATTCTAAATCGCGACAATCCACCATGTATTGTGTGGACCAGGGTGACAGGAAGGGTAAATATTCGAATTCAGTAACGCAAGGCGATCACAGATAAACAATTGTCAAAATGTAACATGCATAACGTTAGAAACTTTTTCATCTCAAAATTGCACATTTTGTTTGATATGAATTATATCAACGCATTTTATAATATGTATATATAATGTATATTCAATTATTTAAAAACATTCAGCTAATTCTAAATGTACTGGAATTACACTAAATCAAACGTATCCCGCCCTTTTTGATTCACTAATCAAATAAGTCCAGTGTGTTTAATATTTTTCGACTTATCTCCATTGATTCATATTATGTTCTCAAGTTGTTGTTCACATATAATCGTCCGAAATGAACGTATAGATAAGTTTATTATACATCAATAAATGCGTCAATTTCTGGCCAAATAACACAGTGATTGAGTATATTTATAAATAATTGTAAGAAAATCGCCCAGTCCCAAACACATAAAATATTATAATATTAAATACAAAAACATGCACGTGTCAACGACATCACTGCATAATATGTAATGTAATACGTTATGTGTACGTTATTTTTTCTTTGCATCGAAAGCAGTGAAAAAGATGTACTTCTGAATGGTTTTCACTTCACTTCTTCAAACATGTTGAGTGACAATTATTCTTCAATTTGAAAGCTATGAAAAATTTTTTTATATTTTATCAGATGTCACTCGACTCTTCAGATTTTTGTTATGATTTCCTACTGAGGTTTTCAAATAAAAAAATTATGTACTGCATGTTTTGATATTAAATCTATTTCACATTGCCATTATTTTTGACCTCTACTTATTTTGAGTTTTGAATAAATGAGATTCCTTATGAAACATCAGGCGTTCTAAAATTACTGAAATAATTAATATTTCAGGTAGGTTATCAAAAATCAGAAAGAAATTTTATTTTTGGAGCGAAATATTTTAAACAGGAAACATCATAACATTTATTTCATCATTGAAGCCCTAGAGCTTTGTTCAACTGTTCTTTCTGATTTTATGGAAGGATGTTGTTCTCTATGGAATTTGGAAATGATTCAATACTGTTTCAAACTTCTACCTGAGTTACCTGAGGTAACGTTAATTTATGTATATGTAGATCATGTTTCAGGAGAAAATTGTAAATTTTCTGAAATGTGGTAAATTATGAAATTAAATAAAATGAGTGCTATCCGTACCTATCTATACTTATTAAATTTTTTTCTCATTTCCTGGCAGTATCCCTATTATTGATTTTTCAAGGATCATTTTTTGAAAGATCACTTTATTCGAAGCCAATATAGTTTGTTGTTGTACCTATGTTGAGTGCTATTAAATTTTTGCCAATATTTCGGAATTTTTTCAAGAATATTTTATATATTCCATAAGGAACATTTTCCTTCTTGTTGAATCGACAAGTTCAGAGATATTTGAGAAGCATTCACCGTTTTGTAAATCGGCATACGAAAATAGAAGATACATATACGAAGAGATTCACTCTACACAAATGAGTAAATTTTTGGCCCAACTTCTACATCATGGATAAGAATTCTTATGTTTCAAATTCAGTTCGATCATTTTACAGGATATAGACATGCCAACTTTTTTTAAACACTGATATGGAAATAAATACAGCTGCCAACATCAGCTGATGAAAAATACTCGAATAACAATGGCAGATTTTCGTTTGTGAAGTTCCAGTACCGATATTAATATTAAAATGGCCACATGAAAGTGGCACGTGATAGTACTAAAGTAAAAAGTCTAACATCCCATTACTTCAGTGCATTATTATATATAATATATATTTATATATTATGTAATTATAATAATCATAATAAGTTAGGAAGTATGAAGGCATATAGATAGTTTCATATTATTTATACATTTTTAAAGATTCATTTTCAAAAAGTGTATCAGTACCTGATATTATGATAGAGATTAGTATCAACATTCTTATAATATCAAGTTGAAATACAAAAAATCCATTCAAAATTAATGATAGCTATCACAAATAATCGCTTATTATTGCTCGGAAAGGTCCAAGCTATTGGAGGATGATCAACATTTACAATCGATATTCGGCAACCAAATATATTTGTATGTATACAAAGCGTCCAGACACATACTGCAGTTTTTCATGACACTTCCCAAGATACTCCTTCTCTGTTGAATGACTACATTTTTTGTTCAAAATATCGAACTGAATGAAATTATATGGATTCTGCTCTTTCCCTGAGTGTCCAAATGGGCTGTATATAGTGGGCTACTGATAGGTTATCGGAAGAAAATTTGTCATGTCAAATTTGCAGAAATATTAGTTTGCGCCCTATCGTAGTTTACTGCTTCCATATCAAGTCAGCCCAGTCAGGTGTTCAGCTGGGGAGTACCACAAGGGTCAATATTTGGCCCAGTTCATTTTTCGTTTCACATATATACGAATAGATTCAATTGAAATACCCGATTTCGGGAGTATTTTCGAATAACAATTTGAAATTTTTAGTCGAAAAATTATAGCCATTCTCGGCAGAGACGGAATACCTTCACCAAATGTCGAAGAAAGAACCCTAAAACCCGCAGTCGATTTTATCGGGCTTGTGTCACAGCATACAGGGTGTTCTGAAATTTGCGTTCCATACCAGACAAGCATATTGAACTTTCGGTTGGATTTTTCTGCTCGACGGTTGGTACGCGAATTACTGAGCACTCCTGGATGATTTTTCTCGATACATTTCACAACGGAATAGCAAACCATCGGAAAATGGATCGAATTCAGTGTACATTCGAAAAAAATATATTCATAAATATATTGGGCTCGTCACTGTTTCACGAATCAGGACTGAAAGTTAATATAGTATACTTGAAGCCTTTGTATAAATACTATTTTTCAGCACTTTATTCAGGAATCTTCAATACTGAAAATCCCAGATTTTTACATAAAAATATCATTGACTATAAATATATTCCATACTGTGATTTTTCTAGTACCCATAGATCGGTTGAGTGAATGATATTTTGCAATTTTCAAAACAAAATTGGATATTTTATTATCTTCAATGGCATCAAGATGTCGGCGTGTACTTTCTTGTTATCTTCCAGTGAAAGATATCGTGAAAAACGTGACGTAATGAAAAAAATGGTCTGTTGATGTCTGATGTGTGTTCCTTTCGTTGATACATCGGGGAAATTCATTAAATTTTGTTCAAATTTTTGCCATATATTGCGTGATCCTGAAGGGAACATTTTCATGAAAGAAAAAAAAACGAAACAAAAACAAGGTCAATTTCCATTCTATCATATCCTCCATCTACCCATCACCTCTGTCATTATAACCAATACAATTTCAATGCAGAAGATAGTGGTAGCATATCACATCATTAATATTAATAGGAATAATATTCATTGCTTATATATAATCAATGAAAGGTTATGAATTAAACTTCCTCACGAAGAAAACTTGAACATGTAGTGAGATAAAGAGTAACCATGAATTGAGTTGAAATAATTCATATAATGCTTCACTCAATTTTCCTACAAATGAGCAGATGAGCGCCCCCTGGTAAGAAAAAAAGTTGGATTTCAATCGCAAAATGATCAAAACGTACATTTCAGCTTTATTATATAAAGTACTTTTTCTTCTCACAAGACGGCACTATGAAGTAACAAAGTTAGACAATGAACAGTCGTTGATGAATTCCTCATAAAATTGTCGTTTCAATGATATGTGTACCACTTAGTACTTACTTTCTCTATTCAAATTGTATTGGTGAGAGTGACTGACAGGATATGCATATAAAAGTTGAGAATATCATAGCAATTTTTGCCAAAATATTTTCCTTCAAAATATTCAATCTATGTCGTTTTGAGTCATATACATGGTGTCCCGAGCCTGGTACCAAATTGAACCAGTAGATTGTTCTCGAAAAAAAAAAAAATGAAACTTTTACCTTTATGTCCATTATTGCAGAAATACAGGGTATCTAGAATGAAAAATTGTCACAGTTTTAAAAGTTTTTCAATATAATTCGGCGGGATATTTTTTTTCAATAGGTGCCCTATCTTGAAAAAAATCACAATAAGTCTTTGCTTTGGTCAATCTTGAAAAAATATATACTTGTTTTGAATCCGGAAAATCAGCAGTTCTCGTGATAATTGCGAATTTATGCATGTATGCGATTTCTGCATCCAAGGATATTCAAGAAGAATATAGGTACGTTCTATATTCGATTAGGCACCATCTTTTCGGGACACCTTGTATATAAAAAACTGAATAAAATTGTTCCAGCATTTTGAAGAATTTGGAAGTTTCTTTTTAAACGTACCTTTTTTCTATTTCGATAGAAGCAGCGACTTTTTGTTGGAACCGAAAGTTTTCTTCCATCGTAGACTATGTTCAGCTACCGAAGTTTTCAAACAATGTTTCGGGACACCCTGTATATTTGAGGAGAAGTATAATTTATTGCTTAGTCATACCACAATTTCATCACACCAGAAACGTTAGATTATTCTACAACAAACAATAGACTTTAAAATTAAAACAAGAATGATCTCCGAAAAAGACAAAGCTACATATGCTTATATACAAGATAAAGATAGAGGTAGTGAATCAATCATGCCAGTCCATAGTGAAATCAGTGATAAGCCTAACACATCTAAATACAATAATTTAAAATATGGTAGAGAATATGTCCCATATTTCATTTCATTGCTAGTCATAGTGTTGGTAATTGTACCTAAAAGTCTTCATCACCTCTGATGGCAACTACAAATATAGGTTCCATTCGAAACATTTCTCTTCAGTGTTGTTGCTGATACCATCTCAAATATACTATAGTGGGTATGATCCTGGTATCCAATGGACATAATGCAATGTTTTGAAATCCAGAACACTGACTGTGAGTCAAAAAGGCGACACTGCAGTACTCATAAGTACACAAGTTTCAGAAGTTGTAGCAGAGGGAAGCAGTCATTGGGTTGCCAACACTATCAATTGCAATCAAAATGGCTAATATGAAAAATGAAGCACATCCAAATCTTTGACATGACGATGTCATCGAATAGCTTAGAAGGGATAGAAGCGACACCACTGAAAGGTTCTGTATAAAAGTTTAGGGACGTTATATGAAATATTTGATATTCTCCTAAACAAGAGATATTCATCGAATAATTAACTATATCATAGTATGTATATAATATATTGTAGAGTAGGTAAATTTACAGAATTATAAGATTAGTAAATATATAATTTAACACTGGCATACACAGAATCATTCACACACACTCGGAGTCTGAGCGAGGAACATTTTTTCACAAGTCGCTAAAAATCTATTGATTACATTTAATAATGGTGCTGGAGATTCACAGTTTTCAATGCAAGGTTAAGTCGATACACTGAATTGATTAACGAATATTTGTACATTTTTATTTACACATACACCGTTTCTCTCTCAGACAACGAGTACACCAATCATTATAATATTATAACACAATTTGTACAATGAAGAAAATACAAATAAGTACAACTCGTGGCAAAGATGTGAGTTTCCGTCATAATATTAAATCAAAAATACTTTGTTTAATATTACTATATAGATAGAGAGAAATGTACTTATTTCGCACAATTGTAGCCGGGAAGCCAGTCGACGCAAACTTAAGCCATTGGTTCCATTTGTTCAACGAAATCAACAAATATATACCTGCCAGAATAGACTTTTACCCTACACGATAACTTCGATGATAAAGTCTGGAGCCGATAACTATGTATTCATTATAGTCGATGCATATCGATCTGGGAGCTACAATAGAAACTACTTGGTCGATATATCTGTCGATTCTCTTTCGATTTCCTTCATCGAACTGAGTTTGATGGAAACCTTCTTATATCTACTGCCCTCCCGGCTAACTACATCAGCGATTGAATATTCAGCAACATGTTTTTCTTTCATTTATTTTATTTTTAAATTACACATTTAGTGGGGATGACTTAGTGGACGATGAGATAATGAAGAACAAGATATGGGGTGACAGGTGACAGTGGCGACAGGTTATTAAAGTTATGTATATGGCACGCTCGTATCACTCAATGCGCGCTATTTCACACTGCTGACTAATCTGATCGAACTACGGTTCACTTTAACAACAGCGAGTCATTACGAGATACATTGTATCTGATGATTGATACAAAGGTCCAGCCCTTGGAAACTAAGAAGCCGGATAATTACCGAAACAGTAGGATCCAACGCCACCTATCTTTTTATTTTCCGCTCTGACAGTGACGCTTGTGTTGGATCTCTCTTAATTTTGTATAGAGCTTATTCTGATATATTTTTTACTGAAAGATACATATATGTAGATCTATTCTTCGTCGGATTCTGGGTAAATATCAATGAATGATCCGAGAATCTTTTGTAATGACGAAATGAAACTAAGAGAAAGCCGTTTACAGGACGATACATGTATATCGTCATACAAATATTCACAGTTGGAACAAGAATGGTTGGTGCCATGATCATTTTCTTTCAGGACATCTCAAAACTTCCAGAAAGCACTGAAATGTCCTGGTGGTGAGATATCCAACAAAAACCGTAATGGAGTGACCTCAAAAAGAAACAAAATCAAAATCGAATGGATCTCGTAATGACTACCTTACAATCACTCGAACTACCTATACTACTGGTTACAATTCAACAATACAACAGGATAAAAACACTGAAAACTCAATAGTTTAGCCCAGATGACTTAGTGGAATGTAGTCGGGTATTCCCAGTGAGTACCCCAAAGCAACAAGAATAGAATGACAGAGCCAGTGGCAAAACGACATGGATGCATTTTTTCATTGGATAGATTCGATAGGTGAGTATCATGTTTGAGAAAGAGTAGACTTTTCCACAAATGTCCAGATAAGTTATCTGCTCAATGGAAAAGTATGGAATTAAACTAAATAGCAGCAATGATGATTGCTTTTTTTACAGAAAACATTGTGAATGAAGTTGTTGATTTTTCAACTAATATTCCACTGAATATTGAAATATAGGTACTCAAAATGTTGAAAAAATTGACAATGAAAAAAAAAGATTTTGAGTATTCCTCAGCAATAAAAAAAAAAGTCAATAAAAAATAGTTTGTGTTTGGATAAAAGAGAAAGAAGAACCGCCCCTATCTAAGATAGGACAAATAAATTTCTTTAGTTTCTATCTATATTTCAGGAAAAGGAAGAGTCTGCTGAAATTGACCATGAATCGAAAAAACACTGCCCCATCCGAACATTATCAACTCCTTAGCCATGAAGATACTACAGATATCCTGATTCATCAGTCATTTGGTCAGCTGTCAACTGCCATAATGGAAGTCTTGTGAATACTTGTCAGCTTTGCTCTATAGTTCGGACACTGATTTTTTTCGGATCCTCACCTATCATCTTTCCTTTTATCAACACTTTGTGTGATAGAGAAACGGTTTCGTTTTACCACTGCCTAGAGAGAAGCTTAGGAAAGATGCCGCGACGGTCGTTGCAGTCAGTGTGCACGCACATAGCGAAAGAGGACAGAGATAGATGAATTTGGAAGCAGACCCAGTAACTCGTCGAAGGTATTTTTTTTTTGTTTGGTTTCGTCGCACGAGCCTGTCGTCCTGATGAGATGCGCGAATATAATCTAGTAGAGATGTGAAATGTTCCGGGTGAAACGCCACTGCAAGGGAATTGCTCATCCATCACAGGGAATTCTGGAAATCAAATCGGCTGTTATTCGAATTCGATGCTCCTCATTGGCATCTTGGACCAATTTGTGGAATTGTACGCTGATTATTTAGCTGTAATAAACCGAATTGAGGAATATTCTCTATTGTCAGGCAGCAAAATTCTTATTGATACAAGTCAAGTTGACTTCGACAAAAAAAGCTCTCGTGTTATTATAAGTGAAAATTCTACATGGCGCACCTGATGCAGACGGCTCACCAGGACGAGCGCGCCGCGGCGCCTGCGCCTGCGCCGACTCACGAGTGCGCGTTGGTCTGCGTGTGGTTGTGGTCCTGCGGCGCCGACGCCGGCGACGGCGACGGCACCCTCTCCTCCACCGACGGCGACGGCGGCGCATCCTTACGCGGCGGCATGCGCTCGTTGACGGCGTCGAGGCCCTTCGCCTCGGCGAAGCTGGTGATCTTGTGGTTGGGCGAGAAGCCTTGCAGAGCTGCAACAGGAAAACGGGTTGTCCCATTTAGGGCTTCGCGAGACCAAGAGACTAGTCTTGGTCTTGTCTTGGTCTTGATACAAGATAAGATCAAGATTAAGACTTAGTTCAGGCGTTTACAGGAAGCTGCAAAGTGCTATGAACGGCGATTCACCTATTTGGAAGCTTTATAAGGTTGTTTTGAGTAATAATAGATGGCGATGTTTCCAGAATTTCAACTAAATTCAATATGGCAATATATATCAACTAATGGGCGGTGTTGAATCACCTGTTCTTTGTTGTTTTTGTTTATGGACTTACAATGTTTGGAAGTTTCCAATTGACATATTTTGTGAAGTATAGTGATTCATAGAGTTTGGTAAGTGATTTCATTCGATTCAGAATTCATATTTCATCAGAATAGTTGTTTGATTGTAAAAAATAATCGAATCCCTTATGAGTACCACCATGCCACTTGGTAATTTTTTCAAAATATCTGAATCTGTCTAATATCTATTCATTTTCACCTTTGCAGTTATCATGGGTCAATGTACAGAGCATTTACCTTTCACATCAGTGGATATGACAGTGGATGAATTTAAAAATGAAGTCAATAAATGCTTTGATACAATTTTTGATGATATTCCTCTGATGATGAATCGGTTGATCACAACGAAAATGATGATTCCGACGAGGAACGTCAAATACAAGAAGTTGTACCTGAACTTCTAAAGAATTTAGAAGACAATTTTTCTGAAAGTGATTAAAAGGTCACAAACCATATGCAACTAACGATATTCGACTACATTCTCCAGATCATAAGCCGGTTCGTGGCACAAGGCATGATGTGGGGTAGGCAGTACAAAAGAACATCAAGTTCGAAGTCCATGGCAATGCCAGATATGCAAAGTGCCACTTATTTCATTCCTTATTTGAGAATGTTGTTGTTAATAGTTTTCGATATGACACAGTCGTATATACATGAAATTTGAAACCGTTGTGCCGCAAATAGTTAATGAATTTTCTCAAGACCAAGATTTGACTTTCGATACCAAGACCAAGACTCTCTCCCAAGAGTCTTGGTCTCGAAAGAACAATAAAATAACTCAAATCTACTCAATATTTAAGATGAACCTGATGGAAAATGTTACGACATTTTATTTAAATTATTTATATTTTATATGGTAGGTTTTTAATTTCTGTTCACTCAAAATCTAAAATACATTTTTGAAATTCATTATCGCAGTTTCACAGTTAACAACAAATAGGTGTATGTTGCAAGGTCGCAGTTGTCCATACTTCCTACTATTGAGGATAGAAAAAAGTTAAGTTATTTGGTTTGAATTTGAACGATTTTTTATTTTTAATAAATCATCCTGTATATTGATGAATACCTATTAGACTTTTAGGTTGAATATTTCGCTAATATTCTACACCTATATTCAACTGTTTTCGAAATAATGACAGGTGAAAAGTGAGATTTTGCAATTTTCGAAAGCCTATTACCGCAGCTTTATTAACTCAACCTGTATATGAGTTATATTTATATTTGAAAATACTACGGCATGTGTGCTGTGTGGGTCTAATTTAACCTTTACTCGAAGTTTCTTAAATTATATTCTCATGGTGAAATGAATTCAATAATTCGAATTTCTAGACGCATTTTGATCCAAAACCAAGACTATCGAGAACAAAACCAAGACTATCAAGACCAAAACCAAGATTGAGCCAGTCTCGTGTTGGTCTTAAAACATCAATACCAATAGCAAGACCAAGACTACATTTATTTTTCGAGACCAAGACTGGTTCAGTCTTGGTCTCGCGAAGCCCAATAGTCCCATTCGATCATCACAGTACAGGGTGCGCCTCTTATTCAACATTTTTGTTTTTGCATATGTGAAGAGGTTTCAATGAGACAATATATTTTTTGATCTGCCTTTTTGAAGGCTGCACAGCCTCAAGAACCTTCCTCTTACAATTTAGAATCTACCAATGTTTGTATATTTCCTCATAAAATAAATTATTTTAATATCTGCGAAAAATAATGTATTTGGTGTAAATAATCTAGGCTTCTAATGATTATGGAAACATTATTTTGTCTGTGATGAGCATTTCACACTTTTCATGATGCATTTGTGATACCACGATCGAGCCGAAAAATATGAATAGTTATTTCCTTATACTGAAAAAGTAATATTCAACATAAAAACTTACTGAGGTTTATACAGCAAATAACATAAAATAAGGAATAAAATAAAAAAGTTCAACATACTAAAATAAAATAAGGAATGAGCAACAAAATAGGAGTTTTAAACTTTTTTATTTTAATCCAGAATGGATGCGATTTCAATAAGACACGCCCCTTATTTTTCCTTGACAGCTGGCTAAAATATTACATCTTGATGATTGTTTTGGGTTCGATCTATTTTTCTCTTGGTTACTTCTGTTTCTGGCTCATCATAAAATATTCAAACAGGACAATAAACATCAATCACAACAATTTAATGATTAAGTTGACAATTGTTTTCATTGGTGATATCTTATTTTATTTTAGTTTTGGCATATCGAAAGTACATACGATTGATACAATTCTAAACACGTTGATTACGTTGAGTTGTATATTTTCTCAATGCATATTTCATAGCTACTAAATAAACGAAGTTTTATCCATTTTGATGAAATGTGATGATATGTTTCAGTCAATTATAAATCTAATTATAGTACGAAAGGTTGAATGAAATTGTAGCATCCAGAAAAAAACCGTTTTCTTATCAAATGAGTTTCGTGAAATTGAAAAGGAAAGTTTTATAATCAATCTTTGAATAGGTTAGTATTTCGAGATATTTCACTTTCAACAAGATAGATAAAATATGTCGGTTCGCTTATACTTTCTTCTCATCTTCTGCAATAAATATGAATAAAATAAAAAAGAAGAACATAACTTCAATCTGAAATGGGGAATGAGCATCGAACGACTTGGTTAAAGTAGCGATATTTTTTTCGGAAGTAAACCGGCAGATTTTTATTCATAATTTTGTTATGAGCAAAATTTAAATCATTGTTCTCTTTTTCAGAAAAACTGAGCTACCAAGCTGCATTTCCATTTTTCACTCACCGTTTTTGAGACCAGTTTTTCCTCCAGATAACGCACCCATTGGTAATGCTCCTGTAGGCGTGAGTCCTTTGAGTTGAAGAACAGATTCGCTTTCCTCTCTGAAATTCGAATACAAATCATAAAATCTTAGTAGTGATACGAACACAGAAAGATGAACCAAAATCTGATGATAACAATTACAGAAATCCATCTGAGACCTAATCACATACCTCAATACAGAAAATACTCTGGCCATCTTGCCGATGGCTCGAATCTTGTTTCTAATGACTTCTTTCCGAAGATTAGCTGCTATGCCTGAAACGATACAAAAAATGTGATGCTGTTGAATTTGTGCTGAAATACGCTAATCGAATAATTCAAAGATATCATATCCACACATCATTCTACATGAAAATTCAAACACAAAGAGGTAGCGTTGCATTGGAAACTCAGAGTCATAACGATAATAAGTATCAGATGGTAGGAGAAACTTCAATGCCATCTGATGGATAGATTTCTGAGGCGTGTAGTAGGATGTAAACATGCATAACTGTTGAACGCAACTCATTACGCTTGCGCATATAGAGAGACGAACTCGTCACAACTCCATTGACTATAGCGACACCATCTGTCATCAAATGTACTTTCGTCCTTCCTACCATCTGCTACCTAACTCTAGATAACATAGTGATACAGGCTCGTGTATTGTTATCAACCTGCCTGATGAGTTTTTCCCTTATAAGGGGTGTCCCAAAATTCACGCAAGATTTGAATTTTGCTGAAAAATATTGTTGGAATAGTGATTGCATTAATTAATCATGTGTGGAGAGATCATTTAGAGAACTCTATATCGTATTATGCACCCACATGATGATTGTCAGTTGAACCCATAATGTGGAGGTGCTTGTTTAGGTGGCAGTGAGGAGAACTACCACAATTCTGATTTCCTTTCCTATTCCATTTTTTTGCACCTGAATTGCAAGATATGGATATGAATACTAATAGTCTGAGAAACGATTCATTTACTGCACGAGTTATTTCCTAGTCGTGTATTTTTTTATTTCGGTGATCAGAATTGGCACCCTTTAGGTTTCTGAGGCTAAGGTTTATGCCAACAAGACCAAGATCCACTTCTTGTAAAAAATATTGCGTATATGTACCACTGAAATATATAACCAATAACTGGAATGCCAAAGGAACTTATCTTAGTAGTGACCCTTTTGAATCTCGCGCAGACTGAAAATAAATCAGGCCGGGAGCATGCGCACTATTACTGTAACCAGGTCCGGTCTAGCCTTTGGTACAAAAACCACCTGGACTGTGCTTTGGGACCAATTATCAACTTTAACATCTCTGAAGAAACATTACATAAAGAATTATCTAAATTAGCAGTTCCAGGGTGAAACCAAAGTTTTTGGAGCCAATGGGCATTTCCAGTCATTTTCAGAAAAATTATATTTCGAAATATTGGACTCTCATGTAACTCGTACCCATTTTTTGAGATTTTTTTTTCATCAATTTATCTAGTTAAAAATTATTGAAAACGCCAAAATAATCTACTGAATTCAAACGATCCAGAAGAAGAGGGAAGCCATGACGTCAGTGCGCGTCCGATTCTGATTGGTTGTCCCGTTGTTATACGTTAATGATCTAAGCACCACACAGAGTTGCCAGATCAAAAATTAAAGATTAGTAAGACAGAAGGAAGGTAATCCAGAAATACATAATCCCTCGTCTAATCACTTGATTAGCGTATTAAAATTCCATTGCGTTAATACCTGTTAGGAATAGGTGGTAGGTATATAAGGTGCTACTGATTCGAGAACTTTATTTTATCTTGAGAGTGCAAGTGATAGCAAGTGATAGTGTGTTAAACTATCAACTTGGCAACTGTGTGTGTGTATTTATATTTTTCATCTGTCTTCGCGTCCTAACACTCCTAACCTATATCTGGATTGTTTTGATTACTTCTCAAGTTTCGAGTGTGTTCATGTTCAGGATGGAAACAATAGATGAAGGGTTTGAAAAGGCAGCATCGGATAATTTGCCGATGGTGGATATTGACATGATGGGTGATTTTTTAACGAATAATGCAAATTTCGTTAGTGCTGAAGTTCTCAACGTGAAAACACAAAGGTTAGTTTATGTTTACATTCCAGAAGAGTGGTGAAATGAAAACCTGTTTCCATTTTGTATTTTCAGTGAGTATTCTGGGTGATATTGAAGGTAATTTTACGTTTCAGATCAACCATGGAGGCTTATGGTGATTAAGCAATATCATAAGTTGAATTGAGAAGTAATGGTGATATATGTACAGTGAACAAAAATCATACCTGAAGACAAGAATCACAAGAAAGTCTACAATGTTATGGCGATAATGAATGAAAAAGAGGAAAACAAATCTTTTGGTCAGCAAATTATTCATACTCAGACAATCACATGAACTTTATACATTTTTACACATTCTGAAAAATCATAGTTCCTATTTCATTTCATACTTTTTGTTTACAGGAGGTTGTAAACATGGTGTCCTTTTTTTATTATGGATCCATTTATTGGAAGAGTGCTTCATTATTAAAAGTGAGCAGGATGGATTTTTACATACCTGTGTATTCTTTATCAAGTATACCTTATTATTGATGATTATCAGATTTTAATTATTAATTAGTTTTTGTTTGATATGTTCATTCAGTTATTCATCTGATATATTCTGTGTGCTGCTATAAAATATATATTCAATTTGTTTTCTGTATATCTTATATTTCAATTCATTCTGAATCAAAACATTGAAATGTTAATATTACAAATTTTTGCTGTTATCATTGGGGATTATTATTATATTGAGAAACAATAAACTGCTGTAAAAAGTTTTACCTGCAAATATATTGAAATGGTTTTGTTTTAATAATTTACATAAATAAATTCTAAATAAAATGATATTAATTTACTTCCTACTATTCCAAATCACACATATGAATCATTTATTTGAATTAACATTTTTATTGAGAACTTATTTCAGGGTAATACTGTGATGACAAGCAAAAGTATCAACATATTTAGGTCTTCTATTCCTAAATACAAATTAATTTTGGAAATATATTCAATAGATAATACAGTGATATTTTATTTTCTATATAGGTATATGTTCTCAAAACAAGTATTTTAACTTCCTATGAAATGTACAATTCCATTTTTTGCAGAGTTTATAGCAATACTATTCAGCAGTGGTTTTTCTAAATTAATGAGCTTACATGCTATAATTATTATTGAATGTATAAATTTGTTTTTCTTTTTCTTATTTCTTCAACATTTTAACAGTAGTTAGGAGTCTATTTTGATCACTTTCATACACAGAAGTAGCAGCTGATGAGGAAATAGGTTTGTATTCCTCTGTAGATTTTGAACTTCAAGAAATTGTTGATGATGAAGGAGAACTAGTACTTGATTTCACTAGTTTGTCCCCTAATATGGCAGAACTTGCTTTATCAACGATATTCTCAGCTTCGAATTACACTTTTTTGGTATTCATTGAGACACTTCGAACTTTCACTTTACTTCTCAAGTTTACTTGAACATCTACAGAACATGTTATTTTTTCGGTAAAACTTCGTTTGTCGCACTCCTATGAGTTCGGAAAAAATTTTTGGTGGACTTATGTGTTTTGACCTCCTGATCACGAATCTGAAGTCAAAACGCGGCGGTCTCAAGTATTTTCGGAGATACGGCCCCATTTTGTCTCAAAAATGCACCATTTGACATGTCAAATTTCTGCTATTAGGAATACACAAAATTCACCCTTCTTTGAACCAAAACACTATACACGCATATATTTACTGGTTTCCAAACCTTCTCAGCAGAAAAAACTATTATTTTCCAAAAAATTCACCCTTCTTTGAAATGTAAACAAAACAACCTTTTTACACTGATTTTCTGGTAATTTGTATTTATGACGTTGGCAACGTGATTGTTTGGCTCATGGTAAGACGTTGCCAACATCTCAAATGAAAATAACCAGAAAATCAGTGAAAAAAGATGTTTTGTTTACGTTTTGAAGAAGGGCGAATTTTTGTGAAAATAACAGTTTTTTATGCAAAAAAGTGTTGGAAACAAGTGAATGTGAGCATGTGTGATGTTTTGGCTCAAAGAAGGATTAATTTTGTGTGTTTTTAATATCAGAAAATGGAGATTTGAAATGGTGCATTTTTGAGACAAAATGAGGCCGTATCTCCGAAAATACTTGAGACCGCCGCGTTTTGACTTCAGATTCGTGATCAGGAGGTCAAAATACATAAGTTCCACCAAAATTTTTTTCCGAACTCATAGGAGTGCGATAAACGAAGTTTTACCATTTTTTCACAATATGTTTGATGCACTTGAAATGAACCAGATGGAGGATCGAATCTCTGACTCTATCTTGGGCCTTTTTGAATCAGGTAATTCTTCATTGAACAGTTTCTTTATGATATTCTTTGAAGTTGACCATGGATGTTTCATAGGTGGATGATGATAGTCCACTTTTCTTTTTCTTGTTGACTCACTCAAATTACTAGGTGATGGACTTTCTATAATATATATTTATGAGGTACCACTCCTGATCTCAAAAATAACTTTATAGTACATTCAAGTGGCTGCATCTTCTTCTAGCTGTAAATTATATTTTAAACAGGACTGAATTATTGAAAGATTCTGACAATACTTACATTGAAGTGGTCTTCGCAGGCAACATTGTTTCTACCAATATGAACTGTTTCAGGCAGTTTCAAAGCCATCCTCCAGTTGTTTTGTAAGCCTGAATTTCTTATTACATGAACAAAAATATTTCGACATATCGGAACTTCGACATTTTGTGTCCCTATTCTTAAAATCACAGCCCAAATTCACAATGAACGGAGTAAACAAACAAAAATCACAAAATCACAAGGACGGAATAATGGTTTATAAAGAGGTTAAGTTTTTATTGATAATTTCTATGCATGGTTGCCATATCAGAAGTTACATTTTCTGAGAATGACAATTTTATAATAACTGATGATGATTATATGTTCAAATCACGATGTTTTGACAAATTATATGCACCCATTACATCAAATATATCACGAAATCTGAATGTATTCAAAGAGATGATGAATAAGAATGTGATATTGTCCGACAGATGTGACTGAATCTGCTCCGATTGAAAATTTACACCAAACATGATCATCCCTGATCTTGAAATATTTTCATTTTCACAATGAATTGGGAGTGTCTGATAGTTGATTACTCACAATTCAGAACAATTTCTCATTACACGAAATAGATTCAAAGATTTAACAGAGACATGGCAACTGCGGTGGGTCTTTCCCTCACCTGCCCTCACTTACGAGCCAGTCAACGCCATCACAAACTTCGACCAATCATATTTCTGGAAGACACTGACGTCACAGCGAAGGATCGTTTGAATTTATAGAATGTGAAGTCACGTTTTCAATATCGAATAATAAATCGAAATTAACAAATTCAGAGTGAATAAGTTGTTTACACTATCTTATAAGCCTCCCTCCATCACGTCATGTGAAAAAAAGGGCATATTTTAAGATAGTGGAAATGCCCATTATGGAAATCATTATACAACCGAATTAAATCGAAACTGGTGGTATGATTTTTTCATATTTTCAATTAAGTAATCAAATGTTTGTATTTTTTTGGATTCATTATCTTGATTGTATATTTCTTAACGTTCTTCAACTATTCCAAGTTTCTATGTATGTATCGTTTTATGTGTATGTAAAATTCTTCACCGACGAATAAGACAGCTCAAGTATAAGTATCAATCTCAACTCACCAAAAAAAGGTTAAACTAGAATTAATACTGCAGTTTTTGCATTGCAGCAATGCACCTTCAACCTTTTTTGTTTATGAAAATGTTATCAAACTATCAAACAGGGCAAATTGACGATATGGAACAACTTCTCTTTGATTTGGATTTGGCGAATGACCATTTTCCACTTGACCAGTGAGAATTAACACGAAACAAAAAGTGCCAAGCCGCGTCTGATTTAGTTCATCTTATCACAGACGTACGTCATCAAATGTATACAATTGTAGTGATCAAATACATGTTTTTCGTACCTTTACTTTCACTGCGTCGGCGCATAATCTGAAATCTCAGTTCGCATGGTTGGGATCATAAGTTCTCCGCGCATTTACCTATATTAGCGTTCCAGTTATTGGATATATTTCAGTGATATGTATACCAGCTAAGCCGTGGAAACCATTTACCCGATATGAAATTCCATACATGACCCTATATACGGTTTACATCATGAATACATAATTATTAATTACTCCTTGCGTGGATTTTGGGATACATACATAAAAGATCATACATCTGATCGTTCTCCAGCAGTGGAGAAGCTGACGATGACAGCATTTGAAAATTGTATTAAATGTGATAAAAGTACTTTCATAATGCATCAAAATTGAAAATGGATTTAACAACATTTTTCAAGATGACTGAAATTCAAGTCAGTTTTTGTATTTCGGGCCAATACAATGCAAGTCAAATGTGTTTTCGGCCTTCAGCATGTAATGGCTGATGCCATCGGGCCAATATCCACGATGCAGAACTTTTGATTCAATCGCTGGCATGGAAGTCAAAATAATTATTGTTCGAGATCGAAACAAATTTTGAACTTGTGAAGATAACATATTTGTTATGTTAGAATTAATTTCTTGATAGGAGATCCATATTCAATTTTTATCACATGGGAGTCTTATGGATGTTCATCATTGAGATGAAAACATGCTCTCTAAAAGTGATTGTTATCATTTGGACATCTAATATCGACTCCATTCATCATTAGTGCGTGTTTTGATGTTTGATGTTTATGGAATCTATTTTACCATAAATAAATTTGCCAAAGCATCTGAAAACAGGCGAGAGATACGATACCTAACCTAACCTAACTAATATGGTCTATAGAATCATGCTACCCAATTTCACTTCACCTATTATAAATTGACCATGATCTGATTCTTAATAATTCGATCGACATAATTTTCAACAGTAACACCCAAATGGCTACTTAACAAACAGCTAAGGCAACTTACCGAAATTGTAGTTGTCAACAGCGCCGCCATATTTGTTGGAACAGCAAATGGGCAGTGGCACAAAGTGCAGCGAACGCAGAAGTATAGAAAAAATAAAACAAACGGTGCATGTAGAAATCAGCATAATACATAACATATATATTTGAATATCACGAAACTCCAAGGGCGATTCAATTCAAAACACTTAAAATCATAAAGTTCTGATTTGGAAAACATTATTTTAGGGAATATTATAAAACTGATGTTATGATAATTTGTACCCCAGACAAGGTATTGATTTTTCACAAAGAAATGCCTTTGGAGGTTTCACGTAATATTCATTTACACCAGGTGGGCAGTTATCAGTTTATCACCCTTTATTTTCGTTGGATTTTTCAAATCTGGTACATCCATTTAATATCATCAATACCCATACAATTTATAAGACTCAAATAAAACAATATATTTATAAAGCAATATATTTATACAAAATTGAAATTATAACTTTTTGAAAAATCAGCTTTCAAACGATATCTTGTCAAAATTATACGTTTCATCCACGAATTACCTACCTACTGTTATTTGTGAATCGTTCAATTGTGATATTTATATCGTTGGAAATATAATTACATGTACTGAAATGTAATAACTCAACAAAAAGTAGGTATTTCATTCCGTTCGATTCATAAAATTGATGTACCAAATTTGAAACATCTCAACAAAATAAAAATTGATATACAGATGGATAAATTGATTTCTGGTCACTCGGTATTGTATAAACTGCAATATGATCAGTGAAGAAACAAATCAAAAACAATTGTATCAAGAACTAACACTTGTTTCTTCACTGGTGAAAAATATAAAAACACTTATGAAACATGATGGAAAACATCAATTGATCACTCGAGAAATGTTATCTCTGATAAAATAAGATATAAGGACATAAGAAAAATAATTTTATGTAGGTGAAATGATGAATTTTCCACAAATGCTTCACACTTTTTGTCGTTTCACTGCATGTGACAAGTTCTAGAGACATTTTTTCAATATATCAGTGCCATGACAGTTTGAAAAATCTCTAAAACAATCTCAAATGAATAATATTGACTTTTTTACCTCATTAGTCATCCAATTCACAAAAAAAGTTGTTTATGAATATCTATTAATGCCACTTCATTTCAGTTGGCATTGAATCCTCAAGCAGTGTGGTTATTTCATAAAAAAATAGTGAAGCAAACTTTTAGGCATATCCATATCCAAGCAGAAAAAACGAGCAGAGCAAAATAATTTTTTCAATCGCAAGACCAAAACTCGCGACGAAATATTGTTGAATCTGTCCAAGATATCAACGAGGTACCTAGATACTGCGTTGAAATATTTGAGAGAACAGTAGATGAGGATAAGTTACTATATATTTTTTAATATTTATTATTCGAACAAATCGCTGAAAATATTTGTGAATTTTATTCGATACAATACAAATAGATGCCAGAATAAAGTACTTGCCAGTGTAAAGTACGTTTCTTTAATACTTTGATTTGTAGGACGAAATTAGGATCATTCTAATTTTTGGTTACATTGATATATTTATATTGGAATTCGAAAGTTTGCTAAAGTTGAATGTATCAAGTTTTTTCGTCATCGAAGATATATTTAAATATATCCGCTTCATGTTGATTGTTTTTATGTGAATATATTACGCATGCACGAATTACACCAAGTTTCATTAAAATTATCGGTAATTTTTATGCACTCCTGGTAATACCACCGATAATGGTTGATTGGTCTTGGCAATTATGATGTCGTTCGTTATTATGAAGGACTCAAAATGGGTCAAAAATCTATTATAATTTGATCATTATTTCAGAACTGCTGTTACATTCTAACAGCTACTTTTGGTTTTCCCAAAAATGCCTTGTTTGGTTGATGCCGTCAAGGAAATTAATTTCTATAAATTCAAGTTGCTGCTGTAGAGTTTCTATGAGCTGCGAAGTAAATTGCTAACACTAGATTCGAATAAAAATGTTCTTCAATAACCGAGATACGAGAATGTACCAAGAAGACACAATCCTAACCTGTGATAAGAGATAAAAATATATATTTCCAACATCATCACCAAATAACATTTCACATGAAAACAATCCACAAGTATTCATTATTACTAATGTTCGAAGTTCATCATAATCATCGATAAAAATAATTGGTATTATTCGTATTTTTATTCTAGGAATGAGCAATTAACGTACTTCATGAATTCGACACGGTTTGTGAAAAAGGTATACACCTCCGCAGATTTTTTTCAATTCTATAATATGTAATATCGAATGCATGCAATCCAAATCTTGAAAAATTCAAACAAGACAGTCATAGATTTCAATAAACAAATTCTCCTCCTGTCAACTGCGTATTGGTTATTTAATTCTGACTTTTGTGAAAAATGACCAAATCGAAGCACTCAACTAGAAATATAATTTATTTTCGGAATATTTTTCGCTCTCACAAATTATTGCGAACAATCGTAGATTTGATATGGATCGATTTGAATTTTCTATGCAAATTAGGAGAGTATATTCCTTGGTGACTTCCCTTGAAATTATTGATATTGTTTTCGGATTAGAATGAATTTGAATTATCTCTGAAATTTTATTAGAATAGGTGAAAAACAAAAATAATACTTTGGTGACGAAATCATACGAGGTACAAAAGATGTCGATAATCAAATGGAAAACTCTTCGAACTCTTATTAATTCTTTTCATTTCTATGCGGAGTTAAAAAACAATTATTTTTATAATTACAACCCGCATCAAACGTTTTATCAACTGTTTCGCAATAGACATTTCAATAAGTGAAAGCGGAGGTGGCTTTGAGAAACAATTTCGGGACATCCTAGTTCATTAAAGTGACAACAGCCTATTTGCACTTCAGTGAAATTAGAGTTTGAAACATGAATGATCGACGAGCGTCGTTTTGAATATAAATTAACATTTGTCCCAATTGTGAGGAAAGAGTTCTTCTGATATTCTTCTAATAACAAATAAAGTAGATGGTGGAATAGTTCCTATCTCTGGGTCATTGTATGTAAAAGTTCCCAATTTCCACCTAAATATACTTCGAAACCTTGTAATAATATGTGTGAATCAAACTTGGGTCCCAGTAAATGTTAAACAACGGTGATATGGTTGAAACAACGTTAATGGTTGAAAATCTCAACGTTGAAATTCAGTTCATTACAACAAATTATTGAACATGTGATTGAAATGTCAGGACATATTTTCAACGTTCGCAGGAAACGTTGGTGATTGGAAACCATAACATGTTATTTTCTTTTTTATTGAAACGTTAGGAATTGACGAAATATTAACATTAAATCATATCAAAACTCCATGGTTGAAACGTTAAACGTTTAAATGAAACATTGATGAGTCTAAGAAAAGTTATTTTCTCTCAATACGATCATGATAACGAACTAAGGAATATTAATGAAATAACCAAAATTATTATTCGATGAATATGATACGTCATTTGAACGTGCACTGATTTTGTTCAATAAACGGAGAAAGTTACTCGTTTACAATGCTTTTTATACTTCATATCATAACTTTATGTAATAAATGAATAAAAGGTTATTCTCTCTAAATACATATGACCATGATAACGAACTACTGAATATAAAGTGAAAAACATGTATATCGCTTGATCGTTAGAACTAATTATTGTTCATTTCAACGTTCGGTGGATGTAATACGTTTCATAAACGTAAACTGATTCTGTAGAATAAACGTAAATAGTGACTCATTCACAAACGTAGGTATTGTATTATATCACTTGTAATTTCATCATAACTTCATGTCTATTGAACGTTGATGATTCTAGGTAATGAAACATTATTATCTCTGTGAAAACTAAACTTTGCTATTAATGTTCACCAAAAATAATTTGCATAGTTCATTTTAACGTTTGGAATGATATTCGGTGAATGTGATACGTCTATTACATGTACCCTGATATTGTTGAAAAAACGCAGAGTAATTCATTAATGAACGTGTTATATCCTCTATATCATAATAGATGGCTGCACTTATATCTCGTCATAGGTATACTGATGCTGAAGGTATAAGATGCATTGTGAAAAATGTATCATCAAGCGAAATTCAAATGAAGCTCGAAAACAAACGGAAGACATTGAAAATAATTAATTCTTTAGTAGAATTCTGAATTATTTATATATTAATCGGATCAACATAATTCAATAAAACGTTATTTTGACGTGAGTATATTTACTGGATTTAACGTCATCTAACCAAATCGAAATAACATTCATAGGGACAAATCATAAATCGTTGATAAAATGTTAAAAGGCTACGTGACATTTTTGCGTTTACTGAACGTTTTAATTCCTCAATTCGAAAAAAACTTGACAATCGTGGTGATTTGAATACGTTATTTCAATGTTTGTTCATGCACTTGATAAATCGTCGTTCAATCACATTGAACCAACGCTTAGAGCGACGACTGTAACCAGTGAAAAACAACTTGAATTTTTGTCGTTATAAATTTTTTTGGAATTTTACGTTTTATTTGACATCATATAGTACATTTTTGAACTGTTCATTGGAGCAGTTGTATAAACGATGATGAAGTACTGATCATAAACAACGTGGATGTCAGCGACAATTTTGGGTTCACTTAACGTTTTCATTTATCAATTCGAAACGTCATTTCAACTAACCTTTGTGGTTATTTTGCTACGTCATTAAGTGAGTGTGCTGACATCTTTAGATTTTTTTAGATTAACTATTGAGATTTTCATTCAAACTGTTTAGCAATGAAACCAAAGGGGCAAAATTTCGCTCTAATTTAAAACATCGTAACCGATTCAAATTTTCTACAGGTGATTAAGTCAAACGATGCAGAACTGATATCCGCAGTTTTCATGCAAATATGAACATTATAGCTACGAACAATTTGGGAATTATTATGTGTACTTCTCACTGGTTCTGACCTAATAGGATGCACGTACGTGCTGAATGTGGGATGAATAATTTCTGTTAAAAAATTTGACAAGGCAGCTTGGTGTTATTGCATTTTCATTTTTCAGAAGATGCTTTGTAGCACCTTCGTCAAGGAACAACATAAAACCACTAAACATCTAACACAAACACATTCTATCATCAAAGTGAAACAAAAAATGGCCAACTAGGTACCAACTAGAACTCTCTGGTAACTAAATTACAACACAAAAACTAAGTCTTACCATCTGATTGTCCAAGTAGCAGTGAAAAAAATTAAGAGGAAACAAAATGTAGTATTAATTTCGAAATTATTGATGACTAATGGAACCTTTTTGACGATTTCATTGGGAAATTCTATATAGAAGTATCCGAAAGTGGGGAGGAATATTTTACTTTCAGTACAGTATATTATTTATATGCGAGATAGTCTCCAGCTAGTTCAGAATCGTTTATTTTTTTACTATTCAATGGTAATCTACGTTTTTGCAACTCGGTTCTCACTGGGTGTCAAAATTAATATATATACATACAGTATGTCCAATTTACTTTTTTGCAAGATATTTCACTTGTCTTTGGAGAGATAAAGAGAGAGAGAGAAAGAGTGACAGAAACATGCAGCTACAACTCAAAAAAAGACAGAACGATGTCTGAAACGAACTTTCACGGAATAACATTTATTTGAATTATCTATGTTGGTTTGGAAATAAAAAATGTAATTCACCTCAAATATGTTTCTTCAAGAAGCAAACAACAAAATTGTTTGCTTCCAAACAGGTTGATATGAATTTCATTCGTTTGAATATATCACTTTGTTGAGGTTCCTGTTATTTGAGAGAAATTTAAGTTAGAGATAATAGACAATATTATTTCTCAAGAGTT
Organism: Chrysomela aeneicollis; assembly: GCA_029955515.1. NCBI lineage: Eukaryota > Metazoa > Arthropoda > Insecta > Coleoptera > Chrysomelidae > Chrysomela > Chrysomela aeneicollis. The sequence goes on along the minus strand of JARUHQ010000018.1, from coordinate 3,750,447 downwards.
TGACCATTTTGTTACGCTATAGTCTCCAGGTATTTGAATTCAAATAAGGCACCAGTTGGATAGTGCTGAAAATGGAAAATGGCGAAAAACAAGAAGAAAAAACTCAAAAAGGACTCGAGATATATAATGTTAGTGTTGAAAAACATGTTTTTATACTGAATATCATATTATTATTATGAAATATTTCGTGCGGTTTCGAAAATTATCAAATACTTAAATTATTTTATTGAGGGATATTTTAGGACTTTGGTTTATGGACCATCATTAATTTCAGATATAGAATCAGACTCCTCTTATACAGTGACTGGAAAAAAGAACTAATCATATGGGAAATTATTTTATTAATTTTGGACAATATACATTCGCTTCTGCATAAAAACAAACCAAAAGACGTGGTACAATGATATTCGTCTTATTCGTGTCTCAAAACACAAAAATTTTACAGATGTTTGAAAAGTAAAAAAATTGATTCTTTCTGGTGCGTATTTCAAAAGAAAATGCCAGAAATTTTTATCTCCAAAGAAAAATAAGATATCTTGAAAAATAGTCTTGAACATAAATCAAGTATTGCGTAACATTTACTGGTGCTTGCACTCCGAATTTTCGAATGGACTGTTTACGTTGTCTAGTTTAGAAGCCTGATTTTTGGATTCGTACAGAAGAAATTTGGTGTGTAAATTTTCATTAGAATAATGCTAGTCAAAAATCAATTCAAGTTTCCAATTTCATTTCGAGTCATTATTTACAGTTGGGGGGTATTTTTGACACATGCTGTATGAATACCATCTACAAAAGATACTAGGTATTCATCTACGTATACAGTGTGTACCAGCCAAATGGAATAAATTCGTTAATAAATAAACGGTGGCGTTTTAGGAAAAACGCTCGGACACGTCGATTTGTATCTTTGGTTGCGCTTTTTTTTTTTTTTTTTTTTTTTTTTTTTTTTTTTTTTTTTTTTTTTTTTTTTTTTTTTTTTTTTTTTTTTTTTTTTTTTTTTTTTTTTTTCAAAGAAAACTTTTTATACAGGGTGTGTCATGCCACAGTGGCCAATATCAACTTTCTTATTTCAAATGCAACACCCTGTATTTTATTTCATTTTCAGATTCTTCCTGAAGAGCTGATTTCGTCGATTTATCATACTTGGGGTATAGCGCGTAAGATTACAGAGATATAGGGTGTGAAAAATCGAGATTTTTCAAATTTAGGAATTTTTTGTGCCGAAACTATCCATTCTTGCTCAAAACGGCTAACATGTCCCTATCTCAACTTTCCATTTACTATCGATTGATATTTAATTGAAACAAATACGGGTGGTTCAAAATTTTTAGATTTGCATCACCTTCTATTTAATTCTATTAAATGTCAGTAGATAGTTAATGAAAAGTTAAGATAGGGACATGTAAGCCGTTTTGAGCAGAAATTATTAGTTTCGACACAAAAAATTCCTAAAGTTGAAAAATCTCGATTTTTCACACCCCATATCTCTGTAATATTTCGCGCTATACCCCAAGTATGATAGATCGACGAAATCAGCTCTGCATGAAGAATCTGAAGATTAAATAAAATACAGGGTGTTGCATTTAAAATAGGAAAGTTGATATTGGCCACTGTGGCATGACACACCCTGTATAAAAAGTTTCTTTTGAAAAAAAAAGCGCAACTGAAGATACAAATCGACGTGTCCGAACGTTTTTCCTAAAACGCCACCGTTTATTTATTAACGAATTTATTCCATTTGGCTGGTACACACTGTATAACAATAAGTAGGAAGTCTTACTTTTTTAAACGAGCAGGTATAGTTGTAGACAAAGAAGTTGCAAAGTACTTTATTAACAACAGCTGAAATGTTTGCGAGTGGAATTCATAGGAATTATTAAAAATATTTCAAATTGTCGAACAAAAGCAAGATAGATAGGTTTATGATTGCCGAAATTATCTAACGGATTAAACAATGATTGTTTTAGATCGGCCCTATCTTGGCAAAAATGAATATCAGAACGTTAGACTGCCCTGTAGTATGTCATCATCTACAGAAATTGACATTCGTGACGTATGCAAGAGGATATTCCGCGTCTATAGTTTTACATGAGTTTTACTGTCTACATAAGGAGAAAATTAACTCCCATGAATTTAAACTTCCGCCATTTTCGGAATGTAATGTAGCGGACATAATGAAAATTTTATCGCTTAGATGAAAATAGACTTTCAAATGGTCCAGAAGTTATTAAACGAATGATTAGTTGTGGAAATAATCCGTTACTCATAGTGGTTCAGGATTTTTGATTGAGATCGACTTTGTTTTATTTTTATTTTTTCACTCAAACCAATGATTGGCGAATTACCTAACGCCTCATTCAGGAATAGTCCTGAATGAAAAACCTCTACATTTATATAATCTTTTCGTAATGTTTATCATTAGATAATTCCGGGTATTGAAAATATATACAGTGTGTAACAAATGCATGGGAACGGCCAAAAATCTCAGATACCGCTTACGCAAGTTTCATACAATTTTGTATAATTGAGTATGAAATTATGAATGGAACACCCTATAATTTATTACATTTTTAAAATATGCATGAAATTTTGAATGTTTTTGATAACAGCGCACTTATTTTTCAAATTGACAGCTTCTGAACAAATGCATTACTAAAGGTCACCTGACAATGACAATATCAGTGTCAATTTTGCTGATTGTTTGGTTTCCAGTTGAATGATCTATTTTTGTGAATACATTTTTTGTGAAAAACTCACATTGTTATTGGCAGGTGACCTTTTGTGTAGAGGAATTTTAATGAAATTAGTTGAAATTTGAAAAATGTGATGAAATATAGGGTGTAAAAATGAAAAGAAAATTTCCCTCTTATGACAAAAAAACGATAAACTTGGCAGCCATGCAGCCATGCGGCCAATGTACAACATTTCATGAAAATCGGGTAAGAGGTATTCGTATTTGAGATTCTTGTCCGTTTCCATTGTTTTCTTATACGCTGTATATTGAATAACAGATTTCCTCTAAATCACGTGACATATTTCGATCATAGACTTTTTTTGTGTCCATATTATAATGTTCATAAAAATAGCATTAAGCCTCCACAAAGTCAACATGAAATGCCTATCTTTCCTATAAATAGAAATATATAATAATGCTTTATTGGAGACATATTGTACTGATTTAGTTTGAAAGTGTTTTAGTAATATTTTGATTCGGAAAGAAAAAACCCATTAGGGATATTTATTATATACAAGCAACATCACCCCCTTTTTGCCTGAATTAATGCGATATTTTGAACAAAACATTTCCTCGCCATCATCATTCGAGTTTCATAATAATGATATTATATTTTATACTCAAGGCACTAGTGGAAATATAATCTCTCAAATGTGGAATTGTACGGAGTAGTTTTTTTCTTTACTGAGGCATACATGGATATTATATTTCATGCCTGAGAGTTGTTTGGAAACGGCGAAGAAAACAAATCGTTAAAATACAATACATACAATTTTGATTTTCAGGAATAATATCTGCTAACTGTAAGACGATATTGACCTATAACTCTATATCCTGGCTTTGGCTCTATCTTATGAAAAAAAAACTTGCAAGTTCACTTATGTGGCTTTTTTGGATTATAACATTTCAGACTTGAACTTCCTCTGAAAAGAAAAATCCAATCCAATATAGGAAATTTGTAAAAATCGACATCACACGATATAAGGCTTCAAAATAATGGGAGTATTATGTTTTTCCTTTTCGTTTCCATACACCTTTCAACATGAAAAAGTGAAAATAATACCTTTGTGTGGAAATGATTAGTTTACTATTTATGATACGAATGTTTTTTTCCGGATATATTGATTTTGAATAATATATTTTTTTGGGAATTTCGATAGAAACTGATATTTTGACAGGAAGAAATTTTTTTAAGTAAAAAACTCATGTGGATTTCAGCGAAATATTCGTAATGTATGATTTTTTTATGATTTTCACCAGATGATAACCTAGATAAAATTTTATAAACGAATGAAAACAAGAATGAATCTGTTTCGATACGATGTAGAAAAGTTTTCAAGTTCGAACGAGATATGTCACTACTGTTTTGAATATTGCTAATATTAATCTGGCATTGCATTCAGTTAACTTTAGATATGATATATCAGGCACAAAGGGGTTAATAAGGCGATTTCCTGAAAGTTGCATTTTTCTAATAATATATTTCCATCTGAAGACGCTCTTTATATAAAAAATCTGTAGATGGTGGCAGACTTCAGTGTATAGTTTGGCGTACTCAGATAGTTTTGCCTGTTGGTAGTGCTAACATGTAACTCGCTTGGAATTCCCTGTTATTGCCAAATATATTTCAAGTATCCTACCCACGCACTTTTGTATCTTACACCAAAATATTTATTCGATTTCAAATAATCTTCATGATCGTGAAATGGGTAAAAATTTCTCAACGTACTTATAGAAACGGTATAGCGGAATGTATTTTGAACTCATTAGTTAAGTAAAATAAGTGAACAAAACAGTCAATTAAATTGGCATAGCACGCAAGATTAATTTGAGGATATATTAATAATGATAATAATAATGAAAAACATCAAATGCGTGTGGGCGTCGGCTCATATTTTCTTGAATGGAGATGGGAGGCGAAATTAGGTATTTATGTCTCTGAAAGATCCTCAACGAATGAAAATTATATATACAACGTTGCTATATTTTCTAATTATCCCTAACAACCAGAATTTTATTTCTCCATTTCCATGAAATGAACTTACTCAAGAGTTTAGAATCCAATAATCGCACAATTTGCATTTATGATGTTGGTTTGCGGTATTTTTATAAATCCTGGATCGAGCACTCTCAATGACATTCATAAATTTGAATGTTCCTGTTCCTTTATTTTCATATGAATTAAAAAATCGTTGGTATTTCGGACAAAATGAGGATTTGGCAACGCTGTTGATATGATTTGAAAATTCGTTGAAATGGATAATACCCAGATGCAACATTTCATTTTTATAGGTTGAGCGTTTAGAAGACAAGTAACTTGAAGGTTGTTCTTTTTGAATATATTGAATCAACAAATATAGCAAACTCAGGTTATGTAATGGGGTAACATGTGAAATATTTTTTAATTACGATTAAAGCGGAATGAAAATATATGGTGCACAACATGATAAAAATTATTTATGTATAATTTTCTGAAACGTAATTTTCATTCTCATCTTTTGTCTGATGATGGACGTATGAAGTCTGAAAAATGTCTTCCCCTTGTATAAATTCATGCATGTTGTGGGGATGACGGTTCTTCGTTTCCAATTGACATACAGCATTTTAACCCCGATATTTTTCATCAGGCCATATTGTCTTCAAACCATAACAAAAATATGCATGCTGCAAAATATCTCAATCGGATAAATATACCATTAGATACGCTATGGAAGTTCTTCCCTAAAACGGTCCATTCGGTTACGATACAGTGGGGTACAAGAACGATACAAGAGAGTTCATCTATGAATTTGTGCAATGCAGTACTCACCCTATTCTACTCCCCAAAAACTGTCACGTGCTCTGTACCTGCGCACCAAACTGCGCAAAACTGTACACCGAGTCATTTTGGGTTAGAACCCCCATAGCTTATCTACTGATATTTACGAATATGAAGAAGCATCATGGTAGGGGTGGGTGGTGCGTTGTATTTGTGCCACAAATTCAACACTGAATGAAACGTAATTTTGGTTGAGTAATGAGCGTCAATTACAGTAGATGTAGAATCTAGTAAAAAAGTATGGGTGAGTATTTTCAACAAAAAATGTGTAATCGGCTGTATGTGAAGCTGTATGTGAAGCATACGTTGTTGTTAACTATTTTCATCAGTGAATTCACCTACAAGGTGTTCCATTACCAATTGAAGATATTTCAAATGTACTAAAAATATCGATATTCAAAACAAATCACTTCGATAAAATGTAATCATTACTGAGATACAGGCTGTGTTCTCAAAATATTTTAACACGATTTTCCCCATAACTTTGAGAGTGTTTGACGTATCCATATCATGTTTGGCAGGTATATAGTGCAAGATAAAAATCCATTTGCGGAATGAATCAAATCTTATGACATGACTGTGCAGAACTTCAAATATCCCAACACAAAATCAATTTATCGTTACGAAGTGAGAGTATTCTAAAATGACAATTCCGACAGTTTCGTAGAATTTGGAAAGGGTCACTCACTCACTCACTTGCCGCCCCTGTCGTTCGCCTCTGGTAGTAGCCAACAACTTTTATTGAATATGATTCAGCGAAGTATATGACAGATGGCAAACATGATATGGAAAATTAGAGCCACGAATCGCAAGAAGTCAAAGTAAAAACAAAATGGTTGAACTCATAACAATTCACCAATAAACATATGAGATATATAAAAAGGTAGACAACAAGGCAAAACTACTTTCCTGGCTAATACCACTTAGATCGGTTTGCAGGTGGTTAGGTGTGCCTGTCTCAGTCTGAGTATTGTCCCTTTTTTGGAATTTGCATTCTTTCTTCACTAAGTGCGATCCGTTGTATGGGCTACGGGTAGATACAATTCAATATTCTGCGTGGGATTAGCCAGGAGAGTAGTTGTTTTCTGCTCGTTGTTTACATTTTTCAGATGTTTATTGGTGAATTGTTATAACGTTGACTTTTCTCAATTTGTTTCCAATTTCAAGTGGTTCTGGTTGAATATTGATGTTTTGAGTGGTAAGAAAATACTCAGAGCATGATTTGTTCCACAACGTTCACATTCTGATGTCTTAAGCTTTCCTACTGCTGGAATAGCTGACGATCAGATCTCCTATACAGTCTGTCCTTAATTCGTTATTGATGTAGTTCTATCCATGGAACTATATTAGATAGAATAACGATTAAATGGGGAAACTTTCGATGAACAACGACGTCAAATGTATCACCAAATCTGATGATTTCACAAAGTAAAACAGACATAGGTACTTCGTTTTAAAAAATGCATCTTTTAATAGCTAGAATCGATTAGCAACATACATCATTCACAAACATAATTGTCTGAAACTTTTCCCATTGAACCATTCATTGCATCTTTTCATAGCTAGAACCGATTAGCAACAGACATCATTCACAAACATAATTGTCGGAAACTTTCCCCATTGAACCATTCTATTTGTTATAGTTTTCGAAATAGCAATTCATCCATCACCAATTTCGGATATGACAAATATTAAATATACAGTTTCTTCTACGTTTTGACCAATGACCAGGTAGATACTTTCCTGGCGAATGCCACACATAACATTGAATTATATCCACTCACAGTCTATGCACTGATTCACATAGTGAATGCCGAATGCAGATGTTTATTTCTTCCTGAAACACGCCAATGCTCGCCTAACCATCCAAACACCAGTTTTGGAAATATTGGCTCTAATCAGTGCAAAGTAGTCACCGAGAAGAGATCCTGAGACCCCTACTCGAAACTGCCTGTCATATTTGACAGCAGTGAGCCACCGTCCGAGTTTGACTTAGAAAACAGCGACACCATGCATGTGAGAATCAGGCTAGGAAATTAATAATTGTTCTCTGCTTTTTGTCTACCTGGGTTGAGTCCTAGAAGGCCTTGATTTCATATTTACGATAGCTCCCAATTCATGATGGCTGTTTCATTCCTATTTTAAATTCCGGATATATTCTTCTTATGATTTTCAGTAGGAAGAAAATGACTATCTTGGATGCTACACCACCCCCTACCATTATTGTAAACGTTGAATCATGAATAAAAAACATTTGAAAATAAGGAAGAATAGGCAGTTATTGGTGTTGCCCCTATCCCCCCTTGGCCGACGCCCACAAGAATTCTGCGTGTTATTTGAATCTTTCTGTCCAAGCTGCATGTTCATGGTGAAAACTTACCAGGTTTTTTTTTAAGAATTTTTGCCTGTTTCGCTGTGTAGTCGCGATTCCAAAGGCGAGATAATAGACAAGTAGTGAAAAATAGAAGTGTCAGAATAGGAGAAAAACATAAGCGAGATACGAAAGAGTGCATTTGGAGAGTCGCTGATGGTGTGTTTTTCGACGATAATTGTGAAGAAAATGTGCCGAATGGATTATGCAGTGCGGTTCAGAATAATCTAATCAAAGGTTCATGTCATGTCAAACGTTTTCATATCATATCATATAAGCAAGATGCTACTTGGGATTTGGAAAAGAGAAAAATATACACACCGAGGGATGAGAAGTATCAAGTGCTAGATCGAGAGCCACTCTCTAGTCACAACGGCAAGCTTACAAATACAGGGTGTCCTTTCATATTGGACCCATAGCAACAGGGTTCAAGAGGAGAAAAAATTCACGCAATGATATTTCTGATTTCTATAGCCTTTCTATGTTGAATTCTTCTAATAAACCATTGTGAAAAAGGACACTCGATACATTATTATTATTATGTATACTTCGCAACTAGCGATGAAAAAAACCAATGAATCAAGAGGCAATAGTGGGTGACGACGATTCAATGCCCGGAATTATTTCATTCATCAAACAACAAGGTTCCAAAAACCATGATTTTAAAAGTTATATTGATCATAGGCGAAAGAGTTATCCGAGTTTCATAGATTTTTCAGATAAAAAACAAATTCTCATCATCAGATAATCAACAAAATTGTTCAGTTGTATTCAAAAAACCATTCGATAAAGGGCTTTTGCATTAAAAGAGAAAAGCTATCTACGTATGCACCGTAGTAGTATCAACTTTCTTTTTTCAAATAATTTTTAGAATAATCTCGCTTGAAAAAAAAAATCATTTGGAATTGATGTTCAGAATATAAATGGTGTTCGATTGTCCATGTTTTGCCCCAGTAAATGTTTCCTGTGATATTTTGAATACACTGAAAATTTACGTTTTTGTTTTCATTTATTTTCACTATTATTATTCAGAGAAATTTTGTTTACTCAGGTAATAGACCAATTGACGAAATAAGCCATACAACTTTAGTTTTTCTTATGTACTCCATATTTGTTTCTTATACCACTGAATAGAGCTACATCCATTTATAACACATTACTATTATCACTCGAGGCAGCTCGAGAAAAAACATGTTTCTGCTAGTTACTACTGTTTTTATCTCAGATCAAACGTGGTAGGACATGCAATGGAATATTTCAATCTACATGCATTATTCGACAAAGTTGGTTTTTCAAGATAGTGACAGATAGTTCACTATACTGATTGAAAAAAAATATTTTGAATCGATCTCAAGTTGAGTGATTGCTTTCAATAACTCTAGAACTATCTGGAGGAATGTCCAATACAGGAGGATATTTCAATATCGACTATAATTCTTGTTGACTTTGCCGAATTCCATTACAATATAGTCACCTATTTGAATAATTTCATTTCATTGTTATCGATTCCATATAGTTTCATTAGTAAATTTGCTTATTCACGAATTCTGAGTTCAATTTATGATTATTTAACCCTGCGTTACCCGCGCACTAGAAAAAATACCACCGTTACCCGCGAGTGAGCGGAATGCACATATTTGCTTTGAACGTCAAATTAACGTATCGAAATAGTGCTATTCGAAAAAATACAAATAACATTATGGTGAAGTATTAGATATTTCCATAATACATTCATTATTTAATAAAATGATAAAAATATAATCAAAATATTATTTTCAGAATAAGTCAAGAAAACAGGTTACCCCTAGGAACAGTCTCAGTTTGAATCAGATCGAGAACAATCAATGCAGTAGAATAGTAATATGTTCTTTGCATATAGCTGCTTGACATTTCGCACATCTGACCTTCATTTTTCGATTTTTCCTTTTTGGATAATAGGTATCAAAATGAAAAAATGGATTAGCCATAAATTGGAAAAAAAATTTTTGAGAGAAAAATAGTCTATCCAATTAAAAATATCAAACATAGTTTGAAATGAATGTCTGGTAGACTACGAGCAGAAAACAACTACTTTCCTGGTAAATACCACGCAGAACATTGAATTATATCTGTTCGTAGTCCATGCAACGATTCACACTGTGAATGCAGATCGCAAATGTTTCTTTCTTCCTAAGACGTGACAAATTCACATCGAGACAGGCACGCCTAACAACCTACAGACCGGTTTCGGGCTTATTGGCCCTCATCAGTGCAGGGTAGTTATCCGAGTAGAGACCGTAAGATCTCAACTCGAAGCGTTGCCTGTCCCAATGCATTTTTGTCGCGTCTATTTGACCGCACCGAGCCGCGTTCCAACAGATAATTGAAAGTGGCGACATCATGCGGCAGAAGAAAGAAACACTCCAGAACCGAATCTCCCAAGTTTTACAGAACTTGGAAGTGGCTGAGAGCTCGACTAAGCTCAATAAATGAAAAAATGGATTAGCCATTTGAGCTTAGTCGAGCTCTCAGCCACTTCCAAGTTCTGTAAAACTTGGGAGATTCGGTTCTGGAGTGTTTCTTTCTTCTGCCGCATGATGTCGCCACTTTCAATTATCTGTTGGAACGCGGCTCGGTGCGGTCAAATAGACGCGACAAAAATGCATTGGGACAGGCAACGCTTCGAGTTGAGATCTTACGGTCTCTACTCGGATAACTACCCTGCACTGATGAGGGCCAATAAGCCCGAAACCGGTCTGTAGGTTGTTAGGCGTGCCTGTCTCGATGTGAATTTGTCACGTCTTAGGAAGAAAGAAACATTTGCGATCTGCATTCACAGTGTGAATCGTTGCATGGACTACGAACAGATATAATTCAATGTTCTGCGTGGTATTTACCAGGAAAGTAGTTGTTTTCTGCTCGTAGTCTACCAGATATTCATTTCAAACTATGTTTGATATTTTTAATTGGATAGACTATTTTTCTCTCAAAAAAAGGTATCAAAATGCACCATTTTGATATCTCTCCAGACTCGTTTGTTATATCTTCTTGTCTCTCCATTGGACTGGTCCCTGAATAGTTTTTTATTCGCAAACTCAGCAAATGGGGTGAATTTTGATTCTTGAAACAATTTCTTCTAACTTTTCAAAAATCTTCAGGAGCCTTAGTTCCTCTTTAGGATCCATGATTTGTCAAATTTTAGTCTGAGAACAAATCAAAACCATGAAATTTTCACATATAACTCAGGAAAGTAAACGAAACTCACTTGAACTCTATCGTCGACCGTGTATCACCGTTGCACGTTGTACTTCAAGTCAGAACTCTCATTACCAACTGACTCGGAACATATGATCCGAAGATTACTTAGATGGATGCGTTCGATTTTGCGAAATTTTGCAAAATATCTCACATTTTTCATTGAGGTGAGCGTCGCGCTCACCCCGCGGGCAACGCAGGGTTAATTGAAAGGTGAAAATCAATTATATTCGTGATTATTCAACGAATAATGAAAATTTTCCATTTTTCGTTACATCTTGACAAAATATCTTCGATAATTATACGTGCCTGTGAAAAAATATCAATACAGTAACCAGCACGATTGAAATACCTTGTTTTCTGTACAAAATTTTGACTATGATACCTAACAGAAACGTGTTATTCGAGCTGTTTCGAGTGAAAATTTTCAGCTCTACTCAATTATAAAACAATATCAGGTCCATGATGAAAACTAAAACTCTGAAACTGTGAAATTTAGAATATTTCCGATAATCACAACTTCTTTGGTTTGGTCAATTACCTAGGGATGCAAAATTTCAACCGTTTGCTCCGAATAATAACTGAGAAAAAAAAATAATTTTCAGTCTTTGGAAAATATCACAGGAACTACAAACTTTTTCCTGTTTTCAAAACGGCAAATTGAAGTGGTTCAAATTACGCAACATTTTTCTTATCTAATCGTCTATCCATCTCTTAATGTTTAGCAATAGAGAGAGATAAATTTTGGCACCCTGTATGGCCTGAACTCTATTGCTGGTTCTATTGTCAATCCAAATCAAACTTGCAAAGCCAAAATTCATCACTATTTGCGAAATATAACACATTTTGGTACCAGCGATCTCAACTAGCAACGTGTTGTCTCTCGATCTATTATAGTTCGGGATCCAGTGAACATTCTTTGTACGTCATTTCGAGGTCGATTTCGAAGTGCCATTTGATGAAATGACAACAATCCCCCCAATCTTTTGACGAACATTTTCGTACCCAAATCTAATGACTTAGATAGAGTAGACGAAATGTTCGAACAGGTGAATTATTGTCTTCTCATTATCAATCAGCGTCTTGGAAATCACAAACAATGTTTTGGGTCAAGTTTTCTTCTATCGAAATGAAGTACAAACAATGATAGCGTGTGAAGGCTACATGTTCAATCAAGGCTGAACAGATCAATTTTCAGCAGACGCTTCAAGTGTCTTCATTAGGTATTTTTCTCAATTGAAATTCCATGCCAAAATAACAAAGAAAGTGGGAACTTTAAATATCACGTTTTTCCGTACTAGGTGACGACACCGGTTTAAAAAATATGACCAGCACCGTTTATTACATTTTAGTCCCCATAAAAGCTAGGCTACATATTTCGCACTCGTCGATGGACGTCTCTTCAGTCAATTACAAAAAAAATTATGAAGGTTTTGAATAAATCTACGAGTGGTTTTTCCTTTGGGCATATTGTGATAGTATGAATTCATAAGGCACGATAAGCCAGGAATTATTTTGTGATCCTTGGATGATCCATCCAATTTATGCAAGCAATCCCTTGCCATCTTTTCTGGAATGAATCTACGCTTTGATGCCTGCTTATTTCCTATCGGACAAAATTATATTTCAGCTTTGAAGGTGCTTAAGAATTCTCTCATGGGTTCAATTTACTGAGAATGCTGTGGGGGTCTTAATGAATCCAAAAGCTGAGAGATGGGAAATGCCTTCTTAGGATCTTCCTGTTGATTTTGTTTCTATGACATGTCCAGTCAGGGTGATTCTGTATAGGTATCACTGCTCTGATGTTTCTTTATATGGCCTCTGTTTCTGGGGCAAATGGCTAGCACGTTATTCTTGACTTTTTCTAGGGACAACTTTGAAGTGAATATGAGACCAATTCATATCCAGTTGAACTTTCAGTAATCAATCTCAATGATAAAATAATTATATCTCTAATCAAAATCAAATAAACAAGAAAACTCTGATCTAATAGTACTTATAGAGGTCAGATCAGTTCTTCTTCTTGTTTGTCTTATTGGCCTCTTTCTGTCAGAAAAAAGACTTTGGTTAACTCGCAAACGCAAAATTCACTAGTCAAAGCAAGGCTCACATTTGTTCCTAATAAAAAATATTTTCCACTATTAGGAAAACAAGAGACAAAAACAGCTGCTAGTCATATTCCAATCCGGTATAGTCGCATAAAACTTGCTCTTTTGTTATCATGGTAATAACTATATTACATCAACAACTCGGTTATTTGAATTTTGTGTGGAACAAAATGTAATTATCACTATTTTTGATTACTGCAAACGTTGTTTATGGTTATGTTCTGCATGAAATATCAATTGAAAATTGGAATGCGGATCTTCTATAAAGGACACCCACAAAAATACCGAACAAAAACCAGTACTCACAATCAATTTACTAATCAGGCATTCAATCGATTTACTATATTTTCAAAAGCAAAGTATATATTCAAAATAAAATTGAACCTTACCATCTGATTTTCCAAGTAGCATTGAAAGGAGTAACAGAGAGACATATTTCTTGAGTCTTTTGTTTTACTCAAAAAAATAACAAGCGTGTTTCGTGATAGTCTATAGTGTGTCGAATCATGTTATGAATGGTCGATACGTGTATTTCAGGATGTGAGATGATGTAGTAAATTTTTTTCAAAGTTTGTTTCAAAATATAGCCATTGTATTCACATTCAAAAGCATAGCTGAGGAATAGTGACTATTAAAATATTATTCATAGTTCCAGGATCAGAAAATCAGCTATACTTTTGTTAGAATCGGTTATTGATGGTAGAGCTCCACATCCAGAACCAGAGCAATTGCACAAATACACATTTTCAAGTGGAAAAATTTTAATAGCCATCGAGCTGTAATTGACATTCTTCCGTTATATAAAACGCTATGAGGTATCGATTTGACCATTTAAAAAATATTCAAGGGAAATATTTAATCAGCTTATGAATCATTTGAATGGGCTTGAATTTCAAAAGAATAAATCTTATATAATTAAACACATGTTAGATTTCTTTACCAAACATTTCCGATTCTATGAAATTCACATCATATTAAATTTTCCATTTAGAGTTGAAATTCGCGATAAGTTTGAAAAATATGAATTTTGATGAAGGATGAATAGTAAAAATTCGCCTGAAAGAGAAAAATGTAGCTAACGTGAAGAAATAACACAGAGTATATTTCTGAGATTAGCATTTCGAGTTATTTCCAATAAAGTTTATCATAATTGACCTATATCGTCATTTCAAAAAAACAAGATTCAATTGCATAAAAAGTTTTCTAATGAATCCCAGATTTATGCATAGAAAATGTTTCCAACAGAGTTAGGTTAGGATACATCTTTGACATTCACCCTGCATATGATATCGTTTATCTAACCCAACCTTGGAATTCGTCTGATATTTCAATCTCATTCAACTCAGTAAAAATAGTCTTGACTAATAAAAAGCTATTAGAAATGAAGGTACTATTTTCAACTTATTGAAACAAAATTCTATCCTATGATGACCGAATTTCAACCGGCATTCTTTCGAAAAATTGACCCAGTTGAGATTCGGCAACTATAGGGAGGGAATCAGTCGAAGTAGATACGAAAAAAAAACTCACACGACTTGCGAAAATTGCATTATAAATCAGCTAAATCAATTAGCTTTTCCCTACTAGCTTTAGAGCTTATAAGCCACAAGCACAAATAGCTCATTAATATGTTATATTTTCAAGAAATAACAAACAAAACAACATGCAATAACCCGCAAACCTTGTATTCACCTATTGTTCTCGATTTCAATATGTTAGACGAATTTTTCCCACCTAAAACATCATTGTTGTCTTATTAAATTACCAAATGATGGCAACGGCTTCAATGGTTAATCAAGCTCGACACCGCGGCATAACTGTAATACAGGGTGCTTGAAATAGTAAAAGTGCGAAGTTAATGCATCTCACGATTTTCACTTTCATTAGTTTTTTGCACAAGTTGACTTAGTTACATATTTTGTTTTCTCGAAATTGAATTCATGAATTACCTTAGTATACCCATGAGATTTCAAAGCGAAGTCCATGAAGAATATTGAAAAATTAAGATGAAATATTCTATTTCAATATCAAGAGAAATGATCCCTCAAACAACTTGCAGAAAGGATGCCCTTCACAATTTATGATAAAACACCGGCTCTTCAATACACAAAATATTTTCGAAATCGGTTTCATCAAAAAACCGCCAAATATTTTTTCAACAAAAAAAAATTTCGATGAAAGTTCAGTTTCTTAAGTATATTTCGAAACGAAAGTAATCAACGATCAAATTGCGCCAATGCTATATGATTCAACTGTTTCCGATATCGCAATGATGAATCTCGAATTTCAGCCACCCTGTACAACAGAATTAATTTCTGAGATTGAAAACAAGATGAATGATGTTACGTTCTAAAGCTAGTAGTGAAAAAGCATCTCCTCGGATTGAAACAAAAAAAAAACACGGGAGTCATGTTTAATTTGCATAGGAACCGAGAAATGAATAAAATGGAAATGTCAGCACTTGGAATTTCCTTTTCATCAAAAACATCTCGAATATGATTTTTTCAGAGATAATGCAATTAGGCGTGCATATAAAGTTCATCAGTATTCATACCGTGTGACAATGAGATTATAATGCGATTGCTATGGCTCTGGCAATATAAACTGCACAACACATGAAATGCGAATTCGAAATATTGACATACAATACTAGTTAACAATAAATTGGAAGATTCTGAAGGCTGAACATCAATAAGTACAACAATCGGAATAAGTATTGAATTTTATTCCGAATCCATAAAAAATCACTTCAATCAATCAAAGAACATATAGTGTTCATGTACATAGTTAGAAACTGAAAATAATGCAGAATCATGTTCATTTTTATTTCAAGGGGGACTTCCTTCCCCTCCCCTACCCTCTATCATCACACCAATAATTCGAATATGGAAAGTACTAAGTATGACACATCACTCAAACTATGATTCCATGGGGTACAATATGGGTTTTGTAACAATGAAAGCTAGTGAAACTCTAGATTTTAGCGTCCTCTGTTAGCTACTTCAAATGAAAATTCTTCATTCGAAATCTGAGTTGAGCAACTCTATACGTTTTCTTTGGTTGATTTGCGATTGGAGTTGAATTGATTCGATCATTATTTCATTGGCAACGAAGATACCGATGAATGTTGATATTAATACTCTGATGGTCAACTGTAAATAAATCTTATTTGTGAATATTGCATTTCGAGCGAAATATTCCCTGTGAAGAATGAATGAACGTCAAATATCTCGAAATCTATTCTAGATAACATGATATATGTATGTATTTGAAATTGGAAAAATAGTCCAAAAGTGACAAGATATATAGGGTGTCCCATTTGAAAAAACATATTTGGTACCATAACTTTGTTTTCAGATCTTCAACTGTTTTTCTATTTACATTTATGAAATCTACGAGAAAAACTACATAAGATCATATTTTGAAAAAAGCAATTGAATAATAGATAAAAAAGTTAAGGGGGGGTTAAGAATATACGTGAAGACCTTGTACACTTCCAAGTGATGAAAAATACGGAATGTAGGGAGGGAAAAGCTTTCTTCATTATGACAGAATACATTTTTATTCATTATTTTTCTTCAGTACTATTCATATTACTGAATTTCCCATGCAAATATATTTAGTGATGTGTTATGCCTAATACTTCCCCTATTCGAATTGTATTGGCTAGAGTGAGAGAGGAGGACGAATCTATGACAAATGAGGATATTATAAGAAAATGTTCCTTTTAAAATGAAAATCGTCATATTCTTGCATCTCCTTCGTCTTTGGTGCTTCACTAACCGATATTCAGATTTTTTAAATTCCTTCATCATCAATTCACCATAAAATGGAATCACATATGGACGAATGATTCTTCTGGCCGAATTCGACTCTCATGTCACTGAGGAATGTTCTGACAGTAGGTATTTACCGACTTGTTCATGCATCGATTGACATTGGCAAATTACAAAACTTAATTCCAATCAACGTTTCGGTATTTCGAAATCCATGTGTTGTCATAATGAGGTACATCAAAGAACAATAATGTTTAGAAGGAATAACTGACATCGAACCCAACGTTAAACCTTGATTTTCGATTAAATACGACACTTATCTGAGAAACTGAGAATACGTATGTCGATTGTAAACTGATAGATGGCTCAGCAGCCAACTGGACTCTCGTAAATTGACACTGATTTTTAGCTACTCTGAATGAATACTATTCGACTGAGAATGAGTTGGCACTTTTCCAAAAAGTGTTTAGGTCGATAGATTCATGTATATTGAGGGCCGGTTTATCAATGCGGGGTTAGGTTAATATAACCCAAGGTTAACAGCTAACTCTGGGATAAAATGTTTAGTCACTTCGTGGTGGGGTTAAATGCTATCAAAATAAAACGGGGAATTAGCCCTAGGATAAAGTTAACCCCGGCTCAGCTAACCCCGCGGGATAACCCTCCATTGATAAACCGGCCCTGAGTCGTTTTCTGAATGTCTGCACTCAAATTATTCCTTCTGTCGAGATATACACGAATCCTGACCAAATAAAAGTGGTGCTTCCCAGTTTGGACAATCTACACTTCAGAACTTTTTGTTGTCACTCAAATAGATTATCAGTTCTCTCAACCGTTTCTAACCTTGCATATACACACTACAACTAAAAATTCATTGCAGCGACTTGCAAGTCCCGACACTCGGGTATATTGCGAATCAATTTCTTTTCTTATTTCTCATGAATAATTTCCATAGATCCCTTCAGGCAGCTTCACAAGTTTCCAATTACAATTCAAAATACGTGATTTGATCTTCTAACAAGGTCATTAAATTACTTTAGTCATCGATTTATTCATTACGTTTTCCATCTCATGTGAATTATCATCAGCATTAACCTTTGGAGAGAACAAAACCCATTTGTCTTGTACATAGACTTTAATAAATTATAGAGAGTCACTTCTCATTACTTCCCAGAATTTCTCACTTTGATAATGGATTCTTACGTTACTTTGAGTTAATCTCTGCGATAGTTTCAGAACCTCTCTAGCTAGATTCCATATTACAATAAAATACGAAAGTGCAGAGTTCCTCGTAGCTCAGATTGAATGATAATATGCAATTAGCCTGCTATTCACTGGAGCCTGGATTTGTCTAATAGTCTGTCAAAGATGACTTAATGACGTCAAAGATTGTCTTGGTGGCATAGTTTCTCATCGTGTTCACACAACTCCGTGCCTGTCAATGAACTTTGGCATAACATTTGAAATTATCGAACAAGTCTCGAAACTTTGGGTTGGATGTCTGCTATTCGTCGAATATTCTGCCCATAACTTTTCAATGGGAATTATCCACTCCCGATGAAATTGATAAGAACACATGTCAAGAAGAAAAGTACGGACCTTCGGTTTCTTCTACCCCCACCATACCGGGTTATCGCTGTTTATTTGGATGTCATTTGAAGTCATTAGTTTTTTTTGAGAAATCACACAACTAGGGTTTCTGCATGTGGAGGGAAATGAAAGCATTCTGTCAAACGAATATAACAGCCGTGTGACAAAATGAAAGCGAGAAAATAGAAATTATGTAAGTTCACTTTGGGAAAGAACCGTAATTGCTTTCAGTGAACAAAAATGACAAAATATCTTCTTATGCATATTGTATTCACAAGGAGTTACCGACTATCCAGAACGAATCAATGACTATCAAAAAGCATGAATAATTTTTTACGATAATGGAATTTCTTCAACTCATCAACGCAGATACTTTGGGACTCACCAATTAATCAATCGAAACCATCAAGGCTTGAGAACATAAAGGAAAAGTAAATACGCCTCGGAAAATAACGTCACAGCATAAATTAAATTATGGAGGAAGAGAAGACAAACAAGCTATCAGCAAATTGTAGGAGATCATCAGGCAATTGTAGGCAAACAGAAAATTTTGCCAATATTTCCTACATCACCATCATACCCAGTGGCGTGCCGGGAAATTTTCCTGGGGGGGGTTTGGTGGTAACCTAACTGAAAATTTTTATTATGTGCGAATTAAACACAAAAATTTCAACAACATTAGACTTATTGATGAATCTCTGGGGGGAGGGGAGTTGAACCCCCCCGCGATCATTTCTGCTGGTATCGTTAATTTATTCGCCTTATTCTTTTAAGCTAAGCTCAACTAAAGCTCGCTTGATACAATTCGTATTGTTAGGCGGGTTTAAATTCTAAGCTTAGCTTAGGCGAACACGGCCGTTAGTTAGTCAGGATTTTCTAGGGTTTATTTTTATGATTCACATCATAATTGAGTAGTGACATGTAATTGATAGACTTGGTAGGAGATAAGTATATTAAAAAAAATCACTATTTGGTTTCAGGAATTTCGTCGTCACATATTATAGTTGTTTTGTATCTCCAAGTAGTTGAATGTAGTAAATGAGACTTGGAAGGAAATTGCAGTTTTTAAGTATTTCATCACCTCATGATATTCAATAGATTGATGAGAAGGAAGTGTTGAGAATATGGAAAGTATCATGGACGTATAAACACAGATGGACTCAGTTGTTTACGTTATGATGTGAAGCCGAGAAATTCAGTGACATGGTCACATTCTGTACACCTGCCATTGAATTAGATGTTGTCACGTCTTGTCATTAATAAATCCTAATTTTCGTCTAAGATCATATTCTGTTCATTTGGGATATTTTAATTATCCGATCCCATTCAATCCTATCGTAATAAATTCAGAAAGTTCCTGAAACAAATGGGATCAACTCAATAAAATGAAAATTGCTCGTAATTGAGGTAGTATTACTCCTGCGGAAGTAACAGAGCCAACAGAGGTTATGTACAACTGGCAACATTGCTTCAAATCAGTCTCGTTTGACATTCGCTTGGAGCAAGTCTTTGTTTACCAAACTTCGTTTGAGTGATTAATAGTGTTTTATCGAGTTATTTTGTGAAATACTTTGAACATAGACAGTTAAAATGGTGAAGCAGTGCTGGTTATGCAGGAAAACTAAGTTTTTACACCCAGATCTGACATTTCATTCGTAAGTACTATATGTTTACATTATCGAATCTGAGTAACATAGGCGTAACAATGGGTTTATTAATCATTTCATGATCTTAATAATAGTATTTCAATTTATTATTATTTATTTTGGTCTTTAACATAGGTTTCCAGTTGATAGCCATACTAGAGCTATGTGGTTATCAAAGTTAAGGGGGAAACAGCAAGATGAATCAATTCCCAAGAAAGCCACAATCTGTTCAACCCATTTTAGGGTTGAGGATTTTTCAATCAAACCAAGTGGGATTAGGTATTTGAAACGTGATGCTCTCCCACTTTTTTTTGGCGATGGAAATTTTGTATTTGAACCTCCGAGGTAATATATACTTTTGATTCTGCTACTTTTTCATAAAAAAATAAATTATCATTAATTGTTTTATGTATTCACCCAGTTTTCATGGCATGTATTGCATACAGATTGATTTTTTCTTGCAATATCGTATTGTCATTTACTAATTTATGATTATTTGTCATTATGTGTCTAGAAAATCCATATATTCCATATTTCACAGAGTACAAGCTGCACGCAAAAGATTGTTCCCAAATGAATCATCATTTGTCACAGCTCCAGATTCTAATTTTGAGATGATTGTTGATGCTCCAGGGCCCTCAATGAAAACGTGAGTTGAGAAAAATCTATGGCAAAAATCATTCAACATGAACTATGTGTACTTGCTTTATTGGAAAATAAGGAGATTTTGAAAAGTTATTACAGAAAGACTTGATGTTTTCAGATCAAGAAAAACATTGTTATCTTCTGACACTTCTACTGAGACAGCTTCATTTAATAGTTCTGGGAATATTGACTCTCCAGGTCCTTCAAAGAAGAGGTGAGTTGAATTAAGATCAATAAACATATCCACCTTGTGATAATTTTATTATATTTTCAGGAGAGAACAATCTCAAATATTTCATTCTGACACTTCATATACCATGACTGCATCAGAAACAGAATCTGGTCACATGGAAGGAGTCAGTGACCAGTTGAGTAAACTTGGTGAAGATATTGAAATAGAATTGTCTTCTGGTACTAAGTCAGCATCAGAAACTGAGTTAGTTGAATCACTCATCACTGATGACATTGGTGATAGTTCTACTGAATTCATGATGGCCCCAAAAAAGTTACAGAAAAAAGAGTGAGTATAATTCATTGAATTCATTACATTCAGTGGTTTTTACTGTTTCTCTTCTTTCATTCAGAAATATTCTGTAGTACCTATATTGAATTAATTTAAAATGCAGAAATTCAATTGCAACTCTTTGGATATATATATTAAAGCTAAAATTTATTTCCAGGAAGAAAAAATCTGTCGATGACTTGTCTAGCAGTGATTTTTCTACCCCACAAAGAGCCAAAAGAAATTTCAGAGTTCTGAAGAAAACTGTTCTATGTCAGAAATCAAAAATAAAGGTATTACAGCAATCAGTAAGAAGGTTGAAATCAAAGGTGACATCGTTGAATTCATTAATCAAACTTCTGAAGGATAAATCATTGATACATGAAAACTGCGAAGCTCCATTGAAAGTAAGTTTCATAATGATCATATTAAGTATAAAGATATAAATATGATATAATTTATCTAATTTTCTATATAAAATCATGATTTTTTTAATCCATTTCAGGCCTCCTTACCAGAATCAGTGAATTTACTTTTTGAGAGAATGCTGAAGGGTCCTAAGAACCAGAAATATACACCAGCACTGAGATCATTTGCTCTCACTCTCAGTTTTTATTCAATGAGAGCATATAATTATGTTAGAAAAATGTTCAATAAGTCATTACCTCACCCTACAACGCTTTCAAAATGGTACCAGTCTATTAATGGTGCTCCTGGATGGACACTGGAGACATTGAATACTTTGAAATTGAAAGCTAGTGAAGCTGAAAAACAAAATAAAACTGTTGTTTGCAATTTGGTTTTCGATGAAATGTCAATCCGTAAGCAAATTGAATGGACTGGAAAAAAATTTTGTGGGTATGTAGATGTAGGTACTGGCTTAGATAGTGATGAACTTCCTCAAGCAAAGGAAGTACTAGTATTCATGCTTGTTAGCTTGAATAATTCTTGGAAGATACCTGTGGGATATTTTTTTCTGGATGGTATTCGTGCTTCTGAAAAAGCTGCTCTAGTCAGAAAGTGTCTAGAATTGGTACATGAAACTGGAGTGATTGTCACTTCTTTGACATTTGATGGAGCTCCAGCCAATCTCAAAATGGCATTAGATCTTGGAGCAAATTTCAATATCTCTTCAATGAAAAGTCATTTCAGTCATCCTGTGACACAAGAAAATGTATACATTTTCTTAGATCCATGCCATATGGTTAAATTGATTCGGAATTGTTTAGGGTCTGAAAAAATTTTAGAAGATCAAAATAATAATCAAATCAGTTGGTATTATATTGACAAGTTAGTCGATATTCAATACGACCAAGGATTACATGCTGCAACAAAACTAAGAAAACGTCATATCATGTGGACAAAGGAAAAAATGAAGGTGAAAATTGCCACTCAAACCCTCAGTAAAAGTGTTGCAGATTCATTATTATATCTTTGTAATGATCTACAATTAGCAGAATTTAAAGGAGCTGAAGCAACTGCAGTTTTCGTGCAGTTTTTCAATGATTTGTTTGATATGTTCAATTCAAAAAATAGATTTGCCAAATATTTTTATAAAAAACCATTGTCTCCCCAAACGAAAGATCAGTTTTTCTCCTATTTAGATTTGATTAAGAATTATATATTGAATCTTTCTATTAAAGGAGTTAATGTATTGGATTGTAGGCGAAAAACAGGATTTTTAGGTTTTATTATTTGTATAGAGAGTATCAAAGGCCTTTATGATACATATGTCATCAAAAACAAAAATTTAAAATATGTTCTCACCTATAAAATTTCTCAGGATCACCTGGAATTATTTTTTGGAGCCTCTAGAAGTCGTGGGGGATTCAACAACAACCCTACTGCGAGACAGTTTGAGGCAGCATATAAAAGGTTGATAGTACATTCAGAAATTAGAGCTAGTGATACTGGAAATGCTATCAACCTTGATGCAACCTCAATTTTATTTTGCAGCAGTGGTAAAGTTACAGTTGATGAAAATGGTGAAGATTTAACACAAACTCCTGAACATATTGCTTTGGAAAAAAAAATTGAAGAAGATATCGAGAATTTCAATTTTCTCAATTCTTCTGCCTGGTGTTTAACTGATTATGTGAATGATATTGTTAGTTATATAGCAGGTTTCATATCGAGGAGTTTGAATTCTGTTGTCACTTGCTCCAGATGTAAAAAGTTATTGACGGATGAAAATGAGGAAACTTTTTCCATGCTACAGAAAAGGAAAGAATACAAAAACCTTACAAAAGCATCTAAATTGGTCATTGGAATTTGTAAAGAGGCTGAGAAATATTTTAGATTTTTCAATAAAACAACGAATATGTATAATAAAAGAATTAATAACCTTATGAATATTTTGGTGAATAAAACATTACAAAATATTCCAAAGGAATTATATCAACATTTTGGTGACCACTTCTATGATGGAGATAATATTGATGGCCACCCTGTACAATTTTTGAAACTAATCCTTCATAAATATTTCAAAATAAGGATACACCACGAAACGATGAATAAATTAGATTCATCAACTGTCAGATTACGGAGTGTTTTGACTAAGACTATTCTGTTCAGAAATCAATAGTCACATTGAGGACCTGTTTCAGAAATCGCAATTCTATGTCAGTCACTATATCTACAAAATAAATAAAGTAACCTTAATATAAAACTTTGTTTTATTACATCATTTTATCTTTCTACATTAACTTTGAGTTACCTACCTATAAAGAACAATAAAATTATCACAGGGGTTTAATAATATCATGTTATTTATTCAACTTAGGATACTTCTGCCGTTAGATGTTCGATTGATTATAAGGGTTGTCAAAATAACTGATATTATTTTTTTTATTCATTTCATATACCTATAGCTACTAATTCAATGAATAGCTCATATTTGAACGTGTACTTAGTTTTGAATCGTCCATTGAATTTTATTGACAACGAAATAAAACTTCTCGATACGTTAATCACGTACGCCACTGTAGCGGAGGGAAATGGGAGGAACAATCACAGTCTATCGTTTCCAACTCTCTTCCCCTCAACCCGACTGCCTACGAACTCTAAGCCTTCAAAACAATGTGCGATGAAGGTATAGGCGTGCTGTGTCCATCTGTGTTTATACGTCCATGGAAAGTATACATAGTTCAATGATTCGTGGAACTGCATTTGATTTCAAAAACAATTGGTGTATACATTTAACGAGGAAAAATGTGCAGAACGATGATCTTCACTCATAAGCTTCACAGTTCAAAAGTCTTGAAACATGAGAATAAACCAAAATCGTCTCTGAATCGGACAATCCAAACTTGAAGCACTGTTGTATAAAATAATACATCATGAAACACATTTTTGATTATATTCCACAATTACGTTGACCCCAATCTTTTGCATAACCTTAACGGCATCGATGGAAAGTATCGAAATTGTTTATATAGTTATGGATGCATTCATATGTGGTTCTCTGCTAATCATTCATTCTATTTCTATCATTATAGTGGGGGTAAATGTCAGTGTTTATATCTTCTACTAGCAAAACATATAACCTGTGTATGAAATATCGAGTCCCATACACTTCTCCTTGACATGTTTTTGTGATCTTCGCGGAAACAAGTGGACAGCTCCCACAGAAACGCCCCACACGGAACATGGCACCCTCTGGAGGCCGACAGGAGAAAAAAAAAATGGTTCGTACCGTCCTCGAGAGCTTCGTCACCGTCTGAGACGAGCTCCTCGTCAGAGCAGATGTTGAGGACGTTGACCAGCATCTCGGTGACCTTCTCGCCGACGAAGGGCAGCGACCACGTGAAGACGTCCATGAAGTTGGGCAGCCAGTAGGGGTGCGGCGAGAAGTTGAACTGGCGGATGTTCATCACGTTGTTTTCGTACTTCAGTACTGCAGCCTGTAGAGGAAAAAACCTGACGGGATCATGGGTGCCATATTGGTGAAAATGGATCGAAACTGTAGTTGAAATTATTCAGATACAGTTCAGCAATTCAAACGTAGGTGGATCAAATTCGTGGAAATATTCAGTTCAAGAGTGGTGTTCCGATATCATTTGTATCCTAAAAACGCAAGGTGTCGCCGTTCTACAGCAACATTTAAATACAATTGTAGGTCTATCCTAAACACATTCAGATATAATAGAAATTAATTAAATTACTTTATCATGAATACCTTGAAAATAAGATTATTACTTTCCAACTTCCATGACATGATGCATTCTTTATAAATACTGGAAAGAATTCAAGAATATAATACTTGATAACCTTAAACTTTACCAGTTTTGAGATTTGTTCAGAATGCTCATCCATTTGTAGCAAAATGTGATTTATTTAGTCTAATAATTTGTTCACTGTTCATGACATGGTAGATTACGATTGAAAATTGTCCATATCGACTCACAGCTGAATGAATGAAATAAACGTCAAAAATAACTTCATAAACAATCTTTTATACGAAGGCAGTAAAACGGAGAATAGTTATTTATGATATAAGTGCTAAAAGTGATATTTTATTTAGTGAAGAGGGAAGTTCAATTTAAATTTTTTCTACAATCATTGCGGATCAAATTTTGTCCAAAACTGCCCTGGTACAAGCTTCACCAAAATAAATTCTGTTTCATCTACCATGGAGTTTCTTATTATAATAATTGTTGTTTCACTAATTGTATGTTTAATTGAATAAACACTTCATTTTGAATTATGTTTTAATATTTGCTCATACAAATAAGCCACTTTTAGCACCAGTGCTTAAAGTGATTTACTTCTAACACCAGTCATAAAATGACATTTTGGACACTGAAAAATGATTCATTTCATTTTTTGATTTGGATTATTCTGACAATAACAGATTCAAAAGCTTGCTGCGCAACATGAAAAAAGTAATCTAATTGAAACCATTACCCAATGAGTTCAATAAGGGTTTAATGTGATCATATATATAGAAATTCATTGGGACGAACATTTTTCGACACTAGCGCCTATGTCGTTGAAACTCAATTGTTTTAGATCGAGAGTTTGTATAATTTTGGCTGATCATAACGATTGAAATTGCTTCTGCGAAGTGCAATTCGATACCAAGTAACAAATATCTGTACACATCACACTCACCTTATTATTATAAACATCCAGATAATTTGGAGCTGAAAATATCGTAATTAATGAAGGGAAGCCTGTTGTTTGACTTTTTCTGTACATCCTATACCTGAAAAAAAAATCATAATGGTGATTGTTTGACTTTTTCTGTACATCCTATACCTGAAAATAAATCATAAAGGGATTGTTACAACATATAGCAAAAGTAAATAAATTTGATTTGCCATGGAAGATGCTATTCATTTCAAAGTGAATTTATGTCGCTTTCTGGAATAAAATCGGCTAAACTAAATTGCACTGAATATTATTCTCATTTATTATAATTTATGCTAGTGCAGTGTGAATAACAATTGACTAATCTCGATTATAATTGGCACGTCCTGAAATATATTTGGACAGAAGCTATCTAAATCACAATTTCTAAGTTTCGATTTAGGCTTTCTGAATTCCAGAGTTGTCTTTCTTTAACACACGACGCAATGTTGTGAATGATCTGATACCATAATAGGGTTGTACACCTTTTTTCAAAAATTATATATGTGAAACGCGGGTCCCCAGAGAATACGTCCATATTTTTTTGAAATTTTTATTTTCAAGGATTTTTCCAAAATCGGCATTCAAAAATCGAAAATTCTCCATCCTTTTCTAATAATGTGACGTCACCTGGTAGGTTGGTTTAGGTTCTGTTCCATTAATCGAAGTGGAAGAAGAATTGACAATCTCTGTCATCTTTGACAGATGGCGGTAAAAAATTACTGGGCGATTTTAATTCTTCCTGCGAAAATATATTCGGGTAAGTTCCTATTGAGTTTTATTTCATTGTTCAGCGTTCATTATACCCCTCACTGACCACCTTTTTCAGAAAGTTTAAGCATTCAAAGACTTATTGTGCTTCATGTAGCAACAAGAATGTGGATTCTCGAAATTCATATTTGTACTCCAAGTGTTAATATGAAACAAACTTTGTGTTTTGCAGTAGGAAAACACATATCATCAGCTACATCTGCAAGTAATTGCTGTGAAGATAATTTTGATCTAAGTTAAAAATTCTTATTCTTATTCTTTTAATCTTTGTACATGAACATCATGAGAACCTGTGAAATGTGAGCACAACATATTTTAGTAATAGGAATAAGCTAATAAACCAAATCCTTATTGTCATGCACTTCTGTAAATAATAAATGTATTTTCCTAAATCCTCAGTTATTGTTAGTACGTATGATGTGAGTTTATATGAGATATCTTCTTTACATTATATTGTGAATATGTAATTATAATATCAACTTGTGTTGTTTATTTAAAATATTATCAGATGCACCAATACACTTACTTACCTTCTTTTCCCAGACAATTAAAGTTATTAATTGAATTAATTCTTCATTTTTATTTCTCTATTTTATAGTGTCTTTGAGTTCAATCGTTGAGTTCAATCGTCTCATCGACTTGGTGGTATTGAAAATCCTATAGAAATGTTAACTCATATAAAATACCTGACTTGCGTTATATAGATGATAAACAATCAATTAATGCGCCCTTTTAAATATGTTGAATTAGTTTCGTTATCGAAAAAAATTTGAATTAAAAATTGACATATTGTTACCTGACTTATCTGCCATCACTTTCATGTCAAAAAATTCTTCTTCCCTATTATTTTCGATATTTTTACGATACCATCCCGATCTACCAGGTGACGTCAGCAGAAATATGGTGCAGTCAAATAATTATTTTTGATTTCGATTTTCTCGAGCATAAAAGAATATTCCGATTTAACTTTGATGCCATATCGGTAGTAGTTTAGTAAGGTATCGGAAAACGACAATTAATTCTGCTAAAGCTTTAGAGGTTTATGACCCTATTATGGGTATGAGATACTTGTGCAGATCGGTTTTGACGCATGTATAAAAATAATGACAGCTGAATAAACCTTTTCATTTAGATTGTTTTTGAGACACATGCGCTACATTTTTGTAACCAAATGATGTTTGGCTATTGCGAAAGTGAAGATCCATAGGCTGGTTTTGGCACCACAAACTGGGATGAGCTTATTTCAAAATCAGCAGTTTTCATTATATTCTGGTCAATCGTCAACGCAATGGTAGTTGCAGATCGATAGTATCGAATGATTTTGACGCCAATTGATTTCGCGCAGGTGCAATATTGAAATTGTGCAGCAAGATAAAGCAATATCCCGTGATGTGAATCGTAGTCAGGGTAGGATTTTTTTAAGAAACAACAAATATGAGAAATTGTACGTAACAGGTGACACGGACCGGACACGCTGTAAAGTTCAACCCGTAATATTTCATTCTCAACAGAATATAAGTGACAACAAGATAATCAAACGGAAACATAAACCGGAATAAAATAGGATCCAACCCTGTGACATAACGAAGCCGATTCAGGGCACTATTCGCGATAGAAAATAACACGTAGCACTATCTCATGGTCAACAACTCGAACTTCTCGAAGTGGTATCGTTTTTGTTTTGTTTTAATATTTTTGATATTTGTGTCATTGTGACATAGTTGTCTTTGCCACCAAACAATAACTGGAACGAGAAAACGATAACATTTCACATGAATTTCCCCAGAACATCTTTCGAAAAACTGCTGGAAGTACACCTTTCACATCAGAAGCGAACATAAACAGAACAGAGGTAAGTTTGTCTGTGGGTTATCCCCCAGAGAGTTCAGTGGTTATCCCACTTCGAGTGGTTCACAAGTCACCGCTAGGTAGCGTATCGCTTAGAACCTATCGCGAATAATTGATAGAATTTTATTTTTTTTCCATTCTTTTCATACGATTCCTAATTTCATCTCTGTACGAAAATGTTACGTCATCAATATATAACAGGCGAGTTTTCCATGTGAGCCCACGCAGTACTAGTGCCATTAGCCTTTAGAAGGTTGCAAAGACATTACATAATCCAAAGGGCATCACATCGAATTGGTAAAGTTCATTTCCTGCCGAAAACGAAGTCTTCTCTTTATCATTCACATGTATGCCCACTTGCCAATACCCGCTCTTCAGATCTAGGGTTGAGAACCAACGTGAACCTGCCAATGTTGCCAAAGTGTCGTCAATTCTAGGTAATGGGTATCTATCCTTCTTTGTGACATCATTCAATCTTCTGTGAACCACACAGAACCTTGTGGATTCATCCTCTTTGGAAACCAACACAACCGGCGCAGACCAAGGGCTTGCTGACCCTTCAATCACTCCATCTTTCATCATTTTGTCAACAAGCTTTTCCACCTTTTGTTGTTTCGCAAATGGCAGTTGTTTTCGACGTTGTCGAATCGGATGAGGATGACCAGTATCAATCCTATGTTGGACCAAGTAGGTTCGCCCTGTTGTTGCTGAATCGAAGATATAACTATCAGATGTGATTGCAGCGTTATATTCCTCCGATGATAGATGTCCCAATGATTTACCTAGACTTTCCAATATGCTGTCGGAGTCCTCTCTTCGATCTTGATAATCCCTTACATCACATCTTGCTACCCAAGTCACAGGTTCACAGGTTTTCATGATGTTCCTTCAGGATATACATTGGCAACTCGTACAGGAATAGCTTCTTTTGTATCAACCAAGGCTCGTGCAAGAAGAAAATTATCGGGGGATTCTTTGCATGGCTGTACTACTCCAATGCACCCCAGGTCCTACTCTGATGTAGCACATACTATCTTCTCGGAAAATACTGAAATTCTATAAGTCTTCGCCATCCGCAGCTTCACAGGCTCATTCTCCCAGCTGGTGTCGTCAAGACGAATTCTTCTCCTTCCATTCTCATGGTTATTGGTTCGCCGTCAAAAGAGAAGCCATATTCGCTGATCAAATGAATGAATTAATCTTCTATATCTGCAACATACACTATTTCCACAATGTTAAGTCGTCCAAGAGTCAGTGTGACTTCAGCCTCTCCTCTTATTGGTACATTTTCTCACGTGACAACAATGCGCAAACTCAGAGGTGCACCTGTCTTCCTTTGTGAGGTCATTTGGTTTTCGCGCATTATATACCTTCTAGTTGTGTATAGAAATTATATGATCGTGTTCGTCAGTTCGTTATTTCTAGTATTCTATTTCTGTGTTAATTTTCAATTCGAGATGAAATATGTAAAGGAATGCCGTTCTGGTAGTGAAATTTACTCTCCATCTATATTGAAGTGAATTAATCCATAGGAAAAGTTATAAATAAATATTATTTCAATTTATGTGAATAAAAAAAATCACCGTCACTGTCGTCGATTCCGAGAAGTAAACGAAGTTTGTCATTTGACATCTAAAACCAGTAATGACATTGATTGAATTGATGATTTTCGACTGAGATGCGATTCATTGATTAAATGCTTCTCGACATGACCATTTCCATAATCATACTTGAACAATTTTTGGAATAGTGTCAACAAATTTAGATAAATTGACTGGACTAATGCCAGCATTCTTTAAGTTTTTTGTGGATATCGAATCTCCAGGGACATTGTAAAATCAGTGTGTTCTTTCCATAGAGAAAAATTTTTTTTCAGGAATACTTTATTTCGTTTCGGAAAGCGTCAATTGTAGTTCAGAATAGCTAATTGTACTTCGGATATTTATTTGTATCATTCGATTTGAATTCTCAAAAATCAGTCAATAGTACTTCGAAAAGCATTAATCATAATTCAAAGTAGACGATAATTGATATTCACAAAGCCTCAATTGTAATTCAGAGGGCGTTATCTGTTATTCAGATTGTTGATTTGATATTCTGAGGGCCGGTTGCATGAATTATTTAACAGTTGATTAAATATTCAATTCGTTTGTAACAATGGCAATGCATGCCTCAGCTCGCGAGTTCGCGAAGCTAATCCCACGTTAATTCAACAAAAGGCTTGATGAACTTCAATGCAACCAGTACTACAAGTATTATTTGTGATTGAGAAAGCGCCATACGTGCTTCAGGAACCATTACCTTCAATTCAGAATAGTCAATTGTACTTCAGAAATGGTCATTTGTAGATTATATTAGTAGATTGAAATTCAGGACGTCCTTATTAGTCAATTGTAACTCGATCAGAAAGCATCATTTCTGATTCAGGAAACGTTATTTGTTATTAAAAAACTACACATGTGATTCAGAAAGCGTCAATTGTAATTCATAATAGTCCATTGGCATTTTTATACTCTCAATTGCGATTCAGATAATGTAATTCGTAACTCATTTGTCATTATTTGTAATCATGTAATTGGGAGAGATATTATTTTGTAAATAAAAAAAATGATAATTGTTATTGTGACTTTATTGTGAATAATGGAGTACTCACCCCGCATCTTGTGCTTCATGTGCCCGTATTATCGACAGAAGGTTATTATTTTGTAGAAAATCACAACATGCAGCATAACTGAAAAAAACAAAATGTTGACGGTGTTATCGCCCAATAACTATAGTAGATAAACTATGTGGGTATTGAACCACCTTTTTATAAGTACGAACTTGATAGGTGGGAACAGGAACAAAGGATATTTGGAGGGTAAGGGAGGAAACACAAGTAAGACAAGTGGGTAGATTGAGCATTTGCACTTTTATACAGATAATACAAGATATCTTATGGGTGTTCATGAGACATCAATGAATTAATATGAAATGGATATCCTTCGCATATAGTGTGAAATTTCATACTATTTTCGTGGAGCGATAACTCTATTTCGCTTTCAGATATCATTTGAAAAGTGACAATACTCGCGGCCATATTTTGATAGGCAAAATCTAGCAGAAACGCATTCGATCATTATTAATTGTCAATGAGAATTTTATATTGAATTAGAAAAAGTTGATCGTAGATATCTCGTAATTGTAGAAACTTACCTGTAAAAATATGAGCATCCCCTAACAGAGTTGTGTGAGAAGTGTTCTGCATTGTTTTCATTTCCGAAATCTTCCAGTGGATCCGACCATAGCAGGTCACACATCGGGCCAAACGCTGGTGGTTCCTTGAATCTGTCTAACTGCAACGATAACAGAAATATTATGGACTTATGTATAACTGGCGATATATGTGGAGTAAAGGAGCCTATTTATCTGTTTCACAATCTTATTCGTAATGTTGTCCGCATTAGCATCATCTTCAGGAGAGATTTCTGAAAACTATCTTTAAGTATATGAATAAATTAGGATTTAAACAAATGTGGTCAGACGTCATTTCAGAGTGGACTTACATAACAGGCGATATGTGGTGTAAGGTAGTATCTATTTATATGTTTCACAATCTTTTCTTTAACGTTTTACACATATGCAAACATCTTCAGGAGCTTTCTGAAAACTATTTTTGAAGTAAATGAATAAATTAGGATTAAAACAAATGTGTTCAGACGTAATTTCAGAGTGGACTTATATAATAGGCAATATGTAGAGTAAAGGATAGTATCTATTTATCTGTTTCACAATATCATATCCAAATTTTTCCGCATATGCCATTACCTTCAGGAGATTTCCAATAACAATTTTCGAAGTAAATGGTGTCAGGGTGGCATCACTATTTGTTGAAAGTATTAAATGTCAAATGTCTTGGCAAGATTGACTGTTGTCACTTGTCGGTTGTATATATTATACTATGGTGCCTTGCCGAATATAGGTGTGTGTCTCAATGTCTCAGTTAATAAAATATATTTCAATCTAATAAACTATTTGAAATTGGATGGGAGTTTGAATACAAACCAAACAGATGGATCAATAAGAATGTGAACAAATGTGTTTAGACGTCATTTCAGATGATGAAGGTGAGGTGTAAAAGGCATGATCGTGCAGTTAAACTACACCCAAAAAAGGAATCAATCCTCCATCATCAACTCAATCACAGCATAAAAATGATGAATGAGTTCGATTTGCCTCCACCTAGCCACTGGTAGAATGAAGTTGAAGAGTTGGATAGTATGAGCATCAAGTTCGGATTATTGATCTTGGAGAATTTTAATTGAGAACAGTCGCTCAAGTATAATTGATTGTCTGGATTATGTGCCCATATAATAGTCCACAAGGTTAACTTTAAGGTAAACAATTATAAAAAATATTTTACGTTTACAACAGAACAAATAATGAAAGAGACATAGGTCTGGAACGGGTGTGATTTATCCACTCCAAGATTTTACTTCTAGAAAATACTAGTGTTCTGATTTAGAAATGTCCTAGTATTGAAACAATGTTGAAAAGTGTCCATTTAGTGTGTTTATATTTTCCCATTAAAAAAAAATGAGAAATTTTGAGTAGTATTGACTGGATAGCCTCTTTTCTTGCCTTTGGGATTGTATTGCCGAAATTAATATATATCACTTAGTGGGGATTGCATCACAGGTAAAGTACACTCTTTTTAGTTTGCTCCGAGCTTTCGATAAATTTTATTATCATCATCATTGGCTTAAAAACAACATACTTTCCTGTTTAGAGAAAAAAGATCAGGTGATTTACAGTTCCCAAGTTTTTCGGTTAAAAAAAACTGACTCTCCAAAAGATTTTATATGTTATATGTATGTTTTCAGCAAATTTTAACACAATTTTGACTTTTGTAATCGTTTTCTCATTGTTTTTCTCAATGTTTTGTTGGTATAACATCAGTGGTTTCATCCTCAACCAAGTTGTAAGTTATAAAATTTCGTCTAATATTTTGACCAAACATTTTTCATATATATTTTTCATTGCTATTGTAGACTTCCCTGATGATGATAATAAAATTTATCGAAAGCTCGCAGCAAACTTAAAAGAGTGTACTTTAACTGTGCTGCAATCCCCACTAAGTGATACTTTTATCTCTGACTGGTCAGCAACGACTTCCCTTCCATATATATAACCTACAACCTGTCACTTCATACCCTTGCCCTGTGTGCCCGTTTTTCGAGCTCAGCATAAAATTGCGCAACTTTGCCCCAATTTAACCGACCTGGTATCTCTTTACAAATATTGTTTCGTTGTCACTTGACTTCCAGAAATATTCTAGCACAACGAAAAAGTAGACATGTTATTAATTTATGAGAAATTTCAAAAGAACCCTAGAAGCAACCAGATCACTTGAAGATACACCCAGAGAGACCTCGAATATGTTATTCCGAGTATAAAAATCAAAAAAGAGAAAACATTGTTGAGTGTCTGCGTCGAAATTGAATAACCCTGTATATGCAACCAATCGGCTGAATCATTCTTTGAATTGATAATTCGTCAATAGGACGCAGAAATTCCGAGAACTAAAACCGATACGATTCGTTTTTTCTTCTTTCTAGCTTGTCCTGAGGGAAATTTTCGATCCAGGCAATGTAACGGATTACCGACCCCATCTATTTTTATAAGAAATCTGTGGCAGAAGGAAAATACCTCTGCATTTGAACGATGTGTCATAACTTTATAATGATGCGACTTCAACTGCAGTTGAACATCATTTCCACCATTATTATTGCGCTTCACACAACACAACAATAATTTCTTTATTCCAACATTGAATGCGACTTTTTCTAACACTGTCTGAATTTTGAGAATAGTAGATTTTGTAACGAGTAAGAATAAAAATGATACGATACGGATGACATTGAACCATTGAAGTCATCCATTTCGATGCTTTGCGTTACTATCAACAATAACCTTTCTTGGGAAAATCACGTGCCAAAAGTGCATCCCAAAAACTTGGATTTCTGTTTCGAGACAAGAGCTATTTCACTCCCAGTCAGCTGCTTATGATCTACAAGGCACAGATCCTACTTGTCCTGGAATACTGTTCCCATATTTGGAGTGCGGCACCTAAACATATCCTGAAACTATTGGATTCTGTCCAAAAAAGGGCAATTCGTCTCGTCGGTGATGCCTCGCTTACAAACTAGCTCGCTTCTCTGGAACACCGTAGAAAAGTTGGCGATTTATCTCTATTTTATAGATATTTTCATGGGCGATGCTCTTGTGAAATATCAACAATCGTTCCTCTATTAGCAGTCTCTTCGAGATTAACCCGTGAAGTTCAGTCTTCACACCCCATCGTGGTCTCTTTAGAGACCTGCAGAAAGTCCCTTTCCAAAGACTCTTTGGAACTCATTGGGAGGTGTTCCCCGAAGCATATCAACTCCAGAAATTTAAGAAGAACACCAACTCCTACCTTCTTTCCCTTGGTTCTAACGATGTTCAGTGAACATTACAGGATATCACTTTTCGTGAGAACCAGAACATAAAAAAAACTACCGTATCATGATATTTTCTGCACCTTGTTATAGAAGGAAAATAAATGCAAAATACATAGAGAGCAGGTGTTCCTTTCATTCAAGAGTAGGAATGTGAACATTCTATCAATAAAAATTATGTAGGAATTTCCAAAATGACCAATGTGGCGTGCTATGGAAACATTTGCGTACATTAATTTGTTACTTTGACAGTTCGTACAGTGCGAACAGAGTGATACACCGATAGACGTATTTATGCGCTACCGTGCCGTAAGATTTGGAAGATCAAAAAAAGGCCCCCAATGCTGAAAATTCGAGAAATGTTACGTCGCCTGAACTTTTACATCGATCTGAAAGATGTGTAGAAGAACAAGATCTACATTTCCATATTTTATGGAATACCTAGTAAATTTGATGTTGGTACTTTTATAGGTTTATCATTGAGGAAATATATCCAAAAATGTAATTGCAAAGAATTGTTCAAATACTAGCATCACAAATGATGAGGAAGAGTTGTGGTTAATACCATTAAAAATCATCACTCATTTTTATCTACTATAAGGAACAATTTCTTGAAAAAAATACAAATACTGAGAAAAATAAAGAAGTGAATAGATGATTCAAAAACTCAATAAAATAGTAGATTGAAACATTTTCAAATCACAAGTTTAATTTAGTGTTGTTAATATATTTTTAAAATTCACTAAAAATGTGTTTTCTTATAATTATAATATAATTTTTGGTGCTGAACTACTCTAATATAAACGTACCACTGTTTAGTATGTGTATTATTTGGTAATACCAAAGAGAAGAGAACCTTATTCTTTGATACTACTGTAGACAGTTCAATGTTCATGTAACATGATTATAATTCCATCAAATATCACATACACCATGTCTTCAAAAAAGTGATTCTTATTGCACTTTTATTCACATATTGTCGAAAGTGAAATCAATAAACTAAAAAAGGATATATTCTTTAACTGGATTTACTAAATGAAATAGTAATCATGGATGACAAAAATAATGGGATGAAAAATGAAATCGAATATTGATGAGGGTATTTTATAAGCTGGAGAGGAAGTGACGTAGTATGCAGGGATCACAGATTCATCATATGGAGCCATACTATAGTTATAGTCCAACCTGTCAAACATCATCGACCAGAATAAAAAAAAATAGTTTTATAAAAAAATATCAAACACAGTTTGAATTTGAATGGCTGGTAGACCACGATACGAAAACTATTTTCCTGGCAAATGGCCCTCATCTGTGCAGGATATTGTTACGATATTTCTACTTGGGTTCGTGAATTCAAACACTCAATACAAAACTGAACAATTCATTTCACTAAACACTCGAATTACAACTTGATAAACACTAAATTGAAAATCACTTCGATATTCGCTATACAAATATCGATGTTCACAATAAGCTTTCTTTGTAAACTCACTCTTTCTAAACTAATACTGATTCCGCGACCCAGCGGTCCTTTATATAGGTACAAAATCATTATTTCTAGTAAGAACACTCATTCTCCAGAAATAACAGGAAATAACTAGAAATGAATCATCCGCTAATTATAAAGGTACTTAGGCGACCGATGTTATCGCAAGGCCATAAATCACTGCCAGTCGCGAGCCGCCGAAATAATGATTTCCGGTATTCTCGGAACGCAGCACAGTTCGTAACAATATACTTTGTCCAATTGATGGCTTTTTAATTTTGCATCCCTGACCAGACTGCCACACCAGTAAAATGGTGCCCCAAATGCGTCTGGCAGAGCAACAACTCCAAGTCTCGAGTCCGACTTTGCAACGCGAAACTTGTACATAATTCAGATCCATCAGGATCTCGTCGTGGGAAGGAGCTGCTGTTTACCGAACACGCGTTCCTTGGGGAATTCAACGTGAAATATTAATGCGGAAAAGGCGTTCCCCGAAGTTTTGGAACGCGCCGGTCCAGACCCAGCAGCATACAGCATATAGAACTTTCAAATTGAACGTAAATAACTGGGAGATATGCCGCCAGCCACCGAAATTGGACATAGAAACTGCGAAACTGGTGGGATACGATATTGCTGTTATTTGTTTGTGGGTTTGAAACAATGTACAATAATTAAAGCTTCATTAGGATATTTCCAGAATGGTAATTTATTTCCGAAGATTACAGATAATAATCATTGATGGTGCTGGTTACAACAGGGATCATTGACAACCAATGATCTGATAATATACAGGGAGGGCCAATGGAAACTTTCCACCCTAATTTGTAGGAGTTCAAATCAACATCTTGAAAAACGCTCGAATACGTCGATATTTGATTTTAGGGGGAACTAATTTTCAGTTTTTTTCACCCCCGTAGCTTTAACCCTGTAGCTGGGGGGTGAACAACCCTCAAAATTTGAATAGGGAAAAGGGGTCGTGCCATACCTCTTTTTGAAGGTCTCATTGAGTTCTTCATGACCCTATAATTTTGCCCTATTATTGTCATCGATAACGAAATGACAGGTTGTCAAACTCTTGGAAATAGGGTGGGAAATTTGTGGGATTGAAAATCAAAATTGTGGAATGTTCATGGCTGACATTTTGAACAGCTTGGAATTTAAATTTGACGTGTCCACCTGATTATTGCACTGGTAACTCGAATGATTTGGTATTTTTATTACGAAAACAATAGTCTCTTACCAAGATTTTGACAACCTGTCATTTCGTTATCGATGACAATAATAGGGCAAAATTATAGGGTCATGAAGAACTCAATGAGACCTTCAAAAAGAGGTATGGCACGACCCCTTTTCCCTATACAAATTTTGAGGGTTGTTCACCCCCCAGCTACAGGGTTAAAGCTACGGGGGTGAAAAAAACTGAAAATTAGTTCCCCCTAAAATCAAATATCGACGTATTCGAGCGTTTTTTAAGATGTTGATTTGAACTCCCACAAATTAGGGTGGAAAGTTTCCATTGGCCCTCCCTGTATATACTTCTAGATGCGCCCTTCGCTTGCCGTGCTGTGTAGAACATTGACTTCTGTATGGGAATGCCATCAGATATATTCAGTTTTGAGTAGATTCTCAAGATTTAAGAGCAAACTAGACTCTAAATGGCCCAGACCCTTTTTGCGGTATAGCTAAAGCTTTACAAAAAACAAGCATGAAAACTTGGATGCAAAATAAAACTCTAGAATTGAGGATTAACTTGCCTGGAATGTTAAAGGCTGAGAAGTTCATCGAAAAACCATAACATTCACGGAATACCTTCTAAGCCAGAAAAGGAGAACATCCAGAACGATTTTACTTCTCACTGTGGCAATGCGACGGTTTATTAGAACTAATAACGATAGGAGAAAAAAACTAAATGCAGCCTATGGATTCTAATAGTAAAAACATGACAAAAGTACAGAAAGCAATGATTTTAACATGGGAGATCCTTTTATTTTTCAAAATTTCAAAGTATTATGAGATTTGAAAATACCCATGTAAAACTTCCAGGATATATCAATGTTTTCTTAACTTACAAAACTCTAGTTGTGAGGAACCATCCAGAAGCAGGTATGATGTGTTTGCAGCACCATTTTCGAATATTTTGAATAGTTCGGATTTCAAGTATCCAGGTATAAAACAAACGAAAAAATACTTGTTTTCCCCTCTCATTTCAATTATGTTGTGAATTATGAAACTCGTGAATTTTTATATTCAAATTTGAATTTTTTTTTGAAAAATACCAGTACTTTTGCAAACACCAACATGGATACCGTTCTGGAAAGTCAACTATTACTGTACTATTAGAAATTGTGGAAGATATTCTTACTTGTTTCAAAAACCAAGAGCTCACTGATCTGTTGTGCTGCGATCTAATTAAAGCTTTCGATACAGTAGACCACAAAACCCTGTTAGATAAACTCTACTTTTATGGCATCAAGGGTACTCAGTATAACATGATGAAGGACTATTTAACAAATCGAATACAAACTACTTGGTGGAATAATGAAGAGTCTTCAACTATCAACGTATTACAGGGCGTACCACAAGGATCAATCTTAGGTCCAATACTTTTCATTATTTACACAAATGATCTAACATCAAATATTCACTGCTTCAGAGCTGATATTTACGCAGATGATTCTACATTTTTAATAAAAGGAGCAAAATCAGAACAGTTAGCAGAAGAAGCACGGCAGGTTTTAGCGGAAGCAAATACGTGGTTCTCAGCAAATTCTCTAAGTCAAAATAATACAAAGACACAGAGCCTTGTTCTATCCTCAAAAAATGGAGTGAACGTTACTATAGATAGCAACCTGAACTGGAAGAATTCTTGGAGAGTCCCATATTTCGAAAATTTGTTTCAACTTGTATATGTTTAATAACGCATTCTAGGCATCATTAATTGAATTTTAAATATGTGTCTTGATTTGTGCTTTATATTATACATATTTTTTTTCTACAAAGTGTGAGTGTATGTGTGTTTCGACGTATTCTATGTAAATTATTTACAATGAATAAAAAGTGATTGATTGAAATTGTTTCCAAATGCCGCTCATTAGATACAAAGAAGCACTGCTAGCATTCAGCACCATTAAAATGTGCTAAGCGAAAATACTCAAATACTGAAGCCCTAAATATTAACGAATTCGATTCTGAAATATAAACAATACTATGTGTACTTGATTAAATAGCATTATGTTGATAAATTCACTATTTGTATCGTGAATAAATTTTGAAAAAAGGTTGGACAATGGGTAGCAAGAGAA
The DNA here is from genome assembly GCA_029955515.1 of Chrysomela aeneicollis. Lineage (NCBI taxonomy): Eukaryota > Metazoa > Arthropoda > Insecta > Coleoptera > Chrysomelidae > Chrysomela > Chrysomela aeneicollis. The sequence continues at coordinate 3,710,007 of JARUHQ010000018.1, read as the reverse complement.
ATGTATTAGACGGGAGTTCAATATACTCAATAAGAATTGTTTCAAATTTGAACAAAAACGTCACATACTGTCCCACTGTTTTAACTCTATATACGTTACATGAATGTCCATGTTAATTTTTGTTTCATGAGTGCAATTTTCTATTTATAGTAATATACTTTGAGGTACATCGTATACCTATTGAATTGCATTTCTATGAGTATAAAACAACGATTAGGGAATTCTGTGAACATTATCATTTTCACGAAATGCGTTATAACAAAAAAAACTCAGCCGAGGGTGAAATTGTACAACAAAAATGTACACAAAAAAGGTTGGGATGACGTTGGAAATCGGAGTAAATGGCTCATCATGTTGTGAATGAACTCAAGAAAATTGAAATTTGAGAATTATAATTGAAGCAATAATAAAATATATACATAGTGGGGACAGGGACAGTTCTCTACATATTTGCCCATTTATAATGTTATAATCATCTCCTGAAAATGTCAATATACATAGTTGGCGTAACACGTCGAGGTGACAAGAATAACGTGTGTGGTAAAAGGAGATTGCAACATCGGTCAATTATTAATTGAATAGACTATCCAAAATGGCGGTGATATCATGAGTTTTCGAAAAAAAATCTCCTACCTTTCGTATATCATCTAAATTGTGTATTTCCGGTGATAATCCGCCGTGAACGCAGAGGAACTGTTGATTCATGAGCGCCGCTAGTGGCAGGCAGTCGAAGGCGTCCATACACGCATCGTATACGCGCTCTGAATATTTTATTTTACCTGAAACATAACGAGAAAAAGTGATACAAAATCCCGTTGTCGTCATCAATGGAATCATCGATATCGATTGCACTGAAACAATTCAATTCCAAACCGATACGTGATCGACAATAGATGGCGCAATCATCCAATTATACTTAGACATGTTCTTTCAATCTCTTCCATCATCAGAAAAATAGTTTCTGGAGATTATTGGCAACAATCAGAGGCCATTCAAAACCGGATATTCTGGCGTTTGTATTTTTGTCAGTAAACTTGGTTCGGAACGAGACTAAACTAACACATCGTCATGTTTATCAAAGAAGGTTGAATCAATGAAAAATTGACATTTTCATCGAAATAAGATACAACAAGAGCCACTTCCACCAAAAGCAAACTCAGTTTGGAGTTTAATATTTCGAAACTGTTAGCACATTGACTATCAATGCACATCAATCATCAACATTCATTTTATTATCCACTCATCTTATGAACATATTGATATCATCAAAGTGTAATCCATCAACGTTCAGCTAGTATACACCCCAACTCAACGAATCGAAAAGACTCCTCCATGGAATGACGTAGGTTATCAAAATACAAATTTATTCAACAATCAGAATTGTTTCTATTGAAACACAATTAAAAAAGGGCATCATCAACACACCCATTTCAGTCGCTACTAGTCGAAGCAACCATTCGTGATATCCTATGTATATCATCCATTCACTTGATAGTTGCACTCATTTTATCAACACCAAATTCACCTGATATCATTCTTTCAATTCATCTATATTTATAAAACACTCTCACCTTTTACCTTACGACTCTAAATTCATCAAAATATGAGAATTCTGATAGAAAAGCTAATTTCATCGATATCCAACTCATCAATCATCCATTCTATATATTCTCTCATTTCATCCAATATCTACATCCTATCTGATATTCGCGATAGAAAATAACACGTAGCGCCACCTGATGGTTACAACTCGAACTTCTCGAAATGGTATCGTTTTTGTTTTGTTTTTGTACTTGTGATATCACATAAGATTTCACATGGATTTCACCAGAAGAAATCTAGAAAAACTGCTGGAAATACATATCTCACATCAGAAACGAACGTAAACAGGACAGAGGTTAAATTTGTCATTGGGTTATCCCCCAGAAAGTTCAGTGGTTATCCTACTTCGAGTGTTTTTACGAGTCACCGCTAGGTAGCGTATCGCTCAGCACCTATCGCGAATACACACTCATTTCATTAACATCAAACAATTCAACATACAAACCGCTCATATGAATATACGCAACCATTTATTCAACATCAAACTATTCAACATTTTACTCATAAACCACCCATATGAAATATGCACCAATTTCATCAACACCATACTATTCAATATCCAACTAATCATCCACCCATATGATATACGCACTCATTTCATCAACATCAAACTTCTAACTCTACAATATCCCAGTTATCAGCATCCAACTGATCAACAACCATGTGATAAATGCATTCATTTTATCAACACCAAACCATTCAATATCTATAAATGCACTCATTTCATCAACATCAAACTTCAAACTCATCAACCATCCATATGATCTACGCACTCATTTTATCAACACCAAACTATTCAATACCTAACTCGTCAACCACTCATATGAAATACGCACTAATTTCATCAACATTGAACTTCAAACTCATTAAAATCCCACTCTTTCACCATTCATATGAAATACGCACTATTCCATAACCAACTAATATCAACCACTTATATGATACATATTATGCATTCATTTCATCTATATGACAGTTTGAACTTATCAACATCCGACTAATCAATATTCAACTCATCAACCACCCTATAGGCACTCATTTCATGAACATTAAACTTCAAATTCATCAACATCCCACTCATCAACCATCCATCATATGATATACGCACTCATTTTATCAACATCCAACATTATATATGCACTCATTTCATCAACATCAAACTTCCAACTCATCAACCACTCATATTATATACATGCGCAGTAATTTAACCAACATCCAACTAATCAACCATCCATATGATCACTGGCATGCCGTGAGGGGTTTCGGGGTTCACACTTTCCCCCAGAGGTACATCAATAAGTCTAATATTGTTGAAATTCTTTATTTCATTCGCACAAAATATGATTTTTCAGTAAGGTTACCACCAAAACCCATACCAGAAAATTTTCACGGCACGCCAATATACGCACTCATTTCATCAACATCAAACTTTCAACTCATCAACCACCCATATGATATATGCACTCATTTCATCAACATCAAACTTTCAACTCATCAACCACCCATATGATATTCGCACACATTTCAACAACATCAAACTTTCAACTCATCAACCACCTATATTATATAAAAAAGCAGCAATTTAACCAAAAACTAACTTTTCAACATCCAACTAATCAACCACCCATTTTGATGAAAGAACTCATTTCACCAACAAAAAACTATTCAACATTCAAATGAACAACCAATACTATTTCGTTCGATGAGTCCGTTCGGTCAGTATGTGCAATTATTTCTAGAGTTGATAAAAGTTGTGATGAATGGGTACTTACATTCTTGTTTAAATGTGAAGTATTCTGTTAAATGTCGGCACTCGTGGTTGCCACGAAGAAGAAAAAGGGTGGTGGGATAGCAGAGCTTCAACGCCCACAGGTACAACACGCACTGCCAACAGAACAAAATACAATTAATTCTACATATATCGAAGGAATATGTTTCGCCTCGTGTTTCGCATAGGCTTAGAGGATGTGAATTTATTTGTATAGCTCACACAAAACAAATACTGCCCATCAGATTATGAGACCAGCTATCCTATCATATCAGATTATAGTCGGGTTCCGATATTACTGAATTTACTGATGACAGTTCAGGTTGAGTAAGCTACCACCAGTATAATTCAGTGATTTCAGACGATCTACAGTACTGAACAGTACTGGTTGGGAATTTCGGAACTCAACAAATACATGTTATAGTATTTTATACACCCTTAGTTAAGAATCAACTAATGAACCAAGCTCAGAGGGTTCCAGGGTTTATCACGTAACTTGTTGATAGAAAGTGTTCAATGTTTTGATTCTGATAAAATTCTGGAAATTTCATGTCATTGTGGACATCTAATAAGTAACTTTGATTAGTTCCACTTGAGCTAAGCTACCTCGTATTATTTCGATATAACTGGATATACATCGAATAGCTCCACTGACTTTGATTCCACCAATCTAAGGTCCCCGTCTTCTTACTCATACAAGTCTCAATGAGACTTCGAGGGTTACTTTGCAACTAAGTTGGCGGTTAAAAACACTTTTCAAACACTTTTTCAATCATAAATACAGAAATATTCGAATTTCCATAGTAACCAGTTCATATTGTTACATACAAACAAAGCCCGCCATAAATCGGTGCTTTGTCATTAGAAGTGAAATACGATTGTGTTCGAACGATTGTAATGAAAAAAATAATCGTATCGAATACAATTCGTGCTTCAAAATATTCGAGGTATGGTTATGCATCTCAAGCTTCCTGCACAATTATCGTGCCAGTTTAACAGAATAAACCTCCCGCTTCGCTGTCGGTTTATTTCAACTGTCAAACTGACACTCTTTGATATTATGTAACAAGTTATCGATGTATAACCCGAATATTTTGATACTACTCATGGTATTACAAATGAAAATATCTTGAGTTGGACATGCCCATGAAAGTAATTCAAGAATTGCCTTCAATTCTAGTTTAGGGTTTGAAAACAGGTGGCCAAGGTAAAAGCAGACAGCACATTTTGATTATCTTCTTCTGTTTTCGATATATTTGAAAACAAATTTCACATTTTTCGAAGATATCAATTTATTTATGGCGTTGTTTCTATAGTTTATCATTATTATTTCTATTCTGAATTAATTCAAAGTAGGAGTTATAGCAAAAAAAATTAAAATTTGACGGATGAGATGCAGTCAGTTCATGTGCTCCAAAGTATAAAAAACACGTATCGAAATAGCCTGTGCCATCATATCAACTTCATTATAGAACCAACATAGAAAAAATATGTTTTCGAATTGACTTCGTGTAGGTAAATATGTTTTCATGATTTAAATACTTTTAACAGAATCAAAATCACAAAAAAGCAAGAAAATCCTTGACTGTGTTTTACATACCGTCACGACCAATCACTCGCGAAATCATAAACTTTCTTTGCCTTGACATACGATTCTATTTTCAGACTAAGCGACAATATTTCTTCTTCATGTTATTATTTTTCTGATGTTCTTTAAAATGGCTTCTTCACCAAAGAGTATGGCTTGCATGATCACAAATGTTTCCAGTTTCTACATTTATTTTGAGAATGACAACTTATATTTTTCGGTTAAAGTCAATATTTAATATAATGAAACTGCTGTATTCCTGGTTGCGTGATTGTACTGACAACAGATAATTGGTAACATTTGGAATGAATCCAATATTCGTGAAGTTATGTGGTTTCCAATGTCAATGAAATTATTCGTGCATACGAAAAGAATTCACATCTTGAATCGTCGTAGGAGTGTTCGATTAGGAGTGTTCGATTATTACCTGAAGTATGGAGAAATACAGTGATATCAAATCGATACCACCTGAAATAATAGAGGCCGCGCTCATATTACATCATTGAATGGAAAAAATGTAGTCTTAATAGTTTGTCTCATTATTTATTACATTTCGAATATTAGACTTGATAAATATTAATTAGGTATTTTCGTAACGTTCCCTATCATTCACATCGTAGGTAATCCTAATTTCATCAGAATATTTTTGGTAGGTAACAAAATTTATCATCATCAAAGCTCAAAACGTTAGCAACGAGAAAGTATTCTTCATTTCTGCATAACTATTGAAACTCCAGAAATAAATTGAAACAAAAATTAAAAAATAATATATTCTTCAAATATATCTGAAAGATGATTATGAACTTACGTAGAAATCAAGTAGAAGAACCTCATATTGCACAAATTTTCTCATTCAACCAAACTCCTATTTCTTACCATTTTCAAACTACTGTTTATAGTTTACCGTGAGTTTAACTTGACCACTGTATACTATATAACTGCGTAAGTATGAATGATAATAATAGTTTCCGAAAAAATGGCAGCAGTGACCTTTGTATAATTTATCCTATGAATATTCAGTGCTGTATTCTCTGAACTAAACAAAGAACATGTACTTTCTCATTTGATGAAAACACTTTGCAAATTGGCCTGTCTCTTCAGACTAAAGTTTTATAAGGCGCGGTATGTGGGAGATAAGCGAAACTTCAGTACATTATGTAGATTCTGTGGACTCAAACTAATGGGATACGTGTTTCGACATATTTCATTAGATGGAAAATAAATATGTACCTACCTATCGATTGTACACTCGGATTTGGTATAGGTGCCAATCTTTCAGAACGGCACGTTCATTATTGAATACGAGATCGAAGGCCTCTTTAGAATTTGTTCTTTTTGAAACTTGGGTCTATTCATTGTCATGTCGGGTTGTTATTCTTATACAGGGTGTTTCAGTTTTTTTCTGCCTAATTTCAATGGAGCACGAGAAAAAAGACATATATATCAAAATGGGTGATGAAAAATTAATAGGATTCAAAACTACGAGTTAAGTAACGATACGTCATCAATCATAAATTTTTGACGGATTTCCTCCATAACAATTGTTCCTCTAATCCGTTGAGCTGCACACCTCACTAGTTGTTAAGATGTTAAATTATTTTTGAATCGGCCGAGCGGATATATGTGAGGTGGTAAGCTACAGATGTTTTAGGGTGAGGTTTTACAGGCAGATGAATAACAACGGCATTGAATAACTTAATATAAACATAAAGTATTTATTCAACAAATAACTATACATAGGAATATTATCAAGATTTATTATTTACTCCTGAAATAACCATAATAATTTACATACAAAATTACAAAATCGGGTTTACAATCATACAGGTAATTATCCAATCAAGTTCAATACACAAAGCTATGTTATTAGTCATCTTTTTGTAATCAGAAAATCCTACGTCAAATACTTCAATATTTTTGAATACAACCCTGGCTACTTTCCATCAAACGACAACCTCTGATATGAATGGCATAATATTTCCCTACCATGTGCCTTTTAAATTACTTCTGGGTCAATGATCTGACATTTTTTCCTACGGGCATTTATATAGACTGGTTTGGGCAACTTTAACACCGATTTTGAGATCATATGGACGAACTATAATTTTTTTTCGAAAACAACGCTAAATGCGTTAAAAACTTTACGAACCTATGTTTGTAGGATTTTTCTCGCCTCAATGAACCTTATGTCCCATTGAAGTTAGGAAAAAACAAACTTCAATATTGATTTCATACAGGGTGATTCATTAGAATGGGGCGATGACATTTTATACAGTAAACAAGAAGATATAGAAATTAGGCCCAGCATGTCTCATGAAAATGTTGCTGGTGTTGGAGAATGCACTAACTATTTTTGTTCTCAATTGACAAGTTCAGCTATTGTTGAGAGAGAAAAAATATATCTACCCTTGTGTTGTCTTTGTCATCAAGATTGCAACTTAAAATAATGAAAATGCTATAATTGGAACTAAAAAAAAGAAGACGTATATAATTGGTTTATTTTTCCTTTTTCTCTTTTTTTACGTCTTAATCATAACATTTTCATCATTTTAAGTTGCGCAATCTTGACGACAAAGACAATGTTAAGAATTGAACATCTTATATAGTATTAGAATCTTGTTTCTGTAACTAAGGATAATCGTTTTTAGGGTTGTCATGGATTATTGTTGTGTTGATAAACATACCATTGTTTTGTAACAGGATATAATAATTTTTGGGAATATAGTTTAAGGAAAATATTGAGCTTTTTTCTTAAGGTATTAAATTTGAATAGAAAAATACAGTCCATGTTGGGTGCACGAAAGTGTACAGAACGAAACAGACAACACTAGGGCAGACATATTTTTCAATTCGAACTTCTTTTATGACCGAACAATGCGAGCGAGTTTTGAAGTTGATGGAATGATATTTATAAAATATAAAGAGTTGTTAAGTGTATGTTCTCTGATCTACGACTAATATATTAGAGAATAAATATTCACCTCTCACAGAAATGAACATTAATATTGCTATATGTATTTATTGAGCAGAAAATAAGATGAAATGATTACATTATTAGGACTATTATTTGAGAATATAACATCTCTAGCATTGCTGGCTCATAGTTAATTTTCTCAAAACTTTTATTTTTGTGTTCGCATCTACAGAGTGTCCGCGTATATTTCGACCTATTGTTCGGTTTTTTCTCAAAACATAGTCTCATGTGTTTTTTCTGTAGATTTCATACTTATATGTAAACAAAAGAACAGTCGAAGATCTAAAAAAAAGTTATGGCACCAAATATATTTTTTTTAAATGTAACACCCAATATATTCTGTTAACTTTTGTTTGAAATTATTTTGTTAATATTGAATACAGTTTAATAGGTTTAACTTCAATAGAATAGATTTCGAGATATTTGACGTTGAAATTCAGATTATATACTGATTCTCTCTGGAATTCGGAAAAATAAATAATATTTGTTTCCAAACGATTTCCAAATATTGTACTCAATATTTTCGTTGTGCGGCTTTGACATTTTTATTATTTTCCAAAAATATACTGATGGTATATCATATATTTCCATGTCACTAAAATTCATTATGACTAAAGACCTAACATCAAACTGACAACAGATATTTTAATAATTTCCAAAGCAACTCTGAGCATCTTCATCCTGATTAGGTAGCTGAAAGAATCCGTATGAAATCTGAATTTCAACGTCAACGTCCCGAAATATATTCGAGAAAACATGACATATGACGTTTATATTTGAACTCAAAAAAATAAACTAACATTCAGAAGAATATATTTTGGTGTCCATAACTTCTTTTTAGATATTCAACTGATTTTCTGTTCACATATATGAAATCTACGAGAAAAAATTTCATAAGATCATCTTTTGAAAAAAAAAATTATTAATCGATAAAAAAGTTAAGGGGGGGAATGGTTCATAATATACGTGATGACCCTGTACGTATCTTGACAACTTTTTATGCAATGCAACACTTTTTATCTGGAATGAAAAATGTATGCCTAATGAAAGGGATTCTACGTGTGGTGCGAACTTTTTAAAACTCACTACAAAAACAAAACAAATTTCGGAAATAGATCCTACAAAACGAAAGTTTCAATTTTTTATCCCATGCACACTGTTTGGAAATTTAGAATGTTGTTCTTCAAATAAAATATATCAACTTGGGGTTTTCTCCATCTCGTATGTTCCACTTTCACTACTGGAGTGATAAAATACCAAAAAGTACATCTGCAGAATACCTACCAGGTTATATCGCTACCAAAAATAAATGGAGTGTCATTCAACTCTTACCTCTATACTAAAATATCCTCTATCGACGTAATCTCCTAGAAAAAGGTACTTTGTACTGGCAGGTGGTCCTCCCACTTCGAATAATTTCATAAGGTCATAAAATTGACCGTGTATATCTCCACATACTGAAACAAAAGGAAACATTCATCACAAAATTATTCATTGGAGTTACTCGAACAAAAATCTTTCAGATGTCCCAACTGAATACATAATCGCTATTAGGTATGTATGCGAATTGCGCAAAGCTACCCCTTTCTCACTATCTATATGGCTGGCCTTTGGCCCATAAGGACACATTCTATAACTGCTACATATACAGGAAGGTCGATCTTGAAATGTACATAATTCATTAATTTCAATAAAATTTTCCTTCCTCAAGAATTCACCGAAAAGTTAGTACCTTTGGTTAGGTAAGTAATTAAAATTAATAAATAGGTACAGCGCGATGCATATTCGGGTGATTTCGCAATTATCGAGATTATCCAAAAAAGTTGTTCAGCACCACTTCAGAATCCAAGATTGCATAAAAAATTGGAGGGTCATAATGAAAATAAGAAAACCCCAAGGAAAAAATAAATTCAAGATGAAATTCAATTCATTATCCGAAACTCCCTATATATTATCACATGTTTTGAAAGGTCTCTCTTTCTCGATTTCAAAAATATACAGGGTCACTCACGGTCGATGGTACCTTAGACGTTTACGGAGAACGGGACGTAGGATTATTCTGAAAATTTGGTTTATTGGGTGATCAGTTTTGATCTATCGATCTAAAATACTTTCAACGTTGCGGCGTTGCCGCTTCTATCAAAAAGTAGCAACAACTTTGTTATTTCAAATGAAACACCCTGTATTTTATTTCATTTTTAGATTCTTCCTGAAGAGCTGATTTCGTCGATATATCATACTTGGGGTATAGCGCGAAATATTACAGAGATATAGGGTGTGAAAAATCGAGATTTTTCAACTTTAGGAATTTTTTGTGTCGAAACTAATCATTTCTGCTCAAAACGGCTTACATGTCCCTATCTTAACTTTTCATTTACTATCTACTGACATTTAATAGAAACAAATAGTGGGTGATGCAAAACTCAAAAATTTTGAACCACCCGTATTTGTTTCAATTAAATATCAATCGATAGTAAATGGAAAGTTGAGATAGGGACATGTAAGCCGTTTTGAGCAAGAATGGATAGTTTCGGCAAAAAAAATTCCTAAATTTGAAAAATCTCTATTTTTCACACCCTATATCTATGTAATCTTTCTCGCTATACCCCAAGTATGATAGATCGACGAAATCAGCTCTTCAGGAAGAATCTATAATGAAATAAAATACAGGGTGTTTCATTTGAAATAACAAAGTTGTTGCTACTTTTTGATAGAAGCGGCAACGCCGCAACGCTGAAAGTATTTTAGATCGATAGAACAAAACTGATTACCCGATAAACCAAATTTTCAGAATAATCCTACGTCCGTTCTCCGTAAACGTCTATCGTACCATCGACCGTGAGTGACCCTGTATACTTTCCTCACATTCTATGGAGGCATTGAAGAAAAAACTATAAAATCTTTGTTCCAGTAGATATGACATATCAAAAAATATTCGAAAATAAGCGCATGTCATTGGGATGTTGACATTTGATTCACTCACTGATCAACCCTAGCATACTTTGACCAAAGATGATCTTCATATCCAATAACGATCATCATTGAAATTTAACTATGATATTTCTTCAACGCCTCCATAGGATGTATATAGAAAGTAAATATTTTTGAAATCGAGGAAGAGAGCACTTTCGAAATATGTTATCGTGTACAGTTTAGTTTAGTTCATTTATTGGCAAAGTATTACACTGAAGTGCTTTTACAGGTCAGATATGAAAAAAGGGAGATATACCAATAGTAGCAATACATAGGAAGACAAACATAAAAATATAGAAACGAATACATTTACATATTAAAATAACTTTCTAGATACTCTTCGATTGAATATGCATTTTTCAAAAGATACGTTCTGACTTTAGTTTCAAAATAGTTGAAATTTAGGTTTTGTATGTCTATTGAAAGAACAAATCCGGCGATGGCTATTGGAAATATTTATTTATTTCTATAGCATCGTTTAGCGGGAGGAGATAGGTGACCAACCGAACATTCTTGGTACCTAGATTTCAATCCTTCGGAACATTCTTGGTACCTAGATTTCAATCCTTCGGACTCTCAACGATAACCAGCCGAGTAGTGCTCCGGATGACACTTGAGATCGAGGGTTGTTTTGCAACTAAGTTGGCGGTTAACAAACACTTACAAACACTTTAAATTACCCCAGTTTGATATTGCATATTAGGACAAATTGGAATTAAAGTATCCATGATAAGCCGATACATTTACCGCAGCGCAACCTATTCGTTTATGATATACACGAATAGGTTTTCTTAGTCAAAATATGATATTTTTATTTAAAAATAAGTATTGAAGTTGATTTCAAGGAAAGTTAAAGAAGGTATAGTCCATTAGAGCAATTTGAGTTGGAAAAAATATATTCTCCTACGACCACGTATGAAAACGTCATAAAACATGTTATTTGGAAAGCAGTTCATATCACCATGGCATTGTTACTTGAAATAAAAAAAACATACGTGTTGAAATGAAAAATATTACACGGTCACACGTAAATGAATAGAAATAATTAGGTATATTAGTTGTTGCTCACTGTCAACATAAGCGCTTTTGTTACACCACGTTCATGTTTACTGGATTTTCAGATGCCTCTTTTTGCGATGACAGGAAAAATCCTAACTATAATTTCAATGTGTCAGTGAGATTCAACCTCTCCATTCACTTTGATGAAAATTAAGATAGAACAAGCTCCTCCTACATGTTCGATGATGTTGATGGCAGTGGTTGACATCATCCACAAATTGTTACTAAAGAGTATGGATTGCATCACATTAGATTCCTATTTTACACTCGAGATAACGCACCAACTTATATTTGTGTTTATATAGTATATTACACAACAAGTGTGGAATATGTCACACGAGTAGTCTTTTAGCACGAGCCGCATAGCGGCGAGTGCGGAAACGTAACGAGTGCAGGAAATGCAATTTTCAACGAGTTTTGTACACTATTTTTCCTACGACCAAGAATTAATAGGTACTTTCATTTCGCGGGGACTCATGTCAAAGATGTAACTTGACCGGGCTCTATAATTTCAGGTGGTTGCAATTCGATATTAAGTACTGTTTATTTCCATATTTGAGGTGATGTTTGAAAACTTTTACGACAATTCAATGTATGTGAATTACTTAATGATTGAATTAGTTTTGTTTGGACAAACAATTTTATTGATATTTGACACAACACGCCTGCTGGCGCCAGTAATAACGCAACCAGGAATACAAAACCACAAAAGTACGTGGTGCGCAAGCGCGTCCAAGTTAGTGCTTCCTTGACTCCTTGTCAAGTGTAACTAGTGCAAACATCTGTGATATGATGCAACATGCAACTGATGCAAGCCGCGCATAAAACTGTAGCCGTATTCTTTGTTAGCAAGTTGTGGATGATCTCACCCGCTGCCATCAACATCATCAGACATGTGTTGAAATAGTTCCAGTCACTTTCACTAATTTTCATCAAAGAGAATTCAGAGGTTATGTCTCATTAAAACATTGAAATTAATAGATACCGAATTCTCGGATAATCCGAAAAGAGCCAGAAATTTCAATAAATAATATGAATTTGATATGAGAACGCTTATATCGACAGTGAGTACCAACTAATAAACCTTATAATTTCTATCAATCAATTCGAGCGTGTGATATTTTTCATTTCAACACGGGTGCTTTTTTTTTTCAAATAACAATGCCATGGTGATATGAGCTACTTTCTCAATAACAAAATAGTGTGCTATATGACGTTTTCATACGGGGTCGTAGGAAAGTGTCAATATGCACTGCTGATGGCTGATGCCGCTGATGACTGATGTATTCCTGGTTGCGTGATTTTTTCATATTCGTGACATTCGTTTTGGCATATGATGTTCAATAACAAACAAAGACGATTCAGTAATTCAAATCTGGAATTGTCGAAATACATCAACAACACCTGAAATTACTTCCCGCGAAATAAAAATATTTATGCACGAACGGGCGTAAAATGGCCATTTATCGCCCGGTTGTGCGGGCGTAAAATAGCACTATACCGCCCTTGCACTACTTTACCGCCCGCCGGGCGTAAAATGTCATTTTATGGACCGCCGGACAATAAATTATTAATTATTCGAATCCTCAGCTGCTTTACTGATTTCTGGTGGAATACAATTAACACTTTCTTAGTCGCTGGAATGAATTTCGTAATGACTATTGCCTGTATTGACAGCAAATATGGCTACTAGCCTATTTATTCACCCACCAGTCTGGCAAATTGTAAACCCTTAATAAATTCCTTATTATAAGAGATGGAGAAAAGGTAAAAACACTCTCATGCAATGCTTTTTCGAGAGGAACATCATGAACGTAGCAAAAATTATTTTAAAGGGGTTCAAAAGGTATTTGAGAACCGTTTTATTCCTATCATGTATTTCGGGCGTAACTTGCTTTTATGGACCTAGGCGTGGTACTTACACGCTACGATCCATAAAAGCCTATTTTACACCCTTGATACATAAATAACTATTTTGGTCGTTGGAAAAATAGTGCACAAAACTCGTTGTGCTACGTTTTCGCACTCGCCGCTATGCTGCTAGTGCTAAACGACTACTCGTGCGAAATATCTCACTTTCAACACTTGTTATGTAATATACAATTTCTTCAATGCAGGCATCGCTACGATATCCGCGGATTTGTCGAGAAATGAGTTTGGATACTTAACCACTAATACCATTCAATTTGAAAGAATGGCGTCTTAAAATATTCACAAATGTAGCGAAATAATGAGAGTGGCACACCTTATTTGTTCGCCCCATTTTTCAGTCTTCCCAATCAATTAGACGTAGGTACTTGATAATGAAAACTCCTCAATAATAAACCATCATTTCATGTGAATTATCGTTTTCTTTGTGGAAATTACCTGCTTATATGCGCCTTATATCTACGTTTAAAACTGACTTTTTTTCCTTAGGCAGATTGAAATCTATGGTGATTATTTCCTGAAAATTTCAAAATGAAATTGCGCTAAATCACGGAATTAACGACCCATGCCAACAATCTTGAACACGAAAATGACCTATTATAAGAGCGACTGCAGGTCCGGATTTGATTGACCGATATACAGTGGTGCGTTTTCACATCGGCGAGTAATTTTAGATCAATTTGTTAAAATAAATTAAAATATTATCATCTCTCATTCTCCTATACAGGTGTTCCTTAATAATATATACTTACGAATGTTTAATTGAAAGTGTGTATTGTGTTTGGAAAGTTTATGATAGTTTGCTCCGAGTGGTTGACCACTAGGAGAAAATGTGTACACTGGAATTCCTATAAGCCTGGAATTCCCCTAGAATTCCACGGAATTCCTCCGGAAGAAATATGTCAATTTGAACAAACAACGATGAAATTTTGAAACTGAATGTAGATAATACTCGGAATTCCGGGGGAAATCCGGTGAAATATGAAATATTTAGGAACATCACACACAAATTGATTCGGGATTCCCGAGGGGATTTCTGAGTTCAAGATAAACTTCAGACCTAGCTCCAGAGTGATGTCACTAAATATTACAGAATCTGAATAATACCGGATTATATTGATATCAAAATTTCGAAATTTGTCATCAGTGAGGCTATATAGGCTGTATTGTATTATATCGAAAACCTCTTCGGAAACAGAATAAATCATCTGATGGTATCAATCGAGGTTTGCTCTATTATATATTATGATTCAGAAATATTTATTATCCATGCATATAACCCTTATGAAAATACGGGTTGTTAAAGTTCCAGGAATTCCCGAAACTGAAATATTCCAGTAATATCCACTATTCAGTAAGTAGTGATATCTGATGAAGGCGCATGTTCTTCAATGCAAACATAATTTTCAGCTTCAATATTTAGTGGTGTGCGTACGAACCCTGAATTTGAAATTTTCAGAAGCAAATAATTTTGAATTTTCCATTCAAGCTTTCGCCTACCGTTGTATGAAAGATTCTTTTTGATTCGAAAACGCCTAGGAAAACTCACATAAAGTTTTATCACCCGGGTAGGTACAAGATCATTGCTTATTCTCTCTGTAGTTAATTTTCCATTTTACCTTTTGTTACATTCTGTTCTGAAAACTTTCTCGTCAAATGAGATATTTTCACAGTGCCAGTAGTTTTCAGTTGTTTCATTACATTAATTGAAAACTATAATTGGCACTTATCCTCAAACGCAGTAATTTACGTCCTGACTATAGAAGACCTGAGACAAACGCCATCTACATAACATGTAGTTAGTTTGTGAGATTCTTATCACGTCACTACTCCTCTACTATAACGAGAATGAAATTAAATCATGGGGGTTTTCCCGCACATTTGGCCAAAATTGGAGTTGATGTATCTCTGTTGAGCACATTCAAGGAAGATATTTACAGAACGATTTTGGAATTTATGTCCAAAGAAAAAATAACAATATAAGCAATTAAAGAAAAGTCTGTGGCAAAAAAACTCTTGTTTTGATGCCAAACCACAAAAAAAGTGTATATCCCTTCGGATAAAATCGATATATCATTTGATTATTTTACTGCATCTGCTAACATGAAAAAATCTAGGTACTTTTTGGATTTTGGAGTTCATATCTCTGCCGGTTTCCTTTTCAAGGCTACAAAAAGTTGCTATAGCAAAAAAAATATAGGCAAAAGAAGAATTTCGAAATTTTCGAATCTTCCTGTATAACTCCAGAACTGAATAAGCTAGGTCAGATTTTTTTCATCCATATAATTAACCTCTGAAATATGTTACTTTGCCCCCATTTAACCAACCCTCTATCTCTTACCGTTATCGAAATCCCCATGCATAGACTCGAATTTGAATAGCCCTGTATAAATAAAAAAAATATTATCAATCTCTTCTTTTTATTTTTTATCTTTATCCACATTGTTACAATGTTTTATTATTTTACGAAATCATACTAACTTTTAGGTATGCACTGATGATGACGTAACATTCGAAAGCGCTTTGCTACAATTTTTGAAATATAATTGCATGGAATACAAATCTGTTTTTTTTTTGAATTACAATGTAAATTTACTAATGTAAATAAATAAATTATGATGACGATGATGATAATGTGTTGGCTATTGACGGTAGCGATATTAGGGAGATGTTTTCCTTGTGGATCGAAGATGGAATTTAATGCAAACATCTCGACCAAGATATTGGCTTCTTCTTGTGGTATTGTAGCCAATGTGCCATCATCCTTAGTTAATGGAGGTTGTGAACTAGAAGAAAAAATACCTACAATTTCATGTGAGTTCAACACTATACTTTTTCTACGCTTATTGCATGAAACTATTTTTTGTTACTTATCATTCCAAAACTCCCAAATATCCAGAACACGGCCTGCATATAAATTACCGAGCAATAATATGCTCGCTGGCTATACTTTCATCAATCTTTTATTTCAATGAAATTCAAAATGTCCATCATTTCTTTACCAAAAACAGTTCAGGAAGAGTAATTTTGTATTACAACCATCAGAAAAAAATATACAGTATCGCAAAGCATGCCATTTATTCGCTAGTTTGAAATAAAAACGAGTCAATCCATCATTCTTATTGATGTTGGTAAACTATTCCGAATGATGGATATATACGAGAGATGAATCATTTTGGTGGAAATGCGCGCTTATAATGGAAACGGTTCTTTTCCACGCGGAAGTTTCCTCAAATCCCATGATGCGATTGAAAAATCAATTCCAAAGAAGCAGGGGCGGACACATCACCGGGCAGTTCGGTGTAGTGCACAGGGGCCCCGAGCTTGTGGGGGCCCCGGCCAGCTCCTCCGCACTCGAAGTTCTAAAATACCGACCTGACCTAACCGGCCGATTATCTGATATTTTAAAAGCTCTTACTGAGATTGAATTAAAATCATCGAAAAAAGATGAAATTGCGGATGCTTCTTCTTTTAAAAAAAGAATGAGTACTTTTGAATTTATATTTGTTACGATTTTTATGTTTAGAACTTTGAATCATATTAATTTAGCATCAAAAACTTTACAAAAAGTTGACATTGATTTGAATCAAGTAACGACAGTTTTAGACCGTGCATGTGAACATATATCTACTCTTAGAGACCCAAAATCTTATGACAATATAAAATCTGAAGCCATAGATCTGGCCACCAAATTGAGTATTGAACCGGCATTTCAGGCAACAAAAAGGCAAAGAAAAGTAAAAAAACACTTTGACGAACTTGCTTTTGATCATCGTTTCGAAAACAGAGAAGAATTTTTTAAGATTAAAGTTTATTACTTTGTTATTGACATAATTCGCAATCAGATTAATAGACGATTTTCTGCTATGCTCGCCGTGAAACAAACTTTTGAATTTTTAGAACCGCGTTATTTAATTGTAAGCTCAACAGAAGAAATATTACACAGATGTGAAGAATTATGCGAAAAATATCCGAAAGTTTTATCTAATCGTTTTGTAAATCAGTTTCACATGATTTTAGATTTAATGAAACATGATCTTAAAGAAGATATGTCCATAAGACAACTCTTTGAATTTATTATTAAGAAGTATGCGCTTATGGAAGCAGAATTTTGCGAGGTTTATATGGTTTTTCTTTTATTTTTTACCCTTCCTGTAACAGTTGCTTCTTTGGAATGATCTTTTAGCAAGCTTAAAATAATAAAAGACTATATGCGATCTACAATAAGTCAGCAGCGATTGCGTGACTTATCAATTTTGTCTATAGAAAATAAAATGGCATCAAACTTAGACATCTCTAATTTAATAGATCGTTTTGCAAATGCCAAAGTTAGAAAAAGGGCGCTATAAGCTATAATAACTAATAAGTATACTGTATAGTCTATAGTGTATAGGTACTACTAGTTTATTAAGAATTTCTTTGTTTTATTTAGAATGTAGCTGATATTTATTTTATATTTTCTGCTTGTTATTCTTGTTAATAGTTTAAAAATAAATTAAATAATCCAAACCATTCGAGCAGGGGCAAGTCATATTTTAAATATTAGTTTTGAAGTCAGAGAGGCCCACAAGCACTTCTTGCACCGAGGCCCACTCTTACTTAGATCCGCCCCTGCACAGAAGGCTCCAAATCATCGCGGAGGGAAGCTTCAGCAGTTCTCTGAGGACGAAATTGAGAAAATCAAGTCGGAAAAAGTCAGTGAGGATGTCTAATGATGACGTAATGCTTGTTATGGATACGATAAGAAAGCCTTTAAGTATATATAAGCTTGGGCTTTCGCATTTCCACTTGTTTCCGACTAGTTTTCTGAATGACGTTCTCTTCTTATGTAAGGTGGAATAAGCGTTGACTGTTATTTCCTCATAGGTTCGTTAATTCTAAACGTGATTTTGCGCAGTGTAATTGTGATATTTCGAATATAATCAAATGAATAATTGATATTGGGATAGATTAAAATATTTTTTATAAGTTCATTATCATTAACTTCGTTATCTGAATAAACATATTGTAATGGAATTCGGCAAAGTCATGAAGAAGTATCGCCGATATCAAAATATCCTCCTGTATTGGACATTCCAGATAGCTCTCGATTGTTCGTGAAAGATCTAGAACAGAAAAGGATGGAATATCCTTGGAAGCTATCAGATGGAGAGAGATGACAGGAAAGTGACAGTTCGAGAAGGTTCTAGAACAACTCAACCACGATATATATATATATATACATACAGGGCTAGATAATGGCAGAAGTTAGTCAAATACGAAGTTGCGTTGTGTGAACATCGTCCATAACCTCCAAAATAAATAGTTGTTATAAATTAGTCTGTAATAAGTGTTTGTGTTCGTTGAAATAAATTAGTTATCAGTTTAAATGAGTTAAGATTAGATACCATCATCAAGGATATAGCCACTGCATTCCCACATTTTTGTAACTTTATATATATATATATATATATATATAACACAATGAATTTTGGGAAACCACTTGTAAGTAATTTTCCTTGAGGTTGCAGTCATTAGGTATTGGCCAGGTGCAAAGAATAACTCTTTGTTAAATAGTCGAGCTTTCGAAATATTTTATTTCATTATTAAGACATCTGTAAAAAACAAGGTCCATTTATAAAAAACTTACTTGTAAACAACATTGAAACACTTACTAACGTGAGGATACTTTGTATAAAGAAATCAGCAAACACATGAGGATGATGCACTCAAATATATTGTTAACATATTAAAAGAATTTTTTTGATTTTTATTGTGAAAAAGAAAATTAGAATTTAACGAAATCACGCTTCATTTTGTGCCGTTGGAAATCAAACTGATGATCATAGAAACATGGAATAACATGAGTTGACACAAGGTTTGACATGAAATGTATAGAACATGACATGTGGTCGACCAATGGTGAGGAAATAACAGATTTGATCTCCACTTCACAACTGAAAGGCGGTAATTTAGAAAAATTTAAATATTACACAGAATTATTGCGGTTAGTGGTGTTGAAATTTAACAAATAGCTATAGATCACACTCAAATTAGCAATATCAGATCTTTTATTCATACAATTCGGAGTGTTATTAATGTGTACCATTTCAAGGAAAATTCTTTTGGAGAGGTTATTTTCAACTGTTAAAATGGAGGGATTATTGAAATTTGCAAAGTGATTATGATTGATAGTATGCTCTGCCAATGCACAAGATTTTTTATTTAAATTGCAATTGTGTTTTTTTCAACTAGTCCAGTCAAGAGACTACCCTTCCTCTATATATATATATATATATATATATATATATATACATAATTATGCTTGTGGGTTTACTATGTTTGTTTTAGGTTTTCCTCTTGGTTTCGATACATGATTTGATTATTTTGTACCTACTGATAGAAAAACTTTTTTATTAATATTTGTTTTTTTTTCTCTAAGGTTATGCTGACACTCCGCCCTTTCACCATGTAGCTTTTTTGCAATGATTTTCTTTTTCTCATGCATTATTTACTTTTCTGTGGTGGACAAAGACGCATTATTATTATTATTATTTAACCCAGTCGTCGTTCACTTCTACCCACAAAGATCGTAACAATATTAATTTTTCTAAGAATGTTGAAAAGCGTAGGTATCAGTTGCACAAAATTGAGATGAAATATGAGCCATGTAGGGCAATGTTGGACAGACTTAACATGAAAAATTAAAATTTGTATTTCGGAGAATGTACAGGGTCGGCCAAATCGGACACTTTTAGAGGGAAAGTCCTGTTTCCAAACTAGATAGATGAAAACTGATGGCTGTGTCTGAGGGTAAATTTTTTTGACAAACTCAATGCCGAAAATGTAGATATTTGAAGACTGTGGCTCAAGATTATACAAAATGAAAATATAACCAAAAAACCACAATATATTTGAGAAACACCAAATACGTATTTCGACAACTGATGAGTTGGCATCTTCTGAAGCAGTAAAGGCGCTCCTCAATTCTTTGTTTTCGTTCATTTGCAATGAAGTATGAGAATTATGAACAATGAGATGTGATAATCTGATGTTTCTTAGTAGTTAATATATCAATCAATCAATCAATCAATCAATCAATCAATCAATCAATCAATCAATCAAGTACTTTATTGTCAGAAGATACAAAAAATCTCATAGACAAAGCAATAAATGATAATATAAATGAACTCATAAAAACATGAAAATAAAAACATACAATAAAGTCGAATACAAAAAGTATATAAAAATATAAAAATATAAAATAATTATAGGTTTGTGAATGAATATATATACAGTTTCTACTCACAACATGTGAATGGTTTGATAGCAATGTTTCATCTCGATGAATCTAGGTAAAATTCTTCCAGTGTATAATAGGCCTTCTCAACTGATAGCTTTTTTACTTCTTTTTTGAATTTATTGAGATCCCGAATCTCTCTTATTCTTAATGGCAGATGGTTATACATTTTTCTGCTTTGGTAGATGAGCGACTTCTGAGTAAGAGCAGATGAAGGCTTCAATAGAGAAATCTGATCTGGGCGACGGGTACTATATGAGGGGGAGTAGTCTAAAATATTCCTGTATTTTTTATGCAGGAGGCATACCGTTTCCATTATGAAAATACAAACCAGGGTTAAAATTTTTTGTTTTAAAAATAGTGGACGACAAGAGTCCCGGTACTTGGCTTTACATATATATCTCATAGCCCGTTTCTGTAGCAAGAAGACCATGTTGAACCGGTTTTTTGAACACACACCCCAGAAGCAAATGCCATAACGAAGGTGTGACTCTATCAGTGAAAAATATACCTGTCTGGCATTTGCGATGCACAGCTCATTTGATACAATTCTGACTGCATAACAGCCCGAAGCTAGTTTCTTGCACAATTGACTAATAAAGTATATATATATAGTATAAATAATAGTATATATAGTATAAATTGTTGTTAGTTCTCTTCACATTTGATAGCTAAAAGTAAACATTTGCTTTCTGTTTTAACGCCGCGTCGTCTAAAGTCTACTTGTTCAGAGTGTGCGTTTCAAAAGTCTACATGAAAAATCCTAAAAGCTGTGCATTTCAAAGGCGACTCTAGCAAAACATCAAGTGTGC
Source organism: Chrysomela aeneicollis (assembly GCA_029955515.1). NCBI lineage: Eukaryota > Metazoa > Arthropoda > Insecta > Coleoptera > Chrysomelidae > Chrysomela > Chrysomela aeneicollis. Next base: position 3,688,023 of record JARUHQ010000018.1, on the reverse strand, counting down.
TACATTTTTTAAATTGACTTGTACCATTTAATTCTACGTGAATAAGTGCTTTGGAAATGTTTCCATAGAAACAAAGAATTGTCAACAGGAAAAAAGTTACCTCAACTTTTCTAAAATGCACATTTTCGAAAAACAATGATATATATCGATAATATGCGGTTTTCGGCATAGAGTTTGTCATGAAAATTGATCTTCAGACACAGTAATCAGTTTTCATCTACAGTGTCCTTCATAAAGTCCGCATCATATGGGAAAAAACTTTTATTAATGATTTATTTTGAAATTCGACTTGGGCGTTAAGTTGTGCTTTGAAAAATATAAAAAATGACCTAGTGAAAAAATCCACTTAAATGAATTCTTATCCTACATGCTTGAAGATACGTCAACTTTGCATCAAAAATAACAGAAATGTTAACCATTAATTCTCATTTTCTTGAGAAAAACATATTTTTTGGATGATTCGTGATTGAAAGTTAGTCGCATATTAGAGCTACTGGTATAAAACAGTTTTGTCGAAGTTACGAATTTTTTGATGTTCCAGAAATTTTGTAATTATCAAAAAAATGGAAAAAAGTGAAAGTTGCAATAGAACGTTCAAATTTGAGATGTAGGTGTAAAATCGACAAAGAAACAACTTTTCCCTTTAAAATTTTTTGAAATTCGAATAAATAAGCCTATTTTCAGCATTACTTTGAAAAAATATTACTTTTGGCAGGTCGCGAAAGTCACGTGACCACATCCGAGTAGGTCATTTTTCATATTTTTCAAAGCACAACTTAACGCCCAAGTCGAATTTCAAAATAAATCATTGATAAAAGTTTTTCCCATATGATGCGGACTTTATGAAGGACACTGTATATGGTTCGAAAAGAGGACTTTTTCTTCGAAAATGTACAATTTGGCCCACCCTGTACCTACTGCTAGCTTTTTTTGGGGAGTAAGCAGGTAGATTTGAAATTTACTCTTTACTGCTCTTTACCTATGGTCACACTATTCTATCCTGAGAATCACAATTTCAATCAACAACAATGCGAATATCGAAATCCATATTCAAAATTATGAGCATGTTTTTGAAAGAAATTCGTTGAAATCAATTATCACCACAGCTCCTGATTATATTTATCTCGTAAAAAAGGTAGAGTGATTATTTGTTTCTTTAAAGAATCTTCATCATACCAATATGAGTAGAGGTCGAAGGTGGGTTCAAATCTATTCATTGAACTCCAAAATATGGCATTTCCCAGCGTATATATCTACTATACACTGCTAGAAATAAATCAAATTATGCTTTGCAATCAGACACTCACTAACATCAAACAAGGTCTTCGAGCTTTCTGAGAACACAAAGATTTAAGCTTTCAATGTCTCAGAAAAACTCTCTGAACCAACATTTGTACAATAAGCTTCCTCTTGCTATCAGATAACTCAACTTCTACTGTTTTAAATGAAAAATTAAATCCTTTTCATTGAGAACCTGTTACTACTCTGAAAATGAGTTTCTGAACTTTGACCTCGCAAACGAAGACTTGTGATATTTAACTCCTCTTGCTAGGTTCTGAATAACTTATTCACTTGTATCGTGCACCAATATGAATGTCTATTTTTTTATCATACTGTTTAATGTATTGGTTTTGTTTTAATATTGTATTATGTCCTATGTAGATAATTTATTTTATTTATACACTGTGTCTGTAAAGTATGGAACAAATTCATTTTTAGCTAAACAGGTCATTTTAAGAAATAATCCGGAAACACGTCGATTTTTGATTTTAATTTACCATATTTTCAAATAATAATCTAATATACAGGGTGAATTACGTTCGAGTAATGACGTCACCGTATTTTTTTTTAAATGGAACACCCCCATTTTGTCTCAATTTTCGGATTACTCTAGCTGAGCTGATTCCAAAAATGTAACACATGTTGATTCCAATTGGTACAGGGTGGACAAAAATACAGTAGTTGTGTGTGTGCTAAAATAAAGTAACGCGTAACATTCTTTATTAGGTAAATTAACAATATTATCAAAAATACTTATTGTCCAGCGGAAATTGGTTCAAATGTAACACCCCGTCGTTTGCTACATGTTTGGAGTAATAAAAATGAGCTGTTTCCAAACATGTTTGGTACTTGTGGTCTAGCAGACAGAATATGAAAGAAATTATTTCTTATCTACATTTATAAAAAACATAGTCGTATAGTTTTTTGTGAAATGTCATTATTTGTTTGGTAATTTATTGATGTTCAGTGACAGTTTAGTACTACAATATTTTTGGTATTCGTGAATATTCGAACATCAGTCAGTAAGATGGAAACGAAATTTCGAGAAACTGGTACGGTTGCAAATGTACGCAAATCAGGTCGTCCCCCTGCAAATGCTGATACAGCATTAGATGTTTCACTGAGTTTTGAAGAAGATGGTGGTGTTCCATTTAAAAAAAATGACGGTGACGTCATTACTCGAACGTAACATTAGATTATTATTTTAAAATACGGTAAATTAACATCAAAAATCGATGTGTTTCAGGATTATTTCTTGAAATGACCTGTTTAGCTAAAAATGAATTTGTTCCATACTTTACGGACACAGTGTAGGTATTTACCTCATTGTTCTATTTCAAATAGCTGACGATTAGTGACCTGCTACAAACATTCTCTGTGATATGTGTAGTCAATAAACTCTACTGTACTCTATGGTTTTTTCGATAGTCACCATAGCTGGGTAAAATATATAAATTCATCATCAACTTCTGCCAATGAATGTTTCTCCTATAGAAAAAACACATCTTGCAATTGTGCAGAAAGTTATCAATGTATCAATCCGGTTCGTTTTAAGAACGTGGTAAATTAAATAACTTTTCACCTGCGGATGAAATGGTTCTTCAGATATGAGAAAATAAATCCCACAAGAACTGATGATAACTCCATATGCAACAAGTGACTGAGCATTGTTGTGATGGAAAAAGTGTATTCGTGGTTTCATCATGGTTTTGCCCATATTTTGTGCTCATGTTGAAAGCATATAATAACGGCTGGAATTATCATTTACCAATCTGTTAATCCAAGCAATTTCCATTCAGTCTCTCACGGCATGTTCTGAACTGTATTGTATCACGCTCGTTTTCTCACGCACTATTTTTAAATATATGTTTGATACAGTTTTCCACATCTCATGATTCATACAAAATAAATATAATTTCTGATTATCACGAAGTGTCAGAGATTTTTATCATTGAATTTAAATAAAAATAAAGAAAACAAGCATCAATTAGTAAAATACGAAACAAATTGTAAAGTAGCTACCTCTTAACGATTTATGTATACAGATTGATCAGCCTGAACAAGCTGAAAAATTGCGTACTTGTACTAGGATGCTATCTTTCAAGTGTGACCGCGTCTGCAAAATTTCACAGCAACTCGAGACAGTGTATTTCGAATATACTTTTTGTAAGTATAAGGAAAACATTAAAGCTCAATTTATAAACTCCGCTGCCGTAACTACAGTTGACGCTGCCGTTCCAAAATGTATTGAGGAGATATCCAACGGCACCTGCGTCAGCTGCGTAGTTTATGAACAGATGTTTACTTGTAGCATATTCCATCTACGAACAGTAACTGCAGCGTCAACTGTAGCTAAGGCAGCGGAGTTTATAAATTGAGCTTAATTTCGTGCCCTACTATTATAATACCATTGTTTTAAGTGAATGGAATGCAGAATTTCATGTAATACATCTATGAAGTTGTGAAACATTCATCTTACCTACTTCCCGAAATGCAAAATGCCATAACGAAAATCATCAAATCATCATAATGTTAGGTACTTATATGAACAAAAATTTATCTCGAAGGGTTTCTAAAATAATCACAAAAAACCTTCATCTCGGTCTGGCATTTCTGGACCCATGTATGCATAAACTTTTTAATATTTTTGTTCCTAGAGTCTGCAGCTGAAATTTTTCCATGTGATTTCGGAACACCCTGTATAACAATGAAAGAAAGACGTCTCACGTCTTATCCAATTGGTATATATCAAACACAGTTTGAATTACATAATGGTAGACCACGGCTAGAAAACAACTATTTTTTGAATGTTTGAACGGAAAAATCCTGATGATTAATTCGTGTTGCAATTCAATAAATTTTTCCGACGACCTAAACCTACGTATACAGTGTGTACCAGCCAAATGGAATAAATTCGTTAATAAATAAACGGTGGCGTTTTAGGAAAAACGCTCGGACACGTCGATTTGTATCTTTAGTTGCGCTTTTTTTTTTTCAAAAAAACTTCTTATACAGGGTGTGTCATGCCACAGTGGCCAATATCAACTTTCTTATTTTAAATGCAACACCCTGTATATTTTTCAATTTTTGGATTCCTCAGAAAATTCTAGACATATTTCATGTACAATGTCCTATACCTATCATCAACTGTTTCAGGAATATTAAATGTTTTCGGATTTATTGCAAAAATTAACATGGAAAACAGAAAATTATTTGATTACAGAAATTCGCTGCAACACACTCAATACTTATTTCCCATTTAGGTTTTGATAATGAGAAAGTAAGCAAAAACCATTTTAGCGTTCCTAATTACTGATATGAAAGAAAAAAACTATAAAAAGTCTTGTTTACTTGCGTTGAAAACGCACGGCCTTAGCAGAGTGTTGTCTGTCTGCATGACAGTAGTGATTAGTGTCAGTGTTATAGTCGCTTTAATTTCGTTAACTCCATAATATCAGAAAAATGGTTTATTTAACAGAAATGCACAAAATAACAATTCTACAGATGATTGGTTATGGAGATAACATACGGACACAAAGTGAAGTTGCTCGGTTATTTCATGAAAAATTTCCAGATTCGCCGCCTATATCCCAAGGGACAATTAGTAAAATAGAAAAGCAGTTTCGCGAGATTGGTCATGTAAGAACGATAAAAAGGGCAGCTGCCAATACAATAAATGATGAAACCAAATTGGATATTATGCTTGAGTTTGAAGAAAACCCACATAATTCTAGTCGAAAAGCAGCCCCACTGTTCAATGTTGGCCATTCATCAATTTTTCGAACATTAAAAGAAAATAAAATGCATCCCTAAAAACTGATACCAACTCAGGAGCTCCTGGAAGACGATTTTGATAGGCGACTGTATTTTTGTGAACAAATGATGGCAATGCTTGATAACAATGTGATGCAGTTAGAACATGTTCTTTTTTCTGATGAGTGCACGTTTACACTTCACGGTCATGCTAATCGTCAAAATTGCCGCTATTGGTCTGCACAAAATCCTCACTGGATGAGGAAAGAACATACACAATATCCCGAAAAGGTTAATGTTTGGGCAGGAATTGTTGGAGATCATATCATAGGTCCCTTTTTCATTGATGGCAATTTGAATGGAGATAATTATTTAGCACTGCTCCAAAATGATGTCGTGCCGACTTTGACAAACTTATATCCTGATCCAGCAAACCCACAAGTTCCTGCGAATATTTTTTGTTTGAAGGTGGCTGACAATGTCTCGAGTTGTGAAGAAAAGTTTCGGACTTCCATTGTCTAAAGGTATGAAGATTTGAATCCTGAGAAAAGAAAAGATGAGTTATGCTGAAAAAACGAAATGAGTGATGAATAAAAAATTAACTATTTTATCGAATCAAGAAGATTCGAGTATCAATAAATCAGGTTAGTATTAGTGTTAGTATATATGAAGTCGAAAAATGTAGATTTAAATGGGAGTTTAATTAGTCGATGAGCCTGAAAATAAGAAAAAATTGAATTAGAAATCAATAGCCTGAAAAAGAAAGGTTGAATTAGAAATCAATAGCCTGAAAAAAGAAAAGTTGAATAGCCTGAAAAAAGAAAAGTCGAATTAAAAATTAAAATAAAATGAATGAATAAAGAATTAAAATTATGAGAAAGATTCAAATCGAGTTTGTCACGACGTTTCGATTGTGTGTATCTACAATCGTCTTCAGGTGAGAACTTATAACATTTCCCTGGTTTTTCTATAATATGTCCTACCTGTAATTCTCAAAGTCCTAAGACTGGTGGTCCATATAGGGTATAGTTATAAAGCACGGCAGCTCTGTTGTTAGGTGGCTGGGTGTGAGTTCAATGAAAGCTGGGGTTCCTTGTTTTTATTGTTAGGCGCCACTGCAGTTTATATAAGCGAAAACTGAGAAATGTAATTTCAAAGAAAAGTCTCAGTTGAACCACATTGTTTAATGAAATCCCATACTTGTACAAATTAAAAAGAAAAAGTGAGATTGTTAAGTGATCTTCCACTTATAAGTTATGACATCAGTAATTAATTAATTACTTCTTATATACCTATAATTCCCCCTTATATTGGCCAATATACGAGTTCACATATATGTGTGAGACTATCTAGTCATAACTATCCCGTTATGATAAAATAAATGAATGATATTCATGTTACGGATATTATATCAAAAGAAATATATTTTTTTTTCTTTCGAGTGGTAACTTATAAACTAAACCAAAATGCCTGATGACTGACAAAAAATCTGGAAAGTTCTGACCTCAAACAGCTGTTACCAGCCTCAAAATCCAGTCTCGAGGTAGGGCAGAAGACGGGCTGATGACATGCCCACCAAGTTCCGCAGATGTAGACACTCAAGGCAGAAAGAGCAGGCTTGGCGCCACCCAGGAGCACTGCAGTTAAGATAGGGACATCCCGGAGACAACTCTAAAGATGGGTGATATCTCCTGTAAGTTCCATCCGGTAAGCCAGCGTGCAGCCGGTCTTGGAATCCAACTAAAATCTTTGGCCTCTCACAGAATCCCGGAAGAGCCCCGATAGCCGGCTGATCCCGAAAATTCTTCACTTGAAAAGAACCCCACAAAAAAGGCCAGCAGATCTATAATAATATAGATCGCCAGATTAATATCCACGTTGGAATTTCATTTTGGAATTTTCCAGACTCACCTTCCCAATAATGTTGGAACAGCCTTTCACTAGGGGTTTGCTCGCCCCGAGGATAAAACTAAATCTCATCATTTCTATCATTATCGTCGCCCACCTTATCGACGTATAAAAAACCATCTTATCACCCAAGCAGGTCCTTTTTTTAGGCACGCCTGCTTAAAAAAACGCTACCAAATGCACAACACACTTTGCAGTTGTGAATTAGTTTTTTTTTTTTTAACTAGCCAACTTGACCAACTGAACCTTCTATGTATCATAGAACCACAAAACCTATCACCTTGACAGGACTATGCATGGTTAGGATCATTGGATCTCTAACAACCTCAGACTCTTTTACCACAGAACCACATTTATACTTTAGATCCTTGCGAAAGACAGCGACCTACATCAGACAACTTCAAGTCGTTGTTCATGGTCAAGGTTAAATTCCAGAAATGTAAACATTGTGAATATCAAATAACCTGAATAAATTTCTATATTCTTATTTTCTTCAACATGTAGGGGAATAAACTAAATTAATAATATTACTGTGTAAGTATGGTATTTCATAACTCGCAAATAACATGAAATTGATATTTGTTGAAAGTGAATGAGGATCATATGAACTAAAATTCAAACTGGAAAACTCGTCAGCTCTACAGTCTGATATCAGTAAAAAACCCTGAAAAGCTAACACGGAAATGCTTCACTGAAGAACCCTCAACCATATTGTTGTGGTATTTGAACATTTTGAAAATAAATCAACCCAACCTCAGATGTTATGTATAGTATGGTCAATTTTCATGTTATAAACTAACAAAGTCCTGGGATACGGGGGTATTTATAGGTCAGCTATGGCGGGATTTTCCGGTTCAGTGAGCCGTAACCGGTTGATTCGGCTAATCAGCGGTTTCCATGTGCTGCGGATCTCGACGCTTGGTTGACTGAAAGCGTTATTATTCATTATGTATGCTGCTTCCTTGAATTTCCTCCTGAACCAGTGTTCTTCTCTATGGATGATTTCTGCCTCAGACCATTTGATGTTATGTTGGTGGGTCCACACATGTTCTGCGATTCCTGACTTGGTGGTTTCTCCTCGTTAGGTGTTTTTCTTGTGTTCGCCGATTCTGGTTTCCAGTGGTCTCTTGGTTTCTCCGATGTATGATTTGCCACATTCGCATGGTACTCGATAAACACAATTCTTGGAGTCACTGTTTTTGTTCGTTGGTCTGGTTTTGGTGAGTTGGCTGCGGATGGTGTTTCCAGATTTGAAGCAGGTCTTGATCTTGTATTTGGATCCAATCTTCTTGATTCTCTCTGACAATCCTTTGATGTAGGGAAGGCACAATGTTGGTTGTTGCGGTTCTTCTTCTTTTTGGATTATCCTCTGTTTCCTGAGACCTTCCATCAAATTCACCATCGAGAGAGAATCCCAAAACGAATTGCCTTTCCTGGACGTGAAAGTGAAGAGAACAGACAACAAATGGCAAACTTCTGTTTACAGGAAACCAACTCACACAGGACAATATCTCAACAATGGATCCAACCATCACGGAGCTACGAAAAGGGGCATAGTGAAAACTCTGATTGATCGTGCCTTCAGCCTCTGCAACAACGAGGAAAGCCTAACTTCCGAACTGGACCACATCAAGAGAGACCTCTACCAGAACGGCTATTCAAGGAAATTGGTGGAACAGACGTTGAAGAGCAGGAAACAGAGGATAATCCAAAAAGAAGAAGAACCGCAACAACCAACATTGTGCCTTCCCTACATCAAAGGATTGTCAGAAAGAATCAAGAAGATTGGATCCAAATACAAGATCAAGACCTGCTTCAAATCTGGAAACACCATCCGCAGCCAACTCACCAAAACCAGACCAACGAACAAAAACAGTGACTCCAAGAATTGTGTTTATCGAGTACCATGCGAATGTGGCAAATCATACATCGGAGAAACCAAGACACCACTGGAAACCAGAATCGGCGAACACAAGAAAAACACCCAACGAGGAGAAACCACCAAGTCAGGAATCGCAGAACATGTGTGGACCCACCAACATAACATCAAATGGTCTGAGGCAGAAATCATCCATAGAGAAGAACACTGGTTCAGGAGGAAATTCAAGGAAGCAGCATACATAATGAATAATAACGCTTTCAGTCAACCAAGCGTCGAGATCCGCAACACATGGAAACCGCTGATTAGCCGAATCAACCGGTTACGGCTCACTGAACCGAAAAATCCCGCCATAGCTGACCTATAAATACCCCCGTATCCCAGGACTTTGTTAGTTCCCACCTGAAGACGATTGTAGATACACACAATCGAAACGTCGTGACAAACTCGATTTGAATCTTTCTCATAATTTTAATTCTTTATTCATTCATTTTATTTTAATTTTTAATTCAACTTTTCTTTTTTCAGGCTATTGATTTCTAATTCAACCTTTCTTTTTCAGGCTATTGATTTCTAATTCAATTTTTTCTTATTTTCAGGCTCATCGACTAATTAAACTCCCATTTAAATCTACATTTTTCGACTTCATATATACTAACACTAATACTAACCTGATTTATTGATACTCGAATCTTCTTGATTCGATAAAATAGTTAATTTTTATTCATCACTTATTTCGTTTTTTCAGCATAACTCATCTTTTCTTTTCTCAGGATTCAAATCTTCATACCTTTAGACAATGGAAGTCCGAAACTTTTCTTCACTTCCTGCGAATATGATATGGTTTCAGCAAGATGGATGAATTTCATGCGCACATCTGTTCAATCTGAGAACCTTAGAACTTCCGCCAATAGTTGGCACTAACGTCCTTCCTACCATACTTGATTTCAATATTGGGCATGATATATTGAATTATTTTGATATAGATTAATATCAATTAAATCAAGTGCCACTGATCAATCATCCAAAACAGTTCCTAGATTCTTCATTTAAATTATATATTAATAAGTAATTCAATCTAGTAAAAAACACCGGAGGTGGTGAAGAAAATCACTGATTCGCCTGTGAAAACACTCATGATATGGTGTTTCTTCCCACCAGAAAAGTATTTTGATTGCGGTGTCAAATCGCACTTTCGGAAATGCATAAACAACACCACCAAAGTGTTCATTCTGCTAAATTCAGCACTTACACTGGTGTTACTGGCAACTGAGTTTGATTATTAAAAACACCTATGGGAAAGGTCACATAACACCTACAGTGGTGAATAATATGCCGGTGTTTACTGACACTAAAACAATCAGGACCTCAGGGGACACCAGACGGTGTTAGCTGGTACTGTTCTGCTGTTCACTGTGTACTGGCTTGCACGATATTCCCTCACGAACATTATGTGTTTTCATATCATGCAGTTGGAAGATGAAAAAAATCGATCAAATAAGCGAAGATATTCGAAAATCAGACTCACAGAGATATTTTCCTTTCTCATTGTTAGTTGAGAATATTTGTACCTACTTTTTCAGTTCGTACAAGCTCTACAGCATGTTTCCTTTGATGGAAAGCCAACGCAATTCCGTGTGGAAAAGTAGATTTTTATGAGGAGTGTTTATATCTATTCCTAGATAATAAAAATAATATTTAATGGACATCGAGTCCCACCTCTATGGAATAGCATTTTGGGGAGCCTGTAGTGGTCATTTATTCCTGAGGATTTTTTCTCACAGAAACGAGCCCTCAGATATATGTGTTTTGCAAAATCTAGAGGTAGCTGTAGAGATCTGTTCAAACATTGTAATATTCTAACTTCCGAACAACAAACCCACTAGAATAGTAACACCCCAAATTGCCTGAAGCCAACATGAAATTCATATTCATATGTTTTTTCCTCACATAGGTTGCCACAATCGTTACATTTGAAAGTGATAATCATCCAAAAACCACATTTTTTCAAAATTCCCAAATATACCTATGTATCCTTTTGTTGGTACTTATCTGACTGGCTTATGATTGTTTCATTTCATATAGTGCAATAAAATTATTAGTATTATTATTATTATTTTAAAGATTTGAATTAAATCAATTCCAGTCACGACCATGCGGTCTCGGACACCACGCAGAGTCGAGCTGGAGAAAAACCAGTGACCACTCCCCACGCCGTGAGGTAAGTGATCACTGGGACCGAGAATCGTGTGCCCTAAGTAAACGCAATGATCCCAGGATGACGGCCTTCTGCATGGCTCCAGCTAAAACGCTTGCCTTTTGTCGGCAAGCTGGAATTTTCTGGAGTTCTGAGAGCAGCGTCTGTCGTGTACCACCAAGGGAGCCTATGATCAGGATGACTAGTCCGACAGAATGGTCTGGATAAAGTTTGCGGAGTTCGTAGAGAAGATCTCTATATTTCGTCCGTTTTTCCTCCTCCTTCAAAACGATGTTCGGTTCGGCTGGTGCCGAGAATTCGATCACGTACATCGCTTTGGTTTGATGGTCGAGGAGGACTACATCAGGCTTATTAGCTTGTATCTGCCTGAGGGTGGGGAATGAGAAGTTCAAATAAATTCGACACCTCTCATTTTCCACAACGGACTCAATATCCCCTGGAGCATAAGGCAGCACTGGAGTTTCGTCGATACCGTACGAGTGCCTCAGATGGTAATAAAGCACTCGTAATGCCGCATTGTGTCGATGGATATAGGCCGAAACTGCGTACACCGTGCATGATGAAAGCAGGTGCATCAGCGTTTCCGGCGCCCTACGGCAGGCCCTGCATCTTACATCAGGGACCTCTATACCCATGACTCGGCTTCGGTAATGCAACGTGTTGAAAACTCCATCCTGGCATGCCATTATGAACCCCTCTGTTTCCGATTTCAGCCCGCCTGACCTTAGGAATGCAAAGGTCAGCTCTTTGGATAAACCCCTGTCTTCAATGTTGTTGAAGAAGACAGAATGTAGAGGTTTATCCATGTGAAGCTGCAGAGTTTTATTAACTTCTGCAGCTTTGATGCGGGCTTTCCTCCGAGCGTGGTCGAGCTCAGTGACAGAGTCACGGGCTCCACGCTCGGAATCGAAAATCAGAGAGAGCTCATCGGCTGCTCGATGTGCTGCCTTGAATAGAAATGCTCCTACTCCTGCATTCTCATGGCTTTCGACCATTTGCAGGAGGGGGTCCGAACTCCTGATGACCTTGCAGGCATTATCCAGAACCATTCTGTTATGGAGATACTCCAAACTTAAGAGTCCACGGCCTCCCTGATCTCTTGGGAGATATAACCGTGGAACTGACGAAGTTGGATGAAGGCTCCTATTAAGGTGCATCATCTTGCGAGTACTAACGTCAAGTTGGCGCAGCTCAGCTAGTGTCCACTTGAATACTCCAAAGGAGTATAGTAGGATCGGAACAGCAAGCATGTTAGTAGCAGCGACTTTATTCTTTCCAGACAGTTCTAAAGACCAGATATGTCGGAGTCGCTGCCGATACTTGCTGCGGAGAGCGTCTTTCACCATTTGTGTTTCCTGGATGTGGCTTTCCTCCACACCCAGGTAGGTGTACGTCTCTCCGGCATCCAAGTGGTGTAGGATGCTTCCGTCCACTAGCTGCGCGTCCTTGTCGTAGTCCTCGCATCGTCCTCTCTTAAGATGAACCAGTGCACATTTGTCCATCCCGAATTCTATCCCAATAGCCTGTGTATACTCCTGTACCACCCTGAAGGATTGGTCTAAGTCCCTCTCACCGGAAGCATAGAGTTTTGAGGTCATCCACATAGAATAAGTGGGTGACCTTATGCCTCCGTTGACTGGGTGGTCCGCAGTAGTAGCCCTTGGTTTTCCTGAGCTCAACGGATAACGGCAACAGTGAGATGCAAAATAAGAGAGGGCTGAGGGAGTCTCCATGAAAAACCCCTCTCTTGATGATGACCGGCTCTGTCTGGACTTTCGCATTTTCCGATGTTATGGTGAAGCGAGTCCGCCAGAGCGGCATCAGTTGTTCAATGCATCTCACTATCGGATCGGGTACCGAAAGGCACTTGAGCAAGTACACGAGTAAGTCGTGCGACGTTGTATCAAATGCCTTTCGATAATCGATCCATACCATAGAGAGGTTTCGCTTGTACTGCACGGAGTCCTGCGTTATAGATCTATCTATCAGCAGGTTCTCCTTGCAGCCAGCGACACCCCTCTTCGACCCTCGTTGCTCATATATCCGTTGATAAACCGGGTCTACAACTAGGAGTATGCGCATGTACAAGATGCGTGTAAACAGCTTGTAGCATGCGTTTAAACATGTTATTGGTCTGTAATTCTTCGGATTGGACAAATCTCCTTTCTTGGGGAGAAGCACGGTTTGCCCTTCGATAAACCACATTATTATTATTATTTATTATTATTATATTATATAAGTGGTTTATAGATAGCACGTCTTTCTGGAGACAGCGCGAAACGTCTTGTTTTCAAATCAGATTTTGTTTGATGGTTCATTAAACGGCATTTTTCCAGTTTTGTGTGAAAATTTGAATAGGATTTCACTTAAAAACCATGTTTATTCTGTTCAAAATCGAATTTAAAGGGTGGTGACCAGAACACAACATTCCACTGGTTAGTTACTCAGTGTCGTATCATTCAAACATTAATCACCCACCCTCATATGCAAAACGATTTTTGGTAATTTGAAAACATTCTCGGGTTTCCCCTAGATGAAAAGTTATTGGATATATGTAAAAATATGATCGGGAAAGAGAATATTTCAAGAGATGCTAGAGTTTGCTAACATCAATTCACTACAAGTGATATAATGGTTTGCTCCAAGTGGTGAGAAAATGCTCAGAGTAGTAGATAAGCCTATATTTAGTGGAATGGAAAATAATAAGAACAAGTTCGCTGTTATATTTCTCAAGTTCGACACTTTGAAACTTTATATTGCCAGAAAGTAAGCAATAGTGAATTAAATCTTATATCATTCGGGTAATAAATCGAAGATGTATATTTTCAGAAAACTTTGATAATACATTGTTTTCATTCAGTCTCAGGAATAAGAATGGATACGATAATTTTTTGAGTAGGTCAATTTATTCAAATTCAGACCCTTCGAAGATAGCAAGACACTGGTACTGGGGGAATCTGTTGTTGCTATCCATGTTTTAGAATGAGGTAACCCTAGTAACTGATTTATATGTTGGTTTTAAACAACTACTGTGGTAAGGATTGAGCGTTAATCATCTAGTGTTATATGATCGAAGATTCTAACTGTGGTTTGCTAGAGAGTTTGATGCTCATACATTTTAGTAACAGCTTCAAAAAACAAATCTGTGTTACAACTTGTCTCGTCACAATACGACACAAGAAAGAATGGTCAAATTAAATTAATAAGACCCCGTACCGTAATGGAATAAAACTATTCAAGACCTGCCAAATGACATCAAAAAAATCACATGTGAAAAAAGTTCCGCAGTATAGGCTTACAGCATCACTCATCCAATGTCCACTCTATAGCCTAGAGTGCCTAGACAAACATGTTTCAAAAGAATTTTGCCATTGGTAAATAGATACTGGCAAAAAAACTCAACTTTATCATTTTTATGTAATTTTCGGTACTAACTTTATACGAGCTTTAGATTATTTGTTGGTCATTTTATTATTAGTGTCATCATTTTATTACAAGTGTGTTTGTACTTGAGACAATAAAGCATATTTTTTCAATTGAATACAATACCAATTTGGATGGTTCCAAGAACCACCAGTGGTCGTTAAGAACCACTGATCTAGTATAGGTAGTCCTTTCAATATAGCCAACAACATCGTATATATTTCGACACGACTTAAACATTGTCCTCAAGTGAAAGCTGAAAGACCTATACAACCCTGTATGATGATGGATGGTCCTTCCAACCGCATTCGTCGATCGGTTGAAAACGAAACAAAATAACATCGATAATGTCACTTGACAGCTTAGCCATGGCACGCTACGACAGTGTGGAGCTGATGGACCCTGCCGATGTAGGATAAAAGGCCCACACACTGAAGGTGATGACCTAATTCAGTTTAATTAGATTAGAGGGCGCTGAAATAGATAATCGGATATCGGATGGTACCGATCTAGGTTAAAAAGGGGCCTTCGCACGTGTCTTTAGGAAATTTATTTTTCCTACAAGCGTGCGTGATTCACCCTCTACCCGCACGCAATTCAGTTTGGAAAGTGTCATTTTCCCACACTAGTGCGGGAAAAACATTTATATGATATCCTCGTAAAATATAAGTGGTGGGTGACAAAATATGAAAGTTCAAGTTTTTTTGTTGCAATGCTAAGTGAGTTTGTTCAAAATCATCCATCATTTTGCACTATTTATTGAAAAAATGAACAAATATTGATGAATAAAAATGTATTGTTATGAAAATCACCCTATATATAGGCTTTGATTGATCTGATAACGAGTAGGTAACAATTGATGCTGACAATGACAGCTACAGATGCGAACTTAGAGTTATTGCCAACGAAATCTAAACAAAGGTATGAGAAGCAATACACGAGTTTTATTGAATGGTGCAACAATAAAAAAGTGAAAACACCAAATAAAGAAGAAGTATTCTTGGCTTATTTTCTAGAAATGTCTAAAACATGGAAGCCGAACACTTTATGGGCAAGATATTCAATGTTGAAGAGTGTATTCAAAGTAAAGCAAAATTTGGATATTAGCATCACATTAGTGGATAGAAAATGTTACTCTTATTAGTTGTTTCCATTTGCATGAATAAATAATTGAAAAAAATGAATTTGTTTCCTACGCTTGTAGAAAAAGTATTGTTCCTAACTCATGCGGAAATTGTCTTTCCCGCACGCGACTGCCGTTAACCCGAACGACGCGGAGCGGAGTTCGGGTAAGCATCACTTTCCGCACTTGTTAGGAAAATTACTATTTTCTACGACGAAATATGAAAACACCATAAAGCACACGGTAACTCGTATCATCATGCCATTTCTATTTGAAAAAAATAGCACACGTATTGAAATGAAAAAAAATGCAAGCTCGCATGTAAATGGATGGATGATGTAGTGAATGGCAACGGAAGACATCATCCACAACTTGCTACGAAAAAGTACGGCTTGCATCATTGAATTTTCCACTTTTTACAATAATTGAGCTAACGCACCAACTTATATGGTTGAGTTGATCAATACGTACTGCTGTATTTCTGGTTGCGTTATTACTGGCGACAACGCTTAAAAGGTGACATTTGAAATTCGTCACATTCGCGAAGGCAACTAGTTTTGAATATCAAAGTAATTGTTTTTGCAAACTAAGAAAATCCAGTATTTCACATCTGGAATTGTCGAAAAAGTTTTCAATCAATACCTAAAATATGTAAATAGTATATTTGGAATTAATTCCCGCGAAAAAAAAATGGTCGTAGGAAAAATAGTGTACAAAACTCATTGGAAAGTTCATTTTAATATGTCACTCTCCACATTTGTTATATAATATACAATGTCCTACAACCAATTCAAGAGGAATGTGACATTATAATAAGAATGCACATGGTGAAGGTCAGGAGATGGACCTGAGATGCTTGGTTGGGCTGCTACAAAGCGTTCAAATCGAACATTATTATTTGATTTTGATAATCATTCAGATTTCACGTGAATGTAACGAAAGGAAATTCATATAAATTCATCCATTTGACTGCACAAGTTACTGTATAAAGTGTATGGTGAAACTTAATTTTGGGTCGAAAGTTGTTACTTCTTACCACTCATAACTGGTTAAGATGGATGGTGGATGTCCTCGTACATACCTGAAACAGAAAAAAACATTTACTTCATTTACATAACGTATTTGATATCATAATCTTCAGCATACTAAATTAGAAAATCGGCTCAAAAAAGTGCTCGCAAAAGGATGATTTTTTCCTATGCCTAAATACGACGATATCAGGCACTGTTCATATATGGAATTCTCAATATCCATGCTTGATTACCATCAACGATATCCAATCGATATCATGGGATTCTTGTATGAAGTTTATGGCAAAAACTCGGGCAGAAACTGCTTCACGAAAGATCGGTCATTATTTCTTCTCATGGGGCTATGCAGATCACTAAGTTATGTCATTAAGTGACATCATTGCCGCTCGTGTGTGGAAATAATCTCATTAAGTGACAGCATATTTGTGCTCGCATCCATCATTGTTGAAAACGAATTCATAATTCTGTTTAATGATGGAAAATAATAATAACAGTGAGTTATCTAACACATCTCCTGATGTAGCAGAAAGTCCGTACATTGTAAATTCGAACCTCATACTAGAGAAATAAAGGAAAACTATGAATTATGATAGATTCATGACATGGTGTCATGAAATGCTTGAATGGTAAATATATCAAAGTAAGTGTCCTAAACTTCTCATATTTCTTAAAAATCAGTCCGTTGAATATAAAGCCAAAAATAAGTTTGATTATATCTTTTTGGTTCATAACGAATTATAACTGTGGGATAGACATACGTTTTCAAGTAGCCTCAATAGCCAACGGGTTCAAAGCACGACTTATTCTAAGGCCGCCAGCCCGGATTCGATCCCTGTGCAGAGCAATCCTTTTTTAATATGTGTTACATCGTCACTATGATGCCAATGCCACCTTGGTGTCCATTTACCTTTACCGAAGCACGACGATGTTAGAAGGTGTCCCGAACTTTTTTGTCGTTCTGTTATAACACCCTGCCTTATTCAAGTTGGCCTATACAGGGTGGTAACAATATTACTTCTTTAACTGGGTTCGTGAATATTTAAGCAGGAGAAAGAATAGTGGATGTAGACATAAATACACTTATCTCAGAGTACGAATATCTATTTAGCATTTGAATCAATTAGACAAGCAGAGTTGGCAAATATAAATAAGATTTCTTACATGTTTGGTGGTTGATCACAATCATAGTAACTTTCGAGATGTTTTCCTGAACTATAGAACTTAAGTGAACACAACAAGATGACTTTTATTAAATGAACCAAAACCGAACTGTCTGATGGAAATTCATCTTTCACTGTTCTGCAAATTCACGTTCACTTGAAACACACTTTACGAGGGCGGCATTGAGTTTACGAACTGAGGAACATTGTCTGGAGTCGAGAGCTTCTTGGAACTGCTTTGACTTCTGATTCTAGTTTCAGAGAATTTATAGGGACTTTTCATGAGAAAATTGTAGGAACCTCCCATCCCCGCTAATTACTTTGAGTAGTGATTCATGTCGATTTTGCCAAATGTAAATCATTTTAAAAGTATGGTCATGTTAAAAACATTCAATATAAACTATTTCAGATATAAATCTCATATTTTTGCGCTTTTTTCATTACTCTTCGTTCAAGTGGTTCCCTAATTTCCTCTCCTCGAATGATCCTCCCTTCAATTATACTATAGTCATCGTATTGTGCCTCGTATTAACAAAATCTTTATATCCTATGACCCATATCATACTTCATTCTAGTTATAATATAATAATAATAAATCGTCTTTATTTTTTCTTTGGTAACTACAAAGTAGGCGAAGTTCAGCTATTGCTACTCTTACACTTAACCTAAGTTGTACAATTGACAGAAAATTTGGGTAATAAAGACATTCATGAGGTAATAAAGAACATAATCATCGTGAGTCAAATAAACAGAAGTAATTTGTCAAAATATAACTAAATAATAGAGTTTCAAGTCTTAATTTATATTGGGGATTCACAAAATTTTGCTTTCAAAAATTTCTTGATTATAAATTCAGATAAATGAAGGTGATTGATGAGGAGTGAATTGTGAAATTTTACAGCCTGATGGGTGAAGGATTTCTGAAACATGACTGAACAGTGACGAGGAACATTAAAGTGATGTTTATTTCTCACTTCTAATGAATGAAAAGATGACCTAGGAGTTAATTTACAATAGAGTGACAAAGGAATCCTGTTCTTTATTATTTTATATACAAATACACAATTCAGTTCCGTTATTTTATTGGAAACATGATCGTATTTTTTGAGGGAGAAAATGAATCGACAAAAGTTCTGTACTTTCTGAATACGATTCTGATCAAATTTAGTGAGTAAATCACCGTAAACAATATCACCGTAATTGAACCTAGACAGGACCAGTGATTCACTGAGTAACTTCCGTATGGGTTGATTGAGGTAGTGCCTATGTGGATAGATCATTTTCAAAGAGCTGAATGATTTTTTGAGCAGACTATTAATATGTAAAGTGAATTTTAGATCGGAGTCGAAGATGATACCCAGGTTTTTCGTGGATTCCACAATAGATAGAGGGGTGCCGTCTATCTCAATAGATATATCTTGTGAGAGGCGCATTCTTGAATTTTTGTTACCAAATAATATAAAATGACATTTGCTTTTATTAAGTTTTAAGTTATGTTTATCAGCTAGGTCGTTTATTATTCTGAGGTCACTGTTGATGTGGTTTTGAACAGATTGAAAGTTTTCCATATTGAGGTTTGAGTAAATCTGGGTATCATCTGCGTATGCTTGAATTTTGCAATATTTAATAGAGGTTAGGATATCGCTCGTATATAAGATGAAGAGTAGCGGCCCCAGAATGGACCCCTGAGGTACGCCGGAAGTTACAATTTGAGAAGTTGACATAACATTGTTAATAGAAACTTTCTGGCTGCGATTCGAGAGGTAAGAGTTGATGAAGAATATGGTGCCGTCAGAGAAACCCAAGTATTTTAGTTTGTAACAGAGTAATGTGTGGTTGATCGTATCGAAGGCCTTTGAGAAATCGAAGGTAATTAAAGCTGTTATGTCTTTACTATCAGTATTTCTAACGATATCATCAGTAACCTGTACTAAAGCTGATGTCGTATTGTAGCCTGCCCGGAATCCAGCTTGACAATCTGGAACAATGTTGTTTTCATTAACATACATCTTAATAATCTCGTAGATGAAATTGCCATCCCAAATGCACCTGATTCCTACATTCTTTGATGAAAAACTTTCCTTGAGTATAAACATTGCTTGGTACCTATAGGAAATATCTGCCAGAGAACATCAAATTTGTTTATATTTCGAGCCGAGACGACCTAGAGACCCATATAGATATTAAAAACAGGAGGCCACTTGAACGAATATTTGCTGGTACCTGATATCGAACTCGTTACGAATCATTCATTAATTTTTCTGGACGGGCATCATCGAACAGTCTGACCGCTATAGCGGATCAAGCTGGCGTGACTGAAGGCCGCAATAAGAAGTGCGACCCTTGACTATGACCCGCGTAGCGTTCTGCAATAGAGATATCCGCCCAATATACGAGACGATCGATAAGGGGGCATATCTACAGCCGCGCAGGAAGAGGTAACAGGTGATGTTATGCGGCTCACAGGAATTCGGGCAGCAGGAAATTGTGCCGGGAATGGCGAATAAAGTGGGGGCGAATCTGAGACTTCTCGGAGCTTTTTGCCGGCAGCGTTTCTTCGGGATAAATCGAGTTGGCATTGATGCATTGTTAATTTGGTCTTCAGAGGCAAGATACGTTTATTTTCGTTGGTACTGTTGCGTCCACACGCAATTATATATATATGTATACAGGGTAATGCAAATGCCATGGTACACTATTGTGAAATTAGTAACGGAGAGAGATATGACTATGTTGAATTACGAAATAAATGCGCAATTTCATTACCATATGTAGTATCTAATATTAATAACTGGTCAACTTTATGGTTATGGTATGGTTATATGTTATGGTTAATGATGTAAACCTGGGAATGAGAACCAAGATGACATGTCATGTGACAGAGGGATAAAAAAAGATGAGTAGAATTATGAAGACCACGTTTTGGAGCTATTAACAACTTGTTTTATTTAAAGTATAAAACTATCTAAACATCACACCATATACCTGTCTCGAGGATATCTTTCGAATCCATAGTTCCTGAATATCATGAAAAAAACTGGAAATCGTCGATTCCAATATTAATCTATAATTTTTCAACTATTGCTGCTAGCGTATTTATTCATCAAAATAATACATATCATCAATAATAGAAAGAAAAAGAGCTGAAAGCGTATAGGAATAAACGTGAGAACCACAGAAGCCGACAGATTCAGCTCGTTTGTGATTGTGAAAGGGTAATTGTTAATTACAAAAAGTTTGGTGAACTTACTCAAGTTTGCATGCTGAATTCAATGGTAATATTGGTATACTAGATTCTGAGATATCAAAGCCAACTTTGGTTTTGTTCAATGGCAGCCATATTGGATTCCCAAACCTCCGAATAGATTATAAGTCGGAATAACAGGAAATATAAAAAATATCAATTCAGGTATAACTCAATATAACTAAGGTACTGAAGTGCAACTTGACTGCAAAATGGAAGTCATTGATGCTCTCCATTAGCTCTCCATGTTCTCTGAACATTACAAGATTTCCCTGTTCTGGAATTAAATGTTTTCTCTCAAATATCCCCATCAGTATGTAGCCTTCCACAGTTGGAAGGAGATTGACAGTTTTGATTTTCTAATGCTATAACATCAAGCACTAAGAACTGATGGACATTGTGCTGACAGCCACTTTTCTTGAGTGGCACGTATCAAATTTCGAGAGCAACGATGTATTCATTATAGATACATATCACTCACTCTTGACTTCGACATCAGGTGAGATTAAAAATTACAGTTGAATTATCAATTTGTTGATATTCAGTGGCAATTTTGACAGTAGCCTTCTTGACTCTGATGATAACTTTTCCACAATAAAGACTTACGTAGACTCCTGTCCAGTGTATCGTTCTACTATGACATGAATACATTGAATAATTGAATAAATATTATTAGAATCGACAATTTCTTATTTTTTCAGATCACTTCAGAAACCACGGAAGATATACCTATTAGATATTCGAAATTGTCATGAAAATGTGAATCTTTTTCGTAATTCAACCTAGTTTGTATCTCTCCGTTTCCGGTTCCGAAAACTATGAAACAACAAATGTTATCGAAAGTTCAGATTATTCAAACTCAAATAAGATTTTTGGAATCCAAAAATTTTTCTTTCAAAGTTAATCAAAATACAGGCCGAATAGAATGGACAAATGATCCTACACGCTAAGAAATATCCATCTGATGAATCACTTTTCCGGCTAGTGAAAATTTCCTGATACTAGTAATCCCAACTGCGAAAAAAGTTTCCTTCAATATACCATTAGGAATATATACCAGTCTAAAAATGACATTTCAGTTAAAGTAGATAGTACTATACCTCGAAGTAATTTACTAACAAGAAATCGCAGGTGATGTATTCACTATTCCTTATAGTAATTTTAACCTGGGAACTCTGGTACAATCTGTCCGAGAGAGTATTGAAAATTATACTGTCAGCAGTTCTTAACAATGTATTCAGAAATATTTACTATCACCTTAGTAAAATTAATCTCAGAAAATGATGAAGTTAACTAATCCAAATGAAAATAAGCACTTACTCTTCCGAAGCAATGTTATTAACTATTCAGCGAGTAATAGTTGTCATAATGCTGTTCATTGATGAATACTAAATTAAACAATAAACATTCAAATAGTCGTTTTTCCCCTGAATGGTATATGGGTTGACTTTTTTCCTCAGTTATTCGTTGATTCTGTTCGAGGAAGTATCTCTTTTTCGCAGCTAGTGTGCCATCATAATCGAGGTGAAGAAGCGAGATGTTTCTGTTGTTCAGCGGTATTTGCTTCATTCAAGGCTCCCAATGAACATTTGAGGATAACGCACAAATTATAAAATGATTCAGGATATGAATGTGTTGAAGACAAAATGGTTTCTAGAGGGATTTTTCATGATTATTATTGCAATGAAAGGATAGTGATTAAACTATAGGACTAGCCAAGAAGAAAAATGAGGAAAGTGGAAAGAGAGGTAATTATAGCGATTTTAGAGTAAATTGTGATTGTTATGTAGGTTGATTTATTTCTTATAGAATCACGAATACTTCTGTCTAGAAGATGGTTGAAAAATTCTCTGGATCCATGGATATAATGGTGAAACAAAAATGGAATACCTAATACATTTCAAGGATGGGTTATGGTTACGAAAGATGAAAGCATCGATATGATACTGAAGACATTTTCTGCTCGCATAAACATAACCTGGGATACAATTTGGTATGAAAAACGACTTTTTCATTCTATATTAATACCTACGAACTAAATAATTGTTTATTCCAGATTCAGTACGATTTCGAAGAGTAACAATAGAGACATCAAAACTATAAAAATCTACTCCGAATAAACTGGATAACATCAGTTGCGGCGCTATGGCTGTTACCACTATATTTTTCATTGAAAATAATCGAAAACTTAGTATATGGAGGCCTTCGAAATTGGAATCTCAAGAAGAATGTTTGCCTCTTGTTCTAATGATCAATACCATCAATGAGTGTAGAAGAAGGGATTACAATAAATCGGTTGAGAGTATTCCACTTCCGGTGATGAATATAAGAATACGAATTGTCACTTTTTGTCATGTAGTAGGTATATTTCAATCTATTATATAAAGTTTATTTCACTGAATGAGAAACAAAAACTACCAGGGCTCATTGATTAATTACAATATTTTATACAAGAAAGAAGTACTCTTCCAGTATTGTGTAATTTACTATTCCTCAATGTACATTTCAATCTATCATATAAAGTTCAATTCACTGAATAAAAAATAAAAACTACTAGTGCTCATAGGTTAAATACAATATTTGATGCAAGGAAATGGTACTCTTCCAGTATTGTCTAATTTACTATTCCTCAAAGTACACACCAATGATGTACGAATGGTAACAATTCAACCATGTTCCTAGTAAAGTTGACTATTATATTATGTGATCAGTAAGTGGACTCAATTTACTAGTACTCAATAGTAGTGTTCACTGGAAAGAATTTCTGTCCATATATCAACTATATAAAACCAGTGAAAGTCACTCGATTCTAGTAATTTCTACCGTTTTTTTCATTGCGTGTATACCTTTGGAACCTTGGAAACCATGACATCTCTAAAGAATGAGTACCTATATACGTTGATACAAATTACATATACCTCATAATTCGTTGATCCTGATTTTTCAGCGTTTAATGTCCTTCGACTGACGTTATTGAGACATTTTCTACGCCACTAGTTGAAGATGCCCATTTCACCCTGTTGATACATGATTATTGAGAACAGTCAATGTGAATGATAATTATGTGAACCATCAAATTGTTCACTGTCGAACTCAGTTTGATATAAGTTTGAGAAAGAACTTACAGGTATCATTGTATCGATTTGCTCGTCGATTTGTCAATAACAATGAAAGACAGTTTCGTAGGTATATGATGAAATGGAAATATTTTTTTTTCGTTCATTGATCAATTTGTGAAAACTTCGTACGATAACTCAAACTTAGATTACTCATTATTACTGGAAACACTCAGATCGATTTATTACTTTCAAACCACAAGTAATCGAATGTACTGCTAGCCCCATGTAAGATGTTTTCAATTACTGATGAAACCACTTAGCACAATTGCCTGGGCAGTTATTGCTCGGGGGTTGGCAGACTGCGATACTGCAGGAATGTATCTGATCAGAATAGAAAATGTGGTCCGTAGTTTGATTAATCGATACGGAAGAGCGTCTAAATTGTAATGCTCGGAAAGCACTACTGTGGATAGAACTAATTGACTACTCTAAGGGTGACTTTATAAAAAAGAATCTAAGATCTAAGACTCATGTTGGGTTAATAGATTGAACTAAACTAACAACTAAGAATTAACAATTTATAATTAGGAATCAACATTTTGATAGGGTGTTTATATACAATACAATTAATGATTAAGAAATATATGTTGAGTGTTACATATTTATAAACAAAAAAAAACTCCTGAACATGAATCCCATAACACCATTAGGAACCGCCAAAAGTTTATAAGGGCCGATGGCATAAATATTTAACCAAACGATTAAATATTTGATTTGTTTATAACCACGGCAACGCATGCCTTAGCTCGCGCATTAGCAGAGTTAATTCTACGTTAAATTAACAGAAGGCTTGATAGCATTCTAATGGTTTTTTGCGTTCTGTCCACAATATTTCTTAATTCTAAAGTTGAAAGTTAACCAACTTCGTGATTATTGATTATTAATTTGAGTGACAGATGTAAATGTATAAACCCTCATAGACGATCTCTTGTATCAAACATTCTCAATTCTTAGTCGTTAATTTAATTTTCAGTTGTTAATTTAATTTTTAGTTTAGTTGTATCTATAAACCCATCAGAATTATCCACCTAAGACAGATGGAATATGGAAAAGGCATTTTTAATGTTATAAGAACATTTATGATTTTACACTTAATATTTGATAAGATCTTAGAAAAAGAAACAACGAAACAAAATATAAAAAAACCGATCGTTGTCCTGAAGTGAAGTTCAGTTCGGTGTCTGTGTTTTTAATGTTTTTTGAGTGTTAGACATACTCTATAAATTTCGTTCTTTGGACTACTGAAAGCTTTTGTGAAACTCTCTGACATCCAGTGAAAGGTCCTCACTTTTTCATCTCCTTCATATCAATTTTCCACGTGCAATTGCATCGTTTTCCAGTTCAATCCATAGCAAAAACTTTGGATACGCCACAAGAAATAGTGCCATCCATAAAAAGTCACTTATAGTCCAGTGAATTTGGTATAGGAACATTAGAAACCAAATTGATATCTTAGTCCAGTAACTGTGGTTACAAAACACAAACTTAAATGGCAAGTTCATGTGATACTTGCGATAAAGCGTTGGGCGACAAGTCAATCTCATGTGATAGCTGTCATGCCACCATGCATCCAACTGAGGCCTGCACAGGATTATGTGTTTCGGAGTTACGAGCGGTTGTAGTTCAGAAAAGAACATTAGTTTATTTCTGCAAAGACTGTCGGGTTGCTTTTAAGAGTGCACCTAGCTTACTAAGGCAGATCGAGAATCTCAAGTCTGAAGTGGACCAACTGAAAGAAGAGATTACCAAACTCAAATCCGTTAAGAGGGAAGTTGACTCCGATGAAGTCATCAATGAACTGCATGAGCGCCAAAAGAGAGCTAACAATCTTTTGTTTTTCAATTTGTCTGAATCTCGTCAGGCAGAGAATGACATGGATCGTGTCTCTGCCATTATTAGTAAAGCAGTTGGCGATCAATCAGGAGTAACTGTCAGTAGCACTTTCCGGTTTGGTAAGAAGAACAAAAATGGTAACCGTCCTCTAAAGGTTGTTTTAGCAAACCCTCATGACGTCCATTTGATGCTCAGGAACAAATTGAAAGCCGGTCAGGAAAATAAGATCTTTATTCACCCTGACCTAACCCCCCAACAAAGAAACAAGCTCGACGCTGTTAGGGCTGAGCTATCGAGGCGTCAGAACAATGGCGAGCAAAATCTATTTATTAAATACGTCAATAATGCACCTACCGTCTCCCAAAAAAACTAATAAGGAACTTTGACTTGGGCAATCTTACAGTATACTACCAGAATGTCAGAGGACTACGAACCAAACTCTCTCAACTCCATACGAGCATCTCCACATGTGCTTATGACATTATTATATTCACTGAAACATGGTTATTAGATGAAATCAATGATGAAGAATTAGGATTTACAAACTATAATATTTTTAGACAGGACCGGTCACCAGCCTCCAGTCTTTTCCATAGGGGCGGAGGGGTTTTGATTGCTACCAAGAAAGATATCCCCGTTAGTCCATTGCCCACTGACCCCTCAGTTGTTCAAATATTCGTACTCGTTGGTGGAAGTAATCACAAATTCATACTTGGTTCCGTCTACTTCCCACCGAAGTCAAATGTTAACTTGTACCGTACACACTATGACCTGGTGGAATCCCTAAATGAACAGAATCCTAATACTAGAGTTTACATCTTTGGCGATTACAATCTTCCTAACATCACTTGGCAAGTTGAAGATTACTGTTCTCTCGGTTCTCCAACTATTGGCTCATCACCAGCTGAAGCCGAGGCCATCGAAGTTGTTTCCAATCTATATGCACTCCACAATTTATTCCAGTCAAACAATATACGAAATAACCGGGGGATTATTCTGGATCTCGTATTAACCCCTACCGAACTCACTGTAAACGAATCTGCAGATGTGTTGTTGCCACCTGATGCTCACCACCCAGCCATTGAAACAATAGTGCAAGTGGGAACAGAATTTCATGAGTCTCAGGCTACAGAACACTCATATGACTTCCGAAACGCTGATTACGAGCTGTTATGCCAGTATCTCGGTGCTGTCGACTGGGATGCCCTTCTACTGGATAAGGACCTATTCGGAATGCTTCATAGTTTTTACGATACCCTGTACTCATTTATCGAGGTATTCATTCCACTCAAGAGGATCACCAATCGTTCGTTTCCCTTTTGGTTCAGCCCACAGCTTAGGCATTTGACTCAGGAAAAGAGGATCGCACATCACATTTATAAAACTACTAGATCTCATGAAAGTTACTCAGTATTTAGAGAGCTTAGAGCTCGTTGTAAGACTCTGTCTAGAGAATGTTATTCCAATTACATCAGTGGTGTTGAGGTCAATATCGGGGATAACATCAAGGCCTTCTGGGATTTTGTAAACGGCGCTAGGTCAGGCTCTACTTTGCCAGATAAAATGTTTCTTGGCGATTCTGTTGCCTCTTCCGGCACTGAAGTCGCTAATCTGTTTGCACGCCACTTTTCCTCAGTATATACCGATCAAATCCTAAACCGCAATGATTGTAACATCGACGCTCAACTCAACATTTGCTCTTACCATATCCCTATCTCCACCATATTTGAGAAGCTAAGCAATCTCGATGTTAGAAAGGGTCCGGGGCCCGACGCTATTCCCCCTATTCTTCTTAAAAATTGTAATTATATATTGTCTAGACCACTATTTCATATCTTCAACAAATCCCTGGATACGGGGATCTTTCCAGACTACTGGAAGCTTTCCCACATAACACCCATATATAAATCAGGTAATAAATCTGACATTAGTAACCATCGTCCAATCTCAATTCTTAGTACAATCCCTAAATTGTTCGAGAGCATCGTTACAGATTATATGACTTTTGACTGCTCAGGGCTACTGATCTCCAACCAGTTTGGCTTTTCATCCGGAAGGTCGTCTGAACTCAATTTGATCACCTATACCAATACTCTGTCTAAAGCTCTTGATAGGGGTAGTCAGGTCGACTCCATCTATACCGATTTCTCCAAGGCTTTCGACAGGGTTAATCATGGGCTTCTAACCCACAAACTCAGTAGGTATGGTTTCGGAGGAGCGATTCTGAAGTGGATTGTCGATTATCTGACAGGCAGATACCAAATAGTGAGATTCAAGCACCATTATTCTTTTGAATTTCCTGCAACCTCGGGTGTGCCCCAAGGCTCACATCTTGGCCCCTTACTTTTCAACATGTTCATTAATGACATCACTTCATGCTTCCACTACAGTAATGCCCTATTATTCGCCGACGACCTAAAGCTCTATCGTATTGTGAATTGTGTTGATGATGCCGCTGAGTTACAGAGCGATATCTGCAGACTTGCTACCTGGTGCTTAACAAACTGTATGGGCCTAAACATAAACAAATGTCATATCATACGTTTCACTCGATCCCATCAGCCTGTCATTTTCGATTATACCATCAATGGACAACCCCTGGACGCTGTCGACCGTGTCAGGGACCTTGGAGTAATTCTTGACGAATCCCTAACCTTCACTTACCACATAACCTCCATTGTCAACAGGTCTACCAAAATGTTGGGATTTATTAAGAGGACAACTCGTGACTTCACTAGTCTGAGTGCCATCAAAATCCTATATTGCACACTTGTTAGAACTCACCTCGATTATTGTTCCTCTGTCTGGTCACCACATTATGTAACCCAGATATCCAAGATTGATCGTGTTCAAAAAAGCTTTCTTAGATATGTTTCTTTCAAATCTAATTTCTTTAGTGATTATGCCTCAATTGAGAGTTATCTCAATATTCCATCTTTCTCAAATCAGTTTAGTAGTCCCCACTCGCCTTACGAGACAGGTAGCTACTTTTCATATTCCCTACCATCGTACCAACATTGCTTATTTCAGCTATATCCCAAGATCCCTTAGAGCGGCAAATTCCCTCGATATTGACATCTTCTCAACGCCTCTTCATAAGTTTAAAAATCAACTGTGTCAGTGACCATCTTGTCATTTTATCTTCCACTTTTACACTGACTGTACTTGTATTTTTACTTTCCATTTATCTTTTTAATGTCTTCAATATTATCAATATCATATATGTTGTGTCTGTTGTTGTATTACTCACATAATGTATATCTTGTATTATTTTTTAATTGGGTTTGCCCGTATTAAACTAAAATAAAAAATATAAATAAATCTATCAGTCTGAAATGATGATTATTTTTTATAACATTTGAGACATTTTATATGGCGAATGTCTCATACCTAAAAATGGTGAATGCGCGGTTGAATATTTGGTGGTTGCGAGATTGACTATTTGGTGAATGTGCAAGTCTATCTTTTGGAGAATACAAAAAATTGTTTTTGGTGACAGTGACGCTTTAGCGTGTAACTATAAAATTCAATAATAGAACCAATTGAAGGGTACTTATCAAGTAGAAAGAAAGTAATATTTCCTAACTTGAACTGACGAAAACTGTCACAACAAACATTTAGTGCCTGAACATTCTGGTACTTTCTCAAATTTTCAAACAAGGGGTGTAAAATTATATCACAATTATTAAAATGTATCCCACAGCAATATAATTCGCCAAAATGCAGCGCTCAAACTTCAAGAATTACAAATTAGAATAAGCTACAGTAGATGCTCAAAATGTCAAACATAGGTATGGAAACCTTTATTTTCATTTCAGCAGAGCATTGGCGAGGTATTTAGTTATCGTTGAAGTCAAGATCGAACCAATTTAACTTTAACCGCGAATCAACCAAAACGGACGCATGAAATTACTCTCGAGAAAATCAGGTTTGAAATGAAGTGATAATTTGGCGAGGATGACAGAGAGGAAGAGAAGAAGTCATTATAATTTAATATACTGAAGGATGATGTCCTTCCTGTTATACAGGGTTACCAACTTATACTCCGTAGTTTGATACCTCTGTTGTCCTGAAAGATAAGCAAAAAAGCTTTATGTGAAAGTTACAGATACACTCAATTTCCACAGTACAAAACATTTCTCCGATATTGGATATAACATAAGTACACGCGGTCTTCACGTCTATTTCGAACCCCCTCCCTCCACTTCTTTATCTATCGTTCAATTTATAATTTCAAAAAATTATCCTATGTATTTCTATATATGTGATTTCATATATTATTATGTGAGCAGAAAAACAGTTGAAGATCTGAAAAAAGTTTTGGGCACCAAATATATGTTTTTGAAAATGAAACACCCTCGGGAACAGCCTATATATTTTGTCACTTTTGGATAGAGTTTATTTTTCTGATTTCAAATATATATATATACATATATCATGTTATTTCTGATAAATTTCTAGATATTTGACGTTGAAATTTTCTCTCGAATTAGCAAGAATAAAAAAATATTCTTGGTCAACGATTTCCAAATATTGTGTTCAATCACGATTTTCCATATTTCTCCATCGAAAAAACCTAAATCTCTTAAGGCATGTCCTATATTTCTGAAAAATGGAAAAGCCACGAATTAGACAAAAAATAGAAAAGAAAATAGTCTATCCAATTAGAACATCAAACATAGTTTGAAATGAATGTCTGGTAGACTACGAGCAGAAAACACCACGCAGAACATTGAATTGTATCTACTCGTAGTCCATGCACCTATTTACACTGTGAATGCAGATCGCAAATGTTTCTTCCTTCCTAAGAAGTGACAAATTCACATCGAGAAAGGCACGCTTTTAACGACCCACAGACCGGTTTCGGGCTTATTGGCCCTCATCAGTGCAGTGTCGTTATCCGAGTAGAGACCGTGAGATCTCCACTCGAAGCGTTGCCTGTCCCAATGCATTTTCGTCGCGTCTATTTGACCGCACTGAGCCGCGTTTCAAGAGATAGTTGGAAGTGGCGACACCATGCGGCAGAAGAAAGAAACACTCCAGAAACGAATCTTCCAAGTCACAGACCAAGGAAGTGGCTGAAAGCTCGACTAAGCTAATAAATGAATAAATGAAAAAGCCGTGAATTGGTCAAAAATTTTAAAAGGAAAAATGGTCTATCCAATTATATTTCAAACAGGGTTTCAAACTATACGTGAAGACCCTGCACGCGTTAAAATCTTTGGATGACATGTTCCTGAGACAATTTTGGGAAAAAAAAACTTGTGTGAGCAAATACTTCGTTTTGCAGATACAAGGTGTTGAAAACCAACGATATTTTGGAACATTTCTATACAATTCTACTTTTGAATGAATAAAGTTGTTTATTTGAACGAGATCTATCACATACTCAAATACTCTTTATTGTCCGAAGATACATACATCTCATTGACAAAGTCTGGAATCCTAAATATAAAAGGTAAAAAGGCAAAAAGTTAATAGTGCCAATATACACACAAATGTTAACAAAAAAAATCAAATTCATATTATTTATTGAAATTTATGTCTCGTTTCGAATTATACCGAGAATTCTTTATCTATCAATTTCAAAGTGTCTGATACATAACTTCTGAATTCACTTTAAAACTGGAACCTATACTCTTTGCTGGACCTATTTCGATGTTGATGACAACAGGTGAGAACATTCAAAAGAGTACGGCTACAGCGAGGGCTACAGTTTTATAAGCGGATTGCTGCTTGCATCAGTTTAATATCACAGTATCACCTAAGAGAAGACTCTTTGGTATCACAGAATGCAAGGACGCACTACCTCGTACGCACTTGCGCACTTCTTCTATGGTTCTGTATTCCTGGTTGCGTGATTACTGGCGCTAGCAGGCGTATGTGTCAAGTTTGTTTATGTACGTTGGTGTCAATATCAATAAAATTTGTCCAAACTAAACTAAATCAATCAATCAATCAGTAATTCACATAAGGAATTGTTGGAGAAGTATTCAAATATCATCTTGAATATGGAAATAAACAGTGCCTACTTGATATCGAATCGAAACCAGCTGAAATTATAGAGACCGCTCAAGTTACAATTTTTACAAGACTTCCTGCGAAATGAAAGTATTCGGAGTCGTATGAAAAATAGTGTACAAAACTCGTTGGAAAGTGCATTTCCTTCACTCGTTACGTTTCCGCACTCACCGCTACGCGTCTCGTGCTGAACGACTACTCGTGTGAAATATGTCACTTTCCACACTTGTTGTGTAATATACTATATCATGCCATAGGATAGTGGTGTCATCCGCATACATTGTTAATTTACCCTGGATATCCAACTGATTCAGATCGTTGACATACAACAAGAATAATAGAGGTCCCAGAACCGAACCCTGTGGGACACCAGAGTTGACAGCACATTCATTGGATTCAATTCCATCTAGTGAGACTTTTTGGCGACGTTCAGTTAAGTAAGATCTAAACCAAGACAATGCATTGCCTCTGAATCCATTTATACTTCAAGGTTATTCAGCAGTATTCTGTGATTTACGCAGTCAAGCGCCTAGGTTACTTAGTTTTTGTATGTTTTCAGCAAATTCACTTAGCGCCCATGGAGCTAAGTATAACGTGCATTGATATAGAAAATTGTGAATATCACCTCCAGCATTATTGGGGAAATGTATCTTTTTTATTCAAAAAAGATGACAATGTTCAGTGATTTTTCTGTTGAAACAATAGGAGAGTAGCGCCACCAGGTCTAATTTTAATGATCGTGTAGAGTAACAAAAACGACAAAAGTAAGCATTGACGTTTCGCTTTAAATCTTCGTCGCATTATTGGTCGTGCATCGTCCTCCCTGTATACACAGTGAGAAAAAAATTACACCAGCTCACGACAGCTAACACCGACTGGTGTCACCTGAGGTCCTGATTGTAGTAGTGTCAGTAAATACCGGCATATTATTCACCACTGTAGGTGTTATGTGACCTTTTCCATAGGTGTTTTTGATAATCAAACTCAGTTGCCAGTAACACCAGTGTAAGTGCTGAATTTAGCAAAATTGACACTTTGGTGGTGTATTTATACATTTCCGAAAGTCTGAATCCTACCTCCACGAAATTCTCTTCGGTGCGTTTAAACACTGAACAGGTACATGCAAATACTTTTCTGGTGTGAAGTAACACCATAACATGAGTGTGTTTATGTGAGTTAGTGCTTTTCTTCACCACCTCCGGTGTTTTTTTTATCAAGTTGGATTACCTATTGAAATATAATTCATTTGATGATAAACTAAAGAATCTATGGACAATTCGGATGATGACGAACTGTTTCGGTTCATTTATCCTGATCAGTGGCACTAGGGCCTAGGCGTATTGATACTGATTTACAAATGAATGGATTCATTTCAATATAGGAATACATCCTAATATTTCACAATTTTAGTTACTGAGACAAAATGTTTAAGGTACATAATATCTACTATATAGATCTACACTATAATATTACATTTAATTTAATATAGGCTGTCAGTTTAGATTTGAACTGATGGAGATTTGTGGCATTCTTTATATCTTGGGCTAACTTATTATATTCATTTAAACCCTTATACAATAATATTCTCATGGAGTTCGATAAATTACATCTTGGCAGGTGGAAGTCATCGTTATGTCTTGTTTCATAATCATGTGCACTATTTCGATAAATTATAAAATCCTCGAAATAAGTTGGTAGCATGTTATTAATTATCTTGAAAATAAATATCATTGAAGTCCTGTAAAATCTGTCTTTTATAGATAACCAACTCAATGTATCAAGCATGAGACAGATACTAAAATAACGATTGCAAATCAAAATCATCTGATATTTGATGCCCAATATTGAATTCAGGTACGGTAGGAAGGACGTCAGTGCCACCTATTGACAAAAGTTCTAAGGTTCTAAGATCGAACAGATGAGCGCATGAAATTCACACAATTCAGATGCCTATATACATACAATATTTTGATTAATTTATATCAAATCGATTCCATCGTGATATGACACGGCGTAACTTGGTGTTAAATTTATATAATAGGTGTTTTTCACGTTAACGTCAATGATAGCACCATTGAGATTATAAAATTTCAACCATCTGATGTTTCTTATGATTTTATGTTTCAGAATCGTTCTACTTCACCTCGACTTCACCACATTCGTGTCATTTTTCACTATACTAAGATCGGAATTAACACCACTTAACACTCAATTGTGAAATGTATAATAAAAATGATACAACTTTGATATTCGGGTGTTGTATTCGTCGGAGTTTGCTCTGAAATCCATTTGATTGTAATTACACCCAAGTTTTGTTTACTGCGTAAAAATGATATTTTTGAAGAATTTCGATCAGAAATCGAGAACGCGCGATCGATACAAAAGATGGTTCTCAAAAACATTTTCCTCACGTTTCTGGTTCCAATTTGGCACGCGAATTATTATCAGAAATAGCTTGACATTGGAGTTGGCCGGTTTATTTTCGTTTCGAAACACTCCCATTTCGTAACATTATCACACAATTTTCATGACAATTTCGTGAAACTGGACGTTTTGTTATTCTCCACAGGCAATTTGAATGATACAGAGTGCTATAGATAGAGATATGATTGAATTTTCGATTAGGCGGCATTTCACATTTCTACCGAAAAGTATAGCCTAATTAACCAGGAAATTGAGCACGATTATTACGTATGGGGAATGTGAGCGTGCGGGAAATGTGTTGAAATTGATTGAAAACTGTTATCATAACAGCTCGATTGTGATTTGACCCAAATAATCATCAACTGTCATTCGAGAGATATAACATTTGAA
This sequence comes from Chrysomela aeneicollis, assembly GCA_029955515.1. NCBI lineage: Eukaryota > Metazoa > Arthropoda > Insecta > Coleoptera > Chrysomelidae > Chrysomela > Chrysomela aeneicollis. The sequence goes on along the minus strand of JARUHQ010000018.1, from coordinate 3,653,216 downwards.
ATATCAAAAAAAGAAAGGGCTATTACCTCGGCTATTGTAAATCAATAATTGCAAGCTTAATTTTCGAACATTTTCGGCATCATCAACTGTTACAACTACTTGTATTTATACAGGGTGCCCGTTTTCCGAGCTCAACCAGGGGATCTCAGTTATTATAAGAGTCAAGGTCGGTTAAATTAGGGCAAAGTTGCGCATTTTCATGCTGAACAATTATCTGCAAAGAAATTTGGGGTATCATTTTTAGTTTCTGAGTTATCGAAGAAAAAACGGAAATTTGTAGCTTTCGTTTTCATATTTTCAAGCGAAAACCAAGAGAACTACAGAAGTTTTTAATTGGGACGTTCTTCAGGAACTTTTTCACAAGGAATCTGAATCTGTCATCGTATTTTCCAAGGCGTTCTTGATTTCATACATACAACACTCAACTTTGGTTTTTCTTATGGTCGCCATATTGGATTTTTGCATTTTTGAAAAAATGTTTTTTTTCTGATTACTATGACGTATCACTCGATATGTTCGTTTTTGCGAAAAGTGCTTTGGAAACAATGCCAAAAATTTTGTTTAACAAACTAACTTCTGATAGTTCAATTGAACTTTTAAGCTTACTTGCGTAAAAACCAAGCTCATCTTGAATTCGGAACTTTTTCTTCTCAAAACAAAGATGCTCGAATATTCCAATTCACTTCTAAACACAATTTTATTCTTCATCCCGAGTTCTGTATAGCTCAATCGATAGGTACCTACAATTCCAAGAATCAGATCTTAAAAGAAAGAATACTGGATTATTGTTTATGGGAAATGAAGAAATATTTCCTAAAATTGTACCCATCGATGATATTGCTGAGCTGGGAAGAAGAACGAGTGAAATTGTGTCTAGAAGAGAATGGTGGAATTTTCGAGCATTTCTTATAACTTTGTTATGTATTCGATAATTTTGTTTCGTTTTGCGAAGAAAAAACGTAACAGCTTTCCTGTTCGTTCCTAACTTTGAACCTTCGTTTTTATGAAGGTAAGCTTGACAGAAATGTGAACGTTCCTTATCCTCAATTGAACTATCAAAATTTATTTTCTATTAAACAAAATTGCTGGCGTTATATTCAAAGCACTCTTCGTAAAAACGGTTTTTTCTCCATTTTGATTAGCATGTGAGATTCAAACATATCATGTGTCACATCATTGTATTCAGAAACTGACAGACTTTTCAAAAATGCAAAAATCCAATATGGCGCCCATAAGAAAATCGAAGTTGACTGTTGTATCTCTGACATCTAGAACGCCTTGGAAAATACGATGACAGATTTAGATTTCTTGTGAAAAAGTGCCTCAAGAACGTCCTAGTTAGAAACGTCCAGTTCTCATGGTTTTCGCTTGAAAAAATAAAATCTAAAATTACAAAATTCAGTTTTTTCCCATTAATTCAAAAACTAAAAAGGATACATAAAATTCTTCTCTCACATAATTGTTCAGCATGAAAATGCTCAACTTTGCCCCAATTTAACCGACCTCGTATCTCATAATAACTGAGATCCCCATGTATAGCTTCGTGAGATATGTAATAGTATATTATACTCCTATGGACTAAAGTGTTATTTTAAATCACGAGACAAGAAGTGTACGGGAGGGTTATAATTTGTCGAGGGATTCAAAAACACTTTAGGATAAGATTAGGATATTTTCTCGGATATTTTTATACATTGTGGTAGATGATTGATTTGTATTACTCCATTATGAAATAAATTTCTCATTGAACTCATTTAATTGCTTGTTTCAATATAAAAATTCATCGAACATGCTAATCTTGCTAATATTTTTGAAATGGGAACCAGTTGACATTGTAAGTATTGAAGTAGGATGTTATTCACGCTTTTAAAAATAAATATCATGGTTTGTACAACATATAGAATCTCATCGATCTTCAACCAATTTAAACGATTTGTCATCAATTCCACACTAGAATACTTATTACAACCCAAAATTACTCTCATAGCCTATTCTGAATGATTTGTAACCGACCAAAATTTGCTTTGGAGCATCCGGTTCAAATTAATGAATAACAGTAATGAAAATGTGGTAGAATAAGTGCATTGTTAACTATGAAAACCTATTTTATCACCTATCTGTTTAGATATATAATCTATATGACTATTGAATTTCAGTTCATTATTCAGTATGAAACCAAAATATTTGATTTCATTCACACTTTCTAGGCACTGGTCATTTATCTTGACACTCAAATTAAGGGTAAGACCGGATTACTAATAAACATAAATTTAGACTTAGTTTCATTCACTTTCAATTTGTTAATTTTGAACATCTCAGACAACTTTTTCAATTCGAAATTAATTGTGTGTATCATCTCCAAAAAGGTGTATTTTACTTGGCTAATTGCGAGGCTAATTGCATGTGGGGTAAACATAAATGTTGATATTAATTGAAATTAAGTTGTTTTTTATAGTTTAATATAGTTCTCAATACGTTACACTTTTGTTGCATCCTTGTTATATTTGTGAATTTTTGAAAATAAATTTCTAAATTTAGCTTTTATAGGGATTTAAAGTAAATTATAAATCCCTAGGAATTTGATGTACAACTTTTCTCCAGAAAATAGGGATTTATCGTACCCTTTAAATCCCTGAAGTGCATAACTGATTTATCATTATACCTATTCTCGTGTATCACTGAAAAAATAAGGTATCTTTCGAAAATCTCATACAGTGAGTCTGTAAGTTGGCTACAGATGGGAAACTTTTTCATTATTAATTTCACGAAAAAAAATGATTCTTCATAAAAAGTTCTGCATGGTCTGAAACCCAAAATGCAACTATAAGATATCAAATTCTATCAATCGTATACTATGTCAAAAATATGAATTTTACTCAAGGTTGAGGTATCTTTATTTCACAATATCGAAAATTGTTACCGTGAAAAGTTGCTCGGAATTAAAAAAAATGTTTTAATATGCAATTACATCATTTTAATTGAAAAAATTATTTTTCTATATATTTTTCCCAAATTACCAATACCGAACATTCATTATTTTTATTTATTACAAACGAGATCACAAATATGTTGACCTTTCTGTTCCATTTTCATGTAAAATAATTACTGTCTGACATCTCTTGTCATCTTAGATTATATTTTCCTTGATATTGTAGAGATATTTCGGGAAATGAAAAAATATTATAAACTTTTGCAACTGCATTTTTGAACATCGTTAATTTCGAAAACTTTTCATAACAACAATTTTCGATGATGTGAAATATAGTGTTACTTTACCCTTGTGTGGATATAACTCGATATCTGATGGTTGCATCTTGGATTGTAGGCTATGCAGAACTTTTTATCGAGAATAACTTTTTTCGTTACATCAATGATAAAAAAGTAACTCAAACTTCAGCTCATTATTTACTACCATCTTTCGAACTTTGTATCATCTTTCGAACTTTGACATACTCAATGAAGAGAAATCATCATAAATTTCCCTGAAGCGAAACTCAGTTTGCCCTGCTTGGTAACTTTCATCTCATTAAGGGATTTAATAGTCAGTGCATTGTTCGTTGGTTGTGGATGACATATAATAACGTGATATAAAAATCCCGAGATTGCTACTGATGCGGTGGTTGTATAATGATCAGATGCAAAATCCACTTGGGGAAAAATGCTTGAATTATCCTTAAGCGTGGGGAAAAACAACGTGGTGTGTATACTTACCTACTACACCAAAATTGTGCGTTAATGTGACTATTGTGAATGGTACTATTGTTTTTGAATGAATTCTGTTTTGTTCTTCAATTGATCATTTGAATTTCGAGAACTTCAGGCGAGAACAAAATTTTTCCTGTTACCCCACGTTGAGCGCCAACAAAATTTTCCCTGAAAAAATGGATTAGCCATAAATTGGAAAAAAAATTTTGAGAGAAAAATAGTCTATCCAATTAAAAATATCAAACATAGTTTGAAATGAATGTCTGGTAGACTACGAGCAGAAAACAACTACTTTCCTGGTAAATACCACGCAGAACATTGAATTATATCTGTTCGTAGTCCATGCAACGATTCACACTGTGAATGCAGATCGCAAATGTTTCTTTCTTCCTAAGACGTGACAAATTCACATCGAGACAGGCACGCCTAACAACCTACAGACCGGTTTCGGGCTTATTGGCCCTCATCAGTGCAGGGTAGTTATCCGAGTAGAGACCGTAAGATCTCAACTCGAAGCGTTGCCTGTCCCAATGCATTTTCGTCTCGTCTATTTGACCGCACCGAGCCGCGTTCCAACAGACAATTGAAAGTGGCGACATCATGCGGCAGAAGAAAGAAACACTCCAGAACCGAATCTCCCAAGTTTTACAGAACTTGGAAGTGGCTGAGAGCTCGACTAAGCTCAATAAATGAAAAAATGGATTAGCCATAAATTGGAAAAAAAATTTTGAGAGAAAAATAGTCTATCCAATTAAAAATATCAAACATAGTTTGAAATGAATGTCTGGTAGACTACGAGCAGAATGGTATTTACCAGGAAAGTAGTTGTTTTCTGCTCGTAGTCTACCAGACATTCATTTCAAACTATGTTTGATATTTTTAATTGGATAGACTATTTTTCTCTCAAAAAATTTTCCCTGTTACCCCACGTTGGGCGCCAACTAAATTTTCCCTGTTATCCCACGTTGGGCGCCACCGAAATTTTTCCTATTACCCCACGTTGGGCGCCAACAAAATTTTCCCTGTTACCCCACGTTGGGCGCCAACTAAATTTTCCCTGTTACCCCACGTTGGGCGCCACCGAAATTTTTCCTATTACCCCACGTTGGGCGCCAACACAATTTTTCCTGTTACCCCACGTTGAGCGCCAACAAAATTTTCCCTGTTACCCCACGTTGGGCGCCAACTAAATTTTCCCTGTTACCCCACGTTGGGCGCCACCGAAATTTTTCCTATTACCCCACGTTGGGCGCCAACACAATTTTCCCTGTTACCCCACGTTGGGCGCCAACGAAATATTTTCAATTTCGCGAAACAAATAGAACGTTTTCTCTCGACTAAACCCCCCCGAACCCAACCAGGTCTCCGTGGTGCCCTCGTCCCGCCTGCTCGCCCTCCTCGTTTGAGGCGTATATACTATCAAAATCCAAGTCTCTTCTGATCCAGAGTAAAAAAACGTGGGTGTAATTTCAATCAAATGTATTTGAGAGCAAATTTGTGTCCTTTTTATTATACATTTCGCAATTGAGTGTTGAGTGGTGTTAATTCCGATCTAAGTAGTGAAAAATGACACGGATGTGGTGAAGTAGAATGACACACCCACCCACAGCAGTGAATAATATGCCGGTGTTTTATAGATGGATACAATTAATGCTGAAAAACAGAATCATTGTGGCGACTCTCAAGGAAGAGACGGTCAGGATGACAGTCGAAAAAGGTTGTCCCTAAGGGGGTGTTCTATCGCCTTTGCTGTGGTAATTGGTCGTCGACAACCTGATAGTCAAGCTACATGATTCTGGTTTCACAACTCAAGGTTACGCCGATGACTTGGTTGTCACCATTAAGGGCAAACATGACGGGATTATTTCCAATCGCATGCAAGTAGCCCTAAACACAATCAGAAGCTGGTGTGCAGAGGAAGGACAGTGCTGGGAAGTTAAATATTTGGGCGTAATAATCGACTAAAAACTGACATGGAACAGCCTACTCAAGCACATTATTTCCAGAGCTATAGCGGCAAGTTGGACGTGCCGCAGAGTCTTTGGCAGGACATGGGGTTTGAAACAAAAAATGAACTATTGGTCATACCAAACGATCATTAAACCCATGGTCACCTACGCTTCATTGATATGGTGGCCAAAAATGCAACAAATTTCGGCAAAAGTCAAGCTGCAGAAAGTGCAGCAACTAGCTTTTCTGGGAATCACAGGGGCAATATTCACGTGCCCCACTGCAGCCTTAGAAGTAATGCTGATCCTTCCACCATTGCACCTGTGTGTAGGTAATGAACGAAGCAACGATCAGTGCCTTCAGACTGAGCCAGACAAAAATCTCAAATCAGGAAATCGAATTGGACACTTGAAGATTTTGGAAAATATTTTCCTAGAATCCATATCTAAACCGACAGATATCATGCCAGTTAGGTACGACTTCGAAATGCAATTTGAAGTGGCCATAAACAACCACCAAATTTGCACAGAGAACGGACCTCAACTGGGAAGGGATGCATTAGTATGGTATATTTCACTAAACACTCGAAAAACAACTCAATAAACTCTCAGTTAAATCACAACGATATTCGCTTTACAAATCTCGATGTTCACAAAACTAGTTTTCTTTCTAAACTCAACTCTTTCCAAACTATAACTGACTGTCCGTGCCGATCCGTTCCTTTTATATAGGCACAAGTTATTCGTTCTCGTAAAATCACCCACTCTCCAGAAATAACAGGAAGTAACTAGAACTACAGCGATGAATCATCCGCTAATTATTGGTACGCTGCGCCGTGTCGGCGAGTGATGTTATCGCGAGGCCATAAATCACGACCTAGACGCGATCTGCCGAGATAATGACTTCCAGTCTTCTTGAAAGCACAGCGCATAACAATATATATTCTATCAGATAGCCAAGCAACACTAAAAGCTCTGAAGTCTGAAACTGGCGGTAAGATCGTTTATCGAAGAAGATTTCTGTTGCTCAAGTATTTCTGTGGTTCGCATCTGACGGGTTTGAATTGAAACGACATTAAAACACAATATTTTCAGTGAATCTGGAATAATTATTGACATTTTGACTCTTCTCAGTCATTTTTCATCTAGAACAGATGAAACTGATAAAAAGATGACTGATGCACAGTTTCTGTTTTACCGACACAAGGTATGTCGCCATCTCTGAAATATTACTACGATATACCAAGAAGGCAAAGGTATACAGTTTATTCTAGTGCTTTTTAATAGGAAGCTGTTTCACCATCCTATATCCACCTTGCTTGGGACTGTAAACAATCCCTGAGACAACTGGCAGCGAATGACCAGGTCACTTTGATGTGGGTGCCGGGTCATAAGGGAGTTGAAGGCAACGAAGAAACAGACTGCCTTGCCAAAGAAGGGGCAAATACACAATGTATCGGCCCAGAACACTTCTGTGGACTTCCCAAAGCCCACTTGAGAGAAGAGGTTCGACGTAGGTAAGCGGATGAAATGAAATCTCACTGGAATAAAGTGCCAGGTCAAAGACAAGCGAAAATGCCTATCGCCAAGGAAAGCTAAGCAGCTTCTCGAGTTGGACAAGAAAGACTTGAAACTGGTAACGGGACTTGAAACTGGACACTGCCCTCTGAGGTATCACCTCAAAAAGATGGGCAAAACAGAGATTGATAGTTGCCGCTACTGCGAGAACTTCGCTGGAACTGCAGAATATTTGCTTTTCGAATGCCCAGCACTCTTCTGCAAGATGCTCAACTTCCTGGAAAGGGCCTTCCTAGAGCCCTCCGATATCAGGAACCTAGCTCCCAGGAAACTGATAAACTTTGCACGAAGTCTTGGAATCCCGGGCCTCGTATAGATTGAGGGTTATGCACAAAAGATCTCACAGGTCGAGGTGCTTGAGAGGCTGCACAGCCTTACAATCTACAATGACGGTGTTTACTAACACTAAAACAATCAGGACCTCAGGGGACACCAGACGGTGATAGCTGGTGCGAGCTGGTGTATTTTTTCTTCAACAAAAAGCCTCTGAAGGAAACATTTTTCAACGATCACTAAGATGTTACGATCATTCATGGAAACTGCATGATAAAACTCTATAGAATGCATACATGTTGCTTCTGATTTGCTACCTAATTTTAGCCAGAGCGATTTCGCAAAGTTGAACCTCACTGAAAATCAGACGAGTCGATTCAGAGTATGGTAATAATACAGAAAAACGGTGATAAAGAAGAGCCACAATGATTCGAACGATAGAGAATCCTGAAGCAATTCGAGTTTCATCGGACGCAAAATTACACCACATGATGAAAATCGAAACCAAGAATATTAATATTCCCATGGCAAGCCTCGATCTCGAATTCCGTTCATCCTGGCCTCCCTAATTAAACACGGGATATCATAGATTCCCGGACCAACTTGATTGCTGATTCGTTTTAATGGCATTCGTTCCCTGAGGCAGCCAACCCTGTTTCATTTGCATCCAGGGGATTATTCATAATTCGAAAAGGACGAATGATGATGATGACGATGATGAGAAAAAATATCATTATAATGCCATGTTTATTTCAGGTTGAATCGAGTTGAATGGAATAAATAACTCGGATGATGTAGATTGTAGATTGAGGAGAATTTCAGTGATTATATATAATGAAGCGAAACAAAAATGGAACAAAAATAGCCGTGTCAGTTTTAAGGACGTTAAAAAATACGAGTCTATCATACTTGGGATCTATATCGAACGATTACAGAAATGTAGGGTGGGAAAATCGAGATTTTTCAACTTTGTCGAAACTATTTATAATTGGTTGAAACGGCTTACATGTCCCTTTCTCAACTTTTTATCCACTATCGATTGATATTTAATTGAATTCTGAATTTTGAACCACCCTATATTTTTCGAATGGATCGAATACGCGGTATTCAATTTTTTGTCTGTTAGCAATACTGTTATCAGCGAAAAAAAGAATACTATAGTAGTAGTATATAGTTCTCTAATAAAGCAGTTAGCAATAGTGCCAACTTGAGTTTGATCAGCATCACGTATATTTTGAACCCCCCCTTAACTTGTTTATCTATTGTTCAATTGCTTTTCTCAAAATATGATCCGATGTGATTTGTTTTGTATTTTTATAAATTGAATACCCTATACATTTCGTCACTTCTGGATAGAGTATATTTTTCCAATTTCAAATATACATACATATATAATGTTATCTTGAATAGATTTCGAGATATCTTACGTTGAAACTCAGATTTTATCCAGATTTTTTCAGCTAATTAGGACGTAGATGGTTGGAGTTGCTATGAAAATAATTGAAATATATGTTGTCAAATTGATGAATGTTATAAAATGTCAGCCATTTGAGAGATTATTTGTCATAATGGGTTTTAGTGATAGGGAAAAATGTGATATATCATCAGTATATTTGGAAAATAATAAAAATGTCAAAGCCGCACAACGGAAATATAGTGTTTTATATATGGTCTATAGCGTATGCCTCAAGAGAGTTAGGTTTTTCCGATGGAGAAATATGGAAAATCATGATTGAGCACAATATTTGGAAATTGTTGACAACAAGTATTTTTTTATTATTTCTAATCCGAGAAAATCCGGATGAAATCTGAATTTAAACGTCAAATATCTCGAAATCTATGACATATTATATTGCATTCATCATGCTACCCTGACCATCTTTGTCCTAATTATCTGAAATAATCCGTTTTAAATCTGAAACTACCTCATCTCAAACTACCTCGAACTCTATTAGAGATAACATAATACATGTGTACTCAGAAACTCAGAAAAATATACTCTATCCAAAAGTGACAAAATATATAGGGTGTCCCGTTTAAAAAAATATATTTGGTGTCCATAACTTTTCAGATCTTCAACTGTTTTTCTGTTTACAGATATAAAATCTACCTACATGAAATATTAGGATCATTTTTTGAAAATTAAAATCGAACAATAGATAAAAAAGTTAAGGGGGTGTTCAAAATATACGTGAAGACCCTGTACATCAAAATAGAGGTATTGAAATGATTTCAATGCGAAATCAATTCAATACCCACGGTCTGAAACTGAAGTTCACATGACTCGAAACATCAAGGACGCATTCATAAAGGTATCCTGGAGTGATATTAGATTGCAATTAATCTCAGACATTGTCGCCTTTCGCCATTGTCGCTGTAAAATACTCAGATAAATGATTCGGTTAGTTCAGCATTACTTATACGTGGGAAGTTGAATTAAATCACATTCAGGGAGCTGGTTAAGGTGGCAATAGACCAAGCAAACATTGTTGTGGAACAGTTGCGCACCAATGTTTGCTTGGTCTATTCCCACCTTCATAGATTTTTGATACGAAATGAATAGCGCTAACTTAGCGAGCCTTTGCCACACTTTACATGATTATAGACGACAAACTCTCGATTAAGGTGGTACATCTTTGCTTTCCCACTATATACTATCAGTCGTAAACTTACGAAACATTTAGCTAACTTTTTTAAACAGATCTGTAAACCCTCTACCCAGTGGCGGATTAACGTATAAGCACTACAAGCACGTGTTTGGGGCCCCTGTTCTCCAAGGGCCTCCATTCTCTGCTGGCGTTTCATTTTATACCTACAAATTTAAAAAGTCATACCGGAGAAGAGATGGCAAATATGGTACTCAGTTATCTAGGGGGTTGCAAAATAGATATTGATGTGTAGAGGACAATCATATGATACTGCTGCTAATATGTCAGGACGATACAAAAGGGATGCAGCAAAATATTTTAGAGCATAATAAATATGCTGCATTTATACCACGCGTTACACATACTCTAAACTTGATTGGTCGCAGAGCTGTTGATTGTTGTACGATCGCAGTGATTTTTTTTCAACTGCGCAGTTGTTATACACTTTTTTTTCGGCTTCTACCTCACCGGTGGGCAGTTTTAAAGAAATTAATAGGCACCGATAGCGTTCTAAAGTCACTGTCGTACACTCGTTGGGAAGCTAAGAGTGCAATATTACAAACCTATTCGAAAATTTTAGATGCTTTAGATGAAATTGCTGAGGACATAAACCAAAAAGGGGAGACTAGGCTAGAAGCACAAAATATTTCAAACAAAATGCAAGAGTTTGAGTTTATATTTATGCTCACTTTGTGTAATGATATTCTACAAGATTTTCGTCGCACCAGTAAAGGGCTCCAAAAAGAAGGATTAGATCTTAAAACGTGTGCCAATTTGTATCATTCTTTATCAGATCATCTCGTTGAAATAAGGAATCATTTTGAAAAATTTGAAGGAGCCGCAAGAAAATTTTTTCCTAATGGGGAATATAAGGAAACTCGAAGACTAACTAGGAAAAAACAAGTAAATGATGGAAATGCAGAAGAAGTTGATTTGAATCCTAGAGACAAATTCCGCATTGAGACTTTTAATGTAATAATTGACACACTTAATGCTCAAATGCAAAGAATAAGTAAGGTATACCACGAAGTTTCACAAAAGTTTTCATTTCTTGCGGATCTAAATAAATCATGTTCAGAATATGAAAACGATATCCAATTACTGATAGAAGCTTACCCAGAAGACTTCAATGAAAACTTCCTCGGCGAATTTAATTTTTTTCTTAAATATGTTCGAATTAAATATGAAGCTTCAGAAACAAAGGTCACCCATTCCGATCTATATGAAATGATTATTGATGATAAAGTAAAGTGCGTTTTCCCAAACATAGAAGTGGTATTTAGAATCTTTCACAGCTTAATGATTACTAACTGCGCTGCTGAACGATCCTTCTCACAACTGAAAAGATTAAAAAACCCACAAAGAACAAAAATCTGTCGAGACAAGCTTAATTCTTTAGCATCAAAGTGTATTGAGGCAGACATACTCCGTCAGATAAATTTCGACGATGTAATCTCGGAGTTTGCTCTGAATAAGGCAAGGAAAAAAATGTTTTAAGTTTCAAATTAAACCTACTAACATTTTCTATTTTGATGAACTTTCATTTTATACTTCTTTCCAGCAATAGAGGGCCTACACAGCCTCTGTGCTTAGGGCCTCGGAAACTCTTAATCCGCCACTGCCACTACCATAACTTCGCCCCGGAAATCATGTATTGTGAAAATCTCTGTTAGCATCATCGACATCGATAATACAAGTTTCAGTGGTCGATGGGCGTTAACTTATCACTACCAAAAAAGGTGACAAGGGCTCTTGGTCTATGGCCCCTTTATCTGACAAATCCGTTGTCATCCGGCCTGGTTACCGGCGTAGAGACAAAGTAACCTGCTATTATTCTCTAATATTCACTTATTTTATCATTTATGGTTATATTTCACAACATTCACTTGACTTCCAACTTCGAGAACGCCGCTTGTCCTCAACTATGGCCGGGGCGCATATAAACATTCCACTATAGGATTCGGCACCCGCCTTCATTCCAATTGGTTGATTCAAAATTAGGTAATGACGGTGCCGAATCGCGTAGCGGAATGTTCAAACGGTGCCCAAATCCACAGTGGAATGTTATATGGTTTACGGTGCCGAAATAAAAAACAGTCAATGCTTTTATTGCATGCATGCTACCTAGGAAATCGATTTTAATCAATTATTTTCATACATTTCTCATTTATTCAATAATCGGTTGATGAATTGATCATCATTGAGATGAGTGTAGAAAGTCTCTGCTTTTTTTAGGAGATAGGTGGAACGAGCGAGGATAGGTATTTTCATAAGTTATTGGCAACATTTATAGGGTTGAACATCAAATGTTGGCAACGGCAATTAGGAGTCACAGAATTAGTTTGTATGTAATTCTGTGCTGGGAATACACGTACATCACTTGTGTTCGTTGAATACATATTCTACCTATTAGTGGTGAAGTGCGATGGATCAGCTCATTAAAGTTGATAATCTTCTTCATCGGGGAGAATTTAAAGAAGAAGAGGACATTGTGAAATGGCTCCATACATATGAGGAAGAGAGTAACACTTCGTGGCGATTAAATCATCTTTGGAAAATAGCGTACAATTTACATACAAGTAAGTTTAGTAAGTTACGGTTTTCGCTTGTTTATTGTGGTTCTGTATTCACAATTAGTATCAGATACACAGAGCTACCCTAGTGCTTTTTTTGTAATACAAGAACTTGTTCGAAAATCTAAGAAATCGTGTAACCAACTCAGCTTCTATCAGATATACTGAGTTATTTTCAGTTTCTTCAGAAATCGCCTTTTTCAAAATAGTAATTAATGTGCAGAAATTAATTAGGACTTTTCACAAGCCATTGGAATGAAAATCAGGTTATTTAAGGTATTTTGCAAATAAGTGTCATGCAACAAAATCCTTACGTTTTTGCACAAAATTCACGAACGAATTTTATATGAAATAAAAGGAATAACTAACAGTTTTAGATGGTTTTGCAGATCATCACATTGCTGAGGTCACCCTAAGAAACAAATTGAGTATACCTATTCAAACAATTCCTGATATAGGATATTTGTATAATTAATTCGAAAAATTGAAAAAAATTTGAGATTTTTTCCAATGGTTGTGTAACTTATGAATGTCACTGTATATCTATCTATCGAAGTTTTTCGTTACAATCGTGAATTAATTCCAGTTGAAAACTATTATTGCTGGAGGAGATTGAAAAAATGTGAATTTTGTTTTAGTTTCCTAAATTGAAGATATATATTACATTTTTCACAATGTATCTGTCATCATGTCATCCGAATCGGATGAATTGTTTGAATGAATTTTCAGAACGACATTTCTTTGTCATCACGGTTACCAGAGGGTAACTTCAGAAGAAAATAAAAAGAGCAAATCTAAAAATACACAATGTCGTGTGAAGATAGCTGTTCAAAAACGTAAGGTTTTTGTTGCATGACACTTTTTTGCAAAAAAACTTTTGTACAAAATAATCCCTCAGTCCATTCATCAAGAATTTGTTTGCATGGTTACAGAAATCATCAAGAGTGGTTGTCAGATAATAATTTTCAATATTGTCATATTTTGTTCGATGCGTTAATTAAACGGAATTTCTCACAAATAAACGTTCAAAATACTTCTTCAACCTGCTGCAAACCAATACACGAAGATACACGAAAACACTTTTCATCACCTCATTCTCATTCGAATCGCTCGTGAGAACTCTTAATTGATTCCTGCAAATGAATGACTATTTTGAAAAAGGCGATTTCTGAAGAAACTGATAATCACTCAGTACTGATAGAAGCTGAGTTGGTGACACGATTTCTTGGATTCTCGAACAAGTTCCTATATTAATAAAAAACACTAGGGGAGTTCTGTGTAATTGAGACAAACTAGGAATACAGAACCACAATAAACAAGCGAAAACGGTAACTCACTAAACTTACTTGTATGTAAATCGTACGCTATTTTTCAAAGATGATTTAATATGCCACAAAGTGTTACTCTCTTCCTCATATGTATGGAGCCATTCCACAATGTCCTCTTCTGTTTTGAATTCTTCCCGATGAAGAAAATTATCTACTTCAATGAGCTGATCCATCGCACTTCATCACTAATACCTAGGTAGAATATGTTTAAAACGAACACAAGTGTCACAAGTGATGTACTTGTATTCCCAGCACAGAATTATCAAACTAATTCTGTGATTCCCAATTGCCGTTGCCAACATTTGATATTCAACCATATGAATGTTGCTAATATCTTATGAAAATATGCCTATGCTCGCTCGTTCCACCTATCTCCTAAAAAAGCAGAGACTTTCTACACATACCTCAATGATGATCAATTCAACAACCGAATGTTGGATAAATGAGAAATGTATGAAAATAATTGATTAAAATCGATTTCCTAGGTAGCATGCGTGCAATAAAAGCATTGACTGTTTTTTATTTCGGCACCGTAAACCATATAACATTCCACTGTGGATTTGGGCACCGTTTGAACATTCCGCTACGCGATTCGGCACCGTCATTACCTAATTTTGAATCAACCAATGGGAATGAAGGCGGGTGCTGGCAATGCAATTCTCGGGGGCCCCTTTCCTTTACCGTTTTCTTACTTTTCAAAATATATTTTTTCTATTACAAAAGTCAAGTCGATCAGATCGACTCCTGCTTTTTGCTCTTATTGAATGAAGTGATTTTGATCACGAAAATATTTTCCCAACCAAAGAAAATATTTTTGTGAAGTAGGTACAATATAAGTTTAAATAGCAATTCTTTTAATTTTTTTAGATACAAAATCGTTAAAATCATCTTGGAAGTTGACCTTTTTCAACACATTAATTTTCAATCGCCATTATCGACAATGAATTTAAACGGTTCTGTGATATTGTTGAACGAAAACAGTTTTTTATTGATTTTATTTTGAAAAATTTCGTTCAACTGTGGCGTTTGATATCATCAGACTTCTATTATATTCGCATTGCTATCATTGAATTCGGAAAATTTGATTTTACCATATTATCAAAAATCAATCCAAACGATGTCGTGGCGTTTGATATCAAATCAAATCAATTTATTTTCCTTTAAACGACAAAAGTACATTTTGTTTAGGAATAGTCAGTCTAGAAGAATATATATTACAAAGTAATAATTCATATTTAAAATAAAAAATCTATCCAGTCACCTGTACAGACCGGAATGAGTAAAATTCGTCTATGAAATAAAAACAATGTTTCAACAGAAATGATTTAAAATTATATTTGAATTGTTCAACATTACAAGATGTTTTAATATCATGTGGTAAATGATTATAAATTCTGGGACCGATATAGTTGGGAGAATTTTGTGTAATTCTATACCTGGCAACAAGGGTATGAATTTCATTCTTTCTTCGAGTATTCATATTGTGCAAATCTTTGTTTGTTTTAAAATCATTTCTGTTACTGAAAATATAAACTGCCAATTCATAGATGTATAAACTAACAAGAGTTAAAATTCCATAAGTGGTAAAAATTGGTCTACATGAAGACATTCTAGAAGTACTAGAAATGCAACGTAAAATATATTTTGTTTGATAAAAACATTTTTGGCCATGGTTGAGTTGCCCCACAAGCAGATGCCATATCTCAGTCTCGATTCAACTTCTGCATAGTATATGCTACAGAGTTGGGCTCTGTCTAATACAGTTTTTAAGTTTCTAAACATGTACTGAATGGAATTCAATTTAGAGATCAAATTTTCACAATGTCTATGCCAATTTAGATGTTCGTCTACATGCATGCCTAAAAATTTCACTATGGTTTGGTTTGATAAGTTTGTATCATTTATATTCATTGAGAATGAATTAGTTTTATTCTGATAATTGTGGAAACGAATAATTTTAGTTTTCTGTGGATTCAAAAATAAGTTGTGATCACTGAAAAAATTGGAGGCATTAATTAGGGCAGCTTCACATTTGTTTTTTAAAGATTCGGTGTTCTTTGCCGACACAAGTAGCGATATGTCATCTGCATACGCGATAAAATTAGAATGCATTATTTAATAAATAATAAATAAAATAGGCCCTAATACGGACCCCTGAGGCACCCCTAGCGAAACCTGTCCTATTTCAGAGAAAAATGTTGAAATACGTTTATCAACTTCAAATTCAAGAGAAACACATTGACGACGATTTTTGAGGAAAAATAAGACCCATTTATTCGAGATTCCTCTCACACCACACGATTCTAGAATATTCAAGATCTTCACATGGTTTACGCAGTCGAATGCCTTGCTCAGGTCACATAATATAGCAGCAGGGCACTCGCCAGTGTCAATCATCTCTACTAATTCGTTTAAAAAACTCATCAAAGCAGTTTGAGTGGATTTACCCTCACAAAATACATGTTGCATGGGACTCAAAATATTGTGGGCATTCATAGAATTCAATAGACGATCCAAGAAGGCACATTCAAAAATTTTTGACACGCTTTTTGAATCGGTAACACTTTCCCTAGTTTTAAACTATTTGGAAAGCTACCTGTTGTAAACGAAAGGTTAACTAAAAATGTTATAGGTTTTATGATGGAATTCAAAACTTTTTTTAGAACAAAAGCTAGTATTTCATCCATTCCAGCAGATCTCTTGGTTTTCATTTTTGTACTCAACATATGCATCATTTCTTTTTCACTGAAGGGATCCAAAAGTGTAAGAATTTGATTTATTTTGACAAATGTTATCATCAGACTTCTATTATATTTGCATTGCTATCACCACATTCGGAAAAGTTGATTGTACCATATTATCAAAAATCAATCCAAACGATGTTATCTGATGTCCCCGCATCCATCATTTTTTCTATGGTGATATTACCGGATGTTAATAATCGGGAATGTCACGAATTAAACCTGTTTTTTCTTGGTGCGTTCAACATCAATTATGCCCCCGTGGGCCCCTAGGCAGTTGCCTAATCCGCCTTATGGATAATCCGGCCATGACTATGGTCGGAAGGCGAAAAAAAAAAGCCAAAATACATCAAACCTCCCCCCCCCTCACCTGTGACGGGCGCCTCGATGTCGATCATGGTCCTTTCGGCGCGCAGCAGCTGCGCCCCCTCGTTGATGATGCGCAAAGCTGCCGCCTCATCGATGCGCCCCTCGAGGATGAAGTGCTGCTTGAGGACGTCGGGACGCGGCTTGGCGGAACGCGCGTCGAACACCTCGGCGGCTGTCAGCTTGTGGCTCGGCGGGAACGGCACGGCTGCTCGGACGAATAGACACTTTTCAGATTCATTGTTCGCGCCAGAGACCCATACAGTATGGTGGAAATGTATGGAATAATAGTACATTGTTTACCGGGTAGGAAAAGCTTAACATTCCTGGGCGACTGTGAAGATTGCTAAGTCGAGGCGCAAGCCGAGACTTAGCAACACAGAGTCCAGGAATGTGGATTTTCCTACGAGGTAAACATACTATTTTTCCGCAAATCGTTTAAAATTCGACAGATATTGATTGATTTAAAAAAAAACGCGATAATTTTATTCGTATTGAGGTTGAATTGTCAAACTTGACGCTTATAAATTTAATTGCTGGTGTTCTCGAAAGTAAAATGATAAGTGATGATGAAATTTCCATTCCTGGGACTCCTCCAGAGCTGGTTGAGGCAGTGAATACTGCTTCATTAGAATTATTGCCAAAGAAATCAAGAGAAAAGTACGAAAATGCATACAGACGTTTTATGGATTATCGCATGAGTAAAAATACGAGTTCTCTCTCAGAAAATGTTGTAATGGCATACTTCCTAGACCTTTGTTTAAAGATGAAATCTTCAACATTATGGGCCAATTATTCAATGCTGAAGTCAACCCTTGCAATTAAACATAATGTAGATAAAACTTCGTTCTTTATTGAAACGGCAAGCTCAAGGTTATAGGGCAAAGAAATCTAAGATTTTAACGAAGGAAGAAATTGAAAAATTTATCCAGGAAGCTCCAGATAAAGAAAATTTAATGATTAAGGTTATTTACAAGGTTTTAATTTCTATTTAGATTGTACCTTTATTTATTTTTTAGGTGGCTGTAATATTTGGTATTTCTGGGGCCTGTAGAATGGATGAGTTAGTCCGAATGACTGTACACGATATAGAAGACCTAGAATCTAAGCTTTTAATCAGCATACCTGATTCGAAAACCAACAAACCAAGATCATTTGTAATTAATCAGATCTACTTGAATGTTTATCGAAAGTATGTTTCGTTAAGACCAGAAAATATGAACAGTGACCAATTTTTCTTTAAATATCAAAGCGGAAAGGGTTGTAGACAAGTGGTAGGAATTCATCAATTTAGAAAAATGCCCAAAATAGTTGATACTTATTTGAACTTGGTAAATCCGACAGAATACACTGGTCACTGCTTTCGTCGGTCTTCTGCAACAATATTGGTTGACTCTGGTGGCGACACAACTAGTTTAAAGAGGCATGGCGGATGGAAGTCATCAAACGTTGCTGAAGGATATATCGAAGAATCGCTTAACAATAAGGTTGAGGTGGCAAATAAAATTTTCACAGTACAAAATATTCAACAAAATAACCCTACCACCCCGCATGTTGTCCAAAATGTTTCTCATAGTTCTAACAGTGTTCCTCCAATGTTCAATCATTGTACTAACTGTCAAATTACTGTAAATATGTAGAACACTAACAACTGTACGGAAATATCATTTCCTTACAGTAAGGAAATGACATTTCCTCACAGTAAGGAAGTCCTGACTTTTTCTTCAAGAAATTTTGACAGGAATGTCAAAATTTCTTAGCGATTTGCGGAAAATTCATTTTCTCTAACGCATATGAATATTGAGGAAAACCCTGAGACAGGTCGATTTTTATTTTCAAATTGACATCTCTTGATATACATACGGAGTTTGCAACGTCATCTGCGTATAGTTGTGGTGATTTCATCGATTATTTTTTTAAATAGGAAGACACCCTGTTTGAATTTTATTCTGGAAGGTATATTCATTGTCTATCTGACCGTATACTGATATTAGGAGTTTAAAGTAATATAGGGTGAGAAAAAGTTGTTAATTATTTTATATTTACAACGGAAACCGTTATAATAAATAATCAAATTTGTGACCTTCTGCAAAAATACAATGTGATAGACAGAAAACAAATCATTCTTGAACTTTGCTATCGTTTCTGAATATATTTGTGAAATATTCACTCGTATTCGTTCTTTCAAATTATCTGATCTTTCCGGCTTCCTACATAAACTTTGCTCTACAGATAACCTCAGAGGAAAAAATCGAGAGGAGTTGAATCAGGAGATCTAGTTGGCCATTCGATTGACCCTCTCCAACCTATTTAGGTAATTGCGTACATTGATAGCATAATGATGTTGTAAATATAAAATAATGTTTTCACACTCTGTATCACTTTATTGTCCTGATATTAGTATATGGTCAGATAGGCGATGAATATACCTTCCAGAAAAAAAAAAAATAAACAGGGTGTCTTCCTATTTAAAAAATAATCGATGACGTCACCACAACTACGCGGATGACGTCACAAACTCCGTATGTATATCAAGAGATGCCAATTTGAAAATAAAAATCGACGTGTTTCAGGATTTTCCTTGAAATTGATATACTTTAGAGATAATGAATTCATTCCAAACATTTCCACCATACTGTATATCTAATAATAACTATATAGGTAACATGGATACCAGAGCTGAAGCCGAGAAATAAAACAAATGACAGTCTGCGGGACAAATCGCGAATATGCGCATGCGCAAGTTTGAATTAAGAATCGACATTCGTTTTCATAATGGAGGAGAGTAGCTTTCTAGTGAGCGACAAACGTATGATAATTATTAAACCTCAATCAAATGTGTCACGTAATCTTCAATTCGATGTTTTTATTTTATCATAACATATATTTTTCAAATATTCATTTATCGATGGATTGTTGGACGATTTTGGATAATGGTTGATGATAGATGCAAAAATGGATGTGATCTACAAAGCGATACTTGCGATTTGCATAGAAACCTTTGACGATAAAGTCATCGGAACAAGATTCGTGGGCTAATTTTTGATCAATCACTGTTATCACTCACTAATCACTTCTGTAAACAATCAGTAAGTACATTTATAACTATATTGACGCCCTTTTACATAATTTGAGTTAACAAATATACCTAACCTATGAAATTCTAAAAACGTCAGTGGATTTCAACTCGTCAAAACCCGCGCATGCGCACAATTCATCATTAGCAAGCCAGACAGTCTTTTGTTTTTCCAAAACTGGCTTCACTTTCGCGTAAAGAGAAGAATAGGTGTTATTCATATAGTTGTTATTATATATATGCAGAGACCACGGTTTATAGAGAGACGGTTGTCTGGTGAACTGCTGCAGGGTAGGGGGAAATACGTCATCAGCTACGTCACAAGAATGCTGTAAATGGCATTCTACCATTTCTACCATAGTGGTTTTGTTTACTTGTACAATATTTTATATGATTTTGACTGCTTTGAGGGCTGATTTTGTATTGTTATACTATCATGATGGCATGGATATTATTCAAGTCATTCTGATTTTTGATCCTGTCCTGTGTCAAGTATAAATAGTAAACAAGTAGGATGGAGTATAATGTAAACAACAATGGGATTTCATATTGTTTCATATTATAGATGACTGGAACTATTCAAACCCAACAATGGGATTTCATATTGTTTCATATTATAGATGACTGGAACTATTCAAAGTGTTGTTACAAAGAGAATATGGGTTGTTACTTGCAGAAGGAATCAGGGATAAAGCAAAGCAGGACAGAAATGATTTTCTCAAAAATGATGAAATAAGAGAATATCAGGTAAGGTTTAATTCTTTTTTGCTTTTAGCTGTTCCCATATTATATTCACCTCGATTTTCACCTATGGAACCTGACAAAACAATAACTGGAAGAAGTTTGAAGAATAAAAATGGAAGGATCTTATAGGTACAAAGTTGATATTTTATCACTCAAGGAAGCAAGGATTACCAGGGCACAGACAGAAACGCCTTTTCAACTTTTTTCGTATTATTATATAAAATTTTGTTACATATATTCTTATGTTCATACACCTAAGTACCTAAGTATTAAATTCTGATGTACCATATACTTTATTATGTGCACAACTATTGAATAAATATTGTGGAGATGACAAATACTTATTTTCCTTTGTAATTGATGTAAAAAATGTTGCCACAATCCGATAGGTAGGTAAATTGAATTGATCTTTGTTTCTTTTCATTCCACTGTTCAAATGAAGGGCATACTTACCAAGAATTTTTCGATCATATTCATCATATTTGATGGTACCTCTCTTGTATAAACGACTTGTTTATAACACATCACATGCCCTTATTGAAGAGTTAGCACACTTGAAGCCTTTCTAACAGATAACTGAATGCATCAGATGGGAATTTCTTTGATGCAAATAAGCTTGTAGACAATTCTTTGTCACTGGACATGATGATTTTCATCTAAGAACAATCCTATTTTAGTATGTCGCGCTCTTTCTTAATAACGCTATGAACGATGCATTCATCCTTGTCAGTAACATGGACAAAAGTTTCATATATGCCAGCATTCTTGTGACGTAATCAGCTGCTCAGCGCTCATTGGCCAGGAGTTACCAGAGAACCGTCCCTCTATAAACCGTGGCCACAGACAACATACAATATACGGGGCAGGGTCACAGATTAGGAAACCTTACACTGAGAAAAGTCCCAGGAGAAAGATCTTTGCTGAGATTTTTTCACCTGACGTAGCCAAAAAGTAACAAACCTGGTAATGTTGCTACGCTTTTACAGAAAAGATTACCTTACTGAAAATATTACCTTACTGAAAATATTCTATTGGAACTGTGAAGAAACTCTCTATCACAGAGAAAAAATTGGCTGTAGTAGTAGAACTGCAATTCTATAAAATTATTTCTGCTACCATGAGAATGTACTTTTCTATGATAGTTAGATATGTTACTGTTGTAGCAAAGAAGATTCAATCATCATTTCTTTATAATAACCGTAATGTTCCCTGCTATCCTAGCAGAAAATATTTGCATCACGAAATATTTCTTCATAATAACTGTAATGTTTTTTGCTATCCCAGCAAAAAGAAATTGCTGAAAGCGATTCGGACATACCAAAATCGCAGTTCGGTTGTTATCGTTTTCATTTTATCGCCATAAGACTTGCAACAGTTCATCTCGTATGTCGTCCGTCGTTAGTCCCGTCCACTATTCCGGTGATTTTCTGTTCTCACGGAGTAACAGTAGGCATTTCACCGTATTACCGAAATATTCGTGTTCTTCTTCTTTGTAATACCCACTTAGTTCTTAGGTGTTTTGTTCACTGTTCATTCAAATACTTCCGTAGTTTGAGTAAAACGCCTTTACGAATGTTCGGTGTAAATTTTTGTGATACCTACGATTGGTTTGTGTAAATTATGAAGTTATGCTGGGCTAGTCTAAAATCAGAAAGTGAAAGTTAATTACCTTACAATAGCATCATGTTTGCAAAAATAAAACTAGAATGAACGAACTTTAAATAAATCTCTAAATTTTCAGAAAATTATTCGAATATCGATTAATGAACATTAAGAGGTTTAGTTACATTGTTTATCCTAGTTTTGTTGAATGCGCTAAATGGTATTTTCAAGGATATTTCCAGCAAATGTATTTGTTATTGTGGGAGAATTAACTTCCACTGACTAAGAAAACACTCATGCTGCACTTGACAAGGGCTTTGCTCTTCTAGTAAAGACTATTTCCTGTATCAGTAAGCATTCAAATTAACAACAACAAATATCTCTGTATTAGTAATCTACTTTTTGACAACAAAATAATGCAATGAAACTTCTTTCCTACGATAGCATAGTTACTTATCTATAAGAGGAGAGTATCTTTAATACGACAGCAAAGTTACTTTCTAAAGTAGCTGTGCTACCACAGTGTTCTCTTCAGCAGCAGTAAATATATTTCCTGTCCCCTATATAGCCAAAATATTTGGCTATAGCAGCGGAAAAATCTGCTGTGACGATGAAAAAATGTTCTCAGTGTACAGATGAGACAGTCAGACAGAGCGATTGAAAATTAGAGAGAGACGTCGAAAGCGCAAAATTGAAGGTCCACTCATATAGATACGCGCACGCGCTAAAATATTGCTCGCTCGTTTTGTTTACATCATTGTCATCATTTTGTTGGTTATGTTACAAATGTTTTCGTTTTACACGATTCACGATCCAGTATTTCGGATGGGTTTATGTTCTTACAATGCATAACATATTTTCCATAAACTATAATTCAAAAGTGATAAAGGTTTTGGGGATTATTCGACGGTTTTGGGGATTATCACAGCACAGATTAAACAACCTTATGAATGATCTGTTACTGTCACTTGAACACGAAACCATCTTCAAATGAATTGAAGAATATCAAATAACATTGTTTTCCAAAGGACGACGTATTCCTACTTATATAGTGAGTGATATCATTAAGTTCAGTAACCTTGTCGGTTAGAGGAAGAGGAACATTGCGTCGAATCCGGTAGTTCTGATTTTTTGCTCACTGGATGTTCATGATGTAGGCCCAATGAAAAATTCAAGTTTGTGACCTCTAGCACCGAACGCAACATTGTCAGAAATCGAAAAAACAGCGAAATTTTTGACTTCATAACAGTTTTTTGCTATGTTCACCCTGGAAGACTGATTATTCGATAATATTCAAGAAATATGTTTTTGAAGTGGACTAAAATTCCTAAAATTTGAGATGAAAATCTCTCTGTAGATCAAATAGTTTTTGAGATAAAGCTTTTCAAAATGTAACGATTTTTCGAACTTGTCAATTTCCAGCAATATCTTATTGTCCTGGGTGGACTTTGACCCTGTTTCTTTGGGAAATGCTTTCTCATCGTCGTATTCCATTGGATCTTGGATGAGGTTTGAGAGTACACTTTCCATAATCGATTGGCCTTTTATGTTATGAGTCGATACGAAGAAAACTCGACATTTCTTGTAGAACTGCTCGGATAAGAAGGAGCCTGTGGAACATTATGATAGGTCTCGCTGTAGCTTGAAAAGGGGCTTTCATATCTTGAATTGAAAATCTTCAGAATGTCGAATCCCTACCTCAGCGCGGGTTTGTATTTCACATCATACAAGGAGACTTGCGGTTAGTGAAGGAAATAAGTGTTAAAACACCCATTGCGTCGAGTGTTCCTCTCAAAAACAGAGAGAATGTTCTTATCGAAGGGTGTGAATGATACGAGGGGTTGACCACTAGGAGAAAATGTGTACACTGGAATTCCTATAAGCCGGAATTCCCCTGGAATTCCCCGGAATTCCTCCGGTCAATTTGAACAAATAACGATGAAATTTTGAAACTGAATGTAGATAATACTCGGAGTTCCGGGAAAAATCCGGTGAAATATGAAATATTCAGGAACATCACACACAAATTAATTCGGGATTCCCGAGGGGATTTCTGAGTTCAAGATAAACTTCAGACCTAGCTCCAGAGTGATGTCACTAAATATTACAGAATCTGAATAATACCGGATTATATTGATATCAAAATTTCGAAATTTTATTTAATTCATTATTTCATTCATGCTAAAATACACGTTTTTGATTGGTTGAAATGATTGTGTTGATAAGCAACAACACCATGTTTTCGATTTTGTATTTCGGCTCCTGATTGGCTATTGGATACCAACATGCTGTGTTTTCGTTTCTGTATTTCGCTTTCTGATTCGTAGGCAGTAGGGTATAGTTTAATTAAACAACGACTGACCAGTTGCAATCTGTCATATTATTTTTCGATTCCCTGGTAAATAAATGAATGCCACTACACCAAATTTTCGTCTGAACCATTATCACAAAGTAATAGGTTAAACTAACCTATACTCTATGCCATTATTAACAAACACTATTAGTATGTATCAACTTTATTTCCCACAAATTCTGGATAATTAATCTAATGTAACCTAACCACACAAATTGTGACAACAATCAAAATGAAGTTAGCTCAGTAGTACCTAGTGCATAGGCAATCTTGCCTACATCATACAATGGCATACATGTATTGTTGGTTGCATAACGAATCTTTTTGTGTCGAACTACAATGCATAATCAAAATATCTAATTCCATAAACTGGAGCGCTGTGCGCTCGTGTAGTTTCCAAGCGACATGATTTGTTTCTCAAAATCGAAGGAATTAGTGTTTCGATAATCATCAATACACTTGTTGTATTACATGCGAAAATCTCGTTGGAAACAGAATAAATCATCTGATGGTATCAATATTATCATCGGAAAATACCGAGGAACGGATGGACTGATTCGGTCTGATTTCTCCTCGGATTTCACTTTTTTCTCTTTTAATCCCTTCTTTTTCCAAGATCTGAATCCGTAAGAAGGAAAATCCGAAAAAAAACATTTTTATTCAGAAAAAATTCAGCAAATCTATGGTGTTAACTGTAAATCATCATATCTATCGAACACATGATTCAATTTACATAGGAACATACAGGGTGGTTCACTACTAGCGCGACAGAGATTTAAAGCGAAACTGCAAAACTTTCAAAGTTTTTCTCATTTCAGTAGTTTGAAAGTATTTCGAAATATACAGGATTTCCCAAAAATTGTGGCATATAAAAGTTATATTGTTTCTTATGGAAGTCCATGTAATTGGTTGCAATTTTATATTCTCCCTGAAAACCTTATTTCATCGATTTATATTACACTTGTGGTCTAGGGAGAAGATATGTGGTTTGGAAAACAACATTTTTCAGCTTTATAAATTTTTTGTGTTAGAACTATTCATTAATGGCCAAAACCTCGGTCAAAACGGCTTACATGTCCCTATCCTAACTCTTGACCTACTATCTAATGATATTTAACGGAATCACATATGGGGGGTTCAGAATTATGAACCACCCTGTATGTTTTTTATTCAACAGTAAAAACACAAGAGCTTTTTTTTTATCGGATAAATTTCTTTTTCTAACGAATAAAATTTGCCAATCAGTAATTTTACGAGAAAAACTGACATGAAAAAATTGCGAGACCGTAGGTCGAGCAATTTTGTCTAATGTCAGATTTTCGAGTGAAATTACTGATGGAAAATTTTTGAGTTAGTAAAGAAATTTATCCAATAAAAAAAAGTTCAAGTGTTTTTTGGCAAGATAAATCAACGACAATATATAAATGAACAGTAATTATAATTAACTTTATTGAAATAACTATTTAAAGGAGCAGTTATTAAAAATACAATTTTTGAAAATGTTTTGGTTCGGTGTCGAAATTTCGATATTTTCTTCTCTGATGGTTTCGACACATGTCGAATATTCGTTCGAACACTTCTTTATATCCGAAGATCGCAAGTTACTAACAAGATTTTCGTGATGTTCAGGGTCAATTTGTAGATAGGGTTTGATCGATGCCGACGAAGAATGTCCAGTTATTTTTATAAGCTGTTGGTCACTTATTCCTGCTTTGGCTAACTGTGTAACTGTACTAGCACGGTTTGAATGATTGGTTATTTTATTATTTGTGGTGTCGAGGCCAATTTTCGTTGCTGAAATTTTGGTCCAAGAAGAAATCATGTTAATTCCCAGTGGAACATTTTTAAACCATCCTTTAGAATTTTCGAGCTTCCAAAAAGGGTTTGGAGTTAAAAAAAGTCGTTCAGACGTTATGTTTCCATTTCTTCTTTCTAAGAGTAGTTTTAATAATCTCACTGGACATATATTTTCATCAATATAATTTTTTGTTATCCATTTGCTGTCTGCCAATCTTTTTGACCCACCTTGTGCCGTCTTGGAAAATATTGTATTATATTCTATTCTTCCTGTAGGAGTTCCATCTTGATTTTTCTCTTCTTTGAAATAGTATATTCTACAGTTTACAGCTTCTCCTCCCCTCCAAGCTAATTTATAAGAAGCTATATGAAAAAATCTTCTTTGCAATCCATCTGGTTCATTTATATTCCATAGTTTTGCCATTTTTATAATATCTTTCTTATCTATTGCAACAGAACCTAACTTTCTTTTATCCGGAATAGCTTGCAATTCTTTCCGTTTACTATTTCTCGCATCACGAGCTTCTTTGAAAGTTATATCGGCAAAAGGATCAACTTTAATATTGTACTCACTGAAATATTTTTCTTGAATCATCTTTGCAGTCGAATTCCAGATTGTTTTCAGAGCATATTCCTTGTAATCTTCTCCATTTCGCTTTTTCATGTTATAAGCCCAGTCTTTCAATATATCTACTATATGTTGTACCGGTGTTTCTTCTCCCAATTCGTAATTTCTGGCTTTACAAAACTCCATGAATTGTCTCCAAATCGACGATTTCGTGTTTCTTGTAGTTTGCGGAATTGATTTTTTATATTATTTGTGATTTCTACAGACGAAATTTCCCCAAAACGGCTCATCCTGCGATTTTTCGTGTGAATAATACCCAACAATCAAACTTGACACGACAGAAATTGAAGTGACGGGCGCATACTAGATTGAGAAGGTTTCGAGGAACAGGCATTTTTACAGCGATAAAAAAGGATGCACCTTTTTTATCGATGTCAAAATGACTCACGTCATCGTCAAATGGTGTTTTCTATGGAGGAGTTGATTTATCGGTGATAAAAAACGATGCACCTATTTAATCGCTGTCAAACTGACAAAACAGTCATCTTTAAATGACACATTTTATACAGGAGTTAATTTATCGAATATAAATAATTGGTGGCGAATAAAAAGTCAAGATAGGGACATGTTAGCCGTTTCGATCAATAATGAATAGATTCGACACAAAAAATTCCTAAAGTTGAAAAATTTCAATTTTTCACACCCTATATTTCTGTAATCGTTTCAGCTAGACCCCAAGTATGATAATAAAATCAGCTTTCCAGATAGAATCTGAAAAAGCAATAAAATATAGGGTGTTCCAAAAGAAACAAGATAACATTGATATGCCACAACTTTTTGGAACATCCTGTACATTTCAAAATGATTTCGAAATATAGCCTTCATATACAAACTACTAAAGTTACAAAATCACAGAGTCAGCAGAAATTGTTTACTTATCGAGTGATTAAAATAATTTATTCAACATTTTTAGTGAAAATTCATCAGATTTTCTTGATGTTTTCAGCGATAAAACACACAAATTTCGTATTTTTCTTGGCGTAAAAAAGAAAGGAATTCCCCGGAATTCCTATCAATAATTGTACACCGGAATTCCCATGTGGTCAAACCCTCGGAATGATATATATGTGCACAAATCTTGTGCAGGTGAAATACAACAATCCCAAGTTGATCTAAGCAGCTGTTCACCGTGATGGATAATCAAATATTACGGCATCAAGGGCTTCGAGATCAGACACTGAACAATTCAGTTTCAGAGAGCACTGTTTTCTCTGGAAGCGTTTTTCGTGGCTGAAAGAAAGAAGAATCCAGAAAAAAGGAACAAAGTCATTACTGTGGAAAAGATGTCTCTCAATGCGACAATCTCGAAAGCAGCTGGGGAACGTGGTGATGAGTGGGCTCTTGAAATAAGAGAGCGTATATCTGGAAAAACAGATTTGGTAGCCCTAGATGGGAGATATTTTCAATTTTTTTCCAACATAGCTGTATCAGACACCACCAACAGAAATGTCTAAGGAAAATCGTGAGCATCCCAGAGGTGATGTGGTGGCAATTGCCATAGAAGTGATTTATTTATTTCTGGAGGAACGTCAGTTCTCTCTAGCTAGATGAACCAGACCAGATAGAATGACGAATGACCAACGATCGATTTTTTTTACTATTCTGATCGGCTGCCCTACATGCGCGGCTCTATATAGAGGACTGAGATTTGGTGGTGGTGCTCAACAGGGTGTAAGGTATCCCCCATATGTTAATCTGCCGCGCTCGAGTAAATTCCGAAATCCCCGCTTGGGCTCCCCTACTACAAGGAATCCAAATCTGTCATCGTATTTTCCAAGTCATCCTTGATGTCCGAGATACAACACTCGACTTTGGTTTTCCCATATTGGATTTTTACATTATCGAAAAGTCTCACACGATACGTTTGAATTCTTCTTTCTTGCAAAATTGAGAAAAAATCATATTTGTGAAGAGTGCCTTATTGGAAAGGACACCAACAATTTAGTTTCAGAAACCAAATTTGAGAGTTTATAATTGAGGATCTGAAACGTTTACATTTCTGCTTAGCTTACTTACTCAAAGACTAAGGTTTCAAGTCGAAAACGAAAATGATAGGAAAGCTAGATGTTTTTTCTCCGCAACACAAAATCAAAACTATTGAATACATGACAAAGTTATAAAAGATGCTTGAATACTTCAACATTCACTTTTAGACACAATTTCACTCATTCTTCTTCTTAGCTCATCTATATCATCGATGAAATTTTTCTTTATTTCCCATACAATAATAATTCAGTGTCTTATCTCTTTCAAGATGTGATTCTTAGAAATGTACTCATTCAACGAGCTATCCAGAACTTGGAAAAATATTAGAAGTGAATGGTGGAGTATTCGAGCATCTTTTATGACTTTATTTTGTTTTGTTAAGAAAAAACTTTTATCGCTATAAGTGTCATTTCTAATTCAAAACCTTGTTTTTCATGTAACTGAGTTTTCGAATTTGATGAAAAGGTAGCACTCTTCGCAAAAACGTTGTTTAGCCAATTTTGGCCAGCATGTGATATTCGATCATATCGTTTGATATACGTTCATAGTAGTAAAATAATAGACTTAAATGCAAAAATCCAATATGACGCCCATAGGTAAAAACGAAGGTAAAAACAAAGTTGAGTGTTGTATCTCTGACATCAAAACCTCCTCGGAAATAACGATAACAAATTCAGATTTTTTGTAAAAAATGTCTCAAGAATGTTCTATAGGTAAAAAGTCTTGCTATTTTCGTTTTCTCTGGAAAAAAATTTGAAAAACTTTTTCCGTTTTTTTCAATAATTCAAGGTATGAAAAATGACATCAAATTTTCTTTCAGATAATTGTCCAGCATGCAAATGTGCAACTTTGCCCTCTTTTGACCAACCTCGTATCTCTATAATAACTGAGATCCCCATGGTAAGGCAGTCTAGAAAAAACTGTTCGTCTGATAAGATTTAGTCCTATAAGTTGTTATTGCGAATACTCATTTATTTATAGTGTTATTTTATGTTTCTGTTAATTTAA
The DNA here is from genome assembly GCA_029955515.1 of Chrysomela aeneicollis. Classification (NCBI taxonomy): domain Eukaryota; kingdom Metazoa; phylum Arthropoda; class Insecta; order Coleoptera; family Chrysomelidae; genus Chrysomela; species Chrysomela aeneicollis. The sequence continues at coordinate 3,622,861 of JARUHQ010000018.1, read as the reverse complement.
TGTTCAACAAATTAAAAGAGATATACAGTGACCGCCAGAAAATACGCATCATATGGACATTTTTTTTATTAATGATTCCAACAAATATTGATAAGGGCATTCTGCATCAAAAGAAACCTCAAAAGACGTACAGTGCCGTTCGTCATTTCGTGTTTAACGGGAAATTTGAAAAATTCAAAGTCATGTCCCAAAACACCCCTTATTTGGAGAAATACCGAAAAATGGTATAAGGAAAAGTTGTTCAGAATAACACTTTATAGCTATGTACAGGGTTTAAAAGAAATCTGATATAAAAGAATAAAAATCAATTATTTGCTATAAAAAATCAATTTGTATAAATTACATTTTCAACACAGTGATATTTTGAATAATATTTTGTATTGATAAGCAAGCTATTTTTATTTTATTCAGAGCAAATTTGAAATCTGAATTTGCCATGCTTCATACGAGGTCATAAGAGATTTGAGTTATTTATTCCTAATAATGCGATAGTAATGACAGTTCATCATTTTCATTACTAAGCTGTCCATCATTATTTATTTTAGAACATGATCATGATCCATTTGAAATAAAAAACTGAACGTATTTGAAGAAAATAGGTAAATCTGGCAACATTTTCAATATTATCATTGAAATCATAACTCGGTCAGTTCACAACAAGTAAAATGATAAGCCGAAAAACCACAAAATATCTGAAAAATAAAATACGTATTTCGGTAAATGAGTTGCTATGAGTTTCCACTGAAGATTGCAACTCAGTTGCCGTAATAAATATACTTGTTTTTTCAAATATTTTCGTGGATTTTCAAGTGAGTGAGTTTAATTTGCTTTATATTCTTAAGCCACAGTCTCCACGTCTACATTTCAACTACTATATTTGAATAATACGTTTATCACCCTGTGTAGTCCAAAAGCTTTTTGTTTTACTGACAATAAACACCAATCAAGGGAGTGCGAACTAACGCTTTCCGGAACCCACAGGGTCCTTGTGTAATTCCATGCCACAGAAGGAAAACAATTGCACAATTAATCATTTATTCACGCCCTTAAATAGCGATTAGTGTCAGTTCCATCTAATTTTAAAGCACGTGCCAGTTACTTTCTATGGATGGCCCTGATTAACTGATAGATAGATGAATGGTTATCGGGTTCAATTAGATAGTTGATGGCATAGTATTTCCAACCTTTGCTAATTACTAACTGAATGAGTCAATTACTGCCGTCAAATCATTGCTTCACTAACAATTCTGAAATTTCACATGCAGAAAAGAACGGATGAAAGCTTAATCTTTCTGAAAGTCTTGAATCAATAAATTGAAAAGATCACCATATCTCTCGCCATATCTGTTGAATGTCCAGTTTGATTCAAATAATTTCCCATATGCATTATTTAGTGAATTGATTTTACAATATTTAACTTATAACCAGCTAATCTTTTTTCCCCAAAATAGTAACTCACTAGTCTTTCATGCACTTTTTCATTACCTGACACTTTATATAGTTGAATATGTCGCAATAGTATTTCAATACTCCACCTGCTACCGTATCGTGGTTGGTAAACCATGAGTAGAGAAAATCTTATACTGTAGATATAGTAAAACATTAGTGCCATTTTTCAAGTTCAATTGAAAGTACCTCCCCATTCTCATGCATTTCCTTCCACCCCCAATCATTCGCGAGTTGACCTCAACCATGTTGTGTTTGGTAAACCACTGTCATGCATGCATAATGCAGATAAACAAGTTTTTATATTGATGACTACTTCATTCATAACAAGAACTTGGCATAACATTACTCTGTTTATATGGAATACTTAGTATTCCATATTTCCTCCAACCCACATGGTCAACATTTTAGTTTATATGCTACACAAGTTTGAATTACATAATAGAAGTTATTTCATCTAGAAGTACAACGGGAATATTCCTCAATTCGGCTTATTACAGCAAATGCAACTATGAACTTAATGATTATGAGTTTCATTCATGAATTTTTCGAATTCGTTGCTGTAACTATCTATTCTGAATTAATTTTTCAAATATGGGGTTTTAAATTTTAATCGCTTTGTTTCTAATTCACAAATTGGCAACAGCGCCTAGTAGGCTAGAAGAACAACAACTCACATTTGGCCACACTTTTATTATGTACACTTGATATCAATGTATAATTCAGGAATCAAATTGCTAATATAAAGAAATAATCAGTAAAAACATATTTTTCAGTCCAACAAAAAAACCAATCCATCATCCAAAGATCAAATATAAAAATAACCTCCAAAACTGAGTAGCATATCTTTTGAGGGGCATGGAACAGAAAAAAGCAGAATGGCACCTAACCCACAGAACTTATTGGTAGTAAGTTCTGTGTTCTAACCTGATCAAAATATTACTATCTTTATTCACCTAATTCCATACCTAATCCCTCCAGCTAGCTAGATTTTTTCATTTAATAATAATAATAATAATAATAATAATAATAATAATAATAATAATAATAATAAACGACTTTATTATATCCAGTACAGTACATAAGTATATATAAAGGTGAGTATACACAAAATATGGCAGACTGAACATAAAAGGCGGAGTTCAACCCAAGAAGTAGATAAAATCTACTACTGACTTGTTCTTCCACTCAACCTTCAAATATCTCAACGCGTCCAGCAAGAACTCTTTCATTTATAACCGAATAGGTATAGTATTTATATCACAATGAAACATTTAATTCTACTGAGGGGATAAACACTTCAAGTTTGATTTTCTATAATCGAAATCTTAAGTTTAGATTTGAATTTCGACAGTGATAAGGATTTCATTGGGATGGGAATATTATTGTATGTATTGCAAATTTGGTAGCTATACGACCGTTTAAAAAATTCTGTTCTAAAGATGGGTGGTGTTAGAATTCCTTTGAACCTAATGTTAATTGTATGAACATCAGTTCTGAATTTCAACTTATTGTACAAGTAGGGAGGACATTTATCAATGATTATTTTATGGTAAAGACAGGACGAGTGAAGTATCCTTCTATTTTCCATATTGAGCCAGCCAGTTTCCCTAAGTTTATGGGATATTCTTTCTCGTCTCCTCACAGCCGTCATTGACCTAATCAACATAACGGATTTTTTGTCCTCCATCATTTATGAAATCTGCCGTCGATGTTGCCAAATGGTGAAATAGAAACAAGATGCTTCAAATTTTAAGTCCCCATATCAAGTATCTTTTACCGTCGTCTGTTTGACTTCTAGACATTAAGTGTATTTTATTCTCGCTATTCTTTTTCTCTCTTAGAATTCAAGAATAGGGGCCCTGAATCTTTTGGAACCATTTTTCAATGTCAGTGAATTTCAATGTCATTTATGTCAATATGAATACAACTAATATGTTTCAGTTGCACATGATCGAAATGAAGTAAATTCAAGCACGTCAAACACATTTCCAGCACATATCCCAATGAAGCAAAACTATGGTGGACGAAAATATAGCCGAATCATGTCAAACCGATGGTACAGCAGAGGAGACATATGAACCATCACTCGACCACGATTTCAGTACAGAAAACAGAAAAAGATACAGCGCAGCCTTGAAATACGTAAACGATTTCCATCGGACCATCAGCAATAAATTGAATGAGCTGAACGCTGAAGAAGAACCAAACATTTTCAAGATTCCTGAGATTCCTGACTATGCTTGGTGGTACACGATTCTTTCGAAGAGCCAGAACAAGCAAAAACCCGAAAAAGATTACTGCAACCATAACAAAAGCATTGTAAGTGCTAGCACCCCGATTTTCAGTGAGGAAAAACACGAAAAGCGAAGACCAAACCCTCGAAGTGAAGGAAACATCAAGCAGGTTTCCAAATACCAAGAGACAACAACCAGGAGAAAATTCTTACCAAGGGATATGAATGACAGTTTGGATTATTCAGATGCGGAGAATGAAGCTGTGAGTGCCAAGCCGGATGATGAGGCCAAGCAGATGAAGAACGAGAGCAGCAAAACTGGATACATACTCGATTTGATAAAGGACCGATTGCTGGAAGAATTTCTGCAAGACTTCAGGTGCAGTAGGAAGCCACAGAAGGAAACCAGGCTGGTCAAGTCTTGTTTCAGCGTGGTCAACATACAACCGCGGATCAGTCTGCTGGATTACGCGTACAAAAAGTACGCGAGATCAGACAAATGCGAAGACATCATCATCAGCCCCACCACGCCACGAAAAGTCAAACAGATGTTCGACGTTATATCCAGGGAAAACTTCACCAGCACCAACATATTCGAGAACGCAGCCTTCAAGCAGGACCTGGACCTCTCAGACTCGGACAGCGTCATCCTGGATGACGAGGAGTTCGAGAGGATGAGCCAGAAGTCCCCTTGCCTAGAAGACCACCCGGAGTCGTTCTCACACCCGGAAAGATCTAACCCCCTGAAGCTCACTGGCAAAGACATGACGATGCTGGACGAGAAGATGCTGAGCACCATCGGGCTCTTCACTGAGCGGGGTGACGTCAGACCTGGGGTGATCGATATACTGGAGGAGCAGAAGAAACTGAAGTCGAACGACAGCAGGAACAAGCAGTTCAGGGGCAAGCGGCAGTGGGACATTCAGATCCATTTGAAGCCGAAGAGTGGGCTGGGGTCTAGCTTGCCGTCGGTGTCTAGTGATAAGTCGTTCATGAGTTTGGCTTCGGATATAAAATTGCAAGTACAAAATGTAGAATCGTTCGAATCAAATAAATAATTACACAAAAAATTCACATAGTTGAAAAATCTCGATTTTCCACACCCTATATCTCTGTAATCGTTCGATAAAGACCCCAAGTATGTGAGATCAATGAAATCAGCTTTCCAAGGAGGATCTGAGAATTCAATGGAATACAGGGTGTTGCGTATGAAAGATCAAAGTAGTTGCTACTTTATAGTAGAAGCGGCAACGCCGCATCGTCTAAAATATTTCAAATGTGTAAATCATATTGATTTATGGGAACTGTCAAATTTTCAGGTCGATCCGATGTCTGGTTATCCAGAAACGTCTAATTAACGCTCTTCGTGAAAAGCCCTGTATATCAACTTCAACTTTCAACTTCAACTTTATTCAAAGAGTATGTACAGTATACTGACTCTATCAAATTTTATATTTTTCCACCAAAAGACTGAATGAAGGTACCTAAGCGCTTATGGCTTGAATTGTACCTTATTTCATCTTGTGATGGCGGCATATTACACATTTCAAGGTATTTTGTGATTCGTTCGTAGAGTAGCGGATAATTTTCAGAAAATGCTGGTATATGTTCGTTGAAATAAGATTATCCTTACATTCACATACATACTTTATTATTTACTTTCCTTAGTATGTATTATTTTGTAGAATGGTCATAATTAACACATTGTTTCCAATTACGAACTGTTTTATTGATTCTTTATATTTTTTGAAATGAGTATGGTTTTTCAATGACAGAGGTAGAACATTATACAGTTTAGGTCCAATATAAAAAATTGTTCTTTGCGTATGACCCTTTCTAAACATTGGAACATATATGTGAAGATTTTGCATACTCCTGGTGTTATTACTTTTAGTCATGTAAAATGAGGACTTATTAGTATACATCCAGAAAAGACAATTTGTGGCGTATAGGCTTCTTACATTAAGTAGGTTACTTTCAACATAGAGTTTTTGTGTATCAGACAGTTTAGATTTTTTGTAAATAATTTTTATGATTGTGTTCTGCATCACTTGAACGCTGTTTAGTACATTTTCAAACATGCCACCCCATATTGTGATGCAGTATCTAAGAACCGAAGTGCCTAAGCCTAGTAACGATGTATGTAACATGAACATCCCATCTCACATGCTGATCCAGAAACACCCCTAGATATTTAATGTTCGATATTTTTTCAATTCAGTGCAATTTGGTGTATGAATTTTCAGTTCTTTTTCTTCTGGTTGGTCAGTATTCAATATGGTGAAGGTTATGAATTTTGTTTTATTTACATTGAGGTTGAGAAGATTATCATTCAGCCACAACTTTATATTTTTTTATTCATTTTCTGCATCTTTATAAGCCTGTTGCCATGTGTTTCCCCTGTAGACTATTGCTGTGTCATCGGCATAAGATATGAGGTGTCCTTTAAAATTGGTGATACTACTTATACTGTTGATATAAATCAGGAAAAGTATTGGACCTAACACTGTGCCCTGTGGCACACCTAGGCATATTTCACGTGGTTCACTGTTACAGTTGCCGACTTTTATAGACTGAACAGTCTATCAGGTAATTTTTCAAGATTTTTAATGCTGGGCCACGAATTCCATATGTGTAAAGCTTGTCAAAAAGTTTATTGTGTGATACAGTGTCAAAAGCCTTAGCCATATCGAGAAAGATAGCTAAGCATCTCTCTGAATTGTCCAAGGCCATTGTTGTTTTCTTGAATAAATCCAGTATAGCCAACTCTGTGTTACTGTTGTTGATGAATCCGTATTGCCTGTTAGTTATTACGTTGTTTCTTTCGAAAAATTCAATCAGGCGGTTTTTCAGGCAGTGCTCTAATATTTTCGGAAAGTTACAAATTACTGAAATTGGACGATAGTTACCCAGTTCATATTTATGACCTGACTTGTAAATAGGAGTAACTATGGATTCTTTCCAACAATGTTTATTAGTATAGCAGAACTGACATGGCGGCTCAAAGGTGATGGAAAGTTTTGTGATGATAAGCGAATTCAGTTCAGATTTGGAATCGATTTGGAATTGACAGATAATTAAAAGAAGTGAAATTCCGAAAAAAAAAACATTAAAAATATGTTTAAAAAAGATTCTGTATATGCTTGATCTAGGTTATTCTGTGAGTACAGATTCAGAAGCTTGCAACAAGTTCTTGAAGCTGTTACTCTCAGAATAACCTATATTGTTACGCGCTGTGCTTCCAAGAAGACCGGAAGTAAATATCTCGGCAGATCGCGTCTAGGCCGTGATTTATTGCCTCGCGATAAGATCTGTCACCGACGTATCAATTAAAGCTGATAATTTATTACCAGTAATTCTAAGAAGTGCCTGTAATTTCTGGAGAATGAGTGATTTCGCTAGAATGATGTCTGTACTTATAAAAGGGACCGCGCAGAATCGCGGACAGTCAGTTATAGTTTGGAAAAAGTTGAGTTGAGAAAGAAAGCTAGTATAGTGAACATTGAAATTTGTAAAGCGAATATCGTTGTGATTTGACTAAGTGTTTATTGAGATGTATTTCGAGTGTTTATAGAGAAATAAATTGGTCAGTTTTGTACTAAGTGTTTTAAATTCACGAACCCAAGTAGAAATATCGTAACACTATATTTCGTTCAAACAATGTATGAAAGCTTGTTTCTAAAAATTTTGTTTACTCTCAATTCATTTTGTTCAGAATGCAGTGGAGTCTCAATGAAATTATGAGGATCTTTAGATCTTCCAAATATTTTATTTTGCGAATTGACAATGTTTGATGTCGTTCAATTCGATACCTCAGATCAATTTTTACTTCCGATCAAAGACATATACACTCTTCCATACAGCATTATCGAATGCAGATAACTTGATTTTGGGACCCAATAATCGTCTCGTCTGTTTTCCGTCTGACTACTCAAAAGATAACGCAGTTGCTTTTCATAATAATTTATTCATTGAGGAAGCAGAATAATAGAAGTCTCCGATGAAGAAACAAGTTTTGCTGCCCCGTGTATATTTTCAGAAATCCGACATCCGTCAACTCGAGAAGGAAAAATCATCTCCAAAGCTGTTTGATGGATTTCTTCCTCCACACAGTGGGGGTGATAAATGTATCACCTTGTACAACATAATGGAATGCATGGAGATGAAAATGGTTACATTATTGTGATTATTTAGATTGATGTTAATGGATTATTAAGGAGAAATTCCTCGACAAAACAACTTTATTCAATGAAGCGAGAGATGAAAGAATAATAAACATCAAGATACTCCGGAAACATGGTACAATATAAAGAATAGATTAAATTGGGTCAAAGCTTCGTATTTCCATGCAGGAAATATTATACTAATGAAGTAAACTTCAGCTTCGTCAGTTCAGAACTTAAACAGGGGAAAACAAAATCTCCGAAATTCATTCAGTTTTCAGAAAAATCATTGCACATTGCCAAACAACTGGGAGGAGTCAACATATAGACGTTAATTTGAAAACTTTCGGAAATATTGATCAGGAGAGATTTGATTCAGTTGCAAGAAATATTCGTCTATACCAGTGTTTTCCAATATTTTTGATTTCGCGACCCCGTTACAGGTTGAAATATTCTGGCGACCCCCTGTGTCATAGAAAGCCAAAATATAATTTAATTAAATGACTACTTACGTTAGGTTAGCATTTCACGCAAAACTTCGTTTGAATATTTTCCATGTGTTCAGAAGATTATTGAAGATAATGCAACAGACCCAAGTTTTGCAGAGTCAGCTCACATTCCTTGCATGATAGAGAGCTTGCATAATTTGCAAGAGAAACTTTTGGCATTCTTTCCAGACTTGCACTCTGAAGCTGACAATGGGCGTAGATGGATTTCAAACCCCTTTTTTGGAAAATTCAATAGACCTGGCTGATGTCACAACAAAAATGAAAAGAACGCCTTCTAGATTTAGCCGCTGAAGCTTAAAATGGAATTTAATTCACAAAGTGTCGACGTATTTTGGATAAAAAAAAACGAATATCCAGAGCGTGCAAGGAAAGCTCTTTAATTATTAGTGCCATTCGGCACTTCATATCTACTTATGTGAACTGACAATTCCTTCAACTAAAAAGAGAAATAGATAGCAATTTGAAAACGATTTAATTAAAATGCTATCAAAATAATGGTCAGGCGTTTCGAAATAAAAGCATTCATTTAATTACGATGAAACTTTGGTGAGTTGTTCGAAAGCTCGAGAGGGTTAAGTGGAAGAGCGCGGCTTCTGAAATTGAGTATATGTGTACCCAATTGAAGAAGTGCGAACTTTGCCTTTGCAATGCAGCCAATATTTATTTCATTCTCTGCTTTCCTCATTATTCACGTATATGTGTACACATGCATGCACACTGTACTTATTTAAATATTCTGTCACACAATATGTAACGAGATATGTTACCTTAAGGTTGCAGCAATAAAAGCGATATTATTATTATTATAATTATCATAAATTAGTAAATTGTCTTTTATATAAATATATAGAAGATAGCATCTTTGTTCATCCCGTATGCATACCGATAAAATCTATCCGATTGCAATTAAAATTTGATGAGTAATTATTTTCATTAATTTGTAGGATCAATTTTCTATTGAAAATTTATATTGATGAATGAGATGATTGAGAAAGTTATTCAAAGCATATTGCTCTCAACATTGATGTATATGGATTGAATAATACAAAACAAGCACAATGACAATCGCTACAACCGCAAAATTACAAATAGTGTCAGTTTAACTTGTTTCAACAATATAAACCTCCCACTTCGTGGTCGGTTCATTTCAACTGTAAAACTGACCCAAATTAGCTGAATGGAAAATAATCTATAGTCCATTTTAGTTAAGAATACAGCGTTGAAGAGATAGGGAAGGTTTTTCCTCGCTTCTCATTGGTCTAGAAGCCAGACAAGTTTACACAATGTATAATCAAATCAAATAGTATAGATTCGTAAAATATCGCGACATCGAAATAATGGAAGTGGTTAGTTGTTCGACGGCCGTGTAAAAACAGTGAAATAAAATCCAAAGTTGACGTGATTGAATGTTAGTCTTATTTCTATTATATTAACCCTGAGTTTTGTTAATCGAGGAGTATGATTTCAATAATCGCCAGACATAAATTTGATTCTAACACCTGGCAGTTTTCATAGTCTGCCGCTACGGTTCACCAGCCACCAAATCTATTATGACCATTTCGAAAAATTATGGTAATAACCTGTGATCAACAATTTAGTACACCATTATTTAACTTCTGGATACATCGGAATTTGAATAACTATGGCAAAGAACCCAGAACCAGGTCCTGATGCAATCTGCATGAGTACCTACATATAGTGCCAGCGCCAGAAAGAGTCATTGTAGTAAACATGTATCAATCATGTGGAAAGTTATCGATGAGATGCAGGCTGAAGGCACTGTTGCATCCCAAGGAAGAAGCGAATCCAAAGGGATACTTCTGCAAGCATTGGATGAAGCTGAGTAACAAGCTATTCTTGCAACAGTTCACGTTTTTGTCCATAGAATGAAAATACCAACATTGTGATTATTGCTATTATATATAATACAAGAAATACATGGATTCAACTGAATATTTTATTTTCATGGATAATGCTCAATATAATTTATTAGAAGAAACCATCCAAACATATCGAACTCAACCTGGAAGAAATAAGATCATGGAATGGGATATCAAATTATAGTTTTGTATAGTGGTTTCATCATTTTTTGTTTGTAATATTGAAATTACTATTGATTTACTATTTTGAGGAAAACATTTCCACCTCTACCATTTTCATATTCTGTCCTTTGAAGCATAATCAGTCAAGTAAAATGAATAATGACTTGAGTTTCTATTTAAAATTCCATACTCAACTTTACATCAGATTGAATATCCTTGGAATACGTCAACGAATTATTGTTCAATTATGTTCTTCTTGAAATTCCACAATAAAATTATTTTTGTAGATCTTATATCCTGCAGAATATACCCTTGCTACATAAATATTCAATTATTGATTCATCACTTGACATTTCCATAGTTCTGAAATATTTGAATTTGGCGGGTTTGCTAGTGTAAACCAGGCTACGTCCACCAGTCCCACTACTGTATTCTTAACTGAAATGGACTAGTCTTAAGCGGCCTGCGTGGCATTAATTTTTATTGGTAGATCGCTGCACGTGATTTTGGCTGATTATGCAGGCATTATAGTGCACGAAAGACTAGATTATTTTTCATCTAGCTGACTTTGAACTGACACTTTGAAATTATGCAAACACTACACGCAATCACAAATATCCTAAGTACAGAGAGGGTTGACAGGAACCTAGGCATGTTAGGGTATTCCAAGCAGCAGGCTTCAGTTTCCTAGGGAACAAGCGCTTTTGATCAGGACGGCAATGAGGCTGAATTTTTTGTATTGGATTTTCACGATATATTGAAAAAGGGAAAATGGCAATGGTTTAAACTCGGTGTATTTCTTTCAAACTGAAAGACAGCTAGAACTCAACCAATATGAGAATGGTGAGAAGACCATTCATACCCAAAAAAGTTCATAATTCCAAAGCTTCCTTTAACGACCTTCTGAATGTTGACTACGGTATTTGGTTTCAGATCTTAGTAGTATTCCTTGAAAACCAGCGTTTGGGTCAATTTATTTTGACATCTTCAGGGCACTGTAAGATAGAAGGGGTGTTATAATTTATGAATGATTTTGAATTTTATTCCAGAAACGACAACTGAACCTGGATGAGCCAATGTTAGAACTCAAGATGGCGATAAAAACAAAGAACAATAAAACACGTGTTGAATATTAGAGTATCAGCATACGACTACTTTTATTTCTAAAAACCCCAACAGCAAAGTAAACACAGAACATGACATACGAAATATGACAGACATGACAAACCACAGTGTTGCCATATCATTTTAACTTAGTTTTATGAGATATGCTCAACAGCCAAATATGAAGAAAATAGTATCTCCACTCACATAAAAAGATTTTATGTTTTAAATGCACTGTGATGAACCAGGTTCTGTAGTTATTTTTGAATAAAAACTGTAACACCCCTCTCATCTTACAGCGACCTGAAGATGACAAAATAAATTGACGGAACTTTGGCTTTTTAGGAATATTGTTTCCTTTTATACAATTCTCGAAATCCAATAACAATACCACAGTCGAAGTTCATAATATTTGAAGCGACCAACACTGAATACAGTATTATTCTTTATTGTTTCTCAAAAAACAATCACAAGTCTTTCAACAAAAAGTATGATTCGAATTTCGACAAAACGGGCAAAACCGCAACAAAACAGCAACTGTGTCGATTTCGACAAAACAAAAATATTTGTTGTCAAAATAAGAAACATTTTGAAGACTTTGTGACGCGAGTTCATGTTTTCGTCAACAACAAAAAATCCCGTGGCTAGGCGGAATGATTAAAAGGTTTCAGTGTTTTGTCTCTGTTTTTGTAAACAGAGTTCGCTAGGTGGAAACGGCTGGCAACAACAGTTCACTATTTTTTCTGGTAGAAGTATGTGACTCTGATGGCATGATGAAAACTGTTCGTATAGTGGAAACGACAGAAAAAATCTTCAAATCGAAACACGCGACAGACAAATTTTTTGTTTTGGGTTTGTTTTCAAAACTAACAACAAGTTTTTTGTTACTGTTTTCGAAACTGAATCTAGTCGCTAACGAGTCCGTTTGGTGAAAATCCGCCTTAAGATAAATATATAATAAAACAAAGAATCTAAAAGTATTTTAATAAATAATATTTATCTGATACCTGGTATTAACAGAATATAAGAAAAACTTATGAAAAGCTGGTGACTTCTAAGAATGTGATGATATTTGGAATAACAAAGTTGGTAGCCAATAATTCTGACCGCCATTTAGAAAATATTTTAAATAGAATGTAACCGATTATTCCTGTGAATATATTTCCAAATCGATAACTACTTCCAATATCGATTTTTCAGGAGCTTACCCACGTTGCTTAACAATTGCGTTGCTTCATGATGGGAGTGCTTACCTGAAAATAAAAAAATAATGTTAATACAATAATGCAAAGAGTCCATAATTATGGATAATTTAGGGGTGTCAGCACATTCATCGAGTATAGCAGTTTTTTGTCCAAATTGTTGAATTTCAACTGTTGAATATTTTTTTTATTTGCCACTTTATATGCTGATGATTTTCATAACATTGAACTCATTGAAGCAACCGATAGAGAAGAATAGTAGATTGTTTCATTGGGATCAATCTTTTTTGCAATCGAGTCAAACAAAGTCACTTTCCATTTGGATCAATCGAATGGTTTCATGAATAGCCTTAGTTGATTTGAGTCCCTGCGTATAAACGTACCCAAATACTAACTCTAAAATTAGATAGGCTATATTCAACAAGTTGATATTTCTGTGAATGATCCATTGTTGCGTTTTCTGTTATTCTAACGATTCGACTAGTCTCAAAACTGATGGTATAGGTAGTTTCACTATATTTTCAGATGACACGACCATCTTGTGGCATATGACCGATATGAATAACCTACACTCGGAAATTGTTAATGATATCTCGAGTGTGAAAAGGTGGTTCAACTCCCATTTGCTCTCGTTAAATAAAGATAAAACCAATCTCCTATTGTTCAAATATTATTTACCAGATATTCCTCCAGTCTAGGTAGGTACTGAAGTTGTCATTGAACAGGAATATATGAGTGAATTCATTGGAATCCTACGAAATCGTATAAGGGCCACCGAGATTTATATTAAAATTTTCCGACTTTAAACTCGGAATATTCCGACTTTGAACTCGGAATTTTTTATTCCGACTTCAAACTCAGAATTTTGTTTTACGATGAATGATTGAATAACTATCAACGCCGGTGTTCCACAAGGATCTGTTTCGGCACCAACTTTTTTTCTACTTCACATGAATGACCTGATAGAGGTGAACTGCTGCACTGTCCACAGCTTTGCGGATAAGAGTACACTCGAGCTCTAGAGCCGCTATATCATCCAATGAAGCTAGAGGTGCAAGGCGGATACAGGTTGACACTATTCATGAAGGTTTAGTTACAGTTTTTGAAATGGGGATCTGATAATCTAGTAGAGTTCGATGCAACAAACTCAAGTTGCATATATTTTCGCAAAGAAGGCTGATCTCATCTAATGCCTAGTTTGACGATATCATCAGGCATGATTGTTCTTATAACAATCCTCAATATTCATTTTTTTTCATTCATTCTCATCATATATCGAAAAATATCGATAACTCGAAGAAATTTTCGATGTATATATATTTTTCTCAGGTCTGGTTATAGATGTAGGCACCAGGAAAAACCACACTAGATTATGTCACACAACTTCGCCGTTTGATGAAAAATAGAATCCTGATAGAGGGAAGTTCTGCGGGTCTAGAGCCTGGCAATGAAAGGGTGGCCAATCTGAGTCTGTCTGGCCTGCCTGCTCGCAGAATCGCTCATGGTGGCATAATTATATTTTTTTTTTGATGAGCATCTACCATAAAAATATCTACAAAAAAAAGTATATCTCCTGCTTTTCTGTAATCAACAAACCCGTAAGTGCAGGGTCATCAACCAGACGTTTAGTTTTAATCGATAGAATCCTGGAGCTGAACTCTAAACATGTGAACTACACTACATGGCTGATCAAATTTGTGCGCTGTAAATTATGAGACATGTTTGAGGTGTGAAGTAGTCCTTGGCGCGAAACAAAGAATCGAATTCTTGTGAAGCAATTTTTTTAATAGATCTCACATAATCATTCCATGATAGGGTATTGTTGATGATGGTAATACCAAGCATGGATATCGAGAATTTAACAGGATCAAAAACATGCCTGACATCATCATAAGCATTATGACTATTATGAGGTCCGCCTTCTTGTAAAAAAATACAAGCTTGAGTTTGGTAGCAATTGTAGCATCGAACTCCACTAGATTATCAGATCTCTATTTCAAAAACGTTAATTGAACCTTCATGGATATAGTATACACCTATCTCTGCCTTGCACCTCTAGCTTCTTTGTATGATATAGAGGCTCTAGAGCAGAAGGCAGCATGGAGTGTACTTTCATCAGCAAAGCTGTGGACAGGACAGGAGGTCACCTCTATCAGATCATTGATGTGATTTAGGAACAAAGTTGGTGGAATACTGGCGTTGATAGCATCATCCATCGTAAAACAAAATTCTGATTTTGAAGTCGGAATAAAAAAATTCTGAGTTCAAAGTCGGAAATTCCGAGTTTGAAGTCGAAAAAAAAAATTCCGAGTTCAAAGTCGGAAATTCCGAGTTCAAAGTCGGAATATTCCGAGTTTGAAGTGAGTTTAAAGTCGGAAAAAAATAATTCCGAGTTTAAACTCGGAATATTCCGAGTTTAAAGTCGGAAAAATTTGAAATAAATCTCGGTGGCCCTTATACGCTTTCGTAGAATCCATCTCAACATAATAATTATGATTGTTGGTATCACTCGTCAAAATAACAATTCGAGATTTTCTATTCCATTTTTGAATCCGAGGAAGAACTCTCTGCATGATCCAGTTTCTAGACAAGGATTGGTTTGCTTAATGTCGAGGTTAATATCGGGCTGAAATTTTAATTGATTCTGTAGAAATTTCATCTATACCTATTGCTTAATAGATTTGATATACTTAAAGTCTGTTTCTTTTCGTTACTATTGTACAATAAAATATTTTTTCTCTAAACGACTCAAAAGTCGTCCATTTTTGTTCTGAAATCAGCTCTAGAAGTTGACATTTCTCTTACTGACGCAATAAAATCATTACCTACTGAGCAACACTTTTAGTATCTAGGCGATGAAGTTGATTTTTGAATCATAGGATTTAACTCGGAATTTGAAAATGAGGTACCTTATACTAAAGTATTGTAATAAGTTATGATCATCATTTCATAAAGAACTAACCTCGTAACTAACCTATTAAGAATAAACAACATCGTATTCATCTCGGTATTCATTATGTTCAACAAGAAATTGATAGATACAATTACATTCCTACATATAATATCCAATCAATGATGGAAATGAGACCTGGTGGCGCTACTCTTCAATTGTTTCAGCAGAAAAATCCTTGATTTGGAACAATTGAATTCCAGCTCATTACGTGAGGTTCTCATGTACAACAATAGATAGATAGATCGCATCAAACTCATTGAAAAATAGCACCATGACATTTTTAGAAACGATTAGAAGTCATTCAGAATCAAATATTCATATTTTCTTATTGACACCTGCAGTTACCTGTAAATTTGGTTGACATTGCGGCTTCACTTAGCGAGATTCACCCACGCTATGTCACGTTATACAGGTTTTATCGAAGTAGGCGAAATCAAGAGATTTGGGACCAGTAACAATCAATTTCTGATATTGACTCATGTGAAGTTGGCGCCGACTTTTTTAGAAAACAATTATTTTTTTGGAGTTCTGTGTAGATTTCATATAGTTCTAGAGTTCCTGACTGAAATTTTCAATAGTTCCGGCAAATTATGGATTTAGATCAAAAAAATAAAATTTGGGCGCCAACTTCACGCAGCGCCGTTTTTTTTTCGAAAAATGAGTTCTGATTAGTTTTTGTTGTGTATTTGGGAGAGTTCTGGAGTTCTTGATTGTTTTCAATAATAGTTCTGGTGAATTGGATGAGTTAATGAAAAAAATTGTTTCTGCAAAAATTTCGGAAAAAAATTACACTTTTGAACAGAGTTCTGAGTAGTGCTCGACGAGTTCTACAAAATAAATTAATTGCATTTTCGTGAAAAAGTTATACTTTTCAAGTTATCGGCCATAATATGGTGCAACTTTCGAATTTGATTTGCGATGGAATAAAGAAAAATAAAAGAATTGTAACAGTTCTGAGAAGAGTTCTGAGTAGCGCTCGACGAGTTCTTCAAAATATCCCAACTGCATTTTTGTGAAAAACTGATACTTTTCGATTTATCGACTAAATAAGGTTTTCCAACTTCACTTTCGATAAAATACCGAAAACACAAGGGAGATAATTTGAACAGTTGGGATATTTTGTAGAACTCGTCGAGCGCTACTCAGAACTCTGTTCAAAAGTGTAATTTTTTTCCGAAATTTTTGCAGAAACAATTTTTTTCATTAACTCATCCAATTCACCAGAACTATTATTGAAAACAATCAAGAACTCCAGAACTACCCCAAATACACAACAAAAAATAATCAGAACTAATTTTTCGGAAAAAAACGGCGCTGCGTGAAGTTGGCGCCCAAATTTCATTTTTTTGATCTAAATCCATTATTTGCCGGAACTATTAAAAATTTCAGTCAGGACCTCTAGAACTATATGAAATCTACACAGAACTCCAAAAAAATAATTGTTTTCTAAAAAAGTCGGCGCCAACTTCACATGAGTCTGATATTGGTATTGATATTGAAACTACACTTGAACCTTCAATAAACCTGATTTGTCAACAGGTATACAAATGATAAATATTTTGTTGTTTCTTCATATGGCCTCGATCTGTTCCTGGGGCAATTGGCCAGCACATTTTTTTATAGACTTTTTCTAAGTATAAAATGTTGAACTTTCAGTACTTTCACTCAAATAACAGTTATCTATCAAATGGAAATCAAACCGCCAAATTCTAAATACCTCCTTGAGGTATTTAGAATTTTATTAGATATCAATTATTTTAGTTCGATAGATCGGCAATGCCTCAACTAACTTCTTATGAACAATACCTTCTCATGCAAGGGCATTTAAATAACCAGTAAACATTTGAATAACCAGTAAAAATCGAAAAACCAGCGCAATCTACTGCATCTCAACAACCTCTATATCATTGTTTGCTGATGTTTCAATAATTGAGAGCGAAATTATAAGCAGTGTTTCGGTTGAATTGGTGAACGATTCCGCTATTTTCAGGCGTGTTACACCGAAAAAGTAATGATGAATTGGGATAAATACGTCTGACAGGAGTTTATGGCAGTCTGAAATGATTCTTGAGAAAACTTCTACTAACTTCGAACAACTCGCATAACACAGTTTGATGGGGTCATTGATTCGAAATAATTCGCCTTTACCCGTATAAAATTGCCCAGAAAACAACAGAAAAACGTTTTTCGAAAAAACACATGACTTCACTTATAAGTGAAGAACAAGGACATTTGGCAGTGTTGCCTTCTTACCGCGTTTTCATTGACTCGCTTTCTTGTCTTTCTGTTCGTGTGTCTATTCGGTTCAAATTTTGCAATCTATTTCAGACTACCTACCAAGTGAGTTATTTGAAATTAGGCAAAATATGCTTTGGATTAAAGAATCGAGTGTTTATAGGAGAGAGAACAATAAGAGAACATGTATTTTCCCAAAAGGTAATTAGAGTATCAGACTAATAAAGAATAAGTCTATTTATTAGACCTATACTGAAAAGTAACTAGTTCAGAATTGAAACCAAGTGTCACTCACAGTCACAGTAATACAAGGCAATAAGAAAAATGAAGTTAGACATACTATTTGTGGTCATCAAGTGAAGTAAAACCACAGACAATTTTAAAAAACTCAAGTAAAACTTAAAGTCTAAAACATATAAAACAACACTATAGATTACTAATGTTTCTCACAGTTGTGTTGAAAACTTCGATATCTTTACTCATATGCAGACATACATCATATGAGGAAAATGTTGAAATTTTGTTTACGTAAGTAATTGACCAATCCAAAGAAGTTGGGATCATCAGAAATGGTCTACTTCACTATAGTTTCAGTAGTTTTATTTCGAACTGTTTCGAGTTATGATATACGATAGATATTCATAATAAATCTGCATGGGGCTAGGTAAATTATTTCGAAGAGAGGACAAGAAGAACACAAGAACGTTCATCGTAAATATGTGAGCCATACTTTCTGACTTGCAACTCAATTTGGTTTTGGTTCAAAATTTCTGTGGCGGATATTTTACAAACCTCGGTATAAATCGATACATACATAATAACAATATCTTCTGGGGCTAGAAATGATCTTATATTACGTATCAAAGCAAGTGTTGTGAAAATGTAAATATGTGAGCCATACTTTCTGACTTGCAACTCAAATTGGTTTTGGTTCGAAATTTCTATGGCGGATATTTAACAAACCTCAGTATAAATCCATACATACATAATAACAATATCTTCTGGGGCTAGAAATGATCTTATATTACGTATCAAAGCAAGTGTTGTGAAAATGGAAAAAAATATGAATTAAGCCGAAATTTTTTCAAGACGCTTCAAAAATCAGTTTTTAGCCATCACTTGTGATTAAAGCGTTTTCGACCAAATTTCGTTATTGTCACTACAGAACTCGTCACGTGACGATAAAATAATGTAGTTCTCCAGCCTATTTGTGGGCGATTTTGTTCAGATTCAGAAATAAAGTTCATCTACATAAAGTAAACATTCTATGCATTCAGTTCATGCATATTATGATTACATGTATGTTTATAGGTACAATGATACGCATCACATGGAATTTTGTTTAATAATACATCTTGACGAATATCGATGCGTGCAATCGCTTATGCAAAAAAAAAACAAAATACTGTTACGATATTTCTACTTGGGTTCGTGAATTTAAAACACTCAGTACAAAACTGAACAATTTATTTCACTAAACACACTAAATACAACTCAATAAACACTTCGCTTTACAAATCTCAATGTTCACATTACTAGCTTTCTTTCTAAACTGAAACCGCTGTTCTTATATAGGTAAAACATCATTCACTGAAAAAACAACTATGGATCACAGATAGAAATTCAAGCTACAATAATGTAGTTTCAGATATTCAGGAGTGTAATAAACTGATACATCTCCTCTGATGTATTGAATTCATGGATTCATGGACTCCCAATGTATTGATACAGAAATAAATGGAATGTTGTACAATGAAATGAACCAATACATCAAGAACGTATAGTTACAGAAGTTAATGTTATGATACAGTTTGGCATGTAAAATTACATTTAGCATGTAATCATTATCCAATCGGAGGACAATTATGTGTCACGTGGTGTATTTGACGGTCTCATTGCAGCCCCGGCGTCCATTGGCGAATGGCGTCATCACATCTTGCACACACGGATTGAATGAGTGCATCTTTTCAGTATTTCAAATTGAAGTGATTTTGTGACGTGAATTTGCAGGCAAGAGGTAAGTGATGTTTACTTGTAGAATTTGTAGAAGTGCGTAGAGGAATATAAGGAAGTGATGTAATTTACCTCAATTATATCATACAGAAATAATTTAGGTGATGGTAACTTTGTTTAGAAACTAATTGTAATCGTTCATTCCGATTATATAATGCTTTCAAAAGTCACCCGTTGAGAATACATACCACTAATGAACACGAAGTGAACAACTCTTTCAATTTCATATGCAACAAACAAGATTGTTCATTCAATTGCAGTACTAAAAAAATGGTTGTGAACATATTTATATAGTCATATAAAAACTGGTACATATTTGCAATGTCCTTTCAAACCATGTAAAATAAAAACAGTATTTAATAAGGTAAACTCATTGAGTAATCATATTTTCAGATCACATATAATTCAAATTGTAATTGTGTGAAAAATATTGATGACAACAATTCTGGTACTTCTAACTCAAATACTTTTTTTGAATAATTGGCAGGGATCAAAATTGAAAATCTTATTGTCAATCTCGAGGAAAAAGCTAAGGAAATAGTTGAGGCTATTAGAAATCTTTCTTATATAATCAACCAATACAATTATTTAGGATGTTTATCAAAATCAAAGTCATCTCTAAGCTAATTACGTCTGAAATACATTTTTCATCAATAGATAATTTAAATTACATGGGAGTTTTTATACCGAAAATAAGATGAAATTAAAAATGGCGAAAGCTTAATCGATCGACTTTCCATTTCCCTCAATTCAATGTGTAACTTTTGTTGCAGAAAATTTTCTAATCAATTTATATTTTCAGATTCTAAGCAGTACGTCATTGTTTTAGAAGGAAATATATTATGTACGTAAGTACGTACTAATCATCTATTTGGGATAATTATTGGGTACTTCACATCAAGAATTGATATTTCAGTTTTATTTTTTGTTGTATATAGGTTACAAATATAGTTCATGTTATGTTCATGTATATGTTGTTTTGACTCATCAGTATTTTCAATAAATGATATCTATAAAATGAATAGAAGTTATTTCATCCCATTTTTATCCACATAATATAAAAATAACTGTGATATTCACAGTGTGAAAGTACTTATATAATGTGTAAGATTACCAAGATATTTTTCAATATAAATGTAATATTACATACATTTATTACGTAATCCACGTAATAACCGGAAGTTATATCACATCAAAACTGTAATATTGCAGATACATTCAACATGTAATATTTCGTGCTAAATGTATTGAAACATGTAGCGTGTAAAAATATTCGATTTCTTATGGCATCACATAACCAACGCTAATCACTGTGATTTTACCTATAAAATTTTTTCAGTGTTGTCCAGAATTAACAGGAATTAACTGGAAGTATTTTTCATATTCGACGGCAATGAATCATCCGCTAATTATAGCGGTGCGTCTGCGACCGAAGCCTTCGCGGTGAGTCACGCGTCGAGATGATGATTTCCGGCCTTCTCGAAAATGCCAGTCATTCGTAACAATACGTTGTATTGCCGTTACTGTTTCCGTGTTTGGCAGGGAATTTAGAAAATAATAATTGTCTCAAAACAAAAACTAAAATTTTGCTCGGATAACTTGTTCAAAACGGAACTTTTGAAAAAAATCTGAGAATCTGTGAATATTCGCCAACCATTTCCATCTTCTTCGGGCAAAATTTGAAATATGTGTTCAGCTGCTTCATAAGAGGTCACTGAACTGAATCTCCAAGACATTATCATCCCGATACTGTTAAGTATTCATTAAGGTATCTAAATAATTTTTATTGATTAAATTATTTCATAACAGGGCTATAGCGGTAATCTGATGGAAATGCCGCAGAGTATTTGGCAAGACATGGGGTTTGAAACCAAAAATGATCTACTAATCAAATCCACGTTCCCCACTGAAGCTTTACAGATAATGCTGAATCTTTCACTATTGTACTTATATTTAATGACAGTGCCTTCAGACTGAGCCAGACAATAAATCTCAAACCGGAAAATCGGATTGGACATTTGAAGATTCTGGAAAATATTCACGCCGACAGATATCATGCCAATTAGGTACGACTTCGGAATGCAGTTTGAAGTAGTCATAAACAACTATACCAAATTTGCACAGAGAACGGACCTCAACTAGGAAGGGATGCATCAGTGTGGTATACTGATGGATCCAAGACAAGACTGATGAAAGGGCTGGAGTGGGAGTTACAGGACCGGATTCCAGGCTCTCGAAATCCCTTGGTAACACCCCAATCATATTTCAAGCTGAAGTACATGCTATAGAGAAAGGGACACTCGAAGGGCAGAAATCTATATCCTATCAGATAGCCAAGCAGCACTAAAAGCTCTGAAGTCATACACTTGTGATTCTAAGCTGACTTGGAACTGTAAACAATCCCTGAGACAACTGGCAGCGAACAACCAGGTCACTTTGATGTGGATGCCATCAGGTCACAAGGAAGTTGAAGGCAATGAGGAAGCAGACTGCCTTGCCAAAGAAGGGCAAACACACAATTTCTCGGCCCAGAACCCTTCTGTGGGCTCTCCAAGGCCCACTTGAGAAAAGAGGTTCGACGTTGTGAAACTAATGAAATGAAATCTCTCTGGAATAAAGTGCCAGGACAAAGCCAAGCGAAAAGGCTATAGTTAGTTTTGCTAAGGACAGCTAAACAGCTTCTCGAGTTGGACAAAAATGACTTGAAACTGTCATTGGGACTCCTCAAGAGGTACAAGTTCCTGGAAGGGGGCCTCTGATGTTAGTTACGTAGCTCCCAGGAAACTGATGAACTTTGCACGAATTTTGAGTCTATAAATAGATTGAGGGTTAAGAGGGCATATTCCTTGCTGCCTCCGCCAAAAAAATAGGTACCGCTCCCAAGTTCCTCTCGAGTTATGGAACATTCTGGAGACTTGATATTTTTTTTCTGTATATAAGAAAGGTCAATTGGTGCATCTTATGAAGTAGATTTTCATTTTGCTGCTTAACATTAATTATAAACATCTATGAATCAGTGCGTTTCTGGCTGACTTTGTGATTTTTTTTAGGGTTATGACGAAAAAAATCGAAAAAGTAATTCATAAGATGCCTAGATTACATAAAGATCTATTAGGAAAAAAAATCCTGAAGTGAAATCTTGTTTAGTTTTCCTATGGGAACTTGGGAGCGGAGGCAAATTTTCCAACGATTTCGACGTGGGCGCGGCACTTACTGAAAATAAGCCACTCCCCATAGGTGCATCAAATATCATTCATAGTAAGTTGTCTTGTGTCCAAATCAGTAGGATTACATCTACTATACAATAGTCAATGGGCAACCAAAATATCACAAGGGAATAAATTGAAAATAGTAGTAATTCGACTGATTTTATTTTATGTATAGTTTTCTGTAAACTTTGGTATTATACCTAGATTATTTATTTTTTCTGTTATAATAATCATCATAAACACTTTTCCACGGAAGTTAATACGTTGTCATTCAATAAACGTTTAGACATAGAATATTCTACCTAGATTATTCCGGTTTTTCGATTGGCTGAAACCTCGGCTGAAACATACCTTGACTTCCCTAACAACATAGGGATATCCTATAGCTACTTTCGTTGTATGTCCCAAATAAGTGTACCGTCGGTACCATAAAATGATTGAAGTATTTTCAAGGAATGTCCCGACAGGTACGTTCATGGGTTGTCCCTTTCATCTCCCTGTATACTCTGATATCCATAGCATTTCAATTCTGATATTAAAGTATTATACCCGTATTTCGTTCGCCGATTTTGGTGAACAAGGAAACGATGTTTTCAAATCGGAAATATCACAAACCGTTTTCAAAATATACAGGGAAACCGAATTTGTCCGGTTTCTTTTATTTGTGCTGGCGCCTTTATTTTAAGAAATATGAAAATGTTTTCAGGGAACTTTCTTCTCTGTTTTGCATTTGTTATGATTTGCTGTACTTCAATTTTTGATACGAAGTTCGGTACTTCGAGGGCCACCTTCAACTTCATTTTATCAAATAGGGGTCAGTATTTTTTCCATGAATTTGACTAGCTCATAACTTTAGTACATTTCTCTTTGATTTTTCGTCAATGTACAGGGTGTTCCATAATAAATGCGCAGGACTTCAGGATATGATAGCTCTTTCAAGAATATGAAAAAAAGTTCCTATTGACTTACCCTCTAAAATGCACCATTTTCGACAAACAGGGTGTTGAATTTAGAAAAAAATCGTTTTTGCGAATATTTCTGGAACCGTTTATCGCACAGAAAACAGATTTTGTAGGCATTTTCTACTCATAATAAGCTATGTTTTGGGCTGATTTGTTATTTTTTTTAAATTCATAACGGCGGACATTTCCAACACTTAATTTAACTAAGTATGATTTGTTTTTTTTTATTTCGCAAATATGAAGTTAACGTTTGGTTTTGTTATCTGTTCTAACGTTTAAATAAATCTTGTATAATTATGAAAAAAATTATTCAAACAAATTGACCATGTTTTTCAACATGAAAGTTGATTTTTCTTGAAAACGGTCAACTTTAGAGCTTATGCACAGAAGTACATTTTTTGTGTAGAAAACATTGGCGGTTTAAATAGGTGGCTCAAAATTTTACTTTTTCCAGTGACGTAAAAGTTGTAGGAAATAACACCCACTACCTCTTCAGAATCTTCACCAATTACACGCCTTTTTTCCGCCAGAATCAGTCCCCTTATTTACATCCGAGCTTATATCTCACCTCGTATCTCACCCTGTATTACTCTGCTCTAGTAGTTCTCAGTTGTTCAATATCCGTCGACGATCAAGTTGTTGATCAATTCAATGATTCATCGTCAATTTTTTAATACAATGGTTTCGGTTAGATCTTCCAACATAGGTGGAGTGTTGAAAATACAAAAAATATCGATGTTACAACTATTCATAGAAACGTGCAAATCAGTATTGAGAAAGTATAATAATCGATATCTTTTTATATTATTATACCGACAAAGCCACCTTCTTGTTACAAATTTCTCCTCGAGTTTTTCTCTCATGATTATGTAGTTACGATGACGATTCCACATATATTCATTCAACCGAAAAAAAAGTATGTTCACTCTTTGTGAAATTCTGTAACAAAACTTCCAGATGAGACCTTGAAGAGATATACACGCGTAACTTCTTCTATTGTTGGGGAATTTTGCTCCAGAATGGGAGGCTTTTTATGGCACACCCTTTCAGAACATAATACTGGTGGCTCTCAATATAACTTTTATTGTTGAGTAAATGTTTGATACAATTTAGACCGTGCACTGTTATATTGCTTCGGGTTTTATTACACAAAGTACATACCAGCCCAAGATAGATGATCAAATAAAAAATGTAAACAAGGCGGAAGTGGTAGCAAAATTTCATTTGACGGGATCTCTTTGTGACTTCAAGTCTCGTAGTTGGTATGCAAATGATGTCAACTTTGTTTCGGGTCACAAACACAGCATGTGAAATTTAAAAGTTGAAAAATGAAAATATATCAGTAATGAACATATGGTTATGAAATAAACTATGCCACACTAATTACGTCACACCCCGAAATTTTGAACCTGTTTAAATTTTAATAACTCTTTTCTACTTGGAACAAATTGAATTCTGTTTACACTGTTAGTGTAGTCAGTTATTCAGCTATAATCTCGAACTTCTTCGATACATGAGGTTTTTTCCATAGAATTGCTACAGGATGTTTTTTGAAACTGTACAAAGTTTCAGAAATGTCAAAAGGATCCCAAATTGAGGAAAACAGTTTTTTCTCAACTTTAACAGAAGAGCCACGAAGGTGATCACATTACCTTGAGCCATTTCCAGAATTGTCTTCTTATCTCTTTTATTCACAGTGATCTCAAAAAAATTTACTTTCTGGTTTTGCAGTCATAAGCTGAAACCTTAGATAAGGAGGTATAAAGATCAGAATTGACTCAAGATGAACATTCAAGATCGAGGGTTTCCTCAAAGGTGACCCAAATCTGAAACACCTTCTAAATCCCGGCTGCATATAAACATTCCACTATAGGATTCGGCACCCGCCTTCATTCCCATTGGTTGATTCAAAATTAGGTAATGACGGTGCCGAATCGCGTAGCGGAATGTTCAAACGGTGCCGAAATCCACAGTGGAATGTTATATGTTTACGGTGCCGAATTGAAAAACAGTCAATGCTTTTATTGCATGCATGCTACCTAGGAAATTGATTTTAATCAATTATTATCATACATTTCTCATTTATTCAATAATCGGTTGATGAATTGATCATCATTGATATAAGTGTAGAAAGTCTCTGCTTTTTTAGGAGATAGGTGGAACG
This sequence comes from Chrysomela aeneicollis, assembly GCA_029955515.1. NCBI lineage: Eukaryota > Metazoa > Arthropoda > Insecta > Coleoptera > Chrysomelidae > Chrysomela > Chrysomela aeneicollis. The sequence goes on along the minus strand of JARUHQ010000018.1, from coordinate 3,596,623 downwards.
AGCGAGGATAGGTATTTTCATAAGTTATTGGCAACATTTATAGGGTTGAACATCAAATGTTGGCAACGTATGTAATTCTGTGCTGGGAATACACGTACATCACTTGTGTTCGTTGAATACATATTCTACCTATTAGTGGCGAAGTGCGATGGATCAGTTCATTAAAGTTGATAATCTTCTTCATCGGGGAGAATTTAAAAAAGAAGAGGACATTGTGAAATGGCTCCATACATATGAGGAAGAGAGTAACACTTTGTGGCATATTAAATCATCTTTGAAAAATAGCGTACGATTTACATATAGAAGTAAGTTTAGTGAGTTACGGTTTTCGCTTGTTTATTGTGGTTCTGTATTCACAGTTAGTATCAGATACAAAGAGCTACCCTAGTGCTTTTTTTGTAATACAAAAGAACTTGTTCGAAAATCTGAGAAATCGTGTAACCAACTCAGCTTCTATCAGATATACTGAGTTATTTTCAGTTCCGTCAGAAATCGCCTTTTTCAAAATAGCAATTAATGTGCAGAAATTAATAAGGACTTTTCACAAGCCATTGGAATGAGAATCAGGTTATTCAAGGTATTTTGCGAATAAGTGTCATGCAACAAAATCCTTACGTTTTTGCACAAAATTCACGAACGAATTTTATATGAAATAAAAGGAATAACTAACAGTTTTCGATGGTTTTGCAGATCATCACATTGCTGAGGTCACCCTAAGAAACAAATTAAGTATACCTATTCAAACAATTCCTGATATAAGATATTTGTATAATTAATTCGAAAAAATTGAGATTTTTTCCAATGGTTGTGTACCTTATGAATGTCACTGTATATCTATCTATCGAAGTTTTTCGTTACAATCGTGAATTAATTCCAGTTGAAAACTATTATTGCTGGAGGAGATTGAAAGAATGTAAATTTTGTTTTAGTTTTCTAAATTGAAGATATATATTACATTTCTTACAATGTATCGGTCATCATGTCATCCGAATCGGATGAATTGTTTGAATGAATTTTCAGAACGACATTTCATTGTCATCACGGTTACCAGAGGGTAACTTCAGAAGAAAATAAAAAGAGCAAATCTAAAAATACACAATTTCGTGTGAAGATAGCTGTGCAAAAACGTAAGGTTTTTGTTGCATGACACTTTTTTGCAAAAAAAACTTTTGTAAAAAATAATCCCTCAGTCCATTCATCAAGAATTTGTTTGCATGGTTACAGAAATCATCAAGAGTGGTTGTCAGATAATAATTTTCAATATTGTCATATTTTGTTTGATGCGTTAATTAAACGGAATTTCTCACAAATAAACGTTCATAATACTTCTTCAACCTGCTGCAAACCAATACACGAAGATACACGAAAACACTTTTCATCACCTGATTCTCATTCGAATCGCTCGTGAGAACTCTTAATTGATTCCTGCAAATGAATTACTATTTCGAAAAAGGCGATTTCTGAAGAAACTGATAATCACTCAGTACTGATAGCAGCTGAGTTGGTGACACGATTTCTTTGATTTTCGAACAAGTTCCTATATTAATAAAAAACACTAGGGTAGTTCTGTGTAATTGAGACAAACTAGGAATACAGAACCACAATAAACAAGCGAAAACCGTAACTCACTAAACTTACTTCTATATGTAAATCGTACGCTATTTTTCAAAGATGATTTAATATGCCACAAAGTGTTACTCTCTTCCTCATATGTATGTAGCCATTCCACAATGTCCTCTTCTGTTTTGAATTCTTCCCGATGAAGAAAATTATCTACTTCAATGAGCTGATCCATCGCACTTCACCTCTAATACCTATAGGAAGAATATGTATACGTGATTCCCAATTGCCGTTGCCAACATTTGATATTCAACCATATGAATGTTGCTAATATCTTAAGTATGAAAATATGCATATCCACGCTCGTTCCACCTATCTCCTAAAAAAGCAGAGACTTTCTACACATACCTCAATGATGATCAATTCAACAACCGAATGTTGGATAAATGAGAAATGTATGACAATAACTGATATTAATCAATTTCCTAGGTAGCATGCGTGCAATAAAAGAATTGACCGTTTTTCAATTCGGCACCGTGAACCATATAACATTCCACTGTGGATTTGGGCACCGTTTGAACATTCCGCTACGCGATTCGGCACCGTCATTACCTAATTTTGAATCAACCAATGGGAATGAAGGCGGGTGCTGAATCCTATAGTGGAATGTTTATATGCATCCCGGCTGGGGGGAGAATTAAATGAAAATCAACTTGTTTTCGGAAGGATCATTCATTCTGGATACGTCCAGATATTTCTTGCTGTCAGTAGTCAAAAATTGCGCGTGAGACAACCAATGTCTTCGAATAGTAATTTACGTAACAAGTCCGGAAAATACTGTTTTTTTGGATGAGTGGACAAAATTCTAGGACGAGCGTAGCGAGTCCTGGAAGTCTGCGAGTCCAAAAAAACTGTTTTCGGGCGTGTTGCGTACACAATTTTTTCGGCAACCGTGTAGAATAACAAATCAACGAAACACATTTCTTTCAAAAATTTAAATGTTAGCTAATTTTATGTCAGATAGCTGTCAGTCGTTATTTTGCTGCTATGGTAATGATCAACTGCATTTATCAAAACCATACTACCAAGATTTTCATATTTACAATGACAACAACGATGTGATTCTTCCCGGCCTAGTCCGGGCAGTACGTACTTCCCGGACTAGGCCGGAAAAATGCCACTTTCTCAAAAAAAATCGTCTGGAAAGTACGTACTTTCCGGACGGTTGCCGAAAAAAAAATAGCACAAGAAAAATGCATCATGGCCCGTAACCAACGTAACAAGAATCATAATGAGTGAATTACAAGACAGGTTGGAAATTTCGTTTTCGTGAAAATAAAGAGAGTGACGCAAAAAGTTTTTCGTAGGTCTTCTGGAGTTATAAGACTTCATAAAAAATTTCGAATACAAGAAAATTTCAGGGTAACCTTCTCACCCCATATAGATAGAATAGAATAGAAATTTATTCACCTTAAATAACATACAGAGTACAGAAGGTAAGTCAAACAAACAACAGAGAAATGGTACAATGATTACTGATATGTAAATAGTACCAGCTGCTTATGTATCATGGTGAAACAAAAATTCACTTATGGAGTGAAAAGGGTTTTGTTGAAAGAATGCTTTCACACCAATCTTGAATGAATTGTAAGTGGGTTTTGATTTGACGTCATCTGGTAAAACGTTATAAAAAATAATACATTTATAAACGGGAGATTTGCGAAACATACTTGTTATGTGATGAGGTAAACGGAGATTTTTGGCTCTTGTGTTGTATTCATGTATATCAGATTGCAGTTGGAAAGTGTTGAGATATTTTCTGGTATAGTTAACGCACTTCATGATGTAAATAGAAGGGACAGTTAAAATTGAGTGTTTCTTAAAAGATTCTCTACAACTAGCTCGATAGTCTAAGTCGAAAATTGATCTCATTAGTCTCTTTTGTGATACAAGGACTCTATTAAGGTCATTGGCACAACCCCAAGATATTATATTGTATGAAAGATGACAGTAAGCTAGTGCATAGTATAGGTTAATCAGAGTTCGTTCATTTACATATGCTTTCATCTGAAGAATTCCGTAAAAAGCTTTATTTTGTTTGTTGCAAACATGTTTTATGTGACTGTTGACCAATTCAATAAGATGCCCCTTATGCCAAGAGTGAATAGCTTTTTGAGTATAAAATCAGACTTTAAACTGTCGAAAGCCCTCGACAGGTCGAAGAGAAGAGAGATGACGTAGTTGCCTCTGTCAAGTTCCATGTAAACATAGTCCATCAGTTGATTTGTAGCAGTTTCCACTGACTTATTCTTCCTGAAACCATGTTGGTTTGTGGTAAGAATATTATATTCATCATTAAAATCGGTAATTATGTTGTATATACATCTCTCAAGAATTTTGGAAATCTCTATACAAAGTCGTCAATCAAGTTTTGGATTTTTTCAAGCAATTTTATTGTTTGGGCCCTCAAAACAATTTAATGGTACACCTATAGAAACAGCTATGGGTACCGCTCGTCTCGATTCTGAAAAATAACTGTTTTCGCCCTGTACATCAAATTATGATACTTGGAGTACCCGAGTTTGGGCGAATCTCACGAAAATATGTAAAATATTATCAAAAATCCCCTTCCCCTTCATCCGTAACCAAAGTACCTACCCCAAGGAGGGAAAGGGGGGAGATGATTTTTTTTTAAATCTCCTACCCCGATGTGGGGGTCAAGTGAAATCTGTTTACCGATATATCTAACCGTTCAACCAGAAAAAATTCGGCAATAAAATATTTTTGGTGGGGAAGGGGGGTCGGCAAGTTTTTACGGTCTTCTATTTTTCAATTGGAATTTCGAGGGGGTTTCAGATTTGGGAAACCCTCGACCTTTATTGTTTATCGAGTTGTTTATCTTCAGTCAATTCTGATCTTTATTTTTCACTTGATCGTTACTGCTTTATAATACCTTGGCAACGGTTGCTATCAACAGACCCATAACGCCCGGGGCGTTATGGAGGGCATTATGAATCATAACGCCCGCTAAATGATTTTTTCTGTAGTTCAATAAACAACCCTTAGCAACCTCTTCAATGTTTCCATGGCAATTGCATAGAAGCTCACTTGTGCTCAGTTGCCGACCAGAACGCAGTAAATACTATGAGAAAAAATTTATGAAGTAAACAACGTCGTTTAAGATAATTTTTTCGTGAAAAATAAAATCTTGTATGCACCACGAGCGTTACTAGATCCTAACGCCCATCGGGCAACATTCATCCCTCGGGCCAAAGGCCCTCGGGTGAATGTTACCCTCCGGGCGTTAGGATCTATGTAACGCACTTGGTACATAAATAGCTATTATATCTCCTCATCTAAGGTTTCAACTCCAAAATGAGCCAGAGATTTTGAAAATCGGTTGAAGAGGAAAAATGAAAGAGGTAATGAGATCATCTTCATGCATCTGCTGTTGAAGTTGAAAAAAACAGTTTTTCTTTATTTGTGATCCTCTTGATAATTCCGAAATTTTGCACAGTTTCAAAAAACATAATGTAGCAATTTTATGGAAAAAACCTCTTGTATCGAAAAAGTACTAGATTATAGCTGAAGGACTGAGCTAGCGAACAGTGTTAACAAAATCCAAATTTTCCAAAGCAGAAAAAGTTATTGAAATTTCAATGGGGACAACATTTCTGGGTGCGCCGTAATTAGTGTTGCGTAGTTTATAATTCGCTATTTTGTCGCACGCGTTGGTTTAAATTTTAAATTTTGTACATTTTGCATAAGTATTTTATTGAAAGAAATTGATTTAATATCGATAAATAACAGAAACATCTACGATTGTTAACTTGATGACATTGAAATATTTGAAATCTGACGCACAAGCGTAAAGCCCTGTTGAGCGATTTTGATTTTTGTGATACCAGCGGTAAAAAATGCAACGTTGTTATTGTTTTTATTGATCAATTCGAATCAAATCACACTCTGAATTAAAATTTACCAATAAAACATTGAGTTTTTCTCTGCTATGGTATCACCAAATCCAAAATCACTCAGAAGAAGGCTAGGCCTAACTCTTCTGACTTTCATTTGACAGTTAGATTGTACCAACCTCCGAATAATAAAAAATGCGTATCGAAACAGAGGTTATTTCGATACGCATTTGCGTTTCATACAGAACCAAAATAGAAAAAAGATATGAAAAAATGTCTGAATCTTTTTTTAAGGTAGGTAGGTATGAGCGAATCTCGGGACTTTAATCACCCTCTTCGCTCTATCAACCCCTACCTCAAAAGTTTTTATTATTTCATCTTTCAATCAGAGGAAATAGTTTCTTTGCATTTCTGATCACTAGACAATTTCGAACTGGCTACCCAGTAGATATCATTGTGTATCGTGATTCTGAAAAGCATAGATCTTATTGCTTACGCTAGATCCGGCATCCTGTAGTAATTTTTAGGTCAAGAGGGGTCTGCAAGAAAGTAGGCAACTAAAACGACCAATCAATGGCTTTCAACCCCCGCCCCCCCCCCCCCCCCGGACCTACAAAACAAGTAACCTGGATACCGGATCTAGCGTAAGCAATAAGATATATGCTGAAAACCGTCAATCCGAAGGAATCTTGTTAAATCCTGTTCAAGGTGGATATAGGATGGTGAAACAGCTTCCTTTTAACAAGCACTAGAATAAACTGTAGACCTTTGCCTACTTGATTTCATACCGTATAGTAATATTTCCTGAAATTAACAGAGATGGCGACATACCTTGTGTCGGTAAAACAGAAACTGTGCTTCTGTCATCTTTTTATCAGTTTCATCTGTTCTAGATGAAAAATGACTGAGAAGAGTCAAAATATCAATATTCATTCCAAATTTACAGAAAATATATTGTTTAATGCCGTTTCAAGTCACGTCTGTCAGATGCGAGCCACAGAAATACGTAAGCAACAGAAATCTTCTTCGATAATCGATCTTACCGCCATCTTCATTCAAGTAGCTGAAATATTACTACCTTCTCAAACGGTCTACAAGTTTTTCGCAGAAACAATTGAAGAGGTATTTCACCATCATATATCCACCTTGATCCTGTTCATACCATGCAGTATTCAGGGAAAGTTTACTCCATTACCATATTTTCGCATTTGTGTGCACCATAAATCAAATTACATGTCGTGCAAGTATTCTAGAATTATGCAGTGCAGTTGGTACGCCCAATCAAGATAGAATAAATAGGTAGAGCACAAGTGCTCATTAATTCGTACTGTTTCAACCATTTAGATTAAAGTTTCAACATACCCGCTCAAGTATAGTGCGCTAGACATTTGTTTTCCGAATTCGGTGCAGTTTTTCCATAAAATTTGTTTTATTCGAGGATTCAACTTTTGAGCTCAATTTATAAACACCGCTGCCGTAGCTACAGTTGACGCTCCAGTAACTGTTCGTAGATGGAATGTGCTAAAAATAAATATCTGTTCATAAATTCCGCAGGTGCCGTCGGATATCTTGTCAATACATTTTGGAACGGCAGCGTCAACTGTAGCTACGGTAGCGGAGTTTATGAATTGAGCTTTAGGATCGTATTCGCAGGGGAAATTTAGACTGAGCCATACAGTAAACCTACCAGCAGGATATCGGATTTGAAATTTGAAGATTTCGAAAAAAAAAATCCCATCAGAAGCCATGTTTGAACTGATAGATATGATGCCAGTTAGGTAGGTACGACTTCAAAGTGCAGTTTGAATGGGTTATAAACAACCTCCAAATTCCACAAGGAAGGGATGGATCCAATATGGAGTGGGCGTTACTGGACCAAGTTTCAGACTCTCAAAACCCCTTGGTAACATCCCAACCATCTTTCAAGCAGAAGTACATCAGATATATGTCTATATCCTATCAGATAGCCAAGCAGCACTCGGAGCACTGGTGTTGTACACTTGTAATTCTAAGCTGACTTGGGACTGGAACAAATCCCTGAGACAACTGGCAGCGAACAACCATCAGGTCACTTTGATTTGGGTGCCAAGTTATTAGGGAGTTGAAGGCAACGAGGAAGCAGACTGCCTTGCCAAAGATGGGGCAAACACGCAATTTCTCGGCCCAGAAAGAACCCATTTGTGGACTCTCCAAAGTCCACTTAAAAGAAGAGTTTCAACGCTGGGAAACAGATGAAATGTCAGTGGAATGAAGTGTCAGGACAAAGAAAAGCGAAATGACTAGTGAGATCTCCAAAAAAGGCTGAACACGATTTCGAGTTGGGCCAAAAAGACTTGAAACTGATAAAGGGACTCTTCACTGAATTCCGGGGAATTCCAGGGAAATTATTTTAAACACTCGATAAGTTCATTCCCGTCTTAAAAAAAAACAATTTCTGCTAACTGTGATTTTGTAACTTTAGTAGTTTGTATATGAAGGCTATATTTTAAAATTATTTTGAAATGTACAGGATGTTCCAAAAAATTTTGGCATATCAATGTTATCTTGATTCTTTTGGAACACCCTATATTTTATTGATTTTTCAGATTCTATCTGGAAAGCTGATTTTATTATCATATTTGGGTCTAGCTGGAACGATTACAGAAATATAGGGTGTGAAAAATTGAGATTTCATTATTGATCGAAACGGCTAACATGTCCCTATCTTGACTTCGCCACCAATTATTTATATTCGAATGAAAAAAATACAGGGTGGTTCATAATTCTGAACCCCCCGATATGTGATTCAGTTAAATGTCATTAGATATTAGGTCAAGAGTTAGGATAGGGACATGTAAGCCGTTTTGACCGAGGTTTTGGCCATTAATGACACAAAAAATTTATAAAGCTGAAGAAACTTGATTTTCCAAACCATATATCTTCTCCCTAGACCCCAAGTGTGATATGAATCGATGAAATAAGGTTTTCAGGGAGAATATAAAAATGCAACCAATTACATGGACTTCCATAAAAAACAATATAACTTTTATATGCTACAATTTTTGGGAAATCCTGTATGTTTCGAAATACTTTATCAAATAATTTATCAACGTACGAACTACTGAAATGAGAAAAATTTTGAAAGTTTTGCAGTTTCGCTTTAAATCTCTGTCGCGCTAGTAGTGCACCACCCTGTATGTTCCTATGTGAATTGAATCATGTGTTCGATAGATATGATGATTTACAGTTAACACCCTAGATTTGCTGAATTTCTTCTGAATAAAAATGTTTTTCTTAGATTTTCCTTCATACGGATTCAGATCTTGGAAAAAGGAGGGATTAAAACAGAAAAAAGTGAAATCCGAGGAGAAATCAGACCGAATCAGTCCATCCGTTTCTCGGTATTTTCCGATGATAATAATGATGATTTATTCCGGAGATTTTGATATCAATATAATCCGGTATTATTCAGATTCTGTAATATTTAGTGACATCACTCTGGAGCTAGGTCTGAAGTTTATCTTGAACTCAGAAATCCCCTCGGGAATCATGAATGAATTTGTGTGTGATGTTCCTAAATATTTCATATTTCACCGGATTTCCCCCGGAATTCCACCGGTGTGAAGTTAGCAGCCATTTTCCAGCAGCCGATTTTCACATAGCGGCCAAATGACCAGTGGCGTCGGATTTTTTATTTTTCGTAAATAATTATTTTTATGCCATATTATGACTCGTATTATGATGAAAATAAAAATTATTGGAATCCGAATATTGGACGTGGAAGAATATACATAGATCATTAAGAACCTTCGAATGAAAAGATCTCGAAATCCGACTAATTCAAAATTACAATGGAAAATCCCCTACAGATATCGCATTGATCTATAATGTTATCTATGTTACGAGATTAATTATTTGCAGGCCGTCTAAGGGGTGGTTGCCACCCTTCTAAACATTGAAAATATCTGAAACACCCTTCAGAAAAGTTTAGCCAAGTTGAGATTTGGTACAGAGATTACTAAGTAGGTCTAGAATACTGTGTTAAGAGATGAATTATTTGCAGGCCGTCCAAGGGGTGGTTGCCACCCTTCTAAACACTGAAAATATCTAAAACACCTTTCAGAAAAGTTTAGCCAAGTTGAGATTTGGTACAGAGATTACTAAATAAGTCTAGAATACTGTGTTAAGAGATGAATTATTTGCAGGCCGTCCAAGGGGTGGTTATCACCCTTCTAAACATTGAAAATATCTAAAACACCATTCAGAAAAGTTTAGCCAAGTTGAGATTTGGTACAGAGATTACTAAATAGGTCTAGAATACTGTGTTAAGAGATGAATTATTTGCAGGCCGTCCAAGGGGTGGTTGCCACCCTTCTAAACATTGAAAATATCGAAAACACCCTTCAGAAAAGTTTAGCCAAGTTGAGATTTGGTACAGAGATTACTAAATAGGTCTAGAATACTGTGTTAAGAGATGAATTATTTGCAGGCCGTCCAAGGGGTGGTTGCCACCCTTCTAAACATTGAAAATATCGAAAACACCCTTCAGAAAAGTTTAGCCAAGTTGAGATTTGGTACAGAGATTACTAAATAGGTTTAGAATACTGTGTTAAGAGATGAATTATTCGCAGGCCGTCCAAGGGGTGGTTGCCACCCTTATAAACATTGAAAATATCTGAAACACCCTTCAGAAAAGTTTAGCCAAGTTGAGATTTGGTACAGAGATTACTAAATAGGTCTAGAATACTGTGTTAAGAGATGAATTATTTGCAGGCCGTCCAAGGGGTGGTTGCCACCCTTCTAAACATTGAAAATATCTTAAACACCTTTCAGAAAAGTTTAGCCAAATTGAGATTTGGTACAGAGATTACTAAATAAGTCTAGAATACTGTGTTGAGAGATGAATTATTTGCAGGCCGTCCAAGGGGTGGTTGCCACCCTTCTAAACATTGAAAATATCTAAAACACCCTTCAGAAAAGTTTAGCCAAGTTGAGATTTGGTACAGAGATTACTAAATAGGTCTAGAATACTGTGTTAAGAGATGAATTATTTGCAGGCCGTCCAAGGGGTGGTTGCCACCCTTATAACCATTGAAAATATCGAAAACACCCTTCAGAAAAGTTTAGCCAAGTTGAGATTTGGTACAGAGATTACTAAATAGGTCTAGAATACTGTGTTAAGAGATGAATTATTTGCAGGCCGTCCAAGGGGTGGTTGCCACCCTTCTAAACATTGAAAATATCGAAAACACCCTTCAGAAAAGTTTTGCCAAGTTGAGATTTGGTACAGAGATTACTAAATAGGTCTAGAATACTGTGTTAAGAGATGAATTATTTGCAGGCCGTCCAAGGGGTGGTTGCCACCCTTATAAACATTGAAAATATCGAAAACACCCTTCAGAAAAGTGTAGCCAAGTTGAGATTTGGTACAGAGATTACTAAATAGGTCTAGAATACTGTGTTAAGAGATGAATTATTTGCAGGCCGTCCAAGGGGTGGTTGCGGGTGGTTGCCACCCTTATAAACTTTGAAAATATCGAAAACACCCTTCAGAAAAGTTTAGCCAAGTTGAGATTTGCTACAGAGATTACTAAATAGGTCTAGAATACTGTGTTAAGAGATGAATTATTTGCAGGCCGTCCAAGGGGTGGTTGCCACCCTTCTAAACATTGAAAATATCTAAAACACCCTTCAGAAAAGTTTAGCCAAGTTGAGATTTGGTACAGAGATTACTAAATAGGTCTAGAATACTGTGTTAAGAGATGAATTATTTGCAGGCCGTCCAAGGGGTGGTTGCCACCCTTATAACCATTGAAAATATCGAAAACACCCTTCAGAAAAGTTTAGCCAAGTTGAGATTTGCTACAGAGATTACTAAATAGGTCTAGAATACTGTGTTAAGAGATGAATTATTTGCAGGCCGTCCAAGGGGTGGTTGCCACCCTTCTAAACATTGAAAATATCTAAAACACCCTTCAGAAATGTTTAGCCAAGTTGAGATTTGGTACAAAGATTACTAAATAGGTCTAGAATACTGTGTTAAGAGATGAATTATTTGCAGGCCGTCCAAGGGGTGGTTGCCACCCTTATAAACTTTGAAAATATCGAAAACACCCTGCAGAAAAGTTTAGCCAAGTTGAGATTTGGTACAGAGATTACTAAATAGGTCTAGAATACTGTGTTAAGAGATGAATTATTTGCAGGCCGTCCAAAGGGTGGTTGCCACCCTTCTAAACATTGAAAATATCTAAAACACCCTTCAGAAAAGTTTAGCCAAGTTGAGATTTGGTACAGAGATTACTAAATAGGTCTAGAATACTGTGTTAAGAGATGAATTATTTGCAGGCCGTCCAAGGGGTGGTTGCCACCCTTCTAAACATTGAAAATATCTAAAACACCCTTCAGAAAAGTTTAGCCAAGTTGAGATTTGGTACAGAGATTACTAAATAGGTCTAGAATACTGTGTTAAGAGATGAATTATTTGCAGGCCGTCCAAGGGGTGGTTGCCACCCTTATAAACATTGAAAATATCGAAAACACCCTTCAGAAAAGTTTAGCCAAGTTGAGATTTGGTACAGAGATTACTAAATAGGTCTAGAATACTGTGTTAAGAGATGAATTATTTGCAGGCCGTCCAAGGGGTGGTTGCGGGTGGTTGCCACCCTTATAAACTTTGAAAATATCGAAAACACCCTTCAGAAAAGTTTAGCCAAGTTGAGATTTGCTACACAGATTACTAAATAGGTCTAGAATACTGTGTTAAGAGATGAATTATTTGCAGGCCGTCCAAGGGGTGGTTGCCACCCTTCTAAACATTGAAAATATCTAAAACACCCTTCAGAAAAGTTTAGCCAAGTTGAGATTTGGTACAGAGATTACTAAATAGGTCTAGAATACTGTGTTAAGAGATGAATTATTTGCAGGCCGTCCAAGGGGTGGTTGCCACCCTTATAACCATTGAAAATATCGAAAACACCCTTCAGAAAAGTTTAGCCAAGTTGAGATTTGCTACAGAGATTACTAAATAGGTCTAGAATACTGTGTTAAGAGATGAATTATTTGCAGGCCGTCCAAGGGGTGGTTGCCACCCTTCTAAACATTGAAAATATCTAAAACACCCTTCAGAAATGTTTAGCCAAGTTGAGATTTGGTACAAAGATTACTAAATAGGTCTAGAATACTGTGTTAAGAGATGAATTATTTGCAGGCCGTCCAAGGGGTGGTTGCCACCCTTATAAACTTTGAAAATATCGAAAACACCCTTCAGAAAAGTTTAGCCAAGTTGAGATTTGGTACAGAGATTACCAAATAGGTCTAGAATACTGTGTTAAGAGATGAATTATTTGCAGGCCGTCCAAAGGGTGGTTGCCACCCTTCTAAACATTGAAAATATCTAAAACACCCTTCAGAAAAGTTTAGCCAAGTTGAGATTTGGTACAGAGATTACTAAATAGGTCTAGAATACTGTGTTAAGAGATGAATTATTTGCAGGCCGTCCAAGGGGTGGTTGCCACCCTTCTAAACATTGAAAATATCTAAAACACCCTTCAGAAAAGTTTAGCCAAGTTGAGATTTGGTACAGAGATTACTAAATAGGTCTAGAATACTGTGTTAAGAGATGAATTATTTGCAGGCCGTCCAAGGGGTGGTTGCCACCCTTATAACCATTGAAAATATCGAAAACACCCTTCAGAAAAGTTTAGCCAAGTTGAGATTTGCTACAGAGATTACTAAATAGGTCTAGAATACTGTGTTAAGAGATGAATTATTTGCAGGCCGTCCAAGGGGTGGTTGCCACCCTTCTAAACATTGAAAATATCTAAAACACCCTTCAGAAATGTTTAGCCAAGTTGAGATTTGGTACAGAGATTACTAAATAGGTCTAGAATACTGTGTTAAGAGATGAATTATTTGCAGGCCGTCTAAGGGGTGGTTATCACCCTTCTAAACATTGAAAATATCGAAAACACCCTTCAGAAAAGTTTAGCCAAATTGAGATTTGTTTTTGTTGTGAGTAGTTCAGATCTAGGCATTTTTCGAAGTAGTTTCTTGAATTTTTGGAAAAAATCTACAAAAAAAAATTCAGAATTTCAGGTATAGTTAGGCAACTTTGCTATTATCTTTTCCATACATAATATTGATTTTTTTAAAAAAGTACTACCAGAGATGCTTCAATCATTTTTTCGTCTATGACGAAAAAAATTCGTCCATATCCAAACAAAATCACGGTCAGCTATACTAATCGATGATGTAAGTTCCGAGGTAATTTCTGATGTGATTTTTTGTTTACTTAAATATTATTTTGTCCTGTTACTTGCTGTAAAAATGATTTATAGGAATACGAATTTTTCTCATATACATATTCCATAAGACATAAAGTGCCCAGTGGATATACAGGGTCCTTTACAATTAGCTTTCATTATAGAAGAATATTGAGTTCCAATGAAATTATTTCTGAGACGATTATAATAATAATAATAAGTCGCCTCTATTCATTAAACATGAAATGGTGAAATAGTTTATAACTAATCACTTTCTAAATAACTCGTCAAGAAACTCATATTCGCAATATTCCACATATGATATTTCAGTATATTTCAAAGAAGAGCGCGTGGCACTATGGAGATATTAGAAAAGTGCTCATTATCCATTGGTATACCCAAGTAGCTCCTCGAGTAGCTCCATTCTCGTAAAATAGGTGGTGGTAAAATAGGTGGAACCTTACATTTTTCATACTCACTAGGGAACATACCAGTATTTGGATTTGGGTATCACGTATGTATTCATCTACTAAGAAGGACGTATTTGAAGAAGATATTGTCATCAATATTGCAAAAGTGGTTATTTTATCTTCTGCCGACGCCGGAATTTTTTTGTGATGGGGGGGGGGGGTGTGAATGATAGTTATCTAAAGCCTTTGGATATTCTTCAGAAATGGTTTCCCAAAATTATACAAAAAAAGATATAAGATATTCATCTGATCTATTATCCAAAGGAATCCAAAAGATGGACATTAGACAATTACACTGTTATAATATACTGACCTACCTTTTTAAAAACAAAAATAAAATAATGTATGTACACAAACCACATTTATAATATCAGATTTAAAAATGAAAAAACAACAAAAACAGACAGAATTAAAGTTTTCACATAAATTAAAAAAAAATCTGAGAACTTGGATATTGGAATGTCCTAGAATAACTTTTCATGAAATACTGAAAGTATAGGTAAATAATTGTGTTTCAATATCATTTGGTACTTACCTAAAATCACCTACTACTAAAAAAAATTCAACATCATATTATTATAATTTTATATGTATATGAGCACTGATGGTCAATGAAATTGCTCTAGTCATAAATATGCATCTATATTCAAAGAATATGTATTTTTTATTCACGAATATTTTGTGTTATGTACCTGCTTTTTCAGTATTTTTGTGGCATGATGTACACAATGTGATAGAAGAAACAGTATAGGAAAATAAAAAGTGTTTTCGTTATGTTTATGTACATAAGATTTTTTTGAAGTTTGTTCTGCTATTGTAAATGAACCTGTGACAGTGAAGTTGAAAGTTATAGGTGTTTCGTTTTTAACTTATGATTTTTTTATTTTATGCTCTTGCATCTTCACACAAACCTGGACCTTCATGAATATATAAAAACAACTTGTGTGAAGATACATAGTATTCTAGATGAATATCTGTCGTTATTGTAAACTGTTGAGTTCTCTTTTTATTTTATATTCATTTTTATTTCTGTAATTACAGATGTACCATTATATTTTGATTAAAAAAACAGCATTGAGGTAATTTACTTTATTACAACACTATCCTATAATTATACCAGATTCAGTAATACCCCTTAGACGGCCTGCAAATAATTCATCTCTTAACACAGTATTCTAGACCTATTTAGTAATCTCTGTACCAAATCTCAACTTGGCTAAACTTTTCTGAAGGGTGTTTTCGATATTTTCAATGTTTAGAAGGGTGATAACCACCCCTTGGACGGCCTGCAAATAATTCATCTCTTAACACAGTATTCAAAACCTATTTAGTAATCTCTGTACCAAATCTCAACTTGGCTAAACTTTTCTGAAGGGTGGTTTCGATATTCTCAATGTTTAGAAGGGTGGCAACCACCCCTTGGACGGCCTGCAAATAATTCATCTCTTAACACAGTATTCTAGACCTATTTAGTAATCTCTGTACCAAATCTCAACTTGGCTAAACTTTTCTGAATGGTGTTTTCGATATTTTCAATGTTTAGAAGGGTGATAACCACCCCTTGGACAACCTGCAAATTATTCATCTTGTAATACAGTATTCTAGACCTATTTAGTAATCTCTGTACCAAATCTCAACTTGGCTAAACTTTTCTGAAGGGTGTTTTCGATATTTTCAATGTTTATAAGGGTGGCAACCACCCCTTGGACGGCCTGCAAATAATTCATCTCTTAACACAGTATTCTAGACCTACTTCGTAATCTCTGTACCAAATTTCAACTTGGCTAAACTTTTCTGAAGGGTGTTTTCGATATTTTCAATGTTTATAAGGGTGGCAACCACCCCTTGGACGGCCTGCAAATAATTCATCTCTTAACACAGTATTCTAGACCTACTTCGTAATCTCTGTACCAAATTTCAACTTGGCTAAACTTTTCTGAAGGGTGTTTTCGATATTTTCAATGTTTAGAAGGGTGGCAACCACCCCTTGGACGGCCTGCAAATAATTCATCTCTTAACACAGTATTCTAGACCTATTTAGTAATCTCTGTATCAAATCTCAACTTGGCTAAACTTTTCTGAAGGGTGTTTTCGATATTTTCAATGTTTAGAAGGGTGATAACCACCCCTTGGACGGCCTGCAAATAATTCATCTCTTAACACAGTATTTTAGACTTATTAAGTAATCTCTGTACCAAATCTCAACTTGGCTAAACTTTTCTGAAGGGTGTTTTCAATATTTTCAATGTTTAGAAGGGTGGCAACCACCCCTTGGACGGCCTGCAAATAATTCATCTCTTAACACAGTATTCTAGACTTATTTAGTAATCTCTGTACCAAATCTCAACTTGGCTAAACTTTTCTGAATGGTGTTTTAGATATTTTCAATGTTTATAAGGGTGGCAACCACCCCTTGGACGGCCTGCAAATAATTCATCTCTTAACACAGTATTCTAGACCTACTTCGTAATCTCTGTACCAAATTTCAACTTGGCTAAACTTTTCTGAAGGGTGTTTTCGATATTTTCAATGTTTAGAAGGGTGGCAACCACCCCTTGGACGGCCTGCAAATAATTCATCTCTTAACACAGTATTCTAGACCTATTTAGTAATCTCTGTACCAAATCTCAACTTGGCTAAACTTTTCTGAAGGGTGTTTTCGATATTTTCAATGTTTAGAAGGGTGATAACCACCCCTTGGACGGCCTGCAAATAATTCATCTCTTAACACAGTATTTTAGACTTATTTAGTAATCTCTGTACCAAATCTCAACTTGGCTAAACTTTTCTGAAGGGTGTTTTCAATATTTTCAATGTTTAGAAGGGTGGCAACCACCCCTTGGACGGCCTGCAAATAATTCATCTCTTAACACAGTATTCTAGACTTATTTAGTAATCTCTGTACCAAATCTCAACTTGGCTAAACTTTTCTGAATGGTGTTTTAGATATTTTCAATGTTTAGAAGGGTGATAACCACCCCTTGGACGGCCTGCAAATAATTCATCTCTTAACACAGTATTCTAGACCTATTTAGTAATCTCTGTACCAAATCTCAACTTGGCTAAACTTTTCTGAAGGGTGTTTTCGATATTTTCAATGTTTAGAAGGGTGGCAACCACCCCTTGGACGGCCTGCAAATAATTCATCTCTTAACACAGTATTCTAGACCTATTTAGTAATCTCTGTACCAAATCTCAACTTGGCTAAACTTTTCTGAATGGTGTTTTAGATATTTTCAATGTTTAGAAGGGTGATAACCACCCCTTGGACGGCCGGCAAATAATTCATCTCTTAACACAGTATTCTAGACTTATTTAGTAATCTCTGTACCAAATCTCAACTTGGCTAAACTTTTCTGAAAGGTGTTTTAGATATTTTCAATGTTTAGAAGGGTGGCAACCACCCCTTGGACGGCCTGCAAATAATTAATCTCGTAACATAGATAACATTATAGATCAATGCGATATCTGTAGGGGATTTTCCATTGTAATTTTGAATTAGTCGGATTTCGAGATCTTTTCATTCGAAGGTTCTTAATGATCTATGTATATTCTTCCACGTCCAATATTCGGATTCCAATAATTTTTATTTTCATCATAATACGAGTCATAATATGGCATAAAAATAATTATTTACGAAAAATAAAAAATCCGACGCCACTGGTCATTTGGCCGCTATGTGAAAATCGGCTGCTGGAAAATGGCTGCTAACTTCACACCGGTCGGAATTCCCTGGAATTCCGAGTATTATCTACATTTAGTTTCAAAATTTCATCGTTATTTGTTCAAATTGACATATTTCTACCGGAGGAATTCCGAGAAATTCCGGGAAATTCCGGGGAATTCCAGGGGAATTCCGGCTTATAGGAATTCCAGTGTACACATTTTCTCCTAGCGGTCAATCCCTCGTTTTGCTCTTTTTCATGATCAGGGGCTTTGCTAGCTTCGGCCGAACTCAAAAGAGCGCAGAGCTATTTTGTAAAAACAAATAATTTAGCCAAATTCAAGGGAAAGATGGTAGAGCTTATTTTATAAGCTAATTAATTATCCCATTCTCATTTTTTCGCTTCCTCCCTTCATAGAAAAACCCGAAAACCAGTGGCCGCTGGCTTCTTTACTTTTTTAGTAGGTATACACGAGTCAAAAAATGTACCAAACCATCAGTTATTGATAAATATAGATCTCGGTTACCGTAAGAGTTACATATAGCAGGTCAAATGAGCAAATAGTTGCCCAATTAAGAGGTCAATAAATGCATGTTGATAAATCCTTAACATTTTGTTTATTTCCGGATATATTGGAAGAGAAAAGAAATGTTATTGTTTGGTTTCGATTTCTTTCTCAAAAGTTTCGGAAAAACCAAAGGCACTTTCTCATTGACACTTTTTCAGCTCTACAAAATGCGAGACGAAATACGTTCACAAAATCTCCTTACAGCACCGTTTCAACTATCATCACCTTTGTTTTTCATGTGGCACGAAAAAAAAGTACTTGTGGTGGTAGAAATAACGAAAACGACATTTTATTGTTTTTATTTATTGAGTATGTCAGAGCATTTTTCATTGCATTCGCAAAGAGAAAGTCTCTGAGAAGGTGCCTTTGACTATAGAGAGTCCTGCAGAGATACCTTCAGAAAAAATGACATATTGACTTGTACAAGTATTTACCTTCACAAACTATTGACTTATACTCACAAGAACAAGAATAAATTTCAAAAAAATAGACCGGTGTGAAAATAGAAACGGTCGCCGCGTCAGAAACGAAATATTAGAGTTCCTGTATCACCTATGTTGGGCGGTTTAAGAATGTGCCGTTTCCGGAAATTCTTCATCACCACATGTTTTGAATGAGTTGAAAAAGCATAAGCACCCTATTTTATATTTTGTACCCCTATATTAAGCTCGAAAACTACCCCTGTAACAATAAACATCGCCTGAAAAACACGAATTTACCGTTTCTGAAAATGTCTTTCTCACTACATATTCAAAATGAGCTAAGAAAGCATAAGCACCACATGTCATATTTTGTACCCCTATATTAAGCTCGAAAACTACCCCTGTAACAGTAAACATCGCCTGAAAAACACGAATTTACCGTTTCTGAAAATTTCTTTCTCACTACATATTCAAAATGAGCTGAGAAAGCATGAGCACCACATGTCATATTTTGTACCCCTATATTAAGCTCGAAAACTACCCCTGTAACAATAAACATCGCCTGAAAAACACGAATTTACCGTTTCTGAAAATTTCTTTCTCACTACATATTCAAAATGAGCTAAGAAAGCATAAGCACCACATGTCATATTTTGTACCCCTATATTAAGCTCGAAAACTACCCCTGTAACAGTAAACATCGCCTGAAAAACACGAATTTACCGTTTCTGAAAATTTCTTTCTCACTACATATTCAAAATGAGCTAAGAAAGCATAAGCACCACATGTCATATTTTGTACCCCTATATTAAGCTCGAAAACTACCCCTGTAACAATAAACATCGCCTGAAAAACACGAATTTACCGTTTCTGAAAATTTCTTTCTCACTACATATTCAAAATGAGCTAAGAAAGCATAAGCACCACATGTCATATTTTGTACCCCTATATTAAGCTCAAAAACTACCCCTGTAACAGTAAACATCGCCTGAAAAACACGAATTTACCGTTTCTGAAAATTTCTTTCTCACTACATATTCAAAATGAGCTGAGAAAGCATAAGCACCACATGTCATATTTTGTACCCCTATATTAAGCTCGAAAACTACCTCTGTAACAGTAAACATCGCCTGAAAAACACGAATTTACCGTTTCTGAAAATTTCTTTCTCACTACATATTCAAAATGAGCTGAGAAAGCATAAGCACCACATGTCATATTTTGTACCCCTATATTAAGCTCGAAAACTACCCCTGTAACAGTAAACATCGCCTGAAAAACACGAATTTACCGTTTCTGAAAATTTCTTTCTCACTACATATTCAAAATGAGCTAAGAAAGCATAAGCACCACATGTCATATTTTGTACCCCTATATTAAGCTCGAAAACTACCCCTGTAACAGTAAACATCGCCTGAAAAACACGAATTTACCGTTTCCGAAAATTTCTTTCTTACTACATATTCAAAATGAGCTGAGAAAGCATAAGCACCACATGTCATATTTTGTACCCCTATATTAAGCTCGAAAACTACCCCTGTAACAATAAACATCGCCTGAAAAACACGAATTTACCGTTTCTGAAAATTTCTTTCTCACTACATATTCAAAATGAGCTAAGAAAGCATAAGCACCACATGTCATATTTTGTACCCCTATATTAAGCTCGAAAACTACCCCTGTAACAGTAAACATCGCCTGAAAAACACGAATTTACCGTTTCTGAAAATTTCTTTCTCACTACATATTCAAAATGAGCTGAAAAAGCATAAGCACCACATGTCATATTTTGTACCCCTATATTAAGCTCGAAAACTACCCCTGTAACAGTAAACATCGCCTGAAAAACACGAATTTACCGTTTCTGAAAATTTCTTTCTCACTACATATTCAAAATGAGCTAAGAAAGCATAAGCACCACATGTCATATTTTGTACCCCTATATTAAGCTCGAAAACTACCCCTGTAACAGTAAACATCGCCTGAAAAACACGAATTTACCGTTTCCGAAAATTTCTTTCTTACTACATATTCAAAATGAGCTGAGAAAGCATAAGCACCACATGTCATATTTTGTACCCCTATATTAAGCTCGAAAACTACCCCTGTAACAATAAACATCGCCTGAAAAACACGAATTTACCGTTTCTGAAAATTTCTTTCTCACTACATATTCAAAATGAGCTAAGAAAGCATAAGCACCACATGTCATATTTTGTACCCCTATATTAAGCTCGAAAACTACCCCTGTAACAGTAAACATCGCCTGAAAAACACGAATTTACCGTTTCTGAAAATTTCTTTCTCACTACATATTCAAAATGAGCTGAGAAAGCATAAGCACCACATGTCATATTTTGTACCCCTATATTAAGCTCGAAAACTACCCCTGTAACAGTAAACATCGCCTGAAAAACACGAATTTACCGTTTCTGAAAATTTCTTTCTCACTACATATTCAAAATGAGCTAAGAAAGCATAAGCACCACATGTCATATTTTGTACCCCTATATTAAGCTCAGAAACCCTGTAACAGTAAACATCGCCTAAAAAATACGGTTTTACCGTTTCTGAGAATTTCTTTTTCACCAGATGTTCGAAATGAGCTGAGAAAGCATAAGCACCCTATTTCATATTTTGTACCCTAGTATATCGCAGTAGGCAGGAAAACACGAATTTTTCATTTCTAAAAGTTTTTTTCGGCAAAAAATTAAATAAAACTCGTAACATAAGAAATAACATAAAAAAATATAAATAACATATCTTGACTCCTTTTGGGAATCAAGAAAATTTACACTTCTGGCCAAATTGTTGTGGTCCGGCTCTGATAATGTTCTACACAGTTCTAAATCAAAATAACACAAAACATAACAAAAAAACTTTGGTGGGCATAAGTAAGTACCAATAACAAATCATAAATAAGCATTCTTGCAAAATTTGTAATATGAAAAATAATATTAAATTGAACACAATTCAGTCTGAAACAAAAATTTCGTAGTATCTGCATCTTGATCTGTATCTTGATTTTTAGGTGATTTTTACTCTTACAGGGGTAGTTTTCGAGCTCAATATAGGGGTACAAAATATGACATGTGGTGCTTATGCTTTCTTAGCTTATTTTGAATATGTAGTAAGAAAGAAATTTTCAGAAACGGTAAATTTGTATTTGTTAGGTGATGTTTACTGTTACAGGGGTAGTTTTCGGGCTTAATATAGGGGTACAAAATATGACATGTGGTGCTTATGCTTTCTTAGCTTATTTTGAATATGTAGTGAGAAAGAAATTTTCAGAAACGGTAAATTTGTATTTGTTAGGTGATGTTTACTGTTACAGGGGTAGTTTTCGAGCTCAATATAGGGGTACAAAATATGACATGTGGTGCTTATGCATTCTTAGCTTATTTTGAATATGTAGTAAGAAAGAAATTTTCAGAAACGGTAAATTTGTATTTGTTAGGTGATGTTTACTGTTACAGGGGTAGTTTTCGAGCTCAATATAGGGGTACAAAATATGACATGTGGTGCTTATGCATTCTTAGCTTATTTTGAATATGTAGTAAGAAAGAAATTTTCAGAAACGGTAAATTTGTATTTGTTAGGTGATTTCTACTGTTACAGGGGTAGTTTTCGAGCTTAATATAGGGGTACAAAATATGACATGTGGTGCTTATGCTTTCTTAGCTTATTTTGAATATGTAGTAAGAAAGAAATTTTCAGAAACGGTAAATTTGTATTTGTTAGGTGATGTTTACTGTTACAGGGGTAGTTTTCGGGCTTAATATAGGGGTACAAAATATGACATGTGGTGCTTATGCTTTCTTAGCGTATTTTGAATATGTAGTAAGAAAGAAATTTTCAGAAACGGTAAATTTGTATTTGTTAGGTGATGTTTACTGTTACAGGGGTAGTTTTCGAGCTCAATATAGGGGTACAAAATATGACATGTGGTGCTTATGCATTCTTAGCTCATTTTGAATATGTAGTGAGAAAGAAATTTTCAGAAACGGTAAATTCGTGTTTTTCAGGCGATGTTTATTGTTACAGGGGTAGTTTTCGAGCTTAATATAGGGGTACAAAATATGACATGTGGTGCTTATGCTTTCTTAGCTCATTTTGAATATGTAGTGAGAAAGAAATTTTCAGAAACGGTAAATTCGTGTTTTTCAGGCGATGTTTATTGTTACAGGGGTAGTTTTCGAGCTTAATATAAGGGTACAAAATATAAAATAGGGTGCTTATGCTTTTTCAACTCATTCAAAACATGTGGTGATGAAGAATTTCCGGAAACGGCACATTCTTAAACCGCCCAACATAGGTGATACAGGAACTCTAATATTTCGTTTCTGACGCGGCGACCGTTTCTATTTTCACACCGGTAAAAAATAGTGACTTTCATGAATATAACACCCGAACTAAGAATGACGTCCACCTATGCAAATTCAACCGAATGCAATTGAAAAAGTCCCCACTATATTCGGGAGGATACTTCTATAACATGCTACCATACAAAATTAAAAAATCGGAGAAAATTAATGAATTCAAGTCCGTTTTGAAATCATTCCTGATAGAAAATTGTTTTTACTCCTTGGATGAATTTATAGACCGATGCTCACAATGTCCACAAGACTAGTTCAATCCACAAGAATAGTTATGTAATTTTATTATTTAATTAACCATATACTTTGTTGTTCGTGTACATGTACCTTTATGTTTTGATTTGTATCATATTCCACTGCATTTTATTTATATCTATGTTTAATCTACTATTGTATGACTTGTCTCATGTCATGTATATGATTCGAAGAGATGAATAAAAATCTAATCTAATCTAATCTAATCTATATTTAAAAATTCAAATAAAAACCAAACCGCCAAATTTAGTTTTCTTTTCGAATATTTCCGGAAGTAAACATTATTTTTGAGATTCGTAGATTGAATACTCGATTGAATATAAATATCACAAATTGATTGGATTCCTATATACAGGGCTATTCAAATTCGAGTCTATACATGGGGATTTCGATAACGGTAAGAGTTAGAGGGTTGGTTAAGTGAGGGCAAAGTAGCGTATTTCAGAGGTTAATTATATGGATGAAAAAAATCTGACCTAGCTTCTTCGGTTTTGGAGTTATACAGAAAAAATCGAAAATTTCGAAATTCTTTTTGCCTATATCTTTTTATTTTACGAATATTTTTTTTAAATTTTGCCACTTTGTCACAGAAACTTCTTGTAGCCTTTCTAAATATCTGAATAAAAACTATATACAAGGTGTCGTATAAATTGGACCACCCTCAACTTTTTATTTTCAAATACGAACCTGTATTTTTTATTGCATTTTTTTGAATGCCAAGAGTCATGTTTTATATTGACGTAGTATTTCCATCTGAATTACAGAATGTTTTGGAAATATTGAACTATTACCAGTAATTTTTTTTTTAATTTTTCCTGTATAACTCCAGAACTGAAGAAGCTAGGTTAGATTTTTGTCATCCATATGATTAACCGCTGAAACATGCTACTTTGCCCCCATTTAACCAACCCTCTATCTCTTTATGTTATCGAAATCCCCATGCATAGACTCGAATTTGAATAATGTCATCATTAAGACACCAATTACAAATTTCCCTAAGGATAATAACCTATTTTGACCAGGTAACCTTGCCACCTGTTGCACACAATAAGGATAAGAAGAATCATATATAACCTTGTTCTTTAACCCTCTTATTCATCAAGCTTTGCATGTGCCAGTATTAATTCAATGTGAATAAATATCATGGATGTTACATTTCCATACATATAATTTCAATATTTAAATAATTAATAGACTTAATACCACCAGTGGCTTTTATGTATTTGTTTGTTATATTGCCGTAATGAATGATATACAATTTTAACTTAACAACTTTGATGTATTCAACCTGACCTAAGTTGTAAGTATGGTTTTTTTTCACTTGACTTGGTGTTGTACTAACAGTTGTATATTTCTGTAGCTTCCCTGAAGATGGAAATTAAAGTTTTCCGAAAGCTTGGAACTTAAAAGACTTCTCGTTTACTTGCTGCTTTCCCCAATATTCCCTAGGTTGACCTCCAACTAGTCAGCAAATACTACCTTTCTCCTATATTATAGTATGTATATGCAGTTGCATCAAAGATGATTTTATTTTTACACACTATATATGTTGTTCATTCTTGACCTACCGTGTCCTGCCTAGTTCATTCTGAATTGATGTAATCACGATCATATCACAATGCTATACTCGAGGCTACACCCATTTCAGTTCATAGGGGTTGAAATTCAAATTTAGCCTCAACTTTAGCTCCCATACCTCGTCCTATACTTAGACCTCGACTAAGACACAGACATTGTTGCCTAGTAAAGTACTCTATCAATCCGAGTTAATCATTTTATTGTGTAAATTAGAGAAACGCTAGGAGAAACGTGAACTTCAAGGAAAAACAAAAATTGATGACTTCTGAGTAGGTTGCTGAAAAATATACCTTATTATCTCGTCCTCGATCTCGTCTGACTCACATGTTATTCTCCTAGTGCTTCAGATGAAACTTAAAAACTCTCAGGTCCCCGACTTCTTAACTCATACAAATCTAGCTCGCTTACGAGGGTTGCTTAGCAACTAAGTTGGCGGTTTAAAACACTTTTCAAACACATTTTCATATAGTTGCAATGAGGTAGCATAGGCCTATGGTGCATATCTCAAACCAAGCCTAAAGCGGAACTCGCATTTCCGAGAGCATTTTTTTTTTCAAAAACCAAAAACAGAAAATTCGACAATGGGCTGGAACGAGGGCTAGAATTAGCGGGAATCAGAGCCTTGCGGTGCTTTGAAAGAGCCTTGACCTTGAATCATGGTTAAACCCGAGGTTAAACCAAATCCCAAGCCGAATGTTCAGAAAATTCCATATTTTGAAGTGGTTTCAAGCTAGCAGAACCCACCAACTTATTTCATATGGAACAAAGAGCAAAAAATCTGCGATAGTATAATGATCGAGGCTCGGATCGCGGTAATGAATCAGTTTCGAAGGGATTGAAAAAAAATCAATAGAAGACTTAATGTGTGTGATAAATTCATAGGCGACATAATAGATGTGTTTGAAAGGCTTTCTCATTTTGCTTGACAAGAGATAAAATACGCGTGTTACAGTTTCCATCAATAAATTTGTTCCAAAAGTATTGACCGAGATTCGAGAATGTGTCTCACATTTTTTTGTATCCCACTGTTGCACTCACTGAGTTGACCTACCTATAATAAAAACATCGAAATTTTTCCACCCGATTGAGTGATAACTTTTATACTTAATTCAAACTTCCCGCCAAATCGTCAGGGAACCTTGAGGAACCGAGGGGTAAACGAGCAACAAAACAATTTTCGTTTGAAGCGAACTACGGAAACCTGGCTTTACATTCACTAACATAAACTTGAAAATCAATACCTACTTCATAAATAAATGAAGGAGACTCATATGTAATTCAAAAAGTAATTTTCACATACTACACTTACTTAATAATCAATGAGTATTGAGATCAATCAATCATCAATTGAGTCTTAGAAACGTACATATCTTCTATTATTATGACTTATTCATTTCGATAGTCAACAGAACCGCGCAACCTGTTTGCTACTGGAAAAAAATTAATGTTTTGTTATCATTGGTCTTATTTTGAGCAGCATGAATAATACACTGCGACTTTTATTTTTAGTTTGCCGAACAGAACCGCAGGCACAGCACAGCATAATAGTACTTGTTGGTAGACGAGAACACAAGAAATTCGATTAGAATTACTCAACATGTTTTGGCAGAGGTGTCAACTTTCGCAAGGCCGTCACCCAGAATCGAAAACGGTGTCGAATTCGGTCAAGAATTTAGTTACAATACGTTTATAAACATCTTGACAGTCGAGCCAAATCTGGAACCGATTTTAGTGCAGACGATTCGTCGTTTGCAAAGTCGTCCGGGACAGGAAAATACGAGCCGAACGCTGGTAAACATAACGCTAAGTTTTTCAATAGCTACTCGTCACAAAATAAACAATCGCAGCACCAAAACTGTCACAAATTTCGTGAAATCGATAAGTCATGGCGACTAGAAAATCAATCTAGTAGGCTGCCTGGATGCGTTTTCCGTGGAATTAATGAAAATCGCGGCACTGACCTTGTATCATACGCTGCGTGGTTGATTGCTTCTGGTTATTCGAAGACATTTCTCGACTTGGATTAACACACTTCAAATTACAAACATCGGTTTTCACTGGCACAAACTTCGCACTATCCGTTCACAAGCTAAATTCTACTCAAGATGGAGCGACGAGCGCTGCGCTTAGCCCAGCCAGAGCTGGCACGGCGTTGCCGGATTTCATTTAGTCAGCAGGATGACTTCATGAATTTCAGACCTAAATAAATATCAACTTCGGTCCATTGCCAATTCGGCATAGACGCCGATCCCGTTGATGCTGAGGGACTCAAACATCCGATAGCTGTCGCGAGATGGATTTTTCAGGAAATTTAAATACCTTGTTAGGTTGAAATTAAAAATATTGAACACCCTCCTTCATGCACCAATATTTGGGCAATCTGGTCTCTCGGTAGGTTGAATCATTTTCTCAAGCAACAAGACATAAGTATTGGTATTTCATCTATATAAACAGAAAGTTACTTTCATCGGAAATCAAATCAAGGTAATTATGAACATTAAAATCGAGCCTATTCCACCAAGACGAAGGAAAATACCTGAAATAGTCGAAGGTGAAGCCGAAATAAGATATTTCCGATTGCTGTGGACAAATTTATGTTCGGGTTATTGACGTCACAATAACAAGTTTATGTTCTCGGTATTAGAAATAAGTACATGAACATATGGAAAATTTAGTAGAATTCAAATAAAATATGAATATAGATGCTAATTATGAACTGAGATTAGGCGTCGAGAAATGTTTATAGATTTATTAAAACGAAGTAAGGTTTGAATTGATAGATTAATAGATAATCAATTGATAACAGATAATGAATCAGAGAAACAACAAATATCAGGTAACTGAATTTTCGAAATTCACTGATATAATTCCTGTCTCTACATGCATACGAACTTTTTCATTATCGCTTAGATTACGACTTCAAACTTACTCTAGATTTAACACAGAATGTAGACTAGACATATACGAAATTTGAGATATTTTCATGAAATAAACTTCTCTATAAAAACTATGTACTTTCTCATCTTCTTTATTCAATTTTGCATTTGTTTTTTCACAGGATCATTCGTATCTCTTAAATTTTCCAGGTTCTCTTTGGATGGTTTATAATAACATAATAATTATAATATATATATACAGTGTAACATATATTATCTAAAATTTGCCATTGTGAATTTGAAAAATATCAAGAAATACCCAAACCCGTTTATAAACAGGGTCAGGAGAATCAAAATAGTATATTATCATCGAAAGTTGAAAGTTCAATTCAACCCTCCATCTTTATACGTCACTGGAAGGCTCTCCAAAAATGCTATTCAGATGTATGTACCTACCTAATATTGTCAAAAATACTCAAAAAAACTCGAATCGTTACATTCTACATTATTATTTTAGACGAACTCGTCGAGTAAAGTCATTTTAGTTATTCTTCTCATAAGGCAGTGATCATTCAAGGAAACTTCAGAACAACAAAATTCTATCGAATAATGTTTCTTGCAGAACAGAACAAAACTGACAATAAATCAATTTTACAATATCCATTCAAACTTGAGTATAGATGCATTTCTTATTGGTAATTTATTTCCTGAAATATTCCACTAGCAACTTCTTTATTCAACATACTGTATGTTTAATGGATAGTTTGTGATTTCCACTTCAGTTATTTCCACGTTCGTTCTACGCTCCATTAAAAAAAGTAATCACTATATGATTTTATAGATTGAATCGATACATTGGATATTGGAGTTCTCCGAAGTTTCAGCTATCAATAAATCATCAAATTTCGCGCTTCGATAGAAAACAACTAACTTCAATTATAATTCAGTCCTAGTATCTGGAGATTGATCAATATACAGGCTGATCAAACTCAAGTCGGCACTATTGCTATGACTTCTTAATTATTGAAGATACGAAGTCGGTTAAATTAGAGGACTGATAGTATTTTTCCGCTGATAAACATAGTGTTAACAAAAAACAATCGAACATCGCGTTCTCGATTATACAGAGTGAAATACAGAGTGATGTTGTGCAAAACACTCACATCACGAATTATATATTTCTAATCAACGCAGACCTGAAACAATTCCGAAAGAGGGAGAAATTGTTTTCCTACTGTCGTCACTTTATAATCATGCAATTTTTCAACCAAGTAGCTCACATTAATTTTCACTTGTTATAAATCAATGAGAATATTGGGGTGTTTTCTTGATATTGGTGGACGGTCGGTCTATTCCACCACCAAATTCTGTGATTTCCTTCAACTCCCCTCTATCAAACTCCACATCCAACCAGTCTAGTCGTCCAGTTTCTTCTACAAGGCAAAAAAGGCCGTCTGAATCCTTTTTTCAAATTAATTCTGTTTATTTTGAACGGTTACACTTGATTTTATTAAGTTTAGGATATGAAAATAAATGGATGTAAACTTATTTTTGAGGGGTGAATTGGTGAATCTCTATAGATCACATCACCGTATCAGAGTGACCGATGAGTTCAAATGGCAAATTTTTTGCGAAATCAATTTATTTGTACAGATTGAATTAATACTGGAATTTTAGTTCAGCGTAACCTATAATAGATACTTACAGATTTAAAAATCCGCTTCTGGATGATTTTGACAAAAATATGTTTATGTTCCAAATGTATGAGTTTTGGGTATTTGAAAATTCGAAATATAGGCACTAGAGATTATTGGCTACCTATACATCAAGCTGAATGAATGATATAATCTATATGGCATCTGAGTTGATCATTCACATTATGGAAGGCACTGTAAGTTAGAGATTATATATATAACAATAATTTGGCGATGTCAGAGTTGAAACTTATTTCACTCTATGTACTCTGTATATTGAAAAAGAAAGGGATCCATTTGATCGTAGGAAATTATAGTGTATTCAAATCATTGTGTGGTTCAATTTCTGAAAAACAATGAAACTATTGTGATGTACCTCATAGGAATGATCGGAAACTTCTGCGCTCAAGTATTCTCTATTTTCTATAATACAAATACAATTATTTACACAGGATAGATATTTTGATTCACAAGAAAACTAAATCGAATTCAAATCTTCTTTGGATTCTTCGAACAAACTTCAAGAAAAGTTCCACGAGCATATTATTCCCAATGCAAGCAATGCCAAGCGCGAATGAGACGCTTTCGATAATCTCACAATCTCTCGAACACGGCGATAGATGTCAACGACCCCCCAGAAAGTTTCCTATCAGATTCACGGAAAAATCTGCAGACGGGGCAACCCCGCCGACCGGCAATGCGCACTGCGGACGCGTCAGATCATTGCCGGGCACCGACAGGAATATAAATGACAGAGAGCGAGCTGCCGAGCAGGAATGGAGCATGGTGGTGCCACCTTTGCGGGTTCAGGAACGAGTGGCGCTGCAGGAAACTGTGGTGACTCGCTCGCAGGAATGAATGTGGGCTGCTAGTTGGTAGTACGGTGATGAACCAATAGGTGGCGGAGACCAAAAGAGTAGCTGGAAGAGAACATTATTCAGATTTATGCATGAACTAAAAGGTTTTTGCTTAATCATATGGTAATAATTCTGATATTAGGGTAATAGTTTTGAAAAATTGACTGTGGATTGTTGAAATATTGATTATTGCTGTACAGTGTGTCCAATTTTCGATACTTTTGCGCGAAATCTCAGTTGTCTTCTGTTTTCGTGACATTACTGACCAACTTTTTTGTGAAACGAACATCGCTGAGAGCATGACTTCAATGCCCTTCCCTTTTTTTGAGATACACAGGGCGGAATTGAAAATATTTCATTTTGAGACTCTGTGTATCTCAGCTATTTTTCAATTCAAATATTTTTACGTGGAATCGAGTGGCTTAGTCAGATTTTCTAAATGAGCTGTTATTTTTAGACATAACCCAAAGCATTGCGGTATAACAATGCCCAAAGTTATGTTTCTTGGATTGAATTCTCTGTATATTTTTTTATATTTATACTCACACCATAGCTCACACGATATCTCCAGTATAGGTATTATGATCATTTTCAGTTTTTTCAACTATATAGTCAAGAGAAATATTAATTTTTAAATTGACACTTTTATCAAATTCAACTATCATTTATATAGGGTATAATGAAAAGTATTCATTTTAATTAATTATTTAATATAACTGTCAGAACTATTTATCACATCGATAAATTATAATATGACAACATGCACTACCTCTGCTATAAAACAATTATTCATCTGTTGAAAGGTTATAGCCACCAAAGGGTCCTCTGACTTATAGATATTAGATTCCTTCTCATGTGGCTAAACAATTATATCCCTAATAGCACACAATGACGTCCCTATTTGGTACCATTTATGTCCGAACGTCCCGGACATGAACTTTTTGTCCATAGGACGTCCCATTCAGTACATATCTTGAATTGTCCCTGTGAGGACGTCCATGGAATGTCCCAGATAGTACATTTATGCAAACATCATGAGTACAACATCCTAAGGACATCCCAATCGTTACATATTATCCCTGCGTCAATGTCTATAGGACGACCAGAGCAGTACATATTTTCAAAAGTCCTGATAACAACGTCCTATGGACTTCTCAATCGGTATACATTACATTGAATGTCCCTGTGAGAACGTCCCTTGGATGTCCTATGAACAACATCCTATATGGACACAGACACACATTATGACATTGTTCAAATATATGCTTATTTCATAATATTCTCAGAAATCCCAGAATATTCTTGGAGAGTAGGTACATAGATTCAGAATCATATCAAAATATTCTGACATTATTATTGTTCGAATATACTTCAGAATATCACTGACTCTATAGGCTCCAATCTTTTTCTAGAAATTAGTAGAGAAACGTCTCAATAGAAAGCAGGAAGATGAATTTTAAAAATGTGACATCAAATATGGTGTGGTTCTCGCCATTCTCATCCCCACGCACGAATTCGACTTATCCTTTCAGAATTCATATTACGCTCAGAAGTGGTTCGGATTTCAGTATTTTCAGCTGTTGGTCTCACTTCCCACTTCCTGCATGCATTTGATTGATTGGAAGTTCCCTACTTCAAAGAAGCGAGATAAAATAATTACATTGTCCCCTCAAGTACTCCATCAGTGGACAAAAATATTTCAATTGTTGAAATGACAAATATGCCAAATTGCGAACCAGAAACCTAATATGATCAAGTTATAGAATTTTATTGAGATCATTATTATTAATATCTCATTTCATTATTCTCAATAATAAACAAGCAGACAGCAGTCACCAAACAACTCAGGGGAAGATACAATCACAGAGGTCCAGCAACAATACGCGAGGCTATGGTTTGGATGGGTGACCACGACTGCCTGATGTCACTAGCAGCTGCTTTTTTATTTCTCGGTTCTTGAAAGTAGGTCATTCGATGACGTCCTGAGGACATCCCGAAAGGACATTGTGCGTCCCACAGACGTACAATGGAAGTCCGCGGTACCAAATTTGAACGTCCATTGGACATCCTAACAGGATGTCCAATGGACATCCATAAGACATAATTGTGCTCTTAGGGATGTTATGTTGAAAATAAGTCACGCGAAAAAAATGTATAGCAGGAGGCCGTCAGGCCGAGTGATATAAATTCTCAAGAGACAATATTAACACACGAGTGGCATGCAATGTTTCGTGATAAAATAAAAATAAAATAAATCTACCTGCGGCTCAGTACGCTATAAATGATTTGACAGTGACTTTTTTACATTTTGGTATACCGATGCAGGACTTCATATTCGAATAAACCGTTAGGGATCTGAATTCTGCTTGTAATAGTAATAAATAAATATATTACTACTTTGAATAAGAACGTGAGTTATAATCCATAACTCACTTGTGAGTTATGTATAACTGAATTTGAATAACCCTGCGCAACTACATACTTGCAACGCATCAAGTAGAAATATACCGTTTGAGTGAAGGAAGCTGAAGGTAGATCAGTGAGTTTGATCGTTTGCCGCGAGATGTGGATAATTTGTTCACTGGAAACGTCACTATTCCATAATACAAGCAAAGGTATTCCATATTCTTCTATACCACCGAATAGACAAGTGGGATATTTTTACTCATATCCAATCATCAATTATATTATTTGTGTTCTTCAACTTTAGTGATGTTTCCTCTCATTATTATTATTTTCTTTAAAGTTCTAGCATGTTGACGTGCAATTATGTGCAGTAAAAAGAGAGTTGGGGCTACATCCGAGTTGGATGGTGAAATTTTTTTTATTTGGGCAATTCGAAATCTCATATCGGTTTTACATATATCAACACAATAAAGGTTTCGAAGATAGTTGTTTTCCACTCAATAGCTATGAGTTAAACATACATAGGTATGCGGCTCTGTCGTGTTTTTGTTTTTCTAAAGATAATAGGAAATTTCAACATTTCTAGAGTTGCGTTTTAAAATCACACACACAATACGAAACGATGTAGGTATTTATTGAAAGTATACTATAGATGATGATGAGTTGTATAAACGAAGTGAGTGAAACACAAAACAAGGTTTCCCATAAAAACATCTTGAATATGATTATGTATCGCAGGTACCTATACTTATCGACTATCCCACTTGACGCGAAAAGACTTTATCGTGATTAATTATAGATATAGATTAAATTGATTATGAACAGATACAAACAAGACACATTCCGGGTGAAACGCTTATAATCGCTAATGATCTTCAACGTTTACCGATCTATATTGTTCAGTCGAGTTCGTATTTTCACACATTGTTACTAGTAGGCGCGCTTTTGGTTTATAACTTATATAAACAATAACAATGTTTCAGTGCTAGGCTGAGAAAAGACGAATATTTTGTCAAAGTATTTATTCGATCCATAGTGGAGTGGGTGTGTGTGTTTAATTTTAGATATGTATGGATAAAAAAGCACAGGAAATTCAGGTGAGTTTTCAAACTGTTTTAAATAGATATGACTATCTATACTCATATTTTTTATTTTATCTAACTATTCTATCCTGGGCATAATTTATTTATACTACTATTACCGATCACAATTGACTATGTGTTTTTTAGTTCCAAGTCATATTAACAAACATATCCAGAATATTGGTGTCACCCTATTTTTTGAAACAGTGCTGATCCAATTTATTTTCTTCAATTATTTGATTTCCTGAACTTTAGAACTGTATGCTATATTTTACTGCATGCTTCCAGAAAATTTATGGAATATTTAACATCTACATGAGGAAGTTCAATTCAATACATAGACCTCGTTATATCCCTATTTATAATTTTCATTATTTGTGAATTGGTCTAACTGGACCTCAGATGAATAGTTCACATTATAAAAAAAATATAATCGGATAATTGTGAATCATTAACTATATAGTGCCATAAAGAACACTAGATAGAATAGTACGAGGAACTTTATTCACTATAGTGTTTTAACGAACACCAGACAGAATAGTAAGATGAGTATTAATTCATGTATATCATTATATGTACATATGTTTAGTACGCACTATAATTAATAGGTATAACTCATATACGATACAATACAGTACTATACAGTGTGTACCAGCCAAATGGAATAAATTCGTTAATAAATAAACGTTGGCGTTTTGGGAAAAACGATCGGACACGTCGATTTGTATCTTCAGTTGCGCTTTTTTTCAAAAAAAACTTTTTATACAGGCTGTGTCATGCCACAGTGGCCAATATCAACTTTCTTATTTTAAATACAACACCCTGTATATTATTCAATTTTTGGATTCCTCAGAAAATTGTAGACATATTTCATGTACAATGTCCTATACATATCATCAACTGTTTCGGAAATATTAAGTGTTTTCGGATTTATTGCGACAATTAACATGGAAAATAGAAAATTATTTGATTACAGAAATTCGCTGCAATACACTAAAAAACTAAAAAGTAATACCGTTTATTTCTTGATATTGTAAAAACAAAGAAAAACATGAATGTCAACGTAGGAGATGTTCAAAATGCTCGCCGCGAACGTCTTGGCAACATCCTAATCTTGCGTAGAAATTTCTTCTAACGTTACTCAACATCTCAGGTGAGACCGATCTAATCGCATGCGTTATTCGTCTTCTTAAGTCAGCTAAGTCCAACAATTCCTGCCCAAACATTAACCTTTTCGGGATATTGTGTATGTTCTTCCCTCATCCAGTGAGTATTTTGTGCAGACCAATAGCGGCAATTTTGACGATTAGCATGACCTTGAAGTGTAAACGTGCACTCATCAGAAAAAAGAACATGTTCTAACTGCATCACATTGTTATCAAGCATTGCCATCATTTGTTCACTAAAATACAGTCGCCTATCAAAATCGTCTTCCAGGAGCTCCTGAGTTGGTATCAGTTTATAGGTATGCATTTTATTTTCTTTTAATGTTCGAAAAATTGATGAATGGCCAACATTGAAAAGTGGGGCTGCTTTTCGACTAGAATTATGTGGGTTTTCTTCAAACTCAAGCATAATATCCAATTTGGTTTCATCATTTATTGTATTGGCAGCTGCTTTTTTTTATCGTTCTTACATGACCAAGCTCGCGAAACTGCTTTTCTATTTTACTAATTGTCCCTTGGGATATAGGCGGCGAATCTGGAAATTTTTCATGAAATAACCGAATGTTATCTCCATAACCAATCATCTGTAGAATTGTTATTTTGTGCATTTCTGTTAAATAAACCATTTCTGATATTATGGAGTTAACGAAATTGAAGCGACTATAACACTGACATTAATCACTACTGTCATGCAGACAGACAACACTCTGCTAAGGCCGTGCGTTTTCAACGCAAGTAAACAAGACTTTTTATAGTTTTTTTATTTCATATCAGTAAGAAGGAACGCTAAAATGGTTTTTGCTTACTTTCTCATTATCAAAACCTAAATGGGAAATAAGTATTGAGTGTGTTGCAGCGAATTTCTGTAACCAAATAATTTTCTGTTTTCCATGTTAATTTTTGCAAAAAATCCGAAAACATTTAATATTCACGAAACAGTTGATGATAGGTATAGGACATTGTACATGAACACCACCGTTTATTTATTCCATTTGGCTGGTACACACTGTATAATAACCCTAGCTGAAATGGATAAAAGACACAACACCAAACTCTTCGCCAAAAAATGACAATCTCAATCCCCTGAGGGAGATCAAATACAGTTACCTTTATTTGCCATATAATATCAATAATCAAGAATAAGTTCATTCATAGGCTTCGTGTGAAGAATTTCAAGTGGAAAACAAAAACAACATAGCTTGATAATTCTTTTTCTGTAAGAAATAAAATCCTTTCAAATTATTGGGTTCTAAATTGACTAGCCTAATGAAATGAATAAATTGAGAAGAGCCAAATGGCAACTTCCGTTCAAATTAGTGAAGAAGGAACCAATCAGATGGTTTATCACCGCTATAACACTTGAGCATTTAAAATTATCTCTTTCCAGTGAGTTTGAAAATTCATGCAATCAATAGTGAAAGATTGTTGTCATCTAACCTTTGTATCACTTGTACACGAAAATGAACTTCAAGATTTGTTAACCTTATTATAGAGATGTATATATATTATATATGTTAATAATCTTTAACCTTAGAAAATACTATCGTCCAATTCAGAAGATAAATCATAAATTGTTTTCGGATGATAGTTTCAGTGTTTTAGAATATTAGTTGTCAACTAGAAAGTATCCTTCTGAAGTTCAAACAATACTTATATCACTTATACTATCAATCGCTATGGCCAAGGTGGATAAAGGATGGTCAAACAGCTTCCTAGTAACGAGCACTAGAATAAACTGTAGAATTTTTCCTACTTGATTTCATACCGTAGTATGTAGTATGTAGTAATATATTTCCTAAAATTACCCGAGATGGCGCCATACCTTGTGTCGGTAAAACAGAAACTGTGCTTCTGTCAGTGTCATCTGTTCAATAGGAGGAAAAATGGCGATAAAAATAAAAATAATGATAGTCGTTTTGATTCAAGTTTGTCAGATGCGAACCACAGAAATACATAGGCTACAGAAATCTTTCTTGAAAATCGATCTTACCGCCATCTTCATTGAAGTCGTGGAATTATTACGACCTTCTCAAACGGTCTACAAGTTTTTCGCAGGAACAATTGAAGAGCTGTTTCACTATCCTATATCCACCTTGGCTATGGCGTTTTCAATAAACCTGGCGATTAAAGAAGAAAGAGTGAAAAAAATCATGCATCACACGACACTATATAGATACTAACCGTTTGGAAAATGAGATTCGAAGATGGTTGCATTTAGCAAAGGAATTTGTGCATTGTTATTTCAGAATTCATAATTGATGTGTGCATGTATCAGGATTCTTTATAAATATATCTAATATTTGAGATATGTAGGTACCTTATTCAATCCATCTGGCTGTTCCACACTGTATAATAACCAGGCTCAATTAGTCTCAAACTGCATTGAATTTGAAAAATGCCAGTGGTTTGTTTCAAAAATGAAAGAATCTCGAAAATGAAAGATGATATAGATAGAAAAACCCGCTGATGGGAAATCTACCTCGGGCCACACATTGAGCGCCATTTCTGATATAAATTTTTGGCAAGTCAAATATAAATTGCACATCATAGTATACAAGTGCATGATTGATATAGTAAATGAAACAATGAATATGATTTATCCATATCATTCAGAAATCATCCATGAATTCCAATTGATTTATCTAATTACCTATATTATATAAGTATTTTGACGTAATAATTAATTTATCAATTCATGATCATTCATTATTTTGTTGAACAATTAGTCATTTGCCATTTCTTGCAGAATCATCTGGCAGTAAAGACAGCATCGCAAATGGAAATATGAATTATCATACATGGAGAAATATAGAGAATAAGCTAAGGAGAAATGTTGATTCTCAGTTTCGTCCTCTTCATCTTCGGTAGAGTGGTAAGAAATAATATATAACTTCTTGAGTATGAATTTCTAGACAGTCATATTTGTTATGTCATCCTAAGAAACGAGGTGTAGCTAAAGATAACGAAACTGATACTGTTGAACTGTAATTCAATATACACCCTCGATTGTTCACAACAGATTCATCTATGAGCTCTAGAAACAGATGAAAGTCACATGGTGCCTGGTTAGATGAAAAAAAAAAAGTTGTAACACTCAGATATTATAAAATTGGAGTCATCTGAATATGTGATCTCGGACGTGACGCCACGGGTTGTGTGGCAGAGACAGATCACAGAATTATCCTTGTTTATCTGATGCATGAAAGCATTATGAACCCCAATGCATCATCACCTGATAGGTACACGGCTCATTGCGGTAAAATATGCATGATGGGCATTGGGACCTTATTGGTACAGGCACCATCTCAGGGTCTCTACTCGATTGACTACCCTGCACTGTTAAGGGCAAATAAGCCTGAAATCGGTTTGTAGGTTGTAGAGCTTGCCCGTCTAGATGTGAACTTTGTCACGTCTTTGGAAGAAATAAATATTTGCTATATGCATTCACCGTGTGAATCGTTACATGGACTACGAGCAAGTATAATTCAATGTTCTGCGTGGTATTTGTCAGGAAAGTAGTCTACCAATAATTTGTTAGAGGTATGGTGATACCGTCGGAGACAATGATAACACGGGCGACTATATCAACAATATTGGCATCCGAACAGTTCCAATATCTTTACTAGACTCACTATATCTCATCCTCTTTATCGGGATGAGTCTAGCCATTATCAGTTGTGTGAGTCTCCACAATATGATCCATCAATCAATCAATCAATCAAAAATATGCTTTATTGTCTAAGAAAAAATACTTATTGACAAAGCGTTAAACTATACTATCACATAGAGAAGATTTACAAGATATGCACTAGAAGTTAAATGTATGTAGATTTCAAACCGCAGTTGTGCATATACCTATGTGGTCATTCAATTTTTTGTATTGATCTAATCAATTACAGTTGAAACACCAGGTTAGTTTCGAAGACACTAGCTTCGATATACCTATTTATTACTACTAAGACACTAGCTTAGTTTCGAAGACACTAGCTTCGATATACCTATTTATTACTACTAAGACACTAGCTTAGTTTCGAAGACACTAGCTTCGATATACCTATTTATTACTACTAAGACACTATAGCTTAGTTTCGAAGAGACTGGCTTCGATATATTTGTTACCACTAAGACACTAGCTTAGTTTCGAAGACACTGGCTTCGATATATTTCTTACCACTAAGACACTAGCTTAGTTTCGAAGACACTGCATTCGATATATTTCTTACCACTAAGACACTAGCTTAGTTTCGAAGACACTGCATTCGATATATTTCTTACCACTAAGACACTAGCTTAGTTTCGAAGACACTGGCTTCGATATATTTCTTACCACTAAGACACTAGCTTAGTTTCGAAGACACTGCATTCGATATATTTCTTACCACTAAGACACTAGCTTAGTTTCGAAGACACTAGCTTCGATATATTTGTTACCACTAAGACACTAGCTTAGTTTCGAAGACACTGGCTTCGATATATTTCTTACCACTAAGACACTAGCTTAGTTTCGAAGACACTGCATTCGATATATTTCTTACCACTAAGACACTAGCTTAGTTTCGAAGACACTAGCTTCGATATATTTGTTACCACTAAGACACTAGCTTAGTTTCGAAGACACTGCATTCGATATATTTCTTACCACTAAGACACTAGCTTAGTTTCGAAGACACTAGCTTCGATATATTTGTTACCACTAAGACACTAGCTTAGTTTCGAAGACACTGGCTTCGATATATTTCTTACCACTAAGACACTAGCTTAGTTTCGAAGACACTGCATTCGATATATTTCTTACCACTAAGACACTATAGCTTAGTTTCGAAGAGACTGGCTTCGATATATTTGTTACCACTAAGACACTAGCTTAGTTTCGAAGACACTGGCTTCGATATATTTCTTACCACTAAGACACTAGCTTAGTTTCGAAGACACTGCATTCGATATATTTCTTACCACTAAGACACTAGCTTAGTTTCGAAGACACTAGCTTCGATATATTTGTTACCACTAAGACACTAGCTTAGTTTCGAAGACACTGGCTTCGATATATTTCTTACCACTAAGACACTAGCTTAGTTTCGAAGACACTGCATTCGATATATTTCTTACCACTAAGACACTAGCTTAGTTTCGAAGACACTAGCTTCGATATATTTGTTACCACTAAGACACTAGCTTAGTTTCGAAGACACTGGCTTCGATATATTTCTTACCACTAAGACACTAGCTTAGTTTCGAAGACACTGCATTCGATATATTTCTTACCACTAAGACACTATAGCTTAGTTTCGAAGAGACTGGCTTCGATATATTTGTTACCACTAAGACACTAGCTTAGTTTCGAAGACACTGGCTTCGATATATTTCTTACCACTAAGACACTAGCTTAGTTTCGAAGACACTGCATTCGATATATTTCTTACCACTAAGACACTAGCTTAGTTTCGAAGACACTAGCTTCGATATATTTGTTACCACTAAGACACTAGCTTAGTTTCGAAGACACTGGCTTCGATATATTTCTTACCACTAAGACACTAGCTTAGTTTCGAAGACACTGCATTCGATATATTTCTTACCACTAAGACACTAGCTTAGTTTCGAAGACACTAGCTTCGATATATTTGTTACCACTAAGACACTAGCTTAGTTTCGAAGACACTGGCTTCGATATATTTCTTACCACTAAGACACTAGCTTAGTTTCGAAGACACTGCATTCGATATATTTCTTACCACTAAGACACTATAGCTTAGTTTCGAAGAGACTGGCTTCGATATATTTGTTACCACTAAGACACTAGCTTAGTTTCGAAGACACTGGCTTCGATATATTTCTTACCACTAAGACACTAGCTTAGTTTCGAAGACACTGCATTCGATATATTTCTTACCACTAAGACACTAGCTTAGTTTCGAAGACACTGGCTTCGATATATTTCTTACCACTAAGACACTAGCTTAGTTTCGAAGACACTGCATTCGATATATTTCTTACCACTAAGACACTAGCTTAGTTTCGAAGACACTAGCTTCGATATATTTGTTACCACTAAGACACTAGCTTAGTTTCGAAGACACTGCATTCGATATATTTCTTACCACTAAGACACTATAGCTTAGTTTCGAAGAGACTGGCTTCGATATATTTGTTACCACTAAGACACTAGCTTAGTTTCGAAGACACTGCATTCGATATATTTCTTACCACTAAGACACTAGCTTAGTTTCGAAGACACTAGCTTCGATATATTTGTTACCACTAAGACACTAGCTTAGTTTCGAAGACACTGGCTTCGATATATTTCTTACCACTAAGACACTAGCTTAGTTTCGAAGACACTAGCTTCGATATATTTGTTACCACTAAGACACTAGCTTAGTTTCGAAGACACTGGCTTCGATATATTTCTTACCACTAAGACACTAGCTTAGTTTCGAAGACACTGCATTCGATATATTTCTTACCACTAAGACACTAGCTTAGTTTCGAAGACACTAGCTTCGATATATTTGTTACCACTAAGACACTAGCTTAGTTTCGAAGACACTGGCTTCGATATATTTCTTACCACTAAGACACTAGCTTAGTTTCGAAGACACTGCATTCGATATATTTCTTACCACTAAGACACTATAGCTTAGTTTCGAAGAGACTGGCTTCGATATATTTGTTACCACTAAGACACTAGCTTAGTTTCGAAGACACTGGCTTCGATATATTTCTTACCACTAAGACACTAGCTTAGTTTCGAAGACACTGCATTCGATATATTTCTTACCACTAAGACACTAGCTTAGTTTCGAAGACACTAGCTTCGATATATTTGTTACCACTAAGACACTAGCTTAGTTTCGAAGACACTGGCTTCGATATATTTGTAACCACTAAGACACTAGCTTAGGTTTACTAACCAAACGCTATTATCTCTAGTAGAAAATAGCTTCAGGTGTTTCACTCCAACTACCACTTCATATCTAAATTGAACTTTGCATCTCTCAGAGCCAAATGTTTCCTTCACTCTGTATCAATCGTTACCATACATCCGATGATAGTAAATGGTTATTTATATTTTTCCAATAGCTTCGTACTGTTTCCCTGTTTCGCAAAGTTGGTAACTTCAACTAGAACTAAGTCTCCCAGGCTGGTACGTTTGTTATCAATTTTACGATAGTTAATCAATCTATGTGGAATTATTGCCTATAATGCATTGTAATTCTTTTCAATGAACAATTCACCACATGAAATTGACACCGTAATGTAATTTCATCGATTGTTACATTGGTATCAACGATTTCATGAACTGAAATACTATTTCCCAATAATCCCGACAATACTATAAAGTTTTTCAATTTCATTACGCATAAAATGAGCACTTGAAATATTTCTATTTCCATTATAGAGCAGTAACTTTCAACATCAATGAATTTTTTTTTTCAACGGCAGAACTTGTTTTCTTTTACACTTTGTATCAAATTGATAGTTTTGGAACAGAGCTGTTCTCTATTCGTATGATCTTTTTTTTTAAACAACCTCACTCTCGACTTGTCCTTTTTTTGAACAGTAGTGAAATGTAGTCACTTCATTGACTCTTTTTGTGCCCTGATTTCTGACAAGCATAATACTCTAATCCTATGGAAGTGTGAATCAACCACCCACATATACCAAGTGTCCTAACAAATTCAAACTGTTCAAATTCTATATATTTCTGGCTATTCCATGTTTAGTCTGTATATATGCCCCCAAGTATCATGCATTCACGTAGCAACGCTTGAAAGATATACTTTAAATTTCTTGAAAATATTTCTGAACGGTAAATCTGTCAACTATGAAGGTTTTTGAGGAATCGAATAGGTATTTGACGAATAAATTAGGACACCATTTTCTCTTTACAGATATTCGCTGAAGAGTCGATGAGGAATTCAACAGGTTAGTTGAACACTGATATGTATATGACTTCCTCAAGAATGATATACCATCCATGTATTTTTCCATTCGGGACATATTTCTATCAATATAATTTGGATAAGGAAAGTACTAAGGGACGTTTTTATAAACGAGTATAAACTCGGTTTAAGCAGAAACTCGTTTTGTTGCTATGGAATAGCCAATCAATTAACTGGTTCTATAGCAACTAAACCAAGCTCAGCTGAAACGGAGTTCATTCTCGTTTATAAAAACGGCCCTAAAAGTATGACAATATTCATTTATTTGTTTATCCTTTTATTTGATTAATGATAAAAAACTAGCCCGTATTCCCAAGTACAAAACTTCATTAAAAAAAAGAATGATTTGATGAATGTTTGTACATTATAAACTCGAATAATCATAATCATTGCATAATCAGAATAGTCTTTTAGTAGAGGGTGATATAACAGAGGGAAGGACTTATGACAGTTGGGCATATTATAAAATTGTGTTCCCTTTGAGAAAAAAACTACCTATTTTCGAATTATTTTCTAAAAAACATTTTCCTTCAATTTATTCAATCTATTTCTGGTGCCTTATTTTGTTTAACAGAATAATTATTCATTGCTGATAAATATTCATTAGATACAGCTATATTCCATTGAGAAATCGTAATCGAAAAATGATTGATGACTGATCTTTTTGTTGTGAAAAATACTTACACACCTTCATTCCAATACTTTGAAAGATATTATTTCTAGATATTTTTCGTATGTTTTACTAAATCACTGAACTTACCGTATATTTGGCCTCTAGTCACCTTTTCAAAATGAAACAAAACATGCTCTGGGCCATTCCGTATA
This sequence comes from Chrysomela aeneicollis, assembly GCA_029955515.1. Classification (NCBI taxonomy): domain Eukaryota; kingdom Metazoa; phylum Arthropoda; class Insecta; order Coleoptera; family Chrysomelidae; genus Chrysomela; species Chrysomela aeneicollis. Next base: position 3,552,723 of record JARUHQ010000018.1, on the reverse strand, counting down.
TTTAAACATTTCCCACACGGTGTATTACTGAATAACAAAATTGTATAGGGTTTTTTCTGTACCGCCAGAAGATTTTACCAAATGTAACAAATGAGTTTCGTCAATCGAAGGAATGGAAATAAATGAAGATATTTCTTTTCCGATCTGAAAAATAGGATGTTATCATTTGTTACCAGTGTACAAACTAAACACTAATTTCCTCACATAATTCGAAGGGAATAAACTTATTACGTAAAACAGACAGTTAGGTAGCTGACAACCTGTGTATGCGGTTTTGGTAAAATCAATTTCGAATATTTCATGAACGATAGAATGAAGCCAATTTTTCTGTTTGAATATATTGAATGACATGATATTTCTTTTCCCTCATTTTATTTTATATTTCAGAAACATTGGTTGTGAATAACATATCAATTGTCTCCTTCCTTGATGATCTGAATTATATTCGTCTCAACATATCTTGGCAAGAAGTGAATTGTGAGTACATATAATTTCAGTAAAATGAAATATTTGAAACTGAAACATGTTCACCCCCATTTTTGAATATTATCTACTCATGAAGAAAGTACATGAATAAGCAAAATGAAGAGGTGGAAAACGATACCCAATCATGAGAATGCCATCAGATGTCTGAATTTCCAGATGCAACTCCGAAAATACATTTGAGATAAGGAGGTTTGTAAGGTCCTATCAACGCAAAAATCGTCATTTATACTGATATTACTGATGACGCATATACCGAAGAAGGTGGGATCCGGTATATACTTAGGACATCAAACAAAGTACATGAATCTCATTGAGTTTATTCAAATATGCAATATAGACTAAGAGCCCTTGTCACCTTTTTTGGTAGTGGTAAGTTTACGCCCATCGACCACTGAAACGTGTATTATCGATGTCGACGATGCTACAGAAATTCTCGTCATACATGATTTCCGGGGCGAAGTTATGGTAGGGGGCTTACCGATCTGTTAAAAAAAAGTTAGCAACATTTTTCGTGAGCTCACGACTGATAGTAGTGCACACATAAAAACAAATTCTCAAATGAAAACGATATATTTGTTCAACGTTCAATTCTTGTTTTGAAAAAGCGCATTCTTCTTCTGAAATAATTTATTTGAAATGAATTTATTGAATATGTCAATTGTAGAAAATTATTTCACTGGAATATTTATTTGGTATAACAAAATGTTCTCAATTCAAGAAATTCAAAGTATCCAGAAAAAATAATTAAGTTCTTGAAAAATATATCACGGAATGTCTTCTTTCAAAATAACATTCAACATTTAATCTCTGAATAAGTAAATCTCTGAGAAAGTTTCTTTGGATTGACCATAACATTTTCTTGAATATAATTGCGATCCCTTCGAGCCGAGAATGTTGCCAAACGGTGTGAGTGTGTTGTTTCGGTGCTCTTGTCGTGCATCCATCATTGTTCAACCAGTTCAACCTATTTTATTGGAGTAGATGATTTGTGCCGATTCTAGACCTCCTCCCAAGGTCACACACCCCCCACGTGGCCTTGGGGGGTCAATGACCTTGGGGGGTCAATGACCTTGGGAGGAGTGACCTTGGGAGGAGTGACCTTGGGGTGAATGACCTTGGGAGGAGTGACCTTGAGAGGAGTGACCTTGGGGTGAATGACCTTGATGCGATCTTGGGAGGAGTGACCTCGAGTTGGCGACCTTGAGAGGAGGGTGCCCTTGGGAGTTGCTGTGGCCTTGAGAAGAGCGCGTCCTTGAGGAGGGCTTTCTTTTTTTCTGTGAGCGTGACCTTGTGTTTCCACACCCCTGAAATGGGAGGGGGTGCGACCTTGAACACTGCTGCTGCGTGCGCATGCGCCATTCTCCCGCGAGAGTTCAAGATCGCGTTGGTGAGAGTGGGGGAGGCGGTACTTCTATAAATTCAAGGGTGCGCAGAGCGGAGCACAGTTTATTGGGAATCACATATTAATCAGCATTTGTTGTTTGTTCGTGAGTGATAAAAGCGTTTTTTATTCATCATCATCATGTTGACCTGCAGTGCTTGTTTCCAAACATTTACGCGTAGTGATAATTTACGCCGCCATCAAAGAATTTCATGTGTTGGTGATTTGAGTGATTTGGGCGAGCCTAGTGCAAAAAGGGCTCGATTGGATATTTCGAATCCGCCAGCGCCATCGACATCTAGAAGTATGCAAAGATGTGTGCCCTGCGCTAAAGATGTTCCATCAGATAGGATGGGTGCTCATAAGAGAACCTTGGAGCATCGCTCTAATGCGTGCATGCACTACAGAGATGGCGTATATGCGATCGAGAGCGCGTTCAAAAGCCGCATTATTAGCTATAGGTTAGAGTGTAGAACGAACATTTTAGATTACAATGCGTTCTTCAATGAGAATAGAGCTACAATTATATCTCTATTAGATAATATGCTACTGATTCATCACTCGATTAAAGTGAACATGGAAGTTTTTGGTAGATATGTCATTGAAACCCGAGATGTGAGAGATGTGAAATCTTTCATGGCTCCGAATCGCATAATTGCTTCATCGCCAGATTTGGAAGATATCGTTGACGCATTTCGGGATTGTCTTTCGAATCTAGCTATCGAATTCGAGGAACGTGATTCTGGTGAGTTGTTTGAAAAAATCAGATGTCGACTAAGTTTGCTTATTTCTTTTTTTTACTTTGATATTACAGGTTGGGCTTTAGAAGAGATTTTGTTTCTAGAAATAAATATTAATAAATATAGTCCATTAAGAGGCGGGTCTTACATAAAGCTGCCCACCTATATTGCGAACAAGAAAGCGGTGGTAAACATTATTAATCAGGATGAGCATTGTTTCGCATGGGCAGTTACATCAGCTTTGTATCCTGCGAGGATAAGGAATACCGAAACATCTTCCTACCCACACTTTTCTACAGTATTGAATCTGGTTGGTATAGAGTTTCCTATGAAAGTAAGTGATATTCCAAAGTTCGAAAATCAAAATGATTGCTCCATCAATGTTTATGGGTTAGAGAGCGTATTCGATGATCAAAAAATGAAATATAGGGTTATTGGGCCGCTTCATTATGCTAAGAATAGGTTGGGTAGGCATGTAAACTTACTTTATATCTCGGACGATTCCGATAAGGGGCATTATTGCTGGATAAAAAATTTATCGCGATTAGTGTCAAGTCAATTAAATGCCAGAGGGCATAGGAATTTCTTTTGCGATGGGTGTCTGATATGTTTCTCCGATGAGTCGAAGTTGCTACGTCATAAATTGAATGATTGCAATCATACATACACTACGGTTCCATCTCCAGAAATCAAGGTTGATAAATTCGGAAATAGCGCTCCCGGGAATATTTTAAAATTCCAAAGTTTTGAGAAACAGATGAAAGTACCATTTGTTATATATGCGGATTTTGAATCTGTTCTGAAACCCATCCAAACTTGTGAACCAGATCCTACGGGGTCGTATACTAATAAAACATTCGCTCACGAGCCGCATTCATTTGCATATCTCATCAAATGCTCCTACGATGATTCCCTCACTAAATTTGTTTCATTCCGAGGAAAAGGTGTAGCAAAAAAGTTTGTCTCCAGTATAGTCGATAATGTTAAGGCTATATATAATATGCATTTGAAACGTGTTGTTCCTATGGCTAAATTGAGTGCTGCAGAGAAGCTTGATTTCGCTACCGCTACAATTTGCAACATTTGTGATAAGCCACTTGATTCCACAGATGTTAAAGTTAGAGACCATTGTCACCTGACTGGTAAAAAGAGAGATGGCGCTGCACATTCTAAATGTAATTTGAATTTCAAGCTACCTAACTTCATCCCCATCTTTTTCCATAATATGAGCGGGTATGATAGCCACCTCTTCATCAAACAATTGTTCGAGCATGAAGAGAGGGTGGATTGTATCGCTCAAACTAAGGAAAAGTATGTTTCATTCACGAAACATGTTTTTGTTGATGAGTACTTGGGAAAAGATGGGAAAAATCATAAAATGTTCATGAAGTTGCGCTTTTTAGATAGCTATAAATTTCTTTCTGATCCGCTGCATTCTCTAGCTGAAAATCTGACTACGGAACAGTGTGTTGAGACAGCGAGAGCATTTCAAGATCGCGAACAATTTAAGCTAATGACGCGAAAAGGCGTATTTCCGTATAGTTTTATTACATCTATCGATAAATTGGAGCATAAAGGTTTACCTTCTCAAAATGACTTTTTCGATAATTTATCGAATGAACACATTTCGAATGAGGATTATCGTAGAGCTGAGCGTATTTGGAAGATATTCAAATGTAAAACGCTTGGGGATTATTCAGACGTATATCTGAAATCGGATGTTTTGTTATTATGCGATGTTTTTGAAAATTTTCGGAAGGTTAGTTTGAAGACATACAAGTTGGACCCATGTCAATATTATACAGCCCCTGGTCTATCGTGGGATGCTATGTTGCGCTACACAAAAGTGGAATTGGAACTCTTAACTGACATCGACATGGTGAATTTCTTTAAGAAGGGAATAAGAGGCGGTGTCAGCCAGTGTAGTATGAGAAGCCATGTAGCTAATAATAAATTCCTCCCAAATTTCAACCCTGATGATCCATCGTCGTTTATAATGTATTTGGATGCGACCAACTTGTATGGTCATAGTATGTCGCAACCACTACCTACATCTGGTTTCACATGGTTAACTGATGTTGAAATCTCAAATTTGGATATCTCGAATGTTGCAGATGATGATCCGTTCGGGTATGTTCTCGAAGTAGATATTCACTACCCTGAAAATTTACATGATGCACACTCGGATTTACCTTTTCTTGTGGAAACCATCAGCCCGCCAGGTTCAAAATCCGCTCATAAGAAACTGATTCCGAATTTATCGAATAAGTTAAATTATATAATCCATTATCGAAATTTGAAACAGGCGATTAGAAATGGTTTAATCTTGACGCGAATACATAGAGTTCTTAAATTCAATCAATCTCGCTGGTTGAAGAAATATGTAGACCTCAATACTGAGATGCGCAATAAAAGTACGAACAAAGCCGATAATGGATTATTTAAAAAGATGGTCAACTGTGTGTATGGTAAAACTATGGAAAATGTCGATAGAAGGACCGATATCAAACTTGTGACCCATTGGGAGAGTATCGGGAAGCGGAAGGGTGCTAATGCATTAACGGCCCTTCCCAATTATAAGACTTGCACGATATTTCATGAAAATTTCGTTGCAATTCACATGGGTAGGGTTAGCGTGCATTATGATAAACCGCTCTATGTGGGCTTCAGCATATTAGATGTGTCGAAAATTGTAATCTATGATTTCTTATATGATTGTATCAAGAAAAATTTTCCTGGAACATCCTCATCATTATTGTATACCGATACTGATTCCCTCATCTTGAAAATTGATAGCGAAAATTTCTATGATTTTATGAAAGAAAACATAGAATATTTCGACACGTCTAATTATCCTGTAAAAAATAACTTCAACATGCCTCGCACAGAATCGATCGTCGGCAAAATGAAAGATGAATTCCCAAACAACCCCTTAATTAGTTTTTATGGTACTGGCGCCAAAGCTTATTGCGTCAAATCAACGACTAGCGAGGTGAAAAAAGCGAAAGGTGTTTCCAGGGCTGTTATAAGAAACGAACTATCTCTAGATAGTTATAAAGACATCGTTGAGAAAGGTGGTTTGATATTTCGCAAGATGAATACTTTTCGTAGCTATAAGCATGACATCTTCACGGAGATGAGAAACAAAGTTGCTCTTTCATATCACGACGATAAGCGGTTTATTATTCCCAATACTGTCAGAACTCTTCCTTGGGGTCATAATGATATCGATTTTTATCGATTTAGTCCAGAGCAAAATTCAATTTGGCTACATCAGGCAATAAGCGACTTGTCGCAGAATGATCAGGGGGAGGATAATGAACGGTCCAAAAGATTAGACTCGCTAATTGAAATGTTGATGGAGCAATTAAAACCTCAGCAGTGAGCTCTATACCGGGAGAGGGGGTAGGGGGAGGGGAGGATTGTTTGCTGCATGCCCTATAAGGGGTATAAGATATTTCCATTCCTCCGAGTTGGTGACTAGCTGCGATATTGGCAACAGCAGTTGAGATGACTACCGAGGTCAGCGAGACGCTTGCGAAACTTTCAATTCAGGAGCATGATAAAGAAAAGGGGAAAGCTGTGAGTATATTTTTTATTCGATAATATTCTCGATTTTGGGAATCATTTCCATATTATAAATGTATATTTTCTCGTTGCAGCCTTCCAAAAACGCTGTTGAGCAGCAAGGCATAGACAATTTCACGGATGAAGGATACGATGACGCCGAATGCAGCGAAAAAGCACTTGAGCGAAATAAATTTATGAATGTCCCTCGGTCATTCTTATGTACATTATGTAATCGAACACTTCACGAAACAATTGTGACAGGTGTTGCTCCTATTTGTTGCAATGTACGCAGCAAAGTTTATATTTACCATTTTTGAAGTTATGTAATCGAAAACTTCATGAAACAATTGCGGTAGGTGTTGCTCCTATTTGTTGCAATATATGTAGTGAAGTTTATATTTACCATTTTTGAAGTAATAATATTTTTCTATACTCGAAACATTTATTGTAATATTATTGCGCAGTAGGCTATAATCCCCCCACCCCTCAGCCATTCTTGATATTCTTCACCGCAAAGGTATGTTAGAGTCAGTTGTACGAAAGGCGGCCACCATGAAACTACTCGCTGTTGACATGCAAGGTTTCGTGCTATATCTATCACAGATGGGGAGAAAACTAATCATTACATATTGAAACCGCCTAAGCCCTATAACAGTTTAACTCGGAGTGAAAAAAAGCAAGTAACCTATGTGGAACGAAACATCCACGGTATAAGATACTCGAGTGGGCTCATCGACTATGATCAACTGATGGGTGAGGTGCTTGAGCCTATTGCGAGCGCTAGTATAGTTTATGTGAAGGGGCATCAAAAGTTTGAGATTTTACAACAGTATGTAGAACAATTGGCCTATAAGCCATACATTGTGAATATTGAAAAATATCAGCATGATATGTGTCTTCAAAACCCTGTACCAGTATTCGAAAAAGAAGCTGCTCTATGTATGAATCATACGCTATCTGCAAGGGTTAATTGTAGCTTGAGGCAATCGCATGCAGTATGGAGTTGGGTCTCTCAACATTTGAAATGGTGATGAAACATTTATATTCCAACATATTGTACTTATGATGTAAATGAATAAATATATATATTGTCATTCGAGATTATTTTACCTGACACCTTCCACACCAATTTCCTTATGGGCGAAGTAGAGAATGTCTGACGCGACAGTTGGTATGATCGGTGACATCCGGTATGGGAGATGGCAGTTGGTAAATTATAGTTGGTACGGTAGATGGCGCTTCACTTCTGTCAAAATTCATGCATCCCAAATACAACCAACTACGGGTACAGAACACTTCCTAATTGACAGTTGGCATGATTGGTGATAACTGACGTGACAGGTGACAATTGGCAGGGCAGCTGTCACGGCGGCCATCTTAGGCGGAAAGAGCATTGAAAAGCGGAGGAGGTAGCAATTTTAACCATAGCGATTTCAACTCCTGAGTCGAGCAGTATTCATTGAATTGTTATGGAAGCATCTACAAGTGAGCATTCAATTATGTCTGGACAATATCGAAATATGTCCATGAGACAAATGGTGGCCGCCATACGGGAGAGACAACGCACCAACCCGGTGGAGATCGACGAAATGGTGCAGATACACTTGGACGAGCGGCGGGCCGATGAAGCAATGCAGGAGATAATGGGTGTGGTGCGGGCCGAGATGGGGAACAACAACGAACTCGACCCTGGATCAGACTCCGATGAAACTATCATTTTATCTCCCGTTATCACAAGAAGGGAGCTACGTAGGAAGAAGAAGTCGAGAGTGCCGCCTTACACGGCTAAAAGGTTGAAGCCGAAAGTGAAGTAAACAAATATATATCGTTTTTTATATTATATATTTCAATAAATTTTTTCATAATACAAATTGTTTGTCATGATTTGAATACACCATTAATAAGTAAGAAGTGGTCCTCAAGTGTCTACCGTTTAAATTTCTCTCGTAGATGCCTAACTGTTCTCACAAAAGAAGTGAAAATCCCATATTTATGTGAATCACAGTCGCACACGCAATAACAATAATGCATACATTTCCTGCATGCAAGCCCATCTACGACATCGTTGTATTCGAATAGATAGAAACACTTTCTGCGGCAGCAATAACGCCTTGATGTAACTGGGCATTGATACTCCAACGCGCGAACCATGTTAGACGGAGTTTAAATGATGTCTGAGAAGTAGGGCGAATATTAGAAACCAAAGTGGTGGGCGTTAACAAGAAGTGGGCTAGTGTAATGAGGCCCGAGCGTAACGACCAATGGGAGAAGCCAAAGGGCTGGGCCTCAACAAGTGGGAGGGTCTCAAATTGGCTACGCCCCCCCCCCCCGAGGAAGCTCCGCCCCCCCCAAACTCCGCCCCCCCAAAACTCCGCCCCCCCTTGGAGCACCACCCCTAAGATCTGTGTCAAGGTGGGATTCGATCAGCACCCCCCCCCCATGAAATCCAAAATCCTTGCCGAGGTATCAAAAAATTTGTGTCAAGGTGGAATTCGATCAGCACCCCCCCCCCCCCGGAGCACCACAGTTTTCTCAGTTATATTATTTGAACCTTATATGTGACAATATTGAAAATATTGTATTTAATACTGGGCGATATAATTTTTGGAACTCTTGTATATAAAATAAAATCGATAATTTAGTTTTTCATTTATTCATTGTACACTCTTACATAAATATATATATATACCCTCAAATTTCAAATATACTAAATAAAATCTTATGAACTATAAATATATACAAAATAAAAACTTATAAATAGAAAAATAAATAATCAAATATATACACTAATTCAATAGTCTCCTTCAATATCACCCCTATAATACCTAAATGTTGGAGCCGGCACCTCCAAATCCCTAGCCCTTCTTCGAAGTCTCTCTTCGAGGGGTAGGCACCAACACTTGTCCAAATGTTCGGAGGGCCCCCTATAAAAGTGGCCCACCACCTCGCAAAAGAATTTCTTGCTGAAATTGCAGCCTCTGCAAATCCCTTGCCAGCAATCATTCCGATATTGCCGGCAGCTTCTACATCTATGGAAGTGCAGCCTTCTACCCATGCTGCATTCCCGACATGTTGGGCGGCAGATTCCAAAGTTGGAATTCCTCACCTTTTTAAAACAACTATCGCATCGGGCTCCGGAACTTGGTGACTGCGCTGGTACAGGAGATGGGGGCCCCGTTCTTGCCGTATTCGCCAACGAGCAACGCTGGCACATTCCCGTGCTGGGATTAAGGTCTTCTGGCACGAAGGCGTCCCCGCAATTGTGGCAGCATATCGCCCCATTCGCGATAAGCGGTCTCACTGCAATAATTGGTTTGTTATCCCAGGCACTCGGATACATATTGACTGAAGAATAATTGAGGAGTTCTTCTCAAACTAGTGGTCGACTCAGGAGTTGAAACCGCTATGACCTCCGCTTTTCAATACTCTTTCCGACTAAGATGGCCGCCGTGACAGTCGCCCTGTCAATTGTCATCTGCCAGCTATCACCCGATATCAGTAGCGTCACTTGCCATCAGTAGCGTCACTTGCCATCAGTAGCGCCACTTGCCATCAGTAGCGCCACCTGCTATTAAGGCTAATGACCTTGAAACAGGGGCGCCATCTATCACAATCGCTATTATTTGCCATACCAAACTATCGCGAAGTGTTCCGTGCCCGTAGTTGGTCGTTGAGGTGTTCCGTGTCAGCTGTCATCCGCCATCAGTAGCGCCATCATCATCTGTCACCCGCCATCAGTCACTCCCACTCTCAGCTAGGAGGGAGGAAAGAGTACAAAAGCGAAGCGCCCACTCGAATTTATCATTCTGCTGCCTGCCTTCCTCTTCGACTAGACCTGCCTACTAGACGCTGCTAGATCAATTGTGAGTATTACCTTTTGACTGTGTATAGTGAATTTGTATATATCCCCATATTTTTGTACTTATGATTTTGTATTATATTCTAAGTGGTGAATCTGGGACTTGTAGATTTCTCTCGTTGTGATAACATCAGATTATTTCTGTTTCTTTGACTCTGAATATTTTTCTCATTGCATTAATATCGAATCATTTTCAAAGTGGAAGAAGTTGGGGCTTGAACATTTTTTCTCGTTGTGATAATATTAGATTATTTCTATTTGCCCGACTCTGAATGTTTGTTCCACATTGCTCCAATTTCGAATTATTTTTCAAAGCGGAAAACTCTTACTCTTGTTTTTTTTGCATTATACTAATATTGAATCTTTTTCCAAGTGATAGAATCTGCAAACCGTTTCCATCTTCAACTAATTCTGCTGCCCGCCTTCCTCTTCGACTAGACCTGCCTACTAGACGCCGCTAGATCAATTGTGAGTATTACCTTTTGGTTGTGTATAGTGAATTTGTATATATCTCTAAATTTTTGTACTTGTGATTTTGTGTTATATTCTGAGTGGTGAATGTAGGACTTGTATATTTTTCTCATTGTGATAACATTAGATTATTTCTATTTCTTCGACTCTGAATGTTTTCTCATTGCATTAATATCGAATCATTTTCAAAGTGAAAGAAGCTGGGACTTTAACATTTTTCTCGTTGTGATAATATTAGATTATTTCTATTTGTCCGACTCTGAATGTTTTTCCTCACTGCTCCAATGTCGAATTATTTTTCCAAAGTGGAAAACTCTTACTCTTGTTTTTTTGCATTATACTAATATTGAATCTTTTTCCAAGTGATAGAATCTTCGAGTGTTTTCATCTTGAACTCATTCTGTTCGCTGCCTTCCTGTTGGGCTACTCAGACTAGACGCTCCTAGACCAACTGTGAGTATTACCTTTGAAGTGTGTATAGTGAATTTGTATACATCTTCATATTTTTGTACTTGTGATATCGAATTATATTCTAAGTGGTGAATGTAGGACTTGTACATTTTTCTCATTGTGATAACATTAGATTATTTCTATTTCTTTGACTGAATGTTTTCTCATTGCATTGATATCGAATCATTTTCAAAGTGATAGAAGCTGGGACTTTTGAACATTTTTTTTCTCCTTGTGATAATATCAGATTATTTCTATTTCTCCAACTCTGAATGTTTTTCCTCATTGCTTCAATGTCGAATTATTTTTCCGAAGTGGAAAACTCTTACTCTTGTTTTTTTTCATTATACTAATATTGAATCTTTTTCCAAGTTGTAGAATCTTCAAGTGTTTTTTGGACCCGGTCTAGAAGACACCGTTGCTTGCCCTCCTCTCGAGCTACCACACCACCGGCAAATTTTTTTTGGAGTATTACTTCTGAACCAATTGTAAGTATTTCCTTGTGAGTGCATATAGTGAAATATAAATTTTCGAGTTCTATAACATACTTCATTCTCATTGTGATATAGTCGTGTTTTGCTAAGTGCTATAATAACCTATAACTTATAATATTTGTCTTTGCGATAATTTCATAATTTCTCTATACAATGCAATACACGACTTAACATGTTTTCATTGTTATAGGAATACGAGATGGCCTTCAACAACTCCGCCGCCGCCGCTCAATCCTCTGCCGCTCCCGACAATTCTGAGGAGCTCCAGCAATTAAGTAGGTTATTTTCAACTCTTTTTCTTGTAACACCATCCTAATATTTTTCTCGAAATTTTTTCAGGCATCAATTCATCATTTTTCGAGAACATCACCATGGACGCATTTGATGTTCCCGAAGATGAAATTGATCTTGGAGCTCTTCTCGCTAACACGTATGATAGCATGTGCGGCGACGATACCGTGGGTGCGGCTGGCACCCGGGGTAAGAAGAGGCCGGCGATGTCGCAAGGGGCATCTTCCAAGGGGGCTAAGATGAGCTGTCGCAGGGTGAGTGAATCATCTTCATCGTCGGAGAGTGAGGAGGATATGGCGCTTTCAGACAAAGCGTCAATGTTGGTTGAAAGCCTGCCCGAAGATGACAATGCTGATGATTTCGCGCCACAAACCAAGAAAATGAAGGTTTGTGGCGCGAAATCATCGGGATCTGTTGGGGGGAAAAGCATGTCCTCGTCAAAAAGGAAGGTTGCTAACCCCCTTCAACATATCTTTCTCGATGATAGCGAGGATGATTTTGCACCACCACCGCAACCAAAGAAAAAGATCTTTGGTAGCCGTGTTGGTGGAAAGAGGGCGTTATCATCGAGGGCATCGACGTCTTCGAAAGCGTCGCCCAAGGCACCTTCGAAGAAGAGGAAGATTAGCCCGAAGGCGGTTGCGGGGCCTTCTAAGGCCGGCCCTAGCAAGAAGGGCAAATCTTCCTCTTCTTCAATGATACTCCGCAAGTTCCTCAATAATAGTGGCAAGGCAAACCCCTACCGCGGAGGTGATATTGCTGAGTGGTACGCGGAACGGCGTACCGCTCAACAAGAGCGAAAGCCGGCAATCAACGTCCTCAGATTGGACGTGATCAAGCCGGCTAGTGCTCGAACCAATGCGGACGGTGATGCGATCGCCGCCATTGATGAGGGAACCAGTGGAGTAGGCGCCGTGGGTGATGCATCGGAAGTGGCTAATGCCAATAAAATTGAACAGTCTGGAAGCATCAGCATCGTCACCATCTCCGACGATGAAGGTGCTACTGCTGCTGAGGCCGCGGATGTTGGCGAAAACAATGGTGGTGATGCCATCGTTCATGAGGCTGCAGTTGCCGCCACTCCGCCGCCTGATGACGAAGTCATCACCATCATTGTTTCCGCCGACGCCGCGCCACCTCATGGAGATGCCACCCCGCGACCTCCCCAACAACCATCGCCGGCGCTGGAGGCAGAGGTTGCGGCGACGCCCCCATCATCCCCACCACCACCATCGCCATCACCAGCAGCTGAGGCGGAGGTTGCGACACCATCCCCGGCGGGTATTGCGTCACCCTCACCGCTAGCGGAGGATGTGCCGCCGTCGCAGCCGTCGCCGACATCTTCACCGGCAGCTGGAGGTGCGGCTTCGCCTTCACAGGCGGAGAGTGAGGATGCCGCGCCGCCGACGCCTTCCCCATCAACGCCTTCCCCGTCAAACAGCATTCCGCCGGGACCATTACTGCCTGCTACCCAACTAAGGAGATACAATGACGAGTTGGTGCGGTGGTTGGCAATGATGAGCGACCGAAAAACGAGAACCCTTCACGACAACGCGCTGGTTGAAGCTCAGATTGCTGAGCTTCAGCGAATTTCTGCCATGCAGAATGAGAGCATAGCCGAAATTGATGCGGAGGTTTCTCGTTATGGGGGACATGCCGACGCGAATGCTGTTTTACTGGGGAAGGAAACCTAGTTGTATATAGTTTTTTGTAAATTTTAATTAAGGCCCTAATTGTAAATAGTTTTTGTAAATATAAATTAAGATGTATATATAGTTGTAAGTATTTAAATAAATTATTGTAAATATTAGTAAAAGATGTGTGTATATAAAGATGATTGTGTATATAGTTGAAAATAAAGTTTTTATAAATATAAATAAAGGTGTATATAGTTGTGAATATATATTTATGTTTGTGTTCATCATATTATTTGCAAATTTTCATAATAAAATATATTAAATTCTGATGCGACTTTTTCTTATTGGGTGAAAATTGGGTAGGAAAGAAATAGGCGATAGGAAATGTCAACAGACTCATTTATTGAAAAAAAATTAAATACTTCAAACAATTGCAGATTTATCAAGCCAAGAATTGTGCTCTTCAGAAAATCCTAGCCACTTGACAAATATCTTATTCCCCTTCGTTTTCAACACTTTTTCAACTAGATATGCATTTGGCTCAGCTGTTTTCAACAATTCCAATTCATAAAAGCATCCCTTGATAGGGCGACCTTTGACATCTTTGATGTTGTATGTCGTCGGATTGGTAATATTCACTTTAGATATGGTGAATAATTCTGTGGAAAAATTGGCTGAGTATCCTTTCTCGAAAACTCCTTTGAATTTGCTTATTCTGACAACATCTCCAACATTATATTTTGCCGGTGGCGCTATTTTCAGGTGGCTATATACTTTAAGTATTGTTGAAGGTGTTACGTCAGCAGGTTTCATACCAATTGTTCTATGTTTTCTATTATTATACTCGTTAGCAAAATTTGCGAGAATGTCGACCCACTTATAGTCACCTCTGGCGGAGAATTCTCTATAGATCCAAGTCTTCAATGTTCTAATTACTCGCTCCACAATAGCTGCTTTCATTATACTATAAGTTGAATAGTGATTGATCTTATATCTCTGCATCAAATTTTCGAAGCGTGAATTGTAGAATTCTTTGCCTAAATCACTTTGAATATTTTTTGGAGAATATTCAGCTCGCTTCAGCACTTTTTCCATAGCTTTTGTCACTTCCACACCAGTTTTATTTTTTATTGGTTCAACCCATAAATATTTTGAATAGCAATCGATAACGAATAATATATATCGATAGCCCATATTCTCATCTGCATATATTTGCATTTCAGCCAAATCAATTTGCCACAGGTCAGCAAATCCTTTGATTATCGTTCTCCTCCTTTTGAAGTTACGCCTCGCGGGTTTGTGTAATTCATTAGCAATCACCCTTTTGGTTGGGCTTATTTTCATCTTCCACTTCGTAGATTTCCCGCTGCGATTACTTCGGCTTTCATTCATATACTAATAACTAATCTTCCAAACTCGCATATACATATGGCGCTCGCACTTTGAAAAATCAACGTATGATACCTTCTTCACGCAATTCCTCTATTATCGACATTATTTCATTATCATGCCCTGTATGACCAACCATTTTAGAACTCCACAATAATCGAAGACGTTCCACCAATTCTGCAGCATCATTCCAATAAACAAATTCTTTCCGTTTTCTATTCAGAACTTTTTTGCGCGGTATTGACCCCACTACTCCTTTACCGCCTTTGATATCAAATCGTTGAGGATTACTCCTCATATAATGTGGGCTATCTATGAGAGGTTTGATGATTTGTCGATAATTCTTTTTCGAGTTAGAGGATTCAGCATTCAAACCTCCTCTAATATCATAATTTTTATATGCGGATCCTGTAGTCTTCAGAATGGAGGTATATATCTGCTTATCTCGATCGCTAATAGATCCAGGTGCTTGATTCATAAAAATCAAATCATATAGTTCAGAAGAAGCTGGAAATACCTTACTCCTTCTATTATCACGCCATAATTCGATTTGATCATTCAAAAAACGGATTTCCATATTACCCATCCTTAATTTACCCGTTTTGGGATCGATACGAACACCATATACTGTATCATAATTAGATTTTCCAGTTTTCAAGTTATCCAAATGCTGCTGCACTCGATCTTGTAGAGTTGTTGTATCAATAGCGGTAGTATTATCGCTAGAAATGTGTGAAGTTGATGATGTTGGTGGTGTTTCCATCATTGTCACATAATCGAGTTCGCTCTGCATCAATTGCGAATTTTTGCTGGAATTTCCAGATTCCAAATGTTTATCAAACATTTCTGTAGCATCTCCCACCGTTTTCCGACGCATCGGCGTAGAATGGTGCGTAGGCTGCGGTATTTTAAGGATAGGTGGTACTTTCAGACCCGATATTTGGGAGGGGGCTATCGCTACCGCAGCAGCTTCTGAGATAGCTTTCAATGGTTTCGTTAGCGGTTTGTATACCTTCTCAAGCATTGTCTGATCGCTGAGGTGGGCGCTCTTCAAACTTTTGAATTTTTTTCTCACCGCATCAGTTGCTTCGACAAGTTTCTGCTTGAGACATATTTCATCCATTTTTTCACTGCTAGATGCGCTCATTTTGCCATCCAGCGATCGAATGATTCAACCACATCAGGGTATCACGGATATATGAAGCAATCAAACCCTTTTCTATAGCGTCCCTCGCAAATCTCACTATCCTTATCGATAACGAGAAAACCATATTTATCCGTCCAACTATGTGCGCACATATCCCGAAATTGATTGAATGTCACATCTGGGGATACATGATCGGAAAATATGTGATGAAGATTCATTTCGTCCTGTTTGAACATGATTATGAAATTCGCATTATCGCGAATTAGTTGTTTAGGCACTCTCGAATAGGTTTGCGCAAGATAGAAACAATCGACATTCCTATGGCGCCCCATCGAAAAATAAGATCTAATCACATCCTGTTTCTCACATATAACATCATCGAATATAAATATACTCTCAGGTTTTGCATCGGCAGGTTCAACTATGTCTGCATTGTTACTGTAAGTGTGATAACCCAACCCCTTTATCGGTTCCAATACTTTACGTAAATACTCATACTTGGGTTGATACAATGATTTTGAATAGAGGTATATGTTGGCGAATCGTAAGCCATTCTGATTGGTGAGCAGTGATATCATAACATTCGTCTTGCCACAATTCGATGGACCAATAATCAAACTTCGAATTGTATTGGGAAATAGATCCCCATGCCTACGCTGTGGAATTGTACTATTTCCTAACCCAACTTTTTCATCAAAATTTTCCACACTGAATGTCTCATTTTGTCGAACAATCTGCATCATGCGACTGCCAAGTACTTTATAATGATCTGCGAGTGTCGCAAAGCTCATTTATATCATGAACGCCAAGCGATACACTTCAACAAAGAAAAAAAGTTGGCGAATTTGTCGTAAGGGGAAAACAACAAATATAATGAAGGGAAAAAGGCGCTTTGGTATGGGGTGCGGCGGTAGTGTGCTGAAAAGGAAAAAGAAGCGGACCACGCCCAAACGCATGAGAAAGATAGCTTTTGGATCGGGAATAGTGCACAAAGTTCGACATGCGCTACGCCAAATGGGGAACAGGGGAACGCTCACCAGAAACTTGGGTGAAACAACTCTAAAGGCCGTCGGTGCAGCTAAAAAATTCGTGAGAATGGCAGGAGGAAGGAGAAATATTCGAACACCCCGCATAATACCAATCCCCAAAGTTGGCGGCATTCTCCCACTAATCCCAATTTTCGCGGGATTATCAGCATTGGGTAGTTTGGCTGCAGGCAGTGCAAGCGTTGTTCGTGCTATCAATTCCGCCAAAGAAAGTAAGGAGAAACTCGCTGAGGCGAACCGCCACAACACACATATGGAGGCTATTGCTCTAGGTAAAATGGGCAAGGGGGTCTATCTGAAACCATACCGCAAAGGGTTGGGTATCTATTTGAAGTCCCAAACTCCAAAAAACTAGATGGCCTACCTCGAAGGGCTTTAACAGATGTGGACCTATCACGACATATAAAAAAGATAGGAATACCAAACTTTCGAGGTATATATATGAGGGATAATTTACCCTCATCCGGCCCATATCGTACAGAATCCGCCATATTGAATTTAGATAGCGAACAAGGTAATGGCACACATTGGGTTGCATATAAAAAAAGCGGTAAAGTAGTCGAGTATTATGATAGCTATGGCGATTTACCCCCACCAAAAGAGTTGGTGAAATATCTGAATAGAGGGCCGCAGGCGCTTAGAGCTACCAAAATAGTATATAACTATGAGCGCCAACAAGAATACAACACAGTCTGGTGCGGGCATTTGTGCTTGAAATTTCTCTCGAAGAAGAACACAAACGAAAAGTAGCTCATCATGGATCGAGAAAGCATCAAAGAAATGGCCCATGCGTTGTTAGCTTACTCTAAATCACGCTCTCTCTTAAAAATGACTGAGAAAGAACTCGCCGACCTACCAAAGGAAGTATTGATTGGATTGGCCTCCCAAGAAATAGCTCTAGTATGGGATAAGCTACCGCAACGATTGAAAGACGATCCAGAGGTGTCGAAATACCAATTTTGTGAGGATCATCATCACGAGAAATGCGATAATCAACCAGACGGTGTTGATGTCAACGATGGACCAATACCACGAAAAGTGTTTTGCTGCTTTTGTCGAATGAAAATGTAGATGTGGCAATATGTAATAAAAAATTTTTTATATATAAATGATTATCAATGCGAAAATAAAAACATTCTTCAATGTCTCGCATAGCGATCAAGTTGCAGCTGTTGAATGTTCATTGAGGTTTGTTACCCATTTTCGCCGTTTTCTTTACACACCACCAACATTATGTCGCAAACATTCACCATATCGGGTGGTCATAGTGTTTTGAGCGCTGATTTTTACCCACCAATTGAACTAGATGCGAGAAGAACTTACGGTTTGGGATTACACGGCTTTTATTCTTACAATTCCATAGCCAATATAGATGAGACTAATAACGCTTTGGGTTATTGGGATGAGAAAGAAGGTCGCATCTCTGAGAACTTGAAAATGATTCATATTCCACCAGGCGCCTATGAAATAGAAGAAATCAATAGAGTTATACAAGAAGCTATAGCATCTTCGAACCCCTCCTCTGATAGTAAAAAGAGTAAAAATAATATTGAATTTTATCTTCGAGCTAATAATAACACTCTAATGTGTGAAATGAAATCTTCATATGGAATTATGTTGTCAGTTGAGAATTCCATAGCCGAAGTGTTGGGTTTCGAGAAAAAATTCTACCCATCCAACTTTCTACATAAATCCACCAAGCCGGTGAAAATTATTAAAGTTCGCCTAATACGCATCGATTGCAATATCACGAGCGGGGCGTACCTGAATGGGGAAGAGGTTCACACGTTGTATGAATTCGACATCAATGTGGATCCTGGATATAAGCTGTCGAAGGAACCGAAAAACATTATATATCTACCAATCAGCCCGACCGGACGTCAGTCTATCGATAACATTACACTGAGAATTTTGGATGATGAAAATTGTTTGGTCGATTTCCGAGGAGAGAAGATTATTGTGAAGCTTGAACTGAAACAACTAGATTGATCTCGAAAAATAGCAGAGAAAAGATGGGGTTCTGCTTCGGTAACCAATCAAAGCGAATATCCACCCCCACACCCCATAATGACCGCAGAAATAATAAAAAGAAGTGTAAACGCGGTCGCGGATTCATTCGCAATCGACGTCTCAATCAGACAAGGCGGCATCATAACCTATCTGAGAGCGATATTGATTTCTTGAAATCTATCGGACTGAAAGTGCTACAGAAAAAATAGAGATGGTTTCCACAACTTCTACTAGCCTCCAATTGGAAGTGTTTGATGAACCAATCTTCGATCATTCCCTAATCAGCCTGCATGAACACACATACAAACCATATGGTTCACCATCATTCAAGAACTCTGACGAAATAAGAATAGCTGTCAACTTTCAAGATTTGATATTAGATATTGCAGAGAGCTACATCTACATCGAAGGAAAATTCATGCCAGATGATTTGACAGCAGATTGCTATTTATCCAATAATGCTCTAGCATTCCTCTTCGACGAAATTCGCTATGAGATGGGTGGCGAACAAGTGTGTATGATTCGAAAACCAGGCATCACTACAGCTATGAAATGTATGATCTCCTATGGGGAATCGAATAAAAAATTTCTAGAGACCCTCGGTTGGGGAATTGATGATGATAATCAACCGATCCTAGACAAAATCAATCACGTATTCAGCGGAAAATTACCACTCAAATACTTGATGGGATTCGCTGAGGACTATAATAAGGGTGTCTTGAATATAAAACAAGAGTTGATACTAATCATTGCTCGCTCATTCAAAAACTCCTACATGGGAGTAGTTAATGCGAAAATAGAAATTGATAAGATTGAATGGAGAATAAGGCATATCATGCCGTCAGATAAACAAAAACTCAAACTATTGAATCGCATCAATAAAAGTTCCACTGCGAAGATAAAAATAGCATATAGGATGTGGGATTTGTATGAGTTACCAACTATCCGTGAAACATCTTCAGACATTTGGGCTGTCAAAACTACCAACAGCCTCGAGCGACCGCGATACATTATCATAGGATTCCAGAAATCTACTAATACGGATGATGTATCTCAAGATGCCACCCAATTCATTAATGCTGACATTAATAATATTCGAGTGTATTTGAATTCAGAAGTATACCCATACGAGCGGTGGAATTTAGAATTCGACAGGAAGTTGGATGCTATAGCCTATTATGCTTACGAAAATTTCCAAAAGAGTTACTATGGTAAAGATATGAGTGAGCCGATGATGGGTATAGAAGAATTCAGGAAGAACCCATTATTTATCATCGATTGCAGCCATCAAGCCGACGCCATGAAATCCTCAACAGTAGATATCAAATTGGAATTTGAGACTCGCAAATCAAAATTTCCAGCCAATACAAGAGTGTATGCGCTCATTCTACATGACGCAGTCATGACATATAGCGCTCTAGATGGCTCCATACAGATGGGTGGATGAACGAAGAATTATGAAGCTATGATCAGATGAATCACTACCACCATAGTTTAAGATATATATATTTGTAGCAGTTTTTTTTCGGATAATAAAAGATGTAAAATGTTGAATAATGTTTTATTTTTCCTATTATGTACAATGATTGAAATAGTGAGTCTAAAGACTATAAGAGCATACTAGACACCCCCTTGTACCCCGCCACCTTCTTGTTCTTCCCCAACTTCTTCTTCCCCTTCTTCGCCTTCTTCGCCTTCTCCACCTTCTTCTTCTTCTTCTGAAGCTTCCCTCAAACCGTATTTTTCGATGATGATAGTTGGTAGGAATTCAACTAAATCATGAAGGAAGCATTCCAAACCCTCCTTCACCATTTCTTCAAGAAACTTCTCCAAAGTTATACTCCCGTGTTCTAGGCGACTGCATAGAAAATGACCGATTTTATATCGATCAGCATCCGCTAAAATCTCTCGAGCTCGTTCTTGATTGAAACATGCGCTCATATCATAGTTGGCTGCATGGAGTGAATCACGCTCCAAATCGATGAGTTCACATTTAAGTCTGCTGACTGCTGATTCGATGTCTTCAGCAGCTGGCCAAAACTGGCTAGAATAGTGCATCCACATATCCTTAGAAGTTGAGTACTGGAGTCTACAAATAAATAAACAAAAAAAAAGAGTTTAGGAGATAATTCAACAAATACGTTTCATATTACATAGCTCATACCCTCAGCTTAAAAAAACTACTCACCAAAAATGGTAAATGCGACGACGAGGGTGGCGAGAATGTAAGAACTACTATATACATATAATCTTTAAACTCCCTTTCACTAATACTAAACTAATCATAAAAATAATTCAATTAATTACTGAGGCGAAGTCTCGCTAAGGGGTATTTCTTTTATGCCGAACCTAATAAGCGTTCGCGTTTTCGCACCAGCATATGATGGTTCACTCTGCCCCAGGTATGCTATTGTATAAAGCCCGCGGGAGTTGATCAAATGGAGATCGCTTTCTTCAATCACATCTGAAACTCTTTTGGGCAACCAACATTTCACAGTTTCCCCACTTTCTTCATCTAATAATATAACGGTGGCAGATCTACCAAATCTAGTTTCAAATATTGTCATTTTCTTGATCAGATAAGGCTTATTCAAGATCAGCGATGATATCAACACTTGCTTGGTGAATTCATACCCTTCAGCGATTTGATTATTGATCGCGATCAAATCAATTTTAGGTGAACCCATCTCTAGATTAAACACGTGAAAGAGAGTACAAAAGAATATATAGAATATAGGAATTTACTTACATAAAAATAACACTTGTTATCACGCAAGGATACGCACACGCTTTACGAGTCAATATTTATTTTTATTGATTGCTAGTTATACTGCTGCTACTGCTTGTGGCAACTATAGCACTGAATCGCCAATTTATAGGAACTCCCCCACTCTCACCAACGCGATCTTGAACTCTAGTGGGGGAATGGCGCATGCGCACGCAGCAGCAGTGTTCAAGGTCGCACCCCCTCCCATTTCAGGGGTGTGGAAACACAAGGTCACGCTCACAGAAAAAAAGAAAGCCCTCCTCAAGGACGCGCTCTTCTCAAGGCCACAGCAACTCCCAAGGGCACCCTCCTCTCAAGGTCGCCAACTCGAGGTCACTCCTCCCAAGATCGCATCAAGGTCATTCACCCCAAGGTCACTCCTCTCAAGGTCACTCCTCCCAAGGTCATTCACCCCAAGGTCACTCCTCCCAAGGTCACTCCTCCCAAGGTCACTCCTCCCAAGGTCATTGACCCCCCAAGGTCATTGACCCCCCAAGGCCACGTGGGGGGTGTGTGACCTTGGGAGGAGGTCTAGAATCGGCACAAATCATCTACTTATTGGCATAGAAATATTGGCTTGCCATGAAAGAAAAACTAAGGTCTTAGGAGATATCTGAGGATATAATTACCACTTTTAGGGGTAAGTTACATGCCTATATCTTATCGACGTTCATTCTTGGTGTATCCAATCAATTAACGTAGCTATATCATCTCGAAAACTGATAATTCATGAAAAACCTGAATAACCAGGATCGGCATAGTGAGTGAAAATTGGGGTTAGGTACCTATGTGCGGATGAACGTTTAAATTTGTCCAAACACTGATTGAACAGTGGAAAAGAGCTTCTTGAACTTGTAGACATCTTAGGTATTTTGATACTGCATATTATACCTAACATATTTTTGTATTTTTTTACCAAATTTCGATCCAAGGAAAATGAATTCAGTAGTAAGAATGTGAACCCAGATTTGAAGAAATATAATAACCATACATTGTGCTGAGTCAGATTATCTCTCACATTGTACCTACATGGATTTGTGAATGATATATTTTATATTTTTCAGTAGTTTGATACCAGAGGAATACAACTTTATTGCGAGGTAAACTTGTGGACAAGTTCAGAATAAAATCTCTACGAATAGGGGGAAAGGTTGTCAATAAGAAGGTCTGCAAGTGATGATGTGATTGATGAGAGCCCCAATAAGATAACTGAAGTTGAGGATGATTATAATTTCAAGAAATCGATATAATTCCTCTAATTTGATAAAATTCTTGATACAAAACAATCTACAGCTAAAACTGAAAATCTGATTCTTTTTGTTCAAGAAAAATGTGAGTCATTGAGAGATTATGATTGTCTTGATTTGAATATATTGTGTTATCAATCTGAAATATTGTATTATTCTCACGAAGAACTCCATTCATTTACGATTCAAGAAATCTATAACATTGGTATGAGTGTATTTAGTTGGAAACATAATAGTCTTGAATTGAGCAGACATTTATTTCAGTATATATAAACAAGCCATACTCTTGAATCAAAGCATATCAAATCAAATCAAGTAATTATTTTTATGTGTGTGGAAAAGCAAAGATTTCATGAAAATAATCCGACGCTCGCTGATTGTCAGTCGCCTACATCGGGGCGTTCACCCGCTGCAGCCCTCGAACTATGTGAGAAAAAAAAAAAAACAGAAAACATTCAGTTTACAACTGACAATGGGGGGGATTCAACCATTAGCATTTCAATAATACAAATTTCGCAGGCCAGCCTTTGTCGATGGGGCGTAAGGGCGCTGGGCCCAACTGTTTCGGGAAAATGTCCAAGTATTTTTTTATGATAAGCTTAAATTTAAAAATTCAGGGACAAGTTATCTATCACTGTCAGTCACGTACCAAGTGGCAAAACGGTACTGGGTCTTTGTAAAGGTACACAAATATTCCAGTATACTTCAATATTATATAAGTTTATGCTCAAAAAATTCACACAACGTTATCACCTTAATCGATGATTTGTCGATTAAAAACCGCTAAAAATCGGAAACGACGTCATTTAAGTGGGAATGCGCTAAAAGCATTAAATAATTGGTATATATGTATATACAGGGTTATTCACGTCAAACGACACGGAAAATTGTGGCTAAGTCGTTCGACTTTTCGAATGTTTCGGATTTGGGACAGATAGAGGACTATTAGGGGTACATTTTAAAATTATTGTCATGATATACAGGGTATCCCAAAAACATAAAATGTATCAAAGTTGCGTTTTTTTAAATGGAATGCCCTATATATTTTTTCTTTTTCGGATTCTACGATAAAAATAAAGGTGACTCTTATGAATATTCAATTTCATATTTAAACGTTGAAGTTCTCGAGATATTTTGAATTTTGTGAAAATGTAGTCATCTTTTTGAGGATTCAATTTTCAATGGTTGTTGAACTTTTTTTTACCAAATTCAATTTGGAGATGAGTAATGGATCAACTTTCGTGTCACAAGTATGGAGAATTGACTAATGTGTACAGGGTGGTCAAAAATTAACACTGAATTATTGCTACTTTCGAATGGTTATAACTTCATTATTTCAAATGGAACACCCTGTATTTCATCACGAGGACAGATGTGAAATTTTATTCTCTAACTAAAACTATTATACTTCCCTATGGCTAACTCTACACATTTTCATGAAAATACCCCTTTTTCGGATTTCGAACCCACCTTCGTCAATTTCAATATTCATCAAGTTACATTAGGTGATTTCATGAATGGAAAAAATCAACGAAACTACCAAAGTTATTTGTAAGTTCAGAGCTAAGATTTCAGGAATATTTTAACATTATTATACATTACAAAAATTGTTCAAAATATGACCAACAATTCGAATAGGATTAAATAAAATGAAAGGAACTATAAATAAAATGAAAAAACCGAATTCAATTGAACAATAATATTTGAGTTTATATCAAGTGTTCAAAGTGGTGACCGTCTGACTCCAAACACAAACGTATTCGTTTTTTAAAACATTCAGCAACTTTTGCCAATATTTCTGGATTTATGATTCTGAATGCTTCTATGATACGCTCCTTCATACTATCTGGTGTCTTTGGTGGTGTGTTATAAACAGTTCCTTTTATGAATCCCCATAAAAAGAAATCCGGAGAGGTCAAGTCGGGTGACCGTGGGGGCCAATTCTGGAAACCGCTTCTTCCAATCCAACGATTTTGGAAACGAGCATCTAAAAATTCCCGAACGTCACGATGAAAATGTGCGGGAGCTCCATCCATTTGAAGCCACATCCTTGTTCTTATGTCCAACGGAATGTCTTGCAATAGAATCAGAAGTTCATTCATAAGAAATTGTAAGAATAGTGCGCAATCTAAATGTTGTTGGAAGAAATACGGGCCAATTAAATATTGCCCCATGATTCCACCCCACACATTCACTGACCACCTATGCTGATTATTTATCACTCTGAATTGATGTGGATTGGAATCAGAATAATAATGGAAGTTATGCCTGTTGACAGATCCATTATTGTGGAACGTACA
Organism: Chrysomela aeneicollis; assembly: GCA_029955515.1. Taxonomy (NCBI): domain Eukaryota; kingdom Metazoa; phylum Arthropoda; class Insecta; order Coleoptera; family Chrysomelidae; genus Chrysomela; species Chrysomela aeneicollis. The sequence goes on along the minus strand of JARUHQ010000018.1, from coordinate 3,527,438 downwards.
CTCATCAGAAAACAGAACCAAATCAAAAAAGTTATACTACCACACCCACACGCAAAACTCAACGCGATTTTCGAAATCGGTTTGAGACAGTTCTTGATGAAGCTGAATTTTATAATCATGGTAATTATGATTCTTCAGAATTCTGGAAACGCTTGCTTGACTGATATGCATATTATCAGATATTTGGTTTTGACCTATATGTGGATTCTCGATTACTGACAGAATAACTGCTATAATTCGAATTCCTCATTTCTTGTCACAGGCTTTTCTCTTCTTGGTTTTCCGTGCAAAACACTTCCAGTTCGTTTAAATTGAGTCAATAATCTTTCGAAAACGGGTTAGGGTGATTTCGGTTAGGATACCTTTCAGCGTAAACACGAGATGCCAATAAGCAATTTTGCAAACATTCTCCCAGAACGAAAATCATGTCTATTCGTTCTTCCTTTGGATAAACTCCCATTTCGAATATTAAACAGAACAAAAAACGAACTCCTACTGCAAGGCGATTCGCAAAAACAAACAATTCCTAACTGACAGCAAGAAACAATAGTTTTGTTTCCATATATTAATATTTGTAATTGTCAAAACACCACAGGTAACTTGATGAATATTGAAATTGACGAAGGTGAGTTCGAAATCTGAAAAAGGGGTATTTTCATGAAAATGTGTAGAGTTAGCCATAGGGTAGTATAATAGTTTTAGTTAGAGAATAAAATTTCACATCTGTCCTCGTGATGAAATACAGGGTGTTCCATTTGAAATAATGAAGTTATAACCATTCGAAAGTAGCAATAATTCAGTGTTAATTTTTGAACACCCTGTACACATTAGTCAATTCTCCTCACTTGTGACACGAAAGTTGATCCATTACTCATTTTCAAATTGAATTTGGTGAAAAAATGTTCAACAACCATTGAGAATTGAATCCTCAAAATGATTTCACAAAATTCAAAATATCTCGAGAACTTCAACGTTTAAATATGAAATTGAATATTCATAAGAAAATATATAGGGCATTCCATTTAAAAAAACACAACTTTGATACATTTATTGTTTTTGGGATTCTCTGTATATCATGACAATAATTTCAAAATGTACCCCTAATAGTCCTCTATCTGTCCCAAATTCGAAACATTTGAAAAATCGAACGGCTCAGCCACAATTTTCCGTGTAGTTTGACGTGAATAACCCTGTATATGTGGAGCCCTCTACAAATTGCATTGAAGAAGGTACCCAAATTTTTATGTAGTCATATCCAAAAACGTTGAAGTTATTCCTCATCATCAACATTTCATCTGAGCGAGTTGGGTAAAATCGTAATATTTGTAGTCGAATGACGATTAATGATGAAACAATATATTAAGATATTCTTATTTTTGAAATGAACACTTTTTTAACTCATGCTGACGCTAATTCATTATGACCTGATGTCGAAGTGAAAGATCGTCGTAGAAAAAGCATAGTGTATAACCACAGAGTAGACAATTCTCTCATCTGTGGTATAACTAACCCGGAATACTAATTTCTCATTCTTATTATTCGCGACAGTAGGAATAAATGATAATAATTCCATGTTCTTTTGAACAATATTCTACGATGTTTAGGGCTTTATTCATAATTAAAACAACTGAGAGATGTATTTTCACATCCACATGCTCACGTTGTAACTACATTTATGATTGTCAGCCATAAACATTTCATAAAGGGTACATACATTCGGAACCAAGACCAAGACTTTGTCTCAAGATTCTTGGTCTTGGTCTCGAAAGAAAAATAAAGGAGTCAAATCTACTCAATATTAAGATGAATCTGATGAAGAATTTTGTATTTTATACAAATTTTCTTGTAGGTTTTGAATTTTTGTTCACTCAAAATCTAAAATACATTTCTCAAATTTATTATTGCAATTTTACAGTTGACAACAAATAGATGTATGCATATTGTAAGGTCGCAGTGGTTCCTACCTGCTCATACTCTTGAAGATAGAAAAAAGTAATTTGGTTGTAATTTGGAATTTTCGATACTGCGTTGTCACTTCTAGCTACACTTGGCAACGATGTTTTATTTCAAATAAATCATCTATTATTATTAGACGTTTAGGTTGAATATTTCACTAATATTCTACACCTATACTCTACTGATTTTGATATGATGACAGGTGAAAAGTATTGCCGCAGCTTTATCAACTCAACCTGTATATGGGTTATATTTATATTTAAAAATACCACATAGAAAGTAGATAACATATTTATTTATTGAAAAAGAGCCTGTGTGCTGGGTGGGTCTAATTTAATCTTTACTCGAAACTTCTTAAAACTTATATTCCAATGGAAATTGAAAAATTCATTTCACTTACTTCAACCGTACAAATTGACAATTGCTGAAGACTGAGAAATACGAAATACCTATTATGTAGATATAAACTCTCGGACAATTGAATTCAATAATTCAAAATTCTAGACGCATTTTGATCCAAGACCAAGACTATCAAGACCAAGACCAAAATTGAGCCAGTCTCGTCTTGGTCTTGAATCATCAAGACCAATACCTACCAATACTTCATTTTTTTTTTCGAGACCAAGACTGGTTCAGTCTTGGTCTTGTATTGGTCTAGCGAAGCCCAAATTGGACAGAACACGCAGACCGCTACCATTATATGCACAACTGAGAAGTCGAACGTATATACAAATGGTGAGGTCGACCCATACTATATCCAGCAGAATGGTGCTTCAGCAGTATCAGAGCCCGAGCAGGTTCAGCGCTGCTCTGCCGCCGGCATATAAACATTCCACCAGCACCTGCCTTTATTCCCATTGGTTGATTCAAAATTAGGTAATGACGGTGCCGAATCGCGTAGCGGAATGTTCAAACGGTGCCCAAATCCACAGTGGAATGTTATATGGTTTACGGTGCCGAATTGAAAAACGGTCAATTCTTTTATTGCACGCATGCTACCTAGGAAATAGATTAATATCAATTATTGTCATACATTTCTCATTTATCCAACATTCGGTTGTTGAATTGATCATCATTGAGGTATGTGTAGAAAGTCGCTGCTTTTATTTTCATAAGATATTGGCAACATTCATATGGTTGAATATCAAATGTTGGCAACGGCAATTGGGAATCATAAAATTAGTTTGATAATTCTGTGCTGGGAATACAAGTACATCACTTGTGACACTTGTGTTCGTTTTAAACATATTCTACCTAGGTATTAGTGGTGAAGTGCGATGGATCAGCTCATTGAAGTAGATAATTTTCTTCATCGGGAAGAATTCAAAACAGAAGAGGACATTGTTGAATGGCTCCATACATATGAGGAAGAGAGTAACACTTTGTGGCATATTAAATCATTTTTGAAAAATAGCGTACGATTTACATACAAGTAAGTTTAGTGAGTTACGGTTTTCGCTTGTTTATTTTGGTTCTGTATTCCTAGTTTGTCTCAATTACACAGAACTCCCCTAGTGTTTTTTATTAATATAGGAACTTGTTCGAGAATCCAAGAAATCGTGTCACCAACTCAGCTTCTATCAGTACTGAGTGATTATCAGTTTCTTCAGAAATCGCCTTTTTCAAAATAGTCATTCATTTGCAGGAATCAATTAAGAGTTCTCACGAGCGATTCGAATGAGAATCAGGTGATGAAAAGTGTTTTCGTGTATCTTCGTGTATTGGTTTGCAGCAGGTTGAAGAAGTATTTTGAACGTTTATTTGTGAAAAATTCCGTTTAATTAACGCATCGAACAAAATATGACAATATTGAAAATTATTATCTGACAACCACTCTTGATGATTTCTGTAACCATGCAAACAAATTCTTGATGAATGGACTGAGGGATTATTTTGTACATAAGGTATTTTGCAAAAAAGTGTCATGCAACAAAAACCTTACGTTTTTGCACAGCTATCTTCGCAGGACATTGTGTATTTTCAGATTTGCCCTTTTTATTTTCTTCTGAAGTTACCCTCTGGTAACCGTGATGACAAAGAAATGTCGTTCTGAAAATTCATTCAAACAATTCATCGATGTAATAAATATCTTCAATTTAGAAAACTAAAACAAAATTCACATTTTTTCAACTCTTCCAGCAATAATAGTTTTCAACTGGAATTAATCCACGATTGTAACGAAAAACTTCGATAGATAGATATACAGTGACATTCATAAGGTACACAACCATTGGAAAAAATCTCAAAATTTTTTCAATTTTTCGAATTAATTATACAAATATCTTATATCAGGAATTGTTTGAATAGGTATACTTAATTTGTTTCATAGGGTGACCTCAGCAATGTGGTGATCTGTAAAACGATCAGAAACTGTTAGTTATTCCTTTTATTTCATATAAAATTCGTTCGTGAATTTTGTGCAAAAACGTAAGGATTTTGTTGCATGACACTTATTTGCAAAATACCTCAAATAACCTGATTCTCATTCCAATGGCTTGTGAAAAGTCCTAATTAATTTCTGCACATTAATTACTATTTTGAAAAAGGCGATTTCTGAAGAAACTGAAAATAACTCAGTTTATCTGATAGAAGCTGAGTTGGTTACACGATTTCTCAGATTTTCGAACAAGTTCTTGTATTACAAAAAAAGCACTAGGGTAGCTCTGTGTATCTGATACTAACTGTGAATACAGAACCACAATAAACAAGCGAAAACCGTAACTTACTTGTATGTAAATCGTACGCTATTTTCCAAAGATGATTTAATCGCCACGAAGTGTTACTCTCTTCCTTATATGTATGGAAACTTACTTGTATGTAAATCGTACGCTATTTTCCAACGATGATTTAATCGCCACGAAGTGTTACTCTCTTCCTAATATGTATGGAGCCATTTCACAATGTCCTCTTTTTTAAATTCTCCCCGATAAAGAAGATTATCAACTTTAATGAGCTGATCCATCGCACTTCACCACCAATAGGTAGAATATGTATTCAACGAACACAAGTTATGTACGTGTATTCCCAGCACAGAATTACATACAAACTAATTCTGTGACTCCTAATTGCCGTTGCCAACATTTGATGTTCAACCCTATAAATGTTGCAAATAACTTATGAAAATACCTATCCTCGCTCGTTCCACCTATCTCCTAAAAAAGCAGAGACTTTCTACACTTCTCTCAATGATGATCAATTCATCAACCGATTATTGAATAAATTGAGAAATGTATGATAATAATTGATTAAAATCAATTTCCTAGGTAGCATGCATGCAATAAAAGCATTGACTGTTTTTTATTTCGGCACCGTAAACCATATAACATTCCACTGTGGATTTGGGCACCGTTTGAACATTCCGCTACGCGATTCGGCACCGTCATTACCTAATTTTGAATCAACCAATGGGAATGTAGGCGGGTGCCGAATCCTATAGTGGAATGTTTATATGACACCCGCCGAATGGGAAGGGCAGTTCCCAGGGTTGCCACAAGCTTTTTTTTTATCGGGGTAGACTAGCGAGGTAGATCGGGTCGAAGCGGGGTAGCTTTTGTAAAACTATATTTTATTCATCAGTGTTTTTAATGAACTATTTTGGAAATATTACAGTCGTCTAATAACATAGGAATTACTATTCGAGAACTTGAAACCACTGAACTCAAATAACAAACATAGAACCATAGAACAAATACACACAATAACAATGACCTTGAAATGATATTTGCATATTACCAACTTAAAATTCGAATTTCAAATACTATGTATATTTCTAAGGGACAAATCGAAAATTATAAGAACAAAAGTTACATAATATATTTCAAAACAACATGAATATATACTTACAATACAAAAATAAACACCATATTTATTATATAAAAATAAACAAAACAGCACTTCTCATAAGAATAAATATAAAAAAATAAACATTCTCAAAAAGTCCCAAAAATAAAAAAATATACATAGGAACTGAATGAGAATTAAACTCCATATCAAAGTATATTCCATAATCCCACAAATTTTCTTACCTATCCATGTTTTTAAGTAGGTTGTTAATTGAAGAACCAAAAGAATAATATATTCGTTATTCGTATATAAAAAGTACACACAACAATTACAATACTACAAAATACTGACATTACTGTCATTACTGAGTGAGTGAGTGATGTCATGATACATAACAATCATGACATAAGTAGAAGGTGAAAGCATATATGTCAATGTCAATGCAATTGCACTGCACTGCCAGGAAGTACTCGAGATCCAGAAAACTGCACTCGAATGTGAAACACCTGCCCGTTCCTTAAATCCTTAATTTGTATGTCGAGGTAGATTTGATATGAAAATTTTTCACTTTCATGATTTTTTTGTAGCGGGGTAGATTTGCTTGAGGGGAGCAAGCGGGGGAAATTATTCTGGAGAGGGGTAGAAATACCCCGTTCGGGGTAGCTGTGGCAACCCTGGCAGTTCCTCATCCAACCAGGACTCCTACCCGAATTTCTTCTTAAATCCAAATGAAGATTGCAATAAATTTCTAGGTGTGCTCATTGACAAAAATCTTAAATCTGATGAACATGTTGAACAGCTTGAAAGCTAGATCTCTTCTGGTTGCTATGCAGTTATAGTAATTTCCAATGAACTAGAACCAGCTACTGCCAAAATGGCATATTACGCTCTTGTAGATTCTCATTTACGCTATGGAATAACTCAACACTCCTCAATGAATTGATTATTTTACAAAAAAGGGCCATTAGGTACATATACGAAATGAGACCCCGTGAGCCATGCAGGAATGTTTTCACAAGTAACAAAATACTTACGGTCATAGCTTTATTGATTCAACTCCTAATCATTATGCTAAGCGCAACAATAGGCACATGTTGAAATTACCTACTAAAAATCTCACCAGAGACTCTATTTTCTATATTGCTGGCAAGATATTCAATCACTTACCAGTTGATATTAGGACGGAAAACGTGAATGAACGTCAGTTCAGAAAAACTGTAAAAAAATTTTCTTCTGAGAGACAATTCTCGTTGCAGGAATTCTTCCATTCATATAACTGCATAAACTGCGCATACAATATTTTATATTTCAGGAACTTTATCATGTTGTATCCGTCTATATTATTTGTTTATTTCATTCTCTTGACTGCCTCACTTGGTGACGTACCAATCAATGTTTTGAGTAGATATGACTTATGTTTTATTTATATTCAAGCTTTATCAATGATGTTGTATGACTTCAGACAATAAAGTATATTTATTATTATTATTATTATTACTATTGGAGGTTACAGTGGTGTAGCGACTGTCAGGGCACCCTGACCCTGCACAATTCTGTGGCGTTGGTAATGAGGATTCCTTCTAATACATGAGTCAGAGTTGGACGCCTTTTTGAAGGCTTCCACCTCGTTGACCGGAGAAGATAGGCCCGGCACACCCAGACACGACTTTCATGGCGTGAAACGAGAAAGACAATGTGGAGTTTGCCTGGGAGCACTTGGAGTGCTTCAATTTCTCTAGAACTGAAGCACAAGTTACACAACAGCCCACTTCGCTGTCGGCTGATCTCCCCATTTCGGCCGGCTTTGTTTCTCTAGCACAATAAGGCGTGAGGACCTCAGAGGTTTGATCAGAGGTTCAATGCTATACTCCACCCGTGGACACATGGTTAGTCCACGATCTTGGGGTCGCAAACACATCCATCTATCAGGCTATGGCGTGAGAACCTCAGAGGTTCAACCAGTTCAGATGCTATGCTCTTTCAGACTGAAATTGTTCAAGGATGCCCCTAGCACGAATGCCATGGCCACGGCCAACAAACAGGTCACGATGTTGTTTGAAAATTGTTTTTCAACCGCCAACATAGTTGCACAGCAACCCTCGTGAGTCTAGGATTTGTATGAATTGGTAATATGGGGACCTCAGCTTTTTAAGTGTCATCCGTAGCACTACTCGGCTGGTTACCGTGGAGAGTCACCTTTCTCCTCCTGCGAAATGATAATAGAGTAATGAATAAATATTTCCAATAGCCGCACCGAGATTCGAACCCTGGCTCTCTGTGTGAAGTAGAGTTTCGGACTTCCATTGTCTAAAGGTATGAAGACTTGAGCCGTAACCTGTTGAATCGACTTATCATCAGTTTCCATATGTTGCGGATCTCGACGCTTGGTTGACTGAATGCGTTATTATTCATTATGTATGCTGCTTCCTTGAATTTCCTCTTGAACCAGTGTTCTTCTCTATGGATGATCTCTGCTTCAGACCATTTGATGTTATGTTGGTTGGTCCACACATGTTCTGCGATTCCTGACTTGGTGGTTTCTCCTCGTTGGTTGTTTTTTTTAGTTCGCCTATTCGCCACATTCGCAGGGTATTCGATAAACACAATTCTTGAAGTCACTGTATTTGTTCGGTGGTCTGGTTTTGGTGAGTTGACTGCGGATGGTGTTTCCAGATTTGAAGCAGGTCTTGATCTTGTATTTAGATCCTATTCTCTTGTTTCTTTCTGACAATACTTTTATGTAGGGAAGGCACAATGTTGGAGTTGCGGTTCTTCTTCTCTGTGGGTTATCACCTGTCTCTTGCGGGCCAACGTCTGTTCCACCAGTTACCTCGAATAGCCATTCTTGTAGAGGTCTTTTTCGATGTCTCCTCGTTGTTGCAGAGGTTAAAGGCACGATCTATCAGAGTCTTCACTATTCCCTTTTCGTGGCTCCGTGGTGGCTGGATCCATACTTGATGTACTGTCCTGTGTGGGTTGGTTTCCTGCAAGGTGGATATAGGATGGTGAAACAGCTCTTCAATTGTTTCTGCGAAAAACTGGTAGACCGTTTGAGAAGGTACTAATATTTCCACGACTTGAATGAAGATGGCGGTGAGATCGATTATCGAAGAAGATTTCTGTTGCTCATGTATTTCTGTGGTTCGCATCTGAGTTGAAATCACATCAAAACACAATATTTTCAGTGAATCTGGAATAATTATCGATATTTTGACTCTTCTCAGTCATTTTTCATCTAGAATAGATGAAACTGATAAATAGGTGACAGATGCACAGATTATGTTTCACCGACACAAGGTATGTCGCCATCTCTGATAACTTCAGAAAATATTACTACGGTATGAAATCAAGTAGGCAAAGGTCTACAGTTTATTCTAGTGCTTGGTTGCCTGTAAACAGAAGTTTGTCATTTGTTGTCGGTCCTCGTTCTGGGATTCTTTTTCTATGGTGAATTTGATGGAAAGTCTCACGTTGTTGAGGTGTTGAAGGAAGGTGTCCAGTTCGTCGTACCCATGGTTATCTGTGTCATAACCCAGCGATACAACGCACTCGACCACCAGACCTGTTGGTTCAATTAACACTATTGGCCTGGCAAAGGAAACATTATGTAGGTTCTGTCCGAAACACTATGTTGGTTATGTCAGGAAGAAAATAAAACAGTAGTACATATACATTGCAACTGTGAGGACGAATAACTTCTTATCTAATCTTATCTAATTCTATATCGTACCGTATCGTATACGGTATAGGAGTTATCCTCAGAGTCTTATCTTTGTCCGTTTCATTATTAGACACATTGTACAAACGAGAAAAAAATATGTTTATGGTTCTGAATCATAAGTTGTGGCTATAGCCTACATTAATACCTAGATATTTTGGTAATAGCCAACTAGGTTATTATTCAGATCGACAATGACTGAATTCAATGATTTTTTGAAAAAAAAATAAGTATTTTTCTTGAAGCGATTCATAAATGGGGTTGAATATGCTGATCATGAGATTCATTCAAAAATTGAGGTGTGAGCAATAAACTTCATACTGAAAAATCATTGCATAATATGATGAATAAACTATATTTCAGGTGACTGTGATAAAACATCGATAATTTTCAACAATGAAGAGGGATGCAATTCAATAAATGATATTGATGAGTTCAATTTACGAAAAGTAAGTGTATAGATGTGATGAGATGAAAATAGATACTGATTATACTTGATGATTGAAAAATAGGTAGCTTAAAATAACTGTAATCTTCTCTGAAATTATGTTTTCTGGAAGAATGTAAATATTTTGAAATGTTCTAGGTATTAGAAAGTGTAAGTATATTTGATGACAAGGATATTTTGAAATTACGTAAATCAAATAATTTAATTTCTTTTATCATGGTTTTGAAAAACCATTTCACGTTCATTGTTACTTTGAAATGGTGATAACTATAATTTGAGAAAAAGCATCAATGTGAATGCCATAATTATGATAATGACAAAAAAGTATTTTCCAACATTAATGGTTTATCGGGAAATACACGGAATTACGAGATATTGTTACTCATATGTGATTTGGCATCTTTGTACTAATTTAGACAACTTCTTATCTCCTATACAGCGTGTAACGAAAGTATGCAAACAGCCAATATCTCAAGTATAAAATTTTGCCGGATCCAATGGAAAATTCCGCATTGATGCCAAGTTCACCGTTTCTCTGCCATAAAAGAAAAACATTTATTTTTAAATGAAACACCCTATATATTATTCCATTTCTAGATTTTTACTGATAAGCTTATTTCATTGATCGATCACACTTTGATTCTAGCTGAAACGATATCAGAAATATAGGGTGTGAAGAATCGAGATTCTTCAACTTTCGTAATTTTTTGTGTTGAAACGATTGATTATTGGTCAAAACGGCTCACATATCCCTCAATTTTTTATTCACCTACTATCTATTGATACCTAAATGAAACAAATACAGAATGGTTCAGCATTCAGAAATTGGAACCACCCTGTTTGTGACTTAATTAAATGATATTAGATAGTTGATCGAAAGTTAGGATAGGAACATATATAATTGGTTTAGACCAATAGAGAATAATTTCGTTTTTTTTTTGAAAAATCATGATTTTTTACACCATTCATTTTCCCGCTAGACCTCGAAATAGATCGTTGAAATCAACTTTTCGGGAGAATCTGAAAATGCAATGAAATATATGTTGTTCTATAAGAAAAAATAAAACTTCGATATGCCACTCTTTTTTGAGACAACCTGTTCTGATGAAAGTATTTCAGAAATGTAGTCACCATACGGCGAGCCATACGGCCATGATCATTGATGCCTTCAACTTGACTCACTCTGTATATTTTATGCATTTCAATTATCTCTAGATTTTATCTCATTTTTCTATTGAGGTGGGAGTAAATTATTTAGTAATATCGAATATTTGTTTTAGAATCATTTTTTGGTGGTTCCTGATATGGACATCAAATTTCCAGCAGACCATTTGTTGAACAATTGCCAATATGAAATAGTTTTCGAAGTAGTCGGTTCATCTGAGAAATGGCAGAAAATCACCTACAAAATACCTGGTGAGCTTTCGTGAATCGCTATATTCGAAATCAAACAGGAATAGGGCAATACGACATTGGTTATCATCCCATACATGGTGTATGCAGATTGCTACTCCAAAACAAAATGGGTTGAGGAAATGTTATCAAATGAAAGAAATAGATTGCAGACATACTTTCATACAGTTTATTTTTCAGAATGCGTGGAGGATAAGTGTGGTTGTAAAGATTCTAAAAATTCCCCATACCGGATTGATCATATATCTCTTCAACATGATAACGTTTACAAAATCCATTGGGAGAAATTGAGCCAGAATTTCTTGACTGTCTATGAAATCAGTTAGTAAGTATCATGTATTCCCACTTTCTGAAAATAATAGTCCCATTTGGTTTTTCCATCTATCAGAATTTCAAACATATAAGAAAGGTATCGGAAGACTTCTTCAATAAACATGTTTATCGTTGTCAATATCTTCGAAATCATCTCGAGAGACAATGGAAATATTGCGATAATATATTACCAAGTAATAATTATATGATTAAGCAATGAATTTTTTCTGCAATATTCATTATCATTATCATTCAATATAATCATTATGAGAGTTTTTAATCTCCATTCAATACAAAAAATGTTGTGGATTATTAAATGTAATGAGTTTTTGATCTGGAACTGAAAATACGAAACAAAATTGAATGAGAATATTCGAATAGATATTTTAAACCAACTTCAAACTGGGTATTTCATTTTTCGAATTTGAACCTAGTTTAGAAATCGGAATTTTATTCATTGAATTTCAAACTGTTTATTATCTACTCATCATTCTGACAGTTTTCAGTTATAGAAATTCAATTATCTACGTGACAGTAATACTGATTCAGAACTGTAACCCCTTATTCGGAATTTTATGTGTTTGAAGTAGATAATTCCTTATCCACGATTGGTGGTTCCTAGTTTTTTTTTATTTTGGAAGGTTTTCAAACCCAATCTGCCAACCAGTCTAACATTGTAACTATCCAATAGGTCAGTGTCTGGTTATAGTGAAACTTTAATTTGTTTTTCGTCCTTCAATCTCTAACATTGATTTTCAATCTCCATAACACTGTGGAATTAAGAGAAAACTTATTCATGAACAAATAATTTCAATTGGGACAGAAGAAGGTGTTTATTTTACATCCGATTACATAATTATAGTAACGATGATAAATCGTCTTCAGTACGAAAAAAAGGAATCGTGATAATAATACGAGGAAAGGATCCTTATTCATTGTGCAATAATAAGAAGTGTGATTTAGATAGTTTCTTTTACATTCAACCTTTTATCATATGGACTTGATGAAACGAACATTCAAATTTGAATAATAATCAATTATATTTATACTAGTAAGCGAATTGTAATGAGAATAAATCACATTTAATGGATTTTTTAAATCAATGTTTTGTTGAAACATCTCATCCTTAAAGGAACTGGAAGACTCTTATCTCTACAGCGTGAAATTCCTTACAATGGAAAGCATCTTGTTTCAGTCAGAAGCCTCCTGATAACCTGAAAATTATAATCCGTTCCAATATCATACATGAAAATGACTCTGTAGTGGTTTCTCTGCCCGATTTTGAAGAAGGGGCTTCATATATAGTCACAGTGAGTTTCGACGATGAACATGATGGGTGTCCATATTCTTCATCCATCAACATCACAGGTGAGTTAATGGAGAGGAAAAATATGTCTTTCAATGATTGTGATCATAGGTCTTCTTGAATTGTTCGTAATTGTAATTGACGCTTTCTACTGTTCAAAACATTGAATCAACAGATAGAGAATATGAATAAAATCAAACGATTTGAGATCGAGGATAAAAAATAACAAAATAGAACAGATCCAAAACGAGACCGAATTTATTGTAAAAGTACGCGATGGATCAGTAGTTGATGAAGAGGCTGATAAATTATCTCGAAAGAGTAAACAAAGTTCTGCATAAAATAATATAGGTGAGATAATTCGCCTGGAATGAGGCTGGCTGACGACTTCATCAAAATATACCATCCCAAATATACACGGACTATCTACTAAAAATAGGCCAGAATAGAGGAGAACAACCAGAATAAGAATTGAGTCAAATTTTCCTGTGTAGGTTCTCACAGTACTGAATAAAGCCTATCAGCTCCATTCCAATCTTCTAATTCAATGGTTTAGATCGTTGCTCATACGTTTACTTCTTTGTTTTCAAAATACTGGTTCGTCTTATCATAAAGTTTATACTTTATATTCACTTTTATTATAAAAAAATTGAGTGAGGGTAGTAGGTATACTATATCGATATTCCTCTTTTTGGTTCTCACTTGAGTTATTATTGTTTGAGAGGTTCCATTCCATGACCAGTTTTACTAGTTTGTGACATGAATTACCAAGAGAAAAGTTAAAATTTTGTCAATTTATCAAGTTCTCAAATAATTCTTGAATTCTTAGGTGAGCCATCACATGAATCCGTGTATTTAAAAAGCGAAGTTTAACTTCTTATAGACTCAGAGTTGAATCAAATTCGGGCTTGATTAGATAACATGACTTAAGTAGGAAACATAATCGTTTCAAAGTTCAAGTACTTAAAAAATTTACGATTATAGTGAAATCATGTCACATGAACTCCTCGCATGAACCCCATATATTCCTTCAGAGGAATGACTCCCAATCGCAAGTTTCCAAAATATACACAAAAAATGCGAAACGCAGTGATAAGAGTGCGGAAATCAGACGAAATCCTCATGTGGCTTTGTGACAACTACTGTAATGGTTGATTCATGCAACATCACTTAATTCAATTCAATTCAGTCACTATATAATCGTAGGAAAATTTCTGAAATAGTCTTCCCCTATATAATTTAGTTGACTGTCCAGACATTCTCTCTCACGTGAATTTTCACATACCATCAGGCAGACAACTCAGAAAATATAATGTCTTCGAGTATTCTTTTTCTCGAATCAATGTGGCAAAGAATCTCCCTATTAACCGTAGGTTGAAGAACTATAATACCCTTAGCACCGATTTCGACATTTTCGATATGACCTCAATTCCTAGCCTTAAAAATTAACTGAAAAAATATTTTCTATCCATTTTGTAGTCACAAAGTGCAACCATAACTATTCGTTTTCGTAACTATTGATTTTTTATTCACTCCTTTCGATCACTATTGATGTTGTAATTACTATTTTCTATTATGTGTTATTTCAAAGTTCGTAATTGCATACCCACTTTCATTATATTTCTCAACTGAAATACCTATCTATGAAATTTGTGAAAACTGTTTTGGAAAGCTTATTTCCGTACAAGCGTTCAAGCAAATACTCAACTTAACCCAAGAAGTTCAATGGATTTATATCTCAAATGAAATGGGTTGAATTAAGTGGTGTTACATGAATCCACCTTTTAAGCAAGTCCAAGGAAAAATAAAGGACATACACAGTGTGTCTCACTTTTCATGGAAAAACCCCCGCAACTTTCCAAAATTGTCGGGATGTAACTCTCAGAACTGATGGAGAGAGTGAAAATGCACTTTAGCTTGACGATATATTTTTCCACAGTACCTTTCAACCGGAACGACGTATATGTAGGTCTAGCTATATCCGTTCCAATAGTGATTGCTTTTGGCACGTTTCTTCTGTTCACCATATTTTTCCCGAGAATGTGGAAAAAGCTACAGCAATACCTGAGCTGCAAGGCACTGAACGACCCACAGTCGAGTTACCTGGAGACACCTCTAACAATCAAGTAAGCCATACTCTACTTGAATTTAGCGAAAAAGTATCGACGACATATTGTCTCAATTCAATAGGAATTACATAAAACGCTACGCATACTTTGATATCACTATCAAAAATATGTACCTCATCATGGGAGGATCATGTTAGGTCTCACGGGGTGCGGAAACAATTTTCACACTGTATATAATATTTTTGTTATTTGTAAATAAGAACTTAGTTAGTTAGCGCTTTCTCTTCCAGGGCCCCTATATCGGCCCGTCAAACCAGAAATAATCGAGGAAGAAATGTTAACGAAATAAATATGGACTTAGCAACAATTCTCGAATGGGGATCTAATAACCTGGTAGAATTCAATGCAAACAAAACACAAGGATGTATTTTTTCTAGAAAAGCCGATCTCACTGTGCCCTACATAATTCAGTCAGGAGTAACCATACCATTGAAGTCATCAATTTCGATGCTTGGCGTTACTATCAGCAATAACCTCTCTTGGGAGAATCACGTGAGGTCCATTGCCAAAAGTGCATCCCGAAAACTTGGATTTCTGTTTCGAGCCAAGAGCTATTTCACTCCCAGTCAGCTGCTTATGATCTATAAGGCACAGATCCGACCTGTCTTGGAATACTTTTCCCATATTTGTTTTGTTCAGAATCAGAATTAGTTGGATTCAATTATTTATTTACAACTATTTCAGTGTCTATTGGTACATCTTCAATATCAGTATCATCAGCTGGTTGTGTTGCTACAGATTCTGGATCACTCGGTATCTCATCATCGTGAAGCTATTTTATCAATTCTTATGTCTTCCCAATGAGATCGAGCGGGAATGGAATATTTCTCCTATTCATTATTACCAATTCGCGTGATTTTATGCAAAATATTCAAAATTGATACGTTCAATAAAAATGCCAAATTGCATGGTGGTTACTGTACAGGGTGGACCAAATTCGAGGCGTAACATGGGGATCTCGTAAACCGTAAGAGATACAGGGTCGGGTAAATTGTGGCAAAATTGTGGCAATGACTTGCTGTCGAGAAAATTGGAAATTTCACACTACTTCCGGAGTTATCCGAAAAAAACTGAAATTTCGTGAAATTGTTTTGATTTTTTCCTGGTGTTATTAGAAAATTTTCAAAATGAATGGCAGTTCATCATTGCCACTCATTCTTTCCTACAAGATGACGTTGTCACATTTGCAGTCCGACGTTTTGTCTTCGGCCCTCCACCATCAACTTTATTGTTTCAAATACGGACCTGGATTTTTTATTTTGGATTTGGTTATCTTTCCGTACCCTGATGATAATGACATATCATAACTATCGAAAAAATTTGTATATATGAGAAAAATTTGCCTATTAAAATAAATGCATCTATCCATCTCTCTCTCACATATTGTCCTTGTTATAGGTTTGTTTTCGTTGCACTCGTTATTGAGAGCGCTTCAAATATTCTAGTTTGCATTGAAGTAAATTCAAGTAAATGTGAGTGAATCAGTTTAGATTTATATACCCAAGTATCTGAAAAAGGTAGGTATACTTGTTGATAAAAGGCACATCTTTCGAGAATTTCCAAAATTGTTGCTATAATGATCCGATTTCATTGAATGGTTTTTGTTTTCCGCAAGTGCATTCAACAAGATGGTAATATTTTCAAACATTTGATTTAATACTATTTGGTTATCAATAATAGTTGAATGTGAGTCATTAAATGAAATGAAAGAGAGCTGGGAAGATGCAATAATTTCAATAGGCTTTTTTTCTCATATTCACTGATTTTTCCGATAGTTGTGATATGTCAATATCATCAGGGTACCAAAATAAAAGCAAATCCAAAATAAAAAATCCAGGTCCGTATTTGAAAAAATAAAGTTGATGGTGGTGGGCCGAAGACAAAACGTCGGACTGCAAATGTGACAACGTCATCTTGTAGGAAAGAAAAAGTGGCAATGATGAACTGCCATTCAATTTGAAAAAAAAAATTAATAACACCAGGGAAAAATCAAAATGATTTCACGAAATTTCAGTTTTTTTCGGATATCTCCGGAAGAAGTGGGAAATTTCCAATTTTCTCGACAGCACAAAATTACGCAACTTTGTCATAATTTAACCGACCCTGTATCTCTTACGGTTTACGAGATCCCCATGTTACGTCTCGAATTTGGTCCACCCTGTACACCAATCGAACGGCTTCCTTTCGATTCTTTAATACTTTCCACATAATTCATCAAAAATATCAAATTTCATAAAATAAAACAGCATAATCATGGATGGTGAGAGAACACGGCATTTTCCATTACTAACGATGAATAAGAATATATTTTCATCTTGCTTGCGCCATCTCCAGTTAAAATATCAAACATCAATGTACTCTTTTTCTTCACTAGATGACGAAGAATTCAATTGGTTATCTTGGGAAGCCATGGAAAAACAGGTGGTATCTATTTTGTACCACCACCAAGCATTGAACTGGGTGGTACAAACTTTTACCATTTTTCCGGAAAGAGTTAATCACTTTTAGAATTCCTTAATTCTATGGCAAACAGATTTTCCCGAATCGCTATTTGAAAAAACGAATTCATTAGTCAGTCAATCTCTGTCTACGACACAACTAATGCAAGGCAAATCGACCGTACCTGTAACAAAGACTCAGTTTTCTCCCCATCATGATCTGAAGAGCTGTTCCTCTAGCTGATATTTTCTATAGATAGTCCATGCTCAAAATTAGGTATAATATTTCACCCTTTTATTTTCAGGCTCGAATTTTTATGTACCAAAATTATTTTTCTATCGAACGGCAAAATCATGGAACTCCTTCTAGTGAGGTATTGTCTATAAATTCCAAACTCTCATGGAAAATTCAATCATAGATATCATCAGCAGAAAGCGGCAGGTCAAAAAAATTGCTAAATGAGTAATCGATCTATCGATCACCTGATCATTTTCATTACAATATATTTGCCCCCCTATGGATATTTTGAAAATTCGGCGATCATGAGGAAATTGATTTTTTTAGGCAGATATTGATTTGATTTGTTTGAGTGTATCATCATGTTATCTTTTCTCAAGAGGTACAACTATCGTATTTTATCTGTGATAGGTAATAATGAATTCAGAAATATATGTGATAAGGATAATCTCATGATCCTAATTCCCATTTTCTTCAACAATAAATGCCTCGTAATGAGTTTTATTGAGGACCAGAATGAAAAGAAAAATATACCGCAGTTTGAACATTCGTTATAGAATTATTCTGAAATTGCCAAGCTTATGTATTTCATCAACTCTTTTTAGTATAACTGTTGATAATAAATGAAATATGATAAATGAACTAAGGAGATTTTATATATTTTCAATCCAAATTATGTGAAATCGTTTCTGATTCTTATGATTCTTATTCGTTGCAAGAAATATTTTTTCGGGGATACTCATTGTTATAATTGCTTAAGACAGTTAACATCATTCGATATTTGCTTTATAATAGACTTTTTGAACTATTGAAATGGGGGTTGATAGTTCGAAGTGGGGAACAGGTTTGAGCATTTCTTCTTTCCGAGAAATTCCACTAACAACTCTTGAATATGATATACTATATTATACCATGATGACGAATATCCTTTTATAGTTGATGAATAAACGGACTGGCCAAGTAAGCATACCAGATTTGGATAGAGATGTTTTAACTCAATCAAATCCACTAAAATGTATGTCATAAGTTTCAATAATTTAAGTTTCTAGAAAGCTACACCCCAATCTAGTTGTTCTTCAACATATATTTCTTTGTGTTTGCCATTTTTTTGGTTCATGACACCAAAAACTAAAATCCATGACGAATTTAATTTTTCGATATATTTTTCTCAGTTTTAGCGATTTGAAAGTAAACGATCAATACACACCTTTGGAGTTCGTTCTGGTTAGTATGAAACATCGATTCAAAAATGAACCAAGATACAAGTTTGCCTGTTTCAGAACGTCTACAAATTTGACGAATTCGAGTTTCCCAGAAACAAGGTCGTATTGGAGAAAAAACTTGACGGAGGTGCTTTTGGGACGGTATTTTCTGGAAAAGCCTTCGAGATAAGAGGTGCCCCACAATATACGATGGTCGCAGTGAAACAAATGAGAGGTTATATCATACAGGTGTCCCTGAAATGTCTGTAAACACGGAGACCACAGACTACTGCGATCAAAAAAAAAATTTTCTATTTTGGTTGTATAATGAAGTCATTGTGCAACGCAAATGCGTGTCTAAATAGCCTCTATTTCGATACGCATTTTTTATTATTCGGAGATTGGTACAATCGAACTGTCAAATGAAAGTCAGAAGAGTTAGGCTCAGTTTACTTCTGGGCAATTTGGATTTGGTGATATTAGCAGTGAAAAACCCAATGTTTTAATTGGTAAATTTCAATTCAGAGTGTAATTTGATTTAAATTGACCAATAAAAACAATAACAACATTGAATTTTTCACCGCTGGTATTGCAATAATCAAAATCGCTCAACTGTAAACCGGGCTTTACGCTTGTGCGTCAGAATTTGATTATTTCAATGTCATCATTGTTACCAATCGAAGATGTTTCTATTATTGATCGATATTGAATCCATTTTTTTCTTCAAATCAATTCAAACTAGAAAAAATTGCATATGACACACGTTTTATAAGACACTTTGTCGCACTTGTTCACTTGGAGCAACGCGTGCGACAAAATAGCGTCTTATAAAACTTGTATCATAATATACTATTTTATTACTACAACATTTTTTATGATTTATTTTATAATTTCTCTAAGTAGGTACCTACATCAGTTTCCTATTGAAATTATTCAGAAGGATATCAGTAGTGTGTGGGAACAATTTTGTAAAGTCACTCCTGGAAGTTGCTTTATAAAGACATGATGTACAATCAAGAATTTGGATATTGACGAACAGAATACACTATCCAGCATTTTTTCTTTTTTATGGCGTTAGCTCAAACGGAGAGGCAAAAGAGAAAATCTGAGGGTCCATTTATATTAACATCGAAATTAGTTCTTTGTACATTATAACTGATATAATCTCGTAGTATGTCAATTGTGAGCATAAAACTTAACGCATTCAAAAAATTAGTAGATTAAAAAGAGAAAATAATTACTTTTTTTATACTACGAAACACTAATTTCGTCGCACCTCGAAATTTTGGCCCTGTTAAAATCTAAATAACTTTTTTCTGCTTTGAACAATTTTAATTATTTTCACACTGTTCGCTAGCCCAGTCCAGCTAAAATCTCGTAGTTTTTCGAAACATAAGGTTCTTTACATAAAATCGCTATACAAAGTGTTACTTGAAACTGTGCAAAATTTCAAAAGGATCCCAAATGAAGAGAAACATTTTTTCTCGACTTTGAATAAGAGGCATAAAGATGATTTCATTATCCTGGTACATTTCACGAATTGTCTTCTCACCTCTTTTATTTACAGGGTGATTTCAAAAAATTAACTTTTTGGTTTTGCAGTCATAACTTTTTAAAAATCTCTGGCTCACTTTGAAGCTAAAACGTTGAATGAAGAGATATGAAGATCGGAATCGACTCAAGATTAACAATAAACCCCCAAAAATCCCGGTTAAGTATAAAACTTTTCTGACTCGCCTGCCCCCATAATTTTTTTCAAGTGGCTGATTTTTTTGTGGCTATACGATTAGATATATCAGGAAACAGATTTCAACTAACTCAAATCGAAGTCAGAGATCTAAAAAAAATGTCATTCTTTTTTTCATATATTTTTTTTGGGTTTTGTACTAAACTACTAAGAATCGCCCAATCTCGGGTACTCCAAGTATCATAGTTTGATGTACAGGGTGAAAAAACTTTCTTTTTCAGATTCGAGATAAGCAGTAACTGTTTTTAGCTGAAAATGTTGATCAGAGAGGTAGAAAAAATGTTTACGTGAAATTTTTTTGTTGTGGGTCTAACATATGAAATTATTGTTTGTCAAAAATCCAAAACACTATGGAAGACTTTGTATAGGGGGTGAGAAGGTTACCCTGAATATTCGTTGTATTCTGAATGTTTCTTCGTATTCTGATTTTTTTTAGGTCTTTTATCTCCAGAAAAAAAATACCCTCGAGAAATGTTTTTGCGTCACGACCTTTATTTTTACGAAAAGGAAATTTCCAACCGGTCGGAATCCCGAGTTTAAAGTCGGAATCCCGAGTTTAAAGTCGAGATCCCGAGTGTAAAGTCGGGATTCAAAAAACAATTGCTTGTGGCCCTTCTACGCCTTCGTACTTATCTCTTCATTCAACTTTTCAGCTTTGAAATGAGCCTGATACTTTGAAAATCGGTTGATGAGGAAAAAAGTTAAAACTGCAAAACCAAAAAGTTGATTTTTCAAGGTCACCCTGTAAATTAAAGAAATAAGAAGGCAATTCGTGAAATGTCCCAAGGTAGTGAGATATTCCTCATGCCTCTGATGTCAGAGTTGAAAAAAAACTATTTTTCTCTATTTGGGATCCTTTTGAAAATTCCGAAATTTTGCACAGATTCAGGTAACACACTCTAGAGATTTTATGTGAAGAACCTCGTGTTATGAAGAAGTGCGAGATCATAGCTGAAGGACTAGGCTAGCGAATAGTGTAAACAGAATTCAAATTGTTCAAAGCAGAAAAAAATTATTCAGATATTAACTGGGGCAAAATTTTGGGATGCGACGAATTTAGTGGTGTGTAGGTTACCTATATCAAGGACTCTAGTCCTCCGCAACCTGGATTAGTATAAACATTTGGTTTTGAATCACCTTATTATCTCACATCGCTCAATAAGTATGATCGTTAACAGATGGTGCTGCAGAAGAAAGACTGCATGATTTCCTGAATGAAATAGAAATCATGAAGAGAATAGGAGAACACGAAAACATAGTTCGACTTTTGGGCTGTGTTACGATGGACCAGCCGTATATGCTGATCATGGAGTTGGTACCATGCGGGTCCTTGAAGAAATATTTATGCAGGCTGCGAGAACAGTGGACCAGGATGAAACAAGAAAGATTCTTCTTTCCAGAGTAAGTCCATTCTATATGGTTGAATTTCACCCCAAATATTCGTGGGGAGGTACAATAATCAACAGATCAATGCACACTTCAATTATCAAAAAATTAAAAAAATAATGTAAATTTTTTATGTAACAAGTGTGGAAAGTGAAATATTTCGCACGAGAAGTTGTTTAGCACGAATCGCATTACGGCGAATGCGAGTGCAGGCAATGCTCTTTCCAACGATTTCTGTACTTTATTTTTTCTACGACCATAAATATTTTCATTTCGCGGGAAGTAATGTCAAAGATAAAACTTCTTAAGACGTCTCTATATAATTTCAGCTAGTGTCGATTCGATATTACTGTCTATTTCCATCCCTAATAGCATACAAGGTCCTAGGGACGTCCCTATTTGGTACAATTTATGTCCGAACGTCCCGGACATGAAATTCTCGTCCATAGGACGTCCCAATCAGTACATATCTCAAAATGTCCCTGTGAGGACGTCCATGGGATGTCCCAGTTAGTACATTGATACAAAAATCATAAGTACAACATCCTAAGGACGTCCCAATCGGTACATATAATACATTGTCCCTGCGTTGATGTCCGTAGGACATCCCGGAGAGTACATATTTTCAAATGTCCTAATATCAACGTCCAATGGACTTCCCAATTGGTATATTACATTTAATGTTCCTGTGAGGACGTCCTATAAACAACATTCTATATGGACACAGACACACATAAATATTCTGACAATATTTTGTACTCATTTCAAAATATATCCAAAAATCCCAAAATATTCTCGAAGAATAGATAGATGCAGAATCGTATATCAAAATATTCTGACACTGTTCGAATATACTCATTTCAGAATATCACTGACTCTATAGGTACCAATCTTGTTCTAGAAAGAAAAAGGAAAACGTATCAAGAAAGGAAGATGAATTTTAAAAATGCGAAATCACATTTGATGTGGGGTTCTCGCCATTCTCATCCTCGCACGATTTCGATACTTATCCTCTCAGAATTCATTACGCCTAGAAGTGGTTCGGATTTCAGTATTTTCAGCTGTTGATCTCACTTCCCAGTTCTTGCATGTTTTTGATTGATTGGAAGTTCCCAACTTCGAACAAGCGACATAAATAATTACAGTGTCCTCTCAAGTACTCCATCATTGGACAAACATATTTCAATTGTTGAAATGAAAAATATGCCAAATTGCGAGCCAGAAACCTAACATGATCAAGTTATAGAATTTTATTAAGAAGGGGTTAACCTTTACAAACATGTCAGAGTATATTTGCGGTGTAAAGGGGGAAGTAAAAATCCCGAGCGAAAGGGGCGGAGACCAATGTCGAACAAAAAACGCTAAGCGCTGTTGGCGTCTCACTCCAACTCAGTGTCGCGTAAATTCGTAGTAAATAGTCGGGATGGCTCGGGTCTGCGGCCGTCGGCCGGCCGTTACAATTCTCAGAATAATAGGCCTCCGGCTTTTCATCACTCATCAGTATATTTTGAACTTACTGTGTCTATGAGGATAATTTGATATGATATGGGAAATATAAAAAAACTTGTCGAAACAGATGAAACCCTTTCGAATATCAAAAACAGTAACACAAAAACGTCTACACGAGCTAAATTGAAACTTATAAATACACAAATTAGAAAATGTCTCTCGGTCGTGGGAGAAATGGGACTTTCGATTGGACAAAAGAGAAAATTTCAAGCAAAAATTGGTGAGCTAAAACGGGTTTGATTTCTCATTCCAAAAATAAATCGGGGGCATGTAGGTTCAGGATTGATACCCTCTGTTCGGTGGCTAAATGTAGAATCAATTTGCAACTCGAGAATTCAGACAGGGCTCCTTATCAATTTGAATCACGATGAAATTGAATGAATGAAAATATATCGGAATGTTCTTCTTCGATAGGTATGGAATGAATGACATTTTTCAAGGTATTCAGTATATATCTTTACTGAACTTGAAAACTCGAAAACTCACATGATATATTTGAAAACAAAATTTACAAATAACATCCTATTTGTCTCTTATATTTTGACCCTTACCTACAGCATCAAGTATACGAGGTGGAAAAAACATTGAATATAAAAGTTGTAGGGTTTCATCGGTCCTATATTTTATCACTTCCAAAACGAACAAATGCGAATCGCAAATTTTTTTTCAAATGGATCACCCCCGGTCATAGGTTTATAGTCAGAAGTCCACTTGTTTGTTTTATCTTCTGGTTTCCATGGTATATTGTATCCATATGCAAGGAAAGGATCAAATCAAAATTTCATTGGAAATTTTCATTCAATATTGGAATTGAAATAAGTGGAAAGCGGCTTGAGGAAAAAAAAAGTATTTCATTATGGTTGAAAAAAACTGTATTTTTTTTAATTTTGCGATTCGCATTTGTTTGTTTTGGATGTGCCAAAAGATAGTACCGATGAAACAGCCCGAAGGTAGTACAGAAATATCTCTTATTTCCATATTACTCTCGTATCTACTGGTCAACTATTTCAGGCAGCAAATATTTCATGTAAAAATCTACTAATTTTGATTCCATCTTATCTTGCCAAAATCTATCATTACGATGATTTTTTTTAATTTTTATTCCTTTATTTGTCCATACCGCGAAATAACCTGCATGAAATTTCGAAAAAAAAAAGTCGATGGCGACCCTCGAATGACGAAACGTCGTATTAAAAATTCTATACTGCTAAGTTATAGAGCATGAAATACAGTTTCAAGAAAATTTCTGCTCTTTTCGTATCTATTAAAATAAAGCCAATAAAAAATTAAAATCTAAAATCTAAAATTTGTGCGGCTCATTGTTGCGCACATGAATACACAACTTTTTCTTGATTCAACCGATCCTGTATCTCTAACCGTTATCGAATTCCCAATGTAGGGCTTCGAATATGGGACATCGATTCCAATTATTTCTTATAAAAACATTCGAAAATATTTACGTACCTTATCAATCTCAATATCTTTTTTTCGACTGACAATTTCCTCACAGAAAGTCTTTTACGATGTTTATCGCCAGTTCGATAATTTGAACTCGACATGCTTGATCACAATAATAATACTAGTTCACAAACTAACAATAGTGTCACCATCTGAATGCAATCGCAAATTATGATACATGCATATCTGGACGGCCCTTTGATGTGCACATAGCGCCTGCCGCCGCCGTTCGCAAAAAATGTTTACGTTTTCTTTCACCTAATTAGTCTTATTCGAGAATGCAATGAATCCTTTTCGCAACTTCCATTGATATCATCACATGTGCTAAAATTATTGGAATAGCTTCAGTGCTATTTTTGGTTTTTATGAATGCAAATACGATTCATTCATAAATTCATAGTATCCATGTAAAACTGCTTATTTGGTGCGAGGGCGCTCGAATCAGTCATGAAAAATGCTCCGTAATTGAGTCTGCAGGGGTTCAGCAAAAATCATTTTTGAGCTAGTAATTATTAATGGATCGCGATAATTTTTTTTTTCAATAGAGACAATTGTATGATTGAGGCATCTCTCGGAGTACTTTTTCGAAATACGATATATCTTGTGAGATAAAAAATAGTGAATATGGGAGAAATTTCGCAACTTTTTTACTAGTTTTTTTTCAAAAAATCAAAAAAGTACTACGAGAGATGCCTAGATCCAACCTTCCTCAAGCAGAAAGTGAAAAAAAAATTCGATTTTTTTCAGCGAGGTCCGAGTAATATGATTTTTGCCATTCCTTGTTTCACAAAGTTTTACCATCAATCCCAAATAAGGTTAACCCCCTCTTAAGATCATTATTAATAGTATCTCATATAATTATTCTCAATAATAAACAAGCAGTCAGCAGCCACCAAACAACGCAGGAGAAGATACAATCACAGAGGTCAAGCAACAATACGCGCGGCTAGGGTTTGGATGGGTGACCGCGAATGCCTGATATCACTGGCAGCTGCTTTTTTATTTCTCGGTTCTTGAAATTAGGTCCTTCGATGACGACCTAAGGATATCCCGAAAGGACGTCCCTAGTTGGTCCCCAAGTGGGACATTTGTGCGTCCCACAGACGTACTATGGACGTCCGCGGTACCAAAGTTTTCAGAATATACTATAAGTTGCGTCACTCCGCCTCGATTCTCGAAGCGACCGGCCCCTTACCCCGCCTATCTAGGGTACTGAATTCAGTACCTCGCCGAGAACCGTGAGATACACGACGTCCCAGTCCACGGCTTGCCGCGGCGCGCAGCAATTCAGAGCCAAATATACAGATTGTCCCAAAAGTTACATTTCTGTGAGTGGGTTGATAAATTATAAAGGCGTGGCATATTTGGGCAGTGGATGGATCTGAAAGCTTTTATGGCTACCGAAAAACAAATATTAAAATATCTTTCAAATTTGTGAGTTTTGTCAGGCGAGACGTAACAAAAAAGTCGAATTCATTTTTCGATGTAGAATTGCAATAAAATAAATATTTCTTCTGTGGGAAACACTACGAAATGAAGATTACAAATATTTATTTACTCGAATTATCAATCAAAACTATTTCGCTTGAATAAAACTCTTATGGAAATTCCAGAAACCCTACTATACAATTTCGTAGATCTTTCAATAAAATATTCAGATTACAGTATTTTGATTGTGCTGAAGGTAAAAACTGTATGAAATGAAGTCTTGATGAATTTAACTCCAGAATTTACAAAAACTCACTAGAATGTTTCTCCATATACTCCACTTGAAGTTTTTTCGAATGATTATCCCAATATAAGAAATCTGGAAAGAAATTCGTTGATATCACCCGAGTATATTTCAAAATAATTTTGGTGCAATAGTCTAGTTACGCAGGACGTTTGCATTAATTTTTCTTTCTACATGAAAGAAACTCTTAGTTGTGAAGGAATTATATTTTTCAAATTGAAAGTACACAATAACAACACCAAAAAACCTTTTGATGGTATTACAATACAGAACCTCGTGGACAAGCTGTTGGGAACCGTTTGAAAGACGAATTCATCGACACTGTTTTTATTCACTTATGTAGAAACCTTATATAGGTATATTAGTTCTCAAGTTTATATACACGGGTAGAATTATATTTCACAGTGAAATTCATTAACATAGAAATGAAAACAATAAAATCCAATAAAAGTTTTATTGAACTAAGTCAATAAAAAAAAACAATTCTAGTTTACCTATATGAAAAGATGTTACAGATCTATGCATCTTCGCATCATATCTTTAATATTCGACGTACCCGGTATATAGCATAAGGTCTTTAATTTGAAATTGATCCTCGTATATCGCTTGTATATCGCTTGACTTGCTTGCGGTTGCCTGCGGCTAATTAGCGGGCTCAGTTCTCGGAATTGCAAAAAATGCTATCCCAAACCGTTCCGACAAACGATTCGGCGAGAGTGACGCAACTTATAGAGTATATTCTGTAAACTTTGGCGGTACCAAATTTGAACGTTCTATGGACGTCCCGAATGTACGAACAGGATGTCCGAAGGACATCCATGGGACTGTGCTATTAGGGATATTCCAGGTGATGATTGGAAATATTTTCGACAATTTCATATGTGAATCACTGATTTTTCTTCGTTTACACTAACAATTTCATTGACATTTTATACCACATGCCTAGACGAATGTCACGAATGATATGAAAGCGTTGATTGAGAAACGATGAAAGCAAGGTGGATATAGGATAGTGAAACAGCTTCCTATTAATATGCACTAGAATAAACTGTAGACCTTTGCCTACTTGATTTCATACCGTAGTAATATTTCCTGAAATTAACAGAGATGGCGACATACCTTGTGTCGGTAAAACAGAAACTGTGCTTCTGTCATCTTTTTATCAGTTTCACCTGTTCTCGATGAAAAATGACTGAGAAGAGTCAAAATATCAATATTCATTGCAAATTTACAGAAAATATATTGTTTAATGCCGTTTCAAAAGTCACGTCTGTCAGATGCGAACCACAAAAATACGTAAGCAACAGAAATCTTCTTCGATAATCGATCTTACCGCCATCCTCATTCAAGTAGCTGAAATATTACTACCTTCTCAAACGGTCTACAAGTTTTTCGCAGAAACAATTGAAGAGCTGTTTCACCATCCTATATCCACCTTGGATGAAAGTTATTTCAAATGTCACCTATGCGTTGTCGTCAGTGGGTAATCACCAGAAATACAGCAGATGATGTGTATTGACATTAACAGATAAGTATTGAAATACTATTTTTCTGGAGTTGAGTCTAACAAAGGGCCTCAGGGCTTTTTTCACTTTTTATCAAGTGGTATGCTCCACTTTCTTTCCGAACTAAAGGTTCGTTGGAAGGCCCTTTGGGTAGTAACAGTGGAGCAGGGATATAGAGTAAGTCAGCTAAAATCAAATCACAAAATACACTTAATAAATATCAGATATGGTTTCACAATATTTATTTTATAAACTGAAACTTTCCACACTCGATTCGAATTTTCAGGATACATTATATAAAAATAATCAAACACAGCTAAAGAAAAGAAATGAAATATGACCCCAATAAACCTAGCAGAACCATTTTCGAATTTCAAAATCGTAATAGTGTAGTATTTTATTACTAATTTATTACCACATTCCCGAATTTATTACTCTTCATTAAGACAAAAAAAAACCAGCGGCTCTGTTATATAAACCTAGCAGAACCACACCTTCAAAATTCTTTTTTTTTCATACTTGACAAAGATCATAATTTGTTACTCTTTTATTACTAATTCATTACCATATTCCCGAATTTTTTACTCTCCATTTCAAGGAAAAAATCATCAATTCCGATATTTCAATCTCAACATAACAGAACTAAAACTCTAAGTATCAGTGAATAGAAATTTCATACAGTCCATAGTTTATTACTAATTTGTTACTAATTTATTATCACATTGGCGAATTTGTTACCCTACTTTAAGACGAAGATAACCTGAAAATGTTACAAAATACAGGGGTGGGTGCTATTTGAAATAACAAAGTTGTTGCTACTTTTCGATAGAAGCGGCAATGCCGCAGCGCTGAAAATGTTTTAGATCGATAGGAAAAAAACTGATTACCCAAGGACCCAAGAAACCCCGAATTTAAAGAATGATCCTATCTCCCGTTCTCCGTAAACGTCTTAATATACCATCGACCGTGACCCACCCTGTATAAAGCTAACAGAGCCGTGTTTTTTGTCTTGATGAAGGGTAATAAATCCTTCAATGTAGTAATAAGTCAGTAATAAGCTATGGACTGAATGAAATTTCCATTCACGGATACTTGGGGTTTAGGTTCTGCCTCTCGGGTTCTGCTATAGGTTGATATCGAAATATAAGAATTGATGACTTTTTTCTTGAAACGAAGAATAAAAAATCGAGAATGTGGTTATAAATTAGTAATAAATTAGTAATAAATTAGTAATAAATTAGTAATAAATTAGTAATAAATTAGTAATAAATTAGTAATAAATTATGGACTGAATGAAATTTCTATACACAGATAGTTGGGCTTTGGTTCTGCTAGGTTTAGATTGAAATATTGGAATTGATGATTTTTTCCGAAATGGAAAGTAAAAAATTCGGTAAAAAATTCGGTAAATAAGTAATAAAAGAGTAACAAATTATGATCTTTGTCAAGTATGAAAAAAATATATTTTTGAAGATGTGGTTCTGCTAGGTTTATATAAAGCTAGCAGAACCGTTGGTTTTTTTGCCTTAATGAAGGGCAATAAATTCGGGAATGTGGTAGTAAATTAGTAATAAATTACTACACTATTATGATTTTGAAATTCGAAAATGGTTCCGCTAGGTTCATTGGGCTTGAAATATGATATATGATAATGAAATATCTTATGGCAAAGGCAATGACAAATCGCGACAATACAACTCAGGTTTTTCGCTTACGGTTATTCTGGGTGGTAAACAGCTGATCCTCTGGTCAGGAACACTTTCACTATACAGGGGGTTTTACAGGTAAAACTGCGGCACACAATCTAATCGGCGAAAAACGGGAACACACTAAAATACTGCTATCACGGCTACAGGAAACTGGTTCGCTGATTACAAATCAGGAGAAACAATGTATTCAAAATGGTTTTCTGGTCACACCAGGCTCAGGTTCAATGAAAAATTAAAGAACATTCTGGAATGATATCTATACGACAATCTCGGATCACAAAATCATAAAGTTAGACTGACGTGCGGCAATAAGTACTATCGATGAACTCCTCTCAAGATCTACTCGCGGGGTATTTATAAACTTTGGGAATTTTACAAAAAAAATGCCGGTTTTGACATAGTTCGTTCTCTGAAACCGAGCAAGAAATGAAGCAAAACGAACTCGATGAAAAACTGGTGGCAGAGTGCTGAAAACTGAAAAGAATATCGAAAAGAAATACCGGAAATAACATTTCTTTTGAATAGGATACATTTGAATATTTGCAATAAAGAACGTACTAAAATCCACGATTTTCTGGAAGATTATATATCGGATCATTATACCTATTTCAAATGAAATAGTACACAACATAATTTTCTAGTAAAAATAATAATATTTGAATCATATGTTTTAATGTAGTAATGAAGGTTGCTGAAAACACTTCATTACAGTATAAGTGGGTGAGTTATCTCAAATGTGAAAAGTAAAAACTCCTGTGATTCAAGCCGTACTCTTTGGTCTTTAGTAGCCTGTTGTGAATGATGTCACCTGCTGCCATTAACATAATCAGAAATGTAGTAGCAAAAGTTTGAGACTGATTTCTATCATAGGAAAGTAGGCTTATGTCTCATCGACACATTGAATAAATTCTTTCAAATAAAAATGCCATGGAGATACGAGCTATACCTACTTTCCAAATAATATAACAGTTTGATTTATACGTGGTCGTAGGAAAACAAAATAACTACCCAGTTTGCTTAAGTTATTCAATTTCTGCAATAAATATCAAAACTGTATGGCATTTTATAGGGAGGTATGGTATAACATACATGCATTTTTTTTCAGCAACCATATTGGTCAAGACCCAGCACAGCCTTTGACTTATACTAGCGTTATTTTCGAGTGAGTTATTATTTCTCCTTATCATCTCATTGATTATGACTATGGCTACTATCATCAGCTACACTTTTTCCATTGGTTTGTAAATGGTATTTCATCTTTTCCAAAATTTTTGGCAGATGCACTTCCCCATAAAGAAATACCCACTTTATTTATACCTATCAAGTATATACTCCATTGCGTACTCGATTTTTCAATAGTTGATGACATAATGACAGTCATTGCTATGATGAATCGAGTAATGATGAGAGTACGATTGAGTTACATTGTGACAATCCATCGTCTTGTCAAATTCGAATAGGAATGGAATCTAGCCATCTCTCTGGGTTCTACTAAAGCACAATACAACCGTTTGTGAAATACACGAATATTCAGCAGAGACTCACCTGACTTAAGTTATCATATAGGAGTTTTCATTGGTGAAACTAGTGCGCACTGAGTGTGAAAGGTTTGTTCCATCAGTCGGAATTTTGACGTGAAATTCCGAGTTATAACTCGATGATCGTGATTGAGGAGTTTGGAGACTACCTGATTTCCTGATTCATTATATTTGTTTTGAACTAAACTTTAGTTTGGTCATTTGGAAAACTTGATGTGACTCGATCTCGATTATCATATCCCGATAAAAAACGCACAAACACGAAAACATCACAAATTTTATGTTCCATTGGAGTTGAACTAGTGCATCTTTTTGCCAGAACTCTTGGAGTGGAAGTGCGTCCTGAGTGCCCAACTGCCCAACTAGTTTTAACAATGGAAACAGCTATTATAGTTTCAATCGCTCGTGCAAAAATAAGGAAAATGGGAATGTATTGTTTTTATTCTCAACCGTTCAAAGGAATTATTTCATTGTTGAGACGCTGAAACTATAAGGCATTGGGTGTAAAAACGCGGAAGCCTGGAGAAGTATCAGTTGATAACGAAGTAGCGAAGTGGTTTTCATTACGAACACCATACAAATGTATTGTTGGTTGCATAAGGTAGGCACAGATGAATAATCATTATGCGCTCGTTTAATCATATACACTATTATCTTCTTAAGGATTTATCAGAATATCACCAGAAGTATTTTCAATCATTGGGAACTTTTCAAAAGATATATCATGCAGTTATTGTTTGAAAGTTCAAAATGAATTGGGAATCGTAGATATTCCTATCGAAAAAATACGGTTTGATGATTTGTTTTCAGGAATAGCGACAGCGACTCATATATCACACCGGATGATATTTGTTTCGATGGCAATGATTCGAAAGAAAGATCCCATAGAAGACTTCCTTCCAATTTGAAGCCTTTGAGTATTGCGAACGGTAGAAAACGATGTATTTCGGAAAACTCCCAGATGCCTATTTCACCGATATCTTTGACTTCCAGCCACTTCGCATCGAGCACAAACAGTAGGTTCCTCTATAATCTATATGATATCTGTTGTAAAGGGTAAGCCAATTACACGGGACGCAACAAATTTCTTTATTATATAATTCTGACTTTTATGTCAGAATTACGACTTGTATTTACTGATATTCTGTGTATGTAGTGTGTACCAGCCAAATGGAATAAATTCGTTAATAAATAAACGGTGGCGTTTTAGGAAAAACGCTCGGACACGTCGAT
Source organism: Chrysomela aeneicollis (assembly GCA_029955515.1). Lineage (NCBI taxonomy): Eukaryota > Metazoa > Arthropoda > Insecta > Coleoptera > Chrysomelidae > Chrysomela > Chrysomela aeneicollis. The sequence goes on along the minus strand of JARUHQ010000018.1, from coordinate 3,494,678 downwards.
TTGTGTCTTTAGTTGCGCTTTTTTTTCAAAAAAAAACTTTTTATACAGGGTGTGTCATGCCACAGTGGCCAATATCAACTTTCTTATTTTAAATGCAACACCCTGTATATTTTTCAATTTTTGGATTCCTCAGAAAATTCTAGACATATTTCATGTACAATGTCCTATACCTATCATCAACTGTTTCGGGAATATTAAATGTTTTCGGATTTATTGCAAAAATTAACATGGAAAACAGAAAATTATTTGATTACAGAAATTCGCTGCAACACACTCAATACTTATTTCCCATTTAGGTTTTGATAATGAGAAAGTAAGCAAAAACCATTTTAGCGTTCCTTCTTACTGATATGAAATGAAAGAACTATAAAAAGTCTTGTTTACTTGCGTTGAAAACGCACGGCCTTAGCAGAGTGTTGTCTGTCTGCATGACAGTAGTGATTAGTGTCAGTGTTATAGTCGATTTAATTTCGTTAACTCCATAATATCAGAAAAATGGTTTATTTAAGAGAAATGCACAAAATAACAATTCTACAGATGATTGGTTATGGAGATAACATACGGACACAAAGTGAAGTTGCTCGGTTATTTCATGAAAAATTGCCAGATTCGCCGCCTATATCCCAAGGGACAATTAGTAAAATAGAAAAGCAGTTTCGCGAGCTTGGTCATGTAAGAACGATAAAAAAAGCAGCTGCCAATACAATAAATGATGAAACCAAATTGGATATTATGCTTGAGTTTGAAGAAAACCCACATAATTCTAGTCTAAAAGCAGCCCCACTGTTCAATGTTGGCCATTCATCAATTTTTCGAACATTAAAAGAAAATAAAATGCATCCCTATAAACTGATACCAACTCAGGAGCTCCTGGATGACGATTTTGATAGGCGACTGTATTTTTGTGAACAAATGATGGCAATGCTTGATAACAATGTGATTCAGTTAAAACATGTTCTTTTTTCTGATGAGTGCACGTTTACACCTCACGGTCATGCTAATCGTCAAAATTGCCGCTATTGGTCTGCACAAAATACTCACTGGATGAGGGAAGAACATACACAATATCCCGAAAAGGTTAATGTTTGGGCAGGAATTGTTGGAGATCATAATATCATAGGTCCCTTTTTCATTGATGGCAATTTGAATGGAGATAATTATTTAGCACTGCTCCAAAATGATGTCGTGCCGACTTTGACAAACTTATATCCTGATCCAGCAAACCCACAAGTTCCTGCGAATATGATATGGTTTCAGCAAGATGGAGCAGCGCCCCATTATCAAATAAATGTCCGGCAGTACCTTAACCAAACATTTCCAAATCGGTGGATAGGGAGGCGAGGATCGATGGAATGGCCAGCACGATCCCCTGATCTGACGTCATTAGACTTCTTCTTATGGGGATATGCCAAAAGTATTGTATACCAAACTAAACCCCTCGACTTAGCTGACACATGCGATTAGATCGGTCACACCTGAGATGTTGAGTAGCGTTAGAAGAAATTTCTACACAAGATTAGGATGTTGCCAAGACGTTCGCGGCGAGCATTTTGAACATCTCCTACGTTGACATTAATGTTTTTCTTTGTTTTTACAATATCAAGAAATAAACGGTATTACTTTTTAGTTTTTTAGTGTATTGCAGCGAATTTCTGTAATCAAATAATTTTCTATTTTCCATGTTAATTGTTGCAATAAATCCGAAAACACTTAATATTTCCGAAACAGTTGATGATAGGTATAGGACATTGTACATGAAATATGTCTAGAATTTTCTGAGGAATCCAAAAATAATATACAGGGTGTTGCATTTAAAATAAGAAAGTTGATATTGGCCACTGTGGCATGACACACCCTGTATAAAAAGTTTTTTTGAAAAAGAAGCGCAACTGAAGATACAAATCGACGTGTCCGAGCGTTTTTCCCAAAACGCCAACGTTTATTTATTAACGAATTTATTCCATTTGGCTGGTACACACTGTATGTAAATGACCGTGCCGTCATAATCAATTTCAGACTTGTTATATATTCAATCCAATTGTTTTTGATTCATACTTTCTGGTTCTGGAGGAAATACGGTAATTCTAACCTTGTTACAGAAATAACTATCCCATAATCTTGACATAAAAAAACTTTATGCTGCTATGACGATTCAGCATCATATTATATTTCAGCTGATGTAACTGCGTTGGATACTCCATCACCATCGTCGAATGAGATGAGTGATCTTCTAAATCCTCTTCTGGACCACAACGAATTACAGAATTTTGCATTTCAAATCGCGAAGGGCATGCAATATCTGGAAAGCATACAAATCACACATAGGTGAGTTTTATCATTGACATTCAGAGACCTTTTAGTTTCAAACTAACACTGTTTTCGATTGTGTTCGAAATTGAAATTAATATCTGCAAAGTTTACAGCTTTGGAACAAATATTCTGTAATAAGTAATATCATTATAGGCATGTCAACGAATTCATTGAAGTATCCATCGATACCTATAAGTATTTCTAAATACAGGATGTCCCCTCTCAATTGGAAAAAACTTCTGGGGCATATTGAGGAACCATAGACAAGCAGTTTGAGATAAGAGACTGATGTCCGGAAGTGCATGGTTTTCAAAATACAGGGTCTCAAAGTTTTTTTCAAAAAACTTTTTTTTATTAATATTTCAAAGACACGTTAACCGATTTTCTTGAAATTTGCTAGTGATATAAGCTTTAATAAGACGCTCAGTTAGCACTAATTTAATGTTAATTATGACTTCCAGTGGCGCCCCGGGGGACAGTGTCACGAATAAAAATGACAAAAAATGTACGCTGCTGACTTTTTTTAAAAATTTTATATATTTTTTAGAAAGCTCAGTTAAAAATACAACTTTTTTGTCACCTGATATTTTTTCGTATCTCTCTCCGTTTTCGAGAAAAAATTTTTATCAAAAACTTTATTGAATTTATTTGAAAACCATGCACTTCCGGACATCAGTCTCTTATCTCAAACTGCTTGTCTATGGTTCCTCAATATGCCCCAGAAGTTTTTTCCAATTGAGAGGGGACATCCTGTATAACATGTTACTTTCACATCATTCGCGTTGTTATACCTACTCATATCTTGTAAATGTACTATTATTAGAAAGTTATCCGGATTTTATATTAAATTATGTTCCGGAATTCAAAATTTTATAGAAATCTTTGATATGTTATTTATACATATAATATAATTAAGCATTTGTACTTATTATTTATTTGATAGAAGAGCTCAATCACCTCGATGAAAATGTAGTTATGGAGACCTTATAATTCATATCTCTATATCACATCAATGAAAAATAACTCAGACATTATTAGACTTAGGTATATAGGGACATATAGTATGGAGATGTGAAAGGATATTTAATGTCCCATCATGAGAAGTCTATTTCAAAAATTATTTTCAATATTTCAACTTGATATGAAGTGCTATATAGTAGTTCACACGACGGTAGTTATATGAAAAATAACTGATACCATGATTATATATACATATACACACCATTAATGAAACTATTTCAGAAATGTAGTCCGGATTGATGTACTCGGTGATCGTATACAGGGCTATTCAAATTCGTTTCTGTACATGGGGATCTCGTAAACGATAAGAGATAGAGTGTCGGTTAAACTGTTGCGTATTTTAGAGACCTATTCAATTATGTGAAAAAATCGAATTTAGCTCTTTTGATTCTGGAGATATACAGGAAAAACAAAAAAATCCCAAATTATTTATTTGCCTGCATCTTCTTTATTCGCAGACATATTGAAAATCTATGCACATTTTGCTATTGGCACTTGATGTTAATGAATATGAATATGTTCATGAATCTTTTATACAGGGTGTCATCTGACTTGGGCGACCCCCCTCTTTGAATTTTTGGTGTAGTTTTTGGATCGTCAAATTGGAAGTGAACGTCGAGTATTGCAATGGAGTATTTCTAGACGTCTCTCATGCCTTTAATAAAGTATGGCATGAGGTCTGCTCTATAAGTTGAAAAATACTCTTAATAACAACTTTTACCTTCTACTAAAGTCCTACCTAACTGAAATACATTTCTCAGTCAAACACAACGACTCAATATCAGACCACTTTCCTATAAAATCCGGTGTGCCACAAGGAAGCGTGTTAGGACCATTCCTCTACCTCCCGTACACTAATGACCTGCCTGAAACAGACACCACAACGATGGCCGCCTTCGCTGATTCTTTCTGTAAATGGAGATCCAGATACTTCTTCAGTGAACATGCAAACTCATCTGAACCAATTGAATGCCTGGTACAAAAAATGGAGAATCAAAGTCAACCAATCCAAATCCGTCCAGGTGATGTTCACCAACTTCCACAACAATTGCCCAGCAGTATGGTGTCCCAATACCAATCAACAGTGATGTGAAATACTTGGGCATGCACCTCGATAGAAGATTAACCTGGGAGAAACATGTACAAACAAAGAGATGGCAACTAGACATTAAATTCAAACAATAACAAGTTGCTGCTATACAAAGTAATGCTAAAACCCATTTGGACATACGGCGTGCAACTATGGGGTGGTGCCAAACCTACTAGAATAAAAATAATACAAAGATTCCAGTCAAAAATACTAAGATCAATTATTGTTCGACATACAACTCTTTAACTAAATACTCTTGTAATGAAGTAGATTGTGAAATGGCAATGAATGTTAATAGATTTTTTTTCAGAGATTTGGCGGCCAGAAACGTGTTGATATCCGTAGATAAGACCCTGAAGATATCCGACTTCGGGCTGTCCAGGACCGGCGTCTATGTAAGCAGCGCAGGCGCTAGGTTGCCGCTGAGGTGGATGGCTGTGGAGGCCATTGAGGCGAGAACTTGCGACCCCAAAAGCGATGTTTGGTCGTTTGGAGTCGTTCTTTGGGAAATTGGCACATTGGGTACGTTTTTGATCGAATTAAATAACAAAAACAAAGTAGGTAGACCAAAAAAATGAATGGCAAGTTCAAAAACAGAGTTATTTGAGCATTCAGATTAAATAATCTCTGCAATTTTGAAAGATATCTGTCGAACAGTTTTCGAGAGAAAAATTAAAACGTACATTTCAAGGGATTTTTTAAAATTTTCATATATACATATATATCAATGGCGGAATGGAAGACAATGATGATTTTGTTCAAAACTCTTGAAAAGTTTGATTGCCAATTGAGAAATAATAAGAAAAACTCATTTTAAAATCAATTACAATATAGAAAAAATTCAACTTGTTATAACATGTTATAATAGTATATTATGATACAAGTTTTATAAGACGCTATTTTGTCGCACGCGTTGTTTGGAGTACGACGAGCGAAGCGAGGAGTGCTACAAGTGAACAAGTGCGACAACATGTCTTATAAAACGTGTGCATATGCAATTTTTTTTATTTTGAATTGATTTGAAGAAAAAAATTTATTCAATATCGATTAATTACAGAAACATCTTCGTTTGGTAACAATGATGACATTGAAATAATTCAAATCTGACGCACAAGCGTAAAGCGAGTAGAGCGATTTTGATTATTGCAATACCAGCGGTGAAAAATTCAATGTTGTCTGTCAATTTGAATCAAATTACACTGAACTGAAATTTACCAATTTGAACATTGAGTTTTTCACTGCGAATATCAACAAATCCAAATCGCTCAGAAGTAAACTGGGCTCAACTCTTCTGACTTTCATTTGACAGTTCGATTGTACCAATCCAGGATCTAAATCACACATTTCCAAATTTCCAGATGGATGATAGTTTTCACCTTGTTGAATAAACTATCATCCTGAAAGTATTCATTCAAACCTGATGGTTTAACAAAACTCGAAGCCAATATTTATTCATATAAACATTTCACAATTATAAATAATATTTTTCTATTTTGGTTGTATAATGAAGTCATTGTGCAACGCAAATGCGTTTCGAAATAGCCTCGGTTTCGATACGCATTTTTTTATTATTTGGAGGTTGGTCCAATCGAACTGTCAAATGAAAGTCAGAAGAGTTAGGTCCAGATTACTTCTCAGCGATTTGTACTTGTATCATAATATACCATTTTGTACTACTTGTACATGTCAAGTCGTTACGAAGATTATATTTGGTTTCAGTTTGATGTGGTATATAGGGGCAAGTAATTGGGGAAAATCGAGTGAATTTGATAATCCTGATGTAGAGCTGAAGTGACAATTGCACCTTTTGCACACAATATCTCAGTTGTCTTTGGGGATAGAGAGTTTTCACATAACTGTCCTACTTTTTTGTGAAAAAAAAAACACTTCAGTAAACAGTACATTGCATTTTGGGATCCCCTCGTCGTTGAATTTACAAAGGAGCGTATATCAAAAAATGGCGTAGTTTTTTTCTCGGATAACAACTTGAGCAGAAGCTGCTTCATTCGCTCCTAAAGTGGAATAAGTACATCAATTCCTGATCTTTCAGAAAATGGATCCATTTTTCTTCCGATAGTGACAACATGAAAGACTAGTAAATCCATATACGCCCCTTTGTAAAGTAAACGACGCCCTGTATCTCAGCTATCTTTCAAATTATAGGAAAAGTAAAAACTGTATCCTACACATCTTTTTACGAAGAATCCAGTGGCATCATCAGATTGCAACTTATACTGATTGTTTTGAGCTCTTTACTGTGGTATAATGTGGTGGTCCAGATATCCGACTATCCATCATGCATTTTTTGCCACACTTTGCCCTTCTCGACCATAACGATATGCCCTCAATTTCATCCCAGATCTATGTATATGCTACCGACACTTTTCAATCTTTCCAGGGGCCATGCCGTACAATAACATCGACGACTGTCAAATTCTACCCCATCTCAGGGCCGGAAAACGTCTGGATCGCCCTGGAATATGCACCGACGATCTCTACTCTCTGATGCTGCGATGCTGGCGAGAAAATCCGGAAGAAAGACCGTCTTTCGTGGATCTGGTGGAACTGTTGGAGAAGAAGAGGAACGTGTACGTCGATTTCAAGGAAGTCAGTCCGAAGTACGTCTTCCCACCAACGGCTGGAAGTGCAAGTGGGAGTGAGCAGGATGTTCAACGAAATGTGGAATGAAACTATTTTTTCGAGTATTGAGTGTATATTCATTATCAACGAATGCAACAGATACTGTTTCGGTCTTCCAATCACTTGAAAATCGACACATGGATAATAACCCAACCTGTCTGGTGCAACTATAGATGCTGTGGGGCCGAAACAACCTGTCTTGCATCAGGTGGATCCTAGTGGGAGTTATTGAGCAAATTGTGATGACTTTGGTTCCAAGACATTTTTAATTTGACTCTGAGAGTCATTCTGTCATAGTAGATTCTTTTGAAGACATGAGAATGTTCATGATGTGGACTTTTCCATTCTTATGTAACTATTAGAATATAAATCTATTATTTCAACATGTTATTCATTTTTAGGATCACTAACAATTATTATTATCCAAACTTGATCAACTTAGGCTCGTTCGAAATATGATTTTTCCTACGACCACGTATGAAAACGTCAATAATCACACTGTTTTGTTATTCAGAAAGTAGCTCATATCACCATGGTATTGTTTATTTGAAAGAAAAAAAGCAGTAGTGTTGATATGAAAAATATCACAACGGTCGCCTGAATTGATAGAAATAATTAGGTATATTGTGAAGGTACTTACTGTCAATATAAGCGTAATCAAATCAAATTCATATTATTTATTGAAATTATACCGAGAACTCTTTATCTATTAATTTCAATATGTGTCTGATACATAACTTCTGAATTCACTTTAAAACTCTGCTGGAACTATTTCGATGTTGATGACAGAGGGTTAGATCATTCAAAAGAGTACGGCTACAGTTTTATGCGCGGCTTGCTGATTTAATTAGTTTGATATCACAGTATCACCAACGAGGAGATTCTTTGGTATCACAGTATCACAGATGTTTGCAAAGAGTCAAGGACGCACTATCTCGAGTAACTCGTACGCGCTTGCGAACTACATCTATGGTTCTGTATTCCTGGTTATTTTATTTATTTATTTTATTTTATTTATATGTAATCTACAGAAAATAAATTCCATTAATTGATTACAATTTCAACTGTTAATGAATTCAGTGAGCTACAAAACCTATCAACAATATAATAATATAAAAAGTTATTCCATTATATTAATAGTTTCTAAGAGTGAATATTATCACTTTACAATTTTTAATATGTGATTGAGAAATGAAAAATGTCTACAAATATCTACACACACATATATATATATATATACAACATATATAGTTATATGCTGAAGGAAAAAAATCTAACTTAATTCTGACATTAGTTTAGTTTATAGAGAGGTGCGTTTTTATCTGGATTTACATGTTTTTGTTTCAATTGGTTTGATTTATGTGTAATTTTCAATGTGCTCGATTTCATTATCAAGGTAACAATCTGTGATAATATGAAAATATTGCGTTCCTGAAAAAAGAAGCATTTTTGAATATTATAGTGGGATCTAGATCATTCATAACTTTGCATAGTCTATAGAGAGGTGCATTTTTGCCAAGATTAGTGTGAGCTTTTGGAAGGGCGAATAAAGATGTGGTTCTATGATTATAATTAGACTGCCAGTAGGTTAATTTTCCTAAGAGATACGTGAAATTGATTTCATTATTAAGTAATTTGTGCATAAATAGTGCGGAAGCAATTTCTCGCCTGTGCTCTAGTTTAATGAAATTAAATTCTCTCAAAAGCGTCACGTAAGGTATATCAAAGCAGTAAATTCCAGTTTTTTTAAAGTAGAGATATCTGAGGAATTTTTTTTGAACCTTTTCAATTTCATTTTTATATTTTTCGTAGTACGGTGACCAGACGATAGAGGCGTATTCCAGTATACTCCTGACGTAAGTGTTGTATACCATTATCCTGATATCTTATACCCTCTATTGATTATTGTATTCACATGATAATTGAAATTGAGTTCTCTATCAAAGTAAACACCTAGGTCTTTCACAACATTTTTATCAGTCAGAATATTGTTGTTTATAGTTTATTCGAATTGAATATTTTTTTTTCTTGAGAAGGACACTGAAAAACATTTTCCTATATTAAGAGGTAAACTATTGTTTTCTGACCAGATTGCTACTGCGTCCAAATCTTCTTGTAGAATATGACAATCATCGATTTGATTAATCTTTCTGTATAACTTGAAATCATCTGCGAAAATCAAACATTCTGATGATCTTATACAGTTTGGCAATGTGTTTATCAAGCATAGAAAGAAAAATGGACCCAAGTTGGAGCCCTGGGGTACACCAGAGCGAGTAATAAATTTTTCCGAACAACCCCCCTTGAATACCACATATTGTTGGCGGCCCTTTAAATAAGACGCGCATAGTTCTAAAATTTCAACTGAAAATCCTAATTTACAGAAATTATTGAGCAAAATGTCGTGGTCGACCTTGTCGAATGCTTTTGAAAAATCAGTATATACAACAACTAGTTGTCCAGCAAGGTCAACCACTTCATTTGCACTTTGAGAAAATTGAATAAGGTTGGTAACTGTCGATTTTTTTGATGTGAAGCCATGTTGATTATTCGATAAATTAGGTCCAACAAATTCTACCATTTTCAGATATAAAATTGACTCAAATACCTTGCTGGGTACACAAATTAACGCAACAGGTCTGTAATTCGTTATCTGATTTTTATCACCATTTTTCAATATAGGGGAAACTTTGCTCAGTTTCCATGATTCTGGATATAACTTGGTATTGATTATAAGATTGAATATAATTTTTAGGGGCTTTAAAAAAAATCAGCACATCCTTTTATTATGAATGCCGGAATATTATCTGGTCCCAGTGACTTTTTAGGTTTCAAACGTTTTATGGCAGCTAATATTTCTTCATCAGATATGGCTATTATTCGAAAATTATTCGTGATATTTCGATTGATCTCTAAATTACCCGTGTCATATTTAGCCTCATCAAGAGAATATACACTTTTGAAATAATCTGCGAATGCATTCGCTGTTTCGGTATTATCTGTAGTGGAAGTCCCGTTGTAAATCATTGCGCCACTCACAGTGTCAGAATTTCTTTTAACAGATTTCACATATTTCCAAAATTGTGAGGGATCTTCTTTTATACAACCTTCCATAGATTCAACATACTCTAAGTGTGCCTTCCTGATATCACGTTTAATTTTGGATCTTAAACTAACAAATAACTGTCTGTAATTATCATTCTTAGTTTTTTTGAATTGTCGCCTGGAATAATCTTTTTTCCTTATATCTGATATTATGTTACGATTGAACCAAGGAGGAAAAGTTCTTTTTTTATACTCAGCTTTGGGGACACACTCATCAAAAATTTTATAAACATATTCATAGAAAATACCTAATATAACGTTCACATCTTCACCAGTAGTCATTTCATCCCAACTAACCTGACGGAAAAGATTATACATTTTTTCAAAATCTGCCTTAGCAAAATTATACTGCGAGTTAAATGTTTTGTTATGTTTCGTTTCACCAGGAACCTGTTTAAGCACACAAAAAAGAGCAGGGTGATCACTGTTTTCTCGGACTACGGGAAAATCGCACCTCTCTACTTCAACTGTTTTATTAGATAAGACTAAATCAAGAATTCTATTTCTACAGTTTTCTAATGTATTAAATTGCTGCAAGCCGAATAATTCTAAGAACTGAATATATGCCATTTCTACATTAGATAAATCATTAATTTCAGCAAATTCTTTAATTCGCGGAATATTGAAATCGCCTATTATTACAATATCTGCATGAAGTTCGAAACTAATTCTCTCTACACTATCAAAAAAAAGACTATATGACCGAAATGGAGATCCGGGTGGTATATAGACACAGCAAAAATATATTGTATTGTATTTCAGGTCAATTTTCACCCACAGATCTTCGATATCTGGTACATTGCAGGAAAATGAAATCAGCTGACTATCAAAGTCTGATTTGACGGCAACTAGGACTCCCCCACCTGTTTGCTTTCCGGTACTAATTAGATCTCTATCTTTTCTATGAATTGTATATCTTCCATCTATAATTTCATGATCGTATACCGATGGGGTTAGCCACGTTTCCGTCAAAGCTATAACATCAAAATCGGAGGTACTTATATTTAGAAAACAATCGTTAATTTTAGTGTTCAGTCCTTGGACATTTTGGTAAAAAAAATTAAATTTCTTTACCTTATAATTAGTGCACATCATTCAGACCATCAAAAGAATCTATGACGTATACCTTCGAGTTTTCCTCTTGCCTCATTAGAATTTTCCCGTTCCTCACCCACAAATACCTAACGTTATTCGCCTTTTTGAACTCCCTGCATTTCGCAAACAGCACTTTATTTGCCCTGGTCAGCGCCTCGTTAATATAAACTGGATCCTTAAGAGTGCATTTATTCTTGAATGTTACAGTTGTTGCCTGGTTAAATATATCTTGAATTGTCAAAGGGTTCTTGACTTTTCTTGCTTTGATAAAATCATCCTTTCTCATCCTTGACACAAACCTGAGAAGAATGATCCTCGGTTCCCCATTTTTTTGTTGTCTGCCAGGTTGTCTATAACAATAATCGACTTCGTGGTTTTCCACTATTATATCCAATGCTTTTCCAACCTGTTTCACGGTTTGCAGAACATCCTCCCCATTAATTTCTGGAATACCACATATTTCCAGTGTATTCAGCCTGGTATATTGTTCCTGATTATTGACAGCGATCTTCATATCACTAACTTCTTTTTCAAGAACAGTACATTTGGCTGAGAGCTCTCCAATTTTGTTCATTCGGATATTTTTCCATCTTGGTGTCTCATAAGTTTGTTCGATTATTCAATTTTTTCGTGGCAATTTTCAATAGAAATAGCCATTTCTCTGTTCGTCTGCGAGATCTTGCGAACTTCCTTCAAAATTTCCCGAAAATATGAGTTCTCATGGTTGGGACAATACCAGTCATCGGCTGATTTTCCAGTGGGTAGACAGTCTTGGTGATAGCACATCTTGCAATTTTCTTCCTTGCATCGGAGCGCATTTCTTGTTTTCTGCGAAATGTTCGCTTTGCAAATTATACAGACAGCTGACATTGTTTTGTTTAGAGTTCCAGCTGGTCGAGGCACTAATAATCGGCTTGATATTCGTTCTGCCACAAAAAAGGGTCACTGCGTGATTACTGGCGCTAGCAGGCGAATGGTGTCAAGGTTGTTTATGTACGCTGGTGTCAATATCAATAAAATTTGTCCAAACTAAATTAACTCAATCAATCAGTAATTCACATAATGATGAATTGTCGGAGAAGTATTCAAATATCATCTTGAATAAGGAAATAAACCGTACTTGATATCGAATCAAAACCACCTGAAATTATAGAGACCGATCAAGTTACATTTTTGACAAGACCTCCCGAGAAATGAAAGTATTCGGAGTCGTAGGAAAAACAGTGTACAAAACTCGTTGGAAAGTGCATTTCCTTCACTCGTTACGTTTCCGCACTCACCGCTACGCGGCTCGTGCTAAACGACTACTAGAGTGTGAAATATGTCACTTTCCACACTTGTTGTGTAATATACTATCACACTCATTCGAATGTCTACTCTATAGCTCAATTTATAAACTCCGCTGCCGTAGCTGCAGTTGACGCTGCGGTTACTGTTTGTTGATGGAATTTGCTAAAAATTAACATCTGTCGGATATTTTCTCAATACATTTTGGAACGGCAACGTCAACTGTAGCTACGTCAGCGGAGTTTATAAATTGAGCTTAATGATTGTCGCTACTTCTTACTGGTTCTTCTAGAGAGCACTGTTTACACAAGGTTGAGCGCATTTACATTTTGGCGCGAACCGTAATTCAATATATCTATTCGTTATTTGCAAATAACCAATTTGAAGAAAATCTTGCTTTCCGTCGACTTTTTTTATGAGTGCGGTATCTTCAGTAAGTAGATCTTGAGTATAGGTATACGTTCATCGTATTCCTCTGCGCTAGTTGAAAAATGTTTATGATTACAATGTTCATCGTTTATTTTGCATTTATATTGGTCGTCTATCATGCTTTTTGAAAAAGTTTTTTAGTCGATATTTGGAGCTTATAGTGCTCCATATTAATAATAAGGTGAGTCAAGGAAACACTCGGCATTCATAACTGTGTAATTGGGTATAAATATGGTTGTTATCGTAGTAGTTAGTTTAGTGTACTCATACCTGATGAAGCTACAGTGTTAGCGAAACATGTTGTGAACAAATATATATAAATATATTTATCGTGAAAATCTTATCGTTTTTAGTTTGTTTACAATAACTATGGATTTTCATCAAGTAACGGCCAAGTCAATTGAAAAAAAACCAGGATATTCTTTATTGAAATCAGTTATTTGTAAATAACTCGAAAATGAATTGAGATATCAATTTACGATTCGCGAAATTTTCATGCCCTTCGAGTACAGTTATAAAAAATGCATCGTCTCATTTTACTTCAGTAAAGAAAATCAGAAATAACCAAACCTTATGTAACCAGCGCCCTCTTGAAGACGCGGTAAGAAGTAGACAATTTTAGAGATAATTTCGTTGAGATTATTTTTCAAACCAGCCAAAGTCGATCCAATTCGGATAAAGAGTAGGTGACGAAAGATACAGTAATTTGAAATCTGTTTCTTGCAACTGCTTCGCTTACCCTCATCATTGGAGATTACAAATAGAAGGTGTTCCATTTGAAATAGCATGCCAACTTCCGATCTAAACCGAAAAGCTACGCCACTATATATTTCAAATCGATTTTCCATAAAGACTCACGTTTTGATCTGCGTATTCAGAATATCATTCGAACGAAACATCAAACTTATTTAGATGAACAGATCATGTGATAAATCCTGTAGGTAGGAACAGGGCTCGGTACAGGGTGCACCAAATTCTTATAATGGGGACCTGGATTATCCTTTTTATTATTTCACTCGCCTGACGAACATAAAAACGAAGATTTATACCAAAATTATAGTTTCGAAATAAAAGAAAAATATGATGGCGACCCTCGAATGACAAAACGTCGTATAAGTATTACAAATTATACATACTGCCATGTTATATACTTATATAGTCTAGACTATAGCAGTGGTTCCCAAACTTTTCCAGTGTGCGGCGCACTTCCAGGTTTAGTACTTTGTCAAGGCGCCCTCACTCGCCATAATACACAGTCGTGTCCAAGATAGTGCGGCATATTCAGAATGTACAAAGTATGTGCTTTACAACTTGCCTACTACTTATAGTTGGGAAGTACAAACGTTGTACTTTATAACTTTCTATAGAACGCGATTGTACATATATTGACACTATAGTTACAAAACACATGAATGAAAACAACCCCAATCTAACTTTCATATAGGTTCATTATTGAACTAACACACAAGAATACATTATCATTGAGGGAAAAAAACAAAACAATGTGATGGGTGAGCTTGGTGATCTCCACAATTTTTTTCAAAGCGAGGAATAAGGCTTCACACTGCTACTCTTATTTCTTGCTCCACGTTGATCTCTGAACGATATTTGCTCTTTATTACAGCTACAGCTGAAAATCTACAATTTTCTAAAGAAAAATTCGCGTGACTTCCAACCATCGCAGGATGAATGGCATATTTTCGACAGCTAGAGTTTTCGAACAGAGCACACTCGTCGGTCTTTCTTCATGATTCACTTCTACGGAGTATTTAATCTATGCTTCTACTGAAGTAAAACCAAAGTTTGAATACCTATCATCGTATTTGCGATTTTTCCTTCTTTTTACTCCTTCGTCACTTGTCGATGCTTGATTTATCGGTTTCTATATAAAACCAAAATCTTTCCATTTTGTTACTAACCTTTTACGAAAAGACAGCGTACGATTAATACGAATCAACCGATCCGATTTTGAAACATTTATGTGTCCTCAGTTTGTAAATCACAAATCACAACACCTTGTTTGTATCACTACTAAAACTCTCTATAACTTCTTCTATTTTTACAATTATTTTCACAGTCGTCGGCGTTGACAAAAGTAACTCAAACTCTGGCTCATCAGGAGCGCCTAGCGGCGCCCCTGATTGCTCCTCGCGGCGCCCCAGGGCACCGCGGCGCACACTTTGAGAACCACTGGACTATAGACTTTAGAGCATGGAAAACAGCTGATGCGAAAAACTGTCTTCCTTTTTATAGTATATATTGAAATAAAACCAATAAGAATAAAAATTTGAAAACAAAGTATTGTTTTTTTTTCAAAACATCTCAAGAACCAATAAACTTTTGAACTATTTTTGTTTGCGGCATATTGTGGCGCATACAAATAGTTCCACATGTTGGTTCCGAACTCATAGGAGTGCGATAAACGAAGTTTTACCCATTCTTATACTGTTGATAACTTCTGTATTTATTGTTTGATATTTTTTTATATCAACTCAGACAGAGCACATTTCAATGCATAGTTTGAAGTTTTGTAACAAACATTGTATAAGGTTAGGTTGGTCAACTAGGGATCTCTGACTAGGGCAATGCGAATATGAATGTCTGGTGGTGTCAATTGTAACGTGTTGTATCGTATGTAGTGGTTCTATAATGAGAGCAAAGAAGATTGGTTTTCTATGTAGGCAGTGCAAAGAGTGGACCAACTATTTAATAATAATATTTATTCACTCAACAATTAATTACATAAATCAGAACATATTAACATTAGGGCGTAGGTAAAGTGAATAAACTTACACATCTTACGAAGCAGAAGAACCTGCTTGTTTGTAAGGAACGATACTTAATTCTAAAATCTAATAAGGGTGTAACATACATAAATGTAAATATAAAATATCAGTTGAGATAGCGTGAAAGAACACACAAGGTGATTTAAACTGATTTAAAAGACATACACATGGCAGTGCAAACAGATAGCATGTGATACGGTAAAAAAAAACAATTTAATATAATAAATAAATATAGAGCTTGAATAGTTCCATATCAGCAATGAAAACATATTATAAAAAAAACTTCAAATAAAATGAGCGTACAGCGACAATGATATAATAATATTATTTACATAGTAAGTATTCCGCGAAATGAAATGAAACAAGAATATGGATCAGTTACATAACGTGAAGGGCATGTGAGGAAGATGCTGAAAGAGAATCGGTATTTATGAACAGTTCTCAAAACTTTAAATTATATGTGGAGGCTAATTTTCTATCATTTTATTTATTGCTATTCGAGGTAGACTTCGGACATGACATTTCAGTTTTTTCTTAAAATGTTTTGTATTAGTCTCAATTCTAAGATTTTCTGGTATGGTACTGTAGAGTTTTGGTCCCAAATATCGATAATTTCGTTGACCAACGGATTTACGCATCAGTGGAACGACAATCTGTCTTTTTTGACGGGTGTTATGATTATGGTAGGCTATATCCCACTAAGCAAAGTAACATTCATTCAATATTTCAGTAACCTTTCATCGTAATGTGTAATGTTCCATCAGAGTTTTCTGCTACCTTACTGCAAAGGTTCAGCAACTACTGAAACGGACGTTCAGCAATATTAAAAATGGTATATTTCATATCAATTATTCCAGCAAGGTTACTGCAATTTCGCATATAATATACAGGAATATTGCAAATGTGATATTAAAAATGTGGCCTAGTGACAATGTTGCAGCAACTGATGAAATATATTGATGGATGTGATGTTTAATAATTAGTAATTGGAGCAAGGTTACCGTAACATAGAATATAAATTAGAAGAGAATAACATATTCAATATTATGTTATATAGCAGCAACTTACCACCAACCTTGTCTATTCATTTCTATAACATAACAGGAAGATTTCATAAATTACTTTCCAGTAGGTTTGTTCATTACTGAACAATTTTTGGATTTTCACTTATTGCTTCTAAAATATTGATACATTTTCTATCAATGCATACAATATTCATGGTAGGCAAATCAGTTTCGATATCTTGGAAAATATCATTAACTATTGATGTGCCTTCTATGAAAATCATATTCATTTTCTAGTTTTTAGAGCAAGGAGTTAAAACCCAACAAATCTTCTGAAATGATTATAACTTAATATAGTATTTTCATTTGAAACAATAAATAGATTTTTTCCTATGCTTCTGTTATATACAGTTGGTCTCACTAGGTTGGAACCATGTGAAAATAATTAATATCATTGATTTTACGAAAAAAGTTCTGCATGCTCTAAAAGCTATATTACAATCATCAGATATTAAATTTTTTCAGTCGTATAAGCGGGTTGTTAAAAAAAAATCACTTAGGAGTGGATAATGTACCTTTATTTTAAACAAAATCAAAAGTTGTTATGCAAAGTTATTCAGAATTGAAAATACATTCAAATGTTCAGTCATATCTATCTACCATGAAAAATATGGTTTTGTAAACTTTTCCATTCAGTTTTGAAAGAAAAATCTATTGTTTATAAAAAGTTCAACATAGTCGGAAACTTGAAACACATTATAACCACTCACAAAAAAAGAAAAATGTTGAGAATAACACAACCTAATTTGGTAGATTTGAATATCTGAACGTAACTTTCATTTCTAACTGACTTTAATCTGACAATTTTCGATATTGTAAAAATCGAAGTAACTTTATTATTAGATTCGCATATTTTAAGAAACCTCTCATACAACTGAAAAAACTTAATACCTGATGATTTCAGCTTTTATTACATGCATAACTTTTTTTTTCTAAAATAAATAATAAAAAAGTATTCCATATGCTTCCAACTTTGTGAGACATTCTATATACCTATATGACAAGTTATTGATTTAAAATGTCTATGGAAGTCTTGGGGGTCAAAAAGGCAAAAATTTTATAATAAAACCTTTATTTGAATTGAAATATCACAACAAAATAAAAACAAATATCAAAATATCAAATTAAAAAAAACTCTGTTTGGCCTCATCCAGGCACCTGAAACAATAATAATCAATGGAATGTTTGGATGGAAGATTGACAACTTGATCTACTACCAAGTCTTCAAAACCTTGACATACACATCTATACAATACTCTCAATTGTTTCCTGCAAATAGGTCAAAATGATATTTTCCATTCTCTGTAATTGAAATTGTGCCAGACTTTTTGGTTTTCAGCAAAGTACGACAAACATATGGAAGGTTTTTATATTTTAAAAAGTTTATTGAAATTCGTATTGGGTATGCATCAATCAATTGCCCAATTTCTCAAATTATTAGCTAATGTAGTAGACGAGGGGGTGATCACGGCCA
Organism: Chrysomela aeneicollis; assembly: GCA_029955515.1. Taxonomy (NCBI): domain Eukaryota; kingdom Metazoa; phylum Arthropoda; class Insecta; order Coleoptera; family Chrysomelidae; genus Chrysomela; species Chrysomela aeneicollis. Next base: position 3,476,378 of record JARUHQ010000018.1, on the reverse strand, counting down.
GAAAACGTGTACACTAAACTTCCTATGCGCCCGAACTTCCCAAACTTCCCCGAACTTCCTCGGACTTCCTCGAACTTCCCTAACTTCCTCAAACTTCCCCGAACTTCCTCGGACTTCCCCGAACTTCCTCGGACTTCCCCGAACTTCCTCGGACTTCCCCGAACTTCCTCGGACTTCCTCGAACTTCCCAAAATTCCTCGAACTTCCCGAACTTCCTCGAACCCGATAGAGGGTGCAATTTTTATGAATGGTGTTCCGAAACTATTGTGCCAAATCGAAACGAAAGATCTCCTCGAAATCTAAGATATCCATCCTCAAATATAGTCTATTGCAAATTCGCTTCATCTCCGAACAATCGTCTGATTATGTATGTATTTTTCTTAAATGTATATTGAAAACGCTTGTTTTTTCTGGATTCAAACAAGTTTACATCCATTACTCCGAGTATTATTCAGAATTCAATGATGAGGAAATTTGAATATGAATGATTTTTTTCTATTTTCACCATAACAAAAATTAGAAAAAAAAGGGACCATGGACTTGCTTGCTTACCATAATTAGAGAGCTGATTCCATCGATCTATCACACCTGGAGTCAAGCGGGAATGATTTGAAATATCGAGATTTTAAAACATATTATACGTAATCCGTTTTTATCAATAACGAATAGTTCCGATACAAAAACTTTCTAACTTTGAAAAATTTGAATTCTCACACTTTATAATATCTATGTTGGTAACAAAGACATTCAAATACAGGAGACTTAACGTTCCATTGTTAAATCGGTTTCCAAGCCGATCAGTCATTGTATGGATGTTTGCAACGAGTGCAAGAGAGAAAAATATACGCACAGGGCGCCTCGGCAACAATGTATGTTTGAAGGTTCTTATCATCGTCAGTGGCGTGCTGGCGTGTCAGTCATGAGTCATGTAAATGTCACATCTGTATTTTTTTCCTTCAAAATACTTCTTGTTTCTTTCATACTTTTATATTTCCACGAAAATGCATCCACGACTTTGTGCCGTTCCATTATCTACCTACTACTGAAACTAAACAATATAAAGTGATAGGATTTCATTTCTTCACACCAGACATGGTTGACTACAATTTTGGAAAGCATGGGTAAGAAAATATACTAATATAGTTTGTTTGAAGAATCTTTGTGGTAACATGATTCATTTTAGCATCAGAATATCTACAGAGATCACTGCTGAATATTGTGGCACTTGTGCTAACCATTTTGATACTGGAAATGGGAAAACATATACCTTAAAAAGGTTCGAGGTAAGTCTTTCTGTACTGTATTGGGTAGTGAACTGATTTCTCGAGTGTTTTATCTTCTATTTTTTTCATCCTTGTATGATATAGATATTATAATAAGTAGTATTTTTGCTTTTTGAAACCCCTGCTGTGAGGAATCTTGGACTGGTGATAAACTGATGTTGATTATACCCTTGAAAATAACATATTATGTATAGCCCTCGATTATGTTTACATAGATATATTATTATTTGGCAACATTTTACTTAAATGTATATGATTGCTACTACATTAATTACAAACTTCTTGATATTTCCTTAAATATTTACTACACACTTCAATTTATACCTATTAAGAGCTGATCTCATATGTGCAGATAATATACATATTCTCATATCAGTTTCTAGGGCATTCAAAGTATTTTATATTAATTTAATAACTATTTCTCATTTTTAATTTGTTTTTGTAGGAACCAGCTGATGATTTGATGATGATGCCAACTAATTATGTCCAGACTAGTCCAGAGGAAGAATGTTCAAAACCATGCATGCTCTTTCATGAAGTGTTCTATTTCAATCATTTGGATAAGTTACCTATTAACCATACCTTTTGAACTAAGCAACTGATTTCACTCATTTATAACAGGTATGTGTAATTTTTCCAGCTTTCCATCCATTCATTTAGAATAGCATGAAATTTCAACCTGTTTTTCCAGTTCTCACTCTTAATCCAGATTGAAATAAGTTTCAACAAAATAAATACAGAATAAGATTGAATTTTTAGTACCTACGATATATAATAACAAATATGATGTGTTAATCCGGTTTTTTCAAAGCAATCATATAAGTTTGAAAAATATGATTGCATAGTGAAAAATTATCAAGCTTCAATATATCTACACATAAATCGTACTATAATTATGCACAATACATGAAAATTTATACATAGAAGTACATAACATAAATCAACATAAACTAAATTACATAATAATGTATATTTATTATATCTTGTATAGTATATACATGTACAAAAACAATATGTAATGAATATAATTTCAATCAACTATTTTGTGTACTCAATATTTAAACAAATTTATGAAGAGTTAAAAAATCTCTTTTTTTTTCAGATGAAACCAGGTTTACTACAACAGTGTTGACACTTTCAATTTGCTATTTGAGGCTACCATCAATGAGAGGAATGCAAACAAGTTTTTTGAAGAATCAAATTATAGATGAATCTTCAGTGGTGAATGTGAAGTTTTTTGTGATGTACTTGAAAAAATGAAACAAATTGGTCTTATTTGAAGTAGGTCCTTTCAAATAGAGTACAAAAATAAATGAATAAAGGTTTAAAATAATTTTTCTTCATGTTTATTTCTATATTTGTAGATTCCTTTGACTACTTCTAAAGTTGAAACCATCCTTTGAACCCCATCCAGTTCTTCATGAATATTCACAGGTATCAAGTCCCAATATAATATTGAAAACAGATACATTTTCACTCTGAAACAAATAAAAACATTCCAGGCTACTGAGCAGTATCTAAAAAATGTTATAGAAAATAAAAAATAACAGTTTGAAAGCCAGAAACCTATAGAGGAAAATAGCAGATTGAATAATTTTGATTCATTTTCTATCAATAGAAAATAATAAGGAAGGACCGAGGGAAGGACACTAATTTCAAAATGAAGATTTCGGAAATTTCATTACAATAAGCTGAGGTATTAATATATATAAATACAAAATATATGAATTAAGTTTCTTGTTCACATCAGAATCTAAATGTTGTATGTATGCATTCACATTGCTCAAGTACTTACCAAAAAATGTTTCACAAAAGTTCTTAGCATAAGCAAATGTGAAATTCAAAGGTTCCCTGGACACAACTGTAGTGGTAAGTAGTAGAGCATAGTGTGTATACCTTGGCTACATCAAAAATTAGGTGCTAATCACACTGAAAAACAACATGATATTGATTATATCTGAAAATAGAAGGAATAAAACTAGCGAAACCATAGTGGTTTTGTGAAACATTCAAACAACTTACCAAAATAAATGATCATTGAACTGTTCCATAAACATCATCAGGTGTAAAGGTACCTTTATGATTAATTTTCATCATTTCATCACTGCTCATCTGAAATAAAAATATATCTATACATACTACTGATACTGAAGGTACACAATGAGGAAGTGAATGATATCCAAATTATAAGGAAGGAATTATATAGATGAAACTTAAGTCCATTTCATTTTTTTATAGTAACTACTAAATAATATATTCATATAATAGGTAAGTATATAGTTAGATTGCCAACGTTCTGTTAAAGAGTGGTGAGACCAAAAGGTGTAGAATTCAGGAACATTATTATTGGATAAACAGAGTATTTAGAACGGTGTTTGTTGCATTGAAACTATGCTGCTAAATGCAAGAATACTGCATTGTGAATTCTCAACTGTTGAATATCTTGCCATATGTTGGAAAATAGCACTCACCTTTAAGCATGTAGGTACTTGAGATTGTACTTCCTCAATACTGAAAAGAACATTTTCAGAGGGATGAGATGTTATGTGCCAGTGCTTCCAGTTTACATTGTGAGATTGAGATCATCTCATGTGATTCGTGAGGTTTTGACTGGAGGTCTAAGAATACCTTCATAATATGTGTGCTCATTGTCAATATTTTTGAAATATCAACGTTACGTTACCGTCAGAGCAGGATATTTCGAATCTGGCACCTACTTTTGGACCGGACGCCTCTGTCTAATAAACATAACCTCTATTTTGGTTCTACCGTGAAAAGTCCAATTTAAGTAAAAATGATCCACCCTTTTACACACAACACACAAATGCACCATATTCGCACACAAATATTGTTTCTGAAACTCACAAAAAAGTAAAACGGCCAAAATAACTCAAATCGGTATCAACGAAATCAGAAGGCAATTCTGCAACCTCGCAAGCGTCAAACTTGTAAAAATAGTCGAATGTTCTAGTGCGGCGTTGCCGAAAGTGCTGATTTGTATGGTGAAATGTGATAAAAGACGAATTGATTTCATCAGAATGTACATCATTGAATCAAAAACACTTTGATTCGATGATAACTCCGATTCATAGAAAGGAAATGAAACAATTATGCTTCAGTAAAGTATAGTTATTGTTTTGTGTGAATTAATCAATTTACTGCAAGATTGCATAAATCGTATAATCTGGCAAACATGTAATTGGAGGAAATGAGACAGAAAAGAAGGATCAAACGATGACTGATCGTGCAAAAACGTAGATGATGAAGTCTCTAGTGTTTAAATGTCTTTGGTTGGTAATCATTTCAGCTAGACATCAAGTATGATGGATTGATGATATAAGATCTTCAATGAAAATCTGAAAATGCAATCAAATACAGGGAACCTATTCCATTTGAAAACAAAACTTCGATCCTTTTTTTTTGTAACACACTGTATAGCTCAAAATAATTGACCAGTTGATACTGAAGGTAATTCACGACAGTTAAGATTTTCTTGAGGACTGAAATTCCATACAATTCCATACTTCAAACAAAAATCGAACAATTTTTTTACTTTCTAATTCACCCTTTAATTGTGGCTAAAGATATAAATTTTTTTACCAAATTTCTACTAGAATTATATTGTTCTCCTTATGTCAAAGTTTACAGAATTGATGTCCTGTTATAACGAGACATTTTTTGAGATTGAAATAATTAATTTTTCAATCAAACTGAATATCACAGTCTCATTACTCAAGGATACTACGTGGGTATGCGATAAAAAAGAGAATTGTGGTGGATAGAAATTCGAAAATATACGACAATGACTACGAATTCCATCAGACTTCCTCGAACTTCCTTCGAACTCCCTCAGACTTCACCGAACTTCCTTCGAACTTTCCTGAACTTCCTTCGAACTTCCCAAACTTCCTTCGAACTTCCCAAACTTCCTTCGAACTTCCTCAGACTTCCCCGAACTTCCTTCGAACTTCCTTGTGCCTGTACACCAAACTTCCCACGTGATCACCCCCTCGGTAGTAGAGTTATCTGATGCCTGGGTTTTTACTATATTAAACTAATCAGTATTACTTATTCAATGGAAAATAAGGAACAATGACTGGGGTTTCTGAGAAGAATGTAAGGGGAGAGGTAACTGATGGGTTCTCATTTTTATCTTGTGAAATATCATGGCAACAAGTTTGAGAATCATCGTTTCAACTTCAACCTTCGAGATTATCAATTTTCTTTTAGTATCTTGTCTTACTATTTCACGTATTTTTTCGACGTATTTTGAGTACTTCTCACGATGTTTTTGGATCTAAAAATGTCCACAATAATCACAATCGAAATATCATCATATTTCAATGAATACAAATTGATAACGACGATTTCAATCCTACTTTATAATAAGATGCACACGAAACAACACAACCCTCAGATTTATTCGCAATATAAGGAGGAAAACTAAGAAAAAGCATTTTTCTACCAAACTATCCTAACCTAAAATAATAAAAATGATGTATCGCTTACCTTACATGAATATGGAGATGCCATAAATGTATTATTGACATTGTCCATTGTGCTGCTTCAACACTCTTATTCAACAAACAAATGTACTTTACGAATAATTTATAAAAGTAAAAGTATCCAAATCAAGAATAAAAAACCAGCGACGCAAGACTGCACGATACGGGACGGGATAAACATAAACAAACTTTCTTTGTCTATGGGCTGGGTGTCGCCACTGTCGCCCCGTTAGGTGGCATCTTCCATCTCCTCAAGACCGGGAAATTCAAAATTGGTTGGTAAACTGATAGATGAAATATTTTTTCAAGTTTCTTTATATTTACTATTTAAAATTGTAGAAGGGTATCATTTTGTATATTTCTGCGATGATGCGATCGAAAATTGAACATACATTGTGTTTTCTAAATACTGTCAATATTGTTTGAAGTTAGCTTATGTATTGTTGTTAATATAATAGGATTTAAAACCGAGTGTAACATTGTGATTTGAATTTGTTCGATAGTTCCAAATGTAACTTGCACACACATTGTTCCTATATAGTTTCTATAATGTTGCATTTATAATGAACTTTCATGGCTCACGCAATATTGCACCTGAAACATTATCAATAGCTTGCTTTTTAATTTACATACAACTTGTCGATAGTTTTTTTTGTTATGTTAAAAACTTGAATATAGCAGTTGGCCTTATGCAATATTATATTATTATCTTACAATGGCAAGCAATACATAATATTGTTGCAATAATTTGTAACATTACATGTTTAGTGGGATGCAATTGTTCCCTGTGTTTGTGTTGCGTGCTAATCACGCTGATATAATACAACTGTCTTGGATCGAAAATATCAGAGTCGGCGTAAAGAAGTTCGCTCGAGTAGTCATACTTCTTTTGGAGAATGCATCTAAAGTCCGTGTCTCACGGTCAAACTATTTGATCAAACTATGGAAGTGTGATGTCATCAATGACGTCACATCAAACAGCAGCTAAAATTAGAACATGTTCTAAATATTTTACCTGTTTGATGAAAAACTAAGGTTAGAGTTTTTTGTTGACAACGAAAATCGAAACGTCAGAACTCAGAATACTAATAGAGTTTTGGACTGTTGGAAATTTCTGCTGCTTGAAATTGGATCGAGGAGCAAGTAACGTTCCTAATAGATCTCCATAGAAGCAATAAATAACTTTTGTATAACATCAGACAAAAAGATTACCACAAGAGTGATAAGATGCCAGATGCATCGAATGATATTGCTAGTAATTCTCACGGCCAAATAACTGGTATAGGTGTTCTGAATCACTCGTCATCCTTTCAATTGATAATAAGTATACCTACATATATATTCCATATAATCAGGAGTAGAGGCATTGTTCAATGTTTTGCAAACACAGTTCAATAGGGAACTGAGGAAGTTTCGTTTCTACTTCACTAATCTCTGAAGGGGCTCGCAACTTACCATGAAATAGATGTTTAGAGATTTTTGTGTATTATTTTTATTCATATATAATATTGTTGAAAAGCGAGATTCCATTTTGAATGTATATTTCTCTTCCGCTATGATCAATCAATTTTTGAACTGTTTGAGCAAACTTCTTCAAATCGTGTGAACAGGATTTCTGCACATTTCAAACATTTGAATCAAATAGACAGAAATGACGTCACGTCAAACAGATTTGATCAAATAGTTTGACCGTGAGACATGGACTTAAGGAATCGCTTTTGGATCACTTCAAGTGAATGAAGGTGAGTTTTAGACAAACCAACCAATCCGATTATACCATAATTCAAATGGGACTCAACTAAACTTGTATATAATATTATTTTCTGCTTGTGGTTTGAAATACACGTTATTTGTTTGAATTTATAGAGTATGCAGCGCAGTTTTTTTACTAAGTAATTTATGTGTTGGTCCCATCTGAGATGACAATCAAGAATGATACCAAGGTATTTAATTTTATTTGTAGGTTTGATAAGAGCCGTATCAGATATCGCGATTTCGTATTGAGGAAGAGAAATATCGTAACTACTGAAGGGTAGATAGAAAGTTTTTTTAAAGTTTATTGATAATAGTCTGAAGTCAAACCATAGTTTTATTCGAACCAGGTCCTGTTCAAGCTTGTTTTTTAGGCTAAACCAGTTATCATCTTCACAAAACAAAACAGTGTCATCTGCAAAACTAATTATTTCTGAGTGAGTTCCAACCATAAAAAGGTTATTGAGGTAAATATATTGAATAGGATTGGACCTAGTACCGTTCCCTGGGGTACACCACAGGTTATAGTTTTTTCTCCGCTGACGTGGTCTCCAATTTTCACTTTTTGTTTCCTGTTCAACAAATAGCTTTTGAATAGGTTGAGTGGTATGCCCCGTATACCCATATCACTTGGTTTTCCTAACAGTATCGAGTGATCAACAGTATCGAAGGCTTTTGTTAGGTCTATGAAGACACCAATTGATGGTTTTGATTCATCTAAACATTGGTATATTTTTTGAGTTAATTTTCTTATTGGGTCTTGAGTTGACTTATTTTTTCTAAAACCAAATTGTGAATCTGACATCAACTGATATCTTTCTATAAACTTATTCAACCTTTTCTGAATAACTTTTTCCAAAACTTTAGCCAAGCTTGTTATTAATGAGATAGGTCTGAAGTTTGATAATTCGGTCTTTTTTCCACTCTTGAAAATTGGTGTTACTATTGCCACTTTGGAAACTTATGGAAAATGTCCTTGTTCTAATGATTTATTGATGAGGCATGTGAGAGGTTTTGTTATATAATCTGAAATTAGTTTTAGAGTTTCTGCTTTCAGTTCATCAATGCCCGGAGCCTTCTTATTTTTTAGTTGCGATATGATCCCTTTTATTTCATTTTCAGTCGCGGGATACATGAAAATAGAATGGTTACATACATGTTTTTTTTCTGAGTACCCTGATATTTATGTGCCAATAATGATCCGCTCTTCATTCGAAAATACTGTGATTTTTCATAATTATATATGCTTACTCCTTGAGAAATCCATTAAGAAACTATGACTTTATGTATTGATCTCAGATTTTGTTTGGAAATAGATTATGGTTTTTTAAAATTCTATTACCTGATGACTCAAGTTACAATTGACACTGCGAGTGTTACATTTGACACCCATGCGGTGTCAATAGTAACATGGCGTATTGTGTCAAACCATTTTTTTTCATCAGCTTCGAAATAATTTTTTAACGAAATTCCAATCAGACAATTCAAACTTCAGATACTTGGTTATATACTCAATTTTTATCAGACATTCCATTCATAATCGAACCCATCATTAAATGAAAACCAAATTTTGTTACAATTGACACCGTTCTCCCTCTTGTCAAAGAATACCAATTGCTCTTGTTTTCAATACTCTCAATACAGCATCAATTACCGAACGTGAAGAAACTGAAAACTGAATCAGCAATCAGCAGTGTTCTTACCATCTCATAGCCACCTTATTTCGAGAGATTCCGAGGTCACTGTTCAAGTGTTCAACGTTGTTGTGGATGACGTGCGGGACTCATCAACATGCGCAGTAAGCCATGATCGATTGTATTCGCGCTTTGTTTTTGTTTGACGCGACGCAGTGGGCACAGGCAGTGAGAAAGTCAGCTGTTCTTTCTGTTGCTTCTTGCTTCGTTCTCGTTGATAGTTTATTATTGTTGCTCGTGTGGGATTGTTTCGGCGACCGCATTCGTGTTTATTTGTAGTGTGTATTGTGAAAGATTGTTGGAACATATTTATGGGTCCGTCTTGTGTCGTTTTATTTTGCAAAAACAAAGGCAATGAAGATGTTCCAGGCATTACGTACTTTAGGTGAGTTACAGTGTTGCCGAAGCACTCGCGAAGCACATAACCTGAGTTACTGGAGAGTGGAGGCAGTAGTTTATCTTTGCTGGAGTTGATAAACAGTTGAGGAACCACCGATGTACAGTGGAACATCGGTGAGAAAAGCTGTTTTTTATGTGATATATTCAACTTATCAGTGGCAGAATTCTTGACATTCAATCTTGACTAATATGTACTTATTCACGATGGAAACGATGTTAAACTGGAATCGGATGAGTAGATAGGTACATAATGGCATGAGTATGTAGCATACCGAGTGTCCACGGAAGGTAACTCGCCCCTACAATTTTGAAGGATCTATTTGATGCATTTCTAGACAAGTAAGCACCTAACTCAACTTTATGCGAATTCCGGATTCACCGGAAGTGACATAAACTTTCAATTTTTAAATAGGATGCCTGGTATATTGTGAGATTTTTTGTTTCCATATAGCATTTATAATACAACTATGTATCAGTTGGTGATGTTTGTAATCGTTTTTATTTTTTTTCGAGTTTTTTTTTCATAAATTTTTCATTCTAGAGAGCTATATGGATACGTTCAAATACGCGTTCAAATCGCAGTTCAAATAACTAATTTCAGTCCTGAAATGTTTGTAAAAATACAACTTCTTTACACTGCTTCCGATCAAAATATTTAAGCTTTTAGACTTTTGATTTCAACCGATTTCAACTTTGTGGTTCGTCGGGTTAAGGTGCATTTAGTCAACATGGTTTTAAAATTGTGCTTATGTTTATGTTAAGGATGAAAGTTGAACCTGTTATATCAAATGGCACCAGTTATACAACAAATATTAAGTTTATGCTAAAAACATGTGACCTTGGAATTCCCAACTTCAAGAATCTTATGATTATGATAAAAAACTTTGCGTGCGCCAAAGTTTCATGTCAGCTGTCAAGAACGATACATGTTCCATGATTACTATTTTTTGTCTTTTAATAAGTTGGCAATGGTTTTGTCGCTAGAAAATAATGAGTGCGTAAAAAAGGTATCATGAAGAGCATATTCTATTCAAATTGATTTTGTCCTTAAAAATGATCTGGAAAAATAGAACTCTGTATTCTTGACTGATTGTCATTTGTCACTTTCAGTAACTGTCATTCTTAAATTTATGCTTAGATTAAAACTTGTATAATATAGATTTCATACACTGATATTTTTACGCTTATGTTTATGATAATGCTTATGCTAAGGTTATGTTTATGTTGACTGAATGCACCTTTAGAAAAAAACACAGTACAATCCTTACATGCATTTTTGGCATTTCCACCATCAGTCCCAAGAGTTTCATCATTCCATATCGATAACTACTGAAGTTACCAAGGGTTGTCTATGAGAAGTGAGATACTCTGATGTAGGTAGATATATCTCGAGGTATACAGTGTCACACATAAAGTTCGCGACATATGGAAAAATAATCAAAATGGATAAAAATCTATTAAAAAAAGAAATACGAGTGTAATAAGAATCGAGAGAAATTCGTTTATTCGATTACTAACATATTAACGTCCATACATTGAAAATCCACATCAGTTCAACAATGAAATGAAAAAACTAGATGAACTTTGCAACAACAAAGACGAATTTCTGGAGATGCATTTTTTCTTTTCTGGTAACAGGCCAATGTGGGTATTTCCTGGTCAAGATATGATATTGAAGTCTCATATTCATCAAAATTATGAAATTTGAATAATGTTTCGTTCGAATCGATAGAGCGAAAGATTCGAAAAATTAAAAAAATGGAAAAAAAATTTAAGTGACAGTAGATAGTCCAAATTTGGAACAAATGTATAAAATTGTAAACTGAGCAACTTTTTTCTCTGACATATTTTGAAATTTCCAGAAAAAAACTTTTTTTTTTTTGGATTTTCGAAAAAAATGTCGAATTTTACAGGTTTAGAGTAGCACATGAAGAAAGGAAAGATTATGTATTTTACTAATTTTTCAAGCACAAACTAACTGCGAAGTCAAATTTTCTTTATATGTATTAATAAAAAAAACTTCCATATGTCGCGAACTTTATGTGTGACTCTTGTATCTATACCTAAATTTAAGTGGGCTCTTTAAAAAAACAAGACTCACTGATGTATATCTTTTCATAATAAATCTATTCTCATGTGTAGAGAATCTAGGTTTTACCCAAAAAGTTTCGCACATCATAATATGATATAGGACATATGTATAAACAAATGTCTTAAACGAACGGAACTTGCTATATCCCTCACTAGAATGACAAAATTGAGCTCGAAATTATTTAAGATTATTTCAGACTCACCCCACCGAGATTTGATACCTGGGCAGCAGCTCTGAGGAGAAATCCAGCCGAGAGACTAAGTAAACATAACAGAATATGCAGTGAACATTTTTGCCCAGAAGACATGGTGAGAGTCAAGGATAAATTAAAGTTGGTTCCTGGTGCTATCCCGAAGTTGAAAATGGGTAAACGAACATTACTAGACCACAATGAATGGTGAGTTTTTCACAAGGTGAACTGAATGTGGGAAAAACTATCATCAGTCTGAAGCTCAAGCCTCCAACCATTGTGCCAGCAATATTTTTATTGATACTCTCCCATTTGTAATACCAGCATTCAGCGCCACTGTGATTAAAATCATATTGTGTAGAACTGCCAAATGGAATGAACCAAATAATTCCAGAGATGCTCTCACTCAAACGCCGAGATCTCGAGATGGTGGTTATTTGTCTCCTTACACAGGTGGAACTTCAAAAGTGCATACTTGAGATTAGAATATGAACTCCACAGAGAACCCAATTTGTTCTAACCCTATTATTGAAAGACTTCCAGGATCATTATTCCCACTGAGCTACTCTCGAAGTAAGATTGGTTCCCCTTGATAGACATATAGGTACTAAACAAAAATAGTCTTCAAATTGTTTTTCATACATTTTCACTTCATCACCTGGTCTGGTTATTGTTACTGAGATGCTTACAATACATGGTGATATCACTGATGCTCTTTTGTTTTGTAAAAATATGGCGAACAAATAAGGTTTTAGTTCCAATCAACAAAAAGATATAGATATATCGCGGTGGTCGCGATCGGATGTAAACATTTCATAATTTCTTTACGCAAATCAAGGAATTTTTTGTGTTTATTAATGATTTCTCTGTGAAAATGTGTTGAAACTATGAAATGTGCTGATTACCAGAAGGATGAGGAATAACTGTGTTAAAAATTGTTCAATAAAGTGTGTAAAATTGTGCTGAAGAAAAGAAAGAGGAATGTTGTGCAGATTTGGCTGGAGAAGGCCTCTTTTTCTTGTCATTGGGACGCCGTATCTCAGAAACTAGTTGAAATCGCCTAATCACGTAAGTTCCGCAACAATCAATTGACCATTTTCATTCATAAATAGATGGTACAAATTGAGTTATCAACATAATGAAAGTTGAAGTTGGTGGCTTCCTGTAAAGTAAAATCACCAATCGATTTATCCTGAAAGTATCCTATTATCTATTTGGTTGACCTGTTAATGGTCCACATTTCAATATTACCACATCATTCAAAATCTCTATCTTGATATACTATACCCAAAGATTGAATACCTCATTGCTTATCTATGGATAATGATTATTAACTGGTTTTAGAATCAAGAAGATTGTGAAAAATGGGAAGCAGCTACCAGGGAACCCATTGACAGAAAAATATGCTCACTTCCCAAGTGTTGAAGATTGTGGTGAAGCTATCAAATGAACTCAAGTCAATTATATCTACACAAAGGATTGAAGAAATTGCACAAAAACCCCTTCACAATTATGTCAAATTTTAATTGAATTATATATATGTAAAATTCATCTTCATTACAAATATTTATCTTTTTGATAATTCACATAACTGAAATTTCATCAATTTTCTTTTTATCATCAAATCTGTTCATAATTTAAATGAATGTGATAAATTGTAGTATTTTCTTTTACTGATAAAAAACACTTTAAATAATACAAAATTTTGCTGAAAGACCTAGGGTAATGGCCTTTTGGAAGGAATTTCTAATTAACTATATACTACTATGTACTGTTAATATCACATGATTCTTTGATAATCATCATTCAATGGAATTGAAAAATGTTTTGATGGATTAATGTATTTGATTTCTTTATGAGCTATATTTATCAAATCAACTGTTCACAAAATGAACCAATTCCATGATGTTCAACTCATAGCAAATTTGTATTATTTAGGTGTTGCTCAAGAATGAAATGCCCCCAGCAAACAATGAATCTCTGGCCGCTCTCTGGCCCAACGCATGATTGGTCGGGTACATGCTGGCAATGGCAAAGCTACATCGGCAAAATGTCGGCCCGATATATGGCATATTGTAATCGGGTATCTATAATCCAACCAGCAATGGGCCAATACCATCAAAAGGGTATCTTTCGACCGACATCATCTGGATGATGGCCCGTTTCAAGTGTTATTGAACAGTTGAGAAACATTTTGCTTCAAATGTTGTTTTTTTCTCAATCCCGGCGCTCATATGAAAAGTCAGCAAATTCAAAGTAGCGATATGCAAGAAAAATCACATTTCATATCAATTTGAGGCATCAAAAATATGTCAAATCAATGCTCGAAACACCCTCATGTCCAAGTAATATACACCATTAAAAATCCTGTTAGAATCCGTCACTCCCAGAAGTGGTTCGGATTCCAGTATATGCACTAAGTATCGCTTTCCTCCATCCTGGATAGATCTTAATACTCAAGGAGGGGTTCCCATCTTCGAAGTCGCGATATTCGAAATATCCCGCCTTCACCAATTCTAGCATCGAAAGAAATTTCAAATGTCAACTTACAGGATGAAAAATATGCCAAATTGACATCTAAAAATGTATAATAATAGAAAATTATTGTTGTTCAAATTCCACTGATTTATAATAAATATATAATTAGAAGACAATAGCTACATTACTATGCGGAATGTGATACAATAACGAGGGTAAAGCAACGTTGGGCGAGGTTAGAACTTGGATGGGTGACTGCTGAAGGCTGTTGAATTCTTTTTTATTTCACATAATATCGTCGTATTATAGGCATTGGTCCTGAAGTGGGCCAATGTAGTATCCATTATGGCGCACAGGCATTGGTCCTACCGGCGGCCAGAGTGTCCTATTGATGTTGGTCCGACGTCATCTACCACTGTTTCGCCGCAGCGGCAACTTCTGGTAGGCAGGTATTAGCCCAGTACTGGGCCTACTGAAATTGTTTGCTGGGCCCCTAATAGCACAATCATGTCCTATGGATGTCCGAAGGACATCCTGGTAGGACATTAGGGACGTCCTTTCGGGATGTCCTTAGGACGTCATCGAAGGAGCTACTTTCAAAAACCGAGAAATAAAAAAGCAGCTGCCAGTGACATCAGGCAGTCGCGTTCACCCATCCAAACCCTAACCGCGCGTATTGTTGCTGGACCTTTGTGATTGTTTCCTCTCCTGCGTTGTTTGGTGGCTGCTGTCTTCTTATTTAGTATTGATAATAATCAAATGAGATACTAATAATATTGATCTCAATAAAATTCTATAACTTGATCCTATTAGGTTTCTGGCTGTCAATTTAGCATATTTTTCATTTTAACAATTGAAATATTTTTGTCCAATGATGTAGTACTTAAGAGGAAAATGTAATTATTTTATCACGCTTCTTCGAAGTAGGGAACCACTTCTGAGCGTAATATGAATTATGAGGATAAGTCGAATTCGTGCGTGGGGATGAGAATGGCGAAAACCACACCATATTTGATGGCGCATTTTTAAAATTCATCTTCCTTTCTATTGAGACTACTACTTTCTAGAAAAAGATTGGTACCTAGAGTTAGTGATATTCTAGAATGAGTATATTTGAACAATATTTTGATACGATTCTGCATCTAAGTATGTACCTATACTCTCCGAGAATATTCTGGGATTTCTGGGAAAATATATATTTGAACAATGTCAGAATATTATGTGTGTCTGTGTCCATAAGTCCATAGGACGTTGTTATCAGGAAATATGTACTGTCCTGGTCGTCCTATGGACATCGACGCAGGGACAATGTAGAATATGTACCAATTGGGATGTCCATAGGATGTTGTAATCATGATGTTTTCATAAATGTACTATCTGGGACATTCCAGGGACGTCCTCACAGGGACAATTTGAGATATGTACTGTTTGGGACGTCCTATGGACAAGAATTTCATGTCCGGGACGTTCGGACATAAATGGTACCAAATAGGGACGTCCCTAGGTCATTATGTGCTATTAGGCTGAGATAACAAGATTCTATTTTCTTTATTCCAGCAATAAACTTCTTACAATTATAAAATCCTCATGAACTGAAAAAAGTACTGCTTCAATTCAAGAAATCCAAGTGGCTCCATATCTTCTGTACCATTACCAACTTCTGCAACAAAATCCACCACATTCCCACTTTTGATTGATGGGGCACAATATACCAGAAACCAATGATAATTCTGAATCAATTAGTATGTTCCCAATTGCTATCTTATCTATTTTTTTTTCAGCCACTGAATTATGTACTAGCTGTGCTGTGCCACCGAGGATAATTTATGACCTCAAAGAAAATTCCACAGATGATAAGATCTAATGATACTAATAACTTAGATTTTTGAGTATTCTAAAGAATTTTGTTGTAATCTTTTTTATTTTATAACTACTGTTGAAATAAACTTTCAATTGGAAAAATATTTCAGTTTTGCAAGTGGTTATATTAAGCAGAACATTTAAAAGTTAACAGTTTATTATTTTTTGTTACCTTTAGAAAATGTGATCAATCATATCCTTTGTGGAAAAATCCTAGATAGGACATAGGATTAAATAATCCCAGAGCTGAATAATACTTGTCATACCATAGACACATAATGATATTTTTGTCAAATTTTGACTACCTATAGATTTTTTTTTAGTTTGAAGATTGAATAGTATGCTTCAGGACAGATTCTATACAGATATTTTTTCAACTTTTTTTACATTTTGGAGTGACTATCATGATTTATATACTATCATTTTCTTCAAAAACTAGTTGATGGAGAAGTCTCATGTTCTACTTCCTACAAATCAATTGGTACCTACTCTGCTGCTCTTCAACATTAACATATGCCAATGGTAAGAGAGATTCACAATAAGCATTGTCAAGTGAGTGATGTATATTAAAAATGAATTTTGAGTGAATTGGGATTTTTTATAGAATTGATAATTATTCTTCTTTAACCTGGTAATGAAAATGTGTTTTTTCCTCATCAAATTATTCCTATTCCAAATATTCAACTGGTATTTTCAGTTCAATGCCATGCATGGTATTAGCATCAGCCACACAAGTATATAATTGCTTTATAATAATATAATATAGCAATAATTTCCATTATTCTCCAATTTTAATATTTTAATAATAATAATAGCGTCTTTATTGATACAAAAAAAAAATTTTTTACATAATTGTATTCGGGCTGGCGACATTCGGCAAAGGCCGCTCTTCCATGTAACCAGCAAAAATAACAAAATATTACAGTGTTTCAAAGAAATTTGTCCAAGCTTATAGTAGTTTTGATCATAATATAAACATAAAATTAATATAATTAACAAAAGAGTTAGTGAAAAACAAAAATAAACATTGAGATAATGTAATTATTTTCAACGAATATTTAAGGAACTGTTCTGTTCGACAGAATCCAGGATTTAATTTGTTTCCTGAAATTATGAGAGCATTTGAGGGTTTTGATATGCACAGGAATTGAATTGTAAATTTTGACAGCATTATAAGAGAAGCTACGTTGAAATTGCGTTGATTTGTGTTTTGGAATATTATACAGATCTCTGTTCCTAGTGGAACAGTTGTGATAATCACCTAGTTTAGTTAATTTATCCAGGAGATAGGGAGGGGCTT
Source organism: Chrysomela aeneicollis (assembly GCA_029955515.1). NCBI lineage: Eukaryota > Metazoa > Arthropoda > Insecta > Coleoptera > Chrysomelidae > Chrysomela > Chrysomela aeneicollis. Next base: position 3,458,825 of record JARUHQ010000018.1, on the reverse strand, counting down.
CAGAGAGATTGATTTTATGAGCAAGTGTTGCAAGCCGTGAAATAAACATCTCTTCTAAGTTCAGTATATTCATTTCTCTGAAGATGTGACTGATATGGTCGTATTTTCTCAATCCATACGAATATCTTAAACAAGTATTTTGTATTTTTGCAAGTGTGTATTTATCTGTTGCGAGTAAAGCAGCAGTATATTTCACAGCAATAAGTTAATCGAGACCAAATCAATGATGCACACAGAGTCTTCTTTATGGAACAAGTGAGATAAGATTAATTCATATATATAAGAGTCGCAGTGTTGAATAGCTATTCTTGACTAGATGTGACACGTGTTTTTCAAATCTTAGTGATGTATCCAAGTATAGTCCGAGGTTTTTACAATTTTTCACCATATTCAATAGTTTGCCATTCAGGGTTATTTGAAAATTTGGATCATCGCATATTTCATCGATATTGTTACCAAATAATATCACTACTGTTTTTGATTCGTTAAGAAGCAATTTATGTGATTCGGACACTGATGCGATAATTTTAAGGTAATTAAATTTTAAGGTAATTAGGCAAATGACAGCATTAATCATGGAAGAGTGTTTTCAGGATAATTGATAAATTAATTTTGACCCATTTCAACATTTTGAAGTTGATTCCCAAGCAGCAATTTGACGTTGCGGCGACGTGTTTGAAAAAGTTGGGCAACCAAACATGAGTTGGGTAGTCGACCTTAATACTACGTCGTCACGACCCTGTTTTGCACCAATTTGGTCAATCATGTTTGGGTTTTTAAAACGTTTCACTTTCAACTGTAGGTAGCAGTTGGTCGTTTCCTAAACGTTGCTAAATTTACCAAAAAACAACTACATGCACACTTACGCCCTCTTGCGCAGCGATGACAGTTCACTTTCCACGGTGTTCAGAAATTAGTAAATATTTCAACAGAATCATTACTGATCACCAAAATGGTAAAAACTTTCTGACGACTACTAATGTTTTACTCGTGTGCTCATGATAGGTACCTACTCTGTTTATATTGCCTGGAAAATAAAGATTTCCAAACAGAAATTATCAACGCATTTCAGTTTATTGTCAAATATACTATTGTTTTGCGTCAAAAAACACGCGCTCCTTCAATCCGTGGCGAATTTCGCAAAACTCGAAGAATAAAAAACAAAAAAAATAATTTGGGTATATAGTAGTCAAAGTTAATATTTATCCAAACAAAAACTATAGAGGATACAATGATATATTAATCGTTTCTATTATGTTTGTTTATGTCCCAAATTTCAATGGCCGACAATGTTTCCGAAGATAATTATGCATCAAACATGGCGTAGTATTATATAATAGACGTCAACACGACTTAGGATATCAGATAACTGAAAAATATACTGCTTTCAACCTTAGTCATCCAGACAACTGAATATAACCAGAGCGCGACTGAAGTTGGTTATCCGACCAAAAACTGAACGAAGTCCAACTAACGAACACACCTCGCTCCACATTTTAAAACGGGCTTTTCTGTGTCATACAATTGCCAGTAGTGTTCTTCGAAAAATTAGTTGCTTTCCTCAATCTCTGCATCCAGGTTAGCATTTGTTCAAAAAGAACTGAAGTTTTCCAAACTGCCTGTCTTCAGGCATAATTTTATTTTTAATAAATTTTTTGAGGTTAGGTTGGACCAAGTTTTTCTTATCTTACTAGATATTTATTCTTTCGTCGAAGCATTTCAGCCAACAGTATGTCCTTGTTGTCATGGGGCATGTCCTCTATAGTGAGTATTTGGAAAATTTAACTGCAAAGATATGACTTCACGAAAACGTTTACAATTTTTATAAAAAATTGCCCACTGCCAAGTTAAATCTCACAAGGTCGGCTCAACGTCGGTAAAACGTTGAAAATAACTAGAGTAATCACTCAAACGTTTTTAGAACGTCGCTTCCATTCCCAAAATGTTTACTACATGAAGTTGGTTGGGTTTAACCTTGTAACAACGTCGTCGGTTAACTAAAGTCATGCTCATCACTGATACAACGTTGTCCGGTGGTTTAGAGTGCGTCGTTTCATAATTGACTGATATCTACACCAAGTATAACGTTAATTTTGGTGTATTATGTGGTTATCGTCGCCAAAATGCTACTTGGGTTTAATCCAATAGGGGTAACTTTTTCTAACCCTATACTCTATAACATATGCCATTATGAAGATAACAATGTGGAAAAATCATGAAATTACCAGAATTATTATTATTGTCAGACATGCTTGCCAAGGGATGAAGTCTTGATTTTGTGATAGGAACTACTCAGGGTTCTACTGCTGAATATTTGATCATGTTCCTTCTTTCTTGTGATGTTGAACAAATTGTGGAATTCACTCGGAATTCACTGATTGAAGGCCCTAGAAAAGTAAAAGTTGAAATATTTGTTGTGCCAATTTTCCTGATTTTTCAAATCACCTATTTTTGAGAGAAGAATCAGGATGTGATAATCTTTATTATATTTGTGAAGTATTTATTTTTGAATTTATTACAAATAATGGAACGTATTTAGTGATTGTGTGGTAAGGACACATTGAAATGTCTTATTGATATTCAGCATAAGACAAATCATAGAGATACCTATCTGGAGTCCTTTGATATTTCAACTGATAATGTAAGTATGCACTCATGAGGCATATTGGACTTGCTAGTTGACCTGATGATATTGTTCTACTCTTTTGCTCTATTAATGTAATCAATACATGAAATCCATTATATATATATATCAGGTTTTGAAATCAAAAAAGCTTTTCATAACTTGTTACTTAACACATATAAATGGATGGATTCAGACAACAGAACTTTATTGGTAGGTGTATTATAGATTATCTAATGCACAAGTGTGACTGATGTGAATTGAATTACAGGATACTGAAATGAAACAAAATAGAAAAGTCCTAACTTTCAGAAATGAGGGGGCACAATGTTTATCATATATCTGTGAATATGGAGGTGAATAGACATAATTCAATGGCAAATGAAGTGAAAATGTGAATTGTGCAGGGGAGATTCAAGCTTGTTTCTTGAAAAACTTGAGCAAATCGACAAAGTACTACTGCTGTACTTTTGTAACCACAGTGGTGATTCTATAAAGAGTTTTACAATAAAAATAATGCTCACATGAAACATCTTCAATGAACATATCTCAATTGAAGAAAAATTCTTGAGAAATTCGATGGAAAGAGGGTAGAGAATAACAATGAATATACATTGTGGATAAATTCGCCACAACAACTATTGAATGAATTCACTTACCTACATACTCAAGTGTTTTCGCACGACGAATTTCCACAATACAACACATCATCTAACATGTTAAAATGTATAATGGATCTACACAAGTGAAATATAAACATTTCACATCAATCAAAAACGCATCCAAACAATACAGTTATGAATAAACACTACGTATATTTTTCTTGCAACAAACATTCCGCCATTTGTACTTATGCGATACTAGCGCTCCCTTCTGGACGTTGGTGTACCTAAAACGCTATTTTGCCGCCATCATTTTACCAACGTAACCATGGCAACCAGCGTTGAGTTTGTTCACCATGTATTGTAAGCATCTCAATTGTAACATATAATTTACTTCCGACAGTTGTCAATTCAGGAAGACAGTTTGGTCCTGACAGACAAACAAAACTCAATTTCCTAAGAAGGCTGAACTCACAATGCCTATATGACGACTATTCCTATAAAGTCCTCAATATCTATGCTCGGTATTAACATTCAAACATTACCACATATCAGCTGATCTACAAAGCACATGCCCTTCTCACAGAGAGCCTTTATGTATTTGAAAAGTGTTTTTAACTGCCAACTTAGTTGCAAAGCAATCCTCGAAGTCTTATTGAGACTTGTATGAGTAAGGAAGACGGGGACCTTAGCTCATCCGAAGCACTACTCGGCTGGTTATCGTTGAGAGTCCGAAGGATTGAAATCTAGGTACCAAGAATGTTCCGAAGGATTGAAATCTAGGTACCAAGAATGTTTGGTTGTTCACCTATCTCCTCCCGCTAAACGATACTAAAGAGGTAAATAAATATTTCCAATAGTCGCCGCAGGATTTGAACCTGGTTCCTCTAGAGTCTAGACTATAAGCCAGCGATTAAACGCACTCGACCACCAGCCCAGTTATCTTCTTATTTTGATGAGCAATATTTCCATAGGCAATGCGCCATCCATTCAATGATAATTGTATTTAGATGACAAAACAGATGAATGTACTACGTGATGAGTAGGTAATCGCGCGGTCGGACCTTATTATAGATTGTAGATGGTAAGGGGGTCATTAAGGCTGTGCAGCCTCGACCTATCAGATCTTCCGTGCATAACTCTCGAGGCCTGGCATTCCAAGACTTCGTGCAAAGTTTATCAGTTTCCTGGGAGCTAGATTTCTGATATCAGAGGGCTTTTGAAAGGTTCCTGTCAGAAACTTAATCCTATTGCAGAAGAGTGCTGGGCATTAGCGGAGCAAATGTTCTGCAGTTTCAGCGAAGTTTTCGCAGTAGCGGAAACTATCACTCTCCCCATCTCTTTAAGATGATACCTCTGAGGGCAGTGTCTAGTGAGGAGTCCTGTCACCAGTTTCAACTCGAGGAGCTGTTTAGCTTTCCTTGGCGAAAGGCTCACTTGCCTTTTGGCTTGTCTTTGTCCTGTCACTTTATTCCAGTGTGATTTCATTACATTCGCTTCCCAACGTCGAATCTCGGATCTCGAGGCGGATTTTCACCAAACGGACTCGCTTGCGACTAGTTTCAGTTTCAAAAACAGAAACAAAAAAAATTGTAGTTTCGAAAACAAACTCGAAACTCGATTTGCACCAAACAAACAAAAAATTGGTCTGTAGCCTGTTTTGTTTTGAATATGTTTTCTGTGGTTTCCACTACACGAACAGTTTTCATCATGCCATCAAAGTCAAATACCACTTACATAACAAAATAGTGAACTGTTGTCGCCAGCCGTTTCCACATAGCGAACTCTGTTTACAAAAACACCGAACCTTTTGATATTACCTCCTGGCGACGGGACTTTTTGTTGTTGACGTAAACACGGACTTGCGACACAATTGTTTGTTTTCGTCGAAATCGATACAATTACTGTTTTGTTGCTGTTTTGTCCGTTTGGTGGAAATCCGCCTTTATACTTCTACTTCTAACTTCATCATGAATAGATCTCATTTCCAGCTCGGCCACAGCCCCCTCACCGTTCGAATTCATTGACGTTAATGTCAATCAAAATGATTTGGACGCCGGCAGTGGAGATCTCTGCATGTTCCTGGATGAAAAAAGCGGTATAATGACTGAAATACATGAGATTCCTTTCAGTATTCCAAAAATCGAGATAAATGAGACTGCTACATGTTCTTCGATTAGTTCAAACACTGAAGTAGAACAGATTGCGACATCTTCGTTCAGTAATAGAAGCCGACAAGAGGAAAATCATGAAAATGGGTAAGGCAATAGATGGATGACAGTGAAAAAAGAACAAAAATGAAAAGTTCATGAGTCATAAAAGAGAAGCTGTTAACAGATCAGAGCCTTGAATTAACTCTAGAACCAGGATAATCACTTCAATCTGTCTGCCTTGTGAAATATTGAGATGCATGTTTCACTCCGTTCTACAGAAAATATTTCTATGGGTCTCTCGCACTACCTGGCAAGGAAAGAACCTATAAACAAATTTCGACATTTTCATTTCTTTTATAACAATCATGAAATTATGACTTCCTCTACTGATCATGAAAATAAAAATGCACGAAATAAGTTCATCTTTATTTACGGAATATTTTATAAGCAAACTCGTCATATTTAACCGAGGATTTAACATTGCTGGATCATTTCTTCCAGAGTTGAAAAACCGCTTTGTTCAAAAGAATATCACATGTTTTGATTACTTTAACAGTTGCATTTCAGATAGCGTGCTAAAAGTAAATCTTCAAGAGTCGTAAGCCACTGTATTGAAGATTGTAGATTGTAGGGGGAGTAGTTAAGGCTGTGCAGCCTCTCAAGCACGTCTACCTATTAGGTATTTTTGTGCATAACCCCCAATCTATTCGAGGCCTGGCATTACGAGGTTTTTGCGAAAGAGTGCTTGGCATTCGCAAAGCAAATGTTCTGCCGTTACCAGTTTCAAGTCTTTTTTGTCCAACTTGAGAAGCTGTTTATCTTACCTTGGCTAAAGGATCAATAGCCTTTTCGTTTGTCTTTGTACTGGCATTTCAGTGAGATTTAATTTCATCTGCTTCCCAGCGTCGGAACTCTTCTCTCAAGTGGGCCTAGGCGAGTCCACATAAGGGTTCTGTGCCGAGAAATTTTATATTTGCCCCTTCTTTGGCAAGGCAGTCTGCTTCCTCGTTGCCTTCAACTCCCTATATGATGTGGCACCAACATCAAAGTGACTAGGTTGTTCAGGGATTGTGTACAGTCCCAAGTCAGCTAAGACTCACAAATGTATGACTTTAGAGCTTTTAGTGCTGCTTGGCTATCCGATAAAACATAGATTTTTGCCCTTCGAGTGTCCCATTCGATGCACTCTTGGGCACATATCTCTATAGCATGTACTTCTGCTTGGTGTGTTACCAAGGGGTTGTGAGAGCCTGAAATTTTGCCCTATAACTCCCACTCCACATCCATCTTGGATCCATCAGTATACCACACTAATGCATCCCTTCCCAGTTTAGCTCCGTCCTCTGTGCAAATTTGGTGGTTGTTTATGACCACTTCAAACTGCATTTCGAAGTCGTAGGTACCTAACTGGCATGATATCTCTCGGTTTATACATGGATTCTAGGGAAATAGTTTCCAAAATCTTCAATTGTCCAATCCGATTTCCAGATTTGAGATTTATTGTCTGACTCAGTCTGAAGGCATTGATTGCTGATATTTGTTGCATTTTTGGCCACCCTATTGATTGTTTCAGATACCATGTTTTGTCAAAGACTCTGCGGCATGTCCAGCTTGCCGCTATAGCTCTGGAAAGATTGTGGTTGAGTTGGCTGTTTCATGTCAGTTTTTGGTCGATTATCACGCCCAAATATTTAACTTTGGAAAAAGTGAACTGGATTCCATGGAGTTCATACTTTCGCCTTTCGGTGAATGGAACCAGCACTGTTTTGCTAGGATTGACATTGAGTCTTCCTCTGCGCACCATCAGCTTCTGATTGTGTTTGAGGCTACTTGCATGCGATTGGAAATCATCCCGTCATGTTTGCCCCTGATGATGGTGACAACCAGGTCATCAGCGTAACCTTGAGTCGTGTATTTCTAATTTTATCAATTTAAATTATTTTGGTTTCAGTTACTCTTCATGTGATAGCGAAGGTTATAGAGGAATCTCTAAGAAGATACGAAAACAAGTGAAGACTTTTCACAATTACTGGTACGTATGATAGTTAGGTGAGATGCCGAAATATATATTATTCAGTTTTTTCTGATTTCAGCATTTGCCCTAAACAAGTTTACGGAAAACTAGTAGCATCTACAGAACGGAATCAAGTTTTACGAGAAAGATACAGAATGAGCAGAAGCAAAATAAACAGATTGCACAGGCAAGTGAAGAGTTTGAAACTAATTATTCAAGATTTGAAGAAGAAGAAGCAGCTGAACGGTGTTAAATGATGAACTTATTGAAAAAAAAAAATGTTAATTCAACTAATGAAAGTGTTTCAAGAATGAGGGATAACAATTCAATCGTTGCAAATACTATTTGTATATTTTTAAAATAAATAATAGAGTTAAAGTACCAACTAGGTCTCTCGCTGTTTTGTATCATTTAGGTACTGCTAGAATTGATCAATTTTTTTGTAATTGAATTCAATACTATCACGAAAAATCGAGATTTGTTCTTGAATACTATCATCATTTCACCAAGATATCCATATGTAGACAAGATGCAATTTCGAGGATATGATGATATAGGTAAGCAAAGTTTCACCACGTTATACTGTGTTCGGATTATCTTAGTGGAAACATCTAGCTGATAACCTCTCTAGTAGGTAACCTAGCATCTAGTAGTAATGATGGTAATGGTCGATGGTACACATTCGTCACAGAAGCAAAATCTATCTACTACTGGTGAGTGAATTAGAACATCAGGTTACAAAATTAGTATTTCATTTATTAACCAATTAAAAAATTTAAGTTACTAGTACTGATATTTTGAAAGCTATAAATGGTCTTTGGAATATGTTTATAAAAAATGCAAATTTTCTTCATCAAAATATTTATTGAACATCAAAACACAAATTGCTTTTATTCCTGATACAGTGATTTTTGAACATCAAAACACAAATTGTTTTTATTCCTGATACAGTGATTTTTGAACCCTATGATACAGTTTAATCATAACGATGAAGTGGTTTTAGGTGACATTTGACATGCAAATTGAAAATATAGAGTTTGTTATCGCTATTAAAAATACGATAATTTTTTTTTCAAAATAAAATCACAGTTCAGTAATCATAATTCAACTTCAACTCCGCTTTTCACTTAGTCATATTTCGGTGTTTGCCTTCACAGGTCCCAAGTGAACATCTTCTAAATCACCGAAATCGCAACCAGGAAAATGGTCCAGAAGAAAATCTCTCAGCTTCAACGAGAACATCTCGGTGATAAAAATGACCAGTTCCTTTTTCTTGTTGTCCACATTGGTGAAATGCTTGAGCAGAAGAAATACAATCAAATAATAATATGGTGTCTGATGCCTCTTTTGATAGTCAACCATGAATTGTTTAGTTAAAAATCTGAATATTTCTCGAAGATTCACCATTTGATTATTTGAAGATGACACATAAAATTAGGCTGAGCATATCATAAAGACATGATACAACAGCAAACAAAACAAAATTTCAAAAATCGGTCGATGAAAACATACTTCTACATGAATGTAAATTTATTAAAAGCAGGGTTATGAATGAATATTCCAATGTTCCATTTTTGAAAAAAATATCAGATAAGTGACTTTTATTTTTGTTGTACATGTTTTGTTAGCTTTGGTGCAAAGCTGTAACGAACTGATATTCTCTTGCATGAATGAAAATAGTGACTGTGAATAATTATCTGAGGCATCTCTTCATGTAGCATAAAGAGCAAAAGCTGTAACTTCGAACCTCCTACCAGAGAAATAGAGGAAGAGTATGAATTGATATATTCATGACACGGTGTCATGAAATTATTGATATTAAAGTATCTTTAACTCGTTGCATTTATCAAAAAACAGTACGTTCAATAGAAATTCACTGAAAAAGGTAGATTTCTCTATGATTGTTTGAGAAGCACGATCAGTAGTAGTAGTTATGAAGTATCAAGTTTTTAAACAGTAATGAAGTAGCCTTTGACGTTTTCAATTCTCAACAAAAAGTTGACGTTTTCCGATTAATGTCATTAAGTGACAGCATTGCCGCTCGTACCCGAAAATGATGTCAATTGTCATCAAGTGACATTATATTTGCGCTGAACTTGTCTTATTTCTCGAAAAATACCAGTCCGTTGAAAGAAAGCAAAAATGAGTTCGACTTAATTTTTTTGGTTCATAACTGTTGGATAGACATAAGTTTTCAAGTAGCCTCAATAGCCAACGGGTACAAAGCGCGACTTTTCAAGCTGCCAGCCCGGGTTCGATCCCTGGCAGGGAATTTCTTTTTTTATAAATGTTTAATTTTCCCTTATTTTCTGTTGGATGTATGAATTATTGGATTGAATTCCAATATAGTAGTGAATGAAATTAATGATTTAGATGAAGAACGCGCAAAGTATCTTGCCGCTCTCGAAAGATCATCACGCTCACGATCACTTTGCGCTCTAAATACATATCTAGGTTTTGATCAGGGTTTAGTTATCTTTTATGAAATCTTCGTATGGAATATTCCTTCAATCACACCTCTGGTATCGACACCAGAGGAAAGGATTCTATTTTCACTTGAAATTTGAGACTTGAATAAGCATAGTGGAAGAAGATTTCGAATAGAAATCTTGAAGTTCACTAGTTTTTGTTTCTATTGAATTAAAAAAAGCTAGATATTCATTCATTTCAGATTCAACTATACCTATAATAATCTTTAATTTTCTTGTAGATCATAATTCTTGACTTCTGAGTTCTCTTCAGTTGAACTCAAAAACTTACCTCGGCAAACATGGTGTAGTAATTGATGAGATATTTCAAATCCCCGATAACTTCATTGACGTAAATATAATCACTATTTTTCAATTTGCCAATGATTGTGTCTATGTCCATCAATGGCGAATAGAAATTCTGAAAATAAAGATAATGTACCTGGTGATTTCGTAAGAGGAGATTGATATCATTACATTCAATTATAGATATTCAATAAATTATAGCATTCCAAATGGAACCGGGTTCAACAGCAACTTCAAGTATTTTTTAAATTTTCAGATCAAGGTAACTTTTTACATAAGTTTTTTATTATCGAAATACTAATCATTTTGTGAAGAGTGTGTCCAGCTCATAAGCAAGGTCACGTAATTTTTTCATTGAACACAATATTATAGCTTTAGTCAACTAGGTTTCCATTTAGATAGAAAATTGATGAAATACCAATCCCAAGATAAAGTTTTTCAACGTCTCACCTTATCAGCTGCGTCAAGTCCTTCCAATATGTCGTACTTTTTCAATTCAACTAATAAAGCTTCTAATAGGCCATCGAATTCAGCTTTGTATATCCCCATACTACTCTTTGGGGTCTTCCTGAAATGTCTGGAGGATGCATCTGCAAATAGTGTTTGAAAAGTGTTTTTAATCGCCAACTTAGTTGCAAAGCAACCCTCGAAGTCTCATTGAGACTTGTATGATGGCCGGTTTATCAATGCAGGGTTATCCCGAGGGGTAAGCTGACCCAGGGTTAACTTTATCCTAGAGCTAATTTCACGTTTGATTTTGATAGCGTTTAACCCCACCTCGAAGTGAATAAACATTTTATCCCAGAGTTAGCTGTTAACCTTGGGTTGTATTAACCTAACCCTGCGTTGATAAACCGGCCCTCAGTAAGGAAGACGGGGACCTTAGCTATTTAAGTGTCATTCGAAGCACTACTCGGATGGTTATCGTTGAGAGTCAGAAGGATTGAAATCTAGGTACCAAGAATGTTTGGTTGGTCACCTATCTGCTCCCACTAAACGATAAGTACTATAGAAATCTTCGATCATAAAACAGACTAGATGAATAACGCTCAATCCTTGCCACAGTAGTTGTTTGAAGCCAACATCTAAATCAGTTGAAAGGGTTTGAATTTGAATAAATTGACCTTACTAATAAAATTATCGCATCCATTCTTCCTAAGACTGAATGAAAACAATGTAATATCAAAGTTGTCTGAAAATATACATCATTGATTCATTAAACGAATAATGAAATATTTAATTTACTGTCATAACTATACTGTTTATTTTCTGTGAAATATATAGTTTCAAAGTATCGAACATAAGATATATAACATCAAACATGTTGTTATTATTTTTTAATTCCACTAAATATAGGCTTTATCTACTACTAGGAGCATTTTATTACCAATTGGACCAACCATTTTATCATTTGTAGTGAGATGAGAGCAATCTCTAACGTCTCTCGAAATATTCTATTTCTTGATCATATTTTTACATCTATCCACTTACTTTTCATCCCGGGGAAACCAGAGAATGTTTTCAAATTACCAAAAATCGATTTGCATATGAGGGTGGGTGAATAATGTTTATACAACGAATGATACAACACTGAGTAACTCACCAGTGGAATGATGTGTTCTGGTCACCACTTTCAAATATAGTCTCTTACACATTCAACAGCGTTTCACCATCCTTCAAATCCGATTTGAATAAACAAGGTTATTAAGTGGAATATATCCTTTTCAAATGTTTCACACAAAACTGGAAAAATGCCGTCCAAAGAACCACCATACAAAATTTGATTTGAAAACGAGATGTTTCGCGCTGTCACTGTCAGCATGAATTTCATGTTGGCTTCAGGCAATTTGGGGTGTTACTATTCTAGTAGGTTTGTTGTTCGGAGATATAAATAAATAAATATTTCCAATAACCGCGGACCCTCAGGCCCATACACCAGCGCCTTTGTGCCCTCGGCAACCAACCCAGTAAATGAACCAATCATAAAGGTATTATATAGAATTATATTCTGTAAAATTCAAAGTAATGGAAAACGATCTTGAAAACGCTTAGATAGGTTGATTGATTTTTTATAGATATTTGGTGGCTTTTTCTACTTTCATATTTGTTAAAATTTCAAGAAATGGCTGCTATTATGGGGTGGTCTATCAAGTATTCAGATTTGAACAGTTAGTTTGACCAAAATAACAAAAAAAAAAATAACATTGAACAACATTCCAAGTCGATAAAGCTCAATATTATAGAGAGTTGAAATTTGTTTATATTGAACCCTACGAGCTCCTGGAAGAATCATAAGATTTCGAATATTGTCAAAATGGGGAGCACTTGAATCTTTATGCCTTGAGTGGAAAAGCAAGCATATTTCGGCTCGTTACATCAATTTGTTTGAATGAACATAGCCGGAACTATAATTCTAGCAACTGTGGCGAACTTTGCGCACCTAAATATATCTATTTCTTTAGCAAATCGATACTTATTGATTATACCTCGAAATCTTCGTTTATTCACAATAATCTTTTTTCACCTCGACAGAAAGGGTAAGAGAGACAAATAAAAACCTGAAAATGAATTGAAAATGTTGAAAAATTATTCATGAATGTTCATAGTCATTATAATTGAAAATAACAAAAACACAAGAAAATCATAAATATATTCCTTGGGAATCAATGAACTATAATACTTCACCTTTCTTGCTTCAGTTTCTGCGAAACTGTGAATGATATCGTTAGCAAATCGATTCCTACCTTTTAAATTTATAGCCACGTTTGCTAGCTCCTGTACCAACCATCTAAGATCTCAGGTAAATTTTCACTAATTTCAGGGGCATTCATCTTGTCGAATTCGAACATCGCACAAATTTAAAATTTGAAGCTTTCCAATTCCTTACTATATTACCTGTGAAACTCCGTATCCAAATATTTTTGGCTCAATGAGATTTTTGTTAATTTCGACATAATTGTACGTCAAGATAATTCCTGAATAATTCTGATGTTTTCCCAAGAACTCCCAGATTTTCTAGTTTTCTGAGTAGAAGTGAATGTGAATAAGTATCAAAGTCCTTCAATAAATCGAGAGATATGATGTCACAGAAATTTTCTTTCATTCTTTCATCTAGTTAATCTAAATATTTTGTGTGAAATGCAAATGGCTCTTATGAAACATGCGTTTAGTGGTTGCGATGCACGCATGCACATTACGCACCAGAGATTAGTCGTTTAGGATGACTAATCTCTGTTATGCACTGAGCTTGACGCATGACATAACTTATGACGCATGACTTATGACGTATGACAGTTGATAAATGACAGTGTACAAATGACAGTTGACACATGACAGTTGACAAATGACAGTTGACAAATGACACATGACACACGACGTATTACGCATGACGTAGAGGTGCCAACCAACCTTGAACGTTCGCATTGCCCGTCCCCTTGTCGTTCTTCGCGTCGCCCTTGACGCGCTGCAAGACCCTTATGGGGGCGGTCGCCTGTTTGGTGGCGGCGGCGTCCGACTCGAGCGGCGCGAGCGTCTCGTAGAGCGCGGAGGCGTCGACGAAGAAGGGCCTCAGGTCGGGCGCCGTCGTCGACGCCGGCGACGGCTCGCCAAAGTCCGAGAAGTTGCTGCTCACCAGCCAATCGTGGACGTTCAAGTGCGACGACAGGTTCAGCTGGGGGGCCAAAGCGTTTGTTTCAATCAGAAAATTATGTGAATAATAGGGAAAAATACTCGTTGTGGTTGAGTCATTTGGTACTTTTATCTGGAGAGCTCTTACTTTGTCACCTCGTATTTTTGCCTCTCGTGCATCGAAACAGTTTTTTAATGTAATTGACTGAGAAAAAGTGAGCTCAGATTCCTAAAATTTGTAAAAAAATATGTCATCATAGTTTTTGAATGAAGAAAATATTTTAGGTGGGATACCTTGTTCATGGTGATTTCCTGGCATGAAAATATCTTCCCGTTTTTATCGCAAATGGCCAAGAATTTTCTCGGAATGCCAGTAAAATCTGTATGGAGAAAATTCCATTTTCAGCAGCAGCTTTAACAATCAGAAAGCGTAGAAATTGGCTAGACGTTGACTCCATAAGAAGTCTTGATTCATATGGCTTATGAATTCCGATTTAAAAAACTAGCAATTTTAGTTTCATCCGGATTATCATTTCTAATTTGCATTCTGCAAATGTGTTCAATAAATGAAAATATGTTATATTTTGTTTAAATAGGTTATATTTCACACAAATGAATACGTTTCAAGATGTTTCAAGATTTCTTGTTTCCTTGACAAGAAATCTGCTTATTGGTATTGACATACAATTTCTTGTCCTGTCTTGGCTAACTTTTAGGCGGCGTTCTTCCAATATGCAAGCGACGAAATTGATATTGTTGAAATTGTTGTGTATATTTCTTGTTGATATTCGTAAGAACAGGCGGTGTCCCAAATTAGCGGGCCAACATGGGTAACTTGGTAACAGTTAGAGATACAGGTTCGATGATGAACACACGTATACGAATTGTAAACTGACAGGTCAGCTATGCGAAAAAGATTTCCTTGAGAAATTTTGTTATTGCAATTGGAAAAAATAAGAAGATGTTACGTTGTTCTGGAACCCTTGTAACTTTTACAAAAATGAAGTTCAGAAAATTTATCAAATAAAAATCTTGATAATAAAAATGAGGAATTACACGGTCTAACAGCTTTAACTTCAGAGATTTTTTCGAAATTAGAGTCAAAATGCACTATTTGTGTCTTTCTGAAAAATGAAAAAAAGTAAAATTCTAAGAATTGATGTCATGGAATGAGATTTCAAATGTTCGATCACAATAAGTTGGATACAATAATAATAATCTTTCTTACTTCTAGTTCTGATTCCGATGTCACATCTTGTAATAATTTATTTTCACTCGGTTTCTTGTTGTTGGTAACATTCATGTTGGCCCAATATCGATCGTTGGCAGTTTGCGCTTTGTTGATATTCTGGGCTGTTTCCAGAAATTCGATTGCTCTCGGACTGGTGTTACTGGCTCCGTCGTTCGCATCTTTCTTAGGTACGTTGTAGCTACCAGGTTTCATATAAACCTAAGAAGATATTATCATATATACCAAAGATGCCCATGCTATTAAAATTCACCGAAACTTTTCAAAATTTTCACATATTTATTATGTTATATAACAAATTTGATATTTAGCAAATATCAAATCCTGCACTATTTTTATATCATATACTTGTTTCATTTGAATGATTGCTGAACAGTATAAAATGTTCCACTTCTTTTTACAATGGATATCAGAAGGAAACATGAAATTCAGATTATACAGGGTATCAACAATTCCATAGGGTCAGTATTATTATTTCCTAACCGATAAGAGAAAGAAGATGAAAACAGATAGCCGAAGGCGCTTAAGAAAAATAGTAACTATTATTCTATTTTTGTTTTTTATCATGTGTATGTATAATTGTTATTTATGTATCAAGGGCGGAAAATAGCCTTTTATGGACCGCAGCGGGTAAGTAATAGCCTGAGTGATAGCGAGGGATATTAACACGCCTAGGTCCATAAAAGCCTATTTTACGCCCGAAATACATACAACATTTTATGCACGACCAGTATATTGCTTTGTGAATACATCTTCACCTCTCAAGCATGATAGGAATAAAACGGTTCTTAAATACCTTTTAAACCCCTTTGAAATAATGTTTGGTACGTCCTTTGAAATAATGTTTGCTACGTCCTTGATGTTGCTCTCGAAAAAACATTACATGAGAGTATTTTTACGTTTACAATTTGATCATGTTCCAGACTGGTGGGGGAATAAATAGGTTAGTAGCCATATTTGCTGTCAATACAGACAATTGTCAATACGAAATGCATTCCAGTGACGAAGAAAGTGTGAATTGTACTCCACCAGAAATCAGTAAAGCAGCTGAGGAAGCGAATAATTAATAATTTATTGTGAATCTCCAGATGAACAATATCCACTACCAAAAGCAATTTTAGTGTTTGGGATCTTTCGTGCGTGTCGAAGACATGACAAATTTAGACGATGTGGTAGAAAATGAGCGCTTGCTTTTGATCTTCAATATTCTTACTGTAGTAGTTCCAAGTTTTTTAATTCTTACAACTGTGAAATTAAAAATGTTTCAAGTTTCTTTTGTGTATTATGTTTTAATTTTCAACGAGGTATAATAAAATTGTCATATGTCAACTGTCATATGTCAACTGTCATATGTCAACTGTCATATGTCAACTGTCATATGTCAACTGTCATATGTCAACTGTCATATGTCAACTGTCATATGTCAACTGTCATATGTGAACTGTCATATGTCAACTGTCATATGTGAACTGTCATATGTCAACTATTGAGTGTTATATAGCGTCCGTAAGAAAAACGAAAGTTGCATATCTCTGAAACTATCAAAGTCATGAAATTCCTAATATTCCCAAATATTTTTAGTCCAATAAATTTTAAATATTGTATATATTTCAAAACACCTAATGACCTATTAATAAACGATCTCACCCTTCTTTCTTCTTCTGAATCGAACCCCTCCTCTTTGGTGATGCAAAAATCGCCGGAATACGTCTGGTTCGCTTGATCTGCAGTTTCCGTTATCGGAACGGTCGGTAGATGGAGGATGCCTCTTATATTTTTGCTGGCATTGTTCAAGGACATGCTCGTCAGAGTCGTGGTACTTATATTCTCGACAGTCGGAATTTTCTTCATCGGATTCTCTGGTGCTGGAGACTTCAAAATGTTCACCTTGAAGAAAAAAATTGTTCGATTTCAGGAGAAGTGTATCAAGATTACAAACAATGATGTATATCAACAAAACAAGATATTTTAAACTATGTTTCAGAGGTTATAATCAACTGAACAAGAAACCCTTATGCGGTATACAAATGAGTCCAAAACTGTTGAATGTGGTATTGGAATATATACTTAAAGAAAGGTAAAAGGAACAAAGTTCGATACGAGGCTGGATAACTATAGGTAGGTACATGAAAAACACCAAACACAAAAGTGAACAGCACAGTAAAATGATAAAATCACCGTCGAAGACAGTGGCTGACGACATTTGAGCAGAAGTCAGATTAGACGTGACGGGACTAATAAACTGTCACTGTCCTTTGAGGAAACACCGGCATCGAATGGGCATATACACGGACGAACCCATATAAAGACTGTGCAATGAAGAAGAAGAAGAAACATCCCTCCATTTTATACTAGAGGGCCTTCTGACCATGGTAGAGGACAGGCGGCGTCCTCGAGGTTTTGAAGTCAAGTTAATGTTTGTGTATGTTAATACTGAAATATAAGAAAATTTATTGAAAATATATTTATGAAAGTGAAGTTTAGTGAATACTAGTGAAAAACAATTGGTCCTTTTATCTCTACGCCGGTATCCAGGCCGGATGACAACGGGTTTGTCGGATAAGGGGGCCATACCTGTATCGAAGTTAAAATGCATGTGTGAAATTCAATATATTGGAAATTGTAATCATGTATAAAACCCTCATGGGGTATGAGATAGTCTCAGATCCACTTTGAGGTGGGCCCCATTGAGGTTATATAATCAAATATTACGTGTACTTGGCTTGATAGTCCTGGTAACTCAGGCCATTCAAATCGAATAGAAGAAGAAGACTAGAACTAGAGTGTAAAGCACTATCCTGACAAAATCAATCAATCAATGAATCAATCAACTTGACAATTAAACACACCAATCAATAATTTCTTCCGAATATTTCAGTAATTTTCGATTCTCAGTGATGGTAAAGTCGCATATTTGAGCTCAAATTTATAGCTGAAGTAGCAGAAAACACTATGAATAATCAGTTTCAAGATTCATTCAATGAAATGAGCAATTTTTATTGAACTTGTAAATATGAACATCATAATGTTCATAACTTCAGTCAGAAGATCAGAATACCATTCGAATGAGATGACAAGTAAGCTGTTTACATTTATAAAAATCATCGAGTGCTTCGTATCACCCACACTGATGGCGAACATTGAGTTCTAGATCAGATACAGTATAGTAATACATTAATTTCATACATTATTTGAATCATATTGTACAGCAATATGAGTTATAATGCTAACAAAATTATTCTCAGGATAACAATAAATCCGACATTGTTACAATGACAAGGTCATCTGGTTGTGCCCACACTGCCCAGACATTAGTTTCCTGACTCGTGTATACCAAGTCAAAAAAAAAATATAACGTCATCTCTCTAAGATTATTTGAATTCACCTGCGGTTGCGGCGATACCAGGTTCGTGTCCAAGTTATAAAAAACTCTAGTCAGCTGACCAGCCAAATCGATCGTCTCCTTCTCCCAACGCACGTAGCAGGCGCGGAATTCCGGGGTCAGTTCTTTCTCGATCTTGCCCAGGCTGGAGCCGTCCCTGTTCTCCCAGTAGCCTTTCAGGATATGCCAGCAGTTGGTGAGTCTCACGAAGGCGTAGATGAAGTCTTTGGTGGCCCATGGGATGCCTGAAATTGTTTACATACTGTTTGAAAGAACATTCAAGTAAATGAATCTGAAATTATCAGAATTCTGTTGGGATTGATAGGTAATCGATACGATACACTACAGTTAATTCGAGAAAACATTAAGTGGAAAGTATCTGCATGACTTGGACACAAACAACATCCACCTGGAGCTCTCATCCCAGAAGCTTCAACTGCTACCTATTTTGCAGTCTTCTTTACGCGGTACTTTCTGAGACTGGGGGCCTCACTTCTGGGAGGTCTTTGTGGATGTCTGAGAAAAAGTCAACCCCAAATCACTCCCCATAAGTACAAGACCTTCATCAAACCTCACCAAATCTACGCGCTCCAAACCACCGAAAGAAGAGTATTATATAATGTTAGTAACTCAATCATCTACACCTCTCCAATCTCATTTATTTCAGAACAGCCGAAGACCTCATCAGCAATCGCTTGAAGAACCTCCAAGGAAGAAACGCGTCGATAACTCTTAGGGAGAACAACGAGGCAGCCAAACCCAATCTACGAAACACATAGTGGTTCCAGAGACGCTCTCCCAACCAGAAAATTAAAAGTGTCTACCAGACCTATCCTAGGCCCAAACAGTCATAAATTATTCTATGTATAACGATCCCAAATGTCCCAAATCGGGATAATCCTGTCGGGATATCCATAGGTTATCCTCTTCTGGATCCGGAGGTTTCATATATCTCGAGAGTGTCTCAAAATTGTACATCCTATGGAAAACATAAGAGTTTATCCCATGGATATACAATAGGGATACCATTGTCCCGAACACAGGATTATATACAGGTTCTCATTCTGTTTAAAACGACGATATTCCTACATGCACTTTGTGTTCGAAGAGAGCCTGAATAATTTCTATTCCCATTTTCCAATCTGAATGAGTTGTACGTGGTTGCACCCTGATCTGCTAATAGCGTGGAATATAGCCCATATAGAGACACCCTTTAGTGCCTATGATTATTTGACTATAGTAGACTTCCAAGGATTCTTCTTCTATGCACCGTCAAGTAGTGATGAGGAACAAAAATACCCGAAGTAACGCAAGGCTCAATCAACAATGACATCACGGCTTGCACTTTATTTGTCAAGAGGTAAAATCTTGTTCAATTCTGGTATATAGGCACCGCTCTTTTTTGAACTTTCATATATATCCATAGGTTCACCTCAGGGTATCCTGAAGTTGACCTTTGGTTGTCCCACAAGTTTATCCTGGGGATATGCTGATAGGAAATTTTGCCATCTGGATATAGGATATCCCTGGCAGGATATCCCATATAGTTATTCGGATGCTTCATGGATAACATTGAAGTCCCTAGAGATAAAATAGCGTCAGCAGTAGAAGAACCCCACTCGAGGAATCTAGGACCTCCAGCCCCGCTCTCCAACCTCCTTCTTCCACTATGACAAAATAGTGGGGAGCAGCATCGACCTCGCACTTGGAGGGATGATTCATCTTCTCTTCTGAGGACGTAGACCTTCCATAGAATTCGTTCGATCTTCTTTATTCCTTTAGTGCACGAAGAACAACATGTAATGTCCGTGAAACAACAGACAACAATTTTTGTGACAGAAATACGTCTTCGTCGTCTTTCATTCGCGATAGGTGCTAAGCTATACGCATCAGCGGTGACTCGTGAACCACTCGAAGTGGGAAAACCACTGAACTCTTTCCCTAATAGCACAAGATGTCCATTGGACATGCTTTTTGTGTCCAGTATATGACCAAGGTGTCCATGGATATATTTTGGACATCCATAGGATATACACATGAAGATATCCATTGGACGTCCAGGCAAGGTAGTCCATTTGGTGTCTATTTAATGGCATCTTCCTCAAAATATCGATAGCCATTGTCAAATCGATGTCCACATGGAGATGTCCATTGAACATATATTTAAGGTAGTCCATATGGCTTACGATTATATAGACTATATGTTGTCCATTTCAGGTCCACATTGAGACGTTCATTGGAAATGGGAATTCTGTTAAATTAATTTACTCCCACAGAAGTGGTTCGGATTACAGTATCAGCTGTTGGTCTCGCTTCTCTCCACTATTCACGAATTTGGCTAATTGGGCTCTCACAACATAGAAGTAGAGATATCAAAATACCACACATTGTCTACTCCATCATCGTACAATAATACCTAAATTTTCTCTAAAATGAAAAATATGTCAAATTGACATCCAAGAATCAACACTAATGGAGTAATTTGAATCGTTCTCAATTATTGACCAAATTTCATGAATAAGAAGACAGCAGCAGCCGCCATGCAAGGAAGGATGAATCACAGAGGTAAAGCAACGATAAGCGAAGTTAGAGTTTGGGATGATCGCTTGTTTCATTTATTCGTCATACAATGGATATCCTATGGACATTTCTTGGATGTCCAAAGTGGTGGAAAGTGGATGTTCAATGGCCTATATTTGTTCATACATGTTACCATATTGATGTCCATGATGGATACCGTATGGATAGTCAAAAAGTTGGAAACGCGTCATCCTATGGATGTCCATACGTTATCCAGTGTACATAAACTAGATGTCCAGCAGATGTCTGAGATTTCCTGAGGAGGACATCCATTGAACATCTATTGGACTGACTTGTGCTATTGGGGTTGGGGGATAACCCACAGACAAACTTAACCTCTGTTCTGTTTATGTTCACTTCTGATGTGAAAGGTGTACTTCCAGCAGTTTTTCGAGAAATGTTCTAGTGAAATCCATTGGAAATCTTATCGTTTTTCTCGTTTCAGTTATTGTTTGGTGGAAAAGACACCAATGTCACAATGACACAAATATCGAAAATATGAAAACAAAACAAAAACAATACTACTTCGAGAAGTTCGAGTTGTTACCATGAGATAGTGCTACGTATGCACTCTCCTTTCTGTGGAGGTATTCATATTGTTCTCCTCACCTTGGGAATGTATATTGGAAATCGTCGTGCACGGTTTGAGAATTTCTGATCTGGTGCGAATACACAAGTTCTGGATATTCCTGAAACATGGTCTGTTTCTATTCCGGTAAGCAATCTGCTCAGCTGTTAAACAACTGCGTTCCAAAAATTTCACGAAGTTTTCTGGTGAGGCCGTCTCGGAATTCTCCTAGAAAAAAAAAATGAGAAACTGCATATAATATTTATTTACGCATTAAAATTTGCAATTTTCAATAGAGTTTTGACTTTGATTCCTCCTGTAATGAGAATAACTAGTTATTTTCAACAGAAGTAATCTGATGGATTTTTACAGAAGTACAAGTTCACCTGATTTTCGAATAAAGCAATATTTCCAATTGCTCTAAGTACGCAATTTCTATGAATTGTAACATCGTGATGACGCTTTAATCATTTTCTATTCGCCACTTTATGCTGATGGTGTAATGATGGATTTTCTCACGAACATAACTTTATTATTTCTTATTAGAATTTAATTACAGGAAAAATATTGCAAATATGGCCTTGATAACTTAATCATTAGCCTTAGAGGATTGGGCCCACTGTGGACAAATTTCCTATGCTATTATGCGTGGTCTTTTCCATTTTTAAAAATTGAAATGATACATCCTTCAATATAATTGTACAGTATAAAAATGCGCAGATTTTTCCCAATCCAACCGACTTCATATCTCATGGTAAGGAGTTCAAAAAACTGGCACCCTGTATAGATGGGAATGGAAAGTGGGTAAGTGTGGTGAAGGAGTTATTTGTGCAATATTTTTGACCTCTGCAAATATTTGGGGTATCTAGAGAACTGACTGTGTATAGCCTCATAGCCAACTATAGGTTTACCATCAGGTCGACACTGGTTCAAGAATCTTAGTTTTGAAAAATTATTATGGTTATTCGATGGTAACAAGGTAGATATAGGATGGTGAGACAGCTCTTTTAATTGTTTTTTCGAAAAACATGTAAACCATTTGAGAAGCGTACGTAGGTAGTAATATTTCCATGATTTGAATGAAGATGGCGGTAAGAACGATTCTCAAGGAAGATATATTTTTGCTTATTTATTTATTTATGTGGTTCGTATCTGACGAACGTGAATTGAAACGACATTAAAACACTATATTTTCAGTGAATTCGTACTAATTATTGGTATTTTGAATGTTCTCAGTCTTTTGTCGCCTATTAGACTTATCTCTGGAATATATGAAACTGATGAAGAGATGACAGATGCACAGTTTCTGTTTTAACAACACAAGGTATGGCACCATCTTTGTTACCTTCAGGAAATATTACTACGGTTTGAAATCAAGTACGCAGAAGTCAACAATTTTTTTTAGTTCTTGTTTATAGGAAGCTGTATCACCATCCCATATCTGATTGGAAATAATACCTCATGGCGCAACTCTTCAATTGTGTCAGCAGAAGAATCCTCGATTTGAAGCAATTGAATTTCAGCTCATTACGTGGGCGGGTTCTCATATAAAACAATAGAGGCGCTACCGAAAAAAGATATTTGAAACATTTTGTTGAAATCATGTTCAATTCATAATCGCATTAAACTCATTGAAAAATGGCTACATGAAACTGTTATATATGATTAGACGTCATTCAGAATTCATATCGCTGAATCAAATATTCAAACTTTTGTGTTATTGGCACCTGCAGTAGCCTGTGAATTTTATTGACTATTTCATGCACTTGCCAAATGAACCAATCAGGAGCTCTAGTCAAGTTCGGATTAACGATAACACAAACTTGACTCTTGACTCTGATTGACCTGTCAAGTTCGGTGGTTTCAGATTTGTGTATATATGTGACAGTGAAACGTCAAATATAAATAATCACGCTGATTCTACCAAATTTCAGATTTTCACCATTCACTTTGTTTGTGAAATAGTCTACTAAAATTCCACTCGTGATTGGATTTATCTCATAAGACTGTTTTTTATTTCATGACTCAACTGAGTTGCTTGTGTAGGATATGCATTCACCCCGTATACGCTGACAGTATCACTTAGTGGCTCAATCGGGTGACTCAGTGATACGATGAATCAAGGGATGTTACGTGAAGAAGTTAGGCTAAGTCTTACCGTTTAGACGTTGTATTAGAAGGATGAGAGAATAAAAGTGTGTATAATTATTGTTTCGAAGTATGTATTTCTTGGAAACACCACGAGTCAATAGAACGAGTTTTGTATATGTAATAAATCAACGTAAACTTCACTAAATTATGTTTAAAAAAAGTTTTTGGCTACTACCAGAGGCGTACGCATGCTCTTACTTTGTAACGATAAATTGATAGAGCATCGAGATATTCGAAGTTATGTTGAGTTAAATGTATAATAACTTTCTCGCGAAAATCCAAACACTTGTGGTATTACTACTGAAAACGTGGCGAGATTTACCCACGCAATGTTACGTTAGACACGTTTTATCAAAGTAGGCGAAATCATGAGACTTGGGACCAGTCACAGGATAGGAAGTGAATTCACCAGTCAATATCTATCCATCTCTGTTGTAGGTATAGGTCAATATCACCGAATTCATGAATAACTATTGATGATAACAATTTTGTCTATAATATTGAAAAATCAGGATTTCAACCCTCACCGTCAGGAGCAATTCGCTAGCAGGGGGTGTGATCTGCCCGTACTCGTACCCCGCGTTCTCGTTCCCCCTCTCCACCCCGTCACTGCCGTCCTCCTGCGACCCACCCCTCTCCCTTCTGTCCTTCCCCAAAGCCGAGGGCAGAACGAATTCAGGGGCTGCGGAAGGGCCGTAAGCGGAGTTCGACGTGGCAACGGCGCTTATAGGCACCTGCAAAGATTCGTTATTAAAATGATACAGTGTTGACGGGTGTTGAGATATATCCTCACTTGTGGAGAATGTTGGCCTCATGTCCGATGCTCAAATAAAACGAAAACTCATCAAGAATAAGATGATCTGAGATCAGAACGAAGGGAAAATGATCAAGAAAATTGTTAGAGATTTTTTTTGAGAGACGGTTCACGATTCAAACCTTAGAGGTTAGGTTAGGTTAGGTAGCTAACTTATGATTCTCAGTTGAATTATGATGCCATAATTAAAATTTTCTGTATAGTGTATACTACTTTTTCACCGAATCAATAACAAGAAATTGAAATATGAAAAATGATTATATGACTTATAAAGTAATACAATGTTGGAGAAGACTAGATAAAAATTGGGATTTTTCATGATTGGTCATAAGGATATCTCAGATTCCAACCTGGCAAAAATAAAATGATTGGATGGAAAATTTCTCTAGTTGGCTATTTCCTAGAGAGTCCGGGTTCGAATCTTGGCCCAGCTATTGGAAATAAATTGTTATGACACCCTGCTTTATTCAAGATGGCCTATACAGGGTCGTAACAGTATTACTTCTTTAACTGAGTTCGTGAAAGCAGGAGAAACTATGGTGGGTGTAGACCTAAAGACAATTATCTCATAGTACAAATATCTCTATTTGTCATTCGAATCAATTAGACAGGCAGAGTTGGCAATTATAAATAAGATTTCTTACATGTTTGGTGGTCGATCAAAATCATAGTAACTTTCTAGTTTTCCTGAACTATGGAAATTACGAGTATTGAAATGAATACCGGCACAATAACCAGGTGACTATTATTTACCGGACGAAAACCGAACTGTCTGATGGAAAACCATCTTTTTACAATGTTCTGCAAATTCCCGCTATGCAATACAGTCAATTTCTGTAGCAGAGATAGAAACTGCTGTATCATCGACCCGACGAAGATTTGATATGTGTACTGAAAATAATGGCGGTCATTTTGAACATCTCAAATAAAAACTTATAGCCTTAAGCAGTTGGTAGGTACCTAATTTATTTGTTTTGTATCAAAAGTATTTAATTTGTTTTTCCTTTTTATTTATGAGATTGTATAAAAAAACAATATTTCAAAACTTTATAAGTAATTTTGACAGATTCCATCATCTCCTTGACAGTTTTGCCAATTATTTTGTATTCATAGCCTTCTTGATATTTTAAAAATATATGCATTTATAACGCTCGTAATCTTATAAACACATTTTTATTCATAACTTTTGTTTAAAAAACACTAGAGACTTCTGGTTTACTGCATTATTTTCTAAATCTATTGCAGAATATGACACTTTATTAAAAAATATGTCATTACATTTAAAATTTCTAAGAAATCATCAATAATTGGTAAACATTACGAAAAGCGACATCTGGTGGTTTGTTGAGGAATTTGCCAAAATATTTTGAATCGTATCCTTATTCTACCTTGAATTACCTATCAAACGATCAAAAGTTTATTCAAATCGGATAAGAAAAACCGAAGTTATGGTGATTTTTGATTACCGTTTTTCTTTTGTTTTTGTTGTCGTTGTTTAAAGAGTTAGAACAAAAAGTGTTTCACAAAAGTTTTAGGTATTGACTAGGAGATGCAGAATACATTAAAAAATACTTACGTTTGTATTTGACTTTTTAAAAAAAAAGGAGTTTTTAAATTTTCAATCTGTATTACGCCACCTAGCGGTCATTTTAGGAACTTAAAAATATTTTTGTTGAATTTTTCTTGACTGCTTTATAAAAGATAGTTTTTTGCCTAAAACTGTGGGACCAATAGTTTCTGAGATAAATCCGGTCGATAGGCTTAATGGGACACCCGGTATATATATATATATATATATATATATATATATCAGATATAAACCTCATATTTTTAGGCTTTTTCCTCGTATTCATGCAATGTTTATATCCTAAATCATACTTCATTCTCGTTATAATATAATATCGTATTATGATTGTTCTTAATAGTCTCATAGATGAAATTGCCATTCTAAATGCATCCAATTCGAATCTTCTATCAGAAAATATTATTACAAACACTCATCCTTAAGTCTAAATATCGTTTGGTACCTATATATAAAGGAAATATCGGCCGGAGAACATAAAATTTGTTTATATTTCGAGCCGAGACGACCTAGCGACCCATATAAATATTAAAAACAGGTGGCCACTTAAACAGATATTTGTTGGTACCTGATATCGAACTCGTTACAAATCATTCATTGATTTTTCTGGACGATAAAATATATTGACAATATTGGGCATCATTACATAAATATTTATTTCCAAAGTATCGTTTATCGGTAGGAGATAGGTATAGGTGACCAACCGAACATTCTTGGATCCTAGATTTCAATCCTTCTGGATCTCATCAACGATAGCCAGCCGAGTAGCGCTTCGGATGACACTTGAAAAACTAAGATTCCCATCTTCCTAACTCTTACAAGTCTTAATTAGACTTCAGAGGATTGTTTTGCAACTAAGTTGGCTACAAATATCGAGATCATAGTACAAACCGGACAGCTATGGATGAATACCTTCATGCCATCATATTCGGAATTCTAATACACCCCTACATAATGGTGGTTAGTTTATTCTTATGATTTTTCAAGAAACTTTGCTGACTGGGGGTTTCCAGTGAATATAGGTATTCCATTGAAACCTCAGATTATGATTGCTTAAAATATTTCCTTTATGCTGGTATGGTCGAAATTTTAATCAACCCCCAAGGATAGTCAAAAGACTAAAAAATACAAAATGGTGATACTTTGCTGATTGGGGGTAAGCTTGAAACATACTGCATATTGATGAAATATTCTCACTGGAAACCTCCGGTCAGAGAAACAAAATCGAAGATATATGTCATGGGCTCCATTGTGAGGAGGTTGATTAAAATTTCAACTATGAGCAATCGTACAATCATAATCTGATGTTTTGATCGAATATCTTCACTGGAATCCCCCGGTCAGCAAAGTTTTCAACAAATTCACTTGTATTGAATATCCTTAAGAGGGAGTTGATCCAAATTTCCTCTATAGTAACACACAAGAGTATATTCTGTGCAATCATAATCTATTATTTCAATGGAATATCTTCATTGGAATTTCCCGGTCAGCAAAGTTTACGAAGAATTCACAAGCTCAAACAACCCTTGCGAGGGGGTTAATTCGAATTTTATCTACGGTTTCATGAAAACCCCATAATAAAAAACTCAGTTTTGGATTTCAATTTGGTTGGTTTGCCGACACCAGTGGTGAAGAATTCAATGTTGTTATAGTTTTTATTATTTAATTTAAATCAAATTATACTCTGAATCGAAATTTACCAATAAAAACATTGAGTTTTCCACCGCTTTCATCACCAAATCCAAAATCGCTCAACTGGGCCTAAAGCCCAGTTTATTGCTAGGCGATTTTGGCTTTGGCGATGATAGCAGTGGAAAATGCAGTGTTGCTACTGGTCGATATTGATCGGATAACAATTTAATATGAAATTGACCAATAACAAAATTGCATTTGAAGCCAAAATCGCTAAGCAATAAACTGGGCCTAACTTTTCTGACTTTCATTCGACAGTTCGATCGTATCAACCTTCGAATAATAAAAGATGCGTATCGAAATAGATGCTTCTTCGACACGCATTTGCGATTCACAATGACTTCATTATACATCCAAAATAGAAAAATACTTTTCAAACACATCGTCAAAGACAAGCGAAAAGGCTAGTGACTCCTCACTAGCCACTGCCCTTTGAGGCATAGGTATAACCCCAAAAATATGGGCAAAACAAAGAGTGATAGTTGCCGCTACTGATGTGAGAAGTCTGCTGGAACTGCAAAGCATTTACTTCGCGAATGCCTAGTGCTCTTCTGCAAAAGGTTCAAGTTCCTGAAAGGAGCCTTCTCAGAGCCCTCCGATGCCAGGAACCTAGCTCCCAGGAAACTGATAAATAAACTTGGCACGAAATATCGAAATCCCAGGCCTCCAATAGATTGAGTATTATGCACGAAAGATCTAAAAGGTCGAGGTGCTTGAGAGGCTGCACAACTTTAACGACCTCCCCTACAATCTAAAATCTCGAATCCAGTGAATGTTTGCATGACATCTGCCAGGAGAGTAGTTGTTTTCTGCTTGTTGTGTACCTCTTTGAACATCTCGATTGTTTATTGGTGAATTATTAAGACGATAAGTTTTCCTCTTCAATTTTACTGTCTTATGATGTTTTCCATCCTAATAAATACTCACCGAGTATTGGCCGCCCATGTTATACTGGGCGTATTGGTAATGCTGCAAATAGGGCCTCGGAATGGGCTGAGGGGGGTAAGTCACAACAGACGGCACGGGGGTGCGGTAACCGACAGCGGGGTAGTAGGCGGGGTAGACGTTGCCCTGACAGTTGCACACGTGGTGCATGTGCAGGTGGACGTTTTGTTGTTGGCTGGCGTTGTTCTCCGAACGGTTTTGATCCATGGTTGGGTCGGAACAGGCTGATTCCTGGCTGTTATCTGGAATAATCAGGAATTTTTGAGACAATAACATTGTGTCTCGTCACATATTGGTCTAATCATGCCTTTTATGATGAGATTCCTCAATGCTTCGAGAAAATCTTACCCAGTATTACTATTATTCTAGGCCATGAATCATTTCATTGTGTTTTTTGTGATGAAATGAAATTCTCACTACGTTGTCTACAACCCAATAAACACAGCTACCTGGAAAAAACTTTGAATTTTTCAAGTAACCCTATATCGTTTCATCGTTGAAGAAACGGCAAAATTTATTTGTTTAATACGTTCAATTCTGGTTGTATAGTAACGTTACCGCTCCATGTGATTTGATGGTTAATTTAACGATGCATACACACTATTATACTGTTAATTCAACTCAACTTCGAAATAACGATGTTTTTTAGTTTCAAAGTAATGTTTAAATTCAAATGATCAATGGAAAATGGTTGACGGTTTGCTTCGAGAAAATCTTACCTATATTATTACTCTCATTTAAGTTATAAATCTAGGTCATGAATCTATTTCCTATAATTTTTTTGTGATGAATGATTTTCTCACTACGTTGTTCCATTTTCTCTGGGCAAAACCAAACTTTTATTTCATCAATGACAACCTGATATATTTTATATTTTTGTATCCTATTTCAAAAATATGTATCACATTCAAATGGAAGTATTATTCATCATATCGTCTTATCGATAGATCTGAAAATTATACGAAAAAGAACCCACGTATAGTTTCTGGAACTATGTAAACTCGAAAAATAATAAACCACGCATTCCGGGGCCAATTGAATTTCAATAATAATATCATTTCTTCACTTTAATATACAGGGAGGGCCAATGGAAACTTTCCACCCTAATTTGTGGGAGTTCAAATCAACATCTTAAAAAACGCTCGAATACGTCGATATTTGATTTTAGGGGGAACTAATTTTCAGTTTTTTTCACCCCCGTAGCTTTAACCCTGTAGCTGGGGGGTGAACAACCCTCAAAATTTGAATAGGGAAAAGGGGTCGTGCCATACCTCTTTTTGAAGGTCTCATTGAGTTCTTCATGACCCTATAATTTTGCCCTATTATTGTCATCGATAACGAAATGAAATGAAAATGTGGAATGTTCATGGCTGACATTTTGAACAGCTTGGAATTTAAATTTGACGTGTCCACCTGATTATTGCACTGGTAACTCGAATGATTTGGTATTTTTATTACGAAAACAATAGTCTCTTACCAAGATTTTGACAACCTGTCATTTCGTTATCGATGTTAATAATAGGGCAAAATTATAGGGTCATGAAGAACTCAATGAGACCTTCAAAAAGAGGTATGGCACGACCCCTTTTCCCTATTCAAATTTTGAGGGTTGTTCACCCCCCAGCTACAGGGTTAAAGCTACGGGGGTGAAAAAAACTGAAAATTAGTTCCCCCTAAAATCAAATATCGACGTATTCGAGCGTTTTTCAAGATGTTGATTTGAACTCCTACAAATTAGGGTGGAAAGTTTCCATTGGCCCTCCCTGTATTTTCAATACATTTGCAACTGAATTTAGCCAAGCTTTGGATATGAAAGAGTCATCAGAAGGCTGCTTGCAGAAATTTTGATAGAACTCAAGAAGGTAATAACAGCGATTAGGGGCAACGACTTTCTCCAATGGTCCGCCGAGTGCAATATTATTGTTTTACAATACGATCTATGTTAATTTCAGCTTAAATAAATATATTCAGATGTTCTCCAGTACGCAATTTATGTATTCAAAAATAATTTAGAATTGGGGTATCTAAGTAGACCCCAAGCGAGTACTCACGAAAGAAATATTAACGCGAATAATGTAGGATCAAGAATTGTTGTAACATACCTACTATGTCCAAAACATAAAAAATAAACCCGTCAATTCTGTAACTTATATATTTATCCGGTTATATACTTGCTGTGATAATGAGAATCACGACTTCAAATTTATGAATGATGATCTTGCTTCAAAGTTTTATGTCTCTCTTTTTTTAATACTGTTTGATAATAACTTTTGTATCAACAATATTAGCTCAAGAACTACAAAAAGGCTCCTCACACAATTTTTGTCAGCCATACCGTCACGGAGATGAATGAAAAAAACGAATTCACCATTAATTTCAAGATGGCGACCACAACCCTTAACGTCATGGAAACTGTGTTTCTTACTCTGATAAAGAAAAAAAAATAAAACAACTTATTATCCGAAATGATCTGAAAGCTTCTGTTGAAGCATCATTTGACCGTACTAAAATCGAACAAGAGCGCATGGGAGGAGAGGTCAAAATTCGTACGAAAATCGGCTACGTATGATTTCGAGAATAGCACGCCTGGCGTGCTATTCGTACGAATTTTGACAGATTGCGCATAGTTCTGACATGGTTCTGACAAGTTTGTATTCTCGAACCGTCTGTCGTAGTTCGTATACGAAAAATCTTATACGTTTGGACGCGTATGGGGTGTGTGTGTACGAAATTGAATATTTTCATACGAATGTCAGCCACTGACAGTGACATAATATAAGAAAATTGTATTTGGTTCCAGTTTTGATGTGATTTTCGAGTATTTATTATTGTTCTGATTGATATTTGTCCTGTGGAGTTGTAAAATGGCCCATTTTTATCATCTGATACATTTCTTTATAGAATATATATTATCTCCTATATAATGTGGTCCTGCGAATCCCAAATAAGTTTGCACAATGAAAAAAAAAATATTCTGTGATCTGTTGAGGTAGGTAACTATAACAAATATTTCTCATTGCCTTTTGCCACTTCTTCCAATCCTTTTTTGCTCACGGCATAGTATATTCAATGTTTCTGATGGTGCTAGGATTCCCATGAACCTCTCGCTTCTTTAAGTGATACCTTTCATTTGTGAACTTTCCTAGATGATTTTTCAATACTCCATCAACTCCGCTCTCTGTTCCGGAGATGTGGAACTCATATACATTGCAGTTGCTGATGTAGTATCATACCAACATATGAAGTTCTCAAAGAAGTAAACTAACCGCCAAAATATTATGACTAATACCAGTGGAGTTTATTTTTTTCCTAGACATATTCTCTCGATATGGTTGGGAACACTGGTAGCTGGCAATGTTGTCATATTTTTCGTGCGCCTGCTTTACAAAGTTCGTATGGATATTTCGTATGTTCTACTTCGTAGTTCGAGAATGCACTTGTATTGACGTATACGAATATTTTCATACGATGTCATTCGTATACGCGAGAAAGTCGCATGACTTCGAGAATAGCTCCCCTGAGTCTACCCTTTCAATACAAATGTTCGGCAATTACGTTTTTTTGTTCGGCACATCATAATTGATTGAAAAATAATTGTTATGCATTTTTTTCTAACCCGTAATCAAATTGTCCGTTCATTTCGTCGAATTGAAAATGTTCATGATTTTTTTCTTCGCTAGTTACATGAAACAGTTCCAATCATTCTGTTCGAGGTTTGAATAATGACTTTCAATATACCATTATTAATCATGAAACACCATCGCCGAACAGTAACAAATGATACCCTCAACGAAAATGGGAATTTATGACTACGAAGGTCAAGGTCCAATAAATTTGTTCAGCATGTGTTTTTCATAATTTAACTTCATCAGATAGTTGTTATAAAATCAATGCCGAACATCAATGTATGATACACGCATACCCTACAACCTTATCTTATGACAAAAGTACGCGGGGGTGGTTGGTTCCAGATCCAACCAAAATTTTCGGCGATCATATTATCTTGAGTTTCAGTTGATAATTAGAAGATAAATTATTATTAGAACTATAAGCCACTACGCGTCGTATCCACCCTATACATTCGGTAATGCCTTCCGCCCAAACTTTTCTTCAATTACAGTTACTTGCTACATAAGCCGAACAGTAACACATGATTCGATATATCTCCCCCGTTCTTTGGTCCACGATTTTTTTGGCGATCTCATATCCTTGTAGAGGAAGGTGGAAATAGGTGGGTTCTAATACTGCTGAGTGTGAACAAATGAGACAGAAAAAATCCATTGTGGGCTCCCGGTCTATTGAACAATAACGTATTTTCATATTGATTTTAAGACAGCCACTGCCCACTGGATATAAAGGAAAGGGTCATTCATAACAAAGTTTTATTGGGAGAGTATATAAATGAATATTGAAATGATAGCATGATTATTCTCCAATAGCCATAGATTATCAACTTTAAATATTATCGGCTCTGTTGTCCATCGGAATCATCCGGCATTGTTCATATGGAATGATTCATGGAAACCATAACTGATGTCCAAGTACATAAAGAAGTTACATTTTACTAGCTTCAAACTTCATTATTTCATGGTTTGGACCAAGAACATGGATTAGAAAATATATAACGCAATATCACATTTGAAAAAATAAAATAAAAACCAAATTTATTAATTTATAATGTATGAAATGTTTACTTTCTGAAATGGTTGACAGTAGATTTGAAAGAAACATTGTGATTAGGGGCACCGTTATATAGCGTACTGAACAGAGCATCGAAGAAGATTAATATTTATTCTCTATCCTTAATATTCATAAATCTTCTTTTACTCATTTTCAGAGTTATCAGAAGGAACCAACTTGGCAACAGCATTCCCACAAAACAAAAATGTTAGGACCATTAGAACAATTAATAGCCCATCCAAGGTTACCCTCAGGAATGAAAATCATTCTTTGAAAATCCACAATAGTATCTACATATGATTGAAGAAGTGTAGCAATCTTTTCAATTATTGGTTCGAATAAAAAACTCTCAATTCCTTCCAATTCGTTCGATTTCACGAAGTGACTTTTGTCAAAAGATTGTAACTATAGAATCAAATTGCATTTGGTAAAATTGGATATTATGGAGTAAATAAATCTTTTTCATCAGTCCGTTCTTTCAAATCACCTATAATTATTGTTTTTTGAAGATATTTAATTTCACAGTTGAACATTAAATTTAGGAATTTTCAAGCATCACAAATTTGATGGCTATTCACTATCTACGTCACTATATGGATGAAAGCAATATTCAAATAACAATAATGATCATCTATCAGGTTATGGCTATTTTTACTCACCTTATGATGCTGAACACTCTCAAAATATAGAACCATTCATATAATCCGAACCGAACAACGAAATGATATCAAATCTGTCATCTGTATATCATGATCTGTCAGAGTTTTGTTGAAATAGGTATCATGCCTATCAGCATACTTGATAGGAGAATATTGTGATTTCTGTCAAAAATGGTGATATCTCTTTTAGACATATATGTTTAGAAATCATAATTATACAGTATGTCAATCTTATGAGGAACCCGTAAGCTATTGAAGAAATATTACACCGTATCCTCCTGCAATGTTTGACCTTTTGTGTTTCCGAAATATGACTTTTCTCAATTCTTGGGAGAAATTGTCAGTTCCATTTTCCCCATGATATTAATACAAAATTTATTCAAATTTCGAATACTTACTCATGTGACTAGTGATATAGACGTTATATTCATATCTTCTTCATAAATTTTGTGATTATAACAGCTATTAATGTAACGATATTATAATGCTATTTATAATAGACGATTACATTGCTAGGTGACAAGGCGTCAGCCGAGTCAACCGCAATAAACGAAGCAATTTGTCCGTTTTATCCATCAGACGTTGGTTGAGAAGTGGATGTTAGCAATATATAAAGATAACGAGTCGAACTCCGCTCGAAAATATGACCGATTTGCAACCTCCCCAATCAGGTCAGCACTCAAAAAAATGCTTTGATTTCATATGAATGCGTGGATGAGGCCATAGAAGGAGTTTAGTCCCTACAGAAAATGTACCACAAAAAATAATTGTGGAGGAAGAGTTTCAAACACAATTCCAAATATAAACTACGCAACACTAATTACGTCGCACCCCGAAATTTTGCCCCTGTTGAGATTTGAATAAGTTTTTTCTTCTTTGAACAATTTTAATTCTGTTTGCACTGTTCGCTAGCTCAGTCCTTCTGCTATAATCTCGTACTTCTTCGATACATAAGGTTATTTCCATAAAATTGCTACAGGATGTTTTTTGGAACTGTGCAAAATTTCGAAATTTTCAAAAGGATCCCAAATGAAGAAAAACAGTTTTTTTTCAACTTTAACAGCAGAGGCATGAATATCATCTCATTACCTTTGGCCATTTCGAAAATTGTCTTCTTATCACTTTTCTTTACAGAGTGACCTCAAAAAATCATTTTTTTGGTTTTGCAGTCATAACTTTTTTCTTCTTCAACCGATTTTCAAAATCTCAGGATCATTTTGAAGCTGAAACGTTAGATGGACAGACATGAAGATTAGAATTGACTAAAAATAAATATTAAAGATCAAGGGTTTCTGCAAAGGTGACCCAAATCTAAATCTCCCTCGTAATCCCGATTAAAAAAGAAAAATATCCAAAACGTTGTTTGATCGAAACGAAAATATCACCACCAAAAAAACTGAAGAAAAATTTTTTACCCCCTCCCCCCAAAATTTTTTTTGCGGGTAAAATTTTTGCTGGTCAAACGGTTAGATATATCGGTAAACATATTTCACATGACCCCCACAATGGGATCGGATATTGAAAAAAAAAATTCTTCCGCCCCCCTTGCCCCTTTGGGGTACTTTGGGTACGAATGAAGGGGAAGGAGATTTTTGTGATTTTTTTACATATAATTTTCGTGAGTTTCGTACAAAACTACTAAGAATCGCCCAAACTCGAGTTCTCCAAGTATCATAGTTTGATGTACAGGGCGAAAAAAAGTTATTTTTCAGAATCGAGACAAGCGGTACCCATAGCTGTGTTCAGCGAAAAAAGTTGATCAAAGAGATAAAAAAAATTGTTTCATAGGCGTACGCATAACATTTTTTTTGGGGTCTAAAAAATTAAATTCTTTTAAAAAAATTCAAAACATGATGGGAGACTTCGTATAGGGGGTGAGAAGGTTACCCTGATATTTTGTTGTATTCAGAATTTTTTTTTTATTTTGAATTTTTTTATGAAGTCTTATATCTTCAGAAAAGAAAGACCTACGAATAGTTTTTTCTGTCCTGGTCTTTATTTTTACGAGAACGTAATTTTCAACCTGTCTTGTCAGTCACTCATTATGATTTTTGTTACGTTGGTTACGGACCATGCATTTTTTTTGGGCTGATTTTTTTCTAGAACATAGCGTTTCATTTCGGTTTTCTCACGCACAAATGTTGCCAACTGAAAGAAAAAAAGATCTGAATGTGTCCAGAATGGAAGATCCTTCCGAAAACAAGTTGATTTTCATTTAATTCTCCTCCCAGTCGGGATTTACAGAGTGTTTCAGATTTGGGTCACCTTTGAAGAAACCTTCGATTCTGAATGTTCATCTTGAGTTAATTCTGATCTTCAAATCTTCTCATATGAGGTTTCAGCTTCAAAATGAGCCTGAGATTTCGAAAATCGGTTGAAGAGGAAAAAAGTTATGACTGCAAAACCAAAAAATTGATTTTTTGAGATCACTCTGTAAAGAAAAGTGATAAGAAGACAATTTTGAAAATGGTCAAAGGTTATGAGATAATATTCATGCCTATGCTGTTGAAGTTGAAAAAAACGGTTTTTCTTCATTTGGGATCCTTTTGAAAATTTCGAAATTTTGCACAGTTCCAAAAAACATCCTGTAGCAATTTTATGGAAATAACCTCATGTATCGAAGAAGTACGAGATTATAGCTGAAGGACTGAGGTAGCGAACAGTGCAAACAGAATTCAAATTGTTCAAAGAAGAAAAATGTTATTCAAATTTAAACAGGGGCAAAATTTCGGGGTGCGACGTAATTAGTGTTGCGTAGTTTAGTTGGACTCAAAAAAAAAAGGCAGAAAAGAAAGAATGACCAGGAAGCGAAGATCGAAGACGAAGATGATAAAACTATCATATATGATGGTGATTAAAGTGTTTCTATATGCTTGTATTACAATGAATTATACTCTAGTTCAGTAGAACACTGAATTTAGTGTCAAGGTTGCTGGTGTTGATATATGCACCAAGAATTTCTTCTGTGAAATATATTTTTGATTCTTGAATTTTATTTCTTCCTATTCGATGTTCTGAATTAGGTAGGTATGATTATTAGCCTGAGTGTTATATTTTAATCGTCCAGAATGGATGAGACATCTTGATTCGATATTGTTACGTCTTTTCCTCGTGGGTTGTAGTCATAAACAGCTCATTAAGAATAATGGAAAATGTCAATCCCTGACTTTCTAATGCTCCTCTACTACCTTGAAAATATGTTCTTTCATGGTTCGATTGAACTTCTCAACCATGTTATCATCAAATCATACAATGTAAACATATGTTATCAATTGTGGTCGTCTTTGGTTCAGGTTATTCTTACGACTATTTTTTCTAAGGACCTACTCTCCCTTTTGTTATCGGATTTCTTTGGTTGGCGATACTCAAAAATTTCTTGATGTCTCAAAATGAAATTAAATCATATACATTGTTGAGTCCAGGATAGATAGTGCTTCTCAAATTTGACATTATGGAATCAGGACCATATTTTAAAACTTGAAGTTAATGATGATGATGCCATATTTAAATTCATCAAAAAGTGCTGAGGAGATGTATCAACATTTTTGTCAACTAAACTAGTATGTAACGTCAGAAAAAAAATTCCAATGAAAACCTGGAAAATCAGTTTTTTTCAAAATAACAAACAAAAGAGCCACATTTCGAATTTCTTGATGTCATGTTGTTCATTGTAGGTTTTTTGATTTTGCAACTTTTCTCCTATTAAATCAAATCCGTATCTCTTATAGTTTAGGAAATACATACAGTCCTTGAGGTGGACACACTGTCAATAGTTTTCTTTATCTTGGACTATAAATGAACCAGGAAATGAAAGATCAAGAAAACCATTTCAAATTCAAAACGTATTTGATATTAAAATCCATGTGTATCATGTGCTGTTTTATACCACTATGGTATATAAAATGAAGATCATCATCATCATATCAAAATATCCTAGAAAGGTGTCTGAACCTTCCGATAATAATTGAGAAATGTATAAATAATATATTATAACAGAAAGACGCTGTTCATAAACTCGGTTAGAATGACAAAGGAGGTTCAATTGGTTAATGTTCCATTTCCGTGGTTCACGTAACACAGAAAGAAGGCCAGCCATTCACAAAATCTACTTTGTTTCGGATGATTCAGGATCGGAGGTCTGCCACTGAAAAATTCGCTCACAATCGTAGGCGATTCCGGCATCCGTTCCTCAACATATTCTAGCTTTTCTGGTGAAAGTAAGATAAAATACTCAAAGTCATAACGATTCACCATCTAAGAGCCTTACAAAAGGTAGACAACAAGCATAAAAAAACCACTTTCATGACTAATGCATCCCGAAAAATTATTTGACTGATTTCGAGCTTATTGGCCCCCATCAGTGCAGGGTAGTCTCGTAGTGATCCTGAGTTTCCTATCTACCTCGTACAGTTTTTCAGTTATATTCATATGCGTAGGTCACTAATACAGTGAGCATGTAAGGGTTGGAACAAATTCTTTGAGAGTTTCATATGGCCATTGGGAAAAAAAAGCTTGAAAATTGAAATTGTTTGTTTTCGTTTATGTTCCACTACAGAATATCAGCGAATGATTCGTATTTTTCATGAATAATCTTCCTGAATAACACTCGACTCAATCAATCAAAATATGCTTTATTGTCAAAAGATTCACATGTCATTGACGAAGTCTGAAAAAAGTTGTAGTCATTAGAGAAACATAGTCTCAGTAGAAGATATACAATTAAATATAATAAAAATAATAATAATTGAAATAGAGGGACAGCAAAGATATATAATGGGTATAAAGTTTAATTAAGTTAAAACTTTTGTTGAGATATTGAGATGAGAGATTTCATAGAATACCTCTTCTAAGAGAATCATCTTAACAGTTCTCCTAAACAACACTGTTGACTCAATGGTTCTGACTCGTTCTGAAAGATGGTTGTATATTTTGCCTGCATTATAAATGATCGAGTTCTTCGTTAAATATGAAACTGGAATGGGTAGTCTTATGTTGTTGTTTTGGCGAGTGGATCCAAGGTTGATGTCATATATATGTAGGTTCTTATGAACTAAACATGCCGTTTTCAGTATAAAAATAGTATTTGCTCTCTGAAAAGATCCTTACAAGAGACCCTAGGCCTAACCTTACACGCACGCTTTTTTAGGGTAAAAATAATGCTGAAGCACTGCTTGTTGCAGGGAATGCCATATCTAACATGTGATTGAATTAACGCATGGTACGCTATTTTGGCCGTTGCCATACCCAATTTATTCGATACCACACGCAAGGCATAACACCCTGAGGACAACTTTTTGCTCAGTGCTTCAACATTATTTTGTCATGAAGGTTAAGTGGGTTCTTATCATGCCACAAAATGGTTATATCATCAGCAAACATAGTAAATATACCATCAGTTCTAATATTCCCAATAGTCATTGAAATACAGTAAGAATAGGATGAGCCCAAGAAGTCAGGATATATTCCTTCGGCAAAAGAATCATTGATGAAAAAAATTAGGAGTTCTAATACGAAGACTGGCAAGTTCTCAACAATTTTTATGGAGATATTCTCAATCCCACTGGAAGAATTATTTTTGATTTGTTTTATTGTAGCAATCAGCTTATCCAAATTTGTCTCATGTGAAACAAATGTATTCCACATGTGAAACAAGGGATGTGGAGCTGCTTCATTACTTTCAGTTAATCTCTCAGAAATTAAACAGTAAAGTTCATTGAGGGTGTTGGGCTCCAGAGCTTTATTTGATTTGAGATCATTTTTTCCACGGAATTCGTTCACATGGTTGTGGTAATATTTCTTTTTGACTACTAAAAATATACTATTTTCCACAATTTATCTTGATTGACTTGTTATTTCGAGACAATTCAATTCGACCATATGAACATTAAAAATCGGATATCTCTCTCGAGCTAAATGCTTTCGGTCTCGAAATACAAGGTATGAAAATTATTGTCTGCTATTTGTCATAATGTTGGGATATTACCTCTGATTATTCCATTCACACATTGCTCTACCTATAACGACATGATTAAAGTCACATGAAATGCGATATCATCGGCTATTTAGGTAAACAAGAAATATGAGCTGCTATTGATGCTAACTTGATGTTTGTCAACATTTCTATTAATCGGAATTTGAAATGTCTCATTTTCGTTCATATTCAACAACTGAAATTAGAACCAGAAAATATCTATGTCATATGACCGGAATATTACCGAATAACTTGGTGTTCACAAAATAATATTTCTGAATAACACTCGACTACTACAAATAGAGACTATTATATTTTATAATTCATCTTGAGCAATCATGTATTTCGTGACAATTTAATTCGACCATATAAACATTAATAATCTGAATAACTCCCGATGGCTTCAGTTCAAATTGTCTCGAAATACAATTTTACAGATACATACCTACAGGAACAGATTACATAATAATATTCAGTTTGTCTTCACACCAAAGGACTCTAGCCTATAAACTGTTGATTACTATTGATTGTAGTTGCTCAAAAATGCCATTTAGAGACGAAAAAAATTATATTCTCTCATTTTATAGTTACTTGAGCTAACTACAAGTGGTACATGTGAACAAATAAAAACTAAAGTGTGAAAATCATCCATTCTCAAAGTGGTCAATGGGATTTTAAGAAAGGGAAAAACTTAAATTAAACTCTAAGTCGGTCGACCACACATATAATAATAAAACCAAAGAAATTAGTAACCGGTTTCGGCTAACATAGCCATCATCAGACTATAAAAAATCCTAGAAAGGTGAATTTTTTTTTTGTTTGAACAACATGTTGAGTTGAGTGAAATAAAATGTCTGAGTATGAGAAAGGCGGAAACAGAAAAGTAGGAAATCAACTTGGCAAGTGACATTTGACAATGAAATTGAAATTGGCATGAACAATTGAAGTTGACAGTATGAAGATTTATTTCAAATTTTACACTAAATTTAGACTATTTTTTAATTTTATTTCTACTCAAATTCCAAATTCCAATTCAATTTACAGATCTATACATTTTTATGGTCATTATTCATTTTCAATAGCAAAACGTTTCAAAAATTACAATATTAACATTTCTTTCAAGACCTCTTCAAATTTGAAACATTTTTTAGGCAATTCCAAGGATAAAATTCCATCTATTGAAAAATCAGGTGTATACAAACTCAAATGTCATGATTGCAATTCATCTTATATTGGACAAACTGGTAGAAGTTTTGAAATTCGTTATTCTGAACATAATAGATTAATACATAAATTCATTAACTCTGAAAATTCAATTACCCCATCTTCCTTTGCTAACCATATTATTGATTCCAATCATTCTTTCAATATTAAGTCAGATTTTGAAATTTTACATATTTGTAACAAAGGCCACAGATTG
Source organism: Chrysomela aeneicollis (assembly GCA_029955515.1). Taxonomy (NCBI): domain Eukaryota; kingdom Metazoa; phylum Arthropoda; class Insecta; order Coleoptera; family Chrysomelidae; genus Chrysomela; species Chrysomela aeneicollis. Next base: position 3,417,339 of record JARUHQ010000018.1, on the reverse strand, counting down.
AACATTTTAGAGATTTTGGAGATTCAAAAATGCATTAACAATCCACAGGTGATTTGTCTCAATGACCAAACCAATTTTGATAGGAACCAAATTTTTCGTACATTACATGTTTCATAATCTTTAACCATATTTATAAAATTTTTTAACCTCAAATTATCTTCTTCTAATTTGATTCCATGATTTTATTAACTCATTCAGCCTCCAACGAACTCATTCAGAATTTCTACATTTGTTTTCCTTGATTGTCCAACCTAACCGATTTATCATACTCCTTTATCTTTATTCAAAATTGTTTCCATTTATAAATTAAAATTCGTTGTTTTCCATTGTAAACATTGTCCATGCCAATTTCAATTTCATTGTCAAATGTCACTTGCCAAGTTGATTTCCTACTTTTCTGTTTCCGCCTTTCTCATACTCAGACATTTTGTTTCACTCAACTCAACATGTTGTTCAAAAAAAATTTTTTTTTCTCCAACTTATTGGATTTAGTTAATGTGATTTCTGATAATGAGACCAAGTTTGAAAGGTGTATTGTCCCTTATAAACTTCCTTTACATGGTTCAATTTGAATATTAATCATGTGTATCCTTCATTTATAATTTTATCAATAATGGTATGTATTATTGAAATTTCGTCCTAATCACCATATTATATAACATCTTTCTAGGATTTTTATAGTCTGATGATGGCTATGTTAGCCGAAACCGGTTACTAATTTCTTTGGTTTTATTATTATATGTGTGGTCGACCGACTTAGAGTTTAATTTTAGTTTTTCCCTTTCTTAAAATAAAAACTAGTCTGTCAAAAATGGTCTGTTATTGTAAACTTCAAAATTTTTTCAGTATAATTCGTTATTGTTGGGTATCCCACGAGAAAAAAATTCCCTCTAAAATACCTCCGTTGACATGGTGATCTGTCAAAATAACGTATTTTAATTTGTTCAAAATTACAGGTGTGGTATTCTCGAAATAACTTGTCGTTTCGTTTTTCACTTACTTCTGATAATGTTCCACCCAACCTGAAACACCTAGTATTTGAGATTCCAAATAAGATTTATGAGTGAAATAGTGTTGGAAAATTGGAGGTCAAGGATATGTCGAAAGAAATTTGTAAAACCAATACGTGATAATTTTGTTCTGGTCTGGACTCACGATGGAGATGTCTGAAAATGGTATTTTGTTTTTGACATTTTTCGTCCGATTCGAATATCTTATGGACCAAACGTACTGAGGACACCTCATCCCGTACCACATATGACCCTGTATCTTCACCGCAATAATCATGATGATTAGAGCCGCCGAAATTGGTCCTTCCGCTCCGTGTGCCCGTCGAAGCATCGCGCAAGCTCTACCAGTCTTTGGTGCTCCACCGTCGTTTTCGCACAAGAAAAATCCTTCCCGGTTTTCCTTTACTGCAATCGATAAGACACGCGAAAATGGGGTTGGCGATGCACTTGTTCCTGCTGGTCCTCGTTGGGCTTGTTTGTGTGGAATTCGGTGAGTTTTCAACATTCGGGCAGTGGGTTAAGGGTGACTTTATGAAGAATTGAGAATTATGAACACTTGAGATTTATCACTTGAGATCTCATACTTAGATCTCACCTTAGTTAGATGGAATGAAGGAAAAGCATTGTTGATGTTATAATAGTATATTATGATACAAGTTTTATAAGACGCTATTTTGTCGCACGCGTTGTTTGGAGTACGAAGAGCGAAGCGAGGAGTGCTCCAAGTGAACAAGTGCGACAACGTGTCTTATAAAACGTGTGTCATATGCAATTTTTTCTATTTTGAATTGAATTGAAGAAAAAAATGGATTTGATATTGATAAATCAACTCCTCCATAGAAAACACCATTTGACGATGACGTGAGTCATTTTGACATCGATAAAAAAGGTGCATCCTTTTTTATCGCTGTAAAAATGCCTGTTCCTCGAAACCTTCTCCATCTAGTATGCGCCCGTCACTTCAATTTCTGTCGTGTCAAGTTTGATTGTTGGGTATTATTCACACGAAAAATCGCAGGATGAGCCGTTTTGGGGAAATTTCGTCTGTAGAAATCACAAATAATATAAAAAAATCAATTCCGCAAACTACAAGAAACACGAAATCGTCGATTTGGAGACAATTCATGGAGTTTTGTAAAGCCAGAAATTACGAATTGGGAGAAGAAACACCGGTACAACATATAGCAGATATATTGAAAGACTGGGCTTATAACATGAAAAAGCGAAATGGAGAAGATTACAAGGAATATGCTCTGAAAACAATCTGGAATTCGACTGCAAAGATGATTCAAGAAAAATATTTCAGTGAGTACAATATTAAAGTTGATCCTTTTGCCGATATAACTTTCAAAGAAGCTCGTGATGCGAGAAATAGTAAACGGAAAGAATTGCAAGCTATTCCGGATAAAAGAAAGTTAGGTTCTGTTGCAATAGATAAGAAAGATATTATAAAAATGGCAAAACTATGGAATATAAATGAACCAGATGGATTGCAAAGAAGATTTTTTCATATAGCTTCTTATGAATTAGCTTGGAGGGGAGGAGAAGCTGTAAACTGTAGAATATACTATTTCAAAGAAGAGAAAAATCAAGATGGAACTCCTACAGGAAGAATAGAATATAATACAATATTTTCCAAGACGGCACAAGGTGGGTCAAAAAGATTGGCAGACAGCAAATGGATAACAAAAAATTATATTGATGAAAATATATGTCCAGTGAGATTATTAAAACTACTCTTAGAAAGAAGAAATGGAAACATAACGTCTGAACGACTTTTTTTAACTCCAAACCCTTTTTGGAAGCTCGAAAATTCTAAAGGATGGTTTAAAAATGTTCCACTGGGAATTAACATGATTTCTTCTTGGACCAAAATTTCAGCAACGAAAATTGGCCTCGACACCACAAATAATAAAATAACCAATCATTCAAACCGTGCTAGTACAGTTACACAGTTAGCCAAAGCAGGAATAAGTGACCAACAGCTTATAAAAATAACTGGACATTCTTCGTCGGCATCGATCAAACCCTATCTACAAATTGACCCTGAACATCACGAAAATCTTGTTAGTAACTTGCGATCTTCGGATATAAAGAAGTGTTCGAACGAATATTCGACATGTGTCGAAACCATCAGAGAAGAAAATATCGAAATTTCGACACCGAACCAAAACATTTTCAAAAATTGTATTTTTAATAACTGCTCCTTTAAATAGTTATTTCAATAAAGTTAATTATAATTACTGTTCATTTATATATTGTCGTTGATTTATCTTGCCAAAAAACACTCGAACTTTTTTTTATTGGATAAATTTCTTTACTAACTCAAAAATTTTCCATCAGTAATTTCACTCGAAAATCTGACATTAGACAAAATTGCTCGACCTACGGTCTCGCAATTTTTTCATGTCAGTTTTTCTCGTAAAATTACTGATTGGCAAATTTTATTCGTTAGAAAGAGAAATTTATCCGATAAAAAAAAAGCTCTTGTGTTTTTACTGTTGATAAATAACAGAAACATCTTCGATTGGTAACAATGATGACATCGAAATAATTAAAATCTGACGCACAAGCGTAAAGCCCAGTTTACAGTTGAGCGATTTTGATTATTGCAATAACAGCGGTGAAAAATTCAATGTTGTTATTGTTTTTATTGATCATTTTAAATAAAATTACACTCTGAATTGAAATTTACCAATTAAAACATTGAGTTTTTCACTGCTAATATCACCCAATCCAAATCGCTCAGAAGTGAACTGGGCCTAACTCTTCTGACTTTCATTTGACAGTTCGATTGTACCAACCTCCGAATAATAAAAAATGCGTATCGAAATAGAGGTTATTTCGACACGCATTTGCGTTGCACAATGACTTCATTATACAACCAAAATAGAAAAAAACATTTAAGACTTAGGGCCGGTTGCATAAAGAATTTAACAGACGATTACGACTTCAACAAGCCTTCTGTTAATTTAACTCGGCTAACTCGCGAGCTAAGGCATGCGTTGCCATGGTTACAAACAAATTAAATGTTTAATCGTCTGTTATACTATATTATGATACAAGTTTTATAAGACGCTATTTTGTCGCACGCGTTGTTTGGAGTACGACGAGCAAAGAGAGGAGTGTTCCAAGGGAACAAGTGCGACAACGTGTGTCATATGCATTTTTTTCTATTTTGAATTGATTTGAGGAAAAATATGAACTTAATATCAATAAATAACAGAAACATCTTCGATTGGTAACAATGATGACATTGAAACAATTAAAATCTGACGCAAGTCCAGTTTACCAGTTTTTATTTTTGCGATATACCAGCGGTGAAAAGTTCAATGTTGTTATTGTTTTTATTGGTCAATTTGAATAAAATTACACTCTGAGTTTTTTACTGCCACTATATCACCAAATCCAAAATCGCTCAGAAGTAAACTGGGCCTAACTCTTCTGACTTTCATTTGACAGTTCGATTGTACCAATCTCCGAATAATAAAAAATGCGTATCGAAATAGAGGCTATTTCGACACGCATTTGCGTTGCACAATGACTTCATTATACAACCAAATATTATGCAACCGGCCCTCAAGATTTCACATTCAAGATTTAAGAAGATGACCAACAACAAGAAATGGGTTTTCAAAGGGTATAAATAAAAATAGGATTTGCGGATGGTTTTGATATCAAGAATGACACTTGTCTCCCGCAATTATTCAAAATCATTATAAGAATTTATTTAAATAGAAGAAAAACTGTTGCTGCTGATTTGGATTCATGGTGGATTTGTGTTTGTTTTAAGGGTATTATTACTCTTACCAGTTTTACCATAATTTCGGCTTCTGCAGTTTATTTAAATCTCATTAATAATAAACAACAAAGCAGATAATTCTAACTAAGAACTATAAGTAGGTATAGGAAAACTCGTTCAATCCAGCCCCTTTTTCATCCAAATCTAATGGAGAATATGGAATCTAATGGATCAGTTTTATATTAGAGTATTCGCATTATATATTCCAAATTCCACTAACATGTCTCAATCCTTAAGCGATACATGTTGAATGCTCAAAAGTTTTTATAAATCGATCATTTTGGTGAAATGGAATTTTATCGAAGGAGCGTGTAATTCAGCTATTACACGCAAGTAGAATACTATACTTTTTTCATGACTTTCGCACCATTCAGTCCAAATCAACAATAGTTTGGATTCCACTTGTACAGTGACCTCAGGAAGTAGGTATACGCATCATATGGAATTTTTATATTTATATATTTTGACAAATAGCGATGCGTTAAAAGAAACTCCAAGAGACGATGCCTTTTCGTGTTTGACGGGAAAAAAAGAAAAATGTACTCATCTCAAAACACACTCGTTGTTCAAAAAGATATTCTTCAGCTACACAGTGTAAAAAACGTGGGTGCAATTCCATTCAAATCCTTTTTATTATACATCTCACAATTGAGTGTTGATTGGTGTTAATTCCGATCTTAGTAGTGAAAAATGACACGAATGTGGTAAGGTAAAACGATTTTGAAACATCATAAGAAACATCAAATGGTTGAAATTTAATATTCTCATTGACATTAACGCATAAAAAACACATACTATATAAAATTAACACCAAATTACACCGTGTCATATCACAATGGAATCGAGACGGTGTATGAATCATCTAATTTGGTGGCAATAATCATTCGTTAAGTATTGCATCCTGAAAACACCACATTTGATATAAATAAATAAAAATATTGTATGTAGGCATCTGAATGGTGTGAATTTCATGCGCTCATCTGTTCAATCTGAGAACCTTAGAACTTCTGCTAATAGGTGGCACTGACGTCCTTCCTACCGTACTTCATTTCAATATTGGGATATATCAGATGATATATCGATAGATCAGTATCAATTGGCCTAGTCCCTAGAACCACTGATCAGGATAAATAAGCCGAAACAGTTCGTAAGCATCCGAATTGTCCCAAGATTCTTCTGAGTCCAGTTTATCATCATATGCATTATGTTTCCAACTTAGTAATAAACATCGTAGGTGGTAAAAAAAGCACTGATTCACACACACACTCATGATATAGTCATAGTGTTCCTTCACACCAGAAAAATCTTCGCATGTACCTGGTCAATGTCTAAACGCACCGAAGAGTTAGGAGTTAGGATTCAGCATCAAGAAAATCACATAATGTGCATCATACCTCTGCGGTGTCAAATCGCACTTTTGGAAATGCATATCATGGCCATTTTACATGGGCGCCGGAAGGGGGGGATGGAAGGGGGCAGGGCGGCGGATGACCCCCTCCTGGAATTCAATATAAGTATAACTTATACGTACTCCTAGGTGTAAACCTTATGTTTTTATCATTTGGCGGCGTCCATGCCATCTGATAAAGGAGATGTTGTGGAATGCGCATGCTACAACAGCAAAAAGTCGATACTCAGTGCCATTTATCAACTGGCACGTTTTGAGGATTGAGATCATGAATTTGGAAATATCAGCCGCCTGATCACTCCGTGAGCTTTTGCTACGTATTTGAATTTGGAATTGATCAGATAATACAGGAAATCCATGAATGATTGCAATATCCTGGTAATGACCGTGGAATATTTTTGCTATTTGTCCTAATATCTATTGATGATTTTCCCAATATTCAAGCAAAAAACATAAGGAACACATTCTTCTTTCCATTTGATCATACAGGATCGTTTTCATATAGTTATTTAGATATCACAACGCAATATCAAATTTGAAGCTCGAAAAATAATGAAACAGAATTATTCCGAGAAGTGCACAGTGAAAAAAATTTCGGTGTAATTTCAATCGAATGAATTTCAGAGCAAACTCCGACGAATACATCAACACCTTGATATCAAAGTTGTGTCCTTTTTATCAAACATTTCACAATTGAGTGTTGAGTGGTGCTAATTCCGATCTTAGTAGTGAAAAATGACACAAATGTGGTGAAGTCAAACGATTCTGAACCATAATATCATAAGAAACAACAAATGGTTGAAATTTAATATTCTCAATGGTGCTATCATTGACGTTAACGCATAAAAAACAGCTATTATATAAAATTAACACCGAGTTACACCGTGTCATATCACGATGGAATCATATAATTTGGTGGCAATAATCATTCGTTAAGAATTGCATCCTGAAAACACCTGATTTGATATAAATTGATAGAAATATTGTATGTAGGCATCTGAATGGTGTGAATTTCATGCGCTCATTTGTTCGATCCTAGAACCCTCGAACTTTTGCCAATAGGTGGCACTGACGTCTTTCCTACCGTGCCTGATTTCAATATTGGGCATGAAATATCAAATGATTTTGATATAGATCAGTATCAATTTATTGGCCTAGGCAGAGGTGGATAGATAGACTGGTGAATTCACTTCCTATCCTGTGAATGGTCCCAAATCTCTTGATTTCGCCTACTTCGATAATACGTATATCTCGCTAAGTGAAGCCGCGATTTCAACCAAATTTACAGGTTACTGTATACGAAAATATGAATATTTGATTCTGAATGACTTCTTATCGTTTGTAACAATTTCATGGAGCCATTTTCTATTGAGTTTGATGCGAATATGTATCGAACATGATTGAAAGAAAATTGTTCAAAAATCTTTCGACAGTATCGCCATCTATTGTTGTACATAAAAACCCCACGTAATGAGCTGAAATTCAATCGTTTCAAATCAAGGATTTGTCTGCTGGAACAATTGAACAGTAGTGCCACCAGGTCTTATTTCCATCATTGCCTAATAGGCCCTGGTGCCACTGATCAGAATAAATGAGTCAAATTTATCATCGAATGAATTATTTTTCAATATGTAATCCAACTTAGTAAAAACACTGGAGGTGGTGAAGAAAAGTACTCTGATTCGCATGATCACACTCATGATATGGTGTTCCTTCACACCAGAAAAGTATTACAAAAAACACACTCAATTTGAAAGCACTTTTTCATTCTCAAGATCTATAAATTGAAATTTTGAATTCGACTTGAATACATTGGCACTTGAAAAATTTCTTCACTTCAACGTTCAGGCTTCGAAGCCATATTATTTCTAATGATCATCGGCTTCGACATCAAGCAAATCTTCTTCCTCAATACATTAATTATAATGCTGCTCTCAATATTATGCACCGATCTAAATGTAACAATGCGCATTCTGAGATTTTTTGGTGTGTCCTGGGCACGGTAAAGTTAATTTTCCAATGTCCCCTTTGAAAAGTGATCAAGGGGGGGTGACAACTGGCGGTCTTTATCTCATCATATGGGTCTAATCCCCCTTGTGATAGTGTGGGAATCCCTGATATCAGGTTTACTCACTACTCCACCCCCTACGTAGGCTCGTCTGACCAAAGTCTCCGATGACACTTAGGCCTACTGGCCCATTGTATATTTCCTATCTATCTTCATTGTACCCACTTTACTACATCCTTGACTGGATGTGAGTTGTATATTTCTGGTTCGCCTATTGATTGCCCAAAAATCGTCTGCCTTCTGCGATCCAATGCCTTGCATACTTTTTCTGGTTCCTTTTCGCATAGTATGCCATTTGGGTCGCCATTATACAGTACCATCCTGGTATAGTGCTCCTTGACTGGCGCGTGGCCGGTCATGAGCCCTATAACAGTTTTTATCTGCTTTCTGTTCATGTTTAGCAGATCTGCAGTTCGTCTGTTGCATGGTTCCTTGATGTATTGTTTCCCATGTATATTCCCTGGAATATTTTTACAGTGATTCTTATGTTTTTCCCGAATCCAGTCTCTTACAGACGCTCGGGCTGTATGCTTTGGTACTCCCAGAATCTGTACTGTACTGACCCTCTTCTTGCAAGTCTGTCAGCTTTCTCATTGCCAGCAATCCCCCAATGCCCTGACACTCAAGTAATCTTTTGACGCTGTTCCGGTCTGCCAGCGTTTTCAGTTCTTTCTTGCAATCAAATACCAGTCGTGACGTCATTTCCTTGCTTCTCAATGCCTTGAGTGCCGCTCGACTGTCTGACATTATTTGGATCTGCTCATGTTCTATGGCTCTCCTGTTATTCTCCTTTACGCATCGGAGAATTCCATATACCTTTGCTTGAAAAATGAAGGTGCGTTTTCCCAGTGAATAGCTGAGCTTGGTCTCCAGTTTTTTCGAATAAACTCTTGCTCCTGACTCCTCTGTTGATCGACTGTATACCAGACCTTTTTCTGCAATATGGTGCTGAGCTCCATGATACTCTGAACATTACAGGATATCCCTTTTCGTGAGAACCAGAACATAAAAAAATCTTCTATATAATTCTATCTGGTATGGTATTGAATATATATCGTTTGGGAATGTGATCTGTTCTCATGTTAAGTGTGTCCCTTTTCACTATTCTTACGATGTTCATGTTAACATAGGAACAGGGCACCTGTTAACATAGGAACAGGTGCCCTGTTCCTATCTTAACATGGTCCAGTGTATTTTGTAGTCTGGAAGCACCAAGTCTCGCCTCCCTCCGTATCACTAAGTGTAGGGGAGGCAGATCCAGTAGTGTCTCCATGGCTGCAGTAGGCGTTGATTTCATAGCCCCTAGACACGCAAGCCTTTGTACCATGCTCAGTCTTGTTATTGCTCCTCTTTGTGTCTTAGGCCACCATACCAGTGAGGAATATCTTATGTTGTATATTCTGTACAACATGTGTGGTTTTAGTCCCTATTAGTGACATCACCGCTTTTTTTTTATTTTTTCCATATGTTGTTGCCAGGTCTGTTTCGAGTATATCACTCCCAGATATATTCAACCTCTTTTTTCAACTGTATCGTTTCTCGTCGAAGTTTTAGAGGACCAAGCCCCTTCCAATTTGCGTCTTCGGGTGAATGCTAATATATGGCGGCCTTGTGAGGGCTGATACGCTGAGCCCTTCCTGTTCCGTCCATCTCATTACCAATTCCAGAGTCTCTCTCATTCGATCTCTGACTGTGGTGTAATATTGATGTCGTCAGCATATCCAAGGACTCTGTGTCCACTGTTATTTAGTATCCTGAGTAGCCGTCAACAACCAGATTCCACAGGAGTGGGGACAGTACCCCTCCCTGCGGGCATCCTCTAGTCGCCCTAGCCACCACAGTCTCCCCCATAACAGTGGTATAAACAATTCTGTTTCTCAGCATTGAGTCTATCCAGGGTTCCTCGATTCCTTTCTGTCTAGAGTTTATAGAGGTGTTGTCGAAAGCTCCTACGTATAAGAAAGCCGCTAGTTGCACCTCTTTGTTTTCCAGCGAATTCTCTATCATCTCGACTAGTCGTGCTGTTTTTGTTGAACAGGCATATTGGTCGCGGTGCAGTGGTCTTTCTATACCAGTTTGCCTTTAAAACAGAAAACATAAGACTGGTTGGTCTGAGGGACTTTGCCGTTTCCTGTCTGTTTTTTCCAGGTACTCCATAAATTTGGTATGTACTCAAGAACCAGACTGTAAAGCCATCAAACCATTATTTCCGGTCCTTTCTGTAGCAATGCTCGGTAAATCCCGTCAAATCGAGGTGATTTAAAGGGTTCGAATGAATTTATAGCCCATTCTATTTTGTCATAGGTCACAACTTGTTTTGCTATGTTCCAACTTCCCCTAGAACCTCTCTACAAGGTTTCTAGTCTGGTTTCGTTCCTCACAGCAAGTGTCTGATCTATTTGGGCCACAAGAAAGTCCAAATAGTTCTTTTATTGTATCCTTTTCTGTATTTGTTCCTCCTTGTTCGTTTTTGAGGGAGTATATTGTGCGCTGTGTATCTTTGAAGATTATCTTCTGTAGTCTAGCACACTCTTGAGTGCTTTCTATCTCCTCGCAGTACTTTCCCCAGGAGTCTCTCTTTGATTTATTTAGTGCTTTTTTATAACCGGTCAAGGTGTTCTTGCAATCATACCTACCACTTTCCTGTTTTCTTTGCACTGTTAAAGTATTTTCTAACCTGTTTCCTCAATCTTACAAGTTCATGATTCTACCAGGACACTTTCCTTATGGCCTTCCTTGTGATGGAGGGACAGTATTATTGAACGCCAAAGTGATTGTGTCATTAAATTTTTCCACAGCCTCTTTTAGGTCCACGTTTGTACTCATCGTTCTCTGCGGTACCAGTAGATAGGTCTGCGTGATAGGCTCCCCAGTTCGTTTTCCGTGAGTTCCGATAAGTTCCTTGGATGATATCGCTCTTTATTTTGAAATTTATGTGTTTATGATCAGAGCAACTTTCCTCATCAGACACATGTCATTCTGTAACAATAAAATTACTCACATGTGTCAAGTTCCTCCTCCCTATTTTTTTAATAAAGGTTTGTTTGTTTCCTACATTCAATGTCAGCATAAATTGTAGCAGTGATTCACCTCTTTGGTTGGTGACGCTGCTTCCCCAAGTGATGTAGTGTGCATTCGCATCGCACCCAATGATCAGCTGCAGTCCCTTTATCCTGCATTCTCTCACCAGTTCTTCCACAGCCCTTGTGGGTGGTGGATCAGGATCGTCCGAAGGAAAGTAGGCCGATCCGAGTACTATCTCCCTCGTTCCACTACCCTCTTACATTCTTATCTTTATGGCCGTCAAATCTCTAGAGCAGAAGTTTGTTAACGGCAATATTTTTATGTTATTTTCAATTAGTATACAGGTCCGAGGGTTCACTGCCGATATGCCATAAATAAGCTCTCCACATGTCCCCCCAGACCGTTACCGCCGCCCAGATCCATAATTTTACCGTGTCTGACCCACGGTTCCTGTATAAGGGCCGCATCAAACCCCCTCATAGCAACTGCAAGTACTGCCGAGGCCGCCTTACAGTGCTGGAGGTTCGTCTGGACGACCCTTATCCTCTCCAACTCTCATCTTGGTCAGGTCCCTGAAGGGTAACTTTCCGAGCCTGTTATGAGCTCGGAACTATGCCCTCTCCAATACCCTGAAGGATACATCATCTACGGAAAAGGAAACGGTTTGTCCTGTTTCCCTCTCCACGTTTCTGCTCAACTAGAGCTGCAAGCGTCGCCTGAACTCTGCTGTTTCTTCTCTCACTGACCCAGGGACGAATACCAGCGCCCTGAAGTTGACCATGGTCAGCCCCCTCCTACAATCGCCCAAGAGAGCCGAATGTCCCCTGAGCCAGTTTAGGCTCCTTTCATTCGCGAAAATCACCGATATGACCCCTGCGCTGAAACCACTCCTTTCGAACTGTGCTACCCCTTCACTCCCTCATGGGGCCTCGAAGAGAGTATCCACAATTGCGTTCTGAACCATTATCGCTTGTTCCTGGATCAGTGTGATGTCTGGATGGCGTCAATCACCGCCACCCGTGCCAATCGACACATTCGTGTTCCTGACCCTTTTAGGATTCGTGCTTTTGAGAGGGGTCTCGGTCCGAACGCGGCCTTTTAATACCCCCGTCCTTGGTTCCTCCTGCACCCTCTCTTTTTTCTGTTCAGCATTTTCACGCTGGACAGGTGGTTTTTCCGTCCACGTCCCGGCTGCCATTTTCCTCTCATTCAACAGCTTTCTGCGCTGTGCACCAGAGAGTTTTTTCATGAGATCCACCTTCTCGATTCCCTCGGTTATTAACTGCCGATTGCTCGGCAGGCCCTGCCACTGGTAAAGGGTTTGTGATGTAGTCCACTCTCGTGGATCCCTTCTCGATGTGTTCACTGTCATCAGTCACTGCTGCCCTGACGGTGATGTTGCCCGATTCTGAGTCGGAGCTATCCGATCTCTCCTCGGATGATTTATTCTTTTTCCATGGTCCATTTTGTTCCCACGAGTATGGGGGTGGGGTTGGTCCAGCCCTGTGTTGCCCTCTGCACAGGGCTAAGACTGGTTACTCCGGGATTTCTCCCTGTTTCCCGGAGGCTCTGTTCACGACACCGTATTTATTTCCCGCCCCCGGTGCCATTCATCGCTCGCCACGGAAGCTCACAGCTTGAATCAGGATCGCACAAAGGAAAGGAAGAGTTGGCCAAGGGAGGCCGATAGAAAAGATGAAAAATTTGAAGAGTAGAGGATACCCTCCAATACTAGATGAAGTATGGTGGGTATCCAGCTAGGGTACCTCGGGTTCGCCATGCCCGTACTCACATGATGGGACTGGCGGTCTTGCAGGATATTCATTATTTTTGTAGAATACCCAATTGACGATGAGTTCAAATGGCCAGAAGGGTGTGGTTATGAGATAACTAATAGTAATGTTGTTTCAAAGCGTCAATTTATAATATAAAAATATAAAAACAAGATTCATCTCCTTATTTGAAACTATAATTTGATGATGGTCACGAAATGTTGAATTCAAGAACCAACAACGCCATTTTTAGATTGCAGAAAGTGACAATAAAGAAGTGCTTCCAGTTTTAAATGAAAAGTGTTTTTTTTCAAAATGATAATGAGCATGATATTCTACAAATTCGCCCTAATTATAACTTTTTTTCATCTCTTATGGTTTTCGATATCCCGTGATGAGTTCTAATTTGAAAAACCCTGGGACAGCATCAAGGAACCAAAAATTCATCAGTGTAGAACACCCTTGGTGATATCTTCAAATAGTGAAAAATTCAATCTCAATTAGTTGTCCTTTGTTTTCTTTCAAGGAAATAGTTAACGGAAAATAGAGTTGCACTCTCACTGAATGTAAAATATCTCAATTTCCTACAGAGCAGAGTGTGGTTGAGTGCGTTGAACGCCTTGCTGAAATCTGAAAGTATCAAACTTGTATCAACTTCCTGCACTATATCTGCAAGTGCATACTTATAGCCCTTCTGTATCCAAGTAATCAATTGCATGGAGTTTTTTCAGGCAGCGCAATTTCGTGTTACGAATGCAACAGCGCCAGTGACAAAAGATGTATTGGAGATGCGAAAAACATACTCACGGAGGACATGAAAAAATCTTGTCCGGAAAGGAAGGGGAAGCCGTACACGCTGTGTAGGAAAATCAAGCAATTCATCGATTTCGAGGTGAACGGATGTAAGTACCCACGATAAGCCCGCCCGCCGCCGCCGGACAATAAATTATTAATTTTTCGCATCCTCAGCTGCTTTACTGATTTCTGGTGGAGTACAATTCACACTTTCTTTTTCACAGGAATGCATTTCGTAATGAATATTGTCTGTATCGACAGCAAATATGGCTACTAGCCTATTTATTCACCAAATACATTTCTTTTTTTCGGTTGCGAATTTTTTGAAAAATTCGCACCTTGAAAAAGTTTTCCGAAATTATTCAAGATCTAGGGAGATTACATACGATTATTTCATTCATGCTGAAATACACGTTTTTGATTGGTTGAAATGATTGTGTTGATAAGCAATAACACCATGTTTTCGATTTTGTATTTCGGCTCCTGATTGGCTATTGGATACCTACATGCTGTGTTTTCGTTTCTGTATTTCGCTTTCTGATTCGTAGGCAGTGAGGCAGTAGGGTTTTAATTAAACAACGACTTACTTGTTGCAATCTGTCATAGTATTTTTCGATTCCCTGGTGAATAAATGAATGCCACTACACCAAATTTTCGTCTGAACCATGATAAACACACACTATTAATATGTATCCACTTCATTTTCCACAAATTTTAGACAATTTCAGCATTAATAGAATTAGAAATATTAGAATATTAATCTAATGTAACCTAACCACACAAATTGTGACAACAATCATAATGAACTTAGCTCAGTAGTACCTAGTGCATAGGTAATCTTGCCTACATCATACAATGGCATAACTGTATTGTTGGTTGCATAACGAATCTTGTGTCGAACTACAATGCATAATCAAAATAATTAATTCCATAAACTGTACGTTTAAAATAGAAAATCATCGAAATGGCTTTGATTTTATTCATGAAATAATCTGAACAAATACAACTTGTGTTATTGATGATTATCGAAAATTCCTTCTCTTTTTCGAAACAAATCATGTTGCTTTGGGAAACCACACTCGCGCTGTGCGCTCGTGTAGTTTCCAAGCAACATGATTTGTTTCTCTAAATCGATGGAATTTTTGTTTCGATAATCATCAATACACTTGTTGTATTACATGCGATAATTTTGTTAGTTCCTTTTGACGGAATTAATAAGTGATAATTTTTCTGTCAAAAACGAAGCGCCTTATATATATCGACACACGTCACTCAGAATAAAATCTGGGTAGACATGTGATATTAGATGTTATGATTGAAAACGGATTACTATTTTGAATGTTCCTGAAATATTAGTAATAAACATCTGTTAATATCTACAGTATCTGCGCAGAATAGGTCATATAGGGTTCATCTTCTCATCATATTAACAGCAACTCCAATTTATGAAATTTCCTTTACCGAATCTCCCACGCAGCAGAATTAATTATCCCGAGTCGAAGACGAGGGATAATTTTCTATCAACAACAAAAACATTCGTGACCTTGAAAAAAATTATCGGTAATAATTCTGCTGCTAAGAAGATTAAAAGTGAAAGTATTCGAGCATATAATTTTCAACCCCCACTCCATCAACTCTATGGGAGTAGTCACCCCAACATCAAACATCCTAATGTTTAAGTACCCTTGATAGATTTTTTCATACTAAATTCATTGGAATGAGAGTTAATCAAATGTATGGAACCATTGATATATCTCAGTAACCAGTCGTTAGATCTTTCTGAATTTTATCACAGGGTGAATCGAAAATGTGACGGTTTGAAAAAATATATCGCCAATGTTGCCACGTTTCTGATTTTTACGAAATATTTATCAACTTCTTTATTTCAAATAGAACACCCTATATATTAGTATATAATTTTCTAGAGAATTATTGAACGAGTTCATTGATATACTATTGATAGTTTTATTCACAATGGGTTGTGGAAATATGAGGTTGATCCATGAATGAAACTACAACATTTAATGCTCTTTCATGCATAGTTGCTGTTGGACGTCATGTTTTCCTAATATTCTTCACATATCCATCAGTATGCTCGAATCGTTTCAATGTTCTGGATATTGTACTACGTGATATTAGATCTCGATCTGGGTGACTCGTATTGAAGAGATCTGAAACTTCTTCGTGAGTTCTTCTTCTATCTCCGAATCCAATCACCATCAATATCTCAATACGGTCTCATTCCGAGAGTAACATTATTATTATTGACAAATATTTCTTGTTTCACAATATGTTCTATTCAGTCGAAAAATCGAGTCAGAATTGTCTAATAATGAACACATGACATTTTTCATCAGCCTCCTTGTTAAATCATCTTTAATGATTCAGGAATAATTTGAGTTTTTTCAGATATCTTCGTAAACATTGTTAATAAAACTATCAAATAGTATATCAATGTACTCGTTGGAAAATCCTCTATCAAATTATATGAAAAAATAGGGTGTTCCTTTTGAAATGAGGAAGTTGATAATAATTTCGGAAGAACTAAAAACGTGGCAACATTGGCGATGTAATTTTTCGAACCGCCACATATTCGTTTCATCCTGTGAAAAAATTCAGAAAGATCTAACGACTGGTTACTGAGATATATAGATACGGTATGTTGTCAGCTTTATAGGAATTACTAGGTCAGAATGTAGTGGGGACCAGAGGCTATGCAGCTTCACAAGCACCGAATAACCATTAATCTATTCGAAGCACGGGATTCCGATATTTCGTGCATAGTTTATCAGTTTCCAGAGAGCTAAGTGGCCCCTTTCAGAAATTCAAGCCTCCAGAAGAGCTGGGCATTCGCAAATCAAGTGTTCTGCAGTTTCAGCGAAGTTCTCGCAGTAGCGACAACTATCACTCTATGATTTGCCCTTCTTCTCCTGGAACCTTCGAAGAAAAGTAGTGTCCAGTGAGAAATCACCAGCTTCAAGTCTATATTGTCCAACTCGATTAGGCTCACAATCGCTTTCACTTATCTTTGTCCTTCCCTACAGTAATACTTTATTTTACCTGTTGCCTAGCGACGAAACTCTCCTCTCCGTTCAAGTGGGCTTTAAAGAGTCAACGGAAGTGTTCTGAGCAAGGTGGATAGAGGATGGTGAAACAGCTCTTCAATTGTTGCTGCGAAGAACTTGAAGACCGTTTGAGAAGGTAGTAATATTTCCACGACTTGATTGAAGATTTAATATCAAGGAAGATTTCTGTATCTTATGTATTTCTGTTTCCAATCTGACAGGCGTGAATTTAAACGACATTGAAACACTATATTTTCAGTAAATCTGAAATAATTATCGATATTTTTACTCTTATCAGTATTTTTTCTCCTAGAACATATGACACTGACAGAAGCACAGTTTCTGTTTTACCGACACAAGGTATGTCGCCATCTCTGGTAATTTCAGGAAATATTACTACGGTATGAAATCAAGTAGGCAAAAGTTTACATTTCATTCTAGTGCTTGTTAATAGGGAGCTGTTTCACCATCCTATATCCATCTTGGTTCTGAGTTCGCCCTTTCTTTGGCAAGGCAGTCTGCTTCCTCGTTGCCTCTAACTCTCTCGTGACCCCTCAGGAAAGCAAAAAAGTTAAAAAAGCATTGGTCACTAGATTAGGTCGTTGTCTAGTCATTAAAGGACAACAATTTGAAAGTTCCATTCACTTTCAGATTTTTTTGCATCATCATTGTTATCTCGTGATATCCACTCAAATTTTGTTCTGTTCTCAATATCCCATTCAAATACATTTTGGTACTAATTAACTGCGACATCGATCAGTTTTTTGTTGCATTCGATATAAAAAATGTTTAGAATCGAGGTTCCTATCGCGTCTGGATTTTTTAAGTCAAGGTTGATGCCCTTTATAGTGGTGAAGTGACAAAGATCAGGGAAAATGTGGGTAATCAGTTTTCATTGAATGCCATGAGAGACGCGATTATAAATAAATATTACACGATAACTTCATTGGCTTATAATGTACCTGTGAGGAAATGAAATCGAAGGCATACAATATACCTACCTCATTGTCTTACAGCAGCAGACAATAGTAAATTTTACGACGAGCACTGAATGACATACATACAGGAAATAGTCATTCCGTGCAAGTTCTACGACTGTTATAATATACAGTGTGAGTAAAAAACAACAACATGAGAAATACCTTTATAATATTGTTCTGTCAAAGAAATATTGAATTGTCACTTATTTTTGTGATTATATTGTCTGTACGGTTACGGCTATGATGTTACCTGGTTACGGCGTCTACTCCACTACTCCTTCTACTCCACGCCTCTATTGTGGTGACGAAGATTCCGAAGATTTACCTGTGCGTTTCTCAAACATTGTGCACTAGTGTCCCAGCATCTAGGGCACAATGAAAAGGAGTATTACAATGTACTGAATTTAGAAATCATCAGTAGATATGCTATGCCGGTTCTAGACCAGAATCCCATGTATTTTCTTATGGAGGTTCATTTGGGTCAAAACTGAACATTGTTCGAGTGGGAGAAAGCCGCGCTCGACATCAGGCGTAGTGGGGCGAAAGCGAAATCTTATTGGTAGGGAGTGGTTTTGAACAGAGGTTTCATTACCCCTCCCCACCAATAAGATTCCGTTTCTGCCACGCCACGCCTGATGTAAAGCGCGCATGCTTCCCCCACTCGACCAATGTTTAATTTCAACCCAAATAAACCTCCATAAGAAATAACATGGGATTTTGGTCCGTTTAGCCCGTTTAGCCCGTTTAGCCTATCTACTATCATCGTTGAACATACAATGAAAGTATTTCGTGACAGTCGTAGAAAAATATTCTTCCTTCACTCTCACTTGAGATTCTGTTAACGCAATCCTGCTCAGCGGAACCAATTATCATTCAGCAGTTACTGATGACACTAGGACTCGGTGCGGTAACAATCATAGGAAAACAAGCAAATTAAACTCAGATTTTGTGTCACATCGTCACATCAATATATATAATTGAATGAAATTTATGAAACATAATATATTATGAAGCAGTACATTAACAATTTGATTTCTTGTTATTCTAGTACAACCCGAGAAGAGAGTGATTAGAGCCTGTGGCTGGGAGGATTCCACGTACGCCAACCGATGCTACCAAAGGTCTGGTTTTGGGGGACGTCAAGAAGTGTGCACCTGTCAAAATGACAACTGTAACAGCGGATCGACGGTTTTGGCGTCTGTATCGTTCATTATGGGCGCCTTATTCCTCAAGATCTGCCTGTAAATTAAGTCTGGTTTCTAGTTCTTAGTTTCTATCGCTATCATATCGTTTCGAATCCTTTGTTAATGGCAACCCTGATGCAAGAAGGATCTAAGTGAGATACGAAAATTCCATTAGTGATGCAAATTGCACTAGGTACTTTTGAAATGAGATAAGCGAAGATTCAAATTGACCGCCACAACTTTGGATTCTCAATTTATTATATTTTGATTCGAAAAGCTGGTAAAATCTGGCAAAAAATCAGTAGGTATTTGTTTATTCAACGCTTTGAAATCTGAACATATATAGTATGACATATAAAAGTATGATATGTTTGGGTTCTGAAAAACAACTACAACATGTTCGTCTATAAAATTCAAAAGATGTAAGAAAAAAATAAAAATATCATGATAAAATTACAGGCAATGAAAACGATATATTATGTTCTCAATGAATACAACTACGAATATCATCATCATATCGATTATTAAACCTTTGACAATATTATTCATATCACCTTCATTTTTCGTAAAAGTCAACTTCCATTATTTCGAGCAACTGGAATATATTACCTGACACACAAAACACAGTATCCCCACTCCCCTCGATAATAATCAAGGTGGATATAGGATGGTGAAACAGATCTTCAATAATTGTTGCAACGAAAAACTTGTATACAATTTGAGAATGGTAGTAATATTTCTACGACTTGAATGAAGAGGGCGGTAAGATCAATTATTGAGGAAGATTTCTGTTGCTTATGTATTTTTGTGGTTCGCATCTGACAGACGTGGATTGAAACGACTTTAAAACACTATATTTCCAGTGAATTTTGAGTAATTATTGATGTTTTGACTCTTCTCAGTCTTCTTTCTCCTAGAACAGATAACACTAAGGTAGTAAGGCGCCATCTCTGGGTAACTTCAGGAAATATTACTATGGTTTGAAATCAAGTGGGCAGAAGTCTACAGTTTTTTCTAGTGCTTGAATAGGAAGTTGTTCCTTCATCCTATATCCATATTGATAATAACCAACGCACTGATTCATCATGATCCGTAACAGTATAGATGTTTTATTACATTACTAGCCATCCTGCTGGAGAGGAACCAGATTATTGACCCTGAGTCCAAGGTCGAGGTCCAGATCATTGACTCCAGAGTTAAGGCCAAGGTCACCACTTCACATCCACTACTGCAATTTTTCCGATTCGAGCATCTGCTCACTTTCAGAGTGCAGGAGTCTTTGGTTTATGATCTTGACTTGGACTCGGGATTAATGATCTCAACTCCAGCAGTGGCTACCACTGGCTACTGCTTTGGAATGGTTTGAAACTTATTATTTGAATAGCATTCAAAGTTCAGACGATCTGGTAATAGAAAAAATGCTGGTCTTACTTCGAATTGGATGTCTAGCAGCAAAGTTGAAAAATGAACGGCTATGTGAAGCAAAATAATGTTTTAGGAATCACACTTGGAAATGTACAAAAATATGCCTACATTTCCTTCTTGCAACAGGATGCCAGAAGTCGTAGGCTCGTGAGATGATTGGGCACTTCATGAAGTGCATGACGAAATATTTCACTATATCTCACATACTATAAATTCATACAAACCCGAGACCAATGGATATAACATATCACTAAAAAACCAATAGCTATTATTTGTCTTATATTTTTCAAGAATTGTTTTTCAATCATCTGGTATGGTTTTTTATTAATATCACAAAAAATATGTAAGAGTTTGTGATATCACTTTTTTTTTCAACTGCATCTAATGGTACGAGCACTTGCATTAGGAAAAGTAACGTTGCATTTGAAAAAGTAATTTCATACCGACTGCAGACAGCGGGTGTTGAGGAACCACTACCCATGGATAACTGCCATGACTTAATGGACCAATCTTGAGATTTCAACGGGTATATTGACTTATTATCTGTAAGAGTGAAATGAGGAACAGTACAAATAGAATATGCGGGACGCAGAATATGAAGAATCATTTTGACGAATAAGAAAATAGTCTGCTATGCCAGTTGTGCTCTCAGTATGCATGGAAATAATTTCAGTCACTATCATTCCAGCATTGGTTCTGCCAAATCACTGCAATTTCTGATTATTATTATTTTTTTGTTGAAAATCATCTGAAAATCGTTTCATGGGTATGAAAGTACTGTTTTCTACGACTCTCCGTTTTTTTTCTACTTTCTCGCACGCATTTCAATTTTGATGACACTAGACCGCACAGTTGCAGGAAATTTTCCATTCGTTGGAATGAAATAAAAATTTTAATATATTACCTATACAATTTTTTGGAAATAAATCCACCTAACGATTCAACTCAATTATTTCAATTATTTACGTTTTGACCAGGTGCATACTTTCTATATTTTTTCGGATCACATTCTTTACATACTGGAAGAAATCACTTGAAAATGCAATTTCTTCGAAAAAATCAGTTTCCAAAATATCAACCGAATGACAAAAATTCGATAGCGCGAATAAATTGCATGAATATTTTGCTTGCTTTTTTTTTTCTACACTTTGCCAATTGCCAGCACAATGAAACAAATTTTGGCTTTTGCAGAATAGTATTCACTGCTTGTAACGTTGCATGAATACATTTTCATATGCTTTTAAAATTTTTATGCAGTCGTAAAAAAAAATTACTCAACTCATGTCAAGTGTCTTTCCCACTCTCGAATCGACACTCGTCAGAAAATTGCTATTTTACTTTCACTTCTTCGGATTACACCTACTAAAAATGGAATTTATTCGGTATAAAATTCATCGCAGGAATGCTATTAGATTAATAATCATGCGTGAGATTACGATATGAATATCTAATGAACAATATCACCTCAAGAGGCTCCATCTATGAAGAAATCGAGAATAAATAGAGATATCTTCATGATGGAAGATTGTGAAGTTTTTGTAGATCCCAATATCATCGTTTATTTGTATATTAAGTGTAAGTTTTAGTTTCATCATAATGAAATTGGAGAAAAAATTATGACTCAATTTAGCTCATAAGGAAAATTTTAAGAGTTATGATTATCTTACATTTTTTGGTCAATACTGAAATATCAAAAATCATTTTACTCGAAGCTCAAAATATGGAAGAATAATATAATATATTCAGGGTGATTTCAATCGAATGGAGTATCCGAAGTAGGTATCTGAAAAATTAGAAGACAGACCTTTTTGAATATATTCGCATGCGTCATTAAAAGTGGATTATAAATCAATATTTTTAATCATTTAATATCCGAAATTATTGAAAAGTTAAGGTTGCTGTATATTTTCTAGCTGAGTTATTGATATATCTCAAGTTTGATCTACGTTTTCTCAAAGGTTCTGAAACTTATTCGAGGACAAAATTCGCTTGAAAATTTCTTAAATTGATTCAAAAAAGCTCTATATTTGATATATAAAACTACCTACCCTTGATATCTTCCCTTCAGTTAATAATATAAAAAATCGAAAAGACACTTCGATTTTATTTTGGAGGAGGACACTTCCATTGGATATTCTCAGCCTCATAGTGGTTTCAAATGATGTGCAAGTTGAACCCCCTCTCCCTCTCATTTGAGATACAGAGGGCAGAGTTTACAGAATCTAGGTTGAGCCCTGAAAGCTGAAAATATCCTCCTCCAACATAAAAATGTTCATATTATTCAAAGGAAGGGAGATATTGTGGGTTTGAATTTTTCACAATAACACCCATATTCATCGAAACTAAAGAAGTATAGGAAGGACAGTGGTCTGTCTTTTTGTCATTTAGATATTACTAATACGTACACTATTCATATAGAATTTTCCCATAAAATATATGGCTCACCTGAAAGGATTTAGTATTGTAAAAGCATGAGAATAGTGTTTGTAGATATTGGTTGACTTGCTTGTTGGTTAATTGGTGTTATAATGTAAGTGAATATGACTAACTGCCAAATTCAGAGATTTCACGTAGTTGGTTGAACGTTTCCAATATTGGAAATAATTTTCAGAAATAAATGAGATTCCTGAGTTTTGCATTTCACATTTCCTACCCAGATAGCAAAAACTATACTCGTGGACTCTTGGAAATCGCCCGACTTGGACAACCTATAATGTTCTTGGTGAAACATAGTCAGCTGGAAAAAGCTATTGGAATTATTTGGAGGTTTGGTAAAACTTCGTTTATCGCACTCCTATGAGTTCGGAAAAACATTTTTGGTTGAACTTACATATTTTGACCTCCTAATCACGAATCTGAAGTCAAAACGCGGCGGTCTCAAGTATTTTCGGAGATACGGCCCCATTTTGTCTCAAAAATGCACCATTTCAAATCTCCATTTTCTGCTAATAAAAACACACGAAATTAATCCTTCTTTGAGCCAAAACATCACACATGCTCACATTCACTTGTTATTTTCACAAAAAATTCGCCCTTCTTCAAAACGTAAACAAAACATCTTTTTTCACTGATTTTCTGGTTATTTTTATTTGAGATGTTGGCAACGTCTTACCATGAGCCAAACAATCACGTTGCCAACATCATAAATACAAATCACCAGAAAATCAGTGTAAAAAGGTTGTTTTGTTCACATTTCAAAGTAGGGTGAATTTTTTGAAAAATAATAGTTTTTTCTGCTGAGAAGTGTTGGAAACAAGTGAATATATGCGTGTATAGTGTTTTGGTTCGAAGAAGGGTGAATTTTGTGTATTCCTATTAGCAGAAATTTGACATGTCAAATGGTGCATTTTTGAGACAAAATGAGGCCGTATCTCCGAAAATACTTGAGACCGTCGCGTTTTGACTTCAGATTCGTGATCAGGAGGTCATATTATGTAAGTTCCACCAACATTTTTTTCCGAACTCATGGGAGTGCGATAAACGAAGTTTTACCGGAGGTTTTTTATTATATATTATCTTCTCACAGAATATGCAAATGATTCAGTGTTTCTCTGAACATGTCATTATTTTTTAAATTAGTACCTAGGCATCAGACAAATTATGAGTACAGCGGACACTTGATTGAATTCTGAATCGATAAAATAATAATAAAAAAATGTACTGTACGATTTATTTCGCATATTTGAGCTGACAGTTTTACGATACAAGTAGTTTCCCAGTACTTTTGAACGATGCTTCCACGAGTTCCACGATGTGTTTTCAACAATCGTTCATATCTATCATCAATAGATCATCGTATTATGGAATAGTCTATGGATGTTTTTGTGCCCTATGTATCTATATAATATGGTGAATCAAGGAAACACTTTTAACATAACAACAGAACGGAACAGTATTCATTGAACAGAAAAGGAAACAGAATTGTGATAAAATGGTGGATTCATCCTTGGACGCCCGTTTGGCTCCAAGGATGGATGAAATAGAAATGAGAATGATACAAAATTTTGGATACAACGATACAAGGTCGATGTGTCTCATGCTTACGAAGTGCGCTGCTGCCAGCTGTCAACACCATGCCTGACGTCGGAACGACGACAGCTTTCAAGGTGGCGCTGTCGTAGGGTTGCTGCTTGACGTCAGGACAGTTCGGTGATTGGACCATGGATCTCAGTGACCAATAACGCCACAAGTCACCAATAGTGTCCACATTTCGCGGCAATTAGTCAAACTTACTGATCTACACCTTCAAGGCTCAAACAACTATGTAGAGCGCTGCGACCTATTTTATAAACTTCGCAGTTGTATCGTTTACTTTGAACAATTTTGCAGGTATGTAATTATTAGTCTTTAATCTTTTCAGCATTTTGTATGGAATATTATTTGTTGCAAACATGCAGTTATATATTATAAATTGTACTCCTATTAAAAAACGGTATTTTTGTATATTCAACTCGTGTAGCGTGATATACTTAACTTAGAATACTGGCCATGTGGTTTGGTGGAAATACGGAATACTAGTATTCCATAATCCATATAACCAGTATAATTCTATTTCACGGTTTGAAATAGTCATTGTTTCGAAGACTTGTTAATCATTTTATGAGCAGAATACTTTAATTTCAAGTTTTCTTTTTATAAAAAAGGCAGTGCGAAGATTTGTTTCTAACTTTTCAAGGTATTCCTAATTTAGGACATCGAATTTTCTCAGAAAACAGTTGTTACAATTTTCATAAGAATTAATATTCAATATTTTCTTTCAAGTTGCATTGCATTTCGAGCATATAGACTCGCATACCATAACAGGTATTTGCATTCGAAGCCAGCCACGACATAAAATGGAATTTATTGTTCTGCTCAGATCGCTCAGTGTTCAGTATCCTAAACTCAATTAACTCGCCGGTGACAAATTAATTACATACGAGAGAAAAAAATGTTCGATATCGATGACGTAAACAGTCTGCTTTCTTTTTCTAGTCGAGAATTTAAATTACAACGAGTACGTATCTGAAGCCGTGTTAAGTGTCGGTTATTATTTTGTTGTGATCTTGTTAACTACCGATTTTTATCATGTAAGGAGTTAATTATATATTACTTCATTTGATCTTGATAAATTTGATAATTCTGAAGAAATTCAATTGGTTATGTGATTTTATTATTCATTTATGTATTGGAATTTTTCCTAAATTTTTGGAGGTTATGGTTATCAGGAGTAACATCACTCGGTACTGAGTTCCACAACTTCGCCGTTCGTTGAAAAATAGCATATTATGATACAACTTTTATAAGACGCTATTTTCTCGCACGCGTTGTTTGGAGTACGACGAGCAAAGCGAGGATCTTGTTTGGACGTTCTGGAGTAGTACATGCGTGGACGTTTCCAAAATATCCAGACTGGACGTTTTTAAAACGTAGGTACTTGCGCTGACTATGATTCCATTGAATTTCATTTATTCAATATCTCTTCCGACAAAATCAATAAAACATTTTCGTAGAATAATAATTTATTGTTTCTTAAAACAAGTTTACAGCAAGAAATGTATGGGGGTAGCAAAAAGAAAAAGAATAGTATAATATTATGAGTTTTAAAATTCAAAGTGGGAATAGTGCAAATGTATTCTGATATTTTCTTGGCATCAGTTGCGGATACATTTTGTGAAGTCAATGTTTCCAAACTCTGTAGGCAAGGAGTATTCTGTTTCATCACGGTATAGACAGAACAGTAAAAAAAATATGAAAAAGTGTTTCCTTTTCGTTTTTATTACAGACTTGGCAAGTAAGTACAGGATCAATAGAATAAGATATTCCATTCAGAGTAAATTTGATCTCGAATTGATTGGCCATACGCAATTGACCCTTTCTAGAATAGAAAGTTATCATGGCGGATTTTGACATTTGACAGATATAGGGAAGAATCTAGCAAAAAATTTGACACTTGACAGTTGAAAAAATAAGTGTTCCATGTTGAAATTGAGTTAAAATGTGAATAAATCCAAATTCCAGAATAATATCCTTCTTCTTTGTGCCTTTTAATTCTAAGAAATATCTATATCGATATTCTGGAATTTGGATTTGTTTCCATTTCGATTCAATTTTGACATGGAACACTTATTTTGTCAACTGTCAAGTGTCAAATTTTTCCCTAGATTTTTCCCTAAATCTGTCAAATATCAAAATCCGCCATGATATCTTTCTATTCTGGAAAGGGTCAATTGAGCAAGAGTGCGGGTGACCTGGATGAGTAGTTTGAGCAGCAGGTATGTGCTAGGATTGGTTGAAGTATTGAATTGTTGGTACAAATACATAAATGGATAACGAGAGGTTATTGCAATATCTGAGTAATGTAAAAATTTGTAGTATTTAGCTAGAAAATACTTGCTATTCGTGAACAGATAATTGTAATTCAGATTATCCCATAATGATAATGACTTGGCATCGGAGAAAAAGTTATTCCTTTGCAATCGCCAAGAATCTGAGTTATTCTGTATTTATACGTCCATGGAGTTATTCATCACACGCATTTGTTGTTCGAGACAGAGCCTAGGGTATCGATGATCTTCCATTAAAAGTATCTTTGTCATAGTTTGCTGTTGGATCGTATTTCTCAGCACTGCACATACATGTAAAGTAGTGATATACCAACAAAAGCCCAGTATCAAAGTCCATATCAATTTAAGACGACACAAAAATGTCGAATTGATATTCAAAGCATCCTCATGTTGAAAAATATACACCATTTAAAATCCTGTGCTCCTAGAATCAGTTTGGATTCCAGTATATTGAGATTTTGGTATAGTAAATCTCTTGGTTATTCTCATGAATTTGATTCAAGGGGAGCTCCCAACTCTGCATTCGAGATATACATACAAATAAACACAAATAGGTACATCGGACGATGTCATTTTTGAAGATGAAAAATATGGCGAATTGACATTGAAATCCTATTGATCAAGTGATATAAATTATTGAAAATTATTGTTACGAATCGCTGGCGTTCCGAGAAGGCCGGAAATTATCATATCGACGCGTGACTCACCGCGAAGGCATCGGTCGCAGACGCAGCGCTATAATTAGCGGATGATTATGATGTTTTTACCTATATAAGAACCGCGGTTTCGCAGACAAGTCAGATTAGAAAGAGAGCAAGTACAGTGAACATTGAGATTTGTAAAGCGAATATCGTTGTGATTTGAATAAGTGTTTATTGAGTTGTATTGTAGTGTGTTTAGTGAAATAAATTGTTTAGTTCTGTACTGAGTGTTTTAAATTCACGAACCCAAGTAGAAATATCGTAACAGTGGTGTCAGAAGTGAGGATTTTTGTGAATTGCGATTTATGGTGAATACCAGAAGTACAGCATACGACGCGATGGAGGACTTTCATGCAAATTCAGTTTTCAGAATTGGAAAAGCGCCGACAAGATGACAAATTTGAGGGAGAAAAACGATGGCAAGAGGAAGAGAAACGCCGACAAGAAGAAAAATGAGAGGAGGAGAAACGTCGACAAGACGAAAAATTGAAGGAGAAAAAAGTCGACAAGAAGAAATATTAGAGGAGGAGAAACGTCGACAAGAAGAAACATTAGAGGAGGAGAAACGTCCACAAGAAAAGTAAAAACGTCGTCTAGAGGAGGAACAGCGTCGTCAAGACGAACGAACAGAATACTTCGAGAAAATTCTAGAAGAACAGAAGAAAGAGAGAGAAGAACAAAAGAAACTCCTAGAACAGGTACTACAGAAAACTGAAGCCAGATTGTGGAATTGAAGGAGGATGTTAAGAAGATCGACGGTGAGTTGAATGTAGTACGGATGGAAGTGAAAGACATAAAGAATGAGATCGACTTGAAGCTCAAACTAGAAGTGGACAGGGTTGCCACATCGGGAATTTCAGTGAACCCACCGACATTTGAAGGACAGTCATCTTGGTCCATGTATCGTAGGCAGTTCGAAGCTGCTTCTTCGGCCAATGGGTGGAACGACGAAGAGAAAGCTACTGCACTTATAGTGACCTTTCCATTTGATCCACACAAGCTTTGGGTATACTGCAGACAATTCCTGTTGAGAAACAGAGCAAATATGGAGATTTGGTTGCTGCATTTGAGTTGAGGTATGGCGATCAACATCGAGAACAGCTTTACCGGGCACAAATGAAAACGCGGGTGCAAAAATCTGGTGAGACCCTGCAAGAATTTGAGGCAGATGTTGGAAGACTGATCCAGTTGGCCTACCTACAGGTACCAGAAGACTTCAGGAAACAACTGGTTGTTCAACTATTCATCGATGGACTCAGAGATTCTGATATTCAGAGGACCCTTCGATTAACCAACTTCAATGGGAGCGGTGAAGCTTTGGTGCGACCTCTGTAGGTGGAGGCGGCCTTCAATACTTCGAGGCCGAAAGTTTGGGCTGTCTCAATTGAAGAACCTGCCCAACAGAGTGATATACAAACTAGATCATTTGGAAAGATCCTACAAGAGATCAAGTCCATGATAATGTGATGTATGTTCATATTGTTTCCATTCAGCAATAGCTATTCATAACATATTTTATTATTAAATTGAAGTATGTAGGTCTTCAACAAGGTATGTAGGTCTTCAACAAATTATTGATGATTAAGCATTGTCAGCAGTTAGGCAAACCATATATTGTTTAATACATCTACCATAGAGGACAGATTGATTTTGAAACCTGTCAAAGACTTGAATAAAGTTAGTGATGTTGGAGATCAATTGATACATTTTATTTCATCGACGAAGATATCGAAGGACCAGATAATCAACGATTATCACATGGCGATCCTGCCAGTGCACTTCAACTAACGTTGGACAGTTATACACCAGTATACCTATAATATGGAATTATAGAAAAAACTATCATCATGGGAAAGACGCAGTCAAAAGAAGAACAAGTAATTATTGCACAGGCTGGTAATAGTGGAGGAGCTACAAATACTACAGGATTCTCATCGTTCTCAACGAAAGACATACTGGGTGTCATAGTTTTTGTATTGGCGATAATGCTGATAATTTATTTTTGCACCAATAAATGCAAAAAAGTGTTGGAAAGAAAAATCCGAGCTGAAATTTCAAGAAGCAGAGAAGAAGTTTAAGAGCAGAATAGCACAAGGAAGTTGGAGAACCACATTGGGACAGCGATTTGGACAGTGACACTCAAAACAGTGACCGCAGCAACAGTGAATGGACAATGACGGACAAAACGAAGATGTCATGCCTGGGATTGATGAATTCCGGTACCTGATGGATGAACTGCGAGTATTTCATCGAAATCTGAACAAGGACAACAGTGATAGACGTAAGGATTCAAATGTTACAATACGTAAGTTAAACAATTTGAATAGATTAAGAGTAGAATGTGATGATTTGAGAAATTCAATTGATAGAAATAAGATAGATCAGAAACAATTAACAGAGATTAGGTCAACTATTGTACAGATAAATAGGTATTTCGAAATCATACAGATCATTATAGATGAGAGAGTAGCTTCTAGTGAAAATATTTCATTGAAATTGGATAGCGATTCGGTCGGCATAATGGCAGAAAAAATTGATTTGAAAACAGCAGCAAGTTTGTTGCCTGTAATGGATGGTACTGAGACAACCACCAAACAATTGATCGATAGTATTTAACTTTATGATAGTTTGCTAGATGTCAACGGTAAAAAATTATTAACAACTTATAAATCTAAAACAAGATTATCCCAAAGTGCGAAAATTGGATTAAATACTCTATACGATACAAATGCGGATTTGATTCGAGATTTGAAACAACATTTTTTAACAAAAAAGGCAGCATCAGCGTTGTCAGTGCAACTAAATAAGGCCGCACAAGGAAATAAGTCAGTGGAGGAATTTGGAAAGTCAATTGAAGAATTGCTGGTAGATTTAACAATTACACAATCGGAAGATGAGAAAATGCGATGAAAATTTTAAGACCAGTGAACGAAAAGATTGCTATAAATACATTCGCAAATGGGCTTCGAAATCATGAATTAAAAACAATTATCAAGGCTAGAAATTATTTGAAATTAAATGATGCCATAAGAGGTGCTCAAGATGAAGAATTGACAGCAAAAGAAGTTAAAAATGTGTTCCATATGCGTAGTAAATAGTTATTTGTTTTACTAGGCACAAAAGCACAAGATTTAATGCCGCGGCTGGTGTTTCATAGCCGAGCGTAGCGAGGCTATGAAACCAGCCAAGGCATTAAATCTGCTTTTCTGCCGTGTGAAACATATAATTTTTTCTTCAAATTTGTTCCAATTCCACGCAAAATCGACTTTTTTATATTTAAATTGCGTTCCATTATCAATATCCAAATAACTATAGCTATTTGTATTACTAGGGAGGAAAGTGCCACTTTTCCTCCCGCAGGATGTAGTTTACTGCACGACGCGTAGCGGAGGGCATCAGTAAACATCCAAGGGAGGAAAAGGCACTTTACTCCCATGTAATACATATTATTTTTCCTCCTACCCACTAAATAAACCTTTTTCTACAAGCGCAGCTCTTAGAAAAAAATGATCAATCACTCAATAGCAATCCGAAATGTATAAGTTATCTAAATGTCCAATAATTCAAATCACTAACAAGAAAAAAGTAAAATAACGTTCTTGAAAGGGAAAAAAAAAAGAAGTTGCAATTGCCAGAAGCTGAACCCGGGACCTTCGGAATTCTGAACTCGATAAACGTATATATAAGATTCCTGAAGTTGAAATTTGTATTGAAGAACGACGTTGAAGTAACATTAATGTTTGATTTTTACCAAAAAACAGGATATACAGGATGTTCTAGAAATTATTGAAACAATATGAATATAATGAATTCACAAGTTTCATCGTTTGCAACTTACTTGAAATGAGGGGGAGGAAAAGTATGAGTTTCCTCCCTGATTTGAGGGAGAGTCCAGGAATGTGGCTTTTCCTACGAGGTAAACATATTATTTTTCCGCAAATCGTTTAAAATTCGACAGATATTGATTGATTATAAAAAAACGCGATAATTTTATTCCCAAATAAATGGTGCTTTGAAATTCCTAATAAAATTAGTTGGGCTACTATGGAAACGTATGGAGGTTGAATTGTCAAACTTGACGCTTATAAATTTAATTGCTGGTGTTCTCGAAAGTAAAATGATAAGTGATGATGAAATTTCCATTCCTGGGACTCCTCCAGAGCTGGTTGAGGCAGTGAATACTGCTTCATTAGAATTATTGCCAAAGAAATCAAGAGAAAAGTACGAAAATGCATACAGACGTTTTATGGATTATCGCATGAGTAAAAATACGAGTTCTTTCTCAGAAAATGTTGTAATGGCATACTTCCTAGACCTTTGTTTAAAGATGAAATCTTCAACATTATGGGCCAATTATTCAATGCTGAAGTCAACCCTTGCAATTAAACACAATGTAGATATATCTACATACTCAAAACTTCGTTCTTTATTGAAACGGCAAGCTCAAGGTTATAGGGCAAATAAATCTAAGATTTTAACGAAGGAAGAAATTGAAAAATTTATCCAGGAAGCTCCAGATAAAGAAAATTTAATGATTAAGGTAATTTACAAGGTTTTAATTTCTATTTAGATTGTACCTTTATTTATTTTTTAGGTGGCTGTAATATTTGGTATTTCTGGGGCCTGTAGAATGGATGAGTTAGTCCGAATGACTGTACACGATATAGAAGACCTAGAATCTAAGCTTTTAATCAGCATACCTGATTCGAAAACCAACAAACCAAGATAATTTGTAATTAATCAGATCTACTTGAATGTTTATCGAAAGTATGTTTCGTTAAGACCAGAAAATATGAACAGTGACCGATTTTTCTTTAAATATCAAAGCGGAAAGGGTTGTAGACAAGTGGTAGGAATTCATCAATTTATAAAAATTCCCAAAATAGTTGCTACTTATTTGAACTTGGTAAATCCAACAGAATACACTGGTCACTGCTTTCGTCGGTCTTCTGCAACAATATTGGTTGACTCTGGTGCCGACATAACTAGTTTAAAGAGGCATGGCGGATGGAAGTCATCAAACGTTGCTGAAGGATATATCAAAGAATCGCTTAACAATAAGGTTGAGGTGGCAAATAAAATTTTCACAGTACAAAATATTCAACAAAATAACCCTACCACCCCGCATGTTGTCCAAAATGTTTCTCATAATTCTAACAGTGTTCCTCCAATGTTCAATAATTGTACTAACTGTCAAATTACTGTAAATATAACAAATTAATCTTAAAAATGTATTCAGCAATGACTTGATGTTTTCAAAATATAAATTAATTCCTTATAAGCAATGTGTTTTTATTGAGTAATGAAGCAGGAAATAAAGTAGAACCTTTATACATAGGTCCTTATGAAATTGTGGAAGATAAGTCTCCAAATATTATATTGAATACAGGAAAGCGGTTATTAGAGGTACACAAAAATAGGATTAAGTTATATAGTCAAAAATTTCGAAAAAAAATATTATTATTGATGTATAATTTTTTTTTAATTTCCTTGGGAGGTGTGATGTATGTTCATATTGTTTCCATTTAGCAATAGCTATTCATAACATATTTTATTATTAAATTGAAGTATGTAGGTCTTTAACAAGGTATGTAGGTCTCCAACAAATTATTGATGATTAAGCATTGTCAGCAGTTAGGCAAACCATGTATTGTTTTATACATCTACCATATTGGACAGATTGATTTTGAAACTTGTCAAAGACTTGAATAAAGTTAGTGATGTTGAAGATCAATTGAACCATTTTATTTCATCGACGAAGACATCGAAGGACCAGATAATCAACGATTATCACAATAAATACATTTCATCAAGGTTTGCAGGGTGAGAGTACCACCACGAGTTAATTCACCTGCAAGGACCCAACAACGTTCCCACTCGCCTATGAGGACCAGGTCATCTAGTGAGTCCTCAGACAGATACCAGGACAACTAGAATTAGCCAGCACATCGGGGCGCATGCTGGCTAGCAATAACGAAGCCTCCAGGGTCATCCATGTCAACAGGATAAGAAGAACAATGGATAGTCTCACCATCAGAGCAAAAGTGAACCGAAAAGATGTTGTGTGCACCATAGACACCGGTGCATCAGTTTCCCTGGTGCTGTGTTGGATCAGTACAGCCATGCAGAGAATCCCCCAATAATTTATTCCAAATCCAAAATAAAAAATGCAGGTCCGTATTTGAAAAAATAAAGTTGGTTGTGGTGGGCCGAAGACGAAACGTCGCACTGCAAATATTACAACGTCATCTTATAGGAAAGAAAAAGTGGCAATGATGAACTGCCATTCATTTGGAAAATTTTCTTCAAATAACATCAGGAAAAAATCAAAACGATTTTACAAAGTTTCAGTTTTTTTTCGGATATATCCGGAAGCAGTGGGAAATTTACGATTGTCTCGACAGCATTTCATTGAGCAAAAAATTACGCAACTTTGCCACAGTTTAACCGACCCTGTATCTCTTATGGTTTACGAGATATCCATGTTACGCCTCGAATTTAGTCCACCATGTACATTAAGAATTGAAATAACTGCAATAAACAGAATTCCAAAGAAATCATCAATGGTTGTGTATGGATGTGATGTTATAAATTGCGAATTGAATTCATTCACTTTTCCATTTGATCCAAGTTGAAATTTGATATACAGCAATATTTTTTCATGTTCTGGTTCTCACGAAAAGGAATATCCTGTGATGTTTAGATAACATCTTGAGAACCAAGAGAAAGAAGGTAGGAGTTGGTGTTCTCCTTGAATTTCTGGAGATGGTATGCCTCGGGGAACACCTCCCTAGGCAATGAGTTCCAAAGTCTCGATGTTCGTTGACGGGTTAATCTCGAAGAGACTGCTAATGGAGGAACGATTGTTGATATTTTAGAAGAGCATCGCCCATGAAAATATCTATAAAATAGAGATAAATCGACAACTTTTCTACGGTGAGCGAGTTTGTAAGCGAGACATCACCGACGAGACGAATCGCCCTTTTTTTGACAGAATACAATAGTTTCAGGATATGTTTAGGTGCACTCCAAATATGGGAACAGTATTCCGGGACAGGTAGGATCTGTGTGCCTTATAGATCATAATCAGCTGACTGGGAGTGAAATGGCTCTTGGCTCGAAACACAAATGCAAGTTTTTGGAATGCACATTTGGCAATGGACCTCACGTGATTTTCCCAAGAAAGGTTATTGTAGATAGTAACGCCAAGCATCGAAATGGATGACTTTAATGGTATGGTTACTCCTGACTGAATTATGTTGGGCACAGTGAGATCGGCTTTTCTAGAGAAAAGACATGCTTGTGTTTTGTTTGCATTGAATTCTACCTGGTTATTAGATCCCCACTCGAGAATTGTTGCTAAGTCTATATTTATTTTGTTAACATTTCTCCCTCGTTCATTTCTGGTTTGACGGGCCGATATAGGGGCCTTGGAAGAGAAAGCGGTATGGAGGGTACCATCATCCGCGAAGCTGTGTGTAGGACATTGAGTTGCTTTCAAAAAATTGTTGATGTGAAGTAGAAATAGTGTTGGTGCTAAAATTGATCACTGCGGAACACCAGCATTCATGAGTAGAGTATCAGATGAATCTCCATCGACCACTACATGGAGAGACCTGTTTGAGAGAAAACTATAAAGCACAACTGAGGGTGCAAACCATAAAATGGAAGCTTGGCGAAGAGTCCCTGGTGCCAAACTCAATCAAATGCCTTGAAAATATCTAATGCCACGGCTAAAGTTTCTCCATATTTTTCAATAGCTGCCATAAATGTGAGAGTTGTGATCACCAGTTGATCTCTGATGACGGAAGTCATATTGCCTATCGTTGACAATTCCTGATTATTCCAGATATTTCATGAGCCCGATGTTGATGGCTTTTTCCATGATCTTTGAAATAATTGATAGCAGTGCGATAGATCTGTAGTTGCTAGGTAAGGTATTTTTGCCTTTTTTGGGGACTGGTTGTACTCTTGCAATTTTCCAGTTGGACGGAAATAAATACCTCCAAATTGTAAGAGTGGTCGAACAACTTGCAAAGAACAGGTGTTAGTTCGGGGGCACATTTCTTGAGAAACATAAGAAATACTAAGGATATTTAATAGCAAAACCAAAGGAAATATCAGATAATACATGATAAAACTGTTTGTAAAATATGATAAAATCATGGAAAATGTTAATAATATCGTCCTTTGATCATTTAAAAAACATTTTTAGTTTATTTAACAATGAAACATTGGAAAAACTGAGAATGAGTTCTACACCGCAAGACTGGTTCTTCCATTAAACCCTAATTTTCCTATTTGTATTGATTTTTTGTTCTTCCTCAGTCTAAGTCGATAATAATAGTATATTGCACAATGGCTTTTTTTGAAAATACTGCAGTTGTCTTGCCTTCTCGCAAAGAACTGCTTCTAGTGGAAAACATTTTTCATTAAAGTGGCAACCATGAACATATCTGCCTTTGAATTTGCCCTGACCCTCTTCACCAGTGGCGGCAAGTTTTGTTTTGTCAAATGAATGCAAAAAAAATGCGCCAAATGCGAAATTTCTGCATGGTTCGAGGTCAAATACCTTTAAATTTGAAGATAGAAAGGAACATAATTATGCGTTACGTGTAGAACACCTCATCGGCCATAATGATTCGCGAAAATCACGAACCAATAGATGGCGCTGCAGAAATGTCAAAAACTTGAGATGAAGGTGATAAACAAGCATTTCGTTATGTTTTCAATAATAATTTGTCAACTTTTGATTCACATTTTAGGAAAGAATTAACGAATCCAAAATATTTGAAAGGGTGCTATCGTTTGGTTATTATTTATAGAACACAAAACAGGTATTTTATATGAGGTTTATGGATTTATTATGTTTTTATAGGCTTTTCAAACCACCTCTGCAAAATCAATGGGGCCACTAAGGTATTTGTATTTCAATGATTTATCTTTATATTGTTATATTTTCAGAATGCCCAATATTGGGATGAGTATCTAAAGTATATCAGAAATAAGAAGAAACCATTAAAAGAACGAGAAGCATTGTTCAAAGCTGGTCACATCATACTTTGTGGGATACATATGGAACACACATAAATAAACTACTGTTCTCAAACTTCAGCTCTAAGGCAGCCCTCATATGAAATTAAAATGATTGTATATGGAGAAGTTAGCAGTGGAAGTGTGAATATATCTGTTTTAAGCTGTAATTTTATTCTAAACCAAAAAATAGATGATTACAGACAGAAATAAGTTCAATTAACTTTATTTTCTGAGAAAAGTAAGTGTAGTGGTGCATCTGCTCATATTGAGATATCTTAAATAGGCAACACAAGTTATTATTTTCGAATCCACAATGTACTTATAGTCCATAATAATAAGTATTTTGTATAGATACATAGATAGATAATCTCTGGTATGTACCAAGGAAGTTAGATAACTTATATATAAGCCTATATCTTGGTTTAACTCTCCTTCTTGATGGTCCTGATGAAGTGAAATCAAGGTTTTCATCACAACAATAAAATAGACAACACAACACCAGATATTATTTGTTTGATTCTACCTGAAAAGAGACATACCATACCTACCTTCAATTTGGCTTTTACTTCAGAAATCTACTTCTAGGAAGTGCTTATTACAAACGTAAATGTTTGTGGTAATAAGTTTTTCTATTTTCAACATGATATTCTATTTTTTACATAATCGTGAAGTTGAAATTTTGGATTTTGTGCCAAGGGAACGATGTCTGTACGGTAGGAAGAACGCTGAGGTACTGAACAAATCTTTCTCGATTTCGTCTTTACGACCATGTGAACTGGCTGCATGTTTCAATAATATCAGTAACCAGCTGATAAGCACGAAAATAGTCCGAAAACTATTCACAATAATTCAAATTCATTGAAAAGAATGCGAAAGCCTAGCAAATGCAATGCTAAATTGCTTCGTTTATCACTCTCGGAAGGCTTCGAGAATTTGACACCAGAGGCCACCCACTTCGTGATTTTCGCGAATAATCTTTTTTGAGTAATCGGCTGTCAAATCTATGTTGATATTGATATAGACAAAGGTTATTACTCATTGCCTACATGGGCCCTCATGCACTCGCCGCCCCTGCAGTCATCACTTATTTTTTTTTATTCAAACTCATTGGAAGAATCCGATAAGAAAAATTGAAAGCTAGTCAAGTTGATGCACAGGTACGGAAGCGAACTGTTTCAATTCGAACAAAATAACCAGGTGTCCCGTTCCAACCAGACTAGACTATAATAATATCTCTAGCCATCAATGTATTCAAGATTCATGTGCAGTCGTCTGTCAAGGATACCAACTTATTGTGTAGAATTGTACTCATATATATGTATACAAACGACCAGTACTTATCGAAAAAAAAATCGTGTTTGTAGTACAATACACCTAATCTCACACTCTAGAGATAATTAGCTTAAATTCGATGGTTATGAATAGCTTTCGTCAGATCCAAAGGTGTGAATGACTACAGCATCAGTGCGAACACATGTTCCGACGAGAAACAACCGAAATTTTACGCACGTTCGCTTACCTAGTAGCGCCTGGTGGTTTTTCTAAATATAAACGTGTCATTTGCGTTATTCAATGGTTAAGAGAGACATCGAAAGACGGCTTGGGCAATTTGCGTTCGCGTTTTGTTTCTGTTCGAGTGATCTCGTTACCGCCGATATGGTTTTGTTTTGATCTTCCGGATAGTTGGCTGAGAAGTGAAGTGGCTTAAGACGCTCAAGAGTTTTTGGTGGTGATGTGGGGTGGTGTGGTTTAGTGAGTGTTCGATCATTATGAGTGCTGGTACAGAGAAGAAAGTGAGGAGGATACCACCACCATTGATACTGAGTAAGTGGACATATTTACGTTTATTTGGCTACAGCACGAAAATATTCGGTAAAAGAATTCTGATTTGAATAAGTCAAATACCTAGGTTCTGTTAGGAGTAAATCTCTGTTGGTGGTATTTAAGATGTTTTGGCCTCCTGAACTCTAATTGAAAGTTTAAATGCGCCAGTCTCAAGTGTTTTCGGAGATGTGGACCGTGAGCCTATATTTTACTTCGAAAACATATACATCTCAAATTTCTTCGAAAACAAGTCGGAGATCACACAATTCGTATGTATTTCCTTCGATTGAATCAGCACACAGGCTTAACATTTCACTTGTTTTCAACAATTTCTGCGAAAAATAATATTTTTCAAGAAATTCACCCTACTTGTAAACGTTAAGGGTGGATTTATAAACTCAACTAAACTAAGAATTGAATTAATAACCAAGAATTAAGAAAGATGAATACAGGAAAATCCCATAGAAGTTTTATACACATTCATCTGTCCTTTAAATTAATAATTAACAACTAAAAGAAGATGGTCATCTTTCATCTTTTCAACTAAGAATTAACAATTATGTATTCAACGCCTGCGCATAAGGCATATTTGAACACAGAACCATTTCTTCGCTCTGAAATCCAGGCACGGAACAATAAAAAAATCTAATTCTTGAATAATGTTTATAAACACCTTCTTAGTTGATGTAGTTGGTAATTATTAATTGTTAATGGAATTCTTAGTTCAGTTGAGTTTATAAATTCACCATAACCAATTCAGAGTGTTGAAAGATCAGTCTCGTGTTTTGTTTACGTTTTCAAGAAGGGTGCATTTTTGCAAAAATGTTAGGTTGTTTTCTCCCCTAAAAGAGTTGAAAACAAGTAGATGTAAGCGAGTGTGGTGTTTTTGTTGAAATAAGGTCGAATTTTGCAGAAATTAGACTCATCAAATGGTGTATTTCAAAAACAAAATAGATCCAAATGTCCGAAAATACTTCAGACCGCCCTGTTTCGAATTCGAGTTCTGAGGGTCAGAATATGTAAGGACCCACCATAACTGTTCTTTCAGATATTCTCAAATATTTTCGAGTGCCTTCAAAAGTATGAACCGGATTCACCTATCATTATTACCAATTTAGTGACATATGAGTGCGAGCGTAATTTTCATTTTGCTCGTTTTCAAATGACTTTTGGAAGAGCTGCGCGTATAATAATGATTGATATCTAACTCCAACCGATTTCACAGGTAATTCTAAGCATAAATATCAATGACAAAATGCTGGTGGAGAAGGTACAAACCTATTCTTTTCGCAATAGGGTTTGGAATATTTTTGGATGGGAATCACCGAGTGGCTCACTTCTAATTTTTTAGACCCAATCGGATTGATGGAATTGTATTTACTGAATCAGTAAGCAATATGATGATGTAAAAACTCCAGAAGTGATTAATCTCTGATCAAAAATGATGGAA
Organism: Chrysomela aeneicollis; assembly: GCA_029955515.1. Lineage (NCBI taxonomy): Eukaryota > Metazoa > Arthropoda > Insecta > Coleoptera > Chrysomelidae > Chrysomela > Chrysomela aeneicollis. The sequence continues at coordinate 3,377,469 of JARUHQ010000018.1, read as the reverse complement.
TGTTCTGAAAAAGAGTTGCTTTTCTTTTTTCGATATTTCAAGCAACATTTGAAATGAAATGATTGCAATGTCAAGTATCACGTCACATACATTTTAACTAATTATTAGTATTATGTACCAACCCTCATATACCAACCTAACCTATCTTCAATATTTTAGTAGATCATTCGAGGATATGGCTTTCGTCATCAGAGATCAAGATGACATTTGCATGCCTACGTGACACGGAAAACGTTAAAAAAAAGTTTATCTATGATTAGGAGGCTGCCAAGACGTTCAAGAGTCTCCGAGAAAAACTCATTTCGATTATTTTTTTATTTCGCTGTAGTCTCTGCTGTAGCGAATTACGAATTATTTTTTTCTCAATACATAGCATTAGTGAATACCTATACGATATGAAAATACCGAGGAGAATACATTTCGAATTATTGTCGCTATTGTCATTCTAAATGGTTGAATTCAGAGTTGAAATTTATGCGCTGCAGGATGTCATTTCAAAACTCGTTTCAAAATCTAATTCGACATGCCTTGGGATTTTTTATGAATATGCTCAATAATTGAGAAACTGCAGTTCTGCCGCTACAACTGGTGACTCACTATCAAGCATTCTTTCGAATGGATCAAAAAGTTATGATCAGAGTGAAAAATATCAGAAACTAAACTAAGTAGTGTAAGAAACGGTTATGCAGAACTGATATTAAAACCACTTTGTTATATTTTCAATATCACAATTGAAACCAATACATTTCCAAAACCTTTCAAAATAGGACGAATTACACCTATTCATAAATCTGGAAATCCTAGAGAGATTACCAACCATGGGATTACTTCCGGCTTCATCGAAAGTATTGGAAAAAGTAATTTACAACAAACCCTATAAACATGGTAGAACACCTTAATGCCCCAGAGCAACATGGTTTTATTAAACATAAATCAACTGTCACTAATCTGATGATATTCAGTCAAGATATAGCAAGAATCTGCTATAGACCAATGCAAGCAGGTAGATGTCATCTATACGGATTTGGCAAAGGCTTTTGATGAAGTCAACCATAAAACATTACTTAAAAAACTAAAGAAATTTTCGAGGAAATTTTCAATAATTGAAAATCTTATATCATTTCTAGAATCATGTCTGTCTGACAGATCCCAATTTGTACAATTCAATAAACATCGATCAGAGAACTTTACTGCAATATCGGGAGTACCACAGGGATCTATTTTGGGCCCACTACTTTTTTTTTTGTGAATGACATTGCATGGAGACTGCATAACAAGATCTAACTCCTTACTGAATGCCGACGATTTGAAAGTATATAAAATAATTAATGATGAAAATGACAAAATTTTACTTTAATAAGACCTTGACATATTCATCTCGTTATGATCTCTTACTGAATGAGAATAAATGCAAATTTCTATCTTTTACCCGTAAAATTAATCCCATTGATACAGTTTACTAGATGATTAAAACTAGACTAGAAAAGGTACATGAACTCAAAGATCTGGGCGTAGTTTTTGAGCAAACAATTTCGTTTCCCTACTCACATTAAAAATATCGTCAAGAAAAGTCACAGAAAGTTAAGATTTGTTCTTAGAAACTCATATCATTTCAAACCGGAAAACCGGAATATTTCTATACAATGCTTTTGTAAGACCTAAATTAGAATATGGATCAGTCATATGGAAACACAGTTGTACACTCCGAGATTATAGAAAAAGTACAAAGGAAATTCTTGAGAAGCCTTGACGACAAAAAACATAAGGAATCTCTCGGGAATCTCCTTTCATGATCTCATACAAAACTCTGTCCCGAAGAGTTATGTGGTCCCGAAGAGATATCAATGATGTGCTGTTTGTATCTCAATGTACCTGATTTACTCAATGATTAAACATGTAAGTACTAGAAGTAAGACTACCTAGGAGAAATCATTTTATTTTCTATACTAATGTTACGCGAATGTCTTGTTCACCTTTTGAAAAATGCCAAAAAGCTGTGATAAAATATATAAACCACTGGGATATAGATATTTTCATTTCACGTAGTAGTGAAATTATAGGCTGTTCCCCATTTCTTAATATTCTCAGACTCAATAGTTATAGCATAGACCTCGGCATAGACTAACACTATAAGGTTTTTCAAAGTTGTTATGAGTGACCTGTTTTTGTTTTTAAGTAATAATTAACGAGCTTTATTGGATACCTCTGGTGTAGTGCTTTTATTTTAGTACGTTTATTTTAGTATTTTATGTTTATTCTTTATATCCACTGTATATGAACTGTCTGTTTGTAATTGGGCCTAGGCTTGTTGATCTGTCACGAGATCTGTCAGTATAAATAAAATGATTTGGAAAAGTCCAACAATCTCGCGTCTGACGATAGGATGTTAAACCTATTATAATTTATTTGATTATTTTCTTGGTGAAACTCGAGGTGAAACTGGTGAAAGTTTCAATGTTTCATTCTTACTAAAATCCAAAATTCATAGTGATCTATAAATATATTTACCAATACAGGATGTCTGAGAAAAGAGTAATACCAAGAATTATATTTTCATTGAATATAATCGACCTTGAATTTGTATGTGAGTCAAATATAGCGCTGCCAAGTTATGATTATAAGAAATTTTTTACCAAAAACATACTTTCTCGAAACTATTATATCTCCACCATTGTAAGCCTAGTTTTTTTGAATTCATAATAATATGTAGGTAGTTTTATGTTGAATTAATTCTTCCTGAACTATGTTTACTTTTCGATTGAATAATATAAAGTGTCCAGTATATTTGCTCGAATATCCCTATAGTTATTACTAAGAGCAGACAGATGTTGGTTCATAAATGATGTGCAGGTGTCTACGGTTGCAGACCCAAGACAGAAATATATACCTGCGTAGGGTCCTATGCAACTGTACTTCAGGCAGAAATCTATGCCACTGGGAGAGTGGAAGAAACCAACCTCACACATAAAACAATAATCAAAATATTCTCGGATATCCCTGCAGCTCTGAATGCTCTGATAGCTCTTAGAATAGAATAGAATAGAATAGAATTTATTTCTCAAATACATACATACAGGTTCATATACAGTTTAATAGTTGATGCATTTTTCTCTTGATTAATTTTATGAATGATAGAGCTCTTGTGAGCTGTTGAGAAGAGTAGTCAATTTCGAAGCTCTTACCGATCGTTCGAATGAATAATAAACTGCCAGATGACAATCTTCTTGATAGGAAGACTCAACAAATTGTCTCTAGTCTTGATTCTGGTTTGAAAGGCAACGAAAAAGCAGACTGGCGAGGAAAGGCGCCGCGAAGAGTTTCTTCGGACCAGGAACAGCCAATGGCATATATTTCAGTTTTGCCTAACAAATATGCTACATATCTGGACTTCAAGAAGTGTCTCAGACTCCTGAAAAAATCTACCACGATTGGCCCATTTGAAGACATTTATAATACATCTTTCGAAAAAACTCACCAAACAGTAATTGTGAGACTACGGTAGAGATGGCCTACGTCTGAATCATCCGAGGAATCATCAGAAGGCCAGAGTCAGATTTTACTCTCTCTCCCTTGGACCTGAAATATTAATTACAAAATAAGATAATCACTTTCGCTGTGGATTCATTTGGTGAAATAGGAGCCATAAAAAACCCGTTGGGATCGCAGTGGGGGGCCGCATTGACCCACTCTATACATCAAGGGAACTGAACAGTTATACATCCTTGAACTTGTATAATGTTGAGATTAAAATTTCTGAAATGTTCGACCTTACTTTTCCCAACCAAATGACATGTCATAACTAGAAATAGATTTTCTCAACGAAGTTACGTTTGAGTTTGCCAAAATATGTAGAGAATTCCAGATATTATAATAAATATTACAATACTTTGCATCAGTTATTATTTTTATTTCTGACAGTGACATTATAAGCTTATATCGTCATAGTTACGATATCTATAATGAGGGTCATAACTCCCTTGGGATATTAAGGTTCAAAAACTCCCTCTTACCTTTTACAGGTGAAAATGATACAAGAAATGCTTATAAACGTTTATATGTAATGAAAACTAAGACATATTTTCCTTATTCACGTCATTACAAATAATAAATGTACAATTTTCAAATGTTCCCTGAAAATTACTTCCGCCGCTGGAAACAATTTCTTCTTTTTTATGGGTGGTGCTGTTGCTGTTCACTACAACAGTCGAGGTGCCTGCCTCTTCTGATGGCAAAGTAGACAGCATACGCGCCGTTTTATTTCTCAATTCAATACTGTCCTCCAGATACCCCTCTGCCACCGTGGAACTTCTCCAACCTCCGTGTCTTTTTAAGTTTGTCATAGTTGCTCCTGCATTGGCTAGGGCAGTAGCAGAAGTGCGACGAAGGCAATGTCCCGTATAGGTTAGTGGGTTTGGCAATCCTAAATACATTGCGATTTTGCTGGGAATTTTGCCAAACATATTCTTTCCAATTGGCTGAGTTGTACATTTATTTTGTCGGAAGCTCAAAAAAAATCGTTTTGTACCTTCAGGACGCAAGGACATATAAAGTCTCAATAAAGGCAAAGCAGATAATTCTTTTTCATCCACAACTGTAAATTTCTTCGATACACCAGTTTTACTTTCCGGTACGTTCACTACCATAACAGTATCCCGGTCCTCTATATCTGCTATACTCATATTTAGAAGTTCCTGAGTTCTGCATCCTCCAAAATAACCCATAATTAGAACAACCTATAACAAATAAAACGAAATAAACAAACGAAAAAGAAAATTATGAGAAAAAATTACCTTATGCAATAAATGAATTTCATTAGGGGCGTCCTTTAGAAATTTGATGACATCTTTAGGAGATAAGACAGCAGACTTTTTCGGCTTATACCCCTTACTTTTCCGTTTCAAAAAAGCCTCTAGTTCGTTGAACTTGGTGATATCTATTTTCTCATATATAGTCACCATCGATTTGAGCATAGACCATTTAGTCCATAACGAATTTGGGCTAAACGTTTCTGACTGCAACGAATAAATACAATTATTACCAAATCTACCAGAAAATACTGAAAATACTTTACCAGTTCTTGAAAATATGACAGAAAGACAGTTTCGTTGGCATCTTTCAACAAAACATTTCTCTGTGTCAGCCACTTCAGATATAAGTTGTATTCTTTTTGATATACGGCTTCACTTTTCGATGAAAGTAATGATTGTCTTGCTTTTTCCGCTTTTTTTATAATATCCTCCATTATATCAGAAAAAGATCGTCGATTTGTGGTAAAAAATAAACTATTATCCCTGATGAGTTTACGGCGGTCTACAATGAAAACCATTGTCCCACTATTTTTTCTTTTAAATAAACGAAGACTGGGCTTACAATAAAAGTGACCATTTTTCAAAAGGGACGCCATATTTGTTTCTTATACCATTCAAAATCACTAAAAAGTTTATTTTCATCAATGTATCACACATTGTTATTATCACTCGAAACAGCTTGAATAAAACATTTATGCTAGTTATCATAGTCGGAAATTGCAGAGTCCAATCAAGGTAGGAAGTTATCTTGTCAAAACGTAACTGTGGTGTCTATTTATTGTGTCTCTCCTACACTCGATGTAGAGTGTAAAATGAAACAACTATTTCCTATTTGTCCACCCTCACTTTGTCACGGTCTGATATCAACTGCCACATTCATCAATGCTATCTTCAACGTGACTCAGTGAATGCGAATATCTTTATTCATTATATAATCCAATACACTACATCTCTCCCTTTTTTTATAAAGTATAATAATATAATATAATATAACAACTAAATTTGAACATATATAAATAGCCTAAATCATACATATATACTAATACTAAATTATGAATTTCTCAGACATAATTCATGGAATTGTATCATTAGATCTATCTTCAGAAAACGTTTCTAATTCATTTGGTTTATTTACTACTTTCCATTCTCCTTCCATTTTTTCCAAATGAACCACGTTTCGGCGATATTGCTGTCCAGTTTCATCATTCTCTACCTCTACATCACCGCCGTTTTTTCCGATCACCGTGTGTGGTATGGGGTTGAAATTCGATGTTAATTTATTTTGTTTGATCATATTCTTTATGTAAACTTTATCGCCTAAATCTAAAGAGCTTTGATGTGCTCTTCCTTTTCTATCGCTATATTCCTTTCCACTCGATTTCTTCTGCATGTCATAATCTTCCTCATCAGTTATTTTGTTCTCTAAATCCCTTACTGTTGGGATTTTATCCCGAAACTGTCTACGAAAAAATAATTCGGCAGGTGTTTTACCGGTTGTGGAATGTGGCGTAGCATTGTACATCATGATATAGTTCAGTAAATCTTGTTTACAATCGGTTTCAATTGACCGGCTGTTGTTAAGTCGCTTTACAATGTCCCTATTTTGACGCTCAACTTCTCCATTCTGCTGAGGCCAATAGGGGATAGTGTTGAACAACTTAATGCCCAATTCTTTACAAAAATCTTTCATTTCTGTACCACTGAACTGTTTACCGTTGTCAGCTGTAATAGATACTGGGTATCCCAACCGTGAAAATATTTCTTGGAGTGCTTTTATGGTGTTACTGGCAGTCGTTGTTGTCATAATTTTTATCTCTTTACATCGACTGAAATAGTCGATTACAACCAAGAGATGATGTCCACTTGGTAAGGGACCTAAAAAATCCATCGCTACATCTATCCAGGCTTTGGTTGGTAACTGACGTCGTTTCATTGGATGCGGCGGATTTGGTGCTGTGACCTTTGCAGCTTCGCACCAATTTTTCCGCGTCTGAGTCTATTTTGGGCCACCATACTTAAGTACGTAGCCTATTTTTCATCGCTACGATACCCGGATGACCTTCATGGCTGCTTGTAATACGTTCTGTCTGAGGGTTGTTGGAATCACAATTTTATTACTTCTCAGAAGGAAGTCTTCATAAAAACATAACTCCGTTTCAAATGCTTGAAATTTGTTTATAGAGTCGTCCTTCTCGTTGTGCGACAGCCATTTTTTCACTTTCAATATTTCCAAATCAGTTTTTGAATGTTTCATAATGTCTGATAATGAAACAGCTACGGGTCGCGAATGTTCGACGATCTGTTGGATGTGTTCTTTCCCGTCGAAAGTGGCTCATTTGATATTACTGACACAAAGTCTTGATAGAGGGTCTGCTATATTAGTCTTGCCTGGCGATAGACAACTTTAAAATTATAGGACTGCAATCGCAGTACCCATCTTTCTATTCTGGCACATGGTTTCGACTTGGGGCCAAAGGTTACTTCCAGTGGCTTATGATCGGTAACTAGTTCAAATCCCACTTTGCCATATAAATAAATGTGAAAATGTTTCATCGCCCAGACAAGAGCTGAAGCTTCTTTTTCTGTCTGGCAATATCGCTTTTCGCAGTCTGACAGACTTTTATTTCCATACGCTATTACTCGTGGACCTTCCGAGTCGTACTGTATTAAAACTGCTCCAAGTGCTACAGGGCTGGCGTCTGCTATGACCCGTGTTCTCTCTTGAGGGTCGTAGTAGCCTAGGGTTTCGATGCTGCTCAAAGATTCTTTCAATTTAAGAAATGCTACATTTTAGTTTATTAGCCAATGTTTTCCAATTTTTCCGTGTTTACCCAATTTGAGGCGTAACAACTGTCTCAGTGGTTCGGTTATGGTGGCTAGATTAGGAATCCACTTACCAATATAGTTGACCAACCCAAAGAAACTTTGTAGTTCCTCTATTGAATTTGGTGTTCGAAAAGATTTGATAACTGACATATATTTGTCCAATGGCTTCATGCCCTTTTCTAGAAATGAAAGTTGTGATATATCGTGAATTCTTCAATTTGGTGAAAAGCATTTCTAATATCCAGTCTAGAGAATAAATTAGCTTTTCGGAATTGTGTTGAAAGTTGGTCCATGGTCGGTAACGGATGATTTTCTCTTATAATTGCTTCATTTGCCCTTCTCATATCAATACAGATCCTTATTTCCCCATTAGGTTTCAATACTGGAACCATAGGTGAAACTCATTTGGACGGCATATCCACCGGTTCAATTATATCGGAATCCACAAGTTCCTCAATTTTATTGTTTACTTTGCTTTCAAGTGGAATTGGGATTCTTCGATATGGTTGAACGATTGGTTTTACATTTTCATCGATGGGTATGTTCACCAACACATTTTTGAATTTAGGAAAATTGGATACGTGATTGATATGAAAATCTGTTCCAATACGTAGTACCCCTAAAGACTTCGCAGTGTTCCTACCCAGTAGATTTTTTGAGCCATTTTTCACCACATAGAATGTAGTGCTTATAGTTTTACCATTTATTTTGATTTCGGCGTCGAAACAACCTAAAATGTCTAATGGCTTTTTGCTAGCGTATGCCATGAACACTTTTTCAGGATTCTTGATTTGGTTGAATACCTTCACTTTTGAAGTCTTTAGTTGTTCCCACCTTTTGTCGCACAATATATTACAAGTACTACCTGAATCAACTACCATTTCAACAGGAATTCCAGCTATAGAGCACACCAGATCATAATCACGATCGACGTGAAATACATAGTCCACTCGATCATCATCTTTATCATCACGCTTCGGTCTTGAGTATCTTGATTTCTTGTCCGTCTGATGATGTTTTTGTATTGTCTTCCAGGATGATTTTCTCTTGCTCGCTCTAGTTTTGCATTGTTGATGAATGTGCCCAGCGAAACCACACTTGCTGCAAATGGAGTTTATTTCTGGACAATTTGAAGCCAAATGTTTGGTTGATCCGCAACGGTAGCAAGCTTTGACTTCTGTTCGATGGTATCTTCCTTCCTGTTTTTCATTTGGTTTTCGCTTTTTTGAAATTTCATTTATTTCTTCAGGACGACTTTCTCTTTCATTGAATTGCTGTAACTGTCTTTCAACCGTTTCGAGTGCAATTGCTTCTGCAACAATTGTATCTAAATTGATGGTATCGCCTATAGCGAGGATTTTCTTTTTCAACTCGGTAGACTGACATTTTTCGACTATCTGGTCGATGAGGTTCTCTTCTTGATTAGCAAATTTGCATTTCGTCGCTTGATTTCTCAATCGTATAAGGAATTTTTCAAATTTTTCATCACTTTCCTGCTTTATCAGACGAAAAATATGTCGCTCGTATACTTTGCTCTGTTTTGGAGAAAAATATTGATCGAGTTTTTCCAATGCTACCTTGAACACATCAATGGTGCCCTCTTCGGTACTTTCATTCTCAGATACGTGAGCTCCTGGCAAATTATAATAAATGTCTTGCAAGCCTAAACCTCCAGTGTGCAATAGGGTAGCTCTCTTCTGTGAAGAGTTTTGGATTTTGGCGGCTTCTAAGTAAACTTCTAGGCCTCTCTTCCATTTTTCCCATTTAATTCCAACGAACCCAATTTCACCATCACAGTTGAACGGTTCTAGTGGTGTCATATTGGCCATTTCAGGATTCTGTAATTGAAAATCTATGTGTCAAATTCATAGATTCAATTCATTATAATAATGCTGCGATTGAGAATCTATGTGTCAAATTCATAGTTCATTTCCAAATTTTGTGGAAATCTATGTGTCAAATTCATAGGTTCCATCTATCATAGCTACCTTTCTCATTCGTAGTATGAATTCGAATTTATGTGACTTTTTCATAAATTCTGTTTCCATATGCTTGTATTTTCCCATGTATCCTATTCATGGTCACAATGTTTCTATTTTGCCATGTATCGTATTCACGGACTCTATTTTGCCATGTATCGTATTCATGGACTCTATTTTGCCATGTATCGTATTCATGGACTCTATTTTGCCATGTATCGTATTCATGGACTCTATTTTGCCATGTATCGTATTCATGGACTCTGTTTTGCCATGTATCGTATTCATGGACTCTATTTTGCCATGTATCCTATTCATGGACTCTATTTTGCCATGTATCGTATTCATGGACTCTATTTTGCCATGTATCGTATTCATGGACTCTATTTTGCCATGTATCCTATTCATGGTCTCTATTTTGCCATTGCTGTTATAAATTATTGTAAATGGTTTTCCTACCTTTAATCCTCGTCGCCATTATGTGGTGTCTATTTATTGTGTCTCTCCTACACTCGATGTAGAGTGTTAAATGAAACAACTATTTCCTATTTGTCCACCCTCACTTTGTCACGGTCTGATATCAACTGCCACATTCATCAATGCTATCTTCAACGTGACTCAGTGAATGCGAATATCTTTATTCATTATATAATCCAATACACTACAGTAACGAAAAATGGATAATTGTCAATGAAATAAACAGAATTAAACTGATAATTTGTAAAGAAGCAAATTCACTTATAGAACTATAAAGAATTGAGAATGGATTACAGAATTATTTATTGTAAACAAAAATTAAATATTCATTTCATAGGTGTTGTTCAAAGCATTAACGAACTGCTTCTTCAAAGTTTCCATAGTATCTGATATAAATATCATGTATGTCTTTTTTTGGTAATGCAAATTTCGGAATGCTACCGTCACGTTTGATCAGGGATAACAGTTATTTATGTATCAAGGGCGTAAAATAGGCTTTTATGGACCGCAGCGGGCTATTTAACACGCCTAGGTTCATAAAAGCAAGTTACGCCCGAAATACATATTATGCACGACCAGTATATTTTATTGTAAATACCTCTTCACCTCTCAAGCATGATAGGAATAAAACGGTTCTTTTATACCTTTTGAACACATTTAAAATAATTTTTGCTAGGTCATGATGTTCCTCTCGAAAAAGCATTACATGAGAGTGTTTTTACTTTTTCTCTATCTCTTATAATAACTTTACAATTTGCTCATGATCCAGACTGGTGGGTGAATAAATAGGCTAGTAGCCATATTTGCTGTCAATACAGGCAATAGTCATTACGAAATTCATTCCAGTGACTAAGAAAGTGTGAATTGTACTCCACCAGAAATTAGTAAAGCAGCTGAGGATGCGAATAATTAATTATTTTATTTTTCACTTGATCGTTACTGCTTTATAATACCTTGGCAACGGTTGCTATTAACAGACCCATAACGCCAGGGGCGTTATGGAGGGCATTTTGAATCATAACGCCCGCTAAATGTTTTATTCTGTAGTTCAATAAATTAATTACTCAGAAAAGTTTTATTTATAACTGTACATAAAAAAGGGACTAATTATTATTATGAACACAACAGTTTTTAGTTTCCTCCACTAACAAGCTTGTCAATTCTTACAAAAATGCAGCGTCGTTTTATTAAATAAACAACCCTTAGCAACCTCTTCAATGTTTCCATGGCAATTGCATAGAAGCTCACTTGTGCTCAGTTGCCGACCAGAACGCAGTAAATACTATGAGAAAAAATTTATGAAGTAAACAACGTCGTTTAAGATAATTTTTTCGTGAAAAATAAAATCTTGTATGCACCACGAGCGTTACTAGATCCTAACGCCCGGAGGGTAACATTCACCCGAGGGCCTTTGGCCCGAGGGATGAATGTTGCCCTATATAATGTTGGATCTATATAACGCACTTGGTACATAAATAGCTATATCGAGTTATTGACTATTTTACCGCCCGCCGGGCGTAAAATGGCACGAGGGTGGTAAAGTAGAATATACGAATTCGGTTAAATGCGCATTCAGAAGTTTATTCCTTCGAAAATTTTCAACATTATTTCTATTTTTTCAGTTATATTCAAGAAAGTGAATTTTTGGAAAATCCATTTTATTTTGTTTCTACGTTATTATTAAAGACAGAAATACTGACAATACTCAGCAATTTTATTGAGTATACTCATGCGAAGTAAAGGTATATTGTGGTGTGGATGTGGTTATATTGTGGTGCAGAGAATTTGAGGATCTGGAATTCTGAATATGTTTATGAAATACAGAATACTGAAACCGTAAGATATACGAAATTAGCTTGATGAGGGCTAAGTTAATTGCTTGATTCTATGCTCAAAATGTAAAGGAATTCAAAAAATTTCGACTGCTTCCGTAGATTCCGTAGGATAGACGAACATTCTTTCTGCTCTCATTCGAAAAGATCATTCAAAATTAATAAATCATTCTTATTCTTAATTTTTCCTCCCTACAAGATGACATCCTCAAATTTGAAATCCGACTTCCCCCCATTGAGTTAGCATGATGATCTCTTTTTTAAATTCAGACCCAATAACTTTTTTCAATTTTCGTGGTGCCTGAACACGAGATAAATTTTTCTCTTCACTTCACAAACCAGCATAAAAAACATTTTTTTTTTGTTAAAATGAATATTTCCACTCAAACAAGATCACCAAAATCGGTAGGGTAGACGGGAATGACGCTCGAACTAAAAACCCTATTCTTATGAAAAAAAGTCCATCAAGGATCATCGAAATCATCATCAGAATTTCTTAAGAAACGTTGAAATAAAAATCCAATATGTATCATTATTAGATCCAGGGATCAACGAGTCGGTAAAAACCGATTAATCTTGTTTTTTCTGTAATGCGTGGAGCAAAAAAATTAAATTAGAGTATTCATTAAGCTTGAAATTGGTCCTGAAATATCATTTTATTGAATCGCAAGAAGTGGATTTTCAAAAATGGCTCTGCTGAGATCGCCCGAAGCTAGCAAAGCCACAGGTTTTTCTATGAAGGAAGGGACCAAAAAAGTGGAGATCAATGAATGAATAAAGTTCTAAAATTCTAAAAGCTCTAAAATTCGGCTACTGAAAATCACCAAAATTATTGTCTTTTAAGAAATAGTTCTGCTGAGTTCGGCCGAAGACTTAGGTTTTTCTACAAAGAGAAGAGCAAAAAATTAGGGAATATAGGGTAATGAAATATCCTAAAATGAACATAAAATTATTTGACCCATCCCGAGTAAAAATTTATGTGTGGCTTTGCCAGCTTCTTAAGTACCAAGGCCTTAAGAGGTATCCAAGGATATATTTATTTGGTTTTTATTTCATTTTATTTATAGCCATCATTTATAGCGTTCTTTATTATTTTTCACTAGGTCAGTTGCTCCTTCCAGATCTTTATTGACGGAGGATTCTATATATTTTCTATTATGTCATATTCCCCTATTTTTTCAAGGTTATTCTTTGAATTTCAATTTATCACATTTAAAAAAAAAGGAAAATAAATAACTCAGTCATCTCCACAACATTATTAGAATAATCTAATATAACAAGGTAGAAAACGATAACGATATAAATGAATAAAAATACAAATATTTCTTTCTTCGAACATGCGTTTATGCTCCCAACGAGACAAACACGCCTGACAACCTGTAGACCGGTTTCGGGCTTATTGGCCCTCATCAGTACAGGGTAGTCAACCGAGTAGAGATCCTGAGATCTCTACACGAGGCGAGGTCTGAATCGATGGAAGAAGAAAGAAATATTTGTATTTTTATTCATTTATATGAATTTATGCATAGACTACGAGTGGATATAATTCAATAATTTGCGTGGTATTTGCCAGGAACGTAGTTGTTTTCTGCTCGTTTTCTACCTTGTTATGTTAGATTATTCTAATAATGTTGTGGAGATGATTTTGAGTTATTTATTTTCCTTTTTTACACCAGCACTCCACTTAGAGTTTTTGGCTATTCCCTTTGATTTATCATATTTTAATTTCGATTACGGAATTCTGGAAAGAATGAATGAAAACAACGTAGGTGCTTGCCTCCTCGAAGCGGTACCATATCAACACTCCAAACCGAAATTACACTGAATTATCTTGATGGATTGCTCTCGTTTAGCAGATCACTGATAATCTGGATCGTTTGTGTAGCATTTATTTACACTGCTCTTTATCTTAATCGCTATTACATTTTCCTCGTTATCACATCCATTACAAAATCTGACCTATGCTCGATTCAAACACCACTAACAGTACAAACCGAATTCGGCCAAACCAGACCTCACTTCGGTAGGTCGACCACAAAAACAAACTAAAAAAAAAAACAATCGCGCGTAAATCCACACTTACTATTGCCAGGTTTGTTTGTGGTTGCGTATTTTTTCCAGCTCGGCCTCAATCAGGACGCTCGGAAAACAAGCCATATCGCGGTTTTGAAGGATGGATGTGTGACTCCTATAATATTCGACATTGTACGTGAGCGTTATACAAAGTGTTCGGTGCTAGCGGTATATGAAGGTGCTAATTGTGCAGTCTACTTTAGTGGGATCGCGTTTTGCTTTGTCGCGTTCGGTTCTGAGATTTGTGCTGTGAAGACGGCGTGTTTAGTGATGTGAAGCAGGAATTTCTTGATGCCCACGAAGTCGGTTCGATCGCAGACAAGGAAATATTGTTAACAAATCGCTGTTTACCGGAATTTCATCATCTTGGAGAACCTGCATGATTGTAAAACCTGGCCGATTTCAATGAAATGCTGACACATGCTTCTGAACGAACATCTTGCGATAAAGAAATTTCAGCGAAAAATAGTTGAATAGTTATCGGGTTCCACCGAGGGTTTCACCTTGTACCACCTGAACAAAAAATTGTAATGAACATTTTGGCGGTCTCGACTACTTACGAAGATATGATGGCTTTTCTATAGGATAAGAAAAACGAGCATTTGCGCAAATTTTGCTCATAATTTACCCTTTACAGCACAAAGTATACAGGGTGCCTGTTTTTCGAGCTCAACCATGGGGATCTCAGTTATTATAAGATATACTAGATCGGTAAAATTGGGGCAAAGTTTCCGCAAAGCAAAATTTCATGTATCGTTTTTTCGTTTTTGAAATATTGGAAAAAGCGGAAATTTGTAGTTTTCGTTTTTATTTTTTCAATCGAAAACGAAGCGAACTAGACATTTTAACTAGGATGTTCTAGTGGCAATTCTTCACAAGGAATCTAAATCTGTCCTCGTATTTTCCATTGCGTTCTTGATGTCAGAGATAAAATACCCACTCAACTTTGGATTTTCTTATGGTCGCCATATTGGATTTTTACGTATCACTCGATATGTTCGAATCTTACAGGCTGGTCAAAATGGACAGGAATTCGTTCTTACGAAGAGTACTTTGAAAACAATAACAAAAATGTTGTTTAACAAACTAAATTCTACTAGTTCAATTGAATTACATAAAAAAACAAGGTTATTTTGAATCAGGAACGACATTTGAGGTTATAAAAGATTTTTCTATCTCTATAAAGTTAGCAAAACCAATTGCGAGGAGATCAATGAAACCTATTCCAATAATTGTCGAGAATTTTTTTTATATGGGGTGGCTGTGCTAACTTAATATTATAAGTTAGCACAGCCACCAAAATAAAAAGACAAGTGAGCATCGTATATATTTTTTCTGGTTATCAAAAATTGTCGAGTAATTGTCGAATTCCGTTCAACGTGAAAAATTGCCCAAAATATTTTTTTTCGGCAACTGTCCGGAAAGTACGTACTTTCCAGACGATTTTTTTTTGAGAAAGTGGCATTTTTCCGGCCTAGACCGGGAAGTATGTACTTCCCGGACTAGGCCGGGAAGAATCACATCGTTGTTGTCATTGTAAATATGAAAATCTTGGTAGTATGGTTTTGATTAGCTAGAAAATTAGCTAACATTCAAAAATTATCAGATGAAAACAATCAATGTGAAACGGAAACTTTACCTTCTTGTTCTGACTTCAACAAAAGGCACTTAAATATACCAAGCATTTCAAACAAATTGAATCCATTCAATATTAACAATTGTTCTAATTTTAATATAAATATTAATATAAATAAGAATTGAAATGTTTCTAAATTTTGTTCTAATGAAGAAATGTGTTTCTTTGATTTGTTATTCTACACGGTTGCCGAAAAAATTGTGTACGCAACACGCCCGAAAACAGTTTTTTTGGACTCGCAGACTACCAGGACTCGCTACGCTCGTCCTAGAATTTTGTCCACTCATCCAAAAAAACAGTATTTTCCGGACTTGTTACGTAAATTACTATTTATAGCATATCCCATTTTCCAAAGATTTCCTTGAATCCTTGGAATTTTCGAGTAGCTGGCAACACCGCGCTAATATTTCGACCTATTGCGAGTGTTTTAGTGTAGATATTTGATGAATATCCAAATTTTTTTCAAGAAAAATGAAATTGGTAGGTATATGGTATATAAATTAGCTTAAAATTGAGTTTCCAGCATTGCAGACTCGAGTCCAGCCTTCAACTTGATTGAATATTTTTTCAGATCGGTGGTAGCTCACGAAGTATTGATTGAATAAGCAAAACATATGTGTCGTAAAACCCTCGATTTATCAAAAGCAAAAATCTACCATTAGGTACTTAGAGGAATTTCTTATTCACAACCGGCGTACACACCTGTAACTTTGTGAACATTTCTTCTACTCGTCCAGAAGTTGATTAAACAATTGTCGGATGAACAGAACATATTTGTCGTGAACGAAAATCTCTCGTCGCTACTTTAGTTTTTTTTTAATATGGTGTGGCTGTGCTAACTTAATATTAAGTTAGCACAGCCACCAATATTAACAGACAAGTGAACATCGTATATCTTTTTTCTGGTAATCAAAAATTGTCGAGTGATTGACGAAATCCAATGAAGGTAAAAAAGTGCCCAAAACATTTTTTACACCATTTTTCCAAATTATTTCTTGAATCTCGAGTAGCAGGCAACACCACGATAATACATTTTACGAGTGTTTTAGTGATATAATCGGTTATAATTGAGAACTATAATTTTTTTTTCAGAAGAAATTAAATTGATAGGTATATTGTTTGAATACTTTCAGACCAGAGTTATAAAAAGTTGTCGACTTAATATTGAGTTTATATAGCCACCCCGTATAAAAAAACTAAAGTAGCGACAATTGATTTTCGTTCACGACAAATATGTTCTCTTCATCCGACAATTGGTAGATGAATTTCTGGATGAATAGAAGAAAAGTTGTAGCCACCTACTCTAAATTTCCACGGATGCAAGGGAATACTTGAAAAAATGTGGATATATTATGCTATAAAAAAAGTTTTTGCTGATTTCATACGTCAAATAGGTTTCGACAATTACTCGACAATTTTTGGTAACTAGAAACAAGATATACGATGTTCACTTAATTTTTTATATTGGCGGCTGTGCTAACTTAATATTAAGCTAGCACAGCCACTTCATATAAAAAAAACTAAAGTCGCGACAATTGATTTTTGTTCACGACAAATATGTTTTGGTCATTCGACAATAATTGTTAGATGAATTTCCGAGTGGATAAGAGGAGAATCAACCAAGTTACAGGGGTGTATTCTTGTGTATTGCTGATAATTTCGACTTTTTTGATTATTCATCATTTGAATGCAGCTTTTTGGTGTTGATGAATCCAAGGTTTCACGACAAATATGAATCAGTCGTTCGACAATAAACTATCAGATCAGAGTTAAAAAAAGTTGTAGATTTGGTATTGAGTTCGCATAGCCACCCCGTATAAAAAAACTAAAGTAGCGACAATTGATTTTCGTTCACGACAAAAATGTTCTGTTCATCCGACGATTGTTTAATCAACTTCTGGATGAGTAGAAGAAATGTTCAAAAAGTTACAGGTGTGTACGCCGGTTGTGAATAAGAAATTCCTCTAAGTACCTAATGGTAGATTTTTGCTTTTGAGAAATCGAGGGTTTTACGACACATATGTTTCGCATATTCAATCAATACTTCGTGAGTTACCACCGATCTGAAAAAATATTCAATCATGTTGAAGGCTGGACTCGAGTCTGCAATGCTGGAAACTCAATTTTAAGCTAATTTATATACCATATACCTACCAATTTCATTTCTTTCGAAAAAAATTTGGATATTCATCAAATATCTACACTAAAACACTCGCAATAGGTCGAAATATTAGCGCGGTGTTGCCAGCTACTCGAAATTTCCAAGGATTCAAGGAAATCTTTGGAAAAATGGGGATACCGGGTGTTTCACAGTGGATGGAACATTAGAAGTATCTGGAGAACAGAAAGACAGATAATTTCGAAAATTTGTGGGCGTCGATAATCAAACTTGCTCTATCCGTCTAAAATATTTTCATCAATACAGTGTTGCCGCTTCTATCGAAAAGTAGCAACAACTTTGTTATTTCAAATGGAACACCCTCTATTTTATTCCATTTATAGATTCTTCCTGAAGAGCTTATTCCGTCCATATATCATACTTGGGGAATAGCGAGAAAGATTACAGAGATATAGGGTGTGAAAAATCGAGATTTTTCAAGTTTAGGAATTTTTTGTGTCGAAACTATTCATTTCGGCTCCAAACGGCTCACATGTCCCTATCTTAACTTTTCATTTACTATCTACTGACATTTAATAGAAACAAATAGAGGGTGATACAAAACTCAAAATTCTGAACCACCCGTATTTGTTTCAATTAAATATCAATCGATAGTAAATGGAAAGTTGAGATAGGGACATGTGAGCCGTTTTGAGCAGAAATGATTAGTTTCGACACAAAAAATTCCTATAGTTGAAAAATCTCGATTTTTCACACCCTATATCTCTGTAATATTTCGCGCTATACCCAAAGTATGATAGATCGACGAAATCAGTTCTTCAGGAAGAATCTAAAAATGAAATAAAATACAGGGTGTTCCATTTGAAATAACAAAGTTGTTGCTACTTTTTGATAGAAGCGGCAACGCCGCAACGCTGAAAGTATTTTGGATCGATAGAACAAAACTGATTACCCACGAAACCAAATTTTCATAATAATCCTAAATCCTGTTCTCCAGAAACGTTTAACCAACCATCGACCGTGAGTCACCCGTATATGCTATAAAAAAATATTTTGGGCAATTTTTCACGTTGAACGGAATTCGACAATTACTCGACAATTTTTGATAACCAGAAAAAGTATATACGATGCTCAATTGTCTTTTTATTTTGGTGGCCGTGCTAACTCAATATTAAGTTAGCACAGCCACCCCATATAAAAAAACTAAGGGCGCGACAATTTCTTTTTCTTCACGACAAATTCTCGACAATTATTCGACAAGTGGTTTTGCTAACTTTATAGAGGTGGTTTTTCTTCGCAAAAAAAAGATGCTCGAATATTCCACCATTCACTTATTGACACAATTTTATTATTCATCCCGAGTTCTGAATAGCTCATTCGATAGGTACCTACATTTCCAAGAATCATACCTTTTAGAAGAAAGAATACTGGATTATTGTTCATGGGGAATGAAGAAAGATTTCTTAAAATTGTACCCATCGATGATATTGTTGAGCTGGGAAGAAGAACGAGTGAAATTGTGTCTAGAAGAGAATGGTGGAGTATTCAAGGATCTCTTATAACTTTGTTATGTATTTGATAATTTTGTTTCGTTTTGCGGAGAAAAAACTTCTAGCTTTCCTGTCAAGTTCGTTCCTAACTTGAAATCTTAGTTTTTAAGAAGGTAAGCTTGACAAAAATGTGAACGTTTCTTATCTTCAATTGAACTACCAAAATTTAGTTTTCAACAAAATTGCTGGCGTTATTTTCAGAGCACTCTTAGTAAAAATGATTTTTTCTCAATTTTTACTAGCATGTAAAATTCAAACATATCGTGTGTCACATAATTGTATTCAAAAGTCCAATATGACACCCATAAGAAGAACTAAAGTCGACTGTTGTATCTCTGACATCAAGAACGCCTTGGAAAATACGATGACAGATTTAGATTCCTTGTAAAAAAGTGCCTTGAGAACGTCCTAGTTAAAAACGTCCAGTTCTTATGGTTTCGCTCGAAAAAATAAAACATTTTTTTTTATTTATTCAAAAACTATAAATGATACATAACATTTTCTTTCACATGGTTAAGCTCGAAAAACGGGCACCCTGTATAACTTTAATCGTCTGTTAAATTATTTATGCAACCGGCCCTCAGTCTATAGAAAAAACTTATTTGGAAGACTGGTAGGTATGCAGACTCTATTATAATTTTACAAAATATTTGACGTATCGATATCATACTGTTTATATCTATATGTATTCATTTATCTATTGTAGCTTTTGGATATAATTATTCAATTTGTGTACACTGCTCGTCAATGAGATTTTGTATCTCAAACAGTGAATACCAAGATGCATACACAATATTTTTCTCTCTTGATGTTGTTCTGGTTGAGAATTACCTATTTAAAGAAAGTTTCCCATGAACTTTGACATGGTATAAAAATACTTCTTCGATACGATCGTTCAAAAAATTGCTACTTTTGGCAGTATCTATACTGTGCACATCGAGGTGCACATAATATAACTTTTTTGTATTAGTGTAAAAAGTTATTTTGGTTCACGTATGAACATAGTAACAAAGTTCTAAGCAAAGCATCTGAGACGCAGAAACAGAAACCGAATTCAAAGAATTACTAGAAATGCAGTTTTTCCATCTATTGCCATAGTAAATGGTGAATTGTCTTATTCTATTCCTCATGAAATTCACTCTGAAATTCCATTTCGGGATTTAAAGTGTATGTTCCGATACGTTTCAATCTAAAAGTATGAAGTTAGTATTGGTTTTTCTTTTTCACGGAAAATTCCTCTTTTCTAGCTGTTTGTGTTCGGAAACATCTGTCAAAATTTCGTTGAAATTGGTAAAGTTTCACTATGATGCAAATTTACTTTTCGACTCTGAGGCTTTTTCATGATTTATATAGGGTGACTCATCGAATACTATTCCTTGCGAGACTACGTGAAAGCGATTTTTAATTTATCGATTACATATAATATACAGTGTGACCCATTTGTCATCCTGTGAAATCGTTTGTGCCCAAAAGTTTTCATTTGAGTTATGTATGAAAAAACTACATATATTTCAATTCATATAATGTGAAAAGCAATTTGTACCAGATGAAATTGTATATGAAAATTATGTAAATCTTGTAATAGGTACCTGGCGTACGCACTGATGATGACTTAACAGTCGAAAGCGCTTTGCTATGATTTTTGTATGGAATGCAAATCTGGGTATTTCAAAAGGAATATCTCGTCTTGTCCATTTAAATGTTCTGTGTCATGGCAGATTTGTCGATAGTGTTTCTTTCTCCCGCCGCATGGTGTCGCTAATTCCAAGTGTCTCTTGGTACGCGGCTCACTGCGTAGAAATAGACGAGTGGATATTGCACAGAGGTTCAGCTTCCAGTGGAGATCTCACTGAATTAAGGGTCTCTATTCGGTTGACTACCCTGCACTGATGAGGGCCAATAAGCCCGAAACTGGTCTGTGGGTTGTTAGGCGTGCTTGAAAGAAACATTCGCACTCTGAATTCACAGTGTGAATCGTTGCATATAATTCAATGTTTTACGTGGTATTTGCCAGAAAAGTAGTTGTTTTCTGCCAGTGGTCTACCAGTCATTCAAACTGCGTTTGATTTTCAATTGGACAAGGCAACATATGTCTTTCTTTCAATTTATCTTGAACTGTTTACTTCCGTAACTTATTTAGTTATCATTATCTTCTTGTTTCTGTTTCTGTATTCTTTAGACACTTCTTGGTCTCATTTTTTTTTCTAAAATCTGATGTTCAGCTATGGCATTGGTGTTTCCTATCAAAAGGGTTCAATTTTGGACCAGCCTTTTGATGAAACTGCTAATTTCTCACAACCATATTGAAAAATAAATCTCGATATGCCATCTAGGAAAAATCTCGTTTTATGGAAACCAAACTTTCCTATTCTGATTGATTTCGAGTCATATAAATAATTACTTACTTGAATCACTGAACTGAAGAAGATATTCTCAACATATCTTATTGCACAATAATCATTCTTTTTCTCAGGCATAACCATGTATATATTTTTTGAAAAATCTACCTATTTTCGAGTGTTCTTCATTGATACTAGTTCACACTGAAATTTTAGTTTATGACATTTATTCTCCTATTGAATAGAAGGAAGGATAGATTGATAATCGGATTGATACAAGTTGCAGATTATTCTGATAATTATTCGTCACTAGATATATCTCTAGATATATCCATATCAGCACTTGGAATGTACCAGAAACATCTGAGGAACCTGGTTTTATGAGTGTATCCCCGATCTCGCTGATTAGGGATGATACAGAAGGAAGTCGCATTTGGCATGTACCCAATGCGAAAAAAGTCTTAACGTTATCAGGCTGGCACAATCACCTTTTGGAATGATCATAATTGCAGGATCTTTTTTTTTATTGCCCTGCGCCGATTTTTTTATATTAATTCTCATATAAGCACAATATTCAACATTCAACTTCATACAAGATTTGATCATAGAATGGACTAGGTACTCAAGTTGCCTTATGGAACTATTATTATACCAGACTACAGCAGAATATGTCCAATATTTTATACTCCATATTATAGGTGAATTTTGAACTTGATTAATTTAAACTTTTTTAATGGAATCCTATCACTGGAATTGACCGAGAGGCACACCATCACAGTGATATTATCGTTGAGAGTTGAATAAGACCGTTGAAGTCTTGGTTGTAGTGGCTAAAGCTGTGCTATTTTCCTGAAATCAATATACAGGGTCACTCACGGTCGACGTTTCTGGAGAACTGGACGTAGGACTGTTCTAAAAATTTGGTTTCTTGGGTAATAGTTTTGTTCTATCGATCTAAAATATTTTCAGCGTTGCGGCGTTGCCGCTTCTATCGAAAATTAGCAACAACTTTGTTATTTCAAATGGAACACCTCAAATTTTGTTACTTTCCCAAATTCTTCCTGAAGAGCTGATTTTGTCGTTCTATCATACTTGTGGTATAGCGGGAATGATTACAGAGATATAGGGTGTGAAACATCAAGATTTTTCAACTTTGGAAATTTCTTATGCCGAAACTATTCATTATAGCTCAAAACGGCTTACATGTCCCTATCTCAACTTTCCATTCACTAACTACTGACATTCAATAGAATCAAATACAGGACGTTGCAAAACTCGAAATTATGAACCACCCTGTATTTGTTTCAATTAAATATCAATCGATAGTGAATGGAATGTTAAGATAGGGACATGTAAGCTGTTTTGAGCAATAATGGATAGTTTCGGCACAAAAAATTAGTTCTGGGAAAACTGAAGATCGCCATATATAGTAAAAAGATTTTTTAATGCGTTTATGACAACCAGTGACCGATTTTTCTCTAGAAATCTCAATAGTTATCGAAAATAAAACAAAAAGGAAAATAGTTGGCAATAGGCTAGGATAACAGCCTGAAACAGACTGAGATTTATGGTGTGACCAAAGTTTTTGTCCGTATTTCAGAAATAATTTTGTCAGCTTAACGTTATAAGGTTGAAATTTGTCAATGATAATAAAATGAACATTAAACTATGATCAATGCAAAATTAGAAAATATGGTATCTTCTGAATAATTTTGAATATCGAAATGACATTCCATGCATTAAATTGATAGAACAGAATACGAAATCAATGAAAAACGATACTCATAGCAGATGTTTCTTTCTAACCGTTCGACTCTTATTATTGCAAATTGGTCATGGAACAAACATAACACTTTGTATGTCATGTTCGATTATAACGATTCAGTCCACTCTTTCTAAGCCTTGTATGGAATTTGAAATCGTTAAACTGTATTTTTCGGAAGTTTCATGAGATGAAACTCCAACTCCCTAAACTCCATCAAGTACCTACGTCATATACCTTGATATTACATCATTCGATATACATTTTCAGCTGAAACTTATGAATTTGATGAAAAAACAAGTCACCCTGTATGTCGTGCTACGCAGCGAAATTCGAATTTTTTTGTAGCTACAATTTGATTCGATTGATAAGCATATATTCCAATGTTTCCACTCCAGTTCCTCATATATCTTTAAAACGATTCTGGCTATAATCCACTATTATAAGAGCTCGACTGAAAGGCAAATTTTGGAAATCTAGAACCAGGAAGCCCTGCGTGTGAAGCTTGAGGACTTTCCAATTTCTCCTTGTAATAAAACGCGACTGATTCGGGCCTCAATTCTCGACGTTCTGTACTGGTTCTCCATTCAGTGAAGTGTATTTCAGCTTTTGATTTTACGAATTGAAGAAATATGGAGGGACAACTGAGCAAAGACAAAAAGGCAAGATTGCCTCCACCAATAATAATAGGTGAGTTGAAAATTTAATGTATTATTGTTCCACATGTATATGTGTATATTATTCTGAAAAAATATGGTTTATATGTCCAAAAAACCCAAAACAATTCGATTTTCAATTTGGAATATTATTCTGCAATGCACAAATTTTATCCTTGAAAAGCTATTGCAACCTCTAATTTTGTGAATGAAAATTCAGTTTGCATCCCAAAACGGGGTCGGAGAAAACGGAAAAATCTACTTACTTCCCTCGGAAAATTGGGGATTCGCAGATGGAAGGGAAGGAAATTTTATGCCTCATTATTATTATGGAGAGAAATTCGAAATTGTTTGAATCTGCATATTCAATTGAATTCTTCATTTTCTTTTCAAATGACCGAAATATTCTTTCTGTACCGACAGGAAAAAATACTAGTCTAAGATTCAGTATAAGAAATATATACCCTCATCTGTTATTTGGTAATGACAAAGATTATATGATACATTGATTAATCTCACATGGGTTACCTAGCCAGATCTCGGACCAATACTGTTGAATAATATTATCTTTGATCAACTTTTTTTGATAATAACCGAAATTTAGTAATTTATTTATGATATAGCGAACATTCACAATTTTTTTTATTCTCATAATTTTCATCGGATTCAAAAATCACCAACCGATCTGATATTCTATTCTTAACTTCCCTGATAGCTACTCGAAACCAAGAAGTCACGAAAATATATTTCATAAAAGTTAAGTGGCGCTTGATTATTTCCTAATTTTTTTTATTTGAGTTAGCAGGTTTTCAAATTAACGAACCCATAGTGTTCTCCGACCAAAAGCTGCGCCGTTTGCATGTAACGATAATCATTCTTGATTATTGAATTTTTAATATCTGAAAATAAAATAGGCTACAATAATTCATCTCAAGGTTTGTTCAATGAAAAACATTGTATTGCATAATTCTACCTTTTTCTATTGCATGAGTGTAAAATAATTTTTCGAATAGATGTGTTTGAGTTGAACAATACGAAAAATCCTGTCACTGAAGCTAGTAAGCGTTGCAACATAATTTTTGAAAATACACGCATTTTCCCATACATTCTCCCAACTTTTCAAGAAGACAATTCGTTTATATGTATTTTCCTTCAACCTCCAAGCAAGTGCACAACTTTCTAGAATCACAGCTACGCCACTGTGCGCGGCATAGAAGCCAAGATTCTTCTTTGTTTTCGCCTGACAACAGCGAAGAATAATGAATTGCGAAATGTCAACATGTTCATGTTGATACAGGAAGTTAGGTTCCTTCATAATGTGTATCAACGTCATCTTGTTGTCATGGGTAAACATTCTCTGATGTCTCGGTAGTTCAGTCTCAGTCAACGTTATGAGTTGACGTGAATAACAGAGATCAACAAGCTGATGTTTAGCTATTGTCTTATGCTCGAAAATGCACACTGAATAGTGATACGGAATGATCGATTCGAATTTGATTTATAGAATAATCTATCCAAATGTGCATGTATTTGTATACGATGATTTATTAACGAATTTGCTGTTAGATACCAACCCAACGCAAGAACAATAATTGATGGGATGACATATTTCGAAGAGCCTTAGTAATTATTGGAATTGTCAGATTTATGGAACTTCAATATATATTTTGTTCATAATAGATGGTTTCAAAACCTGTTTCTACAATATTGAAGAGTATGTAGTCATTATAATTTAGCCTGTAAACATCATAACATTTCAATTGAATTGAGAAAAGGAAAAGGTTGAATCAGAAAATAATTTTGGAATAGGTAATTCAAGAAAAATGCCACATCACTGCTGTCAGTCATATACAGTGTGACCCATTTTTAATGGAAACACCCCCCTAAAATTTGAAGTTGTAAACAGATTTTAGTTCTTTTTTTTTGAATTGTCAAGTACTGAAAGGTCTATCTTGGGACAAAATTTGAAATGTTCATTCCTATTTTCAGGACATACTGCGATATTTTTTCATAGTCGAAAATCGAGACTTTTTATTATTGAAAAAATCACTACGCCACTGGATTCAGAGTGACTCCAAACAGGTGTGACCTAAATTTCACGAAAAAATATTCATTAATAACAAAGTTATAACAACTCAAAAATTCGAAAACTCACACAGCTAACAGTTACAAAAAACACCCTATATCAACAGATATAGCCATTAGAATATTTTTTTATGATTTCTACAATAAAGTGCCGCCAGATGAAAAAAAAAACAAATAGCGTACATTTTTTTCATGAAAATAACGGAATCACATTCACATAATTCAACTGATAATGAAGAAAAAAAAATTAACGTAACTAATTTTTTCATGAAATTTTGGTCACACCTGTTTAGAGGCACTCTGAATCAAGTGGCGTAGTGATTTTTTCAATAAAAAAATCGCTGATAAAAAATCTCGATTTTCTACTAAGAAAAAATATCGTAGTATGCCCTGAAAATTAGAATAAACATTTCAAATTTCGTCCCAAGGTAGACCTTTTAGTACTTGACATTTCAAAGAAAAATTATCAAAATCTGTTGACAACTTCAAATTTTAGGGGGGTGTTTTCATTAAAAATGGGTCACACTGTATATATATAGGTATGGTGAAGAAAAAAGGGAAGTGATTTGGTTACTTCCGCATTCTCTATGATCGAATTGTGAAAATTTATTCATTCAACTCTTTGATTTTCTCACATTTCTTGGCCTATTCTGGTGTGGACTCAACAAGAATATCATAGACGTCCATCATCACCTACAGACGAAAAATACGGATATTCTGGCCCTAACAGAAACACAAGTAACCTCGGCCACCAACAAGGTCCACATGCTTTGTCCTGGTTACGAACTCCATTCTCGATTCAGGTTTAAAGGTGGAGTAGGAGAGTTTGGGACCGAAATACTTTGATATGATGTGGTTCAAGCTAGCTGACACCAAACAGACCTCTGCTGCCTTCACATATCACCTAATGAACCTTCATATAACAACCTTTTCGACTTTGTATCACTCAAAATGGACTTCCAATAGCTGAAATCGCTATCACCCATGGTCTAGAACAACTGGTCGAGCAACCAACTCGCAATCTTGATGTCAACAATCAGTCTGCCAACACACTAGACCTTTTCCTCACCACCATTCCTGATCCATATTGAATAGAAGTTTGTGCCCCATTTGGATACTCTGATCACACCCTCATCACCACAAGCTGCTCTTTCCATATACCATCGAGCAGCACAATACCACCCCGTCTCATGTGGCATTACAATTCGGTCGACTGGGAAGGTCTTCGTATGTTTTTCTCAGCGTTTCCATGAAATAGAGTTTGTTTCTCTTCAGTAGATCCAACACGATGTGGTGACACTACAGACCTATGGCCTATCAATTATTTCAAAGGTCATGGAAAAAGCCATCAACATCGAGCTCATGAAATATCTGGAACACTCAGGAATTGTCAACGATAGGCAATATGGCTTCCGTCATCAGAGATCAAATGGTGACCTGCTCGCTTACGTCCCACATTTAGGGCAGCTATACATTGAAAAATATGGAGAAACTTTAGCCGTGGCATTAGATATTTCCAAGGCATTTGATCGAGTTTGGCACCAGGGACTCCTCGCCAAGCTTCCATCTTATGGTTTGCCCCCTCAGCTGTGTTCTCTGCTTGCTACTTTTCTCTCAAACAGGTCTGTCCATGTAGTGGTCGATGGAGTTTCATCTGATACTCTACTCATAAACGCTGGTGTTTCGCAGGGATCAATTTTAGCACCAACACTATTTCTACTTCACATCAACGATTTGTTGGAAGCAACTTCATGTCCTATACACAGTTTCGCGGATGATAGTACCTTCCATACCGCTTTCTCTTCCAGGGTTCCTATATCGGCCCGTCCAACCAGAAATGAACGAGAAAGAAATGTTAACGAAATAAATATGGACAATTCTCGAGTGGGGATCCAATAACCTCTAGAAAAACCGATCGAAGTCATCCATTTCGATGCTTGGAGTTACTATCAGCAATAACCTTTCTTAGCAAAATCACGTCCATTGCAAAAAATGTATCTCAAAAATTTCTGTTTCGAGCCAAGAGCTATTTCACTCCCAGTTAGCTGCTAATGATCTATAAGGCACAGATCCGACCTGTCCTGGAATACTGTTTCCATATTTGGAGTGCGGCACCTAAACATATCCTGAAAATATTGGATTCTGTCCAAAAAAGGGCAATGACTCGCTTACAAACTCGATCACTTCTCTGGAACACCGTAGGAGAGGGTTGGCGATTTGTCTCTGTTTTATAGGTATTTTCATTGGCGATGCTCTTCTGAAATATCAACAATCGTTCCTCCATTAGCAGTCCCGAGATTAACCCATCAAGTTCAGTCTTCAAACTGTGACATAATGCGGTCTGGCCGCTCTCAGGGATTGTATTTGTAATTCGTAGGGACAGGTGTTTTCAAAAATATACAACATATCTTGTTGATCTCACTAACTTCTTTATTTTTTTGCAAGCTAAAAAAACACATCTGAAACACTTGAAGAAAAATAATCCAAAAAACACACGGTGGAGTGAATAGGGTTTTGAAAAAACCAATGAGGGATAACAATAACATTTTAGTGCTTACCTGAAGTGCAGGCCGCACTACCAAAATATAATTCGAAAAGTACAAAAGCCAGGGAGCACTTCTGCTTACTCAAATAAAGTATTTTCGGGAAAATGTCCCCTCAACTCTCACGGAATTGTATGGGAAAACGCGCCAAATTCATCGGCAGTTGACGGTTGATATCTGATTTGACATTTGACTCAACTAACGGACGGAACAAATTATCACATTGACAACAGAACACGAAAACAACACCACACAGTGATTGGCTGACCATCCGACGGACCGCTACACCGTTACAACACCCTTTCGTGGTCACTCTAGAGACCTGCAGAACGTCCCTTTCCAAAGACTCCTTCATCCAACGAACATCGAGACTTTGGAACTCATTGCCTAGGGAGGTGTTCCCCGAGGCATACCATTTCCAAGAATTCAAGAAGAACACCAACTCCTACCTTCTTTTCCTCGGTTCTCTCAACATCACAGGATATCCCTTTTCATGAGAACCAGGACATAAAAAAATATTTAGTGTATATACTGTATGTATAGATATTGTCGCCAGCCGTTTCCACATTGGTAACTCTGTTTATAAGAATAGAGATAAAAAACCGAAACATTTTTATCCTTCCGCCTAGCGACGGGACTTTTTGTTATTGACGAAAACACGAACTCTCAAACACAAAGTCTTCAAAATATTTCTTACTTCGACAACAAAAAGATTTGTTTTGTCGAAATCGACACAGTTTTTGTCAGTTTGGTGGAAATCCGCCTTAACGATCCTCCAAGGGCCGTTCGATCGCCCATACCAACGGAATGACCCTGTACAGCCGGCACGAGAGCGTCACGAACGCGTTACCTAGGCAACCAACGCCAGCAGAGTGCCTTTCCGTGTAGAACGACCGAAATGAGATAGGTACAAATTGCACGGAAACACGAGGACAGGGCAACGTTTTCGGGGAAAGTTTCGACCTCGGTGCAGAAAGGTCGAAGCTCGGGATCGGTTTGATAGTTCTCTGATGCGGAACCGGCGACACCTAACCCCACTTTTCCGCCGCGAAGCGTACTGAGCAACATATTTTGATTGAGTTACCTCTACTGCTGATGCGGAAACAAGATGAGTAGATTTAGGGGTGAGTACTATTAAGCACAGAGGAGGATACCTATGTATAACCAGGGAGTTTACTCACCGCGTGTGTGTGCGCGCGTGACTTTTTGTCAAAATTAGAAAATTCAACATGGCGGCACCAACATGGCCTGACGTGTTTTGCGATTATGATCCGAATCCTTTGTCGATCTGAATGAACATCTAGTACACGGTATAATATTGTCTGATGGTCACTTTCTCCGTAAGGCAGTGACATCTTCTCATAATGACCGTGAACTATTTTGAACTTGAAATGTCACACTGGGCATATAACCTAACGTTTTTATTGACATTTTGAATAACCAGCTCCTTTTAGCACAGCGAAGCTTTTGTTTCAAGCACAGAATTATTCGATATCATTGATTCATTGATCAGAAAGTCAGGAAATAGAAAAAAAGCATCGTCAGTCAGTGTCAGTGATGTGACTGTGAAAAATGTGTGATGTCACAAAGTAGAGGATGTTCAAAATGTGTTCAAAATTGAGAAACTTAAAATGCGAGGCAAGTGAAAGTATTGGCATATCGATTGTACGATAGTTAATACAATTTTAATAACTTACGTTGAGTTGCATATTTGCTCCACGCATATTTCATTCTCATTGAAGAAGGCAAACAAAACTTAGTCCTTCTTTAAACTAATACCAGACACACTTACATTTATTTGTTTTCAACAATTTGCAGCAGAATAAAATAAGTAGGTATATTGAAAAAATTAAAAAAAAAATACCAAACCCATCGAGAATCGACCATGACGGGAGCTGAACTTTGTGACAGTGTCAAGTTGACAGATCAAAGACTCGTGTTTTCGAAGAACGATACATGTTTTGAATTGTTATTTTTGTATCTAGTGCGCGAAATGCAACTTTGGTGATCAAGAACTGATTTTTCCAGCCGAGTTAAAAAAAATAGTCGAGATCACCAAAGTATTTCGCGCATGAGATGCAAATAAAATTTTTTCTACAAACGTCAAAATATTGGTTCGTGCCAAGTAGTTCGTGCACTGGCTGCACCATTAACATTAACATTGTGAATAATAAATAAAATTAGGTAGTGTTAATTTTTTCACCATTTGAAAGCCTTAATTATTGTTGCACATTAATTAATAAATGATTTCTTGGATACGTTCACCGCTAGGGGGCGTAATAGTTTCGATCGTATGAAAAATTTATTTTTTTTGGAAATTTTCCTATATAAGTTCAGAAATGAATACTTTCACGTTATTGCCAACATAATGATCCATCTTTTTGGAAAACAAAGTTTCATTGTAGGACGTGAAATAAAGGCGAGAGGGAATCCTTAACTTTTTGGGATGTAAATGTCTATAACTTAAGTTTGACTTAATTTTTTTATACGATCGAAACTATTGCGCCCCCTAGCGGTGGACGTATCAATTTAAAAAATATTTCCAGCATTTTTTCTTGGTCGATTTTCCCTGAAGAATTTTTTCCCCAAACTTCTACGACTGTTAGTTACTGAGATACAGTACCTCGTTATCCTTACTGAATCACCCGGTACAGTTTCTTTATCGTTTCTTCATCCTTATCAACTAGTTTTTACCTGTCGTGGAGATCATAGAGTTAATATGTTGATAATGTATCAATGCCTCTTTTCAACTTTCACCTATATACAGGAAGTTAGTAAATAAGTGCGATAAACTTCAGGGGGTAATCCTGCATAAAAAAATAATGAAAGTTTGCTAGATGAACCTATGTCTGCCAATGCTTCATTTTCAGGGGTTCTTTTTATGAAGGTTTGATCAAAGTTGGATACTAAATTTGAGTATTGATAATTTTATCTCATTATTTTTTATTCGCCGAATTGGTGTACCTTTTCTATTTGAAATTTTTGAAAATGAGATAGTCTTCTTCCATCTACATGATGAAAAAACTATAAAAAAAAATTGTCTAGAGAGAGGGCGCTAAATTATTGGTATTCTGTGCGGCTCCTCGCCCACTCCTAACCGTTCTCTTAGTTTTCTTAACAACCACGACAAACAAGAGTAATTATTAAGATAACATTGACCTCACAAGCCTATAGGTACTTTTCATTTAAAAATTAGTGATGATTACAACTGCTTTTATAGGTGGTTGTTTTTAGGGATAAAATTTGTATGTTGAGGGATGTCATTTTATAATCACCTCGGGATTCTTGAAAAATATGCTCAAAAATTGAGATACCGGGTGTAACAGGATCATGGTACACCCCTTGTATATCCGTTAGTTTCAGAGGTAATTTATTGAAATTTGAGACATGCTATAAACATAATAAGCGTAATTTTTTGACTTACAAATGATTTTTTTTCCATTTCCGGTTTCGCCGAAAGTGATACCAACTCTCGATTTTTAGATGGAACACCCTGTATATTATCACATTTTTGAAATCTGCTTAATTTTCTTGATCTAATGTTATCAAATAAGTGACATTTCAAACGTCGAAGTTTTTAAAAATTCAATTTTCAGTTTTCTCGTTAGGTGTGCCATGATGGTTCCGATTTATTCCAATTGATCCGTCTAATGCTAGAAGAATCTGAATCCCGTCAAAAATACTAAATTGCGATTTTTATGAGCAAATAAAGTTCATCGTAGTCGATTTTGCGGTAAAACTCATTTTTTTCAAATGGAACGATATTGGTACCGTGATACGATTTATTAGTACTACCAATAAGGAATTTTTTCATAGCTGGTAATTAAGGTACCTACAAGAACTGGTGGAGCTACTCTTCAATTGTTTTCCGAACAAAAGTGTCGATCGTTAAGCACGGGAAGAATACTTTTTGAATCATTCAGGGATGGCGCCACCATCGACGGTAAAATAGATTTGTTTTGAATTCGCGAATTCGATTTGTGTCAAAAACTTTGAAAATTGATAATATTCAATATTAATTGCCTTTTCGAATTTCGAGTTTTTGCATAACGCTGCTGTGGATACTGTTCGAGTTTTAGACCTTTTCTAGTTGTTGTTCTTTTAGTTATAGTTTTGTTGTTTTAATTTGTTGTGCTGGACCCAGTGGACCACGAATATGAAGTTGTGTATAGTTTGTGGACAATCAAAAACTGTTTCCCGTCATCTTTATGGTATCCCGAAGGTAATTTTTCCTAATATTTTTGTTGCTGGAGCGATACTTTACTTGAAAACTTTTTGTATTATTCACACAGGACGAAAAAGTTCGGAAAGAATGGATTCTCGCCCTTGGGAAATATTTGCCATCTAATGGTTGGGTATGTTCTGATCATTTCATGAAGGAATGCATTGGTGTACTACGGCTGAAAAAAGGATCGCTGCCATCAAAACATCTCATTTGTTACTGGATCAAATATATTATAATGTGGGTGCTTCATTTGATAGAAGATCCTTCGATAAGTTCAGAATCTGGTGTATATTTTGATCTGAGCTATTTGAGACAATACAGACAGACATTAATGCCCCCTTTTGTCTACTTCTAAACATAGATTAGGTATATACAATTAGAAAATGTCTGGAAGGTTTAGGAAATACTAGATGAACATTAGTTTTGTTTGCATAATTGGCCTAGGTATGCTAATATGATGAAAATGTAGGTCAGAACTGTGTACATAGATAATAATAATTTGGAATTGTGAGTTAGTTTATTAATCCTGAGTCTTTCAAGGATAGAATTCAGTTTTCAAAACTCTTTTTTTTTCATTAAACCTGTGAAAGCTGTTTCTTCACACTTTCAAGTAAAATAAAAAATAGACACAATATTATTTTAATGTATTCAATGCAACATTTAGACTTACAATTTTAGTAACAAATATTAGGTACAAACTCCAATCTGAATCATAATGGAGAATAAACCATTGAAACATTTTATATTTCTTATCAAGGTTTTCTACATCTCTGAATATAGTTGTGATTTTAACATTGTTAGTTAATAAAAATTAAAAGCTTATATTTGACTTTGAATTAATTCCATTTTATATTTTCCAGCCTTCCTGAACTCAATGTTGAAACATTCTGTGCATCCATCCAAGAAGCTTCCACTAGTTCCACTTCCCAATTATATATCGCTCCTGAAATATCCAATGAAACTGACATTTCCCAATCACCACAACCTGAGCCTGAACCCGAGTATGAACAAGAAAATGAGAATGTTTTTTATGCACTCAATAATACTGATTTATATTCCATTTCCCTTCCCTCTTCCTGGGGTTATCATAAAACAGAAAATGCAATAGTATTTTCGAAAATATTAATAGGAGATATTGTGTCCGTTGAACGTCTTCTGCTCATAACAAAGCAAAGAATAAAGGCACAAGTCAAAGATAAATGGATTGATATCCTCCACATAAAAACAATCGCTGATCTGGTAAAATTCATTTTACACATGGAGAACTCAAGAATCTGTGATGGAAAAAGCAATTCTTGTGATATTTTTCTAGGTCACAAAAAGCTATTGTATAAATCTTGTACCAGTTATAAATATTGTTTGAAAAAAAAGAGGATAGAAAATTCAAGAGTGCACTAACAAAAAAAATAAAACAAAACATTTGAGCTATATGAAAAAACAGAATAGGCATTTCAAAAATGTAATAACACACTTAAGACAATAAAAAATTGATAAAATTAAGTTAGATTCATTCATTAAAAATCTTCCTTCTGCACAGCAAGAGATTATAATGGCATGTCATAGGGCATCTAAAACAAAAAATACTGGTAACAGATACACTTTGGAATGGGTTTATGAATGTATTTTAATGAAAATCAAAAGTACCAGACTATACAATCACATGGGAGATAATAATATATTATCACTGCCAGCACCAAGTACACTCTCAAGGTAGGTAAATTTGGAATTCAATAAAAACATATTTTTTTAATGATTCATTAACGATACAAATTGAACCATGATAGTGATCTCTCAAAAATTTTGTTCACTACTTAATTGCTGATATTATTGATTGAATGTAGAAATTATAGCTATTATTTGAATCTTGGTATCCATATATATTTTTAACCAAATTGAAATGTTAAAAAATGTGCATTTATTCGGGTACATTAGGAGCATAGACGGCACTTTTGGCTTCAAGGATGAAGTATTTTCTATGATAAAAGAAAAAACACAACATTATGAGGAATGGCAGAGGCATGGCTGTTTACTCATTGATGAGTGCAAAATTACTGCCACCAAAAAATTCGATAAAAACAGAATGGAGTTCATTGGTTTTGTAGATCTTGGTGATCACACTCCAGGGAATCAAGAAAATACTTTGGGAGACCATGCTCTGGTGGTCATGTTTCAGCCTTTTGCAGGCCACGGTTTACAGGCTCTAGGATGTTTCCTCACAAAGGGGAATATCAAAGGTGAAATCCAGGCTAAGTTGATACTTGAATGTATTATATTATGTGAGAACTCTGGACTTCGTATTGATGTGGTGACTAGTGATGGGGCTACGTGGAATTGAACAATGTGGACCCATCTTGGTATACAGAATCCATTGGAACCTTGGTGTGAACATCCAATGGATTCAAATCGGAAATTGAGAATGTGTTCAGACTTTCCACATCTCATAAAATGTCTCAAAAATAACCTGGAAAAGAAAAAGACATTTCAAGTAAAAACATTCAGAAAATAAGTTCATGTAATAATCTGAATTTCAAAATATATTTCAGGTTCCTGAAGGTGCTGTGCAATATTCATATTTTGAGCAACTTCAGAAATATGAATCAAGGAAGGAATTTAGAATTGCTGTTTGACATTTCTAGGTATAGTTAGGAACTGTTTATTGTACTTTACATATATAAAAAATATGTGAAATTGTAATAATGTTTGGTGGTTTCATGAGTTTTTGTGGGTTTTCCTCATGAATCATATGTGGAATAATGAAATAAGTACTATTGTTTTATTATTCTCCATATGAGCAAATGCACCATCATTTTTTCCCACAAAATAAATGGATTGTTCATCTATTTCTAGATTATTTCAGAAACATTTCCATTTAAAACAATTGTGTCCAGAACAGGATCATCATCTCCATAATAAAAAAGGGTAATTGGCATATTATCAGAAAGATCCTCCAAAATAACTTTTCACAACAATGATTTGTATGCCTTCTGGCAACTTTCTTGAATTTTATTTGATAGTGTCCTGGACTGACTAATTGTAGGGCAAGGGAATATAATTCTGATACCACTCACCTGGTCATTTATTTAAATTTTTCTCCAAAATTTGTAGCAGCCTGAACTCAACCTGAAAGCAGCTGCTTGTCACTTTCACTAGCACAAGTTTTTGCAAGAGACGAACACCTAAAAACTCTTTCACCACATTTGTTGTGTCCTTTCCACGTTTGATTCGAATAAGATGATTTATAATTCAACATATTTTGTTGATTGAAATTATAAAATGAAAAGCTCTGCTCACGTCTGCCTGCCATATATATAATAACAACTATATGGATAACACCTATTCTTCTCTTCACGCGAAAATGAAGCCAGTTTTGGAAAAACAAAAGACTGTCTGGCTTGCTAATGATGAACTGCGCGCATGCGGGGGTTTTGACGAGTTGAAGTCTACTGACGTTTTCAGAATTTCATAGGTTAGATATGTTTGTTGACTCAAATTATGTAAAAGAGCGTTAATATAGTTGTTAATGTACTTACTGATTGTTTACAGAAGTGATTAGTGAGTGATAACAGTGATTGATGAAAAATTAGCCCACGAATCTTGTTCCGATGACTTTATCGTGACAGGTTTCTCAGCGAATCGCAAGTATCGCTTTGTAGATCACATCCATTTCTGCATTTATCATCAACTATTATTCAATATCGTCCAACAATCCATCAATGAATGAATATTTGAAAAATATATGCCATGATGAAATAAAAACATCGAATTGAAGGTTACGTGACACATTTGATTGATTTTTAATAATTATCATACGTTTGTCGCTCACTAGAAAGCTACTCTTCTCCATGATGAAAACGAATGTCGATTCTTAATTCAAACTTGCGCATGCGCATATTCGCGATTGGTCCCGCAGACTGTCATTTGTTTTATTTTTCGGCTTCAGCTCTGGTATCCATGTTACCTATATAGTTATTATTAGATATATGCTGCCTGCCTAGTCTGCCATTTTGTATTAGAAGTCAGGTCAGCGTTGCCAGTGCCACATCTGAATTTGAAAATTTTTTGATCGAATTTTTTGCATTAGACCACAGGACTCATACTACTAATGAATTATTATCAAGATACAAGTTCAAATATCATGAGATTTTTTCAAAATAGTGATGTTTTTTATACTACCACCTTTACATACTCTTTCTTCCAAAAACAACCGGCAACATTGTAATTTACATCATTTTTAGGGCTACAATGGCGCCACTCGTGGCGATTTCAGAGAGTATTCTTCTCGATGTAAATACACAAAAATCAAGTGGTTTTGATGGACAGGTTTTGGGAACGGGCGGGGATAGGGAATCGCTTCACCATCTTGTAGACACCTTTCTGGTAATAAAATGTGCGATAAATACAATGGAAATGACAGCTGAAAGAAAATAAGAAAATAAAATTATTAAAAATGTTGACGTTTAAAATGTCACTTATGTGACATCATTGAGTTCAGAAAATTTTGCAGATATCAGAAAAGCAATAATATACAGAGTGTTCCATTCAAAAATCGAAAGTTGGTATCACTTCCGGCGAAACCGGAAGTGAAAAACGAATCATTCGTGGGTCACAAAGTGATGCTTATTATTTATATAGCATATCCCAAATTTCAATGATTTACCTTTGAAACTAACGGAGATAGGGGGGGGGGGGGGTACCATGATCCTGTTACACCCGGTAGTATGGTTTGGGTCGTTTCGTTGTTGGTTCTGGATTTGCATTACAAAACGTATGTGCATAAGTATGCTAATCATCAAAGACATTCTTGTATGAAAGAACCTCAATGATGATAACTATTGAGTTATCATCAGTTCTTCAACGGTGAGTACCTACGATACAAAATGAGAGATTATTTCGACGAGCAAATGAATCGAAATTACTTGGAAATGATCTGCTTACTTATGAAAATGAGTTATCTATTTTCCTGAAATAATTATTTCGAAATGAAGGTATCTTATACAGAGGTGTGCACAAAAATCGGCCAGAGCTGTAACGTCTGAATCATTCGAGATCGAAATTTGAAATTTGGTGGGTAGCAACTATATGATATTGTTCATTCTTTGAAGAGAAAAATTGTATTTCATCACTTCCGGTCTAACCGGAAGTGACCCCGACTTTTGATTTTCAAATGGAACCCCCTGTATATTTTTCCATTTTTAGATTCAAGGTATCATTTTACATATATCAGTAGTTTTTCCGCATCAGAATGTCAAAAAAAATTCCTCAATATGTTTTAATGTTTGAACAGTGTGCCCATTCATTGGTAATGAATTTCAATGTGAAAGTAACATCCAATAAGGTGTCAGCAATGCATTGCACAAAATGGGGGTCAATTTGAGTATTTGTTGTAATTAATTTTTTATCGCCCCTCTCTCTATGCTACTGAAAATAATAAAGATTGATGTGGAGTTCATTTTGTTGTTCTTTCTGTTTCACAAAAAGTGATCCGGAAAAACTACTTGTGTATGTAAAATGATACCCTGATTCTGAAAATGGAAAAATATACAGGGAGTTTCATTTGAAAATCAAATGTTGGGGTCACTTCCGGTTAGACCGGAAGTGATAGAATACAATTATCCTCGTCAAAAAATGAACAATATCATATAGTTGCTACTCACCAAATTTCAAATTTCGATCTCGAATGATTTAGAAGTTACAGCTCTGGCCGTTTTTTGTGCACACCTCTGTATATCAATATACCTGTTGAATACCCAAGATCAATGAGGAAATTTTTTCAGAAATATAGTTGATAGTAAAATGAAATATTTCCATTGACTAGTTTATTTCTGATGAAGGCGTATCGAAGGTTTTGGCGGAGTTCCTAAGCAAAGTGTGAAGAGTGCTTTGGAAAGAACGCTAACAATTTTATTAACAAAATAAATTCTGAGAGCCTAATTCGAATTGAAAGCTCTTCTTCTTGAAAACTGAGGTTCGGAAATATAAATGACATAATAAGTTAGAGAGTTTTTTCATCGCAAAAAAATATGCTTGAATATTCCACCATTAACTTTTAAACATAATTCTACTATTTTCATCAAATTATGAATAGCTCAATCGATAGGTACATTTTTAAGAATCGAATCTCAGAAGGAATGGAACTGGATCATTGTTCATCAAGAACTAAAATAGTATATTATGATACAAGTTTCATAAGACGCTATTTTGTCGCACGCGTTGTTTGGAGTACGACGAGCGAAGCAATAGAAACATCTTTGATTGGTAACAATTATGACATTGAAATAATTAAAATCTGACGCACAAGCGTAAAGCCCAGTTTACAGTTGAGCCATTTTGATTAATGTAATACCCAACGGTGAAAAATTCAATGTTGTTATTGTTTTTATTTAAATCATGTTGTTTTTGTTTTTATTTAAATCAAATTATTTTAATTCAAATCAAATTACACTCTGAATTGAAATTTACCAATTAAAACATTGAGTTTTTCATTGCTGATATCACTAAATCCAAATCGCTCAGAAGGAAACTGGGCCTTACTCTTCTGACTTTCATTTGACAATTCGATTGTACCAATCTCAGAATAATAAAAAATGCGTATCCAAATAGAGGCTATTTCGACACGCATTTGCGTTGCACAATGACTTCATTATACAACCAAAATAGAAAAAAGATTTTTCGAAATTGTACTCATCTATATTGGTGAGCTAAGAAAACAAGTCATCTCGCTATAGCTACTCATAATCTGAGAAATAAATAAAAATGTGTCTAGAAGTGAATGAAGGAGTATCCGAGCATATTTTATCACTTTGTCTTAAGTGGTCGAGCTCGATAGATATGTGAATGTTCCAGTTCCTCAATTTGACTGTAAAATAATTATTGAACAACATTGTTGGTGTTCTTTGCAAAACACTCCTTGCAAAATCGATTTTTTCTCAATTTTGACAGATTCGAACATATCATTGTATTCAGAAAAAGACAAACATCTAATATGGTGCCCATGAAAAAACCAATTCGGCGACCAGAGCACACCTTACAAAAAAAGAAAAATCCGATGTTTGGCGAAAATACGATATTGAACAAATCGTTGGGAAGAAAAAAAAATTAAAAAATGTTGAAATCCAAAATGGTATTCTTATAAAAAAATAAAGTTGACTGGTGTTCTTTCGCCATGTTTAGAATCATTATAAATACGATACCATATTCGAATTCTCCATAAACGAATATTTAAATAATGTCGGTGAGAAATGTCCAGCACAATTATGTTATCTTAAAAAAATTTAAAAAGAAAATCAGGAATTTTATTTTTGTGTGAAGATATTCAGTTATTCGAAAAAATACGGTTTAATAATTGAAGTTATGTTGAATAATATTTCTGTTTCACTCACATTATTCTAAAATATGTTTTTTTTATGTTCTGTTTCTCACGAAAAGGGATATCCTGTAATGTTCTGAGAACATCGTGAGAACCAAGGGAAATAAGGTAGGAGTTGGTGTTCTTCTTAAATTTCTGGAGATGGTATGCCTCGGGGAACATCTCCCTAGGCAATGAGTTCCAAAGTCTCGATGTTCGCTGGATGAACGAGTCTTTGGAAAGGGACGTTCTGCAGGTCTCTAAAGTGACCACGAAGGGGTGTGAAGACTGAACTTGACGGGATAATCTCAAAGAGACTGCTAATGGAGGAACGATCCATAAAATAGAAATAAATCGCCAACTTCTCTACGGTGTTCCAGAGAAGTGAGCGAGTTTGTAAGCGAGGCATCACCGACGAGCCGAATTGCCCTTTTTTGGACAGAATTCAATA
Organism: Chrysomela aeneicollis; assembly: GCA_029955515.1. Lineage (NCBI taxonomy): Eukaryota > Metazoa > Arthropoda > Insecta > Coleoptera > Chrysomelidae > Chrysomela > Chrysomela aeneicollis. The sequence continues at coordinate 3,336,763 of JARUHQ010000018.1, read as the reverse complement.
GTTTCAGGATATGTTTAGGTGCCGCACTCCAAATATGGGAACAGTATTCCAGGACAGGTCGATTCTGTGCCTTATAGATCATAAGCAGCTGACTGGAAGTGAAATAGCTCTTGGCTGGAAACAGAAATCCAAGTTTTTGGGATGCACTTTTGGCAATGGACCTCACGTAATTTTCAAAGAAAGGTTATTGCTGATAGTAACGCCAAGCATCGAAATGGATGACTTCAATGGTATGGTTACTCCTGACTGAATTATGTTGGGCACAGTGAGATCGGCTTTGCTAGAGAAAAAACATGCTTGTGTTTTGTTTGCATTGAATTCTACCAGGTTATTAGATCCCCACTCGATAATTGTTGCTGAGTCCATATTCATTTTGTTTACATTTCTTCCTCGTTCATTTCTGGTTTAACGGGCCGATATAGGAGCCCTGGAAGAGAAAGCGGTATGGAGGGTTTTATCATGTAAGGTACCTACTATGAATCCTAGTTTTGTCAAAATAAATATGCATGCATTGCTCATATTCGCCAAAAATCAACTTCTTCATTAAATCACAATTAGCATGATTTATGTGCTCCATTATTAATTGAGCGTATTCAGCGGGATTTGCGACTTCGATCCGAGCTAATTGCTCGTTAGTTTTAATTATGACGGCTCTAATTAAATGCTCTCCTTGCAACCAGATCTTAATCTGGTTATGGTGATTTGTTAATCTGATTTATTATTCTATCAATCCGTTCGAGTGAAAGTGTGATATATTCTATATCGATTTGGTTCAGTTTATCTGACGATTTCGAGTTCAATTGTGATCACCGATGATGTTTATTGGAAGATAATATCGAGTGATGGGAAAACTTGATAATTCCGAGAATATTCAGTATGTTACACATACATTTTTGATGTTTTCATTATATTGCTTGGTCTGGCTATCGCAGCCAGTCTCATGTCACAGATTAGAAAATCTTACAGATGATACACTTCGTCCATTTGTCGTTGTCACCGCTACAACTACTGATGTGCAATATTGCTATTTCAGTAACGCATAATCAATACCAATATAAAAGGTTACCTACTTCTGAATGATTTACTATAAACAAGTCATCAGAAATTATTTTCCATCAGGAATAAGATAGACTCTTAATTCCTTTACAAGAAATGTGATATAGCAGTTAGGTATAATACAAAATCAAAAATGGCGATATTCTCATCAAATATAAAAGTTTGTTTTATAAGTATATAATACTATCACTCAATATAAGTACCTACCTACTAACAGTTTTTCGTCCTTTGGAAAACAATGTAATTCTCCGATTTATCTGAAGATGATATGTAACTTTCATATACACAGTAATGATTGCCAATAAACATATTATTGTACCTGATTCACATGCGCATATCTATGACTGGACCTTTAAATTTTGCGTTTTCTACATCTCTCTCTAATTTTATTCGCTGTAAGGTTATCTGGGAGCCTCGTATCGAGAGTGTTTCTCTCTTTCAACACAAGGTGTCGCTGTTCCAAGTCGCTCTTGGACAATGTCTCCATGCGTTCAAATAAGTGATGATCTTTCATTGGGACAGAAATCGCTCCAGGTGGAGATCAGAGATCGCTACTCGGTGACTACCATGATGCACTGATGAGGGTCGAAAAATCTGAAACCACTCAACAACAGGGCGTAGCAAAAATTCATATAAAGGCACGTATCAACTCATGAACAAGATTTTAACTCTCTACTCGATCATAACATAATATCTCTGCCACACCGTTGTATTAAGACTAGTGTAGTTTAGTCTCCATACAATGGCATTACGGTCGAGCTCCCTGTTAATCCTTCCGAAATGGTTGATGAGCAATCAGAAGGATATTACGTCTATCATTCAACCACGAGCGATTTCGAGCGGAAGACTCTGAGAAGGTTCTGTACGATAATGATTTTGTTTCTATCATTTCAGTCAATGGAATCTATTGTTATAAATGAATTATCGTTAGATATCCATTTAAACATATATTGGACTTCATCATGTTTATAAAGGATTATATGCTAGAAGGATGGTATCCTCGATGGTATCTCATTTAAAATAATTTCATAAATAATACACAGTAAAAACTGGGTAGTTAAAATTAACTACAACTTGTTGCTGAGCTCGATCCACTAACCTTATTTAGTTAAATTAACAAAAGTACATGTAGTCGAATAAATCTTGTCAATTTGTGCAATAGCTTAGTTGACAAATAACAAAACTTAGTTGCGAAATCATACTAGTTTTTTTGGAGTTACTACAAAACGGTTTTGCGAAATCACCGGATATATTTCGTATTTTCAACAATATTCTTTCAATGAAAGTAAAACCAATGATTGTGATTCGACAAATCATTTTGGTTAATTAGTACTAAATAACGTAGTGGATTGATATTCTATTTTGTTACTTTAGCAATATGATATTGTTAATTCAAAAATATAATTTTGCTCTTTCGAATATAATATTGTGAATTTAACAATACAATATTATATAAACTTAATAATAGCATATTGTCGATTTCACAAGTTCAGTGGTATGTTATGAAAATTTATAAGCAAAAGATGTACCATGAAGAAAATTAATAAAACTCAATGAATATGTTTCAATTCAATTTTATTTAAAAAATGAGGGCATTCACAAATATTTACAGTTTCATGAAGAAAATCAAAATAATTTGAAAAATAAACACTCGAATTAATGTATTACCTTTTGACAGATATCTATGCATTGAGTAAAAAATGTACATATATGATTAACCGAATATTACCAGCGGATTTGGTAATATATAACTATCAGAAATGGTATAATTCACGTAGATGTATTCTTTGCCTGTTCATTCCATCTCTCGAATTGGAATCTCCGTCTAGAATGAAACAAAAAGGTGAATGATGAATCAGGAATAACATGAATTTCAAATAATGAAATTGAAATAAGAATTAATGAAATAGGAATGAAAAAACTCAAAGGAATACTTACGTTCGAAAGAAGTTATTGAATATTCTTATGTCGTCAACCCTGATCTCCTATTCTTGAATGAATATGTAACCAAAAATAAACAATTAAACCTTACCTTGAATATATATTTAATATGCAGCAATTCTTCATGATCGACCAGAGATTAGTTCAGTGAATTCTAACTTGATGGAGGTGTTGCTTCTTTTCTGATGAGACAAAACTTTGCACGCTCACCTCACACCGCACACCTCAATGACACGAAAGACTACCAAGTACTGAGCTTACCTCATTCTGACTTGCATCACATCGTCGTCAAACGTTGATTAAATGACAACTACTTCTTGGAAGATTAAATATTTGTTTTGTCTATTCCACTCAAATTCATAGAAATCAACAAAAGACATAGTATTTTTCACTACAATTTTTGTTACGGACATTTTTTAACTAATCGTTGTAGTGAAAAGAACAAATTTCATCATTAACAAGTTCCTCGGATGAATTTAATGCTAATATAGATATAATGTTTGTGGTTATTAACAAATTTCTTGCTATTTTCAACTAAATAGACATTAACAAATATATTTTTTTACTGTGTAGATATTACAATACACCTATAAACATAGCCAAATTGTAGCAAATTTGGTGAATGAAACAAATATTTCTACATCAAATAATCAATTTTCTCCATCGAACTTTAATTTTCCCATGCAAGAATAATCATATAATCAGAATATGGACTGGTCGTGTCTCCACAAGATGTCTGGTGCTGAATGTACCTAAAAAATAGTTGCTACACCGCAGAAAAACTTGTGCGAGTCTTGTTCGATTCCGATAAATTCACCCTGTATCTCCAAAATTATATTCGCAGCATCGTTAGTTTAAAAAAAATAGCACTGAAAGGACAAATGAATAAATATCCCGCGAATTGTATATGTGAACAGGCTCTGAGCAAAGTTTACACTACCTATTTGATTTTTTTTTAGTGAGTGCATGTAAAAGGATATTAGTGGGTATAGGTAATGACCTTCGCATTATTTACCTATATCATATTATATGTGGTGTCGGTGACATATAATTATCGATGTATATTCCAAACGAATTACTTGCAGGAATTCATAAAAATTAATTACCGAGGTGTGAGCATGAATAGTAATTCGGATAGTTTTTCAATGAATTCGTTAATTGATTATTATAGAAAATGACTGATGGTTGCATAATAACATCAAATGGATATAATTATGATGGTTCTGATAATAATTTTCAACGGGCTTGTCTCACTAGAGGACCGTGAAAATGCCTATTGAAATGAGTTCGTCAGTGCAGGATCACCAACCACACGAGCGTTTGTTTGTGAATAATACTCAATGACATGTCAAACGGTAAACTTTTCACTGTTTTTCGACAAAAACTTGTGGAAATGACGTGGAAATATCAAGTACCTGCTCCTTTTTTGTAGTCAGAATGTACCGGTCAATGAATAAGGAATATTATATTGTTTAACGATCACGTGGCCGCAGTAGGTGGAACGATACAATAGCTAAAGTAAAACGGCCTTCCAACCTGAATGGTTATTTTCTTAAAGGTGCTTTCAATTAACTAGATGATATTTTTCCTTGTTTCAGAGCCTGAAACTGCGAGTAAGCTGGCATTACCTCTGGGAAAAGCATCGCCCCCTGTTCAATGGTCTTCACGTCGTACAGTTGGTGAGTGCAATTTTAATTTTTCAGAAATTGAAGTTTTCATTCACACGCGAAATCTCATATGCTTTCTTCATCGTGACATTACATACGTATCTATCTACCATTTCTGTCAGAATCATGATTTCAAACTGAAATGGCTTTTGTCTTATAGATAGATAGATAGATAGATAGCTCTTTATTTCCAACAGGTATACACCCAATTACAGGAAATGCTAGAAGGTAATATTTAACGTAACGAATTACAAAACGACAAATATAAATAAATGTATATACGTGCATGTAAATAAATAATTGATTATATATTGAACGCTACAGTAAAAAAAAAACTAAAATGAGAAAAAAAAAAGAGGAGAAGTTTACAATCTATTGATGATACGTTCCAAAATATATTTGAGAGTGCTCACATTTATATCACATACATCACAGATCAAATTATAATTAGAACACATTAACGACACTGGTGCCCTGCGCATTACGTTTGTTCGAATATTCTCACAATAAAAGGTCGTCTCGCTTCTAGAATTAAGGCGAGGAATGTGAAAGTTGATTTTTTGTAAAAGTGAGGCACAGGAAATACTATTGTGCAGTAAATTATAGAGAAATGATATTGTACCAAAGATACGACGAGTGTGCAAAGAAATTACATCGAATCGATTCAGAAGGATTGAATGATCGATCCCTCTTTGGGGATACATTCCTGTTTGTTTGAATAGCAGGTATTTCAAGAATTTTCTTTGAACAGCTTCCAAAGAATTAATTTCAGAGTCGTATAAAGGATACCATATCAATGCCCCATATTCAAGTTTGGACCTCACATACGCATAGAAAACTGTGAGAATTGTCCCAACATTGCGAAACTCTCTCGTACTCCTCATAATAAAACCCATCATCCTATTTGCTGAAGATATAATTTCCTCAATTTGCAGAGAAAATGTGAATTCACGATCAAACTTAATCCCAAGGTCTTTGATCTCCCTGACCCTATTGATGATACTATTATCTATTTGGTAAGGAAACTCTATCATCTCTTTCCTTCTTGAGAATGACATAATGAAACATTTTGAAATATTCAATTGTAGATGATTATGGAGACACCAATCGAATACTAAATCTACATCTTTTTGTAAATTACTGCAGTCTCTATTATCTTTGACAACTCTGAATAACTTCAGGTCATCAGCGTATAAAAGTTTCGAACAGGTAATTTTTTTTGCTAAATCATCAATAAATAATAGGAATAACAGAGGTCCTAGATTTGAGCCCTGAGGAACACCGGAACTGGGGTTATACAAAGGGGACTGAAAACTTTCGAACTCCACGAATTGCTTTCTACCAAATAAATAAGTTGTAAATAAGTTTACTAAATTCACAGACAAACCAAATGACTTTAGCCGATGTAGAAGAATGTAAAAGTCAATTTGGTCAAAGGCTTTTTGAAAGTCTGTGTAAATAACATCGACTTGTAATTTTCTATCGAGAGCCTCGGTAACACATTGTGATAAGCACGCCAAGTTGGTAATACAAGACTTTTTTTCTACAAATCCGTGTTGATCATCTGATATAACATTTTTGATTGAGTCATAAAGGAAAACGTACATAAGTGTTTCAAATACCTTAGAAAAATTACTCAGCACGGAGATTGGTCTATAATTTTTTAACAATGTTCTATCGCCTTTTTTAAAAATTGGACAGACACGGGCTATATTGGACAGACACGGGCTATATTGTCTTCAGGGCTGTCCGATCATTAGGTATTTGCATATATCTAATAATAACTATATAGGTAATATGGATACCAGAGCTGAAGCCGGGAAATAAAACAAATGACAGCCTGCGGAACAAATCGCGAAAATGCGCAAGAATCGACATTCGTTTTCATCATTGAGGAGAGTATAGCTTTCTAGTGAGCGACAAACGTATGATAGTTATTCAAAATCAATCAAATGTGTCACGTAATCTTCAATTCGATGTTTTTATTTCATCATGACATATATTTTTCAAATATTCATTCATTGATGGATTGTTGGACGATATTGAATAATAGTTAATGATAAATGCAGAAATGGATGTGATTTACAAAGCGATACTTGCGATTTGCATAGAAACCTGTGACGATATAAAGTCATCGGAACAAGATTAGTGGGCTAATTTTTGATCAATCACTATTATCACTCACTAATCACTTCTGTAAACAATCAGTGAGTACATTAATAACTATATTAACGCTCTTTTACATAATTTGGGTTAAGAAATATACCTAACCTTTGAAATTCTGAAAACGTCAGTGGACTTCAACTCGTCAAAACCCGCGCATGCCCACAATTCATCATTAGCAAGCCAGACAGTCTTTTGTTTTTCCAAAACTGGCTTCACTTCCGCGTGAAGAGAAGAATAGGTGTTATCCATATAGTTGTTATTATATATACCTATGGGTATTTGTTTCAAGTTGTTTCCAAAACTGTCACAAAAAATAACGACATTCTGCGCAGTTGTCATGTACATATAAAATATTTCATGTTATTATGAAATTTCGAACATCATAATAACCATCATATGCTTCGTAATATATGAATGAACATATTCCCTTGTATAATCAGATTCCTAATATGATGACCCATTTTGAATTAGTATTAGGGTTCATTTGTCACCCTTAAATGATCGTCAAAAATGTCTTGCTCTCGTAACTGCCACCGATATTTTGTTGTTTGGTGGATTAATACGTCATCAATATCAGCCGTTTCCAGAGGGGGTCAATTTTCAATTTGAAAATTGCGAACATATGTTAACTTTTTGAAGCGACTCTTTATGCATGAAAGGGTTATTTTGAAAAGTGTTTTAAGTGGATTTTCAACTATGCGGAACAAACCCATGATATTTCAGAAGCAACCTCTTTCGATTCAGCAGCCAATATTTCAGCAGGGATTTCTCCTCGACTTGTTTTTGTCCTGTGGTTTCAAATCAAATATCCTGGGGTGCTATTTTCAAACTTGATCGAATATTTTCGTCTGCGAGTTCTGCGACTTATCATGTACATCATTTCGCATGCGGACATTTTTTCCGCAGGGAATTGACCATGCGATGCATTTCAACCGAAATAAATCGCATTCGAAAAGTATTCATCGATAACAAAATAGATACACTATAATTTCACTCGAAAATTTGACATTTTCGTATGCGAAACTCATTCGCATGAGTTTGAAAATAGCACCCCTGTAAGAATTGATTCATGAATATTACAAAAAACAAGAAGAATGGGTCAGATAGATCGAGGTTGTATCAATATACAATGTCAATGATGTAGGTATCTATTTACTCCATATTTGATTTCACAACTGTAATGGCGGATACTTCTTGGTATTGATAATATATGTATATACATATATATTTGAAATCATAAATACATATAGATACTCAATCCAATAATTGCACGTTGTCCTGGAACATCCTATATATTCTATTATTTCTATCACGATACCGATCAAATTTAAGGCGAAAAAATACTCCACAGACAGTCTTTCACTTTCTGGAAAAATATTTATTCACCTGAATATACTTGAATATACTGTTACGAACTGTGCTTCCAAGAAAACCGGAAGTCATTATCTCGGCGGCTCGCGTCTAGGTTTTGATTTATGGCCTCGCTATAACATCGGTGTCCGACGTATCAATTAGAGAACACTAGCGGATAACTCATAACCGTTGCAGATTCTAGAAAATGAACGGTATTTATTATAGAACTTATACAAGCTAGGAATTTTTTTGTTTTTCCCTCGTTGTTTACATGTTGTCATTTGAACTGAAAAAAGTATTTCTTTTATTTTCGTTATTTTGACCATTCGAACAAAAATTGATTGATGCCGACCCATGATCTACATTATGGTCGTTTTCATTTCTACAAAATGAAATTTCGTTTATTCACAATGCCTGTGAAATACGATGTCGTACAATGTTTCATGTGTCTTCATAGTTCTTGGTTATCATCTAATTTGTAACATTTAACTTTTCGAACTGTAGTATTACTTAACTTAACGAAACGACCCTGTGACCTTGCATTGACTACCAACAGATTTTGAATGGCTCGAAAACCTATTCATCTTCAAGAAACATCTTCCCATTTATGGTTTCCGCACATGCTTTCCCGTCTAGACCTCAGACAAATAAAGGAAAGACAAATCCAATCCGAACGCCCCCGTAATATCCGCCAGAGGAAACCAGCTCGAATGTACTACTTCCTACTGAATTCGAAAAAACGGCTAGCGCCCACATTCGGGCTCTTTGCCAGTAACAGTTTTGTGTAATTCGGTTTACGACTTCCATTAATCACTTAAACGATGCATCATAATTCTACGGTTACATTATTGCATGGGTTGAGAGAAAGCGTTCGTTGCGATGGTTACGGGGGAGGGTTGATATGTAAAGGGAGTGTCTCAGAATATGTGGGCAAACATTCGAATTCATATTGAAATAACAAGCTCTCGAAAGCAAATATCAGAAATGTCAGGTATAAATAAACTTGCTGCAACTAAAAGGTATATGTTTGCTGAGAGATGGATATATATTGACTGGTTAATTCACTTCCTTATTCCCATCCTGTCTAACGTGATGTCTTCTAATCGTTTTCAACAGTTTTATAAAGACATGATGCGAATATGTATTGAACTTTATTGAAAAGAAATTTTACAAATATCTTTCAACGGTAACGCCTCTATTGTTCTACAAGAGAACCTTTCACTCACGTAACGAGCTGGAAATCAATTGTTTCAATTTGAGGATTTTTCTGCTGAAACAGTTGAAGAGTAACGCCACCAGGTCTTATTTTCATCATTGTTTGCTGTTTCAATCCTCCTCTAATCCTTAGAAGTGATGAAGTGGATATCTACTATAGCTGAGCTGCTTCCTGCTCAAGTTGACAATTGGAGTATAATGATTGTAAACTCCAATTGGAGAGCTTAGGTCTGAGGTCCGGTTTGACAATTATTGTTGATTCCATCCACCAGTTCGGTTTTTGTCCATCTTAAGATTACGGGAAAAATTACTCTAGAATCTATGTCTGAACCGAGAGATATGCCAGTTATGCCAGTTAGGTACGAATTCAAAATGCAGTGGTCATAAACAACCACCAAATTTGCAACCACCAAAAACAGACCTCAACTAGAAAAGGATACGTCAGTGTGATATACTAATGGATCCAAGATAGGTGACAGGGTATTTCAAGTTCTCAAAACTCCTTTGGTAACACCCCATCAACCATATTTAAGCAGATATCTACATGCTTTACAGAAATGTGGTCAAAAGGAACACTCGAAGAGCAGGAATCCAAGTAGCACTGAAAGCTCTAAGGTCATACACTTGTGAGTCTCAGCTGTAGATTGTAGGGAGGGGTCGTTAAGGTTGTGTAGCCTCTCAAGCACCTCGACCTATTAGATCTTTTGTGCATAACCCTTAATCTATTCGAGGCCCGGGATTCCGAGGCTATCAGTTTCCTGGGAGTTATGTTCCTGACATCGGAGAGTTCTAAGAAGGTCCCTTTCAGGAACTTGAGCCTCTTGCATTCGCAAAGCAAATGTTCTGCAGTTTCAGCGAAGTTCTCGCAGTAGCGGCAACTATCACTATATGTTTCTCCCATATTTTTGAGGTGATACCTCAGAGGGTAGTGTCCAGTGAGGAGTCCCGTTACCAGTTGCAAGTCTTTTTTGTCCAATTCGAGAAGCTGTTTAGCTTTCCTTGGCGAAAGGCTCACTAGCCTTTTCGCTTGTCTTTGTCCTGGCACTTTATTCCAGTGAGATTTGATTTCATCTGCTTTCCAGCGTTGGTACTCTTCTCTTAAGTGGCCCTTGGCGAGTCCACAGACGGGTTCTGGGCCGAGAAATTGTGTATTTGTCCCTTCTTTGGCAAGACTCGTTGAGAGTCTCAGCTGACTTGAGACTGCAAATAATCCCTGAGATATTGGTTCCAGGTCACAAGAGAGTTAAAGGCAACGAAGAAGCAGACTCGCTTGTCAACTGTGGACTCTCCAAGGCCCACTTGAGAGAAGAGGTTCGACACTGGGAAGCAGATGAAATGAAATATCACTGGAATAAAGTGCCAGGACAAAGACAAGCGAAAAGGCTAGTGAGCCTCTCGCTAAGGAAAGCTAAATAGCTTCTCGAGTTGGAAAAAAAAACACTTGAAACTGATGGAAACGGGATTACTCACCGAACACTGCCCACTGCCCAAATCAGAGAATGACTGCCGCTTCTTAAAAAACTTTTTAACGCCGTCCGACGTCAGCAACTTAGCTCCCAGGAAACTGACAAACTTTTTGTGAAGTCTCGGAATTCGGGGCCTCTAGCACAACTCAGATCTGATAGGTCAAGGTTATTGTAGGCTGCATAGCCTTCACTTCCCTCTGCCTGCTATCTGAACTGAGTATTTTCCAGATAATGATAGTATTCATTAGATTAAGTTCCAGTTTGTTTGGTTAATCAATTGATTTTCATCCCTTAGTTAATTCCAATGAAAAATTTTCTTGAAATTATCTCCACAACGATGTTGAAATAAAATAACATGAAAAGGTAAGAAACGAGTACTAAACAACTACTTTCCTGACCAATGCCGCGAAGATCATTGAATTATATCCACTCATATTATATGCATTAATTCATATAAATGAATGAAGAATGCAATCATGCTTTCCTGACAACATACAGAATGGTTTCGGGCTTATTGGCCTTCATCGATGCAGGGTAGTCAACGAGTAGAGACCCTGAATCATTGAATCTAGTAATGTATATTTGATAGTAGTGAGCTGCCGTCCAAGAAGGACTTGGAAACGGCGACACCTTGCGGCGAAGAAAGAAACACTCCTGAATAAAGCTCCCATATCAAAAGATATGAGCATAGGCGCCGAAACTTCTAAATTCTAGGGGGGACAAAATGAATCGAAATAAAATAGTATTATTGAATTTTGTTCATATAAAATATTGAAAAGCAACAAAATAGAATATAACGCATTAACTTACTTATATTGAAACCATGATTAAAATTTCAAGCGAAAAACTATTACATACATTTCCAACATTGAAACATCCAAAATTTCAGGTTCAATTTATTGCAATGGTAAATGGTTGGGTAATTATGCAATTATCATGCGATCTATTTTACAATGAAAATGTTTGTTTGTACCCATGTATTTGGACCTCAGAAATCCGAATTTGGTAATGAAGTCGTTAACAAACTACCACTTTTCCTAACAATCATTCATGCCAAAGTTCGATATTTAACCTTCTTGGACTCGAAAGTTTTCTGCAAGTATTGTATATTCTAAGATCACTATGAAAATCTCGCTGGAAATACTACATGCATATACCATGGCTCATTATATATGCTTTTCATCTAAAGAATTGCATTTTTTCATAATTTTCCTCCCATTTTACCAACTAGGCTCCAAAAACAACGACCATTTTGAAAAACTCTGGACTATAATACTGTATATGTCATAGCTGAGTCAGCAAATATATAAACTACTCAGTGGCATATGTTTCTTATCTTCAATATATGTCAAATAGAATGATAGATATCAGTAAATTAAGGTGAAATTTCGAACTTTGGCATGGATAATATTTAAAAGTAGTGGTTTGTTCACGATTACCTCGTCATCATCAAATTCGTATTCCTTAGGTCAAAATAAAAAGGTACAAACAAAAATGTTAATCGAAAAATAAATTATGAGTGCAAAATCACCAATGGTTGTCCGATTTGGGTGTAATCTCAGAGGGGGCATGGGCCCCAGTGCCCCCGTGTAATCGGCGCCTATGGATATGAGAGTAGCTGGAATGCTCGTCTAATTAATTCAATTAGGAAAGGAACAGTCAAAATCTCTTAGTAGAGTACTTGAGTCAATAATAATGATAATAGCTCAAAATCTACATTTTTATTTTATTTTATTTCAACAATGATTTTGATATTAGCTGTTTCTTTCCCAACTTCAGAACTGATTCAGGATTCGCTGAGGTTTCTAAGAACTTGAATGGGTATAAGAATATGAAATCCTGAAACACCGTCATATTATATGTTCCTCTGTTCTCTAAGGGTTTATATTATCCAGTCGACATCGACCTATCCTTGGAACAGATAATTGACTATTCGACGAATTAGCTGCCGTATAAAATTTATCCTGGGCCTGTTTTCTTGAATTCTAGGAAATAGAAAACAGGTCCTCTATTTCACTTGTTCACATATGAATGATACATTTCCCTTTCACTTCTCTGTCAGTTTTTCTATGCCCTATAATGCAAGAATAGGGGCACTGGTCTCTATAAACCGCAAAATTTTTATTTTTGTTTAAGATATTCAATCTGTCTCGTTTCAACTGCCGCTCTCTCTATATGATGCGTGCATGCGATACGCTTGAATGAAAAACAAATTTCATGGTGCCTTCTAATGAATATATGTACAATGTTGGCACCACAGGCTTGGGGTTTCATATTTTGTTATCTTTTGATATTAGTGAGCTGTGGTTTTCTCTGTGTTGAAGTAGGATTCGTGATTAGGTGTAGAATAATATTATACCACGTTGCAATGCCACTCGGAAAAAAATATTTGTATTCGAGTTCTGTTTATTCGGTTAAGTGGTTTTTTGGATACACAATATTTTTCATCCAAGCCAATAAATCAGAAGGTCACATCAGAAAATTTTAAATCCACAAACTTACAAATATTCTGCAGTGCAACGACTATCATTATCTAATTTGCCTATCTCTTTGAGATGATATCTCAGAGGACAGTGTCTAGTGAAGAGTTCTGTCACCAGTTTCAAGTTGTTTAGCTTTCTTTGGCGAGAGGCTCATTTTCTTTGTGATTGCCCTCCATTCCATGAGTGAGAATTCATTTCTTCTGTTTCTCAGCGTCCGATCTTTCAAGTGTGGGATTTAGAGAGTCCACCATATATAGTAAGATTTCTTTCGATAGATCATATTAGTTAGATTTAAATCACTCTCTTTGTGGGAGATCCATATAATTTTTTTCGATATGGGAGTCATGGATCTTATGATATGATGTTTTAGTCAAAGTTGTTCAGTTGATACGATTAAATATTGGCTTCAAGAGTTATTGAGCTATCAGTAATGTATACTTTCGGGAAGGTAGTTTATGCAACGAGTTGATATAACAAACTTCTATCTGATGGGCATTTGGAGTTGAGTTATTTTGATCCTGGGTTGGATTACAAATCATCAAGGGAAATGTGTAGGCCAGCATAAGGAATTAATATTATGGTTGATTGTGTTTCCTAAGTATTCAGTTTTATATTCTTTCAAAGCAATATACTTATTCAATTATTATGATCTCATGATTGTTTATAATTTGAATTCAATTTTCTGGGAGAAACTCCCATAAAATTCATTCAAGAATTTGAGATGTATCAATTGTTTTCATTGTAAACTTTTGATCATATAGCATATTGGGAGAGGTTCATGGAATCTGGAATTTCATTGAAATTTGCCAAAACAGGCGAGGGCCGCGAGAGTATCGCGTATATTTTAGAACTATAATGTATGGAAAAAAAGTCGGATCCACAGATATAGATCGTAATTATATATTCCTGCATTACTTCACTGATTTGGTCATTTGGTTCATTTCTATTATCACAGTACAACACATTTTTTGGTAGAATATTTTTTGTAGAACGAAAGCAACATCCTCATTTTTGGCTATTATCTCAATCTTAAAAGAACCAAAAATCATATTCTAATAATGTTATTTTCTAATCGAATCTAAGGAACGCGATTTTTTGACTCCTGATTTTGTATTGTTGACACCTTGTACATTATATTTCTAGAAATTGCGCCATAACGATTTCATAGATTAGAGGAAATTGTATATAAACCCACGCGTGCTTGCAAGTTAATAGATTCGTGTTACTCATTTTATGAGCATTTACTCATAGGAATCTATTAGGAATGACGAAATCAGACGTCAAGGAATTTACGTGTGTTTTCTTCCCAGAAGTTGATCGAAATGGACTACTGAAAGATGATAAACCTCAGCAAAATATTTTAATGATGCTTTTACAGTTAGATTTCATTCATGATGTTACATTTGGGCTAGTTCGCGATTGACGCGTGTAAGATAATTATTTATACAGTGTGACTATTCCAAAACTTACAATGGCCTTTATATCACAAAAACTGAAGATGATGACAAAAATAAGTTTATTTCATAAAAATGTATTACATTTCAATGAATTCAAATTGAAAACAAATTATATAACAATCCCACGAAGTATAGGTACACAGTGAAAAAAAATGCTCTGGCATTTTTATTATTTTCCAAATATACTGACAGTACATCATAATTTTTCCTGTCACTATAACCCATTATGACAAATAACCTCACAAATAACTGACATATAGAATTCATCAATTTTACAACAAATAAGTATTATTTTCATAGCTACACCGATCATCTATGTCCTGATTAACTGTATTAGAATCCGCATAAAATTTGAAAGGAGCAAAATATATAGGGTGTTCCGAGGGGTGTTCCAATAAAAAAATACTTGGAGCTCATACTTTTTTTAGATATTCAACTGATTTTCTGTTCAGATATATATACAATGTATTGGGTGGCTGGATTCGAGCTTCACCATTGGGATCTCGTAAACCATAAGAGATACAGGGTCAATTAAATTATGTCAAAGTTGCGCAATTTGATGCCTTACAAAATGCCGTTCTGAAACTTGGAAAATTCCGAATACTTTCGGAGATATCCGAAAAAAAAATTCATAAAACCGTTTTCATTTTTTTCTGGCGTTATTTGGATCAATTCATGGATATGAATAACGGTTCATTAAGGCCACTTTTTCTTCCCTACAATAATGCGGTTTCAAATTTAAAATCCAACGTTTCGTCTACTAGAAACCATCATCAACTTATTCATTTTAAATACGGACCTGGATTTTTTATTTAGCTTTTTGTTACCTTCCGATATACCAAAAACTCTAAGCTATCAGAAATTTTGATTTTCAGATTTTTCGATGACAAAAATTTACAGCCTAATTATTACGAAACTGAACTTCTGGCAAAATAATATCTATACTTATGCTCAGTCAATTGATAAAAACAATGCCTGAATTTTAAACAGAACAAAATTAAATCATGAAGTGAATGCTTGCACCTATAAGCATTTTCTTATTCGTTTTCACAGGTTGCCCGTAAGCGCTGGATCATTCTTACTCGTAGGGTTGTTTTTTCAAGTATTAAAGTTTGGCGTAAGATATGTATGTCCCGTGCAATATCTTCAACTAAACGATAAAAAATAATCCAGCTGGGTTAAATCGGGGCTCCTTGCAGGTCAGCGCACCACCCCTTGGTTTCCAATCCACTGATTGGAAAACGTTTCATTTACCAGTTTCTATTAGATCATATTACGTGTTTCTGAATTGGAAATAGTATATTATGATACAAGTTTTATAAGACGCTATTAAGTGAACAAGTGCGACAACGTGTCTTATAAAACGTGTGTCATATGCAATTTTTTCTATTTTGAATTGATTTGAAGAAAAAAAGTGGATTTAATATCGATTAATAACATAAACATCTTCGATTGGTAACAATGATGACATTGAAATAATTAAAATCTGACGCACAAGCGTAAAGCCCAGTTTACAGTTGAGCGATTTTGATTATTGCAATACCAGCGGTGAAAACTTCAATGTTGTTATTGTTTTTATTGGTCAATTTGAATCAAATCACACTTTGAATTGAAATTTACCAATTATAACATTGAGTTTTTCACTGTTATTATCACCAAATCCAAATCGCTCAGAAGTAAACTGGCTTCTGACTTCTGACTTTCATTTGACAGTTCGATTGTACCAATCTCCGAATAATAAAAAATGTGTATCGAAATAGAGGCTATTTCGACACGCATTTGCGTTGCACAATGACTTCATTATACAACCAAAATAGAAAAACACATTTTTGATCCAGCAAATATTTCGAAACATTGAACTATCATACTTTGACGAGTGGTTGTGACTTTTCATCTCTGAAATCAAGGCCGCCTCTTCTGTTTTCAGTAATTGCAATATTGATAAAAAAAGAGAAAATGTAAATTTTCGTCATAGAAACATTTGAAAATCAAAATTCGTTATAGCTCATAGTTTTTGGGTCTGTTGGTAACAAAAAATGAAATAAAAAATGCAGGTCCGTATTTGAAAAAAATAAGTTTATTATGGTTTCTGGAAAACGATCTTGTAGAAAACAAAAAGTGGCCATAATGAAGTGTTTCAAAAACGTCAGAAATTTTTTTTTTGATATCTCCGACAGTATTCGGAATTTTCCAAGTTTCAGAACGGCATTTTGTTAGAAATCAAATTGCGCAACTATGCCATAATTTACCGACCCTGTATCTCTTACGGTTTATGAGATTCTAATGATGAGGCTCGAATTCCAGCCACACTGTACATGAAAAATTACATTAAACATCATTTGTAGAAATAAATTGAACAATAGATGAAAAGTTGAGGTTGAAGGGTTCAAAATATACCTACGTGAAGACACTGTACATATTACAAATCTATATTCAGCCTCGACAAAATGTGATACAATTATTATCGATCGAGTAATAGTGTGCCACATGTAATACTAAGTAGTGAAAAACGATTATGCCCATTTATGATGTGTCGACAGTCGAATTATAAATTGAAGACCAATTTACATTATTACCGTGTACCGTAATAGACTTAATTGTTTTCACTACTTAGTATGTTTTGCATACACCCACGAAATCCGGTATTGTTGAATTCATTAATCGTGATAGTAATCTTTAATCTAATATAAAATGGAATACAGGATGTTTCACTTATAATTATGCAGTAGATGAAAATCCGAGGAGAATCCAAGAAAATTGATAGTAATGACGATATCATCCAAAGGGTGCAATTGATTCATTTATTTATATTGATAACTATACTGGATGTTTCATAATTGAATGATGATCCTAAAAGGTGATTAACCTTGGGTTACATTAAGAAAAATTTTTTTCAACGCGTGCGGTAAACGTAGATTTAAATTTTTTTCTTTGATGCTATGATTACATTCACCATTTGGTACAAATTTTTTTTCAGATTTATGATTTCCAGGAACTTGATTGAACCTTATCATCGTACTTTAGATTATGTCATTTATGCCAATACTTCCACTTGCCTCGCATTTCAGTTTATCAATTGTGGACAGATTTTTTCTCCACTTTGTGATAAAACACATTTTCCACATCAATAACATTAACTGATTCTGCGAAAGAAGAAAGAAGTGCATGATTCAAGATGTAATATATAGCCTACCGAAAAAATTACATACGTGATTTTTTCAGTTAACAGACAATATTGTTACGCCTACTAGTCCATTTACAACGACAATGCCAAAACAAACCTAAAATCATTTATAGAAATCCTGAGTGTTCGATTGACTATTTCACGCACTTGTCAAATGAACCAATCAGGATCAAGAGCTCTAGTCAAGTTCAGATTATCGATAACACAAACTTGACTCTTGACTCTGATTGGCCTGTCAAGTTCGGTGATTTCGGCTTTGTGTATGTGACAGTTAAACGTAAAATAAAAATAATCACGTTGTTCATTTCAACATTTGAGCAGATTTAGGATAAATATAATCGAATTGATCAATTCCAACCATTCAGTCTGTTTGTGTGTCTAATAAAATTCCACTCGTGATTGGATTCATCTCATAAGTCTGTTTTTTATTTCATAACTCAACTGAGTTCCTTTAAGAAAACACCACTCGTCCTGTATGGTGATAAATCGACAGACTTATCGCGAAAATCGAATCACTTGTGGTATTACTAATTAATAAGGGTAATTGTGCACTTATTATGCGATGAATATTTTGATGAAAACTTTTGTTGGTACTTACGTATTTTGACTTGAAAAGTACGAATTTCATAATATTATCATAAACATATCTCTAATTTTCGAAATAATCGATGCCAAAGTTCGAAATTCCACCTTCTTTGTATGGCAAGTTTTGGGCAAGTATTGTATCGAGTATTGTATCTTCTTAGATCCGAGGACATAATACATGCATTAACCATATTTAATTATGACTATCTGAGAAAAACACCATAAATATGTGATTTTTCTGTAATTTTCCTATTATTTCAGCAACTAGGCTACATAAACAACGGCAATTTTGAAAACCTCTGTGCGAATCTTGAGCGAATAAAGGTGGATTCATAGCTGCCTTATAGCAATACGAGTCAGTGATATGTGTTTCCTCTCTTCATTACATGTCAAAAAGAAAGATAGATATCAGTAAAAGAAGGTGAAACTACGAACTTTGGCATCGATTATCTCGAGAAACAGAGATATGTTCACGATAATATCATGAAATTCGTGTTTTTCAGGTCAGAATACGTGAGTACCAACAAAAATTTTCATCAAAATATTCATTGCATGATAAGTGCACAATTACCAGAGATAAGTAACCCACTAACAAGATGAGCACGTCAATGCTAAAATTTGGCAATATATTTTTCATGCTTTTGGAATCAACCACAAGATGGAACTAGTGCCGTTGATTCCAAAGAGTGAACATAGCTTTTTCAGCTGCCATATCTGGCTGCCATGTTCAAGGTCAGATTTTTTTGTCTTTTTCTTCATCAGTTTGTCTTTGTCCACTTTGTTTATTTTTATTGATTTTTATTTTTTATCGACTTTGTACGGTGGAAATTTGTTCCCGTTCTCGTGAATATTGTGGTTTTACATCAGAATTTCATTCATATCTTTATCGAATATGAACAATATGAAATACTCCAGTTGCATATTTGTATAATCAATTTATTATTGAGAAATGCAGTGACAGTGGCAATGTCATGATCAGGAAATAAAATTGCGAGTACTTGAACTGTGAAAGAACACGTCGCCCAAATGAGGATTTCGTTTCCCAATCAAAGATTTTCTTCGAACAAAAAATTGGATCGTTAATTATTCAGGTACGTCACACTACCAGTTGATATTTTACACTCACTATGTTCTGAGTGATATACTTGATTATTCTTTTTCTGTTACAGGAGATGTTGAGCTAATATATTCGAGTTGGGTAGAACTGTACAAAGGGCTAGTTTGTGAATATCATTTCACTGATGATAATAATCCATTGCTCAGGAATAGATTGAATATTCAAAACACCTATGAGAACATTTTCGAAACCATCAGTATGAAAAAAAAAACGTGAATGAATTGATGAGGAGAGGAACAGCAATGCATCAGCCAATGTATCTTCAACTAGTCTTCATTATTAAATAATTACCAGTTCCAATGTATTGTTGAATATTGTATAAAAATAATCACTGACAATTCAATATTTATTCATACAACAGTAAAAGATATTTTTCATAATCAATTGATATTATTACATTGCTCGTTTTTTTTTCAAATTGTATGATCAAAAGATCCCTAATGAGGATAGAGATAGAAAGAAATAAAAAGTGGAAACCCAATTTCAAAGGCAAACAGCCTCTTCATACTAAAGTGGCAACTGAAATTATGATCATGGCAGTCATGGCACCATACCAACAAATTCCTGAATTTGATTTTTTCAGTAGTTATTTCATTTGAATCTGCTATCTGCTTTAAAGGCACATCACGCATCTTCAATGCAGAGCACTTTTTTCCAATCTTCAAGTTATTATCTACACATGTCTTATGTGTTAATTTTGTTTAGACCAGGATGAATAGTTGATAGTGATTCATATTTTCTCACCATATTAATGAAACCTCTGTTATCATTTATCAAACAAAACTTCTCTTTCATCCTTAAGAAAATGAATAATAAATATAAATATAAAAAACGTGAAGTGAACAAATCAACTCGAGTACTGTAACACACTGTAATGTAATCTAAGTTCGTGAAAGTTCGTAATTTGAATTAGCTGCGAAACGCTAACTTCATATCAACAAAAATTGAGATTCATGCGTTAAACGCCATCTGTGATAATACGTTGAAACGAAAATCAATCACGTGACTATATTTCCAAATCTTCCATAAGACGTGCACATCTTGTTATTACTTATCTCTGACAATTACCTACCCTGATGAGTAGCTGACACTTTCGACATTCTGCCAAAATTTCCGCATCCGTCAGTGACACAAAATTCCGATGTTACCCATTCAGCATAAAATCAAAATCAAAGGCGTGATACTATGTCTCTAACTTTTCGAAGAGTGACGAAAATTTCCAAGAGGAGTCGGAAGTCCAGGTCGACATCGAGAAAACCGGAGAAGGATTCTACTAAACCCAGCATAAATGACACCACCTATCTGGAAAACTTTCCATCCCTCAACACGGTATACAAATCGGGAGTTTTTGGTACCCCCATCAAATACCACTTCTCCTGTGGATCAGACAGAAATTGGGACGTGAAATACCGCGTGAAATGTCACGTTTTGGTTTTCATGGAGGAATACATGGATAAGTCCGTGGAAGAACTCAGATGGGAGGACTACCAATGCAACAGGAAAGGCAGGCAATTTTTCGAAGAGAAGAAATATCTCAGGAGTCTGTGTTTCAACAAGGAAATCGGGGACAATGTCTTACAGCCAGCAAATGTTGCTTTATCGTCTACTGATCTTGAAGATGACTTTTCAACAAGGTTAGTTGTATGTACTAAAGGTGAAAGATCAATTATGCCCTCATGAGAATGAATATCGTGACGGAAACTTGCACTTCTACCAAATAGGTGCTTATTTTGGTGAACCATCGTTCAAAGCCCCAACGAAGTTTCGTTACAAAAATGTTTGGAGTATTTTATCCACTAAACACGAATCCGAAGTCAAAGCGTATTGCTCTCAAGTACTGTCGGAGATATCATCATATTTTCTTCCGAAGATAGATCATTTGACACATCCAATGTCTGCATCGAGAACACAAAATTCGTCCTTTCCAAATCATCCATAAATCTAGGAGCTTTCAGTTTGTCCTTTCCCATCATTTGTATCTCTAGTCTTAGGAAGCATCTCAGTACCATATGAAGTACCTATGCCAACTGCTGTTTTCCTTCTTCCTGGCGAATTCTACAAAACCAATAGTTTTCTGTGTAGCCTCTCAAGCAACTCCTCCTATCAGATATTTTGTGTAAAGGAAAGGATATAACAGGGCTGGTGGTCGAGTGCGTTGAATTGCTGGCTTATAGTCTAGACTCTAGAGGGCCCGGGTTCAAATTCCGCGGCAGCTATTGGAAATATTTATTTCTATAGTATCGTTTAGCGGGAGGAGATAGGTGACCAACCAAACATTCTTGGTACCTAGATTTCAATTCTTCGGACTCTCAACGATAACCAGCGGGGTAGTGTTTCGGATGACACTCAAAAAGCTAAGGTCCCCGTCTTTCTTACAAACACTTTTCAAACAAACTTTCAAAAGAAACAGAAGGTGAATATAGCGATCATTTTTCAATCTCATCATATAAGATATTCATGTACAGTTGTTCAGATCAAAACAATTCACGAACAAAACAGGTTTTGAACAATCATTGACCTTATATTCAAAACGGTTCAAAATGATTTCTCAGCATTCGGTTTACAATTATTCACCGTTTATTTTTCGAAATATTACTCAGCATTTCTGGGCCAATATTTTGGCAGCAAAATGTAATAGAACCTTGTATATATTTTCCAAAGAAGTCTAATCTGGAAAATTAACCTTGTATATCTTTTCCAAAGAAGTCTAATCTGGAAAATGACTCGGAAATGGATGATTCAGTTCCCTACTCTCCTTACTCATGAGGCCATTGTCGTGGCTCTAACGTATTCAGTCTGTATATTTCAACATTGACTGAATCTTGGAGGAAAATGCAGACTCCAAAATCTGATAATTTGCGAATTAACTTATCCTGACAGATGAAACTAAGCTGTATTTCTGAGAAAGGTTCGACAATCAAGATTATTCTGGCAGTATAGAAGATGATGTCAGAAGTTTCTATAGGGTAACGTTCTTATATGAGGGTGCATAAGGTGCATATACTTCTTCTCAGCACTTTGTGGCACGTTCTCAGAAACACATTAGGTTGTAATGAAACTTCTGATGAGGATTGGGATTCTTCCTGAAGATGTTCATCTATTGACATTGCCAATATGGGTGGAAAAACATACTTATTTATATTCATGGAAACCCTGTCCTATTTGGTCATCTCATTGAATGACCCTTCCGAAACATATGAAGGCTACCAATTGCAAAACTTTTAGCTAGTTTTCCTTGCAGTATAGCCTTCTTCGAAAGCACCCCCACCCCAGAAGACCAAGACCATCCAAGCATACCAAACCCAGCACCTGCGGCATCCCCAACACCACCAGAAGACCCCGATATCGATCGCACCACGCGTGAAGAGGACATCCAAATCGTCAAGAACAACCTCCTTAGGTTCTTCGCCAAGGTCGATCCAGAAGCCTCCATGCCGTACGACTTCCTCCCCACCAAGCCCAAGTTCTACATGCCCTGCGCAGACGTGAAGTTTGTCTACCAGAACGCCAGGCCAAGAGTCTCCTCCCTCGAATCTGATCACCTCGACATGTGCGATGGACTTCTGGAGAAGAAGTATGCCAAGGACAACAGGTTCAGCCGGGAGTATTTCTGGAAGAAACTTGATCCGTACTCAGGGGGCGTAGTGACGTTGGGGGTATGCAGGGGGAAGAACGTGCTGTCGGGGAGGACTATCGTCGAATGTAGTGGTTGCTGAGGAAGTGGTTTGTTTTCTAGATGGAAAATATTTATTGGTTTCATGATTTACCTACCTGAATTGCATAGCTGAGCATTTAGCGTATCACAAGAGATTATCATTCACTTTTGTATAAATACATATTAGAAATACATACTTCGAAACAATAATTATATACACACTTTTATTCTCTCATCCTTCTAATACAACTTCTAAACGGTAACTGTTTTCTGTGGCAAAATAAACTCCGGTTTGATGCCAAGTGGTGGGGGGGTTGAAAAAAAAAACTGTAACTGACTCTCAGCCTAACTTCTTCACGTAACATCCCTTGATTCATCGTATCACTGAGTCACCCGTTTGAGCCACTAAGTGATACTGTCAGCGTATACGGGGTGGATGCATATACTACCATATCCTACATATCCTACATTCGCCCATCCTGGGGTTAGTCTGTCCTCAGACTCATCGTCCTTATAACATGATGTGGATACGTGCGACTTTCTTACATTTTCATGGTGACTTTCACCCATTTACATAGCGACTTTCGCTCTTATTTCATGGTGACTTTCACCCATTTACATAGCGACTTTCGCTCTTATTCCATGGTGACTTTCACAAACTTACATAGCGACTTTTGCTCTTATTTCATGGTGACTTTCACCCATTTACATAGCGACTTTCGCTTTTATTTCATGGTGACTTTCACCCACTTACATAGCGACTTTCGCTCTTATTCCATGGTGACTTTCACCCATTTACATAGCGACTTTCGCTCTTATTTCATGGTGACTTTCACCCATTTACATAGCGACTTTCGCTCTTATTTCATGGTGACTTTCACCCATTTACATAGCGACTTTCGCTCTTATTCCATGGTGACTTTCACAAACTTACATAGCGACTTTTGCTCTTATTTCATGGTGACTTTCACCCATTTACATAGCGACTTTCGCTTTTATTTCATGGTGACTTTCACCCACTTACATAGCGACTTTCGCTCTTATTTCATGGTGACTTTCACCCATTTACATAGCGACTTTCGCTCTTATTTCATGGTGACTTTCACCCATTTACATAGCGACTTTCACTTTTATTTCATGGTGACTTTCACCCACTTACATAGCGACTTTCGCTCTTATTTCATGGTGACTTTCACCCATTTACATAGCGACTTTCGCTCTTATTTCATGGTGACTTTCACCCACTTACATAGCGACTTTCGCTCTTATTTCATGGTGACTTTCACCCATTTACATAGCGACTTTCGCTCTTATTTCATGGTGACTTTCACCCATTTACATAGCGACTTTCGCTCTTATTCCATGGTTACTTTCACAAACTTACATAGCGACTTTCGCTCTTATTTCATGGTGACTTTCACCAATATGCTTGAGAAGAAGAATCCTTCACCTTCGCCACACAGGTCACAAGGACCACTACCAACTGACACCTTAAACCAATACTCCCTTTCCTCAAAGGTCCTCGAGATCCATTCCAGGTCCGAAATAATAAGCTTCTTATAACTGATGACTTTCACCATGAGTTACCTCATTCAATTTCAACTTCAATACATTCCTTTGGTTACTCATTTTCGCTTTTAAAATCTTCTTAAACTTATTACCACTAAAGAAACTGATGGATTCAATATCCCACCGCTGTCTTTGTTAGAAATACATACTTCGAAACAATAATTATATACACACTTTTATTCTCTCATCCTTCTAATACAACTTCTAAACGGTAACTGACTCTCAGCCTAACTTCTTCACGTAACATCCCTTGATTCATCGTATCACTGAGTCACTCGTTTGAGCCACTAAGTGATACTGTCAGCGTATACGGGGTGGATGCATATCCTACCATATCCTACATATCCTACATACATTGCATTATCCTTCATTAATGATCATGAATAGAGAAACAAATACACGTGAATAGTGTTATATACAGGGTACCCGTTTTACGAGATCCACCATGCAAATCACAGTTATTATCAGGGGTGCCCAAATAGCACATACTTTGGCCATGAAATATTAGTCATTATTGAGTTACAGAATTTGGCCACGAATTTGTCACCATGGCTTCAGTTCAGTTGTTTTATAGCATTTGAATCTGGTAATAATTCAGCCACAGTATATGGTCACGAAGTAGCTGTCATTTCGTCTCGATCTAGCTAGTAATAAAATAGTCGAGATTTCTTGCTGTGAACTTATTTTCAGAAGCAATAAATTATTATTATTATTAAAAATCTACGAGATATTGGCTTAAGACCTTCGTTATGTCACTTGACACCAATGTTGATTATGGGTTAGGGAGGGGGGTGTGAATGTAATGATTCTGGTCAATTCTAGTGCAGCACACTGCACATTCCTGGTGTTTCATTTTCAAATTTGCGGCACTATACCACATCAGAAACCACAGAGGTGGCCCGATCAACGCGGCCACCCAGTATAGATTAAGCATTATTAATTCCATTATTCTATTCCTGCGTGATACGTGGGTGGCATTTGATTGTGCAGGTAATTAAATATCGTGAAATATTCAGCAACAGTCGCAATAAACCTAATCACGTTGTTGATCAATTTTTACACACATTTCATCATCTATCTCAATATAGTGTGTATGAGAAATAGAAAGTAATCAAGTTTCAAATAATTTGATACAAAACCAAATCGATTATTCTGAACTGTGACTGCAACTAATACTTACTTTTCTTTTCGCAGAATTTCTCCAGCATTATAGTCGAAAATAATGATTCTGAATGTCACCCAATCAGTGGCGTGCCGTGAAAATTTTTCTGGGGGGGGGTTGGTGGTAACCTAACTGAAAAATCCGGAAAAATATTATTCTGTGCGAATTAAACCCAAAGTTTTTAGCAACATTCGACCTATTGAAGGATCTCTGGGGGAAGGGGGGGGGGGTGAACCCCGAAGAACCCCCCGACGGCACGCCACTGCACCCAATGCAATGTTTTGAATCTTGAGTTATACGAAGGAAGATATCAAAGGTGGTGTACTATGGATGAAATATATTTGAATGAATTTCACAATAAAAAGTGCCTGCAGATAATTTGTAACTATCATTCCTGAAATTGATAAGTTCACAAATTTGATGAATATATTTACTTACGTTTATTACATGGAAAAAGTTGTGCTTATGAAACCTTTACATAGGAATGTAATTAGAGGGGTGAAGCCACAAAAATATATTTCCACTCCAAAATAGAGAAAACAAGATGTGTGATGTAAATATGAGTCTTTCAAATACTACGATATCAGAGTAACAACAGGAATAGGAATTTCTTATTCAAGTTTATATACGTCATCTAGAGCAATGTACCTACCTACTCTGAATATTGATCGAATACTTCATCTTTCTTCTGCTTGAGAATAACAGTCTTTCATATCTATAGAAAATCATATATTTGTATAAGCACATATCAACAAAACATTGTCTGTGTTATAATAATAGATGGATAATGTGAAAGAAAGGTCTACACAATATTATATTCCATTATTAATTAAATAGAAGATTGGATATTATAATCATGAATTTTTTTTCACCAATGATTCCATTATCATCGAAAAAAGAATTCGATTCGTACACAAACAACTTATGTTTGATGTTGATACGGTTGCACGATGTGATGATTTTCTCTATGTCACTTTTATAAGTATTTTTTCGAAATTTGTAATTTGTCATCTAGATGAGAAAGCCCATCGAAAGAGAACTTTGAACTCAAGAAGAGCAAAAAGACTTGGCTTGATTTTCAAAAGCTCAGCTTGAAATCAAGCCAAGCTCTTGAACTATCACATTATTACATCAACGAGACAGAGATTTATTGCGAAACGGCAATACCTTCGAAATCTCACTTTTTTGTCCTGGGGGCGCCCATGTAATATCCATTTTGTGTCCCGTTGCCCAAGCCTTTTTTGAAAGTTAAATGGACGCACATAAGTGAACGTTCCCAGGATGTCTAGACCGAACGTTTCAAAAACGTCCATAAGACGTACTTTCGTTGACTGGAATTCCAATGAAATCGGTATCTATAGGTACTCTTTTATATGGGGGATTCAAAAACTGTATCCATGTTGCCAAATGTTCCAATTTCGCTGTTCGTAGTGCAACTTCGTTTTTTGCCTGATTCAAATTCAATACCTATCTCTTCTGATAACAATAATGGAATATTGTCAATATCAGTTGTTGGTATCGTGTATTTCTCAACACTGCTCATGCATGAAAAGATCACAAAGTAGCAATTTACAAAAAATCGCGGCATCTTACTCGATATCAATTCGAGACAAAAAAAATTTGTCGTAATAATACTCGAAGCACTACCATATCAAAAAAATATAAAACATTCAAAATCCTGTTGGAAACCATCACTCCTTGAAGTGATTTGGATTCTAGCATATAAGTTGTTGGTCACACTTTCAACCACCCCGCATTACTAATGAGGAGTTTTCAACTCTAAATTCGCGATATTTAAATAATAGTTATAGGTTAATCAGACAATTATGATGTCATTTTGAAGGATGAAGAGTATGTCGAATTGACATATACAAATGAGCTATCAATCAAGGTGGATATAGATATGGTGGAACGAGTCCCATTAAAAGGCACTAGACATATTTGTAGACTTCTGCCTACTCGATTTTTTAAATTTCAATCATAGTTTCAAACACTAGTAATACTTTCACAACTTCATATGGATGGCGCTACATCTGCTGATTTCGTATGATTATTATTAATTTTCACAATTTCTCATTTATTTTGATTTAGTGTGATTTTTTCAATCAATTTCATGATTGAACAATCGAATAATATTCATATTTCAAGCCAAAACCACCATTGAGAATGATCTGTCAATGTTACTTGAACACGAAACCATAGAATACGGATCTTAATAGAGAACTGAATTGTCGATATTGATATCAAATGCGATATTAACGCCATCTACGAACGATTAGTGAAATATTACTGGTGTTATGATCTTCGCTAAACCAGTCCACAGGTTTTGACGGAAAGCAATTGAAGAGTCGTTACACCATATCTATATCCACCTTTCTATCAATGTAACGAGATTATTATGCGATTTATAATAGTCGAGGAAATTGCTAGGTAACGAGGCGTCAACCGAGTCAACCGCAATGTCCGAGACGGTGTTAAATCGCTAATAATCGAGTTGTATCCAAAGCTTCATCACGAGCTTTATCATATCATCGACAACGGCTATGCATGCGAAAATAAATAGAGAATAATAGTATATTCTTCAACCAACAGCGTATAATGGCTATCATTTTCGAGGATGAAAATTTCCAAACGAGCCGTAGGCTTTCTCTAAGACTTTAGCTGAAAAATAAGTACACCCTGTATCTTATGAAAAATATCAAAGTACCTAATAAGCATGGTTGAGCTACTTTAACTTCTGTCCTGCTAATCAACCAACTGTGCTATCTGTTATAAAAATGGGTGCGTAATAGGAATATATAGCTTCAGTAGGTGTATGACACTATGGAGGCTACACCAACGGAACAAATTTTCAATCTGGCGCAATGGGAGGTACATTTTTCGTCGTGATCACTCCCTCCTTATGTATAGTTTTATCATAATCGACATTTCTCTTCGTACCTATCAATCATTTCGTGAAGCCATTTTGATGATTTCCTATTTATTGTTAATATAAATATTAAACGTACAGTTTATGGAATTAGTTACCAATTTTGATTATGCATTGTAGTTCGACACAGGAAGATTCGTTATGCAACCAACAATACATTTGTCCATATAACACATTTATGCCATTGTATGATGTAGGCAAGATTACCTATGCACTAGGTACTACTGAGCTAAATTCATTATGATTTTTGTCACAATTTGTGTGGTTAGGTTACATTAGATTAATTCTATTGATGCTGAAATTGTCCAGAATTTCTGGATGACAGATTGCAACTAGTAAGTCGTTGTTTAATTAAACTACCCTACTGCCTACGAATCAGAAAGCGAAATACAGAAACGAAAACACAGAATGTAGGTATCCAATAGCCAATCAGGAGCCGAAATACAAAATCGAAAACATGGTGTTATTGCTTATCAACACAATCATTTCAACCAATCAAAAACGTGTATTTTAGCATGAATGAAATAAGCGCGATAACCGATTCAGGGTACCAGAGCCCACTTCGAAAAATTTGTTTTATTGCAGCTTCGTCATTGGCTTCAGCCTGTTGGATTCTGAAATTCGAACTTTGTGATTGGTTGTCAGCAGTTGAAGAATGTTGAGAATCCAACACGTATGAGGAATCATCTACATTATTGTCAATCGATAACGCATTGTAATTGATGTAGTATCCAATAGTCGTTGAGAAATAAATATATATTTGATATCTAACGTATTATTCTTGTATCTAACGTATAATATGATTTCGTAACTGACGTAAATTATGATAACTAATGTATTATGAGTAACTAGGGTTTGGGTACACTTATGATGTTGATAATTATCAATGAAGATTTCATATATTTATGTCTTAACCTTCAATGATACGATAAAGTCGGATAAAGTATAATATACACCATTGAAAAATATTGTTGTTCAAATCTCATTGATTTCATTCGATAGAAATAAATGAGAAGACAATAACGGACGACTTTTTTATTTCACATGCACCCATAATAGACATCCCCGAAAAATCTTGATTATCAACGATGGACATCCCCGAAACGTTCATAATACGTTGGTTGTTTGGAAATGGACGTCTTTATGGGAGTCCTGAATGTCCAGAGTGGACGTTTTCGCAATGTCCATAAATAATAAGACGTACTTGTACTGACTGGAATGGATGTCCAACTTGGTGACCAATAGATATCTATTGCTCGTCCATAGGATGTCCTTTATCCCCACGGGATATCTTATGGATATCCGGAATATCATATCCGATATGGATATCCATCAGACATCCATGGAATGAACTGGTGCTATTGTTCTTTTCCCTGTATTCTCAGCAGACTCTACGGATAGTCCTGGACAAATAGTCGCAGTTGGAAAACCCTGTATAACGTTTGTCTCACAGCTTGCGACTAAATGATTTATTAGTCGTTTCGAATGTTCCCACGCACGCCTGCTGTCTTTCGTATCCGGAAACAAACCCACAGCATCCGGTCGATCCGGCTCAGAGCCAGCATGCTAGAGACTCAACGGAGAGGGACAAGAAGGAGAGAAAGGGCAACATCTGCAGGATGCGGCATTGCTTTCTCATATTTACATCCCATACAAGGGACTTACGTCACCTCACGTGATAGACAATATAAGTTCGGGGTGGTCTTGACGAGCTATGATTTTGTGAGAAGACTAATAATGAAAAATCCTAAACCTCGAAAAGAATATTTGGATGGAGATATAGAACAAAGAACCAAGTGCCAAATGTGCATAAAATGTGCGGTCTATTAATGATGGAAAACATTCTAACCTCTTCGGTTCCGGGGAATCATATATTATGATACCTATATTTTGAATTTTTTTTGAAATTAGCATCCTTTCAAATCAATACGTTCCATGCACTACCTCAAAACTCGAGACATTGTCAGCCACTATCAAACAAAAATATGAAATATATGATATGATACAAGTTTTATAAGACGCTATTTTGTCGCACGCGTTGTTTGGAGTACGACGAGCGAAGCGAGGAGTGCTCCAAGTGAACAATAAGTGCGATAAAAGAAAAAAATTGATTTAATATCGATAAATAACAGAAACATCTTCGATTGGTAATAAATAGTTTACAGTTGAGCGACTTTGATTATTGCAATACCGGTGAACAATTCAGTGTTATTATTTTTATTGGTCAATTTAACTCAAATTACACTCTGAATTAAAATTTACCAATTGAAACATTGAGTTTTTCACTGCTAATATAACCAAATCCAAATCGCTCAGAAGTAAACTGGGCCTAACTCTCCTGATTTTCATCTGTCAGTTCGATTGTACCAATCTCCGAATAATAAAAATAAAAAATGCGTATCGAAATAGAGGCTATTTCGACACGCATTTGCGTTGCACAATGACTTCATTATACAACCAAAATAGAAAAACTATGTTTTGATTCTTTAAATTGTTCCCATCGATATTGATAAGCTGAGAAGAACCATGATCACAACTTTTTGGATTGAACTGAGATGAGAAACATTTCGTGAGCTATTCAGAACCTGAGGAAACTATTTATTTGACTTGTGTTCAGAGGTGAATGGTGGAGTATTCGAGCGTTTCTTATAACTCTGTTTCGGGAAGAAAAAACTTTCTAGCTTATAATGAAGGCAATCCAGATCCAAATTCAATTGAACTGTCAAAGTTGAGTGTTGTTTCTGGTATCAAGAACGTCTTGGAGAATACGATGACATTAAGATTTCTTGGAAAGAAGTGCCTCAAGATCACCCTAGAAACAAACGCACTAGTTCTCCTGACTTTCGGTTCAAAAAATAAAAACAAAAATTGCAAATTTCCAATTTTTTTCAAATAGCTTGAAAAATCAATATGACACATCAAATTTCCTTTCAGATAATTCTTCCGCATGAAAATGCACAAATTTTCTCCAATCCAACCGACTTCGTATATTTTATAATAACCAAATAACCAGAGGCGCACTAGATCATTGAAACGGCCCGGGCGATTTGGAGCTTACTGGTCCAACTGTATGTTTTTGAAAGAAATATTACATGATGTTTTTAAAGTAATCATGTGAAATCGAAACATCGAAATATGGACACCACAGTAATAGAGAATTTTCTCCAGTCGCCATTTTCTGATCCCTCAGAGTCGTTTTCATAAACGAGTATGAGCTCCGTTCTAACTGAACTTGGTTTGGTTGCTACAGAACCACTGATTTGATTGGCTATACAACCGAACTAGGTTCACCAGAGATAATCTCTGGCTTAAACGGAGTTTATGCTCTTTGATAAAACGGTCCTTAGAGAAGGGAATCTGGGTCACTATATCCAGGTAGTTATTTTTCATATAAAAGTGGATATAGTAGAAATAAGGCTAGTGATTCAGATTAAAAAGTAACATGTCTAAAATAGCTCTGAAATCACACGACGAAATAAGTAATCAAGAAATGTCTAAAATCGTACTAATTGTGAATGATTTTGCTCAAAAACATGTGAAGATAAGAGTTTTTAAATGTTGAAGATCATTCAATCATTAACGGAAAGGCCTGCCTATATTATGGAACTCGATAGAGTTCGATAGAGATAACTTCCGAGAAAAATCGATCAAGGTAAATTAACAAAACAAAAATTATAATAACTGACGACGGTCATCAGCTTGCTGGATGCGTTATGCAACGTCTTTTTATTGCAGAACTTGACATCAAAAAAGTACTTGGTTGGTGAGTATAGCTCCATTACCATTGCATTCTGAATGATGGTTCTTCCACAGTTCCAACGATCAATGATTTAATATAATAATAATAATAAATGGATTTTATTAGGCGAAAGTTTAGCTTTCAAGCTATTCTTACACTTTAACCTAAGTACAGATAAAAGTATAATTGATTATTTTCTACTTAGTAAGTAAATTAATTAATGTATATCCCTAGTACAATTCTTTATATTCCGCTAATTCTAGAGTTCATAATAATTGCTGAAATACTGCACGTACAGAAGTAATACAAAATATCTAAGAATTACGTTCTCTGTTCAACAAGCATGTTAGTTTTAAGTTTCATTTTGAATGAATTTAAACTCAAAAGTTCAACATTTTCATCTAAAGCATTATAAATCAGTGGTAGTTGGTAGGAGAATGATGCTTCGAATTTGGTAGTGGAGTGGCGGGGAATGTTCACAGTAGTGGGGTTCCTTATATTGAGGTTGTGCATTTGGTGACGGAATTTTACTTTTCTATAAAGGTAGTAGGGACGTTCCTCTCTGATGATATTATAGAAGGCAGTAGCAGAATGTAAAAAACGACGTTTGCTCATGAATAGCCAGCCAAGAGAAGAGATATATTCAGATATATGATCATATCTCCGAAGGCCCCCGATCAGTCTAGCGCAGTTGTTTTGCATTCTTTGAATTCGATAACTATCAAAGGAATCAATACACGGACCATATACTATATCGCAATAGTTGAAATTCGATAGAACTAGTTGGTCACAAAGTTTTTTTTTTCAAATTTTGAGAGAGTAATTGCCGATTAGAGTATAGCAATTTGAGACATCCGTATGCACGTTGAATAGATTTGCTGACGTGCTCAGTGAATTTCAAATTAGAATCTATAATCAGACCTAAGTTTTTCGTAGCTGATACTAGTGATAAAGTTACACCCTCTATGATTATGTTAATATCATTTTAAACCAGATCAATTCGAGATTCGTTGCCAAATAATAAGTAAGTAGATTTTGTGGGATTTATATGGAGATTATGTTGCTTTGATCCTTTGTGAATCTCTGTCGAAGAAATAGTTTGCTGAATAGGTGTCTTCAGGATAGAAACTGAAATATAATTGACTATCATCTGCGTAGAAGTGACTTTCACAGTCTGACAGGCAATTTGATAAGTCGGCAGTATAAATTAGAAATAAAAGTGGGCCCAGAATCGATCCCTGGGGAACACCATTATATAAGTTTAGGGATTGTGACTCACTATCATTGTATTTCACGATTTGACTTCTTCCACTCAGATAACTTTGAAAGAAGTTCAGAGCTGTCAAATTCAGGCCATAATATTTGAGTTTAGATAGTAAAAGTTGGTGGTTCAAAGTATCAAAGGCTTTAGTAAAATCTAACATGACCAGGGCTGTAACTTTACGTTTGTCCCATTCTCTGAGAACATCATCACATATATTTAACATTGCCGTGGCAGTGCTGTATCCCTCTCTGAATCCTGACTGTTGAATAGGAATGATGGAATTCAAATTACAGTATTCATATAGTTGTTTATAAATGATTTTTTCTAAGACCTTGGATAAAAGCGGGAGGATGCTGATTGGACGAAGATCCGAAAAGTTATTGGGCTCGCTATTTTTAGGAATAGGTCGAATGAGTGTTACTTTCCAAGGTGATGGAAAGTAACCTTTTTCTAAACAGAGGTTAACGATATGTGTGATTGGTAATAGAAGCACTGGCATACAGTATGATAGCATAATACGAGATATTCTATCGGTACCAGTTGCATCACTGTTGTGGGAGTTACTGAAACTTGGTTAAATTCTGGTATTGCAAGTGATGTGGTTAGTATGGATGGTTATACCTTTGTTCGACAAGATAGACCAACTAGAGGAGGCGGTGTTGGTATGTATGTAAAAAATCATTTAAGGTATGAAATAATTTTTTCTGAAAGCAATGAAATTATGGAATACATATGGATAAAAGTTTATTTCGGCAAACATGCTATAGCGATAGGAAATGTTTATAGGCAACCAAGAGGCAATAACTCACAGTTTCTTGACCAAATTGAAAATATTTTTGAAAACATTTTTTCAAATTTTAACCACATAATATGTCTTGGAGATTTTAATGTGAATATGTTGGATATTGATGACAATGTTACAATACGTTTTAATGATATATTAGAAACTTTTGGTTGTATACAATTAATCAAAGAACCCACACGTGGTCTTTCATTACTGGATTTGATTATTACTAATTTTGACTTAACCGATTGTAATGAGTTGGTAGGAAATGATTTGATTACAGATCATGCCCATATTAATTGCAAATTCAACATCAATTTCACTGCTCCCCAAATAAGAAAACAAATAACGTATAGATCACTCAATAAAATCATCTATGACGATTTTCAAATAGATCTGCAATCACAGCAATGGCATCTTATATATGTAACAAATGATATTGATGAAAAACTAACACTCTTGTATCAAAATATAACCAATGTACTGAATTTGCATGCACCCATGAAATCAGTGATACGAAAACAAGCTAGTTACGCTCCTTGGATAACGGGAAACATAAGTATCATGCAGTCTCTCAGAAACAAAGCGTTGCAGAAATTTAAAAGAACTCAGCTACCCAAAGATTGGTTATATTACAAACAATTAAGAAATTTCACAACAACTGCAATTAAAGCTGAAAAAAGAGCATATCTTAATCATAAATTTAAAAATTGTAATTCTAAAGAAAAATGGGCAGAATTGAAAAAACTACATATATCCAAGAAGAAACAAGTTGAAATACCGACACATCTTCAATCTGCTGAAAATATTAATAACTTTTTTATAAATGCAACAGCAACTGGCTCAAAGGCCAATAATGAAGTTTTGAATTTTTATAGAAATAATGTGAAAAATAATATTGTGGATAATTTTAGTTTTCACCTAGCTGATGAAGCAACCATAGTCAATATTATCAATAACATCAAAACAAATGCCATTGGGAATGATGGTCTGAATATAACCATTGTTAAGTTATGTTGTCCCGTTATAATTCCTGTTATTACTCATATTATTAACGAGTGTTTATTGAAAAACTATTTTCCACCAACATGGAAAATTGCGAAAGCAATACCATTACCCAAGATTAGCACACCCAATAACTATGGTGATCTTAGACTAATCAGTATTCTACCGGTTTTCTCAAAAATCTTTGAAAGAATTATGGATATACAAATAAGGAAATTTTTTGATGATAAAAATGTATTACCTGTGAAGCAATCGGGTTTCAGAAGGGGGTACAGCTGTGCTACAGCACTTGCCGATGTTGTTGATGACATAACTAGTGCCATCGATTGTGACAAAATAACAATATTGATACTGCTAGATTATTCAAAGGCGTTTGATATGATAAACCATGATATTTTGCTGGCAATGCTGAAATATTGTCATTTTGATGTCGGCGCATGCTCACTTATTTCATCATACTTAGAAAAGCGAACACAAACTGTAGTTATTGGTACTGACTCATCTGCACCGTTGGAAATCATTTCTGGGGTTCCACAAGGGAGTATATTGGGCCCGTTATTCTTTATTTTATATACATCAGATTTTCCAAACTCGCTCAAAGTTTGTGACTATCACCTTTATGCGGATGATACACAGTTGTATTTTTCTTTCAAATATTCTGATATATCTGAAGCAGTCATTGCCATCAATAGAGATCTAAATGAGATTTTCAATATTTCAATAAATCATTCATTGAAAATTAATCCCAATAAATCATCAGCTTTAATATTCTGCAGTGATAATATTCGAAATCAAATTAGTGATAACATTTTGCTTGAAATTGGTGGCACTGAAATACCTTTAAAAACTCAATGCAAAAATTTAGGTCTCATAATTGACAGTAAATTAAGATTTAAAGAACATATATCGTCTAAACTGAACATTGCTTATGCAACTCTGAAAATGATATATTCCCAAAGGCAATTTATATCATCTGATGTAAAGAAATTGTTATGTGATTCGCTTGTGCTCTCACACCTAAATTATTGTGATACTGTATATGGACCATGTATAGATGGTTTCCAGAGCAGGCGAATTCAGAAGCTCCAAAACTCATGTTTAAGGCTTGTTCACGGAATCAGGAAATACCATCATATTTCACATAAATTCAAAGAAATGAATTGGCTGAATATGTACAATCGTAGATGCTTACATATGGCATGTTTAGCTCATAAAATATACTCCACAAAAACACCTCCTTACTTACATCGGAAACTTAGATACAGAACTGATGTTCACAATTTAAATATACGTCAAAAAACTTTACTTCGTGTACCTAGACACACAAAATCATTCTTCAAACGATCATTTTCTCACAGCGTAGCAGTCTGTATCAACAACCTGTACAAAATTGATCCAACTTTTCTGAAACTATCTACACAAGCATTCAAAACTAAATACAAAGCATACCTTTTAACCAAACAATAAAGTTTTTAACTTTCCTATCAATTTTCCTCATTTCTTTTTTCTTTCTTTCGTTTTTTCCTTTCTTTTTCTTTTTCTTCTATTTGCATATTTATATTCACTTCATCTTTCTTCCTTGAATTATCACATTTTTTTTCCAAATTTTTCACTCACCGACATTGTTTCCTAATTTATCGGCATTGGTGGAAGAACAGTAGTGGATTCGTCTACGACTGAGCCAATTATAGCCAATTGTCCATTTTTAATTTTGCTGTACTATACTGTATATAAATTAAGTGGATAATAAATGTATTATTATTATTATTATTATTATTATTACTTTTAATATTACGAATAATTTCATCAATATCATTAACAGATGCAAGCTTTAAATCAAAGTTGAGTGTTTCATTAAATTTTTTTGTATCATAGAAATTGATGAGCTCAGTGCAATCTTCATTCAGGTTTGCTGCTATAGATGCAAAAGAGCCATTGATTACATCTACATTCTCAGCAATGTGTTGCGGAACTTCGGTAGATTTGCTAGGCGTAACTCTCATATTTTTTAGTATTTTCCACATCTCACGGGATTTGCTGCATCTGTTTATAGCAAAATTCAAATATGCTTTTTTTTCTCGTCGAATAGCACTCAACGTCAGATTACGTAACATCTTATAATTTGTACAGTCTACACCTAACTTTGATTGTTTGTATTTTCTAAGAGCTTCGTCTCTATCTGCCATCATCAATTTGCTTACATCAGTTAGCCATGGGGCTCTAGGTTTAGTTACTCTTACAGTTCTCACTGGAGCATGCTTGTCAAATAGTTTTGATATGTTTTGTTTGATAAAGTTCAATTTGCCTTCAATAGAATTGATTTGATATATCACATTCCAGTCGACTGAAGATAAGTCATTTGCAAAATTTGCATTCGAAAAATATTTGAATTCTCTAAATGTAATGAGCTTAGGAATCTTAAGTGTTGATTCAAAGTTGAACACCCCATAGGTCAGCCTGTGATCCTGAAGAGATAATAGAGTCATCACAGGTCACAAATATCTGATCAATTGATGATGATCCACTCTGTTGGTTATCCTAGTAGGCTCATTTATAACTTGCGACAATCCCAGTGAGTCCATTATTCTGCATAATTTATCTACATTAGTATCAACATTCAAAAAATTCAAATTGAAATCACCCATGCAAAACTTCATCCACAGTTGGTAAAATTATAGAAATACTATTTTCGAGGCGATTTAGAGAGTCCGCTATATTTGATCTAGGTTGTTTATAAATTATTCCTACTGCGAATATTTTTTTATTAGTTTTTACCTTGATCCATAGCTCTTCCAGGTTTAAGTCATAATTTGAGTGTATTGGAGTTGGATGTGTATTGGAGTTGGATGAAGGGAATTGTGAACATAAATAGCCACACCACCACCCCTGGTAGGTCTATCGCATCTAAACAATCTGTAATTAGGAATCCTTACCGCATCTGAAGATATATCACTATTCAACCACGTTTCCGTTATTCCAATAGTTGAAAAATTGTTTTGTGAAACAATATTATAAAATTCCTGAAATCCTGTAAACAAAGAACGTACATTAAGATTACATAATTTGAGGTGTGTCATTTCAAAGAGTAATGCGTATTCAGATATAATAAACAAATAAAAGTATCAGTAGGTCAGTGAACTTTTTGTTATTAGCAAGTGAAACAACAAAAAAAAAACATAAAAAAGAAATGTAAAAAAGGAGATGATAATTCAGTAGCTAGTCGAAGCGACAAAAAATTACGAAGTCAGCGAGATCGCAAAGTATGTATATGTATGAACAGTTTTGAAAGTTAATTATTTTTATGACAAAAAAATAGTAGTTATTCATATCGGACAGAGTCGTATTCAGATTTATCAGTGATTTTTTTCGTACTTATCATAATAAATAGTGGCACTAAATGCCAAAACAAACAATGTACTCTTCATATATACAATTTTATGGAATGAATGAGAAAGATATAGTTGCCAACAAAAAGCCCAAAAACTGAAAGAAAGAGTGGTAAATAAAAGATAAAGAAAAATCAGAACATTTCGTATATCTTATTCTTGGTTTAGTTTGCTTCTTTTTTTTTATATGGTAGAATCAATTCCCATTTTTCACCAAAAATTCATCCAGCTGCTTGGGGTCATCGAATTTGAGGATCTTCTTCTGGCTTTTGATGAAAATCAACCCATCTGAAGTCCAGACATTCCGGAAGTCAAAAGCTTGACAGGCCTTTTGGTACATATTAAGTCTAATACGAGTGAGGTCTTCTTTAATCATAATACCTTTGGCTTTCAGGCATTTTTTATGACTGAATACTAGTTGCCTGGTGCGGTAACTTTTGAACTTCACCATAATGATTCTGATAAACATTTGCCTGAAAACTAACACCATCCCAGATGAATGGAAATTGTCTAAAGTTCGCCCAATATTCAAAAAGGGGGATAAATTTGACATCAGTAACTTCAGACCCATATCAATAATCTGCAACTTTGCTAAAGTTTTCGAAATCCTACTGTACAACAGATTATACTCACATTTGAGCAATCAAATAACACCGCTTCAACACGGTTTCATGAAAGGTCGATCGACAGTCACCAACCTCTTCGATATCACTCAA
This sequence comes from Chrysomela aeneicollis, assembly GCA_029955515.1. Lineage (NCBI taxonomy): Eukaryota > Metazoa > Arthropoda > Insecta > Coleoptera > Chrysomelidae > Chrysomela > Chrysomela aeneicollis. Next base: position 3,296,864 of record JARUHQ010000018.1, on the reverse strand, counting down.
TTTATTTCTGAGAGTATTGACAGGAAATCGCAAGCTGATGTCGTTTATACAGACTTTTCAAAGGCGTTCGACAGACTGGACCATGGCCTGTTATTATCTAAATTATATAAATATGGCCTTTCTTCCGACCTCATTCAACTCTTCATATCATATTTCACTAATAGGCGGCAATATGTATTATTCAATGGTTTCAAGTCTGCGGAATATGTAGCTACTTCGGGTGTCCCCCAGGGTAGCAACCTAGGTCCACTTCTTTTCAATACTTTCATTAATGATATAACTGAGGTCATTGATGTCAGCTGCTTGATGTATGCGGACGATCTGAAAATTTTTTGTGATATCAAAGAAATTGAAGATTGTGAACGACTGTCTTTCAATCTGAAACGCGTTGAACAATGGTGTATCCACAATAATCTACCGTTGAATGCTAAAAAATGTAATGTGATGACTTATTCGCTTAAACATCAATGCATTTTATTTCAGTATGAAATAAATGATACACCATTAGAACGACCTGTCCTATTCACTGACCTAGGTGTTACGTTTGACACAAAACTCTCATTTGCACCACATATTGAAGCTACTATGTCTGCTGCTAACAAAATGTATGGATTCATAACACGAATTTCAAAAGATTTTACTGACACAGCCACGTCAAAAACTTTGTACTATGCCTACGTCAGATCGAAATTGGAATATGCATCTATGATCTGGAATCCTTCTCATCAATTATATGTAGAGAAAATTGAATCAGTTCAACGACGTTTCCTCAAACTTCTCTCCTACAGGGCTGATAAGGTCTATCCACCAATAGGTATACCCAACGCTACATTACTAGTTAGACATGCTATGAACAGCTTGAGCTCACGTCGTGATTGTCACTTCATGATTTTTCTTTTCAAGCTGATTAACAATGTCATAAAAGATTCATACATTCTGCCTAGACCATCATCTAGAATAGAGAGTACATTTTACCTTCCGACACCACGAACAAATATTCTGAAATATTCGCCTCTTTATAACATGTGTCTTATATGTAACTCAGCAAGTCATAAGCTAGACATATTTCATTGTTCTATCACTGCGATTAGATCTTTTTACCTCAATTGATTTTATACAGCTGTTATATTGTAAATACTTTGTTGTGTTTGTTGTGCTTATAACCCTGTTCTGTAGTTGGGTGTAACCTGTAGAACAGTGTAATAAATGAATAAATAAATAAATAAATAATGGCTCTGGGTTTGCCAGTATCTTATTGGACTCCTACTCTGTGGCAACGATCAATTTCGTCGATGGAGATAGTAAGATTCATTTTCGTAGTGAATGTATTGAGAACACCTCTTTCCAAATCTTCTTTAATTGTTTCCTTTATTCCAAATATACGTAGATTATTAATTCTTGAGTACTGCTCTGTTCTATCAATAAGTTTAGTTAGGGACTGGTTTTCTAACCTCAATGATTCATTTTCACTCAACAAATTGTTGATCACTTTCTCCTGATTCTCCATATATTTTTCCAATTTGGTACTCACTGCATCCATGATGATGGTTGATAGCATTTGGGAAAACTCGGCGGAGCGGAGAGCTTCCTTTACTGCAGCAACTATAGCGGAATCAGGAGCTATTTGTGATTGCCCACGCTGACTTTTACCAGTCATTATGTATTTGTGAGAACTTGAAATTCACTATTTGATGAATCGAACACAGTTATCACACAATCAAAGAAGTTGTAATGAGTATATGATGATGATAGAGAACGACAAATAGTAAAGATTTTTCGCGAGCTCGTTTACTGTATTATTCAGTGCGCGCCATCTTTTGTATGTCCTCCGTATGATCATGATCTTGTGTACTCACCTATCCAACAGCACTTTAATAAATTCATCTCATGACTTTCTTTGACGCTCCCCAAATGCATATAATCCTACAACCGCCTCTGATGGCTGCTTCATCATAGTGTACCGACAAAATTAATTCAGTGAATGTGAAAATTCGACGAAATGCTCGCTAGATAATTAACTAATTTAGAACGGTGGAATCCAGACAAGTTATTCGATTTAGTCGACTACCATCTGGGCGTTTCATTCATGAAATATTCACCGTGGGAGATGAACTCGATGATGCGGGGGCCACAAATGTAGTAAAATGGCCACTTTAGTTTATTAAAGTCAGGATTTATGGAACATTGCGTCATTAGCGGAAATACTGTTTGTTTGGAGGCAGATTATCGAACAAGGCGTTGATTTTTTGAATAGACCATCCAGTCCAGTAGGTGAATCAGCTTGTAAAAATGCGATTTTTCAATATCAATATAAACGATACAAAGGAAAAGCCACGAATAGGCCTTCAATAGTGCGGAAATTTTTTTTCCATAAGCTCAGTATGTAAACATGCACGGACTCAATTTGAAATTATTACATGAAAACATAATAATTAATTGTAAATTTTTGGATTTCGCTGGTGAGATCAATCATGTAGCCCTACAAATGGACTAAAATAAAGTAGAAACGATCATCGTTTTTTCTCATGCGAGTCTATAAAAAGTGATGTAATTTTCAGAAAGCTGAAATCATTATTGAACAGGGTCGCCAGCGTCCAATATAATTCTAGATAATGTGGACTTGTATCAACATTCCTATAGATCTTTATAGGAGTTATTGGAAGTAGAGAAATATTTTTGCTATAAAATCAACAAGAAATATATATTATGAATACTGTTGAATATTACATATGAAATATTATCTTGGCAACAATAAGTTGGGTGAGGAATAATATTGAACTGTTTGTAATTTATCAATTTGATGAAAGTAGCTCTAACCATTATCAGATTATTTAAGACCGATAGCAGGAATAGTTTTTTTTTCATTATATTTCCTAAACCTTTGATATATTTTCCGAAATGGAAGAGATGGATTTCATTTTGCAAAAGAAAGAGATGTCTCCATATTTGATCCTTTCATTTCATTGGTAGACAGGGGGCCCAAAGGGGGCCAATGGTGAAACATCCTTCTGATTCAGTGTCAAAGGCAAGGTGGATATGGATATGGTGAAACGCGAGTTCATTGAAAGCCACCAGAAATATTTGTAGACTTCTGCCTACTTGATTTTGTTGAATTTCAAGCATTGTTTCCAACACTAGTAATACTTCCACGACTTCATATGGATGGCGCCACGTTTGCTGATTCCGCATGATGAATATTATTGTTCACAATTTCTCAGTCATTTTGATTTTGTGTGATTTGTTCAAACAATAGCATGATGCATGATTGAATAGTCGAACAATATTCATATTTCAAGCCAAAACCACAATTAAGAATGATCTGTCACTGTCACTTGAACACGAAACCATAGAATACGGATATTAATAGAGAACTGAATTATCGATATTAATATCAAATGCGATATTAAAGCCATCTCTGGACAATTAGTGAAATATTACCGGTGTTATTATCTTCGCTAAACCAGTCTACAGGTTTTGACGAAAAACAATTGAAGAGTCGTGTCACCATATATATATCATATATCTAATAATAACTATATAGGTAACATGGATACCATAGCTGAAGCCGAGAAATAAAACAAATGACAGTCTGCGGGACTAATCGCGAATATGCGCATGCGCAAGTTTGAATTAAGAATCGACATTCGTTTTCATCATGGAGGAGAGTAGCTTTCTAGTGAGCGACAAACGTATGATAATTATTAAATATCAATCAAATGTGTCACGTAACCTTCAATTCGATGTTTTTATTTTATCATGACATATATTTTTCAAATATTCATTCATTGATGCATGGATTGTTGGACGATATTAGATAATAGTTGATGATAGATGATAGATAACAGAAATGGATCTGATTTACAAAGCGATACTTGCGATTTGCATAGAAATAACCTGTGACTGCTTGACGATAAAGTCATCGGAACAAGATTCGTGGGCCAATTTTTTATCAATCACTGTTATCACTCACTAATCACTTCTGTAAACAATCAGTAAGTACATTAATAACTATATTAACGCTCTTTTACATAATTTGAGTCAGCATACATACCTAACCTGTGAAATTCTGAAAACGTCAGTAGATTTCAACTCGTCAAAACCCGCGCATGCGTACAATTCATCATTAGCAAGGCATCAGTCTTTTGTTTTTCCAAAACTGGCTTCACTTTTGCGTTAAGAGAAGAATAGGTGTTATCCATATAGTTGTTATTATACAGAAAGAAGTCGTTGCTGGCTTGTAAGGATGTAAGCTATCACTATCCATTATGTTACACTGTAATCATAATTTATAATTGTAGTTCCCTGATGATGGAATTATATTAAAATTCCGAAAGCTTGGATAAACTTAACAGAGTACACGTTTACTTTATTGCTGCAATACCCCACTATTTTTGAGTTGTTATTATATATATGATATATATCCACCTTTATCAAAGATAGGTTATTTGACAAATGCAATAGTTTAATACAATATTCTATCGTTTGTTCTAGTTTGTAGCCCATTCAGACATTATCTCTGGAAATAAAAAAGCAGCAATCTTCATTTTAAAAAGAGATGACAAAGACGAATTCATTGTGTAGTACCAGGACAAATATTATTTTCATACTGAAATGGTTGAGAAATGGTTTTCATTTCTGATTTGTTGAGATGTCCTGGACCTCATAGATAGATAGATAGATAGATAGATAGATAGATAGATAGATAGATAGATAGATAGATAGATAGATAGATAGATAGATAGATAGATAGATAGATAGATAGATAGATAGATAGATAGATAGATAGATAGATAGATAGATAGATAGATAGATAGATAGATAGATAGATAGATAGATAGATAGATAGATAGATAGATAGATAGATAGATAGATAGATAGATAGATAGATAGATAGATAGATAGATAGATAGATAGATAGATAGATAGATAGATAGATAGATAGATAGATAGATAGATAGATAGATAGATAGATAGATAGATAGATAGATAGATAGATAGATAGATAGATAGATAGATAGATAGATAGATAGATAGATAGATAGATAGATAGATAGATAGATAGATAGATAGATAGATAGATAGATAGATAGATAGATAGATAGATAGATAGATAGATAGATAGATAGATAGATAGATAGATAGATAGATAGATAGATAGATAGATAGATAGATAGATAGATAGATAGATAGATAGATAGATAGATAGATAGATAGATAGATAGATAGATAGATAGATAGATAGATAGATAGATAGATAGATAGATAGATATATAGATAGATAGATAGATAGATAGATAGATAGATAGATAGATAGATAGATAGATAGATAGATAGATAGATAGATAGATAGATAGATAGATACTTTATTAATCTCTTCAGGTCTTATTCACAAAAACATGAGACAAGTCAGTTACAAAAAGGTACATGAATGATATAAATAAAATACATTACAATATTCAATAAGATACAAAATACATAAATTAATAAAATCAGGCGATATGAATATTGGGAACCAATCAACAAACGTGATGGGGAGGAAGAATAAGTATATAAACATCAGATTTGATTAAATATGTGGTTATGTAAAGATTTATGTTAATATGTAATTGAGTACAGACAATCAATAGGTATCCAGAATTATTATAGTTTGAGCTGTTTATACTCATCAAGCGAGTAGAATGCATGGAGGAGTAAAATATTCTTAATGCTAGTTTTGAATATTTTGTGGTTTGAGATAGACTTTATACTCTCAGGCAGCAGGTTGAAGAGGTAGCTTCCAGCATAAGTGGGCGATTTTTTATGAAGCATTCTATGGCACTTTTGTAGATGAAAATCATTTTTTGTTCTTGTGTTATATGCATGGTATTCACTGTTTTTTTCTAGCTTCTGCTTATTTTGATGGGTATATATCAATAATTTATAAATATAGATGGATGTAACTGTCAGAATTTCATTTTCAATGAACACATTCCTGCATGATTCTCTATAGCCCAGGTCAAACAGGAGTCTCATGAACCTTTTTTGTATGATGAATACCCTATTTATTTCGGTTGCTCTCCCCCACAAAATTATGTTGCAGCTGATAGTGGAGTAAACTAAAGCATAGTACATATTTATCAAATAGTATCTATGGAGATTTGATTTCAGAGTGCTAAATGCAAAATAAAGTCTATTCAACTTCTTACAGACAGCGTCAACGTGACTATTGAAGGAGAGTTTATCATATCTTTACACAACTTTCCACTCGAATCCCTGTGAATATAAATATGCTGAAATTGTGAGATTAATTAACGAGTGCATATTTCTTACGACCATAATATTGTATGTAACTTGAGCGGCCTCTTAATTTCAGGTGATGGTGTCAATTTGATGTCTCTGTCTATATCCATATTTCAGGAAGTAATTGAAATTTTTCTCGACAATTTCAGATGTGACTCATTTTCATTTGCACAAACAATTTCATTGATATTTGAAGCCACATGCATACACAAATATGGAAGTTATTCTGCCATCACGCAACCAGGAATACAGTAGTATATCTTGGATATTGGAAAATGCTAATCCGAAAAATATAAAAAGTTTTTTAAATGTAAAAAGTGAAAACATCTGTGATGCAAGCCGTACTCTTCAGCAGCAAGTTGTAGATTATGTCACCCAATGCCATCAACATCATCAGCTATTCAGTAGAGATGAAGTTAAAGTCACACAAAATATCCAATATGGAAGGCACGGAGCCCTAACATAATTGTACATTATAAACCTGAGAATAACACTCATTTGAGGGATTAGAGTGGCACTTCGATCCCTCATAGGCCTGGAGCTACCAGTGCTGGAGAGCACAGTAATTTCATTCGGCAAAGAAGCAAAGTATCTATATAGGGGTAGTTTCTGAAAAATCTCCATAGAAGCATCCATGGTCTAGACAAGTACAGGAACTGGGTACTCAATACCAAAATGACCTAATATGACTTTATATAAGTGTAATGAAGATATAAAGTCAACAATCCAGAGAGAAGAGATATAAAGGATCACTCAACAGTAGAGCATCAATCTGGTACATATAGACGAATCGAAGACCGAGGAAGGATTCGTAGGCGGAATATTCGGGCAAAAACCAAGGATATCGATTCTTGTGAGCCTGCCAAAAGACACTGAAACTATTTCGAGCCGAACTAGCAGCAATAAACCTCTGTATCTGAGAAATAAAAACAGGTTAGGAGGCCAGGCCAACCCAAGGAAGCTCCAAACTTGTGTGGGACTGCGCTGTTGCCCTGAAGGGACTAGCGAACCACAAGATAGTGACCCTGGCATTGGTTTCAGATCACAGAGGACATCGATAGGGGAACGAAAAAGCTGAAAAACTGGTCAGATAAGGCTTGTCGATGACATTCCACGGCCCAGAACCCTCCTGCAGCACAGCAAAAGCAATAATCAATAAAACAACCAGTGCAAATGGGTGGAAAAATAGGGCTCATAGCTAGTGGAAATAAATCCCAGGACAGATGCAGGCAAAAAGGTTTCTCAAAATCACCAACGCTCACGGCAGACCAACTGAGCAAGGACAGTAAACTCAATAAATATATGAAAAACGAAAAACAAAGGTCTGGCAGAAAAAAACACATGCAGGTGTTGCCAGACAGAAGAATCCATATTTTATATGCGAATGTGATGGATGGCAAGGACGTGGTTTCAACAGAAGGCACCAGACAGCTACGTTGAAGAGCCATTGTCAGAGATCCTTATCTGAATTGAAAAAACAATGAAGCTCGCCCTCGAGCCATTCATATAAATAACCACAAAATATCTGCAAAGGTCGCAGTTGAATTAGGTCGCAGGGCTATTAGTCCCTATTAGTCCCTCTCGAATTAGGGAACAAGGAGGGTTGTGGAAGTTCTGATGGCAGTTCTGTGAAAATCCTACTTCACTGTCGTTAAAGAAAACAGGGTTATTACGCAAAAATATCCCGAATTGCACACACTGTACGATACTAAACTATCAAGTCTATACAGGGTTTCCTTGAATATCAAGTTCATATTGAAGGATGTAATACCTTGGCCTGTATGGTTCGATTTAATCCGTTTTCAACATTCAGGTCGGTTTGGTATCAGTGTTTTCACCGATTTCAATGTAACATGGCGTGTTTGTTAGCATCAGTAACGTCTTTCGATGTTTCCAGCTTTGTGATAATTGTTCAATACTTTTTCCAGTTGTATTTCAGAAAGCGTCAAATCAGTTCAGAAAACGGATGTTTATTGTGAACACCCCATATATGTGTTTCTTGGTCTCATTTTCCATTTCTCTCTGAGAAATTATGTAGTTGCTCACGAGATTGATAGGTTTTAGTAGGTCACATCATTGTTTATATGTTGTTCTCATGATGAACTATGTATAAAGTGGGCAGAACGTAATATTCTCAAGAATGTATATAGGCAAAGTTTAGCACTTCCGATTATACCAGAAATGAATAACCGCCACTTCGTTATCTTCAATGGGACCCTCTATATAGGATTATATTTTCGATTTTACGCAGAATCACTGATATATTTCATGCATAATGTCCTATACCCAAGTGTAACTCTATTCGATACTTACATATCAAATTTTAAGTTGAAAATTGCGTTTGCAGGCCGATTTTTTTCATTGCTGTACAGGATCATTCATTTTTGTATTTATCGATTTCTTCAAGAAGGATAGTTCTGTTTCTGAAATACATCTGATATTTTCTGATTCACAAATGACGTACTCTGAAACTCAATTGATAATTCTGAAATTCATTTGACGCTTTCTAATATTCAACTCATTATTCTGAAATACAACTGATACTTTCTGAAATACAAGTGTAGTAGTGTTGCAGAGAGTTACCTGATGAATATTTATGGTTATTGCCATCAAGTAACACCAGTTACTCTCGGGATAATTTTCTATAAAAAAAAACATTCGTGACCCTGAAAAAAATTATCGGTAATAATTCTGCTGCTAGGGAGATTACAAGTGACAATAACTTTCATTTGCTGTTGTCAAATTGATTATTTGAGAAATCTGAGAGATTTTATGTGTGAATAATACCGGCGTGGTGTGAATATTAGAGTGTTCGTGGTTGACGAAAAAATTCAATATGCACCTCGACGAAAAACGGTCTATTATTGTCTCTCCTGCTTGCTGATTGAATTGCATGCTCGACTATAATGGACAGTTTTTTGTCTTTGGTACATAAATAACTATTTCGTACTCTTGCAGTCTAGCCTATTATTTTTAAATGGAAAACTTGAGTAAAACTATAGTGGTGCTTCAAAGAGAAGAAGGAAACAAAAATTAGAATAACATCACCACGTTATTTACGAATACTACTACTGTTTCGGAAAATACAGTTAAATATGATGATAGCTGAAAATGAAAAACGATTACAATATAATATAAAAATATGGAATGCAACACTGAAGAGAAAACAAATGAGAATAAACAAAGATAAAACCAAGGTGATGACCATAGGAGTCGAAGAAATAAATATAATGATAGATGATATAAAAATAGAACAAGTTAAATATTTCAAATATATATATAGGCGTAACAATAGACGAAAATGGATGAAAAGAAGCAGAAATTAACAACAGAATAGAGGAAACCATAAAACTGTACTTACTATACAATGAATAAGAACTTAATCAACAAAAGAGAAATTTCAAGGCAGACAAAACTAAAAATATTTAAAACAATGTATAGGCCAGTATTAAAATATGGGTGTGAATCTTGGATATTAAGAAAAAATATCAAAAGTAGAATACAAGCAACAGAAATAAAATACCTGAGAAGAATCATAGGAGTGACAAGAAAATATGAGATAAGAAATACACGAATATAAGAGAAGAACTAGACATAGAAGACATTATTTCATTTAAAGAACAAAAACAATTAGGATGGTGGGGACACATACAGAGAATGCCAAACAATAGACCTGTGAAACAAATTTATGAAGCGAAAACACAAAACAAGAGAAGAAGAGGAAGAACTGAAAAAACCTGGAACGACATGATAGGAAAGTTTCTACAAGGAAGAAATAAACAATGGAACGCAGCAAAGACACTGACTAGAGACAGAAAAGAATAGAAAAAGTTCATAAAGCAACAATAAAATGTTAAACCGACAGCCTGAGGGTAAAAGGGTTCAAGATTATATATATGATGATGAATGTCCACCAAGTGGTAGCAGTATGACAATTGAAACAGGAATGGATGTTGACTCTGCAATTTTTTCAATTTATTTGATATTAATTATACTCTACTCTATATGGGGGCCCTGAATGATTGTAGCGGGGGCCCAAAATATGAAGTTACGCCACTGAGTAACACTTTCTTGTTTTTTGAAAGAGAAAAATAGTCTATCCAATTAAAAATATCAAACATAGTTTGAGATGAATGTCTGGTAGACTACGAGCAGAAAACAACTACTTTCCTGGTAAATACCACGCAGAACATTGAATTATATCTGTTCGTAGTCCATGCAACGATTCACACTGTGAATGCAGATCGCAAATGTTTCTTTCTTCCTAAGACGTGACAAATTCACATCGAGACAGGCACGCCTAACAACCTACAGACCGGTTTCGGGCTTATTGGCCCTCATTGGCGATCTGCATTCACAGTGTGAATCGTTGCATGGACTACGAACAGATATAATTCAATGTTCTGCGTGGTATTTACCAGGAAAGTAGTTGTTTTCTGCTCGTAGTCTACCAGACATTCATCTCAAACTATGTTTGATATTTTTAATTGGATAGACTATTTTTCTCTTTCAAAAAAATTTTTATTGTCCAATTTATGGCTGATCCATTTTTTCATTTATTAAGCTTAGTCAAGCTCTTAGCCACTTCCAAGTTCTGTGAAACTTGGGAGATTCGTTCCTGGAGTGTTTCTTTCTTCTGCCGCATGATGTCGCCACTTCCAATTGTCTGTTGGAACGCGGCTCGGTGCGGTCAAATAGACGCGACGAAAATGCATTGGGACAGGCAACGCTTCGAGTGGAGATCTTACGGTCTCTACTCGGATAACTACCCTGCACTGATGAGGGCCAATAAGCCCGAAACCGGTCTGTAGGTTGTTAGGCGTGCCTGTCTCGATGTGAATTTGTCACGTCTTAGGAAGAAAGAAACATTTGCGATCTGCATTCACAGTGTGAATCGTTGCATGGACTACGAACAGATATAATTCAATGTTCTGCGTGGTATTTACCAGGAAAGTAGTTGTTTTCTGCTCGTAGTCTACCAGACATTCATCTCAAACTATGTTTGATATTTTTAATTGGATAGACTATTTTTCTCTTTCAAAAAATTTTTATTGTCCAATTTATGGCTGATCCATTTTTTCACTTTCTTGTTTGGTAGGTACTTGGTGAGAACCACCCTGTAAAGAAAACCGCTGTCAATTGTAAATCATTGACGACTCGTGGGACTGACGTTGGCGATATGAAACAAATGGTATCCGATAACCGACGCGTAGGCTGTATAGCTTCAGATATCCCTGCTCGAATGGAAATAATGGCCCTTTGATTCGAAAATGTTTATCATTTCGACTGTCGATCGATATCACATTTCACATTCGAGCAGGTTTTCGTCGCCCGTTCGCACTTGCGAGTTTGTTCAAGCTTCAACATTGACCCGATGCTGATGAAGCATTCATTGAATTGAATAACGTAATTTACAGAGTGATTGGAAAATGTCAATGGGAGCCATGGCATAGCTCAGGGAATCTGGATCCTATATAGATAACTTATGCGGTGTTTGCATTACTGTTTTTATATTTGCACTACACTGAAAGGAAAACCTATAGGGAATGTTCCTGGAACATCGTGAAAACAAGTGGGAGAATATTGAAGGCGTATATGAGGAAATAATCGTAATGAAGAGGAATTTGGCAGGTTTCGAGCCTGACAATGAAAGGCAGCAGAGCTGCATACGTCATGTTTTCTTCGATTTGACGTTTTCAGATTTTGCATCCAACTTTTTTTTGGGTAAGGAGCATGAATTTACACTTGAAATTTCAGGTGGAATGACATTAAATTCAAAATATTCGTGTTCTGGAAAAAACAACAGTAATAATTGAAGCTCTAGTGGTATTATAAGTGATATTTGTCGGGCATTTCACTTCTTGCTTTCATTATCAACTTTATAATAACGTTACGAATATACTCGAATATCAACTGAATCAAATTTCACACTAATTTGATGAGATATTCAATCAGAACCTAGAGAACAAGACATTGGATTTTCTTCGCATAATCTAATATTTATTGAATAAGCGACTCATTAGATTAGATTAGAACATCGAAGCATAGGAATAAAAGCCGGGAACACATTGTTCTGATGCTACACCACGCCACGCCATCCGACGCAACGTCAGAAGGATCTGACACCGTGGATTTCAATGCATATTTATCTATTCGGTCCGATTCTTTAAAAAGTGGTTAACACAGTGGATACATTAGTAACGTTGTTAACAACTACTTTTTTAACCACTTTAGATTTTCCACTATTCAAATGTGGTATTCTTCAAATACGAAATTTATCAAGGTTGCTAATTTCTTACATTTCCAGTCAGTGGTAAATAAATGCGGAAAAGTTAGTAACTCCTCTTCTTTTTTATTATAGTTTGCTGTTTTTCTGCAATTTCAACGTCAATCTAACCTCATTTTTTGGATTCGATGTAGTACTAGCACATAGAAAATATTGGCACACAGATTACTTTCTGGTCTTCTGTGTCCGGGACTGCCAAGTTTTTCGTGAATAATTGCAGGAATAATAATTATATGTTTTGTTAATGAACCTAGTGAGGTAGGTATATTATCCTGGAATGCATATTATTACACAGGATCATTGCTCGTTGATTCAGCTAGGTATCTAATTTTTCAGTAGCAACACATTCTACCATGTTGAACATCATTGGTTCTATCAGAGACATCATTAACATTAATATTCTATTCTATATAATTGGATGCTATCTGTTTTTTGAGCATATATATGTAGATATTTTTATGATATTTTTTTCAGTAGGAAGGTACAGGTTCTCAATAATATCGATTATCCTACCATATAATTATTTCCTGAGCGACTCAAATCTTGATAACTGTAACAAATTTCCTTCATAACTGCCTCTTCAAATATATATCACCTTTATGATGAATTATTATTTCATTTCCACTAGTAAAATCTGGTGGATAAATTAGTCACTTTATCAGTGGTAAACCAACGACAAGTTGTTAAATTTTTTTCCATTTTGACGTTATAGAGAATTGAAAATTTGGAAAGTGATTCAAATAACAACTGACCTTCCTATTTGCCACCCAAATGACAGTTGTTGAGATAACCACTTCCTTAGAGAATTAGACCGATTGTGTGTACATTGTTCTGATGCAATCCCATCTGACGTGACTCGACGCCATCCGACGTGGTACGAATCCCCTCTTGCCTGATTTTCATCATATGACATCACGTCGCGTGGCACCGCGTTGTAAGGGGTAGTAACAGTCAGCGTTGGGTTTGCTAGTACAATTGTACTAAATCTAGTACTATTACACTCTGCTTAGTACGCTAATACGAAAACAGATAAAACACCATTAATCTGTTACGTTTTTGATCCGCGAGTATTTATTTTGTTTTATTTCACCTTTCCATTATCAAATTGACCTCATTTAGTCTATTTTTCAATATGAGACTTTAATTTTCATTATTTCTTAGTTATTCTTATTCATCATCATATTTCAATTTTTATTTTTTAAGAATACACATTTCTGTTATTAACTGAATCATTTATTTTGTTTTATTTCCATTAATATTATTGACTCAGTTATTTATTTTCTCATTTTTCGTTTTGTCAGTTATTACTTAAGTATTTATCGTATCAAAACTACCCAAAGAAAGTTGAATTTTCAATATTCCTATATTTTTTAATCATCTGTCGAATCTAGTACGATCTATTGAAATTGCGTACTAAATTTTAGTACGAAGTGTCGCTACTGAAAACCCAACGCTGGTAACAGTGTGCAAGCGAAGGTGGCATCATATGTATATAATGGCGGCAAAAATTGATGAAGTTTTATTGATTGAGTTGGTTAGAAAGCACGAGTGTATTTATAATATGAAAAGTAAGCACTATAGAAACCAGAACATGAGAGGAGAAGCTTGGGAGGAAATAGCTCAGGAAATGAACATAGCAGGTGAATCAAACTATACAAACATTTTCTATGTTTATTAATGATATATTTTTACAACTTCACTGTATTCTTCCGCGTCTCACGGTTTGGGTCTGCCAAGGTACGCTGCCCTCTTGGGAGTTGAAATATTCTTTAAATTTATCTCTAACAAACATTGCCCGCTCTGTGCAATTTTGCCGAAGCGGTGGTACTGAAGTAAAACAAGAATTAGACCCATTTGAATAATCATTTTCCGGTTCAAAGTCACGTTTTTGATGCAAACACACAGCTGCTAAAATAATCTTGTGCTGTGTCTGGCTGAACTTCTATGTATCGAAGAAAAATTCTCCAGCGAGCAGCTGAAATCCCAAAACTGTTTTCTACTACTCTTCGTGCCCTTGACAGATGGTATTCAGCCATAATTTAAGGCTAATTTAAGGCTAATTTATTACCCTATTGCCGAATTTTTTGCTCTTCGTTTAACACGAAAAATCTTGGGTTCTGCTAGCTTAACGTTAAGCTGGCAAAACCACTTCTACTACAAAAAGTTTTCGAAGGATCTGATTACATCATAATTTAAGGCTCATTTAAGGCTCCAATCCTAGCCTATTGCCGATTTTCTTGCTCTCCGTTTTTAAAAAAAAACCGTGGGTTTTGCTAGCTTAACCGTTAAGCTAGCAAAACCAAACATAAAAGAAATAGTTTATGAAAAATCTTAACACACCATAATTTAAGGCCCATTTAAGGCTCTCATTGTAGCCTATTGCCGAATTTTTTGCTCTTTGTTTCTGGAACAAAAAATCGGACTTTGGTTCAGGTATGCAAGTGTCTGAGCTAAATGAATCGAACAATAAGGACAATGTTAATGGAAAAACTGAATATACCATAATTTGAGGCTCATTTTGAGCTCTTATTCTAGATCATAGGCGAATTTTTTGCTCTTCGTTTTTTCCAAAAAATCGAAACTATTTCTTTTATGTTTGGTTTTGCTAGCTTAACGGTTAAGCTAGCAAAACCCACGAATTTTTTAAAAAAACGGAGAGCAAGAAAATCGGCATCAGGCTAGGATTAGAGCCTTAAATGAGCCTTAAATTATGGTATATTCAGATTTTCCATAAATATTGTCCTTAATGTTCGATTCATTTAGCTCAGACACTTGCATATCTGAACCAAAGTCCGATTTTTTGTTCCAAAAACAAAGAGCAAAAAATTCGGCAATAGGCTACAATGACAGCCTTAAATGGGCCTCAAATTATGGTGTGTTAAGATTTTTCATAAACTATTTCTTTTATGTTTGATTTGCATACCTGAACCAAAGTCCGTATTTTTTCCCCAAAGCGAAAAAACAAAAAAAATTCGGCGATAGGCTACAATGAGTGCCTCAAAAGGGCCTTAAATTATAGTGTGTTTAGATTTTTCATAAACTTCATCTTTTAAGTTTGGTTTTGATAGCTTAACGGTTAAGCCTAGCAAAACCCTCGATTTTTTGGAAAAAACGAAGAGCAAAAAATTCGCCTATGATCTAAGAGCTCAAAATGAGCCTCAAATTATGGTATATTCAGTTTTTCCATTAACATTGTCCTTATTGTTCGATTCATTTAGCTCAGACACTTGCATACCTGAACCAAAGTCCGATTTTTTGTTCCAGAAACAAAGAGCAAAAAATTCGGCAATAGGCTACAATGAGAGCCTTAAATGGGCCTTAAATTATGGTGTGTTAAGATTTTTCATAAACTATTTCTTTTATGTTTGGTTATGCTAGCTTAACGGTTAAGCTAGCAAAACCCACGGTTTTTTTTTAAAAACGGAGAGCAAGAAAATCGGCAATAGGCTAGGATTGGAGCCTTAAATGAGCCTTAAATTATGATGTAATCAGATCCTTCGAAAACTTTTTGTAGTAGAAGTGGTTTTGCCAGCTTAACGTTAAGCTAGCAGAACCCAAGATTTTTCGTGTTAAACGAAGAGCAAAAAATTCGGCAATAGGGTAATAAATTAGCCTTAAATTAGCCTTAAATTATGGCTGAATAAAAAGTCAAAAAATCCTAGGTGGTTCTGCTAGCTTAATGGAGGTCATTTTGTGGAGATTTGATAAACTCATTTAGAAGAAATGATAGTGTTCAAATAAATGATTTAAGAAATACATAGTTTTATTGCGTAAATAAGAGTAAATGGCTTTCTTTAGCATGTCATATGTTTTTCTTAATAGAATAATTTGGGAAATGTAACACAATAATAACAAATCAGTATTCAAATCTTTTAATCATTGGTGAATGAAATAGATTCCCTTCAGACTGAGAAAGACTACAACTCATAAAAAATGCAATAATAAACATTCTTGAACATGTTAAATTCCTAAATCCAAATAATACTGCCAAGCAAGCAGATGATAATACACAACACCAGAATCACTCAAAACTTCATATAATTATCAGGAACATTGTTGTTGTGTGTCATATAGGTTGTTGTTGGTTTTGTATTTACAGTGGAACTCTCTTCTTTATAAATCTTCCCTACTTGTTCATTTCCATGTTGCTCCAACTGCATATGATTATTTGATATTTGCCTGAGCCTGTATTAAATTACAAAATGATTAAAATGAACCAAATGAGGTGGAGAAGAGGTGGTAGCATAGTGACAACAATAATGAAAAATCGAACTTACCACTGAAACAATCATCATGAGTGCTTGCTACAAACATAAATTCCGAGATAGCTTTCTCTATCTTCAAGATCATCTTCCATTTCTAGGCTACTTGCCTTAGGATTTAGGTTTTCCCAAATCCTGCCAATCTTCTGCTTAGAATTTGAAGGAAATTTATGCAAAGTGCAAAGCCTTTAGTATGTTAGAATATTATGGAACAAGCATATTTTTCGCGATTTTATCTCCATATCACCTCTTCTAATCTCTTGCATTTTCAGATTGTGTGGTCTATTAACAACAATTCTTCACAAAATATCATCAAAATACAACACTTTCAATGCTTAAATCACTGAAATTAATGAATAAAGTTCACACTTTACCCATATGAACATTATGGAGGTTAGTTTGTTGTTCACCTCTCGAGTAGTTCATGCGATCAATTATAGATGTCGCCCACTCCGTGATTTTTCCCTATAGTGTCCGAACTCAAACTGGTCTCATTTTCTATCATACTATTTAACGTAGCGTCGCGTCGTATCGGATGACGTGGGAACAGTGTGCACAAAGTACATCTCTGACGCATTGTGTCGGATGGCGTGGCGTGGTGTAGCATCAGAACAATGTGTTCCCGGCTTAACCCACGTGAATCATGAAGAAGTGTACTGGGTAATAATCGGCACTGCTCGATCCAATGGCGATATTTGCGGTGTTGCCGCCGTTTCTACGAAATCAAATCATGTTCAACTTCTTCATTAGGAACCTCATTCACATTTTTATTTCAAGTGGCACCTTCGAATATCGAATTTAGATTGACAAGACAGCTTTTTTGTGTAATTTGTAAGATATTGCAGACCAGTTTAGAAATAATCGAAATATACAATGCAAAATCGCTTCAATTATGGAGTTATCAATAATATACAGGGTGCTAACAATTTCATTGGGAAGTATTGAGATTTCCTGAACGGTAAGAGATAGAAAGATGATTGGATTGGAAAAAAAGAAAGAAAAAATTTAAATCAAAGATTTTGTTTACAATACTCAGTTATTATTTGGAGCAAATTTGTGTAACACATGGAAGTGAATAGCATTCTGAGCTCCATTCAATGAAATAAAGAATAAATATGTCATCCATAAGAAAAACTGAAGTTTAATTGCTTATCTCTGAATCTAGTGAAGATGAGAGACCATTCCTGGCTTGGTCAATCACCATGAGTAAACAAAATTTCAACCGTTTGCTCTGAATAAGAACTTATAAAATGAATATGGAGAAAATCGTAAATTTTCAGTTTTTTTTTTTCAAAATATCACAGGCAATCCAACTTTTTTTCAAAACGGCACATTGAAATTGTTCAAATTAGGCATTTTTTAAATACAATCGTCTTTCTATCTCTCAGCTCTTAGGAAATATCAATACTGTCCCCATCAAATTGTTGAACCCTGCATATGAATCTAAGAGAATCGTGGATTGGGTATTTTAAGCTATTATGTTATCTCGTATCAGAATGCGGTCTTATTAGAATATTCCTTGAGTTCATCATGTATTTGGAAGTTGGATGAAATATTGAGTGCTGTAGAAAAATTTTATTCCGTATCATTTTGATTTTCATCAAAATGTTATAAATATTTTTCTGGAAATAAAATGGTGAGTGGTATCTTGCTGTAATATGTTGAGGTTATATGTTTTATTTTTTATTTTGTGCGATTTTGTAAAATGCGTTCTTGTAATGAGGTGACCTACGATACGAATGAACAAAAGAGTCAGTGAATAGCATTCAAATGCTCCACATTGATATACAAGCAATAAAGAGATGATTATGAAGCAAATCACCCAAAATACTAAAGTGAAGGTGATTTGACTTATTTTCAAGAAGTACCTATATACTGTATTCCTACCTAACACTGCCATACACCAGAAATCAAAATCAGTGATGACATGAAAAATGTTTCATACTATTTTGCTGATCTAAAGATTTGATTTTAGGTACTTGAAATCTGGATGTGGATATTCAACCCACTGATATTTGGCTGATAAACCCAGGGCTTCGGGAGGCTAGTGCTAATGAAGAATACCCATCACTTGATCGAGATCATTACCTGAATATTTTCATGAAATATGTACACCTACCCACCTATAATGATAAAACTTTTTGATTTTGAATTATGAAGGTCAAAAAAATTATAAGAAATAACATAGAAATCGAAAATGAACATACATTTTTCAAAAAATCCACAAAACATTCATTCAAATTTTTAGAATCAAAATAGAAATCATGTTGGTATCAGATCTCAGATTACAGATCAGTCAGATCACCACAAAATAACGAGATTATGATGTCAGTTCAGATTGACATAATGACAGATTTGACGCGGAAAGCAAACAAATATTTTATTTCTAGCAGGCAGAGATTGCTTGATCTGTGATCAGCAACATAACCACATAAGTCTCATCTCAGCCACAGAACAAGGAAGCAGAGAATGCAGCGCCATCTAATATGTGCTTCCAAAACCTCATAAAACATCTTTCAAATTTTCAACAGGGACGTGCGCATCTTGTTCGGATGACTCATCTCTGGTCCTAGTTGAGTGCAGAGCAAAAATTGAAACTCAATTAATCAAGGATCGCACTGATTAGAAAATATGAGTCAGTGCTTACTCATACCACGAATACTGATGGCTACGCCAAATGTGGATAGATAGACTGGTGAAGTCACTTCCTATCCTGTGACTTGTCCCAAATCTCTTGATTTCGCCTACTTCGATAAAACGTGTCTAACGTGACATTACATGGGTAAATCTCGCTAAGTGAAGCCGCGATTTCAACCAAATTTACAGGTAACTGCAGGTGTCGATACGAAAGTATGAATATACGATTCTGAGGGACATCTTATTGTTTCTAACAATTTCATGGCGCCATTTCCCAATGATTTTGATGCAAATATGTATCGAACATGATAGAAATAAAATGTTTCAAATATCCTGTGGCTGTTTCCACCAATAGGCGAAAGCAAATATTGACACCGCGTCAAGAATTCTAAAAGTGAGAAGAAGAAGGAAAGCTAAAACGTCAACGACTGGAGCCGAGAGTTGTCAGTTGTCTTCAGATGGTTGAATATATATTTTTTATCATTTAGATTACACATGTACCTGCACATGTATGATGTACTGATTGTTGTAATGTCTTTTTCGTCTACATTTACATAATAAATGCAGTTAGTTTGTTCCAAAATTTGAATATTATTAAATGGGCACACCTGAAGGCCCATAATCCTTCGACATTAGCGCCATCTAGTGTTGTACATGATAACCCCACGTTATGATAGATAGATAGATAGTTTATTGACTATGTGACACATACAATATATGGTTTATAGCAAGTCAGTGGAACAATAGTGTATAAACAATTCAATACATAGAACATTAAACAAACATACAAAACAATATAATGTAAAATAGTCATAAAATAAAAATTATAACAAGATTTGTTAGTCACAAATTAAAAGGTGATATGATGTATTCACTAACTCAATTTGTTATTATATTCCATAATAGAATAGAAACATTGTTCAAGTAGCATTTTTTTAACATTAGTTTTAAAACAATTTTCATTCATGGATTTGAGTTGAAGAGATAATTTGTTATAGAGTTTGAAAGTTAATGAATTGTTTTCTGATTTTACTAATCTGTAACGTGGCACAAGTAAATCTTCTGCAGTAGCAGATCGTGTGTTGTGATGGTGCAGGCTAGAAACTTTTGGGGCGCTGTGCCTCCTAGAATGAATTTCTGTCAAATTTTGTAGTATGTAAATACAGGGAAGTGGTAAAATTCTTTGTCTCTTGAATAATGGTTGACAGTGTTCATTATATCCCACGCCAGTCAGTATTCTTATTGCTCGTTTTTGCAATCTGAATATTTTTATAGAATTAACTGAATCACCCCATAATACCGTACCATAGCTGATCATAGAGTGGAAAAGGCCAAAATATACGCTTTTCAACATATTTGGATTTAAACAATGGCTAAGTTGTCTAAGTAGAAATAAAACACTTGACAACCTGGAACTAAGTTGATTTACATTGTGTGTCCAATTCAAACAATCATCTAAGAAAACCCCAAGCAATTTACAGTGGTTACCTGTCGTGATTTGGTTATTACTGGAAGTAACAAGATTTTGAGTTTTTGTCTTGTTTAGTTGAAGATTATTAGCGGAAAACCAACTTTCAGCTTCCGATATTATGGATGCTGCGTTTTCAACTAAAAGCGAAATATTGGTATTTGCACTAATAAAGGACGTATTATCTGCAAAGAGTACAACTTGACACTTCATCATCATATGAGAACATAAATCATTGATATATATGATGAAAAGTAGTGGCCCAAGAACAGATCCTTGGGGGACACCATGCTGAATATTTTTCAGTTCAGATTTGGAATTGTTCGATAGATGGACATATTGTTGTGTACCATCTAAATATGATTTGAATAGTGAAGAAAAGTTTCGGACTTCCATTGTCTAAAGGTATGAAGATTTGAATCCTGAGAAAAGAAAAGATGAGTTATGCTGAAAAAACGAAATAAGTGATGAATAAAAATTAACTATTTTATCGAATCAAGAAGATTCGAGTATCAATAAATCAGGTTAGTATTAGTGTTAGTATATATGAATACCCCCGTATCCCAGGACTTTGTTAGTTCTCACCTGAAGACGATTGTAGATACACACAATCGAAACGTCGTGACAAACTCGATTTGAATCTTTCTCATAATTTCAATTCTTTATTCATTCATTTTACTTTAATTTTTAATTCAACTTTTTCTTTTTTACAGGCTATTCAACTTTTCTTTTTTCAGGCTATTGATTTCTAATTCAATTTTTTCTTATTTTCAGGCTCATCGACTAGTTAAACTCCCATTTAAATCTACATTTTTCGACTTCATATATACTAACACTAATACTAACCTGATTTATTGATACTCGAATCTTCTTGATTCGATAAAATAGTTAATTTTTATTCATCACTTATTTCGTTTTTTCAGCATAACTCATCTTTTCTTTTCTCAGGATTCAAATCTTCATACCTTTAGACAATGGAAGTCCGAAACTTTTCTTCACAACTCGAGACATTGTCAGCCACCTTCAAACAAAAAAAATGATTTGAATAATTTCAATGGCGTACCTCGTATCCCATAGAATTCAAGTTTTTCTAGTAAGATTTCATGGGAAACACAGTCGAAGGCCTTGGATAGGTCACACATGGTCAATAATGAGTGTGTCCTTCCAAATCCTCGACTATGTTTTCCACGATCTCGAGAAGTGCTTTTGTTGTAGACCCATGTTTACGAAATCCAAATTGGGAAGAGTGAAAAAGTTTAAACCTCTCGAAATAGTCCAGTAATCTAACTTTCAGAATTATCTCAATAACCTTCGCAAAAATAACAATAATAGATATTGGCCGATAGTTATCAACCTCTTCAATATTATGAGCTGATAGCGCCACCAGGTATTATTTCCATCATTGCTACGCCACTGTGAGTTTGCCGCGCACAACGACCCTACAGATAGGTAATACGATAGAGCTCCTAATTGAAGTTTGACATTATGGAGGTAATTAAAGAAGACGAATTGAAAGTCCTTATTTGACAACGTAATCAAGTTACCCCAGCCGTAATTGAATATCTAGCTAGTGGTAATTTGTGCGTGAGCGGTGGCGGTTTCGTTTTCGAGCGTCTTCTTGTTCTTGTTCTACTCATAATCACATTTCGGTAGTTCTGGTAGCAGCAGAAAATCGATTGATGAAATACATTTTTCGTCTGATTTATCTGTGAATTACGAAAGCGTATAAGGGCCTCCGAAATTCAATTTTAATTTTTCCGACTTCAAACTCGGAATTTCCGACTTCAATCTCGGAATTTCCGACTTTAATCTCGGAATTATTTTTTTTCGACTTTAAACTCGGAAATTCTGACTTCAAACTCGAAATTTCCGTATTTGAACTTGGAATTATTTTTTTCCGACTTCAAACTCGGAATTTCCGACTTTGCAGTCAGAATTTTTTTATTCCGACTTCAAAATCAGAATTTTGTTTTACGATGGATGATGAAATAGCTATCAACGCCAGTATTCTACCAACTTTGTTCCTAAATCACATCAATGATCTGATAGAGGTGACCTCCTGTCCTGTCCACAGCTTTGCTGATGAAAGTACACTCCATGCTGCCTTTTGCTCTAGAGCCTCTATATCATCCAAAGAAGCTAGAGGTGCAAGGCAGAGATAGGTGTATACTATATCCATGAAGGTTCAATTGACGTTTTTGAAATGGAGATCTGATAATCTAGTAGAGTTCGATGCTACAATTGCTACCAAACTCAAGCTTCTATTTTTTTACAAGAAGGCGGACCTCATAATAGTCATAATGCTTATGATGATGTCAGGCATGTTTTTGATCCTGTTAAATCCTCGATATCCATTATTGGTATTACCATCATCAACAATAACCTATCATGGAATGATTATGTGAGATCTATTGAAAAAATTGCTTCACAAGAATTCGATTCTTTGTTTCGCGCCATGGACTACTTCACACCTCAAACATGTCTCATAATTCACAACGCACAAATTTGATCAGCCATGTAGTGTAGTTCACATGTTTAGAGTTCAGCTCCAGGATTCTATCGATTAAAACTATACCTCTGGTTGGTGACCCTGCACTTGATCACAGAAAAGTGGGCGATATCCATTTTTTTAGTAGATTTTTTATGGTAGATGCTCATCAAAATCATTTATATTATTGAGCCACCATGAGCGATTCCGCGAGCAGGCAGGCCAGACAGACTCAGATTGGCCACCCTTTCATTGCCAGGCACGAGACCCGCAGAACTTCCTTCTATCAGGATTTTATTTTTCATCAAACGGCGAAGTTGTGTGACATAATATAGTGTGGTTTTTCATGGTGTCTACATATATAACAAGACCTGGGAAAAATATCTATACATCGAAAATTTCTTCAAGCTATCGATATTTTTCGAAAAATGATGAGAATGAATGAAAAACAATGAATATTGAGGATGTTATAAGAACAATCATGCCTGATGATATCATCAAACTAGGCATTAGATGAGATCATCCATCTTGGAGAAAATATATGCAACTTGAGGTTGTTGCATCGAACTCTACTAGATTATCAGATCCCCATTTCAAAAACTGTAACTAAATCTTCATGAATAGTGTCAACCTGTATCCGCCTTGCACCTCTAGCTTCATTGGATGATAAAGCGGCTCTAGAGCTCCAGTGTAACTTCATCCGCAAAGCTGTGGACAGTGCAGCAGGTCACCTCTATCAGGTCATTCATGTGAAGTAGAAAAAGAGTTGGTGCCAAAACAGATCCTTGTGGAACACCGGCGTTGATAGATATTCCATCTTCCATCGTAAAACAAGTTTGAAGTTTGAAGTCGGAATAAAAAAATTCCGAGTTCAAAGTCGGAAAAAAATAATTTCGAGTTCAGAGTCAGAAATTCCGAGTTTAAAGTCGGAAATTCAACAAACCAAATGTATTTGAATAATTCAACGTAGTTGAATTTGCTTCTCTAATAAATTAAAATTACAACTTGGCATAATAACCCTCTGGAGAGATAATGTTCATAACAGTGAGGTTATGAAGATTATCTTATCCCGAAGGATATAAATATTGTTGTGAATTGTATGATGACGTATGAAGATGTTTGTATTTGTAGTATACCTTGGTATTTCAGTGCTTTGAAGAAGCTATACTGATGTGTTAGCAAAACATTTCGTGAGTTAAATATGAGTTTTCTAGAAATTCCAACCCCTTGTATATCTAAAAAGATGTTTTTTAATAGCATATTATATTTATGAAGCAAACATGTATAAAAATTAGATTTGCTATTGTAGCTAAACATATGGGCCTTTCATACCGTTTAGCGATTGTATTATTTCTATGAGTAGCAATACTCTTTTTGTAGAAACTCTTTTCAAACGAGGTGGGCACTGGAAATAGAAAACGATTTAAAGGGAAATAAGTTGTGGAAAACATGCAATAGCAGATAGATTTCAGTTTCGAGAGGGATGGCAAAGTTTCTCAGTCCTTCACCACGTGATAGACCAATCAGAATAATTGAAAGACAACTGGTGTTGTCACGATAATAATATGTACTATAGTTGTATTTGGTTTGTGATTGGCCATATTTCAGATTAACTACCTAAGTAAAATTTTAATTTGAGTGCAATAGTCTTAATTGCATTGGTGATAGTTACAGAAGAGAGGGACGACAGTTGAGGATGAAGATATGCCTCTGGAAATAAAGATCGATCTGTTTTGCGCATTTTCTCCACAAGCAATTTAGTTATCGTTACCTCACCCTCTACCGTTTATGAAATTACACTGCCATTTGTTAAAACGGGGCTCAAACTCATGAAGAATTTTTGATAATAAAGGACTATTTCGCAAATCTTCATCTATCTTTCTCACGGAAGGTTTTTCGCCAGGATATAACTGCAGATATAATATATTTTACAACAAAGCACCGCCACTTCTACTGAAATGTATAAAAGCGTCTGTTCCACCGAAACATAAAAGCAATTTTCTGTGAGTTAGTGGAAGATATAAGCGAAGAAGCCAGCAGTACGAGTGGGTAATCTGAATCTCGGATTTGGAGCAATGAGAATGGAATGCTTCAGTTTGTCGTCTTTGTGTTGTAAGTGTTGATGGAAGCAAATCTGAAATCCTTAGGTGAATAATGGAATTAAACGTTTATTAATAACCGAGGGAAACGAATACAAAATAAACCGATTCACCTGTGAATTTGAATGACTCAAAAAATCCAATCCAAAATTCAACCCTTTCTTGTCGCCGTGGTGGCGATGAGCGCAAAGCGCGATGATTATAGTGGAAGTCCATCACGGTCGTGGGTTCGATTCCCAGGCCCGTCAAAAATAACAAAAAAGGCGAGGCGACTGGGTGTAGCGTGTTCTGTCCATATATACATATACTTACTACTACTAGATTTTCTGTGGCAAATGAACGAAGTTTCGATGCCAGGATGAGTGAAATGAATGAGTGAATGAATGAATGAGGATGAGTGAAAGGTGAGGGCAAATCTTAAAAAAAAAACCTTTCTTGCTGTACACATAGGTATTTTTATCTACATGGTGGTCCAGGTTATAGTGAGAATTATTCACCTTACAATAGTCTATCAAAATGTAATAACTCTCAGGACATTAAAGCGATTTTGACCAAATTTGGTACAATATACAAAATCTTCATGGGGATTTTTCAAGTTTCCCGCCCTTTGATCAACGCCACTGGATATTTCCTCGGATTTATATATTCTTTCAGAGTTTCTTCTTCAGTGCAAGAAAAAAAAATCATGAGAAAATTTTATTTGAAGCCTCATTTAGCTCAGTTAATATATATAGAGTCATTCGCTATGGAATAATTCTACTAAAAAGATATAAAAATCTTATTGAATCCTATAAATGATTTAAAAAAAAATACTTTAAAGGCGCAAATAGTTCTGTGGTAATATAACGTAGCACTTAAATTCACGACTGGGTGATAAATTTCGCAAATTTATGGTACATAACATCGTACAATGCATATTTTAACTGACATTGACAATTGAATACGTAAAGCAGGTTTTTAGTAGTGTTGTAAAATAAT
Source organism: Chrysomela aeneicollis (assembly GCA_029955515.1). NCBI lineage: Eukaryota > Metazoa > Arthropoda > Insecta > Coleoptera > Chrysomelidae > Chrysomela > Chrysomela aeneicollis. The sequence goes on along the minus strand of JARUHQ010000018.1, from coordinate 3,270,367 downwards.
AATAATGCAATTCTATAGCCCACGCGTGACTGCAATAGTAGTACCATTCATTCCATATTCATTCGATAGCTAGAGTTTCGAATCCAATGGAGGACACATTTTCAGCTTGGGATTATACTAGTCTTCGATCATAAAACAGATTAGATGAATAACGCCCAATCCTTACCACAGTAGTTGTTTTGAAGCCAGCATCTGAATCAGTTACTAGGGCTACCTCATTCTAAAACAATGATAGCAACAACAGATTCCCCCAGCACCAGTGTCTTGCTATCATGGAAGGGTCTGAATTTGAATAAATTGACCTACTAACAAAATTATCGTATCCATTATTCTTCCTCAGACTGAATGAAAACAACGTAATATCAAAGTTTTCTGAAAATATACATCTTCGACTTATTTCGACCCGAATGATTATAGATTTATAGATTTAATTATAGATTTAATTCACTGTCTGTTGAAGAAAGGAAGAAGAAAAAGAATTATTTTCTACTAAATATATGCTTATCTACTACTCAGAGCATTTTCTTTCCACTTGGGCCAACCATTTTATCACTGACTTTTCATCTCGAGAATGTTTTCACATTACCAAAAATCGTTTTGCATATGAGGGTGTGTGAATAATGTTTACACAACGAATGATACGACACTGAGTAATGCACCATCAGTGGAATGATGTGATCTGGTCATCACTTTTAAATCGTCTCTTTCTTTTTTTACATTTTACAGCGTTTCACCATTCTCTAAATTCGATTTGAACAGAATAAGCAAGTAAACTCTTGTTCAAATTTTCACACAAAACTGGAGATATGATAATAATAATAGTTTATTTGTTCCTTCGATCATTTACATGATATGGAATAAGTCAGTCAAAGTGAGTATAATTATAATAAATGTATGTATGTATATATAGTATAAATAATATAAAGTATAAGGTATGGATTTAAAGTATAACATTAAAACATAAATAAATACATCTCACACTACCGAATACAGTTTTTTTCAGATCAACAATAAAACACAAAATAATAGACAGTTCGAATATAAATACAATTTCGTTTGTTTTGAAATGCAAAGTTTAAAAATTCATCCACACTATAAAAAGATTGTTCCAAAAGAACTTCCTTAATTGTTTTCTTAAATTGGTCAATAGAGAGGTTTTTGACATATTGGGGAAGATGGTTGAAGAATTTTATTCCCATGAGCTTTGGACACTGTTCAGTTTTAGCCCTATTGTGTCTTGGTAGTTCCAACACTGAAGCATTTCTAGTGCTATAATTTTTACCAAGTTTTGCGAGATTTTTCAGATCTACCTTAATGTACACTAGCACCTCTAGTATATATAAGCATGGAACTGTTAAAATTTTTTTTTAAAGTTCCCTGCAACTTGTTCTCCTACTGACTCCTGAAATATTTCGAATTGCTCGTTTTTGTAGAACGAACACTCTTTGATAGTCTGTGCAGACACCCCACACAGCTATTCCATATGAGATAACTTAATGAAATCTGGCGAAATAGAGCATAACTAGGACAGATTCATCTACCGTCTTCTTGAGTTGATAAATCATATAACAGATGGGTGCAATTTTTTTGCATACCTCATTGATGTGAATAGTCCAGTTACAATCCTCTGAAACATGTACACCTAGAAACTTTAATGATTGAACTTGTTCAAGTGATCTACCATTTCTTATTAATAGACTGAGATTATTTCTTCTGTTTGAATAGTTGAATATAATAAATTTTGACTTGTCCTCATTCAGTATCAAACCATTATCTGGAAACCATTGGGCCATATTTGTTAACTCCGTATTTGATTTTTTTGTTACGTCAACTATATTTTCCCCTGTAACTGTTAAAGTGGTGTCATCTGCATACATTATGCAGTTTTTGCTTTTGATATCATTAACGTAAATAATGTATAACAGTGGCCCCAATACTGAGCCTTGGGGTACTCCGATTGTTGATAAGATCTGCTCTGACTTATGTTCCCTGATTTCAACGTACTGTATCCTATTTTTTTAATAACTTTCAAACCAGGCTAGCTGAGATCCTCTAAATCCATAATGTTCTAGTTTGTACAATAAAATATCGTGATTTACCAAATCGAAAGCTTTGCTCCAGTCCAAAAAAATACCACATACTTTTTTACCCTGATCCAAGATCTTTTGTACTTCATTGACAAACTTTATAATTGCTTTTATTGTGGAGCTTCCTTTGATAAACCCAAATTGACTGGTATTCAATAAGTTGTATTTTACAAAATAATTGAGAATAAGTCCTGAGGTATATTTTTCATAAATTTTAGAAAATGGACTCAGCAAACATATGGGCCTGAAATTTTTTGCCAGTGATTTATCTCCTTTTTTAAATATGGGACGCACTTTTGAAATTTTCAGAAGTTCAGGAAAGATACTTTCTTGAATTGAGCAATTTATTAGGTAGGACAAAGGCTCTGCCACAAGCTTCGCACATTTCTTCAATAAATTTGTAGAGAAATTATCATGTCCCTGTGAATTTGAGTTTTTGAGATTACGGATTATATTATAAATTTCAATCTTAGTAGCTGGTAGGAAGTGAAATGAGTTCTGCGTGCTGTTAATATATGCTTCATTACATTGTGAATATCTATCAAGTACTTCACAAATATCTTAGAAAACCATAATTTGAGAATTTTATACTACGCTCTCATTGAATCGAGAATCCAATATGGCATTCTAGTATGGGGTGGTGCTTTAGACGTCCATCTGAAGAAGCTGTTCACATTACAAAAATATTTTCTGAAAATCATACATAAAAAAATAAGAAACTACCCAACTGAAAATTTATTCTGTGAAACAAAAATGTTTGACTTGAGACAACTTTACTTTTTGAACATATTGATACATACCTACAAAAACAAAAATAGTATTCTACAAACACTAGATTATAGCTACCAAACCAGACAGAAAACACAACTCCACACAAAAACCATTGCACCAAAAAAAAAATATTGGACAAAGAAATTTCACATACTTATGTCAAAAAATTTTCAACTTAGTACCAAAAGACCTGAAACAGGAAATAACTAGATCTAATTCAATAACTCTCATAAAAAAAAGAATCAAACTGTATGTACATACCCAACAAAGACAAGATATATACATGCTTTTCTGCATACCAAATGAACATTCATTCATAATAATGCCTGATCAATATTTTCTGTTATTTATGTTTTTTCCATATTCATATAATCCAAGCTTTCTTACCTTGAGGATATAAATAGAAATCGTAATTAACTAATTATAAACATTGTATTATAACGAGATTCCCATGCACAACCCTGAGTTTCTATGGGATTCATGTTTGTTTACTTATATTGTTAATATATATGAACATTGTTGATTGCACATTTCAAATTGGTGAATAAACATTATTATTATTATCAGTGAAGAAATTATTAAAGTAGTTGGATAGAGTTTCAGGGTCCTCTATGACTTCAGAATTGATGTTTAATTTAATTTGCTCCTTATCCGTTGAGGATTCTTTGTTATTTATCATTCTCCATGCTGTTTTAGATTTGTTTGTCGAGCTAGCTAATAGGTTGTTATTGTAGTTGAGCTTTGCCCTACTAAGGACTTGTCTGTATATTCTTTTATAGTTTCTATAATGCGATACATCTTCATCTGTTTCTGCTAAGCTATACAGCTGTTTAAGTGTTTTTCCTGAAATAAGCAGGCCTTGTGTGAGCCACGGTTTCATTTTATTGGAAAGTACTTTTGTCTTTATTTTAGTTTTTATGGGGAATGATATCTTCAGATAAAGATTCATCATATAATAAAAAATCTCAAATTTTTTGTTTGCATCTACTTCTGTGTGAATATCCTGCCATTGTTCTTTTTTTAAGAGATATAGAAAATGTTTCATTTCATTGTCATTGTTAAGATTTCTATATTTGTGATACTCTTCAGGGTTATTTTAAATTACATTTTCAACTGTTAAGATTTGGGGCTCATGATCTCCCAAGTAGTTCTTCAGCACCCTTGATTGACATTTTTCCATATTCATTGCGGAGTTTATGAAAATATTGTCCAGACATGCATTTAGTCTAGTGGGCACATTTATTGTAGGTAGCATACAGAATGAATTCATTAAGTCCAATAATCTTTGTTGTCTTCCTGATGGGATTAAGAAATCAACATTGAAATCTCCAGATAGAATCAGTTTGGTATTACAAAATTTTTTAAATAACTTTCCCATTAGCCCTTCCAGAATATTCAAGAATACTTCGAAGTCTCCGTCAGGACTTCTGTATATAACAAAAATTATAATTGAGGCATTTCCGTCTAAACCGTTACACCTAATTCCTGTACATTCAATATCCAATTCCAAAGACATCTCACGTACAAAATTAATTTTCTCATAATTCATGTTGTTTTTAATGTATATTCCTACTCCTCCATTCTTTCTTATACTTCTACAAAAATATTCGGCTAGTTTGTAGCCCTCCAGCTGGAGACTGTCAATTTGTTCATTTTTAGCCCAGTGTTCCGTATTGCAAAATACATCACAATAATTGCTATCAAGAAAGATTTCTAATTCTAAAGTTTTGTTAGATAGGCATTGAATGTTTTGATTGACAATAATTATTGTTTTCTTACTTATCGTATTGTGAACTTTTCTGCCTTCTGATTTGTTCTCCTTAATATTGTTAATATTAATATTTACCTTCCCCATCCTCCCCATTTTCTCGAAAAAACTGCGAATTTTCATTTTCGTGGATTTGTATGGTTTTCACAACCGCTGTGAAACATGTTGAATAGAGGAAGACATTCTTGATGAAGTCGCATACTGCAAATTTGCTGCTGGGTCTATTAAAATCAATTTGAAATCTGAGAGAACAGTTAAGATTATCCTTATGAAATTTTTCTACTCTCCTTTGGAAGCTGCGAGTTATATATTCATCTGGGTATTCATTTAATTGTGGTATAATTAAAAGATTCGTGAATTTACTGATATTCAATACATTTCTAATGGCTAGATTAAGGGTTTTACTATTACTGATATTCCTTGTGTTGAACATAATGATAACATAATCATCCTGGCCATAATTTATAATTTTTTCAAATATATCTTTGGTGATTTCCGACAATTCCTCGTTGGGACAGATCCATTCATCAACCTTGAAAGAAGAACAGTCCATTATTGAAAGAAGAACTCTTGGGAACCCTTTGGCATATTGATCTCCGATAATTAGTATTTTCTCATTCTGTGGCGAATGTGTCATTGCGGAGTTGACTTTTGGTGATAACAAATCACTATTGCCGTTTTCTATAATGTCTTGGGCAGGAAGTTTCGAGATTGAAACATTCAATGTTTCAGCATCTTTGGACATATCTGCCTGTTGGATTTCATCCATGAGTGATGCATTATTTCTTTTTTCTTCATTAGGTAATCTATGTTTGAAAACTTTAATTTTTTCTTTTTTTGATTTAATTTTAACTTTTTCTACTTTCCATTCTGAGGTATCTGATTTGATTTGTTTTGTTTTCCTGTTGTAGGTTTTTTTTTGTTTATATTCCATAGGATGATTTTCTTTGCTCTTCTTATTACAACTTTTTCCACTAGAAGAAAATTGCAACTTTTCTTCATTTTTCGATGATAGAGTAACACTTTGGCAACAGGGCAGGTAGGTTGCTTTCAGTTTGTGAAAATGTATCATGAGTAATTTTTATTTCTATATGTTTTTGTTGTTCAAATTGGGTACTAGTAAAAACTAGGTCATCTGTCTTTTGGTAGCTTTCAGTTTGTGAGTCATGAGTCATTTTTATTTCTATTTGTTTTTTTTGTTCCGTTATTTGTTCAGTTTGGGTGCTAGCAAAAACTAGGCCCTTCGTCTTATCAGTGAGTTCACTACTTGTCATTGTTTTTATCTTTGATTCCAGGAATTCGGTCATTTGTTTCTGCTGTTGAATTTTATTCGTTAAATCTCTTTCCATTTCGATGGCTTCTTCATAGAATTTGTTTTGCTCTAGTTTCATTTTCTCGATGGTCTTATTCTTCTGTGCCTTTTAATGAACCTTCAAACAAAATTTTATTTGAAAATGAGACGTTTCGAGCTGTCACCGTCAGCGTTGGGTCGATTATCGGTTGAAAGAAATTAGCGGCGTTGGCGCATTCACCAAAATGACGCAATCTCCAGAAAGACGTGCTATCTATGAACCACTTATATATAAATGAGGCACTGTATTATATGACGAACATTGAATACATAGCTTTTGATACACTCATATGACTCATATAAGTACCTACCAAATGATACATATATTTGGGAACCTTGAAAAAATGTGGTCTTGGATGATTATCATTATTCATGTTGGCTTCAGGCAATTTGGGGTGTTACTATTCTAGTGGGTTTGTTGTTCGGAGATACTAGTTCAACCTGAATTATTCAACCGTCAAGTGATTACTAACTATGCTAAATACTTAAAAATACTTTTGATAGCGATGATTGCTTACTTTCTTTTTTTTTTCTCTTAATGGAGTGACGATATAGGTATCTATTGAAATTTTAATTGTTTTTTTGGAGATAATATCAGGAGAACTTTGCCGTTCGATACAAAGAATATTTCTGATAGAGAGATGTTCCGCAGTAGTTCTCGAGCCTGGCAACAAGAGACACAGAGAGATCAATGAATCTGTGAGTGCATGGTTACCAACCAGACGAAGAGCTTTCCTCTGTATAGGATTAAGGAACCTCAACGTATGCTTGGAAGCTGAACTCCAAGCATGTGAATAATACTTCTCAGCAAATCATGAGAAGCTGTCGAGGTGTGACGTAGCTCTTGCCCTTGGCACGATACAGAAAACCATCAAGAACCTCATATGATCATTCCATGAAATCCATGATAGGGTATTGAAGATCTTTATATAGGATCTGTCATGAGAAGGTAGCATGAAGTGTACTATCATCCGCAAAGCTGTGGACAGCACAGTTTAGATAACCTCCAACAGGACGTTGATATGTATCAGGAACGGGGTTGGTGCCAAAACAGATCCTGTGGAATCCCGACGTTGGTAGATACTTTATCTACTAAACTACATGGAGTAACCTATTCGGAAGAAAGGTTGTTAGGAAACGGCAAACCAAATGACGGAAGTTTGCCAAGAAGGCCTTTGTGTTTGTTGTGTCATATGTGTGCTACGTAGGCAAGTAAATCTCCTGTTGAACTCTGGTGACGACAGTCATATTTTCGGTCGATCACGATTCTATAGATAGATATATCTCCCGAGCAAAATGGATATAGGATGGTGAAACAGCTCTTCAATTGTTTCTGTGAAAAACTTGTAGACCGTTTGCGAAGGTAGTAATACTTCCACTACTGAATGAAGATGCCGGTAAGATCGATTTTCAAGGAAGATTTCTGTTGCTGCATTGAGTGCATTGAAACAACATTGAAACAATATATTTTCAGTAAATCTGGAATAATTATCAATAATTTTACTCTTATCGATATTTTTTCTCCTAGAACAGTGATGACATTGACAAAAGCACATCTCTGGTAATGTCAGGAAATATTACTACGGTATGAAATCAAATAGGCATAAGTCTACATTATTCTATTCTATTATTCTATTCTAGTGCTTGTTAATAGGAAGCTGTTTCACCATCTCACATTCACCTTGCTCCAGTTGATGAATGAACTCTTGATGTCTTTCAGTTTGAAAAAAACGCACCAAGTTTATAAGACAGGGTTGACCAAGGGTTGACAGTCTACAAAGAACTAATGTTCTCCATTGCCCAGTTCCAACCCATATTAAGATTTTCAGGAGGAGCTCTGACTATTTATTTCTAAAATTTGTGCTAACTTCAACGACCTGTTGATTATTCAAGAGTAGAAGAGTCAATCAGAATTATTCTCGGAAATCAATTGAATATAATGGGAGTCACAGAATGTTCATTAATTTTGCCGATCCTCCATTAATTCTATAGGTACTTGGTGAACGAAAAGTCGTGGAGTTATTAACAGAACATGACATTTCCTACTGAATAAATGGTTAGATATAATTATATGATTGGAGAAAGTTACAGGAATTGTTTGCAAGCTTTAAGACTATATCATGAGAGTTTCCCAGAAACAAGGTAACCTTCGGAAGGTATCTTTTGATGCAGTCAAGAAACTGTTTACTAGAACTAGCAATATGCCATATGAATGAAGAAGATATTGAACAAATCAAATGGATGTTCGCGGTAGTACTATTATTTCGCATCAACCTTTCACTCGCAATGTCAATATCAGTTATTATCAGTTATTATTTATTAAATTTGTATTTTTTATACTTTCAGGTAAATACCTGAAATTCAGAAAAATAATTTAGGAAGTTTATCATTGTCTGAACAGTTTACCAACATAGAAAATGCTGGATGGATTTTGGTAAAGGAAATTTTTCATTTTGAGGTATCGATAATAGACGATGTATTCAGTATAAAAAATAAAGGGTGTTTCGTTTCAAAAAATTTAATTAGTCAATGAAAATTCAGTAATTATATCAAATTGTTATCCTGAAATTATCCTGTTTGCCTCTTCTACTCTTATATAATTGACAGAGCATACAAAATCAAAAAGATTCAGATATAAATAGTAATATTTACAATCCAGTGAAAAATACATGATAGCTGCTTCCTGCATTCCTAACATATTTCAGAGTTATTTTGTAATATTTTTTCTTCTAAATCCAATAGAATTGTTAAAATATTCAAACCTCTCTAGATTTTACTTAATCTTTAACTGAATGTACAGGGTGATTCAAAATCGATTCAGATATTTTGAGAACGTATTGCTGGAATCAAAATAAGACTTTTTTTTGAAATAAACATGTTTCCCAAAACGCACCAGCTTCGCACTACAGCCACCTAGACCTACTGTAAACTTTTTTCATTTATAACGTAAATGTTTTTTTTTCAGTATCAACAATGATTCTTCTTCTTACTATTTCACGCACTTACCAAATGACTCTGATTGGCCTATCAAGTTCGGTGTTTTCAGCTTTGTGTATGTGACAGTTAAACGTCAAATAAAAATAATCACGTTGTGCACACCAACAGACTTATCGCATGTAATACAACAAGTGTATTGATGATTATCGAAACAAAAATTCCATCGATTTAGAGAAACAAATCATGTTGCTTGGAAACTACACGAGCGCACAGCGCGAGTGTGGTTTCCCAAAGCAACATGATTTGTTTCGAAAAAGAGAAGGAATTTTCGATAATCATCAATAACACAAGTTGTATTTGTTCAGATTATTTCATGAATAAAATCGAAGCCTTTTTGATGATTTCCTGTTTTAGTTCCAGTTTATGGAATTAGATATTTTGATTATGCATTGTAGTTCGACACAAGATTCGTTATGCAACCAACAATACATTTATGCCATTGTATGATGTAGTGGCATTCGTTTATTTACCACGGAATCGGAAAATACTATGACAGATTGCAACTAGTAAGTCGTTGTTTAATTAAACTACCCTACTGCCTACGAATCAGAAAGCGAAATACAGAAACGAAAACACAGCATGTAGGTATCCAATAGCCAATCAGGAGCCGAAATACAAAATCAAAAACATGGTGTTGTTGCTTATCAACACAATCATTTCAACCAATCAAAAACGTGTATTTTAGCATGAATGAAATAATCGCATGTAATACAACAAGTGTATTGATGATTATCGAAACAAAAATTCCTTCGATTTCGAGAAACAAATCATGTTGCTTGGAAACTACACGAGCGCACAGCGCGAGTGTGGTTTCCCAAAGCAACATGATTTGTTTCGAAAAAGAGAAGGAATTTTCGATAATCATCAATAACACAAGTTGTATTTGTTCAGATTATTTCATGAATAAAATCAAAGCCATTTCGATGATTTTCTATTTTAAACGTACAGTTTATGGAATTAATTATTTTGATTATGCATTGTAGTTCGACAAAAGATTCGTTATGCAACCAACAATACATTTATGCCATTGTGTGATGTAGGCAAGATTACCTATGCACTAGGTACTACTGAGCTAAGTTCATTATGATTGTTGTCACAAATTTCACAATTTGTGTGGTTAGGATACATTAGATTAATATTCTGATTTTATTAATGCTGAAATTGTCTAAAATTTGTGGAAAATGAAGTGTTTATCATGGTTCAGACGAAAATTTGGTGTAGTGGCATTCATTTATTCACCAAGGAATCGGAAAATAATATGACAGATTGCAACTGATAAGTCGTTGTTTAATTAAACTACCCTACTGCCTACGAATCAGAAAGCGAAATACAGAAACGAAAACACAGCATGTAGGTATCCAACAGCCAATCAGGAGCCGAAATACAAAATCGAAAACATGGTGATATTGCTTATCAACACAATCATTTCAACCAATCAAAAACGTGTATTTTAGCATGAATGAAATAATCGCAAAAATCCAATCACTTGTGGTGTTACAACTGATGATATACCCCTCTCATTGATAACTATTTTTTGGTAAACGGTTTACTGTATAAAAAAATTTTCACATTATTTCAGGGCCAACAAGATAATGCTGAATTTTATGTTCCTCTTCTTGAACATAAATTTGGGCTATGAAGGTGTGGACCCGTTTCAACTTCCCCAAAGCTGGGTTCACCTAATTTTTGCAGCAAATAATTTATACCTTAAAAGCCAATTTTCGGAAGATTTGATTCGTTAGTCACAATTTAGAATAATCGTTTTTTTAACGCAATTCAAAGTGGCTGCATCTCGAAGGGGGACACATGTTTAAAAAATTCCGACAATACATCTTTGAAATATCTACATCGAATGATTCACCTAGTATAGACCCCAAACAGGTCTTTGAATTACAAATCATGAAATAATAATATCACTACTGACTTACTCCATTCAACATTGTTGGGTGTGCCATTTTGAAAATGAAACATCACAAATCGCAATGAATGTCCTGTGTTCCAAGCAATGATCTATAGTTGACAAAAATCACCAAGTATAGATAATATTAACGTTTCAAAATTCATATGAATAAACTGATCCTGTATCATTTATGTTAACTGTTTATTTTTATTACCAGTTCTGGAGATGAATCGGTTTATAGTAGTCAAGTAGTGTACTACATTCACTAGAATTTTGAAATAAATGCATAGATAATGAAACGATTGTTGAAGGATGCTATTGAGTATTGATATACATTAAACATTAGAACTTGCATAAACCTGTCCTATATACTGGGGAAATTTCGCAGAAGCGGCAACGTCGCTGGCATTACAGGCGTCGCGTCAGGGGCAAGGTCAGGATTATGGCGCCATCACAACGAACTGCAAAACTTGATCGGCGTGTTGTCAGGTCTTGTAATTTTTCATTGATTAGATTCATGCTTTCACCGGTAGTTTGTATGAAAATTAGGATGATTCGCAAGGTAGTAGCTTAGTAGTATATTTTTACAGGATGATTTCAAAATGTTTCCTGATTTTTACAGTTTTTTCAGAATGCTTCACAATCAGGGGCGGACTAACTGATGGCGGGGCCATGGGCTAGTGAAAATTTTTGAACACTAACTACTTCATCAGATTTTTGATTAATTAATCAAGAAAATATACATCTTATGATCAATATTATCAAAATATTATGTTTCCATTCCGTAAACAAAAAAAAAGAGGAAAATGAAAAAATTCAACGACACATGATTATTTCCTCTACTGAAGAATTACTTTGAATTCTTCGGCCATAATTTAAGGCTTAATGTGTACCCTATTGCCGAATTCTTTGCGCTTTTTTACGTAAAATCGTGGATTCTGCTATAGCTCAACTTTGAACTAGCGAAAACAGATCTGATATTACATCATAATTCAAGGCTTTTCTGAGAATCTCACTTTAACCTATTGCTTATCTCTATATAAAAAACCTAATAATACCATAATTATTGAAATCATTTAAAACTTTTTTCCAGCTTAACTGGTAAGCGAGAAATTTCATGAAAAATTCTATACTATTATTATAGTCTATACTATTATTATCCATTTTAACATTTACCATTTTCTGCTGTTGACTAGTCCAATGAGCTTGTTGTATGTATATCTAATGTGCAATTATGTTATGTACAAGGAGTTTAGAGCGATGAATAAACTTTTGTATTTGTATTGTTACGATATGAAAATTCGAAAATTTTTGAATTTTCGTTTGTTGGAGCTACTCGATCGATGTATATCCAAATATATTCGAAATAATACTACGTAGCTTAGCTCATTTGGTCGTACCAATTGGTTGAGAATCGTACAAAAAAAATAATCACCAATGTACCTACCTTGGCTAAGAAAGTGAAGTTTGTCAGATTGATACAAAATAAGATGTCAAAATGAGTTTAGGGTTATAATGAATTGTTTATAATGAATGATTTCTATTGATCTTCACGAAATGGTCTAGCAAGATGACAATCTGTTCTGAATATTTTATTATAAGTCTATATCTTTGACTGAATTGTGTTTCTGAATAATGCTGAGTCTCCATACTGAAAGCTCAATTTATAAACTCCGCTGCCGTAGCTACAGTTGACCTCCAGTTACTGTTCGTAGATGGAATGTGCTAAAAATAAACATCTGTTCATAAATTCCGCAGCTGACGCAGGTGCCGTCGGATATCTCTTCAATACATTTTGCAACTGTAGCTACGGCAGCGGAGTTTATAAATTGAGTTTTATCTTTGATTTTGCTGCGGTTAGGTAGGTGTGAGGTTACCAAATGTTATAAACAGAGTTGAAACCTCGCGCAGTTGCTGTTCAAAGTTAAAATTCAGTTAACTTTCACGCTTTCTAATTTGACGTCGTGCCTGTGATTGGTCAAATCGCAGTGCAGTCGTGGCGTTGGTATGGACAACAACAACCTCTCCCTAGGTGTTTGAAAAGTGTTTTTTTAACCGCCAACTTAGTTGCAAAGCAACCCTCGTAAGTCTAGGACTTGTATGAGTAAGGAAGACGGAGACCTTAGCTTTTTAAGTGTCATCCGAAGCACTACTCGATTGGTTACCGTGGTACTTGAAACATTTTCGCCAACTTGATGAGTGTCGATAAGCGTAGATATATCTCCCTATGTTCTCATCTGTGGCGCCCCATCTGTTGGTGTTCGCGACAACCAACTACTTATTTCAATAGAATGTAAGCATTCAGAATTGTCACATTCAATATTTCACGCAAAACATTTGAAGATTTCGGAAAATTCAGGTAGATTCGAAAAAAAGCAATCCTTTCAGTAACTGTAATTTGTGAATCAATCGTACCGCCATCTAGGATCCAGGATCAAAGTTATACCCATTTCCAGATAGAATAATATTTTTTCATCGTGGAATAAACTACGAAATAAACTATCATCATGAGAGTATTCGTTTCAAACTGATGAGAGCTTAATAATTATGGGAGCCAATATTGATTCATCCCAGTGAACACACTCTCGTTAAAAAAAACGTTGAACAACGGTTGTTTCGGTGGAAACAACGTTAGTCGTTGTAAACTTCAACGTCGAATTTCGGTTGAAAAAAAAAACGAAACATCAAAGACGTTATTTCAACGTAATATATTTTTCAGTTTATGATTTCATGTTGCACCACAACAACTATCAAACGTCCAAATAAAACGTTGATGATACCAAGTGTTTCAACGTTTCTTTTTTCCAGTGAAACTACTTTTTTGTAACGTGGTATTGAATTTTAGGAACAAAAAACGTGTATTCAACGATGGAAAAATGGTTTCTTGTAACAAAAGTTCACGGTTCATAACAACGTTTTGAATTAACCCGATTTCAACTTTGAGTGTGATTAATACGTCGCATTAACGAATACTGATTTTGTTAAATAAACGTGAGAAAAAAAATCATTTTGTAGTGTCTATTCAATGCATTGAATCAACGTTAAAATCTACTTTGAAACAACTAAGCAAATCAACGTTATTTTTAACTTAAATATTCACCATATTTTTACTTAAAGTTGATCAAAAACCTTCAAATGCGTTGATAATATCAAATAAATCAACGTTATTTTCCAGTGAATTACTTAAAATTTCTCCATAGAGTTTTAACAAGTATTCGAAAGCAAAAAACGGGATTATCACGTTAGTAGAATATTTGTTTCAAACAACAAATCACTGTTTATTCAGCGTTGCAAATCAATTGACTTCAAATGTTAAGTGAAATCAATACGTCGCTTGAAGGTTTACTGATATCGTAGAATAAACGTATGAAAAAAAACGTCTGTTTTGGTGAAAAAAACCTCAACGTTGAATCCCAGTTGAAGAAAACGAGACTTCAGAGACGTTATTTCGACGTTATATGTTCTTCAGTTCAACACTTTATATCAATTTACAAATATATCAAACGTCCTAATTGAACCTTGATGTGAACAAGTATATCAACGTTATATCTTTTCAGTGAAACTACATTTCTATAACGTATTATTGAATATTTGCAACAAAAAACGTGTATATAACGACAGTAACATGGTTGCTTGTAACAACAATTCACGGTTTATGATAACCTATGAAAATAACGAAATTTCAACTTCGATTATAACTAATACGTCATATAAACGTGTAAAAAATGTACGAAGTAATTTATTTTAAACCGTCCATTTAATCTATGAAATCGATTTGGAAAAAAGAAGCAATTGAAATAACATTCGGTGAATATGATACGTCTATTGAATGTAACCTGATATTGTTGAATAAACGTTTTATATTCATCATATCATAATAGATGGCGCCACTTATATCACGTCATATAATACTCATGCTGAAGGTATAAGATAAATTCGCGATAGAAAATAACACGTAGCACTATCTCATGGTAAAAACTCGAACTTCTCGAAGTGGCATCGTTTTTGTTTTGTTTTCGTATTTTTGATATTTGTGACGATGTGACATTACTGACATTTGTGTCTTTGCCACCAAACAATAACTGAAACGAGAAAAACGATAAGATTTCACTTGAATGTTGCTAGAACATCTCCCGAAAAACGGCTGGAAGTACACCTTTCACATCAGAAGCGAACATAAACAAAACAGAGGTTATGTTTGTCTGTGGGTTATCCTCCAGATAGTTCAGTGGTTATCCCACTTCGAGTGGTTCACGAGTCACCGTTAGGTAGCGTATCGCTTAGCAACTATCACAAATTACTGAAAAGTATGTATCATCAAGGAAAACAGGAGTGAAACTAAAAAACAACCGGAAATAATTGAAATTGAAAGAATATCATGAAAGTGATTCTCAATTGTTGGTAGAATTTTGAATTATTCATACATTTCTCGGATCTAGACAATTTTGCTATTCAATAATACGTTATTTCGACGTGAGTGTATTCACTGGATAAAACGTCACCTTACAACACCGAAATAACGTTCTAAGGATCAAATATAAAATCGTTAACAAAATAGTAAAAAGCCACGTGACATTTTTTCGTTTACTAAACGTTTCTATTCGTTAATATGAAATGAATTTTCAACTGACATTTGTGTGATTTCACTACGTTATATCGACGTGAGTATAAACCGTGGGTCAACCATATCGAACCAGAGTTATATTAAATTATGTATTATTATATTAAAAGACGCAGATACATCAGTGCTGGTAAAGTACGTGAGATTGATCGATATTTCAACGTTTCCTCTTAACAATTCATAGATGTGTCACACACAGTATAACGTTTGAGAAAAGGTTTAGTACCTATAAGTGAAAAACAACGTGGATATCAGCGACATTTTTGCGTTCAACAAACGGTTCCATTTGCCAATTGCTAGTGGTGATTTTACAACGTTATTTCGACGTAAGTGTATTTACTGGGATATCAACTGGACATAATATTATGATACATAATATTCTGATATCATCATAATATGTCATAACAATATTATGACCTCAATCAGCCATCGGACTGCAGAAATCATCTAAAACCTACTGAAATTTTTCGAACAACACTGGTTTTGAATTTGGTGTGGAAAGACATCAAAATATGCATAATGATGAAGGCGCCCAATATTTGATGTCCCAATCCTAACCATTCACTTTTAATTTAGAGTGTCTGGTTTCATCTCAAAGTTCAAATTCCATAAGACTCCTATTTTTAAAAAAATTAATATGGATATTTCGGCAAAAGAGTTATTTCTAAACTATAAATTATATGGTCTATAACTCATAATCCTGTGGGCATGTGGTACGAAAGGAATTCATTCACATCTGGAAATGCCCTAAAAGTTTTCAATGATTGAATATGGAAATAGACAGTGATATATCGAATAGATACCACCCAAAAATTATGGAGGCCTCGTCAAGTTACATCACTTAAATTTACTTCCGAGGAAAATATTAGTGGTATTGGAAAAAATAATGTAGAATACTTGTTGGTAAATGCATTTCTTGCACCCAATAAGTTTCCTCGTACTGAAAGATCACTGGTGCGAAATACGTTAATTTCCACACTTGTTATGTAGGTATCTAATATTCTATAATATATATACATAAGTACCAGCTGGCGGCAGTGGCGTAGCGTGTTTTGGCGAGGCCCCGTATAAAAATTGTTTGGGGGCCCTTATGAAGGGTAAAGATTTCTCACAAAAATTTTTTTGCATAAAATTTAAAGAAATGTTCATCATAATTATCTATTTGTCCCTTTTTCCTAAATTTTTACAAACCATTCAAATTAAATATACACTGTCCTTGCCTTTTTTTCGGCAAACTGATTTATTAATTCATTTATAGCTAATGATGACTTCAGTTTTTCTAAAGTTTCTGTTTTTCAAAAATCGCTACCAATACTATACTAAAACAGAAAAAAAATTATATTGTATTACAATGTAATGCACAATTGAATAAAACGAGTCAATAAACACTGCTCTCCGTGGTTTATCATCGTATGTTCACGTATATTTTGAACCTCCTCTTAACTTCTTTATCTTTTATTCAAATTTCATTCCAAAACATAATCTTATGTAATTTTTCTTATAGATTTCATATATCGATGATCTAGAAAAAAAGTTATGGGCATCAGATATATTTTTTCAAATGGAACACCCTATATATTTTATTACTATTGGAAAGAGTATATTTTTGTGATTTCGAATATATCTACATATATCATGTTATCTCGAACGGATTTCGAGATAATTAACGTTGAAAATCAGATTTTATACTGATTCTTTGAGCTTATTAGGACATGAATGGTCGGAATAGCTATGAAAATAATTGAAATATATGTTATCAAAAATCGATGAATATCATAGATTTCGAGATATATGACGTATATATTCAGATTTCATCTGGATTCTCTCGGATTCGGGATAATTAAAAGAATATATTTGTTGTAAATGATTTCCAAATATTCTGCTCTATATTCCCGTTGTGCGGCTATGACATTGTGATCATTTTCCGAATATACTTATACTAAAATCCATTATGACAAATAACCTCACAAATAACTGACATATTATAGCATTAATCAATTTGACAACAAATATTTCAATTATTTCCATGGCTACCCTGATCATCTATATCCTAATTAGATGAAAAAATACCCATACAATCTGAATTTCAACTTAAAATATCTCGAAAACTATGAGAGATAACATTATAGATGTATTTAGGTATATTTGTATTCAGAAAAATATATTCTATTTAATAGTGATGAAATATATGAGGTGTTCCATTAGAGATATATATTTGGTGCCTATAACTTTTTTCTAGATTTTCAACTGTTAACATATATAAAATCTCCAGGAAAATAACATAGGATCATTCTTTCAAAGAAAAAATTGAACAATAGATAAATAAGTTAAGGGGGGATATAAAATATACGAGAAGACCCTGTACATCGATTATTGCGGGATTCCCCCGTTGAAGTAAATGACTTAAACGGGGAAATCCAGCAGCCCGCGATAACTGATGTAGGGTTGCCAATGTTTGAACGCACGCTTTACGCGGGAATTTATGGAATAAAAAAAATTTGGGAAATTTTCATTGATTTTTGCTGACGCATGTCGGGGGCCCCGTGGCCAGGGGGCCCCGTATAATTGATACGGCTGATACGGCGGTAGCTACGCCCCTGGCTGGCGGTGAAATACAATAATTAATCGCCCGATATCGCAATCACTGTTTCAAAAATTGAAGAACGTTTCCAATTTTGTGTACTTATTATAACTCATTTTTATAAACTATCAAATACTTTATCAAAAAATTCAAATCGTTGTTGATAGTACAATTATTGAATTTAGGAAGGAAATGAAAATGAATTGTAGTGTATGTTTGTTTTATATGATTGTATTTAGTTTTGTATCCGATTTACAACTGAAAATGCTGGTAATATTTAGAAATCAATACGGGTTTATGATGTGAACTTCTGACATAATTCGAATTGCTAGCTTTGTTTTTCTATACGAGATTCATTCAAGTTTCCTTTTATTTGCATTTCTCCTGGCGTTCCAGAAATAAATCTGAGAGGCTGTATATCTCTTCCAAGGGTCTATTTCCCAGAATAATATTTACATGAATATTGTTTCTTATTCTTTCTTCATCGTTCAAGCAGCGTCTGTTGGAATATCTGGTATCTAATATCATAAATATTTCATAAGTTTTTCCAGAGATTCTCCCATTTTCCTCCTGATTCCATCTGTGGATTGTACAAGGTGTTTGTTTAACATCTTGTGGTTCGATTTTTGATTAAACGATGATACGTAGACGTATTATAGAAATATAATCTCTAAAAACTTAATCTATCGGAATATATGCTGTTCTCTGTAAAAATTTAAATGATCATAATTGATTGAAACGTAAGTTATAAAACGTGAATTATTACAACATCGAAAATGTATTGTATAGAAATCGAAAAATTCTTATCGATATATGGTAATCCGTAATAGCCATATTTCTTTGAAACAGTAAACTGCATTTCACAGAATTATTATTTACTCACAACTGTGTTGTTGAAACAGAAATTTGTCGAAACCAATACAATACAATACATTTATTTTCCTGAAGATGGCAAATACATATGGGAATAGTCACAAGTTGTTGCTAAGAAGCAAAGAATTCATCTATAGTACAGAAAGTATTCTCAACTAAATAAGTTTTCAAACTAATTTTAAACAGTGATATATTAGGAGATTCGCTTACGTCTTTTGGAAGTTTATAAAAAATCTTTTGTCCTAGATGGCGAGAAGTTTTAGATGAAGCAACGTATTTACACTGAAGAACATAAAGATCAGTACAATTCCTTATATTGTATGAATGAATTTCCTTATTTGTGATGAACTTATGTCTATTTGTAAATATATACAAGCACATTTCAAAAATGAGAATACCAGCAAGTGTTAAGATTTGGAGATTTTCAAAAATTAGTAGGTGCTCGAGTGGAAGTAACCCAGAAGCACACTCAGTATAGCGTAACCTAGAGGCAACTTTAAAATAATATAGAACTATAACAAAGCCTGGTTCATGCTTATACGAATTTCCCAAAATTCATGCGAATCGGAAAATTATAAATATTACATTAATATTCCTACTCTACAACACTATTCATTCATGCATTCTTTGGTATCATGATAATATAAAAAAATTCGCAAGAAAGTTCAAATATTTCAACTTTATTGCGATATATCTTTTCAGCGGCCATTTTATCCGCATAAATTTTCCGATATTCGTATAAGCATGAACCAGGCTTGATTGTTCTTGTTTTAAAATGCATTTCAAGTTCCTGAACATGTAACAGATAGAGTTCAGTTTAGAGATCAGGTTGGCACAATGTCCTTTCCAATTCAATCGTATTTTGGGACAGTTTTTTACATGAAAAAAACTAATTCTGCTCCCCAAAAAAACGTAAACTCTCAAATAAAATTTTATATAATGGACGTTGAGTTTTCTTCGAGTCTTTCTTCCTACCAGAGTGCCCTGGAATCAAAAGGTACACTAAGAACAGAAGGTAAATATTGTTGAATTATTCACAAAATTATAAGTAGTAATAACCTAGGGACATTGATAATTGTTCGAAAAAATATTATAACAGACCTACGTTGTCGGACAATATTTCAAAATGTCACGAAAATAATGTTTCCAGTGAAAATTATGTACGGAAAGCATTTATGGACTATTGCAATGTTAGAAACTATGAATCAGCAGAACATTTTCTATCCCAATAACCCTCGAACATTGATAAATGCTCAAAAATTTTAACAACTTCCTCAAGCTTGTTACTTATTGCTTATAGGCAACAGACCTCCCCCTACGGCTTTCGAAATCTGTTTTTTTTTCGAAAAATTATCAATGTCTTTGGGTTATTACTACTGAAAACAGCCCATGGGATCTGTTTTCAGTATAATGTTGTTTTGATTGGTTGTGTTCAATCAGTTAACCACAAATTTACTGGTTTCATTGGATTTCTACTTGAGTAAAAATTTTTCGTTTCAATGGTATGTTTCAGATTTCATTGGTTAGAATGACGAAGGGAAGGGAGCGGACGGAACTAGACCTCTTTCTGCATCTTTCCACCAGATATTTTCCTCTAAGATATGTGTTATGTTGCGTTTTCGGTGCCTCACCCTGTATTGCGAGCATTATGTTTGAGCTCAGTGATTGTTCCAAGGGAAAAATGCCTCTGGATGGCCTTCCAAGGGCTCTCAGTTCTTTTGCCAGTTTTGCCTTCGTTTCTATCTGGTGAATACTAAAACGTGGATCTGGTGAAATATTATCTGGAGACCTGGCAACAGTGTCGATGGAAGTAAGGAAATCATCAATTCGGCCTGTCCTTACCGCTGAGAGAATGTCGGGTATTATGTTTTTGTCGCTTTCAGGTACGTTATGCATTTTGTGATTCAGATTTCGCGAACTGGTAGATGATTGTTGTAGATGTTCGAGGTTATCGAGTGTAATCGATATACAGGGTGATGTGATTCATTCCGTACAAAACAAATTAGGGGGAAAATAAATGAAAGAATTTGCTTTATGACTTCTATTCCACCGAATGAGTGGAAAACTATACAGGAATTATATAAATTTTGTAAAGTTCCACATGATAAAATTTATACAGGGTGATTGATTAAGAATAGGAAACTCTGAACTGCAGATAGTGAATACCATAATATGAAGATTCAGCCCAACATGCCTTATAAAAATGTTGCTGGCTTGGGAGATGCAGGGTGTTACTGTTACTGAATACGATCTTTGTTTTGTTGCCTTGAAACTAATTGATACATAAATTTTATAAATATGGACACAAGCCTTCTCAATGATATGAATAACGCAACGTTAGTGGCTCTGTCGCATATCTTGTCAATCATAAATTCTGTAAGTAGAACAGTAGAACAAGAGCAGATAACTCAAAAATCAAAAGAGTTAGGTAGGTATACAAATTGAGCATGACTTCTTTTTTTTTTTGTAAAATTGAACGGGCTTTCACATTTTTACCTTATTTCAACCGTGTTTCAATGGACAGAGAACAGAGAAGATATGATCTGATTTACTGAAGTAACAGGGTGCCAATAGTGTTCTTCGTGTTCGTGAGTAATCACAAAATAAGTTACAAATTTGTATTGGTCATGTCTGAAAATTACTGAAAACACAAACAATTTTTTGTTCATGCTGTTGATACTTCACTTATTATTGAGAAATTTCAAATTAAAATTTAATTTCCTTTGAAAACAACAATTACATTTGTATGAGGCATGTTGGGCTGAATCTTCATATTTTGGATTTTACCATTTGTAGCCCAGATATTGCCCATTCCTTATGAATCACCCTGTATATTTCAATAACATCCTCATATACCTGCTTAGCTATCTACACCCTAGTTACTTTAACAATACAGTAATATTTTTAGTCATAAGTCATAAGAAGTTCAATCATTGGTTTTCAATGTTTCCATTCATACACTTGACATAAGTTTTAAGTTGCAAGTCATAAGTTTTAGGTCGTAAGTATGTTGGCCAACTTTTATCTCTTATGGCTAAAAGCTGATCATATTTGCGCATGCGTTCGAAGTTTTCAATCCTGTGACGGTTTTTTATAGGTTATTGTCTGTGATTGTGTTGTTTATTCAAACTTATATCAGAATCATTAGATCATAAAGAGAAAAAATGGATATTGATGACTGAAATTGTAAAGTGACCACTGACACAACCACAGAAATTGACCAATGGGAGAAGTTACCCTCAAGACATGACAGTCCTTAATAATTTCTGCATAAATGGCCATTTTTTCTTTATGTCTTGAATCTCATTACTAAAAACTTAGGACTTAAAATTGCTGCATAAATCCACCATTAGAGTTTTGACTAAGAATATTATCGGAAAACGACTGTGACACCATTACGTGATAATTCTGTTATTAACGTTTTTGTTTTCGGTAATTGAGTGACATTTTTTAAATTAAAATCATACACCCATCATGATTCCACAGTTTTAAACCAAATCATTAACCAACTCTATGGGATTTAGTTCTTCAAAATATGCGTCCCATCTTGTTTCGGGATTCATTAATGATGAATATTTGTAGATGGCGCCTCTAGAATTGTCCACTTAGGGCCGATTTTATAAACGAGTATGAACTCCGTTTAAGCTGAACCTCGGTTCGGTTGCTATTGAATAGCCAATCAAATCACTGGATCTCTAGCAACTAAACCAAGTTCAGCTTAAACGAAGCTCAAATCTTTCAAACAACTGGTCCTAAAAGAGCTACCACAGGATGAGTCGAGGGGGAAAGCAATAGCGAGATTTGTTCGACTAAATACTAGGAATGAGTTTTCCTATTATATGAGAGTTTGTCCCGAAAAGGCAGGTCTCCCCAGACAGCAATATGTAATTCTGGGAAGGTATAATAGTGTAGTTGGGGCTAAAATGTAGCCTTGTGGTACTCCCTCGTTGATGGGCAGATATTCCAAGGCAACCTAATGAAGACTAGACCACTAAAAAATATGGTAGGACATATGAAGCAGCTTATTCGACACGGATTTATGCCAATTTCGGCCGAAAGGTTCTGAAGTATCCAGTGAAATCGTCGCAGAAATCGTGGCTGTATCGACAATGTTTATACCCTCAGCTCAGTAATCCAATTTCATATTCGCTTACGCAAACGTAAGATATTCGCAATCTTCGTCGACTTCAAGCGAGCCTTCGATTGCATTAATCACAACCTCCTCTGGCACAAACTATATCAAACTGGTGTTAGCTCGAGAATAATTTCCCTTCTAAAAAAATTTTATCAAAACGCGAACATGCGTGTTAAAACTCAAGGCCAATACACGAAATCGTTTGACGTAACAAGTGGAGTCCTACAAGGTGAAGTTTTGAGTCCTCTCTTGTTTGCCCTATTCCTAGCTGACATTGAGCAATTTTTCAAGGACAGAGGAGCAGAGGGTATAAACATTGATAATACACATGATCTTCTTATGCTACTTTTTGCGGATGATCTGGTCTTGTTGGCTCACTCTGAAATAGACGTTGGAAAAAAACTCAAAATCCTCCAAGATTACACAGCCCAAAATCACCTCACCATTAACACAACTAAAACAAAAATAATGTGTTTCTCAAGGGGACCGTATAAAACAAAAGAAAGTGAACGATTTTTATTCAACGACTCTGTCATTGAAATAACTAAATCGTACACATACTTTGGAGTAATATTTACTTCCTCAACACTCTTTCGCGAGATGGCTTGTGCGCAACCGCTGATAAAGCCAAGCAAGCTATTGGTGCAACCTTACCCATACTCGCCAAAGCCAAAGTCAATTCTTGGTCAACAAGAATCAATCTCTTTCAATCGTTAGTAATTAGTACGATCGTTAGTAATTAGTACGATGTCCAACTGTATTCCAGTCTGGGGCTTACGCTATTCTGAAATTTTGGAAAGAGTTCAAACCACCTTCCTGAAGATACTTCTTCTTCTATCAACTAACACCCCTGATTATGTTCTCCGTATTGAAACTGGCAGAAACTGGTATATCAAGATCATGGCCATGGATGACAATCGACTCCCCAAACTTTGTCTCAATAGACAAAAACAACTTTGTAATGGTGATGGTAGATTCAACTGGTATCTCCAGCTCAAGGATCTATTTGAGTTTGCTGATGCACGAGATATCTGGGAAAATCATAGCTTGCACTCTTTGAAAATAAATACAAAACTCGTCCTTTCCAAACTTCGACAAAAACTTTTCAAGACAGACTCGTCTCCCACTCAACGATCCAGGTTCCTCTGCCACTATACCTTCTTCAAGATAAACGAATTCCCAAATAACCACCTCTTACTCAACATCCCTATCCAAATAACCCGTACCATAGCGCAATTACGACTGTGCAATAATATATCGATGAAATTCACTTACAGTGGTTCAACTTTCTCAATCAATCCGAACGAAAACTGCACAGTATGTAACCAAAATCAACAGGAAACTATTAACCATATCCTATTTGACTGTCCAATCTACTGCTCGATGAAACCTCGTAGTTGCGATTGTTTATCCAACCCAAACTCATTGATCCACTCTCTCGAAAACTTGTCGATAGATTCCGCTAAAACGATTGCCAACTATATTTGGAATGTCCTCAAACTACGTTCATTCATCTTAAATGAATGATACTATTTAATTTTCCAGGCTACTTCACAAATGTAATTTTCACCTTTTTTTTTTATTATTTATCTATAATATTTCATTTATTTATACATAGGTACTATAATACCAAACCCTTGCTGTGAAACTTTTTGTTTTTTGAAGCAATAAATAAAAAAAATTCGTCCTAGATTATCGATGTCATCTCAATGTGGTGTTATAGATATGCGTGATGACATGCGCTAGCAGTTTACCTATTGATCGAAATTTTCAAATGTCGTATTCAAATACCTGATATGCGATCATATGGTTATTTGGAGATCATAAGAGGCATGCATCTATCACCGATATCCATCGTGTATATGATTTGAATCTTAATTGAAATGCGAATGTATTTTCCGATGTGATACCACTCCGATAAGGATAATCTCTAGTGATACCTACCTACTAATATCGTTGGAAAATGATATATGGCAGGTTTTTCGCATAACCATCGTAATCAGAGTTGTTCTAGGTAGATATATCGATTATGATCAACAGGTCTTTCCCAAATCGATGAAAGATAATATTTTATGAGAGGAGAGTTTCATACATACAAGTGGATTCTACATTTTGGGAAGTTAGTTGAAATGACGTAAGCAGAGCGTGTTAAACGTTTTATAATTATATATATAAATCGTTTATTTAGCCAAACACTAATACATCGACTTTATCAATCACATAAAAAAAATATGGAATCAGAAAATTAAAATCATAAATATAGCTCAAAAAGTTTTGCATACATAAATACATCAAAACACTAAAAAAAACACATTAAAACCAATTCAGTACAAGAATTATCCTAAAAACAAAATCAATCCATGAGTTAGTGAGATAACA
Source organism: Chrysomela aeneicollis (assembly GCA_029955515.1). NCBI lineage: Eukaryota > Metazoa > Arthropoda > Insecta > Coleoptera > Chrysomelidae > Chrysomela > Chrysomela aeneicollis. The sequence continues at coordinate 3,244,904 of JARUHQ010000018.1, read as the reverse complement.
CAAATACTTTCTCACTATCAACTGGTCATTGAAAAGCTTCTTAACTTAACTCTGAACGGTCCAAGAGATGCACTATTTTTTATTTCATTTTGAAATTCATTGTATTCACTCAAACCTTTGAAAAATACATTATTCTGGGTCGACCTTTTTGAAAATTGTGGAATATGGAAATGTTGCCGTCCTCGAGTATTATGTTCATGTATGTCTGTGTTTTAGAGTATCCTGCAAATATTTAGGAGTAAGACCATGTTTCACTTTATGTATAAATATCATAGTAAACATTTCAACATAGTTTTCTACTGTGAGCCATCCTATTACCACTAGCATTTCTTTGATTGGTGTGAGTCTGAAACATTCCAAAATAATTCTCATACTCCTGTTTTGTAATTTTTGTAGACGATTTTTTTCATTCTGGTTCAGGAGATATAAAACTGTTGAACAGTAATTAAAATTAGGTTAGTATACAAGTATTATAAATTGTGAGCTTTGCCCATTGACTAATACATTTATAATACAATTATCTACTTAAATAATTCACTTCATATGCTATATTCTTTGATAATGTAATTACAATGTTCTTTAAATTTCAAATGTCTGTCTATAATGGGTCCTAAATATTTATATTTTGTGACTTCTTTCATGATTTCCTCACCAATACTTATTTTATTAGAGACTTCTTCTATGATATATGATGTTGTCAAAAGGGATGATATTCATCCGTATATATATTGAGCTACCCGTATAGACTACCGTTTACCACCTCGCGCTCTTGTACCGTCTAATAATGTTATTGCAAACTACATTATAAACTCTGAATATATGATTCAACTGTTCACACGCCACGTAAAACGATTTGTGAAAAAATATCAGAATTCATTGATGAAAACGGTAAAGTGCTGTTTAACATAATATGGATGAGCACTTTCATCTTCGTGGCTTCATGAACAAGCAAAACTTTCGTCATATGTCAGAATATAACTCGCAATAGTTGCATAAAAAGCCACCACATTCATTCGAAAATGGAGCTGGGAACACAGTAACTGAATTCAGAAAGTTATACTTGAATATGTTTACTTCTCTTCAACTAGTTCATGACAATATTTCCGCTTTCCAAACAGACTACTTTCTTTTGGGGTATCAAGACAAAAATGTTCATCATGAGTAACCCTCCAGGGATGTTGCTCTCTAATTATAAAATAATGTACCGTGTTAGGAACAGATCTGCATACAAGACTTGTAGAATGTGAAATTGTTTCTACATTATTAATAACATTTTCATTCGTGTGGATTATTTTTTTATCATTAGATTTCAGCAAGGGTCATATTTCATATTTCACTAGTTCCCATGTATTATCGAATGTAGGTACTACTTCATTTCATAATGAAAATAACAAATTTATTGTAATCCTAGAATTAGGGGGTCATATTTTGCATTCTTATCCTTGTATAGTTCGATTCCCAATATTGCAATTTTTATCAATCACAATTTTTGAATGCCTACATGCTGTAGAGTTAATAGCAAACTTGTTCTTTCATCTTTTGATGAGAATTTTTTTTCTGTTGAACAGAAACTGTCCATCATAGATATAATAAATACACTTATTATTTGCTGTTCGGAAAAACTAGATTCCTAAACGTTCAACGAATTCGATTTCAAACATGCTGTGTAAATTACTTGAAAAGTTTCCTAAGTTTCAGTTAGCTAAAATAGGTCTCATTCTGCATTTACTGTGTCAATCGTTTTATGCACTACGAGTATACAAAATTTAATGTTCTGCGTAGTATCTGCTAGGAAAGTAGTTGTTTCCTGCTGTAGTCTATCTAGTGTTTGATATTTTGTTTTGGATGAGTCGATAATATGTCTTTCTTTCATTTTTTTATACATGTCCAATTAATGGCTTTTCAATTTGCAATGATATATATTTTCCTCCGAAGAATGCGGTTTATTTGAAATGAAGTTGTGTGTATTCTTCAATAACCGGTTACAAACAAAAAAAAATAACCGGTTACAAACAAAAAAAATCGAAAATATTTAAGCTAGAATGAGCTCAGGAAAAACAAAAACTATATTGATTAAAGCAAATTCCTGATATTTTCACTCAATTCTTTCACACGTTTTGATCATATGAAAAAGTTTGAAACATAATTAGTAATGCCAATTCCTTTAATTTTGTATTCACCACCATTACCATGTGTACATATTGTATTTCAAACGGAAAGTATAATTATCGACATTTCAAAGAAAACAGAAAGATCAATGAATTCATATCTAATCAGACAATTTCAAATATTGTTAGAATAGTCAGGTCATGATAAGTATAATCAAAAGAAATTCAAATAGAAAATATTTATTCAGAGATATACTATAGAAACAATGTGCTACAATTTTCGAGTTGATTTACTTTCCTTCAATATTTGGGTTTTTGTGATTTCAACAGTTTTGGGATCGCTGAAAACAATCAATCCATTTTGAGATCCTTTCTTCTTGATAGAAACTTGTTCTTAAGAATATGAAAGTATTCAATCCCCTTCATTTTGTGTGTTCCGCAGAGATCTTACCTCTGGAATTTCTATACTTCTTACCAACGATATAGGTGACAATCTGAAGTTTCAAGAACTGTTTGTTGATGATATGGAAATATAGAGGGAAGTTAGTGATGAGAATGATTGTTTATTGTCACAAAATGATGATACTAATTGTGTCGAAAAACAAAACTCCTATAAATATCACGAAATACTGGTAAATATAAATTCTTTAACCAAATTATAAAAAAATTCTTACATGTTGAACGGGAAGATCTGAGGACGAGTTACTGAAACTAAAGACTTAGGAAAACCATCTGGCCATAGACTAATACAGGGTGACCCATAAAAAACTTGACCTTGGGGATTTGAGTAATAATATTGGTGATGTCGAGAAACTCTCAGACAGGTTGATTCCAGTTTCGAGAAGGACATTTTGTTGGTCTACCTGCAGCACCGTCATTTCAACCTTCGAACAGTGAACAACGCCTAAAATATCGATAGAAATAGAGGTCAAGTAGCGCATATCGTTTGAAAGCCCATTAAATTCTCTAAACGAAGGTGTACAGTCTTATGAGTTGAGATAAGCTATTTCTTCCGGTACGTTACAAAAATTTTTAGTGATCGTATCGTTGGTCCTTTGTTTTTAGAAGTCAAACAGAAGACATTTATCTGGAAGTGCTTGAAAACACTATAGAACAAACATTTTTGAAAATGACTGAGATTTCAATAAGACAGCGCCCCTCCGCACTCATTCGGCCTTCTCGGCAGTATTTTGATCAACACTTCCCGGATCACTGGATTGGTGAGCGCGGTTCCATCGAATGACTACCACGATTACCAGACCTGACTTCTCTAAATTTATTTCTGTGGTGTCATTTGGAAAGTGAAATTTATGCTACCCCACTCGCTGCCTTCGAAAATTTACTGCAACTAATCACAAATAAATGTTTCCAAATCGCCCCAGAAATGCTCCGAAATGTACCACTACTCATTTCCTGCTCAAAATTAGGGCTTATCAAAATCAGGGCTCAACAAAGGTTGAAGAGACGGTAGTAGTTGCTTCATGTATGCGGAGACAGAGCAGGTGAAGGCGCAGGTGGATGTGGATGAGGACATCCACATCCACATCCACATCCACATCCACATCCACATCCACATCCACATCCACATCCACATCCACATCCACATCCACATCCACATCCACATCCACATCCACATCCACATCCACATCCACATCCACATCCACATCCACATCCACATCCACATCCACATCCACATCCACATCCACATCCACATCCACATCCACATCCACATCCACATCCACATCCACATCCACATCCACATCCACATCCACATCCACATCCACATCCACATCCACATCCACATCCACATCCACATCCACATCCACATCCACATCCACATCCACATCCACATCCACATCCACATCCACATCCACATCCACATCCACATCCACATCCACATCCACATCCACATCCACATCCACATCCACATCCACATCCACATCCACATCCACATCCACATCCACATCCACATCCACATCCACATCCACATCCACATCCACATCCACATCCACATCCACATCCACATCCACATCCACATCCACATCCACATCCACATCCACATCCACATCCACATCCACATCCACATCCACATCCACATCCACATCCACATCCACATCCACATCCACATCCACATCCACATCCACATCCACATCCACATCCACATCCACATCCACATCCACATCCACATCCACATCCACATCCACATCCACATCCACATCCACATCCACATCCACATCCACATCCACATCCACATCCACATCCACATCCACATCCACATCCACATCCACATCCACATCCACATCCACATCCACATCCACATCCACATCCACATCCACATCCACATCCACATCCACATCCACATCCACATCCACATCCACATCCACATCCACATCCACATCCACATCCACATCCACATCCACATCCACATCCACATCCACATCCACATCCACATCCACATCCACATCCACATCCACATCCACATCCACATCCACATCCACATCCACATCCACATCCACATCCACATCCACATCCACATCCACATCCACATCCACATCCACATCCACATCCACATCCACATCCACATCCACATCCACATCCACATCCACATCCACATCTACGTCCACGTCCACATCCTCCTGCATCTGCACTGTCTCCACATACATAAAGCAACTACTGACGGTGTTGCAGGTAGGTTAAAAATATTCCTTCGAAACTAAAATCGATTGTTTCCCGAAACACTTATTTTCTAGGATAAAAATAAGAAAACGGACCTTTCCTGTTGCTTTCGTATATATATTTGAAAAAAAGTTCATTCTGGGATTCGATATCATGCGAAGTCGATTCTGAGAGAACCCAATGACCACTTTCCACACCGTGTAATCACTGGTATCGAATATTGTGTGCCTTGAATAAACGCAATGATCCCAGGATGACAGCCTTCTGCATGGCCACACCTAAGATGTGTGCCTTCTGTCGATTAGCTGAATATCTGAGAGAAGCGTCCGTCATGTACCACCTACATCAACTAGTTCAACAGAATGGTCTATGAATATAGCCTGCGAAGTTCGAAGAGAAGATTTCTATATTTTGTCCTTTTCTCCTCCTTCTTCAAAACGATTTTTGGTTCGGCTGGTGCAAACTATTTCACGCACTTGCCAAATGAACCAATCAGGAGCTCTAGTTAAGTTCGGATTATCGATAATACAAACTTGACTCTTGACTCTGATTGGCCTATCAAGTTTGGTGTTTTCAGCTTTGTGTATATGGCAGTCAAATAAATATAATCATGTTGTGCAAAAAATTCAAAATGAGCAGATATGGGATAATTTTCATCGAATTAATCAATTTCAACCATCCATTCTGTTTGTGAAATAGTCTTATAAAATTCCACTCGTGATTGGATTCATCTCATGAGTGTTTTTTTATTTCATAACTCATCTGAGTTGCTTGAAGGAAACACCACTCGTCCTGCGGACTCGTGATGTTTCCAAGCAACTCAGTTTCGTATGGAATAAATCAACAGACTTATATCTGATATTGTTTTGGTTTGTTGGTCGAGGAGGACTACGTCAGGCTTATCGGCTTGTGCCTGCTTCTCATTTTCCACCACGGACTCAATATCCCCTGGAGGATGAGGCAGCACTGGAGTACGAGTGTCTTAGGTGGTAATAGAGCACTCGTATGCCGCATTGTGTCTATGACTATAGGCCGAAACTGCATACACCGTGCATGCTGAAAGCAGATGCATCAGCGTCTCCGGCGCCCTACGGCAGACCTTGCAGCATCTCTCATCATGACTCGGCTTTGGTAATGTAAGGTGTTGAAAACTCCATCATGGCATGCCCCCTCATGAACCCCACTGTTTCCGATTTATGCCCACCTGAGCTTAGGAACGCAAAGGTCAGTTTTCTGTATAAGCCTTGTTCTTCAATGTTGTTTACTGAATGTAAAGACTCATCCATGAAGCTGCAAAGATTTATCAACTTCTGCAGCTTTTATGCGGGTGCTCCTCCTAGCACAATCAAGCTCAGTGAAAATTAGAGGGAGTTCATCAGCTGCTCGATTTACTGCCTTGAAAAAATGCTCCTATTCCTGGATCTTCATCGGATCTTCATGGCTCTCAACCGTTTGCAGGAAGAGATCGAAACTCCTGATGATTTTGCAGTTACCGTTCAGAACCATTATGTTATGGAGATACTCCAAACTCAATGAGTCCACGGCCTCCCTGGACTCTTGGGAAACATAACCGTGAAACGGAAGAAGTTGGAAGTTCAGCTGGAGTCTACTTCATTACTCCAGGATCGGAACAGCAAGCATGTCATCAGCAGTGACTTTAGTCTTGCCCGACAGTTCCGAAGACTAGATCTGTCGAAGTCGCTTCCGATACTTGCTGCGGAGAGCGTTTTTCACCCTTTTTGTTTCATGGATGTGGCTTTCCTCCACACCCAGATAGGTGTAAGCATCTCCGGTATCCAAGTGATGTAGGATGCTTCCGTCTTTTAGCTGCTCGTCCTTGTAGTCCTCGCATCGTCTTCTTTTGTGATGAGCCAGTACACATTGGTCCATCCCGAATTCCATTCCAATAGCCTGTGTATACTCCTGTACCACCCTGAGGGATTGGTCCATGTCCCTCTCACCGGAAGCATAGAGTTTAAGGTCATCCACATAGAATAAGTGGGTGACCTCATGCCTCCGTTGACTGGGTGGTCCGCAGTAGTAGCCCTTGGTTTTTCTCAGTTCAACGGATAAGGCTCGGGATAAGGCAACAGTGATAGGCAAAATAAAAAACGGCTTTTATCATTGTTCTCATCAGATTTATGATTTGAAAAAATATTATTGCTCACTAGGCAACTTTGTTCTTATTCAACCAACGATCTATTTATACCGTTTTCGAGATGCAAATAGTGGTACCTCTACGACATAAATCCCCATACCTCCTGCATAAAATAATATACCCAACATCATGATAAAATATCACTTTGCGTTTATATATATAACAAATTTATAATATGATAATTTTCGCACATCGATGTGTACTAGTTTTAATTTCACGAACATTGAAAAAACTGAACGTATTTTCTGTTTCAGGTGAGTTTTCAATCAATTATGGGATGGGGTGAGTATTACGAATAGGTAGAATCATTTTTCGATTCACATGAGAAGGTACTGAATATTTCCGCTTCGAGGTCGGTTTATTTCAACTGTTAAACTGACACTCTTTGTAATTATGCAAAGAGTTATCGATGTATTATAACCCGAATATTTTGAAGTACTCATAGTGAATGATACCCACAACGAACTGCCGCGATCGATTCCTTAAAAATTTGGCAGTTTACTGAAATCAATAAGGTCAACTTGATAATAGTATATTATGATACAAGTTTTATTAGACGCTATTTTGTCGCACGCGTTGTTTGGAGTACGACGAGCGAAGCGAGGAGTGCTCCAAGTGAACAAGTGCGACAACGTGTCTTATAACACGGGTGTCATATGTAATTTTTTCAATTTGAAATGATTTGAAGAAAAAAATGTATTCAATATCGATAAATAACAGAAACATCTTCGATTGGTAACAATGATGACATTGAAATAATTAAAATCTGACTCACAAGCCCAGTTTACAGTAGAGCGATTTTGATTATTGCAATACCAGCGGTGAAAAATTCAATGTTGTTATTGTTTTTATTGGTCAATTCAAATCAAATTACACTCTGAATTGAAATTCACCAATTGAGTTTTTCACTGCTAATATCAGCAAATCCAAATCGCTCAGAAGTAAACTGGGCCTAACTCTTCTGACTTTCATTTGACAGTTCAATTGTACCAATCTCCGGATATTAAAAAATGCGTATCGAAATAGAGGCTATTTCGACATGCATTTGCGTTGCACAATGACTTCATCATACAACCAAAATAGAAAAAAATATTTTCAAGATGATGGCAATCCCGGTTATACCGGAAATTTATGTCAACTAATTTTATTAAAATTCAGATCGGTTAGGTTGTACTTGAAATTTTACATGCATGGTACATTGCAGCATTTTGGTTATTGAGACCGCTTTAGGTTTATCGGTTGTTATTGAAGATATAACCTTGTGGTTTTCACGTTCCTGCAATTTTTTTGTGAAGCTCGAGATGGCTTGATCAGAGTTTGCATAACTATTTCTGTTTATAAGATACAAGGCGATTTTGAAAATTTATACTTTTTGGACCTCTTTTATGTACGACGAAGTTAGTAAGAATAATGTCGAGCTAAGATCTGACAGAGAATTCTGCGAGGGATCCAGTGGCGTACTCAATTTTTTTTTTTTAGGTACGGTTCTGGTGATACGACACAAACTCTTTTTATTTCGTTGAACTTGTAATTACTTTCCATTCAAAATGATGTTTAATATTATTCACAAGGGTTTTTCAGAAATGCTAAAAAACAACAGAACATCATATTACGAATTTTTCCTAGTGACTATGAATTCTACTAGTTTTACTTGAATGATCATTTAAATAATAATAATAAATGCTTTTATTGGTAGAAGAATAACAGAATAATAATCCAAGAGCTATAGATGAACTATTTCTTGCAAACGGCAGAGTTATATGATGATACAAACACTGTTGTTTCAAACTATTTATCACTAATTATTTGTTGCTATCAGATATCTATATTTTGTGTTTCTAAATAGTGAATTTTTTATTGTTAGAAAAAAAATCAGTAATTCAAATACTTCAAACTTCTTTTATTTGAAAAATCCATGGCCAACTAGCAACAATTCTTCATTATGTAAAGTGTTTTTGGTATTTCTGAAAATTATAATGAGTATATAATATTATGCATCATTATGCATTCCAAAAAGAGGAATTCAACGGAATAATAGAATGCAGAAGCTCAACATCATTTCTTATAGATATAGAGAGTGTCCAAATAGTACAAAATCTCAAATTCGCCATGTAACTTATAAACGGAAATAGTTATCCAAAATCTGATCAGGCCAGAAACCGTATAGGCTCTATCTTCAATAACAACCAAGAAACCTGTCGGTCTCAAACAAAATTGGATGCACTGTACACCGCATAATTGAATTCAAATCAAGTTGAGATCAGTTATATCAATCATTTTATTCTTATATAGATTCTTCCTGAAGAGCTGAATCACACTTGAAAGTAGTAGTGTTGAAGTTTGAAGAAAGAAAAGTTTTTTGTCATCACAAACAATAATTGTAGTTTTGTTTGGTGAGTAGTTTTGGAAAATGATATGAAATACAAGGTGTTCCATTTAAAATAACGAAGAAAATTCTGGGCGTTAGTTTTATCCTAGAAACAAAACTAGACTACTACGACATTTTCATGTGAAAGTAGCCAATTTTCAGAATTTTGAACATTCAATATTCTGAACCAATATGTATTTGTTTCAGTATAGATAGTAAATCAGAATTCAAGATCCCATAATGAATGGTTTCGACAAAAATACCTAAATTCGAAAAATCATCACATACTTGTGCCGAATTGCCGTTATCGATTTCAGTAAACTGTCAAATTAAATGAAATTTCCAAATCTAATTTCCGAGATAGCTATCGCAGTAGTTCTTGTGGGCCACTCTGTATCAATTGATTACATTGATTTCGATCGCTAGAGGACCATGTCGAGGCATTTTATCTTCCGAAAATCCTCGTTCCAGATCATTTTATCTGGCTTCTTCTACCTCTTTCATCCTCACTCGTCAACTGAATGTTCGCCGTCCAAAAATCTCGCCTCAGTGACATTTCTGTCAACGTCATTCTCAATTTCCTCAGGTGCAGCATGAAGAAGGGTTTTTGTTAGAATTTTGTGCTCTCCTGTCCAGATTTTCGGAAGCTGCATGCACTGTCGCAGCCTTTGCTACAGAACAGCAATTGTTGTGATGGTCAGCGGATGAATAATCAATTCCTTGAATTTTGCTCGCCCCAGTGCTATACAGAGAGGCATCGAAATCTATTCGCTTTGCTGATTAGAGCTCAATTTATAAACTCCGCTGCCGTTTGACGCTGCCGTTCCAAAATGTATTGAGAAGATATTCTACGGCACCTGCGTCAGTTGCGAGGTTTATGAACAGATGTTTATTTTTAGCACATTTCATCTTCGTACAGTTTACTGCAGCGTCAACTGTAGCTACGGCAGCGGAGTTTATAAATTGAGCTTAAGGCTGTTGAGGCAGTAGTCTTCTATGTAGCTCTCAGAATTGGTTTTGTTACAACCACATACTGCATGACAACTGGAAACTTAACTAGGAGTTCTCAAGGTATTTTTCAGTCCGGGACAGACTACACACATAAAAAGAATTACTTGATTTGATTTGATATGCTTTGATTCAAGAGTATGGCTTGTTTATATATACTGCAATAAATATCTGCTCAATTCAAGACTATTATGTTTCCAACTAAATACACTTATACCAACGTTATAGATTTCTTGAGTCGTAAATGAGTGGAGTTCTTCGTGAGAATAATACAATATTTCTGATTGAGAACACAATATATTCAAATCAAGACAATCATAATCTCTCAATGACTCGCATTTTTCTTGAACAAAAAGAATCAGATTTTCAGTTTTAGCTGTAGATTGTTTTGTATCAAGAATTGTATCAAATTAGAGGAATTATATCGATTTCTTGAAATGAGAATCATCCTCAACTTCCGTTCTCTTATTGGGGCTCTCATCAATCACATCATCACTTGCAAACCTTCTTCTTGACAACCTCTCCCCCTATTCGTAGATATTATTTCTGAACTTTTCCACCAGTTTACCTCGCAATAAAGTTGTATTCCTTTGGTTTCAAACTACTGAAAAATATAAAATATATCATTCACAACTCCATGTATTAGGTACAATGTGAGAGATAATCTGACTCAGCACAATGTATGGTTATTATATTTCTTCAAATCTGGGTACATATTCTTACTACTGAATTCATTTTCCTTGGATCGAAATTTGGTAAAAAAATGTAAAAAAATGTTAGGTATAATATGCAATATCAAAATACCTAAGATGTCTACAAGTTCAAGAAGCTCTTTTCCACTGTTCAATCAGTGTTTGGACAAATTTAAACGTTCATCCGCACATAGGTACCTAACCCCAATTTTCACTCACTATGCCGATCCTGGTTATTCAAGTTTTTTACGAATTATCAGTTTTCGAGATGATATAGCTACGTTAATTGATTGGATACACAATAATACCTACCTAAGAATGAACGTCGAAAAGATATAGGCATGTAACTTACCTCAAAAAGTGGTAATTATATCCTCAGATATCTCCTAAGACCATAGTTTTTCTTTCATGGTAAGCCAATATTTATATGCCAATAAAATAGGTTGAACTGGTTGAACAATGATGGATGCACGACAAGAGCACCGAAACAACAGACTCACACCGTTTGGCAACATTCTCGGCTCGAAGGGATCGCAATTATATTCAAGAAAATGTTATGGTCAATCCAAAGAAACTCTCTCAGAGATTCACTTATTCAGAGATTAAATGTTGAATGTTATTTTGAAAGAAGACATTCCGTGATATATTTTTCAAGAACTTAATTATTTTTTCTGGATACTTTGAATTTCTTGAATTGAGAATATTTTGTTATACCAAATGAATATTCCAGTGAAATAATTTTCTACAATTGACATATTCAATAAATTCATTTCAAATAAATTATTTCAGAAGAAGAATGCGCTTTTTCAAAACAAGAATTGGACGTTGAACAAATATATAGTTTTCATTTGAGAATTTGTTTTTATGTGTGTACCACTGAAAAGTGTTTGAAAGTTTGAAGCGTGATTGCAACCGCCATCTTAGTTGCAAAAGGTTCTTTCGTCTGCTTGCACTCGAAATCAGTTGATTCAGCAGTTACCCTAATGATATTCAGACAAATGAGTTGAAAGTTGAACAGTCACGAAAATTTTTGAAGTTATTTGTGATTGTTGATTGATATTATATTATATATAGTTGCTGAGAACTGAATGGTAAATTCATCATCTGAAGACGATTAATCAATCATCAACAAATCTTCATGCCGGATATGAGTCCACCCATTCTGATTACCCTCTTCCAGAGTGAGAATTTCATCGTAAATTTTAAATTTAATTATACCCAAGATCATACACATTTAGGGCCGGTTTATCAATGTCCTGCTAATGCACACGGACTAACAGATATCTCTTAGCTGTCAGTCAAAGTGTTTATTATTCTTTAGATAAATATAACTGTCGGTTATTTCAAGATTTTAACTGACAGAGACTTCCAACCTCCTGTTTGTTACTTGACCAAAAGCTAAAATTTGCTGCGCATTTCTGGTAAAATGTCTCGGTGGCGGAAGTTGAACAAGTTGATGTTGAAGTGAATGAATTTAGCGACGATAATGAAGATATACTAGAATTTATAGAACATGGAATAAGGCCATAGTATGTTTTGAGAGAAAGGCATGTTCATTTTGAAAATTTCGATGATGAAAATTATTTCTGCAGATTCAGATTGAAAAAACAAACCGTTCGAACAGGTACGGATTGCTCATACTAAAGAATAAATATGTATTCATCAATCAATCAACTTCTGCTGGCGTTGAGGTTTTATGCAACAGGAATCTTCCTGATATCAGTTCGAGATATCATAAATGTAAGCAAAAGTACAGCATGTAACATTGTGAAGAAAGTCAGTGATGCCATAGCATATTTTTCATCAAGATATATTTATTCAGAACATCACATGTACGATGTATGAGTTAAGTACAACCTACTGGTCCTGTGGTTGGTTAAATTCATCCTGGAGTTTGATCCAACCTTTTTCTTTTTGTTTTCATGTACAGACATTCGTTTTCTTGTTTTCTAGGATATTTTTCTGTTATCAGCGATCTTCAACAAGAGACCCCTATCTTACGTCGAAAAATTCGCGGCCCTGTCCTTTTTCTCCATGAAAGATATGGACGAAATTTGTCAGATATTTTTGAATTTTTTCGGTTAGGTTAAACAAAACGCGGTAAATTGAAATTATCCAATCACCACCAAGTGCTGAAACTGTCTGAAACATCCAGGATAGCCAATTATCAAAAAAGTATTGGTAACTGGAAGCTACGGAACTATCAGCTAATACTCGAGTGGATAAACACTTCTTGATTGAAAGTCACCTTTGACTTTTGGTTACCTAGCAAAGACTTTTGACTGATTATTGATAAACCGGCCCTTAGCATCGTTTCGATGTTCGCATGGATTTGTGTAGCTTGTTTACATGTGACCCAACCACACAATTTTTAAATTCATTTCGAGTTTATTTCACAATTGGGTCGGACTAGGTGGAGATAAACTACACTGGTGTAGAAAACACCTCGAAAAATGGTCAAAAGTGGCGCAAAATACATTAGGTGTAGGAGAATGCTACACTTTGCATACAAAGCAACTCTCGTGAATCTAGAACTTGTATGTATGTATGTATACACTCCCATATTAGGAAAGATATTGTGAGATGATTCGATTGACAATATATTGAAATATATCTTGATGATATACAGTTTTATCAAAACACGTTGATAAACCAGGACTCTCTAATTCTCAATTACGAAGCTGAATGACCCTGTATGAGAAAGCGACACCGGAATCATAGCGTCGGAAAAAAACGGGTTCCATTACTTTGCCATTATCATGATTGACAGCTGGCGCCAAGGAAACTAGTAGTTATGAGGTGTTTACATGTTTGCATATATTATTGTAATATATCAAATTAATAATATGCAGTAACATGAGCTGGTCAACGCTGGAGACGTATACGAAAAGGTTACGAATAAAATAATTCGATGAAATAAATGTAGTTTCGCATCACGAAATATTTACTTTCCTAACGAATTGCAGAACAAATCAAAATAAGCGAAACAAAGAAGAAACTGAAGATCATAATTGATAGGGACCTGCAAAATTCTGTACGAAAATTGAGAATATATTCACGAAATTATTCTGGAACTACTAGCAGCACTCGAGGTGGTGAAATATTATTCAGAATATCAATTTACAGGAGTTACTGTACTGATCTTATAACTACATAAGTAGTTGATCAGCACTTTATGGAACGTAATTAGTGCGTCTTTTTCTAAAACTTCTTTACTTAATCCATCGAAACAATCCGAAAGCTGAAATGATTATCGTGGGTGATTTCAATATCCACTCAACTGAATGATGTTTGAAGTTATCCAGAAAGATGGACGAAGCAAGACAACAGGTTGAAGCCTTCACTTTAGAGTATAACATAATGCTGCAGATCCAAAGTGTAATTTGCTACGAACATTCAAGCGAATAAGTTAGTGTGACATTCTCCTATGGTGTTTTAGCGATAACCTATCTATTAACCATCAAGGATATTTATAATAAGAACAGCCCATTTGAAACAAAAACAAGAGTATCATGGCAAGGCTGAATTTCTGCTCATGCGGCAAAATTAAGGTAGAAGATGACAGTCAAGAGCGACTCTCTATAAGTGTTATTTCTCTCGTACGATCTCGTTGCTACTTTAATTGGAAATTATCGTTTATTGGGTATCACTTTTGCGCTATTTTTCAAACAAGTAGATAATATTATGTTTCTGTCGATGTGAATTTCCTAGATATTATTATTGTTCCTAATTGTTTTATCCTCGTGTTTATCGTGTTTATCTGTTGCGCATTGTCTTATTGAGTGTTTACATTTCGTTAGTTCATAGTTGTTCAGATGATACTATTCATTAATCAAGTTTAAGACTGTCCAAAAATCAAGATAAAATGTCAAAAAAAATATAGTGGAAAGGTCAGGATAATTCATATGCCTACCCTCGTGCCTATCTTTGTTTCAATCTTGATTGCTTCAATTCTTTCAAATCTGAAAGAAATGGTCCTGTATTAGATCTCTGGTCGATACGCTCTGTCAAAACTAAGTATATACACTTTATGTATTCTTCCTTCGATATACTCATATTCAAGAGGGCGGATATGTTTCAAATTACAATATTTATTTACATTAAATATAGATAAGTCCTATGAATAAGATATTGACACGTCAGACATTTTATGATTTGAATTTCGCGCTAGATTTCGCGCATGCGTATGCTGCCAATTAGACAAGGAAATATATATGAAATCTGACTTCAATTTTCTAACATTGTCCTTCATGGCGTATATGGTTGATAAAGAACTCGATAGATATATGAAACAAAAACAAGAGTATCATGGCAAGGCTGAATTTCTGCTCATGCGGCAAAATTAAGGTAGAAGATGACAGTCAAGAGCAACTCTGTCAGAGTTGTTCTCTCACGTACTCGTTGCTATACAAAAATTGGAATATAATCGTATGTTTTGTTTTGTTCATAGTTGTTGAAATATGGTAATATTTGTTATTCAAGTTGAAGACTGTCGGGAATATGCCCAGTGTCGGTATCCTATTCCAAGTTATCTTCCACGATTCCAAAGATCAAGAGAAGGTGGAAGTGCGATAGTGGAAAATTAAGGATAATTATGCCTACCATTGTTTTAATATTGACTGCTTCAATCTTTTTAATCTGAGAGTAATGGTCCTGCATTCGAGTTCTTAGATATTTTTGGAAGTGGTCAGTCAGGTTTACCCACTTAACACTCCACCCCCTACGTTGGCTCGTCTTAGCGAAGTCTCCAATGACACTCAAGCCTAATGGCCAATTGTATCTATCGTCATTGTACCCACTTCAAAATCTCATTGCCTTCACTAGATGTGAGTTTTATATATCTGGTTCGCCTATTGGTTGTCAAAAAATCGTCTGTCTTCTGCTCCAATGCCTCACATGTGCATAATGTGATACTGTTTCTGGTTCCTTTCTGCATATTATGCAATTCGGGTCGCCATTATACAGTCCCATCCTGGTAAGGTGCTCCTTGACTGGGGCGTGGCCGGTCATGAGTCCTATGACTTTTTTTATCACCTCTGAGTTCATGTTCAGCAGATCTGCAGTTCGTCAATGGCATGGTTCCTTGATTTGTTTCCCATGAATGTTTCCTGGAATATTTTCCCAATGATTCATGTGTCTTTCACGAATTCAGTAGGTATCTTACAGACGCTCGTACTGTACGCTTGGGTCTACTCCTAGAATCGGTCATAGATCTGGTTCATTATCTGACCCTCTTCTTGCAAGTTCGTAAGCTTTCTCATTGCCAGCAATCGCCTAATATCTTGGAACCCATCAGGTAAGCTCACCCGGTTCCGATATGCCAGCGTTTTCAGTTCTTTCTTGGCATGAATTGGACAAAAAATTTAAAAGAAAAATAGTCTATACAATTAAAAATATCAAATATAGTTGAAGTTCAATGTTTGGTAGACTACGAGACTACATCTGCTCGTAGTCAATGCAACGATTCGCAATGTGAAAAATGCAGATCACGAAAGAAACATTTGCGATCATGCATGATGAGTCCTTGTGCATACACAGTTTGGGAACATTCAATAAAGTCTAGAAAAATACTGAAGAAAACATCGGTATATTCTTTGATGTCTTGTCTTCATCGGTTATAATGACTGACTAACTTTATGCAAATCAAATATTAGTTTAATGATTATTGTTTTGAGAATTGGCCTTAGATGGGAAAATGGATATCTGTTCTGCAAAACCGCCTATCAGGTTCTCAAAGCTTAATTCCGAAGGATATCATTATATAGGTTTATGCTTGTTCGTGATTGCATTTCTATTAATTTTCTAGCCCCACAATGGGTGCTCTTCATCTCAATTGGTGATCTGCTTTTATCAGAGTAAATGGAAGGCTGAGATACTCAAGTCTGCCGATTAACTGCCAATTAAAACGTTGTTAGCTCATTAGTATTGATGTATCCTGCAAATCATTTGGATTTTTTCGTCAACTAATTTTGAATTAGGTGATTTGTTTTCATTTATTAAATTTTTTTTCTATCAAAGTAATACATGATTATCTTCTTTTTCGTGTAACGTCGGATTCTAATGCCCCTGTGCTCTTATGTCGAAAAGTCTGAATTAAATACACCACTGTCTAAGATTACAGAATATAACATTCTGTGAACATTTTGCCACTGTTTAGCACAGCATCTCTTTTTATCAGGTGGAAGTGAGGTAGGTGAGAGATTATAGGATCTGTTTAATTCGATATCTAGCTCATAGGCGTATTGATTAAAATTTTCTGAGTTCAATTATTTGTAAATCAATTCATCCAGCCATTGTTGTGTCCATGCCAGAGTTTTTTCATCTTTCAACTGTACGAGTGGATAACCTATGCAAGCCAGTAGAAGGATATTGGAAGAGGAAATAGGCATTTCTTCACAGTATGGAAGTTATAGGTATAGGAAAAACCTCTCTAAGACGTGATTAACACAATTTCATCGTTCAATGAAAAAGGGCTGGCCTGGTACTTGACAATGAAGGGATGTCCAGCATGCATCCGTCTGGTCTTCCTGCACGGAATCACTCTTGGTGGAATGACAGACGCCATATCAGATCATGAAAATACCTACATAGAGGGAGATATCGCTTTTTCTGCGATGTTCGAGAGAGGTCAATGAGTTCGTTAGTGTATGGAGTCATAGGACAGGCCCTCAAAATCCCTTGGTAACATCTCAACTAAATTTCAAGCAGAAGTACATGCTATAGAATCTAAGCTGGCTTAGGACTGTAAACAATCCCTGACACAACTGGCAGCGATCAACCAGGTCACTTTGATAAGGGTTTCAGGTCACAAAAGAGTTGAAGGCAATGAAATGAGGAAGCAGACTGCCTTGACAAAGACTGCCTTGTCAAATACACAATTTCTAGGCCCAGAACCCTTCTGTGGACTGTCTAAGGCCCACTGAAAGAGGAGGTTCGACGTTAGGAAGCGGATGAAATGAAATCTCACTGGAATAAGTGCCAGAAGACGAAGACAAGCGAAAAGGCTAGTAAGCCTTTCGCAATGATGGAAATAACACCTGGTGGCGCTACTCTTCAATTGTTTCGGGAGAAAAATCCTTGATTTGAAACAATTGAATTTCACCTTATAACGTGGGGTTCTCATGCACAACAATAATTGGCGATACTGTCGAAAGATATTTGAAGAATTTTATTTCAATCATGTTCGATACATATTCGCATTAAACTCAATGAAAAATGGCTCCATGGAATTGTTAGAAACGATTAGAAGTCATTCAGTATCAAATATTCATACTTTCGTATCGACACCTGCAGTAACCTGTAAATTTGATTGAAATCGAGGCTTCACTTAGCGAGCTTCACCCACGCAATGTCACGTTAGACACGTTTTATCGAAGTAGGCGAAATCAAGAGATTTGGGACCAGTCACAGGATAGGAAGTGAATTCACCAGTCTATCTATCCACCTCTCCTTTCGCCAAGGAAAGCTGCTCGAGTTGGATATAAAAGACTTGAAACTGGTAAAGGGACTCCACATATCGGACACTGGCCCTATGAGGTATAACCTCAAAAAGATGGGTAAAACAGAGATTGATAGTTGCCGCTACTACGAGAACTTCGCTGAAACTGCATAACATTTGCTTTGCGAGTGCCCAGCGCTCTTCTGCAAGAGAATCGAGTTCTTTGAAGGCGAGCCCTGCGATGTCAGGAACCTAGCTCCCAGGAAACTAATAAACTTTGCACGAAGACTCGGAATCTCGGGATTCGGATAGATTAAGGCTTATGCACAAAAGATCTGATTGGTCGAGGTGCTTTAGAGGCTGCACGACCTTAACGACCCCACTTCCCTGCAATCTACAATTTCGGCATATAAGAAAATACCGGAGTTTTTGTAAAGTAGTTTTAGCAATAGACCTGACTTGATCATGGAAGGGCATTGTTGATGGTGATGCAGAGCATGGCATATCGATGATTCCTTACATAATCATATCAGGCAATGTGAGGTCTGCCTCCTTAGAAAAAACACAGGCTTGAGCCTTAGTAACATTGAACATCACGAAATTATCAGATCGCAATTTCAAAATTTTAGTCGAATCTTCAATAAAAGTATGAACCTGTCTTTGCCTTGCACCTGTCGCTTCCCTAGATGACAGAGGGGGTCTCTAAATGAGAAAGCAACATGAAGTGTGCTGACATCAAGTTGTGAACAGTACAGGAGTAGTACAGGAGGTCACATCTAACAGGTCGTTGATGTGTAGCAGTAACAAAGTTGGTGCCAAAACGGATCCTTGTGGAACACCGGCGTTGATGGTCAAGTTTTTGGTAAACGACACAGTTGCGACGGCGAACCAATGATATATCACTTCATTGTTATGTTGTATTTCCTCTATATTTTCACTCCTAGGCCCAGAACGAGGAACTATCCGACGATCTGGCAACGTTGTTCGCGCTCCTTATCTGTTATGCGGCGTTTGTCCGTTTCTTCTTGCCTCTCGCTTCGGTTGTTGGTCGGTCTCGGTTGCGTTTATACGGTTAGGTTAGTTTTGTGTCGTCTACGCTGTCATCTGTGCTGTTAGTTGTTCTACAACGTTGGAGCGAGGCAGTGCTCTTTGGAATCGATGAGTGACGATCGCTAAAAGCTAAGCAGGCCACGCTCCACGAATGTGACCAATTGACAGTGGACGGTGTATTTTCGCTGCACGATTTTCAGTTCCGAGACTCGTCTTACGACAGAATGTGAGTGCAACGGTGTAGTTATTTTCGACGATTGATTTAGTTTGGACGAGTGAAAGTGATTTGTTTTCTTCGATAGTTTTTGGATTATTTTCATCGTTTCGTATGGATCATATGGTAACTATACCTTTACTGAGTATTTTGATGATTTTTTCGCACCTAGTTAATCGTTATATCTAGGTACGTTAAACGTTTGTGTGGATGGGGATATTATTAGACGGTGTGCTAGCCAATTTATAAATGTTTTACATTTACAAGATGTTCTAGGCAGCAGGCGTTTCGAATATTTCGACACCCTTATATATTTTCAATTGTGGAGTAGTATATATATATGGTAAACACTGCTCCATGAATGACAAGTCTGCCAAATGAAAGAAATCTCTAATATCGCTAATTCACGTGGTACGTGCGTTTGAAGGTTTTCAAGTGATTTTTGGTTCCCTATCAATACAGGGTGGGCCAAATAAACTTAGCATCCTTCTTTATTTCACATTATTTGTGCTCAGTCAATTTTCACGGTATAGGTAGTTATCTCCGAGGTTCTCTCAAAGTCAATCTGCCGTGTAGCTGGTTGAAATTGTTTTCAGTGTCTCAATCGAGGTCTCAATTGACTTTGCAAAAACTATAATCAATCGCAAACAATGCTACCTTCAATGTTGTATCTATCACAAATTAAGCCAAATGAGGAATCCGAGGAGGAATCATATCGATCTTCCATCGATATAGAGATTGGTAAATCCATGATTTATATCGTGGTGAGAATCGAGGTTTATTTTCAGGTTGAATTCAACTGAATGAACCGTTGTTTTTTTTATCTCGGCCGACATGGTTTCCCCGAAAACCACTATTTTCTCGGCTATTTCTATCACAATCATCTATTGATACTCCAATTGAGAATTTGGCATTCAAGTTAGCTTGAAATTGGATAGGTACTAATTTTTTTTATTACTTATTTGATATAAAAATTGTTTGATTATAAAAATGTATAATGCCATGAGATTAAAGGCGGTAATACACGAGCCGAAGCTGCGGAGGCATAGCAGATCGATGTTTTCAGGCATCAAAAAGATATCAGTCATACCCGGGTTTGCCCCTCGTTTTGTCTGTAGTCTATTTAATGATTTCTGGTGTTTCTTTTGTGAAGTACAGCTAGAGAAACATGCCATGTTGTGATTTCACAAAAATTCCAAGAGATGATATACCTATCGAGGATGATATATGATTTCACAAGATAGGTATCCAGAGTATTACATAATTGCACATTAAACGGAATGGACTTACCTCTCAAAAATATGAAGAAATTACGAGAAATTATGAATACAAGTAATAAGAGACCGAAGAAGAGACGATCTCTCAGAAGCTACCGAGGAAACTACACACAAATACGCACAAATATGCTCGCAAATATGATGGATTAGGACGAGGATTAGGAGATGGCGAGGGAGATGACTAATTTCTGATGCTAATAGCTCTCCGAGTAGCTCTCATTATATCCTGCATTTCCTCCAAGAATTCCACCATCTCTTCACCTTCTTCCAGTGCAGATATTGTACTAGATGAAACATAGACTTCTTCAAGTTGTGTTTTCTCGATTTCAATGAAATCAATTTTATTAAGGACATTCGACTCGATTCGACACTACCTTCCATTTCGGTTAATTGTTAATTGGTTACAAATCTCAAGTTTACCTCCGAACCTTATCATACTGCAGCCACATGGCTAAATACGAGGCTTCACACTTATACGAGTACAATGAGCCAAAACCGAGAGTTTATTGCCGTAATGCCGAATTATATAACTGAAACAGGAATGAAGAATAGACGCCCCACTCCAATTTATTTCGTTGAAATGCCCTTTATTGCCGTTTATTCCCGACTATTGCCTATCAAATCCGACATAATGCCGTCTATTTTATTTTCGAACAATGCCGATCATTTTCAGATAATGCCTATAAAGCCGCAAGTATCGGCATTAATTTCTGAACATTTTGTACACCTATTGCCGTGGTGTCCTCCCCCTCGGCAAAAACAATAGAACCCGGAGCCTGGAATAAATAATCAACGGAGTTTCACAAAATCAAATTGATTATTACCTGCCGAATGTCCAACAATATGTTCTCCAACCTTTGAGAACTCGTTTAAAAATTGAACAAACCCAGTTCCAGAATATTTATGGGCTGACAAACTTGTACGCCTGCCTGTTCTCTGGTGTTGAAAGTGTGTGAGCACCAAATCGAACACCGAGTCGAGTACCAAATAGGACACGATATGAAACAAATTTACTGACAAATACTCGGACAAATAATATCGCTGATAATTAAGCTCAAAATCTACCAGTTCTTGAGATTGGTCATTAGGAACGGGATTATCCGTCTGTAAAAAAATTTATTTCTGAAAGTGACATTATAAGCTTATATCGTCATAGTTACGATATCTATAATGAGGGTCATAACTCCCTTGGGATATTAAGGTTCAAAAACTCCCTCTTACCTTTTACAGGTGAAAATGATACAAGAAATGCTTATAAAAGTTTATATGTAATGAAAACTAAGACATATTTTTCTTATTCACGTCATTACAAATAATAAATGTACAATTTTCAAATGTTCCCTGAAAATTACTTCCGCCGCTGGAAACAATTTCTTCTTTTTTATGGGTCGAGGTGCCTGCCTCTTCTGATGGCAAAGTAGACAGCATACGCGCCGTTTTATTTCTCAATTCAATACTGTCCTCCAGATACCCCTCTGCCACCGTGGAACTTCTCCAACCTCCGTGTCTTTTTAAGTTTGTCATAGTTGCTCCTGCATTGGCTAGGGCAGTAGCAGAAGTGCGACGAAGGCAATGTCCCGTATAGGTTAGTGGGTTTGGCAATCCTAAATACATTGCGATTTTGCTGGGAATTTTGCCAAACATATTCTTTCCAATTAGCTGAGTTGTACATTTATTTTGTCGGAAGCTCAAAAAAAATCGTTTTGTACCTTCAGGACGCAAGGACATATAAAGTCTCAATAAAGGCAAAGCAGAGAACTCTTTTTCATCCACAACTGTAAATTTCTTCGATACACCAGTTTTACTTTCCGGTACGTTCACTACCATAACAGTATCCCGGTCCTCTATATCTGCTATACTCATATTTAGAAGTTCCTGAGCTGCATCCTCCAAAATAACCCATAATTAGAACAACCTATAACAAATAAAACGAAATAAACAAACCCCGGTTACTTTAGCAATAAATCCAGCAATTTCTTTATTAGAGACCCTGCCACCACCATATTTTGTCAGAGTGCTCATGAAAGAGTATAATGAAAGATTTCATCAAGAAAAAAAAATTACCGAGCGTCGGAGGCGGTTTGGGGGCGGCAATATCTTCATTAGATACTCTACAACCTTCAAATTTTAATAGAGCGTTATCAAGGGAAAACAATTAGCGATGTAATCGAGAAATCCGAATTGGTGAGCCTTGGGGGAGGTACGGCGGCGGTCATATTTTCATTGAAGAACCTGCCACCACCATATTGTATGAGAGTGTCCAACAAAAGACGAATGAATAAGAGTTTTCAACGAGAAAAAAAATACTGATCATATACGGGGGCGGGCTAGCCGATGGGCTGGCCTCAGCAATGTTCTTATCAGAGACCCTGCCACCACCATATTTTGTCAGTGTGTTTATTATGACTGATAGTTAGTAATTCCATCGAGAAAAAAAAATTACCGACCGTCGGGGGTGGGCTGGCCTCAGCAATTTCCTTGTCAGAGACCCTGCCACCACCATATTTGGTGCGTGTGTTTATTATGACTGATAGTTAGTATTTCCATCGTGGAAAAAAAATTACCGACCGTCGGGGGCGGGCTGGCCTCAGCAATTTCCTTGTCAGAGACCCTACCACCACCATATTTGGTCAGTGTGTTTATTATGACTGATAGTTAGTATTTACATCGAGAAAAACAAATTACCGACCGTCGGGGGCGGGCTGGCCTCAGCAATTTTCTTATTAGAGACCCTGATACCACCATATTTGGTAAGTGTGTTTATTATGACTGATAAGTAGTATTTCCATCGAGAAAAAAAAAATTACCGACCGTCGGGGGCGGGCTGGTCTCAGCAATTTCCTTATCAGAGACCCTGCCACCACCATATTTCGTCAGTGTGTTTATTATGACTGATAGTTGGTATTTCCATCGTGGAAAAAAAATTACCGACCGTCGGGGGCGGGCTGGCCTCAGCAATTTCCTTATCAGAGACCCTGCCACCACCATATTTCGTCAGTGTGTTTATTATGACTGATAGTGAGTATTTCCATCGTGAAAAAAAAATTACCGACCGTCGGGGGCGGGCTGGCCTCAGCAATTTCCTTATCAGAGACCCTGCCACCACCATATTTGGTCAGTGTGTTCATCATGATTGATAGTTAGTATTTTCATCGAGAAAAAAAATTACCGACCGTCGGGGGCGGGCTGGCCTCAGCAATTTCCTTGTCAGAGACCCTGCCACCACCATATTTGGTCAGTGTGTTTATTATGACTGATTGTTAGTATTTTCATCAAGAATAAAAAATTACCGACCGTCGGGGGCGGGCTGGCCTCAGCAATTTCCTTATCAGAGACCCTGCCACCACCATATTTGGTAAGTGTGTTTATGATGACTGATAGTGAGTATTTCCATCGTGGAAAAAAAATTACCGATCGTCGGGGGCGGGCTGGCCTCAGCAATTTTCTTATTAGAGACCCTGCCACCACCATATTTGGTCAGTGTGTTTATTATGACTGATATTATGGACGATGCCATAGTAGCCAGACGAACACAATCGATCAGTGATGCCTGATCTAAGGATTTTTCCTCAGATCTATTCTGTTAATTTGTTATCGGTCGGGGACGACTGGTGAAAAACTTCTCAAAATCAACCAGAATCTGGGGAAATTAGGAATTCAAACAACATATATTATTCATCATAAATTGAAATGGTAATAATAACCATAAGGTGTAGGTATGATATTGATATGATGATGATGATAACTCCTCAAAACAGTGTTTTAGGTACAGCAAGAGTTAGGTTCAATATAATAAACAGAAAAAATAATTAAAAAAGATATCGAATCGAAAGTGGTGGCAGGGTCTCTGATAAGAGAATTGCTGATGCCAGCCCGCCCCCGACGGTCGATAATTTTTTTTTTCTCGATGAAAATACTTACTATCAGTCATAATAAACACACTTACCAAATATGGTGGTGGCAGGGTTTCTTATAAGAAAATTGCTGAGGCCAGCCCGCCCCCAACGGTCGGTAATTTTTTTTTCTCGATGGAAATACTAACTATCAGTCATAATAAACACACTCACCAAATATGGTGGTGGCAGGGTCTCTAATAAGAAAATTGCTGAGGCCAGCCCGCCCCCGACGGTCGGTAATTTTTTTTTTCTCGATGGAAATACTAACTATCAGTCATTATAAACACACTGACCAAATATGGTGGTGGCAGGGTTTCTAATAAGAAAATTGCTGAGGCCAGCCCGCCCCCGACGGTCGGTAATTTTTTTTCCACGTTGGAAATACTCACTATCAGTCATCATAAACACACTTACCAAATATGGTGGTGGCAGGGTCTCTGATAAGAGAATTGCTGATGCCAGCCCGCCCCCGACGGTCGATAATTTTTTTTTTCTCGATGAAAATACTTACTATCAGTCATAATAAACACACTTACCAAATATGGTGGTGGCAGGGTTTCTTATAAGAAAATTGCTGAGGCCAGCCCGCCCCCAACGGTCGGTAATTTTTTCTTCTCGATGGAAATACCAACTATCAGTCATCATAAACACACTGACCAAATATGGTGGTGGCAGGGTCTCTAATAAGAAAATTGCTGAGGCCAGCCCGCCCCCGACGGTCGGTAATTTTTTTTTCTCGATGGAAATACTAACTATCAGTCATAATAAACACACTCACCAAATATGGTGGTGGCATGGTCTCTGATAAAAAAATTGCTGAGGCCAGCCCGCCCCCGACGGTCGGTAATTTTTTTTTCTTGATGGAAATACTAACTATCAGTCATAGTAAACACACTCACCAAATATGGTGGTGGCAGGGTCTCTAATAAGGAAATTGCTGAGGCCAGCCCGCCCCCGACGGTCGGTAATTTTTTTTTCTCGATGGAAATACTAACTATCAGTCATTATAAACACACTGACCAAATATGGTGGTGGCAGGGTTTCTAATAAGAAAATTGCTGAGGCCAGCCCGCCCCCGACGGTCGGTAATTTTTTTTCCACGTTGGAAATACTCACTATCAGTCATCATAAACACACTTACCAAATATGGTGGTGGCAGGGTCTCTGATAAGAGAATTGCTGATGCCAGCCCGCCCCCGACGGTCGGTAATTTTTTTTTTCTCTATGAAAATACTTACTATCAGTCATAATGAACACACTTACCAAATATGGTGGTGGCAGGGTTTCTAATAAGAAAATTGCTGAGGCCAGCTTGCCCCCGACGGTCGGTAATTTTTTCTTCTCGATGGAAATACTAACTATCAGTCATCATAAACACACTGACCAAATATGGTGGTGGCAGGGTCTCTAATGAGAAAATTGCTGAGGCTAGCCCGCCCCCGACGGTCGGTAATTTTTTTTCTCTATGGAAATACTAACTATCAGTCATAATAAACACACTCACCAAATATGGAGGTATCAGGGTCTCTAATAAAAAAATTGCTGAGGCCAGCCCGCCCCCGACGGTCGGTAATTTTTTTTTCTTGATGGAAATACTAACTATCAGTCATAATAAACACACTCACCAAATATGGTGGTGGCAGGGTCTCTAATGAGGAAATTGCTGAGGCCAGCCCGCCCCCGACGGTCGGTAATTTTTTCTTCTCGATGGAAATACTAACTATCAGTCATAATAAACACACTTACCAAATATGTTGGTGGCAGGATCTCTAATAAGGAAATTGCTGAGGCCAGCCCGCCCCCGACGGTCGGTAATTTTTTTTTCTCGATGGAAATACTAACTATCAGTCATAATAAACACACTCACCAAATATGGTGGTGGCAGGGTCTCTGATAAAAAAATTGCTGAGGCCAGCCCGCCCCCGACGGTCGGTAATTTTTTTTTCTTGATGGAAATACTAACTATCAGTCATAATAAACACACTCACCAAATATGGTGGTGACAGGATCTCTAATGAGGAAATTGCTGAGGCCAGCTCGCCCTCGACGGTCGGTAATTTTTTTTTCTCGATGGAAATACCAACTATCAGTCATTATAAACACACTGACCAAATATGGTGGTGGCAGGGTCTCTAATAAAAAAATTGCTGAGGCCAGCCCGCCCCCGACGGTCGGTAATTTTTTTGTTCTCGATGGAAATACTAACTATCAGTTATAATAAACACACTGACCAAATATGGTGGTGGCAGGGTCTCTGATAAGAACATTGCTGAGGCCAGCCCATCGGCTAGCCCGCCCCCGTATACGATCAGTATTTTTTTTCTGCTCGATGAACACTCTCATTCATTCTTCTTTTGTTGGACACTCTCATACAATATGGTGGTGGCAGGTTCTTCAATGAAAATATGACCGCCGCCGTACCTCCCCCAAGGCTCACCAATTCGGATTTCTCGATTACATCGCTAATTGTTTTCCCTTGATAACGCTCTATTAAAATTTGAAGGTTGTAGAGTATCTAATGAAGATATTGCCGCCCCCAAACCGCCTCCGACGCTCGGTAATTTTTTTGTCTTGATGAAATCTTTCATTATACTCTTTCATGAGCACTCTCACAAAATATGGTGGTGGCAGGGTCTCTAATAAAAAAATTGCTGGATTTATTGCTAAAGTAACCGGGGTAATAAACAAACGAAAAAGAAAATTATGAGAAACAAATTACCTTATGCAATAAATGAATTTCATTAGGGGCGTCCATTAGAAATTTGATGACATCTTTAGGAGATAAGACAGCAGACTTTTTCGGCTTATACCCCTTACTTTTCCGTTTCAAAATAGCCTCTAGTTCGTTGAACTTGGTGATATCTCTTTTCTCATATATGGTCACCATCGATTTGAGCATTGACCATTTAGTTCATAACGAATTTGGGCTAAACGTTTCTGACTGCAACGAATAAATACAATTATTACCAAATCTACCAGAAAATACTGAAAATACTTTACCAGTTCTTGAAAATATGCCAGAAAGACAGTTTCGTTGGCATCTTTTGACATAACATTTCTCTGTGTCAGCCACTTCAGATATAAGTTGTATTCTTTTTGATATAGGGCTTCACTTTTCATTGGAAGCAATGATTGTCTTGCTTTTTCCGCTTTTTTTATAATATCCTCCATTATATCAGAAAAAGATCGTCGATTTGTGGTAAAAAATAAACACGTTTTTAACGGAAAAACATTGATTGATAAAGAAAGTTTGCTTATAAACATGTAACATAGCGACAACCTAGCAACAACCAACAATGCTACAATCAACGCTACCTAATTCAAATATACCAGAAAGGTTATGAATTTAAACATTTATTGCCGAGTTTATTGCGTTCTGAATATGGACATATTGTTATGAAAATCGGTCAAAAAAAAAATTATCTATGTACCACGGGAATTATAGAGCCTTAATAACCTCTGGTAATTGCTGTCCCTCGGGCCAGAGGCCCTCGGCCGTTAAATAATTTCGATGTTTTCCGAGATGTTTTCTTATATCTCATTGCCTCGGTCATTGCAATATCTTTATTGTCAATCTGTAGCGATCTAGGTAGCAATAATGGACACATTTTATTGAAACAAGCAAATTCTCTCACCAATTCACACGATGAACATAGATAACTGGGCTGGTGGTCGAGTGCGTTGAATAGCTGGCTTATAGTCTAGAGGGCCCGGGTTCAAATCCCGCGGCGGCTATTGGAAATATTTATTTATTTCTATAGTATCGTTTAGCGGGACCAACCGAACATTCTTGGTACCTAGATTTCAACACCTCGGACTCTCAACTACTCGGACTCGGTTTCGGATGACACTTTAAAAGCTAAGGTCTCCGTCTTCCTTACTCATACAAATATCAATGAGTCTTCAAGGGTTGCTTTGCATGTTTGCAACTAAGTTGCAAACACTTTTCAATCAAATGAGTAAACAATTGCTACAGCGGCAATATATGACACTGAACTTCACATGTGTTCTGTATAGTTCTTCTGCGAGTTCCTCGGCGTCTGGTGGTTTCTGTCTAGTACAAAAATCACAATATACGACTCCTCACGAGCTTTTTATGAAAAAAAGGTTTCTTTAGGTATCTGCAGTTATACCAAGAACCCCTAGGTGGATTTCGAATGCATTTGAATAGAGATTTGAACCCAAGGTTGCAACAGATTTATTGTCAGACAAGTACTATCGCACATGAATCTGTCAGCTACCAGGTCAGCTCTTAGGAGTTATTGAAATTACTCTCGAAATTACGTTTAACCCCGTCGGTTTAACATTAGAAGAGATGTGGTTAAAGCGGCCTCTCTGAGGTTTGATAGCAATTTTCGAGGAAATGGTCGGTAATATTTTGATAATATTGGACCAATATACTTCGAATACTACAATTAGTAGGTAAATACTAAATTTGTGGAAAATTGCGAATTGGCCGTTCTACCCCACACCTATAGTATAAGAAAAAAGTGGCCAATCAGAACCAAAGCTACTATGGTGAACTTTGATCACAATGGGGCAAAGTGGCTACTACCCACATCTTGTCGATTCGCAATACTTGGCTACTTTACCACAGAACATATATCCGAGCATATATCCTTACAGGAACAGAAACGACACTGACTATCAAAACAGAAGTCAAATCCTTTGCACATGCGCGATTCTCGTACAACTGGCAAAATGGCGACTAATCTTTATTGTTTATATTTGTGTGAAACTGTAGAGTTTGTATAGTTTGTCGATTCGTTGATGAATTATTAGTTTGAACTATTGATAGCATTTCAGATTTTCCAAAGC
Source organism: Chrysomela aeneicollis (assembly GCA_029955515.1). NCBI lineage: Eukaryota > Metazoa > Arthropoda > Insecta > Coleoptera > Chrysomelidae > Chrysomela > Chrysomela aeneicollis. The sequence continues at coordinate 3,215,201 of JARUHQ010000018.1, read as the reverse complement.
GTGGTGGTTATGTTTGTGAATATATTAATGTGGTAGTGCTAATAGTCATGATGAAAAAATATCGTTTTCATCGCTTTTAAATAAATCCAACAAGGTAATCTAATGAAACCCCGAGCTGTTTTCATTACATAAACTTCCGGTTCGAAACGTCCCAAACATACTTGCCTTGGTTAGGTACTTTTTTCAATTCCTTACCTTCCGTTGATCAACTCCAATCACTTCCATTTCGTTGGTTATGTGAGTTTTATCTTTATTAATAGTTGGAAAATAATGGAATTGGATTCAGGATCCTTAGATTTTCCAGAGCTGCACTCATAAACGCAACAATTAGTGTTGTTTTTTGTATTCTCGTTATAGGCATCTTATTTATCAGATTTGTAAACAAGATAACAATGAACCACATACGTATAAACCCGAGAATAAACCCTTGTATACAACAATATAAACACACAAAACAAAAAAAATTATACGCGTTCCGTTCCGAACACATTATGGCGGCTAGGGTCGCATGAAATTGTGTTTGTAGCAATTAATGGCATGATATATTCTGCTGGAAGAACTTGTATGGTCTTTCTCTCGGGCTTTATTTTGTTAGACTCATTATGCTCATGATATATCTATCGAATTGGCAATGAGCCATAAGCTGACTAACCGTTATTCTGATGCCCCTGCGTATGTGACTCAGCAGGTCTGTTGTGAATTTTGGACGTCTGACTTTCATTTTTCTCATTCCTGAGTAGTTGGTCCACTATTCTTTTGTTTCGTTTCGGCTTGAATACACTTATTCATGTAGGCACGGTTAGGTGCCTGGAGATTTGATGCTCTTTGTCGGGCAATAATTGCATCTACCTCCTCATCTTTCTGGTGCAATGTCCTGGTACCCATTTCACATGTCACAGTTATTGTGGTTGCCCCAGATGAGGATCGGCCATGAGAATATCCGAGAATATCCATAGAAGAGAGAGAGATTGCACACTTTTCTGGCGATGTTCTAGAGAGGTCAATGAGTTTGTTAGTGCAGGTTAGGTGAAGGATCACCAACCAGACTAAGTTGTCTTGTGAATAGAACTGAGCGTATGTTTGAGTGAACTCCAAACATGTGAACAATATTCCATAACAGTGCCAGTAGATCATGAGAAACTGTTGAGGTGTGCAGTAGCACGGAACAAAAAACCGAGATTTTCTGAAGGATTCAATAGAATTCACATGCCTGACATCATCATATTAAGCATTGTGACTATTGCTAGGTCTGCTTCTTGAACAAAATCTCGGACAAAATACAAGCTTGAGTCTTGGTTGCGATTAACTCCACACGATTATCAGATTCCTAGTAGATACTTCTCCTTGCTCGATTTTTGGACTATCTGAGTACATTTGGACTTTCATTTCGAGATGTATATACCGAGGTACGAGGGGGTAATCACGTGGGAAGTTTGGTGTACAGGCACAAGGAAGTTCGAAGGAAGTTCGGGGAAGTCTGAGGAAGTTCGAGGAAGTTTGGGAAGTTCGAAGGAAGTTTGGGAAGTTTGGAGGAAGTTTGGGAAGTTCGAAGGAAGTTTGGGGAAGTCTGAGGAAGTTTGGGAAGTTCGAGGAAGTTTGGGAAGTTCCAAGGAAGTTTGGGAAGTTCGAAGGAAGTTTGGGAAGTTCGAAGGAAGTTTGGGAAGTCCGAAGGAAGTTTAGGAAATTCGAAGGAAGTTTGAGAAAATCTGATGAAATTCGTAGTTAGGTATCGTTTATTTTCGTATATTTTCGAACTTTTCTCCACTATAATTCTCTTTTCTATCGCATACCAAAGTAGTATCCTTGGGTATTGAGACTGTGATATTCAGTTTGATTAAAAAATTAATAATTATTTCAATCTCAAAAAATGACTCATCATTTATTCTTAACTTTGACATAAGGAAAACAATATTATTCTAATAGAAATTTAGTGAAAAAAAATTATATAGCCACAATTATAGGGTGAATTAAAAAGTAAAAAAAATCTATTTCTCTTTCAAGTACTTCCTTCTTATGAATTCCCCGAGATTACTTGCTATTTTTATTGAATTTCAGTCCCCAAGAAACTCTTAACTGTCGTGAATTACCTTCCTATCAAGTCGAGTATAAACTCGAGTATCAACTATCAAGTCAAAAATGACGCTTATGACACTACATGGAACAAGCATTCATCAAAAATAGATAGTATTAATTGATCTAACACCTTGTCTGTCACTTTTCAATGTGTCATCTCTGCACCCGTTTCGATGGCTATAGTTTGCTATAGATTTCTTATTATAAATAAGGGATATCGCCAAATAAACTTCGTATCTGGAATCAAAATTATGTTCAAAATTAAATATCTAATAAAAATTACTCTACGTTTTATCTAATCTCACTGAGAAGATATTTCACTGTCAGCTCTTGTTATACGAAAAATACTCGGAAAAATACGAGAAAAAATACCTCGAAAACAACTCGATATTTTATTGATATCTAAAATATCTCGAAATGATTGAATCTCTGGGGTTCGAATAAGGCCGCATTACTGCACAGAGTGCTTATTCATACCATAGTTGCCAAGTTCACCACACGGTTTGCAATCTTTGTTTACTGCCTCATTCACTGCCTAACTTGGCCTAAATTTCGGTGTGAGCAACCCGGACTACCCGGAGCATTCAATTTCAATCGATCAATTTCAGGATTTTTCTTGAATTTGAACTATTCGTATCGAACTAAATATCATCTTGTTCGTCAAAATTGGGATATCGCCAAGAAATCGAAGTAGTAGAGTTGGTACCTCGGTTGGTTGTATTAAAAAAAATGGAAAAAATCTAGGAAAAATGTTATGTTTTTGATGTTGAATTTTTCGTGAAGGAAATCGAGGCAAACAGAACAATTTGAAAAAATATCGAAAAATATGCATGCTTCGGATGAGAAATTTTCAAAAAAAAAAACAATATAAGTTTGTATCTGGAAATCAATGATATTCGCTTCATTTAATACAATATTTGATGATGTTATTTTACATCACCTATGTAATTGAGAGTGTACTTATTGCAGTTCTCCTGTGGGGAGAAAATACAGGTGATGAAAAAAGATAGTTTCAGAAATAAAAACGTGTTTCCAATAATTATAACTATGAATCTCGAATGAACGAGATTTCGATGTTATTTGACAATGGCATATTATTATTTGTTGTTTCGAATATCCGGCGATTTGCTGTAGTAGAAATTATTCGAGTCCTAGACCCCGGGAGGCGGGAATTCTATTCGACCTTGTCCCGAAACTATGAGGCCAAACGAAAGATTCTCGAAAAAAGAATGAGACATTCCTGATATATTTTCTCTTATAGATCGGGGTGTTGAGTTTTTTTTTTAATTATTATCACAGTTTACGGAAGTAAACGGAGGTTTATGCTTATAATCTTATAGCCACCTCTCGGATAACATTGAAACTCAAAATATACCACGTGACTTTATTTCCAAACACTCCATGAGACCTGTCTATCTTGTCTGGTAACTTATTCATGTCCATATGTAGGATCTTTGTATGCAAGATTTAGAATTTACAAAAGCGTAGAGCGGACATGCGATTTTTTTTCTTAATTTCAAGTTACAACTTGAAATTAGTACTAATTTCCTGTTTCAACTCGAAATTAAGAAAAAAAATATCGCTCTACGCTCTCGTAAGAATTGACCATATCAAAAAGCTTTCGGTGGCAGTTTTTTGAGCATTCAGTTGTGCAAATGACTAAAAAATAAGCCGGCCAAATCATTAATATTTTTCTATTTATATAAATGTTTAGTTATTTCATATTAATAATACATTTTTATGAAACCATGATATGGAATCAATCGAATTAAATGACAGTTGACGTTAATGGCAGTTGACATTTATGACAGATTGGTACCAAACCTAGAATGCTCAAAAAGCTGCCACCAATATTGAATGTAATGGTCAATTTATTTTGAGCTATACAGGGTGTTACAAAAGAAAAGATGCGCATCGAAGTTTTATGTTTTCAAATGAAATACCCTGTATTTGATTGCATTTCTAGATTTTCATTGAAGAGCTTATATCATCAATCCATCATACTTGATGTCTAGCTAGAATGATTACCCACAGAGATATTATACATATAGTGTGAACAATATAATTTTTCAAATTTAGAAAGTTTTTGTGTAGAAATTATCCATTATTGGTCCAAACGGCTTACATATCTACGAGCATATCTCTATCTTAATTTTCAATTTACTGCAATTTACTATCTGCTGACATTTAATCTCGCATTTAATCGAATTAAAACCGGGGTGGTTCTGAATCCAGAATTCTTAACCACCCTGTACCTATTTGTTTCAATCTCGGTTTCAATAATGAATGAATACCAGATTGAATATCAGTTGATAGTAAATATAAAGTTGAGATAGGGATAAGTTAACCGTTTTGACCAATAACGAATAGTTTCGACACAAAAACTTCCTAATGTTCAAAAATCTAGATATTTCACATCATTCCCGCTTGACTCCAAGTGTGATAGGTCGATGGAATCAGCTTTCTAATTATGGTAGGTAAGCCTAGTACAAGTCCATGAACCCTTTTCTTCTAAATTTTTTCACCAACGGTGAAAACAGGAAAATCATTCATATTTAAATGTCTCATAATTCAATTCTGAATAATACTCGGAGTAATAGATGTATAGATACTTGTTTGAATCCAGATAAAACAAGCGTTTTCAATAATATGCATTTATGAATATTACATACATAATTAAACAATTGTTCGGAGATGAAGTGAATTTGCAACAGAGTATATTTGTGGATGGATACCTTAGATTTCGAGGGTATCTTTCGTTTCAATTTGACACAATAGTTTCGGAACACCCTGTATAAAAATTGTACCCTGTATCGGGTACGAGGAAGTTTGGGAAGTTCTAGGAAGTTTGGGAAGTTCGAGGAAGTTCGAGGAAGTTCGAGGAAGTCCGAGGAAGTTCGGGGAAGTTTGGGAAGTTCGAGGAAGTTCGAGGAAGTCCGAGGAAGTTCGAGGAAGTTTGGGGAAGTTTGGGAAGTTCGGACGCATAGGAAGTTTAGTGTACACTTTCTTTGGCCGTGATTACCCCCTCGCCGAGGTATATACAAATGTGGAATTTGTGGAAACCAACTGGAATATCACCAGCACAAAATATAACATATCTACGCGATGGATAGTCAACCATTCAACTAGACCACACTGAATTGATCTGTGAATGGTCCAGTCAGTCCAGTGGGATGATATGACGAAAATAATGTGGAAGTTTTCTTCGAACGAATTTCCCGAGGGATTTCCATGGAATCATTGTTTGAATAACTGATGGTATTATATTTCTGCTGCATAGAATGCTCGATAGAATGTCTACAAGAATTTTTCAAACAACTTGAATTTTCAGAATAGAGCTACAATTTTCAATCTGAGTATAGCATAATCAACTTCAAACTGCCATAATTTTATAATAAAAATTAACATAAAAATTACTCTATTTCATAACTTATGTCTCATTCATAATTAACATTTCATTTGGCAGCGTTATAAAATTTTGAAATCTCGGGTTAAGTCCTCAGACGAATAAAAAACATAGACTGGTATTTTCCATCCTTTTCATTATGCTAACACGACTGTCAAACCTTTTTGTTTCCACGATAAGAATCTATCGTTCGGGCCTCGTCGGACTAACTCGCCGTTTCGTGGTTTCGAACGAGTTTCTCAGATTGTTTACGATTCATGACGTGGTAATTCGTGTTGTCATATTATCGTTCTCAAAGCGTTGATTTGTGCGTTTTTTATCGATTAATCCACTTATTCGTGCATAAATTATATTGTTTTTCATTTGAAATAGTAAAAGACTGTTTTATTTGTGGTTGAAATCTGGGATTAAAGTGTCAATAGTGTCATTTCATTGGTGAGTGCCATAGTTCGGGAATCGATTAATGTTGAATTATGCATGGATATTCATTCTATATATTCAAAATGATGAACATTTTCAGTTGATCGAAATTATTCTACCTATATTTTACAGATTTCCTCCATATTGAAAATAGAACAAATGAACAATGATGAATATAATATGTTTCAAGAATCAATTCGTGTTATAATTTCTGTGGTTTTATACGTCTGAATATTAGCCTCTATAAATTTCATTTCGCACGACTATTAAAAAAAGGGTCAACATTACCTCCCGCTCTCCTCCTCTCTCCCCGATACCAAGAGAGATAGTTAGATCTTGCTTTCAAACAATGTAATGCATTAGAGATAGAGGTTACGTAGAACTTGATCACATGAGAATAAAAATACACCTATTTAATGAATGTTCACAAACTATAACGTGAAATACAAATCTGAATTTTAGAAACTTCCTCATTATTACTCGGCATTACTTATCGACATTACGTGGTCATCCATCGTGAATAATCTCGTGAATAACCCTGTATTTCCATGTCCCCGAAAGAACTTTCCGACGTGGAATCGGAATGTAGCTATTCTTTCGGTTTGTACGAATAGATTAGATGGACTGGTATTCCCCGGCAAGCATTCCAGGCGATTCCATGACTGATACCAAAAGTCTAAATTGAAAACAGCTTTGTGTAGTGGCGGCCGCGGCTAGATAACGATGCTCCATTCAAAGCGAAACAGCCGCTGTCTGGGATTTGCCCAAACCTCATTGTATTTTTTTTCAGTTAAGCGTAGTCTCTATTAAATTGTTTTTTTTATGAAAAGAAGCGGATCGAAGCGGAGTAACCTCGAGAAGAGTTTATATACAGGATCATTATCTCTCTCAGGCAATGGGAAACTTTCCGAAATTCTGATTTTCATTCCATTATAGTTTGTGAAAATTCATCGAATACGTATTTCTCATTCTTCACGTGCGATCAAACTTGACTTGACAAAATTCTCGATACCTCGAGTACTACCTCGAGTACTACCTAGAGAAGCATTGAATGCACGGTAGAAATGCCAACACTTTTGCGCCTGTATCTCAGTAACTAACAGTCGTGGAAGTTTGAGGAAATCGACCAAGAAAAATTGCTGGAAATATTTTTCAAATTGATACGTCCACCGCTAGGGGGCGTAAAAGTTTCGATCGTATGAAAAATTGAATTTATTCGGAAATTTTCCCATATAAGTTCAGAAATGCAAACTCTCACGCTAATGCCAACATAAAGGTCCATCTTTTTGAAAGACGAAGTTTCTTTGTAAGATATAAAATAAAGGCGGTAGTAGAAACTTAACTTTTTGGAATGTAAATGTCTATAACTGACAGAATTTTGCTAATAAGACATAGTTCAAGAGAGAAAGGATTGGTGAATAGGATAAAAAACCATCCATGCCATTCTGGTTCATATTTTATGAGGTTAATCGTTTTTGCAATTTTTCTCCGGAATTTCAAATGCATCGGTATAATTATCTCATCATATTCGGAAAGACGATAAAATTTGCAACATAATATGTTCATATCGCATGACGATATCTTCATTCGTTGAAAAGTTATGGCTTGAAGAATATTTCATCAACAAATTTATCAAAGAAACAAAATAGGTTTCGTAGCATGCCATTGATAAATGAAAAAAATAATTCAAAATTCGTTCCCATTTTCATTTGATCATAAAATTTTATTTTGGCGTTTTCAGATATTCTTCGTTTTGGTATATCATTATTGTTCTGATTTAATTGAAATGGAAAAGAAGTTTAATTTTTTTCTTTTTCCCATCACATGCGCGATAACGAAATTAAAAAAACTGAAAATTCAATAATCCATTTTGTTTCTTCAATAAATTTGTTAATGAAATATTGTTAAAGCCCTCGCTAAAGCCTTAACTTTTAAACGAATGAAGACATCGCCATGCGGTTTCATCATAATATGTTGCAAATTTGATCTTCTTTCCGATTCTGTAGAGATAATCATACCGTTTCATTTGAAATTTCGGAGAAAAATTCAAAAAACTGTTAACCTCATGAAACACGCCCCCTAGCGAGGGCGGTAAGAACCAGAATGGCATAGATGGTTTTTTATCCTATTCACCAATCCTTTTTTTCTTGAACCATATCTTGTTGGCAAAATTCCGTCAAGTCGAACTTAAGTTATAGACATTTACATTCCAAAAAGTTTAGGATTCCCCCCCGCCTTCATTTTACGTACTATAATGAAACTTTATTTTTTCAAAAGATGGACCATTATGTTGGTATTAACGTAAGAGTATTCATTTCTAAACTTATATAGGAAAATTTCCGAAAAAAATCAATTTTTTATACGATCGAAACTATTACGCGCCCTAGCGGTGGACGTATCAATTTAAAAAATATTTCCAGCAATTTTTCTTGGTCGATTTCCCCTGAAGAATTTTCCCTCCAAACTTCTACGACTGTTAGTTACTGAGATACAGTACCTCGTTATCCTTACTGAATCACCCAGTACATAGTTGCCGAAAGTATCGATGTCTAAATAATCGGATATTTTGATATTCTTCTTTAACATGTTGGTATTGCTCTCTGTATTGCTTTTTTCGATATTTTTCGTTCAATAGTTTCAGTATAAATGAATTATAGGTATACTGATATTTATCCCGGTAGTCCGGTACCTCGTCCGGTACTCAATAGAATGTTAATTGTAGATGAGACATAATTATTATTGAAATAGAGTACTTCGATCCCGACTCCGATTATGAAATTATTGTCAGGTAAAAAATAGTTATGACACTGGCAAGTTTTCTTTGAAGTTTCTTGAAACATTCCATGTTCAACATTCATCCAAGAAATAACTGACTTCAAGCTGGCACCAGTACAAGCAAGATCTTTCTACTTATTCTTTTCTTGGTCCGTAGGATAGGCCCAACCGTAAGTAGGTTTGGAAACTTACAATAGACAGATATCCCCAAATGTTACGAAATCTTAGTAGTACCTACACATAGTGTTTCATGAAGTGCACAGTCAAGAGATGAAAAAAGTCGAAAAAAAGTGTCCTGTGCCTCAAACACCGAGTCAGAAACAAACAGGCAAGGAAAAGCAAGACTATTCGAGAACGTAATGCTCAAGCCAGTTCATCCTAAACATTCTAGCAACAGTAGGCAAGACCAAAAACCATCTTATCTCAAATATGAATTGAAACACGTGGAATGGGCTTATCGCTATATTTTCACGGTGTTAAACTTGTGTAGTTTTTGTTTCACAAACTGTCAAGTGAAAATGATGATTTAATAATAATAATAATATAAACGTCAAATGTCTAGGTTTCGACTAGGTATACCGAGAGGTATACCTAGTTATTTTCATTTACCAATATGAGCGATCGTAGGGCACAAATGTCCATTGGTATCATAGATGGTTCAGTGGAAAATAGTGTCCCTAATTTTTCTCTTTAGTGTTCTCGTTGTTAGTTTTTGATTTTGATTTCTGTAAATCACTTCAAATTGAAACGTTGACACCTCGGGTGACACGATTTTTCTTTATTTCAAATCGATATATTGTCGTTCTAAATATAATTCGTGGTATGATTAATAACCTTCAATCTTTTGGAATATCATTTCATTGGCAATCCCAAAAAAAATTATCGATAATAATCATACCACTTATTATATGACCCCTGACAACGAGCCTGACAATGACTGCTTGTTGCCTGGATGTGAATAATACAGTATGATATTATGTTACAATGTTTACCACATTGCAATTAGCAAAGTGAAAAATAGGTGAATTATAATTATTATTGCAGCTGTTATTTTCATTGATTAAAGTGTTTTGGAAAATTGTAGCTGTTGTTGTCGTCGGTGGTAGCGACGATGTCGTTGGTATTTAATGTTGTATAATAGGAATCGAAATCTTTTTTTTGTTATTTCTTCGACGTTTCACCATTTCACCTATCCTAAAGTGCATAAAATAGTGTGTGAACCTCAGGTCTAAAATGTTTTTTATTCCCCAGACAAATTGTTCATAGCCCGACCAAACCACTTTAGTCCCTAGGTGTATAATATACTATAATCTCGGTTTTCACCTTGGCATCGAGTTTTGTCATCATGTTGAAAAGTGCAATGTTGCCAGATTTTCAGAAATTATTAATAGACCAACCCACCTATATTATATCAGATGATGATGATGTTCGGATAGTCAGATTCAATAATCTATTTTCCATCGATTCTATGAAACAAGACTCCTTGCAAAATTGTAGGAAGAAATATATTGAAATGAAAAAAACCTTTGAAAAAACTATTTAAATAATTTTTTCTATTGCCAACAATTCACGAGAATAAGTGGAAAATGAACATTTCGAGTTATACCTTTGAGTATCAGTGCGTATATATAATCATGGGTTATACCCTATGCCCTATACATTTTCTGCAGCTATCACATAAAATAGTGAAATTATTTATTCATGAATTGACCTCCGAATTCACTGTTTCAGTTTATCCCTCGAACGTACTTTATCATTTGATTGAAAACAATTTATAAAAGCAGTTTTGATAATTTACCAGGTGTCCCAACAAGATCGGTAAATCCCTGTAAAAACCTTACGGTTTCGGAAAAAAAATATGTACCAAAACGGCCAAGAGAAATTGGTGAGAAATATTTTCGATTGCTCATTCAAGTATTTTAGCTTATTTTAGTCTACTTAATATTCTCAGAATTTTTTGAAACAAAAACTGATTCAAATGATATCTCTACCATCATGTTGAACCTTGTATTGAACCCATGATTTATCAAACCTGCAATAATTGAAATAAGATTGAATTTTTGAAATATGACGGGGACGATATTTTTCGATATATTTTTCATCTGGAAATTAAATAATATTGAACGCTATATCGAAGCCATTTTTCATAATTTTATCATTTTCTACATGACCTTGTCTTTCTAGTATTTATGTGGTTTAGTAGTTTGAATGGCTTCACCTACATGAAATCATATTATTGATCAGTCTTCATTTTGGATGAATTGCGGGATTGCGACAATGTTTTACTGAAATAAATGCAAAATAAGTAAACGGTCAAAATTGTTATAATAAGCATTTTTCGAGGCATTTTCCAACTAGTCGTATAGAGAAATACGATCGGAAATACGATGAACTTACCCATACTCAACTCGAGGCCTACTTAATGATGATACCGACTCATAAAAAAAATAGATTATCGACGGTAACATGATCTTTTTCATTACATACAGAAACTTTCCACACCTTCATTATGGAAGACTCGATTGAAGATAAATAAAATTTTCAAGAACGAGCTGACGCAAACATTTATATACATTTCCGTTACCTGAATATGACGATTTTCCAAGAAAATATTAATTTTTCCTATCATCATAGTTAATGCGCCCTCTAGCGGTGATTTCAGAAACTTGAGAATATTTTAGAACTAAACTTTTGGCCGAATTGTTTTTTTCCACACCGAAGCCGTGCCACACGGTATATTATGTATGATTGTATGAATTATTCACAATCATGTAATCACTCAATCACATTCCAAATATAATTGGAATCGAATAAAAAATACTTGATGCCGACTTGATGTAACTTTTTCTTTCAAAAATACTGCGCTGCGTGATATTCTGGGTGATATTGGCACCAACCCATATTTTGAATTTTAAAAAAACAACTACGGTGTGAGTTTTGATTTAATTTGAGTTTCAATCTTCTTCTGAAGACGCAATAGTATATTATGATACAAGTTTTATAAGACGCTATTTTGTCGCACGCGTTGTTTGGAGTACGACGAGCGAAGCGAGGAGTGCTCCAAGTGAACAAGTGCGACAACGTGTTTTATAAAACGTGTGTCATAATATGCAATTTTTTCTATTTTCTATCCTCAATCGGAGTTTTGTAATCGCAATGTGGAATTCGGAACGATCACTCTGTACAAGGTTTGTATCGAGGTTTATATATACCAATTCTCGGATCTTATGCGAATCATGATCTCCTTCCATGTTTCGTGGAGGTCAAAAGGAATTACAAAGACGTATTACAGGAAATGCGGCGAAAATCCGGAAATCGTACTTCCTACTTGCCAAGAATTGACTTGATACTTTCATCAGGAGCGTACTCGATTTTATCACCAGAAAAAATATATGGTATATTCCTGTGAAAAAATCAATATTTTTTTTTCACAAAAATATCGGCGAGGACATATAGAATACTAAAGAAGCTAGCAAAGCCACACACGAATTTCGACTCGGGATAGATCACATAATTTTAGACTCATTTTAGGCTAATGTATTACCCTATTCCCAAATTTTTTGCTCTTCTCTTTGACAGAAAAAACTGTGGCTTCGCTAGCTTCGGCCGAACTCAGCAGAGCCATTTTTGAAAAACAATAATTTTGGTGTTTTGAAATAGCCAAATTGTAGAGCTTATTTTAGGCTAATTTATTACCCTATTCCCATTTTTTTTGCTCCCTCCCTTAATAGAAAAACTTGTGGCTTTGCTAGCTTCGGGCGAACTCAGCAAAGCCATTTTTGAAAATTCACTTTTTTTTGCGATTCAATATAACGATATCCAAGTACTAATTTTAGGCTAATTAATTACCCTAATTTGATTTTTTTTGCTCCACGCATTACAGAAAAAAACAAGATTTTTCGATTTTCGCCAAGTCGATGATGCAATCATTTCAAATTATAATTTTTTGACGATTTAACTTGTCAAACCGATGATACTCATCGCTGGATCAATAAAATGTTCATGTTGGAGATCATAACATTTCCAAATTCTTATCTTTCGCCCGAAGCCAGCAAAGCCACAGGTTTTTTTTAAAAAAACGTCGATAAAACATTCCAACATGGACATTTTATTGATCCAGCGATGAGTATCATCGGTTTGACAAGTTAAATCGTCAAAAAATTATAATTTGAAATGATTGCATCATCGACTTGGCGAAAATCGAAAAATCTTGTTTTTTTCTGTAATGCGTGGAGCAAAAAAAATCAAATTAGGGTAATTAATTAGCCTAAAATTAGTACTTGGATATCGTTATATTGAATCGCAAAAAAAAGTGAATTTTCAAAAATGGCTTTGCTGAGTTCGCCCGAAGCAAGCAAAGCCACAAGTTCTTCTATTAAGGGAGGGAGCAAAAAAATGGGAATAGGGTAATAAATTAGCCTAAAATAAGCTCTACAGTTTGGCTATTTCAAAACACCAAAATTATTGTTTTTCAAAAATGGTTTTGCTGAGTTCGGCCGAAGCTAGCGAAGCCACAGTTTTTTCTGTCAAAGAGAAGAGCAAAAAATTTGGGAATAGGGTAATAAATTAGCCTAAAATGAGTCTAAAATTATGTGATCTATCCCGAGTCGAAATTCGTGTGTGGCTTTGCTAGCTTCTTTAGTATGCATATAGAAAACCCTAACTCGCTTCATCAAAGTCAAATATTAAAGTCGAAAACAACTATAATCATAACTATACCATATGAATTGAGAGATAAAGAAGATGACGAATCAGTATACAATGAAGTAAACTAATAATCAACAAATCCTAACATGTCCGCAGAAAGGAAATTTAACGTCCTGATAAGAGATGCACTCATATTATTATGACGCCTGCCTTATCAAACATTTTATCATTTACGTAATACCGCGAGCGTAATACCAATATTCAATTCATTCATAGTTGGTTGGTTCAAATAACAACTTTTCCGTTGGGGATAATGTCAGTATTCATATACAGGGTGTCCCATTGGGAAACGGAAATACTTCATCAGTGGATACCTGTATAGCTTGATTGGGAAAATTCTAAATATTTCAATTTCCACTATCCAATTGCATAAAACTTCGAATGCAAATTCAGAAATCAAGTTGTTAAACGATCTGCGGGAAAATGAAAAGTACACAGTTCGATTCAGTTTTTTGTGCCCTTTTCAAATATGTAAGCGGATTATGTGAATTCAAAATCACAGGGTGTTTTTTGAGGAACCCCAAATAATGTTGAATTTTTGTTATTACGGACCTGGATTTTCCATATGACTGATAGGCAAGTCGCTTGGGTAGAAGTAGGAGAACGTATGTACTAAATATCGAAAAAATATACCAAGTGGTTCGTTAGTTATGACCCCACAAAGAAATGAGCAATATTGATAAAACACTCTATATCTCGATTATGAAACTTGTAAGACCCAACAAATATGGTATATTCGGATTCGCCTCGGTAACCTCTATCCACTGTTGAAGTATTTCCGTTTCCCAATGGGACATCCTGTATATACCTACAAAAGTGACAAAATAATAGTGTGTATTAATCTACTCGAGCATATAATGGTTATTAACCACTCAGATGATCTTCGTGGGTGATAGTCATCATTATGATTTTGTTGAATGATAAACTATTGAGTATTGTGTCAGAATTGTCAACTTCAAGAACTCAATCCGTTTTAGAAAAAAATATATAGTGTCACCAATATATATAAGTATATATTGTATATACAGAAAACGCAGTGGCCCCCTAGTGGCAACCTTGACGAACTAAAGGTGTATTTTCTGAGATATAAGACGGACTTGGGAAGCCCGATGGAAAATTTGGCATCAGCTAGTCATGATCGACGTATATACACGTAGATTTTTAGGAAGCCCGATTCGGGCTTCCTAAATCTTCCGCGGGCTTCGTAAAACCTGTCAAATGCCGAATTACATGTCTATATATATATATATATATATATATATATAGGTAACTAACACCGGCTAACACAACAATAATAGATAATACCTTACATTGCGACTTCCGGAGTCCCACAGGACAATGTTGACCCCTCGGTTGACCCTCTATAATACCATAATTAAGTGTATGAATTCTTCTCAACACTGAAAAATTTGTCAGGAAACATAATCCAATAAACTTTTCTTGTACCGTCAATCTCGCCGTCAATGACGACTCTGAATTCAATTCAAACAATGCTTTTATCGTTAATAAAGTCTTTGTAAAGCTGTTTTTTCATTACCAACTAAAGGAAGTTCAAAAACATAAGCACAATTATAAAACTATAATGTGATAGTTATTTATGTCGAGATTTATGTATCAAGGGCGTAAAATAGGCTTTTATGGACCGCAGCGTGTAATTAATAGCCCTCTAATAGCTTGAGCGATAGCGGGGGCTATTAACACGCCTAGGTCCATAAAGAAATTTTCAGACCACCCTTAAAATATTCGTCAATATCGAGGTCAATATTATGGTATCCTATGGCTCATTGTCATTGTGAGTGAATCTCGGAAAGAATGCAGCGGTACAGACGATGGTTCAAAAGGAATTTCTCAGATTTCTGTACCTAAGGGACAACAATACCAGTTCTCACTTCGTTTCGGTTATGATTCTCAAAAACATAGGTACCAAAGATGCACTCTTATTATTTCTTAAATTTTCATGTACCTTAGGTTGGTTCTGTAAATAACAGTCTGTACAGTGAAGATATCGACATTTTTCACTACTGTGAGAAATATTAGAAATCTAGTGATGTAAAATAAATTTTAGGCTTGCCACTGAACTTCAAGTTTCACTGACAAATAGTAGTCTGTCTACCTTTTTCTCTTTTTTAATCCATTTTTTGTCTTGTGCTACTGTGGTAGTGATTTTACTCCTGAACCATAATCGGAAATGTATAGTATCGGGCGAGGTATCGAGTATAATAAAGGTGTGAATAGACCTCGGAATAGACCAAGCAAACATTGTTGCGCAACAGTTGAACAACAGTCGAAAAACACACGAGTAAAATAAATTTTAGGCTTGCCACTGAACTTCAAGTTTCACTGACAAATAGTAGTCTGTCTACCTTTTTCTCTTTTTTAATCCATTTTTTGTCTTGTGCTACTGTGGTAGTGATTTTACTCCTGAACCATAATCGGAAACGTATAGTATCGGGCGAGGTATCGAGTATAATAAAGGTGTGAATAGACCTCGGAATAGACCAAGCAAACATTGTTGCGCAACAGTTGAACAACAGTCGAAAAACACACGAGTTTGCACAGTGTGTACGTGTTGCGCAACAGATGCGCAATAGTTGCGTAACAGTTGCGCAGCTGTTGCCGAAATGATGCCCGGTGTTCGCTCCCGAGGCGCTTCTACAAAGGAGATGTTTTCCAACAGTGCCCATGCAGCGTCGCCAGTGTAGACGCGTCGCTTATGGCACCGACTGAACGAACACCGAACAAACACCGGAGAAAGCAGTTTTTTCGTTGTTGATCAAAGGTTTGTCGACAATGTTTTTTTTTCCACGGAAACAAGTTTGCCAACAGCTGCGCAACTGTTGCACAACAATGTTTGCTTGGTGTATTCCCACCTCAAGAGAAACACCCAAACATATACTGCCTAGGCTAACTCTCGAAGAATACAATAGCCATCCGGTGAAGAACCTGTACAGACTGGTACAGGGGACTAAAGCTACGGAGTGGGTGCTATGAAGCTAAATCGGTGTAGCTGGCGATAGGACCATCATATACGAAAAAAAATCGGATATAATGAATTTTAAAATTCATCTGTAGTCGAGTCTGTAGTATAGGCGAAATAAGAAGTAGGTATCTTTGTTACCTCCCTGGTTATATTATGTGGAGACCGAGGTGGAGACTATGCTCTTTTCTTGATTTCACAACTCATTTTTTAAGTCAGATTCCAAGCTCTCTACTCGAATGACTACTCTGCACTCTGTTTGATTTCTGATTGGACAAGACGAGTCTTTCTTTCTTTAATAATAATGTTACAGACTGTGCATTTCCAAGAAGACCGGAAGTCATTATTTCGGCGGCTCGCGCGGTGACATCACTTGCCGACCCGGCGCGGCTTACCAATAATTAGTGGATGATTCATTTCTAGTTAGTTTCTGTTATTTCTAGAGAATTATGGAATGATGTATTGTGCCTATATAAAAGGAGCGCGGTGTCGCAGACAGTCAGATATAGTTTGGAAAGAGTCAGTTCAGAAAGAAAGCTTGTAATGTGAATATTGAGATTTGTAAAGCGAATATCGTTGTGATTTAACTAAATGTGTATTGAATTGTATTCAGTGTGTTTAGTGAAATAAATTGTTCAGTTTTGTACTGAGTGTTTTAAATTGACGAACTCATCAAGTAGAAATAGCGTAACAATAATTAATTGCCCAAAATGAAAAACCGCTATCATGAGCTAACCTAAATAATGTACAATGAAGTGGGAAAACCTGTAAGAAATCGAATTCTTGTATATATTGAAAATATGTAGATAATAGGTAAGTATAAATAGTAAAATAGTAAATATGATCCATAAGCATTATTCTAATTCTCTTGTAATGATACATAAAAATAAATAAAAAAAATACATTAAAAAATACAAGAGGATCGAAGAGTAAAAATGAAAAATAGAACTAGTATTCTCAGAAACTATAATGTAATGGGTTTTTCGAGGGGTTTATAATCAGAAGCGACTATTGCCGAAGTACTATATATCATGAAAGGGTTTTCGATTTGTAGATGTATATCAACCCTCGAGGTCGATTTGATGTAGCATTTTAATCGAGATTTTTTTTTGAATTGATTGATATTATTTAGGGGCATGTGATACCTACCTCATCAGAAAGGTATTCATTGCAAAAATAAGGGTAATAGAATAATTCACGTGCTGATTGTTCTATTTCTTACGGTTTTTCAGGTTTTTCACTTCGATTGGAAATCGGGAAGTGGTCAATCGAATTTCCTCGCGGGAAATTCCAATTCCGAGAACAATTCTCGTAACTGTTACATCGCACAATTTCGCGTGATTTCCTAACAGCCGTTCGAGGCCACTCCGATGGATTGAATCTTCCATGATTCCTTGGATGCTTCGGCAAGTCATTGAAAATGGCGCCAAGACTGGAAATCATTCGAAATTGCATAATAATCGCTCGCAATACCGTGTTTATCGATAATAGTATATTACACAACAAGTGTGGAAAGTGACATATTTCACACGAGTAGTCGGTTAGCACGAGCCGCGTAGCGATGAGTGCGGAACCGTAACGAGTGAAGGAAATTCACTTTCCAACGAGTTTTGTATAAGTACCTACTATTTTTCCTACGACTCCAAATACATTCATTTCGCAGGAAGTCTTGTCAAAAATGTAACTTGAGCGGTCTCTATAATTTCAGGTGGTTTTGATTCGATATCAAGTACTGTTTATTTCCATATTCAAGATGATATTTGAATACTTTTCTGACAATTCCTCTTTATGTGAATTATTGATATGAGTTAGTTTAGTTTGGACAAATTTTATTGATATTAACACCAGCGTACATAAACATACTTGACACCATACACCTGATAGCGCCAGTCATCACGCAACCAGGAATACAGAACCATAGAAGTACGTAGTGCGCAAGCGCGTACGAGTTAGTGCGTCCTTGACTCCTTGCAAACATCTGTGATACCACAGAATCTTCTCTTTGGTGATACTGTGAAATCAAACTGATGCAAGCAGAAAGCCGCGCATAAAACTGTAGCCGTACTCTTTTGAATGATCTCATCCGCTGTCAGCAACATCGAAATAGTTCCAGCAAAAAGTAAAGGTTCCAGTTTCAAAGTAAATTCAGAGGTTATGTATCAGACACATTGAAATCAATAGATAAAGAATTCTCGGTATAAATTCAAAACGAGACAGAAACAACAAATTTCAATAAATAATATGAATTTGATTCGAGAACGCTTATATTGACAGTGAGTACCTTCACAATATACCTAATTATTTCTATCAATTCAGGCGACCGTTGTGATATTTTTCATATCAACACTAGTGCTTTTTTCTTTGAGCTACTTTCTGAATAACAAAACAATGTGATTATCGACGTTTTCATACGTGGTCGTAGGAAAAAACATTAAACGATTTGAAGTATATGTTCAAACATTTTTGGATGTGTCAAAATATACAAGGTTACTACCGAGGTTACTCCCAACTTCGCTCCCAACATATCACTCAGATAACTTCTTACCCCTCGAATAACCCCTCGAATAACCCTTTATATACATATAATAATTTAATTCGGTTTAGGTTTATCCTCGGATTTATCCTCAGGTGAGAAAGTCTCCGTAAAAAATCGATCTCGACTATTTTGGCGGAAACTCTGAGTGATGACGTCGTGGAAACTTTCCAATGGAAAATATCCGTTTCTTCAACGAGGTTTTTTTGGCGCGAAGCGTGCTTACTCACAGCGTGTTCGAGCGAATCCATATTATGAATAAAAATATCGGAAAATTATCAATTGGAGTGGAAAACTCTTCAAGATTTCATTGAATCATGCTCGACGTTCTGTCAGCTGTTTTGACTTTACATTGGATATTATCCAAATTCGAAGGAATAAATTGGCAGTGCCCCGCGAAAATACATTTCCGCGTTGTCTTTCGAGATTATTGGAACCGTAAAAATTATATACTATGCAATATTTTTTTAAATCTCAAGTCCAATTTGAAAGAGATAAGTAATTACTCATTTTCCTTCAGGTGAATTCTGATCAGTTCTTAGCTGTTTGGTATGTTATTCGCTCGTTAGACTGAAGATTGGAATCTCTCAAATCAATTCCATATCTAAAATACACAAATTATTTGAACTATCTGAGGCGGCAAACTATTACGTATCCACCACGTGCGATGAATTTATAGTGAACTAAATACTCAACGAACAAACTACTGTCAGTTGTCAATATGTTGTGGTGTGATCGAGTGTGATTTTGGTTCGTGGTCGATTTCACTCGCGCTGTTGCCAGATCTACCTTTTTAGTTTCTTGAGAACAAATTCGAAGCCGAGTTCGAAACCATTCCGTAGAATAAATCATATCAGCATATTTATTTCACTTCAAGGAAGAAGTACTAATTTTGTTTCATATTAAGCCGAGTATTAAGCCATAGTCCTTGTTTAGACAGGGTGAACTGATACTGCGAAAAATGAAAATGACATTCAAGCATTTCATGCGATTTCATGGCACCATGTCATGAATATATCATCATAATTCATACTTTTCCTCAATTTCTCTGGTAGGTGGTTCAAATTTACAATTTTTTCTGTTTCTGCTACATGAGGAGGTGCCTCAGATAATTCACAGTCACACAGTAAAATAAACTTGGGTGTAATTTCAATCAAATGGATTTGGAGCAAATTCTGACGAATACAACGCCTGAATATCAAAGTTGTGTTCTTTTTATTATACATTTCACACTTGAGTGTTGAGTAGTGTTAAGTCAGATCTTAGTGGTGAAAAATGACACGAATGTGGTGAAGTAGAACGATTCTGAAACATAAAATCATAAGAAACACCAAATGATTGAAATTTAATATTTTCAATGGTGCTATCATTCACGTTAACGCATAAAAAACACCTTTTATATGAAATTGACACCAAGTTACACCGTGTCATATCACGATGAAATCGAGGCGGTGGCAATAATTCATTTGCGCTCATCTATTCAATCTTAGAACCTCAGAACTTTTGCCAATAGGTGGCACTGACATCCTTCCTACCGTTCCTGATTTCAATATTGGGCATGATACATCAGATAATTTTGTTATAGATCAGTATCAATTGGCCTAGGCCCTAGTGCCACTGATCCAGATAAATGAGCCGAAACAGTTCGTTATCATCCGAATTGTCCTTGGATTCTTCTGAGTCTAATTTAGTAATTTATCATCATATGAATTATATTTCAATAGGTAATCCAACTTTGTAAAAAACACCGGAGGTGGTGAAGAAAATCACTGATTCGCATGAACACACTCTTGATATGGTGTTCATTCATACCAGAAAAGTCTTCGCATTTACCTGCTCAGTGTTTAAATGCACCGAAGAGAATTTCGTAGAGGTAGGATTCAGCATCAAGAAAATCACAAAATGTGCATCACATCACTGCGATGTCAAATCGCACTTTCGGAAATGCATAAAGACTCACATAAAGAACACCACCAAAGTGTTCATTCAGCTAAATTCAGCACTAACACTAGTGTTACTGACAACTGGTTTTGATTATTGAAAACACCTATGGAAAAGGTCACATAACACCCACAGTGGTGAATAATAAGCCGGTGTTTACTGATACTAAAACAATCAGGACCTCAGGGGACACCAGACGGTGTTAGCTGGTGTGAGCTGGTGTAAAAGCTATTACTTAATGACACGGAAAACGTTAATTTTGTGTTGATATTTGAAAGCGTCAAAAGCTACTTCGTCAAATAATTTCAAAACATGGAGATGGAGTATATCCATAACTTTCACTCAGCTACTTTTTTCAAGAAGTTCTAGAGAAATATCTGTGAGAGCTCGGTAAGTTGTGCAAGATCAACAACCATCAGACTAACAGACCCTGGATAGAATCTAGAAGTTGCTATGTATTTACAAATGATGACGGATGTCAAAGTCAATTGTTTTTCAGTTATGTCAATAGTTGCAACAACTGAACTCAGAAATATTGATGAAGATGATTGACCTTAGAAATAATGAACTGGAAAAAATATAACATGAAGAACAGGAGCCTCAGCGTATGTTTGGAAGCTGAACACATGATCATCCCATGCAAGGGTATTGTTATTGAGGATTACACGAGGGATTTAATAAGAACATCATCATATTAAGCTTGAGTTTTGGTTGAATTGAACCCTACTAGATCATCAGATTCAAAGATCTTAGCTAAATCTTCATTAATAATATTGACCTGTTTGAGCCTTGCATCTCTGAATTAGTTATTGGATTATAAAGGGGCTCTAGATGACAGGGCAGTATGGAGTGTACTATCATCCGCAAAGTTGTGGACAGGTCACGAGGACACCCCTAACCTAGCAGCAGGGACAACGTTGATGCCAAAACAGATTGTTGTGAAACACTGGCGTTGATAGTAATTCTATCAGATAATATGCAACTTTCAGAAAAAGTGACCTGCCTAGTGAAAATAAAGCTTTTTGGTGAACAACACAGATACGTTCAAGGAAAGCAATAAAGATTTAATGTGGGCACAAATTATTTTTTTGAAATTATCACCAGCAGTCTCTGGATACGAAAATGCCGAAGATGTCTAGATATGGAGGTCGCGGTCTATGTTTTCCGAGATGTTTTCATCGATGTCGGGTAGAACTTACCGAAGATGCTTTCCTTCTCGAGTTCTCGCTTTCCTTTCATTCTTTTTGGTGATAAAACTGGCGTATTTCGGAAAAATTCGCTGAATTATTTCACCATGTATTGAAGCTTGTATGTCTTCGAGTGAATCGAGCAGTGAATAATGGTGGATCATTTATTGTAATGATTCTCCGTGATTCTTCAAGTCGCCAGTTAAGTGCTCATCGTATAAACCAGAAGAGACATATTTTAGTACATTTTTACAGCAGGAGCACCAAAACCAAATATATCAATTCAATCTTCACAGCAGGAGCACCAAAACCAAATCTATCAATTCAATCTTCATTGACTTGTGAAGATTAACCAAAAAATGTTCAAAGAGTCTCAGTATCTACCTGTCGCAACGAGTACGAGAGAATGAATAAACTTCTTGTAGGTATCTCCAGTAAATAAATCATGTTTACTCACGTTCGAGTATCATTGAGGTGCCCTATATACAGCCCTGATCACTCACATCTTTATGAAAAACATGTCTATTTTGTCATTTGTTATTTCCATACATGCGAGCCATAACACCTGATATGGGCAGAAAAACTTATCAATCAATCATTCATACACTGAGAAAAGTCCCAGGAGAAAGATCTTTGCTGAGTTTTTTTCGCCTGTCGTAGCCAAAAAAGTTACAAACGTAGTAATGTTGCTTCGCTCTTACAGAAAAGATCACTCTACTGAAACTGCTTTATTGTAATTGCGATGAAACTTTCTATCACTGAAAAGAAATTGGCTGTAGTAGTAGAACTGCGATTCTATAAAATTATTTCTGCTACCATGAAAATGTACTTTTCCACGATAGTTAGATATGTTACTGTTGTAGCAAAGAAGATTTCATCAACATTTCTTTATAATAACAGTAATGTTCTCTGCTATCCTAGCAGAAAATATTTGCATCACGAAATATTTCTTTATAATAACTGTAATGTTCTTTGCTAGCCCAGCAAAAATTATTAGCTGATCCCAAATGTCGAGGTATGGTTGATGATGAACATTATTTTTCCTTCTTGGTAAAAGGAAGTAACAGGATAAATTGTATTTTATTTGAAGAACTGATATCTTTTGAAACCTTTGAAGTTGTTTAAATGAATGATTTGACTATTTCATCCATGAAATGGAAATAAGTATTGACTTATGTGGTTGAGAAAATACATCGTTTAGAAAATGTTTAGATTTCTGAAATAATAAATACATTAATGTGACCGTAAAATATCGTGGGTATATATACATACTGAGTTCTGAGTTCTTATTTTTTTATTCAGTTGATTTTCGGTTCTGATATATACTTATTAATAAATGTGCCCTGACAATTTGAATAAATATATTTTGTTCATTACCTATACTCATATATAGATTTAAGTTTTTTGAGACTGATAAAGTACCGATATAGAAGAATAAATTGATTGAATTTTGCATAGGTACTGTTGTTTTATTAAAATTCTTAGTCCCTCAAACAATTATGATGTTATAGACTGAGACAGTCTAAAAAGAATGTATTAGCAAGTGGAAGTTAATTCTCTTACTATAGCAATATATTTGAGGGGAATCTCTTCGAAAGTGGAACCATAGTGCGTGCAACAATAAAACTAGAATAAACAAACTTTTATCGAATCTCTAAATTTTCAGAAATTGACAATAATTTAAGTATCGATTGATGAACATTTAGAGGTTTGATTAAACTTTGTTCACATCCTAGTTTTGTTGATGGCGATAAATGGTACCACTATGAGAATATTTCCAGCAAATATCTTTGCTATTGTGAGAGAATTAACTTCCACTGACTAAAAAAACACTCTGCTGCTCTAGGCAAGAACTTTGCTCTTCTAATAAAGACTCTTACCTGTATCAGTGAGCATTCTTTTCAACAACAACAAATATCTCTCCTACTATAGCATAGTAACTCTTCCATAACAGGAGAGTATCTTTATTACGACAGCAAAGTTACTTAGCTCAAACTGTAAACAAGTTCTTCATAAAGTAGCTATGCTACCACAGGTAGACGTTGGCAGTAGAGTGCTCTCTTCTGCAGTAGTAAAGATATTTCCTGTCCCTCCCCTATGTAGCCAAAATTTTTGGCTATCGCAGCAGAAAAATCTGCTGTGACGATGAAAAAATTTTCTCAGTGTAGAAGCACCGAGCGTCAAAGGTCAAATAGTTTATTCGTTCAACATATTGCGGCCGATATTGACTAATCAAATTCATCATCAGCGGCGCAACTAGCCTTATTACTGATCAAGAGAAGGAACATTGCCGCTTCTTCTCGAAATAATAAGAAGGAATGGAATATATATATTTGTTGCAATCCTCTGTCAATATAATACTGCATTTGTGATCATGAAAACCATAAAAACTCACATCTCAATTCCTTAAACTACTTAAACTATTCCTTAAGTTTTGAAATGAGTAATCTTGGAAAAACATTTTTTGGTTTTTGCATGAACTATTTTTGGCAAATGTTGAGAGGCATAGACATAACCAAGGTGGATATAGAATGGTGAAACAGCTCTTCAAATGTTTCTGCGAAAAACTTGTAGACCGTTTGAGAAGGTAGTATTTCAGCTACTTGAATGAAGATGGCGGTTTCGAAGAAGATTTCGGTTGCTTACGTATTTCTGTGGTTCATATCTGACAGACGTGACTTGGAACGGCATTAAACAATATATTTTCTATAAATCTGGAATGAATATTGATATTTTCACTCTTCTCAGTCATTTTTCATCTAGAACAGATGAAACTGATAAAAAGATGACAGAAGCACAGTTTCTGTTTTACCGACACAAGGTATGTCGCCATCTCTGTTAATTTCAGGAAATATTACTACGGTATGAAATAAAGTAGGCAAAGGTCTACAGTTTATTCTAGTGCTTGTTAATAGGAAGCTGTTTCACCATCCTATATCCACCTTGGACATCACCGAGATCTAACCTAGGGTATAACTACTACACGCTAAACATGGTGTTCACGAGAATTCACCGTCATAATCTATTTGTATGTAAATAAAAGTCTCGATAAAAGTGTATTTAACTTGCATGTGCATGCCTTTTGTATTTCTCTGAAACTTAAATGAGTTTTCATATATCTATCGAGTTCTTTATCAACCATATACGCCATGAAAGACAATGTTAGAAAATTGAAGCCAGATTTCATATATATTTCCTTGTCTAATTGGCAGCATACGCATGCGCGAAATCTAGCGCGAAATTCAAATCATAAAATGTCTGACGTGTCAATATCTTATTTATAGGACTAATCTATATTAAATGTAAATAAATATTGTAATTTGAAACATATCCTCCCTCTTGAATATGAGTATATCGAAAGGAAGAATACATAAAGTGTATATACTTAGTTTTGACAGAGCGTATCGACCAGAGATCTAATGCAGGACCATTTCTTTCAGATTTGAAAGAAAGTCTTAAACTTGAACTTGAAACATCTGAACAACTATGAACTAACGAAATGGAAACACTCAATAAGACATTGCGCAACAGATAAACATGAGGATAAAACAATTAGGAACAATAATAATATCTAGGAAATTCACATCGACAGAAACATAATATTATCTACTTGTTTGAAAAATAGCGCAAAAGTGATACCCATTAAACGATAATTTCCAATTAAAGTAGCAACGAGATCGTACGAGAGAAATAACACTTAGAGAGAGTCGCTCTTGACTTCCATTTTCTACTTTTATTTTGACGCATGCGCTTACCTATTACACTTTTTTGTTTGGTTGTTTTATTCGTTCCACTTTTATTTTGGCGAATGGGCTTCCCAATGCAACTTTTTTGTTTCTGCTCAAAATTATTGTTCCAGTTCTTCCACTTTTATTTTGGTGCATGCGCTCTCGAATGGCACTTTTTTGTTTCGGCTTCCATTTTCTACACGGGAGGACAAGTGAAAACAAAGAAATACATTGGAAATTGGAAAATCCTGTTCCTCACATATGGCCTGCTCGCGCGTTATTATTTTTTCGTGTACCTACGCACCAGTCGAAAAAAAAATGGTAACATTGCATGCCAGGTAATCGCTAGTATTCAATAATCAAATTGCTAGTTCTTTCGGTGCTTTTTCATACTGAATACAACAACAAAATGTCGAAATCAGTTGATGAATACGTAGAAATTTCCCATGATGCATTAAAATCAGAAATTGAGCAAACAACAAAATTTAAGTAAATTACCATAAGATAACATGACAGTGCTGTCCGTCAACGACGAGACAATGCCTCAGCCGATTTCCGAAAGAATAATTTTTTTCAATGCCCCAAAATTTTCAGATGTATTTAAATAAACTTCAGTTCTCAAAAAACTTCCATGGAAAATAACTAAATCTATCGTCTCTATTTATTACCAAACGAACTACACAGAAAGAAAAAACTAGGTAAATATTATAAAAAACACATAACATAGTAAAAAAAAATCTTTAGCTATAGCGCCGATAGAAGATTTTGTTATTACTAGAATCAATTTCTTTATTCAAATATCTAAGTTGGATTCTTTAACATAAAGACATATTTCTGTACTTATAAAATAATATTCGTTCTTTGTGAAAACATTTGTTTCTTGTTGCAACAGATAGTTCTTTACAATTTTTCTACCAATGGTAAAGAATAGTTTCATTATGGAGAAAAAACATTTCTATTCAATTAAAAGACCTGTTCCTGTTTCTTTTGAATAGAAAAAAAACATAAATATAAGAAAACGCATCATTTAATAAAAAAACATACAAATGAATTCTTAAATACATTTTAGATTCTTAAAAACAATTACTATTCCTATTCAACGACGATAAGTTTCTGATGAATGTCCAAGAATAATTAATTTTCTAGTTAATGTCTGGTTTATTCCAGGAGGAACGAAATTGTACTCAAATATAACTTTCTTTAGGCTGTATTTCGGTTATAGGTTTTTGATTATCATTTTTCAACTTCCACCATAAAATGAGATGAAATCAGATTAGTATACCTAATAATATGAAGTATGGGCAAATTAAGATTGAGTGTTTTATAAAGCCGAAGTCACTCACTTGTAATTTTTGCCAATGTAATAGATGATATTCAAATCGGGCTTGTATTCCTATAATAGAAACGAAAGCGTCAACTTTTCTGCAATTCTTGTAGGCACATATCTTAGGTTTTCTGGGTCCACTCTTCATCTAGAAAAATAAAAAATTAAATGATTTTTGAGGTCGAATGTAGTAGAAAAATAATAATTGTGTTAATATGATAATTATTAATACAAGTTCACTCACTCTGTAGCTTGTCATACAACATCTCAAGTCCCTATGATTGTTGCAAGTTACATAAAAGGACCCATCTGTCTTCTTGTGTTTCGTTTGGATTCAATGATTCCACAAATAATATGATCTAGATGATAGGATATTTTGTACTTACCGATCATAAACCATTCACAATACAACACTTAGAAATCAGAGAAATATGATGTTGTAACAAGAAATTCACAAACCAAAATGCAAATAAATAGCCCAATAGACCATAGAAGGGCGCAAAGCATTCTAAAAATAGATCGACATACTATCCCGATTGGTTGAAAATTAAATCATATATTGTGCGTTTCTTAACAGGTAAAGAACTCTTTGTTAGGGTCACAAAATATTATTCTAGATGAACGACGAGTTTATGTTTTCTTAATATAATATAATAGTAAGAAATATTTTCTTTAGTATTCAAATAATATTTTTAAGGACCTAACTGAAAAAATGTTTCATGAATGTTGAGAAAAAATCTGTTGTTGATAGATAAGTATCATCAAGTACATCAAATATAAGAGTACAGGACAAACTCTAGGGTTAACAGTACTTTCTCTATTCTTGTATAGGGTGTTTCTATAAATATTGAAGAATATAATAAGTGCATGATATAGAAATGATATTTAATCTAAAATATCTACTTAAAAGAAATTCATTTCGACATTGACAGAAATTTCGTAGTTTTATGTATTTTTCTTGACATTGTTTCTGTTCATAATAGAGAATTTTTATCATATACAAATATTTTTTGTTAAATCACTAACAGAACCATTTCTGTTACTATACTATCAAAAGATTTCTCTCTGTGTAGCTTTTGTTGAGCTCATCGAATTCCTTCGCTAAAACTTTACCACATTCAGTGAAACCTCGAGCAAAACTATCCGAAGGGATTGCAATATCCACAACTCCGCTTGGCTGAACTTCTCAAAAATGAGGGATAGCCTCGGGGATATCGCAGGACAACAGGCTGATGCTCGTGCTGATAATTACCTACCATCTTTCGCAACTGATAAATTAACCATGACCGATATAAATCATCATCTTGGCCAATACACTCGATCCAATTCTATAACTAACCGCAGATTCCTATGAAGTTGAAGTGCACCACTGGGTAATTCTGACCGCACCCCCTTTACCACCCCAAAAACCAGTCCAGCACCTTCACGCACAATCGGTCTTCACATATTGTGTTTTTCAGACTGTCCTTGGAGAAGAGCACGTTTGGATCTGAGGATCCGACGCAATGAGGGGAAGATATTTTGGAGAATATTATGTTGGAAATAAAAACATCATCCAGTGAACCATGGTTTAATTATATTTCTACAAGAGTTGTCGCTTCAAAACAAAGAGCATACCGTCTTTGATGCAAGAACACATGTCTAGATCCAAAAGAGATGGGGATAAAGGGAAGGTTTTTCTTCGCTTTTCATTGGTCTAGAAGCCAGACAAGTTTACACAATGTAAGATATTGCGACATCGCAACAATGGAAGTGGTTAGTTGACCGACGGCCGTGTAAAAACAGTGAAATAAAAGCCAAAGTTGACGAGATTGAATGTTAAAGTCTTATTTCTATAATATTCACAGTGAGTTTTGTTAATCGAGGGGTATGATTTCAATAATCGCCGGACATAAATTTGATTCTCACTAACACCTGGCAGTTTTCATAGTCTGCCGCTACGGTTCACCAGCCACCAAATGTATTATGACCATTTCGTAAAATTATGGTATTAACCTGTGATCAACAATAGTACACTATTATTTAACTTCTGGATACATCGAAATTCGAATAATTATGGCAAATAACCCAGAACCAGGTCCTGATGCAATCTGCATGAGTACCTACATATAGTGCCAGCGCCAGAAAGAGTCATTGTGGTAAACATGTATCAATCATGTGGAAAGTTATCGCTGAAATGCAGGCTGAAGGCACTGTTGCATCCCAAGGAAGAAGCGAATCCAAAGGGATACCTACTTCTGTAACCATTGAATGAAGCTGAGTAACAATCTATTCTTGCAACAGTTCACGCTTTTGTCCATAGAGATGAAATACCAACATTGTGATTATTGTTATTCTATATAAAACAAGAAATACATGAATTCAACTAAATATTTTATTTTCATGGATAATGCTCAATACCATTTATTAGAAGAAACCAACCAAGCATATCAAACTCAACCTGGAAGAAATAAGATCATGGAATGGGATATCAAATTATAATTTTGTATAGGTATAGTGGTTTCATCATTTTTTGTGTGTAATATTAAAATTACTATTGATTTACTATTTTGAGGAAAACATTTCCACCTCTACCATTTTCATATTTTGTCTTTTAAAGCATAATCAGTCAAGTAAAATGAATAATGGCTAGTTTTTATTTAAAATTTCATGTTCAACATTTCATCAGATTGAATATACTTGAAGTACGTCAACGAATTATTGTTCATTTATGTGCTTCATGAAATTACATAATTAATTTTTTTTTGCATATTTGTTAATTTATTTAGAAATCAATGATTTAAGGCATCTTATATCCTGCAGAATATACCCTTGCTACATGAATATTGAATTATTGATTCATCACTTGACATTATCATAGTTCTGAAATATTTGAATTTGGCGGGTTTAATAGTGTAAACCAGGCTACGTCCACCATTCCCACTACTGTAACGGACTATAACTGAAATGGACTATAGTTCTTATTCTTACATATAAATTTGGTGAGGTAAGACGAATCTTATTCCTGATATAAATATGCCCATTATTGTGTTCTCTAATGTGAGTAAGAAGGCAATCAATATCGGGCTTGATCAATACCTGGAAAAGGGAGCGACCGTTAGTATGACTTTAGTCATTTTTGGGCATGTTGTGACATCCATCATCCATTTTGATGTGAACAGTCGTAAAAGTATGAGATACCTTCAGAGGTGATTTTCATGTCCTAAAAGCTACACCAGGATTTTTGGCACAGTCAAAAAAATCTAGATCATACTTTTGTACACTATTCGTTGTTAAGGGGTATTTAACCTCTTGGCAATCGACATTTTGGGATTTCCGATACGTGAAATAAACTTGTAAGAAATTCTGGCAAGCGGCTCATCTCTATATATTTGCATATCTTAGAAAACACAAATTTTGTGGTGCAGCTTGAATCGAAAGCTGGCCCACGATCTTTTCCTGGAAAATGTGAACTGTTATCATTTTTGTTTAGGACGCTATGTTATAAGTATGTACAAAATTATATATCAGTTTTTTTGGTGTGTGACAGGCATGCTGGTGTAGATTGTAGGGGGGTTGTTGAGGCTGTGCAGCCTCTCAAGCACCTCGACCTATTAGATCCTTTGTGCATAACCCTCGGCATAACCCTTAATCTATTCGATACCCGGGATTCCGAGGCTTCTTGCGAAGTAGGTATATAAGTTTCCTGGGAGCTAGGTTCCTGACATCGGAGGGCTCTAAGAAGGCCCCTTCCAAGAACTTGAGCCTCTTGCAGATGATTGCTGGTCATTCGCAAAGCAAATGTTCTGCAATTTCAGCGAAGTTTTTGCAGTAGCGGCAACTACCACTCTCTGTTTTACCCATAGTTCTTATTGCTTACGCTATATCCGGTATCCAGGTTATTTGTTTTTAAGGTCGGGGATGGGGGTTGAAAGTACTTAGCTATTGATTGGTCGTTTCAGTTATTGACCATAAAAATGTGTTGTTTCACGTGACCATAGTACCTACTTTCTTGCAGACCAAAAAAATACTACAGGATGCCGGATCTAGCGTAAGCAATAAGATCAAAGGTTTTACCCATCTCTTTGAGGTGATACCTCAGAGGGCAGTGTCCAGTGAGGAGTCCCGTTACCAGTTTCAAGTTTTTTTTTCCAACTCAAGAAACTGTTTAGTGGCGAAAGGCTCACTAGCCTTTTCGCTTGTCTTTGTCCTGGCACTTTATTCCAGTGAGATTTCATTTCATCTGCTTCCCAGCGTCGAAACTCTTCTCTCAAGAGGCATTTGGAAAGTCCATAGAAGGGTTGTGGGCCGAGAAATTGACGGGTGTGAAGATAGCCACATCCACAAATATACACTGAAAAAAAAGTTGCTCTATCCTCATAGTCTTATTATCTTGCTTAAATGACATGTACAGGTGTTTTATTCACATATCTCAATTCAATACACCTCAAACCATGCCCGCAATTGTTTTTCACCCCTTTGTAAGGGGTAAAATGAGGGTGAAAATGAGGAAAAAAATCATAGAAGGCACAAATGGCTTTGTACACTTTTCTGATTGATATATGTTATAGAAAATGTTCTTCTCTTTATTCCTGATACCGAGTAGTAGTTTGCCAAGCCGTCCGAGGGGGTGAAATTGGGGTTAGTTTACTTAAAAAATTCATAGAAGGCACAAATGGCTTTGTACACTTTTCTGATTGATATATGTTATAGAAAATGTTGTTCTCTTTATTCCTGATACCGAGTAGTAGTTTGCCAAGCCGTCCGAGGGGGTGAAATTGGGGTTAGTCTACTTAAAAAATTCATAAAAGGCACAAATGGCTTTGTACACTTTTCTGATTGATATATGTTATAGAAAATGTTGTTCTCTTTATTCCTGATACCTAGTTGTAGTTTGCCAAGCCGTCCGAGGGGGTGAAATTGGGGTTAGTTTACTTAAAAAATTCATAGAAGGCACAAATGGCTTTGTACACTTTTCTGATTGATATATGTTATAGAAAATGCTGTTCTCTTTATTCCTGATACCGAGTAGTAGTTTGCCAAGCCGTCCGAGGGGGTGAAATTGGGGTTAGTTTACTTAAAAAATTCATAGAAGGCACAAATGTCTTTGTACACTTTTCTGATTGATATATGTTATAGAAAATGTTGTTCTCTTTATTCCTGATACCTAGTTGTAGTTTGCCAAGCCGTCCGAGGGGGTGAAATTGGGGTTAGTTTACTTAAAAAATTCATAGAAGGCACAAATGGCTTTGTACACTTTTCTGATTGATATATGTTATAGAAAATGCTGTTCTCTTTATTCCTGATACCGAGTAGTAGTTTGCCAAGCCGTCCGAGGGGGTGAAATTGGGGTTAGTTTACTTAAAAAATTCATAGAAGGCACAAATGTCTTTGTACACTTTTCTGATTGATATATGTTATAGAAAATGTTGTTCTCTTTATTATTCCTGATACCGAGTAGTAGTTTGCCAAGCCGTCCGAGGGGGTGAAATTGGGGTTAGTCTACTTAAAAAAATCATAGAAGGCACAAATGGCTTTTTACACTTTTCTGATTGATATATGTTATAGAAAATGTTGTTCTCTTTATTCCTGATACCGAGTAGTAGTTTGCCAAGCCGTCCGAGGGGGTGAAATTGGGGTTAGTTTACTTAAAAAATTCATAGAAAGTACAAATGGCTTTGTACACTTTTCTGATTGATATATGTTATAGAAAATGTTGTTCTATTTATTCCTGATACCGAGTAGTAGTTTTCCAAGCCGTCCGAGGGGGTGAAATTGGGGTTAGTCTACTTAAAAAATTCATAGAAGGCACAAATGGCTTTGTACACTTTTCTGATTGATATATGTTATAGAAAATGTTGTTCTCTTTATTCCTGATACCGAGTTGTAGTTTGCCAAGCCGTCCGAGGGGGTGAAATTGGAGTTAGTTTACTTAAAAAATTCATAGAAGGCACAAATGGCTTTGTACACTTTTCTGATCGATATATGTTATAGAAAATGTTGTTCTCTTCATTCCTGATATCGAGTAGTAGTTTGCCAAGCCGTCCGAGGGGGGTGAAATTGGGGTTAGTCTACTTAAAAAATTCATAGAAGGCACAAATGGCTTTGTACACTTTTCTGATTGAGATATGTTATAGAAAATGTTGTTCTCTTTATTCCTGATACCGAGTTGTAGTTTGCCAAGCCGTCCGAGGGGGTGAAATTGGGGTTAGTTTCCTTAAAAAATTCATAGAAGGCACAAATGGCTTTGTACACTTTTCTGATTGAGATATGTTATAGAAAATGTTGTTCTCTTCATTCCTGATATCGAATAGTAGTTTGCCAAGCCGTCCGAGGGGGTGAAATTGGGGTTAGTTTACTTAAAAAATTCATAGAAGGCACAAATGGCTTTGTACACTTTTCTGATTGATATATGTTATAGAAAATGTTGTTCTCTTTATTCCTGATACCGAGTAGTAGTTTGCCAAGCCGTCCGAGGGGGTGAAATTGGGGTTAGTCTACTTAAAAAAATCATAGAAGGCACAAATGGCTTTTTACACTTTTCTGATTGATATATGTTATAGAAAATGTTGTTCTCTTTATTCCTGATACCGAGTAGTAGTTTGCCAAGCCGTCCGAGGGGGTGAAATTGGGGTTAGTTTACTTAAAAAATTCATAGAAAGCACAAATGGCTTTGTACACTTTTCTGATTGATATATGTTATAGAAAATGTTGTTCTATTTATTCCTGATACCGAGTAGTAGTTTTCCAAGCCGTCCGAGGGGGTGAAATTGGGGTTAGTCTACTTAAAAAATTCATAGAAGGCACAAATGGCTTTGTACACTTTTCTGATTGATATATGTTATAGAAAATGTTGTTCTCTTTATTCCTGATACCGAGTTGTAGTTTGCCAAGCCGTCCGAGGGGGTGAAATTGGAGTTAGTTTACTTAAAAAATTCATAGAAGGCACAAATGGCTTTGTACACTTTTCTGATCGATATATGTTATAGAAAATGTTGTTCTCTTCATTCCTGATATCGAGTAGTAGTTTGCCAAGCCGTCCGAGGGGGGTGAAATTGGGGTTAGTCTACTTAAAAAATTCATAGAAGGCACAAATGGCTTTGTACACTTTTCTGATTGAGATATGTTATAGAAAATGTTGTTCTCTTTATTCCTGATACCGAGTTGTAGTTTGCCAAGCCGTCCGAGGGGGTGAAATTGGGGTTAGTTTCCTTAAAAAATTCATAGAAGGCACAAATGGCTTTGTACACTTTTCTGATTGAGATATGTTATAGAAAATGTTGTTCTCTTCATTCCTGATATCGAATAGTAGTTTGCCAAGCCGTCCGAGGGGGTGAAATTGGGGTTAGTTTACTTAAAAAATTCATGGAAGGCACAAATGGCTTTGTACACTTTTCTGATTGAGATATGTTATGGAAAATGTTGTTCTCTTTATTCCTGATATCGAATAGTAGTTTGCCAAGCCGTCCGAGGGGGTGAAATTGGGGTTAGTTTACTTAAAAAAATCATAGAAGGCACAAATGGCTTTGTACACTTTTCTGATTGAGATATGTCATGGAAAATGTTGTTCTCTTTATTCCTGATACCGAGTTGTAGTTTGCCAAGCCGTCCGAGGGGGTGAAATTGGGGTTAGTTTCCTTAAAAAAATCATAGAAGGCACAAATGGCTTTGTACACTTTTCTGATTGATATATGTTATAGAAAATGTTGTTCTCTTTATTCCTGATACCGAGTTGTAGTTTGCCAAGCCGTCCGAGGGGGTGAAATTGGGGTTAGTTTCCTTAAAAAAATCATAGAAGGCACAAATGGCTTTGTACACTTTTCTGATTGAGATATGTTATGGAAAATGTTGTTCTCTTTATTCCTGATTTTTTATTACCGGAAATTGTGGATCCAGTATATCCAAATACAATCAAAGAAATACGATGGTCAGAAAATGTGGAGGATTTGGAGTACACCAGAGAGCTACCCTGTCGAATCTCTAATCAACTGTACCAGGATCAAGAGCTGCCTTATCAAGATCAAATGATATTTTCCAACAGATTGGTCAGGAGATCAGAATATTACATATCATGCGGTACCTTCCATAATTATGTTATTTGCAAATTCAATGAGCTATTATGCAACGAACTCAGAATTGAAGATTTTGAGAGTTTGAGCGGTTCAGCATGGCTGACAGATTCTATTATAAATTGTTATTTGCATGTTATCACGAAAAAAAGTTCACAAGTCAAATTCATCCCTGTTGAACAATCACATGCAATATTCAACATGACTAATTCTTTGGAAAAATCATTCTTCGATGATCTCCCTATATTTTCTGGAAAAATCATAATTCCACTCCATTTGAATAGGAATCATTGGTGTCTGGTTATAGCAGAATTCGATCAACATGAATTTATATTCATAGATCCCAGAGGCACAACTCGGAAATTCTCAGAAAAATATTTTTTCATTTTCAAAACATTTCTATCACAATATGATGAGCACAAAAAAACATTTCTGTCGAGTGAAATTTGGAAAGTTCAAACACCACAACATTTCAAACAAAAGGATACTTTCAATTGTGGTGTATTCATCCTTTATTTTTCTGACCAATATTTAGAAGAGAAATCATTTTGCGACGAAATAGATCTACCAGAATATATAAAATTGATTAAATACAGGCTATTAGAAAATTCAGACAATGTTAGGAATATATGTATGGTGTGTGGCACAACTGTTAATGAAATGATGGTAGGATGTACAAAATGCCGAAGAAAATTTCACAATGTTTGTTATAAACTTGTTGAAATATGCAACTTATGTGAGTCAAGACTGTGATATTATTTTTTAATTTTGGAACAATTTTAAATATTTGAGAATTATTTTTGTGTTATATAAAGAAGTATATTTTGATTTGTTTTTTTTTGTTTTATCTATTATGTGATTTATGAGATTTTAGTTAAAATGTCGAAGAACTCCGCACTGTATAATGGAAAACAAATTTTTAGAAGTGATTTCATTTTTGAATTAGAATTGGATTTTAGTTGACTTTTTTTGTGTTACCAAGAGAATAGTGCGGGGTTTATTTGTTTGAATTTTTGTATTTTGTTTTAATATATATTATATATGATACACTCTTGCCAACATTATTCCATCACTCTCATCATCAACATATCTCAATCAGAAAAGTGTACAAAGCCATTTGTGCCTTCTATGCATTTTTCAAAGAAACTAACCCCAATTTCACCCCCTCGGACGGCTTGGCAAACTACAACTCGGTATCAAGAATGAAGAGAACAACATTTTCCATAACATATCTCAATCAGAAAAGTGTACAAAGCCATTTGTGCCTTCTATGAATTTTTTAAAGAAACTAACCCCAATTTCACCTCCTCGGACGGCTTGGCAAACTACAACTCGGAATCAAGAATGAAGAGAACAACATTTTCCATAACATATCTCAATCAGAAAAGTGTGCAAAGCCATTTGTGCCTTCTATGAATTTTTTAAAGAAACTAACCCCAATTTCACCCCCTCGGACGGCTTGGCAAACTACAACTCGGTATCAGGAATAAAGAGAACAACATTTTCCATAACATATCTCAATCAGAAAAGTGTACAAAGCCATTTGTGCCTTCTATGATTTTTTTAAGGAAACTAACCCCAATTTCACCCCCTCGGACGGCTTGGCAAACTATAACTCGGTATCAAGAATGAAGAGAACAACATTTTCCATGACATATTTCAATCAGAAAAGTGTACATAGCCATTTGTGCCTTCTATGAATTTTTTAAGGAAACTACCCCAATTTCACCCCCTCGGACGGCTTGGCAAACTACAACTCGGTATCAAGAATGAAGAGAACAATATTTTCTATAACAAATCCCAATCAGAAAAGTGAACAAAGCCATTTGTGCCTTCTATGAATTTTTTAAAGAAACTAACCCCAATTTCACCCCCTCGGACGACTTGGCAAACTACAACTCGGTATCAAGAATGAAGAGAACAACATTTTCCATGACATATTTCAATCAGAAAAGTGTACAAAGCCATTTGTGCCTTCTATGAATTTTTTAAGTAAACTAACCCCAATTTCACCCCCTCGGACGGCTTGGCAAACTACTACTCGGTATCAGGAATAAAGAGAACAACATTTTCTATAACATATCTCAATCAGAAAAGTGTACAAAGCCATTTGTGCCTTCTATGAATTTTTTAAGTAGACTAACCCCAATTTCACCCCTCTCGGACGGCTTGGCAAACTACTACTCGATATCAGGAATGAAGAGAACAACATTTTCTATAACATATATCAATCAGAAAAGTGTACAAAGCCATTTGTGCCTTCTATGAATTTTTTAAGTAAACTAACCCCAATTTCACCCCCTCGGACGGCTTGGCAAACTACAACTCGGTATCAGGAATAAAGAGAACAACATTTTCTATAACATATATCAATCAGAAAAGTGTACAAAGCCATATGTGCCTTCTATGAATTTTTTAAGTAAACTAACCCCAATTTCACTCCCTCGGACGGCTTGGCAAACTATAACTTAGTATCAGGAATGAAGAGAATAACATTTTCTATAACATATGTCGAGCAGAAAAGTGTACAAAGCCATTTGTGCCTTCTATGATTTTTTCCCTGAAAATCACCCTCATTTCACCCCTTCCAAAAGAGTGAAAAACAATTGTGGGCATGGTTTGAGGTGTATTGAATTGAGATCTGCAAACAAAATACCTGTACATGTCATTTAAACCAGATAATAAGACTATGAGGATAGAGTAACTTTTTTTTCAGTGTATATTTGTGGATGTGGCTAACTTCACACCCGTGAGAAATTGTATATTTGCCCCTTCTTTGGCAAGGCAGTTTGCTTCCTCATTGCGACCTGGAACCCTTATCAAAGTGACCTGGTTGTACGATGCCCAGTTGTCTCAGGGATTGTTTACAGTCCCAAATCAGCTTAGACTCAGAGCTTTTAGTACTGCTTGGCTATCTGATAGAACATAGATTTTTGCCCTTCGAGTGTCCCTTTCGAAGCACTCCTGGGCACATATCTCTATAGCATGTACTTCTGCTTGAAAGATGGTTGGGGTGTTACCAAGGTGGATATAGGATGGTGAAACAGCTTCCTATTAACAAGCACTAGAATAAACTGTAGACCTTTGCCTACTTGATTTCATACCGTAGTAATATTTCCTGAAATTATCAGAGATGGCGACATACCTTGTGTCGGTAAAACAGAAACTGTGCATCTGTCATACTTTTATCAGTTTCATATGTTCTAGATGAACAATGATTAAGAAGAGTCAAAATATCAATATTCATTCCAGATTTATCGAAAATATATTGTTTTAATGTCGTTTCAAGTCACGTCTGTCAGATGTGAACCACAGAAATACGCAAGCAACATAAATCTTCTTCGATAATCGATCTTACCGCCATCTTCTTTCAAGTCGTGGAAATATTAGTACCTTCTCAAACGGTGTACAAGTTTTTCGCAGAAACAATTGAAGAGCTGTTTCACCATCCAATATCCACCTTGGGTGTTACCAAGGGGTTTTGAGAGCCTGAAATTTGGCCCTGTAACTCCCACTCCAGCCCTTTCATCCATCTTGGATTCATCAGTATACCATACTAATTCATCCCTTCCCAGTCCGTTCTCTGTGCAAATTCGGTGGTTGTTTATGGCAACTTCAAACTGCATTTCGAAGTGGTACCTAACTGGCATGATATCTGTCGGTTTAGACATGGATTCTAGGGAAATATTCTCCAAAATCTTCAAGTGTCCAGTCCGATTTCCTGATTTGGGATATATTGTCTGAGTTAGTCTGAAGGCACTGATTGCTGCTTCTTTCATTACACACAGGTGCAATGGTGGAAGCTTCAGCATTACCTCTAAGGCTGCAGTGGGGCACGTGAATATCGCCCCTGTAATTCCCAGACAAGCTAGACGCTGCATTTACTGCAGCTTGACTTGTGCCGATATTTGTTGCATTTTTGACCACCATATCAATGAAGCATAGGTGACTATGGGTTTGATGATCGTTTGGTATGACCAATAGATCATTTTTGGTTTCAGACCCCATGTCTTGCCAAAGACTCTGCGGCATGTCCAGCTTGCCGCTATAGCTCTGGAAATAATGTGGTTGACTTGGCTGTTCCATGTCAGTTTTTGGTCGATTATCACGCCCAAATATTCAACTTCTTTGGAAAAAGTGAGCTGGATTCCATTCAGAGTTGGGGCTTTAAGTTCATACTTTCGCCTCTTGGTAAATAATAATAATAATAATAAATCGTCTTTATTTATAGAAATATAACTTACAATAAATGAATTCTGACAAGTTATCACTATGGGGCGAGATTTAGCTGAAGCTACTCTTACATCTAACCCCATAATGACCATCCTATAAATGAAAAATAGCACATTTCGCGAATATATCGCAATCAATATATCAAAAAGAACAAAAACAGACATGTAATAGGAATGTTAAATCTCAAAGCTCTGATAAGAGTTTTTTTTTCAGACGAAATTTAAAAGTGGCTTTATTGAGGTGTCTCATGTCCTCTCGTAATGAATTGGAGACTTTTATGGCATTGTATGTGAACCCTTTCTGAAAGAGACTTGTCGAATGATGCGGTATGGCAATCGTATTCTTATTCCTGATATTGACAGAGTGTGCATGTGACCGGGGTACAAGCTTACTTTTAATATCTTCAGGACCCGTTGATATTATTCTATGTGTGTAAGTTGCCAAATGCAACTTCCAGCGACTCTCCATGTTCAACCAATTGAGTTCAATCAGTTTTTGACTCACATGATCATATTTTCTAAGCCCAAAGATAAAGCGTATACAGTAATTTTGAACTTTTTGTATTTTATTCTTGTATGTCGAATCTAGGAAAGGTCCATAAAGAAAATCGCAGTATGTGAATTGAGATAATACCAAGCTCTCTGACAGCTGTTTCCGTAGTTTAAAGTTGAGTATCTCCCTATTGGAAAATAAAATCTTCAAAGTTGTATAAGTTCTTTTCAGCAAATTGTTTAAATAGGATTTAAAGCTGAGAGTATCATCTAATATCAAACCAAGATTCTTTGCTGAATGCACAATGTTCAGGTGATTCCCATCAATGATAACTGATAAGTTTGAATTAATATATTCGTAATGATTGCGAGGAGAGAAAATAAGAACCTTAGATTTATTTGAGTTCAGTTTTAGATTGTGCGACAAACTTTTAGAGAAAATTATATCAAGGTCGTGATTGAGCTTAAGTTGTGTTTGTTGTAAATTGTCAAAAGGAAATTTGATATAAATTTGTGTATCATCAGCATATGCACATACATTACAGTTACTTATAGATTTCAAAATATCAGAAGTATAAATTACAAACAATAATGGACCGAGAATGCTACCTTGTGGTACCCCTGTGGTGATATTGACATATCCAGAGTGTTTACCGTTCGACAAGATTTTTTGTTTTCTATCACTGAAATATGAAGTCAATAAAGATAATGCGGCCTGAGAAAAACCATAGCAAACCAACTTGGCGAAAAGAAGTTTATGATTAATGGTGTCAAACGCTCTAGAAAAATCTAGAAGCACAAGCACCGAACTATATTTTTTATCTAGACCCGAGATAATATCATCCAATACTCTAACAAGTGAATCCGAAGTACCAAGATTCTTTTGAAATCCTGTTTGACATGAAGGAATAATATTCATAGCAACAACATACTCTGTGATTTGGGCAGCCATTAGTTTCTCCAAAATCTTTGAAAGACATGGTAGAATACTTATAATTCTCAAATCTGAATATGAAGATGGTTTGGATATTTTTGGCAAAGGTCGTCCGAGAGAGATTTTCCACAACGAAGGCACAGTTTTAGTTTCAATGGAATAGTTGATTAGATGTGTAATGAAGAGGTCAATGAAAGGACTGCAATATGAAATCATGTTGATAGATATAAATGGAACCAGCACTGTTTTGCTAGGAATGCTGGTGTTGCTTCGAGGAAATGTGTTTTTTTAGGAATATCTCAAGAAGGTTTAACATAATTTAGAGATTGAATTGGCCTTCTTCCAGTTACGCCACTGTTCATCGTGCTCACTGACCTTGCTTAATGCGTTACAAACACCATGATAAATGAGCTCCGAATGTTATTTACAACGCGGAAAATTAAAATCTTCATTGAATAGGAACGAAATTGAAGATTATTGTTTGTTATTATACCGGGTGACCCGAGGGGTGACCTCAGCTATACGCCGCCGACTTAGAAGATATTATTCTGGTATTTTGAATTTGTTAAGGCTAAACGCTTAAGGGAAATAACAGTTTGCTGATCAGATTCTAATATTCCGTTTGCTTAACTTGTACTGCAGACAAAAGATATATTTGTGGAGGAATAGTTTATCGCGGAAACAAATACCCGAGCAAATACCTATATATTATGATTGTTCAATAAAATACTCTTCGTACCACCATGCTTAAAAATGTTCAGAATACGCCTTCGCAAGGGTAGTTCATAGATTTGTACGAAAATTTATTTTTCAGTAGAAACCCCCGGTTAGCGTAGTGTTTCGAAAAATTACTAGAATAAACTATCCTGTAAAGGGAATTGATTCAAATTGGGGCAGATGATTTGAGAAGCAATGAATAAGTTATATTCAATATTTTGAATATTTTGCTTTGCATAAATCTCGTATCCATACTTGAAACAACTGAATCTTGATGTGAACATTTTAAATTTTCATGAAATCTCTGTTGATCGTTTCAATTGATTATGAAATGTTTGCTCAGAAAAGGTGAAAAAAAAATAAATAATCAAGATTTTCAGTAACTTGTGAGCGCGCTTGTGATTTTAATCTTTCCATTGGCGTCAAAGTTTCAGATGCATGCATTGGACGAAGAATTATTATTGAAAGAAATGTATCATTCAATTTCAAACTGTGTTTGATATTATTAATTGGATGAGACATATCTATCAATATTGAATGTTTTAGATATGTTAATTTACTGAAAAAATCGTGTTCTCCGCACCCAAACTAGGAATATTTTTACTGATGTGAGTTTGTTCGATTCGGATTCAGACAACCCACATTTTAGATATACGTCAACACTTATCTCCTATAGTTTTATGGATGCATCATTATTTCGTTTTTTCTCGAAGAAATTAATAGCTGCCAGAGCAGTTTGGAAAGTGTTTTTAATTTTTTACCGCCAACTCGAAAGTCATAGCCGGGCCGAGATCCCAGTTAAATATATCTCCAAAACTAAATGGCATACAGGCAGGCTTGGGTGTATACCGACATCCCCATCCGCACAAACACATATTTCGATATTTATTTGTAACGCTATTATTTTCTCCATATTTCAGTGACAATATTGGAAGATCGAATAAAGTAAAGGAAGATATGAAACAAATTCTAGTTAACTCCAAACTTCCAGCAAGCAATCGCCAGAATAGCTCCCAAAATCAAACGCGCAGAAGAAAGACTAGATAACAATCAACTAAACAACGAGTCACGGAACAAGAAAATCGAGATATCGGAAATACTGCAATAAGGTATAATCTGGAGTATAATCTGAAAACACTCGTATTAACAGAATAAACGATGAAACTTTTGAGATTTCATATCGAGGAGGTTATCATTCCTACTTTATATATATATATGTCTCAATGTAATACTATTACATGTATTATGCTGATGCATGAGAAATTACATGACTATGCAACTCGTTATGAGCTATGCAATAGTTTTGCATGGGTAGGTCCATTATTATGCAATAATAGTATTGCATGATTATTACACACTATACATTACACGGGACATCGCGTTATTATTGCATAATTATTCATAATTTCCTTCCACTTTCTGTTTGTGCAGTTACCGAAAATTTTGATACACTTATCTCAAGCATTAACTCAAACCCCACCCCTACAGTCTTATCATACCTTTTTTTTAATGCAATTTATATATATATATATATGCCACGTGACACGTCATTCCGGTTTTAAATCAGCTTTTCACAACGGTATGTTATGGAAAGAATATTTTGAAGACGATCATACATTTGAATTGAAAAAATGTGATTCATTTTTAAATATAAATTGTTCATTCGATAGAGAGAACATGAACGAATGTGTTTTAATTGAAAAGATTCCATTGCTGCATCTTGGAGTCTCTTCAAATAACTGCTATCTAAAAATGAAGGTGATGGTAGGATTGCGAAGAAGGGGGTTGAATTAATGCTAAAAATAAATCCCTCGAATGTTGAATGCAATTATTCATTCAAAAATAAATTCGTTCTTTGAACATTTCCGAAATAAAAGAGGAGATAATAATTTCGATTTGGATTGAGTAACGAATACGGATAAATATTCTTTTTTTTAGAAGAATTTAATAATCATGTAATAATTAGTATTGCACAAGTACCTATACCTATTGCATGATTTTTTAATAGTATTACATGAGTGTGTGAAAAAATATTCCCAAGATTTTCCACTCCTGTTGAAACTGTAGTTCTGTGGAAAACTTGCATTGAAACTCTCGTTGGACCTTATATTTCATAGTTTCAGTCTCTTGTTCTGAATAAATATACTGACTTTTAGTGCATTCAGTGCTGTTCATTGATATAGTGAGTAAAGAATAATTTATTGAGCGATCTCATTCAAATAGTGTTAATCAGAATATTTTCGCTAAATGAATTCGTAATCATGAAAAATCAATCTGAACTGAACCATATCATCAAATCTATCAAGACGCTTCAAAATACAATTCATATATATTTCAGAACCAAAGTTCTTGTGCATTCAAGATAATCTGAAAAATATAGTTCTGGTTAGTTATAGTTCTGGTTAGTTTGTATGAGTGTACTCCTAAGTTTCATAGTAATTGATATTTATTAGTGTTCTACTATTATATCAAGATTGAATTTTATAAGGAAGCTGATATCCTCGTGCATTTGTTGTATAAATTAGGTTGCATTCTGAAAACCCAAATTATTCTAGCAAAAATCGATATTTCCGTACGAGTTTAAGAATATCGAAGCCGTTGTTGATATTTTGAAAAGTTGAAAAGTTTCTTCTTAATCTCGAAGTAAAAAAACAGTCTATTCTGTTGCATCTATTGAGATTGAACGGAGGGGTTAACCACAGTCTGAAATAGTGTAAGAAAAATTCAAAGTAAAAAGACATCAACTCGAGAACTCTGTTGTCTATTATATGAATATTAATTTCTATTGATAAATTCATGAGCCTATGAGATTGAACTCGACTTCAAAAATAATATCTCGGTTGAGATTGAACCGAGGATTGAACTGAATGTCGAAAAAGAGCTAAAATTGTGAATTGTCGATGTTCTGTACATGTGAACCCTAGTCAGTCTGGGTTAGAGTTTCTTCTTAGTTTCAGAGCAAAAGGGCATCAAATCAAGAACCTCAAACTCACAAAGCCCGAGAAAGATAAGGAAACATATCAATTCCTGTGAATAAATTCATATGCTATAATATGTCGCTTGAGATGGAACGAGCATTGTCGATATTCTGAACACCTGAACTCCGGTCAGTTCGAGTGAGAGTTTCTTTTTGATTTCAAAGCAAAAAGACACCAAATCGAGAACGAAACATGAAGCGCCCGAGAAAGATTAATAATAATAACAAAAATAATATCTCTGTTGAGAATGTCGAATGGGGGCTAAAATTTTGCTTTCTCTAACACCTTTATTCTGATCAATTTCAGTGAGAGTTTATTCTTGGTTTTAAAGCAAAAAGGCATCAACTCTAGAACTCCAAAACATACAGCGCCAGAAGATGATTGAGAATAATATTAATTCCTGTGAATACATGTATAAGCTTTTGAGATTGAACTCGACTTCAAGAATAATATATCGGTTAAGATTGAACTGAATGTCGAAAGGGGGC
This sequence comes from Chrysomela aeneicollis, assembly GCA_029955515.1. Classification (NCBI taxonomy): domain Eukaryota; kingdom Metazoa; phylum Arthropoda; class Insecta; order Coleoptera; family Chrysomelidae; genus Chrysomela; species Chrysomela aeneicollis. The sequence continues at coordinate 3,170,241 of JARUHQ010000018.1, read as the reverse complement.
TAAATTGTGCATTGTCTATATTCTGAGCACTTGAACCATATTAATTTCTGTTGATAAGTTCATAAGCCTATTAAGATCAAACTTGACTTTCAAAATAATATCTAATAATAATATTAACATTGAGCTGAATGTCGGAAGAGGGCTAAAATTGTGAATTGTCGATAGTCTGAACACGTGAACCCTAGTCAGTCTGGGTTAGGTTAGGGAGTTCCTTCTTGGTTTCTAAGCGAAAAGGCATCAACTCAAGAACTTCTGAACCCACAAAGCCCGAGAATGATCAAGAAACATAACAATTTCCACGAGAAAGTTTAAGAAAAATATCATGTGAATAAATTCATAAGCTTCAAAAATAATATGTTGGTTAAGATGGAACTGAAAGGGGGCTGAAATTGAGCATTGTCGATATTCTGAACACCTGAACCCCGGTCAGTCTGAGTGAGAGTTTCTTCTTGGTTTCAAAGCAAAAATGCATCAACTCAAGAACTTGGAGCCCGAGAAAGTTCAAGAAAAATATTCTGTGAATAAATTCATAAGCTCATTAAGATTGAACTCGACTTGTCGACTTCAAAAATAATATGTTGGTTAAGATGAAACTGAAAGGAGGCTAAAATTGAGCATTGTCGATATTCTGAACACCTGAACCCCGGTCAGTCTGAGTGAGAGTTTCTTCTTGGTTTCAAAGCAAAAAAGCACCAACTCAAGAACTTACAGCCCGAGAATGTTCAAGAAAAATATTCTGTGAATAAATTCATTAGCTCATTAAGATTGAACTCGACTTGTCGACTTCAAAAATAATATGTTGGTTAAGATGAAACTGAAAGGAGGCTAAAATTGAGCATTGTCGATATTCTGAACACCTGAACCCCGGTCAGTCTGAGTGAGAGTTTCTTCTTGGTTTCAAAGCAAAAAGGCACCAACTCAAGAACTTAGGGCCCGAGAAAGTTCAGGAAAAATATTCTGTGAATAAATTCATAAGCTCATTAAGATTGAACTCGACTTGTCGACTTCAAAAATAATATGTTGGTTAAGATGAAACTGAAAGGAGGCTAAAATTGAGCATTGTCGATATTCTGAACACCTGAACCCCGGTCAGTCTGAGTGAGAGTTTCTTCTTGGTTTCAAAGCAAAAAGGCACCAACTCAAGAACTTAGGGCCCGAGAAAGTTCAAGAAAAATATTCTGTGAATAAATTCATAAGCTCATTAAGATTGAACTCGACTTGTCGACTTCAAAAATAATATGTTGGTTAAGATGAAACTGAAAGGAGGCTAAAATTGAGCATTGTCGATATTCTGAACACCTGAACCCCGGTCAGTCTGAGTGAGAGTTTCTTCTTGGTTTCAAAGCAAAAATGCATCAACTCAAGAAGTTACAGCCCGAGAATGTTCAAGAAAAATATTCTGTGAATAAATTCATAAGCTCATTAAGATTGAACTCGACTTGTCGACTTCAAAAATAATATGTTGGTTAAGATGAAACTGAAAGGAGGCTAAAATTGAGCATTGTCGATATTCTGAACACCTGAGCCCCGGTCAGTCTGAGTGAGAGTTTCTTCTTGGTTTCAAAGCAAAAATGCATCAACTCAAGAAGTTACAGCCCGAGAATGTTCAAGAAAAATATTCTGTGAATAAATTCATAAGCTCATTAAGATTGAACTCGACTTGTCGACTTCAAAAATAATATGTTGGTTAAGATGAAACTGAAAGGAGGCTAAAATTGAGCATTGTCGATATTCTGAACACCTGAACCCCGGTCAGTCTGAGTGAGAGTTTCTTCTTGGTTTCAAAGCAAAAAGGCACCAACTCAAGAACTTAGGGCCCGAGAAAGTTCAAGAAAAATATTCTGTGAATAAATTCATAAGCTCATTAAGATTGAACTCGACTTGTCGACTTCAAAAATAATATGTTGGTTAAGATGAAACTGAAAGGAGGCTAAAATTGAGCATTGTCGATATTCTGAACACCTGAACCCCGGTCAGTCTGAGTGAGAGTTTCTTCTTGGTTTCAAAGCAAAAAAGCACCAACTCAAGAACTTACAGCCCGAGAATGTTCAAGAAAAATATTCTGTGAATAAATTCATTAGCTCATTAAGATTGAACTCGACTTGTCGACTTCAAAAATAATATGTTGGTTAAGATGAAACTGAAAGGAGGCTAAAATTGAGCATTGTCGATATTCTGAACACCTGAACCCCGGTCAGTCTGAGTGAGAGTTTCTTCTTGGTTTCAAAGCAAAAAGGCACCAACTCAAGAACTTAGGGCCCGAGAAAGTTCAGGAAAAATATTCTGTGAATAAATTCATAAGCTCATTAAGATTGAACTCGACTTGTCGACTTCAAAAATAATATGTTGGTTAAGATGAAACTGAAAGGAGGCTAAAATTGAGCATTGTCGATATTCTGAACACCTGAACCCCGGTCAGTCTGAGTGAGAGTTTCTTCTTGGTTTCAAAGCAAAAAGGCACCAACTCAAGAACTTAGGGCCCGAGAAAGTTCAAGAAAAATATTCTGTGAATAAATTCATAAGCTCATTAAGATTGAACTCGACTTGTCGACTTCAAAAATAATATGTTGGTTAAGATGAAACTGAAAGGAGGCTAAAATTGAGCATTGTCGATATTCTGAACACCTGAACCCCGGTCAGTCTGAGTGAGAGTTTCTTCTTGGTTTCAAAGCAAAAATGCATCAACTCAAGAAGTTACAGCCCGAGAATGTTCAAGAAAAATATTCTGTGAATAAATTCATAAGCTCATTAAGATTGAACTCGACTTGTCGACTTCAAAAATAATATGTTGGTTAAGATGAAACTGAAAGGAGGCTAAAATTGAGCATTGTCGATATTCTGAACACCTGAGCCCCGGTCAGTCTGAGTGAGAGTTTCTTCTTGGTTTCAAAGCAAAAATGCATCAACTCAAGAAGTTACAGCCCGAGAATGTTCAAGAAAAATATTCTGTGAATAAATTCATAAGCTCATTAAGATTGAACTCGACTTGTCGACTTCAAAAATAATATGTTGGTTAAGATGAAACTGAAAGGAGGCTAAAATTGAGCATTGTCGATATTCTGAACACCTGAACCCCGGTCAGTCTGAGTGAGAGTTTCTTCTTGGTTTCAAAGCAAAAAGGCACCAACTCAAGAACTTAGAGCCCGAGAAAGAGATGAAAAATATTCTGTGAATAAATTCATAAGCTCATTAAGATTGAACTCGACTTGTCGACTTCAAAAATAATATGTTGGTTAAGATGAAACTAAAAAGGTGGCTGAAATTGAGCATTGTCGATACCCCGGTCAGTCTGAGTGAGAGTTTCTTGTTGATTTCAAAGCGGAAAGCCACCGGCGCAGAAGCTCTCGAACGCCTACACCACCTTCAGAGAGCGCCTCACTAGACGAAGAGATCGCTTATATGGTCCACCTCGAAGACCTTTTAACCGTCCTCCAAGCACTCCGGCCGCCCACGAAAACGGCTCCGCCCAAGACCCCCCAGCGGCCCCCCTCAGCCGACCTGTTCGCGACGTCAGCCAGAGAAATCAAAAACCAGTGGCGTCGGTACGCCCGCCTGGCCATCTCCACCTCCCAGAAGGGCGACGGCGACGGCGTCGTCGGTAGGGTGAAGGGCGTAACGGTGAGAGTGAAGGGGTGGTGGCGTGATGCGGGGCTGTGTCCGAGGGCGGCAGCCGCCCCCGCCCCTCTAGGCGCCTGCTGCCGCAAAAGGGGGGCGCAGAAATCCATGGGACAGGCGGTCAGCATGTGCAAATTTCATAGCTGCAGGCACAAGAAAGGTGAGTCGCGACCCACCTAACCACATCCTATAGTCCATTTCAGTTAAGAATACAGTGGTGGAACTGGTGGGCGTAGCCCGGTTTACACTAGCAAACCCGCCAAATTCAAATATTTCAGAACTATGGAAATGTTTACTGATGAATCTATAATAGGGTCATAAACCTCTAAAGCTTTAGCAGAATTAATAATCGTTTTCCGATACCTTACTAAACTACTACCGATATGGCATCAAAATTAAATCGGAATATTCTTTTATGCTCGAGAAAATCGAAATCAAAAATAATTATTTGACAGCACCATATTTCTGCTGACGTCACCTGGTAGATCGTGATGGTATAGTAAAAATATCGAAAATAATAGGGAAGAAGAATTTTTTGACATAAGTGATGGCAGATAAGTCAGATGACAATATTTTTTTCGATAACGAAACTAACTCAAAATATTTAAAAGGGCGCATTAATTCATTGTTTATCATCTATATAACGCAAGTCAGGTATTTCATATAAGAATATTCATATGAGAATATTTCTATAGGATTTTCAATACCACCTCAGCGAAGTCAATGAGACGATTGAACTCAAAGACACTATAAAATAGAGAAATAAAAATGAAGAATTAATTCAATTAATAACTTTATTGTCTGGGAAAAGAAGGTAAGTGTAGTGGTGCATCTGATAATATTTTAAATAAACAACACAAATTGATATTATAATTACATATTCACAATATAATGTAAAGAAGATATCTCATATAAACTCACATCATAGATACGTACGTACTAACAATAAGTGAGGATTTAGGAAAACATTTATTATTTACAGAAGTGCATGACAATAAGGATTTGGTTTATTAGCTTATACCTTTTACTAAAATACTTTGTACTCTCACTTCACAGGTTCTCATGATGTTCATGTACAAAGATTAAAAGAATAAGGAAAATAATTTTAACTTAGATCAAAATTATCTTCACAGCAATTACTTGCAGATGTAGCTATTTGTTGTCCTACTGCAAAACACAAAGTTTGTCTCATATTAATAAGACTTGGAGTACAAATATGAATTTCGAGAATCCACATTATTGTTGCTACATGAAGCACAATAAGTCTTTGAATGCTTAAACTTTCTGAAAAAAGTGGTCGGTGAGGGGTATAATAAACGCTGAACAATGAAATAAAACTCAATAGTAACTTACCTTTAATCATCCGAATATATTTTCGCAGGAAGAATTAAAATCGCCCAGTAATTTTTTACCGCCATCTGTCAAAGATGACAGAGATTGTCAATTCTGCTTCCACTTCGATTAATGGTGATACGAAAGAAAATTCTTTCAGCCCTTAGCTCCAAGAATATTGAGCATGAGATTCCAGAGGGGTGAATTCTTTGGACTATTCTTCTGTAGATGATTTTTATAGCTAACAGAATGAATTTTATATTGTGTCAAGTGAAGTTGAGCGCCAGTCTATTTATTATTGTAAAAAAAAAATAGACAAAAAAATTACAAAAGACAATAATCAAAAACTTTCAGAACTCTCTCCTGAGTTAGAGCAATAAAACAAGAGATTCAAAAAAATATATATATTCTATAACATAAGTTGGTGAGGCAATGTGACAAATTGAGGTTTTACAAAAACTAACTGATCTCTATTCCGCGAGTTTGATCGTATACTTTACTACAGCTCTATACTTGCGGCAACCACTAGGATTTTTAGAGGTGTCCTGTTCAAGATGCCTGCAGCTCTATAGTCTCGATGGATTGCAGAGATGACCTGCTCAGCTCTGAGGTAGGTCGATACAACTGTTTCAGTACTGAAACATCTGCCAGGAACCCAGATTTTCCAGCATCTCCCAATACTTTCCAAAGTTCAGGCTCTCAGTATAGCTGTGTTTGTTGGATGCCAATCACTCGATCGAAGACATATAAAATGTGGAAAACGAGAATCAGTCAGTGATCAGGGTTGAATTGGACAGAAGGTCCCAAAAATGAATTACAGCTGAGGGCTATATAATTCCGTCAATTATACAATGTTATCAGTAATAATTTAAGCAATCCATAAACATACAATTCATATAATTATGTATTATATAATCATGTATTATGTTATGCTGAATATCATGAGCATGAAGTAATTCCACTCCGTACAATTGGCCACTTGTAAGGAGTTGAAAGATAATGAATTTAAACTATATCATCTGGTATAGAAAAAATTTGAAAATATAAATTTTCCAGATATGACACCAAAATATAGGCAAGAGGTACAAGAAATTCAAGATATGCAAAAGACAGATAAGATAGGCACAATATAGCGAGGATATGAAATTTTACCTTACTAACAGGACATTTTATACCTCCGATATCTTTACTATTACTTTTTTTAATTCAATTAGGAATTGTGAAATTGATCTTAGTAAGAAGGTTTGCACAAGTGAGTGATCGAAGTACTACCAAATTATTATGTAGAAAAATTTACATGTCTCACTCACCTGTACAAGATCCTTCTGGAAACCGGAACAATTTCAACCTTCCTTTTCTTCACGTATCAGTTAGAAAGAGTTAGGAAAAGAGTCCAGAGACAATATCTTTTGGCTGCTTACGTGCTAAAAAAATAAAAAAAAGCAGCAGATTCCTGTTCAACACGTGGTTTGTAAAACCGGTGGTCAAAGCTTGCTCAAAAGGATAATCACCAATAAAAATTCATCTGATATATGACTATCTCCTATGATCAACCAAATCCATAGATAATATATTAAACAATTTAGCAATATTTATGAGGATATCAGAGGTAAAAAGGTTCTTCACGCGAAAGCCGTTGGTGTCAAATCACCGCCATTTGCAAAAATCAAAATCCTGCTGTAATTAATCCATTAATCCAAATAAATTATAGCAATCGCGAATCAAAATTGTGCCTACCTTAACTCACTCACACATCCCATCCAAGAAAACTTATGTTCTCAAAATTTTTTCTGGAGAAAAGGGAACGAAAATTCCTCTATAAGAAAACAATGGCTCTCTCGATCAGAATTCGTAAGGAAGAGAGCGAGCCTCCTTGCTTCAACCGTGAAGAAGCTCCTGCTGGTCACCTGACTGATTTTGCTCAATTTCATTGGTCCAACCGGTTTAACGGACATATCCCGTATTACCATTTCGCGAATTAGACTTCACGCAGGAGTCTATGTTATCTATTATTTTAATATATCTATTCATCAATAGAGGTCGATACGGAATATTTGCAGAAATGGTAATTAAAGCGTTCTTTTTAATAATCTATCATTCACTGAATATCACAACAGGCGATTTACAATTCTCAGAGATGACTCTGCTGATATTGTAGTGTTGTGTTGTTATTTACTCGAAATCTTGATATTTTGAACAATAAACAGTAAATGATTAATTAAATATAAATATTGAACATTAACCAGATAGTAACGAATTATATTTCGTTACAATGGAACAGAACCTAAACCAACCTACCAGGTGACGTCACATTATTAGAAAAGGATGGAGAATTTTCGATTTTTGAATGCCGATTTTGGAAAAACCCTTGAAAATAAAAATTTCAAGAAAATATCGACGTATTCTCTGGGGACCCGCGTTTCACATATATAATTTTTGAAAAAAGGTGTACAACCCTATTGAATATGGGATTTTAAATATAAAGTTAAGTCATTATTTATTTTACTTGACTGATTATGCTTCAAAGGACAAAATATGAAAATGGTTGGTGGAAATGTTTTCCTCGAAATAATAAATAATAATAATAATAATTTTATTTCACTTGTTGAAAAGTAGAAATAAAAACATTTTCTAAATACAATAACAAGTAGTACGTCACAAGAGTAAAAAAAAACAAAAAATAAATAAACATACACATAAATATATCCACATATGAGGGAAAATTCCTAATAATAAATATTCCTTAAAATTCATCGAGCGAGTAGCATTTTTTTTCGATCAGGGCGGCCCTTAGTTTTGATTTGAATACATTAATATTTGGTCGAGTATTTGGTGCACTTTTTATATGTTCATCTAATTTATTGTAGAGTTTTGGCCACAGGTAAAGATGGCTTTTTTGATATAGTGCGGTTCGGTGCATATTTGGAATTAATAAGTCTCTAGATCGTGTCGAGTAATTATGTGTTTTTGGTAAGAAAGCAAGTTTGTTCTTGTGTACAAAAATGCATAACTCATAGATGTAAATTCCCGTGACAGCAAGAATTCTCAGTTCTTTGAATAGATTCCTGCATGATTGCCTCCAACTATTATTGGTAATAATTCTAATCGCATATTTTTGTAAAATAAAAACTCTTTCAGCAGATGCCCTTGAACCCCACAACAGAATTCCATACCTGAGATGACAGTGAATAGTCGCATAGTATAAAGTTAGCAAAACCGTGATATCACAACGAGTTGCCATGAATCTCAGTGCATAGCAATTTTTACGCAGTTTATTGCATAGGGTTTCCATATGAGGAGCCCAAGTGAGTCTGTAGTCGATTGTGAGACCAAGCATTTTTGTATATGAGCAAGCTTCTACGTACAAATCATCATTCTCACATATGCTAAAGCAATCGGGACTATTATTCAATGTAAACTTCATCAGAGCTGTTTTAGTTATGTTCAATTTCAAGTGATTTTCATCTGCCCATGTTATAATTTGTTCGTAAAGATACTGAGTTTTTTCAGCAAGAGCTGGTGCATTTTGTTCCTTGACTAGGAAATTTGTATCATCAGCATACGCAAGAACATGAGTATTAGAAAGGCTATTGAAAAAGTACATAAGGTCATTGGCATAAATGAGGAACAGAATAGAACCTTGAGGGACTCCTTGCTCGATGGTAGCTAGTGAAGATTCAGTATTATTGATTACAACTTTTTGGATCCTTCCTTTCAAATATGATTTCATAAGTTCCAGAGCTATACCTCTCACACCATATCGTTCCAATTTCGAAAGTAGAAGGTCATGATTCACACAGTCAAAAGCTCTGGAGAAATCAATGAATAATCCACATATATGAAATTTGCCATCGAAGGCATTCACCACATGTTCATTAAACTCATAAAGTGCCGACTCAGTGCTCTTGTTCAGGGTGAAACCATGTTGATTTGATGATAGAAGTTGATTGGAGGCAAAAATCAATAGTAATTTCAATATTACACACAAAAAATGATGAAACCACTATACAAAACTATATTTTGATATCCTATTCCATGATCTAATTTCTTCCAGGTTGAGTATGATATACTTGGTTGGTTTCTTCCAATAAATGGTATTGAGCATAATCCATGACAATAAAATATTCAGTTGAATTCATGTATTTCTTGTAATAACATCAATCACAAACAATGTTGGTATTTCATTTCTATGAACGAAACTGTGAACTGTTGTTACTCAGCTTCATTTAATGGCACTGGCACTAACTTATGCTGGTTGCACAGCCTGTTTCAGGGTTTTCTGCGATAACTATCCAATTTTCAATGCATCCAGAAGTTGAATAATGGTGAACTGAATTGTTTTGGTCACAATTTATCACCATAATTTTCGAAATGGTCATGACGGATTTGGTGGCTAATGAACCGTATAGCGGCTGACTATGAAAACTGCCAGATGTTGATGAGAATCAAATTTATGTCCGGCGATTATTGAAATCATACTCCTCGATTCTTAAACTCACGGTAAATATAATAGAAATGAGTCTTTAATATTCAATCTCGTCAACTTTGGATTTTATTTCACTGTTTTTACACAGCGGAACTAACCACTTCCATTGTTGCGATAGCGCAATATTTCAAATTGTGTAAACTTGCCTGGCTCTAGACCAATAAGAAGCGAGGAAAACCCTTTCCTATCGCTTCAACGCTGTATTCTTAACTGAAATGGACTATAGACCTAACCCCCACTCTCTCACATCCTACCCCAAACAACGACAAGAGACAGAAGGTTTTTTGGAAAATTTCCTTCTATAATAGACAAGTCAAAAAAAATTCGTTCAACTTTTTTATGGCCTCGAGCCAATTAATAAATATGGCTACTAAAAGGGTGCGGCCTTAGGAAGTAGTTGAGAAGCTCCGACTCTGAATCGTGGGGTGTATCACGTTCTATCGGCCCTCGGGCCGCCCTTGACAGGGTGACCGTCAAGTGGTCTATTCCTCCTCGCAAGAGGAATAGAATAATAGTATATTCTTCAACGAGCGTTTAATGACTATCATTCTCGAGGATGAGAATGTCCAAACGAGCCGACGGCGAGTTTGGGAATCATCTAAGATTGAACGCGAGTAGAAGACTATGCTTTCTTTACGACTATATTTGAAAAATGTCTTGTTAATTCTAGTACACCCTGTACCTTATGAAACATAACAAAGTACCTAATGAACATAACTCAACGATATAGCTGATCAGCAATACATATAGCGCGGTGCAGAAAATAGGAAAGGTAGAACAAAAAATAGAAAATAAAGGTCCTGCGGGGATGCGAACCCACCTAGGTGAACTACTTCAACTTCCGCCCTTCCAACTAACCGATTATGCTGTCTGGCAATGTTATAATTATTGGTGAATAATAGGAAAATATGTATCTTCAGTAGATGTATGATACTGTGGAGGCTACACCATGGGAGCAAACTGTCTCATATTTTTACCATAATGGACATTTCTGTTTGTACCTATCAAAAATTCCGTAAATCGTGTGACAGTTCATCAGATTGAAAGTGACATTTTCGCGATAACATAACAGAGTCAGGGGAGCAGAGCCCACTTTCGAAAAATCATTGGCTTCAGCAGTTGAAGAATGTTGAGAATCCAACACGTATGAGGAATCATCTATATTTGTTAATAGATAACGCAAATGTAATTGAATTGAGTATCCAACAGTCGTAGAGAAAATGTATTTACATGCCCATTCATTGTAGTATATTTTAATATAATGAACATTTTAAAAAGAAGCGGTCGTGGTTTGTGAATCTAGAGGTCTCATGGTTATATTTCCAACGATTATTTATGATCCTAGGTAGAATTCTATCTCGGAATCCTAGGTAGAAGTCCATCTCGGAAGTGTCCATAGAAGCTCAAAGTCGCGCACAGTATTTCAATGAAGTAAAAAATACTCGAAGTCATCTCCACAACGTTTAATCAATTCAGGAACATGTTTCGGACGCTCATAGGTCCATCATCAGCGTAACTAGTTGTTATGAGGATGAAAAAATCGTAGTAACAAATGTAAGAAAGGTATGTGGTAGACAACAAAATGATTGCAAATTTCCGTCTTGATGGAATGATTACTTCTAACAACCTGTTTCAAATATCATCCCTTTCTTACATATGTAACTATGACTTCTTCATACTCATTCCTATTTAGTCAGACTGATGATGGACGTATGTGTGTCTGAAACATGGTGTACTCCTTAGCAAACTTCTTTCTTTTGGTTTGAATGACGACTTTATTCTTTTCCGAGTTCTTTTCCTAAATTCTTTATTAACGGTCAGATATATGACAGATCAGTACCATGGATTTAAGTCTGTCGAAATAAAAGCCACATCAGGAGTCCCTCAAGCATCTGTATTGGACCCCTTACTATTCATTATATTTATAAATGACATTTGCCAGGGTCTGGACTCAAAAATTCTACTATATGCCGATGATTGTAAGTTGTTTCGGCAGGTTTCATCTTCAAACGATTGCAACCTTCTTCAATCAATAAATCAATTAATCAATCAATCAAAGATTCACACTGCGATCTGCATTCACAGTGTGAATCGTTACATAGACTATATGCATATATAAATCAATGTTCTGCGTGGTATTTAATAATAATAATAATAATAATAAAAGGTCTTTATTTTATTTATCCTCGGCGAAGTCCAGCTTTAAGCTGCTCCACTCAACCGAGTACCATGAAACATCAAATGAGTAATATTAAAATAAAATTCATTAACAAAAAAAGTATACTATTACTATAGACAATACGATTCATAAGATGCATATAAAATTATGAGAGAAGAATAAAGAATAGAAAATGTATAATATGAAAGATGAATGAATTAATAAAACATACATATTGGGGTGGCATACAATGATTTACGGAGTGTTTTGTATTCCTAGTAGATGGTTCTTGTACGATCTTTTAAAACTTAGGAAAGTCTTTTGATTCTTTACCGCTGTTGGTATTTTATTGAATATCTTGGGAGCATTGAAGGAGAAGGATCTTTGGTACAAAGCTGTTTTATGTTTGTTTATTATCAGATGATTATTGTATCTAGTATTACAGTTATGAATGGCAGAACCAATGATTAGTTTATTGTGAATGTATGCTGGAGATCTATTCTGTAGGACTTTATAAACTAAGCAAGCTAGGTGTAGTTTCCTTCTATTACACATGTTGAGCCAGCCCATCTGGGTAAGCTTACCAGACACATGATCAGTTCTGCCCAATGAAAAGATGAGCCGCACGCAAGAGTTCTGTACCCTCTGAATTCTAGATGCTGAATCCAAATCTAGACACGGTCCATACACCAAGTCAGCATAATTTAGATGGCTTAATACCAGAGATTCACATAGTTGCCTACGAAGTGAAAAGTTTAAAATACTTCTACTATGGTATAAGTTTCTCATGGCCATGTAGCATTTTTGTATCATTAAGTTAACCTGTGATTTAAATCTTAGCTTTGTATCAATTATCAATCCTAAATTACGGACTGATTCACTTGGCTCAATTTCATTATCATTAATGACAATGTTCATTTCATCTTTAATAGTATCAAAGTTTCCTAGAACTACTGCTTGCGTTATTTTGTTAGGATTAATTTTCAGTCCATGCTTACATGCATATTTATAGATATTGGCCAGTGTATTGTTGATATTCAGGCATGCCTGGTGTACTTCATGTTTTTTAAAATGAGTGTATATTTGAGTATCATCAGCAAATTGAACCATACAGTTATCGACCTGGTTAGCTATGTCCATGGTATATATTAAAAAGAGTAGCGGACCCAAAATTGAGCCCTGCGGAACTCCCTTTGCTACCAGCTTAGAACTCGACGTTTTTTCTTCTATAGATACATGTTGGCAACGGTTAGAGAGATATGTTTTAATGAGTGCAACAACACTGGCCGAAAATCCATAATAGTGAAGCTTGGATAATAACAGATCTGTTCCTAAGGTATCAAATGCCAAATACCAGGAAAGTAGTTGTTTTCTGCTCGTCGTCTACCAGACATTTATTTTCAAACCTTGTTTGATATTTCTAATTGGAAATACTATTTTCACTTTCAAAAATTTTTGTCCAATTCATGGATTTTCCATTTTTCATTTATTAGCTCAGTCGAGCTAGCAGCAACTTCCAAGTTCAGTAACTTGGGATATTTGTTTCTGTAGTGTTTCTTTCTTCTGCCGCATGATGTCGCCACTTCCAATTGTCTGTTGAAGTGCGGTCAAAGACGCGACGAAAATGCATTGGGACAGGCAACGCTTCGAGTGGAGATCTCACGATCTCTACTCAGATAACTACCCTGCACTGATGAGGGTCAATATGCCCGAAACCGGTCTGTAGGTTGTTAAGCCTGCATGTCTTGATGTGAATTTGTCACGTCTTAGCAAGAAAGAAACATTTGCGATCTGCATTGACAGTGTGAATCGTTGCATGGACTACGTGCAGATATAATTCAATGTTCTGCGTAGTATTTACCAGAAAAGTAGTTGTTTTCTGCTCGTAGTCTACCAGACATTCATTTTCAAACTACGTTGGTGTAAGTAGGTAGGTACTGAGATCTTTTGAAATCTCCGTGTTTCGTAAAAAAGAAGAAGAGCGTGAATTCGGGAGTAGACTAATAAATTTTCCTTGATTTATGGTAAAAAAATGAAAATTTCAAGGTAGTTATGCTAGCTTGATCGGATAACATACACTCTGTCCCACCCTCGGTCCCACCATCATCAGGTTCTGGGGAAATATCAGAAATAGAGTTGGTTGGATCATCATGCTGTATTTTACCTTCTTCAAAAAAAATCAAAGGACAAATTCGATACAAAGTTGTTTGATCCTGAGCTTGAAGAAATTTACACTGAAATATAGAAATATATATACCTGTTGTCCTAGATGGAAATGTATTTTATTTTTTTCTACTACCAAAGATTACAGAACTTGCTTGAAAACACAAAACGGAACATCTTCATCCCACATTATTTTCCCAATGATATCAGGAAAACCCACAAATCTTCATCATTGAATTATATTTCAAATAAAATTCGCATTAACGCGGTAAACATTGATTCAAATATCAGATATGTCGATGAATTGTTCCTTTCTCATGTTTCACAAATTCTAACAGAATTTCCGGATTGGTCACCAGGTATTTTTTCACCACTGCATCTTTTCAAGTTCACTTGTGGTAAATTTATTCATTCAAGGAGAAATATCTTCATTTTTTCTCATCAATACTTCCATCAGTTCTACAAATAGTTGTTATTTTACCCACAATTTTCCAGAAACTCGGATTCTCAGAGTCCATCGAATTTCAGTTATTGTAGGTACATCCTTATTTCGCATGACGTCATAATCGCGTCACAATGTCACGAATCGATTGAATTTTATTTTCAGCTGGAGCCACTATCGATCCCCTGCCAGAGGCGACTCGTGACTATTTTCCTGGCAATTGTTCAAATGATGGGCATTTTTGTTGGCATGTGAATACAAAAAACTTATAGTAATTTCCACAAATTAGGGAGTTTCATAAGTATGATTTTTAATTGATGATCAAGGGAGGCCGTTCATCTTATCTAGATAATATAAGATAAGATCTTTATTTTCCAGCAGACAACACAACATTGTATAGGAATAGTCAAAAAATTAAATCTAAATATAAAAACATGAAAAATTTAAAATTTCAGACAAAATAAAAAATCTGAAACCACAGGTTTACAAACAAAAATATGAATCTCAATGAGAATTGTCCTAAAAATATTCTAAAACAAACATGCCAACATGTCCGAATAAAAGCTTACAAACAAGACGCTCCTTTTCTACGACATAAACTCTTCAACACTGTACAGACACTTTTCTAGTAGAAATTCTAGCAATTGTTTCTTGAATAGTTCAATACATTTACTTTTTTATACATTTTGGCAATTAAAAAGAAGAGAAAATGAAAAAATCTGAAAATAGCTTATCTGAATAAATTTTGTGAAGAATAAAGTCTTTATCTTTTATCGTTGAAAAGGTATTATGATTACCGAATACCAAAGTCGCATCTGTCGATGATAAAACTAATGATTGAAAACATTGACAGTTGTTATTCAACTTTGGAAAGTGTTAACGCGCAACAAACAAGGTGACATATTAGGTACTTAGTTTTTCTCAAAAGAACTAGAAGAGCAGTTGAGAGATGTGTAGGTAATTCAACGCTCAAAAATACTGGATCACATCAATGTAAGTGCATTTTCTCCTCGAATGGGTAGAAATATTTTTGAAGGGATCGATACTGATAATACAGTTGCCATTTTCTGCAGTATTTTGAAAACAATCCAAGAAATTCAATCAATAAATCACACAATTGAGAGCACACATTGTATAGCCAAAGTTAAAAGAATATACTATGTATAGCAATAGTCATAGATACTACAAAACTAGGAAACTTACAAACAAATGAGTGTGTATGCCAAATTGGTAGAATGTTAAAAGATACATATGTATCTTTTAACATACATATGTATCTTTTAACATTCACAAGAACAAATCCTTAAATAGAAATAACTACCGCACCGCGCACGTAATGCAATGAATCACTGATTTAGGAATATCCACACTGACTAACTCGATAATTTACAATGGTATCAAAGTGTATAATATGTTTCCTGCATACATACAGATCTTGGATTCTCTCAAAGCATTTCGGGATGAGTTTCATGAAAGACTGATATGTAAAGCATATTACAATTTGACAGAATATTTTAATGACGAAACGATTTATGATACTGTTTATGCCTATATGTATTTTTGGATAAGTATATTTATTTTATTCATATGTTATGTTTGTGCTTCAACGTGTGTTCGTCGATAAGGTTTTTTTCGGCAACCGTCCGGAAAGTACGTACTTTCCAGACGTTTTTTTTTTTGAGAAAGTGGCATTTTTCCGGCCTAGTCTGGGAAGTACGTACTTCCCGGACTAGGCCGGGAAGAATCACATCGTTGTTCTCATTGTAAATATGAAAATCTTGGTAGTATGGTTTTGATAAATGCAGTTGATCATTACCATAGCAGCAAAATAACGACTCAATTTTTGAAAGAAATGTGTTTCTTTGATTTGTTATTCTACACGGTTGCCGAAAAAATTGGGTACGCAACACGCCCGAAAACAGTTTTTTTGGACTCGCAGACTTCAAGGACTCGCTACGCTCGTCCTAGAATTTTGTCCACTCATCCAAAAAAGCAGTATTTTCCGGACTTGTTACGTAAATTACTATTGTATCTTAGAAAATAAACACAAACTCTCTCTCTCCCTGTCTCTCTCTCAATATAAATATTTCGACTTGTTTTTTGAATTCAATTTCGCTAATACAATTTCTAACTGAATCAGTTAATTTGTTGAATAACCTTAGCCCAATACATTTTGGCGCAGAAATGGTGATATATTGTTTATATATACAGTCTGGCGAAATGTATACTCAATTGATATTTTGTATCGTATGTGTATGATGTTATTTGTATTATAATTCTTTGGTCTTCCTTTCCTATTTCTATAGATAAATAAACATATCTCGAAAATAAATGGTCTAGTCAGAGTTAATATGTTCAGTTTTTTTTCAAGATATCTGTGATAGTGTTGTCCTGATGTTCCTGCTCAACACCTTCTTTTTTATGCAAGGAATGTACTCCTTAGAATTTATATGCAGTTGCCTCAGAAGTTGATTTCATATCATGAACGAAATTCCACATGCCTAGTAGAAGTTCATCAATAATTGTTCATGAGTTAAAATGGTTTTTATTCGGCAAGCCTGTCGTGAGTTGAATTTAAAAGATAGTTCAGTCCCGTTAAGACATTCGGGACATCCATATATAGGATATGAGATTTAGTATACATACCGCAGACGTCCTTATTACTTCCGCGGGAATCATAAATGTCCTACCTAAGGATATCCTAAATATGGCTTATTAGTCCATTTTCCATTACGTCTCATCAGTTGTCATATTATCGAGCCTATTATCATTCCTGAATTTCATTACAATATCAATATACTTATAATAGTATTATAAGTGGGTTGGGAGCCGAGTGCGTTGAGGCACTGGTATATGGTCCGGGTTCGAATTCCGGTGCGACTATAAGAAATTTATTTTCTGTAGCATCGTTTAGCGGAAAGAAATGGTACCTATTATAGTCCATTTCAGTTAAGAATACAGCATTGAAAAGATAGGGAAGGTTTTTGATCATTTCTCATTGGTCTAGAAGCCAGACATGTTTGCACAATGCAAAATATTGTGATATAGCAACAATGACCGGACGGCTGTATATAAACAGTGAAATAAAATCCAAAGTTGACGGGATTGAATGTCTTATTTCTATTATATTTACCGTGAGTAAAGTATAATTTCGATAATTGCAGAACAAGAATTTGATTCTCATGAACATCAAATCCATCATATGACTATTTTGAGAAATTATTGTCTCAGACCTATGGCCTAAGATTATTATTCTTATTATTCAACATCTGGATACATTGAAATTTTAATAATTATGACAGAAAACTCAGAACTCGACTCAAGTCAGAACCAGTTCCTGCAATCTGCATGCCAGTGTCAGAAAGAGTATTTCTGGTAAAAATGTACGAAGTGTGTTTATCAGACAAATAGAACAGGACAACTCAGAGGTAGCTTTTCAACCATGTGGAAAGTTGCATCCCCATGAAAGAGGCGAATCCAAAGGGATAATTCTGCAAGCATTGAATGAAGCTGAGTAACAAGTGTTGGAAGTCAAACCAACATTTGTGTGTGATTATTGTTATCAATACAAGGAAGGCATGAATTCAACTAAATATATTATTGTCATGGACAATGCTCAATTGCTTTTTATAATTTGTTATTTTTGTATGTACTCACATATATATAAGGAATATTTTCGTCAAATTATGATTATTTTGTAGCGGTTTCATCATTTTTTGTATGTTATATTTAATTAACTATTGATTCATTATTTATAACCGGATTGGTTATATTTCTTGTTCATTCTAAAAACATTTTCACTTACTATTTTCATATTTGACTTGAGTTTTTTTTTTAAATCCCATACTCAACATTACATCAGATTGAATGCGTCAACGAATTATTGTTCACTTATGTGCTTTTTGAAATTCCATAATAAAATTATTGTTGTACTTGATTTCTGTAGTTTTGTTAATTCACATAAAAATTAATAATTTGAGACATCTTATATCCTGCAGAATATACCCTAGAATGAAGCTACACATTCAATTACTGATTCATCACTAAACATTTTCATAGTTCTGAATTATTCGAATTTGGCGGGTTTGCTAGTGTAAAACGGGCTACGCCCACTAGTCCCACCACTGTATTCTTAACTGACGCAGACTATGGATACCAATCCTTTGGCCTCTTCGAGAAGTGTTTAGGATGACACATAAAAAGCTAAGGTTCCCGTCTTCCTAACTCATAACACCTATAGTAATCTAGATAATCCCGCATATTAAGTGTTTGCAAGGATATAGCATGTAAGATTTTGTTCCGCAAATATGGATACGAAAATGAAAGAATATGAAAGACGTCCTCACAGACACATTGAAGAGATGTATCGACGGGGAGATCTGATGGACATCCATGATGGAATCAGTAGGGACATCCGTAGGACGTCCGACATTCTCTGAAATATGTACTGGAGGGGACGTCCCAAAGGATAACTACTTACTTTCGGTACATTTGGACACAAATTATACCAAATTGGATAAGGACTTTTCGGATATTAGGGTTGATAATAAATAATAGACTAAGTTTCTTGATTAGAATGTGTTATATACTCGGTTTTACATATTGTGGTGGATGAGTGTTCAAATGTTTTCAATTTGAACATCCCTTGAGAAATTTCATAAAATTTTCAAGGTGTACACGAGGTATATTTGCCACTACTTCGACGTTCAACGGCAAATTTGCCGCTTCCGCCAATTAATTACTATCCGAATGTTATTATTAAAAAAATATATCTTGCTAATTTTGAAAAATTCATTTTCTGAATAAACTGAAAATCACTCAGTATATCTGATAGGGGTGTGGGATTCAAGATTAGTTGATAAAAATTGATATATTTTTAGAATCACAAATATTTTTCCCAGTTGTTGCTTACTTTTTGAATGTCACTGTATTTGGCCCGAATAGCGTTTTTACTCATTTTCGCCTTCCAAAATTGTTATTGCCAGACATCAAAGCATATCGATCAATCCATGACGAGTGTTATATATTGCAGGCTTACAACTGCGCAACTCCTTCGACGAGAATCGAATGCCGGTAGATGGCGCCAGCGCGCTTTCCGACCCCGGCCATCGGATGCCGAGACACCACCACAGCAGCCACAGCCACCCGTACGATCCTGAGTATGCGCAGATGGAAGCGTGGCTGGATGAGCATCCAGACTTCGTCAACGACTATTTCCTGAGGTAAATCACTAAATTAGTTATAACTGTGGGAGTTTTACTTCAAGTAGTAGTACCGTTGATGATATTGAGAACAATTATTTCGTGGTTATTTCATAATATTCATTCGTCCGAGCCAGCGGCTGAATATTATATGTAGATAGATGAATCATATTTTTGAATAGAAAAACCTAATATATTCACAAGTTTTGAAAAATAAAGGCATATTATATCGGGTAATTCTTCCGTTAGGTGGCGATGTTTTATTTTTTCAAAATGTTTGGCCTTTCTTACGTATTTTGGCCTCGTGATCACGAATCTGAAAACCAAATTGTGCGGAAACCAATACTTTTCGAGATATTCGCAAAATAAAACCTTCATCATCCTTCTTTTGCTATTGTTCAACTGCTCATCACTGGCTTGTCTGTTGTACACGAAACTCGGTGTAATTGCTCGCGGAAAATAGATACCATATTCATTATAATTCAGTTATCAGAAAAACAAAACGAGATTGCTAAAATTTGTTATTACCTTAAATATTTATGTAGTTTTTTAAATAACGGCCATGATGGCTGTCAACAGAGACAACACTGGCAATGTTGCCAGTGGTCGTCCGTTCACGCGAGGGAATTCTCATTCAATATATATTCTGTCCTTCCTTTCGTCACGAAGTAGAGATAGAAAGAAATACTGAATGCTCCATGAGAAAATTTGTCCTGAGGTTTGTCACCAATGTAACCTTTTTTCATGGAGGATGTTAATATGAGCATTGATAATAATTTTGAAATAAATGGTTAAATTAATAAATAGAATGCCGTTTCTCATGAAATATTACTTTATAGTTAATAAGGAAGGTATATAGCTCTTCAAACAGCCATTAAAGAAGGATGATGAAGGTTGAATCACTGAATAAGTGTTGCTAAATAATAGAGTTATTTCGCGAATATCTCGAAAATTATTGGTTTCCGCACAATTTGGTTTTCAGATTCGTGATCAGGAGGCCAAAATACGTAAGTAAAGCCAAAAATTTTGATAAAATAAGACATCGCCACCTAACGGAAGAATTACCTTATATCGCTGTGCTAGAACTTCAGCTAGAACAATACTAGGAGAGCTTGAAAAACAAAGTCTAGAGAAAATTGGGTTTTAAATGTTATAATTTCTCGAACTGACAGTGTCATTTAACTAATGTTGTTTGGAGTCTTAGGTATATGGTAGCCTAATGTAAATATCATAGTTTTGTTATAAAGTATCAATTTTGTTTTTATATATTGAGTAATGAAATAACTTTTTTGTTTTTGGTATGAGTTATAATAACCAGGTAGAATCCAATGCAGACATAACACAAGCATGTCTTTTCTCTAGAAAAGCTGATCTCACTGTTCCCAATATAATTCAGTCAGGAGTGACCATACCATTGAAGTCATACATTTCGATGCTTGGCGTTACTATCAGCAATATCCTGCATCCCAAAAAATTGGATTTCTGTTCCGAGCTAAGAGCTATTTCACTCCCAGTCAGCTGCTAATGATCTAAAAGGCACAGATCCGACCTGTCCCGGAATACTGTTCTCATATTTGGAGTGCGGCACCAAAACATATCCTGAAACTATTGGATTCTATCTAAAAAAGGGCAATTTGTCTTGTCGGTGATGCCTCGCTCACAAACTTGCTCATTTCTCTGGAACACCGTAAAAAAGTTGGCGATTTATTTCTATTTTATAGATATTTTCATGGGCGATGCTCTTCTGAAATATCAACAATCGTTCCTCCATTAGCAGTCTCTTCGAGATTAACCCGTCAAGTTCAGTCTTAACACCCTTTCGTGGTCACTTTAGAGACCTTCAGAATGTCCCTTTCCAAAGACTCGTTCATCCAACGAACATCGAGACTTTGGAACTCATTGCCTAGGAAGGTGTTTCCCGAGGCATACCATCTCCAGAAATTTGAGAAGAACACCAACTCCTACCTTCTTTCCGTTGGTTCTCACGATGTTCTCTGAACATTACAGGATATCCCTTTTCGTGAGAAACAGAACATAAAAAAAAAGTTATCCCTACTTTTGTTGGTTGAATAAGTCCTCGTGTTGTTCTATATTATATTACATGCAAAATTAATACTGAAAAATAACTGCTCTTCAGAAAAGGTAGAATATGAGAAGAACATTGTATTCTTATCTGGGGTCTACGTTATCTTCTTGGAATAAAGTTGAAATCGTATTCTTCACTAGTCTGCTCTGACTCATTCGTTCGCCAAATATTCCTGCGGGAAACCATAGGAGCTTTCTCGCCAAACTATTATTCCAGTAAAAGCACATGGGAACTCGGCTTACTTTTTATTGGTTTTGATGTGATTAGTGATCAATTAGTGGTATTATTTCAACTTCCAGCCAACCAGAAGAAAATCCAAGCTCTCAATCCATAGCTCATAGAAGTTGCTACAATATGATAAATCAATAGGAAATCAGTATGATGCTAAATAGAGACCATTGAGCATTTACAGTTGCACTACAGTTACAGAACACCATAAATGAGTAATTTACAGGATTTGGACAAATTTGTCACGTTATTGAATAATCTGAATACACATATAGTTATTCTTTCTAACTCGGTTTAGAGTATATTGAACAACTTTAATATTAACATTCAGTTTGTTATCATATGTTTGTAGCATTGGGTACATTTTCATGCAAATGGTTCCTACCAAGGCTCTGTAGGAAACAATTGGACACTCCCAGTTATCAGTCAGCAGATGTATCGATGAAATTACAGAAGCTCTCAATTCTACCAAATTGATCCCATAATTTGTGTAATTTCTCAATGTCAATTCAGATGATATCAATGAACTGAATGCTACAAGACAAAGGTTTTTTGTTACTTACTCTCATTGCACTTGGCTAGCTATCAAACTAAAATGAATAACATTCCCGAATATTTTTATTGCTGGCTACAATGTCTTTTGTGCTTTTTTGTTCTGCCATCATTTCCTGCTAAGCACTGGTATTATCTATTATAATATTCATCACTGTATAACATCAACCTACCAAAGGTAAAAAGACCAAAGAACACCAGCACAAAACACATAATTAAGGTGTATAAAGAATGGTGAGATGGCTTCCTATCAACAAGCACTACAAAAAACTGCAGACTTTTTGCCTACTTGATTTCAAACCGTAGTAATATCTCCTGAAGTTACCAGAGATCGCGCCATATCTTGTGTTGGTAAAACAGAAACTGTGCACTTGTCATCTCTTCATCAGTTTCATTTGTTCTAATAGAAGAAAAAAGGTAAATAAGAGTGAAAATATCAGATTTACTGAGAATATATAGTGTTTTATTGTCATTTCAGGGTACGACTGTCAGTTGCGAACCACAGAAATACATAAGCAACATAAATCTTCCTTGAAAATCGCTCTTACCGCCATCTTCATTCAAGTCGTGGAAATATTATTACGCTTCTCAAATGTTCTAAAAGTTTTTCGCATAAACAATTGAGATGTTCCTCATCATCATATATCTACCTTGCTTGTAGACGATTTGAGAAGCGTAGTGGCAAGATTGATCATCAAGGAAGATTTCTGTTTCTTATTTACTTCTGTGATTAGTAAATCTGGAATGATTATAGATTTTTCGAATCTTTTCAGTATTTTTTATTCAACAGATTACACTAATGAAGACATGTCAGATGCACAGTTTCTCGTGCACACATTTCCATCTCGAGCGACAATTTCTACCGACGCGATTATGTCGAATTCGAAATATTCCCTTCGACATCCGAAAAAACGCCCCCATATCACCCTGATCCCGGATTGCAGGAAGGCCACGCGGCAGGTGGTGGAGCAATGGCAGGTGTCGCACGCGACGCCGACGTCCTCCAGCGTCGAGCAGCTGTCATCGCCGACGTTCGCGAGCCAGTCGTCGCGTGCCGGCTCTGGCGCCACGACGCCCGTGCGCAAGATATCAGCGCACGAGTTCGAGCGCGGCGGGCTGCTCAAGCCGATGATCAACACGGTGGACGGGCAGCCGACGTTCCTGACCAGCGAGGGGCAGGCGCAGGGCGGCTCGGCGGGCAGTCCGACACCCGCCCGGCGCCACAGGCGGTCCAGGCACGAGCTGAGGCAGCTCGATGAGAAGGATCTCATTTTCGAGCTGGTTAGGGTTTTTTTTTATAAAACCGGCCCTCTTATAGGGCCGTTTTTACAAACGAGTTTAAACCCCTTTTGAGCTAAACCTCGTTCGGTTGCTGAGGAATAGCCAATCAAATCACTGGTTCTCTAGCAATCAAACCAAGTTTATCTTAAACGGAGCTTATAGTCGTTTATAAAAACGGCCCTTAGTGCAACAAGTGGATAACTCAAAATTTATGCATTTTGAGTTATCCAGTTTGATCTTACCCATTTTTCATGCTATATGCAATGCAACAATTAGATATCTTGTACGAGCAACCAAACGTATTTATAAGGAGGGAACAAAAATAGATAACTCCCAAAATGTACATTCTATAACTAGACACTTTGAGATATCCATTTGTTGCACTAGCATTATTGAGTTATCCCCCGGTACCTTCTTGGTCTATAATATACAGTTTCCACCATAAAGTTGGCTACATATGGAAAAGAAATTGTTATTACCTCGGTTATTACTATTTCTGAGAAATTCTAATGGCGGTTCGTTTCTGCATGTCTGACCACTAAAAAATGCAAAAATTCGTATCCACATGAGTACAAGCATAGCTACTAAAATTTACCAATCAGAACTATTATAGTTGCGCCTGCGTATTACGAAGAATTTGAGACAACAGACCGATGAATAACGAAGCTAGCATTAATACATAAGATTGCTTTGGAAACAATGCTAATAATTTTGTTTAACGAACTAAATCCTGGCAGTTCAATTGAACTTGGAAGCATACTTGAATAAAAACCAAAGTTATTTTGAATAGGAATCGACATTTGAAGATATAAAAGATTTTTCTTTGCAAAACAAAGTCATTAAAAATACTGGAATATTCCACCATTCACTTCTAAAAGCAATTCTGCTCTTTTCCTAAAGTTCTGAAGAATAAATTCTTAGAATAGATAATACTGCATGATATTATTTATGGAGAATGTAAAAATATTTCTTGAACTTATACCCTTTATAATCCTGCTGAGCTGAGAAGAAATTTTTGCCTAGAAGTGAATGGCGGAGTATTCAAGCACCTTTTATAACTTTTTTATGTACCTATTCAATAATTTTATTGTTGTTTTCCTACCTCAAAACCTTGATTTTCAAGTAAGTAAGTTTTACAGAAATGTGAACGTTCCAGATTCTCAATTGAACTGTCAGAATTCAATTTGTTAAACCTAACTGTTGGTGTTCTTTGCAAAGCACTCTTTGTAGAAACAATATTCTCTCAATTTTGAGCATGTCAGATTCAAACATATATACTGTGACACATCATTGTATTAAGAAAATAAAAAACTGTTTATGAACGTAAAAATCCAACAAGATACGATGACATATTTAGATGCCTTGTGAAAAAAGGCCTCAAGAACGTCCTAGTCAAAATAAATGTCTAGTTGAAAAATAAAAACGCTAATTACAAATTTCAGTTTTTTTCCAATAATTCAAAAATGAAAAATGATGCATAAAATTTTCTTTCACATAACTGTTCAGTATGAAAATGTGCAACTTTGCCCCAATTTAACGATCTCGTATATATTTCATGATAACTGAGATCTCCATGGTGGAACTTGAAAAACGGACAGCCTGCATAGTAATCAATAACTTTCAACTATTACTGCTAGGGTTGTGAAATTTGGTATACTTACTAAAGTTCACATGTATTGTTTTTTCAATCGCATCCATATTGGATTTTTACACCTTTAGATGTTGATTTATATTCATTAATATTTCTAATTTTATTTTCATAAGTACACATCAGTTCTAATTCATATTCACATTGTTGTTCTCTTATTATTTACAGCATAATTTTCTATTTTATATCACCATTCTCTATTGATACCAGGTGAAGGACATTTGCAATGAGCTGGAAGTTCGTTCGCTGTGCCACAAGATCCTCCAGAACGTTTGCGTGCTATTGAACGCCGACAGAGGCTCCCTCTTCCTCGTTCAGGGTGAAAAGGGCAGCGGCTGTCCTGTACCTTCTGACGTCAGTCATGGCCAACGTGACAGGTAGGATAATATTCGTTTCCCCAAGTAATACAGAGTCATAAAGTCGACATAATAACTTCTTATACCATCTCAAAAACAACGCATTTGAATGCAATGTTTCAGAACCAATAATTTTTAATACCCTATGCATTGTCATGATGTCACATAGTAGAGAGTTTAATAAAAATTCTCTTGATAAATTTGTAGTGTGGTTTGTATATGTGAATGAATTGTATGTGCCATTGAGTAGAACCAAAACGAAGTTGTTGTGAGGATATTATGACCACGAATATATTATGTGGTTGGAATTGTTTTTTAAACGTTTCAACGACTACATGTAGTACTCAAAAGGTCAACTTATTTGGTCGTGATGATGATATTATGTATCTACAAGAAGATTATTTTTGTTAGTTAAATATATAACTCGAAAGTATAGGAAACTGAAAAGTGCCTGCGAAGAAGAAAATTCATAGTTGATGGTGCTGAAGAATACTCAAAAATTTATCATAAAAAAAAATTGAGGACTTGATGTGGGAGTTTCAAGAGCTGTGAGAGGGCTGGATTGCATCAGATTCAACATAACCTCTGGCGCAGTGCGACTGCACTCAGTGCTCAAATTTTTCTGTTTTGATCACGTTACAACTCTATTATTGCGACGACTTCGAAAACAAAATATGGGAATTGGGTATTATATAAATTTAAAAATATTTGGAGATGAGCTAAGCAAGTATCTTCAGTAATATCCTTGAGTATGGTGAACCTATTTCAACCATTAATGAGAAAAAATGTTGAAACATTTTTTTTTAGTGAAAAATAAAAATTCCTCCACATTTCCCAGGCCTATGAATAAGTGAGTATAATTGAATTTCGCTGTTGAACATGAGTTTGCTTATCACAAGCGGTTTCAGAACAATATCAATAAACACCCAAATAAAAATCATTAGCTCGATAACTATCACGACCATTTGTTGTTAGTATACATATTTATGACGTAGGAAATTACCACAGATTATCATGAAAATGAAAAGGAAGACTGAATTATCTATATATTATGATAGTAATATATAATATAAAACTTTCCGATATGGTAAAACTACATATTGTAATACGTACATTAAAACCACAGAACGACGTAATGATAACATTCAATCGAACTTTTCTGTGCCTAGCTTATGTCAGTTCATGTTGACAATAAGTCTTTACAACTACTTCCTAACATTGTCGCAAGTGTGTGCCTAGTAGATCACATACCACATAGTCAGAGTCCACTGTACAGAGTGTTCTACAAGCTCTCTGACAAAATTTGACAGAAAAATAATGAATGAAAATGATGCGTCTACAAAAATTACTCGAAATGTCTACCCTCCGCTTGAATGTAAGCCTTAAATTCAGGAATTACAGCTTTTCATAATTTATCATCTGATTAGTACCTAATTGTTTTTCCTGTTAAGTGGTCTATCGAGATCGAATGAATTATTGATTTTATTTTGTATCTAAACGAAAAAAATCAGGATACCTCATTCGCTCAGGAAGGAATGTGAATGTAAAAAATATATTTTTTGAAGAAAAGGTAGTGGCCTATAACTTTTTTCGGCAAAATCATTCAGGGAAAATCACTCTCAAACGCTACTAGCAAGAATAAAAAAATATATCGCACAGCAGAAAACCCCTTCTGATGAATAGAAAAAGATGAGACTACGTACTACATACCGTGAAAAATATATTATTCATAACTTCCTACATATAGCAATCTGTAGTTAAGTTAAGACTGACTCTGTTGGTGGCGCGGCTATTAGACATTTTATTTTCTGTTGCATCGTTTAGCGGTTGGAGATAGGTAACCAACCAAACATTCTTGGTACCTAGATATCAATCCTTTGGATTCTCCACGGTAACAGGTCGAGTAGTGCTTCGGATGACACTTGAAAAGCTAAGGTCCCCGTCTTCCTAACTCATACAAATCCTGGACTTACAGAGGGTTGCTTTGCAACTGATTTGGCGGTAAAAAAACACTTTTCAAATACCTTGCAATGAGAAATATTGGCAAATGAACTATCTACTCTCATTACTATATTCTTATGCCTACTGATAGCATTAATGTTTAATTTTCTTCAGGTGTTTGGTCTCCAAACTCTTCGATGTATGTTCCAAGAGCACGCTTATGGAGATGGAGAAGAAAGAAGAGATCAAGATTCCGCTGGGCACAGGAATAGTAGGATATGTCGCAGAAAGCGGGGAGTCAGTCAATATTCCTGATGCTTACGAGGTATATTTGTAACGAAAACACAGTACCTAACCTAAAAGACAATATCTCTTATTTTCCCTTGGCATCTTTGATATTCATTCTGCCAAATATGATTGTCCAAAATTCCTGTTCATCTTTGAAATGTAGGAAGTCGATATTTTTTCAAGATAACATTTGATGAAAAATATTTGATTGGAGAGTTCCATTATTCTTCCGATATTTTGAGCAAATATTGTTTCAATCAGATTGTAATGAAAAAAATGATGATCAAAAGGAATAATCTTAACATTTTGAATTCATACAGGGTAATGCAACGAAAATAACATGATGCTTATACATGGAAAGAAATAAGGAATTGTTCTTAAAACAAAAAATAGTATCTTTCTTTGTAAAAAAATCCTATTTTTGACGAATAAGTCAAGCAAGATGCACGTTATTCATCGCAGTCATCACACTCAATAACATCTGCTTCTTGCCAGTTTACTTCCTTGATATCTTCGATAGTATCGGAAATCAAAATCGACTACCTTCTCTTTTCTATTCAGCAAGTTTTCATTGTTGCCAATAAGTGAATCGTCGAAATCGGTATTATTCATATTATGTATGGAAATTTTTCTATAGTAAGTTTAATGCTTATAAGGTTACAACATATCGAAGACATATGGAAAAACATCGGATTTGAATATTTTCAATATTTCCGATACACTTGAAAATTTTCAAGGAATTTGATCGAACATTTTGAAGGTTGTTATTTTTTGAGCTGGGCTGGTGGTCGAGTACGTTGAGACGCTGGTTTGTGGCCCAAAGAGCCAGCTATATCAACGGTAACTAGCCGAGTAGTTCTTCGGATGACTAAATTCGCGGTTGAAAACGCTTTTTGAACACCTCAGGAGTTGGATGGCTATCAACACCTCATGGTTAATTTTATGATTCCACGATTGCAAACCAATTTTTAGTACACGCCTGAATGTGATGAGAAGATACCTTCCTGGTGAAGTAGTGGCCGATAATATCACCATCATGCAGCAATATTTAAAAGAGGCTCTTCGGATGGCCTATATATATGGCTCCGAAAATGGACAAGTACCCAAATATGTGATGAAACGGACACATTGCTTCTTCATAAATATACAAATAATCTGAATCTGCCTTCTTGTAATGTTTTTCATTCAAATATTTCAAATTTCCATTATAATGGTTTTCATTCAAATAGTTTTTATTCAGGTGTTCCTAAGGGTCTTATATTATTTCAGTATTTATCGATTATTATAAATTTAGACCGTTCTTCTTGTACATGATTTAACATCATTTGAATCAGATTGACATTTGGTATGTCAAGAATCGAGCACAACCTCCATCTGAAGATTTCCTCGGTAATATCTCAATTCTGAATATCGATCTGAATGTAGAGTAATCAATCAAACATTCAGAAGATTAGCTTCTGAAGACACCTTTTATGGTCAATGCTGTTATGAGGACATATTTGATTGTGCAATCATCTCAAGTTTCAAAAGGGAATGCAGTCAATCATATTTTCGATGAAATCATGAACGGTTTTATTTCAATTTCTTATGGGTCAGATTCGAAATAGGTACCTATTTAATGACTGAAGCGGTCATGTAGAAGATATTGAGATATTATCTACGACCATTCCTATCCTGACAATGGTTGACATAACTTATTCGCATCCATTAGCGATGATTATAATCCGCCATTACTTTCGAGTGATAAATTTTATGACAGACTTATAAGTTGAAGAAGTCATCAAATGCAAATTGTATAACCATTATTATCAATTGTTACTGCCGACAAGGCGCAGTTTTACGAGCGATTTGGTAAATAGTTGATCAGTTACGAGGAAATGATAATAATGATTATGGGTTTCATTTGTGGGGTAAATTGAGTTATTGCCTACTACATTAATTTAACGACTAAGTTGACCTCCTAGAACAGTATTCTCGACACTTCCCTTATCCATTAACTTAACTGATATCTAATGAAAGGTATATAATATGCTGCGTCTCAGATTGATGCTGCTACTGAAGATTTTTCGTCAATACAAGATGTGGCTAAACAATGGTTCCATCATTATCCTCTTCAATTCACACCTCTTCTCTATCACTACGCCACTTCATGGAAATTCTTCATTATTCAAAGCTGTGCCGAAAGTATTTTTTTATGTATCTTGGTTCTTTCAATGTAGATTCATTGCCATTTATTGTATTGTCCCTATCTGTCAAAGAAAGACTTTTAAACACTCCAATATAAGTTGTTTTTCGTGTACAAAGTTATATGAATAAAAAAACAACACATCAAAATTAATATGCCCATAAATAAAAATTCAAGCAACAGAACGTCTATTGGAAAAAAAACTATCTGCTTTTTCGCAAATACATTCATATATATTTCACACAAAATCCAAGAATCCCAACATAATAGATTCAAAATATCCCAGAATATATCGGCATTAAGTCCGAAACAATAATTAAATTACTATAAAAATAAGAAAACTAATCATTTCGAATTGAACAAAAATCGCTGAAATAAAGTATTTATCAGAATGCTTTGCAGGAATATTTATTTTCGACGAGTTTTTATAATATAAATGAATTTGATTTGTTTAATAACTGCAAACGGTGCGACAGCTCTGACGCACAAGGAATTGAAAAGTGATTTGTGGTGCGACGATCTTGGATAGATTGAATTACGTCACAAGCCAGTCAGAGACCACAGAAGTTTCGTTCTAAAATACGTAAATATAAATAATGTATTTCTCATTCATTTATTGATGGATTTTGAAAACATTCTTAGTGATCAATTAGTTTCGATCATAAAACTTCTCCATTGAAGGAAATCCTTCAATTTTATAGTCACATTCCATACATGAAAAGTCAGTTGAATGAGTTTTAATCAATAGTATTTAACGATAATTTCGCAATTTTTCTTCACGGAAGAATTTCTCGTTCCTTCAAAACAGGTACAGCTGACAGAGAAAAATTCAGGGGACGGAATATATGGGGAAATACGTGTTACGTTGCAGTCAACTACTTATTGGAAAACAGGGAATATCTGGCTATGCCATTTGAAATTTCTTAGGCATTTGACAGAGTTTGACTTCATATAGATCTTCGCTCGTCGACTCGGATATGTTCGATATTCAATTGTTGATTCATACTAATTAGGATTAGAAATATTTGGAATGTGCTGATTCATACTGTGGATACTGACAAAACTTAAATAATTGTTATGGACTCATGTCGATAGGATAATAGGGTGAGTTAGTTATTAGTAAGTCGAGGTACCGTTCGGTCGCCTTAAATAGTGTTGACGTAGTCAGTATCATCATTGTTTCTGATGGTATCATCATCCCTGCTCAGATAACAGGCTTATAAATAGTGTACTGTACGGAAGACCTCTTCATCAGAAATAGTATCTGAAGTCACCAGAAATTTTAATGGTATTCTGAGGCCGCATAACCTCAACATAGCTTTTCGACATTTTCGTTCTTATTTTCTGTGAGGAATAAAAATCGTGCATAACTATGATAATCCTTAATGTTTGTTTCAATGATTACAGTTGTTTTCAGAATGACCTTTTTTGATGAACTTCAAACCAAGGTCTTACCATTTCGTTCAAATGATCAACGTTCTATTCTATTTATTTGTTCAGAACTATCATAGCTTTTCAGCGGCCGTTTTATTCGTTATCTGTTCCTCTGTTTCAGGATGATAGATTCAACCATGAGGTGGATAGCAGGACTGGATACAGAACGAAGTCTTTGCTTTGTATGCCCATCAAAGATACCAATGGTGATGTTATTGGTGTAGCACAGGTAAGTGAAGAGTTTAATAGTCTCATTCCACTATCGTCCTCAATTTAATTAGCAACATGTATTGGTTTTCTTCATTTCCTGAAAATGTATGAACTCTTTTGATCCAACGACACAGCCATATACATCATTAGAAACACAACAAATTTAACATTGTCATCGTTATGGTGATCTCTAGAAATTTATTTACTGTTGTATGTTGATTAATGATGACAAATCACAGAATTCTTAGAACTACTTGATAATATGTAGGTACCTCATGCATAAACACTGAGAAGGCTACGTTGGTATCGTCCTTTCATGTAGATGAAAAATATTTTTTTAAAAAATTGATTAAGTATCTAGAAAACTTTTTCAATAAGTATTCTTCAAATGAAAATATATGGCAAGAAAATATATACTTTCCTCTACTAGTGATACTTTTATTGTCACCTATTTAGGAGTTGAACTACTTTCAATTGTCATGGGTGACAAACTGAAGTAGTCAGATCTTATTGAACATTTGGGTGAAAACTTTACTTGCTACTGAAATTGGGTGGATTTGCTAGCCCTGCAGCATGCAAAACGATCATTGAACATTTCGATAAAAGAGTCGTGCGTATGTGCCAGCAAAATCGTGGATCGATATAGTATGTCATACATAAACCCAAGGCGGATATAGGATGGTGAAACAGCTTCCTATTAACAAGCACTAGAATAAACTGTAGACCTTTGCCTACTTGATTTCATACCGTAGTAATATTTCCTGAAATTAACAGAGATGGCGACATACCTTGTGTCGGTAAAACAGAAACTGTGCTTCTGTCATCTTTTTATCAGTTTCATATGTTCTAGATGAAAAAATGACTGAGAAGACTCAATATCAATATTTATTCCAGATTTATAGAAAATATATTGTTTAATGCCGTTTCAAGTCACGTCTGTCAGATGCGAACCACAGAAATACGTAAGCAACAGAAATCTTCTTCGATAATCGATCTTACTGCCATCTTCATTCAAGTAGCTGAAATATTACTACCTTCTCAAACGGTCTACAAGTTTTTCGCAGAAACAATTGAAGAGCTGTTTCACCATCCTATATCCACCTTGCATAAACCCTATATACTAAATATTTACATACATATAAACATTTACAATTTCAATTATAAACCTCTGGTATCTTTCAAAATTACTTCTTGAGTAAATTAATCATCTCATAGCTTGCTAAGTACACGGAGGCTGAAGAGATCCTATTTGGTTCAACTCAATCTACAATAAAATACAACTATGGTCTCGTTATTCAGATTCAACGAGTATTTTTGTATATATACGTATACTTTCTTTCCAATTGATTACTCACTCATGTTTATATCGTTTTTCGATCAGCATTTTTTGCCAATGACGCACGATGTGCTTTATTCGTTTCAGGTCATAAACAAAATTGGCGATCAACCTTTTACGAAGACGGACGAGGAAGTGTTTTCGAAGTACCTGCAATTTTGCGGCATCGGTCTGAGGAACGCGCATCTTTATGAAAAGTCGCAGTTAGAAATAAGGAGGAACCAAGTGCTGTTGGATTTAGCCAGGATGATCTTCCAAGAACAATCCACGTTGGAACACGTCGTCTACAGGATATTGTTGCACACGCAAGGACTCATTCAATGCCAAAGGGTACAGGTAAGAATTTTCGAGATATTATATATAGTTTGTAACGGCCCTCTTTTCTCACTATATCTATATGGTTGGACTATAGGTCAACAAATTCACTTCAGAGACCAGGAAACAAGAGAAAGATCCTCTTGGTATCGCCAACATCAAAAGCTGTATGCCTGAAAGGGCGGTATCCTTCTAATAATCTTTTGTTTGTGTTTTTTCCCCAAACTGGAAGACAGATAAAGAGTTGTCCAACTCGAGCAAATGCAGGAATACTATTCCTCGTAATTATATATCAATTGCATTACTACATGAAGTAATAAAAAACAATCAACATCGAGCTCATTTGAAGAGATCTAAAACCAATCAAATGAAAAACTCAAAGTCGGTCGACCACACAATATAATAAAATAACTTTATTGAATTGAATTTTTGCTGAATCTTCCACCTCAACTCACTATTTCTCATCAAAATTTTCATGCAACTTTTATTATATAAATTTCATAGGCATAAAAATTCATTGTTCTATGTCAACTGTACTTTCACAAGTCATTTGTCATATTTCAACCGTAACCATATAATTTTAAATTTTATTATTTCATGTCAATTCTTGTTAGTTGAATACTGACAACCATCAGTGGAGGATGATGTTCTTCAACTCCCCTTTGATTGTGATATTTAGTTTCTTTTGGTGGCTAAGCAAATTTAAACAATATGTATATTTGATATATGATTGATTTCCGGCTATCCGATTTTTGGCATTGATATGGTTTATACCTTTTCCTTTGAATTTGATTGTAAGTATTTAGGCACACCATTTTGTTATTTAGTATTATTTCTCCTATTACAGATTACTTACTGTGTCTGATGATGGCTGTTGAGCCGAAACTATAGTTACACCCACTTGTTCATTATTTTATTATATTGTGTGGTCGACCGACTTTGAGTTTTTCATTTGATTGAATTCAAATTGGGCCACTTTGAGAATGGATGATTTCCATAACTAGATCGAAAACCGTCTACGACCAACTAATGGCTTTCATCACCAGAAACCATAAAGAGATTAAATAGAAATTTCTTTGTGTCCATTAAAAACACGGATAATTTTGGGTGTTTCATCAGAAATGTATGAAGCATTATAGTCCAAAAGCTCGTGATAAAAGAGGTACGGAGTTTTGGAAATGTTTATACTATATAAACAGTGTAGATAAACATACAGTTAAGGTACCAGGAAACCTGGATCCTGCTGCTCTTTAGAAGTTTTGAACAACTTGTTTCACTGAAATGTTTTGTCAAAGCTGAAAATCAGCTTATGAGAAGTCAAAATAATAAGACACTGGAATTCAAAGTCAGAAAGTGCAATACTGATCTATGACATCTAATTCATGATGTTAACTGTTAGACTTCGCTACAATAGAACCTGCTCAGTCAGCAGTCTTGAAATGAAAATCGCGGGAGCATTTTTATTCATTTCTTTTTCACCCAACTGAATCAAGAATCGTTCAATCCAATAAACACGCCATGTAGTGTTGACGGTGTCTACTCTGATATAATACAGCTAACAACGACGGTGTTTCATGATCGATGCTAATCGAAAACCACTGATGTATGATTGTTTTAATTGAACTGTGGATTTTTCAAACTAGTGGGATCCCTCTTGCCTCACTAGTTGACACTTATTATTTGATTTATTTAAGGAGGTTATTCTTGGACCCATTTTTGAAAAAAACTTCATATATCCTGAAGGCTTCAAATGTAATACGAGTTGTACGCTAAACTATAAAGATCAAGTGACCAGATTTGCTCACAAAGAGACAAGGATTTGAAAAAAAAATAATTTTCACTACCTACAAGAAATATTATCTAGTTCGAATCCCGCAGTTCGCCACTGGCAGGAATGAAAAATCATTACAGCAGAAAATGCTTCATCATTCATAGAGTATATCACAAAGATATTTTGGTCCATACCAAAGTTATCTTTTAGTTCAAAAATTAAGACAAACGTTCATATGCCATGACGAAATTTTTTTCAAAATGGCCCTGAAATAACCTCAAGTATTAGCATTTTATCAAAAACCACCCTGTGTACAGTGTGTCTCACTTTTCATAAAAGCAATACCGTAATTATCGAGATAGAAATATGAAACACAGAGTTACACAGTAGGTCAAATGGGCAAAAAAATTGCGCAATTAATACATGTTGGAAAATTTCAAAAATATTGTTTACTTCCGGAGATATTAAAAAAAAATTAACGGTTTTATTTTTATTTTTTTCTGTAGATATTCGAGAAGTTTTGGAAAAACCAGAGCCACTTTCTCATTGTCATCTATAGCTTTATGGCGTGCACTCAATCTCCTTACAATGTTTCGTTTCGAAGAAACCATCAATAATTTTTTTTTAAATAGCACGAAAAAAAGTCAAGCCTGGACTACATAGCATTTTTTTCAGAAAAATGTTGCATGTACTTTGTACAAACCTGGTAGGTACGACATAGCATTTTTTTCAGAAAAATGATGCATGTACTTTGTAATATTGAATGAAAAAACTGCCAAAGGCTATAGTACATAAATCATTAAGCAATTCTCGAACGTTTTCGGCAACATTGTCATTATCAGGAGAAATTATCTTGTCAAAAATCTGTTCAAAAAGTCTGGTTAGGAGGTGAATATTTCATCAACATCTAATTTGTAACGGGGGAGCATTACCATGACACTTGTGAATTGAAATGTCATCCTAGTAATCTTAGGGGTCTCCACTATAAAACGGAAAATAATAATAGTAAAACAGAATTTTTTATTGCGAATGCAACGACGTTACGGCACAATTTGTTTTCTCATGTTTTTATTCAGAATCAATTATTTTCAAGTTTTTAATATAATCTGAAATTGAACTAATAAAATGAAAAATAAGAAGGCAAAAATTATTGTTGAACATCGTAAATAGAAAGTGATATAGCAAATGTTCGAACTGATTACCTCCAGTTTGTAGACATAAGTATGCCCGTCTCAATGTGGATCCCATACTGTTCATCCATTAATATCATATTATTTGTGACCATTAAAGATGAATGAATTATCATAAAATGATGATTGTTTACTCATTTATGACACTTCTTTTTTACAATCGTTTATACAACAAGATTTAAAATATCTTGATTATGATTCATATTTCATTATGAGGTGACTCAATATCAATATAATTTATAACAGATATTTTAAAGTCCTTTCACTTTTTAGCATACCTACCTATATTTCAAATGTAACTAGATTTTATTATACCTATCTATCAAATCTGATTGAAGGTCATTAACTTATTGCTTTTTGTTTTTCTAGAATCTCTGATTACTACAGTATCAGTTGTTGAAATATAAATTGATGACTTATTGGCTACCAAAACTTCTTCAAGCAAAAAGTGGAAAAGTATTCCATTTAATCTTCAATCTAAATACTTCAATATATGGCAGACAGTAAAAGATTCAACACTGCCATTGGATCATGGAAATGCTGCTATTGTTCTTCCATTCAAATTTTGTACAGCTACGTTCAAGATGTTTCTTTTGTCATTTGGTATTTGGTATTTAAGATTCTCGATGAATAAATGAAACAATAATATGTCCTGTTTATTTCAGATTCTACTAACCCATCAAGATTCAAGTGCAAGTTTTTCGAGAGTTTTCGATTTTGAAGAGAGCGATGTTAACATCATTGAATCCGGAGAATCTAGAACAAGGTGAATATTCTAAAAAAGTCAATTTTATTGTGAAAAAAATATTTACTACGTTTTAGTAAAAGTTGGCATTTTCAAGTTATGTAAATGAGTGAATTTTCTATTATATCGGCAGTTTATTGCAATGGTTCTGTTTCTCTTCGTTTTTATTCATCGTAACCTTTATCCATGCTGTCGAAAAAAAATGGTAGAAACATTATTACCGAGTTCCGGTGTAGCAATTGCAAATATGCCTTTTTAATGTTTCGGTTGAAATTACCAACATCATAATTAAATTTCTTTCAATCGCTATTATTGCTTCTAGAAGAAGGCGTATATGTACCTATTCAACCTTTTTCAATTTCCAGAAGAATAATTTGGTTGAACTGAAGCAAAAAGGGTTCGAACAGCTATCTTAGAAATACAAGAAACTCCTCAAAAAAAAAACGATTCTTCAAAGCATACCTTTGCTTCGTAGTATCAGGTAGTACATATAATGTTTTCGAATAAACGTCGATCAATCGGTTGAATTTTATACCTCGTTTCAGCGTCATCAGTCTTATTAGCTTCGAAGTATTGAAGAATGTTTTGATAAAACAGGCGTAATTTAGTTGTATCGTTAATCGCGGTACAGGTGTACCATGGTAAACAATGTATTCACGCTACTTAGCATGCGTTGCAATGCTATTCCAAGAAATTGACTTTCAATTTTGTTTACTGAAATACGACGTCTGATGCGCGTAGACAAGAAAAGCGGGAAGTGTTTTTAGCAGGCCACATACATCAGCTGGCCATGTGAGATGGATGAATATTCCAAATGCGATCCACACACTATTAGCGATTGTTCCTGTAATAATAAATGTTTCGATTGGTTTGTGACACCTGTTTACCAACTTTGATGGTGTTCCGAATGATTAATATACTTCAGGCAATTTTACTTTTTGTGCCGCGCACATTCATGATATTTTCTTTCTCAGATTCGAGGTCTAAAGACAGTTCGTGATGACTTTTTTTTCAATGTTTGAGGTGTTTGAGGTGTAGATCAAAATATCTTGTCGTCTATCTTGTTGACATAGTCGAAAAATTCAACCTTTTCGAATAGTTTGGTATCACAAAACGAATAAAAATATTCATTTTTATGTTCCGAGTGTCCCAGCAAAAATGAAACAAGCTCAATCAAAGAAACGACACAGTGTCGAAGATAGGAGATAATGTAAACAATGTTTTATAATATGTTTTCAATTATTGTTACTAGACTTGTTTACGCTGGAACAGCTTGTATATGAATTAGTTTTGTTACTTCAATTTGACCAGATCAAAAATATTAACACAAATATTGGTTGAATATACGGAGAATAGAAAGTAAATAATAATACTGACAAATTATACCTATATGAAATAGATGAAGAAACCTTGCAATGCTGCATTACAAAATAAACGAAACATATAATATGCACTGTCATACTCGAAACATGAAAAAATACATAAACATACACATAATTATCACAATCCCGACATTTGTGATATATCAGTAGATTCATGACCGATTTCTTGAATGCTCTCCATATTATTTGTTACCTTAAATATCATCTTATTTCATGCATATTGAAGTGTTTTGGTTACTTCATTTAAGGTATTTGCAGGTAAATATTACGGTTCTGCCTGGTATTATTAGATATACCTTCGGGTTACATTTTTTGTGTTTTTGTGAATCAAGCATACCACTTACTCAAGGATGAAATGCACACTACATTAAAGATCCAGATTTGTACAAAGAGCTATCTTGGTAATTGGTCCTGCACAAATACTTTCTCGATCTCTAAATGATCACTTTCATCATGCATACAATTAGTTAGTGTATGAGGTATTATATCTGAAAAAAATAGAATGGAAAATTATTCCATCACTGACCTCTATGACGATTTTTTCAATTATTATCAGAAATTTCAACTGCGTGGTGTTTAATTTTCAGTCCGATGGAAGGAAGATTTCCAATCAACTTGGGAATTACCGGACATGTAGCAACCACGGGGGAGGTGAGTTTCCGTTTTTTCCGAAGAACATGGAATCCACATAGGAATACACTTCCATATCACAATCCTAGCGCAGATCTTCATAATACGGTCAACAGATGGCGTAGTTGATGCGCTGTGTTCCATGCTCTGACTGTGACGTCAGCGACGCGTTGTGGCTGAAGCAGTCAGCAAAACTTAAGCTCTGCGCTAGAATCGGTATAGCTGTAGTACTTCATTATTCTTGAATTCATTCGATGAATTGTCATCAAGGTACATTAAAAAAGATTGAGAATTCTTCGAATCAAATATCGTTTGTTTTTCTTTTGAAAATCTTCAGAGGAAGTAATTTGAGTTCAAAGGGTATACGGTTCTGTTCTACAAGCAAAATTTTGATACGAGAACGAGCCACGAAAAAGTTCTGCGTTTGGGTGCTGTCAATTGATTTTCAAATCTTAGGTTCAGATTGTGTAATCCATTCTGATAATTTTCTGAATAGGTAAGGCTTACCTGGCTTACTCATTCCGCGTGGTGGTTATGACAAAAGCTTTGAAATGAACTGTAGATAAAATACCATTTTCTTCTTCGATTTTCAAAAAATGCTGCTCAATATCAGTAGAAATCTCCATCGCACCGTTCAAACCAATATTCAGTATCAGTTTCGGTTGTCGTTTGCCAGACTGTGAACCTCATCGACGTCTACGAGGACTCCCGCTTCGACCCCGAGGTCGACCACAACACCACCTTCCGCCACAAGACGGTCCTCTGCATGCCGATCAAGAACTCGCGCGGCCTCATCATCGGCGTCATCCAGCTGATAAACAAGTTCAACCGGCTGCCGTTCACCAAGAACGACGAGAACTTTGTCGAGGCGTTCGCCATCTTCTGCGGAATGGGCATCCACAACACCAGGATGTACGAGGACGCCACAGCCGCCATGGCCAAGCAGAATGTCATCCTCGAGGTACGTCGAAAGCAACGTCGAAACCATGATGAAATTGAGACCTGGTGGCGCTACTCTCTGTTTAAGCAGAAAAATCCTTGATTTGGAACAACTGCATTTCAGCTCGTTATGTGGGGTTCTCTTATAGAACAAGTAAAGGCGGTACCGTCGAGAGATATCTAAAAACCATGTTCGATACTTATTCGCTACAAACTCGTTGAAAAATGTCTACTCGGAATTGTTAGAAACAATTGGACGTCACATGCAGTAACCTGTAAATTTGGTAGAAAACGTGGCTTCACCTAGCGAGATTTACCCACGCAATGTCACGTTAGACGTGCTCATCGAAGTAGGTAGGCGAAATCAAGAGATTCGGGAAGTGTATTCACATCTCTGTCGAAACGTACATCCAATTGACCATATCGAACAGCTTTCGGTGGCAGCTTTTTGTGCACGAGGTTAGCACGAATCTGTCATCAACGTCAATAGTCATAAATGTCAGTTGTGCAGATTAATTCAAATAAACCCACCAAATCATTATTATTTTTCTATTTATATATAAACGTTTCAAACCAGGATATGGAAACAATCGAATCGAAATGACAGTTTTGATATTTATGACAGTTTGGTACCAACCCTAGAACGCTAAGAAGCTGCCACCAATAGCTATTGGATATGGTCAATTGATCGTTCGACTATGAACCGGATTTATTATGTAATGTAACGTACTTTCCGCTAATATAAACTCATTTTTTTACAGCCGGTTAACAAAGTAGCCTTTGACAATTTCAAATGTCAACAAAAATTTGACGTTTCCCGGGAAATGTCATTTCTTGACAGCATTTGCGCTCGTAAGCATAGGTAGGTACTTATATTTTTATTTTATTTTATTTTATTTTATTTTAGTTTAATACGGGCAAACCCAATTAAAAAATATTACAAGATATACATTATGTGAGTAATACAAAAACAGACACAACATATATGATATTGATAATATTGAAGACATTAAAAAGATAAATGGAAAGTAAAAATACAAGTACAGTCAGTGTAAAAGTGGAAGATAAAATGACAAGATGGTCACTGACACAGTTGATTTTTAAACTTATGAAGAGGCGTTGAGAAGATGTCAATATCGAGGGAATTTGCCGCTCTAAGGGATCTTGGGATATAGCTGAAGTAAGCAATGTTGGTACGATGGTAGGGAATATGAAAAGTAGCTACCTGTCTCGTAAGGCGAGTGGGGACTACTAAACTGATTTGAGAAAGTAGATCAGGACAGTCATATTCACCATTTAATATCTTGTAAAGAGTCAATAGATCTCGCTGATTACGTCTATTCTCCAAAGATGGAATATTGAGATAACTCTCAATTGAGGCATAATCACTAAAGAAATTAGATTTGAAAGAAACATATCTAAGAAAGCTTTTTTGAACACGATCAATCTTGGATATCTGGGTTACATAATGTGGTGACCAGACAGAGGAACAATAATCGAGGTGAGTTCTAACAAGTGTGCAATATAGGATTTTGATGGCACTCAGACTAGTGAAGTCACGAGTTGTCCTCTTAATAAATCCCAACATTTTGGTAGACCTGTTGACAATGGAGGTTATGTGGTAAGTGAAGGTTAGGGATTCGTCAAGAATTACTCCAAGGTCCCTGACACGGTCGACAGCGTCCAGGGGTTGTCCATTGATGGTATAATCGAAAATGACAGGCTGATGGGATCGAGTGAAACGTATGATATGACATTTGTTTATGTTTAGGCCCATACCATTTGTTAAGCACCAAGTAGCAAGTCTGCAGATATCGCTCTGTAACTCAGCGGCGTCATCAACACAATTCACAATACGATAGAGCTTTAGGTCGTCGGCGAATAGTAGGGCATTACTGTAGTGGAAGCATGAAGTGATGTCATTAATGAACATGTTGAAAAGTAAGGGGCCAAGATGTGAGCCTTGGGGCACACCCGAGGTTGCAGGAAATTCAAAAGAATAATGGTGCTTGAATCTCACTATTTGGTATCTGCCTGTCAGATAATCGACAATCCACTTCAGAATCGCTCCACCGAAACCATACCTACTGAGTTTGTGGGTTAGAAGCCCATGATTAACCCTGTCGAAAGCCTTGGAGAAATCGGTATAGATGGAGTCGACCTG
Source organism: Chrysomela aeneicollis (assembly GCA_029955515.1). Taxonomy (NCBI): domain Eukaryota; kingdom Metazoa; phylum Arthropoda; class Insecta; order Coleoptera; family Chrysomelidae; genus Chrysomela; species Chrysomela aeneicollis. The sequence goes on along the minus strand of JARUHQ010000018.1, from coordinate 3,128,163 downwards.
ACTACCCCTATCAAGAGCTTTAGACAGAGTATTGGTATAGGTGATCAAATTGAGTTCAGACGACCTTCCGGATGAAAAGCCAAACTGGTTGGAGATCAGTAGCCCTGAGCAGTCAAAAGTCATATAATCTGTAACGATGCTCTCGAACAATTTAGGGATTGTACTAAGAATTGAGATTGGACGATGGTTACTAATGTCAGATTTATTACCTGATTTATATATGGGTGTTATGTAGGAAAGCTTCCAGTAGTCTGGAAAGATACCTGTATCCAGGGATTTGTTGAAGATATGAAATAGTGGTCTAGACAATATATAATTACAATTTTTAAGAAGAATGGGGGGAATAGCGTCGGGCCCCGGACCCTTTCTAACATCGAGATTGCTTAGCTTCTCAAATATGGTGGAGATAGGGATATGGTAAAAGCAAATGTTGAGTTGAGCGTCGATGTTACAATCATTGCGGTTTAGGATTTGATCGGTATATACTGAGGAAAAGTGGCGTGCAAACAGATTAGCGACTTCAGTGCCGGAAGAGGCAACGGAATCGCCAAGAAACATTTTATCTGGCAAAGTAGAGCCTGACCTAGCGCCGTTTACAAAATCCCAGAAGGCCTTGATGTTATCCCCGATATTGACCTCAACACCACTGATGTAATTGGAATAACATTCTCTAGATAGAGCCTTACAACGAGCTCTAAGCTCTCTAAATACTGAGTAACTTTCATGAGATCTAGTAGTTTTATAAATGTGATGTGCGATCCTCTTCTCCTGAGTCAAATGCCTAAGCTGTGGGCTGAACCAAAAGGGAAAAACGAACTCATTCTTCTCTTACTTGATGGATGGATGGGATGGAAATTGTGATGAATTATCTAACACACCTCCTGATATAGGAGAAAGTTACAACTGTAAACCTCCTACCAGAGAAATCGAGGAAAAATGTGAATTATATAATATGATGTATTCATGACATGGTACCACCAATCAAAGAAGGTGGATAAGTATTAATTGAAAAAACGTGTTACTGGATTATTTTGGATAACAATAGAATATTTACTGAAATTTAAGAATTTCCCAATTGCATATAGGTACGTACCTACCTAGTTTGAGGAGCATTATTATATATTTCTTGGTTATTAGGTACTTATTATATGTGTGATATTCATAAACAGATATGTATTAGAACTGCTTTTGTAGAGAGTGTCTTGCCGGTCTCGAAAGATAAACTCGCTTTGTCGAGTGGCAATATTTGCATTTTGAATACACAAATAGCTGATGACGCTGTGTTTCAATAACTGAAATTCGAAAGAAAAGGGTCTTTTCGCGAATGTCACACAAAAGAACATTCTGCGCAATTGCCATGTTCATGAAATAACTTTTGTTATGATATTTCGGAAATTATAATTAATATTAAGGTACTTGCGGCACGTTAACTATCATTCGCTTATTCGTAATATGAATTGATATAATGTAGTCAACGATATTAGGTATCATTGTCTTTAACGTAAGTATGTTGATTTCATTAGAAAATCTCGTGGAACCGTCCAACGATTTTCAAAATTTTCTTGCTCTTTCATCAGCTGTCATCCAAAATTTTGTTGTTTGGAGATACACTATCAACGTGTTTATCAATATCATACCAATCTCATATTTCATCTACATAAATTTGCGTTTCAGGTTCTTTCCTACCATGCCACAGCGAGTGTTGAGGAGGCGCAAAGATTGAGGGTAAGCCCAAAGGTGAAGTATTTACTCAATTTGGAAATGTTGAATGCATTTTGTCGCGTAAAATTTGTGCTAACATCACCTGCTAATGCTTTATGAATTCAGATGAGATGTTGCTTTACATAACAATAATTATTTGTACCATTGGATATGTTCCTATCCTTATCACAGTCGAGTTCTTGTTCCAGTATTATTGTAACCCAAGATCATAAATATTTCAATCTGAGAATCCTATGAAATCCGATCATATTCCTGGTTTATAGAAGACAAACCTTTCAGAACCCATTCCATAATATGAATACTCAGGGGTTCTAATAAATATTCATATGAGTAGGAAACTTCTATCACTTATTGAAATGTTGTTGCAATGTCCTAATGTGAGCTTCTGAATGTATTTATCTTTCTATATCAAGTAACATTCATGTTAGGTATCAACCCCATCCTTCACAAAACTAATTTTCATAATTACGATTTGAGTTATTATGATTAATTACTATAGTTTTCGAGATAATTAACCTGAACTAAAATTTGACCTGTCGTCATCTCAGTAGGAAAATGTCACAATAACACTATGAATAATTGACAATACACAATAATTCGTTTGATTCGACAAGGTAACTATTTGTTTTTGAAATTCTACGACTCCAATTGCTGGATAATGATATATTTCTAAATATCTTGACATTTGGTACGTTATTTTATGTCGCTTCTACCATACCATAAATATTTGAATAATTTGCAGTTATGAGATATTATCATTGTCGATGTGAAATTCGATTCGACTATTAGCTGACTTTATCTTGCAATAATATAATTATTGCTACAGGTTATTGATTTTCCGAAATATCTTGCCTACTCTTCAATTATGTGCTAAAATTTTTCATAAATTTTTACATTTCATTGAGGTGCTAGGATATTCTGCTTTCTGACATTGTATACGCCAGAAACTTTGCCGCACTGTTGAAATGATTCAATATTCTATAATGCATATACATTATGAAACTGATTAATTTTCGTAATTTTTGCATGATCCTTTTTGATAGTTTGGTAAAATAATCGGAGGTAATACCACAAGAGCTCAGATTCAACCAGCTATTTCTGGGTTTTCGAATACATACTTTTATTGGCGATTCAACGAGAGCTACGCTCTCATGATTTTGTCAGAAACATCAGATCGGATTGAATTACCTATATAAAAGTAAGCATAAGAAACCCGCCGTAAAAAATATCCCGCTAAATTTGAGGTCACGTTGTATTTGGCAAGACAATTCCATGAATAGCAATCCCAGTTCGATTAAACTTTATTTAACGAATTAAAAAAACAATAAGAAGGAGAATAAATATTTCTAGATCTCGAAATACTTACTGGATTATTATTTGCTGTTTAATTATGTTTTTGACATTTATAATTGTGAGTGGCATTGTCGCTGGTATACATGCTATAGGTACCCATGTAAACGTACATAAACACCAACTGGTATTACTATAGGTGTTAGACATACAGTGTGAGGCATCGAAACCGAAACAATTTGAATATGGAAAGTATCAAGTTTGTGGTTGCCTTGGACAGTCCGAAGGATTGATATTAAGGTACCAAGAATAGCTCCAGTCAAGTTCGGATTATCGATAACACAAACTTGACTCTTGACTCTGATTGGTCTATCAAGTTCGGTGTTTTCAGCTTCGTTCCCAACATCCTTGACAACCTACAACGCAAGATGGCGATGTTCAAGTGCGCCATGAAAATGAAGTTTTATGCAACCAACCTAACAGACTCCGTCTAATTGGGAATGCGACGTTGTCGGCTGTTGTAATTTAGTTGTTGAGTCCGGGTATTCTATTGAATTGGTAGAAAAACAATAATAATTGTAATGAGTGATATCGTTTCAGTAATTTGTAATCAATTTTTCAAGTCGACATCCGATAAGATTCAAAATCGTGTTTTCGAGATCAAAATTCAGAATTTCAAGATGGCGGACTCTTGTGATTATGGTCCAATTCGATTCAAAATTGGTACAAGTATATGGGTTCTCGGGGTCTGAGATTATAATTTTTTACCAAAATTTATGAACTCGAGATGGCGGCTCCAAGATGGTTTTATGGTTTTGTACTTATGTTCAGATTCGATTTAAAATTGATATGTAGGGGTTTTCCTCTGGGTTTTCGGAGTCGAAGATTATGAATTATTTATCAAAATTTGTGAATTCAAGATGGCGGACGAATTTTGTACTTATGTTCTGATTTGATTTAAAATTGATATGTAGGGGTTTTCGGAGTCGAAGATTATGAATCATTTATCAAAATTTGTAAATTCAAGGTGGCGGACGAGTTTTGTGCTTATGTTCAGATATGATATAAAAATTTGTATGTTGGGGTTTTCGGGGTCAGAGATTATAAATTATTCGTCGAAATTTGTAAATTCAAGATGGTGGTCAAGATTTGTGATTACAGCCGCCATCTTGAACTTATAAATTATGATGAATAAGTCATAATCTCCGACTACAAAAACCTCAATATACCAATCCTCAATCCAATCGGACCATAATCGCAAAAATCGTCGCTATCTTGGAGCCGCCATATTGAATTTACGAATTTTGAAAATCACTTTCTAATCTTCAATTCTAAAAACCTCCTTATACCAATTTTCAATCGAATTGGACCATAACACAAATCTCGTCCACCAACTTGGAGCCGCCATCTTGAATTTATGAATTTTGACAAAAAATTCATATCCTTCTATACTCAAGAACCTCCACATACAAATTTTTTATCCAATCGGACCATAATAACAAAACTCGTCGATATCTTCGAGAAGCCACTTTTTTTGTAATACATGTTCTAGACATTATTGTCACCAGAATTATTAACACTCACCAAATTTCTGGTGAATCGGACAACTAGAAGTAGGTCGGAATTCACTTGCGAGAATAACAGAACTCGAGTAAAAACATGATTTGCATATCACAAAACCCCCAGATTTGAATCCGAAAACTTTTCCGTCATATTGATTTTTGACAAAAAAAAAATCATAACTTCCGATCCAAAAAAACCTATATACAAATTTCGAAATAAAATATTATAAAAAATCACAAAACCTTTCCGGCATCTTGCATATTCATCATTTAATAATCGTTAGATCGTATTGTATTGACGTGTTGACGACATTCAGATATAATAAGACGAAATTGAATCGTACACACATAACCCGAAATTGAATGAATTGAATAATGTTACGAAAATATCAATGGAGTTGAAGATCTGGCAACTCCTGGTATGATTTACAATGACTCTGTATGATTTTAGTGCAATTGCCATCTTGCTGTCAGTAGCTGAACTGAAGTACGTCATAAAATGGACCGGAACGCATTAAATCACGTATTAACTTTGTCATGTTCATCCTGAAAAATGGATCGTTTTTCTCCAACTTTTCTGTTTTGATGCATTCTTTATACTCTGAGTGATGCCATTAACTAATTCATGATCATCAAATATATTTCTAGAACATAATTTTCGACCACTCAAATAACCTCAATATTGATCAGTTTTGAGATTTTTTTTCAGAATATTCATCCATTTTTGGGAGTTGCCATGGGTCAAACGGCATGTATTGATCCTTCATCTATCTCTGTAGCAAAAATCATTTCATTTACTCCTACCATTCGTTCACTGAACATGACAAAGCGAGCCGCTGATAACGGTTCAAAATTGTCCGTTGCGACTCCCACCTTAAACGTCAAATAAGTCTGTTTTTTATCTCATAACTCAACTGAGTTGCTTGAAGGACTCGTGGTGTTTTCAACCAACTCAGTTTCTTAATTATGGAACAAATCAACAGACTTATCACGAAAATCCAATCACTTGTGGTATTACTACTGAAAATCAACCTGTTTGGTCATCTTAAGATATTCGATATTTCGTATGGTGCCGCACCCTGTATGACCCTCTGAATGATAAAATCACTCTTTTTTATGTTTCAGACGTTAAGGATACCGTCCAACGCAAAATTTAGACTTCTTGACTTTGCCTTTGACGACATTCATATGAAGGATGATGAAACCCTCAGTGTAAGTAAAATAGGAATAGACCATTGACGGTAGATTTATGCAGATGTTTTAAGTCGAAAGTTTTAAGTCTTAAGTTTTGAGTAACAAGTCATAAGAAGTTCATCCACTGGTTTTCAATGTAACCATTTATACAGTTGTCATAAGTTTCAAGTCCTAAGAAAAGTTGGCAAACATTCATCTCTTACGACTTGAAACTCAATCAATTGATTTGCGCATGCCCAGAGTCCATCTCCAACATAAAGACATTTTATTGTTTTCAGGCCTGTTTGAGAATGTTCCTAGACTTGGATCTGGTGGAGCGATTTCACATAGACTACGATGTCCTGTGTAGATGGTTGCTGTCGGTAAAGAAAAATTACAGGGACGTTACGTATCATAATTGGAGGCATGCATTCAATGTGGGGCAGATGATGTATTCCATATTACTCGTAAGTTATTTTCTTGAATCTTAATTTCTATCAACATGGTTCCATTTTATTTGAAAAATATTTCCAATAAACATGCAGTCAACTAATTCGACCGTATATGAATTTTGTAGTTTACCGATTTTTACTAATTTTGGGAACTGTGAAGAAGTGAATCAATGTTATCATGCCTTTCAAGTTTTCGAGAAGAAAATAAAAAGTAATAATAAACCAGCTGACCTGGTTAGCATATTATATGCTCAGAGAGCATTTATTCAATATACCTACAAGAATTTTATACCGATCTAATGAATCGATCCAATCGATCCCAGTATGAAAATGGGCTGTGCGCTGACATGCTTCCTCCTTGACAGTATGACAGATTACTCCTGGCAATATACTTCTTCTATTTCTTCTTGAAATCGGTTATGTTATCAATCGAACAATAGTGGCATAGCCACATGATATGGAACAGTGAATTTTACAGGAATAAGGGGTATTTCGTTCCATCTAGAATTAGTTCGGATTCCACTATAAGAGTAGGTCTCGCTCCGCTGAAGTTTCGACTTTCGGGAAGTTGCTTCAAAGTAGCGATAAACAAAAAAATATTGATGTTCCCAAATCCAGTTATTGGTATTTCATCTAGTCTTGCTAAACAAACTCTGAAGATATGTACTGCATAATATGAAATGATTTCAACTTGTTTCAATATTTATTAGTATTGGCTCAATCGAAACCCGGGAAAACCAACGAGTATTCGGTTCTGAATAACTCCTTTTTGTTTCTAACAATTCCATGGAAGCGCATCTATTATTGTTGTATATGATAATCCAAAGTTATGAGCTAATCTTCCATTGTTTCAAATCAAGGATTTGTCTGCTGGAACAACTGAGGAGTGGGACCACAAGGTCCTATTTTCCAGCTATGAAATGTTCATTCGCCTCCAATATCATTATTGTGAAGATGGATGGATCATAATAATATCGAAGAGAATTTTCTTGTGGTCGATCATTCCAACATATCATCATCTCTCATATGTCTATCCTCCCACCCGGCACTTATTTTACCAATAATATTTTTTGTTATGATGTTCATTGACAAATAAACGATTGAGTTCGAAAATAGAAATGTGCATTTAGTATGTCATTTTAAAATAATAATGAGTATATATATACCTACTCGAATAAAATTCGATCATATACTGCAAAATTTCAGGTAGCTTTAGAAATTTCGTTCACCTTCATCAATTTCGAATTATTCTTACAGGCCACCAGATGGTGGGAGCATTTCGGAACCATAGAGTGCCTGGCATTGATGGTAGCCTGCTTATGTCACGATTTGGACCACAGGGGAACAAATAATTCCTTCCAAATTAAGTACGAACATTATTTGATTATTCAAATCCAACACTTCAAGATCTTGATATAGCCCAATTAAAAGAACATAAGAAGTATGGGAAATAAACATGATTTTTCAGAATCCATTCGCCAATCGCCCAACTGTATTCGACTTCTACGATGGAGCACCATCATTTCGATCAATGTTTGATGATCCTGAATTCCCTCCATCTACTCTCCAAACTGACTGCTGAAGAGCATTCTCGAGTGATCAGGGTGTTAGAGGATGCCATATTAGCTACGGATTTGGCAATATATTTTAGGTGAGTACAAAAATTTCAAACTGAATTTTTAAGACGATGTTGACCTACGACTTAAGATCATTATATTGTTTGATGGCCTTTGCTTTTTTGAATCAAGTACTGTGATGCAATTATTTAAACAAAAATGAAATATCACCGGAATTTCAAAGTAGTTGAATTGAATTGTCGGATTAGAGTCAAAAAACATCATGTGTAAAGTGAAGACTTTCTACCATCCGATACTGATTAATTCATCAGTGCAGAATAGTCAACCAAGTGGAGACCCAAAAGATCTCCACTCGAAGCGGTGCCTGTCCCAATGCAATCCCCATCGAGCTATCAGCCATTCCCATGTTATGTGATATGGACACTTTGTTTCTGGAGAGTTTCTTTCTTCCTTCGGGTGATTCCTAGTGTCTCCTAGTGATGGGGATTGCATTTGGACAGGCACCACTCGGTTGAATACCCTACAATGATGAGGGCCAATAATCCGCGTGCCTGTCTTGATGTGAACTTTGTCACTTCTTAGGAAGAAAGATACATTTTCAATCCGCATTCACAGTGTGAATCGGTTCATGGATTATGAGCAGATATAATTCAATGTTTGGTGTGGTATGTGCCAGGAAAGTAGTTGTTTTCTGTTTGTGGTCTAACAGATACTCGAATTCGAACTGTGTTTGATATTTTTAATTGGATTTAGACTCCTTAAGGCTATCATTATCATCTCAAAATGGAAATTGATGATGGCATTGGCAGTATTGACAGTCCTCAATACCTTCTGCATGAATTGTATCATTTTTCTTTACGATTTGAATCTTAAAACTAAAAACTGAAGACTTGAAAGAATAGAATAGAATCTTTATTTGACCAAGTTACAAAATTAATATTGTTTTCGGCAAGTCAATTTTAGCAAAAAAAACAGATAAAATTGTATAACTACAAAAAAACATGTACATTCAAAGATGAAATAAAACATGTAGGATTCAATTTTGTCGTTCAAATTCAACAAATGGTGCGTGGAAAAAGTCCTCAACTGTATAAAAACAATGAGACAAGATATGTCTTTTAATTGTGGATTTGAATCTTTCAATATTTTCTAATGACTTGATACTCCTAGGTAAGTGATTGAATAAATTCAAATCTAAAGAGTTCTTAATCGATTTTGTGAGCCTGTGGTGAGGTAATCTCAAGTGATCAGCATTTCTTGTCGAATAGTTATGGACATCTGCATTTGTCTCTAGGTTGGATCTGTTTTTATTGATTTCTATTAATGAAACAAAAATATATAATGATGGAAGTGGCATAATATTTAAACTTCTGAAAATTTCTCTACAATGGTCTCTGTATCCAGCACCGGCCACGATTCGCAAACGGAAAATGTTGTTAGCATGACAAGAGTTACCCCACAGCAATGTACCGTAACTGAGATGAGAATGAAAGAGAGCGAAATAACATGATCTCATAGTTTGTTTACTCAAATTGCGTAGCACGAATATGGAGCTTGAGAGTTTTCGGCATAGCTGTTGGACATGACAGGACCAATTTAATTTATCATCGATAACTAATCCAAGCAGTTTCACGCTATGACCTTGAACAATGTTCGTGTTCGTTGAAATAATGAGATTCTGCGTTTTATCATCGTTAAGTTTAAGATTATTTGAAGTGAACCAATTTCTAGCTCGAGTAGTTGTTATAAGACTGTTTAACTTCAGATCTTTTATATTCGTGCTAGTATCGACCAAAGTTGTGTCATCCGCAAAAGCAACACAAGTCTTGGGATACATATTGTGAAACAAGTCATTCACATAGATAATGAATAAAAGAGGTCCTAACACAGAGCCCTGCGGTACTCCATGTAAGACAGATCTATAATCAGACGATGAATTGTTAATGCTCACACATTGTTTTCGATTTATCAAGTATGATCTAAAGAAATCGAGCGGTAATAATAATAATAATAATATAATAATAATAATAATTTTTATTCTCCAGAAGGACAATACAAGTATTGTATAGGAGTAGTCGTTCGTCTAAATTAAATAAAGGCCTTGAAGAGATCACATAATGTAACTGATACACTTTTGCCACTCTCCAGACCTTCCACTATGTCACTCACTATCTTGAAAACTGCTTGGGTTGTACTACATTTTTTCTGAACCCAAATTGGCATTTGTCAATGAAATTGTTGGATTCCATATACGTCATGAGTCTTGATTTTAGAATTATTTCAAAATGTTTAGAGAAAATTGGGATTATTGAAATTGGACGGTAGTTGTCGATTTTGGCAACGTCGCCTTTCTTAAACAGGGGTATAACTTTTGTTAACTTGAACACATCAGGAAAGTATCCGTCACGTATACATGAATTGAAGAGTAATGCTAGTGGGCGAATCAAAATATCTGTCAAGTTTTTCACAATCTTGCTATTCATATTGTACACGTCAGTACAAGAGGAATTTTTCAATTCAGCGATAGCTTCAGTCACTTCATTTTCAGTGATGGGTTCGATGAAAAATGATTTACAAGGAGTATAAATGCCATTCATATAGGTGATCGCATTTGTAGCTGGTATTTCTTTGAGAAGTGTGTTAATTATATCTTCTGCAATGGAGGCGAAAAAGTTGCTGAATTCAGCAGAATGCAAACTGGTGCATATGAAACTGGTGCATACATTCATCGTTACTGTTTATTCCAGAAATCGCGTAGAGTTTTTCAAGATAGCCAACATGGGCATCAACTGGAAAATGGAGGAACACAGAGAATCGGTGAGGGGTATGCTGATGACTGTGTGCGATCTGGCGGCCATCACCAAACCGTGGCAAGTCGAGAAGAGGATAGCTGATCTGGTTACCGCCGAATTTTTCGAGCAGGGTGATTTGGAGAGGGAAAAATTGAAAATCACTCCAATGGTGAGCGTTCTTGCATTCTGTTGACTGTTTCCTTGTGAAATGAGATCGTGTTTATCTGAATTTCTTGAAACAACATAATTGTGTCCCAATATCCTACTACTGATATTCGACCACGAGCAGTATGAGTTTTCCTTTCGTGCGGAATTCAATATTTCTATTCCGGCTGTTCAAAAATTTTTAACTCCTACCTCATAAAAGTATTTTTTTTTAATTTTCAACTATGATTATTTTGAAGTTTTGTTTTGAAAAAAAATTTAAGGAAGCTTTAGGTAGTGACACTCCTAGATTATAATCTTTCAACTTTGATATTTTTTTTACTTCAGCCGGAATGAAAAGTATTTGGGTATAAATTCAAAATAGCAAGTCGGCATCACGGGTTCACATTGAAGTAGACTTGAACTTGAGCATTTTCTAATTTATTCTGAACGAGCATAACAATTGAAAGATTATTGAGATAAGAACACCATAATCCAAAAGATAACGATCTGTAATCGCTATTTTGTTTATGTTATTATCTACCTTGATTCTTTTTATTCGTTGCTAATATAATTCATTTTTTTCAGGACATCATGGATAGAACGAAAGCAGAGCAATTGCCAATCATGCAGATTAATTTCATCGATTCCATTTGTATGCCCATTTATGAAGTACGTATTCATGAAGTAATTCATTCATAAAGTGTATGTTAGGTAAATGAAAATGTACAAGGCATTGGACATTGGAAGCTCTCGCTTTTAGATTTTTTTCTTGACGATATTGTTTATTCGTTTCATGATCGTTCAGGCAACTTGATATTTTTGTCAAAATGTTTTACCGCTCAACATATGTGATTCTCATTCAAACGTGTAGGAAAGTATTAGTATTTGATATAGAATAATTCACTCATGTACAAATGTTCCCATTAGATATCGTAAAATAACAGCGGAAATACAATATCGTCTAGACAACGTAATAGATCCACATACCTTAATGATATAACAAAATAAAAGCTTGTTTTGTTCGTATCGTGAATTGGAGACGCCGAAGACAGTTGCAACTGGATTCCTTTTCAAAATTCGTCAAAACGAATTAGCCCTCTTGTTCTTAAAAATCCACCAGATTAAACTACGCCCCTGTTAAAATTTTAATAACATTTTTCTGCTTTGAACAATTTGAATTCGGTTTACACTCAGTCCTTAGCTTTAATCTCGTACTTCTTCGATACATGGGGTAATTTCCATAAAATTGCTACAGGATGTTTTTTGAAATTGCAAAATTTCGGAATTTTCAAAAGGATCCCAGATGAAGTAAAACATATTTATTTTTCAACTTTATCAGCAGAGGCATGAAGATTATCTCATTACCTTGGGCCATCTCCAAAATTGTCTCCTTATATCTTTCATTTCACAAAGTGATCTCAAAAAATCAATTTTTTGGTTTTACAGTCATAACTTTTTTCCTCTTCAACCGATTTTCAAAATCTCAGGCTCATTTTGAAGCTGAAACCTTATATGAGAAGATATAAAGAATTAACTCAAGATGAACATTTAAGATCGAGGGTTTCCTCAAAGGTGACCCAAATCTGAATTACCCTGTGAATCTCGGCTGGGAGGAGAATTAAATGAAAATCAACTTGTTTTCGATAGGATCTTTCATTCTGGATGCGTCCAGATGTTTTTTCTTTCAGTAGCCAAAGATTGTGCGTGAGAAAACTAAATTGAAACTCCATGTCCTCGAAAAAAAATTATTCCAAGAAAAATGCATGGCCCGTAATCAACGTAACAAGAATCATAATGAGTGACTGACATTTTCTTGGGGTCCTTAAATTATTATGGCGGAGGGGCCAGAATATGAAGTTACGCCACTGATGTCATGTCGAAATTTATTGACATAAAGACAGGTTGAAGATTACGTTTTCATGAAAATAAAGATCAGGACAGAAAACAATTATTCGTAGGTCTTTCTTTTCTAAAGATATAAGACTCCATAAAAAATTCAAAATAAAGACAAAATTCAGAATACAACAAAATTTCAGGGTAACCTTCTCACCCCCTATACAAAGTATTCCATCATGTTTTGGATTTTTTAGATCCCCAAAAAATTTTATACGTAAGCCTATGAAAAATTTTGTTCTACCTCTTTGATCAACTTTTTCTGCTGAACACAGCTATGGGTACCGCTTGTCTCGATTCTGAAAAAGATTTTTTTTTCGCTCTGTAACTATGATACTTGGAGTACTCGAGTTTGGGCGATTCTTAGTAGTTTTGTACGAAACTCACGAAAATTATATGTAAAAAATCTCCATCCCTTTCATCCGTACCCAAAGTACCCCAAGAGGGGAAAGGGGGGAATAAAACATTTTTTTTAATGTGGGAGTTAGGTGAGATATGTTTACCGATATATCTAACTGTTTGGCCAGCAATTTGGGGGGGAGGGTGTCAAAAATTTTTTAGTCTTTTTGGTGGTAATATTTTTGTTTCGATCAAACAACGTTTGGAATAAATTTATTAAAGAGGAAAAAAAATATGACTGTAAAACTAAAAAATTGATTTTTTGAGTTCACTCTGTAAATAAAAGAGACAATGCTGGAGATGGCTCAAGTTAATGAGATCACCTTTATGCCTCTGCTGTCAAAGTTGAAAAAAATGTTTTTCTTCATTAAGCATCCTTTGTAAATTCCGAAATTTTGCACAGTTTCAAAAAACATCCTGTAGCAATTTTATGGAAAAAAACATTATGTATCGAAAAAGTACGAGTTTATAGCTGAAGGACTGAGCTAGCGAACAGTGTAAAGAGAATCCGAATTGTTCAAAGCAGAAAAAATTTATTCAAATTTCAACAGGGGCAAAATTTCGGGGTGCAACGTAATTAGTGTTGCGTAGTTTATTTTCATTCAAGCTTGTATACAATAAATTCCACTCGCTCTTCGAAGTCGTAGAATTATAAACAACAAGCTTTCATGAAAATTATCGTTAATTTGTAAGCACTCGTGGTTTTCACCCCGAAAATTACATTCTAGATCTGTTCCAGTGATTGATTTGAGTTGACAAAATTGTCAACGTTCATAATACCGAATTTTTTTTATCACACTGTATGGTTAATCGATTATCCACACAAAACTCAATCTATCATAACTATCCAAGTAAAATTTTTTTGAAAAAAGTTAGTCTTGATAATATAAATATTGGAACTTGGAACTATGACTATATTTTCATAAAATTAAAAATATCCCAAAAACCTAAAGGTTTAAATACGGTAAATCTTTATGGAAGTCATCTTAAATTTTAACCTTGAATAAAATGATGTACTGGACATTCCTTTGAAAAAGAGAACACAACTTTGATATACCTTCATATGTTACGAAAATAATTTTGGAATGTACTCTTGAATCTCTATATCAGTGTTTTTCAATCTGTGGGTCGCGACCTCTAGGGGGGTCGCGAAGCATTACTGGGGGTGTCGCCGGCTAAAAAGCAGGTTCTGAGAAGGATGTGTTTGTTTATTTTTCGAAAGTTTATCAAATTGTGGTGCTATTTTTGGAACATTAATAATCGAATCGCTTCCAAATTGCAGTCTATTTCTCTTTTTAGTTCTAATGTATATACCATTGAAGGAAATGTCAGTTCACATAAGTAGATATGAAGTAGCAAATGGCACTAATAATTTAAGAGCTTCCCCTGCCAGCTCTGGATATTCGCGTGTTTTTTTTATCCAAAATACGTCGACACTGAGAATAAAATTCCATTTTAAACTTGCCATCAGCGGCTCAATCTAGAAGGCATTCTTTCATTTGTGTTGTTTCTTCAGCAAGATCTATTGATTTGCTCAAAAAAGGGTTTAAAATCCATCTACACCCATTGTCAGCTTCAGAGTGCAAGTCTGGAAAGTATGCCAAAAGTTTATCTTGCAAATCATGCAAGCTCTCTATCATGCAAGAGGAATGTGAGCTGATACTGCAAAACTTTGGTATGTTGCATTATCTTCAATAATCTTCTGAACACATGGAAAAGATTCGAAAATTTTGTTTTAAAGAGAAGTTGACCACAAACGAAGTTTTGCGTGAAATGCTTTTACTTTATCTTTCGCTGTTAAAATATTTTATTCTCTTCCTTGAAAGAATAGAAATAGATAAATGTACCAAAATAGGAAAAAATAATTACCTAATGCCTAACCTACCTATTGGTACCTCCAGACATGGTGTAGGGTTAATACAATCAAATTTTAAAACATTTTCTATTTCATGTACCAATTTCATCCATTCTTTTTTATATATTGCCAGATGTTTAGCTTCTTCCCATGTTTTTTCTTTCTTCTTTAATATTTCTCCTATAGCTCCGTCTCATATGTCTGCCTTGGTCTCCCGCGTTCGTCTCCCATACTTGTTTGACCGGTCTTAAATTGCTCATTCTTTGTAAGTGGCTCCACCAACTCAGTTGCCGTTTTTCTATGAAGTTCAGTGTTGACTGCACCTCAAGTTCTTCCCTTATTTTTATATTTCTAATTTTGTCTCTTTTTGTTACTATCCTTTCACCCTTCTTAGGTATTTTATTCCTGTGGCTTGGATTTTGCTTTTTTGTTTCTTTGTCAACACCCAGGATTCACAACATTGTTTTAAATACATTCACTTTTGTTTTTCTAGATATTTCCTTTTTGCTTATGAAAGATTTGTTATGTACCATATATATTGGTAAATACATAAATATGTTCCCCGAGGCATACGATCTCCAGACATTTTAGAAGAACACCAACTCCTATATCACAGGATATCCCTTTTCGTGAGAACCAAAACACAAAAAAAAATAAAAAATACAGAGCCCTCTACGAAACTGGTAGATATAATAAATTCTCATTGCCTACATGTTACCGTTAGTCCGTCTTGTTACTAGTTATATACCCTTTATGACAATGATGCATGAACAACTAGTAAGTCTCCATTCTTCTAGGCTTTCGCCGATTTATCTGACAGTCTCAATCCCCTGCTCGACGGTGTCAAGCAAAACAGGATTCACTGGCTAGAAGAAGCACAGAAGGCTCATTTGGTACCTCAAGAAGACGACGACCAGAACAAGGACGACAACGACAACCTGTCAAAGTCCAACAGCTCGGAACACAACCATACCGAAGACGCGGTGGATAGCGACTAGTTCGTGTAGGTACCACGGTTAATATTTATGTAAATATCCATATTGACAAGACTATTTATTGAAATATTTTTAATTCGAAGACTTGAAGTGACTCGGGTGTTAATTGTCTGAAATAAGTGAAAGAAAATTGGAATCAGTAGAATTATTGGCATGGCTGCTTTGATCAAGGTGTGCTGTCAAAGCCTCCTCTCAATTTATTAATCGAAAGAAATTAACCACTATTCATATTTTATTCCGAACTGAAGGGTAATAACGATTCAGCTAGACACAAGTTCCTATAGAAGATGTCATTTATTCTAATTGTAGTTATAAATTGTGTCCTACAACAATAATCAGAGCCTGCCAAATTTTATCAGCGGCTTCTACGACCGAAAATATGGTAAACATTTCAAATGAACGAACATTTATTCCTACTGAAGATACGTCCTCCCTGCAGGAGGCTCAAACATTGTAAATAATAACTATTGCTTAGAGTTGCCTGCAAAACTTTTTTGTCACCAAATGTCAAAGAAATTTCTTCCATATATACTATGATTCAAAATTGTGATGTTCATAACTTGTGAGACCTAACAATATATTTTGAGACCGATTCCACTCGATACAAAACAAAAATTCTTTTCTTGGGATATGTTATATAAATATTCATAATGAATTCTGGACTAAATCAACTCCCAAACGAGATTTCGAAAGAACTTTCTCATCAATTCATTGGACATAAAAAGTTTAGTTCAAATTGCATAATTTTTTGACATACCGTTTCGAAAATATTCAGTCTTTTTTTATAAATGTTTATTCGATTTTTTTTTCCTATTTTTAGACTCAGAAGTCCCTAGTAAAATTTGGCAGGCTAATTATTGAGACTATGGAAATTGAAATGTTTGTTGTGACCTCGTCACATTTATGGTATATTATTATGACGAATTTACGTCACATTCGCGGTAACTTGAGAATATATCGGTAAATTTATCATTCAATTCACTAAACAGGTTGAGTAACAGAAAAATAAATAGATTGAATATCTTGAAGGGTTCTTTTTTGTGGAAAAAATGCAAGAAAGAATGCAAGTCAACTCATATTTCCCTTTCTCACTATCATCCTGACTTATACAATTCGAATAGAAGTACTGAGCATGAAACAATAAGAAAAAATAATTTTATGAGGAATTCAGCGCCTTTGCTGGGATGAAAAAATCTGTTCAAAAGGTAATTTTATTAGAAATTTATTGCACAACATAACAAATAATAATTGAACGAATACATAATTTTAAACCCTTCCAGAGCTTGAAAATCCCAAGAAGAAAATAATCGATAAGTTCACATAATCAACCGTGCTAGCCTAATATATTTTTATTCATTGGAAAAACCTGTATTTTCATTTAACCATAACATAGGGATTGTTGTCATCAATTCAACTTCAATTGCAAATTAACCAGAACGAACATTTTATCAAATTACCAATAAATGCAGCTTTCAAATCAAATGAAGTACCTATGAAAATTTGGAATATGTGAGTTTTTCATCGCCAGATAGGGCTGAAAAAAGTTACATAACGGTTATATTCAAGTTTTCCACGTGGAATCATTGTTTCAATGATGCATGTGTCATGGTCGTTCTATTTTATTCGCGGATAATTTTAAGATTTTCGATTTCTCCTTTTCAGTTCCTCACCCTGTTTATTTCATTGCCAAACCAATAAATATTTCGCTAATTTCAGAATTTTCACCTATTGTTTCACTTTTTATTAGACACGCTCCATAGATATAGATATTTTGAATCTAGGAGCGTAATAGATTTTCAATTATTCACAAGGGTTGTACGAATTCCTGTTTAATATATAAAAAGGTTTTTTCACTAAAACAGACAGAGATTTGCCATTTTCAATAAGAATGCAATTTTGAAAGGAGTTAAATTATATCCTTGAATTGAAGAAACTGTGTGCAGAGTACTTACCGTACTGTTTATCTTGAAATAATTTTCAATATTAGAAGTCCAGTTCATATTATATTGTTTCAAGTAATAATATGAGGAAAAAAGTGTTTACCTAGGAGAAATTTCAAGCTAAACTGATGAAATCTTATTTAGATATTCAAACTTTATGGATTTTACACCATTGACCGAATAGTCTATCGAAATGAGATATTTCAGTTTATTTTCAATTAAACTAAAATATTTTGCTTCGATTATTATTTTCGAGTACTAATGATTCAAAAAATCCTCTCTCATGTATATTTCTATAAAATAATGGAATTGTATTTATTTTTCCATGATTTATTCGGAATTCCAATATATGCAGCTAGATTATCAATTATATTATCATTTGAAACCAGTAACCAAATTTAAATTTGAAAAAGCTGAAACCATCACTTTTATAATTACCAGAACAGAAGGGCTTCAATATACAAGTTGAAGAAAAGTTAATTCCATGTAATGGTTTAACAGGATCATATGATTGAACATTTAAAGGGTCTGTATCATAAACATGTTTTGAAGTTAACTTCAAATTCTGAATATTCTAAAAACATTCAAATGGGACGAAAACTCACGTTCCAAGAACGTTTTCAGATTATTATTAGGAATATTATGAGACTATTCTCAGAATGTTGCAAGAATCATTTCTAGAATATCCTCAAAATATTCTGGGGGAATAATCTCATGTAAATTATGCGAATATACTTTCGGTCTACAGGATTTCTGGAAACATCTAGAAACGTATAGGAAATATTTCAGGGATCAAAAGAAGAGCTAATTCATCAACAAAAAGTGTAGGTGATTGTTTCAAAGTTGACCTTCATTACTTCACGTTATCAATTTTGAAATGCTCAATAAATAAAGGCGGATTTATGCATCAACATCACTTGATTCAACTTTACTTATTCATTGAAGATAAATCCATTGACCATCTTAAGTTAAGTTGATTTTTTCCTGAATGATTATATAATAAAGTGATTTTGCATTAACCTCAAGCTTTTTGTTCTATGATTTATTGAGATAACACAATACAAAGGAGTTTCCTGTGAAAGTAACTGTTTTTCGTGAATTTACTGATTTCTGATATTGTGTTAGGATACAAAAAAAAAAACGATAAAAATAGTCGAACATAAAAAACAGCATCCTCCAATCAATCCTGAATTATTACCAAAACGTTTCCAAGAATGATTTTGTCAAAATTCGGCCTTGATATGTATCAGGATTTATAAGCTGGCGGTCGATTTCGAAACATGTTCTCCAAATTTCCAAATTATTTATTTATTTCTAGATCGTTCTGGAGAATATTCATATATAATGGACCGTTCTAGTACGTCACGAATTCAAGTGAATATTCTTATATTCTTGGGAAACATTTCATAGGTATATTCAATTTTCTCTTCACATCAAGAGATCGAATGACATATAGAATATTCTGAAGAAGGTATGTGTTGTGAACGTTGTGAGAATATTTATAGAATATACTGTGCTGTCTAGGTTGATATATTATGAGAACAAGGGTAAGAGTATAAGCCCCAGGCTCACTTGATTGTGATACTTGGAAAACTTCCAAAAGTAATGAGCGACCAATATCCACATAAGAAAAGATCAAAACCAATAAGGAGAAATTTGGTTTGGTTTTAAATATTAATGAAATTGTTTTAACTAAATGAATACCGTTCAGTAATTTACATCTGGAATTGTCGAAAAAGTTTTCAATTATTTCCTAAAATATGGAGATAGATATTGATATCGAATCGACACCACCTAAAATTATAGAGGCCGCTCAAGTGACTACAAAAAATATTTTTGGTCGTAGGAAAAATAGTGTACAAAACTCTTTAGAAAGTGCATTTCCTCTTACGAATGACTACTCATACGGAATTTGTCATTTTCGACACTTGTTACGTATAATATACTATTCCCAGTTGCAACTCGGAATTATGTGATTTTTCGAGTTGCATTTCGGAATTCAATAATTTTTTTTGGTTGCAACTCAGAATTATAGGGAAAAATAAAAATAAAAAAATTATGGCTTTGTAAGTTTTCGTACTTCGACAATTTGATGCAAATATATAAAATATAATTTCCCATATGACATTTTCAATGAATCTGCAAGAAGTTGACTTGTTAATCTCCTCAAAATCTCCAGCAACTGCCGCTCATTCTTGGTAGTCAAATAAAATCTGAAAGTAATCAAAACGTGAAACCAGGGTGGATATAGGATGGTGAAACAGCTCTTCAATTGTTTCTGCGAAAAACTTGTAGACCGTTTGAGAAGGTACTAATATTTCCACGACTTGAATGAAGATGGCGGTGAGATCGATTATCGAAGAAGATTTCTGTCGCTCATGTATTTCTGTGGTTCGCATCTGACAGACATGAGTTGAAATGACATTAAAACGATATATTTTCGATAAATTTGGAATGAATATTGATATTTTGACTCTTCTCAATCATTTTTCATAACATATCCTAAAAAACGATCAAATCGAGATTATATACTGAATTATTGTCAGAAGAACTATCGAAAACCATCATTTTCTCATCATTTTCTACAAAGTTGATTTAATGATCGTCCTTTCTTTCGATACTGCAACATTTTGAGGTTAACTATAAGAACTGACGTCATTTCACAAGTTAACTTTCAACTATCTATCAAAATAGTTGATACCCATACTTTTACCAAACTTTTGAGTATTTTAGAAAATAACAAAAGTGATCATGACACTTAAATGGAAAAATGAAAATTGACGAAACAACTATTAACGTTATAATAGTAATAGTAGTCATGTAATTTATATATTAAAACAGTGATCTTTATCAAGTACCTATTTGATATGTTCAGAATTTTATATCTATAATTAGGAAACCAACATGATATGAAAAACTGAAAAAAAAAACTCATTCAAAAAGTTGTAATAATTGTATGTACAATACCTCACATTCTACTGAAAAGTCAGTACTTATATTGGAGCAGTTATTTTCTGTTCGTTTTATGTTCGTTGATATGGACCTGTTTACATTGTTGCTTTTGAATAATAAATATAGTTTTGACTGTGATACAGTCTCAACAATTTTATGAACATAATCAATGCAATACCTACTAATAATAAATGCATTCCTAGTATTTCAAGTTTATCGTCAACAAATATGAGAATTAATCATAAGTATCGTTTGAAATATTTCCTGTGAAGATATACATATATATATAGTCCGGATGATTGTATGGGAATTATATCCGATATCATAATTTTTAATAAATTATTCACGATGAGGCATCTTAGGACTGATTGAGTGAAAAATCCTATTTATCTTATACTTATTCATTTCCTAAAATCTCAGTTTAATTAATTTATTGTGCAAGTATTGTAAGTTAGCTCTCTTATGTAGGCAATTTTTCAAAGTTGTGTTTGTATTGTGATATTTTGTTTAGTCTGTCAATTGATGGCAGTGAAACCGTATTTTATATTGTATTACATGCAAGGTGTGTCAGATAAACGAGTGATTGTAAAAAAGTAATCATTGATTCCAAGCAAAATAAGCTAATATGTGATCTATTTTCGATTCATTGATGACTTTTGGAGATTGTTTTGCTGGCTCACCCCTTACTATCTGAACCAAAGTGTATTTTTTGTTAACATAAGGTTGCAACTAGTGAAACTCCAGACTAATTTTGTATAGTGTGATTGTGGATGTTTTTGTTTGAGCATTACCTTCATTTTTCTGCACTGTTGCAAAACCCTATATTTTGTAAGATTATATGTACAGAATGTAAAAACGACCACAATAATAACATTAATATATTCTATTTATCAGTATTTATGAGGTTTATTATTTTATTTAAAACATCCCGAGAACTCTATGTTGAGCAACAAATTCGGCACCCACTGCATTAAGTCTGCGCCATCAATTATATTTACTTTAAAAATTTAATTTACGAGTTTATTGTCTATATTTCTTTACAAAATTATTGAATTTTGTCGATGAAAGGGTAAATATAAAAATTGATCGGAGATGAAATAGGAATTTGAATCCTATGAAAACCTTTGTGATTTTGTATAAGAGTAGGTACCTATTTTGCTTGTAAGAGGAATTGGGTTCCACATAATGGAATAAACATTAAAAGGAAAGATAAGTCGAAAATGCCTTCAAATAATGTATTGCATTGAAAATAGGAAGGTTCATCAATTCATTCATTATCCTGAGGATGAATTTAATGCTCCTCTGCAGTGTGATAAATCAAATCTACCCATTTTCTTTTTCCTTCCAGCTATCCCGTACATTATAAAAATCGAAACTGACAAAGACTGTGTATGAAATGATGAAATCAAGTGGAGAAACATTTTCTGGGAAGGAAATAGCGTTCTTCTTGAGACAGCCGTCTCCAGAGATTGCTTGGGCAGGGAATTGGTCGATTTCCACATAGGATATTTCTAGCGATGTCTGAATCATAGGTACCGAATATCCCATTGACCCATCACACTACGATGCTTCCGCGGTTCTTATCGCCGATCCATTATACGCAAAAAAAAATCCGGTAGTTGGCGCTGTAGTATCTGTCAAAGTTGTCAGTAGAATGAGAAAAACATTGATTCCACCCATTTGATTCGATGGTAATTCAATTATTTTTATTTCAAATTTTGACTGATTATTGTGTATAGAGAAAGATGGTGCGTGTTCAATTCAGTTTGGTAAACATTTTCAAATATAATTGGCTATAGAAATCACATATTATTTTGTGTCAAGAAACTGGAAGCATTTAATTGTACGGCTTTAATCCAAGCATTTATTGGGTTAGGAATAGAAGGCATTAAGGCAACATAGGAGCAGAGCCTGAAGCAGGTTCATTATCAAGATAAAAGAAGAATTTCAAAGAATATATTTCTTTCTACTAGAGTAATTGAATATGTAGGTGATAATAATGTTATGCACGACCATGCGTAAAATGGCACTTCATCGCCCGTTTGTGCTGGCGTAAAATAGCACTTTATCGCCCTCGGACTATTTTACCGCCCGGCGGGCGTAAAATGGCACTTTACCGCCTGCCGGACAATGAATTATTAATTATTCGCATCCTCAGCTGCTTTACTGATTTCTGGTGGAGTACAACTCACACTTTCTTCGTCGATCACTACAATGCATTTCGTAATGACTATATATTGTCTGTATTGACAGCAAATATTGCTATTAGCATATTTATTCCAGTCTGGAACATAAGCAAATTGTAAACCCTTAATAACTCCCTTGAAAAAGTAAAAACACTCTCGATGTACTTAATGCTTTTTCGAGAGGAGTAAACAACACGTTTAAGATAATTTTTCCATGAAAAATAGAATCTTGTATGCACCGCGAGCGTTACTATATCCTAACGCCCAGAGGGTAACATTCACCCGAGGGCCTTTGGTCCAAGGGATGAATGCTGCCCGATCTATACAGAGTGTGAGTACGTGGCCAAACTCGAAGGGGTGATTCTTTGAGTGATTCTAAGACGAAAAGTTTATATAACCAAGGTACGATAATGCTTTATTTTCAAGAAACAGGGTGTCAAACATTTTTAAAAGAAATATAGTTTTTTCTTAAATATCATAAATAAACCATTAGCCGATTTTGTTGAAATTTAACGATGTTATTTGGGGTAGTAAGGAGCTAATTTAGCCTCAACTAGATTGAAATCACCAAGTCCAGTGGCGTCCCGGAAGGCACCTTAACCAATATTTTTGACCACTGACCACTGCAATATTTGTATTTTTTTCGCATTAAGCAACTGAAACTACAACTTTTCGTCTTAGAATCACTCAAAGAATCACCCCTTCGAGTTTGGCCACGTACTTACATAACACCATGTATAACGCACATGTACCTACAATATGGGATGGCTCTAATATTCAATAATATGAAGATTGCAGCTTTATTCTTCTGCCAACAGTTGATTACAAGTTATCTATGTTGATTTTGATGTGAATTGAAGGTATATAATTATTAATATTTGGATTGAAAGGAATGTTATTTTTTGACGATTATGATTAAATTGAAGAAACTTATGGTAACATTATTTCATCGGTTCCTAATGCTGAAAAGATGATTAAATTGAAAAAAAAATTATGGTAAAATAAATTCATCGGTTCCTGGTGCTGGTGCATCCTGTGGATGTTTTGCATTTGGATTCCGTTTCCCTTCAGAGAAAGCAAAAAGCAAGCACTGAATAACATTGAAAATCAAAATGTATTATTGAAATTAGTGAAATTACCTACGTTTCCAATATTTTTCTAGGAAGTGCGCCTGTTACACATGTAATACAGACATGTAGTTGGTGAGAGGTTTTCCAATTTTCAGAATGTTCTGTCATATGTGGAAGAGCTGTGTTTTGATCCATTTGTATATTTATACTTGTTAATCATATTAATGCGGCACAGAGCGCAGCTATTACCTCGCTTGCACTTGCTGTTCATTATTGAAAAATAAATGAGGCTCTAGATACAAAAAACTTCACAAAACTGTATAATAAACCGATAAAACCAACAACAAACACTAACAATAGAGATTTGGTTTGTTTTTCCTTTCGATCATATAAGATAACAGACTAGATGAATAACGCTCAATCCTTACCACAGTAGTTGTTTGAAGCCAATCAATCAATCAATTACTAGGGTTACTTCATTCTAAAACAAGGTTGAGCAACAACAGATTCCCACAGCAACAGTGTCTTATTGCTATCATGGAAGGGTCTGAATTTTTGAATAAATTGACCTACAACAAAATTATCGTATCCATTCATCTTAAGACTGAATGAAAACAATATAATTTCATAGTTTTCTGAAAGTATACATCTTTGATTTATTAGCCGAATGATAATAGATTCATCAATTAACTGTCACAACTATATTGTTTATTTCCTCTGACAATATAAAGTTTCAAAGTGTCGAACTTGAGGAATATAACATCAAACATGTTGTTATTACTTTTCAATTCCACTAAATATAGGCTTATCTACTACTCTGAGCATTTTCTTATCAGTTAGGCCAACAATTTTTATCACTTCTAGTGAAATGATGCGAGCAAACTCTAGCGTCCCTTTCTCTTCTCTTTCCCGATTATAATTTTTACATATATCCAATATAACTCTTCATCTCGGCAAAACCCGAGAATATTTCGCATATGAGGGTGGGTGAAGGTGAATAATGTTTATTCAACGAATACGACACTGAGTAACTCACCAGTGGAATCTTGTTCGAATCAATTATCAAATGTTCAAAAATTTGGTACGTAACGATGTAATATTTCTGGTTATTTTGTGCCATTCCATTCCATTCCATTCCATTCCATTCCATTCCATTCCATTCCATTCCATTCCATTCCATTCCATTCCATTCCATTCCATTCCATTCCATTCCATTCCATTCCATCCATTCCATTCCATTCCATTCCATTCCATTCCATTCCATTCCATTCCATTCCATTCCATTCCATTCCATTCCATTCCATTCCATCCATTCCATTCCATTCCATTCCATTCCATTCCATTCCATTCCATTCCATTCCATTCCATTCCATTCCATTCCATTCCATTCCATTCCATTTCATTTCATTTCATTTCATTTCATTTCATTCATTCCATTCCATTCCATTCCATCCATTCCATTCCATTCCATTCCATTCCATTCCATTCCATTCCATTCCATTCCATCCATTCCATTCCATTCCATTCCATTCCATTCCATTCCATTCCATTCCATTCCATTCCATTCCATTCCATTCCATCCATTCCATTCCATTCCATTCCATTCCATTCCATTCCATTCCATTCCATTCCATTCCATTCCATTCCATTCCATTCCATTCCATTCCATTCCATTCCATTCCATCCATTCCATTCCATTCCATTCCATTCCATTCCATTCCATTCCATTCCATTCCATTCCATTCCATTCCATTCCATTCCATTCATTCCATTCCATTCCATTCCATTCCATTCCATTCCATTCCATTCCATTCATTCCATTCCATTCCATTCCATTCCATTCCATTCCATTCCATTCCATTCCATTCCATTCCATTCCATTCCATTCCATTCCATTCCATTCCATTCCATTCCATTCCATTCCATTCCATTCCATTCCATTCCATTCCATTCCATTCCATTCCATTCCATTCCATTCCATTCCATTCCATTCCATTCCATTCCATTCCATTCCATTCCATTCCATTCCATTCCATTCCATTCCATTCCATTCCATTCCATTCCATTCCATTCCATTCCATTCCATTCCATTCCATTCCATTCCATTCCATTCCATTCCATTCCATTCCATTCCATTCCATTCCATTCCATTCCATTCCATTCCATTCCATTCCATTCCATTCCATTCCATTCCATTCCATTCCATTCCATTCCATTCCATTCCATTCCATTCCATTCATTCCATTCCATTCCATTCCATTCCATTCCATTCCATTCCATTCCATTCCATTCCATTCCATTCCATTCCATTCCATTCCATTCCATTCCATTCCATTCCATTCCATTCCATTCCATTCCATTCCATTCCATTCCATTCCATTCCATTCCATTCCATTCCATTCCATTCCATTCCATTCCATTCCATTCCATTCCATTCCATTCATTCCATTCCATTCCATTCCATTCCATTCCATTCCATTCCATTCCATTCCATTCCATTCCATTCCATTCCATTCCATTCCATTCCATTCCATTCCATTCCATTCCATTCCATTCCATTCCATTCCATTCCATTCCATTCCATTCCATTCCATTCCATTCCATTCCATTCCATTCCATTCCATTCCATTCCATTCCATTCCATTCCATTCCATTCCATTCCATTCCATTCCATTCCATTCCATTCCATTCCATTCCATTCCATTCCATTCCATTCCATTCCATTCCATTCCATTCCATTCCATTCCATTCATTTCATTTCATTTCATTTCATTTCATTTCATTTCATTTCATTTCATTTCATTTCATTCCATTCCATTCCATTCCATTCCATTCCATTCCATTCCATTCCATTCCATTCCATTCCATTCCATTCCATTCCATTCCATTCCATTCCATTCCATTCCATTCCATTCCATTCCATTCCATTCCATTCCATTCCATTCCATTCCATTCCATTCCATTCCATTCCATTCCATTCCATTCCATTCCATTCCATTCCATTCCATTCCATTCCATTCCATTCCATTCCATTCATTCCATTCCATTCCATTCCATTCCATTCCAATTCCATTTCATTCCATTCCATTCCATTCCATTCCATTCCATTACATTCCATTCCATTCCATTCCATTCCATTCCATTCCATTTCATTTCATTCCATTCCATTCCATTCCATTCCATTCCATTCCATTCCATTCCATTCCATTCCATTCCATTCCATTCCATTCCATTCCATTCCATTCCATTCCATTCCATTCCATTCCATTCCATTCCATTCCATTCCATTCCATTCCATTCCATTCCATTCCATTCCATTCCATTCCATTCCATTCCATTCCATTCCATTCCATTCCATTCCATTCCATTCCATTCCATTCCATTCCATTCCATTCCATTCCATTCCATTCCATTCCATTCCATTCCATTCCATTCCATTCCATTCCATTCCATTCCATTCCATTCCATTCCATTCCATTCCATTCCATTCCATTCCATTCCATTCCATTCCATTCCATTCCATTCCATTCCATTCCATTCCATTCCATTCCATTCCATTCCATTCCATTCCATTCCATTCCATTCCATTCCATTCCATTCCATTATTAATATAGGCTCAATGAAATCAAATCTTTATTCAAAATGAATAAGCCATGAATGAGGTATCAATTGATAGAAATTAATTTGAATGACTGGTAAATCACAAAGTTATTCTGGGTACCTATATAATATACTCTTTATAAAATAATTAATGTTATTATGGACTATTATTATATTGTAAATATGAAAATAATTATTTGTGTTGCCTATAAGATATCTCAATATAAGCATCAGATGCACCACTACACTTACTTTTCTCAGAGAATAAAGTTGATTAAGTAATTTTTTGTTTTTATTTCTCTAATCATTTATTTTTGGGCAAGAATAAAATTATTATAGCTTAACAGATTCATTCACACTTCCAATGGTAACTTTTCTAAGGAATTATCTTAATTTCATATATGAGGACTGCCCTAGAGCTGAAGTTTGTGAATAGGAGTTTATTTATGTGTGTTCGACATTTTTCCAACAAAGTATGATTCTACAGGAAAAATGCATGCCTGTCGTCGTTCACTTCTATGCCTGTCGGCGTGCTTGTAAAATGCGTGGTGGGCATGCATGGAATAAAGGACAAGTTCTTATTTTCCACTGTATTGCATGCGTTTTTGCCGAAATATCCCTAAGAGCCTCTGAATATTTGACGGGAAAAAGTATTTTGCTGACCAGAATAGAATATTCCATTAGATTTCAGACTTCTACTGCGAATATCGGGCTCATAATACAAAACAGATATCTATGAAGAAATACCTTCTTGCCACCATAACAAAAATTTGAATACACCCCCATATGGGGGTAGTTTATAGTTGTGATTTTTCTAAAAACATTGCTGACCGAGGGTTTCCAGTTGAAATATTCCACTGAAACATCATATTATGATTGTTCGATGCGGATACTTCGTGCCACCATAAAAAAAATCTGAATCAACCCCCTCACAAGGGTAGTTTATAATTGTGATTTTCCTTAAAACTATGCTGACTGGGAGTATCCAGTGAAGATATTCCAATGAGATGGTACATTATGATTGCTAAATACATACTCTTCATGCCACCATAGTGAAAATATGAATCAACCCCCTCGCAAGGGTAGTTTATACGTGTGATTTTCCTTGAAACCTTGCTGACAGGGGGTTTCTAGTGTGAATATTGCAGTGAAACAGTAGATTATGATTGCTAAAACCATACTCTTCATGCCACCATAGTGAAAATCCGAATCAACCCCCTCGCAAGGGTAGTTTATACCTGTGATTTTCCTTAAAACCTTGCTGACAGGGGGTTTCTAGTGTGAATATTGCAGTGAAACAATAGATTATGATTGCCCAAACTAAACTTTTCATGCCACCATAGTGAAAATACGAATCAACCTCCTCGCAAGGGTAGTTTATACGTGTGATTTTCCTCAAAACCTTGCTGACAGAGGGTTTCTAGTGTGAATATTGCAGTGAAACAGTAGATTTATGATTGTTCAAACCATACACTTCATGCCACCATAGTGAATATCCGAATCAACCCCCTCGCAAGGGTAGTTTATGATTGTAATTTTTCTTGAAACTTTGCTGACTGGGGGTTTCTAGTGCAGATATTGCAGTGAAACAGTAGATTGTGATTGCTCAAACCATACTCTTCATACCACCATAATGAAAATTTCAATCAACTTCCTCGCAAGGGTAGTTCATACTTGTGGCAGATATACCTCAGTTCAGTAAGTTGGCAAATCCACTGCAGTATGGTTTGAGCAATCGTAATCTATTGTTTCACTGCAATATTCACACTAGAAACCCCCTGTCAGCAAGGTTTTAAGGAAAATCACAAGTATAAACTACCCTTGCGAGGGGGTTGATTCGATATTTTCCTACGGTGGCACGAACCTCATCAAACACAACTCAGATTTGGAGTTTCACTTGGTTATATATCTTCCAAGGTTCGGATTGGCAGGATTATTTTTTGGTCAGCAAATTATCCACACTCATATTTGACAATCTTGTATTTGAGTTTGGCATTCGATATATTTTGAATTTGATGATCATTTTGTAAAGTTCGTAACATTCCCGCCTATCTCTGAGTCAAGTCTCTCTGTTGTAATTTCAATCTGGAGAAAATGAGCGGGATGAAGTTTTCAATTCACTAGTTTGAAACGTGTGTTTTGAAAAGTGAAAAAACTAAATAAAATATGACCTTGGGTAAGAAATGCGATGGAAATGCACAGATGTGAAATGTCATGCCTTTTTCAGGCAGAAGCGTCAGAAATGCATGTGCCTGTAAATCGCACGTGCTTCAAAAAACCCTGCATGGAAATGCATGAATCTGAATAATCGGTCTTTAAGGGTTTCTTCTTATCTACAATATACTCTAGATACTTATCTCAATCGTGGGCATTCTAGAAATAAACTATATATAAAGAGAAATCATTGAAATTCAAATACCTTAGTGGCCCCATTGATTTTGCAGGTGGTTTGGAAGGCCTATAAAACATAATGAATCCATAAAACTCATAAAATACCTGTTCTATAAATGATGAACGAACCATAGCACCCTTTCAAATACTTTGGATTGTTTATTCCTTTCCTAAAATTTGAATTAAAAATTGACTTATTATCATTGAAAACAAATAAGAAATGTTTGTTGTTCACCGTCATGTCGAATTTTTGACAATTCTCCAGCGCCATCTGTTGGGTCGCGAATTACATACATAACAAAACTTGCCGACCATGCCGGAATCTATGGACGATGGTCGAGCCCAAGGCCGAGCCGACCGGTCCGTGTCGATTCCATTGAACTCAAACAAGAACGATTCAGTGCGCGTCCTCCATTTAAATGCGATCGAGGTGGATTGAGGTGGTAAAAATGAAGGTGAATTAATTCATTACATTCTCATTAGGAACTGAGATTTTGAAGTTTGAAAAATTTTCGAGAAAATTTTCTTTCGCTTTGTAAATACATCCCGATTTATCACAGCACAGCTGTTCTTCAAAATCGTAATTCCTAGTAGAAATATTACATATTCTCTGTCACAAGTCTGAGTTTTTGTTTCAAGTCGATCTGAGAATAATGTTGAAAAATGGTCTTTGCTGCTATATATATGTAATGGTTTAGGATACCTACTTTTCAGTTATATGTGCTCGTGAACGGAGATATGACAAAGCCACATTATAACAATAAAAAGAACCGAGCGTGCTAGTCAATTTTCAAATATGACACAATAGATCAGTTGGCAGACCAAATGTAAGTCAAGCTAAGCGATCCGGGTTCGAAACAGAAACCATGTTTGTTGTGCTGTTGTAGTTTGTAGTGAGACCCTTTTGTATATTATGAACTTATCCAAGCTCTGATTATCATATTCTTCAGTTCGGCTAGATGCGAGCAGAGCTTTTCAGCTATACGGTGAGAATTGTATGCCCGAAAAAGTTTCGAAAATTCTTGCTCAGAAAAAAGCATGAATTGAGTTTGGTGTCGAAGCAATAACGTTTATCAATAAATTTACTAAAATCTGTCCGATATTGGGTTGTTATGGTTCTTATAAGAAACGACTGTTTCTTCATTTATTATTCATCTCTGCTAAAATGAAAAAATAATGCATGTTGTTGGAAGATAATATAATAATAATAATGAACGCTTTTATTGGTAGAATAGTTACATAAAATAGTAATTCCAATAATAATGAGTAATTTCTACCAAAAGGCAGAGTTAGCTTTTGTTTGACCCAAAAGGGTCCAACAAGTGCTTTCTTGAAAATAAAACACGTTTTGCAAAAGATAGTTTTGTACATTAATATAAATAAAGAAATATTTTATATTCAAATCGTTCATCTACATTTCAGAAGCGAAACGGTTAATTTAGAAATCGGAAAATATTGCTGAAGAGGACTGGTTTCAGAGTAGGCAATGATGATTTGTTCACTTCCATATAGTGTATAAATAATATAGGTACCTA
This sequence comes from Chrysomela aeneicollis, assembly GCA_029955515.1. Classification (NCBI taxonomy): domain Eukaryota; kingdom Metazoa; phylum Arthropoda; class Insecta; order Coleoptera; family Chrysomelidae; genus Chrysomela; species Chrysomela aeneicollis. Next base: position 3,096,632 of record JARUHQ010000018.1, on the reverse strand, counting down.
ACTTTTTTTTGCATCATTTCAAGTATCAGTATATTCTTATCAAGTTCGGTTCGCTGTATCCGGCTGTATCACATTGTTATCTAGAGGCAACATTTGCAAACAATTATTCTGTTTATTATCAGGGATACAGGGTGAGGCAACAAAAGAGGAAACGATTACTGATGGATGTCCGTCCAATCCAATTATTATCACTCCAACTAACACAATTCAAAAATGGAAAGTATTATACTGAACATGACAACGTTATTCGAAATTAGAGATTCAGAATTTTGTTAATTTGTTGTAAAGTTTCCCAAAGTGAGACATTTCTATCGAAAACTATTCTCTATAGTACCTTATCGAAATAATTGATTTTTTTCAGATTTCTGAGTATTCACCATCGAAACTATCATGGGCGAAATTGGAAACTCATTACCTAATGAGGTACTTCCTGATGCCTAAAATGTTTGAGGAAATTTCCAAAATTTGAAACGATTCAAGACATTTTTGAATTAGTTTCAAAACATATAGGTACTTCTTGAAAGTGTAATAGACGAGATTATACGGCCCGTGACCCTCCTTTCAATTTGGTTCAAACGTGCTTGTAGTTGCAATATTGTTAGGTTCTTTCCTGGTTAATTGTAGAATGAAGAGTAGACATACACACAATTGTTTTATTCTTACAAAATGTTGATTATAGATTACATGATTTGGATTAATTCATAACATGTTTATTCTATGCAAGTGCTAATGTGAATCATTGAGGAAACTCGTCGACTGTTTCTTCGCAGCGTCGTTGCTTCATCAGCGTTTTCTTGATGCATATACCAGTGGCGTGGTTGTGGAACATAACAATATAGTAAAACATAATATAACAATATAGTAGTTTTAGTGTCCTAAAAGTAGTAAAATATAATTTATAGTCCTCTGATAGGCATATTCATGTGTTATTAGTTCAACTATTTTTCGGCACTTTCGAGGAAATGTTACTCAATTTCATATCATGAATGAAAAATTGTTTGGGCATTTACCATATTGAAATGAAGACTTCGTGGTTGATACCTGTTTATTCAGTTTATCTTGAATGGAATTTACTCATACGTACTGTATGCTATGTTATTAGTTTTTCGGACTAGTAATATTTGTAACGAAATATATTCTATGAATAAAGCTCTGCAACTCTGTAAAACTTTATTTTCTTCCGAGATAGTTCAGAACTTGTTACGTCATATATCGGCACGGTTTTTGCACATTGTTCCAACAGACATTTTTCAAAAAATCCTACCTGTAACCTATCACATAGTTCTGGAGGTGGTGGTAATTCAAATTACTATCTTAAGTCTATTATGAAATCAATTATTTCTCTATAATCAAGAATCTTATATATACTATGAATGATGAATCAGGTGATTCATTCAACCACAATACTTTCGATTAACATATTTCTCTGTGTCAGTGGATCTGTTGGTATTTTCATTATTTCAAAAATTTGGGAACCATTTCCACTATTTCCTGAATAAAATAAACAATTTTTATTATATTTTTTCACAATAATTTATTTATTTATCTTCTGACTGAACGAGAGGAAAACCAAACAACACTCGAAAGTCTAGGAGTATTATGAGTATTGCTAGTAGGTAATGTAAGTATTGAGAAGTATCAGGTAAAGCATCATGAAATCGAAAGATATGCAAGGAACAGTCATGAAATTATCATTTCAATGACTGGGATCCCCCTAAAAATCTACTTGTTTTTGATGCCTCGCCCTATATATCCGTATTCAATAGATTAAATTGGTTTTAGTATGTGAGTACGCGGTGCACTCATATCAGTATTACGATTCATTTATCAACGGTTCCTATATGACGATATATTCTTTTGCACAGGCACTGCTTAACCAAATCTAGTAGAAGAAAAGGATAATTCGAACATTATTGGATTAAGTAGAAAACCTTGCAGGTGAGACATGTTTCATTATTCTTCGAATAAGAAAAAATACAAAGTGGTAAAAGAAATATTAATCACGCAGAAATTATTTTCTGGTTACCTATATTTATTGAAATTTAGCCATATAATCTTCAGTACGATAGGCAATCCTCCTCATCTCATAGATAAGTATCGGAATATTAGATTCATGTATGTCATGGCCTCGTGTGTGATATTGATGAACGATTCAACAGATGATTGAATACCTATTCGAATTGTTTGTTACTATTAATAGCAATATCGGGGCCCCCAGGCAATGCAATTCTCGGGGCCGCTTTTCTTTACCGTTTTCTTACTTTTCAAATTATATTTTTTCTATTACAAAAGTCGAGTCGATCAGATCGACTCCTGCTTTTTGCTTTCATTGAATGAAACGATTTTAATCACAAAAATATTTTCACAACCAAAGAAAATATGTTTGTGAAGTAGGTACAATATAAGTTCAAATAGCAATTCTTGTAACTTTTTAGATACAAAATCGTTGAAATCATCTTAGAAGTTGAACTTTTCCAACACATAATTTTAAATCAACATTTTCGACAATTAATTTAAACGGTTCTGTGGTTGAACGAAGACAGTTTTTATTTTGAAAAATTACGTTAACCTGTGGCGTTTGATATCAGACTTCTATATTCTATATTTGCAATGATAACATTCGGAAAAGTTGATTGTCCATATTATCATAAATCAATCCAAATGATGTTATCTGTCTCCGCATCCATCATTTTTTCTATGGTGATATTACCGGATGTTAATAATCGGGAATGTCACGAATGAAACCGAATGAAACGTTTTTTTCTTGGTGCGTTCAACATCGTATAGTCTGTCGTAGTAAACCATAGTACATTCTTGAAGGTATTTACCAACATTAAGTGGTATTGCATAAAAAGATTCATGTTTCATGAGGATTCTCCTATTCAGTTTTGAAGAATTGATTTCGATGTGATTATTGATGTTAATTGCCAGTGAGATGGTGTTGTTCGTTGTCTTGTTGATTGTGTTGTCTGTTTTTGTCTCTGCTGTCAGTCAATTATTTGGTGTATGGATCTTTTGTGTTTGATTCTTCCGAATCTAGGGTTAAGGTTGAGTTGAATATTAGCTAGATCATAGAGAAGTGATTTCACGTGAATCCCCGATTTCACAAATATAGTGTGTACATGTTATCTTATGAGATTGTTAACATTCTCAAGTCTCAACATTTTGTGTGATTTTTGTTCGAAAGTGGCTGACGATGTCTCGAGTTTTGGAGTAGAGTTTCGGACTTTTATTATCTAACGGTATGAAGATTTGAATCCTAAGAAAAGAAAAGAGTTATGCTGAAAAACAAAATAAATAACGAAAAATATTTAAAAAAGGCATGAAAGATAGATTGTAGCTCACCTCGACCTATTAGATCTTTTGTGCATAATAACCCTTAATCTATTCGAGGCCCGGGATTCCGAGGCTTTTTGCGAAGTTTATCAGTTTCCTGGGAGCTAGGTTCCTGATATCGGAGGGCTCTAAAAAGGCCCTTTCCAGGAACTTGAGCCCCTTGCAGAAGACTGCTGGGCATTCGCAAAGCAAATGTTCTGCAGTTTCAGCGAAGTTCTCGCAGTAGCGGCAACTATATCACTCTCTGTTTTGCCCATCTTTTTGAGGTGGTTCCTCAGAGGGCAGTGTCCCGTTACCAGTTTCAAGTATTTTTTGTCCAACTCTTTCCTTGGCGAAAGGCTCACTAGCCTTCTCGCTTGTCTTTGTCCTGGCACTTTATTCCAGTAAGATTTCATTTCATCTGCTTCCCAGCGTCGAAACTCTTAACTCTTCTCTCAAGTGGGCCTTGGCGATTCCACAGAACGGTTGTGGGCCGAGAAATTGTGTATTTGGTCCTTCTTTGGCAAGGCAGTCTGCTTTCTCGTTGCCTTCAAGTCCCTTATGACCTGACACCCACATCAAAGTGACCTGGTTATTTGCTGCCAGTTGTCTCAGAGATTTTTTACAGTCCCAATTCAGCTTAGACTCACAAGTGTATGACTTCAAAGCTTTTAGTCCTGCTTGGCTATCTGATTTTTGCCCTTCGAGTGTTCCTTACGAGGCACTCCTGGGCACATATCTCTATAGCATGTACTTCTGCTTGAAAGATGGTTGGGGTATCACCAAGGGGTTTTGAGAGCCTAAAATTTGGCCCTCCTACACCAGCCTTTTTATACATCTTGGATCCATCACTAATGCATCCCTTCCCAGTTGAGGTCCGTTCTCTGTGCAAATTTGGTGGTTGTTTATGACAACTTCAAACTGCATTCCGAAGTCGTACCTAACTGGCATGATATCTGTCGGTTAAGACATGGATTCTAGGGAAATATTTTCCAAAATCTTCAAGTGTCCAATCTGATTTCCTGATTTGAGATTTATTGTCTGATTCAGTCTAAAGGTACTGATTGCTGCTTCTTTCATTACACACAGGTGCAATGGTGGAAGGTTCAGCATTACCTCTAAGGCTGCCGTGGGGCACGTGAATATCGCCCCTGTAATTTCCAGACTAGCTTGTTTTGTGACGAAAGTTGTTGCATTTTTGGCCACCATATCAATGAAGAGTAGGTTACCGTGGGTTTGATGATCGTTTGGTATCACCAATAGATCAATTTTGGTTTCAAAGACTTTGCTGCTATAGCTCTGGAAATAATGTGGTTGAGTTGGCTGTTCCATGTCAGTTCTTGGTCGATTATCACGCCTAAATATTCAACTTCTTTGGAAAAGTGAGCTGGATTCTATTCAGTGTTGGGGCTTTAAGTTCATACTTTCGCCTCTTTGTAAATGGAACCAGCACTGCTTTGCTAAGATTGACATTGTAACGCTTTCTGCTCGGAGAAGCGTTATTTGGCGCTTTAGCTCGGGTGTTATATTTACAGATCTCGGGCGCCACCTATATTATAGTGGTAGGTCCACTTGCACCGGGTAACTATCAGTAAAGAAAGTTTAATGCAGGGGTCTATAGATGTAAGCTGTCAAAGTGACATTTGCAAAGTATAAATTCCCTGAACCTGGTTGCTTTGGAAATAAGAAAATGAAAACTAAAACTCAATAAGAGAAAATAAAACTACCAATAATAATAAATCTATCATTATATTCTTCCAATATACACAGTGAGTCAAAAAGTAGCAAGTGCAACTATATACAATATGTCCTAATAGATCCTAATATATCCCCCTCCCACGGATACGTTTCTCCCGAGAAACAAAATAAAATAATCGCAATTTCGCGGTGCTAGAATATTCCCGGAAAAGCAAAATCAAGAGGGAAAGAAATCAATCGCTATGCGGAGCAGATTTATCAAAAACTCTAATCAGGCATACGGCGAATACGGCGGTTTCCTGAGTCTATCTTAAGGGAGATGGTAAGGATTCCCTGGTATTTTGTCCTACCACCCGAATATAATTCGCTGATGGTATGCCAAAACACCCCGTATATTGATTCAAGCAGGGAGTAAAACAACCAGAGACAACTTCAGGTACCGAATAGAATTCGCAGAACCTGAAGCAGTCGCCTAGCATGTACATTCCGAATATAATTCGCTGACAGTGGGGTAATAGTCACCCTGTACAAGAATGCAAGTACGGCCATCTCAACTCAACACGGATTATGAATCACCTACTCCTTGCGAACCAACTTCTGATTGTGTTTGAGGCTACTTGCATGCGATTGGAAATTATCCTATCATATTTGCCTCTTATGGTGACAATGGTGCCCATCATCGTAATCCTGGGTCGTGAAACCAGAATCATGTAGCTTGACTATCAGGTTGTCGACGACCAATGACAACAGCAAAGGCGATAAAACATCCCCTTGGGGACAACCTTTTTCTACTGTCATCCTGACCGTCTCTTCCCCGAGAGTCGCCACAATGATTCTGCTTTTCAGCGTTGATTTTATTCATCTAATCAGTGAGGCATTTATATTTATTTCCTCTAGTGATCTAGGCATGCGAGGTGTTATCAAAAGCACCCTTTATGTCAATGAAGGCACAAAGAGCCATTTCTTTTTTCACGAATGTCTTTTAAATGTTTTCAACTAGACATTGTAGAGCATTATTCGTGGATTTTTCTGCTTAATAAGCAAACTGTTTCTTGTGAAGCGGTCTTAACTCAAGAAGTTCACTTCTGATGTAACAGTCTATTATTTTTGCCATTGCTTTCAGGAGAAAAGAGGTGAGGCTGATGGGGCGGTAAGACTTTGGTTCGTCCATTGGACGTCTTCCAGCCTTTGGTATAAACGCCACAATGGCCTCTGTCCAAGCGGTATATAACTAAAAATTAAGCTGGCCTTGAATAGCCTTTTCAAAGAAGGCTCTATTATTTCAAGGCCATGTTGCATTAAAGTGGGAAATATTCCGTCCTTTCCAGGCGACTTAAACGGTTTGAAATTTTTGATATCCCATTTGATTCTTTTAGTTGTGAAGATCTTCCCAGCTAGGCTTCTGTTGGATCTGTTGGGGTTGTGGACATCCCCTTCCAGGTGAGCGCTTTGCTGTTCGTTTACCACAACTGTTTCGGAACCAGGAATGTGTGTCTGCAAGAAAACACTCAAGCTTTCCTTAGGGTTATCAGTATATCCCCCGTTCGACTTTTTGATCAGACCGATGCCGTTTGAGTGTTTTTTCGAGAGAACTTTTCGAAGGCGTTGTGCTGGAGCTAATTCGGTGATCCCCTCACACATCTGCCTCCAAGTTCTTTTTTTCGATTTTCTGAGTTTTTTATTGTATTCAGAAAAAGCTGTTTTGTAGTCCTCCCAGTATCCCAGACTCTTAGCTCCATTGAAAACTGTTCTAACTTTTTTGTTTTGGTAATTCCTTATTCCACCAAGGTACATCTCTGGTAGTAGCCTTTTGTTTTTCAGGACTGCTAAGTTCACATGCTCTCATTATAGCATTTTGAAGTTGTCTTGAGACTGTGTCAAGTTCCTCTATTGATTCGATTGAACTTAGTTGGTCCTCCGTGTGCCTTTCGAGACCCAGCAAACAATGAATCTCTGGCCGCTCTCTGGCCCAACGCATGATTGGTCGGGTACATGCTGGCAATGGCAAAGCTACATCGGCAAAATGTCGGCCCGATATATGGCATATTGTAATCGGGTACCTATAATCCAACCAGCAATGGGCCAATACCATCAAAAGGGTATCTTTCGACCGACATCATCTGGATGATGGCCCGTTTCAAGTGTTATTGAACAGTTGAGAAACATTTTGCTTCAAATGTTGTTTTTTTCTCAATCCCGGCGCTCATATGAAAAGTCATCAAATTCAAAGTAGCGATATGCAAGAAAAATCACATTTCATATCAATTTGAGGCATCAAAAATATGTCAAATCAATGCTCGAAACACCCTCATGTCCAAGTAATATACACCATTAAAAATCCTGTTAGAATCCGTCACTCCCAGAAGTGGTTCGGATTCCAGTATATGCACTAAGTATCGCTTTCCTCCATCCTGGATAGATCTTAATACTCAAGGAGGGGTTCCCATCTTCGAAGTCGCGATATTCGAAATATCCCGCCTTCACCAATTCTAGCATCGAAAGAAATTTCAAATGTCAACTTACAGGATGAAAAATATACCAAATTGACATCTAAAAATGTATAATAATAGAAAATTATTGTTGTTCAAATTCCACTGATTTATAATAAATATATAATTAGAAGACAATAGCTACATTACTATGCGGAATGTGATACAATAACGAGGGTAAAGCAACGTTGGGCGAGGTTAGAACTTGGATGGGTGACTGCTGAAGGCTGTTGAATTTTTTTTTATTTCACATAATATCGTCGTATTATAGGCATTGGTCCTGAAGTGGGCCAATGTAGTATTCATTATGGCGCACAGGCATTGGTCCTACCGGCGGCCAGAGTGTCCTATTGATGTTGGTCCGACGTCATCTGCCACTGTTTCGCCGCAGCGGCAACTTCTGGTAGGCAGGTATTAGCCCAGTACTGGGCCTACTGAAATTGTTTGCTGGGGATGCTCTTTATAAGCATCCCAGTTGGTTAACTTTGGTACCCTGTATCCATCGAAGCGTGTGTCTCTGACGTCTTCAGGTCGAATCCTATGTGCTGATGGTCCGACATTGAAGAATCATCAGAGACATGCCACTTGTGAAAATAGTTTGTTATAAATGGATCCGCGAGAGTTGGATGAATGAATGAATGAATTATGTTTATTGTTGTAATATAAATAGAACATATTATTAAAAAAATAACATACGATAAGTAAATACAATAAACATGACAGAAAACCCACAGCAGTTGTTGAGAGCCCCAACATCTTGTACGTGGTAACACAACACATGATTACAATATTGTATTAAAGAAATATAGAAAAAAAATATAGTTGATATTCGAATCGAAGAAACAATACACTATTATGTAATAATAGTTGATCAATAATAATATTATGGCAATTCACTCGATGATATGTATTTATTTTATTTTTTATTAATACCTATTTTCGGCAACCGTCCGGAAAGTACGTACTTTCCAGACGATTTTTTTTTTGAGAAAGTGGCATTTTTCCGGCCTAGTCCGGGAAGTACGTACTTCCCGGACTAGGCCGGGAAGAATCACATCGTTGTTGTCATTGTAAATATGAAAATCTTGGTAGTATGGTTTTGATAATGATGGAAATAAGACCTGGTGGCGCTACTCTTCAATTGTTTCAGCAGACAAATCCTTGATTTGGAACAATTGAATTTCAGCTCATAACGTGGGGTTTTCATGTACAACAATAGATGGCGATACTGTCGAAAGATTTTTGAAGAATTTTCTTTCAATCATGTTCGATACATATTCGCATCAAACTCATTGGAAAATGGCTCCATGAAATTGTTAGAAACGATTAGAAGTCATTCAGAATCAAATATTCATACTTTCGTGTTGACACCTGCAGTAACCTATAAATTTGGTTGAAATCGCGGCTTCATTTAGCGAGATTCACCCACGCCATGTCACGTTATACACGTTTTATCGAAGTAGGCGAAATCAAGAGATTTGGGTCATGTCAGAGGATAGGAAGTGATTTCACCAGTCTATCTATCCACCTCTGTTTTGATAAATGCAGTTGATCATTACCACAGCAGCAAAATAACGACTGACAGCTATCTGACATAAAATTAGCTAACATTTCAATTTTTGAAAGAAATGTGTTTCTTTGATTTGTTATTCTACACGGTTGCCGAAAAAATTGTGTACGCAACACGCCCGAAAACAGTTTTTTTGGACTCGCAGACTTCCAGGACTCGCTACGCTCGTCCTAGAATTTTGTCCACTCATCCAAAAAAACAGTATTTTCCGGACTTGTTACGTAAATTACTATATTATTGAATCTCAATCAACGCACGAGTCTCTCTCCTGGATCTATTTATAATATGAGCCATGAGGCTCTTTTTGAATGTCCTTACATTATCATACTCTTGACATGTTCTTGTAGGATGTTGAAAAATTTTATTGCTAAATATGAATAACTCCTTTGTCCGATGTTTTTTTTTCATAGCAGGGACAGAGTATTTCTGTTTCATATTGTCATATGTTGACCTGCATATAATACAACCGACGGATGTCAAATAACTCTGTTTCAAAAAACAGTAGATCCGTGGGGTACATTCGATGTTTATTCAATTTAAATCCCTCTGTCAATAATGTCGATACTGTTGGCCGACAAATATTCTAGATACTCCCCAGATAACACAAATTCGCCTAAGGACGTCCTCTGATAGTCGCCAAAAGACTGTAGGAGGATGTTCTATATTCTACATCCTGAGAACGTCACTAGGCTCAGAATTTTTGACATAATTGTCCCACATTAGTCTTTTCAGCGGCAGCCTGGGGATGTGGATATGTGTGGGCCTATATGGATGTATTCTGATGATATTTTCGTCTTTAAATATGTATAGGTACTCATGTGAAGTTAGGAGCAATTGACCGGAGTATGTTCTACTCATAAAAATAATTGAAAAAGGTAAATATTTTTATGTAAATTTCATCTCTTCCAAGTCACGAGATATATATACATATATATTTTTTTAAATCGAGTTACAAATTATCAAAATCGGACGAAGCGTTCTTTATTATTGAATTAATTTTTAATTATTCGATATTGGTTGGTTCTCCACTCCATATGAATTTCCCAATTTAGAAGTGAGCTTTATATATCAAGAAAAATTATCTTGTCCATTATTATTGAAAAAAAAAATATTCCAATTTTAGTAATAAAAATCCTTGAAAATAATTGTTGTTCAAATCACATTGAAAGTAAAACATTTATAAGTTCACGGAATAGCGACATTGCAATGAGGAGGTAAGTTGAATCACAGAAGTCAAGCAACGACAGCAGTGGCTAGGATTTGGATGGGTGACCATGATAGCGCTGATTTTTTTTATTTTTTTTTTCATTTTCATTAGTTCTCAGATATGCTCAAAAGTCATTCTGAGAATAATAAAAACTCAAAAAAGGCATAACTGGAGTGAATTAAAAAAGTAAGACCTCGTGGGGATCTTCTGAGACGTTATTTGAACGTGGAAAATGGTAACAGGAGGACGTCCTAGGGACGTTCTTTGAAAGCCTGTCGACGTATTAAGGACGTTAATGTGACCGCCTCAGAAGATCCTCAAAAGGATTTTGTGTTATCTGGGTCACTTCGTACATTTGTGCTTTCCCATATTAAATGGTGGGCGTTTGCATCGCAGCACAGAATGAAGTGCCTGTTACCCTTTTTGCACCATTCGATGAGGCTTTGGACTTCCTCTGGTGGAGGGTTCGTTGCGTAGTCCCCTGGGAAGTAGGCCGAAGCAATAACCACCTGCCTCTTGCCTACCTCAGTTGGCACTTCCACTATAGCGGTTGCCAAATCCCCAGTAATGAACTCTGGAATAGGAAAAAAAATAATATTAGGTGCGAGCCATATGGCTGCTTGTAGTCCTTGTATACGTCCTCTGTTACTCCAGGGCTCTTGGAGTAGCCCTACCTGAATGTTGTCTTCAATAAACCTCGTTCTAAGCACACTCGTGGCAGCTTTTGAATGTTGAAGGTTCATTTGAAGACAATTGAGCTGTTGGCTCATAATGGACGTTTTGGTGAGGCTTTTAACGTCCGCTTCCCCTAACTCCGCCGGCATGGGATCTGTCCAGTTTCCGAGGCACAACATTGCCTTTAGTCACTTTCTTTCCTTTGTCTGCAACACTTTTGGCAACCTTCTCGGTCTGCTTCTTGGTGCTGGCTGCACTTGGATTGGTATCTAAGGTACCAGGGTCTGAGGGGTCGGCCGATTTAGGTTTGCCCTGAGGGTTATTGTGTGATCAAACTTATAGTTTATCACAAACCTCGTTTTTCTTAACCTTTCGCCCGACCGAAATGGTAAGAAGTTCTAGAGGGCCTTCGGATGTTTTCCTCAGTACCCTTCAGGTGGTTGCGTTGAGGCTATCATTCTGAGCCTCTATTAATCCAAGGATTTTCTCCGTGGAATATACCTTGCTGCCTGGGAGGTACGCCACCAAGATCTCGCTGTGAGGCATTGCTGCCTCTTCAACGACCCTCAGCCGCGCATCCACCCAGGGTTTTATACCCCCAATGGTATCTCTCAACCACTGCACGGTGGCGTTATCGGCACACATTGGGGCTAACCAGTCAGGTCTATTGTGGGAGCTGTGGAAGTAAGGCTTTGTAGCAGGTTTTTCTCTCAGCTCTATGATTTTATCCAGAATTGCCTCCTTTACGTCTTTAATTTGCTCCGTTGTCAGGAGAGTATTGGGATAGGTAATCGGCAGAATGCCTACCCTCACGCCTTCCGTCACTTGACTGAATGTAGGTTTTGTTAGCACTGAGGCACTGCTGTTGAAGAAAACCAATTTTTAAATTGTCGACGTTGCGAATCTTTATTGTTTCATCTTCAGGACGCTGAAGTACAAGAACATATAAGTTGAAATGGAACTCCAGAATGTAGTTTTGATAAAAAACAAAAAAAATATGTATAATAACAATCGTTAGAATTAAACAAAAAAAAAACATCTCAAGAAGATGGGTGAAATAAATAATTTGGACATGAAATATAATACATACAGGTTCACGAAAGACATTGACACATACATGAAGAAACGAACAAACTGAACTGACGATGATTCGTTTCTTTATGATGTGAAAAAAACTACAATATCCATATATATATATATATAGAAAGAAATATATTGTGTTTGAACACAGAGCTAGGGTATGAAGTATGTAGGGTATGAAGTATGTAGGTTGATTCCGTTTCGTGTGTGGATTGCCAACTGGTGCAATACAGATCTGTTTCGGCTCGCCAAGCCTCATCAGTTGCACTAGGCCAGCCGACAATCCACCCACGACACGGTCACTATTTGAAAACCACAATGTAGTCTTAAACAGTGAGGAATACGGATTTTTGGTACAGTGCCACCTACTAGCACTAAACAGAACGTGCTTTCCGGGTAACGACGCAGGAGTACAGATGTCTCTGTTTCCACACCTACGTCACCCGATTGCACCTTGATAGTGTGGTCAACCACAGGACAGAGAAAATAGAAAGAAAGATATTGTGTTTGAACACAGAGCTAGGGTATGAAGTGAAAGGTTGTAGGTTGATTCCGTTTCGTGTGTGGATTGCCAACTGGTGCAATACATATCTGTTTCGGCTCGCCAAGCCTCATCAGTTGCACTAGGCCAGCCGACAATCCACCCACGACACGGTCACTATTTGAAAATATATTTATGGGATATATATATATATATATATATCGAAGCCCGGGTTGGGGGGCAAGGAATATCATCGTTCCTATCCAATACATATCAAATGGATGATACGAAGCCCGTTAAATACCACGGGCAAATGGAAGCCCACGTTGGTGGGGCAAGGGATATCATTGTTCCTTTTCGATATTTGGAGTTTATTTACTTCTCAGTCAGTGTGAATTGCTATATACTCATGTTGTACTATACGTATGATAGGAAGCCCGGCATGTACAGGGTGTTTTATGTGAATAAATTTCAATTGTAGATGAGGGTGATCCCAATGAACCCGTATTTGACCTCTATGAACCACAATTTATTACTAACTCCATACTATTTTTTCTAACAATTTGTGATATCTTATAGAGAATTATAACGATTGAATAATTCAAGATTCAAAGTAAAATCTATAATGTGTGTGTGAGACATCATGCATTCCAGTAGAAGAAATTCTTGAAAGCATGAAATTTTTGAACATCTGGAAAAATCTCACTCTGTAATAAGTTCCACAACTTCGCCTCTGGATGAAAAAATGATTCCGATAGACAGAAGTTATGTAGGTCTCAAGTTCGATGATGAGGGATGTCAGTATGTGTTCGTCTGGTCTACTTGCTTGCAATCATTCGTGGTGAAATAATAGACATGATTTCTGATGAGCATCGACCATAAAAATATCCATAAATAAGAGAGATATCAATGGATTTGATTTCGGGAGCCTCATCGTATGTTTGGCAGCTGAAGTTCAAACATGTGAACAATTCTACATGAAAGGTGAAAACAGAAAACCAAGGTTTTGTAATGGGGCCCATATCATCAACCCATGACAGGGTATTGTTGTTGGTAACACCAAACATGGATATTGAGGATTTCATAGTAACAGTTAAGCCTCATATTAGGCATTGTGAGGTCCACCTTCTTGGAGAAAATATGAGCTTGAGTTTTGGTTGCATTGAACCCCACCAAATTATCAGTTTTCCATTTACATTGAGAGTATCGACCTCTCTATCTTGCACCATCGGCCTCTTGGGAATGGGAATATATGGGGGCTCTGGCCGGATATGAGGTCACCTCTAATAGGACGTCAATGTATAGCAGGAACACAGTGAGTGCCAAAACAGATCCCTACGGAACACCAGCAACAACTACATGGAGTGACATGTTCGTTATAAAGCTTGTTTGTGAACAACATAGTTATGGCGACAAACCATAAAACGGAAGCTTTCCAAGAATGCCTTCGTGCTAAACCTGGTCGAATGCCTTGGATATATCCAATGCTACAGCAAGGGAGTCTTCTCGATTTTAGATTGACGTTTGCTATATGTTTGTTACGTATAGGCGAGCAAATCTCCTAAAGTCATATTGTCGGTCGTTCATGATTCTTTATATCTCCAGATTTTGTATTAGCTCAATGTTAATCACCTCAAAGATGATAGTAGCGCAATAAATCTGTAGTAACTAGGAATGATCTGCTCTACTTTTTTTGGATCGGTTGAACTCTAGCAGTCTTTCAGTTTGAGGAAACGCAACGAGTTCATGAAAAGGGGTATACCTTCTACGAAGAACTGTTGTTAATCAAGGGACACATTTCTTGAGAACGATCGGAGGAATTCCATCTAGTCCCATAATAGTGATGGGTTGACGGAATACTATTTCTGGCATACGGCTATCAATGGTAGCATAATAGTGATGGGTTGACGGAATACTATTTCTGGCATACGGCTATCAATGGTAGCAATATCAGGAGGAACTTGTGGAGCCAAGCTGCAAACATTTCAGCAGTGATGGTGTTGTGGCTTATATATACCTACCAATACTCAGTCAATTCAATTCATATTGATTATGATAGATTGAATTTATTAAAAATTTTTATTACCTCACAAATCAGCTTTTTCATTATTTTCACTACTAATCTATTTGCTTCTTACCTAAGCATTAAAACTCAAAGTTGGCTACACAGGGTGTTGTTTTGGGGAAAAAGTGGTTTGTAAATTATTTTTCAAGCTAGACCTGGACATTTTTATCAGTTAATGCTTCGATAAATTCGAAGAGTTATCGAGATATGTACCAGATTCAAAACAATATCTACAGATTGAACCGTGAATATTATGGGTAACCAAATAAATGGAAAGAATAGATGAAACAGCTATCTCGATTATAATAACGAGGGATGCGTCAAATATGGGTTCTTTGACACCACATCGATGACCCTCACCTATATTTGACGTAAGTTTGTCCCTTTTCAATTGTATACCCAGTATATATAACAAGTATGTGATTCTAATGACATTTTTGATGACAGTCGTAGTTATTCAGGTAATGATGGTAATGTTACTATAAGACATTTTTTCTATTGAGAAAAAGTCGTTTTATTTACTTTCAATAATATTCGAATGAAGGACAAAACATATTTTCTATAGTACCTACACATTTTTCATGTGACTCTCTCTTCGGTTATTATGCATATTCATGAATAAAAATTTTACTTTTCAATCAGAGAAATTAATATCATTATTATTATTATACTATTATTATTGCAGATCAAATCTAATTAATTCCAGTCGTTACTGTGCGTAGCTATCAGTGATACATCGGGCTTCCTAACATACGCAAGATATACCGGGCTTCCTATCATACATCAAATATCGCGTGAAATATATACATATATTGTATATAATTATATACAGAAAGCGCAGTGGCCCCTCTGGTGGCAACCTCGACGTACTAAAGGTGTATGTTTTGAGATATAATACGAACTTGGGAAGCCCGGTGGAAAATTTTGAAATGACAACAGATGGCATCAGCTAGCAATGATAGACTCATATACACGTAGATTTTTAGGAAGCCCGATTCGGGCTAGTACTAGTGCTAGTAGGTGGCACTGTACCAAACATCCGTATTCCTCACTGTTGAAGACTACATTGTGGTCTTCAAATAGTGGCCGTCCCGTGGGTGGAGTGTCAACTGGCCTAGTGCAACTGATGAGGCTTGGCGAGCCGAAACAGACTGTCTTGCACCAGTTGACATTCCACACACGGAACGGATTCAACCTACAACCTGTCTCTTCATACCCTTGCCCTGTGTGCTAACACAATATCCTTCTCTCCTTATATATATATATATATATATATATATATATATATATATATATATATATATATCCATATTCAATATATGTTTTATAACACATTTTCAGATTATTGATATTCAAATATTTGATTCGATAGTGTAGTTTTTTTCACATCATATATATGTATATATATAATATATATTTAAATGGGAATTCAAATAGTCAATAGCCTGAGAAAAAGAGATAATAAGGTGAATTAAAAGAAATGAAGTTAAATAAAAATAAAAAAGGATTTCAAACCGAATTTGTCACGACGTTTCGATTGTGTGTGTCTAATAATCGTCTTCAGGTGAGAACTGACATAGCCCGGGGATACGTGAGTATTTAAAGGTCAGATTGGGCGGGATTTTCTGGTTCAATGAGCCGTTGATTCGACTCATCAGCGGTTTCCATATGTCGCGGATCTCGATGCTCGGTTGACTGAATGTGTTTTCAATCATCATGTATGCTGCTTCCTTGAATTTTCTCTTGAACCAGTGTTCCTCTCTATGGATGATCTCTGCTTCAGACCTTCTAACTTGGTGGTTTCTCCTCGTTTGGTGTTTTTCTTGTATTCGCCGATTCTGGTTTCCGGTGGTCTCTTTGTAGTCACTGTTTTTGTTCGGTGGTCTGGTTTTGGTGAGTTGCCTGCAGATGGTGTTTCCAGATTCGAAGCAGGTCTTGATATCTTGTATTCAGATCTAATTCTCTTCATTATTTCTGACAATACTTTTATGTAGGGAAGGCACAATGTTGGCTGTTGCGTTTCTTCTTCTCTGTGGGTTATCCCCTTGCAGGCCAACGTCTGTTCCTCCAGTTTCCCCGAATAGCCATTTTGGTAGAGGTCAATTTCTTCTCGTTGTTGCAGAGGTTGAAGGCACCATCAATTAGATAGCAATTTCCATTGGTAAAACCAGTGCGCACTCAGTGTATACCTTCCTATTTTTGTCACATTTCTGAAAGAGGGACAGAAATATACTGAGTGAATATAAACCCGGCTATTTCATGACCAATAGAAATTACTAAGAGTCTTCAATATTCCCCTAACTGTGTGGGTTGGATTCCTGTAAACAGAAGTTAGCCATTCGTTGTCGGTCCTCTTCACTTTCACGTCCAGGAATGGTAACTCGTTCTGGGATTCTTTCTCGTTGGTGACGATGGAAAGTTTCACGTTGTTGAGGTGTTGAAGGGAGGTGTCCAGTACGTCGTTCCCATGTCTCCACACTATGAACGTGTCATCGACGTATCTCAGATGCGCGGCATTTTATGAGCTTTATTATCGATGGTTCGAACCATTCCATATATATATTTGCTATTACCCGAAGACGATTGTAGATACACACAAACGTAACAAACTCGGCTTGAAATCATTTCCATTTTTGTTTACTTTATTTCTTTGAATTCACCTTTTCTCTTTTTATCAGGCTATTGACTATTCAAATTCCCATTTAGATCTATATTTTTTCTTGAACTCTATGTATATACCTACTATTACTAACCTATTTTAAATTTTCGATAGCCTAGTTATTTTTTCTTCCTTTTTGAACATTTTTCATTATTTATCTTGTTTTTCAGATAACTCTTTTCTTTTCTTAGGATTCAATTCTTCATACTTTTGAAAAATGGAAGTTCGAAACTCTGCTTCACATTTTGTGAGATGTTGCGCATACACATAAAGCATATATAATCAAGATTTTTTCTTGATATTCTTAATTTATGAAGAACTCTTTGTTTCAGGTCCGAGATAGGTATTTCGATAACAGCAAAAGAATTTTCGGATATAAAACATATTTAGCTGGAATAGGACTTGAAAACTTGAATCAATATAAAACTGATACTCGTTGAAATACGACAAAGGATGCATGGAATTCATCTGACAAAGAGGTATGATCGTGTTCAAATCAGGAAGGGAATTGAAAAATTATTTCAGTTCTTTCAGATCCTCAGATTGCATGAAGCCGACATGTCAACAAAAGAAAACCGATTTTATCAATTTTGGAGAAAGAACCATTCTGAGGGGATGTTGCATAAGTATGTTATAATTTACTTGAAATTGAAGTTGGTTCTTTAGAAGCATCATATTTTTGAGTTGTTATCCTTTGTTTGGTGATGAATTTCTCATTCTGAATGTTATACCATATTTTGATTATATTTGGTAACGTAACATTTATTACAAGTCAGCAGAAAACATGGGTACCAGATAGGTACCTAATAAAATATAGGTACAAAATAATATAGAAAATATATCGAAATATGAGAATTATTCAATATATTGGGACAATTTATGAGTTCTTATGTGGAAGGAATATAAGCAGATACTTTTGTTTCTCTCCATCTCGAATCATTCATACCTACTTGATGATAATATCGAATCACGTGGTGCAGTTCTGTACAATTCAATATAATTGTTTGATATCATATAATAACGTATTTCTAGCAAAATTATTCATTTTTGGTCAGAATAGCTTACATAATATGTCAACTTTTGATTCCCTATCTAATTTTATTATTAACAATTGAAATGGATACAGAGAGTGATTCAGAAACGAAAAGTACCCTCTATTTGTTGCCATTAAATATCAACTGATATTTAATAAAAATGGAATAATATAATGGGTGTTCCATTTACAACTTCCGATACAACCAGGGTCTCGTTCTATTGGAATGCCTCTCGAAGTTGCGTACGTGTTTGGGTTGTCGTTTCCGAAACATTGGCTTTTGAAAAGACTTTTCGAATGCATATGTTTTTCATTCGTCGATGTATACACTTGCTACGCACTATCTGGGTGTCTACTCGAAAAAGGACTGAATTTCGTCATCACACCGAAGGAAATACCACTACAAGAAATAATCAGCACTGTGCAGACTACCACCTTATTCATAAACCAGATCCAGGCAGAGGAATTCAGATTGAAGGTGAGAGAGCAAATCACGAACTAATCCCTACACCCAACATCAGTCGCGAGGAACAGAACGCCTCAAACCATCTATGATGAAGAGACAACACCATCAAAATTCTACCTGCAGACAAAGAAAACTCTACCGTTGTTATGGACACAGACCTATGAGACCTATGAGCGAAAAATCGAAGATACCCTCAAGAAAGGAAAATACACTATGGTCGCACTCCAGCAGTAAAACGGAAGGTCCACCTTACCTCAAAGAAATATTAACTTCATTTTTCAGATAATGAGAGATCATATCGTTAACACCACATCACAGCAAACCGCCTCACCTATATGGACTACCAAAGATTCATAAAACAGACGTCCCACTCAGACCAATCATCAGCTCCAGAAATTCAGCCATCCACAAGCTAGCAGGAGTTCTATTACCGATCATCCAGCCGCTACAAGGAAACACTCCATCCTTTGTGAGGAACTCCAGGCACTTTGTTGAGATCCTAGAGGAAATTGAGACTACACGAGGAGACCAACTCGCCAGCTTTGATGTAGAAAGCCTTTACACCAACGTTCCTGTAGGAGAAGCACTTCAAATTATCAAAATGAAACTTCTGAACGACGAACACCTTGAAGATAGAACACTAATACCAGTTGAAGGAATTATGGATCTCCTAGAATGCTGTCTTCGGAACAGCTACTTCCAGATCAAGGACTCTTTCTTCACTCAAGATGAAGGACTTCCAATGGGATCGCCGCTCTCACCGGTAATAGCGATTATATATATGGAATGGTTCGAAACATTAGCCATCGATAAAGCTCATAAAAAGCCGCGTATCTGGCTGAGATACGTCGATGACACGTTCATAGTGTGGAAACATGGGAACGACGAACTGGACACCTTACTTCAACACCTTAACAACGTGAGACCTTCCATCAAATTCAACATCGAAAAAGAATCCCAGAACGAGTTACCTTTCCTGGACGTGAAAGTGAAGAGGACCGACAACAAATGGCAAACTTCTGTTAACAGGAAACCAACCCACACAGGACAGTATTTCAACTATGGATCCAACCACCACGGAGCTACGAAAAGGGAAATAGTGAAGACTCTGATTGATCGTGCCTTCAACCTCTGCAGCAACGAGGAGAGCCTGACAACCGAACTGGACCATATCAAAAAGACCTCTACCAGAATGGCTATTCAAGGAAACTTGTGGAACAGACGTTGGCCCGCAAGAGACAGGGGATAACCCACAGAGAAGAAGAATCGCAACAGCCAACATTGTGCCTCCCCTGCATAAAAGTATTGTCAGAAAAAATCAAGATACGAGATCAAGACCTGCTTCAAATCTGGAAACACCATCAGCAGCCAACTCACCAAAAACCAGACCACCGAAAAAAACAGTGACTTCAAGAGACCACTGGAAACCAGAATCGGCGAACACAAGAAACCGCTGATGGGTCGAATCAACAGGTTACGGCTCATTGAACCGGAAAATCCCGCCCAATCTGACCTATAAATACTCACGTATCCCCGGGCTATGTCAGTTCTCACCTGGAGACGATTGTTAGACACATACAATCGAAACGTCGTGACAAATTCGGTTTGAAATCCTTTTTTATTTTTATTTGACTTTATTTCTTTTAATTCACCTTATAATCTCTTTTTCTCAGGCTATTGACTATTTAAATCTCCATTTGAATCTATTTTCTTCTTGAACTTATATATATATACTTACTATACTAATCTAATTTAATTTTTTTCAGATTTTTGATTTTCGAATCTTTTGATTCGATAGGTAGTCTAGTTATCTTTTCAACTTTTTTTTCAGCATAACTCATTTCTTTCCTTAGACAACCTTTAGACAACTCTACTTCACAACTCGAGATATTGTCAGCCACTTTTAAAAAAATAAATTGAACGTGTTATGAATTAGGAGTTAAGCAGCATATTATTAAAATCGATTCATCTCGAAAACAGTTAATGCTATCAAAATATATAAATGTACAATTTTTTTGTGAAAATGTTGAGATTTTTATATTTCCTGGTCAAACCGCCGAAAAATGCATGAACTCAAAAGTTGAGGGAAAATGTACCCCTAGCAGATCCCGTTTCCCACGCCACTGAACGAAATTAACATATATTCCCAAAATTTTTTAATTGTCCATAAAAAGTTAGGTACGTGGACAAAGTTTTATTGTTTCATCTCAGAGGGTTTAGAAAATATTTACTGAAAAACCTTCATCTCAGGCTCACCTTCGAATGGCTCCTTGGGGGGCATTTCTGGACCCACGTTCATATTTTATGTTTTTGCTATTTTTGTCTCGTGAGGCAATTTTTATGGATTTGCCATTGCATCCAGATCAGTATCTCGGTTTTACTGTGATCCTTCACGACGATTATTTTTCAGTGCCTTCAATAGGATGGGAATTTGATAAATTTGGATTACTTCAATTCCTCAATGGTTATTACATTGTACAATAATTACTTCACCTACCAAAATCCTTCTACAATTTTGATTCATAATACTTATTTTCGATTCACTTGATATTGCGTAGTCTAATATTAGGTGATGGTAGATGAATATCAATTCAACATTAATTAATTTTTTCAGAACATTCTGATAACAATCACACTACCTATTCTGGAGTTGACTTAGATTCTGGAAAAATGGTTATTATAATTGAATGGAATGTACAGATAAAATCAAAAAATGAATCTCTCATCCAAAAACGAATCGAGAGGATTGAGAGAGAGTTGAATAATCTTCAGCGATTGAGAAAACCAAATTTGGCAGATTATTATGGGATGAAATATATCACGAATGGAAAAAAAATTACCGTATATTTATTGAAAGAATTTATCTTTGGTGAGTATGACTTATGACTTAAATTTTATGACTCACTCACTTATGACTTTTATGATCTTACTATTCATAGGTTGCAATTGTTATAATTTGATAATCAACCAGAACATCAAGACAGATATAAAATTCTTGAAGCACATAGCGAAGGGTGCTTTGGAAGCTTTGGATTATTTACACAAAAATGATATTTTTCATGGATACCTAAAAGGATCCTTCGTATATGTGAACGATCTTGGTAAGTTATTTTTTGGAGTCCTCCTACTCCTAAAATGAGAACAATATTGTGCTATTATGTTCATTATATTTCAAAATGGTATATTACTTCAATATGACTGTGTAGAAGATTATGGTAAGATCTCTGTTATGGACATCTTGCAATTTTGAATTAACACAAGGTTATTGAAATTTTTCTGCAAAAATCATATTCTATCAATTCGGTTGCATCTTCTGTACTTGATCTAATTGAAAATATGTGATAAGGACTCATATCATATGCACATGACACTGCCATCGTAATTTACAAGATGAAAAAAATAGTTTCGTTTACTCTTTATATATCCCAGTATCCAAAAGACACAATCCTCAGAATTTGCTGAAAGTAATGCTGAACAATATCGGGTCTATTCCGACTAATACGAATATCTACTAGATGATTTTTATAACAAACCCCGAAGGATGCATAATATAATAGTGGCAACACAGCTGGGCTCCACAAAAGCCTAACTATATCAAATGTGAAGTAGTTACCAATATATTATCTGAAAATAATGAAATGTTTTGAAGAAATGATAAATACTTTGTTGAAATAATCGGAGTCGAAGGAATATAGTTCCTCCTATGAAGAATTTGTTTGCACACTGTTGGAAATTAGTTGTTACTTTCAACAACTTCTCATATCGTTGAAAAATTGTAGTCAAATTCAACAACAATTGTGTCTCAATTTCACTTTCACAATTTTCGATGTAGTTGTTAAATCAGTCAGTTATCGAATTCACTACTAATAATGTCAATACAACAGCAACAAGTTTGCATCAAATGAACACAACAACAAATAATTGTAACTAGAACTTCGATAATGGTTATTGAAACATAGACAGTAGAACATCATCTAGTTGCTAATACATTAATATTAAATAGCGGTTTTGTCGCACTCTGTTGACAAATTAACATCACCTAGTTTTATAATTTGCAACAGTTTGTGCTCGGTTACAAAGATTTTTTAGTTCCGATCTCTTCGGATATATTCGCTACTTTTCGTTTGTCTTCTCACGAATACCGATTCCTTACAAGTCCCAATCCAAGTTTGTTCAGTTATCTGCAGTCTGTTGCCGTTGTAGAGCATTAGAACTAATACATTAGGTTTTCCTCTCGTGTAGTCAAGATATAAAAAAGGTAAGTACCTACATGGAGTAGATTGATGTGGACTCGTACATAAATTTTATTTACTCATGCCAATATTAATATTATTTTTGTTTTGTTTCAGTTGAGAATATTTTTCCTGATCTAGAGCAACAAATAACAATGTTTCGTCGGAATCTGCAAGCGCAATAATTTCACATGATTTGTTGAGAATGTTTCTTGGATTCTCTCTGTGATTATTGAGTTTCGCTGCAAAAAAGTGAGTATAATCATATCAGTTTTATATTCACATTTTGAAATTATTATTATGGAAGTTTTATTATTTATGCATATTTCATATATTTTTTACTATACTAATGAAGATAACTGCAACATCTAGGTTAAACCTGTTGAAGTTGTGATATGATTATTTGTACAACTCTTCATTTCAGGTATTTGTTCGATGGATCGATTTTCACTTTCTTCGGATTTTTTCAAGCTACTACTGGGTAACAAAAAAGATAACAAAAACTGAGTTAGGTTGAAGAGAAATCAATGTACTGGTAAGATTCGTTCTGAATTATATTTTGAATGATAATGTACTATTCAGTTAATAAATCCAAGTGATTTCAAGAGATAATTGGATTGAAAAATTCATGACCAAATGAATCCAAAATGAATTATTGATGTAATATTTGTTTCAGCAATTGAACGAGAGATACTCAACACTCAAGGAGGATAGGAATAAGTTGTCTCGGATGACAAACACAGACAGAGGTTGACCAGCATTGTAGTGAATCACGTGCCGCGATGTTCTTTCGATTTACTGACAGCTTTGATGTGTTTTTGTGCCAATAGTGGATTTTTTTCGTATTGTTGCTATGCAGAAAATTTTGAATTCCAGCAGTAGAATATTGTTGAAAATACACTGAGTTGTAGTACAATCGACAACTTTTTGTAGCTAGAACTACATTATGACGTAGGACTCGTAACAACAAATTGAAGTGAAAATGACAATTTGTAATTGCTCAATTAACTTCAGAGAATACTGCGAACAGCTATAAGGTGAAGTAGAATTATTAACTTACTGTAGTTAATTCACCAATAAGACGTAGTAGCCATACAAAGAGGCGGTTGTTGAGACGAGCAATAATCATTATGGTGAAAATTAACTTCAAATACTCTTGATATTTATAACTATAAAATGTTGTAGACCTACTGGGACTATATTTTTTTGCTGATTTAGCAACTAATTTCCAACAGTGCATGTCTATAACTTTTCTTCTTCATGAATATATTCGGGTAGAGTTTCCTGAATAAGATCAACGAATATTGATAGGTACCTACTTGAGATATTCTTGTATTGTATACAACATGAAGAAACAGTCATTTCACAGACTTAATGCTGCTTTATTTTAGGTGAGGTCAAAATTTCCAATCACAGTATTCACAGAAGATTAATGGACTTGCAGGTTAGGGATGATGAATGCAGTAAAGAGGCAGATATTTTCAGACTCGGTATCTTATTATTATCTCTCTCACAGGGCCAGCATGTTTCTAGGAAGGATTTCGAAATACCCCCAACAATCGATGCAAATTTATATGACTTCCTCACGAAGTATGTACAGTTGCATCATTTTATCTTCAAACTATTATGTCTATTATAATTCAAGAGCATCTATACTTACAGATGTCTATCGAAAAATGAAAATGATCGTTATACTACAACTCAACTACTAAATCATAACCTCTTTCAAGAGGAAGCGATATCTCTATTGCCAAGAGTTTATCAAAAGGAGAAAACGGATATTCCTAAAAACTCTTCGCTTGGAGTTATACAGTATGATCAGCAGCTTCCACGTTTGTCTTTTCCAAATGGACAGTCTCGAATAGAAAGTGAGTTCGAGATTCTCGAAGGTCTTGGAAAAGGAGGCTTTGGAGAAGTCATAAAAGTAGGGTAACTTACGACTCACTAAAGCTCTCGTTCAATTATTATTTTATTTTTCAGGTTAAAAAAAAGTTGGATAACCGTTACTATGCCATTAAAATCATAAAATTGAAACCAAATAATAAACTACTATACAAGAAGATGATAAGGGAGGTGCATTTATTTTCACGACTAAATCATGAAAATGTCGTTCGCTATTATAATTCTTGGATTGAAAGCACCGTAATTAAAGGAGATACGGGTGTCACTACAGACAGCTCAGATAAAGATTCAGTAGGTATGAAGATGATTTTTTTGTAATTTAAATTTTAGTTATTTATATCGAGATATTGATATTTGTAGATACAACAGAAATATCGGTAACTTATGATAGTGAACTGTTTTCCGCCGAGCAAATGACCGTTGATGATGATGAAGATGATGATATCACTCCAATGATGTATGTATATATAAACGGTAGGGTAGCTCATACGACAGAGAGATTTATAGCGAAACGGCGAAACTTCTGAAGTGTTTGCCACTTCATCAATAGTTAGAGTAATGATGGGGGCAAAGTAGCGTATTTCAGATGTTGCTTATATGGATGAAAAAAATCCGAGCTAGGTTTTTCAGTTCTGGAGTTATACAGGAAAAATAAAAATTTCGACATTCTTCTTTTTTTAAAATTTTGCCACTTTGCAACTTTTTGTAGCCTTTTCAGATACCTAAATAAAAATTATATACAGGGTAACGTATAAATTGGGCCATAATTTTCAAATACGGACCTGTATTTTTTATTGCATTTTTATGAATGCCAAGAGTCATGTTTCATATTGACGTAGTATTTTCATCTGACTTACAGAGTGTTTTGGAAATATTGAACTATTATCAGTATTTTTTTTTCCTTTATAACTCCATAACTAAAAAGCTAGGTCAGATTTTTTTCATCCATATAATTAACCTTTGAAATATGCTACTTTGCCCCCATTCAACCAACCCTCTATCTCTTACCTTTATCGAAATCCCTATGCATAGACTCGAATTTGCATAGCCCTGTATAAAACATTCGTAGAGCTGATTCCTTCGATCTATGGAGTCTAGCAGATTTGGCATAGAGATAGAGATAGAAAATCGAGATTCTTCAACTTCAGAAGTTTTTCCCTATCTTAACTCTCGGTTTAACACATAATAACATGGTTCAGTATTCAGAATTTAGAACTACCCTGTATTTGTTCGACGAAATCAGTTCTTCAGGGAGAAAATTTAACAATGTAATGAAAT
This sequence comes from Chrysomela aeneicollis, assembly GCA_029955515.1. Classification (NCBI taxonomy): domain Eukaryota; kingdom Metazoa; phylum Arthropoda; class Insecta; order Coleoptera; family Chrysomelidae; genus Chrysomela; species Chrysomela aeneicollis. The sequence goes on along the minus strand of JARUHQ010000018.1, from coordinate 3,070,482 downwards.
ACTGGGCTGTTGATTGAGTGCGTTGAATCGCTGGCTTATAGTCTAGAGGGACCCGGGTTCAATTCCTGCGGCTGCTATTGGAAATATTTATTTCTATAGTATCGTTTAGCGGGAGGCATATAAGCACAACGTACATAGATATGGCGAACGACCTGTATTTACGCTTTCTGATTGGTTGATGCCAGATCACAGTACGTTCTGCCATTGCGGCGTCACAGTCATGTACGTTTTGCAAGTGAATTAAAAGTGCATGTGTATGCACAAATTATCAAAATCAGGTTCTAAAAATACGTATTTTATTAGTTCCCAGTGTCCAATGCCATATGATTTTGCGTTTGCTACGTTAGATTCCACATTTAGCTGTAAATTACGCTTTCTGCAAAATCCGAATCGCCAACAGCTTTTCCACCATTTTAAAACCTGCAATGAGGTCGTGTTTTGTGTTGGATAGGTATGTAGAATGTCTATCCAATAAGAAAGCTATTATATTTCTGGACTGTTATTGTAGCCAACTGCGACCAATTTCCAATTTCATTGACTCATATTTTAAATGGTACCTACTATTAGAGATTTTTTTCTTGAAAAATAATTCTGAATCAGGATCACTTGAACCATACCTGTACCGATTTTCATCATTGTGAACCACAGAGATGTTGGCTGTTGGCTACGATATCAGACCAAAAATATAATCATTCTATTGTTGGATAGACATTTCAAATACCTATCCAACAAAAAAAATCAAAGAATAAAGATTTCACAGAGGTGGTATAAGTCCTTAGGATGGACACACTTATTTACATTATACCTATTCGAGTTGAATAATTTCTATTCCTTCTGCCTACCCCCACCACCTCCAAACTCCTAATTGAACCCAACAAAAAATCCCAAATCGTCTGTTACATCGAAATAACATGTATTGAAGAACTCCAACTCCTGCACAGCTTTGAAAAATGCTTCATTATAGTATATAATATAAGTAATAAAACATTATTCTAACTTGGCTATTTACGAAGACACAAAAAGTTTCAAATCAGGAGCGCTATCACCCTGAATATTCTTGAATCGACAAATCACATTTTTCTAGATTGTGTAAACTTGCGTAAATTGTTATACCATTGCTATTGTAAGCAACTTCTTTCGTCCTGTATTTAAAAGATTGGGGTAGTTCCATATCGTACCGTACCTAGTGAAATCAAGATCAACTAATGAACTCAACAGGACGCACGTGAATGCATAAAACAACATGAATGACTGCATGTAAACAAAAATGAAAGCGGGAGCTCTGAGATGGCAAAAGGTGCATCCCTTTTTTAAGGTATCATACGCAATTCGTACTGCTATTTGGCGAGCAGAAAATCGGTAGCAAAATGTATATTCATTTGGCGTCTGTATAGCAATGTGTACTGTAGCGTAGATACACAACGTGTGCCATATCCATGTACGTTGTGGCTAGCGGGAGGAGATAGGTGACCAACCGAACATTCTTAGGACCTAGATTTCAATCCTTCGGACTCTCAACGATAACCAGCCGAGTCTTCGGATGACAATTAAAAAGTCCTAGACTAACGAGGGTGTCTTCGCAACTAAGTTAGCGGTTGAAAAACTCTTTTCAATAAAATACCTGGTGATCTCTAAGCATAAAATATACATTTGACATGCCACAATTTTTGAGACATCCTGTATATCTCAAAATATTTTAGAAATGTAGCTTTCACTAATTAACTCTTAAAGTGACAAAAACTTCAGAAAATTTGCAGATTCATTATAAATGTGTCGTATGAGCTTCTTCACGAAACGCTGCCCTACCCTGTATAGGTATCAATCTCAATATATAAACTCCGCAGCTGACGCAGTTGTCGTCGGATATCTTCTCAATACATTTTGGAACGGCGTCAGCGTCAACTGTAGCTACGGCAGCGGAGTTTATAAAATGAGCTTTACAGAATCTGGCAATTGATGAATACTTTCAGGAAAAAATCAGATTCTGATGAGATAGTATTTGCTCAAAACCTTGATGTAGGATCAAGAAATGCTCGTTCAAACCTCGAACATCTAGATGTTCCACATTTCACACGAAATATTATTAAAGAAACAATGTATATACAGATGGAATTTTGCGAAAATAATACTTTGAGGACAGTCATCGACAATAATTTATACTTGGATAGAACTAGAATAAAAAGGTTATTCAGAGAAATAGTAGAAGGTAAGATGATGAACTTGAATCTCTAATATATCTCGCAATAATGTCTAATTTCTACAATAGCTTCAGTGAATAATTGACCTATTTTCACGAGTTTAATTATCCTACAGTTTTTACAAAGGTTATCTGATGTTTGGCAGAATAATTGGGATTCTTGAAGATCATAAACCCTTTCATTGCTTTGAAATCCATCGATTCGAAAAATCGAACACTGATGCAATCCAAAAACGATCAACTCCATTCCCCACTATTATTCTATCATAATAGAATAACTAGCTGTCACTTGATTGATGATTATTTTGAAGGGATTGATGAGGAGATAGCAAATATCCATGTTGCCTATCAAGAACACTAGTTTCAACAGGAATCCATAATTTCGAGGAAAGAATTATTTCAAAAGTGCTGTCACTTGAACTAGAATTGAAATTTACAGTGTTTCTCACCTGTGTGCAGCACAAAAAAGTGTTTTTTCATAACCCTGTATTTCTAATATTTCCAGGTATAGAATCTATTCAATGAAACACAGACACCACATTGTTACAAAAATGTATAATATTATATATATTATCTTCATTTTCAATAGAAAACATGTTTCCCATCAGCAGTACCTAGTTCGTTGATGACTACGAATATTTTCATGAATTATCCCAACCACTCTGTTATATCAGGAATTGTTTCATTTCAGGACTGGCTCACATTCATAAACAGGGTATGATACATAGAGATCTGAAACCAGAAAATATTTTTTTGGATTGTGAAGATCATGTAAAAATTGGTGACTTCGGTCTAGCAACTATAATGAAGTCAAATCAAAATGATAACAATATTCTTGAAAGTGGGTTGCAATCCATGAAGGATGTTTCAGTATACGGAAGTGGAACCGGAGTTGTTGGAACAACTCTGTATAATGCACCTGAAATTACCTCGTCTGTCAAAGTTAGATATGATGAAAAATCTGATATTTATAGTTTGGGTGAGTTAAATGATAAATCAACCATAACACTATTTTCATGTCCAAATGTATCCCACAAGTAGTAAACTGTATTTTTGCCTCCTCTATCACGGATGAAATGTTTGACAAATACTAGGTTTTCTATCGGTAAGATGAATGAATAATAATCACATTATATGCAGGCATGACCAGAAAACAGATCTCGAATGTTTTCACTAAAATCATGTGATTGATTCAATTTGGGAGATTTGAACTGTTCCATTGGGTATGAATGGCCGCATCATCATTTTCCACTTCAAACCAGAGAGTACGCTATCACCATCAGGCACCAGTTATTTAGTTCAGAGCACCAAAGGACAAAGATCACACAATAAAAGTTAAACGAGACCTCAGACACCTCAAAACCTCAGCGAAAGGAACGGAACACTCCCTAACTTTCACAGCAGACGAAATCTCGACATAAATTCAAGATATTAAGCCCGGAAAGGCTCCCGGATTCGATAACATCAGTCCTGAATTTCTAATACACTGCAAAAAATTTGCGATCAAATGCCTGACCGAATTTTTCACCGATATACTACGGACAGGAAATCTTCCCAAGGAAAGAAAAAAAATTAAAAGATCCAAAATCGTTGCTATTCTGAAACCAGACAAACCGAAGGACTCACCCAAAAGCTATGGACCCATTGCACCCCTGAGTTACAGATTGCTCGAACGTCATGTATATAACCGAATAGGCCAAAATATCTTTGCCGAAACCCCAATAGAACAGGCTGATTTCATACCGAAACGAAGCTGCGTTGACCAAGTTCTCTCGCTCAACACACACATCGAAGCAGGGTTCCAAAGAAAACGAAAAACGGTAGTTGTGTAATGAATAGATCACCTACCCGGTAAAATCTCAAATACTTCGAAAAGACTTCTAATGAAGATTATCCACAACGAGAGTTCAAAATATATTCGAAAATATCTGACAATTCTGTCGTAATTTTATACATGACATTAACATTCAAAAAATCAATAATTACAATCTAGATAAAAAAATAATCTTCAAAGAGGGTGTTCTGATTTCTAACATACTCCCACCTTGAGTCCAGGAGTGACTCAATTTGAAATCTTGAATCTTTCTGGTTTCTTCACCAATCTTCCTGAACGAGTAGAAATTACAGAGTTATCATCTACTACAAGATCTTCTTTATCTTTTTTTCTGTTTCTGTTCTCGGATTTACTCAGAATGCATTTTTTCGTATTGCTTAATTTTGATTTAAATTCTCCAATTTGATCATTCGCCGTAATTTCCAACGGATACAGTCTTTGTATTGGTCTCGTTGAAAACCCTGACGAAGATTTCAAACGAACAACTCTAATTTTGTCATCTTTACCTGGGAATACATCAACAACTATTGCAAGAGGCCAATCCATGCGTTTTATGATATCATTTCCTATCAAAACAACATCTCCAATTCTTATATCACCAGTTGAATATTTCTTTGAACGTAGTACCAGCTGACCTAAATATTCCTTACGAAATCTCTTCAATAATTCTTCTTTGAGTCTGATTCGGTATCTTAGATGTTTATTCAAACTCACTGCATCAATGTTGTCGATATCTGGTACCCCAACTTGTCTCAAATCATGTAAAAACATTGCTGGAGTTAATGGAATTAGATCTTGAACATCATCAGATACATATGTCAGAGGTCTGGAATTTATTAAAGCCTCACATTCACAGAGAATAGCTGAAAGTTCGTCATAAGTGAGCGATGTTCTGCCAAGCGTTTTTCTCAAGAGGTCCTTCAAAATACGAATCAACCTTTCCCACCAACCGCCCCACCATGCTCCAGTCGGTGGTGAAAACTTCCAAGTGAAACGTTGAACGTTGCTGAATTCACTAATTTTATTCCAATCAATTTTTGCAAAGGCATTTTCAGCGCCCACAAAATTCGTCCCGTTGTCGCTGTAGATAACTGTTGGTCTACCTCTTCTGCTTATGAATTTCCTGAATGCTTGAAGAAAGCTGTCTGTTGATAAAGTAGACACCAACTCCAAGTGCACTGCTCTGAATACTGCGCACGTGAATATACAGATCCACACTTTATTATTTTTCTGAACAAATAATGGCCCAGCTAAATCCACTCCTATTACCTGGAACACAGCAACATCCGAGACTCGATATTTGGGAAGCGATACTGGATTGGTATCAAAATTCTTCACATTGAATCTTCGACATCTTACGCATTTAGAAATTACTGACTTGATAGTTTTCCTACTTTTGATTATTCAAAAGTTATCACGTAAAATGCTCATCAATCCTTGAGTTCCAATGTGACAGTTTTTCACATGACAGTGCTGTATCATTCTGACAACGACTGTATGTTTCGAAGGCAATATTACTGGGTGTCTGAAATCGTGAATATCATTTCTTTCTGTAATTTTAGTTTTCAGACGAATTATTCCTTCTTTGTCTTGAAATGGGCATAGAGAAGAAATACTCTCGTCTTTTATTAGTTTTATTCCAATTGTTGAATGAATTTCAGAACCATTTTTTCTGCATTCTCAATTTCTTCAATCGTAAGATTCTGACTCAAATTTTTCTTTTTTCCTCGGCAATTACTCACGAATCTCCATACCCAACCTACCAGATACAAAATTTTCTGGTAATTTGAAAAATAACGGTAATACCAAGGGTCTATTTCTGATGTATTGAGATGACTAGCTATCTCGTTTCTTGACTCTTCCATAACGATTGCATTGTCAACTACATATTCTTCACTGGGCCAACGACTTTTTTCTTGAAGTAACCAAGAAGGTCCCCCCCACCATTTGGACTCCAATAATTTTTTGGAAGTACAACCCCTAGATGGCAAATCTGCAGGATTCAAATGACCAGGAATGAAATTCCAATCTTGTTTGGATTTCTTGAATCCTATTCCACACAAAAGTCTTCCATTGATTTTCCTGCTGTATCCAGGTTAATACTGTACTAGAATCTGTCCCACAGTATACCTTTATATTGTTCTCTAGTGTTTCCAATATGGATGAAAGAAATCTTACACCAATATTTGCAGCCAATAATTCCAAGCGAGCAATGGATACTTGTTTAATAGGTGAAACTCTGGTCTTAGCTTGAATTAGTTGTATATTAGACATTCCATTGAAATCTTCAGTTCTCATAAATACAACTGCAGCGTATGCATCTTGGCTCGCATCAGAAAACATATGAATACTTTTAGATTCAGTCTTTATCTCTGATGATTTTGATATCCATCGAGGAATCCTGAGATCAACTAAATTACTTATTTCTTTAATCCAGTTCAAAAAAGTTTCCTTGATATCTTCTGGCACTTCCTTGTCCCATCCAGTTTTTAGAATCCACATTTTCTGTAGTAATATTTTTACAAACAACGAAACTGGGCATGAAAATCCAATTGGGTCGAAAATCTTGCTAGCAATTGATAAAATGGTTCTCTTCGTTATCATATCCAAATTCAAATCATGAAACCAATCGAAACAAATTGCCAATGTGTCTTGTAAACGATCCCATTTCAACCCCAAAACAGGTGACACGACGGTGTCAATAGTATCTTCATCTATGATGGTATGTTCCCAACATCGAAGATCAAATTTACCATCATTCATTATTTGAATTGACTGTTTCATGAATTCATGCAAATCTTTTTCGGAATCAAGGCTAGTTACACAGTTATCAACATAGAAGCTCTTATACAATGTCTGTACTATTGATTCAGCATATAAAGACTCTCCTGATTGACATTTCTCTAAAACTTGACACAGGTGATGTTGAATTACAGCACCAAGAAGAAATGGACTACAATTCACACCAAAAACTACTCTTGTATGTCGAAAATGAGTGAGAATGTTATTTCTATCCATCCATAAAAAACGCAAAACATCTCGATCAGAATTGGACAAACTAATTTGAAGGAAAGCTTTCCTTATATCTGCGATAACTCCTATTCGAGAAAGTCGAAATCTCAATAAAATAGAAGGAATTAGTTCGATCAAATTCATGCCTTTTTCTAAACATTGATTTAATGAAGGATATCCTTTTTCTCTCGCAGAGGCGTCAAATACTGGTCTGATTTTTGTAGTTGAACTGTTCAATTTCACTACATGACGATGAGGGAGATAATGACTCACATTATTCACTTCATCTTCAGGAACATATTCAATAATACCTTCATCCAACCATTCAGAGAATACGTGATCGTATTAATCGTAAAATCCTTCATTGTTTAGTTTTGATAACAAATTTTCTAGTCTTCGTTCAGCCAAATGAAAGTTTCTTGGTAAAGGAGGATGACCTTCAATCCATGGCATCACTACCTCGTATCTTCCCTCCTTGGTAATCGTCACTGTTTCTCGGAAATGTTTTAATACTGCTGATTCAATTTCACTTCTTGACTGTTTATGAACGGGATCGGATATACCAAGAATATCAAGAGACCACAAATCGGATATTTTTTCAGATTTACAAAACATTGAAGTAGTCATCATTGCAAATGACTCATTTGTAGTCAAACAGGATGATGAAACTTTTCCCATCAACGTCCATCCAAGATGTGTCTCTATCGCAACTAAACCACATTTCAAACGTAAGTTTCTGCCTGTGAAAAGTTTTCCAGCAACATCTGCACCTATCAAAACTTCAATTGGACCTGCTCTTGTATCTGTTAAGATAATTCCAGATTCTTTCAACTCAGACATCCAAGGACCTTCCTTAACAGAAGTGATATCATTACAAATTATGGATTGATCTAGTACATCGAAGTTACATGCATATCGTTCATTCAAATTTCCTAGCCAAATCTTGTATACCGTATGATTGATAATTTCAGACTTAGCTCCGCCGAAAAGAGCATGTACCATAGATTCTTTCCCAAGTTGCTCATATCCCATTTCAGAAACAGTGAACTTGTTGATGTATGATCTATGTGATCCTGTATCTATTATCGCTCTTACATGTTTGGAGCAATTATCACTTCGCAACTCGACAAGCAATGTTTGTAAAAAAATCTGATTATATGTGTTATTAGAAAGATTTTCAACTGTCAAATATGTTTTATCTTTCAAAGATTTATCAGATTCTATATTACAGAGAGGTGTATCCGACATAGGACACATCAAGGTTACATGACGATTCTTACACCTTTGGCATTCTAGCTTCACTCTGCATCTCTTTGCTATATGACCAAACTTCAAACATATGTGACAACATCCTTTAGATGACAAAATCTTCTTTTTCTCCTCAATATTCATTGTTTGAACTTCAGTACAGTCTTCACTGAAATGACTTTTCGTGCAGAATACGCATCTGAGAGGTCTTTGGTTATTGATTAGATTGGAAGCAGTTGGCATTGATGATTCTTTCAAAAGCTCATTCTTCTTAGGTTTTTGTTCAAATGAAGTAGCTAAAGAAATTTTCTCTTCATCCTCAACTTCTTTCTTCAGAAAGTCCATCAAATTTCTCAATCGACAGTTTTTTGATCCACTTGTTCGTATCGATTCTGTACTAGATTGACTCCTCTGCCACACTCTTAGTAGATCTTCAGGCAAACAAGATTCTACTAATGGAAACAGCATTGCAGCATATTTCTCAGAAGTTACTCCCAACGTTTCCAAAGATTGTAATTGACATTCCAATTTGTCGTGAAGTATACCAATACTGGATTTCACTTTCAAGTTACTCAAAACTAACTTCAAAAGTTCTCGTACGTAGAATTCTACTAGCAACTCTTCTTTTCCAAATCTTGATTTCAAGCTCTCAATAACCTTATCATAATTTTCTACACTGGGTGGAAAGCTTTCGACTAGCTGACGTGCACGAGACTTCGGGATTGTAGCTTGTATCAGATATTGGAACTTATCTTCTGTATTTATACTGTCATCACCATCGATTCTCTTAAACTGACTCCAAAAAGGTATCCAATCTTTGATTTCACCACCAAATTTGTTGAATTCGATACGAGGAAGATGAAGTTTCGTCTTCGAAGAGGAAGAATGATTAGATTCACTATTCGCTATCAGAGAACTATGATGCGACTCCTTGATACATCTCATTTCAACTCTGTATTTTAATTTATTATATTTGCTAACAATTTCATCAGCTTTCATTATTTCAGAGTCAATATCTTATTCACTACATGTCGCATCTAATAAGAGATCGAACATCTGTTTATCTAGAACACTGATATCTTCCATTTTCTGACCAAGAAGACTCATTTTTCCTTGTATTTCAGCATAATCAGGTTCAGTTGATTCCAGTTCTTGAATAATAGCATTATATATTCTTTCAAATGCTACTCGATGAATCATCAATACTCGTTGTGCCTTCTCCATTTGTAAATCGTGTCCTGTCACGGTCGCCAAATAAATGTAATGAATAGATCACCTACCCGGTGAAATCTCAAATACTCCGAAAAGACTTCTAATGAAGATTATCCACAACAACGTGAGTTCAAAATATATTCGAAAATATCTGACAATTGTGTCGTAATTTTATACATGACATTAACATTCAAAAAATCAATAATTACAATCTAGATAAAACAATATTCTTCAAACAGGGTGTTCTGATTTCTAACAAGCTGCCTTCATCGACCTGTTAGCAGCTTACGACACGGTATGGCGAGAGGGCATGATCTATAAGTTACTGCGAGTGATTACGTGCAAAGTAACAGGTCCGACTGCTTGACAACATGCTGAACGACAGAATTTTCAAGTCTTAATGGGATCTGACACAAGCTCTCAAGAACGGTCTACCTCATGGAGCGGTGTTCGCGCCGCTCTTCTTCAGCTTATACATTTCAGACATGCCCGAAACTAGGTCCAAAAAACATGGATATGCTGACGATTGGGAACTTACTTTAAGAAGCGGCTTATTCGAGGAAACAGAGGAAATATCAACGGCTGATCACGAGATCAAAGGAAATGGCTCAACAGCCCACACATCCACGAAATAGACGCACAGCTCAACAATATAATGAGAATAATTGCTGATGGCGTTATTAAATCGACTCCTACAAAATAGCGCCGCATAAATGCTTTGTACATAGCGTGTAACGAGATACTGGACAACAGAGAACTACCGATCTATACAAACATCGAGAACGGTAACTAAAATCGCCTCCGATCTAGGAAACCACCAACCAAGACAACACTAAACGCAATATAAGACGAATGGGGCATCACCGACGCTTGGTATCAGGAATGGACGTCGAAACAAAACAGTGATATGCCATGCATTACCAACTCACCACCAGGCTTCAACTTACCAAGGAAAACCTGGTGCACGATAAATAGAATCTGAACGCAGCATGGCAGAATCGCCTATACCTAATAGAAATGGGGAAAGAGTCCATACCCCTCCGTGCGAATGCGGCGAAAACCAAACCGTCAAACCTACGAGATATGCAATGCCTGAACCACAAAATAAAGGAACCTATACTCTTTACCTGAACACTCCGCGGTGACGTCACGCAAGTTAGGCGTCTCGATACGATGAAGCGCTTTATCATGGTGCAAAAGGCTACCGCTATTGATAGAGTTTTGCCAGTTTTCGAATCGGTTGCTGTAGATGAAGTTATAATTTCATCTTTGGAAAAATGTAATTCACAGTCTTCACTGTACTTGGTTAGAATGAAATTCTCGTGATGAATAGCCGCTATCCACTTTTGAGTTGTGTCAGCATCCAATGGGGAACTTTTGGACCATTCTCATAATTCCCTGGGCACTCTGGTACACAAAGCATTGTTATTTCGCCTAACATAAAACGAAATATTCAAGAAACAGTATAAATTTTGATGAAGAAATCGATCACGCTTCATGTAAACAACACATCTGGATATGCACTGCACACTGATCGATCCGTATCGACCACCAACTGTGACCTGAGTTTGTCGCGTCACGAGAGTGGTGACGTCAGAGCATTCAGGCCTTCTCATAGGTAACGGTTAAACACATCGAGGAGGAATGCCCTGAAAAGGCTTGTAACGGCAGACCAGAAGATTTCTTATAAGCGACTCCAGAATCAGTAGAGTAGTACATAAATTTGTTGAATGTCCATTTGTGAAAATTCCTTGAGATTGAAAGGTCTGTGCAATCTCCCTCGACGCAAGTCCTCATATGCATTATTGACATCTGCGATGGATTTTGAAGCCGTAACTAAAAACCAGCTAAGCGTATATCTGCATCAGGATTTTAACTGTGCCACTAATAATGACGATGATGATATTCGAACTACAGACATGATTCTGATGAGGAATGTGGGCATACTTGATGCCTGATAACCGGAAATGATTGCGAATACTGGTGTAACGATCCCGCGTCATAGACTTGAGACGTTCCGAAAGAAGCGATTTGGATCTTCGATCGATATGGCCTTCCTAAATTGTCACTATCCATAGGGAAATTGATGTGGAGATTTCAATAGGCCCCTTCGAATTCCCACATCGAGCAATTATGGCGGATATTTATGGCGGATGTCATCCTGGAACGTCATAGAAGTACACGAAATGCAACAGGTCCTTTGAAAGAACATATCCTAGGTGGGTACCGAGAAGATATTTCTACATTCCCATGAAAGAGGTCACGGTACGAGTATAACTCAAGTATAGGACGTACTGCTACCGTGAGACGATTGTAGCAGCTCGTTTCGTTGGCATGTTTGATTGAATAATGAGGAAAGGTTTGGTAGAGGGTTTCTAGTCGGCAAGGCATTACTGACATCATAGGAACGTGTTCTGGTCTGGTAGCATGACTAACGTTAACAATTATCCTTCGACAATCACCAAGAGGAGGAAGATCGGAACCTGTTTTTAAGCAGCTTATGTAATTCAGGATGTGACAACAAAAGAGTGAGCGAGTTTGAGGATATTGTTTTCCTCGAAAAATATGGGGACAACTGACATCGTGAAATATAAAATCGACACGGTAAATGCCAGAGAGATTATTCAACTTGCTCGAAGGTTACAGCATACAAAAATAATTATCCATTACAGATTCACCAGTTTTGGTTGAGAATAAAAATGGGAGTACCCGACTCTACGTAGACTATCGTTGAGTGAATAATGTGACGAAGAATTGACTGCCACATATAGGACCTTGAGAATGGATATTGGCAGGTGAAGATGGATCAGACAGACGAAAGATTGCATTTACCATCTATCTGCTCTGGGTTATGGCAATTCAAGAAAATATCTTTTCGGCAGCTGCCACCTTCGAGATAATCATGGATAATGTGTAAAGATACTTCAATCAGAATTCAGAATCCTTATGGCCATGTAGCTCGTTGGATTGGAAGACATAAGGATGCAGATCTCTAGTCCAGGCAACCTAGAGGAAGCAGGTCATCGCCCCACTTGGCAAGAAACAGCTCCATTATCACCGACCTCTAATAAGGCTTACTGGAAACAGTGATACTGAAAGAGTTCTGGATATATACTGTTATGTTCATGATGGGATTTCAAGGTTTCTAGATGCCATCTAGGAGTGAACAAGACTCTACATCTGAGGATTCGTGAGCGGTTCTAGAGATATGATTGCGATAGACATAGCTGAGCCATTTCTGGTGACTAACGATTGATTTCTGTATACGGGTTTGCATGGACTACTTCCTACTTCATAAAATAGATCTGTTCTATAATCAGAAAAATTGCTTCGAGATTATATCGACCATGCGTCAAACATATTATGTGAACATGTTCAGAATAATAATAAGCCTGAAAAATACCGCTTCAGTTTGGGAAGATGTAATTCCAGTGAAAATAGCAAAACACATAAGCGTGCCATTGAAATATATAATGAATGTTTCACTTCTTGCGGGCGTCTTTCCAAAAAAAACCGTATTTGAAAAAGGAGATAATAGTGTAATAAATAACTATATACCAATTGTTGTTTTATCAAACATCAGTGGAATTGTCGAAAAAATAATCTACTGTTAAGCAACACATAAAATGGTTTTATCTATCTATCAAGCACTTTGTAAAGTAATTGACTCGTTAAATTCAAAAAAATATACAACGGCCGTTAACATAGACCTGTCTAAAGTATTCGATAGCGCAGATCATAACGTATTATTGAAAAAATTAGATTATTTTGGGATTAGAGGAAAAACTCTCCAGCTAATATCTTCATATCTAAGAGAAAGACGACAATACATCACTGAGTATGATAGCGAAGGTCAACTTATAAGACCTGATCATAGAAAAATAAAAATGGGTGTACCCCAAGGATCCATTCTTGGACCATTACTATATATACTTTATACAAGTGATATATGCAATGCAACAAATGATGAGATTCAATATTATGCAGATGACTGCTCCATAATATTATATATCATCCATTGATCATATAAATCGTCGTTGAATAAACTTGAGCTCAATAAAGATAAAACACACATAATAACTTCCCACCAAAATCAATCCAACATTGAAAAAACTTTCAGAAAAGATGAGATGAATAGAGTTTCTTAGATTTGTTTTCGGGGTCTCACAATTGACACAACACTTGACTAGTCATATTGAAAAATTGTCGTCAAGTATATCTAGTTATAGTAATTCCTTGAAAGTTATTTCAACGCACATCTTTCCAGAAATTTCTTTGTTGGCCTATACTTAATGCTTATGTACAATCGCATATCAGGTGTGGTATAATTTTTTGGGGTTTTAGTAGTACAACTCAAATCTTTATATTACAAAAGAGATGTATAAAAAGAATTTTTGATATGAAAATGACTGATAGCTGTGAACCTTTATTTATAGGAAAGAAAATAATGACTCTGGTATGTCTCATAATTTGTTTGTTTGCTGCCGAAAATATGGAATTATTTGCAGGATATGCTAGAGATCATCATGAACATCATACAAGATACAAGTAACACTTATTTAGCATGAAAACTAACCTGATATATTAACAACAAAATATACTATTTACTGTAATTCATATTTATAAGAAGCTACCGAAGTCGCTCATATATTATTGCCCCCCAAAAAACTCAAAATCAAACTAAAAGATATATCAAAAGCATACTACACAATAGGAGAGTATTTCTCTGACAGCTGGCAACTTTGAATTGCATTTCATATCCACATCCTCTAAGTGTTATTTTTATGTCTGTGAATTGATCTCCTTCAAACACTTTTGAAATATTTCTGTATTATGTTTTTATGTACTATTATTATTTTGTATATATTTTTTGTAATTCTCTTGACAAGTTCTTCGCCTTTTTGGCTTTGATTTGCAAAGAATAAATATAATAATAATAATAATAATAATAATAATAATAATAATAATAATAATAATAATGTTTATTCACCAGTGATTTACAAAAAAATGTAGAATATGTATAGCAATCACTTCATGAACAAACAAAGATAATCACTGAAGCTGTGGAGTCACAGCTTGTGCGTGATAAACAACAACTATATATAATATAAAAATATGAAAATTATGTACAACACAACATTTTAAAATATAACATTTGTGTATACAATATAATAGAATAAAAGAGTGTGAAAACATTGAGTATAAAATTGCTGAAATATAAGACTATCTATATCTATCTATCTATCTATCAATATCCACTGGATAGATATAGATAGGTCTAGAAGACACAAGAATACTAGTTCTCGAAGGTTATAAAATTTGAGAAGCAGGACACATATATATACAGGGCCAGCTGCCAACAGCAGTCAGTCGATAACGAAATATAGATGAATATCATACATTAGCTCTAAAATAAATAAATTGGTTCTTAATAAGTTTTTGCGTGAATAAACTATTTTTCAGTTCCCAACTCGGTCGTCGTTCACTGCTAACCATGCACGTTTAACGTAACTACATGGAAATGAATGACGTCGTCAACAAATCAATAGTGGTTTTAATGATTTTTATCTTTTTCGAGTCACAACACACCATACGAAGATTTTATTTGCTCTGTTCCATCTATCCTAATTTTTTTAAATAGTTTTAGCCATCAGAATGATGGATCATCTTTGAAATGATAATCTGTAATGTGTTCTTTTTAGTATGGGTTCAGGAAAATGGAAAAAATTAATCGATCGAAGCAGCATTTTGTCATCTGCTGGCTCATAGCGAATGTCAATTCGTTATTTTTGTCAATAAATAGTCAACCTATGACTTTTCTAACTAACCGGAATACAATCCTATGTGTATTTTTTTATTTTGTGTACCCAATGAATTTATTGAATAATAATTTAACAATAAAGCAGTCGTCCACTAATGTTTTATGTTTTTTAGGAATTATACTGTTCGAGATGTGTTACAGGCCATTTCCAACAAAAATGGAGAGAATTGAAATTCTAACCCGATTGCGACAAAAAGAAGTGATATTTCCTTATGATTTCGCTATAATGAAAATTAAGAAACTAAGTTTACTGATAAAGTATGTATTACGTCATATAAGGCATCAGAATTGACTTTTCAACGATCGAAACAGTATGCTAGGTACTTTAATTGGGTCAAAATGGTCAAAGATCCCAAACGAGTGTTGGGTTATATGAATCATCAATTTATCATCAGATATTTGTGTACCAACTTGCAGAGATATATACATGATGCCAGATCTAGCTTAAGCATAAATGATCTAAGGATAGCAGCATCAAACTCCGAGAATTCGAGAATAATAAAACTGTCCGAGTTTACTACATTCGAAAAAAATCATCACTCACAAAAACCTCATATCTCTCCGATGAAAAGATGATGTTGGTTCCTTGCTTATTTTCAGTGACCTCAATTATTAGGTGCTGTGAATGTTTTGCTGTTGATAAAAGTTACTCTAAAAAGTCTCAGAATATAGGTAGTGATGAACAAACTTTTTATTCAGGTTACTTCTGAACCATGATTTATCGGAACGTCCTGATTCTAAGGAGCTTCTTGATTCGAAGTTGATGCCCCTACAGGTGCAAATAGACAAACTGAAGACATTGGTACGTGATAGTCTCCTCATCAGTCCACGATTCGAGGGATATAAGTTCATCATCGCTTCTTGCTTTCAACAACCTGTCCGAGCAATACAAGATTCTACATATGATAAAGGTACAACAATCAGAAAAATGACAGTACCATCACATTTACATGAAGTTGAGAAGGTTTGTCAGAAGGTGAGTAATTGATTACAATATCTATTGCGAGTATGATAAGCAATTAATGAGACATATTGGCTATGCATCCATTTGTGGTATAGGACCTAGGATATATTGAATCTATTGTAGAGAACGAGAGGTGTGATTATATTAATTGTACCTATAATAATATCCAAGTGCCTATCTAACTAGAGCCGAATGTCATTTCAGAAGTTACCACGAGTTGCATCTAAACAATTCTGTTAGATTGTTTATCAAAAATATAGACTCTCCCAATAATACACAATGGACGGTGGTCCTAATAAGTCATATCACATATGTTTAAGGAGTGGTCGCTGGATATTTTTCAATTAGATCACGACTTTCGAGTTGGTAGGTCTTTATACTCCCTATGTCAAAAAGTGATTTCAGTTCAGTGAATTCCATATTGATGAAGCTTGCAAGGTGTGATTTCTGAAGTAATTAAAAGTTGTGGTAATATTTACATTGTAGATTGTAGGGGGGTCGTTAAGGCTGTGCAGCCTCTCAAGCACCTCGGCCTATTAGATCTTTTGTGCATAACCCTTAATCTATTCGAGGCCCGGGATTCCGAGGCATCTTGCAAAGTTTATCAGTTTCCTGGAAGCTGGTTCCTGACATCGGAGGGCTCTAAGAAGGCCCCTTCCAGGAACTTGAGCCTCTTGCTAAAGAGTGGTTGGCATTCGCAAAGCAAATGTTCCAGAAATTTCAGTGAAGTTCTCTAAGTAGCGGCAACTATCACCCATATTTTTGAGGTGATACCTCAGAGGGCAGTGAGGAGTCCTTTTACCAGTTTCAAGTCTTTTTTGTCCAACTCGAGAAGCTGTTTGGCTTTCTTTGGCGAAAGGTTCACTAGCCTTCTCGGTTGTCTTTGTTCTGGCACTTTATTCCAGTGAGATTCAATTTCATCCCAGCGTCGGAACTCTTCACTCAAGTGGGCCTTGGCGAGTCTACAGAAGGGTTCTTGGCCGAGAAATTGTGTGTTTGCCCCTTCTTTGGCAAGGCAGTCTGCTTCCTCGTTGCCTTCAACTTCCTTATGACCTGGCACTCACATCAAAGTGACCTGGTTGTTTGCTGTCAGTTGTCTCAGGGATTGTTTATAGTCTCAAGTCAGCTTAGACTCACAAGTGTATTTCTTCAGACCTTTTAGTGCTGCTTGGCTATCTGTTAGAACATAGATTTTTGCCCTTCGAGTGTTCCTTTCGAGGCACTCCTGGGCATTTACTTCTGCTTGAAAGATGGTTGGGGTGTTACCAAGGGGTTTTGAGAGCCTGAAATTTGGCCCCATAACTCCCACTCCAGCCCTTTCATCCATCTTGGATCCATCAGTATACTATACTGATGCATCCCTTTCCAGTTGAGGTCCGTTCTCTGTGCAAATTTGGTGGTTGTTTATGACCACTTCAATCTGCATTTCGAAGTCGTACCTAACTGGCATGAGTTCTGTCGGTTTACGCATGGATTCTAGAGAAATATTTTCCAGAATCTTCAAGTGGCCAATCCGATTTACTGATTTGAGATTTATTGTCTGACTCAGTCTGAAGGCACTGATTGCTGCTTCTTTCATTAAACGACACAGGTGCAATGGTGGAAGCTTCAGCATTACCTCTAAGGCTGCAGTGGGGCACGTTAATATCGCCCCTGTAATTCCCAGAGAAGCTAGCCGCTGCTCTTTCTGCAGCTTGACTTGTGCCGAAATTTGTTGCATTTTTGGCCACCACATCAATGAAGCGTAGGTGACCATGGGTTTGATGATCGTTTCGTATGACCAATAGATCAGTTTTGGTTTCAGACCCCATGTTTTGCCAAAGACTCTGCGGCATGTCCAGCTTGCCGTTATAGCTCTGGAAATAATGTGGTTGAGTTGGTTTATCCATGTCAGTTTTTGGTCGATTTTCGCGCCCAACTTCTTTGGAATAAGTGAGCTGGATTCCATTCAAAGTTGGGGCTTAAAGTTCATACTTTCGCCTCTTGGTAAATGGAACCAGCACTGTTTTGCTAGGATTGACATTGAGTCCGTTCTCTGCGCACCAGCTTCTGATTGTGTTTAGGACATGCATGCGGTTGGAAATTATCCCGTCATGTTTGTTCCTGACGTAACCTTGAGTCGGGAAACCAGAATAATGTAGCTTGACTACGACCAATGACCACAGCAAAGGCGATGGATAGAACTCCCCCTTGGGGACAACCTTTTTCTACATTCATCCTGACCGTCTCTTCCCCGAGAGTCGTCACAATGATTTTGCTTTTCAGCATTGATTGTATCCATCTAATGAGTGAGGCGTTTATATTCCTTTCCTCAAGTGAAATAGTTATGGAGGCATGCGAGATGTTATCAAAAGCACCCTCTATGTCGAAGAGCAATTTCTTTTTCCACGAATATCTTTTCAATGCTTTCAACTAGACATTGTAGAGCATTAATCGTGGATTTACCTGCTTGATAAGTGAACTGCTTCTTGTGAAGCGGTCTTAACTCAAGGAGTTCGCTTCTGATGTAACAGTCTATTATTTTCTCCATTGCTTTCAGGAGAAAACAGGTGGACGTCTCCCAGCCTTTGGTATAAACGCCACAACGGCCTTTTCAAGGCCATGTTGCGGTAAGGCGGAAAATATTCCGTCCTTTCCAGGCGACTTGAATGGTTTGAATTTTTTGATAGCCCATTTGATTCTTTTAGTTGTGAAGACCTTCATAGCGCTTTGCTGTTCGTTTTCCACAACTGTTTCGGAACCAGGAAAGTGTTTCTGCAGAAGAAAACTCAAGCTTTCCTTTTCTTTTCATCAGTATATCCCCCGTTCGGCTTTTTGATCAGACCGATGCCGTATTGGAGTGTTCTTTCGAGAGAACTTTTTGAAGGCGTTGTGCTGGGGCTAATTCGGTGATCCTCTCACACATCTGCCTCCATGTTCTCCTTTTCGATTTTCTGAATTCTCTATTGTAGAAAGAACTGTTTTGTAGTCTTCCCAGTATCCCAGACTCTCAGCTCTATTAAAAAGTCTTCTAAAGTTTTGCTTGTTCCTTATTCCACCAAGGCACATCTCTGGTAGTACCTTTTTGTATTTCAGTTTTTGTTTCTTGGCCCCAGCGTTAGCTCGGTAGTGGGCCCTCTGGACACATCTAACTGTTGTTCCCAGCAGATTGGCAATATGGAGGTTGGATAATCCTCGTTCTGCCTTTTGATGAATCAGGATATGGTGAAACAGCTCTTCAAGTGTTTCTGCGACTTGAAAGAAGATGGCGGTAAGATCGATTATCGAAGAAGATTTCTGTTGCTTACGTATTTCTGTGGTTCACATCTGACAGACGTGACTTGAAACGACATTAAAACAATATATTTTCGATAAATTTGGAATGAATATTGATATTTTGACTCTTCTCAATCATTTTTCATCTAGAACAGATGAAACTGATGAAAGTATGGCAGATGTACAGTTTCTGTTTTACCGATACACAAGGTATGTCGCCATCTCTGATAACTTCAGGGAATATTACTACGGTATGAAATCAAGTAGGCAACGGTCTACAGTTTATTCTAGTGCTTGTTAATAGGAAGCTGTTTCACCATCCTATATCCTTGGATGAATCAGTTCCAGCTGGTCGGGCCTTAGATGCGGCATTGAAACGAGTGATTTATTCTTACCAGAATCAAAATTGACGTCCAATTAACCTGACTTGTCAGTCACTCATTGTGATTTTCGTTGCGTTGATTACGGGCTATGCATTACAGGGAATAATCATAGATCTTACTGCTTACGCTAGATCCGGTATCCAGGTTACTTGTTTAGTAGGTCCGGGAGGGTTGAAAGTACTAAGTCATTGATTGGTCATTTTAGTTGTTGACCATAAAAATGTGTTGTCCCACGTGACCATAGTACCTACTTTCTTGCAGACCCCTCTCGACCAAAAAATTACTACAGGATAGCAGTAAGATCTATGGGAATAATGGTCTGATTTGTTTCCGAAACATGTCGTTCCAATTGGGTTCACTCATGCACAATTTTTGACTACTGAATTATTACTCTTCCGAAAACAAGTTGATTTTCGTTTAATTCTCCTCCCTGCTGGGATTTAGAGGGTGTTTCAGATTTGGGTCATCTTTGAGGAAACCCTCAATCTTGAATGTTTATTTTGAGTCAATTCTGATCTTCATATCTCTTCATCTGAGGTTTTAGCTTCAAATGAGCCAGAGATTTTGAAAATCGGTTGACGTGGAAAAAAGTTATGACTGGAAAACCGAAAAATCGAGTTTTTGAGATCACTCTGTAAATAAAAGAGATAAGAGGATCATTTTGGAAATGTCTGAAGTCAATGAGATCATATTCCTGCTTCCACTGTTGAAATTGAAAAAAACATTTTTTTCCTCATTTGGGATCCTTTTGAAAATTCCGAAATTTTGCACAGTTTCAAGTGGCGATTTTATGAAAAGAACCTCATATATCCAAGAAGTACGAGATTATAACTGAAGGACTGAGCTAGCGAACAGTTTAAACAGAATTCAAATTGAACAAAGCAGAAAAAAGTTATTCCAATTCAAACAGGGTTATCATTTTGGGGAGCGACGTAATTAGTGTTGCGTAGTTTATTATAAATAGCTTTCCATGAGGTCTCGAGCCTATCAGTGTATAAACAAGAAGAACAATATTTCGAAATACCTATAATGCATTTTTTAATGTGTTGATTTCTTCAATAATTAATTAAACATTCGATTTCGAGCTTATTTGTAGCATCGGCACATTATATATGCCATATAAATGATGAATGAGGATGAAAAAATAGGAGCTTTTAACTTCATACCGATAGATTTTCATTTCAGATTTTTGACCGACATGGTGGTCTGAATATGACAACACCACTTCTGATGCCGAAAAGTAAATTCTATGATTCCGTGGATTCATGTGTTAAACTCGTTACACAGTCTGGAAGTATAGTGTCACTACGACATGATCTCAGGTTGGTAATCATCGAAAGAAATACATGCAATTATCAAATCCATCTCATTTTATAGAGTTCCATTCGCAAGATTCGTTGCTAGTAATAATATCACATCTTTGAGGCGATATTCCATAGAAAAAGTATTCAGAGAAAGAAAAAACAAAACACCAAGAGAAACGTATGAAGGTGCATTCGACATAGTGAGTCCAAATAAGGGTAAATTATCCAGGAATGCTTTTTATTTTCTTACACTATGGTATAAGTGAAGATAAGCATATAGAATTAATTACTATTATCTCAGAAGTTAAGGTATGTTTCAAACATTATCAATTACATGACAATATTAGACGAATCTATCTTCGACTGGGAAATAATGTAGGCACTAAAAATGATGTTCGAGTTATTCGCATACAATGCCCGTCCAAGATGGAAAGTCTCTCTCCCACACTTTTGAACTGATTGAGATAAATAATTCAAATTTGGAAATCGGATGATGTGAACTAATTTGCCAGATAAAAAAATTTTCAGATGAAGATGGCGGCATGAACTATAATATGAGAAAGGGAGAGATGGTCTACTTTTCTGCGATGTTCTAGAAGTCAATGATATTTCAGTCAGTGAACAGTGAACAGCTCTCCCCTGAATAGAAGCTTCAGCGTATGTTTGGGTGCTGAACTCCGTACATACATGTGAACAATATTCTATGATAGGTCGAATCTGTGCTTTATTAGCTCTTGGCATGGAACAAAAAACCGAGTTTTTGTGAAACAGTTCAAGCAATAGACATCACATGATCATCCTACATTATAGGGCATTTTTGATGGTAGGTAATACTGAGCATTAATATTGAAGGATTCCATAAGGAAAATCATGCCTATCATATATAATCATATATTAGGAATTGTGAGGTTCGCCTTCTTGAAGAATAAACAACATGCTTGAGATAGTATTCTGTAAACTTTGGTTTTTCATTGAACTCCATTATGAGATCCCCATTTCGAAATTTCAGTGATATCATCAACAGTATCGACATGTCTCCGCCTTACACCTCTGGTTTCCTAGAGAACAAAGGGGCTCTATATGAGAAATTTACAGTCATCCGCAAAGCTGTGAATAGGAGAGGAGACAGATGGGATGGAAGCTTTCCAAGAAGGCCTTCATGCCAAACTCTGTCAAATGCTTCAGATAGGTATATCCAATGCTACATCCAGAGCCGTATTTTCCGATGGACGTTTGCTATCGCACGACCTTGTGTTTCATTTGAATTTAACTTTTCTCATCTGGAAAACCAGTTCACAGCATCATCCAATTATATTTCCGAATGTGAATTATTTCTCTCGATCGGTCAAAAGTTAACAGTGGGTAAGGTACTTTAGACGGGTACTGTATGATCAATCAATTAATGTGTCAAATCAGAATTGAGGTAAATCGAAAACTCTAATGACAAAAAAACTGTTCAAGCAGTAACCTATTATTGGCATGAAGGATCGATATATAGGTATACAGATAAAATAGATGAGTGAAACTGATCGAGTATATATTCAGCCTGGTGTCTGTGATTACTTCCCAGTTATTTGAATTTAATAATTATATTTTCAGAGCGGCAAAGTCTCAGAAACACCCAAGCAGCAATTTGACGTTGCGGCGACGTGTTTGAAAAAGTTGCGCAACCAAACATGAGTTGCGTAGTCGACCTTAGTACTACGTCGTCACGACCCTGTTTTGCACCAATTTGGTCAATAATTTTTGGGTTTTTAAAACGTTTCATTTTCAACTGTAGGTAGCAGTTGGTCGTTTCCTAAACGTTGCTAAATTTACCAAAAAACAACTACACACTTGCGCCCTCTTGCGCAGCGATGACAGTTCACTTTCCACGGTGTTCAGAAATTAGTAAATATTCCAACTGATCACCAAAATGGACACTTGGTAAAAACTTTCTGACGACTACTAATGTTTTACTCATGTGCTCATGATAGGTACCTACTCTATTTATATTGCCTGAAAATAAATATTTCCAAACAGAAATTATCAACGCATTTCAGTTTATTGTCAAATATACTATTGTTTTGCGTCAAAAAACACGCGCTCCTTCAATCCGTGGCGAATTTCTCAAAACTCGAAGAAAAAAAAACGAAAAAAATAATTTGGGATATATAATATTCAAAGTTAATATTTATCCAAACAAGAACTATAGAGGATACAATGATATATTAATCGTTTCTAGAGTACTGTTAACCTCTGTTTATGTTTGTTTATGTCCCAAATTTCAATGGCCGACCATGTTTCCGAAGATAATTACGCATCAAACATGGCGTAGTATTATAATAGACGTCAACACGACTTAGGATATCAGATAACTGAAAAATATACTGCTTTCAACCTTAGTCATCCAGACAACTAAATATAACCAAAGCGCGACTGAAGTTGGTTATCCGGCCAAAAACTGAACGAAGTCCAACTAACGAACACACCTCGCTCCACATTTTAAAACGGGCTTTACTGTGTCATACAATTGTCAGTAGTGTTCTTCGAAAAATTAGTTGCTTTCCTCAATCTCTGCATCCAGGTTAGCATTTGTTCCAAAAGAACTGAAGTTTTCCAAACTGCCTGTCTTCAGGCATAATTTTATTTTTAATAAATTTTTTGAGGTTAGGTTGGATCAAGTTTTTCTTATCTTACTAGATATTTATTCTTTCGTCGAAGCATTTCAGCCATCATTATGTCCTTGTTGTCCTCTATAGTGAGTATTTGGAAAATTTAACTGCAAAGATATGACTCCACGAAAACGTTTACAATTTTTATAAAAAATTGCCCACTGCCAAGTTAAATGTCACAAGGTCAGCTCAACGTCGGTAAAACGTTGAACATAACTAGAGTAATCACTCAAACGTTTTTAGAACGTCACTCCTATTCCCAAAATTTTTACTACATGAAGTTGGTTGGGTTTAACCTTGTAACAACGTCGTCGGTTAACTAAAGTCATGCTCAACACTGATACAACGTTGTCCGGTGGTTTAGAGAGCGTCGTTTCATGAATGACTGATTTCTACACTAAGTATAACGTTAATTTTGGTGTATTATGTGGTTATCGTCGCCAAAATGCTACTTGGGCAAAGTTACGAGAACATTTATTAACTTCAGGAGTGTCGGAAATGATGATATCCTCATTGTTATTAATTTTTATCCAAACTCACTCTAGTATCGCCTTTGCTAATATTCAATTCGGAATGATGTCTGAAAAAGTGGTGCAGCTGGCTAACGAGGCTCGTCAGGATCTAGATAAAATAGTTCACGGTGCTAAGGCATTTGGTGTTAAGGTATTACAGGTATAATTTACTCTTCTATATGACTATGACTGTTCGTCTGTTTCAGTACGATATAGAAATTTCACCAGGCTTAGTTCATAACGCAAATCAATACTCTGGCATGATGTTCCAATTTGTTTGTAAGTCAAAAAGTAAAGGCACATACTCAAACATGGATGTATTAGCATCTGGTGGCAGATATGATTCGATGATAGCTTCACACAGATCGACCAAAGGATTACAACAATTTGCAGTTGGTGTCTCAATATCGTTGACTAGGTTGGTTCAAGAAATAAAGAAAAAACAGCCACAAGAAATGTGTCTACACAATCACGTGGATGTTGTAGTTCATTCGATTGATGATCGAAGGGTAAACGAGGTAAGAAAACTATATGAATGAGGCGTGAATATTTTATATCTAATGGATTATGCAACTGTCCCAAAATTGAACAGTCAAATAGTTTTCATTTGTTTTTAATTTTTCTAACCACTATCTTAGTTCCCTTACCAACCCAACAGTGTGAAACATCTAATGCCTTTTGGAAAGACTAGCTTCACTCTGTGATATTAGGTGGATTTTTTTGACTTCCGACTAAACGACAGGGAGAAAATATAGATAATTGCTCTACAGACTTTATCCTTAAAATTCAGTTGATGAGCTCGTTATGGGTGAAGGCGATGCTACTACGATACGACTACTACTGATCATATATGCGTGCTCCTAAGCAGAGCGCTCCTGCGTTTCGGAGTGCTACGTACTTTGAGAGAGTATGGATAAAGTTTCATATCATTTTCTCAAAAAATCTACTCTGCTTCCTCTATTCTTCAAGTTTCTTCAGATGTTCTCTCAGTTGAACCTAAGCTTGGGTTCTAGGGCCATATACCCCAATTCTAGTACCTTTTCGACTTTCTAAAACCGTATATATAAAGGTCTTACCATCCCTGTAAAATCGTTATTATTTGATCGATTTCGAAAAACTTTCTTTTGTTGGATAGGTTGAAATGTCTATCCAACAATAGAGTGATTATATTTTTTCTGTTATTGTGGCCAACTGCGACCATATTTATTCACCCATTTTTCAAAAAATATCATGAGGGTTTTTTTCACAAAAAATAATTATGGATTTCGATAAGGATCACTTGAAACATACCTGTATATCGATTTTCATCATCATAAAACATAGGATGTCCGGGAAAGCGTTTTATTTTGTATTTTCAAGGTTCGAAAGTTCCATGCTTGGACATGGATTTGCAATAGCCCATTCACTTCCTATTCTCGCACGTTTTAACGTGAAATACAAGTAAGCATTTTTTCTTCAACTAACTACTTATTCGTATATTTACAGATAATGAGAAACTTATGGACCGAAGGAATCAGAAGTATCCTTATTGAGGGCGCGAATATGAAGGAAACTAAGAAACAAACGGATGTGTTAGAAGTACTTTATGAAGTTATTTTGAATGATGACGGATGCGATAAAATTATTGTAAATGAAAGTAATAAGGCAAGGTGAGATATCCAATTTTCATTTTTGAGTTTTGACTATTCTTCAATTTTTATATATTTCAGATCTCACATCACAGCCAGTCAACTATCTCATATTTTGCAAAGGACAAGTAACAATAACTGATCTTTCACCTCGTATAGAACCAGAAAATCCAAATATTTGGAAATATGTCTACAGTTTACATAATTCACCGTTTTTCATGAAGGAATTGGTTCATTAGACGATTGTTTTTTTTATATCATCTAGCTGGATTATAATATATTCGTTACCGCATGTGGCAGACCTGTTGGTGATGAAATGCTAGTAGCTCTTTTTGGAAACATCCTCACTATAAACTGGATTCATCAAATTATTGATTGAGTTAACAGTGTCGATCTGATTCTAGTGGCTTCTGCATCGAGCTAGAATATTTTCGAGCTGTGGAAGGATCAATTTTTGATCATTATTATTATAATACATAAAAACTTGGACGTACATCTCTTTCTATATTACATTTTGTAAATTTATTTTCGAAGCATTGTTGTGAAGTACCCTTCACACCCTCTACGAGGTGCTATTGTTTGTTTTCTTAGTATTTCGAAGTTACATTATCATGATGTCATATTGCGATATTATTGATATTAAGTAGGTACTTATAACAATATC
The DNA here is from genome assembly GCA_029955515.1 of Chrysomela aeneicollis. Lineage (NCBI taxonomy): Eukaryota > Metazoa > Arthropoda > Insecta > Coleoptera > Chrysomelidae > Chrysomela > Chrysomela aeneicollis. Next base: position 3,043,794 of record JARUHQ010000018.1, on the reverse strand, counting down.
TATTTTTTGCGTCAGCTATAAAAATAAAATAAATAATACAAAGTATAATTCTTGTCTGTTGGTTGTGCCAAACGGCATTTTGTAGTGAACTATAATTTTTTAGACAATAGGTACATCTTTGGTATAAACAGACTTGTTTGAGTTTTATCCTCCCAGTCCAACCCCAAACAACAACAGAGGTGTCAGGTATATTTGGTGTTAAAATCCAGCGAAAATACACACAATTGTGAATAGCCGACGTCAAGGTGTTGAAAAGTATAATTTCAGCACGTTAAAGTTATTTCTTTTTGCTGTTGGAATAGGTGCTGTGGGTACCTCTACGTGAAGAAGTAGTTGTTGGACATCAAGGAAATAATCTTCTCTACAAAGTAAACCACATCGAAAACATCGAGAGACCAGAAATGAAGAACTGAAAAGGAAGATGCATACCCAGGAAGTGCATAGTGTGTTAGTGTCAAGTGTTGATCTACACGAATCAATTTCATAGTTAGCATTTGGATAATTAAACAAACTATTTCTGTAATATTTTCCCTGCATTGTTTTTATACCTATTATTTTTCATGGTAGATATATAGTTGGTCAGGGATGACAACAATATCACACGATATTGCAGACATGGAATTCACTTAAATGATCCCTGAATTTGATGAAAACCGAGAAAATTTACACAAATTTTTATCCTGCTGTGATGTCTGTAGCGAAACGGGCATATTAATCTCACGGATTAACATGTTCCGCGTGGAGCAGTTGATTTTCTCATATATTTGTAGAGTTTCTCCACCTAGCCGATAGGCAACCTTTTTAACAATACGTCGCTTATGTGGGTCACCTACTCTGTTCTGTTCTCCTTCTGGTCGTTTTTTGCGCCTCACATTTTTTTGGGTTTGAATGATTGTGGATTGTTTTTTGGCAAGAGTCGCCATAGCTTGGCTGAATTATATTTTCCGCACCGAAATTGTGCTTGGGGTTTTCAAAAGGTTACAAATATCCTACAGGATATTTGGCCCGTGCCTGCATTATTTTAGGTATATACTCTTATTATATACTGAGTGTAAAGCCTGCTTAGGCGATCAGGGCTGCGCCCCTTTTGAAGCACGTGTTAAATTTGCTGCATTATTTTAGTGTCGAGAAAGTTGTACCTGTCGCCGTTTGTTCCCTATCATAATAAAAACTACTGAGTTCCACCCGGCTGTTTTACTGAGAAGGCCATACCAGGCGATCACCCCCAAAAAGCCCTGAGAGTCTCTGTCCCAGCAAGCACAAAAACATCTCAGATATGTGTCGATACATTACATTGAGAACATTATACCTCCCATGCGATGTACTTTTGATATTACATAGACATGTATGCAACATCCGAATTTCCGCAACAGGGGCTTTTCATGGTATATCAATTAGATGTTGACAAATGCTTTCTAGTAGATGTTTTCATGATATTATCACAGGTATGTCATAGTGGGATATACACGATACGTATCCAGAAGATGTTATTTGAATATCATCCCCTAACATAAAATGCATGTCCCTAGAAGCACATAAATGGTACCCATATGTTTTACAAGTATAGGGTATAACAATAAAATATACCTTTATGAATCTGTCAAAGATATATAATTCGTTCCAAATAGGTAAATTATAATAAATTCAGTTCTCCTCTGGGTTGGCATACGATCGAGCCACTCCGAAAAAAACTTTCTTGAACTCCTTCCTAGAGCACCGAGTTGTATAATGCCACATCTATTCTGTAATAATAATAAAAACACCAACACTGTGAAATGTTATAACAATAATTTTGCACTCTCGGGACTAGAAGTGCCACTTCAGTGTTCCTTATTTTTGGGGACAAAAGTGCCACTTTTACTCATACATCTTCAAATATTAAACAATGACTATAAAACGTATTAACATGTTCGACTTTATTAGGAAGGTTTCATTCAAGCTAACTCTTATCAATACTACGTTATATTCGTTGTCCCAGGTTATTACCATGCAGGCAAATTCTTCATTGATTTTTTATACATACCTTATTTGAGAACTTTTTTCGATAGTATATGAACTACGATATGGCTTCTATACGATATGGCGTCTTTGGCCAAACACTGTACACTGTGTACCACAGACCATTCACAGACTAACTAACAAAGAACTCGTGAACCGATGGGTTTTAGGTGGGGTTAGTCTTCAGAAAAACATACACGGTACATACTTTAGATGCCAATGCGGAGCTGTCATAATGTAACATAAATGGTATGTAAAAATGTGATATTGAATGGAAAGTAACATATAAATGTCCCAAAGATAATGCCTGTACATACCAAAAGGATGTAACGTTGTGATTAAAACAGCACATCGTACGTGTGAACGAAATGTGCTATCAACATTCATGGGATGTTGAAATCATATGTAACATTTGTGACACATAAAGAACATCGCGATACAGACCGTTATGTTTCGTGTTTGCTGGGGTTCTGCCGCATGTCGTATGGAAAGTTGCTACAAATCATGTTTATGCATATAGCTAAATCCAAATAACCTGGTCCAGCTTATAATAATATAGATTTTCTACCTATCTGCGTCCTGTCTAAACTCCTATGAAAATATATAATACACATCGACTGCCACACACAAGTATGCAGCGCCACCTCTAGACCGCGGTAAAGGCCCGTACAAATCTAAACTAAGGATTTCGTTCACTCGCGAAGGCAATATAGACGTCAAGGGGGGTCGAGGTAGGATAGACACCTTAGCCTTCTGACAAACTTCGCAATGCTTGATTATTTTCTTAACATCCCGAAAAATGTCTCTCCACCAGAATTCATGTTTGAGCGCTGTCCAAAGTTTTGAAAACTCCGAAATGACCTAACGTTTCGTGGTACTCCTGTACACATTTGACCACGGCGACCCTAGGTACACACAGGAGATACGGCTCTCCTTCAGCACGACGCGCGAATAAGAGATTATTATGTATGATAAAGCCTTCCGGAGGCACGGTCTCTTCATCTCGTAATGATTCAACAACTTTCCCGAAAAATGGGTCTTCTGCTTGCAAGCGCGGCCACTCCTTCAGATAGGAGTCAAAAGCGGGTGACAACTTGATCAAACTGCAGAGTTTGAAACATTTATCGCTAGGGGTTGGAAGACGCGGGGTTGGAAAACGCGAAAGCACGTCCGCGATAACATTCTCCGAACCTCCAACAAAATTTATAGAAAAATCAAATTCCTGAAGGGCCAAGGCCCATCGAGTAATACGCGGAGTCAGTAAACGACAATTTTGAATATATATAAGTGCTCGAGCATCAGTTAACACATTAAAATGTTTTCCGAGTAAATAAGTACGCCATTTTTGTAACGCGAAAATGAGATCCAAAATTTCCTTTTCGCAAGAATTGTACGCGCGCTCCCTTACTAACAACAATCTACTAGCATAAGCGACAACTCGACGAACTCTGTCGATGCGCTGAAAAAGCTGTGCGCCAAGTCCAAATTCGCTGGCGTCGCATTGCAAGTAATAATCGTGGGAATGGTCGGGGTGATACAAAAATACTTCCTTCCGCAATTCCGATTTCATAGTGTTGAATGCGTGCTCTTTCTCGCTTGTCCAGAGCCATTTTGTTTTTTTCTTGAGCAAACGCGTCAACGGTTCAGCTATTGAAGAATAATGTTCGCAAAACTTCCTATCGTAATTGCATAACCCCATGAAAGATTGAATCTCTGACATTTTTTGGAGTTGGAAAATTGACAATTGATTCGACACGGGACGGGTCGGGTCTAATTCCTTCGTTGGTTAGTATAAAACCCAAATAAGGCAATTCGTCGGACATAAAGCGACATTAACTAAATTTCAAAGTGAAGTTGGCTTCAGCCAATCGTTGGAAAACCATTTCGAAGTGCTTAATATGATCATCAAAAGTTTCCGAAAAAATCAACAAGTCGTCGATGTAGGGTATAACGAACTCTTCGAAACTAGGGTCTAAAATCTTAGAAATACATCTGGTGAAGGATGAGACGGCCGTTACTAAGCCAAACGGCAACGTTGTGAACTGATAAGTTTGCGTCCCCACAAAAAAACTCGTTCATCTTTTTACCGGTACCTACCAGTTATCAGAAAGAAATAGAGGATGTGAATGATTGATCTGAGTTCGTTCATATAGTTCGAAATTTCACTGTAGTAAAGTTAGGTAACCAGTGGTTTTTCGTTACAATCGAAAGTGCTTTTCTTTTGGCCGATGTACCTGTTATCTAGGTGAGTGTTACCCTTATGTGGTTGCTGGTTGTTTTTCCCCTACGCTAATTAGTCAGCTGATGTAGATTGTAATGGTATGTTTTTCTTTATCTAGCTCATAATAGCAGTAGGACTTTCCATAAATAAAGAAAGATAGATCCCAGAAACGATTTTATTTGAGACAAGTCGGCTCAAGAATCCCCCCTGAGAACTGCTAGGCACTGGCGCCCTTTTAAAAAATTTCTCTGGTGTGCCTGTTTTGTAACATATACCTTTAATAAAGAAATTAAACCAGGTTCATATACCAGTAATTGCATTGTTGAACCATAAAATGGTACTTGCACAATAAGCCTAATTAATTCTAGTGAAGAATCCCAAATTTTCAATGACTCAGAATTAGAATTTGATGAAAACAAACACTGTGGTCGATTTCATAAACAATTCAGATAAAAGTAGAATATCTCTTCTAGGGTCAAAAATCGACACATCTCATATGAACTCCGAAGAACAGGAATCAACCTTTGATATTTGTCGAAATTTCAATGAGCTGTTTCATTTAAAAGGTGATAAACTGACGTGTACGGATGCAATTGCGTATTCTATTCCTCTTAAATCGAAAACACCCATATTTGTACATCAGAAGGTAAAAATTAAACAGCTGATACAAAATGTTCAGTCATTCACCTGGTAACGCTCCTATTTTAATACTTCCGAAAAAGGCAAATAAAGATGGCAATAAACAGTGGCGATTGGTGGTAGATTATAGAAAATTTAATCACCGAGTCAGATGCACATCTCCTACCAAATATCACGGAAATCATCATAGATAGTCTAGGAAAATACAAATATTTTTCGAGTCTAGATTTAGATAGTTGCTTTCACATTTAGGTGAAGACAGTAAGCCGTGCACATCATTTCCTTTTTATTGCCCCTATCGGTACGAAAAAATACCCTTCTGCTTACGAAAATCACCTTCATTGTTCTCTCGTTTAATATCAAATGTTATATTCTTAGAATGGATGCCAGAGTCAATATGGCATAGGGTCAGTGCTTTTCCAAGGTGAAATTGGATCCGATTTACCGGTTGCGTTACTTCAAACAAAGCGGAGCAAAATTATTCGACTATCGAACGCGAACTCTTGTAAGCATTACGTAGTCAGTGCTACATTTTTGACCATACTTTTTCGAAAAGGTGTTCAAAAACCGCTCACCTATCTGTTTTCTCACTCTGATCCGTCATCCCGTCTCACACGCCTCATGTTGAAATTGGAGGAATATGATTATGAAATAAAAATTATATCACTTGAATATTCAAACACCTTCTACACAATATCATAAACAAAACGAAGGATCATTCAAGAAAGTAATGTATGATCAGTTGAATAAAATATACTAAAATAAAGTAGAAATGCCAAACTTTTAAAATACTTCTCACCCTACCTTCTAATTTCATAGTGGATTTTTGAGTATGTGAGTAAGTTTATGAAATTCAAATTCCAAGTGACTGTAATCCAATTCACTCACTTATGAACTTTCGCTTAGGTACCTAGGTACCTAATTATATTCTCTGAGGTACAAGAACATTAGTATATAGTTTTTCTGTCAAATACCTCTATTTGCGCATATCAGCTATATAGCTTCTCTTTTTTATTTACCAACCTAATGGTGATTTCAAAAAAATTTCTCCTATGCAGTTCTGCATGTCATCACATGAAATGACCGAAACTAGAAGGTAGAGGTATCCTGATGGTGTAAATAAACATGGTTTCATATTTTCCAACTGCAAATTTGAGAGATCGTAAAAAATACAGATAGTAGACAGTTTTAACTATTTCACCTTCATGAACATACATTGTATTGCTTTTCTTATTGGACGATCTTTATGAAAAAATTATGAAAATATTTGATCCGGTGAATAGATTATACTATTCAAAAAATATTCCCATATTTCTACTGCTAATTCGCATCTATGTATATGGAATACTTACAAATGAAATGAATTCGACGAAGCTTTGTCTCTGTCATCACAAAATAGTCAAAAAATAGTCAAAAACATGAAAAATTCTCAACTTTGTCAAATGTTGTTTTCCCCATCAGTTACAAACAATTCCCTGGCTATCGATATATATTGTCTGAGGTCCCCGCTATTCCATCTCGTACAAGGTTTCAGTCAACTTCCGAGGGTTGGTCAGAAAACTTGAATATAATAGTTAATGAACAATTGACCACTATAGAGAGGACTTTGAAATGTGAAGTGTTTTTAACCGCCAACTTAGTTGCGAAGCAATCCTCAAAGCAGAGATAAACCGAAGTCTCATTGAGACTTGTACCTATGAGTGAGGAAGACGGGGACCTTACCTTTTTAAGTGTCATCCGAAGCACTACTCGGCTGGCTATCGTTGAGAGTCCGAAGGATTGAAATGTAGGTACCAAGAATGTTCGGTTGGTCACCTATCTCCTCCCGCTAAACGATGCTACAGAAATAAATAAAATTTCCAATAGCCGCCGCGGGATTTGAACCCGGCCCTCTAGACTATAAGCCAGCGATTCAACGCACTCGACCAACAGCCCACTTAACTTGTTCCTATAAAAAATACGATAAAGAAAACCTCACGCCTGTAGAAGATTCATATATTTTTGGAGAGAATAGTTTAAGTCATCAATCAATACTGCAATACTATCAAAATAAACACGTTTTAGGAACAACTGTTTCGTATAATTATTATAATCTGACAAAACATACGCCAACTCCACCCATCTACCGATAGGGCACCCACGCCCCGCTCCGCCCATCCCGCCTAAAGCGCAGCGGCTTCCACCCCTCGAACACTGCCTGGGCAGGCCGGTCACACATAAACCCCAAGATCGCCCTGATCTGGGCGGCAAAGTGCGGCGGCTCGACCAGCGGTGAAGTCGACCAGCCGTCGAGGATGACTTGGTCGCCCTGCGCCAGCCAGTAGGCGGCGCCACCTGGTGGGGCGTACGCGAACGGCGCGACGGTCAGCAGGCCCGCGCCGGCGTCGTACACGTCGAGGAAATGGGCGTGTCCCGCTAGGTGGCGCGCGCCGCGTAGGATCGTCTCGGGGCCCTTGTCGGGGAAGGTCGCCGGGAAGGTGTCGCCTGGAACGGAGGGCGAGATAGAGGCCGGGATGTTGATAGTCCATGTGATGTTTGTTTATTCATTTTATGGACACTTGTTATTAAGATTATCAAAGTGATGGTATTATTATTGAATTACCGTGTATTCGAGTATATCGATTGCCATTAGAATTATTAGGTAACTATATCGGATGATCATGAATCCTATTGTTAATAATACACAGGTATATGTTCGGAGATGAGCAGTGATACGAAAGAGGTTGAATAGATACCATCAATACCAATATACGTGTTAAATTTTGAGACCCTAATAATTCAGAAGTGGGATATTTTCACGTGTCTTTGGTGGAACAAGCGTGGAATCAACAATGAGTGATAGTGATAAATTCGTCGAAAATCTCAAACAAAAACGTGCAGTTACCCGTGCTCTAAAGCTTCGTACACACCTGAACTTTACACCGAAGAGCAAGCAAAAGAACGAACTAAACGGCGAACACAACGGCAAACGGCCTTTTCAAATTTCGACAATCCGAACAGCAAACGGAGCGTTCGTGTTGTTCCCATTATTGTTTTCAGTAAGATGGAGAGTAAAGCAGGTAGTTCGAGATGGAAGGAAGTGTAGCAGCAGCAGCAGCGTATATACAGGGCTATTCAAATTCGAGTCTATGTATGGGGATTTCGATAACGGTAAGAGATAGAGGGTTGGTTAAATGGGAGAAAAGTTGAGTATTTTAGAGGTTAATTATATGGATGACAAAATCTGACCTAGCTTCTTCAGTTCTGGAGTTATACAGGAAAAATCGAAAATTTCGAAATTCTTCTTTTGCCTATATCTTTTTATTTTACGAAGATTTTTTTCAAATTTTGCCACTTTGCCATAGCAACTTTTTGTAGCCTTTCCAAATATCTGAATAAAACTTATATACAGGGTATCGTATAAATTTGGCCACCCTCAACTTTTAATTTACAAATACGGACCTGTATTTTTTATTGCATTTTTTTGAATGCCAAGAGTCATGTTTCATATTGACGTATTATTTTCATCTGAATTACAGAGTGTTTCGGAAATATTATAACTAATACCAGTAAAATTTCAACCTGTATATACATCTTAATCTTTAATTGCAAGAAAAATAAAATGGTGGCAAACCCTTTCAACCCAGAATAATGGTTCCAAAAACACATTAACCGAAACGGTTTTCTTTCAGCAAATATACTCACACTAAATCACGAGGTGAGCGAAAAATAAGCTAGGACGCTCCAGTCGTCAGGATGGCCGATTGTTAGAGATGTTATCATTTTCATTATAAAGATTATCGAAGTGATAGTATTATTATTGAATTACCCTGTATGCGAGTATATCGATTGCCGTTAGAATTATTAGGTAACTATATCGGATGATCATGAATCCTATTGTTAATAATACACAGATATATGTTCGGAGATGAGCAGTGATACGAAAGAGGTTGAATAGATAGCATCAAGAGCAATATACGTGTTATATTGTTAAGACCCTAACAATACAATACAGGGTGTAACTAAATAAGTGTAAAACATTTGAGGGGGTGATTCCTCATCGAAAAAGAGATAGGATCTTTCATGCAAAGAAACTTCATTGGAGCATCCCATTTTAAGATACAGCCCCTTGAAGGGGGTACATAAAATTTGTTTTACCATTTTTTTCACAAGCACTAAAAAAGTTACAGTATTGAAATTAACCTGACATTTTGTACTACCAAAAAGACACTTAGCATTTGATTTAATTTAATGCAGGTACTAACTATAAAATAACAATGAATCCAGTTTGCATTTATGACTATATATCTCTGTAGTTGTTCGTAAAATAATTTTTTGCTGCGAACTGGTTATTTTGGGCAAAAAATTCAAGGGACATTATTTGTTTAGAATGAAACAGGCTATCGGAAATGAATTTTTAAATGGTAAACAAATAATAAGACAAGAAGTTACATTGGAAATAAATTTTAGAGGTAACGTTTTACACCCCTTACAACCATGGGGTAAACCAAGTAAATAACTGGCTAAGTGTCTTTTTGATAGTAGAAAATGTCAGGTTAATTTCAATACTGTAACTTTTTTAGTGCTTGTGAAAAAAATTGTTGAACAAATTTTATGTACCCCCTTCAAGGGGCTGTATCTTAACATGGGATGATCCAATGAAGTTTCTTTATATGAAAGATCGCTATCTTTTTTTCGATGAGGAATCACCCCCTCAAATGTTTTACACTTATTTAGTTATTTAGTATAACTATTTTGAGATCCCAAAGTTACTTTTGAAAAACAACCTTTTTTCCCCGACCCCTTATGAAGACGTCATAAAGCAAAAATTTTTGTTATTTGGTTAGTAGCTTATATCACGATGGCATCGTTAATTGACAGAAAAAAGCACACGTGTTGAAATAAAAATTATCACATGCTCGCATGTATGAATATGATATAATTAGTTATTGGTAGGTGAATACTCACTGTCACCATAAGCGTTTCTCACACCACATTCATATATACTGGAGTTTATGACACTTTTCGGATTATAAGGAGAATTCGTGACTGAAATTTTAATGTGTCAAGGAGACATAATCTCTAAAATTTACTTTCGATGAAAACTAGGGACACATCATGACCGCAACTTTGATGGTAGCGAAAGATATAATCCACAACTTGCTACCAACTTGCATCACAAATGTTCGCACTTTTTGAACATTTCAGAATAACAACTCACTAAATATTTTTTCATGAAATACGGATTCCTGGTTACGTGACTACTGGTGACAACCTATTGTACTGGTATAGCAATTCGTGGTTCGAAATAATAACAAGTTGTTACTTTAAACAATAAAACTAGAACACCGAAAAGTAGACCAGGACAGCTCACCTTGATGAAATATAAATATATCGTTTGATATTAATAATTATACATAAGTTGTTTAGGATAACATTGTATGATAGTGATATAAATCATAACCATTTAGATTTGTGGCTGCAGTCGACAGAATACCTTATTCAATAGAAGATATTTATATTTGAGATGTTTTATTTCAAATATCCATAGTAGAGAACCTGAGATAAAGTATAAGTTTATCACACTATAATAGAATAAGTAGGTGACAAATGAAATAACTTTCTTATTCATGTAGGCATGTAGTTTTGAATATGAACGAAATTCTTTGTGCAAAGGAAGAACATTCAGAATTGTCGAAAAAGTTTTCAAATATTAACTGAAATATGGTATAATTCGAATTGCAACTACCTGAAATCATAGAGGCCGCTTAAGTTACATCTATGACATGCGACTTCCCGCGAAATTGAGGTAGGAAAAATAGTGTACAAAACTCGTTGAAAAGTGCATTTCCTGCAATCGTTACGTTTCCGCACTCGCCGCTATGCAACTCGTGCTATACGATTGCTGATGCTCTTTCCACCCTTGTTACGTAGGAAATATCCTATCACTAGTACAATCAAGATGTATTCCGATGTTTACGGTACAGTAATTAATATTCGACTGACTACGAGAATGCCGCAAAATAGGAATCTCAAAAGAGAGCTTCCAGGAAACTGAAAGGTACAGCCTCGGCTACAGCATTAGAATACAGCATTTTCTAATCGAAAACGTAACGGGTGGCAATTAATTCGTGTTTCGCTATACTATAGCTTCTTCAGCTGAAGTATTTAACTAACTACTATTTCAAACTAATCACATATACTGAAAAATGTTTAGTATAGCGAAACACGTGTCGTAACCTCCTAAAACAATCCCACTAGAATAGTAACACCCCGAGTTGTCTGAAGCCAACATGAAATTCATATTCATATGTTTTTCCCCACAGACGTTGCCAATCGTAACATTTGAAAGTGATAATCAACTCATGACCACATTTTTTAAGGTTCCCAAATATATATAACCTTCAGTTGATTCTTATATGAGTCATATAAGTGTATCAAAAGATATGTATTCATTGTTTGTCATATAATACAGTGCCTCATTTATATATAAGTGGTTTATAGATAGCACGTCCTTCTGGAGTTTGTAAAATTTTTGCTGAATGCGCCAACGCCGCTAATTTCGTTCAACCCATCATAATCGACCGAACGGTGACAGTGACAGCTCGAAACATCTCGTTTTCAAATCAAATTCTGTTTGATGGTTCAATAATCGACATATTTCTAGTTTTTTGTGAAAATTTGAATAGGATTCTACTTAGAAACTTTGTTCAAATGATGATGAAATGCTGTTAAATGTGTAAAAGACGATTTAAAAGTGGTGAGCAGAACACAACATTCCACTGGTGAGTTACTCATTGTCGTATCATTTGTTGTATAAACATTATTCACAAACCCTATTAACCCTAATATGCAAAATAAATTTTTGGTAATTTGAAAACATTATCGGGTTTTCCCGAGATGAAAAGTAAGTGGATATATGGAAAATTATGAACGGGAAAGTGAATATTTCTAGAGACGCTAGAGTTTGCTCGCATCATTTTACTACAAGTGATAAAATGGTTGGCCCAAGTGGTAAGAAAATGCTCATAGTAGATAAGCCTATATTTAGTGAAATTCAAAGGTAATAACAACATGTTTGATGTTATATTTTTCATGTTCGAAACTTAGAAACTTTGCCAGAAAATGACCAATACCTATAGTTTGTCAGTGAATTAAATCTATTATCATTCGAGTAATAAATCTGAGATGTATATTCTCAGAGAACTTTGATTTTAGATTGTTTTCATGAACTTTAATATTGGATATGATAATTCACTGGTGCTGGGAGAACCTGTTGTTGCTATCCTTGTTTTAGAATGAGGTAACCCTAGTAACTGATTTATATGTGGGCTTCAAACAACTACTGTGGCAAGGATTGTGCGATATTCATCTAGTCTGTTATATGATCGAAGGTCGTAACCCTCTATAAGTGACAATCTTGTTGAAAGATAGCTGAGATACAGTGGGGGGTCCCAAAATGCAATATTTTCAATTCTGCCCTGTGCCTCAAAAACAGGAAGGTCTACGATAGTTCTGTTTTCGGCAATGTTTGTTTCACAAAAAAGTAGGGCATGTGAAAACCGCAACTCTCTATCCCCAAAGACAACTGAGATATCGTGCAAAAGTGTCGAAACATAAACACACTGTACAATGGATATTGATGTATTTTCAATAATTTGCTACTAAGTATCGATTTTCCATCACAGACATGAACAGATCAAAGCAGAATATCGAAAAGTGTTTGAAACTGAGATTTCTTTGCAGGACAATCCCATTCATGAGACACTTTTTCTTTATATGCACCATAGATAAGCTCACCTGTCTTGACATCAACACCGACCCCGTATAATATCGGCCATGGGACGCCTGCTCGAATTTCGGTATTCATTTCACCGACACAAGCCAACGTAAGGTATATTTCAACGGAATGTCGATGGAAAGCGTTCACTATATCGAAAAATAAATCATCTGACATGTGTTGGGCGTCAGTATAGCCACCTATCAATTGCACCTCGATCCTTCCTTCAGGACATTGGGCCAGATGGAGAACTTTATCGACGATGGTGAAGACAGCGTTTTCTGTACCTAAGAAATAAATTGTCAAACTTAAAACGATAATAGTACTAACTAGATCATTTTCTGATTTATTCAGTAGGTACTGCAGGAGACATGATCCGATAGTTTTTGTTCAAAAGCTTCCTCGAATGGCCGCTGTACAAGAAGAATACCAAAATAACAGTGACACTCGAATAACCAGGTGGTTTCTTATGAAACTACCTGATAAGAGATTACTGGCTATACTTGTTGAGTGAGTTTTTTGAGTATTTTCGACAATTACAACTCCTCATAAGAGGCTTCAAATACATGTAGAGTTGCCATCAACACTTTTAGAGTGAAGGCTGATGGGATGGAAAGGCCGATACAATCGAGGTTCGCTCAAATGCTATTTTGGTTCTCCTCACCTTGTATAAAAAATGGTTTGATTATTTGTCCATATCAAATTTTATAGAGATATATCAGTGGTAACTTTCAAATTTGACACTCTGTACATGTTATTATTTACAGATTCTCATAGAAGTATCACATGCTTTAGTTACCAAGACATTTCAAGTTTCAGATTCAATGAAGAAACAAGATGTCTTTCAAGATTAATAACATTTTGTAACCCTGTCACTAACTAACAAGATGGTGGAATCTGGTGAGCATGGTAAAAGTGTGCTCTGCAAAGTTAATGAAGATATATACAAAGAAAAGCAATTTAAATGTTGCCAATCTAAATGTAATAAGAACATTGTGTGCATCTTGTGCAACAAGAAACAAACTAGAATGTGTAAAAATTTGTGATACAAGAATCATCTGCAGCAACTGCCAAAAAGAAACACAAGGACCTAATACTGATGAGACTTGTGATAAACTAAAATTAGAATTAAGTCTACTCTGACTGATTCTCAAAGAAAAAGACGAAATAATCAATTTATTACTCGAAAATAATCAATTATTCAAACGAAACAACATCCTGTTGGAAGAAAAAGTAAGTAAGGAACAAGAAATTCAAGAATCAAACGAAAACTTATCTACCACAACAGCACAGAAGAAATCTTTTAGTGAGGTTCTGAATATGAATCCACAAGGGACAAATAATGTTTCATTGCCAGGACCATCTGATAAGCAGAAACAAAACCAAAACAAAACAAACTATGACTCACTGAGAGATAATCGAATAGAAATAATAAATGGACTTATTTATTCTGACCAAAATCATGCCACAAATGAGGAAACAGATCACGATGGTGAATACAAGGAGGTTCTGAAAATTGGCCAGGAAAGTAAGAAAAATCTTCAACTTAACGGTGAATGGCAGAAAGTCCAAAATAGACCTGCGAAGAGAAATATAGGAGAGTCAGAAAATTCAGCTGGCAAATTTCAAGGGGCGAAACCGAAAGTTTGGATGTATCTATATCGAATTACTGAGGATGTAGATTCTGACGACATAAAACAATATTTAGAAGAAAGGACCAATGATAAGGATGAAAAATTCATTGTCAAATATTTGAAGTCAAATGAGAACAAATTGAAATGCTTCATGGTGGCAGCTGACTTCAAATTCAAGTATCAATTCTACACACCTTCATTTTGGCCTAAGGGTGTTGCATATGGAAGATTTGACTTCAGAAGGGACATCACTGATGAAAATAACTTGCCAAATGAACAGCCTACTACTTTTTTAGGGAATCGATAACCTCCATTGGTAAAAGAAATATGAACAATACACTTTTACATATCAACATACAATGTCTGAATAACAAATTGAATGAAGTTGAAGTGATACTAGACCGATATAATGTTGACGTTTTCTGTATTCGTGAACACTGGTTTATGAACAATGATATTGAATATGTTACTATTCCTGGTTACAAGCTCATATCACATTTTTCTAGATCTGAACATATCCATGGTGGTACTGCCATTTTCTGCAAAAATAATCACAAGTGTACTGACATTTCAGAGATAAAACATCTTTCCATTGAACGTCAAATTGAAATATGTGGGGTAAGTCATTTCTTTGGTAATCAGCAAGCTGCTATACTAACAGTCTACAGACCCGGCACAGGCGACATCCGAGTATTTGAGGAACGATTAACATTCGCCCTCAATACTTTATTCAAAAAATTCAAAAACATTATTTTAACCGGTGATTTCAATATACAACAAGATAAACTTATTTCTATGGAAACCAAAATTTTAACAGATATATTGCAATCATACCAACTTGAGATAACAACACCCGTATTTTTACTGATGTCAATGGTGTTACATACACTAGCACCATTGACTATTTGGTAACGAATATTTCTTCTGTCTCATTTAAATGTGAGGTAGTGAATGTACATTTAGGCGATCATTTTGCACACCTTTTTCAAAGCGAAGATTTATCTCCATTATCAATTAATTCTGAGAACGTAAATGAATATACCACACGTGATTTAAGACCTGATAATATAAGTCATTTACTGTACCTACTGGATAAAATTGAGTGGACTCACTTCTACGACATGTCAGACATAAATGAAGCATATATGGAATTTATTTCCAATGTCAAATGGTGTTTTGATGCTAGTTGTCCATTAATTGAGAAAATAAAAAAAACAACTCCAACAATAAAAAAATGGTACTCATCTGACCTAGCAGAAAGTAGGGATATATTGAACACACTTCACTTCTACATGACATTCACTGATTTGGACAATGCGGTAAACATTTACAGAGAAAAGAAAAAACAATACAGAGATCAACTAAAAAATGCTAAGAATAATAACTATCAACAAAGAATAATGCAATCACAAAAACAAATTAAAGAATCATAAATGAAAACCTAGGTAGGAGTAATAATTTGTCTAAAGCAATTTCTTTGCATGACAATGGCAGAACAATTTCTAACGCCAAGGAGCTGGCAAACACTTTTGCATCTTATTTTACCGCAAAGTGCCAGGAAAAAATCACTGATTCTTTTGGTTCAGACACCGCTAGTTCATGCACTATCTCTGACAGAGTACTATCAAGTATTTTTGTTCCATTCAATCATGAGCATGACATATTAAATATTATTAAAAATTTAAAAAATCTTCAAAATTATTGCTGACGCCATTCTATTACCTTTAACATGGCTCGTCAACCTATCATTACAATCCGGAATATTTCCAGATTTGATGAAAGTCGCCCTTATTTTCCCTCTCTTCAAAAAAGGTGATTTGCATTCCATAGATAACTACCGTCAAATATCACTCTTACCAGTTACATCCAGAATCCTTGAACGAGCAGCATATGACATAATAATAGGTTTCATTGAAAAAAATAACATAATATCTGTATCACAGCACGGCTTCAGAAAATGTGAATCCGTAGAAACAGCAACAAACCACCTCTTGAATTACGTATATCAGGAGTTAGATTGTGGGAAGTATGTTGCTTCATTGATGTTTGACCTGTCTAAGGCATTCGACAGTATAGACTTACAATTCATTCTTGAAAAAATATACTCTATTGGCATTAGAGGAGTCATGTTAGATTGGATACATTGCTATCTAACTAATAGAAAAATATTGGTGAAAATTGAAAACGAACTATCAGAAAACCATGAAGTCCTCCTGGATCACATCAAAGTTACCTATAATGAGATTGCGGCTTGGTGTTCATGCAATAGACTAATATTGAATAAAGGTAAAACTGAATGTATCAATTTTTATCTGCGCCGTGAGGTTCCGTCACTCTTCCAGTTACCTGAGGATCTGTCATTTACTAAAGATGTAAAATTGTTAGGAACATATCTTGACTCTCAACTTTCTTTCAGTACTCAAGTGAATCATGTCTGTACGAAACTCAATAAAGCATATTACGCTATACTACAAATGAAATCTTATCTGAATGAAAAAGGTTTAATGGACTTGTACTATGCTTTTGCATACAGTCATATATCCTACAATATTATAGCATGGGGTTCATCAAATAGTTGGGAAAGGGTTTTCATTGCACAAAAGCGTCTAATCAGCTAATATAACTAGGTTATAGGGAAAGCTGCAGAAATACATTTAAAAAGAAACAAATTCTAACCTTTTCAGGAATATTTATTTTGAAATGCCTCACTTTCATTACGAGTAATATTAGTGATGTTTCTCAAAGACATCATGAATATCAAACACGCCATATTAACTTGGACTTACCTAGGCATAAAACTGCAATATACCAGAAATCACCCAATTTCATCTCTATAAAACTATTAAACGCCCTTCCATGCGAACTGAAATGCATTACTTCATACGAAAAGTTCAAAAGTCAATGCAAGGATGTTTTAATATCTGAGGCTCCCTACAGTGTGAATGAGTTTTTGAACAGGAATAGATCCTAATGAATAAACTGTAATTTTATTTTATTGATACTCAATGAGCTTTTTAACTGTATTTTTATTATTTATTTTATTGTATCTATATTTCATACATGCTTCTATTGAAGAATATCTTTTGTAATACATTTATTGTTGACTTGTCCAACACCATGTAACTATGGTATTTTATGGATTAATAAAGTTCTAATTCTAATTCTATAGTATTGATATTCCAATTCTGCCGATTTTAAGTTTTCAACTGATATAAATAATGTTTTCTGTCTATCTAACCGATATGAACCGACAGGGTATCATTACACGTGAATGTTTCCATCGAGGTGAATGATTTTTACAATTAGAAATGAGAATTTACCTAACTTTTCACACTACACCCTGCTAATCTTATGTCAACTCCTAAGTTCAGACTCTCTAGTGCTTCGAATGACAATTGAAAGGCTAAGGTACCCGTCTTCCTAACCCATACAAGTTCTGGACTTACAACGGTTGCCGTGCAACTTAGTTGGCAGTTGAAAACACTTTCTATTACCAAAAATTTGGGTTTCATTCAATTTAAGTTGCGAATCAAATCTATTTTTATAGTGTCTTGGTTTGAAAAATTAAAAATTTGAACGTATGTGATGGACTCTACACTCCTGTGTTACCTAAATTCAATCCTAATTGAATTGTATTTTATTATTATAATGCATGTATATTCATTTATTTGCCTTGTGTTTTCACTATTATTATTCTCATCACCATCATACAGTTTGGTAAATATCTTGGGTGTTCTAGAAATGCAGGGCCGTACCAAATATATATGTTTTTTCAGATGATAGTTTCGATACAAAAAAGTTGAAAATTCTCGATTTTCCACACCCTCTATCTTTGTAACCCGCTAGAACTCAAGTGTAATAGGTCGATGAAATCAGCTTCTCATGGAGAATTTAAAAATGCAATAAGATATAGTGTTTTTCATCGAAAAACATGTGTAGTTCAAAGCTTCCTAGGATAAAGTAGACACTAATGAAGAGATGACAGATACACTTTTTTTTTCACCAACACAATATAACTTCAGAAAATATTACTACGGATTGAAATTAAGTAGGCCAAGGTTTGCAAGTCCTTCAAGTGCTTGTTGATAGAAAATTGCTTCACCATCCATTATATCCTTGGTATAACCAAAGTTTACCACTTACCAGAACCATCAAAGTGTCCTAGGGCGACAGCCCCTGTACCAGAATGCCTCACAATGACGATGATACAAGTGGTGGCATCATCTGATCCGATGATGCTCACGTTTTTATCGTCCGACATTGTGGCTGCGAACTCCCTTTGCAATATGTAGAGCATACCTGCAACTCCCACCACCCTCTTCGGCACTGCCAACAGTGCCTTGGCGGTTTCCCTATAAGCCGGGTGGAAGGCGTAGAGGGATGCTGTGTCTTCAGGGCATCCTGTTTGCACAACTCCGTTCAGTATCAGCACCATTTTAGGGAAACTGGAATTCATTATGAAAGTGACCAGAAGAAATCTCTGGACCAGTTGGAAAAAATGGTTTTTATGAATATCTTATACAGGTGAGTCAAGCTGAACGCATCGGACTTATATGTGGCCGTATGATGACTTCTCCGATGATTTTTTTACCAGGCATATGTATATAAATTTTGACTACATTTCTAAAATGTATGAGCACCATTTTCGGGTAACTGGAATTCATTATGAAAGTGTCCAGAAGCAATCTCTGAAAATTATTTTCCAGTTTGTAGGACGGCCGTTAGCGGACGTAATTATATTAGCCAGTTGGAAATAACGGTTTTTATCTTATACAGGGTGAGTCAAGCTGAACGCATCGGACTTATATGGCCGTATGATGAATTATCCGGTAATTCCTTTTAGCCAGGCATATATGTATATCAATTTGGACTAGATTTCTAAAATAATTCAGGGTTCCTCAAAAAAATATAGGAATATCAAAGTTATGATTTTCCCAATGGAACACCCAATATTTCATTGCATTTTCTACTATGAATTCAGTGTGACTTCCTGTAAGCATTCCTATATCTAATTGTTTCCACTTTTTTCTGAAAATATAAGGTACCTATCGAGGAAAGCTGAATATCATTGAAAATCGATGATTTACGTTTACAAATCTTTGGTAGTGTATTTCGGATCTCTTGAACTTCTGGAAGTAGTAATTCAATATTATACAGGGCTTTTTGCGGTTTTTCGTATTTTCAGATACACTTTCAGTAAATTCGGACTATCATTACTTTGTTTATTCAAATGGAACATCACCCAGTTTATTTCGACTTTGATTCACTTTCAGTTTTTATTTTTTCTTCAATATTTCGACTGAATGAGAGGAAAACATATAATGTTTGTGGAGGAACATCGTGCAAGCCAGTAAAAAGACATTGTGAGAAGAAATATTTATTGGAATTTACCTTAAAAGATCGGAGATTTAAGGTATCAGGATAAATTCTCGGAAAAACCTGCCTAGAAAGTCAGTTCGACGACTTCATCGTTCGATGAAAAAAGATGAAATTGATAGAGTGGTGTAGTTTGGTAGGTCTTCAGCTCAACAATGAAGAGGTATACAGTTTTTGTTTGAAAGTGGCTCACAATGGTTTCAGACGTCCATTATATAAATGTCTAAAATGTATTAAGATTTGAACACTAATGAAATAAGAGTTATGCTGGAAATAAAAGAAATAATGAGAATAAGTCTCGAAAAAAAGAATATTCAAAAATGTTTATTGAATTGAAAAATTCAAATGTCAATAACCTGAAAAGATAAAATTAAGCTAGTATAAGAGAATATAATGTTGAAGAAAAATACATAGACTTAAATGGTATTCCATTTCAAACCATTGAATAGTCAATGGTTTGAAAAAAGTGATGGTTTATAAGAAGAAATGACAGTAAAGAAAAGAGATAAAAAAAGATTGCAAACCGAGTTTGTCATGACATCTTGATTGTGTGTATCTACAATTGTCTTCAGTTTTCACTTGTGGATACCTCCCTATAAAAATTCTGAAAAATTCATAATGCACTTATCCTCCTAAATAGGAATGGAAGTAATTTTATTCTACAAATCAAGGAAATATTATACAACTGGACACAACCATCTCATTATCACAAATTCTTTCTTTTGGAACAATGGTGTCTATTTTATATGAAGGATAAGTGAGAATTTCTAGATTGAGTTCGTGAGCTACAAAAATGGGAACATAATTTCTTTCAAATTTGATTTCAAAGGTCTAATACGAGGTCTAATGCATAAATAAAATAATGCAACCTTCATACTACAGTAGCATGTAGTCCTTTGGGCAACTATCATAAAAAATACCTAAATAAATGTAACTAGATGTTTTGATAGATAGATAGATAGATAGATAGATTTATTCCTTTTCAAAGTTAGTAATTACAACTTATAGGAAGAAGTTTGGTACAAAATGAGGTTTCAACACAATGATAATAATGAATGATGAAAAAAAAAATTTAAGTATGTGAGATGGGAAAATACAATGTTTTGATAAGGTTTGTAATATTACCTTCTACCTAATCAAAACCAATGCAATCTGGCATTATTTGATGTACACATCCCTCGACACATCCTATGGTATGTTTCTTGCATAATATTTATGTCTATCACTCTGGAATTCGAGATAACCATCCAGTATAATTGATTTCAATTTAAAATATGTAGGCTTATAAGGTGGATTCCTCGGTGGATTCATACAGCAGTTTTGAGTCATGTCATAAGTTTTTAGTAATTAAGAAAAATACCACTAATCATAATGTACATAAGCTAGTGCTAGTCTTCATAAGACTTATTACTAAAAATTTAGGACATGAATTAAAACTGCTGCACAAATCCATCATGAGTTATAGAATGTCTGATAAAGAAAACAAAATCATAATTTACCTCAATGCAGACTTGTCTATAATTTTGTAATTATCGATTCTTCAAGAATGTTTTTGCCTCTCTTTTTCTTCTGAACATACAAACACAACTTCGTAAATGTGAAACACAATAACACAAATTCAAAACTCATATCAAAACAACACATCAGCTGATTGATGAATCATCTGACATATCATCCCTTATGACGGTTCTGAGCAAAGCACTGGTGTGAAAGTGGCTGACCAGGCCAGAGACTGATATTTCCGAGGATGCCCGAACGATCAGAGGCGCTCTCATAACTTTTTAAATGGGTCCAATTGTTCTACGATTACGATTACAGATGATATTGAAAAAAAAAGAGAAAATGGTGTGGTTCTTAGGTATGTTGCAGAATCTAGTTATCACAGCGAAGAATAATCTAATAATTATACAGGATGATACAGGGTTGCCTAAATTAACCGGAACGGCCGAATATTTGCAGCAACTGCTTGACATAAAGTTTTATGAAATTTGGTTTATCATTCAGTGTTATTGAGCACTCAACTTCATTTTTCCAAAAGTAACACTACATATAACGGTAGATACAGAAATATTTTTGAACAAGAGGTAATACTCGGCAATGACAATAATGTATAAGGGGCTGATATGTGTCCACCATGCTGATGTGTATGACTTTCAATTTCTCAAACAGAGCCACCTTTATATTATCATAATTTTCAAATGTGCTTTCTTTCTCAATGTCAAAATATACTTTTAATTTATAAGCTACATTATTTCCATGAAAGCGTTGAAAGGAATATCAGAAAACTAAATTTGAATGATGATCTTCATTGGATAGTTAATCCAGAATAAAGATCAATGAGTAAAACGTGGATTGAATCTCAACGTTACAATGGAAACAAAGGAAAAGAGATACTTTAGAGTATATATAGAGATATATATTATTATATTATATATTATTGAGAAAAATGGAAGATTTCCACAATTTATATATTTTTGAAATCGAGAAAGATAGTATACTTTCCAAATATTTGAAAAGTTGGAAGTTATACACAGCCCCTGTGAATTGAATGATGAAATCAAATGGAAAAACATATCATCTGAAAAGGAAACGAACGATATCTCATTCAAGTTCATTTTTCCAAATTTCGAATATCTATTTTCGTTTTCGAGATATCAGCTGTTAGTGGTGAAATCCATATCCAATAATCACCCTGTAAAATACTTCCCTTACCTATACTGACCCAAATAAATTAATTGGCACGCTTGCAGAATAAACTTCAAAATATTATTTTGAATTGTAGAAGACTCACTTCTATAAAAGATATATTCTTTACGCCAACATATTCACAAGAGGAAATTGAATATAATGAACACAAATCCATGGATACGACACTAGAAAAAAATCGAATTCTCTTCGAACGATAGTTTCGAAAATATTCCACAATATATCAAAAGCCTAACATTTTTATCTTCCTTCAGAAGGAACTTTAAATCATATCGCATCATCATATCCCCTATAGGTATCAGAGCCTATTTCATTTCATTTCATTTTTATATCTGAAGAGAGACATTTATATAACTGGTCCAGAGGGTATAAAACTTACAGTCTAACTGCACCAAAAATGTATTGATGTATTGGTGCGGACTTGGTGCGGCTCATTAAATTTTTTTGACTTTTTCACTAAGTCAAGTTTTTAACATTGTATTTTTCTCTCTCTAGGTGTACTTTTTATGATGATGAAAGCTGATGATGAGAGATTAATCCTTTGAAACATATGTCATTTTGCCTGATGTAAGTCCTTGGACTACATATTGAATACATTTTTGGTGGAGTATTAAGTGCCGGTTGCATAAAAGCCCGTCAAACCTTCTGTTAACTTAACTTAACGTGGGATTTACTCTGCTAATGCCTAATGCTTAGTTCATGTTGGAACGAATTCCGCAAATAAAATGCGATTAAAAATGACGTCGCTTTTTGTCGGAGAAAGTTCAAAAAATTGAAGTTAAATGTATTTGTTGGAAATATCTTGAACGAAACAAACTGTCTCTATCCTTTGTTTTCACTCACTACTTTGAGGAATGGAGAAACTCTTCTTTTAGCGATTGTCCGCTTCAACATGAACTAGGTTTTTCGACAATTCAATCAAAGCGGAATCGCATAAAAATAATCGCAATCGTTCTTACATGAACTAGAATTAATGCGTGCGCCAAGGCATATGCGTTGTCGCATGTATTACAAAAAGTGTATTGATGATTATCGAAACAAAAATTCCTTCGATTTGGAGAAAAAAATCATGTTGCTTGGAAACTACAAGAGCGCACTGCGCGAGTGTGGTTTCCCAAAGCAACATGATTTGTTTCGAAAAAGAGAAGGAATTTTCGATAATCATCAATAACACAAGGTGTATTTGTTCAGATAATTTCATGAATGAAATCAAAGCCATTTTGATGATTTCCAATTTTAAACGTACAGTTTATGGAATTAGTTATTTTGATTATGCATTGTAGTTCAACACAAGAAGATTCGTTATGCAACCAACAATACATTTATGCCATTGTATGATGTATGCAAGATTACCTATGCACTAGGTATACTACTGAGCTAAATTCATTATGATTTTTGTCACAATTTGTGTGGTTATAGGTTACATTAGATCAATTCTAATTCTATTAATGCTGAAATTGCCTAGAATTTGTGGAAAATGAAGTGAATACACATTAATAGTGTGTGTTTATCATGGTTCAGACAAATATTTGGTGTAGTGGCATTCATTTATATACCAGGGAATCGGAAAATACTATGACATATTGCAACTGGTAAAAGTCTTTGTTTAATTGAACTACCCTACTGCCTACGAATCAGAAAGCGAAATACAGAAACGAAAACACAGCATGTAGGTAAATCCAATAGCCAATCAGAAGCCGAAATACAAAATCGAAAACATGCTGTTATTGCTTATCAACACAATCATTTCAACCAATCAAAAACGTGTATTTTAGCATGGGTAAAACTTCGTTTATCGCACTCCTATGAGTTCGGAAAAAAATTGTGGTGGAACTTACGTATTCTGACCTCCTGATCACGAATCTGAAGTTAAAACGCGGCAGACTCAAATATTTTCGGTGATACCGCCCCATTTTGTCTCGAAAATGCATTTATTCAGTGATTTAACTTTTATCATCCTTCTTTAATTGTTGTTTGATGAACTATATACCTTTCTTATTTACCAAATATTAATATTTCATGAGAAACGGCATTCTATTCATTGATTTAACCATTAATTTTAAAGCTCATATTAACGTAACATAAACGAAGACAAAAGATGACATTGGTGACAAACCTCAGTGTAGTGTATTGGATTATATAATGAATAAAGATATTCGCATTCACTGAGTCACGTTGAAGATAGCATTGATGAATGTGGTAGTTGATATCAGACCGTGACAAAGTGAGGGTGGACAAATAGGAAATAGTTGTTTCATTTAACCCTCTACATCGAGTGTAGGAGAGACACAATAAATAGACACCACATAATGGCGACGAGGATTAAAGGTAGGAAAACCATTTACAATAATTTATAACAGCAATGGCAAAATAGAGACCATGAATAGGATACATGGCAAAATAGAGTCCATGAATACGATACATGGCAAAATAGAGTCCATGAATACGATACATGGCAAAATAGAGTCCATGAATACGATACATGGCAAAATAGAGACCATGAATAGGATACATGGCAAAATAGAGTCCATGAATACGATACATGGCAAAATAGAGTCCATGAATACGATACATGGCAAAATAGAGTCCATGAATAGGATACATGGGAAAATACAAGCATATGGAAACAGAATTTATGAAAAAGTCACATAAATTCGAATTCATACTACGAATGAGAAAGGTAGCTATGATAGATGGAATCTATGAATTTGACACATAGATTTCCACAAAATTTGGAAATGAACTATGAATTTGACACATAGATTTCCACAAAATTTGGAAATGAACTATGAATTTGACACATAGATTCTCAATCGCAGCATTATTATAATGAATTGAATCTATGAATTTGACACATAGATTTTCAATTACAGAATCCTGAAATGGCCAATATGACACCACTAGAACCGTTCAACTGTGATGGTGAAATTGGGTTCGTTGGAATTAAATGGGAAAAATGGAAGAGAGGCCTATAGAAGTTTACTTAGAAGCCGCCAAAATCCAAAACTCTTCACAGAAGAGAGCTACCCTATTGCACACTGGAGGTTTAGGATTGCAAGACATTTATTATAATTTGCCAGGAGCTCACGTATCTGAGAATGAAAGTACCGAAGAGGGCACCATTGATGTGTTCAAGGTAGCATTGGAAAAACTCGATCAATATTTTTCTTCAAAACAGAGCAAAGTATACGAGCGACATATTTTTCGTCTGATAAAGCAGGAAAGTGATGGAAAATTTGAAAAATTCCTTATACGATTGAGTAATCAAGCGACGAAATGCAAATTTGCTAATCAAGAAGAGAACCTCATCGACCAGATAGTCGAAAAATGTCAGTCTACCGAGTTCGCTATAGGCGATACCATCAATTTAGATACAATTGTTGCAGAAGCAATTGCACTCGAGGCGGTTGAAAGACAGTTACAGCAATTCAATGAAAGAGAAAGTCGTCCTGAAGAAATAAATGAAATTTCAAAAAAGCGAATATCAAATGAAAAACAGGAAGGAAGATACCATCGAACAGAAGTCAAAGCTTGCTACCGTTGCGGATCAACCAAACATTTGGCTTCAAATTGTCCAGAAATAAACTCCATTTGCAGCAAGTGTGGTTTCGCTGGGCACATTCATCAACAATGCAAAACTAGAGCGAGCAAGAGGAAATCATCCTGGAAGACAATACAAAAACATCATCAGACGGACAAGAAATCAAGATACTCAAAACCGAAGCGTGATGATAAAGATGATGATCGAGTGGACTATGTATTTCACGTCGATCGTGATTATGATCTGGTGTGCTCTATAGCTGGAATTCCTGTTGAAATGGCAGTTGATTCAGGTAGTACTTGTAATATATTGTGCGACAAAACGTGGGAACAACTAAAGACTTCAAAAGTGAAGGTATTCAACCAAATCAAGAATCCTGAAAAAGTGTTCATGGCATACGCTAGCAAAAAGCCATTAGACATTTTAGGTTGTTTCGACGCCGAAATCAAAATAAATGGTAAAACTATAAGCACTACATTCTATCTGGTGAAAAAATGGCTCAAAAAATCTACTGGGTAGGAACACTGCGAAGTCTTTAGGGGTACTACGTATTGGAACAGATTTTCATATCAATCACGTATCCAATTTTCCTAAATTCAAAAATGTGTTGGTGAACATACCCATCGATGAAAATGTAAAACCAATCGTTCAACCATATCGAAGAATCCCAATTCCACTTGAAAGCAAAGTAAACAATAAAATTGAGGAACTTTTGGATTCCGATATAATTGAACCGGTGGATATGCCGTCCAAATGAGTTTCACCTATGGTTCCAGTATTGAAACCTAATGGGGAAATAAGGATCTGTATTGATATGAGAAGGGCAAATGAAGCAATTATAAGAGAAAATCATCCGTTACCGACCATGGACCAACTTTCAACACAATTTCGAAAAGCTAATCTATTCTCTAGACTGGATATTAGAAATGCTTTTCACCAAATTGAAGAATTCACGATATATCACAACTTTCATTTCTAGAAAAGGGCATGAAGCCATTGGACAAATATATGTCAGTTATCAAATCTTTTCGAACACCAAATTCAATAGAGGAACTATAAAGTTTCTTTGGGTTGGTCAACTATATTGGTAAGTGGATTCCTAATCTAGCCACCATAACCGAACCACTAAGACAGTTGTTACGCCTCAAATTGGGTAAACACGGAAAAATTGGAAAACATTGGCTAATAAACTAAAATGTAGCATTTCTTAAATTGAAAGAATCTTTGAGCAGCATCGAAACCCTAGGCTACTACGACCCTCAAGAGAGAACACGGGTCATAGCAGACGCCAGCCCTGTAGCGCTTGGAGCAGTTTTAATACAGTACGACTCGGAAGGTCCACGAGTAATAGCGTATGGAAATAAAAGTCTGTCAGACTGCGAAAAGCGATATTGCCAGACAGAAAAAGAAGCTTTAGCTCTTGTCTGGGCGATGGAACATTTTCACATTTATTTATATGGCAAAGTGGGATTTGAACTAGTTACCGATCATAAGCCACTGGAAGTAACCTTTGGCCCCAAGTCGAAACCATGTGCCAGAATAGAAAGATGGGTACTGCGATTGCAGTCCTATAATTTTAAAGTTGTCTATCGCCAGGCAAGACTAATATAGCAGACCCTCTATTAAGACTTTGTGTCAGTAATATCAAATGCACCACTTTCGACGGGGAAGAACACATCCGACAGATCGTCGAACATTCGCGACCCGTAGCTGTTTCATTATCAGACATTATGAAACATTCAAAAACTGATTTGGAAATATTGAAAGTGAAAAAATGGCTGTCGCACAACGAGAAGGACGACTCTATAAACAAATTTCAAGCATTTGAAACGGAGTTATGTTTTTATGAAGACTTCCTTCTGAGAAGTAATAAAATTGTGATTCCAACAACCCTCAGACAGAACGTATTACAAGCAGCCATGAAGGTCATCCGGGTATCGTAGCGATGAAAAATAGGCTACGTACTTAAGTATGGTGGCCCAAAATAGACTCAGACGCGGAAAAATTGGTGCGAAGCTGCAAAGGTCACAGCACCAAATCCAATGAAACGACGTCAGTTACCAACCGAAGCCTGGATAGATGTAGCGATGGATTTTTTAGGTCCCTTACCAAGTGGACATCATCTCTTGGTTGTAATCGACTATTTCAGTCGATGTAAAGAGATAAAAATTATGACAACAACGACTGCCAGTAACACCATAAAAGCACTCCAAGAAATATTTTCACGGTTGGGATACCCAGTATCTATTACAGCTGACAACGGTAAACAGTTCAGTGGTACAGAAATGAAAGATTTTTGTAAAGAATCGGGCATTAAGTTGTTCAACACTATCCCCTATTGGCCTCAGCAGAATGGAGAAGTTGAGCGTCAAAATAGGGACATTGTAAAGCGACTTAACAACAGCCGGTCAATTGAAACCGATTGTAAACAAGATTTACTGAACTATATCATGATGTACGCTACGCCACATTCCACAACCGGTAAAACACCTGCCGAATTATTTTTTCGTAGACAGTTTCGGGATAAAATCCCAACAGTAAGGGATTTAGAGAACAAGATAACTGATGAGGAATTCAGAGATTATGACATGCAGAAGAAATCGAGTGGAAAGGAATATAGCGATAGAAAAGGAAGAGCACATCAAAGCTCTTTAGATTTAGGCGATAAAGTTTACATAAAGAATATGATCAAACAAAATAAATTAACATCGAATTTCAACCCCATACCACACACGGTGATATCGCCGAAACGTGGTTCATTTGGAAAAAATGGAAGGAGAATGGAAAGTAGTAAATAAACCAAATGAATTAGAAACGTTTTCTGAAGATAGATCTAATGATACAATTCCATGAATTATGTCTGAGAAATTCATAATTTAGTATTAGTATATATGTATGATTTAGGCTATTTATATATGTTCAAATTTAGTTGTTATATTATATTATATTATATTATATTATATTATATTATATTATATTATATTATATTATATTATATTATATTATATTATATTATATTATATTATATTATATTATATTATATTATATTATATTATATTATATTATATTATATTATATTATATTATATTATATTATATTATATTATATTATATTATATTATATTATATTATATTATATTATATTATATTATATTATATTATATTATATTATATTATATTATATTATATTATATTATATTATATTATATTATATTATATTATATCATATTATATTATATTATATTATATTATATTATATTATATTATATTATATTATATTATATTATATTATATTATATTATATTATATTATATTATATTATATTATATTATATTATATTATATTATATTATATTATATTATATTATATTATATTATATTATATTATATTATATTATATTATATTATATTATATTATATTATATTATATTATATTATATTATATTATATTATATTATATTATATTATATTATATTATATTATATTATATTATATTATATTATATTATATTATATTATATTATATTATATTATATTATATTATATTATATTATATTATATTATATTATATTATATTATATTATATTATATTATATTATATTATTATACTTTATAAAAAAAGGGAGAGATATAGTGTATTGGATTATATAATGAATAAAGATATTCGCATTCACTGAGTCACGTTGAAGATAGCATTGATGAATGTGGCAGTTGATATCAGACCGTGACAAAGTGAGGGTGGACAAATAGGAAATAGTTGTTTCATTTAACCCTCTACATCGAGTGTAGGAGAGACACAATAAATAGACACCACACTCAGCACAAATTTTCTCCTGGGACATTTAGTATTTCTATATATCTCTACTTCGTGTCTAAAAGAAGGACAGAAATATATTGAATGAGAATTCCCTCATGAACGGATGACCACTGGCAACATTGCCATGTTGTCTATGTTGAGAGCTATCATGGTTGTTATTTAAAAAAACTACGTAAATATTTATTTATTTATTTATTCAGAAATAAGGGATACAAACAGAATGAAGATTCCAAAAACAGTATCCACGTAATACTTTTACCTACGACCATAAAGGCATATCTACATACATAATGTAACCAATGTTAATAACAATAATTATAGAAATGAAAATAATTAATAACTATGATAAAAAGTATATAATGACAATGTTATTGATAATTTCAGAAATCATAATAATTACTATGGTAACAAGTAATATCTAAATTTGTAAGCTCTCAATAATATTGATAAAAAAGAAAAAATTACAATATAAATTATGAACATAATCCTAGTTGAACAATACTAAGAACTTGTTTTTCAAATATTTTTTGAAAGAAACTAGACTCATATTTTCTGTATCTGTGTCTATGTATTGGTTAAAATTTCTCTGAGCTCTTATAAGAGGAGAGTTATACCCCACTGCAGTTCTTCTAAAAGGAATGTTGAATACTTGATGTTCTCGAAGTGCGCGTGATGGAACGAAAAAATTTATACAGGATAACAGCTGTGGTGAATCGATATAATTTTTAGTAATCTTGAATACTAGATTTATGTCGCTCATTTTCCTGAACGACAGATACCTTGAAAATTTATTTTGAATACTTTCTATGCGACTAATGTGAACTGCATATTGAGGATTCCAAATTGATGATGCAAAACTAAGTTTACTGAGCACATATGAATTGTACAATGATATAATAACTGTACTTTTTTTGAAGTGTTGAGTATTTCTTATTATGAAACCAAGCATTCTTCTGGATTCATTCACTAATTTATCAATATGTGTGTTGAAATTTAGATTGCTGGTAAATATAAGGCCTAAATCTTTTATTTCCTCAACTTTCCCTATTGTGTTATTGTTGATAATGTACGAGTTCAAAATTTTATTCTTATTTTTAGTGAACGAAATATTATGGCATTTGGATATATTCAGGAACAAACTATTACACTGACAATACAAAGAAAATCTATTCAGATCATCTTGGAGCTCATCGCAGTCCTCCTGTTTCTCAACTCTTTTGAAAATTTTCAAGTCGTCTGCATATATTTTACTATTCAAAAAACAACGTTTTACGTCATTGATATATATGACAAAGAACAGAGGACCAAGGTGACTACCCTGAGGTACTCCTGATGTCACTGAAAATTTGTTGGAGTAAAAACCATTTATAGTTACTACCTGAGTCCTACCCTGTATATATGATGCTATCCACTCTATGAGACCTGCATGTATACCGACTTCAGAAAGTTTTTTCTGAAGGATTGAATGATCAATTTTATCAAAGGCCTTGCTGAAGTCGGTATACACTGAATCCACCTGAATTTTTTCATCTATTGCTTCACTGATGTATTCGGTATAGATGTTCAAGTTGGTTTCTATAGATCTTTTTGGAAAAAATCCATGCTGTTCCTCTGTTATTTCATTTTTTATAGAAAAAAATATGAGGTCTTGTATAATTTTTTCAAATATTTTTCCAAATACGCATATTTTACTAATCGGACGGTAGTTTTTTACATTATGTTTATCGCCATTTTTATATATCGGAACAACGTGGGTTTCTTTCCAGAAAGATGGAAATTTAAGCGTTTCAAGTGATGAGTTGTATATAATTGATAATGGTAATAGCAAGTTTTCACAGCAGTTTTTTATGAAAAGAGGTGGTATTTTGTCTGGTCCTGGGCATTTTTTTATATCGAGGTATTGTATTATAGTTTTGATCTCATTCGGAAAAATCCTAACAGTGTTCACATTACTCGACTGATTTTTGATTATGTTATTCTGAGGAATATACACAGTTTTGAAATAGTCAGCAAATAAATTACAAATTTCCTTGCCTTCGGTAGCCTGAATATTTTCATAAAACATTTCTTGGGGGTTATTACTATGGCATTTTTTCTTGTTGTTGATGAATTTAAAAAATGATTTCTGATTAGTTGTGATTTCAGTTTCGATACTCGAGACATAGTTCAAGTAATCGCTTTTTATAAGTTCATTAGATCTTTTTCTCAAGTCGGAAAAAATATTGTATTGATTTTGATCGCAATATTTTTTGTATGTGTTATGTGTGATTTGTTTTTCTTTTATGCATTTTATAGTATCTTTTTTAAAGTAAATTGGAAATTTTTTGTTATTTATTTTTTTAGGTACATGTGTTGCTATGAGAGAGTCAAGTTTTTTATAGACAATATTTAATGCGTCGTCTACGTCCAATCCATTTAATAGAGTTTCCCATGAAATGTTGGCTAATTCTCTGTTGATTTTTATATAATCTGCCTTATAAAAATTAAGTATAGTATTCATATTTTGTCTAAGATATTTCGCAGTATCTAAATTAACAATTATTTCTAGAGCAGGGTGGTGTATATCTTCCATCACAAGAGGATTGTTTGAGTGTATTATAGATTTTATATAGTCCGTATTCGAAAGTACCAAGTCTAATATTTTATTATTTGTATTTTCGATCCTATTAAACTGACCAAATTCAAGAAATGTGAATGTATCAATTAACTCAGATGATTTTTCATCGACGTTGGTGGGTTCTGAAATAATTTCATTTTTTATGGGCTCCCACTTCACTTTGGATAAGTTGAAATCACCTAATATTATAACAGGATTGTTCTGGAAAATATTTTCGTTTGTTTGCAATTGATTAATAAAGTTCAAATTTGAGATAGTGTCCCCAGGCGGTAGATATACACATATGCTATGAAAGTTTTTTTCTTACGACTGTCTTCAATGGAGATCCATACGTCTTCTGCTTGGGATTGGAGTTCTGGATGATGCTTGACTGTAAGAGCTGAATTCACTGCCAGGAGAACTCCTCCACCATCGGATTTGCTGGAAGTAGTGGCGTCCCGATCCCGACGAAAAACTTGGTAGTTATTATCGAACAGTTCACTTGTGAGAATATTATTGTTTCTGTTATTCCTATTACATCGAAGTCGTGAAGAGATGTGGTTAGATAGAAATCATTATTTATTTATTTATTTATTTATTTATTTATTTATTTATTTATTTAACTATGTTACACATACAGAAGATGGTTTATAGCAAGTCAGGGTTACAAAAAAAAAAATTTCAAAACATTGTATAGAACTAACGAAAAAAACATTTAGTTTCACAAACTTCAACATAACATATACTTCACTAAGTTAAATCACGACGATGTATACATTTTCTAGCTAAGGCCAGGTGGAGAAATTCTATCAAGTGTCATATGTGAGGAAGGGGTATCTATATATTCTGCTACAGAATAAAAACATGATTCTGTCAGAAATTGTCTTATCCATTTTTTGAAGTCAATTTGATTCAGATTTGTGACTTCAATAGGTAAATGATTATATAACTTTATGTTGAGGGAATTTTTTGAAGATTTTTCCAATCTATATCGGAGAGGCCTGAGTTGACATGCACCTCGAGTATGATAGTCATGGAAATGGGAATTCAGTTGTAATTCATTTTTATTATTATGGATTTCTAGCACTTGGTAGTATATATAAAGGGAAGGTAATGACATAATACCATATTGTTGGAATATGGGCCTGCAGTGGTCTCTATACCCAGCAACTGCGAGAATTCTTACAGCCCTTTTTTGTAATTTGAAGACTTTTAATGAGTCCGAAAAATTACCCCATAAAATTATTCCGTATGTTATATGGGAATGAAAGAATGCATAATATATGGTTAGAAGAACATCTGAACTGATTACTCTTCTTAGTTGCCTTATGATGAATATTGAACTGGAAAGTTTAGAGCAGAGTATTTTTATGTGTTCTGACCAATTTAATGAATCGTCGAGCGTAACCCCCAGAAGTTTAACAGTGTTACCATGGTGCACGTTTGACGAAAAGCTGATGCGATTGGTTTTATTATCATTGAGTTTCAAACTATTAGCAGAGAACCAGTTTTCCGCCCTCTTCTCTGAAGCTAGAATTACATGTTTAGAGCAATTATTGATGGGATTCGAATGTATCAACGAAGAATCATCAGCAAATAGAATACATGTTGTAGGTTCCATATGATAAAAAAAATCATTTATATATATAATGAATAGGAGTGGCCCTAAGACAGAGCCTTGAGGTACACCATGCTTCATATCTTCAAATTCTGAAGTTTTTCCATTCAGGCTAACACATTGTTTCCGATTTCTCAAATAAGAACATATCAAATTCAATGGTACTCCTCTGATGCCATAACGTCGCAATTTATCTATCAACAATTCGTGGTTTACACAGTCGAAGGCCTTGATGAGATCGCACAAGCTTATAGAAGTTTGGCGACCATCTTCAAAGCCCTCGACAATGTTCTCCACTACTCTAGAGATGGCCTGAATAGTTGATCGCTTTTTACGAAATCCATACTGGTTCTCATGCAATAGTTCAAATTTATCAAAGTAAGTTGATAACCGATTTTTCAGGATTATTTCGAATATTTTCCCCAGAAACGGAATCACAGAGATGGGTCGAAAATTTCCAGGTTCATTCAAATCACCAGATTTATGTATTGGAACAACTCTACTAAATTTAAAAATATCTGGGAACACTCCACCGCCTATGCAGGCATTATAGAGATTGGTTAGTGGCATAACTAATGAATCAATGGAATTTTTTAGGAGTTTAGTATTTATTCCGAAGATATCTGTTGAATTGGAGTTCTTCAGGGATGAGACGGCGTCAATTACATCCTCATTCGATACAGGTTCCATAAAAAAAGAATCAAGTGTTGTTGGAATTTTTTGGAATAGTTTATCAAAATTGAGGTCATAAAGTGGTAATGTTTTGATTATTACTTCAGCTATATCAGAAAAGAAAATATTGAATTGATCTACTTCAATAGCACTCTGGATATTTGCTTTATGGGAATAATTTCTTTCATGGTTTATCAATCTCCAGGAATCTCTGATTCTATTATTTGAATTCAATAAATAACTATTGTGAGCATCTTTTTTTGTCTCAATTATTTTTTTGCTATATTGGGTTCTCATCAGTTTATATACCGCATGATCGTTTGGATCATTTGTTACATCACATATAACTTTAACGGATTCCAACGTTTTTCTCATTGCTTTCAATTCGTCATTGAACCATTTGACTGGTGCGATGTTTTTTGATAAGATATTTTTCATTGGAAATATTTTTTCAATCAGAGATTTCAAAGTATAAGTAATGAGATCGGCATATTTGTTTATATCGGTTGAATTCTGTTCAATAATACCAATATTTCCATTCCACTCAGAATTTGTTAAATCATTCTTGAATCTTTCGATGCCTGCATAGGTTATAATTCTTTTTTTCTGTACAGGAGGTGCTGATGTTAAAGAAAAAGAATGTTTCAAGTTGATGAATTGCCCTTTATGATCTGATAAACAAGGCTCTGCAATGCCTGTCACGTAATAATGTTCACTGATATTGGTGAAGATGTTATCAAGACAACTGGGTTTATTTCTGGGAGTTACCCTCGTGAATCCAGTGATAGTCTGCTCTAGACCGAATGAAGAAGTGAGGCAGAGCAAATCTATAAGTTTAGCATCAGATTTTGAATCAAAGTGCACATTGAAGTCGCCAACAATTACAATGTTTCGATATTTTTCAGAAATATAGTTCAGCAGAACCTCAAACTTACCAAGGAATATATGAAAGTCACCCAGGCATGATCTATAGAGACTTATAACCACAATGTTCAAACAGATAACTTCAATTGCACAGAATTCAGCATTCACCTCATCACAAAATACATTGAGATCTATGGCTTTACAAGTAATTTCTGATCTGACGAATATAGATACACCCCCATGTGATGTGTTAGATCTACTATAATATGATAAAAGCTTGTAATTTGTCAGATTTATCAATTCAATATTGGTGGATGTGAGCCAATGCTCTGAGATACAACATTAGTCTTAGTCCTTAGTCCTATGGTATTTTGATAGAAAATATTGATTTTCCCATGGGTAGCCATTTTGGTAGATTTACGTTAGGTGCATATTTTTTCTGATTGAGTGCGATTAACTATAGTGATTTCAGGGATTCTGTAGATTTCACATGTATTATCTTAGAATCATCAGTTTTACGCAGAAATATGTTGCCATTTTTTATCCACACAAACTTATAACCCTTCTCACTGGCTCTTGCTCTCGATTCCTTGTATAACAATTTGTTCATTGGTGTCAGATGTTCATTAATGAAAATTGTGTCTGATAATCCCTCAATTTTCAAGGTTCTATCCCGGTTTAGTTGACGTTTAGATTTTGCTGCGGCTAAGAATTGATCCCTATCTTTCCTGGACGAAAGTTTAACAATAATCGATTTTATAGTATTTTCAGACTTTTTCATCGAGGGAACCCTATGTATAGTCTCAATTTTTTCAGTTCCAATGTTGCAATTGATACTACTTCCAATTTTTGTGAATAGTTCCATTAAGTTTTCACTATTTCTTTCGGGCACCCCCATGATTTCGATATTATACAATCTAGAAGCTTGATCAAGTTCATTTATTTTCGAGGTGACTGCATTTATTTCATTACGTAGTAATTTGTTCTGTTCAACGAGCATATCGGTTTTGGAGAAATATTCCTTGATTCCAGATAATTGTTGTTCAAAATCTGATACCTTATCGCTACAAAAGTTCACAGATTTATGTAGATCATTTTGTTGGTTTCGAAGAAGATGCAGCTCAGCTTTGATTTCCAGCATAGTAGTTATCATAATATTGTTAGCCCCTGTAGTTTCTCGAATGGGTGATTCCTGACCGTGAGTCACCATGATTCGCCCGTCTCGGCAATCATCACATGTCCAAGAATACC
This sequence comes from Chrysomela aeneicollis, assembly GCA_029955515.1. NCBI lineage: Eukaryota > Metazoa > Arthropoda > Insecta > Coleoptera > Chrysomelidae > Chrysomela > Chrysomela aeneicollis. The sequence continues at coordinate 3,007,105 of JARUHQ010000018.1, read as the reverse complement.
ATCACTCCGAAGCCAGTCTAGCTTGTCTGGCGAGAATGATAAACATAGGCCATGATAAAAACGTTGACAAGAACCCTGGCACTGTATACCCGGGTTTTTTCTATTAACCGTGCCGTTACACTTTTTACAGTTTTTGTTGGACATGATATCAATGTTTCAGAGAATTATGCAAATTTCAACTTTTTACACAATCCTTGGTTACACTATTACTTCACTTGGGTTTTTATCTATTTATTTATATAAAAATCGATTTTGATTTTCACTTTTATACCCACAAAAACACGCGTTTTATCGGAGCGAACGTTCGAACGACCTGTACGATCGACTATATCAACATAATATCAAATTTTAGCAATCTCGTTTCGTTTTTCTGACAACTGAATTATAAAATGAGTATGGTATCTATTTTCCGCGAGCACTAACATCGAGTTTCGTGAACAACAGACAATCCAACAGTGATAAGCAGTCGACCAATATCAAAAGAAGGGTGATGAAAGTTTTATTTTGGAAATATCTCGAAAAGTATTGGTTTTTACACAATTTGGTTTTCAGATTCGTCATCAGGAGGCCAAATTACGTCAGTATAGCCAAAATTTTGAAAAAATTTGACAACACCACCTAACCGAACATTTATACCAATTATGCAACCGTTCATAAGACTGTAAATTCTACCCTATGAGAAATGGATCACCAAAGTTGATTATTCATATAACTGTGTGAATGTGCAATATTTTCAATTTCGCCATGTATCTCAGAAACGAAGCGGGCTATGAATATTTCGTTTGCAGTATCCTGAGTTTCACAAAAAAGTAGCCGACGTTCGCGAAAACCGCAAATATCTATCTTCGGACATCGAAAATGGGACAGCCTGTATATACAAAGTTTTCTTTTGAAAAATGTTCTCAAGTTTCAGAAATATTGCAAATGATTCATTATTTTGTATAAGTTACCGCAACATTGAGATATCAATGATTGAAAATGGTTGATGACATGTTATTTCAACTAATGATGAATCCACAATGCTACATGATACATTAATCATCGAATGTAATCTTTACCAAATAATAAAGTTGATTTACCTTCATGAACACAATCTACCTGCTATATTTTAATATGGAAATTGGAAAGTCCACAGAAGGGTTCTGGGCCGAGAAATTGTGTATTTGCCTCTTCTTTGGCAAGGCAGTCTGCTTCTTCGTTGCCTTCAACTCCCTTATGACCTGGCACCCATATTAAAGTTACTTGGTTGTTCGCTGCCAGTTGACTCAGGGATTGTTTACAGTCCCAAGTCAGTTTAGACTCAAAAGAGTCACAAGTGTATGACTTCAGAACTTCTAGTGCTGCTTGGCTATCTGATAGAATATATATTTTTGTCCTTCGAGTGCCTCTTTCGAGGCATACTCCTGGGATCTCTATAGCATATACTTCTGCTCGAAAGATGGTTGGGGTATACCAAGAGGTTTTGAGATTATGACACTTGGCCCTGTAACTCCCACTCCAGCCGCTTTCATCCATCTTGGATCCAACATTTTCAAATGTCAAATCCGATTTCTTGCTTTGTGATCTACTGTCTGGCTCAGTCTTAAGGCACTGAGGTTTAGCATTATCTTTAATGGTACGTTGATGATGCTTAGAGTTGGCTGTTCCATGTCATTTCTTGGTCGATAATTATGCCCAACTATTTAGCCTACTCAGAAGATTTCATGTGAATTTCATTCAGAGTTGGAGCTTTGAGTTCGCACTTTGCTTCTTACTTACGAGTAAAAACCGAAGTAGGTCTCGAAGATGGAATACATTATGCAGAACCGGTAAATCCATTCCTGAATTAGAGCCGAATGATTCAATATAAACTATTATACAAGGTGTCCAGATCCGAATACTGGAAAAATTTTAATATTCGAAGTTAAAAAGCATTGATTGCCCTCAAAAATAACAAGAAAACAGTTTTAGGCCTTTTTGAAAGTCAGGAGCAGTTGAGACTCTCTGTCTTTGTGGTCCAATTTCCAATAACAAATCATCAATACATATCATATCATACCTATCTAAAACAAATATGCCAAATTGGTACGAGTATTTGAGTATAAAAATATGAAATGTGTAGTTGTCTCTCAGAATATTTTAGGTATACAAAATTTCATCATAAGATAGGTATAAGAAAGTACCTAGGTATCGGTTCGTATTTTTTATTCATACAACTATCGCTATTTCGAGAAAGGTGAATTGGCTTATCTTATCTCCATTTTTAGGAATATGAAAAAGTGTGCAAGAAACTTTATTTATATTTGAATTTGCTATGATTTGCCATGTTTTGATTATCGAAAAGAATTTTTTTCGACAGATATGCTTCTTCAAATAATTTTACTACAGTCCCATAATCTACGAATTCAGATATATGTATCTTACCTGGTATTTTTTCTACATTTTTGTCCAAGAAATCCATCATCAAAGTCCGAACAATATAAATCCATTTCTGTGTTCCCCGTATATTTTGAAAACGGTTCGTGACATTTCCGATTTGGAAACATAATTGCAATGTTCACAAGACAACTTTTGGTCTAATTCAACCAACTTTATACCATTCACCGTTTTCGACATTAAATGGTGGTATATACTTTATAAAATTACGGCCTGTACATTAGTAGTTCTGGTACCAGGATTTTGTATTCAAAAAATGTCCAATGATATTGGTTATCGGATTTTTTATGAATTTTCCAACTTAGTGTTCATCAACATCAAACATTTTCACCATACTACAAAATATAAACAGCAAAAACGGTTTTCCAATCACCGACACTCACAACGCCAAACACGGTTATTCCCGGAACTAGTATATAAAATAAACAAATGGCTGACCTTTTTGTATAACCGTAGGATCACCAGGTTTCACCACAAATAAATTGTTGCATGATGCCTTTAACACGAGTTTTTATTATAATTATTCTCTTTTCAAAAAATCAAACTTAATGAATTCTGAAAAACAGTTTCCTGCGCTAGTAAAATGTATACCTATAGTGTTAGACAAAGTGAATTATCTAGTGTTCAAACTTCTCGCAGTGGGTAAATAATATTATAAATACATTCATGCATTCAGAAAACTCATTTAGCTATAGAGACAAAATAAAATTATTACTGATATATACGAAAGTGTATAAGGCCAACGAGATTTTTTTATATTTTTTCCAATTCGGAATTTCCGACTTTGAACTCGGAATTATTTTTTTCCGATTTCAATCTCGGAATTTCCGAGTTTGAACTCGGAATTTACGACTTTGAACTCAGAATTATTTTTTTCTGACTTCAATCTCGGAAGTTCCGACTTTGAACTCGGAATTTCCGACTTCGAACTAGGAATTATTTTTTTCCTACGACCACGTATGAAAACGTCAATATAGGAACACTGTTTTGTTATTTGGAAAGTAGCTCATATCACCATGGCATTGTTATTTGAAAGAAAAAAGCACACGTGTTGAAATGAAAAATATCACAACGGTTGCCTGAATTGATATATAAATAATTAGGTATATTGTGAAGGTACTGTCAATATAAGCGTCCTCGAATCAAATTCATATTATTTATTGAAATTTCTGTTGTTTCTGTCTCGTTTTGAATTTATACCAAGAATTCTTTATCTATTGATTTCAATGTGTCTGATACATAACCTCTGAATTCACTTTGAAACTGAAACCTTTACTCTTTGCTGGAACTATTTCGATGTTGATGACAGCGGATGAGATCATTCAAAAGAGTACGGCTACAGTTTTATGCGCGGCTTTCTGCTTGCATCAGTTTGATTTCACAGTATCACCAAAGAGAAGATTCTTTGGTATCACAGATGTTTGCAAAGAGTCGAGGACGCACTAACTCGAGTAACACGTACGCGCTTGCGCACTACGTACTTCTATGGTTCTGTATTCCTGGTTGCGTGATTACTGGCGCTAGCAGGTGAATGGTGTCAAGGTTGTTGATGTACGCTGGTGTCAATATCAATAAAATTTGTCCAAACTAAACTTACTCAATCAATCAGTAATTCACATAATGAGGAGTTGTCGGAGGAAGTATTCAAATATCATCTTGAATATGGAAATGAACAGTACTTGATATTGAATCAAAACCACCTGAAATTCTAGAGACCGCTCAAGTTACATTTTTGACAAGACCTCCCGCGAAATGAAAGTATTCGGAGTCGTAGGAAAAATAGTGTACAAAACTCGTTGGAAAGTGCATTTCCTTCACTCGTTACGTTTCCGCACTCACCGCTACGCGGCTCGTGCTTAACGACTACTCGTGTGAAATATGTCACTTTCCATACTTGTTGTGTAATTACCTACGATGGATGATGGAATAACTATCAATGCCGGTATTTCACAAGGATCTGTTTTGGCATCAACTCTGTTTATACATAACATCAATGACCTGATAGAGGTGTCCTGTCTACAGCTTTGCGGATGAAAGTACACTCCATGTACACTTCTGCTCTAGCGCCACTATATCATCCAAAGAAGCTAGAGGTGCAAGGCGAAGACAGGTTGACATTATCTATAAAGTTTAAGTTACACTTTTTGAAATGGGGATCTGATTATCTAAGTCATCCAAACTCAAGTTGCATATTTTCTAAAAGAAGGCTGATCTCATATAATGCCTGGTTTGTGGATACCAGCAGCCATCATGATTGTTCTTATATCATCCTCAATATTTATCATTTTCCATTCATACTTATCATATTTCGAGAAATATCTATATCTCGAAAAAAAAAATTATATATAGATATTTTTCCCAGGTCTGGTTAGATATAGACACCAGGAGAAACTATACTAGATAATGTCACACAACTTCGCTGTTTGATGAAAAATAGAATCCTGATAGAGGGAACTTCTGCGGGTCTCAAGCCTGGCAATGAAAGGGTGGCCAATCTGAGTCTGTCTGCTCGGAATCGCTCATAATGATATAATTGATTTTGATAAGCACCTACCATAACAATATATCTACAAAAAAGGGGATATCGCCCACTTTTCTGCAGTCAACAAACTCGTAAATGCAAGGTCACCAATCAGACGTATAGTTTCAATGGATATTGAATCCTGGAGCTGAACTCTAAACATGTGAACTAAACTCCATGACAGGTCAAATTTGCGCTTTGTTTATTAGGAGAATTTTTTAATGGGTGAAGTAGTCCTTGGCGCGAAACAAAGAATTGAATTCTTGTGGAGCAATTTTTGCACATCATTCTATAATAGGGTATTGTTGATGATAGTAATACCAAGCATGGTCAGCATGGATATCGAGGATTTAACAGGAACAAAAACATGCCTGACATCATCATAAGTATAAGGCATTATGAGGTTCACCTTCATGAAAAAAAAATACAAGCTTGAATTTGGTAGCAATTGTATCATCGAACTCAATACTAGATTATCAGATCTCTATTGATAGCTATTCCGAGTTCGTAGTCAAAATTTCCGAGTTTGAAGTCGGAATAAAAAAATTCCGAGTTTGAAGTCGGAATTTCTGAGTTTGAAGTTGGAATAAAAAAATTCCGAGTTGAAAGTCAGAATTTTCGACTTCAAAGTCGGAATTTCCGAGTTTGAAGTCAGAATAAAAAAATTCCGAGTTTGAATTCGGAAATTCCGAGTTTAAAGTCGGAAAAAATAAAAAAAAATCTCGGTGGCCCTTATACGCTTTGGTAGATATAGGTACTATTTTTCCCATCACAATTGAATTATAAACAGGAAAACGTTTTACTTGGACCTTTCCTTCGTGTAGGATTGACAATGAGTTCCTTCTTTGCGCATCAGCTTCTGATTTTGTTTAGAGCTACTTGCATGCGATTCGAAATCATTTCTTTATGTCTGCTCCTGATGGTAATAATCGTCATCGGTGTAACCTCTTGAGTCTTGGGTCGTGAAACCATCAGAGTAGTGTGCATGTACACTGAGAAAAATCGTCCAAGTAAAATGTGTTGCTAACTATGTGGTAGATGAACTTTTTATTGCAGAAAGTATTTCTGTCACTTCTACCAGTAAAAAACTTGTTTCTGACTGTCTCAAAAATAATAATCACCTGCAATTAAAATCCTGTCTAAAAATTCGATAACTCTGGGACACAGCTAACGATTGGGAATGAATCAATAACTGTATCAAGCCGATATTTCAGAAATATAATTGCTGTCATAGTAGCTCATTTTGCCGCCATAATCGAGTCAAATAATCATTGCAGGATGCAGAATATTGATGAGTAGCGATCATCTGCATAATTTCCATGTTTTCGGTTATTTCAGCTAGAAATCGTGATGTTCGACGCTTCGGTTCCGGTCATCACCACACAAACAAAATGGCAACATCATTCAGGCAAAGATAGTTCTAGAGGTAGATATGCAATGGTTTGCAAGGTGTATTACTAGGATTCTTATAGTGCAGATTAATTTTATTATGATCAGTTTGTATACATGTGCACTCGTCAGGCTCTAATAATTACAAAGTTACGGACCTTGATAATGAGTTTTACACTTGTGGTCGGACGTCAGCTAGTGGCTAGTGGAATAAAGTTTCTATAAGTTTTAATAAGTATAATTAGTGATAGTATAAATATCTATCCGAAGATTAATACAGGACCAATATAGGTGTAGCTCCTAACCTATTGGGAGCTCAGTATTCACTTACTAGAACTTGGTTGTCCTCTCGTCCCAAGCTAGCTTGTGTACTCATGAGATGATAATTTTTCATTACTATAACTTACCAGTTAAATCATAGGAAAATGTTACTAACTCACCATAAGCTGACTATGATTTCGAGGTGAGCTAGTCAAAAGCTTAGGCAAATGAAACACCTCACTTATGTATGGTTCACTAGTCGACTTCTGGCTAGTGATCACAGTTCCTATCAAAAGACAATTAATGGCAATTGATTTATTTTAGCAACATAATTTTGCTTGTGGCTGGTTAGTTGGAGAGATGTCCCTTATATTCCATAAGTTTTCTTTCATCATTATTGAATATTCGCTTGGAACTAATGATTTCTTCTCTCAGTGTAGCTGAACTATCAGGTTGTCGACAACCACAGCAAAGGGGATATAGAAATCCCCCTTGGGGACGATCCCTTTTTATACTGTCATCTTGACTGTCTCTGCCCTAAGAGTCACCACAATGATCATGATTTTCAGAATTGATTCTATCCATCTGATTATTGAGCCGTTTATATTTCTTTCATCTAGTGATCTTAGTTATGGAGTCATGTGAAGTTTATCTAAAGAACCTATTCCTGATGAAATAATTTCATTTGACTGTTTCAAACCGTATATTTATTCTGAATATACTTCAACAATCTCTATAACTATATGTTTTTCGAGCTTCGAAGAAAAAATAACAGGAGTAGAGTGACACCGACATTTCAAATGAAGAGAGTGTGATGAGGGCATCAAACATTCTAATTATTGGAATAAATCAACAGAGACAAAAGTGTGAGATTATTAGTGAGAAATGTGTTCCATTCCGTACATCAAGATCGACAGGAAATCGTATGATGGTGACAGTCCTACAAGATAATGAGCAAAATTTCTTGAAATGATAATTAATATTCTCGAGTTGCCCTATGAAGGGAGAGACAAAAAGAGAATTCAATTAAAGTTGGAAAAAGCAATTATTCATCGCATAGAATGAAATAACAGCCGTCTTAAAATCTGCGCTTCTATTAGGGTCGTGATTTATGCTTTTCCAGTTTTTATCTCGTGTAATGAAATTCGGAGAGCAAATTATGATTTACTCTAGCCATTTATATTTTCCTCCACCAGCATAACAATCATGTTCGTGGTTACTGCTTATGATGAATATCAATTCTTGGTATTTGATGGAAGTGACACCGTTAGTGGGGTAGCTAAAATTAAAAATTGATATTCAACCAAACATCATTTATCATCTCAATTTTGAAACCATAATTTTTGATTTGCGACTTATTATTCTATAGATGTAGATTACAGATTAAAATTGCGTAAAGTTGGTAGGTACATACTTTTCAGTTTTGTATAGAGATTCCAAATATATGCCAAGAAGATGTCGCTACTGCACAAAAGTCGTCTTACTTTCATATCAAGAATATGTTTACGAAGCATTGGTGCTGAAATTAAGATTCTGTCTCACATTCGTATAAGTATAAGTAAAATCATATATATTTTGAAAATCTCTATTGGTATTATCCTTACTATCATGCTCCTACATGCTTGTTGAATTGGATGTGATCTTGAAAATTCCTAAATTTTGTATAGTTTCAAAAAACATCCTGTAGCAATTTTATAGAAAAAACCTCATCTATCGAAGTAGTACGAGATTATTGCTGAAGAACTGAGCTAGAAAACAGTGTTAACAGAATTCGAAGTGTTCAAAGCAGAAAAAAGTTATTCAAATTTCAACAGGGGCAAAATTTCGGGGTGCGACGTAATTAGTGTTGCGTAATTTATTATTGAGTATATTATGTTATTGACTAACCACAAAATATGATAGAATGCCAAGTCTTGATGTTCTTAGGTGATACAAGTGTATGAGGCCAAAAATATAGAGAACCTTATCTTATTACGAAATGAAAGAGTATTATAGATCAGTTGTGTTCTCTCCTTTGAAGTTTGTTTAGTTCGTTCCACATGTTTTCATCCTATAGTTATAGGAATAATGTGTTGTTGAAATTGTTTGAATTAAGATGTTCAGAGCTGTCCTAAAGCATTGTGCTTTAGTGCTTATTGAAGCACTTAGAGCACTTTTTTGCTCGTAAGCACTGTGCTCCCGAGCACTTTCTTGAACCAGTACTTAGTGCTTATAGTGCTTCGAGTATTTTACGAAAATGCTTAGTGCTCAGTAATTTCGAAAACTGCTACCAAGCACTGGTATTGTTAAAGGCTAATAACGATTTGTAGCAAGGCTGTAACCTTTTACTTCATTCGACTGATCGTTTTTAATAGTAATAACGTATAGTTTCAAGCAAAATCACTCGAAATGTTGGTGTTCATTTTACGAGAAAACGTTGGACCCCTTTTGGGTTATTTAATAATAATAATAATAATAATAATAATTTATTCAGACATATTACATTTACACTATAAATTAATAGCATTCGTAGTGAATAAATTGAAATACTTACGAAGCAGGGTATACCTGCTTGTTTGTAAGAGAATACAATAAAGATAAAATAGAAACATATACAACATATACAATAAATAGGATGCATACTTATCACAGATACTGATTTCTAGAGTTATATTAGAGTAATATGAGCCAGATATTCATATAGTACGGTAATTTGGATCGGTTGAAGTATGAAAAATTATAACAAAAAGGAGTAAAATTTGCATGGATACAATATATAACATAATATGCAGATATAGACGTACAATATTATAAAGGAGGTTAGATAAAGTATGCACTCATTTTTCGATGATGTCGTGTATTTCTTCACGAGATGTGTTTTCAACATACGCTTTGAGGTTTTTTGCGAATTTTTTACGGTTTAGCTCGCATTTTAGTGTTTCTGGTAGATGATTAAAAACTTTCGATCCTAGATAATAATAGTTCCTTTGGCCAACTGACTTGTGCATGACTGGTATTACATTTCTTTTTTTATGACGTGTTCTATAATTATGGTTGGAAAAAATTAATTCGTTTTTATGTTTATATTGAACTATGGCTATGTTCATGAAGAATAGTTGTCTCTGATCGAATATCTCAGATTCCGAGTAGAGAAGGTCACTAGGGTAGTTATATCCCTTTTGTAGGATACATCGTAAGAATCGTTTTTGAATAACTTCAAGCGAGTGTAGATGTGTTTTAGAGACCCCTCCCCATCCAATTATGCCGTAATTCAGATGAGATTCAACCAAACTTTTATACAATATTATTTTTTGTTTATGATTGAGAATGTTGATTATCTTTTTAAATTTGCACAGAATACATCTTAATTTCTTGACAACATGTGATATATGTTGGTCCCATCTCAGATGGTTATCTAGGGTTATGCCAAGATACTTAATTTTTTTTGACTGGTTTGATGACGGCCAAGTCAGATATTGCGATGTTATATTCTGGCAGGGATATATCATAGCTACTGAATGGTACGTAGTACGTTTTTTCGAAATTGATTAACAGTCTGTAATCAAACCACTTATTAATTTGGACTAGGTCATCCTCTAGCTTGAGTTTCAAATTGAACCAGTCGGCATCTTTACAGAATATGACTGTATCATCGGCAAAACTGATGATTTTTGAGTGAGTGCTTATTGAGAAAAGATTGTTAAGGTATATATTGAATAGGATTGGTCCTAATACTGTACCTTGGGGTACACCACATGTAATGATTTCTTCGTCACTAACTTTCTCACCAATTTTTACTATTTGTTGTCTATTAAAGAGGTAGCTACTGAAAATGTTATGTGCTATGCCTCTTATCCCCATATCCTCTAGAGTTTTAAGTAATATACAGTGATCTACGGTATCAAATGCTTTTCGCAGGTCTATGAAGACACCAATTGATGGCATGGACTCATCTAAACATTGATATATATTTTGTGTCAATATTTTTATAGGATCTTGAGTGGACATGTTTTCTCTGAAACCATACTGTGATTTTGACATTAAGTTGTACTTTTCGAGGAATTTATTCAACCTCCTCTGGATAACTTTCTCCAAAATTTTTGCTAAACACGATATCAAAGTGATAGGCCTATAATTAGAAACATCGGTCATGTTTCCATTTTTATGAATCGGCGTTACAATCGCCATTTTGAGTGCTGTGGGGAAATAACCCTGTTCCAGAGATTTATTAACAATATAGGTTAGTGGTTTTGCTATGTAGTTGGAGATAAGTTTGAGGGTTTCTGCTTTGATATTATCAATGCCAGGGGCTTTTTTATTTTTTAACTGAGATATTACTCCTTTCATTTCATTCTCGGTTGTTGGATGAAAGAAAAATTAGTGATCACATACAATTTTTTTTTCTGTGTAGTCTGGATTTTTGTTTATTTTTTCAGCTAATTGTTCGCCAACGGATATGAAATATTTATTGAATTCGTTTGCTATTTCGAAACTGTCACTAATCTCTCGATTATCTTCTGTGATAATTGATTTAACTGGTGGATTTTCAACGTTAGTCAGTACTTCGTTCACAGTTTGCCAAAGTTTTCTAGAATCATTTTTCACCTCCTCAAGACGATTTCTGTAATATGTGTTTTTGGTGGTCTTAATTAATTTGTTCAGATTCAACTTAAGATCTCGGTATTCTTCAGAGAGAGCGGTATTATTTGGTTCCTTCTTTAGTCTGTAGTATAAACTATTTTTTTTGTTCACTGACTTCACGAGGGATTTCGTCATCCATTTTTTTCGTTGCCTTTGCTTATTATTAATTTTTATGTATCTAGTGCATCTATTTTGGTTAGTTTTTATAATTTTAATTAGTTCATTTGTTGCAGAGTCAAGGTCTTCATAATTATAAACGGTTGCCCAATTTTCTTTTTTTATATCTTCTACGAATTTTTGTTCATTTATTTGTTTGTTTTCATGTAGGTATTTAGGATATGACCCGAGAAAAATGGATCAAGGTATTTTTTAAATATTGACTGAAACTCCAGAAACATTTTGAAAGGATTTGTTCGAACCTTCACTATAAAACTGTATGTCGAATGAGATTTCAACGATTTTCGTTTTCACTTTGTTGAATAAAGTTTATATTTTGAAGTTGAGTACTGGATACACTAGAGTACCATTTGATGCGATATGCGAGTCGTATTCATTTCAAATCCACCAGATCAGTTAATTTCATGCAACACTTATAAATAATGAATCATAGGCGAAACATTGGGATCAACGTTCAACATAATATGCTGTTACGTTGAAGTTTTTGATTGAATTTGACGTGATTAATGTACAAAAATACAAAAACAATGTCAGAGAAAGTGATTCAGGTTCATAACTTAACATAATCATCCTTTTAAAAAGTGCTTAGTGCTCGCGATGTCGAATTACTTTTTGAGAGTGCTTAGTAATCGCGAGCATTTTGTCAATAGAAGTGCTTCGTGCTCGAGATTCCGCAGCACTTTCCAAGAGTGCTCAGTGCTTAGTGCTCGGCACTGCTCTGAGATGTTAGTTGTTTATCGAGCCCTCCCGTAATCAGTTCCTCTTTGGACACATTTTCATGAACTGTTATGAACTGTGGTGTCCTCTTCATGTTTCTTCTTTTGGAAAAGTTTTCGACAAATAGGTATCCAATGAAAAAATTTCGTGCTCCAAATAATAATGATGGCTCTTTTTCTGTTGATATTTTGGTGAAAGATTGCCTTGAAGATCTGATAGAAAGCCGACGAACTAGCCTGCTGTCAAGTACTTCGATGATAGGGATACATTTTCTCAAAGCATTGAAGAAAGCTATAACAAGACTCAGATTCTTCTGCTTGTGTGATGAAAAACCAGAATATTGAAACTTCATAAAAAAATATTGTTCAAGTTGGTACTCCTGATCAAAAAGGAAGATCTAGACCTCTAGACCGCAATCTTTGAGACAACGGGGACTTCACAATACATCTAAGAAATTCGCGGTGGATAAGGCAGAGATCGATCCGCAAATAATTTATTGTGAAGGGCGGAAGATAAAAAATATCTCAACAGCCACTACGATGTTAGGTCCCTACTCAATGAATGCTAGATATATACTCTGAATTTTTGGGGCGAGCTATTGTTTGTCATGTTGACTGATAAAAGCTGTCCATATACGTTTTAACCTGCCAAGCATAAAAAATATACCAATAGGTTTTCCACTCCGGCCCCAGTAAAAAAGGAATAAAATTAAAACGTTGCCAGATAATCCTGCTCGGAAAAATCGGTACAATTTAATTTGCCAGCAGGAATTCCCGTATATGGTAATTGCAGGAAGGCAGATTAGGCAAATGGCCGAACTTGTAGTAAATACCAATGCATTGTGAACGGGCTAATTTACATAGATTCTACGACTATTGTGCAAGGATGGGGCGGCTTTACCGCAATTTAGAATTGATCTGCATTGTTGGTGGGGCGATGCAAAAAATAGTCGACGCTACGAGTTCCACTGTCTCGATAACCGATGTCTTGAAATGGTGGATCGAATTTTTTCAGAGAGAAAATTCATTTCATGATTGGATACCCAGATCACAGTGATAACGTATATGAAGGTCTACAGGGTATAGCCACTTTTTCAATTGGATTCTATTCAAATCCAAATCATACGAGTCGGGAGATCGGTTGAATAAAGAGAAAGCTTATGCGTGGTGTCGGAAAGCATTATTCATCTAGCGGTGAGAACTTATTTAAAATATCAGGGTTGGATTTGACAAAAAATGAATTTTTCTATTCTGGTTCTCTAATGAAGTTATTATGAAACGCAAATGCGAATCGCAATCGCCTTTGTTTCGATACGCGTTTTTTATTCTTCTGAAGTTGGTAAAATCGAACTGTCAAATGAAAGTCAGAAGAGCTGGGCCCAGTTTACTGCTGAGCGATTTTGGCTTTGGCGATACTAGCAGTGAAAAACGCAATGTTTTGATTGGCAAATTTTAATTCAGATCTTGATTAAAATTGATTAATAACAACAGTAACAAGATTGTATTTGTCACCGCTGATGGTATCGCGAAAGCCGAAATCGCTTGGCAGTAAACTGGGCTTAATGCTTGCGCGTATGGTTATGAAACTGACAGCATCGTCAGCATACGTCAAATTTTGACGATTTCAATATCATATATCATTCACACCAACCTGTCATTTAACAATATTTAATCAATTTTTTCGATGAAAGACTTGGATCCTAATATAGTATTTGACCATTCTGGTTATTTGATTATCCTACAATTATTTTCAGAATTACCAAATAATATATCGGAAATTTTTCATTCGATAGTGAATTCTGTTAACATATGATTTTAATAGTTATTCTTATATGTTGGCCACATTGTTGTGTGCAATTCTTCATACTCATATATTATGTCCATTTATTATTCTACACATAGTATGTGAATGTTAATGTGATAGATGTCAGTATGAAAACATCAGTCTGAATAAACTAAAAGTCAGAAACACTCGTTTCATTCATAAGGCCGAAATCCAGCTTAGAAATAAAGTGGATAGTAATATACATTTGGAAGTAGTTCAATGTTATTACAACCTAACAGATTATGAGACTTAGCAGTGCTGAAGACTAAAGAAAGAAAGAAAGAAAGATAGTAAGTGAACAAGTAAAGTAAGGAAGTTAGAACTAGCGAAACCGAGTCAGCGAGTGCAATCAACAAAATACAAAAGAAAAGTTAGAATAGTAATAATGGCAGAAGACGAAGCAGTCAAGAAGTACTTGAAGCTATAGACAAGAACAACTACTTCTCATGGTCGTTGACCACGAAAGCTCTACTACGTCAAAGGGGTTGCTGGGACGCCGTCTCCCCAGGTTATCTTCAAATAGGCGATGCGGATGAGATAGATACATTTTCAGCAGATGAAGCGAAGAAAAATGATAGAGCAATATCCATCATACTTTTGACATTGAGTTCGAAGACCATCAACTTCGTCGGCGCTATAAATGTCGCACAGTTCATTTGGAACAAGCTTGAAAAGCTGTACACCAAAGCAGGACCCATAAACCAAACATTGCTGCTACGCGAATTGATATCTATCAAGAAAGAAGATGATGAACCTATGGAAGATTACTTTGGAAGATTCTTCAATCTAAACAGAAGATTGAAAGCAACAAAAGCAGATTTCGATGACAAAGTGATAGCAAGATTCATCATTGGTGGTCTCCCGCTTGATAAGTATGAAGTACTTATTACCACCATAGATCAAGGAGAACAAATCGATTTGGAAGAAGTTATGGCTAGATTAATGGCTGAGGATGCAAGAAGAGAAAGCTACAAGTCATCAAACAAGACGAACAAAAATCAAGATGAAGTTACTGCCCTAGTTTCAAGGTTCGAGAAATGTACGAAATTTCAGAACAGTGGAGGTTGGAGAAACGATTCCAGGGGAGGTAGTAACAACAGTGATCCGTCGAAGGAGAAGAGATTTGTATGCTTTTCTTGCAAAGAACCTGGACATATAGCTCGTGAGTGCCCATACTTCAAGAAGAAAGATGAAGAGTCAAAAAGAGATCACAGGAAGAAAGGAGAGAAAAAGTATCACAGAGAAGGAAGGAAGCATCATTCGAAGTCAAGACATCAAAAGAAAACTGCAAGATCTGCTGAGTTCGAATCAGATTCAAGTTCAATTGAGGAGAGTAACAGTGAAAGCGAAGAGGAAAAACCAAGAAAAGTAAAATGCAGTGCAAAGAGGGCATCAATAAAAACCGTCAAGTCGAAAGCTCTCATGGCAGGTATGAGTACTCTAGTAAGAAAGTCCGAGTCTCATGCAATTTTCATTGATGGAGGAGCAAGTGATTATTTAACCCCTCATGAAGAACTGATTCGAGATCTGGACAGAAGTTACGGAGGAAAAGTGAAGACAGCCAGTGGAAATTATCTGAAGGTAACTGGAAGAGGCACTATGATTGCACAGCTTACAAAGAAGTGTGGAGGTTATCAAATAACTCTGCAGAAAGTATATTTAGTCCCAGAACTCGACTGAACTCTCATCTCAGAAAGAAGACTAGAAGAGAAAGGATTCAAAATAATTACTGAAAAAGGAGAGAAGAACATTTATGATGGAAGAGAGCTATTCATGACGGGTTTTTGGAGCGAGAATGCAAAGATGTATCAACTGAAATGTGAACATTTTTTAATAAATGGCGAAAAGATACAACTGACAGCAAATCAGAAGCATGAAGAGAGAATAGTTGCGACAAAATGCTCAAGTGTTGAATTGTGGCATGACAGGTTTGGACACTTGAATAACTTACCCAAAATTTTCAAAGTAAAACAACCAATGCCAAAGTGTGATATTTGTCTGGAAGGCAAATTAAAGAGACTACCATTCAAGACAAGTGAATCTCATGCCTCAGATGTGCTAGAATTAGTGCACTCCGATATCATGGGACCACTACCTGTTGAATCAATAGGAAAATCCAGATACGTCATAACATTCTTAGATGATTATTCAAGATATGCTGAAGTGAAGCCCATAAAGAAGAAAAGTGAAGCTGCAAGTGAGTTTAAAATTTACCAAACTAAAAATGAAAGAAAACATGAGAAGAAACTCAAGATATTGATGTCTGACAAGGGAGGAGAATATATTTCACAAGAAATTAAGACTTTCATGGAAGAGGAGGGGATAGAGCACCGGTTTTCCATACCTGGAATACCACAGCAGAATGGTAGGGCAGAACGCCTCAACCTTACTTTGCTTAATATGGTAAGGTGCATGCTCATCAGATCAGGCCTACCTCCCAGTTTTTGGGCTGAAGCAATAGTGTATGCAGCGTATTTGAGAAACAGATTTTGCACCACAGTTATAGGAGGAAATGCCCCATTGGAATTATGGAAAGGAAAAGAGATGACAATCAAAGACCTAGAGTGTATCAGAGTATTCGGTTGTGAAGCTTGGACTGCGGTAACTCGAAACAGCAAACTTGAATCGCGAGGAACCAAGTGTGTGTTCATTGGTCTGGAACATGGAAAGAAAGGTTTCAAATTATACAAGATCAAAGAAAAGAAGATGACTCTCGCACGGGATGTAAAATTCTTTGAAGATTCGTTTCCTTTCAAGAAGGTGAAAACTCCACAACAACAAAAAGATAACAGCGCTCACTTGGATGCTTTCCTAGAAAATTTTGGACTCGATTCGGACAATGAAAATGCAAAAGACTGTGAAGACAACAATCAAGATGTTGGCGCTCTAATAGAAAATGTAACAATTTCTGGAGGAGAAAATATGAAAAATCCTGTTATTAGTCAAGACCAAGATGAAAATCAAGATTTATCATCAACAACACTACCATTGAGAAGATCAACAAGACAACGTAAGAATAAACATGTGTGTGATGGAATATGCTGTACTGCCAAAACAGATGACTTTACTAGAGATCCAATAACTTTGAAAGAGGCAGTAAGTGGTTCAAAAGCAAAACACTGGGAACAAGCTATGCTCCAAGAGCTTCAAAAATTCAAAGAAATAAATGCATGGGACTTAGTTGAACGCCCAACCAACAAAAATGTCGTGAGCTGCAAATGGATATACAAAACCAAGTATGACAGTAATGGAAATATTTCAGGTCACAAAGCAAGACTAGTGGCACGAGGATTCACCCAGATAGAAGGTGAAGATTTTTTCAATAGATATTCTCCAGTGATTAGGAGGTCCACACTAAGATGTATACTCGCTGTTGCCGCTGAAAGAAATTGGAAAATTCATCATGTAGATGTTGATGCAGCTTACCTGAACAGCAAGCTTGAGGAAGAAGTTTATATGGAGCAACCTCCAGGTTTCGAATTGAAAGAACCTAATTTCTACGTGTGCAAACTCAAAAGAATCATATATGGTCTACATCAGTCCGGCAAGAATTGGAATGAAGACCTGAATAAGGCATGCAGTTGAAAAGATCCAAATATGATCCCTGTATGTATATATCAGAAAATAAACTTCTCATAGTAGGAGTCTATGTGGATGATTCTTATATTACTGGAACCAAAGCAGAAATCAATGGCTTCAAGAAAAGGTTTGGCAAAGTTTACTCTGTCAAGGATTTAGGACCGGTGAAAAACATTCTCTCGATGAGAATTTCAAGAGATCAAGAAGGTGCTGTATGTCTAGACCAGACACTATACATAGAAGAAAAACTGAAACATTTCAACTTGGAGAAGGCAACAGAAGTAATCGTCCAACTTCCATCATCACAGAGCCAAGAAGATCAGCATGAAATGTGTACTTTCGACCCAAAAATATACAGAGAAGGAACAGGGTCTTTGCTACATCTTGCCGACAACTTGAGAGCTGTGAACAAACTGTGAACAAACTGTGTCAAAAGAACCAAAATCCCTCAAGAAAAGACTGGAATGAAGTGAAATATCTATATAGATATTTGAAAGGAACCAAAAATCTGAAACTGGTTTACAAGAGAGGTGGACAGCAATTGGAAGTTTATGTGGATGCAGACTGGGCTAATGAAAAGTCTGACAGAAAATCTATAACTGGC
Source organism: Chrysomela aeneicollis (assembly GCA_029955515.1). Taxonomy (NCBI): domain Eukaryota; kingdom Metazoa; phylum Arthropoda; class Insecta; order Coleoptera; family Chrysomelidae; genus Chrysomela; species Chrysomela aeneicollis. The sequence continues at coordinate 2,988,998 of JARUHQ010000018.1, read as the reverse complement.
TTTTGTCTCTCCTTAGCTGGTGGAGTTGTCAGCTGGCGGAGTAAGAAGCAAACCTCTGTGAGCCTATCTACAGTGGAGGCAGAATACATTGCCTTGAGTGACGTTTCAAGAGAAGTCACTTGGATCTGTGGACTACTTCGTGACATTGGGTTTGAACATTTAGTTACAGAACCCGTCAATATTCATGTGGACAATCAGGGTGCCATTGCGGTTGCTGAGAACTACATTGTGTCTGAGAGGTCCAAACACATTGATGTCAAGTATCACCACGTATGATAAAATATGTAAATTCCAAGGCAAATCGTGCTGATATATTCACCAAAGTTCTGAACTCTAAGATGACCAAATATTGGTGCCAAAGCTTAGGGCTCAAGTAAAATTGTACTGTTTATCAATTCAATTTGTTATTTATTTTACAGGATGTGCCCAACAAGGGGAGGTGTTAACATATGATTTTAATAGTTATTCTTATATGTTGGCCACATTGTTGTGTGCAATTCTTCATACTCATATATTATGTCCATTTATTATTCTACACATAGTATGTGAATGTTAATGTGATAGATGTCAGTATGAAAACATCAGTCTGAATAAAGTAAAAGTCAGAAACACTCGTTTCATTCATAAGGCCGAAATCCAGCTTAGAAATGAAGTGGATAGTAATATACATTTGGAAGTAGTTCAATGTTATTACGACCTAACAAATTCTCTTCGGTTTGAGGTTTTTAGGTTTAGCATCCAACTTTTCGTATTATCTGGAACACCATCAACTTATTATGTTTAGAATACGCGAACCTGGATATTCGAGAAACTAAGCGGTGATGTATCATAAATTACAAAATACAATTTAATGATGATATTGATGAACTATCTAATTCAATTCACAAGGTTCCATCAAATACAGTTGAATCACCATATAGGGCCAAATGCCTCTGATAGAGAATTAGATACCCTTTAGAACTTAGACTAGGTCCATGTTCGCGTCCAAACAAAAACGCAGCAACCGGATCGCGAAAATGAGTTGCATTGATTATTATGTAGACGGCCAAGCTTGCGACACGCGACAACATTTGATTTTGAGTCGCTGCGTTCGTGTCGCGGCGACCAGATCGCAAGCATGGCCCTGGCCTTAAGTAGGTATATGTATGATGGTATATTATATATGTAACCTATAACTTTCTTATTTCTGCAAATAGGTGAAACAAATACATAAATATGAATTTTTTGACATATTCAATTGTTTTCTGACACCTAATTTCTATCAAACCCTGTATATCAACGAATAAAATTGTTATCATGCAGCATGCAGTAATTATTAGTTACTTTACTATACATTATTACTAATATACACAGTGAAAAAACTTGGGTGTAATTTCAATCAAATGGATTTCAGAGCAAACTCCGACGAATACAACACCTGAATATCAAAGTTGTGTCCTTTTCATTATACATTTCACAAATGAGTGTTAAGTTGTGTTAATTCCGATCTTAGTAGTGAACATGACACTAATGTAGTGAAGTTGAATGATTCTGAAACATGAAATAATAAGAAACACCAAATGGTTTAAATTTAATATTCTCAATGGTGCTATCATTCACGTTAACGCATAAAATCACCTATTATATAAAATTAACACCAAGTTACACCATGTCATATTATGATGGAATCGATGCGGTGTATGAATCATCTAATTTGGTGACAATAATCATTCGTTAAGTATTGCATTCTGAGAACACCAGATTTGATATAAATTAATGAAAATATTGGCATCTGAAGGGTGAATTTTATGCGGTCATCTGTTCGATCTTTAGAACCTTCCCACCGTACCTGATGAATTCGATATTGGGCATGAAATATTAGATGATTTTGGTACAGTTCAGCATCCGAATTGTCCTTAGATCCTTCCGAGTCTAGTTCATCATCATAAAATTATAAGATTAATCGACTTACCTGTAAGGATGATTAATATTAATTTCCTTCGCTTGTCCTTGATACCCTGTAGTATCCGTGAATCATATTCTCGGCACGACGTTGAGAGCAAAAAACTGTTTATCTATTACCTGCTTATCGCCTATCATTGTTCGGCCCCTGGGACTCATTCCGTTGGCGTCACAAAATCGCTCCTATGGGAACCTGTACCTTGAAGTGGGGGGTGGGTTTGTAATTATATCTACGGACAAGCTCGGAAAATTAATATTAATCATCCTTACAGGTAAGTCGATTAATCTTATAATTTTCCTTCGCTTGTCCTTGATATAATTACTCTACCCTGTAGATGTTTAGAGTAGAAAGCGATTTTGTAGTGGCGAAAATTTATTTAACAAAATCATAGGCTAATATTTCAATCGCTCTATTGAATTAAACATAATGATCACTTTAGCCAAGTAGCTATACTTAAGATTGACTATAAATAATTATGAGCAGAACTTAACACTTAACAATAGTTTGCAATTAAGCAGAAATTTGAATGCTAATTTAGTTAAATGAACTATACTTATATTATCATAGAACTTTCAGTAGAATTATATAGGATTGCCCTAAGTTAACCACCGATTTATTTTTCTGTGTTTAACACTGTTTTGGCAAATTTTTCTCTGGGTTCAATCCAAGGCCTATTATAGAATTCGAAAAAAGTGTTGCGAGGACGGGGTCCATCCAGCCGTATGGCGTATCAAGTATCAAGTTTTGATTTTTTCTGATTCATATTTATATTTTCTGTTCGTTTCCTAATATGTCACCTATTTTTATTTTTGATAAAGTTTGTACTCTACTGGCCGATGCAATTACCATTAGGAACACTAGTTTAAAGGTTAATTGTTCTAAATTTAAGGAGTTCAATGGGTACCAAGTTCTTATGACTGACAGTACAGAATCAGGATTCCATGAAAAGGGATACTTCGGTTTTGGAGGTTTTATATTTGCTACGCCTTTTGGGAACCTGTTGATGTACTTCGAGTCTTGTTCATTCGGCGAGAATATTAAGAATCTGTATCTGTAGAAATTGATAACGGAATAAGACATACCGTTGTCCAATACATTTCTCAAAAATTCAAAGTAAGTAACTATAGTACATGATAGGATCGGAATATTGTTTTTGTTTGCAAAATTCCCAATATTTTTTGAAACAGTTGGAGTACTGCTTAAGGATGCCTTCTGATAAGGAATCGATCATGGTTAGTATCGCTGTTGCTGGAATTCCCCTTTTCTGATAGGCGAGCCTGACAATTTCCATGCCACCAGGGAAAGGTTCTGGTCCTAACGTATGTTAGGACTAGGTTTGAAGAGTATCGGTTCATTCATCAAAAGTTTTCGAAAAATGGGGAACCAGGGTTGTGAGGGCCAGTTTGGAACTATGCCTAGCGCTTTTTCTTGAATAATTTGCTCCAAGGTCCTCGCAACGCACGAAAAGGGCGGAAAAGCGTAAAAATAATGTGTACTCCAAGGAATTGTGAAGGCATCTACTGATAAAGAGTTTGGATCAGGAAACCAAGAAATGTTTTTTCGCATTTATTATCGTTTCTATTTGCACCCCGAATCGATATTCGGGATGCAAATAGATCTGTCTGGTTTCCCAAAATTTTTGATAATGCTCTTGGAGGCATAATGGTTCAATTTATATTCTGTGTCGATTGATGATGATCTGGATTCTTTGTCGGCTTTTATATTTTCTGAAGACATAATGTGACTTGCAAATACCGTTAAGTTATTAGTTTCACACCATTCCCAAATAAGCTTTGTAGCATCATTCCGATGTTGAAATTTCACATTGCCCCCTCGATTTATGCAGGAGACAGCGGTTTGATTGTCGATTCTTAATAAGATTCGTATATTATTTTTATTTTTGGTTAAAAATTTCAGTGCATAATATGCCACTTTTATTTCTAGGAAATACATGTGCATTTGAGTTTATTTTTTATCCCAAAACCCATGGAAGGATTTTTTTCTACAAAATTCACCCCAACCAGAGGGTGAGGCATCTGAAAAAATGTCTAGTGCGAATTGTTTTGGTTTCATGTCCTGTCCCTTTCCTATATCCTTTGCCCACCATGATAACTCGATTTTCAGAGAGTCCGATTTTTTTTTCTTTTGTTTGTTGTGGTTTCTTTAGTCATTCCGAATGGCTGAATGTTTGATTCTTTCAAATATTTTCAAGTGAGTATATACGTATTTGACGCTACTAATTCTCCTATCAATTGTGTAAAAGTTCTAACATTGTATTGGTTTTTTCTATTGAATTCCTCAATTCTACGTTTCAGGATTTGAGTTTTATCTTCCGGTAAGGAAATTTTCATGCTTAATGAATCAAAAGAAAAGCCCAGAAAGGTGATACTTTGTTGAGGCTCTAATATGCTTTTGTTTGTATTTATTATGAAACCTAAGGATATTAGCGAATCTGTTATGGTTTTTATGTTTCTTTCGCATTCTTCCCTGGTATCAGCAATGATTGAAATATCATTCAGGAAAATGCCAACAGAATATTCAATTTTCTTAGAAATCCAGCCACCTGTTTGAGTACTTTGGTGAAAGTAAAAGGCGCTATACACTAAGACCAAATGGGAGTGAGTTGAATTCGAAGAAGTTGTTCATGAATTTAAATCTTAGGTATTTTCTATAATTTTTCTGTACTGAAAGTAAGAAATAAGCATCTTTTTAGGTCCATTTTTGCTAAATAAGAATTTCGAGTTAACAGCTTCAACACTGTTCTATGGTCTTCTAATTTGAAGTGTGGAGCCTCCATGTACTCATTGAGTTTTTTTTTGCTTTCTCAAAAAGTACGATGACAAAAATTGACCTTTTCTTGGAAGGCATTTCGAATTAGCCCCGATTTCAATCAAGTTATTGATAGAGTTGAGATAGTCATTAAGCTGACTTTTTGTTATGTTGATTTTTTGGCTCCCGCATTTGTTTAGGCTTAGTTTGCAGAGGAAGCGCTATGCCCTCAATCCATTCTATAACTGCTCGGTCTTGCGTAATATTTTTCCACGCGTGTGAAAACTTACTTAAACGACCTGCGTATTTAGTTACCTTATTCAAGCAGCCTATTTTCTGCAAAAGGCTTTCTGTTCCTTGTAATGGTTCCATTTGCTTCTTCCCATTGGCGACTTCTCCTCCCCCCTCTGTTTTTTGAATTTTCCCTTGTACTGGGGGCGCTGGTAGTTTATAGACTGGCGGTCTTTTTGAAAATTCTAAAGGTTTCAGTTGTCAAAGTAGTTGAGGTTTTCTTCTTCAGGTGAACGCTCGATTTTTTTCAATGCTTGATCGTTCGTCCATTCTTATGGTTTTGGCCACTTTAGCACAATCAGGATGTGAATGTGGCAGAATTTTGTACTTTCTGTGGATGGAAAGCGCATTGTGTGACACGCCTCCCCTATAATTAATGTATCGTTAGCCAGTTCTGCGACTGATAGATTTTTGTTGATGATGGTAGCAAGGGCTGAGAGACCATGGGCTAGTTGCAACTGTAAAGTTGTGACGAATTTATCATGATTGGTAGCTACATCTGGGAGGCATGTCTGTATTTCCTCGTACGTTTTTGGAGGAATTAATTGTACACAATTTTACGGAATTTTGAATTTTTCCGTGATTTCGGTTCTTTGTGCACTCTTTAACCTAGATTGTAGCACTGCACTCCAGCGAACTGCTATTTCGTTATGAATTGCGGCATCGATTTGTGCATTATCCAGCGGTTTGCTGCCGAAATAGTCGAAGTTTATTTCTGGATGTTTCTCTGAAGGAGTAAAGCTATGTATATCCTCGTTATTATGTTCTACATCCTGAGCGGAGCCTACAGACGAAAAAAAAATAATTTTTTTTTTCAACATACTGTTGAACATGATTGTGATTACTTATGTAATCTGTAATTTTTGTTGTTATTATTATGGTAACGCATGTTACCTAAATATGGCGAACGAATGTTGCCTTAGATTTGTTGCACACTGTGATGTTATTGTGTAACAGGATAACGCGTGTTATCCTTCGATTTGGCGAGCGCATAAACAGTTTTTTGCTCTCAACGTCGTGCCGAGAATATGATTCACGGATACTACAGGGTAGTAATTATATCAAGGACAAGCGAAAGAAAATTATATTTCAATGGGTAATCCAACTTAGTAAAAAACACCGGAGGTGGTGAAGAAAAGCACTGATTTGCATGAACACATCACTCATGATATGGTGTTCCTTCACACCAGAAAAGTCTTCGCATGTACTTGCTCAGTGTTTAAACGCACCGAAAAGAATTTCGTGGAGGTATAGGATTCAGCATCAAGAAAACCACAGAATGTGCATCACATCACTGCGATGTCAAATCGCACTTTTGGAAATGCTTTAAGATCACCACCAAAGTGTTCATTCTGCTAAATTCAGCACTAACACTACACCTTTTCCAACTGTTTTTCAGAAACCATCAAGTTTATTTCAGACAGCGTCAATTGAATTTCAGAATAGTCAGTGCAATATCAGAATGTGTCAAATGTTTTTCAGAATAGTCAACTGAATTTCAGAATTCGTTATTTGTATACAAATTATATATTCTGAAATTCAAATGACGAATTCTGAAATTCAGTTGACTTTTCTGAAATACAATTGACGCTTTCTGAAATTAAACTCACAATTCTGAGATACAATTGATGCTTTCTGAAATCGAACTCGCTGTTCTGAAATACATTTGACGCTTTCTGAAATTCAACTCACTATTCTGAAATACAATTGATACTTTCTGAAATACAAGTGATTATTCTGAAATTCAATTGACGCTTTCTGAAATACAACTGGAAAAGGTGTAGTGTTACTGATTATTTCATTCATGCTAAAATACACGTTTTTGATTGGTTGAAATGATTGTGTTGATAAGCAATAACACCATGTTTTCGATTTTGTATTTCGGCTCCTGATTGGCTATTGGATACCTACATGTTGTGTTTTCGTTTCTGTATTTCGCTTTCTGATTCGTAGGCAGTAGGGTAGTTTAATTAAACAACGACTTACCAGTTGCAATCTGTCATATTATTTTCCGATTCCCTGGTGAATAAATGAATGACACTACACCAAATTTTCGTCTGAACCATGATAAACACTTCATTTTCCACAAATTTTAGACAATTTCAGCATTAATAGAATTAGAATATTAATCTAATGTAACCTAACCACACAAATTGTGACATTTGTGACAACATTCATAATGAATTTAGCTCAGTAGTACCTAGTGCATAGGTAATCTTGCCTACATCATACAATGGCATAAATGTATTGTTGGTTGCATAACGAATCTTATAAACTGTCGTTTAAAATAGGAAATCATCAAAATGGCTTCGATTTTATTCATGAAATGATCTGAACAAATACAACTTGTGTTATTGATGATTATCGAAAATTCCTTCTCTTTTTCGAAACAAATCATGTTGCTTTGAAAACATGCAACATGATTTGTTTCTCAAAATCGAAGAAATTTGTGTTTCGATAATCATCAATACACTTGTTGTATTACATGCGACAACTGGGTTTGATTATTGTCACATAACACCTACTACAGTGGAGAATAATATGCCGGTGTTTACTGACACTAAATCAATCAGAGGGATCACCAGACGGTGTTAACTGGTGTATTTTTTTTCACTGTGTACTTTGGGTACGTAACATACGCACATTTCAGAAAATTCTATCTGTGCATAGGAACCTCTTATTTTCAAGTATATCTAATGCAATTATCACCTACCTCTACTAAGGCTAAAATATCTACTAAAAATTCAGCAAATTCAATCGGTATCTGAAAACCCTCGTATAGGTATGTGTGCCTAGTCCTTTGATGAGCGTCATAATACCGATTTTGTGAAATTCAAATAATCCAGTAGAACAAATGAAATGTGGAATAGAAATTATCTCTGCCTGGAAACTTGATCTAACATTAAACGGTTTAACTCATTCATAGCAAACTAGATTGAGAAATGAAAATTGAAAATTTTAGGACGTCAAAAAGTGACGAATCATATGTATCAGTATACTCACAATGTGATTTTCTGAAGACATAATTAAAATAAAAAATGAATGGTTTCATTTCAGTTGAAGGCTGAATTGATAGAAATACGTCCAAAATATATATTTGTGTTCTTTACCCACTCACCAAATTCCACTTGTTTATCTGCAGAAACACAAAAGGTATAGGGGTAAACACCTCTTGAGAAATACTCTGTATAGGCATAATATATCATTACAACGTTAATGAAAACTATCTCTTTGGACCAAGGTTGATAAAGGATGGTGAAACGACTTCCTATTAACATGCACTAGAATAAACTGTAGACTTTTGCCTACTCGATTTCATACCGTAGTAATATTTCCTGAAATTACCAGAGATGGCGCCATACCTTGTGTCGGTAAAACAAAAACTGAGCTTCTGTCAGTGCCATCTGTTCTAGGAGAAAAAATACAGATAAGAGTAAAAATATCGATAATTATTCCAGATTTACTGAAAATATAGTGTTTCAATATCGTGTCAATTCACGACGGTCAGATTTTGGAACCACAGAAATACATAAACTACAGAAATCTTCCTCAAAATTCGTTCTTACCGCCATCTTCATTCAAGTCGTGGAAATATTACTACCTTCTATAGAGAGTCTACAAGTTTTTCGCAGATTTGGACCAATTAATTTCGGATAGCTTATCATCAGTAGGGTGTGTAGAATAGAGGTATCACCTTAGATTACGAATAAAGGATAGGTATATAATATTAAATTTGATAGCATTGTTACGTGATTTAGGTTATTATTCGTACGGAAAGCTAAAGAAGAACGACAATATAACTACGTACGAAATTGAACAAGAACGGATTTGCTTCGCAAATTTTACACCCCTATATCTATAACCAATCAGATGATACCATTTTGAATCATTATCATAATAATCGAAAACCATTTACAATAGTAGTGGACTTGAAATTTTTGAGGCTATTGATATCTCAGGATAGATCGTTGAATTCCTGTGAATTTGAGGCTTTACTACATTCTCAAAGATAGGGTAATTGTCAGCAGTATTCCATTGCAATTTAATTTTTTAATTGATACACTTTACCCAAACTATTAGTTGAAGTTCATCTGATACTAAATACCCTTCAACAATTCATCAAACACAATAATTTCTTCAACTATCTAACCTTTTATTTAAGCACACACAACGTGAATTCGAGTATCACACTCCCCAAAGTCACTTCTTCCCCGTTTTGCCTGCGTCCTTCCCCTTCACTGCCGCCTCCCCTGCTTTGAGCTTCTTCTCTGCCGCTTTGATAGCCTCTTTGCCCGTTTCATTAACAGCCGCCAGCTTCTTCAGAGCAGCCGACTGAAGGCGCGCATGTCCAGTTTTCTGGTTGTACTCGGCGTACTGCTTGGCAACCTCCTTCTTTCCCTCGGAGAAGAGCTTGACGGCCGTGTTGGTTGTTATCACCAACACCATCTTGGTTATCTCGAGAGCGGTAGTGGCGTAACTCAAAATTTTATCTTTCGTCATTTTCTATGCATCGCTCGAAGTTTCGGGTGACATTTTCAACACTGACACTCTGACAGCTGCGGGAAGTTTCGATTGAAAGAAGAGTGGAGTGAAACATCCACGTGTACAGGGTTGTTGAATGAAAGATATTCTGTTCCATATCAATGTGTCAATTCTTACTTTTTGTGATATTCACTTGTAATCTCCCTAGCAGCAGAATTATTACCGAATATTTCCATCGTATGTTAAAAATCCCATATGAAGTGGGATATTTTCGATCAATTACAGCGATAAATTCCCGGCGGGACATTTACGGCTGGTAAATACCCGGAAGGTATCGAAAAATACCCGCTCGGTCCGTGTATCTATAGCAAGGTGGATATAGGATGGTGAAACAGCTTCCTATTAACAAGCACAAGAATAAACTGTAGACCTTTGCCTACTTGATTTCATATCGTAGTAATATTTCCTGAAATTAACAGAGATGGCAACATACCTTGTGTCGGTAAAACAGAAACTGTGCTTCTGTCATCAGTTTCATCTGTTCTAGATGAAAAATGACTGAGAAGAGTCAAAATATCAATATTCATTCCAGATTTATAGAAAATATATTGTTTAATGCCGTTTCAAGTCACGTCTGTCAGATGCGAACCACATAAATACGTAAGCAACAGAAATCTTCTTCGATAATCGATCTTACCGCCATCTTCATTCAAGTAGCTGAAATGTTACTACCTTCTCAAACGGTCTACAAGTTTTTCGCAGAAACAATTGAAGAGCTGTTTCACCATCCTATATCCACCTTTATCTATAGTAACGATTGTTAAAATGTACATTTGTCATCTTAACAGGCACATACATTTTTGTTTTAACTCCGGAAAGACAAAATATGAGAATAAACTCATGCAGTTTTTAGACAACATGCTTTAATGAAAAATTATCGGTAATTTTGAAGCACTTGTGTAATTAATCCCGATAATTTTTTTCAAGGTCACGAATGTTACTGTTGTTGATAGAAAATCATCCCGAATCGAAGATGAGGGACATTTATGAAATTTTCATTTCAATTCGTCATTCATTAACAGCTAGGTTAGGTTCAGGTTTTAGTTTGATTGTGAGTATGATGGGTCTGAAACGTGTTCTCTATCGCGACCTTCATGGCCTATTGTGGCTACCTACTATGAATAATTTATATATCATCCAGCAATAATCCTTATTATCATGTCAAATTATATTCCAGTCTGGGTTCTACACATTACCTTCATGAAATTGAGAGAGTTCAAAATGAGCTCTTAGCCACAGAAGATATACTCTGGATCATAGAGTCAACTTGGCTTATAGAGGTTGCTACATTATGATAATCCAAGAGGAAATCTGTACGATGTGTAGTTCCAAACAGCTAGACCTATAAGCACCAATGGAAGGTATATACAGCTCAGACTACTCACAAAACTAGGAAGTGTGTTGAAATAATACTTCAACATGGTTTCAAGCAATACCAGTATAGCTGAAAAAGCAAAACATGATTCTGGACGCTGCAGAGCAGGTTTACTCGAAATGTGCTCGACTGTCTCATCTTCTTCCTTACATAGTCATCATTCTAAATTTTTTGCGAGTTCTATCTTATACATGTGTTATCTCAATTAATGGTGACTAGTAAACAAGCCTACTTTCACTCTGAGATACACCCTAATGAGTTATATCAACTTGTTCTTATCTTGTTACATTTTATTGAATGGAATGAATGCTTCGGCATGGCTGAAGCTCAGTTGACTATTCCAATATGCGAGTTTTTCATTGCCTGCTAAGGCTGATATGAACGGTTCTGGCCTAGTAAACGCTGTTTCGACCCCCCCTATTTGCCAAGGCGTCTGCTTATTCGCGCACATCTAGACGATGTGACCTGGAATTCAAGAAAGTGTGTTTGAAAAAAATGGTTTCAACCGCCAACTTTGTTGCAAAGCAACCCTCGAAGTCTCATTGATACTTGTATGAGTAAGGACGACGGGGACCGAAGCACTACTCGGCTGATTACCGTGGAGAGTTCGAAGGATTGAAATCTAGGTACCAAAAATGTTCGGTTGGTCACCTTTCTCCTCCCGCTAAACGATGCTACAGAAATAAATAAAATTTCCAATAGCCTCCGCGGGATTTGAACCCCGGTCATCTAGACTATGAGCCAGCGATTCAACGCACTCGACCACCAGCCCAGCAAGAACCATTCTATAAATCATTTGTTATCTTCTAGAAAGAGGTATTCAGCAGATAAACAACGGTCAGATATTTTTTCGCCTTCTTCTCTATTATTTTGTTTCAAAGAGTTTGAATATGAGTCACACCCGAGTATGAATCATTGAATCCCTGGAATATTCGCTCCAAAGCGACAGTGCTATATACGAACCCAGCTTCCAGGATGTACGCTGATTTACAACAACATCAGAAGAAACCAGAACTTTGCCGATTGTCCAACAGTCAGTAATAATGTTCCATACGAGAGAATTCGTTGAAGATCATTGCAGTTCAATTATTATAATTGATCAATAATAAGACAACAGCCACCATACAATTTAGAAGAAGATTCAATCACAGAAGTCCAGCAACGAGTTTGGAGCTGACCGCGACTGCTTGATAGATATTACAGAGAAAAGAAGTGTAAAAAAAGTGTATAGATGTCCGCGGTACCCAATTTGAAGGTACTAACGTCTCGAATATCCCCATCAATAGCCATGATTAAGTTATAAAGGATCCCAATAAAAGTACGACAATGTATTCGGAAAGCATGAAGACATCATCCAAGATGGACGACACCAAGTCTCAAGTGAGAATTGCCAGCAATCGGTGCATAGACTACGAGTAGATAGTATATATGATTCAAAGTTCCACTTGGTATTAGCCAGGAAAGTAGAAAGTGTTGAAGATACAATTCTAGATAACTTCCTTTATTAGATATATATGTCAGTATCAGTCTTTCGACACGGAATCTCAATTTCTTGTATCCCGTTCCAACAGAAGGACGAATGTTCATAGCACCATGACAGCATGACGCCATTGTTTTTATTCAGCACCAAAACTTTTTAGGACCAACTGTTTTAAATTGAAAACCGATCTGGGCTCATAACCTATTGTTCAGGTTAATACAGAGAGAACACAGATAATTAGCGTGAGGAATTTGATTATAGAAATAATACAGACTCTGGCACATACAATGTCGAAAGAGTGACTCTCATTTTGGTTCAGATGTTGATGATCGAAAAAGTGTATCTGGTTTTCTCATTAAAATGAACAATAATACTTTTTAATGGAATTCTAAGTAGGAAACTCAGCTCTTTCTATTACACCTTTATCAGTTGTTTTTCAGAAAGCGTCAAGTTAATTTCAGAATAGTCACTTGTATTTCAGAAAGTATCAATTGTATTTCAGAATAGTGAGTTGAATTTCAGAAAGCGTCAAATGTATCTCAGAATAGCAAGTTCGATTTCAGAAAGCGTCAATTGTATTTCAGAAAAGTCAACAGAATTTCAGAATTCGTCATTTGAATTTCAGAATATGTCATTTGTATAAAAATGACGAATTTTGAAATTCAATTCACTATTCTGAAATACATTTGACGCTTTCTGATATTGAACTGACTATTCTGAAATACATTTGACGCTTCCTGAAATTAAACTCGTTATTCTGAACTACATTTGACGCTTTCTGAAATTAAACTAGCTATTCTGAAATACAATTGATACTTTCTGAAATACAACTGACTATTCTGAAATTCAATTGACGCTTCCTGAAATAAACTTGATGGTTTCTGAAATACAACTGGAAAAGGTGTAGTGAAGCTGATTTAATGGCTTTGGTTTCATGTATGTGTGAATTTTTGTTTCTTTGGTCAGCTACTTGAAGAGATTTTGAATAAGTCTTTGTTTTCAATAACTGTTATTAAAGACAATCTTGCATTCATATGGCAAGGAATGGGTTACCCAAGGTAAATTAAAATTGATTTATATATCAACTGAAAATCAGAATACGATACTCTAACCAAGGGTTAAAGTGAATTTGAAAAATTCAGGTGGTAAAGGAAATTAGGGCATGAGTAATATTGATTAATCAATTCTTTGTTTGGGTATGAAGAATTTTTGGGTGAATTGTTTGAATTTTGGAATATTCCTTGACTTTTAATGTCAGAAAAATTGTATAAATACCTATATAAATTTTTTCTACTTTGGTTCTACAATGAAATCATTATGAAACTCAATTGCGTATCGAAATAGCCTCTGTTTCGAAACGCATTTTTCATTATTCGGAGGTTCGTACAATCGAACTGTCAAATGAAAGTCAGAAGAGTTAAGCCCAGCTTACTTCTGAGCGATTTTGGATGTGGTGATAAGTCGAAAACCCAATTTTTTCAATGATGAATTTCAATTCAGAGTGTGATTTGAATTGAATTGACCATTAAAAAAAATGTCAACATTGCATTTTTCATCGCTAATATCGCAAAAATCAAACTGGGCTTAACGCTTGTGCGTCAAGGGGGGAATAGACCAAGCAAACATTGTTGTGCAACAGTTGCGCAGCTGTTGGCTAACTTGTTTCCGTGGGGAGAAAACATTGTCGACAAACTGTTGGTCAACATCGAGCAACCTGCTTTCTCTGGTGTTTGTTCGGTGTTCGTTCAGTCAAGCCACAAGCGACGCGTCTACACTTGCGACGCTGCATGCGCACTGTTGGAAAACATCTCCTTTGAAGAAGCGCCTCGGGAGCGAACACCGGGCATCATTTCGGCAACAGCTGCGCAACTGTTGCGCAACACGTACACACTGTGTAAACTCGTGTGTTTTTCGTGTGTTGTGCAACTGTTGCGCAACAATGTTTGCTTGGTCTATTCCCACCTTTAGATTTTAAATATTTCAATGTCATCATTGATACCAATCGAATATGTTTCTGTTATTTGTAGATGTTGTATCAATTTTTTGTCAATGAAAGACTTCAAATTTATGCAAAATTGTACATGACACACGTTTTATAAGACAAGTTGTCGCACTTGTTCCTCGCTTCGCTCGTCGTATACTCAAAACGACGCGTGCAACAAAATAGCGTCTAATAAAACTTTTATCATGATACACTATTGTGTAACATTGAATTGAGAGAGGGTTCTGAAATAAAAATTCTGGATAACCTCCTGTATTAGATATATATTACTGTCAGTATCAGTGTTTCATGTGCAAGAGTCTGTATTATTTCTATCGAGGGGAATTCTGGTGTACAATTGATAGGAATTCCGGAGAATTCCGAGGTAATTCCGGGGAATTTAGCAATGTTAAATACATTATTTTAACCATTCATGATCATCGATACATTCATTCCCTTCTTTTTTTTAACAACTTCTGCTGTTTCTGGGATTTTGTTACTTCGTTAGTTTGTATATGAAGGCTACATTTTAAGATTATTTTGAAATGTACAGGATTTTCCAAGAAATTAAGGTATATCGATGTTATCTTATTGTTTCTTTTGGAACACCCTATATTTTATTGCATTATCAGATTCTGTCTGGAAAGCTGATTTTTCATACTTGAGGTTCAGCTGGAACGATTACAGAAATATAGGGTGTGCAAAATTGAAATTTTTCAACTTCAGGAATTTTTTTTGTCGAATCTATTCATTATTGATCAAATCGGCTAACATATGTATCTATCTTGACTTTTTATTCGCCATCGATTATTTATATTCGAATGAAACAAATACAGGGTGGTTCAAAATTCTGAATTCTGAACCTCCCGGTATGTGATTCAGTCTCGGATTCAGTTAAATGTCATTAGATAGTAGGTCAAGAGTTAGGTTAGGAACATGTAAGACGATTTACAGTTCACACCCTAGATTTGCTGAATTTTTTCTCGATAAAAATATGTTTTTCCTGGATTTTCGTTCTTACGAAATCAGATCTTGGAGGAAGTAAGGGCATAAAACAGAAAAAAGTGAAATCCGAGGTGAAATCAGACCGAATCCTTCTCGGAATCAGTCCATCCGTTCCTCGGTATTTTCCAATGATAATGTTTATACCATCAGATGATTTATTTTGTTTCCGACGAGGTTTTCGATATAATACAATACAGCCTATAGCTTCATTGATGACAAATTTCGAAATTTTGATATCAATATAATCCGGTATTATTCAGATTCTGTAATATTCAGTGACATCACTCTGAAACTAGGTCTGAAGTTTATCTTGAAACTCAGAAATCCCCTCATAAATCCTGAATGAATTTTTTTATATTCCACAGAATTTGCCCGGCATTACCCCGGAGTTCCGAGTATTATCTACATTAAGTTTTAAAATGTCTTCGTTATTTGTTCAAATTGACATATTTCTTCCGGAGGAATTCCAAGGGCATTCCGGGGGAATTCCGTGTACCCATTTTCTCCTAGTGGTCAACCCCTCAATTTCTATAATAAAATATCGCAAGCGAATCAGGTACCCATGTTCTCTGTATTCTTCTACACAAGAGAATGGTGAATGTTCACGACGTTGAGTTTCCTCATTTTGTTTTAGCTTTTACTTCTTGCAATCCATGGCTTTTTCTTCCTCTTATGCTGATGGGTTTATAGATTCAACTAAACCAACAACTAAGAATTAACAATTAATAATTAGGAATTAACAATTGGGAAGGTGTTTATACAATGCAATTACAATAATTGAGAATCAGATGTTCAATGTTACATGATTGAAGTGTTCAATCAAATGAGCAAAAAATCCCGAAAAAACTAAAAACTCCTGGACCTGAAAACCATAAAAACTATTAGAAACAATGACAAATGATTGCATTCCAACGATTCTGATCGTTTTGAGCGTTCTGTCCACAAAATTTCTTAATTCTTAATTGTCAAGTTGAAAGTTGACCAACTTCGTAAATCTTAATTATTAATTCAATTGACAGATGTAAATGTATAAACCCTCATAGACGTTATTGTAAACAAAAGAAAAACGATAAGATTTTCACGATAAATATATTTATATATATTTTTCACAACATGTTTCGCTAACACTGTAGCTTCATCAGGT
This sequence comes from Chrysomela aeneicollis, assembly GCA_029955515.1. NCBI lineage: Eukaryota > Metazoa > Arthropoda > Insecta > Coleoptera > Chrysomelidae > Chrysomela > Chrysomela aeneicollis. The sequence goes on along the minus strand of JARUHQ010000018.1, from coordinate 2,972,469 downwards.
ATAAGTACACTAAACTAACTACTATGATAACAACCATATTTATACCTAATTACACAGTTATAACAATATTTGTACCTGTAGGGATTAAAGAATGTTTATCCTCTTTATTGCGGTAAATAACAAAAATAAAATGAATATCTAATTAAGCTATTTTTAGGAAAACAAATTCAACAAAGGAGAATTATTCAAATCTAATTGGTCAAGCAAAAGATTTGAATTCTTGAGTCTATTAATTTCGAGTGTCTCGAAATAGTTAAGTTTCACTCCTTTGTTTATAACATGTGATATTTTGAATTCTTCATCAAAAACGTGATTTTCTTCTAAAAGGTGGTTGGAATATGTTGAATTTGTTTTCCTATTTACATAACTCATGTGGTGCTCATGGATGCGATTTTTGAAAGTTCTCTCAGTCTGACCAATGTATACCTTCGGGCAAGTTCCACAATTCAGTCTATATACTCCTGATTTTTCATATTTAGGAACTATGTCTTTATTATTTTTGATAAACTTTCCCAAAGTATTATTTGTTCTATAAGCAATGTTAGTGTCTTGCTTATGCAAAAATGAAGCTACTTTTTCGGTTGCTTGTCCAAATTGTGGAACTTGCCCGAAGGTATACATTGGTCAGACTGGGAGAACTTTCAAAAATCGCTTCCATGAGCACCACATGAGTTATGTAAATAGGAAAACATATTCAACATATTCCAACCACCTCTTAGAAGAAAATCACGATTTTGATGAAGAATTCAAAATATTACATGTTGAAAACAAAGGAGTGAAACTTAAGTATTTAGAAACACTCGAAATTAATAGACTCAAGAATTCAAATCTTTTGCTTAATGACCAATTAGATTTGAATAATTCTCCTTTGTTGAATTTGTTTTCCTAAAAATAGCTTAATTAGATATTCATTTTATTTTTGTTATTTACCGCAATAAAGAGGATAAACATTCTTTAATCCCTACAGGTACAAATATTGTTATTACTGTGTAATTAGGTATAAATATGGTTGTTATCGTAGTAGTTAGTTTAGTGTACTTATATCTGATGAAGCTACACTGTTAGTGAAACATGTTGTGAAAAATATATATAAATATATTTATCGTGAAAATCTCATCGTTTTTCGTTTGTTTACAATAACTATGGATTTTCATCAAGTAACGGCCAAGTCAATTGAAAACCCAGCATTATATCTCCCCCTACAAATCCATCGCTCAAATTCGATTAGATCGGATCCCATTCCGATCTTATTTACCTCCGCTGCTCCACAGAGAGCCCTTCAGAGTTCCACCCCCGACTGGTGGCAATCCCAACAACAAACAAAGTTTACGACGCCGCGCCGGTCTTTGGCGTCGGGACGCGCGTCAGGCGTCGTAGCCGCCGAGGCATAGCCGCCGTCGATCAGTTCGGCTCCATTAGTCCGCCCGTCCGTTGCGGTGCCCCTCTCCCATTGGACGGTCTCGGCACGTGGTCGCGGGACTCGCACGACCGGTGTCAACCGGACGGTTTTCGCGGCAACGCTCGGTTTATTTTATTTGCGTATCTACGAGTATCAAACTGGGTATTTGTTTCGAATGGATGTGGCGGTAAAATTATTCACTTTGATGAAGTTGAAGTTTCTTCAGATGGATTTTTACTTGCTCGAAAATATAGGATTATTCAAAATATACGCTGATAATTCTCGAAAACTGTACGAGATTAGCGAATGAGTTCAAATTCGGGCGAAGTTGTGTAATTTATGCTCATGATAGTGGGGGATAATGGTACTTTGTTTTATTTGGATCAAAAGTGACACTTTGTTGATGAGCGAATTTTGCGTTTTGCGAGTTTGTGGGGCCCTGGGCTAATATACTACTTGGGGGCCTACCTGATTGATCAACTAATTGCCATTTTGTGAAGAAACTAATATCCTCTGAAGAACCTGATGCCGCTAGTGTTTTGTTAGCGCAATAACTATGCACGGTATAAAGAAGAAACAATGCAATATTTTATTTATCCAATATGACTCAGACACACAAACAACAGCAACTGATGTAGACATTATTGCAAAAGAAATCAACAGGTTATGTGTACTCAAAGTATCGGTTATGGTTATATAAATTATAATAAAAGCAACCTTTCTGCATTTTTGTATAGGAAATTCCTTATTTGCTCATCACATAAATGGTTGTGTCGATAGTTTGACATTGTTGTCCTATATTTGTTTTCAATATACGACATACTGGAGAAAGAGCGCTCCGCTTCACAGCGTGTGATTGGCAAAGTTAAAAAAATTGAGAAAACATCAATGAGTTTGTTTCAATCAGCATTAAAATGTCACTGCAAGAGGTGTAATGGTGGATTTATGCAGCAATTTTAAGTCATAAGTTTTAAGTCGTAAGTTTTTAGTAATAAGATTTAAAACATAAAGGAAAAAACACCATTTATGCAGGAATTATTAAGGACTGTCATGTCTCAAGGGTAACTTCTCCCATTGGTCAATTTCTGTGGTTGTGTCAGTGGGCACTTTACAATTTCAGTCATCAATATACATTTTTTCTTTTTATAATCTGATAATTCTGATATAAGTTTGAATAAACAACACAATCACAGACAAATATGATCAGTTTCAAGTTTTAAGCCATAAGAGATTAAAGTTGGCCAACATTCTTATGACTTAAAACTTATGACTTGCAACTTAAAACTTATGTCAAGTGTCTGAATGGTAACATTGAAAACCAATGATCGAACTTCTTACGACTTATGACTAAAAACTTACGACTTAAATATTATGACTTAAAATCGCTGCATAAATCCACCATAAGACTCTGGCTCACACTGTAGTGAGTAAGATTTTAACTGAATGCACCCATTCACTAGATGTTCGTCTACGTAATCTGGAATTGTATTATAAAATAAGATGTACACTTTCCATGTCTTCATATCTTTATCTTGCAAACGCAACGTTTAGAGTGTCTCTCTCAATTTTTTCTGCGCTATATACTGAAACTTTATCTGTAGATGTATCTGAAGATTTTGTAGCAAGTCGTCTCTAGTTCATATCACTGTATTCTGTAATTATTTTTAGCTTTCTATTCGTATTCCTTCAGTTTTTGATCTCATTGGTGCCGTATAGCAGTTCCCACCAATATCGTTCGAAGCAGAAAAGAAAACATATATTTTTTTGCACTACTCCAAAAATTTCAGATTCTTCACCAACTTGGTTGATGGTATGTTCAGCACACGGCACATAATCTGCGGATTTATTTTTCGTTTAAGTAGTGCTTGCACACCATTGTAGTGACCGGCCATATTAGCAGCGTTGTCATACAATTATACCCTACAATTATCCAGTTGTAGTCCATTTGTGTCTAAAAAGTCTTGTATGACTAGACTTTTCTCTCTCAGGGTTGCCAAACTTGTGATATAATTTCTAAAATTGCAGTTTATAGTTTGAATTCACAATATTGTCCATGTCTTCAATGGGGGCTGGGGGCCCCTTATATCCACGGGGTCCTGGGCAGCAGCCCATAAAGCTCTTTTATAAATCCGCCCCTGCGAAGTGCTAATGATGCCAATCAGGGACGCGCCAAGTATTTTCAGCGCCGTCGTGCGAAATAATGATAAGCGCCTCTAATAACCAATGTTATAATATTGAGGTTAAATTACCACCCCTCTCTTCTAGTAGTTTGTTGAATTTTTTCAATAATACTATACTTTTCTGTCAAATCTCTTTATTTGTGACAAAAAAATACACGAGAAATATCAATAGAATATGAAACAACAGTATTTGAGAAAACAAAAATATAATAGCAATTTTGTTTTGGAACAGATAATGATGGAGAGATTTTTCAGTAATTGGACTTTTCTAGCTCTACTTTTTGCAAATTCATCAATAATACTTTCCATTTCGAGTTGCTTTAAAAAGTCAGACTCTATAGAAATAATTGCAAGATTTTATAATCTAACCGCTCTTTGACCATTCTAGATCTTAAATAATTTTGTATCAACTTCAATTTAGAGAATGACTTCCCGGCTGTAGCTACAGAAACTGGAATGGTTAATAATATGCGCAATACAATCGTAATGTTTGGAAATGAGTGCGGGTTAGGTTATTTGTTACAGACATCGCGTCCTTGTCGCCATTGTGCATAAATTGTAATTCGTGTGAAATATCTGTTCCATCTATATCTTTCTCGTTTCGATCTTTGTCGGTTAAGGTCTCCTCCAGTTTCTTACAAAAATCAAATTGATTTTAATCGGAATATTTGCCAAATAAATCCTCAACATTCCACGAAAAATTAAAAACATCAGAATGACACGATAATAGTTGAAAATTTTAATTTACGGATGAAAGAGTGATGTCTCTAGCATTCCGAAAAAGCAATTTACTTTGAATTTCATTTCTTGATTTTCAATCGGCTGGTCGTCACCTTCGTTTGCTTTAACACTTTTGTAGATCTAAATTTTGCATCAACTTCTAAGCAAGAAGCTATTTTTGGCATCTACTAATAAGTCAATAAAGCCTTTGTCAGATCGATATTGTTTGAGAAATTCATTAAGGCTATTCAAACTTTCGGAAGCCTGGGAAATATTTAATTTTTTTGATTGCAGAATCTTAGTAACAACATCCACTTAATTCATAATCTTGTACCACAAGACTACCATACACACAAACTCATAGTTTTTAATTTTTTTACCTAAGGAAGTAGCTATATATGTTTTGTAGCATTGTCGAAATCATTTCCGGAAAAAATTTCATAAAGAACATCGTAAATTTCGCCCTACTGAAATCTTACTTGCTCAATTATTTTTCAAAATTGCCTCAGATACATAATAGCAAATAAGGCACTCTATACGACTTAGGCGCTTATTGCGACAATAATGAAGAATCAACCGGTTGCCGATCGGCGAACTGTGTTGGTGGATAGTACATTTTCACCACTGGTTTGATAATGTTGATTTGTGTAGAAAATTCAAAACGACCGTAGGCGCCTTTTTGGTCTTGGCGCCGTCGTGCGCCGCACGACTTTGCACATATGGACGGCGCGTCCCTGATGCCAATTTCGCAAAATTTGCGAGTCAAACAGTTACTTTTTTGATCCGAATGGAACAAGCTATTTTTTTTTGCAACCAGAAGAATTGATATCTAATTTGTAAAATGTAAGTGGTGTGGCTCGCGTAACCTCGTGAAACCTCGACAAATTGTCAGTCAGGAAGAAGACAATTAGACAAAAAATAAGAAGAGAAAGAACTTACCTTATCTCCCATTTTCATCCTAGCTGTTAGAATTGTACCTAGCAACATACATATTAATTATTTCTGTGTGGATCGAAAGAAGTAGCAATAAATAAGTGCTTTTAGATGTTGGTATATCTCCAATAACAAAAGCGGGAAAAAAATTATGCTATTCCAAGAATTCAGTTTTTTTTTAAATATGTTGAAAATGCGAAGAGTGATCGTAGAGTTTTTTCCACCATAATGATGAGCATGAAATTCCACAACTTTGCTCCTATTTGAAGTTCTTCACATCTCTTACGGTTTTCGCGGGATCCCAATAATACGCGTGGAATTCGAATTTTAAGTTTTATATTATTGAATTCTAATGAACAGTTACCTGACTCAAATGATATTATTCATCTCTATTCTGGAAAGAATCTTGATAAGCAAGTACTTTTCTATTTTTCGAAAGCGTAATTTGGAATTTGGTGACCTGAGCGAAACAATAATAGTTTGAGATTATTCAATTAAAAAATGAAAAATGGTTTAAGTAGTGTACCTAGGGGGCTATCAGACCAAGATGGCCGCCATGGGGCAATGACGTCATCCAAGATGGCCGCCATGGGGCAGCTGTCAATTGTCATGTCAACTGTCATGTCATCTGTCAACTGTCATGTCATCTGTCAACTGTCATGTGTCAACTGTCATATGTCTACTGTCAAGTGTTCCATGCCGCTGTATCAACTGTCAAGTGTCCCATAGACTACCCGACCAATCAGAAGCCGTCATACTTTTTTGGCGCGAAATTCAAGTTATTTTTGAGGTTATGTATTCTGCTTGCAACATGGGATATCGGCCCCTTTGCCCTCCTTCAGGTACCCCCTTAGCCCCCTCAGGCCTTCGCTGTACCCCCTTGGCCCCCCTCAGGTCTTCGCTGTACCCCCTTAGCCCCCTCAGGTCTTCGCTGTACCCCCTTGGCCCCCTTAGGCCTTCGCTGTACCCCCTTGGCCCCCCTCAGGTCTTCGCTGTACCCCCTTGGCCCCCTTAGGCCTTCGCTGTACCCCCTTGGCCCCCCTCAGGTCTTCGCTGTACCCCCTTAGCCCCCTTAGGCCTTCGCTGTACCCCCTTAGCCCCCCTCAGGTCTTCGCTGTACCCCCTTAGCCCCCTTAGGTTTTTGCTATACCCCCTTGACCCCCCATAAGACTGCGCCCCCTTAGCGCTCCGCATCATGACGTCATATTTTATTTAAAAAAATCCTTCTATCGGCGGGATTTGAACTCCAGACCACCGGATTACAAGTCCGATGCGTTCCCACAGAGCTACGACCACTATATAATTTAATTGCAGTCAATGTCGATGCAACGTTATCGCTCAGCGTGACGTAGTCGAGCAGATCCGTCCCAAAGATAAGAGACCACGCGTCTCTACATTTCGTCCGATGAATCGACAATGAATGAGATCTTTGATAAGTTCGCAGGTGGTCGATGATGATATCATAAATCACGATCATAATTATTCATGATGATGTCATGCTTATCTCAGCATTTTATTCAATATATTGATGAACAGGTCATTCATAAGTTTACACGTGGCCGGCGAATCATGATTTTATTTATTCACAGATAGCGATTTTGTTGACCTTGAATGAGCATTCTTATTACAGCTCGATATGCAACTATGCACTTCTCGGTGCAAAACACATTCATCAATGACTCTATTGGTCTAATCAGCTATAAAACCAATTTCATATCGGGTGGAGCTTCAGTTTGCCTTCGATCATCAACGGTGAATCATCGTGGGTGTGTAGTTCGACAATTATTTTTTTTGTGGGTGTATATTCCAATAATCTAAGGTGAGTTTTATTTATTTATTTTTCTTGATCTCTTATCACCATGCAACTTGAGTTTCGAAATGTGGTATTCAATCGGATGTTCTGAAATAGGGTATATCCATAGTATTTTTCTTTAATGTTTCGACAGTTTTGTTGTATATCTGATTTTTTTTGTTCTTGTTTGTTTTGATAGATGGATCTTTCAGGAATAAACGCTGCCACCCGAGTTACTGTATTCAAGCCGACAGTGCCACTCCATAGCCTCCCTCCAAATAAGCCACAATTGATTAAAGATATTAGGGTGGTTCAAACAAGATACGGAGAAACAATTGTGGTTGAATTGGAAGAGAAGACAGTATTCTTACCGAAGAGAGCGGTTGAAGCAGTGAAGCTGCAAATCCCCCTCTTCACCCCTGACGACTACTCCCTTATTTTCAAAGGGTTGGCAGGACTGTCCTCCAACTTCGAAATTGTAAAGAATTAATCAAATGTGAGTAATCTTCGTAATGTCTAGGATGAATTTCCTCAACTTCTTAAAAGTGTGCATACATTTAACAAAACTGAACTTTTTCAGAAACCAACAGTGCCCCTCTACAACTCTCCAGTCAACCGGTCACAAGAGAACGGCGGGGACTTCCATAATAGTTTTAAGATTTTGGTGAGTGAAACGTTTCTTTTTATTTGTGAAAACAATGGAAAATGCTAACGAGATTGGTCTTGTGAGTGATGAAATTATTAGGAAATTTAAGGAACTAGAAACAAAAAAATTATCAATCAATGAAAAGAGCTTTTGGATCAAGACAATCAATAAACATATTCAAATTTGTAATAAAGCAATTCGTGAGGCTGATTTGACATCAGGAATTCTTAGAAAACTCCAAACAAACGTGGGACATTTGAAAAGATTTTACGCTCTAATTAGAAATACGAAACATATTGGATCCGGTCTCACGAGTCCTAGGAGAAACCGGATAGCATGGAGGGATGTCCAATCGGTTTTTGCAAGCCGAATAAGGACAGGTATCATCATTAATATTTCTCACAAGGACGTAGCACAATTTCTGACCGATGCTTGTCATATTTTCAAAATTAAGATCAAAAAATGTCTCAATAATTTTCAATTAATCAAGGCCAATACCAACTTTTGTGGAGAATTTATAAAAAAATCTAAAGATGGTGACATAATCGAATTCAAATATTTCAACACAAAAAATGCTTCAATAGATATAGGAACGGATTTAGACCTTTGGTTCCAAGATAATGTTACTGATGTCATTTCAAATAAGCTTTCGGAATTTCAAGAAAAGGATAGTGGCTGGGCCTTACATCGCATCATTTCTTTGGAAGTCAATATAAATAAATTAGAAATTGGAAATGGATCCTCATACATTGGTCTGCCAGACCAAATTTCAAAAAAACGAGCTTGTATTAATGTTAAAAACACTGATGAAGCCTGCTTCTTTTGGAGCGTCGTCAGTGCCTTATACCCTGCCAATATTCATGTAGATAGGCCCAGCTCGTACCCTCATTACAACCAAGTTCTCAATACCACAGGCTTGGAAACTCCCCTAATGTTTAATCAAATTGGTAGGTTTGAAAAGTTGAATGATATTTCGGTGAACGTTTATGGTTTGGAACTGATCCAGGCAAACGGTAGAGAGTATTTTGAAGTAGTACCCGTAAGACTCACAAAACACAAGTTGGATAGACATGTCAATTTGCTCTTAGTTCAAAGTGAATATTTTCCAAAACCCAACGATTATGAAGCTCTACCTGAGGATGATGATGATGTAGAAATTCGGTATCATTATTGTTGGATAAAGGACATGTCAAGACTTCTTTCGGTCCAACTCAATAAACATAAAAATAGAAAATATTTTTGTGATAGATGTTTGAATTATTTTTCCAATGAATCGAAATTAAATGATCATAGTGCTGTGTGTGAAAACATCAACGATTGCAAAATTTCTTTTCCTGATTATGATTTTGTCGAGTTCAAAAATTCCATTTATAAGCAAAAAGCTGAATTTATCATATATGCTGACTTTGAATCTGAATTGCAGCACTATGATCACGAAATTTCTTCGAAAACAAAAAAATATCAGAAACACAATGCGTTCAGTGCAGGATACTACTTTAAATGCTCCTACGATGACAACTTATCATATTTTAAGAGTCATCGAGGACCTGAATGCATGGATTGGTTCGCATCGGAAATGACAGAGGTCGCAAAATTTGTAAAGTCCAAGATCAAGACAATCATTCCCCTGACTGATTTTCCTGAAAAGGTCGGTGTAACAACTTGTCACATTTGTGAAAAGACATTCAAGGCTGGCGAAACAATCGTCAAAGACCACTGTCACTTCACGGGTCAGTTCAGGGGGTGGGCACACAATGCCTGTAACTTGAACTATCAAAAGTCTTTTGTAATACCTATAGTTTTCCACAACTTGAGTGGTTATGACTCTCATTTTCTCATTAGAGACATTACCAAACGTGGGAAGGTGAGCGTACTTCCTATAAATATGGGAAAATACATTTCTTTTACGCAACACGATAAGGAATCTGGAATCAAATTTAGATTTATAGATTCATTAAGATTTTTAGGCGCCAGTCTTGATGAGCTGGCATCAAATTTAAATAAAGACGATTTTCGAAATTTGAAAAAAGAATTCATCACTTTAAGTGATAGTAAATTCGAGTTGCTCACAAAGAAAGGTGTCTTTCCATATGACTACATCAATAATGTAGATAAACTGAATGAAACTGAATTACCATCCATCGAGCATTTTTACAACAAGTTGAATGATGAAAATATTGATGAGGAAAAGTACGCTCATGCTCTTAACGTATGGCAACAATTCAATATCAAGACTCTAGGTCAATATAGCGATCTTTATATGAAGACAGATATCCTTCTGCTGGCAGACGTCATGGAAAATTTTAGAGAAGCTGCTTTGAAAACATACGGCTTAGATCCCGCATGGTATTACACCCTTCCTGGCTATACGTGGGATTGTATGTTGAAATTCACGAAATGTAAATTACAAATTTTGAAAGACGTTGATATGCTTATGTTCATTGAAAAGGCTATAAGAGGCGGCATTTCAGTTTGCAGCAACAGGTATTCCGAGGCTAATCATAAATATGTGCCAACATACGATCCTACGAAACCTTCAAAACATCTTCTCTATTTGGATGTCAACAATCTGTATGGATGGGCAATGTCTAGACCCCTTCCTTTTGGAGGGTTTGAATGGACAGATACCAACATAGATGTTACATCTATTCCTGACGATGCACCAGAAGGGTATATCCTACAAGTTGACCTAGAGTACCCCGAACATCTGCACGATCTACATAAAGATTTCCCGTTCTGTTCAGAACACCGTAAACCTCCTGGCTCAAAATTGGCAAAATTAATGACAACATTACATCATAAGCAGCAATACATATTGCATTACGTAAATTTGAAACAAGCTATAGCCAATGGTTTGAAATTAACGAAAATCCACAAGGTGGTAAAATTCAAACAGTCGGCATGGTTGCAGCCCTACATTGATCTCAACACTAGATTGAGAACTGCAGCCACCAATACTTTTGAAAAAAATTTGTACAAGCTTATGAACAATGCGGTGTTTGGTAAGACCATGGAGAACATCCGCAAACATCGCATTGTTAAATTATGTAGATCGTGGGAGGGGCGGTACGGGGCAAGGAATTTGATTGCAAGTTCTAAATTCCGTAATCGGACAATATTGAGTGATGACTTGGTAGCTATCGAGCTGGGCAAGTCCAAAATAGTCTTCAACAAGCCCCTCTATGTTGGAATGGCTATTCTGGACTTATCCAAGACTCGTATGTACAACTTCCATTATGATTTCATGCTACCTACGATGGGTGTGGAAAATTGTAAGTTACTGTACACAGATACTGATAGCTTCATTTACGAACTCGGTTGTGATGATGTGTACGCGGAACTTATAAAAACCAATCTGAATGAATTCGATACTTCCGACTATCCTTCAGACAACATTTTTGGAATTCCGCAAGTGAATAAAAAAGTAATCGGGAAAATGAAGGATGAAGCAAATTCAAAAATTATTACGCACTTTGTAGGCTTACGTTCAAAAATGTATGCCTACAAGGTGCAGGGGGGTAAAGTAACCAAAAAATCTAAAGGGATCAAGCATAATGTAGTCAAGAATAAGATAACTTTTGATGATTATGTAACATGTCTTAAGGAATCAAAGGAACAAATCGTTACCCAACGAACAATCCGTTCCTATGCTCATGAAGTATTCAGCATCGAACAGACAAAAATTGCGCTGAGTCCTTATGACAGTAAAAGACATTTACTACCAAATTCGCATGATACCCTTCCTTTTGGACATTTCTCCATCACGCAAACTCCAATGGTGTCAGATCTGCCTGACGAAGAATTTTCAGAATGAATAGCAATTTCCATTATTTTCCACCAATAAAAATGCGAAATCTACTCCACCATGTTAGATATACCTATACCTACCCAATTATTATATTAATTTTAGTTTTATTATGATATGTATTTTTGTTTTCCATCTGTATAGCTGATGCTTGTATACATAATTCCCATATATAATATATATATTATACCAATTTACTTAAGTTTGACATAAATATATTTTCTGTATAGCTCATGTCAGTTGAAAATGTATCTCTTTCATTGAATAAAACACTTTGAAATATATATCTTTTTCCTTTATTCAAAATATTTTAGAGCATTGCTTCTATAGAAAAACAAATATTCTCTCAATACATTACCTAATAAGCTACAATTAGACATCTCACAAAATGCATACAAAACATCTAAACGACTATTTTCATCATCATGGAAACTAGATCTAATTAAATCTACAACATTATGAAAATAAGCACTAAAGTTCATGTCCTCCAGCATGGCCACCCGATGAATCACTACACCTCGATGAACTTCGAGGATTTGGTTGGCATCTTTATCATCGATGTAGAAGTCAACACCAAATTTGCTCACCATTAGAAATTTCACTTCACCGTACACCATCTGTGTAACTTTGCAGTAATTTCCACATGGAAACGTGACGGCTTCACACTCTTGGCTAGTTGGTGCATTGAAAAAATTTTCCAATTGATTTTGCAGCAAATCGGTGAATACAACCCACTCCATTAATCCAAAAGATATTCTGTATGATGAACATGTTAAAATGACAGCTGGACTGAACGATCTGGCAGGGCTTAAACCAACCCCAATATTGAAACACCCTGACGAGAATGATGTGTGGAGTAGGTAATACATCTCATCTTTGGCTGCATTCTCGAACATTTCCAACAGCTCGTCTAATTCTCCATCAGATTCTTCATTGAATGATGCTGGTGGTGGTGGTGTCATCTCGACGTCACTTACATCTGACATACTAGCGTAACCACTATCTTGACTCGACATTGCTGGATACAAACTCGACTGAGACTGAAATCAACTTCATGCAGATATTTATATCCCCCTCCTTCTTTCCCAGACTTATCCGAACTTGAATTGTGATTTCTGTTCTTTATGATGGATATGAAAAGGCCCCACGACTGCAGAATTTTGTGCGTGTTTTCCATAAGATTCTATACTAAATCAACGTCTTCTATCCAACTGTTATGTTTTCTGTCAAGTCCTAGCCACTTGATGTACATTTTCTTTCCCTTTCTCCTCAATACTTTTTCAATGAGGTAAATGTCGGGATTTTTGGTTTTCTGCAATTCCTCCTCATAGAAAGCACCGCTGATTGGCTGACCATGCATGTCTTCGAGTAAGTATGTTACAGGATTGGTTATTTTAACTTTAGTGATTTTGAATAACTCTGTCGTCCAATTTGGCGTGTACCCTTTTTCGAAAATATGTTTAGACTTGGATATCCGCACGATATCACCAACTTTGAGCTTACGTGGACCAGCAATTTTCAAATGACTATATCTCTGACGTAAAATCTCTTTTTCGTTGGACTTGTTCACTTCAGAAGGTTTCAATCTAGTCCTACTGTGCTTGGTGTCATTATATTGTTTAGTAATTTTTGGCAATACATCAATCCATCTGTATTTTCCATTCAGACTGAAATACTTGTAGAGTTTATTTTTGAGTGTTCTTATTACCCGTTCAGCAATGGTAGCCTTTTTCACAGTGAATGTATTATAGTGGTTTATGTTATATTTTTTCATCAAGGTCTGAAATTTGCTATTGAAAAATTCCGTTCCTTGATCTGATTGCAGATTTTTTGGTATACGCTTAGCTTGGTGCAGTATATCCGCAAAAGATTTAGTGATCTCTTCACCCGTCTTAGTTTTGAGTGGGCGTGTCCATAGGTATTTAGAAAAACAGTCGATAACTACCAAAATCATTTTGAAACCTTTATTTTGGTGTGCATAAGGTCTCATTTCAGCCAAATCCATTTGCCATAAATCGTCTAAGCCCTTGATGATGGTTCGTCGTCTAGGGTAAGTCTTACGGGCAGGCGCATGAAGCTCATCAACGAGTTGAATCTTGTCTGTTGGAGCCATACTATCAATGGGTATTTTTACTATTGAGTCTATTTATTGATCCTTCGATATTTTTCAAGGCATTTGTCATTTGACTTTGTAGTGCATCAATGCGGTTTGTAGTACTGTTTGCGTGACCACTAATCAATTCATTCAATTTTGTATTGAGCTTATCAATTTCAACTTTACTCACTTTTCCATCGAGTACCCCTCGCACTTTTTTGGTATAATTATCAATGGCCAACTTGAAATCAAATTTAATTTGTGAAATCACATCATCTACATACTTTTTCGTTGACATATGTTCACTAGCCGTTGGAGGGTTCCTCGAAATGAATTCTTCAAATTTATTTATTTTGTTGTCAATCAAATTCAATGCATCACTTAAATTCTTTATCATAATATCATGTGATACAAATTGTTTTCTTAAATGAGTCAATTCAATAATGTTATTGCTACCTTCATGTGGAGCATATCTATGTCCGAACTTGTTCAGACTCATTGTTCAAATGACTCATCATTGCCAGTGTTATTAGTATATATAGCCAGCTTCCCGAAGTTCATTGATTATGGAAACTATTTCATTATCGAGTGAGGTGTTTCCAGCTGCCTTGGAAGCTATCAATAGCTTCAAACGATCAACGAGTTCATTCGGATCATCCCAATAAATATACTCCACCGGTTTTTCATTGTACGTTAATTTCAAACCATTACCAGTCGTTGAACGTCTTCTACCTTTTCGCAACTCCATTATAAGCGGTTTTATGATTTCTGTGTATTTCCATCTCGTAGAACCTTTAAGTCTTCCATCTTTATTGATATATCGATCACTCAATTTCAATAGCTCCTTGTAAGCTTGCACATCTTCTTCGTTAAAATCCGTAGGATCATCATAGAAGATGAGCTTATACAGTCCTGGGGTTCCTCGTATCTGTTTACCTCCAATTTTGATGAAGCCAGTCCTTTTATCAAAGTCAAGTTCTTGCGTTCCTAGATACCATTTTGATGTTTGGGGATCATACGTTGGTCCATACATTGTATCTATTTTTTCACTATATGACCAATGATCTCTGATATATGGATGTGACATGACTGGATATTGATCTAGATATTCATCCATAACATTTTTCGAAATATTTTGTTCAGGTATATTTTCGCGAAATACTTCATCATCATCATCTCGTCCACTCGTGTTCGCACTTATTCTGCCTACTTCTTCCATTGGAAGAAATTGTGTTTGTTCTTTTTCTTCTCCTTCCTCTTCTTCTTCTTTCTTCAGTTCAGGCGATTCTTCTTTTTTGATACTTCTCAATGCATTATTGATCTTCGAGGATTTGACAATTTCATGTAGTGGCTCCGAAATGGGTTTAAACATTTTGATGAGAGATTCATCTTTTTCCGATCTACCCAGTTTCAATGCCAAGTACTTTTTCCTAATTGAACGGGTGAGCTCTGCAATTTTGCGTTTGCGTGCAGCTATTTGATCGTCTATGTTCAAATCAGTGGGGGAGGCAGCACGTTTGCTGCGCTTTTTGTATGTGCCAACACGACTTGATGACATCATGATGGGGAATGATCTGATGATGTTTGATACTTATATTTTTATATATTTATCAAACCCTTGACGATATCTACCATCATTCATATCGAAATCTTTGACAATCACAAGAGTACCATATGCAACATTCCAACATTTCGAACACAAGCATTTAAAGTCTTCGAAACTCATGTCTGGAGATACGTGTTCATCAAATACGTGCTTCAAATTGATTTCATCTTGTTTGAATAGTACAATCAGGTTACAGTTGTCTCGTATGAGCTGTTTAGGTATTTTTGAGTAGGTCTGACAAAGGTAGGCAGCATCAATATCCTTGTGTCTACACATTGAAAAATATTCCCGGATTTTCTGTTGGGAATCACACGCCACATCATCGAATAGAAATATAGAGTTGGGTTTTGCATCTGATGGACTTATAATCTCATCATTATCCTTGAATGGGAAGTAGCCAACCTCTTTCACTCCATTCAATACCTCTTGGAGTAGTTGATATTTTGGTTGATACAATGACTTGGAGTACACGTAAACATTTTCGAATTTCGCACCATTTGGATTGAAAATTACTGACAACATGACGTTCGTCTTACCACAACCACTCGGTCCACATACTATTGCCCGAAATGAATTGGGCAATAATTTACCATGTTTACCAAGGGTCGTTGATGATGTGTGGAAATCTAAATTTTCAATAGGTAACGACTGTTCTTGTTGAATGACCTTCATCTTGTGACATGATTGACGTTTATGTTAGCCTATAAATATAGGTGTAACAGTTCTACTTTATCAGTTTCAATGTCTTCGTACGAGGGAGAAGGTGTTTTGAATTCCCTGATAAACAAGTTACCTTTTGAGCTCCATTTACCCGGAGGCTATCAGTATTGTGGACGTAAGTCAGATTACTGGACGATGGAAACGATTACTAATATTTCATTTATTTTACAGCTGGAACTAAACTACAAAAACGATTGGCTCGTGGAGATACTGGCATTAATCCTCTAGACGCTGCATGCAAACAACACGACATTGCATACTCGCAGCACAAGACTCTGGAAGATCGTCACAAAGCCGATTCAGTATTGGAAGACGCTGCTTGGCAACGAGTGAAATCAACAGACGCCAAGTTTGGTGAGAGAGCTGCAGCCTTATTAGTTACTTCCGGAATGAAAGCTAAACGTAAGCTTGGTATGGGATGCTCATTCCAAAGACATATCGTGGGTAAAATTGGAAAATCTCTGAAGAAGAATTCCCCGACCAATCTAAAGAAGACTGCTTCGATTGCTCTAAAAGCTGCTAGACTTGCCATCAAGCAAGCTGGTGGAAAAAAGAAAATCAGAATACCACGCATCATACCTTTCAATGCAAAATCCGGAGGTATTCTACCACTATTGCCAATTTTTGCAGCCCTTGGTGCTCTCGGTAGCATTGCAGGGGGAAGTGGTGCGATAGCAAAGACAATTATCGATGCGAGGAATGCGAAAAAGAAATTGGAAGAAGATCATAGACATAATAAAGCTATGGAAGCTATTGGTAAAGGGCTGTACTTGCGTAAAAACGCCAAAGGAGGCTTTGGTTTATATTTAAAAAAACAAAAAAACTCCCAATGAAGCTACCCAATAGACCGTTGTACGATACCGAGTTGTTAGAGTATGTGAAATTCTTGAAGATACCACATTTTCGAGGCGTTTTCATGCGAGACAATTTGCCAAGCAGTGGTCCTCGTCAACGTGAAACTGCAATTCTAAATTTAGATGTGTCGAAGAATCAAGGCACTCATTGGGTAGCTTATAGAAAGATAAATGATGTCGTTGAGTATTTTGATTCATTTGGTTGTCTGAAACCACCGAAAGAACTTGTCCGATATCTGGGTAAAATCAAACTATACTACAACAACGATCAGTTTCAAAACTATAATCAGTTCAACTGTGGACATCTCTGCTTGAAGTTTTTGTACAATAATGGAAGCCGTTTTAGCATTCCTACATGGTGAGAAGAGGTTGCAAGACTTTACTGAAGATGAATTGAGAGAATTTCCAATCAAATATTTGATACAACTTGGTAGACCATGGGAATTGTTGAATATTTGGCATAAATTACCAAACGATTATCAGTGTAATTTCGATTTGAGAATACGTCTACCATGTTACATTCATTATAATAGGCCAGATGCTCAAACACATGTGGATGGACCTGTCAGTTCACAGTACGATTGTCACGGTTGTAATTATTTTTTGAAATGTAGAGGGACCGTAATCTATTAATAAATAATATGAGGTTAAGTTGATGATGGTTTTATTATAAATATTCCTGTACCACTGGTAATGTGATCAGTCATGTCTCAGCTGCTTACGCTGACTAGTACTACCAACGAGTTTTCTTTCACCCCTTCCACACCGATCATACTAGATCCCAGGAAAAGTTATTACATAGCTGTACTAGGCTTTCATACTTACCATTCCATACCAAACATCGATGGTGAAAAATTTTACTACTACGAAAATAATAATCGTTCAATATTGAAGGAAATCAAGCTGCCAACAGGTTGTTATGAGATTGAAAACATTGAAAGTTATATTCAGGAGCATTTGAATAATACAGATTTCTCATTGAAACCAAACAACAACACCTTAGAGTGTGAAATCTATAGTCGATTGCACGCCATCAGTTTCGAAAACGATAATAGTTTTGGAGAATTATTAGGATTTTCGAAAAGGATCTTGGAGCCTGGTATAGTGCACTCTTCAGATCGACCAGTGAATATTCTTAAAGTATCTAGCTTACATTTCGATTGCAACATTACCGAAGGAGCCTTCTACGGGAACAGACCAGCCCATACTATATTGAGCTTTCCCATTACAGTCGATCCTGGATACGCAATCAACGAACGCCCCAATACCCCCATCTATTTGCCTGTGAGAAGTAACTTGACAGAGATCACCAACATCAGTGTTAGAGTATTGGATCAAGATCTCGGACCTGTGAATTTTCGAGGAGAGAAAAGTACTTTGCACTTGGACTTGAAGGAACGTTGAATGGGTTTGGTAATTCAGCATAAAAGGGTGCCACCCACTTCAAACCTATCAGTATCATCGAGTTCTTCCAAGCGACGTGACCAGCTCTCCCCAGAAAATATTATTTTTCTCCAATCTGTTGGATTGAAAGTTAGAGATGGTAAAACGCAAGTACGTTCATTCTGAGCAATCACCGACAACATCTGCAGCATCGTTCAATCAAATAAGGATGAACCCAATTTTCGATATTTACCGTCGACCCCAATATGATGAAACTATCCGGAAGGAAGAGTATCGATCCTACATCCCGTACGTGAAATCATTCGATAACAATGATATGGTGGAGATTAATGTGAATCAAGCAGATTCATTTTTCGCAATGCATGAATCTTTGTTGGAAATCAAAGGAAAATTAGATATTGACGGAGCTGGTAACGTGTCATTGGCTCCCAATTGTGGAGCGTTTCTTTTCGATTCGTGCACTTATGTGCAGAGTGCCAGAGAGATAGAAGTGATCAGAGATCCTGGAATTGTTAGTACTGTACGAGGATTCCTCTGCTGTAAACCTGAGGACTCTAAACATTTGGCGACGGCTGGATGGACGTACCCCGAAAAACCGTTCCTGAATGCTGTGGATAAGTCGTTCAGTTTGTTGATACCTCTCAAGCACATTTTCAACGTATTCAATGACTACACTTCGATTGTCTACGGAAGACAAACGATTCGTCTAGTTCGAGCACGTGACGATAAAGATAGCGTAATTGTCAAGGAACTTACCAATACTGGTGTAACGACTGCTACGAAAGTCAAAGTTTTGATAGATAGTATGGTACTGAAGGTCAAGCATATATTTCCCAATGATGAAATCAAACTACAATTGATGCAACCCATCAAGAATGATACACCAATAATGATACCATTCAGAAAATGGAGTCTCAGCGAATTACCTGCGCTCACAAAAAGCGCAAAGAATGAAATTTGGGCAGTTAAAACCAGCGCCGCAGTGGAACGCCCACGTTACGTCATCGTTTGTTTCCAGAAGAATATACGCAATAAACTCGACAGTGATGTCACTACCTTTGATAACATTAACATATCTAGCATCAGACTATCATTGAATGGAGAATATTGGCCAAACGAAAGAATGCAGTTGGATTTCGATAGAAACGATTATGTCACTGCTTACTACAACTATACCAATTTCTACTCGAGCTATTCACATTCCACACAAGTTCATCCAATTTTGGACTACTCAGCATTCAGAGATCATGCATTATTCGTGATTGATTGCTCCAAGCAGGAAGATAGCATGAAATCATCGACAGTGGATATAAAGCTGGAGATTGAGTCTGCTAAAGGATTTCCTGCTGATACTAAGGCCTATTGCATCATCGTGCACGATTGTCTGCTAGAGTACTTCCCTCTGACGGAGGTTGTGAAGAGCATAATATAAGTGGTCGAGTACCGTTCGTGCTCGCCATTTCACCGTTGTCCATCATGAGAATCGCATTCGTTGACATTCAAGGTTTCACGCTCGATGGCGTCTTTCATCCGAAAGAATTGACCATTCAGATTGGTCGTCAAAGATCAAACTTTTTGTTCAAGCCTCCTACACCTTATGCTGACGTGAGCGGAAAAGATAAAAAAACTACACAATACTTGGAAAAATTTGTTCATGGAATATCATATCATTCTGGAGATATTGACTATAGTGAAATGAATGCCATTTTGGAGAAATATCTACTACATTCAGTTGAGTGCATTTATGTAAGAGGAAATCAGAAGGCTGACTTTTTGAAAACAAAGTGTGCTGAGCTTGCAGTGTATCCAACCATTTACGATGTGACGCTGTATGATGACTCATCATTGACTACGGAAAACTTTCAGCCCACCATTACGTATTGTCCTAACCACGCCAATGGAAAATTCATGTGCACCCAACGAAATGTTGATCAATTACATCAATGGTTTACATATGTTGTATTACCCAAGTAGAAAAGTATTGTATATTTTCCTCAATATATGTAGAAAAGTATTGTATATTTTCCTCAATATATGTATTATTATTCTAATTATTGAGTTTTATTGAAACACCTCGTATATCTGTTGAATTGTTTATTTTTCATGTACTACAAGACGATCTATACTTTTTCATAGTTTTTACGAAAAAATTAATTATTGAAATGATTATAGTTGCTAATATCAAATATAGTATCGAAAACATTTTATAAATTTCATTTAATATGTTGACATCTGTTGTTGTCTTCTTGAAAGGTGTAGCTTGCCATTCTCTTTCCTCTTGAGTTCCATCATTCAATAGGAATTTCATTTTGTAAAATGAGTTATTTTCTTGTGGTATCTCCTTGTAAAATACTGGTAGTCGTCCATTATTCACTACTTTATGTTTCATTATTGCCCATGACGATTGACTGCAGTTTTTTCTTTCATCGTTGAAGCATATCTTTGAAATCTTGATATCAGTGGGTACGTTTGTATAGAATACATCATTCAAAACGGCTGTCAGAATGATTAATGATAGTCGTGACATTTTTAGAATTATCTATATTAGTCACAGGTCTTCTACTCTCACAACTGAAAACTTTATCCCACAAACTCAGATACTCCAACTTCTTCAATACTCTAGTTTTCTCTTCGTAGAAAGTTATATCTCTACTCAACTGACGGACACGTTCACCGAATTCTTCTAGTTTCCTTCTGTACTCGTCGGAAGTCATTGTGATACTAACATGAATCTGCTTTCATCATTATATTTCAACTTTATGTCACTGAACCATAGAACTGACGTTCAACATTTGACATTTGACATTTGACATTTGATATTCGACATTGGATATTCGACATTTGACATTCGATATTTGATAGTTGGCTGCCAAACGTTAGATGTCAAACGCCTAACTTCAGGCAGCCACACCCCGTTATCCATCAAGTATTCACGTGGTGGTTCGAATTCTACTTTGGTAGGTACGTTATGGGATATCTTCAGATATTTTCGAACGTCTGGCATCAATGCCTTATTTTTTCAAACGTCTGGCAACAGTGTCAGTCGCTTTGTCGTCTCTTATCTTTGTAACGTCTCGCGAAATATTGTATCATGTTGAATCATCAATGGAATGCAGCGAACCTGACCTTGAATGCAATTATGTCTATTAATACACTGATGTTTATTGAATGAATAAGCCATTGTTCCTTTCCCTGCTCCATGGTGTGATATGTTGAGTCATCAATGGAATGCAGCGAACCTGACCTTGAATGCGATTATCTCTATTCATACACTGATGTATAATGAATGAATAAGCCATTGTTCGTTTCCCCTGCTCCCCGCTTACCGAGGTTGCTACGTTCTCTTATCTTTGGGACGGATCTGCTCGACTACGTCACGCTGAGCGATAACGTTGCATCGACATTGACTGCAATTAAATTATATAGTGGTCGTAGCTCTGTGGGAACGCATCGGACTTGTAATCCGGTGGTCTGGAGTTAAAATCCCGCCGATAGAAGGATTTTTTTAAATAAAATATGACGTCATGATGCGGAGCGCTAAGGGGGCGCAGTCTTATGGGGGGTCAAGGGGGTATAGCAAAAACCTAAGGGGGCTAAGGGGGTACAGCGAAGACCTGAGGGGGGCTAAGGGGGTACAGCGAAGGCCTAAGGGGGCTAAGGGGGTACAGCGAAGACCTGAGGGGGGCCAAGGGGGTACAGCGAAGGCCTAAGGGGGCCAAGGGGGTACAGCGAAGACCTGAGGGGGCTAAGGGGGTACAGCGAAGACCTGAGGGGGGCCAAGGGGGTACAGCGAAGACCTGAGGGGGGCCAAGGGGGTACCTGAAGGAGGGCAAAGGGGCCGATATCCCATGTTGCAAGCAGAATACATAACCTCAAAAATAACTTGAATTTCGCGCCAAAAAAGTATGACGGCTTCTGATTGGTCGGGTAGTCTATGGGACACTTGACAGTTGATACAGCGGCATGGAACACTTGACAGTAGACATATGACAGTTGACACATGACAGTTGACAGATGACATGACAGTTGACAGATGACATGACAGTTGACATGACAATTGACAGCTGCCCCATGGCGGCCATCTTGGATGACGTCATTGCCCCATGGCGGCCATCTTGGTCTGATAGCCCCCTAGGTACACTACTGGTTTATTTGGATATGGTTAAATTCATAATTTTCTCAACCATAAAATTCAAGCTTTTGGAGACTGTGGTTCGAACAAAGAATAACCCAAGACACCACAAATATATTTTGTGTATATTGAAACATATCATTTTCATAGTACACGGTGATATTGTTAAATAAATTGAACTGCTGTTGATTTTAGAGCAATTATATATTTATTCACAATTATCTAGTCTAATAATTTTAACGATTGCACGAAAAATAGTGTGTATGCCATGGCCGCGAAACTTTTCAACGACCTCAAGATTATCTTGCCTCGGCCGCAAGCGGCCTCGGCGATAACTGTTCTTTCGGTACGTTGAAAAGGAATTTCGCGGCCTAAGCATACAAACAAGGTGGATATAGGATGGTGAAACAGCTCTTCAATTGTTTCTGCGAAAAACTTGTAGACCGTTTGAGAAGGTACTAATATTTCCACGACTTGAAAGAAGATGGCGGTAAGATCGATTATCGAATAAGATTTCTGTTGCTTTCGTATTTCTGTGGTTCACATCTGACAGACGTGACTTGAAACGACATTAAAACAATAAATTTTCGATAAATCTTGAATGAATATTGATATTTTGACTCTTCTCAATCATTTTTCATCTAGAACAGATGAAACTGATAAAAAGATTACAGATGCAGAGTTTCTGTTTTACCGACACAAGGTATGTCGCCATCTCTGTTAATTTCAGGAAATATTACTACGGTATGAAATCAAGTAGGCAAAGGTCTACAGTTTATTCTAGTGCTTGTTAATAGGAAGCTGTTTCACCATCCTATATCCACCTTGCATACAAATAACTATAGAGAACTAGATTTTTATTTCGTCGAGTGAGTTGGCGTCTCAAGTAGACATAAAAAGTAAAGAAAGATGACTTCTTTCTGGATATTTTTCAAGAATTATTATTAATTAATATAATTAATATAATTAATATTGTTGTTCATTGTTCACAATCCCTTATACACTAAACGTATGTTTATGTTGTACTATTGTAGGCATCTCGAAAACGGTAAATGATAATATTTGAAGTTGGTAACATTAGTCAAAGCACAGCACATCGAAAGGACCATCATGCACATAGTATACGGGCAACTGGTCGAATTGTTTAAAAACGAAATATGATAGTCAGAGATAGTTAGTTTTGAAGATGAACGACATTAATGAACGACAGCGAATTTGTCAGAGTCTGATGAGCATAATAAATACTTGAAACCTCAATTATTTGAGGTTCTTGAAAATCGTTTGAAATGTTATCTAAGGGATTTTTGAGGTCACCGATCATAATTATGGGGTCAAAATTCACAATAAGATTGAAATATAAGGGTCAGTCAATATTTTTCCTTCTGAGTCCTGAAGATGGCAACTTAGTTACCCAATCTACATAGGTATTCAAAGAAGTTGTTTTTAGTATTGGGTTCGTTTTTTGTACTCAATCTATGATTTTTCAGTTGAATTAAATTAATTCTCATTCCAAAAAACATCAAATTTACCCTATTCGAGTATGTTTCATCTCGTGAAATCTAGATAATAATGACAATTTTAAATTTTTTCAATGTGGAATTTGTTGATTCAAACGATTTATCAACAATCACAATATTTACTAGGATGATCATTTGAGGCAATAATTTTCAATTACGAAAAATATTTCTTATTTCAAAGAAGGATTTAATTCAACCAACATTCATTTAGATGATTATTTGATTAAAATATACACCGATTTGAATGATTGTTTTCATAGTCCGAGCTGAAAGAGAATGAAACTCCATGTAAAATTCGTCTATCAAAATTTTGAATTGAAATAGGTAAAAGAAGAATCGACAACACACTGAAACAGTTTTTTATGATATTTTTGGCTGTCAGTTTTTGTTTTGGGAGAGTTTGATTACTGATATAGTTATTGTCTTATTCTGTATTTCGAAAATTATAGCCCAGTTATCAAATGTGTTCTATTATTGTCAATAGAATTAACAAAACCGATTCGAAATATTTATCCAGTGTTTCGTTCACCAGGCAAGTTACTGATTTGGACAGATGTGAGAAAATATTAGTGACACTTCAGCATCCATGATGGATTTTCCAGAACTTCTTCAATAATAGTGAAGTGGTAACATTATATTGATCGACTGGAATATTGAAGATATGAAGAATCTCGTACTAGTCATTTTCAGTGGTGAGTAAATTAGAGATTTGCTAAGTTATAGATATTTTCGTCCCTTGAGAAATTTCCTTACACAGGGTGAGGCACCCGAAACGAGACAGATCGAATATCTTGGAGGTCACCAATTTTAATAAAAAAATCACTTACAAAGTATAAGACACATCATAAAAATGACTATTTGCTAGCTGATTGCATCAATATTTATCAAAATTATTTGATCTCATCAACCTTGCTCGAGAAAAATAACTTTAAGAACCCCAGAGAATCATTCCATGAAAATCTGACGCACAAGTGTGAAACCCAGTTAACAGTTGAGCGATTTTGATTTTGAAAACATAGAGTTTTCACTGCCAGTATCACCAAATCTAAAATCGCTCTGAAGAAAACTGGGCCTAACTCTTTTGACTTTCATTTGAAAGTTCGATTGGACCAACCTCCGAATAATAAAAAATGCGTATCGAAATAGAGGCTATTTTCGACTAGCATTTGCGTTTCACAATGACTCCATTATACAACCAAAATAGAAAAACACTTTTCAAACACTTTTCAAACACACTTTGATGTCCCACCTACAATTTTTTATGGGACGAATAATACATGTTGTATCTGGACTCAACAATCATTATATATCTAGACGAAAATTGATCATTAAAAAAAATTAAACATAAAAATCTCAAAGAAAAACACTGTTAGGAACCAATATCCGATGTATATTTCTAGGACTCATGATTTACGAAATTAATTCTCTAATTTTCATTTAGTTTTCATACTAATCTTCAAGTACATAGGTGAGTACATCCGAAGTTAAAAAATCATCAAATTATAATACTATTCTTTGATGAAAGGGTTCTAATGACGGTGCCTCTTCCTGTATAAATATATAAAGTTATTCTTAGTATTTGAGTATCATTTGATGAGTTTCGTAGTTATTTTCCACAAATAATAAAGTTAAAAATCGTGGTAGAATATCGCAATTATAGTTACCTCATTTACTGTAAGAAATATGATGTAGATTATTTCTTGATGTACTGGTGAGATGTGAGATGAATATGATTAATTTCACACAATGGTGAATTATACCCAATGTTTTTCCTTATATAAGTAGAAACACACCGGGATTATCATATAAAAGATGCAAAAAACAATACCATACTACGGTTTGATGCTTTCATGCTCTCTGTGTAGCAGAAGGCCGAGACCTCATCAACTTGATGAAAACCATACCGGGGCTATTCTGGAAAATTGCCGGATTATATGAAGAACTGCATACCGCTTCGTTCTGCTGATTCTTCAAAATTTTGTTGAATCCCAATATCGTCGTTGAAAATTCACGATGAATTGTTGCAAATGAAAATGAAAGCTGCTTCCGTTAGTGAACACTCTAATCATCAACCATTGAAATATTCAGATCATCTTCAGTACGATTTTTAATACGACTTCTTCTTCATATTGTGTATACCTTCGATTCTACCTCGGATTCTACAGAAAAATATTTTCAAAGTAAAGTCGATGACAGATGGTGGACATCTCACAACATTGAGCAGAAGACGAAAAACTAATGCAACAGTTGAAGCAATAGAAGAATCGATTTGGAATGATGTGAAAAAGGTGTGATATTGTTGATATGATATAAATATTGATAAATAACTTCTCACCTCTGCCAATTGAGCAATTCTTCACGGGAACCAGCCGAATAGTGCTTCGGATGACACTTAAAAAGATGAGGTCCCCGTCTTCCTAACTCATACAAGTCCTAGACTTACGAGGGTTGCTTTGCAATTTAGTTTTGGTGGTTAAAATACTGTTCAAACCGGTTGCGAGTATGTCTACGAAAGCTGGAAACTTGTCTGTTATGGTGTATGATAGCTGTTTATGATTCATTAGAATTATTCAGATACTTCTGATATAAAATTTGACTTCGGAAAATTTTCTAGAGTTCGATATTTCCACTTGAAATTTCAACACAATGTAGCACTTGTATTAATTTATGAAATAGTGGTATGGAACTTCAGTTTTTGTTTATATGAATAGTTATTTTACTTGGTGTCCGAAGTCACCAGGGGAGGTGTGGTTATTTAGGACCTCGTTTGATTCTCATTCATGAAAGGAGAATGTATTTTTTTCATCTTGGGGAGAAGAGAGATGAAATCACATTATCTACAATGGAAAATGAATGACTTGTATCAACAAAAATAATTCAGACAAAAAACGGTTCGAGAAGAAAGTTTTCAATCCCAATGTAGTTCAAACAAGTAAATAACTCTCTAACGGAACATTTTGGCTGTAACAAAAGGAATGTACATAAAAAACTATGAGATGCTGAACATGATGGCTATAACGTTCTCCTAACATTAATCCTCGAAGAAATGCCAAGATCCATTTTCAGCTCAAAAAATACCACCATCGCGATATTTACACACTATTCTGGAATATCTAAATTAAATCATGAATATTTGTTGTCAGTGTTGCTACACACTTTATTGTGCCAACTTGTTACTACGAAATCAAAAAAGATGATGATGTAGGAATCGGATAAAAACATGTTCAAATCGTATTCCAATTCATGATGCTGAGTTTCATATTTCCATGATATCCTTTTTTTAATCTATATCTTCTAACAACAGATACCCATTCGCTCAGCGACATGAAGCCAATGAAAATGGCAATAATCATCCATCTGTGAAATAGCCTGGGAAATTGATAATGTAGGAATCGTTCAGTATTCATCGGAAACGGGGAAACATAACGTGTTGGTTGGGAATTAACATTTGAATGGTGAAGAATGATCATCGCTTTGGTTTCTATTATGTCATTATCATCAGCATGCAGTTATTTGTTAACCAGACACAACATTTGGTTTCGAGAGTGTAACAAATCGGTGACCCAGTTGACCAACTCTGCTCTAACGAGTTGTGAAAAGGATTCGTGATGCAGTCAAATTATGAAAGACTTTGGATACCTAAAATGAGAGTGAAATTTACATCCATCAACTTCAATAATCCAAACTCAACGTTCCTTAGATATAAATGACAAAACTTACCTGATAAACTTACTCAATGTTGGCCTGTACTTGAGAAAAAATATTCTTCTGTCAATAAAGTTTCTTGCTGTGGTTGCTTTTTCAGAATTACTTCCATGGCTATCATCTCACTAGCCGTTCATTAGGCTGCCATATGAGGACCAATCGATATGTAAAGTGTGTCCATTTGATGCCATCAGAAGTAAATTATGCAACAATTTGATATTCAGAGATATGTCTCAGGACATTTTTTATTTTTTGATCAGATATTACCAAATTAGTAACATTGTCTGCGTAGATTTCTGTTGTTCTGTTACAACGAATCGTCGAATCACCATGATGGCACTATCTAGTTAAAGTTTACTTGCTAGCCAATTTTGAATGGAGTTTCCTAACTCTCTAGCGTGTTAAGAGAACTCCATATATTTTTTCATTATGTAACCATGAGTTACAGTAAGCTTACCAAAATAGTAAGCGATCTAGCGAATGTTTCCATTCTTCAAAGTAATATGGGGCCATTTCTGAAACAATTGGCTGCTTTCAGAGTTTGACATAGTTAATAAGAATTCCAACAACTTCTTCCAGCTCTCTTCCGATGTTTGATCCAGTGTTTTTGCCGCAGTTTATTGGCAACGAACACAATATATGGTGATGCAAGACCAGTTTAGGGTTTCTTGGAATCAAAGATAATGGGATATTTCGCGTCATAATCAATATTCTCATTAATTTCAAATCCACCTCTCAACCGGAATATTCTAGCTTCATACAAGCATTGTGTCGAATCAAATAATCTGCTGAGCTGCTTTATTCGAATGATTCTATTCAAAAGATGAATCTCATATCGAGACTCTATGTGATTGAGTTTGTCGCAGCTTTACGATTACTGCTTCTCTTAATTCTTCTAGATGTAATTCATATTTTTGGTTATGTTCGATTACTAACGAGACATCAGTTTATACCAGGAAGAAAATGTTGATGAGTATAGTTTCTGATGAGTTTGAAATATTCTTAATACACACTGCTAGAAACAATCTTTTTCCATTCGGAAATACCTTCAGCTGAAAGTTGGTTGAAATAACAACTGGTCCTCAAGAATTCAGAAGAATTTGATTTGATTTTAATTTCAGTGATATTTCTAGTAGCTCATCTATATAAACCAGTATTATTTCAATTTCTGATTTAAGATTTATTGTCTGACTCAGTCTGAAGGCACGGAATGCTGTTTTTTCCATTAAAGTTACATAGGTGCAATAATGAAATGGAGGAAGGTTCAGCATTATCTCTAAGGCTGCAGTGGGGCACGTGTGCCAAAATTGTTACATTTTTGGCCACCATATCAATGAAGTATAGTTGACCTTGGGTATGATGATCGTTTGGTATGACCAATAGATAATTTTTTATATCAGACCCCATGTCTTGCTTAAGACTCTGCGGCATGTCCAGTTTGCCGCTATAGCTCTGGAAATAATGTTGTTGGCTGTTTCATGTCAGTTCTTGGTCGATTATTACGCCAAAATATTCAATTTTTTTTCAGAAATGAAGCTTTGAGTTCATTCATTCGCCTCTTGGTGAATGGAACCAGCACTGTGTTGCGTCCATTGTACGTTTTCCGGTCTTTGGTATGTACGCCACAACGGTCTCTCTCCTAGTTCGCGGTGTATAACCAATGATGAAGCTGGCCTTGAATAGCCTTTTCAAGGAAGGCTCTATTTTTTCAAGGCCATGTTGCAGTAAGGCGGGAAATATCCAGTCGTCTCCTAGTAACAGCTAGGCTTCTGCTGTATCTGTTGGGGTTGTGGACAACCCCTTCCAGGTGAACGCTTATCTGTTCGTTTTCTACAAATTTTCCAGAATCAGATATCTCCATAAGAACGCAGGTGAACACTGTAGCTTTCCTTAGGGTTATCAGTGTATCCACCGTTCGGCTTGTTGATCAGACCGATGCTGTTAGAGTGTTTGAAAACGTTGTGCTGGATACGGTGAATTCGTCTTCATCTTCTTCCTTTCGATTCTCTGAGTTTTTTCAAAACTATTCTATTCAAAAGTCTCCTGACTTTTTTTAGAAGTTTTGCTAATTCCAAATTCGATCAAGGTACATTTCTGGTAGTAGCCTTTTGTTTTTCGGGACAGCTGAGTACATATGCTTTCGCTTCAGCATTATTAAGTTGTCTTGACCGAGTTCTTCTATTGATTAGAAGGATGTTAGTTGATCCTCCGTGTGCCTTACGAGATGCTCTTTGTAAGCCACCCAGTTGGTTAACTTTGGTATCCTGTATCCATCGAAGCTTATCTCAAATATCTCCAGATCAAACCTCATGTGCTCATGGTCTGACATTCGAGAATCATCAGAGACATGCCAGTTGTGAATAAAGTTTGTAGTAAATGGATCCGCGAGAGTTGAATCGAGAACCTTTTCCTGATCGCACTTATGAAGGTGGATTTATTGATAATGTCGATATTGTTGGCCAACAAATATTCGAGAAGATACTAACCAGGTACATTTGTTTCTGTGCTTTCCCATTTCAAGTGGTAGGCATTTCCATCGCAGCACAGAATGGACTTCCTCTGGTGGAGGGTGCGTTGCGGAGTACCCTGAGCACCTACCTCAGTGGGCACTTCCACTATAGCGCTTGCCAAAACTTCAGTGATTAACTTTGGAACAGAAACATTTTCCATATTAGGTGCGAGCAATATGGATATGCTTGGGGTTTTTCGTAAGAAGTACAATAGAGTACAACTGAGTCCTTATATTCGTCTTATGTTCATCCAGGGCTCTTGAAGTAGCCCTATATCAATGTTGTATTCAAAAAATGTTGGAGGCATAGATCTTATAACGCTAGATCCGGTGCAGAGCAGCACCACGGAACATTGTCTATCTTTGAAATTGACATATGACACAGAACATAGAACAAACCTATATACACATAAACTAGTGAACTGAATATACTCCAGTGTACATCATAACAGATAGTAGGTAGTGTATGCGAAATCTACTAACGACGCATAAATTTGATCCTTATATGGCTCAAGATTTAGTCTGCTCAGGTGCAGGAATTTGTCATACCGAATAACATTTGGAGTGAGTTGATGTATATTCTCAAATGAAGTACTGGAGTCGTTGTACTCACAAGGTTGTCGCTCCTTTGACGAGTTCTACTCGGCGGCATTGCATTCACCCTTTATTACAGAAGCTTCATTATCGAAAAATGTCATGTCCACAATCTATCTTAGTGGAATATGTTCATTTGACTCTGGCTCCTCCTTATCTCTTCCTGAAATCTTTTCTCTCGTCCGAAAAACGATATTTTTTGGACTCGTTACGTGAATTACTATGAAACCACAGATATTAGCCTGACATTAGATAACTATCTGTTACACGAATTCTGATATGGAATCGCCAGAGTAAGCGGAACTCGCTCGCTTTTTCTCATTATTCCGTGAGATATGGCCTACGCGAGCCGACTCCTTTCTCCATAATGACTTTTCGCCTGCTCCACCGTCTAGACCCATCGAAGCGAAAGACTCGGGGCGTTTTTTTGTTTGTAATCCCGGCCAGAACGACACTTCCGGCAAGATAGCGGCGGCTTAATAAACACCTATGATATCGACCGGGGCCGTAAAACCTCTTTGAGCGACACTTTTTGCTGGTGTCAAAGGCTGACCCCGTTTGGCAGCAACAAGGAGAGTCACTGGAACGGGGTGATTTCGTAACATCTTACGAGAGAAAAAACTCACACGTTTTTATATCGAATATCTGGAAGAACAAAATGAAAGAGATACACAGTAAAAAAACTTGGGTGTAATTTCAATCAAATGGATTTCAGAGCAAACTCCGACGAATAAAACACCTCAATATCAAAGTTGTGCCTTTTTAATTATACATTTCACAATTGAGTGTTGAATGGTGTTATTTCCGATCTTAGTTGTGAACATGACACTAATGTAGTGAAGTTGAATGATTCTGAAACATGAAATAATAAGAAACACCAAATGGTTGAAATTTAATATTCTCAAAGGTGCTATCATTGACGTTAACGCATAAAATCACCTATTATATAAAATTAACACCAAGTTACACCATGTCATATTATGAAGGAATCGAGGCGCTGTATGAATCATCTAATTTGGTGGCAATAATCATTCGTTGAGAATTGCATCCTGAAAACACCAGATATGATATAAATTTATAAAAATATTGTATGTAGGCATCTGAATGGTGTGAATTTTATGCGCTCATCTGTTCGATCTCAGAACCTTAGAACTTTTGCCAATAGGTGGCACTGAAGTCCTTCCTATCGTACTTGATTTCAATATATATTATATATTAGATGATTTTGATATAGATCAGTTTCAATTGGCCTGAGCCCTAGCGCCACTGATCAAGATAAATGAGCCAAAACAGTTCGTCAACATCCGAATTGTCCCTAGATTCTTCTGGGTCTAGTTTATCATCATGTGAATTATTTCAATAGGTAATCCAACTTGTTAAAAAACACTGGAGGTGGTGAAGAAAAGTACTGGTTCGCATAAACACACTCTTGATATGGTGTTCATTCATACAATCAGAAAAGTATCGGCCTGTACCTGCTCAGTGTTTGAACGCACCGAAAAGAATTTCGTGGAGATAGGATTCAGCATCAGCAGTAGCATCCCACTGCGGTGTATAATCGCACTTTCGGAAATGCATTAAAAACACC
This sequence comes from Chrysomela aeneicollis, assembly GCA_029955515.1. Classification (NCBI taxonomy): domain Eukaryota; kingdom Metazoa; phylum Arthropoda; class Insecta; order Coleoptera; family Chrysomelidae; genus Chrysomela; species Chrysomela aeneicollis. Next base: position 2,940,270 of record JARUHQ010000018.1, on the reverse strand, counting down.
AATAAAGTGTTCATTCTGCTAAATTCAGCACCAACATTTGTGTTACTGACAACTGGGTTTGATTATCAAAAACACCTATGGGAAAGGATACATAACACCTAGAGTGGTGAATAATATGCCGGTGTTTACTGACATTAAAACAATCAGGACCTCAAGGGACACCATACGGTGTTAGCTGGTGTGAGATAGTGTATTTTTTTCACTGTGTAAAAGAATTATTGAAGATAATCAACAACAGTGATATAGCTTGGAAGTTCAAGAGGTTATATTGAAATGATATATCATTCTTCTGGATTGGTGGCCGATTGCGTTGAGGCGCTGGCATTTGTCCCCAGAGGGTTCGGGTCGAATCTCGGCGAGGCTATTCAACATTTTGATTTCTGTAGCTTCGTTTAGCGGGAGGAGATAGGTTACCAACCGAACATTCTTGGTATCTAGATTTCAATCCTTCGGGCTCCTCACGGTTACCAGCCGAGTATAGTGCTTCGGATGATACTTCAAAAGCTAAGGTCCCCGTCTTCCTAATTCACACAAGTCCTACTAGACTTACGAGGGTTGCTTTGCAACTAAGTTGGCGGTTAAGAACACTTGTCAAACACTTTTTTCTTCCTTTGGCTGAGATACTGCCAGGAAAAATACTGAAGAACCATTTCCCGAATTAATCAAAAATAGCAATCAGAGATAACAGTAGGTGAGTCCTAAGGACGTCCATTGGTTACTGCATCTCAACGGATATTTTCGATTTTTTATTTTCCAACTCACCGTAGTTGCTACGACCAGACCACCGAGGTATGTCTTTCATCAAGCAACTGAATGTCTACTTGTTAATGCTAAAAGTAGTTCCAGAACAACAACATAGTTGTATGATAAAAATTATATATTTTCAGGACTTTCTTTCCATGTTGACTATGATTTTCCTGCCTCTTTATTTTTGCTTTGCTTACTGCTGAATGTGGGTTTTTGTCAACTAATTTCTGCTTCACTGTAATAAGTTTCGACCTATTAATTTCAAGAAGATTACAGTTAATCCTATAGTAAGAACTAGATCGAGCTATTGGTAAATACAATTCTATATAAAAAAAGGATATTGAGAAGTGAGGACTAATGAGAACCTGCTGCTGCATTTCCAAAGAAATTACAAGTGAGTTAGTTGGTACATTTCAATGAATATCACTACTGAAGATATCTATATAGCCACTGAGGTATCAGTTGAAATTGTTTTAAAATTTTCCTTTCTGTGTAAACCTTCTGTATCAATATCCAGGGATATTGCTTGGTAGCACCTATTTGTTGTGATGATCTATTTCCTCGTTTCTCTTATTACTAATTTGGAATAACAACCTTCTCAGTTGACAAATAAACAATTCTTCCTTCCTACTGACCCCTGACGCTAGCCCTCTAGATATAAATATTGTTGATGTCATACTGTCAAAAATGTTCTGCTGAAATCATAATCCACATGAATGGAAATTTCATTTGTGAAGGCTACCATTTTGCATTTTCAAAACTAAGGTCATATAAAGGCTCCCTCATTTTGTAATAGGTACACACGGCACAACATTTTCAGTGGTATATGCTTTCACCTTAATCAAACATTCGGAATATTTCACAAAGTAGAAAATTGCTTGTACCTTAATGTCTGGTGGATGACAAAGAAGGAATATCATACGGATGAGACGACCGTAAAACTTTTATGCCTATTTCAATTTCATCCAATGTGTAATGTAGGTACCTATCCTGCTTGAATATTATCTAGCCTGCGTGTTCTAGGACCACTATTTCCAAAGTTTCTAATCCACTTTGTGCATTACGTGATACGCTAATGCAAACGGAATACTTGTTGAGTACGGTTCAAACTCTTCCAGTTTTGATAATATGCATACAGGCGTTATTTATATGGAATATAAATATTCCTACTAGAATAGTCACGATTGATGAGAAATATGAATGGCAGTAATGGCACAATGATAAACAAATACATATCTGCATAACTCCCCGTAAATAAAGGTGTTAGACATTCACAGAATAGAAATGTCAATCACATAATTATATTCCAGAGCCAACTTGAACGTGATTCAGCAATGTATATGCATCATCAGTATTTCTATCGAAATACGAGGTTATTAGATTGTAGAGGAGGGCCTATTGCCTATTGCCTATTGCCTATTGCCTATTGCCTATTGCCTATTGCCTATTGCCTATTGCCTATTGCCTATTGCCTATTGCCTATTGCCTATTGCCTATTGCCTATTGCCTATTGCCTATTGCCTATTGCCTATTGCCTATTGCCTATTGCCTATTGCCTATTGCCTATTGCCTATTGCCTATTGCCTATTGCCTATTGCCTATTGCCTATTGCCTATTGCCTATTGCCTATTGCCTATTGCCTATTGCCTATTGCCTATTGCCTATTGCCTATTGCCTATTGCCTATTGCCTATTGCCTATTGCCTATTGCCTATTGCCTATTGCCTATTGCCTATTGCCTATTGCCTATTGCCTATTGCCTATTGCCTATTGCCTATTGCCTATTGCCTATTGCCTATTGCCTATTGCCTATTGCCTATTGCCTATTGCCTATTGCCTATTGCCTATTGCCTATTGCCTATTGCCTATTGCCTATTGCCTATTGCCTATTGCCTATTGCCTATTGCCTATTGCCTATTGCCTATTGCCTATTGCCTATTGCCTATTGCCTATTGCCTATTGCCTATTGCCTATTGCCTATTGCCTATTGCCTATTGCCTATTGCCTATTGCCTATTGCCTATTGCCTATTGCCTATTGCCTATTGCCTATTGCCTATTGCCTATTGCCTATTGCCTATTGCCTATTGCCTATTGCCTATTGCCTATTGCCTATTGCCTATTGCCTATTGCCTATTGCCTATTGCCTATTGCCTATTGCCTATTGCCTATTGCCTATTGCCTATTGCCTATTGCCTATTGCCTATTGCCTATTGCCTATTGCCTATTGCCTATTGCCCATTGCTGGTTGATTGTTGCCTTATTACTTATGCAATTACTGCGAAGCGGTAACTGTCACTCTATGATTCGCGTATTTTCTTGAGGGGTTATCCAACTCAAGAAGCTGTTTAGCTGTCCTTGGTGGTATCGTTACTAGCCTTCTCGCTAGTCTGTCCTGGCACTTCATTCCAGTGGGATTTCATTTCATCTGATTTCCGGCGTCGAAACTCTTCGTTCAAGTGAGCTTTGAAAATTCCACAGAAAGTTTGTGGGTTGGAAAATTGTGAGTTTGTCTCTTCTTTGGCAAGGCATTCTGCTTTCTCTTTGTGTTCAACTCCCTCGTGACCGTGCGCCTTATACACGTGACTGATCAATCGAATGAAGCGAGATTTATTACAATAATGCATTTTTATTGTAGCGCTTCATTTTACTTGTTGTTTGCTGTCAGTTTTGAAAAGTGTTTGCTGTCAGTAGTCTCGGAGATTCTTTGCAGTCAGTTTAAACAAGAACAATTTCATAGTTGAATACATATAGATGAATAGAAGTACGACGCAGTTGTTTCAATCGACACCAGATATTGAAGGAAAGGTATAATGTACCTACAGAGATACTATCAGATATCAATGGTGTGGATTATATCATTAAAAAAAAACTCAATATCATACTATATAGGTGAAGTTCTTTTCAATTGTTAGATACATTATTTTCAATATTTTCGTAACAAGTGTTACTCATCCAAATAAGTATTGTATGATATTACATGAACATATTGAGTTGTGTTTTAATGAGAACGTAATATCTACCTGTCCTTTTTCAAGTATTATATGTATTTATTTCTCATTACATCTCTGCACTGCAGGAAAAAAAAACCTATAATCGATTTCCTGATATATATTATGTTCAATGAATGACGCAGAGAGTGAGTTGGTTTGATAGGGTTTTAGTTAATTATTTTCGAATAATTCAAACAACTCAGATTTTTCTTCCCATGCAAATTATATTCTTCTAAGATCGTAGCAAAGCGCATTCGACTGTTATGTCATCATGATATGACATAACAGTGGAAAGCGCTTTGCTACGATTTTAGGAAAATATAATTTGCATGAAAAAACAAATCTGAGTTGTTTGAATTACATTGATTTTCGAGATTATTTTCGATGGAACTTTCTCGGTGTCGACGATACAAAGTCCAATCTATCGAAAGTTCATATACAGTATGTCTCACTCTTCATGGAACCACCCCAGTATAACTTCCGTAATTTTCTGGGTAGAATGATGAAGCTCTCAGAAATGATATAAAAAGTCTTTCGGTTTATTTATACAAGTTCAACCTACTGCCTGCGTCACTTCTCACTTTTGATTATGCTTTCGATGGAATTCATACGTCATAAAAAATTTTCATAATTTTTTCGAATAAAACCTCCAAATTACAGGGGAAGATATTCAAAAAGCGATCTTGATGCTTCATGTTTGAGTGAAAATTACAAAAATGTACTCGTCATCTTCGTGCATATTTCGAGAAAAATATAGCTTGAGTTCATTCATTTGTGGAGATTTTATCAACAGTGTTTTTCAATGCTACTATTCGTGGGTTGGTGGTGGAGTGCGTTGAGGCGCTGTCATTTGTCCCCAGAGGTTCCCGTTTCAAATCCCGGCGCGGCTATTGAGAGTTTTAAGATTTCAATTCTTCGGACTCTCAACGATAACCAGCCGAGTTGTGCTTCGGATGACACTCAAAAAGCTATGGTCCCCGTATTCTTTACTCATACAAGTCTCAATGATACTTCGAGGGTTGCTTTGCAACTAAGTTGACGGTTAAAAAAATATTAGCAATTTGACTTGGATTCTCTTGAACATTTGGTCCAATTTTCCTTCTTGAAATCCCAATGACTTTGATCTATACTCTACTCTGAACTCCCGTATATCGGAAACCTCTCTATCTGGAAATCTCATCATTTAAAATTGTACCGCTAGATAACTATTCCAATGGCAAGTGATTTAAAGTAGGTGAACTTGGAACTTCAGTTTGTTTGTTATTGTTACTATTTATTCACAGTAATTAAACTAACACAATGTGTTTTTATTTACTTCACTATTATCACTATGCGAGCACTGATTTGACAATTAGAGATGATTGACAGTTTTTTGGTTACACTCAAGGCAGATATAGGATGGTGAAACAGCTTCCTATCAACAAGCACTAGAATAAACTGTAGACCTTTGCCTGCTTGATTTCATACCGTAGTAATATTTCCTGAAGTTATCAGAGATGGCGACATACCTTGTGTCGGTAAAACAGAAACTGTGCTTCTGTCATCTTTTTATCAGTTTCATCTGTTCTAGATGAAAAATGACCTAGAAGAGTCAAAATATCCATAATTATTCCAGATTCACTGAAAATATTGTGTTTTAATGTCGTTTCAAGTCACGTCTGTCAGATGCGAACCACAGAAATACGTAAGCAACAGACATCTTCTTCGATAATCGATCTTACCGCTACCTTCATTCAAGTAGCTGAAATATTACTACCTTCTCAAACGGTCTACAAGTTTTTCGCAGAAACAATTGAAGAGCTGTTTCACCATCCTATATCCACCTTGGTAACACTGTATATTGTGTTATCCTCGGTCTCGGTCATAGCTGACTTGACGATTTTTTTTATTAGAGGAGTATTTTCATATTTTATACATAACCAACGTAGGTGATCCATATCAGTGGAGGTGAGTATTATAGGAAAACTGGGGGTAAAACTTGCAGTCTATCTCTACCAAAATTATTCATTAGTCAGCAGACTTACATTAAAACGGACATGTTTCGAGGAATTAATTCCTCATCATCAGCTTATGAAAAGAAGCATAAATCAATGGTGAAAATTATTTAACAAGAAAATACAAAAATTATTTGAAACATTTGAGTGTCGCACTAAGTGCGAACCACTAGTGCTAGGGAATGTTGAAAATTAACATGATGAAATTAGCAATTTATATAAATCAAAAACTTGGGTCAGGGAACCATGTTAACCATTCAAAGGATGACATAAAAGTTTTATACAAAACTGATTATTGATCAATTACCGTCAACTTGTAATTCATCGTTGGATTGTTGTAGTGTTTTACGAGTCATTGATTTTGTTTTCTAATTCTTCGACATCGGATGAAAGATAGATTACACTGCATTGTTCAACCTCACAAATTATTTTCGAATTCTTGTTTTCAGTTTTGGCTCATCTCGGAACGGGAGTGAAGATAAACAACTTGGACGTTCCGAAAGTTGTTCAACATGGCCATCCCGTCACTTTGGACTGTGATTTCACGTTGGAGGAAAATGACCAGGAGCTGGTGATCAAATGGTTCTTCAATAAGACTCTGGTGTATCAATGGATACCTGGTAAGTCGAGCATTATGTAGTTCGTCCGGTTAGCACCAAAAATCTTCAGTTGAAAGAATAATTTTTTCTTGATGCTCTTCCTTGTCGTCTATCAAGTTTATCATTTTCGTTCCAATTATGGAACATCGTGTGTGCCAGTCGAATATTATGAAAGGGAATACCAAATATCTATCACGTCTTCGCATATTTCATTACACTGAAAAAATTATCGTTCGTAAATACAATGAATGCCAATCATTGATATTTTTTACATTGACACAAAGAAATATTCATTATTTTAATGAATAAATATTCATCAGTCGATAATCCTATTCATAGTTACAATAATTTTGAATTCATCAAAGAACAACGATAATATTCATTATATCAATGAATTTATTCATTCCGTTAATACATTTCATTCACTTATTCAATGATCACTTCATTGTGCCCATGAATATTTACATGGAACATTTCTGTTGTGATATGATGTACAGTTGTTTTCGAATATTTCATGAATTCGTTGTTTCAATGTTCACATATATTGTTCTCATGACTTAATACATTGTTTTAATGGATGTATACATTGATTTGATGTATACGTACATAAGTTGATGGAAGATTCATGAATCAATGTATCTCATTATTTTTGACTGGTGATACAATACATTGGTCTAATGGATACGAGCATTGGTACAATGTAACGTACATTAATTGATAAAAGTTTCATGATTCGATGTACCCCATTGTTCTCGACTAATAATTCAATACATTATTCCAATAGATGCGTTTATTGATTTGATGTACACGTACATCAGTTGATGAAATTACCATAAATTGATGTATTTCATCGGTTTCAACTAATAACTCATGTACATTATTTCAATGGATGCGTTAATTGATTTGATGTATGCGTACATCAGTTGAAGAAAGTTTCATTAAGCAATGTATCTCATTATTTTTGACTGATGATTTAATACATTGGTCTAATGGATACGAACATTGGTACAATGTAACGTACATTAATTGATAAAAGTTTCATGATTCGATGTACCCCATTGTTCTCGACTAATAATTCAATACATTATTCCAATAGATGCGTTTATTGATTTGATGTACACGTACATCAGTTGATGAAATTACCATAAATTGATGTATTTCATCGGTTTCAACTAATAACTCATGTACATTATTTCAATGGATGCGTTAATTGATTTGATGTATGCGTACATCAGTTGAAGAAAGTTTCATTAAGCAATGTATCTCATTATTTTTGACTGATGATTCAATACATTGGTCTAATGGATACGAACATTGGTTCAATTTACACGTACATTAATCGATAAAAGTTTCATGAGTCGATGTAGAAACAAGAATAGCTTCAAAATGAGAGCTACATTTATCTGTCAAGACTCAAGAGGATGGAAAGTGAAGGATAGAAAATGCTGAAGTAATGTGAACTTCCTACGACGACAGAGAATAATTGTCAAGAAGCAGTCAATTTTCTTGTTATAACAATATTTCAATAAACATCTAACTAAACTTCATGAACACTTGAATCATAATCGTGATTGAGATTCAATAGAAAAGCGCTAAGATTTCAAAAGTTTTATATAGAAGATATCTGTATCTGATATCGCCTTATCTTCTCTGTGATGTTCTTTCTAGAGAGATCAATGGAATCATAACTGTAGTATCACCAACCAGATGAACATCTCAGCTCTGGATATAACCTAGGAGTGCCAGCGTATCCTTGAGAGCTGAACTCAAAACATACTTCATGCGTAGGTCAACATATGTATGTTGTAGATCATGAAAAGCTCTTGACTGGGTGACACGAAACAAACAGCATAGTTGTGTGAAGTTGTTTTTGCAATGATAGGGTATTGGGGACTTCGTAGAAACAGTCATGCCTGTCATTATCATATTAAGCATTGTGATGGTCAACTTCTTGAAGAAAATATACAAGCATGAGTTCAGTTGTGTCATTTGTGTCACACTATGCAATATTCATTTCATAATTATCTAGACCTTCATTCACAGCATATTGACTGTACCTATTTTCAGAGCTGAAGGTGGTGCAAATTGTGGACCTGCAATAGATTGTTCATGTAGGTATACTCTGCTGACACATCACAATTCATGACTCGCTACTTGTAGCAACAAGTAGACTCGATTGATAAATGTGTTTTCGAGTGGATGATGGGGGTGAATACTGGAAATCGCTAGGTTATGTTTTTATGATATGAAGAGGGAGATACTTCAGACCCGTTGTAATAAACAGTGCAAAGATTCCAATGAAGCAAAATATCTAGGTTCAACCTAATAGAGTACAAACGTGTGCATGGCACTTCAGGAGGAGATCATCAGGTATAGGCAAAGCTACCAGGCGAAATCAGCAACCATTTATAAGACGAAGAAGAAAAACTGCCTTGACGTTTAACCACTCTTTATAAATACCATCCTAATGTAAATAATTGTTCGCATTGATTGCATGTGGTCAACACCAACCGAACCAACAACAAGAGAAAAATACAATCAGTCTCATAGCAAACGGCAGTGCAATATATGCCCGAAAGATTCTCAATCTGAAGGGACCTGAACAACAGTACAGTGTGTTCCATTTTCGACAATTTTGCACGATATCTTTTCTCTGGAGATAGAGAGTTGCGGTTTGTGGAACAAACATTGCCGAAAACAAAACTCTTATAGCTCGCTTCGTTTAAGCTTAAACTCGTTTTGTTGCTATAGAATAGTCAATCAAATCACTGGTTCCCTAGCAACTAAACCAAGTTCAGCTTAAACGGAGTTTTCCTACGACCACGTATGAAAACGTCAATAATCACACTGTTTTGTTATTCAGAAAGTAGCTCATATTACCATGGTATTGTTTATTTGAAAGAAAAAAAGTACAAGTGTTGATATGAAATTATCACAACTGTCGCCTGAATTGATATGGAAATATATATATATATATAGGTATATTGTGAAGGTACTCACTGTCAATGTGAGCGTTGTCAAACAAATTCATATTATATTCATTGAAATTTCTGTCTCGTTTTGAATTATACCGAGATGTCTTTATCTGTTAATTTCAATGTGTCTGATACATTTTGATTTCACTTCAAAACTGGAACTATTTAGATGTTGATGACAGCGGGTGAGATCATTCAAAAGAGTACGGCTACAGTTTTATGCGCGGCTTGCTGCTTGCATCAGTTTCATATCACAGTATCACCAAAGAGAAGATTCTTTGGTATCACAGATGTTTGCAAGAAGTCAAGGACGCACTAACTCGAGTAACTCGTACGCGCACTACGTACTTCTATGGTTCTGTATTCCTGGTTGCGTGATTACTGGCGCTAGAAGGCGTATGGTGTCAAGGTTGTTTATGTACGCTGGTGTCAATATCAATAAAAATTTTCCAAACTAAACTAACTCAATCAATCAGTAATTCACATAATGAGGAACTGTCGGAGAAGTATTCAAATATCATCTTGAATATGGAAATAAACAGTAATTATTGATATCGAAACAAAACCACCTGAAATTATAAAGACCGCTCAAATTTCACTTTTGACAATACTTCCGCGAAATGAAAGTATTCGGAGTCGTAGGAAAAATAGTGTACAAAACTGGTTGGGAAGTGCATTTCCTTCAATCGTTACGTTTCCGCACTCACCGCTACGCGGCTCGTGCTAAACGACTACTCGTGTGAAATATGTCACTTTCCACACTTGTTGTATACTAATATTCTCGTTTATAAAAGCGGCCTTTAGAGATACATGGCGAAATTGAAAAATTGTATCTCAGCTATCTTACAACTTATTGGGAAAGTAAAAAGTGTATTTTATACATATTCTCACGTAGAATTCAGTGGCATAGTTAGATTTTTGAAATGAGTTATAATGAATATCAGAACACAAATTATGTTTTTGAATGGAACGCCCTGTATATTTTTTAATATTTGAAATATAAATGCACTGAGCATACGAGCATGTGAATAAAATGAAATTTGGACTTTATTAATATCTTACTAGACAAAACCCAAGATTAGGAGAGTGTAAAATGAAGATTCTGACATTAAATTTATTTCAGAGTTAGGTTCTGTTCTCAGACGTTTATTCATACAATGGAAACGATGATGCATATGAGTTGAACAATTTCCAGTACACAGTCTAGTAATACTTAAAGAAATAAAAGAATGCGGCAATTCCTATGATTATCGCGCACAACTTGTTCAAGTCAATAGTACATAAGTACGTAAAATACCTTGAACAGTCCACTTTCCACTCTCCTAATGAAACTCAATTGTTGGAGGAACATACACGTTCCTTTTTAGGTACTTTCAGAATTCGGCAAGCCGCACCAAAACAGCACCACCCGGCTTCTGCTTCGCGCCTGCGCATCGTCCGAACTCCGTAGCACACGCGCATTCAGTCACGTACACCATAAAGTATATGGGAGTCATGGGCACATAATATTATGGGAAGAAGTTGTGCATTCTACAAGAGTGCGATAAAAAAATCGATACTTTTATTACTGTATTAAAGAGACTATATACTTACGGATGAAACACAGGAAGCAAAACTAGATAAACAACTACAGAAACACAAAGTAGATCAACATAATATAATATAATCTAATTTTCAACTTTGAGAATTACTTGTTCGAAATTGAATGGAAAACATTTTACTAGATAGGAAAACACCGAGAAAAACAGTAAGGGTCAGAACGCATTTTTTGAGGCATAAAAGTTTCATGGTCGAATAACCGACATTGGAAATAGGGGGATTCATTTGCTGAGTTGCAGATTGCCAAACGCAACGTGGTTTGAGTTCACTAGTCAGTAAGTGGAGGAAGAAGCAAATGGATATGGGGGTGGGAATAGTGAGCCAACCTAAGTTAAAAGTAGTCAAAATAATCGAATGATGATACCATAATCGTTATAATCTTTCGTAGGGTTAACCATAACACTTTCTAAGCTATTGAATAATTTTATAAGTAGTACTAACAATCTCTGATGATGAATTATGGAATATGATCTGGACTTGATATATTATCATTTTTTGTTTGAATATTTTTTGCCTTCGTGACTTCATCAATAGTTCTATTATTTATATCGATTGTAGGTATACGCAAAGATCAGCACATTCAACTTCATAGTTAACATTTGGATCTGGCTCTGAATAAAATACTTCTAAATAAGATCGCGAATGGCATTATAATATCTGAGGAATTTTCGTATTCGACATTAACATATATCTGAAATGATGTTTTTTTCGAATGAACATAATACCATAATTGTTTTGGATTATTATATATAATAATAATAATAATAATGTTTATTTACCAATAAGTACATAAATATGATGAACTTTACAAAAATATAATATATAGCAAACAAACGTGAAACCCATAGAACTCGAGGTTGTGCATGGGAATCTGGTAAGTATATATATAATATCGTGGAAATGGTATGTATTTGGTAGTTAAATATAAATATAATTATTCCTAATATACAAAATATAAGTACCTAAATTATTTTCTAACATTATAAACGGAATTTTAGTAATATAAATATAAATAGTTTCAAAATTTGAACGTAACTTTTGCTGACTATACTATATGCTAAATTGTAAAATTATTTGCAAACATTATTAACTGAAATGTAATATTCTAAATATAAATAGTTTCAAAATTTGAACACAGTTTTAGCTTACTATGCTAATTGCAATTCAGAAGAACATGAATATCATATCTCTGTATATTAAGGATATATGATTTTATTCTTTTTTTTATGAAATTGATAGAATTTATCATGATTATTTCTTTTTTTAGGTCTACTGGTAAATGGTTGAAAACTCTTTGGCATAAGTAATAGTGATTTCTCTGGCCAAGACATATATTGATTTCACAAGTGCTTTCCTATCATTATCATGTGCTATCAAATTTTAGACTCGACTAATGAAAGTCTTATGTCTTCTTCCAATCTTGCTGTGTGTCTTTCTGATTTTCTTGTAAGTAATTACTGTGTTTGTCTTCCTCAATTAAATCGATAATATCTATGTTGAATCATTCCGGATATTTTTGATGCTTTGATCAAATGTATTTAATGGTAATTATATAATGATCATCAACATTTGTATAATGAAAAAAAAGGAAAAACAAATCAAGTCGATGGTGAGTAAGAGGAATTCCGACCTTGGAAGGAGGTTACAATACCGGCGACCTTGAGATGATTGGCCTTGAAATGTATGACCTTGAAATGAGTCACCTTGAAAATTGTGACCTCGGGTGAGTGGCCTTGAAAAGTATGACCTTGACAGGAGTACCCTTAAAAATTTACCTAGTGCTGACTGACCTTCGGTTGAATGACCTTGAGGTGACTGACCAGGGTAGGTGGCCTTGGAAGGCATGACCTTGGGAGGTGAAGCAGCTAGCCGTGACATGTAACGCAGTGACACCAGCGCCACCACCGTCACGCTCCCTGGTGGAGAAAATAGGAAGCTTGGGCTGACGCTCTCTTTGTATGACTACTATCATCACTTTACGGGAAATGAAATGTTCAATGGTTTTCAATCGAAATCATTTTTTGATCCAAAAAAAATGTCGCTATTGTGAAGAATCAATAATCCCTAGCAAAATTCACATTTTTCGTATACAAATGCGAAAATTTTCAAATACACTTGGTGGATTGACATCATTACAGGAGCGCGTAACAGTATTATGCGTATGTTACCTCTAGAGTCAAGTAGGAAGGATGAAAGCACCTTCGATGCCATTTAGTGGAGGAAATTAATAGGTGTGTATCAGGATGTAAACATCCATACCTGCGACTAAGTCGAAAGCAACCTCTCACGCTTGCGCATATACAGGGTCGCTGATATGTATGGAAACGGTCGATTATCTCTTAAAGTGAGATCGCTAGCGAAAAATGTTATAGGATACTAAAGTTCGAGGGTTTTTCAAAATCTATCACATCAAATTAAGTATACATCAGGATTAGTCAAAAAGTCTTGAAAAAACAAAGTTACTTTTTCTTTAATTATTATTCCATATTTCAATTCTGCTAGAAATTCTGAACAATATAGCACAATATTTCCTAAATTCAACCGTTTCAGAGACATCAAATTTTGAAAATGACTAATAAATTACCCAGAAATGTTTTAGTCCATTAACTTTATAGTCCATGAAGTTACTTTTGAAAGTTTTCAGCTCCATAACAACGCCGCGTCGTTATTTTGTCTAACAGAGTGATGACCTTGACAACACATGTCAAAAATACATTTAGTGTGAATAATTTTCGCGCAAAAATTGCACGTTCAACTGATACTGAGCGTATTGCAATTTTTCTTAGGATACTATGATAGAAGACGAAGTTGTGAATTGAAATATGGAAAATTATAAAGGGTGTTCTATTAAATAAAAAGAAACTTTATTTATCCAAGTCTTATTGACTAATCCTGTATACTTAATTTTTATTTAGTGTGATAAATTTCGAAAAACCCTAAAATTTTTGTAACCTAACATTTTTCGAGCTATCTTACTTTAAGAGATATTCGACCGTTTCCATATATATCAGCGACCCTGTATAGAGAGTCGAAATCGTCACAACCCTATTGACTATTGCGACATCTCTCATCGCATATTCAAATGACGAATGACGAGGGTTTCTATAAAATTTATTCAATATCATAGGAAAAGGGAATTGAAAAGGGGACTAGAAATATCGTATTAATATATTTTGATAATCGTAAACTCATAACTTATGGGGCCCTAATGAAGCCTGATATAACAGCTACTGAATATTATTATCATAAAGTCAGCTACAATCAGTCACATTAATCATTTGATTGCATTGAACACTGATAGGTCGTTCGTTAATGTGCCGTATTCGCAGTTTTCTCTCTGGAGCGAAGCTTCCCTGAGCTCGCTTAAAATTTAAGCCAAGTTTATTCATTATGCACCGCATCACAACGATGAACCCCGCTTACGTCTCAAGTAATTGATGGTCCGGGATTTCAAATTCAAACTTTCGAGTTTTCGGTTTTAATTTGCGTATCTATAGTTATTCATAGCAAAATGAGTGAAACAGTTTGAGTTCAAAACTTCACTTCACAGCTCCATTTGTTGAGAATTATTTCACATAAATATGCACCCATAGTGATAGAGAGAATTCGAAAACCGGTGTGAAGATGGTAAAGACGTGAGAGCAGATCACAAATGATTTTAATGGTAATTCATCTACTGCGGTATTTTACGCAGTATGACTTCTTCGAAGAAATGGAGAATAGAAAAAAAGAGCTCAGGAAAACCTTGGCGGATGAAAAGAGGAATGTTCGTCTATCGTCTCACTGGCAGAAGCCTCCTTCCAAAAATAAAGAGGGATGATACTGACAACTTTTAATATCGAAAATCAATAAAAATACAGTGGTAGGTTTTAGAAACAAATTTGATGATGGAGATGATAACACTATTGTGTGTGTTAAGATCCTGATGAAGAAAATGAAGTTGAAATGTTGGAATACATAGTTGAAATGAAAGAGGTATAAACCACATAAAAGAAGAAAATGCTGTCATAATGAGAAAATGAAAATTAGAAATAGAAATATTAGAGACAGAGTTACTTTTGAAACAGAAAAATTGCGTATAGAGTAGGTATAGAGTATTCATATTAAAGAGAGTGAGAATATAGATATCAGTGATGGTATTATTTTTATGCTACATTTGATTATTGAAAAGAAATACATCATATTATCTCATCGTTTTTTTTATATATTTTCATTATTGATTCTCGGTTTGAAAACTAACGTAGTTGCAACAAGTAATTTAATATTTTGATAGAATGGGAATTCCTTCTTCCTCCATTATTGACTTTCATCATTGCTTTTTATTAAAAAATATTGAAACATTCAGTAGAAATCAAAAAAAGTTGGTTATAATGTCTACATAATCCTGGCTTGAAATATAAAGCCGCCGATTGTGGCCGCTAGGAGTTTAGCGAGCTTAAATGATTTTGTTGATACGGTGCATACAAATTCGTAACGTTAAGCGAGCTTAAGCCTTAAGCTTAGCTTAATAGCATACGGCAAATACGGCCGTTAGAATCAGTGACTTCAATAGCATTCCATAAGGCAAACCATATGGCCGAAGGTTCTCAAGAAGATCTTCGTTCGAAATGGTATAGATATGTGCAATGCTAAAGCCAGAGATTCCCTCAATTTATCAATTGACGTCACAATGTCCGTTGATATCTTGTGACTCAAGCCATATTGTAGCCAATGAAACGGAAGCAGGTCATTTTTTCTAATGCGACTTTGCTCTCACTTATGGAACTATTTGAAAACAGTGATCCGAACAAACAAATCTTTCTGAGAGCTTCACTGAGAGCAACTGACATAGATCATATAATACGATGAATTACGTATCTTTCTGACTATTTGAAACTACTGTACGTAATGATAAATGAGATGAGAAATGGTATCTTGCAGATGAATTTACCAAATCTTTAAATATATTCAAATGAATCATGAATCTCTTCACTAGATGGCATCGAAATTACTTTCGTCCTTCCCACCATGTACTACTTGAAATATATTTTACCATATGGTGCAGAATAAATTGAACACACTGGACAATGAACCGTTTTTATCCCTTCCTAGATGTTGGTTATTGAGGAGCAAGAATAACTTTCTGACTGAACTTCAGAATAATATATTTGACAACATGTTATACAATCTGACAATACTCTTTTTAACAAAATACAATATGTTCATAATATAACATAAACTGAACTTGAATCACCGCGTTGCTAAATTATATTCAACACCCCCTCTCAACGTGGATTGTTTTATAATTCCTAAAGTTTTTAAATGCTTTGTTAGAGTAGGGCTGCTGAGTGATTTTGTGAAAATATCTGCAATCATGTCTTGTGTTGGGATATAAGAAACATCTATTTCCTTACGATTGAAAACTTCTCTAATATAGTGGTAGCGAATGTCTATATGTTTTGTGCGAGTATGATACACAGGATTATGAATCAACTTTTGTGCTCCCTGATTATCACAATATAGTAACGTTGGTTCATTTAATTCAGTGGGAAATTCCAGCTCACGTAAAAAAGTTCGGAGATAAACAGCTTCCTTGGTTGCTTCAGACA
This sequence comes from Chrysomela aeneicollis, assembly GCA_029955515.1. Classification (NCBI taxonomy): domain Eukaryota; kingdom Metazoa; phylum Arthropoda; class Insecta; order Coleoptera; family Chrysomelidae; genus Chrysomela; species Chrysomela aeneicollis. Next base: position 2,923,778 of record JARUHQ010000018.1, on the reverse strand, counting down.
AAGCTACATATTCCGCTTCGGTGCTTGATAGAGAGACACACTTCTGCTTCCTAGCCTCCCAACTAATTGGACAATCGGACAAAATGAAAATGAAACCGCTGTAAGATCGTCTATCATTAAGATCTCCTCCCCAATCTGCATCCACAAATCCATGCATTGATTTTCCAGATTTTCGGAATGTCAGATTGAAATCTTGAGTTCCTTTCAAATATCTCAACAGTCGTTTCACTGCACACCAATGTGCTGTTCCTGGATCATTATTAAATTGACTGAGTGCACTGACGGGAAAAGATATGTCAGGTCTTGTGGTAGTTGCAAGGTATAAAGGGACCCAATAGCTTGTCGATAGGGTACATTCCTCATTTCATTTCTTTCTTCATCTGTTTTAGGATTCATATCTTTAGTCAGTTTGGTGTTAATATCCATTGGGGTAGTAACTGATTTACATTCCGTCATGTTGAATTTTTTCATGATGTCTGTGGTATATTTCTTCTGTGACATGACGACAGAATTTAAAGTCTTGCTTTGGTTGAATTCAATCCCAAGGCAATAATGTAGATACCCAAGATCCTTTATCTGAAATTCTGCAGCCAAATCTTCTTTCAATTTCACATAACTGTTAACGTCATTTGTCGCGATAATCAGATCGTCAACATATACTGCAATTACTAATATAGTGCCATGTTGTTTCAATATGTAGACACATTTATCACTTCCTAAAGGTTTCAGTCCTATAACAGTTTGAAAATAATTGTCTAGTTTCTTGTACCATTGTCTTCCCGACTGTTTTAAACCATAAAGGGATTTATTTAAGTGATAAACCTTTTCTTCTGAACCCAGTTGTACGAATGGTTCAGCTTGTTGCATGAAAATATCCTCTTCGAGTTCTCCATTAATATATGCCATAACAATATCCATTTGATACAGGGTTAGTCTCAACTCAACTGATAAAGAAAGAAGGATTCTTATGGAGCTCTGTCGTGTCACTGGTGAACTCGTCTCGTGAAAATCGACTCCCGGCTGCTGTGCGTAACCTTTTGCAACTAGACGTGCTTTTCTGCGCTCTATGGTTCCATCTGCTTTATATTTTGTTCTTAAAACCCATTTGTATCCAATAATTTTTCTATTTTCAGGTTTTTCCACTAAAGTCCATGCTCCACTTTTTACCAGGGCCTGGAATTCTTCATTCATCGCCTTTTTCCATTCTCTGGAGTTATCCCCAGTCAAAGCTTCTTCAAGAGTAGGATTACCTATTTCTTCGGATATCATTTGAATTTCTTCCATGTTTTGAATTTCGTCCATACTTTCTATCATTCACCGCGTTGCTAAATTATATTCAACACTAGATTTAGGAGGTGCTTGAATAGTGCGAATTTTCAAATTTCCCCTATACTTTTACCTTATACTCACCTAGAAACAGTAATCTGGTCAATTCAGACATAAAAATAGTGATCAAATAACAAAAATTCCCGGAAAGCAAAATATTGGTGGAGAGCTAGGGTTTACCATTACAAATAAAGTTTTGAAAATCCCCATCGATCCTATGTGTGCTACAAAAATTATTCGGGGTCAAAAGTCAAAATTTGCGGTTTTTTGGATTTTTTTTCGAAAACGGTGAGTTTAATCAAAAAATAACCTCACACCAAAGTTGTAGATCTTGAAATTCTTCACAAAAAAAGGTAGTCATTATAATTTTTTTCTTAAGAGTTACCATTCGTGAGACATCGCGATTCTAAGAGTCACATTATACATGATTACATTTCCACGCCACCTGTGAGATAGTGTCCTCGGCGCGTTTTTTTATCATGGTTTTTCCTGTAGGCCTACTTCACTATCATGACAATTTTAGGATAATTCAAGGGAACGATACCCGTCAAGTTCTATAGATATTACCTTATTATTGATATTGATTATTGATATTGCTATTGATCATTGGGTTATTTAATGTTTTTTATTTTTTTAGACATTTTAAGCACATTCATACTCTTGAAAGTCTACTTCAACATTCAAGTCTTCTTCGATTTCTTCTTCTTCCTCTTTCTCTCGCTAGCTGAGTCATAGGTCTCTTCATTGAAAAATCACAGGAATCTTCCTCTATTGTACTCAACTGGACAATTGAGCAAGACTGATCTTGGCAATTGATACACGCTGGAGAACACAGTTACCCGACTTTTTTACAGCCTCATTTGACATTACAAACTTTTTGCAATTGAAAAAAATAGTGTTGAGGAATTTTTCTGGATCAGGTGGGAGTAAAGTTTTAATCGGTTCCAGAGTATTATCGATCAATTTGCAACCCCAGTCTTCTGAGTTCAGTTGATTGCCTAAGCCATGTTTGAACTTGATAGTATACTCGAAACAAGTGTTGAATAGCAGATGCCGGTGTTGGAGGAAGACATGATAGTTTATTGTTTGAGGTTTGGAATCAATTTCTGTAAAGGTTCCTACTATTGCTATAATGAGGCACTATTGCTATATCTGATGACATAATATTCGTTCGTCCTATGGACGTTAATAAACAAATGATTCGTTCGACCTCAATATTCTTGAGTGAAAAATGTACGAACTTGCTGCGAAATTCAACGCAATTATAACGCTCATTAAATTCGAATTTCGTTTGAAGAGTCTCTCCATGTTTTCATCTCCCCAAAATCCATTAAGTGTTCGAAAAGAGGCAAAATACAATTAAAATTAAATTTGTCGCTCGTTTCAATACTTTCAAAAATGAATAATTAATCAAGGGCACAGTATGGATGACGTACAAAAATTAATTATTTCGCATAGCACCTACTGGAGGTTGTATAGAAAGTTGTATGACTATCAAATTGGAATTCTTATCGTATATTTATTGATTGGAATTTTGTAATTCAAATTCTGATTTCACTTACAGAGGAATGATAATCGGGCAGATAACGAAAAATAACGTACTCACTTACTGTGAATGTATACAATAAATGAATATTTTCTACAATTCTTGGGTTGATTGAGCTATTTTTTCTCAACGCCTGAATGTTCTCAGATGGAACAAGATGACTTTGGTTTTCATGTAACCCAAGAAAAAATATGCCAATGTAGTTAAATATGGCCATTCGATAGGTTCCCATCTACCAATAAATCCATTGGTTGAGAGATATATTTATTTGATGTAAATACACCCTTCAGATTTGAAGAGGTTAGAGGTTGAAAATCACTCACTCAAATTTCAATTTTGTATTGAAAAACGACGTTTAGCCTGTATACCCATTTGAATCCTGCAACTAAGTTGGCGATTAAAAACACTTTTCGAACATTTTGGAATATCCAACACTGTGATGAGGTTAATTGAGAGGTATATTTACAAAATAGATTCTTAATTGTCAAGTCTTTTCACCTAATAAGAAAATACATCACATATTCTGAATATCGTATAAAAATATGATCACTCAAACGTTTCAATGCCCCTCCTATAGAATATCCTAGTCATCGGTAATGATTAATATTCCAATGGTAGTAACATCAACCTGCCCAAGATCCTCTTGTTACCATATTGCAACTTGCTAACGAATTCAATGTTTTCATATATACCATATATAGGACAACTCCATTAAAAAAAAATGAAAATGCAATACTACATTATACTCTTGCTCTATCAACATGGAATAGCTTCATAGATACAAATCTACATATTTAGAAAAATGTCATTCCACGAATAATATACTATTTTAACCGCCAACTTAGTTGCAAACAGTTGCACAGCAACACTCGCAAGTCTAGCACTGGTATGAGTTAGGAGGACGAGGGACCTTTGCTTCTCAAGTGTCATCCGAAGCACTTCTCGGCTGGCTATCATTGAGAGTCCACGGGATTGAAATCTAGGTACCAAGAATGTTCGGTTGGTTACCTACGATACTATAGAAATAAATACTTTTATTTTTCACTTGATCGTTACTGCTTTATAATACCTTGGCAACGGTTGCTATTAACAGACCCATAACGCCCGGGGCGTTATGGAGGGCATTATGAATCATAACGCCCGCTAAAGGTTTTTTATGTAGTTCAATAAATTAATTACTCAGAAAAGTTTTATTTATAACTGTACATAAAAAAGGGACTAATTCACTTGTGCTCAGTTGCCGACCAGAACGCAGTAAATACTATGAGAAAAAATTTATGAAGTAAACAACGTCGTTTAAGATAATTTTTCGTGAAAAATAAAATCTTGTATGCACCACGAGCGTTACTAGATCCTAACGCCCATCGGGCAACATTCATCCCTCGGGCCAAAGGCCCTCGGGTGAATGTTACCCTCCGGGCGTTAGGATCTATATAACGCACTTGGTACATAAATAGCTATTATTTTTCACTTGATCGTTACTGCTTTATAATACCTTGGCAACGGTTGCTATTAACAGACCCATAACGCCCGGGGCGTTATGGAGGGCATTATGAATCATAACGCCCGCTAAATGTTTTAAATAAACAACCCTTAGCAACCTCTTCAATGTTTCCATGGCAATTGCATAGAAGCTCACTTGTGCTCAGTTGCCGACCAGAACGCAGTAAATACTATGAGAAAAAATTTATGAAGTAAACAACGTCGTTTAAGATAATTTTTTCGTGAAAAATAAAATCTTGTATGCACCACGAGCGTTACTAGATCCTTACGCCCGGAGGGTAACATTCACCCGAGGGCCTTTGGCCCGAGGGATGAATGTTGCCCGATGGGCGTTAGGATCTATATAACGCACTTGGTACATAAATAGCTATAATATCCAAGCCTTCGCACCCGGATTCTCCAGGCCATAAGTCAGCGACTCATATTACAGGTTGTCCCATGACTCGATATCCATAGCTTAAGGGCATATTCCTTGAACAATTCCAAGTCGAAAGTAACTTGAAAACTTTTGCCCAAAACTCTATTGTCGAGGAGTTATGAGCAATTTCGAGTTCAACGGTAAATCAATCTGGTAGGCTATGTAAGTAATTGTATTAGAAGTTATGGGCAAAATTCAATAGTAGAGAAATCTGGTAGGGCATGTAATTGTTCTGTCATATTGTTATGATGAAATTATAGTTTGACGTTGTTAAGAGTTGTTATTTGCAATGGCTACGTTTTCAAATCAAGAATATGATGCCTACCAGATTGATTCACTATGGAATTTGAAATTGCTCATAACTCCTCGATTATAGGGTTTTGGGCGAGAGTTTATAAGGCATTTTCGACTTGAGATTGTTCAAGGAATATGCCCTTAAGCCAAGAGACACCCTGTATAAATCAATTATTTGAGTGGGTTATACCAATAAAAAATCATCTATAAGACTGATCATCGATGTGAAAAGGTTACAAAATCTGTATGGACATTTAGTGAAAGAATTAATAAATGATTGAATTTATTTTATAATGTATGAATTCATGAATATCATTATTATAAACCAACGTTAACCTTGATGTTGCAGATGCAAGAAAGCGACCGCAAGGCCTGGGTATCCTCAAGGACATCCTGGATTTGGAGTACAAAGCCAGCGTAGACGCGAACAGCATCCACAGGGCGTTGCACATCCTGAAAGCCAGGCCAGACCTCTCTGGGGACTACACGTGTTCGGTATCCACCCTCCAGAGTGAAGATATCGAAACAAAAAGAATGCTCGTCCTTGGTGAGTGTTCTCAGACTCCGGTTGAACCAACGAGTTTTTTTTTGTTGTTGTCTGACTACTGTACTGTGAGGTTCTTTTTTGGTATTGAGTCTCACAAAGGGGCTTCAGGACTTAGATCTCTATTTGAGATAAAGCAGGTGCCTCTAGCGGTAATGTTGTGAAAGTGGTATGCTCCACTTCATTCCTGAAATGAGTTCATGGAAGGCTGAGGTAGGAGGTAGCTATTAGTGAATAATCTGTTAATCAAGGTCAGCGTGAGATTAAACCCTGAAGAAATGCGTTCCTAAGATACAACCTGGAATACAAGTACTTAACTCCAATATCGGTCACCATCATATAAAACTTCATACGCTGATAAAGTTAAAATATTTGGTGAATTTAGTGTTCAGTGTTAACATTGTACATTTTGTTGCTCACGAAATAATCTTAAGTGTTCCTTGTTGACATAAAAAATATATCTGCCGTTTCACTAATGTATAATTTATAAAACACGGATTATTTATATTCAACAGGGAGCTAAAATATTCGCAGAATAAACAGTAAGTTATATTAGGTTGCAAATATTATTTTTCTGGTACAGCTTCATATATACTTACCAATAATAAAAAAAATTAAAGGAAGACGTATTATCATTGTATTCAAATAAGAATATCAAACACGGTTTGAATGACTGGTAGACTACGAGCAGAAAACAACTAGTTTCAAGGCATATACCACGCAGAACATTGAATGATATTTACTCTTGGTATATACAACGATTCATACAGTGATGCAGATTGCACATGTTTCTTTCTTCCTGACACATGGCAAAGTTAACATCGAGACAGGCACGCCCATAGAAATCTTATTATATATATATAGACTTATCTATGGGCACGCCTAACAACCTACATACCAGTTTCGGGCTTATTGACGCTCAATAGTGGAGGGTTTAGTGAGTGTATATAATCTTTGGTATAGTCAACCGAGTATAAGTAGTATAGGTAGTATAGTAGGTATAGGTAGTGTGAGTGAAGGAAGGCATATCCTATGGGCAGGTGTCCAAATATGAAATTTCTAAAGAGAGGAAATAATTTATTACTGGATCCTCCAGTATCTGCCTTCAAATCTGATCCAAATTGAGAAAATTTACAAAGACAACTAGGCTAGTGGTCGAGTGTGTTGAATCGCTGGCTTATTATAGTCTAGAGGGCCCGGGTTCAAATCCCGCAGCGGCTATTGGAAATATTTGTTTATTTTCATAGTATCGTTTAGCAGAAGGAGAACATTCTTGGTACCTAGATAACAATACTTCGGACTCTCAACGATAACCAACCAAGTAGTGCTTCGGATGACACTTAAAAAGCTAAGGTCCACGTCTTCCTTACTCATACAAGTCTCAATGAGACTTCGAGGGTTGCTTTGCAACTAAGTTGACGGTTAAAACACTTTTCAAAAACATAAAAAACTAGATGTTACCTATCCAACGAAGTGTCTGGTTCTCTGATCACCGGTTTAATCTGTAGGTATGTTGGAAAAGTATTAAAATATCATCTCGAAGATCATGATATCTGAAATGGAATTGTTGTCTCGAAAATATATCAACATCAATATCCCCTTTCTTTCATGTCGAGAGGTCTGATTAAAAAAATAATGCCTCACTCAAAATGGATGCACATCACCACTTAAATGATGGTATAATCGTCATGAGAATGAACTTAACTTCGTCGATTTGAGAAAGCTATACTCTTCAAAACATATTTAACACGTCAACCTATTTATTCTATTCTGCGCAGCTGACGTTTGACCACTGCCAACTAAACCTATCCTTTTCACAGACGTAAATTTATGAACATGAAATTGAGACTAGCGCAGAAAAAAATATTTACTGTTAATGGTATATTCATACCCATGTTGATATTGTTTATTTTGCTCTTGTAGATGAAATCTCAATTAATAATAATAATACATTTATTATTTACCAGGTATACATGATACATGAATCATATTATAAAGAAGATATGCATAATGGTAAATAATAGGAGAACTGTTAGAGACCGAGTGGCCAATTCTTCCACAGTTTCCTCAAGAATACAAAGAAAAAATTATCTCAGCTAAGCAACATCACCTATTAAGAGAGAAAAACATATATAATTTTTCTAAAAATATTAATACTTAAATAAAACTTACTCAAAAATAATATATATGATATTAGTTATTGTCGAGAAAACAGAAATCGTTTGTACCAAGATTTGAATGACTCAAGTGAGAGAGAGAAATTCGGAACATCCATTATATCGCCGAAAAGTGAGACATTGTAGGAAAAGGACCGTCTGAATAATTGCTTTTTATGCTTAGGAGTCATTATCATATTCCTACGCCTCAAATTCAGATTATGTATGTCCGTTCGGAATGTAATCCTTCTGTATAAGTATTCGGGTATTTTACTCTTCAAAATTTTATAGTAGAAGCATGCCATATGATGTCTACGACGATTGAACATACTAAGCCATCTAGTGTCCCTCAATTTGTGCGAAATACGCTGTGGTCGTCTAATCCCATATATGGACATGAATTTTGCGCTTTCTGGATTCTTTTAGTATCAGTATTATCAATGCATGGACCGTAAACAACATCGCAATGATTGAAGTGAGAGAGTACTAAGCTATCACACAATTGAATTTGAAGTGTAGAGTTGAGAAAATGTCTGTGTCCATAGATCAGTTTCAAGGAAGTTTTTGGGTGATATGATATTTTAATCGTAGTTTGACATCCATAAATAGTCCAAGATTTTTGCAATTATTATCAAATTCAATTGTGTCGTTACCAATTTGAATATGTAAGGTATTCAGAGCTTCATTTCTCTGATTATCTGAACCAAATAGGAGAGCAACCGACTTTCTCGAATTGATTTTCAGTAAATGCTTGTTAGTTAAATCGTAAAGTTCATTCAAATCCGAATTAATGAAACCGTTGGCCTCAATTATATCACAAAATCTGAAAGAATAGTACAACTGCGTGTCATCAGCATAGAAATGATATTTGCAGTGTGACAAGGTCGAGCAAAAATTATTAGTATAAATGGTATACAACAAAGGACCTAGAATACTTCCCTGCGGAACTCCTTGTTGCAAATCTAGTGGATCAGATGTAATAGAGAGTTGAAGTGATCACAGAACGTAAGCCTTTACGTATACGTTATCGTAAAAAATATAACGTTAACGTTGTGATGTAAAATTGAGTTGAAGTCGTCCATCACGTAATAATCACATACGTCAACCTTCACATGTCCACTCAAATTTAATAATTTCAATTTTCGAATATTTTGACACAATATTTATGCTGTATTTGTCTCATTTGTTAATCATGATGAGATCATTCATCAAGATAGAGAAAATCCTAAACTTTTTGGCAGCCATTCGAGCCATTCGTGATTCATCGTCCCTCTCTCGGGATATTCCGGTTACGTGAGTTGCTTTTTCACGTGCCCGTTAAACAGCGTAGGATTGCGTACGCCCGTTATCCCATATTCGACGTTAACGTTATTACTCGAGAAATGCGCATGCGTAGATGTCAATTCGTAGGTTAACGTTAACGTTGATGGCACCACTTCAACTCTCTAATATTATTCAATTTTACCTGTTGCACTCTATCGGCTAAATAGGATAACATAAAAGAATAAGCTGATTCGCTGAAACCTATAAAGTGTAGAATGGCAGTCATAATTTTATGATTCATGGTGTCAAACGCCTTCGAATAGTCGAGCAGAATGAGAGCACACATTTCGTTATTGTCGAGTGCTTGGAAGATATCATCTGAAATTGCAGAAAGTGCTGTCGCGCAACTAAATAATAATAAATAACTAATTCTGACTCAAAGCTCGAATGACGCTTATAGCCGAAAGCGCCTTCTAGTTGAATTCATTTTTTATACATGGTAATGCACATTCATAACTTTTATTCAATTGATGAGAGTTTTCATATTCATAAAGATGTCAGCCAAGAACCAATGACGATGTCCTATTTCGTTGAAACACGGAAATTACAGGTAATCAGAGACGCTGTGATGTTGAACAGCTGGAGTTGGGAGACATGAAATGCATTGAACCTTCATAAAAAAAAAAACAATAATATAACCTGATGATGAAATATCACAAACACATATAATACACTTTAATAAGTTTTTCACGAAAAAATCACTATAGAACATTGAAAGGTAATATTTTATTTTACAGAAACCTTTCTTGCTTTTCAATACGTGTCAATCATTTGATATGATTATGATGTATGGAGCCCAACTCGTGCTTGAACTATTGAAACAATTGATGATGGTTATCGTTTCATTAGGTACCTACTTGTGCGAACTTCTATATATTATTCGGACATCACTTAATCGAAGGGCAACGAAACCTTATCCGATGTATAGAGATGAACTCGCGTACTGAAACATCAAAAACTGTTGATTGATTATGGTTCTTGGTTTTCTATATATATTCGAAACTTCAAGTAAAGACGACGTGATTGAATAGAGGCAGAACCCCGAATACTAATATATGGAGACCAACTCCTTCTTGAACACTTCTGATATTTATTGATAATGGCCATCAGTTCTGAATTATGTACAAAAAAAATTTCAAATCATTCATTCGTGCGTCATCTTGGAGCAGCAATCTTTTTTCAATAAATTTCGACACACAATTTTCAACCTCCAAACACACCACAATCAACCAATTTTGGAATCTAATTGGACCACATATAATCACGAAGCTTGGTCGCTATCACGAAGCCACCATCTTGATTATGAATGTTGACGAACAAAATAATAATATTCTGAGACCCCGAAATCCGCCACATGCAGATTTGTATCGAATCGGACAATAATCACGAAAATCATCGCTATTTTGGAGCCGCCATCTCGAATTAATTCATTCATTCCAGAACAAGAAAAGTATGAAAACACAAAAAATAGATGGTCTCGACCTGAAGTCTTCGTCAGACAAAATCCTACCAAAATAACAATTTCAATAATTTTCGAAGGGAAATAGATAGATTATTATAGATAGATCTTTATTGGCCACGTTACATATCCATACAATAGCAAGTCAGTGTTCCACCTTTCGGAACAAAAATTATATAATGTACAATGAATAAAAAAAAGAAGCCACACACAATATATATATTTACACCTACATACATATAATGGTCAATATCTTAAATTGTGTACACCCATACTGCACATCAATATTTTAAGATGTTCCATGGAGCTTTGAGAAATTTATGGATGGAATAAAAACAATATTTCAGTAATAGTGATTTACATTTTCTCTTCAATAACCCAAGTGGAAGTTGTTTCAAACTAGCCGGTAGCTTGTTGTATAAATGCAGTTTAGGTGCGAGTTATTCCTGGACATGTTCAGTCGATGAAAAGGTATTTTGATAAAATTCGCTGATCTAATATTACGATTATGAGATTCAAATACGTTCGAATAATTATTTCTGTTTTTATGATTATCTATCAAAGCATAGTAGACAAATTCAAATGAGCAAGATAAAGGCAAAATATCATATTTTTCGAAAATTGGCCTGCATTGATCATTGAAGTCCGCACCATCAATTATCCTCATTGTTTTCTTCTGTAGAGTGAAAATTTTCAGAGCCTGTCTCGAGTTTCCCCACAGAAGAATTCCATACGTGATCTGAGAATATATTAATGCAGAGTGTTGATGTTCACAACCTTTATTATAGTTGTCGTATCAAATAAATATAGCTCGATATACTTAGTTGTTCAATGTGCCTGGACCAGTTCAATTTATCATCCAAAACAACTCCAAGCAATGTGGAGATGCATCATTAGTAAACATCACTATATTGTTTGAAAAAAAATGAAAGAACAGATCATCGATGAAGATGATAAACAAAAGTGGTCCGAGCACTGACCCTTGTGGTACACCGTGTGAAACTGGCTTAGAACTAGAGTATCTGTGGTTTCCTGTTCGTGAGATACGATTTGAAAAATTTATATACCGTAGTGGGACAATTTCTGAATCAAGCAAACATGTGATACACAGTCGAAGGCCTTGTTTAGATCACACAGCGTGATGGCCGTTAGCTTGCTCTTCTCAAGGCCTTCCACAATTTTTTATATCGCATCTATATTGTGGAACATTTGCTCCTGAATCCAAATTGATTTTCGTGCAAGAGACCATATTTTTCTAAATACTTAGTTAGCTTACTCTTGACTATCTTCTCTATTGTATTTGGATGATACTGGAATTATTTGAATTGGTCTGTGATTTCCAGGAGATATCTTTCCTCCTGTTTTGAAAATAGGAATGACTTGATATTTCAAGAATATCTGGAAAAACTCCTTCAATAAAACATGTATTGATAATGTAGGTTGAGGGTGCTATCAAAAAGTCCCTAGTCTCCTTCATGATGTAAGAGTTCAGATTGTAAATGTCGTACGTTTTGGTATTTTTTAGAGATCTGATTGCGTCCTCAACCTCCACGGCAGTGACAAGGTCACGAAAAAAAGAATTGTTTGTATTTGGGGTTGGGACATTTTTCAAAAGTTGCCCAACCTCGGTATTGGTAATAGGGAGTGAATTTATCAAGTTATCTGCTATTGCGGCAATGTATAGTCTACAAAAACCTATGAACATCCCCTGCTTGTTGGTATGTGGAATTTCTTTCATAATTTATGATCTTTCAACTATCTCCAGCCTTGTTATCAGAGCTTGCAATGAAATTGTTATATGCATTTTTCTTGGTTTGATTGATAGTGTTCCTGTAATTTTTTTGTATCTATTGAAAATGGACATATCAGTTTCACTTTTAGTCACGTCATATACAATTTTTACCCAGATAATGTTTCTCCCATTTGCCTGAGCTCTTGATTAAACCATACGACGGGTTGTTTGTTCTGCTTATAGACCTATTATATGGTTCTGCTCCTCAACTATTTTAAGTGGAAAATGTTTGTTAACAAGAGTCTGGTAGTTTTGTAACATATTCTTCATTGGATCATTAGGATCTAAGTTTTTCTGATTGTAATAAATAGACCAGTCAACTTTACATTGTGAAGAGTTGATTTTTCCGATTAGTGGGTACCTCATGCGTTCTATTTATCACATATACAGTGATGAGTTTTCGAATATCTTTCATACATCTACGTGTTACCATACCTTTCTTCCTCACATAACAACCTCTATTGTATGGATTCAATGAGCACAATCAAATATTTCAGCTGGAATACAATAGTTAAATTAGCCCATCATTTCACGCTGCATTAAACGTATTTAATGGTCATTATAGTATTCAATATTCATATTCATCGATTTGAACATTATTAAAGTTAGGTAAATGATTTGGAATGTGGGTAATGCAATCTGGAAAACACTCATTTTATGAAATAGGGCATAATAAAATCATGATTAATTGATGTTTTCCGAGCTATTAGGGTTGGAGTAATTCATTAGGCTTGTTCAATATTGATGATGATAATAACGCTTCACCATAAAATGAACATTTTATTGATTAACCATTGGAATTAATTGCTCAGTTACACACCGAGTGTTCTAATCAAAAACTTCACTGGAAATATTTGATGTTTCATAACACAGTGAACAGTCGCGGTTAAATCAAATAAAACAACTTGAAAAAATGTAGATTATTCTGGAGTAGAGCTGAATTGAACAGAGGGATAACAAGGTTTGTGATGACCTATTTCTAAACATCATGCTCTCATCTTGTTTGACATACGAGTTTATTTATGCGAAATCACTGATTTTTTACTGATACTTATGCATTTCGTTTGAATGAACCATATTTGGAAATTATTGCAATATTGGAAAATTTCAATCTCACCCACTATCTGAAAGTTATGTTATGAAAGTTCTGTTTTATCTCCAAATACAACTGACATCGTGCAGAGGTATCGAAACACACTATACATTGTACCCAAAACCTAGCTCACATTGAAAATAATAAGCTCTGTTATCGGTATATTTCCAGACTTATCAACTCGAGACCTGCAGAAGCCTGCAGAGCTTCTCTTTATCAGAATTATTTTTTTCATCCCACGTAAAAGTTGTGGAACTAATCACCGGGTGAGGTTTATTAATTATATTAAACCCCCAACCTCCTAACTTTCAAGGAAAATTCCAATAATTCCTATTTCCTTTCCAAATCCCCTTCTGCACGATGTTCCACAAACAGTGAAGGAATCCCATTCGTAAAGCCAAGAGATAAAATTATCTGGTTAGGTTCTTGTGGTGGACTTAAAATAAATTCTGAATTGCTTCGAAACATGGCAAGGAAGGAAATTTAGAAAGAACGCTTGATTACAGCTTCAGAATTTTTTAATTAAAAATTTGTATCGATTTTATCTTCAACAATTATTTTGCTTTTCTCAATCCATATTGTTCGCCTGGAATAATGTTATAGGTTTGTCTACCAAGTGATATATATTGGATTTCTTTCAACTTTTGACTGCAAGAGACATGAACTTATAATATACGTGGATGAACATCGTGCAGCCAGTCAGAATTTGTCTTCAAAATTTGGATAGAGTGTAGTTTGGCAGGTCTCGAGCTTGACCATGAAGGGATATCATTGATATGATAAAATATGTTTAAACGACACCGTGAACAAGTTGAAATTACATAGGTGAAAAAAAATATAGTTTTATATATCATTTGCACAGCTTTACATATTACAATTTTCTAGTGATTTGTGGTTAAAGAAAAAGGTTGTAGGTGCCTCCATATATATGTAGTCAGAAACACTATAGAAACAATAAAATCTATCAGTGAGCTCATAATATATATGGGAAAGGTAGTATTTTGAAGAATTCGAAATAATGATTTCTATAATTAAGAGTAGCCATTGTCCTTATAGCTTTTTTTGTAGGATGAATGCTTTGTTTGAGTTGGCTGAGTCTCCCCACAGTATTTAACCATAATTGGGTAAGTGAAATAGTGAGAAATAGGCCATGATCATCGTTTCACTACTAGGTATAGGGTATTTTTGATGGGAAAATAGGTTGTCACCATCAAATTAGGCATTCTTGAAGAAAACACAAGACTCAATAATAGCAATGAACTCCATGCACAAAAATATCAGATCTCAATTTCAAAATTTCAGTCAAATCTTCAAAAGTATCAACCTGTGTCCGGCTTGTACCTTTGGCTCCCCTAGATGCTCGAGATGACCAGATGAGAAAGCAGCATGGAGTCTACTGTCATCCACAAAGCTGTGAACAGGATAGGATGTCACATCTAACAGGTATCGTTGATGTGTAGCAAAAACAAAGTTGAGGCCTAAACAGATCCTTGTGGAACACCGGTGTTGATAGTCATTCTATATCAGATGATACGCAATTAACGGCATAAACTACTACATGTGTGATCCATCCAGAAGAATGATTTTCAGTGAACGACACGATTTTATTACTTTCTGCAAGAAAAGAATGACATTGGAAGAGGAAAACCGGAAGTTTTCAATGAAGGCCTTAGCGGGAGGAGATAGGTGACCAACCGAACATTCTTGGTAGCTTGAATTCAATCCATCGGACTCTCACCAACTCAAACCAGCCGAGTAGTGCTTCGGATGACACTTAAAAAGCGAAGGTCCCCGTCTTCCTTACTCGTACAAGTCTCAATGAGACTTCGAGGGTTGCTTTGCAACTAAGCTGGCGGTTAAAAACACTCTCCAGACACTTTCAAATGGGAACAGTTTGGGCATTGATATGATCTTACCATGGCGTTACATATCTCTTTCGATGAGTCTATTGTTTGATTGCTGGTGTTCCTGGCTTCGATATATGTTGTTCTGGTCTCGAGGCATCGAGGTATACTGTTTGAGTCGAGGCGAAAGCCCTTGAACAGGGTTCATTGAACCATGGTTCACTAGTATGAGGTAGGTATGTAAGTTTCCATTCCTAGCGTAATGATCTCTGAGATATCTTAGACAGATTGCGTAGGAACATCGAATTGAAAGCATACTCTTGTCCGAGGACACTCGGAGAAAAACATGCGAATACCCTTCTAGCCGCGAAGTCGTAATGTCAAACTGTGCGTGGAGGTGCTAGGCTGGTTTTTGTGGTATCAGGGTGAAATACAACTCAATAAACACTTAGTTAAATCACAACGATATTCGCTTCACAAATCTCAATGTTCACAATACTAGCTTTCTTACTAACCGACTGTCCGTGCCGATCCGTTCCTTTTATATAGAAACAAGTTATTCATTCTCGTGAAATCTTGAATATTCAATGAAGTTCTCAATGATTACCGTTCATTCTAGAGAAACTGCGACGGATATGAGTCATCCGCTAATTGGTTCGACGGCGATCGCGAGGCCATAAATCACGACCAGTCAGGCCGCCGAGATAATGACTTCCGGTCTCATGAAAGCACGGTTCGTAACAATATCATATGATGTGAACTATTGAAAAGCACAAAGCATTTATGTTTCGAATATCGAAGAAAATACAGAGTATTTCATCTGAAAAAACTCAACTCATGTATAAATATTGACATGACAGCTCATAAGGAAAATTCGCATCAAATGGTTATGACAGATTCTATACACACAGCCTATCAAAAAATCATTTTCTTCATCACGCCCGTCAGTTTGAATTGGGCAATCTGAATCATCCTGCATATTTTATATCGAACTTTACCAATGCCTGCAGCGAAAAACAAATGTAGCGCGTTTGAATTCTTTATCCTTACGAACTTCGTAGAGGCTTTACTGCAATTAGCAAGAGCTTGTACGAATAAGAATTTATGGGTTCAGTTTCGATTTAATTAAGGAAATGTTTCAACTGGTTGCATTTAATTCCCAACGGTAGAACGATAAACAACACTGCCTGCCGCGATTTACATTTCAAGACAATAACGTACTAAACTCGTGGAAGGAAGCAGTATTTGCGGTTGGTGACCACCTAAAATTCATCGTTTCTTTATACGCTCACTCAGACATGTAAAGTTCTCATGAATATTTCTGTTCCATTAAAATTCCTGAAATGATGTAAGTTCCTAAATAAGTTTTATATGTGGAAAGTCCGCGTCTCACAGTTAAACTATTTGATCAATTTTGTTTGACGTGACGTCATGTCCCCCTATTTTTTCAAGAATTTATGAATACAAATAATATACAAAAATCATGGTATGTTGCGCACCCCTTCAGAGATTAGTGAGTAAGAAGAAACAAAAAATATGGACAAGGAGATGGCTCCAGAGAAAAAATATTAGTACAGGAATTCTACCAATCATTTTTCTAGAAATCAGGTTGATATATCCAAATAATTATCGAAACTACTTCAGTTCCCTATTGGACTGTGTTTGCAAAACTTTGAAAAAAAAAATGGAATATACTATATGTAGGTACTTATTATCGATTAAAAGGATGACACCTACCAATTATATGGCTGTGAGATTTACTAGCAATTCAATGCATCTGAAATCTTATCTCTCTTATATGGTAACCTTCTGATGTTTAAAGTTCTTTGCTTCTATAGAGATCTATTAGGAACGTTACTTGCTCCTCGGTCCGATTTCAAGTAGTATTTGTGTATTATCCAGTGTCAAAATGGGTTTAAAAGGAGGTTTTTTCATTGAGGCCTCACACCCCAACGTATTCTTTGATTTATAGCTGTTAATGTGTCACTTGCTACTCACACACTTTATGATCATGTTTATGAATTAAGAAACCAATAAATAACCCAAAAGTTATGCATTATGCATTAGAGAAGTTCCAATAGTTATGATTATGCATTGATGAAAAAGATATGCTTATACATCCGCTAAATCCGCCTTAAGTATTCGGTATCATCAAACAACCCTACCTTACTTTTTATCAAACAAGTAAAATATTTAGAACATGTTCTTATTTCAGTTGCTGTTTGATGTGACGTCATTGATGACATCATAATTCCATAGTTTGATCAAATAGTTCGACCGTGAGACACGGACTCAATATTTCACTCTGACGGAGAACATAACATAACATACAGGGTGAGTCAGAATGAGACCGACAAACTTCGGTGATTACACCTCAAAATAAGGCGAGGAATCCGTATACAGAGTTTCCCACTCACCCTGTATATTTACAAAAATAAATGGTTCAAATACATTAAAATTTTAGCGAAGAAACATAATCATCTCTTTCCTTAGATGAAACCGGTGTTATAAAATTTGGATCACAACCTAACTTCATAGGACTGCAACTTCTTGGTTCTTCCATCGCACCAATAATAAAAGTCTGGCACTATAATCTGACCAAAAAATTACCTTCACTGTAAACAACTTGAGATTATCAAAACATACACATAACGAACAATGAGGAGTTGGATAGTGTTTGAAAATATTGTTTAACCGCCAACTTAGTTGCGAAGCAACCCCTCGAAGTCTTGTTAAGACTTGTATATTAGGAAAACAGGGAGCTCAGCTCAGCACTCGACCACTAACCCAACTAGGTTAGGTTTCACATTATGTGAAGTCATGGTAGCGAACAATCAGGTCACTTTTATGAGGGTTCAAGGTTAAAAGGGAGTTGAAGGCAAAGAGAAAGCATGCTGCTCCAAAAAGGGGCAAATACACAATTTCTCAGCCCAGAACTATTCTGTGGACTCTTCAAGTCCCACTTTGAAGAAGAGATTCGACGTTGGGAAGCGGATGAAATAAAATCCCTCTAGAATAAAGTGCCAGGACAAAGACGAACGAAAAGGCTAATGAGCCAAGAAAAGCTAAACAGCTTCTTGAGTTAAACAAAAAAGACTTGATACTGGTAACGGGACTCCTCACTGGATACTGCCCTCTGAGATATCATCACCCCAAAAAGATGAGCGAAATAGAGAGTGATGCCACTACTGCGAGAACTTCGCTGAAAGTGCAGGAAATTTAATTCGCGAATGCCTAGCGCTCTTCTGCAAGGGGCGCAAGTTCCTGAAAGGAGCCTTCCTAATGGCCTTCGATGTCAGGAACCTAGGTCCCAGGAGACTGATAAACTCTGCACGAATTATTGGAACCCCGGGCCTTGAAGATGCACAAAAAATCTGATAGGTCGAGGTACACAGCCTTAACGACCCCTTCTACGAACTGCATTCTGGTCATAGTAAAAACCCATTGATGTATCAAGATATTGGTCCTATCTCACTTATGAAGGAGATAAATGTCCCTTTCATTTTTGCTTCTTCTGAAGATGTCAACTTGGTTTCCGAAATACTTATTTCCTTATTAAAAATGCTGTCGTATTATAATTTCATTTGTTGTAGATTTTGCCGTAGTTTCCTAAAGATTTCGTATAGATTGAGAGCATCTCATTTCACCCAAATCCCACCACCCCCAATTCTCATTACCGCCAATTCTCATTTCCTCGAAATACCATTTCACCCAAAAGTCGTACTTCCGAATATGCACGAACAATGCAGAGTTGCCATGTCTTTACGTATGAATGTATTCTCCCTTTCATTACATTTGTCCCAAAAACCACTGTTTATCATGTCGCCCAAAAATCACTATTTCTCATTTCACTCAAAAACCACTGTATCTCATTTGGCCCAAAAACTACAGTGTCTCATTTGGCCCAAAGACTACCGATTCCCCGTAGGACTGAAAACCAAATAAACCTATACACACGAAATTACGCGAGATTTTTGAAGACTCAAACTCATTCATCCTTCGATAACTTCCTTATTTCGAATAACAAAGTGTGAAAATAGTGTTTCCACAATCCGATCTCTAAGATGTAACTTCAATACTGATATTATGATTGAAGTATCGAAATATTTTTGTGTACAAAGACGAGAATATTTGATTTTCATGTAAAAGATTATTTTCTATCTCAGAACAAACCCTGTATAATGTAGGAGTGTGGGAAAAGCTCCAAGTATGATAATATTATGCAGTTTCATTACCAGACATTACATAATTATGCTTATATATTATTATGTTTCGTGAAACCCTGCAGAATCATCAGGTTGGCACTTCAAATGTAGATGTTCTCTCTCTGCTAATTATCCTCGGCATTTCATCAGGCCATTTGCTACAGAGTAACTCCATTTACTTCTTCATCTGTTGAAACAGAGATGTCTAGAGACGAATGGTGTGTATGATCTTGAAATGGGAAATAATGTCTCGATATTGCCTTCGTCAAGGTATCTTCAGAAGAATATGATGGAATAATGCCTAGTTGAGCACTATTTGTTGTGATTGTCAATCAATTCGATGCCTTGGTAGTATAGAAAATGTTCAGCTTATATCAAAACATGTTTCTCTCAGTAAACAGTAATATCAGAAAACTGTACGTAAACAATTCACTAATGAATATTGTTACGAAAGATTATTAGATTCGCTTCGTGATACTGTATTTTCTACTCGACTTTTTATTTGACAAGTAGATTGACGTTTCGAAATTTGAGATAATTGTACTTATAGTGTTTTCATCAGAATACAAATTATATTTTCTATTAAAAGAGTGATTCATTGAATTTCATTTGACAAATGTCACATTTGATTGATTTCTTATTTTGGTAGAAATTCTGGCCAGAACCCTTTACAATCAAGATTCAATATGTTTTATTAAATTTTTTAGTATATGTTTCTGGCCGGATAATATCTCGAAGATGAATCTAGTCGTAGGTACATTTGACTGCTCACACAGGTCTACCGCTCGATCGATATGAACTTATAGTAAACTCCTACCTTCTGCTCTGCATACGATTCTTATTTCTTCTCAACAAACCATCTCCTAGTGATTACCATGAATATATGTTTTCAAATAGTTACTGCCTCAATCAGAATAATTATTATTTCTTCTAGTATATATATGTGGGATCTGCTATTCCAATGTAATCGTTATTCTCTCAATTTTTAAGACTTATAATTTAAAGTATTTAAACCCAGTATTATATATATATATATATATATATTTCGTATTCCAAAAAACCCTTCTATATCTGTTCTTTTTATTCCCCTTATTTATTATTCTTCCTATCATTTTTTTTATTTTTTCTTGGCAACTCTTTCAAGATACCTTTGTTTTATTTTTATCGTACAGAGTGTTCAATTCATTAAATCATTAATACTAATAATGGACCGTTGCATGTGTATCCGAATTTTATAAACATTAGTAGAAAGTCATGATTGAATATCTATTCAGTAGGTAATTTAATAACTATCATGAATGTACAATATTATATAAATCAAAACATGAATTCAGTATTAATCAATATGTATGATCAGAGAAATATGAACAGAAGAAGCCACCTAAGCCGGGCTTGTGATATGAATCTTCTTCTGAGTAATATCTATATACCATTAATATACATATTGAAAATAATAAATGTTAGTGAATCTGATTTCAAACCTATATCAGAAGTACGAAGAGAGAGAAAACGAATATTATCAAAATATTGATATTAAAAAATAATGACGAAATGAATGTGATCTTATACTTGATTAATAATTGTTTAGAAAAGATTGCGGATGAGTTTTCACATAATGTTTTATAAATTTTTTTCGTGATTTTTGACTTCAGATATTTCTTTTGTCAAATATGTTGCAAATTTGATCTTCTTTTCGAATATGATGAAATAATCATACCGTTCCATTTGAAATTTCGGAGAAAAATTCAAAAAACTGTTAACTTCATAAAACACGCCCCCTAGAGAGGGTGGTAGGAACCAGAATGGCATGGATGGTTTTTCATTCTATCCACCAAACCTATTTGACATGGGTATACTTTTCAGTTTTTTCCAAAATTCAAATACAGAAAACGATGGAATTTGTCTTCTCGCACATCTTTTTTTTAATAATACCTCAAGGCCCAGTATTGGGTCCACTTCTCTTCATAATCTACATTAATGATCTTTTTTTCCACCTTTTTCCCAATAAAATTGTTATGTATGCTGATGATGCTACTTTGATTAACCAGAATAAAGACCTGTCTACTCTTGAATACATTGAAACTGAGGTAAAAAATATAGCAGATCATTGGTATAGAAATAATCTTCTCTCCCTGAATGAAAATAAAACCAAAAAATTGAACTTTTTCACAAGTCATACACTTTCTAATGGTGATACTGCTAATCTATTGGGAATAACTCTGGATGATAATCTAAACTGGTCGGCACACATCGACGACCTGTGCAAAAAAATATCAAAATTCGTTTACGTGCTACGTCAATTAAAAAAAATTGCAAATGAAGACACACTATTGAGAATACAAATTATATTTTCTATTAAAAGAGTGATTCATTGACACAAAGTTTTGGTCCTTCGAGCTGGATAAGTCAGAATTCACATCAAGAGAGTTAGATAGATAGATAGATAGATTTTTTATTTGACTACGTTACATAAATTCAATTCACATTTGTAGCAGGTCATGGATCGCGAATTCTTGTATAGATATAAAAACAGTATTATATACATACATAGGAGTCACATTCAGAACATACACATACATATAATATAAAAAGTAGCGAATAGTTCAATAGAGGATGTGCTAATGAGCAAATCTGTGGGTATAAATCCTAAAAATATATGAGGACAAATAAAGTAGCTATATATCACTTGCCATGAATTCCTCCACTGAGTAGAAACAGTGGTGAAGGCAGATTTTTTTGACTGTTGTTTTGTACTGTATATGATTCAGGTTTCTGATTTCGTTCGGTAACTTATTATATAGCATGATGTTAGCAGAATTTTTAGCTGATTTGTACAGACGATGTCTAGGTTCCCTGAGGTTATTTCTGTTTCTAGTGTTATAGCAATGATACTCAGAATAAGTTGGATAGATATTTTTGTTTTTGTGTATGTGCAATAAAGACTGATATATATATAGAGTAGGTAAGGGCATAATTCTGTACTGGCCAAATAGCGGCTGGCAGTGATTCCTGTATCCTGCATTAGCTATTATTCTGATGGCTCTCTTTTGAATGATGAATGCCTTTTTAGAGGCTGGTGAATTTCCCCATAAAATGACACCATAAATTAGGTTTGATTGTATAAGACCGTGAAAAGCACTCAATAGTGTGTCTTCATTTGCAAATTTTTTTAATTGACGTAGCACGTAAACGAATTTTGATATTTTTTTGCACAGGTCGTCGATGTGTGCCGACCAGTTTAGATTATCATCCAGAGTTATTCCCAATAGATTAGCAGTATCACCATTAGAAAGTGTATGACTTGTGAAAAAGTTCAATTTTTTGGTTTTATTTTCATTCAGGGAGAGAAGATTATTTCTATACTAATGATCTGCTATATTTTTTACCTCAGTTTCAATGTATTCAAGAGTGGACAGGTCTTTATTCTGGTTAATCAAAGTAGCATCATCAGCATACATAACAATTTTATTGGGAAAAAGGTGGAAAAAAAGATCATTAATGTAGATTATGAAGAGAAGTGGACCCAATACTGAGCCTTGAGGTATCATTAAAAAAAAGATGTGCGAGAAGACAAATTCCATCGTTTTCTGTATTTGAATTTTGGAAAAAACTGAAAAGTATACCCATGTCAAATAGGTTTGGTGGATAGAATGAAAAACCATCCATGCCATTCTGGTTCCTACCACCCTCTCTAGGGGGCGTGTTTTATGAAGTTAACAGTTTTTTGAATTTTTCTCCGAAATTTCAAATGGAACGGTATGATTATTTCATCATATTCGAAAAGAAGATCAAATTTGCAACATATTTGACAAAAGAAATATCTGAAGTCAGAAATCACGAAAAAAATGTATAAAACATTATGTGAAAACTCACCCGTAATCTTTTCTAAAAAATTATTAATCAAGTATAAGATCACATTCATTTCGTCATTAATTTTTAATATCAATATTTTGATAATATTCGTTTTCTCTCTCTTCGTACTTCTGATATAGGTTTGAAATCAGATTCACTAACATTTATTATTTTCAATATGTATATTAATGGTATATAGATATTACTCAGAAGAAGATTCACATCACAAGTCGATGTTGTACCCACCAAGAAAAAAACATAAGTAGGTTTTTTCAAAATAAAAAATATATATATTCTCAATTGAGAGATTGATGCAATGCATGAATTTCATCCCTAAATTCAACCTCTTCTCGAATGATACTTGCAACCTTTGAATTTGTGAATGCATGGGAAGTAGTGGCTGATTTGACAATGATAAATCGTATATACGCGTATGAAAATCAAGAGAAAAGAAAGTTCAAATTGACGCTTTATGTTTCACATTCTGGTGCCCAATCAATTGCCTGGATCATGAACTATCGCGAAACATCAACGTATTCAGGACTTCAGGAGACCGAAAGATATAAAAATGCAAGAAAAAGGCGGAGGTCACAAGCATGTTGAGAAAATGTGTCCCATCTTCTCGCAAAATATATTCGATAGAAAGTAAATAACCGATTTTCGATTATTTTTATAATTCACCAAGTGAAGGTGAAAATGCATAATCGAATTCGCAACTACCCGACATCTGAAAATGCTTATCGAATGCTCCATAATCAGAAATAAATTATATCACCTGCAGTTCCTATTCAGATAAACAATTGGGTACCTAATCGAGAGATGGTACTCCTTACCAACAACCGCAAATAATCTACCTAAATATAACAAATATCTCACATGACAATTACCAATTGAACACAAGAATGGAACTCTGATTGATTGTCCCCAGTGATATTCAGTGAACTTCACAATATCAACATTATGTTGATATCCATTATAAAATGAAAAATTAATTTACATATTCGAAAGCGATAGTAGACATTCCATTCTGGTATTCATCAACGTGAAATGGAATGGCTATTCGCGATGTAAATGGTAATTCGCGAATTCAACGTCCACGAAAGTTTTATTGGATTTCATTTCGATATTTGCACTATCGTTTCATGGATGTTTAATGTTCTTTCCGTTATCCATTTCCCTGGCTCTGATGCTGCAGTTGCTGCTAAAACTCGATACTCATTCAATGCAACCGGCACTTAGGTGACCGGTTTCGGGCTTATTGGTCATCATCAGAGCAGGAAAGTTACCGAGTAGAGTATTGTCGCGTGTTAGAAGGGATGTTGCTATAGGCAGTGTGATTTTTTAATTATATCAGAAACTTTAAAAAAATACAGGTAATTTCGTTCTCCTCACAACCAGTATAACAATGAAGGTTGAGACCTTTCCTCATCATATTTCTGATGATGAATAACAGGATTAAACAGCTTTTGTGGACAAAAATCAATTCACTCTAACCAATACAATTCGAATAAGGGAAGTAATGAGTGCAACGCATCTTTGGGAAGGTAATTCAATATCACAGTATATTAGAATTACAAGAATGCTTTTATTCGGTAGCTTAAATATTTATCTGTTTCAACTCTGGTGGATAGGTCGATGTCTGGAAGATGAAAGTACAAAGAACATCACAAAAGTTTGTGCGAAACCATGTAAAACGTAATTGTGGTTGTTTCTTTCAGAATTGTTTATATTGAAGAACTTTCACAAGATTAATGTCCTTCACGCTATCCAGAATATACATTTCTTGAAACCCTATAAATTGACTATCAGAAAAGCAGGAATGCATCAACCACCTGATATACAAACAGTCTTTGTTGCCGACTATTTCTATGTTATTTACATTATCAAAAATAATAGAGAAATTAGTGGACAAACGAATAATGTTATTTTTGAATAAGCATAGTTCTATAAATCCTGTCCAATTTGGATTTCAGAGCGGAAAGAGTACAAATGATGCCATGTATAATCTCTTAGAACATGTATATCTGAATCTTAATGATAGGGAAGCAGCTGCGGCAGTTTTTTGCGATCTGACGAAGGCGTTTGACTGCGTCAACCACAAAATTCTGATTCAAAAATTAGAAATATATGGGTTTAGGGACATAGCTTTAAAATGGTTTGAGTCATATTTATTAGGAAGAACTCAAAGCGTATCCATCCATGATAGCGTATCTTGTGAATTGGAAGTTAAATGGGGAGTGCCTCAAGGGTCTGTTCTTGGCCCGGTTCTGTTTCTGCTTTATATTAATGACCTAGCCACAATTGATATTGAGGGAAAGTTCACACAGTTTGCAGATGACACGACAATACTGTGGCACAATCGGAATAGCTCTGAAATGCAGCATATTATTGAATGTGACATAAAGAAAGTCAAAGAATTGTGTGATTCCAATATGCTTTCCTTCAATATTTCAAAAACCAATATCCTGACGTTTAATTGTAACCTGCTCCAAGAACTTCACATTGGTAATCAAGTCATTAGTAACAAGACGGTGACAAGATTCCTCAGGTTACAGATTGATGAGAGACTTAAGTTTGAAGTCCATATTAACAAGTTGAGGAAGAAGCCTCTGGTTGCTTTGCAGTTAAAATAACTTCATGGGAACTGGGTAGGGAAATGGCTAAAATCGTATATTTTGCTCTCATTGATTCTCATCTGAGATATGGTATTTGTTTTTGGGGGTCATGCAGTCAATCTTTGTTTGACATGCTTTTTGTGTTGCAAAAAAGAGCAGTGAGGTACATATGTCAGGCTAAATTCCTAGATTCTTGCAAACCTTTATTTATTAGAAATAAGATCTTACCCCTGGCATGTATTTTTATTCTAGAATCAGTGTGTCTTATTCATAGAAAATGTCATAATGAAAATTCTAGAAGGACTCGTTACTATAATACAAGACAAACTATGGATTTAATTATGCCAATTCCATCTTCAACACAGGTCAAAAACTCATTCTTATACAATGGAAAAAATGTATTCAATCATTTACCTGACGAGATCAAGAATATTTCAGATTCAAAAAAATTCAAATGTGCTGTGAAAAAAAAATTATTACAGAAAGCATACTATTCAGTAGAGGAATTTTATTGAGACAACTTTTAACACACATGTACTAGAACTCTTATTTTACCTAAATACATAAAAAAATATATGCAAAAATATGTGTTCCTAGTTTTATGTTTATGTTATTTTTATAATTGATGTACCTATTTATTTTATTACCAGAATGTTTGAAATTTCATGTGTTATCTGTTTTATAATAATTGTTTGTATTTGTTACCAGAATGTTTTACAAATTCAGGTGATTTATGTTTTATTTTCTTATTTACGATGACTTTGTCAATGAGAATATCATTTCTTCTGACAATAAAGTATTTTTGATTTGATTTGATTTGACTTATATTATCTATCACATAGATTAAATATCAGTTGAAAACTACTTTTGTCTGAAAAATACTTGGCTGGTGAATAAAATATGCAGTTGATAATTTTAGCGCCAGTGTTACACCTGCATTAGTATAAATTAGAAGATGTATGTACTTTCATTTTACCAAAGATTGCATGGCAGTAGCATTAGAGTGTTCCCATTGAAGTTAGGATCGGATGAAGTTAACTTCAATTGTAAAATAATGTTCATTGTTTGAGCAAAATATCTTTAACGAATTGAATATCATCCTTCTTATATTTTATCTTTATTATTTTTTTCCCAATTTCATGGGACATATAGACTAGATTGATTTTTATCGTCTTTTTAGTTGAGTTGGCAAACGTCTATCGTATTTTGGTAGTGGTCTGATTTGTGTTCCTGTTTTCCATTCAACGAATTATCTTCTTCAGAAGAACAGAAATAGAAGGTTCAGGCGATTATATTATATTATAAAATCGAAGAACGTCCGAAGTGCATTGGGAAATTACCGGAATGTTGTTATTAGATGGATAATGCTTGATGAAAATGTCACATAAAGAAGTCATGGTGGTGGAACTTGGATATATATCTTAGAAATAAGATGGTCGGCAAAAAAAAGAAACTTGGATGGCAAAGCTCGGAGCAGAAAGTCTAGTTGAATTTCTTTCAGATTGCGTGACACTTTTTTCATCAAATTCTGTCGAGTCTTATTAATGAGCTTGTACTTGATATTGATGAATAACATAATATAATCGTCAGATTCTTTCGTATTGCCAGGAACTGGAAATGCTGTTATTTGCTTCGATATTTAAGATTTTTTCATGTTCAACTCGATTTCACTCAAACATTTCTGATGTAATTGAATCTGATTCATGGAATTTTTCATTGAGATATGCGATGAATGCATCCACCTCACATGTCAGGCGAGTTAGAAAATTGAATTCGAGAATAAAACAAAATGATCTGATTTCAAACTAAGAATTATGAATAATTGAAGCTGGAAGTTATGAGCCAGAGAAGGGAATTTAGGGTGCAAACTCAGAATTTCGATTTCATTGAAGTCGGCATTACTGGGTTCTCAACTACTATACAGCCAAGTCGAAGAATCAAATATTCAGTTCAAACTAAGAATTTCCAACTGTAAATACAAAAATTCAGACAGTTTGAAATCGAAAAATTTGAATTTCGATTAATGAGTTGTGAATTTTGCCGACTTAATGGCCCCTCAGATGTTCAAAGTGTTCAACGTCATTTTCAATACAAGAAATGAATCTCTGACGAGTGGATAGCACAGAAATTTCAATTTCAGCCGCTGAAATACTCATTATTGCAATCATAATTTTCTGATCCGAAGATCGAAAGAAATAAGAAAAGTAGATGACATAATTGCAACGATATAATAGTTATTTAGGTATCAAGGGCGTAATATAGGCATTCATGGACCGCAGCGTGTAAGTAATAGCCTGAGCGCTAGCGAGGGCTGTTAACACGCCTAGGTCCATAAAGGCAAGTTACGCCCGAAATACATACAACATTTTATGCACGACCAGTATATGGTATTGTGAATACCTCTTCACCTCTCAAGCATGATAGGAATAAAACGGTTCTTGAATACCTCTTAAACGTCCATGATATATTCCTCTCAAAAAAGCATTTCATGAGATTGTTTTTACTTTTTCTCTATCTCTTATAATTAGGGAGTTATTAGGGGTTTACAATTTGCCCATGTTCCAGACTGGTGGGTGAATAAATAGGCTAGTGTAGCCACATTTGCTGTCAATACAGACAATAGTAATTTACGTAACAATTCCGGAAAATACTGTTTTTTTGGATGAGTGCGGACAAAATTCTAGGACGAGCGTAGCGAGTCCTGGAAGTCTGCGAGTCCAAAAAAACTGTTTTCGGGCGTGTTGCGTACACAATTTTTTCGGCAACCGTGTAGAATAACAAATCAAAGAAACACATTTCTTTATTAGAACAAAATTTCGAACATTTCAATTCTTATTTATATTAATATTTATATTAAAATTAGAACAATTGTTAATATTGAATGGATTCAATTTGTTTGAAATGCTTGGTATATTTAAGTGCCTTTTGTTGAAGTCAGAACAAGAAGGTAAAGTTTCCGTTTCACATTGATTGTTTTCATCTGATAATTTTTGAATGTTAGCTAATTTTATGTCAGATAGCTGTCAGTCGTTATTTTGCTGCTATGGTAATGATCAACTGCATTTATCAAAACCATACTACCAAGATTTTCATATTTACAATGACAACAACGATGTGATTCTTCCCGGCCTAGTCCGGGAAGTACGTACTTCCCGGACTAGGCCGGAAAAATGCCACTTTCTCAAAAAAAAATCGTCTGGAAAGTACGTACTTTCCGGACGGTTGCCGAAAAAAGTCATTACGAAATGCATTCCAGTGAAGAAGAAAGTGTGAATTGTACTTCACCAGAGATCAGTAAAGCAGCTGAGGATGCAATCAATAATTTATTTTCCGGCGGGCTGTAAAGTTGTCCGAAGGCGGTAAATTACTATTTTACGCCCGCACAACCGGGCGATAAAGTGTCATTTCACGCCCGGTCGTGCATATATACTTTTTGACATATAGAAGATAAATTGTTATAATTCCAGGAATTGATATTTTTGTCTTAATGTAATAAATAATTTTTCCAACTTTGATCGTTAATATCTTCTGTTAGCGAAAAGCTATCATGTTGCGGTTTTCTTTGGTCTATTGATATTTAGTTCCTCTATGTCATCGTGTATATGCATACCATTATATTTGATTTTTTGTTTAAAATCACAATATCCATTTATACTATCTAGATCACGCCCTCTAGCGGCAACGGTTATCTATATATGAAACCAATTCAAATAACAGTCGATAGAACAGAAAAAGGCCTTGAAGATAACCAGAGATACAGACGTTTAGAAAAAACATAATTTGACGTTCCCCCACCACTTTATTTTTCGAGATGGAACAAAAAGTGTGAAACCAAAAAAAAAACTAGGAATTTATCAAGGATCAAACTGCATATATTCCCAATACATCTTGTTGATCCTAAATACATAAAAACATTCAATTTACTCTTTACTCATAGCCGTTACGACACCTAGCGGTTATTTTAGAAGTATTTTCGAAGTTGTTCTTATTTGTTCACCCTGTACATGTCCAATTCAAAATTCGTAATCTTGCCCGAAAATTGTCGAATATCAAAAAAGGGGCAAAATTCAATTATTATTGTCCCTTCCCTGAATTTTTTTTTCGGATCGTGCCTGAAGAGACTCATGATAGGGAATATTATATAAATATCCCATTCATAAAATTTTTGATCTGCTTTTCACGGTGCTTTAATCTGTATACTCATTATTTCATCGCATCCTCAGTTTGACAATTAATGGAAAATTGAACAATGAATTTTTAAATTTCCCAAGTTAAAGTTCGTCAAGGCCTCGGGGTCTTCTGCCATCAATTTTGAGACTTTTTTTATTCCGTGATGGTATTTTATTATCGAACCCTTCGTCAGCCTCACTAGTTAACCTTTCAACACCTAATTTTCAATTAATTACTGAACCAATTCATTTTATGTCCCTTCTACCCAATATATTGAGTGGGCATATGAAAATTTCTGATACGCCTCTCTTATTCACATTCTCCTCCCACTTGAATATGAGTGTATTTACTATGCCAAATTCAATTTCAAATTGTCATGAGGAATAGGCATGCGAGTTTGTAACTTTCTGTCATTTTTTTATCAAATTATACGCCTTCGAATGGCAAATCGGATTCAAAATACAGTGAACATCATAATATTACAGCAAATTAATTCATTTTCTTCAAGTTAGTGTATGAATTTGAAATGGAATACTTTATCCTTCTTCATCCCATTTTTATAATCATTATTTGACAGGTCAAATATAATAGGGTAATCTTTGGACATCGTTGGAGCCTTCGAACTTGTGACTTGGGTAGCAAGATGTGATGTTAACGATTATCAAGATCGCAGAAAGGAATCCGACAGGGTATTGGGAAGTCTAGAAACATTCTTAATACATCTATCGTTATAGATGAATATAACGCTGCCAGAAAATTCATCATATCTGAAAGTGATATCTTATTCGTTTCATTAACAACAACCAGGACCAACCAACTTGGTATAACACAGGATTGATACTCGATGAGCTCATCAGAAGAATGATAGATCCACATAGTTTTGTGTGGATCACAGAAAATTGAACAATGCCACGAAGAAGGATAGCTATCCACTTTCTAGGATTGACGACACTTTGACAACATTGGTAGGTTCACGTTGGTTCTCAACACTAGATCTGAAGAGCGGGTAATGGCAAGTCTGCATACATGGAGAAGATGAAGAGGAAACTACATTTGCGGCTGGAAATGGACTTTACAAGTTCAATGTGATGCCGTTTGGATTATTTAATGCCCCAACAACCTTCGAGAGGCTAATGGAACTAGAACTGCGTGGGCTTACTTGAAAAACTTGCCTGGTATATCCCGATGACTTTCTGGTCATGGGCGAGACTTCAAGAAAGTTTAAAAAAGGTTCATAATTGCCCAACTCAAACTTAAGTTCGAGAAATGTTTCTTGTTCCAGAAAGAAGAGGATTTTATTGGCCACACTTTATCGTCAGCAGGCATCCAAACAGATATTGCTGAAATAATTGGCAGAAGACCGAGACATCTGGTCTAACAAATGAGATAGAGCATTCAGGAAACTGAAAGCTGCTTTTTGTTCTAGTCCAATCTTGGGCTTCCCACAACAGAAAGGCCGGTTCTTATTAGATACAGTTGCAAGCAGTACATGAATTAGAGTCCTATTATCACAAGTGCAAGATAGTCAGGAGTAGAATAACTACTGCGTTACCAGGAAAAAGCTGCTAGCGATCGTCAGAACTGTAGATTACTTCTACAAATATCTATACGGGAAGAAGTTCCTCATAAGGACGATCATGCAGCTTCGAAGTGGATATGAAGAACCCCGAAGGTCTGGTAGCAAAGTAGATCGAGAAGTTGAGCTAGTATCACTTAAAGATCGAACATCGACCATAAAGATTGCACAGCAACGCCGATACCTCGTCCAGAAGACCACAGTTGTGCCCAGTACAAGGATTATTGAAGTCTTAAATGAGATTCATGGAAGAAAATCAGAAGGTCATCTGGGAATTAATAAGAAAATATTGGGTCCAATATCGGGATGATGTAGAAGTGTAGAATATTTCCAGATTGTGAAGCGAGCAAAGGCACTAAAATATGATCTAGAGGTGAAATGAAACAGTATAATGTATAGGTGCTCCTTCCGAACGAATTGTCATAGATGTAGCTGGGCCATTTTCGATGACAAATGACAGCAACAAATACATATTATCTGCTATGGACTATTTTATCGAATGAGTTGAAGCTTATGCAATTCCTAACCAACATGCTTTATTTCCTTTCTCCCAATACTCCAACCATCCATGCATATACACATATTATATTGTGTTAAATTTTTACTTGAATTTCATTTATTCATCCCACCTTTATTTTATTTCACCCAATACTCCTACCATCCATGCATATACACATATTATATTGTGTATTTTTTAGTTGAATATCATTTAATCATTTCACCTTAGATACGGTTGCTATAAATACACTCATAACGCCCTATGGAGTTATGAGCGGGAGTTATAGATCATGTACCAATTCTTGGAAGTACACCAATAACTATTGTCTGTATTGACAGCAAATATGGCAATATGGCTACTAGCCCATTTATTCACCCACCGGTCTGGAACATGAGCAAATTGTAAAC
This sequence comes from Chrysomela aeneicollis, assembly GCA_029955515.1. Classification (NCBI taxonomy): domain Eukaryota; kingdom Metazoa; phylum Arthropoda; class Insecta; order Coleoptera; family Chrysomelidae; genus Chrysomela; species Chrysomela aeneicollis. The sequence goes on along the minus strand of JARUHQ010000018.1, from coordinate 2,891,156 downwards.
CCTCAATAAAAAAAGTAAAAATACTCTCATGTAATGCTTTTTCAAGAGCAAAAATCATTTCTAAGGGGTTTAAAAGGTATTTAAGAACCGTTTTATTCCTATCATGCTTGAGAGGTATTTACAATAAAATATACTGTTCGTGTATAAAATGTTGTATGTATTTCGGGCTTGCTTCAATGGGCCTAGGCGTGTTAACTTCCATTGATTGAATACTTAATAATCTATGATATCATTGGTAATATCGTATTCATTTCCATTATTTCTCTAAGACTGCATAATGAAAGCAGCAATGACATTCACTAAATATAATATTAACAGCAATATTCAACAAACGTCGAAGTATCAACAAATGCCATGACTATTGTAAGAAGAGAAATAAAATGGAAGTGCTGGGAGTAGTTGATGATTTTAAAATTGATTTATCATTATAATGAAATCAATTTATCTGAAAAATAAAATCTTGTATGCACCACGAGCGTTACTAGATCCTAACACATATGGTACGAAATATATTATAATTGCACTTTTCATGACAGATAAAATACACTTTCAATAGGCAGATCAGACTGATCTGTTATTCAGATAAGTCAAACCACGGACGAGAAATTTAATGGAATAGTTTACTTGAAAAATGAAATTTGAAGATGAATTACAGTTGCTCAGTGTGCGACTTTAACATTTCATGACAGTGGAGTTGGTGTTGAAACAAAACACCATAACTCATAGACCTTGGTATTTTCAATTCATCAAGGAGTTATATTGAGGGAACAAAAAAAGTCACAAAATGCATAAAAGAGTGAATTATCAATTTCATTGTTGCTGGAATAACAACACTAAATATAATCAAACCACAAATACCCTATTTCTGCGAGTGTTATTGCAGCGGTTGCTGAGTAGGTACTCGCTAGTGCAAAATAAAGCTTCTCCCTGATCAGTGATCTCACTATATCCTTCTATTCACCTCGTTCGTAACAGGCTAATCTTGTGGATATAACAGGCAGTGCATATCTCGAGTTCGCAAACAGGAAGAGAGACACCGAAATTGCATCAGTCTTTATGGGAGTTGAACATTAAGTTTGCTACTCGCTGGAAAGCTGGGAACGGTTTCCTCAGTTTAAGTTAAGTGACGTGGATGGTTCGCAGCGAACGTAATGAATTTCGTATACTTAACGTTCCTGATGAGAACTTTTTGTACCGTGAAAGCGGAGGAAATAAATGAACAAGCAGTCTTCGTTGGGTTTGCTAATTGAGAGGACGTTGATTCGAATATCGAAGGAAGTTTTCGATTCACCGATGTTTGCGGCTAGCCAAAGATTTCAAGCGCAACAAGTTCTTGAATTTTGTATCACCTACATCTTTTTAACATCTGTAGGGTCTATAGGTATTTTCAAAAATTTCCGTGTACAAAATTCGATATTCGATATGCAATGAAGTTCCTATACAATTAGATTTTAGCAGTGATTTATCTACCGAACGATTTTGATTGTGAAATAGTCAACCTGCTTACAAAAATATTTCGCCAAAATCAAAATAAAGTGGATTAAAAAAAGGAATACGGGTTGATAGTGGTGCAATGATGGTTGCACTATGTCCCATAATTCTAGAATGTGTGTGTTTTTCGTTCGAAAATATGGTTACGGTCATCATCCATGAAGAGGAGAAGTAAGTCCAAATTACATTACATTCTGGTGGTTCATTTCGATTTGTTATTCTTCAAGTCCGAGCTTTCTTGCTTCCTCTATATATCTTCCAATTGTCTCTTCATCCGCTTTGCTTCGAGTTTGTGCATCGTGGCAAATTTTGTAGATCTTTTCGGATGGATTAGGATTAGGACTGAGTGGAAGTATATAATAATTAATATCAGTAACACCAAGGATTTTCTTACATTTTGATTTGGTACCAAATTCAGATGTCATTGGCCAATTCGCTCAAAATTAATCATTTTTGTATTCGTAAATTGATTTCACACATAGAATCATCAAGTTCACGGCCACATAATAGCATAAACAATAGTACAAAAATTCGCTCCGTACCCTATCAATCATTGTATATCGTTGTAGTGAAAATGTACCAAGAAAAATGTATTGTGAAATATGAGGAATAAGTACCTTCCCTTCTTTTGAAAGCGTTGAAGAATAAAAAGTTGTGAAACATATTAAAATTGGTCATGCTGATGATTTAATTTAATGTATCAATAGAGAGAGGGATCGATAATGATATAAATATACAGACTATTACCTTTGAAATAGAATGATAGTTTCAAAAACACGCTTCAATAGCAATGGGAAATAGTATTGAGAAAAAAAGTTTAATTCAATAATGAAAATGCTGAACAAGCTTGGTTGCTCGACAAAAGTTGTAATGATTTTCTTAACGCTAACTATAGTGCGAAGTTAAAATTAGCAATGTAAGAAGATAGATCGAAAGCGAGATAGAGAGCATCCACGCTTTTTGAATTTTAGTATAGGTGAGTGATTGCATTGAAAGTTTTTTGTTCAAGTAAAAATCTAATGAAATCAATTGATTTGAGGTCATCTGATTGAACACAACCAATCAAATCAACATTATACTGAAAATAGATCCCATTTTTGAATTATGAGTTCAAATAGGTATCAAAACGTGATATTTCTGTTGCTTCAATCCGTGATATCTTAAAATCATTGACTTCGAAAATCCTCGCATACCAATTTTGATGCAATTCGGACCATAATCACAAAATTCGTCCGTCATCTTGGAACCGCCATCTTGAAATCATGGATGTTGACGAAAAATTATAATCTCTGATCACAAAACCCCGAAAATGCAAAATTTGAATGAAATCGCATTATTATCACAATATGTGTTAGTTTTTTTTTCATAATCAATGATCATATATATGGATTCTGACAAAAATTTATCATTTTCAACCCCGAAAATCCTCGCATGCCTTTTTTGAAGCGAGTTGGACCATAATCACGAAACACGTCCGCTTTCTTGAAGTTGAAGCCGCCATATTGAAGGAACTTATGTCTTTTGATCATATAATCTCCTAACTCTTTTTTTGTCTACAATATATTGTCATCGGAGTTATGAACGCCCGTCAAATTTTAACTTATTTGGACATCTGGAAGTGGGTGAAAATTAACTTCGAATATTCTAATACATACATATAGGTCAAGATTAGAAGCTTATCAAAAGTACTAACATTAATTGTGAGCTGCTCTGCTATCGTGTAGTTTCCTCTGAATTCAATAATAATTTACGAAATTTTGAAAAACCACGCACTAAATGGCACAATGTAGTAACACTTCTTGTCCTGATTGGCCAATTTATCCATCATTCTTCAGATTATTCATGTAGTCCATTTATCACCCACTGAGTCTTATCCATCTCAGTTTCAGTATAGTGAATACTCCCTAATGAAGCAATGTACCTACATTCAGAACCGGTAAAAGGACTAAATTATTACCAAGGCGTGACTCCGTCCAACCCTCTGATGTTTATATAGCTGTCTCTCGAAGATATTGCGGCTAAACATGCACAAAACCGGGCTTATCGAACATACTGCCCACCTATGAATAGAAGAAGGATTTTTAGTGAGAAAAATGGGTTTTGCACCAGGATTTCTATAAATTGTAGTAACATCTAAATGTTTTTTCTCTTATTCGTAACTAAAATGATATAATTGGAGTAACTGGATAGTGGGCTGCAAGGATGAGTGTCCTGCTATGGAATATACTGATGTCCAAGCTTTTTTTCATATCAGAGCAGTGATCAGCGTATCCACCCAGTCCGTGAAGGATGATAAACAGGAAGTCCTCAAGTATCGGAAGTAACTGTTCAGAAGTTGAGGACACAAATTCCCTGTGTTACCATAAAACTCGATTTATAAACTCCGCTGCCGTAGCTACAGTTGACGCTGCAGTTACTGTTCTTAGATGGAATATGCAAAAAATAAATATCCGTAGCTTACGCAGGTGCCGTCTTATATCTCTTCAATACATTTTGGAATGGCATTTTGGAATGTCAACTGTCGCTAGGACAGCAGAGTTCATAAATCAAGCTTAAAAAATACTCACCCTGTCATGGAATGATCATGTGGGGTCCATTATTGAAACTGATTCACAAAAACTAAGTTTCTATTTCGTTTTGAGACCTGTCATGAAGTATTATTTCGAGTTTCAAGTTCAGCACCCAAACATAAGCTGCTCCACCACGAGCGATTCCAAGCAGGAATATCAGACGGACACATGCTAGACTTCCTGCATGTGTCAGAACTACACTCATCAAAATTGTTTTTCATCTTACAGTGAAATTGTGGAACTCACTTCCAATAGTGGTTTTCCTGTTGCCCATAATCTCCGAACATTCAAGAAAATTGTCCTTCTACTGTCTTGAACGATGTTCCTCCGCAAACATTCTAGGTTCTCCACTCGTGGGGTCAGAAGATAAAAAAATAGGCTGGGTGTGTCAGGTCCAGATTTGAGGAATCTAATGTTTCGTACAATTTTTCCCACTAACCTTATCACAAAATTTGTAGTATGATTATCAGTTCATTGAATTGTTATTTATTCAACTGCCTGCAGTCACAAACTGGGTTGGTGGCTGAGAGCGTTGAAACGTTGGTTTATGACCCAAAGGGTCCGGGTTCTAATCCCGGCGCGGCTTTAAAAAAAAGCATAGTTCAGAGGGAAGATATAGGTGATCAGCCGAACATTCTTGGTACCTATATATCAATTCCGGACTCTTCACGGTGACCAGCATAGTAGTGCTTCGGATGACACTTCAAAAGCTAAGGTCATCGTCTTCCTAACTCATACAAGTCCTGTATTTCCAAGAGTTGCTTTGCAACAAGGCAGCGGTTAAAACGATGATTTTAAATACTTTTCATTCCAGAATGGAAAACCATTCCTCAGACGAGAGGATAGTGAGTCGTTGTGTATGAGGGATGACTCAGCTTATTTAGATTGAACTCATAACTTTTTTCCTAATGCATATCCAAACTTCAAGAACGAATCCAATACCCTTGACACTCATCATTCTTCGCCTGTCTTGCACGAAGTTCCATGAATATAATTAAAGGATATTGAGAAGTCAACAGATAGAAACATGATGAAATTCTTGAAATGACTGTCATAATCATATACCATGTCGGAAGGAACTATAAAAACCAAGAAAGGAGTCGGTCCTGGTAATCAAAGGTCAACTCGAAAATCATCATATCGCTAAGGCTAGTGAGTTGTAGCTACAATGCATTACACGAGAGAAACACCTAATGAAACAATAAGTAGCAGGCTAAAATATTCGCCATCTAACTACAATGATAGTCAGGCAGCACTGAGAGTGATTGACTCACCAGTAATGGAACTGATACCTGCCTTGATTAATCCTAGCCTGGGTGCAAGAGCACTAAGGCTGTGGTCATTGGTCGTCGACAACCTGGTAGTTAAGCTACATGATTGTGGTTTCACGATTCATGGTTACGCTCAGGACCTGGTTGTCACCATCAGGGGCAAACATGACAATCAGAATCAGAAGCTGGTGCTCAGAGGAAGGACTCAATGTCAATCCTAGCAAAACAGTGCTGGTTTCATTTATCAAAAGGCGAAAGTATGAACTTGAGGCCCCAACTCTGAATGGAATCCAGCCCACTTTTTCCAAAGATGTCCAATATTTGGGCGTGATAATCGACCAAAAACTGACATGGAACAGCCAACTCAACCACATTCTTTCTAGAGCTATAGCGGCAAGTTGGACGTGCCGCAGAGTCTTTGGCAAGACATGGGGTCTGAAACCAAAAATGATCTATTGGTCATATCGAACGATCATCAAACCCATTCTGTGGTTCATTGAGGTATATATTGGACATTCTTGGCCCAAAACCCTTCTGTGGACTCTCTGAAGCCCACTTGAGAGAAGAGTTTCGACGCTGGGAAGCAGATGAAATGAAATCTCACTGGAATAAAGTGCCAGGACAAAGACAAGCGAAAAGGCTAGTGAGCCTTTCGCCAAGGAAAGCTAAACAGCTCCTCGAGTTGAACAAAATAGACTTGAAACTGGTAATGGGACTCCTCACTGGACACTGCCCTCTGAGGTATCACCTCAAAAAGATGGTAAAAACAGAGCAGAGTGATAGTTGCCGCTACTGCGAGAACTTCGCTGAAACTACAGAACATTTGCTTTGCGAATGCCCAGCACTCTTCTGCAAGAGGCTCAAGTTCCTGGAAGGGGCCTTCTTAGACCCCTCCGATGTCAGGAACTTAGCTCCCAGGAAACTGATAAACTTTGCACGAAGTCTCGGAATCCCGGGCCTCGAATAGATTAAGTGTGCACAAAAAATCTGATAGGCTATCAAGGCAAAGAAGTGGGATTGGACATGAACTCTCCCGCTGAGGGTTTTCTGTTCCGATCTAAGATCTACTTCATGCCTAAACAGATGTACAAACCAGAGATCAGTTCCTGAACATGTGCTGATGCTCCCGGATCATATTAAGAGAAGATCTGGTGGTCTGTTTTATGACAGTGCATTTACGAGTTCAATCACCTTTCTAAAATAGAGTAGATAAATGGGCAATCTTTTCAAATTTGTGCAGTCATCGGAGGTCATGTATATCATTTCACCACAAGCGATTCCGAGTAGGACAAAATCAAATACATATATTTTCTCTCCCAATATCCTACTGCTGGCTTTCATGATGTGAAGGTCAATACAAGGAAGGAAATAAAATTCGACTCAATAATAATTAGCTACAGGAGAGTCGTGCAGAAATGAGAGCAGTCTATTCATGTTTTTTCGTTTCTATATTCATTTTGAGTTGACTCCTCAAGCTCATACGCGAGAGAACGAGGGCCTGAATTATTCTTCTGCTACATCCCTTGTCTTACAATTAATCCTATTGAATCAGAGTAGCTTGGACGAAAACATGCAATTCGAATCAAAGGAAGAGTTTGGTTCTTCAAAGAAAAGAAATAATAATCATGAATATGACTCATTATATCCCATTAATTGAAAAGAAGGGATTCAGCAATATAAAAATCCTCTCCTCTAATAGAGGGAATAGTGAACAGAAATATGAAAATTACAATATGACTCAATTTTATCGCAAGCTGACGATGAAGATGTTATTTATGGTCCAGGGATTCTGATTAAAGATAAAAATTGTTTGCAAAAAGTTTGAGTATGGCGGTTGTAGTGTCATACCCGCGGCAGTGTTTCTCCATAGAATATAACTCCACAAAAAACACCTCATTAATCTGATGAAATTGGTCATAATTGGTCATAGCATCGATATGAATATTTTGAATTCAAGATACGAATAATTCAAGTTCACCCTACCCAAATGTGTGGATCATCTTCATTTCATTGATTGTATTCATTCAACCTATCCTGGCTATCAGGATTTCTGACTAATATAACTAATTTTCTTAGTGTTTTTAACCGCTAATTAAGTTGCAAAGCAACCCTCGTATGAGTTAGAGAGGTTTCTCCTATCCCAACATTCTTCTACTGACGTGCTAACGTGCAGTCAAATGATAAAAGAACTTGTGTCTTTAAGCTCGATTTATAAACTCCGCTGCTGTAGCTACAGTTGACGCTGCAGTAACTATTCGTAGATTGAATGGGAATAAACATCTGTTCATAAACTACGCAGCTGACGCAGTTGCCATCGGATATCTCCTCATTACATTTTGGAACGGCAGCGTCAACTGCAGCTACAGCAGCGGAGTTTATAAATCGAGCTTTAATCCAGGAAGATGGTTGAGAAAGACCTGCATAGCTAATCTGATCATGTGTGAAGAGAATAATTATGTAATCCCACAGGCTCTTAGTAATATTCAATTGCAATGTGCCTTCTCTATTGTTTTCATTCGATATTGGTTTCATGACCTGATGCTCTTGAACAAAAATTCAATAATATTAATTAATCAATTTATTTATGAAGCACATGGATATTTATAAAGGTGAGTGGGTTTTATGTATGATTTTCATTGGATGAGTACCTACTTTATATGTTTCATGAATCATTGATTATCATTATGTTGCTCTTTATTTGGATGAAATAATGTTTGGTTGTTATTGATATCGATGTACAATTTTGATGATAGAGTTGGTTGGTTCCAAGGTATACGAAATTAATTAATTAATTATGAATAACTTCGACACGAAAAGTTCCTAAAGGTTACGAAATCTGGAATCTGAATCTGAAAACCGCATTTCGATATCTCATCTCGTTTAGGAGTTCCACCTATAATTATATATTCATAGAGAAAAATTTTGTTTGGTACTTTCCAGCCCAAGAAAGAATCATATTGTTGATATAATCATGATATGTTTCTTCCTTATTTTTTTTCTGAACTACCTATACATATGAACTGCAGTTTTGTTACTCACTTAGTGAGCTCTGACTTATCGTTGACTTCCAGACAATTTATATTCATAAGACTGGCAAATTGAGATGAATATAGTAGTGGAGTTGAATAGACCCTATTTTGTTGATAAACATCAAATTTGTTGGGTGATTTCAGAATCTTCTGAGATATCCATACCAACAAACATGTTAAATATCTACGGTAGTAAAACAAAGACTCCAATATGTAGTATATCCAGAAGGAAATTGAATCCCCTATTCTTCGTTCTCAAAATTTATGACAGAATTAAGTCACTATAGCACAGACTGAGGCTTCATTACAGAAAAGTAGTCTATTGTTTTCAACAGGGTTGAAGTGGAATTGGCACAAGTTGAATTCATTGAAATTTATATTTATTGGAGTTGCTACAATAAAGAAGAGTATAGGATAACGACGTCTTTTGAATATATCCTGACGGATGAAACCAAGTATCATAACTGAAAAATGTAAGGTCTATCAATCTGTAATAATTATCAAGATGAATCTGAAACCATTAGCATTGTTAAGAATATCTATTGGAAGGAAGAAGTGTCTGTATCTCATTAAGGAGCACACCAGATGAAGATGAAATTATTCCTTCAGAGGAAATTGTATTGTAATTTCAGATAGACATGACAATATGTCCAAGGTAGGAAATTATTATTCTTATATCTGATTCTTTCAAGTTGAAAATTTTAGATTCCAATTGAAGTTACAGAATAATTTGCAAAAAAAAATTAATAGATAAAAAAATTGTTTCTCCTAGTTTGAACCTCTATGGCAAATCAATTTTTCAATTTTTCATCAAATCCTTATGTTTTGAACTTGCTATTGAGAGATCTTACCTTCTTCTAGAATTCTCACTCTGGTAAAGACTCCAAGAACATATAAATAAAAACATTTTTACATCTCCTCGAATTAAGTAGGTAGTAGTTCTCTTTGATGGTTTCTTCGATGTAACTATGATATTCATTTCTATCATGTTCTCAATATTTGTTATTTATTGCCTTTAGTTGCCTACAGTTCTAAAACAAATTTTAGAGACAAACTTCTGGTCTTGCCATGGGTAGTTAGTAACTGGTGTCCTTTATTAGCTGAAATTGTCATGAAAAGTTTTGAAGAACATTTTCTTAATAATCCCCAATGCATTGATATTCTTCAATTTTGATATATTTGCTTATCACTGAAAATTTCAACTCTATTACCTTTGAATTTGAAATTCACAGAAATTTCCATAACCATTTTTTTTTTCCACCCTCAGGAGTGAACTTCAATCATGTTGCTTTTGACAATCTGCAACTTAGCATTTAAATTGAAATAATAAAATTTGTTTGTTTTTTCCAACGGCTTCTCATAGCGGTTCCCTTGCTGGTGAGTTTTTTTGTTATTTGATTTTGAGAATATTTATGAATATTTATGAATATTTTGAACATTTCAAAAACCTTTTGAAACCAGGTGCCCCGAGTTTTTTTCGTATTTTTTCGTATTGTTTCGTATTCTTGTAACCTATTTCTCCCCTATATAGTATTACCTACATAAAGGAAAAACAAGTAACAATTGCGGACGACAGCTCTTCGTCGAAGAACAGATGTGTGAGTTCGTGAGTTGATGCCAGAAGATTCAAATTTGTGAGCGCCACTCAATTAAAATAAAAATTACCAGATAATTTGGATAATTGAGAAAACCAAATATTTTTAATCAATTATATGTTATTGACCTGTAAGAAAATAATCGAGACAAACCTGAAAGTAAAATAATTCAATATTTTCTTGGATTGGAAAATAGTGCAGTCAATAAAATAAACACCATAAGTTTCAGGACCTATTAAATCAAAATTTAGCACTCAAGTGGACAAGGTAGACATATGTAGAGGAGATGATGTCAAATCCTATAAGGTATAACCACTGATCAAACTCCTAGGTAGTGAGAATTATCAATATTTGAAATTTCATGAATATATACCTGGTAGATGTACATCGCTGTCCCCTAGTACTAGGAGAGAGCTTCACAAGTGCTCCATCGGTTTAAGTTGTGGAAATTAGTGAAACTCCAGCCTCTACCAGCTACTACTGGTCCTCATCTGGTCCCTGTCGACTCTGGCCAAGATATAGAAGTGACTCGGTGTTGGCCCTCGTGGGAATCTTGACCAGAGTCAAGAGTCGCCACAAGAGTCGTTCGGCGCCAGGAGTCTGGACGATGAGGGCTAAGCTGTACCCTACCACCCTAATTGGAAAAACCCTATTTACCAACTTGTCAAAAAAACGAAAGAAAAAAACTGGAAATGGGTACCTATGTACCACATCAAATTAGTCACCGTCAAGTGCTGCTTACCTCCTGTGAAGGGAGATAAAGACACCCAAAAAGATGTACTAAAAAACTTGGCCGGCTGCATGGCGTCTTCAATACCTCATGGCCATTCTTAATAACTGGACGAATCCCCTAACGGGTTCCACAGGATGTGTGCATTCTGGTGCTCGACCAAACAAGTCTCTTCAACTCTTCAAAAAATCAAAAAAATATACCCTCAAAGGGGTTTCTTTGGTTTTAACCAAAAAATACTCACTCGTAGAGTTGGACAAGTGCACACCTCAACAGCTATCGGCAAAAAGCCCTGAGCACGCTGTCGGAAGGACCTTCCTCACCTTCGTACCAACTGAACCGTCTGAAAACCAGGACCTAGCGCGGCAAATACAAATCCCTAAAATCCCATTGGGTAGGAGAAAATATGTCCAACCTGACAGAAGAAATACCGAACACTCAAAAAGGAGGAGAAGCCTAAGTCCCTGCTGACAGAGCAGTACCGAACGATAAAAAGAAGAAGAAGAATTATCCTTTTTCCAACACTCGTGTCTCTACGAGCAAATCACAGAAGATCTGCAACAAATTTGACGGCGACGAAAATGGGTGACAGATAGAAAACCTCCAATAATACCCTAACAAAATAAACCAAACAGATTCCAAACAGAAATCCTCAAACAAATCTGAGAGTTCAGGAATGCATAATTCATCACACCGGAGAGCACACGGTAAGTCTGATGTTTCTTTACTGAGTAATGAATACAATGCTTCTCTCCAATTCTAGGCCATATAGATCAGAAAGTCAGATGTCGGAGACTCCTGAAGCTTTATATCATCACTTCCTAATGGTAAAATAAATGTTGATTTGTAATTATGCTTGACTGATTATTTCTCAGATTGAATATTCTCTGTAAGTATCTACCTACCAAGTTATGTTAAATATTTACAAAAAAATTGAATGGGCTCTTGTATTTCTCGTATTTTTTCGTATTTTCTCGTAGTCGTTTGTCTGGTAAGAGTTACTGTCTTCTGTTCATGATTGGTTTTGTATATGGTGTATTGGTCCATACAATATAAGCAAGACATCCTATATATGCATCATAGGTGTTTGATTTTGGTTAAAAGATGCAGTAGACCTATGTTCCTTCATAGTGTATTTAGGTATATTCAAAAACATGCCGTTTCAATTGAATTTTTCTCACGCACAATTCACTCCACTACTGAAAGCAGGGAAAATCTGAACGTATCCAGAATTAATGATCCTTCCGAAAACAATAAGTTGATTTTCATTTGATGCTCCTCCCAGACGGGATTTAGAGGGTGTTTCAGATTTGGGTCACTTTTGAGGAAACCCTCGATCTTGAATGTATATCTTCAGTCAATTCTGATCTTTATATCTCTAAATCTGAAGTTTCAGCTTCAAATTGAGCCTGAGATTTCGAAGATAGGTTGAAGAGGAAATGCACAACCAAAAACTTAATTTTTTGAGATCACTCTGTGAATAAAAGAGATAAGAAGACAATTCTGGAAATGGCTCACGGTAATGAGATCATCTTCATGCATCTGCTGTTAAAGTTGTAAAAAAACTTTTTCTCTTCATTTTGGATCCTTTTGAAAATTCCGAAATTTTCCACAGTTTCAAATAACATCCTGTAGCGATTTCATGGAAAAAACCCCATTTATCGTAGAAAAGAAAATTATAGGTGAAGGACTTAGCTAGCGAACAGTCCAAACAGAATTCAAATTGTTCAAAGCAAAAAAAAGTTATTCAAATTTTATTAGGGGCAAAATTTTGGGATGCGACGTTATTAGTGTTGCGTAGTTTATATCAAAATATATGAATCAGATTCGAAGAACATATTTCATATGCCGAACATATTCACTTTCATCCACCCAGCCGTTGAGCTGACCTACATTTTGTGAAAAAAGGTCATTATGTTGCAGTTTCTGAAGTAAAGAAATGAACGAATCATGCCGCATGTTGAAATTATTTTATATCCTGAATATCAAAACAAAAATCAAAATGTTATGTTGTTGTTGAGAAGATAATAGTATATTATTCAACGAGCGGTAATGTAGGTCATAACTCACGCAAATGAAGTTTGCAGCGCAAGCCACAGGCGTCATCCGAAGGACTACTCGGCTGGCTATCGTTGAGAGTACGAAGGATTGATATCTAAGTACCAAGAATATTCGGTTGATCATCTATCGATGCTACAGAAATAAATGAAATTTATCCGGCGCCGGGATTCGAATTCGAACCCTCTGGGGCCGAAGGCCAGCGCCTCAGCGCACTCGACCACCAACAACAACAAGTAGTATAGTAGACTATAACAATAGATACAAAGATACAAGTACAGAGATTGGGATTAAAATTTCAGTTGTTATTGGTGTTTATATAGTGAAGTGAGGGAAGCGAGTAGGACGTGTGTTTTCTCGCTCTACCTGATAAATTTAAAAAGACCTGATTTATCTTCGGAAACAATATGGATGATCCAAGTGATGGTGAAAACCATAAACAGCCAAACAATATTCGATTGGCGTATCGTAACCAGAAGCAAACGAATGAAATCAGCATCCTTAAGTGAATCAACCTCGCCAGACAGAACTGCTGTTTCAACAAAAAGTAGCCTTGACAAAAACGGTAGCCAAACAGATCAAACGATGATATTCAATACAACCATGAATGAAAGCAACGTACAGGGAGGCTCGAATCCAAAGAATTTAAATGAAATAACTACTGGTGAAGATGGCTTTTAACACACTGATATTTTCAAACCAATGAACCCTTTAGCGAGGACTCCACCCAATACCAAATCTACACGATATGCAGAGGATACAATTTCGCAAGAAAATCTCAGTAAACGGCAAAGATCAGAAACAAGCCCAGTAGATGGAAATACCACTAAGAAAATGCGAGACCAACAACACATTCAAACAGGACAGGATTATTGTGAGGAAAAAAGACAAATTGTAGACACCATATTCACAGAAAACCTTTTATTCAAAATATTCGCAAACATCGAAGAAATTCAAGCAGCAACCAGTCTAGAAAATGAAGGAACACCAATCTTTTCCAATGATGACCGCAATTGTGTCAGAGAAGCTGCAAATTCAATTTGTAAATTGCCAACTTTAGTGGTATATAAAGTTGGAACTTTGGAAAAAGAAAATACTTATCTGAATCTAATGCTACATGGAAGAAAGACAGCACAACAAGAAAAAACGACAACACCAAACCAATACTTCAACAGCGAAATAAATAGTAAAAAAACCATAACATATGCAGATTCACTTCGGGCCCAGACAGCAACAAGACAAGAAAATTCCCAGGATACCCCTGCGAAAACAACAACGCAGACAATGGGAAACCAGCAGTGGAGAACACCACCAACATCAAAAAAACATGAAGTTCTCATTAAAATCGAAAATACTAACGACCCAAAAACAGCAATGCAGCAACTCAAAAACAAATAAACGTCAAAGACACAGAATGTGGATAAGAGTGTTGAACAGTTAAATAGTGGGACAATAGAATAGTAATAAACAAAAATCAACATGAAAAACTGAAAACAACATTGCAAAACAAAGACAATATGAGAATAACAGAATCCAAAAGTACTGATCCAATTTTCATGATCACAGGAATAGATCTTCAATGATGAAACTTTGTAAATGAATTAATAAGACTCAACGACATAACAGATGACAACGCAGATATGATAAAGGAAAAGATGAAAGTTGTAGGAAAAAAGCAGTGCCGAAATGAAATGAAAGAGAATTGGATTCTACAAGCTCCACCGAACATCGCCAAATGGTTCATTAAAAAAGAATTGATAATTTTCGACCTACTGAAAGTCTATGTCCAGGAACATATAAATCTAGCAATGTGCTTCAAATGCAGCGGATTTGGGCACGTATCTAAATACTGCACAGGAAAATTATGCTGTCACAAATGCGGAGGAGAACATGAAGGAAAGAATTGTAGAGTGGAAAACGAAACAGAAATGAATTGTCCAAATTGCCAGAAGATGAAGTTAGATTTAACCAAGCACTCAGCTCGAGATAAAAATTGTCCAGTATATAAATCACGTTTAAGCAGATTCAGAAACAAAATCAACTATGACTCTTTTTTATAACCACGAGAATGCAAGAGCCCAATGAAAGCACAGCCTCAAACTAGAAAAAACTATTGAGAAATACACAATTCAGCATCATTCACCAGAATGTGCGATAAATAAACTGAATAAGTTGCTAGACAATCACTCGGACTGTGAAGTGCTATGTGTATCGGAACATTGGAAATCAAAGGAACAATTGAGACGGCTAGCAATTGATGGATTCAAACTAACAGGAAACTTCTGCAGGGAAGAAGGTCACCACGGTGGTTCAGCAGTGTACATAAAAAGTGGTCGGAATTATAAAATCAAATCTAAAGTAAATGACTTATCGGTAAGTGGCATATTTGAGTGCGCCGCAGTAGGATTAAAGCTGAACAAAAATAACATAATTGTGATATAAATATACAGACCACCTCTAGGTGACATGAGGATATTTTTTGAGAAACTCGAACTATTACTGCTGAACGTTTTCGAAGAGAATAAGAAAATATTCTTAACTGGCGACGTCAACATTGAAATGCTGAAGGATAATAAAATTAAAACCGAACTATTTTCACTTATGAACTCGTTCAACTTGAGTCCATCTGTTTTTGAGAATACAAGAATAACATCAACTAGTGCTAGCTGCATTGACAATATCTTCACTGATCATGAATTTGCTCAAACTGTTTTAATTGAAAATCACGTATCAGATCACTTAGCACAAAAAATCATATGTGAAACGGAACTTGTCTCTCTTGACAAACCGATATATGGAAGGTTTTTCTCGCATCAGAACAAACAAGATTTCCTGCGAAATCTTGTTGAACAAAATCTGCTAGATGTTTATAATATAGAATCCTGTAATGTGAACATGCAATGGAACATCTTTATGAACAATTTCGTGAATATCTTCAATCATCATTTTCCCATGAAACTAGTTTTCAATAATAAATATTGTCCAAAAATAGAAAACCAAGATATTATAGAATGTAAACAAAGATAAGATATTCTTTTAATACTTTCCCAAAAGAATATGAGGTTCAAAGATGTTTACAATAATGTCAAAAAGGAATATGATGAATTATTAGTAAAAGAGAAAAAAAGAAAATATGAGCAAAGAATTATAATAATAATAATAATAATAATAATAATAGCGTCTTTATTATGTGAAAATATTAATAATACAAAGTTTGCAATGTGTTGGCGACATTCGGTCAAGACCGCTCTTCCATGTAACCAACCAATTAGAGCGTCAGATAATAAAAATAAATGTATGTGGACGATATGCAAAGAAATCGATGGCAAAATTAATGAATCTAGTGATATAGGTATCAAGGGAAAAGAAGAAGAAATTCCGAATGATTACAATACGTATCTACTATCCGTAATTCCTGAACTTTTGAAGGATCTAAGAAATGTTCCATTCCAATGTCGCATAACTGAAAATAATCAGTTGATGCATTTGACTTCGGTTACCGAAAGAGAAATATTAGATTTATAAAAAAAATCAAAAACAAGATGACTAGTGGTTTTGATGAAGTCCCAGCAAGCATTGTTAAACTTGTGATCGAGAAAGTGAAACATGTATTATGCTATTTGATTAACAACTCTTTCAAATATGGAATTGTGCCAGATAATTTGAAAATCGCACTAATTAAACCCTTACACAAAAAAGGTGATCCTGAGAATATGAATAATTACAGGCCCATAAGTTTGTTAACCGGTTTCTCAAAACTGTTTGAATTAGCAATGTGCCATCGTTTGTTACATTTTATGAACTACTGTAATTTATTTAATATCAATCAGCATGGATATTTGAAAGGAAGATCCACACAAACAGCTTTATTCGATTTCATTCAAGCAGTCTTGAGCCACCTTGAGAACGGTGATTTAGCAATGGGAATATTTCTAGATTTGTCAAAGGCATACGACTGTGTGAACAAAGAATTGTTGATCACAAAAATGGAACAATGGATCGTCTCGTACCTTAGTGATAGGAAGCAAAAAGTTATAATAAATAAGGGGGGAAGAAACTATTGCTCTGATATAATGACAAATGACATGGGCATCGCACAAGGAAGTATATTGGGGCCAATTTTATTTATCGTTTATGTAAATGATTTAGCATTCATAGCACAGGAACGAAACAGGAATATCATCAAATATGCAGATGATACTAATTTATTAACATGTAATAAAAATCTTTCAGAAGTTTTCAATCAAGGTGAAGAGTTCTTCAAAGATGTGAAGAGGTGGTTTTCTGAAAACAAACTAATTTTTAATGAGGATAAAACAAACATAATGATCTTCAGAACGAAACTTGCCAAAATCGAGAGACCACCAAATTACAAATTTGATGAGAGACACCTTGATCTATCTGAATGTACTAAATTCCTAGGCATACATATAGATGAATTTCTGGATTGGTCTCATCATATTGGTAATCTATTGAAACAACTTTCGTCAATATGGCATAAGGGTCGTTAGCAGATATATGAATAAAAGCACACTAAAAATTTTGTATTATGCCAACTTTGAGTCTGTGTTGAGATACGGTATCATATTCTGGGGTAGGAATAGTCAGATTCAAGACACGTTTGTGATTCAAAAAAGATTGCTGAGGATCATCAATAACATAAGCTACAGGAAAACATGCAGATCAGTATTCAAATCAGAAGGCTTTATGACTGTCTACGCACTGTACATATATGAGTGTCTTATGTTCAAAAATGGAGTAAGCCATCAATACAATACTAGAACGACAGATATGAATTATCCGATACACCGATTATCGCTCTTTGAGAAAAGTCCCAATTATATGTCTATAAAATGTTTCAATAAATTGCCTGATAATATGAAAGCGATCAAAAGTTTGAATGTTTTCGAAGCTGGAATCAAAAAATCGTCAATTATATTAGAACCCTATAGCATAAATGATTTTTTAGAAATGTAATGCAATGTTTTTGTTTGAGAAAGTGTAGTTATGACGTCATTTCTTTTTGTGTATGTTGTATGTTGGTTCATTCATGTACATGATCTGAAATAAAGGAAATTATTATTATTATTATTGCTCATTATCAATAAAATTAACTGTGAGTTTGAATAACGAGTAAACTGAATAAGTGGGACTGAATTATGCAAGTTTTTGTTTCTTATTGTAATTGTTGCATTAATGTTGTTGATGTACTGATTGAGGTGATATAGAACTGTATATTTTAATTGCAGTATATGTTTTTTCCTACGACCACGTATGAAAACGTCAATAATCACACTGTTCCGTTATTCAGAAAGTAGCTCATATCACCATGGTATTGTTTATTTGAAAGAAAAGAGCACAAGTGTTGATATAAAAAATATCACAACGGTCGCCTGAATTGATAGAAATAATTAGGTAAATTGTGAAGGTACTCACTATCAATATAAGAGTTCTCAAATCAAATTCATATTATTTATTGAAATTTCTGTCTCGTTTCAAATTATACCGAAAATTCTTTATGTATTAATTTCAATGTGTCTGATACATAACCTCTGAATTCACTTTAAAACTGGAACCTACTCTTTGCTGGAACTATTTTATGCACGGCTTGCTGCTTGCATCAGTTTGATATCACAGTATCACCACTATCACCCAATGTATCATCACAGAGAAGATTCTTTGGTATCACAGATGTTTGCAAGGAGTCAAGAGGTTTTTTTTGGTTCCTTCCGGAACCGTTCTGGAACTATACACTGATCATGCGCATTGTCTTCAAATTGTTACTTTGAAGAAAATGCGCATGAGTTGAACCGTTCTAGGACGGTTCTAGGACGGTTCTGAGGAAACCAAAACAAAGCAAAGGACGCACTAACTCGTACGCAGTTGCACACTACTTACTTCTATAGTTCTGTATTCCTGGTTGCGTGATTACTGGCGCTAGCAGGCGTATGGTGTCAAGGTTGTTCATGTACGCTGGTGTCGCTCTTGTTGTGTAAAATACTATATTCTTCTCGGAATCATTATTGTATTTTTCTGGTAAACTGACTATAAAAATATACAGCGTGTCTACCATAAGG
The DNA here is from genome assembly GCA_029955515.1 of Chrysomela aeneicollis. NCBI lineage: Eukaryota > Metazoa > Arthropoda > Insecta > Coleoptera > Chrysomelidae > Chrysomela > Chrysomela aeneicollis. The sequence goes on along the minus strand of JARUHQ010000018.1, from coordinate 2,872,335 downwards.
ACTTACCACCCTTGTAAAATCGTTATTATTCGATCGATTTTGAACAACGTTTTTTTTTTCTAAATAGGTATTTGAAATGTTTCTCCGATAATAAAGTGATTGAATTCCTGGGCTGTTATCATGTCCAAATGCGGCCTATTTTATTGACCTATTTTGTATTAAGGGCGTAAAATAGGCTTTCATGAACCGTAGCGTGTAAGTAACGATGTTCATAGAGGAATAGTTGATTTGTTCTATTAATTCGATTTTTTTCAAATTAAATTAGTTATTTGCGAATAACTCAAAAACGAATGAAGATATCGAATCGCGGTTTTCACCAAAATGTAGCTAATGACATTCTTCTTAAAGGTAGTGATAAAAATTTGTAGCATTCTGATTGAATTTTTCAAGAAAATTCAAAAATACTGAACCTTGGGTGAACAACGCCCTCTAGTAGACGCGGTGTGAACTGGACATTAACATCGAATGAAGTTTTCGAATGATTTTGAAATTCTCTGTCAAATGAGACCAAGTTGATTGAATTTGGAGCAAGGGTGTAAGAGATACAGCGATTTCAAAAATTATTTTTTAATTCCGTCATTGAAACAGTAGGTACCTTATTGATATAGTGATTTTCCGAGAAAAATCGATTTTCAGTTATGTCATAGTAATTGCGGACTTTTAGGAACTTGAACATATTTTTCATAAATTTCTCTTGGCCGATTTAGTCCTCAATTTTGTTTTCTCGGAGGTTTATAGTTTCCATAATATCGTACCTCGCCGACCTCAGTGGGAAAGTTGAACCTCCACTTACTTCACTCATGTTGTATATAAACTAGTTACCGGTCGTTAAATTTTTATGTATTATTGTACAGGGTGAATTCAAAAGGTAGCAGATTATGAAAGTTATCGCTGAAATCTTGCAGCGTTGATTTATTTCTTTAAAATTCCAGAAGATGGAAATCGAAATTTTCAGGAAGTTTGATATCTCAAAAGATTATTAAGTGATTTGCTGCTTGCTCCAATATCACAACATACATACTAGTCATCTGCAAAAAGTACCCTTCGATGAAAAATTTTTTGTAAGTGCAGGTAAAATCTCATCCTGTAATAACATGAGAAATCTGACACTATTCAATGTTCTTTCAATAAAGAGTGGTCCGTGATTGGCCCAATATCAGAATATCCCAAGAAATTGTATATTCACAACTTTCTTGAGCCCAATGAGGATTCTCGAAAGCTCAGTATCGACAATGTTGCATATTGATCGACCTAGATAGACAGAAAGTGGCTTCATCGAAAGACAGAATATTCCTAATGAACTTAATACCTCTCTCCATTAAAATTTCACAGAATGCATTCCATCTTCCAGAATCGCCTCCAATCAATCTGTTCGTGAATCAAATTCAATTTATAGGGCTTCATGTTCTCCTTCTTCAATTCTCATTTTACTCATTTGAATATTCAATCTCAATTGGGTTTTAATTTCAGAAGTATGTTGGTAAATTCAGGGATGAAACTACAAGATTCAGAACTTTTTTAGGCGTATAGTTGCTGTTGAATTTATGGAACCTAGATCTAGGCGGCTTCCATGTGTTTAACAGCAAATCAGGACTTTGATCATTTCAGTACAGTTTCTATACTTCCAATTGCTTTCAATTTTTCCAGTAAATTGTTTCAAACGCTTTTCTCAAATCGAGGGAAGCGGCAAAAACTGCGAACACACTACACATGTACTGAAATATTTTATATAAAAATTCAATCGATTTTTTGGAGTAGTATTTTCTCAAACTTCATTGAAAAAAAAAGTATTTGGGCAATATAAAATCGGGTTCAATTGTTTTCAATAGTTTGTGGCACAATAAGTATAAAATAAGTTATCTTATGGAATCTGAACAGACTTTGGTTTCATTTGTGAAGGAAAGTTTCAATTTCATGAATATAATAAAAAAAGTTGCATTTATCTCAAGATTCTTCGGAATCGGATGTTCTGAAATTGCTTACAAAGCAACATTCTTATTTCATCATCATTCGTATTTTTTTCTATTTTGATGTTTTCATCTATTCGCATCTATTGCTTGAAGATTGTAGGAGGGGTCGTTAAGGCTGTGCAGCCTCTCAAGCAGCTCGACCTATCAGATCTTTTGTGCGTAACCCTTAATCTATTCGAGGCCCGGGATTCTGAGACTTCATGCGAAGTTTATTTGTTGCCTGGGAGGTAGGTTCCTGACATTGGAGGGATCTAAGAAGACCCCTTCCAGGAACTTGAACCTCTTGCAGAAAAGTGCTGGGCATTCGCAAAGCAAATGTTCTGCAGTTTCAGCGAAGTTCTCGTGATAGCGGCAACTGTCACTCTCTGTTTTACCGATAGATCTTACTGCTTACGCTAGATCCGGCATCCTGTAGTAATTTTTGGGTCGAGAGGGGTCTGCAAGAAATTAGGTACTATGGTCACGTGGGACAACACATTTGTATGGTCAACAACTAAAACGACCAACCAATGGCTTAGTACTTTCAACCCCTCCGGACCTACAAAACAAGTAACCTGGATACCGGATCTATCGTAAGCAATAAGATCTATGGTTTTACCCATCATTTTGAGGTGATTTCTCAGAAGGCACTGTCCAGGAGGAGTCCCGTTACCAGTTTCGAGTATTTTTTGTCCAACTCGAAAAGTTGTTTAGCTTTTCTTGACGAAAGGCTCACAAGCGAGCTCACAAGCCTTGTCGTTTGTCTTTGTCCTGGCACTTTATTCCAGTAAGATATCATTTCATCTGCTTCCCAGCGTCGAAACTCTTCTCTCAAGTGGGCCTTGTAGAGTCCACAGAGGGGTTCTGGGCGGAGAAATTGTGTATTTGCCCCTTCTTTGGCAAGTCAGTCTGCTCCCTCGTTGCCTTTAACTCCCTTATGACCAGGCACCAACATCAACGTGACCTGGGTGTTCGCTACTAGTTGTCTCAGGGATTGTTTACAGTCCCAAGTCAGCTTAGACCCACAAGTGTATGACTTCTAGGAAATTATTGCCCTTCGAATGTCCCTCTCGAGGCACTACTAGGCACATAGCATGTACTTCTGCTTGAAAGATGGTTGTGATGTTACCAAGGGGTTTCGATAGCCTCAAATTGTGCCCTGTAACTCCCACTTCAGCCCTTTCATCCATCATCTATCTTAGATTCATCAGTATACTACAATAATGCATCCCTTCCCAGTAGAGGTACGTTCTCTCTAGAAATTTGGTGGTTGTTTATGACCACTTCAAACTGCATTTCGGTGTAAAAAAACTTATGAAATTGTGTTCTGTTCAAGCATGGTTCACAGCGAAATTATGTTAAGTTACTTCAACATATTCTTGCAGAGTGATGAAACACGGTTTTTGGGTTGAAAGCAGCTAAGAGTGCTTATAGGTTTTGAGTTGCATATTTACTGATAGTTGGAAAGCTGAAAGAAAATCATCCAGGGTTTTTGTATTCAAATACTCATTAATAATTTTAGGTACTAACAGATCCATAACAGATCCATAATGATTCTTTCGAAACAGATTTGTTAATTTATGAGATTGTCTCTCCAGAGAATTTCAACTCGACGACTTTGAAGAGAGTGATTATTCATCAATATATTAATGGGAGTGTCATCGTGGCTTCATAAATAGGCTTATCATTTTTCGAATAATTCCTGTTCTTCTTGAACGTATTAACGGATATAAGTTCTGAGTTGTAAGTTGGAATTGAGAGGGGAAATAGCACTCCGCGCTCCACGGAGTTTCAGCCAACATTGAAAGCAAGAATTATAGCCTTTGATCCTCGACCGACATCGGCTGATATTTTCCAAACGAACAACTCCAAAAGCTCTCCCATAATAGAGCCGCATGGAACGTTCTGACGGCTCAGTATGACCTACAATAATTGATATCCGGCAAGTGCGGCCATAAGTTAACGTTTATCAGTATGGCGGCCGTAAATTTCTGTACAGCCAAATGCCATAAATAGAGCGCCCAGTATCCGTTTGCACCTATCTATTAATATAAAAATTCATGTTCGAATTGCATGTTCGACCGCAATATATCCACTACCATATGGTATGCGTGAATATCGAGTCTTTCAGAATCAGGAACGTGTTACAGAACAGGAATATTATGTAGTAATCCGTGGTGTTATAAAAACCTCAATTATAACGCTCCTGCTCCAGAATCTATATTATTTTATGCACGACCGGTCATAAAATGGCATTTTATCGCCCGGTTGTGCGGGCGTAAAATAGCACTCTACCGCTCTCGGACTACTTTACCGCCCGCAGGACGTAAAATGGCACTTTACCGCCCGCCGGATAATAAATTATTAATTTTTCGCATCCTCAGCTGTCTGTATTGACAGCAAATACGGCTACTAGCCTATTTATTCACCCACCAGTCTGGAACATTTATGGACCTAGGCGGTAATTTAAAGCAACTTGAAAATATTCTCCATCAATTTCTCTCGGCCGATTTAGTCCTAATTTTTTTTTCTCGAAGCCCTAAGGTTTATGCGAGGGTTTATGGTTACTACCTCGTACCTCGTACCTCGACGACCTTAGTGGGACACCCTGTATAGAAGGTAATCTTCGTATAGAGATATGATGGAGACATCATAATGCGTGTGTTCATGTCCAAGATCTACTTCTAGATATCATTTGATAGAAATTAAAACCATAATTCGAAATAATTAATCATTGCATTTCTGATTGAGGTAATGATATTGTTGTGATATTATTTGTGAAATATGAACAAAAAATAGTTCTTACACAGTTCAAAATACAAACATAGTTTGAATGACCAGTAGACAACGAGTATGAAACAACTACTTTCCTGGATAATTTCATACAGAACATCGAATTATATCTACTCCTATAGTCAGCGAATAGAGAATCGGAGATCTCCACTCTCAGCCACGTTTCAAGAGAGATTTGGAAGGAGTGACCTCACTCGGCGAAAGAAATAAATCAGAAACAAAGTTACCATGTCGAGAAACATGGAAATTGCTGAATACTCGACTAAGCAAATCAATGAAAAGTCAAAATGTCATTTTTTTAATCAATCGATTTCGTAATGAAAATTCCAATTCGATATGTTACACTCTTTTAGAAAACTCTGTATATTGGTGGATTTTTGAAACGTAGTATCCTGATCCTTTCACAAGATTGTCGAGCAGTTTGCAATCAGTCTGAATTACCAAAACTGTTGGATAGTTCAACAACAAAAAAGCTATTGTGGGTAAAAGTGAATGACGACCGAGTTTGAATTTGAGAACTAATTTAATTCAATGAAAACTAACACTCATTACCTACAGACTAATTTATAACAACTATTTATTTTGGAGGTTATGAACGATGTTCACGTATTGCGACTTCGTATTCCACTTACTACTGCCATTATCTGGCACTGTAAATATATCGTGTTTAATTTGTTCTAGAACATTCTGGAACTGTCGTTCTTCTGTCATTTTGATAGCTCCCAGGATATTCTATGCTTTTCTGTTCTAGATCTTTCACGAACGATCGAAAACTATATGGAATGCCCAATACAGGAGGATATTATAACCCTTTGACGTCCACCGGTTCCATGGCGAAACCACTATTATACTAATTTTTGTTCGGCGCGCGACTGGTTTCACAGGCCTACCAGAGTCAGTCACGTTATTCTTATACTTTATTTTACCCGATTTTACAACGCCGGCGCAGATAGATCGAGACGAATTACAATTTTGTTCACATTCTGGTGGCGTACTCGTGTACATCATCGATATACTTCATTCTATTTTGTTTTTTGAAGTTGTGCTAAAATGAAGGGTATGTATAGAATGTGCTTGGTTATACTAAGGTTCAGTAATGATCAACTTGTTAGTTGTGAGCAGAATGCAATACCATTGATCGTGATTTCTCATGTAAAATGAGCTGGTTTCACCATCAGACCAGTAGACACCATTGTCGTATTGTTGCAGGTAGGAAGAAAATGTACAACCTTTGAATAGAAAATCAAAAAATTAGTGGTATCGAATATTTCGGTACCTGCTAGACGTATACATAGTAAACCCCTACATACTTTTCGAAGAGAGGTCATATTCATTTCTTGGAATTTGAAAGATTTCGAAATTGCTGTATAAACGTGGGACTGATTGAAGCTGATGGAAACCCGCTCAAGGGAGGACGACAATCTTCTTCAAATTCTCAGAATCCTTTCGAGGTCACAGTAGCACAAGATATCCGGATGAATGTTGTGCCCACATGCCTATCCACGGAAATTCTAGAAGATGTGCATAATGCTGTAGTGCTGCGTTAGCTCATAGGACTAGGCCAACTAGGTGAATTATCGATTTTAAAAGGAATAAAATAAGTAATTCTATCACAGGTGTGACTTAGGGTCAAGTCTCATTGACAGGAAGGATTGCTTCCAACAATATCATGAAAGATAGCTCACAATGATGATAGTCCCAATTATTAGTCATATCCTTGCTATTGCCTACTGGTTTCACTGTGAAACCACACTTTGGTGAATAAATTATATCAGTGGAATATTTTTCAATTATATAACCTTCCTACTTACTCATCAATTGATGATAATTAGCGTTGAAATTGAAAATCTTCAGAACAAATTAAATTCCAGTGACAAAGGGTTAATATCGGCGACACTTCTTGTTGACTTTGCCGAATTCCATTGCCCCCTCCTTGAAAGGCATTCCTCCTGGAATGCATTACTGTTGTTATGGTGATGATAGGGGCAATTCGTTTCATTTCGGCAATGTGAAGTTTGATGGAAGTAACAAACATGGCACCGTCTCCTCCCTTGGATTCGCTCTGGAATTTCAACAACATACCAGAATTTCAACTCCAGTAAATCTGAATACAACCTCCAGCATTTTTCGGACAATCCTCCAGTTCAGGCCATCCAAACCGCAAGCCAGTTTTGACACAGCTAATTTCTGTATTCCTTCTTCCAGTACAGCGTTTTGCAGGGCAACCAATGCATCCCAGAGGTTCTTGTAAGATGATTTATGGAAGTGCTTTTCCTTGGTTGTCAGGTGAAAGAGCGATCTTTCTCCTTCAGGACTGATATCTTCAACTTTCAGAGCTCGGCCGATGGATGGACTTTGTTGTTGAGGCTCTTCTAGTTTACCGAATCTTTTTCGAAAGTCATTGGCTATTCCTCGGACATACTCTACAGGGGTAGTGAAAATGTCGCGATGTTCTTCTTTAGTGACGTCGAACCTTGCCTTCGATGAACAGCTGTATACTCCCTTGAAATTGAGCTCCCCATCGTCTTGAAGTTGTACCTGCTTCACTTGTTGATCCAGTGTTCCCTTGAACGGTGCAAGTCTGTTGAAGAAAAATACTTTTGGTTTACCATTGAGAACTTTGCAGATACGGTAGATAACGTCATTTATCTTCTTCTTGATGCAGTAGGATCCTTCCCAAGATTTCTGCAACTTCGGAAATAGTCCTCGTTTTCTCTGTGGATTGCGGAGCTACACCAAATCACCTTCTGGGTAGCAATTTCCATTAGATATGATATCATAGCGTTTCTTCATTCTTTCGCTGGAAATCCAAAAATTAGAACGAACTGATTCATGTATATCGTTCATCTTCCTCCTCAGGTTCGCTATATAATCTTTACCTGCCAAGTCCTCGCCGGGTCTGCATCCCAATACCAGGTCACATGGAAGCCGCATCTCTCGCCCAAACAGCACCTTCACTATCTGTCCTGTAGGTTCTTGCACCGCTGATCGGTAGGCCATCAAAAAGAAGGGCTGATGTTGGTGCCAGTCCCGTTGGTGTTGATCCAAGACTTTGCAGAGGTACTTTCCTACAGTCCGTCCGATTGAGGATGTAGTGGTGTTGTCCTTGTCTTCTTGATTCCTAGCCTTTCGCTCATCTTCCGGAAAACCTCAATCTCGAAGCTTAGGCCTTGGTCAGAGTGAAGTTCCATGGGTACCTCAAATCGACTAATTAGTTCTTTCAATAGTACACCAGCGACTGTTACAGCCTCTTGATTAGGAATCGCATACGCCTCCACCCATTTTGAATATATCGATTGCCATCATCGGTTATTGGAAATGGCCCAGCATTGTCTATGGCAATCCTCTCGAACGGGCTACCAAGCGTTGTACTGCCTCATAGGGGATCTCGGTTTTCGATGCGGCCCATTACTACCCTCTGTAGAATCTTGTTCACTCTTAGATGTCCTCCTGAAGTTCCATCGTGTACGTAGCGCAGTACCTCCGGAACTCGGCTCTTAGGAATCACTAGCTGCATTCGATGATCTGACCCGTTCTCGTTCTCGAGTTTCCTCTTCAGCAGGCCTTCTTTTAGTAGCAGAGAGTCCCACTGACCCCAGAAACCTTCAAAGTTTGTGATAATGGGGCTACTTCATGCCAATTGGGGCGACTATCTGCTTTCTTCCATTCCCGGAATTTTCGAAGCTCTGGATCCTTCTCTTGTTTCTGTTGGACAGCTGCAGGCAACCAATCATCGCTGACAACGGTAGTCCTGCTGATGGATTCTTCCTTGACTTCCAATCGACTACAATGGGGGCGCCCAGGTGGACAGGGTCGTCTGGACAAGACATCTACATTATTTTGACTTGTTTCAGCTCGATGTTTCTGTGGCTTTGGAGGATACGGTCCTGACTTGGCAACTCCCTTTGTTAGCTTACGGTTCTTCTTGGTACGATCCAGCTCCCCACGATTTTCGCCTTGAACCGATTTCTTTGTCTCGTCCAAGAGAACCTTGATGGCAATGAGTAGGGCTTTATTAGATTCTTGTCTGCGGTTATCGATTTTGTTGTCATCGTCATCTAATGCTCAAACTGTCAGATATATGAGAAGCTTCTGTCGCTGCTTCGAACTCCAACGCGACTGTTACTGCATCAAAGTTCTTGGGCTGACTCAGACGCACCATCCTCTGGATTTCTTCATCTTTCATACCATCGACGAATGTTTGTACAGCTAGACATTCTATAAGGGATTCGGGGGCTGACGGGTAGGCGCAATGGACCAATCTGTCAACGTCTGCTTCAAATTCCTTCAGGCTTTCGTTGGCTTTCTGCCGACGGTTCTTCATCTGCTCCAGATGTGCATGTCGAGACGTTTGATGAGATGATCATAGCTATCGGCCTCATTTTCTGGGATAGCTTGCAGGATGTTCATTGCATCACCTCGTAGATCTACCGTTAATTCTACCGCCTTGTCTTTCGATGTCCACCCATTTGCTTTGGCTGCTGCTTCAAACTGTTTCGAGTAACTCGGATACGGTGTATTTCCGTCAAATGTAAGGGGTTTCACTCGATTTGCAAATAGTTACTTTGTCCGTGGCTATTTTTGTCATGAGCTTCTTCACCAGTTTCTCCAGTCTCAGGTCCCTAACTTCAAGTTGCATTATCAGATCTTCTAGATGGCCCTGCAGCTTATTCATTATTGATTCCATTTCTTCTTTCTGAACGACAATTTTGTCTTGCTGAACTACGATCTGATCTTGCAGAGCCTCAATCAACGCCAAAAACACTTCTTGTTGAGCAGCTATCTTTGTCCAAATATCGACGTTGACAAAGTACTCTTTGAGACGAAGCTGAAGTACCGCTTTTGTCCCTGCTGTTTCGAGATCCCTCTCTTTCAACTAACGTTTCAAGTCCGCTACCTTCAATTCACTATAGCAATTTCTATTGGTCATGAAATAGCCGAGCTTTTATGCACTCAGTTTATTTCTTTCAGAAATGTTATAAAAAGAGGAAGGTATACACTGAGTGTGCACTGGTTTCTCGAATAAAAATTGCTATAAGTCTCATTTATTCACTGCTCGTTCAATAAAGTCCACTAACGAAATTCACAAATCCTCGTTTCTGACACCAATTGTTGAATTGGTGAAAGTGAACGACGACCGAACGAACACTAACACTTGAACGATGTCACGTATTGCGTATTCAACTGACTTCTGTCAGAACTTTCTGGAACTGTCATTCTTTTGTCATCTCTCTCCATCTGATAGCTACCAGAATATTCCATCCATTTCTGTTCTAGATCATTCACGAACAATCGAGAACTATCTGGAATGTCAAATACAGAAGGATATTTTAAAATCGGCGATACTTTTTGTTAACTTTGCCAAATTCCATTACATTATAACAGGACTTTAGACATATTATAATAAATCAGCAACATGGATTCAGTCGTGGTAGATCTAAAAAAATACAAATCTGCTCATATATCAACATTGAAATCTCGAAAATAAACTCCCAGTTGATTCTGTTTATCTATTCTAGTTAATCATGATTTATTTTTGCACAAACTAAATGCTTTGAGTATTCAAGAAAACATTCTGAAATGGATTGAGTATTATCTCATCCGCAGAGTCCAATATGTAAAATAATGGTGACTCAGTATCTTCATCAATCACTGGTGTACCGAAGAGATCTCATTTAGGACCAATGCCTACTTTTCAACTTGTTTGTTAACGATTTGAATTGTTATTCTCTATAGTGAATTCCTTCTATTTGCTGATGTTTTGAAGATGTTTAAGTTTATTCATGACTCATCTGAATTAATACAATATGATTCATCTAACTATGTGCGTTGGTGTGATATAGACCTACTGCAATTGACCCAAATTTGTCGTCCAAACCCCAAATGCAATTGTAACTTCCAGAGCACTCAAAATATTGGATTTCACTTTCAGATCTGCAAATGACCTATCTATTTTTATATCATTGTTCAATAGTTCGATTATCGAATACAACTCCTCGATTTTGGTGATTTTCATATAATGTGGATATTGACCTGCTTGAGAGTGTCCAATATGAGTTTTTGAGGTACTCTGCATTATAAACTAGGATATAATTTTGGCGAATATGCCTATAAAATTATATTGGACATTCTTAACTTTGATACTATGGCTCATAGAAGATTAGAATCAGATCTTACACTAATACACAAAATAATGAATGTCAGCATCAATTCCCCAGAAATTGTTGAACTTGTAGCTTTGAATGCGAATTCAAGAAGAATGGGAAATACACAAATATTCAAAATACCCTTCAATCGTACTAACTTTGGACAGAATGAGTCGATAAGTAGAATCTTGAGACGCGAATATCATAATATAGATTAAGAGTTTTTTTTTATCTTTGGAATCATTTTATAACTTTTCGAAAAATTTCAATATTTCTTATTTTATTCTGTACCTAGTTATATTAGTACACTTATGTGTGACATTTTGTTAAATGTTTTGTGAATAAAATGACTAAATGAAATGTTTTCGTTTTTCCATCTGAGATCGATCCGTTACTCGTGAAACATCCTGTAGAACTAAAATACAAGAATAAGATACATTAGAGCCTGAAACCGTACATTTTTAGTTGTTTCAGGTCCTATCAGTACAATTCCATCGGAACGTGAATCGCCCACATATTATGCGATGGTCGAATAATTATCTCGAAAATACCGACAACTCCTTCTTGTTTCAGTGCTAGCGAAGAATCTCATACTCCGCATGGCAAAAGGGGACGACGGACTCATTAGAGTGCAGTGCACCGCAGAGGGGGTGTTTCCTTTGCCGCAGATAAATCTCACTTCTCTCAAGAGGTGAGTACAGGAATAGATAAATAATGGAAGGTTCAGTTAATTGAAACTGTACATTTCTGAAGTGTCCATTTAATGTATTTTTTTTTGGATTTCAACCTTTAGCCACACACATTAGGTACGTTAATTTCTTATTCTCAATTTTATTAACTGTAGGACTTATATAATTATTTTGTTCGCTATAACAAATTCTACAAGTAGGTCATATATAACTTTATCCTCCGTTGCTAATAAATTTTGAATACTGGTGGGAAATTGTAATTTCAATTGTCGGAGTTTGTTCATAAAATTATTAATTCCAGGAATGTTTTCACAGTTGAACAATAGATGATTCAAATCAGCAGTTTCATTGTCATGTTGACATAAAGATGATTCAAGGATCCCAATTAATGTAGTTCATGTGGAAGACCTTTCCGCTTATACTGACATACTTTTCTCGAGCTGGTGGAGATTCTTTGCTGATATAGAGTGTCGTGGGACTTCTCTGGGACAGATTGAATTATCTATCTAAAAAAACTCCTTTTTGCACATATATATTGTTACGATATTTCTACTGGGGTTCGTGAATTCAAAACACTCAGTACAAAACTGAACAATATATTTCACTAAATACTCAAGATACAACTCAATAAACACTTAGTTAAATCACAACGATATTCGTTTTGCAAATCTCAATGTTCACATTACAAGCTTTCTTTCCAATCTGAACTGTCCGTGAAACCGCGGTTCTTATATAGGTAAAAACATCATTGTCCAGAAATAACAGGAATTAACTGGAAGTATTTTTCATATTCGACGGCAAAGAATCATCCGCTAATTATAGCGGTGGGTCTGCGACCAATGCCTTCGCGGTGAGTCACGCGTCGAGATGATGATTTCCGACCTTCTCGGAATGCCAGCGGTTCGTAACAATATCATGGCACCCCTTCGTCACACCTCAGAATGTCTGTGCCTTATTGCACCAACGTGAACAATACTTTTGCCCGGAATCGACTGTATAGTGATGGTTCTCCAGCTAATTGCACATTGATTTCTTGTTGTATTCAGCAATCCAACGTCCTATTTTTGCCCAATTCGCGAAAATAACGAACCAACAGATGGCGCTGGAGAAATGTCAAAACTTTGACAAGAAGGTGATCAACAAACAATTCGTAGATGTTTTCAATGATAATATGTCAAGGAATAACCAATCAAAAATATTTGAATGAGTGCTATTGTTTGTTTTTCATTTATAGAACGAAAAACAGGAATTTTATATGAGTTTTATGGATTTATTACGTTTTTATAGGCTTTTCAAACCACCTCTGCAAAAACGATGGGGCCACCAAGGTATTTTTATTTCAAGGATTTCTCTTTATATAGGTTTTTTCAGAATGTCCAAGATTGAGATAAGTATCTAGAGTATCGTGGAGATAAGAAGAAAACCTTGAAAGTGCGACCAATTCACATCATCCTTTGTGGGATAGACGACAAAAACACTCAAACTTCAGCTCTATAGCAGAATAACTTAGGGACCATTTCTATAACTATACTTTGTGCTTGTGGTCACCAACCCTTCGAATTCATTTATTTCAATTGATACTTCATTCAATTCATGGCTTATTCATTCTGAATACAGATTTGATTTCAATAAGTCTATATTATATTCAATCTTCTCAGTTTTCATGTGATGACTTCCAGATCTTCACATAGGGATTTCGATTTTTTTGAGACTATCTCTTGATTCTCTTGGTTAAATTCTTGTTATTGATCATCCTGAAGTAGAATCAAGGTTTTCATCACAATTAATAAGACAAAACTAAAGACAAACCAGTGCTTACTACAAACGTAAATGTCTGGGGTAATGAGTTCTCCTATTTTCAACATGATAATCCATTTTTTTGCATAATCCTGAGGTAGAAATTCAGGATTTTGTTCCAAAGGAACGATGTCTGTATGGTAGGAGGAACGCTGAGATACTGAACAAATCTTCATCGATTTCGTCTTTACAACTTCGTCAACTAGCTGCATGTTTCATTAACATCAGTAACCAGGTAATAAGCACGAAATAAGTCTGGAAACTATTCTCAACAATTCAAAATTATTGAAAATAATACGAAAGTCTATGCTATGCAATGCTGACATTGATGATCACCCTCGAAAGGCTTCGAGATTTCGACACCAGAGGCCGCCCACTCCGTGACTTTCGCGAATAGGAACCTTCGATACTGTCAGCTCTTGCCACATAGTCTGCGAGTGGAGATTTATTGGAAAGTCCTATTATGTTAAGAGTGGGCAATGGGACGCGCAGAATACCGAATGCAGCACTCCCGCTCTTGACTTCTCATTTGAAAACCAATCAATATTTTCATGATTTTTTGATCCCATCATGTAGATAAAGGATCAAGCTAGGGAGGATACTATCTCTTTTTTCGAAATTTCGAAAAGAAAAGATATAAAAATATATCTGAACATAGCAAATTTTTAGCCAATTTGGCGAATCAAAAAAAAATATTTCTACATCAAATAATCAATTTTGAGATAGCATCCTCCCTCGGTCGAACCTTCATCTTTCTACACAAAAAAAATCAGATCAAAATATGGATTAGTATCGTCACAGGAAGTCAAGAGCCGAGGCTCTACAACGTCAGAAATACGCACGATTTATCCGATGATATTTGCGCCCCCTGGTGAAACTCAACGAAGTAGATTATAAACACGATACAATCGATAGTACGGGTGATATTATGAAATTAGAATAGGAAATAGAAATTTATATGAATCAGTTTGCTAGGTTTGCTAGTAAATATGGTATATTATATGTATAAAATAATTATACATTGCGTGGAAAATAAAAATATTCTGAATTGTTCACAATGAAAAAATTCTCATACATAATGAGGAATAGGTATGTATGATATTCAAATAAGAATATTTATATATACACCCAGAAGGTATACAATATGAATGAATAGAAACCTATCGACAAAGGTCGCTTCTATTTACCGGGGATCGATTTAGGATTTATCATTGCGATGATTTGAATGTTGAACAGATCTCAATACGTAAAAGTAGAGAGGGAACAGTATAAATATGAAACCGTGTTGTATTTAACATTGTATAACTGAATGATAATTTGCAATCGGGTATTGACACTATATATACAGGATGCTACCTAATGGCATTTTAATATAGGAATTCTTAAATCTATTCAAAAAAATATATACAGTATGGTGGAAATGTATGGAATAAATTCATTATCTCTAACGCATATAAATTTTAAGGGAAATCCTGAGACAGGTCGATTTTCATTTTCAAATTGACATCTCTTGATATACATACGGAGTTTGTGACGTCATCCGCGTAGTTGTGGTGACGTCATCGATTATTTTTTAAATAGAAAGACACCCTGTTCAATTTTTTTTCTGGAAGGTATATCCATTTTCTATCTGACCATATACTAATATTAGGAAAATAAAGTGAAACAGGGTGGAAAAAATTTATTTTATATTTACAACCTCATTATGCTATCAATGTGCACAATTACCTAAATAGGTCGGAGAGGGTAAATCGAATGGCCAACTAGATCTCCTGATTCAACTCCTCTCGATTTTTTCCTCTGAGGTTATCTGGAGAGCAAAGTTTATGTAAGAAGCCGGAAAGATCAGATAATTTGAAAGAACGAATACGAGTGAATATTTCACAAATATGTTCAGAAACGATAGCGAAGTTCGAGAATGATTTGTTCTCTGTCTATAACATTGTATTCTTGCAGAACGTCACGAATTTGATTATTTATTGTAACGATTTCCGTTGTAAATATTAAATAAAATAATTTTTTCTCACCCTGTATTACTTTATTTTCCTAATACATATTAGTATACCGTCAGATAGATAATGAATATACCTTCCGAAAAAAAAATGGACAGGGTATGTTCTAATTTAAAAAAATAATCGATGACGTCACCACAACTACGCGGATGACGTCACATACTCCGTATGTATATCAAGAGATGTCAATTTGAAAATAAAAATCGACCTGTCTCGGGATTTTCCTTAAAATTCATAAACGTTAGAGATAATGAATTTATTCCATACATTTCCACCATACTGTATGTAATATCCTAAAGGTCTAAATTTTGAAGTAGAGGGTGCTGAAGAAGTGAGTAATAACGAATAGCACTCTTTCTCTATAGACTTGTCATAAAGTAAAGTAATCAATATTTTCATGACTTATTGACTTCATCAAGTAGATAAGTGATCCAGCTAATGGAAATACTATTTTATTTTCAAAAATATGAAATACAAAAGGTATACAAATATTCCTGAACATATCGAATTTGGCGAATAATAAAAAAAACACTTTTCAAATAGTATCGGACCTAGTTTGAATCCCCATCTTCCTACAGAAAAAAAATCACATCGAAATATGGACTGGTGTTTTCACAAGAAGTCCAGAGCGCGAATTGTCCGATGATATTTGCGCCCTCTGGTGATACTCCAAAATATGAAGATGAAAAAACGAGTCAGTCAACACAATATCATAGATTGGAACCATAATAAGTATTATGAAATTATTGGTGCAACTAATGATGAATTTGCGGATTTGCATAGGAAAAGCTTGAAATTTTGAAATTCAAAGGTGTAATGAGATCTAAAAATCCAAATGGAGAAGAAAATGATATTGTATTCTCATGTGGAATGTATATGATTCTGAAAATGGTACATATATTGGGACCAACGGGAGATGAATATCCAAAATACAAAATATGTAGTGAAAAAATCAAAGAAATAAAAAGTAGATGCATTTAAATGACGACAAATGGTTTGAAAATATAAACAATTGAAGGGGTGTCAGTAATACATTGAACGTGTATTTTTTGAAAACTCGTTAACATGGATTTTCCAAATTGCTCGTTTCAACCATAATAATTTCCGTTTCGTGTAAACTTCGGTAATACCAGAAATGGAATATTATTGAATTCCCGAAATCTAAACAATGTCATTTTTGAAATCCAACCTAAAGAAGTCAGGAAAATATTTTCAGAATCTCAATTTTCAGAAATTGAAAATAAAATCACGAAATTCATAAGTTCATTTTTAATGGGTACCTCCTTTTGAACTTTTTGAAAAAATGATGGTAGGGGATACTGCCCAACTAGACATAGTTCCAAATAGGTATAGACGCCATTTCTCTACTTTCGTCGAATATTTCGGAGAGATTTGTTTGTTCCACGGAAGCATAATAGTTGTCCTCTGAATGTTTACCGAGTGGCATCTGTCAGTTTTACGAAAAAATTCGATATTCAGTGAGTGATATAAGACAATGCTTGATTCTTTAAAATTTTATATCGCAACTTACGTGTTTTTTCTTTTCAATTAACATTTGTCTGATTTTTTAATTACAATGCAATTTCCATTATATTATACCATAAAACTTTTATGATAAATCGGATAAGTATACCACAAACGTTTAGTATACACAATGTTTTATGAAGTTATACAGATTTCACATGATGGCATACCTAACCGAAGGAGAATTATCTAACCTATACGATGCCAGAAATGGACTGGAAGAAGGCATAATATGCCATCATGAGGCAGCAATGTGTTCAACTATTATTTTGTCAACATAAAAAAATTAATGGAGTTATTTAATACCAACTCATTAAATAGGTAGATACTTTATTCATACCAATAATGTATATTTTCCTCTCATTTGATATACTGATGAAAGCTCGACTACACATTATGAACACAAAGACCAGTTGGCTGACTGTATGAGGAGAGAGCCGAGCGCCGAGCGCGCGATAATGTAGTATTGTCTCATTAAATAAGTACATGTAGATAGGTAGATACTTTATTCATACCAATAATGTATATTTTCCTCTCATTTGATATACTGATGAAAGCTCGACTACACATTATGAACACAAAGACCAGTTGGCTGACTGTATGAGGAGAGAGCCGAGCGCCGAGCGCGCGATAATGTAGTATTGTCTCATTAAATAAGTACATGTAGATATCTGCTACATGAAAAATTTTCATTCTGGAAACTTATTTCATCTATTGGCTCAATTTTTTTCGCAGCATGTATACAAAAATTTTCATAAATAAAATTTTTTCTCGATTACTGAAAATTGTCATTCCGAAAATAACAAGTTGAAATTTGCTACAGTTCTAGAAATTGATGAACATGAATTTTTCACCAATATTGTATATGGCAAGAAGCGCTATCATGTATACTTCAATTTGAAAAAAAAAAATCAGTCCGATCGCTCAATTATTTCCAGAAATATAACGGTAGGAACGATAAAAAACGTGTTCTACAGAAAAATCGTACTTTTTGTGTTTTTTGAAAACTCGTTAACATGGATTTTCCAAATTGCTCGTTTCAACCATAATAATTTCCGTTTCGTGTAAACTTCGGTAATACCAGAAATGGAATATTATTGAATTCCCGAAATCTAAACAATGTCATTTTTGAAATCCAACCTAAAGAAGTCAGGAAAATATTTTCAGAATCTCAATTTTCAGAAATTGAAAATAAAATCACGAAATTCATAAGTTCATTTTTAATGGGTACCTCCTTTTGAACTTTTTGAAAAAATGATGGTAGGGGATACTGCCCAACTAGACATAGTTCCAAATAGGTATAGACGCCATTTCTCTACTTTCGTCGAATATTTCGGAGAGATTTGTTTGTTCCACGGAAGCATAATAGTTGTCCTCTGAATGTTTACCGAGTGGCATCTGTCAGTTTTACGAAAAAATTCGATATTCAGTGAGTGATATAAGACAATGCTTGATTCTTTAAAATTTTATATCGCAACTTACGTGTTTTTTCTTTTCAATTAACATTTGTCTGATTTTTTAATTACAATGCAATTTCCATTATATTATACCATAAAACTTTTATGATAAATCGGATAAGTATACCACAAACGTTTAGTATACACAATGTTTTATGAAGTTATACAGATTTCACATGATGGCATACCTAACCGAAGGAGAATTATCTAACCTATACGATGCCAGAAATGGACTGGAAGAAGGCATAATATGCCATCATGAGGCAGCAATGTGTTCAACTATTATTTTGTCAACATAAAAAAATTAATGGAGTTATTTAATACCAACTCATTAAATAGGTAGATACTTTATTCATACCAATAATGTATATTTTCCTCTCATTTGATATACTGATGAAAGCTCGACTACACATTATGAACACAAAGACCAGTTGGCTGACTGTATGAGGAGAGAGCCGAGCGCCGAGCGCGCGATAATGTAGTATTGTCTCATTAAATAAGTACA
The DNA here is from genome assembly GCA_029955515.1 of Chrysomela aeneicollis. Lineage (NCBI taxonomy): Eukaryota > Metazoa > Arthropoda > Insecta > Coleoptera > Chrysomelidae > Chrysomela > Chrysomela aeneicollis. The sequence continues at coordinate 2,853,463 of JARUHQ010000018.1, read as the reverse complement.
TGTAGATAGGTAGATACTTTATTCATACCAATAATGTATATTTTCCTCTCATTTGATATACTGATGAAAGCTCGACTACACATTATGAACACAAAGACCAGTTGGCTGACTGTATGAGGAGAGAGCCGAGCGCCGAGCGCGCGATAATGTAGTATTGTCTCATTAAATAAGTACATGTAGATATCTGCTACATGAAAAATTTTCATTCTGGAAACTTATTTCATCTATTGGCTCAATTTTTTTCGCAGCATGTATACAAAAATTTTCATAAATAAAATTTTTTCTCGATTACTGAAAATTGTCATTCCGAAAATAACAAGTTGAAATTTGCTACAGTTCTAGAAATTGATGAACATGAATTTTTCACCAATATTGTATATGGCAAGAAGCGCTATCATGTATACTTCAATTTGAAAAAAAAAAATCAGTCCGATCGCTCAATTATTTCCAGAAATATAACGGTAGGAACGATAAAAAACGTGTTCTACAGAAAAATCGTACTTTTTGTGTTTTTTCAGAATAAAAAAGTTCTTGGCCTAGAGAAAATGTCGTAAAAAGTGATTTGGTATACACAATCATCAAGTTGAAGATCCGCAGCAAGTCTGATTTGAATCTACGCCAGTTTTGTTTTCTCGAAAACTGAGAGACAGCATCCCAGTATTACTCGCATATTAGATTATCGAGCAATGCAAATAAAAACGTCAGTCGCGATATCACCCGTACTAGATGAGAAGATCGTTCGTTGAACAAGGATAACCGTTGATTTATGACGATTTGGTAACCGCCCACTGCTGTTTCCTCCAAACCCCCCCTGTCCCGGATTTGGACAAAGTGTCTGGCCTTTCCCAGCCTTAAGGGAGTCTTTAACTGGTGCATGATCGGTCAAATGCCCCGTGAAGATTCCAAAGATTAATATGCAAAAACTAATTTTTCTTTAATAGCTAGGCGTGCACACAGCCTCTTGTTTTATTTTATTTCAAAGATTGAGTTTAAACATCCTATTGTGGCACAATCCTCTGTTCGCATTTGATGCGAATGCTTTTCCAGCAGATTTTTCATTCATAAAAAACATAAGTTTCTTTCAAAATTTCTTACTGTACGCATCGGTATCCTCAGCATCTGTCATGGTTTTTAAGAGTTTTTCGATCCTCTCTTCTACCAGCTCTTCTGATTTCTCGGAAGGAAAACCATAACTGTGGTGGAACATCGTGCGAGCCTACTGAAGAAAATTAGAAAGTGTGTTTGAAAAGTGTTTTTAACCGCCAACTTAGTTGCAAAGCAACCCTCCATGTCTCATTGAGACTTGTATAAGTAAGGAAGACGGAGATCTTAGCTTTTTAAGTGTCATCCAAAGAACTACTCGGCTGGTTATCGTTGGTAAAGGTAAAGATTATTTTGGCAAGTCTCGATCGTGATGATGAACAGGTCGCCTACATTTCTACGATGTTCTGAAGTGTTTTACTCTCTATAATAAAGGTGCTCCTGCATACATTTGAGAGCTGAAGTCCAAACAATTTTGAAAACTGTGTGTTGAGGAGTTTGAAAGTGTGTGTTTGAAAAGACCACCAGCGAATGTGAATAATATATTCAATGATAGATCGAATATTTATATACACCATAGAGGATGGAATGGAGGATGGTTCGTGAACTAGACCTTTGCACAGAATAGAAAACCGTGTCCATGTGAAGCAGTGTTTGTAATCCCAGCAAACAATGAATCTCTGGCCGCTCTCTGGCCCAACGCATGATTGGTCGGGTACATGCTGGCAATGGCAAAGCTACATCGGCAAAATATGGCATATTGTAATCGGGTATCTATAATCCAACCAGCAATGGGCCAATACCATCAAAAGGGTATCTTTCGACCGACATCATCTGGATGATGGCCCGTTTCAAGTGTTATTGAACAGTTGAGAAACATTTTGCTTCAAATGTTGTTTTTTTCTCAATCCCGGCGCTCATATGAAAAGTCAGCAAATTCAAAGTAGCGATATGCAAGAAAAATCACATTTCATATCAATTTGAGGCATCAAAAATATGTCAAATCAATGCTCGAAACACCCTCATGTCCAAGTAATATACACCATTAAAAATCCTGTTAGAATCCGTCACTCCCAGAAGTGGTTCGGATTCCAGTATATGCACTAAGTATCGCTTTCCTCCATCCTGGATAGATCTTAATACTCAAGGAGGGGTTCCCATCTTCGAAGTCGCGATATTCGAAATATCCCGCCTTCACCAATTCTACCATCGAAAGAAATTTCAAATGTCAACTTACAGGATGAAAATTATGCCAAATTGACATCTAAAAATGTATAATAATAGAAAATTATTGTTGTTCAAATTCCACTGATTTATAAAAAATATATAATTAGAAGACAATAGCTACATTACTATGCGGAATGTGATACAATAACGAGGGTAAAGCAACGTTGGGCGAGGTTAGAACTTGGATGGGTGACTGCTGAAGGCTGTTGAATTCTTTTTTATTTCACATAATATCGTCGTATTATAGGCATTTTGGTCCTGAAGTGGGCCAATGTAGTATTCATTATGGCGCACAGGCATTGGTCCTACCGGCGGCCAGAGTGTCCTATTGATGTTGGTCCGACGTCATCTACCACTGTTTCGCCGCAGCGGCAACTTCTGGTAGGCAGGTATTAGCCCAGTACTGGGCCTACTGAAATTGTTTGCTGGGAATGTATCTCACATGAGCATGTTGGTGAAGTTAGCTGCCGGTTGACCAGCTCTCAGTGACACTTTTCCTCAGCGAACAAATTAGCCCACACATTAGCCAGACTCGATTGTTGCTTGCCTCGATTGAATTATTGGTTGTATTATACAGTGTCCGTCATAAAGTTGGCTATATATGAGAAATAATTGTTATTGTTATTTCTGAAAAACTCTGATGGCGGTTCGTTTCTGCATGTGTGACTAAAAAATCCGTTACGACTTATAAAACGTGAACTCAGATTTGGCGGGAATTTGAAGAAAAGTTATATGTGATGCCAAAATATATCAAATTTAGCAAGGATGCATCATGCGTTTTTAAGTTTCAATCACAAATATTAGTTGGTTTGAATCATATTTACGGATTGAGAATATTAAATGAGCCCATGTGCATCAAAATACAGGGTATGACTTGATGACTACACCTAGTGACAAGAATGAATCATGTTTTCATGATTAACCTCCCGCAAAATGTCTATTCCACAAATATCTGATTAGTTTTGACCCAACCTTATTGGATGAAACATGAATGTATAATGTTTTTCAGTAAGGGTAGAGGAATAAAAATTGTATTTTAGATTTTTTTTAATCTGGTTCAAAATTGATATATGTATAAAATTTCATGATATTTTGTCAATTCGACCCATTTTTCGGCACCACAGATTACTTTTTTCTCAAATTCCCGCAAAAAATATAAAGTCACGTGATAGAAGTATCAAAGTATTCTTTAGTTATCAGACATGCAGAAACGAACCGCCATCATAGTTTTTCAGAAATATCAATAACAATATTTTTTTTCCATATGTAACTTATTTCAACTAGCAATAATCGCACCTCGGATAAACCTCATCGGTTACGATACTGCCACTGCGCAAAGCTATGTAACTTATTTATGGCGGACACTTCATGAATGTGTGTACCTATTGGTTCAACCACAGACGGTTCAACAGATTATCAATCCCAATGCTCAATTGAATTATATTGCTATCTAATATTTCGTATTGTTGACATTATTATTTTGACAAGAAGATAAACCTAGACAAATAGATAATGAAAAATGGAAAAGCCATAAATTGGACAAGAATTTCAGAAAGAGAAAATAGTCTATCCAATTAGAATACGAGCAGATATAATTCAATGTTCTGCGTGGTATTTACCAGGAAAATAGTTGTTTTCTGCTCGTAGTCTACCAGACATTAATTTCAAACTATGTTTAATATTCTAATTGGATAGACTATTTTCTCTTTCTAAAATTTCTGTCCAATTTATGGCTTTTCCATTTTTCATTTATTAGCTTAGTCGAGCTCTCAGCCACTCCCAAGTTCTGTAACTTGGGAGATTTATTACTGGAGTGTTTCTTTCTTCTGCCGCATGGTGTCGCCACTTTCAATTGTCTCTTTGAACGCGGCTCAGTGCGGTCAAATAGACGCGAAGAAGATGCATTGGGACAGGCAACGCTTCGAGTGGAGATCTTACGGTCTCTACTCGGATAACTACCCTGCACTGATGAGGGCCAATAAGCCCGAAACCGGTCTGTAGGTTTTTAAGCGTGCCTGTCTCGATGTGAATTTGTCACGTCTCAGGAAGAAAGAAACATTTGCATTCACAGTGTGATGGACTACGAGCAGATATAATTCAATGTTGTGCGTGGTATTTACCAGGAAAGTAGTTGTTTTCTGCTCGTAGTCTACCAGACATTCATTTCAAACTATGTTTGATATTCTAATTGGATCGACTATTTTCTCATTCTGAAATATTTTTCCAATTTATGGCTCTTACATTTTTCACATTATTCAAATTGTCTTATTCTCCTTGGTCCGTAATCACATATTCTGTTGTGATTGATTATTTTTTTAATGTGGTCATACAGGAAAGTGAAAGATTGATCGGCTGTGTGCATGTGTCAATATAAAAAAAACAGATTTGGAAAAAGGTAGAAATGTTAATGAAACTTTCAAAAATGCTTCAAAATATGATAAAAACAAAATCATTAAATGTAGAAATGTTAATGAAACTTTCAAAAATGCTTCAAAATATAATAAAAACAAAATCATTCACCTCACTAGCTTTCAAAATACAGTGATTTATTGTAAGCAAACGAAAAACGATAAGATTTTCACGATAAATATATTTATATATATTTCTCACAACATGTTTCGCTAACACTGTAGCTTCATCAGGTATAAGTACACTAAACTAACTACTACGATAACAACCATTTGTTTTCAATAACTATGGATTTTCATCAAGTAACGGCCAAGTCAATTGAAAAAAAAATACAGTGATTTAGGTAAATTTTCGAGGAAAGATAATTTTTTTATTGAAAAGAAGATAGAAAATGTCTGCTGAACTTGAAATTCGCTACCTATTAGTGAAGGCCTATAGATCACTATGTTCAGTACATTTTCAAGAAAGAAAAATTTTATTGATAAAGAAAGGAAATAACAGGATCAGTCATATATTCCTAAGAATGTGTTGATAAAAGTATTTGGGGTTCAACAAAGTGTGTTTCAATCGTATGGATGCATTTAATACTCCACTCAACATCAGACTATATTTTTGTTTCGAAAGTAAGTACCCAAACATACATTTTGTGCAGGTAAAATTTCGATAAATTTATTATTTTTATCATGTTTTAAAGCCTCTGTGAAAGTTTTATCGAAATCCGGCACCATATTTTTCCTGTACCTGTGTGCCCACAACTTCGGAAAATTTGTTACTGTTACTTTGGGTAAAAACTGTATGGGATACTATAAATAATTTATTCTTCCTTTCCACAGGAAGACAAATATCGAAAATATGTTACTGTCTCGAAGAAGCATAAACATTCGCCTACTATGCGCAACAACAAACAACCAAGTCAGCATTATTTGTTTTATTCGCGTACCATAAACCGGAAAGCGTGTTCCAAACGAAAATCCATCATAAATTCCCAAGGTAAAGGAGAACTCATAAATACCTTGTCCCATGTCCTCGGGAATGTTATTTAATATTTCCCATTCCGGAAATCCAGCGAATTGTGGAATTTCTCTTTCTCTCTCTGATAGCAATATTTTCTTAGGAGAGAATCCGGTATACGACCTATTTTTTCATGAAGACGAAAGCGTCAGCGTTTTATTCTAGCAAATCTAGCATACGTCATAAAAATGCAGATGAGGGAGGAAATCTAGTGACGTCCTTATTCTATTGGTAGTAATTATTACTTTTTCAAACAACTATACATTTTTATCTACAACAATCAAGTAAATCATCCATTGCTTACTCGATTTTCAATAATGACAGACATTACTGAGGTTAGGGATGCAAAAACGGAGAAGAATGACAGAACGCTCAGACCAATCAGGACGACATACAAGTGTATATTGTTGGTTGCATAAGGCATCTTAGTAGTACACTCTCACAGGTACAGTATAGCAATAGCATTGGTGAAGACCTAATTTTCTGAGCAAATTTTCATCTTCGTGGGCAATACCAATCATTATGCGCACGTTGAATAATATAGTTTGATTTCATTAAATGCTTTTTCTGGTAGGTAATTTAAAAAAATTGTGACGCACTGAATTCATTTCGGAACGACATCGAGATAAATGACGGGAGACGGGAGACGAATTTTTGAATTTCAAATTAAACACCCTATGCCTACTATATAGAGTGATCAACTTATACTCCAGAGTTCGATACGTGTGTTATTATCTTGAGAGGAACTTTTCATTAAAACGTTGAAGATATACTCGATTTCCACATTTCAAACTTATTACATAATTAGTCATAGAAATCATCCATTGTCCAAATTGATCCAGGATTTTTCAAGTTTTCTGGTCGACCGACATTGTGTATTTTTTTTGTTTTTCCTCACTCATTACAGAATATCAAACTAGAATTTTTCAAATGAAAAACCCTCTATCATATTATCTTTGTCATGTACTCTACTGGAGGATTTGAAGTATTGTTGGTAAACCTGGTATTGAAAGATGATTTGTCATCAGTCATGCCAGGAGCTCTTGTCACTTGTCCATGAGATAGTTTGATTAAAACACATGTTGCGATATAGAAGAAATTTATGATTATAAAATATCATTCATCAGAGTCCTATCAAGTGAATAGTCAGAATAAACACGAAAATCTTCAACTTCAATACAAATAGGATTTCAATAGGTTCTATATAGGATATACTTCTGAAAACCACACCCTGCTGTATAATTCAAAATCAACACCTGAGAGTGAATTAAGAATCCAGTGGTGGTCTAGTTTTGTTGCGACTCATCACTACAAAAATTCAAAAGTTGGGAAAAGCGATGGAAAGTCTTTGTCTTTCAATAATTACACTCTTATACATCCTGCCTACCAACAGAAATTCCGCATTTGTCAGCCTTCCATTCGTCTAGAAGATTCTATAACAAGACTGAAACTGAACCATGGCAAATTTCCTGCACATTTATATAAAATTGGCATGTTGAAAACACCTAATTGCACCTGCGATAACGTATCCATTGGTGACTTGAATCATATTCTCTTCACCTGTTCAAATTATAATGTTGAAATGAATCATCTCGTAAACCAACTGCAATCCCTCAACATAACCTTTTCATTGAATAAAAAACACTTGCTAAGTATGCTAAATAAATCACTACTTGATATATTGATGGATTACTTGAAAAATATCAATTTAGATATCTAACGATGAATATGATTGACCATTGTTTTGATGGAGACCGTTTATTATGAAAGTCTGTGTTAAATGGATAATGTCCAATGCCAACCCTACTATAGCACACACACACACACACATACACAATAGAAAAATAATGTATTTAATCATGAGGATCGGATTTATTCAATAACTATAGGATATGATTAATAAGAGTAGGTATTTGATAATCAGTTTTGGAAAATTATAGAAAATATTAACTGTTCCATTCGAAATCACAAAGAACATTCGGGCTGTTAGTGAATAGGTGAATAAAAAAAACATTTTTCTTCTCATCCAATTCATAATACAAACACAATTTGAATGCCTAGTAGACAGCCAGTGGAAAACAAGTACTTTCCTGGCTAATATTACGTAGAACATTGAATTATATCTATTTCTATCTCGCAGAGTCGAGCTGGAGAAAAACCAGTGACCACTCCTCATTTCATGAGATAAGTGATCACTGGACCCAAATATCGTGTGCCATCAATAGAAGCAATGATTCTTCTGCATGACCGCAGCCTATCACCAAGATGACTAGAATGGTCTGGATATAGCCTGCGGACTTCGAAGAGAAGATCTATATATTCTGCTCGTTTTTCCACCTCTTTCAAAACGATGTTCGGTTCGGCTGGTTTGGTTTGGTGGTCGAGGAGGACTACATCAGGCTTATTGGCTTGTATCTGCCTAACGGTGGAACATTGAAGTTTCAATAAATTCGATAGGTACCTCTCCACAACTGATTCATTATTATGCCGCATTATGTTTATGGATATGAGCCGAAACAACATACACCGTACATGCTGAAAGCATAAGCGTTTTCGGCGTTTCACGGCAGGACCTGCATCTTACATCAGGATCCTCTATATTATGACTTGGCTTCGGTAATGCAAAGTATTGAAAACTTCAATCTGGTAAGCAATGATAAACTGATATCTCTCCGATTCGGACTCTCCTGACCTCAGGAATGCAAGGTCAGCTCTTTGGATAAAACTCTGTCTTCGATATTGTTGATAAACACGAATTGTAGAGGTTTATTCATGTGGAGCTGCAGAGTTTTATAAATTCCTGCAGCTTTAATGCGGGCTTTCTGCCGAGAGTGGTCGAACTCAGTCACGAGTTTTCCGCTCGAAATCAAGAGAAGCGATGCTGCTGCCGATACTTGCTGAAGAGAGCGTCTTTCACTTCTTTTTTTTGCTGGATGTGGCTTTCCTCCACTCAGGTAGGTGTTTCTCCATCAGCAACTGTAATATACGACAAATTTGCCACCTCGTATTTATTTTGTATTTCCTTATCAGGCTCGTCAACGGCGGGTCACATGCGCGATGGTACCAATGTTAGCGGAGATTAGCCTGGGTCAGTATTTCATTATTCCAGTATTTTGAGTATCGACGGAAACATTCCTAGGAATACCGCAATTCGATTTTAAGAAAAATAGTTGGTATGTTCACAAAAAACGACTTGAACAATCTTTCATTGCAAGAGGAATCACGGATTCAACCAAGAAGAGAACCATTCTTCTTGCTGGGCTATCGGAAGACACATACAAACTTGTCGATGACCTGATGGTACCACAAACAGCAGACCAAGCGAATTACCCAGAGATAATCAGCGGGTTAGACAAACATTTCGGAACAGTGAATCTAATCTGGGCCGAGAGATACAATTTCTACCAACTGAAAAAACTACACAACGAACCTATTCTGGACTACGTAGCGAGAATTAAAAGCCAAGCAGTGAAATGCAAGTTTGGAACAGCATTGGAGCACGCCCTGTTAGACAAATTTATCTCTGGATTAGAACCCGGTCCTATCTCAGATAAACTCCGCACTCAAACCGAAAATTTGACCCTGCAACAGGCAATCGAGGTATCGCTGCAAACGGAAACAGCAACCCTGGGATTTGGACTTCAACAAGGTGCTGTGGTGATAAAAACAGAGCCAGCTGATATACATCACTTGGGAACGCGGAATAACACAAGATTTCAGCAACGTCGGAGCGGGCCTCGCGGAGGCGGGCGCGGCAGCGGCAGCGGTAACATGGCCTGGCGTGGACAACCTGCCGAAACGAGCGATGGCGGCAGGAGCAGAAGCGAGTACGTGAGTAAGAAACCCTGGAACGAACAAGGTAGGAGTCAACATTCGAGGTGTCACAGGTGTGGTCAAGGTCACAGTGAACATGAGTGTATGTATCGCGAGTTCAGATGTCGAAGGTGCAGCAACCAAGTGATGTAGGATGCTTCCATCGACTAACTACATTTGTCCATCCCGAATTCCATCCCAACAGTCAGTGTGTACTCCAGTACCTCTAGCCGCAAGCATAAATCTCAAGGTTATCCACATGGAATGAGTCTTATCTCTCCGAGGACTGGGTTGTCCGCAGTGATTTTTCTCAATTCAACGAGTTGATATGCGGAATCCCTTGGAGAACCCCTCTTCTTGATAACCGGCTCTGTTTGGACCATTGCATTACCTGACGATTGGTGAAGCGAGTCCTCCAGAGAGGCATCAGTTGTTCCATGCACCTCACTATCGAATCGGGTACTTTAAGGCATTTGAGCAATTACACAAGAAACTTATGTCCAGTTGTAACAAACTCTTTTCTATAATCTATACCATAGAAAGGTTTTCCTTGTACTGCACGGAGTCCTGCATCAAAGATCTATCAATCAACAGGTTCTCCTTGCAGCCAGCGACACCTCTCTTTGACCCTCGTTATCCATGTTTCCGTTGGTAATCGGAGTCTACTACTAGGAGTACTCGCATATACTTACAAGATGCGTGTGAACAGTTTGTAATTGGTCTGTAATTCTTGGGATTGGACTTCAGTTTTTGGAGAAGCACGATTCGTCCCTCGATAAACCACTCCTGGATTTGCTACTCCTCTTTTTTTACTAAATGATAAAAAAATACACCAGCTAACATCGTCTGGTGTCCCCTGAGGTCCTGATTGTTTTAGTGTTAGAACCGGCTTATTATTCACTACTTTCGGTGCTATGTGACCTTTCCATAGGTGTTTTTGATAATCAAACCCAGTTGTCAGTAACACTAGTGTTAGTGCTGAATTTAGCAGAATAAACACTTTGGTGGTATTCCTTATGCATTTCCGAAAGTGAGATTTAACACCGCAGTGATTTGATTCACATTCTGTGATTTTCTTGATGATGAATCCTACCTTCACGAAATTCTCTTCGGTGCGTTTAAACATACTGAGCAGGCACATGCGAATACTTTTATTCATCTAATATATCATCTGATATAGGTATCATCTAATATATCAAGCACAATATTGTAATCAGGTACGGTAGGATGGACGTCAGTGCCACCTATTGGCAAAAGTTCTAAGATTCTTAGATCGAACAGATGAGCGCATGAAATTCACACAATTCAGATGTCTACATACAATATTTTTATTGACTTACCTCAATTCTGGTGTTTTTAGGATGCAATACTTAACGAATGACTATTGCCACCAAATTAGATGGTCCATACACCGCCTCGATTCCATCGTGATATGACACGGTGTAACTTGGTGTTAATTTTATATAATATATGTTTTTTTTTGCGTTAACGTCAATGAGGGCTCTTCGAACTTCCTCGGTGGTAAATAGTTGACGCAGAAATTTGGTATCAGGATCTCGAAGCCTTTCATAAATGGCACCGAACTGCGTCAGAGCTTCAGTAACTATATCGGATACGTCTCTCCAAAAATACTAATCATTGCTACGTCATTGTTTAATTCAGCCCATGATCATCAAAATAGTGATGATTCGGTCTAGTAGGTATTAGGTATAGTTATAGGATTCAATAACAGCATGCATTTTTCTTCTTATGAGGGTTTAATTGGGCAGAAATTGACCTGATTCATCTGGTCATGACTAGACTTCCGCCATCCGCCATCCGTTTTATCATAGGATATTATTACCTATATTATTATTCGCGGGTCTCTATGCAAAGTCTGAATAATCAAGTCCGTCCCTTACTCTCTGTATAGCCAGTCTACTTCTAGTTGGCGCATGATTGGGTCTTCTCAGTATACGTAAATCTTCTTATATATGATAATGGCACGAACAAAGAGCTGGAATATTGTCATGAAATCATATTTATATTCAAATTCATGAATTCAGCTCTGGAGGTCATCTATATCTCAGTAATCCTTTGTTCGTCTCGATCGCAATATTTGATTGAAGTTGTTTCCACTTATACTCTATGACTGTGAAAATAATATGATAAAGACATCAAAGAGAATTATACTACAAATATTTGTCGAGTAATATAGAGTCAAATACGTCATCGTCCTCGAAAATAAATTTGCTTATGACAATTTTGTCTTTCAACTTTTAAAAGGACCAATAACTTTTCTATTCAGGAGTTTCATATGCTTTATCTGGGAACCATCATTATTGTAATCGAAAATAATGTCACGAATATCCCGAACCGAATTAACTTCAAAGTGAGTAGATAATTGATCCCTGGACATATCAAACTTTACATCTCGTGAATATTTCATCAGTCCCGAAATTAGCTGTGGAATAAAGTTCCAAATAATCATCAAATATAGATGAGAAACTGTACTCATGAAGGGAAAGGTCCAGAAAAAAAACACATTTACCGGATATTTTACTGTTGGTTTGAGAACTCGTCCATCCAACTGATCATTTTTATTCTGCCAGAGGTGGGGATGATTGCTCCAATAACATATACACGAGAGGAAAATCTATTACAAAATCCTATTTTTCACAAAATCAGAGTTAACATTTCTCCATTCAACTTTTTTGTTAAGTGAAATTAGAATAACTTCTTGAGAGAGCGCAATTTGTTTTGTAAGATCCTTGTCTTATACATTTACAACTTACTGATGAAGACCAAAACTTTTTTTAAAATGCCCATCAGATATGAAAATCGATCACAGACTCTCAATGCGCAGGATATTTTAACTTTGACGATCTATATCAACTGAACTATAAGTTTGTTGTATATAAAAGTTGAGTTGAATCATCCTGTTTTCATCTCCTAGTGTTTTTGAAGAGTGACTCACTGCTACAGATGAACAAGAGAAAATCTCTGTGTAGGTATATACTATTCTATCACTTGTTTTATTTTTACTCACTTGTAGGTGTAGAATTCCGACTCTCTATTTCTATCATTCAAAATATCTCGAAATTCAGATGTACAAGTCAGAATTTCGACACTACTGGATGTTGTCTGGATTGACATTTCTCAAAATTTCCTGCTTACCCACTTCAGAAAAAAAATCACCATAGTGAAATTTTGATTGAGGCTTCGCTTATGAGATGATTCAATTCTCTAACAGAAGAAACATTATTGTCCATTATTGTCCATGACTATGTTGAAATATTACTAAAATCTATGTTTCTGGAAATCTTTTTTGACATAACTTTCAGGACATCAAAGCATTCTTTACAAAATTTGGTACGTCTACTTATGAGATATACTCGTTATTCTGACGTTAGTATCTTTTGTCGTAATCGTTCAATGGCGTAGATATTTTTCTCGAATTGTCTGTTCAATTCAGAAAAAAGTCACCCTTGGAAAACTCCAAGATAATGTCACGAGTAGAACATTCAGTATATTCAAAATTGATTTCTTCGAGGGTTGCTTTGCAACTAAGTTGGCGGTTAAAAACACGTTTTTTAACACTCACGAAAACTGAGGAACCCGTGCAGAAATATTGTATGCTCTTTATATACTTCAAAATAGTGAGAGGTTTCTGAAGTTTAGTCTGGTCTGAGACTACTCTTTTTAATGTAAGGAACTTCGAAAGATTATATTCACAGGGTGTTTCCTAACTACGGTTTCTTATTGCAGATGGTGATTCGTTAGGTCATTTCAGGAAGAAAAGTTCCTATTAACATATATCCGGAGTTGCTTCGTTTCTGGGATAGAGGGCGTTGAAATTAAAAGAAAATAACGGTAATTATAGAATATCATGAATATCCTGTAACCGATTTGGTTGAAATTTAGTACTTTTATTTGAACTAATAAGGCGCTCATTTAGCCCTATTTAGATTGAGATTATGGGGGCCAGTGGCGTCCCAGGGGGCATCACAGCCAACAATATTGTAAAAAAAAATATTTTTTTTAGATTAAACAACTGAAAATACAACTTTTTGGTCTCTTGTATTTTCTTCACATTCGTTATCGAGAAAAAAAATCAAAGCCACTCTATTGCATATCATGAACACCTGCATCGGAGACCAGCTAACATTGATAGTAGGGTTTTTCCTACACATATTTAATTTCAAATTGAAAAAGTTAATTTTTGGTTTGGATTATTGGTTGTTATTTGTTTACCACCAAATCGGTTCTAGGATATTTATGATATTTTATGATTACCGTTTTTTTTTCAACGCCCTGTAACTCCGAAACGAGGCAACTCCGGACATATGTTCATAAAAACTTTTCTTCTTAAAATGACTTAAAAAATTACCCCCTGAACCGTAGTTCCGTAGTTATGAAACACCCTGTATATTTATGAATTTATATTTATAACCATGTTGCTCTTGTTATTTCTCTATTTGAATAAAGGTCGTAACCTCTGAACTGTTGATGCATATCTTGATGAAATACCTCTCTCTATTCTCTTCAGACCCCCGAGCACGTATCATAAGGAAGCCTTAACCCCAAAACATCCCCCTAGTTGTGACAATATACAAAAAACGTAATTATGATGTTCACTTTTTTCAAAATAGAACTGACTCATTACCATATCTGGAAAGGCCATTTAGTCTCGAACCATTCGATACCACACAATCGATATTTTAAATGAACGTTCAATAACGTTAAGTACACCTAATAACGTACCTAATAATTATTGACGACCATAATAAAATGACAATGCATAATGATCAAGGCATTTAGATAAAGTGACATAATAAATCATGAGGTTCAAATGGGGTGTACTAACATGTGATTTTCTTTTGAAATAAGTGGAAATATACCGGCTGTCCCATTAAATACGTGGAAAAATGCATGTCTATGTATGAACTATAATACATACACATCGAATTTCTCTTGTTATCGAGTCTGCCACTTTTGATAAATATGCGGAATATGGTTGAGCTATATGTCTTAAATTTCTGGATACATCCTGTAGGTTATATTATGAACAGATGGATCAAGTTCTTTCACAAGAGGTCTGACTGAAATCCTTGGTCTTAAAATACAATACTCGAGGGTAATAGACATGAAAACAAATGAGTAGCGACGGAACAAAAGTGATTGAATAACTATACCAAATAGTGACATTTTGAGCCAAAAAAAAGCGAAACATATCATTTTAACGTGGAGCAACGTCGTAATATGGCATTCGGAATGAACCATGATCAGATTACATTTGTTTTATATTCCTCCCATGAAAGAATATAAGTGTCATATTGACCACTATGGCGACCTATTAGGCCATGTTTCTGCATGATATCAATACTCAACTGTAATTGAACAGAATAGTACGAAGGCGTAGAACGGACATGCGATAATTTTTTTCTTAATTTCGAGTTCGAACTCGAAACTAGTACTAATTTCGAGTTCGAACTCGAAATTAGCTTAATTTCGAGTGATGACAAAATACACTGTCGAAACGTTGGCTATTGAATAATATAGTTTCTGTTACGGAAGACCTATACAACCCAAAGAAACTCGAACTCGAACTCGAAATTAGCACTAACTTCGAGTTAGTGCTAATTCATGACTTTTTCATTTTACATTCAACAGTAACTTCAATAATGGAACTCATCCCAGTATATGTCAACTATATTGCATAACAATGAATTGCGTTTAACCCTCGGATTAACCTGTCGAACTAATCGATGAAAGCATATATAATATTTCGGTGTTTTTCTTTGGGTTGTATAGGTCTTCCGTAACAGAAACTATATTATTCAATAGCCAACGTTTCGACAGTTTATTTTGTCATCATCAAGGCAGTGTGTTTGATGTTTTCTAGAAACCCCATGATCTATATCTTCTTCCTATTTCCTAGTCAAAAAGTCTATCCGAAGATGAATGTTATATATAAATATATATGAAGTGGACGACCTCAAACACACTGCCCTGATGATGACAGAATAAACTGTCGAAACGTTGACCTAAAACCCAAAGAAAAACACCGAAATTCACCAAAGGAGGTCGTCAACTTCATCGAATAACATATATAGTATATTTAAATCACAATCCAACCACACACAGCTCTTTGTCTACTTGTGGTGTCATAAATACCAGAATCTGTCATTTGTCATGACGAAAAAAGGGAGTGATACATCCTGAATCATCGATGATACTCATCGATAGTATACAGGTAGCACAAATAACGTATAAAAATCGTCTCACACATCAACAAATTCTGATACAAACAAGTAATAATATAGGTATTTGTGACTAGTCGATATTGATATTGAATTTAATGTAGCATACGAGTGGATTTGATCTGTTTTGACTTAATCATCGTGTAGGATTTTGAAAAATAATGAGATAACTTGAATTATCATTTGTATTTCGATTTCAGGAACATCACTAGTCCAGAAGTAACGATAAGAAGGAAAGGTTATCTGTACGAGGTTTCAGCAATAGTGACGTTGAGGGCTCTGGAGGACCCGGAAGAATTCTGCTGCAAATTACATATTTCTGAAGCAAATTACACGGCGATAAAGGAGACTGTTTTCTACCCGTCAGGTACGAATAGCATTAGGTATACATGTTTTCCTACGACCCGGTATGAAAACGTTATGAAACAAACCGTTTTTTTCATTTGGAGAAAAGCTCATATCACCATGGCATTGTTATTTGAAAGAAAAAAAGCACACGTGTTGAAATAAAAAATATCACACGCTCATATGTAAGGATGGGACGTTATAATTAGTTGGTAGGTAAATATTGTCACCATAAACGTTTCTTACACCACATTCATATACAATGGAGTTAATGACACTTTTTGGTTCATGAGAAGAATTCGTAACTCAAATTTTAATGCGTCAATGAGACATAACCTCTAAATTCACTTCGATGAAAATTAGGGACATATCATGACTGAAACTATTTCTAATTGTCTACTACCTACATGACTGGATGATGAAGGTAGCGAAAGTTATAATCCACAACTTACTAGCAACTTGCATCACAAATGTTTGCACTTTTAACATTTGAGAATAAATCACTAAAAAATATTTTCTGATGATAAATACAGCACACTGTGCAGTTATCACACGACCAGGAATACGGTAGGACAACCTATAATAGAATAGGTGACAATAGAGGGTTGTACACTTTTTTTTTTAAATTATATATGTGAAACGTGTGCCTCCAGAGAATATACGTCGATATTTTTTTGAAATTCTTATTATCAAGGGTTTTTCCAAAATTGGCATTCAAAAATCGAAAATTATCCATCCTTTTCTTGAAATGTGACATCACCCGGTAGGTTGGTTTAGGTTCTGTTTCATTAATCGAAGTTAAAGGAGAATTGGCAATCTCTGTCATCTTTGACAGTTGGCGATAAAAATTACTGGGCGTTTTGAATTCTAGATTTAAGGTAAGTTACTATTGAGTTGTAACAAATTCCTGATGTTTGTTATTTTTAAAATTATGTCATCTACTGACAATTGTTTTCTCGAAAACAGAATTTAACCGAATATTATGAAAATTTTTCTCAAGGCAACTGGTTTAGGTTTGAAAATCAATCACTTAAGTCCTCAACTGAGCGTGTGCCGTCTAGGCTCATTAGTGCTAGATTTTCCTAGGATTTTCTTCTCTGTGAATTATGTTTGCTTGAGAAACAGAGAATATTGAACATAATTTTCGCCCCCCTAGCTATCCCTGCCAGTTCAATAACCAGCAATAATACGCCGTGGTAGTAAATGATTAAATATATTCAATGAAATAAACAGAAATAAACAAAATATTTGAAAAATTAATAAAATAAGTATATGGATATCATCAAATGAATCATCAGATGAGATGGTTAAATATTTTCTAATACTTGTAAATAAAATTCAAAAGAACATACAGGGTATACCTTGAAGAAAAACAATAACTGCGACTATGCATTCCGTCCAAGCACAAGCGAAACTGAAGTTCACCCACGAAATTATTTATAGGATGTTAGTTAAAAGAAAAGAATAAAAATACCAAGTATTCTCACCCCTTCGTATCATTATACTATTTCCAGGAGTAATAACCCAAGGACATTTATAATTGTCGAAACAATTTTATAACCGATTTTTTGTTGCCTATAAGCAACAAGCTTGGGATAGTTGTCATAAAATTTTTGAGCATTTACCAATGTTCGAGGGTTATTCGGATAGAAATTTTTTTGTTGATTATGGAAATAAATACAGAGCAGAAACAATTTATTCAAATGTGCAATTATCAAGAGATCACAAAAAATAAAATGAGATTTAAAATCTCGTACGTCGACAATTCACCTGAAAAGACATCTAGGTGGTGTGAAAAGGTAAACTACGAGCAGAAAACAACTATCTTCCTGGCAAATACCACGCAGAATATCGAATTATATCTACTTTTACTACGATAAGTAATTTTTGTCCAATTTTGAATCATATTCTTTTCAGTGGGCATTTTATCATAACAATGATGATTTTTGGCTTTCCAGAACCGATTTGTTCTTAGGAATAATCTATTCGTTTTGATATAACAATTTCTTAAATAATTTAATACAGGACATACGTTGCTGTCGTTGTTTTCTACTAAAAATTTGCATTCTTGAACCATCTTGGCAAGTCTTGCTGAATATAGGGTTTTATTCAACTCAATTTGTCACATAACCATCGTTATTTGTTTCAATACGAAAAAAGTAAATCAAACAAGCGGCAGCTTCTCCACCTCGCCAAGCTCTTATTACCATAACAGTTAGAGGAAAATTTACGATAGCTCTTCTAATTTACGAAATATGAAAAAAACTGAATTTTTGAATCATCTATCATGTTCATCTTCTTCTTGCTTCATCACTGAAGCTACACCAAAATCAAGAGTATTTTTTCATTGTCTATTCTGACTATCCTCAAATTGGCATTTTCAGATTTAGAAAACATATTCTCGAAAGGATGTTGTTATGATGTAACTGTTAGTAATGTTGCATTACCAGGGTCAAATTATGTATAAAAAAAGTTGATGATGGCCACGAGAAGTCGAATTCAAAAACTAAAAACGCCATTTAATAATTTGTTTAAAGTGCCAATGATGAATTGTATAAAGTGCCAATGATGAAAATAATCAAAATGATAATCTGAAAAAAAGTTTTTTTCAAATAAAATAATGATGAGAATCAAATTCTGCAACTTTGCTCCAATTCAACCTCGTATCTCTGACGGTTTTCGAGATCCCAATGATGATCGTCACATTTTGTCATCTTTGTATAATTGGCTGCTGTCCTCAATGGGTCACTAAACATCATGATTGAGGTTATAAGTCATCAATAACAAAGTTATAATAACGTAAATCTCGATAATCAATCCTTCAAATGCATTTCACCTATGTGGACATTTCAAACAAATCGAGAACTGGCAACCTAGAATCTGAGTTTCCCGGCAGTATCCGAAAGTCGATAACTCATTAAACTTTAGATTTGGGTCATATTTCCTGAATCAGATGTTAAGTGGTTATAACTCGAAAATAAAACTTTTATATAGATTTCTGATACTCACCAGCAAACTTGGACGTTCTTTCAAGTTATATTCACAGTGTTGCAAGTGTTGCAACTATTGCTACAATTTCTCTAATGTTCTTGCTACGAATCTATGACAATATGTTCATCGAGTTGATGAAACAACATCATAGGTATATCCATAATATTTCTGAATCATCTCGAAACTATCCAAATCTAATGATAATTTCGTTTTTCAAACTGAATAATGTGTTTTTGAATAAATCTACAAAAGTGTATAAGGGCCACCGAGATTCATTTAAAAATTTTCCGACTTTAAACTCGGAATAGAAAATATTTTTTCCGATTATCATGACTATTATGCCTATTATGAGGTCCGCCTTCTTGAAAAAAAAATACAAGCTTGAATTTGGTAGCAATTGTAGCATCGAACTCTACTAGATAACTCTGTGATACAAATGAAAATAAAAGTATAAATATTATCAGATCTCCATTTCAAAAACGTTAATGAAACCTTCATGGATATAGTATACACCTATCTCTGCCTTGCACCTCTAGCTTCTTTGGATGATATAGGGGCTCTAGAGCAGAAGGCAGCATGGAGTGTACTTTCATCAGCAAAGCTGTGGACAGGACAGGAGGTCACCTCTATCAGATCATTGATGTGATTCAGGATCAAAGTTAGTGGAATACTGGCGTTGATAGCTATTTCATCATCCATCGTACCTAAAACAAAATTCTGAGTTTGAAGTCGGAATAAAATAATTCCAAGTTCAAAGTCGGAAACTCCGAGTTTAAAGTCGGAATAAAAAAATTCCGAGTTTAAAGTCGGAAGCGTCAATTGGATTTCAGATTAGTCACTTTTATTTCTGATAGTAAGTATTGATTGTATTCAGAATATTGAGTTGAATTTCAGAAAGTGAAAATATATTTCAGTTAATTCAATTTCAGAAAGCATCGATTGTATTTCAGAATAGTCAGTTCGACTTCAGAAGGTGTCAAATAAATTCTAGATCAGTCAATCGTATTTCAGTTTCATTTGTATCTATTCTACGAAGAAGTAGATACATGATAGAAAATAAATGATCCCGTGCATAAATAAATATATCGGCCTGCATACGCAGTCTTCAACTCAAAATATGACATATTTCGAAAATATTTGAACTTGGGTAAAATACATTATACATGAAATAATATCAAGGATTTGGCCTAAAATCGGTAAATATGATCATGTCCTTCTCAAAATAATGAAGTTGTGGTTCAGTTCCGGTACAACCGTAAGTGTTACATTCCTGATAATATGTTAGATGGATAGCCCCCATAAAAATAAATTCCCTAGCAAATATTCTGGTTCGGCTCACCTTATAGAGTAGAGTTTATTGAGTACATTTACATATCACAGAGAATGCTTGTAGCAGGTCACTAATCGTTAACTATTTGAAATAAAACAATGAGGTAAATATAAGAAAAATAAGTTATCTGAATAGGACATAACACATTATTGAAACATTGAACAGTATGGTAAAAAATAGAAATTGATAATACACGATACAAGTGAATAAGTTATTCAGAAGGAGTTAAATATCACAAATCTTCGTTTGCGAGGTCAAAGTTCAGAAACTCATTTTCAGAGTAGGAACAGTTTCTCAATGAAAAGAATTTCATTTTTCATTCAAAACAGTAGAAGTTGAGTTGTCTGATAGCAAGAGGTAGCTTATTGTAAAAATGTAGGTTCAGAGACATTGAAAGCTTAAATATTTGTGTTTGCAGGAAGCTCGCTGACCTTATTTGATGTAAGTGAGTGTCTGATTGCGAAGCATAATTCGATTTATTTCTGTGTATCTCTAGCATTGTATAGTAGATATATACACTGGCAATTGGCATAATTTGGAGTTCAATAAATATAGGGCGGCAGTGGTCCCTATATCAAGTGAACCACCTTTTTTTGTTAAACAAAAATTTTGTTTGAATGGCAAGAATTTACCCATAGAATAATTCCATAAGTCATATGACTATGGAGAAGTCCAAAGTAACTGACACTTAGAGTACTCAAACCCACTAAGTTTTTTAATCTTCGGAACAAAAATGCAACACTAGATAATTTGCTTGGTAATCTATCAATAAGACACGACCAGTTGAATTTATCATCAATATATATACCAATGAGAAACTCAACACTTTTTCCTTCAGATAATAATATATTGAAAGATACAATGACATTTTGATTTTTATCAGAATTATGCAAAAGCTTAAACCAAAGTGTGATTTGCAGAGTCTCTGAGATCGTTGATATCGCTATCAAAATCAATCAAAGTGGTATCATCTGCAAATAGGATACTATTTTCAGGCAATAAATGATAATACAGGTCATTAATATACAGAATAAATAAAGTAGGCCCCAGGATGAAACCTTCAGGCACTCCTTGTATGATTTCATTCAGATTCGATTTAACGCCTTTCACTGAGACACACTGATGAAGTCTTCCACTCAATTAGGATTTCAAAAACGCTAGAGAATTCCCACCTCATACTTCACCATGGGAACAACATGGGAACAATAATATCACCATATGCTAACTCCTCTCAATCTCGTTAGCAACTATATAATTTCTCAGAAAGAACCAAACAGGGTGTTCACAATGAAATTCTGTTCTTTGAGATACAAGTGATTATTCTGATATTCAATTGACATTTTCTGAAATACCTATCTCAATTGGGCATCCCCCACATGAAGTGTATGTGTGAGATTATTGTAAGTACTTTCTTTTGATTCTTCCATCGTCTGTCAGACCCAACATACCTCTATCTTTATATCGAATGAGTTTGTAGTTGTTTCGTATTCATTGAATAAGTCATTATAATTGAGTAGAAGCTTTCACCAGAATCCAAAAAAAAAAGATGAATAAATGTCACATACGCGACAATATAACTAAGATTGTCTGAAATCAGAATGAAAAAGGCAGTCGAACCATAAAAAAATGTACCTAGATTGATTTTGACAGCACAGCACCAAATTCCTAATACAAGTTGAAGAACCTCTGAATTAACATTTATACATTTGACAGCTGAAAGGTAAAATCCAGAGGTTTCTATTATTGTTGATTGTGGTCCAGAAGGTTTAAATTCGAGCTCCTGTGACAAAGGCCTGAATTGAACACCGCGTTTCAGGCCCTCCGAACAGGACTCACATCCACAACAATTTACACACGCAAACATTCCCTGCGAATGCCGTCCGTGAAATCCAATCCAAACCTAATTAAAATAAATGGAATACTTCCAACTGCAACCAAATCCGTTGAGCCGAAGGAACGCCGCCGTTTGATTCGATCAGCGGCGGGTCAAATTAAAGGCACGTTCTCACGAAGCGATTTCAGTTGATCGACTTTTATGGTTCGACAGATTGAACGGGAATGGTGAATCAATTGTCGGTCTCACGATCGAGAATGAGGTTTTTGTCAACGTTGTCATTTTTCGACTCTTCTGCCGGTGAAATGAGATATTATTCTGATTTTTCGCTTTATTTTGTGCTGTTTACAACACTGAATGTACTGATACAGATGGAAATGATTTCTTACATATGGATTATCTTTTTTTATCGGTATTCAGGAAATAATACAATGAGAAGCTCTTCTGCCTCAATAGTGGGCCCTCGAAAAATAACACAACAAATCAAAAACGAAGCAGCATTCATTGAGATAATTAGAAATAGTTAAGTAAAATTGACGCTTGCAGTTCTTTTAGATCTTTATTCTCTCTTCTGAACACTTCATCTAATGAATAATTGGAAATAAAGTACTCCAAAATAATCGAATGTAGAAAATCTATCGAAAAAGGGGGTTTGATTGATTCGTTATCTGCCACAACTGTGTCATTCACTAACAAGCTTCCTTCAGACCAGGTCACTCCATGTTGTCTCGTCTGATGAAAAAGTTACCAACGACAGTGTTCCACAAGGTTCTGTTTTGGTACCAACTTTGTTCCAGTTAAATATCAACAACCTGTCATCTAATTAGAATTCAATGCATACAGAACTCCAGCTTGTATTTTCTCCATGAGAGATTACTGTCAGGCTATAAAGACATGCCGAATAACTCAGTTACAAAATCATTTTCACATCGAATAGCAAAGCTATGTGATTTATTACCTAGTGGAGTTTTTCCTGACCCCTGTAACCTCCAACTTTCAGGAAAAATTCAAATTGCACGTTGACGACATAGGTTTTTCGTTCGTGCAGTCGAGGAATACAAAAATCCCGTTGATTGATAAATGTTTCCATCATATTTCGTTTGTAGTCTCCACCATTTATGATCCTTGGAATTTGTCCATGTATACAATCGCGAGAAACTGATTCGTTGCAATGGAATTGTTGGGATTCTCACTAATTCTCAGATACCCAAAGTCTGAAATTTCACCAGTGAACGTATCCTGATAGATGAAACCAAAACTCATCATTCAAAATGTCAAACGATTCAATATCATCAAGGGTATTCTCCAAACTGTTCAGTACTCCTCTAGATGAAGTAGGTTATCTTTTGACAGATGTAACTTCAGAATGGACCTTGGGAATGTCTGGGATGGTCGAAGATTATGCTCACAACCTCGAATCTTTAGAAACTAGGAGGGATCTTCGATCCTGTTGATTACCTTTCACTTTTGATCACTACTCGCCACCACATTGTAACTCTTTACAATATAATTGAATATGTCGTAATGAAAATATCAATAATTGTTACTTTTTGATTGAATGTATTATAGTTCAATTGCTTCGAATTTTCAAAGATTCAGTACTCAGTCAGAACATGATGAAAGATAAATCATTTTTAGCGATAGGATATCTTTCTTCCACAAATAACACCCCTCGCCGATACATCGATCATTCTCAACCTCCATAGGTCCCTAATTAGAAGTAAACTGGATTATGGCTTAATCTGCTACGACACTGCAAAAAGTACCTTATTGAGAAAACTTGACCCCATCCAAAACTCGGCCCTAAGACTAGCCCTCGGTGCCTTCCGCACTACTCCTACAACAAGCCTCCAAGTAGCTGCTAATGAACCTCCACTGTAACTACGTCTTCAAATGCTAGCCCTAAATTATGTAGCAAGAATCTCTTCAAACGAAAATAATTTCATTTTTTCGACCATATTCAAATCGATTGCAGTTTGTCAGGATTTCTACGACAACAAGCCGATAAAACGTATCCCTTTTCGTGAAAGAATAAAGCGTAGTGATTATGATATCGAACAATTCAAGCATTCTATTTTCAGTAGTAAAAATTACCCCCCTTGGAAAATCACCTCACCTGAAATCTATATATCTCTCACCACCTTCCACAAAAACTCCACACCCCCCACATCATAAAAAAGGCCTTCCAAGAATCCATCTCCAAATACCCAAATTTCCATCAAATATTCACTGATGCATCCAAGACCTCACAAGGACACGCGGCAACGACAGCCATAATGGCATCACTCAAAATGTGAAGAGAGGACCCCAGAAAAACTTCATGATCATTACAGACAGTGCAACAGTTATATCCATATCATCCAAATCTCATATCGATCAAAGAAGAACTTTACCAACTACAAAACGAAGCAAAAAATATCTCTTTTTGAGAGAAAAATAGTCTATCCAATTAAAAATATCAAACATAGTTTGAAATGAATGTCTGGTAGACTACGAGCAGAAAACAACTACTTTCCTGGTAAATACCACGCAGAACATTGAATTATATCTGTTCGTAGTCCATGCAACGATTCACACTGTGAATGCAGATCGCAAATGTTTCTTTCTTCCTAAGACGTGACAAATTCACATCGAGACAGGCACGCCTAACAACCTACAGACCGGTTTCGGGCTTATATAATTCAATGTTCTGCGTGGTATTTACCAGGAAAGTAGTTGTTTTCTGCTCGTAGTCTACCAGACATTCATTTCAAACTATGTTTGATATTTTTAATTGGATAGACTATTTTTCTCTCAAAATTTTTTTCCAATTTATGGCTAATCCATTTTTTCATTTATTGAGCTTAGTCGAGCTCTCAGCCACTTCCAAGTTCTGTAAAACTTGGGAGATTCGGTTCTGGAGTGTTTCTTTCTTCTGCCGCATGATGTCGCCACTTTCAATTGTCTGTTGGAACGCGGCTCGGTGCGGTCAAATAGACGCGACAAAAATGCATTGGGACAGGCAACGCTTCGAGTTGAGATCTTACGGTCTCTACTCGGATAACTACCCTGCACTGATGAGGGCCAATAAGCCCGAAACCGGTCTGTAGGTTGTTAGGCGTGCCTGTCTCGATGTGAATTTGTCACGTCTTAGGAAGAAAGAAACATTTGCGATCTGCATTCACAGTGTGAATCGTTGCATGGACTACGAACAGATATAATTCAATGTTCTGCGTGGTATTTACCAGGAAAGTAGTTGTTTTCTGCTCGTAGTCTACCAGACATTCATTTCAAACTATGTTTGATATTTTTAATTGGATAGACTATTTTTCTCTCAAAATTTTTTTCCAATTTATGGCTAATCCATTTTTTCAAAAAATATCTCATTTCTAACGAAGAAGCTGATGGCCTAGCCTATAAAACAACAACTGAAGAAGATACAATTCCACAAAGTGACTCCTGGCAATCCACTTGGACTCATGCAACATCCAAACTCCGAGAAACCAAGGAAAGAGTCAACGAGAAGTTATCTTTGCCTACGAGAAGAAGAGACCAAGTCATCATCAACCGTCTCCGCTTAGGACATACGCTCCTAACATTTGATGAATAAGGATCCATGCCCCATCTGTCACAACTCTGCCACACAAATCACAGTTAAGCTCAATTCATAAACTCCGCTGCCGTAGCTACAGTTGACGCTGCAGTTACTGTTCGTTGACGGAATATGCTAAAAATCAACATATGTTCATAAATTCCGCAGCTGACGCAGGTGCCGTCGAATATCTTCTCAATACATTTTAGAACGGCAGCGTCAACTGTAGCTACGGCAGCGGAGTTTATAAATTGAGCTTTAAACACATCCTGGTAGAATGCCCATTATACAACGGAGAAAGAAGTTCAAACAACCTAGATCAAATCTATCATCAACGATCTACAGAGAGTGCTGAAGTTCCTAAAATACATCAATTTACATTATAAAATCTGATTTTTGTGTTTGTCTCCATTGCTAATAACTCTCAGCAGTTGATGCGGGGTTATTTTTGTTGAAATAAAATAAATAACACCCCTTCTTACTAAGAATATGTGGACATGTGCAAAATGGAAATTCTGCATGGTAAAACTTCGTTTATCGCACTCCTATGAGTTCGGAAAAAAATTTGGTGGAACTTACGTATTTTGACCTCCTGATCACGAATCTGAAGTCAAAACGCGGCGGTCTCAAGTATTTTCGGAGATACGGCCCCATTTTGTCTCGAAAATGCACCATTTGACATGTCAAATTTCTGCTATTAGGAATACACAAAATTAATCCTTCTTTGAGCCAAAACATCACACATGCTCACATTCACTTGTTTCCAACACTTTTTTGCATAAAAAACTGTTATTTTCACAAAAATTCGCCCTCTTCAAAACGTAAACAAAACATCTCTTTTCACTGATTTTCTGGTTATTTTTATTTGAGATGTTGGCAACGTCTTACCATGAGCTAAACAATCACGTTGCCAACATCATGAATACAAATTACCAGAAAATCAGTGTAAAAAGGTTGTTTTGTTTACATTTCAAAGAAGGGTGAATTTTTTGAAAAATAATCGTTTTTTCTGCTGAGAAGTGTTGGAAACAAGTAAATATATGCGTGTATAGTGTGTTGGTTCAAAGAAGGGTGAATTTTGTGTATTCCTAATAGCAGAAATTTGACATGTCAAATGGTGCATTTTTGAGACAAAATGGGGCCGTATCTCCGAAAATACTTGAGACCGCCGCGTTTTGACTTCAGATTCGTGATCAGCAGGTCAAAATACGTAAGTTCCACAAAAAAATTTTTCCGAGCTCATAGGAGTGCGATAAACGAAGTTTTACCTTCTGCATTTTTGTAGCGCCACTGCTTCAGTTAATTAAATGGCTTTTCAGATTACATTTAGCAATTTTGTTGGTGAAACGCAGCGACATATTCGTCGCTATTGTTTGCGTGCACTGTCGACGGCAAACATTCCTCTGGGCCGCTGACGCTTTTGACACTTCCGATGGATTCGGAACTATAATTATGGTGACGTGAGCCATTTAGTATTTATTTTCTCGGCACGAGAGTGATGCTAGATTTGTGTTATTCGTGCTACTAGGTGGTACTAGATTATTACATTATGCCGATTCAGAAATTTACTTCAAAACAAATGAAAAAGTATTTACCATAATTCACAATTTGTTCCAATAATTCTAGTCGATTTGGGATATACAGTGTGTATCTGTTGTGAGGTTATTTGATCTCTGGTGTGAAGGAGGGAATGGAATGATATGGGAATATACTACGAAAGACTATACTTGTGAGAACATGAATTATCGACAAAATCAATTACATCAACATGACAATTACATGACAGATATCTGAATAACTGTATACTGCATGTTCCGAATTACTTCTCAACACCCTCCCTATTTGGGACAAGTCCTTGATTAGTCAAACATGCACGGAACTTATCACGGTTCAGCGGTTACGTTAGGGAATCTGCTATCATCTCTTTAGACGGTACATGATGCAGTTTTATTTCTCGACGCATAATTCGTTCTCATATGAAATGGTGTCGTACATCAATATGCTTCGTCCGAGCCTGAGCTGAGCGCCCTGGTTATCAACATGGAGTAGAGTTGGCTGTTTGGTAGTTTTTTTTTTTAATTGGTTGACGAGGTGGTTGAAACCCTTTATGGGCACCCTATTCTCACAGGGTAGTGTGGGAGTCTTCTGAGTCCTGAACATCCTCAGACATACCCACTAAACACTCCACCTCGCGTGGTATGGCTCGCCCCTGCAAATCAGGACCTTGCGACGACACTTAAGCCGAGAGGCCTTTTGTATCTTACCATACCACTTTCTTGGGCCATCGGAAAAATTCCGCCGTCGGTGAGAATCGAACTCACGACGGGCAGGGCAGAGATTGAGAGATTGACGCTCTAACCACTACGCTACCTGGCCCCCTGTTTGGTAGTAGTAGCAGTAGTTCACTTGCTAGACCTCTGAGCCAAATTGCTTCCTGTATCGCTTCTGACATGGCCATATACTCAGCCTCAGTTGTTGACAGAGCTATGGTAGGTTGACGTTTAGTGGCCCACGAAATAGGCGAGTTATTTTTCAAAAAGATGTAGCCGGTGACACTGCGAAATTCATCTTCATCACTTGCCTAATCCGAGTCACCAAATCCAGTTATATCAATAGATTGTGTATCTTCACCACTGAATTCAAGTTTCCAATGGGATGATTGATGATGATGATTGTCGGTTTGCGGGCGGTCAGAACCATAAGCATGTAGGCCACTCAGTTGGGCCCGTTATGCATCCGCCATTTCTGGGAATTGGTTCAGTCTTGGAGGTTACCTATTTCGCGGGCGAATTTGGCTATCTTCCTGACCGATACCTTTCTCAAACTCTTCGGGTCCAAGATAATGCTCCCGAGATGCTCCTCCCTTATTGTTGCCACTGCTGGGCACTCTGTGAGGATGTGGGTAGCTGTCTCCTCATCCTCCAAGCACCACCTGCACTCGGTATCGTCAGTGATGCCCATAGTGTATAGGTGTTTGCTTAGGTGGCAGTGTCCCGTAAGAAGTCCTACCACTATTCTGATCTCCTTTCTGCTCAGTGTGAGCAAGGCCTCTACTAGAGGGGCCTTCGATGTGGAGTTTCGATTGTCTCATGCCAGGTGCCTCTTTCCATGCATTCTGGAATTTTGCATCCAGAATTGTCTTCATGGTTGAGATACTCCATGATCTAGAAACTCCTAGGATTGGTTCTGGTCCGATCGCTGAGCTACTCGCACCCCGTCTGGCCAGATAGTCGGCCCTTTCGTTTCCGGGTACTCCAGTATGACCCAAAGTAGTTTTACCTTATTGGTCGTAGCAAGCCTTTGCAAATCATCAATGCATTCCGACACCAGCAGCGAACTGACTCTGTATGATGTTAGGGCCTTCATCGCCGCTTGGCTGTCGGTGCATATCGTGATTTGCTGGCTGTGATAGCCTCTGTTTATGTTTTCTCGCACACAGGCGAGTATGACGAATACTTCTGTTTGAAATACTGTGGCAAAATTTCCCAACGGGTAGTATAGTTCCACTTTTGGGGATTGCCCATATACACCAGCGCCAGCTGATTTACCCATCTTGGAGCCATCCGTGTACCAGATGATCCCGTTGTTGGGGATTAGGAGGTGCCCAAACTGCTTCCAGTCCTCCCTGGTGGGAATGACGGACTGTGGCCTTTTGTTGAATCTTATGACAGGTGTCGTACTGTCCCCTGGCAATTCAAGTAGGGAACATTCACCCACCGTCTGATTCCATAATCGAGAATGACCATACATCCCCTGGTTGGAGCTTCTCAATCGAGCAATGGCTTTGAGTGCCTCGTGTTATATGAAGAGATGCAGAGGAGGCAACCCTAAGAGTGTATCCAATGTCGGATACTGTGCCTTGCCACCATACAATTTTCCAATGGGATGTTCCCTTGAGATAACGCATGATACGCTTCACAGCTGTCCAATGTGCCTTTCCTGGGTCCTGATTGAAGCGACTTACGTAACTAATCGCAAAGTTGATATCTGGCCTAGAAACTTGAGCGGCAAAAAGAAGACTACCAACTGCTTCTTGATAGGGGACATTCCTCATCTTGGATACTTCGTCTGGAGTTTTTGGGGATTGTTTCCGAGAAAGCTTTTCATTGGGAGAAATTGGCGTATCCACGGGGTTACTATCAAGCATGTTGAATCTCTTCAACACATCCTCTATGTGAATTTGCTGGTCAATCCAAATTTTTCGATTATCTCGATCACGTGTAATCCTAAATCCTAGTATGGACTTTGCCTCCCCCATGTCGACCATCTTGAAACTATTTTTTAACCGTTTTTTCAAAGTTATCCTGCATCGATGTATCGTTAGAAAATAACAGAAGATCGTCGGCATACACAGCCACTATCAAAATTTTATCGTCTGCAATATGATAGTATATGCATGAATCAAATTTAGATTGCTTGAGCTTGCAATTTTTCAAACAACTATCGAGCTTGATATTCCAAACTCGAACTTTTTGTAGCCTTCCCAAATATCTGAATAAAAATTATATACAGGGTATCGTATAAATTGGGCCACCCTCAACTTTCAATTTTCAAATACGGACCTGTATTTTTTATTGCATTTTTTCGAATGCCAAGAGTCATGTTTCATATTGACGAAGTATTTTCATCTGAGTTACAAAGTGTTTTGGAAATATTGAAAAATAACCAGTAAAATGTCAACTTTTTTTTTTAATTTTTCCTGTATAACTCCAGAACTGAAGAAGCTAAGTCAGATTTTTTTCACCAATAAGGCTCGACTGGCCTGAACAAAAATGAAACGAATCTGTTTTATCCACAAATTACATCAATCACCACAACAAATTTTTCAGGATTTTCCACCTTTTTGTGGTTTCATTATGATTACAAATATTTCAACCAAAAATTTGTGTGACATTGGATCATACCATGTGGTGTTCTAGATTGAATCAATTGAGATTTCTGAATTCAGAATCATAAATCAGAGTGTGAACTTTTCCAGTTGTGGTTCTTACTATAACATTTTGAATTACTATTGGAACTAGCGAATGATTAAAAATATTCTTTAACACATAATAGTTATCTATTACAGACATCAAATATTCTCTTTAAGGACGTGTTGGACAAAATAGGACTTTTTTATACAAACATTTGTTTCCAAATGCACCCATTTCGAGGTACAGCTACCATAAATTGCTGAAAACGATTTTAATTTTTGCCTCAAAATCAGGTGAACCCAGTTTTGTGAGAGTTGGTGAAAGGTCCAAACTTTCAATGGCCCAAATTTTATCTTTGAAAGAAGATACTCTGAATTCAAACGTACTGTTATTGGCAATTGAATTATCTGAAAGTTTGGTCTCCAAATTTTTTTCAAATAAATGGTAACAATTTGACAGAAAATCGTTATGAAAGAAAGAAGTATATTTTCGGAATTTCAGGCCAAGAAAACTCAGTGGGCTGCAATATCTGAATTGAAGAAGTTATTGTTGTGAGTCTTAAGCAGGTTGGTTATTTGTTATTGCGATCAAGAAATTGGTTCCCGTTAGAAACGGAAAAAGTTCACATCAGTAGCTGTAGCTCGAAGAAAGTGCATTTTAGAACATATGTTCACTTTCAAAAGAGGCCTATTTTGAACCCAGAGATCAACATTTGAATATCTACATTGGTTCTGAATCAATCATTACAATTTTCGAATAATGATAAGCTTAAGTTTC
Source organism: Chrysomela aeneicollis (assembly GCA_029955515.1). Lineage (NCBI taxonomy): Eukaryota > Metazoa > Arthropoda > Insecta > Coleoptera > Chrysomelidae > Chrysomela > Chrysomela aeneicollis. The sequence continues at coordinate 2,821,959 of JARUHQ010000018.1, read as the reverse complement.
TGCAACAAAAACATGAAACTGAAGATACATCGACTTCACGTGTTATCAAATATTTAACACAATGGTCAGTTCATTGATCAACGAAAAATAAAAAAAAAATCTTCGTCAATCGATGTAGGCGTAATAGGAATCACCAACGGCTGAATGAACAATGGATAATGTATGCATCTACCTCGCTTTTCTGAATTGTGGCTCGTTTACCATTTATGCAAGCTGTAGGAATATGAATTATCATTAGGTGTTATCTGGTCGATTCAATCTGTATCCTCGATCATTTGTATCTTTTTCAGTTCTAAATTTTTTTTTATCTCCATAACGACCATAAAGGTAATACAATAATCCATATTTATTCATATATATAATGTACCTATTCTCGATCTCGATATGTGATGAGACCAATACCAATCAAATTGTTAGAACTTCATCATATAGCAGGCAGGGAGATTTATAATTATATATATATGCGGAAACTCAATAATTCAGGTATAAGATTGTAGCATTCAAAATTTCACCACCTCATTATAGTTTTTGATTACTCATCATGTCACCTGTCCTAGCCTATCAGTGTGATGTCAGTTGAGACCGCGTTGAACTGCAATAGACCCATGCAGACCGTGGAAGTTTAGGTTTCTCAACCTACAGAGCTCTTGTGGATATATTACCTAGATACCAGACTGGAGTAGCCTACCAGTATAATGGTCAGTTGAGACTGCGTTGAACTGCATAGACCCCTGCTGACCGTGATCAAAGTTGAGCTTTCTCAACTCACAGAACTCTTGTGAACATAGTACCTCGATACCAGACTGGACTAGCCTATCAGTATAATGGTCAGTTGAGACCGCGTTGAACTGCAATATACCCCTGCTGACCGTGAAAGTTTATAGCTTTCTCAACCTACAGAGCTCTTGTGGACGTATAATGGTCAGTTGAGACCGCGTTGAACTGCAATAGAACCATGCAGACCGTGAATGTTAGGGATTCTCAACCTACAGAGCTCTTGTGAATATATTACCTAGATACCAGACTGGAGTAGCCTACCAGTATAATGGTCAGTTGAGACTGCGTTGAACTGCATAGACCCCTGCTGACCGTGATCAAAGTTTAGCTTTCTCAACTCACAGAGCTCTTGTCGACATAGTACCTAGATACCAGACTGTACTAGCCTATCAGTATAATGGTCAATTGAGACCGCGTTGAACTGCAATATACCCCTGCTGACCGTGAAAGTTTATAGCTTTCTCAACCTACAGAGGACAATAATGGTCAGTTGACACCGCGTTGAACTGCAATAGACCCATGCAGACCGTGGAAGTTTAGGTTTCTCAACCTACAGAGCTCTTGTGGACATATTACCTAGATACCAGACTGGAGTAGCCTACCAGTATAATGGTCAGTTGAGACTGCGTTGAACTGCATAGACCCCTGCTGACCGTGATCAAAGTTTAGCTTTCTCAACTAACAGAGCTCTTGTGGACATATATGGGTACCTAGATACCAGACTAGAGTCGCCTATCAGTGTAAAGACAGTTGAGACCGCGTTGAACTGCATAGACCCCTGCTGACCGTGATCAAAGTTTAGCTTTCTCAACTTACAGAGCTCTTGTGGACATATATATATAGTAGTACCTAGATACCAGACTAGACTAGCCTATCAGTGTAAAGTCAGTTGAGACCGCGTTGAACTGCAATAGACCCATGCAGACCGTGGATGTTAAGGATTCTCAACCTAGAGAGCTTTTGTGGACATACTCAGATACCAGACTGGAGTAGCCTACCAGTATAATGGTCAGATAAGACTGCGTTGAACTGCATAGTCCCCTCCTGACCGTGATCAGAGTTTAGCTTTCACAACTCACAGATCTCTTGTCGACAAAGTACCTATATGCCAGACTGTACTAGCCTATTAGTATAATGGTCAATTGAGACCGCGTTGAACTGCAATTGACCCCTGCTGACCGTGAAAGTTCATAGCTTTCTCAACCTACAGAGATCTTGTGGACAATAATGGTCAGTTGAGACCGCGTTGAACTGCAATAGACCCATGCAGACCGTGGAAGTTTAGGTTCCTCAACCTACAGAGCTCTTGTGGAAATATTACCTAGATACCAGACTGGAGTAGCCTACCAGTATAATGGTTAGTTGAGACTGCGTTGAACTGCATATACCCCTGCTGATCGTGATCAAAGTTTAGCTTTCTCAACTTACAGAGCTCTTGTGGACATAGTACCTAGATATCAGACTGGACTAGATTATCAGTATAATGGTCAGTTGAGACCGCGTTGAACTTCAATAGACCTCTGCTGACCGTGAAAGTTTATAGCTTTCTCAACCTACAGAGCTCTAGTGGACATATTACCTAGATACCAGAGACTGGTCTAGCCTAACAGTATAATGGTCAGTTGAAACAGCATTTAACTGCAATATACCGTGGAAGTTTAGCCTTTTCAACCTACAGAGCTATTGTGGACATAGTACCTACTATACGGCATAGGATTTCATTATGATCTCTGACCTTTTGATACAACTATTCACGCTGTATTAGACCAATATGTAAAGCGTTACAATTCTTTACTCAAAAACAGTGAGTCATTATTGCCAAAATCTATTTAGATCTCATTGCACTCGAATCGAATTCCTCATCACTGCCCGATGAAAATGTTTTCAGTGATAATACACGGAATTTTCAAAATTTTGCTTCCTTATTGTTTCCTTGAATATCGATTCAACTACAAATGAGATTCAAAGTTTTCAAGGAGCGATCGTAAAATTGCTGTGGTCTTTCATTTCGATTATGATCTATGAGCAGATCGATAAGTACCACACGTCTTGTATCGATATTTTATAAAAATGATGTGTTTTCAACAGGAAGAACTTTTTAGCTATTTTGATGGATGGGAATGAATTGCTGAACTCGTCCATTCATTTGGGTTTCAATGGAAGTAAGGAACACATCTCGAGTAATAAGGAGTAATCGAACTGAGCTATTTTATATCGATTTATTGTTGGAATTGTAGTTTCGCTAGTTTTTTTAATAATCTGAGAGTCCGTTGAATGATCACGTGAATTCGAAATTATAAGGGTTTGCAATAAATCCCCGACAGAAATTCAAATGTACTTACAAATGTTATTATATAGGTATTTGAAGCATACCTATTCTTCTTTCAGCCATCAGGATGAATTATGGATTTGCGATTCTCGTATCCTCCAGAAGTTCGAACTTTGTATAGAATTGGACTATATAGGTTTCAGTTCTCAATGCTTCGCTGGTGAGGAGTTTATGATGGCTTTTTGCTGGACGTTCCACTTCAAACATCTCCAAAATCGAACAACAATTTTTGATATCCAGTCAACTGTTGAATAGAAATTACGACGGTCGATACGCATAACCCGGATATCCCACCGAATGCGCCAATAAAAATTCTTATAGCTTGAAGTCTATTTTCGGAAACTTCATTATTATTTTTTTGATAAGGTACAAACATGATAAATACGTATATTCGGATGTTATACATGCTTAGTTGAGTTGTAACTGATTTGAGAACTTACGTATCAGTTCTATTATTATAGTATGATTCTACAGATATATAGGGTTATTCGAATTCGACGTTTCTCGAAATTCGTGAGAAGAATTTTTTCCTCATTTCGCCCTGAAGTACAAAAAGTGTTTTTGACCGTCAACTTAGTTACAAAGTAACCCTCGAAGTCTCATTGAGACTTCTATGAGTAGGGAAGACGGGGACCTTAGCTTTTTAAGTGTCATCCGAAGCACTACTCGGCTGATTATCGTTGAGAGTCCGAAGGATTCAAATCTAGGTACCAAGAATGTTCGGTTGGTCACCTATCTCTTTCCGCTAAACGTTGCTACAGGTCTCAGGTACAGCGCTCAACGCACTCGACCACCAGTCCAGTGTCTGACAACGAAAAGCTTATATACTCACTCTCTGAGACGTTATCGATATACAACTGAGTGAAATACCAATGACAGGTATCAAATCACATAGCTATAAAATGTCGTTATAAAAAATTTTTCCGAACGTAATTTTTCGACATCTCTTAGAAGGGTATTTTGAGAAAAAACTTTTGATTATTTTGAATTTCCCGCCCAACACAGAAAGACGGATAGCGATGATACTTGAAAAGCTAAGGTTTTCCTTACGCATACAAGTCCTAGACTCAAGAGGGTTGCTTTTGCAACCAAGTTGGCGCTTAAAAACAGTTTTCAAGCACACACTGTAAAACGTCTTTTGGGGTTTCTTCTGTTGCAGCAGCGATTAAACGTATCGATACTTTTTGTCAAAATGGATTTTGAAAAGAATATCCTGTGATGCGTACTTTCTGCCGGTCACTGTATATGTGAATGAATTATGAGAAATCACATAATATACTAAATGTAGCGCTTCGCCTTATCATGCCTGATGTAGTCGAGATAGACGCCAACGTGAATTATTCACCAAGTAGCTGAATGTATAATATGTGCAGTATGAGTAATCGTTTAAAGGGCTTAATGCTTATGGAATATAAATGAGTGTATGTGAGTAGGTCTTATCATTAATGCTATTCTGGAAGTGTGATGATTGCACGGGCAATAGTTTGGTTCTGAATTACGATGGAATAAATCAGTTCTTTGAATCGAAACTAGATGAAGCCCTCTCATCTATGAAAAATCAATTTGCATCCCTCAAATCTGATTTAGGCAAAATATCGAAGGAAAATGTCGACACTTCTAATATTCCCAAATATGCTGATGTTGTTAAAAACAAAACGGAACCAGCAATCATAATTCGACCAAAAAATATCAAACAGTTACCCTCGCAGACCAAATCCGATATTATGCGTCACATTGATCCAACTCAGTCAGATTTTCAATTAGCAAGGGTCAAAAATACTAATGATGGGGGCATTCTCATTGGATGTAAAAACAAAGATGGCAACACATTTCTCAAGAACATGGTGCAGCAGAAACTGTCAGATTCGTACGAGATAAGGGAAGTTGGAGGTGTTAATCCTAGAGTGCGGCTAGTTGGAATGTCCGATCAATATACCAGTGATACTCTTCAGAATCTTATTATGAAATGTAATACAGATATTTTCTCCGAAACTTCTGACTGCAAAATTGTGAAGATTATGCCAACCAATAAGAATGACAAAATATTTCAAGCTGTTATTCAAATTGATAAAGTTACGTATACTAGAATTATGAATGCTGGAAATTTATTTGTAGGCTACGACAGTTGTACTGTTTTTGACGCAGTTGAGATATACCGCTGTTTCAAATGCAATGAATTTCATCATAATTCTGCTAGGTGTCAGAAAGCTCTCTCATGCCCACTATGTAGTGGTAATCACGATTTGAAAGGATGTACATCTCAATTGCGTAATTGTTCTAATTGCTGTAAGCTTAAATTTAAGGATGCAAATATAGCTGTTGACCATGCCGTTTGGGAGAAGGATAAGTGCGTAGCATACAGAGATGCATTAACAAAATTAATACATAATTTGTCATCAATATAGCAATTAACAAACTACCCATGTATATCCCAAAATACTTCTTGTATGAGTGATAAGGAAATAACTGGAAATAATTGCCTATCTGTTTACTACCAAAATACAAACGGTCTGCGCACCAAAACGGTGCAATTCTTTAATGCCGTTACACAATCCAACTTCTTAGTGATTGCCTTAACTGAAACATGGCTGGAGTCATCTATTTCGAGCAATGAACTGTTTCCTAATAATTTCAACAGATACAGAACTGATAGAAACCTTGCTGCTAGTGGTTGTACGAGAGGTGGAGGAGTAATTCTTGCAGTACATAACGGCTTGATGTCTACTGAAATTGATTTATCTGGAAATCTATATTTTCAGCAACTTACTTTTTTCGATATACTGGTAGTGAAGGTAACCTCAATTATAAGCGCTATATATATAATTAACATTTACATTCCCCCAAGCACGACAGTAGCTGAATATGAGCATTACTCTGAAGCGATGGAATCCCTAGACTTTTTATATGAAGGACATGATGTACTTATTGTGGGAGACTTCAATATCTCCAACTATGCTGAATTCTTGAATTACCCTAATGTGAAAACTAAAACAATATCTCTCCTAGAACATTTTTCAGAAATCTTCAACCTTGCTCAACTAAATTTTGTACTCAATACTTCTGAAAGATTGCTTGACCTAGTTTTACATAATGACTTCTGCCTAGTTGAAAAATCATCATTTCCTTTAGTGGATGAAGACCGTCACCATCCAGCTCTCGAAATAGAGTGCAAGTTCAATACGGCCAAGAACGTTAAGAACAATCTTGGTGCCTTTTACGAAAATCGATACAATTTAAGAAAAGCGAATTTTCATGATATGTATGATAGAATATCTAAAATTGATTGGAGTTTCCTTGAGGTATTTGAAAATGTAGATGATGCATGCACCTACTTTTATGGTAAACTTTATAATGTATTTGGTCACTGTGTTCCCAAACATACTGTAAAATCCAATAGAAAATATCCTTCCTGGTTTAACATTCAGATAATCAAACAAATTCGACAAAAAGCGAAACTACATCGTCAATATAAGTCAAGCAATAGTCATATTGTTTTTGAAGAGTTCAGTCGGTTGAGGTCTAAAATCAAAACAGATATTGATACAGCTTACAAAAATTTCATTGAATCAGCAGAATCGGATATAAATTGTGATCCCAATAAGTTCTGGGCTTTTATCAATAAAAAAAAGGGAACAACCTCTATCTCTAATGTTATGTCCTACAATGATCAGTCACTGACCTCTCCTCAGGATATCGTAAATGGATTCGCTGATTACTTCAGTAAATCATTCATTCCATCTACCGATCACATTCAAGATGATGATGAGGTGCATCACACCTCTATCAACATTTCAAAATTTGAACAAGCTGATGTACTATGGGCTCTCAAGCAAATAAAACCTAAGAAAACTACAGGTCCTGATGAGATACCATCATTTATCGTCAGAGATTGCGCGCAAGTTCTGGCATATCCACTTACGATATTATTTAACATCTGCATCAAGACCTGTTCAATTCCCTCCTCCTGGAAATCCTCAAAGGTATGCCCCGTATATAAAAAAAGTAACAAATCTGATGTAACTAACTTCCGACCTATAACAATAATTTGCAACTTTTCGAAAGTCTTGGAGATTCTACTACAACATAATTTGTACACTTTTGTAAGCAATAAACTGACTCCCTATCAACATGGATTTATGAAGGGTCGATCGACCATCACCAATCTCATCAATATTTCACAGTATGTCGCTGAAGCAATCGACAATCGCAGTCAAACTGATGTTATATATACAGATTTTTCAAAGGCATTCGATAGACTTGACCACGGAATGTTATTGAAAAAATTAGTTCATTTTGGACTTCCTAATTCTCTTTTGACCTTATTTTCTTCATATCTACATGACAGGAAACAATATGTCGTTGTCAATGGCTTCAAGTCCTTCGAATACTTTGCATCATCCGGTGTACCCCAAGGATCTAACCTAGGTCCACTGCTATTCAATATATTCATAAATGATATTGTTGATGTCATTGATGTGAATTGTCTGCTATACGCTGACGATATGGAATTATACTGGAGCATTAATGAATTGAGTGATTGTGAGCGTCTTTCTAATAACCTGGAGAGAATTCAAAATTGGTGTCATCTTAATAATTTATCCCTGAATATTTCAAAATGAAATGTTATGTCTTTCACACTCAAATCAGAACCAATAATTTATAACTACGATATCGATGGCAAAACATTGGATAGGCCGAAAACATTCGTCGACCTAGGAGTGACTTTCGATCCTCAGTTCACATTTGTACCACATATTGACAACATAGTTTCTGCTGCGTTGAAAATGTATGGATTTATAGTTCGTACAAGTCGAGAATTTTCTGATATGACCACATCCAAAACGCTATACTACTCGTTTGTCAGATCTAAGCTTCAATATGCTTCACTAATATGAAACCCTCACTATCAGTTACATATTGACAAAATAGAATCAGTTCAACGACGCTTCCTGAAATTTTTAAGCTTCAAAATAGATGGCTCCTATCCACCGAGAGGTATTGCTCAAAGTGATCTTCTGGAGAGGCACAGGGCGAATGAGTTAAATAGTCGGCGTGAATGCAATTCAGTGATTTTTTTATACAAAATAATCAATAATCGAATAGATTGTTCCGCTCTGGTAGAAAAACTTGATTTTCATGTTCCAAGAACTGCATCACGAGTAAACAGCACTTTTTATCTCCCAGCAGCACGCACAAATATCCTTAAGTTCTCACCAGTAACCAATATGTTATCGATTTATAACTAAAATGCTCTCAAATAGATATATTTAACTGTTCAATGAGACTTATCAAGTCCGAATTTTTCAAATAATTCTATAGGCTACATGTATGATTCCGCAGAATTATGTTATTATTTTATTTTGTGTAAATTGATTCGTGCCTACATTCCTGTTCTGTAGATGGGATTTATCCTGTAGAACAGTGTATATAAAATAAATAAATAAAATAAATAAATAAATAAATATAGACATTCAGTGTGATCACGAAATTCGAATAGGTATTGACAATTGACATAGATATCTAGTGATTTAGATATTTCATATGACTGCAACGAGTGTTTCCATCAGAATTATCTTGCTTGAGAATGTAGTGGATACCTTATAAAATGAACGTGAGGATTTGAAGTTCAAACTCCCAAAGTTAAGAAGACTTCAAATATCAATTTTTAACGCACATTATTTTTAGAATAAATATTTACGGGGCGATTCAGATTCAAGGGCATCAACTGAACTGGATGTTACAACTGATCATTTTATTCGAAGTAGTTCTCATAAACATGATTTCGACCTCGATCAGTAGCGGAGCTACAGTGGATCAAACATTTTTAGGAGTAGAGGCTGCTTTATCCTTCCAAACTTTTTCGTAGTATGCCTCTGAAGATTTTCAGTCACCAAATTGGGTGGATCGTTCAATCAAGGAGCTTTTTTTGTTCACAACTTTTTTTTCGAAATGAACCGTTTTCGAGATGAACAAGCATATCGACGGTGGTGGTGGTCCTAAGAGCAGTCAACAAAACCTTCAATAGCTACACTCAAGATTCCTGGTATTCGGATGCTGAAGACTTATGGGTGACAATTTCCTCAAACAACAACTTCAGAACGCACATCGGATGTGTCTACATCCCACCAGGTGAATACTCGTATCTCGAATGTTTTTGCACGAAACTGAGTGATATAATCCTACCCAATCCAGAAGACACTTTCGTAATTTGTGGTGACATCTGGAAATCTCACAACTTTTCTGACCAATTTTCAAACTTGTTGATCGACACTGTTTCCTTCAATGCGCTATCGCAATACAATCATTTCACGAACTCGTCTGGTAATACAATCGATCTGGTTTTCAATAATACATTCAGTATCCAAAACGTGCACTTGGGCATCTCACCATTAGTTCCAGAAGATAAAAACTACAATACTTTGGAATTCTCTGTCAGCATCCATAAATACTTTTTATCCAATAATATTAACCAATATAACTCTTATAATTTTTGTTAAGTTGATTATGAGTTATTGAAATCAGAATTATATAAGATTGATTGGGATAATTTGCTTCACGGCTTGAATAGTGATGAATCAACTGATATGTTTTATAACACTATCTATTCTATAATTGAGTCTGTAGTTCCGAGGAAACCAAATATTCACAAGAGATATCCTTCTTGGTTTACATATAGTACAATTAAAGTCATCAGAGAGAAGAGAAAATATCATAGGTTATGGAAAAAGCATAATAAGCATATCGACTATTTAACTTTCAAACTCCTGCGTGGTCGTTCAAAATTTTTAATTGAAAAATATTACAAAAAGTATATCAATCATTGTGAAACCAATATTAACCCAGACCCAAAACATTTGTGAAATTTCGTGAAATCAAAAAAGAACAGTACTGCCTCAATTGATACGTTGAGAGATGATGATAGGACAATTATCAACCCTCTTGAAATTTGTATTTCATCCTCTGAATATTAACATCTCCTCTTATAAAATTTCGCTACAGTCTATTCTTCAGAAACTTCAAAATCTTTCTAATAAAGGAGTGGGGCCAGATGAACTACCAACAATATTCCTCAAAAACTGTGCGGAACATATTGCAATACCACTTCATATCATCTTTAATAAATCCCTCGTAGAGGGCGTATTTCCTTCAGTATGGAAAAAAGCTTATATAATCCCAATTTTGAAATCTGGTAACAAACAAATCGTCAAAAATTATAGACCAATTTCAAAACTATCAATCATAGCAAAAATTTTCGAATCCATTATTTTTGATAATCTGTTCTTCGACGTCAAAAACATTATCAATATTGAACAGCACGGCTTCATGAAGAAACGATCAGTTGACTCAAACTTATTCATATATTCACATAACATCTGACAATACAGTCACAGCTAATGCTCGAGTATACTCAGTGCACAATATATCTGATCATGAAATGATAGACTGTGAAATTATTTCGAACTCAAGAAGCGCGCCTATGGTGCATACCTATAGAAATTATAAAAAACTAAATATTGAAAATTTGACAACTGATTTGATGTCGATACCTTGGCAAGTAATCTATGACTATGAGTCTATCGATCAGAAATTATCATTTTTCAATGAATGTCTTCAGCAATGGCAGGACAAGCATATCCCTTTTATCACTCGATCATTCACTAAGCCATATAATCCGTGGTTCACGGACAATATCAAGTTATTAACGAAACTTAGAAATAAATCTCTGATTAAATTTAAAAGGACTAAAGACATTAGGGATTGGGATTACTATAAGCAATTGAGGAACCACACAACATCAGCGATTAAACGTGAGAAAAAAGCGTACCTAACTCATCAGTTGCAACAAGGGGCTAATATTTGGAAAGAATTAAAAAATATGAGTATTCACACAAAAAAACAGTCAGCTATCATTCCTCCTAATATTGCTGATGTAAATGATATAAATCAGTTTTTTGTAAACTCTATCCCTAAAGTTGATGATTATAATAATATATTGGAATTAACAACTTTCTATAATGAAAATCAGCTGAATGACAAAAATTTTGGTTTTTCTGAAGTTGACGAGACTATACTGTTCTCAAGCATCTGAGCTCTATAAAAAGCAAATCGTCAGGCTCTGACAATTTACAAATTGACTTTATACTAATTTGTTGTCCATTTTTATTACCGTTTATTACTGTTTGTTTGTTTAATAAACTTTTGCATCAAACATTCTGTCTTTCCTGGATGTTGGAAACTTGCACTCATAAAACCAATTCCCAAATTACATAATCCTCAGAGTTATAAGGATCTTCGACCCATTAGTATCCTACCGGTATTATCAAAAGTCTTAGAACGAATAATTGACTCACAATTGAGAACATATATTGAACAAAACACTATTTTACCCCCAACTCAATCAGGATTTCGGTCTGGTCACAGCTGTTGTACTGCACTTTTGAATGTTTCTGATGATATCTTGACAGCCAGTGACAGAGGAGAAGCAGCCGTTCTGGTGCTTCTAGACTATTCCAGGGCATTCGACACTATCAATCACTCTATACTTATGTCAATTCTCAAATTCATTGGTCTTGATCAGCGAGCTGTATCATTTTTCAAAGAGTATCTATCCGGAAGACAACAAAGAGTCATTATCGATCATCAGATGTCTAATACTATAGAAGTGTCTCGAGGAGTACCCCAAGGCTCTATACTTGGTCCCTTATTATATATAATTCATACATCACAGCTGTACCGCTATGTGGAATATGCTAAAGTTCAATATTATGCTGATGACACCCAAATGTTCTATTCATTTCGGCCTGATGATGTGCTTGAGAGCTGTTTGAGAATCAATAAAGACTTAACTAACTTGAATGAAATATCATCGAAACATTCCTTGTTACTTAATCCAAAGAAATCTGTCCTTATGATATATGGCTCATCGGCTGTTAAACAGAAAGTTGAGAATTTATTAGATATTAGAATTGATGATGAACCTATTCCTAAACAAGAAGTAGCTAAAAACCTTGGAGTTATGTTTGATGATAGGCTGAGGTTCAAAAAACATGTATCCAGCTGTATCAAGAAAGCATTTTGTCAGCTCAAGTTAATATATAATTCTAGAAAAATTTTAAACAGAAAGCTCAAAATATTGTTGTGTGATACTCTTGTCCTCTCGCATTTTAACTACTGTAATGTTCTCTATAATTCCTGTCTGGATCATACTGATATAAGAAGAATTCAAAAAATTCAGAATAGCTGCTTGCGTCTCATCCATGGGATACGAAGAGGCGGAAGAGTATCTCACAAATTAGCTGAGACAGGTTGGCTGAACATGGCCAGTAGAAGAAAACTTCATACAATGACCCTATACCATCAAATATTAACAGAAAAAAGCCCCAGTTATCTCTATAATAAGATATCGTTCAGACACAATACTCATGACCGAAATGTCAGAACAAGGAATAATATCACCACTCCACAGCATCGCACCTCAGCATATGAGAGATCTTTTTCATATAATATATCTAAAATGTTCAATACTCTGCCTCTGCAACTCCAGAACATTCCCTCTACCACTATCTTCAAACGTAAATATCGCCAAATATTATAATCTAGTTGATCACTTCTCTGTTATCTCACCTGATGTCGTTCTTCACCTCAAGCTCCGTTGATTTTATTGTATGTGTGTCACCTGTCGTATCTTCGTAGTTTAGATTTGTTTGTGCCTTTAGGATAGGTTAGGTTTAGTTATATATTATATTGTACTTCGTCATTTCATACATGCACTTAGGGTTAAGGTGCATTTCAAAGGTTAAGTGGTAGAACAGTTTGATGATATTGCTTCATCAACTGAACTTCGCCTTTTCAATTTTGTCAATAATGTTGTCAAAATTGTATCATCATGAATAAAGATTATTATTATTATTATTATATACCGAGTATATTCTGCACAGCCTCAACGACAAACACCAAGTTGATGCCATTTACACCGACTTCAGCAAGGCTTTTGATAAAATCGATCACTCAGTTTTGCTACTGAAGCTTGCTGGAGTCGTAGTGAATGGCAATCTACTAAACTGGCTCGAGTCTTACGTGACTGACCGTTATCAAGCGGTAACGATCGGCAACCATAAATCTGAATATCGCCGAATCACTTCTGGAGTACCTCAAGGATCTCACCTTGGGCCACTCTTGTTTAATATTTATATTAATGATATATCCCAATGATTCCGATTTGCCAATTTTTTAATGTATGCCGATGACCTAAAAATATACCAATCGATTTCTGATGCCGATGACATCACATTAATGCAGCAGGATATTGATAACTTTCATGAATACTGTGAGGTGAATTGTCTATATTTGAATTTTGATAAGTGTTACCACATTTCATTCAATTTAGGCGAATCCTAGGCAAAATCCTTTGAGCATAAAGAAACTTCGAATTAAATTATCCACCCAATTTGTCAACTTAAAGACTCAAAGGCGTACTACGAAAAAGTTCGGGGGGGGATACAGAAGCATCTACCACTGAAAATATATCGTCATATAGATTTTGGAAATCTTCGAACTTGTTTGTACTGAATTCGATATCAGGTACTAACAAATATCCGTTTAAGTGGTGTTTTTAATATTTATCTCGGTCGCTAGGTCTGTCGTCTCTTATTGAAAAACTTGATTCAATATCGATAAATAACATAAACATTTTCGATTGGTAACAATGATGATATTGAAATATTCAAAATCTGACTCACCAGCGATGGAAAATGCAATGTTGTTAAGCTCAATTTATAAACTCCGCTGCCGTATATAGCTACAGTTGACGCTGCCATTCCAAAATGTATTGGGAAGATATCCGACGGCAACTGCAGAGTTTATAAACAGTTGAATATTTTTAGCACATTCCATCTACGGACAGTAACTGCAGCGTCAAATGTAGCTATGGCAGCAGAGTTCATAAATTGAGCTTTATTGTCTTTAATGGTCAATTTGAATCAAATGATAAGCTGATTTGAAATTTACCAATAAAAACTTTGACTCGAAACTCCACTCGAAGCGGTGCCTGTCCCAATGCATCTTCGTCGCGTCTATTCAACCGCACGTAGCCGCGTTCCAAGAGATAGTTGGAATTGGTGATACAATGCGGCAGAAGAAAGAAACACTTCAGAAACAAATCTCCCAAGTTACAGAACTTTGCTCTGCATTCACAGTGTGAATCGTTGCATGGACTACGAACAGATATAACTAAAGCCGGGAACACATTGTTGTGATGCTACACCACGCCACGCCATACTACGTCATCCGACGCAACGTCAGAAGGATCTGACACCGTTGATTTCTTGAAATTTATTGAATGTACCCAACATTTTCTTTTTTGTTTCCGTTCTAATAACAGTAAAGCTGATGCTGCACATTCTAGTTCTTCTTCCCACTCATCTGAGGAACGACTACTCGCCATAGTTTCTGAACTCAAACTGTTTTCATTTTTTATCATTATGTAACGTAGCGTCGCGTCGTATCGGATGACGTGGGAACAGTGTGCACAAAGTACATCTCTGACGCATTATGTCGGATGGCGTGGCGTGGTGTAGCATCAGAACAATGTGTTCCCGGCTTAAATGTTCTGCATAGTATTTGCCAGGAAAGTAGTTGTTATCTGCTCATAGTCTAACAGACATTCCATTTCAAACTATGTTTGATACCTTTTTTGCAAAGACTATTTTGTCTTTTAAAATTTTTGTCCAATCCGTGAATTTTCTATTTTTTCGAACAGAGGCTATTTCAATACGCATTTGGCGTTCATAATGACTTCATTATAAAACCAAGATGGAAAAACATATTTCATTGAATAGAAAAATATTTTGTCATAGCTGTTGGGATGTAAACGGCTTTGACGCAGGCGAAGGTTGTTTGTAGTAGCTTTAGTTTCGTTATTTCATAAACCTCGTATACTTTGTGTTCTCAAAAATGAAAACATTAATAGAATATTTCTATATTGAGAAGTGTGATAGTCAAAATACAGGTAGTGAAGCTAAATTTTTTCCAAGTCACAATCGGAATGTATCCACAAAAATCGGATATTCACAAAAGTGCAGCGTAGAACTATTGATTTGAACTGAAAAAAAAACTACAGGCTGCTTGTTGTTACGATTCAAACTCTTGTTTGTCGAACTATCAATAATTTATCGTTCGAATTTCATATGAATTTGGTATATACACCGCTTTTTGTGCCCTCAGGATGTCGTGATCTGGAATACCGAAATTATAACTGGTGCGTATTGAAATCGTAATCATGAATCGTTTGGCAGCGGGGAATTGTCCTGTAAATTTCAATATTCATGAGACATCAGAGCAGAGTGCGCTACTGCCATTCAACCAAACCGAGACCGAGGTTTAATTAAACCTAGATCAGAACTGTTTAATTGAAACTTTAATAATTAGAATTTGGATACACTAAACCCACATTTAATCATAGATCAACGGTAATGTGATCATAAATACGATGCAAACCAGGAGGGCATTGTATTTCAAATACTCTATTGCTACAGGTTTTTAGTTATTGTATATCTTTGCCAGGATCTAAAACGAGAATGGTTGAACTTGGACCCGTTATACAGGGTCACTCACGGTCGATGGTACCTTAGACGTTTGCGGAGAACGGGACGTAGGATTATTTAGAAAATTTGGATTGTTGGGTAATCAGTTTTGTTCTATCGATCTAAAATACTTTAAGCGTTGCGGCGTTGCTGCTTCTATCAAAAAGTATCAACAACTTTGTTATTTCAAATAGAACATCCTGTATTTTATTTCATTTTTAGATTCTTCCTGAAGAGCTGATTTCGTCGATTTATCATACTTGGGGTATAGCGAGAATGATTACAGAGATATAGGGTGTGAAAAATCGAGATTTTTCAAATTTAGGAATTTTTTGTGCCAAAACTATCCATTCTTGCTCATAACGGCTTACATGTCCCAATCTCAACTTTCCATTTACTATCGATTGATATTTAATTGAAACAAATACGGGTGGTTCAAAATTTTGAGTTTTGCATCACCCTCTATTTGTTTCTATTAAATGTCAGTAGATAGTAACTGAAAAGTTAAGATAGGGACATGAAAGCCGTTTTGAGCAAAAATTATTGGTTTCGATACAAAAAATTCCTAAAGTTGAAAAATCTCGATTTTTCACACCCTATATCTCTGTAATCTTTCTCGCTATACCCCAAGTATGATAGATCGACGAAATCAGCTCTTCAGGAAGAATCTAAAAATGAATTAAAATATAGGGTGTTCCATTTGAAATAACAAAGTTGTTGCTACTTTTTGATATAAGCGGCAACGCCGCAACGCTAAAAGTATTTCAGATCGATAGAACAAAACTCTTTACCCAATAAACTAAATTTTCAGAATAATCCTACGTCCCGTTCTCCGTAAACGTCTAAGGTACCATCGACCGTGAGTGACCCTGTATATGGTATTTTTCATGTATATAAGTTTCAATGGAAATCATATTTCACTTCACTTAGTTTTCGGATGTACATAAATAAATTTCCAACATACATCTGGCATCGTTGCAAACAAAATTTTTGTAACAGAGATCACCGTATTCAGTAGGTTATTATGTGGAATTTTTCATTATTGGCATGAGAAAATGTCAAAAATAAATAAACAAATTGAACATCAATTGTCATTCCCAGATAAGAAGTGAAGATTTTTTGAAAAAACGAAGATTAAAAAAGATGTTTCTGGAATATCTCACTCAAAACATTCAAGAGATATCCCAAAAGAAACATCTCTGGCATATCCCATCTATGTCTGAAACATTGGGACATTTGCAGGACCTTAGCGGGACATACCAGGAAAATCCCGTGTTATTAGGGAGCTTATTATGACATAGATGGTCAAGGTAGCTGTGGAAATAATTGAAATATTTGTTGTCGAATTGATTAATGCTATAATTATGTCAAAGGTGGATTGAATGAGTCACAACTTTCGAGATATTTGACGTTGGAATTCAGATATCTGCCTTCCGGGACGCCACTGGACATGGTGATCTCAATCTAGTTAAGGCTAAATTAGCCCCTAACTACCCCAAATAACATCGCCAAATTTCAAAAAAATTGGCTAAAGGATTATTAAGATATTTAAGAAAAAACTGTATCTTTTAAAAATTTTTTACATCCTGTTTCTTGAAAACATAACATTATCGTTTCTTGGTTATTGTAAGTTTTCGTCTTAGAATCACTCAAAGAATCACCCCTTCGAGTTTGGCCACGTACCTACATAAATCAAAAAATCAGAAAAATATATTCTATCCAACTTTTCTCTTTAGATTTTCAATTGTTTTCCTGTTCACATATATAAAATCTACAAGAAAAATTACATAGGATCACTTTATTGAAACAAAAATTGAACGATCGGTAAAAAAAGTTGAGGGGTTTTCAATATATACTATGCTAAGAAAAAAGTTTGATCCAAATTTTTCCAGTTTTTACCATACTAATAACGCAACAAAATTGTTCGAATCAATCATAGCAAGAAAAAAGAAAAATCATCCTCCACTTTATGCATCAACCCTCTTACCTTTCAACAGGACATCATAGCGTTTGAAGGTGGTAATTTGTGGAAAATAATTATCCACTCCACTCCACTCGGCATTCTACTATCAGGTTGTTTTCCATTGAAAATAAATAAATCGATTGTTATGTATATGTTAGATATATGTCAGATCTCCATGGTAGTTTGTTTCAAATCATTCAATAACTTTGCCAAATGAAATAGTACCGCATTCTGCTTCTAAGATGTGTTTTCGAAAAAAAAAAATCGAATTACACCCTCTTAAGTTTGTCAGGCCTTCAGAGGGTGGGTTGGGGGTAGTTTGTTTCGAATAATTCAATAACTTCGTTAAATGGAATAGTACCTCATTCTGCTTCTAAGATGTGTTTTCTGAAGGAAAAATAGGTCGAATTACACATCCCTTATAGTTTGTCACGCCTTCAGACGGTGGGTAGGGGGTAGTTTGTATTAAATAATTTAACAACTTTTCCAAATGAAATCGTACCGCATTCTGCTGAATCGAATGACATCCTCCTTATAGTTAAGGGTATTTTGTTTCGAATAATTCAATAAGGATATGGCATTTTAAACATATTAACGATATTTGTATGAACGTCAAGAAAGGTATCCTATCAAACAGAACATATCCAGATTTTTTCGATATTGCCACAAACTCAAAATGTTCAGTGATACAATATTATTCCAAAGTATGATCGCGCAAATTTTCTCACCAGTCTGAAATGAAGTTGCATAAGCTATTTCAAGATTTATTCCACACCCATATGATTTATAATAATGAACATAAAATATAGTTGGTAAAATTAAAAATGAAACTCCTGGCTATCTACCCTTTATCTACGCCACTGGACTCTTTGCATCTATTCCAATGAACTTCAAGTCTATTCAAAATATGAGTTGAACAAACTCTTAATGAAACCGAAAATGCAGTGATAACATATTAAAAATTTTGTGAAAACTCTTCCTAGCCCACTAAACGTTTCTTACAAATTGCAAACTAATGGAATTTCACAAAAAGATCATCGTTTTGATTTCTCATGCCTTTCACCACCAAAAAATGAAAAATGTAGTGAATTTGCAAGTTTTTTTCCGATGAAACAACTCATCTCACCTGTTCATTGGTAGGACAATTCGGTGGACGGAACAGTCCAGAAACTGAACTGAACTTCACCCTTCACTTTTTTATGATATATAATATTATTCGATTACTTATAATTTTGATACTCAAAGGCAATGGATACATAATTTTTATTATTATTATTAAACAAAACAATGAAAAAAAATCCTCATAAAAAAATTACAAATTCAGTTACTTTTTACAAACAAACATAAACTACATGTGTCTCCTATGGTCACTGAAAATCAAGCAGTAGCAGAATTGAGGAAACAGAAAGAATCGTGATAATAATTATGATGTCACAGAGCTCACAAAGTGCCACGATAGTGGACTTCTCAGGTCTGTAAGCAAAGCGATCAGCGTAACACAAATTGTATTTTCAAAGAAATTCGGAAGCCGTTTCTTCAGAAAGATTTCAAAAATCTTGCCCAATAGGGGTTTAATATCATGCGAATGACACAAATCTCTGAACAAAACATAACCTCTTTTTCCCCAGTCATTGGAGAAAATTTCACATTTAAAAAAATGTTGTTGGTATAAGATTCACTCTGAATGGACCTTTCGCACGTTATAAAACTCTTCGCAGAATACCACGCCAATTCCCTTACCGTTATGCCCCCACAAAATACGTCCACCAGGACAATATACAATGAGATCCTTCACGTAGCAATCTCGACAGATCGCACTTCAGCAATATAGTCTACCTATTTCCAATAAGCCTGTGTGTACATTCAATTCGAGATAGACACCCGCCTTTGGGGTTTTCCTTTGTATGGCTGCGGGAAATCAGGTATTACATTGATGTACTATACGGTTTCCAAGGTACAGTTTCCCCAGAGAACTTATGGGAGTTAGGTGGTTATAAATATTAAATGCTTCACGGGAGTTCTTGTGAGTGTTGAATCTGGAAGTAGGTACAAGTAAACACATTACACTTCGAGTAATATTTTTCTTGATGGGTCTTATATTTTCAACAAAAAATCATTCCTTTCGGGGGATGAGATGATACGACACCCTTATTTCGAAGAGTTCTTGAAAAAATAAAAAGATTATGCAAGTTTTTCTTCAAGAGTAATGTAGTACCCTGTATACATAAACTGACTAGATGCATTCACAATATATTCCAATGACTTCAGATTCTCTCAGCAGACAAATCGATTTCAATAGGGTCCGATAAGATTTTGTTATCGCGAATAACACTATACCGTGGGTTAAATATCAGACGGCGCCGGCCTTACTTTGTAAAGTGCATAATGCAAGTTTTGACTACTCCCGAAGGTTAACATGAGTGCATATCCGTTCAGAAAATGCTGACGCTGAGTGATAGCAGTAAATTAATTAAGAATCGTCGATACGACATCGACAAGAGAGATTTCTGATCTCTCATCAAAAATATTGCGGCCATTAATTGTGAAAAACAGATCACAGATTGGCAAAAGTAAAATTTTAATTATCAGGAGGGTTTTTCTTACATGAGACAGTTGAAGGGGGATCAAAAAAGCAACGGAGAGAAGAACAGAGAGTCCACGGGGGTTGCGTTCGTGAACGTTAGGCCAGGCGCGAAACGCGAAAGGGAAGATTTCGTAGGCAGTTGCGGGTTAGTGTTGTGCAAGAAAGAATAAAAATTCGTATTATTCGTGGAATACGACGTGGTAGTGTTGTCAGAGGGATGATTTAAGTTCGTGTTATTTGTTGAGGTCGGCGTGTGGTTTAATTCCGGTTTCGAGGCTATAGTGTTTCCTTCTAGTGTGTGCGATTGTATTGACACCCGCTAAGTTCCAGGCGAAACTGAAACGGAATAGCTGCTAATACAGAGAGTGAGAAACCAAGTTTTTTTTTTGTTAACCGTAACTAACATATATCTCTGCTAGGAGGAGGATTTCATTTTTGTGTTTTATTGCTTGTTTGGGCATTTCGTATAGCAGGTACTACGACTGCTCCCCCCCCTATAGTGTCGTAGGGAATAGAATATAAATAGATATTCATGTAGTGACATAATTATATTTTACCGCTATTTTATTGCACCGATTGGCCAGTTATGAGATGAAATCTTGTATCTATTTCGTTAGTTTCAAATACTGATTTAAAATTTGGATTGATTTTCTTTGACAAAACGAAAATTTCTGTTTATTTATTTTATTTTCACTTGGTTGAATCTGTATTATTTTTTTATTTTTGTTTCAATATACCTACTATAATTGCGAATCAAAACTTGGTATAATTTCAACCAAATTACCCTAATAAGAAGCTTAAGACCTACCCTCTGGCGTAGGCCGAACCCAGGTCTGATCTTATAAATAAAACATCACACCACCGATGGTTGATGTTACAGTAACTTCTGGTAGAATGAATTGTAA
Source organism: Chrysomela aeneicollis (assembly GCA_029955515.1). Lineage (NCBI taxonomy): Eukaryota > Metazoa > Arthropoda > Insecta > Coleoptera > Chrysomelidae > Chrysomela > Chrysomela aeneicollis. Next base: position 2,800,820 of record JARUHQ010000018.1, on the reverse strand, counting down.
AACAAATAGTTTGAGTTGTATACACTTGTATGTCTCATTTCAACAACCAAATACATTTATAGAATAATATACTTTGTTGTCGAAAGAATCAGAATCTTGTTGACAAGATTTCACCTGAAATACGTCCTGAAAGGTCTATGATTACAATGAAAAAATGTAGGTATATGTATACCTCGGTATATACAAGGTGATTCACGGTGGATGATGTATTTTAGTATTTGGAGAACGGTCCATATGATTCTTATGAAAATATGGTTTTTGATCAATTATGGTCAATCGACACAAAATATTTTCAATGCTGCGGCCTTGCTGTTTGTATTGAAAAGTAGCAGCAACTCTGATATTTTAAATGAGACCCCCTAAATTTCATTATATTTTTAGGTTTCATTGGGAGATCTGATTTGTCGATTTATTTATCATACAGGAATGATAACAGATATATAAGAAGTCAAAAATCGTAGTTTTGAAACTTTTTTCAACATTATTGTTCAGAATGGCTCACATGTCCCTATCCTAACTTTTGATCTACCGCATCTACTAACATTCAATCGAAACAAATACAGTGTGGTTCGAGATTCACAATTCCTAATATATCAATAGTATGATGGTTACTGGCTTTTCAAATTTGAAAGAATCACGAATGTCTGAAATTCATTCGGATTCAGAATAAAACATTCGATTAACTTTTGGCCAAATTTGAAGGTCTGTCGATTCTTTTCTCAATTCTAGACTGCTAAGATTTTTTTAAACTTGTTTAATAGATATTGAAAGCTGATTTATTAGACAACATTATGAAAACTAGGCATCGAATCAGGTAACCACTGGATGATATCTGCATATGAGGAATTTGAAAAATTCCTTCTGATTCCGAAGTCACCAGACAATTGTCCCAATACAGACTACACAACAGGAACTGTCATTCGAAGTTTAGTAGGCAACTCTGAAGGACTATTTCACCCACTTGTTAAATGAACCAATTAGAAGCTCTAGTCAAATTCGGATTATAGATAACACAAACTTGACTCTTCTTGGCCTGTCAAGTTCGGTGTCTTCAGCTTTGTGTATGTGTCAGTTAAAAATTTCAAAATGAGCAAATTTGGGGTAGATTCCATCGAATTATACAATTTCAACAATTCACTTCGTGAAATAGTTTCGTCCACTCATGATCGGATTTATCTCATAAGACTCTTTTTTATTTCATCATAACTCAACTGAGTTGCTTAAAGAAAACACCGCAGTCTGCAGGACTACAGTGTTATCTTCAATCTCGATTATCTATTCGTTGAGTTAGTTCATTTAAATAAACATATAAAAAATACCAGATAAAACATATAATTTGTGTATTCGTTACAGATGCTAGCAGGTGTGGAATAAACTCAAGGTCATTCTGGTGCAGCATTGCAATATATTTTATCAGCTCTTCTCTTGGTGCAACATTGATGGGTGAGTCTGTTTTTTAGTATCAAGTTTTGAAGATGAGATGGGTATGATAAGTATTTGATGTACAATGTACAGGGTGGACCAAATTCGAGGCGTAACATGGGGATCTCGTAAACCGTAAGAGATACAGGGTCGGTTAAATTGTGGCAAAGTTGCGTAATTTTGTGCTCAATGAAATGCTGTCGAGAAAATCGGAATTTTCCCATTACTTTTGATTTGTTCTTGGTGTTATTTGAAGAAAATTTTCAAAATGAATTGCAGTTCATCATTGCCACTTTTTCTTTCCTACAAGATGACATTGTCACATTTGCAGTCCGACGTTTCGTCTTCGGCCCACTACCATCAACTTTATTTTTTCAAATACGGACCTGAATTTGTGACAACGTCATCTTGTAGGAAATAAAAAGTGGCAACAATGAACTGCAATTCATTTTGAAAATTTTCTTGAAATAACACCAGGAAAAAATCAAAACGATTTCACGAAATTTCAGTTTTTTTCGGATATCTTCGGAAGTAAAGGGAAATTTTCAATTTTCTCGACAGCATTTCATTGAGCACAAAATTACGCAACTTTGCCACAATTTAACCGACCCTGTATCTTTTATGGTTTACGACATCCCCATGTTACGCCTCGAATTTGGTCCACCTTGTACATGTATCAACCATTATAAAGTATCTAAAGAAAAAACAGATAAATCCTTATCTATATATATATATAAGAGGAGAGAAGGATATTGTGTTAGCACACAGGGCAAGGGTATGAGGTGACAGGTTGTAGGTTGAATCCGTTCCGTGTGTGGAATGTCAACTGGTGCAAGACAGTCTGTTTCGGCTCGCTTTTTTTTTTTCGGTAAGCAATGAAGGGGGTACCTTATCCCTTAATTTTTTCGTCTCAACTTACATTGTATAGTTGATGGCCTTGACAAACTCTACATTTGGGATCATTTAATCGACCTCGTATCTCTCATCGTTACGTAGATATCCATAGTGAGCATGGTGTGACACCCTGTATATTTTGAATTAAGGTATACCTACATTGAAAAATTCTATGACTATACCTATCTTAGACAATGTAGGTTGGTATACAAGAAAATGTAGGTCCCTAGAATGTCCGTACAAAATGTAGAGAACAAGACCAAAGTATTTTAATTGAACTGATCATAGATACCTCTGAAACAAAAAGTTTCCAAGCCGCTACCTATCTAATACAAGTGGTTGAAATTTCGTATTTAAAATTATTGAAGTATTCGCGATAGACATCGCTGTGAAATTTCATAGGTACACTGATTGGATCATTATGCATGAAAATATTCGATTTTTTGTAGTCTTTAGACCGCTTTCGACTCCACGAATAGTAAAATCATAATGTTCGTGAAACATCGGTCGAGCCAGTGGAAGAATAATATAGGGGTCTTAGTTTATTTTTGATGGAAGAATGGAGGTTATGAGCCCCGGAAAAAAAATCTCACTGGAGATCGACAATTTCGTCTTTCGATAAAAAAGATAATTCTGAAGGTGGGAAGTTCGGCAGGCCTTCAGCCTAGTCTGCCAGTCGTGAAAATGGATCGTGGTGGATTGAAGGCGTGTTCTGATGTGCAACGAACATAAAAATGGTAAAGGTATATGGAAAAGGTGTCAATGAGCGTATTATGTAGATCTTTAATGCTGTTGGGGTGTGAAGTATTCAGCTCCAAATCCTATGAATATTATAGACCTCTTATAGAAACTGCTGCGAAGTTGTGAACTGGAGAAATGTCACCTCTAACACATCGTTTGTGTGTCAGGAAAAAAATGATGCCAAAACAGATCCATGTGGTTCACCTTTACGTTGATAGCCATGCTATCAGACGAGACCACTCAACCATTGCATAGAGTGATCTATGTGTGTTTTTCAATACTCAAATGTCACGTCAATGCCACGTATGTGCCATGTTAGCAAGAAAATGTCTGGTAACGATAGCCTATTGTCGGTTGTTCAAGATTCCATATTATCTCTTCAGATATTGAATGATCTCGATATTGATTACTTTTTACATGATCTCAGAGATGCACTATAGCTGCCGTTCAGTTTGAAGGACATCAGTTCGCCTAATAGTGCATTTTTGGAAGATAATCTCAGGAGTATGTACTTTTTTCCTTGTGAAACATTTCCGAAATGAAATCAACATCATTTTGTCTGAGAACGTTACTTGCCAGTGTTGCTCTATTTCTATTTGTTTTCATTTTCTAATTCATTATCAAACTGTTTTTACTGGGGTATATTAAATTTGCTGTAAATAAACATGATTGTGACATATCGATAGGACATTAAGAATTATTATTACATTTTCGATGGATCAATTTTAGAAAACTTATTGAATCTATGTCTTGATGTATATTCTTTAGAATTTATTATAAATGTATATTCATTTCATCAGCAGTTTTGAGAACATTTCCCCACCAAACTATGGAAAGATAAATCGAATAAAAGTATGTTTGGTGAGTCAGAAAAAAAATAAATAACATTGTAGTCTATGGCGAAAGTCCATTATCATATTATGATACTGTTTATTATGTATTACTATCAGTTTAAGGAGATGGGCCCAAGTTATGTGGGAATGAAGAGAAATAATTAGATTTGATCAAACATAAAAATAAACTATACCGATATTAAACACCACCCTACTTCAGCAAATCATATCATATCTTCCATGTTCATTGAATAATGATTGAACGAAATTGAAAATCTGAAAGCCCCTTTATTTTTATATGGAAGAGATACTATTGTTCAATCTGTTTGACTCTATCGATTTAGGAGTTATTTGCTCTTAAAAAAATCTGTATTCACTATCTGTCGTTCAATTATGGTCCATTTCTAATGAATCACCCTGATTATAATGGAAAAGTTAATAGTTGTTGGTAAAACTTACTACTAAAAGTAGTGGGATACCACATGTTGTTAGCGCACTGTATTCCACTTACCACATAAATCAATATAAAATGGTGTTTTTTTTTTATTTCAGACTGATCAGTATCGATAGGATGGTGCCGTTTTTGGTTTGGTCTTCTATGAGTTTCTGCACTTCGCCAGTTGATGTGATCTTCTCGAAAATATGATACTCATTTCTTCAAATTGGACCAATATCTGTGATCGCTAAAGTAGAGGACGTCATTGAAGTGTTCTTTATTCCATACATGTTAGTTAATGTGATAAAGTTCGAACATGGTATGTGGACTCATTGTATGTATTCATCAATTAAAAATATCATGTGTGGCTACTTCAATAAATACATTGTATGTAAGTTTTCATGGACTCGACGGCGAATCAAAAACTACTGGATTGGTTTGGTAGTAGGTATCATCAAACCAACCGTGAGATACTGATGGTTGATATGGTAAATGTTGAGACGATGGTTTAGTAATTTATGAATTTATGGATTACAGATTTCATAAAGAGGAAATAATGTTATGGAGGTTAAGGGATTTTCGAATAGGAGCTACTGAAGCCTATAGTTTGAATGCTAAAATACTCAAACACAATTCCAAATAAAACAAAATTATTCAGAAAACTAGTTACTTATTTCAGCAACTGAGTTGCCCTGTTGTAGGATAGTGCAAAATAAGTTATTGTTTGCTCAGTAAATCATTTTCAATTTATATCAATATGTTTTGGAAGCTGACACATCCGAGGACATATCGCATGAATTTGTTTTTATATCTGTTTTCATAAAAGGCGCTAGTTACAACGGTAAGTACCGTACATTTTATGTAATTTTATGTGTTGTAAAAATGGAATATATTTTGGAAACTACTCATATAAATTTATTCATTCAAATTATGTTCTCATTGATTTTTTGGGACCCAGTGAAATCAGTTATAGCATCAGAAGTTGAATGTTCTGACAACGATGCAACCAAATCCAGAATACAAAAATCAGTTGAACTAGAAATATTGAGAATGTAGATGATTCTGTTATTGAATGTACCTATATAAATTAATAAATGTATCTATTTTTACCTATTTTTGCAGTAAAAACTAGGAGTAATCGCTATCTGTTTGCGATGGTTTTCAATGGATGAATAACATTGAAAACATTTTTATACAGGCATATTTGAGTTTTCTCGGTATATACTTATTTGACTTTCTAAGATTTTAGCCATCTGATCCATTTCGATTTTGGAGACTGATCTCCTAAACATGTCGTTGAGTTTATTGATCATCCTAATATAGTAAAGGAGTGGCAATTTTTTCCATTATTTTTTTTAGTTTTCAATCATTATTTTGTTCGCATCGGTCTCAATCATTTGCATTTGAATTTCCTGAAAGAACCTTGAAGATCGATCCCAAACCGTTGATTAAACCGCGTTGGAGTCTGTCTGGATGAAGTTATATTTCTATTAGTTTGTTTCCTACATTTTCTTCGATGGAGTTCAGTATTTCCAGGTAGTTTGAAGAATCGCGCATCAGGTAAATTAAATTTCTGTTAATCGAAAAGGTCTAATTTACGTGATTGAATTATCGATGAGTTCATTTTCAAAATTATAGGATGAAGATCGTGAAAGTATAAAAGGAACATAGGGTGAATTTTATTGAATTCAAGTGGGACTTGTTACGAGTTATGCTGTTTTAATGATTTATTCCAATAAACTCAAATATCAAACTACAATAAATCTTATTACTACATGTGCTCTGCTTCTAATCATCTATCTTTTTTTATTTTCAGTTGTTAATGCTAATGTTAAGGTTATTGAGGTTACATAAAAAAAGAGAAGTAGTAGAACTTCCTCTTCTTACTTATTATTTCACATTGGTACCTTATGACTAAAAGAATAGACAACTATAACTACATAACATGTTAATGACATGTGACAAACAATAACACTCCTCCTCGATTTGATATTCAAATCGCAAAAAAATATATATATTCAAACCTAATGCCTAAAAGTAAACAATTAAATGATTGAACTTTTATCTCTTAAGTATATAAAAATTTCTTTGTTAAGTGGCTTAGGTAACATATCAGCTAAATTTTGGTCAGTTGAGACATATTCAATTGAGATTTCTTTGCGAACTATAAGGTCTTTCAAATAATGATTTTTAATATCGATATGGTTAGCCCGTTTAGAGTTTTCATAACTCTTTGACATTAAAATAGTACTCTTATTATCGCAATAAAGTAAAGTTTCGATATGTTGTCCAAAGTCATTTAGAACTCCTTTCAGATTTATTAAATCTTGGGCACAAGCAGCCGCTGCAACGTATTCAGCTTCTGCTGTTGAGAGAGCGACACAGTTTTGTTTCTTGGAAAACCATGCTATTGGGTTTTCTCCATGCAGAATCAAGCAACCGCTAACGCTCTTTCGGTCGGTGTGATCTTTTGCCCAATCTGAATCAGAATATCCTATCAATTTTACATCCTTGTCTTTACATCTCCTGTATGTTAATCCTTTTTCTTTTGTTCCTTTCGAATACCTTAGTAATCTTTTACCTGCATCCCATGTTTTATTAGTTGGTTTGTCTAAATATCTACTTAAATATGAAACGGCGAATCCAATATCCGGTCTTGATGTTGTGCATAGATACATTAAACCTCCAATCAATTTTCTATAAGGAACGTCTATTATTTCGCTGTTTTCATTGTATTGAAAACCTTTTTCCATTGGCGTAGCTTTTTCTCTACATTCTTGCATGTTGAAAATGAGTAACAATTTTTCAATGAATCGAGTTTGTTTAATTACTATTTCTTCACTAGTTCTTTCTATTGACATTCCCAAAAAATTTTTGACTTCTCCTAGATCCTTAGCTTGAAAATATTCAATCAATATATCTACTGTTTCTTTTATATATTTCTCATTTCCAACTACCAACATGTCGTCCACATAAATCAAAATGAATACGTTTTTACTACAATATAGACAACAATCATATTTTGATCTCTTAAAGTTATTTTTTAATGCAAAGTCATTAAAAGTATCGTTCCATATTTTGGGCGATTCTTTGAGACCATATAGTGCCCTTTGTAGTTTTAATGTTGTTGTCTTCGTCTTGAGACCCTTTGGTGTGTAAATATATACTTCATTTTCCAATTTTCCATTAAGAAATGCTGTAGGAATATCCAACTGTCTCATTTTCCAATTATTTTCTAAAGATACTGAGAATAATAATCTTATTGTTGATATTCTTGCTACTGGTGCATATGTTGGGTTAAATTGATTCTCCTCCTTCATCTGAAAGCCTTTTGCAACTATTCTTGCCTTCTTTGTACCGTCTTCCTTAGTTCTGAACACCCACTTTGTCTGAATTGCTTTCTTTGTTTCAGGTAATTGTTCCTCCTTCCATGTTTGAAGTTTTTCATGTGACTTTAGTTCCTTTTTAATGGCGTTACTCCATTCTTCGTCTTTTATTGCATCTTCATATGTTATCTGATCTTCAGGTGTTGAGATTAAGCAATATGCTGTATATAGTTCATATTCGTTTAGGTGTTTTGGTGGATATACTTTTCTTCCTCTACTTGTAATTTCTGTTGGAACTTTTTCTTCATCCTCTGAACTTTCTTCGTCTTTCTCAGTTGCTACTATTTTCCTATCATTTATTTCATCTATATTTTCAACTTCATTTTCTTTCAATTGTTCTTCTGTATTTTCCTTTTCTCTTTGTGATATTATCTTTTGATTATTATAATTTCTATTCTCAAATATTTGATTGTAATCGGTCTGATTTTCATTGAATCTCACATCTCTTGAACTTAATATTTCATTATTTTCATAATCCCAAAGTCTGTATCCTACTCCATTGTAACCCACCATCATGCATGGTTTTGCACGTTTCTCTAACTTGCTTGTTCTGGGTAATATTGTTGTCCATGCTTGACTTCCAAAAACTCTTAATTTTGACAGATCATTTTTCTTGTACCATCTTGTGGCAGGAGTTTCTCCATTATTTGCTGCTGTTGGAGACCTATTTAATTCAAATGCTGAACATTGGATTGCTTCACCCCACAGTTCCTTAGGTAAATTTGTCTCCGAAAATTTTGTTCTCACTTTATCTAAAAGAGTTCTGTTCATTCGTTCAGATTTTCCGTTTTCTTGTGGAGTATATGGTAGAGTATATTCCAGCTTAATACCCCTATCTCTACAGTAATTTTTAAAATGTGTTGAGGAAAATTCTCCTCCATTATCGCACCTTATTCTTTGTGTTTTGACATTGTGTTGTGTTTTTATTAATTTAATGAAATCTATTATATTTTGTTCTGCTTCACTTTTGTTTTTAAGAAGTTTGACTATTAAAAAATGAGAGTAATCGTCAATCAATACTTGAAAGTACCTATGGCCATTTGGCGTTGGAGTTGAAACCGGACCTGATATATCTGTATGTATCAACTCACCAATCCTAACAGTCTTTGTTTGACAATTAATAAAAGTTTTCCTAGTACTCTTGCCTTCTATACAATTTTTACAGACCTTCAGATTAAATGGTAACCCTAGTTGTTTCAGACTGTATCTATTGAGATGTCCTAACCTTCTATGCCAAATGCTCAAATCATTTTTATTAATTCCAGTATCAGAACTCAAACTATTTTCCATTGCAGTTTTAACTTTCTCACTTTCATATTCCAAGTTCAACAAAAATAAATTATTCAAAGAATCACAATAAAATGTTGAATTATTTTTTATCAATTCTGCTCTGGTTTTTCCTTCCTTGTTACTTTCAAATATAATTTTAAAACCTTTTTCTAGCAGTTTTGATACAGAAATTAAATTATGTGACATACCTTGTACAATTAGTGCTTCTAATTTTATTACCTTCCCTTGGCATATTCCTGTTAGTGTACCCTTTCGTTTTGCATATAATATTTCATTACTTTTTGCTGTACCAATTTTTACCTCTCTTTCTAAATTTGTTACACCAGTCATTATTCTTTCTAAATCTCCTACAACCATGTGTTGTGTACAACCTGAATCTAGAACAAAACTGTTAATATTTGGAGCGCATGAACCACTACTCAAAGCTATAAAAGATATTTCCTCAGCTTCATTAGCCTGAGAATTCAATGTACGACCTTGTCCTTGATGTCTTCCTCTGAATCCTTGACTTCTTCCCCTTGAATTATAACGTCTTCCTCTGAAACCTTGACCTCTGCTTCCTCTTGGGTTTGTGTTTCCATGTCTGCAATCTGCAGCTATATGTCCTGGTTTTCCACATCCATAGCAAGTGTATGTGTTAGTTTTGAATGACATCTCTGGCATACTGCTGCTGATACTTCCTTGTTTTGACTTCATTTTTAATTCTTCATCCAACAACCGTGATTTGACAAAGTCCATGGTAATTTTTGTGTTTAAGGTTTCTATTGCTGTAATTACTGCTTCATATTCATCATCTAGTGACAATAGCAAATGGCATACTTTATCAGATTCATCTACTCTTGACCCTACACTTTCCAACTCTCTAATCAGTGTGTCAAATTTGTGGAAGTGATCCTCTAGTTTCTCTTGTTTTCTATGCTTCAGTGTAAGTAGTCTCTTTTTAAGTGTTAGTTTTGTGAAAACACTTTTCCTTTGGAACACATCTTCGAGTGACTTTATCATTCTCTTACTTGTATTTGAGTCTTTTATGATATCCAAGTGTTTGTCACTCACACATTGAATAATTATGGATTTGGCTTTAGCATCCCTGACTTTGAATTCTTTCTTATCCTTTTCTGTTTCGAAATCTGATATTTCTTTTTCTAGACTGTCTTCTATTTGTTTTTCTTCTAGAATGGCCTTTACTCTAAACTTCCAACTGTTGAAGTTTTCTGAACTCAACTGAGGTACAACTGTTTGTATATTCATCATCGGTTTTTATTATTTTTTTTTTATTCAAACCGTATACAACTATTACTTCTTTAGAACGTACCTGGGCCCATAACCTGTTACGAGTTATGCTGTTTTAATGATTTATTCCAATAAACTCAAATATCAAACTACAATAAATCTTATTACTACATGTGCTCTGCTTCTAATCATCTATCTTTTTTTATTTTCAGTTGTTAATGCTAATGTTAAGGTTATTGAGGTTACATAAAAAAAGAGAAGTAGTAGAACTTCCTCTTCTTACTTATTATTTCACATTGGTACCTTATGACTAAAAGAATAGACAACTATAACTACATAACATGTTAATGACATGTGACAAACAATAACAGGACTTACCTAAGATAATTGTATAGGTTTAAGATGTATAGGGTAAGGTGTAAGAAATATCACAATTGTTGGAATGACGTCATAACAGAGACAATTACCTTAAGAAATCTGATTCTATTGCATAAATTCCTCCACTAACTCATAATTTTTTAGTTATTCAACATGAAGAACTGATGACATTGGACAATATTGCTAGACACACATGCTCGCAATATCTTCATGCCAGTTTTTCTCAAATACGATGATTGAAAATTCAGATGGAAACATTATCATTATATCTGTATCCGGAAAAGAGGCAGCTTTCTTTTGATGAAGAAATGAGAAATAAAATCATAAAATCGTGAAATCTCGAAATAGAAAGTTTGAGTTTTCATAGAAGCAGCGCTTCAAATTCATGACGAATTATTGAAATATATAAGGCTCAAGTACAGCCACTATTTGATATACAAATAACAAATCGTTCAACCTTGGCATTCTGGGGATGCTGAACGTAGCGTCGTTTCATTGTTTTCAATTATTATTGATCCACGAAGCCAATTCGGATAAATATTTTGATGAAACGGTTGATATCATTGAATTATATTTTTCGAATGTAAGCCTCTCTAATCGCCAAAAACAACAGTCATTCGTATCAAGCAAATCAACATATTTACATGTTAACGAGATCAGCAATTATGTTCTGAATTCAGCGAGCTTGTTTGATTTTGGGAAGACAAATAATATAACGGATTTATGGAGGTCTCCTCACAAACCGCTACCTGAAAATTATTCATGATGTTGGGCCAAAGCTGCTGGACAGTGCCTATCCATTCATCTCATTTGAATAATATTCATTTTCAATTGGACGGGGAGCATCTGTCCATTAAGCTCGATTTATAAACTCCGCTGCAGTAGCTACAGTTGAAGCTGCAGTTACTGTTCGTAGATGGAATAGGCTAAAAATAAACATCTGTTCATAAACTCCGCAGCTGACGCAGTTGCCGTCAAATATCTCATCAATACAATTTGGAACAGCAGCGTCAACTGTAGCTATGGCAGCGGAGTTTATAAATCGAGCTTAATGCTCGAATAATACGCAAGGCCTGGCCGTCCCTATATAATGAGAATTTTATTTCAAAGAAGTAGGATATTTTGTGATTATAATACTTTCAGATCACGAGAGGCAAGCAATGTCGGGCTACCACATACTTTTGAGGAGGTTGAAGGAATATAATATGAAATGAAAAAAAAAAACAGGATCGATGTTTCCTTTGAATGAATGAGTCATTACATGAAAAGTTATACTGTAATGGAATTCGGCAAAGTCAAGAAGTGTCACCGATAGTAAAAATATCCTCGTTTATTGGACATTCCAGATTGTTCGTTGAAAGATCTAGAACAAAAAGGGATGGAATATCCTGAAAGCTATCAGATGGAGAGAGATGACATTGATTCCATCCTCCAATCTATGATCAATATAAGAAATGAGACGAGAGTTAGGAAAAAGAAAAAGGTTGACATGATTGTCTAAATAGTGATTTTCATAGTTAGGTATTCCATCGCCCGTTTTTGAAATGAAAACACTGAATGAAACATACAATATAATGAATATTTGCACCAGAAGGATATGAGGCACCCAGGAAAAATGACATTGAAATGTAATTGATACAAATGAAAAAAAGTGGACTGAAAATATATTGAGGTAGGCATCGGTTACTGGTTACTGTATAGTGTATAAAATCAAGAACTTTATGGATGATCAGCAAACAAATTACTCAAATCACGGCTCTATCACACATCATATTAAGGGTATATTTTCTGTGACTCTATCACGAAAGTATTTACTATCGGTTTAGGAAAGGATAATCGAAAATAATGATGAATGATGACCGGGTGTTGTTCAGAAGAGGTTCCACCGCTATAAATATTCGCAGATAAACAGGAGAAATTCTGTATGTTATCAAAGTACATAATTATGCATTTTTCGACCCGGCCATCCCATTTGAAATCAAGAAATGCACACTGATGTATTTAACTCACACACCACATTTCACTTGTTTATCTGCATAAACAAAACAAAATTCAACATCACGTTTTTTTCTAAGAGGCACTACTTCGACGGCAATGAGAAAGACTTTTTATCCTCTATGAAGGGAGACTCGAAGGATGTCATATTTTGGAAATGAAAGTAACTCAATGCGTTCCATTGTACAATGGCATGGCAGTGGGAAATTATGGATATAATTCGTACGAATTTATATCCTTTTAGTTTGAATTTTGGTTGCATTGCGTACGAATTTATATCCTTTTAGTTTGAATTTTGGTTGCATTCAGCTCAACTGGATTATTTCCATTGAGGTATCGACCAGTCTCAACCTTGCATCAAAGTGGAGAGGAAAATGCGGTATAAAGTGATTTATAAAGAGTGTAACAAAAAAAGAAAACGAACACGCATATTGTGGAAAATGTTCCCATCAATATTTCTCCTCCTTATTCTTGAGCTTCTTGAAAAGCCGATCCGGAACAAAAAACCACAATATCCAGATCGAGCCAAGTCGCTAACACCCTCAGCCAACTTCATCGATCCTAGAAGTTCATAAATCCAAGAGGTCGGGCACTAAGTGAATATATTCAGTAAGTTATCGGTATTATCGGGGGAAACATGCCGGGTAGATCCATTTGTTCGGTAGTAATGGGCCGGAGCTGACAGCCTGTGTGCACACAGGACGGAATTATGTAGGTTGAATAGACAAGCCGGTCGGATGGAAATTGTCTCGAGGCTGAGATTCTCCTGTTCGCATCAGATGCTTATCGTAGCGAGTGGGTGATCTCCTCTCCATAGGTATCTTGATTCGATGAGATTATAACGCTCCCCTTCTCTCACTACACATATGGTTGGCGCACAAAGCACTCCGCAACAAACATTACGGAAAGCGGCTCTTGGTGAAATTGTATGAAACTTGAGGGTAGGTATTGTACGAGAGCGTTTAAGGGCCACCGAGATTTTTTTATATTTTTTCCGACTTAAAACTCGGAATTTCCGACTTGTAACTCGGAAATTACGACTTCGAACTCGAAATTTTTTTATTCCGACTTCAAACTCGGAAATTCCTACTGTAAGGTGGGAGTCGCTACGGACAATTTTGAACCGTTATCAGCGGCTCGCTTTGTCATGTTCAGTGAACGAATGGTAGGAGTATATGAAATGATTTTTGCTACAGAGATGGATGAAGGAGCAATACATGTCGTTTGACCCATGGCAACTCCCAAAAATGGATAAATGTTCTGAAAAAAAATCTCAAAACTGATTAATGTTGAGGTTATTTGAGTGGTCGAAAATTATGTTCTAGAAATATATTTGATGATTATGAATCAGCTAATGGCATCACTCAGAGTATAAAGAATGCATCAAAACAAAAAAGTTGGAGAAAAACAGATCTATTTTTCAGGATGAACATGACAATGTTGATACGTGATTCAATGCGTTCCGGTCCATTTTATGACGTACTTCAGTTCAGCTACTGACAGCAAGATGGCAATTGCACTATAATCATACAGAGTCATCGTAAATCATACCAGGCGTTGCCAGATCTTCAACTCCATTGATATTTTCATAAATGTGTGTACGATTCAATTTCGTCTTATTATATCTGAATGTCGTCAACATGTCAATACAATACGATCTCACGATTATTAAATGATGAAAATGCAAGATGCCGGATAGGTTTCGTGATTTTTTATAATATTTTATTTCGAAATTTGTATCTAGGTTTTTTTTGATCGAAAGTTATGATTTTTTTTGTCAAAAATCAATATGACGGAAAAGTTCTCGGATTCAAATCTGGGGGTTTTGTGATATGCAAATCATGTTTTTACTCGAGTTCAGTTATTCTCGCAAGTGAATTTCGACCTTCTTCTAGTTGTCCGATTTACTTGAAATTTGGTGGGTGTTAATAATTCTGGTGACAATAATGTCCAGAACATGTGTTACAAAAAAAATGGCGGCTCGAAGATATCGATGAGTTTTGTTATTATGGTCCGATTAGATAGATTGTATGTGGAGGTTCTTGAGTAGAAGGATATGAATTTTTTGTCAAAATTCTTAAATTCAAGATGGCGGCTCCAAGTTGGTGGACGAATCTGTTGTTATGGTCCAATTCGATTGAAAATTGGTATAAGGTGGTTTTTAGAATCGAAGATTGGAAAGTGATTTTCAAAATTCGTAAATTCAATATGGCGGCTCCAAGATAGCGACGATTTTTGCGATTATGGTCCGATTGGATTGAGGATTGGTATATTGAGGTTTTTGTAGTCGGAGATTATGACTTATTCATCATAATTTATAAGTTCAAGATGGCGGCTGTATCCACAGATCTTGACCACCATCTTGAATTTACAAATTTCGACGAATAATTTATAATCTCTGACCCCGAAAACCCCAACATACACATTTTTATATCATATCTGAACATAAGCACAAAACTCGGCTGCCACCTGGAATTTACAAATTTTGATAAATAATTCATAACCAACGTACTAGGTGATCCATTTCTTACAGTGGAGGTGAATATTATAGGTCCAAAGGGGTAGAACTTACAGTCGAACTCCACCAAAAATATTATTCAATAAAGTCAACAGACTATCATAAGGACATGTTTCGAGGGATTAATCCCTCATCATCAGCTTACATATAAGAGAACATCTAGAGAAAGAATTACAAAGATATCATCTTAACATAGTAAAAAATGGAATGCTCAACACTTACCATTGGTGAAAAAATTCATTAGTGAAATACAAATCAAAATCAATGTTAAAAAGAAATAGGGTGCACTAAGTGCGAACCTCTCATGTTAGGGAATTTTTAGAGTTAACATCCTCCACATCAAAATAGCAAAAATTGGAAAATTAAATAAATGTCAAGGAACCATATTATCTCTTCAACAGGTGACAAGAAATTGAACAAGTCTGATTGAAAACTACATAGCACAGAATAACAAATTATGTGGCAAGGGACAGAATGATAATAAACCATCTGATGAGTATTGACCACTTGTGGGATGGGTTTAATCGACCACAAGGCAGAGAGACGTCATAAGGACGTCATATTATATATGTCATGAGGACGTCATATTGATACCCTAGGAGGTGCTAGGGCTGCCATACAACATGATGAAAGTAAAATCTACACCTGTCTGTTTCGTTTTCTCAGTTAGGTCATGTATTGTAGAATGTAGATTTCAATGAAAAGTCAAGATAACTGATGTTGCGAAGATATAAATATTTCAGAGAGATGAACTTGGAAATGTGCATTTATTGATTTCATAACATAACATTCATTCTTTGTATATGGTATCATAAACTGATGTATTTGAAATATTTACGATGGTGATATCATAATGTGAGTAAAAATGAAATATGGAATACTCTTTTTCATTCAAATATACCTGAGAATTGGGGGAATTTGACATTTTTACACTACACACAGGCTTACACAACAGATAATAAAAAATGCGCATGCGCATCATGTGATTAATGTGCGCCTGCGCATAACGTGGGCAAATACTCACAATGGAACAACCGACTAGAATAGCCCAAACCAGCAAGAAGTAGACTCATTGATTGAGTACAAGCAGAATTTTCATAAACCGATAAATGATTTCAAACATTTTTGAGAAAGAATTCCTCAAATGAGGTCTTTGACGCCTTTTAGACGTCGAAAATAACAACGTCTTTTTTGTGTCAGATATTGTGACGTCCTTTTTACGTCACATATTGGTCAGAGACGTCGTGGACCAAAAATGACGAAGAAATAACGTAAATATGACGTCTTTTTACGTCTCTCTGCTACCTGGGGCATGCTCTGTACAATGAGATATACATTGCATAAAGTCGTTCCACGGATGAATCATTTTATCACTGGTATTATTTTCCATAGAAGGATGAAAATTGATTTGAAGATTCATAATTTGCATTTGTTTATCAAATTCTGCTGTACAGATTAAAAACAATAAAGGGTGCAGGATGGACCCTTGAGGAATACTGGAGATAATTTTAGCTGGATGCAAAAAATCATCACCCATTTTCCATATCTGATATCTATCGAGAAGGTGAGGTTTATTCGAAAAACTGAATGAGCGGATCCAACTTACTACACACGAGATTGTGATCTATACAAATACAGATATTTGGCATAATCTAGTGATCAAAATTCCATCCATCGCAATATCTCAATATGATCGATTGAGATAAGAACTATAAACTTATGTCAGGAAATATTTCAAGTTGTTTCAATAACTTTTGCAGAAATATTTTTTTTTTGATATTTTTCGAAGTGGAAAATCAATAATTTCGTATTAATTTTTATGTAGCATCCAGAGGATGCTGCGTACTTATTTCAAACTGCCTTTACTTTCTTACAGTTATTTTTGGCACAATTCATGTGAAAACCCTTCTTCCAAATCTTTTGTATGCAAAAAAGGTACACTTTCTCAATAACGATGGTGGTTATCGTTTTTGAGATATTGCCAATTCTCTATTCGCGATAGAAAATAACACGTAGCACTATCTCATGGTAACATTTCGAACTTCTCGAAGTGGTATCGTTTTTGTTTTGTTTTCATATTTTTGATATTTGTGTCATTGTGACATAGGTGTCGTCGCCACCAAACAATAACTGAAACGAGAAAAACGATAAGATTTCACATGTATTTCACTAGAACATCTCTCAAAAAACTGCTGGAAGTACACCTTTCACATCAGAAGTGAACATAAACAGAACAGAGGTTAAGTTTGTCTGTGGGTTATCCTTCAGAGAGTTCAGTGGTTATCCCACTACGAGTAGTTCACGAGTCACCGCTAGCACCTATCGCGAATAACGATGTACGCTACTTAGATCCTGTGAAGTATATGGTAGATCTCAAGATAACCTAATCCACACTGTATGATAACTATGTTGAAGTACCTAATTCAAAATGGCTTACTCAACCTGTCAGTTTTGGAACCTTGACAGTTGCCAAATCGAATTCAAAATTCCAGTACCCGAAGCAGGTCAAATGGTCACCAAATCCATCCTCAAAGATAGCTCTAATATTCCAAGCGACTTCCGACAAATCCGACTCGAGGATTTTTCGAAAAAAATCAGACTTTCGAAGGACCGGAAAATAAAGGAGATAAAATCGCCCGTCACCATCCAGCTCTCGGAGAATTTGTCTTCATTGGCAAGACCCAAGACTAGACCAGACGTGAACATGGACGACAGCCATTGGAGGGTGAAGAATTCCACTTTGAAATACAAAGCGACGAAGAGGATAAGGACGCTGGCACAACCGAAGAGTGTCACTCCGAAGTGCGGTGAGCGGATGGTCGCTGATACGTCGATATCTTCGGTAAAGCCGAGTGCGTTGAAGTATGAACCTACTTCGAGGATCATAGAGCTGGCTAGGCCAAAAGACTGGATATATTATAAAAAATATCAATGAAGATTGGTGTTCCTCAGATAAAACATTCTTTATATTATATAAATTGAAAAATAAAAAAATAATTGAGTGGAAATTGATTCACCTATGAGGAGTAGATACAATAATATCGCCCCTTAGTGCAACAACTAAATGACTCGAAATTCATAGTTTTGGGAAAATCAACCTTAAAGATTAATGACGCCAAAAAATTACAACACTCAAGTGATCAAAAATATTGAGTCTGTACATATATGTTGAATATCGAATTAAAATTTGTTGATTTTGGGGAGAGTTAAGGTGCATTTCCTATGGAGCGGCTGCCAAGCACGGCCGCCGAGCGGCTGCCGCGCAGCGTCTGATGCGCAGCCGTCTGACCATCGTCTGACGATGGCGGCTGACGCTCGATAAGAAGCGGATACATTTAATTCTCACATGAGCAGTACTAGGCGTCAGTCGCTGCGCGTCAGACGCTCCATAGGAAACGCACCTTTAGGTCTTTGCGGATTTTAATAAAAAAACCTGAGATATCTAGTTGTTACTGATGAGTCTGGTCAAGATCAATGAAGTTATCTATTTTCAACGACTAGCACTCAGATGAAAATCACGTATCAAATACAAATTCATTTGGAATGAAAAATATTTTGAATTAAACCCAAAAAATTCCACACTTAATACAATCCAAATGACAATATCATATTCATGTCATGTTGGGAAACTGCCATATTCTGACTTTTACGTTGGTCTTGGAATGGAAGACTTTCAAAATAGTATATTATGATACAAGTTTTATAAGACGCTATTTTGTCGCACGAGTTGTTTGGAGTACGACAAGCGAAGCGAGCTAGGAGTGCTCCAAGTGAACAAGTGCGACAACGTGTATTATAAAACGTGTGTCATATGCAAGTTTTTCTATTTTGAATTGATTTGAAGGAAAAAATGGATTAAATATCGATAAATAACAAAAACATCTTCGATTGATAACAATGATTGAAATCATTAAAATCTGACGCACAAGCGTATTAAGCCCAGTTTACAGTTGAGCGATTTTGATTATTGCATTACCAGCGGTGAAAAATTCAATCTTGTTATTGTTTTTATTGGTCAATTTAAATCAAATTACACTCAAAGATGAAAATACAAGTAAACGTTGAGATTTCATAGAAAATTAACAAAGGTTTGCATGGTTCTCGAGGTTTCGCCCTGGAAATGTATCTAACAGCCCTTTTCTGTAACACAAACACAGTTTTTATAAGATATTGGGAGCTATTTTCCCAGAAACACACTCCATATATCCCAAATGAGACTCAATTAATGCGAAATAGACCGCTCTTGCTGCCGACATATTCAACCGATTCGAAACAATAATTCTTTGTTGAGATATTAGTATTGAAATTGAGATCATTATCTACATGTAGCCCCAAAAATTTTGTAGTAAATAGATTGTTTAATCTCGAATTACCCAAGAAAACGTCATTGAGAGTACACTTACGGCCGTATTCGCCGTATGATATTAAGCTTAGCTTAATGCTTAAGCTAGCTTAACTTTACGAATTTGTATGCGTATCCACAAAATCATTCAAACTCGCTCAACTCGAAGCGGCCACAATCGGCGACTTTATATTTTAAGCCAGGATTATGTCATATATACAGTACGATGCAAATGTATGGAATAAATTCATTATCTCTAAAGTATATCAATTTTAAGGAAAATCCTGAAACAGGTCGATTTTTATTTTCAAATTGACATCTCTTGATATACATACGGAGTTTGTGACGTCATCCGCGTAGTTGTGGTGACGTCATCGATTATTTTTTTAAATAGGAAGACACCCTGTTCAATTTTTTTTCTGGAAGGTATATTCATTGTCGATCTGACCGTATACTAATATTAGGAGTTTAAAGTAATATAGGGTGAGAAAAAGTTATTCATTATTTTATATTTACAACGGAAACCGTTATAATAAATAATCAAATTTGTGACCTTCTGCAAAAATACAATGTGATAGACAGAAAACAAATCATTCTTGAACTTTGCTATCGTTTCTGAATATATTTGTGAAATATTCACTCGTATTCGTTCTTTCAAATTATCTGATCTTTCCGGCTTCCTACATAAACTGCTCTACAGATAACCTCAGAAGAAAAAATCGAGAGGAGTTGAATCAGGAGATATAGTTGGCCATTCGATTGACCCTCTAAAAACCTATTAAGGTAATTGCGTACATTGATAGCATAATGATGTTGTAAATATAAAATAATGTTTTCACACTCTGTATCACTTTATTGTCCTGATATTAGTATATGGTCAGATAGACAATGAATATACCATCCAGAAAAAAAAATAAACAGGGTGTCTTCCTATTTAAAAAAATAATCGATGACGTCACCACAACTACGCGGATGACGTCACAAACTCCGTATGTATATCAAGAGATGTCAATTTGAAAATAAAAATCGACCTGTCTCGGGATTTTCCTTAAAATTCATAAACGTTAGAGATAATGAATTTATTCCATACATTTGCATCGTACTGTATAATAACAACTATATGGATAACACCTATTCTTCTCTTCACGCGAAAGTGAAGCCAGTTTTGGAAAAACAATGGACTGTCTGGCTTGCTAATGATGAATTGTGCGCATGCGTGGGTTATGACGAGTTGAAATCCACTGACGTTTTTAGAATTTCATGGGTTATAGGTATATTTGTTGACCCAATGTATGTATGACCCAATGAATGTACTCACTGATTGTTTACAGAAGTGTTTAGTAAGTGATAACAGTGATTGATAAAAAATTAGCCTACAAATCTTGTTCCGATGACTTTATCGTCACAGGTTTCTCTGGAAATCGCAAGTATCGCTTTGTAGAACACATCCATTTATGCATCTATCATCAACTATTATCCAAAATCGTCCAACAATCCATCGATAAATGAATATTTGAAAAATATATGTTATGATAAAATTAAAACATCGAATTGAAGGTTACGTGACACATTTGATTGATGTTTGATAATTAGCATACGTTTGTCGCTCACTACAAAGCTACTCCATGATGAAAACGAATGTCGATTCTTAATTCAAATTTGCGCATGCGCATTTTCACGATTTGTCTCGCAGACTGTCATTTGTTTTATTTCTCTGCTTCAGCTCTGGTATCCATGTTACCTATATAGTTATTATATTAGATATATGGATTATGTAGACATCTTAACCCCATTTTTTTTATTTCTACTGAATGTTTCAATATTTTTGAATAAAAATCAATGATAGGGAAGGATTTCAGTCTATAAAAATATGAAATGACTTGTTGCAACTACGTTAGTTTTCAAATCGAGAATCAATGAAATCATAATACACATATAAAAAAAATAGGATGTAACAATAATCAAATGAATAATAACCATCACTTATATCTATATATATATTCGCATTATCTTTAATATATTAAAATTTTCTGTTTCAAAAGTAACTCTCTGTCTCTAATATTTCTATTTCTAATTTTCTTTTTCTGATTATATGAGAGCATTTTCTTTTTTCATGTGTTTCAGCTGCCTTTCATTTCAACTATGTTTTCCAACATTTCAACTTCATTTTCTTCATGAGGGTCTCTACGCACACAATAGTGTCATATCTCCATCATCATCAAATTTGTTTAGAAAACCCACCATTACATTTTTATTGATTATCGACGAAAGTTTGTCAGTATCATCCCTCTTTATCTTTGGAAGCGGGCCTCCGCCAGTGAGAATAACTTTCCTTTTTTCATCCGCCAAGGTTTTCCTGAGCTCTTTTTTTCTAATCTCCATTTCTTCAAAGAAGTCATACTGATCTGCGTAAAATACCAGTAGATGTAGTAGGTACCATCTTCTCACTAGAAGCCTATTGGTTTCGTATCCTCTCTATCACTATGGGTGCATATTCATGTGAAATATTTAAGTGGAGCTTCTCCGATGATGTGAAGTTTTCACTCATTTTGCTATGAATAACTATAGATAAGCAAATAATATCGAAAATTCGAAAGTTTGAAATCCCGGACTATCAATGACTTTATATGTAACGCATAAGTTTAAACTTGGCTCAAATTTTAAGCGAGCTCAAGGAAGCTTCGCTTAAGAAGGGGTTAACCTTTACAAACATGTCAGAGTATATTTGCGGTGTAAAGGGGGAAGTAAAAATCTCGAGCGAAAGGGGCGGAGACCAATGTCGAACAAAAAACCACAAAGTAATAGGTTATACTAACCAGAGAAAGGCGGGAATGTTTCCGAATGACCTTGGAAATTTACTACGATTCGATTTGTTTGACAACTGATTTCATCTGAAAGAAGTGGCAAACTTTTCACCTGCGATTTTTCGAGGAAAAAAGCGAGATTTTGATATCTGAAAGCGATTCGAGAATATATTTTGTGTTGTTATACCATTTGTAGTGAAATGTTCACTCTTGTTGTTGTTTTGCACCCCATATTTTACATAACCTTCAATTTTGCATGATACATTGATACATATTATTTAAATATTTTAGATTAGTGTTGAATTTGTAGTTGTGTTGTTTTTTTTGCTTTGCATGCTTGTTACATTTTTATTATTTGAATTTTAAGTAAGTCCTAGTGAATATGTAAAATTTTTGTTACACTCTATTTTTCATGTCTTCACTCATTGAAACTGAGGATGTTGAAGATAAAAACTTGAACAATGAGCAAATTTATGCATCACAATATAAAAACATCATACTTGCAGTTGAAGGACTTAAAATAATTCTGTAAGTATCCTATAATATTACAAAACAAATATTTTTGTGGATATTAGGAACATATCATTCAGATATTGATATAAATATCTATACTTTTTTTCTGTCTGTTTCAGCATTGATAAGCTGATTGCTTCCTGCATTGCCAAATATTGTTGTGTCTTGATAGGAATATGAATGATTGTGAAAACAATATCACACCCTTGATGCACTGATACTACATAAGTATATAATGAAGAAATTTAAAGATTTCAAAAATCTACTGGAATATTGTCATACCTACCTTTTTATCATACATTATATATGATGAATTGGAGAAATACATTTTTCCAAATTAGATGGTTGCTTTATTTATAACTTGCAGGTGTCTCATGTATATTTCATTTCTATCTATTGATTTCACCAAATAATGAAACTGGTATTGTCAAGATACACTGGAAATCCTTGAAGGGCATTTATTAGTCCAATTTTCTTTGTGGTTGGAAAAATATGCAAAATGTTCTCAATTGTAAATCCACTAGTGATGAAGGACTACTCGTTTATTCGGTTATATAAAAAAATCAAGTAAAATTCCAAACGGTTGATATGTTGTTTATGAAAAACTATTTTTGTAAAAAGCTCAATTCATAAGTATTCATGATTTTAGAGAAGTGTTTTGTGATTGGCTAGTAATTAATTCTGGCGACAGAAAACTATTTAAAGTCCAATCAGAATTCGAAGAGGCGACGCCTGTATAACAGCAGATAACGGCATCATGTAAGCCGAACTTCACGAAAGATGTCATTTTGTGAAATTTGACATAGACAGAGTCACATAGAGTTTAGACAGAGTCAGTTGATCCAACGACCAATCAAATCACATAACTCACATAACCATTTCATTCACAATGGTTATTTTTCCCTCATCAAGGTCAATCGATACTATTTTACTATTTCATTCATAAATACGCTGAGTCGACTCTCTTGTTAGTATAACCTATACTCTATGAAAAAACGCTAAGCGCTGTTGGCGTCTCACTCCAACTCAGTGTCGCGTAAATTCGTAGTAAATAGTCTTGCCCTGGTCGAGTGGTCGCTCGGAATCTGTGGCTTGGGATGGCTCGGGTCTGCGGCCGTCGGCCGGCCGTTACAATTCTCCGGCTTTTCATCACTCATCAGTATATTTTGAACTTACTGTGTCTATGAGGATAATTTGATATGATATGGAAAATATAAAAAAACTTGTCGAAACAGATGAAACCCTTTCGAATATCAAAAACAGTAACACAAAAACGTCTACACGAGCTAAATTGAAACTTATAAATACACAAATTAGAAAATGTCTCTCGGTCGTGGGAGAAATGGGACTTTCGATTGGACAAAAGAGAAAATTTCAAGCAAAAATTGGTGAGCTAAAACGGGTTAGATTTCTCATTCCAAAAATAAATCGGGGGCATGTAGGTTCAGGATTGATACCCTCTGTTCGGTGGCTAAATGTAGAATCAATTTGCAACTCGAGAATTCAGACAGGGCCCGTTATCAATTTGAATCACGATGAAATTGAATGCTTTCTCATTGATGCATCGTATGATGAATATGGACACAGAATAAAAAATGCTGTTTATGGGGAAACTATACTGAACATTTTTATACACAACAAAATATATCGAAATATTCTTCTTCGATAGGTATGAATGAATGACATTTTTCAAGGTATTCAGTATATATCTTTACTGAACTTGAAAACTCGAAAACTCACATGATATATTTGAAAACAAAATTTACAAATAACATCCTATTTGTCTCTTATATTTTGACCCTTACCTACAGCATCAAGTATACGAGGTGGAAAAAACATTGAATATAAAAGTTGTAGGGTTTCATCGGTCCTATATTTTATCACTTCCAAAACGAACAAATGCGAATCGCAATTTTTTTTTCAAATGGATCACCCCCGGTCATAGGTTTATAGTCAGAAGTCCACTTGTTTGTTTTATCTTCTGGTTTCCATGGTATATTGTATCCATATGCAAGGAAAGGATCAAATCAAAATTTCATTGGAAATTTTCATTCAATATTGGAATTGAAATAAGTGGAAAGCGGCTTGAGGAAAAAAAAAAGTATTTCATTCAATTTTGCGATTCGCATTTGTTTGTTTTGGATGTGCCAAAAGATAGTACCGATGAAACAGCCCGAAGGTAGTACAGAAATATCTCTTATTTCCATATTACTCTCGTATCTACTGGTCAACTATTTCAGGCATCAGCAAATATTTCATGTAAAAATCTACTAAATTTGATTCCATCTTATCTTGCCAAAATCTATCATTACGATGAATTTTTTTAATTTTTATTCCTTTATTTGTCCATACCGCGAAATAACCTGCATGAAATTTCGAAAAAAAAAAGTCGATGGCGACCCTCGAATGACGAAACGTCGTATTAAAAATTCTATACTGCTAAGTTATAGAGCATGAAATACAGTTTCAAGAAAATGTCTGCTCTTTTCGTATCTATTAAAATAAAGCCAATAAAAAATTAAAATCTAAAATCTAAAATTTGTATTTCTATGCGGCTCATTGTTGCGCACATGAATACACAACTTTTTCTTGATTCAACCGATCCTGTATCTCTAACCGTTATCGAATTCCCAATGTAGGGCTTCGAATATGGGACACCCTGTACATCGATTCCAATTATTTCTTATAAAAACATTCGAAAATATTTACGTACCTTATCAATCTCAATATCTTTTTTTCGACTGACAATTTCCTCACAGAAAGTCTTTTACGATGTTTATCGCCTGTTCGATAATTTGAACTCGACATGCTTGATCACAATAATAATACTAGTTCACAAACTAACAATAGTGTCACCATCTGAATGCAATCGCAAACTATGATACATGCATATCTGGACGGTCCTTTGATGTGCACATAGCGCCTGCCGCCGCCGTTCGCAAAAAATGTTTACGTTTTCTTTCACCTAATTAGTCTTATTCGAGAATGCAATGAATCCTTTTCGCAACTTCCATTGATATCACCACATGTGCTAAAATTATTGGAATAGCTTCAGTGCTATTTTTGGTTTTTATGAATGAAAATACGATTCATTCATAAATTCATAGTATCCATGTGAAAGTGCTTATTTGGTGCGAGGGCGCTCGAATCAGTCATGAAAAATGCTCCGTAATTGAGTCTGCAGGGGTTCAGCAAAAATCATTTTTGAGCTAGTAATTATTGATGGATCGCGATAATTTTTTTTTTCAATAGAGACAATTGTATGATTGAGGCATCTCTCGGAGTACTTTTTCGAAATACGATATATCTTGTGAGATAAAAAATAGTGAATATGGGAGAAATTTCGCAACTTTTTTACTAGTTTTTTTTCAAAAAATCAAAAAAGTACTACGAGAGATGCCTAGATCCAACCTTCCTCAAGCAGAAAGTGAAAAAAAATTCGATTTTTTTCAGCGAGGTCCGAGTAATATGATTTTTGCCATTCCTTGTTTCACAAAGTTTTACCATCAATCCCAAATAAGGTTAACCCCCTCTTAAGAGAGAAAACGACGAATACGGCCGTTAAATGTTATAACGCTTGTTTTAGTAATATTTAGAGATAGTTTATTAGCATCACACCATTTCTTCGCCTCCTTTATGCTCGCCTTTATGTCTCTTATAATACAGTTATTGAGTACATTTATATTCTAGCTACTCCAAACTATTGTGGTGTCATCTGCAAAAATGGTGACTTTTCCGCTAATATTAATCGAAGCCAAATCATTTATATATGTACAGAAGAAATAATAATGGTCCTAGCACGTAACCCTGGGGAACACCACAAGTCACATATCGAGAATTTGATATGTCCTGATTGATTGAGACCATTTGGGTGCGCCCCGATAAGTACGATTGACACCATCTCAATGATACATCCCATATATTTCTAATTTTTCCAGCAATATCTTGTGATCCACGCAGTCAGACGCTTTGCTGAGGTCACAAAACAGCTACAGCTACAGCAGATTTCAAATGGAAGTTACAAAATATGAACCATGTGAGTGATGCACTGAGAGCGCACATCATAATGTTTGTTAATTCCACTATATTCCGGACGAGCCCATTGATTTGTGGTCAAATCCATCCATACGACATCATCGGATAGTGCAAATAGGTCACTCTATCTATGTTCGCAGGACCGATGGATTCGAGTGGGAAGCGATGCATCAGCCAGCCGTACCATTTCCACTACTCCATTTCCATTTTATTTTTAGTATTCACCTATAGAGTTGCTAGTCGTCCTCTCCTGTTAAGTATACCACATCGCGTTCGCGACATAATCTAGCCGAATGGGTTTCATTTTCCCCGCCTTCATCATTGTAAAAGCCCTTTTGGCGGTCGCCTAGAATTCACGTATGCGAAAATTTCGAAAACGCAATGTCTGACGAGGTGAACCAGTGCGAAGTGTGCCGGAAACAGGCTAGCCACAAGTGTGGCGGATGCCACAAGGTATATTACTGCTGCAAAGAGCATCAGAGGAGTGGGTGGAAGCGACATAAAAGCCAATGTCGACCTTTCAAGGTAGGAACTCATTAGGTTGAGGAATATACTTACTGGGTGTTCTCGAAGACGAGACATATTTGTTAATTCAGCAGCAGAATTAAACCAAACTGACTGCGATGAATTTTCCACAAATGCTTCAGAACAATCCCAGCAATGATAAAAAATCTGGTGATACGGTTTCAACCTCTTTGTTTTTTTTTTAAAGATTGTGGAAGTCGAGATCACTCTCCAGAACTATGATTGTGATATGAATAATCATATTTCATCAGGAGAAAAAATGTTAAGACCAAAACATTAATTTCATATCTCAAAATTCCAGCACACTTCTGGCGAACATGATAAAACTACATGACTGAAATATTTGGAAAGACGTAATTAATAGTAATTTACGTAACAAGTCCGGAAAATACTGTTTTTTTGGATGAGTGGACAAAATTCTAGGACGAGCGTAGCGAGTCCTGGAAGTCTGCGAGTCCAAAAAAACTGTTTTCGGGCGTGTTGCGTACACAATTTTTTCGGCAACCGTGTAGAATAACGAATCAAAGAAACACATTTCTTTCAAAAATTGAAATGTTAGCTAATTTTATGTCAGATAGCTGCTATATGGTAATGATCAACTGCATTTATCAAAACCATACTACCAAGATTTTCATATTTACAATGACAACAACGATGTGATTCTTCCCGGCCTAGTCCGGGAAGTACGTACTTCCCGGACTAGGCCGGAAAAATGCCACTTTCTCAAAAAAAAAAGTCTGGAAAGTACGTACTTTCCGGACGGTTGCCGAAAAGAAAAATTATATTCACAATATTTCAGGTGTCAAATGAGATGCTGTATCAAATTGAGCACGTGGAAAGAAACGTTGCCAACGTTTGAGTAATCTATCTAACAACATTGGAGGTGAATCCTGTTGTTCTGAAAAAGTTGCGCTATGTTTACCTTATCACCTAACCTACTCTTATTGTGAAAAGTTTATTGTATACTTATTATTTTTGATTTATTGGACTCTATATTATCCGAATACATAGGGGAATTTTCAGAATTTGGCAACATTTATTTCTACATTTCTACTTGAAATGGTAGTTATCACATGTCATTTTGCATGAAATTTGGAAAATTTCGAAATTATAATATTATTGTGCAAATAATTATTCCTAAGCTATCCATCATGAGATTTACAGTAGAATTTTACTTTTGAATGCTCTAAGATAATGATTTCATGAGGATGCTTGTCCAATCGATGTATTTCCCAGCACATTGTACAGGGTTTTTCTATCTATTGTTCAAAAAATGATCCTAAGTAATTTTTTATGTAGATTAGAAGGTCTGAATTTGCTACTCTTGTGGATAGAGTTTATTTTTCTGATTTCAAATATATATACATGAATCGAGATATTTGAGGCTGAAATTCAGATTTTATCCAGATTCTTTCAGCAAATTAGGATGTAGATGGTCAGGGTAGCTATATAAATAATTGAAATATCTGTTGTCATATATCAATTAATGCTATAATGTGACAGTTATTTGTGAGGATATTTGTCTTGAATGGCTTTTGTGACAGGGAGAATATAACATACCATCAGTATTTTCGGAAAATAATAATGCCAAAGCCGCACAACGGGAATATAGAGTGTTATATGGCAACCGAGTAATTCCTTCTAAGTACAAATACTTTCAAAAATACATTGTTGAATTAGACAAATTCTCCCAAACGAAGAAAACGAAAAACTATCCGAAACAACGATGACGTAGTTCAATGGAACATAAAACAGCGCATGCCTCAGGAGAGCTGGTTTTTTACGCTAGAGAAATATGGAAAATCATGCAGAAGCACAATTTCTAGCAATTCATCAATTTGACAACAGATATTTCAATTATTTCCATAGGTACTTTGACCATCTATGTCCTAATTAGCTGAAAGAATCCGGATAAAATCTGAATTTCAGCGTCAAATATCTCGAAATCTATTGGAGATAACAAAATATTCAGGATGTTCCGGGATGTTCTATTCGAATATATTTTGTGCTCATAAATTTTCATACAGATCTGCAACTGTTTTTCTATTAACCATATATGAAATCTACATGAAAAATCACATGAGATTATTTTTTGGAAAAAAGAAATAACAATAGGACAAAAATGTTTGAGGAAAAAAACTAGTCCAGTTTATGAAATATGACTTTAATGATTGTCTGTTCTGAAATGAAGAAAAAATATTTCAACGATCACCATTATAAGAATCGTTTAGGAAAACCATATAATAATTCATTACATCATGAAAAATGTGTCTATCAGTGGTTAAGACGAGGGATAAGTTCGATATAATTGGCTGGTGCAGAGGTGAGTGAATTGATAGAATAACAGCGTAATAGCAGATTTTATGGTGAATCTGGGAAATCAGTAATGCAATCAGTTTCTCTTCAGGATGACAAGTTTCAAAAACAATTAATATTATGCACACAGAAAAAAAGGTCTCTTAAATCGAGTTGTAACCGCATTAACTCAAGAGATTGGTAATCTTGAATAGGTCCAACCAAATATTAGTTTGATTTTTCGACAAAATCCTCTTGACTGCTTAGGATTGAAAAGTTTAGTGTCAAATGTACACTTTCTTATTGAGAAATGTGGTTTGTTTGAGGCAAGAATATTTCAATGTTGTTGTGAAACAATTTTCTTGGATGAAGCTGATTTCTCAGCACATCTGAACAATGATCCTCTTGATTCAAGAGGAATCACTTTTGATCCATTCTTATTGACCTTTGAAGGATTGTAAGCACATTAACATGACCTAACAACACGAAACAAAGCATTCTTAACACCCAACAGTGCCAGTGATACGACGCCATGTCCACATATGTTCTAATAGATTGTTTGCTTCCAGGAAACCTTTTACGTCCGTGTTGAGTACTCGAGTTGTAAAGAATTCGCGAGCCTACCATCAAAGAAAACTTGACAGTAAGCTGTCACAATGTATCTCTTGATAGTCTTAAATGGCGGCCAACGGCGTTATTGTTGGCGTTGTCTAGCTATTTCTGCGGACAGTGCGCGGACTGCGCATCTCAATTATGCTTATTGGTCGAGCTGGTCACGTGGTACATCCGTCATCAAAACACATTTTCATAAGAAACGATATTCTTGAGCTGAGAGAAATAATCTTGACTGACATTACTCACAATGTTTTCTAAGGTGAAGAGTGCGGGTGATTCAGTTCAACAAAATTTTATTTCGAGAAACAGGCAAACAACGTAATTAGTTGAAAAAAGAAACTTTCTGGTCAATCTGAGATTATTATTCTTATCGGAAGATTATACAATTCAAGAAAATATATATATTTGATTCAAGAGATCCGCTTTTTCTGTGCACCATGAGAGATTGTGAATGTTGATTGAGTTTCGTATATTTGACATTCTGAATCGGAACTACGCGAACAACAAGGAAGATCATGAAGAAGTGTTCTTATAATTTCAAACTATACAACTCCAATCCTTGAAGTATTTTCGAGTCAATCAAAATACATAAATTTTTCAATTTGAATCGAAAACGATCGTAGCAAGCTTCGATTTGTTAAAAAATTCCAATCCATCGTTGAACTCATCATATCACGCTCTTGATGAAACAAGCTCCCTTCCTCTTACATTAACCCCCATATATTCACCGATAGTATACCAATGAATACGGGACACACTGTAATTTGATAAGCTTTTCCACAGGTATGTTCAGATGACATTCTCGGGAGACATCTCGTTGCCACCAAAGATATCAAGCAGGGTGAACTGGTGCTGCAAGAAGAACCCCTCATCTGGGGTCCAGCTCAAATGACGATGCCAGTTTGCTTGGGGTGCGGAAATGGCGTTGACGAACATAACAGTAGGCCATGTTCGAAATGCGGATGGCCAATGTGCAGCGAAACCTGCGAGAAAGCTCCGGGACACATACCAGAATGTAGATACACTGTGATGAGAGGAGATAAGGTGAGGTTACTCATAATAATATTTTCCTACGACCACGTATGAGAACGTCAATAATCACACTGTTTTGTTATTCAGAAAGTAGCTCATATCATCATGGTATTGTTTATTTGAAAGAAGAAAAGCACCAGTGTTGATATGAAAAATATCACAACTGTCGCCTGAATTGATATAGAAATAATTAGGTATATTGTGAAGGTACTCACTGTCAATATGAGCGTTCACAAATCAAATTAATATTATTTATTGAAATTTATGTCTCGTTTCGAATTATCAATTTCAATGTGTCTGATACATAACCTCAGAATTCACTTTAAAACTGAATCTTTACTCTTTGCTGGAACTATTTTGATGTTGATGACAGAGGGTTAGATCATTCAAAAGAGTACGGCTACAGTTTTATGCGCGGCTTGCTGCTTGCATCAGTTTGATATCACAGTATCATCAACGAGAAGATTCTTTGGTATCACAGATGTTTGCAAAGAGTCAAGGACGCACTAACTCGAGTAATACGTACGCGCTGGCGAACTACATACTTCTATGGTTCTGTATTCCTGGTTGCGTGATCACTGGCGCTAGCAGGTGCTCAAATTACATTTTTGACAAGACCTCCCGCGAAATGGAAGTATTCGGAGTCGTAGGAAAAATAGTGTACAAAACTTGTTGGAAAGTGCATTTCCTTCACTCGTTACGTTTCCGCTCTCACCGCTACGCGGCTCGTGCTAAACGATTACTCGTGTGAAATATGTCACTTTCCACACTTGTTGTGTAATATACTATTGATTACATTCAGTAGAAAGTTTCTAAACAATAAAATTATCTAATATTATATAAAGAAAAACTAGTTTTTGTATTTCGTGCAAAACATTTTTTTGTTTGTTGTAAATCGTAGCAGAGCGCTTTCGGCATTTAATCCATCATCAGTGCTTACCTGTAAGCAAGTAATATTGATTGTAGATTATTATTAATATTGAAATCTATGAAATATCAAAAATATCAATATCAATAGTAAGAATAATCTACAATCAATATTACTTGCTTACAGGTAAGCACTGATGATGGCTTGAATGCCGAAAGCGCTCTGCTACGATTTACAATAAACAAAAAAATTGCACGAAATACAAAAACCAGTTTTTCTTTATCAGCTACACGTGCACACAGCCTTCGTATATATTTAATATTATATATGCTGTGACTCTTGCATTGAAGAGATGAGTTATACATCATGAGCAACTGAGACGGGTAGAGTTTCATCACGTGATGTATGTTTTTTCTGATTACTATGACGCATCACTCGATATGTTTGGATTTTACCTGCTGGTCAAAATTGGCAAAAAATCGTTTTTGCGTATAGAGTGCTTTGGACACAATTTCGAAAATTTTGTTTAAAAAACTAACTTCTGATAGTTTGATTGAACTTGAAAGCTTACTTGCATAAAAACCAAGCTTATTTTGAATTAGGAACGACATTTGAAGTTACCAAAGTTTTTCCTTCGCAAAACAAAACGTTCATAAAAGAGGCTCAAATATTCCACTATTCACTTCTAAACAAAATTTTATTCTTCATTCCGAGTTCTGAATATCCCAATCGATAGGTACCTACAATTCCAAGAATCAGATCTCAAAAGAAATAATACTGGATTATTGGTTATGGGAAATGAAGAAATATTTCCTAAAATTGTACCCATCGATGATATTGCTGAGCTGGGAAGAAGAACGAGTGAAATTGTGTCTAGAAGAGAATGGTGGAATATTCGATCGAGCATCTCTTATAACTTTGTTATGTATTCAATAATTTTGTTTCGTTTTGCGGAGAAAAAACGTAATAGCTTTGCGTGTTTTTTCAATTTTGATCAGCATGTGAGATTCAAACATATCATGTGTTACATCATTGTATTCAGAAAATGACATACTTTTCAAAAATGCAAAAATCCAATATGGCGCACATAAGAAAATCCGAATTTACTGTTGTATCTCTGACATCTAGAACGCCTTGGAAAATACGATGAAAGATTTAGATTCCTTGTGAAAAAGTGCCTCAATAACGTCCTAGTTAGAAACGTCCAGTTCTCATGGTTTTCGCATAAAAAAAATAAAATCTAGAATTAAAAATTCTGTTTTTTTCCATTAATTCAAAAACCAAGAATGATACATTAAATTTCCGTTTACATAATTGTTCAACTTTGCCCCAATTTAACTGACCTTGTATATCTCATAATAACTGACATCTCCATGGTTAAGCTCGAAAAACGGGCAATCTGTATGTGAGATCCTTTTGATTTCAAAAAATAGAAGTATTATAAGATTGTAACTGAAAATATCTATTATCTGCCAATACATATGTTGATGATTAACCAATTTTGCAAATTTCATTATCATATGTCCTCTTATTGAATAAATATGATTTCAACTTGCCACCTCTCTTTAAAAGAAGTTCGAATCATGAAAACTTATCCTAGGTATACACTGTGTCCAAGATTGGTGCTGCATGTATTTCTATCTCGGCTACAGGATCGCTTGAATTGGCATAGTTTTTCGGGATTTTATAACCAATTCAGAACTGCTATTACATTTCTTCAATTGCCTTTGGTTTTCGAAATGATCGTGAGAAAACAAAATTGTGCGTTTTTGACAAACTGCTGTACCTCGATTGTTCGAGAATATACGGTATTTAAGTTTTGATATTCTATAGACCCTTTTTTTGAAAAGAAAAGATATCGCTCTTGATTTTTGAAATATTTACCAAAACTTCGTTTTTTCTAATGGGCGTCATTTTGAATTCTTGCTTCTTGAATGGTGTTTTCAAAATCTAAAAAAAATATTTGGTGTTCATACCTTTTTTTATATCTTCACCTGTGTTTTTGTTCACAAAGATGGAATCTACAAAAAATTATACACCTAGGGACTCAAGTGATATTTTAAATCTCCAGACAAAAAGTTTATAGCTCGACTATAATTTGTCGAGGGATTTAAAAACACTTTAGTCCTGAGGTTTATATACCTACTATTTTATGTACTTCAGGATAGGTGAAACTTTAAAGTAAATATAACAAAAAAATAATTTCGATTCCTATTGTACAAAATGAAATACCAACGACATCGTCGCTACCACCGACGACAACAACAGCTACAATTTTTCAAGACACTTTAATTGATAAAAATAACATCTGCAATAATAATACTTCACCACTTTTTCACTTAGCTAATTGCAATGGGGTAAACATTGTAACATAATATCATACTGAATTCACATCCAGGCCATAATATTCAATAAAGAGTTTTCGAAAATATCTTAATATATTACCATATGATTATTGATATTACAAACATAAATGCTGATATTAATATTAATTAAGTTGTTTCGTATATTTTAATATTGTTCTAAACACGTTACTTTTTTATTGTATCCGTATCATGTTATATTTCTAATGAAATTATTAAAGACATTTCTAAATTCAGATTTTATTGCAGAGAAATTTACTTCAAATCCCTAGGAATTTCAAGTACATTTCAAATCCCTAGGGATTTGAAGTACCTACCACTTTTTTCTCCGAAGTGCATAGAATAAATAAACAATGGATGAAAACGTTAAGAGGGGGTTCAATATATACGTGAAGACCCTGTTAAAGGAAAAACATAGGATAACATTCATTTCATATCGACACAATTTTATGAGCTCTATACTTTTGTCCGTTATGAAACTCTTGAAAATGATTATGCTGATTTTGTGTGCCTGAAGTGAGTTTTGAAATGGATATTTCACCAGGCATGAAATATTAAATTTCGTCTCCTTTTTATGCTACGTGATTGATAAGAACTGTTTCAAGTGTCTATACGGAGAAAAACTATTTCATGCAACTGTACGGTTCATGAGAAGAAAGATTTCACAATAATTCTATGAGCAAAATGATATTCGTTTTACAACATTACTGACCTGACTGGTTTCACGTGAGTATTGATATCATGTTTTTTTTTGTCTCAGTAGGCCAACAATATTAAGTTCGCCACAGACTTCTCTTGTATGTTTTCAATTTCCTCAGTTTGAGCAACTAAAAATTCAGTTTTTGGTCCCTTTTATTCTCTCTTTACCTATCTCATCATGAACACCTGCTCTTGAAACCCTGTGACTTGATCATGTCAATCTAGTGAGGGCTAAATAAAGCGCCTCAATAGCCCCTTTCGTTTGTATGCAAAGTGTATAGCACTCTCCTACACCTCGTGTATTTTGCACCGCTTTCGAGCATCCGTTTCGCGAGGTGTAGAATGAATAACATTAGGTGAACTGCACTGAAAATCAGCTGGTGTAGATTACACGACACCGAAAAGCAGACGAAAGAACCTATTATTTCAAATAACTGTACCAAATTTAAATTGAATCGGTATGAGAACGTCAATAATCACACTGTTTTGTTGTTCAGGAAGTGACTCATATCACCATGGTATTGTTTATTTGAAAGAAAAAAGCACAAGTGTTGATATGAAAAATATCACAACGGTTGCCTGAATTGATAAAAATAATTAGGTATATTGTGAAGGTACTCACTGTCAATATAAGCGTTCTCAAATCAAATTCATATTATTTATTAAATTTCTGTCTCGTGTGAAATATGTCACTTTCCACATTTGTAATATAAGGTATTATATGTTATGTTATGTTCAAATTTCAACGTCCTGCATTTCAGAAACGAAACAACTCCGTACATAATTATGTTCATAAGAATTTTTTTCAACCTAACGACTCACCATCTCAAGTTAGGAACTCTACTGTTCAATGAAAACTTTGATGAGTATCAGTGACTATACAGGGTGTCCCAATTGTGTCGGTCTTCGATAACTGCTATTAGAGATGAGATATCGAAATCCCTCTTCGAAAGATGTCCCTAATGGGTGCTTTCTGAAATAATTATGGTTTATTTTTGGGCGTAATAATGGACCAGAAACTGACATGGCCATAGCGGCAAGCTGGACATGCCGCAGAGTCTTTGGCAAGACATATAGGGTCCAAAACCAAATCATCAAACCCATGTTCGCCTGTGCATCATTGATATGGTGAACAAAAAATGAATAAATTCCGTCACAAGGGCAATATTCACGTGGCAATATTATGCAGCCTCAGAGTTAAAACTGAACCTGCCACCATATCACCAATGTGTGATGAAAGAAGCCTGAGTCAGATAGTCAGACTTTGAAACAGGAACTCGAATTGGACATCTGAAGATTTTGCCAAGAAAATCTAAGCAGCTTATCGAGTTGGACAAGAAAGACTTGCAACTAGTGACGGGAATCCTCACTGAAAACTGCCATCTGAGGTATAACCTTAAAAATATGAGCAAATCAGCTACTGCGAGAAATTCGCTGAAACTGCAGAACATTTTGCTCTGCCTAGCGCTTTTTTGCAGGAGGCTTTAGTTCCTGAAAGGAGCCTTCTTAATGCTTATTTCTGATGTCAGGAACCTAAAGCTTTCATAAAACTAATATACTTTCTATAAAGTCTCGGAATCTCGAGCTGAGGGTTATGCACAAAAGTTCTTATAGGTCAAGGTACTTCTACTATCTACAAATCTCCAGTTTTTCCAGGAAATAAGTGGGACTGCTTTCCCATAACTTTCGTTACTTTCAAGGTAGAATTATGAAACTCTCAGGATTAATGGAAATTCTGCGAATAAGTACATGTAATTGAATATATATATTTTCGCACATGTAGTCCTAATTCTACGTGGAATAATAAATTAAATCCAAATAAGCTTACGAAGAAATCGAAAACTCGTCTACACTCTAATACGTCTTTTTCTATAGTATCATAATCTAGAGCTTGCGTTCTCTGCGAAACCTGCAAATATACCATCTAGATGTTCTAAATATATTATTTCATGATGATCAAATCATTTGCATTTCTCATGTGAACCAGATAAATAAATAAATTGATATGGGTGATATTCGATTTGATTTCAATGATTCATAAATACAGGGTGTCGAGTGTCCCTGAAATATCTTATGAATAATACCACAAACTAGCGAGAACAGAAGAAGTTATTTTAAATAGACTCATCTTTATACCAAAATGAAATTGGAAATATTGTTTGTATCAATCATTTCTTCATCATAGTGTTGAGCAATTGTGATCTATTGTCTCAATGAAATATCTCCACTGGAAATCTCCGCGATCAGCAAACTTT
Organism: Chrysomela aeneicollis; assembly: GCA_029955515.1. Lineage (NCBI taxonomy): Eukaryota > Metazoa > Arthropoda > Insecta > Coleoptera > Chrysomelidae > Chrysomela > Chrysomela aeneicollis. The sequence goes on along the minus strand of JARUHQ010000018.1, from coordinate 2,763,351 downwards.
TCAAGGAAATAACTACACCTTTTCCAGTTGTATTTCAGAAACCATCAAGTTTATTTCAGAAAGCGTCAATTGCATTTCAGAATAATCACTTGTCTTTCAGAAAGTATCAATTGTAATTCAGAATAGTAAGTTGAATTTCAGAAAGCGTCAAATGTATTTCAGTATAGCGAGTTTGATTTCAGAAAGCACCAATTGTATTTCAGAATAATCAGTTCAATATCAGAAAGCGTCAAATGTATTTCAGAATAGTCAAATGAATTTCAGAATTCGTCTTTCGTATACAAATGATATATTCTGAAATTCAAATGACGAATTCTGAAATTCAGTTGACTTTTCTGATATAGAATTGACGCTTTCTGGAATTAAACTCACAATTCTGAAATACAATTGATGCTTTCTGAAATCGAACTCGCTATTCTGAAATACATTTGACGCTTTCTGAAATTCAACTCACTATTCTGAAATACAATTGATGCTTTCTGAAATCGAACTCGCTATTCTGAAATACATTTGACGCTTTCTGAAATTCAACTCACTATTCTGAAATACAATTGATGCTTTCTGAAATCGAACTCGCTATTCTGAAATACATTTGACGCTTTCTGAAATTCAACTCACTATTCTGAAATACAATTGATGCTTTCTGAAATCGAACTCGCTATTCTGAAATACATTTGACGCTTTTTGAAATTAAACTCGCTATTCTGAAATACAATTGATAATTTCTGGAATACAAGTGACTATTCTGAAATTAACTTGACGCTTTCTGAAATACAACTGGAAAAGGTGTAGTATAAATTATCCTTGGGAGGGGGTTATTAAAATCATTTATTTGGTGGCACAAGGGACATATCTTGAGTTTGGGTAGGTATTCGTATTTTCCCTATCGAAAAATCTTCAATGAAAACCTTCGGTCAACAAAAGATTCTAGAGAAATCACTAAAATACTACTCCCATATGGGGGTAAATTCGACTCTTGAATATGGTGGCAATAATCCATTTCTTCAGAGGAGTCTCTCTTGTATTATGATTTTGATATAGTCTGAGATAGAAAATTCTTTTCTGATCAGCAAAGTACCTACTTCTTTTCATTCGAAGGAACTACTCACCTATCTTCATGCGAGAATGATCCTCTAGTTGGCGAAACTGTCATAATACCTGAAATTTTATATCATTTGGTGAAATATCGAAATCTCATTGTAGAATATTTCTTGAACAACTTGGTGAAAATCCAGGAATTTTTGAATACTCGGCATATTCACATTGTATTCATATGACTAGATTTTTTGCGCTGTCAAAATTCATCCAGTTATTGATTATCACTATTTTATAGAAAATACAATCACGATTATAATGACAGTCAAAACCAGATATAACGACATTGAGGGGACCATATAACTTCGGACGTTATATCCGATAGTTGTTATAAGCAATATACACAAGTAGTCATATTAATAGTCATATGTATGTTTAGAATTTTTATTAAAAATGTTTATACCAAAAAACTTGCAGTAACAACAGTGCAGCTCATTTACTACAATCAGTTTTTGAAGTAATCGGTCATTTTGGTCTGTTTTTTTTAAGCTGAGTCTCAAATGTGTTTTGCATTTTACGTTTCATCACCAGCATTAAACTCTTCTTTAAAAGCAACAAATTTTTATAAAACAATGGTCTTCGTTTTCTTCGTCAGTGTTATGATTTTTACTTTCGGCTTCTGCAAGAATCTCTTCCTCAGTAACTACGGCGCACACGGTAACATTGTCATCTATTCCAATAAATTCCTCTATTTCAATCAATGGTTCTGTAGTATTAGATCTGTGTAACTGAGCAGCCAAATGAGCTAGTGGTACGTTGTCATCTCATCTGTAAGAGATTGGATCATTCTCGCTAGCGGAATATCATCATCGTCCTCCTCTTGTGATTGAGAGAGATCTTTGAAACCTGCATGTCGAAAACAATTCGCTATGGTGGTCTGTGTGACCTTTTCCCAAGCTTCTGATATCATTAGAATCGCATCTAGAACGCTAAGACTTTTTGTATCTTCGTCATTTTCAATATTCTGAGTATTTGGAGTACTTGAAGTTTTCTGTACTGTGTTTTCAGAGCTTTTGTCACTCCTTGGTCCATGGGTTGTAATACAGAGGTGACATTGGGCGGTAAAAACACAAGTTTTATGCATTTCAGATTGGGGACTACAGGGTGAGCAGGACAGTCGTCTACTTGCAGAAGAATTTTGTTTCCTCCAGATTACAAGTTATTGATTATCATTAATTGAAAGAAAATACAATCACAATTATAATTATGTACCCTCATTATTTTCAAGGACCAAGGAGTATTAGACAAAAATAAATGAATGATCGACTTTTGTTTTTTAGGTATCAATAAAAAACTTCGGGATGATACATCCATCCTATCAATCAATAACCGTTCTCAGAATGCTCTACCAAAAGCAATTTTTACCAGAAGTATGGAAAAAGATCGACTTGTTGGAATCCCACTGCGAAAAGAGAAAAGACACACAGAAATATCAGCAAGAGCGGATCGCTATTTCCCAGTTCATAAGGAGATTCTTCAAGCTGGATAGCGTTTTCACGGAGGAAGAAATTATGCGAGTGTGTGGGATTATCATGGTGAGCGATGATGTGATCATTATAAAAGGCATAGTTGCCATTTAGGTATGGTTTCATCACTAATGTTCAGATATTTTTTATATGCATGCACTACAAAAATCACAGTGATAAGCATTGGTTATGTGGTATGGAAAGCGTAAAAGCGCCACGATTTTTTATTTTTATTTTTTCAGACAGACCACCAACAACGATTCGAAATATTTGATGAATTCCGAGTTGCAACTCGGGATAGCATCAAATTCTGAGTTAAACTCGGAATATCATTAAATTCTGTGTCACAACTCGGAACATATCATCTAATTCCGAATTACAACTCTAAAAAATACCAAATTTCGAGTTACTACTCAGAAATACCAGATATTTCTGAATTTGACAGCAATGAAATATGTCGAATTGCAACTTAGAAATGAGTAAAATTCCTAGTTGCAACTCGGAATTTGGTATTATTTCGAGTTATAAGAGGGAATGAAAGAGAAAAATAAAGAAAACAATATTGGTCCTTTCAAGCTTTCGTTATATGGTGTCATAAGAAATTTCACATGTTATGGAAGAGATTTATGAATATTTTTTCTACTACTAGGCTATACGGAGAGTTTCAAAGGAGGGGAGCGTCACGAAAGTGTATTTTCAGAAAAAATAACGCCCATTTATTTCAACTCCATCGGATTGGTCATTAATCAAACCAAAAGATACCGCGATTTGGCAGAGTTATTGATTTTTTCTTTGAATTTCTTAGAAAATCAGTACTTCATAAAGTCATGATTATTCAGATCTCGATTCAGATTATTGATACGTTTCATATTTTGAAAGGGAGTATAATCATATTTTACACATTACACTTATTTCCAGTAGAGTATTCAAAGGCATTTGTTACTAAAAAAGGAAAATATTATTTTTCTGTAGAATAATTGATGGATATGTATGGTTTTTATACTTGATGACGCAAACGCAAGTTTTCAAACTGTATATAATTGAATCAATTAAGTACTTGAATTGCGGTTTTCTTATAATAATTATAATTGAAAGGGTGGCCTTGAAATAATAGGTGATAACATGAATAACATTTTATGACGAATCCAACGAGTAAGAAAGAATGGGTGTTACCATTTGAAAAAACATTACTTTTTTCCATTTTGGTTGTATAATGAAGTCATTGTGCATCGCAAATGCGTGTCGAAATAGCCTCTATTTTGATACGCATTTTTTATTATTCGGAGATTGGTACAATCGAACTGCCAAATGAAAGTCAGAAGAATTAGGCCCAGTTTACTTTGAGCGATTTGGATTTGCTGATATAAGCAGTGAAAAATTCAATGTTTTTATTAGTAAATTTCAATTCAGAGTGTAATTTGATTTAAATTGACCAGTAAAAACAATAACAACATTGAATTTTTTACCGCTGGTATTGAAATAATCAAAATCGCTCGACTGTAAACTGGGCCTTACGCTTATTGTGCGTCAGATTTTAATTATTTCAATGTCCTCATTGTTACCAATCGAAGATGTTTCTGTTATTTATAGATATTGAATCCATTTTTTTCTTCAAATCAATTCAAAATAGAAACAATTTCATATAACACACGTTTTATAAGACACGTTGTCGCACTTATTCACTTGGAGCACTCCTCGCTTCGCTCGTCGTACTCCAAACAACGCGTGCGACAAAATAGCGTCTTATAAAACTTGTATCATAATATACTATTATGATGCTCCCCTTCATTGGAACTTCTTGCATAACTGAAAATATGTTTTCAATGTGCACGCATGTAGATTGAAGCAAAATAATATCTAGAAATCTCTTTTGATAACGAAGCTATTTGACTTTCTCACATTAATGGGCCAACATGATTGGGGTCGCACGATGTTCCACAACGAACATAATGGGTTTTCCTTTCGTGTAGTCTAAGATGTCTACAAGATGAGGAAGCGATTCCCTATCCCCACCCGTTCCCAAAACCTCTCGATCAAAACCACTTGATTTTTGAGTTTTCACATCAAGAAGATTTTTTTCTGAGACCGACACGAGTGGCGCCATTTTTGCCGTAAACTTTATGTAAATTGCAAGGTTGCCGGTTGTTTCTTGGGTGCTTTATATTGGTGCTGTTGATTATGCATTACTAAAATGGCAATATTGCACATCAGTAATTCCAGCGGTGACAACCACTATCTGGCAACTGGTGTGCGTAAAATTTAAAGGTCCGAGGTCAATGAAAACGGATGTCGGTACATCAAACAAAATGGGCGGAGTGTCTCATCTGTGAGGTTCTCTAATCTGTGCTTCCATCTCGCAGGTGAATTCCCACGAAGTGCCCCTCACAGAACCCCCCCACATCGCCATCTACGAGCGAGCTTCGATCTTCGAGCACAGCTGTAGCGCCAACTGCGCCAAAAGCTTCACCAACGAGGGCGGTCTGACCGTCAGGGCCGGAGTGGCCATCAAGAGGGGGGACAACCTGAGCATCTGCTACACCGACCCCCTGTGGGGTACGCCAAGCAGACGGCATCATCTGCAGGAGTCGAAGTTCTTTTGGTGCGTGTGCCCCAGGTGTTGCGATCCCACGGAGTTCCAGACGCAATTCAGTGCATTGAAATGCCAAGACAGGTAATTTTATTGAATATGAAGTAGGCGGGTGTGATATAGGTAATGGATTGTTACAGCAGGGCCCTTTCTATGACCGGGCCGTAGCATACCCTTTCCCTACCGATGCCGACGTCATATTGGCGGGTTGATATATTATGTTTCACATAAATTCTTGAGGAGCGATATTGTTTGAGAGGCTGTAGCTCATTTGCAATTTGAAATGAAAGCATACTACCGTGAAATGGCTTACTGACATTATCGACAAAGCTGCTTAATTATCGGCTACAACATTCAAACAAACTAACTACTTCTGCTATACCTCCGTTATGACATCACCCGCACAAGCTTGACGTCATTTGGGAGGCGAAATTGAATGGAGATGTAGGGCCACTTCATAAAAAACTTCAAGACTTAAGATTTTACACCTAAGACTTCCAACTTAAGAAGTGTGTGATGAATGATCATAAATCAAAATAGGAGATGCGTATGTTCAACGAAAAGTGACAACCTGTTACCCGCGATATTTGAATTTTGTGTTATATTTTAGAATATTTCATTTGTTGGTGTGGATAGTCTGTAATGATTTGGTTTCATTCATTCATTTTTGTGATAATAGTGATAAGACCATGGGCATCATTTACTTTATAAAGTTTGCTCATGATTTCTGGGCTTGGTGTTTACTTGAGATGCATGATAAACCGGAGAGGCCGGAATAGAAAATACAAAGTTGGACCCATACATAGAAAGAGGAAATTCCATTCCTACCCTATTTTTATTTGAACATGATGGATAATATGAATATTGAACTGTTTTTATTTCGAAATCGATGTCAACAATAATAACTCCACATTCTAGCTATTTATCAGGTCAGAGGGATGCTCTATGCAGCAAATTGCTTATTACTACTCTGTGGACCATAGGGAACACTATGGCACATCGAAATAATCAATTTGTTTTCACCTTGGGAGAATAAAGTATTCAAAAAGATTTTTCAAGTCACCCCATGATGAGATGATTTGATGAATGGCGAAATTCTCCTGTTAAAATAAAAAAGCTAAAAACCTAGAAGATTACGATATTTTTTATATATGAACAAAAATAGCTATATATTAATATAATACACTCTATATATTCAAACATTTTGATACGAATCAGACTTTTCATACACATACATATAGATACGTTCTAGACATATTTTCAAGTGATCCTTAGGAAGACAAAAATAGTATATTATTCAACGAGCCTGTAATGAAGCTATTTACTCATGAGAATGAAGTTTGTGACGTGAGCCGCAGGAGAACGTCGCCCCCTTTACATGAAAAATTTTAACATTTTTTTCAATTGAGTGGATAAATTTCTGATATAAATTGTGTAGGTTGTACTCAAACTGGCAGCTTGTAGTACTTCTAATGGAGTGCAGTTGAATTCGTTTTCCATAGATCTTTCATTGCTTATGCTAGATCCGGTATCCAGGTTACTTGTTTTGTAGGTCCGGGGGGTTTGAAAGTACTAAGCCATTGATTGGTCGTTTTATTAAATTATTATCATATATATCATATATTAAATTATCAGAAGTTTTATTTCATCTTAAATCAAAATTGTGATCAAGTTTCCTCAAGAATTGACATTGTGAGTTTCATAAATCGCATTTTGGACGAATAGTGTTAAGTCTGAAATTACGAGATATGTTTCTGTCTATGTCTGTCACCATTTTTTGCACCTGGATATGCACTTTCAGATTTCGCTTCATTAATTGCTCCTTTGAAAATAATGAAGTAGATCACTGCATCCAGAAGTCTCCTTCCACCTTTTGATGTGTTTTTCTAGGTTTCAATTTCAACAGCGCGCAAAATTATAGCAGTTTTCGCTCTACATACTACCTTCTAAATATGTTTTCCATATGATAATTTGCGGTCTATGGTGACTCCGTGGTAAATACTATTCTAGTTTCCAGATTCTTTCCTTGATATACTTGGATTCATTGGACGAAGGCAATAGTGAAATGTGAAAAGAATAGAGCTCAGAAAAACCTGTTGAAATACCTACTTATTTGTCTGAACTATCTCGTTACCTGATGCTATGGTCATGCGTGTAATCATTATCATTATTTTCAGCTCCTGTAAAGGTTACCTCCTCCCCAAGAGCTTCATCGAAAACACCACCAACGATAAAGGCTCAGATTGGTTCTGCGACAAATGTTCCACCGTTCTCTCGTCCTACTCCGTCCAAGATATCCTAGAAGGAATAGGCAAGGACCTGGCCGAGATGCCCAAAGGCGATATCAGAGAATGCAGGAGCTTCATCCGGACTTACAGCGACCTTTTACACGCGAATCATTATTATTTGACCGATGTGAAGATAGCTCTGACGGAACTGATCGGACAAGAGTGTGGTGGTATCGCGGAAGTGTGTGACGAGGAATTGGAATTGAAAGCGAAATTGTGTCAGGAATTGGTTGAGTTGATGGAGAAGCTAATACCAGGTTGGTGGTATCATCATATCCTCCCCTTGTTTTGAAATTTTTTAAGTTCATCAATTTATTGTCATCTCCAATGCACTTCAACATCGTAGTAGCCGTTCTTCATGACCAGTAGAAAATGTAATAATCCAAATTACAGAATGTACTCGTATATCTTATTGCTTACGATAGATTCGGTATCCAGGTTACTTGTTTTGTAGGTACGGGGGGGGGGGGGGTTGAAAGTACTAGGCCATTGATTGTTCGTTTTCATTTTTGTCCATACATGTGTTGTACCACCTGATCTTGCAGACCCCTCTTGACCTAAAAATCACTACAGGATGCCAGCGTAAGCAGTGAGATCTATGAATGTATACTCGAAGATTTCCACTATTGGTTGAGATAATCACTTGATTATGTGTATATACAGTGTATATTCTATTATCTATCTAACTAATTGACGTTTATTGCCATGGAATTCTACAATATCAGTGTCAGAAGTAAATATCATGATGAGGTATAAGTACCCCAGATAACACACATTCGCCTAAGGACGTCCTCTTATAGTTGCCAAAAGACTGTAGAGGATGTTCTATATTCTACATCCTGAGAACGTCACTAGGCTCAGAATTTTCGACATAATTGTCTTTTCAGCCTATATGGATGTATTCTGATGATATTTTCGTCTTTAAATATGTATAGGTACTCACACTGAAAAAAAGGATCTCTTAAATCGAGTTGTAACCGCATTAACTCAATAGATTGGTAAGCTTGAATAGGTCCAACCAAATATTAGTTTGATTTTTCGACAAAATCCTATTGACTACTTAGGATCAAATAGTTCTTTCAAATATATACTTTCTTATTGAAAAATGGTGGTTTGTTTTGGGCAAGAATATTTCAATGTTGTTGTGAAACAATTTTCTTGGATGAAACTGATTTCTCAGCACATTTGAACAACGATCCTCTTGATTCAAGAGGAATCACGTTTGATCCATTCTCATTGACCATTGAAGGATTGCGACTCTGCATGCCGATAATTGAAAATGAAAAATACTGTAGTTTTTTCGCAAACTGGGGCTGCAGTATTGATACAGCAATTAATTATATTTTCACTTCAAGTACATTAACATGACCTGACAACACAAAACAAACCATTCTTAACACCCAACAGTGCCATCAGTGATACGACGCCATGTCCACATATGTTCTAGATTGTTTGCTTCCAGGAAACCTTTTACGTCCATGTTGAGTACTCGAGTTGCGCATCTTCGCCTCGGGCTCAATTATGCTTATTGGTTGAGCTGGTCACGTGGTACATGCTTCCGTCATCAAAACACATTTTCATTAGAAATAATATTTTTGAGCTGAGAGAAATAATCTTTACTGACATTACTCACAATGTTTTTCAAGGTGAAGAGTGCGGATGATTCAGTTCAACCAAATTCATTTCAAGAAAATTCATGTAAACAGGCAAACAACGTGATTAGTTGGAAAAAGAAACTTTTTGGTCAATCTGAGATTATTATTCTTATCGGGAGATCATACAATTCTAGAATATATATATATTTGACTCGAGAGATACGTTTTTTCTGTGCATGTGAAGTTAGGAGCAATTGACCGGAGTATGTTCTACTCATAAAAATAATTGAAAAAGGTGAATATTTTCATGTGAATTTCATCTCTTTCAAGTCACGAGATATATAAACATATATATTTTTCAAAATCGAGTTACAAATTATCAAAATCGGACGAAGCGTTCTTTATTATTAAATTAATTTTCAATTATTCGATATTGGTTGGTTCTCCACTCCATATGAATTTCCCAATTCAGAAGTGAGCTATATATCAAGAAAAATTATCTTGTCCATTATTTATTAAAAAAAATGAGTATTCCAATTTTAGTAATAAAAATCCGAGTAAAAATCATTGAAAATAATTGTTGTTCAGATCACATTGAAAGTTAAACATTTATAAGTTCACGGAATAGCGACATTGCAATGAGGAGGTAAGTTAAATCACAGAAGTCAAACAACGACAGCAGTGGCTAGGATTTGGATGAGTGACCATAATAGCGCTGATTTTTTTTTATTTTTTTTTATTTTCATTAGTTCTCAGATATGCTCAAAAGTCATTCTGAGAATAATAAAAACTCAAAAAAGGCATAACTGGAGTGAATAAAAAGAGTAAGTCCTCGTGGGGATCTTCTGAGACGTTATCTGAACGTGGAAAATGGTAATAGGAGGACGTCCTAGGGACGTTCTTTGAAAGCCTCTCGACGTATTGAGGACGTTAATGTGACCGGCTCAGAAGATCCTCATAAGGTTTTTGTGTTATCTGGGTATGCAGAAAAAGAAGACGCACGAATTGATTGTAGGAACTGGTTCAACGGATGAAGAAAACAATGATTTCAGCGGAGGTGAACCTATGCTATGGTTGTACGTAGGACATTGCAAACAACACGCAACAGCTGATAAAGTATCTCCAAACTAAATCACCAGGTTATGATTTCGATGTTACTGAACTAAACACAGTAGGTCGGTTCAAATCTTTCAAGGTAGGAGCTGATATTGATCTAAAGGAATTGATCTACCATTCATCTTATTGGCCGAAACATGTAGTAGTGAAAAGATTTACATTTCGTAAGCCCTTTCGTGACTCAAGCGAGTTCTAAGCACTTATATAATAATGGAAAAACAAATTGCTCTGATATGAAACATTTTAATATATTACACTTGAATGTACAATCATTACCAAATAAAATTGACCAACTAGAAGTTATAGTGGAGACAGAAAAATAGACATTTTATGCCTAAGCGAAACGTGGTGTACTGACAATAATATTACTACTATGAATATTCAAAATTTCAAAATAGCAACCTTTTTCAATAGACGGATTCACCAACATGGTGGATTAATTATATATGCAAGAGAAAATGTCATATACAAGAAAATTGATCTTGAAGTGAATTGTGAGGAAATGCAAATAGAAATCTGTGCAATATCCTTCAGAATAGCGAATGAAAAATATTGTCTTATTAATATGTATAGATCTACCAGTGAAAACGTTGCCACGTTCATATACGGAATGTCCCACATATTGAGTGAATGCTCAAAATCTTATGGGAATATTATAATTTGCGGTGATGTGAATATAGATAATCTCAATTTGAAACAAAGTTCGCAGAAGGAAAAAGATAAAAAACTCTTTATAGACCTTCTAGATAGTTATCAGCTGAAATTTAAAAACTACCTACCAACTCGAGAATTCACTGATATTAGTGGAACAACTAGTATATCTCAACTTGATTACTTTGCCACAAATATTGATTGTTCAATGTTTGATGAAAAAATTGAGCCACTCAATATTGGTGACCATCATGGATTGTTATTTACTATGAATATAGAAATGTCTCAAAATATCCAGATAGTAAAGTCATATGATAACATGATTTATAAACATGATACCAAAGATGATAACATCTATCAACTCTGTACATTTCTTGATGATGAAGATTTTTATTCCGTATATGAATACGTGTCAGATGTGAATCTCGCGTACAATAGTCTCCTCCAAACAATTGTACATGCTCTAGATTTAAACTGCCCTATGAAAAGAATTACACGAGGTGGATATAAAAACAATAATAAAAAATGGATCACGAATGAAATAAAAAATACAGGAAGGCAATTGAAAGATATGTACTGGCTTGTCAAAAATACAGAAGATCATGTTTTGAAAAATGAATATCACGAAATGGTGAAGAAACACAAAAAAGACATCAAACTTTCAAAAAGGATTCATTATAATAATAGAGTAAACAATACAAATAACGCTCAGGAAAAAAAGAGGCAAGTTTGGAGAATAGTTAAAGAGAAGTCGGGAAAACCCACACAAAATGTATACCCAGAAAAAATTAAAATAGATAATGAAACAATAGAAGACTCTCTGGAAATTGCAAATCACTTTGCAAAATTTTTTGCGGTCACCGTGGCTGAAAATATAAAACGACATTTCAACTCTGAAACTGGTACTACTGGAAACCATATAGTAAATTCTTTCTATTTCTACCCTGTTAGTCCCGAAGAAGTGTTAGAATCAATTAGACAACTCAATAATAAAACATCTGTAGGTATTGACTGCATCTCTACAAAACTAGTTAAATCTATAGCGAATTTCATATGTGAACCACTTTCATTCATAATAAATTTATCAGTAGAGTCACATACTTACCCAGATAATTTAAAAATAGGAAAAGTGATACCAATTTCCAAAAATGAAAACTTCCTATCCATATTAAATTATAGACCAATAACTATCCCATGTACAATAGGCAAAGTGATAGAAAAATGCATTTATAATAAATTATTTCCGTTTCTTACGAAATATAAAATTATAACTGACTGTCAAAATGGCTTTTATCCTGACGAGCTTCATGGAGTTTGTCTATAAACACGTAGACTCTGGTAAGTACGTTGCAGCGCTTTTCTTTGACCTGTCAAAAGCATTCGACTCAATTGACGTCACTATTGTATACGATAAACTTTATGCAATAGGCATCAGAGGAGATATTCTTTCATGGATAATATCATATCTCACTTTCCGGAAAATAACTGTTAGTGTATCAGAGACCAAATCAGATTTGTTCGATGTTGACCTTGGGGTCCCACAAGGCTCGGTTTTGGGTCCATTGATATTCTTACTATTTGTGAATGATTTACCTTTTCATGTGAAATCAGAATGTATGGTACTCTTCGCAGATGATACCTCTATTGCGGAACAAGCTGATAGCATCGAGGAACTACAGTTTAAATTGAATTCAGTCTCGAATAGGTTTACTGCATGGTGTAAAAAAATAAATTAGTTGTCAATGCAGACAAAACAGTACTGATTACGTTCTTTGGAAAAAAAAAACAGTGAACAGGTTGATTGATATTAATGTAAACAATAAGACTATTCAACCCTCTGAAGATACCAAGTTTCTAGGTGTATATATAGACCCTGCGTTGAAATGGAACAAGCAAATTAGTCACGTTTGCAAAAGGCTAAATAGTAGTTTTTATGCTATTCTTCAACTTAAGAATATTTTAGACGAGAAATCATTATTGAATGTCTATTATGCAATGGTTCATTCCGTACTTATGTATAATATCATTTTATGGGGAGGTAGTAGAGATATAAAAAGAGTATTTACAGCGCAGAAACGAATAATTCGGCTACTATTCAATCTAAAGCCAACAGACTCTTGTAAACCATATTTCAAGAATTATAAAATTCTTACTGTTCCCAGTATCTACATTTACAGCCTGATCATGTATATAAGGAAACAAGAAATGACTTTGGAAACGAACGCCCAATGGCATAGATATCCAACGAGAAATGGACATCTGTTGAGAACAAAAACACATAAAACTAAATTATATGAAATGACGCCAATATATATTGGATCTAAATTCTTCAATTGTCTACCTGTTGAGTTGAAGTCAATTAATAACATGAATACGTTCAAACATAAATTAAAAAATTTTATATCCACTGAAGGTTTTTATTCAGGAGATGAATTTCGTCAGTATAATGAAAAATTAATAAGACCTGATACGTGTACTCTTGTGCCTTACAAATGAAAATTTTATTAAATTTGTTATAGAATGTTAGTTACTGTCTGTATGTGATGTATTTTATCTATTTTAGTAATCAACTATTTGTATACCATTCTGTGTTCTTGACTTATCCTATATCATGTAATTGATCTAAAAGGATTCAATAAATTATTATTATTATTATTATAACAACATTACCGTACGAATAGCGATTGGTAGATAGGCTGAATGAGCTGGTGGAATGCCCTCGATGTAGGCCCAACGATTTTTCAATTGATTCTTCGTAATGAAAAATGGAAGACCCAATTCAAAAAGCTTAGCTCTCGTGTCAAGCGGTCTTGAATGCTTTATCCATGTTAAGGTCCCTGGAACTACTCTTTCAGTCCAAAATTCAAATTGTTTTGGGGAGGAGAAAAGGGTTAATCCACGTTTTACTACGAATTGTTCAACAAGGTGTAAGAAGACTCTGTCGATTACCTTGGGCACTATATGCTTAGTCAGTTATATACGGTAGGTAGGTAGCTATTTGGTTATTTTTCTTTTCTCCCCATTTGCGGATAGGGACAATGAGCTCAGCCTCAAGACACCTGAAGAATCGATGGAACTCTGTTAGCATTGGAAATTCAGAAAAATTACCTTGCGAATCAGGTTATTCAAGAGACCCACATCAACGTCATCCATCATTGAAGGGGCTAAATTTGTGTACCTCTATGCATTCTATTCCCAATATTTCCTGGGTCTGGAGTATCTTTTACTGACATTCCACTATAATAGGTACTCTGCAAACATTTCAACTTTATTTAAATCTGACATCACTTTACTATGGGCGGAACTATGTTTTTCAGTCGCCTCGTCATTTTTCACAGGTTGTTATTTCTGGGACTCAGTTTTTTCTCTCTGGACCTGCAGCTGTTATTATTGAATTCTTTAATTTTTGATATCGATTTGATCACTGAATCGCAAAAATTCTTCTTGGTCCTTTGGCAACCTAGTTTATTGCCAAGTAGGTGCGTTGAATTATTTAACGATATCATACTCAATTGAGGATATCTATAGATTAACTTAGACACCCAACCAGTTCGTTACGTCTTACTTTATAGTCTCACTTATTATTTTCTATTATATTTTATATACGAAAAATGGAGATAGATAAATTCAGTTACTTCGTGAAACTCTAAACAATAATGAGATTGACTCTCAGATGATGATGTATCGTTTATAGGTGAGAAGAGAGTGAAAGGGCTCCTACTATTCGAACTACATGCTGCAATCACGGAAATGGGCAAGAGAAAAGGAGACCCAGAATCATGCTACGCTGCCCTAATGGTCAGTATACCTACTTGTTATTCAATGATATGCTCAATATATAGCAGAATATGTGCCATGAAGGTGTACGTGTAATTGAATTGTTATGGCAACATGTGGTGAACAGTAAACACTGTGTGATAGTATTATTTCACGTCAAGTTCAGGCACTGATATGTAGGTATATTGTTTTGTAACTATGCAGGCCTCAAACAATACATATAAGTCCATTGCAGATGTTTTTTCACAAAAATCTCTTCAAGATATTTAATTAATTCACTTTTGATGTATCACCTTGAACATGGATGAAATGATCAGAGGATCGATGTATCACCTACTTTTATTGATAGATTTTCGTTTTCAATGGGAAAAATTTTGACAAATATCAGCCTGTAAAGCTCAGATTCTTGAGAAAATTTGTTATATGAATTTCGAAGCAAGAAAAATTATTGTTGAAGTGTTGATGGGATCCATTGTGGATATCGATAAGGCAATAATATATACACAATATCCCATTTGAAATCATTATAGGTTCATTGATTCCACTTCTGATATAAATTTCATTACAAATGATTCGAAAATATTTTTTCTGGAAATTAATCTCGTATAAATGTTTCCAGAATGAGATTTTCAGTAGTTTTTCATACATGTACCCACATTGATGTTGTTACCATAGCAACACCTATTATTTCCACGAGTGATTTTGATTTATCATATCATTTACCTTTGTTTCTCTTTTATGTTTACACCATGTTCGATATTTCTTATTCGTGCGGTCAAAAGATGGGAAAGAAATTGAGACATCTTGTTTGTTAGACAGATGCTTTCTATTTCCACCATTTTAGGTTTTTTTTGAAACGACCATCTTGATTAAATGTTTGTTACTATTTTGGGGATGACAAATGACATACGCCATACTCGATTATCGCTTGTCTTCTGGCGATTATGATCATATTTTTGTTTCAGTCGTCTCGAAATATACTCTCAGAATGTGCTGAAATTTTGAAGTCGGAACCAGATGGACTTCCCGAGGGGAAAATCTACAAGCAGGCTGTGACTAATCTAAACGATCTAGAAACGATACTACGGACAGTCCATAAAAATGTGGGAGATAATCCCTACTGAAAAATCATAATTCTGTCCATGCAGCTGTGGTTTCAACTTATATAAACTTTTTGATACTGACATTTTGGTATTATGATTTTATGCAAATAAATATCGTTATCGATTGATTCGATGATGTTACATCATTGTGTTAATAATTTATTGCTAAGCTTTGAACACTTGATTGACGTTTGGATAATGAGAAACAAGCAGAAATCTTGATCATATTCATTATAAATATAGTGAATTGGTATACTAACCACAAATAATTTTCTCCTGATGACGATCAAATGGATGTAGAAGTGGTACACTAACCACAAATAATTTTCTCCTTGTGACGATCAAATAGATGTAATTGAAGTGTATCATTTAAGTCTTCCATTTAAAACTGATGGGTTGAATCGAATACTCACATCGGGTTTTTTCTATTCGTATATCATCAATTTCAATAAATCCATTCGATTCTACACAATCGAATTTAGTTATAGGTATACTATACTGAAT
This sequence comes from Chrysomela aeneicollis, assembly GCA_029955515.1. NCBI lineage: Eukaryota > Metazoa > Arthropoda > Insecta > Coleoptera > Chrysomelidae > Chrysomela > Chrysomela aeneicollis. The sequence continues at coordinate 2,747,169 of JARUHQ010000018.1, read as the reverse complement.
GATGAATAATAAGGAGCATGGGAGTACAAACTTCCTGTTTTTATAATAAATATTGTACTCACGATTATGTAGCAACATCTCTGTTAACATGTGAGGAATCACATTGTTTCATTTATCACTCAAGAAAATTTCTGTCAGTTTTTTCAGATCACTGCCCTCTGAGTTTACCTACATCAAGCTAGTATCGATTCTGCTGATGGTAGAGATCTACCGAGTATGTTTGTTGTACATTCTTACTGAATCGTGAGGTGTCACTACCAGACATGAATACATAAGAAAATGTTGGAAAAATGTGCCGCATTTCCAAACAAAACAGACCTCGACTTTCCATTGAAGGATTTTTTCCAAGCTAATGATCAGAATAAATCTTGAAAAACTCTATCCGAAGGGATCATTTTGCTTCCAATTATGAAGCAGAGTTGAGAGCATATACCTTTTTACGATGAATTGAAAGTCAACAATGATTCCCATACTTGCTTATGAGATGTGCAGGTATATCTGGAATACATTCATATTCTCAGGATATCATGAGAATTGAAGTAAAACGAAAAAAATGAGAATATTTACATGACTTCATGATACACACTGCAATAATTGCTCATTAGGTAATTGTTGGAAAAACTGTATATTATCTATCATTGAAAATAGTTCGGTTCAGTCATCTCCAATACATTTTAAGTTCACAATTTTTCACAAATAGCGAATTTTAAAAATTTTCCGATATTCAAATTACGTGGGGTCTCCATCTTACAACGATAGAGGTACAGTCCAAAGATATTTGAATTATTTTGTTTCAAATATCGAAGGAACATATTCACATCAAACTCATCGAAAAATTAGCTACATGGAATTAGAAACAATCAATCGTAATTCAGAACCCAATATTCATGCTTTGGTATTGATATCTGCGGTAACCTGTGGATTTGGTTGAAAACTATCATTGTCAATAATTGTTATGTTTATCGAAGCTCAGGAGATTCTAAAACAGGCCCAGGATAGAAAATGAATTCACCGTCAATATTTTATCAATCTCTATAGTTACTAAGAGCTCAGTTTCACCCACACCTAAAAGATTTCTTAGTCATCTCGACATGTATTTCGGAGGTTACCACAATTTTAATTGATTTGTGAATAATTTATTTCAGTAAATTTCTTACAAAAGCATGTTACTTATTATTGGGTTATTTCGAAAAAAAATCATTGTGTTAAGACTATTTTTTGACGAATTCGATTCGATAATTCTGTAAATTGTCTCATCAGTATCGGGGCCATATAGTGAAATTTGGATATCATTCAAAATTTGATACGTCAAAATAATCGACATAAATCATATTGTTGTTCCGATTGGTTGTATTAAAATGACCTCTGATGCAGACATTAGATTTCTGATTACAGTAGCCTTAATCGTTGTAATTTCATCCAGTATTTTTTTTTAATTTCAGTCTCCTATTCTGATTCCTCTAAATATTTCCTTGGTATAGGTATAATAGGTGAAGGCAGCAAATCGTCTCGTTTTCGTTTATTTCATTAAATTTTCTAAATATTCTCGAACTAGTTCGCAAAAAATTTTAGGACCCGGCGCGCTGTTGTGAATGAAGCTGGATATATCATTCAATTGCATTTCTATCTGGTTTTGAAACGGTCCGCAGATTACTTTTTCCTATGTTTAGAGGTCATCCTCCATTGTCCACGTGTGATCTTTCAGCATTCTGTACCTTTCTCGAAGTAGAGCAAACTACAACTAACCCATCATCATCACACATCTCGGTCATTGTTAATTGCTGTTCATAAACACTTCGTGAGGAGGAACAAGAAGATTTTATTGTTCCCCACAAAGGCCAAGTTAACTCCTCGTCTCTAATTAAAACTATAAACAACGTCGTCTGGATGGCCTTCCTTGTAATCCCTGTAATCGTACTGTAACCATGAAATACAGGTCCGTTTCTATGATCTTATAATTTTCAGCCTCTACAAATCACTGAAATATCATGAGGATCAAGTGTGAAAAATTTATTTGAATGAAACCCCTATACATAAATATAAATTGACTGAAATGTTTATTTTCTGTGTGAATTCTGAAACGATTCTGTTTCCTACTACATGATTGTTGTGTTGAAATTAGCAATGGATTTTTCCATATTTATTTCGTCCCAGATGAAGGTGGGTAATGTAAAAGCGTTCTGGACTCTTCTGATGATACTCTGAAAATTACCTATCTGATATTTTGACCTATCTCTCGAAATGAGGGGTGGGGGAAGGGTGGAACATTATTGCAGATAAGGTTCGATAACTCCTGACTACATCAACCCATTTCAATAATCTAGGTCTTATTTTGGAGCTATTTAATGAAGGATTCATAATATGCAATGGTACCAGAGGTTATATTCGAGGATCAACCGCCAGAGGGCGTTCTTTTGCCGCTTAAGCTGTTTACACGAATATCTTCGGAAAATTAAATGCTATATTTATTATTCCACTATCGTATTACTCATAAAATAGCACAAACCGGACGTCGCTATCATTTCTCAAACATGAGTTATCAATGAAAATGTTGTTTAAGGAACTTAATTTTAATATTCATCAATAAGCAAGTATGCCATGGAAAACGGAATTATAAAAATGAACATTCAATCCAATACAGCTTTGAGGTCTTCACCGTGTTCCATCTACAGCAGCTTCGATTTTTACCACATAAATGTGTGATGGTCAAAGTCGAGTGGTCAGATCTCCTCCTATATCCCTAATACTGCGATGAGAATGAGCTTCAACGTAAGCAAGCACATCCACAATATTGTCCTCATTTTGGAATATCATGTGATTCCTGATCCTGGATTGTAACGGCATCACTTGTCCACTTTCTCGCAAACATCTCGAAAAATGTCGTCTCTGAGGATATCTCGCAGTGTACTCCCGCGAAGCAATAACTGCATTTTCCATGGATTGGAAGAACACAGTCAACATATCATGCTTCAGCGACATTATAAGACATAATTTCCAAATTTTATCATATAAACTGATTCATAACCCTAATGCAAAAATCAATCACTCATTACAGACAAACATTGTGGATTCCATTATTCCATTTTTACAGCTTATTGATGAATATCAAGAATGAGTCCCTGAAACAACATTTTCATTGATACCTCATGTTTGAGAAATGATAGCGACGTCCGGTTTGTGTAATAGTGTAATAATAAATATAGCATCACATTTAATTTTCCTTAGACATTTGTGTAAAGAGCTTGAGCGGATGAAGAACGCCATTTGGCGGTTGAGCCTTCGATATAAACTCGGGTACCATTGCATATTATGATTCCTCCATTCAATAGCTCCAGAACAAGACCAGTATCATTGAAATCGGTTGACGTAGTCGAAAGTTATCGTACCTTATCTGCAATAAGGTTCCACCCTTCCCCCATTTCGAGGGATAGGTCAAAATATCAAATAGGTTATTTTTAGAGTATCATTGGAGGAGTCCAAAACGCTTTAATTTTACCCAGCTTCATTTGGGACTTTTTAGAGAAATAACCGTTTTTCAATTTTGATTTCAAGTAACGCCATTTAGCGGTGGTATTTGAGAGTGGAAAACAATTTCCATGAATTTTTTGAGGTCACTTAGAAGGATTATTTTTTTCCGAAATAAATAGGTCGTATGGTTCTCGAGATACAGCCGCTAGCCGACCTTATTGGAAAACCCGGTATCATCAAGGAGTATAACATTGTTGACATATTTGGAGTTCATCATCTTCCAAATATACGCTGAGGCTCCTGGATTTTTTCCGGAAGACAGCTGTTCTTCTTGTTGGTGATCCTGCATCAACAGAATCATTAACCTCGCACAAAAGTAGTCGATCTTTCATTTTTCTATAGATATTGTAATGGTAGATGCTTATCAGAGCGAGCTCAAACTGGTCGTACCTATTCATTCTAAGGTTCAGGAACTGACAGGAACAGCAAAATTGTGAAGATTATTATCTAGGGAATGTCCTGACACCTTCTAGCCCGATGTTTCATAAAATGAATACCTATCACATAAAAAAAGTGATTGTTGAAGATTTGAGGACACAACTTCTCAAACCTCTGATGAAAACTATTCATAAGTAAATATTATCGTATGTAACCACCTCTAAGGCCAATCTGGAGTTTTCTTCTCAAAGTCTCGGGCAGTGGTTCTAGAGGGTTGCCTCATTGGGTATGTTTTCAAGAATGTGAGTCGACAATAGACAGTGAAGAGCGCTCCATGAGGTTAGTTCTTCGTTTTGACCTAATATCATAGTCGGTTATTCTGATCGAGCGTATTATAGATGCTTTCTCAAAAGTATCTCCATCAGCTCCCTCTCCTTACTCTCTTTATCAGATGAGCCTTACACTTCCGTTAAGCCTCCTTAGAGGCTTCCCAATGTTGGGATCGTCCTGTTCATTTCGTCGTCTGACATCCCTTAGTTATCTACTAACATGGGAGTCCTGTCCTTCTGTGACCCAGGAGCAGATTGCTTCACATGAGGATGTGATGTGATGAACATACTCAATTTATTCATCTTCAATGTGGTACGCAAGGAGACCCAGCATATCTACTCACTCTTAGCTTTTCTGTAAAGAGTTTCAGTGTTTTTGTATAGGTAATGTGTTAGACAGTTTGCCAAAGCTTGATTATAATTCACTACGTGTGATCGGGTTACATATCTAGCATATCTACTCATTCTGAGTTCCTTTGTACAGAGTTTCTGTGTTACAGGTATCATTTGTGTTGGACACTTTGTCCTTTAGCTTGATCATAATTCACTACATGTGATGATCAGATGGAGATATTTCCTCAGAGACCGCCCAGTTACCATATTCACTAGTGAACGAGAACAGAGTGTAGGATCGATTAATTTTTTAGTGCCACATTGCCGTGAGGTAGATTTTCACTAAGCTCCGATTCAGTATATCTAGATCGGTTCTGGAGTGGAGCAACTATGACCCCTTTACTGCATGACATGCATCCGATATGGTCACGAGTAGAACATTCAGTATATCAGAGTATATTTCAAATTGATATTTTGTAGTTTAAATGATTATTTTACTAATAATGACTGACATTGAAATTAACGTGCTAACTGAGGAACCCATGCGGATACGTGACAACATAAACTAATATATCTTATAAATAGTGAATGTAAGGGTTCTGAAGTTAGTCTGTTCTGGGGCTACTCGTGACACCATATCAACGGCATTGCAGTTTCTTGTAGTACCTTTCTCGCTCCATTAGCTCAACAGTTTGTGGAATATATTGAACGACGTACGGCAGGTAGGCAGATCGAACTGCTATCTTACCTCAGAGCAAGCTTACTATCCACTGCTAGTTGATCCCTCTGAGAGAATACTTGTGACACCAAGATAATGTTCAATTACATGCCTCCGATTCTGCTTTTTATACCAAGGGGTTCTCGAATAAGAGCAAGGTGTATTATCGATTCGGATAGCATCATTGAAAGAGGATTGCAAAGGTTGCTGAACCATGTTGTAGAATCTGTAAATGAACACATCTTATTCCTAAAAATGAAGGCATCACCGCATATAAAAGAAAACTGGTCATTTCGCTTTTCCCCGTATCCCAAGTAGCATTTTTGCGACAATAACCGCGTGGAAATCAATAATTCATGAAACGACGGTCTCTGAACCACCGGACAAAGTTTTATCAGTGCTGAGCATGACTTTAGTCAACCGACGTTAACCAATGTTAAACCTAACCAACTTCATGTAGTAACAATTTTGGGAAAGGGAGTAACGTTCTAAAAACGTTTGAGTTATGTTCAATGTTTTCCCGACGTTGAGCCGACCTTGTGAGATTCACCTTGGCAGAGGGCAATTTTTTTAAAACATTGTAGACGTTTTCTTGGAGTCATATCTTTGAAGTTAACTGTTCCTAATATTCACTATAGAGGACATGCCCCATGACAACAAGGACATACTCTTAGCTACATTGCTTCGAAGAAAGAATAAATATCTAGTAAAGTCCGTATTACCTACACGGTGCAGAAAATGTTACATTTACTGTATGAAAATGTGAAGGCAATATTTTCTGCATCGTGTATTACAGAAAAACTGAATCTGAATATTCCATCCAAGAAATACAGGACAGGTTCTATTTTCGGACAGATTTTTTGTATGTGATCATGCGCAGTGTGATTATTGCATTGCAGCATTATTGTTTTTGTTTTTGCGAATATTTGTGAGGTTAATTTTATTGATATAATCATATTTCGCGAATCGCCTCGAAATACAAATAAAAGTGAGTCTTTGGGCACAGTTAGGGCAATAGTGATATGAATTGGACAGCAGAACAAGTTTTGGCACTAATAGAAGAATACCGATTTTTGTATGCTAAAAGGTATTCTCAACAAGAAGTTTATTCTCAACCATATTAAGTACACCTCTGCCATTATCTCTCCTTCTCAGCAATGATGGAAACAAGACCTATCTATCCTATCTATCCACCTCTTTCTCAGCCATTCGCGATTCCAAAGCCGTCCTTTCCTGCTATTATTATGTCTCTCCATATAAATTTTCATTAATGTAAACATTATTGAAGCACTGCAAGCTGAAGCTGCCACAGTCAAAGAATGATTTATTGGAGACATCCTTGTTTGTGTAGAAACTTTCCAAAAGCATCTCTTAACAAGTTAGGTTGAAATGAGGTTAAAATCCTCATAAAAGCCGTTTGGATTCACATATTGCGCATGCTTATGGGTTGAATTATTGATATCGTGTATTACCAAACAATATTTATTTGCAGAAAATTTGTCAATGTTTTCTGTACAAGTGTCTGTTTGAGAAAATGGAACATTTTCTGTATCAATTTCTGCACCATGTAATACGGACTAAAGAGAAGTAAAACTTGATCCAACCTAACCTCAAAATTTTATTGATAAAGTTATGCCAGACAGACAGTTTGGAGAACTTCAGTTCTTTTGGAACAAATGCTAACCTGGATGCAGAGATTGAGGAAAGCAACTAACTTTTAAAAGAACACCACTAAAAATTGTATGACACAGAGAATCGCCCGTTTCAAAATGTGGAGCGAGGTATGTTTGTTAGTTGGACTTCGTTCAGTTTTTGTTCGGATAACCAACTTCAGTCGCGCTTTGGTTATATTTAGTTGTCTGGGTGAATAAGGTTGAAAGCAGAATATTCTCAGTTATCTGATATCCTAAGCCGCGTTGACGCCTATTATAATACTACGCCATGTTTGATGCGTAATTTTTTTCGGAAACATTGTCGGTCACTGAAGTTATATCAACTATGAATAGTTTATATCCAAATTATAATTTTTGTTTTTTTACCTTCGAGTTTTGAGAAACAAGTATATTTGACAGTGACCTGAAATGCGATGATAATTTTTATTTGGAAATCGTTATTTTCTGGCAACATATAAATAAAGTGGGTAGGTACCTATCATGAGCACACGAGTCATTAGTCAGAAAGTTTTTACTAAGTGTTCATTTTGGTCATCAGTAATGATTTGGTTGAAATATTCACTAATTTCTAAACATCGTGGAAAGTGAACTGTCATCGCTGCGCAAGAGGGCGCAAGTGTGTAGTTGTTTTCTGGTAAATTTAGCAACGTTTAGGAAACGACCAACTGCTACCCACAGTTGAAAGTGAAACGTTTCAAAAACCCAAAAATGATTGACCAAATTTTTCAAACACGTCGCCGCAAATTGCTGCTTGGGATATTTCGAAAACGGTTCGTGACATTTCCGATTTGAAAGTATCGTTTCATTGTTTACCAAAATAGGCAGCTATTGTCCGATTCAACCAACTTCGTATCATTTACCGTTTTCGAGATGTCAATAACAGTGGTGCGACTTAAAAAATACGGTGTGTTTAAAGAATGATAACTAAAAATTGGGACATCTGCCAGGTCATCGTTTGCTTGGGTAACTAACTTCAAACACACAGAAAAACGAATTCTCAACCATGTGCTCAGCTCAACAGGTTATTTGATCACTCTGTAGTAGTTAAATTCGATAAGCATTACCAGAACAAATGAAAAGTTGCAGCATCCCCAACATCTTTTTGCAATGATAGCTCCAAGCGAAGTTCACTAAAATTCATATCACAGCATGCTATCGTGGATTTAGTTTTCATTTGAGTAGCCGATGTCGTTTAGAAGCGATAAACCGGGACTGTAACCATTATATTCCGCATTAAACACAAAACTTCTGGCTTGACTGTAATATCGTGCATCAGGCCCGTTGTGGTCTGGCTAAGCTTCAGATTTAGTTTGAAGTATCAGAGCTATCCTTCGGCGTCAGTAGCGGTCTACGTATGGAATTTACTATACCCTGAAATCATTCAAAATGATTTTGATATTGCAAATAGCTTCGTTCAACAGTTCAGTAATTCAGTCAAAATTTTGAACGAAAAATAAAAAAGTAGTACAATTTTAGAATGTTCTAAATGCGTGCTAAGTAACAGTAGCTTATTTTATTCTACTCCTGCGGACGAATATCAAGAAGACTCTGAGATAATCGGTAGTTTAAAAAATACTTATTCCATTGGGGAAGATGGTATATCTACTAAAATCATCAAACATATTTCTTCTCACATAGCTGAGCCTTTATCGTGTATAATAAATTATTCAGTTCAAGCTGGTAAATAAAGTTTGAAAGTAGGACTGTTATGATGCCAAATTTAGTCAATATATTTTATCGTCTAAAAAAACTAATGGATGAATCGTAACGAGTTCGATATCAGGTACCAGCAAATATTCGTTTGAGTGGCCACCTGATTTTAATATTTATATGGGTCGCTAGGTCGTCTCGGCTCGAAATATAAACAAATTCGATGTCTCCTGCCAATATTTTCTATAAGTACCAAGCTATGTTCATACTCAAGAAAAGTTTTGTTTTATGAAAGAATGTAGGAATCAGATGCATTTGGAATGGCAATTTCATTTACGAGATTATTGATAACAATCATATATTATATTATAACGAGAATGAAGTATGATATAGGTCATATTAGGATATAAAGATTTTGTAAATACGGGGCACAATACGATGACTATAGTATAATTGTAGGGAGGATCATTCGAGGAGAGGAAATTAAGGAACCAATAGAAACGTTAGTTTTGTTTACATTTCAAATTAGCTCGTCTATAATTTATGGGCATGAGATCTGCAGCCGTAAAAACTAATTATCCCAGTAACCTTCAACTAACTAATATTTATATTAACTTGAACGAAGAGTAATGGAAAAAGCGCAAAAATATGGGATTTATATCTGAAACAGTTTATATTAAATGTTTTTAACATGACAATACTTTTAAAAATGATTTACATTTGGCAAAATCGACATGAACCACTACTTAGAGTAATTAGCGGGGATAGGAGGTTCCTACAATTTTCTCATGAAAAATTCCTATAAATTCTCTGAAACTAGAATCAGAAGTCAGAGCAGTTCCAAGATCCAAGAGTTAAGCTCTCGACTCCAGACAATGTTCCTCAGTTCGTAATCTCAGTGCCGCCCTCGTAAAATGTGTTTCAAGTGAACGTGAATTTGCAGAACAGTGAAAGATGGATACCATGAGACAGTTCGGTTTTCGTCAATTGAATAAAAGACATCTTGTTGTGATGGTATTCAGTTCAATTCACATAAGTTCTATAGTTCAGGAATACATCTCGAAAGTTACTATGATTGTGATCAACCACCAAACATGTGAGAAATCTTATTTATATTGCCGACTTTGCCTGTCTAATTGATTCAAATGATAAATAGATATTTGTACTCTGAGATAAGTGTATTTATGTCTACACCCACTATTCTTTCTCCTGCTTAAATATTCACGAACCCAGTTATAGAAGTTATATTGTTACCACCCTGTATAGGCCAGGGTGTCATAACAAGGACTAGTAACCCCTTCCCCCTTCATTCAAAAAGGATGATCCATTGTGTATGGATAATTATAGGCAAATTACATTTTCAAACGTGATTAGCAAAATAGTTGAAAGAGTCATGTATAATAAAATGTTCATAGGACAATGTCTTGTAAACCATACTTCAAAGAATATAAAATTTTTACATTGCCTTGTATATACATTTACAAGTGCGTTATATGTATGAAGCTCAAATTAAATAACTTTTCTGGGAATTCTGACAATCATGATTATTATACCAGACTTGGTAATCTTGGTTACGCATTCCAATCCATAGAACATCATTTTATGAAAAATCTCCTTCCTATGCTGGTATAAAACTCAACAACAAACTGACCCAATGTTTGAGAGACGAACAAGATATTGTTTCAAGAAAAATCTCAAGAACTTCTTGTTAAAAATATTATTTTTATAGTATCCCTGAGTTTTATAATTTTAGCCAATAAGTTGGGTATTGATAATCGGCTAACTATTAGGTGTTTCATGTCCTTGTTTTTATGATTATTGCTTGTTTTTTCAAATATTTTTGTATGACTTTTGCAATACCACTGGTCTTACTGGAATAAAGAATGTACCTATTTATTATTATTACTCATAAAATAATGTTTTATTGATTCCATCAATCTCTCTCTGACTTGAAGTATTGTACTGTTTTGGTTGTTGTTTATAGATTTGTCAGATGATTTATATTTCTCAGATATTGTAATAATTTGTTCCTAAGTTAATTGAAAGGGAAAACAGAAATTCTGGCGTTTCACTGGCTCACAAACTTGAACTTACTGACCAGCAAGAGCCTGGAAATAATATATGTGGATTCTGCCACGGAGGAGAAGCAGGTGAACAGTAGTTACAACGACAAATTGTGACAATTAAATCTTACGTCAGAGATAAGTTACCCACTTACGTGATTCAGGAGCATCAGTGAAACATTATTTGATTCAAATCTGACGAATTCAGTCTTCGGAGTTTTTTGCCCTGAATTTTCTATAACTAGTGACTATTGTTTCAATCATTGTTTCATTCTTTCAACTGTAATAACATAAGAACAATCGATTCTTAATCTTCTAGCTTTTGTGGAATAACTGTCCGGTGAAAGGGTTGTGGAGTTATCAAAAAACTGATTCGTCTGATGGGTAACTGTGATGGATTATTGGCATCTTGTACAACGATCACGGAATGGTAGGTACTCACTTCTCTCGAGTTATCATGTAGGCGAATGCTGCAAACCATAAGAGAAGCATTTTGTGCATTCTGTGTGAGTTGACCACTACTTTTTTTACTGCTAATACTTGAATAGCAAAATCATTTCATAGGTTTTGGTGAAACTGAAATGGACAGATCTGTTACCAGTGTCCATTGAATTGGATGGAAGACGCGATAATGAATAAAAATAACTCCATCGTGATATCATATGAGAAAATTGAATTGATGGCATGCAATGTACAGTTGTGTGCATGAAGAAGTCATACAAGGTTTGTATGGTGTAAACCTGCGTATGATATTCCAGATTTCATTGAAATGTAGTACATTTGGAACTTTTGTGACAAAAATAGTTTGAATTTTGACGCTACTTGTCAAAGTCGATAAGAAGTTTAATGAAGATTGACAAGCCTGACTCAAAATAGCCTATAACTGCTGTACGACTTCTTTATGCACACAACTGTACCTCATTGTCTCATCATAAACGGCTGAGAAATAGTAATTTCCTTTAGCCAACTTGCATCAACTAAAGTTCATCAGGACGGGCTTATGTGATCGAACCTGGGCCTTTTGTGTCACAAATTCAGTCAGTTATCGTATAATTTGTGAGCTAGTTCAATTTGATTATTGTATTCTGTTTTTTTTTGCTTACAGCTGAAGCTTTCCAGAAAAAAACATGTTTGAAGCAAACATTATGGCCGTTTTTATAAACGAGTATAAACTCCGTTTAAGCTGAAACTCGTTTTGTTGCTATGGAATAGCCAATCAAATCACTGGTTCTATAGCAACTTAACCAAGTTCAGCTTGAACGGAGTTTATTCCCGTTTATGAAAACGGCCCTTAGTAGATACAATATGATGAGAAGGTATTTTTCAACAGAAGTGAGATCCCAAATAAATTTGTATTACAATCTTCAATGATAGTTTATTTTTTCCCAGAAAAATATTGCATACAGGAGTACCAATGAATCCGACAAATTGTGAGTGGCTTAAGGAGCACACTGCTGAGAAGAGACCTAGAAAGGCTAACATCATCAAGTTACCCATCAGTTTACCAGTCACTATTGCTTTATTCGTCAGGTCAAAAGTATTTGAAAGTATCCTCCCCAATAAACATTACCAGAATCATTGCACAAATCAGAATTGGATGCATAAAACGTTTGAAATTTACTTTTGGTGGATCTTGTTACATAATAAATACCGAAGAGTTATGTTCAAAATGTAATTTTTATCAACAGTAAAAATACAAGAGCTTTTCTTTATCGGATAAATTTCTTTTCGTAACGAAATAAATTTGCCAATCAATAATTTTACGAGAGAAACTGACAATAAAAAATCGCGAGACCGAAGGTCAAGTGAATTTGTCAAATGTCAGTTTTTCGAGCAAAATTACTGATGAAGTTATAAAGAAATTTATCCGAGTGTTTTTTGGCAAGATAAATTAACGACCGAATATATGAATGAACAACAACAATAATTATCTTTATTGTTCAATGCTACAGAACTATTACTTTTCTTTTCTCTGGAATAACTTGTAATTCTTTCCGTTTACCATTTCTCGCATCACGAGCTTCTTCAAAAGTTATGTCAGCAAAAGGATCAAATTCAATATTGTATTCATTGTGGAATATTTTTCTTGAATCATCTTCGCAGTTGAATTTCAAATTGATTCAACTGCATATTCTTTATAATCTCCATTCCTTTTTTTTTCATATTATAGGCCCAATCCTTTAATATGTGCAACTTTTTGTAACGGAGTTATTTTCGACAGTTCGTGATTTCGTACTCGACAAAACTCCATGAATTGTCTCCATATTGACGCTTTAGTATTTTTTGTGGATTGCGGGATTGCTTTTTCTATATTTTTTGTTATTTGTTAAGTCGAAACTTTCCCAAAACGACTCATGTAGTAATGTTTCTGTATCAATTACAATTATCAACAATACCTAAATAACTACTAGATGTAGACGCTTGAGAGGAACAGGCATTTTTATCGGTGATAAAAAACGATGCACCTTTTTTATCGCTGTCAAACTGACAAAACAGTCATCTTTAAATGACACATTTTATACAGGAGTTAATTTATCAGCAGGAAACATTAGAACACCTATTATTACGTTGTCGCATCAGGGATTGTGAAATATTCCGCAACTTACACGACCTGAATTATTTGATCAACTCTCTTAATTCTGCCTCTTTTCAACATTCAGAAACCCTGGCCATATCCTTGATGAACATGCTGAAACTGTGTTCATTCATACCCAATGAGTGAACACACAGTTATCTATTTCTCTTCGACCTTTCTTTATCTTTTTTTTGAATTGGTACTCTCTATTTAATTTTGCTTTGTTATTATTTTTTGATTTAATGTATTTTGCAATCTATTCTGGCTGAGACCAAGGCCTCTTGTAATATGAATTGTAAAAAATTCTTAACCCTTTGCGGTCCAATTATATTTTCATAACATGTCTTTCTTGGTCCGTTTATATTTTTCTAATCAATCTTCCTGGGTCCAATTTATTACAAGATTTTATCAATTGTGCTTTCGACCCACTTCTAATTTTCTGATCAACTTGGAATTTGGCATGTATTCATAATTCCGGTGATAATGCTTCATAAAATTGTTGTAGAAAAAAACAATAAACAAAATGGCGTCTCAAAAATGGCGACGGATATTTTTGATTATGGTCCGATTCGATTCAAATTTGGTATGTCCGGGTTTTGGAGTACAGAAATCATAAATATTTTACAAAAATCATAAATCCAATACAGCGGCTTCAAGATAGCGAACGAGATTTGTGATTATGGTTTGATTCGATTAAAAATTTGTATATGAGGGTTTTCAGGATCAGAGATGAATAATTGTTTTCAAAATTCATAAATTCAATATGGCGGCTACTAGAAAAAAAAGAAGAAATAGTGAAGAAAATAGTGTAATTGAAAAAGAAGTGGATGAGCGAGAACAATAAAAAATTTTCAAAATTTTATTCATATAACAATCCAGTTGTGCATTATTTGTACATTTTCTCAATATGATATTTTTTGAAACATTCACCTGGATGGAGTCCAGGTTTACGAGTGCAAGTGTCGCAATAGTATACAGTCTCTCTTCTCCCTCCTCGTATTTTGCGATTGCTACAAACTGCACAATCTTTAGACTGACTTCTTGCATTCGGGAAAATAAAATGGGGTTGTTTATTCAACCTTTCTTCTGTATCTGATGTAGATGGTCTGCCTTTCTTGTGTATCTGATGTAGATGGTCTGCCTTTCTTGTTACCCTCATTACGGACTCTATCTCCAACTAGTTGCAATATTAGAGACTTTCTATATTGGAGATGGCTTTTTTTTCGCAACTGATTTTGTTGCCTCTGAATATTATACAATATATAACTATTTACTATTGACACTTCTAAGAGCCAGAAGAACATTCTCCTCCACCACTTTAGTGACTTCCTTGCAAATCCATAACTGGCGATATAGTGATCGGCACGGTCCACTGCCCCCATATTCGAAGTGTAGTCGATAATAGCGACAGGTTTCTGAATCTCTTCGATCTGTCCAGTTCTCTTTCTTCTCTGTACCAATTGAGTTTCTGCGTCATGGAAAGGGGAAAGTACATGAACATTTCGTTTATCTTTCCACACTAATACCATAAATTTGTTATTTTTTCTATATGTGACTGTGTCGTGTAGTGGTAACCTAATTCTTTTATTTCGAATATCTTCTGGCAAACCACTCCTGTTCGGCATTATTGTCCCTGTTGTGTGAATTCCGATATTTAGGAGCTCTTCGGCTAGGTCTACTCCTGTATAAAACCTGTCGGTATATAAATGGAAACCGCTTCCATTGGACGCAGCTAATAACGTGTTACATAAATATAACGTTATTCTCGATGTAAAATTCACTTCTGGATGAATGAGATCTCTTGTTGCACTGGCTCCATAATACGGTAATAATGCACTCATGAACCCTGTCGCGGAATCTGCTAAAGTATTCTTAGACCCCATTTTGTAGGCTTTTTAGGATTATACATTTTGAAAATTATTCTCCCTTTGAATGCCACTGTACTTTCGTCAACAGCAATATTCGGTCCAGGAATAAAATATTCTCGACATTTTGTGTCGATATAGTCAACAACATTTTTCACTTTTATTCCCATACGCAATGCATTTGGTACAGGATTGGCTGGAGGTGGATTCAAATGAAAAGCCCAATATATTTGGAGGAAACGACGTCTAATGAAAACGTTTTTGAAAAAAGGTTGTTTATTAGTCCATTCTTCACTGAAGTATTCTTTTACAGATGATTTGTCATGTAATGCCATATTCATTATTACTCCCAAAAATTCCTTCATTTCTGTGAGATTCACATTTTCCCACGTATGCCATATTGAGTATTTTTGTAATGGTGTCGATTTTTGTATTTTTTCGGCACCAAACCTATTAGTTTCAGTAACTATTTCTCGTAGCAGATCATCTGTAAAAAACAACTGGAAGAATTCTAATTCGGTTTCTGGTCTGATGACTGGGGGTTTGTACCCACTATTGGCTGTGAAGGGCAATATTCTAAATTGATCATCATTTGGCTCCCATCTTCTCCACCCAAGTCGTACAATTTCATTATTTTGTCCTACCTCCTCGCTATCACTATCTTCTCCGAATTCATTTTCCAGTTCCTCGGTATCTTCGTCATCAGTATCACTTTGTTGTTCGTAATTACTCAGTTCAGATGCATCCTCTCCAGAATCATAGTTATTATCACTTACTTCTTCTACGGGTATTCGACTTCTTTTTCGTGAGAATTATGCCATTTTGCATTATCCTAATGGAAGTTTTATTTTCAAACCTAATATCATATGTAGACAACGATTCGACTTACAATAATACTACTACTACTTATATTAGCTTTGTTCAAAACCTCTGGTGTAGTAATCAAGACACTGAAACTTTTTTCCACCACCAAATCACAATTTATAACAATTCGTCAAGTATTTCAGCCTCCAGTTAATATCTTCGAAAGAATGACAGGTCGTGAGATTATAATTTTTGATAAATAATTGTTGTATGTGTCGCCAAGGAAATGAACAACAGCCTATTCGAAACGAACAGGGGAAGAAACATGGCCTAACCGCAGCGACTTCGACCAAATCCTGTGTCGGGGCTTACCCGACATCGGACCGGAACGTTAAATTTTCACTGTCGGGGCTGCCCCTACGAAGGACCGCAAAGGGTTAAGATACAATAAATAATATTGATTGATTGATTACCAATAAATGCCTAATTCATCAATTGCATGATAAGGAGCTTATCTTGATAATAAATAATTTTCTGACACAAATCATTGTACATTTTATATTTATTCATATTCTATGGAAATTATTATCGAAGAACATCGAATATGCATCATAGGAAGAATTTTATTTGATCTGAGAGATATTTTGTTTTCGAAAAATGCAAGGGTGATGGATTATAGAAAGAGAAAATAGTCTATCCAATTAGAATATCAAACATACTTTGAAATGAATGTCTGGTAGACTACGAGCAGAAAACAACTACTTTCCTGGTAAATACCACGCAGTACATTGAATTATATCTACTCGTAGTCCATGCAACGATTCACACTGTGAATGCAGATTGCAAATGTTTCTTTCTTCCTAAGACGTGACAAATTCACTTCGAGACAGGCACGCTCAACAACCTACAGACCGGTTTCGGGCTTATTGGCCCTCATCAGTGCAGGGTTGTTATCCGAGTAGAGACCGTAAGATCTCCACTCGAAGCGTTGCCTGTCCCAATGCATTTTCGTCGCGTCTATTTGACCGCACCGAGTCGCGTTCCAAGAGATAATTGGAAGTGGCGAAGTGGCAGAAGACATGTCTACCAGACATTCATTTCAAACTATGTTTGATATTCTAATTGGATAGACTATTTTCTCTTTCTAAAATTTTTGTCCAATTTATGGCTTTTCCATTTTTTATTTATTAGCTCAGTCGAGCTCTCAGCCACTTTCAAGTTCTGTAACTTGGGAGATTTATTTCTGTAGTGTTTCTTTCTTCTGCCGCATGGTGTCGCCACTTCCAATTGTCTCGTGGAACGCGGCTCAGTCGGTCAAATAGACGCGACGAAGATGCATTGGGACAGGCAACGCTTCGAGTGGAGATCTTATGGTCTCTACTCGGATAACTACCCTGCACTGATGAGGGCCAATAAGCCCGAAACGGGTCTGTAGGTTTTTAAGCGTGCCTGTCTCGATGTGAATTTGTCACATCTTAGGAAGAAAGAACCATTAGCGATCTGCATTCACAGTGTGAATATTTGCATGGACTACGAGCAGATATAATTCAATGTTGTGCGTTGTATTTACCAGGATAGTAGTTGTTTTCTGCTCGTAGTCTACCAGACATTCATTTCAAACTATGTTTGACATTCTAAAATTGGATAGACTATTTTCTCTTTCTGAAATTTTTGTCCAATTTATGGCTTTTCCATTTTTCAGTGATGGATCAGTAGCAACAAATTGTGATGAGACATGTGTTTGAGATAATTTATTATTTTGCGGACATTTATTATTTATGCTATATTTTTGATTGAAGCAGTTGTGAAATAAAAGAAGAATCATTTGAAATACAGCAGTGATGAAGTGATCGAAGTTTCATGCATCTATTGAACAAAATGTTTCGAGTTCAATTGAATTTCGAATATTGTTTCTGAAGTCGATTGTAATATGCTGAATTATTTTCAATATCACCTATTGTATTACTATGTGCTTTTCGGAAGGACGCCAATTTTCTCGAATGTATGTGCAACAACCGAACTTTTCTCCCTTCATATAACTGATTGTTTACCCAATCTGTGATATCTGAACAATGACACAAATACTTACGAGCCGCTACTGCCGTTGTATACGGGAAGAGTATTATTTGTTGGTCGAGAACGGATTCCAAAGACAAACGACTGCGTTTATGGTTTGCTTTGCTGCATTCCACGATATCTGTTTCTGGATATCGAGGAAACTTTCTCGGTTGAATGTGGGCTGAATGGTCAATGAAAATCCTCTCATATTCCATTTTGAATATTGTGATTTCAACAAAGGAGACTCAATAAAGTGTCCTTATCTCTAGCCTGCTCTAATTCTCATGAAATCCTTTGAAATAATCATTTATTGTTCAAAGCACGGTGAAACCTTTATTCTCATTTTATGGAAAATGATGATTGATAGCAACTCAGCAATAGGTAGCAAGTATATCAAAGTCAGTACCCCAAATACTATTATTGTGAATTAATATTCAAGAAAGAATTCAACCCACGTGATTTTGAATTCTGAAATGAGATACCGCAATGTGGAGTGAAGTCAGCGATTGTGCAATACTCTTTTGTTGTACTTATCTCAAGGAAAATATGAAAATAGGAATATCATATCATTCCCTAATAGCACAAATGTTTTCCCAAAATATTCCGGAAATGTCCCCTTGCGACAATAGAAATGTTCCGGGAATGTCGCGTAAAGTCGCATTATATTCCGGGGACATTCCCGGTAAATCCGTTGTGGACAAATTGTACGCTCCAGGAATGTTCCATTGGAACATTCTCGGAACGTCATTGGGGAACATATTTGGGACAAATATATTTTTTGCTTACTTCATAGTAGGTACTGACTTTTCCAAGAAGTGAAACACGACGTTACTATTTGCAAATTTATTGATACATAATAATACTAATGATACAGATAATTCAGTGAAACTGGCATGAACTGTGTTGACATAAAACAATTTTCAGCTAGCCCTGGTGTTTCTCAACTTCAATCATATTCAAACCTCTGGATTATCTCTGAATGTAGATGATATATTCTTCAAAGTTCACTGAAAAACAAACACATATTTCAGGCTGAATTTAAGATTCAAAAATTGTAATACTCACTGTTCACAATAACTTGCTGTGGCTCCTCAAAGGTTGGAGGAAAGTTTATGTTCAACTGGATTCACTCTGCAACTTCGTTGCTAAAGGTACTCCATCTTCCACACATAGTTTTATCACAAATTTTCACAAAGGCTGGTTATTTTGCTCAATATTCCTCTGAGATTCAACTGAAAAACACATAAGAACAAAATAATATTTGAAACTTACGACTTGCTTTCTAGGTACAACTCATAGAATTTGAGTCAATATCTGTTTAGCAGGAATTATAGGATAATACTTACAAGTTGAAGGCCACTCAGTCAGGTAAAAAGATTAGAATGCTTCACAACATCACAACAGGAACTTGTTCTTCTGCTTCAACAAGTAGGTTAATGGATCTGATCCACAAGAGTACCAGAACAGATTCAAAATATTTCCACCATGTTCAAAATATACAGGAAAATCATTGCTGAAATAATATATCACATGAGTGAATTGGATGATTTCTTCAATATATACCTACTTTTATTTCCAGCCATACCCGGTTTTGGTTAAGTTAGGCTGGAATGAAGTTCATCAAACCATCATGATTATTATAAAAAATCTGAAGTAAACAATGGTAATATATCGAGCAAAATTCACAATACTGGATCCTTCCTTCCTTCCTACTTCAATATGGGCTCAACCGTTTCGGTTATTTACCCAGGTACTTCGTATAGGGATGAGGCTGCACCTAAGATGCGTCTGGAATTATATCCATCACCTCCTCCCTGTTGTGGTTTATATAATTTATCTATATTTTCTTCTTCTATTGGCTTATGCTTCTGACTCCTTTCGGTGCCAATTTTTCGATACTATTTTGACCCCTTCATTCGACAAATCCGTTGTCATCCGGCCTGGATACCGGCGTAGAAATGATGGAACCAGTTTTTTTCGATAAAAGTAAGGTCCCTTTATACGACAAATCCGTTGTCATCCGGCCTGGTTACCGGCGTAGAGACACAGGAACCTGTTGTTTTTCTCTAATATTCACTTAGTTCAACATTTGTGGTTGTATTTTCATTAATTTGCACGTTTCAGTAGACGTTCACAACATTAACTTGACTTCCAACCTCGAGGACGCCGCCTGTCCTCTACCATGCACAATACTGGATATAATATAACAATAAAGAATGTAAATAGTGAAGATCATAATCGCTTGTCAGTTGTCACTTTGTCAGTCACTATTCAACTATTGTAGAAGTTGGCCAGTTTCCTATTCTGAACGTAATCCTTTCAACTGACGTCACCGCGTTGCCATCTTAGTGTTTATGCAAATAATGATACATAAATGATATAAAATGATGATGAAAAAAAAAGGCAATGATACTATGTTCGATTCGATATCAGCGGATTTTGTTTGAACAACTCATCAAAATGTTGAAATTTGAATTTCGTTAAAAAATTTCAAACTGTTTTAATGTAACGAAAATAATCGAATTGAGTCATAAACCCAGTATATGATTTCTATGCATAAACCCAATACAAAAATCTTCAATCGATTTATTGGGGAATAATCAACTTGACAATCTAGGACAAGAAAAATATGTTTCCGGAATGATTCTGCGTGTATGTTCCGGGAGCATCCTCTGTGGAATGTTCCGTGCATATCCCATAGAAGGCCGGGACATTGCGACTTATATGGGACATTAATCGTACGTTCCGGGAACAATGTGTGCTATTAGGGTTATAGGTACCTATTTATAGAAATGATTCAATGGAGCAAAAAAATAAGAAAAAAGTATGATTGAGAGGTCATATTCACAATATTCATAAAACGAATGGGCGATTCTTGTATATAGAAAATAGAATATTGTTAATTTCCAGCAATGAAAAAGAGGATCAGCGAAAATAAATTCGTGGTGACATTTCATAACTGGTATAAAATATAGAGGTTGATATGAACAAATCAACATACAGAGAACGGACCTCAACTGGGAAGGGATGCATCAGTGTGGTATAGGTATTGATGTATCCAAGATGGAAGAAAGGGCTGGAGTTACTGGGCCAAATTTCAGGCTCTCAAAATCCTTTGGTAACACCCCAACCATCTTTCAAGCAGAGGTACATGCTATAGAGATATGTGCCCAAGAGTGCCTCGAAACGGACACTCGAAGGGCAAAAATCTATATTCAGATAGCCAAGCAGCACTGAGAGCTCTGAAGTCTACAGTTGTGAGAAAGGTGGAAAGATATGGTGAAACGACTCTTCAATTGTTTTCCATACACACCGGTGATATTTCACTAATCGTTCGTATTAATATCGCATTTGATGTCAATATCGAAAATTCAGTTCTCTATCAATATCCGTATTCTATGGTTTCGTATTCAAGTGACAGTGACAGATCGTTCATAATTGTGGTTTCGGTTTGAAATATGAATATTGTTCGATTATTCAATCATGATATTGATTGAACAAATCACACAAAATCATATTGTGAAAATTAATTTCATCATGCGGAGTCAGCAGACGTGGCGCCATCCATATGAAGTCGTGGAAGTATTACTAGTGTTTGAAACTATGATTGATATTCAAAAAAATCAAGTAGGCAGAAGTCTACAACTATTTCTAGTGCCTTTTTATGTAAACAATCCCTGAGACAGCTGGCAGCGAACAACCAGGTCACTTTGATGTGGGTGCCAGGTCATAAGGGAGTTAAAGGCAACGAGGAAGCGGACTGCCTTGCCAAAGAAGGGGCAAATACACAATTCCTCGCCCCAGAACCTTTCTGTGGACTCTCCAAGACTCACTTGAGAGAATGGTTCCGACGCTGGGAAGCAGATTAAATTAAATCTCACTGGAATGAAGTGTCAGGACACAGACGAAAAATACTCCTCACCTGACACTGCCCTCTGAGGTATTACCTCAAAGATATGGGCAAAACGGAGAGTGATAGTTGCCGCTACTGCGAGAACTTCGCTGAAACTGCAGAACATTTGCTTTGCGAATGCCCAGCACTCTTCTGCAAGGAGCTCAAGTTCCTGGAAGGGGCCTTCTTAGAGCCTTCCGATGTCTGGATTCTAGGTCCAAGGAAGGAAACTGTTGCAACTTTGCACGAAATCTCGGAATCTCGGTCCACGAAAAGATTAAGGGTTGTGCACAGAAGATCCAATAGGTGTGCTTGAGAGGCTGCACAGCCTTAACGACCCCCCCTATAATCTACAATCCCAGCCTTCTTCAACATATGAATACAGACGATTATAATGAAGTTTCAAACATCTTTTGGAATAAAATTCGGTATAGGTTAGTTGCATACAATTAGATGACCATACATGAAGAAATTTTGATACCTCATAGATTCAAAATACAGTCATAAAAAGTTCTTGGGATTCCACCCTTAGAAAGTAGTATAGCTCAGTAGTCGGAGCAATAAAAGGGACTCTACCAAAAAATAATTCAAGGAGAATTTCTTGTATATAACGCGGTATTGAATACAAATTGGTACAACCGGCTTCCCACGGCTCCACGAAAAAGCGCGCATCAGAAATTTGTGCGGATGTGATGAAGAGTAGGTACTTAGGTACATTCGTCAGAGCCGCCGCATCGAAACAATCAACTTCACAGGAAAAATTAATGAAACATAAATTGTGGAGAATTTTGTCCTTTTAATTTTTAAATAGGTGGATATTTTTCCTAAAACACACGGGTACCAACATATTTGGCAAAAATCTATTTTTCAACAAAACACGATTTTTTTTCAACAGGTCGCAAAATTGATATGTTGTTTTTTATACTCAACCTTACACCATGCACCAGAAATTAAAACTCCTCGAATTAGTCTAAGGTAAAAAGTACCTGACACTGGGCTATTAGGAATATTAGACCGAATTTACAGTTCTTGTTTAGGTCGATGGAAATAAAATAGATCCAATGGATGTCAATTTTACTCTTAAAATTCCATTCCTATATTCACTTCCTTCGAATGTCAGTTAAAACTTCGGATTGTGGCCTCTTTGTGGTTTCGATTTTGATATTCATTCATCAAGTGGCGACTTGGAGACTGTGGCTTATGAATATACAACAAAAATGAAGGAATATCCCAACATCCACGAAAATATTGAAAAAAACAAATATCTGAAGAACTTGTGGAACTGAAATGTCGCTTTAGTGACATGGGAAGTTGGTGAGGCAGAACGGTTATGATTCTGAACGATAAGGAAGA
This sequence comes from Chrysomela aeneicollis, assembly GCA_029955515.1. Classification (NCBI taxonomy): domain Eukaryota; kingdom Metazoa; phylum Arthropoda; class Insecta; order Coleoptera; family Chrysomelidae; genus Chrysomela; species Chrysomela aeneicollis. The sequence goes on along the minus strand of JARUHQ010000018.1, from coordinate 2,723,950 downwards.
ATTTATTGGGCCTCTACTTCGATTATAATGTGAATGATTTCTAAATTACCTAACACTATTAGTCGTAACATGACACAATGATTACTTGTTTACACAGTAATGGAATGACAAGTTTCAAGAATAGTTTTATCGAAATGATTATATCTGTTATATATATTCTAATCTGAAGTAATATTGTTGAGGTCAATAATCACAGAATCTATCAAATTAATCGTACTCATTTGAAGATACCCAAGAAGTAATGTGAAATGAAAAAATAAACGCTTCCGAAACAGCAACCACATATAATTGAAGATAATATAGCCGTTAAAAAATCTTCTTAATCTATCATCAAACAAAAAATACAAAAATGAGAAAGCCATGAATTGGACGAAAAATTGAAAAGGAACATAGTCTATCCAATGAACATATCCAACATAGTTTGAAGTTGATTGTCAGGTAAACTACGAGCAGAAAACAACTACTTTCCTGGAAAATACCACGCAACACTACGAGCTGTTATAATTCAATGTTCTGCATAGTATTTTATATTTTCATATTATATTTTATGTCGTTTTATATATCAGTTCCGATTAAACGGGTTCCATATATAACAGGATTTATCTTCTCGTTTCTATTATGATATCAAATAGCTCATTGTATTGAAAAAGTGAGGATGTCGATGAATGGAAACTACTAGAATTACGATTGGTTAGGAAGCTCCATTCAGAGTACCTAATAACAATAATTGTGATATTTTATTCGAGATATAATTCAATCGCTATCCTGAAAGTTTGAAGAACACCTAATAAAGATATTCTTTTCGTAACTCCACGAACAAACATAAAATTCCGGATCTGAAAGGAGATTGAGAATTCGTCCACCATTTTCTAGTATCTTTCATTTTATTTATTTTCAGTCATAAAAGAGTACATTACAGTAGGGTCACAATTCACAATACAGTTCACTAATGTGTCAATGGTCGATATGCAAATAAGGTGTGAATATAAAAATAAAAGTCAACATATAAAATAAAAACATTTGACGTAGTACAATTAAGAATTAAAAATCACTTTAAAATTCTGATAGGGAATAGTATAGGACTTGCTCGACAGAAGATGTTTCAAGTCTATTTCAGATTCAAAATAGTTCTTGTTTCTGAAAATGAAGCAAACAACTTCAAAGATATATATCGAAATCATTGTTGAAATTGACAAGGTTTTGAAGTAATCCCTACATGAGTCCAATGGTCCAATTTTACTCAAAATACAAACAGCTCTTTTCTGTACAATGAAAATATGAAAAGCTTCTGTAGAGTTTTCCCAGTACATTATACCATACTTCAGATTTGAATGGAAACAGCTGAAATAAAGACTTTCAACAATACTTTTGCTACATTGTTGAGAAGATTTGCAGAGTCCATAACAAATTCCTGCAAGTTTTGATGATAAAGCATTTATGTGTTTGTTCCATTTCAAATTACATTGCATGTGTACGACCCAGAAGCTAAGTGGAATCAGAACATGTGGTATGGTGCATTTAAAACTATTTCCTCATTACTTTCCATCTGAATCCTAGCATTTTCGAAAATGTAACGACCACCCTGTATATCGTTCAATGCTCGGATAATATTAACTAAGGGTCTGAACAGCCTCATTGGCGTAAAGATAAGACGAGAAATTGCAAAATCAGCATTGGAGCCTGAACGGCTTAGGGTTGAAAAAAGAAAAAGGAAGTTGGACAGCAAGAGAGTGCCGGTAGACTCTGAACGGGACAGTGGCGTACAGTATAATTTAGGAACGATGTGAAAAGTACTTCGAAATTAGAGTTTTAAATTTTATTCTCTATTCGTTTGGATATTCGGAACCAATAATCGATGTCATATTAATAGCTTAACGTAATTTTTGAACCGAAAGTTCATGTGAGTGAGTGCTTTTCAAGACACCAACTGAGTCCAGAAAGAAAGCAGTCTTGATGGGTGAGATTCAACCAAAAACTATTGTTTAATGTTTGGAATGAGGGAACAGATCGCGATTATAATTTGAGGAATTTATTTTAGTCAAATTCAACCCCCTAGTTTAACTTATTCATGTTGACAGTTTGAATCGATAATAATTACATTTTTTTGTTCGTTTCTTTTGTAACATTTTTTTATCGCAATACATATATATTTCCGTAAACCTATTCGTCGCGTTCAATTCTTATACCTGGAAAATGTATCCTTAGATTCCAAAAACATATTCGCTTCACAGGGGTAGGGCTACGAACCTAGCTTCCGGGACCAGTGGCCTATTTCCTATTCCGTACTAGCGCGGACAATCGCTAGGTGGCAGCTCTACAAACATCAGTGGAAATGTATATTTGACTTGAAGGGTTGTCCTAAAGTCGGTCTGTCGTTGCATGTGAGGAGGGGTAGACTGACAAGTGGTCAGTAGTCCAGCGGCGCAGAAGGACGACTACGAGGGTTGTTGCGGAAGTTTCTTCGTTGTCTCGAAAACAGCAGGCTGACAAGTTGTCAGTATAGTACAAGGAGCCGGTTACTATTTTGCGCAATCCAATATTTTGTTTATTGGTCCGGTTCTTTACAAAAACTACTCTTACACTTTTATCGCTGTTGAGGCACAGACTATTTTTCCACTCCATTCACAGATATTGCATTAAACATGTTGCGCTTGATGTCTGGCATCATCAATATTACTGTTTATGATCAGAGAATTTGTGTCTTCGACATAAGCAACAAGTCGAGTAGAGGGCTGCTTCTTTTGTTCTAACAGGTCGTTAACAAATATAAGGAATAATGTTGGTTCCAGAATGGACCCTGGAGTAACTTCAATATTCACTTGTTTCAGGTCAGAAGTAGAACTATTACATTTTACTCGATGATACATATCTCCTAGGTAGGAGCCAAACCATTCAAGTGCAAGACCCCTGACACTGTATCTCTGCAATGTATGGAAGATAATTTCATTATCTACCCAGTCGAAAGCTTTGGAAAAATCTGTAAATGATCCTTGTGCCACATTTTTTCGTATCGAGAGCTCTACATAGTAACCTCATCAATAAATTCACACAGTGCTGTCAGTACTCTAACTTGTTCTTCAAGAAACCATGCTGACAATTCGAGAGTCTAGCATTATCTGTCAGAAATTTTAGAACCTTCTCATCCATTATAGCCTCAATAGTTTGCGAGTTGTTTTGTGTCACCTTTTGTTATCTCTTGTTGTTACCGAGTTACCTGTAATGATGCCCAATTTTGTCAATATATTTTATCGTCCAGAAAAACTAATGAATGAACTGTAACGAGTTCAATATCAGGTACCAACAAATCTTCACCACCACCTGTTCTTAATATTTATATGGGTCGCTAGGTCGTCTCGTATTGAAATATAAACAAATTTGATGTTCTCCGGCCGATATTTCCTTTATGGGTACCAAACTATATTCAAACTTAAGGGAGTGTTTGTAATAATATATTATGCTAGAAAATTCGAATTGGATGCATTTAGAATGGTAATTTCATCTACGAGATTATTAAGAACAATCATATATTATATTTTAATGAATGAAGTATGATATCGGTCATAGGATATAAAGATTTTGTAAATACGAGGCACAATACGATGACTATAGTATGATTGAAGGGAGGATCATTCGAGGAGAGGAAATTAGGAAACCAATAGAAACGTTAGTTTTGTTTACACTTCAAATTAGCTCATGTATAATTTATGGGCATGAGATCTGCAGCCGTAAAACCTAATTATCCCAGTAACTTTCCACGAACTAATATTTATATTAACTTGAACGGAGAGTAATTGAAAAAGCGCAAAAATATGAGATTTATATCTGAAATAGTTTATATTAAATGTTTTTGACATGACCATGTTATGAATTTTACTAACATAGAAATCGCTTGACCCGTCTTTTTGTCAAATCCCAAAGCCCAGTGAAGTGGTTTATATTTATTCCAGGACTATAAAGTAAATGAAGGATACAATATTCTGATAGCCACACCAAACCAAAAAGTAGGAAATTAAAAACATTTACAGGTGATCTAAGATACTGAACATAAATCAGTTATATAATACAAATGGAACTCTTATCATCTATATCCCTAAAATGTGCATAAAATGATTATGCAGATTTAATACCTACCATATATACCTAAATCATGTATCACTATTTGTTCTACCAAATATTTCTGATGCAAATGTTCATATCAATAATTATGAAGCAATGCCAATATATGCTATTCTATGTACCTAGTGTTATATACTAGAAAGCCAAACTATCATAGATCATGCACTATTTAATGAAGCTTGTATATTCAAGGGTAAAATGTACACAAGAACTACTTGAATGCTCATTCAGCAATTTTCGGAAAGCGATAAGCTAATTGGGGTTGACTTATCTGTTTGGGGAGGTGGTGGCCTACCCTCCCTTGTACATCCAACTGTGATGAATTGTTCAAAGGTGAGAACTTCAATCCCACGGTCTGGTTCAGCTATAGGTTTTTCCAATCAGAATCAGCTCAATTCAAATCACACGGCAGATCTTTCCTCGGGTAGAGAATGGTCATCAATCATTTTCATGAAGTTGAGCGAGACAATGAGTATCAGAAAAAGAAAAGAAGACCTTAAACGATGACTGAGGGTTAGAAAACATGTAATATTTCTTCAGTCTGATGTCTGAACCAAAAGTCTGGGGATTAACTGACTTGGATGAACTTCACAATCTAAAAGAAAATAATATGAACATACCTTGGTTGGAAGATGGCCTCAAAGTAGCTCCATATGAGTATGTTTATCAAGAAAATGCAGTTTTGGTATATTTTGAGAAATGAATCTTTATTGCTGTATTAGTTCACTGAACACCAAATACAGTTTATTTCCTCACTTTTACCAAAATTGCTGGAGAAATCCGCTTAAGCGTTTTTCCATTACTTCATTCACATGAAAAAAAAACAGACATGGAAGTTGTACCCCTTTTTCCTGAAATATTGACATGCTGTTCGCATTCAGTTCGCACGGAACAGGTTGTACGGGATTTGCACATAACGTGCACCGCAATGGTACTGTACTGATGTCGACCTTGAGATACGATGAGCCAGAGGTATTTGTTCTCCGGACAGCCCTGGGAAGTGAACGTTAATACCTAACCAGTTAACGGCTATGGTATGACGAGCAAGAGGTACTTGGTCGGATAGCCCAAAATGGATAATAAATCTTCAAGAAGAATATGATGATGGGTGAAATTATAACCTAATTCCTACTTTGATTTATTATCAAAACAATTATATTTATAATACCCAAATAAACGATCCGAACAGACTCCCGATTTCAATCCGTTTCGAAAGCTAGAACTACTATGAAGAAACCTAGGAAATGTTTACCCTGTTATGGTTTCCATGGGAAAATTGTCCAGGATGAGAAGATTGAAGGTACACTTTCAAAGAATATCAGTTCAAATAAAGGCCACTTTAGATATTCCGAAATCAACCCGTAACAACCATACTTTTGAAATGATTTACATTTGGCAAAATCGACATGAACCCGAGCATGAACCACTACTTAGAGTAATTACCGGGGATGGGAGGTTCCTACAATTTTCTCATGAAAAGTCCCTATGAATTCTCTGAAACTAGAATAAGAAGTCAGAGCAGTTCCAAGATCCAACAGTTAAGCTCTCAACTCCAGACAATGTTCCTCAGTTCGACATCTCAGTGCCACCCTCGTAAAGTGTGTTACAAGTGAACTTGAATTTGCAGATCAGTGAAAGATTACCATCAGACAGTTCGGTTTTCGTCCGGTAAATAATAGTCATCTTGCTGTGCCGGTATTCAGTTCAATTCACGTGAGTTCTATAGTTCAGGAAAATATCTCGAAAGTAACTATGATTGTAATCAAACACCAAACATGTAGGAAATCTATTTATATTTGCCAACTCTGCCTGTCTTATTGATTCGAATGCTAAATAGATATTTGTACTCTGAGATAAGTGTATTTATGTCTACACCCACTATTCTTTCTCCTGCTTAAATATTCACGAACCCAGTTAAGAGCAGGGATTCAGCAGTGCTGCTGGAATTTCCGATAGATGTCCATAGTGTGAACATATCATAAAAAAAATTCAGAATCGAGAAAGTACTACAGATTCCTTTATAACCATTAATCTTCGTTAGTCATAGCAGATTTCAACAGATGTCAATCGAACAGGCCAATCATTTTTTGTACAATGATCCATCTACTCTTTTCCATAGCGCAAATTTTCTTACACTGTGCTGTGTGTTATACCTTTTATTGTGTTGGTATATAAATTTGCCTTGAATTTCATTTCAGACTTGACAGAAATAATCAAAATTCAACAAGATTGAAGTACTCACCTTCAAAAGTATTCTTTGAGTGAATACTCATCAATAAACCAAGAATACCTATGAAGCATCTATAAAGTATAAACGCTCGATCAAAGAAACTTCAGCCACAGTTTAATGCTCATAAACTGTGCTTTAGCGTTCAAAATTCAAATACCACATAGTGTGAACATCAATTATGTGTCTATGACAGTCTGTATGTCATGTCCATGTCATGTCTATATTATTCCAATCTGAAATCAAACTAATCAATTTCCATTTGAATGAACTAGCTGAGTTTTTATGCACTCAGTATATTTCTGTCTCTCTTTCAGAAATCTAACAAAAGGAGGAAGGTATACACTGAGTGCGCACCCAAGAGTCCCAGACAAGAGACAACTCACATTGACCTTGAATTGCATGTTGAAATTTGAATAGACCGAAAAGTCTGTTTCCAAACATAATAAATTTGCATGTTACTGCCTTCTAATGATTAATCGTGAATATTTAACGTATTCAAAATCATTTACGAAAAAATGGATGTTCGTTTTATCTTTGAAAAATTAGACAGGTAACAGGTATTAACCATTGATAGTTTTCAATAAATGTCAAATAAACAAATAAATCAAAGTGAAGTGAGGTTTTTCTATATTGGGTATTTTAATTTCTATATCAATGGTGATGTGTGAAATAAAATGTGTATAAATCAAGATATGAGTACTAGTTATATTAAAGGTATTATTATATCATTATTTGTTGTAGATTGAGGAAATATTGATGCTGTAGAGATGTATCTTTCCATCATAGTGTTGCCTTTGAAATCTGTAAATAATCTGAAAGCTTACCTGGGAATTTATACCAGCATCATAAAATAATGAAAGAAGTTCGAAACAACTTTGGGATCTGTCACTAGGCAATAACTACATTGCTAAGTGCTCAACAAGAAGCTAAAATGTATTTTCTTCAGAAATAAAATGACTTACATGACAGTTTTTCATTAGAACATATTGATAATGTGATGTTGATTTATATTCACTTCATTTTATATTATAATATATGTAATTTTACATTTGTGTTACTGATTTCTTTTCAGATGTTGAGGATGCATTTTCTTTATCACTCCTAGTATACAAGCTTTCAATTTGTACATTATAGTATGCGAATATTGCTAGAGCTGCCATATGATGGCCAAGAATATATCCTCTTGAACAGGAACTCATTCAATCACTACTGGTGAAGTTGATTTACAACAAATATTTCAAAACCTTCAATTTATCTTATATACTATTATATATTTTAGCTCACCTCTACTTCATGTTTTATTATGAATATTAGCATGGATCAACGATCAACCTCATTAAAATCTTGAGACCAGCATCAAATACAATGATCTAATGATGAAATACCATGTTCTCACCATGGCCTTTTCACCCCTGGATACCAGTTTCTCATCGTCTTTGAAGAAATACATTATTGCAGATAACTTATTTTTCACTCATTATCATCAGTATACTGATATATTGATAAAAATATCAGGACCCCGAAAGTAAACACTGAAATAACATTACCTCAAAAAATTTCAACATAATTCAAATCTTTTAGCGTTTCACATCTGTTTCTATTTTTCTAATAGGAACTACTATGTTCTATTTTCCATAAATTGTATCGAAATATGTTACTTTTCCCATTTTTCCACTATAAAATGAGATAATCGAGTTCAAAAAATGTCTATGGAGACTGAACTGAGTAAACATGGAAAACTAAGTTGTTTGGAAACAATTGAAGCAAATTAGGAGTACCAACATAGATTTGACGTCTTATTTGTCGTTGCAGAACACTGCACTCAACTGTAGTTTATCATGTCATTCACCGATCCGTCATTCCGCCATCTACGAGCCAAGGGCTGAACTATTATAGTACTAGTTTTTGACGTGTTCACGTATTTTTTACATAATAAATCTGTTTTGCTCATATCTCTGGAATTATTACATTATGAAACTTAATATTCAGGCAGGACATAGCCCAATATGTAAGGTAGGAGAGGATAAAATATTGTCACATTCTGTGACGAAAAATTTTCAATGTTTACATTTTTCGATCGTCGATATATCTCTTCAACTAACGAGTTACGATTCCAAAAATTGTCCTAACTTCGGTTGAACTTCCTTCTTCACGAATATATAATAGTTTTTGCGATTGGACTCATCGTTTGGCAGAAAAGTATCAACAAAAAAAGGTCTGTTTGACGGTTCTTGTGAAACGCCCCCCTTGAAGAAGTTATATTATTACCACCCTGTATAGTCCAACTTGAATAAAGCAGGGTGTCATAACATACCCCATACATACATAGAAATTTATCCACCCTCTAAATTGGTGACATCAGATCTTTATGTCAAATCGAAAATACCTGAATAAAATGACAGGTACAGAAGTTCCTATTAATTCCTCGTTTCCTGGTGGAATTGCTGAATATAAAAGAAGATAATTGCCGATCAGACAGTCTCATCACAATTGCGGCTGCAGAATAGACACACGAATCAATTCAACGACGGTGTCTAATATCCCGCTAAGCCGTTATCAGAGTCGTGTCTTCAGCTAATTACCGACATGATTACGAGCCAGCCGGTCCATAACTCAGGGAGTCAGGATCCGGACCACTTCTCCTGGATAAGCGTATCCATTCAACCCTTCGCTGACGACTTAAACGCGCCCCTCGCCGTTATGAATGCCCCTACAAACGATCCACCGGCATAATGGACCATAATTCAAGCCCTCCACGGTCACACCTCGCTTCGCCACCTGAAAATTTAATTTGGCCTGCATTAATTACTCTCATCGCGGCTGTTTCTCAGGAACAGTAGTACCCACTTCCTGCGCATACTTGGTGCAAATGCGACGTCAGCCTATTTGTATACGCCGGGCTTTATGTTTAATGAAGTATGAAGGATCAGGAAGGTGATGTGAAACATGGGGATGTTGCGGAGGTATTGCCAGTGGTAATATCACAAGTGGATGAACATGAGTTGAAATGTGTCAAACAGATTTTCAGAAACTATTTTGTCAGAGAATATATACGGGCAAGACACTGAAATTATTCGTGTGGGAACAATTCTCACACTATGATATTTCTGTGATTTGTAAATAGAAAATCAGATATTGGGTCTTCTGAGAAAATCGAAGTTTCTCTTTAATATCCATCATGGACGAAATATTTTCGGTCGAGTTGTTTAGTTTAATTGTCACTATATAACCCATCAGCAGATGTCAACGCATTTAGAGGAAATGTACCTTTCACGAACGAAGATCCCTGATCGTATTTTGAACCTATAAACTAACAAGAAATTATCCTTCTTCACCAGCAGGGATGATTTTTTGTTGTTAACAGTTGAATTTTTTGTGTAAAGGTATCGTAACCACAATGAAATCAGATCGTGTATATGGTGTTCATGGAAAGAATGACGAATTTTGAGTGGATTTGGTTGGGTTAGGTTCTAGTAGTAGGGAGAGAGGCCGAATGGGAATTCACTCGAGAGTCGTGGGGACCTACAAGAGTCTCGGGACCGGCACTTTAGCAAACATGGAACGAGGAGCGGTGGAATTATTTGATGAGACTGCTATGTTGGTCCGGATCACTATTTTCAGTTAATTTTTAGAAAAAAAGAACAAATGATTATTTGAATCAACGCGCTGTCGCGCTATATTATTAAATGAGACTGGCTGAACCAAACAAACTAACCTAGGATGGTCTAAGAATCTAGGTATCAGTGAGGGTCCGGATCACTATTTTCGGTGTATTTTTGAGGGAGGAACAACTGATTGATGATTTATGGATTTAATTCAAGGCGCTGTCGCGCTATATTATTTAATGAGCTAACCAAACTAACCTATTGGTGAGAGTCATGATTATACTATTTTCAGTAAAATTCTGAAGAAGAAACAATGAGTGATTGATTGATAAGTGATAAAAAAAGAACTTGTTCAACGGAATCCAACCCGCGACGCCTGTTGTTTTTGTTTTTAAGCTCTTTATTAGTATAATAATTATACAGGGTGAACAACTAAGAACGGCTCTCGGCCATATCTCAGCTACGGATAAAGATACAACTTTGAAAAAAAAATTATCTTGAGAAAAGTGACCCTAAAAAATAACTGGAAAATATTTTTAAGTTTCTAAGATAACCGCTAGGTGGCGTAACGGCTATGAGTGAAGAGAAAATTGAATTTTTCTCCGTATCTAGTATCAACAAGGTATTTCGAAAATATATGCAGATGGATCCTTGATAAATTCCTGGTTTTTTTTGTTTCACACTTTTTGTCCCATCTCAAAAAATAAAGTGGTGGGGGAACGTCAAATTATGTTTTTTCTAAACGTCTGTATCTCTGGTCATCTTCAACAGAATTCAATAATCTTGAGCTCGTTGAAAAGGCCTCTTCCTGGTCTATCGACTGTGATTTGAATTGGTTTTATATTCATATAACCGTTGCCGCTAGAGGGCGTGATCTAGAGTATCAATGGATATCGTGATTTTAAACAGAAAAATTAAATGTAATGGTATGCTTAGTATTACTTGATAAAATAGAGAAACTAGATCTCAACAGACCAACGAAAACCGCAACATGATAGCTTTTTGCTAACGGAAGATATTAACGATCAAAGTTGGAAAAATGATTTATTGCATGAAGACAAAAATAGCAATCCATGGAATTATAATAATATGTCTCCTATATGTCAAAAAGTATTCATATTGTTGCAATTGTGTTGATTATTCATCTACTTTACTTATCTCTTTCGATCTTTGAATCAGAAAATTATGATTCTCACAAATGAAGAAGCATTTGATATGTTGGCAATTTATTTCGAATGCATGAAAAATGCAACTGTTGCTAGTAGAGTGTACGCGGCGGAGTACCCAAATAGACGACATCCCGGAAGAAGAGTGTTTTTTCGAATAGCACAGCGTCTTCGGACCACAGGAAATGTGCATCTTCTTGTATATCGAAGACGTCGTAGAGTTCGAACGGAGGAACAAATAATAAATGTCGTAGCTAATGTTAATTTCAACCCTCATATTAGCACACGAGCCATAGCAAGAGACTTGGGATTATGTCAAACCACCGTTCTGAATATTCTAAGAGAACACAGGTTAGGTTAAGTAATAGTTTATTGGTAACGAAAACCTAAGTTTTATATGTCCAAAAGCAAAGCATTACGAGAGTTGAATCTCTTGAAGTAATTGTCTTATTGCCCATAATTATTCAAATACTATTTTAGATTGCACCCATATCACATAGTCATACACCAAGAGTTGAAGGCTCGAGATTTCGATACCAGGCTGAACTATTGTAACTGGCTCTTGAATATGATAGAAGATGATCCTGAATTACTTATGCTTATGTGGTCAGATGAGGCTACATTTTGCAGTGATGGTAGTGTCAATCGCCATAATATACACTACTGGTCCGAAGTGAATCCCCACTGGATGCGGGAGGTCCAATCCAACATCAGGGTCGTTGGTCAGTGAATGTGTGGGTTGGAATTATAGGTGGACAAATAATTGGGCCATTTTTTTTAATAACACTCTCAATGGGGAGGGATATTTAGATTTTTTAATGCATGAATTGCCTCTTCTTTTAGAAGATGTACCACTGGCAATTCGTCGTGACATGTTTTTTCAACATGATGGGTGCCCGGCACATTACCATAGAGAAGTTCGGAATTTTTTAGACCTTACATATCCTGACAAGTGGATAGGACGTGGAAGTTTATTCAATTGGCCAGCCAGATCCCCAGACCTGACGTATTCAGACTTTTATTTGTGGGGAAGATTGAAATATCTTGTGTATGCCAACAGACCCACGACAAGGGATGACATGATGAAGCGAATTCGGCAAGCAATAATGAGTATTTCGGCAGCAGAAATTGAAACTTCTGTTCTATCTACTCGTCAGAGACTCATTTCTTGTATTGAAAATGACGGTGGACACTTTGAACATCTGAGGGGCCACTAATGACGTTCTTAGTAGTTCTTTGTTGTGATTTGTGTAATTTTTTATTGTTGATTTTGTTACATTGTTTACTGTTACATTGTTTATTTTGAATGCTTAGAGCAATAAATCATTTTTCCAACTTTGATCGTTGATATCTTCCGTTAGCAGAAAGCTATCATGTTGCGGTTTTCGTTGGTCTGTTGAGATCTAGTTTCTATATTTTATCAAGTAATACTAAGCATACCATTACATTTAATTTTTCTGTTTAAAATCACGATATCCATTGATACTCTAGATCACGCCCTCTAGCGGCAACGGTGATATGAATATAAAACCAATTCAAATCACAGTCGATAGACCAGGAAGAGGCCTTTTCAACGAGCTCAAGATTATTGAATCCTGTTGAAGATGACCAGAGATACAGACGTTTAGAAAAAACATAATTTGACGTTCCCCCACCACTTTATTTTTTGAGATGGGACAAAAAGTGTAAAACAAAAAAAACTAGGAATTTATCAAGGATCCATCTGCATATATTTTCGAAATACCTTGTTGATACTAGATACGGAGAAAAATTCAATTTTCTCTTCACTCATAGCCGTTACGCCACCTAGCGGTTATCTTAGAAACTTAAAAATATTTTCCAGTTATTTTTTAGGGTCACTTTTCTCAAGATAATTTTTTTTTCAAAGTTGTATCTTTATCCGTAGCTGAGATATGGCCGAGAGCCGTTCTTAGTTGTTCACCCTGTACATTAGGGTACATTGGACAATACGTATAATTAATTCATTTGTAAAAAATATGTACATTCATTGTATAAACACCTAGACAAAAAATACGTACGTCGTGTGCACCCAGGGCGATACCCTTGAGCGTCCAGCGACAGGACGGGCGCTCACCCGTAAAGCCAAACTTTCCCTTAACTATTTCGGCTTGTGTAAATCGTCAGATTTTTGAAATGCACACTTTTCTGCATGTAATTAACTAACCTTTTCAACGATTCAACGATCGATTTTTTTCACTATTCTGATCGTCTGCCCTACATGCGCGACTCTATATAGAGGGTTGCGATTTGGTGGAGGTGCATAACAGGGTGTAAGGTCACAGAGTACAGTAAGTTTACAGAGAAGGCACTTGACTGCGCGGGAATTATTCACCATGCGTCCTTGAAACTTTTACTACGTTTTCTGTGTACCAGGGTTCATATATGAAAGCTTTGGCTACTCAGGGCTAAACATTTCACCAGTGATTTTTTTTAGAAGAAAAAAGTAAAATTCAATTTCATATTCATTATTTCTGTTGACACTTTCATCATACCTTTCATGACCTTCGCTGCTAACTGGTCTGAAGTGAAAATAATGAAGAATTGGTTCCATAAAGGAGAAAACACATCTAACATATGAATGGAAATAACATAATTCATAATTTAGTGGATTATCTGGAATCTAGCTGTATTTTTTCTGGTAAGTACTTGTTTGATGCAATAGTTTGTTCATATAACTAGACATATTATGAATAATGTACACAAGTATTTAGATGCTTTTGATGTTTCCAATATGAATGTCTCAAAAGCTATCCAACCAAAACTTTTAAACTGTGCTTTCATCATTTGGAAACTGGTGTATTTTTTCAACTATTTGTTTCAGCATTGGTGGGCTATCAGCTTATGGGTGATGTCCAGTCCATTGGTTTAAAAGAAGCTGGTTCAAAAAATGAAACATTTCCAATCATTACACTTCCGGATTAGGCAACACAATTTCGAAGAATCTGACTTTCCTAATGAAACCTTTCCGTTGACCTCTGTTCAATTGAATAAAGTTATCAAATTTGACTAGTATTAATTCTTGAAGTACATATGTCAATATTTAATTTTTTTGGGTTTATTTACCGTTGCAACAATGTCTGCTGGGTTCAGGATATTAACATAAATTATCAAAGATTGAAGATTATAAATATTTGAAAATCTAACCTCACTATTTTGTGTTCATCATCTGACATAAATTCATTACGTTTTGTTGCTCGAATAAACTAGGCTTGCTATTGGTTGAAAATTCGTTCGTCCGTCAGAAAATCATCTGACATCGAATCAAAATTCGAAGCGTCGAACGCAGAAAAACGCTGTACTATGAAAAGAACTTCACAAGTCACTTGTTTGATCACATGACTGTATCAACCAATAGAAAGTTGCATCCAGGTCATTCATGCGTGGATGCGATTTTCCCACCACGCCTGTTCAAGGGAACTCGTAGTAATTTAACTATTTCATTCATAAATAGGGGGAGTGGAACATCTTGTTCAACCACTAATCTTTGGTAAGGTATCCCCCATATGTTAATCTGCCTCGCCCTAGTAAATTCCAAAATCCCCGCTTGGGCTCCCCTACTATAGGTACCTGATTTATCAATTGTCCTGGCCCATCAGGTGATGACCAATTGTCCGGCCTCCTATCGGTCCGCTCCTGCAGCAGTATATTCAGATATTCGACTAGAACTGCCAGCAATTTCCAAAAATTTCATCACTAATGAAATCAAAGTTTTCGGTTGTGTGACATGTATGCATATGGCTAATGAAAATTGTCTAGGAAAATTGGATTCACATTCAAAGAAATTGATATTCATCGGCTACGGCATTAAATGTTATAAATTTTATGTTATTGAACAGAAAACAGTCGTAGCAAGATTCGTTATTTTCGATAAAAACATGAATATAAAAGAGAAATCAAATCCAAAAGTATAATCAAGAGGTTCGGAAGAAAATATGGAAGGAACAGTGGTAGAAGCTATATTTTACGCGTAGAAAAAAAGATAGTTCCATTCGTTCATTTTTGGTATAAGAACAGTTTTTGTTTTGCATTTTCTCACCTTCATCTGGAATATGGCTCTGCAGTTTTGAGACATCATAGCAATTCCCTTAGTTTATTTCAAATTCAAAGGGCAGCTTTATACGTGTACCTGAATGAAAGATCAAAGACCACATTGCATACCTTAATTCAAAGGGAATGTGATTTCAACCTTTCCATGCATGTATTTCACATGGGAGAAGTTTCATGCATGATGAATGTAAAACTATAAAGTAATAATTACACCAGCGTAGATACGTCGAATTATTCAAGTTACGTAAATTGGTAACAAGAGCAGAACAATAGAGCAAACTCACAAATAATTGAAGTTAGCTAGATTGCCTTTAATATCCAAGAACTCCACTTTCCGGATCTCTGAATTGGATGGAGAATCAAATAGGTATGTAAACATACTAAATATACATCATGTTGAGCATATACGACTTCCATGATCTTAAAATTCTACTATCACTCAACTGTTATAGAGATCTGATACACTGATGAGGGCCAATAAGCTCGAAACCGATCCGATGTTCTTTGTGAATTTCGCCATGAAAGCTGTTATTTTCTGTCAATTGTCAATCCGTCACTAAAACTGTGTTTCGAATTGTGAATCGTTATGTTAAGACGTAAAATGTCTTTATTTAATCATGTTTGTGACTCAACTGTTAGATGAAAATTACTGGAATTGTTGAGAGTTTGTAATCAGATTCACTCGAAGAGAAGATGATCAAGACAAGCAGGGACAAACAAGGACATTATCAAAACATCATGAACATTATCGAGGAGATTTCGATACCGCTGACATATACTTGTCTCTATAGAGGTCAAGCTAAGGATACCTGAAGAACTTTTGTCTAAACAGAATGATCCATCGAACAGTGAAGTTGTGAAACTTCATTACCGAGGAGAATGATGCTTATGCTTTATTTTTGAGAAAAATTCCAAGACCTATTTTATGTTTTAGTATCCTAATACAGTCTTGAACAATGTTTCATAAACATTCATAGGTTTTTCTTTCGTGCAGTGGAGATATAAAATAACAACAAAATGAAAAATTCTGGTCTTTATCAGTTAATTTCTTGTGTAAGATATAACCGTCTGAAGACATTCAGGCTTCTTGTCGTTTATTATTTTGCATATCAAATTCATGGTCCTCTTCCCACACATAACCAACTTAGAGTCATTATACGATTTTGTAGAGTCATCAGATATACAATTGCTAATCAATAATCAAAATGCGACTGAATTATTCAGATATGTACTCTGATTCAAGACTCTGTTGATATATATCGTTCCTCACTTCTCATGGAAGTACCTCTGAAACTCTCAGTACTGGAAGACATCCTCTGAAAATCTTCACTTTTTATGGAACTACCTACGTATCTCACGTAATTTTGGCTTACTTGATCTTATCTTGAAATCAAGACAAGATCTCGAAATTTTCAAGAACTTGGCGATCTCTATAGGTCTGCCTGCTCGGAATTGCTCATGGTGGAATGATAGAGCCTCAGCGTATTCGACCTGTCAAGGAATATTATTTACATGTTTTTGAAACGGCATATTGGTTTGAATTGCGCAACTTCCTTCTAATATATTCGTCTTTCTATATCTGTATATCTCAGAACAAAAAACGTATGAATAAAATAATCATGAAGGAAAATAAATTAATTATTGAGTCATTATAATACGAGAATAAAAAAGTCTCCCAAGATGAAAATTCGAATTTCGAACTGAAGCAATCCTGCAAGTTTTAAACCGTTCTCAACAACGTTCAACAAACAAAATGAATACTTAGCGTTACAAGAAAGATTCATTACGTTCCTCTCATAAAACGTTCGAGTTGTTGTGGAATAGGGAAGGAAAAATAAGGGTAATTGGAAAAACTTGTGGTAATTTCCGTTCGCTTTTACCTTGAGAAACCTATAGCCATATGTATACTTCAAGAAACTGACTAACTCAGATAACTCAGGGCCTCTGAGAAGTTATGTTGACCCCTGTTTCAATTTTCCCCGTTCAGAAAGTGAAATCTAGCGATAAAAACTCATATATGGACGTATTCAGTGTAAGACATCAAACTTTTTGCATTAAGAAAGTTTCCACATAACTCCTTTAATTCCGTACCATTAAATCTCACATAAATATTTTCCATCGTTTGAGCAATTTTTTTCTGCAGAGAAGCTTCATCGTAATGAATGAAATTCTCAATTCTTTGAAGAGGACAAAATCACCCGTAGATTTTTTTTATTCACAGGGTGCGACTCTTGAAATTGAACCCCTCTTGAATGTTCTTGTTTTTGAAGATATGGAGAGATGTAAAATGGAAAAAGGGAAGAAAATAACTCAAATTCTGATGAAGTGTTTTTTTGGCGAATAGGGTCTCTTATCTTTTGAAATGGACACCAAATTTGTGTTTTTAGATGGAACACTATGTATATTTTGGACATTTCCGTAGAACGTTTATTCTTCTCTGATTTCTTCGATATCAACAAATTGAAATTCGCTAAATGTTGATCAAAATACCGCTTCTTGGATCTCCACTCAATAACAACTGGCGTAGTCGAATATACTTAGTAGGCTTATCTATTTTAGGCTAAATTAGGCATATCTAGATATTTAGTATATTACCCGACAACAAGTGTGGAAAGTGACATATTTCACATGAGTAGTCGTTCAGCACGAGCCGCATAGCGGCGAGTTCGGAATCGTAACGAGTGAAAGAAATAATGCACTTTCCAAACAATTTTTGTACACTATTTTTCCTACGACTCCAAACTTTCATTTCGCGGAAAGACTTGTCAAAAATGTAACTTGAGCGGTCTCTATAATTTCAGGTGGTTTTGATTTGATATCGAGTACTGTTTATTTCCGTATTCAAGATGATATTTGAATACTTCTCCAACAATTCCTGATTATGTGAATTACTGATTAATTGAATTAGTTTTGTTTGGACAAACAATTTTATTGATATTTGACACCATACGCCTGCTAGAGCCAGTAATCACGCAACCAGGAATACAGAACCACAGAAGTACGTAGTGCGCAAGCGCGTACGAGTTAGTGCGTCCTTGACTACTTGTCAAATGTAAATAGTGCGAAGATCTGTGATACTGTGATGTAATGCAACATGCAACTGATGCAAGCCGCGCATAAAACTGTAGCCGTATTGAATGATCTCACCCGTTGACATCAACATAATCAGAGACATCAGACATGTATAGAAATAGTTCCAGTCACTGAACAAAATTTTTATCAAAGTGAATTCAGAGGTTGTGTATCATTGACACATTGAAATTAATAGATACCTGAAGAATTCTCAGTATAATTCGAAACGAGACGGAAATTTCAATAAAGAATATGAATTTGATTTGAGAACGCTTTTCTATTGAGCGTGTGATATTTTTCATTTCAACACGTGTGAATTTAACACCATCATGGTGATATGAGCTACTTTCCAAATAACAAAACAGTGTGCTAAATGACGTTTTCATACGGGGTCGTAGGAAAACATATTATTTTTTGAACAACAACGGAATCACAGTATAATAGTCACTCATGTCTTTAACGCCTGTAAAAGTTATATACAAGGTGATTCTCATGTGATGCCTTATATTTTATCAGATTTTCGATTTCCCCTTTCCCCATGGAAATATGAGAAATATTTCAGACTTAATATCATTGCGATCATTGAAAACGTTGCTTTGGTGAGAAACTCGATGAATTCGTTTGAGAAATCAAGAGGAAACTTGTCAATGAAAACAGGGTGATTCGTGTAGGAGGAAGAATGGCGTCAACGATATATTCATTTATTATTGTTTCTTGATAAGTTTCCATGACGGGGATTTTATATATATCAATCAATTACTACACATCGTTCTCTTCGAAAAGGCATCAATATTTTTGAATTTTGCGGCCGAATAAGGATGACCTCCCTACCTCGAATATTTTTTGAAACCTATTGGTATAGGTATGAATCGAAATCATTTTATTAATATATTTTCCTGATCTCCATTTGAGCTGCCATAATTTCAGTACCATCTTCATATATACTCCTGAATCTTGTGTCCCTTTTAGATGGAGAAGTTATGGATAACGGAAATTCATTTCTGTAACATAACTCCACATTGCCTCTACATGAGTTTCTGGCAGCCCTAGAAGAAGATATCGACTGTACCGATATTGCAATATAATCAACTCAGTATATTAAAGTCAAGATATTCTTGCCGAACGACTGTCTTCCCTTATAAATGAGAGTTTTTGTATGGGAACTTCCCCAAATGCTCTGAAAATTTCTGATGTTATACCTATATTTAAAAAGGAAACACTGTCAATAACTTTCGTCCAATATCTATCATTCCAATTATTGGTAAAATCACTGAAATAATTGTCAAAAAACAATTTTATAACTTCATGGAAATTAATTCTCTGTTTTGCCCAGGTCAATATGGTTTCATAAAAAAGACGTCACCAACGAAAGATCTTCTACAAGTAGTGTCGGACATTAACTGGGCTGGTGGTCGAGTGCGTGTATCGCTGACTTGTAGTCTAGAGGTTCCGGGTTCTAATTCCGGCGGAGCTATTAGAAATTTTATTTATTTCTGTAGCATCGTTTAGCGGGAGGAGATAGGTGACCAACCGAACATTCTTGGTACCTAGATTTCAATCCTTCGGATTCTCAACGATAACCAGCCGAGTAGTGCTTCGGATGACACTTAAAAAGCTAAGGTCCCCGTCTTTCTTACTCACACAAGTCTCAATGAGACTTTGAGGGTTGCTTTGCGGTTAAAAACACTTTTCAAACATAGTCGAGGGTCTGGAGGGAGGCAAACATACACAACTCGAGTTGTGTGATCTTTTGAAGGACTTCGATTGTGTCAGATCAAACGGGGATTTATCGAGTAGTAGGTAATGCAGTTTATTATGGTGTTCTTCAAGGCTCGGTTCTGAGTCCCCTTCTTTTTTTAATGTATATAAATGGTTTATATTTTCACATTTCACCACTATTCGAGTAATAATATCGAAAATCTATCTACGTTATCCAATGATACAATGGATTTAGCCAAAACCTGGTTCACTTCTAATAAACTCAGACTTAATCTGAAAAATAATAAGACCATTCTAATATCTTCCAAGTCGAATATCACTCGTGGTAGCTGTGTGAAATTACTTGGACTGTAACTAGATGATAGACTCAACTGGGGATCAAATATCGCATTATTAGCTAAGAAATTGTCTAGTATTACCTTTTTGATTAGACGTTTGAGAAATATTGTCAGTTTTCACTTTCTCAAGTCATGTTATTATGGTTTATTCCATAGTCATTTGTCTCATGGAATTCTACTGTGGGGTAGTTCGTGCCACTCTCATGAGGCTTTCATTCTTCAAAAGAGAAATATCAGAGTGATGGCGGGAGTTCGTCATTAAGAACATTGTCGCCCTATTTTCATAAGTGTTCAAATTATGCCACTTCCTACTTTATTTATCTACTCATGTTTATTTGAAATTCATGAAACTAAGCAAAAGTAATTGGCTCATTCCGAAGTCCTCAATTACATCACTCGATATGCTAATCTACTGTCAACTCCTAGGTCCAGACTCCAGATGTCGCAGAAAAATTCTCTGAACCTACATTTATATAACAGACTAACTTCTAAGATGAAAAATCTGGGTTTCATTCAATTTAAATGTCGAATTAAATCGTTTTTATTGAAAAACTGTTTATACTGTGTTAACGAGTATCTTGATTTAAACAAGAATTAATTTGAATGTTTGTGATGGACACTACAATCCCGATAAATTCAGTCCAAATTCTTTTTTCTTTGTTTATATATTCAACCGTATGTTTTTTCTTGACGTTCTACCTGTACTAATGTATAATGTAGAGGAATGTATATTTCTACTGCTTCTATATTATTTGCCTCAAGATAGTGAAAAAACCATGGAGGAAATAGATCAATATAGCTATTTATCGGATGATGAACATGAGGACCATATAAATCTACCTGTACTACTGTATAATGTGGAGAAATATATACTTCTACTTCAATATTATTTGCCTCAAGATAGCGAAGAAACCATGGAGGAAATAGATCAATATAGCGATTTCTCGGATGATGAACATGAGGACCATATGAATCATTTGGTTCCAGTACTCCTGGTGTGAAAAATCGAGTATTGAAACCAATAAAGCCAAAAGAATATATCATGAGTATGAATGAATATATTTTCGTTGAAAAACTTTTATTGTATCCAAATTTTCAGAATTCAAATATGATCATAGTTTTCCGTAAACGTTTTATAGGTAACTCGGTAACACTATATGTCAAATAGGTATATTCCATTGTTACAAACATTGCTTCATATCCAATCGTTGTTTCAACTAATCAGATGATCAACTGATAAGCTCTTCGGCACGTTTGCTATTTTCAATCAACTTCGAAATGGGTAGGTCCCGAAATTGATGCATTACCCGTTTTCCTACTTGTTTCGCACTGGCTCTTTTCAAGTATAAATGAATATGTGATTCCATTTCCTCATGCCAGGAAACGAAAATCCAATAACCAATCAGCTGAAGGTAAATAGTTACGAAATGAGAGTGTTGTTTCGTGTGGTTGTGCGCGCAGTAGACTAAAAATAGATATTTTCTCGCGAGGTTTGCTGGAAATGGTTTGCTGAAAATATTTAAAGTCTGGCTCTATTCAGGATGAAAAGGAGATGTTAGCATGGTGTGGATAGTGATTAGTATTCCAAATGATCCAGATTATTACGAAGTCTACTGTGGATTAAATCAAAATAAAAAAATAAATAAATTATTTTTTTCCCGCAGACATGGATGGATTGATGAAATACAATAATAGATGTCGACTTCCTACAGGAATTTCAATATTTTAATTAAATGGGATGGGTTGTCAAGACATATACAAAGATCATTAGATTTATTCTTGAGGACTTAGATTTATTCTTGAGGACTTTGCCTTCCATATACATTGCAGAAGCAAGTGTTCCACTGTCAATAAGGTTGATAGTGATAATAATTTTTTTCGTTGTGTGTTTGATTGTCCTCAAATGTGTGTTCTGGTTAGTCAATTTCTCTTGCTTTTCATATTTATTTTGATGTCAAGATCTTATCAGTATGTTGTCTATGGGACCAGAATTTGTAGCCTCTCTTGCGGCTTCATCATCATCAGCTTTCTCGTCTATATATGACTCGGTATCCACACCACATAAATATTTTTTCGTGCAATTGCACGCGAAGTCAGTATTTCGCGTTCTCAGCAGAATCCGCGAAATTCAACAAAACGTCACTTCCAAATTTGAATATCTCTTCCAGATTTTACATTTTTGAAATACTACAAAGACCAGGATTATTTTGTCATACCAATCTTTAAACTCGCCGTAACATTTTTTTTAGATTTTTCGGGTATTAAAACGGAAAGCGCCGAATTTACAAAGCTTTCGATTTCAGGAGGAGTGGAATGAAATATCGCTATCAGTATCAGACATTTTGCGTTTTGTCAATACCTGTCAAAATATTTTGTATATATTGAAACCAAGGTGGATATAGGATGGTGAAATAGCTTCCTATTAACAAGCACTAGAATAAACTGTAGACCTTTGCCTACTTGATTTCATGCCGTAGTAATATTTCCTGAAGTTATCAGAGATGGCGACATACCTTGTGTCGGTAAAACAGAATCTGTGCATCTGTCACCTTTTTATCAGTTTCATCTATTCTAGATGAAAAATGGCTGAGAAGAGTCAAGATATTGATAATTATTCCAGATTCACTGAAAATATTGTGTTTTGATGTCATTTCAACTCATGTCTGTCAGATGCGAACCACAGAAATACATGAGCAACAGAAATCTTCTTCGATAATCGATCTCACCGCCATCTTCATTCAAGTCGTGGAAATATTAGCACCTTCTCGAACGGTCTACAAGTTTTTCGCAGAAACAATTGAAGAGCTGTTTCACCATCCTATATCCACCTTGATAGAAACATATCATAGCACACGGTGACATTGTTAAATAAATTGAACTGCTGTTGATTTTAGAGCAATTATATATTTATTTACAATTATTTAGTCTAATAATTCAAACAATTGCACGAAAAATAGTGTGTATGCCATGGCCGCGAAACTTTTTAACGATCTCAAGTTTATCTTGCCTTGGCCGCAAGCGGCCTCGGCGATAACTGTTCTTTCGGTACGTTAAAAAGGTATTTCGCGGCCTAATCATACAAATAACTATTGAGCAGAGGATCTGAACTGAAAGTGTCTTAAATTGATTGAAGTGAACTGAATGAGTCAGACCATATTACTGTTGTATCCAAGTTATTTGTATCTACGTTATTTGTATCTACGTATTCTAAAGACTGCAAATTGGCATACATTTCTGCGCTCTATATACTGGAGACAGAGTTCAGGGTCCCATAATGAGTTCCTTGAAAAATGGAAGAGCCATGAATTGGAAAAAAAATTTTTAAAGAGAAAATAGTCTATCCAATCTAAAATATCAAAAATAGTTTGAAATTGAATGTCTGGTAGACTACGAGCAGAAAACAACTACTATTCTGGTAAATACCACGCAGAATATTGAATTATATCTGCTCGTAGTCCATGCAACGATTCTCACTGTGAATTCAGATCGCACTTGGAAGTGGCTGAGAGCTCGACTATGCTAATAAATGAAAAATGGGAAAGCCATGAATTGGACAAAAATTTTTGAAAGAGAAAATAGTCTATCCAATTAAAAATATCAAACATAGTCATTCAATTTCGAACTACTAAATACTCACGTATCCCCGGGCTTTGTCAGTATTCACCTGAAGACGATTGTAGATACACACAATCGAAACGTCGTGTCAAACTCGGTTTGAAATTCTTTTTATTTTTATTTCACTCCATTTCATTTAATTCACCTGACTAACTCTTTTTAAGGCTCTGTTTGAAATTCTTTTTATTCTTATTTCACTCCATTTCTTTTAATTCACCTGACTAACTCTTTTTGAGGCTAATGACTATTTAAATTTTCATTCAAATCTATATTTTTTCTTGTACTGTAACTATACCATAACTAACCTATTTTATTTGTTCAGATTATTGATACTCGAATCATTTGATTCGATAGTCTAGTTATTCAACCTTTCTTGAATATACTTTTGTCAGTTATTTTGATTTTCAGCATAATTCATTTATTTTCTCAGGATTCAAATCTTCATTCCTTCAGACAATGAAAGTCCGAAACTCTATATTTTTGATTCAGGAAGGCTTCTCCGAAAAAAACGAATATTATAGTGAACTAAAACCAGAATAAACGATTGTTAGATGTCATATCATCTTTTTTATCATTTGTTTGATTTCCAAACTATGTCAGTGAATATCAAAATTATGGATAGGAATTATCGTTTTTCATCAATATTACAACTTGAAATAATGAAAATGCTATAATTGGGACTAAAAAAGAAGACTTATGTAACCTGTATATATTTGGTTTGTTTTTCATGTAGTATTTTTCGTTATTCCGATTATTTCGAATATATTGTTAGCATTGTAAGCTTACAATAATTGTTGAATAATTCCAAACACATTATATTTGTAATATTAGTCTGCTAATCTTTTTTTACGTCTTCATCATAACATTTTCATCACTTTAAGTTGCATCTTGACGACAAAGACAACACTAGGGCAGACATATTTTTTCTCTCTCTACGATAGCTGAACTTGTCAATTATGACATGACATTATAGTCAAGTTCGTATTATCGATAATACAAACTTGACTTTTATTGACTCTGATTGGCGTGCGAAGTTCGGTATTTTTTGTATTGTATGTGACAGTTTGACGTCAAATATAAATAAACACGCTAATTCTACCAAATTTCAGATTATTACGATTCCCTTTGTTTGTGGAATAGTTCAATAAAATTCCACTCGTGATTGGATTCATCTCATAAGTCTGTTCTTCATTGTATAACTCAACTGAGTTGCTTGAAGAAAACACACCACTCGTCCTGCGTACTCGTGGTGTTGTCAAGCAACTCAGTTTCATATAGAATAAATCAACAGACTTATCGCGAAAATTCAATCACTTGTGGTATTACTAGTGAAAATTTCAGACCACCTACTCTATGGACGTTTCACGCAAATGATGAAGGTCGCGAAGGCTTTTGTAGTTCGGGGACTCAGCCCTAGACGTCGCTACAATAATTATTAGGTTCTGTGCTATGGACATGTTTCGTGTTCTATGTTTTGTGTACTGTTTATGTGATCTGTGAATGAAACACAAAATACCGACCTTAGTTATGAAAAATAATAATGAGGTATAGCTGCTGGTAGTTCAAACCATTAAGTATTCTTGACCAACTTTATTCCACCAAACTTGGTAGAGATAAACTTTCCTACGAAAAACTCGAAGTTGTACTCATAATATCTGGAGTTAAATGTGAATGTCCCCTAACCTATAAGCGTCAATAAATTTCCAGTATGATACCATGCTCCTTTCCAAGGAGGAGAGAAAATATTTCGGAAATTGTTCTAGTTGATTGATTGTTCGAAAATTTTAGGTGTGAATTTTTCAGTATAATGTTGTTTTGATTGGTTGTCTTCAATCAAATGATCACGTATCAACTGATTTCACGTTTAGAAATATAAGTGCAACCCTTGCCATTTGAAATCATAACATTCTCAAATAAACAGAAAACAATTCACATGAGACTGTAAATTGCAGATACGGATGTGAAGAACTGGCGCCATCGATTACTTTTATGCTTTGTTTGTTTTACTGCCAGCCTGAAGAATAACCTGTTTTGTATCAAGGGAAACGTTATTGGTGAAATTTTTTGTGACACAATAAATTTGATAAATGGAGAAGTAAGAGTAGAATGGGAATACGATTATATAACGGTGGTTTATTGAGTGTATAATCATTCGATATAAGCGAAGAGACGCGACAAGAGGTTATATCCAGTCATTCCAGTCTGGACAGGATTCTTCTCATTATTTCAAATAACAACAGAATATAAATTCATATCTGTCATTCCAAGAAAAGATTTCGAGCGAAAACATATTTTTGGCAGTGACAAATCATTAAAGATTGGATTAATATTTATATTGGTATTCGAAGAATAGAGATGATGATAGTAACCCAGAAACACTGAAATTATGTACAGGGTCTTCAGGTATATTTTGAACCCCCCTCAACTTTTTTATATATTGTTAAATTTTTTTGAAGTTATCTCATGAGATTTTTTGTAATTTCATTCAATATGTTATCAAAAAATAAGTTATGGACACCGAATATATTTTTTTCTGAAGAAAATTGTTTTCAGTTTTTTTCCTTTCGGATGAGTATATTTTTCTGATTTCAAATATATACATATATTATGTTATCTCCAATAGATTTCGAAATATTTGACGTTTAAATTCAGATTTTATCCGGATTCTTTCAGCTAATTAGGACATATGGTCAGGGTAGCTATGGAAATAATTGAAATATCTGTTATCAAATTGATGAATGGTGACATATCATATGTCAGTTATTTGTGAGGTAATTTGTCCTAATGAGTTCCAGTGACAGGTATAAATGAGATATACCATCAGTATATTTGGAAAATAATAGAAATGTCGAAGCCGCACAACGGGAATAAAGTGTTATATATTATGGTCTATAGCGCATGCCTCAAGGGGATTTTTCATTTTTCCTAATCCGAGAGAGAATCCGGAAAATCAGATTTACAACGTCAAATATATCGAAATCTATGACATATTTTATCAGTCATATATTTGACAATAGATATCTCAATTATTTCCATAGCTACCTGACTATCTATGTCCTAATCAGCTGAACGAATTCTTTTAAAATCTGCGAAATCTATCAGAGATGATATAATATATGTATACATTTTTGAAATCGGAAATGTATACTCTACTTAGTTCTCATAACTTTTTTTACTGGTCTCCAACTGTTTTTCTATTCACATATATGAAATCTACATGAAAAATTACATTAGATCATTTTTTGAAAGCAATAGATGATGCAACAATCAAAACGTTGATTGACCTATTTTTCTGCTTCATATAGTTGTTACTCTTCATTAATCATTTATTTGTTGAGATAAGGGAGCGTCCATTGATTATGTGAGGCGCTTTTGGCGAGTGTTCGCCCCTCCCATCATCCCTCCTCTGGTGAGTTGTCGTGACATTTTGCTCAACCCTATCCCTCATCCTTCAATCTCACGTGATATCCTTCAAAACATGTGTTATCAGTGTAAATGCGTTGGATTCATTCTAATAAAAAAAATAACAACAAATTGCTTAATATTTTCATCCCACTATAGTTGAGACAAGTATTTGAGATTGCTTAGAATTTAAGCTAGCATCATAGTTAGACAATATTTGGCCGTATTTTGGTATTTCACTCTGCTTCTTGTGGAAAATAGATTATACGTGATATTCTCCGCGACACCCTTTCTCCTCAAAGTGAGATCAGATGAGATTTGGCTTGACTCCCTCCCCCCCCCCCCTTGAACGACACACGTCATCAATATACTTTCCTGTGCATATAGGTAATTTGATTAACAATAATTCGCACTCCAAATAGGCTACTTGTAGCGATAACGAGTGCAATGAGGACGGCTACCCACAAGAGCATTGGAGACACTCTTAGGGTTGCCTCCTCTGCATCTCTTCATAGAACACGAGGCACTCAAAGCCATTGCTCGATTGAGAAGCTCCAACCAATGGTGGAGCGAGGGGATGTATGGTCATTCTCGATTATGGAATCAGACGGTGGGTGAATGTTCCCTACTTGAATTGCCAGGGGACAGTACGACACCTGTCATAAGATTCAACAAAAGGCCACAGTCCGTCATTCCCACCAGGGAGGACTGGGAGCAGTTTGGGCACCTCCTAATCCCCAACAACGGGATCATCTGGTACACGGATGGCTCCAAGATGGGTAAATCAGCTGGCGCTGGTGTATATGGGCAATCCCCAAAAGTGGAACTATACTACCCGTTGGGAAATTTTGCCACAGTATTTCAAACAGAAGTATTCGCCATACTCGCCTGTGTGCGAGAAAACATAAACAGAGGCTATCACAGCCAGCAAATCACGATATGCACCGACAGCCAAGCGGCGATGAAGGCCCTTACATCATACAGAGTCAGTTCGCTGCTGGTGTCGGAATGCCTTGATGATTTGCAAAGGATTGCTACGACCAATAAGGTGAAACTACTTTGGGTTCCTGGTCATACTGGAGTACCCGGAAACGAATGGGCCGACTATCTGGCCAGACGGGGTGCGAGTAGCTCAGCGATCGGACCAGAACCAATCCTAGGAGTTTCTAGATCATGGAGTATCTCAACCATGAAGACAATTCTGGATGCAAAATTCCAGAATGCATGGAAAGAGGCACCTGGCATGAGACAATCGAAACTCCACATCGAAGGCCCCTCTAGTAGAGGAACCAAAGCCTTGCTCACACTGAGCAGAAAGGAGATCAGAATAGTGGTAGGACTTCTTACGGGATACTGCCACCTAAGCAAACACCTAAACACTATGGGCATCACTGACGATACCGAGTGCAGGTGGTGCTTGGAGGATGAGGAGACAGCTACCCACTTCCTCACAGAGTGCCCAGCAGTGGCAACAATAAGGGAGGAGCATCTCAGGAGCATTATCTTGGACCCGAAGAGTGTGAGAAAGGTATCGGTCAGAAAGATAGCCAAATTCGCCCGCGAAATAGGTTACCTCCAAGACTGAACCAATTCCCAGAAATGGCGGGTGCATAACGGGCCCAACTGAGTGGCATACATGCTTATGGTGTCTCCTCGAGGCTGTCTTTAGAATAGGGAGTGTGCAATTCAGCAGATATAAAATGAAATGTCAAATGAACTTTAGAACATGAATAATGGATAGACTAGCAAAAGTTATCTTGCAAATAAGTTTATCAAATCTATAAATATATATGAAAGATGAGGAAGGGAATTGAATATTGTTGAATAAATTTAAAATTAATCCTGATATTTCACTCACTTCATTATGTCAGCTATTATCATTTCCATGAACTTTAATTTATGTTTTCTTTCATGAAAACTGAGTTGCTATAGCTTCAGCATTCATTGTTGGTCATAAGTAAGAAAAATAGGAATATTCAAAAGCAATAAAGAATATCTCAACCATGCATCATGTAGGTCTCACTGTTCAAATTTTCCCAAATACCTCTCCGATTCCAGACTTGGCACTATTGTATAAAAACGATAAAAACTTTGTGAACATTGAATCCGAACTTCTTTTATAGCAAACAACATTACGAAATAAGAGTGATGAATGACATAGAAAACTAGAAAATATAATGTTTGAGTTTTTACCATGCTAAATTCGAGGTGATATAACCTTATAACCATGCACTAACCTAACCCCACACTCTTCACTCTTCTTCTTTTCTGACTGCTATCTCTGTTTCGTACGTACAACGGACAAACAATTTTAAATACACAATGTGTGTTTAAATTCGCACATAATGGAGTCTGGAGTCGAAGTCCATTGAACGAACAATTTGGGACATCCAATGAGCACCCATGTTTGTACGTACAAAAGACGAACAAATTTGGACATATTATACATGATTCGTCCATGGAATGAACGATCACGTACAATAAGTGCATTTACAAACTGATCCTGGTCTGTTCATTCCATGGATGTTTCAAAATTATATCCAATTTTGTACATTCAACGATTATACATAAACGTACAAGTCGTGGATTTACATTTAACATCCAATTTTGTACATCCGAGAAACATTCAATAACGTACACATATGGATGTTTGTCACATATCCAATATTATAAGTACAATGGACATCCATAAGACATCCAGTTATGAAAGTACCGAAAATATCCAGAATTTTACATCCAATGAACGTTCATATAAGTCCTATGGACGTTTGGACTTTATTTGGATCAGAAATGGATGTCCACTGGACGTCGTGTGCTATATGGGTAGTATTTGAGGTAGATCATCGACAATATAAATCTGAGCACCCCTGATTCAGATGGCATCGAAGTGATGTCGGATGCTTCCGTCTGTTAGACCACGTAAAATTCTCAAAACGCTTTTATTGAAATCTAAAAGCATAATACACTGAATATTATTAATACGCCTAAAAATGTGTATTCATGTAGTTCACAGTACGCCTCGCATTCGAATGTCGCTGTCTCGCCGTTTTTCCTTCTCGCCGCTAATCAGACAACTCGCCGGGATTTCTTACAGGGCCTGCCTGGCCTACCTCGCTACTCATCGATGATATTGCCCTGTCACCGAATTGGATTGTATTCCGGGGGTTCAACGACTTTCCAGGTCGTAACATTCGGCCATCCTGCAAAATAAATGTCCTCATTTAGCTCGTCATTTCGTCTGTCCACATGGGAACGCCATTCGCCGCTAGATTCAGAATCATTGTCTTATATCATTCACGCCATGATATTTCTTAAGAGACTACCGCCTCGAATCTCATATAACCCCTTACACCTTTAATCGATTCAACAACACATCGATCATGCGCCAGAACTTTACTGACCCTATAAGGTCCATCAAACCTATTAGATGGTTTATCACTAACACCAACGCCTGCCTTCTTAGTAGCAGTACGCCAAAGCACCAATTCACCCGCCTTGTATATGCATGCATTCTCACGCCTTCGATCGAAACACCCCTTTGCCTTTTGTGCAGCTTTTCGAATATTGGTTGCAGCCTTGGAGCGATCAGCTCGAATCTCATCTAGCCCCGGTATAACCAGACAATCCAGTCACACCAAGTATCGAGCAACTCGGCCTCCCACGCTTCCTAGCCGTTCGATAACATTCGCCACTGGTACTCGCCATTTCAAATGCTTCATCTTTAGCATTTTGAC
The DNA here is from genome assembly GCA_029955515.1 of Chrysomela aeneicollis. NCBI lineage: Eukaryota > Metazoa > Arthropoda > Insecta > Coleoptera > Chrysomelidae > Chrysomela > Chrysomela aeneicollis. Next base: position 2,692,885 of record JARUHQ010000018.1, on the reverse strand, counting down.
CATACTCGTGCAAATCCTTTCGGCGCCCTCCGTTGCACATTCGCCTTTAGAGCCACCACCAAGTGCTCTTGCGCCTATAAAACTATCACCTAGTACGCCTTCGCCTGTCATGGAACATTTACTGAGTAACCTAGCACTTCGCCGTAATGCTTTCGCCTGATTCCTCCTGAATAGTTTCGCCCGCCGTCGCCTCATAACCTATAGAGAAGGATCGTCACCCTGCTCCACAGGATTGGTGTCTTCAGGTATCGCCATGGTATTTGCCGAACCACCTACCTGTTCTGCACATTCGACACCTGGAACTTTCACCGTGTTCCCTGGACTCTCGCCAGTCCCCAGACTTTCGCCGATCTGATCGGAATTATCGCTAGCTAGCTCGCCATCCGCCAAGTCGGCTACTCGACCATGACTATGAGAAAACATGAGATGAGCAGGAGAGAAATGCGTGCTAGAGTTGACTGTATTATCAGGGCCCCAGACAACATCCGGCAGCTTATCGTCCCACCACCTCTCAGTCTCTGCAGTTGAAGACAACAGCTCAATTATTGTTCTGTTCGCTCTTTCTGCTTGCCCGTTCGCCCTAGGTGTCGCCACAGAATTCAAAACATGTTTCACGACTTTTTCAACCAGAAGTTCCTTGAATGCTTCAGAGATAAACGCCTTGCCCCAATCGAATATCAATCGCCTTGGATAACCGAATTCGCTAAACACCTCATTGAGCCGCCTGATTGCCTCTGACGCCGTTCAACGGGATGCAAAAGACCTCCACCTCGCCCATATGATCCTTCCGCAAATGCACACCTGAAACAGTGAAACATGATCTTGTATATTTGAATACGAATCGCCTCGTCTTAGGAAACCAATAGGCTTCCTCAATCAACGCCAGACATCTTTGAAACGCCGGATGACCAATTTCAGTACTTCCTGAGGATGTCAAGCCTCGCCATAGCCGGTACGTATAATCTATCAACTTTAGGAGTTATACGATGAAGTCGCCCTCGTGTGAACTTGTAGCTCGCCTTCAGATCTGCAACTGCTCGTTCATTTGCCAACATTAGCAAATCGAGGCACCAGATCTCGCTTAAGCAACGCCGCTGTAACTGCCACACAGTCCGTAACCACCTGTTCTTGCGCCGTCGTCGCCCTGCTGAAGTATTCAACTGGTCTAAGTAATGTCGACTCCCTTCTGTAGGAGGATGCATATCGCATATGCATATCGCCAACAAAGGTCGATCCGCCAGACGATTCTTCAGCACTTCGAACGCCTCCTGCTGTTCGCATGACCAATGAAATGGTTCATTTTTCCCCGTAAAGAACGTCAATGATTTCGCCGATAGCCATAGACATCCTTAGGTTCTGAGAAACTCAATACTGCTTACACCTTTCGCCTTCCATGTCGAATACCATCTGAATCTACCGCATGTCCTAAATATTCTAGAATATCTTTCTCGCCCACCAAAGGTATCAACAAGTTATCCATGTACGCCAACGCTTCGCCATACCGGAGTGAACTCACCATCTCATTGATGATACTCTCAAATACTGCCGGTGAACTTTAAGACCAAAAGAAACACGCAGACACTCGTAGTGCCCATCCGGTGTGATAAACGCTGTTTCACTCACAGAATCCAAGTGCGTAGAAACCTCGCCATTTTTCTTAGGTACCAGAACAATAGAACTGACGTACTCTGATTAGCTTTCCTGTATCGCACCAGCATCCAGGAGATTCTGCACCTTATCTCTCACTACTTCTGTCTCCTTATAAGATATTCTATAGAGCTTGGGTATCAGGAGCGCGTGTCACCTTCCTCACTTCTTCGCTAGAGAGGCATACCTCCGCCCGAGCGAGTAATCGCCCCTTCCTCCATAGAACTTTCTGCTCGCCTGCGTTGATGATCTTCACATACTCTTGCTGTCCGCCTAACAATCCCACCGGTATGATCATCAAGGATTTTCCTTCAGGGAATTGTTTGGTGTCCATGAAGTATTTCGCCCCACCTACGCCATCAATGATCTCCGCCTTCGCCTTACTCGCCATATTGGGTGGAATCAAGGTGTCTTCTGCCAACAACACCTTACGCATGGGTGGTTCACTTGATAAAGTGATCCGCATGATCAACTCGTTGACATCAGGATCCTTTCGAAAGTAGGCCTTGTTGCTTCAAATCACCATAGTCACGCCTTGACTATTTATGGTTGGCTGGCTAAGAAGCAATTCGATGAACAGGCAATAACCAGCGCCTTGGTATCGAGGTGACAGTCTTCCATCGTCATTTGCAATTCCACTTGCCCTATAGCAAGTGCAGTACGTCCGCCAAACCAACACAAGATACGCACTTCGCCCTCCGCCGAAACAGTGAGTCCCAATATTTTCGCCGTGCATGAGGTCATCAGGTTTTGCTGACTGCTAGTGTCGAGATACGTTTCAACATTCTCGCCATACGCCTGTAACAACCAACTATCTGAAGGATTAGTCAAATGTCACACCTGAATTCGGAATCATTTCACGCCTTCGCCAGACGTTGATCTACTCGGACATTCGACCAGTCGATGTCCATATTCTCCACACCCAATACATCGTTCTGCCCTGGGCATAGGACAATCCTTGCTCAGATGAGTCGCCATCTTCTGACAGTTGAAACATCTCCTTTTCAACGTCCTCTCCTCTCGCCCTGGACCGCCTGTCGCTGGGAACCCGATTCTTGACGCCAAAGTCGGTGGTTTTGTTGCTTCAACACGGTACCCCTCCAATCCCGCCAAGAAGGAGTTGTACAACGCCTCGGGGGTGGTACTGTTTGTAGCATAGGCATTGGCCTGGAGGTTTTCTGGGAGCCCCTTTATTATACAGGATACTGCGTCCTCGCCTTTGACACGTACCCTGTTACATAACGCAAATTTAGAGTGGTAATAGGTGGCCATGGTCTCTGTTGGTAGTTTCCGTCGTTGCATCAACTCTTCCAACATTGTGGCAAAATCCCTACGCCGTGGGAACGCCTTCCTCAAATTAGTCTTCCACTGATCCCAGGTGAGGTTGTAGTCGTCGAGCTGATGGAACCATCGCCTTGCTGCTCCCGCCAATTTGGACTGGGCCAACGTCGCCATCTCATAGTTGGTCCACTCATGCACCGCCCCCAGCTGCTCTATCTTCTGCAGCCACCTTTCGATGTTGGTATCAGCATCATCGGGAGCAAAACGGTCCACCACCTCCGAACCAATTAGCAATAGCCGCCTGCTACTGCCAGCTCCCCGTTCCCGTTCTACGCTATCGCCAGTGCGGGAGCTAGGTGGTTCAGGTGTTATTACATCCGAGTTTTCCTCGACTGCCAGGGCCACCTGCTGCCGAGCAATTCTCTGGATATCTTGCATGAGGCCGCCCGCCAATATCTTCCTAACTAGTTCGCCAACGTTCTCCTCACTAATAAGTCCCCCTTCCCCTCGCCGTGGAGGTTTGTGATTGACTCGCCTTCTTCCACGTTCCGGTGAATTGTGAGAATCCAACTCAACATCTTCCATTATCACCAGATGTTCGTCGCCTGACGTCGCCTTAATTCACCTATGAACATAAAATTCTCAATATTACAATCAATTACCAAAATTTGTGATGATAAACGCCCAGTATTCTCACAAGACTACAAATTTAACCGAAAACACCAATGCGTTACGCAATTTCAATCGCCTTTGTGTGACAGAGCAATGGAAAAATACCAGAACTCAGATTCGAACACAAATGTTATCGCCAAATAAATTGAAAACACCGAAAATATATTCGCCTTGTGTGACAGAGCAATGGAAAAGTACCAAAACTCAGATTTGAACACAAATGTTATCGCCGAATAAATTGAAAACACCGAAAATATAATCGCCTTGTGTGACAGAGCAATGGAAAAATACTAAAACTCAGATTCGAACACAAATTAATGTTATCGCCAAATAAACTTAAAACACCGAAAATATAATCGCCTTGTGTGACAGAGCAATGGAAAAATACCAAAACTCAGATTCGAACACAAATGTTATCGCCAAATAAATTGAAAACAGTACTGTATACATGAACGCCAACTATATCGCCGATCAGAACACAATTTCTTTGTCCTACGCCTTGAATAATCGCCGGATCTGAAAAATAGTACGCCTAACTATTTTATTTCCAGTTGGAACGCCGATAGCCGCCCGTTGAGAAGCCGCCTGCTTTCTCACACAATAGAACTGTCCCAAAAATCGCCTTTTCACCACTTCACTAAAGCACAGGGTACTTTATCCACACTTCTGATTTGTTAGACCACGTAAAATTCTCAAAACGCTTTTATTGAAATCTAAAAGCATAATACACTGAATATTATTAATACGCCTAAATATGTATATTCATGTAGTTCACAGTACGCCACGCATTCGAATGTCGCTGTCTCGCCGTTTTTCCTTCTCGCCGCTAATCAGACATCTCGCCGGGATTTCTTACAGGGCCTGCCTGGCCTACCTCGCTACTTATCGATGATATTGCCTTGTCACCGAATTGGATTGTATTCCGGGGGTTCAACGACTTTCCAGGTCGTAACACGTCTACTCGCTACTCGTCCTAGTCGAAGTACTCGCATCGTCCTCTCTTATAAGATGAACCAGTGCACATTTGTCCATCCCTAATTCCATTTCAATAGCTTGTATATACTCTTGTACTTCCCCGAAGAATTGGATTGAGTCTGAATCATAGAGTTTGAGGTCATCCACATATAGAATGAGTGGGGAGCTTCTGATGCCTCCGTTGACCGCAGTTCCGCGTTGATAGCCCGGATGAAGGCAACAGTGAGATGCAAAATGAGAGAAGGCTGATATGATTCCTTTGAAAAACTCCTGTCTTGATGATGAGTGGCTCCAAGAATCTTAGAACTTTCATCCTCATGAATGTCTCAATTAGTTTTGTCTCTTTGGTCAGCGAAATTTTTCACAAGAGTATTTTTCAAATCCTTACAAGAAAGAAACATTGAATATGAATGACTATTGATGAATAACTTGTTCGATATCTAGTTATTAGTTATTAAACGAAAATTGTCCGTTGAATGAGAAACAATTCTGGATAGCCAAATCGACTGCGCCAAATAACTTAGAATGCAATGAACTTCAGTTCAAATCAATTGAATTTTCAATTACATCAACTATATCATATGAAAACTAGATCTTGACTGCCTTTCGTATAATATGGGAACAATAATGAAATGATAATCGAACTAAGTTCTCAGAATGAATCTGATAACAAGGTAAATGTAATCACCGAAGACGACACCCTCCAACATCGTCCAACCCTTATAATAATTTTCAATCCACTTTTTTTCATCTGCCTTCTAGTGTCGATCCCATTACATTCTGTTAGTTCTTCAAAAAAATTGTTAATAATTGATTCAATTAGATTTCAGTCATTGTTTTCAAATACACTGATGACCACTTGATATATGACTCTTTTATATCACCAGTCAAAAATGATCTTGAGAGACTATTCGAAATGTCGAAAACATATAATTTTTTCAGTAGTCGATTGTGTGTCGAGAGCATGTGCCTGTATTTTATTTACATATTCTTGCTTCTGACAAGCGAATGTTGTTGGGATGAATTGAGTGGAAATACAGAAATTCGATGCAGTACAAAACCATGTTGATATTCAGGGATTGTGGCTCGTACACAACTGTGAATCATGTTCGACAGGGTTATTATCTCTATTATTTCCAAATATATCATTCATGTTTTAGAGAACATCATTGAGAACAATTTATATTTATTCACAGAAAACGTTTTGGACCACAAATGCAAAATCCGAATAAACTAACACGTGACACGTTAACGAATGTTTATCAAATACATTCAGAAAACTGTAGTTTATCGATAGATCTACTTCATGTTGCTATGTCAAGGTTGTAGAATGTTAAACCGTTCCATGTGTTACATGTTTATTTTGCGACTATACAGATATTTTAATCTGTTACTATTGCAGAATTACCTCGGCTCTTTTTTCCGTTCACTACCCCAATTCATACCCAGCAAACTATTTCAGTAGGCCCAGTACTGGGCTAATACCTGCTTACCAGAAGTTGCCGCTACGGCAAAACAGTGGCAAATGACGTCGCACCAACATCAATAGGACACTCTAGTCGCCGGTAGGACCAATGCCTGTGCGCCATAATGAATACTATATTGGCCCACTTCAGGACCAATGCCTGTTATACGACGATATTATGTGAAATAAAAAAGAATTTAACAGCCTTCAACAGTCACCCAACCAAGTCCTAACCTCGCCCAACGTTGCTTTACCTTCGTTATTGTATCACATTCCGCATAGTAATGTAGCTATTGTCTTCTTATTAATTAATTATTATAAATCAGGGGGAGTAGCACACACTTGAAAACACTTTATCCAGGGTGGAGGAAAGCGAGACTTAGTGCATATACTGGAATCCGAACCACTTCTAGGAGTGACGGATTCTAGCAGGATTTTCAATGGTGTATATTTCTTGGACATGAGGGTGTTTCGAGCATTGATTTGACATATTTTAATGCCTCAAATCGATATGAAATTTGATGCTGTGATTTTTCTTGCATATCGCTTCTTTGAATTTGTTAACTTTTCATATGAGCGGGATTGAGAAAAAAAAACAACATTCAATATTCAGGAACCAATATAAACACTTTCTAACATAGGTAATGTTAGGACACTTGGTGGTTGATTCACACTTCCATATGATTAAAGTAGTTACGTTGTACTTATGATTCATATTGTGGAGACTCACACAAGTTACATGATGTTCCTTATCATAAACATGCAGAGACGACAAGAGAAACCCGACACCGTTCCGAGAAGATCATCGTATGCGAGATTTCAACGAGCTAGCTTTTCCTAATAAAATAATCATTCTTTGTCAAGCTTTTGTAGAGAATAAATCTCATAGATTTCGCACAACGAAACTTTGTGTTTTTTAAAAAGGCAGTTTTTGGTGTCGAATTTAAAATTGGCGCAGTCGGTAGGATTCTCGCGGTCGCAGAAAGACTCTCGCATTGTGTCGAAAAAACTGTTTTTCGTGACTTTGGGACTTTAGCCCCTTGAGCGTGAATCCAAGAACATCCTCCCGAGGAAATCGACCGAGAAGACTTGCCACTCTACAGAAGACGAAGAATCGGAAAAGGAGACAGGAGACTACGGGGCCAACTTGTAGAAACCGTAAGTGCCAAGTTCCTTTTCGCCTTTCCTAAACCCTCTGATTAAGGACTTTAGGAGATACAGGGTAGTGTTTAGTTTAAAACCAACAGCAAAATATTGTTAATTATTAATGAATATTTCTCAAATCCTTAAATAATATTGATGAGCAATATTGATGATATTTTAGAAAGACTAAGCTCTCTTTCTTTCGAAGAAAGTACCGATACTGATATTCAAATCAATAATACTTCAAGTTCAATCAACAAAAATGACATTTTGACAACAAATATGGTTCCACCAGTTCAAGCACCGGTCCAAATAAACTGGAACCTTTTTAAATCACGAATTGACAATATAAAACCATTCGATGGAGACAGCAATACGCTAAACAAATTTATTGCACGTTGTGATACACTTTTAACAAACTACGAAGCTTATGGGGACCCTGAACTCCAAAGGCACATTCTAGAATGTATTCAAGAAAAACTTGTTGGGAAGGCTGAAGTCATGGTGGGAAACCGCGTAGAATTAAGAGATTGGAATAGTCTGAAAAATGCTTTAATACAATGCTTTTCTGATCGCAGAGATCTAGATTGCCTCGTTCAAGAACTCACTAGAACTAGGCCCCATAAGGGGATTTTGGCAGTAGGCTTCAATTATTGAGAAGTAATGTCGCTCAGCGTATAAGTAACGACACTGTTCTATCTGAATCTGAAAAATTGTGTCACATTTACTATCATGATAAAACAGCGCTTAATACGTTCATCGCTGGATGCACGGGTACATTGAAAAATAATATGCACTTGAAACAGCCGGCTTCTTTAGAAGACGCAATAGCTTATGCAAATAAATTCGAAAACTTTGAAAGACTTTACGGCAATTTGAATGAAGCGAGAAATATACCAGTTAGAAATAATTCCATGCCCAGACAAGCATACGCACATAGCCCTCAAGGAAATCAATTTAACTACCAACAGCGTCCTCAAAATTTCTCACCTAATTTCAATCCTAATAATCAAAATTTCTCAAAGCCCTTCTGGCCCAATCAACCAATGAACGTACAGCCCAGGCAACCACAAATAAGCAGATTCCCAACGAATCGTGAAGTTTTTGGTCCACCAAAAAACGTCTTTAAACCAAACCAGACCCACGCAAACCAATTGCCCAAACCTGAACCCATGTCGACAACCTCTCGAAACCCAACAGTAGCTTCAAGCAGAACTCAGTTTCAGAATACTGGGTACCCAAATTTCAGTAACAGAAACCCATCATATTATCAGTCAACCGGAAACCCAAATTTCGGTTATAGAAACCCATCATATTTTCAGTCAACCGGAAACCCAAATTTCACATTCGGAGAGCTGCATTCAAATGAATATGATATCCCATATCCGTCTACAGATTTCCCCATTTTACAAGATACTGTTATCAACCCAGATGATTTTCCATATCAATTCAACAATCCATATGAAACCAGTAGCGACCAAGTTGTGGAAAAATACGTTGAATTCGAAAACGAACAAGACGAAAATTTTCTCTCAGCGAGCCAGAACGAAAACCAAACGTAGCGGAAATCAATGTCCTTTCTAGCAACGCGCTACCTTACATAGAAATAGATAACCCAAAATTAAAATTGCTTATCGACACAGGTAGCACTAGATCCATTATCAGACCATCGATTATTGAAGTTGTATCCGAACAAAATTTATCATGCAAATACTACAATCAAAACAACTCTAGGCAGCAAAAATGTAAGGTTTAATGCAAAAATACCCGCATTTTCTGAATTTGGTAGTAACCACGAAATCGACTTAATCCTTTTCGATTTTCACGATTACTTCGACGGAGTCATTGGTCTAGTTGACTTAGTCGACATGAATTTGAACATCGACCTAAGCAATAAAAAATTAGTAAGCCACTGCGTAGAAGTTCCATTCAAGTACAGGGAAACGAATACAGACGTAAACGTCTCACTATTTGTGGGACCAAACGAAAAAATCATTAAATATCTTCCAGTAAATGTATACGAAGGAGATGCGATAATAGAAGGACATAATCTAGGCGATCTCACTATTCCCCGAATCTTAACTTCAGTAAAAAATGGTCTCGCACCAATAGAAATACAAAATAATACGGATAAACCGATTTCGATGAAATTAAACAAACCAGTATTAGCAAGTCCATTCGAACCATGCCAATACGAAATTCATAAATTCGAGTCTTTCACCAACACACCCGAACAGACAGATGAACTATTGGAAAAAATTGACATACAAGACCTCATACGTACGGATCATATGAATAGCGAAGAAAGAACATCCATAATAAGACTTTGCGAAGATTATTCTGACATATTCTTCAAACCTAGGGACAAACTGACTTTTACATCAAAAATCAAACATACAATAAAAACTACTGACGAAACACCCGTATTTACAAAATCGTATCGCTACCCCTACGTACACAAAGAAGAGGTTCAAAAACAGATACAAGATATGTTGGAAAAAGGTATAATTAGACCGTCCTGCAGTCCATGGTCCTCTCCAATCTGGATAGTGCCGAAAAAATTGGACGCGTCAGGTAAACAAAAATGGCGTCTCGTTGTCGATTATCGAAAGATCAACGAGAAGACCATCGACGATCGATACCCAATTCCAAATATCAGTGATATATTGGATAAACTGGGTAGAGCCCAATACTTTAGTACACTCGATCTCGCCAGCGGCTTTCATCAGATCGAGATGAAAAAATGTTCGATCGAAAAGACAGCTTTCAGTGTTGACCATGGTCACTTCGAATACCTCCGAATGCCATTTGGTCTGAAAGGAGCTCCATCCACGTTTCAAAGGATAATGGACGAAATCCTGAAAGACCTACAAACTAAAATTTGTATGGTCTACATGGACGATATTATCATTTTTAGTACTGGCCTTCAGGAACATATCCAAAACTTGAAACTAGTGTTTGCTAAATTGCGCGAAGCGAGACTTAAGATCCAGTTGGACAAATGCGAATTTCTACAGAAAGAAGTAGAATTTCTTGGACATGTCGCCCAACGGAATCAGACCAAATCCGAAAAAAATCGAAACCATCTGCAAATTTCCAATTCCTCGCACACAAAAAGACATCAAATCCTTTCTTGGCCTCCTAGGTTATTATCGGAAATTCATCAAGAATTTCGCGAAACTTACCAAACCAATGACCTCTTGCCTAAAGAAGGACCAAAAGGTCGAACATACGAAGGAATTTGTCGATTGCTTCGATACCTGTAGAAACATCTCAATCTCGGAACCAGTATTAGCTTACCCGGACTTCGAAAAAGACTTCGAACTGACTACGGACGCTTTCAATTATGCGATAGGAGCAATACTATCCCAAAACGACCACCCAATTAGTTATGCCTCTAGGACATTGAACTCGGCAGAAATAAATTACTCCACTATAGAAAAGGAGCTATTGGCAATAGTTTGGGGCTGCAAATACTTCAGACCCTACTTGTTCGGCCAAAAATTTACCATCTATACGGACCACAAACCGCTCCAATGGCTTTTCTCTCTTAAAGAACCAAATTCGCGACTTGTCAGATGGCGTCTGAAATTGGAGGAGTTCAAGGTAGTACAAGGTCCCGTAGAGAAAAGATTTTCAGCAATTATCGCTTTTACATCACATTTCCCAAACAAAACTTGAGGAATTATATCAGTGATTTCGCGATAAATCATATGGACCCCAAACAAAACTATGCTCTATTTTTTCAAAATTCCTGAAATATTTGCCACCACAATGCAAAATACCTTCAAGAATTCCTCTTTTAAACTGATTCAATGCACAAAATTCTTGAAAGATGTCGAAACGAAAGACGAACAAAAGCAGATTCTAGAATACACATAGAAAACACTATCATATGATGAAAAAGAAACCCATTAATTCAATCATATACTCTACTCCATATTCCACAAGTAGAGTAATACTTCATTCAATTATAAGACTTCATTCGTTCACTAATGAGATCATATAATGGATTTCAATATAAGGACCCATTGGATTCCAATAGAATATTCAAAAATAGTTAGCATTGAATCTCAATAACATACTATATTACTTCCAAAAACGAGTTATCATCAATCAAATTTTTCACTGAGTTTTATTCAAATACAGTTGTGCTTGGAAATCAATAGTATATTATATTACTTTCAATGAATATCAATCATGTATTCGATGTTTGACTGAGTTACAAGCAAATTTGGCTTCTATTTTAGTATAATAACCATTAAAATTCCGGTAATTATATTATTTTTCAACAGCTCTAAATTTCTCATTCCACTGAATTGAAATTTCATTGATACAAAAATCTCTTGTTTTGCATTATGATTAGTTAACTCTTGCTTCAATGTTATGAAGCATAAGTTAGAATTTTGATTATTTTTGAAATAATTCATTTATACAATAAAAAATAAAAATACAGTGGGGCAGCTCATGACGACACTGAGTTAGACTATGGAATTTTTGTTTGAAGGTGGCTGACAATGTCTCGAGTTGTGAAGAAAAGTTTCGGACTTCCATTGTCTAAAGGTATGAAGATTTTAATCCTGAGAAAAGAAAAGATGAGTTATGCTGAAAAAACGAAATAAGTGATGAATAAAAATTAACTATTTTATCGAATCAAGAAGATTCGAGTATCAATAAATCAGGTTAGTATTAGTGTTAGTATATATGAAGTCGAAAAATGTAGATTTAAATGGGAGTTTAACTAGTCGATGAGCCTGAAAATAAGAAAAAATTTAATTAGAAATCAATAGCCTGAAAAAGAAAGGTTGAATTAGAAATCAATAGCCTGAAAAAAGAAAAGTTGAATAGCCTGAAAAAAGAAAAGTTGAATTAAAAATTAAAATAAAATGAATGAATAAAGAATTAAAATTATGAGAAAGATTCAAATCGAGTTTGTCACGACGTTTCGATTGTGTGTATCTACAATCGTCTTCTCACCTGAAGACGATTTTAACCTAATTTTTATTCATCACTTATTTCGTTTTTTCAGCATAACTCATCTTTTCTTTTCTCAGGATTCAAATCTTCATACCTTTAGACAATGGAGGTCCGAAACTTTTCTTCAGACTATGGAATATCACGTTTTTTTTGGGTAAGCTAAGTGTAGAGTACAGTAGTAAATACACGTTTTAAAATTATTATGAGCTATACAGTGATACAAGAAAAATATACGTACGATACAGATTGTTTCAGAATTCTGATCCACGCTGTATTAACACCCTGTAGGTATAGCTCGAAATGATTTTAAATCATGTACACAAATAAGTTTCTACATCTTGCGAACTGAAAAAAATCTGTGATATTCCATGGTTTTCCATATGGCAACTCCGTGTCGTACGAGCTGATCCACTTTGTTGGCTTTGTTGATAGGTAGGTGGCCGTGGGTAGGTACTTGAGTTTTTGTTTTTTTTAGTCATCGATATGAGTCACCAACCTCTCCATTTCTGAAATTCATCATGGTGTTGAAAATTAAAAAAATATATATCTGGGGTCGGTCTGGAACATGTCAACTTTAAATCGAAAACTAGAATGGAAGCGCAACTTTCATATGTTCATATTATGTATACAATACTGCTACTCAAAAATTAGTTATCCTCTAATTATCATTTGGGGTTGATACCATATCAAAAAAATAACGATATTTGGGAACACATTTTATTACGAATATCATTATTGACAGAACAAGTTTAAGATAAACATTCGTGATTTTACATAACAAAATATAAATTATATTCTAGGTTTAAATAAAAATTTGATTCTATACAACAAAACATCAATCCTCTCACATTATCACAAAATACTAGGTACATATCAAATACCTATAGAAATGGTTTCCTATAAAGAAATAAAGCTAGTAAAAATACAGAGTGCCGCATTTGAATTTTTTATGTTTGTGATAACTTACCACAGGTGCATTTGTAATGTCAATTTCTTCTCCTTCCTTTTTGAGAGCCTTCAAATGGTTGATAAACTTTATTCTGATTCCAACTGAAGGAATTAGCTCCTTTATCATGTCATCTGTTATGCATGACAAATTGTCGAGGGTGATCTCATTCTCTAGAAAATATACATACCTATACTTGAGGAAAGGAAAACTCATCCCTATAACTGACATTTGAACATACAGTTATAGAAACTTCTCTTCAAAATAATTTCAAATTAGAGGTCATTCGAATCATATAAGAAAAAAAGGAGGAATAAAAAAGTTGTGACTTCTGACACTCTCTATTTCTATTTCAGCTGCATACCAAATTTCAAGTTCTAATTTCAACTTTATAAGTCAGATAATATAACTGATGTACGGTCACGTGATCCACCCTGTACATGGGATAAACCGAAGAACCTGAATAATTAGGCATCCTTGAAGTTTTTGGCAGGATGATCACCAGGAACAAAACATATTTTTATTTATTTTTTTATATTATCGTAGAGAAATATTCACTTCGAAAAGGTAATTTGTATCAAAAAATGAGTTATATGGCTCAAAGTTGATTGCTGACGATATTAGGTGGATTCAGCGAATACATACCTATGCCATATGAAATCATAAACCTAATTCTGATTTTACACAAATCCCTATTTATAACACCGAAATAAAACAAAAACAAACTTCTCTTCCATGAAGGCAAATCTGTTATATGAATAATAGCTATGTATACGTCTTGATGTAACTGATATCAGAGGATCATCTCCGAGATTTTCTCTCAAGATATGGCGTCAATCTACCATTGACAATTAGTTCTAAATTGTACTTATCAACGAAAATAGGTATCACTGATTCCAGATCCCACGATGATAATAGTTCTTCCATGACTATATGGGTACTACACAGCTTTTTTGTCTTGATAACACGCAATTCACGAATCACCAACAACGATCAATGATACGGTCGATACGGATGGACATGGACGCTTCCCTGCACTCCCTGCAGTTATATCCAGAAAAAACCTGTTTGTGCTTGTGATCGGGGCAGTTCGGGTGTCGTTCGGGTACTCGAGTAAATGGCGTTACTTTTTTGCCGATTAAGGGGGACCTAGTCTAGGATTGAGAATATAAACATGGAACCAACAATAGCAGTTATTGGTTCGAATTTTCGCTCGGTTTTCCTCAATGAGACCAATTGTTGACGTGTAACTGTTGTAATATCGAATGCAACATTACCATTATAAATTCGATTATATTTATTTTTCATTGAATAGAATATATGAAAAATGAGTATCATTGAATCAATCAGACTTGATTTATTTTATGGAAAAATATGTTGATTTTCACGTTAACATTCGTACATTTAGAATAATTATATTAATTCGATGGTTTTCAATACTCTCTTAATGATTGTAGAAAATATATATTATATTTGACCAGAGCATAGCTGAGCTACAAAATCAATGGAAAGCCTTCCTTCAAATCAATCATAGAACGTCAATCACTTCAATTATTATTTCTTGACTGAACATTTATTCTGATTGACGCAACGTGTATGTTTTCAAAAATAAGGCTATCATTGAAAATAGCACAGTGTTTTTTCTGTGTATCACCATATTTACAAATCAGGTCACCGGGGAATGAAATCAGGTCACCGGGGAACGAAGTCAAACTGTCATTGAGTTCTAGATACTATTGGCCCAACATGACCAACGATATCGAAAATTATATCAATAATTGCGAAACATGCTTAAAAACAAATAAGACCGAAATCCTCCTGCGATAAAATTCAATCTAACACCGGCCTTTCGAACATATTCATGTAGACGTCTTCAAAATATCAAACGAAAGCTACTTGACCATAATCGATGCTTTCTCACGTTACGGTCAGGCCTACCCTTTGAGATCAGTCACTGGAATATCTATAGTAGAAAACCTGTTAACATTCATTACCCATCAAGGATTACCTCAAAAGATCACAACCGATAGCGGAACTGAATTCAAAAACCAAGAAAACTTTTGCAACTTACACCGTGTAGAACTTCACTTCACTACAGCAAAAAATAGCAATTCTAATTCTCCAGTAGAACGTTTCCATTCTACTTTGATTGAACATTTTCGTTGTCTGAGAGACGAAAACAAAAACCTCACCCCCGACCAATTAATAAAATATGCCGTACTGAGCTACAACAATTCTATCCATAGCGTGACGAAATTTACCCCTTTTGAAGTCGTTAGAGGTCACATCAATAACCCAAATCCTTTCGATCTTGACGATAATATAATAATATCAAACTATATTTAGAATCACAAAGAAGTAAGCAAAAAATTATATGAGAGTATACAAAAAACGAATAGAGAATCCAAAGAAAAAGTAATCGAGAAAATCAATAAAGAAAGATCAACACCTTCAAATTATTCTGGTGTACATAAAAACCAAAGCGCGCAACAAAAAGTTACCCAAATTCAAGAAAGCCGAATTGGTAGAAGAAACGGATATAAAACTGAAAACGAAATCGGGAACCTACCATAAAAATAGCACGAGAAAACCAAGAAATGACAATGAAATATTGTTGCAGGGAAATCAAGAGAATGAGGCTTCCTATCCTATTCCTGGCTGTTCGAATAGTACTCTGTAACGAAGATATGCAAATAACCACCCTGGAAAATTTAATCCTTCCTTTGAAGCTCGGAAACGCAAGACTCATTTATACAAAACACACATTTCTACACTATCTAGAATTGAAAACAATTATCGATCAGATAAATAATCTCAACGATAATTTCCAATTGATAAGGCATTACCAAAATTAACACTACGAACCCGATATCATACCATGGGTTAGCCGAGAGTATGTTATTGAGGACTGAGCATTTGATACAAACTGCCCAAAAGAAGATTGAGAGTTTTCTTCCCCATAATCGAAACAAAAGAGGACTATTAAACGGGATAGGCAAAATAAATAAATGGCTTTTTGGCAATTTAGACTCTGACGATGAAGAACTGTATAATCACGCAATCGCTGTCTTGGAACAAAATCAAAAACAAATCTCCCATGAAATCAACCTCCAAATTTCCTTATCGAAAAAGCTTATCGATCACTATAATAAAACAATCAGAATATTGAGCTCAAATCAGGAAAAATTTGAACGTAATTTAGAAAGATTCCAAGCTGCAATAACTTCTGAAATAAGCGATGTCAATAACTACATCAGTTTCCAAAGAACAATTTCGCAAATGAATCTTGATTGTCAAAGTGTTATTATTTTTGTTGACAATGTGGAAAACGCCATAATGTTTTCGAAACTCAATACTCTACATAGTTCAATTATATCAACTTCAGAACTGAAGGAAATGATGAAATACGTACAAAACATATACAATGAAAAAGAAATACCAACATTCAAGAACACCCTAACTTACTATCAATTCTTAGGGACACAAGTAATCGTTACCAACAGAAAACTGATATTTGCTATTCACATCCCTATCATGAAACCTAAAGTCTTTTATTTTTACCACCTATACCCTGTTGTTCAGAATCACAAATTATTCGTCCCTAAATATCCCTACTTGGCACGTGATATGCAAGACACCCAGTTCGAAAAAGAAGATTGTCCCCTGCTAGAAAGAGTTTACTACTGCCCAGAGAAGCTTCTGCCTAAAGATAACTGCACCATCAACCTCCTCGAAGGACGATCACCCGAAGAATGCCAAATTTTGGAAATCAATGTTAGCGACTCCATCCTAGAGCAAATAACGCAAGACAAAGTTTTGATGATACCATCCCAACCAGAACAAGTCTACTCAAAATGCAAGACGGACCAATATATACAAATCGACCAACCTGTATTGATCAAGATTCCAGAATCCTGCGAGATTAGAATCCACGACAAGAAATTCGTTAACGATGTTAGAATTCAGCAAGGCAAACCGCTCTTCCTACCAAAACTGAACACGGTTAGCCTGAAATCGTCACGAAACTACGAAATCCAGAACCTCACCAAAATGGACTTCGAGGATATGAAAGAAATCAACAATATAGCTGAACAACTGAAGCCAATTCGACCCGAAGAAGATCCACAACCAACTACACACATATTTGGGATTATAATTGCTATAATATGCATTGCAATTATTTTATTATTCCTATCGAAAATCAAGAAGATGTACCAGAAATATTGCCCGAACTGCAAGAAGGTCCAGGAAACTCCAGAGACAATAACTTCCAAAAATTACTCCGTTATTTTTTCATCTTGAGAAGGGAGGAGTTACATGATGTTCCTTATCATAAACATGCAGAGACGACAAGATAAACCCGACACCGTTCCGAGAAGATCATCGTATGCGAGATTTCAACGAGCTAGCTTTTCCTAATAAAATAATCATTCTTTGTCAAGTTTTTGTAGAGAATAAATCTCATAGATTTCGCACAACGAAACTTTGTGTTTTTTAAAAAGGCAGTTTTTGGTGTCGAAGTTAAAATTCACAACTGATAATGGCTCGACTCATCCCGATAAAGAGGATGAGTTACAGTTAGTCTAGTGATGATATTGGAACTGTTCGGATGCCAATATTGTTGATATAGTCGCTCGTGTTATCATTGTCTCCGATGGTATCACCATACCTCTAACAGTAATTTCAATTGATCAGCTCCTGAAGCGAAATGTTTCTCAACTGTTCAATAATACTCGAAACGGGCCATCATTCAGATGATGTCGGTCAAAAGATACCCTTTTGATGGTATTGGCCCATTGCTGGTTGGATTTTAGATACTCGATTACAATATGCCATGTAGTGGGCCGACACGAACAATCGAGAGCTATCTGGATTGTCCAATACAGGAGGATATTTTGATATCGGCGATACTTCTTCATGACTTTGCCGAATTCCATTACAATATATTCGCCCTGTAAAGGTCAGATTTCAACAAAATTCCATGTCAATTGAAAAAAAATTACTTTTTGATAATTATGGAATGGGCTATCGTCGACTACTTGGACTCCCTATATCGCATTGACTACCTAAACAAAATACCTATCTACCTACTTCGATAGTAGCTATACATACTATATATTATATCCTTCGTTACAAATATCAAATATCTGATTTATAATAATGAAAACAATACTGTTTGAAATGAAATTTCTTACATCAGCTGCGTATAATATACTTAATACTTCTGAATAGGCTAAACATCTGGGCAGAAGATAACGCTATTTTCCCTGAAAATCAGTCATGTTTTCGACAGTATAGAGGTTGCATGGACAATGTCTTCACACTCAGCTCAGTAATCCATTTGCACTTGCGATTGAAAAAGCGAAAGGTTTTTGCGCTATTTGTCGATTATAAACGTGCTTTCGATTCAGTTAAACACTCTCTTTTGTGGCTAAATCTTTTCTCTGTAAGCGTAAGTTCCAGAATAATATCATTGTTAAGGAATATTTACGATAACGCCCGAATGAAAGTCAAATCCACAGAGGGTTTCACTAAACCATTCGACGTCACGACGGGAGTACTTCAGGGTGAATCACTCAGTCCATTGCTCTTCGCTTTGTTTTTGTCTGACATTGAATGTTTTTTCAGATCTGAGGGTGCAATTGGTATTAATATTGACCAAAGATCTTCTGTGGCTTCTTTATGCAGATGATTTGGTAATTCTATCAGATTCGGAGATAGACCTTGGTCGCAAACTCAGAATCCTCGAACACTATAGCGTTCAAAATGAGCTTGAGGTGAATGTAACAAAAAGTTAAAACATGTGATTTTCTAGGGGAAATTCACACTCCAAGGATCTGAGATTCACTTATAAGAATGAGGTAGTTAACAGTTTCATTTACCTGGGAGTAACATTCTCCTCTTCATCCCTCTTTTCAAATATGGCATCTGAATCAGCTGATAAAGGTAAGCAGGCCGTAGGTGATGTATTTCCTATAATGGCCAAAACCAAAATGAACTGCTGGCGTTCCAGAGAAAAATTAGATTCCCTTGTTCTGAGTGTGTTAACCAATTGTATACCGGTTTGGGGTTTGCGATATTACGAAATCCTGGAACGGGTTCAACTGGCATTCTTTAAGAAAATGCTATGCTTACCCGTGAACTCACCAGACTCTGTTGTTAGACTTGAGGTTGGTAGAGTCAAGGTTTCATACACCATATTCAAACTCACTTTGAATTGGTTGATTAAAATCCTTGAAATGGGTGAGACCCGACTCCCAAGAATCTGTTTTGAAAGACAACTAGAACTTTATACCACAGATCAAAGATATAACTGGTCTATGCAATTCAGTAAAGAGCTTGAATTTGCTGACTTTCACATGCCATTAGCAGAAGCCACATCACATATTCTCAAACAGAGGAGGTCAATGTTGCTCTCCAGGTATCTGAACAGACTCAAAGAAGAAGATAGGTCCTTGTTTTCTCGCTCAACCTTCCTCTCACTCAGCCAGTCACTCACACTATCTGAACAAGCCCAAAACTATCTCCTTATGAAGGTACCCATCCAAGTTACTAGAACCATTGCCCAACTCCGATTATGTAACAGTTTAGCGATAAAATTCACTTATCGTGGATCACTTTACCGCATCAACCCGGGAGAAATCTGCTCAGTTTGTAACAAGAATGAGTTTGAAACTATCCATCATATTTTATTTGATTGTCTTATATATGCGACCCCGTAACGTTCCCTGCTTGGAGAATATTAACAATTTGTTTGGCACGCTCAATAATATTACGCCCACTGAAGCAAAATCAATAGCCACACATATCTGGAATATTTTGAAAATTAGATCATTCATTATTAATGAGTAGGTAATTTTCATTAGGCACTGGGTTCTCTTTCATTTATATATTTTTGGTCTGTATGTTAATTCGTAACGGGTTTCTTTTTCATTTTTTTTTATTACATCGATGTTATTTGGTCTGTTGCATATTTATAGAGAAATTATATAAATATAACTGGTGAAATACATGTGTAGGTGGTGGAATATGTATACTTAACTAGAGATATGGTTAATGTTTTTTTTTTTTTTTTTTTATAGCTGCTTATGTTATCTGATTTGGTTCAGACTTTTTTCTCTCTCTCTGTTTCTATCTTATATTATAATACTTACTTCACTTAATAGCCGAATTCCTTGTTTATGAAACTGTATGTTTTGCTTAAACAATAAATGAATTGAATGATTGATTGATTGAATATACTTAATAACAGAAAGCCATTTAATTCACGGCAATATAGCATGGGGTGCATCTTTGAGAACTCACATAATGACTTGAAAATATCCAAAAATATAAAAATAAAAATCATTTATCGAAAACCCTAATTAAGTATTCAACCGAACTTTTCGGAATTTTCAAAATATTTGATTCAGATCAACTTTATTTTCTGAAGGTCACCATTTGTTACCATTTTGACTCCCAAGAATATGAACTAGTATTGATAGAGAACCAACAAAACATGTATAGGAATGCAAATAACCATTTCATCATTCAACCTCATGCAGAAAGCTTTCCTTCCTCTTGGACCGTAATTTTTCAACTCCCTTTCGCAAACACTGAATGAAACCACATATCCCATACAGAAGAAAAATAAAAAATTTAAACAAAAAAAACACTTCAAGACTGACATGCACCGACTTGCTGTAACCATGTATGAAAGGAGGTTCAAAGCACTGCAGCTTACTTTTTCTGGTGTACGGTTCAAAGACAATTTTGTGAGAGTTAATGGTATCTTTTTACTCACACCCATACCTTAGAGATGTGCAGCATGTTCTGAAGGATGTCAAAGATCATCTCTCCTTCATATTACTAGGACTAGGTCGTTAGCATATTCTTGCAGATCAGCCTCTCATTCCGAAAGAATAGTCAGTAGACAGTCAGCAAGTATCCAACGTAAGAGAGGGGAGAGAACACCCCTTTAGGACAGCCCCATCTGAATCCGACTCTCATCCTGTAGGAAGGTCGTTATGGTTCTAATGTGAAGTATGGTTTGCATCAAATGGGCTGAATCCCTTGAGAGAAAATGGCATCAAAAAGAAAGTTTGACTGCTCATAATTTTATATCAGCACAACAATGTTACTGCAGTGGTTCAAATTTCCATTGCATAGCTCATCAATAATTATTCCTGATACAAGATTGTAGGTTTAAGGAATTAGGAAACCCTCACAATTAATATCTTGTCTGCATATTCAAAATTGCTAATGGTGGAATGATAGACATTTCCAATGAGCATCGGCCATGAAAATATCTATAGAGGAGAGAGCTTACTCTCATCTGCGATGTTCCAGAGTGGTCCATGAATTCGTAATAACAGGGTCATCAACCGGACCAACAGTTTCATAAAATCCAGGAGCCTCGGCCAATATTTGGTGGCTAAACATGTGAACAATATTCCATGACAGTAAGTAGCTCTTGGCACGACAAAAGTTTTTGTTGAGCAGTTTTGCAATAGTCCTCACATAATAGGGTATTATGCTTTTATTTTCCTTCTCTATTGAGCCATCCTTTATAATCATATGATTTTAATTCTGCTTATATTGAAATCCCATCATCATTACATTCGTTTCGAATATTTTGTACTCATTTTCAACTAGGACTCTGTTTTTGTCTCTTCGCCTCTGATTTTGTTGGTCGATTATTTGGTAACAAATGATTTGAACGTTTATCGCACAAGGTGAGTTTACAAACTCCAGAACTCCAGTCTACAACTCCGAACTTCCATTTATTTGAGTTTCGGCTCGACGCAAACTGAAAACAAACTGTTACGCAGTATCAAAATTCAATCATAGAACTAGCAAAAGAAAAACATGAGAACTTATTGTCAGTTGAATTCTGATCTCACGATATTTTAATTACTCCTGAGAAACTCAAGCTAGTTCATTATCTCATGATGTTCATTCATAAAATTTTTTATACAATCCACAAAATTCCTACATTATCATGGGTGAATAACCTTTCAGTTATTTCTGATGAAAATGACTCAAATCACTTGACCCATATTTTTCTGAGTAATTTGTGAATCACGTCGGTGATGTTAGCTCCCGGCCGGCCAGCTCCAAGCGGTATCTTTCCACCGCGGTCAAATCATTTCACATATCAGGCACACTCGACTCTCGCCGACTTCAATCGCGGTGTTTGGTAGAGTATATGGGTGTACCGGGTACCCAAGGTGGATATAGGATGATGAAACAGCTTCCTATTAACAAGCACTAGAATAAACTGTAGACCTTTGCCTACTTGATTTCATACCGTACTAATATTTCCTGAAGTTATCAGAGATGGCGACATACCTTGTGTCGGTAAAACAGAAACTCTGCATCTGTCATACTTTTATCAGTTTCATCTGTTCTAGATGAACAATAATTAAGAAGAGTCAAAATATCAATATTCATTCCAGATTTATCGAAAATATATTGTTTTAATGTCGTTTCAAGTCACGTCTGTCAGATGTGAACCACAGAAATACGTAAGCAGCAGAAATCTTCTTCGATAATCGATCTCACCGCCATCTTCATTCAAGTCGTGGAAATATTAGTACCTTCTCAAACGGTCTACAAGTTTTTCGCAGAAACAATTGAAGAGCTGTTTCACCATCCTATATCCACCTTGCGGGTACCCAATGAAGAATATCTGATAAACGGATTCCATATATATTTTGATTTTATAGTATTCCACTCATTACTTATAATGCTCATATTACATATTATGAAAATATATACGAATGTTCCATGTATCGAAATATAGATTATCTAAACTGTCGAACAAATGTTCGTATTTTTTCTGGTTTCCATAGTGAGCGGCTATGGCAAATGATTAGCAGATGACATGAAGGGATGCAAGGACTACTCAGTGGGATTTCTTCGTCCCATCATATCTGCTCTGAATGGCCAGCTCCAAAGATCGAAATATGAATTTCAATACCACTTAGAACAAATTTTCGTATTTTTTTTTCTGGTATCCAGAGTGAGCGGCCAAGGCAAATGATTGCATGGAGGGATGTGAGGACTACTCAGAGGATTTTTTTTGTTCCATCATATCTGCTCTGAATGGCCAGCTCCAAGGATCGAAATATTCCCACTTTGTTCAGTAAGAGTCAAAATGACGGCTCCAAGATGACTGACTAGATTTGTGATTATGATTCGATAAGATTCAGAATTGGTACCTATGTAGGGTTGTTTGGGCTCGAATCCTGAAAATTGTTTTGAATAATTCATATTAAATTGAGATGAAGGCTCCAAGGGGGCAGACGGATTTGAGTCTGATGACCATTTTCAACCAATGTTATAAACGTTCAGGAATTACTAATTACACATTCAATTTTGATTTATTGAGATTGAAAATTCTTATTCAAGAATAAGATGAAGTAACGCTGTATGCCAATATGAACTGAAATGTACAAAATGATTATTCAATTTGAAAACAACCTATACTAGAATTAGTAATGTAATTCATTTTGTCTTGGCCGCTCACTTCGGACACAAGGAAAACCATTCGAAAATTTGTTCGAGCGGTATGAAAATCCATATTTCGATCCTTGGAGCTGGCCATTCAGAGCAAATATAATGGAACGAAAGAATTCCTCTTAATAGTCCTCACACTTCTTCATGTGATCAGCCAATCATTTGCCTTGACCGCTCACTCTGGATACCAGAAAAAAAATACGAGAATTTGTTCTAGTGGTATTGAAATTCATATTTGGATCCTTGGAGCTGATCACACTGAGTAGTCCTTATATCCCTTCATGTTACCAGCTGATCATTTGCCTTGGCCGCTCACTCTGGATACCAGGAAAAAAATACGAAAATTTGTTCTAGTAGTATTAAAATCCATATTTCGATTCTTGGAGCTGGCTATTCAGAGCAGATATGATGGGACGAAAAAATCCCACTAAGTAGTCCTTGCATCCCTTCATGTCATCTGCTTATCATGTGCCATAGCCGCTCACTATGGAAACCAGAAAAAAATACGAAAATCTGTTCGACAGTTATGAGAATCTATATTAAGATACATGTTCTGGTTCTCACGAAAAGGAATATCTTGTAAGAGAAAGAAGGTAGGAGTTGGTGTTCTTCTTAGATTTCTGGAGATTGTATTCCTCGGGGAACACCTCCCTAGGCAATGAGTTCCATTTGTATATATTTTCATAATATGTGATATGAACATTAAGTAATAAGTGAAATACTATAAAATCAAAGTATATATGGAATCTGTTCATTAGATATTCTTCATTGTGTACCCGGTACACCGCGATCGAAGCCGGCGAGAGTCAAGTGTGCCTGATATTTGGAATAATTTGACCGTGGTGGAAAAATACCGCTTGGAGCTGGCCGGCCGGGAGCTAACACCACCGACGTATAATATACTTAACTGCAAAGTCGAACGTATATACCAATGGTGCATGAGATCGTCCTATATCCATCAGACTGGTGGTTCAGCTGTATCAGTGCCCGAGCAGATTTAGGGCACCTTAACTCTGCACAATTATGTGGCCTTAGTAATGAGGATTCAGGGTAGGACGCCTTTTTCAAGGCTTACACCTCACTGAACGAAAAAGATTGGCCTGGCACACTCAGACACGACTTTCATGGCAGAAAACCAAAAAGGCAATGTGGAATTTAACTGGGACCACTTGGGCTTCTTCAAGTTCTCTCGAACTAAGGCACAAAGTTCACAATAGTCCACACATGGTAAGTCCACGACCCTGACAACTATCAGTCGGATGCCTGCGAATACGTTTGATGAGCAGTCGTTTGAGGTCTCAAACACATACATCTACCAGGAAATGGCGTGAGAACCTAAGAGGTTCAACCAGTTCAGATACTATGATCCTTCGGACTGAATTTGTTCATGGCTGTCCCTAGCACGAACGCCATGGACACGGCCAACAAACAGGTCATGATGGTATTTGAAAAGTGTTTATTAACCGCTAACTTAGTTGCACAGTAACCCTCGTAAGTCTAGGATTTGTATGAATTGATAAGATGGGGACCTTAGCTTTTTAAGTGTCATCCGAAGCACTACTCGGCTGGTTATCGTTGAAAGTCCGAAGGACAATCCATTCGTACATTATAGTATACATTTTCTTCAAACGTTTGTATGATCGATAGTGACCGTTGCTATATTTTTTTACTGCTGAAATACAAAAATGTTTTTTTTTTCTGCAACCTACACAAAAGTCGTCCATTTTCGTTTTTAAATCAGCACTTGAATATGAATGTGACAACACTTTCAGTGTCTACGACCTGAATTTGAGAGTTTATCTCCTAGAAACTAGGTATGAGACGTAGTGTACCTACTTGAGTACAATTATTGAATATTTTGTTATTTTGAAAATTTATCATTGAGTAACAATTAATGAATTTCATTGAAGTTCTTCATTTTTTGAAATGCCTTGGGTTATCTTCTTCTATATATTATTGGCCACTTTCCTTCAGTTATTGAATCATCCTCTGACAACACACGTTCTGAAATCGCTAATCTGATTAACATCAACTAGCAACCAAGTACAATAAAACTAGACCTAATCCAAAAAATTCCTCGCCGAATTGTTCCGTCTACTCCCCTCAGTACGTAGTAAAAATTGCACCCTGCCGAGCGTCGGGATTGATAGACGTAAAATTTTAAATTTTCACAGTTTTTTGCCTGTATATTGAAAACTAAGAGGTTCAGCGCAAAGGTACAAAGGGTACAAAAATGATCTATATTGAATACTTAAGAAAAAAGTTCCACACAAATTTTCTGTTTACTGAATGGTTACGGAGGTATGGATGGGAAAAAATTACATCATTACCCAGTTTGGCAAAAAGGCTGCAAAAAATTATGAAATCGTATTTTCGCATGCGTATTTGGAATGAACTGTACTTCCGAGTATGCGGAGGGGAAAATATTTCAAATTTTCAATATTCTCAATAACATTTTTCAAATAATCACGGCAAGAAATATCACTTCACAGGTCTCCTTCGTTATCAATGCGTTTTCAGGAAGGAGGGAATCTCTGTTAGTGCAAACAATTCTTCGTTGTTGGAAATTGCAAACAGTCGTGAACTCGTGACTACAGCTGGCGGCGAATGATAACAGCTACAGCTTTGACTATTTTAATTTTCTCTTCTCATCATCTTCCATATTCCTGTTGTCATACCAGTTGTCTGAAAAAATACTAGACGCATTTCTCTTTCCAGACGTTTCTGCAAAATGCAAACTACTACCATAATGCTGAATCAGTTTCCGTTTCAAATAAATGTCACTGTGAGGCTCGAGGTGAGGATTCACTTTATCTACCTACCAGTGGTATTTTTCATCAGAACTGATAAAATCTATCACCTGAGATAGCCTCAAGCGCACATCATTGCCACAGCTATCATTCCTGTTGTCTGCTGCAGCTTGAATTGTGTCAACAACATTAATTCTTGCCACTAATCTCCAATTTTCTTGAGCCTGAGTCCTGCACTTGAATATATGTACACACATGCAAACACACAAATAACATGAAATTTTGAAATCGAATGTTACGCTGATGGGCCCGCTTCCTGTTCAGCTGGTTTTGGACGTAATATATACGATTGTCGATATTTACTATGCACTAGAAGCGAGGCATCATTCATAAACTTTTTTTAACTTCACCCATTCAAATTGCACTGCACTCAATGATTTTGTCAACTGCCTTCCTATTCAGGTGAATCAATGGACCTCCTTTGTACTTTTAGGTTTTCAAAACATACTCCACCATTTTCTTCATCTTAGATATGTTTTCATCAGAAAGTTACTGATAGTTTCGAATTTCATTATTTTTGCAGATTTTTTGCTAAACTAGGGAATTATGTGATTTTTTCCTCTCAAAATCTCCGGAACCGTTCATTTCACGAAAAAGTTCTGAAGAACTATTTTCTTCAGAATTCAATGTAGATCATTTTTTTCTTGGATGTTAGGGTTTGGGAAATTTCTGAGCTAGTTTTATCACACTAACCATGGAAATTCAAAATTGAAATGATAATATAAGGAAAGGGAACATGGATGGTTGTCAACAATCCGAAACTATAAGATAAAATGCAGCTGAATAATTCTGTTCCTATAAAACTATTACATTATTTATCAATTCGTTATGGGGTATTCATCAATGATTGACGGGGATTCTTCTATACCCTGATTTTCATCACGTTCCATCTGGGCTGTCGACCAATAGCAACCTGAGATATTTCAGTTCATCGATTTGGCTGAAATGTCAAGTTCATGAAACAATACATCATGTCAAACTATTCATGTCATGAACGTTTATGTACCTACCTCTACGATGCATTTGCAGATTCAATTTTGGACAATTTGTAGATTATAGTCTATGGTAGTCAGAGGAGCAACACAAAGTCGGCATGACAATTGCATCTATTCATGGCACAAACGACTATAGGTCATACCCGTCGATATCAAAAGAATTGTTCTATTTTATATATATCCCCATAAATGATGATACAAGATTGTAGTGAAATTATGAAAAACCTGAGTTGCATAGAAGAAACTGACAAAGAAACCAATTCCGAATGAATGTGAAAAACGGTCAAATCAATATCTAGATTTGATATATTCGTTGATGACCTCCTGCATTTCGACGACAGTTTTCAAAGAATTTGTAATTTTTGTGAATTTGGGGTTAACCCACTATGTTCAGTTTTGATAATGTTATGGAGTATGTGGATAAGCCATTCAGTATTTTCTGTAGAAGAAAGGTATATTTTGCCAATAAGGCAATAAAGAAATGGTTGCTGTGAATGATGCTGATTTTGAATGTGAAACGACATATTTGAATGATGAAGGGTTGCAGTAATGTCAGGAGATCTTCAAGAAATAATTACTAGGAACGTCCTCAGAGAATGCCCTATACTCTGCATCAAATTAAACAATTCAAGATTCTGAGACGTTGAGTTTATGAAATATGAAGCTCGTTTATTGAGGTTTCACCAAAAAAACTTTCGCCCTAATTAAATGATGAGACAAACTACACTTATGATAATGTTGTCAATCAGACCTGCTATCGTTACGAGTACAATCACCCCATAGTAATACATTCATCAATGAATGTACGGATGATTGAATGATTCATTTCTATTTTGATATATTGTAAGGTGAAAGAAAGAAAGACATCACAATCAATGTATTCTGCTCCAAAAAAAATAGTTATTGTTGATTTCAACACGATAATCCCGAAGTAAAAACATGATGAATATGACGTGTCATGGTTAGATTCTCCTTAAGTGAAGTGGTAAATCAAAAAGATATTTCAACGGCCACTACAAACTTCCAAGCATTTATGACTCACTCCATTTCCAGTCATGAACAGTGTACCTATACTTGGACTTGTTAACAAGGTCGTTGCTCAAACTTGATCTCCGTTACACTAGTGTTTTCACGACGACTAAATTTTGCCAAGCACCCCATTTCTATCGTCACTTCCTACCCTCTGGCCATCTCTCACCCCTTTCCGCGTTTAACAGGGCATCCGTATAGTAGGGGATATATAGCGTTGTAAAAGAATGGAAAAGCCATGAATTGGACAAACATTCTTGAAAGAGAGAATAGACTATCCAATTGAGAATATCAAACATAGTTTGAAATGAATGACTGGTAGACTACGAGCATGGTGTCGCCACTTCCAACTGCCTCTTGGAACGCGGCTCAGTGCGGTCAAATAGACGCGACGAAAATGCATTGTGTTAGACTTTATCAACAATATTGGCATCCTAACAATATCTTCACTAGATTGACTTCAACTTACCCTCTTTATCGGGATGAGTCGAACAATTATCAGTTATGTGAGTCTCCAGAATATAAATCATAAGTACAACGTAACTACTCTAATCCTATGGAAGTGTCAATCTACCACCCACATACCGAGTGTCCTAACAATTGGGACAGGCAACGCTTCGAGTGTAGATCTCACGGTCACGGTCTCTACTGGCATAACTACCCTGCACTGATGAGGGTCAATAAGCCAAAAACCAGTTTGTAGGTTGTATCCTGATACAAATTATACCCTGTATTGTATTGTTTCTATAGTTTGGATGATATGTCAGAAAGGGGATGATAGATTTGATTGATAAATAAACGTCCTTCAGACAAAAGTAGTTGGATTTTTATTAAATCTAGATCAATCTTGACCGTCCGAACACAGAATTCGGATAATTTTTTAAGCGTGCCTGTCCCGATGTGAATTTGTCACGTATTAGGAAAAAAAGAAACATTTGCGATCTGCATTCACAGTGGAAATCGTTGCATGGACTATATACGAGCAGATATAATTCAATGTTATGCGTGGTATTTACCAGGAAAGTAGTTGTTTTCTGATCGTAGTCTACCAGACATTCATTTTCAAACTATGTTTGAAATTTATAATTGTATAGACTATTTTCTCTTTCAAAAATATAGCGTTTTGTTTGATACAGATTATCGGGAAATATTTCTGTAGCTTATGTATGTCTGTGGCTCTTTTCTAACACACTCAAATTGAAAGTATTGAATACTGTACATTTCCAGTGAGTTTGTAATAATTATGAATATTCTGAATCTTTTTTGTATTTTTTCCAAGAACAGATGACACTATTATGAAGAGATGACAGATGCCCAGTTTCTGTTTTATCAATTCAGAGGTTGTTGTGCTCTATATATTTATATAATAGGGTGAGTCAAGGAAACACTTTCAACAGAACAGACGGAATAGTATTTATTGAGAGGAAGAGGAAACAGAGAATTGTGAGAAAATAGCGGACTCATCCTTGGACGCCCGTGTGGCTCCAAGGATGGATGAAATAGAAATGATAGTGAGACAGGGTGGATCGGTGTCTCGGTGTGCGCTGCTGCCAACTGTCAACACGATGCCTGACGTCGGAACAACAGCTTTCAGAGTGGCGCTGTCGTAGGGTTTGTGCTTGACGTCAGGACAGTTCGGTGGTTGAACCGAGTTGGACCCACTGAACTCAAACAAGAAATGGAACGATAATGCAATTCAGCAGTTTTACGCTAAATCGAATTCGCGCATACCATGTGATCATATAGCAAAATTGAATGTGGATCATGCGCAGAAACCTTTTGCACAGGACCGGCACTACCAAAGATGACAAACTCAATAACACAGCTCTTTAAACAACAGATAATTTAACAAGAACACAAAAACACAATATGAAGCCGAAAACAGCTTGCTGAAAATCGAAATGGACAAGATTCGAGAACAAAGAGCAATTCAATACAATGTAAACAAAACTTATAGGCTGACGTGTGGGCTGACGACAACTCTTAGTTCTGTGGCTGAAATATATAATTTTAGACATACGTTCACATAATACATCAAAAACGTAGTCTCAGACATGCCCAGCTAACCCTGGCACATATTGCTCATGTGCTCGATTCAAGGTTTATGATTCGCCTGTTGGCCGTAAATAATCCTCGTGCATCCTGCTATATTGTCGTTCCATTTCTTGTTTGAGTTCAGTGGTTGGACCATGGATCTCAGTGACCAGTGATGCCACATCTACTCTCATCCTTCTAGTGAACTACTCAGGGGAGCTATTCTCGAAGTCATGCGACTTTCTCGCGTATACGAACGACATCGTATGAAAATATTCGTATACGTCAATACAAGTGCATTCTCGAACTCCGAAGTAGAACATACGAAATATCCATACGAACTTTTTGAAGCGGGCGCACGAAAAATATGACAACATTGCACAGCTACCAGTGTTCCCAACCATATCGAGAGAATATGTCTAGGA
The DNA here is from genome assembly GCA_029955515.1 of Chrysomela aeneicollis. Classification (NCBI taxonomy): domain Eukaryota; kingdom Metazoa; phylum Arthropoda; class Insecta; order Coleoptera; family Chrysomelidae; genus Chrysomela; species Chrysomela aeneicollis. The sequence goes on along the minus strand of JARUHQ010000018.1, from coordinate 2,661,986 downwards.
AAAAAATAAACTCCACTAGTTTCAGTCATAATATTTTGGCGGATAGTCTACTTCTTTGAGAACTTCATATGTTGATATGATACTACATCAGCAACTGCAATGTATATGAGTTCCACATCTCCGGAACAGAGAGCGGAGTTGATGGAGTATTGAAAAATCATCTAGGAAAGTTCACAAATGAAAGGTATCACTTGAAGAAGCGAGAGGTTCATGGGAATCCTAGCATCATCAGAAACATTGAATATTATTTGTTGCACATGGAATTTTACCTTTGGCATGCATTTTCATTTTAGAAACGGTCTGTCTTGTCAAGAAAAAATATGAAAAAGCAAGTCTTGTGCCTTCAGCATATATTACCCGCAACTCTTCACATAATATTAGACTACCCATTCCTACGTCAACTTTGACGAAAAACTCAATTATTTATGAAAGTAAGAAGCTATTCAATCACTTGCCGTTGTTCTTGAGAGAAATTGATAATGTACATAAGTTTAGAAAGTATGTTGGAAAGTTTCTGGTTGGAAAGGCTTATTATGATCTCGGTGAATTTTATGAGGAGAACAGTATCTGACATCAGTAATCGTATCTCCTCACTGGCTCTATGAATTTTATACATTTTTTGTTTTTTTTTTGACTTGATTGATTATTTCCTACTATAGATTCTTATGTATGTTTGTTTATATTTGATTATTTTAGACTGTTATTTACTTCTAAATGTGATATTATTCTTGACTATATATGTATTTTTTTGTATTTTCTATTCATATTTACAAATTCAACAATGGTACTCATTACCGTATTTTACCTCATTTTATTTTATGTAGAAATTTATTATATTTTTTCGTGACCATGCTTTGTCAATAAGATATATTTTCTTTTCGACAATAAAGCAACTTTGATTGATTGATTGATTGATATGCCGGGAGCAAAAACGGATTGGAAGAAGTGACAAAACACAATGAGAAATATTTGTTATAGTTACCTACCTCAACAGATCACAGAATATTTTTTTTTCATTGTGCACACTTATTTGGGATTCGCAGGACCACATTATATAGGAGATAATATATATTCTATAAAGAAATGTATCAGATGATAAAAATGGGCCATTTTACAACTCCACAGGACAAATATCAATCAGAACAATAATAAATACTCGAAAATCACATCAAAACTGGAATCAAATAAAATTTTCTTACATTATGTCACTGTCAGTGGCTGACATTCGTATGAAAATATTCAATTTCGTACACACACACCCCATACGCGTCCAAACGTATAAGATTTTTCGTATACGAACTACGACAGACGGTTCGAGAATACAAACTTGTCAGAATTATGCGCAATCTGTTAAAATTCGTACGAAAATCGGCTGCGTATGATTTCGAGAATAGCACGCCAGGGTGAGTAGCGAACGAGAATGATACTCGCTTCCGTTGTATTGGCGTGATGACGTAGGTCCTTACTGGTCAGTCCAGTCCATGGTCGATGAGGCAGGGCACTGCGACATTCTTGTTCGTCCTGTGCGGCAGGCTGGTTTTCGATGATCGGAGGGTTTGCAGATCGAGTGAGATGGAGTTATGGAAATTGGGCAGCTTTAGTTGTGAGGCTTTCTCTGGGCGTTGCGAGAAAGCGGAGGTCGCGGCTTGTAAACTATCTGGATGACGTGATGTCGAACCTAACCCTCGAGGATAGTCCTGAGTTACCTGATGCTGGTTGATGGCGAGGAGTACTGTAACGTATGCCAGCTGGGCTGAGGCCTCCAAGAGCAGTATCCAAAGGTTCTCCAGGTTCTGCAGTTGCTCAGCAGCTCCAACGAACAGAGATGTCGGTCGGTGGTATCTGTCAGCAGACAGAGGTTTGCACAACCTCAGAAATTATGCCACTATGTGACACTGACGTCCTTCCTACCATACTTGACTTCAAAATTGAGCAGATATTGGATTGTGATATAGATCAATTGGCCTAGTACTAGTACTGATGAGGCTAAGTGGCCCGAAAAAGTCCGTTTTCAAGAGTTGGGATGTACAGGCTGTCCAGATAGTGCCACGGTCTTCGTTAACGAGATGTGATATCGAAATTCGGCTTCGAAAGATGTCACTCAAGGGCACATTCAAAACTTATACTGATAAATATAGGGCATACACACAGAATGCCACACCAAATTCTCATTGTTTGATTAGAACAGTGCATTTTAAGATTTTCCCTGGAAAACCGATTTTATCGTTCATCCTTGGGTGTGGCTGAAACGATTAGAGATATAGTATTGGTCAAAAGTTTTAATTTATCAATGATTGAAATTTAATTGAGACACAAAAAGGTGTTTCAGAATTCAGAAATCGGAATAGAGCACTATTATTTCCACTATCAAAAACATTGAAGTGTAGTTTTTTAGGTATCATTGTATTTATTATACAGTTATTAAATAAAGATTGGTCGATATATCCTTCGGCTACCTGTGGCGATTTCTGCCCTCACAAAGTTTCAGGTCTACACATCAAAGACCTGTCAGATGTAACCTCTTATCCTGTTCACAGCTTTGCAGATGAACATCATACTGCTTTCTCATCTTGAACCCTACCATGTAGGGAAGTCAGAGGTGCGAAGCGAAGACAGGTCAATACTTTCAATGTAGATCGAACTGACAATGAGAATCGGATAATCTTGAGAAGTTCAATGCAACTCAGACTCTAACCTGTGTTTCTCCAAGAAAGCAGACCTCACAATAACTAAAATAATGATGTGAGGCAAGATTGTTCCATTGAAATCCTCAATGTCACTGCTTCACAAAAACTCGGTTTTTTGTTCCGAGCTGAAAGCTACTTCACGACTCAACAGCTTCTCATGATCTACAAAGCACATAGTCAATAAGAACCTGCCACACTCTTCCTATGTATATTTGGTGGCAATAATCTGCTGGTGTACAAGAAAATTCTTCGTCTTATTATTTTTAACCACATTTTTCTTACTAGTAAGTATAATCATTGAATCGCAAAAGTAATGTCCTATTTAAAAATATTTGTTTATTTTTCGTCGAAAATTTTCCATGGATGACATTTTCACAATCCATCACCGCGACATTCATTCTGCTGATAATCATTGAACAATTGATCAACTACTGAAACTGGAATTTATTCAGTGTGGAATTTTCCGCACAAATTCAATGCTACCTCCCCTACTATTAGTTTTGGAGACTTTGACAAGTTTTATGGCGCGTATCTCTCATTCCTCCCGACTGCTTCGACTGTCTCTTGTTCATTCCGGCCATATAAAAAGGCGAAGAACCCTTCTCGTTTTAATTGGGTTGCATAGCCCTGGGCCGGAAATGGATGGACCAGATAATGGAGGATTTAATGAATGTGTGGAAAATGGCTACGTGAAAATTGATATTTTTGAAGAGTATCCACTGTGACTTCACCACAAGAAATTCCGGTTTTTTCCATATATATAATTGTGCCAGAACGGTTTACCAGATCCCCATGTAACGCATCGAATTTGGTCCACCCTGACGAGACAAACTATGTACTTTATGTATAGGGTGATTGGCTATGGGTATCACGACTTTAACAGCTGATATCTCGAAAACAAAAAGGATTATTCAAGATACTTCAATGCCTCCATAGAATACATATAAAGTATATATCTCATTCAAGTTGACTGTTTCAAATCTTGAATATCTCTTTTCGTTTTTGAGATATCAGCTATTGAAGTTGCGAAATCAATAACTAATCACCCTCTCGTAAGCAGTAACAAATCACCTGATCGAGTTTTAGAAAACCATTGAAAAGGACGTCGAACGTTGACATTTTGCAACTCATCACCTATTGAGATATTTCCGGAAATTTATAGCCTACAAACCTTCGGAAACACGAACATTGAAAGTTTTTCTTTCCTGCATTCGAATGATAGGACAAAACAATTGTGATCCTGGGGTTTAAAATCACCATGTATCCATTCTCCTTTTATATCAGTTATATAGGGCTACTTGGATACGTTTTTTTACTTAGTGCCAATTGATAATAAGAAGCAACTCCAACAAATCGCAATCATTCAGGACAAATTTCAATTCCCATTTCCTTTTCAAATGTTTCACGAGCATTATTCCCTTTCATGCAGTCGAAATATAGGGAAACCGTGTTTGTATTGTTGAAATTTCATAAAATAATTGTAATGACATGCTTTTGATAGGTACTGAATGAAAATTATTATCATTATGCTCTTATTAGAACTGTGTAAAAGTCTAATGCTGTCCAAACAAAATGTTAAAATTGAAATCAGCTCTAAATATTGGTCGATCATGGAACATGGGATCTGCAAGAGGCTTTTATTTTTCTGACAATATATCTCCTTCTCTATTTTCACGGTGATGAACCAGCTTAGTTTTTGTTTTACTAACTGTCAAGTGAAAATAATGATTTAAATTATAAACGTCAAATGTCTGTGCTTTGACCAGTTATCTTTATTCACCATTATGATCGATCGTAGGGGACAAATGTAAATTGGTATCATAGATGATTCAGTGGAAAAAAATATCGCAAATTTCTTTCTTTAGTGTTCACGTTGTTAGTTTTTGATTTTGGTTTCTGTAAATTACTTCAAATTAAAATGGTAACACGATTTTTCTTTATTTCAAATCGATATATTGTCGTCCTGAATATAATTCGTGGTATTGAAAACCTATAACTTTTTGCAATATCAATTCATTGGCAATCCTAATGCAAGAAAATACAACTCGTCCTGCGGACTCGTATTTTCAGCTTTGGGATTGCAATTCAATAATATTCCAAAAAATTATGGGTAATAATCATACCACTTATTATATTACCCCTGACAATAATTATCAACATATGTCAAACAACTAATGTAATAGAAACTGATTATACAGAATGATAAAAATATTGATATGATATTTCATATAGATCATAAAGGCTTACGCTAGACTAGGCATCATGTACTCAGTGTTCGTTTGGTATTAGAGAGGTCTGCAAGGAAGTAATATGATATCACATAGTACAACACATATGAGTAGTGCACCTAGGCCGGTACCATGACAAGATGGCCGCCATGGGGCAATGACGTCATCCAAGATGGCCGCCATGGGGCAGCTGTCAATTGTCATGTCATCTGTCATGTCAAATGTCATCTGTCAACTGTCATGTCATATGTCAACTGTCATATGTCTACTGTCAAGTGTTCCATGCCGCTGTATCAACTGTCAAGTGTCCCATAGACTACCCGACCAATCAGAAGCCGTCATACTTTTTTGGCGCGAAATTCAAGTTATTTTTGAGGTTATGTATTCTGCTTGCAACATGGGATAGGATATCGGCCCCTTTGCCCCCCTTCAGGTGCCCCCTTGGCCCCCTTAGGCCTTCGCTGTACCCCCTTGGCCCCCCTCAGGTCTTCGCTGTACCCCCTTAGCCCCCTTAGGCCTTCGCTGTACCCCCTTGGCCCCCCTCAGGTCTTCGCTGTACCCCCTTAGCCCCCTTAGGTTTTTGCTATACCCCCCCTGACCCCCCCATAAGACTGCGCCCCCTTAGCGCTCCGCATCCGGAAACATCTCATGACGTCATATTTTATTTAAAAAAATCCTTCTATCGGCGGGATTTGAACTCCAGACCACCGGATTACGAGTCCGATGCGTTCCCACAGAGCTACGACCACTATATAATTTAATTGCAGTCAATGTCGATGCAACGTTATCGCACAGCGTGACGTAGTCGAGCAGATCCGTCTCAAAGATAAGAGAACGTAGCAACCTCGGCAAGCGGGGAGCAGGGAAACGAACAATGGCTTATTCATTCATTAAATATCAGTGTATTGATAGACATAATCGCATTCAAGGTCAGGTTCGCTGCATTCCAATGATGACTCAACATGCAGATCCATGGAGCAGGAAAAGGAACAATGGCTTATTCATTCATTAAACATTAGTGTATTAATAGACATAATCGCATTCAAGGTCAGGTTCGCTGGATTCCATTGATGATTCAACATGATACAATATTTCGCAAGACGTTACAAAGATAAGAGACGACAAAGCGACTGACACTGTTGCCAGACGTTTGAAAAAATAAGGCATTGATGCCAGACTTTCAAAAATATCTGGAAATATACCATAATGCACCTACAGTTTACCCAAGTGTAATCCGAACCATAGATGGATAATGTCTGAAGTATTACAGGGTGTGGCTGCCTGAAATTAGGCGTCTGATATCTGACGTATGACGTCATCGTTTCAAAATATCGAAAGGTCACCAACTGTTTAGTTATTTCCATCTGAACCACAACGTGTGATTATTCAAAATTGATGGATAACGTTTGACGTATTACAGGGTGTCAACCTGAAGTCAGGCGTCTGACATCTGACGTATGACGTCATCATTTCAAAATGGCCGCTGAAATCGGGAGATCACTAACTGTTTAGTAATTTCCGTATTATAAAGGTAATAAACATACAGCTTACACAAGTAGAATCGGAATCACCACGTCTGAATACTCAAAATTGATGAATAAAGTTTGACGTATGACAAGGTGTGGCTGCCTGAAGTTATTTATTATTTAGTAATTTTCGTATTAAATATACCTACAGCTCACACAAGTAGAATCCGAACCACAGCATTGATATCGACGCAACAGAATTCATGAACTCGTTAATATAAAGATGTCAATGACAAAATGATTGATTTTCTCTACGAATTATCAAAAAATATTCACTTCCGGTTTATTAAAAAACGACATAGAGAAAAACTAATGTTTTATTCGTGATCCCCATGACGTGTAAACTTCAAAAACATCAACTTCCGGTTTCACTTCCGGTTTCCATTTTTCCACTTAACATAGTCATGTGGGTACTCTGAGAGAAGGATTTTTCACGGACATTCCAAATATATCATTTTACCTATGTACAAAGTCTCAAGGTTAAAGAGATATCAATCAAAATAAATCGAAATAATGAAAAAAATCTATGTAAACAATTCACAAACTCTTCGTGTAATGATTTTCTGGTCGATCCAGCTTTTCGACGAGTTATCAAAAAATATCCACTTCCGGATCATCAAAAATCGATATAGAGAAAAACTAATGTTTTATTCGTGATCCCCATGACGTGTAGACTTCAAAAACATCAACTTCCGGTTTTACTTCCGGTTTCTATTTCTCCACTTAACATAGTCATGTGGGTACTCTGAGAGAAGGATTTTTCACGGACATTCCAAATATATCATTTTACCTATATACAAAGTCTCAAGGATAAAGAGATATCAATCAAAATGAATCGAAATAATGAAAAAAATTTATGTAAACAATTCATAATCTCTTCGTGTAATGATTTCCTGGCCGATCCAGCTTCTCGACAAATTATCACAAAATATCCACTTCCGGTTCATTAAAAAGCTATATAGAGAAAAACTAATGGTATATTCGTGATCCCCATGACGTTTAGATTCCAAAAACAACAACTTCCGGTTTCACTTCCGGTTTCCATTTTGTTAGTAAACAGGGTCATGTGGGTACTCATTGAAAAAGTTATTTCACGTACATTCCTAATATATTAACTTACCTATATACAAAGTCCCAAGGTTTGCGAGATATCAATCAAAATTTCTCGAAATATTGATAAAACAATAAAAACTGTTCACCATCTCTTTGAGTACTGCTTTTCTAACCGATCTATCTCCTTGATGAATTATCGAAAAATATCCTCTTCCAATTCGTAAAAAATCGAGATAGAGGAAAAATGATGAGATGTTAGTGAACCCATAACGTTCGGACATCGAAACAACAACTTCCGGTTTCACTTCCGGTTACAATTTTTTCAGTAAACAGAGCCATGTGGGTACTCTGAGAGAAGGATATCTCACGGACATCCCGAATATATCAACTTACCAATATACAAAATCTCAAGGTTTGCGAGATATTGACGAAAATTGGTGAAATAATCAAAACAACACTGTTACACGCAAGAAAGTGCTATGGAGAGTCGATTTGAGTCCACGGTTAACTCATGTTTCTATCTTATTAATCAATATTCTAGTAGGAGACTATAATTTTTGTACAACTCATATCAGGAAATGCCATTTACACCATAATGAAAACCAAGTAGGTGAAATGATAAATAGGAAATCGATAATCAATTTCGAAGTAATCGATAACACATAGGGTTAATAAAGTTTCAAAAAAAGCTCTGTTCAAGGTATGTTTATGAATTCCAAGGCTATATAACTATTAAGATCACATTATATTGGAACCAGGTACTTCAATCATTGATCTACTCAAAAAATATGTCTCGAAACAGATATAATTTTCTATATTTAGGATTGCACTTCCAGCATCGGCAATACATGGAATATTATCGGAAATCTCGAGGTGAATGTTTCAAGGACTAAGAATTATCGAAATTTCAAAAACGGAGCTCTGATCAAGGTATGGTTATAAATTCCAAAGCTGTATAACTATTCACATCACATTATATTGAAGCCAGATACTTCAATCATTATTCACCTCGAAAAATATGATACGAAACATATATACTTTTCTATATTTGGGATCGCACTTTCAGCAAAGAGAATATGTGTCAACGTCTACAGAAATCAATGCTTTCATTCAAAATGTTTTCGATAGGTCTAACGATGGAACCAACAGGCTGATAAAATACAGGGATGTAAAAACTATCTAGTCTGGAAGAAATATACTGGGTGTGTAAGAAATTACACTTAATATTTTCAATAGGTGTACCGTTCGAAAAATACAAATGTACTGACTGGTACAGGATGTATCAAGAATTAATGATGACGTTTAACGTTTGATAGGTATAATTTGATAGTTGACGCTCAACGACTGGAACTTGAGAGCCTTGGTCACGTGAGGGTGGATATGGTTGTATTATGATCAGTGACGAAAACAATTTTATATTGATGAATTATTGAAAAAGTGTTCCTATATTTTCGTGAAAACGCGACATAGGAGAAAACAAATGATACATTTATGATCCCCATGATGAAAAGAGCTCAAACTTTTTGTTTTTCTAGTGAACAGGGATTATATGGGTACTCCGGAAAAATGATTTTTCACGGACATTTCGAGAATTCAACTTGTATATATTCTGAGACCTGAGACCAAAATTGATATTAATTGATAAACATTCATAACAATGACAAACCTTACGAATACAACGCACATATGTCGCGCAAATACAAAAAACGCGCAGACATCGCACCCTTATCAAAAAACTATCAAAAATGATAAATAGCACGACGAAAAGTCGAACATGCGTCTTACATATATCATGCTAACGTCGTTATCCGTCAAAGATCTATCAGACAACGTCGTCTAAAATTTTTGAATACGATGATTCGCATGACAAAGCGTCACGCATTCATTAAACAAGTAGAAAACATCAAAATTCATCACGCATACATCACCCATACGTCGCACATGCGTCGAACATACGTCATGCAAACGTCACACATTCATCGAGAATCTATCAAACAGCAACATAAAAACGATTAATAACGTACTGACATTGCAAATCCAAAATGGTAGCTATTAAAGTTTAGCATCTGGCATCTGACATTCGGTGTCCGACATTTGACGCTTGGCGTACTAAGATTTCTGTTATTCACCAACATAAAGTTGTAGATATAAAAATAAACATAGGGCAATCATTGAAGAAGATTGAATATGTTAAAAAAAACATGACGCATGCGTTGTGCATACGTTGCGCATACGTCATACATACGTCGTGCAAACGTAGCGCCTACATCAAAAATCCATTATACAACGTGTTTAAAACCTTGAAATGGGAAATAGCATGACATGATATCCATCACACATTCATTTTATGACGTTGAAAATTTCGAAAATAAAAACTCCACGCATGTGTCGTACGTACACCACGCTGACGTCGTGCCTTCGTCGGAAATCTACCAAGCAACGTATAAGAACTTCAATAACAATAAATAGCATAACGAAACGTCAGACATGAGTTATACATATATTGCATCGACGTCGTGTCCTTGTGAACATGAAAATGTTCAAAACGATTTATAAATCTAATAACCATCACTTATTCATTAAACAATATCAAAAACTTTGAAAAACACTACACGAAAATTGTAGAGATGCCATTGAAAAATTCAACGACAGACGACAAAGAGTATTAGAAGCAAGAGAAGTGAGTAATTGAAAGATTCGACGATAGGGTCGATAGGAGTGAGTGAGTCATAGACGAATGACCCGGTGTTGAAATTATTATGATACAGGGTGACACATAATTCTCAATGAATCATCACATGGAATATTCACTTCCGGATGGCGGAAGATCTACGTGACCGAATAGCTATGTTCAAAACTTCAATTATAATTATTAACATTAGTTTTGAATTCGTTAAATTATGGTTACATGAAAATAGGACAGTATATGACAAAATACATCAAGAGTATATTCATTTCATTATTGCTTTCAATTTCAAATTGATCTATGTAATGAAATATGAATAATGAATCATTATTTACCACCACTTTTACAATTATTCACCAACAGATGTCAACTTCGATGAAAAACCCATACACTTAGTTGAAAAACCTCGATATCAATATAATGATGGATTCAGGAATGCTAGTAAATGGAATAATATCAAACCTAACGTCATACATGACGTAGAACCTGACATCACACGCGACGTCTGAGACGTGCGTAAGACGTTAGACTCAGGTTTTCGATCAAGTAAGCTTCATGAATGTGGAAGAGGATCGTTTGGTAGGTCACACTTTTCTTTTCAAGTTCTCAAGAAATTCGCAAATTCATTGAATGAATCTGGTGGTAACAATAATCATTTTATAAAAAATAAAAAAATAATCCACTTTTATCTTTCAAATTTGGTAAATGTTATACATCATAATTCCTAGGGGAGAAATAAAAACGAAAAATTATAGATTTTTATATATATTTCTCACACATTATTCAAATCTCTCAATACATTCATTTCATGAAGGAACAAATATTCCCTGAGTGCATTACTTACTAAACTATCATTTGATATTTCACAAAATGAATACAGAGCTTCAAAATAATCAATATAACCAGCATCTTTATTGAAAATCGATTTAATCAAATTCAAAATATTATTATAAAATGTACAGAAGTTCATTTTTTCCAGTAAAACCACCCGATGGCCCACTAAACTTCGATGAACTTGAAGGATCTGCGTAGCATCCTCGACACCGATAAGGAACTCGACATCATGTTTTTTGACGAGTAGACATTTGATCCCATCAAACACCAATTGTGATATTTTGCAGAAATCTCCACATGGAAACGATACTGGCTCATATTCATCTTGGTGGGTTGGTAACTTCTCGTAGAAAAAATTGTCCAATGCTCGTTTCAGTAAATCAGTGAAAGTTTTCCATTCCGTTGTACAAAAAGATTGTTTATTTGGTTTGTATGGTTGTGATAAAATTATAGATGGATTGAATTTTCTCGCTGGACTCAAACCCACTCCTACCTGGAAGGCTCTCAACTGGAATAATGTGTAGAGTAGGTAATGTTTCTCGGCTCGGGCTGCATTTTCGTACATCTCCAACACTTCATCTAATTCTTGATGATATTTCGCATTATTGAAAGATGATTCGGTGAAATATGAATCAATATCGTCTTCTGACACACTCACATAACCACTATCTCGACTTGATGTTGACATTATAGACTAAGTTAAAATATTTTCAGACTGAGATCAATTTCATGTATCTATTTATAGTCTCCCTCCACATTCGAGAACAATAGAGTTGAAATCATTATTTCGAGATGAATCTTGACATATCAAATATGAGAATAATGCTGATTCAAGTAGAATAGCAGAAAAACAGAGGTATTAAATGAATGCGTTGCTTATCTCCCCACATGATGCCCTGAGGAATGCAAAGTTGCATATCGAATATGAGATGTAATAAACATGATGATTCAGGGAGATAACAACAACATCATCACAATCTTTGAATTATGGTCCTGATTTATGATATCATCATCGACCACCTGCGAACTTATCAAAGATCTCTTCTATATTGTCGATTCATCTGATGAAATACAGAGAATAAGCATGACATTATTATTGCCAAATGAAATCCGAACCACCACATGTGAAAACCCCAAATTGATGGATAATATTTGACGTATGACAGAGGCGTACTAGGGCTGCTGGAGTTTGGCGTCTGACATCTGACAGTTAACGTTTGACGATACGTCATGCATACGAAGTCTTTTTTCTATAGAAAATCTATCAATCAACGCACAAAAACTTCAAAAACAATGGAAAGCATGACGAAACGTCAAGCATGCGTCATACATACATCGCGCAGACATCGTGTATTTCTTAAAAATCTATCAAACAATATATTGAAACTATAAAAACGAGTAATAGCATGACTAGATATAATGCATTCATCAAATAACATCGAAAACGATAAAAAACATCACGAATACGTCATGCAACTTATGCCAACTGTCAAGTATTCCATGGCGCTGTGTCATATGTCAATCGGAAAGTGTTCCATGATGCTGCTGATGACGCCAGAGTATGGAAACGCAACGCGTCATAGACTACTAGCTCGACCAATCAGAAGCCGTCATATTCCAAACCACTTCTTTTTTGGCGGGAAATTAAAGTTATTTTTATGATATCACCCCTTAGCCCCCCAGGTCACCGCTGTGCCCCCTTTATGCGCAACACGTTAGACTCTGAGTTTAGGTGGGGCTTCGTGACGTTAGATTCAGAGGTTAGGTTAGGTTGGGTCTCGAGACGTTAGACTCGAAGGTTATGTTAGGACCTCGTGACGTTCGATTCTAACGTTAGGTTAGGTTGGATCCCGAGACGTTAGCCTCAGAAGATAGGTTAGGTCTCCAACCTAACCTAACCTAACGACCTAACGTCTCGGGATCCAACCTAACCTAACGTTAGAATCGAACGTCACGAGGTCCTAACATAACCTTCGAGTCTAACGTCTCGAGACCCAACCTAACCTAACCTCTGAATCTAACGTCACGAAGCCCCACCTAAACTCAGAGTCTAACGTGTTGCGCATAAAGGGGGCACAGCGGTGACCTGGGGGGCTAAGGGGTGATATCATAAAAATAACTTTAATTTCCCGCCAAAAAAGAAGTGGTTTGGAATATGACGGCTTCTGATTGGTCGAGCTAGTAGTCTATGACGCGTTGCGTTTCCATACTCTGGCGTCATCAGCAGCATCATGGAACACTTTCCGATTGACATATGACACAGCGCCATGGAATACTTGACAGTTGGCATAAGTTGCATGACGTATTCGTGATGTTTTTTATCGTTTTCGATGTTATTTGATGAATGCATTATATCTAGTCATGCTATTACTCGTTTTTATAGTTTCAATATATTGTTTGATAGATTTTTAAGAAATACACGATGTCTGCGCGATGTATGTATGACGCATGCTTGACGTTTCGTCATGCTTTCCATTGTTTTTGAAGTTTTTGTGCGTTGATTGATAGATTTTCTATAGAAAAAAGACTTCGTATGCATGACGTATCGTCAAACGTTAACTGTCAGATGTCAGACGCCAAACTCCAGCAGCCCTAGTACGCCTCTGTCATACGTCAAATATTATCCATCAATTTGGGGTTTTCACATGTGGTGGTTCGGATTTCATTTGGCAATAATAATGTCATGCTTATTCTCTGTATTTCATCAGATGAATCGACAATATAGAAGAGATCTTTGATAAGTTCGCAGGTGGTCGATGATGATATCATAAATCAGGACCATAATTCAAAGATTGTGATGATGTTGTTGTTATCTCCCTGAATCATCATGTTTATTACATCTCATATTCGATATGCAACTTTGCATTCCTCAGGGCATCATGTGGGGAGATAAGCAACGCATTCATTTAATACCTCTGTTTTTCTGCTATTCTACTTGAATCAGCATTATTCTCATATTTGATATGTCAAGATTCATCTCGAAATAATGATTTCAACTCTATTGTTCTCGAATGTGGAGGGAGACTATAAATAGATACATGAAATTGATCTCAGTCTGAAAATATTTTAACTTAGTCTATCATGTCAACATCAAGTCGAGATAGTGGTTATGTGAGTGTGTCAGAAGACGATATTGATTCATATTTCACCGAATCATCTTTCAATAATGCGAAATATCATCAAGAATTAGATGAAGTGTTGGAGATGTACGAAAATGCAGCCCGAGCCGAGAAACATTACCTACTCTACACATTATTCCAGTTGAGAGCCTTCCAGGTAGGAGTGGGTTTGAGTCCAGCGAGAAAATTCAATCCATCTATAATTTTATCACAACCATACAAACCAAATAAACAATCTTTTTGTACAACGGAATGGAAAACTTTCACTGATTTACTGAAACGAGCATTGGACAATTTTTTCTACGAGAAGTTACCAACCCACCAAGATGAATATGAGCCAGTATCGTTTCCATGTGGAGATTTCTGCAAAATATCACAATTGGTGTTTGATGGGATCAAATGTCTACTCGTCAAAAAACATGATGTCGAGTTCCTTATCGGTGTCGAGGATGCTACGCAGATCCTTCAAGTTCATCGAAGTTTAGTGGGCCATCGGGTGGTTTTACTGGAAAAAATGAACTTCTGTACATTTTATAATAATATTTTGAATTTGATTAAATCGATTTTCAATAAAGATGCTGGTTATATTGATTATTTTGAAGCTCTGTATTCATTTTGTGAAATATCAAATGATAGTTTAGTAAGTAATGCACTCAGGGAATATTTGTTCCTTCATGAAATGAATGTATTGAGAGATTTGAATAATGTGTGAGAAATATATATAAAAATCTATAATTTTTCGTTTTTATTTCTCCCCTAGGAATTATGATGTATAACATTTACCAAATTTGAAAGATAAAAGTGGATTATTTTTTTATTTTTTATAAAATGATTATTGTTACCACCAGATTCATTCAATGAATTTGCGAATTTCTTGAGAACTTGAAAAGAAAAGTGTGACCTACCAAACGATCCTCTTCCACATTCATGAAGCTTACTTGATCGAAAACCTGAGTCTAACGTCTTACGCACGTCTCAGACGTCGCGTGTGATGTCAGGTTCTACGTCATGTATGACGTTAGGTTTGATATTATTCCATTTACTAGCATTCCTGAATCCATCATTATATTGATATCGAGGTTTTTCAACTAAGTGTATGGGTTTTTCATCGAAGTTGACATCTGTTGGTGAATAATTGTAAAAGTGGTGGTAAATAATGATTCATTATTCATATTTCATTACATAGATCAATTTGAAATTGAAAGCAATAATGAAATGAATATACTCTTGATGTATTTTGTCATATACTGTCCTATTTTCATGTAACCATAATTTAACGAATTCAAAACTAATGTTAATAATTATAATTGAAGTTTTGAACATAGCTATTCGGTCACGTAGATCTTCCGCCATCCGGAAGTGAATATTCCATGTGATGATTCATTGAGAATTATGTGTCACCCTGTATCATAATAATTTCAACACCGGGTCATTCGTCTATGACTCACTCACTCCTATCGACCCTATCGTCGAATCTTTCAATTACTCACTTCTCTTGCTTCTAATACTCTTTGTCGTCTGTCGTTGAATTTTTCAATGGCATCTCTACAATTTTCGTGTAGTGTTTTTCAAAGTTTTTGATATTGTTTAATGAATAAGTGATGGTTATTAGATTTATAAATCGTTTTGAACATTTTCATGTTCACAAGGACACGACGTCGATGCAATATATGTATAACTCATGTCTGACGTTTCGTTATGCTATTTATTGTTATTGAAGTTCTTATACGTTGCTTGGTAGATTTCCGACGAAGGCACGACGTCAGCGTGGTGTACGTACGACGCATGCGTGGAGTTTTTATTTTCAAAATTTTCAACGTCATAAAATGAATGTGTGATGGATATCATGTCATGCTATTTCCCATTTCAAGGTTTTAAACACGTTGTATAATGGATTTTTGATGTAGGCGCTACGTTTGCACGACGTATGTATGACGTATGCGCAACGTATGCACAACGCATGCGTCATGTTTTTTTTAACATATTCAATCTTCTTCAATGATTGCCCTATGTTTATTTTTATATCTACAACTTTATGTTGGTGAATAACAGAAATCTTAGTACGCCAAGCGTCAAATGTCGGACACCGAATGTCAGATGCCAGATGCTAAACTTTAATAGCTACCATTTTGGATTTGCAATGTCAGTACGTTATTAATCGTTTTTATGTTGCTGTTTGATAGATTCTCGATGAATGTGTGACGTTTGCATGACGTATGTTCGACGCATGTGCGACGTATGGGTGATGTATGCGTGATGAATTTTGATGTTTTCTACTTGTTTAATGAATGCGTGACGCTTTGTCATGCGAATCATCGTATTCAAAAATTTTAGACGACGTTGTCTGATAGATCTTTGACGGATAACGACGTTAGCATGATATATGTAAGACGCATGTTCGACTTTTCGTCGTGCTATTTATCATTTTTGATAGTTTTTTGATAAGGGTGCGATGTCTGCGCGTTTTTTGTATTTGCGCGACATATGTGCGTTGTATTCGTAAGGTTTGTCATTGTTATGAATGTTTATCAATTAATATCAATTTTGGTCTCAGGTCTCAGAATATATACAAGTTGAATTCTCGAAATGTCCGTGAAAAATCATTTTTCCGGAGTACCCATATAATCCCTGTTCACTAGAAAAACAAAAAGTTTGAGCTCTTTTCATCATGGGGATCATAAATGTATCATTTGTTTTCTCCTATGTCGCGTTTTCACGAAAATATAGGAACACTTTTTCAATAATTCATCAATATAAAATTGTTTTCGTCACTGATCATAATACAACCATATCCACCCTCACGTGACCAAGGCTCTCAAGTTCCAGTCGTTGAGCGTCAACTATCAAATTATACCTATCAAACGTTAAACGTCATCATTAATTCTTGATACATCCTGTACCAGTCAGTACATTTGTATTTTTCGAACGGTACACCTATTGAAAATATTAAGTGTAATTTCTTACACACCCAGTATATTTCTTCCAGACTAGATAGTTTTTACATCCCTGTATTTTATCAGCCTGTTGGTTCCATCGTTAGACCTATCGAAAACATTTTGAATGAAAGCATTGATTTCTGTAGACGTTGACACATATTCTCTTTGCTGAAAGTGCGATCCCAAATATAGAAAAGTATATATGTTTCGTATCATATTTTTCGAGGTGAATAATGATTGAAGTATCTGGCTTCAATATAATGTGATGTGAATAGTTATACAGCTTTGGAATTTATAACCATACCTTGATCAGAGCTCCGTTTTTGAAATTTCGATAATTCTTAGTCCTTGAAACATTCACCTCGAGATTTCCGATAATATTCCATGTATTGCCGATGCTGGAAGTGCAATCCTAAATATAGAAAATTATATCTGTTTCGAGACATATTTTTTGAGTAGATCAATGATTGAAGTACCTGGTTCCAATATAATGTGATCTTAATAGTTATATAGCCTTGGAATTCATAAACATACCTTGAACAGAGCTTTTTTTGAAACTTTATTAACCCTATGTGTTATCGATTACTTCGAAATTGATTATCGATTTCCTATTTATCATTTCACCTACTTGGTTTTCATTATGATGTAAATGGCATTTCCTGATATGAGTTGTACAAAAATTATAGTCTCCTACTAGAATATTGATTAATAAGATAGAAACATGAGTTAACCGTGGACTCAAATCGACTCTCCATAGCACTTTCTTGCGTGTAACAGTGTTGTTTTGATTATTTCACCAATTTTCGTCAATATCTCGCAAACCTTGAGATTTTGTATATTGTTAAGTTGATATATTCGGGATGTCCGTGAGATATCCTTCTCTCAGAGTACCCACATGGCTCTGTTTACTGAAAAAATTGTAACCGGAAGTGAAACCGGAAGTTGTTGTTTCGATGTCCGAACGTTATGGGTTCACTAACATCTCATCATTTTTCCTCTATCTCGATTTTTTACGAATTGGAAGAGGATATTTTTCGATAATTCATCAAGGAGATAGATCGGTTAGAAAAGCAGTACTCAAAGAGATGGTGAACAGTTTTTATTGTTTTATCAATATTTCGAGAAATTTTGATTGATATCTCGCAAACCTTGGGACTTTGTATATAGGTAAGTTAATATATTAGGAATGTACGTGAAATAACTTTTTCAATGAGTACCCACATGACCCTGTTTACTAACAAAATGGAAACCGGAAGTGAAACCGGAAGTTGTTGTTTTTGGAATCTAAACGTCATGGGGATCACGAATATACCATTAGTTTTTCTCTATATAGCTTTTTAATGAACCGGAAGTGGATATTTTGTGATAATTTGTCGAGAAGCTGGATCGGCCAGGAAATCATTACACGAAGAGATTATGAATTGTTTACATAAATTTTTTTCATTATTTCGATTCATTTTGATTGATATCTCTTTATCCTTGAGACTTTGTATATAGGTAAAATGATATATTTGGAATGTCCGTGAAAAATCCTTCTCTCAGAGTACCCACATGACTATGTTAAGTGGAGAAATAGAAACCGGAAGTAAAACCGGAAGTTGATGTTTTTGAAGTCTACACGTCATGGGGATCACGAATAAAACATTAGTTTTTCTCTATATCGATTTTTGATGATCCGGAAGTGGATATTTTTTGATAACTCGTCGAAAAGCTGGATCGACCAGAAAATCATTACACGAAGAGTTTGTGAATTGTTTACATAGATTTTTTTCATTATTTCGATTTATTTTGATTGATATCTCTTTAACCTTGAGACTTTGTACATAGGTAAAATGATATATTTGGAATGTCCGTGAAAAATCCTTCTCTCAGAGTACCCACATGACTATGTTAAGTGGAAAAATGGAAACCGGAAGTGAAACCGGAAGTTGATGTTTTTGAAGTTTACACGTCATGGGGATCACGAATAAAACATTAGTTTTTCTCTATGTCGCTTTTTAATAAACCGGAAGTGAATATTTTTTGATAATTCGTAGAGAAAATCAATCATTTTGTCATTGACATCTTTATATTAACGAGTTCATGAATTCTGTTGCGTCGATATCAATGCTGTGGTTCGGATTCTACTTGTGTGAGCTGTAGGTATATTTAATACGAAAATTACTAAATAATAAATAACTTCAGGCAGCCACACCTTGTCATACGTCAAACTTTATTCATCAATTTTGAGTATTCAGACGTGGTGATTCCGATTCTACTTGTGTAAGCTGTATGTTTATTACCTTTATAATACGGAAATTACTAAACAGTTAGTGATCTCCCGATTTCAGCGGCCATTTTGAAATGATGACGTCATACGTCAGATGTCAGACGCCTGACTTCAGGTTGACACCCTGTAATACGTCAAACGTTATCCATCAATTTTGAATAATCACACGTTGTGGTTCAGATGGAAATAACTAAACAGTTGGTGACCTTTCGATATTTTGAAACGATGACGTCATACGTCAGATATCAGACGCCTAATTTCAGGCAGCCACACCCTGTAATACTTCAGACATTATCCATCTATGGTTCGGATTACACTTGGGTAAACTGTAGGTGCATTATGGTATATTTCCAGATATTTTTGAAAGTCTGGCATCAATGCCTTATTTTTTCAAACGTCTGGCAACAGTGTCAGTCGCTTTGTCGTCTCTTATCTTTGTAACGTCTTGCGAAATATTGTATCATGTTGAATCATCAATGGAATCCAGCGAACCTGACCTTGAATGCGATTATGTCTATTAATACACTAATGTTTAATGAATGAATAAGCCATTGTTCCTTTTCCTGCTCCATGGATCTGCATGTTGAGTCATCATTGGAATGCAGCGAACCTGACCTTGAATGCGATTATGTCTATCAATACACTGATATTTAATGAATGAATAAGCCATTGTTCGTTTCCCTGCTCCCCGCTTGCCGAGGTTGCTACGTTCTCTTATCTTTGAGACGGATCTGCTCGACTACGTCACGCTGTGCGATAACGTTGCATCGACATTGACTGCAATTAAATTATATAGTGGTCGTAGCTCTGTGGGAACGCATCGGACTCGTAATCCGGTGGTCTGGAGTTCAAATCCCGCCGATAGAAGGATTTTTTTAAATAAAATATGACGTCATGAGATGTTTCCGGATGCGGAGCGCTAAGGGGGCGCAGTCTTATGGGGGGGTCAGGGGGGGTATAGCAAAAACCTAAGGGGGCTAAGGGGGTACAGCGAAGACCTGAGGGGGGCCAAGGGGGTACAGCGAAGGCCTAAGGGGGCTAAGGGGGTACAGCGAAGACCTGAGGGGGGCCAAGGGGGTACAGCGAAGGCCTAAGGGGGCCAAGGGGGCACCTGAAGGGGGGCAAAGGGGCCGATATCCTATCCCATGTTGCAAGCAGAATACATAACCTCAAAAATAACTTGAATTTCGCGCCAAAGAAGTGGGTGGGGCTATGACGGCTTCTGATTGGTTGGTCTATGGGACACTTGACAGTTGATACAGCGGCATGGAACACCAAACTGTAGACATATGACAGTTGACATATGACAGTTGACAGATGACATGACAGTTGACAGATGACATGACAGTTGACATGACAATTGACAGCTGCCCCATGGCGGCCATCTTGGATGACGTCATTGCCCCATGGCGGCCATCTTGTCATGGTACCGGCCTAGGTGCACTACTCATATGTTTGGTCAAAATTTCGAAACGACTAATCGATAGCTTAGTATACGTCAGACCCCGGACCTACCAAACAAATAACCTGGATACCGGATCTAGCGTAAGCATTCATGATCTAAGTAATATTTAGTCGTTTTCAACAGGACCATAATAATTATTGTCAGTCATATCCGCGAAAATCACGGAGTGGGCGGCCTCTGGTGTCAAATTTTCTAAGCCTTCCGAGGGTGCAATTTAGCATTGTATTATTTTTTTTTCGTATTATTTTTAATGAAATTGAATTGTTTTGAATAGTTTTCGGACTTGTTTCGTGCTCATCAGCTAGTTACTAATATTATTGAAACATGCAGCAAGTTCAAAAGGTCGTAAAGACGAAATCTACAAAGATTTGTTCAGTATTTCAGCGTTCCTCCTACCGTACAGACATCGTTCCTTTGGCACAAAATCCTGGATTTCCTTTCAGGATTGTGTGAAAAATGTATGATCACGTTGAAAATAGGAAAACTTATCACCACAAACATTTACGTTTGTAGTAAGCACTTCCTATAGAACTGGATTTCTCAAGAGAATGCGAAGGTATGTCTTTCAGGTTAAATCTTGTTTGGTCTCTTGTTGTTTGTATTTTGTGATGAAAACATTGATTTTACTTTAGGACCATCAAGGAGAATTAAACGAAGAGATAGGCTCGAAGAGAATGCAATTCCTTCAATAAACATCTGGAAATCATCACATGCAAACTTCAAGAGTGAGGGCAATGTGGGCTGAATGAAATCAAATCTTTATTCAAAATGAATAAGCTATGAATTGAATGAAGTATCGATGGAAATAAATGAATTCGAATGACTGGTAGACCACAAGGTCTCAAACTTTTCAAGTTATTCTTGGAGCATATACCTATTCATCTATATTATATAATTATTTTTATTGTATGGATTATCATGTTATTGTTAACATGAAAATAATAACTTGTGTTGCCTATTTAAGATAGGTAGGTATCTCCATATAAGCACCCTTCTCTCAGAGAATAAAGTTAATTGACTTTAATTATTTGTTTTTATTTTGCTAATCATCTATTTTTGGGTTAGGATAAAATTATAACAGGTTTACAAATGAATTCACACTTCCACTGCTAATTCTTCCATGAAACTATTTTAATTACATATTAGAGCTACCCTAAGGCTGAAGTTTGTGAACAGGAGTTTATTTATCTTGTGTTCCATTATGCGTTTGACATCTATCCCACAAAGTATGTGACCAGCTTTGAATAATGCTTATCCCTATTTCAAGGGTTTCATCTTATCTCCAATATACTGTAGATACTTATTTCAATCTTAACCATTCTTGAAATAAAGAGAAATCATTGAAATACAAATACCTTAGTGGCCCCATTGATTTTGCAGGGGTGGTTTGAAAAGCCTATAAAAACATAATAAATCCACGAAACTCACATAAAATACCTGTTTTGAATTCTATAAACTATAATCTATTGATAGCGCTCCTTCTGGATACTCTGGATTATTTATTTCTTCCCTAAAATTCGAATTGAAAATTGACATATTACCATTGAAAACATATACCAAATGTTTGTTGATCATCCTCATGTCAAATATTCGAGCGCCATCTGTTGGTTCGTGATTTTCGTGAATAATCAAACTTAGGGGATTGTCAATACAGCAGCTAATCTCGGATATGATCTTACTTAATAATGAGAATTTTATTTTACAAATCAGTCTACGAACTCTACCGGTAATAATGAGATCTCCATTTACTATCAAAAAGAGGACTGAATACAAAACCACATAAACCATGCTGTTACCTGAATACTTGCTGCTATGACCTGGTAGAATTCACTGAAACTCAGCTGGAGTCGAATGTTCGAGACAATGAAGTCTCTAAGGACAAATTCAACATATTCAAATCTGACCGTAACTTTCATGCATTGAACCTTTAGGGGCGAGGGTATTATATTTTGGCAGTAAATATTCAGGTCAACGCACCTAATCCTAATTTAGAAGGAACAGATTGACATAATCGTAGTGAGAACATACTTAATTTCCACCAGTAGGTACATAAGTGTAATCTGTCATTTATATTTCGCCAAAAAATGCCACTGTAGGAGATTTCACTTGGATGATGAATCAAATTATACATTTTCACCCACTACACTTGCACTTTCAAAATTCTGCTAATTCTCAGTATTTAACAATCAAAATTGCATGATAGTGAGAACAAAAATAATTCTTGAACTTGTTTCATCAAATTTTTCCTTTTTTGCTGAAAGAGCACATAATATTTCGATTGATTAATTGAACTAGCAATGTTTTATGCAATTTGAAAATTTATTGAAGGAAAAATCACACTGAAGCTTTTCACGCATCAGTTCAATACTTAAGAAAAGCTACAGACTCAAACAGTACATGCAGCGCCTGTTATGACGAAACTGTAAAGTGTTCATGGACAACCACCTGTACAGAGAACGGATCTCAACTGGGACAGGATGCATTAAAGTGGTACACTGATGGATCCAATATGGATGATATAGCTGAGTGAGCGTTACCAGGGATAAATTTGAGGCTCCCAAATCCCCACCCCAGTCATCTTTCAAGTGGAAGTACATGCTATAAATATGATATATGTGACCAGGAGTGCCTCGAAAGAAGACCCAAAGGGCAGAAGTCATACACTTGTAAGTCCAAGCTGACTTGGGACTGCAAACAATCCCTGAGACAACTGGCAGCAAACAACCAGGTCACTTTGATGTCAGTCAGGCAGACTTTTTTGCCAAATAATGGGCAAACATACGATCTCCTGGCCCAGAACTCCTTACTGGGTACTGACCTCTGACTACTAACGTATTAATATATATCACTCCATTATTCATCAATTCACTCCTATATGTTGGGATACTGGCGAAAACGGATATAATGGGTACCACTAGAAACAACTCTCATATTCGAGTAGACGTGTGTTGTCGATTCTCTGCAAACAATGAATCTCTGGCCATCCTCTGGCCCAACCACAAGTCTATGGGCCCAACGTATTGTTACGTTATTTCCACTTGGGTTCGTGAATTTTAAACACACTAAATACAACTCAATAAACACTTTGTTAAATCACAACGATATTAGCTTTACAAATCTCAATGTTCACTGTACTATAGCTTTCTTTCCAATCTGCCTTGTACGCGAAACCGCGGATCTTATATAGGTAAGAACATCAGTGTCCAGAAAGAATAGGAATAAATGATCAAATTCAATCAATTCGATTCTCGAAGCATCATTATATCCAAGATGTATATACTAATCAGAATTATGTTAGAATCCATCCATCCTAGAAGTAGGTTGACTTTCAGTTTGAGCTCTCAATTTCGCTTTTCTTCACACCGCAAGAATCTGACTCATGAGGAGTTTCCAACTTCGAAGTCGCGATATAGAAAAAACCTCATCTTCACCTATTCAATATTTCCATGTCGAATCCTCGAAGTCAAGTAGGTAATATATTTCATTTTGATATCATTTTTGTTCAAATCTCATTGATTTTCAGAAATCGATAGACAGCTGCTACCACTTACTATGCAGATTATGATTGAATAACAGAGGTAAAACAACAGTTCAAAACTTGGATGGGTGACCGCTCAAGGCTAATGACCCCTTTTTATTTCACAGAATATCGTCTAACAGGCATAATAAGCTTTGTAATGAGTCGATGTAGTATATATTCACTACGACATTGGTCCTACTTTGGCAAGAGCGTCCCAACATCGTTTGCCACTGTTTTGCCGTAATGGCAACTTCTAATAAGCAGGTACTAAGCCCGTATTTTACCATCCGAAATTGTTTGCTGGTATATACATTAAATTCTGCAAATGATTTCAGTAATTCATCAGCCAGTGATATAGACAGTGGTACCGAAACGACATCACTTGAAGGTTTGGAGGCCGCTCAACTTATCACTTGTAGTCTCCCTAGCAACAGAATTATTACCGATAATTATTTTCAAAGTCACAAATGTTCTCGTCTTCGACTCGGGATAATTTTCTATCAACAAAAACATGAGTGAAACCTATAAAAAATAATTCTGTTGCGTGGGAGATTGGGTAAGAAAATTTCATAAATTGGCGTTGCTTTTGATATGATGAGAAGATGAACCCTACGACCTATTCTGCGTGAATAGTAACTAAGGTTTAATACTAAAATTTCAGGAAAATTCAAAACAGTAATTATAACATTATAACATCTAATATCACATGTCTACCCAGTTTTTATTCTGAGTGACGTTTGTCAATAGATATGAGGCGCCTCATTTTTTATATAGAAAAATGATCACTTATTAATCCCGTCAATAGGAACTAACAAAATTATCTTATGTAATCTCCCTAGAGCTTCAATAATTTCCGAAAATTTTCACGATGCAACCGAGAAAAAGTTTACGGAGATTAATTCAAGTTCGCGGGGGATTAGGTGACACAATTGTATACCAACATTATTTATAATTTTTTTCATATCCTTTTACTCATTTACTTATCAGTTAGGGTCCGGATCACTATTTTCGGTGAATAGACCATAGCAGAAATCGAACCCTGCCCGCATGCGTAAGAAGTCAACGCGCTGTCCACTACGCTATAGCCACTCTCGACATAAACTGTACAAATCGTGATCTTGGACCACCATACTAATGCGAGATTCTAAAGCTCCTAGAACGGCTATATTCGGTTATAATTGCACAAGTGCATAAAAATTACCGATAATTTTGCAAGAAATCGTGTTATCTAAAAATTGCACAAGATTTTTTTCATATTTTGGCGAAAGAGCCCGACTCCGAAGGAGGAGGGCTCTTTTACAAAATATGAAAATAACGGAGTGCAATTTTTATAGATAACACGCTTGAATGTAAAATTATCTGGTCATTTTTATGCACGAGTGTAATTCAATGGAATATTTCACGAATAAAGAAATAAGTATTGATTTTTTTCTGAGAAAAATCACATACTACTGACAAAGACTATGAATAAAATTATGCTAGACATGCTTTCAAACAATTTTATTTTCAACACACAAATTAAAAACAAGAATTACAGTTGAACACGCAGTTGTAAAAGTTTTTGGCATTCCGACTGGATGGACCCGATACAGGCGCATTGAGAACTGCAGCTGACACATTATCGGAATTCGACACAAAACTTAGTTGTGGTGCTACTTCATTTCCACGCGTTTTTTCAACTATTTCTTTATGGTGACCTTTGTCTAACTGCAGATACGGTGTAATGGATTTAGTGGTCGAATGGCCGGTAATTTTAATAAGCTGCTCCTCACCGACGCCTTTTTTTGCTAAACTTGAGACAGCTGTAGACCGTATCGAATGATTAGTTATCTTCACGTTTTTTGTATCCAAGCCAATTTTTGCTGCTTCTTGGGCTGTCCAAGAGCTCATTGTATTTCGTCCTACAGGAATATTCTTATACCATGCTCTGCTTGACATCCAAAAGGGGTTTACAGTAATAAAGAATCGATCTGACTCAATTCCCTCCCGCTTCTCCAAAAATTTTTTGTATAATCGTATGGGACACAAATCAGAATTCGTTTTATTCCTAATTAACCATTTTAATGGAACACACGGTTTTTCCCCGCCTTGTGTTGTCTGTCTTGTGAACTGTCGCCATATATACTGTCTGTTGGATTTGGTATTTTTTGGTTCACTTTCAACTACATTTTCCTCAATTGATTGTATGGACCACTCACCAAAACGCGACATTTTTTTGACTTTTTGAAGTATATCTGACATTTATCAGTATTGTCAGTCAGTGTTGTTGTTATTGGTGTCATGCCGACGGGATGTTTTCGCAGTGCAATCATCGCTCCGCAGTGCAATTACCGCTGTAATTTTTCGATAATTCGCGATAGGTGCTAAGCGATACGCTACCTAGCGGTGACTCGTGAACCACTCGTAGTGGTATAACCACTGAACTCTCTGGAGGATAACCCACCGAAAAACTCATCCTCTGTTCTGTTTATGTTCGCTTCTGATGTGGAAGGTGTACTTCCAGCAGTTTTTCGAGAGATGTTCTGGTGAAACACATGTGAAATCTTATCGTTTTTCTCGTTTCAGTTATTGTTTGGTGACAAGACACCTATGTCACAATGACACAAACATCAAAAATATGAAAACAAAACAAAAAAGGTACCACTTCGAGAAGTTCGGGTTGTTACCATGAGATAGTGCTACGTGTTATTTTCTATCGCGAATTGCATTCCTCTTATGACATATATTATACATGAGGGAAATATTCAGTAGAATAAGGTTTCAATCCTTCAATCAAGTTGATATTCTATCAAAATCACACAATATTATGATTATAGAAGGCAGGGAAAACATGTAGGTGCATGTTACACCTATTGGACGATAGGTACAGCTGTCAAGAACTGTCAAGCCAGGGAAATTATCACTAATAAATTTTTCACCTAGGTCACGTGACTGCAAAAATTTCCGGGTAATTTAGGTTGTCGTCATAGCAACTTGTGAAAATAAACGCATCTGATTGGCATAAGACAACAGGTATAACATTTTCGGGAGTAATTACACAAGTGGTTCCAAATTACCGATAATTTTCCATGAAAGCATGTTGTCTAAAAACTGCATGAGTTTATTATCATATTTTGTCTTTTAGCAAAATATGAAAATAACCGAATGCAGTTTTTTTACTGACAACATGCTTGAATGAAAAATTATCAGGTTTATTTTGATGCACGAGGGTAATTAGGTAAAATATTTCCGGAGTTAAAACAAAAATGTATGTGCTGAGTTTGAAATTTTATTTAAATTTACATTAAGCAGGTAGGTACATATAAATTATATAAAAATATTTGCCAGCGACGGTATTTTAACTATAATTTCTTTCTTTAATGAAATCCATAAACTGTTTCCATATATATTGATGGTTCAACATTGTATTTTTTGGTTTGCTCTTGGTGATCATTCCAGAAACGTGACATTTTAACCACGTTTGAAATTCAGTATTTATGCCTGTCAAGATAACAAATGTACATTTAAACCATAGATCTTATTGCTTACGCTAGATCCGGTATCCAGGTTACTTGTTTTGTAGATCCGGGGGGGTTGAAAGTACTAAGCCATTGATTGGTCGTTTTCATTTTTGATGTGAAAAGCTGAATACACCTCTTGTAGAATAATGAAGAGAGGGTTATTTGTATTAAGTGTATTGATATATTTAAATTTGCAAAGCGTTTTCGACTTGCGTCATCTTCAGTGCTTCCTGAAAGTAAATACTCTGATTAGAGATTCCAATTGGAATTTTTGAAGTTGTGAAATTTGGATATTTTCCTAATGGAGCAGAGTACTCACAAGTCAGGTAACAGGAAGTTTACAATTTGAAGACATCTCAATTGTAGCTGGCATAATAATTCTCAAACTATTCAACAAAATAACAAATTAAAAATGTTAAAAAGTAATCACATCATGTGGATATGTCAAGTAGATTGATAGACAAATTATTCACTTCATCTGTCAATGTCAAATATAAAATAAAGTACCAACTTGTGGTGATTAAAAGTGGACAACATAATAAAAATAAAATTAGTTGTTGAAAAATGTGAATTTAATTTTAATTCACAATAGAGTGTATAAGCTTGAATGTTCGGATTGCCCAGCTTCTTACATAGGTCGACCTTGTAGACCCATATCATAACTCATATCAATGAACACCTGAAAAGGCCTAATAAGTCAGCATTTGGACACCATTTGAAATTTAATAATCCTAATTTTAGCCCTAATAGAAATTCTAAAATTTCACATCAAATTGATAATAAGAATTACTTGAGACTAGATTTGTTCAATGTAATGGAAATTTCAAAACAACTCTCCAACAATGATTAATGTTTAAACACTCAAGTGAACCTATACAGAGATTTCCTTCCTCTTCACCAAAGGATCATACATTAAAATTAAATTCACATTTTTCAACAACTAATTTTACTATTAAAAAATTGTCCACTTTTAATCACCACAAGTTGGTACTTCATTTTATATTTGACATTGACAGATGAAGTGAATAATTTGTCTATCAATACATTTGACATATCCACATGATGTGATTACCTGTAAACTTTTTAACATTTTTAATTTGTTATTTTGTTGAATTGTTTGAGAGTTATTATGCCAGCTACAATTGAGATTTCTTCAAATTGTAAACTTCCTGTTACCTGACTTGTAAGTACTCTCCATTAGGAAAATATCCAAATTTCACAACTTCAAAAATTACAATTGGAATCTCCAATCAGAGTATTTACTTTCAGGAAGCACTGAAGATGACAAACCCTAATAGCACAAGATGTCCATTGGACATGCGTTTTGTGTCCAGTATATGTCCAAGGTAATAATAATAATAAGTTTATTCATAGAAAATAGAAAAAAGAAACAAACAGTTACTAAAACACAATTAAATTGACAATTAAATTGGTGTGAATCCTAACACCTAGCATGGAATGATCAACAGACCATTTATATAATATATGATAATGAAAAAAAATAAATTATTAATGAATAAACCTTGAAAAATCCGCTGAAGGCAGAGCCTGTATGCGGAGTGATTCACATTCAAAAATAAAAATATCAATAATAACGATAAGGAGTATCAATTTTCATAGTAAAAATAATGACAATAAAATGTAAAATATGAGGAGTGATTTTCATCAATCAAATCAGTTATCCTGAACTCATTCGAGCAGTTGATGTATTGTCTCCCTTGGTGATGAAAATAATAGTGTTTTGATTCTATTTTTGAAAATGCGTGGACTGTGAATATTCCGAATTTCAGCAGGAAGAAACTGATATATTTTTGGACCTATAAAGGAAAAGCATCTCTGACCTTTTGATTTATGTTTGAAGGGGGCAACGTAGGTGGTTTGTTTATTTCTGGTATTGTATTGGTGATCTGGGAATTTTAAATCTGATTTGAACTGATGTTGTCTGATGTTACCACGTAAAAAAAATAGTTGTCGTGGGTCCAGCAAACCAACTTCACTGAATAATTGATTTGAGGGGTAGGTGAGATCTCTGTTGAAGATAATCTTTAGTAAGCGTTTTTGTACAATCATCAATTTTTCCATATAGCTCTTTCCCACTCCTCCCCAAGCTAATATTCCGTAAATAAGGTGTGGCTCGACTGATGCTTGATATAAGGTTTTCATCGATTTATAATCCAGTAGATGTTTCAGATACTTCATTTTATAAATCAGAAATTGCATTTTCTTAGTGATGAAATCGATTTGCTGATCCCATTTTAAGTTATTATCAATCATTAGCGGTGTCCATGGATATATTTTGGACATCCATAGGATGTCCCCACGTTCACATTTTGAATTTTTTCCACACATATACATACATACCATTGCATTCATAAAAAGTATTCAAAACCATATATAAACCAATGGGAATTCTGTTAAATTACTTTACTCCTATAGAAGTGGTTCGGATTACAGCATCAGCTGTTGGTCTCGCTTCTCTCCACCATGCACGAATTTGGCTAATTGGGCTCTCACAACATAGAAGTAGAGATATCAAATACCACACATCATTGTCTACTCCATCATCATACAATACCTAAATTTTCTCTAAAATGAAAAATATGTCAAATTGACATGCAAGAATCAACACTAATGGAGTAATTTGAATCGTTCTCATTATCGACCGAATTTCATGTATTTAATAATATAAATAGGAAGACAGCAGCAGCCACCATGCAAGGAAGGATGAATCACAGAGGTAAAGCAACGATAAGCGAAGTTAGAGTTTGGATGGGTGACCGCGCTTGAATGCTAGTAGCTTTTTTCATTTATTTGTCATAAAATGGACATCCTATGGATATTCCATGGATGTCCAAAGCGGTGGAAAGTGGATGTTCAATGGCCTATATTTGTCCATACGTTACCATATTGATGTCCATGATGGATACCGTATGGATAGTCAAAAAGTTGGAGATGCGACATCCTATGGATGTCCATACGTTATCCGGTGTACAAAAACTGGATGTCCAGTGGATGTCCGAGATGTCCTGAGGAGGACATCCATTGAACATCCATTGGACTGAGTTGTGCTATTAGGGAAGCGCTTCGCAAATTTAAATATATCAATACAAAAAACCCTCTCTTCATTGTTTTCATTTTTGTCCATACATACTGTGTGTTGAACCACGTGATCATAGTACCTACTTTCTTGCAGACCCCTCTAGACCAAACAATTACTACAGGATGCCGGATCTAGCGTAAGCAATAAGATCTATGATTTAAACAATCGTTACTATATATACACGGACCGAGCGGGTATTTTTCGATACCTACCGGGTATCTACCAGCCCGAAAATGTCCCGCCGGGAATATATCGCTGTAATTGATCGAAAATGTCCCACTTTATATGGGATTTTTAACATACGATGGAAATATCCGCGGAAATCCCCCGTTGCTATAAGCAACGTATACAAAAAGGAGTCTTCTAATTGGTTGAAAATATATTTATGAAATTTTCATCGAAATTTCTTCCAGTGGAAATGAATGAAATAATTATGATCGTATAGGAAAAATTGTGTACAAAACTCGTTGAACAGTCCAGTTTCTGCACTCCTTACGACTACTCCTCCGGAATATATCACCTTCCAAATCTGCTATGTAATATACTATTTTCAATTTTATTCACAACACTTTGAACTGCAACTCAATATTGGATATGTTGAACAAATACTTTCGCAGTGTCGTCTCTCTGATATTGAGTGACCTCATGTGACCATCATGTGGATGTACAAATAAGGTAAACCATATCGATACTGGAGGAAAAATAGAATCAGATAAGTTTTTTGCTTTTAAGTACCATAAGAGTAGAATGAAACATAATTTTTCATTTCCCTTCCTTTTGGTATGACATCAACAATTTCTTAACCTTATTGACATATTGTAATGAAGTGTTTTTCAGCGACCTTCATTACTACAGGTCGGATACATAAAACCCTCGGTATATTATTCGAATAATTAGTATTTTGCTAGGTTAACCTGTTGTAAAATATTATATCTGATATTTCGTTCCTGTTTTCGAGATTCTTATGTTTAAATTGTATAAAAGCATGGGCAATGATTCGATATATAATTTTCCAGAAAATCGGAGATATTGGTACATTCCTCATTATAAGTATTCATATATATCCTATTCAGAAGAAATGTTATTCCTGGTATTTTTTTTATATTCTTTCCAACACTCTGCTACCTGTTTTTAACTGAGTGTATTTTGGTTCATTTCTTGCTCCGTTTTAGAGGTCAAACAATGACAAACAATGTCAAGCAAGGACAATCTGTACCGTTTTTATCCGGATTTTTTGGAAAACCGAAGAGTGCATTGAGTTAGTGAGTTGGAAAACGAGTCAGTTAGAACCTGGGTGCGTGAGAATCAAGTGATTGCCAAGACGTGAGCCGTGATTAAAAACTTTTGAAGCCGTGTTCGATTTTGTTTCCGGGTTTCCGATTAATTGTGTGCCGCAGCGTGTTGCCTGTAAAACACCCTGTATCGTGAGAGTGTTCCTGAAAATAAGGATTAGCTGAACCGGTGGTATATTTTGCTGCGTACCACCCGGAAACCCTGTAAGCCTGAATCGTGAGTTATATTGAAAGTATAAAAATTCCTGAGATTTTTCACTGTCGTATTTAAATTCAGTTCAGAAAATCCTGCCCGAGAATCACTATAACAACCCAGAAAATAATTTCATTGAGCCAGAAACCAGAATTGCACTTAACCTGACACCCGTTTCAAATTGCATATCGCCTGAAATCTAATAAATTATTTTCCCGATTTGTCAAGACCCAGATCTCACGAACCGCCCTGTATAATAAAATACGCGATAGAATCAAAGTAGAACGAACGATTTGTCATTGCCTTTGCTTCAGTGGTGGATTTCCTGTATTATCTGTGTTGTTTCTTTTTACTGTTTTAAGGCTGTTTGATATTATTTCATATTTTCCTGAAAATCTGACAAAGTGTGGAAAGTTGAAGTTTATGTAATAAATAATATAAAACCGACCCCGAATTTTTTATTGAGTGAATTTCTGATTTGATTTTGCCTGTAGATTATTATCTATTTAGTGAATTTCAATAAATCCTGTTGAAACCGAAACTTAGTTTAAAATAAAATAACATCAATTCTGTTTAACGTAGCTTGTATTCCAGTCTAGTCTAAGGAGGTGTAACTAAAGACTACATTTTCTTAGAAGTTTATTGTTATCCTGGTCTAACTAGCTGACCTCTGGTTTACACAAGGGGGTGCATTGTATGGATTTACTCTGCGTCCCTTCTTCACTGTAGCTACCCTAGGGCCTTCCAAAGAACTAGTTCTGGAAGAAAGTGGAGCATACCACTTCAAAAAAAACTGGCGCTCGAGGCAACCGCTCTAACGTAAATAGAGAACTAAGCCCTGAGGCCCTTTGTAGGGCTCTTTCCCGAAAAAAGAGCCTTACAAATTGGCGCCCGAGCAGGGACCTGAGTTAGGAAAACCTGAAAGAAATCCCGAGGAAAACCTGTGAAAAACCGAGTTTGAAATACTGTAGTCAGACCTGTTTTACGAATTTCCTGATAATTCTCTAATTTATTCCTGAAAATAAGACCAATCATATTCTTTTCACTACTAGGTAAAATCAAATCACTTCTGAAATAAATTTTACTACTGCTTTCCACCGAGCTTTCCACATTCACCGACCTTCAGAGTCAACCAAAGTAAAAAGGCGACTTTTAATCAGAATCTGAATATACAACCTGAATATAACATTACTGTCTAGTAATCACTTCTTCTACAGTTGCAGTCTAATTTTCCGAATTTCCCTGAAATTTTCATTGCCTGGAAAATCTGAATTAAAAAAGCCTGATTGAAAACCTGAGTTGAGAAAATTTTTGTAATAAAATCTTGGACTTAGAAACATTGCAGCTAGAAATCCTGATAGTGATAAGTTGACTGTGAATTTCCTGATTTTTCCAAATACTTAATTTACCGAAAAAAAAAATATTTTCTTGAATACCTGGATATAATTAGAAAACCTGATAGAAATCAGAACATAGAATACTGCAGTGCAATATCCTGATTATCAAATTTGTGAAAGTTGATTATTGATAATATCCTCCAGAAGTTTGAATCTTGAAGTGAGTTTTTCTTTTTTCTGATTGTTTGAGAATAAGTTCCTGACTTTAAAAGAATTCCTGCTATTGATATAAGTACCTGGTTATTATAAAGACACCTGGATTTTAGGAAAATCTGATTGCACCTGTTTCTTAATAACAATCATTCAACTTCATAAATTTTTAATTAATTTTTCATTTTTTTAATTCACAGATATCACTTTACATTCAGAGAAAATTTTCCACACTGAAAGCAATTGACAATCGAATCACTCTCCTGTTAACTTCACTGTTAAATCAATTTCCAGTCCATTTCCAGTTTCATTTTGCCTGTTTTTACTCAGTTGCCGGATTGTGAGCCTGATTATTTGAATTGCTTGTTGAATTTCCTGACAATTTTCTTTTTCATTCTTGATATCCTGCTACAAGTTGAACTCCTGTCCTGACCAGTTACAATACAGTGACTACTGTATTGTCCAGCGATCTTCGTCCTGAATAGATAGGGTCCTGAAAGTGAGGCTGATTAATGAAATTTTGAGGTCTAGTGTTTTATTTCACCTGAAAATTCCATTTTTGATTTATTGTATAAACCTGCATATTAACTACCAGTTGATCAGTTGTTTCGAGTTTCTCCCCCTGAAACCAGACAGGTCCTGAAAGCGAGATTGCACAATAAAGGTGTTGAGATCTGATAATTAGATTTTACCTGGATATACAATCATGGCACAAGAAGCTACCAACACAAATGTACCTCCTGGATTTTCTGGAATACAACCCGGAGTGCCTCATAGTCATAATCCTGATCCTGATGTTAATATTCCACATGTCAACATCACAGCTGATAGGCACAGAATCCCACAGTGGCCACCGTCGCCAGTCCCCGTACCGATTTCATTGCCTGAGTTGAAGCCGTACCGCTGGAATCTTCACTTTGACGGAACCTCGGATCCAGTGGCGTTCCTGGAACGACTCGAGGAGATTGGAGATGCCGAAAAAGCTCTACCGGAACAATTGTTGGATGTTTTACCGGCATTATTACAAGGACGTGCACTCTTGTGGTACCGATGCAATAAAGTATACTGGAATTCTTGGTCATCGTTCAAAACAATATTTCAGAAAGCTTATTTTCCTGTTAGATACCAGGAGAGTTTGGAACTGGAAATAAGCCAAAGGCTTCAGAGGGACAGTGAGCCTGCCATAGATTATGTGGTGGACTTGCAAACCCTCATCAGGCGTCATGGGAATATTGAGCCTGCCCAGGAATTGAAGTGGATATACCGAAACCTCCTTCCGGATTACCGACAGTATATAAGAACGACCGACTTCCAAGATGTACCGTCCCTGATTTCGTCAATCTTGGAATTCCAGCAGTTACGTAACGAGATCCACCGTATGTACTACCGGAACTCGAAACCTGCTCCTTCGTTATGGACATTGTACTCCGATCCACCACCAGTCGCTCAACCGCCTCCAGTTGTTCAACCCCTGACCAGGTCACCCTCACAAACAATCCCGCCACCAGCCCCTGTTATTCCGGCTCCAAAACCTTCAGGACAACCGGTATACACCCGAGAAAATGTCTGCTGGAAATGTGGACAGACTGGACATAGACGAACAAGTTGTCGTAATGCCTTCCGACTTTTCTGCTCACGATGTGGACGTAGTGGGGTTATGTCCAAAGATTGTGTTTGTGGCATGCCAGAAAACTCACCAGGAGCCCGTCTCAAACCCCAACATGTTCCAGAAGATCACCAGACAAGCCGACCTGACGATAACCGACCGTTCATACCTGTTATCATTGGAGACACGCAATTTTCTGCATTGATCGATACTGGAGCTACAAAGTCGTTTGCCAGTACCAAAGTAGCCGATTGTTGCAAACGACAGGGATCACGAGAATACCTGAATACCGCAGCTCAGTCCCACCAAGCCGATGGTTCGCTCATCAGGGTAACCGGAATTATTAAACCCTGTATGACGATCGGTACCGAGTATTTCAGTAGTGAATTGCTGATTATTCCCAGTTTAATGGCCGATATTGTGTTGGGCATGGATATCCTTCGCACACAGGGTTTCAGCATAGATTTGCGAACAGCCACTGTGTATAGGAATCAGAAGAACGTCTCCGTTCTTGGTTCCCCTAGAAAGACAGATATATTCCCAGAGCCAGCAGCATATATCCAAGCCACCACTGAGAATCCAGAATGGCAAGGAACCGGAAAAATACCAGGTGGGAGATATACCCGGAAAATGGAAAATAAACCTGAAAGGCCGACAGTAGAGAACCGAAAGTCTCCAGAAAAACGAGATCCAGAAATAACTGACCAGGTCAAGGACTCCACGCCGAGTCGAAATACTACCCGTTTGACAACGACTCCGGACCGTGAAGCTGCTGAAAGTTCCGCGACACCCCCACCGCCGAGAAGCCAGTACCAAGGTGCCTTTGACCAGAAGCCACGAAGGACATCCAGTGTCGTGTACCTGCCGGTGACGCGACATTTGTGCTGGAGATGTGGTCAACCCGGCCACCACCGATCCCAGTGCCAAGCCCGGAGCCGGATTTTCTGTTCCAGGTGTGGTCTAGTAGGGATGAAGTCGTGTGACTGTTCCTGCCCTCCCAGCCGACCTACGCTACAAGGACACCCGGTATTGGTATCCGAACGACCGCAGCCAGTTCGCCGACGACTCTCCAACGACCAGAACAATCAACGGAGCCGGCCCTGCACCGTCACCGTAGCCGCCCAGGTCCACGCCGTGCGAGGTGTGCCCGTAGGAACGGGTGTGCACATGCGGAAAGCCCAGGACCGGCTTTCGCCGATAACACCAGTATAGTTGATAACCCAGAATATTTATTTTGTTTCACTGATTTTCACTTTTTGAATATGTACATATTGTGTTGAATATTTTTTTTTGGTCATTGTTATTACCAGGGTTTTTAGTAGAAAAATTACAGCTGAAGCAATAATTTTTTTTGCAAGTAGGAGGGGTGTGTAATGAAGTGTTTTTCAGCGACCTTCATTACTACAGGTCGGATACATAAAACCCTCGGTATATTATTCGAATAATTAGTATTTTGCTAGGTTAACCTGTTGTAAAATATTATATCTGATATTTCGTTCCTGTTTTCGAGATTCTTATGTTTAAATTGTATAAAAGCATGGGCAATGATTCGATATATAATTTTCCAGAAAATCGGAGATATTGGTACATTCCTCATTATAAGTATTCATATATATCCTATTCAGAAGAAATGTTATTCCTGGTATTTTTTTTATATTCTTTCCAACACTCTGCTACCTGTTTTTAACTGAGTGTATTTTGGTTCATTTCTTGCTCCGTTTTAGAGGTCAAACAATGACAAACAATGTCAAGCAAGGACAATCTGTACCGTTTTTATCCGGATTTTTTGGAAAACCGAAGAGTGCATTGAGTTAGTGAGTTGGAAAACGAGTCAGTTAGAACCTGGGTGCGTGAGAATCAAGTGATTGCCAAGACGTGAGCCGTGATTAAAAACTTTTGAAGCCGTGTTCGATTTTGTTTCCGGGTTTCCGATTAATTGTGTGCCGCAGCGTGTTGCCTGTAAAACACCCTGTATCGTGAGAGTGTTCCTGAAAATAAGGATTAGCTGAACCGGTGGTATATTTTGCTGCGTACCACCCGGAAACCCTGTAAGCCTGAATCGTGAGTTATATTGAAAGTATAAAAATTCCTGAGATTTTTCACTGTCGTATTTAAATTCAGTTCAGAAAATCCTGCCCGAGAATCACTATAACAACCCAGAAAATAATTTCATTGAGCCAGAAACCAGAATTGCACTTAACCTGACACCCGTTTCAAATTGCATATCGCCTGAAATCTAATAAATTATTTTCCCGATTTGTCAAGACCCAGATCTCACGAACCGCCCTGTATAATAAAATACGCGATAGAATCAAAGTAGAACGAACGATTTGTCATTGCCTTTGCTTCAGTGGTGGATTTCCTGTATTATCTGTGTTGTTTCTTTTTACTGTTTTAAGGCTGTTTGATATTATTTCATATTTTCCTGAAAATCTGACAAAGTGTGGAAAGTTGAAGTTTATGTAATAAATAATATAAAACCGACCCCGAATTTTTTATTGAGTGAATTTCTGATTTGATTTTGCCTGTAGATTATTATCTATTTAGTGAATTTCAATAAATCCTGTTGAAACCGAAACTTAGTTTAAAATAAAATAACATCAATTCTGTTTAACGTAGCTTGTATTCCAGTCTAGTCTAAGGAGGTGTAACTAAAGACTACATTTTCTTAGAAGTTTATTGTTATCCTGGTCTAACTAGCTGACCTCTGGTTTACACAAGGGGGTGCATTGTATGGATTTACTCTGCGTCCCTTCTTCACTGTAGCTACCCTAGGGCCTTCCAAAGAACTAGTTCTGGAAGAAAGTGGAGCATACCACTTCAAAAAAAACTGGCGCTCGAGGCAACCGCTCTAACGTAAATAGAGAACTAAGCCCTGAGGCCCTTTGTAGGGCTCTTTCCCGAAAAAAGAGCCTTACAATATTCATTTCGTACTCGTCTCAAAAATTCGATAGAACTTCAGAGGGTGTTGGAAAAAGTAGCCTTGTTGACTGCTTGAGGTAGAACCCTCGGTAGAACCTCTGGTAGAACACTGCGAAATAAGTTCGATCTGCTCATAAAAAAATCTCGTGACGGCATCCGTATTCTAGACTCATCAGGATGCTTGAAGTGATTGATTATTTCATGTTGTCAATATTATTTCTATTGTCGTATTCAGTTATTTGTATTGTCAACACAGTATATAAGATAATATCTGCTATCTGATGAAATTTTTTTCTCAAAACTTTTTCTGGAAGAATAGCTGAAAGCTGAAAAAATATTGTTATGTCACATCCGCAGAAAGGTTGGTCATTAGCAAGGATGGTAAACTAGAGAAGGATGGTTCATTCAAGCGATTTTGTCGGCCAAAAGGCGTGGCTTCCGAAGGCGCGCGATGACGTAGCTACTGAATAGACATATCTATGCTTTGAATATCACTAAATGGGCATTAAAAGTAATATAACTGTGATATACCTCTTGATAATCGATACATGTTGATTATTGATGGTTAATGGTATCATATGACTTCAAATATTAGTAATTTTTGCTAACAAAAAATCTTGATTCACAAAAATTCCTGAATGTCCTCCAAAAAAATACTACATAAGTTAATCTGACGTTTACAAAACAGGTGATATATTCCATAAATAGGTAAATACCTATAGCTACCTTGAAAACAATTTCATATTAAATATAGGTAGTGAAATTTCAATAAAGAATTCATATAGGTACTGATGAATGATGCATATACTGTGTTTGCATATTATCCAATGCACAGGTTGTTGAAAGTTCATGAAGAATATCAAGCATTCGTATTTTGAAATTAAATTGATATACCTTGATAATATTTGATATCATCAAAAAATCCTACGTCCCGTTCTACGTAAACATCTTAGGTACAATCGACCGTGAGTGACCCTGTATAAGTCAGGTAGAAATGTTGGCCATATTTGAATACAAATGAAGTTGTAAATTTTCAAATATGGTCAACATTCTTTCAATATATTGAGAATAATGTATACATATTTTTCAGACTATTGTGAATGGTGAAAATAAAATAATTCTTTAATTTAATTGAGAGGTACATACAACCTAATAAGTATATAATATATAATGACATCAATTTCGATTTTCTCATTAGCTGACTCATTTCTACATTGGACTATATTATGGATGATCTTGTTAGGTTCTTTCCTGGTTAGTTGTAGAATGAAGAGTAGACATGCACAATTGTTTTATTCTTACAAATGTTGATTATAGATTATATGATTTGGATTAATTTGATAACATGTTTATTCTATGCAAGTGCTAAAGTGAATCATTGAGAAAAGCTCGTCGACAGTTTCTTCGCAAACTCGTTGCTTCATCAGCGTTTTCTTGATGCATATTCCAGTGGCGTGGTTGTGGAACATAACATCTCTCCCTCCTTAAGATTAATCTATGCGGATGTGCATTGATTAATAGATCTTTTCTCTGGAAACTGACTTACGACCATGTACAGATTGATATGGGTTTCTGTAGGATCGTGTGTCTTCTTCTGGTATCGGCATGGCTTGAAGATGCGGAGTGGATGTTGTTCGATTGAATGGTTGTAGTTCATGTTCTTCGGGAGATGGAAAAGTCTTGTTATTTTCTCTCGTCTGGATGAAAACTTGGCTGTTTGTAATGGAGTGGTTATCGTAGGAAAATCGGATGGCTGAGTGTTCTCTCTTTCTTGGTAGAAATGGTCCTATGAATGGAATCCATCGGCAATTACAGCAATAACGACAACAGCAACAGCATATTGCCATAATAATTATCAGCATAATTGATACTGATAGAAGAATATTGAACATTGTGTGATGTTCTCCTAGAAATGGTTTATTGATTTCTTTCTGAAGTGTTTCGTCGAACATTTCTAGTTTGTGTTTCGCATGTCGAAGTTCATCTAGGTTGATGCTACTCAAATGAAGAGGATCCATGGTTATTTGCTTAATTTTCTGCATTTCATCTACACAACAATCGTCTGTGTCGATGTTTACTCGTGGATAATAGTGAGTAAAATTTCTTGATTTATCAGATGATGCTGCCAAAATTGAGGACATCGTGAAACATTTGCATTTTGGTTGAAGCTTCAGGTATCCTGATTCCTCAATTATCAGATCGGTGAATTTTTCTGGGCTGGATTCACAACTGATGGTTGCTGATACCGGGTTGGTAACTATAAATAGCCATTCGTTAGGAGAAAGCTTGTGGTAAATCTCTAAGTCGGCCTTGATGGTTTTCGTTGGGCAATCATCTGGGATCTTGGTGGTATAACTTAACTTCATCATGACTTCGCAGGTTGGATTTTGAGCAGTGAGATATGTGATTGGATCTTCACAAAGTCTTGAGCCATCGTCGATCTCGTAGCAGTTAGACAAACCTTTCATTCTACCATACTTTAC
The DNA here is from genome assembly GCA_029955515.1 of Chrysomela aeneicollis. Classification (NCBI taxonomy): domain Eukaryota; kingdom Metazoa; phylum Arthropoda; class Insecta; order Coleoptera; family Chrysomelidae; genus Chrysomela; species Chrysomela aeneicollis. The sequence continues at coordinate 2,621,020 of JARUHQ010000018.1, read as the reverse complement.
TTTTGTTGAACTAAGTAGAAGGAATGGATATGGAGGATCTATGAAGGAATACATGTTTTTTGTTTCGTCTCGAATTATAGGTAATGGGAGTAAATTGTAGAGTTTGAATATGTCATTGGAACAAATAGGTATTTTCAATGAGAAAATGAGAATTTCGTTATTGTAAATGACATGAAGTTTGCTTATTCTGTAATAATTGTGCATATCATTATAATTATTTGTATCAATTGGAAAACTTAAACTAGAATCTAACTTAATTCTCAGAAGTTAATTCTGAAGATCTTTAGGGCTAATCACCATTGGGTGTATAACGTTTTGTTTGGCAAATAAAATTGAATTTATTAAAGTATCATACTCTTCATTTAATTCAGTTGTAAGTTGCATAATCATATTCATATGATCAGTGATTATTTCTAGATTTCTTAGCAAACTAATTTCATCTGATACTAATTTGGAAAATTCATTGAACTTTTCGAAATTTTCGTTCAACTTGTCTTCATTTATTTTCAAAGCAATAACTAAATTATTATAATTTTCGATAGCAGATGTCATCACACGTATTTGTTGCTGCATCAATATTTGTGTTTCTCGATTTTTGTTCATTAATGATGTTATAGCTTCATTGTAATATTCCGCGTCATCGGAATCTGGGGTACCAAATAGCCATTTGAAAGCTGTAGATACGCCATTGAAAATGCCTCGTTTTTTGCGAATATTCACAAAAGTATGTCCTACAAGGTGAGTTAATGTTTCTAATTTCTTCTCCAAACTTGGAATTTGAATTCCGAATAGGTTTAACGAATCTGCGCAATGAAAATGATGCATTTGAGAGTGTTCTGTGTGTTGACAAAGATTCAGTGATTTTTTATAAACTTTCTGAAGAAATGACAATTTTTCAATATAAAAGGAAATATTAGAAAATGTAAAAAGTGTGAAATAGTCGTTATACAATCTGGCAGTTCCTAAGTCTTTATAAAAGAGACCGCCTCTTTCATCAATCTTCGTTATTTGATATGGCAACTCCTGGTTCTGTACTATCGTAAACAACGTTAAGAAGGTCAGGGTCAGTATCACCAGAGTTATAGTCACGTTCATCATCTGTAACAATATACGGTTTCAGTTGGTCTTTATGATACGTGCAATCCTTGTTTTTAATTTTCAAAACAACTGTATTATATTCGTATTCACTTTTACTATTTTATAAGGTCCTTTGAAATTCGGAGATAGTTTTTTGTTTACACCTATTTTTGTGCTTTTATCAATCAAATATACCAAGTCACCAATTTTGAAATGATAATCATTTAATTTTCGGTCATAATATTTTTTTGATTGGGTTTTCGATTTAATTATATTTTCTCGAGCTATCTCAAAGGATTTATTAATTTCAACTTTAGTTGGTTGTGATAATCATCATAAGAGTATCTGAATTCGGGTTCTTGTATTACTTTATTTGGTAAAATTGCTTTATTTCCGAATACTAATTCATACGGGGTGAAGTGGGTGGAAGAATGGATCTGAGTATTGAATGCGAACATGGCAGTTTGAATGTATTCGTCCCAAAGTGTTTGATTTTTATCGATAAAATGTTTCAAATAATCTTTCAGTGTACTGTGTGTTCTTTCTAAAGCACCATTACTCTGAGGTCTATATGGTGAAGTAGTAATGTGTTTTATTTTGAATATTTTATTTACTTCCTTCAGTAAGTTAGACGTGAATTCGGTGCCATTATCTGTTACAATGGATTTGGGAATTCCAAATATCAAAATAAACTCAGTAAATTTTTTTGCGATAGTTTCTGCTTCGTGATTCGGAATAGGGTATCCATAAGAATATTTAGTTAAGTCATCTTGTAGTGTTAAAATGAACCTGTTTCCGTTTTCTGTTAGTGGGAGGGGACCTACCACGTCTAAAAATATTTTTTCGAAGCTTTGACTAGATGTTGATGTGATTTGCATTGGTGCTTTGATTGGATGTCTGTTTACTTTATTTTTATTACAACTTTCACATTCCTTTATGAATGTTCTTATATCATTTTTCATGTGAGACCATTTGTAATTTTCTTTTATCCTCTTGTATGTCTTACTGAATCCTGGGTGACCAGCAAGGGATGTTGAATGATTTTCGAAAATAATTTTGTTTATGTCATCTTTCGTCTTTGGTGACAATTTTTCTGAGTCTACAAAATTTATATCAACTTGATCTTGAAAGATGTAAAATATCATGTCTTGCATGACAGCCAATTTCATATTGGGATTATAAAAACGAAAATCTTTCATGAACAATTTTGTCTCGTTAGCTTTTCTTATTTCCGCGAATAAATTTAGTAATGCTCGGAGTGTCGAAGTAATTGAGATGGGTTACCATGAGGTATGTTTTCTTATCGTTGTTATTTAATACGATTATGTCATGTAAAGAGAGTTCGTCTGGATTTATTCTATTCGTATCGTACTGCTGATTGATATTACTGAAAAACTTATTCTCTTCGTCAAAATCTTTTGAAATTAGTAAGACGTTAGGCGTTGTTGAAAAAATATTTTCTTTTATTATCGGAATATCATGTAATGTTCTATTCATATAGTGGAACTTGATAAAGTCATCAAAATTTCTCGAAGTATCCATACATAATACAGGGTTACGTGAAAGTGCGTCTGCATTAGAATTTATTCTACCAGGTTTATAAATGATTTCATAAGAATAGTCTTCGAGTTGAAGACGCCAACGTACAAGACGTGATGAAGGGTCTTTGCAATTGAATAACCATGTTAGTGGACGACAATCGGTTACAATTTTGAATTTTCTGCCAAAAATATAAGCTCTAAAATGTTTAATTGACCAGACTATGGACAGAAGTTCTTTTTCTACTGATGAATAACTTATTTCGTGTTGATTTAAGGTCCTTGATGCGTATGCTATAGGTAAGTCGCTGTTAATTTCGCCTTGAGATAAAACAGAGCCAATAGCGAAATTTGATGCATCGGTCGTTAAAATAAATTCTTTTTCGAAGTTTGGATATTGTAGAATTGGTTCTTCAGTGAGAATATTTTTTAGTTCTTCGAAAGCAGATTGTTGTGAATCGCTCCAAGTGAATTTTGAGTCTTTTTTCAACAGTAAGGTTAATGGTTTTGCGATTTTAGCGAAGTTTGGTATAAACTTTCGGTAATATCCAGCAAGTCCTAAGAATTGCTTGATATTTTTTGGTGTTTTGGGTGTTGGGAAATTACTAACCGCAATGATATTCTGTTCGTTAGGTTTCACTCCATGTTCTGATAGAACATGACCTAAGTATGTAATTTCTTTTCGTAGAAATTCATATTTGTCGGGTTGAAGCTTTAATTTATTTTGTTCTAGACGTTCGAATATTGCTTTTAGTTTTACTTCATGTTCTTGCAGTGAAGATGCGTATACGATTATATCATCGAGGTATACGAAGCAATGACTATTTTGTAATCCTGTCAAAACTATGGACATTAATCTCTGAAAGCAAGCAGGACCATTCTTGACCCCAAATGGCATTCTCAGGAACTCATAATGTCCGTTCTGAGTTGAAAACGCTGTTTTTGGACAATCTGATTCTTTCATTTTTATTTGATGGAAACCGCTCGATAAATCTAAAGTGGTAAAGTAACACGCATATCCTAGTTGATCTAATATTTCGTCAATTCTAGGTAATGGGAAGTTTTCGCCAATTGTGACATCATTGAGACGTCTATAGTCTACGACAATTCTCCATTTAGTTTTACCTGAAGAGTCGATTTTTTTGGGGACTACCCATAGTGGTGCGTTATAAGGAGATACTGAAGGTCTTATTATTTTTTGTTTCAACATTTTTCCTATCTGATTGTTGACCTCGTCTTCGTGTATTTTTGGGAATCGATAAAGCTTTGATGCGATTGGTTGTGGTGTAGTTGTATTTATTTCATGTGAAATAACATCAGTGCAAGTGAGTTCATCGCCCGCATCTGGTAAATGGAAAATGTTATTGAATTTTCGACAAATATTCCAGATTGATTGTTCTTCTTCACTATTCAAATGTTCGAGTCTCAAATTGTTCCGCAAAATTTGCATTCGTTCGGTTTTCGTTTCTTGGTTCTTATTTTCCATTTTATCTGTGCAAAAAACAAAAGATTTTTCTTCCGAAAAAGGTTCGAGAGTTAAACTCATGTTATTTATAGTAACTTTCTCATCATTAGTGTTTACAATAGTAGTAACTGCTTCATTATAAGAATCTACTTTCAGAATTCCTTTTGCTAAAAATATTCCCTGAGCAAGTTGAATATCGGGAGATATTCCTATTGAAATTTGTGGATTATTGATGTGAACCTTTATAATGGTTTCAGATCTTGGTTCAAGAGTGATTACTGGCTTTATATGAGTCATGTTGATGTATTCATGTTCAAATGAGAGTTTCAGTGGAAAAGATAAAGATTTTAATTTTAATTCTCGCTTGTTCAAATCAATCTCGGCTTGTTGCTGTATAAGAAAGTCATTTCCCAATATTCCGTCACATGGAACAGCTGAATGCTTTGGGAGAATGTGGAATTTGATGTTCATTTCATGATTTTCGTAATCTGAAAAGGTTGGTGTGATGAAAATTGCGCCCTGTGTAACAAGTGGCGTGTCAGAAGTTATTCCGCTGACATTCAATACTTCGTTCGGGTTGTACCTCAAGGATGTGCTTTTCAGCTTTCTGCTTTTTATCAGTGAAACACTAGAACCTGTATCGAGAAGAAACTTGAAATATATGATTTCATTATTCTTATCGAGATGAGGTAGTATTACATACAACATATTGTTCCAGTTTGAGCTTACGTTGAAGATTTGCTGGGAAAAGTTTCTTGTAATGTTACTGATGATCTCATTCTCGTTATTATACTGGGTGTTTTCTTCAGAATATAGTTCTTTTTCGTTTGGATTTGAAGCTTCAGAATTCGTTTGAAACATGGATTTTGTTGAACTGTTGGAGTTTGAATCATTTTGATTACGTTTATTATTGTATTCTCGTTTTCGACATTCTGAAATCAAATGTCCTTTTTTCTTACAATAATTACAGAACTTGTTGAAATTTTGTTGTTGCGAGGTGGAAGGTTGTGACTCTGAGTTGTTTTTGTTGCGACAGTCTTTGATCAAATGTCCTTTCTTTTTGCAAAAATTACAATATTTCTCGTTCGTGTTATTGAAAAATTTGGATTTCCTAGCGAGTAGGTATTTTTCTTCGAGTAATGCTTCAGTTAGTGCGTCGTTTATATTGATTGGTTTTGATCGTCGTAATGCTGAGGATATTTCATCATTTGAGTGCAAAACAAATCTTTGAAGAGCTAATTCTTTTATTAGTTCCGTTTTACCTGATGCACCTTCGTCATTCATGTTGATTGAGTTGAAAGCATGTGTTTGTAAGTTCTCGATTTTATTGAAGTAACTCTGAACTGATTCATTTCTAGATTGTCTGACTGTATTGAGTTCTTCTAGAATTTGTGAAAGATCGCGTCGATCGCCAAATAATTGAATTAGGCAAGTTCTGAAATCATCAAAATCATTGAAAACTTTGAATCTTGTTTGAGCACGAGCTGAACCTTTCAATTTCGATTCAATGAATGAAATGAGAAGAGTTTTTTGAGGACCACGACATAATGCCCAAGCTTGTCCGCAATCTTGAAGAAAATCATATAACTTGTTTCGATCACCGTGAAAATCTTCAGAAATGATTGATCTGATATCTGACATTGAATGTATTGGTATATTTTGAATTGGGTTTGTTGAGGTTGGTGAAGGAGTTGGAGGGTCTGGATTCTGCATTGTGGTTGATTTAGGGATTGATAGATCAACAAAAATAAAAATCGGCAAACAAAAAGTCTATCTACTCACGTTTGACACCAGTGGATGGTTTCTGTCTTTGATTCTGTGCTAACCAAGGTTGTTGCTGAAGATCTGGATGCTGATTCTCAGGAAATCACCGGATCTTCTTCTAGCAAATCCTATTTCGACTGCGCCAATTTTGTTAGGTTCTTTCCTGGTTAGTTGTAGAATGAAGAGTAGACATGCACAATTGTTTTATTCTTACAAATGTTGATTATAGATTATATGATTTGGATTAATTTGATAACATGTTTATTCTATGCAAGTGCTAAAGTGAATCATTGAGAAAAGCTCGTCGACAGTTTCTTCGCAAACTCGTTGCTTCATCAGCGTTTTCTTGATGCATATTCCAGTGGCGTGGTTGTGGAACATAACAATCTTCTTCTTTTAGCAATCCAGGTTGTTTCTCTTATTTACAGGTTTTTATATCCTCATTATAGCTCGAAGTATACAAAATTCATGAATCTGATTACATGGAACATCATGAAATAATGAGAATAGGTACTCCTTCTTCATAATACATTTCCATCTACCCATTTTGTAGATCTATTTTTTAAATGTTGTTTCTCTTATTTACAGGTTTTTATATCCTCATTATAGCTCGAAGTATACAAAATTCATGAATCTGATTACATGGAACATCATGAAATAATGAGAATAGGTACTCCTTCTTCATAATACATTTCCATCTACCCATTTTGTAGATCTATTTTTTAAATGTTGTTGGACAAATCACAGCTGATATATGACTTGTATCAGAATTTACAACATCTACATGTTCACAACTCATCCACCTTTTCAAAAAAGTATCCCAAACAAAATCATTGCCTTTTGGAAATGTGTGGTAAATAATACTGGAATCCTCTTGATTTTTGTAACACCAAGACTATAGTGTTGCACCAAAAAATAGCAAATCTTTTACCTTGCATAATGGTTATCAGATGGTATATGAAATTGAAATGATTTCATAAACACTACACACTTTTCAATGGAGGTGATGTAATAAAATAATCCACATTACTAAATCTTCTTACTGAGTAATTTGTCTATACCTATAGACAATTATTGGTGAACTTTATATATAAAAAAAACAATTCGTACAGCCAAAATCCACAGTATATGAATATCGAAACATAAACGTAAACAAAGCTTGAGGGCCGCCAGTGACGTCACGATCGCGTCGTTCGATGTGCCAACATTGCGTCTTATGGCAATGAACCATCCTTCTCTAGTTTACCATCCTTGGGTCATTAGCGATTTCTATGATGCCGGCAACGTCGCATAATTTGACATGTAAAGACCTTTATCAATGTTTGCCGTTCAATAACCTCAATGAATATCATCAATTCAATTTGCCCTTGCTACAGAATTGTTGCATCCGGGTTCAAATGAAGATCATTGCCTCCTCTCTCCATCAGCCAACGAGTTTTATCTCGACGAGTTATTTCGGTAATCCCCATTCAATATTCAAGTTCACCTACAGTCAGAACCTCTTTTACAAACCGAATTAAACAGAACGATAAGAGAGAGAATGATTATGAGAAGCCGTTGGGAAGTTGAGAAATGTTCATTGGACGATTTTCGCGTCTCTTTATTCCAACTGATGGATTTTAATGGAGTGTAAGAAGGTGAATTTATAGTCCTTTATACTTTTTGTTAGTAGTGGGTGAGTCATTAAATAATGCGGAGAAGGTCACAAAAGGAGTTTGGTGCCTGATTTAGCGCAATACAGGTTTTCGACAAATGATTGTAACATCGCTATGGTCATTGAAATAGGTATATCGTTGTTTTCATGTTCAAAAGAACTTCAATTCCCACAATTCACCAAGATTTTGAAAAAGAAAATGAGTCGTGTATTACTAATCTTGCATGCCTGTCACAATGTGTAACAAACGCATTGGATAAGAGACTACAAGTGGACGTTGTATATACGGAAATGCAAAAAGCATTCGACCAGATTGATTCTCACATTCTTCTTAGTCGACTATCATCATTTGGCTTTCCTGATGGTTTCATCGAACTCTTCACAAGTGACCTCTTTGATAGGAAACAATGTGTAGAATATGAAAGTTTTCAGTCACCTTTATACACCCCCAGCTCGAGAGTGTCACAAGGATCGAATTCAGGGCCTCTATTATTTCTACTTTTCATCGACGATCTAGCTGAACAAATTAACGGCTGATGACTTAAAGCTATTTAAAGTTATCGAAAAACCCGAAGATTGCTCAATATTGCAAGATGAAATCGACTTGGTATTCGATTGGTGCCAGAGCAACCGTCTCCATCTGAATATATCAAAATGTCATTATCATTTTCTAGAAAAAATAATACAATTGATTTCCCCTATAAGATCAATAATAATGTAATCGATAGATTTCATGGAATGACAGATCTGGGAATTGTATTTGACCATAAATTCACTTTTGTATCACATATAGATATGATGGTCTCATCAGCAAATCGAATGTTATAGGCTCCATAATGAGAAGCTCAAGAGAGTTTATGAATACAAGAACAATTCTAATACTATTTAATGCGTCTGAAAGGTATAAACTAGAAGATGGGGCGTCGATAAGGTATCAAATTTATAATTTTCATATAAGTCACTTGGAAGCTGTCCAGAGAAATTTTTTGAAATATAATACATTTCATATTCAAAGCTACCAGAATTTATCCCCAAATAAGGAGGACGGATAACTCTGTTCTTTTGTATCAGTTTCATGTCTTGTCTTTGAAAACGAGATGATTTATTATTACAGTATAATGTTTGTACAACCTAATTCACAATAAGATATCATGTGCTACACTTTTGCAAGAAACTAATTTCAACACTCCACGACTATATTGTAGATATGAAATTACATGTTAATTTGAGCATAATAGAATAAACGTAAATCTTAGGGCGCTCGTACCAATAATGTGTAGTAATTTCAATTCAATTTGTAGCGTATGTGATATAAATTGAAGTTTCCTTTCATCCATTTTGAAATGTATTCTCAACAGAACCTTTCATATGTAATATCTTTGTTTTTTCTCTTATATTTCTTTTGGTACAAACTCTACATTATGTATGTTTCACGAATAGTTTTTTTCATTTATTTCCATAATTTTCCTTGAATTACTTAATAATAGTTTTATTTTAATTCACATTTTCTGTAATTGGGTGTATGCCTGTTGGAAATAAAATACTAAAATACCATAAATAATATTCCTAATAACTTCTCGAGACTTTTGATTCCTCAACACTGTCATTCGTTTTAAAGAACTTCAGGATACTCCCAACAGCTACTTCTGAAAACTCTTCTTCGGAGGCCTTCGATTTTCAAACAATCCAGTAATCGAATACTCGCCCAGCTACTTCTGAAGAGGTGAAAAGTATTTTGCTGACCAGAATAGAATATTTCATTGTATATCAAACTTGAACTGCGAATATCGAGATCATAATACAACAAAAACGTATATGAAGAAATATCTCCTTACCACCATATTCACAATTCGAATCCACCCCCATATGGGGGTAGTTAATTTTTGTAAAAATTTTGATGACCGAGGATTTCAATGAAATATCATACTATGATGGTCCGATGCATATAAACTACGCAACACTAATTACGTCGCACCCCGAAATTTTGCCCCTGTTTAAATTTGAATAACTTTTTTCTTCTTCGAACAATTTGAATTCTATTTGCACTGTTCGCTAGCTCAGTCCTTCAGCATTGATCTTGCACTTCTTCGATACATGAGGTTATTTCCATAAAATTGCTACAGGATGTTTTTTGGAACTGTGCAAAATTTCGAAATTTTCAAAAGGATCCCAAATGAAGAAAAACAGTTTTTTTCCAACTTTAACAGTATAGGCATGAAGATTATGTCATTACCTTTGGCCATTTCCAAAATTGTCTTCTTATCACTTTTCTTTACAGAGTGATCTCAAAAAATCAATTTTTTGGTTTTGCAGTCATAACTTTTTTCCTCTTCCACCGATTTTCAAAATCTCAGGCTTATTTTGAAGCTGAAACCTCATATGAGAAGATTTAAAGATCAGAATTAACTCAAGATGAACATTCAAGATCGGGGATTTCCTCAAAGGTGACCCAAATCTGAAACACTCTGTAAATCCCGACTGGGAGGAGAATTAAATGAAAATCAACTTGTTTTCGGAAGGATCTTCCATTCTGAACACATCCAGTTTTTTTTTTCTTTCAGTAGTCAAAATTTTTGCTTGAGAAAACCGAAATGAAACGCCATGTTCTAGAAAAAAAATCAGCCAAAAAAAATGCATGGTCCGTAACCAACGTAACTAGAATCATAATGAGTGACTGACAAGACAGGTTGAAAATTATACGTTCTCGTGAAAATAAAGACCAGGACAGAAAAAACTATTCGTAGGTCTTTCTTTTCTGAAGATATGAAATTCAAAAAAAAAATAAAATCTGAATACAACAAAATTTCAGGGTGACCTTCTCACCCCCTATACAAATTCTTCCATAATGTTTTGGATTTTTTTCAAAGAAAATGTTATGCATACGCCTATGAAACAAATTTTTTTATCTCTTTGATCAACTTTTTCCGCTGAACACAGCTATGGGTACCGCTTGTCTCGATTCTGAAAAATAACTTTTTTTCGCCCTGTACATCAAACTATGATAATTGGAGTACCCGAGTTTGGGCGATTCTTAGTAGTTTTGTACGAAACTCACGAAAATTATATGTAAAATAATCACGAAAATCTCCTTCCCCTTCATTCGTACCCAAAGTACCCCAAGGGGGCAAGGGGGGCGAAAGAATTTTATTTTTTTTCAATATCCGATCCCGATGTGGGGGTCAGGTGAAATATGTTTACCGATATATCTAACCGTTTCACCAGCAAAAATTTTACCCGCAAAAAAATTTTGGGGGGGAGGAGGTAAAAATTTTTTTATCAGCATTTTTGGTGGTGATATTTTCGTTTCGATCAAACAACGTTTTGGATATTTTTCGTTTTTAATCGGGATTTCGAGGGGGATTTAGATTTGGGTCACCTTTGCAGAAACCCTTGATCTTTTATATTTATTTTTAGTCAATTCTAATCTTCATGTCTGTTCATCTAACGTTTCAGCTTCAAAATGATCCTGAGATTTTGAAAATCGGTTGAAGAAGAAAAAAGTTATGACTGCAAAACCAAAAAATTGATTTTTTGAGATCACTCTGTAAAGAAAAGTGATAAGAAGACAATTTTGGAAATGGCCATAGGTAATGAGATAATCTTCATGCCTCTGCTGTTAAAGTTGAAAAAAAACTGTTTTTCTCCATTTGGGATCCTTTTGAAAATTTCGAAATTTTGCACAGTTCCAAAAAACATCCTGTAGCAATTTTATGGAAATAACCTTATGTATCGAAGAAGTACGAGATTATAGCTGAAGGACTGACCTAGCGAATAGTGCAAATAGAATTCAAATTGTTCGAAGAAGAAAAAAAGTTATTCAAATCTTAACAGGGGCAAAATTTCGGGGTGCGACGTAATTAGTGTTGCGTAGTTTATTTCGTGCTGCGATGGAAACAAAATTGTATGAACCCCCTCACAAGGGTAGTTTATACCTGTGATTTTTCCTAAAAGTTTGCTGAACGGGTGTTTCCAGGGGAGATATTCCATCGAAACAGTAGATTTTGATTGCTCATGCTTGATGGATATATATCCCCCAAGGTACGGTTTGGCAGGATTATTTTTTGGTCAGCTGATTATCCACATTCTTCTGAAGACTCTGGAAGATATCTGTCCCAAACGTCTTTCATAATTTCCACAACATTATATATGAAGGTAGAAAACGAGCATAAAACAACTACATTACTGGCAAATACCACGCAGAATATTGAATTATATTCAGTCGTTTTCTACTTTCATATTTTAGATTATTCCATATACTTATAATGTTGTGGGAATGATTTTGATTTATTTTCCTCTTTCCAATACTACCACTCTACTTATAGTTTTTGGCTGTTTTCTTTCTGAATATCTCGTCTGTACCTATCACCATTGATGAAACATTGAAAGAAAATGCTACCCGTGATTTTCTTGATAGTAAATAATGACTAGTTATACCTTATTTGAGAGGTATTTTATTCAATCATTTCGATTTTAGGGGTAAGAGACGCCTGCGGCAGACAAAAATTACAGCGGCCGTTGTCACAAAATTCAAACCTTATAAGTTTCGATACTCAAGGCTAACACATAAATGCAGAAACACAATATATTTAAGTAAATGCGTATTATACTCAATATGCATAAATCCAGAGAGATGTTTAGTGGTCATATTCCAAGTCCGTTTTCCAGATCTGTCCCATACATCCAATGGTTGAATCATCGGAATCCTATAGCAGTTTTAGCGAAAATAGACATAAACGGCAGGTAGATAAATGAGCTTTCAATGAGTAATGATACCAAGTCAAACATACTGCTGGAGTTTTTTTTAATATGCAAGCCTTTATTCATTCCAGCAGAGAAACAGAGAATTCGAACAGACAAAAAAATGGACAAAGCATTAGCATAAGTCATAAATAAAATACTACAGAGTAATAGAGTTAGGGCAGAAAAAAATACCAATGAAAAAATGGATATTAGATACTGTTTCTGCTTGGTTTTGAACATCTACGTATACGTAATATACTTATTTCTAATGCTTACCGGTACATTATCGTAAATTTTTAAACCTTCATGGAAAAGGGTTTGTACTACGAGTAAATAAATATTCTGGTTGTCCCTTGTACCGTGAAGATGTATATCAGATACATCAGCTACCAAATTGATGGTTATTGAGTACTTTTCGCAAGTTTTGATATAATGGATAATAATGGATAATATTGATAACTAGCAGATTCAGAATTCAACGATTTCCATTCTGGAACTAATCGCGTTTCGAATAAAAAAAGGGAATCTTCAGACTGACTCCGCCTCAAGAGCTTATATGATTTTGATAGGAGAACGTGTTTTTCAGTGATGAGGATAATTTTGCTCTGCTCCAAAATAATTATGGCATGCCAATTTTGGCAGATTATATTATTGACCTTGAATCATTCAAATAATTCCGTCCATATTAACATAGAAAATAAAATAGAAATGTAAGACCTGAAACCTTAACAATTGGTAGTCCTGAAATTACTGGTCTTGCAATTATTGGCAATATTGCCGATTAATGACATTGACCCATTTTTACCTCCTACACAGTGGAAAAAAAAAAGAAAAAAAAAATTACACCAGCTAACACCGTCTGGTGTCCCCTGAGGTCCTGATTGTTTTAGTGTCATTAAACACCGGCATATCATTCACCACTGTAGCTGTTATGTGACTATTTCCATGAGTGTTTTTAATAATCAAACCCAGTTGTTAGTAACACTAGTGATAGTGCTAAATTTAGCAGAATAAACACTTTGGTAGTGTTCTTTATGCATATTTGAAAGTGCGATTTGATACCGCAGTGGTGTGATGCACATTCTGTGATTTTTTTTTTTTTAAAGATTCGCCCTCACCTTTCACTCATCCACATTCATTCATTCACTCATTCATTTCACTCATACTGGCATTTTCTTGATGCTGAAACCTACCTCCACGAAATTTTCTTCGGTGCATTTAAACACTGAGCAGGTACATGCGAAGACTTTTCTGGTATGAATGAATACCATATCATGAGTGTGTTTATGCGAATTAGTGCTTTTTTTCACCAACACCGGCGTTTTTTACTAAGTTGGATCACCTTTTGAAATATAATTTATATGTTGATGAACTAGAATCTAGGGACAATTTGGATGAACGAACTGTTTCGGCTTATTAATCCTGATCAGTGGTACTAGGGACTAGGCCAATTGATACTGATATGTATCAAAATCATCTAATATATCTAGCTTAATATTGAAATCAGGTACGGTAAGAAGGACGTCAGTGCCACCTATTGGCATAAGTTATAGGGTTCGAACAGATGAGCGCATGAAATTCACATCATTCAGATGCCTACATAAGTACAATATTTTTATGAATTTATATCAAATCGGGTGATTTCAGGATGCAATACTTAACGAATGATTATTGCCACCAAATTAGATGATTCATACACCGCCTCGATTCCATCGTGATATGACACGGTGTAACTTGGTATTCATTTTATATAATATTTGTTTTTTATGCGTTAACATCAATGATATAGCACCATTGAGAATATTAAAATTCAACCATTTGGTGTTTCCTATGATTTTATGTTTCAGAACCGTTTTACTTCCCCACATTCGTGAAATTTTTCACTACCAAAATCGGAATTAGCACCACTCAACACTCAATTGTGAAATGTATAATAAAAAGGACACAACTTTGTTATTCAGGTGTTATATTGGTCGGAGTTTGCTCTGAAGTTCATTTGATTGAAATTACACACAAGTTTTTTTTACTGTGTATATCTTTCGAAGTTGGTTCTGAACACGAAGTTATCAATTTTAACTTGTTTTCATTCTTCCCGTTCGTAATACATGTGAAATCCATTTATGCTCTCTAATTCGACCTCACCTTACTCTGATGGAGAATCGATTTTCGAGTTTATTTTAGGGTGTTGAAAGGAAATGTTATCAATCCTTGATTCAATTACAAGCAAACACAATTTAAAGTTTAATAATTTCTATATGAATTTCACATTGGGTCCCACAAGATAAACATTTATTATAATTTGTGTCGCAAAGTCGCATGCAGTAAAAATTAATTTGCATATAGGAAACCTCGACTAGGGAAATTTGAAATTGTTCGTACTGATTGTTAGATATTTGGTACTGTGCTCATGTTTTTCTGTTTACTGTGGGCTTATTGGCCCTCATTAGTGCATGGCAGTCAACCGAGTAGATTATCTATGATCTTCACTAGAATCTGTGCCTGTCACCATGCGGCAAAAATAACACTCCAGAGACAACCTGAATACCCTATACTGATGAGCGCCAATAATCCCGAAACCAGTCTGCAGGTGGTAAGGCGTGCCTGACTCGATATGAACTTTGCCACGTGTTAGGAACAAATAAACATGTGCATTCGGTATTCAAAATGTGGTTTGTTGCATAGACTGCGAGCAGATATAATTGCATTTTGCATTACGTGACATTAGCCAAGAAAGTAGTTTTCTACCAGTCATGTTGATGTATTCAATTTATTGTTCGTATGCTGATAGCCTACATGTGATCATTATTTTTTCTTCTCTTTTTTAAATAGAAGGAGATATGATCAGTGATTTGTTTGGATGTAAGCAATGTGATACATCATGCTCTCTGATTTTGTAGAAAACTGAAATCGCGTAGTCGGAAAAGCTGTTATGCCTGTCATGCTTTGCTTCTTCTGCTTCTATTTATATGGAAACTCATTGGAAGGAAGAAACTTTATCTGAAGACAGCTATTTTTTTCAATGGCCCAAATCCCAGATAGCACTGGACGTCTCGGGGACGTCCATTTTAAGTCCGAACGTCCAGGACCTAGTTTGGACGTTATGGGGACGTACATGCGTGGACGTTTCTAGAAAAACTTTTTTTTTTCAGATACAAATGTGATTCATTTCTGCTTCGAGATACAAATGCGATATCAATAAAATAAATGGTAAATATCAGCTGTTGGTATCGTTTTCCTCATCACTGCTCATACATAAAAAGTTACCAACTTCGAAGATGCGATATAAAAGAAATCGCTTTATCAAATTCCATATGAATTTGAGATAGGTACATGAATGAGTAAGTATGTCGAAATAAGAACTCAAAAAACCCCAATGTTAAAAAAATATATAACATTTAAAATCCTGTTGGAAACCATGACTCCTAGAAGTGGTTCGGATTCCAGCATAAGCTGATGTTGGTCTCGCTTCTTCCACCCATATGAATTTGACTCATGGGGAGTTCCCAAACTCGAACTTGCGATATATAAATACATATATTATAAATATTAGACAATAATAATTAATAAACATATATATAGGTATATAATATGTCAAGTTGACATATATAAATGATCAAGTAATATGAAACCATTCAAAATTATTGTTGTTGAAATCTCATTGATTTATACGAATCGAGATACATATATAATAAATCAATTAGAAGACAGCTACCATAATAAGCAGATTGATTCTATAACGGAAGTCAAGCAACGTCAGGCGAGGATAGAACTTGGATGGGTGACCGTATAGTTCGAATAGCTCTTTTTATTTTACTCGGACCTATTATGGACGTCCCCAAGACATCCTGATTAGTAACAATGGACGTCCCCAAAACGCCCATAAGACGTCGGTCATCCGGAAATGGACGTTTTTAAAACGTCTCGAATGTCCAGAGTGGACAACAACGTCCATAAGACGTACTTGTGCTGACTGGGATACAATCATTCATATTTTCTTTAGGGGCTTCAGCTTTTTTGTTTTAGTTTTGTTTTTCCATCCTCTTATCCTCGGAAGGTTGATACAGGATTCTTGAGAATTAATTGTTCGAGATCTTACCAGCATTGGGCAGTCAGGCATTAGTTGCAACCATGTGAAGTTGTACAATGCTATCAATATCCTGAGAACTCAGTTGATTTCCAAGATCAGAGCAACTTAACTCATTGTTTATCGCTATTTTTTTCCACTAAATATCCTTTTTTGAGTAATTTATTCCACCTCATTATTAAAGCCAACTTTACACACCCTACGTCTCACTGAAATAGACAGTGTCATGTTCTATAAGAGTGAACTCGACACTCTTAGCACTTTCGTTAGAGAATCAATTCGGTAAACGTCCATTAATTCCGAAACTTGAAAAATATAGTTTCACGCTATCGGGTTATCGGTCTACTAACGTCAGGCCAAGGTTACAATAGCGCAACACTATTATTTCTACTGAAATAGTTAATAATAATATCGATTATTGGTTGTTTCTCATTTCGGCTAATTCAGAAATGCATATTTCTTGAAAGAATGTTGAAATAACTCACATTTTAGCATGAAATTCGATAATCTAGTCTTGAATCAATAAATCAGGTCCACCATATCGCGAAAACTGTTGAAAATTTCATCACATGAAAATTATTTCAATTCAATGTGTCGAAAGTATCTAAGATTAATTTTTTATGTGAAATTTTATGTTAATATGTCATGGTTATCAACATTACACTGATTGTAATATTTCAATTACACGATTAATGTACAAGATCTATCAGAGGATAGAAGAATCTTTTGTTTGATATTGCGATGTGTTTTTTGCAGAGTGCAAGTAGTTTAAAAAAGCCATAAATCTACTGCAACTACTAGTCACATTACACCATGTATGGGAGCGAATGCAGCAGAATGTTTATATACACCTTCATCAAATTCATGGCCTTGACAATCATCTGCATTTATGGTTTTATGTGCGGTTCTAATATGTTTTCGTCGGTCTTGTGAGTATTATAAAGATTAATGATGATGATAGACCAGCTGTGCTGGATTTGAAAAAAAAAGAAGGTCCTTAACCTGAAGCCCACATCGATTCTACATCATGAATAATTCATAATCATTTTGTTTACAATTTACAGCTAAAAGATTGATTCGAGTTTTTCAAATATGATGCAGAATCTACTAACTCATACTCATCATCTCTCATAATTGATACCTAACAATTTTTAACTAGAAACGGAAGGCAACGAAAACGAAACGATCTGAAGAAAACGTTTTTTGTGAAAAAAATTTACAAAAGTTCGAATCCCATTCTATTCCAAAAGAAAAGTATTTCATAAATTGTCAAATATCACACAATGGGCATATGTTTACCAATAAATAAACATCTTATAATTCTATTTCGAAGAATGTGAATCTTGAGATAGTTGTTCAATCAATCGATTAACTTTTGATTTGTTTCAGTTGAATGTTACAGGTTGAACAGTCTCTCTCTACATAATAGGCATGCGAAAGGGGTACAGGGTCTTCACGTATATTTTGAACCCCCCATAACATTTTTATCTATTGTTAGTTTTTTTTTTTCAGAAAATAATCTTATGTAATTGTTCTTATACATTTCAAATATTCCAACAGAAAAATAGTTGAAGATCTAAAATAAAGTTATGGGCACCATATGTTTTTTTAAATGAAACACCCTATATATTTTGTTACTATTGGATAGAGAATAGTTTGATGATTTCAAATATATATACATATATCATATTATCTCTAATAGATTTCGAGATATTTGATGTTGAAATTCAGATTTTATACGGACTCTTTCAGCTAATTAGGTTAGGATGGTCAGGTGAAAATAATTGAAATGTTTGTATTTGTGTATGAACTGAAAGGTAAGTAGTTCGTTTAAGTATAATTCAGCGTTAATTTATTTATCTGTGACCAGTTCAATATCTTTGGAAAGTCTATTTATATTTTTTCTTTCAATTTCTGCCAAGTTGGTGCTGTGTATAATATTGTCGTATCATCAGCAAAGCTGATGATGTCACCGGAAGTATTCAGGGAAAATCAGCTATTCATATACAGGGAGGGCCAATGGAAACTTTCCACCCTAATTTGTAGGAGTTCAAATCAACATCTTGAAAAACGCTCGAATACGTCGATATTTGATTTTAGGGGGAACTAATTTTCAGTTTTTTTCACCCCCGTAGCTTTAACCCTGTAGCTGGGGGGTGAACAACCCTCAAAATTTGAATAGGGAAAAGGGGTCGTGCCATACCTCTTTTTGAAGGTCTCATTGAGTTCTTCATGACCCTATAATTTTGCCCTATTATTGTCATCGATAACGAAATGACAGGTTGTCAAAATCTTGGTAAGAGACTATTGTTTTCGTAATAAAAATACCAAATCATTCGAGTTACCAGTGCAATAATCAGGTGGACACGTCAAATTTAAATTCCAAGCTGTTCAAAATGTCAGCCATGAACATTCCACAATTTTGATTTTCAATCCCACAAATTTCCCACTCTATTTCCAAGAGTTTGACAACCTGTCATTTCGTTATCGATGACAATAATAGGGCAAAATTATAGGGTCATGAAGAACTCAATGAGACCTTCAAAAAGAGGTATGGCACGACCCCTTTTCCCTATTCAAATTTTGAGGGTTGTTCACCCCCCAGCTACAGGGTTAAAGCTACGGGGGTGAAAAAAACTGAAAATTAGTTCCCCCTAAAATCAAATATCGACGTATTCGAGCGTTTTTTAAGATGTTGATTTGAACTCCCACAAATTAGGGTGGAAAGTTTCCATTGGCCCTCCCTGTATATGATAAACAGAAGTGGGGGGATTGTTATTAATAGTAACTTTTTTCCCATATGTACCCAAGTAGCACAGAAAAGATATTTAGCCATAAAAGCCAAATAATGGTCACGAATACGATTTCGTAACTAGTGTTTGATCATACTTTGACCATGAAATATCAGTCATTAATGAGTTACAGAGCTTGGCCACAAACTTGTCACCATGGCTTCAGTTCAGTTGTTGAATAGTATTTGAATCTGGTAATAATTCAGCCACAGTATATGGTCACACGAAGTAGCTGTCACTTCGTCTCGATCTGGCTAGTAATAAAATAGCCGAAGTTTTTGGTGAAAAATTAGCTTTCATAGCCAGAAAAAATGCCAAAATATTTCAGCTTTGGGATGGTCATTCATGAAGTCATTGTATCTACATTATTGTTACAATAAAAGCCAAACGACAACTATTACAGTAAGCTGTGATTTGGTCATCATTGGAGCTTTATTTTCCACTTCATGGCCAAAAATAATCCAAATGAGAACTTTTACTGTTAAGCTTCGATTCAGTCATGGAAGGAGTTATATTTTCCACTTTATGTCCAAAACATGAGCCAAATAATAACTATTTCATTTGGTTGCAATTTCGCCTAAAATCAGTCATTTTTTGGCTATGATAGCTGAGAGTAGACTGAATCAAAACCAAAATTTAGCGATGATTTAGCACTGATCTTGTTTTGGTTTGGTCATTATTTGGCTTTTTTTTAGCAAATATAGCTTAAATCGTGGCTACGACAAGATACGGTAGCGCCATTGTTGATTAAGGATATGATGTGCAGTAACTGGCGGCCATTACGTAACTTCCGAATAAAATTATGAAATCTACAAATCAATCTTCGGTGTGTTTTTGGTGATCATATTTTCAGTTAGTGAATATTAAAACAAAAATTTGAGTGAATTCGAGTGGCGCATGTTGTTTTTCGAGGTTTTACATGAACTTTTACATGAGAAATGACCATGCCGATAAGGTAAGTGCGCAAATCACAGTAAATATTCTCGCACACCGAATATTTGTAGAACGCTTTTACTTGCATCCATTTTCGATAACACTTCCAGAGCTAGAATTTTACCAGAAAAGTGCCAACATGCAATATAGCTAGCCAACCACTGCCGTCTTCTTCCGCGTTTGATCGAAAATTTTGGTTATGTGAGATAGCCACGGAATGGTAGTGAAATGGCATTCATTAGGCTATTAAGAAGCCATAGAATAGCCTAAAAATGATCAGGAAATGGTCGTAGTTTAGCTTTTATTTCGGTTGTGGATGAGCTTCTGGAGTAGCATTGCATTGGCCAGAAAGAAGCCACGAAACAGCTTTCATCTTGTTTTTGGATTGGCCACGAAATGGTCACAATTCATACCCCATTTTAGCCACCATGACGTAATAGTGACGTTATGGTGACGTAATGGCTTTTAGGCTAAATGGCCATTATTTTGGCCTCCATTACGTAAGGGTCACCAAAATATGACTATTCGTGCTACTTGGGTAGCCAACTTTATGGCGGACACCGTATAATGATTAGTGCTTCGGATGACACTTAAAAAGCTGAGGTCCCCATCTTCCTAACTCATAGACTTCTATAGACTTACGAAGGTTGCTTTGTAACTGAGTTGGTTTTAAAACATAAGTGAACTTTCATTTATCGATTAATTACCCTCACTGCGATACTTTTTGCAATTGCCGCACTTTATGCTCCACAATTCCATTTTCCAGGTATCATACATGATGGTTGAAATGAATACTCTACATTACGCAATGTTGATTCCAGATGCCAAACGAACTTCATATTCCGGTTTTTGTAACCAAATAGAATGGAACCTATATAAACCATACCCAAGATAAGAAGGGCTTGTATGGAATTTTCCCGAATTATGAGATTTGGTTGAATTAGAGAAAAGTCACGCAACCTGAAGACTGGCAACATGAAATCCGAGATGCGTTTCTTATTTGAAAATACTGATTTTTTTCTGGATTCCGATATTATTTTCTTCCACTTCATTATTTATTTTGAACTTCGACTTTCCTACGCCCTGTCAGTATATTCTGCACCAGCACCACGTAGGTGTGGATAGTATGAGTTGCTAATGATCAACCTAAATACATACTATATTCAAGGCGACTATGAGAAATGAAGCGACGGCCATCAAATGGCTATTGTCTGTTTGTTTGTACAAGAACCGGGTGTTATTATTGTCGTTCGGCTCAATCTACCGTTTGATTAAATAATCATACCACGTTGAACGGATGTCCAGCTCAGTCAGAACGATACATAAATATCCTATTATGTCCGAGTCGACTATGGTTTTGAAATAATTGAAATTGATTACTAACAACTCATCGGTTTATTCACTGAGCGAGTAAATGTTGAAGGGTCAAGAAGTTACTTATTTTGGCAGTACCTACATCAGGATACATGGCAAGATCGAATATACCGCTGCATAAGACTACCCTACAATGGCGATTCATATCATGATAATTATTAAAATAATCATAATAATCATTTTGTAACACATCAAGAATAATCATTAGCAATTTTGACATAATTTTCATATACCTATGCATGGAAGAACAAATGTACATCCACTTTGTTGTGTTATCATCAAACTAGATGGTTTGTTTTGTTTGGCATCCAGATAGAAAAATAAGGATATCCTGAATTGCTTTATTTTTATTCGTTAGTTCAGTTAGTGACCTTGTAGTTTATTTATTTATTTATTTACGGATTCACCATTAGAAACAATATAGATAACAAATTATAACAAAGAAACTACTATTCTAAGAAGTTACATATTGAACATAAAATAAGACAACAATAATATTAGTCTAACCGTATATCACTAATAGATTTTTTCAATTCACTCAATGAGTTTACAAGAGGATCGACATTGTACTTATTAAATCATCTCATGCATCTGGACATTGGTGTGTTGTAACCATAGTTAGTGTTATGATTTTTTATGCAAAAAAGTAGTGGATTTCTTGTATTGTGAGAATTTACATTGAAGTTGATAATTTCCAAAAGATAAGGACAGTCGACTTCACCTGACAGTAGTTTGTAAATGAATGTCATATCATGTTGAACGCGCCGTGTGGCAAGTCCAGTTAACTTAAGATTATTCAAGATATTTTGAAGATTGAAGTTGGAATATGTCTTCATTTTGAAGGATATATACTTTAGAAATCTAATTGATCTAGTTGAATCTAGTTGAAATATAATATCTTATCATCAGAACTTGATCTAGATAACATTCATTTTTATTGAAGAAATGTTTATATTCCGCATAAAATCTTCTCAGATCTTCAAGTAGTTAGCATCATTGTGCACATCGAACCAGTTTTCTTGATATCATGACATCTAATAGAAATGATTTGGATATTACCAATCAGAATGAAAAAAGAGTAAGTCATAGTGCGTTCACCTGCCAACTTTTAATTTCTTGGCTTATGGAGTATTGTAATTTCATTGGCCGTTTTTTTGTGAGTGCGTATCAAGGTCAAAAAAGTATTTCCGATTTTCCACTTCTCAGATTGGAATCACAGTAATTATATCGAATCGAAAACGTGCGTTTCTTAGAGAAATTACCATGGTTTTGAAGGAGTTGTCATTGCTACATTTTTAACTCGAGATACCTAAAGTCAGAGATGGATGATCCTGCTCCCAAATCTCTTGATTTCGCCTTCTTCGATGAAACGTGACATTGCATGGGTGAATCTCGCTAATATCAGCCACGTTTTCAACCAAATTCACAGGTTACTGCAGGTATCATTGAAAAATGTGAATAGTCGATTCTTATGGACATCTAATCGCTTCTAGAAATTTCATGAAGCCATTTTCCGATGGATTTCATGCAAATATGTATATCGAACATGATTGAAACAAGAGTTTTTGAATATCTAGAAGCGCCCCTATTGTTGTATACCAGAACCCTACGTAATAAGCTAAAAATTCAATTCACTAGTAACAACATTTTTATCTGAACACAGGAAATATATGAATGCTTGTAGTTCTGGATCTGGAAGCGATGATGTAAGTTCACATATTACTTATATTCAAAGGATAATGTGCTATCTTGAAATATCCAGGTATTGAAACCAAATCTCTGGTACAACGAAAAGATGCTGTTCATTTTGGACAATTCCATACCAAGACCATCCAGAGAAGCACATGCTCGAGCACATGCTGCTATAACAGCAATTTTTAGTCATGTTTAGTCATTAGTGTGTCCATATCGTTATAGTTAAT
The DNA here is from genome assembly GCA_029955515.1 of Chrysomela aeneicollis. Lineage (NCBI taxonomy): Eukaryota > Metazoa > Arthropoda > Insecta > Coleoptera > Chrysomelidae > Chrysomela > Chrysomela aeneicollis. The sequence goes on along the minus strand of JARUHQ010000018.1, from coordinate 2,597,677 downwards.
CAACAATTTTTAATATACAACATACAAACCTCCCGCCAATATTTCTCCCATACCACAAAAAACCAAACCTACACAAAGCGCATGCGTATATACATTAATACTTATAAGATATTGCATCAGTGTAAAACTGAACAAGTTTAGATCATACTATAGAAGAAATTGAACAGGATTTTGTAAAAAATCTTGCACAAGAAATTTCATAATGTCATACGGGCTTCACTGACAAGTAACTGATAAGAAAAATGTCGTGAAACATTCGTGGATAACTGGTCTTCAAAACACTCGAGTATTCTCACTCATTTATAATATAATATACTCATCAATCAAATCCAATCAAAATGAACTTGTTGTAGGATATATAGTATGATGTGTATGGAACGATGCCGACTACAGTTGATCTGAGATGAAGTTGAAAACATTCAACAATCGAGATGAGGAAATGAAAGATAATATGTCCAGTTCTCACTGTCAGAAGCAAGCCTCCTACTACTGTTTTTTGACACCCACTTTCTCAAAAAATCAAGCCAATACAAAAAACATTCTTGGCCCGCGGAGTTGACATCAACTAAAACAAATCGTCATTTCCTACCACAAACATTGGGTTGATGGTTGAGTGCGTTGAGGCGCTGGCCTTTGCGCCAAGACGGTCCGGGTTCGAATCCCAGCGTAGTAATTGGAAACTTTATTCATTTTGCAGCATCGTTTAGCGGGTGGAAAAAGGTGACCAATCGAACATTCTTGGTACCTAGATATCAATCCTTCGGACTCTCAACGATAGCCAGCCGATGAAAAGCTAAGGTCTCAATAAGACTTCGAGGGTTGCTTTGCAACAAAGTTGGCGGACAAAAAACATTTTTCGAAAAACATTACTGTGAAGTAGTCTGAAGATGGACTATCAAAGAGGTAGTGTCTTATTATACTCTTGAATGTTGATTGTCGGCCTCTATTCATTCCAGATATACGTTTGAACATATTTTCTATTGATTATCGTTGTGGCATCGATTCAGAATATTCTTGAGTATAGAATTCTGGAAGTTGAAGTTATCTGATAATCCTATTGTGAGTTGAATTCGAAGTTATATTCATTCTTGTACTGGGTAGGTAAAAAACCTACAGTCAAACTCCACCAAATAAAATCTTTATTGAATGTGTGTTCTCTGACTACACACACACATTTAATAAAGATTTTATTTTGTGGACTTTGACTGTACATTTTTTACCTACCCAGTATCATCTCACCTTCACTGTATGTTATGGATCGCCTCCGTTGGATTCATTCTTGTATACTTTATAGCTTGAGTTAGCTTAGTTATATATATATAACTTGAATAATTTCGACCACTCTCAATCTATTCGTGCCTATCTGTACATGAAAAACACCTCTTGTTATCTCCTATAGCAACCCCTAGATCACAACTCTTGGACAAGTCTCAAACTAATAACTGATATCTAAGAACTTGAATCTAATCTTTAAACAAAATGAATCGAATGTTCACTGGTTGTGTCTGATATTTTTGATGAAGCGAATTCTCGAGCGAATTACTCGAATGAAATAAGAGGCAATACGAATCGTTTTGAAACAAGAGCAAGAAAAAACAATCCCAAACACCATTCGTATCGGACATTTATATGACACTGTTTGATATACGGAGGGGAATGTTTTCAATACAGTACGTGTCCATGATTATCAACAAATATTTGATTTGCGTGTTAGCTATTCTGGTACGAGGATTAAATCGAAAAGCAGAAATTGTGCGTTGTCGGAATTCGATAAATGTACCAGTATTCGAGTTCTCATTTCTATTTTATTAAAATCATGTATGAAGTAAGCGCATCAATATTTGAAATTGAATGTTTCAACTCCCTCTGTGAAATTTTCAAGCATTTATATTTTTCAGACCTGATGGTGTATTGATAATAGGTATGAATCAAAAAGTGATGGAATCAACGTTACATTGATAACTCAATGTTTTCGAAATAGGATCATTATGGGCTGATAGCCACATGTTATCAAAGATAATTTCGAAATGAATTATACAGGAATGCTCACAACGAGTTACCTACACATTGGGAACCTATATTGAGAGAAGAATGATGGTGGTTGATGTACTCTTGACTCCCACTATACCTTTTGTGTGTCATAATGAGCACTCTCAATTCAGAACCAGAATCATTGCTGAAACTACTTCACAAAAATGCGGTTTATTGTTTCATGCCAAGAGCTACGTACTACACAGCTTCTCATGATCTACAAAGCACACAGATTTGACCTGTCATGAAAATATATTATTCACATGTTTGGAGTTCAGTCATGATATAATAAATGTGAGAGTGAAATGTGACTTCATCGCCTGGCAACTACTTATCTATGGGCGGACGGTACCATTTCAATGGGCAGTCAGTTTTCCAAACGTTCGTTGAAAAATTGTTCGAAAATAATATATTCTCAATACACTTTGACGAATTATATAAATTTAGGCACTTTGTTGTAGAACATTAACTTCACGTTTTTTCCCAACCACCTGTGACAAAATAGTTACAGCATCACGTGTGGAAACAATCAATCAATAATAATCAATCAATACTAACGTTTCGATAAAACTTTTGTTTATCGTCATTACTTCGAAAATTCAATAACTAATAGTTTTGAAACAATATTGTATACACGTTGACCAAAGTTTTTTCCACAGTTTCTCATCACCAACTATAATGAAATAGTGACAGAATTACGTTGACAAACATTGATACCAAGAACTTCGACAGTTAAATGAGAGATATTGGACACGATGGAGCCAAAAATCGAATTTTGGTGTTCAAACAGATTTTTCAGTTATGTTAGGTTAGGTCTACCAGGAAAATTTTCTTGGCACGCCACAGTCAATATACATAAAAAAATAAATATTTATGATTGATAGCACTGATTACTTGCTGATGACATATTCAGATTTTGAAAAATGCTGTCAGTTCATGATTAAAAAACACGTATCGAAATTCGTATTTCGATACGCATAAACGACTTATTTATAGACATAATCTAGAAAAGCTCCTTATAGGATCCAATCGATTAATTTCTATGAGCATATCAGATGTAAAGTATACCAAAATCGACAAATAACCAATTAGTTTGATAAATGATGAATATATTTTTGTAACAAGGCACTCGACGTCAATACAAAAATTATAGCCTACTGGCATCCATCGTGAATGTTAACGAACTTCTTGTGTGAACTTTTCAAGACCAAACAAAGATGACTAGATGGAATCGTATATTTTTCAAGAGAGAGTTATTTAAAAACGCGAGAAGATGTCGAATTGAATAGTAACGTGTGAATACAATTTTACCTAAGATTCCTAATTATATTTTTGATTATTGTCGGACTCTTCTAGATGAGCTGATCATATAAGAACTGTGTATAACGTAAGAAATCTGATAACTTTTAATCGAACACGAATACAACAGAGACATCATCAAAAACAATGGCCATGGATTAGTATATATAGTTGAGTATATCATTCAACGAGCGTATAAAGGCTATCATTAGAGAGATGGATAGCCATTGAACGCGAGTAGAAGACTATACTCTCTCTACGACTATAGCTGAAAAATGTCTAGTTGACTAGTACACGTTGTATCTTATGAAAAATATCAAAGTACCTAATAATCATAACTTAACGATATAACTGATTCCCTATTTGTACATATAGCGCGGTGCAGAGAATAGAAAAAAAAAAAAAGAAACCCACCTGGTGGAGCTACTTTAACTTCCGCCCTTCTAATTAACTGTGCTATCTGGCAATGTTATGAAAATACGTGCGAAATAGGAAAATATAGCTTCAGTAGGTGTATGATACTGTGGTGTCGCTATAGGAGGTACATTTTTCGTCGTGTTCATTAACTCCTTGTAGTTTTATCATAAACGACATATCTCTTTGTACCTATCAATCATTTCGTGAATCGTTTGACAGTTCATATTGAAAATGACATTATCGCGACTACTTTACACACTTGCCAAATGAACCAATCAGGAGCTCTAGTCAAGTTCGGATTATCGATAACACAATAAACTTGACTTTTGACTCTGATTGGCCTGTCAAGTTTGATGTTTTCAGCTTGGTGTATGTGACGTTTAAACGTCAAATAAAAATAATCACGTTGTGCATGCATTTCATATTGCATTAATCAATTTCAACTATTCAGTCTGTTTGTGAAATAGTCTTATAAAATTCTACTCGTGATTGGATTCATCTCATGAGCCTGTTTTTTATCCCATAACTCAACTGAGTTGCTTGGAAACAACGCGAGTCCGCAGGACAAGGTGGTGTCTACTTGTTTGAAAAGTGTTTTTTTAACAGTCAACTATAAGTTGCAAAGCAACCCTCGTAAGTCTAGGACTTGTATGAGTAAGGAAGACGGGGACCTTAGCTTTTAAAGTGTCATCCGAAGCACTATACTCGGCTGGTTACCGTGGAGAGTCCGAAGGATTGAAATCTAGGTACCAAGAATGTTCGGTTGGTCACCTATCTCCTCCCGCTAAACGATACTATAGAAATAACAAAATATTTCCAAAAGCTGCCAGGAATTGAACCGCGGACCCTCTGGCCCATAGACCAGCGCCTTTGCGCACTCGGCCACCAACCCAGTTTAGAATAAGTAAACAAAAATCCAATCACTTGTGGTATAACTACTGATAACCGAGTCAGCGTAGCAGAGCCCATTTCGAAAAATGTGTTTCATTGCAGCTTCGTCATTAGCTTCATCCTGTTGGATTCTGAAGATTCGAAGTTCGTGATTGGTTGTCAGCAGTTGAAGGATGTTGAGAATCCAGCACGTATGAAGAATCATCTACATTGGTCAATAGATAACGCTTGTAATTGATGTAGTATCCAATAGTCGTATAGAAACATGTTTTTCTGGGATGAATACTCAAAAGCAAAGTTTTTGAAGTTCGTTGATCGTTATAAGGGTGAAAATAATTTATAGTGCTCTATACCGATAAACCAGGAGGTATACGAAGAGTTCGTGTTTCATTTTAGTCATGAATAATGCACCTATTTGTACTACCTTACCTTTAACCTAAATTAAGATCGTAGCGCCAGAACGGTGAAAATCATAACTACTTTATGGGCCATTCCAGTTTATTTACATTGTCTTGAAGAATATCATTTTTCATTTCCTTTCAATATTTTCAAATTGTTTGCTTGGGTATGAAGTTTTTTTTTTACATTATTTAGTTATAGTAGTCTACTAAGCCGTTTTGTGCATATATGGTCGTGTTTTTCTGGACAATATGCCTATAAATTGAAAGTACAACTTCAGTTAAAAAGGCTATCTTTCTGAAGACAGTATTTCAATAATCTTCATTTTGGATTTATTTCATATATGTAAGCAATAAAACAAAACTATTTTAACAACAACATGCTACTCATTGTCCTAAGTGAGCTACCTGGTTAGGTAAAATAATGAGGTCTTATATTGATACAGACTGAGAAAACTTCAAAAACTTCTTTGTGCCTTCATCCAATATTATCAAAATTATTTTAGGAAGTGTTGAAGTTTTTAACTATAAGAATTCACACTTTTTGATAATTATACAATGAAAAAGCCGTACAATTATAAATATCATTGGTAAGTATAAAATGAATGAGATAATACATTATTATGTAGGTACTAAATTTCACTAAAATATCAGTAAAATTAACAACTCAGTTACCTTGCCAATTACTAACAATGAAATACAAATGATCAAATAATATGTGTATCGTTTTCAATCCACACCTATCTACTGTCCAGCAACTCCTTTATTTTCAACTTGGTCACAAATATAACTCGGGATTTTCCTGTATTTGGGGAGGCATTAAAACTTATTTCGGGTTTGTTTCTCGCCCAACAAAATCAGAAAGATACGCCAACAATAATTATTCATAGTTTTTTCAGAATCATTTGAATATCAACCAACAAATCAACATTTCACCAAAATAAAATTACATGGAAACCTCATGGCACCAAATGTGAACAAACGATTCTATGGCCCATGCCTTAGTTATATTCTTCAACGGTAGGGGGCGTACTGCTTATTTTTTTTCGCCTATAGATACTTGAAATGGGAGTGGGGTGTCTTTATGTCCTATAGATCAGTTCATACAGGAGATTTAAACACTGAGACTTGAACTTCTAGCTCAGTAAGTACTTGATGGGGTTGCACAGAAGTACTTGCTATACAGGGTGCTAACAATTTAATTGGGACAGTATTGCCATTCCCTTCGGTAAGTTGTGTAATTTGAATCACATCAATGTCATCGCGAAATTGGTAGTTCTTGGTATATTTTGAACAAACTTGAAAATTGACGTTTTATTATTTATTTCCTCAGTTATTAATCGAAGTAAAGGGTTGAAATTTTGGTTGCCTAGGTAATTGACCAAGCCCAAGAAGTTGGGGTTATCGGAGATGATCTAGCTTTTATAGTTTCAGATATATGTGATTTATTTGAGGTAGCGATATTCTTTTTACCAGTGTATAGAGTTTTGAATTTCCTTCATATGCATGTATAACACATTGTTATTGTCTCCCGAAACAGCTTCAATAACAAGTTTCTGATAGTTATTATCGTAGAATTTTTTTTTACTCCATTTTATGCCATGATTATGGAAAACAAGATACTTCAATCGTCTTGGCAACTGTATTGATATTTTTCCACAGCCACTTATAGTTCATCCAGACTATCTTGTTGAAACGTTACGAAAAATAAAAAAAAACATATTTTGTTGAATAATCATTAAACTGATTGATTTTCACCTTCCAATGAAATAATATTCCTATAACATCTTATATCATGCATGTATTTTTTATACAATAATCATTACGATCAAAATTTCACTATTAGATTGCTTTTCAAAATTTCTTTCAACGCATTTGTTCGAAAAGCAGACTGAATTCAATAATTTTTGTTTGGATTATCTCAGTGCAGGAACGCTATTTTCCAAAAACGATAAATGAGGATATCATTTGAAAGAGATTCAAAATTATGTACCACTTGACCCCCTCCCCATTTGAGATACTTCTTAGGGAAACATAATATTCGACTTTGTCCACTAGGAGGTTGAACAAAGACCTCGAAATAGCCGAAAAACACCCATGCCTCCAAGGATGAAATTCTCGACAAGTGAATGTGGCAAGGAAGTGATTCACCCGATATGCTATTCCATGTCAAAATCAATTACTGCATGATTTTTTAGACACTCTTCACATACGATTAAAAAAGGCGAAATTATTTAATGATTCTTACTGGATTCCATTTATATAGTATGTTCATTATGAAGAAGTGATTACACCATGCTCTTAGATTCACCTTGATGGAAACCAGTGTGACGGCAAATTCATATTTTTTTTTCAAGAAACGGAGGCAGAATTCCATATACTAATGAATACGTATACGTTTCAAAGGTCTGCTCATACGAACAACATTACATCACTGTAAGTAATTATTCGACAAATAGATTCATTCGAATGTGAGCATTTATATCGTTGCAGTAAATGATAATTTTATGTGATTTTGGGGTTGGATTTGAATATCTGTGATAACTTATAGACGAAGTAAAGTGATGGAAATTGGATTCATTTATCTAGTCATATTTACGTGAACAATATGAAATATAAATCATTTATCAGTAGAGAACATATGATACATATACGTACACAGGGTTCGATTTTTTATCCGCCAAATTATGTAGAATTTTTTCATGACACATTTCATTACAAAAATTACATGATTATTGTTATATTGCACTATGTTTTCAGTTTTTTCGATTATATCTGCTCGTAGTCCATGCAACGATTTACACTGTGAATGCAGATCGCAAATGTTTCTTTTTTTTAAGACGTGACAAATTCACATCGAGACAGGCACGCTTAACAACCTACAGACCGGTTTCGGGCTTATTGGCCCTCATCAGTGCAGGGTAGTTATCCGAGTAGAGACCGTAAGATCTCCACTCGAAGCGTTGCCTGTCCCAATGCATCAGCCACTTCCAAGTTCTGTGACTTGGGAGATTTGTTTTTGGAGTGTTTCTTTCTTCTGCCGCATGGTGTCGCCATTTCCAACTATCTCTTAGAACGCGACTCCGTGCGGTCAAATAGTCGCGACGAAGATGCATTGGTACAGCCACCTACTTAGGTATCTATAATTCCAAATAGTCTTCTCTTGCCAAAACATTTATGAGATACCTTCAATTCAACTTTATTTATGGTGAAAAAAATGAGGCAAAACAATTTTGAAAAAAATGGGTAACAAGCGGAAGTGACAGCATCTTCTGTATGTGAATGTACAACTCGAAATTTCAAGAATACAATTGAATGAAATGTTGAAGCAATGAATGGATACCACTTCAACCTCCAGGCTTTATAGGGATATTGAATAATTCAACTTCTTCGATTCAAGTAACCGACAGTTTGTAACATATATTATCAATATTCCTTGGGGCAGTCGTCCATTTCTTAACCTCTCATTTTATGGAGAAAAAATGTATAAGAGCTCTATGTTTTCCATTGCGATATCGCATCTGGAGAATATACTGTTGAATTCTTGTGGCTGCAATTTTCCTAATATCAATATCCGCAAGGCCTGACATCCCGAGAACGCCAATATCTTTTTCAATATTCCTCGAAGATGATTTCTGATAGGCAGTTATGTATAGAATCGAACATATTTCCTGAAAGAATTTGACTTTCCTTTTCGTTTCACTCACCTTATCGTCTGATCGGTTCTTGAGTTAGTCTTCTGAATGAAAGTGAAACATTTTATTATATTCTACATTACATAGTGAATATAATGAATATAATAAAATAATAATGAGACATATTTAATATCCCACATGATAATACCTGTAGGCATGTATTTAAACACCTAACCCTGCCATCTATTCTCATATTAAAAATACTCATTTATGTTGAAAAAAACTCGCATAGGTTTTTAAAACATACTGATCATCATAGATATTTCACTTGGAATGCGCATGATTTTGATATCATTAGACACAATCTATCTCGTACTGAAAAATCCCCGGACTATTTAGGAATCAAACTATATAATCATCTACCTCGAGAGATCAGATAAATGAATCCAACCAAGTTCAAATCATCAATAAAGCGCATATTAACTCACGGGGCGTATTATAATCTGAATGAGTATCATGAATCTAACTTGCTATAACTGCATATTGTATGAAATTTTAGTGTGTGTACCCCAATTCGTCAATCGGTATTCTTTACTCTAACTATCTCTAGTCATCTGTATTCTTTTATAATTCTTTTTTTTTATCTTTTGTGTAACCTTTATTCTTCTATTTTTCTATCATCATTATTATTATTATTATGAACGTGTAAATTTTCTTAAAAAACAAGCATTTATAGAAATGAAAGGACAAACATAATATTTCATTGTTTCTTCTAAACTACGCAACACTAATTACGTCGCACCCCGAAATTTTGCCCCTGTTGAAATTTGAATAACTTTTTTCCGCTTTGAATAATTCGAATTCTGTTTACACTGTTCGCTAACTCAGTCCTTCAGCAATAATCTCGTTCTTTTTCGATACATGAGGGTTTTTTCCATAAAATGTCCACATGATGATGTTTGCAACTGTGCAAAATTTCGGAATTTTCAAAATGATCCTAAATTAAAAAAACAGTTTTTTTTTCAACTCTGACAGCAGTAGCATAAAGATGATCTCATTATTCTGAGCCTTCTGCAGAATTGTCTTCTTATATCTGTTATTTGCAGAGTGATCTCAAAAAATCAATTTTTTGGTTTCGTATTCATAACTTCTTTCCTCTCCAACCGATTTTCAAAAACTCAGGATCAGGAGATATGAAGATCAGAATTGACCCAAGATAAACAATAAAGGTCAAGGGTTTCTGCAAAGTTGACCCAAATCCAAAACCACCTCGGAATCCCGTTTAAAAAAAAGGTTATCCCAAGCTCTGTTTGATCGAAACGAAAATATCACCACCAAAAAGTCTGTAAAAAAAATTCTGACCCCCTCCCCCCAATATTTTTTGAGGGCAAATTTTTGCTGGCTTAACGGTTAGATACATCGGGAAACGTATTTCAAGTTACCCCCACATCGGGATCAGAGATTTCGAAAAAAAAAATTTACCCCTTCTTCCTTCCTCGGGGTACTTTGGTTACGGATGGAGGGGAAGGAGATTTTTGGGAATTTTTTACAAATAATTTTCGTGAGTTTCGTACAAAACTACTGAGAATTGCCTGAACACGAGTACTCATAGTTTGATATACAGGGCGAAAAACAGTTATTTTCCAGAATCGAGACAAGCGGTACCCACAGCTGTGTTCAGCGGAAAAAAGAGTTGGAAAAAAATTTTGTATAGGCATACGTATAAAATTTGTGGCAAAAAATTCCTTCATACTGAGCCAGTCAAGAAACTTCAAGGCAGAAAATCTTATTGAAAAATATTTCTCTAGAATCCATGTCTTAGCCGACAGATATCATGCCAATTGGGTACGACTTATAAATGCAGTTTGACAACCACCAGTCCCAGATTGGTGCTGTATGTATGCTCGGTTATTCTAAGAGCTACAAAATCGGTTAAATGGCAATGTTTTTCAAGATTTTATAACCATTGAAGAACTGCTATCAGATTCTCTCAATTACCATTGGTTTTCGAAATAATCGTGAAAAACCAAAATTGTGCGTTTTGACAAACCCCTGTTTCTCGATTGTTCGAGAACATAAGGTATTTTGGTTTTTGCATTATGTTGACACTTTTCGAGTTCTTTGTTTAAAAAAAGGACAGAAGGATATCGTTTTTAGTTTTTGATTACAAAAACTCCATTTTCTCTTATGGGCACCATTTTGAATTTTTGCTTCAATAAATAGCGTTTTTAATTTGCTTTCCAGAAATGTATCACAATCTGGTATTTCATCTCGAATTGATATTGTAAATAATCAATATGAAAATTTACAAATAGATTGAGCTGCTGAGCTCGATCGTTGTCATTGGTAACAGCTCAATATGCTCTAGTAATGATAATAATAATAATAATAATGTTTATTCTTTCGAAAGTGATTATAAAATAGAAAATACAAGAAAAAACTATGAAATAGAAAATAACAAATTTATCATCTTTGAAAGTTCGACAGAATCAAACACGGTAGCATCCATAAGGAAGTGAATGCGCACATGGCTATAGTTTTGGGCTTGGTTTTGTATTCTGCGTAAAGATCAATCGATGAGTAATGAAATTATGATAATTTTTATATAGCTTGAATTGCTATTTGAAAGGCTGTGAGTAATAGAATGTAACAATAAATGTAAATATGAAATCCCACTATACGAATAAATTTGATGATACAAATAAAATAAGTATAGGTCATGGAAGAATTATAAAATTATACAAATATGTACGTTTGTCAAAATAGAAACACAAAAATTAAAACACAATAATTTAAACACAAAAATTAAAACACAAAAATATACATACAGATCTGATGTATTCATAAAACTATAGCACGTTTATTAATTCAGTTTTTTTTGAGGTGTATATGTTACGCTCAATAGCCGAATTCGGACTATGTCCGAAATAAATACGCAAAACTTGTTTTGGAGAAGCAAAATTCCTCCTTCAAAACTAGTTTGGCGTATCTTTTCGAAGTCGAATTCGGGCATCGTCCGAATTCGGCTATTGAGTGAAACATATATAGGTACTTGCGATTATGACCAGTAATCCATTTTTCAATCACAGATTTGTAATGAGGATAATAATTTATGGTCCTGAATTCAAGTGGCAGCAGGTTGAGAATCCTAGGTCCGAGATAAACATGACTTTTTGTCCTAATTTTCCACAGAGTTCAGTCTGTGTCTAGTATATTGTATCACTTCGGAATTATCACCTGTAGTATCATGTTGCTTCAGTAAGAGTGCTTGACAGTTCAACCATCCGATTTTTGGGCTACTTTCAGTTTATCCAAGTAATTATTTGATAAGCCTACCCACGCAATGATGCCATACGTCAAATGAGACTGAACTAAGGCAAAATGAAGTATTCTGAGATGAGTGAAATCACAGAATTCTGAACAGATTTTAAATCTCCTTGATAATCCACGTACTTTTGCGAGCAGTTTTTTCACATGTACGTCCTATCGGGGATGAAAATCAATATAAATTCCTAAATATTTTATACGTATTTTTGCCATCATTTCAAGTTCTTCATTAGGTAGCTTTATATTTATTTTATCATAATTGGGCAGATTTGTAGCAAAGCTGGTGAATGGAAGGAAGAATGTTATTTTTTCGTGTTGATGGTGAGTAGTTTGCTTTATTTTTCAGTGAGTTCCAGATCTTGTCTTCGTAGAACACTGCTGTATCGTCAGCGAAGCTAATGACATATCTTCCAATAGCTAAGTCAAATAAATCATTTATATAAATGGTGAATAGCAGTGGCCCGAGAATTGTACCCTGTGGTACTCCATACTTGATATATTTGACTGAACTGATTGTATTTCCAATCTTAACACATTGTTTCCCATCAGTCAAGAAACTACTGATTAAAGAAAGGCAGTTTCCTCGTAACGGGGTCAATAGTCTAACAAGAGCAAATAATGCCAGCTGTGAGGACAACTGTGGGCTTGGATTTTGGTTTCTGCCATCTCATAATGCCGCCGTCGCAAAACATTATTTGGAAGAAAACTACCCTAATAGATTGAATACGAACAACGGTGATATCTTGCGGCCTGCTAGATCCCCTGATATAAATCCACTTACATCAAGAACAAAACCTATGCATTTGAAGTTCCCGAAAATGTAATCTTAGGAGAAAGAATTCGACTCTATACAAGCATTGAATAGAAATATATTAGTTAGGATAATGAACTCTTTGCAAAATCGCTGTCAAAAGTAATGTGGTCAAGGTGGCGGCCACATAGAACAATTCCTTTTTTAATAAATTGTATCCATAGTAATGCAAGAATAATTTCATTATTGCATATCTGGTGTTTTTCCATGAATCGTTCAATTACCTGTTGGTCAAGATATGAAAAATTGGACGTTATCATGAACCATGGCCTTACCAAATTAACAATATATTTACGAGTTACATACGTAAAATAATTCTGTTTGTATTTCAAATTTGATTCGAAATCAATTACTAGATTATTGCGATACATTTTTTTGAAAAACAGATTTAAAATCCTATTTAATGAAGCAACAATTATTGATCCCGAAAAACATTGCCCATTTAACCGATTTTGTAGATTTTCAAATGACCGAGATAACAATACATGCAGCACCACTCTGGGAAACAGTGTATGACCGGAGAACATACATCAACTGTGAAGGGATGCATCAGTGTAGTACACTGATAGATCCAGGATGGATGAGAGGGAATCACAGGACCAAATTTCAGGCTCTTAGAACACCATGGCAACAACCAATCTATCTGTCAAGCAGAATAACATACCTTATACATTTGTGCGCAGCAGGGCAGAAAATTAAATTCTGTCAGATAGCCAAGTAGCACTGAAAGCTCTGAATTCATATACTTGTGGGTCTAAGTTGACTTGGAAGTGCGAGCCATCACTGAGAAAACTGGCATCAAACAACCAGGTCACTTTGATTTAGGTTTCAGGTAAAAAGAGAGAGAGGCAATGAGGAAGCAGGCTACCTTGCCAAAGAAGGGGTGAACCTATAATTTCTCGGCCCAGAACCATTGAATCTGTTGAATCTCCGAAGACCAAATGAAAGAAGAGTGTCGATGCTGGGAAACAGATGAAATGAAATCTGACTGAAATAAAGATCCAGCAAAAGGAAAATCAAAAAGGCTTGTGAGCCTTTCGCCAAGAAAAGCCAAACAGCTTCTCGAGTTGGACAAAAAATACTTGAAACTAGTGATAGGAATCCTTACTGGACAATGTTCCCTGAGGATCACCTGAAAAAGATGAGCAAATCAGAGAGTGACAATTGCCACGACATATTCGCAGGAACTGCATCCAGCGCTGGGGAATTTCGAAATGAAGCCTTTTATGATGATGTCAGGCACCTGCTTCACATATACTTGGTTTCCTGTTTCGTGCCAAGAGTCATAAGCTTTGTTTTGGTTTTCGTTAGAACCGTTCTAGAACCGTCCTAGAACGGTTCTGCTCATGCGCATTTTCTTCAAGTGAACAATTTGACGACAATGCGCATGAGCAGTATAGTTACAGAACGGTTCTAAAAAGAACCAAAACAAACCTATAATCTTGAGAACAAAAGATCGACCTGTCATGAAGTCTTGTTTATGTTCTTTGGGTTCAACGCCCAGGCAAAAGCTGAGACTCCGAGAATCTATTCAGAGAAGAACTGCACACATAAAAATAATTACTTAATTTGATTTGATATGTTTTGATTCAAGAGTATGGCTTGTTTATATATACTGGAATAAATGTCTGCTCAATTCAAGAATATTATGTTTCCAACTAAATACACTCATACCAACGTTATAGATTTCTTGAATCGTAAATGAATGGAGTTCTTCGTGAGAATAATACAATATTTCAGAGTGAGAACACAATATATTCAAATCAAGACAATCATTATCTCTCAATGACTCGCATTTTTCTTGAGAAAAAAATAATCAGATTTTCAGTTTTAGCTGTAGATTGTTTTGTTTCAAGAATTTCATCAAATTAGAGGAATTATATCGATTTCTTGAAATGAGAATCATCCTCAACTTCCGTTCTCTTATTGGGGCTCTCATCAATCACATCATCACTTGCAGACCTGCTTTTTGATAACCTTTTCCCCCTATTCGTTGAGATTATTTCTGAACTTGTCCACCACTTTACCTCGCAATAAAGTTGTATTCCTCTGGTTTCAAACGACTGAAAAATATAAAATATATCATTCATAACTCCATGTAGGTACAATGTGAGAGATAATCTGACTTAGAACAATGCATAGTCATTATATTTCATCAAATCTGGGTTCACATTCTTACTACTGAATTCATTTTCCTTGGATCGAATTTTGGTAAAAAAATGTAAAAATATGTTAGGTATAATATGCAATATCAAAATACCTAAGATGTCTACGAGTTCAAGAAGCTCTTGTCCACTGTTCAATCAGTGTTTGGACAAATTTTAACGTTCATCCGCACATAGGTACCTAACCCCATTTTCACTCACTATGCCGATCCTGGTTATTCAAGTTTTTCACGAATTATCAGTTTTCGAGATGATATAGCTACGTTAATTTATTGGATACATAATAATACCTATACCCAAGAATGAACGTCGATAAGATATAGGCTTGTAACTTTCCTCTAAAAGTGGTAATTATATCCTCAGATATCTCCTAAGACTTTAGTTTTTCTTTCATGGTAAGCCAATATTTCTATGTCAATAAAATAGTTTGAACTGGTTGAACAATGATGGATGCACGACAAGAGCACCGAAACAACACACTCACACCGTTTGGCAACATTCTCGGCTCGAAGGGATCGCAATTATATTCAAGAAAATGTTATGGTCAATCCAAAGAAACTTTCTCAGAGATAATCGTCTTGTCATTTTCGTTATTGAAGAAATTGCTACATATGTTATTTTGAAAGAAGATATTCCGTGATATATTTTTCAAGAACTTCATTATTTTTACTGGATACTTTGAATTTCTTGAATTGCCAACATTTTGTTATACCAAATGAATATTCCAGTGAAATTATTTTCTACAATTGACATATTCAATGAATTAATTTCAAATAAAGTATTTCAGAAGAAGAATGCGCTTTTTTAAAACAAGAATTGGACGTTGAACGAATATATCGTTTTCATTTGAGAATTTGTTTTTATGTGTGTGTTCGTCGGGTTGGCACTTAAGAACCTATTGACCTCTCTAGAACATCGCTAAATAGTAAACGATATCTCCCTTATCTTCAGATATGTTCATGGTCAATGCTCATCGAAAATCACATCTATCATCCCCCTACGAGTTATTCTGGGCAAAAAGAATAGACGTGCTCAGACTGGCACCCTATCATTGTAATGAAATGTGAAAACATCGAAGAGGTTTCAAGAAACTGGTTCTGCTGTTGAAGACATTTACCATAACCATATACATACTATATATATAATAATAATCATAACCGTTTTATAACCATATACCTACTACCCGACCCAACTGAAACATTACTTCTCTAATCCCTACCACATAGCAAATTGAAAAACTCTATATTCTATTATCAACAACTAATTCTTCAATCACCTTTTTCTCATAATCAAGAAATAATAAATATTTCGCAATGGTAGAAGAACTTGAATGTCCTGGATTTATCATCTATTAAAGTCTTGTGTTGAATTTTAGCCTCAATGTATCGAGTTTAGTTTAGATGACAAATTCATAAAGTTCTGTTTCATTCACAATGTTTCTATTATCGTTCAGTATTAATTTCAGACAAGCTGATTATGTGATGAGGCTATAGGATTTGGTACCCTCAGATCTCAACAATTACTTTCAGCAATATTTGGGGTACTCCTGTTAGTTGAGCTTTGCAATACATTCACGATTGAGAAAACAACATGATTTCATCATCATATGAATCCAGTTCAGATGACAAATTCTATTTTATCCATAATTTTCGTATGATATCGGTCAGTACTACTTTTAGACAAGTTGATTTTAGGTGATGAAGTTTCAGGATTTGGCACCCTTGGATCTTCAACAATCGCTTCCAGCAATACTAAAGGTCTTCCTGTTCATTAAGCTTTGCGTTTGCAGAGTTCCTATAAGACAATCATGATAAAGAAAACAAAATAATTTCATCATCATATGGTATAATTGCCAGGTTTGAAATATGTAATATGCATTGTAGCTATATTTTCCATCAGTGGAGATACCCTATGTATATAGGAAGTAAATAACTGTTGAGCAAACTATCACCTCATGATGTCGATTTTAATAAACAAGAATCATCAGTTTCAATGTGACTTGATAAGGACTCATTGAGTAATCAGACAATTTATATGATGAACAATATCCGCGAGTTAATTAACCTTATATTGAGATATGCATGCGTATGTTTGCAGAAATATATTCTTGAATATAAATTAATTTTCCATCAATCGTAAAATGAATTAGATTCACTAACAGTGATTTGAAATCAACAATTTTATTACTTTATCATGATTCAAGAAAATATTTATTTAGGAATCAGAAACAACATTGATTCCGATGGCATGTCACAATAGAAACGTGGAAGACATTCGTTTTATATGGATTATGATAGTTTATATGTTTTTGTTCAAGGTGTATATAGATTGCGGATTAGCCCCTTTCGTTTGTATGCAAAGTGTAGCACTCTCCTACACCTCGAGTATTTTGCACCGCTTTTGAGCATTCGTTTCGCGAGGTGTGGAATGAATAACATTAGGTTAACTGCACTGAAAATCAGCTGATGTAGATTACATGACACCGAAAAGCAGACGAAAGAACCTCTAGTACGACATCAACACAGAACCCAGCAAACACAAATACGTAAAATTGACATAAATGTTACATAACTGATGATACATGTTATGTAACAATGTTGCGTAAAATTTACATTACTTATATGGCGAAATGTCCGCCTCAGAGACCACCTAGTTTTTACATAACATTGATGTAACTACTTCATATATATATTATATTAATTTTATATGTCCGCCACAACATAATACAAGTTGATAGGTTACATAAAATTTACATCAGTGTTACGTAGAAATGTCCGCCTCAAAAAACACTTCTTCGTTACATAGCATTTATATAACTACTGAAACAAAATTTTTACGTAAAAGCTACGTCACACTTATATTAAATATAATTTATCATATATTACCCAGATATCACTTTTTTGTTTCTTACCACTATCCTAGAAATTGCCTAGCTGAACTTGAACGATAGTAATTATAACGAGAACCTTACCTATTATTATACAGGGTGTTCCGGTGATCATGTTACAAACTTCTAGGGTAGATGAAACACACGAAAATAAGAAAAAAAGTTCATGTGAACATGGGTCCGGAAACGCTTCTTCAGGGAGCTCGGGCCCTTCGAAGATGACCTTCAAAAACTACTCTTCGTTTTATAGCTTCGGTACTATTGTAGCTATCGCCACCAATTTTGGGACATGAAATCTAGTTGGTAGGTTGATCAATTTGAGCCTTCCGGATTTTGTCACCTTTAACCAGGGGCGTACAAACCAGGGAGGTATTTGGGTAAATTTGACCCTTCTCCTCTAAGACATCAATTTCTTGCCATTTTTATATCTGATTATGATTCTCCAATGCCTTTTACATAAAAAAGGTACTCTTAGTAATAGTCGCTATCTGTCACGGTTTCCTCGGAAAATGGCTATATCCAATCGATAATAAATTATTGGTCTTAAACAAATTATTACGTTGAAATATGAAAATGAGGTTCAGTACAGATAGTGAGCATTAAAAGTTAGTCAAATCTTCTTCTTTGATGAAAATAAATTAGATTAGAGAGATTGCCTTTTCGAAATTGGGGGTATAAAAAGTAAAAGGGAACGTATACAAAATATTCAAAAAAAAAACAATTAAACCTACACAATCAAAACTAATAATAAATTTGCAATAAATCATTCAAAATAACAATTGCTGAAAATGCCTGCCACCACGTTCAATACATTTATTGCACCTACGTAGCATATTTAAATTGACGTCAGTGAAAACATCAGGCATGGTTTGGATCATTTCAGCCGCAACAGAAATCCTAGCCACCAAATCTTCCTCCGACTGAACTGGAGTTTCATATACAAGGCTTTTCATATGTCCCCAAAGGAAGAGAAGGTTCAAATTTACCCAAATACCCCCCTGGTTTGTACACCCCTGGTTAAAGGTGACAAAATCCGGAAGGCTCAAATTGATCAACCTACCAACTAGATTTCATGTCCCAAAATTGGTGGCGATAGCTGCAATAGTACCGAAGGTATAAAACGAAGAGTAGTTTTTGAAGGTCATCTTCGAAGGGCCCTAGCTCCCTGAAGAAGCGATTCCGGACCCATGTTCACATGAACTTTTTTTCTTATTTTCGTGTGTTTTATCTACCCTAGAAGTTTGTAACATGATCACCGGAACACACTGTATAAGTATCCGAGATCACTTCTTACCTTGAAAAATTCTCTGCTCTCGACGGGATTCGAACCTCGGTCCCTGCGGTTACAAATCTGACGCTTCTACCACTGAGCTACCAGACCTCTTTAATATTTAACAAGTTTTTTATGATACAGACATATATATTTATTTCGCATTTTTAGCAAAGAAATGTACTATCACCTCATCGACTCATCGTACATCTTATAATAATGTATATAATCGAACGAATGAGATTCTAAGAGAGCATATAAGTAACACCTTCACATAGAAGTTACATTAATAATGTAACATTAATACAGCAAGTTTTTATGTATAAAATATATTATATTTATGTAAAATATTCACATAAAGATGAAGTTCACATTTTTACATAGTAGTTACTTAATACTGTGTTTATAATATTGACAGCAAGTTTTTATATATTGAATATGTCCTATTCATGTCGAATATTTACATAAACATGAAGTTCAAATTTTTACATAGTATTTACCTAATAACTGTGCTTCTGATATTGACAGCAAGTTTTTATGTTCCAACCATGTCATATTAATGTAAACTATTTACATAAAGATGATGTTCACATTTTTACATGGTAGTTACTTGATAATGTGCTTAACATTTTGACAGGAATTTTTTATGTATCAACCATGTCATATTTATGTCAACTATTCACATAAAAATGAAGTTCACATTTTTACATGGTAGTTACTTGAAAATGTGCTCAAAATTTTGACAGCAAAGTTATATATATCAGCTATGTCATATTTATGTCAACTATTTACATAAAAACGAAGTTTACGTATCGTAGAAATGAGTTGTAATATTTACATAACTATTAAACATAAGAATATTCCATTGATTTTATGTAATATTCACGTGAATATAACAGATGTGTTTGCTGGGAACAGTGACGTAACTGACGAAATTTGATAAAGTCGAGATTTCAAGTCTTGAAATGAATGACAGCGTTATTAGAGAAAGAGCTCCCACCCCATCTACTGTAGGAAAAACTGATCTTTCGAACATTAATAAAGTATAGAGATTTGGAGACTGTGGCTCAAGAAAATACAACAAATGAAGATATAAATCAAAAACCACAAAATATTTGAGAAGAAACAAAAACGTATTTTGACAACTAAGTTGTCATCTTCAGTGGAAAAACCAATGAAAATGATATGTCCGTAACTGGACACCTTATTTATACCTGGATTTCCCACTTCACTGACGTGGAACGTCAATAAGGTCGAACAATATGGAAGAGGAGATATGGCCGCCATCTTGGTTCATCAATGGGCTTCTAGTACGATTATCGTAAATGCTTTAAAATATCCATTTCCTTATTGTTCGTGACATGTCTAACTAATCTTAAGTTGTTTACAGTGATGGGGTGACTAGTTTCAAGAATGAGTTATTGGGCAACACTCGATTTTTCGAAATGTTCTTTGAAGCGAGTATAATATGTTTCGTCATTCATAACTCCATGTAGGTACAATGTGAGAGATAATCTGACTTAGAACAATGCATAGTCATTATATTTCATCAAATCTGGGTTCACATTCTTACTACTGAATTCATTTTCCTTGGATCGAATTTTGGTAAAAAAATGTAAAAATATGTTAGGTATAATATGCAATATCAAAGTACCTAAGATGTCTACGAGTTCAAGAAGCTCTTGTCCACTGTTCAATCAGTGTTTGGACAAATTTTAACGTTCATCCGCACATAGGTACCTAACCCCATTTTCACTCACTATGCCGATCCTGGTTATTCAAGTTTTTCACGAATTATCAGTTTTCGAGATGATATAGCTACGTTAATTTATTGGATACATAATAATACCTATACCCAAGAATGAACGTCGATAAGATATAGGCTTGTAACTTACCTCTAAAAGTGGTAATTATATCCTCAGATATCTCCTAAGACTTTAGTTTTTCTTTCATGGTAAGCCAATATTTCTATGTCAATAAAATAGTTTGAACTGGTTGAACAATGATGGATGCACGACAAGAGCACCGAAACAACACACTCACACCGTTTGGCATTTATAGAGATTTTCTTGTGGCTCAAGAAAATACAACAAATGAAGATATAAACCAAAAACCACAAAATATTTGAGAAGAAACAAAAACGTATTTTGACAACTAAGTTGTCATCTTCAGTGGAAAAACCAATGAAACTGATATGTCCGTAACTGGACACCTTATTTATACCTGGATTTCCCACTTCACTGACGTGGAACGTCAATAAGGTCGAACAATATGGAAGAGGAGATATGGCCGCCATCTTGGTTCATCAATGGGCTTCTAGTACGATTATCGTAAATGCTTTAAAATATCCATTTCCTTATTGTTCGTGACATGTCTAACTAATTTTAAGTGGTTTACAGTGATGGGGTGACTAGTTTCAAGAATGAGTTATTGGGCAACACTCGATTTTTCGAAATGTTCTTTGAAGCGAGTATAATATGTTTCGTCGTGTTTGTCCAATATATTTCATTTCATAGCCACTATATTGTATTTAATGAATTCCTGACTTCCAAACAAATTCATACTTATGGTTTCGAACCCAATTGTTTTCGGATAAACGAATAGTTTTTTGAACAACATGAAGGCACTGCAATGGGTAACAACCTATCACCGTTTGTAGCTAACTTATTCATGAGCAGGTTTGAGTAAGACATAGAAAAAGAATTCCAATATTTTCCAAGAGTATGTATAAACTACCCAGAGGCTCTCCTGACAACGGAACAAATTGAAGCCGTGAAGGAGACTATTTCGGATAAAATCATCGAGCTAAAACAGAGGCTGTCACACAGCCTTACTACACAATAGAACAGGCTGGTTATGCCTAATATGTGCCGATAACGCCACCGTGCAGTGGTTGAAAGATTCCATTGGGGATATAAAACCCTGAGAAGATGCGCGCGGCTGAGGGCCGATTGTACATTGGAGGCTTAAACCTCAGTTTTTCTTGAACCGTAGATAAACTTGAGTTCAGAGAAAATGTGAGTTGTACATTGGTGGTTCAACAATAAGCTTGAGCTTAACCTCAGCTCAAGTTGAACCTCCAGAATTGACGGTTTAAGCTTCGGCTCAGTGTCAAAACCGACATGTAACGTCAGTTTCAAGCGCGGATTCACGAAATATTGTCCGAGCGCGCTAGTTCAGAATAATTATTAATAATTTATAACAAAAATTGATGTATTTATGGATACAGATGAGGATGAAATGATTGAATTGGTAGGTCTAATTGACCGACAGCGAGCTCCCAAGAGTATTACATGTGAAAACCATTTCAACAAATGGAATGATCAAAAATAAATAACGTGAAAGAAGAAATATCACATCCTACGCGAAGGTAAGCAAATATACATAACTTTTTCAATATATTCATATAAGTACATTTTTGTAGGAATAATGCTGAAATAATGGTTTTCGTTTTTATGCAACTGCGGCTACTTTTTACAAGTGGTAGCTGATTTTGTGGGTATCGATAAAGCAACAGCCTGCAGGATTGTTCACAAAGTTTAGCAGAACAATTGCTTTGCTTCACAGTTTGTTTATCAGAATGGCGATGAAATGAGATCAAACAGTGCCGAATTTTATAATATTGCTCCATCCATCCATCCATCGTGTATGACATCCCATTAAACACTTTTTCAATTTGCACCCGTACTTTAGATTTTTTCGAGTGCGTTCTGGTGTCTGTAAATTTGCATTCAAATATACCTTTTTCCATTTTGGTTGTATAATGAAGTCATTGTGCAACGCAAATGCGTGTCGAAATAGCCTCCATTTCGATACGCATTTTTTATTATTCGGAGATTGGTACAATCGAATTGTCAAATGAAAGTCAGAAGAGTTAGGTCCAGTTTACTTCTGAGCGATTTGGATTTTTTGATATCAGCAGTGAAAAACTCCTCGCTGGTATTGCAATAATCAAAATCGCTCAACTGTAAACTAGGCTTAACGCTTGTGTGTTAGATTTTAATTATTTCAATGTCATCATTGTTACCAATCGAAGATGTTTCTGTTAATTATCGATATTAAATCCATTTTTTTCTTCAAATCAATTCAAGATAGAAAAAATTGCATATGACACACGTCTTATAAAACTTGTATCATAATATACTATTGTGTGCTTCTACCAGTTACCACATTCATAAGGAGACTTTCCATCTTGGAACTGAAATTTACTGCCTGTTTCGTGAACATTATAAATACTGAAGTGTTTTTTTTATTGGTGAACGAGGTGGTTGAAACCCTTTATGGGCACCCTATTCTCATAGGGTAGTGTGGGAGTCTTCTGAGTCCTGAACTGAATATCCTCAGACATACCCACTAAACACTCCACCTCGCGTGGTATGGCTCGCCCCTGCAAATCAGGACCTGCGACGATACTTAAGCCGAGAGGCCTTTTGTACCTTTCCATACCACTTTCTTGGGCCATCGGAAAAATTCCGCCGTCGATGAGAATCGAACTCACGACGGGCAGGGCAGAGATTGATACTGAAGTGTTACGAGTGGAATAGTCGAAAGAAATTTAGATACTATACTTGAATACAAGAGAATGAATACATCAATAATTATTATATTATTGTGTCCTCGATTTGTCACTCTCAACTGTACACGTGACATTTCTCTAAAAGTATGCAAAACTTCCAATAACCATATAAAAACATTGTACTCTGGAGCTTAACTGAACTCGACCTGAACGTAATATGTACAACGAACCAAAAACTTGAGCTTTGGTTCAGATGAACTTCAGTTCAGTTAAGCTGCAGCTGAACTCCCGTTTGTACAACTGGCCGAGGGTCGTTGAAAAGACAGCAATGCCTCACAGCGAGATCATGGTGCATGGCGAACCTACCAGGCAGCCACTGATACTCCACGAAGAAAATCCTTGGATTAATAGAGGTTCAGAATGATAGCCTCAACGCAACCCCCTGATGGGTACTAAGGAGAACATCTGAAGGCCCTCTAGAACTTCTTACCATTTCATTTGATATCCAATAGGCCGAAAGGTTAATAAAAAAGAGGCTTGTGATCAACTTCAAGTTTGGTCACATTCCCTTCAGGCTAAGGAGTGGCAAACCTAAATCGGCCACACTTGACCTCTCAGAACTTGGTACCTCAGGTACCAATCAAAGTGCAGTCAGCACCAAGAAGCAGACCGAGAAGGCTGCCAAAAGGCGAAAGTAAAAACTTAAAGCGCCAACTTTGAATGGAATCCAACTCACTTATTCCAAATATTTGGGCGTAATAATCGACCAAAAACTGAAATGGAACAGCCAACTTAACCACATTATTTCCATATCTAAAGCGGCAAGCTCGACATGCCGCAGAGTCTTTGGCAAGAAATGGGGTCTGAAACCAAAAATGAACTATTGATTATACCAAAAGATCATCAAACCCATCACCTACGCTTCATTATGGTGGCCAAAAATGCAACAGAATTCGGCACAAGGCAAGCTGCAGAAAGTTCAGCGGCTAGCCTGTCTGGGAATAACAGGGGCAATATTCACGTGCCCCACGGCAGCCTTAGAGGTAATGCTGATCCTTCCACCATTGCACCTGGGTGTAATGAAAGAAGCAGCAATCAGTGCTCCCAGACTGAGTCAGACAATTAATTTCAAATCTGGAAATCGGATTAGGCACTTGAAGAATTTGGAAAATATTTCCCTTCAATTCATGTCTGAACCGACAGATATCATTCCACTTAGGTACGACTTCGAAATGCAGTTTGAAGTGGTCATAAACAACCACCAAATTTGCACAGAAAATAGACCTCAACTGGAAAGGGATGCATCAGTGTGGTATGCTGATGCATCCAAGATGGATGAAAGAACTGGAGTGGGAGTAACAGGGCGAAATTACAAGATCTCAAAATCCCTTGGTAACACGACAACCATCTTTCAAGCAGAAGTACATGCTATAGAGATATATGTAGTATGATGGTAGTACTGTATACGCACTGTATACTCACCTTGTATTCATTGTCATCGAAAAATGATGTGAAGTCTTAGATGTTCATGTCATTCATGAATTATAAGTTTTTCACCTCGCTTATATTATAATTCAACATTAATACATCAGATCCAAGCAGAGCTGAAAGATCTGCAGTCATACACTTGTGAGTCTCAGCTGACTTGGGAGTGTAAACAATCCCAGATCACAATTTCTTTGCCCAGAACCCCTCTGTGGTCTCTCCAAGGCCCACTTGAAAGAAGAGGTTCGACGTTTTGGGAAGCAGATGAAATAAATCTCACTGGAATAAAGTGCCAAGGCGAAGACAAGCGAAAATGCTAGTGAGCATTTCGCCAAGAGAAGCTAAACAGCTTCTCGAGTTGGAAAAAAAAAGACTCGAAACTGGTAATGGGACTCTTCACTGGACACTGTCCTCTGAGGTATCACCTCAAAAATATGGGTGTAACAGAACGATAGTTGCCGCTACTGCGAGAACTTCGCTGAAACTGCAGAACATTTTGCTTTGCGAATGCCTAGCGCTCTTCTACAAGAGGCTCAAGTTCCTGAAAGGGGCCTCCTCAGAGCCTTCCGATATCAGGAATCTAACTTCCAGAAAACGCCATTTCAATAATACCCTGTGTGAATCCTGTATTCACTTCCGATTCGAAACATACATAGCTTGATAAATGATATAGATTTTTGTAGGTTCATCATTTCAGTGATTTTATTTTATTGTTTCTCTCTTGAGCAATACTTGAACCTCAATTCAATATTTATGCAACTATTCATCATATTTGTGTTTCAATACTCATTTCGATTGAATCGCTTCGGCATTGATCAAGAGAGATAGATACACAATAATAATCTTGTATATAAAGGTCAGTTCCATGGTCATGCAACAAACGGTGTCAGAGGTGTTTACGAGGGGCTGTCGATATCAATAGTAGTTCGTTCTAACAAAAAGAAAACGATTGAAACAGAGTGAAAACTATCAACTTTTCAGCGATGCATTGTTGGTCTCAGGTAGATAGAATGTCATTCACAGTGTGAATCGTTGCATGTACTACGAGCAGATATAATTCAATGTTCTGCGTGGTATTTACCAGGAAAGTAGGTATTTTCTGCTCGTAGTCTACCAGACATTCAATTTCAAACTATGTTCGATGTACCTAATTGCATACACTATTTTCACTATCAAAATTTGTTATCCAATTCATGGCTTTTCCATTTTTCATTGTTTTACCTACAGTCTCGCAATATTGTCATGTCGGTTTTTGTCTCAAAATCACAGGTTGGCAAAATGTTTCATATGAAGAGAAATCGATCCGATAAAAAAGCTCTTCTGTCTTCACTGTATCTTTCAGAATATTTTAACCTTGCAAAAATGTGAGAAATAAACAGTTAAAAGTAAAATTAAAGTTGCGCGTGATACATAGTTGAGAACAGTTCCAAAATATACGTCAATGAAACTTGTGTAAGATTTTTTTTTGTCTGTATTGTCGATGGCCAAAAAATTGGAGAAGATTTACGAAATAATTCACGAAATAAAGCTCACCAGATTGTCTGCTAGATATAAGATTTTTCCCACAGATAATTGATAATATAACCTACGATTGCTGATGAAGGAGTCGTGATTATTACATTATAATACATAAACAGCTTCATTAATATCAATCAAAGTTCACAATGTGCAAATTAATGAATATATTTCGAATACGAGGGGAAAGTGATACGCGAGACAAAAGTTCGATCATCTGGATCTATTTGATTTCAATGTGACTAGATGTTTCGTGATATCTTTCTGAAGATGTAACGGTCATAATTATGTGCGCAATTCATATCACGTAAATACGAACTTTTGAGCACCTGTCCGATAGGCCACCAACATTACCTTAATATCAGATCACCTATGAACTTTTCTATGTCCGCAAACTGTTTGAATTTGATAAAGTAACAGTCAAAAATAAATATTTATAAGATGTATATGGTATTGAACTGTAGTGAGTTGATCATTCAATATAATAGTCCGTTTAAGCGGTATGTTAAATCTAATACAGATCAGACGATTATCAAAAATGGTCGAGGAATACGTGTGATTCTCGATTTGACTTTGGATCCCGCGTAGAGATATAGCCGAACGATCTAGCTTCGGCGTGAATCGAACTGCCTAACGAGCGAGTGTTTTTTGGAAGAGGAGGTATACCTCAATACGCCATATTGTGAGACCGTATTGTCTTTGGCATTTTGTGCGTGAGATTTTTGTTGTGAAAACCTAATAACAACTAAGGTTAGTTAATTTTCTTTCATATTTAGTGTTAGTAGGACACTCTGATTATTTTAGGATACCAAAGAATGCACTTGTTCTAGGTTTTTTTTGAGGAGACCGTTATCTCTCCCTTTCCTGTTTTTTTGTAAACATTGAACTCATCAGATATACTAGTCAGTGTCTCGGACTGTCCTGAAGGAAATCGATAAATCCAAACTCCGATTTTACTGATCCCCGGGTAATGTGGATTTTGATCCAGAAGTTCATCGAAGGCCGGTTGAAACTACCTTTTTACATAATTTACCAAAGAGAACACCTTTCCATTGCGTCATCGTTGATCCCTTAGAAGCAGAGTCCTGGTCTCTGTAAGCGGAGAGAAGACTTACCGGGTGAAGTACAATATAAAATCAAAAAAAAAGACCCTGTCAAACGAATGACGTAGCTGTGAGTACTTGTCACATTTTTTTGGCATCTTCAGTTGAAGAAAGAAGTTTATATTTTCATTATTCAACCCTTTACCTTTTGTGAACTAAACAGCTGTTTGGGGATTCTGTTGATGATTATTGTTTAAAAGGGCCTGAGTGATAGCTCAAAAGCTACATATTTCTATCCTTGTTTATGAAAATCACCGAATGAATCATATTTTCTCTAATAGAGCACTTTATTTAGGTACCAGTTTTTGGTAGAGATTGGAAAACTCGCTTTGTATAGGTATATTTTGTCTCCATCAGTATTGTCCGACGCAATAATTAGTTTATTCATTAGATAAACATTGTCTTTGTTGTTAACTAATATTCAGTAAACTATAGTTTAAGTACAAGACTGTTTTTTTTTGGGTAGCTCTGTCTATTTACCTTAAAACCCCTTCCGTCGAGTTATCTCGGCTGGCGCCCGCTTTAGCTTACAAAAAAAAAATATCATTTCAGAAATATCTTGACCCTAACCCACGACTCACTCCGAATGCAAGAGCTGCCGTAAGATATAAAAAAGAATTAAACAATTGTTGTGAAAAGTAGGTCACAAAGAGTTCAGTCCAAAATAAAATTAATGCATTATTGAACGTTGGGGAAATTGATATTGATCATATCAAATACTTCACATCAAATATTTTCGTTACATCTCATCAAATGAACATAATTGAAGAACATTCAACAATTCACAACATGAGTGGAATATTGTGTGTACTGTATTCATTGGTCACAATGACCATCACATAAGATGCGCGGCGCAAATGACGTGGGGAACAGCCTGCGCACGGCTCGACGTGTGAGTCGCGACCATCGCAACGTGAATTGTCATGACAAGCTTGGGTACCAAGCGAATTCATAAAAACAATCTGACAAGTGTTTATATCAAGTTCATATGTATAACTAGTGATTAAATAAACCACCTAGAAGTCCAACTGTGAGTTTATTTGAATACATAACATTTTGGCGACGAGAACAGAACGCGAACACGTGCCGGCAGGAACAACAACAATAGCAAGTGAAAATGGCGGGGCTGATAGGCAGCATGAGCGAATTCCAACCAGAATCAATGTGTTGGAATATCTACAGTGAAAGGCTGGATCAGTACTTTCTCGCAAACAAAATAACAGACGCAAAAGTACAAGCAGCAACTTTGCTGAGTTTAATCGGAGATATCCCATACCGCGTTTTGAGAGATCTGACAACACCACAGCTACCGAAAGATAAAAGTTTTGCAGAGCTGAATCAGCTGCTGGAAAAGCAGTATAGCCCCAGAGTCAGTGTAAACAGAGAAAGGATAAAGTTTTATGAAGCAACCCAGGAGAGTGGAGAGAGTATCAGCGAATGGAATATAAGAATCAGAAGATTGGCGACAAACTGCAAATTCGGTAATCAACTAGATAATGTGCTGAGAGACAAGTTCCTAGCAAAAATGAAAAGGGGCGGTATACAAGATCGACTGTGTGAAGAGGACGAGACGAAAACATTGAACGACATGTTGGAGATAGCATTGAAGAAAGAATCCGCCATCATCGAGCAGACAGCCCAGACAGAGGAAGTGCACGCGATTCAACGAGAACGAAGAGGAGATGGAAATTCCCAGAGAACGGGTAACTATGGCAACAGTGGCACAAACAGCAGGAACGCGAACAATCGGCAAGTTCCGAGATTCTATGGTCGACAGGGTTACCAACACACGCAGCAAAACCTGCAAGGAAGAACAGAAGAAGGGGAGAGAAGATGGACAGGGGACAACGACAGGACAAAAAGTGAGGTTAGAGGTTGTAAAGTGTGTGGTAAACAACATGTAAGTACGTATTGTAGATACAAAAGTTTCAGGTGTAGGAACTGTGACAAAGTAGGACATTTAGAAGCAGTGTGCAGACAAAATAATGTAATTAAACAAAACTTGATTGATTGTGAAGAAAACGAAAGCTTCGAAAATATTGAAGTTGAGACTGATATTTTGAATATAACCTCAACAGAAGTTGCTCATAATCCTTTCAAAATCGATGTAAGCATAGACAAAAATAAATATGTAATGACGGTCGATACAGGTGCAGCAATTACAGTAATAAATGCAGATTTCTATAAAAAAAATCTGGGCAAATATAAGTTGAATAGGGACAATACGATTTTGAAGGGATACACAGGGCATATGATTAAACCAGAGGGCTATTTCACTGCACTAACCAAATATAAAGACGTGAATAAGTTAGTAAAATACTATGTAGTAGACAATAACGGACCAAATTTGTTGGGCAGAAATTTTTTGAATGATTTTAAAATAAAGTTGAAAATGTGTGATATAAATAACATAGAATCACTGGAAAATAAAATAATCCAAAAATTTACCAAGGTATTTACAGATAAATTGGGAAAATTCAAACATGCCACTGTATCCATTAAATTGAAGCCTGACACTAATCCAGTTTTTATTAAGCCTAGACCAATGCCATTGTCATATCGAGCGTTGGTTGAAAAAGAATTGGACCGCCTAGAAGAGGAAGAAGTCATCAAACCAGTGATGTCAAGTGCCTGGGGAACCCCAATTGTACCAGTCCTCAAAGCAGACAAGACAGTCAGGATTTGCGGTAATTATAAACTCACCACCAATCCACACTTGGAAAATGTTCGATACCCACTACCAAGAATTGAAGAGGTGTTTGCAAAATTGAATGGTGGTATTTCATTTACAAAGTTAGACCTGAACAGGGCATACACACAGTTTCTGTTGGATGAAGAATCGCAAGAGATAGCTACATGGTCGACACATAGGGGTTTGTACAGGATGCTAAGAATGCCATATGGCATAGCACCAGCAAGTGCTATGTGCCAAAGAAGTCTGGAACAATTATTTCAAGGAATCCCACAGGTAATAAATTTCTTAGATGATATAATTGTTACAGGAACCACAATGAAATCACACTTGAAAAACTTGGAGCTAGTGTTAGAAAAGTTAGAGGAAGCAGGACTAACTTTGAATAAAAAGAAATGTGAATTCTTTAAATCGGAAATTGAGTACTTAGGACATAAAATAAGCGAAAAAGGACTCAAAAAGACTGATACCAAAATACAATCCATATTAAAGGCACAGAAACCTACAACAATAACACAAGTTCGATCATTTTGTAGTTTTGTTAGTTATTATAGTAGGTTCATTCCACACTTAGCTCAGGTATTAAGTCCAATTTATAAATTGTTGACAAAAGAAGCAGCATGGGAATGGAACAAAGAGTGTGAAGATAGTTTTGCAAAAATAAAAGACTTGATAGCACAAGACATAACACTAAGTCATTATGATCCTAACAAACCAATTATTTTAGAAACCGATGCATGCACAGAAGGAGTGGCAGCCATACTGTATCACAGGGAACCAAATGGAGAGGAAAGACCAATAGCATGCGCATCAAGAACGCTAATGGCAGCAGAAAAATCGTATGCCACGCTGGATAAAGAAGCCTTAGCCATAGTCTTTGGACTTAGAAAATTCAACCAGTATATTCAAGGACAGAAAATAACAATTAGAACGGATCACAAACCTCTGCTAGGCTTGTTCAGAGAAAACAAGGAGATACCACTAAGGAGAAGAGACAGGTTACAGAGGTATGCAGTATTCATCTCAGGTTATGACTATGTCCTAGAATTCATAAAGGGTCGAAATAATTATTTTGCAGACTGCCTCTCTAGGTTACCAGTAAAAACTAAAACTATATCAGAGGAATATAATAGAGTGAATTACCTCACATTTTCAGCAACATTGAAGGAGTGGCCAGTAGACAATGAAAAGGTGGCAGAGGAGACAAATAAGGATAAGGAACTCCAAACAGTGAGTAGATATATAGAGCAAGGTTGGCCAAAAATAATTACAGAACATATCAAACCATACTACCATCGAAGAGAAGAACTAATTCTGGAAAATAACTGTGTTCTTTGGGGGCACAGAATAGTGATACCATCTACCCTGAGAGGACATATGCTGCAAGAACTTCACAAAGGGCACCTGGGTATAGTAAAAACAAAATCTCTAGCCCGTTCATACCTTTGGTGGCCAAAGTTAGATAAAGACATAGAGGAAAAAGTAAAATCGTGCAGAGCATGTTGGAAGAATTTACCAGATCCTCCAAAGACGGTACTAACACCATGGCCAGAGGCAACAAGACCCATGCAGAGGGTGCATATAGACTATTGTGGACCAGTCAAAGGTAAAAACCTCCTGATATTGGTAGACAGCTACACAAAGTGGTTGGAGGTATTCATTATGAGAAATATCACCAGTGATGAGACCATTGAAAAACTAAGAAGCACATTTGCCTCTTTAGGACTGGCAGAGACATTGGTCAGTGATAATGGTCCAAGCCTAGTCTCCAAGGAGTTTGAGAATTTTTTGTCAAGCAATGGTATCATACATGTAACATCACCCCCATATAACCCAGCAAGTAATGGGGCGGCGGAAATTATAGTCAAAACGGTGAAAAATAAATTGAGAGCAGCATTACAGGATGAAATAAACATCAAGGGAAGTCTGCAAATGTTGTTAGATCAATTTCTTCTGGATTACAGGAATTCAGAACACAGCAGCACAAAGAAAGCACCAGCAGAAATGATGTTGGGCAGGAAACTGAACAGTAGGTTGGACCTATTGAGGAGAGAAAAACAACAAACCAAAAGGGAATCAAATAGAGAGGTCACAGGAGGCACATGCCAAGATAAAATTAGACAGTTCACACAAGGAGAAGGGGTGATAGTGCGAGATTACACAAAACCAGATAGGAAACAATGGACGAAAGCAAGAATAGAAAAAAAATAGGTAGGACAGTATACCTGTGCAGATTGGAGTCAAACCAAGTATGGAAAAGGCACACGAATCAGATTAGACGCCTACAAGACAATCAATGCTCGGTAGAGACAAGGGCACAAGGCAGCAAAGGTAAAAACAAACATAATGATGACAGGATAGCATATTTTCCAGTGATTAACACACAGCAGGAGCATAACAAAGTTGAGGGTGAGGAATTAGGCATTATGATAGGAGATAATATTGTAAACCCAGTTGAAAGGGAAGGGTATGTGAATTCAGACATTAACTTGGATGAACAGAATCCAAGGAAGCGAGGTTTAATTAATAGTAATGATGATAGGCAAACAACGGTTAGGAAGTCTAGTAGGCATAAGATAACACCTAAAGCTCTCAAGGAATTTATAACATATTAGGATGGGGTCTGAATTAAGAAGGGAAGTATGTACTGTATTCATTGGTCACAATGACCATCACATAAGATGCGCGGCGCAAATGACGTGGGGAACAGCCTGCGCACGGCTCGACGTGTGAGTCGCGACCATCGCAACGTGAATTGTCATGACAAGCTTGGGTACCAAGCGAATTCATAAAAACAATCTGACAAGTGTTTATATCAAGTTCATATGTATAACTAGTGATTAAATAAACCACCTAGAAGTCCAACTGTGAGTTTATTTGAATACATAACATTTTGGCGACGAGAACAGAACGCGAACACGTGCCGGCAGGAACAACAACAATAGCAAGTGAAAATGGCGGGGCTGATAGGCAGCATGAGCGAATTCCAACCAGAATCAATGTGTTGGAATATCTACAGTGAAAGGCTGGATCAGTACTTTCTCGCAAACAAAATAACAGACGCAAAAGTACAAGCAGCAACTTTGCTGAGTTTAATCGGAGATATCCCATACCGCGTTTTGAGAGATCTGACAACACCACAGCTACCGAAAGATAAAAGTTTTGCAGAGCTGAATCAGCTGCTGGAAAAGCAGTATAGCCCCAGAGTCAGTGTAAACAGAGAAAGGATAAAGTTTTATGAAGCAACCCAGGAGAGTGGAGAGAGTATCAGCGAATGGAATATAAGAATCAGAAGATTGGCGACAAACTGCAAATTCGGTAATCAACTAGATAATGTGCTGAGAGACAAGTTCCTAGCAAAAATGAAAAGGGGCGGTATACAAGATCGACTGTGTGAAGAGGACGAGACGAAAACATTGAACGACATGTTGGAGATAGCATTGAAGAAAGAATCCGCCATCATCGAGCAGACAGCCCAGACAGAGGAAGTGCACGCGATTCAACGAGAACGAAGAGGAGATGGAAATTCCCAGAGAACGGGTAACTATGGCAACAGTGGCACAAACAGCAGGAACGCGAACAATCGGCAAGTTCCGAGATTCTATGGTCGACAGGGTTACCAACACACGCAGCAAAACCTGCAAGGAAGAACAGAAGAAGGGGAGAGAAGATGGACAGGGGACAACGACAGGACAAAAAGTGAGGTTAGAGGTTGTAAAGTGTGTGGTAAACAACATGTAAGTACGTATTGTAGATACAAAAGTTTCAGGTGTAGGAACTGTGACAAAGTAGGACATTTAGAAGCAGTGTGCAGACAAAATAATGTAATTAAACAAAACTTGATTGATTGTGAAGAAAACGAAAGCTTCGAAAATATTGAAGTTGAGACTGATATTTTGAATATAACCTCAACAGAAGTTGCTCATAATCCTTTCAAAATCGATGTAAGCATAGACAAAAATAAATATGTAATGACGGTCGATACAGGTGCAGCAATTACAGTAATAAATGCAGATTTCTATAAAAAAAATCTGGGCAAATATAAGTTGAATAGGGACAATACGATTTTGAAGGGATACACAGGGCATATGATTAAACCAGAGGGCTATTTCACTGCACTAACCAAATATAAAGACGTGAATAAGTTAGTAAAATACTATGTAGTAGACAATAACGGACCAAATTTGTTGGGCAGAAATTTTTTGAATGATTTTAAAATAAAGTTGAAAATGTGTGATATAAATAACATAGAATCACTGGAAAATAAAATAATCCAAAAATTTACCAAGGTATTTACAGATAAATTGGGAAAATTCAAACATGCCACTGTATCCATTAAATTGAAGCCTGACACTAATCCAGTTTTTATTAAGCCTAGACCAATGCCATTGTCATATCGAGCGTTGGTTGAAAAAGAATTGGACCGCCTAGAAGAGGAAGAAGTCATCAAACCAGTGATGTCAAGTGCCTGGGGAACCCCAATTGTACCAGTCCTCAAAGCAGACAAGACAGTCAGGATTTGCGGTAATTATAAACTCACCACCAATCCACACTTGGAAAATGTTCGATACCCACTACCAAGAATTGAAGAGGTGTTTGCAAAATTGAATGGTGGTATTTCATTTACAAAGTTAGACCTGAACAGGGCATACACACAGTTTCTGTTGGATGAAGAATCGCAAGAGATAGCTACATGGTCGACACATAGGGGTTTGTACAGGATGCTAAGAATGCCATATGGCATAGCACCAGCAAGTGCTATGTGCCAAAGAAGTCTGGAACAATTATTTCAAGGAATCCCACAGGTAATAAATTTCTTAGATGATATAATTGTTACAGGAACCACAATGAAATCACACTTGAAAAACTTGGAGCTAGTGTTAGAAAAGTTAGAGGAAGCAGGACTAACTTTGAATAAAAAGAAATGTGAATTCTTTAAATCGGAAATTGAGTACTTAGGACATAAAATAAGCGAAAAAGGACTCAAAAAGACTGATACCAAAATACAATCCATATTAAAGGCACAGAAACCTACAACAATAACACAAGTTCGATCATTTTGTAGTTTTGTTAGTTATTATAGTAGGTTCATTCCACACTTAGCTCAGGTATTAAGTCCAATTTATAAATTGTTGACAAAAGAAGCAGCATGGGAATGGAACAAAGAGTGTGAAGATAGTTTTGCAAAAATAAAAGACTTGATAGCACAAGACATAACACTAAGTCATTATGATCCTAACAAACCAATTATTTTAGAAACCGATGCATGCACAGAAGGAGTGGCAGCCATACTGTATCACAGGGAACCAAATGGAGAGGAAAGACCAATAGCATGCGCATCAAGAACGCTAATGGCAGCAGAAAAATCGTATGCCACGCTGGATAAAGAAGCCTTAGCCATAGTCTTTGGACTTAGAAAATTCAACCAGTATATTCAAGGACAGAAAATAACAATTAGAACGGATCACAAACCTCTGCTAGGCTTGTTCAGAGAAAACAAGGAGATACCACTAAGGAGAAGAGACAGGTTACAGAGGTATGCAGTATTCATCTCAGGTTATGACTATGTCCTAGAATTCATAAAGGGTCGAAATAATTATTTTGCAGACTGCCTCTCTAGGTTACCAGTAAAAACTAAAACTATATCAGAGGAATATAATAGAGTGAATTACCTCACATTTTCAGCAACATTGAAGGAGTGGCCAGTAGACAATGAAAAGGTGGCAGAGGAGACAAATAAGGATAAGGAACTCCAAACAGTGAGTAGATATATAGAGCAAGGTTGGCCAAAAATAATTACAGAACATATCAAACCATACTACCATCGAAGAGAAGAACTAATTCTGGAAAATAACTGTGTTCTTTGGGGGCACAGAATAGTGATACCATCTACCCTGAGAGGACATATGCTGCAAGAACTTCACAAAGGGCACCTGGGTATAGTAAAAACAAAATCTCTAGCCCGTTCATACCTTTGGTGGCCAAAGTTAGATAAAGACATAGAGGAAAAAGTAAAATCGTGCAGAGCATGTTGGAAGAATTTACCAGATCCTCCAAAGACGGTACTAACACCATGGCCAGAGGCAACAAGACCCATGCAGAGGGTGCATATAGACTATTGTGGACCAGTCAAAGGTAAAAACCTCCTGATATTGGTAGACAGCTACACAAAGTGGTTGGAGGTATTCATTATGAGAAATATCACCAGTGATGAGACCATTGAAAAACTAAGAAGCACATTTGCCTCTTTAGGACTGGCAGAGACATTGGTCAGTGATAATGGTCCAAGCCTAGTCTCCAAGGAGTTTGAGAATTTTTTGTCAAGCAATGGTATCATACATGTAACATCACCCCCATATAACCCAGCAAGTAATGGGGCGGCGGAAATTATAGTCAAAACGGTGAAAAATAAATTGAGAGCAGCATTACAGGATGAAATAAACATCAAGGGAAGTCTGCAAATGTTGTTAGATCAATTTCTTCTGGATTACAGGAATTCAGAACACAGCAGCACAAAGAAAGCACCAGCAGAAATGATGTTGGGCAGGAAACTGAACAGTAGGTTGGACCTATTGAGGAGAGAAAAACAACAAACCAAAAGGGAATCAAATAGAGAGGTCACAGGAGGCACATGCCAAGATAAAATTAGACAGTTCACACAAGGAGAAGGGGTGATAGTGCGAGATTACACAAAACCAGATAGGAAACAATGGACGAAAGCAAGAATAGAAAAAAAATAGGTAGGACAGTATACCTGTGCAGATTGGAGTCAAACCAAGTATGGAAAAGGCACACGAATCAGATTAGACGCCTACAAGACAATCAATGCTCGGTAGAGACAAGGGCACAAGGCAGCAAAGGTAAAAACAAACATAATGATGACAGGATAGCATATTTTCCAGTGATTAACACACAGCAGGAGCATAACAAAGTTGAGGGTGAGGAATTAGGCATTATGATAGGAGATAATATTGTAAACCCAGTTGAAAGGGAAGGGTATGTGAATTCAGACATTAACTTGGATGAACAGAATCCAAGGAAGCGAGGTTTAATTAATAGTAATGATGATAGGCAAACAACGGTTAGGAAGTCTAGTAGGCATAAGATAACACCTAAAGCTCTCAAGGAATTTATAACATATTAGGATGGGGTCTGAATTAAGAAGGGAAGTATGTACTGTATTCATTGGTCACAATGACCATCACATAAGATGCGCGGCGCAAATGACGTGGGGAACAGCCTGCGCACGGCTCGACGTGTGAGTCGCGACCATCGCAACGTGAATTGTCATGACAAGCTTGGGTACCAAGCGAATTCATAAAAACAATCTGACAAGTGTTTATATCAAGTTCATATGTATAACTAGTGATTAAATAAACCACCTAGAAGTCCAACTGTGAGTTTATTTGAATACATAACATTGTGAAGTGGAACTTTATCGACGTAGAGTGACACTTTTTTTAGCGCTTGAGGGCTACGTGAAAAGGCATTTTAGCGCCCGCTGGGCTTTGTAACATATAACATGTACTTCTGCTTGAAAGATGCTTCGAATGTTACCGAGGGGTATTGAGAGCCTGAAATTTCAATCATATTTCCTGCATCAAGTCCTATCATGGCATTACTTTCAGCGATATCTATCAGAATCATCTTAAGGGTTATGCACAAAAGATCTGATAGGTCGAGGTGCTTGAGAGGCTGCACAGCCTTAACAACTCTTTCCCCCCAACATGAAAAAAGATTTTGTATGATCAGAGGAGAAAAGAAAGCTCTCACTCATATACAGTGTGTACCAGCCAAATGGAATAAATTCGTTAATAAATAAACGTTGGCGTTTTGGGAACAACGCTCGGACACGTCGATTTGTATCTTCAGTTGCGCTTTTTTTTCAAAAAAAACTTTTTATACAGGGTGTGTAATGCCACAGTGGCCAATATCAACTTTCTTATTTTAAATACAACACTCTGTATATTATTCAATTTTTGGATTCCTCAGAAAATTCTAGACATATTTCATGTACAATGTCCTATACCTATCATCAACTGTTTCGGAAATATCAAGTGTTTTCGGATTTATTGCAACAATTAACATGGAAAATAGAAAATTATTTGATTACAGAAATTCGCTGCAATACACTAAAAAACTAAAAATTAATACCGTTTATTTCTTGATATTGTAAAAACAAAGAAAAACATGAATGTCAACGTAGGAGATGTTCAAAATGCTCGCCGCGAACGTCTTGGCAACATCCTAATCTTGTGTAGAAATTTCTTCTAACGTTACTCAACATCTCAGGTGTGACCGATCTAATCACATGCGTTATTCGTCTTCTTAAGTCAGCTAAGTCGAGGGGTTTAGTTTGGTATACAATACTTTTGGCATATCCCCATAAGAAGAAGTCTAATGACGTCAGATCAGGGAATCGTGCTGGCCATTCCATCGATCCTCGCCTCCCTATCCACCGATTTGGAATTATTTGGTTGAGGTACTGCCGGACATTTATTTGATAATGGGGCGGTGCTTCATCTTGCTGAAACCATATCATATTCGCAGGAACTTGTGGGTTTGCTGGATCAGGATATAAGTTTGTCAAAGTCGACACGACATCATTTTGGAGCAGTGCTAAATAATTATCTCCGTTCAAATTGCCATCAATGAAAAAGGGACCTATGATATTATCTCCAACAATTCCTGCCCAAACATTAACCTTTTCGGGATATTGTGTATGTTCTTCCAGTGAGGATTTTGTGCAGACCAATAGCGGCAATTTTGACGATTAGCATGACCGTGAAGTGTAAACGTGCAGAAAAAAGAACATGTTCTAACTGCATCACATTGTTATCAAGCATTGCCATCATTTGTTCACAAAAATACAGTCGCCTATCAAAATCGTCTTCCAGGAGCTCCTGAGTTGGTATCAGTTTATAGGGATGCATTTTATTTTCTTTTAATGTTCGAAAAATTGATGAATGGCCAACATTGAACAGTGGGGATGCTTTTTGACTAGAATTATGTGGGTTTTCTTCAAACTCAAGCATAATATCCAATTTGGTTTCATCATTTATTGTATTGGCAGCTGCTTTTTTTATCGTTATTACATGACCAAGCTCGCGAAACTGCTTTTCTATTTTACTAATTGTCCCTTGGGATATAGGCGGCGAATCTGGAAATTTTTCATGAAATAACCGAGCAACTTCACTTTGTGTCCGTATGTTATCTCCATAACCAATCATCTGTAGAATTGTTATTTTGTGCATTTCTGTTAAGTAAACCATTTTTCTGATATTATGGAGTTAACGAAATTAAAGCGACTATAACACTGACACTAATCACTACTGTCATGCAGACAGACAACACTCTGCTAAGGCCGTGCGTTTTCAACGCAAGTAAACAAGACTTTTTATAGTTTTTTTTATTTCATATCAGTAAGAAGGAACGCTAAAATGGTTTTTGCTTACTTTCTCATTATCAAAACCTAAATGGGAAATAAGTATTGAGTGTGTTGCAGCGAATTTCTGTAATCAAATAATTTTCTGTTTTTCATGTTAATTTTTGCAATAAATCCGAAAACATTTAACATTCCCGAAACAGTTGATGATAGGTATAGGACATTGTACATGAAATATGTCTAGAATTTTCTGAGGAATCCAAAAATTGAAAAATATACAGGGTGTTGCATTTAAAATAAGAAAGTTGATATTGGCCACTGTGGCATGACACACCCTGTATAAAAAGTTTTTTTGAAAAAAAAGCGCAACTAAAGATACAAATCGACGTATCCGAGCGTTTTTCCTAAAACGCCACCGTTTATTTATTAACGAATTTATTCCATTTGGCTGGTACACACTGTATAGAAAAACGTTAATATTTGAGACAGGGTCGTTCTAATAGCAAAACTAGTGCTATTATATTCTGATCAATTAGTTGTTTATTCCATATAAATGCCTTTGAGATCTTGAAAATCACTAATAATAATTACTGGTTAATCTAAAAGAAGCAATTGACATCGACTGCTAGTTTTTTTGTATGTGGTGTGGTTTGCTGCAATTAGTTCAAGGAAGGCCAAGGTAGCTTAGTGAAGAAGTCGCAAACCAGGGGTTAACGTTTAATTTTTCCTGAAGGATTTGTCTATTGTGTGACGTAGATATAAGCATTACAAACTGCAAACTGGAATACAAGTTAATCGAGTTATTCACAGATCAAATTTCACAATTCACATGCACCAAATCATTGGAAGAGGTTCGCTATACAAATAATAGAAAAATGGTGATCACTTTCAAAATGTTTATTTCATTATATCTCAAAATCTAACAGGCGAACCGTTAACAATGGAAATATCCAATCAAATAACGAATTCGGAACACATCAAAATAAATCAAAATAGTTCCTGAACAATAACGGCAATAACAAATCGACAATCTTTGATTCAGGGTGATTCACGTAATAAGGGCGAAAAATGGGTCAGATAGCGAATTCATCAGAAAGTTTTTGACTTACGATCAGAGTTACTTTATTGTTTCGGGGAGAGAATGTATAATAAAATAGAGAGCAACAGGGCCTATTGTAAGGTTTTATGAACACAAATTAATGAAATTTGCGCTCAAGTTCATTCTGAGTATAGTGAACTGCAGCACAGAGATTCGACCTGTCTTGTAGAATTTTTCACATGAGTGGTGTTTAGTTTCGGAATATTCGCTGAGGTTTCTAGACTCTATCCAGAGGAGAGCTATTTGTCTGTTTGGCGGTTCGGCACTTTTATTAAATTCTATATCTAGAACATCGCTGAGAAATAGGCGTTTGTCAGCTAGACTGGACGAGCCCTGGATTGAGAGATGTGGAGCTTCTCTCTATCAGAATTGAGTTTCTATGAAACGTCGACGTTGTGGGACCTATCACTTTCCTACTTCTGTCTTTTCTGATGACTATAATCTATATATTACTAGAAAATTTCCATTATCGATATAGTATTTCATAGAAAGGGTGAATGAACGGATCTGTATTCTATAGTTGCCTATTCATGCGATAGGTAACGTATCTTTGGTAACGTTGATATTACTACGTTCTCAATCAGAATGTTATTGATTAGAAACCGTTATTTTGAGAACCGTATCTATATTTTGTCCGAATAGTAATTAAACAAAACCGTATGTCATCGAAACAGTAAAGAAGCATAACTATATTTTTTATAAACATTCGCAATATTCCTATAACAAGATATGGTTGAGATTGGTTAAAATTTACGATCACCTACGATTTTGTCGAATTACTGTTCCGTTGGAATTTTGGTTTTTCAGGCTAACATTCTGAGAAAATATGGAATAGATTACAGTTGATATGATAAATATTCAGTTCTGTGATATGTATATATATATATATATAGCTCTAATGGAAAACCATTTCGAAAAAATACGGTTTCACGATTCACGTTGTTTTGTCGAATTATATTCCCACGTTCTATCACTCAGGCACAGTTTCTCCACGTGAGATATATCCTGAAGTCTGAAGATTCTAGTTTGCACATGAAAATGCCTACAATCGTTAGGAAATTCTTGATTTTGCATCATATTCTTCAACAATTATGTTTTTTATCGAGATATTCTCTTGGTGATGTCTTGGTGTTCTATGAAATTAACATTCCATGAATTCGAAATTGGGTTATTCTGTAATTTCTCCAAAACTCTTCTTCAATCAAATTGAATTCTTCTCTTCTTCAAATAATTGATATTCAATATGAGACATGATTTGAGTTATATGTTTGTTCCTGCAGATTCATAAAATATCCAACAAAATTTGATGTCACATTCGTCTTCATCTGAGACACTCTTTATTGAATTATTTTTAAAATTTCCGGATCACCACTGACTTTGAAATCTCGGCAAACATATTTTGGGATTATCTTGCTTTGATCATCACACACTGCTCTTTTCACACCACCTCTCAAATAAAGATTTAGGATAGATAGTAGGGGTAGGCGATAATAATTTGGAAGTATCGATTATCGATAGTCAGAATTTATCGATAATATCGAATAAAGTATTATTATTATTATTATTATTATAATTTTTCAACTGTATTACTAATTTCGAATTATGTCTTGTATTGTGATCGTGAAAATGGCAAAACTATTGATACAGGATTCCGAAAATTAGGGGTGGGCGATAGCGATTTGGAAATAACGATTATCGATAATAAGAATTTATCTATGGGAATTATCAATATCATCGAAAATAACAATATCATCGATAAATCAATGATTTATTTTTTGTGAAATTAAATTTGCCCACCCCTCATAGGTACAGTGAATAACTACCTCATATTAGAATCCAAGAGGTATAATATTGTAGAAGCTTAGTTGTCATTTTCACTGTACGCCTAATTAAACTAATTTTAAGAATATTTGAACAACTGAATACGTATTTCGCCAACTAATTTGTCACCTTCAGTGCAAACAACAATGAATTCCATTATTTTTGTGGGATCATATTTTCATTTGTAATAAATTCTTAGATCATAGTATCCGAAGGTCATGAAAGTTCAATAAAAAAATACACACATTGGTACCTAATATTATTTTGACTGATTATTTAAACGTATTCAAGAGGAGACTTCCAAATTTTTCATTTGTGAATTGTGTTTAGAAAAATCTCACATTTTGTTGCCATTGTGCTCAGAAAAATCTAAGATACTGTTGTGTTCGAAAAATTTTCATAGTTTTGATTGAAATCAAGTACTTAATTATCTGAAAAGGTCTCAACTATTCCGGTTACTTTGTTCTCTACTGGTTATATAGGATAACTTCAAAGTTCTGGATAAAACACTGTACCTTCGAAACGGGTGGATACTTCCGTACTTTCCTATATTGTCTTTAAGGCTGTGCAGCCTCTCAAGCACCTCAGCCTATTAGATCTTTTGTGCATAACACTCAATCTATTCGAGGCCCGGGATTCAGAGGCTTCGTGCGAAGTTCATCAGTTTCCTGGGAGCTAGGTTTCTGACATCGGAGGGCTCTTAGAAGGTCCCTCCCAGAAACTTGAGCCACTTGCAGAAGAGTGCTGGGCATTCGCAAAGCGCACATTTTCTGCATTTTCAGCGAAGTTCTCGCAGTAGTCGCAATGTCCAGTGAGGATTCCTGTTACCAGTTCTAAATTTTTTTTTCCAACTCGAGAAGCTGTTTAGATTTCCTTGGCGAAAGGCTCACTAGCCTTTTGGCTTTTTTTGTCCTGGCACTTTTTACAGTAAGATTTAATTTCATCTGCTTCCCAGCGTCGAAACTCTAATTCTCTCAAGTGGGCCTTGGCCTTGGCGTTGGGTTGTGGGCCGAGAAATTTTGCAAGATAGTGTGCTTCCTCGTTGCCTTCAACTCCTTTATGACCTGGCACCCATATCAAAGTGACCTGGTTGTTCGCTGCCAGTTGTCTCAGGGATTGTTTACAGTCCCAAGTCAGCTTAGACTCACAAGCGTATGACATCAGAGCTTCTAATGCTGCTTGGCTATCTGATAGAACATATATGTTTGCCCTTCGACTGTCCCTTTCGAGGCACTCCTGGGCACATATCTCTATCCCAGTTAACACGTTTCGGTGGCAGGGAAGTTGTAGGGAATTACTATCGTCGTGATGCGACTTCGCAATGTTGATATAAAAAAATCGCAACAGTAATTATTATTGGTGATGGCTTAATGTCCGCAACCTCACATATCGCCAATAAGTTGCCAGAATATCGCAATTGATATCTATTTCAGTTACCATATACTGCAAGTATGCGACGTCTCTTTATGGTAGAACATCCATGGAACAATAGTGCGAATATCGAAATGAAATGCAATAAAAGTTTCGTAGACGTTGAATCCGCGAATTACCATTTACATCGCAAATGGTCATTTCATTTCACGTTGATGAATACGTGAATGAAA
This sequence comes from Chrysomela aeneicollis, assembly GCA_029955515.1. Lineage (NCBI taxonomy): Eukaryota > Metazoa > Arthropoda > Insecta > Coleoptera > Chrysomelidae > Chrysomela > Chrysomela aeneicollis. The sequence goes on along the minus strand of JARUHQ010000018.1, from coordinate 2,553,326 downwards.
TATCTACTATCGTTTTTAAATATAAATATTAATTTTTTATTTTATAATGGATATTAACATAATGATGATTATGTGAAGCTTACTGAATATCACTGGGGACAGTTAGTCAGAGTTCCATTCTTGTGTTTAATTGGTTATTCTTATGTGAGGTATTTGTTACATTTTGGAAGATTATATGCGGTTGTTCGTAAGGAGCGCCATCTCTCGATTTTAGGTAGGTACCTAATTACTTATTTGAAGCATTTTCGAATGTCGGGTAGTACTGTTACAAATTCTATTATGCATTTTCGTTAACATAGGGCCGTTTTTATAAACAAAAATGAACTCCGTTTGAGCTGAACTTGGTTTAATTGCTAGAGAATCGTTGATTTGATAGGATATTCCATAGCAACCGAACGAGGTTCAACTTAAACCGAGTTTATTTCCGTTTATAAAAACGGCCCTAAATGAAATACAGCTAAATTCGAAGTGAGCCCAAACTGTGTATTATTTACTTTTTACTGATTACATTTTGCGAGAAGATGTTAAGGACTGTCATGTCTTAAGGGTAACTTCTCCCATTGGTCAATTTCTGTGGTTGTGTCAGTGGTCAATTTACAATTTCATTCATCAATATCCATTTCTTTTTTTATAATCTAATAATTCTGATACAGGTTTGAATAAACAACACAATCGCAGACAATAACCTATAAAAAACCGTCACGGAATTAAAAACTTTGAACGCATGCGCAAATATGATCAGTTTTAAGAGATAAAAGTTGGCCAACTTTCTTACGACTTGAAACTTATGACTTGCAACTTAAAACTTATGTCAAGTGTATAAATGGAAACATTGAAAACCAATGATTGAACTTCTTATGACTTATGACTAAAGACTTAAAACTTATGACTTAATATTGCTGCATCCACCATAACTGTTACTTTTTTGGTTGACTGATAGCATGTACTTCTGCTTGAAAGATGGTTGGGGTGGTACCAAGCGGTTTTGAGAGCCTGAAATTTGGCCCTGTAACTTCCACTCCAGCCCTTTCATTCATTTTGGATCCATCAGTATACCATACTGATGCATCCCTTTCCAGTTGAGGTCCGTTCTGCATTTCGAAGACGTACCTAACTAGCATGATATCTGTCGGTTTACACATGGATTCTAGGAAAATATTTTCCAAAATCTGCAAGTGTCCAATCCGATTTCCTAATTTGAGATTTATTGTCTGACTCAGTCTGAAGGCACTGATTGCTGCTTCTTTCAGTACACACAGGTTCAATGGTGGAAAGTTCTGCATTACCTCTAAGGCTGCTGTGAGGCTGCATTGATTTGAACAGGTTATGGGTCCAGATCGGTTTTCAGTTTGAAAAAGTTGGTCCTAAAAAGGGTAATTTTGCACTCATCATGCGATCTTTATTTTGACGAAAATATTTGTTGGTACTCACGTATTTTGGCCTGAAAAACACGAATTTAATAGTATTATCGTGAACATATCTCTAGTTTTCGAGATAATTGATGCCAAAGTTTGAAATTTCACCTTCTTTGATGGCAAGTTTTGAGCAAGTATTGTATCTTCTTAGATCCCTGGACATATTACATGTATTCACCATGGTTAATTATGATTTTTGTCCAAGAAAAACATCATACATGTAGTATTTTTTCGGCCATTTTGATAACCTCTGTGCGAGTCTTTAGCGAATAAAGGTGGATTCATAGGTGCCTTATAGTAAAACAATTCTGTGATATGAGTTATCTCTCTTCAAAACATGTCAAAGAGAAAGATATATATCAATAAAAGAAGGTAAAATTTCGAATTTAGCATCGATTATCTCGAGAACTAGAGATATGTTCACGATAATATTATGAAATACGTGTTTTTCAGATGAAAATATGTGTATCAACAAAAGGATCTGTTGAAGATCGCCATGTGTGAACCCGAATTTTATGATCAAGTAGTCATTTGAAAAACATGTTGATGTTATAACAAATTATATTGAAGTTGTCAATAATTCTATAAAACGAATAGTTTATTTTCAGTTTATTTTTAGTCCATTTTTAGTGCACTGCATCAAACTACAACAAATTTTTTTATCAAAATATAGATCGCATGATAAATGCTAAACTACTCTAAAAAGTTCTTTTGATGGAAAGGAAAACAATAATTGGAGATTCCGTGTTGAAAGACTTCTAGTGAGGAATGGTGTTATTGGTGTTCTGAATTTGCTCACAAAATAATTAATTTATTAACATTATATATGCTCTTATCCTATTTCACCCTGAATTTTTCAAGTTTAATAACACTTAAACCCATGGTTAGAGTATCATCAATCTGATTTTCAGATGATACATAAAACAATTTGAATTTACCTCGAGTAACCAAGTCCTTGATAAAGTGATATTTAACACCTACATGTTTCGTTCTTTTTGTCTCCAAAGTTTTAGCCATATAAATACAAGATTGATTATCTTCCATAACAATTATTGGAAACAAATATTTATTCGAAATTTCTTCAAGTAGTTGACAGTTGACCCAAAAAGAAACATTCACACATACAAGAAGCTGAAGCAATAAATTCAGCTTCACTAGTATAAAGAGCTAATAGAGGTTGTTCTTGAGAATTCCAATAAACAGTATTATTGTTCATTTTGATGAGAAAACCAGACACACTTCAATATCTGAAGCAAAATAAGAGTCAGCCTGAGCCTAGGCTAAAATGTTAATATTTGGTTTTCCACTCTTCTTGAAACACAAACCCACATTTTTTGTTCCCGACAAATAATTCAAAACATTTTTTAGAGCATTCCAATGGGATATATTGTAACAACTTTGGAATCTTCCGAAATATGCAGGACAGAAACAAATATCAGGACTCGTACCTATCAAATATATGAAACTTCCAACTAATTCCCTATAATATAATTCATGATTAGAATTGGTATTATCATCATTCGTCAAAATTGAATTTGGTTAGATGGGCACCCTGACAATGTTCGAATATTTCCTTTCAAAATATTTCAACAACTTTTCAACTAGTGACTTATTTCACACAATTTATTGTTTTTTCTATCTTGATTCCAAGAAAAATGTTATATCAGGATTCAAGAGGGAATTTTGGTAGTTACATGTGATGTAATGGCTGAGTAAATAGTTCATTTGTTATCAACTCTGATATAGGCCTCAGGCCACTGTAAAAGTTCCGATTGGTTTTCATGTCCTAATAGTACCTACCTGCCCTTCGAGAAACTCCAGATTTCCCGAAGGGTCACTGCCCTTCTATTGAATCAACCACCGTATTGACCGTTTCTACACCATGAATACACACGCAAAGAAAAAAACTGTCATAATTACTGAAATATCAGTGATTTTCACTGGTTTATACAGTTGATATATGGACAGAAATTCTTTCCAGTGAACACTACTATTGAGTCCAAGTGAATTGAGTCAACTTACTGATCACATAATATAATAGTTAACTTCACTAGGAACACGGTTGGTAAGTTACCATACTCACATCATTGGTGTATACTTTGAGGAATAGTAAATTAGAGAATACTGGAATAGTACTGCTTCCTTGAATTAAATATTGTATTTAACAGATGAGCACTAGTATTTTTGTTTTTTTTTCAGTTGAATGAACTTCATATACTAGATTGTAATGTTGGTGTTACATTGAAGAATATTGAATTAGACAATACTGGAAGAGTGCTTCTTGTATCAAATATTGTAATTAATCAATGAGCACTGGTAGTTTTTGTTTTTGATTCAGTGAAATAAACTTTATATAAGTAATGAGATTCAAATGTACTACATGACAAAAAGTGACAATTCGAATCCACATCCTTATTACCGATTATAGAACAAGAAGCAAAAATTCTTCTAGAGCTTCCAAGGCCTCCATGATGATGTTTTGATTATTTTCAATGAAAAATATAGAGGTAACAGTCATAGCGCCGCTTTTCTGTTATCCAGTTGATCCGGAGTAGATTTTTCTAGGAAAGTTTCGATGTCTTTATTGGTACTCTTCGAAATCGTACTGAATGTGGAATAAAGATTTATTCAGTTCGTATTTATATAGAATGATCGTTTTTCGTACCATAGTGTATCCCAGGTTATGTTTATAAGCAGGAAATGTCTCCTGTATCCCATCGATGCTTTCATATTTCGTAACCATAACCCCTCCTTGAAATGTATTAGGTATTTCATTTTCGTGTCACCATTATATCCATGGATCCAGAGAATTCTTCAACCATCTTCTTAATGAAAGTATTCGTGTTTCTATGAGAAATAAATCTACCTTCATAACATTCACAATTTACTTAAAAATCGCTCTCTTTTCACCTTCCCACTTTTTTATCTTTGCTTTAGTCCTAGTTTGATCACTCTTCTCATTTTATTGCAATGATGATCATAAAGAATCCCTGTAGCAACCATTTTGTCTTCAACACATTCATACCTTGAATTATTTTTTAATTTGTGCGTAATCCTCGAATTTTCAATGGGTGTCTTGAATGAAGCTAATACCGCTGAACAACAGAAACATCTCATCCTCACCTTGATTATGATGGCACACTAGCTGCGAAAAAGAGATACTATCTTGAACAAAATCAACGAATAACTGAGGACAAAAGTCAACCCACACCATTGAGGGGAAAAACGACTATTCGAATGTTTGTTGTTCAATTTAGTATTCATCAATGAACAACATTATGACAATTATTACTCGCTGAATAGTTTATAACATTGCTTCGGAGGAGTAAGTGCTTATTTTCAGTTCTGAGGTGAATTTACTATACAAATCATGTATTTTGAATGTGCGAACAAATGTTAACTAACGATAAAGTTATTCAGTTACATTTGGATTAGTTCACTTTATTATTTTCTGAGAATAATTTCACTAAGGTGATAGTAGATATTTCTGAATACATTGTAAGAACTGCTGACAGTGATTTTCAATATTCTCTCGGACAGATTGTACCAGAAGTTTCAAGTTAAAATCACAATAGGGAATAGCGAATACATCACCTGCGATTTCTTGTTAGTAAATCAATGAAGATTACTTCGAGGTATAGTACTATCTACTTTAACTGAAATGTCATTTTCAGACTGGTATATATTCCTAATGGTATATTGAGGGAAACTTTTTTCGTAGTTGTGATGACTAGGATTGCTCTTAAGAGAAGTATCAGGAAATATTCACTAGCCAGAACTGTGATTCATCAGATGGATATTCCTTAGCGTGCACCAATAAGTTCCCAGACGAAGTTCCGACAGCCACAAGATCTCGATACACTCAAAGATTCCATCATCTCCGAGCACTCTCCTGCTCCTGCTGATTAAATCCTGCCCCATCTGAAGCGTTAACGAATGCGACCGACGTCACTCGAATCTCCTATCAGGTATTACCGAAGCGTGCATCACGCCGAACGCTCAGTTCAGGAACGCTCCTGCTGGCCGCCGTCCGAATTCCTGCTGATGCTGCTGGCGTCCTGCTAGCGTCGCGACGCGGCAGGTGGATAAATAATCGCGCTCCGGAAACGGAAAAGAATTATTAACAGAAATATCGGGTTTATTGATCGCGTTTCGAGACGGTGGTTTTGTTGCCAAGGAGAGTACTTGACTTGATTCGAAGGTAAACAGGTGTTGCTTTTTTATTATTGTTTGGCGCGGATTGCGGACTAGGTCGTGGAATTTTATTATTGTCTAATGAGGTTTTGATTGGCGACCTTGTTGCTGGGAAGATCGGGTTCTATTGTTACAAATTTACTCTAGAAATTTTTCACACCAGAAGTTTTTTATTCACCTTCGCGTCCTTGGAGTTTACTGATCAGGAATTGATTAGATTGCAATTTTCGACAATAAAATATAAGTTTTCTTGAGAAAAAAATCACAAATGGGAAATTTAGAAATTGTTGGTGACTCAGTTCGAATGTATCATTGGTCCAAAAAAAATATCACATCTTGGTGCTGTTTTTTATTTACTAAACTGTCGTAAACTCATACGTTTGATAATAATAATAATAACAATAACACGGATTTCTGTCCAACCTATTCCATTTTGTCAAAAGATATGGTTGGGAAATTAAATAGAAAACACCGAGGGAAACACTGAAAAAGTATCCACCCGTTTCGAAGGTAGGTACATTTTCATCCAGAACTTCAAAGTACTAACCAGTGAAGAGCAAAGTAACCGAAATAGTTTAGAACTCTTGAGTAGTTTGTTTCAATCAAAACTAATAGAGAGATAGATGGATAGATTTATTCAAAGCTTTCAATTCGAACAGTGGAAAACTATCAAGTCGTATAAAAACATCGATAATCCAAATCACATTATAGATAACACAAAACACAAAAATACAAATATCTCTGAATATATCTAATTATAACATTGAAAAATAACATAAAATTTATAAATATACACATATATCAGTCATTGTTAGAAGAAAATTGTACTCAAACTGAGAAAAGAGTTACTTGTCAAGGAATTATTTCGATGAATATGACTCATTGTCACACAACATATTATCAAAAACATATTTTTCAAAATTTTGTCTTGTGCGATATTCTTTACTCGTTCTTTAATATTCAAGGGTAAATTGTTATAAAATTTAATGATTGCATAATTTGGCCCTTTCTCTGTATTTGTAAGTCTATGCTTAGGAACAATAAAATTGGTTTTCTGTCTAGTAGTATATTGTCTTCTTCAAAATTTGTGTGTGTGTGCGCTGTAGTAGGGTTGGCATTTGACATAATCCATTTACCACAGACTTTTATAATAAACGGCCTCCCCAAAATTTGCATGATTCTTTATCATACACAAAAAGTACACAAACATATACATATATAAATGACATATATGGTAAGCATTTTGTGGGATTTGCAGGTACCACGACAAGAATCTGTTTATTTTATTAGCATCAAGCGAGGCATCAAGGCAACAAAATGTGAACATTTTTCAAAATGTGAGATTTTTCTAAGTACAATGACAACAATATGTTGGATTTTTTAAAATACAATTCACAAATGAGAAATTTGAAAATTGTTCAAGTCTCGTTTCGAATGTATAATTACTTAATTCCTAAAAATAAGATGACCTATTCGTGCAGTTTTTTTAATTGAACTGTCATGAACTATGACTGTAAGAATAAACAACAAATGAAAATATAACTCCACAAAAATAATGAGATTCATTGTTACACTGAAAGTGATATATTAGTTAGCAAAATATATTTTCAGTTTTTCAAACGTTTTTGAAATTAGTTTCAATAGGCTTACGGTGAAAATGATAAGTCAGTTTCCGAAATACTTTTCTGGTTTCTCAATTATTTTTGTGGCTTTTGAGTTAGGTTATAATAATTACACGTATTACCTGAAGTAAAGATATGGTTGATGGATAATAAAATAGAATACATCAAAAAAGTACCCACCAATTTCAATGTTACAGTATTTTGTCCGATTTTTTTCGAAACTATTGAGTTCTAACCTGTGGAGCGCGAAGTATCCAAAGCAGTTGAGACCTCTCACTAAAATAACTTGGTTCAGTCCAAAGTATGAACATGAAAGCTGTTTCTAACTCAATGAGAAATTCTTACCTATAAAGCGTATATAGGTACCTACATACTTGCTTACTTGTGATACAGGAGAATGAGATTATAAAAAATAATGATTAATACAATGAATACCTTCGAGATTTGTGAACGATGTTGAGTCTATTATTGTACTCTATTTTTAGTCTGCCTGCCTGGAAAATCTCATGGTGAAACAAAGTGACTCGATTTCAGAAGAGCACTGACCATGAAAATATCCATAGAAAAGAGAGATCATCAACTAGATGAATATAGCTTTATTCTGAATAGGAATAAGGTACCTCGGCGTATTTTTTTGAGCTGAACTACGAACATGTGAACATGTGAATGTAGATCTTCACAAACTGCTCAGGTTTGAAGTAGCTTTTGGCACCAAACCTTATTTTTGTGGAGCAGAGAAATTCATCACAATCATACGTGACATCACCATATTAGGCATTGTGAGGTCTGCCTTCTTGGAGAACATATCAACTTGAGTTTTTGTAACATTAACCCGAGCATTAACCTCTTATAGATCATCAGATTCCAATTCAAGCTATATCTTTATTAACGTCATCGATTCATCTTCACCATACACATCTGACTGCAACATCAACGAAGTGTTGATGTGTGGCAGGAAGTTTTTGCCAGAATAAATCCTTGTGAATCACCGACTTCATCAGATGCATTTCAGTAGATGACACGCCATCATTTACTTCATAGTGAAAATCTCGTTATAGTAAACGACACAGTTGTGTCGAAAGTTATCCAAAAAAGTATTTCATGCCAAATTTGAACAAATGTCTTAAAGATACTCAATGTTACATTGTTGAAGATCGAAAATCCCTTTGTTCTTTCAATTAATGTCTGCCACATAATGTTGGCAAGCAAATCTTCTGTTGATCTCTGGTGTCGCTCGTTCATGAATCTTGATCCCTTCAGATCTTGGATGAGCTTGACATGGATCTCTTTCGCTCTCACTTCAAAGCTTCCAGATCTATATTCGTTAGAAAGGCTAATCTTGTATTTTTTATTCAATGTATTTTTTCAATTAATGTCTGCCATAAAATGTTGGCAAGCAAATCTTCTGTTGATCTCTGGTGTCGCTCGTACATAAATCTTGATCCTTTCAGATCTTGGATGAGCTTGACATGGATTTTTTCCGCTATTACTTTAGAGCTTCCAGATCCATATTCGTCAGAAAAGCTCTTTTTGTATTTTTTTTTTGGTTTTACTCTATGAGAGTTACAGTTTGAGGAAACACGCGAAGTTTATATGGGAGTGTAAACAATTTTAATTGCATCACAAACCCTCATGAGTTCACTGGGTGAACTTGTACGAGTTAGGATTTCTTGAGAACGATCAGAAAATTTCGTCTGGCGACGTATCCTCTCCTTTCTGACCAAGGATGCGTTCGATTCTGTATTTGCGGAAAACAATTCAATTCATACAGCTATCGATATAGTAGCGATGATATCATCAGAGGGATATTTTCTTTGTAGATCCAAAGTGAAGTTTGCTACATTTCAGGATATTGGCTTTTTCTTTTGACATTGTAGTCAATGTACTGTAAGGGAAAAAACTGGAAAATACAATTTCTTTCAAAGGTCCAAAACTGACGAGAACCATTTGGTCATTTGATACGTCTAATGTTCGAAATCTATAACATTTGATCTTGATATTTATATGTTCATATACATTTGGGTGTCCAGTTTTGGAAATAATCAATCAAGCGACTGCTGAATGAGTTGATGAGGCTTTGAAGATTCTTAGTTCGATCAAAAATGTATTTTGATTTGACAGTTCTCAGAACTGTATGCATTAAGGAAATGAAGATATTACTCTCCTGATTTGAAGCTACCCCTCCTACTTTAAGTGATTCTGAGTTGATCGAAAGTTGTGGCTTCCATACATTTATGAAACCATTCGTTAATTTATCGGTTTATTTTCTTTGAATTTTTCTACAGGATTGTTTCAAAATATATTATCAAAGTAGCCATATACATAGGTTTAATGGAATTTGTTCAGCTTACTTCTTCAAGAAGAGTAGCGTTGTTTTCATTGAGTTAGAGGTCACTTGCACTAAGACTGAATATCTTTACCAAATAATGTGACGAATATAAGCAAAAGCCATAGCATTGGAATAAACAATCAATTATTTCAGTGAAATAACTTGGCATATTGTTTGTCACGAACTTGTGGCAACATAATTCCAAGTTATATAATGAATTTGTTTTCAATTCTGACCTTGAAGCTGAGTTATTTCGATAATAATTATTGTGGTAGATTTTCCGACCAAGCTGTGAAGACTGAATTAACCATTTATAGTATTGATCTTGCAATAATAGGTTTTCTAAACAAAAACACATTATGTTTTGAGTATCACTGCGAAAATTAATCTTGAACCTCAATTCATCATTTTTTTTTTCTTTTTTGAAAGTTGGGGGTTATAAACACCAGGAAAGTTTCCGATTCGATGAATTTTAGATTTCACCATTGAAATCTCGAAAATAAAATATCACATTGTTTAATAACTTCAATTCAATACCTGGATTTTATTTGTCAACTTCCTATTTGTTGATTATGACAAGTCGAACAAGTTTGTCCAATACAACCCGGTAAACATTTTTTCCACGAATACATAAATGATACATCAATTTTATGTCATATAAATGATGGTCAACATCATTAATACGTATCTGAAAGACGTATTTTCTGAGGCGATAAGTCCCAACTTTCAGCGTTGTATATACGTCAGATAAAAACCGTCTTGTTTGCATCTTCAGAATGATGTAACGTAACGAATGTTCAAGAAACATATTCAAATATACGTCACTAAATGGATGCAAATCTTATGTTTTGAATAAAATGGTATTTTTTGAGGCGATAAGTCCCAACTTCCAGCGTTGTATATATGTCAGATAAAAACCGTCTTATTTGCATCTTCAGAATGATATAACGTAACGAATGTTCAACTTACATATTCAAATTTACGTCATACAATAGATGCAACTCTTGTAATTTGAATAAAATGGTCTTTTTTCAGGCGATAAGTTCCAACTTTCAGCGTTGTATATACGTCAAATAAAAACCGTCATATTTGCATCTTCAGAATGATGTAACGTAACGAATGTTCAACATACATATTAAAATATACGTCATAAAATAGATGCAACTCTTATGTTTTGAATAAAATGGTCTTTTTTCGGGCGATAAGTCTCAACTTGCAGCGTTGTATATACGTCAAATAGAAACCGTCTTATTTGCATCTTCAGAATGATGTAACGTAACGAATATTCAACATACATATTCAAATATACGTCATAAAATAGATGCAAATCTTATGTTTTGTATAAAATGGTCTTTTTTGAGGCGATAATTCAAAATTTTCCGCGATTCACATACGTCGGTTCAAAAATGTCATATTTGCATCTTCAAAGTGATATATTATAATGAATGTTCAGAACACATAATTATAATTACGTCAAAAAATGGATTGAAAAATTTCGTTCCAAATAAAATGGTAGTATATAATCGATCATAATATTTATTTCATAATGGGTAACTCTAGAAACTATAAAGATACTCAATGATAAAGTCAAAATTATAGAAGTGAATAAATAAAAATTCAAAACCTACCTACAAATAATAACAAAAAATAATAGAACCTCAATCCATCTTTCTAGTAGGTATGTACAATACATTGATATTTTCACAGAACAAAACATATGTTTTATAATAAGTACCTACCAAAAAAAATATTAAGACACTAATTAACGAAAACTCAAGATTTCAGAATAATAATTGAATGAAATTTATACCAACAGCTGCAATATTTTTCAATTTCTTCAAGCCGGGCAACCATTCCGTTATTCTGGTTTTTTGTGGCCACTTAGTAGGTAATAGTCATTTTTCAAATCTGAAAATAATGTTGAGTATGTATGTATATGTTTTCAAATTCTTAGGTTGGGTTAGGTTCTACAGAAATAATATACTATAAATTGAAAAATTCATTGATTTGCTTTGAAAGTTTTCAACTTTTTTCGACTCAGTATTATAGTATGAACTTATCTTTCTCAACTTCTGAATTCAATGTAATTTCTCAAACATTTGGAAGTGAATAATGAAGGTCAAGTGAATGGTCAAAAAAAGCATTTTCGTCACATTCATAAATTCTGAATTTTTTTGAAGAAAAAGTTGAGAACTCATGCTACTTTGAATTAACAAATAATCTGAGAAAATTTAAATGTACCTATTCATACTGGATGATGGATTCAATCAAGGAAATAAACTTACCATTTTGAAGTGTCAGTTATGAAGATATCATTGTTTTGTTGGCCTTGTTTTCTATCTAGCGCAAATTATATTTTTAGAAGGTTCTTGATCACATTAATTTCATCGATACATATTCCTCGACCCTCCTGCCCGACTCTATAACCTGTTATTGAGTGTAACTGCTGAAATTAAATAACATATACAAGATAAATGATACAAACAATATTTTAGATGCATCGAGAAAATATGAACCTTGATAGCAATATTCTATTGCCTGCAATTATTGAGAATATATTTTATTCAAATTATTGGGAAAAGTTTCATCTTACCACACAAGTCTTTATTATTTTTCTCAAGGAATCAACTGGGCCCAAGAACTCTTCTTCCCTCTGACTGAAGGCAAGTCTTCATTTCCACTCAGTATATCCAAAACCTGTCCAGCCAACTTTATTTTCTTTGAGGCCCTGGTGAAGTCATCTAAAAAATAGTGATATTTTTCATATACTTCTATAAATACCTTGATGATTTATAATTCCCAAATTATTCATCATTCAAAAAAATGCATTGACTATTTTTTCATATAATCTGACCTAATTTTTGTTTAGGGCTTTTTGTTTAGGGTTTTGAAAAAATGATACCAGTCATGATTACATCAGGTAACTTCAAATAAAAAACGAACCACCCTGAGTTTTGTTGATACATAGAAAATTGAGGTCACATTCATAAAAAAATTTCTCAAGAGAAGTTTTTGAATGACAAATATATGTTGATGATAACAAAATCATTGGGGTTGACACCTCATTCAGATTTATATCCACTGATTAGAATATGGAAAGATTAATCTCCACATGAATAGATCAGTCTCACCTTCCTCATAAACAGTTGTAGCTACACTATAATATATCTTAAAATTGGCTGCAAGAAGGAATCACTTCTTCTGGGTGAACTTGAAAAATGTTATTGATTTAGTGGTGGTCAGGCACTAAACTCAATTTATTTTTTCTTGAGGGTTGGCCAATTTTTATGGATTGTAGGCACTCCATATCAGCATCTGCAAAAAATATATTGCCACACAAACCATTTTCTGAATACTAGCAAAAATAATAAATTATTCTACATGCTTTTGCGTTGTCTCAAGGTCAGTACAGTACAAGAAGCGTCTGGCCACGCCTGGCGTCATGTGAATTCAATAATGGACTGGCCCAAATCAAAAACTTTTGAATTTTGTAGCCTTCGATGTAGGTAGGTATTCAGACTATTCAGAGGGATAGGTTTTATTACATAAAATATGAGACAACAGCCTGATCGGCTCACAACAGCCCCAACAAAAAAAACTTAGGTTAGGTGTGTCTTTTATGGTTATGGAAATCATTGTCATCAAATGAGAATTCTTTTCATAACGATCCAATTCAACCAAACAGAAGTAGTCAGTACGTACCTAGTACTAGTTTTCTTTGATTCAACGACGGAATTAAGCCAGAAAATGCCTATGAATGCGAGTTACGGTAATTGTTCACACCGAGGTTCACACATAGGTATCATTTTCAATTATACTATAAGCTAGCCAAAGTTTGTGTAGCTTACCTGATACTATTTAGACGAATTATTGCTCACACTAGCACCAAAAATTATACAAATAACCGTCCAACGCTGCGTTGTTGTGATCAAAATACAAGAACCATGGACGACCGCGCATCTGAGATGCTTTTGCTTTGCATTGTATCAAGGTCAGTACAAGAAGCGTCTGGCTACGTCTGGCGTCATGTGAATTCAATAATGGACTGGACCAAGCGGGCTCGGGCTCATGTCATCTAACGGGTATAGATATGATGGCGGGAACTTTAAATATGAGAATTATATGAGAATTTTCTACACTACAATGGGGGATATATCATTTTGTGAAGAGGGTAACAGCGAATTCGATTGGAAATAACGTAGGGAATTCCCTATGCATTCCGTATATTTATCTAATTCCTTTTCGATATGTAGTGAAAAGAAAATGTACCTATACACTCTAGAGTCTGGAGTGCGTACTAGTTTCTTGAATTGATTTCTCTATTAGTATTCACTTTATTGTTTTGTCTTGCCATTTCTTGAATGAAATAGGTTTAATTATTTTTATCGGACGCATCAACGTTATAAAGACGTAATAAAGACGTAATAAAGACGTAATAAAGACGTTTTATAGACACATCTGAAATATGTAAAAAACCCAACGTTCAATTGACGCTGAGTATTGGTCATCAAATTATTCAGGGTATTTTTCTACGAGAAGTCATCACGATGTAGACGTCAAATACACCTTGATCGACCATCACTGTGCTGCCTGGGTGGTAGCTTTAAGTATCAAGACTTATATTATTATAAGTGGTAGACTAATCTTGGAAATATCAAGAACACTTTCGTAGCGACTATGTATTTCACATAAACCTACAAGTTGAGTTGAGAAAAAAAGTTCTGAAGCAACGAAATCTGCAAAATATACTATCTGATTTCTCGAATTTCATATACCTATTACATAAGTTAGTTATGGATTGATGCACTTGAAATCGCCTGAAACTAATTGATCCCCAACTATATAGTCACCATATAAGTTATTATGTATATTTCAGTTCACCTAGTAAACGTATCGAGTGTGTTGCTCGTGAATTATAGCCATAGATGTCTAACGAATGGTATTCACAAAAAATAATCGTCTTTTGGAATATTGAGTATTCGAACAATCTAATAATTACATATATTTACGTATACGATTTCAATCGATCTTTAATTTCACCATCATATCAGAAATATATGAATGATGAAAAAATTATGATTGAAACTTTCATTCAAGAACTTGACATAAGTTTGATGTTATATTAGTATATATTTAGTCATGGATATGATCGACTTCTGAATGCTGACCTCGCTTTTCCAATTCCCAATACCGCTAGTTAGAGACCAACTACCAAAAGTCAAAACTTGTGCGAGGTGAAGGAGAGCGGAACCCTACAGCTTATAGTGCATTCCAAACCACTTCTAAGGCGTCGGTCGAACATTTCGATCAAGACATAAGTTTGAAGTCATATGACAAATGACTGGACTGTGTTGAACATAATATTGGCATATATTCAGTCATGGATGTGATCGACTTTCGGCGTCTAACGCGGTATAGAAAAAACATATTTTTTCAATCATCAAATTGATCATCTTTGAAAAAAGATGTTGGCAATATTGTCTAAACAATGTAATGATTCGATATTTTGCCAGTGATTACTGGAACGTTTTCTTGATGATATTCGATAAAACATCGAAAATATACGTTTTCAATCGATCTTCAATATTAACATCATATAACGGATGTTTCCTATATTACGTATGTACATCACTTTTCTCGAAACGAATGTTTCATCACTCATCGAGTATAAGTTTATTTCACCTAATTTATTATTTATGATCAAAGAATCGTAATCGAAGATTTTTATCTTGAAATTGACATAAGTTTGATGCTAGTTGATGTCATATGGCGAACGTCTGGAGTGTGTTGATCGTTAATTGGCATATATTCAGTCTCGAATATGATCGACTTTCAACGTTTAACGCGGTATACAAAAATACATATATTTTCAATTTCTAAATTGGTCTTCTTTGAAAATTCATCCTTGCAATATCATCTAAACTATTCAATTGATACGATATTATGTTGCCCATAATTTCTGGAAAGTTTTTGATAATATTCGATAAAATATCGGAAAATTCAATTGATCTTCAATATTATCATCATGTGAGGGATGTATTCATGATTGAAGAATCGTGATCGAAGATTCCAATCAAGAACTCGACATAACCTGATGTCATATTATGGCAAATGTCTGGAGTGTGTTGATCATTAATTGGCATATATTCAGTCATGGATATGATCGACTTTCGACGTCTAACGCGGTATGAAGATGAACATCATTTTTCAATCCTCAAATTGATCGTCTTCAAAAAAACATGTTTGCAATGTCATATAAACGATGTAATGATTCGATATCTTGCCTTCAATTTCTCGAAACATTTTCTTGATGATATTCCGATAAAATATCGAAAATATACGTATTCATTCGATCTTTAATATTATCATCATATAAGGGATGTATTCATGATCAAAGAATCGTGATCGAAGATTTCAATCAAGAACTCGACATAACCTAATGTCATATTATGGCAAACGTCTGTAGTGGGTTGATCATAATTTAGCATATATTCAGTCATGGATATGATCGTTTTTCGACGTCAAACGCGGTATAGAAAAAACATCATTTTTCAATCCTTAAATTGATCGTCGTCAAACAAACATTTTTGCAATATCATCTGAACAATGTAATGATTCGATATCCTGCCCGTAATTTCTGGAATTTTTTCTTGATGATTATTCGATAAAATATCGAAAATATACGTATTCATTCGATCTTTAATATTATCATCATATAAGGGATGTATTCATGATCAAAGAATCGTGATCGAAGATTTCAATCAAGAACTTGACATAAGTTTGATGTCATATGGCAAACGCCTGGAGTGTGTTGATCATAAATTGGTATATATTCAGTCATGGATATGATCGTTTCTCGACGTCAAACGCGGTATAGAAAAAACATCATTTTTCAATCCTTAAATTGATCGTCGTCAAACAAACATTTTTGCAATATCATCTGAACAATGTAATGATTCGATATCCTGCCCGTAATTTCTGGAATTTTTTCTTAATGATATTCGATAAAATATCGAAAATATACGTATTCATTCGATCTTCAATATTATCATCATATAAGGGATGTATTCATGATCAAAGAATCGTGATCGAAGATTTCATTCAAGAACTTGACATAAGTTTGATGTCATATGGCAAACGTCTGGAGTGTGTTGATCATAAATTGGTATATGTTCAGTCATGGACATGATAGTTTTTCGACGTCAAACGCGGTATAGAATAAACATTATTTTTCAATCCTTAAATTGATCGTCTTAAAAAAAAATATTTGCAATATCATCTAAACAATGTAATGATTCGATATCCTGCCCGTAATTTCTGGAATTTTTTCTCGATGATATAAAATAAAATATCGAAAATGAACGTATTCATTCGATCTTCAAAATTATCATCATATAAGGGATGTATTCATGATCAAAGAATCGTGATCGAAGATTTCAATCAAGAACTTGACATAAGTTTGATGTCATATGGCAAACGTCTGGAGTGTGTTGATCATAAATTGGTATATATTCAGTCATGGATATGATCGTTTCTCGACGTCAAACACGGTATAGAAAAAACATCATTTTTCAATCCTCAAATTGATCGTCGTCAAACAAACATTTTTGCAATATCATCTGAACAATGTAATGATTCGATATTTTGCCCGTAATTTCTGTAACGTTTTCTTAATGATATTCGATAAAATATCGAAAATATACGTTTTCAATCGATCTTCAATATTATCATCATATAATTGATGTATTCATGATCAAAGAATCGTGATCGAAGATTTTAATCAAGAACTTGACATAAGTTTGATGTCATATGGCAAACCTCTGGAGTATGATGATCGTATATTGGCATACATTTAGTCTCGGATGTGATCGATTTCTAACGTACGTTTATATGTACTTCATTAAACGTCGTTCATGATACGTTTCACAAAAACCATCATATGACTGAAATGTGTGAACACAAATGTTTACCGGGAAACGAATTTTCGTATAAAAAATTGACATCAACTGTATTTTCGTACAGCGAAACCCGAGGCGAAACCCATTGGTAAAGTTACTGCTCAATCAGTGTATTTCTCTCTCTCTCTCTATTTCTTTATATAATACATGTCGAAAAGAAGGATAAATATACACTCTCTGGAGTTTGGAGTTGTGATTTCGATTCAATGATTTTTCAATTCAATTATAGGTGTTTGATTCATCGTCATAACAGTTAACTTGACTTAATCTTGACAAGTAGTCGGTGTTGTAAAAAGTTTATTCAGTATAATATAGGAAAAGCGCCACCCTTCAACTCTTGATTCGTGTATCAATAGATCTTTCATTTTCACGTACACAGTACAAAAGTATCATTGACATTTTTTGTTATGACGGCTTGCAAGCGTCAGAAGAAGTATCTATTTGCCAATAATAGCGATAGTGATATATCGATAATTTCGAAGTTATCGATAATATAGATAATTCGATATTATCGATTAATTTTGATTAAGCCTAGGAATATCATAGTATTCTGGAACTAATAAGTATTTATTCACACTTCACTCCAATGATCTGAAGACATTCCATTCAAATTAATTTTCGGTTGAAAGAGGTCCAAGCCAAAGTTCAGTATTTGGAACCACGGGAATATAAACACAGCTTTGCATTTCCTCGTATTCCATCTTGATGACATTAATAATTCGCGAAAAAACCATGCTCCTAAGGTCAAACGTCAAATTCAAATTTATTCAAAAATTATAATAATAATTGTGATACTAATACTAATAAATACTACTAATAAATAGAGATAGGAATTATGATATTGAATAAATACATTAGTATGATAGCTAGTTGATGTTAAATTATTAGTCGAGTAAATGTATATGATCACTATTTATATGAATAAAGTGCATTTATTAACAAAGTGTCACTTTAATTTCATTTGGTGCAAGAATTGTAACAAACATTCGGTTTGCATAGCGATGTTTCACAAAATTTTTAATTGTAGATTTATAATAGAAGATGCAGTTACTAAGATAGTATAAGCAGCGGACATTCAGAATCGATTCATTATAGAGAGAATGTATGGAATATAGTCGATTTTTGAATGATATAATTCTTAGTATATAATTTTGTACTACAATTAGTTGTGTTAATGCATTGTCATAGACTATGATTCCATAGTTTTAGGATTCCATAGTTTAGGAGTGATTCTACTAGGGACTTGTAAATTTGCAAAAGAAGTTTTTTTGGTGAGATTTTTAGTATTACATAAAATTTATGAATTAATCTTCTTAGTTTGTTAGTTAAGTCTTTGATATGATTTGTCCAAATGTCGAACTCATTCTCAACAGAGATTATTTCTGAACATATGGTGTGGAATAAGGAGAAATCATTAAATGAGATCATCTTTCATTCTACAAGACAATTCACAAGAGACATTTATCTCAACTTCTTACAGAATTTTCCACCAGGTCTTTCGAATAATATTTTCATGAGGGATTTGTTTTCCCAACATAATAAATGCAGCTTCACCACCACACTTTTCCCTGTTGTCTGAATGATGCTTTTTCAAATCGCTGAATTAAACAAGGAGGACTATAATGGCATGGCCTAGCTCTTCGGTTCTCAAATCCACTTGAATATCATTAAATAGTCAGTTATATAAATACTGTATAACGAAGAAACAAACACAGAAAAATAGCTCGATGAAATCATGACAATACCAAAATATAAGCTGAATTCGTACCTCAATTCGTACTACACCTATTAGGTTATAAACCTGTTTTATGAACAGATGGGGCATTGTCGATCTAAAAATGAACACCTAGTAGAAGGTATAATATTGTCTGTTCACTGGAAAAAATTACGTCAATTTCTTCGTACGACAGAGACATCTTCTCATAATAACAGTGAACTATTTTGAACTTGAGATGTCATACTTGGTATAATATAACGTTTTTATTTACGTTTTGAATTACGCGCTCCTTTTAGCACAGCGAAGCTTCTGTTTCAAGCACATGATATCGATATCATTGATTAATTGATCAAAAAGTCAGGAAATAGAAAAAAAGCATCGTCAGTCAGTGTCAGTGATGTTACTGTGAAAAATGTGTAATGTCACGTAGTAGAGGGTGTTCAAGTATTCAAAATTGAGAAACTAAAAATGCGAGGCAAGTGAAAGTATCGGCATATTGATTGTACGATAGTTGAAACAATTTTAAGAAGGGGTTAACCTTTACAAACATGTCAGAGTATATTTGCGGTGTAAAGGGGGAAGTAAAAATCTCGAGCGAAAGGGGCGGAGACCAATGTCGAACAAAAAACGCTAAGCGCTGTTGGCGTCTCACTCCAACTCAGTGTCGCGTAAATTCGTAGTAAATAGTCTTGCCCTGGTCGAGTGGTCGCTCGGAATCTGTGGCTCGGGATGGCTCGGGTCTGCGGCCGTCGGCCGGCCGTTACAATTCTCAGAATAGGCCTCCGGCTTTTCATCACTCATCAGTATATTTTGAACTTACTGTGTCTATGAGGATAATTTGATATGATATGGGAAATATAAAAAAACTTGTCGAAACAGATGAAACCCTTTCGAATATCAAAAACAGTAACACAGAAACGTCTACACGAGCTAAATTGAAACTTATAAATACACAAATTAGAAAATGTCTCTCGGTCGTGGGAGAAATGGGACTTTCGATTGGACAAAAGAGAAAATTTCAAGCAAAAATTGGTGAGCTAAAACGGGTTAGATTTCTCATTCCAAAAATAAATCGGGGGCATGTAGGTTCAGGATTGATACCCTCTGTTCGGTGGCTATATGTAGAATCAATTTGCAACTCGAGAACTCAGACAGGGCTCGTTATCAATTTGAATCACGATGAAATTGAATGCTTTCTCATTGATGCATCGTATGATGAATATGGACACAGAATAAAAAATGCTGTTTATGGAGAAACTATACTGAACATTTTTATACACAACAAAATATATCGAAATATTCTTCTTCGATAGGTATGAATGAATGACATTTTTCAAGGTATTCAGTATATATCTTTACTGAACTTGAAAACTCGAAAACTCACATGATATATTTGAAAACAAAATTTACAAATAACATCCTATTTGTCTCTTATATTTTGACCCTTACCTACAGCATCAAGTATACGAGGTGGAAAAAACATTGAATATAAAAGTTGTAGGGTTTCATCGGTCCTATATTTTATCACTTCCAAAACGAACAAATGCGAATCGCAATTTTTTTTTTCAAATGGATCACCCCCAGTCATAGGTTTATAGTCAGAAGTCCACTTGTTTGTTTTATCTTCTGGTTTCCATGGTATATTGTATCCATATGCAAGGAAAGGATCAAATCAAAATTTCATTGGAAATTTTTATTCAATATTGGAATTGAAATAAGTGGAAAGCGGCTTGAGGAAAAAAAAAAGTATTTCATTCTGGTTGAAAAAAAACTGTATTTTTTTCAATTTTGCGATTCGCATTTGTTTGTTTTGGATGTGCCAAAAGATAGTACCGATGAAACAGCCCGAAGGTAGTACAGAAATATCTCTTATTTCCATATTACTCTCGTATCTACTGGTCAACTATTTCAGGCAGCAAATATTTCATGTAAAAATCTACTAATTTTGATTCCATCTTATCTTGCCAAAATCTATCATTACGATGAATTTTTTTAATTTTTATTCCTTTATTTGTCCATACCGCGAAATAACCTGCATGAAATTTCGAAAAAAAAAAGTCGATGGCGACCCTCGAATGACGAAACGTCGTATTAAAAATTCTATACTGCTAAGTTATAGAGCATGAAATACAGTTTCAAGAAAATGTCTGCTCTTTTCGTATCTATTAAAATAAAGCCAATAAAAAATTAAAATCTAAAATCTAAAATTTGTATTTCTTTGCGGCTTATTGTTGCGCACATGAATACACAACTTTTTCTTGATTCAACCGATCCTGTATCTCTAACCGTTATCGAATTCCCAATGTAGGGCCGCGAATATGGGACACCCTGTACATCGATTCCAATTATTTCTTATAAAAACATTCGAAAATATTTACGTACCTTATCAATCTCAATATCTTTTTTTCGACTGACAATTTCCTCACAGAAAGTCTTTTACGATGTTTATCGCCTGTTCGATAATTTGAACTCGACATGCTTGATCACAATAATAATACTAGTTCACAAACTAACAATAGTGTCACCATCTGAATGCAATCGCAAACTATGATACATGCATATCTGGACGGTCCTTTGATGTGCACATAGCGCCTGCCGCCGCCGTTCGCAATAAATGTTTACGTTTTCTAATCACCTAATTAGTCTTATTCGAGAATGCAATGAATCCTTTTCGCAACTTCCATTGATATCATCACATGTGCTAAAATTATTGGAATAGCTTCAGTGCTATTTTTGGTTTTTATGAATGAAAATACGATTCATTCATAAATTCATAGTATCCATGTAAAAGTGCTTATTTGGTGCGAGGGCGCTCGAATCAGTCATGAAAAATGCTCCGTAATTGAGTCTGCAGGGGTTCAGCAAAAATCATTTTTGAGCTAGTAATTATTGATGGATCGCGATAATTTTTTTTTTCAATAGGGACAATTGTATGATTGAGGCATCTCTCGGAGTACTTTTTCGAAATACGATATATCTTGTGAGATAAAAAATAGTGAATATGGGAGAAATTTCGCAACTTTTTTACTAGTTTTTTTTCAAAAAATCAAAAAAGTACTACGAGAGATGCCTAGATCCAACCTTCCTCAAGCAGAAAGTGAAAAAAAAATTCGATTTTTTTCAGCGAGGTCCGAGTAATATGATTTTTGCCATTCCTTGTTTCACAAAGTTTTACCATCAATCCCAAATAAGGTTAACCCCCTCTTAATAACTTACGTTGAGTTGTATATTTGCTCCACGCATATTTCATACCCACTGAAAAAGCACACAAAACTAAGTCCTTCTTCAATTTAAGACACCACACACACTTATATTTACTTGTATTCAACAATTTTCAGCAGAATCAACTAGTATATTCGAAAAAATTCAAAAAACTTCACCAAATCCATCGAGAACTGAGCATAACGGCAACTGAACTTTGCGACAGTGTCAAGATGACAGATCAAAGTCTCGTCATGGTCTCGTGTTGTCGAAGAACGATACATGTTTTGAAAACTATTAAATATTTTCGCTAAAATGTATTGAAAATAAGTGAATGTAAGCGTGTGTGGTGTTTTAGTTGAAAGAAGAATGAATTTCGTGTTTTTAGTAGAAGAAATACGAGAGGGGGTTAACCTTATTTGGGATTGATGGTAAAACTTTGTGAAACAAGGAATGGCAAAAATCATATTACTCGGACCTCGCTGAAAAAAATCGATTTTTTTTTCACTTTCTGCTTGAGGAAGGTTGGATCTAGGCATCTCTCGTAGTACTTTTTTGATTTTTTGAAAAAAAACTAGTAAAAAAGTTGCGAAATTTCTCCCATATTCACTATTTTTTATCTCACAAGATATATCGTATTTCGAAAAAGTACTCCGAGAGATGCCTCAATCATACAATTGTCTCTATTGAAAAAAAAAATTATCGCGATCCATCAATAATTACTAGCTCAAAAATGATTTTTGCTGAACCCCTGCAGACTCAATTACGGAGCATTTTTCATGACTGATTCGAGCGCCCTCGCACCAAATAAGCACTTTTACATGGATACTATGAATTTATGAATGAATCGTATTTTCATTCATGAAAACCAAAAATAGCACTGAAGCTATTCCAATAATTTTAGCACATGTGATGATATCAATGGAAGTTGCGAAAAGGATTCATTGCATTCTCGAATAAGACTAATTAGGTGAAAGAAAACGTAAACATTTTTTGCGAACGGCGGCGGCAGGCGCTATGTGCACATCAAAGGACCGTCCAGATATGCATGTATCATAGTTTGCGATTGCATTCAGATGGTGACACTATTGTTAGTTTGTGAACTAGTATTATTATTGTGATCAAGCATGTCGAGTTCAAATTATCGAACAGGCGATAAACATCGTAAAAGACTTTCTGTGAGGAAATTGTCAGTCGAAAAAAAGATATTGAGATTGATAAGGTACGTAAATATTTTCGAATGTTTTTATAAGAAATAATTGGAATCGATGTACAGGGTGTCCCATATTCGAAGCCCTACATTGGGAATTCGATAACGGTTAGAGATACAGGATCGGTTGAATCAAGAAAAAGTTGTGTATTCATGTGCGCAACAATGAGCCGCAAAGAAATACAAATTTTAGATTTTAGATTTTAATTTTTTATTGGCTTTATTTTAAAAGATACGAAAAGAGCAGACATTTTCTTGAAACTGTATTTCATGCTCTATAACTTAGCAGTATAGAATTTTTAATACGACGTTTCGTCATTCGAGGGTCGCCATCGACTTTTTTTTTTTCGAAATTTCATGCAGGTTATTTCGCGGTATGGACAAATAAAGGAATAAAAATTAAAAAAATTCATCGTAATGATAGATTTTGGCAAGATAAGATGGAATCAAAATTAGTAGATTTTTACATGAAATATTTGCTGCCTGAAATAGTTGACCAGTAGATACGAGAGTAATATGGAAATAAGAGATATTTCTGTACTACCTTCGGGCTGTTTCATCGGTACTATCTTTTGGCACATCCAAAACAAACAAATGCGAATCGCAAAATTGAAAAAAATACAGTTTTTTTTCAACCAGAATGAAATACTTTTTTTTTCCTCAAGCCGCTTTCCACTTATTTCAATTCCAATATTGAATGAAAATTTCCAGTGAAATTTTGATTTGATCCTTTCCTTGCATATGGATACAATATACCATGGAAACCAGAAGATAAAACAAACAAGTGGACTTCTGACTATAAACCTATGACCGGGGGTGATCCATTTGAAAAAAAAAATTGCGATTCGCATTTGTTCGTTTTGGAAGTGATAAAATATAGGACCGATGAAACCCTACAACTTTTATATTCAATGTTTTTTCCACCTCGTATACTTGATGCTGTAGGTAAGGGTCAAAATATAAGAGACAAATAGGATGTTATTTGTAAATTTTGTTTTCAAATATATCATGTGAGTTTTCGAGTTTTCAAGTTCAGTAAAGATATATACTGAATACCTTGAAAAATGTCATTCATTCATACCTATCGAAGAAGAATATTTTGATATATTTTGTTGTGTATAAAAATGTTCAGTATAGTTTCTCCATAAACAGCATTTTTTATTCTGTGTCCATATTCATCATACGATGCATCAATGAGAAAGCATTCAATTTCATCGTGATTCAAATTGATAACGAGCCCTGTCTGAATTCTCGAGTTGCAAATTGATTCTACATTTAGCCACCGAACAGAGGGTATCAATCCTGAACCTACATGCCCCCGATTTATTTTTGGAATGAGAAATCTAACCCGTTTTAGCTCACCAATTTTTGCTTGAAATTTTCTCTTTTGTCCAATCGAAAGTCCCATTTCTCCCACGACCGAGAGACATTTTCTAATTTGTGTATTTATAAGTTTCAATTTAGCTCGTGTAGACGTTTTTGTGTTACTGTTTTTGATATTCGAAAGGGTTTCATCTGTTTCGACAAGTTTTTTTATATTTCCCATATCATATCAAATTATCCTCATAGACACAGTAAGTTCAAAATATACTGATGAGTGATGAAAAGCCGGAGGCCTATTCTGAGAATTGTAACGGCCGGCCGACGGCCGCAGACCCGAGCCATCCCGAGCCACAGATTCCGAGCGACCACTCGACCAGGGCAAGACTATTTACACGTATTTACTACGAATTTACGCGACACTGAGTTGGAGTGAGACGCCAACAGCGCTTAGCGTTTTTTGTTCGACATTGGTCTCCGCCCCTTTCGCTCGAGATTTTTACTTCCCCCTTTACACCGCAAATATACTCTGACATGTTTGTAAAGGTTAACCCCTTCTTAAGACTGTTGTTCTGGAGGCCAAAGTAATGCCAAAATACGTGAGTACCTCCAAAAATTGTCCTTGGAATGCCTTATTATTGTTCCTAAAAAATGGTATTGGACCTATTTGAGTAAAAATATGTCAGATTATGATAGATATATGATACGTGCTGAAGTTAGAAAAAAACGAGAAGAACATAACTTAAACCTGAAATTAGATCGCTGACGAAGAAAAACCTGAAACAAATGAGCATCGAACGACTTCTATAGAGTAGCGACCTCAACTTGGAAGACGTTTGGGCCTTGAGTGAACAGACAATATAGTTCCAGCCTACTAGGTTTCCATTTAGAACGACAATGGCTGGGGCATGAAGTATAGCTTTATCGCCTGGTTTCACGGACATAAAGTGGTACTTTAGCGCCTGGCAGGCGATGAAATCATTGGGCAAGCGCCTCAAGTGAATTTCAATCTCATATCGAGAAATCTATATTCCGATGGTTTCAATTGGTACGAAAGAATTGAAACACAGTGTTTTATATGAGAAACATACACATGAGCATTGAGAATACATAAATCACCATTATCTTACACTCAATATAGAGTACCGTATACATATTTACTATATATTGTAGTGTAACCATATTTACTATATATATATATATATATATATATTCATATATATACTAGGATTTATTTCAAAATCACCAAATTATCTGTGTTAACATACATTGACGGCTACTTGCCTATTTATTCCTATTTCGAAAAATGTTGCATGGTAACGTTGATTTCATCACTTCCTAATTTATTGTGTTTTCGATTTAATCTGAATATACAAGCCTCACTTTCGTTGAGCTTGAGAGGTTAAGAGGTATTTACCGAGGTATTTACAATAACATATCAAATATACTGGTCGTATATGTCGTATATGAATAAAATGTTTTATGTATTTCGGTCGTAACTTGCTGTTATGGACCCAGGTGTGAATTGCTATATTCCAAACTCGAAACCGTACTCCTCGCTCGTTTAAAAAACAACCATTTCAATACTCCTGATATACTTAATATACTATTTTACCTGTCTATCAATTCAATAACTTATTAGAACCCATAGTGGATCGGAGCGTATCCCACATAGAAAGGTAGATATAGATACTGGCAGATTATCAATAGGTGAATAAAATCAATATGCTTTTAGACACTAAGGGTTGTTTTTATAAACGAGTATGGGCTCCGCTTTAGCTAAACTTGGTTCAGTTGCTAGAGAACTAGTGATTTGATTGGCTATTCCATAGCAACCGAAGGAGGTTCAGCGTAAAAGGAGTTTAAACTCGTTTATAAAAACGGCCCTAAGAGTTCAACTGGGGTAAATTTGATGGCGAACCTGGTAGAATGGAAAAACTGTAAGTGTTTAGATGTATCTCTCATAGATCTTGCTTATTCCACTCGATTCAATTGAAACTCATGCAAGGATACATGTTAACTCGCATTTTAACTATTCATTCTCAAACAGACTGCATCAACACAGACAGTGAGTACGTGAAGCTCTAACGACTATTGAACATCAACTGATCAAGAACAGGAACAGGCAACGAACATATAATCATCCGACTTGGTTGTAACCAATCACAGATCAGGATTTGATTGATGACCTCATTAGGCTATTAAACTCACCCTTATGTTTGGAGGAAATGATGAAATCATATGACAAGATTCTTTATATCCTACCTAAACAGTTTGAATGACAGGGCGCCAAGTTTGAACACGAAGAACTCGACGAAGAACAAGAAGACGAATAGATTATGGAACGGACAAAAGGAAAATCAAATCTTATCCTTTTTTGAAATAAACAACAATAAAACGAATCAATAAATATACTATTACCTTTGCTAGTGCCGATTGTCGAAATTTATACCTACCACAAATTAAACACTTTATTAAGTATATGATAATTTCACAAAGTCACATACCAGAACAAAATGATGAACTGTTGTCGCCAGCCGTTTCCACATAGCGAACTATGTTTACAAAAACAGAGACAAAATACCTATACAATTTGATCTTTCCGCCAAGTGATGGGACTTTTATTTGTTGACAAAAACACTAACTCGCGACACAAAGTCTTCAAAATGTTTTTTATTTAACAACAAAATGTTTCTTATTCAACAACAAAAGTTTTTATTTTGTCGAAATCGACACAGTTGCTGTTTTGTTGCGGTTTTGTTGTAAACTTTGATAATACCGTCACTAGAACGAATTCGCGCGTCTATGTGAAACAATAGAGCGATTCCGAGCAACCATACCAGAAGGACACATGCTGGACACCCTTTCATTGTCAAGTTCGAGACCTGCCGTACCCCACTCTATAAAAAGTCATTTCTCTAGCAGCGGACGGCGGCAAAGTGTCATTCTCAACTCCAATTCTTATTACGGACCTGTATTATTTTATGAATTTAAATAGTCATCTTACCGAATCGAGAAATGTATCTCACCTGGCCTGTTTTTTACACTTCTGATGCTCATAAATTCTATTATCATCAAGGTCTGAATATTGAACTTTTTTCTGTTAACTTTTGAAACAATCATTGTTTACTATAATGGCCATCTTTCATATATCCTCCTATCATTTACCTTGTACGAGATGTCAATATTCGTACGACATAAAAAATACGGACTGTATAATAGTGTTATCAAGGAAAGTTTTTTCTGACAATTACCTCAAAATTATCAAGACGCAAGATTGTTACGAACTGTGCATCCAAGAACACCGGAAGTCATTATCTCGGCGGCTCGTGTCTAGGCTGTGATTTATGACCTCGCGATAACATCGGTCACCGACGTATCAATTAGAGAACAATAGCGGATGACTCATAACCGTCGCAGATTCTCGAAAATGAACGGTATTTAAAGATTTTGCTAGAATTAGTATTTTGTCTATATAAAAGGAGCGCAGTGGCGCGTACAGTCAGTTTTAGTTTGGAAAGAGTTTAGTTCAGAAGGAAAGCTAGTATTGTGAACATTTATATTTGTTAATTGAATATCGTTGTGATTCAACTGATTGTTAATTGAGTTGTATTCCGAGTGTTTAGTGGACTAAATTGTTCAGTTTTGTACCGAGTGTTTTAAATTCACGAACCCAAGTACATATATCGTAACAATACTATAGAGGTGTGTCATTTGACGAAAGCAAGTTTAATGAATCGTGGTGGATTATCAAACTAATCTGAAGATAAATCATTCCCAGCTGCCCAAAACATAATATTGCTGCTGAAATAAGAATGTTAATTGATTGGTGCTACACTCAAGGATGAGGTAGACGAATATTACGACAAGATTATACATACGAAAGTATGTAAACAGCTAAATATCTTGAATATGGTTTATCCTATCTTCATGAAATTTTGTATACCTACACAAATATGTGAACTCCATCATATTAACCAACGTCAAATAATAAATGTCTGTTTGAATAAGTGAGGGACCTTTTTCATCCCAAAAGTCAGAGCACACTAACAACATCGTGATGGCTGTTGGGATATTGTTCCTGATATCACTGTTTACATAAAAAATGACTTATTTTCTTATACTTCTGCAGAATAGTCCTCTCAAGAGTTTCAATACTTCATGTAGGTACACGTGTAGGTACACTATGGGTGTACCAATAAGGTCGTCAAGGTACAATATCATAAAAACCATAAACCCTATGGCTTCCAAAAAAACATGCAGGGTGGAGAAAACGATACCGATAGCTTATGATAAAATCCGAACCTGTTCTAGGCTAGTATAATGGTTTCCAATAGGATTTTGAATGGGATATATTTTTTTATTAATTCGACATACATATTTATTGATGCTGCGATTTTTCTTGTATATCGCTACTTCTATGAAATTGGAAACTTTTCAGTGTTGAGGAAAACGATACTATCAGTTATACAATCAGGCTCAAACGTGCACGCATGAACGTCCACAAAACGTCCGAACAAAGTTGGGTCATTTGGATCCAAAATGGACGTCCACCACTAACTGGGAACTAATTTTGGTCCCTATACAACCCCCCTAAAAATAACAAACTGATAAGCACATTCATATTGATTTGTATCCAAAACGACCAAAAAATAATATACAATTGATTACAATTTCAAGAGATGATATCGGTCTCCCAAATAACGCGTTCACAATACTGAGTATCAAATGAATCAGAAAATTATAATGATATGAGGTTATTAGAGTTTTGGTCAATAGTTTGTTGATATATCGGATTGAAGGGATATTATATATGTCGTTGACACCTACAAACCTTGCCACAGGAAAATGATCAAAACTTCGATATTCTTACAGTGTTCTTTTACAATTTTGTCAATCACATGTATATCCAAAAATGTCACTAGTAGGCAATTAGTATGTTATCGATAATTGTATTTCAATCATGAGATATATACAACGAATGGGAACAGGAATGGCTCAGAATACAAGAAATAATGCTTCGAAGTACTGTGCGCGTATCGTACCTAATATATATACCTAATATATATATTTTGT
Source organism: Chrysomela aeneicollis (assembly GCA_029955515.1). NCBI lineage: Eukaryota > Metazoa > Arthropoda > Insecta > Coleoptera > Chrysomelidae > Chrysomela > Chrysomela aeneicollis. The sequence continues at coordinate 2,523,284 of JARUHQ010000018.1, read as the reverse complement.
GTATCCGCAGAATGCTCATTTCAGATACTCTTCATACACCAAATTGAGTGTAGATAGCAGTACCCACACGTATTTGTTATGTAACTTTCAAAGTGTAATTTATGGCATAGTTGTTGCCCCAGTATTATTTTTCAGACAGAGTTGTGTTTACTGGCTAACTTTCATTATTGTTCGAACCATATTTTATTTGTATCAAGCATTGTTCGAAATAATTGACAGATACCTTATGTTTCACTCAGAATCAACACTGATGGGAATAAGATACATATTCAATTTCAGAATATAAAACACTAAGTACATTCATTACATGTATATACTTCCATTCAAACAACAATTATGTTTACACATACATGCCTACTTGAGGAATTTTTAGTGAATTGTTACTTATACAAGGTCACCAAGGTATCGAAACAGCTGATCGATAGAAATCAGGTCGTGTGACATAATGCAATTATTGTTGTTGTAATGATTGGTTAAACACCATTGTGTCTGTCCTTCTTTCCACTTGATTAGTTCAATCACATGTCGACAGCAAAAAGAATAATGCACAATGTTTGGGTTAAGGTATTCATTGTTTCTTCAACATAGGCTTCTTTTATTACAAACATCTGCATGAGTGACTTCAGAAAGAAAGCTTGTTGAAGATTTCCATTGGAATGAGGACAGGGCCGTCCTAGGATATTTGAATTTAGTGCCAATTGAATATATTTCCTTGTTGCAAAAAATACTGTAGTTGGTTTCATTATCGTTCCTTATGTTTTTCAGGGTGCTGAAGCCGTATCTCGAGTTATCCAGCGAAATTCCCCTGTGCAAGCTCAGCAGTAAGTTTAAAAGTTTCCAATATCTAATATACTTATACTTATTTTCCAAGAAATAAAATCATAATTCTGGAATTTATCGGCTTCTATTCAGTTATAGAACGACGCGAGTATTTCTTTTCAAACCGAATAACAAAAAATATAAATTTCAATATGCCTTATATTGAATTTGCCTGTAAAATTTGATAAATTCAATCAAATTTGTGTCCATGATTTCATACTCCATTCTAATCATGTATAAGTCACGTAGGCAAGCAAATCTCCTGCTGATCTACATTTTAGGACGTTCGCGATTTTAGATCTCTCCAGATATTGGATGAGATAAATGTTTTTTCACATTTTTCACCCGGATATATTAGTATGAATAAAATATGTATGAATTGTTTTCTTCTGGGCATGTTTATTAAATCTAAACATTTCTCTTGTACGAACTTTTGAATAACATATCAATCTCAAGTTTACATAATAAATATTGAAGAACCAACACCAAAACTCAACACCTGCTGAGGCAGAATAGGCAGTAAACCAAGAATGAAACCAATCTAAACGGGTCAAGCCGAATATTCTCAGGATATGCCTAAATAGTAGACTTTTTATAGTATTTCATCACGTGGAGAAAATATTGCAAAATTTCATGGGCAACATTCGACCTCGGTGTGTAGAACAAAACAGTTACGTGAGATTATCATTGAGAAATTCCGCTTCTCAATAGCGCATCTTTTACCTGAATTTTATCGGAGATTTTTCCCAATAGTGACTTTACAAGAGCTTGTTCATCGAATGAATTACTACTTTATAATTAGTGATTTTCATAAACTGTTGGTGATTGGTGATTTTTTTTCTGTTATCAACAAGGATGTGTTATTAGCATACATAACGAAATCATCGTTATGGAAGTCATTGACAAGATTGGACCCAAACTAGAACCCTGTGGTACACAAATGAAACAGGTTTTTGATGCTGACCTTTTTCCATTCCCTAGTACATAGTGGTTTCTGCTCGGGTTTCTGTCCTTCGAATAATTGTTGAACCATAATCGTGGACTTCTCATACATCCTGAAATAACGAAAGATTTCATTATCAACCATAATGCCTACCAAAACCTCTGGTCAGTTCTGAGAAAGTCGGCAAATTATTTTTTCCATCATCCAAATCAAATTCCCGTACTGATCGTTGAGGAACTTTGATATTCCATGCAAGTAAAATACGTATCATTTCCTGTCAGATAGGTGGAAGAATCGAGTATACTGGGTGTCCTAGTGTTCCAATGGTATATCTTATCCGATTCAGAAGTTGAACATTCGGAATTCCTACCAACCGAATGAGTACTAATTCGGAGACCTTTGAATTGAGCATAATGAATATTTGGAGTCCCTTCCAATTAGACTTTCTCATTTCAATAGCACCATGTATATTTTTCTTGAATTGTACTCAACATTGCCTTTACAATAATGTATTATTCATTGTATTTAGCATTTCAGACGATGGAGATAAGGTTACTTCAAATCACGAATTAAAAGACTTGTAGGCTACGATATTTTAAAGAAAATGAAACCTCATTCTTAGAACAGTCATGATTACTGTTACAACAGTAGGAAGGTACTGTTTCGATGATAATAGTAGTACAGCTTCTTCCAGTATATACAGTGCAGAAATGTATGCTATATGGCAATCTTCAAAATACGTAGATACAAAAAACTTGGATACTACAGTGATATGCTCTGACTCATTAGGTTCACTTCAATCAATTTAAGACAGGTTCATTTCAGATCCTTTGGTCAAAAATATTTGATATACACTCCATTGGTTATCGAGTAAAAACATCACTGTGATTTTGATGAGGCTGCGAATTCTGATAACATAGACAACACACATGAGATGAGACAAGTTGACATCAAAATGAATATGAAAAACAATATACTCACCCTTTGGCAAGAGAAATTGACCAACCGGAACACACATATGAGAAGGATCAAACACACAACGAAACCAATTAGGTATACATACCAGGGATATGAAAAGAAGATATCAAGTAGTTTTAACAAGATCAACAAGTGTGGATTCATGCAGCACCAAGTAACAATTATCAATCAAAAATTATAAATTAACAATTAGCAAATATAAGTTGAAATTATTGATTTACTATGATTGCATTCATGCAGATAAGTATCATTTATCAAGTAACAAGTAACAAGTAGAAGTTGACCAACTTTTATATTTTTAAATTAATTGAACCAGATTTTCTTCTAGTGCGCAGCTAGTGCGCAGGTGAACGCGGATTGGTCAGTCCAATAGTGGAAATTAACCTATCATTGTATATTTTTCGTTGTTTATTTCATTTTGCCTCAAATTGATGATGCTGTTTTGGTTGAGGGGACATCCTTGTATATGAAAAATACGCACCTTGGTCTTGCAAGACCATATGAGATTTTCAAACACCCCTTTTTCTTGTATCCACGTACCTATTTATGGGATTGACGGATCATCTCCTTTATTACTAGTGCCCTTAATAGCCTTTTAAATTTCACTTAAAATCATGAATTATAGAAAAAAATGATATATTTTGATTCCAGAAAGAAAAATGCTATCGCAACTGAACTTTTTCCTTTATAATTGTTGAATTAGGATGCATGAATACCACATTTTCAATACTTGATAATTGTTAATTGCTAATTCTTACTTGATAATTATTGTTACTTGGTGCTGAATGAATCTACACTGAGAATTGGACACACTCACCTGACATGACAACATCAACCTTTATGTCACCAATGTGGTGACTTAGTGACAGTTGAACACTTGCTTATGCAGTGTGTGGCATATGGAAGGCAACGTCAACAAGAACACATTTCTAATGATATCCGTTTATGCCCTTAAAACTCAAACCATATGAATGAAATATTAAAATTCCTGAAAAAAGTCGTCATTTATCATTAAATTCGAGAGGCTAATAACCAAGCAGTGGATGCTGCGAAAGATGATAAAAATAGTAGTACTGAATAAATTGATAATTCTAAAATAACTATTGAAGTGTGCGGAAACATTTGCATAAAAGATTGAAAAACGATGAATAAAAACTAAGAAATGTAGAACCTTTAGTGATGCAGTATAAGACTTTGAGAATTGTTACTTCTCATGAACCTACACAGAGAAAACGGATCTCTTTAATCAAATATATATCTTTCGATAAGAATAATAATCTCAGATTGACCAGAAAGTTTCTTTTTTCAACTGATCACGTTGTTTGCCTGTTTACATGAATTTTCTTGTAATGAATTTGGTTGAACTGAATCATCCGCACTCTTCACCTTAGAAAACATTGTGAGTAATGTCTTAAGATTATTTCTCTCAGCTCAAGAATATCGTTTTTTATGGAAATATGTTTTGATGACGGAAGCATGTACCACGTGACCTGCTCGACCAATAAGCATAATTTAGAATTAGCGCCCGAGGCGAAGATGCGCAGTCCGCGCACTGTCCGCAGAACCAGCTAGACAACGCCAACAATAACGCCGTTGGCCGCCATTAAGACTATCAAGAGATACATTGTGACAGATCACTGTGAAGTTTTCTTTGATGGTACTTGTGTTCCTATAGTTCAGAGTGCAGGCTCGCGAATTCTTTATAACTCGAGTTCTCAACAACATGGACGTAAAAGGTTTCCTGGAAGCAAACAATCTAGAACATATGTGGACATGGCGTCTTATTACTGGCACTGTTGGGTGTTAAGAATGATTTGTTTTGTGTTTTCAGGTCATGTTAATGTGCTTGAAGAGATAATTAATTGCTGTATCAATACTGCATCCCCCTCGGCATCCCCAGTTTGCGAAAAACTACAGTATTTTTCATTTTCAATTATCGGCATGCATAATTGCAATCCTTCAAAGGTCAATAAGAATAGATCAAAAGTGATTCCTCTTGAATCAAGAGGATCATTGTTCAGATGTGCTGAGAAATCAGCTTCATCCAAGAAAATTGTTTCACAACAACATTGAAATATCCTTGTCTCAAACAAACCACATTTTTCAATAAGAAAGTGTACATTCGACACACAACTTTTTGATCCCAAGTAGTCAAGAGGATTTTTTCGAAAAATCAAACTAATATTTGGTTGGACCTATTCAAGATTACCAATCTCTTGAGTTAATGCGGTTACAACTCGATTTAAGAGATCATTTTTTTCTGTGTATACATCGAGCTGAAATGAGTGTAGGAAGATCAACATCTCTCATTTAATCATCATATAGCACACTATCATGATATTGGAAATTAGCTCATATCACCATTGTTATCTGAAAGAAAAAGCACATCCGAAGCACATCACGTTTGAAATGGAAAAAATCGCACTGTTGCATTTATATGGATAAACATAATTAGGTTCATTGGTTAGTACTTACTGTCACCGCTTTCGTTACACCCCATTCCCATTCATTGGATTTTCTACCTCCTTTCGGATAATAAGGAGAATTCGTAAATCACTGTTATACGAATTGCTACCGGCGCCTATCGCACTAGTCCAGTGGAGAACCTCCATTAGAACTGAGAAGAGATTACCTTAGCCTTACATATGCAGCAAGCATATCAAAACACATTATCCAGCAGATTCGATATGATATACAAAGATGAAGATGATGAAGAAGATAGGTCAGATTTTTTCATCCATATAATTAACCTCTGAAATACGCTACTTTGCCCCCATTTAACCAACCCTCTAACTTTTACCGATATCGAAATCCCCATGCATAGACTCAAATTTGAATAGCCCTGTATATGTGTCAATGAGACATATAATCTACATTCACCTTCATTGAAATTAGTCAAGAACAAGCACCTACTACATGTCTGATGATTGTGATGGCAGTGGGTGACATCATCCACAACTTCCTACTAAGTTTGCAGAAGTTTGCACTTGTCACATTTGAGATAACGGACCAACTTATATTTCTCGGTTAATGCCAATAGGTGCTTACTGTATTTCTGGTTGCGTGAATATACCAACTTTAATCATCGATACATTTGCGTAGATATGTGGTATTAAATGAAATTCACATTTGAAATTGTCGAAAAGGTTTCGGAAAAAGACAGTAGAATAATTGAAACCAGCTTAAATTATTTAGATTGCTGATAACATCTTCGACATGACTTCTCGGGAAATGAAAATATTTATGTTCATAGGAAAAAGAGAGTGCAACTCGTTCGCGACATATGCCACTTTCCACACTTGTAACGTAATATACTATTTTCATTATTGCACATTATTCAACTTGGTACTTTCTTTGTATAACATTTATAACAAGTAATACATCGCTATGAAGATAATCTGGATAACATTTATGATAATAATAATAATAATACTAATAATATCGTTTATTATGCAAAAAAAGTACATTTTATACATAAAAGGAAAAGGGTCAGCCAAAGGCTATCTTTCACCCCTGCCAAAAATTATATAGTGTGTGTAAGAAAATAATGATAAATTTAAAATACTCACTTACTTTAAAAACAATGATGGAGAAAAAAAAAAGGAAAAAAAAATAATAATGAGAAAAAATTAATACAATCATAACAGGCTGAAGGACCTTGGTCGATGGCCTATTGGGTGACCCAATAAAGTATACTAATTATTATTATTAATACAATCATATTGGTGCCAATAACTATTAATATTCTCAATATTCTCTTGGTCAATTTAACGATTTCATAATAATACCATACATTGAATCTTAAATTAGTAGTAAGCAGTAATCAGCTGTGATTTCATTTCTTTCTTGAATTGATGGATATTACGATCTGAAAAGGATAAAATTTCAGATAACTAGGGGCAAAATAAGAAAAACATCCTACAAATTTAGAAGTACGGTGCCTAGGTATGTTGAATGAATTAATTCTCAAATTGACCAATTGATGTCAGAATGCCTGCTTGATGAACCATATAGATAACTAGGAGTTTTACTTTGGAGCAACTTGAACAAAAAAAATTTCATCAAGTATTGGACTATGTATCTTACATTCAGCTCCTTCATTTAAAAAAAAACTGTAGTTACGTTAAGCATTTTGTATGCATTGTAACTTCACCTTTTTATATTACGGCAAAAATTATATTACACCGAACATCAATACTCGATATGGGGGTAAATGAGAGTTTTAACTTGCCTGAGTTTAATTTATCCAGATAACTGATACTAGGCCAATGAAGCCATAACCAGTGATAACTCTGAAATAGTGAACCTAGTAGAGACAAGTGACATTCGCAGTGCGATTAAAAACTCCTTAGAATCAGCATGGCAAGAAAAATGGCACATTTCTACCACGAAACTTCACGAAGTGAATAGTTCAGTGAAACCCTGGCAATTTTTACCCAAAAACAGGAGGGACCAAGTACTTATTACTCGCCTACGCCTTGGTCACACACGCCTCACACATGATTACTTACTAAGTAACAGAACAGAACCAATATGTGAAGCTTGCAGCGTGAAGATCACTATCAAACATCTCTTCGTCGAATGCCCTCTACTCGCTCCACAAAGAAATTCTTGCAACATTTCAGGCCCACTAGATTCCATCCTAGGTCGGAAATGTATATTCAGTGACATCCTATCTTTTATTCTTACCATAAACATAATTAAAAAAATTTAATCCTAATAATAATTGTTAAACACTACACAATACAGCTCGCTAATAACCAAATAGGTTGATGCGATAGCATTAAATAAATAAAAAAAATGTATATAGTGATTTAAGTTTGAAGAATTATACTTTGAAAATCTTACGCCAAGATTCATGGCACTGTCTACCCAGTCAATGTCTGAGTTATTAAGAGTGAGCCTAAAGTTTCTTTCAGTTTCAACTGTTCGTCCTTGAGATCCTATGCATAAAGCGGATTGATTATCAGTTCATGATGCTTCGAGTATAGGAATTTATTATGCAAATCTGAGTTGATATTGGCTACACAACTTTCTGTATCAGTCTTATGGGAAGAGATTTGTATATCATCTGCGTATAGATGTACCTGACAATGTGATAAGGAAATGGGGTAATAAAAAATAAATATAGAAAGAGTTTTGAAAAATAAACAGGGTGCCATTTGAAATTAGGAAGTTAGAGTTGCTTCCAGTTTTTGTTTAGTTGAAATAAGAGGTCTTGAATGAGTAGCAGATAGTGAAAATAACAATTTTTCACCCTTGAAATTACTGAGAAATGCTATTGGAACAGTTATACTCTGGTACACCGAAATATTTTCACTGACCATCAACTTAATATATTTTGACTATTATATTAGGTATACCATACTCAGTGGTAGAAATGAGAAAGGGGTTTTTGTAGGTGATATGTTAGTTTTGTTAGCATACTTGCGACCTCTTCAGGCTCGGTAATCATCCTTTCATCAAATTTTCAGACTGTAAAATATTCCAATCAGTCAGAATATCTCAAAATGACGTCATCTCAGACGGTACATATACAGTGAGCACCAAATGTAATGGATAATCTTATCATCTACTACGATACACGTTGATTTAAAAATATTGGAATATACACTCGGTGACATGAAGAAAATACCCCCTTTCACTTCCTCTACGTTATTATAGATAATTTTATTAATTTTTTCATGACGTATGAACGGGATTAGAAAAATGTATATGACTGTATAGAAATAGGATTATCCCTCAAAATGGGGTATCAATTGGCCCCCTATTTCATTGATCAAATGAAAAGGTGGCTGTCACATTGAGGGGGGTTAAAAAAGGGGTCTTTTTATGTCACAAAGTTTATTTTTAAAAATATAAATCGATGTTTTCCAGAGTTTTCTTGAAAATGACGTAGAAAAAAAATGTATCCGTTTTATATGATGCTCACTGTTTGACTTTTCATATCAAACATAAATAATATAGAAAAAAATCGCTTCACTTGAATGCTATCGCCGATATCTGATGTTCTTCAATCTCAATTTGCGGAAAGCTCTTATCTGCTGAAAGAGAAGTCAATTCAGAGTACAAATCCAATTTTCGCGGCTCAGGCTGATGAGAACAGAGTGTTCTAACACATTAGGGAACTGCGGATCTGTTTTATTCATGCTCAAGATACTAAACCTATAGGTAGTAAATGAAAGCTCCTGCATTATCTCCAGGAAGTAATGCTATATTATGAGAAACACGTACAAGTATATATCAAGTGCCACAGGAATTACTGAACTTTGATCCAGGAAGTTGTCATTTGAGATAGAGAGTTTCAGTTTTCATATCACTGCATTCAAGAAATATGTATTTAATCTTATTTTCATCAAAATTGTGGAAGATTTGAAAAAATCAATACCTGACAAAGTTGATAGATCATTCAAAATAGGCCTTCTTAAACAATGATCATCAGGATAGTTCATCTTATTCAATGATGTATTCAGTATGCCTAAGTAATCTACAGGGTATAATCTGGATGGTGTTATAATTATTGAATTCCACCTTTTCACTTTGAACTGGCATATCTTGATCAAACTCAAAAATGAATGCATTTTAGATATCTTTTATGTTTATATTCTAGAAAACTGGAAGATTTCAATGTATCAACTCCACCATCATGTGTAATATATAGGAAAGGTACATATACGAGAAAATTCAGAAGGTACTTCAAATGGAATCAACCATTCCTATCATAAAAGGAACAAAGACAATATCAGAGCACCAAATCAATAAATAGAGATGTCAAGGAGCTGTAACTCATATATTTTACTTACTTAATCGCACTTCTCCAATCAATGAAAAATGCAACTGATTTTAGAGGAAAACTGAAGAAACACCTATTATATGATCCTTGTATATTTCTTATAAATTCATTCAATATTTTGTTTTGTATTTGTTTCGTATAAAATTTATTTTATTCGGATACTATTTGACTTGACTACGACTATTGGATATAATACCATTTTTACTTTCAAAAGCATTTTCACCCTGATCTGTCCAGAAAAGCCTGTCGTGAAATGATTGATGTGATTTCCGATTTCCTACAAAATATCCATAGAAAATGCAGATATCTCATATATTTTTTACGCTATTCTACAGACTCTATAGAGATTAGGGAGTTCGTTATTGCAAAATCGCTGACCTGGATATAATCTAGCAGCATACAATGTGCAGGTAGGTAGGTACTGAATTCCAAACATGTGGATATAAACACGCCAAAGGCTCCAAATCTGCATTTGCATTATTTCGGAAAAACTGTCTTTGGCGTGTCCAAAACAAGTTTTACAAACGGGCTCCTATAAGTCATAGATTGGGTCCTTGAAATGCTCTCAAAATATAGTAAAAATTTCAGATTCGTTCAGATGGTAACAAAGACCATATAAGTATGATACAATACACCACACGTGAACTTATCGAACATTTATAAACAATAAAATCAGGAAAGGTATGTTTATACTTATGATATGAAATATGAATCATGATTGATCATTATCAGACATAGAATTATGCAGTCCACACAGCATGATAAAATAAAAATATTTTGTTTGTACATTCAACTTATTTGTTATCGAGTTCGACCTTTCATTGGAATTCATAATGTGACTATTGAATGTGTCAATCTATCAATAGATCGAAACGAATAATGTAGCTATAAGTTCCTCATTGATTGCCTGAATTCATTTCACCAACTATATATACTTCTGATTGATTTTTCACTCAACTCGAAAGTTATTATTGGTTCTGCCGAAACAGAGAACTTCACTTATCGATCCAGAGGCATCTCCTGGCATTTTTATATTAAATACGGGCAAATGGTAGTTTCACATTGAAAAAACCCATCAGGAGTTGCTTTCATTGACGAACCTACCCTATGTTCATTGGGTGCTGAATTCTGATTTGGAGATATTTACAAAAAAGGCAACATGCACACTTTCATTATGTTTACTCGCTTTCAATTTTGAAAGTGATACTCTAACTTGTTGGTAGAATCTTCAGGCAGATATCGGAGAAAATATTCCACTTATCCTAAGGAGAATTCAAATTAGTAGTGATGCAAAGCCGATTCTTACTCAGAGCTTCATGAAACGACTACCTGATGGCGTCGTGGTGGCGCTGTACGCAGTACGTTGCCGCTCTGACGTCACAACAAGGCGGATTTTCTTGCGACTAGTTCAAGTTTAAAAAACAAAAACAGAAAACTTTCAGTTTCGAAAACAAACTCGAAACTCGAATTCTACCAAACAAACAAAAAATTAGTCTGTCGCGTGTTTTGTTTTGAAGATGTTTTCTATCGTTTCTATTACACGAACAGTTTTCATCATGCCATCAAAGTCACATACCACTACCAGAACAGAATAGTGAAGTGTTGTCGCCAGCTGTTTCCACATAGCGAACTCTGTTTACAAAAACAGTGACAAAACACCGAAACCTTTTGATCTTTCCGCTTGGCGAAGAGACTCTTTGTTCATGACGAAAACACGGACTCGCGACACAAAGTCTTCAAAATGTTTCTTACATTGACAACAAAAGTTTTTGTTTTGTCGAAATCCACACAGTTGCTGTTTTGTTGCAGTTTTTTCCGTTTGGTGGGAATTCTCCTTTAGCCGTTTAAGTGTCATCCGAAGCACCACTCGGCCGATTATAGTCCTTCATGTATTGAAATCAAACTATGAGAGACCATCGCAATAGAAGAGTATTAACGCTTAGATTTTCTCATCCTCTTGGCATATAGTTTTATATGCCACTCTTTGTTAAGTCTACAATGTCCTGTCAGGATCACCACTATGATTCTGGTCGATCTCCTTCGCTTGCTTAGTACACCGTGAATTTTGGAGAAAGTTGTTTGATGGACTCTTTAGTCTCATATCCACCCATCAATGGGAACAATTTCGTCGGAAAAACGTTGCCAAAAGATTGAAAACCAAACGTCGGTGAAGTGTTTTTCATAAACTTTGATTCAAGGAGAAAATGTCGCGAAGAAAAACGTTTTCTCAACCAAATTGTCGCATAAAAATAAACGAAACCAAAGTAACTACGGAAAAAAACCTCGTATGAGTTGAAGTTTCCCTCCCCTATCGAACTATTGATCGCAATGGCACAGTATTCGCGTTGAGGTTTCCTCATCATCTTGGCATAAGGTTTTATATGCCAGTACTTCGTGTATTTTGGCGAAATTTGTTTGATGAAGAACTCTCTGATCTCAAACGTTTAGCGCCTCATTCCACCATTCTCGTGATTGATTTTTCATGTTATACGTTTTTCGCAGCGCTTTCGCAATACTGTGGTCTAGTCTGTACTACTAGTACTCTGGCATCGATAACTCGAGTCTTTCAAGATGATTGCTTTAATAGCTGCTTGTTGTCAGAGTGTGGTGTCTATTTATTGTGTCTCTCCTACACTCGATGTAGAGGGTTAAATGAAACAACTATTTCCTATTTGTCCACCCTCACTTTGTCACGGTCTGATATCAACTGCCACATTCATCAATGCTATCTTCAACGTGACTCAGTGAATGCGAATGTCTTTATTCATTATATAATCCAATACACTACATCTCTCCCTTTTTTTATAAAGTATAATAATATAATATAATATAACATAATATAATATAATATAACAACTAAATTTGAACATATATAAATAGCCTAAATCATACAGATATACTAATACTAAATTATGAATTTCTCAGACATAATTCATGGAATTGTATCATTAGATCTATCTTCAGAAAACGTTTCTAATTCATTTGGTTTATTTACTACTTTCCATTCTCCTTCCATTTTTTCCAAATGAACCACGTTTCGGCGATATTGCTGTCCAGTTTCATCATTCTCTACCTCTACATCACCGCCGTTTTTTCCGATCACCGTGTGTGGTATGGGGTTGAAATTCGATGTTAATTTATTTTGTTTGATCATATTCTTTATGTAAACTTTATCGCCTAAATCTAAAGAGCTTTGATGTGCTATTCCTTTTCTATCGCTATATTCCTTTCCACTCGATTTCTTCTGCATGTCATAATCTCTGAATTCCTCATCAGTTATTTTGTTCTCTAAATCCCTTACTGTTGGGATTTTATCCAGAAACTGTCTACGAAAAATAATTCGGCAGGTGTTTTACCGGTTGTGGAATGTGGCGTAGCATTGTACATCATGATATAGTTCAGTAAATCTTGTTTACAATCGGTTTCAATTGACCGGCTGTTGTTAAGTCGCTTTACAATGTCCCTATTTTGACGCTCAACTTCTCCATTCTGCTGAGGCCAATAGGGGATAGTGTTGAACAACTTAATGCCCGATTCTTTAAAAAAATCTTTCATTTCTGTACCACTGAACTGTTTACCGTTGTCAGCTGTAATAGATACTGGGTATCCCAAACGTGAAAATATTTCTTGGAGTGCTTTTATGGTGTTACTGGCAGTCGTTGTTGTCATAATTTTTATCTCTTTACATCGACTGAAATAGTCGATTACAACCAAGAGATGATGTCCACTTGGTAAGGGACCTAAAAAATCCATCGCTACATCTATCCAGGCTTCGGTTGGTAACTGACGTCGTTTCATTGGATGCGGCGGATTTGGTGCTGTGACCTTTGCAGCTTCGCACCAATTTTTCCGCGTCTGAGTCTATTTTGGGCCACCATACTTAAGTACGTAGCCTATTTTTCATTGCTACGATACCCGGATGACCTTCATGGGCTGCTTGTAATACGTTCTGTCTGAGGGTTGTTGGAATCACAATTTTATTACTTCTCAGAAGGAAGTCTTCATAAAAACATAACTCCGTTTCGAATGCTTGAAATTTGTTTATAGAGTCGTCCTTCTTGTTGTGCGACAGCCATTTTTTCACTTTCAATATTTCCAAATCAGTTTTTGAATGTTTCATAATGTCTGATAATGAAACAGCTACGGGTCGCGAATGTTCGACGATCTGTCGGATGTGTTCTTCCCCGTCGAAAGTGGCGCATTTGATATTACTGACACAAAGTCTTGATAGTGGGTCTGCTATATTAGTCTTGCCTGGCGATAGACAACTTTAAAATTATAGGACTGCAATCGCAGTACCCATCTTTCTATTCTGGCACATGGTTTCGACTTGGGGCCAAAGGTTACTTCCAGTGGCTTATGATCGGTAACTAGTTCAAATCCTACTTTGCCATATAAATAAATGTGAAAATGTTCCATCGCCCAGACAAGAGCTAAAGCTTCTTTTTCTGTCTGGCAATATCGCTTTTCGCAGTCTGACAGACTTTTATTTCCATACGCTATTACTCGTGGACCTTCCGAGTCGTACTGTATTAAAACTGCTCCAAGCGCTACAGGGCTGGCGTCTGCTATGACCCGTGTTCTCTCTTGAGGGTCGTAGTAGCCTAGGGTTTCGATGCTGCTCAAAGATTCTTTCAATTTAAGAAATGCTACATTTTAGTTTATTAGCCAATGTTTTCCAATTTTTCCGTGTTTACCCAATTTGAGGCGTAACAACTGTCTTAGTGGTTCGGTTATGGTGGCTAGATTAGGAATCCACTTACCAATATAGTTGACCAACCCAAAGAAACTTAGTAGTTCCTCTATTGAATTTGGTGTTCGAAAAGATTTGATAACTGACATATATTTGTCCAATGGCTTCATGCCCTTTTCTAGAAATGAAAGTTGTGATATATCGTGAATTCTTCAATTTGGTGAGAAGCATTTCTAATATCCAGTCTAGAGAATAAATTAGCTTTTCGAAATTGTGTTGAAAGTTGGTCCATGGTCGGTAACGGATGATTTTCTCTTATAATTGCTTCATTTGCCCTTCTCATATCAATACAGATCCTTATTTCCCCATTAGGTTTCAATACTGGAACCATAGGTGAAACTCATTTGGACGGCATATCCACCGGTTCAATTATATCGGAATCCACAAGTTCCTCAATTTCATTGTTTACTTTGCTTTCAAGTGGAATTGGGATTTTTCGATATGGTTGAACGATTGGTTTTACATTTTCATCGATGGGTATGTTCACCAACACATTTTTGAATTTAGGAAAATTGGATACGTAATTGATATGAAAATCTGTTCCAATACGTAGTACCCCTAAAGACTTCGCAGTGTTCCTACCCAGTAGATTTTTTGAGCCATTTTTCACCACATAGAATGTAGTGCTTATAGTTTTATCATTTATTTTGATTTCGGCGTCGAAACAACCTAAAATGTCTAATGGCTTTTTGCTAGCGTATGCCATGAACACTTTTTCAGGATTCTTGATTTGGTTGAATACCTTCACTTTTGAAGTCTTTAGTTGTTCCCACGTTTTGTCGCACAATATATTACAAGTACTACCTGAATCAACTACCATTTCAACAGGAATTCCAGCTATAGAGCACACCAGATCATAATCACGATCGACGTGAAATACATAGTCCACTCGATCATCATCTTTATCATCACGCTTCGGTTTTGAGTATCTTGATTTCTTGTCCGTCTGATGATGTTTTTGTATTGTCTTCCAGGATGATTTCCTCTTGCTCGCTCTAGTTTTGCATTGTTGATGAATGTGCCCAGTGAAACCACACTTGCTGCAAATGGAGTTTATTTCTGGACAATTTGAAGCCAAATGTTTGGTTGATCCGCAACGGTAGCAAGCTTTGACTTCTGTTCGATGGTATCTTTCTTCCTGTTTTTCATTTGGTTTTCGCTTTTTTGAAATTTCATTTATTTCTTCAGGACGACTTTCTCTTTCATTGAATTGCTGTAACTGTCTCTCAACCGCCTCGAGTGCAATTGCTTCTGCAACAATTGTATCTAAATTGATCACTTTATCAGACGAAAAATATGTCGCTCGTATACTTTGCTCTGTTTTGGGAGAAAAATATTGATCGAGTTTTTCCAATGCTACCTTGAACACATCAATGGTGCCCTCTTCGGTACTTTCATTCTCAGATACGTGAGCTCCTGGCAAATTATAATAAATGTCTTGCAAGCCTAAACCTCCAGTGTGCAATAGGGTAGCTCTCTTCTGTGAAGAGTTTTGGATTTTGGCGGCTTCTAAGTAAACTTCTAGGCCTCTCTTCCATTTTCCCCATTTAATTCCAACGAACCCAATTTCATCATCACAGTTGAACGGTTCTAGTGGTGTCATATTGGCCATTTCAGGATTCTGTAATTGAAAATCTATGTGTCAAATTCATAGATTCAATTCATTATAATAATGCTGCGATTGATAATCTATGTGTCAAATTCATAGTTCATTTCCAAATTTTGTGGAAATCTATGTGTCAAATTCATAGATTCCATCTATCATAGCTACCTTTCTCATTCGTAGTATGAATTCGAATTTATGTGACTTTTTCATAAATTCTGTTTCCATATGCTTGTATTTTCCCATGTATCCTATTCATGGTCACAATGTTTCTATTTTGCCATGTATCGTATTCACGGACTCTATTTTGCCATGTATCGTATTCATGGACTCTATTTTGCCATGTATCGTATTCATGGACTCTATTTTGCCATGTATCGTATTCATGGACTCTATTTTGCCATGTATCCTATTTATGGTCTCTATTTTGCCATGTATCGTATTCATGGACTCTATTTTGCCATGTATCGTATTCATGGACTCAATTTTGCCATGTATCGTATTCATGGACTCTATTTTGCCATGTATCGTATTCATGGACTCTATTTTGCCATGTATCGTATTCATGGACTCTATTTTGCCATGTATCCTATTCATGGTCTCTATTTTGCCATTGCTGTTATAAATTATTGTAAATGGTTTTCCTACCTTTAATCCTCGTCGCCATTATGTGGTGTCTATTTATTGTGTCTCTCCTACACTCGATGTAGAGGGCTAAATGAAACAACTATTTCCTATTTGTCCACCCTCACTTTGTCACGGTCTGATATCAACTGCCACATTCATCAATGCTATCTTCAACGTGACTCAGTGAATGCGAATGTCTTTATTCATTATATAATCCAATACACTACACAGAGTATAAGGCGATGGCATTTTCCTCAAACTCTTGCCTCAGTAACTCTTCTGCACAGTGATGTATTTCTGCAGTTTCTGCCTATGATATCGTCACATGTTCACCTGAACTTAATGAGACTTTTATCTTTGGCTATATAAATTTCTGCTCCGACCCATTTCCACGTTTTGGAGCTATCTATTCAGCAGTCAATTTGTGCATTGATTGATTGCGTACAGATGATGGTCACTTATACAAAATTATGGGAACATCTCGAAGATGGTCTGGAGTTGATCTGAGTTAATGTTTTGTGGTACTGTATTTCTCTGTGGAAACTCGATAACCTAACTGCTGAACCTGAAGATCAAAATTGTTGAATTCCTTCAAATGGTTACATAAGAACATATCTTTTTGAATATTTGCATGAAGTTCGGGGAATTCAAAAATGTATAACTGGGACTCATTTGGGTCATCTTATGAGCTCTGATTGCATCAATATAATATAAACACAGTTTCGAGTTTCATATATCGTCAATAAGGAATATTCAACAAAATATCAAAAGAAGGTTTTCTCAATACTCACTTCTGTATTGAAATATCAAACACTCATATCATTTTTAAAATGCAAAAAAATCATCATAATCGACTGAGTAAACTATGCAAAATGGAGGTCATGGGTCTACAGACGTCATGCAATGAATGAATAGAATTTAAGTTGAATAACACACAACTTCACTACCAATCGATTTCCTCATATATTCAGTATTTTGTTATATTATACTCGAAATTTACCGCTTTTTGGAATAAATCACTGAATTTTGAGGTACTGTATATCATAAACTATCAAATCTACATAGCTGCGGCAAAGTTCGAGTGTGAATAATTTTTTTGATCTGTTTATACTTATACATGATATAGTATATAGCTATGACATATATAAAGCCTGGTTAAGTGATAAAAATATTAAAAATAATAATTTGATACCTGAAACATTAGGTAAGCAGATTGTTCACTCTATCAGTTGCTGACCCCTTATGTTTGATAGTAAATAATATAAACAAATCTCTGGACTATTGTTGAGTTATCAGTAGTTGATAATTCCACAATGTTAAGAAATGAATAATATTATCAAAAATCATTAAGATATCAATTGTTGACATTCCCATATCAATTGTTGAATGCCCCAACTTATTTTGAGGATGAAAAATGTTTCTAGAAATCAAACAAACATATCCAGACTCTAATATCATTTACACAGATGCTTCTAAGACATCTGATAACAAACCAGTTGGAGCAGCTGTGATAGGAGATTCTCATACATCAACATTCAAACTACCTGCAACAACCACGATATATACAGCAGAATTATTTGCTATCTCAGAAGCCATGAAGATCGGAATTGAATCAAGAAGACCTTTGGTTATTTTCACTGACGCACTCGCAGCGACAAAAACGCAGCAAACCAGGTCGCGGGAATGTCGACACGCGACAAAAATTCAAGTTTTTATTAGTAGTATCAAAATTATTGCTATAGTAACAGAAATGAAAAGAATACTTTTCCGTAGTTATGGTGTCAGGCAGAACTGGTGAAATATCTTGAATATTTGATTAAAATAGTAATACGTAACAAGTCCGGAAAATACTGTTTTTTTGGATGAGTGGACAAAGTCCAAAAAAACTGTTTTCGGGCGTGTTGCGTACACAATTTTTTCGGCAACCGTGTGGAATATAAAAT
This sequence comes from Chrysomela aeneicollis, assembly GCA_029955515.1. Classification (NCBI taxonomy): domain Eukaryota; kingdom Metazoa; phylum Arthropoda; class Insecta; order Coleoptera; family Chrysomelidae; genus Chrysomela; species Chrysomela aeneicollis. The sequence continues at coordinate 2,504,825 of JARUHQ010000018.1, read as the reverse complement.
CAAAGAAACACATTTCTTTATTAGAACAAAATTTCGAACATTTCAATTCTTATTTGTATTAATATTTATATTAAAATTAGAACAATTGTTAATATTGAATGGATTCAATTTGTTTGAAATGCTTGGTATTTTAAGTGCCTTTTGTTGAAGTCAGAACAAGAAGGTAAAGTTTCCGTTTCACATTGATTGTTTTCATCTGATAATTTTTGAATGGTCTTGGCAATTTTAATTTTGTTTGTAAGTGAATTGTCTATATATCCTTCAGCGACATTGGTAGACTTCCAGCCACCGTGTCTCTTCAAATTTGTGATGTTTCCACCATTATCAGCAAATAACGTCGCTGAAGTTCGACGAATGCTATGGCCTGTGTAATTTTTAGAATTGGGTGAATTTAAAAATTCTGCGATTTTTAATCCGAGATTTCCAAAAATGTGGATACCAACAGGCTGAATCGTACATTTTCCTTTTTTGTAATACACGAATAATCTGGTATGTGGAGTATGGGATGGCCGTAAAGATAAATATTGCCCATACAACAGCAGGTTTTCTTGCCCAATAACAACAAAAGTTCTCTCAATATGTGTTTTGGAATCTGGTATTTTCACAAGCAACATGTCTTCCTTGTCGTTTATTAGATCAATTGACATTTTTGCTAGTACTTCCCGTCTACACGCACCAGCTATCCCAATAATTGTTGCTACCTGAAAATAAAGCAAATTAAGTTGATACTTTTATATCCTACAATCGTAATATTTTGTTGAAATTACCTTCAGCATTAGATATGTATCATTATCTGCTTCCCTAATGAATTTGTTGATCTGCTCGCTGCTGAATACTTCTGATTTCTTCGCTTTATAACCAACATTCTTCCTTTTAAGAAATGCGATAACATTTGGGAAAGTGGCTATGTTTACATTTTTCTTCACTAAAATGGTACTTTTTAACATAGAGAACATGCTCCACAAGGTAGAGGATTTGACAGTTTCAGATTTTTGCGCCAAATAAACCAAAATTACATCCTCTGTAATAGTTTTGCATTTCTTCATATCCATCCATTTCGTGAACAAATCATAAACGTTTTCGTACCTGGACTTTGATTTTTCAGGCAATAATTGAGCTGTAGCAGCAGCTGCTGCATTGGAAATTTCGTAAGGCACATTTTCAAACTCACTATCGCTGCTGTTTTCCATAGTATTGTTTATTGCGATAATTGCGACCAAAAAACATGCAAACTTTCAAGAATTGAAATGTTAGCTAATTTTATGTCAGATAGCTGTCAGTCGTTATTTTGCTGCTATGGTAATGATCAACTGCATTTATTAAAACCATACTACCAAGATTTTCATATTTACAATGACAACAACGATGTGATTCTTCCCGACGTAGTCCGGGAAGTACGTACTTTCCGGACGGTTGCCAAAAAAAATAATTATCATGAATAATCACAGATCACACTTATTTTGAGGGTTGAAAGCTACCAGAATACAAAACAAACCTGTCAATGACAATTTTCATCTATTAGCACGTGTTTTCACTGTGAATATCCAATTTATAGTTGAATGTTGGCCAACTTTTTAATGCGTTAGTGTTATTATAATTTGATAATGTGCTTGCGTGAACACCGTAAAGGGAAGTATAGTATTGAACTCTTCTTAGTAAAAATATAATCATAATATAATTGAAATGTAATTATAATGAAAAATTTATAAATTCATTTTCTGCCAAAAATGAAGCGACTCATATCCATTGACAAAAGTCACTCAGAATAAAATCTGGGTAGACATGTGATATTAGATGTTATGATTGAAAACGGATTACTGTTTTGAATTCTCCTGAAATATTAGTAATAAACATTAGTTACTATCTACAGTATCTACACTGAATAGGTCGTATAGGGTTCATCTTTTCATCATATTAACAGCAACTCCAATTCATGAAATTTTCTTACCGAATCTCCCACGCAGCAGAATTAATTCCCTTTAATTTTTTTCTCCGTTTCACTCATGTTTTTGTTGATAGGAATAAAAACATTCGTGACCTTGAAAAAAATTATCGGTAATAATTCTGCTGCTAGGGAGATTACAAGTGAATGTTGCATGATTCAGAAAAATCCATTATGAGAGATCAAAAAAATCTAAATCAGAATTAAACATAACATAACGTAGGAATAGAAGGGTTCAATTGCCATTTGTGAGTGGGTGGGGGTGAAAGGAAGAGGAGGTGTCATAAACCGTTGCGTGTTTCATGGCGCCACTCAAACCCAGTCATTAAACCTCATGAAGGGGTGTGGTGGTGGCTGAATAATTACAGAAATGTTTGCATCTTGTGAAGACGTACCACAAACTGGGATAATCATAGAGATTGAACCAAATTAGATGCTCATGCACAGAGATATCCACTCGAATCATTTTCCTTCATCCATCCTTTGTAACTCACCGCCATGTTAGATGGTTTCAAGAAGAATTCAAACTCCCCATATATCCAGATATAACGATGGGGGAGATCTAGCCAGGGTTCTACATAATTCAGAGGGATTTCTGAAGTGGGATTTCAGGACGATAGCAGGACGAAAGAAGGAATTGTCGGTTTACGGCAGTGAAACGAATGGATTTTTGAGGCTCTACCGGATTCATAAATAATTGAGTATGGAGAGATCAAAAAAACAGGGTCTTGACCAGACATATCTCACTATCAACCTACAGAGTGTGCCGATGGAAGTAACTTTCATCAATTTCCTATTTTTCAAGATATTTTTATTGATTTTATTTTTATGCACATTTCAAACGTTGTTGATGAGATGATAATCAACAGATAGATAGAAAAATAGGTGAACTGCACTATCATCAGAACAAAAAATTGGACACTGTTAGTTATCAAGACTAGGATCTACGTCAAGAAGTTCTACTTTGCAATTTGCGCCAGAAATACATGCGCGTTATGAATCGATGAAAAATTGTATTCAATATCACAAGAAAAATTTTTAGAGGTCGGCGTCAAGCCATCATCAGGAGAAAATTTCTGAAAGTAAGTTAAAGTTAATTATATTATATTATTTGAAATTTCGAAAAGTTAAATTGGGTAAAGGTACTCAGTTGTCAAAAACTTACAAAAGACACAACATGAAGAAAATAAAATGAATATATAAAGTAAATCAATTTATATAAACAAAAGGAAAAAGAAGAGAGGTATCTCATTGAAGATGTAACAAATGAATACCTGATGGATTATTTGTTTCAAAGATTTGTTGAAAGATAGGTTAGAATTTTGTTTGATTCAAGTGTATTTGTGTATTAGTACACATAGGGTTGGCACCAGCTATTTCTTTAGTTATTTCTAAATCCTTTAGTGAGTCTTATTGTATATTTTGACCTTTCACATTGTGTGATATTTTAATTTCCGATTACATATTAAAATTATGATTGTTTTGACGTTGAAATATAGACGTACTAGGTTTATTGATATATCCACGAACTATAAAAGATATTTTCCTAATTGCTTCTTCAACCTGATCTGATCAAGATTGTTTGTAAGACTAACATCGGATGGTGGACAGAGCATTCGCTTCATAAGGAGTACTGAGTTCGATGCTTATTGCAACCTTCCTTTTTAATTGTTTTCGAATATTAACCGACTGTTTATTTTTGAAAAATTAACCGAAAATAGTTATACGGACCCTCACTGATAGGATAAATTGTTCGATTCAGGTTGTCTCATTGAATAATATAGGGCAATAGCGAGTTGATTGTGCCGGGATTGTAAAGTAGACATTCTGTATACGTAGACTCTAGTTCAACTATAGAAAAAAGGAGATGTTCGCATGTTAAACATTCGAGACGACCTTCCTGTACCTTGAAAGTCATTGTGATTTCTTTGGAACATTACAAAGAAGGATTAAGGTCGCACGTAGAGGTATAGCTCCTTATCTGGAAAGATTTAATATTGTCGTAAAAGGAGATCACGGCTGACTGGAAAGGATGAAGAATCTATGGATGGAGTCAGTGACAAAATGGTACATTTGGACGTCTTCACGTTTCATTCATCATTAATGAAATACATTAGGTACAATTTATCTCCAGATTCATTTATATACCTCCTTAACCGTTTTTTTTTTTGGATTTGTTCAAAAAATTCTCAACGAATTCTAACAAAAGATTGCCATGCACTCATTTTGTAGACTACTGATTGCTCCTATCCGATAAGGAACATTCAGTCAGTCTGGATATTGTGAGCCGCAGTAAAAAAATTGAAGAGGATAAGTTTCTATTAGAATATTTCTTAGAACAGAAAATACCCCACTAGGTAATGAGTTTCATAACTTTCGCCGTTTGATAAAAAAAATCTGGTCTCGAGGCTGATGATACGGTGATCAGTCCATGGAATAGCTAGTAGAAGGACATTATGAGAGGGTTGGGATCGCCTACTTTTTTACGATATTCTAGAAAGGTCAGTCACCAACCAGTATTGTCATTGGATTCAAAAAATTGTGCAGAATTAGAAAATGCAATTGTTAACTAGATGAAGTTGAAATGCAAAAATTACCGCTACTTCTGTTGGAAATGGAAGTGGAAAACGAAATATGAAAACGTCAATAATCACACTGTTTTGTTCAGAAAGTAGCTCATATCACTATGGTATTGTTTATTTGAAAGAAAAAAAGGACAAATCTTGATATGAAAAATATCACAACGGTCGCATGAATTGATAGAAATAATTAGGTATATTGTGAAGGTACTCACTGTCAATAGGTATATAAGCGTTCTCAAATGAAATTCATATTAGGTATTTATAGAAATTTCTCTCTCGTTTCGAATTATACCGAGAATTCTTTATCTATTGATTTCAATGTATCTGATACATGACCTCTGAATTCACTTTGAAACTGCAACCTATACCACAAAGTATAGGTTCCTTACCTATACTATATTTGCCTATACTCTTTGCTGGAACTATTTCGATGTTGATGACAGCGGGTGAGATCTTTCAAAAGAGTACGGCTACAGTTTTATGCGCCGCTTGCTGCTTGCATCAGTTTGATATCACAGGATCATCAAACTTTGATACTTTGATAATCAGAGAGAAGATTCTTTGGTATCGCAGATGTTTGCAAGGAGTCAAGAATGCACTAACTCGTACGCGCTTGCGTATTACGTACTTCTATGGTTCTGTATTCCTGGTTGCGTGATTACTGGCGCTAGCAGGCGTATGGTGTCAAGTTTGTTTATTTACGCTGGTGTCAATATCATTAAAATTTGTCCAAACTAAACTAACTCAATCAATCAGTAATTCACATAATGAGGAATTGTCGGAGAAGTAAATATCATCTTGAATATGGAAATAAACAGTGCCTACTTGATATCGAATCAAAACCACCTGAAATTATAGAGACCGCGAAGTTACAATTTTGACAAGGCCCGCGAAATGAAAGTTATCGGAGTCGTAGGGAAAATAGTGTACAAAACTCGTTGTAAAGTTCATTTCCTTCACTCGTTACGTTTCCGCACTCACCGCTACGCGGCTCGTGTGAAATATGTCACTTTCCACACTTGTTGTGAAATATACTATATTCATACGGTGCAACGTGACGTTTATAAATTTTGTGGTTTTGAATTTCAATCATTTAGGATAAAAATCAACTGAAGAAATGAGGATGCACCGTGTACCTGTTAAAGGCCACACACACGATACGATTTTTCGTACTGCAGCAGTATCGATATCCATCGCACACGACAAATCGTATCGTGTGTGGTGCCTTTTACACCAATAGCCGTCTTCCAGATAATCAATTCTGGAGGTTTTGTAACAAAATATGTCAATATTCAGGGGGAATTAGATGAAACTAAACAATTATCGACATCAGTGTTCTCTGATGCTCACTAAATATCAGGTGGAACATATAAAATAATATTCCTACAACAGAAAAATGTCTACTCCTCAAAATGTGATCATAATTTCCTAATAAACATAAGTACATAAACGAGATTTTTGACCATTCTGTGGTCCAACCAATGCAGCTTCCGCATATTCAGGCCACTTCACTTTTCATCATAACTTTGATCTTTCTTTTGGGAGGATGAAATGGATCACAAATATGGCGAATACGAAGCGATTTCCTCTTTCAATTTGGATTGGATCGAACGAAAGCAAATCCGCTGAACGAAGAACGTATACCTGATCGAATAGTCGTCCTTTACACATTCAAAAGTTCAAATAACATGAAAAGTGGAGTTTCTTGTGCCTGATGCATCCAATGAAAAAGCTTTATCACTAAACCTATTTATTTAAAAAGGGCGCATTATTTATGTCGTACCACTACCTTTTGGCATTTCGAAAACGGTAGGTGATACAAAGTTACGATTGTTATGAATTAGGGTGACTTTATAAAAACTTTTAACATTTAAGATTTATCACCTAACATTTAAGACTTAAGAGCTGATCAGTTCATTCTGTTATAAAAAAACTTAAGATTTAGGAATATTTGACATGGAACAAATAATTTTGACGTTGGCAAGTTCTATCCTATATCTATTATTATTGTTTTTGTTAGAATTTTCTTCAATTTTAATCAAATATTGTTGAAGAATTCAGGCATATTTATGATAAAAAAGTAGTTATTCTGAAATAAACTCGCCAGGAAAACTGCCTGGAAAAAAATTGGCCAAATAGACCTATCTTAGAAAACTGCAGGTAGAAATGGAAAATTGAATTACGGAATACATTTCCATCATGATTTGATCCTGGACAGCCTACATCAATGAAGATGAATTTATGAGATGCATCACAGATAGCTAGATCAATACTATGCTTGAAAGTCTTCTTGTAGGAAAAGTATCCTGTTCCAGCATGTTTTGTATTTTGTATCTGAATATGCTTTCCATCAAGGGCACCAATGCAGTTTGGCATATTCCATTTTTCATAAAATTCCATGGAGATTCCATGCCAATCGATTTTTTCAGTAAATTTTCCACAGTACATCGCTGTTTTCCTCTATGATGACATGTGTACATAGTAGTCAGTCCAACATAAGCAATTTGCTGCATAAGAGCATCCCTCTGATCTGACAAATAGCTATGATTTGAAGTTATTATTGATGACATCGATTTCAAAATAGAAAACTATGTCACTTTTATAAAAAAATTGATAAATGCAACCAAATAATTACAGACTATCCACATCAACAAATAATATTCGAAAATATAACCCAAAATTCAAATATCGCGGGAAACAGTATGTCACTTTTCGTTGCTCAAACATGCGCATCTCCTATTTTCATTTATGATCATTTATCATCCATTTCTTAAGTTGGAAGTTGGTCATCTTCTTAAGTCTAATGGTGAATTTATAAACTCAACTAAACTAAGAATTCTATTAACAATTAATAATTAACAACTACATCAACTAAGAAGGTGTTCATAAACATCATTCAAGAATTAGGTTTTTTTATTGTTCCGTGCCTGAAATTCAGAGCGAAGAAATGGTTCTGTGTTCAAATATGCCTTATGCGCATGCGTTGAATTCATAATTGTTAATTCTTAGTTGAAAAGATGAAAGATGACCAACTTCTACGTTGTTAATTATTAATTTAAATGGTTAAATGGTTGTTAATTTAATTCTTAGTTTAGTTGAGTTTATAAATCCACCATTAGGTGTAAAATCATAAGTCTTAAATGGTTTTATAACACAACCAATGATATTTCCATGATTCATCTGTCATAAGTGATAAGTATTAAATGTTAGGTGATAAATCTTAGGTCTCAAAGTTTTTTATAAAGTGGCCCTGAGACAATCGTTGCCCATTTCATGGAACATGAAACGATGTGAATAGAGTTTTAATATTCGGATCATTAAGATACTGGTCCGCATTCGGCAATCAAATTATTTTTTTAATATCAATGATCTATGATTATTTCGTTATCAATGTCGTTTTAAGAAGTCTTATTATCGTTCTGTTGACCTGTCTCTCTATGTGACGTATCTATATCTTCTGTACCAAGTACGCTTTTTTTGACACATCAACGTCAAAAGGAGTCTGAAAAAGCTTCCCTATTTTCTTCGCCAGTGTATACTATTCCTTTGTTCCCCGTGTATGGGTGGCCAGGGTTTTTTCTGATTTGCTTCAACAACTATGGCATTTTATAGGCAGAGTTTTCTTTGGTATTCAATTCTTTCAATCTACTTGTCTGTTAAGCTGCAGCCTCAACTGAGTGCTTCCTCTGTTCAACTCCCTCCGGTCAACTGGCGAGAGTGTGCGATTATGATTCAATCAAGAGTTCTAAAATCTATCAGTGAGGGCGTTTTTTGATTTTGGTTTTGTTTTTTATCCAAAGCGTCGTTTCGGATTTTGATTCGCTGAGTACCAAATTTGCCGGCTAGTTGGAGAATATCATAGATTCAATATGCTTACGCTAGATCCGGTATCCAGGTTATTTGTTTGGTAGGTCCGGGGGGGTTGAAAGTACTAAGCCATTGATTGGTTGTTTTAATTGTTGACCATACAAATGTATTGTACCACGTGGTCATAGTACTTACTTTCTTATATACCAAACAAATACTACGTGATTCCGGATCTAGCGTTATAAGATCTGTCGAGAATATAGAATAGAAATTACGTAGAAAGATTTCAGCTGCAGATTCTAAGAACAAAAGTAGTGAAAAAAGTGTGTATGAACATGGTTTAAAGGTGAGCCCGAGATTAAAGGTTCTTTTCAATTATTTTCGAAACCCTCTGAGATGAAATAACCAAATTTTGTCCAAGTATCCAACTTTTTATGCCCAATAATTTCATTCAGAGAAGTTCATTTTTCGGCAGTTTGATCGGAAGATATAAACATCTGAACATTTTCACACCAAAATAGTACGACTCTTGTTTATTTTCGATATAGTATTCACAGTTTTCGAGATAAATCGATTTTTAAATTATGCTGCGAATAACTCCTTATTTCAAATGACACTTTCAATTCATATTTTTCCATTGCAATGAAAATCAGTTTGAAAATAGATGCAAGCTAATGGTTCTTTGTTTCATTCTTGTATTTATATATACTTTGATAATGAATACAGAACAAATTTTTTCCGAATTTCCAATTTTTTTCTAGGATTATGGTTTGCTGGAAAATACCTCCTCTTTCAACATCTTCCTCCGATGTTTCGATTTAATATTCAGGTTTTTTTTTATGTTCTGGTTCTCACGAAAAGCGATATCCTGTAATGTTCAGAGAATATCGTGAGATCCAAGGTAAAGAAGGTAGGAGTTGGTGTTCTTCTTAAATTTCTGGAGATGCTATGCCTCAGGAAACACCTCTCTAGGCAATGAGTTCCAAAGTCTAGATATAAGTCTAGTCATTGGAAAGGGACGTTCTGCAGGTATCTAAAGTGACCACGAAGGGGTGTGAAGACTGAACTTGACGGATTAATCTCGAAGAGGCTGCTAATGGAGGAACGATTGTTGATATTTCATAAGAGCATCGCCCATGAAAATATCTATAAAATAGAGATAAATCGACAACTTTTCTACGGTGTTCCAGAGAAGTGAGCGAGTTTGTAAGCGAGGCATCACCGACGAGACGAATTGCCCTTTTTTGGACAGAATCCAATAGTTTCAGGATATGTTCAATGAAAAAAACATAAATTGTACATGTCATGAATGATTAGGAGTAATGCAGCATGATTTTGAAATCGATTGATTTCGAAAACGATCAATATACTATCGAAACTGAACGACTATACCATTTTAATGGAAAATTGTTTAGATTTTTATATTATCTGGTTGAACCGCCGAATAATGCATACACAAAAAGTTAGGGGAAAAAGTACCCCTAGCACCTCCCGTTTCCTATGCCCCTGAATAAAATTTCTGAATATTCTGAATATCCTCGAAATGTTCAAATTGGGCATGAAGAAGACAAAATTTGGTTATTTCTTTTGGAAGGATTTCTGAAATATTTACAAGAAACCTTCATCTCGGGCTCACCTTCAAATGACTATAACTTCTGGGGGGTATTTCTGGACCCATGTTTATATAAACTTATTTTATTGCCATTTTTGTTCCTAGAATCTGCAGCTGAAATCTCTCTGTGTCATTTCGGGACATATACAGGGTAATGCAAATTTCATGGTAGACTATTGTCAAAACGGAAACGGGGAGAGATACGAACTGGGTTAAATTACGAAAAATATGCGCAATATCATGGTCATTTCGAATATCGAAAGGAATCGAGGATATATCTTACGTAGTTCCTGAAATATCCTAGAAAAACTGAAAATTGTCCATCTTTATTGTCATCGATAACTTTTCAACTATTGCTGCTGATATTTTGAAATTTGGTATAATTACTAAAGTTCGCATGATCAATCCAACGGTGATATGAAAAAAATCTAGGCACACTGGATTCGAAGATATCAAATCCAACTTTGATATTTTCAATGGCTGCCATTTTGGATAGATCATAAAATTACCAATTCATTGATATATCACACTTGTATGTTTAATGATGCAGAAGACGAAATAACAAAAAAAATTGATAATATGAAGTAAAATCTATGATGTAGCATCAATGCTTCTAGATTATTCATGCACATCAAATTCGCAAGCTGATGTGTAATTCCGATTTAATTGTGGAAAATTCATCTTCTGAGTCAAGTAGGCTGCTATCAGAATTACCACTTATTATTTGATACAATGAAATGTTTAGTTCAACTGTTATTTTGATCTCATCTATTGTCGAAGAAAAGAGTGATTGATATGCACCTAAGATGTTTACAACGTTGCTTTTGAAATTCGACACGTGCCAGCCAAGTAAAGGAAGCGGCTGTCACAATGTCCAGTTCTCAGTGCATGATGTTATAATAAGAGAAAATCGAAACTGTCAATTTCACAGTGAGAGTGGCCTTCTAGCACCTTTTTTATTGAGTTTCACATGATTTTTGTTACTTTTAGTGAAAATATCTGGAATTATAAGCGTGACAGGTCCCGAATTAACTCGATATTTTTTCCTGATATTATTTCAACTTTTGTATCATTAAATACACAAGTGTGATACATCGATGAATTGGTAATTTCATAATCTATCTGATGGGGAGAAAATCCACTATGGCTACCTTTAGAAATATCAAAGTTGACTTCGATATCTTTGAATCTAGTGTGCCTGGATTTTTCGTATTACCGTTGATTTCACCATGCGAACTAATAAATTTCAAAATCCTAGTAACAATAGTTGAAAAGTTAACGATGACTATGAAAATCGACAAGTTTCAGTTTTTTCAGGATATTCCAGGAACTACTCAGGATATCCTCGATTCCTTTTGATATTCGAGATAACCATATAATTGCGCATCATTTTCGTAATTTAACCTAGTCCGTATCTCTTCCCGTTTCCGATTTGACAATAGTGTACCATAAAATTTGCATTACCCTGTATACTCGTCGCACGACAAATAAGCCTCCTTCTGCAAAGATTCAAAATTTCGCTTTTTTTTTTCGAGAATCCTCTTTATAAAGCCAGCGAACCACCACGTGGAAAACGCTTTTCTAGTCCAAAGGGTTACATTTACCGTGAACATCGTGAATCCAAACCAAGCCAAGCGGTCTCGCTTGCCCAATCTCAAGTAGAGATTGGATCGCAGGAAAGAGAATTCGATTGAGCGTTATAAGTAAAAATTCATCGTCCATCGTCGAAGACAATTTCATTTCGGAGTTTCCTGGCGTTCCCGATCCAATAAAGAAAGTTCGCGTAACATTTTGCGGCGTATAAGATATAACACCGCGGGAAAAATTAGATAACGTATTCCAAAGTTTCGCGTTCGTGTCGAAACTTCCATTTCTTAGTGAACGCGAACGTCAAACATATTGCGATCGAATTGTGTCGAGCGTACTGATGTTTTTTTCTTTCGGAAATCCAGTATTGAACTTCCTTTTCCGAAGGCAAGTTTATTTTTGTTAATTTTATTTTCTCTCGTCGTCATCTCTCACTACAGAAAATGTATACTCAGAAACGACCTATTACCAACTCTTCATGAATAGAAGTATAGAGATTGGCGATAAAATAGAATTCAGGATTTCTAGAAATATTATGCGATTCGATGGAGTCATTAGAATCTATAGAACGATTCGAGGCGCAAAACTATTAATAATACACAGAATGATGCAAATCTATGGAATAAATTGATTATCAAAAAACAGAAAAATTGAGAAAATTTTATATTGCTACGATATTTCTACTTGGGTTCGTGAATTCAAACACTCGGTACAAAACTGAACAATTTATTCCACTAAACACTCGAAATACAACTCAATAAACACTTCATACAATACTAGCTTTCTTTCTAAACTCAACTCTTTCCAAACTATAACTGACTGTCCGCGTCCGCGACTCTGCGCGGTCCCTATAAGTACAAACATCATTCCAGCGAAATCATTCATTTTCCAAAAATTACAGGAACTTCTTAGAAATAATGGTAATAAATCATCCACTCTAATTGACACGTCGGTTACCGATCTTCTCGCGAGGCCATGAATCACATCTTAGACTCGAGCCGCCGAGATAATGACTTCCGGTCTTCTTGGAAGCACAGCGCGTAACAATATCATCAGTCGACATTACGTCATCAGTTTTGACATAATCACCTAATCACCGATTTTCTTGAATGCAAAGAGGGGTCATGAGATTTATTCGAAAGGTCTCCGAATCGTCTTTCCAGTAATAAAATTATTGAAATCGTCTGCTTTTCGGAAACCATCATTCAATAATAGTCTACATGTCTACATGTTTATCCTCTGCTTTGTGTAGATCAAGAGAAGCTGTTGAGCTCTTAGTAAGAAACAAAAAACTGAGTTTCTATGAATTAGTTTCTACCGAACACACTTATTCAAAATTTAAAGTCATGAATTGGACGAAAAATTGAAACAAAAGAGAGTCTAATCCAATTGAAATTATCAAACACAGTTTGAATTTGAATGTCTGATAGACCACGAGCAGAAAACAACACTTTCCTGGCATTCTGGAAACTTTGGTATAGTCACCGGAGAGACCTTGAGATCTCTACTCGAAGCGGTGCCTGTCTCAATGCAATCCCCATGGACTACTACGAGCAGATATAATTCAATGTTTTGAGTGATATTTGTCATGAATGAATTCGACTTTTTTTTTTCTCGAACTAACTCATACTCCTGTGTTGATATCAATAGATTCCTCCTGCATTTTTGATTGCGTGATTGTTGGCGACGGATAATGAAATAAAATTAGATTTTTCTACAAAACAGTTAACAAAGTAGCCTTTGACGCTTTCAAAGCGTTATTAAGTGACAGCATTACCGCTCGTGTGCGGAAATAATGTCATCAAATGAAAGCATTGCCGCTCATGCACGGAAATGATATCATTAGGTGACAGCCTATTTGCGCTCGCATCCATTATTGTAGAAAACGAACTCATCATTTTGTTGCATGATAGAAAATAATAGTGACACTGAATTATCTAACACATCTCCTGATGTAGCAGAAAGAAGGAACATTGTAAATTTCAACTTCCTACCAGAGAAATCGAGAAAAAGTATGGATTATGATATGATAGATTCATGACATGGTGCCATGAAATGCTTTAATGCTAAAGATATCAAAGAAGTATTCTAAACTTATCGTATTTCTCTCAAAATACCAGTTCGTTGAATATAACATAAGTTTTGATATATCTTGTTGGTTCATAATGAATTATAACTGTGGAATAGACATAAGTTTTCAAGTAGCCTCAATAGCCAACGTGTTCAAAGCGCGACTTCTCATGCCACCAGTCCGGGTTGCATTTTTGTATAGAGCAGATAGTATACCACTTGGGCAGAATGATTATATTTTGATCTATGAGTCATTTTCTCTTCTTTTCTGTTAGGTTTATGATTAATTGAATTGATTTCAATATAATAGTGAATGATTATTAAACTTATTAATGATTTAGATGAAGAATGTTATAAAATGTAAGGTAATTGAATGAAATATCAAGTTTTCTTGTCTGGAAACTGTGTTTGTAGAAACAATATTGTGTGTATTTCTAGCACAAAGTATCTTGTTGCTCTCGAAAGAATATAACTGTCTTTTTTAAGCGGCAACCTATCACGCTTTGAATACACAAATGGCTATTATATACGAGTAGACATCATGTGGTGTTAGAAATCGATGATCTTGTTTGTGAAAACGAAATAATTCAGTATAATTATTGCCTAAAATATGGAAATAGACAGAGATATCGAATCGAAACCACCTAAATTTGGTCCCCACAAGTTGAATTGAACTTCATTGGAATTACTCCCCGTGGAAAAGATAGTGCATGAAATTCATTGGAAAGTGCATTTCCTGCACTCGTTACGTTTAATACCTACGTTATATGCACTATAACGACTACACGTGCGAAATATGTCACTTTCCACACTTGTTATATAATATATTCACAATTGAAAGCCACAACGGTGTTTTAATCATTAATCCTTCCCTGTAGTGAAACAAGTTTTTTCTGTTCATTATCCTCATGAAGTACAAACTCTTGATTAATCCTCCAAATATTCATCATTCCCAGTCGCATTAAATCTGTCAGTTGTCCAAATACAAGTTAGTTCTGAAACAGAAAACGTGATTTTGAATAATTCCTGAAATTCGCGAAATGAAATGTCTTCCCCCAGTGAAAGCTTTTTGAATAATTCAATAATGAAACTTCTGGAGGATAAATTCAGGTTGAGCCATGTCAAAGCGTTATCGAAATAAGAAATACTAGGTGGATCCACCTTCCGTTTGCGTAAAATCTGTTTTATTCATGAATTCCAGGTTCAGAGCGCGGTTTATGAAAAATAAACTATGGTCATACTATTAACATAACTGAAAACGCAAACCATACAGATTCATTATTATCTTGAAAGGAAATGTGCTATGAGAAAAATGCAAAAACAGGTCGATTTTAATATCAAAGGGAAATTCTGCCAGTGATCGTATGAATAACTTCAGTACGTCATTTTCACCCTTTGTACTATGACAATTTAATCAATACATCAATAAATTGTGTTGTTCAGTATCGATTATGGAAAAGTGTCATCAGGTACGTGATCTCTATACAGGGTGTCCCCTCTCAATTGGAAAAAACTTCTGGGGCATATTGAGGAACCATAGACAAGCAGTTTGAGATAAGAGACTGATGTCCGGAAGTGCATTGTTTTCAAAATACAGGGTGTCAAAGTTTTTTTCAAAAAACTTTTTTTTATTAATATTTCAAAGACACGTTAACCGATTTTCTTGAAATTTGCTAGTAATGTAAGCTTTAATAAGACGCTCAGTTAGCACTAATTAAATGTTAATTATGACTTCCAGTGGCGCCCCGGAGACAGTGTCACGAATAAAAATGACAAAAAATGTACGCTGCTGACTTTTTTTTTAAATTTCATATATTTTTTAGAAAGCTCAGTAAAAATACAACTTTTTTGTCACTTGATATTTTTTCGTATCTCTCTCCGTTTTCGAGAAAAGTTTTTTATTAAAAACTTTATTGAAAGGTTCATTATCTGAAAATCTAAAACAAAACAATGTTGTCATGGTAACACATAAACATGTCAAACTTTAGTAAAAGTGTCAGTTTCTAAGTACTTAATTATCTTCAAACGTTACACTAATTGCAAAAATGAATCGGTTTGAATTAGCCGAGCTTGCAGATATGCATCTCTTGTATGGGGAAGCGCGGGGTAATTCTTTGTTATCACAACGGTTGTACGGGCAGCGGTTCCCAAATCGTGAATTGCCAAACCATAAGATTTTTATCAAAATTCATCAAAATCTACGGGAGACCGGCTCATTCGTGGTAAGTATTGCAGAAATGGCAACTTTCTGTGTTTTTTTTCTTGCGCGTTTCTGTTTTACAGCCAATCTAAGAGGCTTTGTTATCTTTGCAGCCTATTCGAGAATTTGCAAGGCAGTTTCCGATCAGAGATGCCATGGAGGATGAAGTCATGGCACGCATTCAGAATGAGCCCAACACTAGCACTCGTCTGATTGCGTCGCAACTTGATTGCAGCAAAAATACTGTCCATCGAGTATTGAAAATCCACGATCCCTATCCATTTAAACTGCAAAAGGTGCAGCATCTACTGCCTGACGACGCTCCTCGGCGGCTCGAGTTCTGCGAGTGGTTGCTCCGTCAAGCGGATGAAAATGCTGATTTTTTAAGTATAATCTTCACGAGCGATGAAAAAGGATTTTCGCGCCTGGGGACATTCAATCCTCGTAATAACCACGAGTGGAGCGAACAAAATCCCCATGCTACGCACATCAGAGGATATCAGCAGAAGTTTGGTGTTAATGTTTGGGCAGGTATTCTTGGCGACCATTTGATTGGGCCGTACGTTCTACCTGATCACCTCAACGGGAATAACTATCTAGTTTTTTTGCGAGATATTCTGCCCGAGCTGCTGGATGATGTACCCCTCCAGTTGCGTAGAGAGGCCTGGTTTCAACACGATGGTTGTCCAGCGCATTTTGCGCACCGTGAGAGGTTACCTCGACCAAACCTACAACAACAGGTGGATTGGTAGAGGTGGTCCCGTCCCTTGGCCAGCAAGGTCGCCGGACTTGGCCCCCCTGGACTTTTTTCTTTGGGGCGAAATGGAACGGTTGATCTATGCAACTCCTGTGCCGACCATGGAGGACCTAGTTGCTAGAGTTGTGGTAGCAGCGGAATTTATCGCGAACAATCCAGGCGTGTTTGCTCGGGTGCGCGAATCCTGGCTCGACAGATGCAGAAAATGCATCGAAATGCATGGTGGACACTTTGAGCATTTGCTCCACTAATTAATAATAAATTATTTGTAAAAAAGCCTCCTTGTTTTTCTTTCTAATAATAATGAACCCTTCAATAAAGTTTTTAATAAAAAATTTTTCTCGAAAACGGAGAGAGATACGAAAAAATATCAAGTGACAAAAAAGTTGTATTTTCAACTGAGCTTTCTAAAAAATATATAAAATTTTAAAAAAAAGTCATAATTAACATTTAATTAGTGCTAACTGAGCGTCTTATTAAAGCTTACATCACTAGCAAATTTCAAGAAAATCGGTCAACGTGTCTTTGAAATATTAATAAAAAAAGTTTTTTGAAAAAAACTTTGACACCCTGTATTTTGAAAACCATGCACTTCCGGACATCAGTCTCTTATCTCAAACTGCTTATCTATGGTTCCTCAATATGCCCCAGAAGTTTTTTCCAATTGATCGGGGTTATACTTGTTACAGGAGTTGGTTGTTACAAGTAGATTAGCTACTCTATGATACACGGCGACGTTTCTACTGATTGCTGCGATTGACAGTCTGTGGTTGAAGTGAAAACGCTATTGGTTTTAGTGGGTGCTGGCTGTTACGCTTTATGTCCTCTTGACTTGCTTCTTCCTCTGAATCATCGTTTGATATTCTTAGGGCCGATTGCATAAAGAAATCAACAGACAATAATTGATAATTCAATTGTTTGTTACCATGGCAACGCAAGCCTACAGCTCAATTTATAAACTCCGCTGCCGTATAGCTACAGTTAACGCTGCCGTTCCAAAATGTATTGAGGCAGCGGAGTTTATAAATTGAGCCTTAGCTTGCAAATTAGAATATTTGATTCCACGTAGTATTTCATCGAAGGTTACGTACATTGGTGTAGTTGATTTCTTGATGTACTGATTCATGTAAAATGTAATGTCCTGATGAAATTAAATGACATTTATTCATACCATGATTACAGTGTGGATGTGCAAATACATGTAGATAGAAACCAAGCATTAGTATACTAATTTGTACAATTTTATTTACAAATAGTATATTATGATACAAATTTTATAAGACGCTATTTTGTTGCACACTTTGTTTGGAGTGACTAAGATAACAAAATTTCCACGAATTTCTGTGGCAAACGGGTTCTCAATGCCAAATCCCTCGCAAAAAAATGCTTTGTTTGGAGTACGACGAGCGAAACAAGGGAACTAGTGCTACAACCGAGGCTACAAAGTGTTTTATAAAATGTAGGTCATCTACGATTTTTCCTTCTTTGCATTAATTTGAAGTCTTTCATTGAGAGAAATTCATTGAATATTGATAATTAACTATGTTGATCGATTTTGATTTTTGCGAAACCAGCGGTGAAAAATGCAATGTTGTTATTGTTTTTATTGGTCAATTCAAATTAAATCACACTCTGAATTGAAATAAATCAATAAAAACATTGAGTTTTTCACTGCAACAGTATCACCAAATTCAAGTCGCTCAATAGTAAACTGGGCCTAACTCTTCTGGCTTCCATTCGACAGTACAATTATTGTACCAATCTCGGAATAATAAAAAATTCGTATAGAGCCTATTTCGATTCGCATTAGCGTTCCATAATGACTTCATTGTAGAATCAAAATAGAGAAAGTGATTTTTACAACACTTACAAGAAGTTTCCAAGGTGGATATCCTGTAATGGCGCGAGGGATCCTAATTTTTTATCTCGGATTCTTTTCACCGACTTATCTCAATTTAGGCGTGATGGTGTGGAAAATAATCACAATGTTCATATTTGGGCACTGGGAAATCCGCACGAAATAAGGCAATCCCGTAATCAGAAAGAGTTCAGTTTGAATGAATGAAAGAATCCGTTTTTTTATCCAAGAATTTTATATGGATTTTATGCGAAACGTTTTGCCTGGTTCATCGGAAAATGTGACTGTTAGCATTCGTCAATGCCTGTGGTTCAAAAATTATGGTGTTTCCCTTCGTTTTCGTTTAACAGTAGATACGCCATCATATTCAAATTCAGTTTTTCCCGGCGGATTGTCACCTATCAGATTTTTTCCCTGGGGTTATGTGAAAAACGCTGTTTTTGATTATTGGCAGGTACCTTAGGTTATAAGATTTTTCATCATTGATGATTTCCAAGACATAAGGGGGACATTTCCAACATTTGTTTTATGAACACATACTGGTTCCTCTCATGACGTTGTTCCAACTATTGAGTTGAATGCGGTTGTTTTAACGTCATTTGGGGTTGTTTAATACTTTTATGGAAGGAGTACTCTCCCCTTTTTGAGTCTGATGATGTCCAGATATGGTTGAAACCGGTTACTTTACTTTCACATTATTATATTTTATTGTCGACTGGCGTTGCGTTTATTTTTGGTTTTTCCCCACTTGAAAATCTTCGACCACTTTGAGAAATTATTTCCAAAACTCCATTAAAAAATGTATTGTTATTTTAATATAAAAATTCCGCCTTTGTGTCTGATATTCTGGCAAACGGTTAGTTTCATGGAAAAAAAGAAGAAGACCGAATATTATACTGTTTGAATGTAGATTTTTCTAACATAAAATTTAGGCCACTGTAAGTCTGGAACCGACTCTATATAAAATTTCTGTGGCAAAATAAACTCCGGTTTGATGCCAAGGGGTGGGGGGGTTGAAAAAAAAAAAGTCTGGAACCCCTTCCACTCCCCGAAAATTGGTTTTACCTAATTTTTGAAGCGAAAAATGAATAGAGTGCCTAAAAAATCGACGGCTCAACAATTTTCTAAAGATTCCATTCTTTATTATAGTGACAATTTCGAATAATCTTTACCCAATTCACAGTGAATTTAGCTTGAAAAGAGTGTATTCTAGGACACATGTTCATTCGAAAAAAAACATTATTTTGATCCCAGCAATACGTCCCCAAAACATGTATATCGAATTTTCAACCACCCTGTATTCAAAAATAAACAACATTACTACCTTTAACAAAGAAATTCCAATCTAGATGCCCTGAAACAATAAGATGATGTCTTCTTTTCTCATTCCTTCAGCATTCACATCACATCAACTCTCCGCGAGAAATTATAAATTATTGAATGGAAAATTACCGTTTAGGGTTACTTGTTATATGAATTGAGGGGTTACTTGTTACAGTAACAACTCATTCCACATACCGTGAAATAGGGAAACACCTCAATCGGAAACTGATCCTGTTCCTATATGCACTTATTACAGTCCTGATGATATAAAAAATCACTTCCCATATCAGGATAACGAAAAATTATACAAACCGATGCCGCAAACGTGGGAAATCATGAATTGCAACAAATATACCTACCCCAAACAAAGAGGATCTCGTAGCTAAGGAACAGAAGCATGCAGAGGAATAACTCAAGACTGCTGAAAAAACTAGAAGGAATGTTAATTCATACGCCGAAGAAATGAAGAGATCCGAGAGGAAGACACCTATTTAGAATCAATCAATCAGGTTCACACAAACATCACTTTCTCATTAGCAAAATAGGTGTAAATGTGGGTCTGATTGAAACCATTTATTTCCGAAACATGATTCGCTATAATTAAATCCAAGATTTCGGACACCAAAATCTGAACACGTATAGATGTGAATCGGTCTTTTTGTATATTTTGAATACCAAAAATTATTCATTATAAATGTTGGATAAAAATAAACGACGTACAATGTGTACTTGGCCAGGTCATCGCCATTCGAAAAGAAAACGATAACGAACCAGTGAACCACTAGTTTTTACCTTTCGCTGTCCAAAAATGTGTGTTGCAACCAAAGCACCAGTTGACAGTGTTGGCTTCTGTCTGATTTTGAGGATTATTGAAAACACATAATCAATGGAATTCTTTACAGAATATATTCTTGCTTCATCTCGTAGAATTGTATGAATGCTCGCATTAAGATAGGGCAGCATACATATTTGCTCGAATATGTTTTCACTTATAATACCACTAGAGCTTCAATAATAAGTTGATATTTTTTCGACGACAAGAATATTTTGAAAACTCTACAAAACAATCGTGTTGAAGAAAAAATGTCCAGTTGTTTATTGAAGCTAGAGTGGTATTCGGTAGGAAAATTTCACACTGAAATATTATAGAAGTCACAGCGTTGAAGAGATAGGGAATGTTTGACCCACGCTTCTCATAGGTCCAGACGCCAGGCAAGTATACAATGTAAATAATGTAAATGGAAGTGGTTAGTTGATCGGTCAGCTGTGTATAAACAGTAAAATAAAATACGCAGTTGTCGAGATTGACTATTTGTCTTATTTCTATTATATTTAACGTGTATTCCGGACACGAATTTGATTCCGGTCCACTAGCCACCAAATCGGTCTCTCGACTAATTTGAGCGATAATGGTACCCAAATTGTGAAATGTACATCAACAATTCAGTTCATCATTATTTATCACTTGGATACATTGGATAATCATGACAGAAAACTCTGAACCAGGCGCTGCCCTGCAATCTGCACATGATGAGAGCGCCTGAAAGATTAATTCTGGTAAACATGTATGAAATGTGGTTATCAGACTTGCAGAACAGGATTATTAGGAAAACTCGAAATTCATTGGAAATTAGCAGAAGCTAAAGTAAAGTTGGTAGAAATATATTTACACTGAGTGCGCAACAGTTCTACCAATGGAAATCGCTATCAGTATTTGAAGTTGGGTTAATATACACGTCAAAAAATTTCCAGTGTAATATCATGCTACTTCCCCTAGAAGGGAAACATTTCTGAAAATCGTTCTAGTTGCTATGGCACCGATACAAAATATAGGCTTTTGATTGGTCGAAAATTTTAGGTGTGAAATTTTTAGATCAGCATCCCGAAAATACAAAACCTTTCCGATTCATGTCAGATACTAGTGGACCGTTCCGTTACATTTTCAAGAAATTAGTGTACCTTTGCCGGTATCATCTCAAGATGGCCGCCAGGAGGCACCCATGACGTCATCCAGGATGGCCGTCTGTGACAGGTGTGATATGTGAACTGTCATATGTCATGGGTGCCTTCTGGCGGCCATCTTGAGATGATACCGGCCTAGGTACACTACTTAAGAAGTAATCTTCAACCCATGAATCGCATAACTTTGTCTATCATCGAGCTTTCTTCTTCGTATGACGAACATAACTTTCCTGTCTATACAAACCAACGACTAACGTAGCTCCGGCTGAAGACTCACATAAGTGCTTTATTCCGGCTGAACTCCAGGAATCCAGGGAAGCAGCGGACAAGCAGCGCGCCATGAATACAAAAAGGCTCTAATGACAGCAAACGTTCACCGTTCCACTTTATGAATTTGTTTTAAAATGTGTCTCATTGCGACTCCTGCTCGGCATCCGAAAAAGCTTCGCGGATAATAACAATGGCCCTTCCAACTTTTGTACAGCCGAACGCAGAATGCGGCCATTTGTATAATGAGTCATGCGGAATGAATGCAAAATGTTCGGGTCGAGGGCTAGACGAAGCTGATGGGGTTTCGGAGATTATGATGGCTTGTGATCATAGTGGAGTACTCCTCTATCGCGAATTGTTCAGCTCTTGTCTGTGAGAAATATTCTCCTCTCTGCCAGAAAATAAGGAAAAGTTTGACAAAAACATGGCGTGGTGAACTGAATGACATAGGCATGGGAAAAATGAAATATATTTCGCAACATACTAGTTTGTGTAGGCTATTTTTCATGCAACTTACATTGCTTGAAATCTAATAGTGTCAGTCGAAAGTAGTGCACTCAATTATATAATTCGTATTTATCTATGTGACTATAGTTTGAGGTGAGATATTCATAATGAATGTTAGAACAGACATATTGTTTGAACTGATACGAATACTAGGAGAAATTCATCTGGGAATTTCAGGACTTCCCAAAGACATACAATATCGGTCGAACAGACTGATGTTACAATTAAGACAGAACATCCCGTACGTTGCTCGACTTTCGTTATCGAACTCTTGGTCTGCATACCCAGGAAGCACAAAAACATTTCAGACATGTTCTAAACATAACATTGAGAACATTATATCTCCCATCATGCGAAATATTTTCGATATTGCATAGACATGTATTATGCCACCTCCTAATTTCCGCAAAAGGATCTTTTTAGGGTATTTCAATTAGATGTTGACGAAAATGCATTTTGATAGATTTTTTCATGTTCTAATCACGGGTATGTCATACTGGGACATACACGTTACGTACCCAGAAGATGTTATTTGATTATCATATCCTTACATAAAATGCATATGTCCTAACAGCACATAAATGTTACCCATATATTTTGCAAGGTATTCCAAACAATACCATCATCATGAATTGTCAAAAATAAATAATTCGTTTCAAATAGACGATCTCAATATCTGTCCTAGAGCACCGAGTTTTATGATGCGCGTCATCTGGTAATAATAAAAACACCAAAACTGAAATGTTATAACAATAATTTTGCACTCTCGGGACTAAAAGTGCCACTTTAGTTTTCCTTATCGGGGACAGAAGTGCCATTGTTACTCATGTGAAATTCGATAATTCATCATAACCATGATATATTCAAAGAATGACTATGTATGTAAATTGTAATATGTTCTGATTCGCAGGTTTTCTAAACATACCTTATTTGATTTATGGATTGTCAATTTGACATATTTCACATCAAACGTAATGACGTGGTTTGATGCTCCGAAACACCCCAAATTGTCTGAAGCCAACATGAAATTTATATTTATATGTTTTTGATTATCATCTCATCAACACTTTTTCAATGGTTTCCAAATATAATATATCCTTCAGTAGGTACTTATATGAATCAGATCGATAAGTGCATCGAAAGCTTTTTTTAATCTTAAATATTGAATTTTGAATATAAGTAGTTTATAGATAGCACGTCTTTCTGAAGATTGTGGTATTTTATGGTTCGTTCAACCGATAATCAACCGAACGAATTTTGTCTGGATTAATTAAACGGCATATTTCTAGGTTTGTGCGAAAATTCGAATAATATTCTACTCAAAAACTTTATTTATTCTGTTCTCTTCGAATTTGAATGATGATGGTACGATGTGAAATGTTTAAAAGACAATTTAGGCATCTTTCACAAACAACTGACGATCGGGCCAGATGATCGGACCTGATCTCCGAACAACAAACTCACTAGAATAGTAATACCCCAAATTGCCTGGAACCAACATGAAATTCATATTTATATGTTTTTCCCCACAGAGGTTGCCACATCGTAACATTTGAAAGTGATAATCATCCCATGACCATATTTTGTCAAGATTCCCAGATAAATATTTCCTTCTGTTAGTACTTATATGAGTCATATGAGTGTATCAAAAGGTATTTATTCAATGTTCGTCATATAATACAGTGTCTCATTTATATATAACTGGTTTATAGATAGCACGTCTTTCTGGAAATTGTAGCATTTCTGATGAATGCGCCAACGCCGCTAATTTCGTTCAACCGATAATCGACCGAACGCTGACAGTGATAGCGCGAGTCGTCTCATTTTCGTATCAAATTTTGTTTGATGGTTCATTGAACGGCATATTTCCAGTTTTGTATGAAAATTCTAATAGGATTTTACTCAAAAACCATGTTTATTCTGTTCAAACTGAATTTGAAGGATGGTGAAACGCTGTTGAATGCGTAAGAGACGAATCAAAAGTGGTGACCAGAAGACAAGATTCCACTGGTGAGTTACTCAGTGTCGTATCATTCGTTGAATAAACATTATTTACCCACCCTCATATGCAAAAGGATTTTTGGTAATTTGAAAACATTATCAGGTCATTGAATATATTGTTATTGGATATATGTAAGAATATGATCGGCAAAGTGATAAAATGGTTGGCCTAAATGGTAAGAAAATTCTCAGAGTAGTAGTTAAGCCTATATTTAGTGGAATTAAAAAGTAATAACAACATGTTTTATGTTATATTTCTCAAGTTAGACACTTTGAAACTTTATATTACCTGAAAATAAACAATATAGTTGTGAGAGTGAATTGAATCTTATTATCATTCGGCTAATAAATCAAAGATGTTTTATGTTATATTTCTCAAGTTCGACACTTTGAAACTTTATATTACCTGAAAATAAACAATATAGTTGTGAGAGTGAATTGAATCTTATTATCATTCGGCTAATAAATCAAAGATGTACATTTTCACAAGACTTATTACATTGTTTTCATTCACTCATAGGAATAATGGATACGATTATTTTGTTAGTCGGTCAATTTATCCAAATTTAGACCATTTTCAGATAGAAGGACACTGATGCTGTGGGAATCCGTTGTTGCTATCCTTGTTTTAGAATGAGGTTACCCTAGTAACTGATTTAGATGTTGGCTTCAAACAACTACTGTGGTAAGGATTGAGCGTTATTCATCTAGTCTGTTAAATGATCGAAGGTCCTGATTGATCAGGAGAACGATTCTCCCCTACACACGAATGCATTTGGTCAGTTTGCAATGAGTTTGGTGCAATGCGTTGTTATCGCTTCGTGTGAGCGAAGATTGAGACGAAAAATTAACAGGAAAAGATATATGTGCGGGTACATCCATATTATGTATAGAAAGATCAATAAAGGTTGCCTTTGTGACCCCTTATTCAGATTAAGAATCTAATGATTTTTTCAAGTACTTCAAAATGTCCATCTCATCATTTGGAATTGCAAATCAGAAAATGCTTCAACAATTTCAAATCACATTAGAATTTTCATTTCTCCAGAGGAGATGTTAACTGTGATCATAAAGTAAAGTACCAACTAGTTTCTTTTTTGTCCACTAGGCCTTTTCAATCAGATAACAATTTCATTCAGATAACAAAAAATGACAAAATCTGTTCACTTCTTGGAATTTTCACACACCAAATCACGTCAAAACAAACAAATTTGCAGCACTGTAGCGACATACGCAACTGGTCAAACGTTCCATGTGAAAGAATACATTTAAACCAATGTTACAAAACTGGACCTATGAAACGCACACGCATGGGCTTGACTCACGCCCTTGCGTTTTTGGTGGTCGACTGATGGTACGCAGCACATGTGAAAAGAACAATAAATACAGTGACCTGTGGCCTGATCATCAGGCCTCATCGTCAGTCGTTTGTGAAAGAGGCCTCAGAAGTGGTGACCAGAACACACCATCTCACTGGCGAGTTACTCATTGTCGTATCATTCGTTATGTAATAGTATATTATGACACAAGTTTTATAAGACGCTATTTTGACAACATGTCTTATAAAACGTGTGTCATATGCAATTTTTTCTATTTTGAATTGGTTTGAAGAAAAAGATGGATTCAATATCGATGAATAATAGAAACATCTTCGATTCGTAACAATGACGACATTGAAATAATCAAAATCTGACCCACAAGCGCAAAGCCCAGTTTACAGTTGAGCGATTTTGATTATTGCAATACCAGCGGTGAAAAATTCAATGTTATTGTTTTTATTGGTCAATTCAAATCAAACTACACTGAATTGAAATTTACCAATTGAAACATTGAGTTTTTCACTGCTAATATCACCAAATCCAAATCGGTCAGAAGTAAACTGGGCCTAACTCTTCTGACTTTCATTTGACAATTCGATTGTACCAATCTCCGAATAATAAAAAATGCGTATCGAAATAGAGGCTATTTCGACACGCATTTGCGTTGCACAATGACTTCATTATACAACCAAAATAGAAAAACATTATTTACCCATCCTAATATGCAAAACAATTTGTGGTGACATTCTCGGATTTCCCTGAGATGAAAAGTTAGTGGATATATGGAAAAATATGATCGGAAGTGGAAGGTGATAACAACATGTTATATTCTTCAAGTTAAAAACTTGGAAACTGCACATTACCAGAAAAAAAAATAGTTTGACAGAGAATTGAATCTATTATCATTCTAGTAATAAATTTAAGATGTATATTTTCAGAACACTATGATTTTATATTGTTTTCATTAACTTTTAGAAATACTGGATGTGGTAATCTTGTTATTAAGTCAATTTATTTGAATTCAGACCCTTTCAAGGTAGCAAGACACTGAACTGGAGGAATCTATTGTTGCTATGTTTGTTTTAGAATGAGGTCACCCTAGTAACTGATTTAGATGTTGGCTTCAAACAACTATACTTTGGCAAGGATTGTGCGTTATTCATCTAGTCTGTTATATTATCGAAGGTATGATGTATATGTATTTGTGTATCACGAATAATAAGTTCAGAGCCCTTATAAATCGAATTCATGAGGAATGGAGGAAAGCGTGACCAATTTATACTGGAATCCAAACCACTTCAAGGAATAATGGATTTTTAACAGGATTTCAAATGGTTTGTATTTCTCAAAGATGAGGTTACTTTGAGAATCTATTCCGCATATATAATCATGTCCGAAATTGATATGTGAAGTTTGATGCTACGATTTTTGTACCGCTTTTTCGAAGTTGGGAAATTCGCATCGATGAGCGATGTCGAGACAAACCATACTAACAGCGAATATTAATGATGGAGAAGATATTTCATAAATAAATAAATATACTACAATAATTGTTGTGATAATACTCGAATTAGCTGTCCCGTACTATTGTACTTTCCGAGAACGTTTGAAAAGTATATGCGCGGTACGTTCTAAGGATGTACATATTAGGTTCTGTGACGTTAGAACTCGAATGGGACGTAAAATGTACGTCCTGGGGACATCATGTGCTGTCTGGGATATAGGTACGTTTTAAATAGGTGATAAAACGTGGGGTTTTTCAGAAAAAATATTGAAGCTAGTTGAAGAGGTTTAAGGAACCGATATCTTCGATAGATTAAGTAGAATCGAAAATTTTCAGTGGTTTTCACATTTTGTTAAAAATATTTTTCTAAGATTTGGCGTTCTTGAGTTTCTCATCCACCTCAATAATGATTTTTTCGCCAAGGAATTATATCCTATCCTTGCCCTATCGTTGACAATTCCTGAGTGTACCAGATATTACTTGAGCTCGATGTTGATGGCTTTTTCCATGACCTTTGAAATAATTGATATCAGTGCGATAGGTCTGTAGATGCTAGGTAAGGTCTTTTTGCTTTTTTTTTTGGGACTGATTGTACTCTTGCAATTTTTCACTTGGACGAAAATACCCCCAAATTTTGAGAGTGGTCGAACAACTTGCAAAGAACAGGTGCTAGTTCGTGGGCACATTTCTTGAGAACAATCGGTGGGATTCCGTCAGATCCACAGGCTTTCTTGGTGTTGAGACCCAACAAGATCTTTCTGTTAGTACGTTGGCGAAGGGTGATTGTCATTAGGTGTTATGTTCGGGGGTTGTTTTCCTGATGAATCCAGAGTGGAATTCTCAGTGAATAGGTGCGCAAAGATATTGGCTTTTTCCTGGGCAGTCGTATATAGAGTTCCATCTTCCTTGGTCAGAGGAGGAAATGAGCTGGAAATGAAATTTCTTCTCACAGCTATGGCGAAAGACCAAAATAAACTAGATCCGTTAGGACATTCAACAAGTTTTGATCTTATTTTGTCATTGAGAGCATCTTCTAAAGATTCTATTGTCTCTTTGCATATGCCTCTAGCTTATTTTTTGCATATGCTTCTCTAGTCTCAAGGCCCAGATTTTTTAGCCATCGATGGTATGCTGTCTGTTTGGAAGCGAAGGCTGCTGAACCAGGGCTTATTGGATGATGTTCTTCTCGCGGTGTTCGGTATGTAAGTTCGCATCCCCAACATGATGATTTCAGAAATTATCTCAGCACATCGTGTTGGATCTACTGAAGAGAAACAAACTCTCTTCCATGGAAACGCTGAGAAAAACATACGAAGACCTTTCTAGTCGGCCGAATTGTAATGCCACATGAGACGGGGCGGTATTGAGCTGCTCGATGGTATATGGAAAGAGCGGGTTGTGGAGATGAGAGTGTGATCAGAGTATTCAAGTGGGGCACAAACTTCTATTCTATATAGTATAGGATTGGTGGTGAGGAAAAGGTCTAGTGTGTTGGCAGACTGTTGTTTATATCAGGAATGCGAGTTGGTTGCTCGACCAGTTGTTCTAGACCATGAGTGATGGCGAAGGCCTCAGCTTGAAGACCTGCATCATCTGTTTTGTTAGAGAATTTGAGCCAAGCAGCGTTATGTACATTGAAGTCTTCCATGATTTTGATTTCAGCTATTGGAGGGTTCTCCTTAATGAAGTCCATTTTGAGTGATAAAAAGTCGAAAAGGTTGTTATATGAAGATTCATTAGGTGATAGGTAAAGGCAGCAGATGAACTTGGTCTATTCTCTCCTCACGCTGGCATGAAAGGTAAGCCCTAGCGTGAAGGCAGACTCCACCTTTAAACCTGAATCGAGAATGGAGTTCGTCACCAGGACAAAGCATGTGGACCTTGTTGCTGGGCGAGTTCACTTGTGTTTCTGTTAGGGCCGGTTTATTCATCTGTAGGTGATGGTGGACGTCATTGATGTTCTGGTTGAGTCCGCGGATGTTACAAAAATTAATCTTCAATGGTGAGTACCTCTCGCCCGGAAATCCAAATGGAGAGGTATGTTGCTTCAGGAGTATTTTACTCTAGGAGACTTCATCATCATTACTCTCAAAATGCACCTGGAATTGAAGAAAGAGTTGCGGAAAAGAAGAGGGAAAGACGGGGACCGGAAAGTATCGACCGAACACTGAAACATGGCACACAAAGTCGATATGGTGGTATTTCACCGAGGGATGAGACCATCTTCCACCTATGGTTATCCTTTTGATGATCCATCGATTGAAAAAACTATAAATCAATGGATCATATTGATGTATAATTCCATTTTCGTATAATTCGCAATATGATTAAAAAATGAACCACACCATCAACATAAAGATACCTACAAGACTTTTTTTTTACTCTCCTTTTGAAGCAGGCAGTGAATAACATTCTCTGAGTACCTGCGGTGGCTTGTTAAAAGCCCGTATTCCAATTTTGTGTGATGGAGAATCGAAATCAACAATAATTTTGCTATGTGATACATTTTCGGTTACGAGTGTTCATTTGATTATCATTGGAGTTTGAAGTTCTCAGTAAATGTTATTCAATTATGGAATTATCGAAGTGTTAATATTTGCTGACAGATGAATGGATAATGAATATATTTGAAAGCGTTGTTCTATCTGTATCTTCACTACAACAGAGCAATCAGTGATTAGGATGTCGATTTTTACGAAACCCAAATTTGTTCTTGTTGCTTTCTAAGATCATTGAACTAATCTGAAATACATTTGACGCTTTCCGAAGTTAAACCTACTATTCTGAAATTTGATTTTTAATTTCTGAAATACAATTGATGCTTGGTGAAATACACAAATGACCACTCTGAAATTCAATTGACACTTCCTGAAATTAACTCGATGTTCTCTGAAATACAACCGAACGAAATGAATGTCCCTGTGCGTCGTTTCGTTAAATTCGACGAAAGTGTGAAAAGGTCGACATCGCTTGCAGCGCCCTCACCCTCTCACATAAATTTTCTCGGCGGTGTTACACTTGTCACAACGGGATTGTAATAATTTGTGTTCCCGCTCATTCCTCACGGATGCGTACTCATGGAAAACACGTTAAATTAAAAACCACGAAATTAGTTTGCGGAAAATTTACGACCTTGCGGGGCTGTATCGAAGCGGGCGTTCGGAGTTAGTTCTGCGAGGTTCCGCTAGAGTTTAGTTTCGACGAGCCAACTGATATTTTATGATGGATTTGAAGTGCATTTTGATAGTGCGATGTATTGAAAAGAGTCATTTCACTTCCACTAAAAATGTTTTATCTGATAAGTAGACTTTAGTTGACCATCTGAGGGTGCCGTTTAGTCATTTTGACAGCGATTGAAAGATGCATCCTTTATTACAGCGAAAATATCATAAATTTATTATCAACCAATTAGAAGGCTCCTTTTTTTATACGTTGATTATAGCAACGTCAGTGGCGTAGCCAGGTGGGGGCCAGGGGGGCGACCGCCCCCCCCCCGCCCCCTCACGACAGGCGCCCCCGCAAGGCGGCTAGCCGCCGATTGCAACCATCACGAACGAGTCGATTCGAATCTGAATGAATATTTTTGTTCCCTATTTGAAAATTTGAAAAAAGAAAAGTTCATATTGGAAACAGGGAAAGTGATGATTTCAAATAATTTTGAAGCTAGTTTCCAAAATATCACGGGACTTTATAAAATGTTCATAACTATTGCTACCAATAGTGCTAACGCCAAGGGATCTTTCAGCAGCCTCAAAGCTTTAAAAAGTTATCTGAGTTCAACAATGACAGAATAGATGTTTTTTTATGTTCTGGTTCACACGAAAAGGGATCTCCTGTAATGTTCAGAAAACATCGTGAGAACCAAGGAAAAGAAGGTAGGAATTGGTGTTTCTCTTAAATTTCTGGAGGTTGTATGCCTCGGGGAACATCTCTCTAGCCAATGAGTTCCAAAGTCTCGATGTTCGTTGGATAAACGATTAAAGTGACCACGAAGGGGTGTGAAGACTGAACTTGACGGATTAATCTCGAAGAGACTGTTAATGAAGGAACGATATTTCAGAAAAGCATCGCCCATGAAAATATCTATAAAATAGAGATGAATCGCCAACTTTTCTACGGTGTTTCAGAGAAGTGAGCGAGTTTGTAAGCGAGGCATCACCCACGAGACAAATTGCTGTTTTTTGGACAGAATCCAATATTTTCAGGATATGTTTAGGTGCCGCACTCCAAATATGGGAACAGTATTCCAGGACAGGTCGGATCTGTGCCTTATAGATCATAAGCAGCTGACTTAGCTGAAATAGCTCTTGGCTCGAAACAGAAATCCATGTTTTTGGACCTCACGTGATTTTCCCAAGAAAGGTTATTGCTGATATTAACGCCAAGCAATGTCAATAGAAAGGGATTTTGTTAAAAATATCGATATGAAAGAAGTGATAGACAAATTCAGAAATATTAAGACAAGAACTAATTTGAAAATTTTTCAGGATTAGAAAAAATATGTCATTCTGAACTTTCTCATACATTTCTTCCAACAATCTATAAGATGTGTTTTTATATCACTCACGTATATGTATGTTTTATGATTTTATTGAAGAAGGGTTTATATTTTTCATTTTATTCTTGTATAGTGAATAAAATTCATTATTTTCCTGTGTTTTGCAATCACAGAAATCGTTGTAGGATTAGTGGAAATAAATTTGCACTTAGCATGCGATCTATATTTTAATAATGAAAATTTCAGTTCGTATACTTACATATATTAATTTCAAAAACACGAGTTTCAAAATTATTTCCTGAACAAACCGCTACTTTTCGTGACAATCCATGCCAAAATTTTAGGATACATGCATTATATGTCAATACTTTCGAACTTTGTCATGGATTATCTCGAAAAGTATACCTAGTGGTTTGTTTACAAAATACGAGATTTAAAAAAAATATTGAAATATATATCACATGATAGGTGAAAAATAACACTAGTGGGAACTTGATTGTAGACGAAAAAAATGCGCCCCTGATTGACATCTGCCCCCTCCGCCCCTGAATGCTGGGGACGCCACTGAGCAACGGGCGATTACCGTGATTACTAAAATACACGTTGTTGATTGGTTGAAATGATTGTGTTGATAAGCAATAACACCATGTTTTCGATTTTGTATTTGGGCTCCTGATTGGCTATTGGATACCTACATGCTGTGTTTTCGTTTCTGTATCTCGCTTTCTGATTCGTAGGCAGTAGGGTAGTTTAATTAAACAACGACTTACTAGTTGCAGTCTGTCATAGTATTTTCCGATTCCCTGGTGAATAAATGAATGCCACTACACCAAATTTTCGTCGGAACCATGATAAACACACACTATTAATATGTATCCACTTCATTTTCCACAAATTTTAGACAATTTCAGCATTAATAGAATTAGAATTAATCTAATGTAACCTAACCACACAAATTGTGACAACAATCATAATGAATTAAGCTCATTAGTACCTAGTGCTTAGGTAATCTTGCCTACATCATACAATGGCATAAATGTATTGTTAATTGCATAACGAATCTTGTTGTGTCGAACCGTGTCGAACTACAATGCATAATCAAAATAACTAATTCCATAAACTGTACGTTTAAAATAGGAAATCATCAAAATGGCTTTGATTTTATTCATGAAATAATCTGAACAAATACAACTTGTGTTATTGATGATTATCGAAAATTCCTTCGATTTTGAGAAACAAATCATGTTGCTTGAATTTTTGTTTCGATAATCATCAATACACTTGTTGTATTACATGCGATAATTTTGTTAGTTCCAATTGACGGAATTAATAAGTGAAAACTTTTCTGTCAAAAATGAAGCGCCTTATATTTATTGACAAACGTCACTAAGAATAAAATCTGGGTAGACATGTGATATTATAGATGTTATATGATTGGAAACGAATTACTGTTTTGAATGTTCCTGAAATATTAGTAATAAACATCAGTTAGTATCTACAGTATCCACTCAGAATAGGGTTCGTCTTCTCATTATATTAACAGCAACTCCAATTTATGAAATTTTCTCACCGAATCTCCCACGCAGCAGAATTAATTCCCCATAATTTTTTGCTCGGTTTCCCTCATGTTTTTGTTGATAGAAAATTTCCCAAATTTATCAACAAAAGAAACATCCGTGACCTTGAAAAAAATTATCGGTAATAATTCTGCTGCTAGGGAAATTATTATAAGTGAAAATTTCACAAATTTCACACCTAAAAATTTCGACCATTCAAATGCCTATATTTTGTATCGTTACCATAGCAACTAGAACGATTTACGGAAATTTTTCTCACATCCTCAGAAATAAGGAGTATGGTATTATGGCGCGTTCACATGCTGGCTCTTAGCTTTTTGACTTATGGCGTATTGTGATTCCATTGGCCGATCTTTGTCAACGCGCATCAAGGTAACATGCCAATAAGTCGATTGAATTTTGGCTTCTGCATAAAATAAACCTCTATTTGCAGGGTTTTCACTTTTCAGTTTGGAATCACCGACATTATTATAAATTATTGCGTAACAATGTTTAATTCAAGCTTTCCGCGATAAGCAAAAGCTGTCATGTGAACGCGCCATTACACTGGAAACTTTTTGACGTTTATTATAGGTTCAATGAACTTCACATTTACCTAATTTCGAATACTGAAAGCGTTTTCCATTGGTGAAACTGGTGCGCACTCAGTGTTGATATATTTTTACCAACTTTGAGTTTTTCTGCCTGTTCTGTATCTCTGATGAACACACTTCAAACATGTTTACCAGACAATTATTATTGCTCAAAATAGCCAAGGAACGGATTTGGTGGCTAGTGGACCGGTAAAGGCTGACTATAAAAACTTTTATTTTAGTTAAAACGTGTTAATGAGAATCAAATGCGATTATTGAAATTATACATCTTGATTAACGAAACTCACGGTAAATATAAAAGAAATGAGACGAACAGTCAATATCGAAAACACACAGCCGTCCGGTCAACTAACTACTCCCATTCACAAAATTTACATTGTGTATGCTTGTATTTTATTTTGATGTTTAAACACAGCCGTCTGGTCAACTACCTACTTTCATTCACAAAATTTATATTGTGTATGCTTGTATTTTATTTTGATGTTTATACTCAGCTGTCCGGTCAACTAACTACTTCCATTCACAAAATTTACATTGTGTATGCTTGCGTCTAGACCAATGAGAAGCGTGGGTCGAACATTTTCTATCTCTCCAACGATGTGAATTCAATATTTCGATGTGAAATTGTCACCATAACTTCAATTAACAACTGTAATTTTTTTCTTCAACACGAATATTTTGTAGAAAATTCGTAATGTCAAAAATATTTCCAGTTATAATTAAAGCTCTTGTGATATAATAAAAAAGTGTTAATAAAAAAAAACTAATAAGTGATATAACTTTCTGTTCCTCGAGATAGAGTTCAACCAATTCCTAAGAAAGGCAAAAACATCATTCCTGGTAACAACACACTCATTGCAGTTCATCTTCAAAGTTATGGAGAAAGCATTCAACAAAGAATAGGAGAGCCATAGAATATGAGCAGATTCATTTGCATTTGCATTTGAGGCGATGAGAAGCAAGGAAGATAAGTTGCTTTGGAAAGCCTGGCTAAGGATGGAAATTCAGCCTCAGGTGGGTCCCAGGACACTCAGGGGTTCCTGGAAACCAGAAGGCAGACAGAATAGCAAAGGTGGGTTCGGAAACAACGACAATTGGACCTGAACCAATACTGGGAACTCCCAGCATTATGGCTGTATCCTCCATGAAGGGATTGCTACAAAGGCAATTCCTCGAATCATGGCAGGATACACCTGGAATGAGACAATCAAAGCTACATATATCAGGACCTTCAATGAGACTCACGAAAGAGATCCTATCAGTAAACAGACGAGATCTCAAAATGATAGATTGTCTACTAATGCGACTTAACCATCTCAATAGGCACTTGGAGCACATCGGTATCAAAGATGCTTGGAGGATCATGATACATCATCGCACATCCTCACTGAGTGCCTCGCGCTGGTGCACCAGAGAAAAACTGCGTTTGGGAATATCGTGATGCGCCCACAGGATGTGAAAGTGATTCAACTAAGAGAGCTCCTAAATTTCGCTAAGGAAATCGGCATGCCTGGTGGAATCAAAAGCTATGTTGGTGCACAAAGGGCCCGACTAAAGAGGCCTAAGTGCGAGGGCTACCAGTTACGTCGCGACTGGTATTGAATTGCAGAAAAGAATTGAGAAAGCTGACGAATTTGCTAGAAGAGGGTCAGATAATGGCCAGATCCAGGACATATTCTGGGTGTACTTAAGCGTACATCAAGAGCGTCTGTAAGATACTGGATTTGAATAAGGCACAAGAATCACTGAAAATATATCCAAAGAATATACATGGAAAACAATACATCAATAAACAATGCCATAGACGAACTGCAGATATTC
Source organism: Chrysomela aeneicollis (assembly GCA_029955515.1). NCBI lineage: Eukaryota > Metazoa > Arthropoda > Insecta > Coleoptera > Chrysomelidae > Chrysomela > Chrysomela aeneicollis. The sequence goes on along the minus strand of JARUHQ010000018.1, from coordinate 2,469,035 downwards.
TAAACATAAACAAAGAGCAAAAAAAACACTCTGGAACTGTATAATGGAGAAACAAATTGCGTTCTTCGCGAAAAAAAACCAGGAACATAATCACATATACTTTGTAAATGCAAGGCATTAGATTACAGAAGACAAAAGAATTTTGGGCAACCAGTTAGCGAACCAGAAAGATACAACTCACATCCAGTGAAGGACTTGTACAAACTCGTACAAGGCACTGAGACACTAAAGTGGGTACAATGATGACAAAGAGCTATCAGGCCTAAGTGTCATCGGATATTTCGGTCAGACGAGCCTACGTGGGGGGTGGAGTGTTTAGTGGGTACACCTGACTGAGATCAGGGATTCCCACACGATCATATGGAGGATTAGACTCATTTGATGTGCATATAGGATTTCAACGACCTCAACAAAAATTTACAATGAGCTAATACAATACATGGAGAGAACTGGAATCGTGATCAACCGACATTATTGTTTCGTCGAAATACGGATATGGCAGACTCCCCGTCCGTGAAAGACTCTCGCAGCATTGGATAATATATCAAGCATTTGACCGAGTATGGCATGAAGGCCCTTTTGGAAAGCTTCCGTTATTGGGTTTGCAGTCATAACTGTGCATACAGGGCATATATAAGGACGTCTTTTGGCAACTCCTCGACGTTTTGAGGATGTTTTTGTTATCTGAGTTATATCTCGGGAAACAAACATACGAAATCAGTTGGACTCAAACATTTTTTAAATGAAATTGCAGACAATTCGAGTGGGATCCTCCTTGGAATTGCCTACACCTGCAACCTTCAGTTGGTGGGATTGTTTCAACTTGAACTTGTTTTTCGGTTTTGTTGGTCTTCATATTCAATTTTAACTCTGAGAATCCCTTCTATCATTATTCGAAACATCCCATTCGCTCTTGAAATATCAATCATTATATTATAAAAATATCTTTGGACAGTCGTTTTATACAGAAGTGAAGTGAAAAAGGATAATTTACACAAAACTTCATTCAAATGAATATGGAAACTTGAAGAAACATGCAAACAATAGATGAAATTGGATCGAACAAATCAAAGCAAAGCAAGATATTTTCCAAGAAAAAAACTCATCATCATTCTGGCGTGTTATAAAAACGTAATTCTACAAGCATTATTCAAGAAGGTGCCTACTGCTGTCATCACAAATACATTTCGTAAAGGCATATGGTCATTAAGAATATCTTTTCCTTTTGTAGAGTTTGGAATCGACATTTGGTGGAACAGTGGCGTTTTATCGTACGAGATGGTATGATATTTTATGATGAGGGGTGAAAATAAGCCCATATGACTCACTCGGCTAATATATGTTGGCATGAGGAGAATTGATACAGCACTGGCATAGCATCCATTGACATTCAGGGAGCTACAGTTGAGATGCACTGATCAATACCTTCAACCGACTTCACAAAGCGGTATAGCAATGTTATAAACTCTAAGAATTATCACGCAAAATCATCACGGACATTGTTTTGAAATTTCAATACTCCTTATTCGGTTCACTATATATACACTGAACTAAAGTGAGCGCAGTGGAGTTGCGAGAGATGAAAAACCTCTTTACGAATTTTCACTGTCACAGGAATTTCGTCAGAGGCACCTAACTCTCACGACCGGAACCCTAAATAATAAGACTTTCTTTGTTCGTGAGTCGACTTATGGAAAAGCCTTTCTGGCCACCAACTTCAGAACTTTTGTTATTTGCATTGATGTTTGCTTTTATGTTTGGTAAAATGTGAGAACATGGCGACAAAACAACTGGAATCGCAGCCGTTATATTTGCACCTGACACTTGATTTACAAAGTGAGTTCCTCTGGAATGGGCTTGTCCTACATCGTATGAAAATTCCATATGGAAAAGATTTTTTATGGTGGTGGATCTATCAATAGTTCAAATCGCATGTCAGGAGGAGTCCATGTCCATCTCAATATGTTTATTTTCATCAGATATTTCCTGGAACTGGATTGATTTTTGAATGTCGAGAAGACATATCATAAAATTATTGAGGAACTGTTTCAATGAATTCGGTCAGAGCATATTGTAGATCTGAAAATTCGATTTTTTTAACCTGTGTGTGAATATAAAGAAACTCCTGATAACAGTTCGAGGGATAGTTTTTCTTTATTTTGACAAAAGAAGTTTTCACGCTAGAAATACGCTCTATATATAGATAGATATGAAAGATAGATAGCTTTATTCGACTTTGTTACTCATATCACAATATGGTTTATAGAAAGTCAAATAACGATTGAGAGATTATGTAGCTAGATATCATTTATGGCTCCCCCAAACCAACGCGAAAATTTCGCAACACCTGTTTTCACTGTGGTAAATAGACAAGTTCAAACCAGTGCGGATTTCTTCGTTTTGAATGCGATTTAACTGCGTATTATCCGCACTGAATCTCAGTTCGCAGTCAGATGCGTTTTCTGCTGGTTCCGCAGTATTTCGCAAAGCAATTTGTAGAGGCAAATAAACGAAATGCAGCGAATTATTGAATTAGTTCGAAAATACCCTATATTATATGACCTTTCTCATGAAGATTATAAAAATATTCGCAAAAAGGATAAGGTTTGGACTAAAATAGGAGAAGAACTGGGCGAAAAGGGTAAGTTGAAACTCATTACTTTATTTATTTTAAAAAAATAATCAAAAATGAACTCAGGGAGAAATCGGCTCACATTGCAATCATTTTTAAGGACAAGGTGTATAATGGAAGAAAAAATGCAAGTGTTGCACATTTTTTTCTATGCACATAAGTGTATTTTAGAAAAATTTTAACAATTTTATGGTACACGCAGGGCCATTTGCTGTACTGTTTTAATTATCAAAATAATATTTATTATAATCCTGAATTGAAAAATCTAACAAATTTGTCTCGTACAGAAAATGCCAATGTTGCGGCTCTCCTTGGATCATTCTCAATATTTTGAAAAGCTCTAAGTTCAGGTTCTGGTGGGTCTGAAAGTTCGATAAATCCATCATCACATTTTTTTGTTCTCAAGAAATTATGTAAGATACATGCAGTTTTCACAGTAAGATTAATAGTTTCTACTTTTGTTTCCATTGGCCTGTAGAATATTCGCCATTTTTGTGCCAATATACCGAAGGCATTTTCTACCACTCTTCTCGCCCTACAAAGTCTTATGTTATAATTTTCCTTAAGAACATCTGTTTTACTTTGTTTGTATGGAAAAGGCCTCATCAAATACGGTTTTAGAGCAAAAGCCTCGTCACCAATTATGACATGAGGGGAAGGTTCATTTTGCCCAGATAGATTTTTTAGTTGAGGTATATTCATTGTATTTGATTCACATCTTCTTTCCATGTTGGAAACTTCAAAGATTCCTACATCACTATTTTTACCAAAAGCTCCAATATCAACTGAAATAAACTTATAATCCGGGCCAACAATCGCTAATAATACTAGGGAAGATTTCTGTAAATAGCACCAATAATTAGATCCAGTTTTGTCTGGACACTTGATGGTAACGTGCTTGCCATCTATGCTGCCAATACAATTTGGAAATTGCCATACATTTCTAAAGCCTTCCTCAGATTTTTTCCATATTTCTGTAGTGGGTTCGGGTAAATAGATATCTTGCAAATTTCTTCGTATAGCTCCACAAACCTCTGCAACTATGGCGCTTACAGTTGAAAAGCCAACTCTAAAACTATGGCAAATCGTATGAAATGTATCTCCGGTAGCCAGATACCTAAAAAAAATATTTTCATTTTTAGGGGACGAGATTAAAAAAATGGAGGAATCTGCGTGATACATATGCTAAGTATATTAGAAGCACTAAAACTAAAACGGGACAAGCGGCAACTAATACCAAAAAATGGTTATGGGCAGATCAAATGGAAGGATTTAGACCATTTTTAAATTTTGCCAAAACCACATCCAATGTTCAAGATGTGCATTCAGAAGAATATACAGTAGAAATAAATACGGAGCCCGATGAAAACGAGGAAACGTCTGAAATTCCAGAAATAGAAGAAAGTGATTTTTCTCAAAACCCGAGTACAGACATTCATTTACAACCCTCAACTTCAAAGACATTTACACCTGTGGTCACACCTACATCAAAACCCACACACAAAGATGTATCTGAGCTTAGAACTCCAATGAAGTCTATCGAAAACAGAAAACGTAAATCTGATCCATCGACGTCTGTTCAATATATGATGACATATTTTGACAGCAAAAAAAAATTGAGCTTGATGCAGTGGACAAGCTTTTTTTGGCTCACGCAAGTACGATTAAAACTTTCTCTGCTAGAAGACAAATTGAAGTAAAAAGAAAAGTTGTTGAAGTTATCATGGAACACGAGCTTTTTCATTTGGAAGAAAGTACTTCAAACTATCAAACTAGACCTACAAGTACAGATACTTATAGAAGCACCTCTCCCATCGAAAGTATACTCATCCAGTTGCATCTCTAGGTTCTTCTAACGATGCTGTAGACCATAGACATTTGGACAGCTCCCAGGCCTACCAAATGAATTCTGGACCCATATATACTACACTGACCAACCAATTGTATGATCCCGCTTCAACAGAATCATCAGTTTCTAACTACCTCAACTCGTTTAATCCATGTTGAGTTTATAAATTTACTATTTGCTAGAGATGATTTGTGAGAATAATAAGTTTTGTTTCAAATAAACTATTGAAGATATAACACTATTTGTTGTTCTTACCTTAATATAATGGCTAGTCGCTCTTCAGGTGAAATAGCTTCTCGATAATTTGTGTCTAATTTTCGAATATCATTTTCTATATGGTGTAAAAGTTCATCGAAACAAACAATTGTCATTCTAAAAGAAAAATATAGAATCGTTTCTCGTATTTTCGTAATTGTGGCATTAATGTGTGAAATTCACCAAATTCTCGTCTTTCTTGATTAATTTTGTGAACCCATTTTCTTCTTTTTCTATAAGGTAAAATACTTAATATGTTGGAGACAATTTCCAGATAATAATAGAAATATTTTACCTCAAACACTCTTCTTCCACAGCAGGAAACAATATTGCTTCTTCTTCATCCGATGATGAATACATTTTTTCAGGAGAGCAAAGATACAATTCGTTTTGTACTTTGTACGTATTGTATCGTTTTCGACCTTCTCAATTGAGAATATAACGTAAATGATGCGATTATATTCGCTTTGGTGTGAAGGTTCTGCGGAAATCCGCCACGAAATTCGCTGCGGATTTTCCGTCACGAATCCGCTACGAACAATTCGCGTTGGTTTGGGGGAGCCTTTATGTATAGCCTTAGGAAATGATAGCCTTGAGATGGCGATATGGGCCAAAGCGCGCGCACACACTTCTGGGTAGATAAAACTAAGAATTGGAGGTAGGTATTGATTGTAGTACGAAGCAGTGGAATAGAAATTGATAAAAATAAATCGGCGTATCATTTTTTACCCGTATTTTACTTTAGTCAAATTACTAAATATCGATGAGATATCACAGTATATCACATGGACCTTATTCACCAACACTATACCTTAACAGTCTGAAAGAATTATCATCTTTGAAGATCAAGACATTATTACATATAATCTCTATTGATAATAGGGTTGTACACTATTTTTCAAAAATTATATATGTGAAACCCGGGTCTCCAGAGAATACGTCGATATTTTTTTGAAATTTTTATTTTTAAGGGTTTTTCCAAAATCGGAATTCAAAAATCGAAAATTCTCCATCCTTTTCTAAAAATGTGACGTCACCTGGTAGGTTGGTTTAGGTTCTGTTCCATTAATCGAAGTGGAAGAAGAATTGACAATCTCTGCCATCTTTGACAGATGGCGGTAAAAAATTACTGGGCGATTTTAATTCTTCGCCTGCGAAAATATATTCGGATGATTAAAGGTAAGTTACTATTGAGTTTTATTTCATTGTTCAGCGTTCATTATACTCTACACTGACCACTTTTTTTAGAAAGTTTGAGTACTTGTGCTTCATGTAGCAACACAAATGTGGATTCTCGAAACACATATTTGTACTCCAAGTGGTATGAGACAAACTTGGTGTTTTGCAGTAGGAAAACAAATATCAGCTAAATCTTCAAGTAATTGCTGTGAAGATAATTTTGATCTAAAATTCTTATCCTTATTCTTTGAATCATTGTACATGAACATCATGAGAACCTGTGAAGTGTGAGCACAAAGTATTTTAGTAATAGGAAAAGCTAATTAACCAAATCTTTATTGTCATGCACTCCTGTAAATAATAAATGTATTTTCCTAAATCCTCAGTTATTTATGTACTCTACCTATGATGTGAGTTTATATGTGAGATTTCTTCTTTACATTATATTGTGAATATGTAATTATAATATCAACTTGTGTTGTTAATTTAATATATTATCAGATGCACCACTACACTTACCTACTTTTCCCAGACAATAAAGTTATTGATTGAATCAATTCTTCATTTTCATTTCTCTATTTTATAGTGTCTTTGAGTTCAATCGTCTCATTGTTTTTGCTGAGGTGGTATTGAAAATCATATAGAAATATTATGAACTCATATAAAATACCTGACTTGCGTTATATAGATGATAAACAATCAAATAATGCGCCCTTTTGAATATTTTGAATTAGTTTCGTTATCGAAAAAAATTTGAATTAAACATTGACATATTGTCATCCTACTTATCTGCCATCGCTTATGTCAAAAAATTCTTCTTCCCTATTATTTTCGATATTTTTACGATACCATCCAGTTCTACCAGGTGACGTCAGCAGAAATATGGTGCTGTCAAATAATTATTTTTGAATTAGATTTTCTCGAGCATAAAAGAATATTCCGATTGAATTTTGATGGCATATCGGTAGTAGTTTAGTAAGGTATCGGAAAACGACCATCAATTCTGCTAAAGCTTCAGAGGTTTATGACCCTATTATCAACATCACAAGCGTACCAAAACCTTATTTACTCATAATAGATAGATTATAGTTACCCTCGTAGTTACCATAATTCACGTCAGTTACGAAAGCATAATACGATAGATACCAAATAATATTGATTTATTTTCTATTACTTTTCACATCGCCGTTGTCAATGATACGATGAAGCTTTTGAATACAACTCGATTATCAGCAACTTAACACCGTCTCGGACATTGCGGTTGACTCGGCTACCGCCTCGTTACCAAGCAATGTCCTCGACCATTATAAATTGCATAATAATATCGTTACATTGATATAACGATTGTTTAACATCATGAGTTGGTCCAGTTGTTGTACAAATTGTGATAGATTCGACTTATGTGTTGAGTGGTACATTTGAAGCAGAAGAAGAGACTGTTCAGCGGAATTTAATTTATAATAATAATAATATCGCTTTTATTGCTGCAACCTTAAGGTAACATATAAGTACAGTATGCATGCATGTGTACACATATACGTAAATAATGAGGAAGACAGAGAATAAAAAAATAAAAATAAAATGGCTGCATTGCAAAGGCAAAGTTTGCACTTCTTCAATTGGGTACACATATACTCAATTTTAGAAGCCGCGCTCTTCCACTTAACCTGGTTTAATGTTTTTTTTAATTCTGACTACACGAATCGAAAACCTATATAAAACCAATCTTATGTTATAAGGACAATTTGATGACTGATACTGGGGTATAATCCATGATATTATTGACAGAACGATACATCCATCGATCTAACAGACTTAACCTAACCATTTATCTCTCTGTTCCTGAAGGACTGAAAATAATGATCGTATACTACTGAAGCCATCCGGATAGAAAATCCAAAACATTTCGCCAACGAAATCCAAAAACGCCCCTGCTAATGACAGATAAAACTGGGGATCCCTTTTCATTGTCTTGGAAGAGAATAACGAGAACTTCTCGTCTATAGCTTCTCCATGCAGAGGGAAACACAGCTGTAGAGAAAAGTGGATGATAAAATAAAGTCGTATCATGGACTGGATGGAAAGAAACACGCCTCACCAGTTTAAGTGCTGAAAAATATGAGATTCGACATAAATAAAGAGTATAAGCTGATCATAACATGCTGAAGGGAAAATATTGGTTCTTTTTATGTGGGTTTACCCAAAAAGATGTAAGGACATTGGCGAGGGTTTTAGATTCGTAATTTTTGTAAAAACGATCTCCTGTTGGGATATTCATCACACCCATGGGAAGATAGGACTGATTCGTGGGAATAATTTGCAAATCGGAACATATTTTTTTCGATACTCAACTCAAAACATGATGGACTGAACTTTTCAGGTCCTATGCAGTGACACTGATTGGCTTTGAACTCTCTGATGAATCTGATCATATCAAACTTAAATGAATCCAAAGTCATTCAAATAAAAAACCGAAAACACTCGTTTGTTTGAAATTGAATGTCTGGTAGACTACGAGCAGAAAAAACTACTTTCCTGGCAAATACCACGCAGAACATTGAATTATATCTGCTCGTAGCTAGTCCATGCAACGATTCACACAGTGAATGCAGATCGCAAATGTTTCTTTCTTTCCAAGACGTAACAAATTCACATCGAGACAGACACGCTTAACAACCTACAGAACGGTTTCGGGCTTATTGGCCCTCATCAGTGCAGGGGAGTTAAGCGAGTAGAGACCGTGAGATCTCCACTCGAAGCGGTGCCTGTTCCAATGCATTTTCGTCGCGTATATTTGACGGAACTGAGCCGCGATCCGAGAGATAGTTGGAAGTGGCAACACCATGCGGCAGAGAGAAGAGCAACCAGATACAACTCGTTTGTTTATTGAAAGGTGGATTTCCTCATCGAAGAATGAAATTCAGAAGTTCAACAATTCGACGCGAGAGTACAACAAAGCTCCATCTCAAATTTGCTTTTTGCTACTTACCTATCACCAACCTCGACAAATTTGATGAAAAATATTGGTACGAATTGTGTTTTCTACCTATATGAAGACCGCAGTAGCTCGGAATTCTCGGACAGTTAGGAAGAAAGCCAGTATTGTGAACATAGAGACTTGTATAGCGATCGAAGCGAATATCGTATCGAAGTGATTCTCAATTAATGATTATCGAATTGTATTGAGTGTCCAGTAGAATAAATTGTTCAGTTTTTCTGGAGAGTGTTCGAATTAAACGAACCTGAGTCATTTTTCAATGAAATCGAGAACCTACTTCCTGAATTGAGTGATAAGTTCCCATGCATACTTTCTATTGAATTTTTTCTTCTTCATTTAGTTCCCGCAACTTTAGAGTTCACTCTCAGTTCCTGTTCTGATTTGTAACAATCACAATGCATAAATACGAAAACCCGAGTTATTTCTAAATGATTTCTGAAATATTATGTAAGAAAATCGTATATTTACCAGTTTTCTACTATTTTACCAAATTTCGAGCAATTGGACTGTGTTGAAAATTTTTCAGTTTTTCTACATTACTATTTTACTGCTACTTGATTGAAATTTCATAGAATCCAAGATTACCGTCGGGATGTGGTACACACATCTACTTGGGAGATTTTTGCAGGTTGAAGATGAAGATGTAGGACTGGTGATATGTAATACCTACTATAAATTCAGGCCGGGTAGAAAAAGTAAGATTTTCATGTGGGGTAGGATTTTCCTCTGTGCATGATATCAAGGACAGAAATGAGACTATACATTTTTTTCTACCTCAAATGGGTAGTCAGTTCAAAAAACTGTAGATGGTAGACAAAAGAAAATTCAAAGTAAGGTAGCAACAACTGTTCATTATGTCTGAATATGCAGAAACTTAATGATGAAAAAACCTATTGAATCAGAGTTCAAGTGGTTCAAACTGTGTTGATGACTCGTCTACGGAAATCAGCTGCTCTAACAATTCATTCGTTACATATGATGTTTCTAACGAGAAATTACGAACAAATATAGTATAGGTATGACTCAACTTTTCTCTCATTTGACTATCCTATATATTGTGACATATTCGAAAGTTGCCAACAAAGTATAACTGAAAAAAGAAATCCTCAATACTCCTCTTTAATTCAGAAAAGCTTTTTCCGTTTCCGAGTTATTTCCACTGGCAACTTGCAAATTTTACACACAGTAGTGTGAGAACAGGAATGTTTCACGTGGAATTAAAGTAGAAACTTTTTCGAAGTAATTTGTGAGATCATGGGTACTCACGCATTTCAACTAACATGTCAAAGGATCAAATTTACTAATGAGTTTTCATCGCCTACTTCAGTGCTTGGATATACATATTAGGTAGTAGCTAATTTAAGAGCAGTGAGTGAGTCAAACAACATAATCAATATATAAATTATGAAATGAAACCCAATATGATTATATAGTCAAGAAAATGTAAACACCTGTAGGTATTTATTATTGCATACCACATTCCTAATTAATATCTGCATAACCTTGAACTTGGAATTCGATAGGATTGAAGAGCAAACAAGTTGTTTTGATGACTGAAAGAAACATAATAAAGCCAAGTAATTTCAAGGTCTACGAGTGTTCCTTGAGCTGAAGACTTTGTTACTCACGATACATCTGCAACAATACTATCAATGAGGCAACAGAAACATATGTATCGTGAGAGGTTAAGAAATAATACAGGGTGCGGCACCGAAAACGAAACAGATCGAATATCTTATAGACACATGTGTTGTGAAAAAAATGCAAAAACACGTCGATTTGTAAACCAAGGGGGACATCTTTCTACCATAACCTCAAATGACAGTATATGAACAGTGTATGAACTTAAAAATTGGAAAGGCTTGCATAAATTTTACTCCAATCATTCCAAACTACAATAATTCACAATAACTGCTCAAAGTGTTCTCCATTAACTGCCATACATGAGTATAAGTTAGTCTCGAAACGTCTGAGGTTTTGGAGCATTTCTGGAGTTATTTGACGACATTCGTACCTTTGAAAAAAAAAAATTTTCCGCAAGAGGGCGCCAAAATGAAAAGTTACGAAGCGAACACTCACATGGCTGAATTCCTTTTCAAATTACCTTTTCAGTGATGTGTCACACTTAGTACTTTCCCTATTTAAATTGTATGGGTGATAGTGACCAAGGGGAGGAGAGAGAGGTATGACAGTTGAGGTTGTGATAGAAAGATGTCCCCCTTGGTTTACAAATCGACGTGTTTTTGCATTTTTTTTTCACAACACATGTGTCTATAAGATATTCGATCTGTTTCGTTTTCGGTGCCGCACCCTGTATATCGATTGTCCTGGCGATGCGAGGATTGGTTCTAGTATATGCCTGAAGCTGAAACTAGAGAAAACAACTTCACTTCTACCTACCTAGAAAACTTTATCTGTACCAGCCAAATAATGGAATACCTTTCTAAAAGCATCAATTTCTTCTCAGATAATTTCGTCACAGTTGAAAATTTCATTTATGCTACCTTGAAAACGATTTGTATTACGAACTCGGATAAAATAGCGTAGTACATAAAAAGTATAGAAACTGAAATATCTTGCACGAGTAGTGGTTTAGCATATTAAGCTACATATAGCGGCGAGTGCGAAAACATATATAACGAGTGGAGAAAAGGCACTTCCCAACGAGTATTCAATTCCTACTACAACCACGAATATTTTGTTTCATTTCGAGGGAAATAATCAGGTATATGAAAGAGAAAAATAGTCTATCCAAATAAAAATATCAAACATAGTTTGAAGTCAATGTCTGGTGAACTACAAGCTGAAAACAACTAGTTTCCTGTTAAATACCACGTAGAACATTGAATTATATTCGCTAGTAGTCCATGCAACGATTCACACTGTGAATGCAGATCGCAAATGTTTTTTTCTTCCTAAGACGTAACAAAATCAAATCGGGACAGACACGCTTAACAACCTACATACCGGTTTCGGACTTATTGGCCCTCATCAGTGCAGGGTAGTTATCCGAGTAGAGACCGTGATATCTCCACTCGAAGCGTTGCCTGTCCCAATGCATTTTCGTCGCGTCTATTTGACCGCACTGAGCCGCGTTCCAACAGACAATTGGAAGTGGCGACATCATGCGGCAGAAGAAAGAAACACTCCAGAAACGAATCTCCCAAGTTTTACAGAACTTGGAAGTGGCTGAGAGCTCGACTAAGCTTAATAAATGAAAAAATGGATTAGCCATGAATTGGACAAAAAAAAATTTGAAAGAGAAAAATAGTCTATCCAAATAAAAATATCAAACATAGTTTCAAATGAATGTCTGGTAGACTACGAGCAGAAAACAACTACATTCCTGGTAAATACCACGCAGAACATTGAATTATATCTGCTCGTAGTCCATGCAACGATTCACACTGTGAATGCAGATCGCAAATGTTTTTTTCTTCCTAAGACGTAACAAAATCAAATCGGGACAGACACGCTTAACAACCTACATACCGGTTTCGGACTTATTGGCCCTCATCAGTGCAGGGTAGTTATCCGAGTAGAGACCGTGATATCTCCACTCGAAGCGTTGCCTGTCCCAATGCATTTTCGTCGCGTCTATTTGACCGCACTGAGCCGCGTTCCAAGAGACAGTTGGAAGTAGCGACACCATGCGGCAGAAGAAAGAAACACTGAAATCTCCCAAGTTACAGAACTTGGAAGTGGCTGAGAGCTCGATCAAGCTAATAAATGAAAAATGGAAAAGTCATGAATAGGACAAAAATTTTAAGAGAAAATAGTCTATTCAATTAAAAATATCAAACATACCTAGTTTGAGATGAATGTCTGGTAGCTTAGTCGAGCTGTCAGCCACTTCCATTTTGTCTATCTATACATGCTAGCGAACGATTTTTCATTCATTCCAACGTGCTATTTTCCTAATTTGTATAGAAGCGCATGTTCCAAAATATGTTCTCTATTTATTTTCTCATGGAAGCTAGGAGCAGTAGAAGTATTTCTTCAGAAGTATATGAAGTGCTCATTCAACTATGTAACACGAGCCCATTGATAATTGAAAAGTGTGTATTGAAAAGTGTTTTTATCCGCCAACTTTGTTGGAAAGCATCCCTCGAATCCTACTTTTGTTTAAGACATTGATAATTTATTTCGTACACTACATGAGGAGATATGTCAATTCTGATCAGTGAATCTATTCGATGAACATAACAACTGCGCAGAATTTTGTTACGTTTCTTAACAGTCGTTGTGGTATGGAACTTGAAAAGAGAATCAGCTGGATTTTTCTTTAAACGAAGGCAATCCAAAAGAATATCAGAATATTAACGTCATAGCGCTGAAAAAAATGGTATGAAGTAGGTAGTGATCTATATTTGGTTAGTGATTTTTTTTTGTGAAAACCTAGTCAAAACTATGCGAGTGTACAAAAAAATCAGGAATCATACCCATTCAATTTCTAACGTTATTTTAGATTCTATAATCGCAATATTCTGAGAGATTTCATAGCATGATATTTTTCGATTTGTTTTTATAGTTATAATACTCCTGATCTGGATTTTTCTCAATGAGAAGGTTAATATGGTGAATATCAGTAGGCGAATAAGTATGCAAAATATAAAAGCATTTTGTGTGAGGAATATGAGTAAAGTCCGATTTATAAACTCTGCTGCCGTAGCTACAGTTAACAATGCAGTTACTGTTCGTAGAGTCTAAATTTTAATATAATCAATGATTTTTTTGAATATTCTCATGTTGATCACAAATGATGGATTCGAATTCGTGGAAAATCGAATAATAAATGACCATCGGCTCTATTATGTCATCGTCCATTTCCGGTATATTCATCGTGAGTTATATCTACTCAACACTCAACAAATCTTTCAAATACCTACCTGACATGAATCAAATCACTGTTGGGTGACATACGGTCCGATTTTCACTCGAATTTCTCCGCTGCAAATAATCAATCATTGGATTGGAAGATTTCCATCAACATAAACGGGTCTACACTTCGTGCTCTCACGAAATTGGGTTTGGCCTCCCCTTCAATATTCTTGAAACTTTTTTAACTTGCACACAATTAAGTTAAGTCGTTGGTAATCATGTTGAATATCAGTAATATAACGAACACACGATGTTCCACTTCACCAAATGAAAAAGAATGTGGCTACAGAGTATGGATGTTACTCGAAGGAAAAAGGAAAAAGAATATGGAAAAATAACCAACATGTTGAAAAAATCTAATAATGTTTATCAATCGTGTGCGGATGTTGGTCTGTCTAACTTTGTCCTTGGGTTAAAGAGCTCAAGAAATTCACTTGCAAATGAGATGAACATGAGGAGCTCGAAATACGTCCTTGAATTATTTTGAAATCGATTCATTACGAAATGTGTTCTGCACTTTGATGAAAACATACGAAGGTGTAGAAGTACCAAACATGATTTTTATATTATAATTTCGACTTGTATCTCGGAATTTTGACTTGTATCTTGAAATTCCGCGTTGTAACTCCGAATTGCGATTTGTAATTCGGTATTCCGAGAAACACATCTGAACTCTGATACCAAAAGATATTGTTTCGAATTGACATTTCCGTTATTTTTTTAATTACACTATTCAACAGATACAAGATCTAATTACAGAATAGCAAAATACAGTTTGGATAGCTTGATTACATCACTTATTGGAAAAAAACAGAACAGTCCAGTTTTTTTATGGAAGTAAAATTACGGCAAAAAATGTCAATGATTTCATTCAACTTGTCATATGTCGAACACATCTTGTAAATAGGTGCATGGAGTTTTACATTAGTGTGACAAAGCGGAAGGTAGAAAGTATTATTTTTCCGGAATGTTAATCTAGGGATATGAAAGTTTAACATCTCCAAAATGCAGCTGCAGTCCAAGATGTTGTGAATGAGATTGAAAAAAAAGATAACATGTGATCTGTTTCGACGAAATTCGATTAAATTAACCGAAATTCTTGAAAGAAGTTGCTCATGTGGAAAACCTACATCTGGGTAAATTCCATCCAGTTTAAAACAAAGATACTTCTCTAGATATTTCCTAAATTAGATATATGTATATCTGATAATGGGGTGCCCAAACTATCGACGCATACTCAGAATTTGATCTAACAAACGTGAAATATATAATTGCAAAAGCGGTTTTTCATTCCTCTCAAAATTTTTTGACACTGTGGTAATGAATCCTAATGATCTATAAGTTTTTTGATGACTTGCTGTATATGGTTTCCAAAAGAAAGTTTTTTGTCTAATTCTACTCCTAGATCTTGGAAAGTGTCATGTCGGTTCAATACGACGTTGTCTAGTTTATAATTGAAAATAATTAGATTCAGCTTGGCGGTAAAAGACATCACATGGCATTTTGATACATTAAGAAATAAGCTATTCTTGATGCACCAGACATTGAGGCTATCAATATCTTCTTGGAGAAAATTTACACCAGAGAGGACTGTTATCAGTCCTCTCTGGTGTTAATTTTATGATGAATCTTCAGATCATCGGCATACAATAAGTGATTGATGGTGAGAGAGGCTACAATGTAATCGATAAACATTATGAAAAATAAGGATTCGAGGTTTAGACCCCTGGGAACACCTGATGACCATGACCATGGAAGCTAACATCTCAAAAGTGGGCAATAATTTGTCCTTTAGAGGATCTTCAGGATCTGACACTTTGAACATTTGTAACTTTGCCAGCGCAAAAGCAAGGAAGATGATAATATAGGTGTATGATCAAATTCTTAGTTATTCTATTCCAGTTCAAAATTGATTCACGTAGGTACCTACCTATCCTTGGTGTATTTTCTGCAGCATAATAGTTCAGATGCAAGGTATCAAAAATATTTTCTTCTTCATTGAAAAGTGTTTGAAAAGTTGAGATAGCATTAAGATTTCGACCTATATAAATAATAAAATATGAGAAGGTGTAGATGAAGACATAATAAATTATAATAATAATAATAATCGTCTTTATTATTTTCAAGATTCTATAAATACATAATTATAAATCATAGATCATTCCATTGAAAATAAAGGGCGAAGTTTATTTTTGATTGGGTACTAGACACAACCAAGAATATTCTTCCACTTAACCCGAAAAAAAGAGATATGTTTAGTCTAGATAGCTATAGAGTATAGAGTTAATTAACCTTAAAGCATGAAGTCTAAGTCATCGCGAATGCATCCTTCATGAAAGTTACAATTGGTAAATGAATAATTGAGATAAAATTTGCAAAATAAGAAAAAAAAATTATGCACACAGTATAAACAGCACACACACATATATGTTTTATGTATTTCTACAATTCGAACTTTTTACATGTACCTGTTTAATCGATGAGAAAGAGTAGGAAGGGCGGCAGCTCCGAATACCCCCACCCCTCCACTTTTCCATTTCGAGTGCGACGGTATGGACCATCCCCACTCCTCAGACCGTGCGTCGGTATGGACGTGCGTTAAACGTGCGTGAAGCGTGCGTAAAACGTGCGTGAAGCGTGCGTAAAACGTGCGTGAAGCGTGCGTAAAACGTGCGTGAAGCGTCCGTAAAACGTGACGAAAACGCGACGCACGTTTTACGCACGCTTCACGCACGTTTAACGCACGCTTCACGCACGTTTTACGCACGCTTCACGCACGCTTCACGCACGTTTAACGCACGTCCATACCGACGCACGGTCTGAGGAGTGGGGATGGTCCATACCGTCGCACTCGAAATGGAAAAGTGGAGGGGTGGGGGTATTCGGAGCTGCCGCCCTTCCTACTAGAAAGTAAACGAAACGAATCAATATCGAAGGGATATCAAGTAGATATTCAAAATACATCGAAGAGAAACATTGGGATGATATTTTTGGAAATATGAGAATTATTCCAGCAAATAATCCATCTGAAGTGAACGATAGAAATAGGTCGAATTCGATACACCAATTATTTTCATCAACCCAATCAATCTATAATAATGAGTTACGTGTTTCATATACAAAAAAATCGACAAACACAGATATGCTGTAGATGCGGTTAATAATATGTTTTATTTCTGACAGTGACATTATAAGCTTATATCGTCATAGTTACGATATCTATAATGAGGGTCATAACTCCCTTGGGATATTAAGGTTCAAAAACTCCCTCTTACCTTTTACAGGTGAAAATGATACAAGAAATGCTTATAAACGTTTATATGTAATGAAAACTAAGACATATTTTCCTTATTCACGTCATTACAAATAATAAATGTACAATTGTCAAATGTTCCCTGAAAATTACTTCCGCCGCTGGAAACAATTTCTTCTTTTTTATAAACATGTAACATAGCGACAACCTAGCAACAACCAACAATGCTACAATCAACGCTACCTAATTCAAATATACCAGAAAGTTTATGAATTTAAACATTTATTGCGTTCTAAATATGGACATATTGTTATGAAAATCGGTCAAAAATGAAATTATCTATGTACCACGGGAATTATAGAGCCTTAATAACCTCTGGCAATTGCTGTCCCTCGGGCCAGAGGCCCTCGGGACGCAAACTTTGCCATCGGTAATTAAGGCCCTCATAATTCCCTTAATACATAAATAACTATAACAATCTCGGTCGTATCAAAATACGTATCAAGAGGATAAAATGAACAAGTTCTGTATTATTTTCAACCAAAACTACATCTTGTATTGGATCGCGAAATATGTTTGTTGAATTTTCGTGAAAATGAACAAGCTCATCTCTGTAGGTATATTATCGCACTAACAACTCAATTTTGTTACAGGAAAATTGAATACGTCGTGTTGTGGAGTGGTCACTCGACGTGGTCGATATGTTTCTTCTTTTGTTCTGGACCACAATGACTGGGCTGTGCCATGGTGAGTTATTTCCTTGACAATATTATTCGCGTAAGTGACTTTTTATGTTTAGAGTTTCTGTGAATTAAATTAACTTCCTCTGAATTTGATCACCAGCAAACGAAATGGGGGCGAGCCAGGCATTAAGTATTTTCCCAATTCACCTCACCACACTCATTCCAAACGAGAGAAGTGAATGTAAAAATTCTGCCTCGAAACATAACTTGCCCTTGCTGATGCCAGTTTAAGGGAGAATCTTCACGCTCGATTTGAATTTCCATTCTTGATTTTCAACAAGTAGAGATCACAGATCAAGTGGCGAGAGATCGAGTATTATAGCAGATTGAGATTTTAGGGGGAGAAGACTGTGCAGCCTCTCAAACATTCAATCAATCAGATATTTTTTTGCATAACCCTCAAACTATTCTAGGCTTACTGACATCGAAGGGCTTTGAGAAGGCCATTTCCAGGAACTTGGGCCTCTTGCAGAATAGCGCTGGGCATTCGCAAAGCAAATGTCTGCACTTTCAGTGCAGTTTTCATAGTAGCGGCAACTATCACCCTTTGTTTTGTCCATCTTTCTGAGGTGCTACTTGAGAGGGCAGTTTCTAGTGAGGAATTTCACCAGTTTCGAGTCTTTTTTGTCCAACTCAAGAAGCTGCTTAGCTTTCCTCGGCGATTGGCTCACTAGACTTTTTGTTCGTCTTTTGTCCTGGCACTTTGTTCTAGCGACATTTTGTTTCAACTGTTTTCCAGCTAAACACTTCTTTCAAATTGGTTTCGAAATGTTTATGGAAGAAATTGTGTGTTTGTCCCTTCCTTGGCTATAGCAGGCTAATGCCACAGTCCCAAACATTTTAGCCAACGATTATCAAATATTTGAAATGTGTCTCTTTTTACTGCTCCAGTGCAAAGGGCAGCTCCCCATTTAATTGAAACCAGTGATACCTACCTTAGAATTTGAAGGTTTATCTTTCGGAATTCAGCGACTAATCGCCGTTGATGTGACGCTGTATTTTTTCATTTTCCAGAAAGCATTAAACGTTGAAATTAAACTATTCCTGAAATACCATTTCCTTCACAACATGTGGATTTTGCTAAGTCCATAAATGCTCGTCTCTCCTGTAGAAAATTCAGAAAATAAGGAACCTCTTGAACGCGAATCAGATTCATTTCACGAAATTGTACTCTACGTTGTAAATCTTCCAATTGTGAATTTGTATGATTGCACCATTTGCTCTCATAACTCTGAAATGTTTGAACATCATTCACGAATTCAATATGCATTTATACATATTTTTCTTGAAGCGTATAGATAGAAGACCATCTAAAACTACTTTCATTTGATTCTAAAGCGATGGAAAAGGTGCAATCAATAATTCATGTAGATGAGGAAAATGCAGTCACGAAAATAGGCTTCGAAACCATAAGTAATGAAATAACCAATCAATCGAACCTCTGGAACCGCTCATTTACACAGTTAGCGAAAGCAGAAATAAGTAATATACATCTCATAAGGATAACTAATTGGCATTCATCGTTTAGCATCGATCAATCTGTACTCACTAATTGAATTTGAACACACCACAACAACAACAACAACAACAACAACAACAACATTGTCAGTAACTAAGGATCTCCGGATGAGGAGTGCCTAAGGTGATGGGAGTCGCAATGGACAATGTTCACTTGTAATCTCCCTAGCAGCAGGATCTCATGTTTTTGTTGATAGAAAATCATCCCGAGTCGAAGACGAGGAATAAATCAACAACAAGAACATTCGTGACCTTGACAAAAATAATAATTGATAATTTTTCTGTCAAAAATGAAGCGCCTTATATTTCTGACAAACTTCACTCAGAATAAAATCTGGGTAGACATGTGATAGTAGATGTAATGATTGAAAATGGATAACTGTTTTGAATGTTCCTGAAATATTAGTAATAAACCTCATTTACAGTATCTACGCAGAATAGGTAGTAGGGTTCATCTTCTCATCATATTAAAAGCAACTCCAATCTATGACATTTTCTTACCGAATCTCTCACGCAGCAGGATTAATTCCCTATAATTTTTTTCTCGGTTTCACTCATATTTTTGTTGAAAAAAAATTTCCCTCGTCTTCAACTCGGAATAATTTTCTATGAGTTTTCATACTTAGCTGTACTTTGTCATAATACGGTTATTAAAGACTTCATTCAATTACCAAAATCCACATTTAAAAGGAAACTGAAAACAAAATTCAATATGTGATCAAAAGAATTCAGTTTCATTTCAACTTGCTTGTACTCGTATACGATAGCCAGTTTATTCTTCGATCACTAAATCTGTATATTAATATTGAGTTACTCTATTTTTTATTTTAATACGCACTAGGTTAAGTGTAAGAGTAGCTTCAGCTAAACTTCGCCTTTTATGTAATATTGAATACTGTATAAAAGTCGATTATTATTATTATTATATTGAGTGATATTATTGACTTCAATGAAACTTTTCCATTTGATGGGAATATCACCATTTTTCGAAACTAAACTGCTATATCATATTTCAGGTTGAGGATTTCAGATTCTGATTATTTATTGAATAATTGAATCGTGTTTTATTTTTCCTGATAACAATAAATGGGCTATATCCAAAATATTCCATTTTATTAGTAAAATTCATTCAGAATTCATCTTATTCCTAATAGACACTTATTTTTGATGACAACTCCTTCATGATATCAGAAGTAGGTAACCTTTTACGCACAGATCTTTTATATTGGTGTTGATTATGCATTACTAAAATGGCAACATCGACTATCCGGCAACTGCGATGCGCAAAATTTAAAGGTCTGAGGTCAATAAAACGGTTAATCAAACAAAATGGGCGGAGTGTATCATCTGTAAGGTTTTCTAATCTGTGATCTAGGTACGTTCGCAAGAGCTATAGAACTGTCCAGCATGCTGGATTTGACTCCCGTGAATAAACTAGGTATTCAATCAACCCAATAAATAACCCATCTGAATGAACAAATAAGATATGTAGAGAAAATAGATATAAATGAGATAAATTATAAGGATAAAGGTCTGGGCGCGCACAATCATTGTGAAGTCAACTATTTCTCTGGGTTTGTAGTCATACACAATTTTTTTATTCGGTTCAATTGAACCTAGCATCTCATGTATCAATTTCCTCACATCAAATCACAACCTCTAGCATCCACCTCCAATTACAGGCGTACCATCGATGAGAAACAGCATGGGCATCCCCATACTGGTCAGGGAAGGAGATGATGCTCTCATTACTTGCGTCATCCGGGACATTGGCTCGAATACAGTCATGTGGAAGATGGACGATAGAGAGCGACACAGCATGAGGGTGCTCACTGCTGGAGAGAACAGAGTGACAGGAGACCCCAGGTTCAGCGTCTTACATGATTCAGGTGAGAAAAGTAAATAAATAACCGCAACGGTTGATGGATGATGATATAGGTTCGCAACAATGATTATAGAATACAAACGATACTTTTCGTAAAGGATTTCTATAAATAAACATCTTTGTGGACGTTGTGGTCGTTGGAATATCTTTCCATTTGCTATTTTCTGCAGATTATATTTACAATAATACCGGGTGTAACTGGATCATGGTACACCCCCTTTATCTCCGTTAGTTTTGGAGGTAATTGATTGAAATTTGGGATATGACATGAATATAATAAGCGGCCCTCTTTGACCTACAAATGATTTGTTTCTCACTTCCGGTATCGGAATTTTCTGAATTCAATGGTACCACACAAGTGACATTTCAAACGTCAAAATTTTTTATAATTTAATTTTTAGTTTTTCATTTAAGTGTGCCATGATGGTTCCGATTTATTTCAATTGACCCGTCTAATGCTAGAAAAATCGAAATCCGGTCGAAAATACTAAATTGCATTTTTTATGAGCAAATTAAGTTCATCGTAATCGTTTTTGAGGTTGAACTAATTTTTTTTCAAATAGAACCATATTGGTACCGTTGTACCATTTATCAGTACTATCAATGAGAAATTTATTCATACCAGGTGATAATATGTTCGATGAATACAATCAAAATTACAGCTAAAAGAAAATAAGAAAATACAATTATTTTGTGCTATGTAGTGTTGAGAAGCTATAAGGAGGCTTTGAAAACAATGAAATTATTCCTTCAAATTTTCAAATGAATTGTTGGGTTGTCAGTGTTTTTATTGTGTATTTGAAAAGTATTCACATTTGTTGTTATTTTTGTTCGAAATGCCGCACATTTATACAAGGGATGAAAAAGTGGAAATGTTAATCATTTATGGGGAATGTAGAAAAAATGCCGTTGCGGCTAGAAACCTTTATGCCGACCGATATCCTGATAGACATGTTCAGCTACAAATTATTTTTATCGTCTGGGAAATCAATTCCGAAGAGAGCCTAACCATGATCCCGAAGAAAACATTATCATTGACGAATGAACGGAAATCAATGTTTTAGCTCGAATAGAAGTTAATAAGACTGTTTCTTTGAGGCAAATTGGGTTTTAATTGGAAATGAGTCACCAAACAGTAAGCCGAATCTTGCACAAACATAATTATAAATCTTTCAAATATCAATTGCACCAGCATCTGTACGAAAATGATTACGAACGTAGAATGGAATATTGTAATTGGATCTTGCAGAATAATGTGCAGCCAAACAATGCCTTTTTGGGAAAGATTCTATTTTCGGACGAGTCTAGGTTCACAAATATGGGATTATTCAACAGACAAAATACACGGTTTTGGTCACAAGAAAATCAAAATTTATTGCGGGAGGGTAACTTTCAAGTGCGGTTCGGTTTCAGTGTTTGGATTGGAATACTCGGTCCTAGAATCATTGGTCCAATAATATTCGAAGGATCCTTGACTGGAGCTAGATACTTAGGATTTCTGCAAAATGAAATCGAGGAAAGGTTAACTGAATTACCTCTCCATTTACGACAGGGAATGTATTTTCAACAAGATGGAACTCCTTCGCATAATTCAAGAATAGTTGATGATTACCTTCAACAGACATTCGAAGACAACGTAATTTCGACGAATGGTCCTGTGCGATGGCCTCCAAGGTCACCTGATTTGACACCTCTTGATTTCTTTGTTTGGGGCTATTTTAAAAATATTGTCATTGCAACCGCTGTTAAAACCCGCGAAGACCTGGAGTTGCGAGTAATAGTATATCGGCCCAGCAATCAGCAAACGTTCTTCAAGAAACAGCTATGCGAGTTCAAAAGTGCATTGACGTTAATGGACAGCATTTCGAACAATTGTTGTAATGTTTTGTGGTCATTATTGTATTTCAAAGCCACCTCAGTCACTTCTTATCATTTAACAAAATAATCGTATTTTCTTATTTTCTTTTAGCTGTAATTTTGATTGTAATCATCGAACATTTTATCACCTGGTATGAATAAATTCCTCATTGAAAAAATGCAATTCAGTATTTTCGACCAGATTTCGAATTACCTAGCATTAGACGGGTCAATTGGAATAAATCGAAACCATCATGGCACACTTAAATGGAAAATTAAAAATTGAATTATAAAAAAATTTTACGTTTGAAATGTCACTTGTGTGGTACCATTGAATTCAGAAAATCATGCAGATTTCAGAAATGTGATGATATACAGGGTGTTCCATTCAAAAGTCGACAGTTGGTATCACTTCCGGCGATACCAGAAGTGAGAAACAAATCATTTGTAGGTCAAAAAGTGCCGCTTATTATATTCATGGTATATCCCAAATTTCAATTAATTACCTCCAAAACTGACGGAGATAAGGAGGGTGTACCATGATCCTGTTACACCCGGTATAAACTACGCAACACTAATCACGTTGCACCCCAAAATTCTGCCCTTGTTGAAATTTGAATAATTTTTTTTCTGATTTGAACAATTTAAATCCTGTTTGCGCTATTCGCTAGCTCAGTCCTTCAGCTATAATTTCGTACTTTTTTGTTACTTGAGGTTTTTTCCATAAAATTGCTACAGGATGTTTTTGGAAACTGTCTTTCTTCCTTTTCTTCCTTTTGGAAATTCCGAAATTTTGCACAGTTTCATAAAACATCCTGTAGCAATTTTGTGGAATGTATAAAAACAAAAAATATCGAAGAAGTACGAGATTAATGCTGAAGGACTGAGCTAGCGAACAGTGAAAACAGAATTCGAATTGTTGAAAGCAGAAAAAAGTTATTCAAATTTAAACAGAGGTAAAATTTTGGGGTGCGACGTTATTAGTGTTACGTAGTTTAGTAACAGATAGATACGTTATATAATGTTCCATTCGATTATATAGGATCTAATTATATTATTCAGGAAAAATTGATGAAAATAATACATTTCACGTCATAAACAATTCATAATAAACACACAGTCATGATGAATGGTAGAGAACGAATGGAGAACATAAAATTTTTTATCTGATACCACGCAAAACATCGAATTGTAGATTGGAGGACGGGTGTCAGCCTCTCAAGCACCTCGACCTATCAGATCTTTTGTCCATATTCCTTGATCTATTCGAAGCCCGGGATTCTGAGCCTTCGTGCAAAGTTTATCGGTTTCCTGGGAGCTAGGTTTCTGACATCGGAGAGCTCTAAGAAGGCCCCTTCCAGGAACTTGAGCCTCTTGCAGAATAGTGCTGGGCTTTCGCAAAGCACATGTTCTACAGTTCAGCGAAGTTCTCGCATTTGCGGCAACTATCACTCTCTGTTTCGCTTATTGAGGGGTTCCGTTACCAGTTTCAAGTCTGTTTTGTATAACCCGAGGAGCTATTTAGCTTTTTTAGGCGAAAAGCTCACTTTTTTTCTGTGTCCTGGTACTTTATTCCAGTGAGATTTCATTTCATCGGCTTCTCAGCGTCGAAGTTCTTCTTTCAAGTGGTCTTGAAGGCCGGGAAATTGTCCTATTTTCCTCTTCTGTGGCAAGGCAGCCAGTTTCCTCTTTACCTTTGTTTCCCTGGAACCCACATCAAAGTGACCTGTTCGTATGCTGATAGTTGTCTCAGGGATTGTTTACAGTCCCAAGTCAGCTTAGACTCACAAGTTCAGAGCCTGAAATTTGTGCCTGTAAATCCCAATCCAGCCCATTTATCTATCTTGAATCCATCAGTACATCACACTGTTGCATCTCTTTCTAGTTGAGGTACTCGTTGAGGTATGTTCTCTGTGCAAATTGGTGGTTGTTTATGACCTCTTCAAACTGCATTCCGAGGTCGTACCTAACTGGGATGCTATCTGTCGGCTTAGACATGGACTCTAGGAAAATATTTTCCTAAATCTTCTAGGTTCCAATCCGATTTCCTGATCTATTCGTAGTCTAAGTAACGATTCACACAGTGAATACAGAATGCACATATTCCTTTCTTCCTAAAACGTGACAAAGTTTATATCGAGACAGGCACGCCTTACAACCTGCAGACAAGTTTTGGGCGTATTGGAGCTCATCAGTACAGGGTAGTTAACCGAGTAGAGACACTGAGATCTCCACTAGAAGTGGAGCCTGTTCCAACGTAATCTCCGCCACGCATACTTCACAGCACTGGGCCGCGAAACAACAAATAGCATTGCAAAATCTACTCCACTAGAAAGTGTTTTGTTTCGTGTCGATAGCTACTTCAAACCACAGCAGCTTAGTATGACTCACAAACCACACATTCGACTCGTCATTGAATAAGCTTCATAACATAAACCAAAGCTTTGAAATGAAAAAGCTGCTCATCTGGTTGGTAAACTCACTGACCTTTCTAAAACATGGCATAGAAAAAAAAGGCGATCTCTCTCTCTCCTCTGTAGATATTTTCATGGTTGATTTTCTCAGGTAATCATTGGTAAACTTGTTGGAAATCATCACCTGCGGTCTTTCTCAATGCCTATAGAACCTCCACACTGTCAAAAATGCCAATACCTACCTATTTCCACTTCTCCAAGAATTCTCGTGCACCACTGAGGAATATGTCGTAAGTTCTGATACTCTGACGAGGTTGGGAACAGCTATCTCTGACCTTTTCAACTATCCACAGTTTGATTACATTACAGTCATTTATCACGCTCCTACAAAAATCAATGGCTACTTAATGGAATGAACCCCTGACACGAACAACTCTGAACTTTCTCGCTAGTTAAGGGTGCGGAAAGTTCAAATAATGCGCTCTTCTGCGGCATTCCAATATCTGGAGAATTTATATTGCATTCTATACTCTGCTGGGAATGATCTGCCAATCCTTCATTTTTTTCCTATCGAGTGATTCATGTTTCAACTAATTGATTTCATCTCAGAGTTATGAAGTGTAAGTGGTTGAATGATCGATTAATAAGTCACCAATTTTCCTCCCCTCTCAAGCATCCATTCTTACATTTTCAATAAATCTCTCAAGCACAAGAAGATTCAAAAGTTGGAACTCGAATAGTAATTTGAACAGTGGTTCATTTCATCGACATATTTCAATAAATTATCAATTTATTATTTTTAATTCAAATATTTCTAGTGGAACGGTTATATTGATAGAACTCTCAATCGTTCAATAGGTCAGTGAAAAAATCAAGTTATGTCATTGAAGTCGTATCTGATTGCTTACCGTAGATAACTTAAATAATCACAAAAGCCCTCGAAGGACTTCATAGAGATGAAATTTAAACCACTATGGAACACTATCGATAGAAAACACCAATGACATAGCTTCAACACCAGTTTTTACTGAAAAGGTACTGGAATTCTAATCATGAATAAAGAGACTATAGAGAAGCATATGTCGAGGCTAGAGGCATATGCAAAGAGACAATAGAATCTTCAAAAGATGCTCACCATGCCAAAATAAGATCAAAACTTGTAGAATGTCCTAACGGATCCCGTTCAATTTGGTCTTTCGCCAAAGCTGTGGAAAAAAAATTCATTTCCAGCTCATTTCCTCCTCTAACCAAGAAAGATGGAACTCTAGCTAGGACTGCCCAGGAAAAAGCCAATATCTTTGCGCACCTATTTGCTGGAAATTCCACTCTGGATTCATTGGAAAAACAACCCCCGAACATTACACCTATTGACAATCATATGCCCGAGATCACTTTTCGCCAACGTACTATCAAAAAAATTTCGTTGGGTCTCAACACCAACAAAGACTGCTAGTTTTCTCTCAAACAGGTCTCTCCATGTACTGGTCGATAGAGTTTCATCTGATACTCTACTCATAAATGCTGGTGTTCCGCAGGGATCAATTAAAGCACCAATACTATTTCTACTTCACATCAACGATTTGTTGGAAGAAACTCTATACACAGCTTCGCGGATGATAGTACCATCCATACCGCTTTCTCTTCCAGGGGTTCCTATACCAGCCCGTAAAACCAGAAATAAACGAGGAAGAAATAAATAAATATGGACTTAGCAACAATTCTAGAGTAGGGATCTAATAACCTGGTAGAATTCAATGAAAACAAAACACAAGCATCTCTAGAAAAGCCGATCTCACTGTGCCCAACATAATTCAGTTAGGAGTAACCATACCATTGAAGTCATCCATTCCAATGCTTGGCGTTACTATCAGCAATAACCTTCCTTGGGAAAATCACGTGAGGTCCATTGCCAAGTCAAAAACTTGGATTTCTGTTTCGAGCCGAGAGCAATTCCACTCCCAGTCAGCTGCTTATGATCTATAAGGCACAAATCCGACCTGTCCTGGAATACTGTTCCCATATTTGGAGTGCGGCACCTAAACATATTCTGAAATTATTGGATTCTGTCCAAAAAAAGGGAAATTCGTCTCGTCGGTATTGCCTCGCTCACAAACTCGCTCACTTCTCTGGAACACCGTGGAAAAGTTGGCGATTTATCTCTATTCAATAGATATTTTCATGGGCGATGCTCTTCTGAACTATCAACAGTCATTCCTCCATTAGCAGTCTCTTCGAGATTAACCCGTCAGGTTCAGTCTTCACTTTGTGGTCACTTTTAGAGTCCTGCAGAACGTCCATTTCCAAAGACTCGTTCATCCAACGAACATCGAGACTTTGGAACTCATTGCCTAGGGAGGTGTTCCCCGAGGCATACCATCTCCAGAAATTTAATAAGAATACCAACTCCTGCCTTATTTCCCTTGGTTCCCAAGATGTTTTCTGAACATTACAAGATATCTCTTTTCGTGAGAACCAGAACACAAAAAAAAATCCAAAATGCACAGAGTTCAAGATATCGATGTGCAGTGTTCGACGTTTGATATCTCCTAAATATCGAATTCGCAACATGTAGATTACTTTATTTCTAACTCTTCTAGAAAATGGTGTATCCTAAAGGTGTTTGAAACACCCTGTACAGAGCATAGTGTTGGTGTTTGGAAAGTGTTTTCAACCGCCAAATTTGTTGCAAAGCAACCCTCGAAGTCTCATTGAGACTTGGATGAGTAAGGAAGACGGGGACCTTAAGTGTCATCCGAAGCACTACTCGGCTGGTTACCGTGGAGAGTTCGAAGGATTGAAATCTAGGTACCAAGAATGTTCGGTTGGTCACCTATCTCCTCCCACTAAACGATAAAGAAATATAAAAATATTTCCAATAGCCGCCGCGGGATTTGAATCCGGGCCCTCTAGGCTATAAGCCAGCGAATCAACGCACTCGACCACCAGCATGATTTCATGATTGAGAATACCGAGTAAAAAAAATTAACAATCCTAAATCGAAATAAAATACAAGGTGCTTTCCTCGAATTAAAGAATTAGTATCATTTTTATATGCCGCATAAGTATACGTAGGTTCAAGATTCAACTCGATATCTTCAAAAATAAGAAAACTTCAAGGATAACCCATTGATATTATTTGTTCCAGATAATATATCTAAGGAGAAAGTTGGTGGTTCATCGGAAGTATCATCAGGGGGTGATGTATGGGTGCTACTGATCAATAGTGCGAAAATAACAGACTCCGGAGTATACATTTGTGAAGTAAATAGCAGTCCTCTTGTTAGAAGTTTTCATAAATTGAGTGGTGAGTATGATATAGACATTATCGCGCTGGTCCAAATCAAATTATAGTGGCTAATTGAAAAGTGTATAATAATATTCAATATTTGTGCTTCAAAAATTATATATTTATTTTATATTCATGTGAACATTTCTTTATTCGATGAAATTTTTCAAATAAAATGTCGCATTTCCTTATATACCAGTTGTAGAGAGCTACAATCAAATACCAGCTAGATACGGCTAGATACTTCCCAATAGCTTCGGGAGCTCTTCAATGTTCAAACTTTAACGAAGTATAACTTTGACATTTAGAAAAATACAGATAATTAAAAGATGTGATGAATTTTGTAATGAATAATTTCAATTCCTTTTGTGATTATCATAGGTATGAGAAAATCAACAAACATGAATTAATGAAGTTGTGAAATGCATAATTCTGATTAAAAATCTAAGAATGATGAAGAGATGGATGAATTTCTCAATTCCAGTGATACCCAAGATCACGCGACTACCAAACACAACTGTGGATTCAGTCATCTCAGTTATAGAAGACCAAACAACGATCAGCAGTAAGAATCACAATTATACCGACTGTTGCATAGCGAAGAATGTTTCTACGGTTTGCCTTGGATTCTGTAATATTCAGAGTATTCTGGAAGGTGAGTTGGTAAACATATATGAAAATAATTGGGTACCCAAAAGACACAGTGACGTATATATCATAGAGATTTCACAGCTATGATGTGACCTAGAAAGAAAAAACTAGGTAAATATTATAAAAATCAATTTACAGAGTAGAAAAATTTCTTTCGCTATAGCGCCAATAGAAGATTTTGTTATTACTAGAATCAATTTCTCTCGAATGTGCAAGTTGTATTCTTCAACATGAACACATATTTCTGTACTTATAAATTAAGATTATATCTGTGTGAAAACATTTGTTTTTTGTTGCAACAGATAGTTCTTTACAATTGATAGAAGATTCCTCTCGAATTCAGTAACATGAAATGAGTGTTTTGATATTCATAAAGAATATTTCTATCTATGTTACAGAATGCGTTCCTTCAAAACAAAAGTTCTTCACGAGTGAAAGAATGGTTCTGTCAAATTATATAAGAGAATAGTTCAAAGAGAATATGGAAAACTAAAGAATATTTATCAATGGTAAAAAATAGATTAATCATGGAGAAAAAATAATTCTATTCAATTGAAAGAACTGTTCCTGTTTCTTTTGCTCACTTATTTGATTTCTGATTTATATTGAAAATTGAAAGGAATAAAAGAAAAATATAAATATATGAAAATACATTATTCGATAAAAAAAACATACAAATGAATGCTTAAATACATTTCAGATACTTAAAAACCATTACTATTCCTATTCAACTAGAGATAAGTTTCTGAATGTCCAAGAATGTCCAAGAATAATTAATTTCCTAGTTAATGTCGGAGGAGGAAAGAAATGGTACCCAAATATTACTTTCTTCAGACTATATTTCGCTTATAGGTTTTTGATTATCTAGATCATTGTTTTTCAATCTGTGCGAAGCATTACTGGGGGGGTTGGTATGTTGCATTATCTTCAATAATCTTCTGAACACATGAAAAAGATTCGAACATTTTGTTTTGTAGAGAAGTTAACCACCAACGAAGTTTTGCGTGAAATGCTTTCATTTTATCTTTAGCTGTTAAAATATTTTCTTCTCTTGCTAGATAGAATAGAAATAGATGAATGAAGGATGAGCAAATTACGATTGAGTGTTTTATAAAGTTGAAGTCACTCACTTGTAATTTTTGCCAATGTAATAGATGATATTAGAATCGGGCTTGTATTCCAATAATGAAAACCGAGATGAAAACGAAAGTGTTAACTTTTCTGCAATTTTTGTAGGCACATATTTTTGTTTTTCTGTGTTCACTTCTTCATCTAGGAAGATAAAAAAATATTATTAAACCTGTGAAAATAAATGATTTCCAACGTCGAATATAGTGGAAAAATAATAATTGTGTTAATAAGATAATTTTTAATACAAATTCACTCACTCTGTAGCTTGTCGTACAACATCTCATATTTTGTACTTACCGATCATAAACCATTCACAATATAACACTGAGAAATCAGAAAATATGATGTTGTGACAAGAAATTTCCGAAGCAAAGTGCAAATAAATAGCCCAATAGACCGCAGAAGGGCGCAAAGCATTCAATAAATAGATCGACATTCTGAGCACCATCCTGATTGGTAAAAAATAACATCATATATTGTGCTTTTCAGCACTCTTTGTTAGGGACACAACACTTCACTACAATTTTGAAATCAATTTCACTCATGCTCTTTACCTCATCGGCGCATTCGGTTGTAGAAAAAGAACAGACAATATTGAAAAATAAAACCCTCTCTCTACTATAGTATGATCAAAGAGTATAGGTTCTACTAAGAAGAGAGTCGACTCAGCGTATTTATGAATGAAATAGTAAAATAGTATCGATTGACCTTGAAGAGGAAAAAATAACCATTTTAAATGAAATGGTTATGTGAATTATGTGATTTGATTGGTCGTTGAGTCAACTGACTCTGTCTAAACTCTATCTGACTCTGTCTATGTCAAATTTCACAAAATGACATCTTTCCTGAAGTTTGGCTTACATGATGCCGTTATCTGCTGTTAACCGGGCGTCGCCTCTTCGAATTTTGATTGGACTTCAGATAGCTTTCGGTCGCCCGAATAAATTCCTAGCCAATCACAAAACACTTCTCTAAAATCATGAATACTTATGAATTGAGCTTTTTACCATAGTTTTTCATAAATAATGAACTTATTTGGCAATATTTCACTTTATTATATAATAATTACAGTGTGTTAAATTGACCAGCATGAATCGTCTTTCATCACTTGTGAATTTATAATTGAGAACATTTTGCAGATATATCCAACTTCAGAGAAAATTGATTTCATAACAGCACACTTCAAGGATTTCCAGTAAATCTTAACAATTCTTACAAGATTTTTTAGGTGAAATCAATAAAGATCAATTACATGATACACCTTCTCCAAGTTCAAGTATAAAGCAATCATCTAATTTGAGAATTTTATTTCACCAATAAGAAATGTATATACAAAAAGGAATTATTACTCTAAGATGTTCTAGTGACCAGTGACCTGCCCAATCTTTTTCCTTATAATATACACTTTGATATTATCAATGCCCTTTCAGAATATTCAATAAAAACTTCTCTTGATTTTCTGTTTCTACTGATTTTCAGATCCTCCACTGCTTCATTTTGACCAGTGACCAGCATTGCTATAGCTAGAAATATGCAATGTAATATGTAACAAAATTATTGAATAATATAAAAATAAGATAATTCTGTAACTACATCAATTTACCTGCAACGACTGTAGAACTGAAGTGATATTTGTATAGGTACTTCATCTATAGCTTTCGAACTTCCTTTGTGACCATCAAATTCCACTGCTTTAATCAAAATATTCCTCAATGCAGAGATTAGTTAGTGGGTAATTTAAACAGGATGTCCTATTGGGAAACGGAAATACTTCAACAGTGGATAGAGGTCATCGAGGCGATTCCGAATATACCATATTTGTTGGGTCTTACGAGTTTCATAATCGAGATATAGAGTGTTTTATCAATATTGCTCATTTCTTTGTGGGGTCATAACTAACGAACCACTTGGTATATTTTTTTGAAATTCAGTACATACGTTCTCCTACTTCTACCCAAGCGACTTGCCTATCAGTCATATGGAAAATCCAGGTCCGTAATAACAAAAATTCAACATTATTTGGGGTCCCTCAAAAAACACCCTGTGATTTTGAATTTACAAAATCCGCTTACATATTTGAAAAAGGCACAAAAAACTGAATCGAACTGTGTACTTTTCATTTTCCCGCAGATCGTTTAACCACTTGATTTCTGAATTTGAAGTTTTATGCAATTGGATAGTGGAAATTGGAATATACCGAAAAACACTGTTTGGCGGAGGTTGAAAAAAAAAATAATCTATATCCATTCCACATACAAGAAGTACAGAGCTTGGAGATTGGGGATAAAATTCCTAGAATCGTTTTCAGTAGATGGATAAAACAGAATGAAAGAATATTGAACAGATGTCTTTTTACGGATGAAGCTCAATTCACACGTGACGGTATTTACAATTTGAGGAATAGCCATATCTGGGCAGAAGAAAATCCTTTCGCTTTAAGACAGTCTCATTCACAGCACAAAATTTCAGTCATTGTCTGGTGCGGAATGTTTGATGATAAATTAATTGGGCCTTAGATATCACCTTCACGCCTCACTGGAGAAGTATACTTGGACTTTTTGGAAAATATTTTGCCAGTTTTACTGGATGACGAGGATATCGATGTTGCAGGAATGTACTTTCAGCACGACGGTGCTCCGCCGCATTATAGGCTTATTGTCCGACACTTTTTAAATGAGAATTTTCCCAATACATGGATTGAACGTGGCGGGCCGAATAACTGGCCCTCAAGATCACCAGATTTGAATCCTGTAGACTATCACCTTTGGGGTTATCTCAAATCGAAAGTGTATTCTACCGAAATTCATACCAGGGAGGAGCTACTTCAGAGAATCGAAGAATCATGCAGAGGAATGAAAAACAATCAGGGTGTGATTCGTAAATCGGTTAAAAATATTTTGAAAAGAGCAAGAAAATGTATCGATCAAAATGGAGGCCACTTCGAGCAATTGTTATAATCTTTATGTTCTTAGTTGAGTTGGTTAATTTTTTGTTTATTTGGGAAAATAAATTCATCATTATATCGATTGATATTTTCAAGTCAACTTATGTTATAATTATATCAGTCACGCAATAATAGATGATATTGGAATAAGTGAGCGTTTGGAATTATTTAAAATAAGTGAAAGAACGGTCCTGTGAAAAAACAATGGCGTATTTTTCAGGTTCAGGAATGTATAAATTATGAATGTTCAATAGGATGATGAAGAACAATGCGAAACCTGTATAGCTTGATTGGGAACATTCTAAATATTCCAATTTCCACTATCCAATTGCATAAAACTTCGAATTCAAATTCAGAAATCAAGTTGTTAAACGATCTGCGGGAAAATGAAAAGTACACAGTTCGATTCAGTTCTTTGTGCCCTTTTCAAATATGTAAGCGGATTTTGTAAATTCAAAATCACAGGGTGTATTTTGAGGGACCCCAAATAATGGTGAATTTTTGTTATTACGGACCTGGATTTTTCATATGACTGTTAGGCAAGTCGCTTGGGTAGAAGTAGGAGAACGTATGTACTAAATATCAAAAAAATATACCAAATGGTTCGTTAGTTATGACCCCACAAAGAAATGAGCAATATTGATAAAACACTCTATATCTCGATTATGAAACTCGTAAGACCCAACAAATATGATATATTCGGAATCGCCTCGGTGACGACACTGTTGAAGTATTTTCGTTCCCCAATGGGACACCCTGTATTTGGTGTCGAATAAATAAAAAACGGCAACTTCGACTGCTCTTATTCAACACAAAAGTCTGTTTATCAAAGCAATATTTTGAGGTTAGGTCAAATATATGATACGTCCATGGATAACACCAACACAAGTAAAGATTTCACCACAAATGGTACATCCCAAAATATATCCAGTAATCGTTTCCTCATGTTATAAATTCACTTTTCTCCTTAAAAAACCTCAGATGAAAATATAGCAAATCCCTTCAATCAGTTGTCAAACATATTTAATTCGTAGTAAATTTTCAAGGTCATTTGGTAACATTCCCGCCTTTCTCTGAGTCAACTCTCTGGTTAGTATAACCTATACTTTGTGGTAGGATATGCCTGTTTTTTATCTCCACAAGGTTTGACCCCACTGAAACGTATTTTTCTGCAAATTCAGGCTACTTTTCAGGTACAACAGGTCAAGATCCCGAGCAATGCGAACCTGATTTTCCCTCCATAGTCCACTGCATGGCAGACGGCAGGAATCACGTGCCCTGCTGCATTCAGGAGAGGGTGCCTGATATCTGTCAGGACGTCTGCAGAGGGGAGTACACTGTCATCACCAATAACATCAAGACGCACTTCTCCTGCTCCTCGTACACGGAACAAACGTTGGCTTGTATAAGTGAAGGCATTGGTAATAATGAGTGAAAGATTTTATCGGCTGTGTGCATGTATCAGTGTAATTCAAACAACTCAGATTTGTATTTCATGCAAATTATATTTTCTAAAATCGTAGCAAAGCGCTTTCGACTGTTATGTCATCATCAGTGCATACCTGAAAGCAAGTATGATTTTGTGTAAGTAAGAAACATTCTTATCTATGTATATATAGAGATGAGAAGATTGATAACATTTTTTGTATGGAGGTAAATCAATACTATTACTTGTCAGGTATTTACAAGAATTCCATAAAATCATAAAAGTATTCATCTGCTACGAAATGCTTTCCACATCAATAAAATATATGTATTTGGTTTTCCCAAACATTGAGATAAAACCGTTATAAAATTAAAACAAATTAAAAAATTTGAAAATTGTCATCAAAATATGATATTATGTGATTTTTCTCGTAGATATCATATATGTAAACAGAAAAACAGTTGGAGATCTGAAAAAATGGTATGGGCACCAGATATATTTTTTTAAATGGAATACCCGAGGGAATATTTTAACACTTTTGGATATAGTATATTTTTTCGATTTCGAATATACACTGTGTCCAAGATAAGAATGAACAGCATGGGGATATCGGAAACGGTGGGTGATACAGGGTCGATTAAATTAGAGAAAAGTAGCGCATTTATGTGCCTAATAATATGCCATTTAGAAAGTTTCGATATTCCGAGTAGTTTCGGAGATATCCGGGAAAAACCGAAATTTGAGAATTTCGTTTTTATTTTCTCCTAGCTTTATTTTCAAAGGAAATGTAAAACAAATAGCACTTCGTCATGGCCACTTTTCGAGGACTACACGATAACATAAGCAGAATTTTCGTGCGACGTTTCGTCTTTTAGAAAACATCATCAACTTTGTATTTTTATATGGGCCGAAACTGAAGTATACCCTGTATACGACTCTATTTTTCATTGTGAATACAGCAACGTATCACACAATATGGTTTCGGAACCTTTTCTCGCGCAAAATGTAATTTAGTGATTACTTAATCTGTTTTTCTTCAATTTTAGATAGTAGGCGGAAAAAATGTCATATTTTGATACATGTAGTGAATTGAATAGTCCTATTTATAAAAGTATAAATTTAAACTAACCACTTGCCGGAATTATTGCGTTGTTGAATACAAAGATGAGTCGCAATATCAAAAGTTTAGTTTATAAATGTAATTGTAATGTAATAAATAACAAGGAGCTAATATGTATTACAGGAAATGAACAGAAACTTATAACAAGTGTTCAAATAACCCGCCATTATTTTCTAAGCACGAGTACGCTCGTCTCACAGACGAATTTAAAACTTGATTTAACATATCCGGAAAAATATTGTTAAAGGATTCAGTAACCAATCTTAGCAAATCTTCTTCATTCTGAAAATCATGATTAGAGTACACTTGATTCTTGATATATCCCCAAAGGAAAAAGTCTAGTGGGGTTAAGTCGGGGGATCTTGCAGGCCAGGCTGTATCACTATGAGTACCAATCCACTGTCCTGGGAATCGACGGTTCAAATAATCACGAACAATTCTAGCGTTATGTGCTGGAGCACCATCTTGTTGAAACCAGCAGCTGTGAGT
The DNA here is from genome assembly GCA_029955515.1 of Chrysomela aeneicollis. Taxonomy (NCBI): domain Eukaryota; kingdom Metazoa; phylum Arthropoda; class Insecta; order Coleoptera; family Chrysomelidae; genus Chrysomela; species Chrysomela aeneicollis. Next base: position 2,432,524 of record JARUHQ010000018.1, on the reverse strand, counting down.
AACCGCTAAAGGCAAATTATCTAGAGCGTCTTCCACACTTTGTGTACACGCGGATTTTGTTGTGACCAATAATGAACATTCCGCCTATTAAAAATGCCATTGTTGGTGATCATGCTTTCATCAGACCAAATTATTTTGAAATGAAAATTTTCATCGTCTTGGCATTTTTTAGTGTACCATTCACAAAAGGTTCTTCGTCTTGCATCGTCACCTGGTCTGAGTCCATGACAAATCCTAAATTTATATGGATGATATTTATTTTTTCTTAAAATAAAGTGAGCGGTGGATCTGGCTACTCCGGTATTATCTTCAATGGTGCGAGTGTATATCTCAGGATTTTCAACAACGGCCTGTAACACATCACGCTGACTTTCTTCATTAGATTGCTTTTGTCGGGAAACCACAGGTTTTTTAAATGATCCGTATTCTTTTAAATTGAAAACTAGCCGTCTAAATATTGATTCACCAGGTTGTCGCCTCTCTGGATACTTATTAAAGTACGCACGTTCAGCATCAATACAATTTCTATGGCACAAAATGTAACATGACAACATATCAAATTTTTCAGTATTCGAAAAGCTGCCGTTTTCCATTTTTGACACAAATTAGGTAGGTAAAGAGATGTAAAAGTGGGAACAGTAATATGTCAAATATTCTACCAAACTACACTATTATTATGACAACAGAACATTATGTTGTCATTTTTTCCAGCGCCTACTATCTAAAATTGAAGAAAAACAGATTACGTAATCACTAAATTACATTTTGCGCGAGAAAAGGTTCCGAAACCATATTGTGTGATACGTTGCTGTATTCACAATGAAAAATGGAGTCGTATACAGGGTATACTTTAGTTTCGGCCCATATAAAAATACAAAGTTGATGATGTTTTCTAAAAGACGAAACGTCGCACAAAAATTCTGCTTATGTTATCGTGTAGTCCTCGAAAAGTGGCCATGACGAAGTGCTATTTGTTTTACATTTCCTTTGAAAATAAAGCTAGGAGAAAATAAAAACGAAATTCTCAAATTTCGGTTTTTCCCGGATATCTCCGAAACTACTCGGAATATTGGAACTTTCTAAATGGCATATTATTGGGCACATAAATGCGCTACTTTTCTCTAATTTAATCGACCCTGTATCACTTACCGTTTCCGATATCCCCATGCTGTTCATTCTTATCTTGGACACAGTGTATATACATATATCATATTGTCTCGATAGATTTCGACGTTGAAATTCAGATTTCATCTGGATAATTATAGGACATAGTCAGGGAAGCTATGGAAATGATTGAAATGAAATATGTGTTGTCAAATTGATTAATGCTATATTATGTCAGTTATTCGTGAGGTAATTTGTCATTATGGGTTTTAGTGACAGGGAATAATGATATACCATCAGTATATATGGAAAATAATAAAAATGTCAAACTCGCACAATGGAAATATATAATTTTATATGCGCTGTATAGCGCATGCCTCAAGAGAGTTAGGTTTTTTCGATGAAGAAATATAGGAAATCATGATTAAGCACAATATTTGCAACTCGTTGACAACAAATATTTTTTATTCTCTCTAATCCGAGAGAAAATTCGGATAAAATCTGAATGTAAACGTCAAATATCTCTAAATCTATGACATATTATAGCATTCATCATTTTGACAACAGATATTTCAATTATTTACATAGCTACCCAGACCATCTTTCACCTAATTATTTAAAATAATCCGTTTTGAATCTGAATTTCAACGTCAAATATCTAGAAATCTATTAGAGTTACATGATTCATGTGTATGGTATATTTGAAATCAGAAAAATAAACTCTATCCAAAAGTGACAAAATATATAGGACGTTCCATTTAAAAAATATATATTTGGTGCCCATGACTTTTTTTTCAGATATTCATCTCTTTTCCTCCTCACATATATGGAATCTTTGAAAAAAAAATTACATAGAATCATTTTTTGAAAATAAAAATTGAACAATAGATGGAAAAGTACAGGTCTGCTTATACAGTTACTGGCTGAGTTCGCTTAATGTGAGAATTTTTTTTTAAAAATGAGGTTCGACAAAATGATCAATCGCTTATGCATCGAAAAAAAAACCCAAATGACCTTGTTGAGTACTGTTCGACTTTGACGGGGGGGGCCAAAGCAGAATACATGCCTTCGAAAATACCATCCTATGTGACCCTTATTTTGAATTTCCCGCCAATAAAGGGGGTGAGGCTATGACGCGCATAGCAACTTCCAATTGGTTGGGCGGTGAGACACTAAAGTTGAAGGTCTGGAGGCAGTGGGGGTGTGGTATGTTCCTTCGATCTCCCTCTTAAAACGAATAGGCTTTAGATTTTTCAAGATATCTCTAGACTAGAATTATGGTTACATTCAAACTAGGAGAAAAGTTTTCATACACTTTTTTTAGCACGTGCTTTCTGGGTGAAAAAAGTTAATGACAGCTGTTCTTCCAGTATTAATATAAAATTTTCATTTGGATAAAACTTTGAAAATATGCCTTCCATAGTTTCGTTTCAAGGATCAGGTGGGCAAGAAATAAATTATTATTTTCTCTCTCAGAAACTTAGCAAGATACACAGAGAACTCGTGGTAAATGAAATCTTTCATCTGAAATAAAATTATTCTCATTATACTCCTTATAAATCATTTTATTTTCATCTTTATTGGTAAATGCGGATTTATGCACACCGTTTTTTCATTATTCTGTCATTTATCGATCACTATCGTTTTCACTAGAGATGTTGAAACTCATCAGTATTTACTTTTCACCATGTATGCACAAAAATTAACTCTTATCTTTCATTAACTTTGAGAGATAACCAACTCTCATCTGTTAATGACGAATAAAGTAAATATTTCATATGCGCTGGCGCAATTCTGGGAAACGGGTAATGTCTTCTAATTGTTTTTTACCAAAAACTCTGGAAAATGATATCGAAATACGAGTACCTGCTATATTTTTATCAATATCAAAATGTAAGAGTCGATTTATAAAAGGGATATATATTTTTGTATGACAAATCTCATAAGAACCACTGAACTCTAGGCACACTAAATGACGGTCATGCATAAAAGTATAAAAATCCTTGAAGAAAAATATAGTCTAATGACAGTGAAAGAAAGCAACAATTTAATGAAAAAGCGTGCATTAATCCGTCTTCTTATTGTAAGATGGGCTTTTTTGGGCTAGCGCACGGAAACACACGGAAAAACTTTGAGAATAACCATGGAAACAAATCATACATGCCAAACACTGTTTTACCCTTCTCACTCGCAAATCACAGCAACTGTATCAATGGTTCGAAAAAATCGAGACATTTGCGGTGAGTCTGCTTCAGTAACTGTAGTTTCACAAATTGAAACTCCACATAAACATAACCATCAATAATAATTCAAATCAAAAACAGCATTCGTTAATGCAGCTTTGATAGTATAGTTATTGTTAGTTGATTTCAATATTCTTTATCTAGTTAGTTTTTTCATTCCTACTACTATGAAAATAAGAATTTTCCAAGTTTCTTTTGTGTCTTTTGTTTTCATTTTCAACGAAGTATAATAAAGAATATCGTTCATTACACGTCCAGAAATGATTTTTCCTAACATGAGAATTTGTCATACGCGCAAGGAAAAATTCCTATTTCCAGACTCGTAATGAAATATACTATATCTACATTATCCTGGAAAACCTCATCTACTAAATATTATTCAAACCGTTACAAGCTCCTCCGAGAAGGATATAATAGTCGATTGCAAAAATGACGTCTTTGCTAGATCTTCCAATGGAGTTTTCTCTCTGAACAACTGCACTAAAGAGATATTATTACCTTCTATCACAAAACAATTTGTCGACAAGTCAGTGTCAACTCCAATTTACTTGTTAGTTTACAATGTGTAGATTTTCAATTTCATGAGCGCTCATGTATGATTTTGAACATGATTTGTTGGTTTTGACCAAAGATCTTCTTTTATATATCCCAAGACATAATCAAATATGACCGGCGTCAAATGAAAATATTTCCTGAACTTATTTTCGATAGTAAATAGACGACAAGAAAACTAAATTTGGAGTGCTTCCTCTGCAGTTCTTTTTTTGAAAAGGTCGGATTCACTTCAATGAATATCTTCCTCTGATTCCTCGGCATTCACCTCCTCGGCATTTACCTAACTCTAGGTTTCGAGGAAATCAGGGCTTTACTGCTTGCTTGGCTATGTGCCAATTGTATTCTCTCCATTTATGAACGGTTACAGCGCGTTCATATGAAAACTTTCGCCTATCGCGGAAAACTCGAGTAAAATATTGCTGCGCAATAATTTTTGATAATGACATTGATTCTTACCTGAGAACTGCAAACCCTGACAATCGGAGCTTCTTTCAGGCAAAAGTCGGAACGTGATCGACTTCTTGGCGTATGACCTTGATGAGCGCTGAGCGCTCATAAAAATCGGCCAATGGAATCTCAATACGCCATAAGTCAAAAAGTGGAAATCCTGCATGTGAACGAGTCATTAGGATGAAAAGTTGAAGTATAGACCATATGTTAGCCTAGAATCTAGATATATGAACTTAGGCAGTCATTTTGAATCATGATCCATCTGTGGATCCGACTACCTACTGAATTCCCTATGCATTTCTTATGGATCCAAATACTACGCGAGTTATGTTATGTCAAAGGCCCCAGGACCGATGGACGAACGTGACCCCGAGGCGACGACCCCGTCATTTCCAAGATTCTGCTAATACGAGATCGCTGACATGACATTAGCGACATCGTAGAACATCATTTCCCATGTAGACTAGATCAGATTGAATGTAGACTTGATAGTAAACGTTTGTCTCTTTATTTCCGAATAAAAGTTGTTTTTTAAAAACTCTTTCGTGGTTAACCAACACTTAACTGGCGCAGTCGGTAGGATATTCGTCAACGGTGGAGGACAAAAATCGCTAAAACCGGTCCGTTTCAACGGTTAATTGACGACTTTCCGAAAAATCAACACACAGTCCCGAAAAGTGAAAAAGCCGGTCGATATTGACTATCAGTTCGACCAGTATTCATCAACGCTGGACTACAAAGGGTGTTCACGAACAAAGTGCTTGATCAACCACTAGGAAGTACACCAGGGTGAAGTTCCACTTCAACAACACCTATTGGGCCCTAGATTAGGAAGACCTGGGATTCAAGAAACAGATTCTAGTTCCTATAGGCGATAGCTGTAAGAAGAAAGAATAACCGCAATGAAGATATTTCTACTGATACTACTGTAAGTTCGATCCTTGCTATACATTTTCCAACCCCACAATCCACTTAATTTTCGGTTTCAAAAACATATAGTATATATAAAGTAGGTACAATAATTATTGAAATACCTTGGTTAGTTTTATGTCTGAAACTTCTGTTGACATTGACTTGATAATTTCTGGTTTATCATCTATTAACATTAACGAAAGAATGATGTCGAATCCATCTCAGCCTCCAATACAAGAACGAAGAATCGATGTCGGTCTTATGAGATATCAAGCGGAAAATATTCCACTATTCGACGGAAACCCGAAACAATTAGGTAGATTTTTTAGTGCCTGTGAAAACTTCCTTAGAGCTTTTCAAAACGTAGAGAACGTAAATGATCCTCTCAATATTATTTTACTTGATACAATCCTGAACAAACTCAGAGACCGTGCTGCCGATTTGATTGGTTCGAGATCTGAACTCAATACATGGAATAGTATTAAAGATGCTTTGAATTTAACTTTTTCGGATCAAAGAAGTATTGATTGCCTTATCCAAGATTTGATTAATCTCAAACCACTAAAAAATGAAACGCCGCTTCAGTTTGGTATGAGAATACAGGATGCACGAAGTCTGCTTTTCTCGAAATTGAATTCTTCAAATAAACCCCAAGAAGAGAAAATTCTAACTATTCGACATTACGATAATTTCGCTCTCAAAACTTTCATAAGCGGACTGCCATATCAAATGCAACTAGTTGTGAGATTACGAAATCCCGACAGTCTTGAACAGGCCTTAGCATATACCACAGAGGAAGAAAATTTCATATACTTTAATACGGGACGCAATCAAAATCTCCAAAATTCGAACTATCGACCACAACCACGTCTCAATCCAGCTTATAATAAACCCTCTCAATCACCTAATTATCAGAATCAACCAATAAGACCCTTACTTCAAAACTTTCAACCGAATCCTCAATCAAATTTCCCACTAAATCGCTACCCGAATTTCCAACCAAATCGATATCCCAATTTTCAACCAAATTTTCAATACAACCCACGACCCTTGACTCAAAATCCTCAAAACTTCCAGCAAAATTTCAGACCAATGACACAAATTCAAAGACCACTCTTTCCAAATTGGACACCCAGTTATCGATTTCCAATAAATCAAAATTATAGGCCCAATACTTCAATGAGAACTCAAATTCGACCAACTCCTATGGATACAAGTTCAGGAAACACCTCGCTCAAGCCAACACCACATGCTACATATGCAATCGAAGAACTCTATACACAACAAATAAACGATGATTTCAATTTCGTAAATCCTGAATATAATGACCAAACTGAACACTACGATCAATTCGGAAACGAATATTCGAATAACTATTTTGTAAATCCAAACTATTGTTCAGACAATCTTTGGTATGCAACAGAAAATACGGTAGAATACCCTACCCATTCTCATGACACTCCACAACCGAACCACGAACAGGCATTGCCTCCTAATACGAATTCGTTGGAAAATACAAATTTTCCACAACCTTCCCACAACAAGAACCCAACGTAATATTTTTAAATAATATTCGCACCGATCTCCCATACATCTTTATACCTGAGATAAGTGCATATTTTTTGATCGACACAGGGAGCTCTAGAAGTTTGATGAATCCGAAATTAGCTCACCAATTCTACGATAAATACTTAACAAATGAATTATTCAATATCCAAACAGCTCATGCTGTAAGTCATCATAACGAAATCGTCAATATTCCACTTTTCAAAATTTTCAATACAAAAGAATTCCATAAATTCTATTTATTTAATTTCTCACAAAAATATGATGGCCTCATTGGTGCTGATCTATTAAATCAATTAGACGCCAGTATCAATCTGAAAACTTGTAAACTAACTACACCACTTTCAGAAATTCCAATAATTTATGAAAATCGACAAAATTCAACGAGGAATAATGATATTTTTGAAAATCATTCAATAACCATTGATGCTAGAACTAAACAAGTTATAAAATTACCCGTGAAATTGAAAAATGGCATAGGCATACTGAACTATACCAAATTTGGAAAAAATACTGAAATGCCCAAAGCATTAGTGAATGTCTCAAACTATTTTGCTATAACTACTATAATCAACGCTAATGAAAACCCAGTAAAAATTAATATCAACGAACCTTTTGATATTGAGACAATTGATTCACATGATGTCAACTTTTGTGAAAATATAGAATGCGACCAAACTCTAGAGAAAGATACAGAGGAATTATACGATGATATTTTGAAAGATAATCAAAAAAATTTGAGACTCGATCATTGTAATCCCGAAGAAATGAAAGAAATAAAAAAGTTATGTTTTGAATTCCGAGACATTTTCTATAACGAAAAACTACCATTGACATTCACCAATAAAATACGACACTGCATCAAATTAACAAATGACACTCCGATTTTTACCAAAAGCTACCGTTATCCAGAAGTACACAAAACCGAAGTCAAAGAACAAGTATCAAAGATGCTCGAACAGGGTATTATTCAAAATTCGACCTCTCCTTGGTCCAGTCCAATTTGGATTGTCCCAAAAAAAATTGACGCTTCTGGCAAACGTAAATGGCGGATGGTAATTGATTACCGGAAACTGAACGAACGGACTGTTGATGATAAATATCCGTTACCCAACATTTCGGATATTTTAGATAAATTAGGTAGAAGTCAGTACTTCACAACCCTAGACTTGGCAAGCGGGTTCCATCAATTAGAAATGGAACCTGAAGATATTCCAAAAACTGCATTTTCCACCGAAAACGGTCACTATGAGTTCAAACGAATGCCATTCGGGCTGAAAAATGCACCGTCATCATTTCAGCGTGTTATGGATAACATTTTGCGTGGCCTCCAAAATGAAATCTGCCTAGTTTATCTCGATGACATAGTCGTTTTCAGTACCTCACTACAGGAACATATTCAGCGACTAAGACAAGTATTTACCCGACTACGAGATTCAAATTTTAAATTGCAACTAGATAAATCAGAATTTTTGCGGAAAGAAGTTCAATATCTTGGGCACGTAGTGACAACAGATGGAGTATTACCAAATCCTCAGAAAATTTCCGCAGTAAAACATTTTCCTATACCCAAAACTCCGAAAGAAATAAAATCATTCTTAGGACTTCTAGGATATTACCGCAGATTTATCAAAGATTTCGCTAAAATAACGAAACCTTTAACAGTTTGCTTAAAAAAAGGTAGTAGAGTCACTCACTCCCCAGATTTTGTTCATGCTTTCGAACACTGTAAAAAGCTTTTAATAAATTCACCTATTTTACAATATCCCGATTTCGACAAACCTTTTATTCTGACAACAGATGCAAGTGATTATGCACTTGGATCAGTTTTATCGCAAGGTAATGTTCCAAATGACAGGCCTATTGCATACGCATCTCGTACACTGAACGAAAGTGAATGCAAATATTCAACTATCGAAAAAGAGTTATTATCGATCGTTTGGGCATGCAAATATTTTCGACCATACCTCTATGGCAGAAAATTCAAAATTTATACCGATCATAGACCTCTGGTCTGGCTATTCAATCTAAAAGAACCCAACAGTAAACTTGTGAGATGGAGGCTCAAACTCGAAGAGTTCGATTACGAAATCATTCACAAAAAAGGTAAACAAAACACTAATGCTGACGCATTGTCGAGAATTCAATTAAACGCTCTTGAAAACGAAAGCACTATAAATAATCCAGGAGAAGTGAACCAGGACATTCTACAGTATCTCCGAAACCTATCAGAAACCATCATACCTGATAACGAACAACAGCCGTCCACATCACGCGAAAATGACATGAGACCTAACCCAGAACCTGAACCAGACGGAGAAATATCCCAAACAGTGCACTCGAACATCGACAATGACGACATCAATGACGGAATTCCTATCCTAGACGAAATAATAAATAACAAACAATATCAAATAATCATTTCAAAAAATGCACATAACCAACTAGAAGTAACTCAAGATAAATTTGGAAATCATAAAATTTTACAAGTTAAAATTCCAAGATCAAATGATCAATTGATATTCAAATTACTAAGAGATTATACAACATCTTCGAAAATTTTCCATATATATTTCCACGACAACTATATGTACGAATCATTCAATAAAGTGTACAAGAATAATTTTCACGAATCAGGATTAAAGCTGATCAAATGTACGAAATTGGTGAACTCAGTCAAAGAAGACGAAGAACGTCTTATGTTGATAAAACATCAACATGAAGGCAAAACTAATCACAGAGGCATCAATGAAACCATAGAGAAACTCAGGAGAAACTATTACTGGCCAAACATCAAAGACGACGTAACCAAATATATAAATGATTGTCAAATCTGTCAAACTTCGAAATATTCCCGTAAAAATCCTTATGTTCCTTTAGTCTTGACTGAAACAGTAGGAAAACCGTTCCAACTTCTTCACGTTGATATTTTCAAATTCGATAACCAAGATTTTGTCACGATTATCGACGCATTTTCCAAAGTAGGCCAAGCACTACCTATCAAAGGAAAAACTGCGATAGAAGTTTGTGAAGCTTTACTGAACTATTTTACGTTTTACGAACTACCTGAAAAAATCACAATGGACAATGGTTCCGAATTCAAGAATGAGACGGTGAAAGAATTACTAAAATCTCACAATATAGATTTACATTACACCACCCCGCTTCACCATGAATCAAACTCAATGGTAGAAAGATTCCACTCTACCTTAATAGAACATTTGAGAATCCTTCGACGAAAACACGAAAAAGACCCTGTTTTAACCCTGATGAAATATGCAATAATAGCCTACAATAACTCATTTCACTCAGCTACGAAATTTACACCTCACGAATTAACATTCGGACATACAAATTCTCGAGACCCTTCTGATTTAATAGAAGCATCATTTTACGCAGATTACGTATCTAACCATAGAGAAAAAATTGAACATCTATACAGAAATGTTGCAGAGAAATCCAAAGAAGCCAAACAAAAAGTGATAGATGAACGAAACTCAAAAGGTCCAGAACAAATCCATTTCAGAATAGGACAAACCGTATATAAATCTAATAAAAAACGTAATAAAAAAGATGATAAGTTCAAAGGCCCTTATGAAATCATAGGAATGTTAGAAAATAACAAAGTAAAAATAAAAAACAAATCTAACGATAAAACAGAAATATTGCATATCAAAGAACTTAAAATCCCTGTTGTTACAGATCGACCCCCTTCACCAGAACAGAATTAGGATTCTCGAAATTTCACGACCTCAGTGGAAACCCTGGTCTGCTACCACTGAAGCTAGGTAATGCCCAAAACGTTATAAGCTACTGGTCATTTATTCAAATCTTCGATACAAGTGATATCATCAAAGAATTCAGGACACTCGAAATCAATTTCATAAGACTCAAATCTGCAATAGAGAATTCAACGAATCATCAACGGGAATTCCACAACTCTTACAATTTGGTCACTATGCTCGAACAAAAAATTGAGACACAAATTCGACAAATAAACCCCACCTTAAATTCTAGATATAAAAGAGGTTTGCTCGATGGCTTGGGGACCATAATTAAAACATTAACAGGAAACCTAGACCAAAGTGACGCTGAAAAATATGACAGAGCAATTTCCCAACTATCTAACGATCAGAATAAAATCAAAACTATCCTTCGAGACCAAGTAACAATCCTACAAACATCAACCACTAGATTCAATGAATTATCTAAAAACATAACTCACAACCAATTGGTCTTGGAATCCAGGATAATGCAAATAGAACAATCGATCAATAAACAATCAATACAAGAAATGGATGATCATAATTACTTTTTAGTTCAGATGCTCACTTCTCAAATCATGACAGCCTTCCAGACTATATATGATACGTTTGAAAAAATAGAGGTAGCAATTACGTTCTCAAAGTTAAATACATTTCATAATTCCATTATTGACCCCAAAAAATTACTCGAGGAAATATTACCTATCAAGGAACACTTACTTCCCGATCGATTTCCGATCGATCCAACATTGGATAATATCTTGATATTCGAAAAAATCATAAGAATCAAGAGCTATACAAAAGGTAACCAAGTTGTTTTTATTATCGAAATTCCAGTAGTAGAAACCGAAAATTACACGTATTACCATCTGTATCCCCTACCAACGTTTACGAACGACCAATATAGCATCGTTATCCCTCAGTCCAAATACCTTATCCTCAACGAACATAGTTACGTGTTTTTCGACATCAGTTGCAAAGAAATATCGACCCAAGAATTCTTATGCCATGAAATCAACTCCAAAACGATTAACGACGAAGCTCCATGTGAAATCCAGATGCTCAGATTCTCCGAGAAAATAACAAACTGTCACCCGATTGCCATTGAAATAAATAAAATCAAAGTCCAAAATTTGGAGAGCCAGAAGTGGATGATAGTCTCACCCAACGAAACTGTTGCTGTTCAACGCTGTGGAGCCAATAAACAAAATGTGCCATTGAAAGGAACTTTCGTGTTAGAACTCAATTCGTATTGTGAAGTGTCTCTGAAAAACCACCATTTCAAGAACTATAATGATCCAAAAACTATTTTTGAAAATATAAGACTACCAAAGTTAACCATAGACAGTAATCTATTTTCAGCGAAAACTAGCTTCGTACCTATTAAATTAGAATCGCTCAACCTCGAGGATACAAATCATATACAGAGTGCTCTAGATCTGCAACTCCGAGCCATAGATGAAATCCAATCGGATGGGACCATCAACTACGACAGAGTCAGTGTTTGGACCGCTTTATTATACGTCGGACTATGCCTGCTAATATTGTACATTCTCTACAAGAAAATCAACTGGTTTAGCAATCTCCGAGAATGTTCCGAGAAAGAAGAATCTACAGATCCTGAACCAAATTCCATAGAAAAGAAGACACCTGTACCAAGGACAAGAATAGTTGTTTGACTTCGCAAAACTTCCAGTTTATGCTCATCTCTACCGCAGGGAGGAGTTATGTTATGTCAAAGGCCCCAGGACCGATGGACGAACGTGACCCCGAGGCGACGACCCCGTCATTTCCAAGATTCTGCTAATACGAGATCGCTGACATGACATTAGCGACATCGTAGAACATCATTTCCCATGTAGACTAGATCAGATTGAATGTAGACTTGATAGTAAACGTTTGTCTCTGTATTTCCGAATAAAAGTTGTTTTTTAAAAACTCTTTCGTGGTTAACCAACACTTAACTCGCGTATCTCTCACCTGTTTTCAGATGCTTTGGCAAATTTTTTGAGAACAATTTCTGTTGAAATCATGGACGTATAAACACAGATGGACACAGCACGCCTATACCTTCATCGCACATTGTTTTGAAGGCTTAGAGTTCGTAGGTTCGGGTTGAAGGGAAGAGAGTTGGAAACGATAGACTGTGATTGTTTCCTTCGCTACAGTGGCGTACGTGATTAACGTATCGAGAAGTTTTATTTCGTTGTCAATAAAATTCAATGGACGATTCAAAACTAAATACACATTCAAATATGAACTAATCATTGAATTAGAAGCTATTGGTATATAGAATGAATAAAAATAAATAATGTCAGTTATTTTGACAACCCTTATAATCCATCGAACATCTAACGGCAGAAGTATCCTAAGTTGAATAAATAACATGATATTACACCCCTGTGATAACTTTATTGTTCTTTATAGATAACTCAAAGTTAATGTAGAAAGATAATATGATGTAATAAAACAAAGTTTTATATTAAGGTTACTTTATTAATTTTGTAGATACAGTGACTGACATAGAATTGCGATTTCTGAAACAGGTCATCAATTTGACTATTGATTTCTGAACAGAATAGTCTTCGTAAAACACTTCGTAATCTGACAGTTGATGAATCTAATTTATTCATCGTTTCGTGGTGTATTCTTATTTTGAAATATTTATGAAGGATTAGTTTCAAAAATTGTACAGGGTGGCCATCAATATTATCTCCATCATAGAAAGTGGTCACCAAAATGTTGATATAATTCCTTCGGAATATTTTGTAATGTTTTACTCACCAAAATATTCATAAGGTTATTAAATCTTTTATTAAATATTCGTTGTTTTAATAAAAAATCTAAAATATTTCTCAGCCTCTTTACGTATTCCAATGACTAATTTAGATGCTTTTGTAAGGTTTTCATACCCTTTCCTTTTCTGTAGCTTGGAAAAAAATTCCTCATTTTCATCCGTCAATAACTTCTTACATCTGGAGCAAGTGACAATAGAATTCAAACTCCTTGATATGAAACCTGCTATATAACAAACAATATCATTGGAATACTATCATGATCATGAAATGATAAATAAACCCATTGTTACGCCTATGTTACTCAGATTCGATAATGTAAACATATAATATTTACGAATGAAATGTCACATCTGGGTGTAAAAACTTAGTTTTCCTGCATAACCAGCACTGCTTCACCATTTTTACTGTCTATGTTCAAAGTATTTCACAAAATAACTCGATAAAACACTATTAATCACTCAAACGAAGTTTGGTAAACAAAGACTTGCTCCAAGCGAATGTCAAACGAGACTGATTTGAAGCAATGTTGCCAGTTGTACATAACCTCTGTTGGCTTTGCTACTTCCGCAGGAGTAATACCACGTAATACTACCTCGATTACGAGCAATTTTCATTTTATTGAGTTGATCCCATTTGTTTCAGGAACTTTCTGAATTTATTACGATAGGATTGGAAAATTAAAATATCCCAAATGAACAGAATATGATCTTAGACTAAAATTAGGATTTATCAATGACAAGACGTGACAACATCTAATTCAATGGCAGGTGTACAGAATGTGACCATGTCACTGAATTTCTCGGCTTCACATTATAACGTAAACAACTGAGTCCATCTGTTTTTATATGTCCATGGTTGAAATAGATCTCATGAACTCTTCTCAATACGCTATAATCAAAAGTCCACTACAAATTCGATGGAAGTTTGTCTTAGCTCCATATTTCATTATTGACTGGTGGGAATTGTAATGGCGGTAAATTCAATCATTGTGAACATGCATGATATCACAAAAAGTAAAATATTATGGTTCGAAAGTATAAAAAAACTAAACTCTAATGAAACACATTGAAAACCATAACGTTCATTCTTCATGCTGGCCTTCACTTTTACCTTGATGATTCGTAATCCGGAATCAAAATTACACATTTACAAATGTCCAGACTGAAGACTGTTTTCCCTAGTTGAATAGCTTGAATGATATATTGATAACTTATAACTGTTTTGTTTTGGTTTTCTTCAGAACCGTTCTAGAACCGTCCTAGAACGGTTCTGTTCATGCGCATTTTCTTCAATCGAATAATTTGAAGACAATGCGCATGAGCAGTATAGTTCCAGAACGGTTCTGAGAAGAACCAAAACAAACCTAACATGTCGTAACAATATCATAACCTCAATAGGACAACGCATTGCAGAAATCATCTACGACCTGACATGTTTCAAGCAACACTGGTTTCAATTTCAGTTTAGGGATATCATAAGTGTAAGCAGATTTTTTTGTTTGATGAAGGCACCCAATATTTGATGTCTCAATGCTTACTTACTTACTTACTTTTAGAAAGCGAGGTTTCATCTTAAAGTTGAATTCATAAGACTCCCATATTGAAAAAAAATAATATAGAACTCCTGCCAAGAGAGTGATTCTAACCTAACTTATATGGTATATTGGAACGTGCTCAATTCTAGCGTATGACGTGATCATGTAGCCTGAGTTCAAAAAAGCGTTTTGGCTTCATATATTACTCCTACAAAAACCAAATATGACCTTTCATTGTGAACTGAACATTCATTGTACTATGGGATATATTTTCAATTTTAGCCTGATATCCTATTGGTTGATAAAACAAAATCTTTGAAACAATATGATAATCATGTGTGTTGTACCATAACGAAAATATATCAGTAGATATGTGTCAAGGAGAATAAATGTGTCGTGTCTTCCTTAAAATACAGAATGATGATTTCAAACCGACAAGAAATATTTTGAGATAATGAAAATTCGGTTCCAGAACTTTTGCCCAGCCCACCAGAGGATGTGGAAGTGGAACCCCTCTCAGAAACATCATTGAAGATCGAATGGTCAATGCCACTGTCGAATAGTGAAACTATCAGCGAATATGAGGTGAACGTGACATCGTTAAGAACCTTCGACGATGAGCTGCGAGAACCCGAAGAAGATGAAACGAAAACGAACAACAGCCACATTGTGCAGAACATTGTGGTTAAGGTGCCAGCTGATAAGAACATGGCAGTACTGGGAAATCTATTACCATTCACCATGTACGAACTGAAAGGTAAGCCCCTTTCGTTTGTATGCAAAGTGTAGCACTCTCCTACACCTCGTGTATTTTGCACCGCTTTTGAGCATTCGTTCCGCGAGGTGTAGAATGAATAACATAATAGGTTAACTGCACTGAAAATCAGCTAGTGTATATTACACGACACCGAAAAGCAGACGAAAGAACCAGTATTAATTCGACAAGTTTTCAACTGATATGTCTATAAGCATAGATCTTATAACGCTAGAAGTAGGTACCATGATCACGTGGTACAACACATATGTATGGACAAAAATAAAAACGAACAATCAATGATTTACCACTTCCAACCCCTTCTGACCTACAAAACAAATAACCTGGATACCGGATCTAGCGTTATGAGGTTTATGAGGTAAGCATGACTCTGACATTATATTAGTAGGTATACCCATTCACATATTCATTCATTTGCTTCCCACAAAATTGATTCAACAGATACTACCCAGATAACACAAAAACCTTTTGAGGATCTTCTGAGGCGGTCACATTTACGTCCTCAACACGTCGAGGGGTTTTCGAAGAACGTCCCTAGGACGTCCTCCTGTTACCATTTTCCACGTTCAAATTACGTCTCAGAAGATCCCCACGAGGTCTTACTTTTTTCATTCAATCCAGTTATGCGTTTTTTGAGTTTTTATTATTCTCAGAATGACTTTTGAGCATATCTGAGAACTAATGAAAATAAAAATAAATAAAAAAAATCAGCGCTATCATGTCGTTGCCTGACTTCTGTGATTTAACTTACCTTCTCATTGAAATGTCGCTATTCCGTGAACTTATAAATGGTTAACTTTCAATGTGATTTGAACAATTATTTTCAAGGATTTTCATTACCAAAATTAAAATACTTATTTTTTTCAATAATAATGGACAAGATAATTTTTCTTGATATATATAGCTCACTTCTAAATTGTAAAGTTCATATGGAGTGGAGAACCAACCAATATCGAATAATTAAAAATGAATTTAATAATAAAGAACGCTTCGTCCGATTTTGATAATTTGTAACTCGATTTTAAGAATTATATATTATATATATATATATAAAATATTTACCTTTTTCAATTATTTTTATGAGTAGAACATACTCCGGTCAATTGCTCCTAACTTCACTTGAGTACCTATACATATTTAAAGACAAAAATATCATCAGAATACATCCATATAGGACATAGCCACATCCTCAGGCTGCCGCTCAGAGGACTAATGTCCGACGATTATGCCGAAGATTCTGAGCCTAGTGACGTTCTCAGGATGTAGGATATAGAACATCCTCTACAGTCTTTTGGCGACTATTAGAGGACGTCCTTAGGCGATTGTGTGTTATCTGGGTAATAATCATTATAATAATTATTATTATAATGTGTAATTTATAATGGTATATCTATATATTTGGGAACATAAATAAACGGAGCTGTTGGCCGAGTGCTTTGAGATGCTAGCTATTGCCCTGATAGTCCAGGTTCTAACTCTGGTCCGGCTATTGAAAATGAAAATTTAGTTCCGTAGGATTGTTAAACAGGAGGAGATTGGTGACCAACCAAACATTCTTGGTACCTAAATATAAATCCTTCGAACTCTCCATGGTAACCAGCCGAGTAGTGCTTCTGATGGCATTAAGAAAGCTATGATCTCTGTCTTTCTTAAACTTCATACAAATCTTCATACAAGGTGGATTCTTGCAACATCACATCATAGATTTTTGTCGGGTTGCATTAATGTTCATAATTTATTCTGTTAACTCAACGTGGAATCAAAACTCTGCTAATTCGCGAGCTAAAGCATGCGTTGCCATGGTTAAAAAAAAATGAATATTTAATCACTGAATTCTTCCTACAACCGGTCCTATATATCTTTCTTTATCAAGTTGAATTAAATCACGTTGTATGAATCCACTTTCAGACTATCGAGGACTGTTTTGCAACTAAGTTGGTGGTTAAAAACACTTCTCAAATAACTTTCGAACATTGAATAGTCCACGAAAGCCGAATCGTATTATCTCATTTCGGCACAAATGATCTTTTTTCTTATTATTATTTCCCAAAAGCTTCGATGACATGTTTTCTGCTTCAAACATGTATCAAATCGAAACGATTTGAAACAAAAATCAATTCGAAAACAAAACAGAATGCATGCAAATATAAATGTATCATATTGTTGACGATGAATATTCAACGTGATTGATACTTGCAGCTCTTCTGTGTTTGTCTATCTCAATGAATACTTCATCAAATGCAGCAATCCTAAGAAGTCAGGCAAGAAGATCCTATCTGACAACGTGACAACTATACATATGCTGTCAAAACTGTTTCGTTTCCTATCAAGCTTTCTTTCGAATAGATTTGTATGTTTTGGCATCAACTTCGGACCTACTTCCACTTGTGCTAGGGGTGAATATACTTGTTAGTTCCGATATAGCAATCCAAGGTGTCTTGGGACTTTTGTAATATTAGAATAATGAAGTTTCCACCTTTGGCACCTTTGACTCGCCTTTCATAATATTTTCAGAAGATCTGACAATTCCCAGAGCACCCAAAGGTTACCCTGTTTAATTGATGCCAAACGACTAGCATAAATCTCACACAATGGACGAGAATAAAGAGCAAAATGAAACAAATGGAAATGAATCGCGCCGTGCCCATGAACGTAGGAATTACAATTTGCATCATCATCACGTTTGCGGTTCTTTCATGCAATTGTTTTGCGTTTCAAATTAGAGGGCATTATGACCGTAATATGTGTCATTACTTTAAAATTACGTTTTATATTATATATACAGTGCAATTCAGAGGATTTGTGTGAATTTGACTGTTGACTGAAATGAGTGAAATCTAATGATTTGAAGTAGTTTTTAAATGAATATGTAGCAGATGTTCGATAACTTAGAAACCTGAAGTTCTTCGTTGTTTCCCAAGCACTTTATTATTATTCGCGATTGTGTCGAAAATGTTTCAGGCCAAGAGTGTATCTTTGGGCCAATATTTGGGCAATGTTATTGGTGCTTCTTGCGATTCTGAGTCATCTGAATATCTCATCTTTTCTATATTCAAAGAAACAAGATTTCAAAGAATCTGAGGAAATATTGGAAGATGAGTAGGTAGTGAATTCTTCAATTATTATCAAGAAATATATCATGGAACTTAATTTGCACACACAGTGTGGACAGTGGCTCCATCTTGCTGAAAATAACTACCGATATGCAAAGTTGAGAAATTTCAAACACGGAGAACTCGATATTTTCAAATGTAATGGTAAAAAAAAGTTTTCATTAGAGAAAGAATTATATCTATGAGGGTTATATGTTGAATATCGCCTTCCTTATAAGTAATTGTATAATTCGTTATTTTTTGAAGAAAAATAAAGACATATTATTATATTAACATTCGATTTGCTGCTGATTTCATATGGAATATGCAGGCAAAGTTTATGCAGGTCTAATTTCAATTGTTTCAGGAATAATTCCAGATTTATGACTTCTTCCAACCCTTGATCGTATTTTCAAAGAAGTCATACATAGTTCGATATGTATCAGGTATTGTCGATTTTGTGATGCCATTCAGTTTATCAGCAGTGATAATGTGTGATCAAGGTGAATATAGGTTGATCGAACAACTCTGCAATTATTGTTTTTTTTTGGTGAATCGTACTGATATTTCTCGGCTCTATTAGTAAATCCTCCATGAATAGAATAACGCGTGAACATACGTACTTATACATATAATTCGTATCCATAGATCTTATTGCTTACGCTAGATCCGGCATCCTGTAGTAATTTTTTGGTCTAGAGGGGTCTGCAAGGAAGTAGGTATTATGATCACGTGGTACAACACATATGTACGGACAAAAATAAAAAAAGACCAATCAATGGCTTAGTACTTTCAAACCCCCCGGACCTACAAAACAAGTAACCTGGATACCGGATCTAGCATAAGCAATAAGATCTATGTTCGTATCGCATTCAGGAACTGCTTACTGGTGATTCGAATAATGGCGTCAATTCTGTGAATGGGGAAATCCGAAATTGACTTATGATAGAAGATTATTCCTTTTCTTGCTATTTTCTGACGAGCCATCTTTCCACAAAAATGAGTATGCGTAACTTCAGATTATTATTGGTCCTGTCGTGTAATCTGTATTTTTCTAGTGAATTTGAAATGTACATTACCTACATCATGTTGGACCACGGGGAATTCATTGGAAGCATTGGGAAAATCACCTATCAGCGTGGCCAATTCATATGAAAAAAAATATTTCAAGGTGATTTCTCATGTCGCCCTTTTATGGGGTGACTCCTTCATCCGATGATGAAAACGTTTTCTTATCATTACATTCAAGAAATCAAATCATTCGTGTTTGAATTTTCTTCCCTCCAAATATTAGTATAGTGGATACATAACTTTGAATGAAATAGTACGAGTACATATATACAGAATATCTCCTCTCCTCCTAGTTTCAGATATTTTTATCTTTTGCCTGCATGAGAGGAAAACCTAGAATGATCGTGGAGGAACATCGTATAATCTAGTAAAAGGATATTGGGAGAGGATAGATTGTAAGGAGGTCGTTAAGGTTATGAAGCCTCTCAAGCACCTCGACCTATTAGATCTTTTGTGCATAACCCTTAATCTATTTGAGGCCCGGGATTCCGATACTTCGTGCAAAGTTTCAGTTTCCTGGGAGCTAGGTTCCTGATGTCCTGATGTCCCGTCCCTTCCAGGAACTTGAGCCTCTTGCAGAAGAGCGCTTGGCATCCGCAAAGCAAATTCTATGCAGTTTCAGGCGAAGTTCTCGCAGTAGCGGCAACTATCACTCTCTGTTTTAGCCATCTTTTTGAGGTGATACCTCAGAGGGCAGTGTCCAGTGAGCAGTCCCGTTACCAGTTTCAAGTCTTTTTTGTCCAACTCGATGAGCTGTTTAGCTTTCCTTGGTGAGAGGCTTACTAGCTTTTTTGCTTGTCTTTGTCCTGGCACTTTATTCCAATAAGATTTCATTTCATCTGCTTCCTAACGTCAAACCTCTTCTATCAAGTGGGCCTTGGAGAGTCCACAGAAGGGAACTGGACCGATAAATTGTGTATTTGATCCTTCTTTGACAAGGCACTCTGCTTCCTCGTTGCCTCCATATTGGGAGAGGAAATAGTTATTGGAATTATTATTGGAAGCTTGAAGGTGATAGGCATCAGAAAAAACTTCAACAAAAAGAGAAATTCACAAGTATGTGTGTATGTATGTTTGAATGGCTTTTTCACCCAGTGAGAAATAATTCGTTCTATAATAAATATCGAAAGAGCCATTGATTTTTGGATAGGTAGGTATATTGTCAAAGTATGACATTTAATGACGAGTCTGATTCAAATATTGCACTACATGGCCTATGTTCCATTTCAATTTTGAACAACTGATGTCAATTGTTATGTAGGTAATGAATCTACTTCAAGGTGCGTTTCCTATGGAGCGGCTGCCAATCGCGGCCGCTGAGCGGCTGCCGCGCAGCGTCTGATGCGCAGCCTTCTTACGATGGCGGCTGACGCTCGATAAGAAATGGATACATTTATTTCTCACATGAGAAGTACTAGGCGTCAGACGCTGCGCGGCAGCCGCTCCATAAGAAACGCACCTTTATCGCTGATTGGCTATAGCCCGTTGTGTAAAGGCTCTTATACACGGGGCTTGGCTTGTTTTGTGTAATGCATCCAGATACCCAACAACAATTTCACATAAAAAGGGTTCTTCTTTAAAAATCATAGAAAAAAAAACACGAATTTTTTTCAGTCACCGCTATCAACCGTCATGGCTCCAGCCTCCCCAGTTACTCCGTCCGCTCACTCACCCGCACCCCCCGCAAACCCCAGCCAATCGCCCCTGGTCAGAAGCCTCAGCTGCCCGACATCAGAGGATGCTGTGCTGATAAGGGAATAGCGCACAAGACTTGCATGAACAAGGTATGCAGTTTATTATGAGTGTTTTTAGTCAGTAGAGAACAACAAATTTCCTGGCTAATTCCACGCAGAACATCGAATTATATTTACTCGCAGTCTATACAACGAAGCACACTGTGAATACAGAATGCACATGTTCCTTTCTTCCTTATAAGTGACAATGCTCCCACTTGCAGCATGCTTGCAGCTTTCAACGTCAGTCTACCAGACAACTAACTTTATAATCGATGCGCGATTGGAGCTGCTAAGCCGAACTGAACACATTCCAAGTAAAGACAAAGTTTACAAAACATACTATTTCTGTAAACGACAAATTTACAAAATATTCTATTTCTGTAAACTTTGGTAACGATCACACCTCGCTTCATTTTTTGAATCGGGCCTTTGAGAAATTGCTTAATATCTCCGTATCCAGATTAGCATTCGTTCCTGAGGAAGCTTGTGTTCTCCAAACTTCCAGTCGTTATGTAGGCTTGTGCATGGATACTTTTTTTGCTTGCAATAGGGGAGGCAGTGTATATATTTAGGCTTGATGGAAACGTTATTCAGGATGGGTTTCAACTGTTTGTGTTTGAACGAGGTATAATGCCGGCTGTCCAGACAAAGGAAAATCTCACCTGATGATCCTGTGGATTCTTTCAAACTCCGGGTCCACTGTTGCCCAGGACTGCCTTCATTACCCGTCCACCATAGTCAGGGAAGAAATGGACTGTATTCAGAATATCGATATGGATCACTCGCGCTTAATCACAAGCGAGTTCACAATACACAATTTGAGGTTTTGAGGATAGTAAGAGAATGTTTCGAGACTTTTTGTGTTCTCAGTGAGACTCGGGATCTCCTATAGGGGCTGGACAGTTTTTGTGGACTCGTGTGAAATATAGGGTACGATAATGGCGAAAACTTGTTTATTTCTGACAGTGACATGCTACAATCAACGCTACCTAATTCAAATATACCAGAAAGGTTATGAATTTAAATATTTATTGCGTTCTAAATATGGACATATTGTTATGAAAATCGGTCAAAAATAAAATTATCTATGTACCACGGGAATTATAGAGCCTTAATAACCTCTGGCAATTGCTGTCCCTCGGGACGCAAACTTTGCCATCGGTAATTAAGGCCCTCATAATTCCCTCAATACATAAATAACTATTATATATTATCTATGAGATATAACTAATATATTGTTAAGAAATTTAAATATTGAAATGATATTGAGATGATTTAATTATAAAACCTAACCTAAGTTCGGGAAACGAACAGCAACAACGTCATAGGTTATAGTTATGCTCAACACTGAGACAACCTTATATGGTTATAGTCGGAGTCGCCAAAATGCTATCCTGCGTGGACAACACAATCTACCAACGCCAAGAACGAATATTTCAGAGAAATCAGATAATATTCACTCTGATGAATGTGGTAGATTTATATCCTTCCTCAATAACGTGCTTCAAATGAGACATGAGAGAAATGTATGTTCACTTATCTTTGTATTTCCTGTAATTGGGTAGCGAGTACTTGGCAAGCTATAATAGTATTTCCGTTTTGATTCAGTTTAGTGAAGTGCTTGTGGAGAATTATAATATTTTAGTATTCCCATCTGATGGAGCGCACTCGAATAAATCGTCAGGTTTCAGGTCCATGTGAGAAGCAAGGATTCCACACATCTTTAGCGATTGTCTCTGTGCTTGATATTCGAAAACACATATTGTACCTACATATTCTTTGTGTGTCTTAGCCTAAGGGCTTATTTCTCTATGCAAGTTAAAACGGATGCATCGAGTGCTGGTTTTTATGAAGTGGTATGCTCCAATTTCTTCCCGAACTGAAGGTTCGTTGGAAGGCCTTTTGGGTAGCTAACAGTGGAGAAGGGATACAGAGTAAGTCCATACAATGTACCCTCTCGCGTAAACCAGAGGTCAGATAGTTACACTGGTATAATAAGTTATCAATAAGGAAATGTAGTCTTCATTTACACCCCCTTGAACTAGACTGGATTACAAACTACTTCAAACTGATGGTATTTTAGAATAAAAAAAATCTAGGAAGTATCAGGAAAATAGGTACTCTAGTTGAATAAGTACCTATATAAGATTTTCACAGACCTACAGATAAAATCAAATAACAAAATACAACTTAATGAGAGTCGGAGATGTTTTCACATTTTTTTTTTTTTACTTCAACTTTTCACACTTGATACGAATTTTCGGGATAACTAATATGAAAATATTCAAACGCAGCTAAAGGAAAATGGTTCGCGGATTTTAAATCAGGAGAAACAAAATATTCAAAATGTTTTTCTGGTCACAACAGGCATAGGATCAATGGAAAATGAAGGAAGATTCTGGAATGATATCTGGATATTAATAATACGGTTTATCACTTATATACGACAATCTCGGATCATAAAATCAAAAAGTTCGGCTGACGTGCGGCAATAAGTACTATCGATGAACTCCCCTCAAGGTCAATTCCCCAGGGTATTTATAAACTTTGGGAATATTACAAAAAAATGCCAGTTTATCGTCCTCTAAAACTGAGCAAGAAATGAAGCAAAAGGAACTCGATGAAGACCAGGTAGAAAAGAATATCGTCAAGAAATACCAGAAATAATATTTCCTTTGAATAGGATGCATTTGAATATTTGCAATAAGGAACGTACCAAAATCCACGATTTTCTGGAAAATTATAAATCGGGTCATTGCCAATGCTTTCATACAATTTCAACATACGAAAATTATGAAACAGGAACCATATTTTTTATATGAAATATAGTACTCAACATGATTTTCTAGCCAAAAGAATAATTTGAATCATCTACAGGGTGTTTTAGATATCAGGCACCTGTAGTAATGAAGGTTGCTGAAAAAACTTCATTACAATGCATAGTTTATCAATTTTTCCCATAATTGCTTACTTTATATCATAATGTACACCAAGAACAGCGTGATGTGTTCCTATGAATCGAGCAAGCCTAAAGCGTATACCTCTACTATTTGTTAATCATCATTATCTTCTAGTAACATAAACATTCTAGTTGAACATACAAATAGTTACCATATCAATTTATAAATAAATGACATAACTCTCTTTTCATGTGATATCAATAAGCCAATCCTTGTAGCCCCACCTTTCCCAAATGTGAATCAAATTTTTCGCTACTCAGAGCCTTGGTTGAACATTCATCATTCATCTATTGAATTCTAATAGAATTAATAATAATAATAATAATAATAAATGGACTTTATTTTACTTGGCGGAGTTTAGCTTGTAGCTATTCTTCCATAGCTAATCTCAATGCCTTCTCTTTCTTACGCTTCTCTAACGAAATTATACTTAATCTATATGTTTCATTCTGGGTCTGTAGCCACTGTTTTTCCACAATTCCACTGATCCTTTGTTATATACCAGTGAGGAAAAGATGTTATCAGAGTAACAGAAATGGGTTCTTTCAAAAAAATCTTAATTGGCTTGCCATAGTACCTATTTGGCTTCTGTATTCGAGAGAGCTACTGTGGGCTGCTTTTTGAAAGACCAACTTATTATTCTACTGCTCAGAATAAATATGTATATTTATCTACAAAAATCAAGTAAATCATCCATTGCTTACTCGTTTTCAACAGTTAATGACAGTCATTATTGTGATGAATCGAGTGGGGTAATATTGTGACATCCCATCGTATTGTCAAATTCGAATAGGAGTTCTACCTACTATGCACAATACAACCGCGTTTGTGAAATACACGCAAATTCAACCCGACTCATGTTTTCATGGTTTCAATCGCTATTGCACAAATAAAAAGAAAAGAGAATTCATTGTTTTTGATTCTCAACCGTATAAAATGAGTTGTTTCTTTCTTGAAACGCTGAAACTGAGGTTAGGGATGCAAAAACGGAGAAGAATTACAGAAAGCTCAGACCAATCAGAACAGTATACAAGTGTATGTTGTTGGTTGCATAAGGCATCTCAGTAGTACAGTCACAGGTACAGTATAGCAATCATTGTTGAAAACTTTTCTGAGAATCTACAATAATAACAGGACATATCGCGTAGATACTCATTTTCTAAAATTGATTTTCTGCATACTATTTTTATAAAACACTGGTTGATTGATAATGCGTGTGCAAGACTTCTTTTGCTGAGGCGGCTGATGAGATTCAAAATTTTCAAATTGATTCAAATATATAAAAGTCCAGTACCTATATTCCTCATTGAATTTCTTCGAATAAATCGATTATCCAAAGTAAATATGGCTACTGAATACCAGAGGAGTTGTCTTGTACGCCGCCTGAACTATTAAAATTAGCGACAAGTGCTACAGAAAACCAAATTCTTTTTCAGAAAATGTTATTCTTGTATATTTTGCTGAACTAGCAAAAAAGTATATCGACAAGTATATCGGCTTTCTATTCGATGCCGAAAAGTACATTGAATATTTATCATAACATTCATATAGACAGATAAGTACATGAAACTGCAGGTATTTCTAAAACGCCAATCTGAGGGCCACTCCAGAAGAAGTGAATAAATTCATAGAAGAAGCACCTGATCAAAAGTTTCTACTGGCAAAAGTATGTATTCCTGAGATAATGAGTAGTTTTTGGCCATAAACTTTTTTTAAGGTGACATTATAATCAAGGGGCTAATGGGTGCTTGCCGTTGTAATGAGATACATTCAATAAAAATTGGAGACAGGACTACAATGGAGCTCTTTTATCGTGAATATACCTTTTACGAAAACGAAAACATCAAAATCGTTCACTGTATCTGGTGAATTTTACAATATTTGCAAGAAATATAAATATATTCGTCCGCCTCATTATTTTTAAATTACCAGAATGGAAAATGTACTGTAGGCATTAATAAACTAGCTTCTATAGGAAAGCTACATTTTTTAAACTGGAGAACCCTGAAATATACACAGGCCATTGCCTCCGAAGGTCCTCTGCTACCATTTGTGTCAGCGGAGGTGGTGATATCATAGCCGTAAAAAAATTGGCGGATGGAAATCTACCTCAGTCGCTGAAAGGTATATAGACGATTATTTCATTCATGCTAAAATACTTTTTTTTTTTTGATTGGTTGAAATGATTGTGTTGATAAGCAATAACACCATGATTTCGATTTTGTATTTCGGCTCCTGATTGGCTATTGGATACCTACATGCTGTTTTCCTTTCTGTATTTCGCTTTCTGATTCGTAGGCAGCAGTAGGGTAGTTTAATTAAACAACGACTCACTAGTTGCAATCTGTCATAGTAAGTATTTTCCGATTCCCTGGTAAATAAATGAATGCCACTACACCAAATTTTCGTCTGAACCATGATAAACACACACTATTAATATGTATCCACTTCATTTTCAACAAATTATGGATAATTTCAGCAAGATTAATCTGATGTAACCTAACCACACAAATTCTGACAACAATCAAAATAAATTCAGCTCAGTATGGCTCAGTAGTACCTAGGGCATAGGTAATCTTGCCTACTTTATACAATGGCATAAATGTATTGTTTGTTGCATAACGATGTGTCGAACTACCATGCATAATCAAAATAACTAATTCCATAAACTGTACGTTTTATATTAACAATAAATAGGAAATCATCAAAATGGCTTTGATTTTATTCATGAAATAATCTGAACAAATACAACTTGTGTTATTGATGATTATAGAAAATTCCTTCTCTTTTTCGAAACAAATCATGTTGCTTTGGGAAACCACACTCGCGAAGTGCGCTCGTGTAGTTTCCAAGCAACATGATTGGTTTCTCAAAATCGAAGGAATTTGTGTTTCGATAATCATCAATAATACACTTGTTGTATTACATGCGATAATTGAAACAATAAGTTGAGAGTAGGAAACACAATTTTAAAAGAAATAACGAAAAATAATAAGTCATTCACTATAACAAGCTCCAACAGTATGAATAGCTCTGAAACAATAAGTACTACCATCACTAAAGATTTTAACATGTCGGAGAATGCAACTCCAGGAATTAATTTCAACAGTAGTGTCGATAATGATACTATCAATTATTATGTAAATAAAAGTTAGGCCTGACAATGTATGTTACACATTTCTTATTAAGTTGTTTTGTTTTACATTGAATCTACTTTAGCAATGTTCGATTTCGCTATAAAACTAGTGAAATTTTTTTGAAATTTCAAAGTTTTTGGATAATAAGATAGTTGTAGATAAAGCATAGTATTCTACTCGCGCATAATGGCCATTACCCACTCAGATGATTACAGCACTCGCCTTCGGCTCGTACTGCAGTTTTCATATTCGTGGGCAATAGCCATCATTAAGTATGCGCTCATTGAATAATATACTATATTATATATATCCAACTGTAGGTTTGCGATCTTTTTCAAAACATTTTCTATGATTTTGGCGGTACCTACCTTGCTAAATTTCCAACCGCATGTGAAATATCGGGCCTGATGCACTGAGCTGCATAGATTAAACTACTAATAGCTTCCTGATATGGAATTCCGCTACTTCATATCTTTCCTGTTCAGTTCTTGGTGCCATTTCTTTTGATAAGACTTAGTTTCGATTCAAAAAATCTCTTCTATGTATTGTTATGTGAGAACAACGTGGTTCGAAGAAAAGTGTTATTTTATTTAAGAATTTTATTTATACGTAGGTATCGTGATCATATCAATGCATTACTCAATACTCGACAAGTTTATCCTCAAGTTTGAAGTATCAATGCATGCATTTTATATAAACAAATATGAGTGGTGACGAATGCGCTACGATCTTGATAGACCTGATACATCTCACATTTTTTTGCCTTCCTCGGAAACTCCCTATTTACATCAACTTGTTCAGTCCCACCTTTGGGTATATTTATGTGTGGTATTCCTTCGACGTGAGCTGATACATTTCCAGATTATTCATCTCTTGTACTGTACAGCATCGCATTCAGGTGATATAATTGATTTGAGAGCTAATGTGATGCTCTGGCATGACTATTTCAATATCACTTAGAAGACATGAACTGAAATGTCACCCATCGACTGAAATGTTACTGAATACACATAAACTGCTGCTAAACTGTATGGAGTGAACTCGATACGATTCGTGCGCCACCTATTACACCCTCCGAAGTTGTATCGCAATCGGGTAAATACTTTAGGAACGCAAAAAGGACAAACAAAGATCTATCATTGTGGAAAGCGATTGTATACTGATTCGGAAACCGTCTCGAATATATACGAAAAACAACTCATCAAAATTTAATCGCAAGAAGAATGGTGTAGTATAACTCATGCGAAACAAACAGGCGAAATATTTGAATAATTACATGAATATAAGATAGAAAGAGAGAGAGAGAGAGGGAGAATATACATTATTGTACAAAAGAAAATTATAGATGAGAGCAAAAAGTATCAAGATAAAGGAGGGAATCAAAATTACTTTTTCACTGAAAGCAGAGGTAGTGGCAGAGGTAATAAAGTACGAGAGGGTTAAATCAGGTACGACCCCCAAAAGTGTACCAGCTTGTAGAACACTCAATCGTCCAAAATGATGAGTTTTTAAAGTGTAATAGACTCACCAAATTCCAATTTATTATTTTGAAAATTGTAGGAGAACATTTCTAAAACAAAAAATATTCAAAACTTTATCAGCCTGTAAATCGAAAATAAAGCTTTCTCTCATGAATGTTTACATAAGATTTTCGTCTTGAAAAAATTTTGTCTTCAAGCTGTGGAAGTCTTGCTACAAAAAACTGACTAACCCTGTAGATCAAAGAGTATTTTATCCAGTTTGATGTGGGAATGGGAAGCTTCAATTTTTAAGAGTGAAATAGAGGATGTCATTCACCTCATAATCTGACCTATTTTTGTGATTTAAGCGGCCTCTAGAACACATATTGAAACTAGTATTACGATACCATGTTCCCTGAATTTTGATTTGCTTGATTTCCTCAACTTGTCTCCACAGATGTATCTGAGCCTGTGCTCGTAGTATGACTGAATAAATTCCAATGATTTCATTCAACAATTCAAACGAATTCCAAATTTTCTGTCGAATATATCTAGATTAGATTCCACACCGCGACCTTTTCAGATCTATTGTGTATGCCCTCTCAATCAGTTAGAGGTCCTTGTCTAGCCCTGTCTTCACTATCAGACTCCATAGGCTAGCTGTTAGATCCTCCATATATCTGGAAGAATTTGGTTTTTCTCATTGCATTGGCATTGTATATGTACTGCTGTTTCCTCCTCTTCCTGACAGAACCTGCACAGAGTTACTTCTGACAGACCAATCGTTTTCATATGCTTATTGAGTCTCCCGTGCCCTGTGAAGAGTCCCACCATTATTCTGGTGGTTCTCCTATTCTGGCTTAGCAGGTAGTCAGTGAATGTTGGCGATGGTTTTTTGATGAACTCTCTCGCCTGTCTCAGTTGAGTTATTCCACCATTGTAGAGAATAATTTTGCATTCAAATTTCAATGCTTGTTTTTTGTACAGTTTTAGCTATACCGCAAAACGGTTCTGGACCATTCAGAGCTTTGTTTGCTCCTTCTCGAGCTAGTTTGTCAGCCTCTTCGTTGGCCTTATAACCTGTATGTTGTAATGATGCCCAATTTTGTCAATATATTTTATCGTCCAGAAAAACTAATTAATGAATAGTAACGAGTTTAATATCAGGTACCAACAAATATTCGTTAAAGTGGCCACCTGTTTTTAATATTTATATGGGTCGCTAGGTCGTCTCAGCTGGAAATATAAACAAATTTGATGTTCTCCAGCCGATATTTCCTATAGGTACCAAGCAATGTTTATACTCAAGAAAAGTTTTGTTTTATGAAAGAATGTAGGAATTCGATGCATTGAAAGGATCATAGCAAATTGCTTCAACTCTTACCTTCAAAAATATAAAATAATCTCAGACAACCAGTTCGGATAAAAAAAAATTGTTCAACGGAAGATGCAATCTAACTTCTAACGGAAAAAATATATTATGCAATGGATGCGGGAGAACCATGCCTGGGAATATTCCTTGACTTGTCGAAGGCATTTGACACAGTGAGTCACACACTACTACTAGGAGGTACCAAGTTTATACTCAAGGAAAGTTTTGTTTTATGAAAGAATGTAGGAATCAGATGCATTTGGGATGGCAATTTCATCTACGAGATAATTAAAAACAATAATATATTATATTATAACGAGAATGAAGTATGATATGGGTCATAGGATATGAAGATTTCGTAAATACGAGGCACAATACGATAACTATAGTAAAATTGAAGGAGGGATCATTCGAGGAGAGGAAATTAAGGAACCAATAGGAACGTTAGTTTTGTTTACACTTCAAATTAGCTCGTGTATAATTTATAGCATGAGATCTGCAGACGTAAAAACTAATTATCCCAGTAACCTTCAACTAACTTATATTTATATTAACTTGAACGAAGAGTAATGGAAAAATCGCAAAAATATGAGATTTATATCTGAAATAGTTTATATTAAATGTGTTTAACATGACCATACTTTCAAAATGATTTACATTTGCCAAAATTGACATGAACCACTACTTAGACTAATTAGCGGGGATGGGAGGTTCCTACAATTTTCTCATGAAAAGTCCCTATAAATTCTCTGAAACTAGAATCAGAAGTCAGAGCAGATCCAAGATCCAACAGTTAAGCTCTCGACTCCAGACAATGTTCTTCAGTTCGTAATCTCAGTGCCGCCCTCGTAAAGTGTGTTACAAGTGAACGTGAATTTGCAGAACAGTGAAAGATGGATTACCATGAGACAGTTCTGTTTTCGTCAATTGAATAAAAGTCATCTTGTTGTGCCGGTATTCAGTTCAATACTCGTAATTTGTTTAGTTCACGAAATCATCTGAAAAGTTACTATGATTGTGATCAACCACCAAACATGTAAGGAATCCTATTTATATTGCCGACATTGCCTGTCTGATTGATATTTGAACTCTAAGATAAGTGTATTTATGTCTACATCCACTATTCTTTCTCCTACTCAAATATTCACGAACCCAGTTAAAAAAGTAAAATTTTTACCACCCTGTATAGGCCAACTCGAATAAAGCAGGGTGTCATAACAATGTGCTGGTACCCAAGCTAGAGTCAGTCTGTTATGACTACCTAGCTCTTTTAGGGCTTCTAAGCAGTCCCAGACCAGTTTTGAGTTAACTTGCATCGAGCTGACTGCTTTTATTGCCGCTTGGCTATCAGAGTAAATGCAATGGTTTTTCCCCCAAGTTTCTGCCTTATCAACTCATTGGCACCGTGGTGAATTGCTACAATTTCTGCTTGGAATACTGTTGCATTGTGATGTTTTTACTTACCTACCTTCGTAAAAAAAAAGAAATCACGGCTCCGGCAGCCTTTATTGTTTTGGAGAGCTAGATCGTGGATAAGGACTTTGTTAAATATGTGCACTTTTTATTTATTTTGAAAAATTGGGCACCACTTGATTTCATCTGCGAGAAAAATTTCGTTTCATAAAAAATCAAGAAAAATAAACTTTTTTTTGACTTGTTGGAAAATTCAACATGAATAAAATAAAAAAAAACTTTTAATAGTCCAGTCAGAATAGAGGTTGAGAAATACAACATTAGTACATTTTTAATATCCTATAACTTTATTCAGAAACACCGACTTGAACAGAATCCGTCTACTCACACCCTTTGAAACATATTTGAACTGGTAGTTCACCTCTCGAAAATGCCATGTTCACATTTATAATAATGCAAGAAAACAATTTTTGATATTCACTGGTTCCTCTCAATTATCACCTATTTTGTTATATGTATTACTATGTGATATGAAACGTATTTATATTATATAAATTACTCTAGAGAGTAAGGGGCTACATCCAATATACTGAGTGTTGCGCAGGGTGATAATATAATTAAAAAAAATTATGAGATTACATCAGGAAACTGCAAAGGTGTTAATTGAATTTAATTTGTCGTATGGTTATGATGGAAAAATGGTTACAATATGATTTTCAGTGATAGCTTATCTGTGATTCCGGCACTGTTCAAGGTCCAATGGGTGTTTCTGAGCTCAGGCTGAGGAAATCAACCTGGCTAGTGGTGGTAGGACATCGGAAGATAATCTGCCGCCCCTGCAGTTGAATACAGAAAACCAACGAGGTCCTGGTCCTCTAATTGAGTAAAAAAAATGGAGTTTTCCAAAATAGTAATTCATCAAAAAAAACGAGGGCGACTCAGGCTGCCTCATCAAAATTATAGAACCTATCTTACAACCCTAAAAATAAAATTCACCCATTACCTCTTGCGATATACAAAGAGTGTGAAAACTTACCTCTCTTGGAGGGTTGTATGAACAAACAAAATGGCTTCAGCCAACATGTCCCATCAAATGAATTGCGATATGAAAGCCCTTCAATTGGGTCAAAAATACCAGCAACAAGAATACCTACAAGACAAAAGAATATCCCTCGTAACTTGCAAGAAATGATTTACCTTTTTATTTCAACTCACATCTCGATCCGTAGAGGAGAGCGGCTTTTGATGTCGAACAAAAATGTCGGATTTGGAAGAACGAAACAGCCGACGATATCTGGGGAGGCTTTTCCATTAGCGCTGGCAAGACAGCTTATCTGTTCACCTCGTAATACCAGGTAGCTAGGCTTAAAATCAGTTGGTCTTGGATTAATCGGCCATGATATCAAAATCACCAAAATCATAAAAATGATCACCCAACACCACGATAGGTACTTCAACCAACGCTCAAAAAGGACCTCAAGTCGTCCTCCTTCCTCCACCTTCTCTCTCTCCCCTCAGGTAATGCAGAGCGAAGTAATTACTTACAGGTGAGTGATAGAACACTACATAGGAGAAAGCAACGCTATCTATCAAACAGAAATCCACAGTTCAAGAAGAACCCTGAATCTATTTCAAAAAATTGGAAAACCTTGGAGAGCTGCACAATGACCCAAAGAGATGGAAAGGCAGTAGGACTCGACCTTCCAGAACGAAGTGAAGGATACAACAGGTGAGTGTTAACATTTTCCATTTCCCAACATCGACATCCCAGTCTTTTCACTCAATCATTTTCTTTTCAGGTTTCATCCTCCTATGCAAGGATACTAAGGTAGGTACCATTCATCTTATGTATATGTATTAGTAATTATGTACAACTATAAATAAATTGTTATTTGCAGAAAATTTGATTTATTCAACTAATCTCTATTAATTAGTGTAAATTCGTGTAAGACACCACCTATTAGCGAAGCGCGTGACTAGCTGCCACACTTATTGCAAAGTGCGAACTGCAAAAACGAAACGACTATTCAGTTTGAACTGAAATAGGTCAAGGCGTTGATTGACGGTCAAGGTGACTGAACTTATTGAACGTCGTTTATAGGTAGCGGTAATCGTCTATATAGATGATTGATTTTTAAAATGCTACTGCATATTTGTCTAAGCTCAATGAGATTATTGTCTTTGGTTTGGTACCATATATACCGGCTCCAGAACCATCTTTGGTTTCTGAGCCATCCGTAGAGATAGCGATTTCTGCGCTGATAGCCCCCCCCCTTCCATACCTCCCTGTCCGTTAATTTCACCTTGAAGGTATTTTCAAAACTATATCTGGGGAGTATGACATCAGAGGGCATACCCATAATTGGATCATTTGGTTTTGTCTTTTCCGTGCATTCTGCTTATGGGTAACTGTCCCCTGGAGAGCCTGCACATTACTGACCTTGCTTCGCCGCCTTGTATGTATATATTTAATTCGACCAAAAATAAATAAGTGTACATACAAAAAACATAAATAGTTCTAAACTTCGTCATAAACTAGAACAAGAAACGTGGAAAGCAGTTTATTCTGCTGAATCTGTCGATGCTGCAACTGAAACATTTTTAGAGACCATCTTATTGAATATAAAACAGTCTACAGTCAATTCTAGAATAAATCGGAAAAATCAAAAAATTACACCTTGGATCACCAACGGTATCATAAATTCAATAGAAACAAAAAATAAGCTTTTCGAAATTGTGAAAAGATATCCGGAGAATCAGGACCACAAAACACGATATAAGAAATACAGATATAAGCTAGTCAGTTTAATAAAAGAGCAAAAATATAAATATTACCAAAAACAAATTACGCAGAATCAATCCAACACGAAACAACTATGGAACTTAGTAAATGAAATAAGTAAATCTAAACAAAAAACACCACCGTAAATAAATTACAGGATGATTCTGGCAATATTATTGGAGATAAAACACAAATTGCAGATTATTTCAATAAAACTTTCACAGAAATCGGCTTCGAACTGGCCAGTGATATACTTCAAAATCCTGATTATATTCCGCATCGGCCCACCCTTTCAAATAGTTTTGTCCTAACTCCCACTTGTGAAAAAGAAATAGTTGACATTATTAACGACCTGAAGTTGAAGAAAGCCCCCGGATATGATGAAATAAGAGCATAAACCTTGAAACTCGTTGCGCAGTACATAACACATCCCTTGATCTATATATATTTTTTTTAGTTTAATACGGGCAAACCCAATTAAAAAATATTACAAGATATACATTATGTGAGTAATACAACAACAGATACAACATATATGATATTGATAATATTGAAGACATTAAAAAGATAAATGGAAAGTAAAAATACAAGTACAGTCAGTGTAAAAGTGGATGATAAAATGACAAGATGGTCACTGACACAGTTGATTTTTAAACTTATGAAGAGGCGTTGAGAAGATGTCAATATCGAGGGAATTTGCCGCTCTAAGGGATCTTGGGATATAGCTGAAATAAGCAATGTTGGTACGATGGTAGGGAATATGAAAAGTAGCTACCTGTCTCGTAAGGCGAGTGGGGACTACTAAACTGATTTGAGAAAGTAGATCAGGACAGTCATATTCACCATTTAATATCTTGTAAAGAGTCAATAGATCTCGCTGATTACGTCTATTCTCCAAAGATGGAATATTGAGATAACTCTCAATTGAGGCATAATCACTAAAGAAATTAGATTTGAAAGAAACATATCTAAGAAAGCTTTTTTGAACACGATCAATCTTGGATATCTGGGTTACATAATGTGGTGACCAGACAGAGGAACAATAATCGAGGTGAGTTCTTACAAGTGTGCAATATAGGATTTTGATGGCACTCAGACTAGTGAAGTCACGAGTTGTCCTCTTAATAAATCCCAACATTTTGGTAGACCTGTTGACAATGGAGGTTATGTGGTAAGTGAAGGTTAGGGATTCGTCAAGAATTACTCCAAGGTCCCTGACACGGTCGACAGCGTCCAGGGGTTGTCCATTGATGGTATAATCGAAACGTATGATATAACATTTGTTTATATTCAACAAATGTATGGAGAACGGCAAAAAAAGTGTAGTCACACCCATTTTCAAAAAAGGCGACGAAACTGTCGTGACAAATTACCGGCCCATATCTTTAATTATTACCCTGTGAAAAATCCTTGAAAGGATCATAGCAAATCGCTTCAACTCTTACCTTCAAAAATATAAAATAATCTCAGACAACCAGTTCGGATAAAAAAAAATTGTTCAACGGAAGATGCAATCTTACTTCTAACGGAAAAAATATATGATGCAATGGATGCGGGAAAACCATGCCTGGGAGTATTTCTTGACTTGTCAAAGGCATTTGACACAGTGAGTCACACACTACTACTAGAAAGTCTCGAAGACATTGGAATTCGTGGAATTGAAAACAGACTATTCAAAAGTTATTTAGAAAACAGAACTCAAATTGTAAGAATAGAAAATATAAACAGCGACAACCTCCCAATTCAATATGGTGTCCCTCAAGGTAGTGTCCACGGCCCAATATTATTTAATATATATGTGAATAACTTGTTCTCTATTGCGTCGAATGGTACCATTGTGGGATTTGCTGATGATACCGTAGTTCTATATACTGCAGATACGTGGCCAGAACTCAAACAAAAAGCAGAATCGGACTTTGGCGTAGTACACGCATGGTTGAAATACAAACTATTAACTCTTAATATCGAAAAAACATTTTGTTGCAATACCACCACAATTCCACTCTTCGATTAACTCTCTATCCGAGATGGCAGTCAGACATACGACATCAAAATGGAAACCAAAATTAAATATTTAGGAATATATCTTGACATACATATAAAGTGGAATGTACACATCAACTTTGTATGCAAAAAACTCAGATCAATGCTATCAAAATTCAAATACTTGAGTACAATTCCAACAATACCACAGTTAAAAACTCTATGCCATGCTTTAATCGAAAGCCACATAAGATACGGGTTGGTCACATGGGGAAGTGCATTGAAGAGCCATTTACATCCACTTCAAATTTTACAGAAATATTTCAAAATCATTTATAAGAAAAAAAGAACATTCTCATCCAAAGAACTTTTTCTGGAAACAGAGGTGTTAGATATACGTCAATTATATTACTTTAAAGCGGTTGAAAGATACCACAAATCAAAAAAATTCTCTTATCCCAAGCATTCGTACAGCACTCGACAAAAAAGTCACAGCTCCCAATTCAATATGGTGTCCCTCAAGGTAGTGTCCACGGCCCAATATTATTTAATATATATGTGAATAACTTGTTCTCTATTGCGTCGAATGGTACCATTGTGGGATTTGCTGATGATACGGTAGTTCTATATACTGCAGATACGTGGCCAGAACTCAAACAAAAAGCAGAATCGGACTTTGGAGTAGTACACGCATGGTTGAAATACAAACTATTAACTCTTAATAACGAAAAAACATTTTGTTGCAATACCACCACAATTCCACTCTTCGATTAACTCTCTATCCGAGATGGCAGTCAGACATACGACATCAAAATGGAAACCAAAATTAAATATTTAGGAATATATCTTGACATACATATAAAGTGGAATGTACACATCAACTTTGTATGCAAAAAACTCAGATCAATGCTATCAAAATTCAAATACTTGAGTACAATTCCAACAATACCACAGTTAAAAACTCTATGCCATGCTTTAATCGAAAGCCACATAAGATACGGGTTGGTCACATGGGGAAGTGCATTGAAGAGCCATTTACATCCACTTCAAATTTTACAGAAATATTTCAAAATCATTTATAAGAAAAAAAGAACATTCTCATCCAAAGAACTTTTTCTGGAAACAGAGGTGTTAGATATACGTCAATTATATTACTTTAAAGCGGTTGAAAGATACCACAAATCAAAAAAATTCTCTTATCCCAAGCATTCGTACAGCACTCGACAAAAAAGTCACAGCTCATACCGCTAGCGAAAAAAGCAATTGGACTACGCTCTTACTCCATCCTAGCTCCAAAATGCTATAACACCATACCACA
Organism: Chrysomela aeneicollis; assembly: GCA_029955515.1. NCBI lineage: Eukaryota > Metazoa > Arthropoda > Insecta > Coleoptera > Chrysomelidae > Chrysomela > Chrysomela aeneicollis. Next base: position 2,394,499 of record JARUHQ010000018.1, on the reverse strand, counting down.
CAATATTAAATACACCACTAATCCATACATATTCAAAAAAATATTAAAAACTCACATTGTTGTACTGGGACAACAATACGCCACTAACTTAATAGAACAAACTAATCAAAATTCACTGGATAAAAAAAAACAAAAAAACTGATTTAGACTTCAAATTATTCAAGTCTGACTCCAAATCTTACCTGATTCATCCTTTTAAAACTAACTAATAAATACTTCGTGGAAAAGTAGCAAACTTTCCACAACTTTCCACAACTCCTACAGGAAATCATCTCTCTTCTATGATTACTGACTATTAATTGTGATCTATTGCTTATACAACGACTGTTCTAGTTTATGTTACTCCTTTATATTGAATCTCGAACAGTTCTGCTTTTGTGATATTCAACTTTATGAAATTGCAAATAAAAAATTGTCTTACTCCATAGATAAACCCACTCTCAAGGCTTTTTCCTTGTGGGATTTTTCATTTTCATTTAGAGATAATTTCTTAATAATTTTTTATTCTTCTAGCATATTTTATATTTATATATAGTAAATGTACCAAATTATTGTCATATACCCACGCTCAAGGTTTCCCTTTTGTGGGTCTTCCTTGTTTATTCAGAGGATTTATTTATGATATGTACTTGTATAATTTTGTATTTATATAGTGCTATACTGTGATACTTATATACTTTTTATAATCTATATGTCATACACTGAATAAACATTATTATTGTATAGAGTGGTGTCAGGTTCAGCAAGACTTCTAATGTAGCTGTTGGGGTGGTCCTCATGTCACCATAGGCAAGCTTGCCTATGAATACCACTGAGCATTCTGATCACCCCAGCCTGCTGAGTCTTAGGCCACCAAGTTACCGACCCATATGATATCATTGGCCTGATGACTCTGACATAGAGCCATGTGGTCATTTTGGGCTGTAGTCCCCAATTTTTTCCGCACATTCTTCTGCACATGTTGAAGGCTACTGTCGAATATATCTAGAACGAGATAGTGATAAAGTATAGTGATAAAGTATAATATATTTGTACCTCTTTCATGACCAAGCTATGCGACCCGGTGAAAGCTTCTGTCATGCAGACGACCGATTTGGTAATCTGTGCCCCATGGACCACCGACATCTTCGGTTGCCTCACCAATGGCCAGGACCACACCCCTTGCTGCAAGGCAAGAGGATTGCCGGATATTTGCCAGCAGCTCTGTTCTGGAAACGTGACCAACATCGACTACAACTATTTCAAGTAAGTGATACTTCTCTTGAGATTGAACGCGATTCATAGATAGAAACTTGGATCATATAACAGACTAGATGAACAGCGCACAATCCTTGCCACAGTAGTAGTTTGAAGCCAATATCTGGATCAGTCACTAGGGTGACCTCATTCTGAAACAATAAGAAAAGTAACAACAGAATCCCCCAGTACCAGTGTCTCGCATCTTGGAAGGGTCTGCATTAGGTACTAACAAAATTATCATATTCATGATTCCTAAAAGTTGATGAAAACGATATAAAATCGAAGTTTTCTGAAAATATACATCTCAAATTTATTACTCGAATGATAATATATTTGAATCACTGTCAAACTATATTGTAAATTTTCTGATAGTATGAGTACCTACAAAGTTTTCAAGTATCGAACTTGAAAATATAACATCAAACATGTTATTACTTTTCAATTCCACTAAATGCAGGCTTATCTACTACTCTGATCATTTTCTTACCACCCTAGCGTTTCTAGACATATTCTTTTTCCCGATCATATCTTAACATATATCCACTAGTCAAATTACAACAAATGGTTTTGCATATCAGGATGGGAAAATAATGTTCATACAACGAATGATACAATACTGATTAACCCATCAGTGAAATTTTGTGTTCTGTTCATCACTTCTAAATTATCTTCAGCTCATTTCACAGCGTTTCACCATCCTTTAAATTCTAATTGAACAGAATAAACAACGTTTTTTGAGTATAGAACTTTATTCAAATGTTCACACAAAACGGGAAAATTGCATTTTAATGAACCATCAAACAAAATTTGATTTGAAAACGTGACGTTCCGCGCTGTCACTGTCACCGTTCGGTTGATTATCGGTTCGAACGAAATAAGCGGCGTTGGCGCATTCACCAGAAATACCACAATCTCCAGAAAAACGTTATCTGTCAACCACTTATATTTAAATGATTATATGACGAAGATTCAATAAATGGATACACTTATGTCATTCATATAATCATCTACTGAAGGATATATATTTGGGAACCTTAAAAAATGTGACCATGGGATGATTATCACTTTCAAATGTTATACGATGTGGTAACCTCTGTGGGGAATACATATGAATACGAATTTCATGTTGGCTTTAGACAATTTGCGCCGTTACTATTCTAGTGGGTTTGTTGTTCGATGGAGAGAAACATGGACATCCATGAACAAACGTGATTCACCAACATCATCACCCCTAACTTACGAGTGGTAACTCAGTAATCGATTCTCCTTGCTCACAATTTCGATCATTCAACGTTAAAATTCTCTATTGAATTCGTTATATTTCACCCTCAGCTAAATTTTGAAATGAATTTGAAACATATTGAAATTTTCATGCTTTATGTTCTTGTCTTTGTCAATGATAAATTCAGTTAAATATTCACCTGTACAGTGTGTTAGTATTTACCCTCCTGCATCAACGATGAAAACTCGATGCATAATTGATATAATGTGGTGACCTGCTCTGGACAGATTTGTGTGTTTTTATGACTTTATATACTAATCCAATTATGTAATCATCAGTTTCCTTGGAGAAGTGTATGTTCTTGATCTGAGGATCCCACGCAACGTGCCGAATTTATTTTGGTTATTATGCAGGCAAAAAAAACAAACCATATCAAAAAAATACAATCATCTTGTGAACCATGGTTCAATTGAATTCGTTTGGGGATTGTCGTTCAGACGAAGCATACAAAATTAAGATTAGTACAAATATCATCGAGTGTCCGAACGGTTCTTGTTCGATTTGGGTCTGCCAAAGGAAATCGAAAGGAAGTTAACTACTACCAGTTCTTTTGGGTTCTTTCCAACCAAGAAAGATAGGACATGGTTAGGTTAGGTTGGGTTCTTTCCAACCAAGAAAAATAGGACATGGCTAAAATATCACAGGAAAAAGCCAACACCTTATTTGGTGAAATGTTCGCAGCAGCTTTCACCTTTGATGCACAAGGAAAGTTAGGCATATCATGCTATGTCTAGATACCAAAACTACTATGGAGCCAAAAGGAATAATTTCTTCAATCGTATTCAAGAAATAAATCCCAGAATTAACAGCAGCTCTGCATAGGTTGTTTATCATTTAAAATATATAAACTCAGTTCGCTTTTCCTACCGATAAACAACTAAAGTCAAATTCCTAAAGTCAAAACCCTTTTTGTTCACTATGGAACAATTGAACTCCCATGTAATGAAGAGAGCGATCAATATCACAGTAGACATGAATTCCATCAATAGAGATCAACCAGATATGTGCTTGCCTACATGACAAGCACAAAAAAGAGGGTCATAACTTCCTTCGGGATGTTAGAAATGCTATAATTCCCTCTAGAAACGAGTATCATAGCAACAATCTAGCAACAACCAAATTCCTGATCAGAAGATGATAATTTGAAACATTTATTTCGTTAAAATCGGTCAGAAATAAAATTATCAACGTACCACGGGAATTAATGAGTCTTAATAACCTCAGGCAATTGCTGTCCCTCGGGCCATAGACGCTGAAATAACTATAATCGTCTGTTGAATCTTTATGCAACCGGCCCTCAGCCTACTAGGTTTCCATTTAAAACGACAATGGTTCACCTTTTGTAGAAGAAGTAGATATATTTCGATTACCTGATTGATTGATCGAATACCCCAACACAAATATTCTTTATTCTCTATTCTTGATATAGTACACTACAGAATGACATAAAATTCCAAATGGTACATAAGTAAAAATAAAAATATGAATAACACAAAAAAAAACTTGAAATCTAAACTAAATAATACACACAAAAATATATATATACATACACCATATAACTCAGTATAAGAAGTAATCGTTTTAATAACATGTCAGGAATTGTGCCGCGATATTGAGGTTGCTTGTGATTTAAAACAATTTAATGAGAGGTTCAGAATGTCAATTGAAATAAAATGTTTATTATAATTGTTTTGAAGTCTTGATGTAAATGCAGTGCTACCATAATTAGTTCTGTGATTTTGCGAGTAGAAAAACTGTCTGTTTCTGGTGTTCCGGGGATTTGCATGTATGAACAATTTAGCTAGAATTTCCGAGCAGTTTATGGAATTATTCAAAATTTTGTGAAGGAAAATAAACCAAGGCAAGTTTGCGTCTCTCATCTAGAGTTTGTAGGTTCACTAGGGATAGCCTCGTATAAGAATCAATTCTGTGAAACGACATTTTCATTTTGTAAATGATAAACTTTGTGAATCTACCCTGAATTCTTTCAAACCTATCCTTATGACCATGATAGAATGGAGACCAAATAATACTGTTGTATTCGAGAATACTACGAACCAAAGATAAATATAACATTTTTATTACATCAGTGGCACTAATATGTTGGGTTTGTCTTTTCATGAATCCAAGCATTCTCAAGGCCTTATTACAGATACTGTTTATGTGATTAGTAAAACTGAGATCTTTGTCAAACAATACCCCTAAATCGCATATATTCTCAACTGATTTCACATTTACATTATTGATGAAGTAAATGGGAAGTATGATGGGATTCTGTATTTTATAAAAACGCATCACTTTACATTTTTCAACATTTATATCAAGTAGATTGAATTCACAATAATAACAAAAATTCACCAAATCTTTTTGAATAAGTTGGCAATCCTTTGAGGAAGTAACTTCACTGTGAAATTTGAGATCGTCAGCATATAGTGAAACTTTAGTGTTTTGAAATGAGTCAACAATATCATTTATAAATAAGAGAAATAGTATTGGACCAATATGAGAACCTTGGGGAACACCAGAAGTCACTTTTATTTCTTTTGATAAACTGTTAGCAATTTTTACGTATTGTGTTCGGTTACTCAAATATGATCCAATAATAGCCAGGTAGTTGCCAACCACACCAAGTCCCTCCAATTTAGCTATCAAAAGCTCATGATTGACAGAGTCAAAAGCTTTGGCGAGATCAGTGTATATGACATCCACCTGGAACCCCTTCTCTAGTTTATTGCACAAATCATTCTGAAAAACGCCTAAATTTGTAGCTGTTGATCGACCTTTATAAAAACCATGTTGTTGGTTAGAAATAATATGTTTATAAGTCTCAAAAAGTTCGTCAGTGAGTATTGATTCATAAATTTTAGGAATGCTTGAAATCTTAGAAATACCTCTGTAATTCTTAATATCACTTTTACCACCTGATTTGAAAATAGGGGAAAGAAATGATTTTTTCCAATCACTTGGAAAAACTTCCTGGTTGAATGATTTCTGAAAAAGAATTCTCAAGGGTAGAGATAGAGAGTTGCTACAGCTGCTCAACAGAATAGGTGGAATCCCATCAGGACCAGCACTTTTATTTTTATCTAGGCTAATTAGTTTATTTTGAATTTCGTTTTCTGTAAAAATATGAGTGGAAAGGAAAATTGCTTGTTGGCCAACATAAATATTTTTCCTATTTACAACTACTGATTCTTTAAAACAAGACTGAAAGTGTTCAGCGAAAGCGTTTGCAATGTCCTGCGGGGATTCCAAGCACTTGCCATTTATTTCCATTATTTTTGGAAAACCAAATTCTTTTTTCAAGGAATTTACGTAAGACCTAAAATATTTAATATTTGTAGTCATCATGTGTTCTGTATTTGATAAATATAGTAGATAGCACATATCAATATGGTACTTTGTTTCTTTTCGTAACCTTGAAAATTCTAGGTAAACTTCATTGGTGCCAGTATTCTTGAATTTCTTGTGAATTTTGTTCTTCAGTTTTATTAACTTAATCAAATGACCGCTATACCATTTAGGATATTTAGACAGACATTTGTATTTCTGCGGGACAAACTGTTTAATACCTACTGATAAAAATTCATAAAAAGCTACAACAGCTTCATCAATGCAATCGATTATGGATAAAAAAGACCAGTCAATATTATGTAAAAAGTTATTCAATCCAGCATAATCAGCTTTATAGAAAAGATATACTTTTTCCTTTACGCTATGTGTAGATAAACCTATACTTATGTAATCTAATTCGAAGTCTAATGTAGGATGATGTGAATCTGATAAATGATTGCTAAGCAGATTATAGGAGGTGTGTTTGACATTGATTGGTGCATCATCTGAGAAAACTAAGTCTAGAATGTGTCCCTTGTTGTTGTTAACATCATTATATTGCTGGAAATTCATTAAAGAAAATTCATCAAGGACGACTTCTACGCGCTGTTCTGGATGATAGTTGGGTATTAGAACATTGTCCTCATATGTCCAAGATATTTGCGGTAGATTAAAATCACCGACAATAACAAAATTTTTTCCGACATAGTTGTGTTTGACACTCTGTACGTTTTCTATGAACCTTTGATACATTTCAGCACTTGAGTCAGGTTTTATATATACAGCACACATAACGAAAGTTTCTTGTGGTAGTCTAATTTCAACCCATAGATCTTCAAAAAATGGACAATATGGGAAGATAACCGAAAAATTTGGAATGAACACACATCAGAACTCCACCTCCACGAGTACAGTTCAATAGTTCATAGTCTCTGTCTTGCCTGAAGACTATATAGTTGGAGTCACTTATTTCAGTATCTAAGAATTCATTGTTCAGCCAAGATTCAGTAATAATAATGATGTCATAATTCGAAACACGAAGAGCTCTATTGAAGTCATCTAATTTGGTTCTCAGTCCACGTATGTTTTGATGATAGCAGAGAATCTTACCATTTTTATTGGCTTCACCATTATTGTCATTATGAACCGATGAAGTATCAAGTTCTTTAGGCTCAGCTTGGGAAAATTCTATATCATTTTGCTTTATTACAGTTTTTCTTTTGAGAGGTTTCTTTGGATTATCATCGGCTTCATACTGTTTTCCAATTTTATTACTATTATCTGTAATCCCATGTAGGTTTACTACAAAAAATCACCGCTACTCTGTTGGTTGAGGAAATTTTTGTGTTTATTGAAGTCGAAACGTTTTATACCAACGTATTTAGGCCAGAAATCAGGATTATACATCTCATCTTTTTTGTTGAAAGGCGCTGTAACAACAAAGCATTTGTTTCTTTGTGGATCAGTTGGAATTTCTTTCACTATCACTTCTGCATTCTCGAACCTATTCTTTTCTTAATATATTCCTGAATTTTTATTTCTGATGAAGCTCTTTTTACCCTGTAGAGATAAATCCATACTCTTTTATCAGCACCGGAAAACCCATCTTCTGCTGTGTTTTCAGCTGTACCCAATTTTCTCCTAAAATGCCTGCGATTTTGGGTAATAAATCCACCTTCATCATCATTGTTAACATTCTGAGGGGTGTTCTTATCATGTTCGTGTTTGTGTTTGTTATTATTGACAATCCTAGTTTAAACAGCAGAGACATCAGCCGACTCGTCTTGGATTTTACTTATGACTGATATGTTGGATGAAGTTGCAGCCATCTGGTTTGGAATGTCAGAACTATCCCGGTCAGGATCATTATTTGTAAGCATTTGGTTTGCATTCTTGCTAACTTTTTGTGCCCAGCTGGAATGTGTTGGTGTTTTGTCCTCAAGTTTTTTTTTGTCATGGGAGTTTTTGTTGTCTTCCAGATTGCGCGTTTTTTCTAGCAATAATCCATTATTAATCATAAGAGTTCTGTTTTTATCTTGTACTTCGTGCAATAACTGTTTCAAATAATCAATTTCCATATTCACCTTATTTTCTTTTTCGCTGGGGAGACTCTTTAGGAAGGTGTTTTCTAGTCTTAGTTTTTCGGTTTCATTGAAATCCTGCGTTTGATAGCAGCAGTTAATTCTGGTGTCGCAAATTTTAACACACTTTAACTTATTTTTGATAGCACAAGAAATGTGGTCACTGTTTCCACATACTACACAGAATAATGTCTTGTTTGGTTTAGTTTGGCAACAATTAAAAACTTTTTCACTGAATAATTCATCAATTACTGTGACAGCATTCGGTTCACCACCCGACACGGCCGCCATACTATCAATATAACCAACCACCAATTCATATCTTCACACCCAGATGCGTCCGCTACATGGGCGACCTCACCAGCTGCCTCCTGCAGGGCTACGGAGTGCTGCCCGGCGCCCCGACGCGCGTCCGCGTCTCCGACGTCGGCACCGAGTACGCCGTCGTGCGGTGGTCGCCACCCGCCATCCTCTCCGACACCGTGCTCCACTACGTGGTGCGCACGCGCGTCCTTGGCAGCGATGACGAGTACGTGGGGCTGCCGAGGGCTAGCAGCCCGCACGTGCTCGAAGGGCTGCAGAGCGAGCGCGACTACGAGGTGTACGTCGAGGCGGTGAACGAGTACGGGGTGGGGATGCCCAGCAGCAGGGTGATGTTCCGGACGAAGAGTAAGGTGGGTTTTTGTTGTGTGTATCACATTTTTCTTCATTATTGTAATAATTCTTCTTCTTCTCGTTGGTTTTGGCCTGTTCCTATGTGGAAATTGGCCAGTTCATCATTTTGGTAGTCTTCCAAGGATCACAATTAAGTGAGTCTAAATGCTCATACCCTTGTTCTCATATAACCATAAAGGCAGAGTTATCTCCAATCAACAAAAAAAAAACTATATCAATTTCGATCCACTATTTATCTATGTTTGTGCTCTCTGTTTTTACTAACACCCCCTTCTTGTTACTTAATTATATGAAATTGACTTTTGATACTTGGAGTCCACCTCCAGCGTCACGAGAAGTAAGAGCCACGTGTGTACGCGAGACACATCCTCCTCGTACGCCGGTCAGAAATTATCTCATTTATTATTGTTACACAGGTTAGGTTCACTCTTCTTCTTTTCGTAATCATAATAATTGAGCTTACAAAAGCTGTCATGATTATGACAGCATGAAAAGTGACTGTTGATATTTTGTGTTCCATGTTCCATACACTAGATAGACTCGGTATCGAGGGCGATTTGTTTTGTAACTGAGGGGGGAAACAAAATTTGACATGGTACGAGTTTTCCTATTGGCCAATTCTGACATTGACGTTGTTGACGTATGGAGGCATTTGTTTACATTTTGTATATGTGGAGAATTTCTCGTGTTTTTATTTATTTTTCAATGTTATTTGTGTTGGAAATGATTAATTCTTGAGTGTATTCAAGAGGAAAGGACTATGGCAAAATATTGTGGAATTTGTGTTAACAAAGATAACAAAACGTCGACGAAATGATTTCATTTGTAAGTATTCCATAGGCGTAGATGCAAAGTAGCTGTAGGAATGATCCATATTGAGAACATTTTGAATGGGAATATTTTTCGAATATAATATTTACCAAACGTTTTTTAGGTTTCCAAATAACATATAAGAATGGATGCAGTTGTGTCGAGTAGTTTCAGGATAGAAACATTGGAAAAACATACAGAATTTTATGATATGATCACTGCCCTACTGCAGATATTTGTTGAGAAAGCTTTTCTTATAGTGACAGAAAATAGTTTCTTCAGGTAAACTTAGGTATATCCACAGAAAATGTTGAAGCATGCACTTGGGAAATATGAACACCATTTTTGTTCATCAGGAAACCTTCACCCTATAGTTTTGCCATTCATTACATCTGATGATCATGCAAAGTCCTAGAAAAACTCTTTGACATTTTCAGGTTTCCAAAAGGTTGGTCAATCAAATAAGAGAAGCTTTAGCTGGGCTGAGAAGGCCAAACAGAAATTTGACAGAAAAGTTTAAAACTGCATACAAAAGGTGCTTCTATCTTAGAGAAAATAATCAAAGTTTGGGAATTTTCAGTTTTTACTACACATATTAATTCAATTTGTTCAATTCACAGATTCATCGATATGTATATTGTATGTATAAATATATTTTATTGTATTAAATGTGTATTATTCAAATTCTTCTCTCATATTGCAAACTAATGATGTGCTTGTATATTATTTATTGTATTCTGATGGATTCTCAAAACATTCGAATCAGCATTAGCTCATCAGGCAAAATATATTATTTATAGAATTCAACAGCAAATACACTATTTGTAAAATGGAAAAAAATGATCTTTATATTCAAATCAACTTTTTCATGATGTTTGTTAAACATTTGTTGGAATTCTCACTCAGCTTTTGCGGGAATTGAAAACCAAACCGAAAATATGCTTGAGGATACATCAATTTTTTCATATTTTGAATCCCTAAAAAAACACGTCCCTGGACTCTCGGTTCAACGATCGTCTCACCTTCCCGAAAATGCCATAGTCAGCGCCCCCTACCTTTACCAAACATTGCATAAGGTACATACCGCGTCTATCTAGTGTATGGTCTAAGATGTTAATAGATGACAGGACAGGGTCGTATTTATATATATTTTGTCAAAGATATTGTTCGTTAAATTATATATCGTACAAACAAAATAAAAGTAATGATCCTGTTTAAATACAAATCATCGATAAGTACTGAATGTTCCTAAAGCTTCCACATACCAGGTGTGTTCCTACAAATATACAGGAAATCATATTTTCCTCGAAACAGAGGTGATGGGCCCAGGTACCGCAAATTACCTGTAGAAGCACACCTCGAAACAGGAATTCGTTTCCTGACTAGCTTCTATTCAGACGATTAAAACTCCCGACGCTATGGCTGAAAATAAAGTGGATGTCGGTAACAACTGGGTTGGTGGTCGGTAACAACTGGGTTGGTGGCCGAATGCACAAAGGCGCTGGTCTATGGGCCTGAGGGTCCGCGGTTCAAATCCCGGCGGCTATTGGAAATATATATTTATTTCTATAGTATCGTATAGCGGGAGGAGATAGGTGACCAACCAAACATTCTTGGTACCTAGATTTCAATCCTTCGAGCTCTCTACGGTAACCAACCAAGTAGTGCTTCGGACACTTAAAAAGCTAAGGTCCCCGTCTTCCTTACTCATACAAATCTCAATGAGACTAGACTAACGAGGGTTGCTTTGCAACTAAGTTGGCGGTTAAAACACTTTTCAAACACTTTTTCAAACATCAACAAGTTTGACGGTGAAAACTATCAGCAATGGAAGTTTCAAATTAAATGTGCCTTAGAGCCAAATGCATTTATGGACATGTGGACGGCTCAACAGAAAGACCACACACACACACTGCAGAGTTGCAAGCATAGCTCAAACAAGATGCACTAGCAATGTTTATATTGACTACAGCAATGGATCTTGCCCAAATCACCATGATCGAGAACTGTGAAATTTCAAAGGAAATTCTGGACAAACTAGAATTAATACATATATCAACAGAAGTCTGAAATCAATAAGATGATTGTTCAAGAGAAGTTTTCAATATTTGATGTCCGGGAATGACAATGTTGCACAGAACCAATGAGTGATGCTGCAATAATCACCAAAATTCTTAGTACCCTTCTTCTCAAGCAAGGTTATATCTTGATGACAGTAAATAAACCATTTCAAACTTAACTGCTCGACTACTTGATGAAGAATCCAGCTTAACTGTATATGAAGAAGCTGAGACTGTTCTTGCTGCCATGTCAGTGAGGTCTAATAAAGGAAAACCTGAAGAAAACAAAAAAAGAATGTCAACGAACATATTCTGTTATAACTTCAGAAAAAGAGGTCACATTTCGAAGAACTGCAGAGCACCAAGAAGAAGCAGAGGAAGTACAGAAGACAAGCAGCAAGCAACAAGATCAAGAATAGAATAGAATAGAAATTTATTGGTTTCAATAGATTACAATCATCATACTTCACAGGAAAAAACAACAATTGATTGGTCTATGAAACAAGTCAAAACTGGAGTGTACAAACACATTTTGAGACATGCAAAATATTAAACATATTACACAGAAAAAAGTAAATAAACAAACGGATACATTGATATAACACAAAAATACACTGAATCAACCAATGGAGCCCCATACTCCAACACAGCTTTTAATGTTGAGCAGACAAATCAAGTCTCTTCAACTGAATATTGGATTATCGGCAGTGGTGCCTCAGTACACATGTGCTTCAGACGAGAATACTTTGTATTCTTTGATAGTGACTATAAGTCCAATGTAATGCTTGGAAATAACCAGTACCTCAGTGTTGAAGGCAGAGGCAGGATAAACATTAAAAATGAAATTAATGGAAACTGGTTCAATGCAACAACCAATGATGTTCTGTTTATCCCTGAACTCAAAAAAAAATTGTTTTCAGAAGGTGTCATCACTGAAAAAGGTATGACACTCATCAAGAAGGAAAATAAAGCAGAGATCTTTGACAAATCAGTTCTTGTGGCTTGTGCAATCAGAGAAACGAAAAACTTAATATAAAATGCAACTTTACACAGTTGTCCCAGTTAGTACCAATGTCACCAGTGTTGACAGCTTCAAAGTATGGCATGAGTCTTGAATAAAGATGAATTTGAAAATGGAAGCATATGAAAAAGAATGAAAGACAATTCTACTGACATGTCTAACAAATTATCATCTTCGATGACAGTGTCGCGTACTTCCCAAGCAGCAATTTAACGTTCCGGCGACATGTTCGAAAAAGTAGCACAACCAAACATAAGTTTGGTGGTCGGACTTAATACTACGCTGTCACGACCCTGTTTTGCACCAATTTGGTCGATCATCTTTTGGTTTCTAGAACGTTTCACTTTCACCTGTAGATAGCAGATGGTGGTTTCCTAAACGTTGCTGAAATAACTACACACTTGCGCCCTCTTGCAGCGATGACAGTTCTCTTTTCACGGTGTTTAGTAAATATTTTAACCAAATTATTAATGATGACCAAAGTAGTGAACGAGTACGGGGTGGGGATGCCCAGCAGCAGAGTGACGTTCCGGACGCTGAGTAAGGTGGGTTTTGGTAGCACTTTTTGTTGTGGGATGGTTCTTTTGTGATCTAGTCATTATCAACACCATTGAATTCTAGAATGAAATTGGCCCAGTCGGTAGGATGATTAGGAATAATGGGCAAGGTTGATTCGAATAAAACAGCATCAAGTTTCTCTGAAAACTTGTTTTGTCACCAGAGTCTGTGACGTTATGTCATGGAATGATTCTTCTGCAACCAAGTCGGAAGTCATCATTTTGAGTCCTGAAATTAGCTATCATTTCTAGAATCCATGTCTAAACCGAAAGATATCATGCCACTTAGGTAGGACATCGTAATACAGTTTGAAGTGGTCATAAACAACCAACAAATTTGCACAAAGAACGGACCTCAACTAGAAAGGGATGCATTAGTGTGGTATAATGATGGATCCAAGATGGATGAAAGGGCTGGAGTGGGAGTTACAGGGCCAAATTTCAGGCTCTCAAAACCCCTTGGTAACACCCCAACCATCTTTCAAGCAGAAGTATATGCTAATAATAGCCAAGCAGCACTTGAAGCTCTGAAGTCATACACTTGTGAGTCTAAGCTGACTTGACTTTGGTTTTGAAAAAACTGAAAAAAATCTGCACCTGAATGTCAAACCACAAGAAAATGAAACTGAATACACGAATACGTTCATCCAAGTAATTTCCATCTATGTTTAGAGTGAACAATTCACAAAAAACACTGGTCGTTTAATAGCCAACAAAACTCAAAACAAACCAAAAGCTCACTAATCTATCAAAACATTCCGACATCTGAACTGCGCATGTCACAAACTGATAATACTCACAAATTACACTGATCTACTTTGACGGTTCTCAACCAGTTTTCAAACTGGATTTTGCTGTCGCTAGAACACGCGACTGCTAGTCCGCGAATTCTGGGTTTTAATTTGCTAGAACGCATGAATCAGTATGCGCATGCTCCGGACGATTGCAAACTATTCGAAATCGCTGCTAGAACAAACCTATTACCACGTATATGGGGCAGTCGAACAATAAATGATGGATGGTTTCATTTTCGATGTGATTACAAACCGAGCATAACGCAGTCGCCTCTATAGGCCGAATCAGATTCATGCGTGCCCACCCTGCATTTTTGACCCTGCATTTTTGACCCTGCATGAAAAATGCATACCTGTCGCGTCGTTCACATCTATGCCTGTCGGCGTGCTTCTAATATGCGTGATGGGCATGCATGGAATAAGGACAAGGTCTTATTTTCCACTGTATTGCATGCGTTTTTACCGAAACATCCCTAAAAGCCTGCGAATATTTTACAATCTTTTATTGGAATATGACATTTGATTTATTTTAAATTTGATGATCATTTTGTAGAGTTTGTAATACATACCCGCCTTTCTCTGTTGTGATTTTGATATCGAGAAAATGAATGAGATAATAAATTTTCGATTTACTTGAACTGACAATACTGAAAAAACCAATTAAGATATGACCTTGAGTAAGAAATGCGATGTAAATGCACATATGTGAAATGTCATGCCTTCTTCGGGCACAAGCGTCAGAAATGCATGTGCCTGTCAATCGCACGTGCTTCAAAAACCCTGCATGGAAATGCATGAATCTGAATCAGCCTTTAGAGACATATTACATTCAATGTGAGTTTATTGAATGGAATTGAAATTATTGCATAACCGCAATCGAGCTATTGTGCGGGTGACCTGTATGGGTAGTTGATAGAGTAAGTAGCATTTAGGATCTTCAAAGATAATAGAATTATTGTACAGTGGGAAAAAGGTGATGATTCGTTGTAACAAGAAATCATCATAAACATATAGTTTATTTAAGTATTTTAATAAAACATTATTCTTCATAATAATTCCATGCAGAACAACTAACTATCCTCAGCCCCTGCAAAATCAAAGAATGTTCGATTTTCCAGCCTGAATGAATTTCTCATCAATAGAGTTCATCGAATTTATCTGCTGTCTGAAGCAGAGTAGAAAAATTAAAATGGACCGAAACTAATGTCAGAGAATTTTCAGCCTAAACATCATCACAATCAAAAAAACAAGTCAATATCTTGAAAGAAGTTACAAACACGAAAATGGTGACAGCTGACAACGGGACGAAAATGACATGAGTGTCTATAAAATTTGTGTGATGTATCGATTTCAGGGAGAGATGAAGGTTTAAAAAGAAAAGAGGAGAAGGACAAGTAGAAATAAAAAAATTTAAGGACAAGAACTCAAGAAAGAATAGACTTGAAAAGTTTGAGAATGTCAGAATGGGTCTGTTCATTGATGCAAACTGATTCAGGATATCTAATAGATTTATTGATATCAAAGGTTTCATCGCAAAAATGTCAAAATTATGCCTGTCATTGATAATGCCATTGGAAAAAACTAAATTTGAGTTCATAGCATATTTTTGATGATCAGAGTTTGATCCCTTGAGACATGACCTTGTATTTTTGCCCATAATAATAATAATAATAATAATAAACGCTTTTATTGGTAGTTAATAGTTACATAAAATAGTAATTCCAATAATAATGAGTAATTTCCGTTGACAACTATCAACATATCATTCGGTGGAGTTTAACTGTATAAGACTCACCAGTCCCAATGGAATGTAAGAAGAATCCATCGATGAATATTAATTTCATGAGACAAATTTTCTCGCAGTTGGTGCAAGACGAAATCGAATCTTCCTCGACGTACAACGTGACAGCTTGCTGCGTCGCCGCACAGCTGAACTCGATCTGCCTGCCGCTGTGCTCCTTCGACGCCAACATGACCGACGTCCGTCTGCTGGCCGGCGTCTGCGCAGGCGACTTCCACAAGATCCTGCGGTGCGGCGCTGCCGGCCGCAGTCACGTGACGTGCTGCAGTCGGCGGGGCGTGCCAGCCAGCTGCCAGTCGCTCTGCAACGGTGTGATGGTCGACTCGCTGGCCATCACGGCGGCCACGTGCGTGCCTTATATTGGGAACATCGCGCAGTGTTTCGATGAAGGTGAGCGATTGGTGTAATGAGGAATACTGGGTGTTTCATAATGTATGCGCAGGATTTTAGGATATGATAATTCGTCCTAAAATATGGATAAAAAGGTTCATTGACTTACCTCCTAAAAGGGTGTTGATTCTTTTTCTGCGAATATCTCAGGAACCTTTTGAAAGAGAAAATACACTGGGAAAACTCGGCCAAGTAAATCGTTTACTAAAAAAAATTCGATTGTGACGGGTACATTTTCACCTACTGTAGGAATATGAGATACCAACCGTAGGAAAAAACGTTTTTCTGAAAGTTTGTTTTTGCAGTAATCGATCAGGACACTTATTGATAGTCATCAGTATTTATGTTCGAAAGTTATAAGTATTCAATAAATTGTGGTAGCTATACAAATACCTACTATCATTGAATTATGTTAGGGCATTTTCGGTGTTATTCGGGTGCCGAATCAGTCGATAGCACGAATCGATCGCGGCCGTAGCCGTAGCGTCATTGAGTATCATCGAGTTGAGGTGTTCTGACGTGTGAAATAGCGGCTCATGGACCATGGTTGCATCAATTAATTAATTCTCGTTGTTGATGGTTGGTTGATGAAGTTTTGAAAGTATATATACCTACCTCATTGTTTCCACAGATAATCATTCGATTGGACGCAGTTTAGCAGGAAGAGATCGATCGACAATCCCAATATAGATTCAAATTACTTTTCGAATTATTCAGTAAAGGTATATGCCCTTCATGCCTTACATATTATTTCGAATGAGATATTTGTTGGTAAATTTCTATAAATTTTGAAGTAAGTTCAAGAAATAACATATATTACTAATCACTACATTGGAATTGCTGGTTGGTTTCTTTACACGAACATTCCTCAAAAGTAAAAAAAAATTTAAATGGATCATGGATGACGAGTAAATGAATCGCACTTGGGGTTATTCTTCAGTTCAATTATGGCAATTTACGTGTATTATAATACTGATAGAAAAACAGTTCACTTGCTATAAGTGAGTTAGATGATACTCAGCAAGTGATGTGTTCAATAATGAGTATCGATCTATTATATAATGAAACAGAACAATAGTGGTAAGTGTTCATTTTCAAGAACACAAATGTTCTTGGGGTTATCAACTTGTTTCCTCGTCCCATATAGTTTTCAAGTTTTCACTAGCCTTTATTAAGTATTCACTTATGGTTAGTGACTTTTTTGTCCGTGTAGTCTATCCAATTAAAATATCAAACATAGTTTGAAATGAATGTCTGGTGGTCCATGCAACGATTCACACTGTGAATGCATCAGATCGCAAATGTTTCTTTCTTCCTAAGACGTGACAAATTCACATCGAAACCGAGTAGAGACCCTGAGATCTCCACTCGAAGCGTTACCTGTCCCAATGCTTTTTGTCGCGTCTATTTGACCGCACTGAGCCGCGTTCCAAGAGACAGTTGTAAGTGGCGACACGATGCAGCAGAAGTAAGAAACACTCCAGAATCAAATTTTCCATGTTACAGAACTTGTAAGTGGCTGAGAGCTCGACTAAGCTGGGCTGGTGGTCGAGTGCGTTGAATTGCTGGCTTATAGTCTAGAGGTTCCGGGATCGAATCCCGGCGAGGCTATTAGAAATTTTCAACGATAACCAGCCAAGTGTAGTGCCAAGTGTAGTGCTTCGGATGACACTTAAAAAGCTAAGGTCTCAATGAGACTTCGAGGGTTGCTTTGCAACTAAGTTGGCGGTTAAAAAAATAACACACTGATCTAATAAATGAAAAAAGGAAAAACCATGAATTGGACAAACATTTTTGAATGAAAGAATAGTCTATCCAATTAAAATATCAAACATAGTTTGAAATGCAATGTTCTGCGTGGTATTCACCAGGAAAGTAGTTGTTTTCTGCTCATAGTTTACCCGACATCAATTTGAAACTGTTTGATATTTCAATTGGATAGACTATTTACTCTTTCCAAAAATTTTGTCCAATTCATAGCTTTTTCATTTTTCATCTCTGGAACCGTTTATCGCACAGAGAAAGCTTTCGAGCAAAATTGACATTTGACAAAATCACTCGACCTTCGGAACGAAAAGAAATTTATCCGATAAAAAAAAGCTCTTGTGTTTTTACTGTTGATAAAATAGTGATTTCATCAAAATCAAACTTATATGGTGAGCGCGTTCCTTTTCAATAACTTTCATGTTATAAGTTTGAATGTTTGTTCAAATAATTACCAAAAACCTTAACAACTCATTTTAATAATTGCTACTTCGAATGATATTATTTAAATGAAGTTCCTTATTATTGTTAATCATTCATAATATATTTTCATCAATTTGTCTTGCCAAAAACACACTCGCCTTTTGTTCTTTCTGAAACATTTCTGTATGAAATAACTGACATTAGACATAATTGCTAGACCTACGGTCTCGCAATATTTCCGTGTCAGTTTTTCTCGTAGAATTACAGATTGGCAACATTTTTCGTTCTCTAAGAGAAATCTTGATAAAACCTTATTAACATATTGAAATTTCATTTGGTACCTGACTATAATAGCTTGATTATTTAAAAACACTCTCATAGGTATGTGCCACAATTGAATCAGTAATCTATGAATTCAATGAGGAAGCAAGAAGAAAACAATTTTGATTGTTAATCAATATAATGATATAAACGTTATACTTATTTCTTCATAAAGTAAAGCGTATCAGATTGAAAAAAAGTGTGTGAATGTACTCGTCTTGAAGTGAAAATACTTCAAGAACATTTTAAAATAGCATGTAAATGAAAACTATAACGCTGAGTTGATCCAAACCACTCGGAGATATTGGATTAAGCATGATCGATTAGCTGGATGGAAATACAACTTCAGGCCTGTAAATGAAGTTATTCCACATAATTACCCATGAATTTAAGTGAATATATCGATTAAATTCTTTATCAAACAACCTTACCCAAATTCCTTTTCGAGAAATTCAAATGTTATCTGAAATGAAAATGCATACCAGCACCAATGCACTCAACAAAATAAAATGGACGAATGATTGAAATAAGAAGAAGTATAAATACAAAAACAATCATGAAAATGGGTTTCTTTGGTAGTAGATTTGGCATTCCATCGTATAGAATTGTCCTTTACAATTAGTATAGAGGTGGATAGCTAAAGTTATATGTCTTTGTTTCAAAATGAGTATAACAGTCGAACTTACATTTTTGTTCTAGTATACATGTCAATTATATTGTATCATATGGTATCTGAATGTTCACTTTCATCATCTGGAAAATACTATCTTGTCAGGAAATACTTGCTTCATGCCGGAATAGTGCTATTTTCTCGAAAGCAACCGGACAGTGATAGGCATGGACGATTTTCGAAAAATTACAATAATGTATCATGAGAGAAGTTACCTACCGCTTGTCTGTTTAAGCGAACAACATTTATCATAGTTATTGTTATTATTACATAAATTATTTTCCAAAATCTGTTCCCAATTGAATAATTATAATTCATGGAAATGTTCATCGTTATTGTGATAAGCTGAATTAAAAAACGACGAAGTTTCAAATATTTACCATTGGGCATTCCAAGAGACGGTGATGATCAAACAAATCAATAACCCATATGTATTTTGTCCAAACATATAGTTACGCGATATTTATTTCATTCGATATCATATTCCGAAGGTCCAGAACGAATCCCACAACATTTGAATATGAAGTGTTTATCTGTATTCAATTCAATGATATACCCTATAGAAGCATTTTGAAAATACAGAAAAAAAGTGTATAATTCAGAATATCAAACTGAATATTCTCAAGAGTAGGTGGTGAAGCGGATGAATTCACGAAAGGAGAACTAAATTGAGTAGGAGAGAATAATGACAATAATATTCGCTTATCCATTGTGATCGAAAATGAAATGAGCTTCTTGAGCACGATCTTAGAATATCAAATTTAAACGAAGGTATTTAACTACATATATAATTACATCATCATGTCAAGCTGCGCGACCTTTTCGGCTTTATGGAAGTGCTCTATCTGATCGTCGAACATAATAATAAATATTTTCAGGGATTCTTTGAAAGGATACTCCAAGAAAGAATTCTATTACCTCGTTATTCGAATTGAACTGAAAAGTTGGCAATAAGAAAATATTCATGAATAAGTTATGTTGAAAGTAGCCAATTTACTTATTACATGATATGCTTTCAATTCATGAGAGCTTTAAATTTTTTTAGCCCATTACACAATTAATATATGATTATATGAATGTATATGAGGGTCATGGGATTTTATGACTGATTATGGAACTTCAATGAAAACAGTTCTTCTGAATTTCGAACAGTTTCAAGTTAATTCCAATGTCCAAAGATTATATTTTGCAATGTCTACAGGATCACTGCATTAAAATAAGAAGCACTAAAAATTCAGTAATCATCGTATTCTCCGAAAAGAAATTGTTTCAACTCAACGTATTCAAGTTTATGGACTAGATAGGTTAAAGTCTCTGGGCCACTTTATAAAAAAACTCTAAGACTTAATATTCATCACCTAACATTTAATACTTATCACTTATGACAGATGAATCATGGAAATATCATTGATTGTGTTATAAAACCATTTAAGACTTATGATTTTACACCTAAGACTTAAGATGATGACCGACTTCCAACTTAATAAGTAGATGATAAACGATCATGAAATAGAAGATGCCCATGTTCTTGCAGCAAAGAGTGACAATCTGTTTCCCGCGATATTTGAATTTTGGGTTTAAATTTTCGATCATTTGTTAGTGTGGATATAGTCTGTAATTATTCGATTTCATTCGAGGTTTCAATTATTAATTTTTTTAATAGTGATAAAACCATGGGCATCATTTATTTTATGTAGTTTGCTCATGATTTCTGGGCTTGGTGTTTACTTGAGATGCATGAAAAAGTATGGCCGGAATTGAAAATACAAAGTTAAATATAGGAAGAGGAATACCCATTCCAACTCTATTTTTATTTTAACATGATGGATAATATGGATATTGAACAGTTTTTCATTTTGAAATCGATGTCAACAATAATACATCCAAATTCTAGCTATCTATCAGATCAGAGGGATGATCTATGCAATAAATTGCCTATGTTGGACTGACTACGATGTACACATGTCATCATAGAGGAAACCAGCGATGTACTGAAAAAATCGATTGACATGAAATTTCAAGGGAATTTTGTGAAAAATGGAATATGCCAAACTGTATTGGTGCCCTTGATGGAAAGCATATTCAAATAAAAAATCCAAAACATGCTGGAAAAGAATACTTCTCCTCTAAGAAGACTACCACGCATAGTATTGATGCTATCTGATGTGATGCATCTCATAAATTCATCTTCATTGATGTAGGCTGTCCAGGATCAAATCATGATGAGGATGTATTCCGTAATTCAATTTTCCCATTTCTACCTTCAGTTTCCAAGATATATTTGACCAATTGTTTTCCAGGCAGTTTCCCTGGCGAGTTTATTTCAGAAGAGCATCGTCCATGACAAAAACAATGATAATAGATATAGGTTAGAATTAAATATATATACCTTGCCAACATATCAAAATTATTTGTTTCGTGTCAAATATTCCTGATCTTAAGGTTTTTTATAACAGCATCAACTTATCAGGTCTTCAATCTTGAATGTTAGGTGATGAATATTAAATGTTAAAAGTTTTCATAAAGTCACCCTCACTTCTACCTATCAGTTATTCATCATTATCATCATTTCCCTCGAGCAATTTCAAAGAGGTAGACCAGTCGAGCACAGACTGGCAACCGAGCTGGCCTCCCTTTTATTTTCGAGCTCGAGATCTGCAAAACTTCTGTCTGTAATTATTTTCTAATATGTAACCATATTTCTTCTTCCAATAACCTTTCAATAGCATGCACGTTATTTCACGAATATCAGTTAAGAGACAAAGAAATACTGAAAACCCAGCTTTGATTAAAAAAACATTTGGAAGTGCTACTATAAATCAAATAATCTTCCTCAATGATTCACAGGGATTAGAAATTATAGACACATAAAAGAGATCACTTCAATGAGTCTACTCAAGAGTAAATCTCATAATATAAGTATTTGTGAGACATCGTTCAAGCCAAGGTATTGGGAGTAAAAATGGGTTGGTTCTTGAAGTTAATAGACACCTGGAAAACACACTATATAATGAGATCCACAACTTCGCCAATCCATAAAAAAATAATCCTGATACAGATTTTGAATGGTCTCGAGACTGGTAGGAATTACTCATAGTGGAATTTCCGACGAATATAGACCATATTCATTTCATTTTCATCAATTTTTTATTTTCTGACTACTATCCTTATAGTTGCTTTACCAACCCTCAGAAGTTTCAATAGGTGAACTTGTGTGGGAATATATACAGAAAAGGGAGAGTTCGTAGGTGCAGGTTTACCAACCAAGCGAACAGCTCTCCTCTGAATAGAATCTTGGATCCTCAGCGTATCCCAGATAACACAAAAACCTTTTGAGGATCTTCTGAGGCGGTCACATTAACGTTCTCAATACGTCGAGAGGCTTTCAAAGAACGTCCCTAGGACGTCCTCCTGTTACCATTTTCCACGTTAAAATAACGTCTCAGAAGATCCCCACGAGGTCTTACCTTTTTTATTCACTCCAGTTATGCCTTTTTTTACTTTTCATTATTCTCAGAATGACGTTTGAGCATATCTGGGAACTAATGAAAATGAAA
The DNA here is from genome assembly GCA_029955515.1 of Chrysomela aeneicollis. NCBI lineage: Eukaryota > Metazoa > Arthropoda > Insecta > Coleoptera > Chrysomelidae > Chrysomela > Chrysomela aeneicollis. Next base: position 2,371,721 of record JARUHQ010000018.1, on the reverse strand, counting down.
AAAAAAATCAGCGCTATCATGGTCACCCATCCAAATCCTAGCCACGGCTGTCGTCGCTTGACTTCTGTGATTTAACTCACCTCCTCATTGCAATGTCGCTATTTCGTGAACTTATAAATGATTAACTTTCAATGTGATTTGAACAACAATTATTTTCAAGGATTTTTATTACTAAAATTGGAATACTTTTTTTTTCAATAATAATGGACAAGATAGTTTTTCTTGATATATAGCTCACTTCTAAATTGGGAAATTCATATGAAGTGAACCAACCAATATCGAATAATTAAAAATTAATTCAATAATAAAGAATAACGCTTCGTCCGATTTTGATAATTTGTAACTCGATTTTAAAAAATATATATGTATATCTATCTCGTGACTTGGAAGAGATTAAATTTACATAAAAATATTTACCTTTTTCAATCATTTTTATGAGTAGAACATACTCCAGTCAATTGCTCCTAACTTCACATGAGTACCTATACATATTTAAAGACGAAAATATCATCAGAATACATCCATATAGGCCCACACGGCACACATATCCACATCCCCAGGCTGCCGCTGAAAAGACTAATGTGGGACAATTATGTCGAAAATTCTGATCCTAGTGACGTTATCAGGATGTAGAATATAGAACATCCTCCTACAGTCTTTTGGCGACTATTAGAGGACGTCCTTAGGCCCACACATATCTACATCCTCAGGCTGCCACTCGGAGGACTAATGTGCGACAATTATGTCGAAAATTCTGAGCCTTGTGACGTTCTCAGGATGTAGAATATAGAACATCCTCTAAAGTCTTTTGGCGACTATTAGGCGAATGTGTGTTATCTGGGATGTTTAGTACAGTAATCCATGCAGGTCGCATATTTGTAGATTTTAAGAAGCTGTTGAAATGTGGAATAGCTCTGAGCAAAAAACAGAAAGCTGTGGTTTTGTGAAACATAATGATGTTTTTTTTTAGAAGGAATTTTGCAGTATCCATGGTACTGTCAAGCTGGAAACAGTATAAAAGTAATACGCATTATCAACTATTACTTTAGCACGGGTTATTCATTGATTATATTCAATTATCAACTTTGATACACCTATATAACGTTATTTTGAATATTAACAGGTAGCGGTCGGCTACCAGGACCAATATCAGCCTTACACGCCGTCATAGTCGATGGACATACCATCATGCTGGAATGGAACCCACCAGAAAATTCAACGAACGTCGACGGATATATTGTGCATTACCAGAAAGTTGACAACACATCAATGCATGAGACGATACTCAAATTAGATCATGTAAGTGACAATAATCATGAGAAAATATTCCTCAGTTTTATTTCATCTACTTTAGGCCTGGCTCTGACTCAATTTCACGATACAATAAAAAGTCAAGGATAGGTCTGATTTGATGGAGTTGTACTGGGCTGGTGATCGAGTGCGTTGAATCGCTGGCTCTTGGTCTAGAGAGCTCGGGTTCAAATCCCATTTTCTTTAATATAGCAGTAGGAGAAAGGTGACCAACCGAACTTTCGCAACTAAGTTGGCGGTTAAAAACTTTGCAAACTTGTACAGTTCGGTATTCTTATCAATATTCCGGGTTTGGTGAAATGTTACCAGAAATCAGTTTTTCTAAAAATCATCGAGAATAAGACAATGCTTCAGTAATTTTTATGCACTTTTTTTTATCTGATACATAGTTCACGAGGTACAGCGGAATGGACCGAGGCATATTTTTACAATTCGCAAAATCGCTAACAAGTTCAGGTTTGCTGCAAGAAATAAGCATCATCGGGGTTGGCCAGTGAAAACAACAAAATGTACGGCACCAACAGTATTCCTGAGATTGATTTCATGCAAGTGCACGGTATTGTTTTACTTTATTATACTGTATGTTTGCGAGCAGACGGAACCGTAACCATGTAGACTACTCGGTCGGGCCTGATATGCACCCACCGTTGCAGATAATTCATTCTTGAAAATAATTTATATCGCCGGCGAATATGGCTAACCTTCTAATAACCGATACCCTCCTCACACTCTTCGGGTCCAAGATGATGCTCCTGAGGTACGTTTTCCACATTGATGCCACTGTTGGGCAATCCTATATTCAGTATCATCAGGGCCTTCGATGTAGAAATTTCTAGTTTTGTTAACGGTTTGATTGCTGAGCTATTCACACATTTGTTTTGTCAGATAGTCGGCCCTTTCGTTTCCGGACACTCTGGTATTACCGAACTTTTGGCCGTTGCCTCTGCAAATCATCAATGCATTCCAACACAGCAGCAAACTGAGTCTGTATAAAACCAGGGCATTCATCGTTGATTGGCAGTCAGTGCATATCGAGATCATCAGGCCATGATATTCTCTGTTTATATTTTTCCTGATACTCGCGTCTGGTAAGAACTTCTATTTGAAAAACTGTGTCAAAATTTCCCAATGGGTAACGTATAATTTCACTTTTGGATATTGCCCGAATAATCAAGCGCCAGCTGATTCACCCATCCCAGATCTATATATCTTATGACTCCAATGGTGGAGATCAGGAGGTACCCAAACTGCCCTTACTTCTCTCTTGTGACAATGATTGACTGCGGCCTTTTGCTGAATCTTATGACAGGTGTAGAAGTGTTCCGCGGCATCTCAAGCAGGGAAGCAGGGAACATGCCTTCACAGTCTGATTCCATAATCGAGAATGATCGTAGGTACATTTCCTCGCTCCACTATTGGTTGGAGCTTTCCAAGTCAGCGATGGCCTGAGTAGCTCATGGTCAATGAAGAGGTGTAAGATGTGCCGTCTTCATTGCACTGGTCGCTACACAGGCAGGTCTCTGTTTCGTTAACAGTGAGCCTGAATTATTTATGGCGTCAAAACGAAAGTAAATACTACTCTAAATAAGGAACCATTGATAAGGCTACTGGTGGTGCGGAAATGATATAAAATATAGCGATGTTGCGAATTGTAAAAATTTGCGTATTAGACTCCGATATAAATCGTGAAATATACGAACATCCGATTGAAAAAAAGTCACTTTATGAAAGTGGCTGGAAATTTCATCATATATAGTTTTCATACCAACTATTTCTGACTTAGGTTCCAATGTAGAGAAGATGATCTTGAAGAACCGGTTTTCGGTAATATTTGGTTTCTGAGTCATAACTCAATTTCTCGCCACAGATTAGATAACGTCTACTTTTCAAATAAGAAAATAACCATATTTCTGTTCGGAGTCTGTACGAAGAGTTCTCACACAATTAAGGAAGAAGATTTTATTACTACCATTCTATATATCCCACTATATAGTAGTCAGAATTGAATGTGGCTGCCAACTTTTCATATCGTATAATATTTTCAAACAGGCGGTTATCCAAAATGACTATATACAGATATTCACGATGGCGGTATTTGGGCAATCTATTTCTCGATCTATTGACAAATCGAATAAATATTATATTAGCTGTAAAGATTTCTCATACACCTTCCATAATATCTAACAATGTTCAATTCATTATCCACTTCAAATCATATACCGCAGCGATATATTTCCCAAAATATAGCTGTTGAGTTCAAGAACAATGGCTCAACCTGAGGAGTTAAACATAAATCTAAATGAGTGCTGCTAACTCTGTAATCATAAACATTTAGAATAGATCCAACAAATCCACCTATCTTCTTCAACAGTCCTACTGTTCAATGTTGGTTCAATCAAACCATCATAACTGATTTCTTTACCAGATTTGGTTGCTTTGGCCTATCATTCGTGGAATGTATCACAAATACTTCCTTTTATAATCAATTAATGAATCCATAGATTGATTCTTACTCATTCCGCGCTATCATAAGTTGTTTCATTTTGAATTTTTGTTTTCTAAAATGTCTTGATGGGGTCTAAGATAATTCTTCTCCATATTATAAGTACGCACATTATATTGCGTAGTATCAATAATATACATTGCGGACGTAAACAGCCCTTTCACCAATTATCTCTCTAATAGTGGATCAATATTTTCCAACAAAATTTGCGGCAGTTCTAAGAGACAATAATTACTATTTTCTAGGATTCCTGAATCGGAATATCTTTCAAACAAGGTGTATCAAGTACCTACTCGTGCAACCTTCGTGTTGCTCAATAGCAGCCTAAGTAAAAATTAACTTTGAAAATAAATATCCATTAGAAATAACACTTTCATGGATGTCAATTCATTTCAGCAAATGAACACAACCAGTACAACGGCTACTATCACTGATTTGCTAGAGAATCAGATGTATCACATTTTTGTGGTCTCTACCAATGAGCATGGCACATCGCTTCCTTCATCCATCATCGTCATCAACTTAGTCGAAAATGGTAAGTTATTTTTTTCATCTCAAGACTGCTCGTGAGGGAAACCTATATTGTTCTCGTTACATCGTGCGAGCCAGTAGAAGGATATTGGGACAGGAAATATGAATCGAAATTTTCATCAAAAGCTCGAAAAAAAACTGATTGAGAGAAAATTTTACTTTAGACAGCAGATAGCAGATTAAGATAGCAGACTAGACGGGTTCAGAATGACCACAACGCAACTCAGAAATCTGAGTATTAAATATTCAGCTTTTGGCGTCAGTTCGGTTCCAGATTTTGCTTCACTAAATAGAACGGTGAATCGCACATAAAAATCCCAAATAAAGCACGTTACAAGCACAGAGACTTGTTGTTAACGCTTCTGGCTATCTATCATTATGTGCTAAGCCTGAATGGCAGGTAATCCTCCAATCATGGTAAATATAGGATGGTAATACAGCTTTCTATTAACAAGCACTAGAACTGTAGACTTTTGCCTACTTGATTTCAAACAGTAGTAATATTTCCTAAGGTTAGCAGAGATTACACCATGCCTTGTGTTACTAAAACAGAATCTGTGCATCTGTTTTCTCTTTATTAATTTCATCTGATGTTCTAGGAAAAAAATCTGAGAAGAGTCGAGTTTTTCGCAGAAATAATTGAAGAGCAGTTTCACCATCCTATATACCTCTTGCCTCCACCCAACCCTTTATCACTTGTTTCAGATCGAAGCAAATGGGTGAACGCTGTGACATCTCCACCACATTCTCTAGCAGTCGCAAGCCATAGCGCTACCTGGGTCACAATCACTTGGCAACCCCCCGAGATTAGTCATCCATCAGAACATATCACTTACAGGTCGGTTTTTCTTGTTGATCTTTTGGATTGTTCAAGAATGCTGATATCTTTCAGCAACAGTTCAGGATTAGAATTAGTCATTTCAGAATATAATTAGTATTCAATAGTCAGCAAAATAAACTCTATAGTTGCAAGACTGGCGGTGGAGTATAACATAGGAAATAGAATGCTAGAAATATTTTCATGTGATATCAAAATCCATAGAATACCTAATTTCTCAACCAAGAAAATAATATAAGCTAATGAAGAGAAGGGATTTACGCCAGTCTCGTATACGAACTATACGGCACTGATACTAAATATAGTACCAATTCGAAGAGGGACTATAATAATTTTATTTCTGACAGTGACTTTATAAGCTTATATCGTCATAGTTACGATATCTATAATGAGGGTCATAACTCCCTTGGGATTTTAAGGTTCAAAAACTCCCTCTTACCTTTTACATGTGAAAATGATACAAGAAATGCTTATAAACGTTTATATGTAATGAAAACTAAAACATATTTTCCTTATTCACGTCATTACAAATAATAAATGTACACAATTTTCAAATGTTCCCTGAAAATTACATCCGCTGCTGGGAACAATTTCTTCTTTTTTATGGGTGGTGCTGTTGCTGTTCACTACAGTCGAGGTGCCTGCCTCTTCTGATAGCAAAGTAGACAGCATACGCGCCGTTTTATTTCTCAATTCAATACTGTCCTCCAGATACCCCTCTGCCACCGTGGAACTTCTCCAACCTCCGTGTCTTTTTAAGTCTGTCGTAGTTGCTCCTGCATTGGCTAGGGCAGTAGCAGAAGTGCGACGAAGGCAATGTCCCGTATAGGTTAGTGGGTTTGGCAATCCTAAATACATTGCGATTTTGCTGGGAATTTTGCCAAACATATTCTTTCCAATTGGCTGAGTTGTACATTTATTTTGTCGGAAGCTCAAAAAAAATCGTTTTGTACCTTCAGGACGCAAGGACATATAAAGTCTCAATAAAGGCAAAGCAGAGAACTCTTTTTCATCCACAACTGTAAATTTCTTCGATACACCAGTTTTACTTTCCGGTACGTTCACTACCATAACAGTATCCCGGTCCTCTATATCTGCTATACTCATATTTAGAAGTTCCTGAGTTCTGCATCCTCCAAAATAACCCATAATTAGAACAACCTATAAAAAATAAAACGAAATAAACAAACGAAAAAGAAAATTATGAGAAAAAAAATTACCTTATGCAATAAATGAATTTCATTAGGGGCGTCCTTTAGAAATTTGATGACATCTTTAGGAGATAAGACAGCAGACTTTTTCGGCTTATACCCCTTACTTTTCCGTTTCAAAAAAGCCTCTAGTTCGTTGAACTTGGTGATATCTCTTTTCTCATATATGGTCACCATCGATTTGAGCATTGATCATTTAGTCCATAACGAATTTGGGCTAAACGTTTCTGACTGCAACGAATAAATACAATTGTTACCAAATCTACCAGAAAATACTGAAAATACTTTAACAGTTCTTGAAAATATGCCAGAAAGACAGTTTTGTTGGCATCTTTTGACATAACATTTCTCTGTGTCAGCCACTTCAGATATAAGTTGTATTCTTTATGATATAGGGCTTCACTTTTCGATGGAAGTAATGATTGTCTTGCTTTTTCCGCTTTTTTTATAATATCCTCCATTATATCAGAAAAAGATCGTCGATTTGTGGTAAAAAATAAACACGTTTTTAACGGAAAAACATTGATTGATAAAGAAAGTTTGCTTATAAACATGTAACATAGCGACAACCTAGCAACAACCAACAATGCTACAATCAACGCTACCTAATTCAAATATACCAGAAAGGTTATGAATTTAAACATTTATTGCGTTCTGAATATGGACATATTGTTATGGAAATCGGTCAAAAATAAAATTATCTATGTACCACGGGAATTATAGAGCCTTAATAACCTCTGGCAATTGCTGTCCCTCGGGACGCAAACTTTGCCATCGGTAATTAAGGCCCTCATAATTCCCTTAATACATAAATAACTATTATTCTTATTTTCTATACAAATTTCGATTCAGATCTCGGTATTCCGAGATATTAGTAGGAATTAGTATCGAAAATAAAAATAAAATTACTCTACGCTTATTTCGTAAAATAGCGGAGGAAAAAATATATAGCGCAGGACAAAATAGCGCATGATAGAGCGTAGGGACATAGTAGTGTAGAACGAAATATTGTAGAGATTAGACTAGCGCGATTTGATATAAACCTTCAGAATATTTCTAGATAACGCTCTATAATGATTAATGCGTCTCGAGCAGTTCTGATCAGTGAGTTGATGTGATTGCCATCTACGGCACTGTCAACAACATAAATTAAAATGCAAAGATCTCCTTTTCCAATAAGGAAGGTTACTTTAGGTTCTGATATCTTTCAATTGAAAATCTCCTTCTCCAAGGAGGTTACCGATACAGAAAAGACAGAGCCATCTTGAAATCCATATCATCCTGGTGTAAGGGTCGCTTGGTTCATAGTGAAGACATTGAATCTGTGAAATCTCCTCATAAATATGGTCTAAATCCCGCTATGATGGAGGTATTAGATTCAGTGAAGAATAAAATATAGAATCTAGCTAGTAAAGCGACACCTCCAAAGTCTCCAGTCAATAATATTGCAACTAGAGAAAGTGTTCATGTCCAGACCAAACCAAAAATCTTGATAAATTCAAAACAGGGAATGGAGAACCGTTTTCCTTGTGGGTCTCTCGAAATGAAACGAAATATAGAAGTTGATCATCAATTTGCAATAGAAATCATAATCGAAAATTTTGAACGACACTTGAGTCCGATCGTAGACAACTGGAAAGAAACTATGTTGAAAAAAAATATATATATTGAACCAAGGTTCGAGTTTTGTGGTTATAGTTCGATTATATTTCGATCCTATTGAAAATAAGTATGTGGGGGCTTTCGGGGTCGCAGATAGGAATTTTCAGTCGGAATTCATTGAATTGGAATTGCGGCTTCAGGATGGTAGGTTTTGTTATTATGAGCGAATTCAATTCAGAATCGGAAAAATATTCAAATACAAAAACGTTTATCCAAATGCGCTTAAAAGGAAGAAATAACTCCTTCCATTCTTTAATCTTGGTTATTCTGTGGGTAACAGATTAAAAAACTACATAGTGAAAAAAAATTACACCAGTTGAAACCGTTCTCTGAGGTCCTGATTGGTTTAGTGTCAGTAACATTCGGCATTTTATTCACCACTGTAGATGTTATATGTGACTTTTCCCATGAGTGTTTTTAATAATCAAACCCAGTTATGAGTTACACTAGTGTAAGTGCTGAATTTAGCATAATGATCACTTTGGTGGTGTTGCTTATGCATTTCCGAAAGTGCTGGTGTTTTCAGGATGCAATACTCAACGAATGATATTTGACAAAAAATAATATGATTTTTACAGCGCCTTTCCATCGTGATATGACACGGTGTAACTTAGTGTTAATTTTACATAATACGACGTGTTTTTTATGCGTTAACGTAAATGATACCACTATTGAGGATAAAACGTCTCAACCATTTAGTGTTTCTTATGATATTATGTTTCAGAATCGTTCTATACTTCACCACATCTGTGTCATTTTTCACTACTTAGATCGGAATTAACACCAGTTCACACTCAATTGTGAAATGTATAATAAAAAGGACATGACTTTGATATTCAGGTGTTGTATTCGTCGGAGTTCACTCTAAAATCCATTTGATTGAAATTACACCCTAGTTTTTTTACTGTGTAGCCGCAGTTACAGAAAATATAGGTAATCTTGTGCAGTAATCTTTTGAATCATCAGTTACTCACAAAATAACCCCTATTGATCGAATAATTAAAATAATTCATTTCACGTTTATTTTATTTTTAAAACTTTCACATACTCCCCCACTGCTGGAGTATCTGACGGTCAAATATTTTATGTATCATAGAAAAACATTTTCTATGAATTCGTGTACTACAATCAAGGGCGTCGCTAGGTTTTTTTTCTGGGAGGGGTAATCGAAAATTACACAGACGATATTTCATATAAAATATTATTATATAGGTAATGACTGGGGGGGATAGATAAAAACCAAGATAAAAACATATGTGTTCTGAAACAAAGCATGAAAATCATAAATAAAACTAAAACTGATTACACGGCCATAGAAAATGAGGTCATAAAATAAGTTCTAATTTCCTTTTTCTGGGAAGCAAATCTATTCAGCACTGCGTCGTAATCTATTTCAGCTAAGACTACCAGCTTTTCTTGACTAATGGTCAATCTTAAGTAGGTTTTAGGCGTTTCAATGAATAAAATGAACGTTCAGCAGATGCTACACTTATACCGGCATGACCGATGTTAAATGTAACAATACATGGATGTTTGGAAAAATGTATTAACCACACATTTTCAATACATTCACCGCACTTTCTTGAATTTGCCCTTCGGTTTTTCTTCGATTTTCTACCCACAGCTCAATTTCTAGCTGCAATATCTCTAAGAAAGGCTGTAAATAATGGCTCAAATTTTCATAATTGTTTTTAATTTCGGTTCGATTTCTCTTGAGTATGCATGTGAGAAGGTTAACAGGCCATTGATTTCCATGGCAGAGGAAAAAATTGAACCAAATCGAAAATTGCGATCATGTAATACATTATCGAGCGATGGGATGAATATGCTGATTCTGTAATATTTCTCAGGATCTTTGGCAACAAAATTCGCCCTATTCATTTGTCTTGCATTGACTCTAGGAAGGTGTATCGAAATGTCCAATTTTTCGTGGAGATCTTTCACTTTCTCGAAAATTGAATGGAAGAAAATATCGATATTATCCCTTTTACTCTTTAATACCGAAATTATGTCAACACATTTTTGTGGAACACTTCTTTCGACCGTTTTTTTCTGCAGAATTCTGCTCAAGTTTTCTGTTGAGCTCAGAAAATGAGCCAAACAAAACAGATTTGTTATATGAATTTTGTAACATTTACAGAAGTGGTTGGAAATTATTGATGGATGTAAAAATGAATAAAATATTGAAAAGAAGAAAAATGTGGAAGAAATTTATGTGTATCTATATATTCCAATTTCTGTAGGTCAGTATTTTTCTGGGGGGGGGTAATTACCCCCATTACCCCTCCCGTAGCGACGCACTTGACTACAATAGACAGACAATATTTTATGCCACATCAGGAGGTTTGTCATTAACTAAAGTTGAGGGACTGCCTCTCCTCAATGCAGTCTTGGCAAAAATCAATCACCGCATATGACATCATAAATATAGTGAAATACCGATCTAACCATATAATCAAGGCCATAATCCAACAAATTAATTGAGACGCTTTCAGACTCTTCCACAAGACCGCATCTGAAGACGATTTCCAAGTGAAGAACACCACCCTCATATCGTACATGATCCAAAATCTCAGTCCGAACACCCAGTACATTGTCTACATCGAAGCTGTCACAAATTCAGGGGTTAGCATGCCGTCTGAGACTCTCATAGCCTGGACTGACCCGGCGTATCCAGCTTTCGTCGAGGTGAGATATATTTTTGTATATATACAAGCACATTCTGTAACTGTCAAACTGTTTGGATCAAAAGTGACATTTCGTTTGACAAGCGAAGTTTGATTTGAATGAAACATGTTATTTTTTCTGCAATCAAATGTACCTAGCAAACACAGTTACATCACAAAGATATCGCAGCGATGTAACAATGTGACCTGCGATATCGCATTCTATGTCGCACAGACGTCGCTGCGATATTGCAGGGATATTATTTTGTCACACTCAAGTTTTCTCCATGCGATGTCGCTGCGATATATTATTATGATGGAATAGCGATGTGTTTTTGCGATGAAACTGCGATGTGTTTTTGGGATGAAACTGCGATGTGATTCGATTTTGACAGCAGGGATGTGTGAACTTATGACATCGCAGGGATGTAAATATATGATATCACAAAGATGTTAATATATGACATCACAGCGATGTGCATATGTAATGCAGAGGTAAGGTGATATATAGGGAAAAATGTCAGTGCATTTAAAAAAACAACATATATTATAAACATTTATTTCCAACAATGAATAAATATCAACAAAAAAACAAAATTATTATTCCATTCCAATAAATAAAAGGAAATTCTCTTTAGCAAAAAATATAGCTATAACCTAACCTAGGTAATTATTATTTCTGAACATTCTTTGTTTTGAATGAATATTATTGTTTTCTTCGGAGAAGGCTGACGGAATGGAAATATTAGCTTTAGTTGAATTTCTCGCATCAATATTCAATCTGCAGAAACACATTCTGAGAAAGTTTCCATCAGCTCCCATACGTCTTCCGATGCGATGAATCCGTAAATGATCATCTCTCTCCACCTATGGCGACATCATAATCTGCTGATTCAAATACAATAAATTGATAGTTTGGACTACCATAATCTATAATGTTCCAAAACCATCAGATGTCGTCTTTTGAGTATGAAGAAGGGCTATGGCATGCTTTCAAGTGAAAACTTATTCTCACCATAACTTAAACAAAACCTATGCTCACGTTTCGTGTACCCCCACAGAGCTGTCATAACTTTTTTGATTGTACAAGAACTTGAAGAATAGCACAAAGACCACAACTTGAGTGAACTGGTAAAACTGATTCAATCAATGGTTGTTCAACTGATTGGATTGAAACTCTGGACTCTGGAGTGGTTGAGAAAGTTGTAACTGGTGATGAATTGATGATGAATCATCATTGTCAACTGTCTAGTGCAGGTGTCCACAGACCACGGAAAATATATTTGCGCGCGGGAAATTCAAAAAGTGGCTATTAATGTAACGAGCTTATGCGATTCATAATATTAGTGGAGGACATTGCTTTGTAACGAGGCAATGTCGGAGATGGTTTTAACTCGCTATAAATAAATATTCTATATTTGGTATCTAATAATGTATTATGCTTGCATTTAACGTATTATGCTTTCGTAAATTATGGTAACTATAATGTATTATGAGTAACTAAGGTCTTGGTACGTTTATGATGTTGATAATTATCAATGGAGATTTCATATAATAGTGTCTAAATCTTCAATGATACGATAAATTATAATAAATTGTACCAAAAGACGGAACATTCGGTTTTTGTGTAATACAAATACAATACAATAAACAACTGCACAATTTGTGCTATATATAAGTAGTGTATATTGGCCGGTATTGGATCCTCCCAATTACGGGTACTTGCTTTTCAATTGCGCAATAATTGTAATCGCTTATTGTGCAGTAATTGGGAAGATCCAGTACCAACCAATGGGTTATTTCAACAGTAATTACCTTGTGAATAATGATTTCTCTAAGGAACGACTGTGGTTTGATGCTCCGAAAGTATATCCTGGTGTTTGTAATTGTAGCAATTTACACAAACTATAGGAATTACATCGAATTATTGCCGTATTATACCATAACTAAGTTGAACAACACTTCTTGCCACGTCGAGTCGCCATACTCGACTGGTGCGAATATGAACAGTCACATTGATTGCCAGCTATGCTGTGTACGGATGTAGTGGGGAGTTCCAAGCCCCCCTCCTCTTTCCGAGAATATAAATTCGGACGCATAGCTACTCGATGCATTATTTCTAAAACTTCAGTTGTGAATATATGAACTGTTACGAAGCCATGTTCGCGTGCAGTAGTTGTGATAAAAAGTTTTCTCGCATCGATAATTTGCGTCGACATGAAAGAACATCGTGCCCAAATACTGCCGGTGTTTCAACACATCCTCCAAAGAAGCTTAAGATAAATCCACCATCGTCAACATCGTTGGAAGAGTTATGCCATTGCTGTAACATAATGGTGCCCAAAGGTGATATGAGCTCTCATAGAAGAACGTTAAAACATAGAACGAGCTCATGTGTCGAGTTATCGAGCGGCGTGAAAGTAATCCATAGCGCCTTCAAGTGCAGAATCATCAGCTATAGAGTTAATTCCGACAATGAAACTCTGGATTATAAATTATTCTTCAGCAACATATCACAGAAAGTTATTGCGTTACTCGAAAATGTTTTGGGCATGCATGTAACTTTCAAAGCCAATATGGAGGTATTTGGCCGCTATATCCATCAAACTCGAGATATTGTAGAAATAAAATCATTCAATACTCCGAATCAGATTATAGCCCGCTCAAGTAATTTGGGACATATGATGAATATCTTCAAAGATGTCATGATAAGTCAAACTACTGAGTTTGAAGAGCGAGATTCTGGTGAGTTTATTTTTAAATTATTATAATGGTCTCGAATAATGAATTTGATCGTTTTGTAGGTTGGGCTTTGGAAAAAATATTATTCTTGGAAGTTAACGTCAACAGGTATAGCCCATTGAAAGGGTGTTCCTATATAAAGCTGCCGAAGTTCATCGAGAATAAGAAGGCAGTCATCAATGTGGTAAATCAAGACTTATGTTGTTTCGCTTGGGCAGTCACGTCTGCTTTATATCCCGCAGCTAGCAATGTTCAAAGAGTGTCGTCATATCCACATTTTGCGACAGTGCTCAACCTGGCAGGTATAAGTTTTCCAATGAGTTTGCGAGATATACCTATGTTTGAGATTATGAATGATTGTTCTATCAATGTCTACGGTCTCGAGAAATTTTATGAGTCGGATAAATTGAAATATGAGATTGTCGGTCCTCTTCATTATTCACGTAATAGGCTTGGTAATCATGTAAATTTATTGTTCTTGACCGACGATAAAGGAAATAATCATTATTGTTGGATAAAAGATTTATCCAGATTAGTTTCGAGTCAGATTTCATCACATGAACACAAGTATTACTTTTGCGATGGTTGTTTGTTGTACTTTGAGAATGAGATATCTTTATTGAGGCATAGATCGCATGATTGTAATCACGTTTACAGCGTTTTACCTACAACAAATTTGAAACTCGATAAATTCGGTAAGACTGAGCCAGAAAATATTTTAAAATTTGAGAATTTTGAGAAGCAATTGCAGGTTCCATTCATAGTATATGCGGATTTTGAATCGATTCTGAAACCTATGGATTCGTGTCAAATGGATCCAGATGCTTCATTTACTCATAAGACATATAAACATGAACCCTATTCTTTTGCGTATTTGATTAAATGCTCTTTTGATGATTCATTAACAAAGTTCGTGACATATAGAGGAAAAAATGCTGCGGAATTATTTGTTTCTAAGATTGAAGATGATTTGACTAAAGTTTATAATGAACACTTGAAACGCATTGTACCGATGCATAAATTGACTAGGGCGGAACAGTTTGAATTCGATAATGCATCTGCTTGCGGTATTTGTGAAGTTCCATTTGTGGATGGTGATATCAAAGTTAGAGATCATTGCCATTTAACTGGAAAAAAAAGATATGGTGCCGCACATTCGATTTGTAACCTTAATTTCAAGATTCCATATTTTATTCCTATCGTTTTCCATAATTTGAGTGGGTATGATTGTCATCTTTTCATCAAAGAACTTTTCGATAAGGGAGATAAAGTCGAAGTAATTCCTCAAACGAAAGAAAAATATGTATCATTCACAAGGCATTTACATGTCGATAATTATATCGATAGAGATGGGCAATTGAAGAATATATTTTTAAAATTGAGGTTCATAGATAGCTTCAGATTTATGGCTGATTCATTGCAGAATTTGGGTGAGAGTTTGAAAGATGATCAGTTCCCAGTAACAAGAAAATATTTTCCAGATGATGAAAAATTCAATTTGATGAGGAAAAAAGGTGTATTTCCATATAGTTTTGTTAATAATTTGGATAGATTAGATAACGAAGATTTGCCATCGCAAATGGAATTTTATGATAGTTTGAATGAGCGTCATATATCTGATGAAGAATATGGTAGAGCAAAGTTAGTGTGGAATTCATTCAACTGCTGCACCTTGGGCGATTATTCTGATATTTATCTGAAGTCGGATGTACTTCTTCTGTGTGACGTTTTCGAGAATTTCCGCAATATTTCTTTGGATAAATATAAGTTGGATCCCGCGCATTATTACACTTCTCCTGGTCTTTCCTGGGATGCTATGTTACGATATACTAAAGTGAAGTTGGAATTGTTGACTGACATAGACATGTTGAATTTTTTCAAAAAAGGAATTCGTGGTGGCATTAGTCAATGTAGTGAACGAAAGCATATTGCAAATAACATTTTATTACCAAACTTCGACCGACAAGCACCATCCTCATTCATTATGTATTTGGATGCAACGAATCTTTACGGACATAGTATGAGCCAAACACTACCAACTGATGGTTTTGAATGGTTGTCTCCCACCGAAATAGGGAAATTCGACGTCATGAGTACCTCAAGTAATGATGCAGTGGGATATGTGCTAGAAGTCGATATACATTACCCAGAGAGCTTGCATGATCTCCACTCAGACCTTCCATATCTGGTAGAGTCGATCATTCCACCAGAATCGAAATCCAAAATACCAAAGCTGATACCAAATTTGAATAATAAGAAGAAATACATCGTTCATTATGTGAATTTGAAGCAAGCAATTGAGAACGGCTTAATTTTGGTGGAAATTCATAGAATACTGAAGTTCAATCAGTCTCCGTGGCTCAAGAAATACATAGATCTAAATACCGAAATGAGAAATAAGGCAACTAGTAAATTTGAGAATAGACATTATAAGGGTATGGTAAATTCGGTGTATGGTAAAACGATGGAGAATGTAGATAAGAGGTGTGATATAAAACTTTTGACTCATTGGGAAAATATTCGCAGAACCTTAGGTGCCAGCGCTTATATAGCGCGACCAAATTTCAAAACTGTTTCGAGATTCAACGAAAATTTCGTAGCAATTCATATGGGTAAAGTAAAAATCAATTATGACAAACCGATGTATTTGGGATTCTGCATTTTGGAATTATCCAAAACTGTGATATACGATTTCTTCTATGGTTGTATAAAGAAGGAGTTCGGGCGAAATGCGTCCTTATTATACACAGATACCGATTCTCTCATTCTCAAAGTAGAAACAGAAAATTTTTATGATTTCATGAAAAATAATCCAGATAGTTTCGATACTTCCAATTACAAGGAGGGTAATTGTCTTGGAATATCCATAGGAAAGTCAGTTCTTGGAAGAATGAAAGATGAATTTCCTAGCGATCCTATTATGAAATTTTACGGGACTGGGGCGAAAGCGTATTACGTACAATCGTTGAAAAATGAAGTGAAGAAAGCAAAGGGTATAAAAAAATCTGTGATCGAGAAACAAATTCATTCGGAGGACTATAGAAAAATCGTTGAGAGGGGTGGCCTCATTTTTAGAAAAATGAATACTTTTGTTAGTGAACTGCATGATATTTATACCATATTGAGAAACAAAATTGCCCTATCTTCACACGATGATAAGAGATTTGTAATACCTAATACAACTAAGACTCTGCCGTGGGGTCATAAGGAAATTATTCAGCATAAGGTAGAACACGAATTACATAACAATCATTATGGAAATGGAAATCTCGATGATTTGATAAAAGGTCTTGAGGGAGAAATGTAGAATATTCCTTCTGTACATAGTTGTATATTGTTATTATGCATCATAAAATACATATGAAATAAAATATTTCGTCACTATAGTGTATCTTGATTTTCCCTCGAATGTTTGTCACAAAATTCTTGAAATATGACTTTATGTGAAACTGTACCCTATGCGTCTGCTGTTGGAATGTGGATATAGAAATGGCATGGCATTCTTTGAGAATAACATCGGAATGTTGTGTATAACAGAACGAATGGGTCTTTTGCCAGCGAGCAGGTAGAAAGATGCTCGCATCTCTCACCCAACAGATGGTTGTGAAAGCGTGTTATATAGCCGCAATGTTTGAAGTGTGAGAGAGACAACAGTAGACGTATGCGCGGTCAGCGTTCGATTGAGGAGTGGGAGAGTGAAGCTTCCTCACCACTTCAGCGAGGAACAGCGATTCAGTCTTGACTATTTCTTAGTTCAAGCTACCACGCTCTCTGAGTCTTGAAGTATTTCTTTATTCAAAGTGCTACCACCAAAAAAAACAAAAATGGCAACCTATTACGACTTGATTAGTGAGTTGGGGATTGAGTTCGAATCGGATATCGGATTCGACACGGTCCCGATACCGACAGCTATGGATACGGCTGTTTCCCCGAATCCTGCTATATCGATGCCAGATATAGCAGCTATAACTGAAGTGGAGGCGAGTCCGGAGGAGAAGGAACTTCTTGAGGCCAAGGAGTTTCTATCAACACCGACGGTGATATCGCCGATGTCAGTTACTCGAACAGCTCTCGGAGTAGGGCTGAAGAAAACAAGGAAGCCGTCCAGTAGAGGGAAGCGAGCTGATAAACAGCCGTCAGTTACGGTTGTTTCGGACGTCACTGTCCGGCGGCCATTTACTGTCACACCGATGCCTGAGCAGTCGACTGGTTTCAAAAAATCCTCCGAATTGAAGAGGAAACCGAAAGGGAGGGAGCCGGCTTACACACCGTATAGTCGGCGCAAAACGGGCGTTTCTATAACGCCGTGGATGGTGCCCATCGCCTCGACATCGACTGCCGTTCCAGCACCGACCCCATCAGCTCCAATACCGGCCCGATCAGCTCCAACGCCAACGCCAACCCGAGCAGCCCCAACGCCAACCCGAGTAGCCCCAACACCTGCCCCAAGAAAATACGTCGCGCCAGATATCGACGAAGATATCCCTCTCACACAGGAGAGGAATGTCTTCGTAGCGTTTGATGATTATGATAAGAAGTTGGCAGCTGCAATTCTCCGGTTGAAAAAAGCCAAAGTGGAAGCCAAGAGGTTAGTCGAGAAACAGAGGCTGGTGAGGAAGGAAGAAGAGAAAGAAGAACAACAGCAGCGCGAATGGCGATCCCGCATTTCGGCTCGCATGGATGAGCTAGCCAAGGAAATGGAGGCTCTGAAGCGGGAGAAAGCATCCAAGATTCTCGAACAGGAAGAGCGGTCCAGAAAAAATAAAGAGAACGTGGAGGCATGTAAGACAGCACTCAGCGAATCGGACCAGGAGCTGAAAGAGAGCCGGTTGGAGGTAGAGAAATATAAAAAAATTTTTCAAAAATTTTCAGATAGTTGTCAGGCAAGGCTGAAGAATGTGAGTAGTGGGGACGAGTTTGAATAAACTGTATATTGAAGATTTCAACCCTCTGTGTATGATTCCCCTTCCCCACAAA
The DNA here is from genome assembly GCA_029955515.1 of Chrysomela aeneicollis. Taxonomy (NCBI): domain Eukaryota; kingdom Metazoa; phylum Arthropoda; class Insecta; order Coleoptera; family Chrysomelidae; genus Chrysomela; species Chrysomela aeneicollis. The sequence continues at coordinate 2,353,280 of JARUHQ010000018.1, read as the reverse complement.
AAAAAATAAAAAAAAAAATACAAAAAAATTAAAAAAACACAAAAAATACAAAAAAATACAAAAAATTACAAAAAAATACAAAAAAAACACAAAAATTTGACGCCGGTCCACCAAGGGTAGGTTAGGTTGGGTAGAGGTGGATATATCGTGGATATATCGGTGGATATGTGGCATGATTTTTTTTTTTTGCCGAAGGCAAAAAAAAAAATCGCTATCCGGGTAGGGGGTGGGGTGGGGGAAAAAATAGGCGCCAAAAATACTGATAAGTATTTTTGGTGCCTAGAATCAACTGCGCAGACCTAAGTCAAACGGTTCTCGAGATCGACCAAAATGAGCATTCTGAGTTTGTCTTGAGGAAAACTTATGCGCAGTACATTGGGTTACCATCAGGGCTCAAATCATACGTTTGAATCCCATTAACAAGTTAATGAGATTGAAAAGTTGTGCGCAGGCGTGGGCCTTACCGTTTTCAAAATCGACCATTTCAGGGTGTTTTGGAATGCGCAGTGAAAAAAGTTATGCGCAGTATGGAAAATTGTGTACTGTTTCGAGTACCTTGAACATATTTTCCATCAAACTTGTGATAAGTTTATTCCTTCGATAGTTAGCGTGTGCGCAGTACTTTATTTATGATTTTTTGGATGCGCAGTTGATTGATTAATCATCCACAAATAATTACCCATCTGAAGGATCAACAGAGCAAATATGTATTGGTTATGTATAAGGATATGGCGCATGCGCACATTCTGATATGTAGCATTTTTATGTGCGCTTTGTTATCTTCTACATTGAATAATGAAGTCATGAATTCGACATTGTTTATTATTTTTCCTTACAATGTACAATAAAATCACGTGTAGATAGAGACCTACTAATTCATTTGGGAAGTTATAAATCGCATCATGCCTTCTAATTTCGATATTCTATTAACGCATTCCATCATCTTGGCATCGTAGCTCGATATCGCTTCATCTATTCTTTTAGATGTGAGATTCACCGCCACAATTGAATCATTTAGTTCTGGTGACATCGTGAGAACCTTCGGATAATCTTTGACGTGCTTCTCCATCTCTTTGAGCGCCTCTAGCATTTCAGACTTTTGTAGATTGTGGAAATCCAATGTTATAATATCCCCACCACTTTTAGGATAACTCACATTCACTAGTCGCTTACCCTGTAAATCATAATTTCCGAAACTATCAAGTTTGAATCCAATTCCTGGACGCCCATGTGGAAAACTAATCGATTTCCTCTTTTTGCGACCAAATTTATCTATAGTGCTATACATCTTACATCTACAGCTGCTCGAGGTATACTAGCTAGGTATAAATAATATATCGGACTATATCAACAATTTTATTTTTCTAATATTAACATTAAATTATAATAATCAATCGATGACAAGATCACCATCGACGATGCTGGCTCTCAATGGAGGGGCGTTATTGCATATAATGCACACTTCCACCAACTTCGTCAAATACAGGCGATCACTACAAACCGCACAGCGCTGTGTCACTGGAATTCCATCGAAATTCGCCGTGTAGTGCGCATCAACGTGGGTGTACGATCCTCCCAGAGACCTGTGAGTATATAAGGTGAAGCAATTGAAGCACAAATGCTTATCACCAGCGGTTGTTTCAACCACCACGAAGCTCATAGAGATACAGTAGAGCTGATTCGGGCGATTTCTTATGACTTCCACATTGAAGAGACGACGCATGGCTAGCAGTTCGTCTTCTACAATGGGAACGTCATCTCCCAATCCTTCATCTTCATCTTCTTCGATTTCAATCACTGCTCCTTCTTCTTCCACCCCTTCATCCTCTATGATCTGAAATAAGAAATAAGTATATGATTATATCTGATGAACAATAATTTTGGCAGACTACTTACAGCTATATTATTTAAGTCCATTTGAGCAATTTCTCCCATATTATTGAAGATTCCTTCCATTGTGACTATGATGTTCACTCTTCTAAATTTGTGTTGTGAATGATGACACACATACAACCCTCCTCTCCTTTTATATATTTCTGGAGATGAGGAGGAGTGTGACGTTATGAGCCAAAATTTCAGTAGTTATAAATAGAGGAGGTGAGTGTGCTCCGAGTGTTAGTATCAATTCCGCATGGTTGGCGAACAGAATACATAGTCAAAGATGCCATTTCCAAAATCGTGGGATTCCAAACCGAAAGTGATGACTTTTCCAGTGAGAATTGATGACACAATCATGTGCTACAACTGCAATAGTGCATACAACACAAAAGAGATTAATCCATGTACTGGATTATGTCCGATATGTATACATGAGAATCGGCCGCCTCGAGAAATACTACGACCAACTATGGGAGATGATTGTGGGGCTAAATGTTCCAAATTTGACTTGAAGAAATTGAAAACTTCGAATTTCGGAATTTGTAGGAATGTATGCAAGAATTGTATGAAATATGATTGCCCATTGAAGCAGCGTTGTATATCGTGCAATACTTATAGAAATGATTGTTTCAATGGAATGTGTAGTTCATGCACTTCTGATTTATTTCTATGTGAGAATGTGGGACATTTCTTCTTGAACGCTCAACACCACTTCAGAACATGTTGGTGCCTGAATTTCGAAAAACAAACTCTGAGGAAGAATTCTGGAGTTGTTGTGCGGAACCCATATACGACAAGAAGTATAGTTGATCCATTCGGAGCTGGAGAACAATCCAGCGCTTCCAGTAGCGCTCATGAATAAGCTTGCTAACAAATTGTTAAAATAAATAAAACATATTAGTATAACATGTTTTATTATTCATTGAGGCAATACATTAAACAACATCTGATGCATTGATCCAGGAGTTATGTTTATTCGAGAATCCCAACCATTTGACGAATCGTCTTCCTTCTTTTCGTTTTAAAATCTTCTCAACCAAGTATATATTTGGATTTCTTGTTTTCAGTAGTTCCTTTTCATAAAAACATCCTTTGATCGGATTTTTTTCCATATCTTCGAGCAAGTAGGTTGTGGGGTCAGTTCTCTTCACTTCAGAAATTTTGAAAAGTTCTGTTGAGAAATTCGCTGCGAATCCCTTTTCAAAAACACCTTTGTACTTGCTTATTCGCACGATTTCACCTTCTCGGAATTTTGGTTTCGGAGCCGTTTTCGGATTACTATAAGCTTTCAAGAACGTTGTTGGAGAAACATCTACAGGCCTCATTCCAATTGTGCGATGTTTTTTATGATTATATCTATGGATTTGTTGGGGTAATATTTCTAACCACTTGTATTTACCTAGAGCTGTGAATTCTTTGTATATCCAATTCTTCAATGTTCTGATGACTCGCTCAACTATTGCAGCTTTTTTCGTACTATATGTGGAATAGTGATTCATTTTATATTTGATCATCAATTCATTGAACCATCGATTATAAAATTCTTTGCCAGCGTCGCTTTGAATATGCTTTGGTGAGTATTGTACACCTTCCAATATTCTCCTCATTGCTTCAGTGACTTCCTTACCCGTTTTATTTTTGATCGGTTCAGCCCACAGATATTTAGTGTAGCAATCGATCACAAACAAAATATATCTATATCCATCGTTTTCTTCAGCATATGGTTGCATTTCGGCAAGATCAATTTGCCATAAGTCAGCAAATCCTTTGATAATTGTTCTTCTTCTCCTAAAGTTACGGCGAGCAGGTGTGTGGAGTTCGTTTGCGATTTGTCTCTTCACATTATCCATTATTGTTGCTTGAATTAATCACTCTTTGACCGACTCTCCATCGAAATCGAGCGCAACTGACGATCTCAACAATATTCATCATAAGATATATTCGAAATATGTTCCAGATATCTAATACACAATACGTTCTTCACGCAATTCTTCTATTATCGACATTATTTCGTTATCATGACCAGTATGTCCAGACATTCTTGAACTCCATAATAATCTCAATCGATTAATCAGTTCTCTAGGTTTATTCCAATAAACATACTCCTTTTTCAGGGTGGTGAAGTATTTCTGTGTAGGAAACTTCTGATTCACCATTCCGCCTCTCTTTCTCATTTCGTAAGGGGCACCAACTGACGGTTCGATCAATTCACGAAATTTTTTAGTATTGGCAGTATTCAACCCTTGTCTCAAATCGAAATTCTTGTATGGCGCTCGAGTCATTTCCATTATGGTTGCAAATATTTTATGGTTCTCAGATCCTATTTCTTTAGGCAGTTGCTTGAGAAATATCATATCATATAATTGCGCATTGGCTGGGAATTGTTTTATTTTTTTCCCGATGTGAAATGCAATGTGTCCGCTTGGAAAACTGACTTCGGCATTACCAACCTTCAGTTGTTTTGTAGAGGAATCTTCATATACCCCATAAACAGTATCATAACGCAAGTTTCCAGTTTTCATTTTATGTATGTGTCTATTCGCAATTTCATCCCGCTCCACTTCTATGCGTGTGATTGTATCATCTGATGAAGACATCGTCGACGAAGGGGGTGTATCCATGGGATATAATTCAGAAGGGTTGGATGCAGCATTACTCTCCCATTTAGGTGAAAAAAATTCGTTATTTCTGCTACTATCATTCTTCGGCGTACTTGCTGATAATGGGGTGATGGGTGTGGTATCCAAAGTTGGTGCTTTCATATTCATTGAAGCGTGTGAAGTTTCAATCTTTGGGTTCGCCACCGTTGCATCGGATATTACCTTCAGGGGTTTCGTTATAGGTTCATATATCTTCTCAAGAGAAACTTGATTCTCGTTACGAACGCTCTTGATCGCATTGAACTTTTGTCTCACTGCATCTGTTGCTTCAATCAGTTGGCGTTTCAAATTAATATCCTTCTCCATATTCTCATCCATTTTAATCTTTTCAGAAACCCCTATTAGCTTCTGATTATTCAGTTTATGTAGTCACCACAACGTCCAAGGGTCAATTGATTATCTGCATGAGGGTCTCGTGGATATATGAAACTATCGAATCCTTTTCTATAACGACCATTGCATATCTCGCTGTCTTTGTCAACCGTCAGGAAACCATGATTATCTCTCCAACATTCTCCACACATATCTTGAAATTCTTTAAATGTAACATCAGGCGATACGTGATCGGAAAAAATGTGTTGTAGATTTGTTGCATCCTGTTTAAACATGATGATGAAGTTAGAGTTGTCACGAATGAGCTGCTTTGGGATTCTAGAGTACGTCTGTGCTAGATAAAAGCAGTCTACATGCTTATGGCGACCCATACTGAAATACGATCTGATCAAATCTTGATTTTCAGTGATAACATCATCAAAAATGAATATGGAATCTGGCTTAGCTTCCGACGGATCCATAACCTCTGCATTATTACTGAAAGTATGAAATCCCAGCTCCTTTATTGGTTGTAATACATCCTGAAGATACACATACTTTGGTTGATTCAACGACTTGGAGTATAAATATACATTCGCAAAGCGAAGCCCATATGGGTGAGTCAGCAATGATATCATCACATTTGTTTTACCACAATTTGAAGGACCGACAATAAGACCCCGAATAGAGGAAGGTAATAAATGCCCATGGCGTGGAGTATTTTCTTTCCCATTTCCATACCCAATTTTGCGATCCCAATTGTCCACAACGAAGTTTTCTTTTTGTTTCACTATGTGCATGGTTCGAGCTTCGAATGATATATAAAGATGAATAAGTGAGAACAACTCATTTATATTATGAAAGTCGAGCGATGCAGACGTAAAACCACATCTAAAACTAGTAAAAGCGGTAGAGGTTTAGTTAATACTCTCATCAATAAACTCCCATTTGAGTTACATTTACCTGGAGGTTATCAGTATTGCGGTCCTGGAACCAAATTACAGAAGCGGTTAGCAAGAGGTGATCCAGGAATCAATCAATTGGATATTGCATGTAAAAAGCACGACATTGCTTACTCTCAGAATAGCAGTAACTTAACGAATAGACATAAAGCAGATGAGCAACTAGAGCTTGCTGCGTGGGAAAGAGTGAAATCAAAAGAAGCAAGCATTGGAGAAAAAGCTGCAGCTTGGTTGGTGACTAATATAATGAAAGGAAAGAGACGATTTGGTATGGGCTGTCGTAGAGTTAGTAGATCTAAGAATAGAGTTGGGAAGACTAAAAAAATTGCTTTCGGTTCGGGAATAGTTAAGAAAGTCAGAGGAGCTTTGCGTCTGGCAGGTGGGGATCAGAAGCTCGACAAAAATATGAAGAAAGTGTCGAGTATCGCTCTAACAGCTGCAAAAAAATATCTGAGAGTTGCTGGAGGTAAGAAGAATATTCGAACACCTCGCATAATTCCAATCCCCAAAATTGGAGGAATTTTACCCCTCATACCGATATTTGCAGGATTATCTGCTTTGGGAAGTATCGCAGGAGCAGCTGCAGGTATAGCGAAAGCTGTTCAGACTGCTAAATCGAGTAGGGAACAACTTATTGAAGCAAATCGCCACAATAGGAATATGGAAGCTATTGCAATTGGTAAAAATGGAAAAGGGGTTTATTTGAAGCCCTATAGAAAAGGAATGGGCATCTTTTTAAGACCGAATGATTCAAAAAACTAATAGACACCCTACCCCGAAGACCTTTGAGCAATATTGATATTGAGAATTTTGCACAACAGACAAATTTGGCATATTTTCGAGGCGTATTCATGCGCGATAACCTACCCAGTACTGGGCCACATCTCAACGAGTCTGCCATCATCAATCTAGATACAATAAGCGGTCCCGGTACTCACTGGGTTGCATATAAAAAACGTGGTAGGGTGATTAAATACTTCGATAGCTATGGAGACTTACCACCTCCTGAAGAATTAATTCGCTACTTTCATAGCGGCCCAACGACAACCAAGCTATTGTATAATTACGAACGTCAACAAAAATATAACACATTCTGGTGTGGGCATTTGTGCTTGAAGTTTCTCTCCAGCAGATAGACATAATATCTCACACATTATGGATCGTGACAGCATCAAAAAAATGAGCCATTCACTGAAAGCTTACTCTAAATTGGGGACTTTGTTGAAAATGTCCAAAGAAGAGCTTGCAGATATGCCAAAGGAAGTGATGATCGCATGCGCCCCACATGAGATTGTAATGGTGTGGGATAAGCTGCCCGAATATCTACAAAATGATTTGGACATTTTGAAATATCAATATTGTGATAAGCATTATGATGGAAACACTGAAGGAGCTAGTTATGATATAAACGACGGTCCCACACCTAGAAAAATATTCTGCTGCTACTGTAACATGGGCGATGTCAACGTTGGTGCGAATAATGAGATTGATTACAAACCTACCATAACCGGGAAGAAGCGGTGCATTTCTTCATGCTGCAAACAGCAATAAATGGTGTGAAGATATAATATTGTGATCAGTTTGATAGTTGCAGTCATGTCGCGAACATTCACACTAACTGGACAAACGAGCGTCTTGAGCGCAAATTTTTACCCGCCAATCGAACTCGATGTACACAATAGTTATGGATTAGGCTTACATGGATTTTACTCTTACAATTCTATCCTCAATGTGGATGAGAAGAATAATGTAATCGGCTATAAAACGACGGATAATGCTTCAACAATTCCTGTGAAAATTCCACCTGGCGTATATGAGATAGATGAGATTAATAAAACGATACAAAATATTATGAAAACACAAATGAATAAAGCAACTGATGATATGAATGATGTATTTTTATTGCAAGCCAACAATAATACTCTGAAATGTGTGATCCATTCCACATTTGAGATTGATTTATCACACGAGAATTCCATTGCTCCACTTCTAGGATTTGAAGCACATCGATTGGACCCAAATATACGACATGAATCCGCATTACCTGTGGATATAATGAGAGTAAGAATCATACGTATCGATTGCAATATAATATCTGGAGCATATTTCAATGGTGGGGAGGCGCATACCCTATTCGAATTCGACATAGATGTAGAACCAGGATACAAATTATCTAAGGAGCCTCGAAATATTATTTACATGCCGGTCAGACCAGAGGGGCGTCAGTTCATCGACAACATTACTCTGAGTATTTTGGATGATAACGGAGCTTTGATTGATTTTCGAGGAGAAAAAATCATAGTGAAACTAGAACTGAAGAAATTATCTTAAACAATCAAGATGGGATTCTCGTTCAAACGACCCCAGAAAATTTCGAGAGATCCCCGAACGCATATAAAAAAGAGTGCGCGCAATTACAAGCTCACTTCACGTTATTGTTCCGAACAGTCAAGATATAAGCTATCAGCCGAGGATAAAAATTTTCTTGAGTCGATCGTTGGACTGAAATTGCGAAAAAACCCTGAAAAATATGGTGGCACAAACCTCAAGTGATAAATTGGATGTTTTCGATGAACCAACTATGGATCATTCATTAATAAGCCTTCACGAACATACCTACAAACCGTATGGCTCACCATATTATAAGAATTCAGATGAGATCAGAATTCCTATCAATTTTCAAGACCTAATATTGGATATAGCAGAAAGTTATATATACATCGAAGGTAAATTTACCCCTACAGACCCGAACAAAGTTTGCTATTTATCAAATAATGCACTAGCATTTCTCTTCGATGAAATTCGTTACGAAATGGGAGGTGAGCAAGTAGTTGTAATTCGAAAGCCTGGAATAACTACTGCTATGAAAACTATGGTATCTTATGGACAAACGCACAACAAGTCATTGCAAACTGTGGGATGGGGTCTCAACCAAGAGAAACAGGATATTTTGGATATCACTAGTCATATTTTCAGTGGAAAATTACCCCTCAAATACTTGATGGGTTTTGCTGAGGATTACACCAAGGGAATTCTGAATGTTAAACAAGAGCTCATACTCATCATTGCTCGATCATTCAAAAACTCATACATTGGCGAGGTTGATGCTGACTTGAAAATAAATAAGATCGAATGGAAAATTAAGCACATCATGCCAGAGGATAGACAAAAGCTCAAATTACTCAGTCGAATCAATAAGAGTAATGCAAACGCTAAAGTTAAGATGGCTTATAGAATGTGGGATCTTTATGAACTACCTTCATTACGAGAAACTGCGTCAGATATTTGGGCTATAAAGACAACAAATAGTCTTGAACGCCCCCGCTATATTATTATTGGATTTCAACACACAAATAATTTCAACGACAGATCTACCGATTCGACACAATTCAAACATGCCGACATCAATAATATTCGACTATATCTCAACTCAGAAGTGTATCCATATGAAAGGTGGAATCTCGATTTCGATAAGAAGCTATATTCACCAGCATACTATGCTTATGAACAATTCCAACGGAACTATTATGATAAAGATATGAGTGAACCAATGATGGCATTTGGGGAATTCCGCGACAATCCTTTATTTATAATCGACTGCTGCCACCAACCTGATGCTATGAAGGCTTCTACAGTAGATATCAAAGTTGAATTTGAAACTCGCAAGACTAAGTTTCCAGGAAATACAAGAGTATACGCTTTGATTATTCACGATGCGTGTCTGACCTATAGCGCGCTAGATGGCACTGTTCAAATTGGATCTATATAGTGAATATCAAACAAAAACTATATGGAATTATTTTATAAAGAGTAATCAAACTAATTATTCATTATTGTTATTCACCTAGATCTATGTTCAAACATATATGTTTTAATATTGAAATAAAACAGTTGAAATCAGTTGAATTTTTTTATTCACGATATTCATATTGTTCAACACAGTTTATTGATTAGATTCTTCATCATCATTCAAGTGATATGCTTCACAGATTTCCTTTGGTAAGTAGGGTACCAACTGGAATAGGAAATCATGTAAGTCAATATCGACTAGTTGCTCGCAAAATTGTACCAAGTTCAAACTTCCATATATGAATTTATTACATATACCGGAACCCTCTTCATACTTTTCATGAAGCTGTATGCATTTTCGAACCGCATCATTGTCGAAACAAATATTCATATCATAATTGGTGGAATGTAAAGCATCAAAACTCAGATCGTTGAACTCGCATCGCAATCGCTCGATTGCTGTTTTCAAGTCCTGTGCTTCTGGCCATTCTTGTTGCGAGTATTGCATCCACATGTTGGTGTAGATCTGGATACTGCTGGAAGGAAAAATATTGTTAGATATAATGATTGAATCAAGAATATTCATACTCACACAAATAATTAAAGTAGATAATCGAATTCAATCAAAGATCGAGTTTTTGCTCCATCATAAGAAGGCGCGCTCTCTCCTAAATATCTCAAAGTGAAATGGCTATTTGGAGAATTCAGTTCACTTATAATTTCATCAGTCAATCGATCAGCCACCCGTTTAGGCAGCCATGATTTGAATTTAACATCCTCATCAGATAATAAAACTACAATGGATCTCCCATATCTCGTAGATAATGCAGTAATCTTTTCAATGCTATATGCTTTGTTCACAGTCAATGACGATAATCGCATTGTTTGAAATTCTTGTGGAGATTGATTCATCATACTATTGATTTCATCCAGATCTAATTTGCCAATAGACATTTTGAGTATAATAAAGTTGGATAATGAATTGATAAATTATTTTACCTTTTCCGATTATGAAGAATTTGTTTATGTCGGCTTCTGATATCGGAGTGAGACGTCAACGCTACGAAATGTGGAGAAATATAATTCCAAGCAAAAGTAGCACGAGCTTTATATATTAATTCAGAAGGAGAGGGGGTTAGAGATACCCTCGCGCTCTACCATGCGCAAACGCGCTGATAATCAACACCCCCTCTCTGAAGCATATCTGAGAAACCTCAGTACCTTACCAGTTGGGCACACCGACTCGAGCAGAATAGATGTATGTAAGTAAATCAGATGATATGATATCTCCAATTTCGTTCCAAAAAATAACATACGCATGGATATTCCCACATATATAATTGCGTGAAGAAATGGTAAAAAACACTTAAACAACAATTACATTCCATGAAAATCAAGTAATCAGTCTTTCTACAAGTCATCATTCACTAGGTGATTACTGTTGAGATAATCCCTTGGTCGGTACTGGATCCTCCCAATTACTGCAAAATGAGTAATTACAATTATTGCGCAATTGAAAAGCAAGTACCCGTAATTGGGAGGATCCAATACCGGCCAATATACACTACTTATATATATCGCAGGTTTGTTTGCTTTTGTACATCGCAGCGATGCGACATTTGTGATCACTGGGTACCTAAGTGATATATCGCAGTTTGATCTCATCGCGACTTCTCAGAGATGTCATGCTGCAGATGTGTTTGCTTTTTTACATCGCAGCGATGCAACGTTTGCGATATCGCAGTTTGATTTCATCGATAGATCACTGAGATATCATGTTGCGGATGTGTTTGCTTTTGTACATCGCAGCGATGCAACGATCGTGATATCACTGTGTGATCTCATCGCGACATCTCAGAGATGTTAGGTCGCAGATGTGCTCACTTTTAACATCGCAGCGATGCAACGTTTGTGATATCGCAGTTTGATCTCTTTGCAACATCTCAGAGATGTTATGTCGCAAATATGCTTACTTTTTCACATCGCATCGATGCAACGTTCGTGATATCGCAATGTTACCTAATTGCGACATCTCAGAGATGTCATGTCGCAGATGTGTTGGCTGGGTATTGATATTGAAATAACTACTTTTTCTGAAGTGACCGTCAGATATGATGTTATCCTCTCTGTATATAAAACATTTCACTTTGTGTGCTGGGCACGGAAATAGTGTATCATGATTATCAGAAGTAGTCAAATATCAAATGTCAAATACAGATAAGCTAATCACGTCCTAAGAAGAATAACTGTAGGCGGCCTATATGAAATCATAAACAGATGAATCTCAAAGACTCCGGAAATATAAATTACTAGTCAACTTATTTTATTAACTAGAATGATGAAGCCAAGAATTCATAAACAAATGAACTAAAAAGGCGCCGACAAAAAGAAGTTGAAGGCATATCACTGTTATCAATTTGAGGCGGTGACACAATATTGTGCACGTGTTCTTTTGTCGAATTGCCGTTTGAGAGAAATAAAGGGTTAGATTTTGATATAAAAATTTTGACCAAAAGAAAGTAATACCGTGGTCGCCACGGTTTGTTTCGAAGCTAACGGACTTTTAAGTAGCGGATTCTTTGTCGAGAGACATACTTTGTCCATATTTGCAAGTCGTCGATAGACATTGCAATAGTTAGTCTCAGACCGTAAGTGAAGTTCAACACTGTTTGTTAAAGTAACTTGTACAGTTGAAAGTCTTCCCAGTTCAAATTAGTTAGTTTGCAGGTGTTGCGAATCTCAAGCATTGAATACAGAGTGAAAGTGAACCAGATACAAAATGCGTAAGTTGCCCAAAATAGTCTTTAAATGCCCGTAGGGTAAGATTTCGGATCATTGACTCAAAAGTAATTTGAAAGGCACATGGTAGGGAATTATACCAGTCACTAATAAAATTTTAATATGTATTTTTTTTTGTAAATAAACATTATTATTATTATTATTATTATTATTATTATCTCAGAGGGTGTCGTTTGTCGGATAGGTAGTAGCCAGGGTTGTATTAAAAAATATTGAAGTATTTGACGTAGGATATTCTGATTACAAAAGGTGACTGGTGAACTGGCTTTGTGTACTAAAGTAGATAAGATAATTACCTGTATAATAATTGTAAACCCGATTTTGTGGTATTTTATATAAATTAATATGGTTCTTTCAGGAGTAAATATAAATCTTGATAATATTCCTGTATGTCAGTAAATCACCATAATTATTTGTTTGATAAATATTTCATGTTAATATTGAGTTATTCAGTGCCGTTGTTTTCAGCAGCCTGTAAGACCTTACCCTAATAACATCTGTAGCTTACCACCTCACATATAGGACAAATCCGCTCGGCCTATTAAAAAATAATTCAACATCTTATCAACTAGTGAGGTGAGCAGCACATTTGATGTTCACCAAAAATAACTCACATACAGGTTGCCCGTTTAAGTTCAGTAGTTGATTAAATGATGAAGTAGGGGACAGATTGAAAACAACGTGGATGTCAGCTTGCGTTTACTGAACGTTCTCATCTTTCAATTTCAAACGTCATTTCAACTAATGCTTGTGGTGTATCTGCTAAGTTGTTAGAACGTGAGAGTATTTACTGGGTAGGAAGGGACACAGTTTCACGTAAGACCTGATGCTCGAACAATAACGTATACTATATTTCATTGATGAACTGTATTTGTCCCTACTCGGGATTAATCAAGGAACATATTCAGATACCTGGTACCATGAATGAGAAAAATTTATACTGACAATTTCGCATTCATATCGCTCATCTGTTCCGCGATCGAGGTTATACGTCAAATCACATTTTGTTTTCAAGAAACGATTGGAATTGAATGGTACATCAATTTTATGTGATGAACTCCTCGCAGCAAAATTCATTCGAGTATTCCCGATAAATTGGCTTATCGGTATTTTTTATTTTTCTATTTCAGCCACCCACGGTTCACCCTATCAATCTGGTGATAGAAGGTAGTAGCATGACTATTCTCTGCATCGCCATGGGCACCCCAATGCCCACGATATCCCTTTACATTTCGGGAAGACTTGTTAGACAAGACATCACCAGGCACATGGTCACAGTCATTCATAACGTCACCAAAGATATGGATCAGATATCGTGTTACGCTGATAATGGATACGGCACTCCAATGCAGGCTTCGAGGAAGATAATCATCAGTCGTGAGTAAAATTTTTCGAGAAATGATGATGAAATTAACCAGTGATTGAATTACTTCACAACACTTGAAAGTTGGAATATTACTTATTAATCGACAATGACGTATGTCAAATAAGTTTCGACGCAAAGTCTATCTCAAATTTCCAAACAAGAGAAAAGGTCCACTTCACGTCGACATCTTAGTTGTCAACTTCAGTTTTTGTTGGTTCTTATTGAACTTGGGATAACGTGCTTCTACTTCAAGCTCTATTGATAAGTGGGATTCACAACCAAGCTCTTTGCGTTTTGCTTTTTACGTTGCGCCTTCTGATTGGTGGTGGTGGTGCGTCAGTTTGATTCCTAATTCTGCTTCACCAATCAGAAGGCGAAACGTAAAAAGCAAAACGCAAAAAGTTTGGTTGTGAATCCCGCTATAGACTGATGACTTTTGTCAGTGCTGTCTCTCGTCTGGTGCATGAAATGTGACATAGGACACATACAAGACACACATACATGATGGTCATGTCACATGTGGCACTGTTGCCACATACATACCTAACACAGTTGTTTAGATTTTTTCAGATAAATATAAATTTTTATCAGCAATCAATCCCCGAAACAGTGTGTATATATTCATTTATCAAGCATCCATCAATTTCAATTACTTTCAAACCTTTTCATGGTTTGACATTTTAATAATTTCCAAGTTTGGCGCGCCCCCGTGAATGAAGAAAGAAGGATGTCTGTCAAAATTGATGACAATACATGACCCCCCTTGTTCAAGAACATCAACTTAATAAATGGTGGCCTACCTGGATTTATTTTTCCTCCGGTCTGTCAAGGCTTCACCTTCTGCTGCTAGGGGTTGCAACCACCTATCTGTTTCGCTTTGCAGGTGTGGAATGTATTTTTGGCGAGAATTGAGAGATATACGGTGTTTCGCGAGAGTTGAGGTCGAGGTCTAGGTACGTTCGCGAGAGCTATACCACTGGCCAGACTGCCTGTCTATCGATACCCGATAGGCCAGTATACTGGATTTGACACACGAAAATCAAAATGAAAAAACTAGGTATTCGATTATCCCAATAAATAACGCAAATGAATTAACAAAAAGAGATTTATAAAAAAAGATAAATGAATATAATAAATTATAATGAAAAAAATCCGGGCGTGAACACCCCTATATAAAGAACCCTTATGGTTGTTTTTGGAAATAATTGGACAAGACAAGATATGTCTTTTTTCAATTCAGATATTTCGTCCAATTGCATTGCTTTTTCATTTCGAATTGATTCAGCCATCGATGGATAAACACAGATGGACACAGCACGCCTATACCTTCATCGCACATTGTTTTCATATTCATTTCAATTCATAAACTCCGCTGCCATAGCTACAGTTGACGCTGCAGTAAACTGTACGAAGATGAAATGTGCTAAACACATTTGTTCATAAACTCCGCAGCTAACGCAGGTGCCGTCGGATATCTCCTCAATACATTTTGGAACGGCAGCGTCAACTGTAGCTACGGCAACGGAGTTTATAAATTGAGCTTAAAGCTACGACATCGGTTTATAGATTGAGCTTTAAGCTCTTTTTATAAACTACGTTGCCGTAGCTATAGTTGACGCTTCAGTTACTGTTCGTAGATGGAATGTGCTAAAAATGAAAATATGTTCATAAATTCCGCAGCTGACGCAGGTGCCGTCGGATATCTTGTCAATACATTTTGGAACGGCAGCGTCAACTGTAGCTACGGCAGCGGAGTTTATGAATTGAGCTTCAGAGTTCGTTGGCAGTTGGGTTGAGGGGAAGAGGGTTGGAAACGATAGCCTGTGATTGTTCCGTTGGCAACAGTGGCGTACGTGATTAAATTATCGAGTAGTTTTATTTCGTTGTCAATGAAATTCCATGGACGACTGAAATCTCCATACACATCTAAATATGAGCTATTCGTTGAATTAGTAGCTATATGTATATGAGTTGAATAAAAACAGATAATTTCAGTTATTATGACAACCCTTATAAACTATCAAACATCTAATGGCAGAAGTATCCTGAGTTGAGGAAATAACATTATATCAAACCCTAGTGATAATTGTTCTTTATAGGTTACTCAATGGTTATGCAGAAAAATAATATGATGTAATGAAACAAAATTTCATTATTAGGTACTTTATTATAGTTCTCTCCAGAACTCTGAAATTTCTTTTGGCTCTTTGTGGAGTTGAAAAATCACTGCTAGACATGTCATCAACAGATTTTTTTTCTGGAAATGAATTCAGCTCTGAAATATATCCATGGATTTGGTCACCCCTCATATCAAACAACATGTGTCCATGAAGTCCTGCAGATAACGTATTTGAGAATTTTCATATAGATTGTATTCAATGGACACTCACAATTAAACACTAAATACAGAATTTCAATGGATTGTTTGATTATAATGAATTACTCACTTTTTTCTGTTATTTTTTGGGTCTATCATGAATTCAGTAGAATTATAACTAACGCCTTCGGTGATAAGTGTTTCAATATCTTCACCAAGTTTACTATACTGATCACTGACTCTTTTCACGTGACCTAATTCTGTTTCTGATGCAATCATGTTATATGAAGTTTCAGAATGAACTATTTGTTATTGTTCTCTCCTGAAAATAAATCATCACAAGGTGGATACGTTTATTGAAAATGTATAATAAAAAGGAGACAACTTTGATATTCAGGTGTTGTCTTCGTCGGAGTTTGCTCTGAAATCCATTTGATTTGAATTACACCCAAGTTTTTCAACTGTGTGTTTCACCAATCAGAAAACGAAACGTAGAGAGCCAAAAGTTTGTTTGTGAATTTTGCTTTAAGCTTCAAAAATCATGACATATTCTCCAGACGGCCCACACATCCAAGCGAGCAGCATAATGATGACAGTCTACGGTGACTCGGTGACTCTGGAGTGCAGAGTGGAAGCCCAGCCAGAGCCAAAGATGATCTTCTGGCGCAACCACGAGGACCGCACGCCCGTCATACAGGGCGGCAAATACGACATCTCCGCCCTTCCGGTCAAGGACGAAGAGGACAAGTACCTGATGCGGCTGACGATCAGCAGGATCGAGGACGAGGACGTCGGAGAGTATTACTGCCACGCAGAGAACGCTTTTGGGAGCGCTACCCAGCCGGTGTCGGTCAGGATAAGGAACGTTGCTGCAGTTGGGAACGTCACTCAGTGCTGCTTGGAGCAGAACGTCACCAGTGGTTGCATGGACGCTTGCTCGTCCTACCTCGACATTGACGCGGTTAGTACTGATTGTTTAAAAACTGGTGAGACTATCACTCAACGTCAACATGTGTGAAGTCATAATATCATTTTACTATTTTGGTTCTCTAATGAAGTCATTATGAAGCGCAAATGCGTATTGAAATCGCCTCTGCTTCGATACGCATTTTTTATTATCCGGAGGTTGGTACAATCGAACTGTCAAATGAAAGTCGGAAGAGTAAGGCCTAGCTTACTTCTGAGCGATTTTGGACAAGCCGTGAAAAACTCAATGTTTTTATTGGTAACTTTCAATTCAGAGTGTGATTTGATTGAATTGACCAATAAAATCTTGAATATTCAAAGAGTTCTAAAAGAAATACCGTTCATTTTCGAGAAACTGCGATGTTTATGAGTCATCCACTATTGTCCTCTAATTGATACGTCGGTGACCGATGTTATCGCGAGGCCATAAATCACAACCTAGACGCGAGCCGCCGAGATAATGACTTCCGGTGTTCTCGTGAATGCCAGCACGGTTCGTAACAATACTATCTGAAATAATTTAATAAAGTTAGTAGATACGATTGTCAGACATAATTGTGAAATGCAACTTCGTTTTCATTGAATGCAGATGATATTAACTTGTGCTCTGCAAATTATTTTCTATATATTGTTACAAACTGTGCTTCCACGGGACCGGAAGTCCCTCGCGATAGCATCGCTCGCAGACAAACCAATTAGCGGATGACTGATACCTGTCGCAGTATCTCGAGAATGAACGGTATTCAATAAGAACTCTATTGAATATTCAAGATTTCGGAAGAATGAATAATTTGTGCCTTTATAAAGGGAACGGATCGGCACGGACAGTCAGTTTTATTTTGGATAGAGTTCAGTTTAGAAAGAAAGCTAGTATAGTGAACATTGAAATTTGTGAAGCGAATATCGTTGTGAATTTTTTTAAATGTTTACTGAGTTGTATTTCGAGAGTTCAATGAAATAAATTGTTCTGTTTTGTACTGAGTGTTTTAAATTCACGAACCCAAGTAGAAATATCGTAACAATATTGTATCAATTTGACAGTAAGACATTTTTCTCAAGACATACACAATAAGTAGCAAAATCACAGAGATTTGTTGTGATTGATTTTTTATCAATGAACCAGTTGATATTTTGAGAGGAATGTGGATACGTGTTGATCATTGTCCCAATATAAGCATGCATGGATCTGAACATCAGAATATTTCGCAAGGTACTTGCAGGCCAAGAGAGGTGACAAATAAAAACAACGATCATTTATAAACACCCAGCATCATTTATAAAATAAAACAATTTTGAATGTTTCAAGAGCTCTTCCTTCTGGTTCATAGGTTATAGACAAACCAGAGTGCATTGCGGACTTCGACAAGCTGATGAAATGTGCTGCTGACGGATCCGACCACAGAAGTTGTTGTTCACGTCAGAATATCCCGAGGAGATGTTTGGACTGGTGCAGGGGGGAACCAGTCCTGAATAACAAGATATGTATCTTGTCCTATACCAAATCGATAATGGCTTGTTTCCACGAAGAAAGGTCAGTATTGAAAAGCATCGGGAATGGACTGAAAAAAATCAGTTCATAAATCGAGAGGTCCTACTAACCCAATCTAATTCACTAATTCAAACCTTTTTTGCCTCGGAGCTTCGTGGATTTTTGAAATAATTATTGAAATTTATCATATTCTGAATCATCAAAAACGCGGGAAAATTAATGATCAGATTTATGATTTCAGACTGAAGCGACGATATGCATATTGTCGTTTTCATTCTAACATTCCTTCTCCAGGTACTCTATACGATTGTCACAAAACATAACAAAGTTCTGGGCAGTTGTAAAGTTCATGAAATGGTTCCTCTTATTATGACATTTCGAATATTATAGAGTATTGAAGTAAATCAAGATATTTCGGTACATTCACTTCATTATCTGAAAGGATATATACTTACATACATACCTTATTTTCATCAGGATATTTCGTCGGTACATTTGGCATCGTCTGACGAATTTTTCTTGCTCTCAAAGCTGATGACCACGAAAATTTGCTCATTTGCCGTTTACCATGAGTTGGGTTATATCATGATACCTTCTTGAAAATGTTGTAGATTGAAATTGAAAATTTATCTGTTTTGAAATTTCTCTGCAAAATGTATATGTTGGCAGATGATAACTTTACGAAAGCAAATATTACCTATATGAATTATTTTTAGATTCTAAAACATTTCTTGGTGATTTGAATCATCAATATTCCTCTTGTATGCATATAATTATGTTCCTTAATTTCAGAGATAAACTTCCTGGTCCACCGCAGAATCTACGAGTCGACTTCATCGATTATCACTCAGTTGAGATTATTTGGGATCCTCCGAACAAAAATGCACACACTGTAGAATTGTATAGGGTTCTCATCACAAATATTGATTCGAATGCAAAAGAGAGCATCAAGAAGGATACGGCAGATACGAAATTGAAAGTTGATGATCTCAAAGGTAAAAACCAATTGTTCTTCTCGTTTTCATAAATTCCCGTAGCCTTGTAGGAAAATGATCCTATTCAATCATGAAAAACTATAGTGTGAGCGAAGAATTGTGTGAGCCAGCGGCAGAATATTGAGAGTGGATAATGATGTTGGAACTCTTCTTGAAAGTTGAAAAGATTTTCTGCTTCAGGAAACTCTCCATTAGGTAATGAATTTCACACTTCGCCGTTCGATAAAAAACAATCCTTGCAGAGGAGTTCAATCTCAATCCTGACGATATTGGAGAGTATATTGACTGGTTGCTCATAATTATTCAGCTTGGTTATCAACCAAATTAATAGGTTGATCACTTCTCTTGCTAATGTCTCGCAGAACATTGAATTATATCAACTCGCAGACGATTCAACGATTTACACTATGAATGCACATGTTTCTTCCTTTCTAACATATGAAAATGCTCACACCCAGACAGGCCGGCCTAACCACCTGTAGACCGGTCTCGGGTTTATTCCTCATCAGTGCGATCGCTACCCAAATCGATGCCAGTTTCAATGAAAAAAGTAGGTATTATCAACGATACCATGCAGTGAAAATATAAATACTCCATAACGAAAGTTCCCATATGTCATGAAACATGGAAGTGGTTAATGCCTGCTCGACTAACGGCCGTATATTCTATCAAGCTAAGCTTAAGGCTTAAGCTCGCTTAACGTTACGAATTTGTATGCACCGTATCAAAAAAATCATTTAAGCTAGCTCAACTCTGAGCTGCCACAATCGGCGGCTTTATATTTAAAGCCAGGATTATGTAGACATCATAAGCCCGTTTCTTTGATTTCTACTGAATGTTTCAATATTTTTTAATGAAAACCTATGATGGAAGTCAATAATGGAGGTGGAAGGAATTCACATTATATCAAAATATGAAATAACTTGTTGCAACTACGTCAGTTTTCAAACCGAGAATCAATAATGAAATCATGACACATATATGAAAAAAAAGGATGTTAATAATAGGTATAATGTATTTCTTTTTAATAATCAAATGTAGCATAATAATAATATCATTACTAATATCTATATTCTCACTCTCTTTAATATAAATACTCTATACCTATACTCTATACCTATACTCTATACGATTTTTTTTTTGTTTCAAAAGTAACTTTCTGTCTCTAATATTTCTATTTATAATTTTCTATTTCTTATTATGATAGTATTTTCTTCTTTCATGTGGTTTCTAGCTGCCTCTTTCATTTCAACTATGTATTCCAACATTTCAACTTCATTTTCATCATCAGGATCTTTACACACACAATAGTGTTATCATCTCCATCATCAAATTTGTTTCTAAAACCTACCACTGTATTTTTATTGATTTTCGACATTAAAAGTTGTCAGTATCATCCCTCTTCATTTTTGGAAAGAGGCCTCCGAGAGTGAGACGATAGACGAACTTTCCTCTTTTCATCCGCCAAGGTTTTCCTGAGCTCTTTTTTTCTATTCTGCATTTCTTAAAAGAAGTCATACCGCGTAAAATACCAGTAGATAAAGTACCATTCAAATCATTTGTGATCTGCTCTCAGGTCTTTTCCTTCTTCTCACCAGAAGCCCTATTGGTTTTCGAATCCTCTCTATCACTATGGGTGCATAATTATGTGAAATAATTCTCAACAAGTGGAGCTTCATCGATGATGTGAAGTTTTGAACTCTAACTTTTTCACTCATTTTGCTATGAATAACTATAGAAAAGCAAAAAAAATCGAAAATTCGAAAGTTTGAATCTAAAATCCCGGACCATCAATGACTTTTAGACACGTAAAATATCTGAAAACGCCTAAACAATACAACGTTTCCAGGATTTTTTCACGCTTGGCTAAGCGGGGTTCATCTTTGTGCGGTACATAACGCATAAGTTTAAACTTGGGTTGAATTTTTAGCGAGCTCAGGGAAGCTTCGCTCAAGAGAGGAAACGGCGAAAATAATAACATGTAATAGTTCATTTGTGCGTAAGATGGATTCTGTCCGATCTGTAGTTCTTGCACAATCGCGTTATAAACAATTTAAGAACCTATCTTGTAAAATGCGCCCTTTCGTCGTATTCAAATTATGTAAACGGCATCTAAAAAGAGAAATCAATATCTACAATTTTATATTTGGGATTATCACCTAAGAGGTGAAATATGTGTTGAAATTCTCACTTATAATACCATTAGAGCCTCAATTATTACTGGAAATTTTTTCGACAACACGAACATTTTGAAAATTCTCCCGAGACGAAGACGGGGTTTCATTTGAAAAATCGAATGTAAATCACAGTCCCTGTTTATAAAATGATGAAATAAAGTGGAAAAACATTCTTCCAGAAGGAAACGACATCCCCTTCAGGTTAATTTTTCCAAATCTCGAATATCTCTTTTCATTTTCTTGATGTTCAAGTCGAGAAATCCATAGCCAATCACCCTGTACTTATTATATAATATTTGTGCCCGGTTAAATGACCCCTTTAAAATTGGCCTGGGCTTGTAGTATACCAAATAGTCATTTTCCTACGACCACGTATGAAAACTAACTGTTTTGTTATTCAGAAAGTAGCTCATATCACCATTATATTGTTTATTTGAAAGAAAAAAAGCACTAGTGTTGATATGAAATATATCACAACGCCTGAATTGATAGAAATTATTAGGTATATTGTGAAGGTACTCACTGACAATATAAGCGTTCCCAAATCAAATTCATATTATTTATTTAATTATACCGAGAACTCTTTATCTATTAATTTCAATGTGTCCATAACCTCTGAATTCACTTTAAAACTGGAACCAATACTCTTTGCTGGAACTATTTCGATGCTGATTACAGAGGGTTAGATCATTCAAAAGAGTACGGCTAAAGTTTTATGCGCGGCTTGCTGCTTGCATCAGTTTGATATCACAGTATCACCAAAGAGAAGAATCTTTGATATCACAGATGTTTGCAAGGAGTCAAGGACGCACTAACTCGTACGCGCTTGCGCTGTCGAGGTTGTTTATGTACGCTGGTGTCAATATCAATAAAATTTGTCCAAACTTAACTAACTCAATAAATAGTACTTGATATCGAATCAAAACCACCTGAAATTATAGAGACCCCTCAAGTTACATTATTGACAAAACTTGCCGCGAAATGAAAGTATTCGGAGTCGTAGGAAAAATAGTGTACAAAACTCTTTGGAAAGTGCATTTCCTTCACTCGTTACGTTTCCGCACTCACCGCTACGCGGCTCGTGCTAAACGACTACTCATGTGAAATATGTCACTTTCCACACTTGTTGTGTAATATACTATTATGTATCAAGGGTGTGAAATAGGCTTTGATGCACAGCAACATTTCAACACGCCTAGGACCATAAAAGCAAATCAAGCCCAAAGTACATAGAACATTTTATCCACAACCGTTATATTTGATATGAATACCCTAGAAATTAACTCTCATCTGGCACGATTGAAATAAATCACGTTTGCAGTGAAACAATGAATCAAGAAGTGATGGAATAAACGCTGCCATACCATGAAAACTCAGTCAATTTTCTAAAATATGAATATTCTATCCATATGTTATCACAGAAAAATCTGTGATGTGAAATAAATTATACCGGAATGCTAATACATTGTTACGATATTTCCACTTGGGTTCGTCAATTTGAAACACTCGATACACAATTGAAAAATTTATTTCACCAAACACTTGAAATACTACTCAATAAACACTATGTTAAATTACTACGATGTTCGCTACAAATCTCAATGTTAACAATACTACTTTTATTTTTAAAACGACTCTTTCTAAACTAAAACTGACTCTCCGCGACACTGTTCCTTTATATAGGTACAAAACATCTATTGTAGTAAAATCTTGAATATTCAATAAAGTTTTGAGTCATTTTCGAGAAACTGCGACGGTTATGAGTCATCCACTATTGTCCTCTAATTGAACACGTCGGCGACCGATGTTATCGCGAGGTCATAAATCACAGCCAAACGCGAGCCGCCGAGATAATGACTTCCGGTAATGTCGGAACGCAGCACAGTTCGTAACAATATCATGAGTATCTCTACCCTTAATATAGCTGTAGTATTGGTTATTCATATAATGAGTACTCCTGTATGAGTAGTATGTTTCAATCATTTTGCATCAATTGACACCATTGTTATATAGATTTCTATCAATATAAAATCGAAATTCATTTCATTTAGCGCCTGCTCACCCATTTCACCACCTGCGGGTGATAAAGTACAGGGTCTTCACGTATATCTTGAACCCCTCCTTAAGTTTTTCATCTCTTGCTAAATTTTTAAATTATTTTTTGTAATTTTTCTTTTACATTTAATTTATGTGAACAGAAAAACAGTTGACATGAAGATCTGGAAAAAAAGTGATGGGCACCAAATATATTTTCTCAAATGAAACATCCTATATATTTTGTTACTATCAAATAGAATAATTTCTTCTGATTTTAAATATATATTTTCCCCAATAGATTTCGAGGACGCTGAAATTCAGATTTAATCTGGATTTCTTATAGCTAATTAGGACATAGATGGTCGGGGTAGCTATGGAAATAATTGAAATCTATGTTGTCAAATTGATGGATTTTTTAATATAATATAAGTTAGTTGCAAGGCTATTTGTCATAACGAGTTTTAGTAACAGGGATAAATATGATATCACTGATGATCTCCCTAGCAGCATAATTATTATCGATAATTTGTTTCGAGGTCAATGTTTTTTGTTGATAGAAAATTATCCCGAGTCGAAGAAGAGCGAGTAAAACTTACGGAAATCTTTCTGGTTGCTATGGTGACGATGGTAACGACACAAAATATAAGCTTTTGATTGATCGAAAATGTTGGGTGTAAAATTTTCATGGAAAATCGGTATAATATCTGAATTTCAACGTCGAATATCTCGAAATCTATCAGAGATAACATGATATATGTATATATATATATTCGAAAAAAGAAAAATATATCAAAAAAGATCTTTTGACGAAAGGAAAATTTTAACAATAAGTTAGGGAGGGGTTCAAAATATACGTGAAGACCCTGTACAACGCGAGCGGTAAAGTTCTGTTTTGCGCCCGCACAAACAGGCTTGAAAGAGCCATTTTACGCCCGCTCGTGCATAAACCTTGATTGATTGATTTCGCCCTGCATAAGATATCGACGTACCCTAGTAGATAATATGCCCGGATGGACCACTTTTGCCTCCAAGCAGAGGTGGATAGATAGACTGGTGAAATCACTTTCCTATCCTGTGACTGGTCCCAAATCTCTTGATTTCGCCTACTTCGATAAAACGTGTATAACGTGACATGGCGTGGGTGAATCTCGCTAAGTGAAGCCGCGATTTCAACCAAATTTACAGGTTACTGCAGGTGTCAATAATAAATATGAATATTTGATTCTGAATGACTTCTAATCGTTTTGTAACAATTTCATGGAGCCATTTTCCAATGAGTTTGATACGAATATGTATCGAACATGATTGAAAGAAAATTCTTCAAATATCTTTCGACAGTATCGCCATCTATTGTGGTACATGAGAACCCCACGTGATGAGCTGAAATTCAATTGTTCCAAATCAAGGATTTGTCTGCTGAAACAATTGAAGAGTAGCGCCACCAGGTCTTATTACCATCATTCTCCAAGCCTTCCACCACAGCGTCTCACCGTCAGACCAATCAAAGCCTCCATTCGCGTTATAGCCCCTCCCACTTTTATTCCGTAAATTTCTTCATCATTGTCGCTAAATTCATTCACTTCAAAATCGACCTGTTCAAATTCCACCATCGAGACTAACAAACAGGAGGTTCGAAGTCTCTGTCATTTAAAATCTTGAATTAGCCGACAGTTTTATTTATCTAAAGAATAATGAACACTTTTACTGACAGCTGAGAGATATCTGTTAGTCAGTGTGCATTAGCAGGACATTGATAAACCGGCACTTAAATTGACGTAAACCTTTTCTAGGAATGAGAATATTGTGTCATTAGTATTTTTGGAAGCTTGAAACCCGATCTGGCGTTCATTTAGTATATTTTCATTGAATAAGAATTGTAACAACCTTATCTTCACTAATTTGTCTATGATCTTCGAGATGGTGGATAACAATGAGATTGGTCTGAAGTTTGTAGAACTGGAAGTATCACCTCCCTTATCAGGGCCGGATTATCCATAGGCCGGATTAGGCACCTGCCTAGGGGCCCCGCACCGACTAGGGGCCCACGGGGGCATAATTGATATTGAACACACCAAGAAAAAAACGTTTCGTTCGGTTTCATTCGTGACATTCCCGATTATTAACATCCGGTAATATAACCATAGAAAAAATGATAGATGCGGGGACAGATAACATCGTTTGGATTGATTTTTGATAATATGGTACGATCAACTTTTCCGAATGTAACGATAGCATTGCAAATATATAGGAATCTGATGATATCAAACGCCACAGGATAACGAAATTTTTCGAAATCAAATTAATAAAAAACTGTCTTCCTCAAACAATATCACAGAACCGTTCAAATTCATTGTCGATAATGGCGATTGAAAATGATGTGTTGAAAAAGGTCAACTTCCGAGATGATTTTAACGATTTTGTACAAGAATTGCTATTTTAACTTATATTGTACCTCTATTTTCTTTGGTTATGAAAATATTTTTGTGATCAAAATCATTTCATTCAATGAAAGCAAAAAGCAGGAGGCGATCTGATCGACTCGTTTTTTGTAATAAAAAAAATATATTTTGAAAAGTGAGAAAACGGTAAAGGAAAGGGGCCTCCGAGAATTGCATTGCCTAGGGGCCCCGATAGGGTTAATCCGGCCCTGTCCCTTATGAAGAGGCAAAACAAGTGCCGTCTTCAAGCAAATACTAAAGAACTATAACAAATATTAAGAAAAATAGTCTATCCAATTAAAAATATCAAACATAGTTTGAGATGAATGTCTGGTAGACTACGAGCAGAAAACAACTACTTTCCTGGTAAATACCACGAAGAACATTGAATTATATCTGTTCGTAGTCCATGCAACGATTCACACTGTGAATGCAGATCGCAAATGTTTCTTTCTTCCTAAGACGTGACGAATTCACAGTAATTGTTTTCTGCTCGTAGTCTACCAGACATTCATCTCAAACTATGTTTGATATTTTTAATTGGATAGACTATTTTTCTCTTTCAAAAAAAATTTGTTTTGTCCAATTTATGGCTAATCCATTTTTTCATTTATTAAGCTTAGTCGAGCTCTTAGCCACTTCCAAGTTCTGTGAAACTTGGAAGATTCGTTTCTAGAGTGTTTCTTTCTTCTGCCGCATGATGTCGCCACTTCCAATTGTCTGTTGAAACGTGGCTCTGTGCGGTCAAATAGACGCGACGAAAATGCATTGGGACAGGCAACGCTTCGAGTGGAGATCTTACGGTCTCTACTCGGATAACTACCCTGCACTGTTGAGGGCCAATAAGCCCGAAACCGGTCTGTAGGTTGTTAGGCATGCCTGTCTCGATGTGAACTCTGTCACGTCTTAGGAAGAAAGATACATTTGCGATCTGCATTCACAGTGTGAATCGTTGCATGGACTACGAACAGATATAATTCAATGTTCTGCGTGGTATTTACCAGGAAAGTAGTTGTTTTCTGCTCGTAATCTACCAGACATTCATCTCAAACTATGTTTGATATTTTTAATTGGATAGACTATTTTTCTCTTTAAAAATTTTTTTTTGTCCAATTTATGGCTAATCCATTTTTTCATATAACAAATATGCCAAATAGAAATCAAAGTAAACAGAAACTGAGGCAAATGAAATGAACACCCTTTCCAGCCGGGGCGACGTACCAGGTGGTGGTGCGTGCGGGCAACAGCAGGGGCACATCCACCCTCACGCCACCCCTCAAGTTCAGCATGGCCGACGAGCACGTGACCTCCACGGCGAGCAGGGGCGGGCAGGAGGGTCCCGCGGCGGGCGCCATGGTAGCGGTCGCCGCTGCCCTCGTGGGCATCGTGGCGCTCCTGGGGGCGGCAGTGTGGGGGTTGAGGCGGAGGGGGGTGTGGGGAGCCAAGGGCTCCGACGGCGTCGCGTTCGAGAACCCCAGCTACTTGAGGGAGGTCAACATGGATCACATCAGGGTGAGTTGTCGATTATGATTAGTTGAGGTTTCAAGGGAAATTTGGTTAATTTCTCCTGAAATTTCATCGCGACTTCTCAAACTCTTAGTAACAATAAGCGGTAAGTAAAAGGTGGATATGGATATGGTAAAACGACTCTTCAATTGTTTTCTGTCAAAACTTGTAGACTGGTTCAGCTAAGATCATAATACCGGTAATATTTCACTAATCGTTCATAGATGGCGTTAATATCGCATTTGATATCAATATCGATAATTCAGTTCTCTATTTATATCCGTATTTGATGATTTCGTGTTCAAGTGACATTTACAGATCAATTATAATTGTGTTTTTGGCTTGAAATATGTATATTGTTCGATTATTCAATCATGATCAACTGAGAAATTCTGAAAATCAATGTTCATCATGCGGAATCAGAAGACGTGGCGCCATCCATTTGAAGTCGTAGAAGTATTACTAGTGTTTGAAACTATGATTAAAATTCAACAAAATGAAGTAGACAGAAGTCTACAAATATTTCTGGTGCCTTTTAAATCTACCTTGTATGTACATTTTTGTGGTTTGTTTTTCCCCCATTTTGTGATAGGCGTTTTATCTTGTCGGTGCAGCTGAATTATTGACCAGAAATTGTTTTGCATACTTGGAACATAAAGTTGAACTCTACAGATACAAACACTGCCAAGGATGATTCACTGTCGTCCACCAGGAACTCCATGTTCTAACGCAAAGCACCACAGAAATACGAAATCTTTTGTCAGTGCAAAATTAAAAAATTTAGTCGTGTCTGATAGTCAGAGAATTATATTTTGAAGTCGAAAATACGAATACTAGAAAGCAAAATGCAAGATACCAACCTCGAGGAGATATACAGCGAATTGATAATACATACATTTCGAACGTGAGAAAAACCCAATAATATTTGGTTAAGGAGAAACTGTACCAGAAAGTGACAGCCTTAGAACTGACTATAAACGCCCTGTAAAAGTGAAGCTCTCTAGTGCTAAAGAGGAGGTTTCTGTTGTAAGAAACACTACCGAAGTTTTCAAAAGCATGTAGAAATGAAAGGAAAATTTGATTGAAGAAAAATGTATGTCTGCTGAGCAAGAAATTTGAGCGCGCTATAATTATTTATCGAAACTTACCTGACCTGAACGTTCCATATCAATTAGGGCACAGATCACTATTTTTAGTAAATTATGGAGAAAGGAAAATTTGATTGAAGAAGAAGTAATGTTTGCTGAACAAGAAATTTAAGCGCACTATAACTATTTAATAAGACTTACCTGACCTGAACGCACTAGCCAATAAATGAGGGCACAGTTCACTACTTTCAGTTAACTATTGAGGAAATAAAATGTTATCGAAGAATAAGTGATGTCTGCTGAGCAAGAAATTTAAGCGCACTATAACTATTTAATAAGACTTGCCTTATACCTGAACGTAGTAGCCAATCAATGAGGGCACAGATCACTACTTTCAGTAACTTATTGAGGAAGCAAAATTTGATTGAAGAATTAAATGAGACTCACCTGACCTGAATATAATAACCATAGATCTTATAACGCTAGATCCGACATCATGTAGTATTTGTTTGGTATCAGAGGAGTCTGCAAGAAAAAAGGTACCATGATCACGTGATAGAACGTGGTATGGTCAACAGTTAAAACGACCAAAATGAGCAAAAATTAGAGCGCTATAATTTACTGAGAGTTACCTGACCTGAATGTAATAATTAACCTATCAATGAGGGCACAAATCACTATTTCCGGTGAATTTTTGAGAAAGGAATATTGTATTGAACATAAAAAGGGAAATATGTACTTGACCGTTTCAGTATTTATTGAAAAAATGTAAATGTTAAATCTCTGAAATTTTCAAAATTTGGCAGCACAATTGATATTGATACTTCAATAAAGTGTGCCCAAGATGAGGATAAACAGTATGGGGATCTCAGTGACCGTAGGAGTTACACAGTAGGTCGAATTGGCAAAAAATTGCGCAATCGAGGGGTTGATGCACAAATGTCGAGAAATCCCAAAAATGTTGAGTTCCTTGTGCTGCAGGTTTACCCAATAAATATCCCGATATTTTCCAGGTGCCCCAGATGCAAAATGACCCCACAAAACAAACGAGCGCAGCCTCTGCCAACCCCAAGGGCCCCACCACGTCCTCCCCGGGCGGACAGGAATGGATTGGCGAAAATCTGCACGTGCCCGCCCAACACGAAGTGGATCCCACCCTGTACGAGGAGCTGAAATTGGGCCAGAACGGGGCGGGCTTCAAGAGGTTGAAGCCCTAGTATGAGGGTTCGAACCGCGACGGTTTCGAATCCAGATTTTGAAAGTATTGTGATAGCTCTAGATTAGCGTGGTTTAGTTAGGTTATACCTTGGATCATAGAGGCTTACGCTAGATACGGTATCATGTAGTATTTGTTTGGTATTAACGGCGATTCAGATTCATGCATTTCCATGCAGGGTTTTTGAAGCATGTGCGATTTACAGGCACATGCATTTCTGACGCTTCTGCCTGAAAAAGGCATGACATTTCACATCTGTGCATTTCCATCGCATTTTTCACCCATGGTCATATTCCAATTAGTTTTTTCACTAGTGAATTGAAAATTTCTTTTCACTTATTTTCTCCAGATCAAGATTACAATAGAGACTTGACTCAGAGAAAGGCGGGAACGTTACAAACTTTACAAAATAATGATCATCAAATACAAAATATATCGAATGTCAAACTCAAATAAAAGATTGTCAAATATCCAGAGGCTCTTAGGGCAAAAACGCATGCGATACAGTGAAAAATAAGGATTAATTCCATGCATGCCCACCACGCATTTTACAAGCACGCCGACAGGCATAAATGTGAACGACGACAGGCATGCATTTTTCCTGCAAGGTCAAAAATGCAGGGTGAGAACGCATGAATCTGATTCGGCCTTTAGAGGGGCATTGATGAGAGGGGATGAAGGGCAAAAAGTACTATGACACAGTGGCGTATAGTTGTGATATTTCGGTACAACACATATTCAATCCAAAAATTCTTCAAACGATAAAGCAATTCATCCAGGAGGTACTTAAGATTGCCGATGGCTATTCATAATGTAATGTAATGCTACTTTATCGCCCGGTTGTGCGGGCGTAAAATAGCACTTTACTGCCCTCGGACTTTACCGTCCGCCGGGAATTAATCAGTGCTACCTACAAGAAGTTTTCCAGATTAATATACGTACCCAACATTAATGAAACATGAAAATAGGACTTACTTATCATAAGATACGATTCGTCTTGTGCTTCCCTCAAAAATAATTCAATTTCTGCTCTATTCATAATCATGAATTTCTTTGGTTTATAACCTTCGGATTTGCGTTTTAAAAAAGCTATCAATCTTGTGTATTCACTAATATCTCGATTATCATATGTACATCGAAAGTAGATTTCATATCATGAAATGATATGACAACATATAGAAGAGGGCTTACACTCTGTGAAATTCTTATTTTTCACATTATTTCTGTTGCACCAGCTCAAAATTTCATCATAAATTTTATCGTATAATCTTTTTGATTGAGTAGGCAACAAACTCAATTTCACATCCTCAGCTCTGCATTACTGATTTCTGGTGGAGTACAATTCACACTTTCTTCGTCATTTCGTAATGACTATTGTCTGTATTGACAGCAAATATTGCTATTACTAATTTACTGACTTACTATGGTAACGTGGGTTCCATCACTTCTTGATTTATTTTTCCGATCTATTGTATTCCTATCATACTTGAGAGGTAAAGAGGTATTTACAATAAAATATACTGGTCGTGCATAAAATGTTGTATGTATTTTGAGCGTAACTTGCTTTTATGGACCTGAGCGTGTTAAACGCTACGGTCCATAATAGCCTATCTTACACCATTGACACATAAATGACTATAAGTTATCATTCTCACTTCTTGTTCAATCCAACAATACGCCTATGCATTATGGAATACAATATCTTGTAGAATGTGTTTCTACAAATAAGGACTTCAGCATTTTAATGGGAAATGCGACTTTTCAAACTAGTTGTTCGAATAAAAACACTTACAACTATGTGATCCAGACCGGATCGACACCATAACTCGCTGAAGATTACAATATTTGACATTTGTCGGATGTTATTTATGTCATACTTACGCTTGAATCGTCAAAATTTCAAAACGACCAATCAATGGCTTAGTACTTCAGAATCCCTCCCGGACCTACCAAACAAATAACCTATATGCCGTATCTAGCGTAAGCATCGTATCGTAAGGGTTAGACGATCGAGCCTGCTCGATTTTTAGATTATTTCATGGTGATTTTGCACTTAACATGCGACTCATATTTGTAGGAAAACGATTGTCGGGTTGTTAGGTTTATAATTAAGGGGCAGAATTTTAGAGAGTTTCCATTAATGATTGGAATACACTGGTAGACTTTTGGGATGGACTTACCCAGACAGCATAAAGACATTCCATGAATATTATCCAGGTAGGTATATCATATTATCAGATTATTTTCGAATAATGTCCACACATGATGTTTCGAAGGAATTGATACAAAAATTAAGTACAAATCGTAACTTCGCGTTAATTTTGACACAAACAAAATCACTAGAAGTTAATTAACACAAATCATGCCATGTTCGTATCAAATTCTTCATGTCTCCATCACATAATCAACAAACATAAATCATAGACGTTATATAATATAAGCAACCCTCTAAATCAATGAGAATGTAATGAATTCAGGAAAGTAATAATAAGGAAGTCAGATGATTTTTCATCTCATTTTTAAACCTGCTATTAACAGTAGGTGAGCTTTCTTCGTTGTCTGCTGACTCAAAATCGATTTTTTTTCTATGGAATAAATGAGCTAGAAAACATAAGAAAAAGTCAACTTCTCACGTACGTCAAAGAGAACCAGATTAAACTATTCTAATCTTCAGATAAAGATCCAATGAGGTTTGAAAAATTACATACAAATCCCTAACCGGTCTAACCTATGAAATAATTCAGTGATTTTCGACTTGTCAAAACACGCGCATGCTCATATATGACGGATCATTATAGCTAAACAGTCTCCAAAAATGGTCAACTACCTAATTGACATGTTTCATAAAAGAGAAAGTAAAAATAATAAAATACCCACTTTTACTAAAATCATCTCGGTTCACACTGTTGTGTGTTCGGTAGGCTGGTTGATATTTCTCATTGAAAAAATTCGAGAAAAAAGATTATTCGTGAATAAAAATGTATATTTCCACTGCTCATATATGATGGAATACTTTGCGTTATTTAATTGCGTTATTTAATTCCGGCTATTAAAGCTTTCAGAACGTATGCCCATGACACTATTATTTATTTAGCATCAATGAATTAGTAAGGTTCCTTGTAAAATTTCATCATCTTAGCGTTTCGAAAATATTCAAGGAAAACCATATTCCATGTTCGTATATATCTTTTAATCTTCGGTAGTAGCAGATAAGCTCTTGTAGTAAAATATTGGACGTTAATTTCGGGACATCCTGTACACAGGTATCTATACTCCAGAACCAATCCATGAATATTCTGAATATGATATACATCCATTCAAGGGTACATGAGAAATATACTAGGATTATGTATGACATGCTGTCTGGGTTGAATCTTCTGCTTTACCTACTCATATTCTGCTAGTATGACACTATGGACATGTAGGATTACGATATTACACTTCACTCGACCTCACACGAGATTCATTTCCCTTCCAGATTTATTCGGAACCAAACTTCTAACAACCTAAATTATAGCTGTAAAATTTAAAGAATATATCAAAACTGATCAATCATACTTGACAGCAGTGTTGCCAACAAATTGACACGAACGGGCACAGAAATCCCAGCACGAATTACGTTATTCAAGATGTCCCTATTTTTACGTATTTTTTGTCGAGGTACATAAAGGACTCCTGGCGATGTGTGAAAACTGAAAACATGCAATTTCTGAACATTTTACTGGTTCCGATAGCACTTAACATTGATTTTTTTGAACGGAATCTCACCTGTTGAATCGAAATATAATTGAAACTTCGATTCTCTATCTATTCTCTTCGAGGTGGTTGAAAAAAAATCTGGAACAAAGTCAACATTATTGGTTCCCAGATTTGTTTCCATTCATTATATGAAACTTTGAGTAAGCTACTTCTTGATTTGATTAATAAAAACTAATTGGAACTGTAGAGGATTTGTTATTTTTCAATTCAGTTCTATTCATTATTCTAATTATTTTCACTATTCTCAATGTTCAAGCTTCCTGATTATTATCGTATATCTTATTTCAACCAACTAATCAGATATTCTCAGTTTCATTGTGAATACATCAAATGATTCAGATATCAAGATATCCGATGATGACAGCGATTTTGAAATATCGGGAGTGAATAATTAGAAGGAATAATGGTTGAATAGATTGCAA
Organism: Chrysomela aeneicollis; assembly: GCA_029955515.1. NCBI lineage: Eukaryota > Metazoa > Arthropoda > Insecta > Coleoptera > Chrysomelidae > Chrysomela > Chrysomela aeneicollis. Next base: position 2,319,104 of record JARUHQ010000018.1, on the reverse strand, counting down.
AAAGTTTCTACTGGCACCCTTCGGAAGGAATATACCTATTTCGAAACCAATCAGTCTCGATTTTGATTTTCAATTATAATTTTCATTTATTCAAACTTTCGACTTCGTTTTCAAACTTCTCACATTACTTTTGAGAAATATTTCGAGATTGGGTAACCTCGGCGAATTTTTTAATCAAATATCGCCGCTAATTGAAATCGTATATTTTTATTATTCACAGCTCTTCTAGAATACAAAATACATAATTTCTAGTTGCTATTGAAAATTCTGTAATTTTTTCTCGTTAATGAGAATATCAATTAAAAAACGTCAAAGTAATCCACCTACTTCTAATGAGGACGGTAGCTACTCACAAAAATGATGGTTTCAGATGAAATATTTTCTGATTACGGGCTGTAGCCTCATGATGATAAGGCGACCACTTTTTCTATAGATCAGAGAAATTTGCAGCAGATGTTGGGTTGATAGGTTGGATGTTGGGTTCACGGTTCTGATTCTGCCAGTATCTTATTTTCCCCAAGAAGAGGTCAAGTTCCGACTTTAGGGCAGTTAGTTCTCAATATCAAAGTAGCAATAATATGAAAATGTAAAAAAAAAAACGAAACATGATCACAAACACAACACTCAACATTTGGCATGAGAGAAAACTGATAAAAATGGTGAAAGGGGATTCTTCAATTGCTTGTTAAAAATAACTGTATTTCTATGTTATGTCCACAGCTGTATGGTATGTTTCTAATAACCTATTGATTAGCTGACCATACCTCGTATACTCACACAAATATGTGCCTTCTATTGTAATATAATATATATGTAGAATTTGATGTGTAGAAGTATGATTTTGTAAATAATTTCAGAAAAATTGTAATTTCTATGGATATACCAAATATAGATATACTTACATAGAATGCAACCCAGCATGGTATTTTTGTAATGAGTCCAGTTTCAAAGTTTATTTTAGTTATTTATATAGGGTGACCCTGATGAAATGTCTGTACCAAATGATAGCACAGACTACTATATAAAACCCAGAAACAATATTCCCGACAGATACATCTCTCTAAAAAATAAATAGGCACACTGAGAGGATGAATATGCATAAAATCATTTCACACAATTTCACACAATTTCAAGGTTGAGTGGAAGAAAGCACTTCCTCTATCCTTCTTAGGAAAGATCAAGAGCTAACTCTGCCGTTGGCGATCTTGCAGGCCACTCAACCACTCCATGATTTCCTATCCATTGATCTTGAAATTCAATGTGCCAAGTAATCGTTAGGCGGTGCTCTATATCATGCTGAATCAGACATCCGATTGATATCCATCGAAGATCCAATTTATATCCGATCCCAACTGAATCTATTGAATACCCATCAGACATATCCAATGGATTTCCATTGGACATCCAACTTATTATATCCATTCCAGGGCTGGATATCTATCGTATATTTATTCATGAAAATTCCTTGGACTGAGAATATTTTCTGCTTGATATAGATAACTTACGAATCTAATTGATTTATATATTATTCAAAACGATTCTCACTGGATCCAATGTATTTAAATTGTAACGGGGTGGTGATATTTCCAACAAAAAAACCCTACTCGAATGGTCTTGTAGACAATTTATTCATTGGTTAGCCCTTTAATTGTGATAACAACTGTACAGCTAAAACCAAAACAAACCTTTCAATAACTCGCACAAAGTGGACGAATATCCCAAAAAACCCACCAAAAGTAATATATTATTCCCTTAAACATGATGTAAAAAAAATACTCACCTAAAACAAGTAATTTGCACGAATGGCTTCGATATCACCACGCACCCAAGGATTCCAGTTATTTACCCCTGTAATATCTGAGGAACCAGGCGAAAATAACAATCGGATTCACTGGGTATACTTATTTATTTCACAATGATAACTGACGAATGGAGATGTATTACCAAGTTGACAATACAGTATCAATCGCGTCTCAGATCGACCAGGTCCGCGTATCATCTCTCTCGACCCAACCGATCTCAAGATGCCGGAAGTAGTCATCATCTTCGGTGGGGGTTATAATATCATGTGACATCATCCGACATATGTATCATAATCAGACATATGTCACAACCCCAATATGAAATGAATATATATTCTGCATAGACAAGTTTTTTCAAAATAACAAAAAAAGCATCAAATTGATACAAATAAGTGAACAGGCATCGACATCTACCTCGAACTACTAGAAGTTCATAACTCATGAACTTATAGTAATCTGCTAAAGAAATATACAGATTACGTTACAGTATATACTAATTTCGATGTCCATTGTATGGACATCCGGATACATCATGGATACAAAATGGACATCCAATGGATGTATGTGTGTTGTCTGGGGAATATCCATTTGGGCACTCTTGTGGAGTTTTTTTTTGTATATTTCGACTGCACGAGAGGAAAACCTATAATATTCGTGGATGAAAATCGTGCAAGATAATATAATATGATATTTTTCTTGGATGGTTGAAGGTTATAGGTATCAGAAAAAAACCTCTCCAGGAAGGAAATTCCACAATTTTATAATTCAATGAAAGAAAGTAATATGATAGGTGTAGTGTCAACAATAAAACATTGATTTTTATTTTCTGTGGTTATCGATTACTCAGTGATTGAATAATAATTATGACATAATATGTATGTTCGAATCAGTTGAATATTCGAGTTTACAACCAAGATTCGATGTTTCCAATGCACAAGGACTTCAATATGATCATGTTACGTTGGAATTATTGGAATATTGGAATCTAAGTGTGACTAATTTCAATAATATTCGTTTCATTCCATTCTACTCAAATAAACACAGTTGATCGAATTGACGTTTGTTTCAAAATAAATTGAACTGGAATGCTCAAAATCTGAAATAGTGCTAGAGAAAATACAAAATGAAAAATAAAACAAGAGTGATGAATACTAGTCAGTATATTTCGCAGGCCACTAGAAATACAAATAAATAAAAAACATAAACGTTAACCCTAGTAAATACACAAAATCACAATGTTTTAACAATAAACTAAGGAATGTCATTCTCGGAATGTAGAAAACTAGGTATATCACAAAGCTTCAATTCGTCTCAACTATCTCCTTCTTGATGACATCAACGTTGTCACTGCTGTCATCGTTAACACCCTCTCCCAACATGTACTTTTTGATGCCATCCTCCAGAACGTTTCGAAGGATTTTGCTGTCCTTCAGGACGTCTTCGTCGCTGTCAGGGGAACGGCGCTTGATGCCTTTCTTGGGCAACTTCTTCGGCAGATCCTCATCTTCGCTGAGATCTTCTCTCACGTTGTTGTTGTTATTGTGGCTGGGAAAGGTGAGTTTTTCCAACATGGTGCCAAACATCGTGAGCAGTCTGGATCCGACAAGTCGGTGGAATTCCAGTTTCTCTCTTTCTATTTCTAGCCTCTGTTTCTCCAGCTCCAGGTTTTCCTTCTGGACGTCGAAGATGTTTTTCAGTAGAGTGGACACATCTAGAAGATAATACTCAAAATATTATGATGAATATATTCATTTATATTCAAATAATATAATAATATAAAAAACTGAATTGAAGGAAATTCGAAAGTAAGAGTAGAAACAACTCAAGAAAGAGCTAAATCTGCTGAATACAATACTCTATAGAAACATGTCAACAATTTCATAGGGACAGTATCGCTAACAGTCAGAGATAGAAAAATTCTTAAATCAGAAAAAAGTTGGGTAATTTCAACTACTTTATGTGCCGTTTTGAAAACTGGAACAAAGTCATTGGTTCCTGAGATATTTTGAAAATTGACGAATTTATATTCGATATTTTCCTCAGTTATTATTCGGAGAAAATGTTTGAAATTTTTCATACATAGGCGATTGACGAAGCCAAAAAAGTTTGTATTATCAGATATATTAAAACTTCAATAGTTTCAGTAGTAATTTCATAAGTACTTCGGGTTGAACATCGATAACTTGTTGCATAATTTCAAAGTCAGTTCAACAGTTGAAATTTTTCAAATAGTTATCTCATCATTGGAAAATATCAACCAACTCGAGATCAATTAAAAATATTCATTTATAGGTCCTGTTCACAATATTCACGAACTGCTTGAAAAAATTTCTATTTGATGTCGAAATGATTATTATAAGAAACCATTTTTCACCATCTTCACTACAGATTCTTCGATACTAGAAAATTGATATACCTACCACTCAAATGAGGGGTTTCTCGGAGAGTTAGCAAATCTTACCTTCTTGTCCCAGAACATTGTTTCCGAACCCGTCTTTTTTGGCGGCAACAGTAGTTTGGTGGGCTTGGTTGGAAAGGCCGTTCAAAATAAGCAGAGGGAATGGCAACGTGGTCCCGTTCGCTCCTGACTTGATGGGACCGGTGACGGGAATCTGCAGGCCGCCAGCAGGTTGGACGACCTATGGAAATTATTAGAAAATCAACTCGACGGTATTGCCAGCTTTTCCCATTTTTTGTGCATCGGCCAACTTGATTATTTGAGTGGATCACTCAGTACATTTTCTAGCACTCGATTGCCGTTACTTCTGCTGAAACCTTGGAATATACAGAGCTGTTACACGGCCTTCTTTATGAACAGGCCGGGAAGTAATTGACTTGGCAACGTCGATCTAGTCCCACCGCGCTCGCTCGTTTGTATATCAGTATTTGGATAATCGTGTCGGGATCTTTGTTTATCTCGTTGTTTTCGGTCGAATAATTGATCTTATGAAATTTGGTGCAATATTCATAAAAGAATAAGGTCATGTGAAGAAGAAAGTGTCGATATAATAATCAGTGCGGAAATTACCATGAATCTGGTGTTATGTTTTAGTTGTGTGCGAGGTTGAGTGTTTGTTCGAAGTGAGGTTATAGTGGTTATAGTGAATGAAAATGCCTAGGAAAAGTTGCGTTCCTGAATGCAAGACAAGTTATGTATCTACTCTGAAAAGGGAGAAAGCCAAGAGTACTTTCTCCTTTCCTAAGAATGAAGATTTGAGAAAAAATTGGTTGAAAGCCATTCCTAGAAGAGATTGGCAACCGTCCAAATGTTCTGCAGTATGCAGCGTTCATTTCGAACAGGGTAGAGTTTATCAAATTTGTGAAAACTATTTCTTCAGAAGGTACCTTAAATGACACTCCTTGTTTACTGCGGTTGAGAGAAGATGATGTACCTTCAATTTTTCCAAATTTGCCACAGTATTTATCGACAACAAAATCCGTTCATCGAAAGAATCCAGAATGTAGACGACAAAATCAAATCCATGAGAATGAATTATTAGTGCAAAATTTTGAAATTTCTGACATTATTAATAGTATTGATGATTTCTTGTTATTAACAGTTATTCCATAAACTTGACAATATCTGATTCCTGGAAGATTAAAATAATTGGTACAAAGATGTATGTATGTATGTATTCTTCACATTAATTCTGAAAATGCTCATTTGAAAATTGAAAATTCATAGGCGAACGTGAACGTAGGACTACGGCTGCGGCACTTTGCGGTGTTGCCTTGTTTTGTTCCAGGCCTGTTCGAAGAGGGCCGTGGCTGTTACCTATAATTATTGTTAGGCAGTGCTCCATCACGGTGAATATTCATTTGAATACTTTTGTTGCGCTTTTGTTTCAATATTTCGACTGGACAAGAGGAAAACCTAAAATGGTCCTAGATGAATATAGTGCAACACAGTAGAGAGGAAATAGAGGTATTGGAATTTTTTGTTTGAAGGTTGTAGGTCAGTGGCGTATAGCTAACTTTCAGTGCGCCCCCCCCCCACAGGATCCTCCTTGGGCCATCACCCGCTTACCCATGATTATTTTTGAAATTCAAAAGCTCGATTATATACGAGTAAAAGGAGACGATAAAATTAAAATGACTATACTTCTTTAACATATAGGCTAAATATAAGTAGGTAAACGCAAAATAGAAATTTACCTCTTCTATTACATCTCACATTTTCTTCCCCATGGCTGAACAATAAAAGCTAGACAGTTAGACCCCTCCTCTTCTTATAACGGATAAAACATTAAGATATGAGACATTTTGTAAAATCTTGCATTTTTCTATCAACAATATCCGTTGTCACGATATTTTCAAATATCACTATTTTTGTTGCAAAATCTTCATCTAAATCGACATCATATTTTCCAGATATTTTCTCATCTGATATTCCCAAGTTAAAAATTTAAAATAAGAATTGACCGTCAAATCTTTCTTTTTAATTGGCAACAAATCATGATAAATTTCATCTCAGGACCCGACAGTGTCTCATCAACTACTAATAATTCATCGTTTGGTAGTTCCATTTCATTTTTCTTCAACTTGCTTGTCAATATCTCACACGTGCCTGCAATCAAATTTGCTTCACATAAAAAGTTCTCGAGCGCACGCTCAAGAATGATTACGCGGGAGTTTTTGAATTCAAAAGCAATGGAAGAATTTAGCTGTACAAAATTTGGAGCTCTGATTATAAACTGGTGTAAAATTTGGTTTCTTTGCGCCCCCCGCGCCGCGAGGGTGTTAACTACGCCACTGTTAAAGGTATCAGGAAAAACCTTTCCAGAAAGGGAGTTCCACAATTTTACCGATGGATAAAAAAAATTGAATACATAGTGTGAATAATACGACAGGATAGTTATTATTTTCGGTAGAATTAGTATTTTAAGATGTGTTGAAATGGGTTATGAGATAACAACTATTTGTGATGTGGTATTCCAGAGGTCTGTCAATTCATAGTGAAAAGATGCATCTCCGTGTTTGAAAAAAGATTGATGGTGGCAACAAAAAGTCAAATCGTCGAATTCGAAAACTATGAATGCCATTCTGAATATCGCGAATAGTGTAAATCAAAAAGTGCTTTCAGTTTTGGTCTATTTCCAATAATACGGCAAAAAAATATATCGAACCTCTTTTCGAGATTCCAATGATGGCCGTCGAATTTGAATAATACCACTGCATATTGTATAATAGAAAATTACGAGAACCTCTAATTTTCTCCGGCACAGGGGTGTGTTCAATGGATTTCACTACCTGTCTAACAAACCCCGACTTAGGACATAACCTGATTATACCTGCATACACAATAATACACATCTTTGGATGAATCACATCTTCAGAATTTGGATGCTGCAACTACGGAATATTGATAAGTGTAGATGCATTCTATGTATTAGTACCGAATTGTATCGTCCTTGATATCAAGAACCAATTTCTAAATATCAGAACCAAAGAGATCATTATGCTGATGAATTTTCATTTATTCTTGATCTCCTTGAAGTTATAGGAAGGAAAATCGGAATGATAGCCCTTCGAAGACTACTGAAGATATTAAACTCAGGATTAATAATGCTTTTGACTCACGACTTGACGTCACACTAGATATTTTCAAGTCAGATGTGTTATTGAAGAAAAAGGCAATCACTTTGCATGCCTATTATATTTATTGAAAATTTGTAGGTAACTTTTATCACTTTCAATCACTTGCTTTGTTTTCGACTCTTCATTAGTTGTTGTTGAATAAATAATTGATTATGAAGTGGATTTTGATGAGCATATCTTGTTAACCATTATCTCTGTATAAAAAAAACAGAGATATAGTTCTCTGTATAGAAAAACAATCAAATTTGCTTAATGCAGAATGAACAAGATATATCAATTTGAATGTGGTTAAAGTGAAATCTATAATATTCAAAATGTCATATATAAACTACGCAACACTAATTACGTCGCACCCCGAAATTTTGCCCCTGTTTGAATATGAATAACTTTTTTCTTCTTTGAACAATTTGAATTCTGTTTGCACTGTTCGCTAGCTCAGTCCTTCAGCTATAATCTTGTACTTTTTTGATACTTGAGGTTATTTCCATAAAATTGCTACAGGATGTTTTTTGGAACTGTGCAAAATTTCGAAATTTTCAAAAGGATCCCAAATGAAGAAAAACAGTTTTTTTTTCAACTTTAACAGCAGAGGCATGAAGATTATCTTATTACCTCTGGCCATTTCCAAAATTGTCTTCTTATTACTTTTCTTTACAGAGTGATCTCAAAAAATCAATTTTTTGGTTTTGCAGTCATAACTTTTTTTCTCTTCAAGTGATTTTCAAAATCTCAGGATCATTTTGAAGCTGAAACGTTAGATGAACAAACATGAATATTAGAATTGACTAAAAATAAATATTAAAGATCAAGGGTATCTGCAAAGGTGACCCAAATCTAAATCCCCCTCGAAATCCCGATTGAAAAAGAAAAATATCCAAAACGTTGTTTGATCGAAACGAAAATATCACCACCAAAAATACTGATAAAAATTTTTTTATCCCCTCCCCCCCAAAAATTTTTTTGCGGGTAAAATTTTTGCTGGTCAAACGGTTAGATATATCGGTAAACATATTTCACCTGACCCCCACATCGGGATCGGATATTGAAAAAAAAAATTCTTTCGCCCCCTTGCCCCCTTGGGGTACTTTGGGTACGAATGAAGGGGAAGGAGATTTCTGTGATTTTTTTTACATTTAATTTTCGTGAGTTTCGTACAAAACTACTAAGAATCGCCCAAACTCGAGTTCTCCAAGTATCATAGTTTGATATACAGGGCGAAAAAAAGTTATTTTTCAGAATCGAGACAAGCAGTACCCATAGCTGTGTTCAGCGGAAAAAGTTGATCAAAGAGATAAAAAAAATTGTTTTATAGGCGTACGTATAACTTTTTTTTTGGGGTCTAAAAAATCAAATTTTTTGAAAAAAAACCAAAGCATGATAGAAGACTTTGTATAGGGGGTGAGAAGGTTACCCTGAAATATTGTTGCATTCAGAATTTTTTCTATGTTGAATTTTTTTATGAAGTCTAATATCTTCAGAAAAGAAAGACCTACGAATAGTTTTTCTGTCCTGGTCTTTATTTTCACGAGAACGTAATTTTCAACCTGTCTTGTCAGTCACTCATTATGATTTTTGTTACGTTGGTTACGGTTGGGCTTATTTTTTTTCTAGAACATGGCGTTTCATTTCGGTTTTTACACGCACAATTTTTGACTACTGTATGGAAAAAAGATCTGGATGTGTCCCGAATGAAAGATCCTTCCGAAAACAAGTTGATTTTCATTTAATTCTCCTCCCAGTCGGGATTTACAGAGTGTTTCAGATTTGGGTCACCTTTGAGGAAAACCTCGATATTGAATGTTCATCTTGGGTTAATTCTGATCTTTATATCCTCTCATATGAGGTTTCAGCTTCAAAATGAGCCTGAGATTTTGAAAATCGCTTGAAGAGAAAAAAAGTTATGACTGCAAAACCAAAAAATTGATTTTTTGAGATCACTCTGTAAAGAAAAGTAATAAGAAGACAATTTTGGAAATGGCCAGAGGTAAGAAGATAATCTTTATGCCTCTGCTGTTAAAGTTGAAAAAAAAACTGTTTTTCTTCATTTGGGATCCTTTTGAAAATTTCGAAATTTTGCACAGTTCCAAAAAACATCCTGTAGAAATTTTATGGAAATAACCTCAAGTATCAAAGAAGTACAAGATTATAGCTGAAGGACTGAGCTAGCGAACAGTGCAAACAGAATTCAAATTGTCCAAAGAAGAAAATTATTCATATTCAAACAGGGGCAAAATTTCGGGGTGCGACGTAATTAGTGTTGCGTAGTTTAGTTCACTAAATTGAACTGAATACATAATTGAACTGTAGAAGGTGTATTTCAAATACATAAACTTCGCCTATATAGATTGTCTTCAAATATCCATAATTTTAATAACGGTAAGAGTTTGGTATGGAAGTAAATATTGACTCATATAATATGAAGAATTCGAAAATGCAAAGAAATACAGCGAGTTCCGTTAGCAACAATGAATATTCGATGTGCAACTCTTGCAGAACACCCTGTATATTAGCGAATATCTTCAGAACATGAGCCCCCTACAGAACTGGTACGAAGATTACCCTACCCGATCAACGTTTGGTGAACAACTGTATCAGATGAAAAAATAAGCCGATCTGACAAAATATCAGGTGGACACATAAATGCTTCTCAGTATTTTGCAAATGTATGAGAGCAGAAAACTCGGAAATGCGGCATATTCTTTGAATCCTCGTATGACCATAGATCAGCACTGACATTGCTGATCCCACCTTATAAATAAGCCCTGCTTGGCTTGAAAAGTGTGGATTTTCATTTTTCTATTTCTATTATCTCACCCGGCATTACCATAAACACCCTGTGTATCAACAGAGTAATATTTCGATGGTGTTTTCATTATGTATCATTAGAATCGATCTTATATTATCCTGTATAACCGTCTTTTTAAAAAGGCAGATCGCGCCGCAGTAAGGCACATTGATGAAAATAAAAAAGTGCTACATAACCTCTTGGTTTAGAACATTTCCATCTCAGGTCAGAAAATAACCACTGACCAGCAAAATTTGCACGAAATGCCTGTAAATTCAGGTACTTACCCAAAGTACCTGTGTGGTACATAATAGGTACGCAGCTGTGATTACTGAGCTTTACGTGTATACAGGGTGTATTAACTATGAGTAGAAAGATGCTTGAAAATGTCTTGAATAAAAGTTGAAGCTAACAAGAAAAGCTATGTTCCGAATACAACAACCAACATACAGGGTAACCGATAAATTTGTAACATATTTTCACTAATTTAGCTTGTAAGATCTCGACACATTTCATATAGTTAGTTAGCTAGTAGTCCTAGTACATAAAATACCTCGTATAATATACTGACCTTGGGTTGTATCATCGGTTTCGGTGCGATTCGGACGGGTTCGACTTCTTCCATTTTTTCTTTAGTAGTTGGTGGAGCAGGGGCTAGAGGTGGCATGTGGTGGGCTTCGTCTTCGAATTCTGCATCAGATCTGCAGATACATACAAAATTATATTGGTTGAATCTCACTGAGTGGCACATTATATGATATTTTTGTTGGTATGCATAACCAAACAGTGCCTAACCTAATATATATTAACCTTAATGTTCATCCCATCTACAAGTACATTACAAGTGTTACCTATTACATCCAAAGGATAAAAGTTGCTCACTTTTCCACACTCAAACATGCCTATATGATATCTAATATGTGTGATTAATTTCTCGTATGTCACTTTCAAGTTTTAAGATCCGGTTTTTCAGCTTCCTGTAAGTTCAGCCATTTTGTTATGGAAATCTATAACGAGTTTTAATACCTTTATTATATTCTCCTTTCGTGAGAGATACCTTAATTGATTCAATGTGGTTACATTATTAAGGATCATTCAACTCTCTCAGGAAAGGGGAACTGTCCCTATCTTGTTTTAGTGTTTTTTAAATGCCAACTTAGTTGCACATAGCAATCCTCTAATAGTCTGACATTTCTGAGTTTGATCTCGATCTTTCACCTTTTTATCACCCTCACATGAGGGTATGTTATAAACATTGTTTTCTTCTTATTTGCATAGGTATCGTAACACAATTCATTTTAAGGTATCACTTTTTCATTTTGACATCTGACCTATATTATATTCGCGTGCGACCGCCTTTTAATTTTTGGTTTTATCATTCATGGCTAAAATAGTTTCGACGATGCAGTGTGCCACTTCTATCAGAAAGTAGTGGCAATAACTTTGATACGTTTAATGAAAAACCCTTGAAAATCGACGTCATGAACTTATAGCTTCCAGGAAATTGATAAGCTATGTGAAGTTTCGGAATCCCGGGCCTCGAAAAGGATTAAAGCTCAATTTATAAACTCCGCTGCCGTAGCTACAGTTGACGTTGCCGTTCCAAAATGTATTAAGATATCCGATTGCACCTGCGTTAGCTTCGGAATTTATGAACATAATATGTATATTTTTAGCACATTCCTTCTACCAACAGTAACTGGATAGCGTCAACTGTAGCTACTGCAGCGGAGTTTATAAATTAAGCTTAAGAGTTATGCACAAAAGATTTTGTCTTGTCTAGGGGCTCTAGAGGCTGCATAGACTTCACGACCCCCCCCCCCCATATATTTACGATTCGAGACACATTATTAATGTACCTGTACATCTTCTGATAGTCCATAGCTCTTGAACTATAAGAAATCTCAACTTTAAAGTATATTCCACTACTATTTTTGTGTTCACGATAATTATCCTGATGAAAACCTTGTAACCTTGGCAAATACAGCTTGGCCTCTGAGATGCTCAAACGATAAACAGATGAGAGGGCCCGATTATTTACGACAATAATCCACTATGCCCTCTTCTCTCTCTCCACTGACTACGACTACACCTCGATGCTCAATTGCTCACTTCACTTTGTCAACAAAAGTGACAATAAATAATGTGCTCTCGCCCCACTCTGCCGGCTGGACCAATGCCAAAGTGCCAAAGTTTACCGAATACTTCTGCGCATCCAATTCTCAGAAATCTCAGAGGTCAAGCTTATGACATAAGGAAACCTCTATTCATCATTCACATTACGAAGGGAAGGAAAGTGAACTTACCGAAAACACCTCAATATATATGTAATTATTCATTTTATTATTATGTTCGAAATGACATACTTATATAATAACATGAACTATTTCATGAACATATTATGACAGCTGCGCAGAATTACGCGGGGGTTATGTTTTGTGACAGTCGTGTAAATAACTTGAAAAAGGAATTGCCAGTCAGCGCTAAAGACAAAAACGAGACAAAAATTGTTTCAAAGGAATTTTGCAATAGAAACGATATAATGTGCACATTGTCGCTTTAGTCAAAGCTTTTCTGATATCATAAATCTGATAAATGGAATAATTTCATGGACACTTTTTCTATTTTGTCGCCAATCCAAGTTCTATTCGCCCTCATCGTTGTTTAACTTCAATGGCTGCTGATATCTTTTTTTATATTTTTTATTTTTTGAACAAACAACTCAATTTCGTTCACGGCTTTTAATTTTTTTCATTTTCTGATCTATTCATTGTAAAATAATTTTAAAATGTGGAGATGCAAGTATATAACTTTAACATTGAACTTTTTCGTATCTCTCAAGACAACACATTAGGTATCGAACTCCGGAGAATAAATTGACCTTGTTCGTGATAAAGAAAAGTAATTTGCGAACGACTTACTCATTGACGCTGTTGGTGGTGTACGACTCCATGTCGTCGTTGATGTCCAACTCTTCGTCGACCAACTCTTGCTTGATGTCCTCGCACCTTGGCCCATCGAATATGTTGTCCCTGTACAAATCCTGTCGGGGGTTGTTCTTCTTGTTCAAGATCTGGTCCATGGCTTTATAGTGCGGCCAATCGGGATCGACAGTCCCTATTCCCACTCCCGACTGCACCGACCTCTTAATCCTGTGGTAGAGGCATTTGAGGTTCCTCAACCTGGTCTTGATTTCGTCGGGCGTTCTGTAAAATCCACGATGTTGCATATTGGCCGCCAACAACCTCATCACGGGGGCTTTTCGGTGCGTGAGGTAGAGTTTGTTTTGTATTTGGGGACTACCCCAGAGCTGGATGAGCAATTTGGTTTCGTCTTCGCGGAAATTTGTCGTTCGCCTCTTTTGCAACACGCGCGACGGCGCTTGCGCCTCCATCTTTTTCTGAGGAAGAATGATTTCGATTCAGTTGGTGCGGTGACTCTGAATGGGGAAACCTGCAGCAAAGGAATCTGGCAACGATTTCAATAAAATTTCAAGATGCTTCGGAACACAAATATAAACACCAAGCAACTATTTTATTTGCAAAAGGTTGTAAAACTAGATCTCTTTTCAGACCTATGAATGTGATTGAAATTTAACTTACAGTGTCAGTAGAAAATATGTAAGTTAAACCAAAACAATTATATTGCATCCCAAAAATATTTTAACAGAATATTTCATGATGAAAAACTTCAAAAACGGTTATTTTCACATTTTCAAATTCTAAACTACGCAACACTAATTACGTCGCACCCCGAAATTTGGCCCATGTTGAAATCTGAATAACTTTTGTTTGATTTGAACAATTCGAATTCTGTTTGCGTTGTTCGCTAGCTCAGTCCTTCAGCTATAATCTCGTACTTTTCTGTTACATGAGGTTTTTTTTATAAAATTGCTACAGGAAGTTTTTTTAAACTGTGCAAAATTTCGGAATTTTCAAAAGGATCCCAAATGAAGAAAAACAGTTTTTTTTCAACTTTAACAGCAGAGGTATAAAAGTGATCTCATTAACTTGAACCATCTCCAGAATTGTCTTCTTATCTCTTTTATTTACAGAGTGACCTCAAAAATCATTTTTTTTTTTTGTTTTGCAGTCATAACTTTTTTCCTCTTCAACCGATTTTCAAAATCTGAGGATCATTTCGAAGCTGAAACGTTGGATAAACAGACATGAAGATTAGAATTGACTAAAAATAGATATTAAAGATCAAGGGTTTCTGCAAAGGTGACCCAAATCTAAATCCACCTCGAAATCCCGATTAAAAATAAAAAATATACAAGACGTAAACGAAAATATCACTACCAAGAAGACTGCAAAAAAATTTTGATCCCCTTCCCCCCAAAAATTTTTTTGGGGGTAAAATTTTTGCTGGTCAAACGGTTAGAAATATCGGTAAACATATTTCACCTGACACTCACATCGAGATCGGATATTAAAAAAAAATCCCCCCTCCTTTCCCCCTTGGGGTACTTTGGGCACGGATGAAGAGGGGAAGGAGATTTCTGTGATTTTTTTACATATTATTCTCGTGAGTTTCGTACAAAACTACTAAGAATCGCCCAAACTCGGGTACTCTAATTATCATACAGGGCGAAAAAAAAGTTCCTTTTCAGAATCGAGACAAGCGGTACCCATAGCTGTGTTCAGCGGAAAAAGTTGATCAAAGATATGAAAACATTTTTTTCATAGGCGTACGTATACATTTTTTTGGGGTCTACAAAATTAAATTCTTTGAAAAAAATCCAAAACATGATGGAAAACTTTGTATAGGGTGTGAGAAGGTTATTCTGAAATTTTGTTGTATTAAGAATTTTTTTTTATTTTAATTTTTTTATTTTTATTTCTTCAGAAAAGAAAGACCTACTAATAATTTTTTCTGTCTATTATTTTCACGAGAACGTAATTTGCAACCTGTCTTGTCAGTCACTCATTATGATTCTTGTTACGTTGGTTACAGACCATGCATTTTTTTTGGGCTGATTCTTTTTCGAGAACATGGCGTTTCAATTCGGTTTTCTCACGCACAATTTTTGACTACTGAAAGAAAAAAGATCTGGACGTGTCCAGAATGAAAGATCCTTCCGAAAACAAGTTGATTTTCATTTAATTCTCCTCCCAGTCGGGATTTACAGGGTGTTTCAGATTTGGGTCACCTTTGAGGATACCCTCGACCTTGAATGTTCAGCTTAAGTTAATTATGATCTTCATATTATCTTATATAAGGTTTCAGCTTCAAAATGAGCCTGAGATTTTGAAAATCGGTTGAAGAGGAAAATAGTTATGACTGCAAAACAAAAAAAATAATTTTTTGAGGTCACTCTGTAAATAAAAGAGATAAGAAGACAATTTTGGAGATGGCCAAAGGTAATGAGATATTCTTCATGCCTCTGCTGTTGAAGTTGAAAAAAAAATAGTTTTTCTTCATTTGGGATCCTTTTGAAAATTCCGAAATTTTGCACAGTTTAAAAAAACATCCTGTAGCAATTTTATAAAAAAACCTCATGTAACAGAAAAGTACGAAATTATAGCTGAAGGACTGAGCTAGCGAACAACGCAAACAGAATTCGAATTGTTCAAATCAAACAAAAGTTATTCAGATTTCAACATGGGCCAAATTTCGAGGTGCGACGTAATTAGTGTTGCGTAGTTTATATTTCAAGCATAAAGCGGGATTCACAACCAAACTTTTCACGTTTTGCTTTTTACGTTTCGCCTTCTGATTGGTGAAGCAGAATCTGGAATCAAACTGACGGAAAAAGCTGAATTTTCTCAGCTTTTTTCGTTGCGAATCGAGAAATGCGAAGTGGGAAGGTGATGTGGTGGTGTTTTATTGACATGTTTACTATTAAGATTATTTGCTTTCATCAGTGATTTCATTTACTGAATGGAAAAACAAAAATTGGAAATCTGAACATTTCATGAAAGTATAGAGGTTATAGTTACTTGAATGATGAAGCGAAACGCCAAAACGGTTTTTGTTTGGAATGTGCTTTCGCGTCAGTTTGATTGCAGAAGAAAAATTTGTTGGAAAAAATGTCTGCTCATACAAGACCAAGACCAACAGTTGATGAATCTTCTCAAAACCAAGACCAAGATTGAAAATATTATGAAATTTAATTTCAATTATTTTTATTTCATTGTTAGGTTTTTAATTTTTGTTCACTCAGAATCTAAAATAGATTTTTCCTAATTCATTATTGCAGTTTTACAGTTAACAACAAATATGTGTATGTTGTAATGTCGCAGTAGTCCATACCTCCTACTATTGAAGATATAAAAAAATTAATAACTCTGGCTTGAATTTGAAATTTCTGGAAATATTTTAATTATTTTAATACTGCATACAGCAACGATTTTTCATTCAAAATAAATAATCCTGCATATTGATGCATACCTATTAGACTTTTAGATTAAATATTTCGTGGGATTTTGCAATTTTCGACAGCCTATTACCGCGAATTGACAATTGAATTGAATAATTAAAATTCATAAACGCATTCTGATCCAAAACCAAGACTATCAAGACCAAAACTAAGATTAAGACAATCTCGTCTTGGTCTTGAGACATCAAGACCAATATCAAGATCAAAACTACATTTATTTTTCAAGACCAAGACCAAGTCTGATCAGTCTTGATCTTCATCTATTATTTGACTTACCTGACCTTAACGTACTAACCTGTCAATGAGGGCATGGATAACTTTATTTGGTGTCTTGTGAAATTGAATTTTGGGACTCAACATCATTGTTTTGGTCTACCTTACATATTCCCTACTGATGACAATGTGAGTGAAATTACAATCACATTCAAATGTCTGAATGGGAATCATCGAATTTCACAAACTTAAAAAAAATGTTTGAACTGTTTTCACAGAAAAATTTTCATTCCTAGGTGCATGTTTATATTCGTCTTCTGAAGCATCTGTGAAAACTTCACTGAAATCGGTGCGAGTTCTCTTTGCTGTAGGTTTACCACTGAAAGTAGTCGGGATGAAATTTAAAATAAAGGGGACACGTGAAAAGTCAAAATATTTTTATATTCGATCAATCCCATTGAGATCTCGAAAATCATAATAAGAGATTCTCAGATATACTATCCGACCTTTCTTCTTCCATTGTTCTCTCTTATATTGGATTTTATTTTTCGTTTTGAATATATAGGTACTATGAGAATTGAGCTCCTCTTTTTATTATTGGTAATCGATCTACGAAGCCGAACACTGTTTCTATCATTTTGTAATATATTTTTATCATCTCTTCTTTCTTTATTTTATTTTTCACTTGATCGTTACTGCTTTATAATACCTTGGCAACGGTTGCTATTAACAGACCCATAACGCCCGGGGCGTTATGGAGGGCATTATGAATCATAACGCCCGCTAAATGTTTTTTTCTGTAGTTCAATTTCCTAACGCTTTTTCAGCTTTGAGCGTCACATTCTGTGGGATCTCCATAATTATTATGAACACAACAGTTTTTAGTTTCCTCCACTAACAAGCTTGTCAATTCTTACAAAAATGCAGCGTCTTTTTATTAAATAAACAACCCTTAGCAACCTCTTCAATGTTTCCATGGCAATTGCATAGAAGCTCACTTGTGCTCAGTTGCCGACCAGAACGCAGTAAATACTATGAGAAAAAATTTATGAAGGAAACAACGTCGTTTAAGATAATTTTTTCGTGAAAAATAAAATCTTTTATGCACCACGAGCGTTACTAGATCCTAACGCCCATCGGGCAACATTCATCCCTCGGGCCAAAGGCCCTCGGGTGAATGTTACCCTCCGGGCGTTAGGATCTATATAACGCACTTGGTACATAAATAGCTATTTCGTCAACAACAGAGTGTATCGTAAAATAACAGAACGCCTTTAAGTGTGACAGTTCGAATGGCAACCTCAAGGCCTAAACCACAATGATTCAACTTATCTTCTATTTTTCGAAGAATAATGGTATCATTGGGTAATAATGAGAAGTTATATTCGAAACAGAAAAAATCCGAAATGGCGCCCATATATAAGAAAGCACAAACTTGATGACGGTGGCCGGAAGACGAAACGTCGTAGAGCAAATCTGAGAACACCATTATATAGCAGAGAAAAAGTAAAAAGCGCTATTCCTTTTTGAAATTCTTCAATAAATAAATCCGGGTAAAAATATTTAAAAAATTCCAAAATTCCCGTTTTTCCCGGATTTCTCCGGACACGAAATTATGAAATTTTCTGAATAGCATGCCCCCATTCAACCATCTACGTATATATACCTCAGAGTTTTAGATATCCCAATGGTGAGGATCGAACTTGAAACACCCTGTATGTAGTAATCTGTTGAAAAATGTAATATTGAAATGGTATTTCAAGAAAACAGTAGGTATATCAAGAACCTGGGTAAATGTTATACTAAAAATGAATTGTTATATGTCATCAAAATATATTCCTGATATCTTTCTGATTGGGCTTTACCTGTTAATATAATCTTCAAGTCCCTGATGAGAGATGGGATCTTGATGAAAGGAAACAAGGTCGCTTTTAATTATGGTTTTCACCATTGATCTTACTGCTTACGCTAGATCCGGTATCCAGGTTACTTGTTTTGTAGGAGAGCTGATTACGTCGATCTATTGATTTATAATACTTGGATTCGAGATTTTTCAACCTCAGCTGGATTTTATGTCTCTGTCATAACTTTCTATTTATTATCTGCAATTGAAACAAATATAGAATGTCCAGAAAAGGTTGTGTGTACTTTTCAAATTGTTTAATGAATGTGACAATCTGCCAAAAGGCTATAGTACAAAAATCATTACGATCAAATCTTAAACGTTCATCAGGAGAGATTCCTGAAAAGAGAATTATTATGTGAAGAAATTTTAGTTTGAACATTGTTGAAGTTAGAAATTTGAAAAATTGGAAACTCAGTTGTCAAAAATCTTCACAGAATGAATTTTAAATCATCCTATATCTGTTTCGATTTCGATGTATTATATACAGGGTGAGTCATTGATATGGAAAAGCTCGATTGCACCTACACCATTGATGATATTGAAATAAACCAAACGACACTGCAAACGGTAGGTCGAAGTGCACTTTCTAAAATTGTTTCGTTGTATACAGGATGCACCATTTTTGCGGAGCGAATTTTAACATAGTTTTTTTGAATGACACTCTATATTTTGTATACATATATGAATCGGCCCTTTGTTATTCTCTACAAATCCGTTCGATTTTTTCAATTCGATTCAACCGTTCAGAAGTTATTTAGGATTTTCTAAAAATTGAAGCATTTGCAGGCACTTTTTGAAAAAATCGCAGGGCACTTGGTTTTCAGAATATCAAGTTGGGACTTCGCCTATGTCTGAGCAACTTCCTTGGGTATCTTCTGGCGTTATGATTGTCTATTTTTATTTTGACATCATCATTCTGTGACACATTGACTTAGGTGAACTTTGAAGGGCCATAATTTGATTTTTTCAAACGACACCCCATATATTCCATTACTCATTCGTATTGAGCGTGTCATTTTACATATTTTTCATTGGGTATGTTTCTTCCCAAAAGTTGATTGTCCAGAAGATAATTCACATTATCTAGAAAATGAACACAATTTCATCAATTGAACTTAGGGTGTCCCGCATTTCTTTGTTGGTCCACTAAACTGGGTTGGTGGCCGAGTGCACAAAGGCGCTGGTCTATGGGCCATAAGGTCCGCGGTTCAAATCCCGGCGACTATGAGAAATATTTATTTCTGTAGCATCGTTTAGCGCGAGGAGATAGGTGACCAACCGAACATTCTTGGTACCTAGATTTCAATCCTTCGAACTCTCAACCAAGTCTCAACAGTAACCAGCCGAGTAGTGCTTCGGATGACACTTAAAAAGCTAAGGTCCCCGTCTTCCTTACTCATGCAAGTCTCAATGAGACTTCGAGGGTTTCTTAGCAACTAAGGGCGGTTAGAATAGTATATTATGATACAAGTTTTGTAAGACGCTATTTTCTCGCACGCGTTGTTTGGAGTACGACGAGCGAAGCGAGGAGTGCTCCAAGTGAACAAGTGCGACAACGTGTCTTATAAAACGTGTGTCATATGCAATTATTTCTATTTTGAATTGATTTGAAGAAACAAAATGGATTCAATATCGATAAATAAAAGAAACATCTTCGATTGGTGACAATGATGACATTGAAACATTTGAAATCTGACGCACAAGCGTAAAGCCCAGTTTACAGTTGAGCGATTTTGATTATTGCAATACCAGCGGTGAAAAATTCAATGTTGTTATTGTTTTTATTGATCAATTCAAATCAAATTACACTCTGAATTAGAATTTACCAATTGAAACATTGAGTTTTTCACTGCAAATATCACCAAATCCAAATCGCTCAGAAGTAAACTGGGCCTAACTCTTCTGACTTTCATTTGACAGTTCGATTGTACCAATCTCCGAATGATAAAAAATGCGTATCGAAATAGAGGCTATTTCGACACGCAATTGCGTTGCAAAGTATACGTTGAATTTTCTCCGTTACGATTTTCAATTATACCTGTATGATTTGCCACTGGATCTCTTCAGAACAATTTGGTTTCAGCATGATGGTGCTCCTCCACACAACAGTCGAATTGTTAAGGAATATTTGAATGAACAATTCGAAGGTCGCTGGATTGGCAGGGGAGGTCCAGTGGCATGGCCTGTGAGGTCACCTGACTTGACAAAGCCTGATTATTTTCTTTGGGGATATGTTCACGATCGGGTGTACGAAGTCAGTAACAGTGAAAATATGCAGGAGAGATTTAGAAAGGCTTTTCTTAGCATTGATCATACCACATTAGATGCAGTGAATAACTAATTTCTCAAAAGAGTTGAAGAATGTATTGCACAAGGGGGCCGTCATTTTGAACAATTCTTGTCAACATTCGAAAGATTTGTCTGTAGCAGCAACTTTGACGTTTGTTGTCAAAATTCATTGATTTTCATGGCACTCTTGAGTTCAATCAATGGAATGTTGTGTTCATTTTCTTTAAATATTAATTATCCCCTGAACTATATCAAGTTTTAGAAAAATCATAAAAGTCAAAAAAGACGTAAAATTATACGCTCTATACGGCTGAGTGATAAAATACATGGGGTGCTATTTGAAAAAATCAAGTTATGGCCCTTCAAAGTTCACCAAAGTCAATATGTCACAGCAAGGTGATGTCACAATGAAAATAGACGGTTTTGTCGCTAAAATATACCTGAGGTAGCTGCTTAAAGATAGGCAAAGTCTCGACTTCATATTCCGAAACTCGAGTGCACTGCGATTTTTTGAAACAGTGCCTGCAAACGCGTGAGTTTTTAGAAAAACTTGAATAACATCTGAAAGGTTGAAGCGAATTGCAAAAACTTAATATATTTATGAAGTTCAACAAAGAGCAAATTCTAATATGTGTAAAAATATACAGGGTGTCATTTAAAAAAAAACATGTTCGAATGTGCTCCACAAAAATGGAAAAAAGGAAA
Source organism: Chrysomela aeneicollis (assembly GCA_029955515.1). Classification (NCBI taxonomy): domain Eukaryota; kingdom Metazoa; phylum Arthropoda; class Insecta; order Coleoptera; family Chrysomelidae; genus Chrysomela; species Chrysomela aeneicollis. Next base: position 2,297,424 of record JARUHQ010000018.1, on the reverse strand, counting down.
TATTAATTTTACAAACTGCACTTTAACCTCCCATTCGAAGTGCAGTTTGGTTTATTTCAATATCATTAACGGTTTAGATGCAATCGAGCTTTCCCATATCAATGACTCACCCTGTATATAGTAAATGAAAAATCAACACAGGAATGTAAGTCTTTTTCACTGGTTCATGTGTGATGTGTCGAAGCGTTTTTTCTATACCTATGGTGCCTACTGCCAACTGCCAACAATAGATTCGAGCTACCAAATATTTGATTTGGTTTATTCGAAAAATTACTAAATTATGTCACATTCTCAATTTTCTATTTAACGATAAATCACTAAACATATATCAATCGGTTCAAAAATAAAAATTGAACGAATTTTAGATATTTTTGTTAACGATGGGAAAATGTAAGATTATAATAAATTAATTGATGGAAATTAATAATTATTATAGGAAAACGTTGAGAAACGTTATTGAAATAGATTGTCCACACAAAGCAGCATTGTAGTTTCATATACATATAAGTATACTGAGTGTTCACTAAAGGTGGCTCGCCAGTCGCCACTATACTCTCAGTTTAAATTTTCACCTACTTTCTATAGAGGGTTTTGAAAAAACGGGAACATCGAAACTGCATTTTTGCGAGCGTAAATAACGCAAAAATGCGTAATTTTCAGAAGAACGATCATCAAATGTGGTCGGAGTACCTTCAACATAACTGTCCTTCAATATGATACATTTCTCAGTCGCTTCCTTAAATGTGCATCACAGTTCTAAGCTCAGTAGGCGATATTTTAGCACGTTTGATTATAATACTATATCCTCAATAATTTCCCAGAAGTATAGTAAGATGCATAGGAGTTAGGTCCGGTGAAAGTGGGGACAACTCTATCAGAGATCTTTTTCCCCCACTTCACTTATTCGTAAAATGTTTCTAATGCCAATTTCTGGCAATAACTGAAGAGGGCGGACTGAATGTGACGATCGTTCTTCTGAAAATTCCGTTAAAACGAGTATATTTACGCTCGCAAAAATGCAGTTTCGATGTGCCCGTTTTTTCAAAACCCTCTATAGAAAGTAGGAGAAAATTTACATCTGAGGGCTTCGAACCATGAAGAACAATAATATAAAGTTAGATTTCGTGTAAAAAATGCCTAATATAATTTTATGAAAAATCGTTACCATTTTTATATCAATAAAAACGCACGGCAGTGTCCAGAAAAATATTCATCTCTGTAAAACTGATCATATTGATGGTTATTTATACCACACCAAATTTGATTGAAATCGCATGACTAATAACTGATCCGGAATCCTGTAGTAATTTTTTGGTCTAGAGGGGTCTGCAAGAAAGTAGGTACTACATGATCACGTGGTACAACACATGTATGGACAAAAATGAAAACGACCAATCAATGGCTTAGTACTTTCAACCCCCCCGAAACTACAAAACAAGTAACCTGGATACCGGATCTAGCGTAAGCAATAAGATCTATGGTAATAACTGAGTTATAGAGGTGGGGTCGTTTAAAGTGAGACACGCTGTATATTTTTTGTGTTTGGATATATTGGAATGTATAATTAGGAGAAACGGTTTGATGCATAAAACTGAATTTTTGATAAGTAACTAAACTTCATGCAAATTACGAATTCACCGGGAGTGACATAAATTGTCATTTAGAATTGTTACCATTTGTGACAGGTTTTTTTCATATATATAATAACAACTATATGGATAACACCTATTCTTCTCTCCACGCGAAAATGAAGCCAGTTTTGGAAAAACAAAAGACTGTCTGGCTTGCTAATGATGAATTGTGCGCTTGCGCGGGTTTTGACGAGTTGAAATCCACTGACGTTATTAGAATTTCATAGGTTAAGTATGTTTGTTGACTCAAATTATGTAAAAGAGCGTTAATATAGTTATTAATGTACTTACTGATTGTTTACAGAAGTGATTAGTGAGTGATAACAGTGATTGATCAAAAATTAGCCCACGAATCTTGTTCCGATGACTTTATCGTGACAGGTTTCTCAGCAAATCGCAAGTATCGCTTTGTAGATCACATCCATTTCTGCATTTATCATCAACTATTATTCAATATCGTCTAACAATCCATCAATGAATGAATATTTGAAAAATATATGTCGATGATGAAATAAAAACATCGAATTGAAGGTTACGTGACACATTCGATTGATTTTTAATAATTATCATACGTTTGTCGCTCACTAGAAAGCTACTCTCCTCCATGATGAAAACGAATGTCGTTTCTTAATTCAAACTTGCGCATGCGCATTTCCGCGATTTGTCCCGCAGACTGTCATTTGTTTTATTTTCCGGCTTCAGCTCTGGTATCCATGTTACCTATATAGTTATTATTAGATATATGGTTTTTTTATGAATATTTCATTCTAGAGGGTACTGATACGTTCGAATAAGTACAACTTCATTGTTTTCGGTCAAGATGTTTCAGCTAAGTGAAATTCGATTTCAAAATGTTTATCATAATCAAGGCTTTATGTAAGTGACCATGGTTTTTTTCAAATATTCCAGACCCACCTTATTTTATTATGGTCCCCATGACAAGATTTTAAATTGTTCGTAGATTTAGTACGAACTTTCATTTATACATAACATAACAGCAGTCAGACAGTATCGTGGAAATGTATGGAATAAATTCATTATCTCTAACGCATATGAATTTTTAATGGAAATCCTGAGACAGGTCGATTTTGATTTTCAAATTGACATCTCTTGATATACATATGGAGTTTGTGTCGTCATCCATTGTCGACCATATACTGATATTAGGAAAATAAAGTGATACAGGGTGGGAAAAATATTTTATATTTACAACCTCATTATGCTATCAATGTACACATAGGTCGGAGAGGGTAAATCGAATAGCCAACTAGATCTCCTGATTCAACTCCTCTCGATTTTTTCCTCTGAGGTTATCTGAAGAGCAAAGTTTATGTAAGAAGCCGGAAAGATCAGATAATTTGAAAGAACGAATACGAGTGAATATTTCACAAATATATTCAGAAACGATAGCAAAGTTCGAGAATGATTTGTTTACTGTCTATTACATTGTATTCTTGCAGAAGGTCACGAATTTGATTATTTATTGTAAAGATTTCCGTTGTAAATATAAAATAATTAATAATTTTTTCTCACCCTGTATTACTTTATTTTCCTAATATTAGTATACCGTCAGATATACAATGAATATACCTTCCGAAAAAAATAAATGAACGGGGTATGTTCCAATTTAAAAAATAATCGATGACGTCACCACAACTACGTGGATGACGTCACATACTCCGTACCTATGTATATCAAGAGATGTCAATTTGAAAATAAAAATCGACCTGTCTCAGGATTTTCCTTAAAATTCATATACGTTAGAGATAATGAATTTATTCCATACATTTCCACCATACTGTATAACTCCAATAAAAGTTGAAATACCTCCTATCAAATAATAAGTTTTCCAGTGGAATGCATCGTGAAACCGAGCGTGAAACTAATAATAATACGAAGAAATGCCTGAACTCAAAAATGCACACGATATTGTTCGGAAAACTTATCAGATTTACTTAGTAAGCACACTAGTTTTTTGTTCGAAATTTTTTCGAGCGGCTTATGCGCAAGAATAAAAATGAGTTTTTGTCAATAGACTATAAAAACCAGGCGAGTAACCAGGTGAGTTCTTTGTAATTTGAGATTTTACCTATAACGGCTGAACTCAGTTTTTTTAATATTTTTGGCAGTAACATTTACAAATTTAGGAGTGAAAACAATCATAGATTCATCCGTCATCATATACCGGGTGTTTCAATTTCGATCCTCACCATTGAGATCTCGAAGACCATAAGGGATAAGGAAATGGTTAAATGTGGGTAAAATCTCGCATTTACCTAACTTAAAATATGCAGTTCAGAGAATTTCAAAATTCCGAGCATGTCCGGAGAAAATGGTTTTTATTTGTTTCTAACTTTATTTATCAGAGCAGTTTTACATCATCACTTTTTCTCTACAACATGATGGTAGATAATCACAGATTTGCTGTTCGAAGTTTCGTTTTCCAGATATCATCATCAACTTAGTTTTTTCTTGTAGGCGCCATAGGTACTGGATATTTCCCGTTTCGAATAAAGCTCAATTTATAAACTCCGTTGCCGTAGCTACAGTTGACGCTGCCGTTCCAAAATGTATTGAGGAGATATCCGACGGCAACTGCGTGAGCTGCGTAGTTTATGAACAGATGTTTATTTTTAGCATATTCCATCTACGAACATCAGTAGCTGCAGCGTCAACTGTAGCTACGGCAGCGGAGTTTATATATTGAACTTCAAACTTATTGTTTTTACCTATTCAACGATGTATCATGAAAAACGATTTATTTTCGAAAAATGGAAGATATTATTATGTTGAATCATTGGCGAAAATGGATATCACGAATAGAGAAATATGAAACGTAATAATACAATATAAACAACATGTTAACACATCTAAAATTAATAAATTGATATGATGACACACAAAATATTAAAATGTGAGCATTGAGTTCGTAAGTCGATCACCAAAAAGAAAAGCTCAATTTCCATGGTATTTACGGTTTTTATTCAATATCTTAGTTTTTCGAAAAAAGAATGATAACTTAGAGCTCTTTCACACGAGAATACTGCATACGAGATTCGCGTATCCAAGATATAGAATCGCGGTCGGCTGTATCGGATTCACGAATTTCTTCAATCAGTCGCAGTGCCATGGGCGTAGCCAGAAAATTTTCCCAGAAGGGGCGAATGACATGAAACAATATATTTTCAATGGAAATTATTTGAAGTAGGTGGATAATAAATTGATTAATATTATATGTAGAGCGACAATAATAAAAAACTGCATACAAACTATGGACAAGAATAGAAATAAAAAACATATCAATCAGATGTTGGTTTTCTCTGAGGGTTTCTCATTATGTGAATAAAAACAGAATCTTTTTCTCGTTTCCACAAAATTTTTCATCAACAAAATGATATGTGAATATCTTCTTGTTCTTCAGAATCAAACAATTTCTTTGAACACTCAGAATACACAAACCTGACAAACGATTATCACTCATAGTAGCTCTAAGCCATGTTTTCAACCTTTTCCATGTACTGAAACTTCTCTACACGGTGAAAGTTGCTGATGGAAACGTTAAAAATATTCGAACAATGTTTTTGAGCATTCATTCATCAGATCTATATATTCCAGGCCCTTCTCAACAAATACCACATCTTTTGATTTCCATAAATATCCATATAATGGGGTATATTTATCAAGGAAAAAGAAGAAGACGTACGTTATGGTTTGATCCATCCGATAGTGAGGTAAAAGTACCAGGAATCATCAATTATAAATAATGCAGTACATCATAACATTTCATTTCAACTTTAATAATCAGAAAGAGTGGCAGCACTGTCGTTTTTTGATCAGTGAAACAGCGGCCACAGGGGGATTGAAGTTTCACAAGACTTCTTAGTGAATTTGTTGAGGGGAATGAAATGTTTGAACTCGCACATACATTCACAGATAGCATGAAGATGAGTTGTTATGGATTTATTGTGATGTTGGGTATTCAAAGAAGATTTTTGGTCAAACATTGACAATGACGAACACTGGTACAATGAAACTGCTTTACGTCCCAGTATTCGTCACCACTGACGGTTTCTGGGAAGAATTCATTTGATGGTTTCTGGGAAGAATTCATTTGAGTTGAATTTCCTATCGTGACCACAATAAGTACCTATAATCATGATATCTTTTCATCAAATCTGAAGTTTCTGAGGAGCAGTATTCGTCATAATGTTTTATGTGTAGTTTGTGTATAGGGGAGAATTTTGAATCGCTATGACGATTATAGGGACCAACAACTGACGAATAATGATTTTTCATTAATCTATATGGATACCAATAATGGATTGGCTTCAGATAGTGCTGATAGCAGAGTCACATCAGAAAATTGAGGAAATAATTACAGTTTAAATGACAGGTAGACCACGAGCAGAAAACAACTACTTTCCTGGCAAATACCACGTAGAACATTGAATTATATCTGCTCGTAGTCCAAGCATTGTGAATGCAGATCGCTAATAATTTTTTGTTTCCTAAGACGTGAAAAATTCCACTGCGGAATTTGATAATTTTCCGAGTTGCAACTCGGAATTCAGTAATTTTTCGAGTTATTGCAGCTCAGAATCATAGGGAACAATTAAAATAAAAAAAATAATGGCCCTTCTACGCTTCCGAATAATATCAAAAATTGTTATTGTGTAAAGTTGAACGAATTTAAAAAATATATTTCAATATGCAATTAAATCCTGCTAATTGTACATTTTTTTAAAACTTTTTCTAAAATTATCATTTCCGTTCAGGAATTTTGATGAGCAAATTTTCACAAAACAAAATTACTGTCTGTCATTTCTTTTCAGAGCATCCTAGAGATTACATGTATAGGTACAATAATTACAATTAAATTTACGTTGTTATATTGTAGAGAAATAAAAAAAAAACTATAAATCAATGCAACTCGGGTTTTAGAATAACTTTTTTTCGTAAAAAAATAATAAAAAAGTTTTCCATATGTAGCCAACTTAAGCAGACTCACTGTATACTCAATACAAACATCTAACCCCAGATGTCTAACCTGGTATATCAATTTCCCACGCGACCCCAAATCGGAGGGGTATAATCCGCGACTTGTCACCCCTCGAAAGAGAAATGCGCGCGCAAAACGTTATTGATTAAAATTCACTCGTACATACGTCTAGAGTCTAGAACAATACGATAGTCGCCAACCGAGATGTCGAATTCATGCAAACAAAAACCCCTCACGTTCAGTTGTTCCTGTTCCGAGGGGTTTGAGGTTAAATCCCGACACGAAAAACAACCACCGAACGGGGCCGATGAACTGACATCAATAAGTATCATCAAAACACAAAAGCAGCTAAGCAACGACTCACCCGATTTGCCGAAATGTTGCTTTGAGTCTCCGAACGGCCTTGAGAATGCGGGCAGCCGATCACCGGCCTGCTAGATTATCTGGACGTGCCAAATTCAGACGCAAACATAAGTAGACTGTGACAGCGCTGAGCAGACTACTGAATCGGGGTGCATATGCGACCAGCCGGCAAGGGGTGCTGAACTACCCTACTGAATCGGTGATCGATGGTGACGCACAAGCGCAAATTCGCCGGGCGCTTAAGTATACGGGGGGTGCGGAAGGGTCTCTGACGCATGTTCACCTTGATTTCCCGTTTCGATTGTCGCGGTTTTTTGTGGGACGTGCCCTCAGAGAGAACGGTTGCCAGGCTGTAGGTAATACAATAAGGGCGGTATAGCGTACGGCTGGAAGGTTCTACAGGGTGGTCTGGGTTATAGTAGCGGTGATTCACCATTCAGTGGTACATCGAAAAATAAGTCAACATTTAATCATCTATATTCACATGTATTTAATGTCGTAGACCAATCTGAAAACCAATCAATGAATTAGTATAATTGGCTAGTCGAAGCAAAATTGCGAGAGAAGCGCGAGAGCTCATGGACAATAATGACATACTGACCAAGACCATGAGAGGAAATCTGATGGTTCGTAGGACAGACACATAAAAAAAAGAGCTGAGAGATCAGAGGAATTAATTTCAATAAATGACTTATTACATAAATGAATGATATAGATAGCATATTCAATTTCATTTAATAATCCAAGGACAGGGACGGACTGGGAGGCCGGGCTATGGGCCGGTGCCTCTTGGGGCCGATATATTCAGTACAAATTATCGATAATTAAGAAAAAATGCATATACAATGTAATATATAGAAAAACAGATGGAATTGAGCAACATGTGTTTAAAGAAGCACATTATACTATTATAGTTTCAGCCAATAGTGATCTCAGAAACGATGGATTCAAGCCATGGTTGTCAAAGATAACCCCTAGCCAAATTTATATTTGGGGATATTTTGCGGAATCAGAATCTTCAAATCTCCAATGATCCTGTAGGTAGTGCGTGATTAAAGAAAACGTCCTCTCAACAGCTTTCTATTTATAAGAACATTACAACAAATGGTTTTCAGAAAATCATCAATTTCAGCAATAACATCAACATTTTGTCTGTTCAAAGAACACGAAATAACAAGAATTGGACTAGGTTTCATCGAAAAATTTTAAATGATAATAATAATAAGTTTATTCACTACTTATATATAAATACATGTGAAAAGTACAATCTTAAATGAGATAAAAAGTGAATAAATGAATACTCGATAAGTGTTTAACACTTGTTTCGAGAGACAACTAACAAAAAGCAATAACATAAACTGACATGAGGTAAATATAAAAAGAAGAGTAACATATAATAGGTATCTACATATAAAACTGAATATAAAAATTATAAGAATATAAGATATACATATTACATAACACTTAATACAAACTCACTCAGACAGAAAATCAAAGAATAAGATCAAATTCAAACAAACATCACAGTTCTATTAGATCTGCTGAATAGGTATAACAATTATTATAATATTTAGATCTGTTTAAAAAAAAGAATGAAGAGAGAAAAGAAATTATGAGGAATACAGGTTTAAAATGTGAGCATTGATGATATTATCACTGCACTGAAATTAAACATAAATAATTGAAGTGGGAACGCTTGTAACTTAGTTTCTTTCGGGTGATGAAACACATTTATTAAGTGAAAAAGAATTGATGTCGCCAAATCATCTAAAGCTCTCAATTTCACCAGATCTCTATTTATGAATTTTAATTTATTCTGAATAGGCTGAGGTATATTTTTAGCCAAAAACATTCTTAGGCTTTCATATTGATGAGCTGCGAATATGACATGTTGATGCATTCAATTGAGGACATTGATGTTATCATTGACATCATTGAAAAAATTCGAATTCATGATTCACCTACTGTGTCTATAATTCAATGTTTTGATTTTACAAAAATAATTTTGTCTGTAGCTATATGCATTTTGTAGTCTTCATAATGATCACTTGAGTTTGTTGTTTCTTTTCTAAAGAATTATTGTCTATTTTTGATTTCGTGACAATGTGTTTTTTTCAATTACATTTGATATTTCTCCCTACTGGGCCGGTAAGATCAATATCGTCCGGGCCGATGCAAAGGTCCAGTCAGGCCCTGATGAATATTTTGATAAAAATTTTTGTTGGTACTCACGTATTTTGACCTGAAAAACACGAATGTCATAATATTATCGAGGACATATCTCTAGTTCTCGAGATAATCAACGCCAAAGTTCGAAATTCCACCTTCTTTTACTGATACCTATATCTTTCTTTTTAATTACTCCATTTGTACAACGACCACACGTCTCTGTTTGAATCTTTTCAAATATCTTCAGATCTTCGGCAAATCAAAAGCATTAAATCATTGTGGTGTTCCTGACTTAGCATGAGATTTTCCAGAAGTATTACCATTATACCTAACAACCTAACCGCAACAGTTCTGCTTTATAGATAATGTTAGGTTCTTTCCTGGTTAGTTGTAGAATGAAGAGTAGACATGCACAATTGTTTTATTCTTACAAATGTTGATTATAGATTATATGATTTGGATTAATTTGATAACATGTTTATTCTATGCAAGTGCTAAAGTGAATCCTTGAGAAAAGCTCGTCGACAGTTTCTTCGCAGCATCGTTGCTTCATCAGCGTTTTCTTGATGCATATTCCAGTGGCGTGGTTGTGGAACATAACATCTCTCCCTCCTTAAGATTAATCTATGCGGATGTGCATTGATTAATAGATCTTTTCTCTGGAAACTGACTTACGACCATGTACAGATTGATATGGGTTTCTGTAGGATCGTGTGTCTTCTTCTGGTATCGGCATGGCTTGAAGATGCGGAGTGGATGTTGTTCGATTGAATGGTTGTAGTTCATGTTCTTCGGGAGATGGAAAAGTCTTGTTATTTTCTCTCGTCTGGATGAAAACTTGGCTGTTTGTAATGGAGTGGTTATCGTAGGAAAATCGGATGGCTGAGTGTTCTCTCTTTCTTGGTAGAAATGGTCCTATGAATGGAATCCATCGGCAATTACAGCAATAACGACAACAGCAACAGCATATTGCCATAATAATTATCAGCATAATTGATACTGATAGAAGAATATTGAACATTGTGTGATGTTCTCCTAGAAATGGTTTATTGATTTCTTTCTGAAGTGTTTCGTCGAACATTTCTAGTTTGTGTTTCGCATGTCGAAGTTCATCTAGGTTGATGCTACTCAAATGAAGAGGATCCATGGTTATTTGCTTAATTTTCTGCATTTCATCTACACAACAATCGTCTGTGTCGATGTTTACTCGTGGAAAATAGTGAGTAAAATTTCTTGATTTATCAGATGATGCTGCCAAAATTGAGGACATCGTGAAACATTTGCATTTCGGTTGAAGCTTCAGGTATCCTGATTCTTCAATTATCAGATCGGTGAATTTTTCTGGGCTGGATTCACAACTGATGGTTGCTGATACCGGGTTGGTAACTATAAATAGCCATTCGTTAGGAGAAAGCTTGTGGTAAATCTCTAAGTCGGCCTTGATGGTTTTCGTTGGGCAATCATCTGGGATCTTGGTGGTATAACTTAACTTCATCATGACTTCGCAGGTTGGATTTTGAGCAGTGAGATATGTGATTGGATCTTCACAAAGTCTTGAGCCATCGTCGATCTCGTAGCAGTTAGACAAACCTTTCATTCTACCATACTTTACTTTTGTTGAACTAAGTAGAAGGAATGGATATGGAGGATCTATGAAGGAATACATGTTTTTTGTTTCGTCTCGAATTATAGGTAATGGGAGTAAATTGTAGAGTTTGAATATGTCATTAGAACAAATAGGTATTTTCAATGAGAAAATGAGAATTTCGTTATTGTAAATGACATGAAGTTTGCTTATTCTGTTACAATGGATTTGGGAATTCCAAATATCAAAATAAACTCAGTAAATTTTTTTGCGATAGTTTCTGCTTCGTGATTCGGAATAGGGTATCCATAAGAATATTTAGTTAAGTCATCTTGTAGTGTTAAAATGAACCTGTTTCCGTTTTCTGTTAGTGGGAGGGGACCTACCACGTCTAAAAATATTTTTTCGAAGCTTTGACTAGATGTTGATGTGATTTGCATTGGTGCTTTGATTGGATGTCTGTTTACTTTATTTTTATTACAACTTTCACATTCCTTTATGAATGTTCTTATATCATTTTTCATGTGAGACCATTTGTAATTTTCTTTTATCCTCTTGTATGTCTTACTGAATCCTGGGTGACCAGCAAGGGATGTTGAATGATTTTCGAAAATAATTTTGTTTATGTCATCTTTCGTCTTTGGTGACAATTTTTCTGAGTCTACAAAATTTATATCAACTTGATCTTGAAAGATGTAAAATATCATGTCTTGCATGACAGCCAATTTCATATTGGGATTATAAAAACGAAAATCTTTCATGAACAATTTTGTCTCGTTAGCTTTTCTTATTTCCGCGAATAAATTTAGTAATGTATAAAATATATCTTTCGAGCTCGGAGTGTCGAAGTAATTGAGATGGGTTACCATGAGGTATGTTTTCTTATCGTTGTTATTTAATACGATTATGTCATGTAAAGAGAGTTCGTCTGGATTTATTCTATTCGTATCGTACTGCTGATTGATATTACTGAAAAACTTATTCTCTTCGTCAAAATCTTTTGAAATTAGTAAGACGTTAGGCGTTGTTGAAAAAATATTTTCTTTTATTATCGGAATATCATGTAATGTTCTATTCATATAGTGGAACTTGATAAAGTCATCAAAATTTCTCGAAGTATCCATACATAATACAGGGTTACGTGAAAGTGCGTCTGCATTAGAATTTATTCTACCAGGTTTATAAATGATTTCATAAGAATAGTCTTCGAGTTGAAGACGCCAACGTACAAGACGTGATGAAGGGTCTTTGCAATTGAATAACCATGTTAGTGGACGACAGTCGGTTACAATTTTGAATTTTCTGCCAAAAATATAAGCTCTAAAATGTTTAATTGACCAGACTATGGACAGAAGTTCTTTTTCTACTGATGAATAACTTATTTCGTGTTGATTTAAGGTCCTTGATGCGTATGCTATAGGTAAGTCGCTGTTAATTTCGCCTTGAGATAAAACAGAGCCAATAGCGAAATTTGATGCATCGGTCGTTAAAATAAATTCTTTTTCGAAGTTTGGATATTGTAGAATTGGTTCTTCAGTGAGAATATTTTTTAGTTCTTCGAAAGCAGATTGTTGTGAATCGCTCCAAGTGAATTTTGAGTCTTTTTTCAACAGTAAGGTTAATGGTTTTGCGATTTTAGCGAAGTTTGGTATAAACTTTCGGTAATATCCAGCAAGTCCTAAGAATTGCTTGATATTTTTTGGTGTTTTGGGTGTTGGGAAATTACTAACCGCAATGATATTCTGTTCGTTAGGTTTCACTCCATGTTCTGATAGAACATGACCTAAGTATGTAATTTCTTTTCGTAGAAATTCACATTTGTCGGGTTGAAGCTTTAATTTATTTTGTTCTAGACGTTCGAATATTGCTTTTAGTTTTACTTCATGTTCTTGCAGTGAAGATGCGTATACGATTATATCATCGAGGTATACGAAGCAATGACTATTTTGTAATCCTGTCAAAACTATGGACATTAATCTCTGAAAGCAAGCAGGACCATTCTTGACCCCAAATGGCATTCTCAGGAACTCATAATGTCCGTTCTGAGTTGAAAACGCTGTTTTTGGACAATCTGATTCTTTCATTTTTATTTGATGGAAACCGCTCGATAAATCTAAAGTGGTAAAGTAACACGCATATCCTAGTTGATCTAATATTTCGTCAATTCTAGGTAATGGGAAGTTTTCACCAATTGTGACATCATTGAGACGTCTATAGTCTACGACAATTCTCCATTTAGTTTTACCTGAAGAGTCGATTTTTTTGGGGACTACCCATAGTGGTGCGTTATAAGGAGATACTGAAGGTCTTATTATTTTTTGTTTCAACATTTTTCCTATCTGATTGTTGACCTCGTCTTCGTGTATTTTTGGGAATCGATAAAGCTTTGATGCGATTGGTTGTGGTGTAGTTGTATTTATTTCATGTGAAATAACATCAGTGCAAGTGAGTTCATCGCCCGCATCTGGTAAATGGAAAATGTTATTGAATTTTCGACAAATATTCCAGATTGATTGTTCTTCTTCACTATTCAAATGTTCGAGTCTCAAATTGTTCCGCAAAATTTGCATTCGTTCGGTTTTCGTTTCTTGGTTCTTATTTTCCATTTTATCTGTGCAAAAAACAAAAGATTTTTCTTCCGAAAAAGGTTCGAGAGTTAAACTCATGTTATTTATAGTAACTTTCTCATCATTAGTGTTTACAATAGTAGTAACTGCTTCATTATAAGAATCTACTTTCAGAATTCCTTTTGCTAAAAATATTTCCTGAGCAAGTTGAATATCGGGAGATATTCCTATTGAAATTTGTGGATTATTGATGTGAACCTTTATAATGGTTTCAGATCTTGGTTCAAGAGTGATTACTGGCTTTATATGAGTCATGTTGATGTATTCATGTTCAAATGAGAGTTTCAGTGGAAAAGATAAAGATTTTAATTTTAATTCTCGCTTGTTCAAATCAATCTCGGCTTGTTGCTGTATAAGAAAGTCATTTCCCAATATTCCGTCACATGGAACAGCTGAATGCTTTGGGAGAATGTGGAATTTGATGTTCATTTCATGATTTTCGTAATCTGAAAAGGTTGGTGTGATGAAAATTGCGCCCTGTGTAACAAGTGGCGTGTCAGAAGTTATTCCGCTGACATTCAATACTTCGTTCGGGTTGTACCTCAAGGATGTGCTTTTCAGCTTTCTGCTTTTTATCAGTGAAACACTAGAACCTGTATCGAGAAGAAACTTGAAATATATGATTTCATTATTCTTATCGAGATGAGGTAGTATTACATACAACATATTGTTCCAGTTTGAGCTTACGTTGAAGATTTGCTGGGAAAAGTTTCTTGTAATGTTACTGATGATCTCATTCTCGTTATTATACTGGGTGTTTTCTTCAGAATATAGTTCTTTTTCGTTTGGATTTGAAGCTTCAGAATTCGTTTGAAACATGGATTTTGTGTCGTCTTTGGATTCTAGTTCAACGCTGCGACACTTTCGGTTGAACTGTTGGAGTTTAAATGAAGCGATTGAGAGTTTGCTTGGTTTGTTGGATTTGTTCTTGTTTGGTTCGAGGTGCGATTACCTTGAGAGTTGGATTGGTTATGATTTTGGTTATTGTTCGAGTTATTCGTGTTGGAGTTTGAATCATTTTGATTACGTTTATTATTGTATTCTCGTTTTCGACATTCTGAAATCAAATGTCCTTTTTTCTTACAATAATTACAGAATTTGTTGAAATTTTGTTGTTGCGAGGTGGAAGGTTGTGACTCTGAGTTGTTTTTGTTGCGACAGTCTTTGATCAAATGTCCTTTCTTTTTGCAAAAATTACAATATTTCTCGTTCGTGTTATTGAAAAATTTGGATTTCCTAGCGAGTAGGTATTTTTCTTCGAGTAATGCTTCAGTTAGTGCGTCGTTTATATTGATTGGTTTTGATCGTCGTAATGCTGAGGATATTTCATCATTTGAGTGCAAAACAAATCTTTGAAGAGCTAATTCTTTTATTAGTTCCGTTTTACCTGATGCACCTTCGTCATTCATGTTGATTGAGTTGAAAGCATGTGTTTGTAAGTTCTCGATTTTATTGAAGTAACTCTGAACTGATTCATTTCTAGATTGTCTGACTGTATTGAGTTCTTCTAGAATTTGTGAAAGATCGCGTCGATCGCCAAATAATTGAATTAGGCAAGTTCTGAAATCATCAAAATCATTGAAAACTTTGAATCTTGTTTGAGCACGAGCTGAACCTTTCAATTTCGATTCAATGAATGAAATGAGAAGAGTTTTTTGAGGACCACGACATAATGCCCAAGCTTGTCCGCAATCTTGAAGAAAATCATATAACTTGTTTCGATCACCGTGAAAATCTTCAGAAATGATTGATCTGATATCTGACATTGAATGTATTGGTATATTTTGAATTGGGTTTGTTGAGGTTGGTGAAGGAGTTGGAGGGTCTGGATTCTGCATTGTGGTTGATTTAGGGATTGATAGATCAACAAAAATAAAAATCGGCAAACAAAAAGTCTATCTACTCACGTTTGACACCAGTGGATGGTTTCTGTCTCTGATTCTGTGCTAACCAAGGTTGTTGCTGAAGATCTGGATGCTGATTCTCAGGAAATCACCGGATCTTCTTCTAGCAAATCCTATTTCGACTGCGCCAATTTTGTTAGGTTCTTTCCTGGTTAGTTGTAGAATGAAGAGTAGACATGCACAATTGTTTTATTCTTACAAATGTTGATTATAGATTATATGATTTGGATTAATTTGATAACATGTTTATTCTATGCAAGTGCTAAAGTGAATCCTTGAGAAAAGCTCGTCGACAGTTTCTTCGCAGCATCGTTGCTTCATCAGCGTTTTCTTGATGCATATTCCAGTGGCGTGGTTGTGGAACATAACAATAACTTTTTGTCAGTTCTTATCATAGATAGATAGATCCAGGTTATTTGTTTTGTAGGTCCGGGGGGGTCGAAAGTACTAAGCCATTAATGGGTCGTTTTAATTTTTGACCATACATATGTGTTGTACCACGTGATCATAGTACCTACTTTCTTGCAGACCCCTCTGATATCAAGCAAATACTATACATGATGCCGGATCCAGCGTTATAAGATCTATGGTTCTAATAGTCGTACCTACCGATAAAACAAACTCATGAATTTTTCTTAATGAAATGTTATATGGTTATCTACGTGATGTAACAAGTAAGTACTTTATTTGATACAAATAACCTGGATACCGAATCTAGCGTAAGCATATAAAGTCTATGGCAGTAACAGACCAAGCGTGAAGCATTGAACGTTATAAATGACGCGCGCATTCGCATGCCGCTCGACGGACGGTCGTGTACCTCAACACCACTGCGTGCCCGCGGTACTCTTGCAAGTAAATGGCGCCGTCATAATGATTCTCAAGTTCGAATCGAGTTCATGTTTAATCAAAATTTCATCCATACAGTCGTGTTATCTGGTCGTGAAGATAATATAGTATTTTAATCGTTTGGAATTGATAATTCCATAGGTGAGCATGGTTCCTCACTGTCGCTATCGCTCGCGTTTGGGGTTTTGCACTCATATCAATTGTTTTTAATTATGAATTAGATTTTTTTATATTCTCACTCATGAGAAAATACATTATACGATATATTTTGCTCATAATACTCAAATTTGCAAACATATTGAAGAATCTACTTTTTTCTGACCCAAATCACTAATTGGTCTGGTATAAGTATAATATATATTTACCGAATTTGGACAAAATCGCTACAGTGTCCCGAGGGTTAGGTATTAATAAAAATATTTTTATAACAACTCCAATGGGCTCTCTGTACCTCTCGTTTTGGAAATATTTGTATTATGCATGTTGATTTTTCGACTGACCATTGAATGGTGAATCATTATTGCTACTATAACCTGGACTACCCTGTATAATGAAATAAAGAAATCCGATTCAGAAATGACTAAGTGAATAATTTGGAAGGTATAGCGTTGCAAATGAATGTCATTTCATACCAACTGAAAATCGTAACAATAATAATTCTTTCCCACCAATTCATATCCAGAGTGAATATTAAATGGTTTTTATTAATTCCAGGTGGTGATTACTTGTCATGTTTCCAAAAAGAAATTCCATTTATAAAGTGAGTCGTATTCGGGTGACCTTCGTTTTGAACTATTTTCGATAACGGTAGAAATATCAAACTTGATGACAACCATGAGTATAAATCAAGTAACCTAACCTAACCTTCTCTGCAACACCCCCATATTTTAAGTTGAATCCTGATTTCATGAAAACGAACCCTTATCTTCAGTGCTAACGAAAATAACAAGTTTCATTCACTCTGAAACGACGCAAGTTAGGACACATGTCCATAAATATTCGGGGTTGATTAAGGCGGAACCTATTCTATGAATACTATACCTAATATATACATAGTGAATTTTTCCTTGAGAATTGCTAAAATAGCTCGGTTGGAGTGTGGGTATCTATAAAATCAGAACATTCAAAAGTAAGTATAGCCGACAAACGAGTGCGGAAACCCATGCTGATATTGTTGACAATTACTTGGATTTACTCAAATCGTACTACATACCAAAAATTAATGGAAATTAACCGATCTTTTCTCCAAATACAGGATATTCATTTTAAAAATACACGCATTTTTCCAAGTAATTTGGAGAGTAGGTATCTTTTTACTCACCCTGAATACAAGAAATGACTATGCGACGTTTTCAACATTGAACAAACAATGTCTGATATAAACTATGCAACACTAATTACGTCGCACTCCGAAATTTTCCCCTGTTAAAATTTTTTTCTGCTTTTAACAATTCGAATTCTGTTCACACTGTTCGCTAGCTCAGTCCTTCAGCTATAATCTCATACTCCTTCAAAACATGATATATTTTCAATAAAATTGCGAAATTTCGGAATTTTCAAAAGGATCCCAAATGAAGAAAAACAGTTTTTTTCAACTTTAGCAGCGTAGGCATGAAGATGATCCCATTACCTTGGGCCATTTTCAAAATTGTCTTCTTATCTATTTTATTTACAGAGTGACCTCATAAAATTAATTTTTTGGTTTTGTTATCATATCTTGTTTCCTCTTCAACCGATTTTCAAAATCTCTGGCTCATTTTGAAGCTGAAACATTAGATGAGGTGACAATAAGATCAGAATTGACCCAAGATAAACATTCAAGATCGAGGATTTCCTCAAAGGTGACCCAAATCTAATTGTTTTCGGAAGGATCTCACATTCTGGATACGTCCAGATTTTTCTTGCTTCAAGTAGTCTAAAATTCTACGAGAGAAAACCAAATTGAAACGCCATATTTTCGAAAAAAAAATTAGCCCAAGAAAAAGGCTCTTCCATCATGTTTTGGATTTTCTTCAAACAATTTAATTTTTTAGACCCCAAAAAAAAATTATACGTACGCCTATGAAAAAAAATTCTACAACTACAATCAACTTTATCCGCTCAACACAGCTATGGGTACCGCTTGTCTCGATTCTGAAAAAGAACTTTTTTTCGCCCTGTACATCAAACTATGATACTTGGAGTAAGTACTCAAGTTTAGGCGATTCTTAGTAGTTTTGTACGAAACTCACGAAAATTAAATGTGAAAAATTACCAAAAATCTCCATCCCCTTCATCCGTACCCAAAGTACCCCAAGGGGAGAAGGGGGGAAGGAATCTCAGATCCCGATGTGGGGGTCAGCTGAAATATGTTTACCGATATATCTAACCGTTTGACCAGCAAAAATTTGGCCCAAAAAAATTTTTTTTGAGGGGAGGGGGTCAGAATTTTTTCTCAGTTTTTTTGGTGGTGATATTTTCGCTTCGATCAAACAACGTTTTGGATAATTTTTTTAACGAGATTTCGAGGGGGTTTTATATTTGTTTATCTTGAGGCAATTCTGATCTTCATATCTCCTCGTCTAACGTTTTAACTTCATAATGATTCTGAGATTTTGAAAATCGGTTGACGAGGAAAAAAATTGATTTTATGAGATCACTGATGGCTCAAGTTAATGAGATCATCTTTATGCCTCTGCTGTCAGAGTTGAAAAAAACTGTTTTTCTTCATTTAGGATCATTTTGAGAATTCTGAAATTTTGCACAGTTTCAATAAACATCCTGTAGCAATTTTATTGAAGAAACCTCATGTTTTGGAGGAGTATGAGATTATAGCTGAAGGACTGAGTTAGCGAACAGTGTAAACAGAATACGAATTTTTCAAAGCAGAAAAAAGGTATTCAAATTTCAACAGGGGCAAAATTTCAGGGTGCGACGTAATTAGTGTTGTGTTGTTTATTTAAGACCTAATCTCTCTTATTCGAAACAAAAAACAAGTGGTTTACGTACCCCTGTTTTCGAATCACCCTGTATGACAAAAAATGATGACAATCAACTTCGATCGAGGTTGAGGTTTGGTTAAAAATCAATCGGATAGATCACAAAACGAATAAGTATAATTGTTAGGAGATCAATGTGACATTCTACCCTACTTTCAATCATCGAAATCGTTAAATATTCTGAGCAGAAAGCTTCACTTTTCATCTATATCACCCTGTATCTGTATCTCTAATACTGGTCGGTCGATTTTTTTGTGCCCATGGACACTTTTGGCGAGGAAGTCAAAAGATACAACATATACCAAAAATACAGGTAATTTAACCGAAACCCATTTTCCATAAGGATGGTGAGGGGTTCTTTCGAACCGGTATGACATGAAGCAAGTTGAATAATAGATAATAGCTTTTCAAAAACGGGCGATCATACATTATATTTATATACAATCATTTTACTTGTCTTTTCCGTAAATGGCATACACTCAATAGTAGATATACTAAGACAGTACGACTACCATCAGCATAGGGCAAACTATGTGTTAGAGAGAGAAACGCGAAAGCCAATGTGTCAGAGAGAGATAGAATGCAATGATGTGACGTCACTACGTTGCCGCTTAAACGTGAGAAAAACGTCAAAAAAAAACGTGAATGAACGTGAAAAAACTTGATAGAATGTGAAAAAATGTGAAAAAACGCGAGAAAAACGTGGCGGAAGCGTCACGCATGTTTCACGTTTTTCTCACGTTTTTTTAACGTTTTTCTCACGTTGAAGCGGCAACGTAGTGACGTCACAGCATTGCATTCTATCTCTCTCTTACACATTGGCTTTCGCGTTTCTCTCTCTAACACATGGTTTGCCCTATGCTAGTTATCGTGCCGTATATCTACTCAATACAATAGTGATTATTATAGTCTTTCTACCTACCTTTTATACAACTTAATTCTCATATCGCACTGAATTAACGCCATCTCGCGTTAGATCACCAAGGATATTGGCATTTTTTCCTATATAATCCAGCGGCGTCGAGAAAATTTGGAAAAAAAGATGCAATTTCGAGTTATGGCCTGAAGATGTAGTTTTTCAAATGATGAACTTTGATGGAACGAAATGTTTTTGTATCTCCTAAAGTTACAGAGTTACCCTATACAAAAATCGAAATTTGCCCATCCTATTCGGAGAAAATCAATTACATATGCGTTATCTATTGACAAAAGTAGGTGATTCCTCATTCGTGTCATTTTCAATCTGATGAACTTTCACACAATTTATTGCTACATAATATCGATAAAAAGAGTATATATAAAAAGATCCATATTGGTATTATATACAAAGCTATATATCCTGTTTTGCAGCAAAATTTTTCAACATTGCCTGATAGCACAGTTGTTGAGGCGGGAGGATAAAGTAGTGGACCATGTAGGTTCGATTTCTGCCAGATGTTTATTTTTATTCTATTTCTAATCTTTGTATTGCACATCAGTTTAAGTTATGACTATAGTGATAGATAGATAGATAGATAGATAGATATATACTTTATCGTCCAAGAATGAATTCTTATTGACAAAGTGTATCAAAAATACAAATATTGACAGAATACGATTGTATATATATATAAAAAAGTACTAAATATAATAAGAAATATAGATAAAATATATAGAAAAAATATAAATAAAATATAGATAAAAAGGTAACCTTGCATACCGTAAATGCAATTGCATCATGCTACATATAAAAATATGCACTGTCACCATACATATAACAAAAAAGCTCAAAATAAAATTAAAACATCACAATTACGGGATATGTATTTTGTCAGCATGATATTCCTGCAGGTTATAGTATGCTTTCTCAATAAGCAGATTCTTGACAGATCTTCTGAATTTCTTCTGATCAAATATATTTTTTGTTGCCTGTGGCAAGTGATTGAATATTCTCTTTCCCTCATACATATTGAAGTGTTTTGTTAAATTCAGTTTAGGTATTGACAGGTGAATATTAGAGTCCTGTCTGGTGCTGTAAGTTCTATCATCAGGTGGAACCGCAACATATCTTTTGTGGATCAGGCATACCACTTCAAGGATAAAAATACACACTACCGTTAAAATTCGGTGTCGTACAAAATAAGTTGATCTGGCTGTGGTTATATCAAGTTCATTAGCGACAATTCTTACAGCGAATGATCCGGAAGATAACTTCTTACATAGTGATGTGATATGTTCATTGAATTTCAACTTATTATCAATATGTAAGCCAAGAAACCTAGTACAAGTCGTTTCTTCGATATTCATACCATCAAGTAGCAAGTTGTCATAGCTGAATTTGAAATTAACAATTTTTGTCTTATCCACATTGAATTTAAGTAAATTTGCATCACACCAATTTTAAACGTCTGATAGATCTGAGGATACTACTTGCTTCAAAATTTCAGAATTATTTCCATGCCACAATAATGTGGTATCGTCTGCAAAAATTGTAAAAGATCCTTCAATATCTATTGTAGCGAGATCGTTGAGGTAAAGCAGAAATAAAATAGGACCCAAAACAGATCCCTGGGGTACTCCGCAATTTATTTCCGAGATATTGGAGTATGCATCTTGTAATTTCACCAATTGTGATCTATTCTCAAGGTATGACCTGAACCACTTTAGACATGTACCTCTTATTCCATAGCGATGCATTTTTTGGAGCAGTATTCCATGATTAACGCAATCGAACGCTTTTGAAAAATCACAGAATACTGCTGCAATAGCTTCCCCTTTATTTAAATTCAAGCAAACTTTTTCTAGGAATGAGAATATTGCGTCATTAGTATTTTTAGATGCCTGAAATTCAAACTGACATTCATTAAGTATATTTTCATCCGATAAGAATTGTAACAGCCTTTTCTTCACTAACTTTTCTATGATCTTCGAGATGGTGGACAACAGTGAGATTGGTCTGAAGTTTGTAGGACTGGAAGTATCCCCTCCCTTATAAAGAGGCAAAACAAGTGCTGTCTTCAAGCCTGAGGGATATACTCCAGTTCCAAAAGATGTATTTATCACAATTGCCAGTACTGATAGCGCTTCGAATGGTAGGTTTTGTAGGAGTCTTCTAGATAATCCATCTAATCCAGCAGATTCATCATTTTTTATTTCCATAATTATTTTTTTCAACTCGTGAACATTTGTAGGTAACAATATAAAATTGTTATAATTACGTATACTTTGATATTTTTCATGAGGTATAGGTTGTTCTAGTTTCGACTACACATTTTTTTGCTATAGTCGTGGAGAATTAAAGTATAGTCTCCTACTCGCGTATAATGACTATTATTTTATCCTCATTGAAGAATATACTATTCTTTCGGGATGATGTCATAACCAGCTTTTCCGTACCTACTCACTAGATAAGCGTAGTTAAGTGTTGTCTTCAATGTCATTAATGGTGGATTTATAAGCTCAACCAAGGACACGGAGAATGCGAATTAACAATTTGCAATTAACAACTACTTATGTACATCAATCAAGGAGGCGTTTATAAACATAATTCAACTGAAAATTCAGAATCAGTAATGCCTGTTATTTAGAGCAAAAAAAGGATTCCATGTTCCATATACAGCATATGTATATGCTTCAATTAAACGCATGCGTTGAATTCTCGGTTCAATTCATCATATTGGTAATTCTTAAGATGAATTTATTCAAAGTCAACTCGACTTAACTCAACTTCACTCGATAATAAGATAAACTTCTCAAGTTAAGTAATTGCTTGAACATACTTATTATATCATTTATCATTCATGTACTATGGTGGATTCAATAGCACTTAATTTAAATAACTTAACTTAAGAAGATAAATCCATTGAACTTCTCAAGTTGAGTTCGAGGTTAAGTTAAGTATTTGCCTGAACGATTTGTATTATTTTTGTATACTTCAACCTATCAAACTGATGAATCAAATTAAGTTGGTTGATGTTGCATGAATCTTTAGTAGAAAATTTTGAAGTTTCGCTTGTTGGTGAACTTTGCAAAATATTAAAAATTCCGCAGGTACCGATCTTAAGTAAAAAATGTTAAAGTTCCGCAATAAGGTGCGGAACTTTAACCACGGCATTTTTATTTATCAATTCAAATGAAAAATAACTTGGACCTTACAAGGGATTTTCCAGTACCTATTCATATTTTTTTTAGTTATTGGTTGTTTAATAAATTCTTATAGTTTAGTTGATATCACAAATCCATTATTCATTAGTTCTTCAAATCCAATGAACCAAATCCAACGAACACGTAGGTTCTCGCTCCAATACAATCTACATTTTACCTACATCACTCATATATAAAATACCTATAATAGGATAAGATAAATTATACATACTTTATTGAGCCACCCGAAATATTAAATTTTGCTGCTTGCAAACGTTTGCCTTCGACTCGTACAACGTACACAGAGGACACAGAAATGCACATATCACATAAACAACTCAATCAATCAGGGTCTGTGCGAGACGCGCGTGCGCATAACGTGCGCCTGCGCAAACAACTCAGCAGCATTATTTCTTGAATTTCTATGTCATTCTATAACCACTTTTTCACTTCACCTACATTATTTTGACGAAAAATTACTGTCTGCCTAATAAAGCTTAATTATGTCACTGTTATTCCTATACTATTGCATAGTCTGAAGGAAAATAAAATTATTATTATATCATGGCATATAGCTATCCATGAAAAACTTGACGAAAGTATGAATCATTATCCAGTATTTTCCTTAGAAATATTCAATTCACTCGTATTTTCTGATTGTTTCTCGTCAAAGTTCCTTTTTTCGAAATAAATATTTGAGTGCCTGTCGAAATATGGTCGCCATTTGAAAAATAATACCTTGTGAGACACCTAAAATTTAATTTTGCCAACTTATCTATCATACTAATCACTCGCTAAATCTCATTTGTGATTATAATAATCAACTTATTTGTGATTGTAATTACCTGACTTCACCTCTGGACAAGTAATTTCTATAGATTAATGTACGTCTGATCATGGCCACCTGCCAATATCAAAAGTGATTCTAAAAAATTTAGTAAGCGTTAAATACTTTCAAAAATGTCATACCGATCCAGAATTGTCTCAAAAATCCAAAAATATTATAAAATACAGGGTTTTACATTCAAAAAATTTAAAACTGCACGATCCATTTGTGACCAAAAATTCGAAAATATGCGAAATTATTCCTCTCTGAAAAAGTATATATTTTTTGATATTTTCTACGCCAGAAATAAATGAAAACCAAATTTATGAAATTCATTTTTATCGAATATCTCGAAAACAAAAGGAAATGATATACTTTGTGAAAGCCATATAAATATAAAAGGTTCTAACCGTTCTCAAGATACACGACCAAACAGATCTACCGAGTGTCCACGGCCCTATAACTTTTTTGTCTTCGGAGACAATTCGGAGAACCTGTTTTAATGGGAGGTTTAATGCATTAAACTGCATATTTTGACCAGTGACTCAACTACGATTTGTTAATGGGACACCTGATATGAATTCAGTTTTTTATCCCCGATATGACATTTAGAATACTTACTGTTCGTAATCGTTTTTTATTTTAATGGATGGAAAAATGAAAAATGATTTTGAGTTAAAACGTTATATATATATTTTGAAAAAAAAATCAAACGTCACATATCTGAAACATTAGAACAGTAAAGTTGTATTTTTACAAACATTTGACGATCGACGTACATTTTGGTTATTTGAACGTATCCTCAGCCCTCTAGCTAAAAAAAATAAAAAATAATTAAAACTAAAATAATTAAATGTTACATGGCTATATTCTTTATATCATATGAAGACAAAAAAACAGAAAATATACCAGATGTCCTATTCAAAAATCGATAGTTTATATATCATTTCCCGTGAATCCTGAATTTGCATGAACTTGACTTAGTTTTAAAAAAATGCAGTTTTATACATTGAACGGATCCTCCAAAGTTCATTCCATTATCTCCGAGAAAAAAAAAGTTAGATTAAGGAGCGAGCCACCTTCCGTGTGGACAACCGCGGTATAGGCACACTATATACAGGATGGCTCACGATTAGCGCGTTTTTTTAGTCACTTCATAAGTATTTATATTGATGAAGCCCATATTTCAAAATTAATTTGAAATATATACAGGAAGTTCCAAAAAATTTCGGCATATAAAAGTTATGTTTCTTCTTTAGAAACACCCTATACTTCATTGCATTTTTATATCCTTCCTGAAAAGCTTATTTCATCGATCCATCACACTTGGGGTCTATCTGAAACAATTACGGAGAATAGGGTATGAAAAATCGAGACTATTCAACGTCGGAATTTTTTCTATTTTTTGATAGAAACAATTCATTTATTGGTTGAAACGGCTTCCATTTCCCTTTCTCAACTTTTCATTTACTTTGAACTAATAATCAATTGAATCAAATACAGAGGGTGGTTGAGAATTCTGAATTCTGCACCACCCTTTATGTGACCGTTTTGACCGATAATGAATGGTTTACACACAAAAAATTCCCAAAGGTAAAAAATCTTGATTTTTCACCAATAATCATCCCAAGTGTTATAGACCGTTGAAATCAGCTTTCCAGGGAGAATCTGAAATTGAATAAAATACAGGATTTTCAATAAGAAAAAACTTTCATATGCCACAACTTTTTGGGACATCTTGTATTACTTCGAAATAATCCTGAAATGTGGCCCTTATACAAGCTGATTTATTGGGAAATGCGCATAGACTAAGGGTAGCTGGAGGACATTGAGGTGCTTCCAAATAAATTATTATTTTATGGGTATATAATTCTTCATGCTCATATACCCTAGCCAAACCACTCGCAATCATCTTCAATGCTGCATTAAAAACAAACACTTTTTCACAGATTTGGAAAACAAGCAAAGTTATTCCCATTTTTAAAACAGGCGATATTAACGACATGAAGAACTTTCGTCCCATCATTTTGTTGTGTAACTTTGCGAAGGGCTTTGAGATATGTATCTACAATAGAATATGTCCTAAAGTTCAAAATATAATAATTCCTGAACAACATGGCTTTATTGCAAAAAAATCTACTGTAACCAATCTAATAACATTTACTCTAACGTTAAGTTATGCTTTAGAAAATCAGCTTCAGGTAGACACAATATATACAGATTTCTCGAAGGCCTTCGACAAGTTGGACCACAACATACTCATTTCCAAACTCAATAAAATCGGTTTTGACTCAAATCTATTAAAATTCTTTTAGTCCTATCTCAAGAATCGTTCTCAACAATGCCACCAGTGGCGCTCCACAGGGAAGCAACCTAGCTCCCCTATTATTCTCCTTGTTTATTAACGACATAGGAATGAGTATAGATAGTGACATTCTATTATTTGCTGATGATCTGAAAGTTTTTCGTGCTATAGAGTCACCAAATGACAGTCAAATACTACAAAATGATCTGAATAAATTAGCTCTCTCTGGTGCTCCTCAAACAATCTTCCACTCAATTTGAGTAAATGTAAATATACCACTTTTTCTAACAAACATACCATGTTTATTCGATAAATGATCATCTACTTGAAAAAAACAGAAAACTGCAAAGATTTGGGAGTATTCTTTGATACCAAACTCTCATTTGCACTTCACATAGAGAAAAGTGTAACTGCTGCGAAAAGAATGTTAGGGCTTATATTCAGAAATTGTAAAGATTTCAGGAACATGGATAGTTTTATAACTTTATTCAACTCATTTGTTAGATCCCGTCTAGAATATGGATGTCTTATCTGGTCACCCATATACACTACACACATTCAATCGCTTGAATCTGTCCAACGACGGCTTATGAAATATGTCAGCTACAAACTAGATAATGTCAGGGAATAGATAATAATATATATTATTACAACGTTTTCATTTTCCATCACTTGAAGACAGAAGAACTTATTATTCTTGTGTATTCATATACAAACTGGTAAACAATCTTGTCAACTCACCCGAACTACTATATCAACTTGATTTTCATGTGCCAAGATTTAATGGTAGAAATAAACAATGTTTTTACCTTCCAACACCAAGAACCAATATTCTACTCAAATTTCCCTTATTTGCAATGTGTCATAAATTAAATAAAGTCTGTCAGAAAGTAGATATATATGTATATATGCAAACTCATTGAATATTTTCAAAAAAGAGATAAAAAACATTATGTTTGCGAATCAACAAACACCTATTTGATATATTTTTACTTTATTTTTATTTTATTCTTAATATTCCATAAACATATTACTATTACAATCTTGTTATATTCCATAAATTGAACTTTGTAATTCACTTTTCTTTTCTAATATTCTATGAATGTATTAAGGTAATTCTTCCGTTAGGTGGCGATGTCTTATTTTTTCAAGATTTTTGGCTTTACTTTCGTATTTTGGCCTCCTGATCACGAATCTGAAAACCAAATTGTGCGGAAATCAATACTTTTCGAGATATTCGCAAAATAAAGTCATTATAACCCTATTATTTAGCAACACTTATTCAGTGATTCAACCTTTATCATCCTTCTTTAATTGTTGTTTGAAGAGCTATATACCTTCCTTATTAACTATAAAGTAATATTTCATGAGAAACGGCCTTCTATTTATTAACTTAACCATTTATTTCAAAATTATTATCAATGATGCTCATATTAACATCTTCCATGACAAAAGGTTACATTGGTGACAAGCCTCAGCACAAATTTTCTCGTGGAGCTTTTTCAGTATTTCTTTCTATCTCTACTTCGTGACGAAAAGAAGGACAGATATATATTGAATGAGAATTCCCTCGCGTGAACGGACGACCACTGGCAACATTGCCAGTGTTGTCTCTGTTGACAGCATCATGGCCGTTATTTGAAAAACTACATAAATATTTAAGGTAATATCAAATTTTAGCAATCTCGTTTAGTTTTTCTGATAACTGAATTATAATGAATATGGTATCTATTTTCCGCGAGCACTTATAACGAGTTTCGTGTACAACAGACAAGCCAATGATGAGCAGTTGAACAATAGCAAAAGAAGGATGATGAAGGTTTTATTTTGCAAATATCTCGAAAAGTATTGGTTTCCGCACAATTTGGTTTTCAGATTCGTAATCAGGAGGCCAAAATACGTAAGTAAGGCCAACAATTTTGAAAAAATAAACCATCGCCACCTAACGGAAGAATTACCTGTATTAATATTATGATATATATTTCCTAAATTCAACTACTTCACCCGAAAATTGTATACTGTGTCCTGTAATTGGGCCTAGTGCCTGTTTGGACAATAAAAGTTTTTTTTTCATAACCAAGATACAGGATGATTTGTTTTTTTTTGAATTCGCCTTCTGACCATGGTAGAGGACAGGCGGTGTCCTCGAGGTTGGAAGTCAAGTAGATGTTAAATGTGATTGTCCATATTGAAATTACGAAAATACATTGAAAATATATTTATGAAAGTGAAGTTTAAGTGGATACTAGTGAAAAACAATTGGTCCTCTTGTTTTTACGCCAGTTAGAGGCCGGATGACAACGGATTTGTCGAATAAGGGGGCCATACCTGCATCGAAGTTTATGAAACATATTTGTGGAATTCAATATTCTGGAAATTGTGATCATATTCAGAAACCTCATGGGGTATGAGTTAGTCTCAGATCCACTTTGTGGTGGGCCCCATTGAGGTTATATAATCAAATATTGCGTGTACTTGGCTGGATAGTCCTGGTAACTTAGGCCATTCAAATTGAAGAGAAGAAGAAGATGATTTGTTTTTTTTATTCTTTCAATTAATTGATCATGACTTATGAACCACCCTATAGATTTTTGTAATATTTGGCACGTATGTCCTCTGACGACAGTGGCGTCGATAATGATGAGAATTCTTATTCCAGGTCTGGCCTAAAAAAAATTAAAGAGAAGGTTTTGAGTAGAGCCAATTCGAAATTTCAATTGACTTTTTCTCCATCAAATCAAATGTGAAATACAAAGTGTCGTGATACATCATTGGAAAGGTAATTTTGAGCAGAAATCAAGAATTGCAAAACATATATACAGGAAGTGAATTTAAATTTTTGTTATTCCGAGTTAAAGATTTCTTGAACGAATTGCGGAGATCTTAATATTTTCAAATTTTTATATATGTTCTGAAATGGCTGAGATGATCCAGTGGAATATGCATTCTTGGACACCCGGTATAATCCAATGGCCTCAGGTCCGGAGATCTAGCGAAAAATTTACCCAGAATTCGTTATACCACATCACCAGAAATTTGCCGAGAATCTTATTTGATGGCGTTTGAACTTTGGATTTTCTGTGGACGAAAAAATTCTCATTTGCTTTTTTCAAGTTGGTGTATACAGGGTCGTAACAAGTAACAACATTTCTTCTTTCACTGGGTTCGTGAATATTCAAGCAGGAGAAATAAGGATATATATGACGCATGGATATAGACATAAAGACAATTACCTCGATTAGAGTATATAAATATCTACGGGTATTTACCATTTGAATCAATTAGACAGGCAGAGAGTTGGCAAATATGAAAAAAATGTCTTACATATATGTTTGGTGGGTGAGCACAATTATAATAGTAGCTTTCTATACAAATGATTTCCTGAACTATAGAAATCACGCAAGTATTGAACTGAATACTGAATAGCACAACAAGATCAATTTTATCAATATACGATAACGGAACTGTTTGATGGTAATCTATAGCTATCTTTCACTGTTTTATAAATTCATGTTTTCACTAGTTTTGTTCTACACTTTACGAGGGCGGCACTCAAATTATACGAACTGAGCTTTGAAAAGAATTTTTCGTGATAAAGTTGTTGTCTCAGCTAATTAGTCGTCATGACACATAAGTACCTACAATCATAACACTTTCATTGAAAAACAGATATCGCATAAGTGCAAAATTACCGACATTGATATGATTCAACTCTAGTATATTCCTCCCCGTACCTATACTTTCACATGAATTATCAATTTCTTTATAAAACAGTTCGAAAATGATCATTCATATATCACCTTGAACACATACCTTGCTGCAAACCATTTTGAATTCTTGATGAAATAGCATCCAGCAATAAGAACTGGTAATTCTGATTGCAGCAAACTTGACTCTGGTGTTTCATAATCAAATCGAAATTACAAATCAGCTCACAAATGTAATGTGCACATGGACCAACGAAGAATTATGTCTGGTTTATCATTCTACTATGATATAATGATTATTCTAGAACCATCTATAATAACTCGTATATTGTACTTGATTTTCTATTCTTATTGTTTTTTCGATTTATCCTAGAATAACATACATATGTATGATAGATAAATCGATGATTGATAATTTTATGATCTATCCCATGGTATATTAAGGTCCAACTTGGCCACCCTTGAATGAATCAAAATTGGATTCGGCGTATTCAAATCTAGTAATCCTACAATTTTTTCATGTCACCGTTGAATTCAGCTTGCGAACTTTGGAAAGTGTAGCAAATTTCAAAATTCCATACGATTGAGAGTTGAAAAGTTATTGATGACTTCAAAAATCGACGATTTTCTGTTTTTTCAGGATATTACAGGGACTTTGGATATATCCGATATATGGTATTTTTTCAATATTTAACCTAGATCGCATCTCTCCGTTTCAGATTTAATAATATACTAATGTCAATACTAGTCAATAGTGTCCTGTGTATACGAAACAATAAAATGTCTCATGGCTGAATATTTTTCTAAAGATAAATGAATGAATCTTTGAGGAATTTTTCACTGTTTACGAAAATATTGTTTACAAGTACTCATTATTCATTTTATATTTTTGTAGTGAAAAACACCTCTCCCATAATGATTATCTGCAGCTACCAATGAAATTAATTAGCCATTATACTGGAATATATTTTTATTCAAATAAAACCTAAAGCAATGCATTGTACTTGAATATATTACATCATAACACTAAAACTAACTCTCACGGCATGAGATGTATCCCTTGATAATTTCCAAATGGTACCACACAAAAACACAATAGATACACAATCAACAACATTATATATTACCATTAATACCTTCACTTCCTCTCACAATTCACGAAACATACGCCAAATCTGTGAAAAGCAATGCCAAAGGCGAAAATCTGTCACGAACGTGAAGTGGGTACAAAACCAGACATTACAATCACCTAAAATAATATTACGTCTGAGAGATTATATACAGTGGGTCCTATTCAAGATGGAAATCATAATCTTGTGTACGATTTCCCTAGATTTGTTTGAAAAATAATCCAATCGAATCGTGTCAGGGAGTTCTTCGATAGGAAAAGTGTGAATTTCCTACATGCGTACATAAATTGATACAAAAAATCACAAATACGGCAATGAACTATTTAGTCCATTTATATTAGTACTGAAAAAGCCGAATACAAAAAAATATATGTTTTGGCATTTGTACACAAAAAAGGAAGAGCTTTCAGAATAGTTTCTCAAGTTAGAAGTGTGACCTTCAACCCCAAAAACAACCCCTAAGTATTGCGGTAACTTTTCTTGTTTTTATCAAATACCATATTAGTTGTACGAAAATTGCATTTCTAAAAAAATGTTTCCTGTGAAATTTTCTATAAAAATTGTTCTTTTCGTTGTTTCATTTTATCCAATGGATTTCGAGAAATAACAAAGTGAAAAGTGGGGTAGAATTTAATCACTTCAAAAATATATATTCCGCTGTTACCTTTGCAATAATCGAACGTTATTTTAACATAGATTGACTCTGACATTGATTTCTCTGCTCACATAGACTCTGTGAACAACTCAATAGACTATAGAGCATACTATGAAATTCTACAGATGAAACCCGTTTTGGACCAGAAAGGGCTTTTGAACAACATGGGGACTGGCAACTGAATATAAAAGAGCCTCTAATAACATAACTTTTAAAACAATATCAATAGCTACAAGTTTGAAAATACAACGAAAAATTGTATCTTAGAAAACTACCAACTTTATTTATTCAGAAAGAGTTGAAGCATTAGAATTCAAACACTGAATGTTCAGCAAGTAAGTACTTTAAAGTGTGAACTGTGAATATGAATACGTAACCTCAAATTTTTATGATTCTGATTGTGTAATACTCTGACCTGTCGACTGTACTTTGTGATAATGTGGCCAATACATACTACTAATTCTACATCTACAGTATGAATATTCAATCAATCGAAAATCAAGTGTTTTTTGGGAGTGAAGGCAGTGAAGCTCACACTTATAATTTGAGAACTGTGTTGATTCAAAAATCTCACCTTTTGGTGCGAATAATCTCAATATTATCAAAACTTTATAATTTTGCTAATTATGCTAATATCAATGGACTAATGGAAAAGGTAACAAAAACTAGTTTCCATTATCAAAATCAATGGTGACAAGTACATGCATGATGGTCTATTTGATATTGTTGAATTAATTTTAAAATATTTCAATAGTATGTTAATACTACATGCAGCAGCATTTTCAATTCCAGTTGTCGAGACAGTAAAACTTTGAAATTATATTTGTACATAAATCAATTACCGATATTTGTGCGTACTGATTTCCTATTTCAAGCATATATTAGATCAGACCCATCAAGGTTATAGTTTGGATATTACCAACTACTGGTTTGTCCATTATTATAGGGTGGTGAGAATAAATGAAGATGTTATGGTGTTCATCGTGATTTTTAGAAAAGTGCTAAATTTGTCACATATGATCGTAGATATAAAAACCAAAATATCAAGATTTCATTAAAACTGGCATGAGCAGAATGAAATTTATGAGGCATTTGATATACCAAATTGAAAAAAAAATTGTCATATGCAAGAAATAATGGTTTATCTGACAATTATTTTCTGGATATATTATGAATTATTTCGGCGCCTTCTCATTGCTAAAACAGCGCAACTTGTATCGACAGCATAAAATTCATCAGTTAATTATGATGCAACTTTTCATGAATTTTCATTCATTGCTGATGGATTTAACAATAAAACTCGATTATTATTCATGAACTAAAGTCTGGATATATGAAGTGAACCCGCAAACTAGTCTGGTAAACTAACGAGGTAGGGTTGACTTCGTTACATGAATTTCTGATTTTAAAAATGCATGGAGTATAGTCAAAATCGATGATTTTCAAATATCCATAATGAAAATCGTACATAATTTGAGTTAGATGAAATGTAAAATAATAATGTCACAATAATCCTTGGAGCATGCTCTATCTAATTTCGCAACATTACCGTGAAATGTCCTGACAAATTGTGTATATATCTTACTAAAGATCATTAAGTTTCATTTGCAATGATGCATAAACCAAATTTTTGCAACATTACAAAAGCTACCTTCTAAAAAAGTATATTGATACAAGTTATAAAACGCAAATTCAGTCTGCAATTATAACATTGTGTAAATATACTGAACATAATGTTTATGTTGAAGAGAATAGAGCATATACTATGATAGTTATTGAAGGCATTTGTAATGACACTATACCATGAATTATTCAATTTTCGTCTTCAGATTGATTCCGCATTTCTGATAAATACATTTCATATTGTTTATTCAACTCAGAATTGAAATGAAAAATCTCTGGCAAGATAATATGCGGTGTTGTTAAAAATTGCAGGTTATGTATGGTCAATCAGCATTATCCAAGTATCAATGTTGGTTGTTTTCTTTTTATATTGAACAATGTTGATGTAAACTTCCACTGTCTATAATGTTGGGTTATTGAATATTTTCGATTTTGTATCGAGTGACAATGTTGAAAAAAATAATGCTTGTACTGTATATATTCGAACCTGAAGTATGGTTGCTAGAAATAATTATTATGAATGTTACTTATGAAACATAGCAATGACACTGCAACAGTGAAAGTAACTTTTCTTGATGGGTTTTCCTGTAACAGAATGGTCCTTCATTGTCTATTGGTACGACCCGAATAGTGCGAAAACAGTAGTTCCCACTAATAGTGTTTCCTTCAAAAATCCTGACAACATATCTCATATCAACAAATGAAACAGTGTTCTTGTATTTCGATAAATGTTCACTAGTCTTACCACGTCCACTTTCAGATAAGGACGTAGGGCTTTTGGCACATTATTTCAACAAGAAAATTGCAATCGCTTGTCGATTTTGATAATGGAAACTGCTCATTGAAATACAGTCAATAAGATTGATGAGGAATGATGAATTATTGATCATCTGAGTGAGGTGGAGATGGGGATCTAGAGAATGTCTTGAGCGCCTTCGACTTCTTGGGTGGCTGTAATTGGTTAGGCGAACTGTACGGATGTCTACCAGCAACACTGAAAAAAAGATGATCGATCAATTTTTGTACGATTTCATCAACGATGTAATGAGATTATTAACAATAATAATTTCCTCGACAGTTAGGTATGAGTTGCTGAAATTTTTGGTGGAGAAATATGATAATATACCAGGTGTAACAGGATCCCCGTATCTCCGTTAATTTCAAAGGATTTGCCACATACATAATAAGCGGCACTTTTTGAACCACAAATTATTTGTTTTTCAGTCACGGTTTCGCCGAAAGTGATACCAACTTTCGATATTCAAATTAATCCAATGATATTACATAAGTGATATTTTAAATATCAAAATGTTTGATAATTTAATGTTTACTTAGGTTCGGATTTATTATAATTGGCCCGTCTAATGCTAGAAAAACCGAAATCCCGTGAAAATTATAAAAAAAACTAACGTAGATATGAGGGGTGTATGATGATCCTGCTTCACCCGGTATATATACAAGGCAAGCTTAAAGAAATTGAAGAAGGACATTCAAATGATAATCAAAAAAATGAATATTTGGTACAACACAAAGACAACGACTATAACAATGAGATAACAACAAATGAATACTATATTGCGTCTGTCAATTGCAGTATGCGATCTATAGTTTGATGAAAATTCCACAAGAGCAATGTTTTATGCTACAGTTAATGATTCTGCAAGAATACGATTTCACAATCTTCAAAGAACTTGTTATCTGTAGGTGTGATGGAACAATGATAATTAGTTTTGTCAAGGAACTAAGTTTATTGGCATATTATTCTTTCATAAATTTTTAAATTGTAGGAGCAACTGTACTTGTTAAAAAAATTTAAACTTCCTTTCTTCAGAATCTACAGGTATGTCTTGAATGATGCTGAAACTACCATGCTCAAGTGGCTTGCAGATTAATAAATGGAATAAGTTTACGATGTTTAATGCTACTGACATTTATATCATTCAAAAAATAATTTTGAGAATTGTAGCCGGTACCGCTTTCTACCATTGGTGTAGATAAATCTTTAGGAAATATGAAATGCTGGCTCTCAGTGTATATATGACATTCGGAAACAGTGTTGTTGGCTGGATTTTAAGAATAAAAATAGCATCACCCACAAAAAGTTATGCATATTCTTAAACCCTATAATAAATAATCAAGTTTTGAGATGTATCACCCGTATAAGTGGCTTGAAGAAAAATACGAATTTGGTATAAAAGTAAATACTTTCACTCGTGACAATATCTTACAGATTTCTTTCAATTTCAAACCTTGAGATTTGTCGATCGTTGATGACTGTGATTAGCATTATGGCGATATTCGGGTAGCTCGAAATTACGGTAACAAAATGAAACCATTCATAGTAGATAGTGCATTTTATATAAATATTGTGATGTCGGAAAGCATATACATTACTATAATCATTGATTCATGAACAAATACATTTATCAACGCTTCAATTTGAAAGAGAAACTGCTACGAATGCCGGAATGAATACGAAAGAGCCAGGCAAAGTCAAAAAATTCATAAATTCAGTAGTGTATCAATAAGGTAAGCCATCAATCCACAAAACACTGTGTATGTATTCGTTTATTAAGCATTCGTCGTTGTCGAATTTGGAATACTACCCATGAAGAAACAAGATATCTGCCAAAATCGAACATTTCGTAACCTCCCACCCATTATAAGAACCCTGGTTACAATTAAATATTCAATATACATTATGCAATGCCCTTCATTTTATTTTTAACGGAACATTTATGATTGATTGTTAAACGTTGGGCTCTATTTAAAATGTTATATATTATAATATTATAAATAAATCAGAGATTAGTAAGCCGTCGGCGGGTTACTAATCTCTAAAATAAATACAGCAGAACCCTTGATTATAGTGTTTAATACTCAAGGGCAGAACTCCTGTAACCCCGTCAGATTTCAGCTATCAGTGTTGCGACTCTCTCGTCAAGTCTAACATGTAACAATTAGAAACTAATAATGTTTGCACGACATATTAATCTCAATGAAGGAACTACGACTACGATCACAGCGCCATCTAACAAAAAAAAACCTCCAGTTATCACCAACAAGTGAACACTTTCAAGAAAAATGATATATATGACGTCTACACTTGCCAAGAGAATATATTTGATATTTATTTTGGTACATATAGTAC
This sequence comes from Chrysomela aeneicollis, assembly GCA_029955515.1. Taxonomy (NCBI): domain Eukaryota; kingdom Metazoa; phylum Arthropoda; class Insecta; order Coleoptera; family Chrysomelidae; genus Chrysomela; species Chrysomela aeneicollis. The sequence goes on along the minus strand of JARUHQ010000018.1, from coordinate 2,260,800 downwards.
CTATTTCGAGCTATCCACCTAATGTTTTAGGAAGTATTCAATCACCTTGTCCCATCACACACGTGTATTGAAAAATCATCAATATAGTTCGACGAGTTCCTGCGATTGTTTTTCATAACACTGTATTATTTGTCAGAAGACGACATGCTCAAAAATTATTCAATAATCAAGCCATGATATTTTTCAATTTGTGATTCCAATTAGAATACCATTGAATAAGAATCACTTCAATATAATTATATAGGATGATTCACCATAAATGTCCCGTCGCCGATTCAACTTTGTGGATATTACGAACATCTATGATTCGAGAATTTTATGAGCAGTATGAAATCATTCTGTTTATGATGATATGCAAACAAGCGTGGGTTTGGAGAAATGTCCATCATAAAAGTGATGAAGATAAATTATTGCTGCAAATTTTTTGACTAATATACATACATATTATGATATGTCTCGAATCAATTATCATAGATTCACAATGAAAAAAGTTGGGGTATTACTCTTCAATAAAAAAAAATATGAAAACGATCACAGCCTCAGCTTGTTTTAACTGAATGCGACAAATTTGTTTTATAGAGGATTATACAAAATTTTTATTGAAAAATTCATATGAAACGATATACATACTTTTTCATTCTATTTATAGAAAGTTGTGAACATTCAAAGTAGATATTATCGAAAAATGTTAGCAATTTGTTCATCAAACGTCAAACAGTAAAACAGCGGAAAAATCTTACTGCTTATGCTAGATCCGGCATCCTGTAGTAATTTTTTGGTCTAGAGGGGTCTGCAAGAAAGTAGGTACTACATGATCACGTGGTACAACACATGTATGGACAAAAATGAAAACGACCAATCAATGACTTAGTACTTTCAACCCCCCGGACCTACAAAACAAGTAACCTGGATACCGGATCTAGCGTAAGCAATATGGGATAAATTAAGATTAGTCAAAGAGAAAGGGGTTACGAAATAATTCTTCAGAATTCAACTTGCATCTGGTTGATAATATTATAGGTTTTTTGCCGTTATGGAGATTTTCTGAGATTCAACACCAATTATATCAAACTATAGTTATTTATGATATAAGAGCTAAAAGTGATATTTTATTTTGTGAGAAATGAAGTTTGAGACACGACACCGAAGGCAATTTTGTCCAAAACTTCGGCGGATAATATTGCTCTCTGCCCTGGTACAAGCTTCACCAAGATAAATTCTGTTACATCTACAATGGAGTTTCTTATTATAATAATTGTAGTTTCACTAATTGTACGTTTAATTGAATAAACACTTCATTTCGAATTATGTTTTTATACAGTGCTAAAAGTGATTTATTACTTTTAACACCATAGTGTCATGAAAGGACATTTTAGACACTGACAGCATGCGTTAAAAATTATACTTTTACGGACGTTTGTAGAAAAAGTAAATTGTTTCTAAATAACGAATTTTCAATTAGTATTATGGGGTATCAGAGAAATTATTGCAGTAACATTACCTCAAAAATTAATATACCTAAGCTTTCAGTCAGGAAAGAAGTGACAGACAATTTGTTTTCGTAATCAAATTCTGTATCGACTGATAATATTTTGGGGGTGTCCCACTACAAACTACCGCGTTTCCTTTGGAAAATTTTGAAAAAATGGCAGTTTAGAAAACTCGATGTGGACAATTTGGCGAAAATATTTTCAAGATGGTGGCACTATCGGTTATACCGGATGTTAAGGTCAACTTACGTTTTTTAAAATAACACCCTATATTCGATTGCGTTTTTGGATTCTTCCAGAAAAGCTAATTTCATGGATCGATCACACTTGGGGTCTAGAGGGAATGATTACAGAGAGATAAGGTGGATAAAATCGAGATTTTCAACTTCAGAATTTTATTTGTATCGAAACTATTCATTATTGGTCAAAACGGCTTACATGGTTTTGTCTTACCTTTTGATTTACTACCTACTGAGATACAATACAGGGCGGTTCAGAATCCAAAGTTATTGGAAGAAAAAAATTCAAAATAATTGAATTGCTAGAATTTGGAATCAATTATTTTTTCACCCATACTTGAATATGATTCACATTGAAAATGTTGAAGTTTAAAATCATTTTATAATATATGATATTCTTGCAGATTTTTTCATAGGATAATGAAAAAACAGCTGCATCAAAAATTTTGCACGCATAAGTTGTATACAAATTATTATTGTTCATTCATATATTGTCGTTGATTTATATTGCCAAAACGGAGTCAAGCTTTTTATGTTGCATACATTTTTCTTCCTGTTATTTTTTTTTCCTCGACGTAAGGTCTCGCAATTTTTTCATGTTTAATTTTTTCATTAGAAAGAGGAAGAAATCTCTTGTTTTTACTGTCGACAAAAATACTGGGATTTGTTGATTATAGTTTTTATTATTTTCCTACTACAGAATTTATTCGTTAATTTTGCGAAACACTGTATATTGAATGAAAAAAAATCAACATAGGGTGATAAAATCTTTAAAATTTCTACTTTCTACTTTTCATGTGAATTTTTCAGACGAAATCATTCAGAATTAACCCTTGATCACAGAAATACGTGATTTCGGCTTATTTTAACAAATAAATCATAATAACTTGCTTTTCCAAATATTATTTTTTGCTTGTATCTCTACAATCCATTCTATTTAGGCTACTTTTTCACCAAAATGTGCGAAATTTCAATACCTATTTGAAATATTCAAGACGAAAAAGAAAATGACTGCGGTTTAGTGTAGATTTTTTGAAACACGCTAGATGCTTCTTGAATCTTGTTAATATAATTCGCCTAATTTATCATTTGGTCACGATTGATTGCATAAATTCCCGTCTCTTCTCTACTCTATAACTTTATTAGATTTTACCCAATGCGGAATCCTGCATAGAAGTGAGGAAATGTTTCCAGACTTTAACAGGTTTTACAAGACTATGCACAAACTGAGCAATAGAAATAAGTACCTACATGAAAATAATGGTATAAAGGCATTGGCCGTCAAAAGAACGCGAAATTTGAAATTCTTGAAGGTGGACAAAGGTGTCGGTTTGATGCCATTTGGTTTTCCATATTCACTCGTTAGCATCCCTGCTGAAAAATGCAACCTTTCCGGACTTTTTTCTAGATTTTTTTTATATCCTTTTAATGTGGGAAGCGTGCGATACTGTTTTCTGTGTATAACTATATGAATTTATTTATGTTATTATTAAAAAATAATATATCAATTCTCGAATCAATGAAAAACATTTTGAATGAAAAGGTCATTTTTGGTGACTCACCCTTTACGGTAACCAGTGTCAACTTGACTATATTTAAATAACTACTTACTTGAAGATGTTTCAGTTCTAGTCTGATTTACAGATACATTTTAAAAATTTCTTGATAACCTGTAAATGATACCAACACCATATACTTTGTCATTTCTAGTAGAAATAAATGAGATGACCGTGAAGTAAGTGAACTATTAGATGATGTGCCTATTCAATTTTGAAGAGCGTGGAGTAATATAATATTAAGTCAACCGATAAGTCAAATGTAACATATACACAAGTTTCTATTGAAAATGTCTGGAGAATCAAATAAAATACAATATTGTCGACTTCCAGTCAGTTAACGATAAAACGGAAGTAGATGTCTACACCCAAGTCCAGAGCCGGACGGCAAAGAGTGAGTTGTGTATTTTTTGAATAAACTGTTTCCGCCCCGTCGTGCCATTGACAATTGATAGATGGGTAGAACAGAGTTCTGGGGGTTATTGATTTATAGGGTAGGAAACTAAGGTATGATTTCTAACATCAAAAAATCAAATATTTTCCAAATTCAATGGATTGTTTCAGGAAAGTGGCACTTTTTCCTCACGTATTTCGTTATTTGGTTCCGTGAATAACAAAGTTGAAGGGCCAAATCAATATTTCCAATTCTCAATTATGAAAAATTGGATTTTGAGGTTAGGAATGTACGAATGTTATTAATTTTCGAATGCAAAAAAATACATGTCTATGAAAGAATGCCAACGGTGAACTTGTATGTTTGCATGTTTTTGACGTATTTATTAATAATCATTCCACGCTATTCAACCAACGAGTTAATATGCAATAATTGAATAAAAACTGTGTTTGATACTTGAGATGAGTGAATGATTACATAAATTACTTATTTACATACAATTTATTTCAAGCAGAATTTTATTGATTTTTTTGTTTGAAATAGTTTTTCTATTATGAATTCAAAGTGGCTTATAATATCTATGTGATAGGTTTATGTGAAGAACTTTTGAAGATAACCTGTATAATGCATCAAATTGTAAGATTAATTAAAGCGTTTTTTATGTATAATAATAAAGGTTACTGTGTTTTCTTCAAAAAATTAAATATATTTTAGATTATTATCTACGTGCTGTTAATGAGAAATGAAAGTAGACAATTGTTTCTGAAGTATTGAAGGTTCGATTTTTCGAAATATAATACACAGGAAATATTGAGATGATTATTCCACTATTGAAGAAAAAACCGGATTCCCGTAGTCAATTGCAACGTTCTGAAACAATATTACAATTTCTTTTTTTTTTCAGAATAATATCTAAAATTGTTATCATTCATGCAAGGTGCATCATTGGAGTGAGGCTGACCAAAGTTGTTCTTCAACAAATGGCCATTGCATTTTCAGATTCTTCCTGAATAGCTAATTTAATTGATTAATCACACTTGAGGAATTTTTTTAAAACAGTCATCATTTTATGAGCCGAAAAAATGCTACGTTTTGAAACACCACGTGTCATAGTTATTTAACCTCAGATGACAGTTCACCATATTGAAACATGATTGAAACGGTCCAGAAGACGGTTTCAAAACGTTTTGAACCAGAATCGAGTGTGACTTCACAAATGGTTCAAGAAAATGGAGTGTGTCGAAACTGTTTCAAATCGTTTCAGAACAGGTTATCGCGAAAAAATGCCTTTGGGGTCTAGCGAAAATGAGATCTTCGAATTGAAAATCCAGCAAAAATATTTTTATTTCGTAAATTAAATATAAATGCGCTCACATCACTCTTCTTCTTTGTCGTGGAACTCATGTTGGCTGATGATAAACCTAATTTTTTATTATACAAAAAATTGAACCTTCAGCACTTTTTTATGGGTTAGTGAAAGATCATTTTGTTATCTACAGCTTTGTTTTGGTTTTCATCAGAACCGTTATAAGAGAATGCGCATGAGCAGAACGGTTCTGATAAGAGGTTTGTTTTGGTTCTTCTCAGAACCGTTCTGGAACTGTACTGCTCATGCGCATTCTCTTCAAATTGTTCTAGGACGGTTCTAGAACGGTTCTGACGAAAACCAAAACAAAGCTAAGAACCAAAACAAACCTTATATTACCGAATTAACAGCGAGGTTCAGAACAAGCCTACCTAGTCGTACTTGATGAAGGCAATGCTACCTTAGGCGACCTTATACTTCTACGGGCAGATAACAGCTGGGGGGAAGTTCTGTCCTTGTGTCGGCGACTACTACAACACATGCACCACAACAGGGAGAAAACAAACATTAAGCACATAGAAACAATGGAGTAAACAGTGGCGTGCATGAAGATCCCAACATAGAAAATAAAGTTTAAAGTATTGATATAATAATGAAGAAGAAATAGGTTCCTGCTATTTGAATATGTTTTGTTATAATCTATACAATAGTATCACTAATTTGTGTAAAAGTATAATATATTTTGAATGTTCAGGAATTCGAATACTTAACAATTTTTTGGTTTCTTGAGATTTTTTGAACAAAAAATGCATTATTTACTAGAAATTCGAACATTTATTAAAACAAAGTTTGATGCCAATTCCAACGGAAATATTAAAAATTTATATTTCAAGTAAAATTCCAACAATTATCCCAAACTAATTAGTTTTAGTTTTTGTAAAAAACTCTAATTCTAGAATTTTTCATTCATCTGATGGCTTTAGTCGAGGCTTCAGTTTTATTGGAGATGATCAAATCCAGAATGCATGAAACGAGTCATGAACCTAGTGGTGCAACAGCATTTTGTAGGTCACAGAAAAAAATCGCATGAGAATTTAAAACACAATAATAACAATATATTACAACATATATCAAATTTATTAGTTTGAAGAAATCAATCTAAAAATATACCTCTGAATATAAAGTATGGGATACATATATCCGCTACTACAAATTGCATCTTAAAGAAAATCCGAGAATGAATTTCAACTTTTGGAAATCAATGCAGATAATTTCCTCTAATGATAAGTCATCTACCCGTTTTAAAAATCAATATCCATAAATGGAAAATGATGATTTGGAACCCTCAGATAAATAAAATGCCAACAACCACCGAAAGAGCTGTCTGCAAAGAAAAGTTCCTGAATAATTTATAGCCGAAGATATAGAATAATAATTTCAATCTCATTTCAACATTGAATGCTGGTGGTAAAATGTCGAAAACCTCAGAGAAAAAATTCAGTTCTTATGTAGAGTAGCTGATCAATTAGAGATAATAAAGGTACCTGAATATGATCACAAAAATATCCTAGAAAAAACTAGTTTCTCGTCCGAAAAATTCAATGTTTCCTGCTCCCAATCTGATATTGAAGATGTAATGAATTGGAACTAACAAAGAATTAAATTTTCTTTACGGAAATTTATTTGAAAACTCTAAACCAAACTACTGATAATTGTACTAGTTAGCTTAAAGAAAACACGGTAGAAAAAATATTTGAACATTGGAAAGCATGGTATTTATCGAGAAATGTTGTAAATTGTTCTTGTACTTAGTTTATCGTGTCCTGTGACAAAAATAAGAAGAAGATTGACATAACCTATATGTAACTTTTGTTTTATGTATGACGTTTCGAAATGTGCTAGAACGTTTTAGGAACAAAAGAAGTGTTTCCGATTTTTTCAATCATCTTTTACAATAAAGAATAAGTAGACAAGTTATAATACTTTAATTCATCCTACTGCACCGAAGACCTCCAATAGGTTATGGGCCCAGGTCTCTAAGGAAAGTTCAGAGAAACGCCTACCGTAATATTGTAAAATGGGTGATAAAATCGATGTAGGAACTATTACCAAGTTCGGTGGACGAAACTACCACCAGTGGATGTTCCAGCTGAAGTGTGCACTGAAGGCAAAAGGGCTATATGGATTGGTTGATGGTTCAAGTGAGAAACCAGCTGTTACTCAGGCAGAGGAACACTCAAGTTGGTGCAAAAAGGATGCTCAAGCAATGTTTTTGATAACATCTGCAATGGATTTTGAGCAGATCACTCTAATAGAAAATTGTGAGACCTTGAAAGAGATGAAAGACAAGTTGGACTCAATTTACCAACAAAAATCAGAGGTGAACAAACTAATGGCACATGAAAAGTTCCATCAATATAAAATGGATCCTAGTGACTCAGTGGCAAAACATGTAGCAAAAATTGAGAATCTGGCGCAGCAAATCAAAGACTGTGGTGATGATATAACAGAAACAGGTATAATCACAAAGATTCTGAATACTTTGCCACACAAATATCGGAACGTAAGACAAGCCTGGCTATCAATGGATGAAACAAAACAAACTGTGAAGAACCTGACAGCAAGACTTTTAGATGAGGAACAAAGTTTGACAGCAATAGAAGAAGAGCAAGAAGCCCTTGCTGTAATGACTCTGAAGACTCATAAAAATACAGAGAATGCAGATAAAAGAAAAAGGTTTCCATTCAAGTGTTTTAACTGTCATAAACGTGGTCATATGTTAAAAGACTGCGAGGCTCTAAGACAGTCTCAACAGAGAAGAAAGCTGGTGAAGGTAGGAAAAGGAATGAAACAGCTCTCAGCATTGAAGTACAAGAATTGAACCTAACATCAAGTGATGATCACTGGATTCTAGACAGTGGTGCCTCAGCACACATGAGCTATAGGAGAGACTATTTTTCTGAAATCAAAGAGTTGGACAGTCCTTCCTATGTTTACCTAGGAAACAGCAACAGTCTAGAAGTAAAAGGAAAAGGGACAATAAGGATTCAGAAGTTAATAGATGGAGAATGGTGTAACTCCTTCATAAATGATGTACTCTTCATCCCACAGCTAAGGAAAAATCTGATTTCTGAAGGTGTCTTGACAAATAAGAAGATGACAATAATCAAAGAAGGTAATTCTGCAAAAATTTACCAAGGAAAAGACTTGATAGCTTGTGCCATACAGCAAGAATCAAATAATTTGTACAAAATGCTCATTCAAACAGTCTCCAACAAAAGTGAGGCTAGTGTTTCAGAAGAAGTCAGTGACTCATTGAAAACTTGGCATGAAAGACTTGGCCATATTAACAAGCAGTATTTGAAGGAAATGGTCACAAAAAATATAGTCAATGGTGTAAAAATGAGTGACATTGACAATTTCCTGCTGGTAAACAGCACAGGAAAAGTTTCACAAAATCAACAAGACCCCTCAAAAATGCTCCAGGACAATTAGTATACAGTGATGTATGTGGACCTATAGCAACACCATCAGTATCAGGTGCTCGTTACATGTTGCTTTTCAAAGACAGCTATACAGGTTACCGTGTAGCCTATTTTATTAAGCACAAGAGTGATACATATGAGTGCTTTGTTGAATTTAACAGCAAAATTGAAACAAAGTTTGGTCACTCAGTGAATGCTTTACATGTTGACAATGGTCGTGAATACATCAATAAAGAACTGGAAGCATACATGAAAAAAGAAGGAGTTGAACTGGAAAATATTGCACCCTACACCCCAGAGCAGAATGGAAGATGTGAAAGGGAGAACCGTACCATCATGGAAAGTGTGAGGTCAATGCTTGTTGGTGCAAATGCACCTCACTATCTCTGGGCAGAAGCAGCTAGTACTGCAATATACATTCTCAATAGAACACCCTCAAAACAGAGTGACAGCACACCATATGAGCAATGGACAGGTGAGAAATCATACTTAGGACATGCAAAAACATTTGGTTGCATTGCATATGTACACACACCTGACCAAAAGAGAACAAAGCTAGAACCAAAAAGTAATAAGATGATATTTGTTGGGTATGACAAAAACTCAAGGAATTATCGTTTGTATGACCCTGCAAATAAAAGGATAACAGTATCCTGCAATGTCATATTTGATGAGAAAAACAAAGGTTTTGTTCACAAACAAGAGGAAGTACCAGTGTTATTTGAATTCACTGAAGATGACAGAATCCAACCTCCTCAAGTTCAGATACAAAATGATAACCAACAAGAAGTTGAAGAAATAAAAGAAGTAGAACCACTAGAACCTAACCCACCAAATTTGAGACCACAAAGGATTGTTAGAATCCCACAAAATTTGAGAGAGTTTGAGCTAAACTATGTAGAGCTAGAAGTTCCAGACACATATGAAGAAGCAGTTAGCTGTGAAAACGCATGAAAATGGAAAGAAGCCATACAAGAAGAAATGGATGCTCTTGATCAAAATAAAACATGGACTCCACAAGATTTGCCAGAAGGCAGAAAAACAATTGGATCAAAATGGGTCTTCAAAGTGAAATATGATAGTCAAGGCAAAATTGAAAGATATAAAGCAAGGTTATGTGCTAAGGGCTTTGCACAAAAAGAAGGCCTAGACTATACTGAAATATTCTCTCCAACAACTAGGTACGACTCAATTAGAGTTATCCTATCAGTTGCTGCACACAAAGGTTATGAAATCAAACAGTTTGATATAAAGACAGCCTTTTCATATGGTGAACTCTCAGAAGAAATTTATATGCAGATACCAGAGGGCTATCCACAAAGCGACAAAGTGTGCAGACTAGAAAAATCTTTATATGGACTAAAACAAGCACCACGGTGCTGGAACCAAAAATTCGATAGTGTACTGAGACAATTTGGTTTTGAACAATGCAATGCTGATAAATGTATATATAGTGGGCTTGTGCAAACACATACAGTTTTACTCATTATCTATGTTGATGATGGACTACTGATGTCAAAATCTGAGACTGCACTAGAAACTGTACTTAATGAGCTGCAGAAATGTTTTGAGATCAAAGTGAGTGAAGTTAATAATTTTGTTGGATTAGAAATAATACAGAACAAAGACAAAAACTGTATTTTTATCCATCAAACAAGCTATATTAACAAAATTATTAACAAGTTTGGAATGAGTGATGCAAACCCATTGGAAATACCAGCTGATCCAAACACTGATTTAATGAAAAATGATAAAGACACAAACTTTGAAGGTCCATACAGGGAATGTGTTGGCTCATTGATGTTTGCAGCTATTGTAACAAGGCCAGATATATCATATTCAGTGGGAGTTGCTAGCAGATTTTTGAACAATCCAACTGTTGCACAGTGGAATGCAGTGAAAAGAATTATTAGATACCTGAAAAGCACCCCCAATTATGGAATTGAATATACAGGAGAATCAGACTACAATCTGAGTGGTTTTTGCGATGCTGACTATGCAGCAGACAAGCAGACTAGAAGGTCAACAACAGGCTATGTGTTCAAGGCTTCAAATGGACCAATAACCTGGTCAAGTAAAAGACAACCAGGTATTACACTATCCACCACTGAAGCAGAATATGTAGCTGCATGCCAGGCCACGAAGGAAGCAATATGGTTACGTCAACTGCTGAGCGACATTGGCGAATCAGTGAATGGTGCAACACCTTTGCATATTGACAATCAAAGTGCAATCAAACTGATACACAATCCTGAGTTTCACAGTCGAACAAAACATGTTGACATTCAGTATCACTTTGTTCGAGAAAAGTATCAGAATGATGAGATTTTGCCAAAGTATGTTTGCACAAAGAACCAAGAAGCCGACATCTTTACCAAGGCATTGTGTAAAGATTCTTTCCAAAGACTCAGATCTTTGTTGGGATTGAAAATTCATTGAAAATGACATCAAATAAGATACAAACATTAAAACGTTTAATGTTCATTTAGGTAACAGTTTTGTGATTTTTTTTAGATTGTTAATTTCATTTCAGTAAGATTAGTTAATAGGTATTGTCACTGTACACTCAAAAAGTGGGAGTGTTATAAATTGTTCTTGTTCTTAGTTTATCGTGTCCTGTGACAAAAATAAGAAGAAGATTGACATAACCTATATGTAACTTTTGTTTTATGTATGACGTTTCGAAATGTGCTAGAACAACGTTTTAGGAACAAAAGAAGTGTTTCCGATTTTTTCAATCATCTTTTACAATAAAGAATAAGTAGACAAGTTATAATACTGTAATTCATCCTACTGCACCAAAGACCTCCAATAAGAAATATAAAGAAGGGAATAGACTCGTTGACAATGTAAAGCAACTGTAATAATGTGAAGATACTTATATTGAAAGGTAATGTTTTATGTTGACACTCATTTGAGGATAACATTTGATCAATTTTAATACATTGGAATCAAAAATTTCATATATTTTTTTCTTGTTTTCATTGTTGATAATTCTTGCTTGAGAATTCATCATTTTAATAGATTTTTTTTATCAATATTAGGATTTCTGAAATGTACTACTTCTGAGTCGAGTTCTGAGTTAATTGATATAGTCATTATCAAGTACTTATTTATAGAAACTTATTTGGTGTTTAATCTACTTTTTTATAATCATCCAATTCTTTATTCACATTTTATGGACTTCAAATAGTAAATTGTTTCATTAGGATCAAACGTGACGTGACAAGCGAAATTTGCGTTTGCGATGCATAGTGAGAAGAAATATGGAAAATAATTTCTTAAATTGCCCAGACCAAATGTATTATTTTGAGGAAAAGACATTATTTTATGATTATTATTTTGACTATGAATTTTGTTATATACCAAAACACTGCTCTTTCTTGTGTGAGGAATGGTACTCTCAATTTAGTTTTTGAATTGAAATTCATCACACTGCTAAATGTTGACGAAAATGTATCATTCTGATAAAAAGTAGAAAATCGTATTTTGAGTTTTCTTCTCGAGTTTTTGACGGGAATTAAATCTGCATCACTTGCTCCACCATTAACCAATTTTTGAATACTGACGAAATTTGAGATATGTTGTAAAACATTATAATTACTTAATGTATCATCTATTCATGTGACCTTCAAATTGTAATGTTAGATTAGGTTCATCCAGGAAATAGGACAAATTATATTTTGAATCCTCCAAAATAGCTTCAAAGAATAATGAGTAGGTATAATATAAATGTAAAGTATCATTATTAAAAAAAAAGTATACCAATGCTTCCTTGAGCATTAAATACTGTATACTGTACAGGATGTCCTAAATTCGAGGACTAACATGGTGAACTCGGTAACGGTTAGAGATACAGAGTCGGCTAAAGTAGGAAAATATTTCTTTGTTTTCGAGATATTTTAATGAAACCAGATTTTTGACTTCATTTTAATAGGTACGATAAAAGGAACATACTTTCTTGCAGCTGATTTTCTTGCTCCATAAATTGGCAGTACAAGATTTGTGATACAGTTCGTCATTTGATGGCCACCAACATATTTTTTTTTGAAACTTCAATCAAGATATATATCAACTATTCAGGTCCGCCAGGTGAGTGAAAAATAAAAATAAAGGTCCATATCAAAAAAATGTTGATGGCGGCCTTCGAATGACAAAATGTCGTATTAAAAATTTTATACAACTTATTGAGCATGAAAAACAACTGTGAGAAAATGACTTCCTTTTATCGTATCTACTAAAATAAGTACAATTGAAAATAAAAAAATATATTTTTTTATCTCAAAAACCGAAAAACATCAGTTTTTGCGGAATATTGCGCAAAAATACACAACTTTTTACAAAGTTAACCAACTCTGTTCCTATTCAACCTTTTTCGAATTCTCCATGTTGGTCCACGAATTTGGGACTTTCTATTCATATAGTTATGGATTTAACAATTCATTGATAAAATCACGTTATTGCATTGAAAAAAGGTATTTCACAAAGGGGCGTATTTCAAAAAGTGACGTAGTTTTTTTCTCGGATAACAACTTGAGCAGAAGCTAATTAATTTGCTGTCAAAGTGGAGTAAGTACATCAATTCCTGATCTTTCAGAAAATTAATCCATTTTTCTTTTGATCCTGACAACATGAAATACTAGTAAACCTTAAGAAATTATTCAAATCCATATACGCCCCTTTTTAAATTCAACGACGAATTATTTTGAATTTATTTCCATACATTTTGAACTTCATGCCACTGTTTGGAAGATTTAAAGAATGCAGTGAACAAAGACTGAAAATAATGAACAATTTTATAAACCAATTTCACTAGAGCCTCTACAATCTACTAAGTGGAACATAATAATAAGAAAGTAATGTAGAATTATTTGATACATTTTTTCAATAATTTTTTTAGGGGAATTTCAGAATTTTCAGTCTTCATATGTGAAAATTTATAAAAAAATGTGCACAGGCTAATAGGTGAAAGCTATAAAAAATAAATGACATATCAGCTAATGTAATCTCGAGTGTAATCTGATCAAATCACTATACAGGGTGTTTTACTAAGATGGGAAAGTGCTAATCTGTGAAAACTTCATATTATAAAATACAAGATTATTTCTTTAATGCGAAGTATACCGGTTATATAATGTAAATTAGGTTTTGGAAAATACATAATATCATGGAAAAATAATGGGAGGTATACTTCAAAATTGTGTAATAGCATGTAAAGTGGTCCACATACAGAATGTAACAAATTCATGACTAAACATGGGGATCTCAGTACCCTTTAGAGATATGGAGTAGGTCAAATCAGGTCAAAGTTTTGCTATTTCATGCTCAACAAAGTGCTGCTTTGAAGTTCAAAAAATTTCAATAATTAAATAAAAATAAAAGTTGTTTACATTTATTTGGAAATATTTTGAGATAAATGACAGTCCTCTACAAAATGGAATAGTCAAATTGAAAATGGTTAATTTTGCTTTTCCATATTTCTCAATCTTTTTGATACAATCAATGAAATGAAAGTTTCAGTAGCAACAATGTTATAAGGTATGTAGAAGTATACTGTTTGTTTTATAAACTTGTCTTTTCAGTGCAGAGAAATTTATTATTAAATTGCTCCCATTCAAAATGTATTATTATCATTCTGTGGCAAAAAGAGTTAGTGCTAATGCCAATAACAAACAAAAAAAAATGTATTATTATATTGAGCATGCCAGAAATTATTGTAAAACAAACTGCTTCCTTTAATGAAATAATATTTATAGATGAAAAATAAACAATTTCATCAAATAAATAAGGAATTAACGAAAAGATATTTTGCACCATGAAAAAACATCTTACTGAAGTTTACTTTCATTTCTGTTGAAACATATATTTGCTTTTTCTATGCTATCTTTATGCTATAAAAAGCTGTTCATTCTTACAATTGAGTATTTCGGATTGTTTAGCTTTAATTTTTCCATTTGTAGAAAAAAAGAGGGTCTTTTTCAATATTTTAAGAGAACCTGATTCTGAATTTTTGGCACTCTATCAAGAAAATTAGGTATACTTGGATATCTCTTTCTTCTGGAACTTACTTTTCAATTATTGTAATATGTGTTACTGATTTTCTGTATTTTCAGAAAACCCTGAAGATGAGTTGTTGTATGAACATCAAGAAGAAACTTTTTCATTGAAAATGGAAAAATGGTTGATTGTTAAGAAGAAAATCAATGAAACAAAAAAGTTACTAATTTAAGTATCTAATAGAAAATTAGGTACAACTACCAAAAATGCATCATTTTGATTTACAGATAATATTTCAAAACTCATACAACAAAACTACTCTGCAAGTAGCTTTGAGCTACCAATGAAACTATCTTGAACTTTATCTAAAATCTACCCCATTTACCTTTCAATTTTCAGTTTCTGAGATCATAATACAATGATCACAAATGGAAAAATTATTTGTGGAAAATTAGCAATTCAAAAAATTCATCATATTTTTGATTATCTTGTAATTAGTCAATAAATTCCACTGAATGACATAAACAATTTTTTACTATCTATCTCAACTACTAAGAGCTAGAATGGAGTGAGAACTAACCTGGGTCCTGCTGTTATAGCTGGAATGGAAGGATGCCCCCCATAAGAGTGTCTGTTTCTGGATGAACTGCCAGTAATCCTGGGAATCTCAGATCTAGATTGTGTCTTAGACTCCCATTCATTGTTGAAGTATTCCTTCTCATCCTCATCAATATTAATTAGATCCTCTCTCTCTTCCCTATCACCAGTGATCATATTCTGTTCTTTCTCAATAATATGGGCCCTTTCCCCAATATGATGACCTATAGACATCTTCTTGGTGCCTGTTACTGAGTCTGTGACAGTTTTCTGTGTTTCCTTGATGCCACCTGGAGCAACTCTGGTGCTAGAGGTTGCCTTGTATACTTGTGGACGTCCATCAGGACCAGATGTCATGCTTATTACAGTGCTGGAGCTGCTGTAGTTTCCAGCACCAGGCATGGAGTCAAGAGAACCACTCAGGAGTCGGTTGAAATTGGGCATTATGGGCATTGAGAAAGGGGACATGAGTGAGTTATGGTGACGATGAGTCAGAGCTCTATTTTCAAAGTCTCCAAAGCCCATCATAGAGCCACCCATCATGCCAAACGGATCAGAAAAAAGGGAGTTCATCATGTTGTTCATTTGACGCATGTGCCTCATGTGAGAACTGAAAGGAATTAGAATAAACGAAAAATGTTATTTTGGAAAACAGCATGGCCGTGCTAGTATCTATTGTCTAGAAAGTGGTCGATATTCGGAAGCAATAAAGTGCCAGTGCTTACCCAAATATTGGATCGTCTTCCATGTTGCCCATCAATGAACCAAATACGGACATATCCTGTGAGCGCGGCAGTTTGGAAATTTAGGAAAGCAGAACAATTAACACCTAATAAATTGTCTACAAAAGACAAGAAATTCGTTATTACCGTCTATGATTACCGTGGACCTCTATCACTGCTTTCAGTGGTTTCGACTTTCGAGTAATTCGAGTCTTTTGACGAATTTGACACTGACAGTTGACAAGCATCAAGCTTGTACTGTCAAATATTGTGCCATACAGCATACAGGGTGTATGGAAATCGAAGGGTAGATTTCTTCTAAAGTACTAGGATACCAGCCAGGGAAAAATCACGGAGTGGGCGACATCTATAATTGATCGCATGAACTACTCGAGAGGTGAACAACACAACAAACTAACCTCCATATGTTCATATGGGTGAAATGTGAACTTTATTTATTAATTTCAGTGATTTAAGCATTGAAAGTGTTGTATTTTGATGATATTTTGTGAAGAATTGTTGTTAATAGACCACACAATCTGAAAATGCAAAAGATTAGAAGAGGTGATATGGAGATAAAATCGCGAAAAATATGCTTGTTCCACAATGCTCTACATACTCAAGGCTTTGCATAAATTTCCTTCAAATTCTAAAGCAGAAGATGGGCAGGATTTGGGGAAACCTAAATCCTTAGGCAAGTAGCCTAGAAATGGAAGATGATCTTGAAGATAGAAAAAGCTGTCTCAGAATTTATGTTTGTAGCAAGCACTCATGATGATTTTTTCAGTGGTAAGTTCGATTTTTCATTATTGTTGTCACTATGCTACCACCTCTTCTCCACCTCATTTGGTTCATTTTAATCATTTTGTAATTTATTACAGGCTCAGGCAAATAAATGATTTTATGCAGTTGGAGCAACATGGAAATGAACAATAAGTAGGGGAAGATTTATAAAGAAGACATGATGAAATAAGATCTAATGTGATGGATCTTGGAGAGTTCTACTGTAAATACAAAACCAACAACAACCTATATGACAGTGTATGAGTTGTATGACACACAACAATGTTCCTGATAATGATATGAAGTTTTGGGTGATTCTGGTGTTGTGTAAATGGAAGACTAATTTATCATATGCTTGTTTGGCAGTATTATTTGGATTTAGGAATTAAACATGTTCAAGAATGTTTTATTATTGCATTTTTTATGAGTTTTAGTCTTTCTCAGTCTGAAGGGAATCTATATTTCATTCACCAATGATTGAAAGATTTGAATACTGATTTGTTATTATTGTGTTACATTTCCCAAAAAACATATGGCATGCTAGAGAAAGCCATTTACTCTTGTTTACCCAATAAAACTATGAATTTTTTAAATAATTTATTTGAACACTATATCATTTCCTCGAAATGAGTTATCAAATCTCCACAAAATGATGAATCTATATCAACTGTCACTTCCAGGTAGTTTTTGCACTTCACTTTGTTCTAATAGGTATAATATATATCTATTTGAATACATTATATACCATATAATCTAGGTTCCTTAAAATAAAAACAAACCAACACAGAAAAGAAAACTGATGTCAAAAAGGTGGAGCCTATATGCTTCCAGTCGAAATGGCCAAAAAATCTTTTCAAAATTGAATTACACAACATTAACAATAAATCTGATTTACAGGAACATTGAAATAAACCCATATCTCATCTAGTTTCATGGTGATTTCATGTGAGAATTGTGGAGGATCTCATACACAAAACTTTTTATATGATTTCTTCATTGAGGCCTTCAGTTCCAATTGTGTGATTGCTGAAACACTTTCACCCCACATAATATCCGAAATGTTCGAAATTGATTTCACGTAGGCATTTTTAAAAAGAAATTCAGGAACTAAGAACTGAAAAACTTCGAATAAAAACCGAAATTGATACCTGTACACACTTGGACTTTGGTGGCATTTAACAAGAATCCAGTGACAATAAAACTGAAACGTCGACAACAAACCCAGATACAACTTCAATCCAATAGTCGAGTACGAAAAATCGACTTAAATCTCTGAGATAACTGAAATTCTGTTCAATAAAAACTTTGGTTTAACAAGAGATCAAATGCAAATGACAGATTATTTATTATTTGTTGTTCACCCCTCGATCCGACATTTAAGCGCCATCTGGCGTTTCGTGATTTTTCACTGAACTTCGGTACAAACGTGTACGTAGTACAAACGCAAAGTCGTGTAGATTGAAGCAGCGATTACAATTTCCTAAAACACCTGAAAGGATCACGCGTTCTCATAAAATTTTTCGGGCGAAGCAAGTGAGCAAAAGCACCAGGGTGAATCAAAACTTGATGAGATGGCCGTACGACTCTACTACACCTTTTCTAGTAGTATTTCAGAAACCAAGTTTATTTCAGAAAGCGTAAGCGTCAGATGTATTTCAGAATAGCGAGTTTAATTTCAAAAAAATTCGTATACAAATGATATATTCTGAAATTCAAATGACGAATTCTGAAATTCAGTTCTTTTCTGAAATACAATTGACGCTTTCTGAAATTAAACTTACAATTCTGAAATACAATTCATGCTTACTGAAATTGAACTCGCTATTCTGAAATACATTTGACGCTTTTTGAAATTCAACTCACTATTCTGAAATACAAGTGACTATTCCGAAATTAACGAATATATTCGAGCCTCGTCATTGGGATCTCGTAAACCGTAAAGCTTTAGTTCATGTTAGAACGAATTCCACAAATGAAATGCAATTAAAAATGGCGTCGCTTATTTTGTCGGAAGAAAGTTAAGTGAATTGAACTTTATTGCGATTTCCGCAGAATTTGTCATTCCAAATAATGGAATAGGGTTTATATTAAGAAAATGTGTTTAAAAATAAGTGGTGTTTACTTCACAGGAGAGTTGATGTGGACGAATGTGAATTAAATGAAGTTATGTATTTGTTGGAAATATCTTGAACGAAACAAATCTCTGTCTCTATCCTTTGTTTTCACTCACGACTTCGAGGGATGGAGAAACTCTTATTTTAGCGATTGTTCGCTTCAACATGAACTAGGTTTATTTTTCGACAATCCAATCAAATTTGCGGAATCGCATAAAAATAATCGCAATAATAATCGTTCTAACATGAACTAGGCTTTGGTAAAACATTTTGAAAGAGATTGTCCGTTCGTTTATTCCGATTAATCTGACCAACCCGTGGTCACGTAGATCCAAAAATCCCTCACATCTCGGATGGGATTGCCGAACTTGACTACTATATATAGCTATATAAGTTGGTCAGTGGGCCGGCCGATGGTGATAATAAAAAGGTGAGTAACAAAAATTATAGGATCATTAACTTTTGTTATTTTCTGATGGCTATATAATTTTTATACATATATGTCTTAAAATTTCTGTACGAGAAAAAAAAAACTGCCGCATAGACACTTTCCGTGTGGGCTCGCATATATTAACACCCGCCAGACGCTCTGAAGCTCCAAAAACATGCAGAGGGCTGCATAGAAATCATATACTATATATGTGTCTATATATAGTATATGATTTCTATGGTGTTCTGCCGTGAGTATGAGCACGATAGTGCTATATACGACGCTAGTCGTTGATTATAATATATCAATCAACGACGCTATACAGGGTCACTCACGGTCGATATGGTACCTTTTAGACGTTTACGGAGAACGGAGAAAATACTTTCAGCGTTGCGGCGTTGCCGCTTCTATCAAAAAGTAGCAACCACTTTGTTATTTCAAATAGAATACCCTGTATTTTATTTCATTTTTAGATTCTTCCTGGAGAGCTGATTTCGTCGATACATCATACTTGGGGTATAGCGCGAAAGATTACAGAGATATAGGGTGTGAAAAATCGAGATTTTTCAACTTTAGGAATTTTTTGTGTCGAAACTAATCATTTCTGCTCAAAACGGCTTACATATCCCTATCTTAACTTTTCAATTACTATCTACTGACATTTAATAGAAACAAATAGAAGGTGATGCTAAACTCAAGATCGAAGGAAATATATGCCTCCCTTTCGTAAGGAAACTTCCCGCCCAATTGATTTCAAATTCAAAACCTATGGTTTTTTCATAATCACTATCTCCCTGCATTATCAATTAATGAACGCTACTGACTGTGCGCCCTATTTCTATTTCGGAGCTGCTGGCTCGCAGGGTGTCTTCACACCAGTCCTAGAAAGCCTCCTTCACATTGCTTCACATCATATGATCGAGGTTAATGTTGTTTATATGTGTTGACGTGTTAAATGTCAAAAGTTACATTCAAAATAGCCACGTTGGAAGTGCCACTGCTTATTTATAGGTAATTTATGTCAATGATTTCAATCAAAATCTTTTGATTGAAGATTGTGAGTTCTTCTCAAATCAATTAGAATTGAGTTAAATCACATTTCAGGGTATATGCCTTGTCACTATCTGATGACTATTTCAATTTCCTAGGATATCAAGAAGGAACTCAACAAACTAGATACAATGAAAGTAAAAGACATTGAACGCACAGCCAATGTGGCATGGTCTCCGAAGAAAAACCACCCCATATACTTGGCTGCAGGCACTGCTGCCCAGCAATTAGATGCTTCCTTTAGCACCAATGCAGCCTTAGAAATCTACTCTTTGAATCTAGCAGATCCAGGACCAGACACTCAACTGATATCTTCAGTTCCAAGTGAACAAAGGTTCCATAAAATAATTTGGGGCCTACATGGCAGTGATGAGGCAGGAACTATCATCACAGGGTGTGATGGAGGTTTGGTGCAGATTTACAGCGCCTCAAAACTATTGAAAGGGGAGAGTGCCATCATTGGAAAGCAGGAGAAACATACTGGACCAGTGCATGCCATGGACTTCAATAATTTCCAGGAGAATTTGTTTGCTACTGGTGCTGGTGAATCAGAAATTTTCATCTGGGATTTGAACAACACCAGCTCTCCTATGTCACCAGGTTAGTTTTTCTACCCAACACAAAATGATTTCATTTTCTAAGAATGTTTCTTTTCAGGAACAAAAAGTCAACCCACAGAAGATGTTCTTTCTGTTGCTTGGAACAAGCAAGTTCAACATATATTAGCTTCCACATTTCCATCCAAGTGTGTCATTTGGGACCTGAGAAAAAATGAACCAATCATTAAATTGACAGATACAGTTTCTAGAATCAGATGGAAAGTTGTTGCTTGGCACCCAGAAGTTGCCACACAACTATGTTTAGCATCAGGTAGGCAATTACTATTCCAGGCAAGGTGGATATAGGATGGTGAAACAGATTCCTATTAACAAGCACTAGAATAAACTGTAGACCTCAGCCTACTTGATTTCATACAGTAGTAATATTTCCTGAAGTTATCAGAGATGGCGACATACCTTGTGTCGGTAAAACAGAAACTGTGCATCTGTCATACTTTCATCAGTTTCATCTGTTCTAGATGAAAATTGATTGAGAAGAGTCAAAATATCAATATTCATTCCAAATTTATCTGTCACATGTGAACCACAGAAATACGTAAGCAACAGAAATCTTCTTCGATAATCGATCTTACCGCCATCTTCTTTCAAGTCGTGGAAATATTAGTGCCTTCTCAAACGGTCTACAAGTTTTTCGCAGAAACAATTGAAGAGCTGTTTCACCATCCTATATCCACCTTGATTCCAGGAAATATTGAAACTAATCTGCAATATTTCTACTTTATTAACGTTACCTACCATTATATCCTACTTTATTAACATCATTAACATATTATACTTCAGAACCTGAGTTAAAACCCCATATTTGTTTTCTATGAATTAATTATTCGAATTTATGGTTTTAATTATAAATAATAGCATAATAACAACTGAAGGAAAATCTTTCAAAAATTAAAAAACATAATATGTGAAAATGAGTGAGAAAGGCATACAGACAAAATATTTTGAAGAAAAAAGTTTTGTGAAATACCATTGAGTATTGTCACTGAAAAAAAACTTTTATGGTAATTCAGCAATTTGAGTGTTAATTGTTATACTTCCAATTTTAGCACACTGGTAAGAAATAACAAAAACTGTTGCAGATTCCCTATAATAATTTTTTTGTGAGTTGTTTTATAAGTTTATTAGTTTGGGTTGATAGGCAATTGAAGTTGAAATAATTTTGATTCGATCGAGGGGGTAATCACGGCCAAAGAAAGTGTACACTAAACTTCCTATGCGTCCGAACTTCCCAAACTTCCCCAAACTTCCTCGAACTTCCTCGGACTTCCTCGAACTTCCTCGAACTTCCCAAACTTCCCCGAACTTCCTCGGACTTCCTCGAACTTCTTCGAACTTCCCAAACTTCCTAGAACTTCCCAAACTTCCTCGAACCCGATACAGGGTACAATTTTTATACAGGGTGTTCCGAAACTATTGTGTCAAATTGAAACGAAAGATACCCTCGAAATCTAAGGTATCCATCCACAAATATACTCTGTTGCAAATTCACTTCATCTCCGAACAATTGTTTAATTATGTATGTAATATTCATAAATGCATATTATTGAAAACGCTTGTTTTATCTGGATTCAAACAAGTATCTATACATCTATTACTCCGAGTATTATTCAGAATTGAATTATGAGAAATTTAAATATGAATGATTTTCCTGTTTTCACCGTTGGTGAAAAAATTTAGAAGAAAAGGGTTCATGGACTTGTACTAGGCTTACCTACCATAATTAGAAAGCTGATTCCATCGATCTATCACACTTGGAGTCAAGCGGGAATGATGTGAAATATCTAGATTTTTGAACATTAGGAAGTTTTTGTGTCGAAACTATTCGTTATTGGTCAAAACGGTTAACTTATCCCTATCTCAACTTTATATTTACTATCAACTGATATTCAATCTGGTATTCATTCATTATTGAAACCGAGATTGAAACAAATAGGTACAGGGTGGTTAAGAACTCTGGATTCAGAACCACCCCGGTTTTAATTCGATTAAATGCGAGATTAAATGTCAGCAGATAGTAAATTGCAGTAAATTGAAAATTAAGATAGAGATATGCTCGTAGATATGTAAGCCGTTTGGACCAATAATGGATAATTTCTACACAAAAACTTTCTAAATTTGAAAAATTATATTGTTCACACTATATGTATAATATCTCTGTGGGTAATCATTCTAGCTAGACAAGTATGATGGATTGATGATATAAGCTCTTCAATGAAAATCTGGAAATGCAATCAAATACAGGGTATTTCATTTGAAAACATAAAACTTCGATGCGCATCTTTTCTTTTGTAACACCCTGTATAGCTCAAAATAAATTGACCATTACATTCAATATTGGTGGCAGCTTTTTGAGCATTCTAGGTTTGGTACCAATCTGTCATAAATGTCAACTGCCATTAACGTCAACTGTCATTTAATTCGATTGATTCCATATCATGGTTTCATAAAAATGTATTATTAATATGAAATAACTAAACATTTATATAAATAGAAAAATATTAATGATTTGGCCGGCTTATTTTTTAGACATTTGCACAACTGAATGCTCAAAAAACTGCCACCGAAAGCTTTTTGATATGGTCAATTCTTACGAGAGCGTAGAGCGATATTTTTTTTCTTAATTTCGAGTTGAAACAGGAAATTAGTACTAATTTCGAGTTGTAACTTGAAATTAAGAAAAAAAATCGCATGTCCGCTCTACGCTTTTGTAAATTCTAAATCTTGCATACAAAGATCCTACATATGGACAGGAATAAGTTACCAGACAAGATAGACAGGTCTCATGGAGTGTTTGGAAATAAAGTCACGTGGTATATTTTGAGTTTCAATGTTATCCGAGAGGTGGCTATAAGATTATAAGCATAAACTTCCGTTTACTTCCGTAAACTGTGGTAATAATTAATAAAAAAAAAAACTCAACACCCCGATCTATAAGAGAAAATATATCAGGAATGTCTCATTCTTTTTTCGAGAATCTTTCGTTTGGCCTCATAGTTTCGGGACAAGGTCGAATAGAATTCCCGCCTCCCGGGATCTAGGACTCGAATAATTTCTACTACAGCAAATCGCCGGATATTCGAAACAACAAATAATAATATTCCATTGTCAAATAACATCGAAATCTCGTTCATTCGAGATTCATAGTTATAATTATTGGAAACACGTTTTTATTTCTGAAACTATCTTTTTTCATCACCTGTATTTTCTCCCCACAGGAGAACTGCAATAAGTACACTCTCAATTACATAGGTGATGTAAAATAACATCATCAAATATTGTATTAAATGAAGCGAATATCATTGATTTCCAGATACAAACCTATATTGTTTTTTTTTTGAAAATTTCTCATCCGAAGCATGCATATTTTTCGATATTTTTTCAAATTGTTCTGTTTGCCTCGATTTCCTTCACGAAAAATTCAACATCAAAAACATAACATTTTTCCTAGATTTTTTCCATTTTTTTTAATACAACCAACCGAGGTACCAACTCTACTACTTCGATTTCTTGGCGATATCCCAATTTTGACGAACAAGATGATATTTAGTTCGTTACGAATAGTTCAAATTCAAGAAAAATCCTGAAATTGATCGATTGAAATTGAATGCTCCGGGTAGTCCGGGTTGCTCACACCGAAATTTAGGCCAAGTTAGGCAGTGAATGAGGCAGTAAACAAAGATTGCAAACCGTGTGGTGAACTTGGCAACTATGGTATGAATAAGCACTCTGTGCAGTAATGCAGCCTTATTCGAACCCCAGAGATTCAATCATTTCGAGATATTTTAGATATCAATAAAAATTTATTTTTTCTCGTATTTTTCGTATAACAAGAGCTGACAGTGAAATATCTTCTCAGTGAGATTAGATGAAACGTGGAGTAATTTTTATTAGATATTTAATTTTGAACATAATTTTGATTCCAGATACGAAGTTTATTTGGCGATATCCCTTATTTATAATAAGAAATCTATAGCAAACTATAGCCATCGAAACGGGTGCAGAGATGACACATTGAAAAGTGACAGACAAGGTGTTAGATCAATTATTGCGCTTTGACCATTTCATACTTTATTTCATTATATTAATACTATCTATTTTTGATGAATGCTTGTTCCATGTAGTGTCATAAGCGTCATTTTTGACTTGATAGTTGATACTCGAGTTTATACTCGACTTGATAGGAAGGTAATTCACGACAGTTAAGAGTTTCTTGGGGACTGAAATTCAATAAAAATAGCAAGTAATCTCGGGGAATTCATAAGAAGGAAGTACTTGAAAGAGAAATAGATTTTTTTTACTTTTTAATTCACCCTCTAATTGTGGCTATATTATTTTTTTTCACTAAATTTCTATTAGAATAATATTGTTTTCCTTATGTCAAAGTTAAGACTAAATGATGAGTCATTTTTTGAGATTGAAATAATTATTAATTTTTTAATCAAACTGAATATCACAGTCTCAATACCCAAGGATACTACTTTGGTATTCGATAGAAAAGAGAATTATAGTGGAGAAAAGTTCGAAAATATACGACAATAAACGATACCTAACTACGAATTTCATCAGATTTCCTCAAACTTCCTTCGAATTTCCTAAACTTCCTTCGGACTTCCCAAACTTCCTTCGAACTTCCCAAACTTCCTTCGAACTTCCCAAACTTCCTTGGAACTTCCCAAACTTCCTCGAACCTCCCAAACTTCCTCAGACTTCCCCGAAGTTCCTTCGAACTTCCTCAGACTTCCCCGAACTTCCTTCGAACTTCCCAAACTTCCTCCAAACTTCCCAAACTTCCTTCGAACTTCCCAAACTTCCTCGAGCTTCCTCAGACTTCCCCGAACTTCCTTCGAACTTCCTTGTGCCTGTACACCAAACTTCCCACGTGATTACCCCCTCGGATTCGATTGACATCACTCTTATACTATACCTATAGATACTTTAGTAAAATTAAATAAGTGCTTTTTGGTTAAGGCATGAGTCCCGATGGAAAATTTTCAACCATAAACCAGTTTTGGGAGTTGACATCAGTAAGTGTAGCAAATTTGAATTCATAAAGGTCCTCAAACAATTTCTTCACTGTTCATTACAGCAACTCTCAGCTGATTACAGTTGTAAATTGTCCAATTTTTTTCTCTGTAATAGCAAAAGTGCACATTTTCGAAAAACATGCTGTAACTCAAATGATGATAGATATTGATATGAGGTTTTCACCATCAAGTTTGTCATAAAAATTTACCATCAGATACGGCCATCAGTTTTCATCTATCCAGTTTGAAAACAGGACTTTCCTTCTAAAAGTGTCCAATTTGGCCCACCCTGTATAAGTTTTGAGATAAATCTGAGATAAAAGATAAAATCACTTTTTTGTCATAAAAAAAACAATTTCGAAAAATACATTTTTGACAAAGAAAGTCATTAATAAAGCCAACAGTAATATTTTTTATCATATTGTTGAACAATAAGACATTAATAATGTAATAAAAAAATGTCATCAGATAGACCAATAATGAATAGTGTTCGCGGTAGATTAAATTGATGAGTTGCTGGCTCAGCAAATTTGAAAACGAAGCGGTTGATCAAATACAATATGGCGCGAAAGAACTTCCACCTACCTCGATGATTGATGTCGGCTTCGGTGAGAATTCTTTCTGCTGATACTGACACTGATTGTATCAGTCCAATAGGTGTAATCAAAATAAATGCGGGAAATCACTTCCAGAAGGCTTTTGTCTACGCCTTTTTCATTGAAGCTAATTTTTTCAAGAGCTCTCGTGCTCGTGGTTTGAAGCCACACATAGTGTCCCCCTCCAAAAGCCTTTACTCGCCCATGCGCACAGTGGAAGTTAACTCTCATATATGCGCGAAAATAGTTTGAATTTAACAAAGGGGAATTGCTTCGACCATATATCATGAGGCAGATGCCTTATAATTAATGTGGAATATATAACTAATTTAATGAATAGGACATACACAATTACTGATTAATAATTATAGATAAAGTAGGGAGACGAGAAACCTTAACAAAATAGTTTCCACATAAAAAAATCCTGAAGTTGAAAAATCTCGATTTTTTGCACCCTCATCATCCCTCGAAACCCCAAGTGTGATAGAATCGATGAAATTAGCTCTTCAGGAAGAATCTGAAAATGCAATGAAATATATGGTGTTCCATAAGAGAAAACATAACTTCGATATGCCACAACTTTTTGGGACATCCTTAATATTAAACAAACTACTGATGTGACAAAAACTTAATGTTTTGCCGTTTTGCTATAAATCTCCGTCGCGCTAGTCGTGGCCCACCCTGTTTATAAAATATAAATATATATAATAATATGATTGTTGACACAAAACACTCCCAAAATGACACGGAACAGAAATGACATTCAACCTGATTTTTTCTTTTGTTTCATTCTTCAATTAAATTTTAACAAATCAATTTCACATCAGAATACTTTTCAGATCATCGAATAGAAACGATATTTTCTGAATTATAAAGTAAATGTACCTGAGCTATTGTCTGCAATAGTCATTATTATACGTCCCAGATAATAATAGGGCTATGTAGGCGTCACAACATTTTCAAAACAAAAAATACATGTACCATTACACGATGTATCAGGCCTGTGAACGAATTTATAGCTAGAAATGTTGATATAGATATCTACAAAAATACCAAAGACAACTGAATGAAAAATATTTTGAATTTTCCTTTATACCATTTCTGTTTCATGTGTATGTCGTTTCAGCTGTTTTCATGTTGAAGACGAGCCCTGTTCAATATGCAGTATAATTGGCGATAGAAAATAACACGTAGCACCATCTCATGGTAACAACTCGAACTTCTCGAAGTGGTATCGTTTTTGTTTTGTTTTCATGTTTTTGATATTTGTGTAATTGTGACATTGGCGTCTTTGCCACCAAACAATAACTGAAACGGGAAAAACGATAAGATTTCACATGTATTTCAGCAGAACATCTCTCGAAAAACTGATGGAAGTTCACCTTTCACATCAGAAGCGAACTTCAACAAAACAGAGGTTTAGTTTGTCTGTGTGTTATCCCCCAGAGAGTTCAGTGGTTATCCCATTTCGAGTGGTTCACGAGTCACCGCTAGGAAGCATATCGCTTAGCACCTATCGCGAATAGCTATTTGTTTATTTACAAGTTATAGACGCGTAGCGGAGCGCGATGATCTTTCGAGAGTGGCACTTTGCGTTCGAAATATACACGAGATTTTTTCTACAAACGCAGTTCCTAGACAATTAAAATCTATTAATGATTTCTGCTACTGATGGTGCTTCTGAAACTACCATAAAGCATGAAGTATAATTGAAATTTACCTTCTTCAGTAAATATTTATTTTTGGTTTATCCTCAACAGACTGATGTTTTTCGAGAAATGCGACAAGTTTAGAACACTTACTTCTTACATCTTTAACATTCAAGCATTTCATGGCACCATGTAATGAATCGTATCATATCATGATTCATACTTTTTCTCTGGTAGGAGGTTAAAAGTTACATTTTTTTCTTTTTCTGCTACATGAGGAAGTATACCTCGGAAAACGTCAATTTTGTGATTAAATTGGAAAGCGTCAAATGATGAATATAACAAATGAAATGAATACTTTATTCATCTTCAGGATCACAATAGTGATATAAAACAAGACAGGTACAAAAGACATAAATGAGTGGGACAAGTACTACAAGCTGCAAGTTCAAGTACAATCTATGAAATATCTATTAGAAATGTATCCACTTAATTGAAAAAAAGTGTTCAAGTAATGTTAAAATTCCCCTTATAAGAGGAAAGGATTCGTAGCTCAGTTGACTAAGTGCTTGCGCACGCATGCAGCACGAGATATGTTGTAGGTTCGAATCTCAAATACCTAAGTACTTTTTTTTTTTTTTTTAAATTGATGGCTTTTTCAATATTCACTTTTCATTAGCTTTCAAAATATATTTATTTGACAAAAACCATTGGTTTTTCAACAAAATATTCTCTAAATATCTTGCCCGTTTGAATTGAATGGTGAATATTCACAGTCATAGAAAAAGTATAGTACCTATTCTACTTTCGTGTAATGGCTACTACTAATTCGAATGATTACGACGTTCGCCTACGGCGAAACATCGTCAGTATTCTTTTGAACGTATTAACATTATTTTCACTTTTTATAGTTATCGGTAGATTGTTATAAAACTTAATACCCATATAAGTACAATTTCGATGTATGCTTTGGTATCTGTAGTGAAGCACCGTGTCTAGTGAAGTAATGGGGGTATCACAATTCTTATAAAATTTACTAATATGTTTTTCACATATAGAACACAGTGGTATACATATATAGATCGAGAAAAATGTCATATCATTTTGTAAGAAGTATAGCCTACATGTTTAAGAAAGTTGCTGGTTTGGAAATTACTCTCATTATTTCTGTTTTGAGAGATTAAAATTATGTTGGCATTTGTGCCACAACCCCATAAAATTATATTATATGATAAATGGGAATACACAATTCCGTAATACCCATTCTTTAGCTGATGTATATAATAGCTGTTTTTTTCCTAGGCTACTTTGTTAACTGGTTGTAGAAAATTGTGTATTATGATACAAGTTTCATAAAACGCTTTTGTCGCACGCGTTGTTTGGAGTACGACGAGCTCCAAGTGAAAAAGTGCGACAACGTGTCTTATATAACGTGTGTCATATCCCTTTTCTTCATTTTGCGTTGCATTGAAGTTTTTTATTGAAATAAATTGATTTATTACCGATAAATAACATAAACATATCCGATTGGTAACAATGATGACATTGAAATATTTGAAATCTGACGAACAAGCGTAAAGCTCAGTTTACTGTTGAGCGATTTTGATTTTTGCGATACCAGCGGTGAAAAAAACAATGTTGTTGTTTTTATTGGTCAATTCAAATCGAAGCACAATCTGAATTAAAATTTACCAATGAAAACATTGAGTTTTTCACTGCTAATATCACCAAATCCAAATCGGTCAGAAGTAAACTGGGCCTAACTCTTCTTACTTTCATTTGACAGTTCGATTGTACCAACCTCGGAACAATGAAAAATTCGTACCGAAACAGATGCTCTTTTGATTAGCATTTGCGTTTCATAATACAAAAATAAAGTCATTCTATTCTAATTCCAGAGGAGGACCATTCTCCGATCATCCAACTTTGGGACCTCCGATTCGCCACCTCCCCCCTGAAAACCCTCGAGAACCACCGTCGGGGGGTTCTTTCGGTGGCGTGGTGTGCAGACGACCCGGACCTGCTCATCTCCTGTGCCAAAGACAACCGCATCCTCTGCTGGAACCCCAACTCGAACCCCCAGAACGGGGAGGTCTTGGCTGAGGTGAGGACAGCATTTTTCAGGGGAGCCAAATTTGTTTATTATGATACTAGTTTTATGAGACGCTATTTTGTCGCACAACGTGTCATATAAAACGTGTGTCTATTTTGCATTAATTTTAAGTCTTTTTCTATCGATTTGATTGACCCTTTCGCTCACGACTTTTTATTCTTGCTCATATAATAAATATGAAACTCAATATACAGTGAGAATTATTTATTTTAAGATTTTTACATACCATCAGGAATTTTAAAAAGACATTGTGAATAATCGGTTACAAAATTGAATAGAAAAAAAAAAGAATGAGTGGAGGATTATTGATGTGTGGAAACTATAGACATACTTGCAGTATACATGATTCGAGATTTCGCCCTTGCAGTTTGGAAATTTTCGGTCCAGATCTCATCTGCCTTCTTCCTGGTACCGCTCTTGTTCCGTCCCGGTTCTGATCCCGCACCGATTTCACTCCAATCCCGCCTCGATCCCTCCAGAATACCGCCTTGATCCCATTTCGTGAAAAAAAAAACGAACAAAGAAACATTTTTTTTATACAATGACAGCAAAACCTCCCCATAAGTATTATCTGCTTCTTCTCCGAAGCCACCGTCGCTGAAATAGCTTTTTCATCACAGTGTTCATCTTTTATAACCTGCAGTTGCTCTTCGTATATGTCAAAGGTCATTTTTTCTATAATTATGACTCATTTCAATTCTAGAAAATACCACCCTTTACTCACAATGTCCACGCACGAGTACATCACATGTACAAAAAATATATCATGTCATCATGAATGACTAGTACTCATCTGCACTTACCAATCGAAAAGTACACCTTTGAAGATAACTTTCCGATTGTTACAATCCACAAATCGAATATAGATCTTTTTTTTTGAATATTCAATAACGATGCGTAATACAACCGTTAAAGTACTGACAAACACGTGAAACATTTGCAGTAATTAAAATTTTAAATTTCGCATAAAAGGCACCATATTAACTGTATTAGTAGGCTTATGCATTTCTTTATATTAGCAAAGCATGAAATATCGCGTAAAATGTTAAAAGGGTTAATCGCAGAAACAGAGATTATTTCGATACGCATTCAAATTTCATGATGACTTCATTATAAAACCAAAATAGAAAAACAGTTTTATCTCGCATTTCTGAAATAACTTTCACAGTTATTTGTAGAAACTCGAAAATTCTCCATCTCCTTCCAAAAATGTGACGTAAGCCGGTAACATGGATTAGGTTCTATTCCATTGATTGAAGAAGAAGAAGAAGTATTTACTTTGAAAGTTGGCGATAAAAAATAACTGATTGATTTGAGTATTCAAATAAATATGTTCAAATGATATGTCCCCTGTGAAAGTATTTGTGTGACTTGAAGTATGTATGGCATTTATTTTATAGCTTTTCTGAGTTATGAAATTGTTGTAAACACAAGCTCTTTATGATGTTCAACATCTACCCCACACATAATGTCACCAATATATTTATATTATCTCAATCATATGTATTTGAGAAACGAACTATAAAATAGCGTATAAAAAATATAAATTCATAATATACCTGTTTCACGTTCTATAAATGATAAACAATCAATAGTGCCCTTTCAAGACTCATCTGTCATTATTTATATCACAAAATTCTTCATCCTTATTATTTTAACGGTACTGTACCAAATTACCAGATGACGTCAGCAGAAATATGGTGCTGTCAAATAATTATTTTTTATTTTGATTTTCTCGAGCATTCAACAATATTCCGAATCAATTTTGATGCCATATCGGTATCGTATATAAAACAATTCTGATAAAGCTTCAGAGGTTTATGACACTATTATCTGCTCGAACTCGATCAAAACTCAAAAGTTCGTGGGTTATTGGACATGTATCTGAATATCGGTTTCATATGTCTAGTTGTGATGCTTAATTATCTTTTCGTAATGAGTTATTTTTTAATACAAATTAATGCGTAGAAGTAATGTGGTCTATGATTATCTTGATAGAATCATAGCAGTTCTTTTATATTATCATAAATCAATGATAGCTTGAAGTGAGTTCGATAAACTCAGATGATTAATCATGCACATTTTACTGAAATTAAGTCGGCATACCGCTTTTTCATTAATCTGTCATTTTTCGATCACCATCGATTTCACTAGAGATGCAAGAATTTCGTTATTTTATTTCACCATTAATGCACACAAATTAACAACGGTTATATTTCATCAACTATTCTTTGAGAGATTCGCGATTCTGTCAAACGCATAATGTCTTCCTGTGTTTTAGCAAATAAAATAGCAGATTAATGAGAAGGCGTTGTGCATAAATTCTCCTCTATTGTATTGTTGTTAGCTACCCTAAATTCGATATAGAAGAACATTATATTTCATCATAAAAATGCCAAACTAAAATTCATCTTTATTATTCAAAAATATTGGGTTGGTGCAGATGGAAAACGTAAAATATCTTAACTTGAGTTAGCTACATCAATATTGAGGGAATGTATATTATCATCCACGATGAAATGATTTACTTGATTAGTTATTATTTAGGTGTTTTCATTTCGAATCAGAATAATTCATTACCATAACTCTTCAGAGATAATGATTGAAAATATGGTTTATAGCTCCCCCTTTATTAGGAATTTTGGTTTGATATTTGGATATAGCATAGAGGAGGTTGAGGGGAATACACGGACGACGCTCGTTCGTAAAGTATTCTAACTCAAGTTAATATACTACTCGTTGGAACCGTCTTCTTGTTCTATACAAGGTGAAAATGCTGATCAAGCTCTTTTTGGGTGGTATGGATGTCCGGTGTGCAAGAGGCGGAATTTTTTGGGAAGGGCGGATATTTTCCAGACAGTTTTGGAAAAATTATAGTTCAGTGAAACCAAATCGATTTTAATGACATTTTCTTATTGAGAAGATATAGAACTCGAACATAAAAATGTAAAATTTTCCGCTATAAGAATCTCGCTTATTTCAAGAGATTCGGAGTTGGCTGAAGACAAAATTGTGTATTTTTGTGATGAGAAACAAACTTAAAAGAAATTTGAAATGTCTTCAACAGTTTGGAAAATATCTAAAAAAAATATTCGATTTTCTTCGACTTTTGTACGATAAATTGATCATACTATCTAACTCTCGATCTAACCACTACATTATTCAAACACCTGTCAACCTTATCTTCCCTCATGAACGTTATTTTGGATTTCAACATTCTTAATGCTCTTCTTATCTGTACCTTATTTGAGTTCTCTATAAAAATTAGTATGTATTGGTATAATTATTTTATCGTATAAAAATCTTGAGTAAAAATCTGATATTTTAGTTCACTTGACAAAATCAAGAAAATACCCAAATTATTTTATCGTATAAAAATCTTGAGTAAAAATCTGATATTTTAGTTCACTTGACAAAATCAAGAAAATACCCACTAAACAAAATGCCTTCACTTTCGTGTTTAATAATAATAATAATAATAATAATAATAGTTTATTTGTTCCTTCGATCATTTACATGACATGGAATAAGTCAGTCAAAGTGAGTATAATAATAATAAAAGTATGTATGTATATAGAGTATAAATAATATAAAGTATGGATTTAAAGTATAACATTAAAACATAAATAAATACATCTCACACTACCGAATACAGTTTTTTTTTCAAATTAACAATAAAACACAAAATAATAGACAGTTCGAATATAAATACAATTTCGTTTGTTTTAAAATGCAAAGTTTAAAAATTCATCCACACTATAAAAAGATTGTTTCAAAAGAACTTCCTTAATTGTTTTCTTAAATTGGTCAATAGAGAGGTTTTTGACATATTGGGGAAGATGGTTGAAGAGTTTTATTCCCATGAGCTTTGGACACTGTTCAGTTTTAGCCCTATTGTGTCTTGGTACTTCCAACACTGAAGCATTTCTAGTGCTATAATTTTTACAAGTATCTGATCTACCTTAATGTACACTAGCACCTCTAGTATATATAAGCATGAAACTGTTGAAATTTTTAGTTGTCTGAAAAGTTCCCTGCAACTTGTTCTCCTACTGACTCCTGAAATATTTCGAATTGCTCGTTTTTGTAGAACGAACACTCTTTGATAGTCTGTGCAGACACCCCACACAGCTATTCCATATGAGATAACTTAATGAAATCTGGCGAAATAGAGCATAACTAGGACAGATTCATCTACCGTCTTCTTTAGTTGATAAATCATATAACAGATGGGTGCAATTTTTTTGCATACCTCATTGATGTGAATAGTCCAGTTACAATCCTCTGAAACATGTACACCTAGAAACTTTAATGATTGAACTTGTTCAAGGTGGCTATGACGAACCAATGGAGTTTCGACGTGGCGTGGTGTCCAAGGAATCCCGCCCTGATCGCTTCTCCGAATTTCGATGGACACGTTTCGGTTTATTCGGTAATGGGAGGTAAGTGAGATAATTAATCTCAAATCTATCAACATCTTCACTCTGAATGTCCATTGATATCTGTAATGCTTGTTGATTCCTCTATCAATTGGTGTAAGTTCCTTTTCCAAATCTTCATATTTTTGGTTTATTTATTATAGATAGACATTCATTTTGGTTCACAGAGTATTATTGTGACACAATGACAGAATACTGTGTCTGAGAAATGTATAGATATTGAAAAGAAAATTAAAACATACCTCAAAACAATATAAATTGAATAATTAAAAAATAAAAATAGTGATATTAATAAAAAACAAAATATTGACAATTTTGAAAGGTATTCTCAGTATTGTAGGGCTTTCTAGCAACTTTGATGATTTATATATTTTGCAGCAGTTTTTTATGAAACTTCATCAAACTATAGATGGTGCTCCACTCATGTGAAGCTTTGATCATTCATAATCTTATATCAGAGTAGAAATCTGCATAGTATTCAACAGAAATTCAAAATTAACTTTCCTTTCAAGAATTCTTAGCTTAGAGCATATGTTACTGAAGATAGTTTTCTGCTGACACTATCTATATGATTATTTCAATTCATAGTATCATTAATAATGTTTTTTTTTTCATTATCTCACTACTAGTTGTGATAATACCTTTTAAGTTTTGCCATTTTCCATTGTTTATAGGTGGTGGTGATTGAAAAACATATTCAAATTTGTACATAAAGATACTACTCATCTTTTAGCCATGACTATTTCAAAATATTAAGATAAATGTCACTAGGTTAATTGGTTTAAAGTTGTATTATTACTTTTTTGTCCATCACGAAAGATTCCCCTGAATGAATTATTAATCAAGAATGCCAAAATACCCTTTGACAACAGATGTTTTTTTCCAGGAAGAACTCAACAAATTCAAACAACAAACAAAATAGCAGACAGTTTTCCCGGCATGGATGGTTATGCTCAAGCACCTGTGCCCCAACAAAGTGTGGTAACAGAGAGTGCAGATTTGAGCAAACCACCAAAGTGGTTGAAGAGACCCATAGGGGGTAGTTTCGGGGTGAGTGCTTGTGCTATTCTTCATCAAAGTTTCATCAATTTCCGAAATGAATACATTTATTGATCTGTCTATAACATTCCTTAACCAAGGTGGATATAGGATGGTGAAACAGCTCTTCAATTGTTTCTGCGAAAAACTTGTAGACCGTTTGAGAAGGTAGTAATATTTCCACAACTTGTTTGAATATGGCGGTAAGATCGATTATCGAAGAAGATTTCTGCTGCTTACGTATTTATGTGGTTCACATCTGACAGACGTGACTTGAAACGACATTGAAACAATATATTTTCGATAAATCTGGAATGAATATTGATATTTTGACTCTTCTCAATCATTTCTCATCTAGAACAGATGAAACTGATAAAGAGATGACAGATGCACAGTTTCTGT
This sequence comes from Chrysomela aeneicollis, assembly GCA_029955515.1. Lineage (NCBI taxonomy): Eukaryota > Metazoa > Arthropoda > Insecta > Coleoptera > Chrysomelidae > Chrysomela > Chrysomela aeneicollis. The sequence continues at coordinate 2,224,756 of JARUHQ010000018.1, read as the reverse complement.
TTTACCGACACAAGGTATGTCGCCATCTCTGATAACTTCAGGAAATATTACTACGGTATGAAGTCAAGTAGGCGAAAGTCTACAGTTTATTCTAGTGCTTGTTAATAGGAAGCTGTTTCACCATCCTATATCCACCTTGTCACTAACATACTTAACTTTTTTTGGATATGAAAGCATTATTTCAATCAATCAAACAATCTTGGTGGTTTACATGTTTTGAAATTGTCAATAAATAGATAAAATACAAAATACAAGATACAAGATGAAAGACAACATACAAGAAATACAACAATAAATGATAAATGATAACAGTGAATGTCAGATAATAAATAAATTATAACAGTTGAATGTTCGTAGTTAGTATAAAATAACCAATAAAATAGTAAATGCAAATGTAATAAACACATTTGCACTAATTGTTTATAAAATCATTCACGCTGTAAAAACACTTTTCAATTAGAAAACATTTCAATTCATATTTAAAAGAAGATAGTACAGTTATATTCTTCAGCGTTTGTGGAAGATTTTGACTAGATAGAGTCTTTCTCATCTATCAAATGGTGTCTCAATTTGAAGTAAAACTATTTTGATATGTTTCATTTAGTTTGAAGTAACGCGGCTTGTTTCAGATATTCCCCTTGTGTTTGTGTAACAATAAACTATGATTTCGTCTGCAAAGCTTTGAACTTTACAATCGTTATCGATAGTTTAAATATAAATTAAATATTATTGGTTCTGGTATTTTTTCTCAAGGCATTCAATAATTGATTGAATTGTTGTCTTTTTCGAAATCCAATTATGTGCTGGTATATTCTGTCATCAGTTGCAGCATAATTTTATGGGGCAGGGCCATGAATACTCCTAGAGTTTTCATCATCCAAGAGAGATTCATAAGACTCGTATTTGATCTGGACTATTGAAGAGTCTTGTAGAGGCACATTCATCAATAATAGAATCCTTATATCTATATAAATTATTAATATTCACTTTCAATAATGTGGAAAAGCTAAACAAAAATATAAACTACTACGAATACAATACTAGAAAAAAAATATCTTCGTTTGCATCTGCAACTCAGAATGCAGCACAAGAAATCCCCACCTTATGCTGGAGGCTATTTGTTCAACCTGCCAAACATTTTCTAACCACAATGCATTCTACTCCTTAGATGAGTACTGTGAGATCAAATCTCAAGATTTTTAAAAATTCTGTTTTCTGTCTAGCAGTTTCAAATTTTAACTTGAATTTATTTTTTTATCTATTTAGATGTTAGACTGTACTTTTATCCTTTTATAATTTTTTGACTTGTCTAATGTTGTGAAAATGACCTGCAGATATTAATAAAGTATGTATCTATCTATCTTTCCATCTATCTGTCATCGACTTTTGATACAAGTAAAAAGTCGGAAGATTCGAATCTTATAATATTTTAATAATAAACTATTTATTCAATATTTATTTTCAAGTTCGGTGGAAAGCTCATTACCTTCGAGAACGACAAGGCGGCTGTGAATCAAGCCTTACAAAACGCCCAACCTGGACAACAACCCATCGCTATCCAAAGAACCGTTCAAATCAGTCAAGTAATCACCGAACCCGAGTTGGTGCAGAAGTCGCACGAACTCGAAAAAGCTTTGGAATCCGGAAATTTTGCCGGTGAGTAAGTTCAGCTTCAAAAAAAATTCACAGGAAACAATACAAGAACAATAATAATCCAATGATTCTGATTGACTTCTCATTATTGTTAATAACTTCCAGATACTATTCTTGTGAGTATACTGTCTTCAATTATACAGGAAAACACAATACAAAAAGACAATAATAATTTCTGAAATATAAGATATAACCTATGGATTGAAGGAACTAAGCAGTGGCACACAACAGAGTATTAATCAACAGAAACGATTTCAGACGTTTTTTTTCATTATCGATATTTCAACTACAACAGCGACACTATGTGGTGAAAGAAATAAACACTACAGGTGTATATCATTTATCTCAGGAAACTTTCATCGTCCTATTGTGTATTCGTCCTGAATATTACTGACTCGACAAGACACTTGGATTTCAATGATTTTATATCTATTTATTCAAGCACATTGCAAGAATACAAGCATATCTCATAAACTTCCTTCCTTCCATCTTTCTCTTATGGGCTCAAACTTTTCGGTTATTTACCCAGGTTCCACTTGTTCCTTCTTATTATTAAGGGAAGAAGCAGCACCTGGATGCGTCTGATACTATGATCATCACCACTAATGAAACCTAAAGGGGTTAAAGTTTGACTTTTATAGATTTAAGATACGTGGGGTAATAATTAAGGCAGAATAAGCGGTGGGGTGAGATAGCAGGTCTGCTGAAGCTAAAGCAGTAGGTCTTAACGTGCAGTGCCTTGATATTATTTTTGAGTATAATATATTTGAGTTATTGGTATGGAGAGGACATTCAAGGAGAATATGTTGCAGGTTGCCGTAGGCACCGGAGTCACAGTTTGGGGAGTCTCTAAGTTTTAATCTATGCATGTGAGCTGGAGTGAGGCAGTGGCCCGATCTGAGTCTGCACATCATTGATGACCTTTCTCTGTCGACGACTTATTTGAAAAACCAAGGTTTGCTTGGGAATTGATCCAGTATCCTGAATAAAGTTTGCCCTTTAAGGTTGCATAGTTCTGTCCATTCTTCAGTCCAGATCTCACGAATTCTCTTTCTGACCCTTGGGAGAAGATCTCTGTAATCCAACATTTTATGGTTGATGGAAGATCTTGCTGCACCTTGTTTGGCTAGATAGTCTGCTTTGTTGTTACCTGAGATATTCGTGTGACTGGGAATCCATCCTAACTCCATTGTTATATTTTTATGTTGTGCTTCTTGTAGTAATTCTCGTGTTAGAGGGGTATGCTGGTCTGTGAAGGAGTATAAGCCAGACTTTGATAGTTTCTGTAAGGCTGTAAGATAATATGTTAAAATAAGAGGTCTGTTTATTTCTAAATCACAAACTCTTTACGGCATTAGCCAGACCTAACATCTCTGCCGAGCTGATAGGCGAGTCATCTTCTATTCTAATATAGATTTCGTGATTAAGGGAAGGTATGTATACTCCATAACCCACTTTAATGTCATTAACCGATCCATCAGTAAAAATTAGGGTTCTGTCTGACCAAGATTCATGGATAATTCTTTTAAAATCTGAGTTGTTATCATTATTTGTTTTTTAGCCCCAAATTAATGAGGTTGATTTAGCTATGTTGCATGTTATAACCAAAGGAGAAGCAGGGGAAGTTTTCATTCTTGTAGATTTTTTTTTGTGTATGGAAGGGATCTGTCCAGGCCTTCTATTATTGGTATGGATTCTAATCCTTCAAAGTTGTTGTTGTTGATTATTCATTAGAGTTAACATAAATGTTAAAAAGTAACGGGCTGAGGGAAGAGCTCTGTGGAACCCCAGCCTCAATCAGACCCTTCTCAGATGAAAGCCCTGATCGGCTGTCTCTAATAACAATTTCTGTTGAAGAGTATAATTGTTGGATTACCTTGATTAAATCCTGTTCAATTCCGATTGCTGCAAGTTTTTGCAATAGCAATGAGATTATTAAGTTGTCATAAGCCGCTGTTATGTCCAAGAATACTACAATAGTATGCTCATTCCTTATGAAGGACTGAAAAATCTTCGAAGTGAGCCAGACAAGGTTTTCTTGTATGCCTCTTCCTTTTCGAAATCCTGATTGCAGAGGATGGAACCAGTTTTTATTTTCAAGTTGATATTCTACTCTGTTTTTCAATAGGGACTCGAAAACTTCGCAAAAGCATGAAGATAGGGCTATGTATCAATAGTTGGTAATTATGTTTAAATCTCTACCTTGTTTTTGAATGGAACAAATTATTTGTGATTTCCATTCTCTTGGAACTGACCAATTTCCTTGAAGAATATCATTGTACAACTTAATTAATAATTGAAGAGCCTTATCTGGCCCTGGAGCCGAAACTTTTTTCTTATTCAATTGTATAATGGGATATAATTCTAATAATGTAAAGGGCGGACTATGATCATGATTTGTGAAGTTCACTTCATGCCTCTGTAGGATTTTGGGAGAAGTGATGTGATGTAGGAAATAATTCAAATTTTCTTCTATAAATGTGGAATGATTAGAGGAAAGTGGTCTATTGTTCTTGAATTTCTTAATTTTTTTCCATACATCTGATATGTTGGAATCTCTGCTTAGGGTTTTGCAATATTTGACGAAGTTATCTTTCTTTTTGGACCTCAGAGTTTTCTTGTAGTGACTACTACCTTTTTCATGTGAAAAAAATTACTATCAGAAGAATCATTCTTATAAGACTTTATTGCCTCCCTTTTTTCCCTAACCGCTAAGTTACATTCCTCATCCCACCAAATGGTAGGGGATCTTACTTATGGACTCATTTGTTGGCTGAGTGGTTTGAATTTTTTTATAGCCAGCTCTGAAGCTTGAGTAATGAGATTAACTAGAGTTTGATAACTACCCTGCCCATCTATAGATAAGCCGTCTTCTATATAATTTGAATATAAGTCCCAATCTGCTTTTTTAAAATTATAAACATGGTTACAGGTTGAACTAGGTACAAGAATCTCTTTTTGAAACTTATTGAATGTAGTGATAATTGGAAAATGATCACTATTACCGCTGTCTTCTTGCCCAGGGGCAATCCAGAGCTAGATTTGATTAACAAAGTGGCAGGTCCAGAATACTTATGTTTTGACCAGGTAGCCCTGTTCTTGTGGGGGAACCATCATTTAAGCAAATTAATTGTGATTCATTTATAATTTCAAGAATAATTTTACCGTTATGGTCATTCATGTGGGAGCCCCAAGCTAAGTTTTTAGAATTGAAGTCTCCTCCAATATAAAGCTTATGATTGATAGATATCTCTGTGATATCTTGTAGAAATTTTTTATTTAACCTATAGTCGGGTTATAAATATTTAATATTACAAGGTCTTTTACCTTGATGCCTAGAATTTGAACCTTGTCCCATGCTTACCAATACTAACATCTTCTCTGAATATATTATATTTTTTGACATTGAACCTCGAGTCTTGCTTGAGAAGAGTTTCTTGCAGAATTATGATATCTGGAGTTTCCTAATGTATTATTAGATCCAGATTAGGGCTGTTTACATTGACACTTCTTATATTCCACTGTAAAATTTTTATTCCTCCTTCCATTGCTGAAAAAGAGAATAGGAGAGAAAACTGAAAACAAATCTATTCATAATATTAATATTGAGTTTTTTTTTTTAACCAAAATAGAAATTATATCACGCATATATATATATATATATATATATTTTCCCTAATTTTTGTTCAATTTTATTTATAAATGTTTATGAATATGTATGTTTTCTTCTTTTTTTAGTTTTATTGTATGAAAGTCCCTGGGGGAAGAGGTGACCTCTAGAAGGTCTCCATGTCTGAGGCCCCCGAACTATCACCTCCTCCTACGCTGGAGTCCTTACTATCTCTTGTATTTTTAATTAATGAGTTGGGGGCACTAGGGTCCTCACAGAGTCCCCTATTCATAAGGTTACCTATTATATATTGTGAAAATCTGAACAAATCGTTGTCGGAGATATTTTCTTCTGACAAATAGTCCTCCACTGTCTCGGGCAGAGCCTCAGAGTATGATTGGATTATTTGGGGGGATTGTGATGTACCAGATTGGGGAGGGGATTGACTGATAGGTACTATCGGAGATCTGGTTGGTTGGGGGAAGAGACAGGCCTGCCTGGCATCTTTATCATATCCAATCCTGGGAGATTCAATTTTTCTTATTTTGGGGATTAATGCCGCCTTATAAGAAGATTTAGGATTATTTCCATCATTGCCAATTTGAGATCTTCTGCCTCCTATGGTTATTATTTGTTCTACTGGTTCCGCTGTCTTTCTTAAGGGAGGAAAGCTTGAGATATCAAAACTTTCCTGAACTGTGTTGGCTGGTTGACCCTGTACCAATTTCGAAGCTTCATAATAAATGGGATTGTCACAACAAATCATTTCATTAATTTTCTGTTGCCTTTGATATTCTGGACAGTGATAACTTTCTTTCTATCTGATATCATATGGTTCCCTTTGCAATATAGACAGGATTCCTCTTTTATGATACTTTCCCACATTTTTCGCAACGTTCCTTTCCTCTACAGAGATTTTTTGAGTGATTGAACCTGAAGCATTTGTCACATAATATTACTGACTTGATGTAAGTCACTTCTAGTTTATTACTATAAACTAATACAAATTTCGGAAATGATTTTCCCTCGAAAGTAAAAATAAAGGTACTTGTTGATCCATATGATACATCCTTAGTTGTTCTGTCTACAATTCTACCATTTAATCTTCTAACTTCAACAATCTTGATACCTCCTATTTTTTCATCATTGGCAACTTGTAGAACTTCCTCTTCTGTAATTCTAGTGCCTAGACCTCTTACTACATTCTTCACTGTAGTCAGGGATAATGGAATAAAAGTTTCATAACCCAGTTCTCTTATTCTGTTGTTTTTGTTGAAATCGTTGGCTTGCTTCAAGGTGTTGAAGGTAATACCTACCCTGTTTTTGCCTTTTCTCTCGATTTGTTTGATTCCCTGAAACTTGTTATCATGTAGGAGTTTGCCTAAATCTACTGGATGCATATTTCCTATATTTTTTTCCTCATTGTTTTCTACCATGACCTTATGTGGGCCCATGTTTCTCTCAGTATATTCCGCTAAAATTTTGGGTTTGTGATGCGCGGATGACCGCCCTTTACTATAGTCTACATTTTGATCGGACTGATTGATTCCACCTGGGTCAAAGAGACCCCCGTGTCCTCACCCATACCTGGGGCTGAGTGCCCTTAATCTGTAACGATCCCAAAAATATTCCTGGCAACTGTATTACGTGTGAGATTCATTACTAAATTTGCAGAGATTTTTAAGGAATCGACACAATTCAAGTTCCCGAAACGATCCTAACTATCGATCCAATCTGTCAAAAATTTGATCTTCATCTCAGTAACTCTCAACATATCTATTTCGAAATATCTACTTCCCCCCATATTCATGAACTACTCAACTAACCATGACAGTGACAGTACTGACAGCAGACCCTGACCTATGTGAATATACCACAATTTGGTATTGAACTGCCAAAAGAGTTTCCAGGTCACGAGGGAGTTGAAGGCCGAGGATATTAAACTGTGAAGGATTGCTCAATCGGCCGAGTTTTTCTTCCGGATGTATGACGTCACCGACTCCGCTCGTAATTTCATTGGCTATTGACTATCCATCTTCGTCATTGATTTTAGTTTCAGGTTCTCACTAATATCGCAGTTGAAAAAAATGCAGGTTGTAAAATCATGTTGACAAATACAAATATAGAAGTTGCTAAAGAACAAAATATTTCAATTTACAATTTTTTGAAGTTTTTTAGTTACTTTTCTACTGGAATCAGAATGGTCTGTAATCCTCCGTTTCTTCTGTTTTGACAATTCATCTTTTTTGATGTTGAGGTAATTAATCCTTATTATTGTTCTCGATTTGCAAAATTAACTGACCATTTCTAGGGGATAATCAGAATAACGTTTATATATTTAAGATACTATCTTCCTAACTTTTTCCCTTTTTATGATTGCTTTCATGGAAATGTTCAAAATATTTATTCCATTTTTTAACTGCGAAATAAATCGGTTGGTTTTATTGGTCCCCCATAGGATAGTTGCTGAACCCATGAAGGTAAATTATAATCATGTTCATGTTGAATTTTATATGTATGTTGACCCCAGATTTGGTAATACTTTCTTGAAATTTTTTGCTAGATATCCAGCTATATACAGTGCATCATTACTTATTTCCGGAGAGGTCTTATAATTATCACTATTTTGTGATGGATCTAATGTCTTGGGAAATTGAACCATTTCCATCAGATTCCTCCTTAGGAACTTGGATGTCTTCTTCCAGCATCACACTGGATGATAGATATTTTTCAATCACTCTTTCTTTAGTATTCACATGGGATTCAAGAATGCCGGGATTTTTACTCAATATAATCATCCTTATTCGTTTTAGTGCCATCAGTGGGCTGGGATGCTCATTAGGTCCTCTGCTTCTAATTTGGAAGTACAAATTTTCCAAGCGGTCTTGGTTGAGCTTGTGTGTGTGAATATATATGCAAACTGATATTTCTTTTCCATATCATTGAGTAAAAGTTTGAGTGATTGAACGGAAATTATCATTCCAATCTGAAAAGTCTGTAACGAACTTTTGCCATGTGCCCATAGACTTTACTTTTGTGAGAAAATCATTCAGATGTTGTTCTTGCTGCTCCAAATTTACACCATGAGCACATCTGAAAGGGGTTGTCCCATTCTTAACATAGCTGTTGAAGATGTCAAAACATTTAATTGCGTCAAAAATAAAATTTCCTACATCTTCTGCAAGTTTCTTATCGCCTCCTGGTTTATACCATATCAAAGCTTTTCCAACAGTATTCGATAAGAGTTCAGCTGCCATTCGAACATTTTGTCTCTGTGTTTTCTCCACTTCTATATGTTTAGCATTCATCTTATAACAAACACTAAGTTCTTGGTCTCTTTCATAAATCAAGTTCCCCAGAGGTTTCTTATTTATTGTGGTATCGCCTATATCGAAGCCAATATCCAGCAACCAATTTCTCAACCACTTGAGAAGATGAGAGGCATCACCTGTTACCTCCTCCACAATCACATGAAGCTCAGTAATTACATTGAAAAAAATTTCCTTCGTAATTTTTTCATCAAATCCGATATATATATTGGTTGTTTCCGATTGGGAAATAGACCCCGGGCCATTATAACTTGGCCAACTATTTCATCCACCGAACTATCATATTCCAATACAGACTTAACTTTAGTTTCATCAAAAGATATTACAGTAGTCCTTTCAAAATCATTTTTGTCTCCTCCTGCACACCTTTAGTAGTGTTAAAACATTCTTCAGTTCTCCTTGACCCATGTACATCTTTGATGCCCATCTTCTTAAAGATGATAATCCTGGTAGAGGATAATGTAAATTATTTCTTTTTTTTTTACTGTAATATATCAGAGTGAAAGCAGTAGATATTTCTTCGTTGTTCCAGTTCACCCTTTTCTTTTTATTCAATAATAGGGATATTTGATTCTCTGTTGAAATATCTTTTAATATATTTTTCACAGGTGCATTATTATCATTTCCAGTGGATCCACTATATGAGCATTTGGAAGATTTTTTTTATAATAACTGATCTGCTGATTCAGTTATCTTTTTTCGATTGTGCTGGATTTACAGAGATTGTCATAAGTCTCTCTCTCAATTTAGTGAAATTATTGAATAGATCGTTATATGAGGAAGTTGCGATTACTTCATGATTATCGTCAGGAGAGCGCAGAATGCATTTTGGAGGTTCATTTTCTGAAATAGAATTGAATGTTCAGAGACATGAACATCATCACTTTGGATATGGATGCTCTGTTCTCACCATTTTCTGTCATAGCATCCAAATTATTTATGATCTGATGGGTATCAGCAGGTTAATATTTTGTTGGAATTGCATTGTCTTTTAGTAGTTTTCTCACTGGTTAACTTACAAATATACCAATATATTATTTCATAAGAGCATATAAATATTTACCTAATAGTTTATTTCGTAGGTCCCGCTGATAATCTTGATCAGAAAAAAGAACGGAACAAACTCTACTATAATAACTCGGTATCCAAGTAGGAAGTCTTCCATATCTTGTAATCCATCTATTCTGATAGAGGTTTTTGGAAAAAGCATGGACATTGATTTCTTCTCGGTTTTCTTCATTTTCTGAAAATCTCCGCCAACTGTTTTCACACCCCCATACAGAACACAAAACGGGTATTTTCACCAAAAAGTAGAGACTTTATATAATCAGAATTTCCTATAGCGTGTTCTCAATTTCCTTACAAAGGTACATATGTACATACCGTTTTATTTTTCAAATATTTCGCAAACTAGAAATGCAAATGACCTGTTATTCAAGTTTTATTAGCGCCATCATTAACTTCCGGTTGTCGTCCTGTCGACCAATGAACAACAAGGTCGAGCCGTTAACGTCATTTAACGTGATTACATTTGTACACAATTTTTCGGCCCGGAACCCTTCTGTGGACTCTCCAAGGCCCACTTGAAAAAAGAAGTTCGACGTTGGGAAGCGGATGAAATGATATCTCACTGGAATAAAGTGCCAGGACAAATACAAGCGAGCAGGCTAGTGAGTATTTCACCATGGAACGCTAAAGCTTCTCGAGTGGTACAAAAAGACTTGAAACTGGTGACGGGACTCATCACTGGACACTGCCCTCTGAGGTATAACCTCAAAAAGATGATCGCTACTGCGAGAACTTCGCTGAAACTGCAGAACATTTGCTTTGCGAATGCCCAGCGCTCTTCTGCAAGAGGCTCGAGTTCCTGGAAGGGGCCTTCTTAGAGCCCTCCAATGTCAGGAATCTAGCTCCCAGGCCTCGAATAGATTATATGCACAAAGATCTATAGGTCGAGGTGCTTGATAGGCTGCACAGCCTTAACGACCCTCCCTATAATCTACCTACTCAAAGACAAAAGTGTTACAAGTTGGGTACCCATCAGGAACCATTCAAATGTTGCAAGAAATGATTAAAGATAATGTTACATTATAAACAGCTGTGCAGCGTCAACACGGAGGCCATTTATCTGAAAATAAATAAAGTGTACTTTCAATAGTAAAATCGCTCTTCATGTGGATCATGTTTTTATCAACAGACTTTCGAGAATACGTTTTTTTTTTAATTCGTCTCATTTCCTTGACTCACCTTGTAATGCAAGTTCGTTTCAGATTATTGTCGCAGCAAATCAGAGCAAACAAGCGATCAACATAAAAAGTATATATGGCATTTCATAAAGGCCAATTTCGAAGTCAGTCCAAGAGCGGAATTGTTGAATTTGTTAGGTTACAGCATTGAAGATGTCAATAATAAATTGAATAAATATATACCTAAAGATCTGCAGGAGGTTGATGAATTAGCTGATGATCTGGCGAATATAAATAGGGTAAGTCTGAGATATATCAACATTGTAAATGAATAATCACTAGTATAATAATTTGCTTGATAGCCAGGTACTTAATTCATTTGAAACATCATTCAATTGTGAAAGTATTATCTGTTTCATGGATTAATTCAGGATGTATTGTTGATATATGCAGAGTCAGTAGGTTCCTTTTTTGAAACCCTGCCAACTTTTATAATACGAATCTTTTATTCCCATCTGAACCCAATGAAGTTTTTATAATAGTGAAAAAAAAAGTGCGAAGGATAATTTTTGATTTGAATATTTTTGGCTCATTCATATGAATATTCGAAAGTACTGAAATGTTGACTTTACCATTATATACAGGATGGACAAGATAAGAATAAACAGCAAGGATATTTTGGTAACTGTAGTAGATACGGATTTGGTTTAATGAGAGTAAAGTTTGCACTTGCAGACATTATCTATATTCTTTCGTTTTCGAGATATTTGAAATTAATCCACTATTTTAATTTCAACTTTTTTTGAGTTGTTTTGGTAGTTATCGGAAAATGTGTATTTTCTCTTTTAGGTAATTGTGTTACGAATTTTGCGTGCCAGCTTTCGTCTACGAAATATTATTCGAAATTATAAAGATCGGGGACAAAAATATTGCTAGTTGATTTTCTTTTGCCATTATAATTTGCAGCATACACATTCACATTTGAAATTTATACAATAATTGCTTTTAGTTCAATGTTTTGTCTTATGTGTGTATGACTCATTTCTCAGATGAGTGAAAACAAATCTGTCCAAAGGTATCAAGATTTGAATCAAAGATGAGTTAGGTGGAAACGGAATAATGATATAAAAACTGCGATAAACCTATTGTTGACAAAATGATTGGAAATATTGGAAAATGTTAAAATGGGAAATAGATTATTGAATCAGAAGATTCAAATGTATGAATTAATTTTACTAGAAAAAATGAAGTTGAAAGAAATATAGTTGAAAAATTATTGTTGAAAAATAATATAGTTGAGAAATAAAATAGTTGAAAAAACAAATAGATTTGAATGGAAATTTGGATAAATCCATTGAAACGTCGTGACAAACTCGGTTTGAAATCTTTATTTCATTTGTATCTTCTTTAATTCACTTATTTATCGCTTCTCAGGTTATTTGACTTATTTAAATTCCCATTTGAATCATGTTTTTCTTCTAGTCAACTCTATTTTACCTTTTCAGGTTATTGACATTTGAATCTTCTAATTCAATTATCATTTCAACCATATTCACCATTATTTTGTCAACAACTTGTATATCGTTGTTTTCAGGTCGTTAACCCGTTTCAGCACTAATCTTTTCTCAGGATCCAAATCTTCATACTTCTAGACAGTGGTAGTCCGAAACTCTACCCTATAACTCGAGACATTGTCAGTGACATGAGTGACTTGCATCCAAGGTGGATATAGGATGGTGAAACAGTTCTTCAATTGTTTCTGCGAAAAACTTGTAGACCGTTTGGGAAGGTAGTAATATTTCCACGACTTGAATGAAGATGGCGGTAAGATCGATTTACAAGGAAGATTTCTGTAGCTTATGTATTTTTGTGGTTCCAATCTGACAGGCGTGCATTGAGACACTATATTTTCATTAAATCTGGAATAATTATCAATATATTTACTCTTATCGGTATTTTTTCTCCAAGAACATATGACACTGACAGAAGCACAGTTTCTGTTGTACCGACACAAGGTATGGCGCCATCTCTGGCAATTTCAGGAAATATTACTACGGTATGAAATCAAGTAGGCAAAGGTCTACAGTTAATTCCAGTGCTTGTTAATAGGAAGCTGTTTCACCATCCTATATCTTGCTTGCATATAAAACTTGCGTTTCCCCATTAACTGTGGAATTTACCTTATGTTCATATCATGTCCGACGTGTTCAAAGTTTTCTTCCACAAGATTTTCCGCGGCGTATTCGGTTCGCTAATTAACTTTTTCTTCATGCATGATGATTTTCGTGTAACAGTACGCCATCATTTGAATTCAGTTTTTCCAAATCATTGGATTGATATAACTGGTCCAATAGCTTGGCCTCAAAGAGCTGTGAAATTTTTCATGTTAGCTCATGCACATACAATATGTTCGTAAACGTTCCATGATGAATTCATATCTCTCCTACAAGGTGGATATAGGATGGTGAAACAGCTCTTCAATTGTTTCTGCGAAAAACTTGTAGACCGTTTGAGAAGGTACTAATATTTCAGCTACTTGAATGAAGATGGCGGTAAGGTCGATTATCGAAGAAGATTTCTGTTACTTACGTATTTCTGTGGTTCGCATCTGACATACGTAACTTGAAACGACATTGAAACAATATATTTTCGATAAATCTGGAATGAATATTGATATTATGACTCTTCTCAGACATTTTTCATCTAGAACAGATGAAACTGATAAAACTGATAAGAAGCACAGTTTCTGTTTTACCGACACAAGGTATGTCGCCATCTCTGTTAATTTCAGGAAATATTACTACGGTATGAAATCAAGTAGGCAGAGGTCTACAGTTTATTCTAGTGCTTGTTAATAGGAAGCTGTTTCACCATCCTATATCCACCTTGCTCTCCTATTTTCAGATAGATGATTTGACATTGAATGATCCTTTCAATTCACCAGCAAGTCAAGACGTCAAAAAACCCGAACTGTTCAAAATCAATACTAGTGATGGTAGGTATTTTCCGAATGAAGTGAGGATTTTTATTAGAACGAATATCTCTTTCAGACACCCTTGGGCTGATTACTCAAGCACTTCTTTTGAATAACGTGGAAGCTGCGGTTGGCCTTTGTTTGAAAGCGAAACGCTTCGCTGATGCCCTAATCATTGCGACAACGGGTAAGAATATCGCTCACTAAGGGGCTAGTTTTATTTTTATTATTTTGTCTACTGATTTTTATATTTATCTTGTCTAGCCTCAACTTCATATTCCGAAAACCGAGTGCACTGCGATTTTTTTAAACAGTGCCTGCAAACGCGTCCATTTTTAAAAAAACTTTAATAACATCTGAACGGTTGAAGCGAATTGCAAAAACTTAACATATATATGAAGTTCAACAAAGAGCAAATTCAAATATGTGTAAAAATATACAGGTCATTTAAAATTAACATGTTCGAATGTGCTCCGCTAAAATCGTACACCCTGTATAGGAGAAAATAATTTTACAAACTGCACTTCAACTTCCCATTTGCAGTGCCGTTTGGTTTATTTCAATATCATTAACAGTGTAGATGCAATCGAGCTTTCCCATATCAATGACTCACCCTGTATATATACTTTGGTAATGTTTTCCTCAAGCCGTTTTCCACTTATTTCAATTCCAATATTGAATGAACTTTGCTAATAAAATTCAGATTTTCTTGAATACAATGGAATAGAATATAAGAATAGTTTATTCTCCTCATAAGAAATAAAAAAAAATGCATAGGAGTAGTCAGGAAGATTACAAAACATACATAATATATACATAGTATACATAGTATTTGAAACACGCAGATTGATAAAATACATAATTCAAATAATTATTAAAATTAAAGTTCTTTAATGTCATAATAACATTTTTCAACAAGATAACTCTTCAATTTTTTCTTGAATGTGTTCATCGATTCTAAATTTCTTATGTCAAATTGAACATTCTAGCGCCTATACTGTCCTAACTTAGATTTGTGAAGTTCTGTATATCAGTATGCCGTGTCTGCATGTGATGTGTTTTGATTTTGATAAATGTTTCTTTGTTTTTAGATATATAAATACAAAGTTCATAGATATACAGACTTGGCAATGTCATAAGTTTGTTTGTTGAAAAATGTTTTTACATGAATGAGTCAGTGGAATTCTAAATATAGCTCTCAATATTCTTTACTGAGCAGCGAAAACTTTCGGAGATGAAGTGGACCAATACCATGAATACCATGAAAACCAGAAGATGAAAAAGACGAGTTAACTTCTGACACTCAAAATGAGAAGAAGAAAATATGATATATGAGATAAAAAAAACGATATTCCGTTAATCTAAATATTGCTTATCTTGATTCAATATTGAAATCCAAATAAGTGGAAAACGGCTCGAAGAAACATTAACGAACAATATACATATATTTGGAAACAGAAAAAAAGTTTTCCACTAACGTTGAAAATATTCGGGGTGTTCCATTAAACAAATTTTTTTTCAATTTTGCGATTCGCATTTGTTTTCTCTGGAAGTGCCAGAAAATAGTACCGGTGAAACCCTACAACTTTTATTTTCAATGTTTTTTTCCACCACGTATAGATAAAGCTAGTTCTGTGAATCACTTCCCCGATTCCCATGAGAACCTGGTGATTCCAGCATCAGCGAAATCTGACGATTCCATGGAACATAGCCCTGAACGAAGAAAGACGCACTTGATTATTCATATTCTACTGTTTTTTCCTAATAAATTGTATCACGAAATATAACGAGCTTTTTTAAAAAGATATTTCTTATGAGTAGAAACTTAAAGAGCTGTGGGTAGGGGTCAAAATATAACAGGACACCGTGTACAAGTTTGGAGAGAAATTTGAATTTGAAAAATAAAAATTAATTTTTGGCCAAACAAGATATTTCAATTTGGAAAAATAAATTTCTGACCAAAAATTCATTGATGACACTGAAATATTATATTTAAACATTATAATTTGAAAATTCAAGTTATAATCGTGTAGATATAAGGACCTTTATAAATAAATTGTTATGAATATTATATTGAATCAGTTGAACACATGCCAAAATCACAATTTTTTTCTTCTGATAAAATAGAAAAAGCTTGCAAATTTTTACAAAACATCTTTTAAAATGTTACTGTAGGCCTTACTCAGACATAAACTTTTCCCAATTGAAATTATTTTTTTTTATTTTCCGATTTACTCAGAACTAGTACATATAACTATGAAATATCATTTTGAACAACCTTTCCGTTTAACATTTTCGATATTTTTTCAAATAACTGTGTGTTGAGACATATATTTTGATTTGATTAAATTTTTCTTCAAATACTACACAATTCCTTTCGGAGTTTCAATTGATGCATAATTTCTGACGGTCACTTTTCATAAAGCACTCGAAACTTCCGAGGATGCAACTCCATTTTTACGATAAAAACAAAAATCAGCATTATTCTGGAATATTTTCATTAATGTTTTTTTTCATCAAATGTATCAATTACTTTTATACTACTATAACGTAGAATATTCAATCGTTGAATACGTTAATATTATCGTTTCTGCTTCCAGGCGGTCCAGATCTCTTGGCGAGAACGCAGCACAAATACTTGGAGCAAGCCGAAGGGTACGTTTCCTCGCTGATCGCGGCCATTGTTTCGGAAGACTGGGGCTGCATCATCAACAACTGCGAAATCGGCAGCTGGAAAGAGGCTTTCGCTGCCGTTTTGACGCACGCCTCGGACGATGATCTTCCCGCCCTCTGTGGTAATTCAAGTCAACTATCGACTCGTTCGAGACTTTGTACAAGGTTTCCTTAGATAATTTAAACATCGTAGTGACCGTATATCAACTAATAAATGTGGAAAGTGAAATGTTTCGCACGAGAAGTTGTTTAGGACGAGCCTCATAGCGAACGTGTCCAACCAGTTTTGTACCGGGTGATTCAATAAGGGTAACAAGGTACTGTATCTCAGGAACTAATAGTCGTAGTAGTTTGGGGAAAAAATTCTTCACAGGAAATGGACCAAGAAAACTTGTTACGGTCATATTTTACATGGTGAAAACCTTCTTTAAAGTACCAAAATCTCTTGTGTTTGTAGTAATCATATTAATGGTTCATCTAGTATTCTGTTGATTTTGTAATCTCTAGCTCCGTTATGATATCGTCATTTCGTGTCATACTCACCTTATTAACATATATTTTGCATGATCAATTCCTGTGGTAGTCCTTATCAAATGATTACGATCCATTCATTGTATATACATAAAATCCACATAAGTAAATTAATTATGAAATGTCAATAATGAATAATGAGTGATGACAGCTATCAGATGGGATCAATCCAACCACATCACAGAATGCTAGGTGCCCACATGACAACACCTGATAATATCTAAGAACACGGAAGTGATAAAATGCCCGTAACTCTTCTTCTGACGATCGCCACTCAAATGATATTGTGAGAGATGTTCATGGGATAGTTTGTTATGTTCTGATACGAAAATTAGTGCATAGATGGCTTGCGTTCAATCAATGTTATTAGACATTGGATTAGTGTTCTGCTTCGATAAGCAATTAATAGATGGCGTCTGTTCGTTTATGTCAATAATAACTGATTGAATGTGATCAATATCTGCTATAGGGTTGTTCAGACACAACAATTAAACATCCCATGATCATCTCGAACATGAGTTAGGTTCTCGGAATTTTGTCCCTGCACCATGGGTTGACAGTGATCAATCGACGGATGACACTTTGTCTGATTCCTGAAATCGGACATTTGACTTATTTCCGATCTTCGATTATCTTTTTCCTGATTCCTTATCGAAATCAAGTGCATGGCGAGTTGAGAATTTTCCTTCGATTTATCGATCATCATTGGATGGATTTGGAAAATTTCAACATTTTATGATTCCTTATTTATCGGACCATTTTTGGATGTTTATATGGTAATGAATCATTTATCTGCTTAGCAGGATTTGCGCGCCATGTAAGTAGGTTATTTTTGAGGTTAAAATTCCGTTTTTAATCTATTTAATAATTTTATAGATTTGATTATTTCGATTACTGGAAATTGAAAATACGGTTCAAACTAGATCTGAACCATATATGATTTGACCCTCCATACATACTCGAGGTGAGTAGAAAGCACAAGTGTCCACCACCTGTGCAACCTGATTGACCACCCGTCGAGTCGTGCTTAAGTCTGTGGTTATTCTTTTTAGGGTCTTATCTCCACCTTCGTCTTTCCACCTTCTTCTTTCCACCTCATTCATTCACTCCTCCAACGGATTAAGACTGGTCAACTCCCTTAGAACATTTTGCTGTACCTGTTCATCTCTAGCAGTATTGAGGTGCCTAGCAAAGAGTTCCCCAGTGTTCAGGGCTGAACACCGAAATTTACCTGGCAGTCTCAAAGTATTCCATGAGCCACAACAACTGTTGACTTGCATCCTACATCTGCAGTCTTGAGAGGCACTGAGTGGTATCAGCAAAGGAGCTCCACTGAGCAGTCAGCTAAGTCATTTGAGAGTGAATAACCTGAATCTACTGATAGATGTTACAATAATAATTATGTTTTATTGAATTGCCCATGTAAGCTTCCCCGTGACGTCACGTGATTGGCCCCTTCAAAAATATCATTTTGTAGAGTATATTTAGGAAATTCCTGCTGTTCATTCTTGGCTCACTGTTTATGTGAATGCTGATAACCCCTCTTGGATACAGTGTTGATACCAATATATTCGTAAATTTCAAGGAGTGTGACTATTATTCTTTAGCTACCTAACCCCAGGGTTCATTCCAGCTTACACTAAAAGTACTTGACTGTGTCTCATTGTATTGATTCTTTAGCGCAGTGTCCTGTCCCTTTCAACTGGGTGGTTTCTGATTTTTCTGGCAAAAAATCAGTGGCGCACCGGAAAATTAAACCCTTATTAATTTCTCCAAAAATTTAAGAAATTTTACATTATTGTAACCGTACCCACGCCCTACTGAGCTGCTGGGAGAGTTAGTGGCGAGTACCTACGAATGCACAGGTACTGCTTAATAAAATCTTGCCCTAACAAACTTGCTGGAAATATTTTATAAACTCTGCGTCCACCGCTAGGGGTCGTAATAGCTTCGATTGTATGGAAAATGTAATTTTCTCGAAAATTTTCTGATGTAGGTTTAAAAATGAATATTCTGACGTTAATGCCACCATAATGGTACAACTTTTTGGTGAATAATGTTGTATTGTTGGACTTAAAATAAAGGTGGGAGAGGATCCTGAACTTAAGTTTGATCCAACGGATATTTTCTAACGAGGTATGTGTCAAGAAAGGATGGTTTGGTGAATAAAATAGAAAACCATAATGCCATTCTTGTTCTTACAGCCCTCGCTAGAGGGCGTGTTTCATATAGTCAACCGTTTTTTAAAGTTTCCTCCGAAATCGTACATGGAACCATATGATTATTTTTTCATATTCGGAAAGTAGATCAAATTTGCAACAAAATAGTATGTTCAAGCCGCATGGCGATATCTTCATTCTTTAAAAAGTTATTAATTGAAGAATATTTCATTAACGAATTTATTGTATCATTAAATCAAAAACACTATGATTCATAGAAACAAAATGAAAATATTATGCTTCAGTTGAGCATAATTATTGTTTTGTGTGAATTATTCAATCCAATGAAAGTTTGCATAACGTATTAAAAAAACGTATAATCTGGCCATAGATCTTACATGCTCACACTAGATCCGGCATCATGTAGTTTCTGTTTGGTATCAGAAGGGTCTGCAAGAAAGTAGGTACTATGGTCACGTGGTACAACACGTATGTATGTTCAAAAATTAAAACGACCAATCAATGGTTTAGTACCAGAAGGATCGAACGATGACTGATCGCGCAAAACGTAAATAATGAAGTCTCTTGTGTTTGAATGTCTTTGGGTATACCACTATATAGTCAGAGTTAGTTGGATGCGTTTCGACTTAAAATAACTCGTTGTGTGTCAAGTTTTTACTGATGAGTGTCACAGCATTCGACGAGAATCCTAAGTATTCAAGTAGGTTCAAAAGTAGTTTGTTATTGAGATTGTCGAAAGCTTTTTAGTAATCTATCAATACAAGTAGACACAATTCGTTTTTATCTATCGAACTGAACCAATCAGCCAGAAAGAACATCAATTTCATTACATTACCAATTGGCATTACCAATGTTGTAATTATTAGAGAAAAAGTTCCATAGATCATCATTTGCGGCTACGTTATCAGTCGAGCATTTGCTGAAAAATCATTTAATTTTTCTACTTTTATGAGATGATAGTGTTCGAGTTTTTGTTATGAGAATACGAGAGTTTCTTCACATATTTTTTCATTTCAAAGGCTAAATTCTAACTATGGTTTTTTCGTCCAAAACAATTGTTCGATTGGTAAAATTTCTGAGTTGTTTCTAGTATTCCCAGTGATGCTAGGACTGGTTTCTCTTGTACTAAATCAGTGCTATGTCTCGTAGGATGACGCCTTTTTCAGTTCTGATTGGCCCTTTTTTTGGTGATACGAACTGTTGTAATAGACGAATGGAAATCGAAGCAGTCGATTATCAGATGATCTTTTCACTTTTTCATTCACGATTCCTGATGTGAAAATCGAGTTGAAATCAGAATTATTCAATTTGTGATGAAAGTAGTCAGAATTGAAGTGCTTGAATCCTTGTACAAGTTGTTCTCTTATATTTTGACCCCTACCATCAGCTTTAACTATACGAGGTGGAAAAAACATTGAACATAAAAATTAATGGGTTTCATTGGTATTATCTTTTGGCAACTCCAAATCAGACAAATTTGGATCGCAAAATTGAAAAAATGACGAAATATATAAATTTTTGAATTTATAATGTTTGTATAAGTTCATCGATATCACCTCTACTCCAAAGTCAATGATCTTTCATAGTTTATTTCCAAAATTGAAGTATCTTCAGTATATTGGATATATATATTGAAAGAAAGAGAAACAGGGTTCAAAGCTAAGGAAATTAAAATTATTCCAAAGGAGAGTGAAGCAGTGGAAGTGTGTGAATTCACTTGTAAAGCAGTTATAATTATATTCGAACTTAAAAAATATATGTTTTAAGAAATAAAAACAAAAAATGGGTCAATTATTACTTTATTCTCTGGAAAAAGTAATTTTAGTGGTTTTATTGTGTTTTTATTGATGAATATTGAATATATAATGAGTTATTATTTTCATATTCACAATATATAATTTATAGGGAGAACTCACAAAAACTCATGAATCAACTATCAGTAATAACAATCATTTGATATAGTAGGTAGGTACTAAGTATAACCACAGATGAGAGAACCTTACAGATGTGCAACTCCGCCCCTTTCGTTTGATCTTCAGAGTCGCCGCTTTCATGACCTCGGCCCTTTAAATTGGTACGAAGCAATGTTGCCTTTACGTGATTTTCTGAAATATGACGGCTCACACTGATGCCACAAACTCAGTGACCAATAAGAATTGAGAAAGCATGAAACCCGATCGTTCACTCAACATCTTCGTGTCTCGTCGTATGCTCAGCTTCTGCACAGCGTCACGACAGAGAACAGCTGTTTTACAAATATCAGCCGAGACCTGGCGGGAATAGCCGAAAGCCCTTTAAATTGGTACAATTATCTTTCTCTTTCTAATGTCGGTTGCCTTTTCTATCCTTCACCTCTGTATGATTTGTCTACTCTGTGGTATAACTGAGGTAGTTGAAACTATCTACTATATTTTTTTGTGCCGAAGTCTAGACAACCTTGATATTTATAGGCTGACTTTCAATTGGCTCCAGCTCAATGTCCTGAAATACCTACCTTATGGTTATTTTAACATAGGACTTATATTATTCTACTCCATTTGCTGTAGGACCCTATCATTTAGAAACTACTGTTCATCAACCTAGAAATAGGAAAAATAATTTATGATTCCAACAAGTGCTTTGTTAATAAGAATTCACATCTTTATGACAATAAAAATTTGAATTAATCAAGCCTACATCATTACTCATACTCTGCCCTAACTTTTTGGATGAGGACTTGATATAATTTTTTTGGAGCCTATCTTTCAATTCTTATTCTTGATAGTCCTGCAATATAATCAAGGTATTCATTACAAACAATAACTATAGATAAACTTCTGAATATATCTGTTTGATTCAACATTAAAAAAACTTACATTAAATTCTTTGATTTACTTGAAAATTCACCTTCTATGAAGTGCTCAATACAAATTTAAATGTTTGGGATAATAGGTTTTCATACTTTCAATACCATCCTCGCATTTTTCACAATCCTGGATTCTGAAGTAGAAATTTGTGCGAAGAAATGATTGCTAAGTATGAGGAACACTGAGGTTACTGAACAAATATCTTTCTTGATTTCATTCTAATGATCTTGTGAACTTGCTGCATTTTTTGGTAATACTAGTAACTAGCTCAAAAGCACGGAAGAAGTAAGAAAACTATTCGTAATAATTCAAATTCATTGAAAATAATACGAAAGCCAAATGATATACAATGCTAAATTGGTTTGTTGTTCACCTCTATTTTGTTTCCGAAATCCGACACCAGAGGCCACCCACTTCGGGATTGTCTCCGATAACGTCTTTTGGGGTTTCTTTTGTTGGAGAAGCATTGCACGTATCGATGTTTGTCAGAATGTATCGATAAAAGTTTCCACATGATGCGTACTTTCTGCTCGTAACTGTATTGCCACAGATTAGAAAACCTTGATCCAATGTTGTGAACATCCTGAGCAGAAAGCGGCAAAACGAACAATATTTCAACAGTCACTGCGATGTTTCAAAAATATATAGAAACGCTGTATGTGATCTTTTTTTTCAGAGCAGCTGGGCGATAGACTGGAAGAGGAAAGCAATTCCGATCCGAAGTATGCTCAAGATGCTCAGCTGTGTTATATTTGTTCGGGTAATTTTGAAAAGTTGGTGTCTAGTTGGAGCGACGATGCTGCCAAATCTACCGAGAATCTGCAGGAGTTGATCGAGTTGGTCATGTGTTTGCAAAAAGCTGTGGAGAGACAAGGAAGGCGCGTAGAGGTTAGTCAAATTAGCTTACTGCTTCTGAAACTCGATAGAAATATATTCAAAGCAAACAGTCATTTTTCACAATTTATCAAAATTCTTGTAGACTATAAAAAATAATACAAATACACTATCATTATCAAGAATAAAAATATACTAAAACTAAGCTAACCAAACAAAATAAACTCAAATTCTAGAATCGATAGCTACAAGAAGCAGTTAATGCTTTGATCAGTCCATGCACCAAAAACTAAACGAATTGAATATTTGAAGGAATATTTTTTTGAATAATGTGAAAACAGTTTTCAAGGAAATCAAGTTATCATGTCCAAAACAGTCATACGTAATTTCCCTTCGTTTTTTCACCCTCATCAATACAAATTCAATAGGGAAACTTCTATTGAATATGACATCTGACAGGTGGCTAGATTCCTCATTATCACAATAACAACAAAAAATGCCAATACTGGACAAATTATAACAGGCCTTATAGATTAACACCACTACAGTTTTTTGGTATTTTCTATATTTAAGACAATCGAATCTTTATGACAAATGACATGATGTCCAATATGTCATCAAACTTCACTAAATGATGCCCTTTTATAGAATGGAACCAAATCGAAAATTGAAGCAGTAATTTCAAAAGCTACAATGTGAAGGGCGATATTAGATTATGATTATTTTCTTGGTGCTGTGAGAGTGGACATCTTATAAGAATTCAAGTTGCTCATGACCTCTACCAGTTTCACAAAAATAATCATCGAGTGAAGTGTACTTATCTGTAACTTATAACTTTGGATTTTTTCCAAATAATGACATTTCATTTCAAAAACATGACTATGACACTGAATTATATGCAAATAATGTGTAACAGACAGTTTGTACTTTTCTTATGAGTTGAAAGATAGCGAAGCGAGAAGTGCTCCAAGGGAACAAGAGCGACAACGTGTCTTATAAAATTTTGTCATATGCAATTTTTTGCATTAGTTTGCAGTCTTTAATTGGAAAAAGTTTAACCAATATCGATGAATAACAGAAACATCTTCGATTGGTAACAATGACATTGAAATAATTAAAATCTGACGCGCAAAAGTAAAGACCAGTTTACAGTTGAGCGATTTTGATTTTTCGATACCATCGAAAAGTTGATGCAATTTCATTACACAAATATACCATATTCATAAACATGGCCAGAGAAGGATATTGGGAAAGGTAAAAGGTATTAGACTTTTTCTTGAAGGTTTGGAGGTTATAGATATCAGGAAAAACCTCAATAGTGAGTGAATTCCAGGATTTCGCCGTTCGATAGAAAAAAATAATTTTGATAGACGTCATTTCCGATGAAAATAATGTTTATTTTTTCGCACAAACCCAGGTGTCCGGAGCATTGGCGGACTCCCTCGCGCACTACGCCTCCCTGCTCGCCTCCCAGGGCGACCTGTCCGCCGCCCTCAACTACCTGAGCGGCTCCGGCGACGAGAAGGTCGCGTCCCTGCGTAGCCGCCTCCTGGTGGCGCTCGGCCAGCAGCCAGCGGTCGCGCAGGAGGCGCGACAGCAACAGAGCCGCAGGACCAGCCAGAGGCAGTCCTTCAGCAGTTACCTCGGCGGCGGCGGCTTCAACAGCGCGAATCAGTATCAGAGGTGAGTGGTTGGAGTATGCCAGAGGTCTTATGTTGAAGCTGTCGTCGTTCTAAATCAGTGGTCGCCAACCTCTTCAATGTGTTGAGCTACTTTGTTAATTTTGGAATAAACAGCGAGCTACCCACACGGAAGCCATGTAACGCAACGTAAATGAAATAATACACAGTTAATTTATCATTACATGTATTTATTTTACTATTTAACTGGTAATACCTTGGGTAATACATGATACATAGGCACTAATAATAAACTAATAACAAAATAACTAATATTACTAGTACGTACTTGTTCATAGCTACATTCCTACCTACCAAACGAAGGTGTTTGAAAAATAAACACAAACTTTCATCCAGCCACAACGGCATGTCACGTATGATTTAAAAATAGTTAATAATAACAACAACAAAGTAACACACTATCATGAACATAAACATTGAAAAATAAAAAAGCACGGTCAATGAGAAGGCTGACACTCAGACTCATCGATAATTTTTTTAACGTTTGCAGTATAATTTGATACAGCCATTCGAATACAATTATCCAGTAGTAGTGTACCTAGGCGGGTACCATCTCAAGATGGCCGCCATGGGGCAATGACGTCATCCAAGATGGCCGCCATGGGGCAGCTGTCAATTGTCATGTCATCTGTCCTGTCAAATGTCAACTGTCATGTCATCTGTCAACTGTCATGTGTCAACTGTCATCAACTGTCAAGTGTCCCATAGACTACCCGACCAATCAGAAGCCGTCATAGCCCCACCCACTTTTTTGGCGCGAAATTCAAGTTATTTTTGAGGTTATGTATTCTGCTTGCAACATGGGATAGGATATCGGCCCCTTTGCCCCCCCTCAGGTGCCACCTTGGCCCCCTTAGGCCTTCGCTGTACCCCCTTGGCCCCCCTCAGGTCTTCGCTGTACCCCCTTGAGCCCCCATAAGACTGCGCCCCCTTAGCGCTCCGCATCCGGAAACATGACGTCATATTTTATTTAAAAAAATCCTTCTATCGGCGGGATTTGAACTCCAGACCACCGGATTACAAGTCCGATGCGTTCCCACAGAGCTACGACCACTATATAATTTAATTGCAGTCAATGTCGATGCAACGTTATCGCACAGCGTGACGTAGTCGAGCAGATCCGTCCCAAAGATAAGAGACCACGCGTCTCTACATTTCGTCCGATGAATCGACAATGAATGAGGTCTTTGATAAGATTGCAGGTGGCCAATGATGATATCATGAATCACGATCATAATTATCCATAGATAGCGATGATGATGTCATGCTTATCTCAGAATTTTATTCAATATATTGATGAACAGGTCATTCATAAGTTTACACGTGGCCGGCGAATCATGATTTTATTTATTCACAGATAGCGATTTTGTTGACCTTGAATGAGCATTCTTATTACAGCTCGATATACAACTATGCACTTCTCGGTGCAAAACACATTCATCAATGACTCTATTGTTCTAATCAGCTATAAAACCAATTTCATATCGGGTGGAGCTTCAGTTTGCCTTCGATCATCAACGGTGAATCATCGTGGGTGTGTAGTTCGACAATTATTTTTTTTGTGGGTGTATATTCCAATAATCTAAGGTGAGTTTTATTTATTTATTTTTCTTGATCTCTATCACCATGCAACTTGAGTTTCGAAATAGGGTATTCAATCAGATGTTCTGAAATAGGGTATATCCATAGTATTTTTCTTTAATGTTTCGACAGTTTTGTTGTATATTTGATTTTTTTTGTTCTTGTTTGTTTTGATAGATGGATATTTCAGGAATAAACGCTGCCACCCGAGTTACTGTATTCAAGCCGACAGTGCCACTCCATAGCCTCCCTCCAAATAAGCCACAATTGATTAAAGATATTAGGGTGGTTCAAACAAGATACGGAGAAACAATTGTGGTTGAATTGGAAGAGAAGACAGTATTCTTACCGAAGAGAGCGGTTGAAGCAGTGAAGCTGCAAATCCCCCTCTTCACCCCTGACGACTACTCCCTTATTTTCAAAGGGTTGGCAGGACTGTCCTCCAACTTCGAAATTGTAAAGAATTAATCAAATGTGAGTAATCTTCGTAATGTCTAGGATGAATTTCCTCAACTTCTTTAAAGTGTGCATACATTTAACAAAACTGAACTTTTTCAGAAACCAACAGTGTCCCTCTACAACCCTCCAGTCAACCGGTCACAAGAGAACGGCGGGGACTTCCATAATAGTTTTAAGATTTTGGTGAGTGGAACGTTTCTTTTTATTTGTGAAAACAATGGAAATTGCTAACGAGATTGGTCTTGTGAGTGATGAAATTATTAGGAAATTCAAGGAACTAGAAACAAAAAAATTATCAATCAATGAAAAGAGCTTTTGGATCAAGACAATCAATAAACATATTCAAATTTGTAATAAAGCAATTCGTGAGGCTGATTTGACATCAGGAATTCTTAGAAAACTCCAAACAAACGTGGGACATTTGAAAAGATTTTACGCTCTAATTAGAAATACGAAACATATTGGATCCGGTCTCACGAGTCCTAGGAGAAACCGGATAGCATGGAGGGATGTCCAATCGGTTTTTGCAAGCCGAATAAGGACGGGTATCATCATTAATATTTCTCACAAGGACGTAGCACAATTTCTGACCGATGCTTGTCATATTTTCAAAATTAAGATCAAAAATTGTCTCAATAATTTTCAATTAATCAAGGCCAATACCAACTTTTGTGGAGAATTCATAAAAAAATCTAAAGATGGTGACATAATCGAATTCAAATATTTCAACACAAAAAATGCTTCAATAGATATAGGAACGGATTTAGACCTTTGGTTCCAAGATAATGTTACTGATGTCATTTCAAATAAGCTTTCGGAATTTCAAGAAAAAGATAGTGGCTGGGCCTTACATCGCATCATTTCTTTGGAAGTAAACATAAATAAATTAGAAATTGGAAATGGATCCTCATACATTGGTCTGCCTGTCCAAATTTCAAAAAAGCAAGCTTGTATTAATGTTAAAAACACTGATGAAGCCTGCTTCTTTTGGAGCGTCGTCAGTGCCTTATACCCTCCTACGAATCATAATGTAGATAGGCCCAGCTCGTACCCTCATTACAATCAAGTTCTCAATACCACAGGCTTGGAAACTCCCCTAATGTTTAATCAAATTGG
Source organism: Chrysomela aeneicollis (assembly GCA_029955515.1). Classification (NCBI taxonomy): domain Eukaryota; kingdom Metazoa; phylum Arthropoda; class Insecta; order Coleoptera; family Chrysomelidae; genus Chrysomela; species Chrysomela aeneicollis. The sequence goes on along the minus strand of JARUHQ010000018.1, from coordinate 2,197,084 downwards.
TAGGTTTGAAAAGTTGAATGATATTTCGGTGAACGTTTATGGTTTGGAACTGATCCAGGCAAACGGTAGAGAGTATTTTGAAGTAGTACCCGTAAGACTCACAAAACACAAGTTGGATAGACATGTCAATTTGCTCTTAGTTCAAAGTGAATATTTTCCAAAACCCAACGATTATGAAGCTCTACCTGAGGATGATGATGATGTAGAAATTCGGTATCATTATTGTTGGATAAAGGACATGTCAAGACTTCTTTCGGTCCAACTCAATAAACATAAAAATAGAAAATATTTTTGTGATAGATGTTTGAATTATTTTTCCAATGAATCGAAATTAAATGATCATAGTGCTGTGTGTGAAAACATCAACGATTGCAAAATTTCTTTTCCTGATTATGATTTTGTCGAGTTCAAAAATTCCATTTATAAGCAAAAAGCTGAATTTATCATATATGCTGACTTTGAATCTGAATTGCAGCACTATGATCACGAAATTTCTTCGAAAACAAAAAAATATCAGAAACACAATGCGTTCAGTGCAGGATACTACTTTAAATGCTCCTACGATGACAACTTATCATATTTTAAGAGTCATCGAGGACCTGAATGCATGGATTGGTTCGCATCGGAAATGACAGAGGTCGCAAAATTTGTAAAGTCCAAGATCAAGACAATCATTCCTCTGACTGATTTCCCTGAAAAGGTCGGTGTAACAACTTGTCACATTTGTGAAAAGACATTCAAGGCTGGCGAAACAATCGTCAAAGACCACTGTCACTTCACGGGTCAGTTCAGGGGGTGGGCACACAATGCCTGTAACTTGAACTATCAAAAGTCTTTTGTAATACCTATAGTTTTCCACAACTTGAGTGGTTATGACTCTCATTTTCTCATTAGAGACATTACCAAACGTGGGAAGGTGAGCGTACTTCCTATAAATACGGGAAAATACATTTCTTTTACGCAACACGATAAGGAATCTGGAATCAAATTTAGATTTATAGATTCATTAAGATTTTTAGGCGCCAGTCTTGATGAGCTGGCATCAAATTCAAATAAAGACGATTTTCGAAATTTGAAAAAAGAATTCATCACTTTAAGTGATAGTAAATTCGAGTTGCTCACAAAGAAAGGTGTCTTTCCATATGACTACATCAATAATGTAGATAAACTGAATGAAACTGAATTACCATCCATCGAGCATTTTTACAACAAGTTGAATGATGAAAATATTGATGAGGAAAAGTACGCTCATGCTCTTAACGTATGGCAACAATTCAATATCAAGACTCTAGGTCAATATAGCGATCTTTACATGAAGACAGATATCCTTCTGCTGGCAGACGTCATGGAAAATTTTAGAGAAGCTGCTTTGAAAACATACGGCTTAGATCATGCATGGTATTACACCCTTCCTGGCTTTACGTGGGATTGTTGAAATTCACGAAATGTAAATTACAAATTTTGAAAGACGTTGATATGCTTATGTTCATTGAAAAGGCTATAAGAGGCGGCATTTCAGTTTGCAGCAACAGGTATTCCGAGGCTAATCATAAATATGTGCCAACATACGATCCTACGAAACCTTCAAAACATCTTCTCTATTTGGATGTCAACAATCTGTATGGATGGGCAATGTCTAGACCCCTTCCTTTTGGAGGGTTTGAATGGACAGATACCAACATAGATGTTACATCTATTCCTGACGATGCACCAGAAGGGTATATCCTACAAGTTGACCTAGAGTACCCCGAACATCTGCACGATCTACATAAAGATTTCCCGTTCTGTTCAGAACACCGTAAACCTCCTGGCTCAAAATTGGAAAAATTAATGACAACATTACATCATAAGCAGCAATACATATTGCATTACGTAAATTTGAAACAAGCTATAGCCAATGGTTTGAAATTAACGAAAATCCACAAAGTGGTAAAATTCAAACAGTCGGCATGGTTGCAGCCCTACATTGATCTCAACACTAGATTGAGAACTGCAGCCACCAATACTTTTGAAAAAAATTTGTACAAGCTTATGAACAATGCGGTGTTTGGTAAGACCATGGAGAACATCCGCAAACATCGCATTGTTAAATTATGTAGATCGTGGGAGGGGCGGTACGGGGCAAGGAATTTGATTGCAAGTTCTAAATTCCGTAATCGGACAATATTGAGTGATGACTTGGTAGCTATCGAGCTGGGCAAGTCCAAAATAGTCTTCAACAAGCCCCTCTATGTTGGAATGGCTATTCTGGACTTATCCAAGACTCGTATGTACAACTTCCATTATGATTTCATGCTACCTACGATGGGTGTGGAAAATTGTAAGTTACTGTACACAGATACTGATAGCTTCATTTACGAACTCGGTTGTGATGATGTGTACGCGGAACTTATAAAAACCAATCTGAATGAATTCGATACTTCCGACTATCGTTCAGACAATATTTTTGGAATTCCGCAAGTGAATAAAAAAGTAATTGGAAAAATGAAGGATGAAGCAAATTCAAAAATTATTACACACTTTGTAGGCTTACGTTCGAAAATGTATGCCTACAAGGTGCAGGGAGGTAAAGTAACCAAAAAATCTAAAGGGATCAAGCATAATGTAGTCAAGAATAAGATAACTATTGATGATTATGTAACATGTCTTAAGGAATCAAAGGAACAAATCGTTACCCAACGAACAATCCGTTCCTATGCTCATGAAGTATTCAGCATCGAACAGACAAAAATTGCGCTGAGTCCTTATGACAGTAAAAGACATTTACTACCAAATTCGTATGATACCCTTCCTTTTGGACATTTCTCCATCACGCAAACTCCAATGGTGTCAGATCTGCCTGACGAAGAATTTTCCATATGAAAAGCAATTTCCATTATTTTCCACCAATAAAAATGCGAAATCTACTCCACCATGTTAGATATACCTATACCTACCCAATTATTATATTAATTTTAGTTTTATTATGATATGTATTTTTGTTTTCCATCTGTATAGATGATGCTTGTATACATAATTCCCATAAATAATATATATATTATACCCCTTTACTTAAGTTTGACATAAATATGTTTTCTGTATAGCTCATGTCAGTTGAAATGTATCTCTTTCATTGAATAAAACACTTTGAAATATATATCTTTGTCCTTTATTCAAAATATTTCAGAGCACTGCTTTTATAGAAAAACAAATATTCTCTCAATGCATTACCTAATAAGCTACAATTAGACATCTCACAAAATGCATACAAAACATCTAAACGACTATTTTCATCATCATGGAAACTAGATCTAATTAAATCTACAACATTATGAAAATAAGCACTAAAGTTCATGTCCTCCAGCATGGCCACCCGATGAATCACTACACCTCGATGAACTTCGAGGATTTGGTTGGCATCTTTATCGTCGATGTAGAAGTCAACACCAAATTTGCTCACCATTAGAAATTTCACTTCGCCGTACACCATCTGTGTAACTTTGCAGTAATCACCACATGGAAACGTGACGGCTTCACACTCTTGGCTAGTTGGTGCATTGAAAAATTTTTCCAATTGATTTTGCAGCAAATCGGTGAATACAGCCCACTCCATTAATCCAAAAGATATTCTGTATGATGAACATGTTAAAATGACAGCTGGACTGAACGATCTGGCAGGGCTTAAACCAACCCCAATATTGAAACACCCTGACGAGAATGATGTGTGGAGTAGGTAATACATCTCATCTTTGGCTGCATTCTCGAACATTTCCAACAGCTCGTCTAATTCTCCATCAGATTCTTCATTGAATGATGCTGCTGGTGGTGATGGTGGTGGTGGTGTCATCTCGACGTCACTTACATCTGACATACTAGCGTAACCACTATCTTGACTCGACATTGCTGGATACAAACTCGACTGAGACTGAAATCAACTTCATGCAGATATTTATATCCCCCTCCTTTCCCAGACTCATCCGAACTTGAATTGTGATTTCTGTTCTTTATGATGGAGATGAAAAGGCCCCACGACTGCAGAATTTTGTGCGTGTTTTCCATAAGATTCTATACTAAATCAACGTCTTCTATCCAACTGTTATGTTTTCTGTCAAGTCCTAGCCACTTGATGTACATTTTCTTTCCCTTTCTCCTCAATACTTTTTCAATGAGGTAAATGTCGGGATTTTTGGTTTTCTGCAATTCCTCCTCATAGAAAGCACCGCTGATTGGCTGACCATGCATGTCTTCGAGTAAGTATGTTACAGGATTGGTTATTTTAACTTTAGTGATTTTGAATAACTCTGTCGTCCAATTTGGCGTGTACCCTTTTTCGAAAATATGTTTAGACTTGGATATCCGCACGATATCACCAACTTTGAGCTTACGTGGACCAGCAATTTTCAAATGACTATATCTCTGACGTAAAATCTCTTTTTCGTTGGACTTGTTCACTTCAGAAGGTTTCAATCTAGTCCTACTGTGCTTGGTGTCATTATATTGTTTAGTAATTTTTGACAATACATCAATCCATCTGTATTTTCCATTCAGACTGAAATACTTGTAGAGTTTATTTTTGAGTGTTCTTATTACCCGTTCAGCAATGGTAGCCTTTTTCACAGTGAATGTATTATAGTGGTTTATGTTATATTTTTTCATCAAGGTCTGAAATTTGCTATTGAAAAATTCCGTTCCTTGATCTGATTGCAGATTTTTTGGTATACGCTTAGCTTGGTGCAGTATATCCGCAAAAGATTTAGTGATCTCTTCACCCGTCTTAGTTTTGAGTGGGCGTGTCCATAGGTATTTAGAAAAACAGTCGATAACTACCAAAATCATTTTGAAACCTTTATTTTGGTGTGCATAAGGTCTCATTTCGGCCAAATCCATTTGCCATAAATCGTCTAAGCCCTTGATGATGGTTCGTCGTCTAGGGTAAGTCTTACGGGCAGGCGCATGAAGCTCATCAACGAGTTGAATCTTGTCTGTTGAAGTCATACTATCAATGGGTATTTTTACTATTGAGTCTATTTATTGATCCTTCGATATTTTTCAAGGCATTTGTCATTTGACTTTGTAGTGCATCAATGCGGTTTGTAGTACTGTTTGCGTGACCACTAATCAATTCATTCAATTTTGTATTGAGCTTATCAATTTCAACTTTACTCACTTTTCCATCGAGTACCCCTCGCACTTTTTTGGTATAATTATCAATGGCCAACTTGAAATCAAATTTAAGTTGTGAAATCACATCATCTACATACTTTTTCGTTGACATATGTTCACTAGCCGTTGGAGTGTTCCTCGAAATGAATTCTTCAAATTTATTTATTTTGTTGTCAATCAAATTCAATGCATCAGTTAAATTCTTTATCATAATATCATGTGATACAAATTTTTTTCTTGAATGAGTCAATTCAATAATGTTATTGCTACCTTCATGTGGAGCATATCTATGTCCGAACTTGTTCAGACTCATTGTTCAAATGACTCATCATTGCCAGTGTTATTAGTATATATAGCCAGCTTCCCGAAGTTCATTGATTATGGAAACTATTTCATTATCGAGTGAGGTGTTTCCAGCTGCCTTGGAAGCTATCAACAGCTTCAAACGATCAACGAGTTCATTCGGATCATCCCAATAAATATACTCCACCGGTTTTTCATTGTACGTTAATTTCAAACCATTACCAGTCGTTGAACGTCTTCTACCTTTTCGCAACTCCATTATAAGCGGTTTTATGATTTCTGTGTATTTCCATCTCGTAGAACCTTTAAGTCTTCCATCTTTATTGATATATCGATCACTCAATTTCAATAGCTCCTTGTAAGCTTGCACATCTTCTTCGTTAAAATCCGTAGGATCATCATAGAAGATGAGCTTATACAGTCCTGGGGTTCCTCGTATCTGTTTACCTCCAATTTTGATGAAGCCAGTCCTTTTATCAAAGTCAAGTTCTTGCGTTCCTAGATACCATTTTGATGTTTGGGGATCATACGTTGGTCCATACATTGTATCTATTTTTTCACTATATGACCAATGATCTCTGATATATGGATGTGACATGACTGGATATTGATCTAGATATTCATCCATAACATTTTTCGAAATATTTTGTTCAGGTATATTTTCGCGAAATACTTCATCATCATCATCTCGTCCACTCGTGTTCGCACTTATTCTGCCTACTTCCTCCATTGGGAGAAATTGTGTTTGTTCTTTTTCTTCTCCTTCCTCTTCTTCTTCTTTCTTCAGTTCAGGCGATTCTTCTTTTTTGATACTTCTTAATGCATTATTGATCTTCGAGGATTTGACAATTTCATGTAGTGGCTCCGAGATGGGTTTAAACATTTTGATGAGAGATTCATCTTTTTCCGATCTACCCAGTTTCAATGCCAAGTACTTTTTCCTAATTGAACGGGTGAGCTCTGCAATTTTGCGTTTGCGTGCAGCTATTTGATCGTCTATGTTCAAATCAGTGGGGGAGGCAGCACGTTTGCTGCGCTTTTTGTATTTGTGTGTGCCAACACGACTTGATGACATCATGATGGGGAATGATCTGATGATGTTTGATACTTATATTTTTATATATTTATCAAACCCTTGACGATATCTACCATCATTCATATCGAAATCTTTGACAATCACAAGAGTACCATATGCAACATTCCAACATTTCGAACACAAGCATTTAAAGTCTTCGAAACTCATGTCTGGAGATACGTGTTCATCAAATACGTGCTTCAAATTGATTTCATCTTGTTTGAATAGTACAATCAGGTTACAGTTGTCTCGTATGAGCTGTTTAGGTATTTTTGAGTAGGTCTGACAAACGTAGGCAGCATCAATATCCTTGTGTCTACACATTGAAAAATATTCCCGGATTTTCTGTTGGGAATCACACGCTACATCATCGAATAGAAATATAGAGTTGGGTTTTGCATCTGATGGACTTATAATCTCATCATTATCCTTGAATGGGAAGTAGCCAACCTCTTTCACTCCATTCGATACCTCTTGGAGTAGTTGATATTTTGGTTGATACAATGACTTGGAGTACACGTAAACATTTTCGAATTTCGCACCATTTGGATTGAAAATTACTGACAACATGACGTTCGTCTTACCACAACCACTTGGCCCACATACTATTGCCCGAAATGAATTGGGCAATAATTTACCATGTTTACAAGTGAACGTTGATGATGTGTGAAAATCTAAATTTTCAATAGGTAACGACTGTTCTTGTTGAATGACCTTCATCTTGTGACATGATTGACGTTTATGTTAGCCTATAAATATATGTGTAACAGTTCCACTTTATCAGTTTCAATGTCTTCGTACGAGGGAGAAGGTGTTTTGAATTTCCTGATAAACAAGTTACCTTTTGAGCTCCATTTACCCGGAGGCTATCAGTATTGTGGACGTAAGTCAGATTACTGGACGATGCAAACGATTACTAATATTTCATTTATTTTACAGCTGGAACTAAACTACAAAAACGATTGGCTCGTGGAGATACTGGCATTAATCCTCTAGACGCTGCATGCAAACAACACGACATTGCATACTCGCAGCACAAGACTCTGGAAGATCGTCACAAAGCCGATTCAGTATTGGAAGACGCTGCTTGGCAACGAGTGAAATCAACAGACGCCAAGTTTGGTGAGAGAGCTGCAGCCTTATTAGTTACTTCCGGAATGAAAGCTAAACGTAAGCTTGGTATGGGATGCTCATTCCAAAGACATATCGTGGGTAAAATTGGAAAATCTCTGAAGAAGAATTCCCCGACCAATCTAAAGAAGACTGCTTCAATTGCTCTGAAAGCTGCTAGACTTGCCATCAAGCAAGCTGGTGGAAAAAAGAAAATCAGAATACCACGCATCATACCTTTCAATGCAAAATCCGGAGGTATTCTACCACTATTGCCAATTTTTGCAGCCCTTGGTGCTCTCGGTAGCATTGCAGGGGGAAGTGGTGCGATAGCAAAGACAATTATCGATGCGAGGAATGCGAAAAAGAAATTGGAAGAAGATCATAGACATAATAAAGCTATGGAAGCTATTGGTAAAGGGCTGTACTTGCGTAAAAACGCCAAAGGAGGCTTTGGTTTATATTTAAAAAAACAAAAAAACTCCCAATGAAGCTACCCAATAGACCGTTGTACGATACCGAGTTGTTAGAGTATGTGAAATTCTTGAAGATACCACATTTTCGAGGCGTTTTCATGCGAGACAATTTGCCAAGCAGTGGTCCTCGTCAACGTGAAACTGCAATTCTAAATTTAGATGTGTCGAAGAATCAAGGCACTCATTGGGTAGCTTATAGAAAGATAAATGATGTCGTTGAGTATTTTGATTCATTTGGTTGTCTGAAACCACCGAAAGAACTTGTCCGATATCTGGGTAAAATCAAACTATACTACAATAACGATCAGTTTCAAAACTATAATCAGTTCAACTGTGGACATCTCTGCTTAAAGTTTTTGTACAATAATGGAAGCCGTTTTAGCATTCCTACATGGTGAGAAGAGGTTGCAAGACTTTACTGAAGATGAATTGAGAGAATTTCCAATCAAATATTTGATACAACATGCTAGACCATGGGAGCTGTTGAATGTTTGGCATAAATTACCAAACGATTAGCAGTGTAATTTCGATTTGAGAATACGTCTACCATGTTACATTCATTATAATAGGCCAGATGCTCAAACACATGTGGATGGACCTGTCAGTTCACAGTACGATTGTCACGGTTGTAATTATTTTTTAAAATGTAGAGGGACCGTAATCTATTAATAAATTATATGAGGTTAAGTCGATGATGGTTTTATTATAAATATTCCTGTACCACTGGTAATGTCATCAGTCATGTCTCAGCTGCTTACGCTGACTAGTACTACCAACGAGTTTTCTTTCACCCCTTCCACACCGATCATACTAGATCCCAGGAAAAGTTATTACATAGCTGTACTAGGCTTTCATACTTACCATTCCATACCAAACATCGATGGTGAAAAATTTTACTACTACGAAAATAATAATCGTTCAATATTGAAGGAAATCAAGCTGCCAACAGGTTGTTATGAGATTGAAAACATTGAAAGTTATATTCAGGAGCATTTGAATAATACAGATTTCTCATTGAAACCAAACAACAACACCTTAGAGTGTGAAATCTATAGTCGATTGCACGCCATCAGTTTCGAAAACGATAATAGTTTTGGAGAATTATTAGGATTTTCGAAAAGGATCTTGGAGCCTGGTATAGTGCACTCTTCAGATCGACCAGTGAATATTCTTAAAGTATCTAGCTTACATTTCGATTGCAACATTACCGAAGGAGCCTTCTACGGGAACAGACCAGCCCATACTATATTGAGCTTTCCCATTACAGTCGATCCTGGATACGCAATCAACGAACGCCCCAATACCCCCATCTATTTGCCTGTGAGAAGTAACTTGACAGAGATCACCAACATCAGTGTTAGAGTATTGGATCAAGATCTCGGACCTGTGAATTTTCGAGGAGAGAAAAGTACTTTGCACTTGGACTTGAAGGAACGTTGAATGGGTTTGGTAATTCAGCATAAAAGGGTGCCACCCACTTCAAACCTACCAGTATCATCGAGTTCTTTCAAGCGACGTGACCAGCTCTCCCCAGAAAATATTATTTTTCTTCAATCTGTTGGATTGAAAGTTAGAGATGGTAAAACGCAAGTACGTTCATTCTGAGCAATCACCGACAACATCTGCAGCATCGTTCAATCAAATAAGGATGAACCCAATTTTCGATATTTACCGTCGACCCCAATATGATGAAACTATCCGGAAGGAAGAGTATCGATCCTACATCCCGTATGTGAAATCATTCGATAACAATGATATGGTGGAGATTAATGTGAATCAAGCAGATGCATTTTTCGCAATGCATGAATCTTTGTTGGAAATCAAAGGAAAATTAGATATTGACGGAGCTGGTAACGTGTCATTGGCTCCCAATTGTGGAGCGTTTCTTTTTGATTCGTGCACTTATGTACAGAGTGCCAGAGAGATAGAAGTGATCAGAGATCCTGGAATTGTTAGTACTGTACGAGGATTCCTCTGCTGTAAACCTGAGGACTCTAAACATTTGGCGACGGCTGGATGGACGTACCCCGAAAAACCGTTCCTGAATGCTGTGGATAAGTCGTTCAGTTTGTTGATACCTCTCAAGCACATTTTCAACGTATTCAATGACTACACTTCGATTGTCTACGGAAGACAAACGATTCGTCTAGTTCGAGCACGTGACGATAAAGATAGCGTAATTGTCAAGGAACTTACCAATACTGGTGTAACGACTGCTACGAAAGTCAAAGTTTTGATAGATAGTATGGTACTGAAAGTCAAGCATATATTTCCCAACGATGAAATCAAACTACAATTGATGCAACCCATCAAGAATGATACACCAATAATGATTCCATTCAGAAAATGGAGTCTCAGCGAATTACCTGCGCTCACAAAAAGTGCAAAGAATGAAATTTGGGCAGTTAAAACCAGCGCCGCAGTGGAACGCCCACGTTACGTCATCGTTTGTTTCCAGAAGAATATACGCAATAAACTAGACAGTGATGTCACTACCTTTGATAACATTAACATATCTAGCATCAGACTATCATTGAATGGAGAATATTGGCCAAACGAAAGAATGCAGTTGGATTTCGATAGAAACGATTATGTCACTGCTTACTACAACTATACCAGTTTCTACTCGAGCTATTCACATTCCACACAAGTTCATCCAATTTTGGACTACTCAGCATTCAAAGATCATGCATTATTCGTGATTGATTGCTCCAAGCAGGAAGATAGCATGAAATCATCGACAGTGGATATAAAGCTGGAGATTGAGTCTGCTAAAGGATTTCCTGCTGATACTAAGGCCTATTGCATCATCGTGCACGATTGTCTGCTAGAGTACTTCCCTCTGACGGAGGTTGTGAAGAGCATAATATAAGTGGTCGAGTACCGTTCGTGCTCGCCATTTCACCGTTGACCATCATGAGAATCGCATTCGTTGACATTCAAGGTTTCACGCTCGATGGCGTCTTTCATCCGAAAGAATTGACCATTCAGATTGGTCGTCAAAGATCAAACTTTTTGTTCAAGCCTCCTACACCTTATGCTGATGTGAGCGGAAAAAATAAAAAAACTACACAATACTTGGAAAAATTTGTTCATGGAATATCATATCATTCTGGAGATATTGACTATAGTGAAATGAATGCCATTTTGGAGAAATATCTACTACATTCAGTTGAGTGCATTTATGTAAGAGGAAATCAGAAGGCTGACTTTTTGAAAACAAAGTGTGCTGAGCTTGCAGTGTATCCAACCATTTACGATGTGACGCTGTATGATGACTCATCATTGACTACGGAAAACTTCCAGCCCACCATTACGTATTGTCCTAACCACGCCAATGGAAAATTCATGTGCACCCAACGAAACGTTGATCAATTACATCAATGGTTTACATATGTTGTATTACCCAAGTAGAAAAGTATTGTATATTTTCCTCAATATATGTAGAAAAGTATTGTATATTTTCCTCAATATATGTAGAAAAGTATTGTATATTTTCCTCAATATATGTATTATTATTCTAATTATTGAGTTTTATTGAAACACCTCGTATATCTGTTGAATTGTTTATTTTTCATGTACTACAAGACGATCTATACTTTTTTATAGTTTTCATAAAGAAATTCATTATTGAAATGATTATAGTTGCTAATATCAAATATAGTATTGAAAACATTTTATAAATTTCATTTAATATGTTGACATCTGTTGTTGTCTTCTTGAAAGGTGTAGCTTGCCATTCTCTTTCCTCTTGAGTTCCATCATTCAATAGGAATTTCATTTTGTAAAATGAGTTATTTTCTTGTGGTATCTCCTTGTAAAATACTGGTAGTCGTCCATTATTCACTACTTTATGTTTCATTATTGCCCATGACGATTGACTGCAGTTTTTTCTTTCATCGTTGAAGCATATCTTTGAAATCTTGATATCAGTAGGTACGTTTGTATAGAATACATCATTCAAAACGGCTGTCAGAATGATTAATGATAGTCGTGACATTTTTAGAGTTATCTATATTAGTCACAGGTCTTCTACTCTCACAACTGAAAACTTTATCCCACAAACTCAGATACTCCAACTTCTTCAATACTCTAGTTTTCTCTTCGTAGAAAGTTATATCTCTACTCAACTGACGGACACGTTCACCGAATTCTTCTAGTTTCCTTCTGTACTCGTCTGAAGTCATTGTGATACTAACATGAATCTGCTTTCATCATTATATTTCAACTTTATGTCACTGAACCATAGAACTGACGTTTAACATTTGACATTTGATAGTTGGCTGCCAAACGTTAGATGTCAGACGCCTAACTTCGGGCAGCCACACCCCGTTATCCATCAAGTATTCACGTGGTGGTTCGAATTCTACTTTGGTAGGTACGTTATGGGATATCTTCAGATATTTTCAAACGTCTGGCATCAATGCCTCATTTTTTCAAACGTCTGGCAACAGTGTCAGTCGCTTTGTCGTCTCTTATCTTTGTAACGTTACGCGAAATATTGTATCATGTTGAATCATCAATGGAATGCAGCGAACCTGACCTTGAATGCGATTATGTCTATTAATACACTAATGTTTAATGAATGAATAAGCCATTGTTCCTTTTCCTGCTCCATGGATCTGCATGTTAAGTCATCATTGGAATGCAGCGAACCTGACCTTGAATGCGATTATGTCTATCAATACACTGATGTATAATGAATGAATAAGCCATTGTTCGTTTCCCTGCTCCCCGCTTGCCGAGGTTGCTACGTTCTCTTATCTTTGGGACGGATCTGCTCGACTACGTCACGCTGTGCGATAACGTTGCATCGACTTTGACTGCAATTAAATAATATAGTGGTCGTAGCTCTGTGGGAACGCATCGGACTTGTAATCCGCTGGTCTGGAGTTCAAATCCCGCCGATAGAAGGATTTTTTTAAATAAAATATGACGTCATGAGATGTTTCCGGATGCGGAGCGCTAAGGGGGCGCAGTCTTATGGGGGCTCAAGGGGGTACAGCGAAGACCTGAGGGGGGCCAAGGGGGTACAGCGAAGGCCTGAGGAGGCCAAGGGGGTACAGCGAAGACCTGAGGGGGGCCAAGGGGGTACAGCGATGGCCTAAGGGGGCTAAGGGAGTACAGCGAAGACCTGAGGGGGCCAAGGGGGTACAGCGAAGGCCTAAGGGGGCCAAGGGGGCACCTGAGGGGGGGCAAAGGGGCCGATATCCTATCCCATGTTGCAAGCAGAATACATAACCTCAAAAATAACTTGAATTTCGCGCCAAAAAAGTGGGTGGGGCTATGACGGCTTCTGATTGGTCGGGTAGTCTATGGGACACTTGACAGTTGATACAGTGGCATGGAACACTTGACAGTAGACATATGACAGTTGACACATGACAGTTGACAGATGACATGACAGTTGACATTTGACAGGACAGATGACATGACAATTGACAGCTGCCCCATGGCGGCCATCTTGGATGACGTCATTGCCCCATGGCGGCCATCTTGAGATGGTACCCGCCTAGGTACACTACTCCAAATGTTCATTTGTAAGTCGATTGCGATATTTGTTGCACAAGTTGCAAACTGTTGGATATCAATTTCCATAAAGGGTGAAACAACAAACTGCGCTACTAAAGCCATTTCGTCGAAATCCTTAAAACGATCTTTGAAGTTATTCTCCAGGGTAGAAACTATTTCTACATGATATTTGCTGCCATAGGGTTCTGATGGATTTTGAGATATTTATTCTGAAAGAATAGGAAAATGCTTGGCATCGCTGTTAATTAGGTTTTGTTCCAAAAACTCCAGCTTCTGATATAATGAATTATATCAGAAATCATTTCCGCTAGTTCTTTGTCGCTCCCCTGAAGCTGCAAATTGAGTTCGTTTAATTTCTGGTCCGGCTGGTCCGCTGGTCGGTTCTAGCCTTAGCCGATTCTAGCTTGATGGCGTCAGCGGCACAAGCGCTCACAGCAACGTTGCCGCTGTTTATGTTTAATATTATGACAATTAGATATTTTTGTGTAATTTTAGGAAGCTTCTCTGATTTTTGCAGTTTGTATTTTTTGAATTAAAATCGTTCTGAGAGCTACTAGAATTGCGTCCGCGAGCTACCGGTAGCTCGCGATTGACAGGTTGGCGACCACTGTTCTAAATGAACACCTAGTAGGCGGAATAATATTGTCTGTTCAGTGGAAATAAAACTACACTTTTTCTTAAAGCGAGATACATATCTTGAACTAACCGTAAACTATTTTGATATTCAAGTTACATCACAGAAACTTATCGATATCATTGATATACCAATTATCGGAGTATCAAGAAACAGAAGATCATCGTCATGTGGCTGTGAAAAATGTGAAATATCATATGGTTATCTATCATCGTTTCTGAGTTACATCATGTTTTTCAAAAATGTGTATTTTCGAAAACTTTTTTCCTATAAAAAATTCTTTGTTTCTGTGAAAACATTTACAGAGCACATTTTCACGTAGTATTCAATGGTTCGAGTAATTTATTTCAAATCATATATCGGTGGTTATTAATGAAAAAATAATTTTCTCAAATTATACAACCTGTATATTCCTACATATTTCGATAGAACTCGAAATTACCATTCCAAAAATGTAGCAAACTTGATATTTTGCCAAAGTCATCCTTGAAATGCACAGCATTCAGGTTTTTCATGCAGCTAGACTTTGAAACGCACACTTTGAACAAGTAGGCTTTGGACGACGCGGCATTATTCACGGTATATAAAAAGGTATGTTTGCTGTGTCTGCTATTGCACAAAAGAGTAGATTGTGTAACACTGATGCCGTTCGGTGATTTCCCGTGTCAAAATGTTGTAGTACAACAAAACCAGGTGTTCCAATGGATTTAGAGGATGTGTGATAATTGTAATGCAAATGGATATTGGATAATGGAAATGTATATAATAATAATATATTTCGTACAAAAAGACAACTTCTTCGACAACATTTGTAATGGTTACTCGGGAATATTTTGTCACAATTGACGAAACAACTCTCGATTCATCGTCCGAATTCGCAAAATTCTCTATGATTTCATAATCCATCTGGCTGTGTGGAAACCGTCCGAATGCCAGAAAAAATCATAATCACTGCCCATTTTCAATTAATTTGGAAGAGATTCATAGGCAACAAATTGATACAAAATTAAACTCCAAATCAGAGTTCAGAAAGCAGAATAACAGCATCGAGCAGATGTTGAACTAAGTACCTTCGTACTCGTAGATCGTGTAACACTGATTCCGTTCGGTGATTTCCCGTGTACACTTACACTATGTTCCTTGTTTAAATGTTGTAGTACAAAAAAACCTGGTGTTACACTAGATTTAGAGGAGGTGTGATGAGTGTAGTGCAAATGGATATTGGATAATATGAGGTTAGATGTGTATAATAATATATTTTGGAAAAAAACAACTTCTGCGACAAAGTACAAAATGGTTATACGTTACCCGGGAATCAAGCATCAAACATCAAAAAAATTGACACCATTGATTGATCCTCGTCAGATGCACTTGTCATCATTTCATCATCACTGTGCATTTCAAATACATTCAAAAGACATTCAAAAGCAAGAAATAAATACAAAATATTTATTAGCCTAACCTCCAAATCAGAATTCTAGGATTATCAGAAAGCAGAATAAAAAGCACCGAACAGATGTTGAACTAATTACACTCCACTCCACTGCACTCATCGACAACGAGCAGTAAGTGTAAGAAAATGTAGTGAACAATATAAATTTCATGCATAAACAGCGAACAGACCTTTCGATTCGTGTAGTTTCCAACGATGCAAAAACTTCATTGATTTTGTGTTCTGGAGTCGGAAATATGAATTAATAATCATTTAGTTTTTTCTTCAATGTAATCCACGCTAAGTTTTTCTCGACCTCGCGCTGCGAATAATCTCTCTTTTATCATAATGCAATTAGGAGCTCAATTAAAATATATCAGTTTGTTCTCCTGTCAGTAAAATTTTTAAGGACGGTGTCTGACACAATTTCGTTTCAAAAATACTATCATTTTACGGTATCTGACAATATCCACGTTTTTATCAATTCTCAATCCATCGTTGACAATAGAGAATTTAGACCACAGCATCGATGACTCTTTCAGTGAACTTGCCTTCAACTTCCTTCATTTTACTCCATTCAATGAATCTATTATATGCAATTTCATATTGATGCCGAGATTTTTTCTCCAACAGATTTAAAGTTGCTCAGTCATATTCAAATTTGGGACACTCTTCGGGGTTACCATAATTTAAGTCAGTTACGAAAGCATAACACGTTGGATAAAAGCATAATACGTTGGATACCAAATGATATTTATTTATTTTTGTATCGCCGTTGTCAATGATTCGATGAAGCTTTCAATGTAACTCGATTATAAGCGATTTAACACCGTCTAGGACATTGCGGTTGACTCGGCTGACGCCTAGTAACCTAGCAATGTTCTCGACTATTATGAATCGAATAATAAAATCGTTACAATAAAAATACAAAACACCACTCACGCTTACAGTTACTTGTTTTAAAGAATTTGTATTAGCGAAAAAAACTACAGGAGCCAATCGAACAAGTACTTTGTGACTGTGTCAAGTTGAATTATCGAATGGGGAAGTTTTCGAAGTTCAGATTTCTATTCTATGTTATAGTTTGTAAAAATCCATCTAATACGTATTTTTTTTCGGTTGAGATGCTAGCACTTCTGCGCCTTTACAGGGTGGGCCAAATTGGACACTTTTAAATGAAAAGAACTGATTTCAAACTAGATAGCTGTATCCGAGGGTCAATTTTTATGACAAACTCAATGGTGAAATTCGCATATCGATATCTATCATCGTTTCTGAGTTACATCATGTTTGTTGAAAATGTGCATTTTTGAAAAGTCGCTGTTACTTTTTTCCTGTCAAAAATCTTTGTTCCTGTGAATATATTTCCTCAGCACTTTTTTACGTATAATTCAATGGTTCAAGTATTTTTTTTTCAAATCATATATCAGTGGTTATAATCTCTCGTTAATCATAATATAATTTAGGATTAGGAGCTTGATTGAAAATTATCAGTTCGTTCTCCTGTCAGTTAAATTCTTTAGGACGGTGTCTGACACAATTTTGTTTCAAAAATCCTATCTGCCCATATTCACGTTTTTCTCTATTCTCAATCCATCTTTGGCAATAGAGAATTTGGACCACATCATCGATGACTCTTTCAGTGAACTTGCCTTCAACTTCTTTCATTTTACTTTATTCGATGAATCTATTGAAAGCAATTTCATATTGATGCCGAGATTTTTCCTCCAGCAGATTTAAAGTTGCTCAGTCAAATTTGGCACACTTGTCGGGGGCACCATTTATCCATGATCATAGTTTACTTCTGACGATAAATTGCTGGCTTTGTTTAGAGTGAAGTCATAAATGTCAAATGTTTAATTCAATTCAATTCAATTCAAAATGTACTTTATTGTCGAAGAAGAAAAATTCTTATTGACAAAGCATGTCTGAAAAATTAAAGTTAAGAGGACAACACAATTAAAAAAAAAAATCACACGTAACAGGACGTGTGATCCTAAGTGAATAAATAATAAACAAATAAATTATATTGTTATATCTTTCATCATTTCATTAAAGATTAAGACGTTTGAAATTTTTATCAATAATTATTAAAATCATAAACGTATCAAAAACCTCATTTCCTCATAATAGATACATTAGTTACCATAATTTACCTCAGTTACGAAAGCATAATACGTTAGATACAAGCATAATACGTTAGATACCAAATGATATTTATTTATTTTCTTATCGCCGTTGTCAATGATACGATGAGGCTTTGAATGTAACTCGATTGTAAGCTATTTAACACCGATTCGGACATTGCGGTTGACTCGGCTACCACCTCGTAACCAAGCAATGACCTCGACTATTATAAATCGAATAATAACCTCGTTACAATAATAGCTAGAATAAAAGTCAAATTTGATACATTATTCAATATTGACAATATTGAAAGCCGAAAACTGATGTCAATATATTCCGATCGCAGCGCCCCCCAACAACCCTTCCAGCCCGTCTCGCAGCCGCCCCCGCCGACCGCCTTCAGTCAGAGCCAATTCGGTGGCGCCGCGGCGAACCTCGGCGGCGCGTCGCAACCGTCGTGGCAGACGCCGTTCGCGCCCCCGCCCGCCGCTAGGGCGTTCTCGCCGCCTCCCGTCGAACGGCCAACCAGCGTTGGTTCCAGCCAAGGTTAGTGGGCGAATTTATTGATAATATCGCAGACTAATATAAATCATAGCATGGCATTCTCCCACGGTTTATAGAGAGACGGTTGTCGTGTAACTCCTGGCCAATGAGCGCTGAGCAGCTGATTACGTCACAAGAATGCTGGTATATATGATATAGTCTAGTCCATGCTACTGACAATGATGAATGCATCGTTCGTAGCGTTATTAAGAAAGAGCGCGACATACCAAAATAGCGCGCTTTTCCAATTATGGATATTTTTTCGGTCTCAGTTCATGTCATGTCCAGTGACAAGGAATTGTCTGCAAGCTTATTTGCATTTAATTATACAAGATGAATACCCATCAGATGCATTCAGATATATGTTAGAAACGCATCAAGTGTTCTTACTTGTTCTAACTCTCCAATAAGGGCATGTGATGTGTACACATATCGTTTATACAAGCGATACCATCAAGTATGATGAACATAATCAAAAAATTGTAGGTATCCCTTTCATTTGGACAGATGAAATGAAACATTGGAAAATCATTGATACATGAACAGTGGAATGAAAAGAAACAAAAATTATTCATTGATATAATCAAGAAAGATCAATTCAATTCACCTATCTATCGGTTTATGGCAACATTTTTCATTATTAAGAGGGGTTTAACCTTATTTGGGATTGATGGTAAAACTTTGTGAAACAAGGAATGGCAAAAATCATATTACTCGATTTTTTTTTACAATTTCTGCTTGAGGAAGGTTGGATCTAGGCATCTCTCGTAGTACTTTTTTGATTTAAAAAAAAAACTATTAAAAAAATTGCGAAATTTCGCCCATATTCACTATTTTTTATCTCACAAGATATATCGTATTTCGAAAATGTACTCCAAGAGATGCCTCAATCATACAATTGTCTCTATTGAAAAAAAAATTATCGCGATCCATCAATAATTACTAGCTCAAAAATGATTTTTGCTGAACCCCTGCAGGCTCAATTACGGAGCATTTTTCATGACTGATTCGAGCGCCCTCGCACCAAATAAGCACTTTTACATGGATACTATGAATTTATGAATGAATCGTATTTTCATTCTTAAAAACCAAAAATAGCACTGAAGCTATTCCAAGAATTTTAGCACAGGTGATGATATCAATGGAAGTTGCGAAAATTATTCATTGTATTCTCGAATAAGACTAATTAGGTGAAAGAAAACGTAAACATTTTTTGTGAACGGCGGCGGCAGGCGCTATGTGCACATCAAAGGGCCGTCCAGATATGCATATATCAGACTGCAAACAGAAAGCTAGTTAGTTTGCGATTGCATTCAGATGGTGATACTATTGTTAGTTTGTGAACTAGTATTATTATTGTGATCAAGCATGTCGAGTTCAAATTATCGAAAAGATATTGAGATTGATAAGGTACGTAAATATTTTCGAATGTTTTTATAAGAAATAATTGGAATCGATATACAGGGTGTCCCATATTCGCAGCCTTACATTGGGAATTCGATAACGGTTAGAGAAACAGGATCGGTTGAATTAGGAAAAAGTTGTGTATTCATGTGCGCAACAATGAGCCGCAAAGAAATAGTTGAAATTTTTTTTGGTTTTTGAAATATTAAAAATTAATACAAATTTTAGATTTTCATTTTTTATTGGCTTTATTTTAATATTCATGCTCTATAACTTAGCAGTATAGAATTTTCAATACGACGTTTCGTCATTCGAGGGTCGCCATCGACTTTTTTTTTTCGAAATTTCGAAACTGCAATTCATCATTCATTGTATGCAGGTTATTTCGCGGTATGGACAAAAAAAGGAATAAAAATTAAAAAAAAATTCATCGTAATGATAGATTTTGGCAAGATATGATGGAATCAAAATTAGTAGATTTTTACATGAAATATTTGCTGCCTGAAATAGTTGACCAGTAGATACGAGAGGAATATGGAAATAAGAGATATTTCTGTACTACCTTCGGGCTCAACTATATTCGAGGTGGAAAAAAACATTTAATATAAAATGTGTAGTGTTTCATCGGTACTATCTTTTGGCACATCTAAAACAAACAAATGCGAATCGCAAAAAAAAAAAAACAGTTTTTTTTTTCAACTATAATGAAACACTTTTTCTTTCCTCAAGCTGCTTTCCACTTATTTCAATTCCAATATTGAATGAAAATTTCCAATGAAATTTTGATTTGATCCTTGCATGGATACAATTTACCATGGAAACCAGGAGATAAAACAAACAAGTGGACTTCTGACTATAAACCTATGACCAGGGGTGATCCATTTGAAAAAAAAATGCGATTCGCTTTTGTTCGTTTTGGAAGTGACAAAATAGAGGACCGATGAAACCCTACAACTTTTATATTCAATGTTTTTTCCACCTCGTATAGTTGAAGCTGTAGGTATGGGTCAAAATATAAGAGACAAATAGGATGTTATTTGTAAATTTTGTTTTCAAATATATCATGTGAGTTTTCGAGTTTTCATACCTTCATTCATACCTATCGAAGAAGAATATTCCGATATATTTTGTTGTGTATAAAAATGTTCAATATAGTTTCTCCATAAACAGCATTTTTTATTCTGTGTCCATATTCATCATACGATGCATCAATGAAAAAGCATTCAATTTCATCGTGATATAAATTGATAACGAGCCCTGTCTGAATTCTCGAGTTGAGGGTCTCAATCCTGAACCTACATGCCCCTGATTTATTTTTGTAATGAGAAATCCGTTTTAGCTCACCAATTTTTGCCTGAAATTTTCTCTTTTGTCCAATCGACCGAGAGACATTTTCTAATTTGTGTATTTATAAGTTTCAATTTAGCTCGTGTAGACGTTTTTGTGTTACTGTTTTTGATATTCGAAAGGGTTCCATTTGTTTCGACAAGTTTTTTTTTATTTTCCATATAATATCAAATTATCCTCATAGACATTTTAAGATAATACAGTAATTTCAAAATATACTGATGAAAAGCCGGAGGCCTATTCTGAGAATTGTAACGGCCGACGGCCGCAGACCCGAGCCACAGATCCCGAGCGACCAGGCAAGACGCAAGACTGAATTTACTACGAATTTTACGCGACACTGAGTTGGAGTGAGATGCCAACAGCGCTTAGCGTTTTTTGTTCGACATTGGTCTCCGCCCCTTTCGCTCGGGATTTTTACTTCCCCCTTTACACCGCAAATATACTCTGACATGTTTGTAAAGGTTAACCCCTTCTTAAAAGAGAAGTGCTTGTCATCTCTCATCCACCATATGTATTTATTTGAAAGATATGTACATATTGAAGTATATGGTAATCAAAATTTAATAGGTACTAATATGAATATAAGTATATAGATAACATTTCATATATTAAAACAAAAAAAGCTAAAAACCAGGTTATTTGAAGGGGCATCTGTCTGTGCCCTGGTGATCCTTGGAGTCTGTTATAGCTGCTCATAAATCTTCCTTGAGTGATAAAATATGAACTATGTACCTATAACATCCTTCCATTTTTGTACTCCAAACTTCTTCCAGTTGTTGTTTTGTCAAGTTCCATAGGTGAAAATCGAAGTGAAGATAATGTGGGAACAGCTAAAAGCAAAAATAACGAGTAGAAACAGTATCTTATTATAATGAGAACTCACCAGTCGTTTTGGAAACCTAACCTTATATTTTTGGGAAATCATTTCTGTCCTATTTTGCTTTATCCGTTTCCTTCTGCAAGTTTTATAACCCTTCTATTTTTGTAACAACAATTCGAATAGTTTCAGTCATCTTGAATATGGAATTCCATTGTTGTTTACATTATACTCCATCCTACTTGTTTGATATTTACCTGTCACAGAGCCAGAGAGGATCAAAAATTAGAATTTTTTGAATAATATCGATGCCATGATAGTATAACAATACAACATCAGCACCCAAAGCAGTCAAAAATAGTAAAAATCATATAAAATATTGTACAAGTAAACGAAAACACTATGGTCTCTCAACAACCATCTCTCTCTATAAACCGTGACATTCTCCATCCTTTTCATGATGCCAACACGACTGTCAAACCTTCTTGTTTACACGCAAAGGTGGATATGGATATGGTGAAACGAGTCCTATTGATAAGGCACTAGAAACATTTGTAGACTTTTTTTGCCTACTTGATTATATCGAATTTCAAACGCTGGTAATACTTCCACGACTCCATATGTATGGCGCCACGTCTGCTGATTCCACATGATAAACATTAATTTTCACAATATCGCAGTCTTTGGTTTCAATCAATAACATGATTGAACAACCGAACAATATTCATATTTCAATCCAGAATCATAAGTATGAGTTATCTGTCACTGTCACTTGAACACAAATCATGCAATACGGATAAAATTATCGATAGTGATTAATGAAATATCACCAGGGATATGATCTTTGCTAAACCAGGTCTACATGTTTTGACAAAAAACAATTGAAGAGTCGTTTCACCATGTCTATATCCACCTTTTTTACACGATAAGAATATATCGTTCGGGCTCCGTCGGACCAAATCCCCGTGTTACGAGCGAGTTTCTCAGATTGTTTATGAATAAGACAAAAAACTATATCGGAAATCATGCCTGAAAATTGAAAAATGGAAAGTATCAAACTTGTAGCATATTTTGCCACCCTCACTTTTGTATAGGATAATCTTATCGCTAGGATGCAAATTTTCCAAGATGTAAGCAAAACACTGAAAGAATGGGGATTCTACGTGCCCGCACCCCGCTCACCACCTAGGAGTGGAGACTTTTAGTACAAAGACCCAGAGTCAAAAATTGTGTTTTTTTCATTTCCTCCTACCCTCCTTTTTGATAATTCATTGATTGGACTAATTAATAGTTCTTTGTTGAATTTGGTAGTTGTATTGCATGTGAGAAATTTTTGATAAGGGAATGTAGTGTAGATCTATTGTGTACACATTCGATATATGGGAGTAGTGTCAAGGCTTATATTGATATGATTGAAGTAATATATAAATATAAATTAAAATTACACCTTTTTCATGGATGAATCAACCATACAACAATTTTATTATACAAGATGCATTCTTCAAATGTAACGTATGCATATTAAAGCAAGATTCAACCGTACAATTATGGTCTCATATATTACATAAAAATCATTATGTAAATACAATTGTCAACAGTAATTTCAAGACATGCTATAGCTATTATTTGACAGCATGAATGAATGTTAAGTCACAAGAGTGAAACACTGCTTTTCACAATTGAGCGAAATATCTGCTTTGACAATAAATGGACATCAACTTGAACAGAGGTAGCAGATCTTAATTTTCCAACGTTTTCTAAGATAATATAAAAAACCTGAAAAACAGATTATGTAAAAACCGAACAGACCCAATGTGTTATTGAATCCATAAGTGGAGGGCGGTAAATCACAAAAATATTGGAAATGCCACTTCGACGTGACAATAATTTGTAGAAATACTGTACAATATTAACTGAAAAAAATTCTCTGCGCAGGTGGTCCAACTGGTCTCCCATCTAAGAAATACCTGCTCGACCCATCGGTGTCTTCCAACCCCTACGGTCCGCCGAGGAACCAAATCGTCCCCCAGCCGGTACCCACCTTTAACAACGCCCCCTTTTCCAACGCCTCCTTTTCCAACGCTCCCTTCTCCAATGCCCCCTTCTCCAACGCCCCAATGCCGAACATCCAACCCTCAAACAACTTCGTTTCCCATCCAGCGCCCGTTCCCGCCTTCAATAACAACCCTGTACCGTCCCCTGCGGGCGGTTTCGTCGGATCTGCTCCGCCACCCTTGCAACAAGGGGTGGAGGCGATTCAAGCTTTCGCTGCGAGCGCGCCCTCAGGGTGGAACGATCCTCCCCCGATCAGCAATCGAACTGTCAAGGTGCAAGTGAGTATTCGTTTATATTGATTGTTTTATTCTGTTTTCTTACATTCTCGTGATATTTGTATATATAGTAATACTCACCAGGTACTGTTCTTCCGTTTAACATATGAGCGACTGAATCGAACAGAAGGTTAAATCGTTAGACGAAACGATAATTGTATCTGAGTTGTATTCGATAATATCTTGATGATATTTATGTAGTAAAACTCATCAGGTACTTCTGTTATACAAACGAGCGAATGAATCGAAGAGAAGGTTGAATAGATAGAGAACAATCATTGTATCTGGGTTGTATTCGATTATATCGTGATGCTGTATATATAGTTATACTCACCAGGTAACTGTTCTTCCATTACACATACGATCGACTGAATCGAACAGAAGGTTGAATGGATAGACTAAACAATCATTGCATCTGGGTTGTATTCGATTATATCGTGAAGTTATATACAGGGCTATTCAAATTCGAGTCTATGCATGTGGATTTCGATAACGGTAAGAGATAGAGGGTTTGTT
This sequence comes from Chrysomela aeneicollis, assembly GCA_029955515.1. Lineage (NCBI taxonomy): Eukaryota > Metazoa > Arthropoda > Insecta > Coleoptera > Chrysomelidae > Chrysomela > Chrysomela aeneicollis. The sequence goes on along the minus strand of JARUHQ010000018.1, from coordinate 2,172,293 downwards.
AAATGGGGGCAAAGTAGCGTATTTCAGAGGTTAATTATATGGATGGAAAAAATCTGACCCAGCTCTTCAGTTCTGGAGTTATACAGGGAAAATTAAGAATTTCGAAATTCTTCTTTTGCCTATATCTTTTTCAAAATTTTGCCACTTTGCCATAGCAACTTTATGTAGCCTTTCCAAATATCTGAATTAAAATTATATACAGGGTATCGTATAGATTGGGCCACCCTCAACTATTAATTTTCAAATACGGACCTGTATTTTTTGCATTTTTTTGAATGCCAAGATTCATGTATTATCAGTGTAATTCAGATGAAAATACTACGTCAGTACGTAGTATTTTCATCTGAATTACAGAGTGTTTTGGAAATATTGAACTATTACCAGTAAAATTTCAACATTTTTTTTTAAATTTTTCCTGTATAACTTCAGAACTGAAGAAGCTAGGTCAGATTTTTTTCATCCATATAATTAACCTCTGAAATACGCTACTTTGCCCCCATTTAACCAACCCTCTATCTCTTACCGTTATCGAAATCCCCATGCATAGTCTCGAATTTGAATAGCCCTGTATAAATAGTTATACTCACCAGGTAACAGTAATTCCGTTACAGATACGAGCGACTGAATCGAATAGAAGGTTGAATGGATAGACTGAAAAATCATTGCATCTGGGTTGTATTCGATTATATCGTGATGTTGTATACAGGGTCACTCACGGTCGATGGTAGGTTAGACGTTTCTGGAGAAGTGGACGTAGTATTATTCTGAAAAATTGTTTTCATGGGTAATCAGATTTGTTCTATCGATCCAAAATATTTTCAGCGTTGCGGCGTAGCCGTTTCTATCGAAAAGTAGCAACAACTTTGTTATGTCAAATAGAACACCCTGAATTTTGTACATTTTCGAATCCTCCCCGAAAAGCTGATTTCGTCAATGCGTCATACTTGGGGTCTAGGGTGAATGATTAGAGAGATATAGGGTGTGATAAATCGAGATTTTTCAACTTTAGGAATTTTTTGTGCCGAAATTATCCATTATTGCTAAAAACGGCTCATATACCTTTCCATTCACTATTTATTGATATTTAATTGGAACAAATACAGGGTGGTTCAGATTTTTGAGTTTTGCACCATCCTGTATTTGTTTCTATCGTATGTCAGTAGATAGTTGATTAAAAGTTGAGATAGGGACATGTAAGCCGTTTTGAGCAATAATGGATAGTTTCAGCACAAAAAATTACTAAAGTTGAAAAATCTCGATTTTTCACACCCTATATCTCTGTAATTCCTCTCGCTATAATCCAAGTATGATAGAACGACGAAATCAGCTCTACAGGAAGAATTCGAGAATGTAACAACATTCAGGGTGTTCCATTTGAAATAACAAAGTTAGTGCTACTTTTCGATAGAAGCGGCAACGCCGCAACGCTGAAAATATTTTAGATCGATAGAACAAAACTGATTACCCAAGAAACAAAATTTTCAGAATAGTCCTACGTCCAGTTCTCCACAAACGTCTAACCTACCATCGACCGTGAGTGACCCTGTATATAGTGATACTCACCAGGTGACTGTATTTCCCTTACACAAACGAGCGACTGAATCGAACAGAAGATTGAATGGATAGACTGAACAATCATTGTCACATGGTAAAGAATTACGTAAATCATTCACGCTGAAACTGCAATATGAGAAATACTTGTATTGGCAGCTTTCCTCTGAATAAAATCCATCAGTAGCCTCAGCGTATGTTTGGGTGCTGAACTCCTAACGTGTGACCAATACTCCATAGATCGATTATGTGCTTTGTAGATCATGAGAAGCTGTTGAGGTGTGAAGTAGCTCTCAGGTAACAAACATGATCACCTCATGATGATAGGGTATTTCTGATGGTAATACCGTGCATGAATATTTGAGATTTTATAGAAACAATAATCGTGTCTGACATCATCATAGCAGACATTGTGTGGGCCACCTTCTTGGCTGGTTGCATTGAACTCTACGAGATCAGTATCCATCAGATCCCTATTTCAAAATTGTCTTTGCCTTGCACCTCCAGCTTCAATAGATGACACAGAGGCTCTTGATAAGTATCATCCGCAAAGCTGTGGCGAGAATAGTAGATCACATCAAACATATGTGTAGCAGAAACAATGTTGGTGTCAGAAAAGATCCTTGTGGAAGACCGGCAGTGATACGCCATCAACGACCACAAACATGGAGTGATTCATTCATTCAAAATACAGTTGTTCAGTAAACGACACTGTTACGACGGCAAACCATATGATGAATTTTTTCAAGAAGACGTAGATTGTTGCAACTAGGGGGAAGCTATACGGTAAAGCCCCCCTCATGAGTCGTGATCGGGGTAGGGGTGGACGAATTTATCGATATATCGATAATTATCGATAATAGAGAGAGAGAGAATACATGTTTATTGTTCATAAGAAAATTTCTTGTTGTCAATCATGGATAAAATTAACATACGTGAATTAACATAAGTCACATTGAACAATTGATATACTATTCACATGAATATGAATTTAAATGTTAATACTTTTACAATGAGATTATAAACAAATTAAACATCAAACTATATTAAGGTGTAGTAGGCCTTATCTAAATGAAGATTTTTTGTTTTGGTCCTAAAAACCTCGAGATTTCTCTCTTTAATATTACCTGGTATTTTATTATACATTTTCATGCCATTGTAAATAAGAGAATCTTTTATCAGGTTGGATGTAGGATATCGATAATTTTACAAAGAATAAATCATCGATTTATCGATATTATCGGTTTATTCTTATTATCGTGTTTCAATAATTTATTTTATTTCAAATATACCAATGGCTATCAGATTTCTACGCCTCTGTATATGCGACCAAGTACTCGATAGTGATAAAACCGAATCGTTTTTGCGCGAGGATAAAAATTTGACCAGAACGCCGAGATCGAGAGATTTTGTTTACAACGGGATTGTGAATGGATATTCGGCCAAGTGAATGACAATTTTGATTAATCACTTATTGCGGATTTGCATTCGAAAATGCCTGTTATGATATTGGTTAAATCTTGCGTTGTAGCTCAAGTTTGTTTTGGATTGCCAATATCGGGATACATTTGTTTGGATTAGTATCTAAAATTTTTTGTAATTGTGAAGAAACGTCGCTGGATGTGCTAGGCGCTTCGACAGACAGAGTTAAGCGTTTCGATATTAAATTCAATTTATTTCGTTGGAACTCCATCGATTTCAGATTTATTGTTATTTCGTTCATTTCTAGAAGATTCGTTATATGGGACGATTTCACACCTTTTTCTGAGCGTGGAAAGCTACCACAGGTTGAACTGTGACTATACCAGTTCTTTCGATTTGGGTTGAATAGCGGGGTTCCGAAATTCTGTTTTGAATCAATTTAATTGATGGTCGAAATCGAGATGTCATCCCATTCCCTGCTCTGAAGGACTGTGATATGTACCTCCTAAAGGAATTTTTTTATTAATTGGTTTATAACCAACAAAAGCAATACAACTTTGTTATCACCACCGACTAGTTTAGGACTTGAGAAGTTTAGATATTAGAATATATGGGTCCTATTTTTTTGTGCAAGGAAATTGGAAACATTTCATAAGTTGACCCATTTCCTTTACTCTTGCAAAAGTTCAACGTATAATATAATTATAAAACTCCATAATGTAATTTATTTTATAACGCACTATATGTTTATTTCAGGAAGTGCGTTTTGTTAGAGGGAACTTACCATTTTGTTTAAGTGATTTCATTTTTGCTAACCGGGAAATAAAAAAAATCACTTGGCGCCCATTGAATATTTGTAATCCTTTTTGTGGTCAGTTCATCCTTATTTTCTTTTCGGACCATGACCCTATTTACCTGAACAGGCACAATACCTGTCATACATAAAAAAAAACTCCAAAAAAACTAACGTTTCTTGCTTGTGGACTCAAGGGAACGTAATAATAGATAATCGATATTTCCAAATCGTTGTATCGCCCACCCCTGATTTTTTGAGTCCTGTATCGATAGTTTTTCCATTTTCTCGTACACAATACAACCAATACAAAAGCTTGTGAAGGATTATCAAAAAGCATGGATTTATCAATAATATTAGTAATGAAAACAAAACAACATTTATTCAATTATAAGAATAACAAGCATATGGTTATGAATATCGATATACAAAATGAATATGAACTTAAAACCAACTTATTAATAATAATAATAATGTTTATTTACCAAGAAGCACATAAATAAGATGAACTTTACAAAATATAATATATAGTAAACAAACGTGAAACCCATAGAACTCGAGGTTGTGCATGGGAATCTGGTAAGTATATTTATAATAGTCGAATTCCGATATTACTGAATTTACTGATGACAGTCAGCAATTTCGGAACAAATTCAGGTTGAGTAAGCTACCACCAGTATAATTCAGTAATTTCAGAAAGATCTACAGTACTGAACAATACTGGTTGGGAATTTCGGAACTCAACAAATATCGTGGAAATGGTATGTATTTGGTAGTTAAATATAAATATAATAATTCCTAATATACAAAATATAAGTACCTAAATTATTTCCTAACATTATAAACGCAATTATAGTATTATAAATATAAATAGTTTCAAAATTTGAACGTAAATTCTGCTGGCTATACTAAATGCTAAATTGTTAAATTATTTGCAAACATTATTAACTGAAATGTAATATTCTGAATATAAATAGTTTCAAATAATAATTACGATGATGATCACGTCAATAGGAAGAGTGTCGATCAATATCAGAACTATATATTACTTTAAATAAACAAATTAACTGAATGAATAATGCTAATCAACAAAGAATAGGAACGTCTCTGAGTACGTCGTTCGTCTTTGCTCTACCACCGTTTTCGAGTCACTCACCCGGCAGCCTCCTGTGGACCACTTGTATGTCTAGGGGTTGGTCCTCTGGTCTCCTCCCACAGTAAATATTTTTAAAACAATAAAATCAATCAAATGAGAGTCACAAAATTACAGCTTCAGATTCTAGGAACAAAAAGTGGGGTCCAAACTTGGGTCCAGGAATGCCCCCCTAAGGAGTTGAAGCTGGTCTGGTGGTCGAGTGCGTTGAATCGCTGGCTTATAGTCTAGAGGGCTCGGGTTCAAATCCCGCGGCGGCTATTGAAAATATTTATTTATTTCTATAGTATCGTTTAGCGGGAGGAGATAGATAGATAGATATATAGACTTTATTTTCCAACAGGAAAATCAGTGGAAATTCTTAAAATAACAAGAAACAAATAAAATTAAATCATATTATCCAAATAACACTAATTAATTTTGTGTTCTATCAATTATACAGGAAAAAATATGTTTAAGAGAGTTGTTATTTAAGTCACACAGATCACAAATCAGATTAAAATTCCAACACATCAAAGACACAGGTGATCTACGCATCACATTGGTTCGAGAAGCCTCACAATAGAATGATATTTCGTATCTGGAATTCAAACGGGGTATACGGTAGTTGATTTTTCGTAATAGCCAGGGACATATGATGATAGGTTTGTTCTAGCAACGATTGCAAACTATTCGAAATCGCTGCTAGAACAAACCTATTATTGTTCGTCAAATTATGCCGAAAAGAAATAGTAACAAAAACTCTACGTGTATTCAAGGAAATTATATCGAAATTATCAAGAAGCATAGAATAGTCAATTTCCCGTTCAGGATAATTCCCTGTTACTTTAAATAACAGGAATTTAAGGAATTTTCTCTGCACAGCTTCAAGTTGATGCGTGTGGCAATCATAAATGGGGTACCATATCAATGCCCCATATTCAAGTGTAGACCTCACATATGCGTAAAAGAGTGTTTGAATTGCACCAATGGTATTGAAATCCCTAGTGCTTCGCATTATGAAACCCAACATTCTATTAGCTGCAGAGACAATTTGATTTATGTGTGGTATAAAAGTGAACTTATGATCCAAAGTAATTCCAAGATCTCTCATCTCATTGATCCTGTCAATAACATAATCATTTATTTCATAGGGAAACTCAATAATTTTCTGTTTTTTGGTGAAAGATAAAACGTTACATTTTGATATAATTAGTTTTAGATTGTTTTTTGAGCACCAATCAAATACTAAATTGATTGAGGTCTGTGAGTTTTGACAATCTTCACAGTCACTAATGACTTTGGAGATAGGTGACCAACCGAACATTCTTGGTACCTAGATTTCAATTCTTCGGACTCTCAACGATAACCAGCCGAGTAGTGCTTCGGATGACACTTAAAGCTAAGGTCCCCGTCTTCCTTACTCATACAAGTCTCAATGAGACTTCGAGGGTTGCGTTGCAACTAAGTTGCCGGTTAAAAACACTTTTCAAACAGTTTCAAAGGTGTGCTCGAGATGAAGGTTCTTTGCAAATATTCTAGAAACCCTTTGAAATTAAATTAACCAAATTGTGTCCATATACTTTACTTTTTATACCGAATTCAAAAATTTTGGGAATATTTTGTGATTTTGTTCGGTGGCATGGAAAACGGAAGGTAACATTTCCCCCTAACTTTTTTGTTGATGCATTTTTTGGCAGATTGATCAGAAGTTTATTTTCGGTAGCATTATCCGTTTTCGAGATGAATCGATTTCAAAATTATGCCGCCTAACTCTTAAATTCATGACAAGTTTGATTTATGTTTTTTTCATTGAATCCCGAATATAAAATCAAAACATCGGAGGTAGATGTTGAAAAAGGGGAGGTATTTCCTAATCAAACTACCGAAAAAAAAATTGATAAAAAAGTACCCCGTTCCCACGCCCCTTAACAAAATTCCGAAATATTGTTAAGATTTTATGTAATTTCTGGTCACCTTGTATAATTCAAAGTTCTTCGAGGTATTTGCCAGGAAAGTAGTTGTTTTCTGCTCTTTTTTGTTCGATATGTTCGATTGGATAATAATATTTTTCAATGTTGTTCTATGTGTTCTCCATACTATCATCTAATTATCAATCCCGTTCCAGCAAACACCAGCAGCCCCCCTCGCCGATCCCATCACGCACCCCCTGTACGGTTCGGCCCCCGCGCAGGCCAACGGCTACCCCGACGCGTCGAACCCCGCGCCGCCTCCCACCATCCCCTACAACCCGTACGGCGTCGCGCGGCAGGACGCCCAGGCGGCGCAGGCGCCGTTCGCTCCCCCGACGCAGGCGCGGTTCGCGGTCGGCGCGGACCCGGCCACCAACTTCAACCAGAACGCGGTGGGGGGATTCGCCGCCCCTGCGCAGACGCAACAGGTGAGGGTTGTTCATTGAGATGTAGGGACGGTTGGGAGTGAAATAAGCGTGAAAACAGCTGAGATATATTTTCCTTTTATTGACGATAGTTGAAAGAAGTCAAAAAATTATACAAAAACGTGACTGATTTGAAAAATGGAAATGAATACATGTGGGGAAGAAAACTACATGAAAATGACTATACAAGTCGAGTGATTTTCATCATAACGCAGAAGTACTTACTGTATAATATAATATAATATATACTATCGCGTCAATATGGAGTTGTTTTCTAAAATACGAACTGTATCTAATGAAAGGTACCAAAGATAGAGAGAACAGGAGTTGTTTCTGGTATCTGAATTAATTATTATGTTTACATAGTTGCACTATCGCGTTAATGTAGTTTTCAAATAGGAGCCCACTTAAAAATATTGAACAATCATTTTATCTTGAAAGTATTCGATTCTTTCATGAAACCGTATCTGCGTTAATGTGAACTGTTTTCCAAAATATGAACTGTATCTAACAAGAGAGGTAGCAAACATATAAAGAACATTATTTGTAATTTTATTCGATTATTCGTCTGTTAAGTGCATTATAGAAGGGACGTACCGCTAATAGGTTTAACCGAGTACAATGTATTGTTAATATAGGGTCTATATGCGAGTATGCAAATGCAAATGCTTATATGTATAATTCAGTTTATAATAATGATAATGATCTTCATTTATCGTCGCTTTCAATATAAATTTTCTCGGAAGCAGATGTATAATACTTGGTCAGAAACGCGCATTGAAGAATGATGCAGTATGAGCCGGTGCCTCTTCTCCAGTGCCTTCTCGTCTTTCTTTGAAAGGCTAAAACCACTCAAAACCTGTGCACGTTATTGATTTTTATTTCATTTTTTTATTCTTGGATTGGGTTTCTCTTATTCAAGCACAAACAGTACAGATCAGATGTTGATTGACAAATATTGTTTCTAGGTTGATTTGAATTCATCTAAGCAGTTCTTTTGAATGAACGATATCGTCTGACAAATGTAATGTCATTGATGCTTCAAAAGGCGGCATGATTGGTTGAGAAGACAATTATTTCATATAAAAATTCCATGAGCGCAAGTCGCCTCGTTTGAGTAGTCATCACTTCCATTAAACAATTAAATAAAAACTCACATACATGACGGTGAATCGAAGAAATATTTCAACGGCCACTACACTATTACAATCGTTTCAAGAAATGAGTTCACCGTGATTCAAGCTCAATTGATTCGTAACGATTTATGAAATTATCCTCATATTCGAATGGATTGAAATTATTCTATTATTTCTGCCATGTAATATAGGAAGTACAAGGAAATGGCAGAGGATCTACTCCACAGCCCATACAGAAGGCGCCAATACCAGAAGAGCACGTCCACATGAAGACCGTGCTAGATGAGTTGAGATTCCAATGCAGTTGTGCTGCTAACAATCCGGTAAGCATAAGTACATCTTCCAGTTCATTCTAAATATGTTGTGTTAATATTATTTCTCTAAGTTTTTCATTCGAATTCGAATTCTAACTAATCTGTAATACCGTCAACACTGATGAGAGGCTTAGGCTAAGGGCAAAGTTTTTCCTATGAGTCAAGACCAGAGAGTTGCTATAGAGGGTAACTAGCACTAAAAATGAGGGATAGCTGAGAATATTGAACACTATCCTATTTGTCACAAAAACTTCTCCGAAAATAAAAGTTTATTTCTAATTCATCAATGTTAAAAATCAAAAACAGAAAAAGAACAAAATATATTACACTTTTTTTTTGTAATTTGGTTTCAAATACAATGAATATATGATGTTCATCAAGGAAGTCTCGATGAGTTTTTGCATCATAAAAATATACAGACCAACAAGTTGATGATTCTTTCGGTCGAATAAGTAATAGTAGTAAATAACGGTAAATTTGAACTCAATATCTATCGGTATATAAACAGATTTTATACATACTTCGTTTTCTCAACAAATATTGCATTGCATCTCACATCTCGTATCTATTGGAATAAAATAACTTGTTTTTACATTTTATGTCTGAAGATAACAAATGATTGATTTGCAGCAAACCAAAAGGAAACTGGAGGACGTTGGCCGAAAACTGGAATCGTTATACGACTCATTGAGGGAACACAGGGTGAGTAAAACCACAGTAACAAAAGAACATACTTTCTCCACGAATATTGTATTTTACGTTAATTCCGTATGGGTTATTTATTAATGAATGAAAGGGATTATTTCACACTGTGATTATCAACACTTATAGCAAAATGAGAATTTTCATTATCCACGGAATAAGACCAATGACGAAGCTGCAATACAAAAAAAAATTTCTAAAGTGGGCTCTGCTTCTTCTACTCGCGTTTCTCGAGGATAAAAATTTCGCAGCGAGCCGTTGAACAATTTACAATTTTGAGCTATTCGTGGATACCAAAGTGAAAGATAACAAACATTTATGGGTACAACCATACAACGTTGAGCTTCAGAAAACCATCTTATAGGATGATCTTTATCAACTCGCCTTCCGAATTTTTTATTAATTGGTTCTTTTGATTGTTTAGTAGATTTGGGAAACATCTCACTTGAGTTGTTGACTGATCTATTGTTAGGTAATTGGATTTTTTCGTTGATATGGTTTTTAAATTTTTCACCTTATATGTTTTGGATTCCTATTGTTAAGCCGACCGACTTTGAGTTTTTATTTAATTTGATTTAAATTTGGGAAACTTTGAGTATGGATGATTTCTACAACAATATTGTGCCGTCTATTAGGTGCTCATTGAAACAATGGTTTGTCTACCGTACCAGATATTAGTCATCCGAACAAGATGCGCACGTCCCTGTTCAAAATTGGAATTACTTTTTATGAGGTTTTGGTAGCAGAGATTAGATGGCGCTGCAATCTTTGCTTCCTTGTTCTGTGGCTGAGATGAGACTTTTGTGGTTATGTTGCTGATCACAGATCAAGCTATCTCTGCCTGCTGGAAATAAAATATTTGTTTGCTTTCCGTGTCAAATCTGTCATTATGTCAATCTGAACTGACATCAGTTCTCGTTATTTTGTGGTGATCTGACTGATCTGTGATCTGTTAGCAGCATAATAGGCGTTCTTCTTCACCATAATTATTTGTATTTCTATTTTTATTCTAAAAATCTGAACGTGGATTTTTTGAAAAATGTATGTTTATTTTCAATTTCAATGCTATTTCTTATAGTTTTATTGACCTTCATTATGCAAAATCTAAAAACTATTGAATTTTATCATTATAGGTAGGTAGGTTACATATTTCATAAAAATCTTCAGGTAATGATTTTGATCAAGTGATGGTTATTCTTCATTAGCACTAGCTTCCCGAAGCCCTGGGTTAATTAGCCAAATATCAGTTGGTTGAATATCAATCAATAGTCTATACTTTATTGAAAATAAGTCAGATTAAGATTTTTTCAGAACAGATATGTACTCACTTTTCACTTCAGTATTTTGGGTGTATTTGCTACATTACAATTTGTCACTTTTCACTTAAGTATTTTGGGTGTATTTGCTTGCAAATCGATAATAGCACAAAAGTCAAATACTGTCCAATTCTAAATTCTCATCATCATAATCTTCAAATACTGGTCATGTGACTATCTTTCCAAAGTGCCTATTAGATGTGCATATCTTGACTAATCTCTGACCGTACTATATTAAAATAAAATGAACTCAATATATCAGGGTGACCACCTAATATTCATTTGGTAGAACATTTTCACCAGAATTGTATTTGCTGGCCCGAAATTCCAATGTGCAGCTTGCTTCTATTCGAAAATTTATAATTTATATGATGTTATTAGACTTCTTGTTATGGTAGCGGAAACAGTTTTCTATTCACTTGACATCGCATTTTCCCAACTACAAAAAAGTTTCTTCACGATATCTGTTTCGTTTTCGGTATACGATTTCTATGAGAAAAATTAAATAACGTTATTGAAAATTACATTCGATATATATTTTTATTTATTTTGTTATGTTGGTTTCATAATTTAGCAAATGTTTAACTGTTGCCCCTTTTACAATGTTTTAGCTGTCTCCCAATACTTTGACGTCGCTTCACCAAATGATCCAGTTGGTACAAAACAGCGATTACATGGGGGGACTTAATTTGCACACCCAACTAGTGTCTGGTCCTGATTTCGCTCAAATCGCCACTTTCATGCCGGGACTAAAAGTGTTGTTACAGTGTGCTTTACAGTTACAGGTCTATCTAAGATGAAACTTCCATTTATGACTTTTTCAATGAAATTCATAAGTTTTTAAAATGGTGCTTCACCTAAGAAAATTGCTGAAGATGAAAATGTATTTCTATTTTTATTTTAGTTTATATGCGCATAGATAATAGCTGTACTAAAATGTTTATAAATTGCATCTTGTACTTTTTATTTTCACTGCCCTCCTAATTCACGCTATTAGTTTGTGTAATACATTTGAGAGATGATTGTCAGCTGCACTAGCAGTGGATCTGGCTATTTCATAACATTTAGTTGTTGACAACAATGAAAATCACCGATTGTTTGTAGGCGGAGACATCGTTTGTTCATGTTTCCTACGACCACGTATGAAAACGTCAATAATCACACTATTTTGTTATTCAGAAAGTAGCTCATATCACCATGGTATTGTTTATTCGAAAGAAAAAAAGCACTAGTGTTGATATGAAAAATTTCACAACGGTCGCATGAATTGATAGAAATAATTAGGTATATTGTGAAGGTACTCACTGTCGATATATGCGTTTCTCACATCACATTAATGTTATTCATCGGAATTTCTGGCTCCTTTCAGATTATACGAATACCTAATTCGTAACTGATTTCAATTAGACATAACCTCTGAATTCAGTAATTAAAATTAGGGACACATCATGACTGAAACTATTTCTATACATGGCTGAAGATGTTGATGGCATTCACAACTTGCTACCAAAGATTACGGCTACAGTTTTATGCGCGGCTTGCATCAGTTGCACGTTGCATCATGTCACAGTCGAATATCTACGCTTGTAAGCATAATAAGGAATTGTCGGAGAAGTATTAAACTATCTTGAATATGGAAATAAACAGTACTGGATATCCAATCAAAACCACGTGAAATTATAGACCGCTCAAGGTACATTTTTGACAAGATTTCCCGCGAAATGAAAGTATTCGGAGTCGTAGGAAAAATAGTGTACAAAACTCGTGGGAAAGTGTATTTCCTTCACTCGTTACGTTTCCGCATTCACCTCTACGCGGCTCGTGCTAAACTACCACTCGTGTGAAATATGTCACTTTCCACACTTGTTGTGTACCTGATATACTATTTCATCACATACTTGAACGCGCAGAATGTTTATGACACTGACTGTCGATTTCACTCTCATTATAAATACAGCTGGCTATTTCCTTTATCATCTGAAATATATGGAAATTAATCTGGAGTCGATGCTTGGCTGAAGAGAATCGTCAGAAAAGTCCGATGCATTCAGCTCGACTCACTCAAATATCACTCCACTTTGAACCCACCCAACATCTTAGGTAGGTGACATCTGACTAATTGATAACTAATAGTCGTAGAAGTTCAGAAATGAATACTCTCACGTCAATACCAACTTAATGGTCCTTCTTTTTGAAAGAAACCTAACTTTTTGGACTGTAAATGTCTATAACTTTTAAGTTTGACTTGACGGAACAAGATATTGTTCAAGAAAGAAAGGTTTGTTGAATAGGATGGAAAACAATCCATACCATTCTGGTTCTAATTTTTCTCCGAAATTTAAAATGGAAAGGTATATTTTTTCCCCAAACTTCTACGACTGTTAGTAGTGAGATACAGTACTTCGTTACCCTTATTGAATCACCCGGTACAATTTTATTACGTTATCTATATTCCTCTGACACCTGCATTATTTATCTGGGTGCCTCAATAGTTTTATTTGTTTTTTATTGTTTATATTTTCATATCAGGACTTTAGGATTTACGGAACGTTCACAATTGTGATATTTCATTGGAATTGAACACAAGCTCACAATAATAGTGAAAATAAAAATTTGTTCTGAAATAATTGTTACAGAATCGTGTGTTAAATCAATTATTTCTTTTATGGAATATCAAAACAGTTCCTCGATTTATGCATGCATATAAATGAACATTGCACTTCATACATCGCATTCTCGGACGGCTACTGTAGTCAACTGATTCTTTGAATAGCAATGCTCAAAAGTCAAAACCGTCAAAGCTTGAACTTCTTATTAGCAAAATAACAGCAAGGATGCTTTTAGCATTTGATTTCAAGTAGGCCCGATTGTGAATTCAAGTAGGTACCTCTTTGATTTACTCATTGCATGGTCTTGCCGATGATCCTAGATGTTACTAATGGGAGATACAAAAAATTAAGATCGCTTTCTCGATTTCTGTTTTCGAGACAATTTCACTGACGAGAAAAAAAAAGTTGCTATTTTTCGAGTTATGAACACGATTTTGAACTTTTATAGACACATATGAATGTCATGATTGTTTGTATATAGGTAGTCATGAGATGATAACTTTTACATTCTCCAGGCATTTTTTTCTGTATAATCCAGTGGCGTTGAGGAAATTTGGAAAGAGCTAGGGTGCAAATTCGAGTTTTGGCCTAAAGTTCTTTTTATTCAAATGGGAATCACAGTTGGCTACATATTGTTTGGTTGGAAGGTCATTTTTGTTCCTTACTGACCATGTATGTCGTTTTATATATTGGTTTCAAGTAGGTATAGGTGCAGCTATCATTATTGACGTTTCATCCGTTTGTTTCCGTCTTGATATCAATTTAACTCATTCAATCATGAAAGTTAGGATGTCGGACTAAAATTTCGGAAAATAATATGTTATATATCAGAAAGAGCTTCATTAAAAGTAAAAACAATTTTGATAAGAATCTTTTTGATTGTGGAATTTTTAATTAGCCAAGACCAAAAAAATCATTTATTTATATATTGATTTATAATTACAACTTCAAAAATAAGAATTACAAATTCAAGTAAATATATTCAAACAGATGTCGCCGTTAATGTTCGATACGTAAAATACACCTCTTTATAACAATCTGAACTGCATTTCTCGATGCAATATCACAATTGTTAGTACTGAAGGTGGTCTGTGAATAAGATTTCTAAAATATCATATAGTATTTCCGACATATGATACAAGGTTAGAAAGGGAATAAACTTGACTCTAAAGGTGAGTTCACAATGCAGCGTTTTTGCTTCTGGCGTCGCGCGTCATGCACTCTGATTGGTGAAGCGGAATTTAGATAATATTGAAGCGAAAAAGTTCAATATTTTCAACTTTCTTGCGTCGCTGATCGCTGCTGGCATTGGTTGGGTTATTTATTCAACTGAAATGGAGGAACAAGAGCATGAGGATATCTTTTGAGAGTGAGTGAAATGATTGCTGTTATCCTGAATCATATTAATGAGGTTTTTAAACAGTATTATTGTGAATTAGGCAGCATATAACCCAGCATGAACGTATTTTACCCTGTCTTCTACGTTTTCCTAGGAAATAATAAACTAATAATTTGCTTCGCTTTTGTTTTATTATGGCCTCCATCATTTCATTTATTCAAATGCACTCAATTCTTTCATTGAGAACAATCAGAATGAACAAAAAGCAGCACAGCAATTTTGAATTCCGCTTCACCAGTCATATTCACCAAACTAACCTTTTAAAGAGTCGAGCCGCTGTGCGTCGCACGATTAGTTCTAAAAATATATCCGTCACTTTGGCTTCGGCATAAGTTTATGACGCGAGAATGTCGGTGACACTCAAGGTTAGTAGAATCTATATAGTAGAATCTATATCAATACGGCTTAAGAAAGTTACACATAACTATGCCGCCTTATATCCCAAAATAGAGTCCTATGAAGAAACAGTACAGCCTCAGTTGCCGCACTTGTCGCATATGTGCTTCACAATATGGTCGACAGACTCCCTGAGCACCCCCTCCCGCATCTTCCTGTCGTTGGTGATGAGGCTGAGGGCCAACACCGTCTATCTATTGGCCTTATTCTATGTGGTGACGCGAACCCACATTGCTAAGTCTCCATACTAACGTCACAACTCGACTGCAAACTGCAAGACCTGCAACTGACCAATCCCACGGAAAACAGTTTGGTGAATGAAAAGTCAAATTACGGCTTTTGACAGCTGCCACTTATTCTTGAGTTGTAGGTATATGTCCCGTGATATACTTTTTAAATGGCGGACAGCGGGCTTCCGGAATATTTCTTAAAAGAAATTCAGTGGAAACTATGAGACCTATTCTTGTAATTATGGAAATATAAATTGTAAGATACTTCATACATCATCCATTTATCTTCATTCAACTTCATTTCTTTCTCGGATATGAAGTACTAGCTATAATTTAGAATTCATGATAAATGGAATAAAAAATCCAAAGGTCTTGAAATTCCCGCAATAAAATGAAAGCTGATTACCATTCAGAAAATATATCACAGAACATAAAACACAAAAATAAGTGACAGCTGTCAAATGCCGCTATATAGCTTCCCACCAAACTATTTTTGTTGGATATTGGTCGATTTATCATCAATATAATTGCCGCCTTTTAACTGACGTCATGCCTGTTATTGGTCAAATCGCAGTGCAGTTTGCAAAACGAGACTTTTACGACCATAAATTCTGTATTTACTAAGCATCGCTCAATACGGCTTAAGAAGGTTACACATAAAAATTAAACCAAATATATTTCCCATTCATATATCGTGTATAATTTAAAATAAAGTTGAATATCGAACAATGCCGCCTTATATCCCAATAGAGTCCTATGAAGAAACAGTACAGCATAATCAGTTGCCGCACTTCTCGCCGATGTGCTTCACAATATGCTCGACAAACTCCCTCAGCACACCTTCTCGCATCTTTCGCACGTCGATGACCTCCTCGTGGTTGGGATTCTCCCTACACTCGTAGTCGTCGATGCACTCGTTGGTGATGAGGCTGAAGGCCAACACTCTCTATGTATTGGCCTTATTTTATGTGATGACGCGAATCCATAATGCTAAGTCTCCATACTAACGTCACGACTCGAGTGCGAACTGCAAGACTGCAAATGCAATTGACCAATCCCACGGAAAAAGTTTGGTGAATGAAAAGTTAAATTAAGGCTTTTGACAGCTGCCACTTATTCTTGAGTTTTATGTCCCGTGATATACTTTTTAAATGGCAGACAGCGGACTTCCGGAATATTCCTTGAAAGAAATTCAGTGGAAACTATGAGACTTATTTTTGTAATTATGGAAATAGAAATGATGTTAAAATTGTAGGATACTTCATACATCATCCGTTTATGTTCATTCAACCTCATTTCTTTCTCGGATATGAAGTACTAGCTATAATTTAGAATTCATGAAAAATGGAACAAAAAAATCTAAAGGTCTGAAATTTCCGCAATAAAATGAAAGCTGATTACCATTCAGAAAGCATATCACAGAACATAAAATACAAGAATAAGTGACAGTTGTCAAATGCCGCCATTCAGCTTCCCACCAAACTATTTTTGTTGGATTGGTCAATTATTTACCATCAATATAATTTCCGCCTTTCAAAATGACGTCGTGCCTGTGATTGGTCAAATTGTAGTGCAGACGTGCAGTTCACAGACGAGACTTACCATAAGTTTTGTCTTTACTAAGAATCGCTCAATACGGCTTAAGAAGGTTACACAGAAAAATTAAACCAAATATATTTCTCATTCATATATCGTGTATAATTTAAAATAAAGTTAAATATCGAACAATGCCGCCTTATATCCCAATAGAGTCCTATGAAGAAACAGTACAGCATAATCAGTTGCCGCACTTCTCGCCGATGTGCTTCACGATGTGCTCGACAAACTCCCTCAGCACACCTTCCCGCATCTTCCCCACGTCGATGACCTCCTCGTGGTTGGGATTCTCCCTACACTCGTAATCGTCGATGCACTCGTTGGTGATGAGGCTGAAGGCCAACACCGTCATGTCGCAATGCCTTGCGGTGATGACCTCGTGCACCGTCGACATACCCACCGTGTCGGCGCCCAGCATCTTGAGCATGCGCAGCTCGGCGACCGTCTCGAAGTTGGGCCCGCCCAGGCACGTGTAGACGCCCTCGTGGATGGGCAGGCTGACGCCTTGGGCGATCTTCTTCGCCTCGACGATGAGGTCGCGGTCGTAGGCTTGGTTCATCGGCGGGAACCTGGGGCCGAGCCTGCGGAGAGGATTTTGGGTTTCATTACTGCAGCCAACTCTCGAAAGTCGCTTATTTTCAATTTTGTATTTTAGTAAATGTATGAAACTCAATCAGACTAAGGATGGAATCAGCAGAGACAATAATTAAGAATGATGAATGTCGGAAAATCCCATCGAGGTTATATAAACTTTTATCTGTCTATTTAACACCTTAGAAGATGGTCCCCTTTCATCTTTTCAACTATAACAATCAATAAATATGAACTCAACGCATGCGCATATGGCACCTCATTTGAAGACAGAACTACTCTGGATTTCAGGCACGGAATAATAAAAAAACCTAATTCTGAAATTATATTAATTTTAAAATGCCTTCTCAGTTGATGATGTTGTGAATTCCTGATTGTTGATTCGTATTTTTTGTTTTGAGTTTATAAATCCACCATTGGCTCTTGAAGTTGACGTTTCTCTTACTGACACAATAACATTATTGATATGCCAACACCTTCAGTGTCTAGGAGATAAAATTGATTTCCAACTCCTAGGAACTGAAAATGATACATATAACTAGCTCATTGAGAACTTAGTATTCACTATGTTCAACTCTTTATTTCTTTTATAGACCTGTACTTTTCTTACTCTCGCCTAGTGAACCTGAATACGATGATATATACCTAAATTGAAGTTTCAAATTTTTGAAAAAACAATGAGTTGACCATCGAAAAAATATGCCTTTTTTCTTTTCGTATCAATTGAAATAATGCCAATGAGAATAAAAATAAAAACATTGTTATTTAAAAATATCTCTCAAACTGAAAAACTGTTTTCCTTGCGGCATATTTTTGCGCACATAGATACACAATTTTTTCCTAATTTAACCGATCCAGTATTTCTTCATTTATTACCAAGTTACCCGCGAATTTGACACACCCTGTACCTACATATAATATTCAATCAATATTACATTGATATTAAAACTACAATTCAAACATCTTTTGAAAACTTTCAATAATCCTTATTTGTCAACAGCTACAGATACTATCGATGTTAGTATTTTTCTTCTTTTTCTTGTCATATATTGACCTCTTTCCTGCCAGAAAATTAGCCAAAGTTGGGTTAGGTTAGGTTGTAGGAAAAATTGCATGTTTCATTCGATTCAAAAATGACTTCTTCGCAAAATTTGTGCCACTTTGATCCTAACAAAACATTGTGATATCATTAAGCTTATCTCTCTTACCTCTTCCAAATTGAAGACCCACTTCTAATCGTTCGATTGTCATGAAATTTGGCGAGTCTTCTTTCATATTTTGTAACTATACGAGGTGGAGATAAACATCGATAAGAAAGTTTCAGGGTTTCAAGTATGTTTTGGTTTATTATTTGGAAACATTATTTTTGAAAACGAAATACCCTTTATACTTTCAGCTATAGTGAAATACTTTTTTCTTTTGTTTCCAAAAATATACATAGTTTGTTAATGTTCTGTCAGTAGATAGGCTATACAGGTTCCAGCGCAAAATCCCATGCATTTTCTTACGGAGGTTCATTTGGGCCAAAACTGAACATTGTTTGAGTGGTGAGGCGGAAGCGGGAACTTATTGGTTAAGGAGGGTTAGGTTGAATTGTTGGTTTTCAGTTGGTTTTTTAGTTGTTTTTCAGTTGGTGTAAGTTGGATTTCAAAACCAACTAGGGTTGGTCTGTTCGTTTTCAGTTGGTTTTTTGATGGTTTAAGTTGGTTTTCAGTTGGTTTTCAAAACCAACTAGGGTCGGTTTGTTGGCTTTCAGTTTGTATTCAAATCCAATTAAGAACCAACTAAAAACCAACCCTAACCCTTTATAATCAATAAGTTTGATGTCAAGCGTACGCTTTCACCCATCCAAACAATGTAGTTTTGACCCATAATAAACCTCCATAAGAAGATACATGGGATTTTGCGCTGGAACCTGTATTGCCTATCTACTTGTGTCAAGCCGTTTCACACTTATACAGTATTGAATCTCAAAAGACAAAATAGACAAAACAACCAGTGTATAAAACGGACAAGTGACGTTCTGACACTCAAAATCAGAGGAAGAAAATACGATATATCAACGGAAAATGGCTTGAGGGAACATCAGCAGACCATGTATGAAGTATACTATATAGGAGAAAACGGTATTTTACGAGATGAAAATATAGGGAATGTTTCATTTTTGACAGTGGTGTGCTCCACTTTCTTCCTCCGATAATTTATTCAAAGAAGGCCAAAGTATAGCTCTGTGAAGAAATCGTGAGCCGTGGATATAAATCTTAGCTCTGTCCTGAAGGGACAGGAAACACATACTTTAGTTGTATCCCGTCTATAGACTCGAACTGAAATACAAAAAAATATTCAACTGAGTTTAGTATAAGATATAAGGTTTTGTATGAAATCTCCAAATTTCACCTGATTCCCAAATAGTAATTTCCATAACTGAAAGAAAGGTATCCTGCCTGATTGCTAGAACCATCACACCACCCATACCCCCAATATCAATTTCCCCTACCAACCTCTCATCATTAGGCCCCTGCAGGGGATTGTTGCCCGCGAAGCCCATCAGGTTGATGTGGTCCTTGACGAGCATCACGTCCCCCACGCGGTAGTTGGAGTTGAGGCCGCCGGCGGCGTTGGTGGCGATCAGATGGGAGGCGCCCAGCAGCTTCATGACGCGCACCGGCATGGAGCACTTCCACAAAGGGTAGCCCTCGTAGTAGTGGAAGCGGCCCTTCATGCACACCACCGGCACGCCCGACAGATGGCCGAAGACTAGGGCGCCCGCGTGGCCCTTCACGGTGCTCGCGGGGAAGTGGGGAATGCGCTCATAAGGCACCTCAATTTTGCCTTGCAGGGCGTCCGCGAGGGATCCTGGAAGGGAGGAAGTTGTTTTTCAGTTCGTCGTTTACTGATGATAATGATAATAAACGCTTTTATTGATGGATATGGGTGAAAAAAATTACAAATTTCATTATATTGATACAGGAAAAAATATCTTTCAAATGGCATAGTTATAGCTCTTGATCTTTTCTGAGAGGGAGAGAGGAAGTCCTTTCTTCCACCCAACTTGGACGCAATAAGTTACAAAGAGGAACTCATATATGCGTAAATACACAACGTCCGTCATAAAGTTTGCTACATGTGGGACGAAATTTGATGTTGAAGTTTCTAAAAGTTGTCGGTGGTAGTAGTGTATATTGGCCGGTTCTAGATCCCCCCGATTACGAGTAGTTACTTGCTTCATTTTGGCGTTCAGATGCACGAAGTTACATAGAAGATCTCATATATGCTTAAATGCACAGCATCCGTCAGAAAGTTTGCTACATTTGGACGAAATTGAATAATGAAGTTTTTCAAAAATACTAATGACAGATCGTTTCTGTATGTCTGACAACTGGAAATCCGTTGCGACTCATATCACGTTAACTCATATTTGGCGGGAATTCGAAAAAAGTTTGTCGGTGGTAGTAGTGTATATTGGCCGATACTAGATCCTCCCAATTACAAGTACTTGCTTTTCAATTGCATAATAGTTGCAATTGCTCATCGCGCGATAATTGTAATTGCTCATTTGACAAAAATTTTGAGGATAGGTTTTTTCAATTGTTATCGCATTGTGAGTAATTACTTCTCTAAATGATTTCAAATCCACCGTTTTGAGAGGGTGTGAAAAATGTAGGTTTTTAAACTAAAGTAATTTTTTATATAGAAACCATTAATTGTTAATCATAACGGCTAACATGCCAACTTCACTTTTTATTTGCTATCAATTGATTAATTGCAAGTTAGAAGAACGGTAAACTTGACAACAATGCGGAACTCGCCACTGAATCCGGCATAATTTCATAGGTACATAATGGTACAAAATTTCATGAAAACCGGATAAGCGGTATCTCAGATATTTAACCGTTTCGTTACTATTTGTTACACGCTGAATATTTTCGAATTATTGGGAAAAATTGTTTTCATTTTTTCAAACAACAATCAAAATATATAGGTCGAAGTTATTAATTATTATAGGCAGTTTTTGGGGAACTTTTTACAAAAATTCCAGCAGCATTCTTCATGTTAGAGTCACAACACTTTGCATATTAAACTATAATATATTTCCGAGAAAAAATCAAAATAAAAATTTTTGGAGTCTACAATATCCTAAATAATATACTTTCTCCAGGAAAATCACATGAATTCCTTGGAAATCAACTATTATATATATTTGGGAAGAGGAAGAGGATATGCAGCTACCAAGAGAGGTTGCGTGATGATTTTTCGAATAACTCGTCCCTAGGTATTCAAAGAAATTGTTGGTATGTGATGAAACATACAACATATAGACTCATAGAAGATCACGTTTGTTGATCATTGTTGTTTGCTCTCGACCCGACATATGATACATGGTTCAATGATTATTTGCATGGTTAGAAAGGGAAAGACAAATCCGTTTCAACCAAACATAACCAACTATGATTCCCATTTGAAAAACTACAACTTTAGGCCACAACTCGAAATTACACTTTTTTTTTCATTTTCTCGACGCTACTGGATTACCTATATAAAAAAAGTGCCTCAAGAATGTGAAAATTATTATCTCGTAACTTCACAAACCATTATGATATTCACATGTATCTAGAAGCATTTTCTGTTCACGCGCCAGTGAATCTGTCTTGAAATTGATATAAAAATGATTTCAATAATTCGAAAATGACTGAGGTCAAGTAGAAATTACAACAGGTAGAATTATTTTGTGTCAATTATGGATTTCTCTATATAAATTTTCAACTACTTTCTTTCAATAAATCAAGAAATTCTCTGAAACAAAGTTTCACTAAAAACAATTGGAAATTTTATTTATTTATTTATTATAGAAGACTAATGAAAATTTCACGAATATACATGTCATCTATAAACCGAAGCTATATGGTTTTCTTAATGTCGTGGCAACGTCGAAAAAGTGACGCAATTGCTGTCAGCCAATGAGAGATCAGCAGTCAGTTGTCAATATATCAAGGTTATTGTGGTAAATATCAAAAATTTAGAATGATACGAGGGTGCTTCCATGAAAAGTAAGGCGAATTAGGATTCGAATGAGGAACTGATCGTTCATTATCCCAAGGTTGACGTATGGAGATTGTAGTGGGAATCCTGGGGACTATGCAGCCTTTTTTGTATTAACGTATTGGGACTCCGTCTGGTCTGTTCAATTGGGATGTTTTTCACTATATATGAGATTTATTGTGCGTCATACTTCTATTGTCCATAGCCGTTCAGGATGTCTCAACGACTTAAGCTGTTTATCCAGTCCTATGACTTTTGAAAAGCACAGGATATCGGATGGCTTCAGGTTAGGTATAGAATTATTATGTATAGTCACTTCTAACCATATCAGTTCCGCGTATACTTTCAAATCTAATAAGGGAAGATTCGATTCAGAAAAATGCTAGCACTAATTCACCCCTGAAGGGGTAGCAACTCCAATTTCAAACATTAAAAAGGCAAAGTAATTCTTGCGATACTTCGAGTAATAGATAATTTTATACCAAATTCAGTAACAAAAAAAAATATTAGTTGGTCAATAACGTGATATTTTTTTTCGCATTTCCACCTATTTTGATCGGCACATCTCGCTCGAAACATGTTTCCGCAGCCATCACCATGTAGGTAAATGTGTAGCATATTGAAAATTGAACCTTTATTCCAGTACGCACCCATGCCGGAACCGCAGATGATTCCGATTTTTGGTTTGAAAGGTACAAGCCTCTTGAGAAAATCGGCCGTCTCCAGAAGAGTCTCATAAGTGCTCCTGAAACAAAATGACTCATTGAAATATTTAGTTTTTGACTGCTAAGGATATTTGGAATCATTATTATGAGTATCGTGAGAATGTCTGAAATATAACAAAACAATCCACCATTTTCATCATAAACGATGGCGAAAGTTTCGAATTCAAAAGCAGAGTAGATGATTTGGAAGCAGATCAAAGTGGAAAGTTCGCGCATTTGAATGATTTGGAAGATTTTATGAAAAAACTAAAATCTTCACATTTCACATTCATTACCATAACTTCTATTTAATACTTTAATACGGTGTCCCGAAATTAGCAGGCAAGTTTTCCGAAATGAAATTTCAGGATATTGAAATTTCAAGTGTTCCAAAAAACTGCTCCTGTTTTATTCCGAGATGCACCCTTTCTAAGTCAATTCGATGTGATTTCATGTCATGATAATTCATAATGTCATTCAAACGAGATATCAGTCAACTCAAGTACTTAACAATAAAACCAACTAATTTCATAATTGCATATTCAAAGAGCAGTATTTCCCTTTTCAGCCACATTGCGACCTATTCGTTTATGTATGTATAAAAAACGTCGATTTTGGATTCTGAAATGGGAACGTACAAATTTCAGCCCTAAAATAGTATGTTATGATACAAGTTTTATAAAATGCCATTTTGTGCGACAACGTGTCTTATCAAACGAGAGTCATATGCAATTTTTTCTATTTTGATTTGATTTGAAGAAAACAATGATAACTTTTTTTTTTAAAGAGAAAAATAGTCTATCCAATTAAAAATATCAAACATAGTTTGAAATGAATGTCTGGTAGACTACGAGCAGAAAACAACAACTTTCCTGGTAAATACTACGCAGAACATGAGTGTGTCTTTCTTCTGCCGCATGATGTCGCCACTTTCAATTGTCTGTTGGAACGCGGCTCGGTGCGGTCAAATAGACGCGACGAAAATGCATTAGGACAAGCAACGCTTCGAGTGTAGATCTTACGGTCTCGACTCGGATAACTACCCTGCACTGATGAGGGCCGATAAGCCCGAAACCGGTCTGTAGGTTGTTAGGCGTGCCTGTCTCGATGTAAATTTTTCACGTCTTAGGAAAAAAGAAACATTTGCGATCTGCATTCACAGTGTGAATCGTTGCATGGACTACGAACAGATATAATTTAATGTTCTGCGTGGTATTTACCAGGAAAGTAGTTGTTTTCAGCTCGTAGTCTACCAGACATTCATTTTAAACTATGTTTGATATTTTTAATTGGATAGACTATTTTTCTCTTTCAAAAAATTTTTTTGTCCAATTTATGGCTAATCCATTTTTTCATTTATTAAGCTTAGTCGAGCTCTTAGCCGCTTCCAAGTTCAGTAAAACTTGGGAGATTCGTTTCTGGAGTGTTTCTTTCTTCTGCCGCATGATGTCGCCACTTTCAATTGTCTGTTGGAACGCGGCTCGGTGCGGTCAAATAGACGCGACGAAAATGCATTGGGACAGGCAACGATTCGAGTGGAGATCTTACGGTCTCTACTCGGATAACTACCCTGCAAAGTAGTTGTTTTCTGCTCGTAGTCTACCAGACATTCATTTCAAACTATGTTTGATATTTTTAATTGTATAGACTATTTTTCTCTTTCAAAAAATTTTTTGTCCAATTTATGGCTAATCCATTTTTTCAACAATGATTACATTGAAATAAATAAAATCTGACGCACAAGCGTAAAGCCCAGTTGACAGTTGAGCGATTTTGATTGTTGCAATATCAGCGGTGAAAAATTAAATGTTGTTATTGTTTTTATTGGTCAATTTGAATCAAATTACAGTCTGAATTCAAATTAACCAAGTAAAACCATGGGGTTTTTCACTGCTAATATCACCAAATCCAAATCGCTCAGAAATAAACTGGGCCTAACTCTTCTGACTTTCATTTGACATCGAATTGTATATTCAAAGTATACGGCCTTATTAAAAATGCTATAGTTTTTCCGATTTTCACTTCAGAAATCCGCTTCAAGAAACGAAAAACAAACTTACAGAGTTATATGATCATACCAAGGCGTACAAGTGCTACATATTCTCGTATGTAGGAATACTCAAAATAGGTATTTTTTTTCAGAACATTTCCTAGCGAAGAAGCCAGAAGCCTTTTGAAGTTCAGTTTTGAAAATCTCTTCAGCCATCACTTTCAGGACACGAAAGCTTTTTTGATTTGGTGCAAGTACTTTTTACCAGACGAGATGGGTAACTTGTATAGAAATTGTTCAGTGGTGTAGATAGAGGTTGTTCCACTATTACCTACGTTATTAAAAAAAATTTTAAATCGATATTCTTGAATTTGCTGTATATGAAAGCTTGTGGAATTTTTATTCGAGGCTTCGTTTACGTGATGATTGTTGAAAATAACTGTCGCACAAAATAGGCGATGGCTTTCGACTGTATACATGTCGCCAGTAGCGGCGTTAGGGTAGGGCGCGGTTGGGCGCCGGATATACAGGGGCGCCCCAGGCACTTTGGCTATTGAAACTCAGAAAACTTATGTACAAGTATCATATGAAAATACTCCTTTATATAGCCGAACAGTTGAAAGATCTCAAATTAATGCTGTCAATAAAAATCTAAAATCAATAGAATGGATCTCGATAAATGCACAAAAATGTTGAGAAAATGCTGCAC
Source organism: Chrysomela aeneicollis (assembly GCA_029955515.1). NCBI lineage: Eukaryota > Metazoa > Arthropoda > Insecta > Coleoptera > Chrysomelidae > Chrysomela > Chrysomela aeneicollis. The sequence goes on along the minus strand of JARUHQ010000018.1, from coordinate 2,146,265 downwards.
CTTTTTGAAAGAATAGTGGATACAGTCTATGAAAGCGTCATTTTAACTGCAAAGGAATCGGCAGAAGAACTAGAAATTGAACCGGTGTTTAGAGCTACAACAAGAATTCGACGTGTTGAATTACTTCTGAAAAAAATTGAGGTTGCATTATTCAACTTTCTTCCAAACACTACATTAATTTAAGATTATGAAAAATTCTAATATTTCAAAGATGAGTTGGTAAACGGAATGTAGGTCTTTTTTATACAATATTTAACAGATTTTGCAAAAAAAACGACATTGTCAAACTCCGTGCTGATCTCCAATTGAAATTATATATCTGAAATTTCTTCTTGCCTGATCAGAATGTGGTTATTCCCGTTTTTGTTTCAAATGTTAACAAATATCTCAACTCTTTATAACCCATCTAAATGTGTGGATAGCATTGCAAATATAATTGACTATAGGTACTTGTAGAGGTTTACTGAGAAAAACCTATCACCGATCGACAACTTATTAATCTAGGTAGACAAACTTGGCAACCTTGTCAATTGACAATGAAATTGATCAAAACATCGACTTTGATATCCCACTGCGAGAGTTCGCCTAAGAAGGAAAATTTTATCATATACATTTATTATCTACTTTCAAAACACTCTCATTAATAAATGGTTATTTCATTAAATCACTTTGCCTTATTTTCGTATGGGTTTGAACTGCAGTTAGGGGCGCCTTATATAGAAATCCTGCCCAGGGTGCTGGCACTGCATGTCGCTACATGATTGAAATGTCTCTTTGAATGAAAAATATTCTGGCATGTAATTATAAAACTGATGTATCAGTTGATAAATTTTGAATAGTTGAGTGTTTGTTGAGTTAGAATGTGTTATTGAAACGTTTTAATAACAATTTTTATTTACGCGTGGTCTCTGTTTTTTTCGAATTCAATCATCTCCTGAACGAATCCTCCAATCATAATTTCGAAGGCTTTTCGTCGGAACTCCGACTTGTAACTCGCTTCAGCCCTTGTAATAAGGATTCTGTTCCTTTTGATACAATAAATAAAATGATGAACTCGGCTTGGCATAATTTAATGGTTCTCCTCTCTTTTTCAAACAACCCCAAATGGTACAGGTGTTCACGTATATTTGAAACCCCCCCTTAACTTTTTTATCTCTTGTTCAATCGTTTTTTCTCACATTTCATTATCTCATGTGATTCTTTATGTAGATTTCATATATGTAAACAGTAAAACAGTTGAAGATCTGAAAAAAAAGTTATGAGCACCAAATATATATTTTTTAAATGGAATACCCCATATATTTTGTCACTTTTGGATAGAGTATATTTTTCCGATTTCAAATATTCATACACATATCATATATGTTATCTCGAATAGATTTCGAGATATTTGATGTTGAAATTCAGATTTTATCCGGATTCTTTCAGCTAATTAGGAGATAGATAGTCAGGGTAGCTATGGATATGGATATATTGTCAAATTGATATATTGTCAAATTGATGATGTCAGTTATTTGTGAGGTTATTTGTTATTATTTGGCAATGAGTTTTAGTGAAAGGGAAAAATGTGATATACTACAATCAGTATATTTGGAAAATAATAAAAATGCCAAAGTCACACAACAGAAATATAGTGTTAAATATCGTCTATAAATATAGCACATGCCTCAAGGGAGTTGGAATTTTTCGATATATTTGGAAATCGTTGACAGCAAATATTTTTTTATTCTTTCTAATCCGAGAGAAAATCTGGATAAAATCTGAATTTAAACGTCAAATATCTCGAAATTTATGACGTATTATAAAAATTCTTCAGTTTGACAACATGATAAGATATATTTCAAATATTTCCACTTTGACCATCTATATCCTAATTGAATGAAATAATACGTTTTAAATCTGAATTTCAACGTCAAATATCTCGAAATCCATTAGAGATAACATCAGAAAAATATACTCTATCCAAAGGTGACACAATATATAGGGTGTTCCATTTAAGAAATTATATTTGGTGTCTATAATTTTTCTTTCAGATCTTCAACTGTTCTTCTGTTAACATAAATGGAATCTGCTAGAAAAATTACATGGGATCAATTTTTGAAAAAATTTAACGATAGATGAAAAAGTTAAGGGAAGGTTCAAAATATACGTGAAGACCCTGTACAGAACGTGTAAAAATAATGAATATCGGTAGGTACCTATACTAATTCCCATCCAAAATCATGAACTTCAGAAAACGTACATACATACAACCTATCCTGCTGATCTCCCAAACCGAAATGTTCCGTTTTAAAAAATTATTGAGTCAGTTCCAGAAGGATAAGTTGAACTTCAAAAAATAAGTCAATTCATACTTTCAAATTAAAGTTGCTCGAATAATAGTTATTTATGTATAAAGGGAATTATGAGGGCCTTAATTACCGATGGCAAAGTTTGCGGCCCGAGGGCCTCTGGCCCGAGGGACAGCAATTGCCAGAGGTTATTAAGGCTCTATAATTCCCGTGGAACATAGATAATTTTATTTTTGACCGATTTTCATAACAATATGTCCATATTTAGAACGCAATAAATGTTTAAATTCATAACCTTTCTGGTATATTTGAATTAGGTAGCGTTGATTGTAGCATTGTTGGTTGTTGATAGGCTGTCGCTATGTTACATGTTTATAAGCAAACTTTCTTTATCAATCAATGTTTTTCCGTTAAAAACGTGTTTATTTTTTACCACAAATCGACGATCTTTTTCTGATATAATGGAGGATATTATAAAAAAGCGGAATAAGCAAGACAATCATTACTTCCATCGAAAAGTGAAGCCCTATATCAAAAAGAATACAACTTATATCTGAAGTGGCTGACACAGAGAAATGTTATGTCAAAAGATGCCAACGAAACTGTCTTTCTGGCATATTTTCAAGAACTGGTAAAGTATTTTCAGTATTTTCTGGTAGATTTGGTAATAATTGTATTTATTCGTTGCAGTCAGAAACGTTTAGCCCAAATTCGTTATGGACTAAATGGTCAATGCTCAAATCGATGGTGACCATATATGAGAAAAGAGATATCACCAAGTTCAACGAACTAGAGGCTTTTTTGAAACGGAAAAGTAAGGGGTATAAGCCGAAAAAGTCTGATGTCTTATCTCCTAAAGATGTCATCAAATTTCTAAAGGACGCCCCTAATGAAATTCATTTATTGCATAAGGTAATTTTTTTCTCATAATTTTCTTTTTCGTTTGTTTATTTCGTTTTATTTGTTATAGGTTGTTCTAATTATGGGTTATTTTGGAGGATGCAGAACTCAGGAACTTCTTAATATGAGTATAGCAGATATAGAGGACCGGGTTACTGTTATGGTAGTGAACGTACCGGAAAGTAAAACTGGTGTATCGAAGAAATTTACAGTTGTGGATGAAAAAGAGTTCTCTGCTTTGCCTTTATTGAGACTTTATATGTCCTTGCGTCCTGAAGGTACAAAACGATTTTTTTTGAGCTTCCGACAAAATAAATGTACAACTCAGCCAATTGGAAAGAATATGTTTGGCAAAATTCTCAGCAAAATCGCAATATATTTAGGATTACCAAACCCACTAACCTATACGGGACATTGCCTTCGTCGCACTTCTGCTACTGCCCTAGCCAATGCAGGAGCAACTATGACAAACTTAAAAAGACACGGAGGTTGGAGAAGTTCCACGGTGGCAGAGGGGTATCTGGAGGACAGTATTGAATTGAGAAATAAAACGGCGCGTATGCTGTCTACTTTGCCATCAGAAGAGGCAGGCACCTCGACTGTAGTGAACAGCAACAGCACCACCCATAAAAAAGAAGAAATTGTTTCCAGCGGCGGAAGTAATTTTCAGGGAACATTTGAAAATTGTACATTTATTATTTGTAATGACGTGAATAAGGAAAATATGTCTTAGTATTCATTACACATAAACGTTTATAAGCATTTATTCTTGTATCATTTTCACCTGTAAAAGGTAAGAGGGAGTTTTTGAACCTTAATATCCCAAGGGAGTTATGACCCTCATTATAGATATCGTAACTATGACGATATAAGCTTATAATGTCACTGTCAGAAATAAAACATATTATATAATATGTTTCAAACATTTGCAGAAAGTATAGCAAATGGCAAACGGTCACGAGGTATACGAAGTTACAATCAGATATAGAAATAATGTATAAACAATAAAATATGGATGGTGAAACAAAACTCACATAGTATTTGATCATTTGCTACCACTAACAGGAACGAGAACTGTGAGAGAACTAATCCTATCCTTCGCAATGCAACGATGTAGAGGAACAGTTATTGAGTCAAGCGAAATATAGCTCGATCATGTAATTATCTATAAAATTATGAATTCGAATTATTGCAGGTAATTCCATAGGCGTATAAAATATAATTTTCAGGGTGAGGCAGCGACACGAAGTTTTCTTGGGTGTGACATCCGGTATAATTATTTGGAACTATTAAGCGCATGACCTTGCTTATTTTCATGAACACTGAATAGCTCAGCATGATATTAGTATGCACGATTCAAAATTATTTGGAGCTTCATGAGGTCTTACAAAAAAATATACGCATTGGTTTACTGTATGCTGACATTTTAACAGCTCGTGGAACAAATACCTGTGGTTGAAACTATATTCGAAATATTTCCATGCAAAAATGGGTTGCATATGAATATTATTCATGACAATAATTCTACTCATGAGGAAGGAACATAAATGCAAGTGGATGAAAATATCGGATAAATTACGTTACCGTAGCAACGCTAGTATTTACCATAGATCTTATTGCTTACGCTAGATCCGGTATCTAGATTATTTGTTTTGTAGGTTCGAGGGGTTGAAAGTACTAGGCCATTGATTGGTCGTTTTCATTTTTGTCCATACATGTGTTGTACAACGTGATAATGTAGTACCTACTTTCTTGACCTAAAAATAACTCCAGGATGCCGGATCTGGCGTAAGCAATAAGATCTATGGTATTTACTGTTCGTTCATCAGTTTGACAATTATTGAAAATGTGAAGAAAATAATAAGCATACAGCAAATAATATTCCAGTAAGCAACGCGAGATTCGAAAATATTCATTCTTCTACTACTATCATTCATTCAGTTTGTTAACTAAAGTTTATTTAATTGAGTTTTCTATTCATAGAATGATCGTCTTCAATAAATATAACGCGAGCTCATATTAAGCAGGATATTTTTAACGGTGGTTTTTCCATACGTACTTTTATATAGGTAATTCAACTCGATCTGTTCTTACCAAATTACAAGAGCGTAGCTCTTGATGTTAAAATACCAATAGAGGTAAGTATTCGAAAACAACTAGCAAAATATCAGGCTGAATCTAAGCTCCTGTGTTATTATCCCCGATAATTCATTGAATTCAGATTCGCTATCAACAATATTCACAATATGGGACAGCCAAAATAAGAAAGTATAATGGAGCAGTTACCTAGTAATATTCAATTATGACCAAAGAAAATTATGAATTTTTTATTTCTAGAGCAATACCAATATCTTCAACAGAAGGAGACTTAAGGGGCCATTCCACGGCGCGTGGAGTGGCACGCCCGGCGCGTGAACTACGGAGTGCCGCGCCGATGCCCGCCCGCAAGTCGGGTGGGTTTGCACCAGTTTGCTCCATTTGAACTGTGAAGGTTTACCGACAGTCGACGGGAAGATGCACTCCGCGCGAAAATAGACGCGCCGCACCATTCCCACGGCGCGTGGAGTGGCAGTTCACGCGCCAGGCGTCGTGGAATTGCCCCTTAATAGTCCATATGATGCCACTCCTTGAATAGGTACCTACCTACCTACGCACCTGGATATTTTCCATCGATATGAAAATAATGTTAATAACAGCAACCATTCGCTGCATCGATCAAATCAACGTTGCAATAATCTAATCACAGATAAAACCCAGTTATCGTTATCCGCTATGGTTTCCCTAATAGCACAAGATGTCCATTGGACATGCGTTTTGTGTACAGTATATGTCCAAGGTGTCCATGGATATATTTTGGACATCCATAGGATATACACATGAAGATATCCATTGGACGTCCAGACAAGGTAGTCCATTTGGTATCCATTTAATGATCTCTTCTTCAAAATATCGATAGCCATTGTTCAATCGATGTCCACATGGAGATGTCCATTGAACATATATTTAAGGTAGTCCATATGGCTTACAATTATATGTTGTTCATTTTAGGTCCAAATCGAGACGTTTATTGGATATTCAGAACATATGGCGTACATTCAATGTCCCCACGTTCACATTTTGAATTTTTTCCACACATATACATACATACCATTGCATTCATAAAAAGTATTCAAAATTGACACCGAAAGAAACCCTAATGTTCAAGTAATATAAACCCATGGAAATTCTGTTAAATTACTTTACTCCTATAGAAGTGGTTCGGATTACAGTATCAGCTGTTGGTCTCGCTTCTCTCCACCATGCACGAATTTGACTAATTGGGCTCTCACAACATAGAAGTAGATATATCAAAATACCACACATTGTCTACTCCAACATCGTACAATACCTAAATTTTCTCTAAAATAAAAAATATGTCAAATTGACATGCAAGAATCAACACTAATGGAGTAATTTGAATAATATAAATTAGAAGACAGCAGCAGCCACCATGCAAGGAAGGATGAATCACAGAGGTAAAGCAACGATAAGCGAAGTTAGAGTTTGGATGGGTGACCGCGCTTGAATGCTAGTAGTTTTTTTTTATTTATTCGTCATAAAATGGACATCCTATGGATATTCCATGAATGTCCAAAGCGGTGGAAAGTGAATGTTCAATGGCCTATATTTGTCCATACATTTTACCATATTGATGTACATGATGGATACCGTATGGATAGTCAAAAAGTTGGAAATGCGACATCCTATGGATGTCCATACGTTATCCGGTGTACAAAAACTGGATGTCCAGTAGATGTCTGAGATGTCCTGAGGAGGACATCCATCGAATATCCATTGGACTGAGTTGTGCTATTAGGGTTACAGTGTGATTCATCACCAATTGAAACTCTAAAAGTAGGTATATCCTTCTGCTCGACTTTTGCTGTTTTTCAGAATGAACTCTTTCCTATATTGTTGGTTCCGTTTTTTGTTGACTTTACAACACAATGAAGAACATCCTACAAATATTGATGGATTGCATAATTTTTTCCACGATAAAGCTCTGGCTTCATTTCTTCCTAACTTGGGTCCAAGGACCCAGGAAGGATGAAGCCAGGGCGCTGGACTATACAGGGTGGGTCACGGTCGATGGTACCTTAGACGTTTACGAAGAACGGGACATAAGATCATTTTAAAAATTTGGTTTCTCGAGTAGTTGATCTTGGTCTATCGATCTAAAATATCTTCAGCAATGCAGCGTTGCCGCTTATACCAGAAAGTAGCACCATCTTTGTTATTTCAAATGGGTCACCCTGTATTTCATTTCATTTTTAGATTCTTCCTGAAGAGCTAATTTCGTCGATCTATCATACTTGGCGTATGGCGGGAAAGATTACAGAGATATAGGGTGTGAAAAATCGAGATTTTTCAAATTCAGGAATTTTTTGTGCCGAAACTATCCATTCTTCCTCAAAACGGCTCATATGTCCCTATCTCAACTTTCCATTTACTATCGATTGATATTTAATTGAAACAAATACGGGTGGTTCAAAATTTCGAGTTTTTCATCACCCTCTAATTTGTTTCTATTAAATGTCAGTAGATAGTAAATGAAAAGTTAAGATAGGGACATGTAAGCCGTTTTGAGCAGAAATGATTAGTTTCGACACAAAAATTTCCTAAAGTTGAAAAATCTCGATTTTTCACACCTTATATCTCTGTAATCTTTCGCGCTATACCCCAAGTATGATGTATCGACGAAATCAGATCTTCAGGAAGAATCTAAAAATGAAATAAAATACAGGGTGTTCCATTTGAAATAACAAAGTTGTTGCTACTTTTTGATAAAAGCGGCAACGCCGAAAGTATTTTAGATCAATACAACAAAACTGATTACCCAATAAACCAAATTTTCAGAATAATCCTACGTCCCGTTCTCCGTAAACGTCTATGGTACCATCGACCGTGACCCACCCTGTATATTCTTATCATCTTTCGTTTGCATTAATAGAAATGTTCGTGAAACATTTTTCAAGCCAGAGAAAGGATATTGGAAAAGGGAAAAGGTATTGGAATCTTTCTTGGAAGTTTGAAGTCTATGATGAACATGCGGCAAACAAAATAATATAGATATGGTAAATTCTTGCATATTTTTATGAGTTTCATGAACCGGACACTCTAAAACACTAAAAACTTTTGAACTTTCTCTTCCGAATGAGAAAGAAGAATAATATGAAATTATTGAAAATAGTGTCGTGAATATGTTTTCCAAATTCTTTTTCATAAAGAATATTGAGAAGTACCTATTCCAAATTATTTTTTTAGCGAGGGATTTGGCATTGGGAAACCCGTTTGCCACAGAAATTAATATTCCAAATTATGCTTTGATAAGTTTCATTGTTCAAATATTGTTATATTCTCTTTGGATTATGGGCCAGTATAGGAATTAAACAATACCTTGATACAACTAGGCCAATGCTAGTTATAGTTGATACTGCTGACACATAATAAACAGAGACTTCGGTTTTGAGAATAAGTCTTCGAAATACAGAAGAGAGCAATTATGGATTCACTCTTGAGCCTCGCCAGAGTAATGTTCAGGTTTTATTTCAAATTGAGTGTGTAACTGTTGAATATTATAAATGATGTATAGTGTGAGGTGTTAGGAGATGGTCCCAGATATAGGAATATAGAATTAATGTATTTTTTGTATTGAGCGAGTTCGTAGGTACCTCTGATCTACAACCCTATATCTATAACACGACAATATTGATAAAAATAACGTATTGGAATGCAGGCATATTAGAAATCTGATACATATCTATCATCACTATAATTGAGAATTTTGACATACTGAATGCGGATGATGTTCAAGTAGGTGGGTACCTATCTAAAGACTAAAAATTAAATTTCTCGAATGCCTTCGATTGTGACTTGCATGAAATTGTACTGAATAAATTACACCTAAATGGCATGTTGATTGTTCACAGAATCCTATATCTGTAAACAATCCCAATGTGTCAGACTCAAACCACCTTTTTGATCTAACGCTTGATAAATTATCAGTTTTCATATCTATTTATTTAAGTATCCATGGTCACTTACCTCATGAAATTATACGGGATGAAAACTGCATGCCATTTTCATGAATATATTAATTCATCATGAGCACTGTCGCAATTATTGTGTTAACACCCCCCCAATCAAGAGAGGATGAGTGGAATTGTTCAGTGTGATTGAAAAAAAATCAACTATTTCTGGTGCAAATTTTCCGAAATCAATGATATTCAACATTACAAAAAATTATTGAAATGCAACGTGAAGGTTGTAATCAGATGCCATAATAAACTTCATCAACAAAAACGAAAATAATAATTTTACCCACTATCCATACTAAAAAACTAGTTGAATTATCTGTTTAACTTACTTGTCATCCTCTATATCATTCTGAAAGTTATTTCCATTCAAATATCCATTGGTCTTGATGTTTCCATTTCTATGCCCATTGGCATTATGTCCATTAGTTGCCATTTAAAGGTGTTCAAAACAAGTACAAATTTTGAGAAAGGTACGACTATGCTCATATACTATATCCACCAGCTGATATATCGAATAAAATTCAACTAAACCGACTGATAGGAATCTTCGCGTTTTATATAACATCCTCTCTTTATCTGACTTATATAAAAACAACTTTTATTGCGAATTGATAAACGTGTTTTGTATAAGCGTCATCCAAGACATTGCAGTAATATTTAGTAACTATCGTTCGTGAGATATTAAAAAAAAAGTGTATGTTCATAAATATCTTGGTAGGTTCGAAAACATATTTGTTGCATAAGATCAATTCGAGATATTTACTTTATATTGCACAGAGTTTTTGTAAATAATAATAGTAGCATCGTGGTAAAATTCGCCAATTCCAGCTGATATGTTTAAAATAACTAATGTAGCAGCATATAGAGAATACATACATACATATATATATATATATATATATATATATATATATATATATATATATATATATATATATATATATATATAATCAAAAACCTTGTTGTACCCGAAGGTGTCAAGGTATACCTATATAATTATGTATAAATAAATTTTGCCCAGTTCTTCTTGTTCTTCGCGAGTTCTTTTCCCTCTCTCCACGTTTTGTTCCTCTTCCTCAGACTTTCCGTCACCTCGTTATCCCATGTCTTCTATGGTCTTCCCCTAGGTAATTTATCAATTCTCTTTGCCTGCCAAATTTTCTTCGTTTGTCTTCCATCTTTCATTCTTATCATGTGTCCGAACCAATTCAAACGTTGTCTTTCTATGGTATCCAGTATGGGTTCGATTTCGAGTTCTTTCCTTATCACTTCATTACGTATTTTGTCTCTTATTGCTATTCCTTTGACAGCTCTTAAGTATTTCATTTCCATTGCTAGTCTTTTTTTTACCTTTTTTGTTGTTTTGTGAGCACCCAACTTTCACATCCAAAGATCAACGTTGGTCTATATATTGTTTTATATATCGTCATCTTTGTCTCAGTTGATACTTCTTTTTTCTTGATGAAGGCGTTTTTCAAGGCGTGGTATACTGGATGTGTTTTCCAGTCAATTCTGCTTCGTTGGTACCATATTTCTGTATCTTTATGCCAAGATACTTAATATTTTTAGTTTGTTCAATATTTGTATCGTTCATTTTTACCGCTGTTTTTATATCTGTTTTTCCTATTATTATCACTTTTGTCTTCTCTACATTTATTCTCAAATGTTTTTTCCTCAACGACGTATTTCATATTTCTAAATTTTTCTTGAGTTCTTTTTTATTTTTGCAAATATTATCAGTTCCTCGGCGAATGCACATTCTGTTATGTATATTGGTTGTAAATTTCTGAGCCCCACTTACACCTTATTTTAATTCTTTTTCACTTCTTTCGTCACGTCGTCCAGTATGATATTGAAGAGAGTTGGGCTTAGCACGCTACCTTGTCTCAATCCTTCGCTTGTTTCGAATTCTGCAGACTCCAAATTATTTGCTCTTACGTAATTTCTTGTCTTCTTATATAAGCTTGTTATGTTATCTATCAGCCTTCTTCTCTTCAAGCTTGTCCATATCATGTTTCTTGGTACGCTGTCAAATGCCTTTTCGAGGTGTATAGAGGAGCAGCACATAAAGAAAAGAGTTATTTTTCATACATAACCATTTTTTCTTTATTCAGGATAATATACAATCAAAAGCTGAAATTCCGCTAGTCAACGTATCCTAATGGATGACACAAAGCCCCTTCCTTGAAGAATGTTTGTCGTAGAATTCTACGACAAACAAGTTGTAGTAAAAATGCAAGATACGCTTCGGATAGTCCGATGCCCCATCTTACTAACATAAAGATTGAGTAGCAGTAGCACTTTAATTTTCATACAAACGAATATCAACGAATTGCATGGACTAAAAGTAAGAACAAAATGAGAAAACTCGCCGTCATAACAATTAACCAATAAACATCTACGATGATCTGCGATGTTTTTATATAGAAGTAGACAACGAGCATAAACAACTAATTTCCTGGCTTATGCGATGCAGAGCTTCGAATTATTGAACTGACAATCTATGCACCGATTCACTAAGTGAATACAGTATATGTGCAAATGTTCGACAATGCTCACACTAAGGCTAAGTTTCGGCTGAATGGACCTCTTCAGTGCGCTCACGACTAACGTATCAGAATGAGGAATGCTCTATTGTCATAAAAATAGAAAATTATCAACAAAGCAACACAACACTATACGATATAAATAACTGCATGCCTACACATTTCAAGAATAACATACTCAATAAACTTAAATGAAAACAAAATCAGTGGATATATTATAGATCCAGTAATACAAGCAAGTCGTGAAATTGTCAATGAGGAAATCATCAGCATTATGATACGCTCTGAAGAGAGAGTTTTTTAAATTCCTTACGAAATTTGTTATCATTTATTATTTTCCTGATGGAAAGAGGAAGATGAACAGTTCCTTTCCATGATAATGATCCAGCTTTTGGGGATGAAACAAGATGAAACTTTTGCAATAACCTATGGTCCAATACGTTTGACCCATTCCTTACCAACAATCTAGGTGCACCACTGGGAAACTTTGACCCCAATCTGATTTCCGCGAACTGTCCCTATTTGCTACCCAGCACATTAACGCACTTTGGCATCACAACTGGTATAGGATCTTCTCCTTGCAGAAGAGTACCTATTCTTTCAAACTGCGGAACCCACGCAATGTGCCGAAGATATCTCGGGGAACTCACGCTAGGAATGGAATCTGATATACTTCATACCAACAAAACATCAAGTAGTGAACCATAGTGAAATAAGACCTTTTTAAGGAGTGCGGCTTAGAAACAAACAGAAAACCGACGCTGGCGCGGGAATCCTTGCCTCGACGCCAGAACAAAATATTTCGAAGCCAGGAACATCTGCAATCGAATAATAGCAGAATTTCAAAGAGGAATATAATGCCAAAATAAGATCAAAACTCATCGAATGCCCAAACAGTTCTTGTCCTTTTTAAACGTTCGACAATGCAATTTGAAGAAATTTTACTTTCACTCAATTTCCTTCCTTATCCAGGGATATTGGCACATTGGCAATATGGCAATGGGTGTCATTGCCATATTGCACAAGAAAAGCCTAAATCTTCGCTAAGATGTTTGCAGCACCTTGGACCCACAAGGAAAACACCCTGCTGATACCGCTACCATCGATACTCTAAGCATGATCTCAATACCAAAAATGCAATGAGACCAGACAGAATTTTACCAATTGTTTTCAAGAAATGTGCCCCAGAATAAACATCAGTTCTTTGTAGATTGTTCACACTTTCATATAAACTCAGTGAGTCCAGCTCAAACTGGAATAATGCTAAAGTTAAACCAATTCCTAGAAAAGGCAAAAATACCATTCCTGTTGAAAACAGACCCATTGTGCTACTATCTGTCATCTCGGAAGTGATGGAGAAGGCAATCAATATAGAGCTCATGAAATATCTGGATTAATTCAGAATCATTATAAACGAACGACATATGGCTCTCGTTACCAGATGTCAACTGTAGATTTAGTTATCTACGTAACACAACATATGACATGAAAGTCGTCCATAGGCTATAGCTTGAATATATCTGAAACATTTGAACGAGTTTTGCATGACATATTGTTTGCCGCACGCAGCTGTATCATTACCTGAAAAGCTTTCTTCTGAATAGGTCACTACATGTGGTCGTTGATGGCGTATCATCTGATAGAATGTCTATCAACTCTAGGATCTGTTTTGGCACCAACTTTATTCCTGTTATGCAGTTTTGCGAATGTCAGCACACTTTTAGAGCCCCATTTTCATCTGATAAATCCAGATGTGCAAGGTGGAGACAGGTCGATACAGTTGATGAAGATTTTACTGAAATTGTGAAATGGGGATCTGATATCTTGTGGAAATTAATGCAACCAAGACTCAAGTTTGTGTTTCTTCAAGAAGGCAGACCCCACAATGCCTACAATATAATGATGTCAGGTACGATTGTTCCTATGAAGTCTTCAATATCCATGCTCGGTATAACCATCAACAATTCCCTACCAAGTGGTGAAAATAGGATCACTGACTTATGTCCTCCTTGTAGTTCTTTTGAACCAAACAAATAGTTTCCAAAGTGAATAGTGAAGACAGGGGTAACATTTGTTGAGGTAGAAAAAGTGGTCTACGAGACAAATTCATCTCAGATCCCTTTTTTTGAAGCATGAACACTGTATTGGTTACTTGGACCCGAGAAACATATTCCACAGCGCGAATGCGACTCTCATAGTGCGAGTATGCATTTCTAGCTGATGAGGAGTCCATGGTGGAGGAAGTGTCTTCATGGCATAGCAACTTGAGAATATTTTTTTTGCAATTTTCGCTGATGTGGTTTCCAAATTTCAATGTATTTTCAATATATGTAGCCCAAAAAATTCAATATCTTTGGTATCGATTATCTGGTCATTGAGCGAAACATTGTCACTTGTTGGGAGGAAAAAACCATAATCATTGTGTGTTGTCAATCGTTGCATGAACAACAAGTTGTTGTCTTTTTCGAGTGGCAATTCATCACTTTGCACTCTAAATACAAAAATAGCTATTCTTACTCTTCAGTGAAAAGGATTTTGGAATCATCATATTCAGTTCTAGTCATGCAGAAACATTTTCTTGGTTCCAAAGACTTGAAAAAATAGCATGGTTCAAGATACAACTTATTGTACAGATCCATTAAGGTAATCTTTGCTTTTCAATATGGCTGTAGTCAGGCGAATATCCAATATAATTCTATCAAAAGATAAAATCATTTATTATCTATAGTTTATCAATTCAAGTGTATCCATTAGTATTTACAGAATCCTGGATTAGATCGCCATGTGTATATGCACTTGTAATCTCCCTAGCAGCAAAATTATTACCGATAATTTTTTTCAAGGTCACGAATGTTTTTTTTTTCGATGAAAAATTATCACGAGTCGAAGACGAGGAAAATTTTCTATCAACAAAAACATAAGTAAAACCGAGAAAAAAATTGTAGGGAATTAATTCTGCTGCGTGGGAGATTCGGTAAGTAAATTTCATAATTTGGAGTTGCTTTTAATATGATGAGAAGATGAACCCTATACGACCTATTCTGCGTAGATAGTTAATGAGGTTTATTTTTGAAATTTCTGGAACATTGAAAACAGTAATCCGTTTTCAATCATAACATCTATCACATCGTAGATAGTAAATGAGGTTTACTTCTGAAATTTCTTGAACATTGAAAACAGTAATCCGTTTTCAATCATAACATGTAGCACATGTCTACCCAGATTTTATTCTAAGTGACTTTTCAAGTCAATATATGGCGCTTCATTTTTGACAGAAAAATTATCACTCAAAATTTTACGGAGATTAATTCATGCTCGCTGGGGATTCGGTGGGAAAATTTTATACCAACATTATTTATAATTTTCTTCATATCCTTTTACTCACTAACTCATCAGTTAGGGTCCGGATCACTATTTTCGATGAATAAAAAAAAATATCTTGGTGGGAATCGAACCGCGTCTGCCTGCGTGAAAAGCCTCTTTCTTTCATTCTCTCTTTCTTTTGAAAATGTTTATTATATTAAAAATATACAATTCATGGTAATGTACTAAGTCCTAAGTTGTTATTGCTTATACGCATTTTTTGTGTTGTTTCTGACTAAATGATACTTATTTGTTTTTGTGACTTCATATAATTTATAATGATAATAAAAGGAATGCCAACTATTTGGGAGACCAAAGAATTTATTTTCTTCTTCTAAATATCATCTCTTTTCAACACATACAATAAAAAGAGGTATATAAGACATTGAGGGGCATTGCGAGGCATTGCGGGACAATGTTTGGCAATGTGGCATTGTTGGGTAATGTGAAGCATTGTTGAGTGAAAAAGGGGCATTGTGGGGGCAATTTCGGTTGAATGAAGGCATTCAATGCCATTTGGTGTACAGAAAAGGGCTATGTACTCACCCCTCGTCGCTTGGTCAACTATCTCTTCCCGCTAAACGTTACTATAGAAATAAATAAATATTTCCAATAGCCACCGGAGTTCGAACCCGAGCTCTCTGGGCATATAGGGTGTTTCAATAAGGTAGGTATATCGAATAATGATCGATGAACAGAATATACATGGCGAGGGTGAGCTTGCTATATAATTTGGCATGACAGTCAAAATATTAAGGACCTGTTTTGTTAGATGAAATTTCCCAGAAGGCAGTAAGAAAATAGGGTAGATCATTCAATTGTTCCATAGAAGATCAACTAGAACAAATTCAGTGTGACTTCCTAAGTTGATTTCAAAACACATTTGCAGAAGTAAATATTGAACCACCTAAAATATCATGTAATTTTTTTGTTTGTCCTCTTTCATCATCGTCTAATAATAAGTAATATACATAAATAAGTATTTCAAAATACAATAGAACGTTTCTCAACGAATTTAGTATTTATGAAATATTTCATAACCCGTTCGAGATATACATTCAATAACAAATTATAGAAATGATAAGTCATTATGCTCAATTTAGTTCAATGCCGTAGTCGGATAATTTTTATCTTTAACGAGAATCAAGAACAAAAATTCACATTCAATTAGCAAAAATTTTCATTCCAATATTGTTAGTTTGTTTAGGTGTTGTAGCAGAACTGTGTATTTTGAATTTGATCAACATATGGAATATGATTGATGAAATAATATGTATCTAGGAGTCTGATAGTTTATTGATAAGTATTGATTATCATTTGTATATGAAATAGCTTTTGTGATATTTATATGTGTTTATTTAATAATAAAATATTTCAATTAAGCCCTGCAATTTCAGGTGAGTTGTTTTTATCAATGTACTTTAATGAATAGAAATATAAATTAATACCTATCCGACTATATGAAATATCAATGTTATATATTAATGACATGTTGTCAGATACTTATCAAATTGTGTTTCAGATATAAATTGATCAATGAATCGTAGCAGAAGAGATCTTGTTAATCAAACCTCTTCAGTGTGTGAAATACCAGGATAGCTGATACTTCGTCGAATCAAATGGTGGTTAATTGATGAGCTTATTGCCTCAAATATATATCTGCTTTGTCAATAATCTAATGTATTTTTTATTATAGATTCAATTTATTTTCAATTTATTCTCACATTTCCTTCATAGTTTATGAAATCTTTCGTATCTCCCATTATCTGAATTGAAACTAATTACTTTCAGTCGTCTCTTTCATACTCTCATCAAGTCTATTTTTCGCATCCATGTGTCCTTTTGTTCATCAGTTGTTTTGGAA
Organism: Chrysomela aeneicollis; assembly: GCA_029955515.1. Taxonomy (NCBI): domain Eukaryota; kingdom Metazoa; phylum Arthropoda; class Insecta; order Coleoptera; family Chrysomelidae; genus Chrysomela; species Chrysomela aeneicollis. Next base: position 2,129,224 of record JARUHQ010000018.1, on the reverse strand, counting down.
ATTCTTGTATAGATTCTTCAATGTGAGGCCACCCATATAGATACCTAATCTGTCGAAATATTATATTCTTTCGAAATTCACCAGCTTCCAACAGTTCTTTATTACTTATATATTTACTCGTCATCTATTCATTATTTTTGAAGATTTCATAATTTTCTATTTGTTCTACTGGCGCTTTCCATTTCATCTCTGATGGTTTTATGGATTTGGGATGTCACTTATTCTGTCACTTTCTCCCGTATCATTCATAATTAATTATTGAATATGATGAACTGCCGAAGGCTATGAGACCTTAATCATTAAAAGCAACATTTCCATCGTTAGGAGGAATTGAAAAGTGAATTATCATGTAAACATTCCAATGAAAAATTGTTGTGGTTAGAAATTGGAAGGACTTTGAAATCAACTCGTCAGAAATCTGTCCAAAAGTCTCCATGTGAGGTGATCATTCCATCAGAATCTAATTTGTAAAAAGAAACCGATAATCAAAAATTCAAATAACATCCCAGTATAGAGGTGCATCCACTATAAAACGCTAAGATGAAATGGTGAATAACATTAGTGACATTAGACAGTTGATAAACTAATGGTGAATTACAAATGATATTGTTAAATAAGTATGGACAACCTAAAAGAAATGAAAGGAAGATGATGACGAAGGACTTGATTGAGAATTTCGAGAATGAAAATAGTTAATTGAAGTAACTTTTACGTAAAAGTTAGATTTTTTTCTCATATGTTTGAAGATAGGGCGAAAATGAGTAAAGCTAAAGAGTATTTGAACAGCTATCATTGTTTGAAATTTCATTTGTAATCTCCAGATCATCAAGAAGATCAAGTTGAATATTATAACCATTAATGTTGTGTAGAATTTTTATGCTAGTATCGAAGTCAAAATTATGATTACCATCAGCATGGCCCCTGCGAAAGGATGATACGCAAAATCATGAAGCGTTCCACAAGCAACCATTTGATTTTTGATGTTCACCAAAATTCGAAGTTTGTGGTCTATTCAAATCTTTATGGGTTCAATCTGAAATTGTCCTAGAAATTGTACCAATGTTAGTATTATTGCAATATGATTATGATAATTTGTAGATACTACCTCTGTGTATATGTCTAAAAATTCAATTTTGTCTTTTGTTTACTTATAATTATTCGTTATTATCGTTTATATCCTATTTTCCTTATTATTTGTCAGATACTTCATTCTTCATTGCATTTGTCCACAAGGTAGCTTATTTTTTGTTGTTACTTTTTTCGCTAACTTTCGACTTCTCGCGCACTGAAGTGTTTAATAGTTATTAATATTATTGTATCAAGTTTTTCTATTGAGATCATCAAAATCCCATTTTTTGGGTACAATTAACTTCTACTTGTAATAATAAATATTCAGCTACTTCAGCGATTTATTGATGTGAAAAATTTGCATTGGTTAGTATAAATCATTGAACAAATATGTCATGAGCCCACTCATTGACCTTGAATTGGATAATTATTCCAAGTAGTTCATCATTTGAGTATGTTTATTGGATCCCCAGCAAATCGCGATAACTTTTTTTTGAGATAACACGCAATTATAGATATCAGAAATGTGGAGAGATACAGATTAACTTGAATGGAATAAAACTTGCGTGAATGAACCTATTGAAATGATGGCATAGGTCGAACTAAACTAATGTAAAAGATTTTCACTGATTGAGGGTATGTATGTAACCCTAAAAAAAACTGAAATAAAGCCTCAGATCTGAGACCAGGGAAAATGTTGAGGTTAAATAAATGAATACTTGAAGAAATAGTCTACAACCAATTAGGAGAACTGTTGAATATATACTGATAATGGTTTAGAAATAGACATAGTTGCAAAACAGCAGTTCAGTGTGTACTAGACGGTTGGAAAATTAGTCTAAGAAGAAGTGAATACTGTTGCAGTATTTATGGATTTTCAAAGAGCTTTTGAGACACAGAGATAGGTTATTACAAGAATTAGTAGCAGTAAAAATAGATGGAATAGTTCTGAAATGGTTGAAAAACTTTTTGAAGAACAGGATACAAAAGCTCAATATTAATCATAAATTATCTGACGATATAGCATTTGATCAAGGAGTACCTCAGGAAAGTGAGCTGGACCCACTATTATATTTGAAGTATATATCAATGATTTGCTAGAGGTAGTAGGCGAGAGCTCAGTTCATCTCTATGCAGATGATACACTTATTTATTTCTTATGTATAATGATCACATGAAACTGACAGAATCTATCAATAGAACCTTAACATCTATTTACAATTGGTGTCGTGCTAATTATCAATGATCAATGTTGAAAAGACTGCAAGTACATGGTTATAAGTACAAAAAAACGGAGTTTTTATAACCAAAATTTTGATTTATTGCTATAGGTCAACCAGTTAAAATATCTTGGGGTTCATGTGGATAGGGTATTACAGTTTAAAGAACATGCCAACTCTATTATAAATATGATGAACATTTAAAATACATTATCCATCGCGTTATGCCACAAATTTGACAAGGTGGACAAGTATTTTATTGTACAATTCATTGGTGCTTCCTCATTTCACTTATTGTTTTACAATTCTGTATCTACTGAAACGAAATGATTTAGCTCGTTTACAGAAACTCCAAAAGAGTTATGCTTATAATTTGAAATTGCAGAAGATTAACACTAATATACGGAAGCGTTGAAGGGCCATTATTTTTTATTTTTATTTTGCTCTATAATTCCGAGTTGCAAATCGGAAAATTACTAAATTCCGAGATGCAACTTGGAAATAGACTAAATTCCGAGTCAAAAAATTATTTCCTGGAAAATACCACGCACGAATTATATCTGCTCGTAGTCCATGCAACGATTCACACTTCACTTTTCATGATTTATTTATTTTTCGTTTATCAGCCTAGTCGAGTTATCAGCCACTCACATGTTCTGTGACATAGGACATTTGTTTCTGCAGTTGCAACTCGGAATTTGATAATTTCACGAGTTGCAACTCGGAATTTAGTAGTTTTCCGAGTTGCAACTCGGAATTTAATAATTTTTCGAGTTGCAACTCGCAATTCATTGATTTTCTAAGTTGCAACTCGGAATTTAATAATTTTCCGAGTTGCAACTCGGAATTCAATAATTTTCCGAGTTGCAACTCGGAATTTAGTAAATTTCCGAGTTGCAACTCGGAATTATAGAAAAAAATAAAAAAATAATGGCCCTTCTACTCTTTCGTGGAATTTAATGATTTTCCGAGTTGCAACTCGGAATTTGGTAGTTTTCCGAGTTGCAACACAGAATTTAGTAATTTTCTGAGTTGCAACTCGGAATTCAATAATTTTCTGGTTGAAACTCGAAATTTAGTAATGTTTCGCGTTGCAACTCGGAATTATAGAGAAAAATAAAAATAAAAAAATAATGGTGCTTCTACGCTTCCGTACTAATAAGAGATATGTTGATGCACATAAAATGATGACCTACCAATTAATTATTTCCTCTTCAATCAAACATTGATCTAGATTCTCAAAATTAAAAATTTCCCCAACATATTTACAAGAAAAAATTATGTAGGATGATCAAATCCATGTATACAATACAAGATCCAGAACTGACTTTCATATACTAGTTACATTAACGCATACCCAAAATTCTGTTTTGTTTTTCAAGGAACTTGATAGCCAGAAGAGATTGAACGTTTAACATCTTCAACATCCTTCATGTCGAAGTTAAAGTAATATTTTCTAAATCAATAAAAAAACTAGTAGCCACTTTCTCGTTCTATTTGGTTGGATTGAATTTTAATCTATAACTGGTGTACCTACCTATATATTATGTTTTAGTATGTTTAAAGTAATGGTGTATTCATCAAATACCTTTTCAGAATGTTATGGGCGTATGATAGATGTGTGTGTGTAAATAGGTGTGTATGTATGTTGTAAATGGTTGTGTATGAATATTTTATTTTTTGTGACAAAGGTACAACTGCCTGTATATCTATCTCATTGTAATTATTGCAATGACTTGAAAATGTATTAGCTGCACTAAATAAAGGATATATACAGGGTTGGGATAAAGTATGGAACCAAGTAAATATATCTTTTAATTTAAATTGAAGAAGTTGATGACATTTCCTGTTGAACCGGAAGTATATTATTAACAAATAAATGTACATCAGATGCATTTTGTTACATTGTATTCACCTGCAAATTTTCAAAAATATCGTTCTTTTCGTTTGAAAGATATTTACTTGGTTCCATACTTTATCCCAACCCTGTATATATTAGTAGAAACATAGTAGTGTTCTACATTACGTTAGTGTTCAATTATTATGGTTTTTCATCAAGTATTCTTGATTGATTCTTCATTTTCGAAATACAGTTTTTGCAATGGACCTAATGTACTCATCCCATGTTATAGATATTGAGTGCCTGCGAGAGTGCCGTACATCATCATATTAGGCATTGTTAGGTTCGCCTTCTTGAAGAAAAAGAGCTTGACTCTTGGTCGCATCAAACTATACTAGATTATCAAATCCCCATTTCAAAACCTCATAGCCATCAGAACAGAGTTGGTGTCATAACAGATCCTTGCGTAACACCGGCTGATCTCTTCGGAAAGTGAGATCAGGGACTTTCCTTTTGTTTGTTTCGAAATCAAAGTTTCGTAGTCTTATTTTTTAAGGTCAAAATAAGAAAATAATCCTTATTCATTATATAGCAACTTTTATCACGGGACCCCTTGATTTTCACAGTTTTTTTTGCCATTTGTTGATGATTTCAATGCAAATGTTCATAAGCGTCCTATTAACAATTGTGAACAAAACCTTCTAGAATTCATATATTTTTTATGGCATTTATCGCATCTGGGTGAAATTGGTCCACACAGGTAACATGTCATGGCAAGACGTGGCCTCGGCTGGGAAAAAAACTCTGGAATACTTCAGTTCTTCAGAAAAACATCCCATTTCTGCGTCAGGATCAGAGTATTTGCTCACTAATACTGAGCATGCGCAACAACAAGATTCATCAGCCACTGAATCTGGATCAGAATCTCTGCATACTATTACTTTAAAAAACGTATTATGCCAGTCCTCAGAAACCAACTGATGCATCTGAAATATACCACATCGAATTTCCGACCACTCTATTGACCAGTCTATGACAAAGTTCAAGAGTAGATCAACATTGAGAAAATACCTGACATTCAAACCCATGACAAGAGGTGCGATTCCTTGACAGGTTACATATATTATGACTTCAACACTTTTTTTAGAAAAAGAGTTAAGCTGTGGATGTGACTCTGGGAGAGAGTGTTGTTAGAAAACTAGCAAGTACTTAACAGTCTCAATGATGCTTCTGCTTCGATAGATTTTTCACATCGTACCATGTCTCGGAACATGCATCATGAGCAATCGCGAGAATGTTCCAAAGTTTGAAACAAAATGGAAATTAGGAGAGGGGAGCCAGATATTAGGTAGGTAACTAAATATATTAAAAAAATGGAGCAAAACCTATGCATGTCTCTGAACCCGTTGAGAGAAAAAATGCCATGGTCTATCTACGCTTCTGGGCTGACCAAACCATTCATGATGTTGTCGATTTCAACAATCGTTTTGAATTTTATCACTATATTATCACCTATTGCATTATTGAGATCATTATTCCTATTTTGACTAAAAAATATTACCCCGAAGTTTCATGCTACATTAATATAACATCCTGTATACAGGGTGGGAATATAGTGCGTCAGACTGTGAAGATTATAGCGATATATTTAATATGCTTATCCGGTATCCAGGTTATTTGTTTGGAGGTCTGGGGGGGGGTTGACAGTACTAAACCATTGATTGGTCTATTCAATTGTTAACCATACAAATGTGTTGTACCTACATTCTTGCAGACCCCTCTGATACTGAACAAATACTACATGATTCCGGATCTAGCGTTATGAGATCAACGATTATAGTCGAGTTCCATGATACCTAGGAAAAACACGAATGTGAACTAGACCAAAGACTATGAATGCTTATTAGTCATTGCTGCATACAGAGTACACCAATTTTTTGTCTAGTTTTCATTCGTTTTCGAATCGTGTCTCCAGCTAGGTATCAATGGTATATCATGGAAAAAGAGTAATCGGACTCTGACGCACTATTACCCTAATTATTTGACCCTCCTTTTTATTGCGAAATTGTTATTATCAAGAATTGATAGGTGAAGGGTCACTATCAATTTCAGTGGCGTGGTTATAAACAACAAAAGAATAAGAAAACGAGTTTCAGGGTCTTGTTATTTATTTCACGTTTTCCGTATGCTGAATCGAATTCGTTGTCGTCGATTGAGTATGATTTATTATACAGGGCGGTCTGCAAAAGAACTGGAGGTTTCCATTAGTGCTGCGCGATATTGGAACAGTTATAGATTTTCGATGTGTTTAAATAGGTATATCGATATGTCCGATATATCTATCGATATTATGATACAAAATGTGATAAACCAGAATTCCATCTTTGTGAAATTAATTCAGATATCCATGGAAATCCTCATACAGGGTGGACAAATAATAATAATAATTAACGATCTTTATTGGATACCCAAAAGGCTACCGACCGAGGTCCTTCAGCCTGTGTTACACAGTGATTATAAAATGGTTTACAATCATAATATTCGTAGATAGCAATACATGGAATTATTCAATTTCTACTAATAAAAAAAAAAACTAATCAAGAGGAAATAATGTTCTGAAAATTTCAGTCTTCTTGCACTTGCGCTAAATTGATAAGGCATTCCAATAATGTTTTATCCGGGAACTTCCGTCTTGGGTTCACTGTTGGATCTCTCTGTAGACACTGGGATTGAATAATCCGAAGATTGGATTCGTTTTTGGAAAACTTCAAAGTTAGATTTTTCAGTCTCTCAGATATGGGTTGTACTCTGGTCAGCTGGTATAAAAGTTCGTTTGATGGATGGTGAAGGGGATTTTGAGGGTGCCGGATTTTGGTAATGGCTCTAAGGCTCGTTCTTTCTGCTACTTCCAAATTATTCAGTGCCGTCTTCCTACTATTTATGTATATTGGGTGAGCATATTCAAGAATTGGGCGGCAAATGGTTTTATAAATATGTGTTGCTGTTCTTCGGCTAATTCCTTTGTTCTTGAAAGTGAGGCTCTCAGGGTGGACAAATTTCGATGTGTGTATATGGTAACTCGGTAACTATAGGACAAATCCACTGGCGAAAACAAGAAATTTTTATCGTCTTTTATTTTTGAGTTATAGACTAAAATTTTATTTTTTGACTTTTAGACACATATGAATATCATGGTTGTTCGTGAAGTTACGATGTAATGATTTATACATTCCTGATGCACTTTTTCCTGTATAGTCCAGTGGCGTCGAGAAAATTTGAAAAACAAGGTGCAATTTCAAGTTATGCTCCTAATTTGTAGTTTTTCAAATGGGAATCAAAGTTGGCTATGGTTTCAAAAGTGTTTTTGACCGCCAACATAGATGCTAAGCAACCTTCGAAGTCTCATTGTGACTTGTATGATTAAGGAAGACGGGGACCTCTGCTTTTTAAATGTCATCCGAAGCACTACTCGGCTGGTTATCGTTGAGAGTCCGAAAGATCGAAATCTAGGTACCAAGGATGTTCGGTTGGTCACCTATCTCCTTCCACTGAATGATACTACAGAAATAAATAAAATTTCAAATAGCCGTGCTGGGCTTCGATTTCGAACCCTCTGGGTCCAAAAGGCCAGCGCCTCAACGCACTTGACCACCAACTCAGATATGTTGAAAATTTTTGTTTTTTTCTTACCATATAGGTATTAAATATCAGATCGCTTCTGATTTGTGAATATTCATTGGCGAAAATAATATTTTACTAGATTACTTTTGACGGTTTGGTGTTTGTCCGTTAGTTTTCGTCATAATATCAATTAACTCATTCCATAGTTGAAAATGAGGATGTAGTAAAAATAGTTTCACTACTTCAAAGCCGATCTGAAGAAAACGATACTAGAGGCCAAACAGGAATCGTGGAAAATACTCGTGGACGAAATAGACTCGGATATATGGGGAAAGGGCTACCAAATAGTCACCAACAAGCTGAAAGGAAATCCACCAATAAGCCTGACAGATGAGGTTCAAATGGAAATTGCTGAAACACTGTTCCCGTCTCACGAAGCCAAGAAGTGGGACAGGTTAGCAACTGATCAGCAGGAAATACCGTATATTTTACCATGAAAGAATGGATGGATGCCAATGATAAGTTGAAAGACAAGAAAGCACCAGGACTTGATAACCTTCCAGTCGAGGTTATCAAAGCGGTAGTGAGGGCACTTCCGGAAGAATGTCTCCAGATAATGAATAAAATGCTAGCAACAGGAAAACTCCCCAAAGAGTGGAAGACAGCTAGACTCGTCCTCATCGAGAAAGGGAAACCAGGACCCGAAAAAACGTATAGGCCCATTTGTATCCTCAACATCTTTGGAAAACTCCTAGAACACTTGATCAAGGCAAGACTGGTGACAGAGCTAGAGAACAGAGGTAGTCTGAATGAAAACCAGTATGGATTTCGTGAAGGAAGATCAACAACAGATGCATTGGTTAAAGTACAGAAGATCGCAGATGAGGCAAATGTGATAATCGGTAGGAAAAGATGTGCCATGATAACGCTAGACGTGCAGAACGCCTTCAACTCGGCTCCGTGGAACGGAATCCTAGAAGAAATCAAGAAAAGGAAAAAACCGGCGTACCTCTACAACATGATAGCAAGCTACCTGGAAGAGAGGGAGCTATTGATAGGATCTGGAGCAAATCTGAATATCACATGCGGAGTTCCACAAGGTTCGGTGATTGGACCTACTCTGTGGAATATCTATTATGACGGGGAACTGAACTTACCTGTCCCCAGAAGTGTTAACCTGATAGGCTATGCAGATGATCTTTCAGTGGTAGTGACAGCAAAAAATGGCGAAGACCTAGTGACGATATCCAACAGAATACTGAAAGAAATAACCAGGTGGATGACTACTAAACAACTGAAGCTGGCGCCTCAGAAGTCTGAAGTAGTGCTACTTGCTGCCGAAAGAAAACTGAAGAACATCACGGTAAAAATCGAAGACACGAACATCGGTAGTCAAGAATCCATCAAATACCTAGGCATTCACATGGATAGGAAAATGAGAATGGGGACGCATATCAGAATAACGGCAGAAAAGGTTGGCAAAGTTTTAGGCAAAATCAGTAGACTTATGCCTAACTTAGGAGGACCCAAAGAAGGAAATAGAATAATTCTATGCTCAGCTGTCCAATCGAATATACTATACGGCGCCAAAACATGGAAAAGAGCAAAGAAAAGTAGCCATCAGGATAACATGCGCATACTGCATCAACTAAAGCCTTATTGGTGATCGCAAGAACTCCTCCAATATATCTATTGGTAGAAGAGAGGATGATGAGAGAAAATGGAGAACAGAGAAACCTAGCACGGAGGCAGATTATAGACAAATGACAACAGCTCTGGGAAACCAACGATGGAAAGGCCATATGGACAAGAATACTCATAAGGGATGAACAGAAAATGGGGAGATGTGAACTTTTTTCTCACACAAGTACTAACAGGGCATGGGTGCTTTCAAGCATATCTGTTTCGTTTCAAAGTGAGTGAAACAGAGATATGCCAGTACTGCGGAATGATAGACACCGCGGAGCATACAATTTTCGAATGCGACCGATGGGAAGAAGATGGCAAAGGTAACCTTTCGGTTTGCATACTGCGCCAGCCACTTGGTAACGGCTCATCGATACAGTTCTAGGGGTATTACATTGGGGCGGTTTTATTTGTTTCCTGTGGAATAGCTGATAACCCATTCCAGATCATTTCTTGCGATCTGATTGGTCCACTTACCAGGATTTTCTTCATCCTAGTAATTGTAGGCGGTCTCAGTAAGTTTACTCTCGTAATTCCACTTCGTAACGCCATATCTAGATTGCTTTGTACAGCCGTCGAACAACACTTTTTTTTAGTGTTCGGACAACCCGAACTGCTCATTAGTGTAAATGGCCCACAATTGAAACATAAGGAATTCCAACAGCTGCTTAATGTCAAACAGCCCATTATTATACGCAAGTTAACACTACCGAATTCGTTGATAAAACCTCAAGAACAATGATTTGTTGTTATATCTCAGATAATAGTTATAACAGGACAAGCATATTTTCGAATCAGGTGAACGAATCTACGAGACATATTCCATATAATAGGTTCTTTTCGGTGGAGAAATGCTGTCGAATATATCAGTCCAACCTGATGAATCACCAACCCCTTAATCTGAAGACAATATCTCGCATTTTATTCACATCTCTCGATAGGAATAACATGTTTCGTGATCTTTATATTGATGTCAAGGAGCAACTTATAAAGCCTGCGGAAATAATAAACATTATTACTATTTGCGCCATCGTCCCATCTCTTTACATACATACCTTTATAAACATCTAAGATGTTTTTTGGTGAATTGTTGACGTTCGAGATTTAATATAATAAAATTGTCAACGAATATTACATGTTGACTGTTCAAAAGTCCACAGAGAATTAATGACGAGAGTGAAGCAGCATAGAAATAGAAATTCTGTGATGTGACTTAGAAGATGATTCAGTAATTCATGATATAATTTTTTTTTGTAAATTCAATATCTTTTATGGTTATTTCAATGTTCTATGTGAAGGAATGTATTGTTACGAACCGCTGGCATTTCCGAGAAGGCCGGAAAGCATCCGCTCGACGCGTGACTCACAGCGGAGGTATCGGTCGCAGACGCACCGCTATAATTAGCGGATGATTCATTGCCGTCGAATATGAAAAGTGCTTTCAGTTTGTTCCTGTTCTTTCTGGACAGTGATGTCTTTGCCTTTATAGGAGCCGCGGTTTCGCGGACAAGTTAGTTATAGTTTGGAAAGAGTTGAGATTAGAAAGAAAGCTAGTACAGTGAACATTGAGATTTGTGAAGCGAATATCGTTGTGATTTAAGTAAGTGTTTATTGAGTTGTATTTAGTGTGTTCAGTGAAATAAATTGTTCAGTTTTGTACTGAGTGTTTAAAATTCACGAACTCAAGTGGAAATAACGTAACAGTATGATCTGTTCGAATTAACTTGTGAATTCAGACATATATCACCATCTAGCAACTCCTCTTCAATACATAAATCCTCCAGAAAATCTAATCTGTTATAATTTTTAGATGAAACTGATTTCGAAACCTGAGAGTTTTTGTTGGGGCTGAAATTATGGTTATCAAAACGGAGGTGATGTCCAAAAGCTGAGTTCTTGTTAGGATTTAGATGTTCACTTATGCGGACTCCTTTGATGTCCACCCATTTGCTTTGGCAGCTGCTTCAAACTGTTTCATGTAACTCGGCCACGGTGTCTTTTCGTCAAATAAAGGCGGCTTTACTCGATTTGCAATAGTTACTTTGTCTGAAGCTATTGTTGTCACGTGCTTCTCCACCAGTTTCTCCAGTCTCAGGTCCCTTATTTCAAGTTGTATCTTCATTTCTTCCATCTGACTCTGCAACTTATTCATTATTGTTTCTTGAGCTATGATCTGATCTTGTAGAGCACTGATCAGCGCCAAGAAACTTTCTTGCTGAGCAGCTCTCTTCGCCCAAATATCTTCATGTTTAGCCAGTATTTCCCCACGCTGAGCTGCTATCTCTTCACGCTGGGCCGCTATCTGAGCAGTGATTTTATCTTCTGGTTCCTCGAAAACGAACGTATCTGGATCCTCGCCGACGTCGATCAGGTACTCTTTGAGACGAAGCTGGAGCACCGCTTTCGTCCCCGCCGTCTCGAGATCCCTCTCCTCTACCTCACGTTTCAAGTCCGCTACCTTCAATTCACTAAGTCTATTCATTTTTCACTGATCGTTCACAAAAGTCCAACGAAATTCACGAATCCTCGCTTCTAACAACAATTGTTACGATCTTCGTGGGTAGAATGAACGACGACCGAGTTTTAAATTGATAACTAATTTACTTCAACGAACACTAACACTTATTACAGACTAATTTATTACAACTATTTATTTTGGAGGTCATGGGCGATGTTCCCGTATTGCGACTTCGTATTCAACTGACTTCTCCATTATCTGGCCCTGTATATATATCGTGTTTGAGTTGTTCCATAGAACTTTCTGGAACTGTCATTCTTCTGTCATCTTCTCTCCATCTGATATCTCAAGGATATTAAACTGTAAAGGATTGCTCAATCCCTATGCTGGCAATGTAAACACGTTGAATGACGTCACTGATTCGACCTTGTTGTTCATTGGTCGAGAGGACGACCATCGGAAGTTATTACGTCGCCATTGAAACTTTTTGCGAAATTTCAAAATTGGAATGAGTTTAGTAAATTAAATATAAAATGGTACTTTATATAAGTGAATGAAGTAAGTACATGCAATACAAAATGTTGAATATATAAAATCTTACTTTTATAGGTGAATTAGTTGTTTTGTGTGCTGTAACTGAGGGAATGAGCACGGCATGAGCACAGGCCTGAGGGTGTAGATGATTTAAGAAAACCCAAAACAACAAATAATGTCCATGTGTTTTTCCAAAACCCACAACAATAAGAAGTGGATTTCACGATCTGGAAGACTTCCTTTGTGTAATCCAAGTGATTCCAGTAGATTCGTTCTATTTTATGTGATCAAGATTATGAGCAGGAATATGGCAGGACCTACTAAATGAACCCTGAAGGTATATTATTATAATACATGCTCTTGAGGAGTAATATCTTGTTATTGTTGTCCTTGTATTGTAGATTTACTAGTGAAGAGATGATTGGAACACAAATGTTCCACTGAATAAGGTGTGACAGAAAATATTGATAACATCATCCATATCCCAAAATGTCTCTGAACATTTTGCTCCATTTCAGAAAATGCATATTCTCTTCTGATCCTGAAATTATCACATCTTCATCCCATAAGTAATGACTGAACTCACTAAATTGAAGAAAGCGATTCAATAAAAATAACAAATTGTGAAAAATGTCAATCAACTCAGGTAGATATAATAAAAAAATCAAAATTGTTGGTGTATTATACTATGGAAATCAAATATTATATAAATTATAAAATCAAAATGTTTTATTTGTTCCATATACCTCCATAATATGAACATTATGATTTTATGATAGGTATTTCTCAGTGCCCTGAACTTGAATGGACATCATCCTTTGATCTAAATAGGTATAGTCTTATACTCAAACAATATAGGTGAAAGATAACATAATTTGTTGGTTGAAAATGGTATAGTATGTAAGTACTGTGTGATTGATTAAAAAATATTGTATATCATGAAATAAAAACTGCTACTGATTGCAAAATGATATGCCTACCTTAATAGGGATTGATTTATTATTGATCTATACAGTTCATAATGGATAATAATACATGTATACTTAAAATGTAAAATGTAGATGCTTTCGCTTCCGAGGACATTTTCAATTTCATAAATGCTTCCATATCTACTTGCACTGGACAATATCCAGAAATATATTCTATATTCTGTCTATGTAATCTTTGATAGTACCCTAAAAAACCAATGGATATTAATAATAAACCCTCATTTCACCATCACTATTTTCAGAGCTCACCTGGTATGAAATATATGAATCATCTAGCAGATTTTCAATTGAATTTTGATTCTAGGCAGCAACATGCATTTTTAATACCTTTGGTTCCAAAATTCACTGTGTAAATGATTTCTGTGACTACTGTATAGAATATAATTCACTTCAATAATTATTCGGCCACAAACCAAAAAGGTAAACCAGTGCCACAATAACAGTCTTCAAAGAATGAAAAAACATGTTTTCATCCAATTCCTATTCCTAAAATTTTGCGAATGGAACTAATAATGGTTATAAATTGATTGTCCAGATATTTCATGTTCTCATATTGACTAAAAACTCATCAATTATTATTTTTTCGTGTATTTAAAAAATAACCTCCTGTGGAATAAAAAAAATAAAGTGAGAAACTGAAACTAAAATCAATGACAAAGATGGATAGTCAACAGCCAATGAAATTACGAGCGGAGTTATACACCCATACGTTATACATCCAAAAGAAAAACTTGGTCGATTGAGTGAGTTACAGTTTAATATCCTTGCTGATATCTCCCATGATATTCCATCCTTTTCTGGTTTAGATCTTTCACGAACAATCGAGAGCTATCTGGAATGACCAATACAGGAGGATATTTCAATCTCGGCGATACTTCATCATGACTTTGCCGAATTCCATTACAATACGTTCCAGAGCGGGTATTATCTCTTTGTGTGGTCGTACTCTGAATCGTGTTATTATGTTTGGGTTCGTTTTTCCAGATTTGGTAGGCCCAAGAAAAAATACTTACTGATCATGGTTCATTTTGGTTCACCAATCTGACCTCACTGTAAGTGAAGAACTTGTTTAGTTCGATCAGACATCCTCTACCCAGTGAAAAACAATTACACCAGCTGTAAGGCTCTTTTCTCGGTAACGAGCCCTACAAAGGGCCTCAGGGCTTAGTTCTCTATTTAAGTTAGAGCGGTTGCCTCGAGCGCCAGTTTTTTTTTGAAGTGGTATGCTCCACTTTCTTCCAGAACTAGGAGTTCTTTGGAAGGCCCTAGGGTAGCTACAGTGAAGAAGGGACGCAGAGTAAATCCATACAATGCACCCCCTTGTGTAAACCAGAGGTCAGCTAGTTAGACCAGGATAACAATAAACTTCTAAGAAAATGTAGTCTTTAGTTACACCTCCTTAGACTAGACTGGAATACAAGCTACGTTAAACAGAATTGATGTTATTTTATTTTTATTTCCACAGGTTTTATTCAAAATAACTAGATAAAAGATCTAAGTACAGGCAAAATCAAATCATACAATCAGGCACAAAATACACAATGAAAATCGGAACCGGTTTCAGACTATTTATTTCATGAAAAACACTTTCCACACATCGTCAAATCAGGTACAGGTACGATTTTCCGGAAATTAAACAAAACATCAGTCTCAAACAAAGCAACAAAGAAAATCACAATTTACAACAGCTGATTAAAATACAACAGGAAGTTTACGTCCAATTGTCGCAGAATCGGATACGATCACAAAGTTTCTATTTTCGCGGAACTACCCGAACTCTCAATGACAGGCTGGTTCAGGTCGTTAGTTCAAGTTGAAATAATCAGGTTTACAGGTTATATTATTACAACAATAAACACCGGACTAAAATGAATCTGAACATAGAAAATCCAACACTAACAGTGAATGCAAGGAAAATGTGACCGTGTTACTTCGATTTTATTATACAGGGCGGTTTGTTAGCTCTGAGTTGTGATAAATCAGCAAATGCAATTCAAAAATTTCAGGGAGAGTGTAATTCAATACCGGTGTCAGGTAAAGTGCAATTCAGAGTATATTCTGGTATGGGGCGTTATATTGATTCTCAGGCAGGGTTTTCTGGTCTAGATTTTACGGGTGAAAAGTGAAAACTTCAAATCAACTACTAACGTAAATACTGACGTCTACAATATTACTTTCCTATACTGTTTAGACGTTTTCCTTTCTTACTGACATAACACCGTAGATGTGAATAGGGCATCCAGTATAAACAACAAAATAATATGGTGTAACTGGCTTGCGAGTTGATCGTAGTCAGGTACACGTCCAATGTTCGACAATCAATTCACAAGTTCCGGAATGGAAGCCACAGGAAATGAAGGAAAAGAAATATACCGAGTGTACTGGATGTTGTTGGATTTTTACTATAACTGGCTTGCGAGTTGATCGTAGTCAGGGACAGGTCCAATATTCTATGATCAATTCGTAAGTTCAAAATTTAAAAGAAAGGCAAGTGAAAAGACAGGAAAATGCGGAACCACACTACGAGATAAAGAGAAAGTACTAGCTATTACTGATTTTTACGGTAACGGCTTGCGAGTTGATCGTAGTCAGGTACAGGTCCAATATTCGACGATCAATTCGTAAGTTTGAAATTGAAAAGACAGGGAAATGCAAAACCAAACTATGAGATATAGAGCAAGTACTAGCTATTACTGATCTTTACGGTAACAGGCTTGTGAGTTGATCGTAGTCAGGTACAGGTCCAATATTCGACGATCAAATCGCAAGTTATGAATCCGGAAACTGGCACTTTCCTTTCACTTATGAAAATGCAAGTGTCGTACTACACGAGTAAACGGAAATGTAAGTGACAACTAGCCCAACGAAACAGTAATCTTAGTTAAATTTGAGTTTCCACGTTTCTCTAGGTTCAACAAAATTTTAACAGGAATATAGAATCAAAATAACTCCGAAATATCGCTTACAGTTGTACTGGGGGTGAGCTGGACAAAACACCACGGCACGGCTAATCCAGGGCAGAAGCACTCGCACTGTACAGGGTGTCTGGTTCACTAGGGTTCACAGGTTCACAAGTTCAAAACGGGGCACTCTCGAAAATCGGCAATTTACACTCTCACGGCTGAACATTATTCGCGAAGATCTCAAACTAACTCCTTGAATCCTTCTGTCTGGGGGTATTTATATGAAATCTGAATTTTCGAAAAAATCAGAGTAAAAACGAAGCATTTTGTCATTGCTTGACCTCTAAAAATGAGCAAGAAAGTAAGCAAAACACTCTCAATAAAAAAGACTTTGCAGAGTGTTAGAAATAATATATGAAAAAGACTCGGAATAACATTTCTTTTGACTAGGATACTTAGGAACATTTCCAAAAAGAAAATGCCCAAAATCCATGATTTTCCGGAAAATATTATTTCGGTTCATTGCCAATACTGTTAGTTTAACAAACTTATTGTATAACAGGAATAATAGGTTCTTCTTAACATTATAAATATCCGCCTAAGACTTATGGAAAGTAACGTGATATAACTGAAAATCAACTTTTCCGCAGTCAGGAATTATACAGGGTGTTACTAGACTGGTTGTTACATATTGAACAGGGTTTCTGGTTGTAACGAATACAGGAGTGACAGGGATACGTAATACTTGAATTAATATTATCTGGACTATCCGGAACCTGTAGTAATGAAGTTACTGGCAAAAAAACTTCATTACACAGCTCACATCAGCTAACACCGTCTGGTCTCCCCTGAGGTCCTGATTATTTCAGTGTCAGTAAACACCGGCATATTATTCACCACTTATGGTTTTATGTGACCTTTATCATAGGTATTTTTAATAATCAAACCCAGTTGTCAGTAACACTAGTGTTAGTGCTGAATTTAGCAGAATTAACACTTTGATGGTGTTCTTTTTGCATTTCCGAAAGTGCGATTTGACTACGCAGTGGTGTGTTGAAACCAATTTTATTTTCAAGTTGTTCAATGTTACGTCGTCGAAATATCGATTAAATTGGTATTATATCAAAGTAGACAAAATGAATCTTGAATCAAAAAGTCAAATTATTCTACATTGATATTTTCATGACTTGTCCACTTTTGGGCATTGTGTTTTGCAACACAGTTTTGCTTCATTTCTATATCTGAATGTGTTAACTCCACTTTGACCAATTAGTAGCTCAGCGACATTGTCGAAAATCATGGAGAGAGTTGTGGAAAGCCTAGTTCGTCAACATCACAGAGTCAACATATGACTCGTAATAATCTTGTGAAGAAAAGTTTCGGACTTCCATTGTCTAAAGGTATGAAGATTTGAATCCTGAGAAAAGAAAAGATGAGTTATGCTGAAAAAACGAAATAAGTGATGAATAAAAATTAACTATTTTATCGAATCAAGAAGATTCGAGTATCCATAAATCAGGTTAGTATTAGTGTTAGTATATATGAAGTCGAATAATGTAGATTTAAATGGGAGTTTAACTAGTCGATGATCCTGAAAATAAGAAAAAATTGAATTAGAAATCAATAGCCTGAAAAAGAAAGGTTGAATTAGAAATCAATAGCCTTCTTTTCTTTTTTTTTCAGGCTATTGATTTCTAATTCAACCTTTCTTTTTCAGGCTATTGATTTCTAATTCAATTTTTTCTTATTTTCAGGCTCACTCAGATTAATGTTGTATAAAGATATATATTGTATTTTACTTTGAACATTTTTAAATTCTGCTTTAATCTGTATTAACTGTCGTTGTTGTTGAAATAAATAATAATAATAATGATAATAATAATAATATGAGTAGCGCACCATCTCTCCGAGCTGAGGGTGCTGAATCGGACCGGCAGCTAAAGCGCACCCGGGAGGGGAACGCTTGCTCCCCTCTAATGTCGGCCGTGGGCTCTGAAGGCTAACCACCTGAAGAGCCCTAAAACTCTGGTTCCTAATGACAGAGGACAGGGCCCCCACAACCGATCCAGTTCGGATAGGGATCAAAGGCAACGATAGGATACATGAAGCGAATGCATGCTCTGTGGCTTCAACTCCACCTAGAGCATGCAGCCTTCTTGGTACGAAATCTTCGAGATTATGTATCCCACCTACGCGTTAGGCATTATGTCAGAGTCCCTTCCCGGCAGAACGACGAGGTGAAAGAACAATTAATTCCGCCCGTCCAGCAGAAAACGAAGGAAGGGACCAAGTACCAGAGGTGGGCCAAATCAGGAATCGTGGGAGCCTTAATAATATCAAGGCCCTACGATCAGGAGACCTGACTAGAATGGATGAATCACTTCGTGATACACTTCCAGAAAATGATAACATCTAGCACATCAATTGTTCCGTGTACGATGCGGTCCTCTCAGCCGAGGAGACCAGTAGAATCGGCCTCCCCAGTCGAGAGGGCAGAACGACGCGTACAAAAGATGGAAGCAAAGATCCAATCGGCGAGACAACACACTTCCCGTATCCAGTGTGTGATGGACTATGTGGAGGCCAACAGGCCATTCACGTCAAAAGTGCGACGAAAAGCCACCACATTACGTCGCACTCATCACACACTCTACCTAGCAGTGCTAACCTAACCGCCTGGATGTTAATGGCTGCCAAGCAGTCATTGAAGAGGCGAGCGAGAGAGTTGGTGGAAAATAAACTTTTTCGCGAGAGGCTTTCTCGCTTATTCCAACCGCCTCCTAGTGTTGTTGAGAAACCGCCGACTGTTGATCAGGTGGAAACTTTCTGGAAGGGTATCTATGAGGTGAGGCATCCATTCAACAGAGATACTCCAGCCCTGACGCAGTTCGGAGCCTTTTGTGGAAGGTTCCGAGAGCTTGAGGCCCAATTGCTGCGTCAATCGATAATCACTGGGAAGGCTCGGAGAGCCCTAACGGATTCTAAGAACTTTGCTGCTCCAGGTCCTGATGGGATCAATAACATTTAGCCAGAACATTCAATTATTGGCTAAATGGAGAGCAGCAAATTCTGGAGTGGTTTATCGAGGGGCGAACCGTGCTTCTTCCCAAGAAAGGAGATCTGTCCAATCCGAAGAATTACAGACCAATAACCTGTTTAAACGCATGCTACAAGCTGTTTACACGCATCTTGTACATGCGTATACTCCTAGTGGTAGACCCGGTTTACCAACGGATATATCAGCAACGAGGGTCGAAGAGAGGTGTCGCTGGTTGCAAGGAGAACCTGTTGATATAACGCAGGACAAGCGAAACCTCTATATGGCCTGGATCGATAATCGAAAGGCATTTGATACAACGTCGCACGAGTTACTCGTGTACTTGCTCAAATGCCTTTCGGTACCCGATCCGATAGTTAGATGCAAGGTGGATATAGGATGGTGAAACAGCTTCCTATTAACAAGCACTAGAATAAACTGTAGACCTCTGCCTACTTGATTTCATACCGTAGTAATATTTCCTGAAATTTACAGAGATGGCGACATAATCAATAATAATCAAAATATCAATATTCATTCCAGATTTATAGAAAATATATTGGTTAATGCCGTTTCAAGTCAGATGCGAACCACAGAAATACGTAAGCAACAGAAATCTTCTTCGATAATCGATCTTACCGCCATCTTCATTCAAGTAGCTGAAATATTACTACCTTCTCAAACGGTCTACAAGTTTTTCGCAGAAACAATTGAAGAGCTGTTTCCATCCTATATCTACAGCGACTCTATACAAGACAGTGACGACAATAGGCCTATAAGCAGTATAAGCTCCGCCCACCCGCCATTAAGAGGCACATTTTCTGTATGTTTACATTGGTTTATATGGTGTTTACTGACTGAATCTTCTTGTGCAGTTATATTTTCCAAAAATTTCGCAGTTTATTGACCTCTACAATACACGTATGATATCAATATAGGCAGTGATTTATCCAAAAATTAGAGTGGTATGTACCTTTATATCCATTAATTCCTCTATTGAAATAACCATAAAATTCTGTTTGTGCATATTACTACTATGTTTAATTCTGCATATTTCTATTCAGTTTCAATACAAAATGCCTGGGTGTGCAGCTGTAGGCTGTTTCAATTCGGCAAAGAAAGGTTTTTTGATGAAAAAATTCCTAAATGACCCAAAACGCAGGAAAGAATTGCAATCAAAACAAAACATGACAAGTGGATCCCTACATATTCATCAAGATTTGCAGTGACTTAGATGAAGCAATGGATCTCATTTGGATTCGATCATGTGGAAAAAATATGTGATGGAGACATCTTATGAAACATAGATTTATAATAGGAGTTTTCAGTGAAGTTTGAAAATAATGTACCTAAATATTATAATAATGTAATATAATCAGAAATTTCCAAAGACATCTGAGGTAGAACATGAATTATTGTCAGTGTTCATCTAATTCGTTGGTATTTAGAAAGAATACCTATACATAATCTGTCATGCATCAGAAAAATAATAAACAAAGGAATACCATAAAAGTATATTAACAAAAAAGCATGTTGAAGTAACAACATCAGAAAATGAACAGAATAAAATAATCACTTACTTCCTTTTTGCTAGATAAGTATTTGCTATATTTTCAATCTGAAAATAACGAGGACTAATTATCCTTATCCTTCAAATCATGACAATTTATTGATGTAAATAATTTCAATGTTTTGAGGAGACAATATCATAATAATATCGCCTGAAATACTGTCCATATTGATAAAAAAATACATTACATGTTCCCTACAGAAAAATGATGTTTTCTGTCTCTAACATTTCAAAACTGACAATTTGGTATACCATTTCAATAGGATTTTCATTTCCTAAGGAGCTAATGAAATCTTCACAGGTCTGAGATGTTTTTTCAATGCTTGAAATTATATACCTACCCTACAATATTAAGAAGTGAATTCATTTTAATATAATTCAAATGAAACAGGGTTAATATATAGTTTCTGGAAACTTGCAGGTTCATGAAAAAGTAGTAGTGGTTCTTATTGCTCTTTATTTAATATGGGGTTTGCAAACGAAAATAAAGTTATTGGTACAACATCAGCTCTCAGTCTGCAGCTTTCATCTTCTCTAGTTCTCTCCCATATTTCAGGTTCAAAATTTGCCTAAAAAAACAATGATTTATGTACCTCTTTCAGTATATATCAAAGTATGTGAGTCTGGATGATGTCAACAAAATGATTAGTAACTTTACCTCGCAGAGATTTGATGAATATGTAGGGATCCACTTGTGATGTTTTGTTTTGATTGCCCATTCTTTCCTGCGTTTTGGGTCTTTTAGGAATTTTTTCATCAGTCAAATTATTTGCTAAATCACCTATTGATATTATACGTGTATTGTAGTGATCAAACTGCGAATTTTTTGGGAAATATAACTGCACAAGAAGAATTAGTCACTAAACGCCATATAAACCAATGTAAACAAACAGAAAATTTGCCTCTTAATGGCGTCACCAATCAAAACGCTGACGCCTATTGTCGCCACTGTCTTGTATAGAGTTACTGTACCTATATCCACCTTGGTGAGATGCATTAAACAACTGATGCCGCTCTGGAAGACTCGCTTCACCATAACATCGGGGAATGCGAAAGTCCAGACAGAGCCGGTCATCATCAAGAGAGGGTGTGATGTATTCCCAAAACTCGGAAAAAGGGTAAACAATAAAACATTGCAATAACACTAAAAGTATATTCCCCCCAAAACCCATCACCTGTATCAGAATACAACGTATCAACTGAACTGGTTGCCTTTTCAGGCGGCCAAAATGCGCGCGCACTATATAAACGGTGGAGCGACTGAATGACTGAAATATAGTTTTCATATTGGATATATTACACCACTCCCCCCTTTATATAGCACCTTATTACATAAACAATAAACAAATAAGTCAATCAAACTCAAAACGTTCAGGAGCCTTTCTATTTCGTTTAGGCCGATCCATGGGAGAGATTGAATTCGATTCCTGATTATTATCACGCACCACTTCGTTAGAGATCGGAATATTTTCCGAATTTCTATTTGAAACCATATGATTATCGGTACTAGAATCTGCTCCGCATGTGTTACCTAATAATTGTGACTTAACAATTTCAAAATTACTAGTACCGGGTGTCGTTGAGAAACTAGGTGATACATATTCTGGATTGCCGGAACATTTGTTCAAGTCATTATCGTTATTTCCCAATTCAATATCTGAAACCGCATTGTTTTCACGACTTGCTCGTACTTGATTGAAATGTCTTTTCCACAATAAATTTGTGTTACATACTTTGACAAAACAAACATTTGTTCCTACGAATCTAACAATTTCCGCCTTACACCAAGTTGATTTACTTCCGCGGTAATCCCTCACATGCACAATCTGGCCTATCTTGAAATTAGTTTCTCGCCTCCCCTTGTAATACATTTTATTTGCTTCATTTGCCGCAACTAAATTATTTTGGATCTCTTTTTTACTTTCAACCGCCGTACTTTTTTTACCATTTGGGAGAATCAGATCTAAGCGAGTTTTGAGAGATCGACCTAAAAATAATTTAGCTGGGGTTTCTCCTGAAGAGCAATGAGGGGTATTGCGATAATATAATAAGAACTTGGAGAGTGATAAATTAACATTTTTCAATTGATTTTCGGATATTTCCTTCAACAGAAATTGTTTTACCGTTTTTACAGAGTTTTCTGCAGCCCCGTTCGAAGCCGGGTTATATGCTGGTATCGTCATATGCTGTATACCGTTAACATTCATGAAATTAGTGAAATCATCCGAAACAAGCTGAGGGCCATTATCAGACACTAACATGGATGGTAGTCCGAAACGTGCGAACAATTCTCGTAATTTTTCAATCGTAGCATTCGAGGTTATCGTATTCATAGGAAAAACTTCCAACCATTTGGAAAATGCGTCGGTCACTACTAGATAATATTTGTTTTTCATAGGCCCCAGGAAATCTACATGAATTCGTTGCCATACTTCTTCTGGCACTGACCAGTTTTGCAATTTTGTTTTTTCCGGAGAACTACGGATTTTCTGACAATCGTTGCATTTTCCCACGACTTCTTCCACTTGCTTATTTAGTGATGGCCACCAAACATAGGACCTCGCGAGCGATTCCATTTTAACTATGCCCAAATGACTACTATGCAATTCATTCAAAATGTTTTCACGCAAAGACGATGGGACAATCACCCGGTGACCCCATAAAAGAACATCATCTTCTACGTTGATTTCAAATCTTCTTCTGAAAAATGGTTTAATTTCTTCCGACGAGTCTACTGGCCATCCCTTTTTTACGAATTCAAGGATCTTGCTCAGAACTGGATCGTAACCGGTTTCGATCCTAATCTTTGTAATATCAATCGGCACTTCACTGGATAGTGATAAGTAATTTAAATTTATATTCGAATCTTCATAATTTTGCATTTCGTGAAAGAATATTTTATCATCGCTCACTTTTCCATCATTGATAGGTAGACGTGAGAGAAAATCTGCTATATTCTCCGACGTGTTAACGTATTTTATAGTGAAATTGAAACCACTCAAGAAGTAGGCGTACCTCTGCAAGCGGTTAGCGGCCATTATCGGTATACCATTTTTGGGGCCAAAAATACTCACTAATGGCCGATTATCGCTGAGCAAAATGAAATGACGACCATATAAATATTGGTAAAACCGTTTTACTCCGAAAACAATAGCTAACGCCTCCTTATCTAATTGTGAATAGCGTTTTTCTGATTCAGTGAGCGTGCGTGAAGCAAAAAATACAGGCCGTTCAACTCCATCGTTACATTTTTGGGACAAAACTGCCCCTAATCCATAATCACTACTACACAGTAAAAAAAATATATTTGTTAATGTCTATTTAGTTGAAAATAGCAAGACATTTGTTAATAACCACAAACATTACATCTACATTAGCATAAAATTCATCCGAGGAACTTGTTAATGATGAAATTTGTTCTTTTCACTACAACGATTAGTTAAAAAATGTCCGTAACAAAAATTGTAGTGAAAAATACTATGTCATGTGTTGATTTCTTTGAATTTGAGTGAAATAGACAAAACAAATATTTAATCTTCCAAAAAGTAGTTGTCATTTAATCAACCTTTGACGACGATGTGCAAGTCAGAATGAGAATGAGGTAGGCTCAGTACTTGGTAGTCTTTCGTGTCGTTGAGGTGTGCGGTGTGAGGTGAGCGTGCAAAGTTTTGTCTCATCAGAAAAGAAGCAACACCTCCATCAAGTTAGAATTTACTGAACTAATCTCTGGTCGATGATGAAGAATTGCTGCATATTAAATATATATTGAAGGTAAGGTTTAATTGTTTATTTTTGGTTACATATTCATTCAAGAATATATTTGTTTCTCGATTTGTTTCCATACCAAACAATTTGTTGAATTGACAATATCTTGTTGTTGAAGTAACGAAATGAAATGATATTTCATTATATTTAGTAGTAATAAACCAAATCGATTTGTTGAATAACCATCATTGGTTTAACTTTAATCGATAGTACATTGTTACGAATACAAAATGTTTGGTGATTTTGCAAAACCGTTTCGTGATTCATCTAATGCATTATTATCGACTATAATATGTATGTAAGAATAATTATCTGGTTCTAGATTATTTCAAAAAGCAGGAAAAATCAATAGGGTGGAGTCTTGACAATGTAATAAGAGTGCCCAACTTCCACAAAAAGATAAAGGCAATATTGTTTTGGTAAGAAACCAATTTGTAAATAATCAATACATTTTTCAGCTATAATATATCAAGTTACAATATCGTTGATTCAAGAATTCAAGATGGATGTGGTTGACTTAATTTATATTCAACATATCCCACAAAATTCGAGTGAAAAATGAAGCAGTATACGAGAGTAGTAAACGCCAACAGAGAAATTGCAACAGAAAGTAAGTAGATGAAAAATCTATTCATTGACCTAGAGCAGATGAGATGTACCTTGAGTATAAAAACTCAATCAAGTGCTGTATTTTCCAATAAGGTAGAGGTATTTTACTGCTATATTTACGGTTTATGCTTGTTCTATAATTTTTGATGTTAAATTCACTAATCGTGTTCAAACAAACTACCCAGTACCTTCAACAATAATAATTGGAATCATAACCGATTTTTTTCAATTATTGCAGATATTTTGGAGATTTATGGAAAGATGCAGTTGATTCCAGATGAAATTCGTCATCTCATAACTTCAGCATCATTCAATTTGGGCAACTATGTTCATCACTTGAAAGTTAGAAGTTCCTTCTAGTTGCTCAGCATGGAACTACAAGCGGATTTCTAGAGGGATTTCCTGAAGGCATTCATAACATTTTCCAAAATAGGAGATCAGGGTTGCCGATATAAGAATATTCAATAACTTCTTTCGAACGTAAAGTATTCCTTTGAGTTTTTTCATTCCTATTTCATTCATTCTTATTTCAATTTCATTATTCGAAATTCATGTTATTCCTGATTCATCTTTCACCTTTTTGTTTCATTCTAGACGGAGATTCCAGTTCGAGAGATGGAATAAACAGGCAAAGAATACATCTACGTGAATCATACCATTTCTGATAGTTATATATTACCAAATCCGCTGGTAATATTCGGTTAATCATATATGTACATTTTTTACTCAATGTATAGATATCTGTCAAGAGGTAATACATTAATTCGAGTGTTTATTTTTCAAATTATTTTGATTTTCTTCATAAAACTGTAAATATTTGTCCCTCATTTTTCAAATAAAATTGAATTGAAACATATTCATCGAGTTTTATTCATTTTCCTCATGGTACATCTTTTGCTTATAAATTTTCATACCATACCACTGAACTTGTGAAATCGAAAATATGCTATTATTAAGTTTATATAATATTGTATTGTTAAATTCACAATATTATATTTGAAAGAACAAAATTATATTTTTGAATTAACAATATCATATTGCTGAAGTAACAAAATAGAATACCAATTCACTACGTTATTTAGTACTAATTAACCAAAATGATTTGTCGAATCACCATCATTGGTTTTACTTTCATCGAAAGAATATTGTTGAAAATACGAAATATATCCGGTGATTTCGCAAAACCGTTTTTTAGTAACTCCAAAAAAACTAATATGATTTCGCAACTAAGTTTTGTTATTTGTCAACTAAACTATTGCACAAATTGACAAGATTCATTCGACTACATGTACTTTTGTTAATTTAACTAAATAAGGTTAGTGGATCGAGCTGAGCAACAAGTTGTAGTTAATTTTAACTACCCAGTTTTTACTGTGTATCCACGGCCAAAATCAAATCCAGTGATGGGTCGAAATGGACCAGAAACGTATCAGAAATTAAAACCTTTTTTATTTTTTCAAAAGCGTCCTGGCATTGTTTATCCCAGATCCAAGCAACATCCTTTTTCAGCAACCGGTATAAAGGATCTACAATATTTGGCATATTAGGTATAAACCTGACATAATATGTTATCATTCCTAAAAAGGATGTCAATTGCGTCACCGTGGTTGGCACTGGAAGTCCGTTAATAGCTTGAAGCTTGTCTAATGATTTGTGTATGCCAAATTTATCTAAAACTAATCCCAAATATGAAACACTATCTGCAAAAAATTCGCATTTCTCTTTTTTTATGGTCAATCCACAATCCTGTAATACCCGAAAAACTCTCTCCAAATTGTTAAGGTGATGCTCCCTGTTTTTCCCGGTGACAATAATATCGTCTAGGAAACATCCTACTCCTTCAATATTCAAAAATAATTGTTCCATAATGCGCTGGAACTGCGCAGGCGCACTGGAAACCCCGAAAGGTAATGAATTGTAGGCAAACAACCCTTTGTGAGTTGAGATTGTTGTGAGTATACGTGAATCTGGATGTAGAGGTATTTGCTGGTAAGCATGAGCCAAATCAATTTTCGAATATTGTTCCCCACCCCCTAATTTAGCTAATAAATCGTCTATCCTGGGTAGCGGATATTTATCGACCATCAGGTAGGGGTTTATCGAAATCTTATAGTCCCCGCAAAGTCGGACACTGTTGTCTTTTTTTAGTATTGGTACTATCGGCGTCCCCCATTCGCTGAATTCAACCGGGGAAATAATATTGTTTTTTAAAAGCCTGTCAATCTCCTCATCCACTTTACTTTTCAAAGCAAATGGAAGTGGTCGAGCTTTGCAAAATTTTGGCACTGCATTTGGATGTAACGTCAGCCTCACCGCAAATTTGTTGAAATGCCAAGGAGTGTCAGAAAACACCGTTCTGTATTTATTTGCGAAATAATCAATATGTGTTCGATTTCCCTCTAAATAACATATTTCCTTGAACTGCATGTTGAAAATACGAATTAAATTTCTTCCTAATAGCGCGGGACCTTTGGTCTCAACCACGCAAAATTCTACTGATTTCTTGTATTTCTGAAAAGTAACTTGAAAAGTTGCTGTACCTTCAGGATAAACTCTATCACCCGAAAAATCAATCAATGTTATGTTCGTGTCTGATAACGGAACATTTGTAAAATATTTTTTGAAAACCGCCGATGGTAAAATCGACGTCGCAGCGCCGGAATCTAATTCCATCTTCAAAGGAATATTATTCAAACAAACTTTTAAAATAATCGGCTTGTCTGATTCCTTGCGCAAACATAAGACCGGCGAAAAATCATCCTGTATGAAAGAATCAGATTCGCAAGAGTCATGAGCTAGAAGATTCAACCGCTGTCCTTGTTTGCACATGGAACTCAGATGTCCTTGAATTGAACATTTGTTGCATATGTACTCACGATACGGACATTTATTCGCGTAGTGCTCCTTTCCACATCGAAAACACTTCACGTTAGCACTTTGGTTTCCTCTCCCTCCAGTGCCGTTCCTTCCTCCTGAAGTCCCCTGCTGAAAACCCGCTACTGCTGCCGAAGCGCTGTAATTTTTAGAAGAGTGGAAACCTGTACGATTCCCACTGAAATATCCTCGCTGGCTTCGGCTACCGCTACGGCTACTCAGTCGATTGATGTCCGCTTCCTGCGGCTCCTGCTTGATTTCAGCTTCATCACACTCCAATATACCCGCTAGCGATGTTTCTTCGATGATCGCCACGTTCACTGCTTCCAAAAACTTTGTCTCACTTTTTTCACCTAACAACCGATTCCGCACTTTGCCCGGGTTATATCCAGTTATGAACTTATCACACAATTTTGTGTCTAATGCAATACCAAAATCACAATGCATTGAAAGTTTCTTCAATCTTGCAGACCACTCTTGTGCACTCTCCGACTTAGTTTTTGTAGCAGCATAAAACTTGAACCTCTCGACGAAAATAATACTTTTCTTTGTATAGTATTCGTCCAACTTTTTAACGATATCATTTAAACTCAGTTGGTCAGGTTGTTCTGGTACGCATAAAGTTTGCAATAATGTGTAAGCATCTTGATGTAAACTGTTTAGTAGGACTGCACGTTTTGTTACCTCCAAATCGATTCCATTAGCGATGAAAAATTGTTGTAACCGTTTCCAATGCACTGACCACTCATTTATTTTCGGGTTGAATTCTAACACAATCCCCATAGCTGCCATCTTTACTTCAGAAGAAAAAAACGGTTGTTATTTTCACTGGCTTAGACGACACACGACACTGTTTTGCACTTTTTATCTTCGTCGCCAGAAATGTGATGTATTCCCAAAACTCGGAAAAAGGGTAAACAATAAAACATTGCAATAACACTAAAAGTATATTCCCCCCAAAACCCAACACCTGTATCAGAATACAACGTATCAACTAAACTGGTTGCCTTTTCAGGCGGCCAAAATGCGCGCGCACTATATAAACGGTGGAGCGACTGAATGACTGAAATATAGTTTTCATATTGGATATATTACAGAGGGGTTTTCCAGGGAGACTCCCTCAGCCCTCTCTTATTTTGCATCTCATTGTTGCCGTTATCCGTTGAGCTCAGAAGAACCAAGGGCGAATACTGCGGACCACCCAGTCAACGGAGGCATAAGGTCACCCACTTATTCTATGTGGATGACCTTAAACTCTATGCTTCCGGTGAGAGGGACTTAGACCAATCCCTCAGGGTGGTACAGGAGTATACACAGGCTATTGGCTAGTGGACGGAAGCATGCTACATCACTTGGATGCCGGAGAGACGTACACCTACCTGGGTGTGGAGGAAAGCCACATCCAGGAAACGCAAATGGTGAAAGACGCTCTCCGCAGCAAGTATCAGCAGCGACTCCGACAGATCTGGTCTTCGGAACTGTCTGGAAAGAATAAAGTCGCTGCTACCAACATGCTTGCTGTTCCTATCCTACCCTACTCTTTCGGAGTATTCAAATGGACACTAGCTGAGCTGCGCCAACTTGACGTTAGTACTCGCAAGATGATGCACCTCAATAGGAGCCTTCATCCAACATTGTCCGTTCCACGGTTATACCTTCCAAGAGATCAGGGAGGCCGTGGACTCTTAAGTTTGGAGTATCTCCATAACAGAATGGTTCTGGATAATGCCTGCAAAGTAATCAGGAGTTCGGATCCCCTTCTGTAAATAGTCAAAAGCCATGAAAATGCAGGAGTAGGAGCATTTCTATTAAAGGCAGCACATCGAGCAGCCGTTGAACTCTCGCTGATTTTCGGTTCCGAGCGTAGAGCCCGTGACTCACTGAGCTCGACCACGCTCGGAGAAAAGCCCGCATAAAAGCTGCAGAAGTTGATAAAACTCTACAGCTTCACATGGATAAACCTCTAAATTCTCTCTTCTTCAACAACATCGACGACAGGGGTTTATCCAAAGAGCTGACCTTTGCATTCCTAAGGTCAGACGGGCTCAAATTGGAAACAGAGGGGTCATCCATCATGGCATGCCAGGATGGAGTTTTCAAAACCCCACATTACCGAAGCCGAGTCATGGGTATAGAGGTCCCTGATGTTAGATGCAGGGCCTTCCGTAGGGCGCCGAAAACGCTGATGCACCTGCTTTCAGCATGCACGGTGTATGCAGTTTCGGCCTATATCCATAGACATAATGCGGCATTACGAGTGCTCTATTACCATCTGAGGCACTCGTACGGTATTGAGGAAGCTCCAGTGCTGCCTTATGCTCCGGGGAATATTGAGTACGTTGTGGAGAATGAGAGGTGTCGAATTTATTGGAACTTCTCATTCCCCACCGTCAGGCAGATACAAGCCAATAAACCTGACGTAGTCCTTCTCGACCACCAAACCAAAACTATGTTTGTGATTGAGTTTTCGGCACCAGTCGAACAGAACATCGTTTTGAAGGAGGAGGAAAAACGGACAAAATATAGAGATCTCCTCTTCGAACTTTGCAGACTATATCCAGACCATTCTGTTGAAATGGTCATCCTGATAATAGGCTCCCTCGGCGGTACACGAGAGACGCTGCTCTCAAAACTGCAGAAAATACCAGCTTGCCAGCAGAAGGCACACGTTTTAGCTGGGGCAATGCAGAAGGCCGTCATACTGGGATCATTGCATCTACTCAGGGCACCTGATATTCGGTCCCAGTGATCACTTATCTCACGGCGTGAGGAGTGGTCACTGGTGTCTCTCCAGCTCGACTCTGCGTGGTTTCGGAGGCCGCAGAGCCGTGACTGGAATTAATTTAATAATAATACTAATAATTCGTCTTTATTCATCAAGTGCAGGTAATGACTACAAAAAAGAGAAAAGGCGGAGTATCAGCAAAAACCTGTTTTTCAACTCAACCCAAATGACAAAAATCGGAGACAGTTTAACTTTAGCTATCTTCTTCATCAAGAAATACTCCAGAAATGCCCTAGATATCTCTTCAAGTCAATACCAATAACTAAACTAGGTACCACCTAGAATTTAACAGTGGAAATGCGGGTGAAAATGTCACACTATCAATTTCATCTTTAAAGATGTATTCAGGTACCTTTCCTGACTTGATGCTTGATTTTGTGTAATATTTTACTATAAATTCCTTCTAGTTCACGGGGAGACATTTTCTCCTATACAAAAATAATTCCTTCAAGGTGGCCAAGGCATAATGCATTTTGTATTCGTGGAAAGGGTTGAAACAAATGGAAGACATACTTATATTATGATACCCATCTCTTTTCGTGGTACCTCGAGGAGAAAAATCTATAAAATGAAATTTCAACTAGCGGAATATATTTCTCAACCCGAAGAGAATACGTATTCAGCCATAATTCATGCTATGGTACTCACCGGTCGAAAAACATTATTTTATGCAGGTATGTTCTTCATCAGACCCTTCAGTACAGTGGAATTAGACTGACGATAGATATCAATATATGCTTCAAACGCGGCATCTTCAGTCACGTTCGTATGTCCGCCCTAAAGTTTCCTTTCCATCCCAGCTTCGTCCACTCGCCCACAGATGCCCCCACACGCTCGCCAAAGAAGCCGAACCGGCGGATCCCTCGAGACCGCCGGTAACCATGCCGACGGAACAATCGAGACGCGCCGCGCCGACTCATCGTTGACGTACGACCGGCGGCGATCCAGCAAAGCAGTCCCACCGACCGCAGCAACAATCGCGGCGTGTCATGAACGAGTCGACCAGACACGCGACCTGTCATCGCAGTGGGCCGGGCGCCCCGTCTACGTTGACGATGCCGGACTATTAATCAAGCGTGGACGATGACCTCGAGCGAAGAGGCCTTCTTCGGCCGCTCCGGCCTCTTGGAGACGCACGTCCGCGGCCAGTGGTACAGGGTGTTCGTGACGCTGGAGGGCGACTACTTGAGCATCACGCTGGACGAGTCGTACGAGAACACGACGACCTTGAACGGCACCGGCCCGTTCAACAACAACAACATCGAGACTCCGGGTGGAGGCAGCGACACCCCGGAGGTTCCGGACGCGGTGGCGAACCAGAAGAGGGTGGTAAGGGTGGCGAAGTCGGAGAACAACGGTCTGGGTATCTCCATCAAGGGCGGAAGGGAAAACAAAATGCCGATCCTGATCAGCAAGATATTCAAGGGCATGGCGGCCGATCAGACTGAACAGTTGTACGTGGGGGATGCGATTTTGTCGGTGAATGGGGATGATTTGAGGGAGGCTACTCACGACGAGGCGGTCAAAGCTCTGAAAAGAGCGGGAAAAGTTGTGGAATTGGAAGGTGAGGTATACTTTCCTTTTTGATTGTCAATTTGTGTCATCCGAATGATTGTTGATATCACGTCTATATGTGATATTTATATACAATATGCGTCATATGAGTTTTAACCACTATGTCGAATTACAATCATTACCATAATCGTGGGTAGCACTTATTGTCGTAAATGATGAATGATAATGTGACTTGTTCGTTGATTCCAATGATTATGGACATGTGTTGTCATTGGTTTTCATTAACATAGGTAGGTAATGAAATTACACAATAGTTTCATCAAGTGTATATGTACCGCGTGTTCAGAAATCGCTGCTCCAAAATTAGGTGGATTGTAGAGCACCTGAAGATGAGTATTTTATGTCAAAGAACACATGTCTGGAATCGTCTCCCTGCGAATTTACCAGGATTCCTGAACATCCAATACATGTATGATACTACATATAAGAGATTCCAAGTATAGGCAGATTAGTCGGGCTCTGGACATATTGAACTTCTCCCAATAAAAATAATTTTCAACATCGAGAGTCGAAATTGTTAGTTAGTTCCTTCCTGATGCCTAAACTCTCCAATTTTTATAGGTAGGTATGTACCTATATTCTTTTTCACTGACTCTTTCGACGTTTTACGAATATATTACAGGTATTCCTCATCATATATCTTCTGGATGAAGCGTGAAATTACGATAATATAAATTTTTTTTAATTATTTCGACATTATTCACATAATTTTGTGTTATTCAGGTGTCCAAATAATATAACGAAATATTGTTTGCCGTCTTCGAAACGTATCGCTTTTGATCATTGAGAAAACATATATTATCTTCCATTTATTGGAGTTATTGCATTCGGATAAAATTGAAAAGGAATATTGCATCGCCAGATAGTTGACTCGCGCATTCGTGAACTGAAGATTTCAGATAACCCCAAACTGGCTTCAATTCAGGAGAATGCGCAGATCAGGCCACATGACCTCTTTTACCAATCCACTGCTTACCAAAATGATGGCTCAAATAATGATGCTTCATTACGCTGAAACCACATGTTGATTCAAATTTCCGAGAAAAGATCTATTCACCTCGCATAAAATCTTGATGAAGATCTTTGCAAAGATGTTTGCCGAAAATTCCACTTTGGATCCACAATGGAATCACCCCCAAGATATCGCTACCATCGATAGCCATATGCCAGAAATAGTATATCGCAAACGCATTATCAGGCGCATCCTGCTACGTCTCAATATCAATCAAAAAGGCAATGAGACCACACTGAGAAAATTTTTTCATCGTCACAGCAGATTTTTCTGCTGCGATAGCCAAAAATTTTGGCTACATAGGGGACAGGAAATATCTTTACTACTGCAGAAGAGAGCACTCTACTGCCAACGTCTACCTGTGGTAGCATAGCTACTTTATGAAGAACTTGTTTACAGTTTGAGCTAAGTAACTTTGCTGTCGTAATAAAGATACTCTCCTGTTATGGAAGAGTTACTATGCTATAGTAGGAGAGATATTTGTTGTTGTTGAAAAGAATGCTCACTGATACAGGTAAGAGTCTTTATTAGAAGAGCAAAGTTCTTGCCTAGAGCAGCAGAGTGTTTTTTTAGTCAGTGGAAGTTAATTCTCTCACAATAGCAAAGATATTTGCTGGAAATATTCTCATAGTGGTACCATTTATCGCAATCAACAAAACTAGGATGTGAACAAAGTTTAATCAAACCCCTAAATGTTCATCAATCGATACTTAAATTATTGTCAATTTCTGAAAATTGAGAGATTCGATCAAAGTTTGTTTATTCTAGTTTTATTGTTGCACGCACTATGGTTCCACTTTCGAAGAGATTCCCCTCAAATATATTGCTATAGTAAGAGAATTAACTTCCACTTGCTAATACATTCTTTTTAGACTGTCTCAGCCTATAACATCATAATTGTTTGAGGGACTAAGAATTTTAATAAAACAACAGTACCTATGCAAAATTTAATCAATTTATTCTTCTATATCGGTACTTTATCAGTCTCAAAAAAATTAAATCTATATATGAGTATAGGTAATGAACAAAATATATTTATTTAAATTGTCAGGGCACATTTATTAATAAGTATATATCAGAACCGAAAATCAACTGAATAAAAAAATAAGAACTCAGAACTCAGTATGTATATATACCCACGATATTTTACGGTCACATTAATGTATTTATTATTTCAGAAATCTAAACATTTTCAAAACGATGTAATTTCTCAACCACATAAGTCAATACTTATTTCCATTTCATGGATGAAATAGTCAAATCATTAATTTAAACAACTTCAAAGGTTTCAAAAGATATCAGTTCTTCAAATAAAATACAATTTATCCTGTTACTTCCTTTTACCAAGAAGGAAAAATAATGTTCATCATCAACCATACCTCGACATTTGGGATCTTGTTAACGTCTTGATATTGCTTCGAAGATTATACAAAGAAAGTATTATACTTTTGAAATAGCTATCACTATAATATTCATGATGGCAACTATAATAAGAAATCCCAGCTTTCAAGGTATATGCTTTAAAATGATCGTTGTCCATCTCTCAAGATCACTTGAATTGTAGTTAATGTAGTTTATATACACACGATGAACCATATACACATATAGTAGGTATCACAAAAATTTAAACCAAACATGCGTTAAGGGTTTCACTCAAACTCAACACGAATATGTTTTTAGTGATACTTTGAAATATCCACTGTTACTATGTGAAAATAGAAAAATACCGGAATGGTGGACTGGACGAAGGACGGACGACCAGACGAGATGAACTGTTGCAAGTCTGGCGATAAATGAAAACGATACTAACCGAACTGCGATTTTGGCATGTCCATATCGCTTTCAGCTAATAATTTTTGCTGGGCTAGCAAAGAACATTACAGTTATTATAAAGAAATATTTCGTGATGCAAATATTTTCTGCTAGGATAGCAGAGAACATTACTGTTATTATAAAGAAATGTTGATGAAATCTTCTTTGCTACAACAGTAACATATCTAACTATCGTGGAAAAGTACATTTTCATGGTAGCAGAAATAATTTTATAGAATTGCAGTTCTACTACTACAGCCAATTTCTTTTCTGTGATAGAGAGTTTCATCGCAATTACAATAAAGCAGTTTCAGTAGAGTGATCTTTTCTGTAAGAGCGAAGCAACATTACTACGTTTGTAACTTTTTTGGCTACGACAGGCGAAAAAAACTCAGCAAAGATCTTTCTCCTGGGACTTTTCTCAGTGCAGACGAAACTCCTCTAATCGTTTTCAAGAAATATGCCCTAGAATTACCACCATCAGTTTCTTGCAGGTTGTAGATTGTAGGGGGGGTCGTTCAGGCTGTGCAGCCTCTCAAGCACCTCGACCTATAAGATCTTTTGTGCATAACCCTTAATAAAGTTTATTAGTTTCCTGGGAGCTAGGTTCCTGATATCGGAGGGCTCTAAAAAGGCCCCTTCCAGGAACCTCTTGCAGAAGTGCGCTGGGCATTCGCAAAGCAAATGTTCTGCAGTTTCAGCGAAGTTCTCGCAGTATCGGCAACTATCACTCTCTGTTTTGCCCATCTTTTTGAGGTGATACCTTACAGGGCAGTGTCCAGTGAGGAGTTCCGTCACCAGTTTCAAGTCTTTCGAGAAGCTTTCTTTGGCGATAGGCTCACTAGCCTTGTCGCTTGTCTTTGTCCTGGCACTTGATTCCTTTATTCTTTCAGGTTAATCACACTTCCTCAAAATGCTTGGTGTATTTCGCTCAAAATGGAGAAATGCTAGAGTTCAACCAATTTCTAAAACTGGCAAAAAGACCATTCCTAGTAACTATTGACATATCGCGCTGCTATCTGTCATCTCTGAAGTGATGGAGAAAGCAATGAACATCAAGCTTATACAATATCTGGAGATATCTACAATCGTGAACGACTGACAATATGACTTTCGTCACCAGAAGTCAACTGGCTTACTTACGTAACACACATGTGGCAGCTGTCCATCGAAAAAACAGGATGAGTCTCTAGCTGCAGAATTGTATATCTAATATAGCATATGACCGAGTTTGGCATCAAGGCCTGCTTGGAAATCTTCCGTCATATGATTTTTCGTCGCAACTGTGTTGTTCACTTAGAAGTTTCCTTTCGAATAGGTCACTCACTCCATGTGGTCGTTGATGGAGTATCATCTGATAAAATGACCATCGACGCCGGTGTCCCACAAGGATCTGTTTTGGCACCAACGAGGGCACCAACTTTGTTTCTCCTATACACATCAACGACCTGTTGGATGTGACCTCCTGTCATGTTCACAGCTTGATGGATGACAGTATGCTCCATACTGCTTTCTCATCTAGAGCCTCTTTGTCGTCTAGGAAACCAAGAGGTGTAAAGTTCGATGCTGTTAATGAAGAATTTACCAAAATTTTGAAATGGGTATCTGATAATCTTGTGGAGTTCGATGCAAACAGGACTCAAGCCTGCGTTATCTCCAGGAAGGCAGACCTCACAATACCTTATATTATGCACGATGAAATCCTCAATATCCATGCCCGATGCTACCATCAACAATGTCCTATCATGGGATGATCATGTGAGGTGTATTCTTAAACTGCCTCACGAAAAATCGATTTTTTGTTCTGTGTTTTAAGCTAATTTATGACCAAACAGCTGCTAGGATCTGCAAAGCGCAGATTCGACCTGTCATGTAGTATTTGTTCACATGTTTGGAGTTCAGCACCTAAAATCAATGAATCCATCAAATACCCTGAATCAGTTTGCATCAATAAACAGACACAATTCGATAGTGTCAAACTTTCTATTTTGAGTTGAGGTACTTCTCACAACTCTTGTCACTGTCACTTCCGTCCTGATGTCAGCTATCACTATTTCCGTTCTTATGTCTGCTGCAATTTTTGAGTCACTTTGTCAATCCTTTCAAGATGAGGACTTATAAATTTATTCGGTTGTCAACACTGTATAATTCTAATGATCTTTTTCTTCTCATATATGCTACGTAATATATATATATATATATTCGTACCTACTTAATGGATGCTCCCTTAGAAACTAAGTAACACAAAAAATGTATGATCGTCATCTGAAAAAAACTTTTGTTTCGCTCTACGAATTCACTCTGTTGCATCATATAATTTCAATGTACTATATGTATATCCAAACCCTATGATGATTTTCCTGATCCGATCACCATGCCATCGTGTTATTCATTAATGGGTATTGATCATTGCTTATGCTCGCTTTCACAAAACAGAGATGAAACCGAAAACTGAATTGAATATCATTTTCCATATTCATCAAATTTCCTGCAATTGAATCAGAAAATGAGGCGCAGTTGACAATTATTTCTCCTAATTTACATTTTGTGTCCAATAGTTTCCATGGCTGATTCCATAGACAATTAATTTTCGAAGAATATTCGAAGAATATTTATATGATGAATGAAATATTACAAAACAAGGTTCTAAAAAGAAATGATTAAAGCTTGCCAGATGTGAACAGATAAGCGTGTACGCTGTCTGTGGAAAAAATCAGACATAAACTGACTGATTTTTAGTTTCTTCAGATAACGCAATTTCCAAAATCAGCAAAATCAAAAAAGCTTATCTTTTTCAGTCAGTATGTTAACACAATTTTTTTGGTGGGGACAGGATTTTTCTCGACGAGTTCTCGACAATGTTTATAAAAATAGCAGTAAACGTGTCGCAAATATGTGGAAACGAAGATTCACTCGATTATTGAAACCGAGATTCAAACCAAAAATCGCGGCAACCCAAAGATTCATTAACATTTGTTAGGATCAACCTATACTATCATGATTGCAATTAAATCATCTAATTGCTTATAAAAATAATGTAAGGACACTTGAAGTCGGTGAATTATTCATACATCACGCTCACCCGTTAACACTTGGCAACTTTCTCATATCGTTTGAAAAAAGTTCTGCCACCTCACCTCAACGTTTTATTTACATTTTTCACTCACTTTTGATGGTGCTGAATTATTTATGAAACTGCATGGGGGTACTTATCGGAAACAATAATGATCAATTTCACATACAACCGACTGAATAGAACAGAAGGTTGAATTGATAAACTGAACAATCATTGTATCTGAATTTTATTTGATAATTATACATGGTTAAAAATATATTGTATGGAAGTTACATATTGAAAAACTCAAAGAGCAAAGGTCGATCAAGGTTGGAAACTTTTCACGAGCTCAATTGATGGACTAGATATCAGAAACTAGTTCAATTGAAAGTCAATTCACATAGACACGTTTATAGATATTGAATTGTCCTTATTATGATATATGATATTCTACCGTTTATCTTGCTGTACCTCAAATAGAGTAGCTAGCCACATTGGTGAAAATATCTGATATTTCGAAATGATAACCACAATAATAGTGCTGTTAGTATATGGCTTCTGTCTCCGTAGTGCGTCTGCCCCATGTCCTCATTCGTATAGTTTCAATATGTGAAATATTTGTGTAGTCAGTAACCCGTATTCGCATTAAAATACCTACTACATTGGTGATTCAACTGAACAACTGAATTTATCAAACCAATATCGAGTTCAACAGTATGAGAATGTAAAATCCTCTATCCTCTCACTCGAAATTATTCAATAATAAAATATTATTATCAGCCCTAATATCTAGGCAGGAGATCCTGAGGTTGAAAAAATAAAAAATTATATTTCAAATTGTTAGATTTACATGAAGTGAGAGAAAATGTGCTCGCATTTTCTGGATATGATTTCATAATCAAATTATTTAATCGCATTATATGGACTCAATTTTATAATCGAATCATATCCAGAGGACGGTCGGTCCACTGACTGACGATAACATTTGATACATAACTTAATGGTTGAAAATAAAATCAATTCAGAGTGGGACCTGATATCCAATCCAAAAACTAACATCACCCGGAGAAAAATACATAGGTTGAGAGAAAAAGGGAAGATCTACGAATCTGGTAGATAGGATTTGCCACGGTCTACTGAATAGTCGAATAGTGAGCTTTCGATTGGAATAACCTCCATTGTTTATCAATTAGCAAGTCAATTAGTTTCTGCTGTGCCCTGGCGTATCCATAATGCAGGAAAATAGGCATTCAATAACAAGTAGATTGAGATATACTAGCCACTAGCAAATTCGAATGGCAAAGAACCTACGTATAAGCTATATATACTTAATTATCAGTGTTGACTTTGCTTAATTCTTTCTCAACCCGCTTGCTCGCTTCAAAATTGAATGATATATATTATTGAATCTTTTAGTTTTTCTCATCATACCTAATACAAAATCGTTGAACAGAGCAACTTCCCTCACAACCAGAGATCACAATTAGATATATTCAGAATTGTAACTGACATATATTCAATCCAATAAAATATTCATCGATTGAAGGACTACTCAGCATGTTCCAGCATTTATAGATATATGTATTTTCTCGCATCATGGAAAGCAGCATATTAAAGAACCTCTGAAACCCCTGAAATATAATATCCTCAATAGAGTTCATTTCTTGGTTTATTTCCGGAATATATGATTCATGAATGGCATTACGATCGAATGAGGTCAAGGAGGAAGTACTCTGATTGCAAGTTAATTCCAATCTCAGATATATTACTGGAAACTCAGTGCAGCGCAAGGGAAACCTTCTTATGACCTGAATCGATTATTGCAGTTCATTCGATATAATATTGCACGAGCTCATTACTTATCTATTTGCTCGGACGTTTCCACGTACACTCTAACGGCGTGTTCACATGCCAGCTTTAGCCTATCGCGGAAAACTTTATAATAAAACATTCCTACGCAATAATGTATAATGATGATGGTGATTTTAACCTGAAAATTGAACACCCTGGAAAACGGAGCTTCTTTCGAACAAAAGTCGGAACGTAATCGACTTTTTGGCGGATGACCTTGATGCGCGCTCACAAAGATCGGCCAATGGAATCACAATACGCCATAAGCCACAACGCGAAAAGCCAGCATGTGAACGCGCCGTAACACTCTACTCATTTCTGGGATGTATGAAACAACTGAGTTGATTTGAGAGTGTTACTTCCAGTGAGAATTACAAGGTTTCTATAAATGATCGACCTTTATTCAGAAATAATCTGATTATAATACATTGTCCTTTCGATAATAGCAAGAATTTGCGTTTGTAGCCTGTATTGTTGATTGATTGACTGCGCATATCCATCGTTCGACCTAATTTTGAACGATTTGGAACTATGTAACGTTTTTTTTTTGGAAAAATATCTCGATAGAGAAATGTTCCAATTATAGGACACCCGGTATAGTCCATGCGAATGTAAAGAGAACTCGTTCATTTCATTTATCTCCATCAACTTCTCAAACAAGTATTGATGTCCAGTAATGGTCAAAATGTTTGATAATAATAACAAATTTCATTAATTAAATATACCTTTATATCATTGAAAATGGGCATCCCTATATGAGATAATGTTTTGTGAGAAATGTTTTGTTGACGAGATTATTAAAATCTGAATAATTCCTGAATTTGAATAGAATGACGAGTTGTCTAGAAAATAATTTCAATCAAGATTTTGGTATTCACTGGAATACAATTTTTTACAAAATCAGTTTTTTTTTTAAATCCTAGTTACCTTCTTGATTTCACATAGATAGGTTTTGGCACTAAGAATAGCGAAAATTTCAAGAAAAGTCGAGAGCAAACAAGAGAGTTATAAATAATTGGATTGGATACATAAATTTATGGATTGATAAATATAATTCAATTATGAGTCTTGTTGATTGCTGAATCTCTTCAAAATCTGCTTGAATACGCTTTTATTCACTTTGAGGCCACCCAAAATCAAAGGTAATAGAAAATCTCAAGTTTTTCTTTTAGCCTACTATAAACTTTCATTTCCCAATTGCAGGCCTCGTTTTTCCTCCTCAACTCGATTACCATTTCTTTGAGCGAAGTTCATTTACCATATGAATATCAGTTATATGTACATAATAATTATTGAGAAACGAAGATACGAATTTGATCCATGGTCGATGAATGCGAATGACATTTAACCACAAGCTGCTACAGTAGTCTAAAAAAAATCTGTGGATTGGAAATCATCATCTATGGCAGAAAAGAAACACAAAAATGGTTGAGTTCGACACTACAGGTTTGCTCCAATGGATATCTGTTGATTGTAATAAAATATATCTTATATTGTTTCAATCATAGCAACACAGGTAACTTTCATTTTCCATATAAATTGAATGTAAGGCATGCACATACGTATGGAATTGCTATTTTTAGTATGAGGTTGATTTTTGATGGAACCAATTCTTCATGAGATATTGACTTATATATATAAATACGAATAGCTATATTATTTGCATTACGCAATCACAGCGATTGGATCTTGGGTTTATTATTTTTTTTATAATCTATAGAATATTAAGTTTATAAATAAACTATTTCCTTGAATTCTTATTATACATATGTCTCAAGAATATTCTTCCATGATTTTTCTTATGTACTATCCCTTTCTTTATATATAACTGAGTTATTAGTGAGTAAGTTATATTTTCAAATAAAATTATTTATACTTCAAACTAATTGGCGCCCATTTGTTTGAAATTTGAGTTTATAGAACATCTTTCAAAAATCTCAATGTTCACGACCTATAAGCTCCCGTAAAAACAAAAAAACTGAGTAACCATCAGCCAATTTGTGATTCTCAGAAAAAGAGGGTACACAAATATTGACGCCCAACGTTCTGGGGCCCGAGATTTTTGTAGTAATATTTTATTCCTTTCAAGCAAAAAAAAAAATAAATAAATAAATAAATGAATATTCATTATTAGGGTTACATGTGTTCGAATATTTTTGAGACATTTCAATTAGGTATTTTTAGTTTTGAAAGTAGATTCACATATATGTGTATTGAAGGTATATGAAAAAAAGGTAAACCTTTCGTTATCTTCATCTTCACCACTTTTTATGTTTCTTTTGGCCTCAGTACTACTGAAATCAAGGTTTTTGTGAGGTTTCGAATATCTTTATTATCTTTCATTGTGCGTATAGGTACATTCGCTATTATTATACAGGTTGGATCGTTTTCATTAAAAACTTTATTTCTGATCATAAATTCAATATGGATATTATGGATATGAAAACAGTTTATCTTCTATCAGAAGAATTGAACTATGAGTTAAGACTGAGAGGTTTGGTGACAAAAAAAGATATAGCTACTAGAAGAAAAATTCTGAATAAACGTTTGGCTAGTGGTAGTAAAAACAATGAAGAATTAATTGCTTTAACTGATCCCGAGTATGACATAATTACAGAACGTAAAGTTATCACAGAAACATTAGAACAACTTAGAACTATGATAGGAGATTTCAGTGGTCCGGAAAATGACTCTGGGTTTCAAAAAATAAAATCACGTTTGATATACATAACTTATAGAGTTCAAAGAATAGTAATTTCAAATACTGATGATGATGCAGCTAGTATACGCGATTTTAAAAACGAAAGTTTCGCTACTTGTGCCGAATTGGAAGCTCTGCTATATGATGCCGTAATGGTTGATGAGTCTCCTTCACATAAGCTGTCATCCCCTACAGATTTAAACAGTACATTACAGATTCCAAGAACATCAGTAGTTAATAATTCCGTCCAAAAGTCAGTACCAGTTTACAAATGGAACATAACAAAATTCAACGGTGATAGTAACGCTCTATTTTCATTCATGAATAAGATTGATGAGCTAGCTAAAGCTCGAAACGTTACTAAAGATGACCTATTGTCCTCTGCAGCTGATCTGTTCACTGATAAAGCCTACATTTGGTTTAAATCTATAGAGAATTCTTTGAAAGATTGGGATCACTTGATTTCATTGCTGAAAACATATTTTCTACCTCTAGATTTCGATGATAGAATTTGGGATGATATAAGATGTAGAACCCAGGGTAAAAAAGAGCCTATTCATATTTATGTTGCTGTAATGCAAACATATTTCAATAATCTTCAGAAGCCAGTTCATGACAGCACTAAATTGAAATACATCAGAAAGGGTATTTTACCTCATTATAATGAACGTTTATCAGTTGTTACTGTACCTATCAACACTGTTGAAAATTTGCTAGATTGGTGTAGAAAAATTGATGAGGGTCAACAATATGCTAATGTATACCATGCTCCTCCAAAATCTTCTAGTTTATGTCCGGAGTTAGTTTATTTGAGTAACAATGAAACTTCCACCTCAGCTTCGCATAATTCGATTAGTACTATTTCTAGTAATGATAGGCAGGGTAATTTTAGTGATAGAAGAAATGTGTCTTCTAGAACTTATACGAGAAATACATTTCCTAAGAATAGTGATTCTGCAAAAGTTTGCTGGAACTGTCAAAAAATAAATCACAGTTACAGGTATTGTACAGCAAAAAGGACTAAATTTTGCTTCAAATGTGGTAAACAAAATGAAACCAGTCGAACTTGTGGCTGTTCAAAAAACCATTAATAGAGACAAATGAAAATGGCCTTCATCTGTCTCTAAGCTACAAGGCCAAAAACAAACAAAACTATAAAAATGTGAATAACTTTAAAAAAATAA
The DNA here is from genome assembly GCA_029955515.1 of Chrysomela aeneicollis. Classification (NCBI taxonomy): domain Eukaryota; kingdom Metazoa; phylum Arthropoda; class Insecta; order Coleoptera; family Chrysomelidae; genus Chrysomela; species Chrysomela aeneicollis. Next base: position 2,085,075 of record JARUHQ010000018.1, on the reverse strand, counting down.
AAGGAAATGATTGGATCAGTTGGTTAATGACTGTGAAATATTTTTACAAAAACAATTCTTTTTTGATTCCTAATGAGATTTCACCCCTGTTCATAAATCAGCCATCTGACAATAGACCTTATTTGGAAATAGATATTTTTGGGCATCCCTTCACAGTACTTCTCGATTCAGGTGCCACTCAATCTGTTCTAGGTGAGAAGGCTTTATATATAATCAATAAATTTTGTTTAACTGTTGACAAAACTAATAAGGAAAAAGCTGTTCATACTGCTGACGGCTCTGCGCAGACGGTAACGGGTTCAATTTATCTACCTGTTAAGGCAGGAAACATTTGTAATATTATTAAAGTTTTAGTAGTACCGTCATTGAAACATGCAATTATCCTAGGAAGTGATTTCTGTAAGCAGTTTCTTCTAGAGATTGATTTCAAAAACAACTCTTGGAATGTTCAATGTGGAACACACAGTTACAATATGGTTCTTTCTACTGATGAGAAATATATTAGTAGTTTTACTGTAGAAAATGAAGAAATATTTACTTACGCTCAACGAGTTGAAATAGAGGAGGTGAAAAAATGTTTCGAAGAAATTAGTGCAAAGGACAAGTTAGGTCGCACTGATAAATTGATTTTTGAAATTGATACTGGTGATGCTAAACCATTCAAAGTTAGGCAATATCCTTTGTCACCGTTTATGATGAGAATACTCAATCAAGAACTTGATGATATGCTTCGTTTAGGTGTTGTTGAGCCTTCTCATTCATCTTGGAATTCGCCAGTTCTATTAGTCAAAAAGAAATCTGATGAATACAGATTCTGCTTTGATGGGAGGCGTTTAAATTCGGTTACTAAACCAGATGCTTATCCACTTCCACGTATAGAAAGAATCCTCAGTATGCTTGGCAATGCACATTTCATTTCAAGTATCGATCTGAGAAAGGCATTCTGGCAAATTCCCCTCCATTCAGATAGTAAAGAAAAGACTGCTTTTTCCGTACCAGGTAGGGGACTCTATCATTTCACAGTGGTACCTTTTGGTCTTGTGAATTCAGCCCAATGCCAACAGAGAGTTATGGACGCTGTATTTGGTCCAAAACTAGAACCTTACGTTTTCTGTTATTTAGATGATCTGTTGATAATATCCGAAACATTTAGAGAACATATAGACATTCTCAAAGAGGTATTATTTCGTTTAAAAGATGCCAACCTCACCATAAACTTAGATAAATGCCAATTTTTCAAAACATCTATAAAGTATTTAGGTTTTGTGGTGGATTCAGAAGGTTTGAAAACAGACCCCGATAAGGTATCATCGATGATAAATTATCCCCGACCAACGACCACAACTGAAGTAAAAAGATTTATTGGTATGACATCTTGGTACAGAAAATTTATTAATCATTTTTCCACGCTCGTATCTCCTCTCAATGATCTATTAAAAGGTAAAAAAAAAGGCCAGACCATAAGGTGGACTTCGGAAGCAGAACATTCTTTTATAATGTTGAAAAAAGCTCTAGTTTCCTCTCCTATTTTACGTAATCCGGATTTCACGAAACCTTTCATTATACAATGTGACGCTTCAAATTATGGTCTCGGTTCGGTTCTAATACAAGAAAATGAGGGTGAAGAGAGCGTTATTGCTTTTGCTAGTAGATCTTTGTCTAAAACAGAACGGAATTATTCAGTAACGGAGAGGGAATGCCTTGCTGTGATTTTTGGGATAGAAAAATTCCGTCCTTATGTTGAAGGATCCCACTTCACTATTATCACAGATCATTTTTCTCTACTTTGGTTGCATAATTTGAAAGAGCCGACAGGTAAACTAGCACGTTGGGCTGTTAAACTTCAACAATTTTCATTTACTTTAGTTCATAGAAAAGGTAGCCTCAACGTGGTACCTGATGCGCTTTCGCGAATTCCTATGTCAGAAAATAAAAGCTCTGTATCTCTAGCTGAGATTTGTTGTTTGGACAATCCCGTAGAAAAACCTGATCCCTTTTATGATAAAATGGCAGAAAATATTTCAAAATATCCCGAAAGATTTCCTAAATGGAAGATCGAAAATAATATCGTTTATAAATTGATAGTGTCTCCATTAAAAATAAGATCTAATTTGAATGAATGGAAAATATTAGTACCTAAGTATCAGAGAGCAACAATAATAAAAGAGGCACATGATCCTCCAACTGCTGGTCATTTTGGGTTTTATAAAACGCTATCTCGTATAAAAGAAAAGTACTATTGGGGTAAAATGGGTCATGATATCATGAATTACGTAAAATCATGTAGAGTTTGTGGAGCTCAAAAATCTTCTTCTGATGCTCGAATAGGTTTGATGGGTTCGGAAAAGAAAGCCAATTTTCCATTTCAGATTATCGCTACTGACATTATAGGTCCACTTCCTAGAAGTACCCGTGGTTATTCTTATATACTTGTAGTAGGGGATTGGTTCTCAAAATACACTCTAATTTTTCCATTACGAAAAGCAGACGCACCTAGTATCGTAAAAATTATAGAAACTGAAGTATTTTTGGTCTTTGGCGTACCCCAAGTGATAATATGTGATAATGGTTCACAATTCACAGGAAGAACATTTAAATCATTAGTAGAAAAATATAGTATTCAAAAAATTTGGTTGAATGCTAGATATCATCCTCAGTGCAATTTTGTAGAGCGGTCAAATAGGACTATTGGTACGGCTATTCGAAGCTACATAACAGAACACAAAAACTGGGATAAGTTCATTCCAGAAATCCGATATGCTATCAATACAGCTATAAGTGAAACAACTGGTTTTTCTCCTTCATTCTTAGTATTCGGTCGTAATATTCCTATCAGCGGAAAGTATTATGGTGAAATGAAGTCAACCAAAGATATTTTTCTAATTCCCGGAAACCGCGAGTCTTATGTTAATGATGTCAAAAATATGTCAGAGGTTTACGCAGCGGTTAAAAAGAAATTACATGAAGCTTACAATAAAAATTGTAGATATTATAATTTGAGGAAACGAGATATTTCATTTTCTGTGGGTGACAGAGTATGGCGCCGAAATAAAGTTTTGTCTGATGCAGCAAATAAATTTTCAGCAAAGCTTGCACCAAAATATATTCTTTGTAGAATTGTCAAAAAGGTTTCGCGTTTAATTTATTCTTTGGAGAATATTGAAGGTGTTGATCTCGGCGATTGGCACATTAAAGATTTAAAACCATACTATGGTTCAAATTCTGACGTTTCCGTAGGCTCGGACTGAATGTCATTATTCTGATTATTTGCCACACTATCTACCGTGTTGTTTTTGTTTTTGGCATTTTGTGGTGAATACTCAGGTAACAATTGTTGTTACAAAGTGAATGAATACTTCATTTACAAACAGATCTGTTGTACATAGATTAAGCATAAGAAAAGTTAGAATTAGTTGAAATAGTTTTTCATTGCTTCTTTTACCCGGGTATGGCGACACTTGTTCATGACTTCCATATGATTTTGACTTTACCCAATCCGAGATTAGAACTTATTACGTCCCTGTTCATACATCTAGGCGTTTGGTACGCGAAGATACCTAAAGTCCATAGCCCTAAGTGAAAAGCATATAAGGAGAATGATTTGTTTATTATTCAAGGTTTTCGAGTTGGGGATAAAACAACATTAAAAATCATACTCACTACGTTTGTCTGATTTTTGTTTTGGGAGAGGGGTGGTGTAACGTTTTTTTTTTGGAAAAATATCTCGATAGAGAAATGTTCCAATTATAGGACACCCGGTATAGTCCATGCGAATGTAAAGAGAACTCGTTCATTTCATTTATCTCCATCAACTTCTCAAACAAGTATTGATGTCCAGTAATGGTCAAAATGTTTGATAATAATAACAAATTTCATTAATTAAATATACCTTTATATCATTGAAAATGGGCATCCCTATATGAGATAATGTTTTGTGAGAAATGTTTTGTTGACGAGATTATTAAAATCTGAATAATTCCTGAATTTGAATAGAATGACGAGTTGTCTAGAAAATAATTTCAATCAAGATTTTGGTATTCACTGGAATACAATTTTTTACAAAATCAGTTTTTTTTTTAAATCCTAGTTACCTTCTTGATTTCACATAGATAGGTTTTGGCACTAAGAATAGCGAAAATTTCAAGAAAAGTCGAGAGCAAACAAGAGAGTTATAAATAATTGGATTGGATACATAAATTTATGGATTGATAAATATAATTCAATTATGAGTCTTGTTGATTGCTGAATCTCTTCAAAATCTGCTTGAATACGCTTTTATTCACTTTGAGGCCACCCAAAATCAAAGGTAATAGAAAATCTCAAGTTTTTCTTTTAGCCTACTATAAACTTTCATTTCCCAATTGCAGGCCTCGTTTTTCCTCCTCAACTCGATTACCATTTCTTTGAGCGAAGTTCATTTACCATATGAATATCAGTTATATGTACATAATAATTATTGAGAAACGAAGATACGAATTTGATCCATGGTCGATGAATGCGAATGACATTTAACCACAAGCTGCTACAGTAGTCTAAAAAAATCTGTGGATTGGAAATCATCATCTATGGCAGAAAAGAAACACAAAAATGGTTGAGTTCGACACTACAGGTTTGCTCCAATGGATATCTGTTGATTGTAATAAAATATATCTTATATTGTTTCAATCATAGCAACACAGGTAACTTTCATTTTCCATATAAATTGAATGTAAGGCATGCACATACGTATGGAATTGCTATTTTTAGTATGAGGTTGATTTTTGATGGAACCAATTCTTCATGAGATATTGACTTATATATATAAATACGAATAGCTATATTATTTGCATTACGCAATCACAGCGATTGGATCTTGGGTTTATTATTTTTTTTATAATCTATAGAATATTAAGTTTATAAATAAACTATTTCCTTGAATTCTTATTATACATATGTCTCAAGAATATTCTTCCATGATTTTTCTTATGTACTATCCCTTTCTTCATATATAACTGAGTTATTAGTGAGTAAGTTATATTTTCAAATAAAATTATTTATACTTCAAACTAATTGGCGCCCATTTGTTTGAAATTTGAGTTTATAGAACATCTTTCAAAAATCTCAATGTTCACGACCTATAAGCTCCCGTAAAAACAAAAAAACTGAGTAACCATCAGCCAATTTGTGATTCTCAGAAAAAGAGGGTACAACTAGCATATGCTAGAACGCTTATTTCGAATCAAGGTGGATATAGGATGGTTAAACAGCTTCCTAGTAACAAGCACTCAAATAAACTGTAGACATTTGCCTACTTGATTTCATACCGTAGTAATATTTCCTGAAGTTATCAGAGATGGCGACATACCTTATGTCGGTAAAACAGAAACTGTGCATCTGTCATATTTTCATCAGTTTCATCCTAAAATGATTGAGAAGAGTCAAAATATCAATATTCATTCCAGATTTGTCGAAAATATATTGTTTTAATGTCGTTTCAAGTCACGTCTGTCAGATGTGAACTACAGAAATACGTAAGCAACAGAACTCTGCTTCGATAATCGATCTTACCGCCATCTTCATTCAAGTCGTGGAAATATTACTACCTTCTCAAACGGTCTACATGTTTTTCGCATTAGAAACAATTGAAGAGCTGTTTCACCATCCTATATCCACCTCGTTTCGAATATAATGTTAACTGTCATTCGGGACTTATGTCAGTTTTGTCAGCGACTGAACGAATCTGAAAATAATTCGAATTGAAATTCAAAATCGAACTATCTATAGGTAATGATGAAATTAGGAAATTATACTGACTTTTTTGAGAAAACATAAGATAGGCTACTACACTTGAATTTCATAAGAAAATGAATCTCAATTTTAAGTTTATCGATGTAATTGCAAGTAAACAATTCAGAGAAAAAGCTGGTTTCTTCAATATCATTTATAGACTAATCAACATCGAACAAGATTGGAATTTTTCATCTCATTCTCATTCATCACACATAACCGACAAAATAAACCATCAAAAAAATCCATCGAAACATTCGAATTCGCTGGACTGCTTTGACAGTTCTCAACCATTTTGCAAACCGGATTTTGTTTTCGCTGGGACATGCGACTGGTAGTCTGAATCCTAGTTTATTCTACTAGAACGTATACATCAGAAGGCGCAAACTATTCGAAATCGCTAGATGAAGGAGCCTTATGTTTAGTGGTTTATTTCATCATAAAATCATGACTTAAAATTTTTCATTCGAATTTCAAAAATATTATGTTGTATTGGAGGCTCATTTCTTAGAGCAGAACACATCTTTAATGTTTTTTGCAACCTATATATCTAATTTGGGTGCGTACATTGTAGATTGTATGGGGGTCGTTAAGGCTGTGCAGCCTCTCAAGCACCCCGACCTGTTAAATCTTTTGTGCATAACAGTTTATCTATTCGAGGTCTGAGATTCCGAGACTTCGTGTAAAGTTTATCAGTTTCCTGGAAGCTAGGTTCCTGACATCGGAGGGCTCTGAGAAGGCCCCTTCCAGGAACTTGAGCCTCTTGCAGAAGAGTGCTGGGCATTCGCGAAGCAAATGTTTCGCAGTTTCAGCGAAGTTCTCGTAGTAGCAGCAACTATACTTTCTGCTTTTATCTTTTTGAGATGACACCTCAGAGGGCAGTGTCCAGTGAGGAGTACCGTTACCAGTTCCAATTATTTTTCTCCTCGAGAAGCTTCCTCGACAAAATATTCCTAGCCTTTTCGCTTGTCTTTGTCCTGGCACTTCATGTCAGTGAGATTTCATTTCATCCGCTTACCAACGTCGAACCTTTTCTTTCAAGTGGGCGTTGGAGAATCCACAGAAGGGTTATGGGCCAAGAAATTGTGTATATGCCCCTTCTTTGGCGAGACAGTCTGCTTCCTCGTTGCTTTCAACTCCCTTGTGACCTGGAATTCACATCAAAGTGACCTGGTTGTTCGCTGCCAATTGTCTCAGAGATTGTTTGCAGTCCCAAGTCAGATCAGACTCACAAGTGTATGACTTCAGAGCTTCTAGTGTTACTTGGCTATCTGATAAAATATATATTTTTTCCTTTCGATTGTCCCTTTCGAGGCAATCCAGGGCACATATCTATATAGCATGTACTTCTGCTTGAAGATGGTTGGGGCGTTACAAATAATTTGGTCCTGTTACTTCTATTCTAGCCCCTTCATCCATCTTGGATCCATCAGTATACCACACTCGAGACCAAACTGATGCATTCCTTCTTAGTTTTGGTCCGATCTCTGTGCAAATTTGATGATTGTTTAGGACCATTTCAAACTGCATTTCATAGTCGTCCCACCTGACATGATATTTGTCTGTTTTGAGATTTATTTTCTGGTTCAATCTGAAGGCAGTGATTGCTGCAGTTTGGGTGCATGGAGGATGCTGATCACATCTGAAAGGAACTTTCCGGCAGTCACCTTCGATTGTAAAGGTGCAGTTAAAGGTAAGTTCAAAAACCAGAATAGGAATAATCCAGAAGTTTGGGTGAAATGTGATAAATATTCGCGTCACAATAAAAATTGAACTGGTTCCCAACAAAATTCTAAAGCGTTACATACTCCAACTACGCCAGTAATTTATGACGTGAATTGATATTGGAGATCTGATAATCTCCAAAATCTCATTCGATTCCCAATGTATCCTTGAAAAACTGGGGTGTAGTGGGACTGGTTTCACTCTAAGGTTTCTCGATTCGTTTAAGATTAAGGTACAGAAAAATTAGGCGAGAACCAATCAACTAGATCAGTAGTTCGATTAGCTTTTTTCATTCAAGTTGTGATTATTCTGCAAATATAACACATGATGTCAACTATCATTATGCCAATGCTCTCGACCTTTTTCTATCTAACAATTAAGATTCCTACAAAGTTGAAATCCCTGCACCACTGGAAAACTCTGACTACAGACTCATTTCTACAACCTGTCCCTATGATACTCCATAACCAGCCTAGCATCTCCACGCATAGTTTAGCAACAAACTCCGTACCATGCACAGTTTGGCAACAAACTCCGTGAACTGAGTGGGTTTCTGCATGGTTTTCTTTCAAATCTGATGACCCCACCTGATGTGCCGAAGATATCCTGGAGATCATTACGCTAGGAATAGGAACTTTCATACTTCATACAAACGAAGCACTATTGAACTACGGTTTGATAAAACCTGTTCAAATACTATCGCCTCAGAACAAACAGTCGCTGGAGCGAGAATCGAGGCGAAAACCCATTCCTCGAGAATAGAACAAAATATGTCGAAACCAGAAATAACTGTAATCTGACAGTAGACGAATCGAAAGAGGAATATGACGCCAAGATGAAATCAAAGCTTGAGTCAGAGCTCATCGAATGTCCAAATGGTTCTTGTTCTGTTTGAACCTTCTCCAAGGCAATTGAAAGAAATTTCACTTCTGGTTCAACACCACAAGAAAAAGCTAACATTTTTGCTTAGATGTTCGCAGAACTTAGTTGCACAGCAACCCCATTGAGTCTTGGTTAGGACTTGTATGAGTTGAGCTCAATTTATAAACTCTGCTGCCGTAGCTACAGTTGACGCTCCAGTTACTGTTCGTAGATGGAATGTGCTAAAAATAAACATCTGTTCATAAATTCCGCAGCTGACGCAGGTGCTGTCGGATATCTTGTCAATACATTTTGGACCGGCAGCGTTAACTGTAGCTACGGCAGCAGAGTTTATGAATTAAGCTCTAGAAAGACGAAGACCTTAGATTTTTAGGTGTCATCCGAAGCACTACTCGGCTGGTTTCTTTGAAGAGCCGAAGGATTGATATCTAGGTACCAAGATCTTTCGGTTGGTCACCTTTCTCCTCCTGCTAAACAACGCTACCTAAATAAATTAATATTTCCAATAGTCGCGCCAGGTTTCTAACCCCAGCTCTCTGGGCCAAAAGCTGCGTTGGTGGTCGAGTGCGAAGAAGGAAAATACTTCCCTGTTATCGCTACCGTCGATAGATAATTTTTATAATTAATCTCTAAACATCCAAAATTGAATTGAACTGTTTGAAAAGTTTTCACAAATTTTCATGTTCATCTTTTGTAAGGATCTATGACAAAGAATCGCTCCTGATGATGGCAAATTGCCGAAAACGTTCGAGTTGATTTCATTATATGGTGTACGATAGCAACTTTCGTTTTCTTCCTTAAAAAAAGTATGCCTTATGCCTGAAACTGTCTCTAACGATAATATACCTACCGTAGCCATAAAGGCTATATGGTACCAGACGGCAATGTCCTTATCGTTCTGGATGAATGTTCTCCCTGATATATGATATCAACGCCGGTGTTCCACAAGAATCTGCCTCCAATTCATAGCTTTGCATCAGATTATAACACACTCCATATTGCCTTTCAGCTGAGATTTCGATCTTAATAAACTAATAAAGTTTAATTCAACCAAAATTCGAACTTGTATTTTCTTCAAGAAAACGGATCTCACAATAACTAATATAAAATAATATTGTTCGGAGCTCGGCTTCCAAACATGCACTGAGGCTCCTGAATTCTACCCAGAGGTAGGCTGTTCATAATAATAATAATAATAATAATAAACGACTTTATTATATCCAGTACAGTACATAAGTATATAAAGGTGAGTATACACAAAATATGGCAGACTGAACATAAAAGGCGGAGTTCAACCCAAGAAGTAGATAAAATCTACTACTGACTTGTTCTTCCACTCAACCTTCAAATATCTCAACGCGTCCAGAAAGAACTCTTTCATTTATAACCGAATAGGTATAGTATTGATATCACAATGAAACATTTAATTCTACTGAGGGGATAAACACTTCAAGTTTGATTTTCTATAATCGAAATCTTAAGTTTAGATTTGAATTTCGACAGTGATAAGGATTTCATTGGGATGGGAATATTATTGTATGTATTGCAAATTTGGTAGCTATACGACCGTTTAAAAAATTCTGTTCTAAAGATGGGTGGTGTTAGAATTCCTTTGAACCTAATGTTAATTGTATGAACATCAGTTCTGAATTTCAACTTATTGTACAAGTAGGGAGGACATTTATCAATGATTATTTTATGGTAAAGACAGGACGAGTGAAGTATCCTTCTATTTTCCATATTGAGCCAGCCAGTTTCCCTAAGTTTATGGGATATTCTTTCTCGTCTCCTCACACCATGTATAAGACGCAGACAAGAGTTTTGCACTTTTTGAATCTTTTGTTTGAACTGGCTAGTTAAATTTGGTCCATAGAGACAATCTGCATAGTTAAAAAGAGACAAAACTAAGCTATCACAGATATTCGTCTTGAGTTTTACTGATAAACAATGTCTATTACCGTAAATGAGTTTGATAGTAGCGTATGCCTTCTGAATAAGCTTGTTGACATGTCTCTCAAATCGCGGATTACTATCAATAATAACACCAAGACTCTTCACTTCGTCTGAAACAATCATAGGAGTATGTTCAATGGTAATATTAACTAAGTGCTTCAGCTCAGGTAGATGTTTTCTTGGACCAAATATCATCACATTTGATTTGTCTGCATTTATAATGAGACAGTGATCCCTTGCCATATCCATGAATGATTTGAGATCCTCATTGATCATGGCGCAGGCATCACCGATCTCAGCACACGGAAACGAGTAGTAGAGCTGGGTGTCATCGGCATAGAGATGCATTTTACAATATTTCACACTCCTCAGAATGTGTGTAATATAAATATTAAAAAGTAATGGTCTCAAAATGGAACCTTGTGGAACTCCAGATTTAAGATCTACATAGCTTGACTCTACTCCAAGTCTCACTTTTTGTCGCCAATTCTTTATATAGTTTTCTAATAATAAAACGGTGTTATCAGAAAGACCAATGTAGTGTAAAATAGAAAGTAGTAAGTTGTAATTCAATGTGTCAAACGCTCTGCTAAAATCTAACATTGTCAAAATTGTACAAAACCCTTTATCAGTAGCTGTCATTATATCATCAACTATTTGAAGAAGTGCAGTAGTACAACTATAGCCACTTCTGAAGCCAGACTGCATATCTGGTATCAATGAATGATCGATCAGGAATGTTCTTAACTGACTTTCAATGGCTTTCTCTAGGACTTTTGAGAGAGTGGGCAGTATACTAATGGCTCGAAGATCTTTATATTCTATCGGGTTTGCTTTTTTGGGCAACACCGTTATTACTGCACTTCCCCATGAATTGGGAAAGACATGTTGGGTTATGCAAAAATTGACAATATGAGTGATGTAGGTTATAATGTGAGGACAACATAATTTGATGAGCTGGATATTTAATCCATCACAGCCTGTAGCATTTGTAGTGATATTACAAATTGTACGATAAACAAATATATCATTCACTTCATGTAATTGAAAATTAGTGTCATGCATTATGTTATTTTTATAGTAATCTAGTACAGGAATTGGTGGTTCAGTTGCAGGAATCGAATTTACGAAATATTCATTGATTTCTGAAACATTCATCAGATTTTCAGGAATTTCAATCTGTTTTGTAGGTATGAGAGAATTGGATTTCAAAATTCTCCAAGTATCTTTGGAAGAGGCGTTATTCAATGCATGAGTGTAATAAGCTTTCTTTTCCCTCACGATAGCTTTATTCACGTAATTTCGTATATCCTTGTAGAAAGTGAAATGAGCATGTTCTTTAGTTCTTTTATATCTACTGAAAGATTTATCCCTTGTTTTCATCATTTCTTTCAAATTAAAAGTTAACCAGGGTGCCTTTGCTTTAGTGATTCTACGAGTAACTATAGGAGCATGTCGGTCAAAGAGATTTAATATGCAGTTGACAAGGTAAGACACTTTCTCATCTATATTTTCTTGTTCAAATATTCTGAAGAATGAGGTGTTGAGTAAATCTGTAGTAAATAGATCCTCGTCAAAATTTTTGAAATTCCTGTAGGTACACATTTTGGGCTCATTACTTGGTTTTCCCACCTTTATTTTTCCATATACCAACTGGTGATCAGAAATATGTCCACTCTCGAGGACGCCATGCTCTACCACTTTCTCAGCGCTACTTACCACCATCAAATCTAGTAAAGTTGAAGTCGTGTCAGTAATTCGTGTTGCACAATCGATCACCTGAGTTAAAGAAAATGATTCTGAAATGGATAACAATTTTATCGTATGTATATTGTTTTCATTAAGTAAGTTGATATTGAAGTCCCCTGTGCATATTATATCGTCAACTGTAGGGCAAATCAAACTAAGTGCATCTTCAAGTTCATTAAGAAAAAGATTCGTATCTTGAGTTGGTGGCCTATATATTACACCAATAGCAAACTTCAATTTGTCAAACTCAACATGCACCCATAATTGTTCTATTACATTTGAATTGGAACTGATTATAACACTCTTGAAATTAATTCGTATATATGCACAGAGGCCACCTCCTCTTGTATCTCTATCTAACCTATAAAATTTGTAACCATCCATTTCTAATAATCCACTATCATTATTACGAGTTAACCAAGTTTCACAGATGAGAAATATGTCAAATTCATTTTCAACAATAATCTGCCTTATTTCCAATAGATTTGGCAACATCGATCTCGCATTCAAACAACCTACCTTAATGTAGTTCATCATATCTTGAGAAAAAATCAGAAAAAATAAATAAATACAACAGTATTCCCAACTCAGTAGAATCGAAAGAAGTATTGTAGGTATTAACAAAAAAATCCTATAATATGGTGTGAAGAGATAAGGATATAAAATCAAGACGACGTGTTCTTGTGCTGGATAAAACAATATGAGTTTGAATATTACAACTTATAAAAAACTTGCTAATTCTAAAAACATGATTTTGAATTTATTATTCATTTGGTTGGTAATCCTGCACTAACGTGCTCTGGAACATCGCAGGAGACTGAGAGTTCCCTCACTCCTCTATAGATAATTTCATTGTCGATCATCGGAAATCATGTCGATTATCATAACACGAGTAGATCCAAGCAGGCAGACCAGACCTCTCTTGTATGGTCAAGCTGGACACTTCCTGAAAAAATATTTTTTTTGCATCGAACGGCGGAATTGCATAACTCACTCTCTATTGAGGTTTTCGAGGGTTTTTTCCTCATGCATAGAATCTCCAAACTTACATGAAAAAGTCCAATACTGATGTTTTGGTTTTGTTGCATAACTTCCCAAATGAATATGGTCTGAATTCGAATTATAAAAGTTGCCGGGAATGATCAGGGTGTATTGAATATCATTCAGGATATCACTGCCAAACTTATAGTGCCTGCTGTCAAAGCATTAACCCTGCTAGCTTTTATGGGATAACTCGGTGTGAATAAATATACAATTTTTCAACATGTTTGCAAAAAGCAACCTCAATTACTGCCTTCCCTCATTAACAAGTGAAATATATCATATTTGATTAAATGAAAGAAGAAACACTCCTCTTTCTTTTATGATCATTTGTGAAACCCTGTATTAGTTGATGAAAGTTGAGTCAGTGGTTGTCGTTCTAGTCCCCTCATGCTTCTCTTTCGATAGGATAAAATTAATTAGAATGGAAAGAGCTGAAACATATAAGTATGCAAAATGTGAATGAACTATGAAAACCAATCAAGAATATATCTAACAGCAGCAGAAGCAGTGGTGATTGAATGATACAAATAAGTCCTTCGTCAAAATGAATATGTCAGACCCAAGATAATTTGTAAGCGAATAATAATTTTTTCAATTCTCTTGAATAGTATCGAAATATTTCTTCACATTCCCGAGATAAAGATGAGACCATTTTAAGAAAACTTCATTTCTTCCTTCAGTTTCGGGAAAGACATCATGAGAGTGTTGTTTTGGTGGCAAAAAAGTCGAGAGAGAGAGTAATGGGAGCAGGTGCATTATCATAATGCTATTGTCATGACATATTCAGTGCCTCACGCGAATGGCTGAGAATATCCAGATGCTACTCTTTATTGACTATAAATACGTGCAAATTATTCATTATGTACTAGGTTGCTAGGATCGAAGAAAACTGAGCACAACTTTGTAAGCCAATCAACATGTATAAGCTTTTTGAAATATTTATTCGTTATCCAGGAAGCTTTCATTAGAGCTGAACCAAAGTAGGTAGGAACAAAATATAATACCTGAGGTTCTATATATCGTCCTTGAATCATCTCTCAGTCAACGAATATCTGATAGAAATGACTACCTTCTTCGAATCAGTCATTTCGTTGTTTTGATTTTAGTTCGAAATGAAACCATGTGAAAAATATTTTCAGCAATTTCAATCAATTGTAACGATTTGATTGTAATAGGTATTTACAATGGAACGTTCAGAATGAAGAAAACATAGTTTACCAAGACAAAAAGGAGGACTGAGTTGCTATTGCTCACAATATAGGTACATTCTATCAATGAGATAATTATCTATCAGAGTGACTGAAGGACATGTGGGATATTGTTGCAACTCAATTCTTGCTTGATAAGATATTGTTATGATTTTCGACCAATCACATCAATTCCAAATGAAAACCAGACGTCGAAAAATAAATTCAATTATTTTTGAACCAGGTCAACACGTTTGAAAATAATATGACATTGGGAGCCAAAGATTGGGAGATTCAGATAGCAAAGCACATTTATAGAAGTTCATGATGGTGGTACATTTGAATGATTTCTAACCTAACCTAACCTATATCTTATTCGAAGTGGACCGGGTTCCACATTCCATATACATTTCTTGAATTTATAATTTCAGAACATCTACCGAATATTTGACAAAATTCACTCTATCAACACACTTGAAATTTTGGAAGGGTTCAAAATATACGTGGAGACCATGTACTTATCTGAATGCGGTGTCCAGGGTATTATTATACATCTGAAAATTCTGCGGTTTGAAAAAGTTTTATATACCTTTCAATCCCAGCATACTTTATTGAATAAAAAGGTGCTTCATGATACATGAACATCATTCTACTTTTTGTGCCAATACATTCGTCTTTCTTGTACAGAATCATCCCTTGTTTGTGCATAGAGTAGGTGCAACTTCTATAATTCCATCGTTCACGGATGTATCATGTTTCAGTATATCATTCGTTATCATCAGGGAATCTCATACTACACTGCGAGTAAGGATTTTGGTAGGCAAAAATGAGAATTTTTTAAGTACTTATCCTGACATCATCTGATCCATAAAAATTGAAAACATAGTTTGATCATGATTAATTTTCTCGCCTTCAAATAAACCAGACGGATTTTGCTTGATTATTTGAAATTCACGATTAAATATACCTCTCAATCCTTTTTTCCTCTGTCAATTATATTGATGGAAATCATATTTTTGTTGAACGTCCAAGAAAATCTGGCAATAGATTCTAAAAATGACAACAATACTTTTTCATAGAACTGAGTGCAAAAGCAGATGCAATGTAAAAACGGTGGCTTTATCTGGTTCATACCAGCTATTGTGAAATGAATCCCTTCTACCAGAAGATGAAAATCTGCTACTCTCCAAGGTGACGATGCATTAACTCTGATGAAACTATATTGTGAACACGATTGATCACATGAGGAAAAAATATCTAGCTATAGAGTACACTAGAGATGTTGAAAAATAGTAGAATAGTGAAAATATTGTTGATAGAAGTATTGATAATGCTAATGATAATAATTCATTCTATCGGCGGTACACTACAGGCGCTGCTCTCAGAACTTCAGAAAATACCAGCTTGCCAACAGAAGGTACGCACGTTTCAGCTAGAACCATGCAGAAGGCCGTCATCCTATAGGATCATTGCGTCTACTCAGGCACACGATATCTGGTCCTAGTGATCATTTCTCCACTGCGGAGGAGTGGTAACTTGTTTCTATTCACTGGACTCTCCATGCATCGAAGACCGAAAAACTGGAATTGATTGAATTAAAATGCATTGGAACAGACAACACTTCGAGTGGAGATCTCACGGTCTCTACTCGGATAACAACCCTGCACTGATGAGGGCCAATAAGCCCGAAACCGGTCTGTAGGCTGTTAAGCGTGCCTGTTCCGATGTGAATTTGTCACGTCTTAGGAAGAAAGTAACATTTGTGATCTGCATTCACAGTGTGAATCGTTGCATGGACTACTAGCAGATATAATTCAATGTTCTGCGTGGTATTTACCAGAAAAGTAGTTGTTTTCTGCTCGTAGTCTACCGAACATTCATTTCAAACTATGTTTGTTATTTTAATTGGATAGACTATTTTCTCTTCCAGTATATTTTGTCATAAAATCCTGCACGCGTTGAAGTGATCACTCACTTTTGACTCGATTCATGAAACGTGTCCAATTCATCTGACTCTCTTTTGTGTAGGTCATTGTAAATATTTGTTTCAAGCCACTCCCCTCTGAAGCGAAAGTAAATAGACAACTTGGCGAAGAACAGAGATATCAAAGGGCCGCATCGTGAACTTTGCTTGGAATGCATCCGGTTAGAAGTGATGAAAAGTTTCAATTCCCGGCGGCAACATGGAAGCATACTCAACGATCTCTGCCTCTGTATCTCTCTGACCTTTTGGCCATTAGTTTAGTTCTCAGCAGCTCTTTCGTCGTATTTTATCAACAAAAATAAATCATATCGATAAGGCGGTTGATAGTAATTATTTTCGTGTGAATATATCGTTTGTCTTTTTATCATAATTATTTCTTTCTATAGAATCTCGAGTAGAAACCATTATTTAGTGAGGTACTAATGCCTATAAACTCCAATTTTCCGCCAATATTCCTTCGGTGAATCACATGATGTTCGTTATTAGAATAAGGGCAGAGCATATATCAGATTTTTTGAATTTCGTGAAAACGATTGTTTCTTAAATGGAGCGTCCTTGTTCTCAACGGTCACATGAACCGGCAGACTCGATCCTAGTGTTAGAAATAGTAACATATTATTGGTATTATTGATAGATATGTTATTAGAGTAGGTGCACATTGTCATCACCCCGTATGGCAGATGACCTAGCTTTCAGTTCTAGATCATGACTAATGTATTATTAATATTGTTACGTTATTTCCACTTGGGTTCGTGAATTTAAAACACTCAGTACAAAACTGAACAATTTATTTCACTAAACACACTTAATACATCTCAATAAACACCTAGTTGAATCACAATGATATTCGCTTTATAAATCTCAATGTTCACTGTACTAGCTTTCTTTCTAATCTGAACTCTTTCCAAACTATAACTAACTTGTCCGCGAAACCGCGGCTCCTATATAGGCAAAGACATCACTGTCCAGAAAGATCAGGAACGAACTGAAAGCACTGTTCATATTCGACGGCAATGAATCATCCGCTAATTATAGCGGTGCGTCTGCGACCGATACCTCCGCTGTGAGTCACGCATCGAGCGGATGCTTTCCGGCCTTCTCGGAAATGCCAGCGGTTCGTAACAATATAAAGGGATTAGATAAGAGAGGAAGAGGTGGTGATGACAAATGAGCTGAGACGAGTAGTTGCAATTAGAACTCGAAACTGTAAAGCTTTCTGATACTAGATAACTGAAGATTTTTCATATTGGTTGGAGGAGTAACAAATTCAAAATGCATACTCGTCCTGTGGACTGGTGGTGTTACCAAGCAATTTGAACTCGATTTCTGACTGAACTATCGATATTATTGCGAGCAGTAATGATATTATTCTCGATAGTGCAGTTATCAACTCACGAACAAAATTTGACGGACTCAAGTAATTCCATAATTAAACGAAAACTTGTCCTTTAAGGCATCATTTTAGGTTGGAAAAGTCTAACGGAGCAAACAATTCTTCAGTACCTGATTCATTGTTAGTTGGGGCGCATCATTCAATACTATGCTCTCTGCTGATACCTACTCTACTTTGACGAATTGATATTCGAACGAATCCACTATCCGTATCATTATTATCATTTGAACAACTTACCAACGAGTATATACAAATATGATTACCAATGATGTGTCAGTCATCTTAGGGTGTCGAATGGCAATGCATTTCTTTCCAGAAAACGTGAACATTGTGTAAATGGTGACCTTGTTGATGATGAACCTACGAAAATGATACATTTATTAGAACCTATCATAAATAAAAAATGAATAATTACTGAGGAAAACAAATGCAAACGAAAATGTATATAATATAATGATATAATGTATATATACGATAAGTAACTCTTCCCCGCTATACCAAAATATGGAGAGGCATCTGGACCACATAAATTGATAGATCACTTACTATTCCTGGATTCAGAATGAAAACAAACAAAAAGTCATATAGAAAAGTCATTTCACCAAAAATCAACAGTTTATTTGAAGCTTGATATTTCAAACCTAAGAAGGTCCATCATCGTCAGCCATATTCTATGAGGTGCGTTCGAATATTTTACATAATCTTGAATGTTGTCCCGTTTGCATAAGAACTTGTTCTTGGTATGGATCTCGGTATAGATACTTGGATGGCTGCATACGTGTTCGATGAAAATTAATATATGACAACAAATTCATATTTTCAATATACGGTGAAGCTACATAAACAGTTTTCATTTTTTTCTTGCTACAATATAGTTATACCTTGTACCTGTTATCGTAAATTGGAGCTATTTTCCAATATTCATTAGCTTGATGACAATATATCAAAAATGTTACGTAGAGCAATCATTCATCAACCCACTCATCAAATATTAATTTTTGCATGAAAAAGATGAAAACCGAGAAAAAGGCACAGAAGAGGCGGTAGGAAAGAGTTCGTTAAGAGAGGAAGATTGGAATATGCATGAGGTACCTGTAGCGCAAAGCTTTGAGATCAACCCGATGCGATGTTGTGCGATATATGCTATTAGCAGAGCAACTTAAGGGTTGAATAATTCATCCGTTTTCCTGCTATCGTCAGAAAGTTGCATGATACAGGATATGTAAGGCAATTTATGTATATCATCACCATCTTAAGCCGGCATGACATTAAATGTAGTAATATTATTCTCGTTTTTTATTTCGTGTAGAAATTTCTACAACTGATTCTGATTCTTTGTGTAAAATTGAGTATGAACTTGAGCGTCTATACAGATATTGACTTGACTAATAACTCCATATTTCATTAATGTGACTTTTGATGGTGACATTATTTAATGCTCATTCAAGCAGTGAATAATTATCATCGTCAGTTTTGGTACTTACCTATAACCAGTATTCTCTAGCCTAATATCTGAATCAGATATTTGAATCATTGAAAAATATATCGGATGAAGAAGAGAAATACTGGGTCAATCATACATTCAATATAGTAATAATTCTAAATGATTCCTATTCGGCCAACAGAGCATATAGCATATATCCAGGACTCTTTTAGTAGCACTATTATGGTGAAGGCTTTCAGTCTTGGAGCTATCCCTGCGCTCTGCAGGGTCGAGTATAGCCAATTCAAGTTTTCCAGACCCTTCCTCTGAGGTTGTGTTTTGGCTGATTGAATAAAATGATGAGATGTTTTAGAATGCCTTCGGATGTTCTCATTCCAGATGATTGCGTTTTGTGGGCATCAGCTATTCTCAGCCTCTCTTATCCAGGGTTAGTATACGTCACAAAAAATTCGTTGTTTGAAAAAGACTCGGAAATAGTCATTGAAACAATTTTGTATTTCATGTTTCATCTTGCGCAAGAATTCAGAAATCAAACTCATCACTCTGTGAAAAAGAAATGACAGAAAAGTGTAGAAATTGTCCGAAAAATATTTAGACAAATTTTGAATTGTTGCTAGAGATAATATTTGGGGCAATCGTAAGTCACCTTTCACCTATGTTCGCGATATTTTTAGTTATCTTATAATTTGTAGAAATTTGAGTAAATATTATACTAGTTAGTGGAAGTCTCAGTTAGCTAAACTAACTCAATAAAGTACACACTTCGACTTACTGCAAATCGGCTTCTTCAATCTCCTTGTGCCTCCTGCTGCCTCTTCAATCACCTTGTGCTTTTTTCCCAGCTCGTTGATTTCTATCAAGTATGGCCTCCTTTATTCGGTCTTCAGAAGAAAACCTCTGGATATTTTACTGACAGAATTCCCACTTTCATGCCTTCGGTAACTCAACTGAAAGTTTTTTTTCTCGGAGATCCTTGAAATCCTGTATGGACACCATATGGATCTATTCCCCCATATGATAGTGTGGGAATCCCTATCTCAGTCAGGTTTACCCACTAAACACTCCACCCCCTACGTAGGCTGACCGAAGTCTCAGATGACACTTATAGGCTTTATGGCCCATTGTATCTTGCCTAGCTATTGTCATTGTACCCACTTTAGTATCTCCGCGCCTTGTACAAGTTTGTACAAGTCCTTTACTGGATGTGAGTTGTATATTTCCGGTTCGCCTATTGGTTGACCAAAAATCGTCTACCTTCTGCGATCCAATGCCTCGCATTTGCATAATATATGTGATACTGTTTCTGGTTCCTTTCCGTATAGTCTGCAATTTGGGTCGCCATTATACAGTCTCATCCTGGTAAGGTGCTCCTTGACTGAACCGTGGCCTATGACAGTTTTCATCTGCTCTTTGTTCATGTTTAGAAGATATGCAGTTCGTCTGTGGCATGGTTCCTTGGTGTATTGTTTCCCATGTATATTTTCTGGAATGTTTTCCCAGTGATTCTCATGTTTTTCTCTAATCCAGTCCCTTACAGACGGTCGGGCTGTACGCTTTGGTACTCCTAGAATCTGTCCTGGATCTGGATCATCATCTGACCCTCTTCTTGCAAGTTCGTCAGCTTTCTCATTGCCAGCAATCCCCTGATGTCCTTGCACCCAGGTGAGCTTGACGCTGTTTCGGTCTGCCAGCATTTTCAGTTCTTTCTTGCAAACAAATACCAGTCTTGACGTCACTTCCTTGCTTTTTTAAGTGCCACATGACTGTCTGACATTATTTGGATCTGCTTATGTTCTATGGCTCTCCTGTTATTCTCGGAGAATTCCATATACCGCTGCTTGAAAAACGGAAGTGTGTTTTTCCAGTGTGAGTTTCCTAGAAGTTGTAGATGACCAAGCGTCTTCGGGTGAATGCTATTATGGCGGCCTTGTGAGGGCTGATACTGAGCCCTTCATGTTCCGTCCATCTCATTACCAATTCCAAAGCCCATCTCATTCGATCTCTGACTGTGGTGTTGTATTTTCCTTGTACCAATACTACTATGTCGTCAGCATATCCAAGGACTCTATGTCCACTGTTATTTAGTATCCTGAGTAGCCCGTCCACAACCAGATTCTACAGGAGTGGGGATAGTACCCCTCCCTGCGGGCATCCTCTAGTCTCCCTAGCCACCACAGTCTCCCCCATAACAGTGGTATAAATCATTCTGTTTCTCAGCATTGAGTCTATTCAGGCCACACAGGGTTCCTCGATTCCTTTATGTCTGAGAGCTCTGATTCCTTTATGTCTGAGAGCTCTTTGTTTTCCAGCGTATTCTCCACCCTCCCGACCAGTCGATGGAGTACTGTGTCTGTTGAGCAGCCAGTCTTATAGGCATATTGGTCGCGGTGCAGTGCGGTGGTCTTTCTACCAGTTTGCCATTCCTCATGTGCCAATCTACTAGCTTTTTCAGAGTCTTTAGTACAAAAGACTGGTTGGTTTGAGGGACTTTGCCGTTTCCTGTCCGATTTTTCCAGGAGTACACGCAAAGAAAAAAACGGTAAAAATTACTAGAATCGAAGTGATTTTCACTGGTTTATATAGTTGATATATGGACAGAAATTCTTTCCAGTGAACACTACCATCGAGTACAAGTAAATTGAGTCCACTTACTGATCACATAATATAATAGTCAACTTTACTAGGAACATGGTTGAATTGTTACCATTCGTACACGTGTGTACTTTAAGGAATAGTAAATTAGACAATACTGGAAGAGTACCGTTTCCTTGCATCAAATATTGTATTTAACCTATGAGCACTAGTAGTTTTTATTTTTTATTCAGTGAATTGAACTTTATATGATAGATTGAAATGTACATTGAGAAATAGTAAATTACATAATACTGGAAGAGTACTTCTTCCTTGTATCAAATATTGTAATTAATCAATGAGCCCTGGTAGTTTTTGTTTTTTATTCAGTGAAATAAACTTTATATAATAGATTGAAATGTACCTACTACATGACAAAAAGTGACAATTCGTATTCTTATATTCATTACCGGAAGTGGAATACTCTAAACTGATTTATTGATTTATTTATACTCGTTGATGGTATTGATCATTAGAACAAGAGGCAAACATTCTTCTTGAGATTCCAATTTCGAAGGCCTCCATAATAAGTTTTCGATTATTTTCAATGAAAAATATAGTGGTAACAGCCATAGCGCCGCTTAACTGACGTTATCCAGTTGATCCGGAGTAGATTTTTATAGGAAAGTTTTGATGTCTCTATTGGTACTCTTCGAAATCGTACTGAATCTGGAATACACAATTATCTAGTTCGTAGGTATTAATAAAGAATGAAAAAGTCGTTTTTCTTACCAAAGTGTATCCCAGGTTATGTTTATGCGAGCAGAAAATGTCTTCAGTATCATATCGATGCTTTCATCTTTCGTAACCATAACCCTTCCTTGAAATGTATTAGGTATTCAATTTCTGTGTCACAATAATATCCATGGATCCAGAGAAATTTTTAACCATCTTTTAGACAGAAGTATTCGTGATTCTATAAGAAATAAATCAACCTACATAACAATCACAATTCACTCAAAAATCGCTATAATTACCTCTCTTTTCACTTTCCTCATTTTTCTTCTTGGCTAGTGCTATAGTTTAATCACTCTCATCCTCTTCTTGCAACAATAACCATGAAGCATCCCTCCAGAAACCATTTTGTCTTCAACACATTCATACCCTGAATCATTTTATAATTTGTGCGTTATCCTCAAATGTTCATTGGGAGCCTTGAATGAAGCAAATACCGCTGAACAACAGAAACATCTCGTATCTTCACCTCGATTATGA
The DNA here is from genome assembly GCA_029955515.1 of Chrysomela aeneicollis. Classification (NCBI taxonomy): domain Eukaryota; kingdom Metazoa; phylum Arthropoda; class Insecta; order Coleoptera; family Chrysomelidae; genus Chrysomela; species Chrysomela aeneicollis. The sequence continues at coordinate 2,062,102 of JARUHQ010000018.1, read as the reverse complement.
TGGCACACTAGCTGCGAAAAAGAGATACTTCCTCGAACAGAATCAACGAATAACTAAAGAAGAAAGTCAACCCATACCATTCAGGGGAAAAACGACTATTTGAATGTTTATTGTTTAATTTAGTATTTATCAATGAACAGCATTATGACAATTATTACTCGCTGAGTAAGTGGTTATTTTCATTTGGATTAGTTAACTTCATCATTTTCTGAGATTGATTTTACTAAGGTGATAGTAAATATTTCTGAATACATTGTTAAGAACTGCTGACAGTAATTTTCAATATTGTCTCGGACAGATTGTACCAGAGTTCTTAGGTTAAAATTACTATAAGTAATAGTGAATACGTCACATGCGATTTCTTGTTAGTAAATTACTTCGAGGTATAGTACTATCTACTTTAACTGAAATGTCATTTTCAGACTGGTATATATTCCTAATGGTATATTGAAAGAAACTTTTTTCGCAGTTGGGATTACTAGGATTGCTGTTGAGAAGTATCAGGAAATTTTCACTAGCCGGAAAAGTGATTTATCAGATGGATATTTCTTAGCGTTTAGGAAGGCAAATGGAACCGGAGGCGCATAAACGCAAGTCTACCAACTAGCCATGCAGTCGTCGGATCAGGTTGTGCTACCACGTACTTGGAAATATTTCTATTGTAGTTATCTCCTAATAGGTCAGCTAGTTAAGACAATTCTCCACGCATCACAAGCCATTGCTGGTTGTGAGCGTGGTCTGTACCTACAGGCAGGCTTCTACAGATTGTTGAGATGATATTCGAGATTCTGTCATTTCTTTATCTAGAGGTGCTACGTGGAAGCATTCACCTGATGACTGGTTACCCAACTTTCCACAGACCAAACCTATGTATACATGAAGTGAATGAAGTCAAGCGAGACAATAACCAGAAGCAAGCAAAACCGCCACTCAGTGAGGAGAAGAAATGGTAATTTGTTGATACAAATCATGATTCAAGAAGATGCTGGTATGTAGGTATAGATTTCTAGCGTTAATCTATTCGAAATCTACTTGAGCTCAAGTACCTAACCATGTAATAATTTTTGCTTGCACATCATTTCCAAAAAGCCTGATCTCTTCTAGACATTGACTATCGTCGAACCGAAAGTACACTAATAACAAAATATCGCATTATTTTTTTTTCTGCAAAATTTTGTACTTACTTCTTATCCGAAAAATATTAACTCGCATACACTTTTCCACATTCGAATGAAGTTTATTCTCTCTTGATATATAGAATAAGGTATTGAGAACAATCAATTTCGAATATGGAAGCGACTCGTAAAACTTATCATTCTCACAGTTACATATGATTGTACATTCTAGAAGATTTGATCTTTGTGAAAACTATCTGTACATGTACTGCATCAAATGATACTGTCAATTACTATTTGAGATCCGAGTCGATAATCAGATTACCTCCGCATAAACTCGTTTTAATAGCAGCAAGTTGTACTGAAAACTTTATCAGATGTTAATGTTTCCGAAACTAGTGTAGGACCTTACTCAGCTCCAAATATCAATTTATTTGAAATTGACATATTATCATGTACCTATGAAGAAAAGTTTCGGACTTCCATTGTCTAAAGGTATGAAGATTTGAATCCTGAGAAAAGAAAATATGAGTGATGCTGAAAAAACGAAATAAGTGATGAATAAAAATTAACTATTTTATCGAATCAAGAAGATTCGAGTATCAATAAATCAGGTTAGTATTAGTGTTAGTATATATGAAGTCGAAAAATGTAGATTTAAATGGGAGTTTAACTAGTCGATGAGCCTGAAAATAAGAAAAAAATTGAATTAGAAATCAATAGCCTGAAAAAGAAAGGTTGAATTAGAAATCAATAGCCTGAAAAAAGAAAAGTTGAATAGCCTGAAAAAAGAAAAGTTGAATTAAAAATTAAAATAAAATGAATGAATAAAGAATTAAAATTATGAGAAAGATTCAAATCGAGTTTGTCAATTGATTTAATTCTTTATTCATTCATTTTATTTTAATTTTTAATTCAACTTTTCTTTTTTCAGGCTATTCAACTTTTCTTTTTTCAGGCTATTGATTTCTAATTCAACCTTTCTTTCTTTTTCAGGCTATTGATTTCTAATTCAATTTTTTCTTATTTTCAGGCTCATCGACTAGTTAAACTCCCATTTAAATCTACATTTTTCGACTTCATATATACTAACACTAATACTAACCTGATTTATTGATACTCGAATCTTCTTGATTCGATAAAATAGTTAATTTTTATTCATCACTTATTTCGTTTTTTCAGCATAACTCATCTTTTCTTTTCTCAGGATTCAAATCTTCATACCTTTAGACAATGGAAGTCCGAAACTTTTCTTCACAACTCGAGACATTGTCAGCCACCTTCAAACAAAAATCATGTACCTACTTATACAAATTTAGTATCTTGAATATCAATATGTTCCTGATTATTGATATCAATATGTTCCTTATTATATACCAGCCAACCAGTGATAATGTTATACCAATGCGATATTTCAATATATCATTTTCATATCTATGCGATGTAGAATAGATTCCAAAGTAACAATGATATCACGTTTAGGACAAAATGTGATGTTACAGCAATATTAAACAAACTACATCTAATCGAAGTGAATTAACTAACTATTTATAGATATACCATTTAGACATCTACTAAATGAATATAACACAGATGATATCGCATCTATGTGGACATATCAAAAATACTAACCTAATGACTCTCTACATGTCGCAGCTACCAAGACACAAGCATTGCCGTGTTATTCAAGACGGATGATTACATAGTATTCACATTCTGGGAAATGTGTCTCGGAAAAAGTTAGCAAATAGTTCGGATGAAATAAGGAATGTGACGAAAAAATGTACCTGTTTTCCGAAGATTTTGCACTGATCACATGTTTGGGTCGATGCTAATTTTTTCTAATTATTGACCCCATATGTGAATAATTGGCCATCACCTTCGTGTATAATTGAGAATTTTGTTGAATAGCAATATTGAATTACATTATATTCTTGTAACCATCGCTTACCATATCCCAGTAGTACTACAATATTTGAAAAATATTGTGATTATTAAAGGTGCAATACATTTGTCACATATATCAGACCTCAAATTGAAAAACATATTGATCCAATGTAACTGTAAAATATTGGTCCAATCTCTTTTTTCAGTGTAGGTACGATATATCTCAAATATATCAATGCAATATTCCTATTGGTTCAATATAATATGTCGGTAGTAGTTGTTTCATAAGGAAGAAATGTATCGAACCGTTAGGACCACTTAGGAAATAGTTTTCTTTGTTGTGCCAGTATGTAATTATATGAAGTTCCAATAACCTGCAACAAAAATCTGAAATTTGAAGCTATTTAACTGTAACTGAGAAATACTCAGTTTCAAACATGTTACTGTCGAATATCGTTGAATTTCACGAAAGAAATACTGCAGAAGTTCCCCGTACGAACCATTTTAACTTATATAAAAATAATACAACCATAGTATCCTGCTTCGAAAGTTCCTGTTGTGATGTATTCTTATATTAATAAACTTGTATATATTTTATGCAGAAAGTCAAATATATCATTATTGTTGTAGAATTTTGAATTCGAAATCATTTCAGTACCGACTATGCGGTCTCCGACGCCTCGCAGAGTCGCGCTGGAGAGTGAACCAGTGACCACTCCTCACGCCGTGAGGTGAGTGATCACTGGGAAATAGGTTGTGTACCTATTAACAAAAAACATGTGAATAAGATAATGTGAAACTATGTTTTTCTATGACAACCTCGATAAATGTTCATTTTATAACTGTAACTTCAATCATAAACAAGCACATTTTGTACAGAATTTCATTTCAAGGGGCAAGTTGCTAAGCAACAAATGCAAAATGAAATATTTCGTGTTAGGTCTAGGTTCACTCTAAAATCACGACGACTACGACTTGTCAAATTATGACATCCAGCGACAAATTGTTGAAATGTTAAGTGACGAGTAATTTCATAGTTCTTTTCTATAAAAACTATTCATCAAAATGGAAACTGATAGTGATATCGACTTAGATTTGACACCTCCAAACATTATAGAAGCAGCGAACGTAACAACACTTAATTTATTACCGGAAACGTCGAAGAGTATGTATCAACGCGCTTATAACCTTTTTTTGGAATGGAAGGTAGATCAAAAGACAAAATCATTTTCTGAGAACGTTTTAATGGCTTATTTTGGCGACTTAGCCAAAAAAATTTAAAAGTTCCACTTTGTGGTCATACTTCTCAATGCTGAGAACGACTCTTAGTATCTATAATAATATAGATATTGCCAAATATTTAAAACTGAAAGCATTCCTCAAGCGGCAGTCTGAAGGCTACAAGCCCAAAAAGTCGAATATCTTCACAGCAAATGACATCAATAATTTCATTGAACAGGCTCCAGATGAAATATATTTGGCAACAAAAGTAAGTTTTATATTTCCATTTGATGAAAAATATGATTAAACGTGAACGATATGTTGTCATAGAAAAAGTATAGTATGCAACTCGCAACAAAATGGCCATTTTGCACTCGTATGAATTGCAGCACTTGCCTTCGGCTCGTGCTGCAAATTTTATACTCGTGCAAAATGGGCATCATTTTGTGCTCATTGCATAATATACTATTTCATTATTTCGCCATGGTAGAGCGAAATTGACTTGCTCATTCGACGGCGTCTTGGACAGGTACGCGCGTAAACACGATTACGTAACTATTTTTGTGGACAATTCGAAGGAAACAGGCCCCGAAATGATATACCTGATCGATATCGCAGGAAGACGTCTATCTTCCACTCCCACCCATTCATTCCCCTTTCTGAGGAGCCGTCCGTGTTGCTGCTGCGATAATCCGAGCCCTTTTTGCACGCCAATTTATCCTGCGGGCGACGTTCCCAGAAAGTAAAAGACAATCTCGGCGAACGGGGAATTTACGGCGAGAGCTTTTTGCATGATTTAGAATATTTCACGGGCATCCAGACTCGGCGGAAACGGAGCGCTGGACTTGACAGCCCCTTTAAATGCAGTAATATGAGATGCGGAACGTGCGCTGAAAGGGAACAGGAAAAAAGAGACTCGATGAGGAAAGTTCAATGTGCCAGTATTGGAGTTTGCATGCTGACATTTATGTTCTACTAGCGAATATCCGGCAATTTTTTCCAACTTCTGACTGCACGAGAAAAAACCTATATGATGTTCGTAGAACATCGTGCAAAGTAGTCGGGGAATGATGGAACAGGATAAAGGTATTGTAATTGTTTTTGAAAGAAAAAATAATTGGGATGAAGAGCCCGACAGATCTCGAGACTGACCATTATTTTTATTCTTCCACTGAACGAGAAGAAAACCTGAAATTCTCGTGGAGGAATAACATCGTGGAAGCTAGAAGTAGGACATTGAGAGAAAAAATCAAAAAAATCTTGTTAGGAAGTGAGTTACATAATTTCAATCAATCAAATCAATCATAAAATACTTTATTGTCCAAGGAATCTAGTTCTTGTTGGCAAAGTGAAAGGAAGAAGGTGGTACAAGAATATGATACAAAACTACACACATCAAAGTATGTATAGTGAGACTAAATAAATATAAATATAAGTGCATAAGAGTAGAAGGAATATTTTGTCATTTGTCAATAGCCTCATGTCGAGTAAAACGCATAATATATTCAAAAAAGAGATCCTGATCTCTACAAGTATAAAATCTTGTTTAAAGTTTGTAGTTAGCATATTCAGTGTCAAGGCAAAAGAATAATCACATGAATCATATGATTTTCACCATTGTGTGACATGTTATGATTGGTCGAATTTCTTGCGAACTATAATATAAGGTCGGCAACTGAGTAGTTTTCCTACATTTCTTTTGAAACCTTCAATAATGATGTGGCTATCTTTAATATGGTTGGATGAATGATCTTCACACCATTATAGGCAAGAGAGTGAAGAAGGTAATGATAATTTCAAATCGTTTCTAGTGCTTTGACGAGTGGTATGAAGGTGCTTTTGAATTCATAAATATTGTAATGGAATTCGGCAAAGTCATGAAGAAGTATCGCCGATATCAAAATATCCTCCTGTATTGGACATTCCAGATAGCTCTCGATTGTTCGTGAAAGATCTAGAACAGAAAAGGATGGAATATCCTTGGAAGCTATCAGATGGAGAGAGATGACAGGAAAGTGACAGTTCGAGAAGTTTCCAGAACAACTCAACCACGATATATATATACAGGGCCAGATAATGGCAGAAGTTAGTTGAATATGACGTTGCGTTACGTTCATAACCTACAAAATAAATAGTTGTTATAAATTAGTCTGTCATAAGTGTTAGTGTTCGTTGAAATAAATAAGTTATCAGTTGAAACTCGGCCGTCGTTCACTTTACCCACGAAGATCGTAACAATATGTATTTTTCTATTTTGGTTGTATAATGAAGTCATTGTGCAACGCAAATGCGTGTCGAAATAGTCTCTATTTCGATACGCATTTTTTATTATTCGGAGATTGGTACAATCGAACTGTCAAATGAAAGTCAGAAGAGTTAGGCCCAGTTTACTTCTGAGCGATTTGAATTTGGTGATATTAGCAGTGAAAAACTCAATGTTTTTATTGATAAATTTCAATTCAGAGTGTGATTTGATTTGAATTGACCAATGAACACAATAACAACATTGGTATTGTGGTAATCAAAATGCAATAATCAAAATCGCTCAAATGTAAACTGGGCTTTACGCTTGTGCGTCAGATTTTAATTATTTCAATGTCATCATTGTTACCAATCGAAGAAGTTTATGTTATTTATCGATATTAAATCCATTTTTTTCTTCAACTCAATTCAAAATAGAAAAAATTGCATATGACACGTTTTATAAGACACGTTGTCGCACTTGTTCACTTGGAGCACTCCTCGCTTCGCTCGTCGTACTCCAAACAACGCGTGCGACAAAATAGCGTCTTATAAAACTTGTATCATAATATACTATTTCATAAGACATACTGTTTCCAAGACAAAGAGAGCGACGACCGTGAAAATACTTTTTACTTTGATCAGTTGTTTGCATGAATCACGAGGCCTCAATTTATAATATCTTTGGTGGGACTCAATCAAAGCATGATTCGCAGTCCTTGCAGTGGCTGTACCAAGGCTTCCTAAAAATAACCCTCCATGCATAATACCTAGAGGATTTTTTTTCTTCATTATGTTTGACATAATCATCAAATTTCAATTTGCTGTCAACGAAGAGGAACTGCAGTACAGTCTTTATTTTCAATAATTTCATTTTCCAAAGGTATAACTTCAAGATTACATTTGAATGCTACTATATTTGTTCACTCATATTAGGCCTGTCGATGAACAAAATAATTTTGATAGAGTGTAGTTCGGCAGGTCATGAGCTTGATAATAAAGTGATGTCCACCATGCATCCGTCTGTTCTGCCTGCTCAGAAATATCGATAGAAATTGGAGAGATCACCCACTATTTTGCGTTGTCAGTATACAGACGAAAAGCTCTATGTTAAGGTGCTGAACTCTAAACATGTGAACAATACTCAAGTCGGATCTGTGCTTCATGCATCATGAGAAGCTGTTGAGGAGTCATGAAGCTCCTGGCACGGAACTGAAAACCGAGTTTTTGTGAAGCAGTTTTAGCAATAGTCCTCACATGATCATCCCATGATAGGGTACTCTTGATGATAATACCGAGCATGAATATTGAGGATTTCATAGGAACAATAGTGTCTGACATCATCATATTGAAATGAAGTGTTTTTCAGCGACCTTCATTACTACAGGTCGGATTCATAAAACCCCTGGTATACTATTCGAATCATTAGTATTTTGCTAGGTAAACCTGTTGTAAAATATTGTATCTGATATTTCGTTCCTGTTTTCAAGATTCTTATGTTCAAATTGTATAAAAGCATGGGCAATAATTCGATATATAATTTTCCAGAAAATCGGGGATATTGGTACATTCCTCATTATAAATATTTATATATATCCTATTTAGAAGAAATGATATTCCTGGTACTTTTTGTTTACATTCTTTGCACACTTTGCTTCCTGCTTTTCACTGAGTGTATTGGTTCATTCCTTGCTCCGTTTTAGAGGTCAAATAATGACAAAGAATGTCAAGCAAGGACAATCTGTACCGTTTTTATCCTGATTTTTTGGAAAACCGAATAGTGCATAAATACCCCTGAACGAAAATGAGAGGGGGTTAGTCAGTTTTAGAACCTGAGTGAGTGAGAATTAAGTTATCACCGAGACGTGTGCCGTGATCGAAAACTTTTGTAGTCGTGTCCAATTTTGTTTCCGTATATTTCGCCGATTAGTTTTGTGTCGCAGTTTTACCTGTGAAACACTTGGTATCGTGAATGTGTTCCTGACAATAGGATTTGCTGAACCGGTGGTATATTTTGCTGCTTACCACCCAGAAACCCTCTAAGCCAGAATCCTGAGTTATATTGATTCGTGTAAATATTCCTGCTTGTTCATCTATTTTTTTTCTTTTCAATTAGAGAACGTGATAATCAAAATTTTCACTTTAGTATCTAAATCCAGTTCAGAAAATCCTGTACGAGAATCAATATGTATAACGCCCCAGAATATAATTTCATTGAACCAGAAACCAGAATTGCACATTACCGGACATCCGTTTTGAATTGTACTTAGCCTGAATTCTGAATCGCTTTCCGGACTCGTAAAGATCCGCCAGATCTCCCGAAACGCCCTGTATTGTTGTTTCTTTTTATTGATTTAAGGCTGTTTGATTATTTCATGTTGTTCTGAAACATCTGGCGAAGTGTGAAAAGTTGTGTTCATGAAATAAATAGTCTGAAACCTGTCCCGAATTTCATTGAGTGTATTTAGTGGATGATTGTGTGATTTGATTTCGCCTGTAGATTTTCTCTGCTTAGTTAATCTGAATAAATTCTGTTGAAATAAAAATTTAGTATAAAGAAAATATCATCTGTTTAAAGCAGCTTGTATTCCAGTTTAGTCTAAGGGGGTGTAACTAAAGACTACATTTTGTTAGAAGCTTGATATCCTAGTCTAACTATCTGACCTCTGGTTTACACAAGGGGGTGCATTGTATGGATTTACTCTGTATCCCTTCTTCACTGAAGCTACCCTAAGGCTTTCCAAAGAACTCCTAGTTCTGGAAGAAAGTGGAGCATACCACTTTATAAAAAACCTGGCGCTCGAGGCAACCGCTCTAAATCAAATAAAGAACTAAGCCCTGAGGCCCTTTGTAGGACTCTTTAGCGAAAAAAGAGCCTTTCAATATTAAGTATCCCCATTTCAAAATCTCAGTCATGTCTTCGCCTTACACCTCTGGCTTCCTTAGATGACAAAATGGCTCTAGCAGTATGAAGTGTACTGTCATTCGCAAATCTGTGAACAGAAAAGGAGGTCACGTCTAACATGTTGATGATGATCTCCAGTGGATCTCAATGTTGAGTGCTTCAGATATGAAAGATATTAGCGCAAAAGAGTTACCAGGAATGGTCTTTTTGCCTTTTTTAGGATATGGTCGAACTCTGGTTTTCATGCAGAAACACCAATCACTACCTGAGTATTCAGAAGCCTCAGCGTTTGTTTGAAAGCTGAACTCCAAACATGTTAAAAATATTCCATGAAAGGCCAAATCTGTGTGTTTTGCAGTGTTAATAGGCAATGCGAGTATAAATAAACGGTGTTATGGTGCATGAAAATGTTATTTCCAAGATGCTTTTCTTGGTAGGATGGATCAATATCTGCAGTGTCACGTGCTGTCTACTGCAGCTCGCGTACAGTATCATACACTGTTCCTTCCATTGCAATCTTATTCTTGCAGAAAGAAGACATTAATTTCTCGTATAAAATGACGTTTGAAATTACGTGGGAATATAATACCACGAAGCGGAAGCAGATGAAGAAAAAGTGTAACAGAACTACGAATCAGCAAACTTTGTTGAGATTGGCTAACTTCCAAATCTGGATTGAAATTTCCCAGGGTTACAACAGATGGAAATATATAGTCAGTGAAGATGATAAAATATGATATCTTTTCAGTTTCACGTTATATTTTATAATACCAAACAAAATAAATAAACTGAAATCGATACAAACGCTTGAATCAAGGCTTCGATATCTGTTCACAATGTTCATCATATATTGCCTCACGGCTAAAGTACGGAATGCTTCAATCTGCATCTCAAATTTAGTTGGTTCGATAATTGTCCCACATCTAGATTCCAATCGATAATTTCGATTGAAATAGAGGACGATGTGATGAGATATAATCAATACGGCCAAACTAACTATTTGACGGGGCAATTTTTTTCAAACCTAATTTCTCATCTCAAACCGTCATAGAGAACTTTGTCTAGTAGTTTTGCTTGATGTTATTCTCACATATTTTCTCTGTTGAGTTTCAGCATATTTGCAGAAATTTGTTGGTAGCTTGCATGACTGAAATTGTACTCAAATTATAAATGAAACAATGCGATTCATCTGCTGATGAGATGGAATGCTATCCACTCCTGAAATTGAAATTTCATTCGACAAAATGTATTTCCTGACAATATGTCCAGAATGAACGTGATCCGAATGACCAATCACTTCTGGATCCCAGCTTCCATTCGAGCACTATGGAAAATTTGAGTAGACAATACTGAGTGTGTTATTAGCAGTAAATATTATTTGATAGCGCTATAACTTTGAACGTTATGACATGAGAAAATAGTCCTCTGCATGAAAATGAGCCATCAACGATGTATATTGCATATATCCGTATCACCCTTGCATTTCTGAACCCATTTTGTAGGGAAATATTGTGGAACAAAGGTATTGCATCGATTGTAGTGCCGATATATTTCTACATATCGTTCATTTAAATCATTCAGTAGGTAGGTATTGTATGTGCAGAGTGAATTCAGTATGCATGCACACATGTCATGAAAAAAATAACGATGAACCCCAATTCACGAGATTTTTGGAATATAAGAGAATCGGGTTCGCACAGATATAAGAGTTCTGCCAATTCCAGTTACGAATGATTTTTATATAATTTATCAATTGAAAATGTTGCTAACCTGTTAAAACGAAATGCTGCGAGTTTTATATTTCCAGATTCTTGTATCGACTTTCGTCAAGCAATCAGTTAATTTTCATTTCGTAACCATAGTAGATAAGTCTATCACACAAGTGTGGAAAGTGACATATTTCACACGAGTAGTCGTTTAGTACGAGCTGCGTAGCGGTGAGTGCGAAAACGTAACGAGTGAAGGAAATGCACTTTCCAACGAGTTTTGTACACTATTTTTCCTACGACTCCGAATACTTTCATTTCGCGGGAAGTCTTATCAAAAATGTAACTTGAGCGGTCTCTAGAATATCAGGTGGTTTTGATTCAATATTAAGTACTGTTTATTTCCATATTCCAAGATGACAATTCCTCATTATGTGAATTACTGATTGATTGAGTTAGTTTAGTTTGGACACATTTTATTGATATTGACACTAGCGTACATAAACAACCTTGACACCATTCGCCTGCTAGCGCCAGTAATCACGCGACCAGGAATACAGAACCATAGAAGTATGTATTTCGCAAGCGCGTACGAGTTACTCGAGTTAGTGCGTCCTTGACTCTTTGCAAACATCTTTGATACCAAAGAATCTTCTCTTTGGCGATACTGTGATATCAAACTGATGCAAGCAGCAAGCCGCGCATAAAACTGTAGCCGTACTCTTTTGAATGATCTAACCCTCTGTCATCAACATCGAAATAGTTCCAGCAAAGAGTATAGGTTTCAGTTTTAAAGTGAATTCAGAGGTTATGTATCAGACACATTGAAATTAATAGATAAAGAGTTCTAGGTATAATTCAAAACGAGATAGAAATTTCAATAAATAATATGAATTTGATTTGAGAAAGCTTATATTGACAGTGAGTACCTTCACGATATACCTAATTATTTCTATGTCAATTCAGGCGACCGTTGTGATATTTTTCATATCAATACTAGTGCTTTTTTCTTTCAAATAAACAATACCATGGTGATATGAGCTACTTTCTGAATAACAAAACAGTGTGATTATTGACGTTTTCATACGTGGCCGTAGGAATAATTCTTTCCATATGGAAATTCAGGGGTTGCAAATGTTCATTCGAAGGGGTTTGAATCTATAGGTATGGTATTTGTGTCTCACAAAATTTCATAAATTATTATTGACATAATATATCATCTCAGGATTTTTCATGAATAACCAAAATAATTGAGATACTGAATTCCATTCGGATCATTCACACGGTATGATAATAATTCTGAGAGAAACAGCCAGAAGAAGACCCAATTCATCAAATAAAAATACAATGAATACTTCTTAGTATAAAAGAAACCATGAAACATGTTACATTTCTTAGCTTACTAAGAGTTGTTGGATAAATCCATAGATCTTGTTGCTTACGCTAGATCCGGTATCCAGGTTACTTGTTTTGTAGGTCTGGGGGGTTGAAAGTACTAGGATATTGATTGGTCGTTTTCATTTGTTGTCCATACATGTGTTGTACCACGTGATCATGTAGTACCTATTTTCTTGCAGACCCCTATTGACCTAAACATTACTACAGGATGCCGGATCTAGCATAAGCAATAAGATCTATAGATAAATCAGTGATGTTGTTAACAACTTCTTCTTCAATCACCCTAGATTATCCATATTTGGTGATCTTCATTTACAAAATTCACCAATGTGATTAATTTGTCACATTTTCACGCAGTAGTGAATGAATGTGAATAAGTTAGTAATTCCTCTTCTCTTTTATTGTAAGTTGTTGTTTTTTATCAATTTAACGTCAATAGAATCTCATTTCTGGAATTTGGCTCAGGATTGGAATCTCAAATTGTTAATAGTATTAGCACACAGAACAGATCTTTGCCACCTAGATCAGTCTTTGGTCTCCTGTTTCCAGGACTGCCAAGTTTTTTGTGAATGATGATCAATGTGTGAGATAGGATTATTTATGCATATTATTACACAGGAACACAGCCATCATCTTTAAGTACGACACATTCGACTAGATGCATCAAAACTCATCAAAAAGATTAACGGATTAACAGGTCGGTCTGTTCACGAATAGGATGCTGCCAAGGCCTTCCAATAACATTTTTATATTGAATTCATTTGTATTAAGTTTGCTGTAGCCAATTACGTCAATCACATTTATAGTGCTGAGCTGAGATAACAGAGGGAGTAATATTTCTAGAAAGACATTCGTTTGGTAGGCCTATGTTTCGTGAAACAATCAGTTACAGCCCTGTTTTGGGCTCTTGGAATTCGGAGTTGTAAAACTTATTTCCGGCGACAATGCAGGCAGCAGATTCATTATTCTAGTTCGCTTTGTCTCGAGAACTACTTCGGATTTCTAGAAGTTAATACGAGAACTATGGAACCGTTTGATAGTAGTCACGAACAGACAAATTCATCTTGAATTTCTCAAATTCATTACCAAACTCACATATTATCGGTTGGAGAAGATGGGCGAGTAAGTTTGTTGCAATAGTATTGGAATGTTCAGAATGCGAAATAGGACAGGAACAAAACCATAGTCATGAGATTTGAGAGTGAGTATTGTGATTGATAATGTAAATTATGTAATCTCTTGTAGATTATTCGAAATCACCGATCGTGACACATTCAGACATAGATCTTATTGCTTACGCAAGATCCGGCATCTTGAAGTTCTTTTAAAGTCAAGAGGGGTCTGCAAGAAAGTAGGAACTACATGATCACGTGGTACAACACATGTAAGGATAAAAATGAAAATGACCAATCAATGGCCTAGTACTTTCAACCCCCCCAGACCTACAAAACCTGGATACTGGATCTAGCGTAAGCAATAAGATCAATGCATTCAGAAGTCATGTGGAACAGTGTTTTTTCCAAAATTACTTGAAATGGTAATCCATAAATTATGTAGATAATATTATTAAGCAAAGGGGAATATTTTGTAACAGGACGTCTTTGAAAGACGCCGTTACCATTTTATTGAGAATTTCAGATATATTACACTAGGTATTGGAATAATTTCGACATGCGAAATCAATTCAATACAAGTTCGATACCCACGGTCCGAAACTGAAGTTAACACGATTCGAGGCACAAAGAGGCATTCATTTAGGTAGCTAAGAGTGGTAACAAATTAAAATTAATGATAAATAAGTCAGATAAATGATTCGGTTAGATCAGCATTACTCATACGCTGAATCAGTGGGAAAGTCAGAATAAGACGATCACACTCACGGGGTGCAAATTTTGCATTTTTTAGATGTGAACTGAATAGTGCCAATCTAGCAAGAAAAGCATCAATTCGAAAAATCGGTTCCGTAGAATAACCTACAAGTGTTTCGGTTGAGATATTTTTTTTGTGTCATTATTAATTGAAGAATAGATTTTTAATCAGGGGAAATAACCGCGAGAAGCGAATTTCAATACAGAAAACCGGAGAGAGGTTCGGCAAAATTGGGGAAATTTTGGAAAACTTTCTTGGTTTGTTAGAAACGAGCGAATCGCTTAAATTCGGGGTGGATCATAGTGCGTTTTGGGAAGATTAAATTTTTTACAAAAGTGCACAGTCTCGACGGACGAATAGAAATAGCCGTCACCTTCCAAGGGGCTAGAAATCACAACGACGAAGGGGTGAGAATACTTGGTATGTTTGTTCATTTCTCTCCTAACTAACATCCTATCAATAAATTTCGTGAGTGAACTTCAGTTTCGCTCGTGCTTGTACTAAAGATAAAGTCGCAGTAATTGTTTTTCTTCAAGGTATACCCTATATGTTCTTTTAAATTTCACTCACCATTATTAGAAAATATTCATCCGTTTCATTTCATTTGTTGTTTGATGATTTCCATATACTTATTTTATTAATTTCTCATTTTTTGTTTCTTTTTGATTATTTTGTTGAATATATTCAATTGATTACTAGCACTGCGTATTATTGCTGGTTATTGAACTGGCAGGGATAGCTAGGGCGCATAATTTTGTTAATTTTTTTCTGTTTCTCAAGCAAACATAATACAGAAAAGAAAATCCTAGGAAAATCTAGCACTAATCAGCCTAGACAGCCCACGCTCAGTTGGGGACTTAAGTGATTTGGTTTTCAAACCTAAACCAGTTGCCTTGAGAAAGACTTTCATGATATTTGGTTAAATTTTGCTTTCTAGAAAACAATCTTCAGTAGATGACACAATTTTAAAATAACAAACATCAAATTTGTTACAATTTATTCGTGAACGAACTCATATAACAATCCCGACCATCTCCTGGACTGTAACTATGTTTTGGTTACCAGATGTATGCCAAGTATAAGAACCTACCGCAATAACTCGACAAGAATCCACAGTTAGGTAATTTTGCTGGATCAGACCTTCAAATAGATAACAACTAATAACTTGTATTAACCAAATCAAAAACTAGGGAACTGAAATTTTAAATTTCACAAACGTGACTATGATTGCTCGCCCATAACTTCTTTTGAAACATACTGTGAGACATGAGTAAATAGATATTTATTCTTGTAGTATGTAGTTCTATCTATGTTCAGAATCGGCGTTTTTGATATCCGATATTCGGTCTGATTCTCTAAGGAAGTGGTTATCTCAACAACTGTCATTTGGGTGGCAAATAGGAAGGTCAGTTGTTATTTGAATCACTTTCCGAATTTTCAATTCTCTAACGTCAAAATGGAAAAAAATTTAACAACTTGTCATTGGTTTACCACTGATAAAGTGACTAATTTATCCACCAGATTTTACTGGTGGAAATGAAATAATAATTCATCATGAAAGTGATATATATTTGAAGAGGCAGTTATGAAGGAAATTTGTTACAGTTGTCAGGATTTGAGTCGCTCAGGAAATAATTATATGATAGGATAATCGATATTATTGAGAACCTATACCTTCCTACTGAAAAAAATATCATAAAAATATCTACATATATATGCTCAAGAAACAGATAGCATCCAATTATATAGAGCCTTATGAAATTATACAAACCAAGAATATTAATGTTAATGATGTCTCTGATAGAACCAATGATGTTCAACATGGTAGAATGTGTTGCTATACTAAAAAAAATAAATACCTAGCTGAATCAATGAGCAATGATCCTGTGTAATAATATGCATTCCAGGATACATTTATACCTACCTCACTAGGTTCATTGACAAAACATATAATTATTATTCCTGCAATTATTCACGAAAAACTTGACAGTCCCGGACACAGAAAAAAATGAGGTTAGATTGACGTTGAAATTGCAGAAAAACAGCAAACTATAATAAAAAAGAAGAGGAGTTACTAACTTTCCCGCATTTATTTACCACTGAGTGGAAATGTAAGAAATTAGCAACCTTGATAAATTTCGTATTTGAAGAATACCACATATGAATAGTGGAAAATCTAAAGTGGTTAAAAAAGTAGTTGTTAACAACGTTACTAATGTATCCACTGTGCTAACCACTTTTTAAAGAATCGGACCGATTGTCGAACATGTTCAGGTGGTCTTTTTTTCAGAGAATGGCTATCCGATTTTTGAAAGGGTCTACAATGATTGATGCAGTGAATCATATAAATATATATGTGTAAATTACTTCTTCAGAATTTGACTTCTCAACTAATCAACTAATGTTAGGCAAAATCTGTAATGTAATTAATAGTACGTACTCATATTATAAAAGGATCCGAATATTCCTGTTGAATTGTGATGATGTTAAGTATGGTTTCATAAGCTATTTGGGTTTTCTTCATGGATCTTATTATAATGAGAACTATTGTTTCTATTATCAATATTGAAATTCCACTATGAGTGGAAATATATTTCTTCGAAGAATATTGGCCCTGTACAACTGAAAGGGCTGACATTTGATTTAGAAAAGGAGTTTTGTTGCGGCGAATGTAAGTCACTACATGAAATCATTTCGGCCATGCACTATGATTCCAAAATATATTTATCCTTAATGGATGATACATAAATGGAAAAATATAATTTCAATTCGTGTCCTGGGATGATAACCATACAATCTTGGAAAAAATCACGAAATATTCATCCTGGTATGCACATACTTACAAATTCAGAAATTGACACTATAGTTTGTAGACAAAAATGCAAAAAATGGTGGAGTTATTCAAAGCACCATTGAACAAGACAAAAACAGTATAACTACGTCGCACCCCGAAATTTTGCCCCTGTTGAAATTTGAATAACTTTTTTCTGATTTGAACAATTCGAATTCTGTTTGCACTGTTCGCTAGCTCAGTCCTTTAGCTATAATCTCGTACTTTTTCGTTACATGAGGTTCTTTCCATTAAATAGCTACAGGATGTTTTTTGAAAGTGTGCAAAATTTCGGAATTTTCAAAAGGATCCCAAATGAAGAAAACAGTTTTTTTTTCAACTTTAACAGCAGAGGCATAAAGGTGATCTCATTAACTTGAGCCATCTCCAGAATTGTCTTATTATCTCTTTTATTTACAGATTGACCTCAAAAAATCAATTGTTTGGTTTTGCAGTCATTACTTCTTTCCTCTTCAACCGATTTTCGAACAATGAAACGTTAGATGAACAGACATGAATATTAGATTTCACTAAAAATAAATATTAAAAATAAAAGGTTTCTGCAAAGGTGACCCAAAACTAAATCCCGCTCGAAATCACGATTAAAAAAGAGAAATATCCGAAAAGTTCTTTGACCGAAACGAAAATATCACCACCAAAAAGACTGTAAAAAAGGATTTGACCCCTTCCCCGCCAAAATTATTTTTGGGGTTAAAATTTTTGCTGGTTAAACGGTAAGATATATTGCTAAACATATTCCACCTGAACCCCACATCGGGATCGGAGATTTAAAAAAAACTATCCCCCCATTCCCCCCCTGGGGTACTTTGGGTACGAATATATAAGGTTTCAGCTTCAAAATAAGCCTAAGATTTCGAAAATCGGTTGAAGAGGAATAAAGTTATGACTGCAGAACCAAAGAATTGATTTTTTGAGATTACTGTGTAAATAAAAGAGATAAACAGACAATGTTGTAGATGGCCAAAGGTAATGAGATAATCTTCATGCCTCTGCTGTCAAAGTTGATTAAAAACTGTTTTTCTTCATTTGGGATCCTTTTG
Organism: Chrysomela aeneicollis; assembly: GCA_029955515.1. Classification (NCBI taxonomy): domain Eukaryota; kingdom Metazoa; phylum Arthropoda; class Insecta; order Coleoptera; family Chrysomelidae; genus Chrysomela; species Chrysomela aeneicollis. Next base: position 2,043,869 of record JARUHQ010000018.1, on the reverse strand, counting down.
AAAATTCCGAAATTTTGCACAGTTTCAAAAAACATCCTGTAGCAATTTTATGAAAATAACCTTATGTATCGGAGAAGTACGAGATTAATGCTGAAGGACTGAGCTAGCGAACAGTGTAAACAGAATTCAAATTGTTCAAAGCAGGAAAAAGTTATGCAAATTTAAACATGGTCAAAATTTCGAGGTGCGACGTATTTAGTGTTGCGTATTTTTTTTTGCAGGAACTCGTAGAGTTTATAAGCACTCAGATTCTATTTTTATAGAAAACATATAGGTATACAATGCTTGCTGAGCGCTATCAGTCGCAGAGCTATCTATAATGGTAGATAATTTTAAAAATGCTAGGTGAATTTTATCATTCATCATAATGCATCATAATGAATTCCTCTGGATATTGCTGGTTTTCTTCTCTTTTATTCTGTATCCATTTTTGTTTTTTTGTTTTAATTTATGAAAACTGTATTTCAATTAGAAACCCTCAAGAGAGGTGTGATTTAATATATTGTAATCTATAAACATTTGACTTTTCAACGGTTTTGGTCTAACTGATGGACAACGGTAGTTTTTTCCGTGTCTTCAATGTGATAACTTACTAGATAAAGTATAAACTTTCCAGGCACATCTGTTCCTCATATTCTGGTACACGTTTATCCATGCTGAAAGCTCACTAAATATGAAACAAGGCCCAAAGCCATCGAAATTTCGGCAAAGTGTGAACACCTGTTCTCTCAGTTTGACTGGACCGGTATTATTTGATTTTCTAGAGTAGACCTTACTGTAACGTTGTAACCAAGAAATATTGGTTTATTATCTTCTCTAATGGAAATCCTTGGTGCGGGAGAACTCCAGAGATAATCCAGAATTTAGTAGATGCCATTTCACTGATATCACTAATTGGATAGTTGAAATTTATGTACTGATCGATACGATTGAAAGCAATTACTTATAGGTACTTTAACTTGCGAGTGCATGGGCTATGAACGTCACGATAATTTTCATATAACCCCCAAGCTTTCAAGAAAACTTTCTAAACCCATCACCTATTTACTTTTTCAATATCCTTCTATTAGTTTGCACGATGTTCTTTCACGAACATCATAGGTTTTTGTCTTGTGCAGTTAAAAGATAAAAAATACCATTTTGTGTCGTAGATAGGTTTTTCGGATTTTCTCAGAATTTATAGGGTGTTGCATCGAATGATGATTGAAGTAATGAAATATGTTGAGTTCGATCCCACAGAACTTTGTCCTTGGACAAAAAGAAGGTCGTACCGCGATCCAATTACTCCCTTCTCATTCCCATATCTTATAGCTTCTTCAACCTATTTGATGGTCTTGTTGAAGATGTTTCGCGATTCAACAAATGCAATCTGCTACAATTCAAGCACATGTTTCGTTGAACCATGTATTAGGATTATTTTATGAGGAAATGAAGGTTTCATCATCTTCAAATATTATAATGCCATGTCGATAAAATGTAATTGAAACTCTGATAATTTATAACTATATAATTCATAAATTCACATTTTTTGTTAGAAAATGATACCTACCAGGGCACGAGAATTCGTAACTGGATGGTCTTTTTTTCTAGTTCTATCTTCATCTCATCTCTTCTCAGGCCTTTTGAATCTCATTGTATATCAATTATCACATAATTCGACTACTATCAATCATCAACTTCATTCATTGTTCTGAAATATAAAATAACCTTGATAATGAAATACTCACCATTAGACATGGAACATTGTAAGTAAGTCAGTCTTTCAAGCAACCTGAGAAATGATTGTGAAGCATAGGCTATTAATATTGAATTAGAATGAACACCACCAAAGTAGTTTCTTAGATATATTCGGATTTCATTAAATAGTTCTGGTTAGTTGCGTGCAAGGTGGATATAGGATGGTGAAACAGCTCTTCAATTGTTTCTGCGAAAAACTTGTAGACCGTTTGGGAAAGTAGTAAGATCGATTTTCAAGGTAGATTTCTGTTGCTTATGTATTTCTGTGGTTCCAATCTGACAGGCGTGAGTTGAAACGACATTGAAACACTATTTTTATTAAATCTGGAATAATTGTCAATATTTTCACTCTTATGGGTATTTTTTCTACTAGAACAGATGACACTGACAAAAGTACAATTTCTGTTTTACCGACATAAGGGATGGCGCCATCTCTGATAATTTCAGGAAATATTACTACGGTATGAAATCAAGTAGGCAAAAGACTACAGTTTATTCTAGTGCTTGTTAATAGGAAGCTGTTTCACCATCCTATATCCACCTTGGTTGCGTGTATTGCCAACATTAATTAGTTTTTCGAATGAAATATACTCAGATTTTTTCACTATAAAATTAGAAGTCATGTTCCACTAATTCAGGATCCAAAGTTTCAAGGCTGATCGATTCCACACCGATTACATAATTTGTATAGTAATAACTCTTCAGTCACAGGGTTAAATGCGTACTTTGCATGCCAGATTCTCAATCGAAATAGTATATAAAGGGTGATTCATTGTTATTGAATGCAAACTTAGATCCCTGAAAAAAATTCTTATGTACTTAGATCATCAAAATTTCAGGACACGTGTTATTAAAATTAGAGATATCGGTAAGTAACTGAATAGTTTTCGAACTCCCCCTCCTTTCAGATAAATTATGTGTGTTCAGCGGAACTTACGTATTAGGGCCTCCTGAACATTTTAATGATATTTTATCGTTATCGGTGAAACTTTGGCATACTTACTGAAAATCAGTTATGAAAAAAAATGGACACCGATTCTAGAAACATGATATGGAAATACATATATACATATAGAGAATAAAATGGATATCATCCTATTTAATAAGGTGAATATTTAAATAATAATGTCCATCTCGATACACATGCATAATTTTTATGAAAAAATGCGCCATTAGTTGTTTACTCTGGATTACAGGTAATCTGATGGGGATAGCTCGGAGTGGACTTTATTATTTTTAATCAAGTGAATGTTGCTGTTATATATTTCAACTCTGCAGAAATCCGCTACTGTCTAGTAATATGGACGATGGTTATCATATTATATAACAAACTATCAATGAAAATTCCGTTCAAAGATATTGATATAAATCTGAATCCTAATCAACCAGTAAAGTTTTCATGTTTTGAAAGTCATGAGCATTGGGCGCTGAGAATAAATCTCTGAAGATTTATGGAAATTTCAATTTCAGAAGTTAACATGAATCTGCAATCTGATGAATCAATATTATTTTATTTTTCTAGAAAATTCTGTCGAATAGTAATCATTGCCTAATAACCAAAAACGGAATGATCATATACATATGTGTCCACCATAAGGACTCACCAGTTACCACCCCTGTTAAATCGTTATTATTTGATCGATTTTGAAAAACTTTTTATTGGATAGGTACTTGAAATGTCTATCCAACAATAGAGTGATTATATATTTTTTGCTGTTGTCGTGGCCAACTGCGACCAATTTTATTGACCCATTTTTCAAAAAGTGTTATCAGGGACTTTTTCAGAAAAAATTATGATGGACTCTGAATCAGGATCACTTGAAACATACCTATACCGATTTTTATCATCATAAAACACAGGATGTCTGAAATCATTTTTCCAATATTCTAAAGAAAAATGTACCTTACTTGTATTTTTGGGAAGAATCAATGACAAATCATCATCAAACATATCTGTTCCAATTTTTATTGCAAAAATATACAATTTGCCTGAGGAACAGAAATAGAGTAGTGATCAAAAATCTTCGAACATATTGAAAAGTGTATTGGACGAGGTATTGGATCACCCTACAATATTTGCATTATAATGTTCAATAACTAGTGGTCTGCTAACGATCATGATTTTTTTCCAATATTGCTCTTTCTTCGACAGCTCTGCTGGGTAAATAATTGATAGCATTGAATTACCGGTTATCTGAATATTTTGTTCATAATATTTTATAATTTTCCTGTACGATTACGTAAAATTTTTGGTGACTTTTTCGCTGCAGGGATAAAAAGAATGGGCGATTAATATAGCTAGAAGAAAAAGTCTGTCAAACCGAGTCTTACTGAACTTTTATCAGCGGAAACATGGTTTTTGCAAAACATCAATATCGAAATGCTTTCCTTCGAATATGGTCAAGATATAATGTATTTTGAGATACTCGGGAAAACATTATAGTGCTTGTATATATTATGTAGTACATAATATGTTGGTTGGTTGTACTCTTGCAATTGTCCAGTTGGACGAAAATACCCCCAAATTGAAAGAGTGGTCGAACAACTCACTGTATATGGCTGAAAGTCTTATACATATGTTCCAAGGACCCGATAACTCAGATATCACATCTGCTGGACAAAAATTCATCATCTCAATAATATTATATTTTCTTTCAACATGAATTATTCTTCTCACTGGTATATTCTATATATACCTACCTGATCTGGTATTTGTCTGTACTATTGAATGTGCTGTTTGTACTGTAGCTGTTGGATTTCAAACCATGTCTGAGTTCCTGAGTTCCCATGAAAATTTGTTATTTATATTCAATATCGAGTAATGCAACAAAGGTAGGTACCTATATTTTGCGGAAGGTATAATTTTCGGAGTTCATTATCATAGAGCACTTATGTGACATGAGCTCTAGGTAGTTTATTTCACTTCATCAGTTTTGAGTTTAATGATATTTTCAGTAGGTGTTAATGGTATTAGTTGATATTTATCATATTACAATCAGGTGAAGGGAAATATTTGTTTTTTCATTCTAGCTTTCAATATGGTGAATGAGATTGATTTATTGTGAGGTTATGCTTTCCACATATACCTGCCTTATATATGTCCCTCCGTCAATTAAAGACATATATTTGTCCACCACAGTATAACTTAAGCGAAAACAGGGTTGTTACACAGTATTCATTCTAATGTGTTGCATTCCTTGACAACCTTATATGTGCGTGATGAGTGCGTAGTTGTACACATAAACTATTTCAATTACTTCATCATTGATTATGGATGCCCTATAGAAAAAAAAACCGATGATATAAACTTCATTGATATATTTCTGACCTTCTGGTATTAAAACATGTAGATTTTCTACGTTACCAACAACTATTTACATAAAATCTTTATAAAAAAGTGGGTGCTGGTTTTATTTTCATAAAATATAATGTCAGTGTATATCATTAGGTACTGAATTACAGGATTCACTATAGTCTTTTTTTTTTGTAAATTACAACGGAAACTTCGAAGAAGTAAGCGAATCATGAATTATAGGGGGAAAAAGTTAATTTGAGAGCATTTACCCATAAGGAAGTTTTTTATGAGTTGCCCTCGCTTTAATGCAAATTTATGTCTGCCTCCATGAGTATTCTTACTCGAATCGCATGATTCTTATCAAACGAATCTGAAATTATTTTGAGTTGAAATGCACAGGGCGATCAAGTTTACTGTAGCTATAAACATTGGCTCCAGTAAACATTTGATTCGGCATTAGAGCGAGAGGGATCCACATTTTCAGTCGAGATTTTTCATCTCACATCTAATGTTCATGAGAAATTGCGCAAGCTATTAGAATTTTTCTTGGTAATTTGGAGGTTATAGGTATCAAGAATAACTGATGTTACATGTTCAATCACCCATACCTACCTATTATTTTATGCAACAACTATTCTCTTTTTTAGGATTAAATTTTTTTGACTATGATGAGGAGAAAACTTCTTCGAAATTCAAAAAAAACTTGACACTTATTGCCGCCATTTCGTATTTCAAGTCAAACTCACAAAGTGAATTATCTGGAGATTCGCTTTCAGTCGAAGTTTCGTGAATTTTCCAAAGTGAAACTATCTCTAAAAGTCCCTTCGTTTTTTATGCTTGAGCTGCTCTAATATGCAAAATGAAGAGCCATCAATTAAACGAAAGTATAAAAAAATTAAAGAAATAAATGTACCAGTTTGAATGACTGGTAGACTACTAGAAGAAAACAACTACTCCTTATATCTATATTATATCTACTTGTAGTCCATGCAATGATTCACACAGTAAATGCAGATTGCACCTGTTTCTTTCTTTTCAACACGTGACAATGTTCACATCGATTTAGCTTAGTCGAACTATCAGCCACTTCTATATTCGAAGCTTTGTTTCCATATATCTAATAACTAACTATATAGGTATCATGGATACCGGAGCTGAAGCCGAGAAATAAAACAAATTACAGTCTGCGGGACAAATCACGGATTTGCGCATGCGCAAGTTTGAATTAAGAATCGACATTCGTTTTCATCATAGAGGAGAGTAGCTTTCTAGTGAGCGACAAACGTATGATAATTATTGAAAATCAATTAAATGTGTCATGCAACCTTCAATTCGATGTTTTTGTTTTATCATGACATATATTTTTCAAATATTCATTTATCGATGGGTTGTTGGACGATTGTGGATAATAGTTGATGATAGATGCAGAAATGGATGTGATCTACAAAGCGAAACTTGCGATTTGCATAGAAACCTGTGACGATAAAGTCATCTGAACAAGATTCGTTGGCTAATTTTTTATCAATCACTGTTATCACATCACACTAATCATTTCTGTAAACAATCAGTAAGTACATTAACGCTCTTTCACATAATTTGGGTTGACAAAAATACCTAACCTATGAAATTCTGAAAATGTCAGTGGATTTCAACTCGTCAAAACCCGCGCATACGCACAATTCATCATTAGCAAGCCAGACAGTCTTTTGTTTTTCCAAAACTGGCTTTACTTTCGCGTAAAGAGGTAAATAGGTGTTATCCATATAGTTGTTATTACATACCGGGTGTTTCACAGTGGATGGAACATTAGAAGTATCTGGAGAACAGAGAAACAGATCATTTCGAAAATTTGTGGACGTGGGTTATCAAACTTGCTCTATCCGCCTGAAATATTTTCAACAATACAGTGTTGCCGCTTGTATCAGAAAGTAGTAGCTACTTTGTTATTTCAAATAGAACACCCTGTATTTTGTTAGATTTTTGAATTCTCCCTGAAGAGCTGATTTCGTCAATGCCTCATACTTGTGGTCTAGGGTGAATGATAACAGAGATATAGGGTGTGAAAAATCGTGATTTTTCAACTTTAGGAATTTTTTGTGTCGAAACTATTCATTTCTGCTCAAAACGGCTCACATGTCCCTATCTCAACTTTTCATTTACTGTCGATTGATATTTAATTGAAACGAATACGGGTGGTTCAGAATTTTGAGTTTTGCATCACCCTCTATTTGTTTCTATTGAATGTCAGTAGATAGTAAATGGAAAGATAAGATAGGGACCGTTTTCAGCAGAAATGATTAGTTTCGACACAAAAAATTCCTAAAGTTGAAAAATCTCGATTTTTCACACCCTATATCTCTGTAATCTTTTTCGCTATACCCCAAGTATAAATGGTCGACAAGATCAGATTTTCAGGAAGAATTCAAAAATCTAACAAAATACAGGGTGTTCCATTTGAAATAACAAAGTAGCTACTACTTTCTGATACAAGCGGCAACACTGTATTGATGAAAATATTTTAGACGGATAGAGCAATTATCCACGCCCACAAATTTTCGAAATGATCGGTTTTTCTGTTCTCCAGGTACTTCTAATGTTCCACGCACTATGAAACACCCTGTATATGTTTGTTTCTGGAGTATTCCTTTCTTTCGCCGCCTGGTGTCGCTAATTCCAAGTGTCTATTGGTACGATGGTACGAGGCTTCGTGCGATGAAATAGAGATTGCATTGGGGCAGGCATCGCTTTGAGTGGAGATCTCAGAAACTCTATCTCAGTCATACACACTGAATTTGATATTCTTCATTGGATCGGACGATATAATGTCTTTATGTCATTTTCTGCTCGAATATAACTCAGCCAGTATTTGATAGTACGTTTGACATAAATCATGAATAATAGAATCGACATATACCTACATAATTATAATAAAACATATCTTTTTTATTTGAAGGAAGAATTTCATTAAAAAAATGTTTTGCTGGGGAATTTATGATTGTTTGAGTCGAGGTTTAAGTTCAGCAGTTGATGCATGCTCTTCTTGATTTGTATTCCATCACGAAATTGAATCAGTATGCACATTTGAATTTTTTATCTCTCTGATGCGCGAAAGCAAAACCTATAATATTCGTGGAACATCTCACAAGCCATTGGAAGGGCATTCGCCTTTAACTTCAATTTCTGCCATGTCTACTTCGATTGCTCATAGGTAGGTTTTGTTCACACAATAATTCACACGATGAGCCGTTTTGCATAGATTTCAATGAAGTTTATTATTTTTAATTGTTGTGTATACTTCATCTTGTCGAAAAACACGCGAATTTTTCCTTTTCGATGAATTTCTCCAATAACTCTAAACTCTAAACTAACTAAAATCAGACATTATTGCACGATGTGTTTTTATTATTGAAATAAGTTTTGCAGGTCTCAAAATGGACAATAAGAGAGTGGTGAGTCTGTGCTCTTCTGGTCTGCCTGCTCGCAATCTCTCGTGTTGGAATGCAGAAGCCTCGACGTATGTTATATATTGAGCAAAAAAATTACGACATTGAATGCAACTTGTGCGTGCTGCTTATCTTGAGACCATCAATCAAAAAATCAATCGATGAAAAATAACTTTATTTGTCTGAAAATATATGAATTCTCATTGAAAAAGCGAATACGAATCAAAGTTCACATAGCATCAGTCGGGGTCACAACATTTGTTTCCATATACTCATATACACAGTGAAACAAAAATTACAGGTCATGATTGTGTAAGTATCAGAGTAAACACCGGTATATTATTCATCACTGAAGGTGTTATGTGACCTTTCCCATAGGTGTTTTTAATAATCAAAAAATCCATTTGTCAGTAACACTAGTGTTAGTGCTGAATTTAGCAGAATGAAACACTGAGCAGGTACATGCAAATACTTTTTTGGTGTGAAGACTATATCATGAGTGTGTTCATGCGAATCAGTGCTTTTATTCACTACCTTCGGTGTTTTTACCTATTACCTATTCAAATATAGTTCATATGATGATAAACTAGACTCAGAAGAATCTAGAGATAATTCGGATGATGACGAACTGTTTCGGCTTGTTTATCCTGATCAGTGGCACTATTCTTTTAACGTTAATTCGAACATGGAAATTCTCCATTTCTGCAACAAAGGACATAGATTGAATCTTCTAGAAATTCTTGAAATTCAAAAATGTATTAATAACCCAAGAGTGAATTGCTTGATTGATCAGACCAATTTCGAACGTAATCATATTTTCGGTACCCTACAATTTTCATAATTTAATAATTTTTCTTAATTTTCAAATTTCCTCAATACGTCTCTGTGTTCACATCAAAATTTTTAATCTTAACCTTCAAATTTATTCTTCTTAATCATTCTATTCTTACAAAGCTTCAAGGTTTTCTTGTTATATGTTCTCTTCTAACTTGATTGAAATGATTTTTACTGAATCTTCCACATTCACTCACTATTTCTCATCATATACAGAATTTTCTATACAATTTTTCATTATATAACTTCACAGAATTTATAATTAATTGTTCTATGTCAACTGTCCTTTCAAGAGTCATTTGTCATATTTCAACCATAATTATTTCAATTTTCCAATTTCATGTTAGTTGAATGATAGACTACCATCAGAGGAGGATGATGCTCTTCAACTCGCCTCTACTTTCGATTATTTGGTTCTTTTGGTGGCTAAGCAAATTTAAATATTTCCATTTGATACAGAGTACGTTTGTTCCCCTGGTTTTTTGACTTGGCTTTGATATGGTTTATACCTTGTAATTCTTGTTTTAATGTAAGTACTTAGGCACATCATTTTGTTCTTTAGAATAATTTTTCCTATTACAGATTCTATGTCTGATGATGGCTGTTGAGCCGAAACTATAGTAACAACCAATTGTTCTTCACCTTTTTATTATATTGTGTGGTCGACCGACTTTGAGTTTTCATTTGATTGAATAACCCTTATAGTTATCAGATGAAAAACACATCTGATGAAATAGAGAAGATTCGAAGAACAAGTGGAGTTAGTGTAAATCTAAATTCTACACCATGTTAGGGTATTATTGATGGTAATACCGAGATTGGATATTGAAGACATCATGGGTACAAGGTACAATCGTACCTACCCGACATCATATCATTGGGTATAGTGCGATCCGTTTCATTGAAGGAAATACTAGCTCGAGTTATGGTTGAATACAACTCTACTATATCCGTATCTCCATGTTGCAGATGAACCACAGAGGCTCCACCCCTGTCGATATTTCATTTATGGGCCAGCTTAGAGCAAGGCGTGTCCATAAATAAGCGATAAATTCGAAGAACGGGCTATCCCATATTACGGGCCAAGATATGGTTTCTGGAAAAGTGTAAACTTGGCACGAGTTCCCGGTGATTACGCAGATTTATGGGCATGCGAAACGGTAGCAGTGTCGCCGGAAACGCTCTGAAATTTGAACTGCCACTGGACATGAAAACTCAATATAATATACCGGGAAAGTCTCAAAGAAGACAGGAAAAAATGATTGCTTATATTTGTTATTCAAATTGAATGCGGAAAGCAGAGATATTTCAGGTAATCTAGATATTCAAAATGATACTTTTTTGAAAGACAAAGTAGAAGATATATCATATATGTGGTAAATGTGGAAAAAATAGTCATGCATCGGTACGCATTTTCAATAACAAGGAAGTTTCTTTGTGAGTTTGAAGAGAAAGCACGACTGGAAGTGTTTGAGATGATAGTGAACTCTACTAATTCAACAAGTCAAGCCACGATATATATACAGGGCCAGATAATGGCAGAATTTAGTGGAATGCGAAGTCGCAATATCAATCAATCAATCAATCAAGTACTTTATTGTCAGAAGATACAAAAAATCTCATAGACAAAGCAATAAATGATAATATAAATGAACTCATTTAAACATGAAAATAAAAACATATAATAAAGTCGAATATAAAAAGTATATAAGAATATAGAAATATAAAATAATTATAGGTTTGTGAATGAATATATATACAGTTTCTACTCACAACATGTGAATTGTTTGATAGCAATGTTTCAACTCGATGAATCTAGGTAAAATTCTTCCAGTGTATAATAGGCCTTCTCAACAAAAAGCTTATTTACTTCTTTTTTGAATTTATTGAGATCCCGAATCTCTCTTATTCTTAATGACAGATGGTTATACATTTTTCTGCTTTGGTAGATGAGCGATTTCTGAGTAAGAGCAGATGAAGGCTTCAATAGAGAAATCTGATTTGGGCGACGGGTACTATATGAGGGGGAGCCGTCTAAAATATTCCTGTATTTTTTATGCAGGAGGCATACCGTTTCCATTATAAAAATACAAACCAGGGTTAAAATTTTTTGTTTCAAAAATAGTGGACGACAAGAGTCCCGGTACTTGGCTTTACATATATATCTCATAGCCCGTTTCTGTAGCAAGGAGACCATGTTGAACCGGTTTTTTGAACACACACCCCAGAAGCAAATGCCATAACGGAGGTGTGACTCTATCAGTGAAAAATATACCTGTCTGGCATTTGCGATGCACAGCTCATTTGATACAATTCTGACTGCATAACAGCCCGAAGCTAGTTTCTTGCACAATTGACTAATATGACCTTCAAAGGCTAATTTGTCGTCAATGTGTAGTCCTAAAAATTTAATGTCAGAGACATTGGGGATAACTTCATCAGCTAGACTGACATCATTTAGAGTACATTTGAATGATAAAATGTTTGTTTTCCTGATGTTGAAAGATAAAAGATTGGCATTACACCACTCTTTCACTTTCTCTATATCCGCGCTTATATCGTTATAAAGCTCTGTGATATTCTTGTTATGACATAGGATTGTCGTGTCATCTGCAAACAATGTAAATTTTCCTTCAATGTCCACTTTGGTTAAATCATTTACATATATCAAAAAGAGTAATGGTCCCAGTACCGATCCTTGTGGTACACCACATCTCACTATGCCTTCTCTTGAACCTGTCCCACTTAGCAACACTGTCTGACGACGGTCAACCAAATACGAACTGAACCAAGTTAGTGCAGTACCTCGAAAACCATAGAGTTCCAGCTTTCGGAGAAGTATCTCATGATTCACACAATCAAACGCCTTTGATAAGTCACAGAATATTGCAGCCGCAGCGTCTTGGTCATTTACATTTAGATAAAGGGTTTCCAGAAACGAGAATATGGCATCCTGTGTACTTTTTGATGATTGAAACCCGAACTGGTGGGAATTCAAAATATTATGTTTTTTGAGGAAAACTATCGTCCTTTTTTTATAAGTTTCTCAATTTCCCAATACGTGAACATCGTTCATATCCTCCAAAATAAATAGTTGTTATAATTTAGTCTGTAGTAAGTGTGAGTGTTTGCTGAAATTCATCGTTAATTATACCCACGAAGATCGTAACTGTTATGTATTGGGATGTTCGATATATCAACTCTGATATAAATTATGTATATTAATATGAATATTAGGAAATAAAACACTGGTACCATACAGATTTAACCGTAGTTTATTCAGGTTGAATATCTACTGCCTCCTGCGTGGTGCTGGTACAACCAAGGACGCATAAAATAATTTCCATGGACGTTGCCAGACTTATACTATATATAACATCTCCCCCTTTTAAAAAAAAAATTATAAACCATCACCCATTAATAACAATATTGAAAATAGTACAATAATACAAATCAGTGACCAAACCTTTCCGGTTGTCTGATTTTACTTCTGCGTCTTAATAACCTTGAATCATTATCAACTAGTTGTATTTCTTCCCTATCAACGTTCACTTCACTAGCACTATTTTCCCCCACTTCACTATTTAAACTAGATACAATATTTTCCTCGAGTGCGGATCGTGGAATATACGAAACAGACGGTTTCACCTCTAATTGATTTTCATCTGTAGATCTATTTACTTTCAACTGATTTTTATGTCTCTTCCATATTTTTCCACAATTCGTTCTTATCAAATAAGTTCTTCGACCTAACACCCTGTATATAGTACCTGAACACCATTTTTGACAGCTAGCACGATAATCTCTTGCCCACACCTTATCGTTCAAACAAAAAAACATATCTGTTTTATTCGAATGATACTTCTTTTGACATTCTTGTTTTGTTTGTACTATTTCTTTTGTAGATGGCATTAAAAAGTCAAATTTGGTGCGTAATTTTCTTTCAAATAACATTTTAGAGGGTGTCATTTGTAGTGGTATGCGGGGTATTTCTATACTGGAAGAGAAAACGATTTATGATGAGATGACAGTCTAAGTTCGAGTTTTCATTTATAGCTTTCAAAATGTCATTTTTCAAAATTTTGACTGCACTTTCCGCTTGTCCATTCGTGGCAGGATGATATGGAGCGCCTGTTAAATGTTTTATACCACTGCATGCTAAATATCTCTGAAATTCTTGGCCAGTAAACGTTTTCGCGTTATCTGTACAAATTTCCGAGGGTAGTCCAAATCGTGCGAAAAGTTCGCGAAAAACTTTAATAGTATTTGAGGCAGTGATATTTGACATTTCGAAACATTCTATCCACTTAGAGGTGGAATCCTCGATTACCAAAAAAAACTTGTTGCAACATGGACCAAAAAAATCGGCATGAATTCTCGTCCACGGTGTAGTTGGCCATTCCCACACGGTTAGCGATGCTCTAGGAGGGTATCCCGAATGAACATTACAAATTTTACACCCTGAGACAATTTGTTCAATTTGGTTATTAATTGATGGCCACCACACATAGGAACGTGCCAACAATTTCATCTTAACTATACCCATATGACCGCTATGTAATTCACTTAAGATTAAATTATGAAATTTTTTTGGTACAATCAATCGGTAACCCCACATGAGGCAGTCTTGTTCGGTCGTTATTTCTTGTTTTCTCATAAAAAACGGTTTGAATTCATCCGAGGGACACTTTAGAGGCCAACCATTTCTCACATAAAAAATAACTTTACTCAAAATAGGATCAACGGATGATTCCTTTTTTATTTGTTTGAAATCTATTGGTAATGTCGATTCTTCCACATATTGTAAATATGACATTTCGTTAGGGATATCTAACGATGACTCCGAAACTTTTGAAGGCAACCTTGTTAAAAAATCTGCAGTATTCATACTTGATTTCACATAATGAATTTCGTAATCGAATGCTGATAATATATGAGCCCATCGTTGCAAACGATTAGCCGCAAATATCGGTAACCCTTTTTTATCACCAAAAATGGTCAACAAAGGTTTATGATCTGTATACAATAGAAATTTTTGTCCATATAAATATTGAAAAAACTTCCTAACCCCAAAAATGATCGCCAGGGCTTCTTTTTCAATTTGAGAATACTTTTTCTCAGCCGAATTAAGAAGTCTAGAAGCAAATGCTATCGGTTTTTCCGAATTATTTTCAAATATATGATTCAGTGAAGCTCCTAATGCAAACTGAGATGCATCCACGGTCAATTTTATTTTTTGTTTTGGATCAAAATGGGACAGAACTGTAGAGGACATTAACAGCTTTTTGGCATTTTCAAAACTTTTTGTGCAGTCTGTCGACCAAACCCATTCAGAATCTTTTTTAAGTAAAGTGTACAAAGGTTGCAAGATTTTCGAACAATTTGGCAAAAATTTACAATAAAAATTGATCGTACCGAGAAACGATTTCAACTCGGTTACCGATTTTGGGATTTAAACGTTAATAATTGCCTCCACTCTCTCTCCTGAAGTATGAAGGCCGTGTTTATCTATGACGTGTCCAAGATATTGAACGGAATCCTGAAAAAATGAACATTTTTCTTTTTTTAATTTCAACCCACATTCATTCAATCTGTGGAAAACTTTTTCCAGGCGCACCATATGTTCCTGGTCGTTTCGACCCGTTACCAAAATGTCGTCTAAAAAACAAACAACTCCTGGGATCATGAACATTTGTTCCATAATATTCTGGAAAATACTGGGTGCGATTGTGATCCCGTAGGGTAGCCTTGTATAAGAAAACAGCCCTCTGTGGGTTGTGATAGTAACTAATTTTTGAGATTCTTTCGACAAAACCACCTGTTGATAGGCGTCAGACAAATCAATTTTGGAAAATTTTTGACCTCCCTGTAACTTTGTGAACAAATATTCAATTCTGGGCAACGGAAAGTGCTGCGCTTGCAATTGTGGGTTTAGGGTTACCTTGAAATCCCCGCATATCCTTAAACCACCGTTAGGTTTCATAATGGGAACTATTGGAGTCGCCCACTCAGAAAATTCAACAGCTACTAAAACTCCATTGTCCAGTAACCGTTCTAACTCGGACTCAATTTTTGGTTTCAAGGTAAAAGGAACGGGTCTCGGCTTGAAAAACTTTGGAATCGCCTCACTTTTCAACTTCAACGAAACTTCAAATTTGTTAAAAGTGCCCAATTTCTCATCGAAAATATCTTTATATTTATTTGTCAGGTGTGAAATGTCAGAAGAACCTATTTGATTTGAGGAATCATTAATTGAACTAAAATTAATTTTACATATTCTAAGATTCATCATTTCCAAACCATTCCTACCAATTAGTGGCGGGCCACCATTTTTAATGACATAGGTTTTCAAAATATATTTCTTATTTTCAAAAATTATGTTTAAATTCAAAAATCCAATAGGTTGAAAAGTTATTCCCACATAATCTTTCAGAGATAAGTCATTAGCATATAACATTTTATTTTGAAAATGTTTAATATAAAGTTTCTCTGAAATTGCTGCATGTGCAAATCCGGAATCAGCTTCAAAACTGATGGGTATATTTTCAACTGTAACATTAATGAAAGTGGGCTTAACATTACCGCTTTCATCTGTGAAATTCTGATTTACAAAAAAGTTATCACCTGTATCATTTGACATCAAGTTATTTTCATATAAATCGCGCAAACAAAATATCGAATAATCAGAAATGTCATTATTAATTTCTGTATCCACACTCAGAAAATGTTGAGACACTTTTTTGCACTGGGGTGCTAGATGACCTTTCACTCCACATCT
The DNA here is from genome assembly GCA_029955515.1 of Chrysomela aeneicollis. Classification (NCBI taxonomy): domain Eukaryota; kingdom Metazoa; phylum Arthropoda; class Insecta; order Coleoptera; family Chrysomelidae; genus Chrysomela; species Chrysomela aeneicollis. The sequence continues at coordinate 2,027,782 of JARUHQ010000018.1, read as the reverse complement.
ATGGCAAGTGCAGTTTTTAAATGCACACTCGCTCGCTGAGTGATTGGTGCGTCCACAGACAAAACACTTACTTGCTATTGATTGCGGAGGGTTTTTGTAGCTCACCCCCTGATTCCTGCCATAAGCCTTACCGGTACCAGAGCTGCCGCTACCGCCTCCATGACTGCCTGGGAACTTCGCTGAGTTTACAGCTCCACCCCGTGACTTCATAGAATTTGATTTATGACGGTGGAAATTCAAATCTGACTCTGTCTTGATGTTCATTTTTCCAATACCAAGACTTCCTCTTGCGCCGTGTTCTTCCAAAGCTGATTCTTTGGTTAGGGCCGCTTTTACTACCGTTTGGAGAGTAACTGAAGCCTTGGAAGCATCCTCTTCGAACAACTTATCCATAAGCCTCTCATCGTTGATTCCAATGACGAATATATCTCTCATCAACACACTTAGTTCATCGTTGAACTTACAGTTTGAGGCAAGACATTTTACTCTAGCCTCCCACTCGGAAACACTTTCATTCAATTCCCTCTTCGCCGTATAAAATTTCAAACGTTCAGCGAAGTGTGACTTCACTGGGGAAAAATGTTCGGTTAATAATTTGATTAACTCATCATACTTTTTATTCTCGGGCAAAACCGGTACGCACAAATTTCTCACAAGGATGTAACAATTTTCCGATAATGTGTTCAAAAGAATGGCTTTTTTCCTTTCCTCGTCGGATATTTTGTTAGCAATAAAAAACTGCTTCAGTCTTTCCTTGAAAACAGTAAAATCGGATAATTTCGGGTCGAACACGTTTAAGGTTCCCAAGAGTCCAACTAATTCCGACATCTCAAACTTTTTACGGCAAAAACTTGATTACACTTTTTGTGAACAACTAGTTCCACTTGCTCGTAGGTTTCGAAAAAAAATCCTCGTCGCCACTGTTATGTATTGGGATGTTCGATATATCAACTCTGATATAAATTATGTATATTAATATGAATATTAGGAAATAAAACACTGGTACCATACAGATTTAACCGTAGTTTATTCAGGTTGAATATCTACTGCCTCCTGCGTGGTGCTGGTACAACCAAGGACGCATAAAATAATTTCCATGGACGTTGCCAGACTTATACTATATATAACAGTAACAATTGGTGTCAGAAGCGAGGACTGAACGAGCATTGAATAATGAAGGGACTCATTGAATTGAAGGTCGCAGATTTGAAACTTAAGCTGGAAAGAGGGATCTCGAGACAACAGGGACCAAAGTGGTACTCCAGCTCCGTCTCAAAGAGTATACCTGATAGACGTCGGCGAGGATCCCGAGACATTCGTCTTCGAGGAACCGGAAGACAAGATCACATCTCAGCAGGATAAGATCGTTGCCCAGATTTCTGCTCAGCGTGAGGAAGTTCTATCTCAGCTTTTTGACAAACGGGAGAAGGTCTCGTCGCAGATAACGGCTCAGCAAGATAAGATCACGACGCAGCAGGATATGATAGTGGCACAAATTTCTGCCCAGCAAGAGGCTTCGGCGCAGATAGCGGTCCAGATTTCTGCCAAGCAAAAAGAGGTTTCGGCGCAGATATCAGCTCAGCAGAACGAATCGACAGCTCTGCAGGACAAGATCGTGACCCAGATTTCTGGTCAGCGAGAGGAAGTGTCAGTGTCTGGGGATGGATCATTTTCCTCACAGCCGCAGGAAAACTAAAACGGGCGACTTGAAGGGGGCAGCTTCGACCCGCCTTATTATCGTGGCGTCTCTACAGCGTGACAATAGCAGCATCTACGTAGACGGCCAGATCGACGAAAAGAAGTGCACACTGTTGGTGGATACTGGGGCAACGATGAGGACCATCCTAAGTATTGGACTCCTGGAATCCCCAAAGAAGCGTCTTGTGATTTCGAGATGGCGTTTACGAACGGCCACAGGCGAAGCTGCAACCGTTCATAGTGAAATTGATGTGGATATAACAATAATTGGGAACCTCAAATTTTCACATCGAGCTATTAGGGCAGATATCGAGGAAGATGTTATTCTGGGGATGGACGTCATGGGCGCACACGAAATTCAACTGGACTTTGGAAAAAGAACAGATAAGGTGGGTGCTGAGGAGATCTTTCTACATTCCCAGAAAGTAATTGCGGCCCGAGTAACGTTAACAGAGGTCGTAGTGCTACCAGGCAGAAGTGAGACGATTGTAGCATCAAGGATCGTTGGCACAATTATTGAAAGAGGTAGTCCCATCATCATGGAAACTTGAAGAGGTTGGTCGTGGTATGCTAGTCGGAAAGGCCTTACTGATATCACAGGAGCTTGTCTCGGTTCGAATGATTAACGTCAACAATCATCCACTAACAGTTATTAGAAAGTTATTAGAAATATGGGAGTACCCGATTCTGCGTAGACCATCTTCGACTAAATGATGTGACAAAGAAAGACAGCTATCCATTGCCACGTATGGACGACACACTGGATAAGTTGGCTGAATCGAGCCTATTTTCAACCATGGACCTCACGAGAGGATATTGGCAGGTAAAGATGGAATCAAATGGACAAAGAGAAGACAGCATTCACCATTGGCACTGGCTTATGGCAATTATTCAAGGTGATGCCTTTCGGGCTCTGCAATGCACCTGCCACGTTCGAGCGAATCTTGGAAAATGTGTTGAGAGGACTTTTCTGGAAAACATGCCGTGTGTTTTTGGATGACATCATTGTAGTTGGCAAACATTTCGAAGATCACCTGGCAAATTTAGTAGAAGTCTTCGGAAGACTACAAACTGCAAACTTGACTTTCAACCTGAAGAAATGACACCTGCTGCAAACACGAGTCAACTACTTGCCACGTCATAAGTAGTGAAGAAGTGGAGATCGACCCCGAGAAGGTGCGAGCAGTTGAGCAATGGCCAGCTCAGAAGTTTCCTTGGACTTTGCACCTATTATCGACGTTATGTCCGGATGTTTTCGTATGTCGCAAAGCCACTAACTCGCCTCACCGAAAAAAAAACCATTCTGTTGGGACAAAAAATGTCATACCGCCATTGATTCACTGAAGAAACATTAGACCACGACACCTATCCTGGGGTGTCCACTTCCACAAGGTCAGGTTATTCTTGACACAGATGCCAGCAATATCGGCATAGGAGGGGTTCTTTCACAGCATCAGGATGGGCAGGAGCGAGTTATCGGATACTTCAGTAAGGTGTTATCAAAGCCAGAACGAAACTACTGCGTCACCAGGCGGGAACTCCTAGCTGAAGTCAAATCAGTGGAGCACTTCTGTAAGTATCTCTACGGTCGAAGATTTCTGCTTAGAACAGATCACGCAGCGTTGAAGTGGCTCCTACAATTCAAGATTCCCGAGAGCCAGGTGGATTGAGAGGCTACAGGCTGACTTCGTGATAGAACATCGACCTGGGACAAGCCACAAAAATGCAGATGCCTTGTCCAGACGACCCTGTCCTCTTGGATGTCCATATTGTAGTCGATTGGAGGTTAAGGAAGAATCTATCAACAGGACTACCGTTATCAGCGATGATTGGTTGCCTGCAGCTGTCCAACAGGAACAAGAGAAGGATCCAGGGCTTCGAAAAATACGGGAATGGGAGATCGTCACCCGACTTAGCAAGAAGTAGCCCCATTATCACAAACCTTTAAGGCTTACTGGGGTCAGTGGGACTCTCTGCTACTAGAAGAAGACCTGCTGAAGAGGAAACTAGAGAACGAGAACTGGTCAGATCATCGAATGCAGCTATAGTGATTCCTAAGAGCCGAGTTCCGGAGGTACTGCGCTACTTACACGATGGGACTTCAGGAGGACATTAGGAGTGAACAAGATTCTACTGAGGGTTCGTGAGCGGTTCTACTGGGTGAACTACAGCGATGACGTCAGAGAATGGTGCCGTAAATGCACCGTCTGTTTCGCAAGTAATGGGCTGCATCGCAAACCGAGACCCCCTATGAGGCAGTACAATGTGGGTAGCCTGTTGAAAAATGCCATGGACATTGCTGGACCATTTCCGATAAACGATAATGGCAATCGATATATTCTGGTTTGCATGGACTAATTCACAAAATGGGTGGAGGAGTATGCGATTCCTAATCAAGAGGCTGTAACCGTCGCTGGTGTGTTACTGAAAAAACTCATTAGTCGATTTGAGGTACCCATGGAACATCACTCTGACCAAGGCCGTAACTTTGAGAGTGAGGTATTTCGGACAATGAGCGAGGAGCTAGGAATCAAGCAGACCAGGACAACATCACTATATCCTCAATAAGATGGAATTAACCAGAAAGTACCTCTGCAAAGTCGAGGATCAACATCAACGGGATTGGGACTAACATTTGCCCTTCTTCCTGATGGCCTATCAATCAGCAGTGCAAGAATCTACAGGACAGACTCCAGCAAAGGTGCTGTTTGGGCGAGAGATTCGGCTTCCATGTGACCTGGTGACCCAGCGAGAATGTGGCAGGTGAAGATTACATAACGAACCTGAGGAGGAAGATGAACGATATACATGAATTGATTCGTTGTCATCTTCGAATCTCCAGCGAACAAATAAAGAAACGCTATGATATGAGAGCTAATGGCAACTGTTACACAGGAGGAGATTTGGTGTGGCTCCACTATCCAAAGAGGAAACGAGGACTATGTCCGAAGTTGCAGAAATCTTGGGAAGGACCCTATTGCGTTAAAAAGAAGATCAAAGACGTTATTTACCGCATCAGCAAAGTTCCCAATGGTAAACCAAAAGTATTTCACTTCAACAGACTTACACCGTTCGAGGAAACGCTGGATCAACAAGTGTAGCAGGTGAATCGGCAAGACGAAGAGGAACTTACTTTCGTATTCCAGGAGGACCTTTCAAGTAGGGGGCATGGTAATGGAATTTGGTAAAGTCATGAAGAAGAATCGTCCCGTATTGGACATTCCAGATAGATATCGATTGTTCGTGAAATATCTAAAAAAGAGAAGGATGGAATATCTTGGGAGATATCAGATAGAGAGATGACAGAAGAATGACAGTTCCAGAAAGTTATAGAACAACTGGAAACTTTCCACCCTAATTTGTAGGAGTTCAAATCAACATCTTGAACAACGCTCGAATACGTCGATATTTGATTTTAGGGGGAACTAATTTTCAGTTTTTTTCACCCCCGTAGCTTTAACCCTGTAGCTGGGGGGTGAACAACCCTCAAAATTTGAATAGGGAAAAGGGGTCGTGCCATACCTCTTTTTGAAGGTCTCATTGAGTTCTTCATGACCCTATAATTTTGCCCTATTATTGTCATCGATAACGAAATGACAGGTTGTCAAAATCTTGGTAAGAGACTATTGTTTTCGTAATAAAAATACCAAATCATTCGAGTTACCAGTGCAATAATCAGGTGGACACGTCAAATTTAAATTCCAAGCTGTTCAAAATGTCAGCCATGAACATTCCACAATTTTGATTTTCAATCCCACAAATTTCCCACTCTATTTCCAAGAGTTTGACAACCTGTCATTTCGTTATCGATGACAATAATAGGGCAAAATTATAGGGTCATGAAGAACTCAATGAGACCTTCAAAAAGAGGTATGGCACGACCCCTTTTCCCTATTCAAATTTTGAGGGTTGTTCACCCCCCAGCTACAGGGTTAAAGCTACGGGGGTGAAAAAAACTGAAAATTAGTTCCCCCTAAAATCAAATATCGACGTATTCGAGCGTTTTTTAAGATGTTGATTTGAACTCCCACAAATTAGGGTGGAAAGTTTCCATTGGCCCTCCCTGTATACAAGGCCACATAATGGCAGAAGTTAGGGGAATAAGAGGTCGCAATACGTGAACATCGTCCGAACGTCCAGGACCTAGTTTGGACGTTTTGGGGACATACATGCGTGGACGATTCTAGGAAACCTTGTTCTTTTTCAGATACAAATGTGATCAATTTCTGCTTCGAGATATAAATGCGATATCAATAAAATAAATGGTAAATATCAGCTGTTGGTATCGTTTTCCCCATCACTGCTCATACATAAGAAGTTATCAACTTCGAAGATGCGATATAAAAAAAATCGCTATATCAAATTCCATATAAATTTGAGATAGGTACATGAATGAGTATGTCGAAATAAGAACTCAAAAAACCCCAATGTTGAAAAAAATATATAACATTTGAAATCCTGTTGGAAACCATTACTCGTAGAAGTGGATCGGATTCCAGCATAAGCTGATGTTGATCTCGCTTCTTCCATCCGTATGAATTTGACTCATGGGGAGTTCCCTTGGGAGTTCCCAAACTCGAAATTGCGATATATAAATACATATATTATTAATATTAGACAATAATAATTTATATAATAATGAATAAACGTATATATAGGTATATAGTATGTCACATTGTCTTATATAAATGATCAAGTAATATAAACCATTCAAAATTATTGTTGTTCAAATTTCATTGATTTATAAGAATCGAGATACATATATAATAAATCAATAAGAAGACAGCAGCTACCATACTAAGCAGATTGATTCGATTAAGGAAGTCAAGCAACGTCAGGCGAGGATAGAACTTGGATGGGTGACCGTATAGTTCGAATGGCTCTTTTTATTTTACTCGGACCTATTATGGACGTCCCCAAGACATCCTGATTAGTAACAATGGACGTCCCCAAAACGTCCATAAGACGTCGGTCGTCCGGAAATGGACGTTTTTAAGACGTAGGTACTTGTGCTGACTGGGTCATAACCTCCAAAATAAATATTTGTTATAAATTAGTCTGTGTTCGTTGAAATGAATCAGTTATCAAGTTAAAACTCGGTCGTCGTTCACTTCTACCCACGAAGATCGTAATAATATCGATAACATCGATTTTATCGGGATTATCGTCGACATCGATATTACCAGTGAACCGATAATATCGATAAATTCTGTTGATCGTTATTCGATATTTTTAAAATCGTTATCGCTTACTCCTGAATTTCTGAATCCTATATCAATAGTTTTTCCATATTCTAGCACACAACACAAGAGAAAACTTGATTTTTTTGGATTAAACATCTTGTGAGGGATTGAAGAAGTATCGATTCATCAATAACATCGATATCTATAAAGTTTACACATGATAATAATAATGATCAATGAAAATGCTTTTATTGTCACCAAAAAATGTTTAAAAAAAATCACAAAAATGTATGATGACAAAAGGCAGAGTTCGCTCTAAAACTGCAATAGTGATAGTGGACTCTTGTCGTCATTTTGAATATAGCTAGGAAAAAACGGAATATCTCTTCAAATGTGGTCAGAAAAAAATTGAAACGATTTCATAATTTTTTTTTCTGGATATCTATGGAAGTGATGTTGAGTAGGTGTTTTCTTGTAAAATATCGTCATATGCAAGATGCGAGATGCAAGGGAGAAATAGGTCGATGCAACCAAAACCCAAGTATGTATTTTATATGATGCCGTCAGGCACGACTGTTTTGTTGTTCCCCAATATTCCAGCTCGATATAACCATCAATAAACCCCTATCAGGACATGATCGTATGAGCTCTAATGAGAAAAGTACTCCAAAAAAAATTGTTTTTTTGTTTCGTGACAAGAAGTACTTCAAACCTCAACATCTTATAATAATCTACAGAGCACATATTTGATCTGTCTTGGGATATTGTTCAGCTCTGAAGTTCAGCTTCCAAATATACCCCGATCTCATTGATTCTATACTGAGGGGAGCTGTTTGTCTCATTGATGACCCTGCAGTTTCGCACTCATTGGTATTTCTTCGAAAATCATCAGAAATCATGTTTATCATTCCTAGTAATTCCGCACAGGCAGACCAGACGGGCTCAACGTTTCATTGTCAGGCACGATACCTGCTAATCTGTCTATCAGAATTCTTCTCTTTATCGAACGGTGAAGTTGTGTAACTCATCGCCAAGTTAGGCTTTTCATGATATATAACCTACAGACTATCTAAAAAAATTCTAGTAACCATTGTCTTCTCCTTATCTTCTCCTTATTGTATTGCCCTCATGTAGCCACTTCATTGATTCACAACATACTTCTTCATTTAGGAAATTCTACTATTGCGCATATGTAATTGATTTCACCATTGAACGTTGTACATTATTTTTTCCTATTTTATTTTGCCCACTGATTTTTCTCTAGGTTATATTCATAAGACCAACTTCCGGAAGGTTTGAGTGCCGTTTCAGATGGGGCATAAGACGCGCCCTACGTCCTACGCCGTGCGTTTTGGAAAACGTCGCAATTGTGTTCACCTGTGGCAGTATCAAAATTAACACGTCGCGTTACAATTTGTTCGTTGTTGCCATTACTGCGTATTTAGTTGGGTATCTGCGGACCCATCCTCAAAACTAGTTTCATTGGAAAACTCGTTCATTCATTCGTAAGTTTTTTTGGAAATTCAATTCGTGCTGCAAAATTGAACTTTCATTATGACGAACTCAAATCTACTATGTTCATCATTTGTCAAGAAACTGTTTTCGTTTGGAGAACGAACAAAATGTAACAAAAGCTACGATAATACTAATACCGGAAAGCTCCATTTGGGTTCTGCTTGCGTGATTGTAACCTAGCAAATGAAAATATAACCCAAAAATCGCGAAAACATTTGAATACCCAAATGCGTATATCGGCAACGAATTTCAAATATAAAACTGGGTTTGTAACTAGTGTGCGACTACCAACTGCGTCTGAATAAATCCGGCTATCCAGATTTTCCGAGAGATTTCCTGTTAACGTGCGACTGCGTCGTAGCATGTGAATAGCACATATATTATCATCGCCATGCCCATACGCCTGACGTAGAATACCAGGTGCAATGGCCAAGCATATGCCCGGACGCGTATTTACTAACTATACTACAGTGCAGATCCAACCTACTCTGTACAGCGGTAGACTTTGTAACATGGAAAACACAACTTCTGGTACTCCCATCCATACTAATGTACAGCGCGGCTAGGCTCCCATTGACTGTTTGGGAATCATTTGAGAAAGATAATAAGTAATATAATTCTATGAAACTTCACCTATGTCACGATGTGAGCTGATGTTGCTGTGAACTCCTGAAATTTCTTCATTGGTGTTACATGTGATCATGATTTCGAAACACTTTGTGTCAATGTTATCTCCATAGCTATAATTTTGCTAGGTTATTTCTGTCATCCAATGATAGTTTTGAAATATTATAGCTTTAACACGAAAAGCCTTTTCGACAGCGCAAAACTTCCCGCCTAAACCTATTAATCGCACATTCCAGAATTCATATGAACGCTAACGGTGTATAATATTTGATAATCGCTTTCTGATGTAATTAAATATCCAGTAAATCGAATCGATTTTCTATGATTTGCGAAGATAAAAGTAGTTTTTTATGATAATTTTCAAACACTTTACAAGAAGAAACGAGAAAAGCTCAGCTCTGAAATTCGAATGCTTCAAATCTCTGTAATAAAGAAATGACATTTTTTGCCAAACGATAAGAGTTCAACCTACGTCGATCAGTCTGCTGAATGAAAAATTTGGTATGCCTATCTGCAAATATATGATTAATGCAAAAACAAACAGAATTTGTGTTTTTTTTTTGTCCGTTGGTTAGTCCTTTTTTCGAATTCTAAATTTTTTATTTTTATTTGACGTAATCATGATATCCATGTTTATATACAGAATAAATATTTTGTATCCACCATTCGGCTTTGCGAGTAGATATAGATATAGCATGCTATAGTAGATTTAGAAATTCCCAAACGCGCGTTCCATAATAACAAACTATACTATCATCCAGAACCTAGCCGCGCTGTACATTTGTATAGTTAGGAATGCCAAAAGCTGTGTTTTTCGTGTTACAAAGTCTACCGCTGTACAGAGTAGGTTGGGTCTGCACAAATACGCTGCCCGGACGCTAAAATTCGCGCTCGCTCACACGCCGCTGTCACACGCTCCTATCTGAAAGGTTACATTTGACATAATGCCCACAGACCACCTACCCTCTAGACGGTTCACGCCAATGCTTTCAACTGTATATGAAAACAAGTGCCATCTGAAGATTCGTATCGGTACTATCGGGCTGCGGGAAATTCAAATGTTGAAATAGAGTGGGATATTCAATTTATTTGAATTTGTTTCGGTTGTATTCGCCGTATACTATTAAGCTAATCTTATGATTTGAGCTCCAAATCCAAGGTTAGCTTGATAGTGGCGTATGAAAAACTGGCCAATTGCCCCATGGAGCTAAGGCCAAAAAAAAGACTGGAATAAAAAATAAATAATGCAACAATTTTTATGACATTTCCACATTTCCTTTATTCACCATAATCTAGATATATAGATAAATATACTTTATTTTCAAAGAATGAATTCTCATTGACAAAAGGGCTATAAATAATGTAAAAAAATATCTATGGGTATATATAAGGAATATGAATGACTAAAACAATTCGTGAAGAATATGTCAAACATATTTGTGGAAGAAACTTACCTTGCATGTTTACTACAAATGCAATTGTATCACAATTTGAATTAATACAAACATATATAAACACAAAAATATTTATATTTTGAATACTAGGTAAAATGAATATCTTGGATAACACTGAATAGGACTTTGCACTTTGTTTGTATAGGATCAATGCCAACAATTTTTCATGGCGTGTAAACCTTCTCAAGTTCTTCAACTTATCAGATTCTCTTAATTGACACTGAATAAGCATGGATGCCATATTGTTCAATTTTGATACATTTTCTTCAAAGTGATGAGTGTTTTTGAACTTGAATTTTTTTTCGTAATTGTTTCATTGCTTCATACATCTTTTTCTTCTTAGGAGTTATTGTATGCTTTGCAATTCCACTTTGTTTTAGTAACTTGAGGGGTGAAAATAAAGCACTGTCTGCATTTGTTCTGTCCTTTTGCTTCTCCTCATTACTTTTAGAAGTATTAGTTGATTCGTGAATCTCAATAAGAAGTTCAGATGGTTGCATATTCCTTGATTCAGTGGATGTTGATGGTGTTTCTATTGAAACAGTGATGCCTGAAAAAATCAATGATTTATTTGGGTTTACTTAACAAGTTGCTTATTCTCACATGGAAGATTTAGTGTTGGGATGGCATTTGGAAATAACTTGTTAGACCAACTAGAAACATATTTGGCATCAAAATGTTGGTGACACAGCCTTCTTTGGGTCCATTTCCATCAGTTCTGGGTTATCAATAGCTTCTATCCATTTCTTGAATCTATCTATATCCTTATTAGGATTAGGGAAAGTATGTCTTATTTCACATGGGCTTTTACAACCAGGAACACAACATTTATTGTGATAAACCATTATAGAAAATTATAATTCGATTAAATCACAAGCACTTGAAAACCAACTGCACACGAACACATCGACAACAACAATAAATTGTAAATATAAAATGGCCATAATCCACAATACACCAATGTCATACGTGTGTAATATGACATTTCACCACAAAACACATTATTTCACGTGACATCTCTGACACGGCTATCCACAGAGCCCCCTAGAGATTCGTATCGGTACTAAAATAATGGACCAAGGTCAGGTAACCTGCGTGAACCGTCTAGAGGGTAGGTGGTCTGTGATAATGCCAACCAACTTTCCAGCGCGTCATACGCCCCATCTGAAACGGCACTTAGTGCTGTTTCAGATGAGGCGTTGGAGGCGCCTCACGTCCTACGCTTTGCCACAGATTAGAGAACCTTATGTGCGTTTTGAAAAACGTCGCATTTGTTTCCACATGAGGCAGTATCAAAATTACCACGTCGCGTTACACATTGGGCGTTGTTACCATTACTGCGTATTCAGTTGGGTATCTGCGGACCCATATTCAAAACAAGTTTCTTCATTCATACGAAAGTTTCTTTGGGAATTCGATCCGTGCTGCAATATGGAACTTTCATTATGACGAACTCAAACCTACTATGTTTATCATTTGTCAGCAACTTGTTTTTGTTTGGAGAACGAACAAAATATGAGATAAAGCTCCATTTGGGTTCTGCTTGCGTAATTGTAAGCTAGCAAACGAAAATATAACTCAAAAATCACGAAAACATTTCAAAACTCAAATGCGTCTTCCGGCAACAAAGTTGCTATTTTCAATGGAAGGCCACATATGAAACTGGGTTTCTAATTAATGCGCGACTACCAAATGCGTCTGAATTAAACCGGCTATCCAGCTTTCCTGTTGAAGTGCGACTGCGTCGTAGCATGTGAATAGCACATGACATCTGAAACAGCACTAATATCTCGCAACTACCCAACCACAGGGTTCATTCGGTTTTTTGCATGAGTTTGAACAAGTACCAACTTGATTGAGTCCCATTATATTCAATGCAGTGTCCTGTCTCTGAAACAGTGAAGCACCGAAAAATTCAACCCCATATATTCAGTCCTCATTATGAATTTCACATTGTTGTACCACATCCAAGCCCCACTGAGCTGCTGGAAGAGTGAGTGGCGAGTACCTACTTCATTTTATGCACAGGTACCGCTGAATAAAATCTAGCTCGTAATGAAAATATATTTCGAGAGATACCTATTGATCGAGTTCATCTTTAATTATATGTGACGTTAGATGCTGAATATAAATAATAATTATTTATTTATAATTGGAAAAATTAAATGAATGAGTTTGAGTGTTACTATAAAAGTCTCTCAAATCACTGAGATTGACGTATTCAGATTTTTTTTCACTCCGTTGAATAAGTGAGAAAGAAAAAATGTTCATGAAAACTTCATTTCTTGAATTAACCCTATCATTCGGTATGTCGTTTGAATCTTATTGCAATTTCCTGAAAGTGATAGGTGATAGGTGTTGGGAAAAAATTTCCTACAATCTTTCATTCGATATTTTCACAAATCGGCAGGAGTTGTATGCTCTGGTATTCAGCAAAACTCAAAGTAGTATCGATTAGATCTTACAAAACTGCAATTCCCAACAGATTTCATTTTCCTTGTAACTGCTGTACTTATACTGTCATTTTCTATAGCATTATTCACAAGATGTTGAATTTGCATTGAAAATGTTGCTACAACTTCTTGGTGGGAGCGATAACATATCGCATATATCCTGTATATGGATTCAATTTCCATGAAAAAAATGGAACAATCGAAGCCTGATTCTGCTCTCGTGATGGATACAAACGACTCAATTCATAACAGATGATCCATCCGTATGATTCATTCTGTAATTTCGTTTCCATAACGACTCTGCACATTGAATTAATCGTTTCGAATAAATTGCTGTTTTGTTCTCCAGGGTAAACTGAAAATAATTGTAGTGGCGTAGGATTATACGCATTATAGTTAAATTTATGTCATTAGCTTAGCTGAACTAAGTCGTCTGGTTCTTAAAATGTAATTCTAGCAATGAATGCTATGTGGTTGAGTCTAGAATATACACAGTATGTAGCCATATCTCGACTCGCCGTGGGAATGGTTCGGCGCGTCTATTTTCGCGCCGCGTGCCTGGTCCCGTCGACTGTCGGTAAAAACTACACACTTCAAAGGACACACGTGCGGAGTGGCTAGACTCCAGACTGGGAGTAAAGACAGGCGCAAAATCTTTCCTTTTTCAGGTTCAGTACTCAATTTAGCGCAAACTCGGAGCCACACCCGACTTGTCAATCCACAGGCCGTTGGATCGCGGGTATACAGACACGCATCGGCGCGGCACTTCACAGTTCACGCGCCAGGAGTGCCACTCCACGCGCCGTTGAATGGCCCCTTTAGGTGTTTTTTATGTTGATAAGATTTTCATTGCGCATCAGGAACTCTGTCTATTCGGACTGTTAATGATATCATATAATATTACCATTTGTTTCATGTTTCATAAGAGTATTTCCGTAATTATTATAATAGAGTAGAATAATGAAATCCACAGGAATGAAATGCTGAAAATGCACCTATTGGCTTAATGATATTGGCCTAAATCATATACACTGCCAGTCAGTCGCGATGAAACTACTAATTTTTTCTGATTCTTGATCAGAACCGATACACAAGAAAATTCAGTCGTAAGAAATGAGAATGAATGTCTCACATTCCACTAAATCCAGCAAAGTATTCGCCTAACATCACAACCTAATATAACGACCACCAGAAAACTCTTAAGAAAAATGCCGAATCAAGTAAATCAGCTGCAAATTCTGAACAAGGTGTTAACAGCAAAGGAACCAAATTTTGTATAAAAAATGTAAAATGATTGTAGAAAATAATGAAAATCAATAAAAACTTCAGCGAACTCCAGGCTTCAACGTTAACAGAAAATACAGGAATATTATCTAGGCACTTCGAGTTTAGGAAATGCATTTCAGGAAATAGAAATATTGCAGGACTATCATGTATTGAGGTATCCTTCAGAAAAAACATGTGATGAACTACGAAAATTTCTATCTTTTCAAGGTATATAGAATGCAGGGTTTGATGATATGCAATCGAAATACACGGTGTCAATACCTCATTCAAGGTGTCAATATCATTTGAGTAGGTACATGAATATTTTCACTAATCCAGAAATATTGCCGAAATATGTTGAAATCAATAGATTTCGAAAACGTTTTTCACAGAAAGTAGCTAATCACCGTGAGCAAAAACTCAATAATCAAATGGATCATTTACATGAAACACCATGTTGAAATTCTTGTATAAAAAGTGAATATCATAACAAAGAAATTAAAAATGTATTGTAAGTTTTGGAATTTTCTCGACTCTACGAAGGTGTAGAACGGACATGCTAAATATTTTTGTTAATTTCGAGTTCGAACTCAAAATTGATACTAACTTCAAGTTCCAACTCGAAATTAGCACTAACTTCGAGTTCGAGCCCAGAAAAGCCTATCTTACGCACTGAAATAATATAATAGTCGGCATGGTTTCTCATTCAATGTATTTCCAAAGGAAGGACCAAGAACAAACACTTCTGAATTAAGGATAACAATATCACACGAATGTACGAAGACAGCGGTTCTCAACTGTTTCTATTTGCGTGGGCCAGTGTTGCCAGATTTCAAACATATTATACCCATCTCTCATTACCAGTAGTGAAAGCAGAAGATGCACTATGAGTATAGAATTTTGTCCTTATTCTGGAATTGAGATTATTCCAGAATATTCATCAATAAATGGTCAGGTATATTCGAAACTAATAGATGCCATGTAAAAATACATGAAATGAGAAACCATGTTGACTATTATATTTTAGTGCGTAGGCTTTTCTGGACCGCAGCGTGTAAGTAATATCCTGAATGATAGCGAGGGATATTAACACGCCTAGGTCCATAAAAGCAAGTAACGCCCAAAATACATACAACATCGATGCACAAACGATATATCTGATATTTTATTGTAAATACCTCTTTAAGCCTCAGGCTCGAATAGCTCGATAGAAATACATCACAGTTGCAGTTAGCTGTATGTTCATATTTGATCGAAAATACGATAAATCAAGAAGTGATGGGGAATCACCGTTACCATGGCAACTCAGACAATTTTTCGAAAAAGGAATGAATAATAATCACTGTCAATTCATTTCATCAGCACTTCTCTATAATTCAGGATATCCATGTTTTGAAAATGTTCAATCAATTAAAACCATCAGAATATAGATTTCCATTTATATGACAGTGAGATTCACTCGAGTGCTTACTCAACTGATTTATTGCGGGCGGTAAAGGGCCCTTTTACGCCCTGCGGGCGGTAAAGTAGTCCGAGGGTGGTAATGCGCTATTTTACGCCCACACAACCGGGCGATAAAGTGATATAAAGAACATCGAGTAGTATTTATTCAAAATAATCATTTTGTGAAAATTATCAATTTTTTGTGAATCTAATCGCCTGCATATGTTGTCGCTGAATTGACAAATGTTTGGACACATCGCATAATAACAAGTCGCCATTCATTCTCTTGAAAATTTCAAATTGTTAGTCACCACACCTGGCAACACTGTATGGGTACTAATTTCGAGTTCGAACTCGAAGTTAGTGCTAATTTAGAGTTCGAACTCGAAATTAACGAAAAAAATGTTGCATGTCTGTTCTACGCCTTCGTACAACTCTGCAAAAATTCTTCTACTGAATAAAATGCTCTGCTTATCAGAAATTTGAACAGCAGAGATTTGAAGTATATATACACATATGAAAAGTGAGATACCTTTGAAAATGTGGCCAATGGTCAATCTTGAAAATGATTGTTCCTGCTCCGCGGGTATTATAATTATGGTGAGAGTTTATTTAAAATATATAAAATGATGATACAGTTGAAATAGATAATTCTTTGAATATAGTTTAACATGCTGTTCTCTGATTCACTCCTTCAATATACGAGACAATTTTCTACGCGTAATAAATATTGTGTCAGTATCAGTGGAACTTTCTCAAAATATCAAAACTTATGATATATTCAATTGAACCAGACCATAGTATAGGTACATTAATAATAGTAAATTAATAGATACTGTGTTGTCAGTTGCTTCAGTACAAAGCAGTTGTTACTCAATATGTAACTCAATAAGTTGATATGGTTTTCCCAGCTCATTTTGTGGTCAAGAGCAACACCTAGGAATTTGGTGGTTGTAATCTGTTGATAATTAAATAATTACTGACATTTCTAGTCATGAAAGAGATAATTCTACTTTTTTCAATATTTACACCATAAGCCGTTATTTGTGCCCCACTTGTAAAATTCTTCTGCAGCAATATTGGCATAATCAGTGCATTTCTCAAATGAATTATTGCCAGAGACATGTCATCTACATTCATTTTATTATGTGCTTGGGTGCATAATAAATTAATGTCATTGGTAAAAATACTGAACAGTATTGGTCCTATTGTTGACCCCTTAGGAACACCAAAATTAACAATTTTCTCTTCGGATTTTGCATTTCCTAACATTAGTATTTGTTTACGATTTTCGAAAAAGTTAACCAGTTCAGTTCTTTGGACACCAATGTGGTAGGTACAACTTTTCAAACAGTGGTATACAAATATTCAATAACCAGTTACTTTTATGTTCCGAAATGATTTTCCTTACGATGAGTTTGCAATCATTTATATCTTCATTTGATGCAAAAATGTCAATAAACGGGTGTCTTTTCTGAGTCGAGTGCAGTTTCAAAATCTTGTTGAACGAAAGGAGACGTAGGAATATATCAAAATTCAATCATCATCTGAAGCAGTGGTGCGGTTGTCTTGCATTGATGCGATTGTGTGGCACAAGGGATTTTTGTGAGGTACTTACCTCTAAGGTAGGTACTTACCTCTATAAACGAGAATAAACTCCGTTTAAGCTGAACTTGGTTTAGTTGCTAAAGAACCAGTGATTTGATTGGCTATTCCATAACAACAAAACGAGTTTCAGCTCAAACGGATTTCATACTAACGGTTTATAATAACGGCCCTAAGAGTTCAAACGTTCGAATAATATCATATATTCACGTAGCTGTAAAAATATAATATTTAATGAAGGTAAACGAGAGTCTATGTATGAAGAAGCTTTAACTTCATCAGGAACATCTGCAGAATTCACGAGAATATAACAACGCATTCTCGAACGTTGTTTTCACAAGTATAGAAATGTGAGATAAAAAAGCATCAATTTATTATGAGTCTCAGAATTTCGGCTGCATATTATCATGAAACCCAATGAATTTAAGCAGTCAGAAACTCTGCATAGAGAATAAAAAGTTGATATGCTTCGTGAATTATTTGCATAAACTAAAAAAATAGATCAAATTTCTCATAAGAAGCTCTTCTGAGATCTTGGTTAAAATACAAGAAAATACGAGGAAAATTTGAATAGACATGGCATAAACGATATAGGTGGAAGCTAAACTGAACAACAAGAATAGCCCTTCGTCACATGATGAGATTTGACAAATAATACATAATTGATTATATAATGATGACAATCGACAACAGTAACCACTCTGAACTAGTTTTATATCTCATCTAATTCTGTGAGAGAGCAGCAGCAGCTGAAAACTTGCCACTTTCAGAGCCTATTCAAAGGAAAGCAGCTGTGCTGTCGTTTTGTATTGTGTCCAAATTTGCTCTGATGGAGCCCAAGCCATGTTTGGTAGATTTAAGAGATTACAAGCAATTATCCAGGAGTTGTCTGGACAAACCGCATAATCAATTGGGAAGCATCAGCATCAAAATCGTTGGTTGATGAGCCCAAAAGGCTTATATATATATTGTTATAATCATATCTATTGATATGTAACTAGGTCAAGAATTTTTCTAGCTATTTGTGAAGGTTATTAGGAAGCTGAACATATATGATTATTTTTTATTTTTCATTTAGATATCTGTCACGTGATGAGGTGTTTATGCGTGTTCATGAACATTAATTCGATTTTTCGATATTCAAATATTCAAAAATGCAGAAATTTTGAGGAGTAAAATCTGAAGAAACTGATGTTGAGCAAGAAGAAATAAGTCATCAACTAAACAGGGGGTTATCATAAAATTCTTGCGGACCTATTGAATTCAGTATTGATTGTCAGTTTTGAAATATAATAGGATAAAGTTATATCAGTTACAAATTCAATGACCACTACGTTGATACGATAATAAATGGAAATCCTATTCTACTATTCGAAATTGAACACAATTTTCAGGTTTCAACATTTGACCACTTCGCATGTTCTATTTTTTTTTTGGCTGAGTTCGACTAATTAAAGGCTCCACGTAACTGCGCCATTGAAAATTCCGGCATAGTAGACGTTTTCACAGCCCTCTGAAATCACCCTTGCGCCATGTCTATTGGGCCAATTCCAAACTCATCGCAGGCGGAACAATAAAACGCGTGTTTAATCAACAATCACGTTAATGAAGTGGCCGGTAGGACCAGTGGTGAAGTGGTGTAGATAGGGACAAAGGGTCGTAACAATAGAGAGGCATGACGACCCTCATGAAACGGTGACTGCAAGGCCACTCAGTCCAATTATTGAACCATATACTTCCGGATGTATTGATCTGTTAATTATAAAATTACTCGACCTGTGAAGGCAATGGGAAATTCTCCTTCGGACGATAATGAAGTAATTCTCATTAAATATCTTCAAAAGGTCGCATTTCGAATTCACCATTTCAAGTGCTCAAAAAATCAAGACTTGCTATGGGGATTTGAAAAGTAAAGCGCCTTGTTCCTATTTTACCATTTGGCAACATCGACTGCAGATTTCGTAAATAATAAAGGACAACATATCCATTACGTTGATTAGGTAAATAAAGATAGTCATATTTTGATCAGGTTAAAACACAGAACTTATACTACCAATAAGTTCTGTGGGTTAGGTGCTATTCTGCCTATTTCTGTTCTATGTTCCTCAAAAGATATGCTACTCAGTTTTGGAGGTTATTTGACTTGTGGATGGATTGGTGCTTTTGTTGGACTGAAATTCATGTTTTGACTGATAATTTTTTTTATATTAGCAGTTTGATTACTGAACTATATATTATCATCAAGTGAAATGAATGTGTGACCAAATGTGAGTTGTTGTTCTTGTAGCCTACTAGGCGCTGTTGCCAATTTGTGAACTAGAAACAGAGCGATTTTAAATTTAAAACCCCATATTTGAAAAATTTATTTAGATACTTTCCGCAACGAATTTGAAAAATTCATGGATGAAATTCATCAATAAGTTCATGCTTCCATTTGCTGTAATAAACCGAATTGAGGAATATTTCCCATTATACATCCAAATTTTTCGATTATAATTATTCGGGTGGAGTATCATCATAATTTCGTATCATGTAGATTTTCTCAACATCATTGGTTGTTCGATTTTTCTTGATATGGCATTTTTAGGGAAGTGGACCCTGTGCAGGGTCTTTACGTATACTTCTTCATCTATCGTTCAATTTATATTTTCAAAAAATGATCCTATGTAATTTTTCTTGCAGATTTTATATATGTGAACAGAAAAAGTGAAAAAAAAAAGTGTTGGGCACCAAATATATATTTTTCAAATGGCACACCCTATATATTTTGTCACTTTTGGATAGAGTATATTTTTTTCATTTCAAATATATACAGATATATCATGTTATCTTTAATTGATTTGGAGATATTTGACGTTGAAATTCAGGTATAAAACGGATTATTACAGATAATTAGGTCAAAGTTGGTCAGGGTAGCTATGGAAATAATTGAAATATCTGTTGTCAAATTGATGAATGCTATAACATGTCATGGATTTCGAGATATTTGACGTTCAAATTCAGATTTTATCCGGATTTTCTCTCGGATTAGGAAGAATAAAAATATATTCGTTGTCAACGATTTTCAGATATTGTGCTTGATCATGATTTTCCATATTTCTCTATCGAAAATCTCATCTCTCTTACATATATAACATATATAACACTATATTTCCGTTGAACAGCTTTGGCATTTTTATTATTTTCCAAATATACTGATGGTATATCACATTTTTTCCTGTCACTTAAACCCATCATGACAAATTACCTCACAAATAACTGACATATTATAGCATTCATCAATTTGACAACCATGCAATTTACAACCTATATTTCAATTATTTTCCTGACCATCTATTTCCCAATAGGCGAAAGCATCCGGATAAAATCTGAATTTCAATGTGAAATATCTCGAAATATATTCGAGATAACATGTATTATGTATATATATTTGAAATCGGAAAAATATACTCTATCCAAATTTGATAAAATTCAGAATTTTATTCATAGTTATTAGAGTACAATACATGATAGTTTTTTATCATTGTTATAACACTGTTGAATCAGGACGTGTCACCTAAGCATCGGAATGCTTGTTTTGTGACACATCTATGATTATACAGAGTATATCGATCAGATTACACCTTATATTAGTGACACAAATTTGAGTAGCTATCATTCAGTAGTAATTGATGAGTATGTGATTTGAAAAAAAAAATAAACATTCATAAATTTATATATATGTACCTATGTAGATTCAGATGATTAAAGGAAGTTAAGAAACGAGTCAAGAAAAGTGGATGAAGGTTAATGGTTTGGGCAAGTATGGAAGTTGGAATCAGCTATTATCTTATAAGGAATTCGTATTCAGAAAATATTTTTTATGATCACTTTATTTTGATTAATGAAATTTTTGAGGACGGATTTATATCGGCTTAACTTATTGATTTTTTTCAATTCTAATGGAAGTAAGTTATAGAGTTTTGGACCATAAAAAAATATGCTTCTTTGAGTGTGTGTTTTTTTGAAGAATGGTAGATTGAGGGATAGTTTATCTGCAAATCGAGTTTTATATTTATTTGAGACTTGATATTTTATTCTGTTAGTGAACATCCAGACTAAACACTGGAAAGCATATAGGCATCTTATGTTTAATAATTTAGTTTCTTCATATAGATTTTCAGTGGAAAATAATTTATTTTTTTTTAAAAGGATTTTAATTATTGTATTTTGCATAGCCTGCAGACTATTCATAACATTACTGAACATACCTCCCCAAACTGAGATACAATATCTTATGACTGATTCTGCAAGTGAGACGTATATAATATGTAAATTTTTCTTTGTTAAAACTTCTCTCAGATTATAGAATTTATATGTAAGTTGTCTAAGTCTCTTCGTTACATATAAAGCATGTTCGTCCCATCTCATATGCTGGTCCAATAGGATTCCTAGATATTTGATATTTGATACTTTTTCGATGGTTGGACAGTCACAAACTCCTTGATTCAAGCATTTGGGAGAGTGTATAGGTAGAGAATTAAAATCTGGTTGTTCTTTATTTGTCAAGGTGAATGTTATGAATTTGGTTTTCTTAACATTTAAAGTTAGAATATTATCATCTAGCCAGACTTGGATATCCTTCAAACCTTTCACTGCATCGTCGTATATTTCAGCCCATGTTACTCCGGTGTATATTACTGCAGTATCGTCGGCATAAGAAATAATATGACCTCTGAAGCCATTTATCTTGCTTATATTATTTATATACACCAGAAACAGGATCGGTCCCAGTACAGTTCCCTGTGGTACACCGACTGCTATTTCTAATGGTGAACTTAGTTCATTGTCAATTTTGACCCTCTGACATCTATTTGATAAATAATTTCGCAAAATATCTAACGTCGGTCCACGAATTCCGTAGTTATATAGCTTATTCATTAATGCATCATGTGACACTGTATCAAAGGCCTTAGCCAGATCCAAAAAAACTGCCAAGCATTTTTCAGAGCTGTCTAGGGCCTCAATAACTTTATTTGTGAAGTCAAGTACTGCATTCTCAGTGCTTGAACTTCTGATGAACCCGTATTGCCTTTTGGTTATCACATTATGAGTTTCAAAAAAATCTACTAACCTATTTTTTAGTGATCTTTCGAATACTTTTGCGAAATTGTTAATCACTGAGATTGGTCGGTAATTACCTAATTGTTCTTTATTCCCAGCTTTGAAAATAGGTGTGACAATCGATTCTTTCCATTGTGTTGGTAATATTCCGCTATTGTATGTTAGATTGATTATATATACTAATGGTACTACTATATGTTTTTGTATGTCTTTTATTATCTTAGAGGTAATTTTATCTGGTCCAGGAGAACAGTTGCTTTTAAGATCTGATATAATATTTATTACTTCAGTCTCTGTGACTGGCTCGAGAAATAAAGTAGGTCCCACCGAGATATCCTTCAGAAAGTTAGCCGCAATGTTTTTTGGTTTGTTAATTGTTTTAGCCATGTCAGATGCAACATTCACGAAGTAGTCATTAAATGCATCAGCTTTTATTTTATTATCGGATATCACATCGCCATTAGCTAATTTAATATCCACACAACTCAATGACTTATTGTTGGAATTATTATTTGAGATTTCGTTTATTATATTCCAGGTTTTTTTACAGTTTCCTTTCGAGGTATTTAGTTTTTGTTCATAATATTGGTTTTTTGTTGTCTTAATTAATTTGGTTAATCTATTCCTGTATTGATTATATTCTTGCCGCAGCTCCTCTGAATTTTTTTTTCTAAGTTTTTTTTTCAGTATATCACGATGTTTGATCGAATTTATTAAGCCTATCGTTATCCATGGTTTTAATTTAAGGTTTTCTTTTTTAAGTATGCTATAGCTTTTTGATGAGATATTTATGTAATTTTCCAGTTTTTCAAGAAAAATATTATAAGATAATTGGCTATTTTCGTGGTTCATAACGCCTTCCCAAGTCTCGTCTTTTAAATAATTATGCAATTTTTCCAAGTCAGTTTTTTTCTTGACATCAGTTATATGTTGTTGTTTTTTCGATAGAGAATTATTTTCTTGCGGTCTGGTTAATGATAAAAATGTTGTGAAATGATCGGAGAGGTTAGTTTCTATTACAGCCGATGATATGGAGACATTCTGTGTAGAGTTATCTTTTCTAACAAAAATGTGATCGATGATACTACTTGTTTGTTCAGTTAGCCTAGTTACTTCATTTATATATGAAACAAATCCCTGTTCTGTTAAGATATTCAAATAGTTATTAACGTTGTTCGAAAATGTATCCAATAAATTAATATTAATGTCCCCTATAAATATTTCAATTTTATTTTTAATTACATTTGACAAATATTGGTTCAATTCATCCACATATGTTTGCATATTTATTGATGGTGGTCTATATGAGGCAGTGATTCCTATATTGAAATTATTATTCTCAGATAACGTGATGCGTAACAATTTTGTTTCAGTCAAAGGTATGATTTCAGTACTTACTAATGATATTTTGTCTCTGATATAGATAACACAACCATCATTTTGATTTGATTTAGATTCATTATAATATAGTGTGAAATTGGGGATTTCAAAGTCACTCACCGAATTGATATTCCATGTTTCTGATAGGACCAATATATCTATGCTTTCAATTTCTGGCTCCAAATATAAAAGCAGTTGATCCAGGTTTTTCCTAATACCCCTCACATTGAAATGAATAATACCTATTTTTTCCACTTTTCCATCACTCTCAACTTCCTTCATACATTCTTCTAGATTGATAAAGCTTTTTGTTTTAATGCCCTCTTGGGAATCTAATATATTCAGAAAATCTAGCATTAAGAATCAATTTTGACAATAAAAAATAAAATGATTTTTATAACTACAAAGAGTTGAAGAGAAAAAAAAAAAACAAACAAAACAGAATACTTATAATTGTAAGGAAATACTAAATTATGATTCATGACAAATCCTACTCTCCTAGTATAAACATATTAATTTGGGTTTGATCCAAAGATTTTTTCGAAGTCGTCTATGGACCTGATTATGGAGACTTTGCCGTTGTTATTCACATATATTTTTCCAGCATCAGTCCATACATTCTTAATTGAAGTTTTCTCTATAGTTTTTGTTAGTAGATCAACCCGCACCCTTGTTAAGTCTTCTCTTATTATTACACCAGTCCCTTTCAACATTTTTTTTCTTTTGTAAATGTCTTGCTTCAAATCATGATTTTTTAGCTTGATTAATATTCCTCTTGGTTTCTGGTTAGGTTCTCTTTTTCCAATTCTATAACAAGTTTCGATATCATCATCTGTTATTTTGGTCGACATTTTATGGTTGAAGAGTGTCATGACTTCTTTCCTTGTATCCTCCATATTCTTTTCCTGGTAGTTGAACACTCTTAGATTATTTCTTCTCGTTTCCTGTTCCATATTATCATATTTTTGTAACATGATATCTTTTTCCTTGATCACCTTCTTCATTGAAACATTCAGTATATCGAAATTTTTTTCATTAATACGTTTCATTTCTAGCAAGTCATGTTCGAAACCTCCTAATTTTTGTTCAATATCCGATAATTTTTTGCTCACCGAGTCAATCACTGCTTCTGCTACGTTATCTGTTAAAGTTTTTATGAACTTCTCATCTTTTAAAATCCTATCCATGGCACTGCTAACTGCATTTTTAATTTCTTCAGTTACTTCTCGTGTAAGTACCATTTTTCGATGTAGATTTCACACTTCGATAGGGCACACTATATAATTAATGGACTTACTAGATTCTGGATCAAACACAACGATTTTGACTACTATATTTTATAAAAACTAGGAGCGTAAATAAACTCGACTACTCGCCGCTGGCCATGATGCTCTAACCTAAATATTTCCAGTATTCCATTAAAAAATATATATTTGGTGCCTATAACTTTTTTTTCAGATCCAACTGTTTTTGTGTTCACATATATGAAATCTACATGAGAAATTACGTGAGATCATGTTTTGAAAAAAGTAATTGAACAATTGATAAAAAAGTTAAGGAGGGGTTCAAAATATACGTGATGACCCTGTACCTATACATCATAGGTTCCCAAATAACAACAGTGAACTTCTATGTGATATTTCTGACTATAATAATAACACTTGTCCGAAGATAATGATTACCTATACATCTAGAGTGGAGATACCAAACAAATTCACTTCGAAGATACCTTTCGTATTCCCTGAAATATCCTGAGAAAACTAAAACTCGTCGATTCTTTTATTGAGCGATAACTTCTCAACTATTGCTGCAAGGGGTTTCGAAATTTGGTATACTCATTGAAGTTTGTATGCTTTGTCAAAGGTGGTTTGAAAAAAATCCAGGCACCATAGATTCGATGATATCAAAGCCAACTTTGTTTTCTTCAATGGCAGTCGAAAGCATTAGTACATCCGAAAATGATCACTAAATTGCAATAATACTTCTTTCATGCAAGATCTGTCACAGCTAAGTTATTTCTTATGGAACACTTTTGAGGAGTTTCATATTCATTCACCTAGAATATGCTTTCATGCATTTGTCAGCCTCTTCATACATATGGTTTTGAATAGTTTTTTTTGGTTCAATAAACGAAATTGATAATTATTAGAGTCTACCACGACATGTCAGTCAATATCTACGCCTTGCTGAGTTTTTCACACTAAATTGCATTCAATCAAAATGGATCCCCACAATTAGGACGTTGTGGCAGATAAAGAAGATATTTGCTATAACAATACTGATGTTTCACAGCGGGTGCTATATATGATCTGAATATAATCTCTCAAACTAGCGAAGGCATCATCTCTAGCTGACCATCGAGTATTCGATAGACTTCTCAGAGGAACGTTCCCAGGTTCAGTCAGGCAGTCTTGTGATAGTTTTGATCGCTATGTTGACCTCATGCAGAAAACATAATATAAGTTTTGCAACAACCCAAAAAACTGTGTAGCTTGATGGCAAGCATATTTCCATCCAGCCAGTCCTTTTGCAGCTACAACAACTTTCCCTGAGGCACATTTCCAATATGTTTCTCCTTCTCTCATCTGCTCTTGTAATTTTGATTCAACTCGTGCCTTGGTTGTACCTCAATATCATATCATCAACATACAATATTTATGAGGATCAGTTTTCGATGCTGCCCTTATATTACCTGCTGCCCTGGGCGATTGCCCTGCTTGTATATCCGCTTTATTAATCCTTAAACTTTCTAAATATATCCCTAAATCTTTCTTTAGGATGTATTGTTCAGTTGTGCCTTCGTTTCGGTGTTCCATTCGGTACAATAATTCAAGAATAATGAAATATCATCGACCTAGACTAAACACGATATTATACACATGGATCATGTCGAGAACGTCGAATGCTTCAAGGCGTCATCCAATTATTGTTAACAGACACTTGTAGAATGTTTTAGTCCATGCAAAGAACTGTTTAATCTACAAACTCTGTTTGGATTCTGTGAATCTACAAATTTAATTGAGCTGGAGGTCCATGACGAATAACAGGTGAAGAAATCTTTTCGTATGCGAACCAATTTGGCTTTGTATATGTCAACTTCACCGACGATATCAGGTTCGGTAACACCCATTTGCACTTGATGGCCTTTCGACCTATAGGAAGATCGCAAATGTCCCAAGTTTGATTTGCCTGCAATGCTTCCTCATGCATAGCGATTTTCCATAAATTTGCATAAGGGGATGCAAGTGCTTCCTTGAGGGTTTTAAGATCATCTGGATGCTTTTGTGGACAATACAATTTAGTAGGGTATTCGCTTGTGGTTGAGTGCCCCTCATCGCCAGACTGAAACAGTTGCTCCCTCAAAAGTGCCTCTTAGTTTGCGAAGTCTCTACGAAAAGTTTTTAATTCAAGCATCATCGGAATTTCGTTCATAGAAACATTCTGAATACTTGCCATTGAGCTGGCGTACTCCAATGCTGCGCTCAATCGTTTGTTGGGATTCCGTTGGGAATTTATTATAGAATTTTGGAGAAAGCACATTCGTTTCAATGACATGTTGTGCTCTCTCATCCACTTCAGCTATGAGTTTCTCATCTTCATTCGAAAATGGCTGATTCATGTAACCAGGAGTATCAATAATAGTATTTTGCGACTCTTTCGATGAAAAACACTTGTGGACGCTGGTTCCAGATCGGGATCCATTGACTGCACTTCTGATTTTTATTGCAAATATATAGCATTCTGTTTCTATAGATTATTCGAGTAGAAAATGAAAGATTTCAGTTGATTTCATGATGAAAAGTGACTGCAATTGCATTCTACATTTATACCTGAGATGATTTTTTCAGTTGTCTCGTCAAATAACCTGCAGCTTCACAGTGGAGTAGAAGGCAGAAAAATGCAAGGTTTTGAATTGGAACTCAGTTTCTTACGCTCCTCTTTGCGATTCTGTACTTCAGATAGTGTTCCAATGATGCAAATTTCGCTTACATCTGGAATCTCAGCTTCGCCCCAAAATTACTTGCAAGTGGTTTGGTGCTTGATACAGACGAATATTCAGCCTAATTTTGTCATTCATATATCCTTAAACATTATCCCTAGTTCCTTCATCTCGTAGCCCGTATTGGTCTCAGCACTAGTCCAAAAATATCAAAGTCGAGTGAGTTCGTCTTCAACAGATATATGAAAATCTTACGTGAGAAGTCATCGTTTAATTATAGCAATTATCGTGCACCACCAAGTTAAGAGACCGGTAACGGTCCACAAAGATCTGAGTGCACAAGTTCTAACAGCTTTGTGGCTCTTGTTTTCTTCTTTGGAAAATTGCTTTCTTGTAGCTCTGCTTCAAGGACATGTTGTGCAATCTCCATGTGATGAAGTTGATATTTTTATCTCACTTGCAATATTCGCAGTTTCTGCAAAGATCTGTTATTCAGATATACTATTCGTGGATGCCAAATATCGATTGGAGTTGTCATCGAGGACACCTGTAGCAGTCAAAATTCCCTTGTAAACATAACAAGCACACTTATCCATTTTCATATTGTTCTCCATTTTTGAGATCTTGCTGATGGACTATGGATTTTTTGAGAGTTCTGGAACGCATTCGACATCTTGAAATGTCAGCTCCTTTTCTGTAGTCGACTATTCTTTCAATAGTCATGATTTGCGTTGTTCATCATTGGCTGCATTGACACCAACCAGTTTCGTTTCGAAAAACAACACGTGTATTGCTGTTTCTTTGCTCCCTCGATATAAAAAATTTCAAGATCTTGGAAGTAAACGTGTGAAAAAACGGTGCACCGAGCATCTCTCGTGTCTGAGTCTTCCTCTGGATCAAGGTTTGATATTTGCGGTCGCATGAGCATACGACAATCTCGTTTGAGATCACCAGGGTTGTGACATTGACGATATATTGATGGAGATTGTGGTGGCTTGCGAATTTTCTTACGATTATAGTGTGAAAAGCACCATCATAATTGGTGGGTATGTTATCCTGAAGCAGTTTTGTTTTAATGTTGGAGCTCGAAACCTTCATCCCAAAATTTCCGAACGTCATATAGCCAGCGTCACGTATTTGATGCGACGTCGAACTAATCAAATTCGATTCGCAGCAGATAAGCTTGATTTACACAATTTCATCAAAAGGCTAATCTTGGGATTCAAGCCATTGCCATAAAAGGATAAATCGCTGATTTGATCTCACCCGTGCTTTCTTGTCTTTCGGTTCATTTACTTGAGATGTGAATTTTCTATCACTATTCAACTTGTACGACCTCAATGCCAGTTCATCGTTCCTGCAGCTTCAAAACAGCTTGAACCGTCCCCAGCCATTTGTTTAAATCTTCGTGACCAAGAGGTTTCCGATAGAAACAGCACATGTATTGAAGGTAGCGATCTTCAAATCATTCTAAAGACACCCACTTAATCCGTGCCAATTTCCACAAAATCAGCGATTCAAATCAGCGAAGGACCCATAAACTGATAAGCTAATTTGAACTAGAAGAGAGGCACAGTTTATTCTGATCGACAATTAATTTAATAACAACGAAACGTCATCGTGATTATCATCTCAACATATTTAGTCAGTAAGTTAAGCGTGAGAGAGTGCACCTTCATAACTATGTGAACATGTGAAGCGTCACCTCTGTATTTTGTCAGCATAAGTCCAGTTGTGCATTATACCAGATTTTGGATTCTGGTAGATGACACGACAAGGCATTTGATGCACTTCGAAATGTGCGCTCTCGCCAACTTTTTTTTATCAGAGCAATATTTATTGAAACGGATTTCTTACTTGTGTGATCTTGTGAATGGATAAGAGTCGTAGGATCTTCTTTACCAAATGCAAAAGAGGAGGAGTTATGGATTTTATTCATTCACTGTATTATAGTGACTCGGTTCAATGCCCCTGCAACAAAAGAAATCCCAAAAGACGATGCACAGTACCGTTCGGCATAAGGTAAGAAAAACAATTTTGTTATATCTCAAAACACATTTATTTAAAATTCCGAAGAATATCATTTGAAAAAGTTATTCCATTTAATAGGAATTCAGAATCTGCGATTTTGCAATAAATTAAAAAAAAAAGTATGTGGATGAAAAAGCTCGCACAAATGAGAACCAGTATTGGGATTATAATGTCCTGAAGCAACATGGTAAGATTCAAAATGTTCCTCTGATAATTCAGAAATAACTCGCGAATTTTTAGAAAATTGACTCAAATAATAGGTTCCTTTGTCTCAAATGTATTCCTCCAAACTGATTATCTTTTAACTCATATATTCACAATATAATATAATCCTAGTACATATATATAAATGGTCGTTTTGAATAAATGTGTTTTGAGACATGCCAACTTTATTTATTTTTTCAAATCTCTCGCTGAACACGAAAATACGAACAGCACTGTAACGGTAATGTCTTTTCAGCTTTCTTCTGGGCTGGTGTGCGTTGAATCGCTGGCTTATAGTCTAGAGGGCCGGGGTTCAAATGCCGCGGCTGCTATTGGAAATATTCATTTATTTTTATAGTATCGTTTAGCGGGATGAGAAAGGTGACCGACCGAACATTCTTGGTACCTAGATTTCAATCCTTCGGACTCTCAATGATAACCAGCCGAGTAGTGCTTCGGATGATAATCAGAAGCTAAGGTCCCCGACTTACTTACTCATACAAGTCTCAATGAGACTTCGAGGGTTGGCGGTTAAATAGTATATTATGATACAAGTTTTATAAGACGCTATTTTGTCGCACGCGTTGTTTGGAGTACGACGAGCGAAGCGAGGAGTGCTCCAAGTGAACAAGTGCGACAACGTCTCTTATAAAACGTGTGTCATATGCACTTTTTTCTATTTTGAATTGATTTAAAGAAAAAAGATAAGAAAAGAAAAAAGATAAATAACAAACATCTTCGATTGGTGACAATGATGACACTAAAATAATCAAAATCTGACGCACAAGCGTAAAGCTCAGTTTACAGTTCAGCGATTTCGATTTTTGCAATACCAGCGGTGAAAAATTCAATGTTGTTATTGTTTTCATTGGTCAATTTCAATCAAATTACAATCTGAATTGAAATTTACCAATTAAAACATTGAGTTTTTCTTTGCTAATATCACCAAATCCAAATCGCTCAGAAGTAAACTCGGCCTAAACTCTTCTGACTTTCATTTGACAGTTCGATTGTACCAATCTCCGAATAATAAAAAATGCGTATCGAAATAGAGGCTATTTCGAAACGCATTTGCGTTGCACAATCACTTCATTATACATCCAAAATAGAAAAAACACTTTTCAAACACACTTTTTCCAAACACTTTTCTGGTGTAAAAGTGATTGCACGTATCGATATTTGACAAAATTCTTCAATAGAGACTCGAAGTGATCACAGTACGTAAACCTTTACATATACGTTAATTTACAAAATATAACGTTCACGTGTGTTGTGAAATTGAGTTGAAGTCATCCATCACGCAATAAACACGTATGTCAATTTTCGCACGTCCCTCCAATTTGAGAATTTGAATTCCTGAATATTTTCTTACAATATTCATGTTGTATTTGTTTCATTGGTGAATCATGATGAGATCATTCATTGAGATAGAAAAAATCCTAGACTTTCTGGCAGTCATTCAAGTTATTCGTGATTTATCGTCCTTTTTTCGAGATATTCCGGTTATTTACATTGCTTTTTCACGTATCCGTTGAAGAACGTAGGTTTACGTACGCTCGTTGTCCCATATCCGATGTAAACGTAAATACTCGATAAATACGCAAGCGTAAATGTCCACTTCAACTAACCAATAGGTTAGAAAAGTTCTCATATGGTGTGTAGTTTCTGCCGGTCACTGTGTAATTGACCACATAATGAAACAAAACACACGAACAACTTCGAACCCGTTGTGGACACTACCTGGGTACGCTGTACATTTAATTGGGGTGAACTCCTTTATGAGCACTATTCCCCAATAGTCACCTTGCGCTTTTAATTGCTCCCAACTTTCCTCCTACATTTCGCTGGAAACTGTAACGACGTGACTGGAAAAACATCTCCTTGGCAACGAATTGCCGCCTCCTTTAACAATTGCGAATTTACGATTGAGATCTGGAATCGGGAAGTTTTCCCCTTTGGTAATAAAACTTCATTAGATCCGAGTACGACAAGGAATCGGTTTTAATAACTGAAACAGCAGACATCCAACCTTCAAGGCTGAAAATGTGAAAAGGTAGGTTGTTTAATTAAAATCAATCGGTGATCGAACCAAAGGGTGATCAGAAATGAAATTGATCAATTGCAAAAAACCTCAAAACAACAAATTAAGAAATTTGGAAATATAAATCGATGTTTTGATATCAACAGGAAATGTTTTTCATTTATTAGCTTAGTCGAGCTCTCAGCCACATCCAAGTTTTGTAACTCGGGAAATTTGTTTCTGGAGTTACAGATCTTAAAAGTGGCTGAGAGCTCTACTAAGCTAATAAATGAGAAATGGAAAAGCCATGAATTGGACAAAAAGAAATTAAAGAGGAAATAGTCGATCCAATTGAAATTATCAAACATAGTTTGAAATGAATGTCTGGTAAACTGCGAGCAGGAAACAACTACTTTCCTAGTAAATACCACGCAGAACATTGATTTCTGCCGCATGGTGTCGCCACTTCCAACTGTCTCTTGGAAGGCGACTCAGTGCGGTCAAATAGACGCACGGAAATGCATTGGAACAGGCAACGCTTCGAGTGGAGATCTTACGGTCTCTATTCGGATAACTACCCTGCACTGATGAGGGCCAATGAGCCCGAAACCGGTATGTATGATGTTAAGCCTGCCTGTCCCGATGTGAATTTGTCACGTCTTAAGAAGAAATAAACATTTGCGATCTGCATTCACAGTGTGAATCGTTGCATGGACTACGAGCAGATATAATTCAATTTTCTGCGTGGTTTTTGCCAGGAAAGTAGTTGTTTTCCACTCGTAGTCTACCAGACATTCATTTCAAACTATGTTTGATATTTTTATTGGATAAACTATTTTCTTTTTCAAAATGGAGAAGTGAATGTTTCTACGGAAGCGTATTAGGGTCATTATTGTTTTCTTCATTTTTCCCTTTCATTTTGAGTTATAAATTGGAATAATGCTACCCACTCAAAATATCACTGAATTCCGAATCACAACTCGGAATATTTTATTGCAGTTTCAATCAAAAAATCTGCAACTCCTAGTTGTAGTTCGGAATTCAGGAAATATTCTGAGTTGAAACTCGAAATTATAGCTGTAACTAAGAATTAATTGGATAAGTAAAAAATGGTCCGTAAATTTTTTGTCGATTTTTATCATTTATTTCAAGTTATTACTTAGATTATCAATAAATCATCAACTCCAACTCGAAATATTACCAAATTCAACAACAGGGTGATTAATAAATAATCCACATCACTTCAGGGTAGAGTTTATACTTAATTCCTTGGGTCAAGTTTTGGAGTCGATCCTCTGTAAGATTTTTTCTTGTTAGAGCAACTGATGAACTTGAATTTTTTTATGAAAAAATCGGAATACGATACATTCGATTGTTGTGAACGTATTGAGACAAAAATGCTTCAAATTTATATACAGGGTGTTAAGTTTCTAGTTGATATATTATTTCACGTAAAAAGCGTTTGGTACCTATGAACTTTCAATTTGAGGAACTAGACCCTGTAGAGTTTGTAAAGATATGCGATAATCAACCTATGGGTATACACTAACTTACAAATAGAAAACCAGCAACAACAAAATCAATAACCATGTAACTTTTCCAATCATTAAAGTAGAAATAATTTCATTTGACCATGTTATGTGGATACATAAAATATTTATGGAAAGTCACAATAAGACAATTGGTTTAGAATCGATATCGACAGTTGATAATATAAAAAGATATTTGAAAATATAAAAATATATTTAAAAATCACGTATGACAGTACAACATCTAAAATCGATATTGATCATCAAAAATACCACTTATGTGAATGATAAAATGTCTGAAATAATGTAAAAAGTTGAGAAAAAGATAAAATCAAATACACAATGAGCTGGCTGATACAATATTCTTGTAATTTCGACCAAATCTTAGATTTGTGTCTCAAAATATCAGCCTGAATTCTCATTCCTAAGGCAAGCCGATGGCATTCATTATTATACAGGCAAAACCAAGTTTATTTCTTCAGACTTCACTTCTCAACTCCCTGTGACAAAAGTGAGTGGTGAAATTCAGCTCAATTATACTAGATTGAAATGTTATTCCCTTGGTTATCCCTCGTTTCTTTTCAATACAATGATTATTGATTCACGTCAATACTATATTTTGAATCGATTAACAATGTGAAGAAACATCTGAGATTTGATATCGCCTAAATGATGAGAAAATGGTTTCAAATGAGATCATTTGCAGATGTTTTGTTGAAATTGAAAAAATCCATGTATATCATCTTTTAAGGAGAAGACATTGACGCGTGAATGAAAAACCATTGTGTTGATGAGGGGTCTCTATTTATTTTTTTATCGCAGGTGGTTCAAATCTTATATGGACATTATACGGGTCTAATCCCCCATATGATAGTGTGGGAATCCCTGATCTCAGTCAGGTTTACCCACTAAACACTCCACCCCCTACGTAGGCTCGTCTGACCTAAGTCTCCGATGACACTTAGGCCTACTGGCCTATTGTATCTTGCCTAGCTATCGTCATTGTACCCACTTTAGTATCTCAGTGCCTTGTACAAGTTTGTACAAGTCCTTTACTGGATGTGAGTAAATTTCTGGTTCGTCTATTGGTTGCCCGAAAACCGTCTGTCTTCTGCGACCCAATGCTTCACATTTGCATAATATATGTGATACTGTTTCTGGTTCCTTTCCGCAGTCTGCAATTTGGGTCGCCATTATACAGTCCCATCCTGGTAAGGTGCTCCTTGACTGACGCGTGGCCGGTCATGAGTCCTATGACAGTTTTTATCTGTTCCCTGTTCATGTTCAGGAGATCTGCAGTTCGTCTGTGGCATGGTTCCTTGATGTATTGTTTTCCATGTATATTCCCTGAAATGTTTTCCCAGTTATTCTCATGTTTTTTCCTAATCCAGTCTCTTTAAGACGCTCGGGCTGTACGCTTTGGTACTCCTAGAATCTGTCCTAGATCTGGATCATTATCTGACCCTCTTCTTGCAAGTTAATCAGCTTTCTCATTGCCAGCAATTCCCTGATGTCCTGGCACCCAGGTAAGCTTAACGCTGTTCCGGTCTGCCAGCGTTTTCAGTTCTTTCTGGCAATCAGATACTAGTAGAGACGTCACTCCCTTGCTTCTCAAGGGGGTCCCACTTCAATCCATAACATTATGAGGCTGTGTTTAATTGCTCCATTTTGCCTAAGGGCATTGAGAAAGGTGGAGGAGTAACTTTTGTTTTCCCCAATGATCAAGTCATCAGCATTTCTTGAGAACTTAATTTCAGACTATAACATTCCGAAAAAATATGTCCACTTTGAGATGCCATGGACTACTTCCTGAGATTAAAATGTTACGGGACGATCAATCTAGCTAAAATTGTTTCTTGTCTTTTTTGCAAGTGAGTGTATCCATTCCTCATAATTTTGTTGGTGAACTGGACGTGACGAGACGTACTATTTCATCATAAAGCTCAGCATCGAACTATCTCCGTTTATCATCTCGAAAACCGTACAAGACGAGATTAATCAGTCTTTGATATCAATTTACCAATATCGCAGTATCTTGATAATGACTAACTTATGATTTCGGGGCAACTCAATACAATCCAACAGTTAACCTAGATGTATTATTGATCTTTGGATTAGCGGATCCCGGGTTTGTCTCTAACCACCATAATTAACTCACTCATGAACACACTGTACAACTGTATCTGAGATTGATAATTCTGAACTTTATTCTGAGAGTTTGACATGAGATCAATTCCGAAGAGCTGCCGCTAAATTGTGTTATTATTTGATATGTGTCGAATCATTAGATATAAAAGGAGATTTCATGCAATCGCAATAATAGTTCATGAAAAGTGTATTATCTGAAATTATTTTCATTCACACACATAATATAAAAGCGATATCTGTATACAAGAAAATATATTTCTTCGTGAGCATTGATGAAGTTACGAGCGATACAATAAATGACTGTTGTGTCCTTCATAATACATCAATGACCTCTTGAAACTCAACTGAAGTTCTGCAAAAACTTGATGAAAAAAATGAAAATCGCAAGTCAAAGATGATCTGAAAAAAATGGTTAAGTGAAATGGACCAATCTCAAGTAATTTATTTCCGTAAAGATACGGATTGATAAAATTTATCTGATGAAACAGGCTCATGTGTTTCTACTGCTGTGAAAAATGGAAGTTTGATACATATTCAAATCAGACTATGATATTCATTATATGTAGATAAGTCAAAACCACCTTCGTGATCTATAAAGAGGAGAATATGCTTAGGAATATAAAATACCATATTGAAATTTGACCTAGAAAGCACAGAAATATAATAGAAACCAAATACGTATTTTGGCAACTGAGTTCCATCTTCAATGAAACTATTTTCAATAATTCAATAACGTGGAACGGGGATGTAGTCGTTATCCTGGTTCTCTACAACGATTTATGTAAATAATATCCAAGTATACCAATAACGTACCTGAAAGATTCATTGGACAATGATTATATTGAAAAATGTAGAATAGATGGATATGTGAAGTTGACAAGACTTTGCATGAAACGAAATTGTTTTCAGAAACGGAAAGTTTTATGAAAGAAATGAACAGTAACCGTTTGTAACCAACTAATTTATGAGCAGGTTTGAGGAGGGTATAGAAAAAGAAATAAAATATTTTCAAAGGGTAATTTCACGTTATGTAGAAGATATATTTGCAATTTTCTTGAACCATCTAAATCAGGAACGATGAAAATGAATTGGAATTTGACATTTACAGAAAAAGTGCATCTACAAACAGATTTATACTCAAGGATTCAACATGCCGCTCCAAAATTCTTTATCCACCAGCTACTTTATTTTTCTTTATCGAAAGAAAGATTTTGAATGGATGAGACCGATGCTTGATGAAAGAAAAAATTTCGACCGAGTTGGTATGCATCAAAACTGTTGCGATTCATGAGTGAAAAAGCGGTAGTAATTCAAATATTGAGAGAATTAAGGCATAGAAAATAATTCCGAGAAACCACCACCTTAGGTTCAGAAATAGATAGAAAAATTTCTCACCATCTCATTATCACCATTCATAAGATATTTTCGAAACTAAAGGCGTTAAACTAGACTCATAGCTGAAAATACAATTCGAAACCTTTCAGGTTATCCAAAAGACAAGATCGATAATTCATATGAAGTCGGGAATTTATTAACACGATGAAGCATAGAAACCTGTGTGTTTTTTCTTAGTTTCAAAGAAACCCTCGAAGTCTCATTGAGACTTGTATGAGCTAGGAAGAAGGAGACCTTAGCTTTTTAAGTGTCATCCTAAGCACTACTCGGCTGGTTATCGTTGAGACTCCGAAGGATTGAAATCTAGGTACTAAAAATGTTTGGTTGGTCACCTACCTCCTCTCACTAATCGATGGATGCTACAGAAATAAATAAAATTTCCAATAGCCGCGCCGGGATTTGAACCCGGACCATCTGGGACCAAATGCCAGTGCCCCAACGCACTCGTTCGCCAACCCAGTTCGATAATTTCGATAAATCAAGTGTTGCTCAACATATTCTTCAAACTTGTCACCAATGCAACCTCATTAGCTACGAGCAATAAGAAGTTGGAGTTGTTAGTAGTTAAACTAGGCGGCCGCCACTACCAGAATAGGGCAAACCATGTGTTAGAGAGCGAAACGCATAGGCTAATGTGTCAGAGAGAGATAGCTTGCAACGCTGTGACGTCACAACGTTGCCGCTTTCTCTCTCTGAACATGGAACAATTTGACATATGACATGGAACACTCCCCAATCGACATCTTGTCAATTGGGGAGTGCTCCAAGTCACCGCTGATTCATCCAACAATTAAAAAAACCTTTGACGACGACGGGATTTGAACCCGAGACCATCGGACTATAAATCCGATACGTAACATCATCGCCACGACCACTACACAGTATAATTAACGGTGGAAATCGAGGCGACGAGAGACCGCGCGTGACGTAATCGAGCTAGATCCGTTTCAGTGATATCTAAGCGGGGTGTTCGCTTGGTACATTGTTGCCGGACGTTTGAAATATTCCGAGTAACCGGCGCGTATACATAGTTGCCGAAAATATGTCATTTCAGATATGGATGACGACGAGAGACCGCGCGCTCGCGCTGCGTGACGTAATCGAGCTAGATCCGTTTCAGTGATATCTAAGTGGTGCGTTCGCTTGGTACATTGTTGCCGGACGTTTGAAATATTCCGAGTAACCGTCGCGTATACATAGTTGCCGAAAATATGCCATTTCAGATATGGATATATTAGGGGGGCTGCGTTGGGGAGACGGGGGGACTCTAAGACGATAGGTTCTTCGTGTTTCCACTTGACTTTTTTCTATTTGTAAATTATAGAGAGTCAGGTTGGCCGAGCGGTCTAAGGCGCCAGCTTTAAGCCCTGGTTCCCGAGAAGGAGCGTGGGTTCGAATCCCACACCTGGCAGAGTTTTTTATAAGACTTTATATTCTCATGAATCGTCTGGCGATGTACCCATTCAAGTCGAAGCATGATGAGGAACACATACAATTTGGAATATCGTTGCTCTGAAACATCAAAACGCTATTGCTGCAGAAAAAAATGTTTTTCCATATCAGATCTCGATGATGTAGTTGACGGAATGGCATGCAAAGTGTGCGAAAACTTTTGTTATTGCGCATGCGCATGTAATTCTAGACGTAAGAATGACGTAGTTGGGTGTTTTGTAACAGTTGCCAGATGTCTTTGGAAGAGTATAAACGACAGCTGCAGAAATTCCAGAAGAAAATAAGAGAACTCAACTACATAATTCAACACTACGAAGATAAACAGCAGATGATTAGAACTTTTTCGAAAATTACTTTATTGGAAACGATATCGAAGAAAACATCATGGCAATCTTGAAATCATCATTTATATTGCTATTTTCAATGATGGAAAACATCTTGTACATGAATGTACCCAACAAAGTTAGCGAAGCAGGAATTTGCTTCAATAATGTTACAACATGTCAGTGGACTGCTATGAAGAGAGTATTCATCAATGGTGGTCAAATGGAAGTGTTCTCGATAGAAGTGCTGCCGCCGGGGGGAAATGAAACAAAATTCAAAATTCGGTTGATTTTCGACGATAGAACCTTTGGGGAAATGGGAGATTGGCAGCAGCTTATTCCATCACCTATGTCAACATCGCCACTACCACCACCACCACTGCCACAAGTGGATTACGAAAAATTCTTCACAAACTTGGATACTTTATTATACATCAATTTAGCATTTGTAGCTTTGCTAATTTTACTCATTATTGTACATCGTTTCTGGAAAGAAATAAAAGTCTATGTGTTCTAGAACAATATTTTTTATTTAGGTAAAATAGTACAAAACCAATTGTATAGAGTATGAATATTTTGAAGACTGCACTGGAACTTTTCTCCTCCTCTTCCATAAAGATGATTCATGCATGCTGGAGTCGTAGGTTGAAATGTGACAGTTTGCCACCACGACGCATCAAAGTTATCCAAATTGACGATATCACAGCATACCTCCAATTCCTCCAACTTTTGCTTCAAGAACTGTATCTTTTGATGACCTCTTACGTAGATGAGATTTGCCTGATGCAGATTATCTTGTAGAATTTGATTCATCTCATCAAGATCCACATAGCCACTAGAGTATTTCAAGCCATGAACGTAGCGTTCAACATAGTTTACCATCTTTTTATCTTCTTTGCTCAAATTAGCGTACTCTGTGGATGGCTTAAATAGAAAATTACTGATTTTCATGCCAATGCGAATTGACATCTCCTTCGGGATGAATTCTCCAGCAACGACGAAGCCTTGAATGTCAACCAGTGCGATCTCCATGACGTCTTGGAATGAACTGAATGAACATCCCTTCACTCATCAATCGATATTTCGAACAATTTCGCTGAGTGGGAGGTGTTCCATGATTTGATCATGAATAATGATGCAATATGCCTTGGTGTTTGCAGGAAAGCCCATGGTTGCTTCAATATCCAACTTGATGTCGACTGTCGAAGCCTTCGGACCGAGACTTCTTCTCGAACAATCAATGACAAACATTGATCGAGTTTTGAATTCGGTAAAGTTCATTAGAGAACGCTTCAAGAGACAATTGTGATAGCTCTTGTTGAATTCGGAATAATTGTGGTAAGCGTCAGAGTATTGACCAGTGGAAAAGTCTAGAAGTGCTCGTTCTTGCGGATAGTAGTCACCGTTCAGAGCCAAGCGTATGGATTTGATGTTGGCATGATCGAACAATGTAACATCCTCATGTATATCATCAATCTTTTTGGTTTGGAAAAAGACAACGACATATCTGGGGCTCTCCATTGCCGTACAAGTTTTGACAGACCAAATTTCGGTGGTGGAGTTTTGGGTTAGTGCAGGCAGTTCGTGCAATTCCCATTTGCGAAACGCTATCATCATAGGTTCATCTGCTCGCACACGCTTCAACAGCTGGAATTTTATATCATCATTCGGAGTGAGGTGTGGCACTTTCAAGGTTATGCTCTCGATTGTGATTTTAGCAGTACTCTTTGTCAGACCACTTGCAGGTACATTATTGCCGCCAGTAACCGCCTTTTCTTCAACTTTCACGCTGTTGGCATCACTGCGCGATCGAACCAAACGAATCGACTGCTTTCCCAGTGTCGCCACCTGATGGTCATTGAATATGGAGAACAAGTGTTTCAGTGGAATGTTCATGGTGAATGTTTTGTCTGCATTGAGAAAGGGAGCATTTGGATAGTTCCATCCTGCTATAGCTAGATGGCGCGAATCTTCGGGGGCATAGCACAAATATCCTCTAGCTGTGCTCGTTATTCCCGGATATCTGGCAGCATCCAGTTCCTTATTGCACAACTCATAGGTACAAGAATCAAAGAGATATGCACCAGCATTGTGAGTTAAAGTACCCGTACCACCTCCAGTTACATCTAATTTAGCCTTGATGACGAGAACACCTTCAAACATGGCGAGCCATACATCTGCTTGATTGATAGTAATGTCTATGACATCATTGTTCTCAAACGACTTGACGTACGGATGATAGGTACGCCACTCCACTTTGGTGATGGATTCATCGAACCTTGGTTTGCGAAAGACGTCGAATACTGGAGCTGTCATGGACATTGTAACCGATTGATTTGAGAAATAGGATATTGGATAATGTCAATTGTTTCCTCGAACGATGACGGTGCACCACGTCTGTCTTGCTCAAGGACGTTCTTGAGACTGATGTGGAAGTAGGATACTCTTCAGATTTATAGACAGAGTTATCAAACACTAGTCCCATCGCTGAAGTTTCTTCAATTCCAATCTGATTATGATCTCTTCACCTCTGAAATTCACCTGCCTCAAGTCTTGATCTAGTATTTGCAGTGTAATATTTGGCAGTTCTCGTCTACTAACTATGGGTAGATAGATAAGATTTCTTGGAGTTTCGTCTATTGCGTACCCGGGATCGACCGAAATAGCAAATTCGTATATCGTATGTGAAGGTCTATCGTTGTAAAGAGCTCCAGCAGTGACGTTACTTTCAATGTGAATGGTTCGGACTTTGGCTATGTTAACAGGCAAATCAGAACAATGAACTTTTTGTGCTTCCAGCACAGAGTCTGAGAATCCCAATACTTTAGCAATACTATCCTTGGGTGTAAAATCAATGTTGAACTTATTGCTCGAGATCTCACACTTTAATGTATTGTTATTGGGTTTCAACGAGAATATATCGTCGACGTTTTTTGCACTCGAAATATTCAATTCTTTTCGAATGAATTTCTCAATGTCGATAATGTCGTATGATCCTTCAGGAATTTCTATAATTTTTGTGGTTTTAGATGCTGCGTCCTGCAGATAAACTTTGGAAGCACCTCTTTCTATATTTGGAATGCTATTGTAGCAGTGGAATCCCAACAATGCTAGACCGTAGTCTGACTCCGGATCGAGCTGTAGTGGCGTGAGAAAGTCTATGGAGAGCGTAGAAGTGCGACTCTTCAACGTCAATATCAAAGACATGACTGATGCGTAATGCGTCATGTTATTTGTTTTTATAGAGAAATTCCAAGCAGAGACGTCCACAATTACTTTGTTTATAATTCTGATATTGATCATTATTATAGAGGATTTTCACATTTTCACCAAAGTATCGGGCCAATTCTTTTGGTGGTTTCAACATTCCATAACTATCGAAATATTCCACAACATTATCATGTTTCTTGTAAGCTACCCAATGTGTACCAGAATGATTTGAAGTATCCAAATTTATGATTGCACACTCGTCGCGATGACGCCATGGGCCGGTAGGTGGTAGAGTGTCTCGCATAAAAACACCTCGAAAATGTGGTATTTTCAGTTGTTTGGCATACTTTATTATTTCTGAATCGTACATGGATTTATTGGGTAGCTTAGCTAGTAGTTTTTTTGCTGTTTCTTTAAAAATAGTCCGAATCCTCGTGGTGTCTTGCGCAGATACAAGCCCGAACCGATAGCCTCCATCGCTTTATTATGACGTCGATCTTCTTCCAGTTTCTTTGTTGCATTTTTAGCATCAATTACAGTCTTTGCGACTGCACCAGCTCCACCAGCCAAGGATCCTAGAGCTCCCAAAGCAGCAAAGATCGGAATCAGCGGAAAGATACCACCACTTTTCTTTTCTGAATCGAACGGTATGATTCTTGGTACTCGAATCTTTTTCTTGCTTCCGGCTCTCTTGATGGCAATTCTAGCTGCTCTAAGTGCAGCCAGTGCAGATTTTTTCAAACCACTGCCTTTATGGTTATCACTACTACTACTACTACTATTGGATTTTGAAAGAACATTTTTTATGAACTTTATAACATTGGCAAATGTAGGTCGCAGACCCATGCCAAGCTTGCGTTTAGCTTTCATCCCGGTAGTAACTAGCCAAGCTGCAGCTTTTTCTTTGAATTTTGCGTCTTTTGCTTTGACTCTTTCCCACGCTCTATTCTCGAGTACCCAATCGGCTTTGTGACGCTTCTCCAAAGATTGATTTTGTGAATATGCAATGTCGTGTTGTCGACAGGCGTCGTCCAATGGATTAATGCCTGTGTCTCCTCGAGCAAGCCTCTTTTCTAGCTTTGTACCTGGTCCACA
Source organism: Chrysomela aeneicollis (assembly GCA_029955515.1). NCBI lineage: Eukaryota > Metazoa > Arthropoda > Insecta > Coleoptera > Chrysomelidae > Chrysomela > Chrysomela aeneicollis. The sequence goes on along the minus strand of JARUHQ010000018.1, from coordinate 1,984,708 downwards.
AAATCTATAGCCTGGTATGTGTAATTCGATGGGGAGCTTATTGATTACAGAATTCAATACACCCTCACCGTGGTAGAGCAACATGTAGAATGATGAGTATGAAGAGCGCCACCTATATTTATAGCAGCGTACCTCAATGCATACGGTCACATTATGGAGGTCGTTCAACAGAAACGGACGCTACCTATCGAGAACTTGGATGTGGTAGCTAATTGTGAATCGATAAGTAGTAGTAGTGGTAAACATGGGAAACTGCTTCCGCATTCCTTCAGAGCCATCTTCTGTGGACCCAGTGGATGTGGAAAGACCAATGCAATGCTGTCCTTGCTTTTCAGTCCGAATGGCGCGAAATTTAAAAACGTTTACGTGTATTCAAAGTCGCTGTACCAACCAAAGTATCAGCTGTTGCAACAAGTGCTGGATTCAGTGAAAGGAGTCGGGTATTTTCCATTCAAAGAGAATGATGACGTCATCGACCCATCGAAAGCGAAAAACAACTCGATATTTATCTTTGATGATGTATCATGTGACAAGCAGCAAAAAATTCGTGAATATTTTTCAATGTGCAGGCACAAGGACATTGACGTTGCATACCTGTGTCAAACATACTCAAAAATTCCCAAACAGCTCATCCGCGACAATAGTAACCTAGTGGTGCTCTTTCGACAGGATGAAATGAACTTGAAGCATGTTTTCGATGAGCATGTCTCACCAGACATGTCATTCGATCAATTTAAAGCGCTTTGTTCAGAATGTTGGAATGGCAGTAGTCAATTTGGAACACTAGTAATTGCAAAGACATTCGACATTAATGCTGGTAGATATAGAAATGGCTTCGATAAATATATAAAGGTTTGATAATTATTCATACATCACCATTAATCATCATGACGACAACCGATAAACATGGTAGTGTTGATGATGCATTACGCAAGAAAAAAATTGGTGAATTATCTAAATCGATTAGGAGAAAGTATTTGGCATTGAAGATGGGCAAGTCTGAAGATGATGCTGCACTTCAGAAAATATTTCAACCTCTGACAACACCTCTCAAAGATATTGCCACTACGTCCAAAGGAATTCGAGAAAAACTTGATGGATCATTTCTACCAAGAAAGAAAATTAAAAAGGACATTGATGAACAGGAAACAAAGGAGGAAAAACCTGATTTGGATGAAACCAATTTCTTACCTCTCGTGGACGTAGCTGAAACTGATTCTGCTGCTGCTGCTGCTGCTGCTGACAAAGATGATGATGATGATTCTGATGAGGATGATGACGTTTTCACTGACCCTCAAAATATTTCATCTGCTGCCTTGAATGATTACATTGATCAATATCCTCCGATGGCACAAAAATATCTAACACAATACTGGACAGGTGATGAGAATATCGATAAAGTTTATGGTCCTGTGTACGATCCAAAAACATCGAAATGGTTCCTAAACAAGAGTGAACTGAATTTCCATCAAAGGACTGGAGGTATACTTGTTGGAGGCTATCGCTTTCGCGGCACTCCAGGACTCTATCAATTGCTATTCTACAATGATCCGGCCTATGCTGAAGATGACCGAGTTCAATACAAGAAATTACTCACGCTCTCCAAGGCTCATCAGAATGCTCTTGGAAATATGAAGGGTTCGAGTAAATATAAATACAAGGAAATTATTCGACCAATGTTTAGATCCAAGACGACCGGTGGTCGCGGTTTGAACATGATGACCTATAACACCACCCCAATCGAATACATGTATTGGGATGATCCAAATGAGTTGGTTGACCGCTTGAAATTACTCATCGCCTCACAGCAGGCTGGAAATACATCAAACGACAATGAAATTGTAGCCATCATAAATGAACTGAAGGAGGCCAGCATAATATCTGAAGCGTGAAGCGTGCGTCAAACGTGCGTCAAACGTGCGTCAAACGTGTGTTAAACGTGCGTGAAGCGTGCGTGAAACGTGCGTCGCGTTTTTTTCTTACGCCGAGTATACAAATATGTGTACATGCATTAGGATATCATTTTCATAATGAGTCTCGACAAGTTCGGTTGTGGCAGGGGCGGTGGCGGTGGTAGTGGTCATTCAACAACGATAGTAAGATCAGGATTTTCCTATACTCCCTCCGGAGACATTGACATTGGGCATTTGAAATTGTGTAATGTAAAAGCACCCACTGATGCTGCAGATGCAGCAAACAGGGAATACGTTGAACTCGGTCTTTCACAAATACAAGTGGATTTCAAGATTGCATTCGATAATTATGGGAAAAAAATTCAAAAAACTATTGATGACTTTAGAAACATAATGGCAAATTTTGGAAATTCGATCAATGATTTGACAAACAAACATATGACGCTCAATGGAAACTTGGTACAACTGTCGATGATGATGCAAAAAATCGTACAGCAATCAAACCGATTGGACAATGATTTGGTGCCTAGACTAGAGAAGAAAATCAATTCAGATTCAAAGGCCATCAAAGATTTGATAGAGTCGCTCGAAAAAAGCATTGATATTTTAAAGACTGAACAACAAAAAAGCAAGAATAAGGAGATACAACATGCCGCCGATATTAACAAACTCAAAACTGAGTTGGCTAAAAATGTATATACTGTTGTACAGCCGTCGTCATCATCTTCATCAAAACCCATATAACCGTTATACTTCCATTTTTCAAATCACTCTGTGCTATAGTGAGCAATAAAAAACATGTTGTCGTCGTCTTCATACTCCAAGGAAAAAGTTCAACTCGTCAATGAGCTGCATAAACCTGTGAGAAAAAAATTTCCTCGTCGTCGCACCATCATTAAAGGATTAGATGATTTATGGCAAATGGATCTAGCTGAGATGCGCCCATATGCATCGAAAAATAAGAATTTCAAACTGATAATGGTCGTGATTGATTGTTTTTCCAAATTCCTATGGACACGACCACTGAAATCCAAGACTAGCATCGACATTGCTCGAGCATTCACCGATATTCTGACGCAGCACACGAACCGTTGTCCGAAAAATTTGCAAACTGATCAAGGCACCGAATTCTTCAATGAAAAATTCCAAAGTCTAATGAAAAAATTTTCAATCAATCATTACAATACGTATTCGGTGAAGAAGGCAGCAATGGCTGAACGTGTTATTCGCACTCTGAAGGAGAAACTCTACAAATATTTCAGCTTGAGTGGATCATATCGCTGGATTGACGTTTTACCTGAGATTACCAAAAATTATAACAATCAAAAACATAGTACTACAAAATTTAAACCGTGTGACGTTACTAAAGCCAATGAACAAGAAATTCTCAAATCTACATACAATCACATTAAAATAGTGGGATTTCGAAAATTTAAAATTGGTGATTTGGTGCGTATCAGTAAGGCCAAACATGTCTTTGCCAAAAATTATACTCCCAATTGGACTACGGAATTATTCAAGATTGCGCAAGTTCGAATAACGAATCCTACCACCTATCTCTTGGAAGATATGCAAGGAGCGCCAATCAAAGGAGCCTTTTATTCGGAGGAACTTCAAAAAACTGCAAATCCTGATGTTTACTTGGTAGAGAAAATATTACGACGAAAAGGCAAGAAGGTGTTTGTTAAATGGTTGGGGCTCGATAAGACACACAACAGTTGGATTGATGCTGATAATAGATTATAATGTAAAACTAGCACAAATCAAGCAAACCTGGGGGGCCTTTCGCACACACACACACACACACATCGCATTGGAATTAGCTTATCATCCGGCTGGATATAGAGTGGGAATATAAAAAGCTTTGAGCAGCACAGCATTCGCATCAGTTTACAATTATTATTATGAGTGAAGACTCTGGTTATCCTTCATCCTGTGAAATGAATTTCGAAGATGATAGTTCTTCATCACCGCCAGACTACTTTGCTGAAGTCGATAGATGTTTGGAAGTGTTTGAGAAGGCTGCGCAAGCTGAAACACATTACCTGCTCAATACTTCGTTCCCGCTTTCCACCTACGAGATTCAGTGTGGGTTGAGTCCAGCTAGACAATTCTGCCCTGCCATCGTTCTGAAGAAACCCCATTATCCAAAAAAGATTTCGTTCGCTACTTACGAATGGGCAACCTTCATTGAATTGCTGCGAGATCTTCAACAAGATTTTTTCTACCAACCTCTGCCTGGCTTCATCGACGAATACGATCCTGTGGTGAGCGCCTGCGGGGACTATGCCACCGTAAACCGAGCTGTTTGGGATGGCATCAAGGTGCTAACAGTGACCAAACATCATGTGCAATTTGATTTGATGGAAGAAGATGTCGTCGATATTCTGAGTGTTGAAGTACAACTTTTATCGCATCGAGTTAATATGTTGAATGAATTGGACTTTTGTATATACTATAGTAATCTTTTAGATACTGCAGCAGATTGGATTAGAAACAAACAAACTGTATTGAGTGTGGAAGAAATTATATATGGATTTTGTAATGCTGCTAGTAGTATGTCAAGTAATGCACTTTTAGAATATCTTTATTATTGTAAAGATCGAATAATATCTGATTTGAATAAAAGACTTTGAAAATAATATGTTTTTTCATCACACCTATCATGCCATACATAAATAAAACAAATAGATTTTTTTTTTCATCATTTTTATTCAGTAGCGTAGTATATAATAAGCATGTTTCATGGGAACAATAATTCAGCAGCAGCAGCATGTTTCATGGGAACAATAATTCGGCAGCAGCGTAGGTGGTACATGACATAGAGGAGATTATTTAGAATTAAAAAAAAAGTCGTTTCTTTATTTTTGAATGTTATTGATAAGAGAGGGAGATGGATATCGTCAAGGAAATAATAATTAATAATCAATGTCTGAATCTTCGTCACCTGAATCAATGAATCGATTAAAATAGGGATAGCCATTTGGATCCACGCTGTGATGTGGATTTACATGTAAATCCATGTCACATTCATATCGTTGTTTGAGTCTAAATAAAAGCTCTCCGAAACTATTCTGACACCACAAATTTCTATCCCGATACAATATGCATAAGTCTTTTGTTCTATAAAATAGATGAAAATGGTCTCGAATGATATGCAAATTCATTTCAATATTATGCATTTTCAATACATTCATCAAAGTTTTCAAGCAGCTGTGACATAAAATCAAATTGAATTGCTTTATTTTGTAGAAATTAGCCCAAACACAATAATGGGAATCCTCTACATATTCTTGAGTCCAATCAGAGCAGAATAAAATTGCGTTTCTCATATGTCGGCTCATAGTTATCTGGTGTACAACATTTTTGTTTTCCAATGAAACTAACCTGCTGAGTTGATCATTTTGAACATCATTAATAATATAATTCCATCGGAACTTGCTATATTTTTTTATTATTACCTTGACTAACGAAATGGGTAGCAATTGGTGTGAGATTGAATAATTTATGAAAGATGTTATATTTTCGACATTTTCACAAATTACTTTGATGCTCTGATCTTCAAGTCGTAAAAGAGACGATGTTGATGATGATGACATGATCTCTGAAAAAAGAGAAAAAAAGATTTTACATCTGCTTTTGCAAGTACAATCATTACTCTTTTGCCTCAAAATGTCCCCAAGGTAGTGTATCAAAACAATTTGGTATTAAATAGCGTTTATCATCATGAGGACTAAGGGCAATTTTTGCTTGTTCAATGCTGAAAACGTTGTGAGCATATGAACGAATACAGCGTTGGGATGTTGTTTTTTGCTTGAATTCTCTCAAACAATTTAGATAGTCATCGAAACCAATTTTATATTTAACGACATTATTTTTGACTCCCTTGGATTTTTTAACAACCTTACCCCCTTGAACTTTATAAGTATACATTTTTGAACGTAACCCTATAAAATGAGTCACGATTTTTCCATTGGCCTCATCTTTCATCAAGCCTAAGACTTTTTTATTGGCTTGAGGAATTCCATATTTATTATCTAATGCATATTCTGACGTATCGAATTTGGAAATATCAGTCTTTATCACTTCCTCATATACATCATTACACTTTAGTTCATATATAAAACTATCGGTATCCATGTATAGCAATTTACAGTTTTCAATAGTCATTTTTGGAAGCATAAAATCATAGTGAAAGTTGTACATGCATATTTTTGATAAATCCAAAATTGCCATTCCCACATACAGAGGTTTATTGAAGATGATTTCAACTTTCTTCAATTCAATAGCCATCAAGTTCTCATCGAAAATTGTTCGGCTGTGAAATTGTGGACTACTTATCAAATTTTTCACTCCGTAGCGTCCCTCCCACGATCTCACGAGTTTCACCAATCTATGTTTACGTATATTTTCCATGGTTTTGCCAAAAACAGCATTGTTCATTAGTTTATACAAATTCTTTTCAAAGCCACTCGTAGCCAGAGTCCTCAATTGGGTATTTAAATCTATGTAGGACTTTAGCCACGTTGATTGTTTGAATTTCAAAATTTTGTGTATTTTCGTAAGTTTTAGTCCGTTGGCCAAACATTGTTTCAAATTTCTATAGTGTAGAATGTAGTCTTTTTTGTCGTAAAGTGTCGTCATCAGTTTGGGTAATTTTGAGCCGGGCGGTATGCGATGTTCCGCAGCGAATGGAAAGTCTTTATGGTGGTTGTGTAGCTCACGAGGATATTCCAAGTCTACTTGCAGTATATACCCCTCAGGGGCATCGTCTGCAATAGACATAACATCAAAATTTTCAACGTTTTCCATCCATGAAAACCATCCATAGGGTAAACATTCCGACATTGCCCATCCATACAAATTATTAACATCTAAATACATGAGATATTTTGATGGGTCTTTCGGATCGAAATCAGGCATATATTTGTTGTTGGCCTTCGAGTACCGACTACTGCAAACAGAGATTCCACCCCGTATGGCTTTTTCAATGAACATGATTTTGTCAACGTCACTCAATAATTCTAGTTCACATTTGGTGTACTTTAGCATAGCATCCCAGGTATATCCAGGCATGGTATAATACCATGCTGGATCCAGCCCATGGGATGCCAAGCATTTTTTTCGAAAATTCTCAAACACGTCAGCCAACAACAATACATCAGTTTTTAAATAAATGTCTGAATATTTCCCTAAATCAGAAATTTCAAATGCTTTCCATACGCTTTGAGCATGAGCATACTGTTCGTCTGAAATGTGTTCGTCCTTTAATTTATTGTAAAAAGATTCTCTAGATGGTAATTTAGTCTCGTTTAATTTTTCCAAACAATCAATGTAATCGTATGGAAAAACACCCTTCTTGGTGAGAAGACCGAATGCTTCGTCATCCAAGTGATTAAACTCCCTTTTAATTATGTTCAAGTCTTTTCGATCCATAGTAGAAGATAATTTATCCAAGGATGTGCCCATAAACCGGAAAGAGTCAATAAATCGAAATTTGATGTCTGTGTTTTCGTCATGTAGAGTAAAAGAGATGTATTTCTCCTTGTTGATTGGCAGTATGCTCATGCTGCCCTTTTTGCTCAGTTCTCTAATCATAAAATGGCTGTCATACCCAGTGAGATTGTGGAAGACGATTGGCACTACAAACAATTTCCGAAAATTCAAATTGCAGGCTTGGTGTGCAAATCCACGAAACAACCCCGTGAAGTGATTGTGGTCGCGTACAATGATATCATTGTCTCTGAATACCTTCTCACAAATATGACAAATTTTGGCTTCACACTTATCAGGATTTTTTTCAATCATCGGCACAATTGTTTTGATTTTTGATTGAACGAATTCAGCTATTTTCAACATTGCATTTGCGAACCAATCCATACAATCTTCACCTCTGTAGCTATCAAAAAAAGACAGTGAATCATCATGATCACATTTCAGATAAAACCCTGCACTGTAGGCTGCATGTTTCTGGTATTTGACTGTTTTGGATGAAACTCTATCATCAATGTGCTCCAATTTACATTCAAAGTCAGCATAAATGATAAATGGGGCTGTTTGTTTGTATGTGAAATTTTTAAATTTTATATGATCATATTTTGGAAAAGAAATTTTACAATGATTTGTTTGAGAACAAATTGTCTCATGATCTTTGAATTTTTGTTCGCACTTAAAATAATTAAGACATCTATCACAAATAAATTTTTTGCATTTATCTTTGTTAACTTGTCTTCCTATCAAACGAGATAAATCTTGAATGAGACAATAATGATATTTGATATCAGAATCATCATCATCATCATTGTTGCTTGGAAGAGCATCATAATCATTAATTTTTGGGAAATATTCATTTTGAATGAGGAGTAAATTCACATGTTTTTCAAGTTTATTTTTCGTTAGCTTGGCCGGTGTCACAGTGTAGAATGATTTTTCCTTGACTACATTCAGCTCTAATATGTAAACGTTCACAGAAATGTTGTTTAATTTTTCGAATTTTGGAATTTTATTTAAAGGCATAGGCGTATCTAGATCTTCTGTTTTCAGAACTGTTGTATAATATGGGTATGCGGAAGTACGTTCCCGATGTGTTTTTGCTGGATGCAATGCACCAACGATTGACCAATAAAAACAGGCCGAGTCTGTATTTTTAATATTTAGACATGCCTGTTTCTTGAGGATATCTTGTGGCAATTTTATATAGGATGACCCATTTCCTATTTGAAATTTGTTTATATTTATTTCCATTGAAATTATTTTGCGTAAAGCCCTACCCGAGTCACGTTCTTGAAATTCACTCAATTTATTCGAAATTTTGTCACAAACATTATCAGAAAACCATTGTTTTAGATTAGTCGATACGTCAACAATAGCATTCTTGGTGTTGAAGTATTTCAAGTCAAATATTTCTCCATCATCTGATTTCTTTACAAATTCCCCACAAAAATTTGCATTTATTTTCATGATTGGAAATTCCTTTAATAATTTTTTGATTTTAATTTTGAAAAGCAAAAACGAATCAACCAAAAATTGTTCCAAGTCCTTATGAGTTAAATTTATAATAATTCCCGTCCTGACCCTACTTGCAAAAGCAGTTGCAACATCTTTCCATTGCACTCTATTTTTCAATTTAGGTTCCCATACCCCAATCCCTGAGCCTCGATGTCTATTCTGAATTAAATTTCTGAAATGTTTGAAATGTCCCACGTTCGTTTGAAGCTTCTTCAATACCCCAATGGATGCATTATTTTTTCGAATTTCCCTATTACATAATCTTATATATGTTCTCAAACGATTGAGCCAAATTCTTTCATCTCTACTCGTGAATTTGTCAAATAAAATTTTCCTTAATTTTCTGATAACACTGACTAAATTATCTGATTTCTTGGCGATATCCATCTCTTTCAAAAAATAACACGCAAAAAATGTAAAAACGACTTACTTTTTTAATTCTTGATTATCTCAAAAGATGCCGCTGGGTGTGGCTTCCCAACTGCGATGAGGCCTTTGAATATTAATGCGTATCCACCAGTTGAGAGCTCTTTTGTGTGAGCGGCGTATGCTTCAGTTACTCTTGAAGGCAGGAAAACCACAGAGTCCTGCAGTTCAAGCAGAATAGACACACCAAATTTTGTTTCAACGCTCTTTGCTGAGATGATGGGGAAAGGCACTCCGATTTCCAATTCTCCAATCTTTGTGATTGGTTTTCTTTCTGCAATACATGAAACGTTGTTCAATGAGGATAGATCCATCTGGAAATTATTATAAAATTGTGTATTAATAAACGAGCATTTGGAAATTTAGAGAAAAATGTATTGAAAAATGTTTGGAAAATCGTTCATGGAAACTTTGATTGATATCAAAGAAATAATTCTGAGAAAAACAAAATAAAAAAATACTCACTGTTATTGGTTAGCTGATGTGGCGCACACACACACACACAATGTAGATATGAAGGTTTGGCTGCGTCTTCGAAGAGAGCTGGAGTACAAGTGTCTGCTGCCGGTGTGCGAATCACTTTTATAATCAGAAACGGTCCACGTGCCTGATAACTGATTTTTTCTCAGACCTCAGCAGCCTCGTGTGCAGGAAAAAACATGTTGATAAAAACATCGAAGCACATAATGGCATTTAATTGGTGAAATGTGGTTTATTCAACAGGAAGCTTACATGCTTATCTGAACTGTTGGAAAAACAAGTGCAGGAAGTTATCGAGGTTATCAGAGCGATAACAGGAAATGCTTAACCACAATCGCACAAAGTTTTAGCGCTTATCAGCAAATATTCCAAACAAATGTAGATGAAAATTAACTTCATAACGATGGATATGATGCAATAAAACAAACTCGATATTCATATACTATTTATTAATAATTTATGGGTCCTCTACATTTCAAGAAATAATTACAACCGTGGCAATCGTGCTGTGAACTGACTGGTCCATCTACCTGGGTTCGAGAATCTGGTCTATTATAATGAATGAAACATGGTAAACGAATCCTCAACTCAAAATTACATTGATATTCGTTTGGTAATTTATGCCAAACATCCAACAATTCCCATGGCCTAGCATGTTGTATCAAATATTTGATTGGAAATTCTTTCAATTCATCTTTGGAAAAGTCTTGCAGGCTCTTCTCGCCGTGTAGGAATGCTAGAACGGTCTCCATTATTGTACAACCAGCAGCGATGTTTGCAGTTCAAATGATTATATTTGATGATCGTTTTTTGGTAATCCTCCTCCTCCTCCTCCTCCTCCTCCTCCTCCCGCCCTCTTCACAACAAAGATTGATTTGAATTGTCCTGTGCTGTGCAGGGTTCAATGCGTCGCAATGGGTATCTTGCTTTGGGTAAATTGCGTTTTGTGAAAACTTTATCCCAAACTTTCATAGCATTTTCTTTATCTTCATAAGCCTTGGATAATTCTTGTACCAATCTACCGAATTCTTCGAGACTACAACTGTATTCTTCAGAGTCCATATTGTTACTAATGAATTTTTTGTCTATGCTTCCTCCTTTATCTCATCTTACATCACAAACCTTTAAATTCCGAATATTATGTATGTTAATCATCCTATAGATATTCCAATTTGAATAAGTCAAGTGGAAACACGAAGAACCTATCGTCTTAGAGTCCCCCCGTCTCCCCAACGCAGCCCCCCTAATATATCCATATCTGAAATGGCATATTTTCGGCAACTATGTATACGCGACGGTTACTCGGAATATTTCAAACGTCCGGCAACAATGTACCAAGCGAACGCACCACTTAGATATCACTGAAACGGATCTAGCTTGATTACGTCACGCAGCGCGAGCGCGCGGTCTCTCGTCGTCATCCATATCTGAAATGACATATTTTCGGCAACTATGTATACGCGCCGGTTACTCGGAATATTTCAAACGTCCGGCAACAATGTACCAAGCGAACACCCCGCTTAGATATCACTGAAACGGATCTAGCTCGATTACGTCACGCGCGGTCTCTCGTCGCCTCGATTTCCACCGTTAATTATACTGTGTAGTGGTCGTGGCGATGATGTTACGTATCGGATTCATAGCGAATGTCCCTGGTAGGCAGCGTGGAATATACTCGTTCTCGTTTGATCCGATAAAAACCCCGTATTTTTCCGGGAAATCCGCGAAATTTTTGCTTCAAAGTTGCACTAATTAATGCAACTAGAACAACCCGTGAAACGGTGCAAGTGACAGTGCATCACGAGTGTGCAGTGCATAGATATGTGCCAATAAGCTGCAACTAAAAACTATCAATAATACTAACAAGGTCAGTGACTCAGTTTTTGCGGCGACAGCCAGTCTGGCTGGTTGTCGCGATCTCCGAGCGCTGACTCAGAGCACGGACCAGCGTGGACCGTGCGTCCTGAACGACTCGTGAGAGTCGACTGAGAGTTTAATTAAACAAAACAAACGATCCGCCAGCCGCGAGATCCCACACCGGCCGATCTCGAAGAGAACTCTAAAACGGGCAAGAGAGCCTCGCGTACATTAATTGAGCTAGATTAACTTAGTTTTTACTTTAGTGCATGTCCATAAGTATACTTTTATTAACATTATAACCCAAAAAAAAAAAAAAAAAAAAAAAAAAAAAATAAAAAAAAATAAAAAACCAAAAAATCCAAAAAAATTATAAAAATAAAATAATAAATTAATCATAATCGCCAATAGTATATATACAGGGTGAGCGACCAAGATGTAGCTCGGAAGGGTGAGGGAACCTCTTCATCCTACAGGCTGGATCGAGTAGGTTTGGAAGATGAAGAGACCCTCACCCAACAGTCCGAGACGACTTCCACCTCATCAGTGAGAAAGGGAGACTCTGATAGTAATCTAATAACCATCAAGGCGCAAATACACGCTGAAAACAATGAAGCTTCAGTTAGAAAAATTCCCACCCCCCCAACAAATTTCGGACCAGGACCACCAAACCTTCCGAAGGGGATGTGGGAAAACATGTTTAAAAACATCAGAGGGGATTTTAGAGAGAAAGCATTCGAAATGTTTTTCAAAAAAGCACGTATACGGCCTGAAGACTATGATACTTTCGAAGATTTTAAAAAGAGAAAACCTCCAAAATTCACAAATGAAAAATATATAAGACCTAACCTCTTCAATCAATATGCAAGAGAGATCAGGCTCTATTTTGATAAACAATGTAAGCCCTCAGACATACATGAAGAAATCTGGGAACGTGCTTGCAAGGTGGACAAAGATAAAAGCCTGACTGAAAGGGAAATGGATTTGAGAAACAAGTCATCCAACCTCAATGTCCCTCTGAATCAAACGGGTGACGCTGAAATACCCAGCCCACAATTAACGGAAATCTCTTTCAACACAACAAATGAAGGAGATTCCTCAAAATCAGATGAAGACGAAAGATTTGCACAGAGAGTTAGAGAAATCACATACCAACAAATGGAAAAAAGACCTGGTATACCCCCACTACAAACACCTTTGTCCCCCACAGAACTGGACATTGGAATTAAAACCTTAAAGTCTGTCTCCCCCAAGTCTGTCAATTCAAGCTCCAGCTCTAGGATTGAGTCTATGATATATGGTGACTATCACATACAAAAAGCAAACAATATAAAACCATCAACTGCCCTGCATAGCACAAGAAACACAACAGAAGAGACCCCTGCTTTGCCGCAACATTTCATTAGTCGCTATTACCAAGAAGTCATGGAAACTGAGACAAATGCACCAGCTACCAGACCCACGAAGAGAACCAGACAAATAACACCACCAACAACACCCAGAATTTCCTCTGATTTTGAAATAAAAAAAAGGAAGGCTACTACCGATAATGACGGTTTCATAAGCCCCAAAATAACGACTAAACTAGCTAGAGCCTTTAAACAGCGAAGCGAGATTGCGCCCATCCAAACCAAAAACAGATATGAGCCGCTTGCACAAAAAACTGATAATGAAAAGCAGAAGGCAACAAACAAAGTCCCTACATCTGACAACGGAAGTAGTGACATTGAAATCAACTCGGACAATGAAGAACCCGAAGAAAGCGTCCCTAGAACATATGTTCCTCCGAAGGGAAACAAACCGAGTAAGAAGTCGAAGCCCCCCCCAATTGTGATAGATGGGGTACTAAGAGATAGAAACACGTTAGCTGAGGCCATAAAAGGTGCAATCAAAGGTACCTACTATCTCAAATACGGGGGAAACTCCACCATGATCTACCTGGAAAATGACGACGACCACAAAAACACAAAGAAACTCTTCCAAGACGAAAACTTGAAGTTTCATACTTACACCATCAAATCTGAAAAGACCCACGCGTTCGTCGTCAGAGGCCTGGACCATGTCCCGGAGCCAGAAGACATAATGACTGAGATGCTTGAGCAACACAACATCTCAGTCAAAGAGACCTACAAACTAAGAACCAGATTCAGGCCCCTCTACCTGGTAGTAGTCCCATCTAATCTCACGTTGAAACTAATGAACAACCAAGTTAAATACTTATTCAACATAAGAGTAACCTGGGAGCTTCGACGGAATACACGAGAAATTACCCAGTGCAGAAGATGCCAGATGTGGGGACATGCAACATCAAATTGCTTCCGCTCCCCCAGGTGCCTCAAATGCGCAGGAGGACACCTGACAACTGACTGCCAGATACCTAGAGATCAAGAAGCCAAATGTGCTAATTGTGGTGAGGCGCATACCGCCAATAACACAGAATGTGACGAATACCAAAAAAGGCTGAAAATCCTCCACACGAGCCGAACAAACAGACCACAACAAAGCAGGGACGCATATAGAAACGCTCCACCACCAACGCAAAATGCATGGGCTATAAGAAGCGAGAACAAGGAGAGGGAGAACGTACCTCTCCCACAAGCTGGTACTGCTGTGACAGCCCCGCCAAGAACGATTACAATAGAGGCCCCATCAAGATATCAACCACCACCGCCAACCCGAGCAAATACCAATCTAGGAGGGGCAAGCGATGAATTTTCTCAACTGATGGGTGAATTCAAAAGACTGGAAAGCCTGGTGAACGTGGGTGAGTTGCTAAGGGCTGTAAGGGATTTAAATTCGAAACTTGAAAGCTCCCCCGACTCGATGAGCAGAGTACTCATATTCCTGGAGTTCTCGGCCAACATAGGGCAATATAATATTAATTTTTAGAGTCGTCAAGCTGAGGTTGTGCCAGGTTAATATTAACGGCATCAATTCCAAGATGCCGAGTTTTATTAACTTTGTACGAAGATATGACTTCGATATGGTCCTTCTGTCTGAGACATGGCTTCGTCGGGACCATGGCTTTAGAGTGCGGGGATATACTATCCTTAGGAAGGAGAGACCAGAAGACGAGGGACGTGGGGGGGTAGCTCTCATGATAAAAAATGGTATTCCCCACAGTGTAGTCTCGCCCCGGCAAACCTCAATCGAGCACGTTGGGGTGAGGCTGCACAGTGGAGAAATAATAATATCCGCATACAACAGGCCTAGAAACCTTTTCAGACATCAAGACCTCGACAATTTACTAAATATAGGGAATAAGGTAATTATAGGAGGAGATTTGAATGCACGACATGCTGACTGGGGAAACGACGGAAATAACACAAACGGTCGCACTCTGAGGTCGTTCGCCCTGGCGGCCAACGCCAACATCGATGCACCAGCCACCCCTACGCATTTCCCCTTCAATGGCATGACACCAACGATTATCGACTTGGTGGTGACCAAAAACATAACAGATTTAGGAACGATCAGAACAGTCAACGAGCTGAGCTCTGACCATCTACCGGTTATCTACGAAACAGGTAATAAACCAATAATTCCAACAAAAACCGCATATGACTATAAAAATGCAAATTGGCGGATGTTCAGAGCTCATCTCAATGAGGTTACAATAATTAACAACGAGCTAACAATTAACAACATCAATTCAGAGTTCCAACAACTAATTAAAAATATTCAAGAAGCTAGGGACCTAAACATTCAGAAGGTCACCATCAAGCCGATAGACGAACGACTGCCAGGCGAAGCCATGCGACTGATTGCTATCAAGAAAGCACTCAGAAAGAGGTGGCAAAGAACCAGGAATCCGGATGACCGAAACGCTTTCAAAAGAGCTTCTAACGAGGTCGAGGTCGAAATCCGCAGAGTTCGTAACGACGCCTGGCAGTCCAAGTTAGAAAGCTTGCGTCCCGAGGACGGCTCACTCTGGAAGTTAATGAGAAATCTGAGAAGAAAATATGAACCAATCCCAACACTGGTGAGCGGCCCTCGGGAGGCGGTGTCAGATCACGAGAAGGCAGAAGTGCTGGGGGAACACTACCAAAATATAAGTAGAATCGATAAAAACCCCACCACCACACAACAAGAAGAAATGTTGGCGGTGGCCGCCAGGATCGACCGACTTCCCAGTCTGCCATTATCCCGGCAGGTCCTGAATGAACATCAAACATCCCCAAAAGGCATATATAACATAATAAAATACTTAAACGTTAACAAAGCCCCAGGACCTGACGGGATAGACGTTATTCTTATAAAAAACCTTCCCAGGAAGACTGTCGTGCAGCTTCACTACCTCATCAACGGTATAATTAAAACCCAACATTACCCTGAAATTTTGAAATCTGGGCTTGTTGTATCGATTTTGAAACGAGGAAAAAATCCTAACAACCCTGGGAGCTATCGCCCCATATCCCTCTTAAGCGTTATCGCGAAAGTGGTTGACAAAGTCCTCCTAAAAATCCTGGAAAATGCTACTGGAAAACTTAAAATCATCCCGGATGAGCAATTCGGGTTCCGCAAGGGACACAGTACCGCCTCCCAGGTAGCCCGAATTGCTCATCGAGTCAAGGAAAATTTCCATACGAAAAAGAACACAGTCATGGTCCTGATGGATGTCGAAAAAGCCTTCGACACGGTCTGGCACGAGGGACTAATGTCGAAGTTGATGTCGGCCGGCTTTCCGATCTTTATTATTAAGATTATACACTCGTATCTGACCCATCGAACCATACAAACAAAAGTAAACAGCACTGTGTCTGCATGCCTGTCCCTCGAGGCAGGTCTTCCACAGGGGTCCTGTCTCTCACCGATATTGTACTCTCTTCACACATACGACTTTCCGATGTTCGAGAGAACGAGCACGGCACTCTACGCCGACGACACTGCTATTTACGCTGGCTCGTTCTCTTCGGACGTCGCTAGGACACAAATACAAATTCATCTGGATAGAGGAGTCATCCCCTTTTTCCAAAAATCAAAAATTAAAATTAATGAATCGAAAACGGAAGTAGTCAACTTCTCCAGGAAAAAGAACGACTCCACTATAACCAGACCACTTAAAATAAATGACGTTGAAGTGAGAGACAGGCCCTCTGTGAAATACCTGGGGGTCAAAATGGACAGGCGTCTAAACTTTCATGATAACACCAATTTTTTAATACAGAAAACCCAAGCAGCAATAAAGTCCATCTACCCACTCATCAGCAGAAATTCATCACTAAATTTTGAAAACAAGCTACTCTTATACAAACAGGTTATACGCCCCGTCCTAACATACGCCTGTCCGGTGTTCTGCAGTATCCCACCCTCCCACATGAGGAGGTTGCAGGTACTGCAGAACAAAGTCCTTCGTATCGTCACCAACGGTGATCGATACTCTCGGGTGGCGGACATGCATGCACAGTGCCACGATCTACCACTTATACAAAATTACATCCTACACATTGCAAACAAATTCTACAGACATCACATCACTCATAGCCCAAAAACACAGACAATAACAGACATCAGGATTAACAACACACCCAGGCGACATGGGCTCATTTACGAAGCCTGTGAGTTATTCCGGGAACCCCTGGAATAAACCCCACCACCTATCTCCCTCCCATCCCTTCTGCTCAACATTGAATTACTTAAACAGGGGTTTTAATTCGTTTTTCCCCTGACGTTAATTAATTTAGAGAGTTCCGAGAGAGTCAAGTTTCGCATTCGAATTACCTGCCAGCCCTGGCAATTCAAATGAAAAGCATCGTTGAAGAGGTACCACCTCAGGAATCGATGCTTCCCTGCAAACTCATCAGGCTTTTCACTCTTTACACTTATTGGAGGGTCCCAACAACCGGCCCACTCCGCCGAAAGACGATGGTATTCGTCGGAGTTCTTTCATATAGGTTATGTCTCTTTTATGTTGTGTAATCTAGTCATTTTATCTATTTATATGTAATATTTTATTTATACAATAAGTGTAGAATGTAGCCAATAATGTACCCACGTAGAATTAGGAAATAAAGGTTTAAAGCGTTTAAAGCGTTTAAAGCGTATCGGATTCATAGTCCGATGGTCTCGGGTTCAAATCCCGTCGTCGTCAAAGGTTTTTTAATTGTTGGATGAATCAGCGGTGACTTGGAGCACTCCCCAATTGACAAGATGTCGATTGGGGAGTGTTCCATGTCATATGTCAAATTGTTCCATGTTCAGAGAGAGAAAGCGGCAACGTTGTGACGTCACAGCGTTGCAAGCTATCTCTCTCTGACACATTAGCCTATGCGTTTCTCTCTCTAACACATGGTTTGCCCTATTCTGGTAGTGGCGGCCGCCTAGTTTAACTACTGTTGTTCAATACTAACATTTTTATTCCTGAACTTGTCCACCAGTATACCTCGCAATAAAGTTGTATTCAAACGCTTAAAAAATATAAAATATATCATCCACAACTCCATTTAGGTACAATGTGAGAGATAATCTTACTAAGCACAATGCATGGTTATTATATTTGTTCAAATCTCGGTTCATATTCTCACTACTGAATTTATTTTCGATGGATCGCAATCCGGTGAAAAAATGTAAACATAAGTTAGGTATAATATGCAGTATCAAAATACCTAAGATGTCTACAATTTCAATGAGCTCTTTTCCACCGTTCAATCAGTTTTTGGACAAGTTTAAACGTTCATCTACACATAGGTACCTGACTCCAATTTTCACTCACTATGCCGATCCTGGTTATTCAAGTTTTTCACGAATTATCAGTTTTCGAGATCATACGTTAATTGAATGGATATACAATAATACCTACCCAAGAATAAACGTCGATAGGATAAGCATGTAACTCACCTCTAAAAGTGGTAATTATATCCTCAGATATCTCCTAAGACCTTAGTTTTTCTTTCATGGTAAGCCAATATTTTAATGTCAATAAAATAGGTTGAACTGGTTGAACAATGATGGATGCACGACAAGAGCACCGAATCAACACGCTCACACTGTTTGGCAACATTCTCGGCTCGAAGGATTCGCAAAATTATATTCAAGAAAATGTTATGGTCAATCCAAAGAAACTTTTTCAGATATTTACTTATTCAGAGATGAATTGTCTTGAAAATTTCGTTATTGAAAAAAGGTTACATATTATATTTTGATAGAAGATATATTCCGTGATATATTTTTCAAGAACTTCATCATTTTTTTTCTGGATACTTTGAATTTCTAGAATTGAGAACATGTTGTTATACTAAATGAATATTCCAGTGGAATGATTTTCTACAATTGACATATTCAATAAATTTGTTTCAAATAAATTATTTTAGAAGGACAATGCGCTTTCTCAAAACAAGAATTGGACGTTGAACGAATATTTCGTTTTTATTTGAAAACTTGTTTTTATGTGTGTACATCAGTCTTGGACTAAATAAAGGATTTATATATATCAATCCTGTTCGAATCTTTCTTTCAATAATGGAGTCTCAGATTATTCGCCGGCTACGTAAATCTCTATAATCGAATTACGGTTGTGCGGCCTGAAATCTGAATTCCCGTCTCTGAGTGACTACATTTGAATACAAGATGTTTCATCTCCTATCGAATCAGTCGCAAAGTGAATTTTAACTCGCTTAAGGAGAGCGTTTTTCCTTCGCCAGTTAATCTGAAGTTCTCTTGTTGAGACTTGAAGAATTGGTGCAAGAACATTGTATGTCTTGATAATAATTTCCTCGATATCCTGAGGGATTGATGGGGGGATCAGTCTGAGTTGTTGAAAAATTGAGAATTGAAAAGTTAGGAACTTCGTTCATCCTGTCATAGTTCTTGATGTTTTTGAACTTTTCTAAAAATGCTCGATGATTTCACACAACTGGTTATTTAACATTTTATAGGGTGTTTTCTATTATCAGATACATTTGCAGTATGTTCGGACTATTTTGATTCGAGTAGAAAACCCTTTATATTTTTACCACCCCAAAATGAAAATTCGATACCTTTCGAATCATACTATTTTTACATATACCTATGAGGCTAATAATTTCGGAATTATCGAACTATTTTCAGTTGGTGCAATATAAATAATTAGATTATACATGATAACTCTATTCATTTTCATCGAATTGGCAAAGCTCAAAGCATTTTCTTCATTAAAACCATTCAGATAAAATGAAAATAATATTATCTACAAGACATATGACTTTAACATTAGAAAATGTCACAAAAACTGGCCTGCCAGATTGCCCGATTTAACGTTAGTAGGCTTTTTATCATTGACTTCTCCATTGGGTTATGTCGAATATATTGTTTTTCTATTTTGGTTGTATAATGAAGTCATTGTGCAACGCAATACGCATTTTTTATTATTCGGAAATTGGTACAATCGAACTGTCAAATGAAAGTCAGAAGAGTTAGGCCCAATGTTTTAATTGGTAAATTTCAATTCAGAGTGTAATTTGATTTAAATTGACCAATAAAAACAATAACAACATTGAATTTTTCACCGCTGGTATTGCAAAAATCAAAATCGCTCAACTGTAAACTGGGCTTCACGATTGTGCGTCAGATTTTAATAATTTCAATGTCATAATTGTTACCAATCGAAGATGTTTCTCTAAGTTATCGATATCAAATCCATTGTTTTCTTCAAATCAATTCAAAATAGAAAAAATTGCATATGACACACGTTTCATAAGACATGTTTACGCACTTGTTCACTTGGAGCACTCCTCGCTTCGCTCGTCGTACTCCAAACAACGCGTGCGATATAATAGCGTCTTATGAAACTTGTATCATAATATACTATTTTCTATTTTGGTTCTATATAAATTCATTATGAACCGCAAATGTTTATCGAAATAGTCCCTGTTTCGATACGCATTTTTTATTATTCGGAGGTTGATACAATCGAACATTACACCTATTGACAATAATATATGCCCGAGATCACCTTTCGCCAACGTACTCTCAGAAAGATTTTGTTGGGTCTCAACACTAACAAAACCCGTGGATCTGACGGAATCCCACCGATTGTTCTCATGAAATGTGCCCCCGAGCTAACACCTGTTCTTTGCAAGTTGTTCGACAACTCTTACAATTTGGGGGTATTTCCGTCCAACTGGAAAATTGCAGTACAACCAGTCTTCACAAAAGAAAAAAAGACCTCACCTAGCAACTGCAGACCTATAGCACTGATATCAATTATTTCGAAGGAAAAAGCCATCAACATCGAGCTCATGAAATATCTGGAACATTCAGGAATTATCAACAAAAGGCAATATGGCTTGGTGACCTGCTCGCTTACGTCTCACATTTGAAGCAGCTAGCCGTGGCATTAGATATTTCCAAGGCATTTGATCAAGTTTGGCACCAGGGACTCCTCGCCAAGCTTCCATCTTATGGTTTGCCCCCTCAGATGTGTTCTCTGCTTGCTAGTTTTCTCTCAAACAGGCAATGAAATACTTCAAATTAATTCAAAATAGAAAAAAATTTACATGACACACGTTTTATAAGACATGTGCGACAAAATAGCGTCTTATTAAACATCATAATATACTATTATTATATTCCATCACACATCATAACCGAAAATGGATTTGAGGCAATAAATTCTGATTTATCGATACATGTCAGGAGCTTATTAATATAGAAGATAAGACTTTGTATTCAAGGATAGGGCGGTCATTCTGATAATGTATTTATTCTCATATCACTTAGTTGATTTTGTATCGAGTTGAGTTTGGTTTATAACAACGTTTTGTCAATATAATTTCAGAGTGTTGTGAATATATTCTCTCTACAGGCAGAGTTCTCCACTTAATTCACATAATCTATTATCCTTAGTTAAGGAATATCATGAATTGATAAACAAATAAATCCTCACATATTATTAGAACTGATTTCGTGGTTTCAACCTCTTGTTTTTTTTACAGTGAAAATACAAGACCTTTTGTTCTATCGGAGGAATACTTCTACGTGAACAGAAAATGTTGCCAATATTTTTACGAGAAAAACTAATTCTAATGTGATTTTTCTTAGAAAAATCACTGATAAAAAATTGGCTTGAAAGGCTCATCGTTTATATTATCTTGTGAAATATACCTTCAAACATTTAAAACTTGACATGACAGCAATACTCTTTTTCCTTCCACAAGTTTTTATGCAATGATCACCTTTGGCTCCAAAAAATATTCGCATTGTATGTCGAAAACGAAACTTATTATAGGTGTACCCATATTTTTCTGCAAGTTTCAACCCATTGACAACAAAGCTCCCGGACTTTCTTTTATATCTCCAGAAATAACTGCTGGAAATTTCCGATGAATTTCGGCCTAACGGAGAATCCGATCAACAGAGTGAGATATCCTTCTCATCAAAACGGCTATCACAAAATCCTTCAGTAACCCTGATGGCGAATGTCCCGCCTTTATATACGCAAGATCGAGGAGGATCTGGGGAAAGAGGGAATTACAAAAAACTATTCGACAGTGAAGCTTTCAGCCTGTCGATGTATTGCAGCGCTTCGGTGATTCGTTCTGTTTCATCCCGGAATGGTATTTCAGATATATATCAGGATTGGGGCCATTCAGCTTATATACACTGTGTCCAAGATAAGGATGTCTATCATGGGGATGTCGTAAACCATAAGAGATACGAAGATGATTGAATTACAGAAGAGTTGCGCATCTCCAAGCCCCAATATGCCGTTCAGAAAGTTTCAAATTTCCGAGTAGTTCCGGAGAAATTTGCCTATTACGTCTTTATATTTTTCCGACGTTATTCAAAGAAATATGGGAAAACAAAAGACACTTTCTTATTGCCACTTTTCAAGCTCTACAAAACAACGTCAAGAGATTTTCCGTACGACGTTTGCCACGTGCTTTTTACTATGACTACCTGGAAAGCGAATGCAAAATAAGCACGAGCAAAGTTGCTCCGAAGCTCTGTCGGGTATAGGGGGGTTCGAATCAAAACACACATTAGAACATGAAGCCGCAGGGTGAAACTTTTCAGTTCCAAAACAAAGAAAAAGTTAAGAGCACCAACACTTCTTTATCTCAAACGACATCTAATCTCCTTTTTCCAACCGTTTCTCGCTCGTCAAGAATCCCATTTGCCAATCACATTTCGAAGCCAAGTGAGTATCAACCAAATCATTCCATTTCAACATTGGCTGTAGGTCAGATAAAGACAAGTACCTATCTCATATGCGAAATGGTAGCAAGGGACTATACAACATAAAAGAAAGAAGTAGAAGAGCGACACTGCGATGACAATG
Source organism: Chrysomela aeneicollis (assembly GCA_029955515.1). NCBI lineage: Eukaryota > Metazoa > Arthropoda > Insecta > Coleoptera > Chrysomelidae > Chrysomela > Chrysomela aeneicollis. The sequence continues at coordinate 1,961,767 of JARUHQ010000018.1, read as the reverse complement.
CTATCAGCAGGAATCAGCTGTCGCTATTATACCAGTAACCTATAATGATAAACAAAACAAGCCAAATATGAATAAACTCAAGAAAACAGGTAAGCTATCATTTTTATCCCCATACCTAACAACAATTGAAACCTAAATTTATTCTTCGTGAATATCTAACCACTTTTATATTGTATGTTTTTGTTAATAGGTACGATCTCATCCGCAGACGGACCACAGGACCACCAGCACCTCGGACCAGAGCGAACTCAGTGAAGTGCCGTTCAATTTAGTTTTGTTTACCAGTGTATCGTTCGGAATAAATTATCAATAATTGATCGCCTATTATTTTGCATGTGAGTACCTACTGCTAAACACTATGAAAGTTGATATTACACACTATTAACTAGCAAACAAAACACATTTACTCTAAGAATATTCGAAAATACACACATATATAAAATGAAACGTTACACGTTTCGTTTCGGAGAAACCATCATCAACTTTATTTTTTTATATGGCCCGTGAAATAAATATACCATGTATTAAATAAAAAAATTTATAACGAATACAACGATGCCAATATGATTCTGCAATATTGAAATCAGATTTTTTTTTGTTCGAACGTTTTGGTGCAGTATGCGGTGAAATGATGGCGCTGAGAAAATGTGAAAATTAAGGTTGAAACTTTTAGTTTCAGGAGGATGGTGCGCCCGCGCACAATGCCCTAATCGTGCGCGAGTATCTATCGAATAGATGTCCGGGAAAATGGATAGGTACACATTCACCAGTTTCGTGGCCCCTTCGTTCGCCGGATATAACTCCACTCGATTTTTTTTCTCTGGGGATATTGCAAGAATTAAGTGGCAATGAGAAAGTATCTTCTGCTTTTCTATATTCCTCTCAATAACGTCAGAAAAAAAACGAGATCGGCAAATTTCTGTTTTTTAGGCATATCTCCGGAACTACACAGAATTTTGAAACTTATTCCTTAACGGCATATTGTTAGGCTTGAAAATGCGCAACTTTTCATTAATTCAACCATCTTCATATCCCTTATGGTTTCCTTGGACACAGTGTATAACACCAAAACACCAAAGAATATCTACAGGACATACAAATTTGGAATATTCAGTACATCATGAGAATATTATGTGCCTGATTTAAGTATTCATCAATGAGACTGTTCTTTAATGATTACGATATACCAGGATCCAACGATAACACAGCCATTATATTGAAAACTTCAAATCACTACTGTCAAACCTACTCCATAAACACAGAATCAATAATTTACCGTTTAAAGTAATTTTGTTGAGTATTTCATGACTGGTGTGTCATGATCAGCAATGGCTTATTCATTGGAGTAGAACAATCATCATTTTTGGTAGTGGTAGTGACTTGCGAAGATGACTATCTGGTACAGTAGGGTAGACCGGGGACAATAGTAACATTTAGAAGAAGAACTATAATAGATATACAATCGAATTCGGTACTAAAAGATGCAGTATATATTTCTCTACAAAAGTACCCTACGTATGAATTCCTGGGATGACAAATATGGAAGTTATTGTTTTCTGAAGAAGGCGGTACAAAGTGTTATAACCGTCCCGATAGTATAGGGACAGTTGTACACAGAGGGGGAGACAAAAGGAACAACATTTTTTTATTGAAAAAATATATATTTATGAAACGAAAACGATAAATTCATCTATAAAATCGATAACAAATTATAGATATGTTTATATGAACAATTAGAAGATACAGAATAAAAAATGTATTCAGTGATCTCATCGAGATTGCGGTATGACCATTCTGATTGACAGTTATGACAGACATAAATAATCCTGCTTTCGACACTCTTCATGCGACAAGTGTCTTTTTTATTCTCAGTCTCCTTCTTATCACCAAAATTTTTCTTCACTATATATTTTTTTGTTTTTTCATACTCTTTCCTCCCTTCATCTTCATCTGGAATTTTTGCATAAATAGTTTAGATATAAATTGCTGACCTTCTTTTTTTCTATGCATGACACTTTTTTTAGTGGAGCTTCAGGAAAATGTCGTACAATTTGTGAAGGAAATGTAGTGAGTAAGATGGTGTAATATGGACACCAGCCCTTCATTGTCAAGCCCGAAACCTGCCGAACTATCAAAATTATTTCTTCCTTCCAACGGCAAAATTGTGGAACTCACTTCCCTGGGGATAATAACCTCCAATTAATCAAGAAAAAATCCAACACCTGTTTCTTCTTTCATCAATGCCCATCTGCTGGCTTGCATGATGTTCCTCTATAAACATAGGTTGTCCTTTAGTGCAGTCGAAAGATAAAAGAAATAAGATGGTGTTTACCTTATTGGTAACACTGGAAGGTATGACGCAGAATTAATGCTTGTGAATTCTTACATTACAACTGTCCCCACTGTTTCTTGTTACTTTTGTCCCCCAAGCATTTTTTGATATTTCATGCAATTTTTTCCGTGATTTGATGAATACAGACCGATGAAAATATTCGTAATCAAAGTTCAGATGTGCAATAAAACAATGACTGTTTTATTATTTCACTTGAGTATTAAAGAAGCAGAAATATTGCTGATTATTCGAAGATCAAAAACTTACTTTATGCATGCGAAATTGAACTATCGCTAATATACACGATCGTTTCGAGTCAAGATTGATAAATGACTAACGGATAGTTAGACGTACGTTAGACGTCACTAGTGTTACTTTGGCACATACCAATACGTTATGGTTTTTGAAATATTCACAATGTTACAACCGTCCCGCGTTACTATTGTCCGCGGTCTACCCTATCTTCAGATTGTTCAGGTTCAAGAATCTTTTTTTAGAGCATTTTTTCAGTTTGAATATGCAGTCAGTAAAGGTGAATCAACATGATCCTCAGTATCGAAAGGAACTATTGAATATCTAAAAGAACATATTTGAATAACTCATACAATATGGTGTGCTCTGGTACATGCCACTATACCTCGTAAGATCACTATCGTACAGCAACATTTACCAGTAAATATTTCACGTAGCCTGGAGTGCTGCAAATAATTTCAGAACAATCTAATATAGGGTGTGACTAGCAATTTCTCGTAGGCAAAGAAAACCAAGGTTCTATAATTGGTTGAATTGTGAAGGAACCATTCATCAATCAACTGGGTGTTGGAGAAACTCAAGTCAGCTTTTTCCAGTGAATCCGTACACATTTAGCATAATCTAAAGAATTTCATAACCAAGTCGAGGTATTAATAATGTGTTGTGTGTTGACTTCTTCAGCTTTCCGCATTTCTGGATTTTCAAAAGATGAAGTATCCTGAAGAAATAATGATGTCTCAAAAGAGCTACAAGCAGCATTCAACTCTGTTGTCAAAAACTAATGTTGACATGGAAATATTTCAGACAATGAAAGCTTAAAATACAGTGAAGATTTTGTTGCAAAAAAGAATTTCGTTCTATTCTTGAATTTTTCCTTTTCATATAGTCCTGATCTGATACATGTTTGATGCTGAAGACTTGCTATCATCGCAGCCCTTCCTGAATAACAATGAAAGACATATTATACCTTCTGTATGATGAAAAAAATAACCCAATTACTCACCTGTTGTTTCAATTATGTGATTATGATGAGCAGAAAACGGTGAAAGAAATAATATTTCGATATAGAAACCCTATAAATAGAAGAAATATCTATTGATGAAAGTTTATTCGTTGCTGACTAGTTAGAAATAAACTGTGTAATATATAAAATGAATTTCAACAATTGTGAATACCTTAATGACATCAAAATTGAACTTACAGCTAAGTCGACATTGGGTAACATGATCTTAAAATCATGTCCGGAAAAAATAGTCAAGCCACAATTCGTTAAGAAAATTAGATATTATAATCAACTGTGTAATTTTTTCACAAATTCTGAACTTAACTTGGCATTTCCAGTGAAATACCTGCGAGAAGTGACCCCTTACTTCAGGAAAGCCAGCATAATTTCAGAAGTGGGATGGGAGCTGCAGAGGGGGTTTCTCTCAGGGGCGCCACCTGCTGCCAGGTCACCCCAACGTGCCGATACCCGTTACCTGCCCCTACAGCTCTGCCATCTGGCGAGAAACTTTAGATATCCCGATCCAGGTATGTTTCGAGTCTGTTGCTCGTCTTCGTTCCACTGTCGATTTTTCGTTTTAGTCTGTTTGTGCAACTTTTTTTTTAAAAATCCGCAATATACTCTTTTTAAATATAATTCCAATAAAACGAATTCAGTGTCAGCAATGAATCAGTGACTATTTCGATATATTCCCATTTTGGGAACAATATGCATAGGAAGCACTCAAAATATTCCTCAGTTATTAATTCCTGTAGATTGATGATGCATGGAATCCCTTCCAAAGTGTGGATCATTCAATGGACAAAAGTACAAAAAAAAAATCATGAATGTAACTCCTTCTGACACTGAGAATGGATGGAGAGTGCAGATTCTACAGGGAATTATTTTTCAGGTGAAGTATAGGATTTACCATAAGTTATTCTAATCCAACCCCATACGGATACTATCAGACTCCATTGGCTGGATGTTTGATCTAAAAGCTTTTGATTTATTTTTCTCAGACCAAAACTATTTATGTCTTAATACTCCGACACGTGTCCCGCTAACCATGTGGCATATTACCAAGTTAATTCAAACAACCCAGATTTGTATTTCATGCAAGTTATATCTTTCCAAAATCGTAGCAAAGTGGTTTCGAATGTTAAGTCATCATCAGTGCATACCTGCAAGTAAGTATGATTTTGTATAACTAGAAGACATTCTTATCAATGCAGATAAAGATATGAAGGTAAATCAACACTCACTTGTCAGGTATTACAAGATTTTCATGAAATCATAAAAGTGAATATGTTAAAAAATTAATTTCACATCAATAAAATATATTTGGTTTTCCCAACATTTAGATAAACCCGTTATAAAATTCAAAGAATTTTTAAATTTGAAACTTGTCAACGAATATTACCACTGTTGAATATTCACACGTCCATAGAGAAGTGATAATGAGAGTGAAGCAGCATAGAAATAAAGATTTTGTGATGTGGCTTGACAGGGAACCATAAATGGAAAATAATTTTGTTGTTATGGGGTATGTTAGTGTCCATTTCCAGCGTAATGATATCCAAAATATGTTCGACACATTGCATTAGGTCCTCGAATACTAAACCTAGTCTGCTGCTACACGGATTAAAAAAAAACCTAGTTATGGATCTGTGGCATCTCAATGTATATACCTACTTACTCACATGGTGAGAAATCATTAAACAATGACACTTTCACAGATGGAACATTCAGTACGTCTTAGATTGGTATGAGTATGTCATGTAGAATCTATGTTGAACCAGAAGGTTCCGAAGAAAGTATAAAGTTAGTTACTCGTGACATCTTATTATGTTAGGTATTATCAGGAATGAATTAATTTTTGCACATTCATATTCATTACAATGTTGTTGCTCTTTCTATTCCTATATTTGAATTAGGGGAGCTTGCATAATAGCCAACTAAGTATTCGACATGACTCTAAATATTTAACGTGACGTTATAAATGGAATTGGGTTGCATATAGACCCATCAACTATTTAATGACATGGTAACTTAATCACCATGGTAATGGCTATTGTGAGTAAAAATGCGGTCACCTGAAAACCAATTAACTCGAAATGTCACATCAGACCACCCTCGATTAAGCTGACAATCATCAGGGTCAAAATATTTGAAATATTTGCTGAATGTTTGAATGCCCTAAGAAAACTCGGCCAAGTGAATCGTTTACTCGGAAAAAAATCGATTGTGACGGGTACATTTCCGGATTACCGACAATTGGACGCGGAGAATTGGTCGCGGCGACAATTGGACGTAGCGACAGTTGGACGCGGCGACAATTGGACGTAGCGACAGTTGGACGCGGCGACAATTGGACACTGAGACAACTGGTCGCAAAGTATTATTAATAAAAACAGAAGTTTGTCAAAAGAAAAAAATTACATATTCATTAATAAAAACAGAAGTTTGTCAAAATAAAAAAAATTACACGATGTAGACTATTTACACTTGCAATTGAAAATTGTGTGCAATGCCTCGCAGGTACTCTAAAACTGGTATGTTGTTGTAATCAGCGACCACTGTTTTTATTTTTTGAGCAGTGTCTCGATACTTCTTCTTTTGGGGTTGCATTTGTCCAGCTATTAGTTGCTCTATTTTCAACCGATTTAGGCTGTTTTTTTGTCGTACACGCTGTATAGTTCTCTTTAAAGAAAAGACTGAAGGCAACTGAGCTGATATACTGATGATGGTGAACCTGGGGACATGGTAGCTACGATCGTCTGAGTAGATTGCTCGATCTGTTGTGAGGTTTTCTTCATTTTTTGCTTTTTTGACTTGAACTTTGGCGGGATCAGCGACATGTAGATGAGTTGTATTATGGACAACTTCTTGTTGCACCGAATGCACTCTTCCTGGGCTCGATTTATAAACTCCACTGCCGTAGCTACAGTTGACGCTGCAGTTACGGTTCGTGGATGGAATTTGCTAAAAATAAACATCTGTTCATAAACTACGGCAGCGGAGTTTATGAATCGAGCTTTATTGTAATCAGCACATTTCCAGATTGTCTCCGACAATACGTTCCTTATTGAAAAATGGAAAAGCCATAAATTGGACAACAATTTTAGAAAGAGAAATTAGTCTATCCAATTAGAATATCAAACATAGTTTGAAATGAATGTCTGGTAGACTACGAGCAGAAAACAACTACTTTCCTGGTAAATACCACGCAGAACATTGAATTATATCTGTTCGTAGTCCATGCAACGATTCACACTGTGAATGCAGATCGCAAATGTTTCTTTCTTCCTAAGACGTGACAAATTCACATCGAGACAGGCACACCTAACAACCTACATACCGGTTTCGGGCTTATTGGCCCTCATCAGTGCAGGGTAGTTATCCGAGTAGAGACCGTAAGATCTCCACTCGAAGCGTTGCCTGTCCCAATGCACCTTCGTCGCGTTTATTTGACCGCACTGAGCCGCGTTCCAACAGACAATTGGAAGTGGCGACACCATGCGGCAGAAGAAAGAAACACTCCAGAACTAAATTTCCCAAATCACAGAACTTGGAAGTGGCTTATAGCTCGACTAAGCTAATAAATGAAAAATGGAAAAGCCATAAATTGGACAACAATTTTAGAAAGAGAAATTAGTCTATCCAATTAGAATATCAAACATAGTTTGAAATGAATGTCTGGTAGACTACGAGCAGAAAACAACTACTTTCCTGGTAAATACCACGCAGAACATTGAATTATATCTGTTCGTAGTCCATGCAACGATTCACACTGTGAATGCAGATCGCAAATGTTTCTTTCTTCCTAAGACGTGACAAATTCACATCGAGACAGGCACGCCTAACAACCTACATACCGGTTTCGGGCTTATTGGCCCTCATCAGTGCAGGGTAGTTATCCGAGTAGAGACCGTAAGATCTCCACTCGAAGCGTTGCCTGTCCCAATGCACCTTCGTCGCGTTTATTTGACCGCACTGAGCCGCGTTCCAACAGACAATTGGAAGTGGCGACACCATGCGGCAGAAGAAAGAAACACTCCAGAACTAAATTTCCCAAATCACAGAACTTGGAAGTGGCTTATAGCTCGACTAAGCTAATAAATGAAAAATGGAAAAGCCATAAATTGGACAACAATTTTAGAAAGAGAAATTAGTCTATCCAATTAGAATATCAAACATAGTTTGAAATGAATGTCTGGTAGACTACGAGCAGAAAACAACTACTTTCCTGGTAAATACCACGCAGAACATTGAATTATATCTGTTCGTAGTCCATGCAACGATTCACACTGTGAATGCAGATCGCAAATGTTTCTTTCTTCCTAAGACGTGACAAATTCACATCGAGACAGGCACGCCTAACAACCTACAGACCGGTTTCGGGCTTATTGGCCCTCATCAGTGCAGGGTAGTTATCCGAGTAGAGACCGTAAGATCTCCACTCGAAGCGTTGCCTGTCCCAATGCACCTTCGTCGCGTTTATTTGACCGCACTGAGCCGCGTTCCAACAGACAATTGGAAGTGGCGACACCATGCGGCAGAAGAAAGAAACACTCCAGAACTAAATTTCCCAAATCACAGAACTTGGAAGTGGCTTATAGCTCGACTAAGCTAATAAATGAAAAATGGAAAAGCCATAAATTGGACAACAATTTTAGAAAGAGAAATTAGTCTATCCAATTAGAATATCAAACATAGTTTGAAATGAATGTCTGGTAGACTACGAGCAGAAAACAACTACTTTCCTGGTAGATACCACGCAGAACATTGAATTATATCTGTTCGTAGTCCATGCAACGATTCACACTGTGAATGCAGATCGCAAATGTTTCTTTCTTCCTAAGACGTGACAAATTCACATCGAGACAGGCACGCCTAACAACCTACAGACCGGTTTCGGGCTTATTGGCCCTCATCAGTGCAGGGTAGTTATCCGAGTAGAGACCGTAAGATCTCCACTCGAAGGTATAAAGGAATTACCTTTATTACCTGGTGGTCCTTATTCCCTATATTAAATAATGGTTTTTATTTATTGCTGAAATAAGTTATCCCTTTGTTATACCTACCGGTATTTGTAATTATACCTAATTATAGATATAAGGTGTTGCATATTTTATACAATAAATGTCATTGGAATTATAAAATTATTTTTATTTTCGCATGCGCCCAATTGTCGCCGCGTCCAACTGACGCCGCGCCCAACTGTCGCCGCGTCCAATCGTCACATGCGTCCAAATGTCGCGCGTCCAATTGACTGTGACCAATAATCGTGCGTCCAATTGACTGCGACCAATAGTCTTGCGTCCAATTGACTGCGACCAATAGTCTTGCGTCCAATTTTCCACGTCCAATTGACGTGACACCATTATATAATAAAACAAAAAATTTCTTGAGGTTACTAACTTGTTTCCTTGTCCCATATAGTATTCAAGTTTTTACCAGCCTTCATTAAATATTCACCCATGGTCAGTAACTTTTTTTGGAATTAGTTCTTATAAATGTTCGGCTTGAATTGAATGATGTTCGGTAGGTAAATGAGTTATCTACACAATAATCAAAGTACAATAAGTATATATCATATTATATTACAAAAAATATCAAACGTCATTATCAGTATACTTGCTGATGAAGAATTTATTCGAAGGCCATGGGTGTATTTCAGACGTGATCGTGCGTGAAAAAGCATTTTGGTGTTTATATTTTGTAGTATATGGTGAAAATGTTTGACGTTGATGAAAGCAAATTGAAATATTCATGAAACAGCCGATACCTCACCAATATCATTGGACATTTTTCTAATAGAAAATCCTGGTATCAGAACTACCACTGCACAGGCCGTAATTTTATGAAGTATATACCATCATATTGTATGTCGAAAACGGTAAATGGTATAAAGTTGGTGGAATTAGAACAAAAGTTGTCTTGTGAATAATGCAATGATGTTTCCAAATCGGAAATATCACGAACAGTTATCAAAATGTACGAGGTACACAAAAATGGATTTATATATTGTTCGGATTATTCGGACCTTGATAATGGATTTTATGGACAAAAATGTAGAAAAAATACCAGGTAAGATACATATCTGAATTCGTGATGATTATAAGACTAAGTATACTGAAATTATTTCAAAAAACACTTTTCCATATTCCTGAAAATGAAGATAAGATAGGCTAATTTCAACAATTTCGTATATGATTCACCTTTTTCGAAATGGTATTTAATAGTAAAAAATACGAACCGATACCTACATAGGGCCGTGACTTATCTTTAACGGTTGTGAGCATCACAGCGATATTTTTTCATCTTTTGTTTGAAGGTGGCTGACAATGTCTCGAGTTGTGAAGAAAAGTTTCGGACTTCCATTGTCTAAAGGTATGAAGATTTGAATCCTGAGAAAAGAAAAGATGAGTTATGCTGAAAAAACGAAATAAGTGATGAAAAAAAAAAATTAACTATTTTATCGAATCAAGAAGATTCGAGTATCAATAAATCAGGTTAGTATTAGTGTTAGTATATATGAAGTCGAAAAGGAAAATACACCACGATCGCACGAGATCCCACTCCAGCAATCGAACGGAAGGTTTACCTCACTTTGAAGAAATATCAACTTTATTTTTCAGATAAGGAGAGATCATCGTTGACACCACATCACAGCAAACCACCTCACCTATATGGACTGCCAAAGATTCATAAAACAGACGTCCCACTCAGACCGATCATCAGCTCCAGAAATTCAGCCACCCACAAGCTAGCGAGATTCCTACTACCGATCATCCAACCACTACAGGGAAACACTCCATCCTTCGTGAAGAACTCCAGGCACTTTGTTGAGATCCTAGAGAAAATTGAAGCTACACAAGGAGACCAACTCGTCAGCTTCGATGTAGAAAGCCTTTACACCAACGTTCCTGTCGGAGAAGCACTTCAAATAATCAAAACAAAACTTCAGAGCGACGAACACCTCGGAGATAGAACACCAATACCAGTAGAAGGAATTATGGATCTCCTAGAATGCTGTCTTCGGAACTGCTACTTCCAGATTAAGGACTCTTTCTTCACTCAAGATGAAGGACTACCAATGGGATCACCGCTCTCGCCGGTAATAGCGAATATATATATGGAATGGTTCGAAACATTCGCCATCGACCAAGCACATAAAAAGCCGCGAATCTGGTTGAGATACGTCGACGACACATTCATAGTGTGGAACCACGGAGACGACGAACTGGACACCTTCCTACAACACCTCAACAACGTGAGACCTTCCATCAAATTCACCATCGAGAGAGAATCCCAAAACGAATTGCCTTTCCTGGACGTGAAAGTGAAGAGAACAGACAACAAATGGCAAACTTCTGTTTACAGGAAACCAACTCACACAGGACAATATCTCAACAATGGATCCAACCATCACGGAGCTACGAAAAGGGGCATAGTGAAAACTCTGATTGATCGTGCCTTCAGCCTCTGCAACAACGAGGAAAGCCTAACTTCCGAACTGGACCACATCAAGAGAGACCTCTACCAGAACGGCTATTCAAGGAAATTGGTGGAACAGACGTTGAAGAGCAGGAAACAGAGGATAATCCAAAAAGAAGAAGAACCGCAACAACCAACATTGTGCCTTCCCTACATCAAAGGATTGTCAGAGAGAATCAAGAAGATTGGATCCAAATACAAGATCAAGACCTGCTTCAAATCTGGAAACACCATCCGCAGCCAACTCACCAAAACCAGACCAACGAACAAAAACAGTGACTCCAAGAATTGTGTTTATCGAGTACCATGCGAATGTGGCAAATCATACATCGGAGAAACCAAGAGACCACTGGAAACCAGAATCGGCGAACACAAGAAAAACACCCAACGAGGAGAAACCACCAAGTCAGGAATCGCAGAACATGTGTGGACCCACCAACATAACATCAAATGGTCTGAGGCAGAAATCATCCATAGAGAAGAACACTGGTTCAGGAGGAAATTCAAGGAAGCAGCATACATAATGAATAATAACGCTTTCAGTCAACCAAGCGTCGAGATCCGCAACACATGGAAACCGCTGATTAGCCGAATCAACCGGTTACGGCTCACTGAACCGGAAAATCCCGCCATAGCTGACCTATAAATACCCCCGTATCCCAGGACTTTGTTAGTTCTCACCTGAAGACGATTGTAGATACACACAATCGAAACGTCGTGACAAACTCGATTTGAATCTTTCTCATAATTTCAATTCTTTATTCATTCATTTTATTTTAATTTTTAATTCAACTTGTCTTTTTTCAGGCTATTCAACTTTTTCTTTTTTCAGGCTATTGATTTCTAATTCAACCTTTCTTTTTCAGGCTATTGATTTCTAATTCAATTTTTTCTTATTTTCAGGCTCATCGACTAGTTAAACTCCCATTTAAATCTACATTTTTCGACTTCATATATACTAACACTAATACTAACCTGATTTATTGATACTCGAATCTTCTTGATTCGATAAAATAGTTAATTTTTTTTTTTTCATCACTTATTTCGTTTTTTCAGCATAACTCATCTTTTCTTTTCTCAGGATTCAAATCTTCATACCTTTAGACAATGGAAGTCCGAAACTTTTCTTCACGATATTTTTTCAATTAGTAAAACGACGAAATTTTGTGTACCTGAAATATTTTGAGAGACAACTATATACACAATTCCTTTGAAATTTGATTATGTATCATATTTTTTGTACTCAAATACTCGTAACAATTTGGCATATCTGTTTCAGATAGGTATGAAATGTATTGATGATTTGTCATTGGAAATTTGACCACAAAGCCTGCCTGACTTTCAAAAAGGCTCGAAACTGTTTTCTTGTTATTTTTGAGGGCAATTAAGGCCTTTCAACTTCGAAGATTAGAAATTTCCACGTATCCGGATCAGGACACCCTGTATAATAGTTTATGTTGAATCATTTTGGCTCTAATTCAGGAATGGATTTACCGGTTCTGCACAATATGTATACCCCATGGATTTACTGGTTCTTTATGACCAATTCCTTTCAATTTCAAGGACATCCTAATTGTTTGACTATTTATAGGAAACTTATTCATATACTGAATATCTTCAAATACAATGATTCATCCTTTTCTGAATGTCTGAAGAACTGTATATAGAGGTCGAGTGAAAGATTCATCTGAGTTTGGTGTGTCCTGATACAGAAGTACAAATGAGAGCTATTGAAGGTAAGACACAATCAACTGCCCACAAGTGAGTCATCTAATAAAGCGTAGTAAACTTTTCTATAGATTCAGATATATGAATGATTTGGGAGTAAATCATTATTCACTCGTTTCAATCAAACTGAATACTTTGGCCAATGATTTATTCAGATACTGATTAGTTACTATTGTATAACTTCAAGTAGAAAGTAAACTTAGGTCAAGATAATTATTATTCTGAATCTGATGAAGTGTTCGATATCAGAAGGTTACATTAATGTTTCTGAGATTACATTAATAACACCAAGTGATCCAATTCAGAAATCTACTTTTACTTGTGGCTTATAAATCGAGTACTTGTCCCATATAGTATGCAAATTTCACTTGATGTTATTAAAGTTTTCTTCCCTTGCAGAAACTTTTCGGAAAAGAAATAATCCATGAATGAACTATTTACGAAGAGATATTACGCCACTGACGCAAGGACGTATTTCAAAATATTTCAGGAGACAATATAAATATCCAGTCATCTACAGAAAGTTCATCGGTTTACAAGGGTAGTAGCGATGACCAATGCCGAGGTAATCAATTCGGTTGCACCTGATTCCTATAGAATTCGTGTATTTCCAATAGTCATTGGTGTAAAGTATATACAGAGCGTTACAACGAAAACTTGACCCCCCTGTGAATGATCAAAAATTATATGGAACATGTCAATGTGTTTCTAGTAGGTCCAATTTCGATATGAAATTCATATCCGAACTTCACCCTCTCGCAGTCAGCAGCTACCCTTATATTTTTTTCAACGGCATGGGGAAACGAGTGATACATTATTTGAAAGGTTTCTTGCCCCTCTATTCCCTCTTTGAGTTTTCTGAATTAGTTTTCAAGGCACAAACTGAAATGGGTAATAGATCCCATCATTTTAATCGAAAAAGTTCACATACACATGAGTCTTATCCCGGTCAGTAGCGGGGCTACGGGGAATCAAAGATTAATTATTTTTTCTACTGATTAAACTATCTCGCTCACACTTGACTCAATTTGAAATCTGATATGGTTGATACCCTTTTTTTGGGGTAGAAGCTTGTTTATCCCCCCAAAACTTTTATATTATTTATATATTTTATAGTACGCCTCTGAAATCTTCCAGTAACCAAATTTGTGACATTGTTGGTGTTCATTTTTTTTAGAGAAATGAACCGCAACTTGGTTGCTGAAATACGTATTTGGATAACCTCAAATATTTTGTAGTTTTTTGGGTTATATTTTCATTCGTTGTATGTTTTTAAATCACAGCCTCCAAATCTTTACTTTATTGTTGTGATTTGAAATGTCAATAATAGAAAATATTCACACTCACCTGTGGTATTCTTTGTTTCGTTCTAGAATACCAAGTCCTACGCCTTTACATATTTCTAGGTGATGTTCAGCATCCCAAAGTTTCCGCATTTCTCGAAATAGGTTCAAAATTCATCTCGAATGTGAAGTATTGCTTCATAGAATTTCCCATTGTTGTGTTCTATGACCGACCTGAGAGGTGAAAGCATAAAGGAGGTTCTTGATGCTTTTTGATAGCGGTTGGTGAGAACTTTGTGACTTAGTAAACTCCTTTTTGATTTTTCCATAGTCGTTCAATCCGACACAAACAGATTCGTGGTCTAATTGTCTGATGGTTTACTAAAAGGTAAACGAAAAAGCTGTCATTTCCTGTGAGTTACAGGGGCTTGTAAGTATTCTTGTTGCTGTTATTTCTGACCCAGTAGAAGAGCCTTCGTATCACAAATTGTGTGATGAGGCATGTTGGTGGAAGCCATTTTGTTTATTGATACAATCTTCCAGGGAGGTAAGTTTTCACGTTTTGTGTGTATCACAGAAGTTATGAGTGCATTTTTTTCAGAGTTGAAAGTTCAGACTTATTTTTGTGATAGGGCAACATGAGTTGCGTTGAGAGTAGTTATTTGATTACTTCATTCTATGGAAAACTGAATTTTTTATAATCGCTCGAGAGGATCAGGACATTCTTGATTTTCTGCACAAAGTGAATGGGTTGATTTTTTTAAGTTCCTGTCCTGAGTATTCCTTATTTTTGGCCAATAGGATGGTAAAACATTTCTGTCCTATTGTTTTTTCAGTTCGTGGTACAACAGCATCACCTTTTTGTCTTGTATTATATTTGTGGTTAATTTGTACTAGACTTGTATTTTATTTGTACTGATTTAGTGAAATTATTTCAACATACTTTTTTCACGTTATGTGTGTATCACAGAAGTTATGAGTGCATTTTTCCAGAGTTGAAAGTTTAGACTTATTTTTGTGATAAGGCAACATGAGTTGCTCTTGTTATTTGATTACTTCATTTAATGGAAAACTAGATGTTTTATAATCGCTCAAGAGGATCAGGACCTTGCTGATTTTCTGCACAAAGTGAATGGGTTGATTTTTTCAAGTTCCTATATCCTAAGTATTTCTTTTTTTGGCCAATAGGATGGTAACACATTTCTGTCCTATTGTTTTTTCAGTTCGTGTTACAACAGCATCACCTTTTTGTCTTGTATTATATTTGTGGTTAATTTGTACTAGACTTGTATTTTATTTGTACTGATTCAGTGAAATTATTTCAACATACTCACGAATGAATAATATATTCCCACCATTTATATGCAATGTTAATAATGTCAGAAATAGACTATAGGCATCAGTGTCAAGACAGAGCAATGAGGAATAATAATAGACATAATATGTCAGTAGTAGTGGAAGTTGTATATCACGTAGTCTCAGCTAGATCTGAAAACGTTAAAAAGTTTTCTGAGATGATATATTTGTAGAATTCTCATATCAACAGAAAACAAACCCACGTTGAAAACCGTACAGTTATGGACCCCGGTTTCGAGATAAATGCCCACGGCATCAAAAGCATAATATTCACCATCTTCCTGAGATGTTCCATCGTCTTACCAAAGACAGCATTGTTCATGAATTTGAAGACTATTTTTTCAATTTATTTTATGCTTGTTCACAAAACATAGTTCTTTATTCATGTCAATGTATATCCTACAATCATGGAACGATTGAACCTAAGAACCCTATGAAGCACGTCATGTGCTTACGCTTGTATCAGTGCTTGTGGATAACATATTAATTTTCTTCATAGGGTAGGGTTGCCATCAATTTGATGCTTAAGCATACCGACTTTGAGAGGTATTCCAGTTTCGAGATTGATATGTTGATGTCAAGAAGGTATATCGGAGTACAATATTCGAATGAGAAAAACGTACCTCGCTTATCTCCTTAGAGACATTCTTTGCTTTGGCAGGTGATACAGTTTCAGCATCAGAATCGTATTTGCTGTCCTAGCACTTAGTGTGCGGCTACGATTCAAGAATTTATTATGGTCTCAGGATTTCTGGATATTCTGGATTTCTCATCACATTCTGATGATTTTAAATATGTTCTTTATACATTCCAACAATCTCTATTGGTATTATCCTTATTTTTTATGAGCTTTATGGAATTTGAAATGATAGGAGAAAAATCTGATGAGTGAAGTATAGACTTCTCAAGAAATGGAAGTATAGTATAGGTATCTGACTTAAACATTGTTATAGGTATATCTAGCTCACAGAAAGAACAAGTACTATAGATTATTTCTTCATTATATTATAATAATATATCATGAAATCCCTAGTCAACTAGGTTTCTATTTGAATCGATCAGCAGTTTAAATTATATACGAGAATAGGAAGGCAATGAATAACGTTTTCAACTTCTCGTATTTTCATGAATCATTCGCCTGGTAACATTCCGAACAAAAGGAGGGTTTTTAGTTCTGTCACAACGAGCCGCGACTCTCGCAATGGATCTCTTCCTTTCTGGCATTTTATCCTCGCGACATTAATCATTCTTTTAGTTTGTGTCATCCATGTAGGCACTATAAACGTTTAATTGCGGAAAAAATCGTAAGAGGAAGAGACATCGACGGAAAGAGGTTATATTTCATGTATACAGCGTGTCACTGAAGATAAGGATACAGTGATACGCCTGCAGCGACAAAATCATATCGCTGTGCTTGACAAACACTTAACATTTATACGTTTTCCTCTCGTGCAGGTGTGTCTACGAAATAATCCATTCGGTGTCAATAGACTCTTTCCAGGTGGAAGATTGGTTGGAGATCATGTTTCTCATTTTGATTGAGGCATTTCGAATTAAATCTTTTCATCATCCACCATCACCATTAGTTTCATCAAATAATTAGGTATAATATTCTGAAGTCAGTAAATGTTGTATACTGCATTTTCATTCAGATGATGACGTCTACACACCTACAATACGACTTGATCCTAATTATTGTGATATTTCTCTAGTTTTGATTTTTTTCTACCTTCCTCCATCTCCCACAATCTGCTTCTATTTCTTCAATCCTCAAATTATTTCATTCTTATATTTTCATCCACAGTTTATGAGTTCCCTTACAGTAATCAACCTTAACTACCAGCTTGGCTCTAGAATCCACTTCTGGAATGAAATTGTTATGTATTTGTGTTCTCGAGGATTTATATAAAATAAATACTAACATGTAGGTATTGGGGGTTTTATACTTCTTCCAGATCGGCTTGTGCGTGGATTTACATAAGTGGGAGCATTTATAGGCTCTATTTTAGGGCTCAATTTAGGAAACTCTACAACTTCAGGCACAGGTCTTACATTATCTATTACAGTGATAACACAGCCTCTTGTAATTTTCCGAATTCAATATTAGGAGATTCTTTGAGACATGTATCTGGCTCAACCGATACATCATTTGGATCAGAGCGAAGGCTATCTGTATAAACATACTTCATGGTGTCTCCAATTTTTACAAGATATGTGCAATAACTTATAGCTTTTACAATAATGCCCTTATCCCAAAGTTTAGTTCTAACATTTTTCAGATAAACATGTTCCTTCAAATGATATAATTTTGAATTTCGCAACAATGTTTCACGAGATGTTTCAGTCTTAACAGTTGAGGAACATTTATCAAATGTTGGTTTTATCAAGTCAAAACGAGATCTCGGTCGCTTTTTGAAAAGCATTTCAACTGATGAGATTGATATTGCAGAACAAGGAGTAATGCGATAAGTGAAAAGAAAATTTGAAAATCTACTATGAATAATACTTTCAGATATTTCACTTCCTCTCCTATAAAAAATATTTTTATCCAATGATTTCTCAACTTTGCACTGCTCGTTCAGCGAGGCTATTGCTTTGGGGATTGTAAGGTGGAGATTTTATAATTTGTATGAACATATGAAACTCTGAAGAATTTAATGGGGGTCCATTGTCTGACACAAGCTCAACTGGCAAACCAAAAATACAGAATATTTCTTTCAATTTTAAAATTGCCTCCTTTGTGGTAGTTCCATTTGACATTAGTTTTACATCTATCCATTTCGATCTATTATCAACCAAAATAAGGAATGTATATTTATTCTCATGGAAAAAATCTATATTAATGCGATATTTTGTGCTGTTGGCCATGGCAAGAGTGAGGCATTGTTAGAAAAATTCTGATACTCTTGACAGATATCACAAGCACTTATAAATTTTTCTACATCATTGTTTATATTGGGCCATCAACAATAAGATCGTATCAGCATTTTTGTACGAACTATTCCTATATGTTGTTCTTGGAATAGTTTTGATATGTTAAGTCTCATTATAGTAGGAACAATAACTTTATTCCCAAATAGTAGACAATTTTGTTCAATGGAGAGTTCATGTCTTCTTTGAAAATAAGGCTTGAAGTCGGGAGACTCAACTGCACTTGGCCAATCAGTAATAGTCATGTCCATTACTTTAGATACTTATTGAGTCTTTCTTTGAGGCCTGGGCTATTTCCTTACTATTTAACGGCACATAGTTGACTGAGTTGAAAGAGAAAATATTATCCGATATTCCGGTACTGACTTGCAAAGGCAATCTAGATAATCCATCAGCATTTGCCACCAAACAACCTTTTTTATATTCAATCTCATAGTTATAACCATTCGAATTGTCACCTTCTGCTCGTAGTTGTTCATTTTATTCAAGCTCTTCCTTTCGACTCGTACTTCTGCTCCACAAAGTCTTCCCGACGGCAGTGGTGTACCAGAAGGAGTACCCATGGGCCCCATGGCAGCTACAGATGGAAATACAGAAAGTCAGGATCAAATTACCCAAAATACTATCATTCGATTTGCCTTTTATTTCTGCGAATGAATTCCAAAATAGTAATGACCATGTACATCACTATACATTTATTGGTAGGTATTGACAAATAATGGCCAAACAGCTTAGATATTCCGTTACTCGACAGGCCCAGGATGTCTTTCATTCATCTATAACCTGTGCGTACTGCAAGAGTGAAATCTACTGTCCAGCGAATATTACCACCCTAACTTGACGAAAATCACATCAAGACTAACAACAGGATTCTAACTTTTTATTGAAGCTCTAAATTTTTGACTGACTCTTATTAGATAACTGTCGGAGTGTCTACTCTGGAATTCACCACATTCAAAAATATGGGCGACCGGAATTGGCCAGCTACAGGAATTCCACTATACCTACTCGTATCAACTACCCTTGACCCTCATTGTTATACAGTTCCTGAGAAGAAACGGTCGCCCTTTCGCATGAGGAGGTTATGTGGATACTTTGAATTGAGTAACAGAATTTTTCCAACAAAAGAAAATATCCATTGAATTCCTTTTGTGGATTATTGCAGACAGGGCTGGACGAAGGCACCATGCAGCTAATGCACAGTATGGGGGCGCCAAAATATACCCAAATATTTGAGAAAAAAATTGTTTATTCTGAAACTTCGTACAAGCCTCGTAAATAACAACCGGTCCATGCATCGAAGCAATAGATGAGGTTTCCATCGAAGCATGCTTGAATCGTTCTCGGAGTGTCTCGGATTAAAGTTGAAATATAGTGGTGAAATATTATATGTTCAATTATTTTAATCATTAATAAACGCCGCTCTAATTTCCCCCAAATACAGCGAGACATTCAAACAACAGCATCATGATGACCGCTTCTTGTGACGTTACAAGTCCTCTGCTAGACATATTCCTGTGTTGCCAGTTTCACTTTATTTCGGAACTTCTGAGGTTATCTTATTCAATTTCATCCCATGAATAAAATAAATTATTTTAGCATTCATCATATAAAAATAGAGGCTACGTATTTGATAGCTGTTCATTCAGTAAATCTTGAATGATGTGTATTTATAATCGGGTCTATTCTGTTTTCAAATAGCAATATGGTTACAGAGAAGATATTGCTATCACAGCAAAGATTTGATGAATTGCCGTTTTAAAAACCGGCTTTGAATTATATGATTTGTTAATTTCCATGAAATCTTGTCATTTCATGTATTCATCTCGGCTAAATACTGAATATTTGAGTCATAATATTGAATTATATAAACATAACAATATGGAAAAAATGGATTAGCCATAAATTGGAAAAAATTTTGAGAGAAAAATAGTCTATCCAATTAAAAATATCAAACATAGTTTGAAATGAATGTCTGGTAGACTACGAGCAGAAAACAACTACTTTCCTGGTAAATACCACGCAGAACATTGAATTATATCTGTTCGTAGTCCATGCAACGATTCACACTGTGAATGCAGATCGCAAATGTTTCTTTCTTCCTAAGACGTGACAAATTCACATCGAGACAGGCACGCCTAACAACCTACAGACCGGTTTCGGGCTTATTGGCCCTCATCAGTGCAGGGTAGTTATCCGAGTAGAGACCGTAAGATCTCAACTCGAAGCGTTGCCTGTCCCAATGCATCTTCGTCGCGTCTATTTGACCGCACCGAGCCGCGTTCCAACAGACAATTGAAAGTGGCGACATCATGCGGCAGAAGAAAGAAACACTCCAGAACCGAATCTCCCAAGTTTTACAGAACTTGGAAGTGGCTGAGAGCTCGACTAAGCTCAATAAATGAAAAAATGGATTAGCCATAAATTGGAAAAATTTTTGAGAGAAAAATAGTCTATCCAATTAAAATTATCAAACATAGTTTGAAATGAATGTCTGGTAGACTACGAGCAGAAAACAACTACTTTCCTGGTAAATACCACGCAGAACATTGAATTATATCTGGGATTGCATTGGGACAGGCAACGCTTCGAGTTGAGATCTTACGGTCTCTACTCGGATAACTACCCTGCACTGATGAGGGCCAATAAGCCCGAAACCGGTCTGTAGGTTGTTAGGCGTGCCTGTCTCGATGTGAATTTGTCACGTCTTAGGAAGAAAGAAACATTTGCGATCTGCATTCACAGTGTGAATCGTTGCATGGACTACGAACAGATATAATTCAATGTTCTGCGTGGTATTTACCAGGAAAGTAGTTGTTTTCTGCTCGTAGTCTACCAGACATTCATTTCAAACTATGTTTGATATTTTTAATTGGATAGACTATTTTTCTCTCATAACAATATGGTTATTGTAACAAGATTCAAACAGAATTGACCCGAATGAGTATAACTTCATCAGTGTTTTGGCCTACTTATATTGTAAAACAAACATTATTATCTGCGCACTCGGTGATGATCTGGAGGTTGTATTATTTATTCAAAAATAAGTGATATTGATATCGCCTATTCCATAGTGTTCCAAGAGACAGTTGGAAGTGGCGACACGATGCGGCATGGCATTGCTTTTAAATTTTTTCATTCATCAGCTTAGTCGAGCTCTCAGCCACTTCCAAGTTCTGTTACGTGGGAGATTTGTTTCTGGACTGTTTCTTTCTTCTGCCGCATAGTGTCGCCACTTCCAACTGTCTCTTGGAACGCGGCTCAGTGCGGTCAAATAGACGCGAAGAAAATGCATTGGGACAGTTAACGCATCGAGTGGAGATCCCACGGTCTCTACTCGGATAACTACCCTGCACTGATGAGGGCTAATAAGCCCGAAACCGGTATTTAGAATGTTAAGCGTGCCTATCTCGATGTGAATTCGTCACGTCTTAGGAAGAAAGAAACATTTGCGATCTGCATTCACAGTGTGTATCGTTGCATGGAATACGAGCAGATATAATTCAATGTTCTGCGTGGTATTCACCACCCTATATTTGTTTCATTTGAATATCAATCGATAGTAAAAAAGTAGAAATTTTAGATAGGGACATGTGAGTAAATATTTTTTCACAACCTATATTTATCTCTATAATCGCACCAGCTGAACCCCAAGTATGATGAATCGATAAAATTAGCTTTCCAGGAAGAATCCGGAAATGCAATGGAATTTGGAGTGTTTTTAAGAAAAAGTTTCACTTCTGATATGTCACAAATCTGTAGAACACACAGTACTTCGAAATAATGTTTGAATGAAATCTTCACAAACATACAAACTACCTACTTATACTGTATAGTGACCGTAAAACTTCAATTATTGCACTCCTATGAGTACAAAAAAATAATTTTTTGAAACTTATCAACGTATTTTCAACCTCCTGTCACGAATCTGAAGTCAAAAAGCGGTGGTCTCAAGTATTTTCGGAGATATGGCTCCATTTTGTCTCAAAAATTCAGCATTTTTTATCTCAAATGTATGCTATTGAAAACAAACACAATTAACCATTCTTTGAACCAAAACATCACACGAGCTTATATACACTTACTTGTTTCCATCACATTTTTGCAGAAAAATTGTTATTTTGTACAATGATTCACCCTTTTTTGAAACGTTTACAAAAAATTTCTTACGGAATTTCAGGTAATTTTTATTTAAGATGTTGGCAATGTCTTACCACCAGCCAAACGATCACTTTGCCAACATCATAAATATAAATCACTATAGAAAATCAGAGAATTCTAAAAACATTTTTTTTACCAGTGAAAACAGATTCAAAACTTCTAGAGGAAGGTCGCCTATTTTCGGATAGTTTTTGAAAATGCCCGAAATTCCTTATATTAGAAATCAAGTGAATTACTTCTTTTTAGCTTCATACCACAGTACAATATGTAATCAAACATAATATAACAACCAAAACAATTGTGAATGGAATTCGAGATTAAAAACTGATAATCAAATGTATACCCTTTTGACTCTTTCACAAATGGTCTCCTCATTTCGGATAGGATGATGTTCTTATTCCAGATATCTGAAATAAGGATCTCTGGCCAAGGCCATGGGTAATACAAGAAAACATTTCATCTGGCTCATTGATGTGGTACTTGACCATTGGCGTGATTTTCTGATTCAGTTGGAGATTGTAATGGTCAAGGAGCATCAAGGTTTAGGACTTAAATCCGGTTTTCAGAAGTATCAAAAATTAGTAATTTCCACATGTTGGGTTGGTTTTCTAATAACACTCATAATTCGTGTTTATTTCTAATTCCAACATGTGTACATAATGCAATAAGTAGTAAACATACGTATAATGAATTGAATTCGGTAGAGAATATTCCACTCACTTACCATTGAAAACTACAATCGAATAGTACACGAACAAAACTATGAATCACATCATACACATATATTAATTATGGCCATCTGGCGGAAGTTTTTCGTGATATCGAAAAAAAAGGAGATACCTAATTACCGACTTGCTAATAACGAGGGGTTGACCACCACTAGGAGAAAATGTGTAAACTGGAATTCCTATAATCCGGATTTCCCCTGGAATTCCCCTGGAATCTCTCCGGAAGAAATATGTCAATTTGAACAAATACCGATGAAACTAAATGTAGATAATTCTCGGAATTCTGGGGAATTCCGGAAGAATTCCGGGGAAATCCGGTGAAATATGAAATATTTAGAAACAACACACAGAAATTCATTCGGGATTTTCGAGGGGACTTCTGAGTTCAAGATAAACTTTAGATCTAGCTTAAGAGTGATGTCACTGAATATTACAGGATCTGAATAATACCGGATAATATTGAAATCAAAATTTCGGAATTTGTCATCATTGAGGCTATAGGCTGTATTGTATTTTATCGAAAACCTCGTCGGCAACAGAATAAAATGGTAACAACATTATCATCGGAAAATACCGAGGAACGGATGGATTGATTTGGTCTGATTTCACCTCGGACTTCACTTTTTTCTGTATTATTCCCTTTCTTTTTCCAAGATATGAATCCGTTAAAACGAAAATCCAAGAAAAACATATTTTTATTGAGAAAAAATTCATAAAATCTAGGGTGTAAACTTTAAATCTATGGGACACATGATTCAATTTACATAGGAACATATAGGGTAGTTCACCTAGTGCGACAGAGATTTAAAGGAAAACTGCAAAACTTGTTTTTCTCATTTCAGTAGTTCGTACGTTGATAGTTCGAAAATATTTCGAAAAATACAGGATGTTCCAAGAATTGTGGCAAATAAAAATTGGCGTATTTGGTTGCATTTCCATATTCTCCCTGAAAAGCTTATTTCATCGATTTTTATCACACTTGGGGTCTAGCGAGAAGATATATGCTTTGGAAAATCAAGATTTTTCAGCTTTATGAATTTTTTGTGTCAGAACTATTCATTAATGGTCAAAAAGCGGCATAAATGTTCCTATCCCAACTCTTGACCTACTATCTAATGACATTTGAGGAAATCACATATCGGGGGGTTCGGAATTCAGAATTATAAACCACCCTGTATTTGTTTCATTCGAATATAAATAATTGTTGGCGAATAAAAAGTCAAGATAGGGACATGTTAGCTGTTTTGATCAATAATGAATAGTTTCGACACAAAAAATTCCTAATGTTGAAAAATTTCATTTTTTCACACCCTATATTTCTGTAATCGTTCCAGCTAAAGCCCAAGTATGATAATGAAATCAGCTTTTCAGACAGAATCTGAAAAAGCAATAAAATATAGGGTGTGAGATAACATTGATATGCCACAATATTTTGGAACTTCCTGTACATTTCAATATAACTTTTAAATGTAGCCTTCATAGACAAACTACAAAAGTAACAAAATCCCAAAGTCAGCAGAATTTGTTTTTCCTAAAAAAAAAGGGGGAATGAACTTATCGATGATCATGAGTGGTTAAAATAATTTATTCAACATTGTTAGTTGAAATTCATCAGACTTTTTTGGTGTGTTCAGCAATAAAGTTCACAAAAATTTCGTTGTTTTTTTGTCGTAAAAAAGAAAAGAATTTCCCAGAATTCCTTTCAATTGTACACCGGAATTCCCATGTGATCAACCCCTCGCTAATAACGAAAACGTGTGGTAAGCGCAAATTTCAAATAGGTTGGGAGAAACGTTCACTATCAGAAATAAGACACCTATCTGAAAATGGGCCACCTTCCTCTACTATTTCGCTTTGAATCTCCGTGGCGCTAGTCTTAGCCACCCTGAATAGAAACTGGAAACAATGTTCCCGATGTGCCAGGAGATGATTAACGGTGAATCCTTCTTGCCTTCCAGAGAGCAGAACGTTGGAGCTGCATTCCCCAGACGCGGTGCACAGTTGCGTGTTGAGGGCGGCAGATCCTTCGGAGGCGGCAGCTTGGTTCAACACCCTCCATTCGGCCTTGGACGCTCTTACGGCCGCCGCCCTCCATGAGGCGTCAAGGGCGATTCCCGACCTGAGGTACATCGGCTGGCTGCTGAGGAAGCCGAGGTCAGAGGTGAGGAAATATTGCAACTTGCCCGCGTGTTTCATGCGAGGTTTCTTCTCTTATGAAAGGTCACCAAACAAACACGAAACATAACGGTCTGTTTCGCGATGTTATCTCTTTGTCACAAAATAAATGTTTTCAATACCCTATGAATGTTAATTATAAGATTGATTGACTTACCTGGTAAGGAAGATCAATCGAAATTTTTCGAGCTTGTCTTCCGAAATAATTACACTCAGTAGTAGTCGTAAATCTGCATCTATCGATACTAGTTTAACGGATATTGAAATGAATCACCATCTCGCCACCTCTTATCGGCCTATATGATTCACTTCGTTATTTGTAGTGATTCTTCAGATCATATATTGGGTTTATAGGGAGGGAGGGATGTAATTATTTCGGAAGACAAGCTCGAAAAATTTCGATTGATCTTCCTTACCAGGTAAGTCAATCAGTCTTATAATTTTTCTTCGCTTGTCTTCCTTCATAATTACACTCAGTAGATGTTTGAAGTAATTTTATATGATCTGAAAAGGTTTTCATTGTACAACATCTTCATATCGATTTTTTTATAGTCTCATTTTATAGTCAATAACCTATGAATGAGTAACTTAGTTGTACATAGTGTATTAAACTATTCAATATAATAAATCCAAATCATTATTATTCTCATAATAGATGATGGGTACAAAACAGTTATTATTATTATCATATACTGCTCTTGCTATTCATCTGAATATTCCCAAGGAGTTCATTATAAAATTCACCATTTTTTTTCTAACACTGATGCCAACTATCTGTTGAGAGCTTGAGCGATAGCATTATGATGTGGATAGTATTTTCATTTTAATATATCACGAATGATTTCGAATTCTCAACCGCTATCTTAGTTCTCTAACCAACCCTCAGAAGTTTTATTGAAAACTTGTACGAGTTAGGATAGCGGGTAACTCGCCTATTATAGTAGGATCCTAAACCGTTCCTTTTGAAGTCTTTCAAAAATTCCTGCCATCGCAAAGATTCGATTCAGCTAGTCTAAGTGTGCATTTGATTATTGTAATCTCGATGATTTTACGTTGAGGGCCACATATTTGGCCCATTTCAACGTTTTGATATAACCCAATTATTTTCGAATGACGAATCATACAATTGGTGATCGTTTTCAAGTGTTCTAGCAGTGTTTACTATACAATCATAATTTGTTAACTTCAAATTTTCATTGGTCATGAACTGCCGAGTTTTTATGCACTCAGTATATTTCTGACTGAGGAAGGACAGAAATTGCTATCAGAGTCGTGCATACAGAACTATATAAGAAACCAGGAACGATATTTCTCTGTTCTTATGTGGGTATATAAGATGAATTTCATCTCCATTTATTGACAAAAACAAATTAATTCATTGATCATTCTGATATAATATATGCAACTGATTTTGAATATACCTGCTTTATTTCTTCGGCGATTATTGATAGATAAGATAGGATTGTTGTTTTCTATCAACTTTTGTTCCAGTTCAAATAAAGAAAACTTTGTATAAGATGCATTGGTAACATATATAGTAAAACACATTTCATGTCAATACTGGCAACAAAAATATTTGCTTGTTATCAATTTTCTGACGGTTATGTAGTCCTTGAGTTTGAACAGAGGTTACTCAATGTTGAGATGTTTGAAGTTGAGGATGAACCTGTATTCGCGATCAGGTTTCAGACTGAGGAAATATCTTGACAAGAATTGATCTTTACCTGTTTTATCATCTTATCGTAATGTTTTTCTGTGGCCAAGGTATAGAAACCTTGGGTCAGACTTCCTAGTGAAGTAGTGATTCTTAGTTATAATTTTCCATGGTTCTGTAAACAAATCAAGAAACCATGCCTTGTCTGCGTCTGCTGTCCCATGAGCGGTTAGCTATTTTGCAGTTTTTTTTCCAATGAATGGAGGTTGCTGATAGTCTGAATACGCATAAGTTATAATTTTTCATTTTTTTTTTGTGGCATTATTCAATTTCGCCTTGCAGTGTCAGGGGTATCCATTTGTTTTGTTTGGTATCAAAAAAGTGTGTTTTTTAACCACCAACTTAGTTACAAAGCAACCGTCGTGAGTTTTTCCATAACCCATTACATTTAGGAAAACGGGGACTTCAGCTTTCTAATTGTCATCCAAAGCACTACTCGGCTGGTTACTGTGGTTTATTTAATGATATTAAGGTCTTATGTACTTCGAGGCCTCTTTCGATTCGAAAAACTCAACCAAATCATTGCCAGGAGGAACTAGATATTTCCATGGTTGATGGTCATCGAAAATCATGTTTATCATTTCACAGCTAGCGATTTCGAGCAGTCAAACCAGAGGGATCCATAATGGCTACCCTTTCATTTGTCAGGCTTGACACCTGCATAACTGCTATATAGAAATAATTTTCTTCATCGAATGGCGGAATTATGGAACTCATTTCCTAGTGAGATTTTCTAGGTTCCCCCAAAGAATTCTAACAGCTATTTCCTATCCCAGTATCCTTCTACTGGCTTGCACGATGTTCCACCATGAACATTTCAGGTTTTCCCATCGTGTAGTCGAAGAATAATAAAAAAAATCTGTTGGTGTGCGAATGTTCGCGTGTGGTAATTGGGGTGATATGAAATCTGATATTTCTTACTGTTGGACAATTCGATGCTTCGGCAGATAACATCCTCTTCACCTTCAACCTCGAAACCGAATGGGCCAGCTTTTCAGAAAATTGGTCGAGTCGAAGAGCCTTTTGCAGTTAAGGCATCGATATTTTTTTTGTGTGATATGATCCATGCCTGTATTTTCTTCGGGCAAGTCTACAACTATCCCCATAGGTATGGCTCAGGTTGTTGATTTGGTTCTAATCGATGTTTATATTCAGGTTGACTTTGCTGGTCCTCGTATGCAACGAGACACAATATTCTGACTATAGTCGGGCTTGGAATAATGGAGGGAGAGATTGATGGAAAAAGGCCGAATAGGGAACTATATCCCAGAAAATCAGCGGTGAGAGAAAGGGAGAGAGAGATTGAGCTCAGTCCCTAGATCCGCGTTTCGATCTATAGAAAGATCTACATTCGATACCGATCTATGGAGAGATCGAAGGTTGTTGAGTAAGAATTATATGCATTATAAACATTGTGCAATCAAATCCAGTTTGATTTGTAGAGAGAACGAACCACGAACAAATCATCCTTGTATATTTGGCCTCTTCTGTTCTGATTTGAACCGTCACTTTCAATTTATTGATATATGGTTTCAATTATATAAGTCCAGTTCGATCTGTAGGAAAAGTTCAACTACGAACCACTCCTCCTTGTATATTTTTCCTTTTTTCTTCTGATTCTCTTTCAGTTCGTTGATAGAGCAACGATTTGTTTTTGGTTTCAATGATATAAATCCAGTTCGATCTGTAGAAAGGTCGAACTACGAACTACTCATCCTGGTATATTTTGTCTTTTCTCTTCTGATTCGAACTTTCACTTTGAATTTGTTGATAGAGCAACAATTTGTTTTTGGTTTCAATTATATAAATCCAGTTCGATCTGTAGAAAGGTCGAACTACGAAACACTCATTCATCCTTGTATATTTTGCCTTTTTTTCTGATTTTAGCCTTCACTTTCAATTTGTTGATAGAGCATTGTATTTGTTTCTGGTTTCGATTATATAAATTCAGTTCGATCTGTATAAAGGTCGAACTACGAACCACTCATCATCCTGATATATTTTGCCTTTTTTCTTCTGATTTGAACCCTTACTTTCAATTTGTTGATAGAACAACGATTTGTTTTTTGGTTTCGATTATATAAATTCAGTTCAATCTGTAGAAAGGTCGAACTACGAACCACTCATCATCCTGGTATATTTTGCCTTCTTTCTCCTGATTTGAAGCTTCACTTCCAATTTGTTGATAGAGCAACAATTTATTTTTGGTTTCAATTATATAAATACAATTCGATATAAGGAAAGGTCGAACTACGAACCACTCATCCTGGTATATTTTGCCTTTTTTTCTTCTTCTGATTTGAACCCTTACTTTCAATTTGTTGGTAGAGCAACGATTTGTTTTCAATTTGTTTGGGTTTCAATTATATAAATCCAGTTCGATCTGTAGGAAGGTCGAAATACGAACCATTCATTCTGGTATATTTCACCTTTTTCTTATTTGAAACTTCACTTTCAATTTGTTGATATTGCAACCATTTTGTTTTTGGTTTCAATAATATAAATTCATTTTCATCTGTACAAAGGTCGAACTACGAACCACTCATCCTGGTATATTTTTGAATTATTTTCTTCTGATTTGAATGTTCACTTTCAATTTGTTGATAGAGCAACGATTTGTTTTTGGTTTCAATGATATAAATCCAGTTCGATCTGTAGAAAGGTCGAACTACGAACCACTCATCCTGGTATATTTTTGAATTTTTTTCTTCTGATTTGAATGTTCACTTTCAATTTGTTGAGTGAGCAACGATTTGTTTTTGGTTTCAATTATATAAGAGCCATATCATTTTTTACTTACCAGATATGAGAGCAGAATCCAGTGGAAAGCTTTGGGCAAATGTTTTCCTCAAAACGTTGTATTTCTTTCAAGATTTCATCGTATTTTCTCCTCTTATTGTGTCTTATTGTTTCGCGATGTTTAACACATCGTTCTTTACTCGATAGATACAAATTACGAAGTGAATCATATAGGCCGATAAGAGGAGGCGAGATGGTGATTCATTTCAATATCCGTTAAACTAGTATCGATAGATGTAGATTTACGACTACTACTGAGTGTAATTATGAAGAAATACAAGCGAAGAAAAATAGCACATTTCGTCAACACATACCTACGATGAACTGTCTCTAAATCACAACGCTACATCCTTTTGGTATATGTACAGGCATTATCTTTGGAACATTAATATGTTACTTTTCTTCTATTATCACATTATTACATACCATTCATGTTACATTATGACAGTTCCGCATTTGCATGTGAAGTCTGTATATGCCCAGCGAACACGAAACATAACGGTCTGTTTCGCGATGTTATCTCTTCGTCACAAAATAAATGTTTTCAATATCCCATGAATGTTAATAGCACATTTCGTTCACACGTACCTACGATGAACTGTCTCTTAATCACAACGATACATCCTTTTCGTATATACACCCAAGCAGCAATTTGACGTTGCGGCGACGTGTTTGAAAAAGTTGCGCAACCAAACA
This sequence comes from Chrysomela aeneicollis, assembly GCA_029955515.1. Classification (NCBI taxonomy): domain Eukaryota; kingdom Metazoa; phylum Arthropoda; class Insecta; order Coleoptera; family Chrysomelidae; genus Chrysomela; species Chrysomela aeneicollis. The sequence continues at coordinate 1,931,127 of JARUHQ010000018.1, read as the reverse complement.
TGAGTTGCGTAGTCGACCTTAATACTACGTCGTCACGACCCTGTTTTGCACCAATTTGGTCAATCATTTTTGGGTTTTTAAAACGTTTCACTTTCAACTGTAGGTAGCAGTTGGTCATTTCCTAAACGTTGCTAAATTTACCAAAAAACAACTACACACTTGCGCCCTCTTGCGCAGCGATGACAGTTCACTTTCCACGGTGTTTAGAAATTAGTAAATATTCCAACCAAATCATTACTGATCACCAAAATGGACACTTGGTAAAAACTTTCTGACGACTACTAATCTTTTACTCGTGTGCTCATGATGGGTAGCTACTCTATTTATATTGCCTGAAAATAAAGATTTCCAAACAGAAATTATCAACGCATTTCAGTTTATTGTCAAATATACTATTGTTTTCCTTCAAAAAACACGCGCTCCTTCAATCCGTGGCGAATTTCTCAAAACTCGAAGAAAAAAAAAATAATTTGGATATATAATATTCAAAGTTAATATTTATCCAAACAAGAACTATAGAGGATACAATGAAATATTAATCGTTTCTAGAGTACTGTTAACCTTTGTTTATGTTTGTTTATGTCCCAAATTTCACTGGCCGACAATGCTTCCGAAGATAATTACGCATCAAACATGGCGCAGTATTATAATAGACGTCAACACGACTTAGGATATCAGATAACTGAAGAATATACTGCTTTCAACCTTAGTCATCCAGACAACTGAATATAACCAGAGCGCGACTGAAGTTGGTTATCCGACCAAAAACTGAACGAAGTCCAACTAACGAATACACCTCGCTCCACATTTTGAAACGGTCTTTTCTGTGTCATACAATTGTCACTAGTGTTCTTCGAAAAATTAGTTGCTTTCCTCAATCTCTGCATCCAGGTTAGCATTTGTTCCAGAAGAACTGGAGTTTTCCAAACTGCCTGTCTTCAGGCATAATTTTATTTTTAATAAATTTTTTGAGGGTAGGTTGGATCAAGTTTTTCTTATGTTACTAGATATTTATTCTTTCTTCGAAGCATTTTAGCCAACAGTATGTCCTTGTTGTCATGGGGCATGTCCTGTATAGTGAGTATTTGGAAAATTTAACTGCAAAGATATGACTCCACGAAAACCATTACAATTTTTTTTTTAAATTGCCCACTGCCAAATTTAATCTCACAAGGTCGGCTCAACGTTGGTAAAACACGTTTTTAGAACGTCACTTCCATTCCCAAAATTTTTACTACATGAAGTTGGTTGGGTTTAACCTCGTAACAACGTCGTCGGTTAACTATAACGTCATGCTCATCACTGATACAACGTTGTCTGGTAGTTTAGAGAGCGTCGTTTCATAAATGACTGATTTCTACATCGAGTATAACGTTAATTTTGGTGTATTATGTGGTTATCGTCGCCAAAATGCTACTTGGGCAGGCATTATCTTTGGAACATTAATATGTTACTTTTCTTATAATATCACATTTTTACATACCATTCATGTTACATTATAACAGTTCCGCATTTTCATGTGAGGTATGTATAGGCCAAGCAAACACGACACATAACGGTCTGTATCGCGATGTTTTTTCTGTGTCACAAATGTTACATATGATTTCAACATCCCATTAATGTTAACAGCACATTTCGTTCACACGTACGATGTGCTGTTTTAATCACAACGCTACATTCTTTTGATATGTACAGGCATTATCTTTGGAACATTTATATGTAACATTCCATTTGATATCACATTTCTACATACCAGTCATGTTACATTATGACAGTTCCGCATTGGCATGTGAAGTATCTTCCGTGTATGTTTTTCTCAAGAAATTGGAATAGTTTTTCGAGAATGATTCGGTTTCTATATACCAAGCCTGTTAGGTTGGTCTCTTTCAGAAAGTAGAAAAAATCCCCACCTGAAACGATCTATCGGTGCACGAGTTATTTGTTAGTTAGTGGGTGTTGATGGTCTGTGGTGCAGTGTTTGGTCAAAGACGCCTTATAGAGGCAATCGTAATTCATACTATCGAAAAAAACAATGTATACTCAATTAATAAGGTATGTATAGAAAACTAATAAAGAATTTGCCTGCAGAAGGCCGAAAATTAACCTGGGAAAACGAATAACGTAGTATTGATAAGAGTAATAGCTTGATTGAAACCTTTTAAATGAGTTCGAACATGTTATTACCTACGTCACAGTTTAATTTGAAACTGTGCTTAGTCATTGTTCAGTTTTTTAAGATGTCATATGGTAATATTGTATTATCGAATTTCTCATGATGAGTAAAAATGGCACTTTTGTCTCCGAAAATAAGGAACATAGAAGTAGTCCCGATAGTGCCAAATTATTGTTATAACATTTCAGTCTTGGTGTTTTTATTACTAAAGATGTGGCATCATGAAACTCGTGATCTAGGAAGGAAGTTCAAGAACGTTATTTTGGAGTGACTTGGTCATGCCAACCAAAGGAATTTGCGGAAGAATAACTGAATAATTTATCATAATGTACCTATTTGAAATGAATAATGCATTTTTGACAAATTCAAGTGTTTTTTTGGAATATACCCTATAGTAGTGAAACATATGAGTACCATTTATGTGCTTTTAGGAACATATGCATTTTATGTTATTGGGTATGATATTCAGATAACATCCTTTGGGTACGTAACGTGTATGTCCCACTATGACATACCTTCGATAATAAGTAAGTAAACTTCCAATTGATATATCCTGAAAAGCCCCTTTTGCAAAAATTCAGAGATTGCATGTCTATGAAATATTATAAAAGTACATCGTATGGGAGGTATAATGTCTTCAATTTTATGTTTCGAAACATATCTGGGATGTTCTAGTGCCTGCTGGGGGGTCCTCACTTATATTTTGAATCCCCTCATTTCTTTTATGTACTGTTCGATTGTTTTTACCAAAAATTATCTAACGTATTTTTTCTTGTAGGTTCTACAGTGTCCTTCATAAAGTCCGCATCATATGGGAAAAACTTTTATTAATGATTTATTTTGAAATTCGACTTGGGCGTTAAGTTGTGCTTGGAAAAATATAAAAAATGACCTACTCGGATATGGTCACGTGACTATTTTCAGCGATTACTTTGATAGGTAGCGAAAGTCACGTGACCACATCCGAGTAGGTCATGTTTCATATTTTTTGAAACACAACTTAACGCCCAAGTCGAATTTCGAAATAAATCATTAATGAAAGTTTTTCCATATGATGCGGACTTTATGAAGGACACTGTATATATGTGAACATAAAAACAGTTGAAGATCTTGAAAAAGGTATATTTGTTGTCAACGATTTTGAAATATTGCGCTGCTCCATGATTTTCCATATTTCTCCGGAAAAAAATTAACTCTCTTGAGGCATGGGCTATATAATTTTTCGAAATAAAATTTTATTTCATCGTCATCGTCATTCTGCATCGATCTTCGTTTTGTGCGTTTAAAAAAGTTGCTCTTATTTAATAATTTATTGATATTTTAATGAAATATACTGATAGTATAACATATTTTTGCCTGCCACTGAAACCTATTATGACAAATAACCTCCAAAATAATTGATATCAGTTTCATAGCATTCATAGCATTCATCTTATCTCCTATTTATATCTACTTAGTTATGTATCAACTTGTACCTTCATATCGAATTTTATTTATTATCATACTCTACATACCATTCTCCTTGATTTATTGTGAATTCTGTGATACATTATATTATTTATATTTTTTATTTATATACAATCACTTCATACATGATCCCGTAAATGATCAACTAATCATCTGAATTTTCAGTGCCCTGATGATGACAGAATAAACTGTCGAAACATTGGCTTTTAAATGATATAGTTTTTATTAATGAAGACCTACAACCCAAAAAAACACCTAAATTCACCAAAGGATGATAATATGAAGGAAATGAGAAGTGATAGTGAACACGACGAGTAGACATTTTTCTGCAATAGTCATGGGGAAAGTATAGTCTTCTACTCGCGTATAATGGCTATTATTCTCTCGAATGATTACGAATTTCGAAGTTTGATTTAAAATGTTCCGTTTTATGGCCTACCACGTTCGATCTGGGATATAAAAACAGTATATTAACAACAGAAACAACAGAAACGTGTTTTTTCGAGATGTTTCGAGTTATAATAACAATTTGTAATACATGATTGTAAAGAGCATTTTAAGCTTTATTCAGTGACATGAAAAACAAATATATATAGCGTTCATGACAAAAATGAAAGTTGGTTGGCTATTCTCTGATTTTCTAGTGAAGTAAACAAAAACTTTTGTTGTCAAAATAAGAAACATTTCGAAGACTTCGTGTCGCGAGTTCGTGTTTTCGTAAACAATGAAAAGTCCCGTCGCCAAGCGGCAAGATCAAAAGGTTTCGGTGTTTTGTTTCTGTTTTCGTAAACAGACTTCACTATTTTGTTCTGGTAGTGGTATGTGACACAGAAAATATCTTCAAACCAAAACACGGGACAGATTAGTTTTTTGTTTGTTTGGTAGAATTCGAGTTTCGAGTTTGTTTTCGAAACCACAACACGTTTTTTGTTTCTGTTTTTGAAAATGACACTTGTTGCAAGCGAGTACGTTTGGTAAAAATCCGCCTTAAGACCTTTTTTATTATATGATAATAACTTTTTTGACTGGGTCAATTACCTCAGGAAACAAAATTTCAACCGTTTCCTCTGAATAGATAACTGAAGAAATAAAAAAAAATCGTCAATTTTCACCTATTTCAAAATATCTCAGGAATCACTGACTTCAAACTAGTTTTCAAAAAGGCATATTTTTTTCTGATTTAACCGTCTCTTTATATATAACCGTTTAGGTCAGATCAGGAAATAGCAATATTGTTCCTATGAAACTGTTGACACCCTTGATGAATAGTTGAAGATGGAGACAATAATATTTCCTAGTTATCATCCGAAGACTCTTTTTATTGAGCATGAGCTTCATCAGATCATGGCCAACTCAATTTATTCGGCAAAAAAGTGCGTTCTTCACTCGTGTTCAATTTTGGCTCGATTTTTTTTGAAGATTCAACAGTTCCGGAATCACTGATAATTGAAAAATGGTTTTGCTTCAAACATTGAGAACATTGTTCGGAGTGCACTGTATCCTCAATAAAAAGAGGTGAAGCGGGATTATAACTATTTGGATGAGGTAATTGCATAGTTGAGCAATGTGAAACTACACCTGATCCAATTGTAGTTCAAAAATAGTAAAGTTAATTTTGAAAAGTATTAATTGTATTCAAATTAGCTAATTCAATTTCGTAAAGTATCGAATGTATTTCAAAATTGTCAATTCGATTTCAAAATGTGTCAATTGTATTTCAAATCAGTCAATTCAACTTCAAAATGAGTGAAATGAATTTCAAATTAATCAATTTAATTTTAAAAAATCCATAATTTCAATTTCGAAACTAATCATTTTTATTTCAAAATTAGTCTACTACAATCTATATAATATGTGATACCTACCTGACAGGTACCAGAAATGTTCCAATAACGAGGAAAATGAAAATATCACCTAACACCCACCCATCTAACCTTTGTCTGTGCTTTTTCAGTATTGAAATACACCTTATATATTTGAAAATACAAATGACTATTTTGGAATGTGAACGGTTATGGTGGATTCATGCAGCGATTTCAAATCGTAACTTTTAAGCCGTAAGTGTTTAGTCATAAGTCGTAAGACTTTTCAATGTTTCCATTCATACACTTTGACATAAGTTTTAAGTTGCAAGTCATAAGTTTTAAGTCGTAAGAATGTTGGCCAACTTTTATCTCTTATGGCTTAAAACTGATCATATTTGCGCATGCGTTCTAAGTTTTCAATTCTGTGACGGTTTTTTATAGGTTATTGTCTTCGATTGTGTTGTTTTTTCAAACTTATATCAGAATCATCAGATTATAAAAAGAAAAAAGGGATATTGATGACTGAAATTGTAAAGTGACCACTGACACAACCACAGAAATTGACCAATGGGAAAAGTCACCCTCAAGACATGACAGGCCTTAATAATTCCTGCATAAATGGTCCTTTTTCCTTCATTTCTTAAATCTTATCACTAAAAACTTACGACTTAAAACTTATGACTTGAAATTGCTGCATAAATCCACCATTAGTTTTTGAAATCAATTTGATAATTCTAAAATACAAATGATGTTTTTCGAAAGTGAAATGATTAATTTGAAATACAATCAACGTATTTTGAAATTGAATTGATAATTTCGAGATTCAATTATTTTATTGCTTTCTGAAATCAAATTGCTAATTTGTAATACAATATGCTTTTCGAAATCCAAGTGACTATTTGAAAATACAATTGACCTTGTACTAGAATTAGAACAGGTGTAGTGATAATAATTGTCAAATTATCTAGTCCCAGACAAAATTGTGTGAATTTTTTCGATCTCACTTGAATAGATTCCTTCAGCCTCTGATATTAGTTTTTCACATGTTGAAATAATGCAACTATGTGAACTTATATATATATTGTACATAAAATGTGACTACAGACTAGCTTTATTTGAACGACAGATAGGTAAATACTAAGTAGATATTGATATTAGGTTATATTCGGTGATCTTCAGGTAGCGTCAGACTTTTGCTGCAGAACGGTTGCGATCGTTAAGCGGCAAGTGGATTGTAATCATATCACAGATCAAATCCTTATTTCATCATTCGCTACAGTGGATCAGTTAAGACCCTACTGAAGACAAATTCACTAGTGGCCACTAGATTATTTGAAACCGATACTGAAGCGACCGGTCGTCGGACGAAGCAGGCGCAACCTAGCGGAAACACAACGTACTACAATATAGCGCGCGCTGGCGTGACATGACGATGAGTAGAAATCTGCACGATTCAATTCGCGCTTTTACACAAGTTGCGAAATTATCTCAGAAAGTTGAACCGTTATATGAGCTTGAAAAACTATCAGAATCAAAGAGAAGTACAGACAATTCAACGAGAGCATCAACAACTAAATCGAATTGGTAAGGCCCCAATGAAGTTGATGCCCAATAAGAAAAACGTTGTCTGAAAACTAGGAAATATTATTCTAGGTCATACCTGCTTATCCAACAATTTCATCAACATTGAATACACCTTTTTGTGCTTATTAAGTTTTTTCAACAATCTCTATGAACCGTAATAAGATACTATGCTTTTGATATACCTATTCAATAAAAAAAAATGAAATAAAATTTAGAAAATGTAGAAGAACATAGAATGTGTATATAGATTACAGTTGTTATGACATAGGATCAATTTCGAAAGTGTTAATTCCAGTTCTTCCTAAAGTGTGTGGTTCAGTCCAACATCTTTAGGCCTTTACAGTCCTGATTCCTTATTCGACTTACATCAATCAGTTTCGAGTATTGCATTAGGAGGACCTCTTGCTCTAATAGAGATTTCGGAAGCTTCTGAGAAGGTATTTCCTCTCATTATATAGGGTGGTTAATGAATTAGAAATACTTCAACTATAAAGAATCCTTCGCTCAATCAATTGATATTCAACCCTATCGTGACTTCTAAGATTCGTGGTGATGAAATAGTATATTTTACACAACAAGTGTGGAAAGTGACATATTTCACACCAGTAGTCGTTTGAATATTGTGAAATATATGAGTTTTGAATGAAGTTTTTTTGTCTAGGAACTGTGTTTGTAGAAAAAATATTGTGAGTATTTCGAGCGCAAAGTGTCTTGCTGCTTTCAAAAGATAACTGTATTTTTCGAGCTCTGAATTCACAAATAGCTACCCCATTACTTTGCGACATTCATAACACTGCATTGCATGTCTGTAGTCGAATCTTTCACAGTAAAAGCGCCCCTACCTTGGACGAAGTGATCAGAACTCATAGAGACAAACATCGGAACCACATCAAACCATACAGGCGAGTCCATTTCAATTTATTTCCTTAACACTCACAGCAATTACCAAGCACTAAGGTAGGGCGGTAGGGGTTTCTATATATGTGACAGATTCTCTATTCAACTACAGACATGAAAGGCAGGAATATGAATATAGCTTCAATTACAGCGTAAACATATACATAGTAAATTTATATATCCTTGGATACTCCATCTCGGTATTGTCATATTGATAATAACCTTCTCTTCGATTCCATGAAAAATCAAATCCGCCGAATCGGTATGCACTTTCAACTACATCTTCTCCAATTATATTTCAAAAAGTGTTAAGTTGATTTCAAAAAGTATCAATGGTATTTCATATTAGTTAATTTAATTTCGAAAGTATTAAATGGCCTTCAAAATTATCAATTCAATTCCATAATACGTCAATTGTATTTCAAATTAGTCATTTTAGTTTCAAAAAATTCAATGTATTTCAAAACTATTGATTCAACTCCAAAATGCGTCGATTATATTTCAAATTAATCAATTCAATTTCAAACAATTCATTTCAATATCAAAGTCCATAATTTCGATTTCAAAAATTATCATTTTTATGTCATAATCAGTCTAACGAAATCAAATATGTGATATATGATACAGAATAAAAAGCATTCTAATAACAGAGTTCATTTAAATCTAACCTTTGCCTGTGCTTTATCAGTTTTGAAATTTGAATGATGCATTAAGATACATTTCAAATATTCATGGAAATAAAAATTACCTTTTTGGAATCCGAAGTGTTAGCTCTTGGACTCAATATGATATTTCCAAAATATATTTTTAGAAATCAAAATGACTAATTTGAAAAACTGTTGACGCATTTTCAAATATAATTTTGAAATTAAATTGTTGCTTTTTGAAGTTCAATTGAATAATTTGAAATAAAAACATAGCTTTTCAAATTTCAAATGACTACATAGTTGGAAAAATTTACAAATTTTGAACTCAAATTGAACACAAATTGAAAAACTTCGTGATATTAATTGTAAATATCTCCAGTGTCACTTGAATAGTTTACTATAGCATCTAACTTTAATATTTCACAAATTGAAATGATTTAACTATTTTTTTGAAAGGCATAGCCTTATTATGCAATATTGATTTTGAATTATGTTCGGTGATCTTCAGGTAGCGTCAGACTTTTGCTGCAAAACGGTTGCGATCGTTAAGCGGCAAGTGGATTGTAATCATATCGCAGATCAAATCCTAAGTTCATCATTCGCTACAGTGGATCAGTTAAGACCCTACTGAAGACGAATTGACTAGAGGCCGCTAAATTATTTGAAACCGATATTGAAGCGACCGGTCGTAGGACGGAAAAGGCGCAACCTAGCGGAAACACAACGTACTAGTCGCGCTCACACATGTTTGAAAATTATTTCAGAAGTTCGAACTTTTATATCAGTTTGAAGAAATATCAACACCAAAGCAGAGGGTCTTCACGTATATTTTGAACCCCCTCTTAAATTTTTCGTCTATTTTCCTTCTTGAAACATGACATTATGTAATTTTTCATGTAGATTTCATTCACTTATTTTGACAGAAAAACAGTTGGATACTGAAAATAGGCACCAGATATATATTTTTCAATGAGACACTATGCATTTCGTAAGTATTGAATAGAGTATATTTTTTTGATTTAAAATATACATTTATAAATATTTAACATTTTATTTCTGATAGATTTCGAGATATTTGACGATATTTCAGGACATAGATGGTTAGGGTAGCTATGAAAATGATTGAGGTCAAATTGATGTATGTTATGAAATATTCAGATCTATAGACGAGGTGTTCACCTTTTCCAATTTTAGTTGAAAAATGGTCCATTGTATTTCTGGATAGTTATTTTGATTTCAAAAAGCATCAAATGAATATCAAAATTATCAATTCGAATTCAAAATGTGTCAAGTGTATCTCAAATATAGTCATTTCAATTTCAGAAAACATATATCATCGTATTTTGAAATTATTAAATTACTTCGAAAAACATAATCACGTCAAATTCCAAAATAGTCATTTGTATATTTGAAAAATGTAAAGTGTATTTCGTAATGCATCATTTGAATTTCAAAACTGAAAAAGCCCAGGCAAAGGTAAGATGGGTATTTGGTGATATTTTCATTCACCCTGTTATTGGAACGATCACATAGTATATTGTAGTAGACTGATTTTAAAATGAGAATGGTTTTGAAAATGATATGATGGATTTTGGAAATGGAACGTTTTGAAATTGTATTGATAAATAAGATATACAATAATTGATGCATAACCTACTATGGTAGCGAAACGTGTCGAGTTAATTATATATAGAAATATTTTTTCTGACAATGTAATGGTTATTCCATGTTACAGCTGAAATTTTTGTTGGCTGAAATGGGCAAAAATCTTCAAGTGGATTATACTGAAAAGTGATTTCAGTATGACAAAAGGCGTACTAGTGTCTGACATCTGCTGAAAAATAAATGAAAAGAATTATTTTTGGATGAAATTAATGGGATGTCACTTTGAAAAAAGCATGAAACTATGTTGAAGACCTATTTCTAGGTCCGTCGTTGGCCGTCTAAAGTGAGGAAACAATATAATAATCAATTGAAAAAATATTTTTGGATGTGATAAATGGTGTCGCTTTGAAAAAAGCATCGAAATATGTGAACATCTTATTACTTCGACCATCTGCCAAGAAAAAAAAATTATTTCGAGCCGCCTAAGGGGTGAATAAATAAAAACCAAATTGTTCGGATTGTTAAGTGAGTCCAAGAATCGATCCTTCATTCCTATTATTTATTATAACGATATTTTTCTGATAATTTATCCAAAGACTGAAAAAATGGAAACTACTTCATGAAAATACGAAAGAAAATAGGTATAATTCCGAAAACTGTTTTTTTTTTCAAAATATATGTATATTAAGATATTTGTTGAATTCCTGTATTCGAATTCCGTATTTACCAATAATAAAATGAAATCGTTTTTGAAGTTGCTATATACATTGGTATTCATTTTTTGAGCCAAAACCACAATTACGAATTATCTGTCACTGTCACTTGAAGAAGGAGCATAGAATAGGATTAATGCAGAGAACAGAATTATCGATTTTATCAATAAATTCAAATATTAACATCAATTCCGAACGATCAAATGATATATTTACCAGGGATATGATCTTTACCAGAAACAACATACAATAGGGACTAGTCAAAATTTGGGAGAAGCAAGAAATACTTTAATGCGCATCTTAGGGGCGCATTGTTAATATTACATGGTTCATGATTATTTCTGGTGTTCTCTGCCAACTGTCTTTATTTGAATTTATCCATCAGCCCAAGTTCTGCCAAGGTGGATATAGGATGCTGAAACAGATCCCTATTAACAAGCACTAGAATAAACTGTAGACTTCTGTCTACTTGATTTCATGCATACCGTAGTAATATTTCCTGAAATTATCAAAGATGGCGCCATACCTTGTGTCGGTAGAACATAAATTGTGCTTCTTCTAGTGTCATCTGTTCTAGGAGAAAAAATGCTATGTTGAAAGTTCATGGTACAGTGTGTGATATGGGACCAACTAATCGTGCAGCTATTAGACAACTGGGTTCAAGTACTGAAAACCAATATATCTTCCTGAATGATCATTGATAAAAAAATTGTAACATTATTTGATGTTTCTCAATTGCTTGAGTCTACAAGAAATGTTTTTTTTTCTTTTTTGATATTTATACAGTTTGATTAAAAAAATATCTGAACATGAAAAAACAGTATTTTGTATTGATGAGAAAGTTTTCAAGGTCTTAGAAAAATAAGAGAATTATATTTCAATCTTGAAAGAAAAAGTTTTTTCAGAAAAGTTCTACTTAGACATCATCTCCTCTGGGATAAAATGCTGTCTAGAATAAATTCCTGACTTTTTCATAAAAAAAAAAGTTGAAACAAAAGAGTATATGCCTTTCAAAACTGGTTGAATCATCAATTTGAAAGCTGTGAAAAAATTATATCAAATACAAACCCAACAAATTTTCTATTTATATCTGCTATAAAGACAAGTTCTCAATAATCTATTAGGAACTTATTCTGAGAATAGGAATTGTGCAAATAACAATAGAACCTAATAAATATACTTGACAATTTGCAGTATTTTTTCAATGATGAGAAATCCCTACAATCTTAAAATATCAATGAGAATTATGATAAAAATGATTCATTGCACAATATTTCAATCCCATATTTTATCACTGGTTTTGTGGTGAAAAAATAAGAAATATAATCTGAAATCCCAACACGCTTTCACTATTTTTAGCAAGAATCATGAAAAACAAAGGCTTACTTATGTTACCAAACAAATTGCATGTAGCCATAATGTATAACATTTGGCAATAAAATTGAATCTTTTAAAAATTCTGGAAATTCAAAAATGTATCAATAACCCAAGAGTGAATTGCTTAAATGATCAGACCAATTTCGAACGTGATCATATTTTCCGTGCCTTACAATTTTCATAATTCAATAATTTTTTAATCTTCAAATTTCCTCAATACGTCTCTGTGTTTCATATCAAATTTCAATCTTAACCTTTGAATTTCTTCTTTTCAATCATTCTCTTATAGAGCTTCAAGGTTATCTTGTTATATGTTGTAATTCTCTTACAACTTGATTGAAATGATTTTTGCCGAATCTTCCACCTTCACTCACTAGTTCCCATCATATTCAAAAAAAAATTCCACATTATTTTTATTATATAACTTCATAGGTTTAATGATTTATTGTTCTATGTCAACTGTCTTTCATAAGTCATTTGTCATATTTCAACTGTAATTGTTTCATTTTCCAATTTTATGTTAGTTGAATGATAGACTACCATCAGAGGAGGATGATGCTCTTCAACTCTCCTTCGATTTTGAAAATTAAGTAGTTTCTTTTGGTGGCAGAGCAAATTTAAACATTATATCCATTTGATATACATTTGATTTCCCGGCTTTTGACATTGCATTATTATGGTTTTAACCTTAGATTTCTTGATTTTATGTAATTACTTAGGCACACCATTTTGTACTTTGAATGATTTTTTCCTATTACATATTACTTTGTCTGATGAAGGCTGTTTAGCCGAAACTATAGTAACACAACTTATTGTTCATCTTTTATTATACTGTGTGGTCGATTGACTTTGAGTTTTTCATTTGATTGTATAACATTATATATTTTGTATTGCCTGTATGGTTATTTCTGTGATATTGTTCAAAAACTGAAGGAACTTTTGCTTGAACATATGAAATTTGATTGGTTCACTTGTCCTGAACATTCAAATTCAGTTGGGATATTTCAGAGATGAGTTCGTTACTTATTGTTGAAAAATTATATGAGTAACTCGAAAAAACTGAACAAATGCAAACACTTGTGAAGTGATTATTTTTGTATCTAGAAAAGCTTTTGTTCGTTTGTGATAGATATATTTACTTTTTCAATTCTAATTTTTCTTTTCTTTCATTATCTATCCCATTCAGATGTACGTTTTCGTTTTGTGACATAATTTTTTCTATTATTCATTTCTTGTGACGTTTAATTATATATTTTTGATTTTTCATTCAGTTTTTTTCATGAAACCTTGCGAATTTTTCAATATCCCGTTGGGAAAGTTGAGCCCAGAGACTATGTAACAAAACACTTTGAATAACAAAGTTTTTTAACCTATTGGAGAAATTCTAGTAAAAAAGTCATGAAACATAACGTTATACAACAATAAATACCTATCTGAATTTAGTATTGATGCCAGAATGCCAGAACTTTTATTTTGTTTCATCTGGATGTCCATCTGCTATTTTATAGCAAGTTATAAAACAAAGTCGTACAAATTTTTTTTTGTTTCACTTGTTTTTTAACATGTTTATTGATTTGTTACATAGTCTGTACCCGGCTTTGGAGCATTTATTTTGTTATTTATTGTTAAGTGAGTTTTTGTTAAGTTTTGTTTTGACATTTTATTTTATTTTTTCTATTAACTGGTTTTTTATATATATCTCGAATTTTTTTAGTGTTCCATTTTCCAGATATGAATCTCGTCATTATTTGATATTCACAAGAACTGAAAATAAAATGACATTGCGTGGCAAAAGTCTCTATTATTGTATTTTGACTATTATGTTTGCTAATATAAACCAGGTCTACAGGTTTTGACGAAAAACAATGATTACAGAGTTATTTCACCATGACTAAGTATACACACATTTGTCTCACTTCAAATAATTTCATCTCTTTACCCTCTGATTTGAGTAGTTTACAAGAAAGAAATGCAAATATTTGATTTAACAAATTAGTTCACGAATATGAATATACGGACAATGATTATAGTAAGATATTATAGCTCCCAGCCTAATTTAAATGGCTTAGCAGTTATAATACATTATTGATATTATTTTAAATTCGGTGATCTTCAGATGTCTTCAGGTAGCGTCAGACTTTTGCTGCAGAACAGCGGATTGTAATCATATCGCAGATCAAGTCCTTAATTCATCATTCGCTACAGTGGATCAGCTAAGACCCTACGAAGACGAAATGACCATGACTATATACTGCCGGATTATTTGAAATCGATACATCTTTGCCGATACTGAAGCGACCGCTCGTAGGTCGGAGCAGGTGCAACCTAGCGGAAAAACCACGTACTAAAATGGAGTGCGCGACAATGGCGATACGACGACAAGTAGACATTTGCACGATTTGATTCGCACTTATACATAAGTTCGGAAATTATCTCTGAAAATGATACAATAGGGTCATAAACCTCTAAAGTTTTAGCAGAATTGATTGTTTCACAACACTACTACCGATATGGCATTAAAATCACATCGGAATATTCTTTCATGCTCGAGAAAATCGAAATCAAAAATAATTATTTGACAGCACCATAATTCTGCTGACGTCACCTGGTAGATTGGGATGGCACCGTGAAAATATTGAAAATAATAGAAAAGAAGAATTTTGTGACATTAGTAATGGCAGATGAGTCAAAGATGACAATTTGTCAATTTTTAATCATTATTTTAGGAAGCCATTCAACCATTTCAAAATATTCAAAAGGGGGCTAATTATTGATTGTTTATCATTTATAGAATGCAAGCCAGGAATTTTACGTGAGTTTATAATGTTTTTATAGGATTCTCAATACCACATCTATACTGCGAAGTCAACCAGACGATCGAACTCGAAAACACTATTCGCGAAAATCACGAACCAACAGATGGCGCTCGAGAAATGTCAAAAATTTGACATCAGGGTGATCAACAAACATTTGGTACATGTTTTCAATGGTAATATGTCAATTTTCAGAATTTTAGGGAAGAAATAAATAATCCTGAGAATCCAGAAGGGGCGCTATCGATAGATAATCGTTTATAGAAGGTATTTTATGTGATTTCCGTGGATTTATTATGTTTTTATAGGCTTTTCAAACCACCTCTGCAAAATCAATGGGGCCACTGAGGTATTTGTATTTCAATGATTTCTCTTTATTTCAAGAATGGCCAAGATTGAAATAAGTATCTAGGGTATATTGGAGATAAGGAAAAACCCATGAAATAGCGAAAAGCATTATTCAAAGCTGGTCACATACTTTGTGGGATAGATGTCAAACACATACTTGAACACAATATAAATAAACTCCTGTTCTCAAACTTCAGCTCTAGGGTAGCTCTATTATGAAATTAAAATAGTTTCATGGAAAAATTAGCAGTGGAAGTGTGAATTTATCTGTAAACCTGTAATAATTTTATCCTAACCCAAAAATAGATGATTAGCAAAATAAAAACAAATAATTAGTCAATTAACTTTATTCTCTGAGAGAAGTATAGGGGTGCTTATATTGAGATACCTACCTATCTTAAATAGACGACACAAGTTATTATTTTCATGTTACCAATAACATAATAATTCATATAATAAAAATAATAATATAATATAGATGAGTAGGTATGTTTCAAGAATAATAACTTAAAAAGTTTGAGACCTTGTGGTCTACCAGTCATTCAAATTCATTTATTTCAATTGATACTTCATTCAATTCACAGCTTATTCATTTTGAATAAAGAATTGATTTCATTCAGCCCACATTGCCCTCACTCTTGAAGTTTGCATGTGATGACTTCCAGATGTTTATTGAAGGAATTGCACTCTCTTTGAGCCTATATCTTGGTTTAATTCTCCTTGATGGTCCTAAAGTGAAATCAAGGTTTTCATTACAAACAACTAGAAACACAACTATACAGTTATATAAACTAGATCTAATTTGTTTGATTTAACTTGAAAGACATACCTTCGCATTCACTTGAGAAATCCAGTTCTATAGGAAGTGCTTACTACAAACGTAAAAGTTTGTGGTGATAGTTTTCCTATTTTTAACGTGATCATCCATTTTTCACACAATCCTGAAAGGAAATTCAGGATTTTGTGCCAGAGGAACGATGTCTGTACGGTAGGAGGAACGCTGAAATACTGAACAAATCTTTGTCGATTTCGTCTTTATGACCTTTTGAACTTCAATAGTATCAGTAACTAGCTGATAAGCACTAAATAAGTCCGAAAACTATTCAAAACAATACAGTTTCATTGAAAATAATACGAAAGCCTATGCTATACAATGCTAAATTGCTTCGTTGATCACCCTCGGAAGGCTTAGAAAATTTGACACCAGAGGCCGCCCACTCCGTGATTTTCGCGAATAAAATAAATAGAGAATACATTATGTTTACGTTAAGCGAGAGGAGAAAGGTGACCAACCGAACATTCTTGGTACGATTTCAACCCTTCGGACTCTCAACTAGTTTTGGGATGCTTCATTTTTCTGAAAATAGTGGTCGATGAAGAGTATTATCATACGCTAAACAATAAAATTGAACTCAGTAGTAACTTATCTTGAATCTAGAATTTGAATCGCCCTGTAATTTTTTACCGCCAACTGTCAAAGATGACAGAGATAGTCAATAATTCTTCTTTCACTTCGATTAATGCGTGGAACAGAACCTAAACCAACCTACCGGGTGACGTCACATTTTTAGAAAAGGATGGAGAATTTTTGAATGCCGATTTTGGAAAAACCCTCGACAAAACAATTTCATAAAAATGTAGACGTATTCTCTGGAGGCCCACGTTTTACATATATGATTTTTGAAAAAAGTGTACAACCCTATTCAACGAGTGCATAGTAAACTGAATCGAGTTTGCGAGGCACTGATGAATTATTCTCGAAATTAATCTCTATGTCTTGTTAATGCAAGAATGAAGCTTATTTTTTAGTAGTCTGTCCGAAATATGTTAATGTTCTGTGAGTTTCATCATCAGTATTTGTTTTTTATGTTATTTGTTGAAATTCTCTTCTGAAAGGTAAAAACACAAAATAATCTGTGAATAAAGAAATTGTAGGATTATTTATGTTATTATGAATGATTAAACTTAGCAGGAATAGTTAAATCCGTGTGGAAATGTTAATCGTAAATTCTTTTTCAATAGTGAATTTTATGTTGGAAGGCTCAATTAACTTCTTGGACTTGACAATAATGAAACATAACAAAATAATAATGATTTCTCAATTTACCATAAACTTACTCAGTGCATATTTCAATACCATTGTATTTTTGAACATGGATGATAAATCTTGCAAGTCAGATTTTCCAAGCCCGTGTATAGTTTGAATTCAGAATTCAGGGATAAAAATTTTACGATTTTTATCAATATGCACTTTAATTATTGATGATGATTTTGACTGCATTTTAAAACTGTATGTTTGGGATGAGCCTGGTTATTCTAATATTCATCGATGGTTCTCAACTCCCTAGATTATTTACATGAAGTGAGGTTATTTTTGATAATTTGATTCATTTATTGATTTGAACCTCGAGGCTATAAAGCTTACTGAACTGCTGTAGAAATTGTTATGTATTCAAATTCTGTATAAGGATTAAAGTTATCATTGGCTGTCTCTTGATATTCCAAGAAATTGAAGAAACATTCTTGAGAAAAATAAACGAGATGCTGAAACCGCCGCTAACCTTTTGAATAAGAGATGATTCGAATCAGATGAGAAAATTCAATAATTAACTCATTATTTAATAATAGGGTAAATAAGGGTAATGGAAGTCATTTAAGCGATAAGTCAAACAAAATGTCAATCATAAACAAACTATTTATTGCAACTACCTTCAAACATCATATACCTAATAAACTATTATTAGAAATAATGATCAGTCACTTTGGCAATCAATTTCGGATATTATGGGAATTGAAGAAAAAAACAGGTTTGACTCTCATTACACCAAGATGGGGGTAATGGTGGTCACCTTGGGGGAAATCGGAGTCGAAAAAAATCTAGCACATGTCGCAGACATAACCTTCAGCTGGGTTCTCGTTGTTTTTTCCAAAATCGTTGCATACCAGGCATCTGTATCCAGCATCTTCTGCGTCGTCATCTTCATCGTCCTGGCATAAGTCGTCAGTGCTAACATCTGATACAGAAGTTTCATTTATATCTTGTAGTACTTGGCGCTTTACCTTTTCAAGACCCTTCTTTTGTATTGTAGTCTTGGTTCTCTGACCTTTACCTTTCCATCTCCTTTCTGTTTCTTTACCCCCTGTTTTTTTCATCTTCTTATTTTCTCTTTCCATCAAGTTTTCTTTGATTGGCGTTGAAGTTAAAGCGTGTTGCTTCCTTCGACACTTTCTTGTATTCATAACAGGTCTTTTCTCTGTCAACTTGATTACATCATCCAAACTAACACTAATTTCGTTTGACGTGCCAGGTACTGGTAATGCAATATCTGGTTCAGAATCAAATGGGCCTACTTGCTTAGACATCCTAGGAACCAGTGGATCAATTTGTTTTGAAGTGCTCGGAACTGGTGAGTGAACTTCTCCTGATGTGCTGGAAATCGTTCTGGTAGCTGCGAGAGATTCATTGCAGTCTTGGATTGCAATAGTCTCAGATTGGAGAATTTCTGCAGCGATGAAATCTTCTTCTGTGAATACTAGTGGAACTATTCCAGTAGCTCTTTACCCTGATTCTCCTTTACTAATAGACGCAACATTATTGTGCTTTAAATTCAATTTTCCAGCATATTCGAAAGCCACTTTTATAATTTGATTAGCAGTGCAACCATAAAAAATATTTGCCATTTTCTTCACCAAGTTTGCTAGCTCGACTTCTGTCTCAGCACTAAAGACAGTGAATCGTCCTAGATGTGGTCCTAATAAGGTAGAACCTTTTTTTATTCTTTTTTGAAGGCTTGAAAATGGGATCCCTATTACCTTAGCAGCATTTCTTATAGAAGAACCTCCTTCAACATGCTTGATAGCTTTTTTCAGGCTATCAGAAGACCAGAAAGCCTCTTCGTACTTTTCGTACTTTCGGCATCTAGAAATAAATAAAAATAACGTAATTTAACATGCACAGTTGCGGGTAATTGTGATCACTTGCGGGTATTGGAAATCACCTGACTCTCATTTCCCACAGAAACACTAATGAGAAAAATGATGAAATAAAAAAAATCTTTGAAACACTGACATAATCTGAGCTGCACATCACAATTTCGAACGTCTAAATAAGATTGTGTTGAAGTCCCACTTGCATACTGGCAAGATATTCGACACTTAATACCTTCTTATTTGCATTGAAGTAAAATTATACCAACGGAGCACAAAAACAAAACACCGGCGTATCTCAATGGCGCGGGCGCTGACTGGCGCAAGCCGTTCCAGGCAGCAAGAATTCATATCCACATGAATACAAGCATAGCTATTAAAATCCACCAATGAAAACTATTATATTTGCACCTGCGTATTACGAAGGATTTGAGATAATAGTCCGATGAAAAACGAAGCTAGCAAATTTATATTAATAAGCAAGATGGACACAGTGTAACATATCAGCTTTACAATCTGGCGCCCAGGGTTCGATTCCCATGAAAGTGTTTTTTTTTCGTTAAAAGTTTCAAATATATCTGACCGGGCACCCAGTAGTTGGATATCACATTTTTTAATCAAATTGTCCTTCCTCAAAGGTCCCGAAAAATAGTGATCTAGTGATAGGTTAGTACGTTCAGGACAGGTAAGTCTCATTGAATTAATATAGCGCGATAGCGCGTTCAAATTCGATTTTTTTCGTTCAACTTTCCCTTCCTCAAAAATCTCCTGAAAATAATGATCTACTGATAGGTTAGCACGTTCGGGTCAGGTAAGTATCATTAGATAATATAATAACTTACCTCCTCTCCTCAAAAATTTAAACTCCATCACTCTTTTCAAGTCTAAACTTAAGACCTGGATTCTGCAAACACCTGGATATACAATTGAGAAACAAATCGATATGAACAATAACTAGAAATATCAATCGCATTGTGGTTTCTTGATAGTCATTCATTATAAAAACTTATCTCACTAACTTGTTTATACCTTAGCTTAGATTTCTGGGTGTGTTTGTGTGTGTGATAGAAATTGTGTCAGTGTCTGTGTGTAAAAACAGTCGTAATTATTATTTATTATTATTATATTATTACCATAGTTATTATTTATATTTTGGAGTACAAACAATAGTAAGATCACATAAGATGATAAACATTTTCAAAGTACCCATGCGCAGGTTTACCTTTTTGGGATTTTGTATTTATTTACCCTTTTGTTGGATTGCTGTTGTATTGAATGCATTATTGTAAGAAAAATTATATGGTGAATAAATTTATTATTTATTAATTTATTATTTATAGATGAATATAGCGCGATAGCGCGTTCAAATTTCCCTTTCTCATTCAATAAAATTTTCCTTCTTCAAAAATTTACTAATAGTAATGCCTTCACTGATGTCAATAAACCTTCGTAAATACCGCCTTTATCGATACAAACCATTTCGAACTTACCGCCAAAACGTAAATGGTTGTTACTTGTTATTGGTGGATTTTAATAGTTATGCGTGTATTCATGTGGATTTGAATTATTGCTTTCAGGCAGCATTGGGGAGCCAGAGTGGGGGTGGTGACGCCGTTTACACGTCTCTCGAACGTACTGTTTCGTGGATGTGAGGGTGACTTCCATTACCCGCTGACTCCCATTACCCTACTCTCCCCTATGGAATATGTAGCATCTTCAGGAACGTTCTGGTGGAATCACGAAGCCATACTTTTGTTATAAGACCTATCTGAAGAACATGAAACTTAACTTTGAAACTGGGCAATTTGATTTCCAAAACTCTCACTGAGAATGGCATCAAAGTGTCACCTCAGCAATGTTACTCCAATATGAACACATTGAAACGACGTTTAAAAAATATTAAAGATATTCATCAGTCTGAAACAGGACTTTAATATTACATCTAATATATCATTGTACTTGTTTACGACCGGGCGTAAAATGGCACTTTATTGCCCGGTTTTGCGGGCGTAAAATGGTACTTTACTGCCCGCGAACTACTTTACCGCCTGCTGGGCGTAAATGGCACTTTATCGGCTGCCAGAAAATAAATTATTAATTATTCGCATCCTCAGCTGCTTTACTATGATTTCTGGTGTACATTTCACACTTTCTTCGTCACTGGAATGCATTTCGTAATGACTATTGTCTGTATTGACAGCAGTTGAAAGCAAATATGGCTACTTGCCTATTTTTCACCCACCAGTCTGGAACATGAGCAAATTGTAAACCCTTAATAACTCCCTAATTGGCCTTATTATAAGAGAAAGGGAAAAGTGAAAAGGGCAATGCTTTTTCGAGAAGAACATCATGGGCGTAGCAAAAATTATTTTAGAGGGGTTTGATAGTTATTTATGTATCAAGGGCGTAAAATAGGCTTTTATGGACCGCAGCGTGTAAGTAATAGCCTGAGCGATAGCCCTTGATAAATAACAATTTTTTGTGGATAATTCAATTTGTATACTTTCGATTCTGAGCTGTAGCCAACAGAAATGGCTATATCGATATGAACATGCAATTTATTCGAATTTTACTAAATGTGGGCTCCTTTTGTATCCACAACTCCTCTAGTAATTTTTTCGTGAATCTAATAAGCAAACGATCAAGTATATAGATCGACTAATGTATGGTACGCTTGAGCTGATCTGATCTATTAGTCTTGATTTGTCCCCTAGTTTGGTTTGTCAATAGAAATCAAGTTGTGTGGAGGGTTGAAGCGGAATAACATTCGTCGCCCTGTATATTCTTTTCGGTTTGGATATCAGCTATCGCTTTTTGCTCGAGTTTTTAAAGTACGTGAACGGCCGGTTGGATACCGTCCTTTTCTGGAACTCGTAGTCTTGCGTTTCAGATCGATCAGTGTTAATTAATGACAGCCCTGTTGGTTATCGAATGGTCACCAGTTGTTTATACACTTTTGTGATTGTTTCTTCGTGTACCTGGTGTTATTGCTTTTAGGTATGTTATAACCATTTTGTTTATATCGTTTAATGTTTGTGCATCAGTGCTATTCATTAGGTACGCTATCTTTTTGTTTATTGCTTTTAGTACTGTCTACACCGTTATCAGATTAAAGTGAACTTCAACCTACCTACTTAGCTCATAATTAAAACGACCCACCTAGAACCGTCCCTGAGACGTTCTGCAGCATCTTGGCGCCCAACTTGTAGGCAATTGTGAGCTATGAATGAAGAAACACCTGATGGAGCTGGCTATAATCTGAGAAGGAGGGTTCTGAATAACATAGGGTATCCCCCATCGAGGGTTGCAGATGTAAGGAACACACCCAACGTGAGCTCGGCACAAATGAGTCAAGGTAGGAGCGTTCCTCTGTCTTTTTCGGCACCCATACCAGAGAATGTGTCGCCCCAACAACCCCAAGGGGATCAAGTACCAAACAATCCCCCATTCGAATGGGATAGACAACACCCACCACCAAACTTCGCAAATAGAAGTCAACTCTTCAGTGATGTACCACCAAATGCAGCGCAAACATCTTCTTCAACTCAACATTTTTTGATTACTCCGGAAGCGATTACTCAACTTGTCAATCAAACTATTCATCAACTGTTAAATAGCAATTTGAATGTCAATAGCTCTAATAGTTCTAATGATACCAATCAGGATAGGCCTTCAGATAATTCAAATAGTGTAAATCATTCATGTAATAGCCTTTCGACAACCAACAAAAAAATTCCATACTTTGATCCAGACGTTATCCACCCGGTAGAGTTTCTAAATCAATTAGAAGATGGCTTCAATGTTGAAAGCGTTGATTATAAGCAATTTAAGTATTTGGTGGCGGATTCTTTCAAAAATTCTGCAAAAATATGGGCAGATGCATTTTTGCCAAAGTTTTCAGATTATCAACAATTCAAATCAAACTTTTTAAAACATTTTTGGGATGATCACTCGCAATGGCGTGCGAGAACTCAATTGGAAACACGAGTTTATAGAGAGGGAGAATCATTTGTGGATTTTTTCAATAGTTTTTTGGTGTTAGCAAAACATTTAGATCCACCTTACCCTGAAAAAATGCTTTTGGCTGCTATTTCGAGAACTCTACCCCCTCATGTTTCACTTTTACTCTTACAGTGTAATGATTTTTCTCAAGCTCTGGAAAATTTGAGAAGAGCCGATATATACTATCATAATTTAAATGGCAATTCTAGCAATCTAAATCGTTCGATTAATAGATCTAGTTTTTCTGGTCCTAGAGATAATAAAACTTTTTCAGAAAATAAAAATAAAAGTTTTGTCAAAAATGACAGGTTTCAGAAAAATATATCTTTAGTATCAGTAGGTGAAGCCGATGAATCGGAAAACGATTCAACCAGTTACCAGGACGGCCAGAAGTAACTGGGGTATTATGTAAGGCCGGTAATATAGAAAATAATCCTCGGGAGGACTTATTGGTTGACGACTGTGATTTCGAACATTTTTCCTCTAGTGATAAATCACCCGTTGTTGAAATAAAACTTTACAATTTTAGTTTTCCTGCCCTAATAGATACCGGGAGTCAAGTGTGTTGTTTTTCCGATACAGTGTGGTCTCAACTCAATAGTTTTCACGAGGATATTCCGTATTTTCCCTGTAGCGGAGTAAGAATTACTGGTGCTTTCAAATCGAAACATCAGAGAGTTAATTTACAAGTAGAGTTAACTTTTTCAATATTAGAAAAAATATATGTTTTTGAATTTTTAATGGTACCTAAATTAGTTTATCCGATTATTCTCGGCGTAGACTTTTTACGGAAATACCAAGCAAAAATCGATTTATGCGAGGATCAATGTTTTTTAACAATTCAGGATAAAAAAGTCTCTTTGCCGGAGATACCAGTTTTTCACGAATCAAGTCCGCCAGACTCTATGAATATTCGAACGGTATCTGATAAGAAAGCGACTGTTTTGCATTTATCTAAAAATGAATGTATTTTGGATGGGAAATCGCAAATTATATCTACGGGGTGTTTAACAGGGGCAGAACGTAACTTGCTGTTAGGATTAATTCAGGAGTTTGACAAGATATTTTCGTGTAAACCAGGCCTAACCAAATTATACCAACATGTCATTAAAGTAAATGATGAAAGCGGTTTTTTCGTAAAACCTTACCCGGTACCGTTTGCTCACCGCGAGGCGGTACAAAAAACAGTTGATCAAATGGAAGAGTGGGGGGTGATCTCCCGTGGCGCTACTCCGTTCATATCCCCACTCATGACAACTTTGAAAAAAGACGGTTCCGTGAGGGTTTGTTTAGATGCCCGAAAATTAAATTCTATAACTGAAAAAGATCACGAGCTTCCTCGCCGAATTGACGAAATAATGCGTAGTATGAAAGGGTTCAAATATAAAAGTGTTTTGGATTTAAATAATTCCTATTGGCAGATTCCGCTTAGACCGGATTGTCGAAAATATACGGGGTTCATTTTTGGAAATCGTAGCTATTTTTTTAATGTCATCCCGTTTGGATTAGTAAATGCTGTCTCATCGTTCACTAGATGTATAGATCAGATCTTCGGCGTCACGTTTTCGGATTTCTTAGTGCCCTATCTCGACGACTTGTTGATTTTGAGCGATACTTTTGAAGACCATTTACGACACTTGAAGCTCGTTTTTTCGCGATTGCGTCAGGCAGGTCTGACCTTGAAGCTGAAAAAATGTCGTTTTTTCTGTAACCAGGTAGATTTTCTTGGATACGTACTGGATGATGAAGGTTTCCGACCAGATCCGAACCGCGTTCAAGCTATAATAGATTACAAAGTACCTCAAAACGTTAAACAGCTTCAAAAATTCCTTGGACTTTGCCAATATGACCGCACCTTCTGTCCAAAATTTTCATCCTACACAGAACCTTTGACATTTCTTCTTCGGAAAAAGAATCCTTGGGCATGGGGACCGGTACAAAATGAGGCTTTCCAGCGCATCAAGGAAGAATTGAAAGATTCTACATTATTGTACTATCCGGACCATGATTTGGTCTTTCATGTCGAAACGGACGCCAGTGACGTCGGAATCGTCGCGCAACTTTTTCAAATGGTAGCTGGTAAACGCAAAGTAGTGGCATGGGCCAGTCGCCTATTACTAGACCGCGAAAGGCGCTACTGTAGTTTCGAAAAGGAAGTACTAGCTGTGGTTTTCGCTCTAAATACTTGGCGCGTTTTCCTTTTGGGTCGTACGTTCCTGGTTCATACGGACAATAAAGCTACAACATATTTGAATACTTGTCGTTTACTCTCACCACGTGTTACACGTTGGGCCTTAGCTCTGCAAGAGTTCGATTTTCAGATAAAACACATTAGGGGCGTAGACAATGTCATATCCGATTGTCTTTCTCGGTATGCCTGTGTCAGGTTACCTACACCCGACGATAAGTCATTTCGAGTTTTGAGTTTATCGTTACCTGAACATTTCAAGTCAATAATCAAAAACATCACCCGACATCAATTGGCAGACCCGAAACTGAAGGATATCCGTGATTCGCTCAATGATGATGAGTCCCTACGGACCAAGTTTTTCGTCCACAACGATGTTTTGTACCACCGAAAAAGCGATGCGGAAAATAGTCTACTTTGCGTTCCATTAGCTCTCCGTGATAAGTTTATTGAGGCTTTTCATGAAGCGCTGGGACACTTCGGGTCATACAAATGTTGGTCGGCTCTTAAACATGAGGTTTGGTGGACAAACATGTCGAGGGATGTCAAACGATTTATCAAAATGTGTGAGATTTGTCAAAAATCGAAAATATCAATTTTGCCAAAGCCGGCCCAACACCCTATAGTTGCAGAGTCCAAAGGCGATATAATTGCTTTGGATCTTTTTGGACCTCTTCCACGCAGTCGTGCGGGGGCTTGCTACGTTTTAGTTGTGGTCGATCTCTTCACAAAACATGTATCTCTTTATCCGCTCAAAACGGCAACCACCCGTTCGTGCTTAAATCGTTTGACAGTTGATTATTTTCCAACTTGTGGTGTTCCAAAAAAGGTATTATCCGACCAAGGTACTCAATTTTCTTCGCCTAAATGGAAAACCGCATTGAATATGTTAAACATCCAAGTGATATATACCTCGGTACGGCATCCGCAGGCCAACCCTTCGGAGAGGGTTATGAGGGAGCTGGGCCGATTATTTCGAGTTTATTGTCAGGGCAAACATACGCGATGGGCTTTTGAAGTTGTAAAGTTCGGGAATTTTCTGAATAATGTGGTACACGAGGCTACCGGTTTCACCCCCAACGAGCTTCAGTTTGGTCAACCTCGCGAAAATCTTCTTCCTCCGCGTCTGCGCCCTCCGAGTCCCGATTTTATTTGCTCTAACGACCAAAAAATGATAATTGCTAAAGAGGCGTTAGAGGGTAAGGCCGCGCGCCGACGAGTTAATAACCCGGGTAGACCGTTTAAAGAATTTAATCCAGGAGATTTAGTTCTGTTGAGGGCAAATCCAAAATCCACCGCGGTGAATTCCGAAACTAAGAAATTTCTTTTATTGTTTGAGGGGCCTTATAGAATTAAAAAAAATGTTAGCTACGCTTCATACGTTTTGGTGGACCCTGTCAGTGGCGTCGAAAGGGGTATTTTCCACGCCAGCCATTTAAAATTATTTCACGGCCAAAGAGAAGCCGTCACACCTCGAATTCGAAGTATGTCAGCTTCGGGGGGTAGTTGAAGCGGAATAACATTCGTCGCCCTGTATATTCTTTTCGGTTTGGATATCAGCTATCGCTTTTTGCTCGAGTTTTTAAAGTACGTGAACGGCCGGTTGGATACCGTCCTTTTCTGGAACTCGTAGTCTTGCGTTTCAGATCGATCAGTGCTAATTAATGACAGCCCTGTTGGTTATCGAATGGTCACCAGTTGTTTATACACTTTTGTGATTGTTTCTTCGTGTACCTGGTGTTATTGCTTTTAGGTATGTTATAACCATTTTGTTTATATCGTTTAATGTTTGTGCATCAGTGCTATTCATTAGGTACGCTATCTTTTTGTTTATTGCTTTTAGTACTGTCTACACCGTTATCAGATTAAAGTGAACTTCAACCTACCTACTTAGCTCATAATTAAAACGACCCACCTAGAACCGTCCCTGAGACGTTCTGTAGCAGGGTGGAATTATCGGTTATAATTGCACAAGTGCATAAAAATTACCGATAATTTTGCAAGAAAGCGTGTTATCTAAAAATTGCACAAGATTTTTTTCATATTTTGGCGAAAGAGCCCGACTCCGAAGGAGGAGGGCTCTTTTACAAAATATGAAAATAACGGAGTGCAATTTTTATAGATAACACGCTTGAATGTAAAATTATCTGGTCATTTTTATGCACGAGTGTAATTCAATGGAATATTTCACGAATAAAGAAATAAGTATTGATTTTTTTCTGAGAAAAATCACATACTACTGACAAAGACTATGAATAAAATTATGCTAGACATGCTTTCAAACAATTTTATTTTCAACACACAAATTAAAAATTACAAGAATTACAGTTGAACACGCAGTTGTAAAAGTTTTTGGCATTCCGACTGGATGGACCCGATACAGGCGCATTAAGAGCTGCAGCTGACACATTATCGGAATTCGACACAAAACTTAGTTGTGGTGCTACTTCATTTCCACGCATTTTTTCTACTATTTCTTCATGGTGACCTTTGTCTAACTGCAGATACGGTGTAATGGATTTAGTGGTCGAATGGCCGGTAATTTTAATAAGCTGTTCCTCACCGACGCCTTTTTTTGCTAAACTTGAGACAGCTGTAGACCGTATCGAATGATTAGTTATCTTCACGTTTTTTGTATCCAAGCCAATTTTTGCTGCTTCTTGGGCTGTCCAAGAGCTCATTGTATTTCGTCCTACAGGAATATTCTTATACCATGCTCTGCTTGACATCCAAAAGGGGTTTACAGTAATAAAGAATCGATCTGACTTAATTCCCTCCCGCTTCTCCAAAAATTTTTTGTATAATCGTATGGAACACAAATCAGAATTCGTTTTATTCCTAATTAACCATTTTAATGGAACACACGGTTTTTCCCCGCCTTGTGTTGTTTTTGAAAAAATGGGATTATAAATTATTCTTCCCGTCTTTTCACCATTATTATTCTCTTCTTCCTTGAAGAATGACGTTAAACACTTGCTACATTCTCCACCACGCCAAGCTAACTCAAAAGCAAAAACGAAAAATACCTTTTTTTGCAATCCATCTGGTGTCTCTTCGTCACAATTCTGGACCAAATTTTTGTATTCGTCACCTTTGAGAAACACTGAACTCTCCTTTCTTTTCTCGGGTATCGTTTGGAGTTACTTTCTCTTAGTTTGTTTAGCGTCCCTTGCTGATTTGAATTCAATATCGGTAAAAGGGTTAAAAATAATACCATACTCCTTGTAATACTTTTCCATCAATAATTTTGCTGTAACATTCCAGATTGTCTTTATTGTGAAGTCCTTATATTCCTGACCATTCTGCTTGCGCATATTGAATGCCCATTCCGTTAATATTTTTGCCAGTACGCTTATAGACATCTCTTTGTCCAGGAAATATCCTTTGGCCTTGCAAAAATCCATGAACTGTCGCCATATATACTGTCTGTTGGATTTGGTATTTTTTGGTTCACTTTCAACTACAAGTATATCTGACATTTATCAGTAATGTCAGTCAGTGTTGTTGTTATTGGTGTCATGCCGACGGGATGTTTTCGCAGTGCAATCATCGCTCCGCAGTGCAATTACCGCTGTAATTTTTCGATAACATATATTATACATAGGGGAAATATTCAAAATAACTATAGAATATACTTTCTCCTCGTCTATTCTGTATTATTGAGTATTGCTGGCCTTCGAGAAACAAGAGATGACTTTACGATTATGCATTTTTCAACTTATTCAGACTTCTCAAAATACCATAACTCATATTATCATCTACAATAGTTTCACATAAAATTTCGAAAATCTATATCGCCAGTCATGTTTATTTTGGCAAAATTATTCAATTCACAACTCAACACATATTGAATCAAAGGGAATAGCCAAAAACTCTAAGTGGAGTGGTGGTGTAAAAAAGGAAAATAAATATCTCAAAATCATTTCCACAACATTATTAGAATAATCTAACATAACAAGGTAGAAAACGAGCAGAAAACAACTACATTCCTGGCAAATACCACGCAAAATATTGAATTATATCCACTCGTAGTCTCTGCATCAATTCATATAAATGAATAAAAATACAAATATTTCATTCTTCGAACATGCGTTTATGCTCCCAACGAGACAGACACGCCTGACAACCTGTAGACCGGTTTCGGGCTTATTGGCC
Source organism: Chrysomela aeneicollis (assembly GCA_029955515.1). Lineage (NCBI taxonomy): Eukaryota > Metazoa > Arthropoda > Insecta > Coleoptera > Chrysomelidae > Chrysomela > Chrysomela aeneicollis. The sequence continues at coordinate 1,901,426 of JARUHQ010000018.1, read as the reverse complement.
CTCATCAGTACAGGGTAGTCAACCGAGTAGAGATCCTGAAATCTCCACACGAGGCGAGGTCTGAATTCCTTTTTTACACCACCACTCCACTTAGAGTTTTTGGCTATTCCCTTTGATTCAATCGGCTAGTCGAGCAACCCAGCCACTCGCAAATCTTCAATATGGAAAATTTTATTAAGGAGTGTTTCTTTCTTCGCCGCTTGGTGTCGTCGTCTTCATACACTGCTTGGGGAACGGCTCACTGCTATCAAATATGCGTGGATGCTTCCATCGATTCAGATTTCGCCTCGTGTGGAGATCCCACAGGATCTCTACTCGGTTGACTACCATGTACTGATGAGGGCCAATAAGCCCGAAACCGGTCTACAGGTTGTCAGGCGTGTCTGTCTCGTTGGGAGCAAAAACGCATGTTCAAAGAAAGAAATATTTGCATTTTTATTCATTTATATGAATTGATGCATAGACTAATAATTCAATATTTTGCGTGTTATTTGCCAGGAATGTAGTTGTTTTCTGCTCGTTTTCTACCTTGTTATGATAGATTATTCTAATAATGTTGTGGATATAACTTTTTGAGCTATTTATTTTTTTTTACATATATTAGCTCGATAATTCGGCATATAAAAGCGAGTTTGTTTCTATATTTCTACCTCATTATGCATTGAATCAATAAAGCAATCACCAGTGGAGCGTTGTCGGTCGAATTCCCAAACAACTTCCATATCTAGGTATATTCTATCGGATTTGAAGACCACTCTACGATATGACTTCCAACTGCGGGAATAAACTCCACATCTGAGCTTTCTCATTAAATGATAAGAACAACTTCATATCGCCCATGATATCTACACATTTCCTTATACTTAACAACTTCCTAGACTCAATTTCATCTTGAACATGCAACGTGCTTTGATATATTCAAAACAGCAGAATTTCTTATGTAGGGAAGTACTCAGAATGCTTCAAATAACCATTTGGACATTTTTGTATATGACATAATTATATATGTTTGTTGCACTTTATTTGTACCCTTATTAAAATAGTAGATAGGTAGTTAACGAAAGATTCTGTAATTCGATCTGATTGAAAATCACTAAATTTTTTTTTATCATCGCGATAACAGCTATCGTACATGGTATGGTACACCATTGTGTTAAGTTCCTATATTCAAGTGACACCATTAATTCGACTATGGTTGATTCTCTTACATTTTTGAAAGGTCACTATAAATATACATCAGTGTTTCAATGATGCATTGAATAAATGATGCTGGCTATGTTGGCATCATTGCGTTTCATCTTAAAATGGCGTTTTTTTGTGTTTTGGGCTATTTGTGTGTTGATTATTGATCAAGTCATTCAAGTCGTTCATTATTAACATCATAAATACCTATGTTCGATTAGATCCAGACTAAGTGTGTGTATCATTAGGTAGGTAATTGAAATATGTGAAAAAAATAGTCGATTGTCGCGTTGATTGATATATTTTCAATTCGTCACTTTTAAAATGCACTCTCCACTTTTTATTATTGAAGTTTTTCTTCCTTTTGATATTGTATAGGTACTTACTAGCCTGAAAAATAAAAATGCGCTGAGTTTGAATTCAGAGATCTGATAGACTACGAGCAGAAAACGACTACTTTACTAGCAAATAAGACATTGAATTATATCTGCTCGTAGTCCATGTATTTATTTTATATACATTTTTTATTTATTTTATATACACTGATCTACAGGATAAATCCCATCTACAGAACAGGAATGTAGGCAGGAATCAATTTACATAAAATAAAATAATAACATAATTCTGCGGAATCATACATGTAGCCTATAGAATTATTTGAAAAATTCGGACTTGATAAGTCTCATTGAACAGTTAAATATATCTATTTGAGAGCATTTTGAGTTATAAATCGACAACATATTGGTTACTGGTGAGAACTTAAGGATATTTGTGCGTGCTGCCGGGAGATAAAAAGTGCTGTTTACTCGTGATGCAGTTCTTGGAACATGAAAATCAAGTTTTTCTACCAGAGCGGAACAATCTATTCGATTATTTATTATTTTGTATAAAAAAAATCACTGAATTGCATTCACGCCGACTATTTAACTCATTCACCCTGTGCCTCTCCAGAAGATCACTTTGAGCAATACCTCTCGGTGTAACGATTCACACTGTGAATGCAGATCGCAAATGTTTCTTTTTTCCTAACACGTAGAAAAGTTCACATCGAGATAGGCACGCCCAACAAGCTACAGACCAGTTTCGGGCTTATTGGCCCTCATCAGTGCAGGGTAGTCAGCCGAGTAGAGAAGATTCGCTTGTGATTGAGCTGTTGAGATTTATCTGCAGCGTCCGATATACTATGAAGAATGCCCTCTCGAAGTAAATGAGAAATTGATTTTAGACAGGTAGGCGTTCTATAGTTGAATTTGATGCCGGATACACATGCAGCCTCACTTCATCTCATAACTATAATAACAATATCGACACTGATTCACTGAATCAAGGGTCCTAATTATGAACATCACTACGGAATTTTATTTTATTTTATTTAAGATGTACATGACTCTAATACAAGAATGTTGCGTACTGTATGTACCTACAACTCTCTTCTCACAGACATTCAGATCGATTTCGTATAATAATACTATAATGATGTGTGATATTTTCTTATACCATAAATGTACAGAGTGTCTCATTTTCGATATCCTCACGGGATATCTCGCTTATTTTCGAAAATCGAGATTTGTGGTAAGTACCTATTGCGAACTTTTTGTGAAACTCACGTTACCGCAGAAAAATTCTCATAGCCCTCATCGGTTTCAAGATACAGTGCGGAATTGAAGATATTGCATTGAAACCCCTCCGGTATCTCAGCTACCTTTTGGCTCATGGGAGAAGTGGAGACTTTCTCCCATATTTTTCACGTAGTCAGATTTTATGAATGAGCTGTCATTATCAGGTTAAAACCCTAAGTTATATTCTTTAATTGAAACACTGTTCATATCTTTCAATATCTGAAACATAAATACTTCGTTCCAGAAATATTATTATACAGGGTCACTCACGGTCGATGGTACCTTAGACGTTTACGGAGAACAGGACGTAGGATTATTCTGAAAATTTGGTTTATTGGGTAATCAGTTTTGTTCTATAGATCTAAAATACTTTCAGCATTGCGGCGTTGCCGCTTCTATCAAAAAGTAGCAACAACTTTGTTATTTCAAATGGAACACCCTGTATTTTATTTCATTTTCAGATTCTTCCTGAAGAGCTGATTTCGTCGATCTATCTTACTTGGGGTATAGCGCGAAATATTACAGATATATAGGGTGTGAAAAATCGAGGTTTTTCAACTTTAGGAATTTTTTGTGTCGAAACTAATCATTTCTGCTCAAAACGGCTTACATGTCCCTGTCTTAACTTTTCATTTACTTCCTACTGACATATAATAGAAACAAATAGAGGGTGATGCAAAACTCAAAATTTTGAACCACCCTTATCATTCATCTATATGAGCTCAGCGTTTGTAATTCGACATGATCAAATAGGCAGAAGTCTACATATTTTTCTAATGCCTTATTAATGGCACTCGTTCTATTACGCACAGAACTCAAAGATCCAGAAGGCCAATGTGAGGCTGAGAAATCTCTAAGATTCTACAACATCAGTATGCTTCGTACACATTTGAGCTTGTGCACATTGTCGGCCACATTGCAAGTTATAATTCAAATGCAAATCTGATTATTTATTGCGCATTAGGATTTAGGCTGAGTATAACTATATAGATAACTAAATTATCGATAGAGTTATCAAATGCGATATAAACGCCATCACCGAATGATTAATGAAATATTACTCACCAGCCTGGGTGCAGGTAGCAGGGTGCAAGGAGCACTTGCACCCCTTGGCAAAATTCGATTCGAATTTGACATTAAGTACATTTATCCACATTATATATACATGATTGTATAATCATAGGATTACATATAAGATAATGGGTATTACTTATTGCAATAACCAGTAGCGCGAAGCGCATCAGAACCTCAGTCTATAACGCAAGATATACCTATGCTCCTTTTTATCTGCGGCGCATTTTTCCTTTGCTTTTCTCTAACCCCTTCATTTTGACACCCATTGTTCGAAACAATAGTCGCTGCAACTGGTTAATATCTTTTCGAATGTGAGAATGTTGATGACTGCCTCGATCTGTTTTATAGAATAATATGCAGTAACAGAAACTCGCGAACCCAAAAATCCATGTTGGTACTCTCCTGACTTGGTTCGCAAAATAAGAAAAAATATTCATTCATACAAATTAATACAGAAAAACAAAGCTGATTCACTGCAAAAAACCTTGCACAGCACACTAAGACAAAATACAAAGGATCAAATTAAAAAAGAATACAGATTGCACTAACAAAATATCGAAGCTAATATGAATCTAGACTCCAATTATTCCTTTTGGCAATATATACGCTCCAAGAACAGACCATTGGACTACCCGGAGAAATGCAGTGAAATGGCTCAGTCTACAGTACCCCTGGTGATATTGCAAATGCTTTTGCTCAGTTCTTTCACTCTGTTTTCCAGGTCTCAGAAAATCATAGCAGTTTTGAGGCAACCTCTGTTGCATCTTACTATAATATACCTCTAGTAAATGAGTCTGATGTTCTCAGAAGCATAATAAATCTAAAACCTAAAAAGTCAACAGGTTCTGATAACAAAGCAGGAATGAAGCTCGAAGTCATCTCCACAACATTTATTTTGAATAGAGGGTTATAGGGGACATGTTTTGAATGCATATGCATTCATCATCAGCCCAAATAATAAACAGCTGATAATAAACGGCTGATGATGAATGCATATGCATTCGAAACATGTCCCCTATAACCCTCTTTTCAAGATAAATGTTGTGGAGATGACTTCGAGCTTCATTCCTGCTTTGAAATCTACCACTCCACTTTGACATGCCATGGACTACTTCCTGAGATTAGGTACAGATAATATACCGGCCTACTTTAACAAAGGTCTAGCTGAAATTTTGGTGAAGCCTTCAGTACATCTTTTCAACTTATCAATATCAAGCATGCAATTTCCTAATGCATTGAAAATAGATCTGGTTACTTCCATCTCAAAAAACGGCAATGTTAATTTAATAAACAACTATAGAGCAATAAGCTTAATTAACGTTATAGCAAACATTTTTGAACAAATTATATGTACTTACTAATTTAACAAATGCACTAAAGCCAAGCATTTCTAGATGGTTTTGTAACTGGTAAATCTACTGACTCAAATCTTTGTTTATTATCTGAACAAGCCTCTGAAGCAATAAAAAGTAAAAAGTAGCTTGATGTTATATACACAGACTGTGAGAAAGCGTTTGACAAGGTTGATCATGGGTTGCTCCTATATCGAATGGTTGATATGGGAATATCACACGCTACATTTCTATTTCTCAAATCATATCTGCTGGATTGGGCTCTTATGATGAAGATAGGTGAGAAAACCTCAAGCAAGTATACAGCTACCTCAGGATTACCGCAAGGTAGTACCTTAGGTCCACTTTTATTTATTTCATTCAACAACCCCCTTCACGATTGCCTTTCTGAATCATTGGGACTGCTCTTTGCTGACGGTTTTGAATTATTCAAATCAATATCTTCTCCACAGGATTGCCTTTTACTACAGACAGACATAAATATCGTTAGTCGTTGGTTCAAGGATAACAAGATATCAATATACATAAAAAAATTCTCCCGTTAAGACTTTCTCGCGGAAAACTAAAATCGAGTAGAACTGGATCAAAGGAGTGAAATAAAAGATCTAGAAGTAATTTTCTAGAGAAATATGAAGTTCAATTCGCATTACACCAATAAGGTCAATAGGGCATTCAAATCTTTGGGTTTTACCATAAGAAATACTGAATTCTTCGAACAGGAAACAATTATCACTCGTAATCTCCCTAGCAGCAGAATTATTATCGATAATTTTTTTCAAGGTCACGAATGTTTTTGTTGTCGATGGAATATTATCCCGAATCGAAGACGAGGGAAATTTTTAATCAACAAAAACGAGTGAAACCAAGAAAAAAATTATAGGGAATTCATTCTGCTGCGTGGGAGTTTCGGTAATTTCATAAATTGGAGTTGCTTTTAATATGATGAGAAGATGAACCCTACGATCTATTTTGCGTAGATACTATAGATAGTAACTGTGGTTTATCACTAAAATTTCAGGAACATTCAAAACATCAATCCGTTTTCATAACATCAAATATCACATGTCTACCCAGATTTTATTCTGAGTGACGTTTGTCAATAGATATAAGGCACTTCAAATTATCACTTATTAATTCTGTCAATAGAAACTAACAAAATTATCTTATGTAATCTCTTGAGCTTGAAAAAATTTACGGAGATTAATTCAAGCTCGCGGGGGATTCGGGGAGAAAATTTTGTACCAAAATTATTAATAATCATTTTACTCACTAACTCATCAGTTAGGGTCCGGATCAATATTTTCGGTGAATATTTGTCTGTCTCGCTGTCCACTTCACCATCGCAACTTCTGATGAGAGTTGCACAAATCGTGATCTTATACCACCACCCTCATGTGAGATTCGACAGCTCCTTGTTCGGCTATTTTCAGTAGAATAAGGTTTTATACCTTGAATCAACTTTATATTCTATCAAAATCACGCAATATTATGGTAATATATAAGATAGGGAAAGATGTAGATTTGTGTTATATTGGATGATAGGTATAGCTGTCAAGAACTGTCAAGCCAGGGAGATTAGGTATTCGCGATAGGTGCTAAGCGATACGCTACCTAGCGGTGACTCGTGAACCACTCGAAGTGGTATAACCACCGAACTCTCTGAAGGATAACCCACAGAAAAACTTAACCTCTGTTCTGTTTATGTTCGCTTCTGATGTGAAAGGTGTACTTCCAGCAGTTTTTCGAGAGATGTTCTGGTGAAATACATGTGAAATCATATCGTTTTTCTCGTTTCAGTTATTGTTTGGTGACAAGACACCTATGTCACAATGACACAAACATCAAAAATATGAAAACAAAACAAAAACGACACCACTTCGAGAAGTTTGAGTTGTTACCATGAGATAGTGCTACGTGTTATTTTCTATCGCGAATCACTTAATTTTTCAACTAGTTCATGTGACCGCAAACATTTCCGGATAATTTAGGTTGTCGTCATAGCAACTTGCCAATATCAAGGCATCTGATTGGTATATATATAATAAATTTATTAAGTTTTCATTCAATATTGAAATTGATATAAGTGGGAAACGACTTCCTGGTAAATACCACACAGAACATTGAATTATACCTGCTCGTAGTCCATGCAACGGTTCACACTGTAAATATTCTATATTCTGATATTCTAATTGGATAGACTATTTTCCTTTTCTAAAACTTTTGTCCAATTTATGGATTTTCCATTTCAGGATTTGTTGTTTTGTAAATGCCGAAAGATAGTACCGATGAAACCCTACAACTCGTATAGTTGAAGCTGTAGGTACGGGTCAAAATAGACCTTCAAAATCAGTATTCGTCTAAATTGCATTATCGATTTCTTTGGATGATAACCAATGTTCAGAAAAGCTAGAACAATCAGATACAGATGGGTCGTTTATTGTTAAAAGATATATCCTGAAATATATACCAAATATATTAATCCAACACTATATCGTAGCTAAATTGTTGCTGACCTTTCGAATGTATCTCAGTCTTAACTATTTTCTGCTTCAAACTACCAGGCTCTCTGAGTCTCCTAGTATTTTCTTCATATTTTTCATTGATATGTCTTTCTACGGTGATCGAGTGCTAATGCCGGCTGTTTCGGAGCCTAGCGCGCCTTTGCCTGAGCCTGTATTACAGGAATTAGCACCGTCATCGGAAGCAACGCAAATAGAGGAAGATGTTCACATTTTCGATAACATCGTTGCCATAAGAAGAAAGTTCGCCGCAACTGTCAAAAAATACAAGACTGCTCGGATGGATGTAAATCAAAAACTACAAGAACAAAGAAAACTCAAGAAGGAGGAGGAGAAAAACGATACTAATAGATCCACACAAAAAATCAAGATGATTATTATTTCCACACATGAAAAGTAACTTACACATTCACTGCCGATGGTATTTTGTAGGATGCATGAAAAACAGTTAGGTAATTTTGCACTTTCATGCGATCTATTCTTCATTGAAAATTAATGTTTATATATACTTATGTATTTTGATATCAGGAATCTGAATTTGATAATGAAATCGTGAACATATCTCTACTTTTCGAGATAATCCACGTCAAAGTACCGAAATTTCATCTTCTTTGTCTGGCATGTTTTGGGCAAGTAGTTATTGTATCTCCTCATATTCCAGGACATGTTACATGCATGTACCATGATTAATTATGATTTTTTTCTAAAAAATATGTCAAAATACATAGGTATAAAAAAATGTTCACTGAGAAGTAGTTCGCATGATAAGTGCAAAATTACCGACAGTTAATTTGATATTATTTTTCAGAGATCGATATTACTTGTCATTTTGTGACTAGGGTCATCATGATAAGTACCCAAGTAAATACATGAAATAATTATAAAAACAATATTTCAATAAATGGATATTTAACAAATTCGAAGTAAATTACGTGTTGACTTCCAAGTGAAATGTGAATACGGAAACATCGAAAAGTTATCGCTGTAACGAGCCGGTCTAGTAACACATAAATGCGGAAACCAAAATTTCGAAGGTTTTGCCTGCTGAAAAGTATGCTGATTCATACGATTCCCAAATGAAGGATAAGGCACAAAAAATTTTCAAACGTCTCGGCTAGCAATGAACTGGAAATCTTTTAGCAACACGTAATACATTAAAATCGCGTACCTATTTTGGTTGCTATAAAAAACAACTGTGCGTATTAATCAGGTTCCCGATGTACAAACACAATTCACATATCCGGTTCCCGCAGTTGAAAGGTTAATAATAGAATCGTGAAGATCGGTGAGGGCGGCAAAATTTCCGCCATTAAATAAAAGAGTCGTTTCACCACATCTTCATCCGCCTTCCGCAGAACACGATGTCCAGCTCCGACTCCTCCGACGACCCCGCCGACCGCTGGCACTCGGTCTTCGCCGCCGTCACCGACAGCGAGCTGCGCGTCTACGAGAGCGCACCGTGGTCGGGGGAGGCGTGGCGAACGCCAGCCGAGGCGTATCCGCTGATCGCGACCCGCCTGGTGGGCGCGGCCGGCAGAAGGGGTGGGGATGCCCCGCCCGAGTTCAGCGTGCGGTGCGCGACGGCCGGGGGAGTGGTCACGCACGCCCTGAGGGCGGAGACGCACCGCGATCTGGCCCAATGGGCGAAGGCGCTGGTCAACGGCAGCCACGCCAGCGCTGTCACGCAGAGGGAGTTGCTTTGTAGTGAGTATTACTATGTTATCTCTAATCTGTGGTATTACAGTGACTCTATACAAGACAGTGGCGACTATAGGGTTATAAGCTCCGCCCACCTGCCATTAGGAGGAAACAAAGTGCGCCAAGATTTGAATTACTTGCCTCCTCAGTGGCTTAAATTAAGCTATCGATCTCATCAGGATTCGAACTTGAAACGGAAACGATATATGCAAGATTATAAATGGCCATATGCATGAACCGAATGTCAGGTTATTTTCATAGAGGAATGTATGGATATATTACATTAAACATTAAACGTGTTATATTTTGACGAAACTGCGGAATTTTTGGTAAATATAACTGCACAAGAAGAATTAGTCACTAAACACCATCTATAAACCATATGTAAACAAACAGAAAATTTGCCTCCTGATAGCGTCTGGCGTGACAGCCAATCAAAACGCTGACGACTATTGTCGCAACTGTCTTGTATAGAGTCACTGTAGTGAGTATTTGGAGGTATAGGGATTTCACTCGAGGTGGACTCATACGCAAGTCTACGTCTTTTTCTATCATTAGACCATATTTCGAAACCTTCATGCACAACCTTCATTTGTTTTAATCTCTCCTGCGGTTTGGCATACAAGAATATAATAGATAGGTATATTGGTTTTCTGAATCAACTCCTACACATTCTGGTAATTGAAGTGGTAATTGTATGCGATTTCGCAGCTTTTTCGCGTTCTCGTTAACCAGGAAATGATAAATTTCTCATAAACCTGTCTTCAAAAAATACACATTCTTTGTCTCCAAATGATAGGCCATTGGCCTCTGGGTTATCTTTTTCATTCATTGGTCAAAAAATGAGTAAGTCAGGTTGGGTCGTTTTATTTACAATATTTGAAAAGGCACAAATAGTTAATTCAGGAAATTGTTAAAAACCAAAGATACTTTTATTCATAAAAACATTTTCGAACTTTCACGAAGAATAAAATGTACCTACAATAAAGAAATACAAAAATCGATGGAATGAACTTTTTGTGAAGGTATTTATTTTCTTGTTTCTGCGGCCAATGATGCATGAAGAAAAATTTGCGAAATTTTATACTACTGAAAAAACATAGGTATTTGCTCTCAGTCGATGTCGAGTTCGCAGACAATAGTTCCATCCATATAAAGACGTTTTGAGAATGGGGGCGTTCTGACGGAGCCTCAAACATTTGGAATTCTGTTTCTCATGGTGCAAACTTTTTTGCAGCGAACTGCTTTACAGGGAGCTTCTTTTTTTTGACTTACTACCTACTACTTATATAACAGAATCGTTAAAAGATGAAAATTGGTTATCATCCAAAGAAAAGTTGATAACAGTGAAAAGTTGGCAAGCATAAATTATTGAATATAAATGCTGAGTTCCAACATCTCCTGTAAAAACGATAGCAAGAAATCTCATATTAATGGAGGAGCAGTGTGCATGAATCCGGCATTATTCGACTTGTGATGTTACACGAAGTTTGCTCGCTCTCACCTTTCACTCATCCTCATTCATTCATTCACTCATTCATTTCTCTCATCCTGGCATCGAAAACTAGTCCATTTGCCACAAAATTTTTGTATGTTTATACAGGGCTATTCAAATTCGAGTCTATGCTTGGGGATTTCGATAACGGTAAGAGATAGAGGGTTGGTTAAATGGGGCCAAAGTAGCGTATTTCAGAGGTCAATTATATGGATGAAAAAAATCTGACCTAGCTTCTTCAGTTCTGGAGTTATACAGGAAAAATCGAAAATTTCGAAATTCTTCTGTTGCCCATATCTTTTTATTTTACGAAGATTTTTTTTAAATTTTGCCACTTTGCCATAGCAACTTTTTGTAGCCTTTCCAAATATCTGAATAAAAATTATATAGGGTATCGTATAAATTGGGCCACCCTCAACTTTTGATTTTCGAATACGGACCTGTATTTTTTATTGCATTTTTTTGAATGGCAAGAGTCATGTATCATATTGACGTTGTAGTTTTATCTGAATTATAGAGTGTTTTGATCATAGGTTGCGTGAACTGAAATATGGATGAATTCTTGAAGAAGACAATCTTCGTCGAATAGTTTTTTTCCAAATCCTATGCATTCCATACCTTATTCTATGATATATTTTTTCAATTACAGCTGGAATTAAAAAAAAGTTGAAATTTTACTGGTAATAGTTCAATATTTCCAAAACACTCAGATTCAAATACTACGTCAATATGAAACATGACTCTTGCCATTCAAAAAAATGCTATAAAAAATACAGGTCCGTATTTGAAAATTAAAACTTGAGGGTGGCCAATTTATACGATACCCTGTATATAATTTTCATTCAGATATTTGGAATGGCTACAAAAAGTTGCTATGGCATAGTGGAAAAATTTAAAAAAATCTTCGTAAAATAAAAAGATATAGGCAAAAGAAGAATTTCGAAATTTTCGATTTTTCCTGTATAACTCCAGAACTGAAGAATCTAGGTCATTTTTTTTTTCATCCATATAATTAACCTCTGAAATACGCTACTTTGCCTCCATTCAACCAACCCTCTATCTCTTACCGTTATCGAAATCCCCATGCATAGACTCGAATTTGAATAGCCCTGTATATACTTATTTTTGTAAATGTATGTGAAGACAGAACATGCTACACCCAGTCGCCTAGCCTTTTTTTGTTAATTCTGACGGGCCTGGGAATCGAACCCACGACCGTGATGGACTTCCACTATAATCATCGCGCTTTGCGCTCATCGCCACCACGGTTACACGAAGTTAAATTCATTATGCGCAACAGGAATGAACTAATTTTGCAACTGACATTAGAAAAAATCACTAGAAATATACAGGGTGAGCCAGTGAAACGGGACGATTTTATGCCTATATACGCATGCCTATAGAACATTATCCATCCGTGCACAACTAACATTCCGTTGTACCATTGTATAAGGACTAGATAGTAGAATCACCTAATGGAGTTTTCATTGGATCTAAAAGGAGGTTGAATGTAGAAGGCAGGACCATCGAGGGAGGCCAGCGATTTCATTGGCCGATTCAAGGTCGAGAATCGCTTGGCTCAATTCGCCTGATCCGCTGACCTTGAGATGAATTATCAATTATTTTGCAGATACCAGGTCCGAATTGAATTTGGATACCTAGTTTCTTTCTTATGCTTTCAAATGTCGTGACGTCGTTACGGATTATCTTATGGTGGATGAGTTGTTTGTGTTAAATATTCTCCTGTTTGTATTTGTTGCATATAAATGATATATCTGTTTTATATGCATTCGAATATCAACAGAACCTCTTGATCCGTGTCTGTCTCGATAACAATTCACAACACAATTAGGCATGTTCGAATGAAGACTGCGTAGTGGTCATTACCGCATCATGTATTGAAAATCCAACATCTCCTAAGGTTTCTGGCAGATGGCACTAAAAATCGTGTACATCATGATTTCACTCGGGATGGACTCATGCGCAACATCAACTTCCTTTACTATTACTCCAGTCATTTGGTGCTCAAAATAGGAATTACACCGGATTTTCCATTTCGAACAAAAACATGAGGTTCAGTTCCGGTCAAACCTGAGGTATAATTGAATACATCATCAAATATTGCATATCAGAGTATTAAACCTACACATCAAATTTGACTTGCTTATCTGCAGAAACAACAAACGTTTTAGGGTCGAGCCACTTATTAAAAATACCCGTATTATACAGGGTGGCCCATCGAAAACGTACCGCAAGGCATTACAGGCTGAGAAATAACTTTTCGATAAAATCCGAAAACAGTCTGTCAGGGGGACACATTTTGACGTCACAAGCATAGTAAAACCTTCAACCCCCTAAGTAGGGGTGTCACCTCAACATTTTTTTCAAATGGGAATGGGGGTCAAGCGATACCTCTTTAGAAGGAGCTTGTCATTCCCTACACAGTGCTGCTTACATTTTCAAAATCGATCCACTCTTCCAGAAAATATGGAGCGTTGAAACTCCAACGATAATGTGTGACAAATAATGCAAAAATTGATTCAATTGTACTTCAAAACTCATTTATCAGTCAAGTGAATGTTCGAATTGCTGTCCGTCAACCTGCATACAGTGGTATAAGTTATTTTCAAACCGTTGTCGTACATTCTGGAGCATTTGGGGTGTCACTTCGTGACATACGTTAATGATTCTTCGTTGCAACTGTTCTAATGTGTCTGGTGGTGTTTTTGTACACAAGGCTTTTGATGTGTCCCCACAAAAAAAATCTAAAGGACTCAAGTCGGGTGACCGAGTTGTCCATTCTATTGGGCCCCGTCGTCCTATCCATCGTCCTGGAAATGTGTCATGTAAATAATTGCGCACATTTTGGGAATAATGAGGAGAAGCTCCGTCTTGTTGAAACATTAGTTCCTGTTCATAGTATGCGGGATCGTTCCCAATAATATTTGTTAGAGCTGGGTCGATGGCATTTCGTAGTAAATCCAAGTACATATCGCCTGTTGAATTTCCAGGAAGGAAAAGAGGTCCTACAATGGAATTCCCAAAAATACTAGCCCACACATTCAACTTCTGGGGGTGTTGTGTATGTGTGTCTCGTGGTTTCAGCCCAGTACCGGCAATTGTGGCGATTCACTAAACCAAGCCCCTTCTAAAGAGGTATCGCTTGACCACCAATCCCATTTGAAAAAATGTTGGGGTGACACCCCTACTTAGGGGGTTGAAGGTTTAACTATGCTTGTGACGTCAAAATGTGTCCCCCTGACAAACAAATTTGACCTGTTTTCGGATTCTATCGAAAAGTTCTTTCCCAGCCTGTAATGCCTTGCGGTACGTTTTCGATGGGCCACCCTGTATAGTGTTAGAAATACTTCCAAAGCCACCACCCACTTCCACAAACACGGCATTTATTTCGATCAACACATCTAATGGTCAATGAATGATTTGATATCGAACTACATCGACAATCCAAGCGGCTGCCTTATACGAGCGTAGACAATAGAATGCCAAATCATTCTATCGTCCGATCGCCAGCGGCTCATTTCAGATCATTTCATAACCCGATGATTCGATTCGTTTCTAACGTTCTCGATGTTCTCAAGCGGATCCTGGTTCATCATTTTTGCCTTCCTGGCTTTGTTATAGGTAACTCATCTGATACAAGCTTTCAACATATTAACAATCAAATGCAAATACTTTCGACACTCATTTTTAATAGTGCAAGGCGTTCATGCTTTTAACACTAATTTATTACTCAGTGCAAAGCGTCCATGCTTTCAACACTCATTCATCAACAACAGTGCAAAGCGTCCATACTTTCAATACTAATGCATTACTAACAGTGCAAAGCGTCCATGCTTTCAACACTCGTATATTTCTAATACGTGTCATAATGTTACCAACCCTTCTTAGCGCGGTTTCACACGGTCAAGTTCCAAATAGCGTATAGGTTGCAGCTCACTGCTTACATTCCTCAGAAGATTTTGAATCAAAGGTGTCGCACCATCTTTACCGATCAACGCTCTCAGTGGGGCCACCCTAGTTGTCTTCTGAATCGTCGAACTCAACACAAGATGAATCCTCCATAAGCCTCTCGACCACTCCGATCCCACCTCTGTCTCAATCCGAATGATAACAAAGATGGTTCGCTTGTACACCTCTACCTGACCATATCAGATCTATATGGACATCGGGGGTGGCACAATGGTAGCGGATTTCCAGAGAATCCAAGCATCGGCAGGCTAGGCCACTTCTGATGTTAAAAACTCTTCCAAAGCCACCACCCACTTCCACAAACACGGCATTTATTTCGATCAACACATCTGATAGTCAATAAAAAATTTTATTTCTGACAGTGACATTATAAGCTTATATCGTCATAGTTACGATATCTATAATGAGGGTCATAACTCCCTTGGGATATTAAGGTTCAAAAACTCCCTCTTAACTTTTACAGGTGAAAATGATACAAGAAATGCTTATAAACGTTTATATGTAATGAAAACTAAGACATATTTTCCTTATTCACGTCATTACAAATAATAAATGTACAATTTTCAAATGTTCCCTGAAAATTACTTCCGCCGCTGGAAACAATTTATTCTTTTTTATGGGTGGTGCTGCAGTCGAGGTGCCTGCCTCTTCTGATGGCAAAGTAGACAGCATACGCGCCGTTTTATTTATCAATTCAATACTGTCCTCCAGATACCCCTCTGCCACCGTGGAACTTCTCAAACCTCCGTGTCTTTTTAAGTTTGTCATAGTTGCTCCTGCATTGGCTAGGGCAGTAGCAGAAGTGCGACGAAGGCAATGTCCCGTATAGGTTAGTGGGTTTGGCAATCCTAAATACATTGCGATTTTGCTGGGAATTTTGCCAAACATATTCTTTCCAATTGGCTGAGTTGTACATTTATTTTGTCGGAAGCTCAAAAAAAATCGTTTTGTACCTTCAGGACGCAAGGACATATAAAGTCTCAATAAAGGCAAAACAGAGAACTCTTTTTCATCCACAACTGTAAATTTCTTCGATACACCAGTTTTACTTTCCGGTACGTTTGTTACGGAAATATACTGGGTGTTCTACCGTTTATATAATTTGCAATCACAAATACAACGTGTTTATACTTCCATCAAAATTTCACAATACATTTCTCGATATTCTTGGTTATCCGTTGACAGAAAGATTGGTAATGAGCTCACAGCGTAGCTTTTCACAGGGAGAGGGGAGTGAGTTTTACTTATATATCTTGAAATTCCAGGAGGGCGCCAATAAGTTCAAAAGCTATATTTAAACCAACCTCATAAAATATACACAGGATAGAGAAATTGAACCTATAAAATTCCTCGTTGAAAATCGGGTCCACAAGACTATAAAGAAAAGGTATTCCCAGACAAAATATATTCTGTTTATACAACAACTTACAATTGTAACAAGTGGAGAATCATACAGGGTAGTGCACGTGCTCTCGCGAGAGGGTGGGGTAGATAGGATAAACGTATTTAGGCAAAATTATACGGTCTATCCAATCTAATATTACAATATATCGGAAAAGGGAATCAATAATTCCTCTTCAAAATAATACCAGCTTTGAGCTAAGGTTCGGTATCACAATAATCACTGACACTATCGACCAATTGATGATATTGACTTCTTCGATGCCTTACGAGCTTATAACTGATATGACATATTATACAATATGAGTATTCCGCTATGCGGTACTTAGCCTTGCACGGGGTTCTTGAAGGGCTAACACCGGAATTCCTCAGGAACGCAACGGGAGCTTATCTCTGGCTATCAGTAGGTGACAATGTTAGATGTTCCCAAAGGTCAATGGAGAGCGCGATATAACGGAAGCCCGTTATCTCCGGAATGTTCAAGTGGTTACCCCGAAAACGTCTATAAAAGGAAGAGATTTCCCGTTAAGGTGATATTCAATATTGAATAAAGGAAAAATATCGTTAAGATCGTTTATCGAAACTCACCTTCGATTTTCAAAGCCCCAAATAATCCGAAGACGTTTTTTTCCTCTGTTTACCAAACACCAGATACTCAATCCTTATCAAAAGAACTCGGACGGCACTTAACCAAAAGCCACAATGCCAACCAAAAGTAACCGTCGGAGGAACTGAGAATTTGAATCCGCCCTTAGCGAAAATTAAACCAGAATCTCGAATAAATTCACTTCAGTTCGCAGTATCTCAGAGGTAAAAATGGAACGATATCGTTTATCAATAGGTATACCAAAACTCGCATATATATACAAAAAAATGCCTTCCACATTCCGCAGCTAGAGGCAGCAGCTCTCGGGTCTCGATAAGATATTTATCGTCAACGTTGGTTGCCTATCGTTGTAGAGAGTAATCTCACGAAAACGTAACACTCCCCTCAGTTACCAGAAAAAAAAATGTTTACATAAATTTTTTTTTTAATCCAATTTGATGTCTCTAATGTGCCAGGTACCTAAAGAACGACCATTCGCAAAATCAGAAAGTTCATAGACATTGGTAGATACCTTCTTGGCCACTTTACATTTAACGAATTTAGGCGCGAGTTTGCCCTGAAAATAATCCGCAGCATCCGACAGCTGTTTATTTCTCTTCCAAACTATTTGTCCGATACTCAACATTACTGGTCGGCTACGAAGATTGTAGCGTTCAGCAGACGCACTGTATGACTTATTCAACTTTTCTTTGACTTCACGACACAAATGTTGTACTTCTTCGACATGGTTAGCAAGAGTATCTCGGGATGCAAATTCTAAGGGCCCCTCACCTGTATAACCTAGTCCGCGGCGAAACATTTTACCGGACAGATATACTTCCCGACCAAAATTCAAGTAGGACGGGCTATAACCCGTTATTTCATGGACGGACGTTCTTAACGCATAGCCTAATTTATGAAGATTCTCGTCCCAGTCTCGATGTGACTTGGTGATATAACTTCTGATCATGGTTTTAAGAACCCTATTCACCCTTTCAGTAGGATTGGCACTGGGGCTGTACTGAGCATTGAAGACAATTTGACAGTCATAAGAGTCACACATTTTGCGGAAATTCCGGGATGTATATTGCCTACCATTGTCACAGATTAATCTTTCCGGTACCCCAAAAATCATGAAAACCTGTTCTTCGATAAATTTAGTGCAAGCTTCACTAGTGGCAGCCTTCAAAGGACACAATAAAGTGAACTTCGTGAAAAGATCTGTCACAACCAGAACGAACCTATTTCTTTTATGAGAAAGTGGCATTGGTCCGATCAGATCAGTGGCGACAACTTCCCACGGTTTAGAAACGGTCCGACTTGACATTTTCCCATATGACAATTTCTGCTCTGGTTTTTGGGATTTGCAAATTTCACAACACCGTATCCAGTTGAGAATATCACTATTCATACCTGGCCAGAAATAAAGTGTGGAAATTCGTTTGCGTGTTTTGAAATAGCCCATATGTCCTGCACTGCAATCCTCATGATTTTCCTGGAAGACAGCACGTCTGAGTTTTTTTGGTATGACTAACCTCCAGTTATCTGATTCGTCCAACAACGGAGAACCTGAGATAATAAATTTAAATATATTGTCCCTTTCAACTTTCCATCTCGGATATTTTTCCGGACGAGACAAAATATTCGCTTTCAACTTCTGGTACCAAGGATCCCAATCATCTGGAGCAACCGCAATCAATGAAATTCCTGGAGCTGCACTCCTAGATAAAGCATCTGGCACTACATGGGAGGTACCCTTCCGATGAAATACCTGAAAATCATATCCCTGGAGTCGTAATGACCACCTAGCCAACCTACCAGACGGATTCTGTAATTTGTATAAATATTTCAAGGCAGAGTGATCGGTTATCACGGAAAACTTAGTACCTTCAATGTAGGGTCTGAATTTTTCTATCCCAAACAACACAGCTAAACATTCGAGTTCGGTCGTCGAGTATCTGGTCTCAGGTGGAGTCAGCGTCCTGCTTGCATAACAAATTACCTTCTCGTCATTATCGAAATTTTGTGTCAATACACATCCTAACCCGACCTGTGAAGCATCACATTGTAACACGAATTCTCGGGAATAATCAGGAGAAGCCAATATAGGAGACGATATTAAAAGTTCTTTCAGTTCCTGAAATGAACATTCGCATTCTGGAGACCAAACAAATTTACAATTTTTACGAGTTAGTTTCGTTAAAGCGGACATTCTGGAAGAAAAATTCGGTATGAATCGGCGGTACCAGGAAACCATTCCCACAAACCTTCTCACCTCTTTCACGCATCTGGGGGTGGGGTAATTAACCATTGACTCAACTTTAGCCGGGTCTGTCCGTAGACCATCTCGAGTCACCAAATATCCAAGATATTTCAACTCGGATTTGAGAAAATCACATTTATCTCGATTAGCAATGAGACCTGCAGCCATAAGTTTTCCAAACACTGAACTCAAAGTCTTGAGATGGCTTTCGAAATCGGGAGTTGCGATGATGATATCATCTAAGTAGACGAAGACAAATTCTTCTAATTCGGGACCCAAGATAGTATCAATTGCTCGTTGCCAGGTTGCAGGACTATTATGCAATCCAAAAGGCATGCGTGTGAATTGATATAAACCTCTCGTAGGAACGGTGAAGGCTGTTTTCTCCTTACTAGAGTCTTCTAGCATGATTTGGTGATAAGCACTCTTAATATCAATCGATGAAAAATATTTTGCATTATTGAGCCTAGCCAGTATATGGTTAACGTAGGGGAGTGGATACGCATCACGTCGAGTAACTAAATTGACTTTACGGAAGTCAATGCAAAATCTGTAACTGCCGTTCGACTTTTTCACCATGACAACGGGGCTGGACCATGCAGATTTTGATGGTTCAATTATTCCCAACGCAAGCATCTGATCTATTTCAGTATTTATTATATTCTGGATGTAAGGAGAACATGGATAATATCTTTGTTTGATGGGAGGAGTAGACCCGGTATCAATCAAGTGAGTCACTCCTTGAACACAACCTAATCCATTCCCCATTTTATTGAAAACTTGACTCACTAAATTTTCCACCTGTTCACGTTGTTCTGACGTTAGATAGTCTGAATGTCCCGATAAACTATGGAGAAAATTGTTGCTATTACTTGGAGATCCCATCTCATAAGTATTATTCTGAAAATACGAAATTATGTTCATGTCTCTCCAAAAGTCGATGCCAAAAATAATCTCATCACTTAAATCTAAAACAATTAAACATTTAATTAATCTTAACCTACCATCTAAAGTAACGGGAACATTAACTTCCCCCAAAACATTACATTTCACTCCGTTAGCCAGAGAAACTGTAGAAATATTTTTCTCTACCGATAAATTCAGATGACTCAACTTAAACCATCCCGCGCGACCAATACAAGTCTGTGAGGCACCGGAGTCTAAAAGACCACAAAAATTGATATCATAAATAGTAACGTTCAAAAATGGACGCGGGTCTGCCCCATGAGAAGCAAAAAGAGAGTTGATTCTGCTTTTCTGATATTCCCCCCGCACAAAAATTTTCCACGCTTCCCATGAATTGTCAACCGGCTTAGGGGAAATCTTCAATTCCGAGATCGTCGTCCGGTTGATCGACGATCTCCATATGCGTTTTTTGGAGTACAGGAAGGACAACTATATTTTGTGACATCAAGTTTGCCACATCTGAAACAAAATTTTCTTTTCCTTGGCATAGTGCATTGCGAAAATTGATGTCCCGTAGAATCACAATTCCAACATTTCTGAGAAGAAGATGATGTTGAAGTATGAGCTACTTGATTAATCGAGGGTGAGCGGTCTATCGGTAAATTGTAGGCTAAGTCGGGCTCTAATAAACAAATTTTGTTTGGCATCTTCGATTTACTGGCCAAATCACGCGAAATCTCAACCTTCTTGCAGAATTCTAGCAATTCATCAACTGTTTTCGTGTCAATTAAAGCCAACCTATCGATAAAATATGGGTCGATGTTTCGTCGTAAGGTGGATAGTTTCTCATCCTCCGAGGGTTTATTAGGTAACCTGTTGAACATATTAACCATGCAAGCGAAAAATTCACCGACTCTCTCATTGGGTTTTTGTTGACGTCTCCTGATTTCATCCCATAAATTCAACTGATAATCGTGCCCCAAATATTCGGTTCTGAGTTCTTTAATCAATGTGTCCCATGACCGTATATTTTGCCTAACTGACCTATACCACAACAGAGCTTTATCACTAAGTAAATCTTCGAATGAATCTAGTAAATCTCTTTCTGATACATGGCGGGATTTCCGAAATTCTTCTACCCGTTCCAGAAAAGCATTGACGCTAAGAGTATTTGGTTTGCCCGAAAAAGAAATTCCCCACTTGAAAACAGGGGTTGAACTGGTTCTGTACACAAGATTGTTATTTACTACGACCGGGTCATCCGGTCCATTCGACTGTATAGTTGAAACGACTGGTTTTTCATCAGACCTCATTTTTCTTTCAGATTCTTCTTCTACTTCATTCAACTGTTTGTAAAGATTCTTAGAACCATTTGTCAACTCCAAATCATTCACGGGCACTGTCACTCGGCCTAATCTAGCATACAAATGTTTCAATTTAGCCTCAATATACCGAGCTTCGTGACTATTCGGTACTATTGACTCGCGAGTATTTACATAATCAGTTAATGAAATAATTTTTGAGTTACAGACATCGATCTCGTCCGAAGGATTTGGCTTGAAAGAATCGTGATAATTGAGATGACCAAATTCCTCATTTTCCGTAATTTCCTTCAACTTACCGCGCATAGATTTGACTGTTTCAAACGCTACATTCATTATCCCCCTTACTTGGAGTTCATACTCTAATTCATCCCGAAGCAATCTCGAAGAATCCATTTTAACATCTATATCCAAAACCTTTGCAAAATTGATAATATACAAAAATAAATCAATAATTTGCACTCAAACAAGTGTTCTTGTGCGACCCTGTATAAAGTTTGAACTAATGAACCATAAATCAATGAGTCACTCTCATTCACGGAAAGAAAAAGTCAATATCATATGTTCCCAAAATGAGCAAAACCTAAAAACGTACAAATAAAGGTACAGATAAGAAAACGAGTTTTTGTGGATCGTTCACACTATTACCCAGTTTAACTTTTTGCTTGCCACAAACAAATTATAAATCAATAAATCAATCCCTAGGGCCCCACGTTCGGTGCCAAATTCTGTTACGGAAATATACTGGGTGTTCTACCGTTTATATAATTTGCAATCACAAATACAACGTGTTTATACTTCCATCAAAATTTCACAATACATTTCTCGATATTCTTGGTTATCCGTTGACAGAAAGATTGGTAATGAGCTCACAGCGTAGCTTTTCACAGGGAGAGGGGAGTGAGTTTTACTTATATATCTTGAAATTCCAGGAGGGCGCCAATAAGTTCAAAAGCTATATTTAAACCAACCTCATAAAATATACACAGGATAGAGAAATTGAACCTATAAAATTCCTCGTTGAAAATCGGGTCCACAAGACTATAAAGAAAAGGTATTCCAAGACAAAATATATTCTGTTTATACAACAACTTACAATTGTAACAAGTGGAAAATCATACAGGGTAGTGCACGTGCTCTCGCGAGAGGGTGGGGTAGATAGGATAAACGTATTTAGGCAAAATTATACGGTCTATCCAATCTAATATTACAATATATCGGAAAAGGGAATCAATAATTCCTCTTCAAAATAATACCAGCTTTGAGCTAAGGTTCGGTATCACAATAATCACTGACACTATCGACCAATTGATGATATTGACTTCTTCGATGCCTTACGAGCTTATAACTGATATGACATATTATACAATATGAGTATTCCGCTATGCGGTACTTAGCCTTGCACGGGGTTCTTGAAGGGCTAACACCGGAATTCCTCAGGAACGCAACGGGAGCTTATCTCTGGCTATCAGTAGGTGACAATGTTAGATGTTCCCAAAGGTCAATGGAGAGCGCGATATAACGGAAGCCCGTTATCTCCGGAATGTTCAAGTGGTTACCCCGAAAACGTCTATAAAAGGAAGAGATTTCCCGTTAAGGTGATATTCAATATTGAATAAAGGAAAAATATCGTTAAGATCGTTTATCGAAACTCACCTTCGATTTTCAAAGCCCCAAATAATCCGAAGACGTTTTTTTCCTCTGTTTACCAAACACCAGATACTCAATCCTTATCAAAAGAACTCGGACGGCACTTAACCAAAAGCCACAATGCCAACCAAAAGTAACCGTCGGAGGAACTGAGAATTTGAATCCGCCCTTAGCGAAAATTAAACCAGAATCTCGAATAAATTCACTTCAGTTCGCAGTATCTCAGAGGTAAAAATGGAACGATATCGTTTATCAATAGGTATACCAAAACTCGCATATCTATACAAAAAAATGCCTTCCACATTCCGCAGCTAGAGGCAGCAGCTCTCGGGTCTCGATAAGATATTTATCGTCAACGTTGGTTGCCTATCGTTGTAGAGAGTAATCTCACGAAAACGTAACACGTTCACTACCATAACAGTATCCCGGTCCTCTATATCTGCTATACTCATATTTAGAAGTTCCTGAGTTCTGCATCCTCCAAAATAACCCATAATTAGAACAACCTATAACAAATAAAACGAAATAAACAAACGAAAAAGAAAATTATGAGAAAAAAATTACCTTATGCAATAAATGAATTTCATTAGGGGCGTCCTTTAGAAATTTGATGACATCTTTAGGAGATAAGACAGCAGACTTTTTCGGCTTATACCCCTTACTTTTCCGTTTCAAAAAAGCCTCTAGTTCGTTGAACTTGGTGATATCTCTTTTCTCATATATCGTCACCATCGATTTGAGCATTGACCATTTAGTCCATAACGAATTTGGGCTAAACGTTTCTGACTGCAACGAATAAATACAATTATTACCAAATCTACCAGAAAATACTGAAAATACTTTACCAGTTCTTGAAAATATGCCAGAAAGACAGTTTCGTTGGCATCTTTTGACATAACATTTCTCTGTGTCAGCCACTTCAGATATAAGTTGTATTCTTTTTGATATAGGGCATCACTTCCATTACTAACAGTGCAAAGCATCCATGCTTATTTCAACACTTATGCATTACTTACATTGTAAAGCGTCCATGATTTCAACACTTATGCATTACTAACAGTGCAAAGCGTCCATGCTTTCAACACTCATTTATCAACAACAGTGCAAAACGTCCATGCTTTCAACACTCATGCATTACTAACGGTGCGAAGCGTACATGCTTTCGACACTTATGCATTACTAACTGTGCAAAGCATCCATGTTCTCAACACTCATTCATCACCAACAGTGCAAAGCGTCCATGCATTCAATAGTTATGCATCACTAACAGTGCGAAACATTAATCAGAAGATTTTGAATCAAAGGTGTCGCACCATCTATAGCTATCAACGCTCTCAGCGGGGCCACCCTAGTTATCTTCTGAATCGTCGAACTCAACACAAGATGAATCCTCCATAAGCCTCTCGACCACTCCGACCCCACCTCTGTCTCAATCCGAATGAGATCAATGATGGTTCGCATGTACACCTTTACCTGACCATATCAGATCTATGGACATCGGGGGTAGCACAATGGTAGCGGATTCCCAGAGAATCCAAGCATTGGCAGGCTAGGACCAATCTTACTTGGGAAGATAGAAACTCTTCCAAAGCCACCACCTACTTCCACAAACATGGCATTTATTTCGATCAATACATCTAATAGTCAATAAACGATTTCATATCGAACGAACTACATCGACAATCCAAGCGGCTGCATCATACGAGCGTAGACAGAGAATGCCAAATCATTCCATTGTCCGATGAATCATTTTATCATTTCATAACCCGATGATTCGATTCGTTTCCAACAATAGGTACTGATTTCTTTAGTTGAATACCAAAAAGTTGTGATACTTATACGTTTATTTCAATATCACAAAAGTTTGGTAGTATAGTAAAATATTTCGATGACGTTCTACAACATGTTAATAGGAATGATAGTCCAGAGAAAATTTCGAGTTTTGTCATCATAACCATTGTCTTGATATTATTAAAGGATGCGTTTGGAAAGATCGACCAGCCCAGCTAGTCATCCACTACGAAAACGGGTTCACTTTACTCGAGGCCGGCACTGGATCGAGGACGATATGGAGGTACTCCTTCGATCGATTGAGGAACTCTTCGGATGACGGTAAACGGTTCCTATGGCTTGATTTCGGAACGGGTGATGATAGGGAAGTGGTGAGTATGATTATTGTTGTGATATTTTTAGTTTGGTTCGCTAATTCTAATACTCAGTACAAAAACTGCACAGTTTATTTCACTAACCAATGAGCATTTATTTGAAAATCACTCCTATATTCGCTTTGATTCTCAGAGGAGTTAGAAGAAAACTAACCTACATGTCACGTGCTCGATTTTCATGAGTAATCAAATACTGAAAACCGCAGCTCGATATCTTGAACCGTTTACCGGCTGGTTTTGACTTTTGTGCAATTTCAAATCATCCCCGTAACTTATTTATTTATGATTATTTTTGTTCCTGTGAGATCAATCTCGAATAATTTTGTCGAGAGGAATTCAGAAAAAATACAAGATTATATCATAGCTTCAACACCAGTCTTTACAAAAAAAACTAGAGACATCGCTGGATTTCTCTCAAATAAGTGTTTTGAGAATGTGTTCACAGAAACAAAAGTAATAATCAATAAGTGAGTTACGGAGGTGGGTTAAAAATGAACAAGAGTCAAAACCACTTCGTATCTCTTGTTGTTCAATTTGGACCAGCCTGTACTGATCTCTATTTTCACAAAACTCACTTCGGAACCAATCTTCCTTTTTTATTGACTGTCCACGACACTGCGGTTCTTTATATAGGTACAAAACATTGCTTCTAGAATAAACGGTTCTTAACCCGAATTCTCACGAAGTTCTGAGAAATATCGGGGTCTTCAATGATTATCGACAGCGGCTATAAATCATGCTTTCATAAAGGTGGGAATAGACCAAATAAACATTGTTGTGCAACAGTTGCGCAACAGTTGCGCAACAGTTGCGCAACAGTTGCGCAGCTGTTGGCTAACTTGTTTCCATGGGAAAAAAAATCGGTGTTCGTTCAGTTGGTGCCACAAGCGACGCGTCTACACTTGCGACGCTGTGTGCGCACTGTTGGGAAACATCTCTTTTGAAGTACCGCCTCGGGAGCGAACACCGCGGGCAAAGTTTACAGAATATACTATAAGTTGCGTCACTCTCGCCGAATCGTTTGTCGGAACGGTTTGGGATAGCATTTTTTGCAATTCCGAGAACTGAGCCCGCTAATTAGCCGCAGGCAACCGCAAGCAGAATTCAAGCGATATACGAGGATCAAGTGCAAATTAAAGACCTTATGCGATATACCGGGTACGTCGAATATTAAAGATATGATGCAAAGATGCATTGATCTATAACATCTTATTCTGTTTTTCCATATCATATAGGTAAACTAGAATTGATTTTTTTTATTGACTTAGTTCAATGAAACTTTTATTGGATTTCATTGTTTTCATTTATATGTTAATGAATTTCAATGTGAAATATAATTCAACCCGTGTATATAAACATGAAAACTAATATACCCATACAAGGTTTCTACATAAGTGAATAAAAACAGTGTCGATGAATTCGTCTTTCAAACGTTTCCCAACTGCTTGTCCACCAGGTTCTGTATTGTAAGACCACCGAAAGGTTTTTTGGTGTTGTTATTGTGTACTTTCAATTTGAAAAATATAATTCCTTCACAACTAAGTTTCTTTCATGTAGAAAGAAAAATTGATGCAAACGTCCTGCGTAACTAGACTATTGCACCAAAATTATTTCGAAATATACTCGGGTGATATCAACGAATTTCTTTCCAGATTTCTTATATTGGGATGATCATTCGAAAAAACTTCAAGTGGAGTATATGGAGAAATATTCTAGTGAGTTTTTGAAAATTCTGGAGTTAAATTCATCAAGACTTCATTTCATACAGTTTTTACCTTCAGCACAATAAAAAAAACCGTAATCTGAATATTTTATTGAAAAATCTACAAAATTGTATGGTAGTAGAGTTTCTGGAGTTTCCATAAGAGTTTTATTCAAGCGAAATAGTTTTGATTGATAATTCGAGTAAATAAATGTTTGTAATCTTCATTTCGTAGTGATTCCCACACAAGAAATTTTTATTTTATTGCATTTCTATATCTATATCAAAAAATAAATTTGACTCTTTTGTTACGTCTCGCTTCAAAAAACTCACAAATTTGAAAGGTTTTTTAATATTTGTTTTTCGGTAGCCATAATGGCTTTCAGATCCATCCACTGCCCAAATATGACCCGCCTTTATAATTTATCAACCCACTCACAGAAATGTAACTTTTGGGACAATCTGTATATTTGGCTCTGAATTGCTGCGCGCCGCGGCAAGCCGTGGACTGGGACGTCGTGTATCTCACGGTTCTCGGCGAGGTACTGAATTCAGTACCCTAGATAGGCGGGGTAAGGGGCCGGTCGCTTCGAGAGTCGAGGCGGAGTGACGCAACTTGGCATCAGTTGGGCAACAGCTGCGCAACTGTTGTGCAACTGTTGTGCAACTGTTGCGCAACACGTACACACTGTGTAAACTCGTGTGTTTTTCTAGTGTTGTTCAACTGTTGCGCGACAATGTTTGCTTGGTCTATGGTCTTGGCCTTTATGTCTACATGCGATGCTCATCGTGAAGCCATGAATTATTTGACGGTCTTTGTTGATTGCCAGACTCCCTGACTACATTATCGTTTGTCTCCTCACTATTACTAAATACATTATCATTTTCCATAAACAGGGATTGTTGATGATTTATTGTTAATTTGTTTTTATATTGTAATTTTGTATATAATGTCCCTGTATTTTTTCCTGAAAGGGGATGTCAAGTTGACAAAAGAATTGAATAAAAAATCAGCGAAGAACGTCAACCGACGGATTCATTTAGTTTAATTTTATTTGCTAGAGCCAGCCATAAATAGACCTTCAGAGAGACACTCAGAAGGTAGACATTGCAGACGCAACATTGGTCCTTCGATTCAAGCAAATAAATACAGAAATTGGTGAGTCCAGCAATATGACAGATATTGATGAACCAATCGACAGAACGAAATCTGAAAAGCATGTATTGAGGAGAAGTGAAAGAATCAGGGAAAAAAATATTGATCAGAAGACATCTGAGGAAAATATCATGCAAGACATATCTGAGAGTATCCGAGTTGAAGATGACAATAGTCCTTCAAAAATAAAACAAAAGGAAGATAATGACAAAATAACAAAATCAATACAAAGTGTATCAAGAGGAACTACGAAGACAGGAAGCAGTAAACAAAGCATTGTTAAACAAAAAATGTTAGAAGCAGAATTAAAGGCAGAAAGTGAAATAGCGGAAATAAATAAGCAGTTGATATTGAAGAAACTTGAAATAGAAAAAATGAAGATAATTGAAGAAACACATAACGACACAGTATACGAATCTGACAATGACTCAAGAATATCTATCTGTTCGAAAATGACTACAAATAAGAATAAAATGATAGATGCTTGGATGAATAAGTCTGTGCCTGTTAATGAACATGTTCCCTTCAGAGAAATGCAAACGATGCACGATTCCCCAAATAATTGTAATGAAGGACACTGCTGCAGTTCATCATTTATAAGAAGACAAGCAGTCGATAGAAATCTGCCATATTTTGATGGAAACCCGGCAGAGTGGTTAGTTTTTATAAACGAATATTCTGAAACGACAAAAATATGCCGATATTCTGACAGTGAAAATATTCTACGACTCAGAAAATGCCTGAAAGGTAATGCTAGGGAAGCAGTTAAAATGCTACTGATTTCTCATAAAAATGTTCAAGACATCATTAAAACCCTAACGAATTTATATGGACGTCCAGAGTTTATCATTAACTACCTCATAGATCAAGTTAGGTCAACACCAGCTCCTAGAGATCATAGACCGGAGACAATCATAAAGTTTGCCAATTCTGTGAATAATCTTGTAGCTGCTATAAAGCATTTAGATAACGATATTTACCTGAGAAATCCAACTTTACTAAAGGAGTTCGTGTCTAATTCAACAGTTAATTTGAAGCAACAATGGTCTATGCATGCTATCAAATTAGAGGATGTAACAATTTTGAGCTTTTCTGAATGGTTGAGAGACATTGAAAAAGCAGCTAGCATGATTAATGAACCGGTATTCAAATATGACCAAACAAATCGCCGAGTCGAAACAGTTTTGAATTCTGAAGACAAGAAACTAAAAAAGTGTTTTTGCTGTACTGAAGGACAACATAATCTGCACAATTGTTCGGAATTCAAGGCTAAGAATGTAGAAGAACGTTGGACTATTGTTACGAAAAATAAATTATGTATTTCATGTCTCAAACCAAGACATCGAATGACTGACTGTTTTGCAAAAAGAGTGTGCAATACCAACAAGTGTGTGCAGAAACATCACTACTTACTTCATAAAGACAATCAATATAGACCAAGTATTGATAATCCGATTGTCAGATCGAATGATGATAAGCCAAATGAAGCAGTGAATATTCACAGAGACCAGACTGATGAAGTTATCCTGAGAACAATTCCAGTTATTTTAGATGGCCCGAAAGGAAATATTACTATTTACGCCTTATTAGATGAAGGATCTACAGTAACTTTACTTGAAGATTCGGTTGCCCAAGAAATCGGATTAGACGGTGAGATTGAAGCACTCTGTATGCAGTGGACAAATGGTAAAACCCATACTGATGTGAAGTCTAGGAAAGTAAACTTCAATATAAAAGGAGTGTTCAATAACTCAAAAACATTTTTCGTAGAGGGTGTGAGAACGCTTGCTAATCTCAATCTTCCAAAACAGTCTTTGAACATGGAAAATATAAAACAAAATTGGCCACATTTGCAGAACATCCCTGTAAAATCTTTTGAAAATGTCAGACCAAAATTATTAATCGGAACTGACAACTATGACTTGTCAATGCCAAGAAATTTCATTGAACCATCAAGATTTGGACCAAGAGCAACTATGACGAAGCTAGGATGGGTGATAAATGGACAGATAATAAAAGGGAAAATCCAGCCAGCATATAATTTTCATATATGCGAGAAAAACTTCGAAGATGACTTACTTCATGATATTGTGAGAGATTCTTTCAAACTTGATGACTGTGGATTGAATTCTGACAAAAACGAATCATCAAAAAATGAAAAAAATATACTGGAGATGATAGAAAAATCTACAAGACGAATCGGTGATCGTTTTGAAACAGGACTCTTATGGAGGGATGTCAATCAGATTGTTCCAGAAAGTAAATTCATGGCTTTGAATCGACTCAAATGTCAAGAACGAAAAATGGATAGAGAAAAAGAATACGGTGAAGCATATTGTAAAAAAATACAAGAATATATCAACAAGGGTTACCTGAAGATATTGACGAATGAAGAACTGCAAATAAAAAACAATAAAATTTGGTATTTACCCCATTTCGCTGTTTTTAATGTTAACAAACCAGGAAAGCTACGTCTAGTATTTGATGCTGCAGCGAAATCCCATGGTGTAAGCTTGAACGACATGTTATACCAGGGGCCTGATCTTTTAGCTCCATTGCTGAGTGTTTTATGGACATTTCGTCAAAGGAAAATAGCTTTTTGTGGAGACATTCGTGAGATGTTTCACCAAATAGTCATAAGAAGTGAAGACAGGTCTGCTCAGCGAATTTTGTTTCGAGGATTTGAGAGAAATCGAGATCCTGATATCCTAGAAATGCAAGTAATGACTTTTGGTGCCACTTGCTCACCGTGTTTGGCTCAATACATAAAAAATAAAAATGCTAATGAGTTCAAGAATGAATTTCCAAAAGTTTGCGACGCCATAATGAAAAAACACTATGTAGATGATTATCTCGATAGTTGTGATACTGAAGAGGAAGCCATAGACCTAATCAATAAGGTGATTTACGTGCATAAAAGAGGCGGTTTCGAAATATGCAACTGGTTGTCTAATTCCAAAGTAGTCATGCAGAAATTACCAGAAAATTTGAGACTTAAAAAAATTAAAAACTTCAGCAGTGAATCTGACTTACCTGTTGAACGTATACTCGGTGTTCAATGGAATTCTGAAGAAGATAAATTCACTTTCAAGCTGAATCTTCATAAAATATCCGAAAATGTTGTGGAATATAGAAAAAAGCCTACAAAAAGAGAAATACTACGTGTTGTTATGACCATTTTCGACCCACTTGGTTTCATAAATCATTTCATGGTAAAAGGAAGAGTATTACTACAGGATCTCTGGAGACTCAAAGTTGGATGGGATGAGATGATTCCAAATTCTATTTTTCTGAGGTGGCAGAAATGGTTGGAAGAAATAAAATCAATTTCGAATATTACTATTCCAAGGTGTTATTCGCCCAATATCCCGACAGCAACATCGATTCAGTTACATATATTTTCTGATGCCAGCACGAAAGCGTATGCAACAGTTGCTTATTTGAGAATTGAAAAAGAAAATGAAGTACATGTTTCATTTGTTTCCTCAAAATGCAAGGTGGTACCTTTGAAACCGCTCATAACTATTCCACGACTAGAATTGGAAGCTGCTCTAATGGGAAGTAAATTGTCCTACTCCATTCAGAATCATTTGGAAATCGATGTAATAAGTACAATATTCTGGATTGATTCGAAAATAGTTCTGTCATGGATTCAGTCTGATATACTAACATTGAAACAATTTGTTGCCCATAGAATTCAGAAACTGTTAGCAAATTCGAGTAGTAATCAATGGAGATGGATCCCTTCGAAGCTCAATCCAGCAGACAATGCTACAAGAGATAATTCAACCATAGATGAGAAGACATGGCTTCATGGCCCAGAATTTCTACTTCAGACCTCAGACAAGTGGCCAAACGATGATGGAGTTTATGAAACCGATGTCAGGGAATTGAAAAAACAATTCGTTGGAGCAATATCCATATTATCTGATTTACCATTACCAAAGGTTGATAGGTTTTCTTCATGGTTGAGACTCATAAGAACGACCGCAAGAGTTTTGGTGTTCATTGAAAAATGCCGAAACAGAAATAAACAGAACGTCGTTTTATCCGTTGAAAAGTTGAGAGATTCTGAAAAAATGTGGTGGAAAGATGTCCAAAGTTGTTGTTTCAGGGAAGAAATCATAATACTACAAGATGAAGAAGAACTGAAAAAGAGCCGTTTGAAAAAGTTGTGTCCGTACCTAGACAAAGAAAACATAATGAGAGTAAGAAGTAGAATAAATAATGAAATAGACATTCCTGGTTTTGAGAAAAATCCAGTTATATTAGACGCCAACCATAGATACACAAAGTTGTTGGTTCAATGGTACCATATAGTCTTTCAACACCAAGGATTCCTAACAGTTATCAATGAAATACGTCAGAAATATTGGATTATAGGATTAAGAAGTTTGGCGAAGAGAATTTTCCATGAATGTCAGAAATGTAAAAACCTGAAATCTACTCCGAAGATTCCTTTAATGGGATACTTACCAAATGCAAGAGTTACACCTTATGTAAGACCATTTAACTTTTGTGGAATGGATTATTTCGGTCCATATTTGGTGAAAGTAGGAAGGAGGCGAGAAAAAAGATATGGTGTCCTATTTACCTGCTTGACTGTTCGTGCAGTACATTTAGAAATAGCAAATTCCTTAACCACAGAATCTGCTATTATGGCAATACAAAGAATGTGCTCAAGAAGGGGATGCCCATCTGAGATATATAGTGACAACGGTACAAATCTCAAGGGAGCTGACAAAGAGTTGAAGATTGCCCTACAAGATTTCAACCAGCAAGAACTCATACAGAAGTTGTCTTTCAAAGGGATAAATTGGAAATGGAATGCACCAGGTGCTGCTCACATGGGTGGAATTTGGGAGCGTTTGATAAGATCAGTAAAAGTTACTTTGAAAACGGTTTTGAAGGAACAAGTTCCAGCTGATGAGGTTTTACATACCCTCTTCTTGGAAGCAGAATATATTTTGAATTGTAGACCACTCACAGACATTTCATTAGAGTACGAAGGTGATGAGGCTCTAACTCCGAACCATTTTTTACTGGGTTCACGACAAGATCAAGAACAACCATTCATTCAAAGTTATCAACCACAAAATACTTTCCTCAGAAAACAGTGGAGGATATCCCAAGATTTAAGCAATAAATTTTGGAAAAGGTGGATAAAGGAATATTTACCTAACCTACATAATCGTACAAAGTGGTATGATGAAAATCAAGCATTGCAAGAAGGAGATATAGTTATAATTGCTGATGAACAATTACCACGCAATGTTTGGCTCAAAGGAATTGTTACTGCGATGTATCCTGGAAGAGATGGTCGAATCAGAGTGGCAGATGTGAAGACGAAAAATGGTATTTTTCGACGACCAGTTTCAAAGTTGTGTGTCCTGGATGTTCGAAAAGATTCATGAAGAGATTTTAACCCTTCATGAGGGGGAGAAATGTTGATGATTTATTGTTAATTTGTTTTTATATTGTAATTTTGTATATAATGTCCCTGTATTTTTTCCTGAAAGGGGATGTCAAGTTGACAAAAGAATTGAATAAAAAATCAGCGAAGAACGTCAACCGACGGATTCATTTAGTTTAATTTTATTTGCTAGAGCCAGCCATAAATAGACCTTCAGAGAGACACTCAGAAGGTAGACATTGCAGACGCAACAGGGATGATTCTCTCGATTACTCAGTATAGCCACCGACCTTTACCATTTACCTTCCTTAGACCTTTTTGTTTTGTGCTGTGACACCAAGGTTCAGCATAAACATTATTTCGATGCCCATTTGGAAATCAATTTTTATTAGGACTTTTAGGAAACTTCAACTTGAACAAATATTCGAATATATTTTCATATGAAAGATAACTTTTATGTGATAATTGACTTTGTATCGTTGTATAAGTTGTTTTTGTTCTTGTTTTTGAATATGAAAGGTGTCAAGAGCTCTTGTTCATATATGGAGAAGTTGTGGTGAATATAGCATGGGATACTCTAGAATCCGAATCGATTGACCGAAGGATATACAGTTTCATGCAAATAAATGTATCGAATGGATCAATTATTTGAAAAAAATACGACTTTTGGAAATAATACTCGAATTGTTTAGCATAAAAATGGCCAACTTTGTCCTGATTTGACTAAACCCATAATAACTCCATGGTGTAGCTTGGGGAGTTTAGTGATGAAATAAAGAACTTCTTGTCAAGGAAGTTCTGATATATTGATCATAGCTTCACGAAACATATCAGTATCTGATGTTAAAAAAATATCACATAGAAGCAATAATAATCATTTTTGAAACTGAAAATAGTCGGTTTGAATTCTTTTCCCTTCCAGAATATTATAATTCTGATGATTACATGACCCATCTGTCTATAATACCCATCAATGGTCCATATATTTTCTCTAACAAATAGCTGCTAACTAGACACACTTTTTTTTGAGAATGCATATATCAATGACCACAACGATATTACAATCATAAACCCTGTATATAATATAAACACGTATCGTAAGATCGAGTAGTAAATAACCAATTCTAACCTAGTCGCAGCGAAACCATTCAAGAAGAATCTCCAAGAAGGATGGTATGAAGTTGAATAAGAGGATGAAAAACTGATGATTTTCTTTTTTCAGGAATTGGATATGGAAGGATGTCCGAAGCCTATCGTCTTCATATTGCACAATTTCTTATCTGCCAAAATTCATCGATTGGGATTATCAGCGTAAGAACATCCATTCGAAGAAAGACCTTGTCCTCCAAAACTGTCAGGTTCATGTTTTCAAACTGATTCGTCAATTAGTAGTTGTAAATAATGTCCAGATGATTCATTTCTCAAACCTGTTTGATCTAGTCGAATGGGATATCCAAATATTTTGCCACTTCCTAGAAAATGTGTTGGAATTATCATCAAATTATATGGTCATTCCAGAAAGTTGAGTAACTCTGTTGTCGATCTGAACGACTTCTGCAGGAATCCATAAACAGTAATCCATGAAGATGATGGTTTTGTTGAAATTTCGGTTTTCTCAATAAAGTTTGCTGTGTTGAATTTAATCTATATTTCACCGAAAGTTGAATCGAAGAATAGTGTCTTCTATTCAAGAATCTACAGGGTGATCCTTGATAATAATACGCGAATATTTGAGGGTGTCCCCTTGATCCATACCTGCACGTTGGACGTTGGACATGCCCGAATTGGTACGTCTTTTTCTGACTTCCTGTAGATCTTCGCGCTCTTTCTTCCAATTCTTGACTTGATCTCTCAATGGCTTTTACCATTTTCACTTTTTCATTCGAATTGTCTCCAAAGAGCCAGCAATTGCTTAAGGTGGTGTACATCTGCCAAAATTATATTTCAATTCCTTCGGGGAACTTTTGTCCCATTGGAAGAGTGAGTGCTATACAGGAACAGGTTTATTGTCCTATGTATAAAATTATTTTTATCGTACTAATATGCCTTATTTTTTTTCAAAATCTGTAAAATTACATTATTAAGTAGAGGCACATTTGCGAAAAGGTAATTACCAAAATTTCTACATGTTCTGTCCTTGCATCATCGATCCATGCTTCTTGTGACACCGATGTGTCTGAAAATAGATTGTCATTTTAGATAATATTAGAAATTCTAGTCGAAGATACGATTTGTTGTCTGTCCTTTGTAATAGTTACGAAATCATCATAGAACTTGATACTTCAAATCGACCGCAGACAGTATCAGTATCTATCAGCAGTGGTTTTTGATTGATCTGAAGTTACTGTTCACGCCTGTGCGACATTAATGGTGGTTTTTATTACAGTGAGGTCATAATAGATAGGGGACCTCAATCACCACAACTTCGCGACAGCGATGGCCCAATCCCTTCATTTCCACCAGAATCTACTATTTTTTCCTCAACGTATCTGAGTTGGTGGTCGATTGCGTTGAGGCGCTGGCTTTTGAGCCCAGAGGTTTTGGGTTCGAATATCGGAGCGGCTATTGGACATTTTATTTATTCCTGTAGCATCGTTTAGCATGGAGAGATAGGTGACCACCCGAACATTCTTGGTTCCTAGATTTCAATCCTTCGGACTCTCAACGATAACCATTCGAGTAGTGCTTCGGATGACACTTGAAGAGCTAAGGTCCCCCTCTTCCTAACTCATATAAGTCTCAATAAGACTTCGAGGGTTGCTCTACAACTGAGTTGGTCAACAGTATGTCCTCTGGGCGTTTTTGGTTGAAATCGAAAGAACGAGAAGAACCATTGTACGATTTTAAGGATTGCACTAATCTTGCGCCTAAACAATTGCTTTCACTCAAAACAATCTAGTCCAT
Organism: Chrysomela aeneicollis; assembly: GCA_029955515.1. Lineage (NCBI taxonomy): Eukaryota > Metazoa > Arthropoda > Insecta > Coleoptera > Chrysomelidae > Chrysomela > Chrysomela aeneicollis. The sequence continues at coordinate 1,865,029 of JARUHQ010000018.1, read as the reverse complement.
CTTCCTCTGAAATAAAAGTTAATCACCTTGTAACCTTTCCTTATCGACGATATAGGAATGTTAGGAACTCGCGATTTCTTATCTTGATGATGATGTAATTGGGTTCTCAACAATACGAGAACGGTCGCTTTGTCCTCATCTCTCCAGAAGTACTCGAGTCTGTGGCACTTTCTCTATCACTATCGGAAGTTCTTTATACAGGAATCAAGAATTGGACGGAAATGAAGAAAAATAGTATTATCCAATACAACATATAAAACACAGTTTGAATCCGAATGTCTGGTAGACCACGAGCAGAAAGCAACTACTTTTCTGGCAAATGTCACGATGAATCACTGCATAAACAACGAGCAAAGATAATTCAATGTTCTGCGTAGTATTTGCCAGGATAGTAGTCGTTTTCCGCTCGTAGTCTACCAGACATTCAAATTCAAACTTTGTTTGATATTCTTTATTGGATTTCAATGAAGTTCTTGTTCTATTTCCCGTTCTACTCATTTTTTCTGTGAACTTGTTTATTTCTTATGGTTGTAACATCTTGGCACAAAGCGGAGTTATGAGGATGGTGTCGGATATAGAGTTATGGGTATGAAAAATTTGTGAGGGACTACATAATATGTGATCTTGAGAAACATACGTGAAATATAATTTGTTTATATTGCATGAGATGTAAACTGTTTGGTCGTGAAGTGAGTGAAAAAAATAAAGAAGTTTCATTTTGGGAAGATTCTGGAACATTCAACTCAGGTGCTATCAGAATGTATAAATATTCACATAGAATTATTAGTCCTCGAATGATTTCAAAATAACATTTCATGAATATTCCTTGAAATGTTTCCTCTGCGCATGGGAGAGACAGATGAGAGTCGAGGACATGATGGTAAAAAAAATGTTTTTATATTTTGTTCGATGTAAAGTTCCATTCAAGTTATTCAGTTTGTCTCATTACCAATGCTCTAATTTGTTAATAGTTGAAAAATAATAAACATATCATGATGTTATGACGAAATCAATTCTCCTGTATATACAGTGTCCGCCATAAAGTTGGCTACATATTAGAAAAATATTTGTTATTAATATTACTGAAAAAATCTAATGGCGGTTCGTTTCTGCATGTCTGAAACAAAAAAATTCGTTATGACATATCACGTGACCTCGGATTTGGCGGGAATTTGAGAAACAATTGTTAGTGGTGCCAAAAAATAGGTTGAAATGATAAGATATCAAAAATTTTATCAGAAAAATGTGCTTGGACTCGAACGAGGACCCCTTATATGAATTTTGAACCAAATTTATAAAATATACAATTTTTATTCTCCTACCATTACTGAGAAACATCATACATTTTTGTTTTATCTGAAAAAAGCTTCAATAACCTGTCACATGAGGTTGGGTGAAAACTAATCAAATATTTGTAAAATAGACATTTTGAAAAAGGTTAATTATGGAAACACGATTTATTCTTGTCACTAGGTGTAGCCTACTTTATGGAGGACACTGTTTATGATATCAACTTATTTCAATATACATTATTTTTTTCAAACAGCGTGATGATCTGGACTTTAGGAATACCACCTCAGGACAACGAAACATTGGTGAAATGTTTGGATAGACCATGTACTCATTGTAGTTGTAGGTTTTATGTAGATATATATTATGTTTTTTATTTGTATATAAATCATCATTTTTTCATTTCCAAGGCCTAAGGGCATCTTGATATCGATTCAAATTTCGAGTCAGGTTATTTCATGTATGTATATTGGGATTATCCCAATGTATATTGAGGTAATACAAATGCTTGATGAATCTTGGATTTCCTGCGATAAGTACACACACGAAAGTCGATAGCTAAGGATAAACTGTTTTTTTTTTCGCTTCACAAGATCAACTCCTAACCATGGATATGATTTAATGATCGCCAATACCCAATAATCCATGATACTCGTTAAATATAAACATCGAAAAAAAAGGCCTAGGTATTTATGGTGATCTGAATTAACTTTATCTGTTATATTTTGCATGTGAGATCAAGAGAATGTATCTGTTTTCCCTTCTCGATCTCAGCATTCATTCAGGAGGAGTCGAATTTCAAATTGAGAGGTTGGTGCCATTGATGGTTGACAGGTTTGAAAATTGTGAGAATAGTTACCCATGAATATCTGTTTAGGTTTCAGCAGTATTTTTGACAATGCATTTTCATATTCCATTCTCATATAGATTGATTGGTATTGGTACTTCCATTTTATACTACAATCATTTCCTGACTAAGAGTTCTTCAGTTTTCAGTCTTTTATGGTCACAACGAGTTATTGATTGAATCAATTTATAATATATAAAATATATATATAATATATAATAATTTATGAAAAAGAGTAACCATTTATTCAGATTTCATTGGGTCACCTTTACCTCTCTCAATTCCCATCAGTATTTTAATAAATAGATATAATTCACATCAGAATAATGTGTTTTAGCTTATTAATTTTTCTAGATAATCATAAATTCTATCAACATGTTCATCATGGTTAATTTGAGACATTGAAACGACTCTTCTTTGTCAAACCTTCATCTTCATCAAACTATTTATTCTAATCATACTTTCTCAAGCAGGAATATGTATTCTTCGTTGACAATATTTCTTGTTTCCATTATCTCTTAGAAGCATTGTGAATTAATTGATGAAAATATTTTGACTAATCAATGTCTCCTTATTACTAAATGGTCGTTTTGTTTTTTTCGATTCCTATACTTTTTTGATGTACCCAGGCCATTTTGAACTTCCATGACGATACTTTTCAAATATTGCTAGGATCTCTTAGAAATACACACACACACGTTGAAATATTATTTCAATTAACCATTTATATCATGACTGTCATAATAATGAATGATTGACGAATGCGAAAGTCGAATGATAAATCAAACATCCTGTAACGTTTTCGTATGGCAGTTTTTCACAGTGATTTCTATCACTGGTATAATGAACTCGAAAGCTGCAAATGATTTAAGTTCCAGTTTTGAATAATTCAAGTATCCTCCATATTAAGAACCAAATAAACTGCATCTAATAAAACTTCTACTACATCTGTACTAATGATTATACATAATATGGTATGCTATTTTGTATTTTTGTATGTGTATGTAACAATGATAATAATAATAAGATATGATCTTCAATGTTGGATAATATTGGATATCGATAGGTATGCATCATACGATGTGATACTGCACACATGCATTACCTACATATTATCCTGTTACTTTTCCAGAAATATTCCCGAATATTGTTTGCTGATAGAGATATAACATTGTATTTCATTTTATCTTCAATACTCTGGAGAATTAAATTCAGGTGCAATTGGACATAACAATTGAGAATATCAAAATATTTACATAAGTACCTAACTAACTTGTGTGTGGGTGGTTCAAACATTCCAAAAAATATTTAATTACACTTGAGACAATAATTCATGATAACATGGTCATATTGATGGTTATCAATGTATCAAGGGCGTAAAATAGGCTTTTATGGATCGCAATGGATAAGTTAAAACACGCCTAGATCCATGAGAGAAAGTTAAGCCCGAAATATATACATCATATTTTTATGCACGATCGATATATTCGATATTTCATTATAAATATCTCCTAACCTCTCAGATTATATCGGGAACCCAACAAATTGAGAATCGAGGAAATGTACTTTCGAAATGGAAATAAATAGGCTATAGTCTTGTAGAAGTTAAGTTATCACAGATTTTTCAGTGATTATGAAATGAATCATGAAGATGTGCCCATTACGAGATACCTATGCAAGTCGGATGGTGTTGATGGATTTTCGACTATCAATATACCCATATACCGGGCTATACTAACGATAAGAGATAGAGTGTCGGTTAAATCGTGGCAAAGTTGCGTATTTTAGAGACCTATTCATTGATGTGAAAAAATCGAAATTAGCTCTTTTGGTTCTGGAGATATACAGGAAAAACCTCTCCAAACCAAACCTCTCCAAAATCTATCCACATTTTGCTATTGGCACTTGATGTGGGCTATCAGACTATGTTCATGAATCTTTTATACATGGTGTCATCTGACTTGGGCCACCCCCATCTTTGAATTTTTAAATACGGACCTGTATTTTTTGTTGTAGTTTTTGGATCGTCGATGTTCACTTCATAATAAGAAATCGAATTTAATAATATATTTTGGGATGTTTCGGTAATATTTTATTATAATTGGGTGAATTATTACCTTTTATATCATTAAATAATTTGGGATTTTTTGGTTTTTCCTGTATATCTCCAGAACCAAAAGAGCTAAATTCGGGGGGTTGAAAGTACTAAGCCATTAATTGGTCGTTTTAATTTTTGACCATACAAATGTGTTGTACCTACTTTCTGATACCAAACAATTAATAAATGATGCCAGATCTAGCGTTAGAAGATCTAAGTATTACATCAATTGAAACCATCGGAATTTAGATTTCTATCAATATGAGAGTGAAATTCACTCAAGCGCTTGCCTGCGGTGACACTTTAAGCCTGGTCCTGCACATAATCAATTATTATTAATGATTATTTATCGATAACTTAAATTTTTTTATTATTGATTGCATGATATTATTGATGGGCAAAATTTTTAAGCTTTCATATGAATGATGTGAAATAAACAACATTTTATGATATTTATTACCATAACAAATATATTGTTTCATCTATTTAACAAGCACCAAATTCCGAAATAAAATACGAGGGTGGCATATTTTTCCAAGGAATATTAGATAGTCAAATATTCAGATTTAATTATCTGAAAAACATTTCTGATGTAATAGGTTGTCAGTGATAAAAAGGAAATTATAGTAAGAAAATTGTATAGCTTTTTACTGTTAGCTCTAATAATATGTAAATGTAATGAGTAACAAAAATTGTAAATATACAAAATCCTAGCCAAATGTATTGTATCAGCAATAAATGTGAACAAGTTACCAAGTTTCATTCATATCCTTCCTTAGGGCGATGATTTCAATTCAATACATCATCAGACATCTGATATCGTTATCTACTCTAGCAGAGGTTGAGCTAAAGTTGGCAGCAAGAGAGACTTTTTGAAGAAATAGCTACAAGCATTCTTATAAGAAGCCAGAATTGAAATTTACAGGATGTTTATGTTTCCTCGACCGAATCGCAAAGTTAATCCAAGTGAAGGCTCGGTAATGCTTCATTATCCAGATACAGGGTGTTTCTGATAAAATGAGAAACAAATATTAGCTCACAATATTCTGATCTCTTGTATCAATTTCAAACTCTCACCCATTCTTAATTTTCTCTTCATTTTAGATTTTGTAACAGAATCACCGTGTATTTGATTCTGTTAAGTTCATTTCGTCTATAGAGGAATGATTGTATCGAAAACTAAACGAAAGCGCAACGTGCTATCGGGGCTCATGTAACTTGATACGAATCATAACAGATTAAACGGATACATTAATCGTTGGGAAAACTAAATATATGGCTCCGAGAAGAGACATTTTTATTATGCAACACTTGCGTCTGAGTCTTCGTTCTCGAAAACCATCAACTACAATGTATTTTGTTGAAGTCATCGAAAAAACTCTGGGAAAAATTGAGATGAATATTCGAGTTGGAGAAAGATAGTAAGTTTTCAGCATTCAGTTTGGGGCATTCAGTTCAGACAGTCAGTTGCGAGAGTTCGGGAAAGGCACCAGCGGGAACTGGTCGCCTCGGACGAGGGTTTCCTCCCCCTCGGGGATGGAACCCTGGTTTCGGGAGTGTTTGGACACGGGTCGAAAGGGGTCGCCATAATTTGAAATTTAAAGACATACCGTGCATTTGCTTTGGGGTAGTATATCGATGGGATAATTCAATCGAATCGGGAATAAGAGGGTTTGATTTTTGTGGGGAGTTTTGTGAACAATTCGATATTTTGAAACAACGCAGTCACAGGACTGGTCATTCTGTCTTAAGGGTAAGTCGATATTGCATTGAGGGTTTTCAGGATATATTGGCCAAATGTTAGATATTTTGCGTTTTTGCTCTAGGTCACGAGACAAGCGAGTTCCTTTCAAATTTCAAATGTTAGGTGGAAATGGTTTTTTTTAAGGGTTTTATCATTGGGATTTGAAACAGAGTTAATTACAAGTTTATTAGGGCGTTATCTGGGATACTTCACAAACAAACGTTTGATATGATGATTCAGAGATCTATCATGGGTTTTCAATGATAAAAGTTCAGACAGTTTCTTGTACAAAGGACACAGAGTCCATATAGTTACGCAGTTCCCAAAGTTTCAACAAATTGATTGGAAATACGAAGGGTCCGTATTTCTCGGTATTTGTTTTTATATTGAAATGATAATTTTGTTCTATTACTTTCTTTTTGGTTTTGGCATAATTTCTGATTTTGTTTTGTTGTTTTTCTTTATTTAATCGCAATACATTTTATACGTAAAAGTTGATTTGAGTTTTATTTTGTATCTACTAAATTGCACATTCCCTATACTGAAGACTACGCATTTGTGAAGCCGTAGCCGTTCTCACCGTCCCCGAGGATATATGGTGGTCTAGTTTAACCAGTAGCCTATTTGGAGTTTGGATAATCAACGTCAAAGAAATTCATATTTATAATTGAACAAAGGAAACATCTTATTATACAACTTGTTTGGTCAGTGCGAGTTGTAAATCAAAAATCTGACCTGGTGGCAGCGCTTCCATTCCATTCCTATTTTATTATTATAAAAATGATACCCCAAATCAATCATTTTTTATTACAATTTTTCACAATATTGCGATAACCAGTTGAACATATTCATTAATTGTTATCCCATGCATGAGCGTGCAATAGCTACAGTAATTTTTCTTCGGAATCGAAGCAAGCTATACTAGAACTTGTCAATTTCAATATATTTGGAGCTCAATAATCAGCCGCAACTATTTTGAATGACACTGCTAAATTTCAACAAAATCGACTAAAGGATCCGAAAGATAACTACTGATACAAATGGATTATAGAACTTATCGGCAACACGAAAGTTGCTCTGGAAAGAATTGCAACATGGTTGGCAGATATGGGCTCGTCTTTGGCACCGGTGAAGACCGAGGCCGTCATGGTTAGAGGAACAAGAAACAGGAAAGGAGTAACATGAAATACCTAGGAGTGTGGTTGAATGAAAAACTGATACTCAATGAGCACATAATGACGAGCTGCGAAGAGGCTGACAGACAAACAACTGCAATGAGCAAGATCTTGTCTAACGAGCGGAGTCCATATTTCAGCAAGAGAAGAGTGATGTATGGATTGGTATAATCTACGCTGCACCACTATGGAGGAAAATAGTGCGAGTCAAAAAATACAGCTGGTTTCAGCGCAAATAGGGATGCTGCTACGGACCTATTAGGACCATTTTTGCGGAGACCCTGCCTTCGAGATGATGAGAAAAATGACGAGCGCTTCGCTCGAAGTAACAAGATAAAACATTACCTAATACGAAAGTGGAAATCAAAGAGACCGTGACGAATCTAGACACCCTTTATGAAGCATAAAATTATTTAGTATAAAAAAACAAGGAAGCAGAAGAAATTAAGGGAGCACTAGCGAAAGGATTTATCACTGTATCAACAGCGAAGATGAACTCTTAGATGATGCATATGGATCAGGTCCTCGATAAAATCATGGAAGTTGAGTGGCCGAAATACATGTACGACACAACAAATGTGAAGGAAAGAGTGATCATCATAAACGTGGAGGATGAAAGGATGAAACCAGAACAATCAGATGGACGAGGTCGAAGAAAAAGAAACTGGACAAAATAATCAACACCATTTAAGATGGAGAAGTGAAATATATGTCTAGTAGTACCAAGGTACAGACCACTACAGAGAAAGATGATATAGACGTTCTCCTGGTACAAGAACCAAATATAAACATTGTAGAACTCAATGCAATGTGGTTGATGAATCTAATGGAAGACAAGATTAGGACTGTAGAAACCGCAACTGCGGTATAACAGGGCACGAGAATGGATGTATGCCTGAAATTTGCCAGATGAAGGCTGTACAACTGCTATATGTCACCCAACTGCTCGCTGGAGAATTGAAAAATCTATGTGGACGTGGTTAGGCATAGCATTAGAGATGGGAAGCAATCATCGGGTGATTTTAACGCAAAATTGTATCCTTGGAACTTCGGATCAACACATCATAGAGGTGAATACCTGAGGAGAGTAGAGACCCTATGAACATGATTGTCTACTTCCGTAAGGGGGCGTAAGGGAGGCGCGAAGTTCCATCATTAATATAATCATCCCTATCCAGACGCTGGACGACAAGATATCAAAGTGGAAAGCATTTAACGAGAAAACATCTAACCTCCACAAAAACATTTCCTTCTAGGTTGAGGAAGGGGCGAAGAGAAGAAAGCCAGACTGGCAAACGCATCAATACGTAGATCTCTGAACTTCCAAATACCCAAACATTACGACAACTCCCACATAATATAACCAGCACCGAATGACTTTCGATACAAATAACGAAAGCCCAATCGTGTAGTATAACCAGGGAGGCGAAAGGAATTAGCAAGCTTCAACCGGCCTGGGTGTAACGATAAACAGCAATAGATGCAGAAGGGAGCTCATGGGTCTCCATAGCTGACAAGCCGCCAACGATGTTATCAATGAAGCTCAAATAATCTACAAAGACATAAGAAGAATCTTAAGCGAGGTCTCAAGAGATGAGATAAACGAAGCGCAGAAGGCTGAATGGAACCTTATCTGCGACAAGTTGAAAGAATACCATAAGATGCAACAGAAATATCAAGTTCTCATACAAACTATCTCAACAACAGAAAGAAGAGAATGATCTTTATCCTTATCACCGAGAGCAACCATGCAGAACTTATGCGATGTCATCCAAATATTAGTATCCTGCTTTCAGGCGCAACTTCGGTCATGACGAGATTGCCTTCTGTCAAAAGCATCACGGGAGATTGGAATACAAACAGGCACGACTGAAGAGGCAGACTTGACAACGAATATGTGGAGGTACGAAGGCTATTGGACAGATATTGTCGGTAGTGTATATACGAGGCAACAAAGACGAAAATGGAAAATCTGGTGAGGGCACTTGTAAGAAAAGATAGTGCACTAATGATTACATCACAAGACAAGAAAGAGAAGTACTTCTGGGGATACTCAAAGATATTGCCGAAAATATAAAGGAAGGTGAAATAGAATACCTGAAGATGTGTACAAAACTTTCTCTAGCAAGGGCGGGAATGGTGTGGAAAAAGCAAAGCCGATCTATCTTATGCCATGTGAGATAGAATTGAGAAAATAGCCTCAACATAACGACCCCTGATTCATTCAACAAGCAGGAAGATTTGGAACGCGTACTCCGAAGAAGCCAGATAAAAATAACATACCTGACCCAAGCTGTCACTAATACCGAAACAGAAACCTCCAAACAGAACAAACAAGAAAATAATGAAGATCAAGTTGAAAAAAGAAGAGGTAGATATTCAGGAAATCAGGATGAAGATTTCCAGAATCAAAAGAACTGGGGACGATATTTTCGAAGTCTTGGTCGAAGGTGGTGAACACTCCGAGTGAAGAAATACGGAGGAAAGTGTAGGACACCTGTGTGAGAACTAGCACGGATGACGTCACTATAACTATGGCCTAGATATTACGCCTACGAAGGAAAGAGTTGATAGACGCAATATCACAGACATCAGGCGACCACGAAGGAAAATGTCGTTCTGAGAAGGACGCTATGGAGAGAAATTGTCATAGCAGAAATGCCGAGAGTTTTGGCAAGGGATATTTTCAGACAATAACGAATTCAGGTAGGTTGAATTATCTGCACTGCGAAAAATAAGGTGAATATATTACGGTGCTATCGATGTCTTGAATATGTACACATATCAGGGGAATGTCAAATCAATGAAAGGACAAAACATTGTTCAAAGGGCGGCGAGACAGAGCACAAGCTGAAGGACTGCACCAACGCACCACTCTGCCCAACGAGCAAGAAAGATGGACTCATGACCAGAGTTCAAAAGACTCGTTGAGCAAATAAGATGTACTCGCTTGCTCTCATAATGCATTTGAGGATCTTTCAATGTAACCCGAATCATTCAAGTGCATCACATAATATAGCCTTTGCAACATCAGCCGAGAAAAGGATAAACGTAATTATGGTGAGTGAGCAAAACTGATACAAACTCGTGGGTGGCTGAGAGACGAAACATAAATATATCGATTCTTTTTCGAAATGAAGAGGAATGAAGGTTAACGAAGTTACATCGAAAGATGGATATGTGTGCAACGCTTCTTATCTCTCACCAAACATCGGAATTGTAAGTTTTGGGAGACAGCTGGACAAAGTCATGCATAATGGCAGTAACTGTGGGCAAGAATTCTGCATTGTGGGCGACCTGATCGCTAAGGCGCATCAGTGGGGGTCTCCAGTGGAATGCCGTAGGGGAAAATATCTCGTGGAATGGATAGCCGCACTAGATTCCGTGGTTCACAACGTGCGAAATAAACCAACAACCCAAGGGGGATCGTAAGTCATGGGTGGATGCGACCTGCTCAACGCAAAAGATTGCTGGACTCTTAGATAACTGTACCATTATGTACGAGGCGATCATGCGATCGTATATTATGACGAAGAAAATACGAAAGAGAAAAAAGGAAAGCATACAATGGTCCATGACTGGAAAGCGTTCATGGAGACGCTTGCTTGGAGTCTACAGAAGCGTACCAAGATAACATCTCGCGGAATGGTAGAAATACTAATTGAAAATCGTACTGGTGGAACCTAGATGAAGAGACCAAACGGAGTGAGTGTAATCAGATGAGGAGACACGTCAGCGGAAAATTAGGTCGAAGGAACATTTAGCACATCCGAGAAGGAACACAGGAAAAAGTTGCGCGATCTCGACGTAGACGTCTGGAGAGACAACTACAAAATAGCCATGGGTCATCATGCAAGCTCAAGTAGTGAACATCTGTCGGAAGATCTGAGCAAAAGTATGATATATTCTCATTGGTTTCATTGTTTTTGTAAACATGGAAGCAATATGTTTTTCCATCGATGTTTTACTCAAAGCTGTTATGATGTTGAGAACAAGTTAGTTCGACAATAATTGTGATTATTAGATTAATCTATCCATAGGCTTTATCAATAGGCTTGATTTCAATTAAAGGATTTTTTTTTATTCAGCAAGCTAAATCGCATCAGTCAGTAGGCTATTAGCGGCAAAATATTTAACAATTTGTTATATTTAGTACAACTGAAATACATTTTATTAGCTCCATCCTACAAATCACATCAATGAAGAAAATCATTCAGTTATCTCTCATTATCAAATTATTCATTGTGTTTCTCTTTAATGCACCATCTGCACGATTTACAGCAAGTCTTCCCCTTCTTCTTACTCTTGCCAAATCGATAAATTCGATTAAATCTCCTCTCAGAATACAAATATTGTGGCCAATGAATATTCTGCGATATAGAATACGCCATCGGCCCTTCCAGAGTCCGAAGGCACGTTCAATAGATATTCTAGCGGATATGATAGGCAGATATTGAAATTTTTCTGTGTTGCTGTCAGATGCCCATTATCTTTGAAAGTGGTCATTATATTGGGATGCATTCCATAGGAAACATCACCAATGATGCGGCAATCCTGTGAAAAACATATATCAGGCGATTGCACTGGAGATACCTTGAAGACGCGAGCATCATGTACACATCTACAAAAACAATTGTAGAATAATTATCATAAAGGAAAAACACTGTGTCCAAGATAAAGATGTTCATCATGGGGATCCCGGATGATGGTTTTTCCGAAACGAAACGATGTGTGGAGATCTCTCGACGCTATTTTTCAGAGCTTCAAAAGTGGCAATAAGAAATTGTCTTTTGTTCTTCTATATCTCCTCGAATAACGAAAAATTTCAAACGAAATCGTTGAATTTCTGTTTTCAGGGTTTTTTAGGCATATCTCCAGAAGTACTCGGTATCTTGAAACTTATTAGACTGCATATTGTTAGGCTTATAAATGCGCAACTTTTCTCTAATTCAACCATTCGAAAAATATTATTCCTTGCAGAATCATGCATCCCAAATTTCAAATTCTTGAAAAATGTTATGGATATACCTATACTCATGAAATATATCACATGCACTTGAATCAAATGATATTTTTTGCGGTTGATATATGATTTTGCATCATCTATTGGAGCTTTAATCTCGATGTGTGTTCTATCAATGGCTCTTCAATGACTCTAAGAAATGCACTAAACTGCAACTTTTTCGACATCTGAGAAATCTCGCCGCCCGCTAGCGTCAGCGGGTAATTACCAGCCGACAGGGTACAGTGTGTCGCTTGGATTTACCAGTTCTCGTCTATAGACTAGGGCTGGAAATTTAGTTCGATATATCGATATTTTATCGAATATTCGATATATCGAATATTCAAGTACCCGATATATTGAATATTATTTGATTCGAATATTTGAATACATCGGATATTCGAATATATCGATATATTTTCAGTGTCGATATTAGATATCCAAATTTGAATATCGCCAACAGCTCGTAGCCTAGACTATGATTTAGTTGTGATATTCGGTATGAGGTTTATGAAATTTAACATAACATCATAAACAATTCAATTCTTTGAAACCAAGCTCATTGCATTCTACAAAAATGTTGATATTGACGTCATTATCTATGATGAGTTGATTTTCAATTTAAAAATGAGCATTTTCAGAATTCAATGTGAATAATATAATTCTTGTACCAATTATTTTAATGTTCCAGGAATCAGATATATTGTCAACTTCATGGAATTGATGTTCAATAAATCACCAATACTATTAATAATGTCATATTTTTCAAATTTTTGCACTAATGATTCATTATCATGGATTTGATTTTGTCATCTACATTCTGGATTCTTTCGATGAACGGGATTTTGTTGTCGATAAATACTGTGACAAATTTGGAAGAATTGAAGGGACAGCATACTCTCTCAACCTTGGTAAACAAGGAGTGTCATTTAAGGTACCTTTTGAAGAAATAGTTTTCACAAATTTGATAACCTCACCCTGTTCGAAATGAACGCTGCATACTGCAGAACTTTTGGTCGATTGCCAACTCTTTTCAGAGTAGATACATAATTTGTCTTACATTCAGGAACGCAACATTTCGTAGGCATTTTCATTCATTATAACCTCAAATCGATCAAACACTCAACCTCGCACACCTATTCGAACATAACACCTGTTTTATGGTAATTTTCGCACTGATTATTATATCAACACTTTCTTATTCACAAAACCATTGTTCTACTATGAATATTGCACCGAATTTCATGAGATTTTGACATGGTTATCCATATACTGATGTACACAAAAACGAGAGCAGTAAGACTTAGTTGATGTTGCAAGTCAATCACTTGCCGGCCTGTTTAAAGGAGGCCGTGATTGAGCTATTGTGTTCCTAGAACTTGATCGACAAACACCTACTACGTATCTTTGTTTATCCCTCTGAAACAACAAGCAAGCGACGTTTCAACTTCGGGACGTTCCCTGTAGATATCGCGAATAGGAACTGCCCTCGTATAACTGTCATGCGATCGGCGGCTTCCGGACTTCGTCTGTCGGCATTATGATTTATGGGAAAGGCAAAAAGTGCAAACCCGAGCTGTTTCGACAAACGAATCTTTCGGAGTGAACTTATAGTATTTTGTAAACTTTTCCCCAACTCTGTTTCCTGTTGGACATATAATGAATTGTGGTGCGAGGCAATGAATTGCATAAGTCACTCTCCTTAGACTTCTTATGGAAGTTGTTTTTCCGACATTGAATTTTTCGCGAATCTACTTGTGAAATATACAGATAATATATATCACATTCGATACACGAACTGAAATGAATATTTGGCCTTCTAGACGAAAATTGTATGATAACTTATAGCATAGGATTCTGGGGATTGAGATATGACGACGTTATTGAAGGGTGCAAGTCGGTTTTTTCAAAAAGCTTCTTTTTCTGTCCAAAAATACACAGGATTACTTAGTTCGCCTTGAAACGAATTCAATTAAATTTTCAGCACTAATTTTCAAATCTGCATTAAGTTGGTTACTCAAGCTGAATTCAATGCCTCCTAATAGACTTTGAATTTTGAATTTGTTTTTTGCGACTGAAAGCTCTCAGCCAAGATGGCTGTCCTAAATATAATCGGATTCTTCAGTTAAAAAATTATTTTGAACAAATTGGCAGCATGAACCTTTATGAGAGTTGCCTCAATTGAACTATTCATCATAATAAATTAATTCTCTAGTTAACAAAAAAGTTTCAAAATTTTCTTGTCCAAGAGGATGTTGACATTTTATCTCGCTCACATTTTTTGCCATTTTCTCCATGCTTAAGTTTCCCTTGTCTACCAAACTATCTGTTCATGAGACTACCAATTCATCAGATTAGAATGATTGCACAACTCAGAACTTGCAATAAACGGTACCTGAAATAACGTGTCGACCAATTACACACATAATCCATACCAACGAAATATGCTCTATGTGCAAAAAACTCAACGACGAGAATATTGTACATTTGTTTTTCGAATGCCCATTTTATAAAAACTTACGTGACAGTTTTCTGATTGCAAACAGCATCAATAACACCAATGATCTGGTCGGGACATTAGACTCTGATTCTTCTCGAATCATCAACGCAATAAAAAACTTTGTTATCAATGTAATTAAGGTGCGATCATTTCATCGGAATGAATAATGTTACTATTATTTTTGTGATGCTGAATCATTGTCATTTTTTTGCCTTATCTATCATATGAGTGAAGTTGTTTTGTTACCCTCTTTATTCTTTCTTTTTTTAGTTTATAAGTATATATTTTTTTAAAAGTAGTTATAAGTTTATATTGTATACCAACCAACCCTTGTGATAAGGATTCTTCCTTTTGAAACAATAAATAATAAGAATAATAATAATTATAGGACAGCCTGATGACGACCGCGAAGAAAATGGACGCTTCGAGTGGACCGATGATCTCAGGGACGACCTTCTGCAATGCTACGAGAGCAGCGAGCCTGCGCGTGGGGGAAACATGAAACGAATGCATGCTCTGTGGCTTCACCCAGAGCATGCAGCCTTCTCGGCACAAAATCTTCGAGATTATGTATCCCACCTACGCGTTAGGCAGTATGTCAGAGTCCCTTCCCGGCAGAACGACGAGGCGAAGGAAGTAGAAGGTTTAAGCCGATTCCAGGTCTCCTCCCAAGGTCGTCCCCCCAAGGCCGTCCCCCCAAGGTCGCATCACAAATTACTTCCGCGGTACGCCACTGGTGACCTTGGGGGAAGTGGTCTTGAAGGGTGACCTTGGAGGGATAACTTTCGATTGAGAGTACTTTTGCGTTTGGTTGTCCTTGAGAGAAACAGTGACATGGGGTGGAGTGGCCTTGGGAGTATACATGCTCTCTTTCGAGCGACTTTGGCGATTGATGATATATGCGCTCTTTTCCCGACTATGGGAAGATGCGGAAGAGTTCCTCTGACTGAGTGTGGCTTTGAGTTTTCGCATTCTGAAGTATAATAATTTAACCTTGTACGTTGTTGCGAGTGCATGTAGTGTTCACCATCGCTGGTTCGAGGCCATATAGTGGTAGTGGAGGAGTTGATATTCCTGTAAAAAGAAGAGGCGCTAGGGTTGATGTTTGTCGGTATTTCTCAAGGTCGCCCCTTTTACCAAGGTCGCGTCACCTATTATTTACTTATTAATATATCGATATATGCAAACAAACCTGATTGGCTGAATTATATAGTCTTTTCGTTGATCAATTTGATCTGAAAAGTAACGATATTTGTGTTTTACATTGAAGCTTATTATAATATAGAATGCTTCCTCCTGAGAATAGGCAGGTATTTCACTATCTTCATAAAGCTTAAGGATGGGCAACATCGAACAGAAGAGTTGTTCGTTGGCAGATTCTGATTTCTTTTATTATATGGGTAGGTATACCTTGAGGAGTGAGTGACCCTAAGCGTTATATCTCGTAGGTAACGTCCTGAGTGGGCACTATATATCTCTGGTCGAGTACTTTGCACGGCCCCATTGAGGTTTGTCTAATATGTGGTCCAATAGTAGGGTGTTTTGTTATTCGATCGATTACAACTCCTTCAAGGCATATTTCAATTTGAAATGGGATATCAGTTTGATTCTATTTTTCGATCGCAGTTGTTGAGACATATCTATTGTTTGACGGCAATTGAAAACACAATCATTCACTCATTTGAAATATTATAAGTCTCATACAACTCGGATGGTGAACAAGTTCTGAAAAATAGACATATTTGAATTATAATATGTGAAGTCAGTGATGAAAATGTTTGAAAGCCACTTATTGAACTATCAAAATCATGGCACTCTGTCTATGAACGAGTGTATCTCTGATTGACAGAACGCAGGACGCGTGAAATGGGAATCTGATAATCTATCAGAGTTCAATACAGCCAAAATTCAAGCTTGTATATTTTCTGATATGATGATGTCGAGCACGACTGTTTCTCTGAAAACCTCAATACTCATGCAACAATATCATATCATGAAATGATTATGATAGGTCAATTGCTAAAACTGCTTCACAGAAACTAGGTTTTCCATTTCGGGTTGAAAGAAACCAAATCGCACAGCTTTTCATGACCTACGAGACGGAGATGTTGTTATAGACTATTGTTCACATGTTTGAAGTTCAACTTATGCTGATGCTCCTGATGGATTCTATCCACAGAGAAGCTGCTCGTATTGTTGGTTAATTTGCCCTCACGAGCTGATTGACCTCTCTAGAACAGTCGTCATATTATTCAATTTGCTGATTCATAGACGGCATACCATCCTACATTATATTTCATGGACAAGGTGGTGTTTCAACTCAATGTATAACAAGATGAAAAATACAATTGTGAAATGGTATTTATGTTTTCATCAGGCCAACTTTTTTTCGTTGTAGGAGATGAAATCGTTCAAAAGATGCTTAGGAATAATTATTGTCAACAACCATTTTATTATTCACTATTTAAACTTATTACTATTACTTTCGATTTTTGTCCTATTTCTCTCTGAGCTCTGGATACTATAATAGCATTGTTTCTACAGGATGTTTCAATAATGTTGTACGAAACTTCGAGATTATTATTTTTCGGGTAAAATCATAAAAAAAGTTGATATAAACGTATAGGTGCGAAAAGATTCGTTTCCGAGATACCGAGTCTGAAAAAAAAGAAATTTTATTGATTTCTAGGAAAATTTCAATCCGATATAGTGATAAAATCCGTGATGTTTGATGAAATCGGCAACACGACTAGTTTGGTAAACAGCCTATAGGCTAATTAATTCAATTCTTTATTGTTTTCCAAGATATATACATCTCATAACAAGAAATTTGGTTCGATAGTAACATAAAAAAAACTTTCTAGGAGGAAAGAAAAAAAAAGAAAATACAACGAAAACACTGCAGTTATACCTAAATTAGTATATGTTCACAATTAATATCAACAGTATTATTATTCATTAACAACAAAGGCAAGTAGTTTGAAGACTTCGATTATAAAATCAGATAGGTCTTTGGCGTTAGCATGGCTTAGGTAATGCAAGGAGTTTACGAAGGGTTCATAATTCATTAGAAACGAATGCCTCTTGGGCCTGACAGCAGCAAGAATGGGTCACTCAAATAAAATGTGCTTCAATGTTTGACATTCGTATCTATTGCAGATAGAGCAAATTTCACCGAATTCAGTCATGTGATTTATACCTTTGAACGCTAGTCTCAACGAATTTTTATATGTTAGGCGTAACTGGGCGACTAAGCGGATGACATGAATGGGAATAAGAAAATTGAGGTAACTTTGAGGTGAGTTGGCTGTTGGATATATTGGGTTGAACATAATATACCTGGACATTGATAGTTTATTTAAATTTTCATCATGACATTTCTTTGAGAATTTTTCGAGTATTTCGCTCTTTTTCGATTTCAAAAGACGAAGGTCAAGTTGGATCAGTATATCTAGGCAGTTGATGGACTCAAACCATAGTTTCATCTCATTGAACCAGTTATACCTGAACTCTTCACCACCCAATTCAAACAATCTCAAAAGACACTTCCGAGGGTACGGGTCATTATCCATAGATAACAGTTTTATCAACCAGTTCAGAGTGTGCTTGAAAACAATGTATTCAAGGTGGATAGATCCGGTCCTCAGGCGTATCAAGTAATCTGGAGTGTTGATAGGGAGCAGAAGGAGCCTCTTGAAGAATTTGACTTGCACCCTCTCCAATATTTCACAGTAGTTAGGGCCCCAAATTATATTCATAGCATTTTTTCTATTTTGGTTGTATAATGAAGTCATTGTGCAACGCAAATGGGTGTCGAAATAGCCTCTATTTCGATAAGCTTTTTTTATTATTCGGAGATTGGTACAATCGAACTGTCAAATGAACGTCAGAAAGAGTTAGGCTCAGTTTACTTCTGAACGATTTGGATTTGGTGATATAAGCAGTGAAAAACTCAATATTTTAATTGGTGAATTTCAATTCAGAGTGTAATATGATTTCAATTGACCAGTAAAAACAATGACAACATTGAATTTTTCACCGCTGGTATTGCAATAAGCAAAATCGCTCAACTGTAAACTGGGCTCAACGCTTGTGCGTCAGATTTTGATTATTTCGATGTCATCATTGTTACCAATCGAAGATGTTTTTGTTATTTATCGATATTAAATCCTTTTTTTATCAAATCAATTCAAAATAAAAAAGATTGCATATGACACACGTTTTATAAGACACGTTGTCGTCCTTGTTCACTTGGAGCACTCCTCGCTTCGCTCGTCGTACTCCAAACAACGCGTGCGACAAAATAGCGTCTTATAAAACTTAATCATAATATACTATTTCATCACCCATTCTAATCAATTCCTCTTGGAGGAATACTGACTGTTCATCATTGATACTCTCTAATTGATTAATAATTTCCTCGAGCATCATTGTGGTATATTGAGAAATGCAAAAGAAATAATCATTTTACAGCTTCATTCGGGAAACACATTAATATTATGATTTTTATATACTCTTATGAGAATCCATTCATATGAACATTGTATCTAACATAAAAAAATAGGTTGCTGAGTGTAATATCATAATTGAAACAAGAAATTTCCCATCCCTATAATGAAAAAACCATTTTCTCAAGCTGGAAGTGAAAGATCAACAGCATCCCCTTCACCTATCAAGAATCATTCTTATCCTATGAATGAAAAAATAATTGTCTCAAGGCAGAAGTAATACATAATTTTAAATACTGATTTCAAATTTTTTATCAATATTGTTCAATATTTCCTTCCTATGGAGGCGTCAATTGATTACGTGAGGCATTTTTGGCGATTTCTCGACCCCGTTCTCTTCTGCTATTTATTTATTTATTTATTTATTTATTGGTACAATACATCCAGCAGGCCCAAAAGCCCATTTACAGGTGTATACAATTTGAAATTATGATTAACTACACATATAACAGAATTAATTATGAATGAAACGGAAAATCTCTTTTTTGAATTGTTTAAACGTTAGAAAAAATATATCTACACTAGGAACCTGATTGACACTTCTAGATATAGTAGATATAGGAGAATGAAAATGATGTACTGTATTAGAAACAGGAATATGAAATGTGCTACAGAACCTAGATGAAACACGCGGTACACTGAATAGCATATGAGACAATAGGGGTGAACAATCTATTTGTCCATGTATGATTTTATATGCAAAACACATATCTCGGCTTTCCCTTAATTTCTTTAGAGATATCATATGAAACTCGTCCAACAATGAATCATAGCTATAACCTCTCTTGGGGTAAACACCATGTTTTTTGAAATATGCATATTTCAAGAATTTTTTCTGAACATTTTCTAAATTAGATATATGGTTCATGCGAGACGGATTCCAAACGACACTGCAGTACTCTAATTTGCTTCTGATCAGTGTGAAATAAATGGTTTTCAAGGATTCAAAGGTTCTAAATTCCTTGCAGTTGCGTATCAAAAAGCCCAAACTTTTCATTGAAGTAGATATCACATTCTGAAAATGATTGGAAAACGTGAGTTTTTGATCAAACAGCACCCCTAGATCCTTTGATTCCGTGATCCTCATTAAACTTTCACCATCTAGTACATAGTTGAATGTTACTGGTAGGATTTTACGAGTGAATGTCATTATTTTACATTTATTTGTATTCAAGTACAATTTATTACGAGCACACCAATCAGTCAAAGAATTTAAGTCCTCCTGCAATGTGTAACAGTCAGCTTCACTACGTATTTCACGATATATCTTCATGTCATCTGCAAATAGTAGTTTGTGAGAAGTGATGCCATCGGCTATGTCATTTATAAATAGTATGAATAATAATGGCCCAAGATTTGACCTTTGCGGGACACCTGAACTCGCTACAAAGCAGGAGGATTTTATACCATCACATTCAACATAACTACATCGGTCAGATAAATATGATTTCAGGAGCAACAGAATATCGGATGATATGCCAAAGTTTAACAATTTCATTAGCAGTTGTTGATGTGATACTCGATCAAATGCCTTACTGAAATCCGTGTAGATAACATCAACTTGATTTTTATTATCAAGTACATCAGAAACAAATTGGGTGAAAATACAAAGATTAGTTGCAGTGCTACGTGCCTTGATAAATCCATGTTGAAAAATGGACAGTGAAGAACGAACATGGTTATAAATCATATCTGATAGTATAATTTCCAGTATTTTAGAAAAAACTGATATTAATGTTATTGGCCTATAATTTTCAACACTTGTTACTTTTCCAGACTTGAATACAGGGCATACTTTTGACAATTTCCAAATTTTTGGGAAATGGCGATGTTTTATGATGGAGTTATATATAATCTCTAGCGGCACCGAAAGGCTATCTATTAATGATTTAGCAGTTTTGGCTGGAATTCCATCAGGGCCACATGACAACTTATTCTTCAGTTTTTTAGTAGCTTCAATAATTTGCTGAGTTGTAATTGTTGTTAAATTCAAGTAAGGATGGTTTATGTGATTTGGCAGGCACGTATCACTGTTGACATCATCGTCATCCCGACTATATACACTACTGAAGTGTGTTGCAAATGCATTTACGATTGAATGTGCCGACGAATGTGTCTGATTATTATAAGTCATTTGACCCGGAATGCGAGTCTTATTTTTTTTCGAATTTATATAATTCCAAAAGTCGCGCGGATTATTCTTCAGCTTCTCTTCAGATTTGATGATATATAACCTATAATCAGTTGCTATTTTTGATTTGATGGATTTCCTCAAGTTTTTCATGCGCTCTAAGTAAAACAAATATTTAGTTTTTTTTATGCATTTTCAAATAGTGATTTTTTGATTTTATCTGTCTAATTAATTCATTGCTATACCAACTTGGGTACGAATTTGATCTAGATTCTGCAAGCGGTACACATTCAGGAATCATTTTTTGAATAATATCATTGAAAGTTTCACACATAGAGTCAACATCATTTCGATTGGATAAGAGTTGAGTCCAATTAATTCCACACAGTAACCGAGAAAACTTTTGTACATCGACTCTTTTCATGTCATACCTTTTAACAGTAGTTGGAAATTTTTTGTAGCTTACAGAGTCGTTTGACAGTTGTACCAGAAGTCCTGGGTGATGAGGATCAATGGGTACTAGTGGATCCTCATTATTTTGCACAACACATCTATATTCGGTTGAAGATATCACTAAATCTAGTAGCCTGTCATTGATATTTTTGATCGAATTCCACTGAACTAAGTCACCGAAGTTCAAAAAATCAAAAAATCGCCTGATTAGATTCGTTTGGTTACCGATGTCGTAGAATTCTTGTAGCTCAGAGAGATTAAAATCTCCAATAATGATGAATTTGTTCTCTTCAAAACTGTTTTCCATAAATCCAAAGAATTCATCGTATTCTTCAAGTGTTGTTTTTGGAGGAATATAAACTGCAGCAATATATAAGGGTTTCATATTTTCTGTTGATACTTTGATACAGAGAAAATCTATTGTATCAATAGGACAAAATATAAGTTCACATATTTCTGATTTGAATAATATACTGTTCACTGCTACTAATACACCTCCCCCTCGAGTTCTACGGTCTTTTCTATAAACTACGAAATTATCTGGAAATAATTCTCCGTTGCTCACTCCATCATGTAACCAGCTCTCTGTAACTACTATTATATTTTGGTCACATCCCAGAACGTTCCCGTAAAATAAGTGCGTTTTAGAATTCAGACCTCTACAATTTTGGTAAGAAATTGAGATGCAATTTTCTTGGGAGGACCTACTGGATGAGTGATTTAGTTTTTTTTGGTAATAAATGGAAATCCATTTCTGTATTTTATAATCAGTTCGCTTTCACCGGACTCTTGACGCTCTTTCAGTTCCTGGCGCAGTCTAATAAAAAGCTCTCTTTGCATCACTGTCTGATCGGGTTTGATGTACACATTTTTGAACCGGTCAACAGCTTGTATTTTCTTATTATTTCTGATGAGTTGGGAGTGTTTCGAATTATCAGGCATAATTATTTTTATAGGTCGGGTTTTCCCAGCAGAGGGTTTTCCTAAACGATGGATTTTTGATCCTATCATTTCAAAATCTGGTAAAATAATTTTGACAACATCCTTCACTACTGCTTCTTGGTCAGTATTATCCTCAGGAATACCAAACATAATTACATTATTTTCTCGTTGTTTGATTTCAGCTATTTCAGATACTATTTGCATGGGATTTTGGAACGCCACTGACGAGTCATTAGCTTTGGCACTCAGTAAATTTATCTTATCATTGAGTTTTTTCACATCTTCTTCGTGTTCTTTCTTCATATCCTGGATATTGGATTTCAGCTTGACAACTTCTTTCTCAAATGTGGCCAGTTGTTGTTTTACACTTTTTGCTATTTCATTCGATACACTATCGGTTATTTGTTTTATGAAATTTGGTTCTTTGAATAGCTGTTCTATAACTATTTCAGCGCTGTTTTTCAATTCACTCATTTGTTCGCGCGTTAGTGGCATAACGAAAATAATTCTCGAAAAAAATATGGGTTGAAAACACTGCAAACAACGAAGATTCGATCCGCTTCACTCAAACACGTCCACACCAAATATACCTAACCTACTGCTGCTAGAATTTTAAAATTTGTACTTACTAAAGTATACACATGCTGAATTCAACGGTGACATGAAAAAGTCTAGGCACACTAGATTCGAAGATATCGAAGCCAACTTAGATTTTGCAATGGAAGTCATTTCGGATTTTCACACCACGGGATGGATTATAAGATTACCAATTCATCGATATATCATACTTGTATGTTTGATGAAGAAAAAGTCGAAATAACTGGAAAAATAGAAAGTATGGAATAGAATCTATGATGTAGCATTAATACTTCCAGATTATTCAATGTTTTTATGTCATAGTGGAAACGATACACTAGACAAGAGTTCAAACGTAAGTCTATCTGCATATCAAATTCGCGAGCTGATGTGTAATTCCGATTTTGTTGTGGAACATTTTCCATACCTACTGTTGGATACAATGAAATAAATTATTTAACTATTATTTTGATCCCATCTAATGTCGGAGAAAAGAGTAAGTGATATATATACCTACATCGCTGCCTTCGAAATTCGACATGTGCCAGCCAGGTTAAAAAAATCAGAACTGTCAATTTCACAGTTAGATGAGTACTACTTAATACAGTTCATTTCAGAACAATCAGTAACGCTGCATGATTTGCAAATTTTTTTTTACAATCGATTCAATTCAAGAGGCAACCAACGGAGAGCAGCAATTACTTATATTTTACATTAGAGTTGCCCTTTAGCACCTTAGTTATTACGGTTTCACATCATTTTTCTCACGTTAAGTGAACAATTATCTGTGATTGTAAGCCTGAAAAATCTAGCATTAACGTGATATTTTTTTTTCTATCATTTCGACTTTTCAATCATTAAACACACAAGTGTGATAAATCGATGAATTATTGGCAATTTTATGACCTATCCGATGGTTCGAATATATTATTATATGTCTACCATTAGGAATATCAACGTTAGCTCCAATATACTTACCTGGAGAAAACTTTTTCAAACCTTGTGTAGGTAGGTAATCAAGAAGTGATCAAGGCTCATTCTTGAAGCCAACGGTTGAAGATTCGTTCTTCTCGAGTCAATATCAGTTCTTATAGTTGTAGGTTATACCTTTGATAATACTTGTTTCCGATTCATTCCTTGGTTACGTGAAAGTACCTGTAACTTCCTACGTTATCAATAATGAGACATAATTTCTACTTCTTGAAATAATCATATCAACATTAAATATATTTTTGATAAGATCATGTTCGGTTGAGTAACGAATTGAAATCCACGGTTTGTTTTCAGACTTAGAAAAAACTTATATGCAGTTGAATGCCACTTTCAGAGAACCGGAGAAGAACGTCACAATACAGCTTCCAATGCAATTCAAATCGACATCGTCTAATCATCTATATCTATTTTAGAGTTGGCTATCCACATGTTGATGAATTCAATTTGATTTTTGTAAATTATAGTTGTGTATCATCACTTGAGAGTTCTCAATTTTTTAATCGTATGGTAGGTGCGTACCTTATATTTCATGAAGTAAATTCAAAATTTTCACCAACGACTCAATACTCAACACACTTGAAAATTTTGAAAATTGTCAGAACATTCAAAAGAAATACAACCAAAATGCATATCACTGTCATTTGAAAATTGATCATATATCATCCACACGCAAATCAGAAAAATCGTTTTAATATTTCCATAACACATTTATCATGCCAAAGTGACACATTTTCTACAAAATGAAATGTATTCAAGATTTATATATAATCTTCAAGGTACTACTAACTAATTATTTCAAATGATATTGAAATTATTTTTTAATAAGGAAATGTATCAGAAATAGTGATAATGCCAGCGATACACATGTTCTGAATGTTTCGATTTCATCATAAATACTGCTCATTCATTTATTCCTTTATTATATCTGCGTAGCGATATATCTTTGTCGGTGCCATCTCATTGGTAGATAGAATTTTCCATAAATCAGTATTATAATACAACTAGATAACTACCTATGTCAATCGTATTTTCACGATGACCATTGCAAACTATCTACCTAGATGAAGCAGGTTATACCAAATTCTGTAAACTTTGGTTATACGTTCTAGTCTTGATCAAGGGACACGCCATCCAAAACGATGGTGGAAAACGAAATCAAATTCTCAGAATAAGCACTTTTGTCACGAGCCCTTGAATAAAAATATTTATACTACCAAGCTTAGCCTACGTCATGCGGCCTTGAATGCCAGTGCATCAAACATCATCGGAGGAGGAGGATTTAATTTGAGTGCACGTGGTCGACTACGTTATGAAACCCTGAAAACGACATCATCGATGCCTAGCATACAGCTGTGCCATGGCCTTGCCGTTCACCTGCAGAAAATTCGAGCTTGCCGACAAAAGGCAAACGTTTTAGCCGGAGCCATGCAGAAGGCCGTCATCTTGGGATCATTGCGTTTACTTAGGGCACACGGTACTCGGTCTCAGTGATCACTGACCTCACAGCGTGGGGAGTGGTCACTGGTTTCTCTCCAGCTCGACTCTGCGTGGTTTCGGAGGCCGCAGAATCGTGACTGGAATTGAATAACTTCAATTTTTAATAATAATAGCATTCGGCAATATGTATTGTCACCTGAATGAGTCAGGAGTTGCCATTGCCATAGAGATAGAAGTAGTTGTTTTCTCGCAGGTATTGGTTTCGTTCCACTAGCTGTATTCGTTCTTGATATAACTGGGCGGAAGAGTACAAGATATTCGAATGTTACAGGATACATTTCACAATAAAGGTACAACTCTTTCAACATATTTCTCAATTCGCGGTGTCAAAACCAATGATCCTCTTTGTGCAATATTACCGCAAGATATTTTATAAATTCTCCTTTCAAACAATTCATAGATGGGGTCTCAGGTCACGGTTTTGACACATTCAAATGCTATTTTAGGATTATCAACATCGTTAGCGATGATTTTTGCAATATTAATTGTGAATATTATGACGATAATAATGTGTTGTAGATCAAAGAAAAATTTTTTGATTACAAAGTAATGAAAATATTAGTTTTCTGTTACACTCAATTGATGATAATTATGAAAGGGATTTCGAAGGTGGCACGTACATTTTCAAATAATGTCAACAAGAATGGCATCAGAAAATGAGAAGTCTACATATAAAATAAATAGATCACCTGGTGAATGTTAATTGTTACTTGATGATTGTAAGGCGATAATTATTGGTAAATTATGCTGAAAATATATCTGAAAATATTATGCTGAAAATATATCAATATTCATGACTGACTCCTTAAAACACCAATTATATGAGTCAATATAGCCTCTCATAGATTCGTGAATTGAGTGAAAATATTCTCTAATGTATCCTGAAAAATGTTTCGATACCCAATTAATTCCTAACAGTTTAACATAATTACATCGGCTCATCAATATTTACGGAAGAAAAATTACCTACATAATCATTCCTTCATTAAATATTACTGCATAAAAGACATCGGTGCTATGTTCTTATGGATGTAATATTCATTCTCCAGTATCAATTCAGTGAACATCAAGTTAATTTCTGGTAAATTCCTTCTCGTATCAGAAAATAGGTGTTTATATATGAGGAGGTGAGTATCTTTCGAATTTAAGAAGGGTTAGATGAATTTCAGAAATGAAGAAATTTCCAATTCCAATTATTCACATGAATGAATTTTGAGTAGCATCATCTATAGTTACCTATAAGAACAAATTTATCTCAACCAAGGTGGAATAAGGCTACAGAAAATGATATAAAAAAACGTATTGTTGTTATGCTATAATGATGCATTGATTCCTGCTTTGGTATCAATGCAGTTGGTCTCTCAAAGTGGTTCGCAATTCAATTATATACATTATTGCTTCTAAATAGGTAGGACGAAGTAGCGAAGTCAGTCTCAAAATTCGCATTTAGCTTACTCAGTAACTTTATCAACAAGACACTATTTATAATATCGATTTTTAGTACTATGTTCTGGTTCATATACGTCAGCATATTCTTGTCGTATAGCGTATTATTTCCAAACAGAGGCGGCGGTATTGGGGCCAACGCAACGACTCAACAATGTGGCAATGTAACATTGTTATAGTGAACGAATGAATAAATTAGACATGAATACGGTGGTGTCAGAAAAGTAACTGGATATTATGTCCAGATCATTCCTGGCACGCCATCAGGGAGCTACCTGACTGGTACAGACCGCACTGACAACCAGCAATAGCTGATGATGCGTGGAGGCTTGCCTTAACTAGCTGGACCAGTAGAAGAGAACTACAATGAAAATCTCTCCAAGTGCTGCCATAAAAAGGTTCAAATACCTCGTCAAACGAGGCCTCTCATTAGAAGAGGCCAGAACGAAAGCGGTTGAAGCGTTGAGGCGTCAACTCATCACAAAGTGCTTGAGTCACTAAGAAACCGGTCAGAGGAAAAGAGTCCGGTCAGAGAAAAAGACTCCCAACGGTTAACTGAATGAACGAAAAGCGGCAGCAGTGCCTCAGTGTACACCAAGTGACAGAAGCGTGAGGGTGGGCATTCTGGCGATGAACTATCCAAAGGCTCCCCCGACAAAGGAACAAATTGAAGCCGTAAAGAAGGCAATTCTGGATAAAATCATAGAGATGAGAGAGGAGGCTGCCACCAAGCCCTACTTCCACAGCTCCTACAACAGACCTTGCTAGTTCAGCCCTAAAGTGTGCAGATATCGCCACCGTGCAGTGCTTGAGAGATATCATTGGGATGATAGGTAGGATGCGCGGCTGAGGGTCGTCAAAAAGGCGGCAATGCCTCACAGAGACTTACCTACCAGGCAGCCAAATACTCCACGGAAAATATCCTTGGATTGATAGAGGCTCAAAATGACAGCCTAAACGCAACCAACTGGAGAGTACTGAGAAGAATATCCGAAGGCCCTCTGGATCGTCTTACCGTTTCGGTTAACATCTAATCGGCCTGAAAACTAAGAAAAACGAGGTTTGTGATAAACTATAAGTTTGGTCACGCAACACTCAGGGCAAGTGGTGGCAAACCTTAATCGGCAACACTTAACCCCTCCGAACCTTGTACCCCAGATACGAATCAAAGTGCAGCCATCACCTAGAAGCAGACCGAGAAAGCTGCCAAAAGTGCTAGATACAAAGGAAATAAGGTGACAAAATGCAAGAATGTGCCTCGAAAACTAAACAGATCCCATACCGGTGGAGTTAAGGAGAAGGGGAAGCCAAAAGCCCCACTCCAGTGTGAGTGAAAAGCTCGATTGTCTTCAAATGAACCTTCAATATTCGAAAGCAGCCACGAGTGTGCTCGTAAGAAAGTTTATTGGAGATAACATTCAGGTAGGGCTACTCCATGAGCCCTGGATAAACAAAATTGAATCGTGTAAGTTACTCTACTGTACTTCTCACGAAAAACCACGAGCAGCCATATTGCCCGCATCCTATATTAAATTCTTCCCTGTTCCAAAGTTCATCACTGAATATTTATCGGCCAACAATATCGAAATTATCAACAGAGGATATAAACCAACCATCATGAATGCGATCAGAAAATAGGTTCTTGATTTAACTCTCGCGCATCCATTTATGACAAACCAAATATATTCACAACTGGCATATCCTTGACGATTCTTTGAAGTCGAACCATCAGCACATGAGGTTCGACCTGGAGATGTCAGAGACAGGCTCCGATGGATAGAGAGTACCAAAGTTAACCAACTGGGAAGCTTACATAGAGGAACTTGATACAGCCTCAAGACAACTTCGAAATGTTATAATGATAGCATATGAACTCAGTTATCCTGAAAAACAAGAGGCTTCTCCCAGAGATGTGCCTTGATGAAATAAGGAATTAACACAACTATGGAAAGAAGTCAGAAAATTATTCAATAGTCTGGGATACTGGGATGAATACAAAACAGCTTTTTCTGAGTACAATACAGAACTCGAAAAATTGAAAATAAGACCATGATGACAAATGTGTGAGGGGATCACCAAATTAGCCCCAGCACAACGTCTCCAAAAAGTTCTCGGCATCAGTCTGAGATCAAGACAAGAACTAATTTCAGATTTCAAGACAAGACAAGAAATTTTATATTAATATCAAGATTTCTTGTGAAGAAAACAAGAAATCTTGAAATATCTTGAAGAGTATTTATTTGTGAAAAATATAACATATTTTCATTTACCGAACAAATAATGATAATCCTGATGAAACTGGTGTTTTGAATCGGAATTCATAAGCTATGACACACATATAAGACTTCTCATCGTCTACCCGATTTCTTAGCTAGTTGCTGCTTAAAATAGTCTTTCCGCAAGTACAGAACTGATGTTGCTGGTGTTGTGATAAAATCCTTGACCATTTGCGATCATGCCGAGTACAGGGTCATTCCGTATATTTAAACAAATTCTACAGGGTTTATAATTGAAGATAGAAAAAAACTTCGAATGCAAAAGTTGTAGTGTTCGTTCTGAACCTCCAGAAATTTAAACAAATGGAACAAATATGGATATCGCTGATATAAAATATGCGTACCAGCTTCGTTATTTTAAAACAATATTTTTTTAGAAAATTTAAGATATCCATTCTCCTGATTTCAGAAATATATTGGTTATTGATATTTGGTTCAGCCATTTTCTAAATATTTAAAATCTTATTTATAATTTGATTTTTCCAAATCGCAATAATTGACATGGAAAAACAACAAGACATATAACTGAATAGTTCGAATTTTGAAACTAATTGTCAAAGTCGATAAAAAGGACAAGCCTGACTTAAAATAACTGCTTTAGATACGATTTTATGCACACAACTGTACCTACTGTGTCACCGGAAATGTCAAGATCTTGAAATCTCTTGACTCAAGACAAGATATAATATGTCAAGAAAACGTCAAGTCAATATTTTTTTAAATTTCTTAATTTTGTCCCAAGACAAGACAAGAAGTTGTTATCAAGACAAGAATACTTGCCTTGTCGACCTCTACTTCGGACACACTTTTCTGGTTTCGAAACAGTTGTGGCGAACAAACAGGAAAGCGCTCACATGAAAGGGGTTGTGCACAACCAACCAGCAGAAGCCTAGCTGGAAAGATCTTCACAACTTATGGGCTCAATATTCGGTTATATACCGCAATCCTGGAGAGAGGCCGTTGTGGCGATTATACCAAAGACTGGAAGACGTCCAATAGACGAACCATAGTCTTACCGTCCCATCAGTCTTACCTCTTTACTCCTAGAACCAAAGGAGAAAATAATAGGCTGTTACATCAGAAGCGAACTCCTTGAGTAAAGCCCACAAGAAAAAGGTCGCTTGTCGAGCAGATGAAACCACGATAAATGCTCTACAATGTCTAGTTGAGAATTTTGAGAGTACATTCGTGAAAATAGAAATGGCTCTTGGTTGTCGCCATAGATCTTATTGCTTACGCTAGATCCGGCATCCTGTAGTATTATTTGGTATAGAGGGGTCTGCAAGAAAGTAGGTATTATAATCAGGTGGTACAACACATATGTATGGACAAAAATAAAAACAACCAATCAATGGCTTAGAACCTTCAACCCCCCGGACCTACAAAACAAATATAAGATCTTCGGTTGTCACCATAAGGGAAAAACATGACAGGTTAATTTCCAATCGCATGCAAGTAGCCCTAGTCACAATCAGAAGCTAATGCGCACCGCTTCGAGTGGAGATCCCAAATTCGAAGTGTTTGTTATTTTGAATTGAATAAGACTTTTTTCTCCAAATGACATTAAAAGCGGCCTTTTAATGACACTTGACAGGCTTAGAAGTTGTACTTTTAATGCCTAGGCAGTAAAAGTCCACTTTTACTGCCTAGGCAGAAAAGGTTCGTTGCTAGGCAACCTTCTAAGTAATAATTTGAATCAAACTGGTTATTAACATTGACAATGACATTAAGAAAACTCAAAATGATGCTGATGATAATAAACTGGTTTTATTGCATTAAAACTACAAACTACAACACGAAATTTTTATTTATTAGATATATTTATGGTGATTTGTGAACAATTATTTAATACAATTGAACTCTGTCCACTTCCCTCCTTTCCAGTAAAATTAACAACTTTGGTATCCACACTTGATACTCCGGAAACGCCAGAAAATATTTTATTGCCGATGTTCGACTTATTGGCTAGCGAGTCCTAAATATAGCCCTCCGCGACAGCGGAAGACTTCGCTACGCTCGGCTATGAAACACCAGCCGTGGCATTAAATCTTGTGCTCTTATGCCTAGTAAAAAAAAATAACTATTTTTTATGTCGGTCAAATACTTTATAAATATCCAATGATACAGCAAGAGAATCTCTGTTTCATTTGATGGACGTATTTGAATGTAACTTAGGCAAACAAAACTCCAGGTGATCTCTGGTGACGATTCTAGATATCTCCAGATAAGGTATAAACTTTATTTATTTATTTATTTATTTATTTATTTATTTGTCCACACAAGCCAATGGCCTATTTACATGGATCAACTCATACAAATATAAATATAATACAATTTAATAATTAAAGTAGGTACTTTTTCATCACTTCTTATACCATTATCAGAACTGTAGGTTACATTTAAGAAAGAAGAATATATATATATATATATATATATATATATATATATATATATATATGAAAATGGAAATAGTAATGTATTCCAGTCATTAATTCAATATATTTGGAAATGAATAAATGAGTTTAATGAAATGAAAATGAAAAGAAGGTGATAAATTTGTTGAAAAGTAATTCATGGTGTGAGGTTTAAGATTTATATTGCAAGTGCTATATAAATTTTCTACGACTGTTATAATATAATAAAAAATCAACAACATGAGTAGAATATATTAGTCGCGTTCCGATATTACTGAATTTACTGATTACAGTCATTTCGGAACGAATTCACGTTCAGTAACCTACTACCAGTATAATTCAGTAATTTTAGAACGATCTTAAGTCCTGAACAGTACTGGTTGGAAATTTCGGAACTCGATCAGTGTTCTGTCAAAGAAATATAGAATTGTCACTTATGACTGTATGGTTACGGAAATGTTACCTGGTTATGGCGATTTACCCGTCGTTTTTCAAACATTGTGCACTAGTTTCTGGAAAACTTGTGCACAATAAGAATGAGTATTACAATTACCTACATTTAGAATTGAACATTTCGTGACAGTCGCATAATTTTTTTTTTATTTCTTGAAATATACTTTTTGAAATTTATGTTGCTTTTTTTCAGGCGATCTCAAAACTACTCGAAATAGGTACGAAGATATTTCGATCATGGAAAGAAGACATTTCAAGTACTTGAAGTTTCTTATGATATTTGCTGGCATATGGAGACTAGAACTTGAATCGAAATCGAAAATACTCAAATATATCTACATATTGTATAGGGTTTTCACACAAATTACATTCGCTTTCTTCATAGTCAGATTATACATCAGGCTAACATATGTATGGAAAGAAGACCTGACGGCGACAATGGAAAACATGGGGGTGTCAATATTTTGCATTACCCTAACCTTCAAGCTAATTATTTGTCAGTCCAAGAGGATGATTGATTATCTTCAAAAAACATTATCAGATGATGAAATGATTAGTAATTCTTATAGTCAGGAGGATAAAAATATCTACTTCGATTTTGCTGACTATACGTACAAGGTATAATACATAAAAACTTCGGTTGAAGATATTGCGCAAATTTTTTTTATATCTCGTATATACAAGAGGTAAACCTATAATGTTCGTGAAGGGATAACGTGCAAGCTAGCAGAAGGAAACTGGGAGAGACAGTAGGTATCGGATTCATTTCATAAATGTTTGGAAGT
Source organism: Chrysomela aeneicollis (assembly GCA_029955515.1). Lineage (NCBI taxonomy): Eukaryota > Metazoa > Arthropoda > Insecta > Coleoptera > Chrysomelidae > Chrysomela > Chrysomela aeneicollis. Next base: position 1,831,899 of record JARUHQ010000018.1, on the reverse strand, counting down.
TAGAGGTATTAGGAAATCCTCTCTAAGAAGTGAGTCCCACAATTATCGATAGAATATGTGTACAATATGTGTCCGTCTGGTCTGCCTGCTCGGGATTGCTCATAGTGAAATTAAGACGTGAAACACTCCAGAAAAAAATATTTCATGATGTTTCTTTCTTCAGCCGCATGGTGTCGCCAATTGAAGTATGTCGTACTCTATGTTTATAATAGGGTGAGTTAAGGAAACACTTATAACATAACAGATACAGAATTTATTCAAAACAAAGAAAGAACGAATGATTAAATGGTGATCCATCCTTGGACGCCCGTGTAGCTCCAAGGACGGATGAAAGAGAAAAGAGAATCAAATGGTGTGGCGTTGTCTCACTGGGTGCATCTGTTATCGTGCTACTATCAGCTATCAACACGGAGTGCTGTCGTTGGATTGCTAATTGCCGTCAGGGCAGTTTGGTGTAGCTTCAGGTGCAGTGCGGTGCAGCTATGTCAGGGGCAGTTTGGTGTAGCCATATATCTAATAATAACTATATAGGTAACAAATCGCGAATATGCGCATGAGAAAGTTTGAATTAGGTCAACATTCGTTTTCATCATGTAGCGTTCTAGTGAGCGACAAGCGTATGATAATTATTAAAAATCAACCAAATATGTCACGTAACCTTCAATTCGATGTTTTTTTCATCATGACATATTTTTCAAATATTCATAAGTCATCGGAACAACAACAAAATTCGTGGTCAAATTTTTGATAAATCACTGTTATCACTCACTAATCACTTCTGTTAACAATCAGAAGTACATTGATGACTATATTAACGCTTTTTTTGGGTTAACAAATATACCTAACCTATGAAATTCTAAAAACCTCAGTGGATTTCAACTCGTCAAAACCCGCGCATGCGCACAATTCATCATTAGCAAGCCAGACAGTCTTTTGATTTTCAGAAACTGGCTTCACTTTCGTATGCGAAACTCATTCGTATGTGTTTGAAAACAGCACCCCTCGAGTGGAGATCACAGGTTCTCTTATCGGTTGACTACCCTGTACTGATGAGGGCTTATAAGATCGAAACAGGTCTGTAGGTTGTCAAGCGTGTCTGTTAACTATGTCACGTCATAGGAAGAAAGACACATTTGGGATCTGTGAATCGTTTCATGGACAACGAGCAGATATAATCCGATGCCCTGCGTGGTATTTTCCAGGAAAGTAGTCGTTTTCTGCTGGTGGTCTACCAAATATTCAAATTTGAACTGAACAGCAAGATACACTCCGTGTCATTTGATGAACATATGCCATATGAATGTAGCGAAGGCAAGCTGAACTCCAGTTGATCTCTGGTGAAGATTGAAAGTCACATCTTCGGTCGTTTACGATTATAGATTATAGATCTCCAGATATCTCTATATCCCTTTATATACAACTCATAGTAGTGCAATAGGTCTGTAGTTACCAGAAATAGTATTTTTGTCTTATCAGGAATTGGTTGAGGTCTATCAATCTTCTAGTTTGATAAAAATACACCGAGTGAATGAGACAGTGTGAACAACTTGCAAATAACTGGTATTATTTATAGGACACATTCCTTGTAGACAATTGGAGGAATTTCCTATGGTTCCATAGCCATTTTGGTATCTCAAGACCTAGCAGGATGATAATGCCTGATAATGCGTTGGCGAAAGACTATTCATTGCATACGGCTAGCGATGGTAGGGATATCAAGGAAGATGTTTCCCTTGGGATCCAGAAGTTGGAATTCAGTACAATTATTTCAACAAAGATGTTGCCATTTTCTTGTGATGTTGTAGGAAACGTACCATCTTCCCTGACTGGAGGAGGAAATGAACGGGAACCGTTTGGACATATAGCTTTGATTTTATCTATACATTCCTTTGCTTGCAGGTGTTTCTGAATTTGAAATATTTTCTTTTTTGGTCTAGAAGCATGAGTTCTCGCGCTAGCGATAGAGTATGCTGTTTGTTTTGAAGCGAAAACATTCCAACAGGTTTCATGTAACCATGGTTCACTTTTGTTTTATGTGAAATAATCGAAAAAAATCCATTATTTCTAGATCTGAAATTGTAGGACTCCCAATCAGATAATGGAATTATTAGGTACACACATAAAAAGAATTACTTGATTTGATTTGATATGCTTTGATTCAAGAGTATGGCTTGTTTATATATACTGGAATAAATGTCTGCTCAATTCAAGACTTTTATGTTTCCAACTATATACACTCATACCAATGTTATAGATTTCTTGATTCGTAAATGAATGGAGTTCTTCGTGAGAATAATACAATATTTCTGATTGAGAACACAATATATTCAAATCAAGACAATCATAATCTCTCAATGACTCGCATTTTTCTTGAACTAAAAGAATCAGATTTTCAGTTTTAGCTGTAGATTGTTTTGTATCAAGAATTTTATCAAATTAGAGGAATTATATCGATTTCTTGAAATGAGAATCATCCTCAACTTCCGTTCTCTTATTGGGGCTCTCATCAATCACATCATCACTTGCAAACCTTCTTCTTGACAACCTTTCCTCCTATTCGTAGAGATTATTTCTGAACTTGTCCACCAGTTTACCTCGCAATAAAGTTGTATTCCTCTGGTTTCAAACTACTGAAAAATATAAAATATATCATTCACAACTCCATGTAGGTACAATGTGAGAGATAATCTGACTCAACACAATGTATGGTTATTATATTTCTTCAAATCTGGGTTCACATTCTTACTACTGAATTCATTTTCCTTGGATCGAAATTAGGTAAAAAAATACCTAAGATGTCTAATACAAGTTCAAGAAGCTCTTTTCCACTGTTCAATCAGTGTTTGGACAAATTTAAACGTTCATCCGCACATAGGTACCTAACCCCAATTTTCACTCACTATGACGATCCTGGTTATTCAAGTTTTTCACGAATTATCAGTTTTCGAGATGATATAGCTACGTTAATTGATTGGATACACAATAATACCTACCCAAGAATGAACGTCGATAAGATATAGGCATGTAACTTACCCCTAAAAGTGGTAATTATATCCTCAGATATCTCCTAAGACCTTAGTTTTTCTTTCATGGCAAGCCAATATTTCTATGCCAATAAAATAGGTTGAACTGGTTGAACAATGATGGATGCACGACAAGAGCACCGAAACAACACACTCACACCGTTTGGCAACATTCTCGGCTCGAAGGGATCGCAATTATATTCAAGAAAATATTATGGTCAATCCAAAGAAACTTTCTCAGAGATTTACTCATTCAGAGATTAAATGTTGAATGTTATTTTGAAAGAAGACATTCCGTGATATATTTTTCAAGAACTTAATTATTTTTTCTGGATACTTTGAATTTCTTGAATTGAGTACATTTTGTTATACCAAATGAATATTCCAGTGAAATAATTTTCTACAATTGACATATTCAATAAATTCATTTCAAATAAATTATTTCAGAAGAAGAATGCGCTTTTTCAAAACAAGAATTGGACGTTGAACAAATATATCGTTTTCATTTGAGAATTTGTTTTTATGTGTGTATATGCTTTGCAACTAAGTTGGCGGTTGAAAACACTTCTCCATACTCTTCCATCATTCTTCGACTGGTTTGCACGATTTTCGATTATCATTCTGAGATTTCATGTCATGCATGCATGAACTGATATATTTTAGCTTCTTTTCCAATGAGATCTCGATAAGCGTTAGCATTTCATTATATATAGGTATTTATAACGAATAATTAACATGTATAGAAATTATTGGCAAAAAATCTCCGGTTGTTAACTATTGGGCATCATTTGGAGACTATATATATATATAGATTATTAAAAAAAACAGACAACCACAAATATATTCAAAGAAATCATTGAACTTCTTCATTCAACCTAAGTATTAGCTTCAACGCTCATTCAAACTTGAATTGAATTGAATTAAATTGAGTTTTACATGAATCTACCTCAAGTTGGCATATTCAATGAAAGCACTACTGGCATCAAATCGACAAAGGATTGTGTTGATTCTGGAATATTATTCTTGATAACGTTTGGAGGAAATCCATCTGGCACCAGAGCTCAGAGGCATAAGGATAACGATTGTATCGATATCAGGAGAGTTCTTCATTTTCGAAGTCGAACATTCCAGTGAATATATTTCTCGTGATGTTGTAGCCAATCCGCCATCGTTATTCAGAAGAATAGGACATCAACTATAAATATCGTTTCAATTGTCTTGCTGGGGGCTCAAAATAATCGACAACCAACACAAGATAATCTGGATTTGCATTTCCGAGACCCTTATCGCCCAGTATGTAGTATGTATTCGAATTAAAATCTGATTTCAGGTTTCCGTACTCATTACAATCTACACTTACCTTGTCTTGGGAATGCCAATGGTTTTATTCACCTACATCAACTATCTTGAATGGGAAAATAAATACGGAGGTACGAATACTACAGTAGCCAAGCCTCTACCAATAGTCACCTGGTACCCATTTGATGAAAATAAATACTATTTCACGGCATTCTGGATCGAAGTATGGTGCATGATATCTGCTACAACCTCTAACAGCGTAACACAAACGTTCTTCGTCACGATGATGAATTTCATGATAGGTAGATTGATCGTACTGCAACAGCACTTCAAGAATTTCGATTCATATGAGACTGGTGAAAACGAACGAGAAACAATAACTGACGAGAAATCTGTCCTGGTGGCTTTGAGAGGATTGATCATGGAACACTTGGAAATAATTGGGTGAGATTCCTAGTTTGAAAGCCATGACGAAGGTTTGAAAAATCAAAACAATATTTGAGGAGCTGGTATTATTATTGTCGAAAAGACGTGATACAACTCAATAATACAGAGTATTTGGAAATTGATGCCAAAATAGAATGGTTTCTAGAGCATGCTAACAATAGTATTTCTTGGCAATGATCAAATCATGAAATTAAACAGAGATTGGTAAGATAATATTATTTTATAGGTTAGTTGAAAACTTTGATAAGTCTATGAGATCACTGATGTTACTGGAATTCATGACGAACTCCTTACAGATCGCATCGCTGGTGACTGAACTTCTCATGGTAAGATGCATATTATTCAGTCAAGAATAAGTAGTTTTCAATGTGAAATCAGAAATTGGGATATTTGTTGATAAGTACGTGGTCAAAGCATATAATAGTATTTTCCAGGGAGCATATGACATTTTATGCACAATAGTACAGTAAGCCATTTAGTTGCATTAAGATGAATATAACAAAATTACATCAGACAACTATTGTTTCATTCAGTTCATTGAGGCTAAATCATAGATTTTTCTTCATATTTTATATTTTTTTGTCATTTCGACTTCTCCATCATCAAACATACAAGTGTGATATGTCGATGAAATGATAATTTGATGATCTTTCTGAAAGTGTGAGAATCCAAAATGGCTGCCATTGATAATATCGAAATTGGTTTCGATATCTTCAAATCTAGTGTGCTTAGATTTTTTTATATCACCGTTGAATTCAGCATGCGAACTTTAGTGATTTTACCAAATTTCGAAATCCTAGCAGCAATAGTTGAAAAGTTATCGATGACTAACTAGTACAAGTTTACTCCGTAAAACTTCTGAGGGTTGCTAAGGCAACTAGGATAGTGGTTAGAAAAATACAGAATACATCAAAAATACATTAAAAATACTATAAGAATCGACAATTTCCAGTTGTTCCATTTCCTTTATTTCTTTCGATATTCGATATGGTCATGAAATTGCGCATATTTTTCGTAATTTAACCTAGTTCGTATCTCTTCCTGTTCTCGATTTGACGATATGAAATTTGCATTACTCTGTATACATCCAGGGATTTCAGAAATCTATCATTCACTACGTTTATCACCTTTCATTATATCCCTATTGGTACTCTTATATGTATTCACCGTTTCGTGTGGCGATCTCTAGATCTTTAATGTTGATGTTTTTTTTTGAGGAATAGTAAGACATTCCTCATCTTGTGTTTCTTCTAATTATAAATTGTCCCATGTCGTTCTCCTTCGACTATTATTCCAGTACCACAGTACCGTATTCCATTTATTTAATTAACAACCATATCACCAGCAAATGCATCTGCGTACAATTCTAGCACAATTCAAGAAACCTACCTATTATTAATTAATTAATTAGTTATTAAAAACATGTTTTCTTGAAAACTATGGCATCTTCATCAAGGAATCAACCTTTATATTTTTCATAGTATTGACAATATACATACTGTGAGTATATACATGTTTATTACCCTGATTTATTCATTGTCAATAGCTCTTTCAATTAGGAATTTTTATTATGATTGTCGCAGTATTTAATCGAATATCGTACACAGATATGTCAATACCATACTCCATTGCTAAATTACAGTGACCATTATATTGTGAATATCCTGCCATTTTGAACTAACTCCGTGACCTTCTTGATGAATTTTAGTATCAATTATCTGTTCATATACCGTTTTCGAGTTATTCCACCACTTCTTTCAGTCTCACATTGTGATGTTCTCTTTTTTCGAATATGTCTTTTTTGTGTTTTCGTAGTATGTACTACCTATTGTGTATAGCGAACTCGAATATAGTGAACAAGAAAGCATCAATGTTTTTATGAACAAATACTATGATGCGGCAAAAGAATTATCTCTTGAATATCTGAAGTTATTTGTTTCTAATAGTTTCTTTACTTTTCAGAGTGACTCTATTTTGGTCATCTTTCACATGATCACCTATATTGTAATAGTAACATGCCAGCTTTTTCTTCTAGCCTGGAATGCGAATGAAATCAAAGAACAGGTACATGCTACATATTATACATATATATCTAACATATAATTGATAAAAATGATGGTGGATGATGCTGAGAGATATCTGATCTGATTCGATAAATCATTCCAGAGGAATTAATAGAATGTTGTCGTTGGAACAACTTTATACAATCTGTTTTTATGTCAAGCTTTCGCAAAAAATGCTAAAATGAAACTAGACGATTTCAGAACATAAAACAGCGAAAGTTTCCTCAAATATCTGTTGATCCGCATGTATAATAATGTTATTGATGAGAGTACAATCCTTCAATTCTGACACATAATATCTGTTGAATAGCCTCAATTTTTTCGTATACATTCTATAAGCCTCTCTGCCAAGTTGGTCATTAACAAGCGGTATGCCAATGTCCCAACATATGAATTTTTGGAGATACTGCATACCTCACGGCTTAGGTACTACTCTGAATATTCCATAGATCTTATTGCTTACGCTAGATCCGGTATCCAGGTTTCTTGTTTTGTAGGTCCGGGGGGGTTGAAAGTACTAAGCCATTGATTGGTCGTTTTAGTTGTTGACCATACAAATGTGTTGTTCCACGTGACCATAGTACCTACTTTCTTGCAGACCACTCTTGACCTAAAAATTACTACAGAATGCCGGATCTAGCGTAAGCAGTAAGATCTATGGAATATTCAGACCTTTCGTGTAATTTCCGAGTGCTACAAGGTCTGAAAAATACCGAAAGTTTCGTTTGTTCATGGAGCTATAGGGACATGAGAGTATGCGATTATCGCATTCAGTAATCTATAGAATATTGAGAAAATGCACATTCATTTTTTGTGGTAGGTAGTCAATATTTTCATGCGAAATCCTTTCTTCTATAACATGCGGTTTTTATACTTCTAGGCATTCACTGTATTCAACTACATAGCATCTATAATAGTTCTGACGATAAATCTTTTCATTTTTCAATCTACTCACTATTGTATATTTTCTTTATATCTATTAGAAAGGTTTGGGATCATTGTTGGATAATTAATAAATCAAATGACTTACCTGAAGGAAATTTGATGATAATTATACGAACAGTCCTGTCTGAAATTATTACATAATTGTAGTCTCGTCGCTGAGCCGATTTTGTACACAGTTCAAAGTATCCCAAACAAAATGTTTCCTTCGCCACCCATGCCTGTACCTCCATATCACGACACCAATCATGAATATTCGTCACTTTAGTTCAAAGGCCCAGATCGCTCTAGGGAGGGGTTTTTGAAGTGGCGGGTTCGTAATAATTTCAGACAGGACTGTTCGTATAATTATCATCAAATTTCCTTCAGGTAAGTCATTTGATTTATTAATTATACTTCACAGTCCTGTCTTTATTATTACATAATTGTAGATGTTTAAAGATATTTAGAGCGATCTAGAATTTATGTAACAGACCAAGATGCAATTATATTTTATTATTATAATTTTTCCAACAATAGGATTTTACACCTTCACCACTGTAATACACTTTAACAATTTTATAAATTATAGAAACCACTGTAATTGATTTACATGAATAACAAACTATACCTACCTACGAACAAATTGTATAACGGTAATTAATAACGAACAATTTTTTATGATCCTATGACTATTTAGACATAAGCTAAGTATATATTCGTTAGAGGTTCGAACCTCTCATAACAACGAAAGCAAATTCTTTCTTATCACTAACTGTAGGCCTCTTATAGAATTTATTAAAAGTATTACTTTTTTCTGACCAGCCTGCTCTTTTACGTATTTCCTCGACGCTCACACCTGCTCTAAGTGCCGCTGAAGTTGCGGCATGCCTAGTACTGTGACTTTTAAATACATTTGTGTCAATGCCACTAGCACTCAAAGTGTCTTTAATCCATCTGCTGATAGATTGTGATGTGACTGCATGATAAGGTTTTTTGTAAGTTAAAATTAACAATTTTTCAGTTGACAATCTATGAGATGCAGTTTTTCTTATATAATATCTTATAGTTTCTGCTAAACAGAGAGAAGGATTCGTACTGAAGTAAGGAATTATCAGAAGAGGTTGCAGACTGTTTCTTCGTGATGTTTTTATTCGATCTGGTATCATGATTTCCAGTCTGTCATCAAAATAGCTGATATTTTCTATTGAAATTTTTGACAATGTCTGCACTCTATGTGCCGAAATTAGGGCTAACAGAGTTACTAATTTTTTCGTTAAGGGTTCAAGAGATATTTGTTCTAGAAGAGTTTGCTTTTCCAAATATTTCAGTACAGAATATGGATCCCAAGTATAAGAATATCTTGGCTTTGATGGCTGGTCATTGTAAACTCCTTTCATAAACCTCTTAATTACGACATCCTCCTCTTTGTTGATGAAAAATATCATTTTTAGAGCTGATTTGTATACATTAATCGTAGAAAATGATTTTTTATGATTGATAAGTTTGCTCAAAAATTCTATGACGCTATCTAATTCGAAAATATATGGGTCAATAGCTGTCCTAGAAAATTCCCACCATTCTTTGAAACAAGTATTATATTGTTCACGGGTGCTTTCTGATAATGATGAAATAATGAGTTCTAATCCTGAATCTGGAACTCCTTTACGCCGAAACGCTTCCCTGATAACCGAGCTGCAACCAGGGTAAGCTAATGCCAAATCGGATGGGGTTCTCTGAAAGGGGAAATTAGTAGATTTTTATTAGGTTTAAATATCAACGGTTTCCCTTTTATTATTTTTTGAAAAACAGGAAACCAAGGCTGAGAAGGCCAATCAGGTATTATTAGAAGTCCTTCTGCCTCATCATTTATTATTTTTTGTAAAACTTTAGAAATCATCACAAACGGAGGAAACGCATAAAAGAACCACTGATTCCAGGTAACTGTGAAACAATCTACTAAAATCGAGTGTGGATCAGGTTTCCAAGAAATAAATTCCATGCATTTTTTGTTCAAATCTGTAGCAAACAAATCTATTTCAGGTGTTCCTAGAAGTCTGCATATGAGCTCAAAATATTCATCTCCTAGCTCATATTCGGTTTCAATATCTAAGCACCTAGATTCCCGATCGGCAGACACATTATTTTTGGAATATATGTAAGTAAGTAAGTAAGACATCTGGCAATATTGCCAGATGTCTTTTGCTATCGCATTTAATCTTGGAAATCTGATTCCCCCCATTCGATTGACATATGAAATTGCCGTTGTATTATCGATTCGAAGTAAAATATCACAATTATGTACATTTTTTGTGAATGATTTCAATGCATAAAATGCTGCTCTCAGTTCTAAAGAATTGATATGATTATCAGCTTCCTCCAAATTCCAATACCCGTGACTTGTAACACCATTACTCGATGCTCCCCAAGCCCTTAGAGAGGCATCTGAGAATATTTCGATTTCAAATTTTTTATTTTTCATAGTATTTTTTGCTGATCCGATGTTTTCCAGCCACCACTGTAAGTCTTTTTTTATATTGATAAAAGGTACTTTCATTCGTTTCTCGTACGAACCGTTCGTTTTTTGTAGTGCTAATATTTTTTCTCTCTCTAAGGGCTTGGTATAAAGCCATCCATATTCTACAGCAGGACAGGCGGCCGTTAACATACCAATCAATTTTGCAAATTCCCTAATCTTACAAGAATTTTTAGCCATTATCCATTTCAACATTGTGATAATTTTTTGTTTCTTTTCATCTGGTAATGTGATGGTCATGTTCTTTGTATCATACACAAAACCTAAAAACTTACAAGACTTTGTAGGGGTTAATTGACTCTTTTCTACATTTACAATAAATCCCAAAGATTCCAAGAGTTCATTTACTATTTGTGTATTTTTTACACCTTCCTCTTTCGTAGAACTAATTATCAAAATATCATCAAGATAAATTATACATGTTATTCCATTAGATCGCAAACTTGCTACAACTGGTTTAAGTAACTTTGTGAACAAAAATGGTGCTATGTTCAAGCCAAATGGAACACAGGTGAATTGATACAATTCATTTTTATATGCAAACCTTAAAAATTTCATATAATTTTGATGCATTGGTATCATGAAATACGCATCTTTCATGTCAACAGAAGAGAGGTAACATTATTTATAAATCAGTTTAGTGACTGCCCTGTAATCCTCCAATTCGAAATGTGGAGGATTGATGTACCTATTTAGTTTTTTGAGATTCAGTATAAATCTATGATCACCATTGGATTTTGGTATCAAGAGATAATGTGATAAAAATTGATCTTTTTTGGGTTTACATTTCTGTATTGCTCCAATTAAAGGCCCCTTATATGCTTATCATATAATTTTTCCTGTTGAGCATGAATATTCACTTTTGGACAAGTATTTTGCACAGGTGTGCAGCTGAATGGAATTTTATATCCAGAAATCGTGCCAAGAATACTTCTATTCATAGTTAATTTCGTCCAATTATCATAAGCCTTCTGGAGACGACCTGCATAACCACTCACCTTTAGTATCTGCGTACTTTCAGGTGACTTATCCTCTTCTCTTCTGCTTCTGGTATCCTCCGCCTGTGATTCGACTGCCTGTGGTAGTTTCTGGGTGCTGGTGCTTGGTATGGTGTCCTCTTCTCCCCCCCTTCTTTTTTCAGTTTTGCTCTTGGTAATTGGCGCTTGAAGTTTAAATGCTTGTTACCAAAGTTATTAGTAGCTTTCACTTTAGCAATATTCAAACTAAGTGTAGCTTTTTTAAGATCCTGGCGTTCCTTGATCTTCTCTTGGAATTTCTCTCCAAATAATAAAGTATCTGCTGGGCAATCCTCAATAGTTTTCTTTATCAGTGGATTCAATTGAGGCATGATAAGAAATCTCCTGTGAGAAGACAGTGAATGCTGAACGTCGCAAAAAAGTTTTACTGCGTCCACTAATTTTGATAGATGCATATTGGTGTCTTCTGTTGGATTTGAGAAAAGCGTATTTGTAACTGTACCTAATGCACTCATTGCAGATGCCATTTGTTCTTGTATCCTCTGTAAATATGTATCTTGTTTTAGTAATGTTTCTGAGATGCATTCTTTGACTTCCTCATTCAGCATAGGCGGAAGAAGTGTACAATTTTTTAGTGGAGGAAATTTCTCAATCAATTGTTTCCTATCTTCTTTAGATATTCCTTTTGTAAAAAAGAGAAGCCATCTGTTAGCGATTTCTGCGTGAATTTCATCACCTAGAACTGACCGTTCGTCTGAGGAACTTGAGGAATCCGATTCTGATGAACCTGTCAAAAGTTTTCTCTTTAATTCTTGTCAATCATTTGAAGCATGCATTCATTAGATATGTACGTTTTTTCCTAATGTGGATCCTTATAGACCCAGAAATTTAGGAATCAGTTTGCCTATGTGTCAGGTATCGTTTTTATGAACATTGAATTCAAAAGAAATCAGTTCAATAGAAAAAACTTTATCGCTCTCGACTATTCGGAGCCCCAACAAAAAATTTTGACCTCAAACGCAGTGACATAATATGAACAACATAAAAGTAACAATGTTACTTCTTGATATTGATTCACGATATGGACTCTGATAGCCCAGAATTTCGTGAGGCAATGGGAAACATATGCACAATATGTACTCTTATGAGTTCAGAAATTTGTGCAGTTCCTTCCAGTAGACTCTCAATAACTTCTTCCTAGAACAAGTAATTATTTTATCTTGTACTCACTTGATAATTTCTTGATTTCTCGTTCCAGCTTTCTCAATTTCTTCTGCAATTTATCTTTCATGTGCTTCTTTCTTTTATTTCCCATGGTCCGAATATTTGAGAACTTATACAAAAGAAAAAACACACTGCTACAAACGACGTGTACTCATCGATACAACAACGAAAAGTGACGAATATTCATGATTGGTGTCGTGATATGGAGGTACAGGCATGGGTGGCGAAGGAAAAATTTTGTTTGGGATACTTTGAACTGTGTACAAAATCGGCTCAGCGACGAGACTACAATTATGTAATAATAAAGACAGGACTGTGAAATATAATTACATTTCAATAAGCGGATCTTTCGAAATATGCTTCACTGACAGAACAATCATCAATGAAATGAGTCCTTTTTTCAGAGCGCTGCATTGAGCATTGCCCTATATGAAAGCAGATGGTATGAACACAGCGTATCTGTCAGGAAATGCATCCTTCTTATGATGATGAGGGCGCAAAAGCCTCTAACGATGCAGATAGGTCCATTTTATCGGATGACTGCAGGAACAGCTATATCGGTAAGACTCATAGACCTATTATCCGTAAGACTGGTATTCAAATAATATTTTTATGCTCCCAAATTCAATAATTTTCCGAAATCTGGACTCTCAATTACAACCTCATAGTAATCACGTAATTGAGTAGGTAATCTTCCAGGATATTAATGTTAAATATTTCATCAGTTCAATTTTTTTTTGTGGTTTGGCATCAAAACAAAAGTTTTTTTTGCCACAGACTTTTCTTTAATTAGTTAGATTGTTATTTTTTCCTTGGACAGAAATTCCAAAATCGTTTTGTAAATATCTTCTTTGAATGTATCAGTTCAATTGAATTCAAGTATGTTCAACTGTATGAAATCCACTATTTATGAGGTATAAGATTTTTTTATCTCACCACTAGAAGAAAACATCTGGGAAATAGAAATCATCCTTCACAATATGTTGATAATTCACGAAAAAACGGCCACATCTTTTGTACAGGACATATGTGTGGTATCTTGAGCTTCAAGCATTCCAAGTTATCGTTAAAAGAAATCATGAACATGGCAAGAGTTTAAAAAAATCTACTATCAATACAATGAAAGGAATATTGCAAATTTTTATAGTAGATACGTAATTCAACCACTTGCGAGATTTATATCTGCAGACTGAAAAAAAAAGTGAAATTTCACTCAAATCTCACTCAATAATGTATCAACACCCGATTGAGTTGAAATTTCACTCCATTGTAGTGAGTGAAATGGTGATTCGGTGAGTTAAAATTGGTGATCAGAACTTTATGCATAAATTGTAATAATTATGGTTTAGTTCAATTACAAAGTGTGTCATAAACAGCGATTCGATATCCATTTTTCATCATCAGGCACCATATTATCGTCTTCAACAATCAAGGATGGCTGTGGTTCAGTTGATGACTTGCAAATCTGTTAATGGAGAAATATTTGCATATCTGGAGCATCCAATTGAGCTAGCATATTTCTCAAGCCGTGGTGATAGTTTGGAAAATATGAATGGGCGTATATTTTCATTTGAATTTATTTCAAAAATATAATCTTCCACCTCGAAATAACTCACTAAAATATGAAGGAATAGCCTCTTTCAGAGTGTTACCATTGAATGTTATTCATTAATTTGAATTTGATAAACCAAATTCAGATACTTAGTATTGAGACAATATTGTTTCATTCTACTCGATATCAAATTGAAAAACTCTTGTGAGAGAGAACTTAGATTGATTTCACTCGATATCGGATGAGCTAGCTTTATAATGGACGCTATCGAGGACGCTATGATACAATTTGTTCGTAAGGTATAGGTTATAGACAAGTCTAGATATCGAGGTATAATATTTCTTCCTGTTACCTACCGTTCGGTACTCATCAAAACAACAACAATATAATCTGGAATCGAGCTGCTTCGCCAATCAGAAGGCGAAACGTAAAAAACAAAAAGCAAAAAAGTTTGGTTGTGGATCCCTAAGGATCTGCAATGCCCCTATCGGTACCATTTGTTCACCGGCCACTCGGTACTACAGGACCATTTCGAACAGACTGTAGCTATGTTATCAGTAACAACAGAATGTCTGATACCAAAATTCCTAAAAAAACATACAGTCAACATTTGATTTTTGGAATTTCCTGTTTTCTCAAACTGGGTATACTCTTTTATGTTTTCAGACAATCAAGGCAGCTTATTCATACGTCACAATCATGAGATGAAGAGCAACCAGGGAATTTCTAATTATCAGCATTTCATGTAAAACACCTTAGTTCCAACACTTGATAAATGCACGAAAAGGTGTACATCAATCAGATAACAGATTTTAATCGTAGTTTCCAATAATATCTGATGTTTCTACCAAAACTTAGGGAATGCATGCTATGCCGGATTAGTTGAGTACCTATATCTGCTGTCACTTCTTCGAATGCAAGTATATTGATTGTAATGATTAAATCATTATCACAGTATCACACTGCAAATAAACGATGTTATGTAATACTATGAGTTCTTTTTTTCTATTATGTATCACAACCTACTACTTCAAGAGGCCATTTGGTAACTGGATCTCGATAAATTCAAGATAAATAAGAACCCATATCATCAACAGAAATGAGATTCTGGATATACAGGCCACTGCAAGAAATAGATCACGGTATTACACTACTAGTTCAGCTCCTCTGATCCGATATCACAAGAATATTGTTTCGAGATGGAACATAGTTATGCTTGATATTTGTTCAACAATAAATGCTTAAGAAGAAATCTCACCCCTGATATGTTTTCTCTCACCACAATAACACGTTTTCCTCAGAAAGAGCTCGATAAACAGCTCGTACCATAGGGATCGAAGAAGAAATCGAGAAACAGTATTTATTTTTGAATTTGATTGATTTAACTAAAAAAATTACAAACTCACTAATCTACTACAATATAAAGAATGGGATTCAATTACAGAGGAGCTACTGGTCATCAAGGTAATTCAAAATTCTATATGCTTTTAAACAAAACTCGTCATCTGAACATTGATTACCCTCATCACTATGATTACTCTTTCCACATGAGTTTTCTGATTTCAAATTCCACAAAAAACTATTGATCTTCCTGTTTGAAGAAGATGATGAACATCAATAACGTTTCAAAGACTAACATGAAACCCCATTAAAATTCATCTCATTTCACCACTTTTGCTGTTGAGTCTGAGTTTACCACTGAGTCTGCTCTGATTCCGAAGATGCTAAAAGAGCTGACGTTGCTGCGTTTCTGAACTCTGTTTGAGGGTACCAACTCAGTGCCTGTGTATCCTGTATTATTCAGATTTTTCTGCGCTACATAGATTTCATTCGCCATTGGATCTTCACCTGAATAATTGAACTATTCACACACGTCAAGACATGGTGATGTGTTGAAAACATACAAAAAATTGTTTTTAATTCCACCATCAAATTCAACATGAAGTCTTATCGATAAAACCATATCTCATTCCACCAATTATGTTCATAAGAAATGTCAACAGAAGAATTCAGAATGGTTCTTTTAATCGTTCTTCAATGAACATTCATGCTAACTCCATGAGATCAGGGAATTTTTTGATCCTATGATTTCATCATAGCTCTCGTCGTTTCTACACTTCAAGATATTCAGAAAAAAATCGAGTATTGTAACCAAACAAAAAATAATTATGAGATATTATAGTCTGTATTTACTATACAGGAGGCGTAAGTATATCCATTTCAGTTTTTACAAGTCTTTATCACCAAACGTGTACAAAAAAAAAACGGTGAATTTACAATCATTTGATAGAGGGGTAGAAGGGTAGAAGAATAATTGGTGTGAAAACTAGATCAGGCCTCGCTTCGCTTGGTACAAATATGAATTCAGATATTCCTTAGGTGATTGAAAAGTGGAGGACACCCAAAAATATACCAAAATAATATATATATATATATATATATTTGTCAAGGGGTGGTTATGAGAACATTTTTTGGTGTATACTTTTATTGATATACATGCGTGTATAAATGAATTTTGATGGGATATATACCTACATTCATCGATTTGATCAATTACTCAGGAATATATAAAGAAAATTGTGAGTAAAGGTGGTAATCAGGACTTTTCGGCTTCTTTATAGGTACTGATGGATCTTGGGACAGTTATTAATGTTATAATATACCCATTGGTCTGATAAACTAGTTGAATACCTATAAGCACTATACGAGTTTATCCCATCTCAATGAAGCGTAGCATTTTTGTATCTCACAGAAATATGTCTGTAAATAAAGTGATTATTGGATGACTATAATATAATATAAGATGGAATAGCTATCATGAAATAGTAAATCAACAATCGGATTAGGTTTCGATTTAGATATTTACACTGTTAACAAGAAAAAAGTTTGTGCTCGGTTAAGTAAAAATGCTAGTGTCTTGGTTACTTGAATAAAAATGTGGCGACATTACAATCAATCAATCAATCAATCAATCAATCAATCAATCAATTTATTGATGCAATAGACACTACAGTGTATAGCACAAGTCATCGAAATAGGTAAAACATAATAAAAACATAGTACACAACATAATAAAAGATTGCTTAAAGAGAGTAACATAAGGTAGGTGGATAAAATATGACACATGAGTTAAAAAACTGCACAAATACAGCACAGAATATTAAGTATTATAAATACTAGTTATTTTAATTAAAGATATTTTCAGAACACGAAATGAATCATACAGTAAATGCTGAATTATTCCCAGCTAGGAACTCATCAATTGAATAGAAGCAGCTTTCAGCTAAACATCTCTTGATTTTTTGTTTGAATTGAGTGTATGTTAAACTAGGACATTTCATTTCATCAGGCAGTTTTTTATACAGAGTGGCCACTTTTTTAATGTGATTGTATTGGTAACTTTTAAACCATAAGAGTTAGAAGGTCGGTCAAATGGAGAAAAAGTTGCATTCATAGAAGCATTGTCAAGCAGTTCAAACAAATCAAGATTATCAGGGCCGGTTATTGAGATATCATAAGAAAAGTAAATTCTGTCATTTTGATTTTTCTTTTTTTCCCACTTTATTTCGAATATTATCAAAAAATGTCATCGGAGTTTTTTATTCGACAGTAAATTATCCTCATTTTGACATAATCAGATTTTGTATCCAACGTTTCGTACGCTCTGGGCCACCCTCAACCTAATTTTTTTCAATACGGACCTGCATATTTTATGACACTTTTCGAAATAACTTTAAACGTTGAATTCAATGACATATCATACAATGTCATTTAAAGTTGAATTTCAGGTGATTTTGACCCTTACCGTGACCATGAATCATGCCGAATGATTATGAATTGGTTCGCAAGGGGCAGGACAGGGACTGAGGGAGAGCGGTAGCGGTACTTCAGTTCAGTCTAAACCCAGTCAGCACAAGTACGTCTTATGGACGTTTTAAAAACGTCCACTCTGGACATTCGAGACGTCTTAAAAACGTCCATTTCCGGACAACCGACGTCTTATGGACGTTTTGGGGACGTTCATTGTTACTAATCAGGATGTCTTGGGGACGTCCATAATAGGTCCAAGTAAAATAAAAAGAGCCATTCGATCTATACGGTCACCTATCCAAGTTCTTTCCTCGCATGACGTTGCTTGACTCCAGTTATCGAATCTCAATCTGCCTAGTATGGTAGCTGCTGTCTTCTTATTGATTTATCATAATATATGTATCTCGATTCGTATAAATCAATGAGATTTGAACAACAATAATTTTGCATGATTTATATTACTTTATCATTTATATATGTCAATTTGACATATGTCAAATATGTTTCATTATTACATGAATTATTATTGTCTAATATTTATAATATATGTATTTATATATCGCAATTTCGAGTTTTGGAACTTCCCATGAGTCAAATTCTTACGGGTGGAAGAAGCGAGACCAACATCAGCTTATGCTGGAATCCGAACATCTTCTAGGGGAGTCTTGCGGTTTCCAACAGGATTTCGAATGTTATATATTTTTTCATTATTGGGGTTTTTTGAGTTCTTATTTCGACATACTCATTCATGTATCTCAAATTTATATGGAATTTGATGGAGCGATTTTTTTTATATCGCATCTTCGAAGTTAGTAACTTTATAATGTATTTAGTGATGAGGAAAACGATACCAACAGCTGATATTTACCATTTATTTTATTGATATCGCATTTGTATCTCGAAGGAGAAATGAATCACTTTATATCTGAAAAAAACAAAACTTTCCTAGAAACGTCCACGCATGTACGTCCAAACGTCCAAACTAGGTCCTGGACGTTCGGACCCAAAATGGACATAAAATGGACGTCCCCGGGACGTCCAGTGCTATCTGGGAACGGTTCCTTTATGGTTCATCGGATATAAAAACTCTTCATAACGTTCATCGTCTGTCAATAATATGATTTACCGTAAAAATGGCTAGTTCAAGACTTCAAACTGTTTTTTCCTCAGAGCTTCGTGGATTTTTGAAAACATTATTGAAATTCATTATATTTCGAATCATCGAAGACGCGGGATAATTCTCAATTGGTCCCTATCCTAACCTGTGACGACCAATCATGCACACGCGAAATCATAATATACACTCTCATTGCCTTTACATACGTATGAATTTTCTTATTTTTATCAGATTCATAATTTCATATTGAAGCGACAATATATATTATGCCTCGATGTCTTTTTTCTGACATTCATCACACAAATGCCACAAAATATATAGACTTATCCATAATAAACTGTAAAACTAAATAATCATTCTGAAGCAAGAGGTAGGTCTATTTGAAGTTTAATAGCTATTCAGTTGGATTGAAATGTATTTAATCATTAATCGAACAATACACATAATCAGAACTTTTTGTGAATGCTAACCTAGATCAGTTACTTCAATACAGGAAAACTGTTTTAATGAGAGAGCTTCCCAAAATAGAAAGTTATCATGGCGGATTTTGACATTCGACAATATAAGATTTTAATTCGAATGACATTCAGAAAGCAATACCATCGTTTTCTTCAAAGCCTCCATCGCGAATATCAATGGAAAGTTAGCAAACCAATAAATATATCAATTAAGTCATAGTGTTGAAATTATAATTTTCAATAAGATTAGCGGCGTCATCTCTTGTTGTTTTGTTGCAAAGGTTAAAACCTGTGCATAAATCCACCGTCAGACGAATAAAGTTTTTAAGTGAGCATCTGGCGACAAAAGATTCATGTTCATGGGTCAAATATAAAACTTTTTCTGTTTCCGATTCGGTTTATTAATTTCTGGTATGGCGCCACCTGCGACAATAATCTCATTGAAAGTCATTATTTCAATACTGGGAATTTTTCGATACCTTCTGTTTTTGCTAACTAATAGATTCCAAAGGAGTCCCAGTAGTGAAAGTATTTAATTTCACCGAAATCAATGCCCCCAAGTGGCGTCATCCATTGGTCAGCGATCAAACTGAATCCATGACCATGATTGGCCATTTCACAGGCCACTTCAACTTTTTTTCGCCAAGTTTTTACCAAACAAAAGCGCATAACTGCGACAAGCTCATTTTTGGGATCACCCCAGTCAAAATGTAAAATAATTCAGATCGAGAAAGAATGAAAAGAGATAACAACGATGAATGAATGTAGATCGTATATCCAATGTTTACAGAATATACTATAAGTTGCGTCACTCTCGCCGAATCGTTTGTCGGAACGGTTTGGGATAGCATTTTTTGCAATTCCGAGAACTGAGCCCGCTAATTAGACGCAGGCAACCGCAAGCAGAAGTCAAGCGATATACGAGGATCAATTGCAAATTGAAGACCTTACGCTATATACCGGGTACGTCGAATATTAAAAATATGATGCGAAGATGCATAGATCTATAACATCTTATTCTGTTTTTTCATTTCATATAGGTAAACTAGAATTGATTTTTTTTATTGACTTAGTTAATGAAACTTTTATTGGATTTCATTGTTTTCATTTCTATGTTAATGAATTTCAATGTGAAATATAATTCAACCCGTGTATATAAACATGAATTCGTCTTTCAAACGTATCCCAACTGCTTGTCCACCAGGTTCTGTATTGTAAGACCACCGAAAAGTTTTTTGGTGTTTTTATTGTGTACTTTCAATTTGAAAAATATAATTCCTTCACAACTAAGTTTCAATCATGTAGAAAGAAAAATTGATGCAAACGTCCTGCGTAACTAGACTATTGCACCAAAATTATTTTAAAATATACTCGGGTGATATCAACGAATTTCTTTCCAGATTTCTTATATTGGGATAATCATTCGAAGAAACTTCAAGTGGAGTATATGGAGAAATATTCTAGTGTTTTTGTAAATTCTGGAGTTAAATTCATCAAGGCTTCATTTCATACAGTTTTCACCTTCAGCACAATCAAAATACCGTAATCTGAATATTTTATTGAAAGATCCACAAAATTGTATAGTAGTAGGGTTTCTGGAATTTCCATAAGAGTTTTATTTAAGCGAAATAGTTTTGATTTATAATTCGAGTAAATAAATATTTGTAATCTTCATTTCGTAGTGATTCCCACAAAAGAAATATTTATTTTATTGCATTTTTACATCAAAAAATAAATTTGACTTTTTTGTTACGTCTCGCCTGACAAAACTCACAAATTTAAAAGATTTTTTAATATTTGTTTTTCGGTAGCCATAAAGGCTTTCAGATCCATCCACTGCCCAAATATGACACGCCTTTATAACATATCAACCCACTCACAGAAATGTAACTTTTGGGACAATCTGTATATTTGGCTCTGAATTGCTGCGCGCCGCGGCAAGCCGTGGACTGGGACGTCGTGTATCTCACGGTTCTCGGCGAGGTACTGAATTCAGTACCCTAGATAGGCGGGGTAAGGGGCCGGTCGCTTCGAGAATCGAGGCAGAGTGATTGTTTTTTTATGGTTCATCGGGTATTAACCATACAAAATGTTCATCGGATACGATACACCCATATAGACTAACTCATTCCAGTCTTCATTGAATTGATATAGGTACTTGAAAGTGTTCCCCATTTTGGCCATGTAGGTACCTATCTGAGTAACAGAACTTAAAGAAAATATCAGAGCATTTGTGAGGAAAATGGTTTATATATGTATGTAAAGGAAGGATGCTTCATGGGCAAATTTCTCTTTGCTTTGTATTTTATCAGGACACTTGGTGTTCACGAGAATATACCAATCATAATTTCATATTTTATATTCTGGGAAAGAAGTATCACTCTATTTCCAGGTCTGGGCAAATTAGCATAGATGTAGTAGGTGATGAGATATCTTTTTCTTGAAGTGAAAATATGAAGACTTTGTTTAATGATTTATGTAATAGATTCGTCGGTTTGGAATACCAGATTCTTTATAGATAAACCTTCAAATATGTTTAAGGATAATATGATGAGGATATTGAACTCGTAGAACCAATGTAATATCATTTGTGAGTATAGAATCGTATGAATATATATTTGAGTGAGGGTGCTTCTCGAGACAATTTTATATTCGTTATGTATTTTATCAGGACATTCGAGTACCATATCTACCAATCATATATATCTTTATAGGAATCTCATATCATTGAAAAGAAATTTCACTGTATCTCAAGTTATAAATCTCAACAAAGTCTGAAAAAAAAATTTGCAGAGGTATAGAGGTGATAAGATATCTTATTCAGGAAGGGGGGATATGTAGACTGTATTTGAATAGGTTGAGAAATATTGAAAATTCACCAGGTACACAAAAACTGTAGAGGTAGGTGATAAGATATCTTATTCAGAAAAGAGGGATGTGTAGACTATATTTGAATAGGTTGAGAAAAATCGAAAATTCACCAGGTACACAAAAACTGCAGACACATCTTAGAAGCGTACTAATAGGTTGATAGATGGAAATTGGGATTACTGAAATAAATCATCGCGGGTTTAATTGTCAATGTGTCAAAACGATCCATAAATACGTACTTATTTCACTGTTCATTTAATGAAAATTTTGCTTCGATAGCAGTTCGAAGAGCATTGAAATTGATCGTCTATATATCGGCATGAGATGCCAAAAGATGGTACCTATGAATCCCTACAAATTATATATTAATTTTTTTTTCTCCTCGTATTGTTGAAGCTATAGGTAGAAGTCAAAATATAAGGATAAACCCATTGCCTAACCCATTCCAGTCTTCGTTGAATTGAAGATCGCTTTATGAAGTAGATCGAATAACATGAGTCGTTTTCACAGAAATTAATCATTCATTTATCAAAGTGATGAACTTTTTATACTACTTATAAGACCATCCAATTTCTTCAAATTCATTTATAGATGATATACAACTTATAGATATTCGTGATATACCTAGTACAGTTTTTTTAAAATATTTATATATATATATATCTAAGAGAGGGTGCTAATTGGGACAATTTCTGAATCCTTTTGTATTTTATCAGGACACTTATGAGTACCTATCTATCATATTTGTAAAAGAATTGTATTTTATCAGGACACTTGGTGTTCAGCAGTATTTACCAATCATAAATTCATATGAATATCATATTGTTGAAAAAAACTATCACTTTATTTCCAGGCCTGGGTAAACTGGCATATATGTAAAAACTGAGATACCTTATTCATGAAGTGGAAATATGGGGACTTACGGCCGAATTCGCCGTATGATATTAAGCTAAGCTAAAACCTGAACTCGTTTAACAAGCATATAATTTCCTATTGTTAAACGAGCTAAAGTCCTAAGATTTGCTTGTAAGTATACGGCAAATACGGTTGTTAATAATGTATGTAATAGATTTATCGGTTTGAAATACCAGATTCTTTTTAGATGAACCTTCAAATATGTTTCTGAAAGATATCGAACTCATTGAATCCATGTAATATCATTTGTGAGTATAGAATCGTATGAATATATATTTGAGTGACGGTGCTTCTAGAGACAATTTGATATCCGATATGTATTTTATCAGGACATTCGGGTACCATACCTACCAATCATATCTTGATAGGAATCTCACATTATTGAAATGAAATTCCACTATATTTCGAGTTATAAATCTCAACAACGTCTGAAAAAAAATTTTAGAGGTAGGGGATGAGATATCTTATTCAGGAAGGGGGGTATGTAGACTGTATTTGAATAGGTTGAGAAATATCGGAAATTCACCAGGTACCCCAAAACTGTAGAGGTAGGTGATAAGATATCTTATTCAGAAAGGCGGGATATGTAGACTGATGTATTTGATCAGGTTGAATAATATCGGAAATTCACCAGGTACACAAAAACTACAGACACATAGAAGCGCACCTACAGGTAATTTGGTAACTGGGTTTACCATATAGTAATGAGTTTTATTGTCAATGTGTCAAAATAATCCATAAAAACTTAGGTACATATTCCACTGTTCATTGAATGAAAATTTTGCTTGAATTGTAGTTCTAACATCATTGAAATTGAACTACCAGGAAAGTAGTTGTTTTCTGCTCGTAGTCTACCAGACATTCATTTCAAACTATGTTTGATATTTTTAATTGGATAGACTATTTTTTTCTCTCATTATTCTAAATAGTTGCATCCAATATGATT
Source organism: Chrysomela aeneicollis (assembly GCA_029955515.1). Classification (NCBI taxonomy): domain Eukaryota; kingdom Metazoa; phylum Arthropoda; class Insecta; order Coleoptera; family Chrysomelidae; genus Chrysomela; species Chrysomela aeneicollis. The sequence goes on along the minus strand of JARUHQ010000018.1, from coordinate 1,807,740 downwards.
TTTTGAATTTTCGTACACATACCACAAAAGTAATAAAACCAATAGGGGTTCTCATAAACTACAATAGATTTAATGAGTGTGCTTAGGAGGACAGTCCTGATAAACCACAATTGTAATAAACTACTACGAGGACAGTCCTGATAAACACCAAGTGTTCTCATAAACTACAGTCCTCTAGATGAATTGTCCCGATAAACACCCCTTGACAAACATATATATATATATGGTGTTTATCAGGACTGTCCTCGTAGTAGTTTATTATATATATATATATATATATATATATATGTTTGTCAAGGGGTGTTTATCGGGACAATTCATCTAGAGGACTGTAGTTTATGAGAACACTTGGTGTTTATCAGGACTGTCCTCGTAGTAGTTTATTACAATTGTGGTTTATCAGGACTGTCCTCCTAAGCACACTCATTAAATCTATTGTAGTTTATGAGAACCCCTATTGGTTTCATTACTTTTGTGGGATGTGGGCACATTTTAAGTACGAAAATTCAAAAAATCATATTGGATGCAACTATTTAGAATAAGTTTCTGACTAAGAAATTTGGTATTCGAGGATTCCAACAATGAAAAAATTCTTTATTCGACTATTTTTGGAGACATGAGTTACGATGGCAAGTTTCTGTAGAAATAGATTTCAATCGATATAATTTTGTATCAACATTCAAACGTTTATATAAATTATAAAATGAATCAGAAGTTGTCCCAAGAGGTACCTTCATCAAATATGTTTATTATAATAATTCACTCTTAACTATCACTCATCCCAGAGTTGCTGAGATTTATATCTTGTGGGAACTTCATCACACATACTTGAGAGTTTTCCAATAAATAATTTAGTATCCAAAGTTCATGACGATCAATTTCAATGATGTTAGAACTACAATTTAAGCAAAATTTTCATTCAATGAACAGTGGAATATGTACCTAAGTTTTTATGGATTATTTTGACACATTGACAATAAAACTCATTACTATATGGTAAACTCAGTTATCAAATTACCTGTAGGTGCGCTCTAAAATTTTTTTTCAGGCGTTGTTGAGATTTATAACTCGAAATACAGTGGAATTTCATTTCAATAATGTGAGATTCCTATCAAGATATGATTGGTAGGTATGGTACCCGAATGTCCTGATAAAATACATATCGGATATCAAATTGTCTCTAGAAGCACCGTCACTCAAATATATATTCATACGATTCTATACTCACAAATGATATTACATGGATTCAATGAGTTCGATATCTTTCAGAAACATATTTGAAGGTTCATCTAAAAAGAATCTGGTATTTCAAACCGATAAATCTATTACATACATTATTAACAACCGTATTTGCCGTATACTTACAAGCAAATCTTAGGACTTTAGCTCGTTTAATAATAGGAAATTATATGCTTGTTAAACGAGTTTAGGTTTAAGCTTAGCTTAATAGCATACGGCGAATTCGGCCGTAAGTCCCCATATTTCCACTTCATGAATAAGGTATCTCAGTTTTTACATATATGCCAGTTTACCCAGGCCTGGAAATAAAGTGATAGTTTTTTTCAACAATATGATATTCATATGAATTTATGATTGGTAAATACTGGTGAACACCAAGTGTCCTGATAAAATACAATTCTTTTACAAATATGATAGATAGGTACTCATAAGTGTCCTGATAAAATACAAAAGGATTCAGAAATTGTCCCAATTAGCACCCTCTCTTAGATATATATATATATATATATATATATATATATAAATATTAAAAAAAAACTGTACTAGGTATATCACGAACGCCTCGTTCTATAAGTTGGATATCATCTATAAATGAATTTGAAGAAATTGGATGGTCTTATTAGTATAAAAATTTCATCACTTTGATAAATGAATGATTAATTTCTGTGAAAACGACTCATGTTGTTCGATCTACTTCATATAGCGATCTTCAATTCAATGAAGACTGGAATGAGTTAGGCAATGGGTTTATCCTTATATTTTGACTTCTACCTATAGCTTCAACAATACGAGGAGAAAAAAATTCTAATATATAATTTGTAGGGATTCATAGGTACCATCTTTTGGCATCTCATGCCGATATATAGACGATCAATTTCAATGCTCTTCGAACTGCTATCGAAGCAAAATTTTCATTAAATGAACAGTGAAATAAGTACGTATTTATGGATCGTTTTGACACATTGACACATTAAACCCGCGATGATTTATTTCAGTAATCCCAATTTCCATCTATCAACCTATTAGTACTCTTCTATGATGTGTCTGCAGTTTTTGTGTACCTGGTGAATTTTCGATTTTTCTCAACCTATTCAAATAAAGTCTACACATCCCTCTTTTCTGAATAAGATATCTTATCCCCTACCTCTACAGTTTTTGTGTACCTGGTGAATTTTCAATATTTCTCAACCTATTCAAATACAGTCTACATATCCCCCCTTCCTGAATAAGATATCTTATCACCTCTATACCTCTGCAAATTTTTTTTTCAGACTTTGTTGAGATTTATAACTTGAAATACAGTGAAATTTCTTTTCAATGATATGAGATTCCTATAAAGATATGATTGGTAGATATGGTACTCGAATGTCCTGATAAAATACATAACGAATATAAAATTGTCTCGAGAAGCACCCTCACTCAAATATATATTCATACGATTCTATACTCACAAATGATATTACATTGGTTCTACGAGTTCAATATCCTCATCATATTATCCTTAAACATATTTGAAGGTTTATCTATAAAGAATCTGGTATTCCAAACCGACGAATCTATTACATAAATCATTAAACAAAGTCTTCATATTTTCACTTCTAGAAAAAGATATCTCATCACCTACTACATCTATGCTAATTTGCCCAGACCTGGAAATAGAGTGATACTTCTTTCCCAGAATATGAAATATGAAATTATGATTGGTATATTCTCGTGAACACCAAGTGTCCTGATAAAATACAAAGCAAAGAGAAATTTGCCCATAAAGCATCCTTCCTTTACATACATATATAAACCATTTTCCTCACAAATGTTCTGATATTTTCTTTAAGTTCTGTTACTCAGATAGGTACCTACATGGCCAAAATGGGGAACACTTTCACGGTACTAATGTATTTTATATAAGTACCTATATCAATTCAATGAAGACTGGAATGAGTTAGTCTATATGGGTGTATCGTATCCGATGAACATTTTGTATGGTTAATACCCGATGAACCATAAAAAAACAATGCCATTCCCTGAAATCCGTTGAACGCTCTACATCTCAGGCGTCACTCTGCCTCGGTTCTCGAAGCGACCGGCCCCTTACCCCGCCTATCTAGGGTACTGAGTGTTGCCAATAAGGCGCAAAAAGCGCAATTATTGCGCTTTTCAACTGTGTTTTGCGCCATTGCGCTATTTTGTGCATTATTGCGCTTTTTAAGGACAAACACGATTTGAGAATTTAAAGAAGTAATGAAAATATTGGAAGATCAGTTCAGTTAAATGAATCAAAAGTGATCATCGAAATAGAATTAAATCCGAAACATTGACGGCCGTATCCGCCGTATTCTTTTGAGCTAAGCTTGACTTCAAGGTCGTTTAAAAGCATACAATTTCGTATTGTTAAGCGAGCTTAAATCCTAAGCTTAGCTTGAAAGTATACTGCGAATACGGCCGTGAATAGCCTTCGTTTAACTTCCAAGAAGTTACTAATCCAGATGTTGGTGTTATATGTGGTAATCTGAAAGAATGTAATGGAGATGTGATATTTTTGTTTTTTCAATTCTGTGATGTTTAGATAGTTTTATACTTTGAATAAAACAATTTGTTAATAGCTCCAAAACGTGGACTTTATTCTACCCATCTTTTCTTAGTGCCCAGGTTTACATCATTAACCATTAACCATAACAATACCATAACCATAAAGTTGACCAGTTATTAATATTAGATACTACAAATTCAAGACAAACTCAATTTGCTATAGCTTCAAATCGAAGGAAGCCACTTTCTTGTTTCGAACTTATAGATTTATTCTATAAAACCGTTTCAAAGTCTTTTGAATTTTAATTATTGAACATTTCAATCAGAAGAATAGAAACCGTGCATGAGACCTTGGCAGTGAAATTTGACATTTGGGTCTTTTGACATATTTTGCGCTTTTCAATCGAATATTGCGCTTTTTTGTTGGAGGCATTGCGCTAACTATCTCTTCAACACCGGCAACACTGGGTGAGATACACGACGTCCCAGTCCACGGCTTGCCGCGGCGCGCAGCAATTCAGAGCCAAATATACAGATTGTCCCAAAAGTTACATTTCTGTGAGTGGGTTGATAAATTATAAAGGCGTGTCATATTTGGGCAGTGGATGGATCTGAAAGCCTTTATGGCTACCGAAAAACAAATATTAAAAAATCTTTTAAATTTGTGAGCTTTGTCAGGCGAGACGTAACAAAAAAGTCAAATTCATTTTTTGATGTAGAAATGCAATAAAATAAATATTTCTTCTGTGGGACTCACTACGAAATGAAGTTTACAAATATTTATTTACTCGAATTATCAATCAAAACTATTTCGCTTAAATAAAACTCTTATGGAAATTCCAGAAACCCTACTACTATACAATTTTGTAGATCTTTCAATAAAATATTCAGATTACGGTATTTTGATTGTGCTGAAGGTGAAAACTGTATGAAATGAAGCCTTGATGAATTTAACTCCAGAATTTACAAAAACACTAGAATATTTCTCCATATACTCCACTTGAAGTTTCTTCGAATGATTATCCCAATATAAGAAATCTGGAAAGAAATTCGTTGATATCACCCGAGTATATTTTAAAATAATTTTGGTGCAATAGTCTAGTTACGCAGGACGTTTGCATCAATTTTTCTTTCTACATGAAAGAAACTTAGTTGTGAAGGAATTATATTTTTCAAATTGAAAGTACACAATAAAAACACCAAAAAACTTTTCGGTGGTCTTACAATACAGAACCTGGTGGACAAGCAGTTGGGATACGTTTGAAAGACGAATTCATGTTTATATACACGGGTTGAATTATATTTCACATTGAAATTCATTAACATAGAAATGAAAACAATGAAATCCAATAAAAGTTTCATTGAACTAATAAAAAAAAATCAATTCTAGTTTACCTATATGAAATGGAAAAACAGAATAAGATGTTATGATCTATAACATGCATCTTCGCATAATATTTTTAATATTCGACGTACCCCCGGTATATAGCATAAGGTCTTTAATTTGCAATTGATCCTCGTATATCGCTTGACTTCTGCTTGCGGTTGCCTGCGGCTAATTAGCGGGCTCAGTTCTCGGAATTGCAAAAAATGCTATCCCAAACCGTTCCGACAAACGATTCGGCGAGAGTGACGCAACTTATAGTATATTCTGTAAACTTTGGATATACGATCTACATTCATTCATCGTTGTTATCTCTTTTCATTCTTTCTCGATCTGAATTATTTTACATTTTGACTGAGGTGATCCCAAAAATGAGCTTGTCGCAGTTATGCGCTTTTGTTTGGTAAAAACTTGGCGAAAAAAAGTTGAAATGGCCTGTGATCATTTGGATAAGGGTCAAAATCACCTGAAATTCAACTTTAAATGACATTGTATGATATGTCATTAAATTCAGAGTTTAAAGTTATTTCGAAAAGTGTCATAAAATATGCAGGTCCGTATTGAAAAAAATGAGGTTGAGGGTGGCCCAGAGCGTACGAAACGTTGGATACAAAATCTGATTATGTCAAAATGAGGATAATTTACTGTCGAATAAAAAACTCATGTGACATTTTTTGATAATATTCGAAATAAAGTGGGAAAAAAAGAAAAATCAAAATGACAGAATTTACTTTTCTTATGATATCTCAATAACTGGCCCTGATAATCTTGATTTGTTTGAACTGCTTGACAATGCTTCTATGAATGCAACTTTTTCTCCATTTGACCGACCTTCTAACTCTTATGGTTTAAAAGTTACCAATACAATCCCATTAAAAAAGTGGCCACTCTGTCTGATAAAATGAAATGTCCTAGTTTAACATACACTCAATTCAAACAAAAAATCAAGAGATGTTTAGCTAAAAGCTGCTTCTATTCAATTGATGAGTTCCTAGCTGGGAATAATTCAGCATTTACTGTATGATTCATTTCGTGTTCTGAAATTATCTTCAATTAAAATAACTAGTATTTATAATACTTAATATTCTGTGCTGTATTTGTGCAGTTTTTCAACTCATGTGTCATATTTTATCCACCTACCTTATGTTACTCTCTTTAAGCAATCTTTTATTATGTTGTGTACTATGTTTTTATTATGTTTTACCTATTTCGATGACCTGTGCTATACACTGTAGTGTCTATTGCATCAATAAATTGATTGATTGATTGATTGTAATGTCGCCACATTTTTATTCAAGTAACCAAGACACTAGCATTTTTACTTAACCGAGCACAAACTTTTTTCTTGTTAACAGTGTAAATATCTAAATCGAAACCTAATCTGATTGTTGATTTACTACTTCATGATAGCTATTCTATCTTATATTATATTATAGTCATCCACTAATCACTTTATTTACAGACATATTTCTGTGAGATACAAAAATGCTACGCTTCATTGAGATGGGATAAACTCGTATAGTGCTTATAGGTATTCAACTAGTTTATCAGACCAATGGGTATATTATAACATTAATAACTGTCCCAAGATCCATCAGTACCAATAAAGAAGCCGAAAAGTCCTGATTACCACCTTTACTCACAATTTTCTTTATATATTCCTGAGTAATTGATCAAATCGATGAATGTAGGTATATATCCCATCAAAATTCATTTATACACGCATGTATATCAATAAAAGTATACACCAAAAAATGTTCTCATAACCACCCCTTGACAAATATATATATATATATATATATATATATATATATATATATATATATATATATATATATATTCACTTGAACATTTACTATCCACTTTGAGTAGAATATAAAATTTACTTAAATAAAAACAATGGGTATATCTACTTATATAATCGATTTTGATCGAAAGCTGGCTTGCAAATGCTGTAGCAATGGCCATCGATTTAGTGTATCCAATTTAAATATGTGATAAATCCGTGTCAGGAGTTAGTGAAATAGAGTTGAAAAATTTCCAGGATTCAAAACCGACAGATCATTCGGGTCGGAGCTCATAGAACATAATGGACGAGAGTTCAACAAGGCTTCAACTTGAGTGATAACAGTATAAAGTTCTTTGTATGCCAATATTCGGGTACCAATAACACGTGTTGAATGGGTTTTCACTGACTCAACACTAGTAGATAGGCTATGGGGGTTCCAGGCCGAAATTCCATGTTATTTCTTATGAAGGTTCATTCTGGTCAAAACTGAACATTGTTTGAGTGGGGGGAACGCGCGCGCTTGAAATCAGGCGTAGTGGGGAGGAAGCGTGAACTTATTGGTTAGGAAGGGTTTTGTTGGTGGTGGGGCATTCAATATCCCAATTCGTAGAGGGTTTGGGCTGTTATATAGTGATGCATCAAGATTATGCTTATGAGAATCTATTTGAAAGAATGACAGGCGTTTATCACTTCTGTTTCAATGCTCAAAGTTATGAAAAAAAAACAATGGCTCTCCCGAAAAAATATCGATATAATAAAATCTTTGTTCAGAAAAACAACTGGAGGAAAATGACGTCGTTAATAAGATGCACCAACCTGATAAAAATTCTAGGATTTTGTCCGCAGATAGCCCAGGTAATAAAAACACCACCGCGGGGTGCCTCATAAATTTCATCGTTCATTACAAGCATAAATATGGATTCAACTATTTGAAAGTCAGACGTGCCAACGCGTTTTCGTGATGAACCGTGGATAAACCTCAAAAGAGTCAAGAGTCGCATGAGGGCTTTGTCAGTTGCCGGAAAGAAAATGTATCGAAAAATAATATGATAATGGGTATAGGTATTGAAAATGACGTATAGGATGGAACTATGAAAATACGTATAAATAACATCGATCGTGGATCAAGCACACGGCTATATTTGTGGCCATAGTGGTATATCCCCGTATTAGAACAGGATGAGCCGAAAAATATGGCATCGATAAAAATAATCAAGATGGCCGCCTAGAGCAAAACATATATGGAGTTGATGAAAATATAAATTGGAAAAGTCACCTATTGGAAGAATCGAATATAACATTGAAGATATGAAATAAGATGGTTGTCTGGAAAAAAAATCAATATGGTGTCGAATTTATAGATCAACATGGCTCTCTACTGAAAAAAATCATATGTATAGAATGAATGAAGCAATTCTTTCCCTCAGGAGTTACATATGGGGTTATTTCTACATGTGATTTCACTAGAAAGCTTTATGTATCGATGAATAAGTTAGGGTGGTGGATCTCATTGAATCATATGTTACGTATAATGAGGATTATTTTTATTTGCTTCGAAGTCATGTGGTTACGTTAACAAAGTTGAAATAGGGTTTTGCTCACAACTAGCTTTGAAACAGGGAGAGGGAAGTGAGTCCTTATACAATGAGATGTTATCCGGAGGGCGCCAACAGATTCAAGTGGTATCCCTACTTCAAAAAAAAAAACATAGATAAATTGAACCTATAAGATTTATTCTACGATATAACTAACCATGTATCATCAACTTGAGTAGGCATAGAAAAATCAGAAGCCCTCAAGTTTATTTAATTGGCCGTTGGGAAAGAGGAAAACAATAATCGGGAGGTCTGATAGTTCCCATATATATAAGTAGGTACTAAAAATACTATTACTATTATTTTATCGTGCACGATAAGGAACTCTCGCGAGAGGGGAGAAGAGTGGGTAAGATTCCGATAAAAGGCGGAAGTTATCCAGTCTCCTATACAATAACCTAAATTATATATATACCCAAAACATAATAAGATACGATTATTATTCTAATATAATAGTAAATGAAGATATTGGTTCGTGACACGAAGGTGTTGGCTTGTAGATCGGGCACGTAGAAGATGGGGTGATACTTATAGTAGGTATTAACAGATAATCGAAACCGCTATGCGGTACTTAGCCTCCGCTCGGACTGAGGACATACGGTACAACCTCTGGACCAGGTATCAAGCTACATCACCATCTCAACCGGACTGCATCACTTTTAGATACGCCTTTTGGATAGGTTGGAAAATGTTAGGTTCCTCCATAAACGCCTATAAAATTATTTACCTGATTACTTCACGATGTATGTATCAAGAAAAGCAAAAATAATATTATTCAGAGCATGGAATACAGAATGACCACTTGAATGAGTGAAACAAAAGAATAATGAAAAACTCACCTCCGATTATCGACTCCCTAATAATCGCGAGACGTTATTTTCTTCCAAAACTGTTGATATCAAAACAAATCCTCCTATGGCGGAGATTTATCGACAATAGACCACACTAAATTACAAAGCTACCAAATCTTACTGTCGCACAGAAAAGCCTATGGATTCAATCCGCATATAGCGTATAAATTAAACACAAAATCCAATGCTTATAGGATATCAATCCATTTTGTCTCTGTATGTCCCTGTGCTCGAATGTTTTCGAATCTTGACAAAAAAGGAAGTTGTACATTTTACCGGTGATGGCAGCAGCTATCGGGTAGCGATCCTACGGTACCAGTACTAATGGTTGCATACTATATCGGCGGTCGTTCGCATCTCTTACGTATAACGTAACACTCCCTCAACTTCTCAAAAAAAATAATATCATTATTTTTTTCAATCCAACTTCATATCCTTAACATGCCACGAGCCTAGCGAACGTCCTGTCTCGAAATCAGCAAGCTCATATACATTAGTAGACAACTTCTTCAATACCCGACATTTAACAAATTCACAAGCTAGCTTTCCCTGAAAATAATCTGCAGCATCGGACAACTTCTTGTTCCTCTTCCAAACAACTTGACCGACCGCCAAAGAGATGGGGCGACGACGAAGGTTGTACCTTGCAGCACTAGCAGAATAAGACTGCTTCAGTTTAGCTTCAACCTTTGCGCATAATTCCTGGATCTCTCCTACATGGCGCGCCAATGCATGTCTCGGAGTGAAGTCCAGAGGTTGGTCTTGGGGCATATCACCTTGCCTAAACATTCTACCAGATATATGAATCTCCCTACCGAAATTCAAATATGATGGGCTATATCCCGTAATTTCATGGACGGCGGTACGCAAAGCAAAACCTAACTGAGGAAGTTTTTTATCCCAGTCACGTTGAGTGTCCTTTATGTAACTACGAATCATAGTTTTCAGTGTTCTATTGACTCTTTCTGTCGGATTCGCATGTGGACTATACTGTGCATTGAAAACGATACGACAACTATACGACTCACACATTTTCTTGAAATTTTTAGATACGTATTGCTTCCCATTATCGCAAAGCAGTCTCTCAGGAACACCAAAAACCATGAAAACATTTTCTTCAATGAATTTTGTGCAAGCTTCACTAGTGGCCGTCTTCAACGGGCAGAGCAGAGTGAACTTGGTGAAGAGATCGGTAACTACCAAGACGAACCGATTCCGCTTATGGGACAGCGGCATTGGACCAATCAAATCAGTTGCCACCACTTCCCATGGCTTCGAGACGATACGACTTGACATGACACCATAAGGCGTCTTTTGTTCTGGCTTCTGAGACTTGCAGATCTCACATCTCCGAACATATTTCAGAATATCGCTATTCATGCCAGGCCAAAAATATAGATTGGAAATTCGTTTTCGAGTTTTATAAAAACCCAGGTGACCAGCGCTCGGTTCATCATGATTCTCGTGGAATACGGCCAATCGAAGATTCTTGGGGACCACTTGTTTCCAATCTGCACTCTCGTCCAACGAAGGGGTATTCGAGTTGACAAATTTGTATATCTTATTCGCTACCACTTTCCATTTAGGATACTTTTCTGGGTGAGCCAGAATATTGGATCTCAGTTTTTGATACCATGCACCCACCTCATCGGGGTTGACCTCGACGAATGCAACCTCTGGTACCTCAGGAAGGGCCCGTGATAAAGCATCTGGAACGAAATGACATTTTCCACTACGGTGTACCACGTCAAAATCGTAGCCCTGTAGACGCAGCGACCATCGAGCTAACCTTCCGGAAGGGTTCTGCAATTTATGGAGATATCGAAGAGAAGAGTGATCCGTGACTACCAAAAACTTAGTTCCTTCAATATAGGGTCTAAATTTTTCGATTCCAAATAGCACTGCGAGACACTCTAATTCGGTAGTAGAATAGCGAGTTTCAGGGGCAGTTAAGGTCCTACTAGCATACGATATGACTCGTTCCCCATCTTCAAAATCTTGCGACAGCACACACCCCAGTCCAACCTGTGAAGCATCACACTGCAAAATAAACCTACGAGAGTAGTCTGGTGAGGTTAAAATTGGTGCCGAGACTAACATTTGTTTCATTTTCTGGAATGCGGTTTCACATTCCGGTGACCAGATGAATTTACAATTCTTGCGTGTCAGCTTAGTTAACGGAGATATACTGGATGAAAAGTTCGGAATGAACCGACGGTACCACGATATCATACCTATAAAACGTCTGACGTCCTTAACCCCTTTTGGAGTTGGATAACTGACCATCGATTCGATCTTAGCTGGATCAGTGTGGAGACCGTCCCTCGTTACAAGGTAACCTAAGTATTTTAATTCAGATTTCAAAAAATCGCACTTCTTCTGATTTACGGTTAAACCGGCTTCCAACAATTTGTTGAAAACTGTTGAGAGGGTCTTCAAGTGCTGGTCGAAACTTGGCGTAGCGACTATAACGTCATCCAAATATACAAAAACGAATTCTTCCAGCTCTGGTCCCAGAACGGTATCAATGAGTCTCTGCCAGGTAGCTGGACTATTATGTAACCCAAAGGGCATACGGGTGAATTGGTACAATCCACGAGAAGGCACAGTGAAAGCAGTTTTTTCCTTGCTGGAGTCCTCTAACAGAATTTGATGATATGCGCTCTTTATATCAATGGACGAAAAATATTTCGCATTATTCAATCGAGCGAGAATATGACTGACATAGGGGAGGGGATAAGCATCTCGACGGGTGACTTCATTGATTTTACGAAAATCTATGCAAAACCGATAATCTCCATTAGATTTTTTAACGATTACAACTGGACTCGACCAAGCTGATTTAGATGGTTCTATTATACCCAAAGACAACATTTCATCAATTTCTTTGTTTATAACCTCTTGGATATAAGGTGAACAGGGATAATATCTTTGTTTTATTGGGGGACTATCACCCGTATCAATCACATGCCTAACACCTTTAGCACATCCCAACCCATTGCCCATTTGATGGAAGAAATATTGTACCAAACCATCCACCTGAGCTTCCTGATCTGCAGACAAGTAATTAGAATCGCCCTCAATGCGGTACAGAAAATTATTCGATTTTCCTAAAGTGAAAGTAGCTTCTCGTAACGAGGTGATAATGTCCATATCTCTCCAGAAATCTATTCCGAAAATTATTTCATCGCTCAAATCTAAAACTACTAAGCATTTAATTAAACGAACCCTTTGTTCTAACTCAATCGGCATATTAACAACACCTAAGACCGCACATTTATCCCCATTGGCTAACGAAATTGTTTTGATACTATTGTCTAATGATAAGTTTAATTTAGATAATTTTTGCCATCCTGCACGGCCAATACACGTTTGTGATGCACCAGAATCTAAAAGTCCCTGAAACGGAATATCATAAATGGACACGTTTAAATAAGGCCGGGGATCAGATCCCTTAGATGAAAAAAATGCCGCTATTTTATCCCGCTTATACTCTCCTTGTACAAAAATTTTCCAGGACTCCCAAGAACTATCTAGAGGTTTACGTGAAATTTCTAATTTTGAGATCCCCGTCGGCTGTTGTGGCGGTGATCTCCAAGTCCGTTTTTTGGATTGCATGGACATGAATACTTTGTGACATTAAGTCTACCGCAGCGATAACAAAATTGTTTGGTCCGAGGTACAGTGCATTGTGAGAAACAATGTTCAGCGGAATTGCAATTCCAACATTTTTTCCTGGTTGACCCTCCCTGACTAGAATGGAATTTATTAACAGGCGGTGAGCTCGCACATGATGGATGATCGTAAGCTAGGTCTGGTTCAAGTAAGCAGACTGTATTTGGCATTTTAGATTTGGAGGCCAATTCCCGAGATATTTCAACTTTCTTACATTTTTCTAGAAGATCATCTACACTATTAGTCTCAACTAACGACAATCTATCAATGAAATAAGGGTCAACATTCCGGCGTAAGATAGACAATTTTTCTTCTTCCGTCGGTTTTTCCGGTAACCTATTGAACATATTAATCATACATGCAAAATATTCACCTACCCTTTCCATAGGTTTTTGCCTCCTTTTACGAATCTCATCCCACAAATTTATTTGATAGTCATGTCCTAAATATTCGTCTCTCAATTCACGCACAAAAATATCCCAAGTAGTAACTTTTGGCCTCACCGACCTATACCATAATAATGCCTTATCAGTAAGTAGATCTTCTAGGGAAGCGAGCAAGTCTTGCTCTGAAACATAACGAGATTTTTTATACTCTTGAACCCTTTCTAAGAAAGCATTAACACTTAAGGTATTCGGTCTACCAGAAAATGACAAATTCCATTTATAAACTGGAGTAGGAGATGGTTTATAACTAGTATGCATTTGTATAGGAGGGGGAATATTGACAGTAGAGGCCGTATTGCCATCTAATACATCGTTAAGTAATGCTATATCTAATTGTTCCTCTAAATGATTCAATTGGTTGAAAACATTTGATTTGGCATTAGCAAGCTCCAAATCTGCTGGTGGGATTTTTACTCTCTCCAATCGGGCATATAGGTGTTTACACTTAGCTTCCAAAGACCTAGCATCATTACTCTTTGGCGCAATACTAGGCCGGGTACTCAAAAATTCACTTAATGCGATTATCTTCCCATTACAAACATCAATTTCATCCGTTGGATTGGGATTGAATGTAGCATGATACTCTGCGGATCCGAATTCCTCGTCCGATGCTAATTCTCTCAACTTATTACGCATTGACCTAACCGTTTCACTTGCTGTACCTAAATAACCTCTAACATTCAGTTCATAAACCAATTCATCTCGTACTAATCTAGAAAAATCCATCTCTACCCGAGCATTCAATATAGAAACTAAAAGTAGAAAATCCCGTTCCTATAGGTGAATCTCGAAATAAAATAAATTTCACGAGAGCTCCCGTACTGTGGGAATTCCCCTGGGTACAAAAACGATCAAAATAATTGCAATCAGACGAACCAATATCTTTCACATGGAATGCAAGTTTTTATGTATCTACAAAACAGCTAATCAGAACCTCAAACGATAAAGGAATAATGCTATAAAAACAAGGGACCTCAAATTGAACAAAACAACATTTTTTATTTTTCTATATACCTACCGTCCGGATCTTCGACAATATACTATATGATGATATCAACCTATGAAATGATACAAAAGGGTAAATCGAGCCCCACGTCCAGGGTGCCAATTTTTTTTCACCCTTGTTACGTATAATGAGGATTATTTTTATTTGCTTCGAAGTCACGTGGTTACGTTAACAAAGTTGAAATAGGGTTTTGCTCACAACTAGCTTTGAAACAGGGAGAGGGGAGTGAGTCCTTATACAATGAGATGTTATCCGGAGGGCGCCAACAGATTCAAGTGGTATCCCTACTTCAAAAAAAAAAACATAGATAAATTGAACCTATAAGATTTATTCTACGATATAACTAACCATGTATCATCAACTTGAGTAGGCATAGAAAAATCAGAAGCCCTCAAGTTTATTTAATTGGCCGTTGGGAAAGAGGAAAACAATAATCGGGAGGTCTGATAGTTCCCATATATATAAGTAGGTACTAAAAATACTATTACTATTATTTTATCGTGCACGATAAGGAACTCTCGCGAGAGGGGAGAAGAGTGGGTAAGATTCCGATAAAAGGCGGAAGTTATCCAGTCTCCTATACAATAACCTAAATTATATATATACCCAAAACATAATAAGATACGATTATTATTCTAATATAATAGTAAATGAAGATATTGGTTCGTGACACGAAGGTGTTGGCTTGTAGATCGGGCACGTAGAAGATGGGGTGATACTTATAGTAGGTATTAACAGATAATCGAAACCGCTATGCGGTACTTAGCCTCCGCTCGGACTGAGGACATACGGTACAACTTCTGGACCAGGTATCAAGCTACATCACCATCTCAACCGGACTGCATCACTTTTAGATACGCCTTTTGGATAGGTTGGAAAATGTTAGGTTCCTCCATAAACGCCTATAAAATTATTTACCTGATTACTTCACGATGTATGTATCAAGAAAAGCAAAAATAATATTATTCAGAGCATGGAATACAGAATGACCACTTGAATGAGTGAAACAAAAGAATAATGAAAAACTCACCTCCGATTATCGACTCCCTAATAATCGCGAGACGTTATTTTCTTCCAAAACTGTTGATATCAAAACAAATCCTCCTATGGCGGAGATTTATCGACAATAGACCACACTAAATTACAAAGCTACCAAATCTTACTGTCGCACAGAAAAGCCTATGGATTCAATCCGCATATAGCGTATAAATTAAACACAAAATCCAATGCTTATAGGATATCAATCCATTTTGTCTCTGTATGTCCCTGTGCTCGAATGTTTTCGAATCTTGACAAAAAAGGAAGTTGTACATTTTACCGGTGATGGCAGCAGCTATCGGGTAGCGATCCTACGGTACCAGTACTAATGGTTGCATACTATATCGGCGGTCGTTCGCATCTCTTACGTATAACGTAACACATACATAACCTCTTATTTCATTAGATGTGGAATAAATAAATATACCTGTTGATATAGAACCGTCCATTGCGACGGGGTGAGGCCCCGAGACGTTAGTTTCAGAAATAAGGTTAGGTCTTGGGACGTTAGGTTAGGTCTCCGACCTAACATAACCTTTTAGTCTCACTGAATTTATAAATCAGAAGAAACTTCTGAAAGATTTTATTATGTCGATATTTTTCCGGAAGTCATTGTTTTTTTTTGACATACGATGTCGTAGTTTATCGTTCATTGTCGCGTCACATCACAGTATCTTTCGTATCCATAACTCTGAGCTTTGAAACAGAAGTAATGAAAACCTGTCATTCTTTCAGATAGATTTTCATAAGCATTATCTTGATGCATCACTACACCCTCTACAAATTGGGATAATTAATGCCCCACCTCCAACAAAACCATTCCTAAAGCTCAATTTATAAACTCTGCTGCCGTAGATACAGTTGACGCTGCAGTTACGGTTCGTAGATGGAATTTGCTAAAAATAAACTTCTGTTCATGAATTCCGCAGTTGACGCAGGTGCCGTCGGATATCTTGTCAATATATTCAGAAATGGCAGCGTCAACTGTAGCTACGGCAGCGTAGTTTATGAATTGAGCTTAACCAATAAGTTCACGCTTCCTTCCCACTACACCTCTGATGTCAATCGCGCGCGTTCCCCCCACTCAAGCAATGTTCAGTTTCGACCAGAATGAACCTTCATCAGAAATGAAATAGGATTTTGGTCTGGAACCCCCATAACTTATACACCAACACCTGCCTCAATCAATCCAGAGGAATGACTTGCTGCAGAGGGTTGAAACGACTAAAAATTTTTTTCAGATTGAGATACATTTTTCATAATCTCTTTTCAGTGTCTATCAGCTCCAACGAAATTAGTACCACAGTTGGTATATATTTGGGAGCAGCGGCCACGTCTGGCAATGAAACGTCTCAGTGCACTTAAAAAATACTCGGAACTCAAATCTGATACAAGTTCAATATGTGTTGCTTTTGTAGCGAAGCAAACAAATACGCACAATATGTTCGCCTTTTGAGTCTTACTTCCACGGCGTTCTGTTTAATTAATCATATAGGTGCCTTCAGAATCTATTGAGACAATACTGAACGCCTTTATTCGACTTATTCGAGTACTAGATAAATTGAAGATAATTCTGAACTCTGTACAATATCTTCCTTACACTCTGGCTGGAAGCTCTAGAGCGAAAAAGCAGTATAGTACATAGGACAGAACAGAGAAGGAAATAGTTTTACCGTCTTCACCCTTATCCTAACCTTATCCTTGGAAATATTTCTGCACTAGATACAATATCTTTCCTCTGCTCTGGCTACTCGAAAACCTTCACCGTTTTCACGTTCGCACCTCACGTGGTCTTCTCTTATTGTCGGTCGGCTGCTTTGGTCGGCTGGACTGGTCGCTTGCAGATCACTCGATCAAATAACCGTGCCTCCTGGCAAGAACTCCAGGCCTCTCCGATTCGGCTCGGACTTCTTCGATGTCGGTCGGTCCTTCTTGGGTCGATTGGCTGGTCCTCCTGGTCGTCCTTCCTGGATGGTCCCTCGCTGAGCGGCTACCTACTCAATTTTCAGTCTGCTGCTCTCGACTACCTCGATTCTCAAGTCCCTCGCCTGTCGCATACCTCGATTCTCAAGTCCCTCGCCTGTCGCATAGTGGGGCACGCAGGCATGTGCGCGCAAGCCAAGCTTTGGTCGCAGAGCGGACCACGATAAACAATATCTCCCAGCGAGTTATTATACAACAATGTTTACCAAAATACAATTCGCGGTCGGTTTATAGAATCAACTACGAAAAAGAACGAAGTCGCTATCTTGTAGATTAATTGTTATATACCCTATGTCCTATTTGCCAATATTTCAGTAACTTCGTTACACTTGAGAGAAATATATGTTTCGAGTTTGTTTGATGGGAATATATGAAGCATGTCGACGATCAACGATCAACAATGGATAGTTGTGTCGTTTTTCGATTCCTAGGATTCTTTAGATTATAGATGAAACATAATATCAAAGCGAATATAGATTTCATTTTTTCTAATGAGGAAACGGTATCTAGTATAGTTGATCTAAAGAATTAAGTCACACAACCAGGACGGCCCTACTCACTATAAGGGATGGTTAATGAGTTCGGTGGGTAGAACCAAAATCGGCTGGGTTTTCCTCCGAGGAAACATGACACCATGTCGAGCACCATGTCATGTTTGGGAGATTCTCGTGAATAATGGAAATCCTATTAGTCACTAAAGGTTTGAACCTATGAGGGCTGCTATTAAGCCAGTGAAGTCATGTAAGGAAGATGAAAAATATTCATGTATTAATTGATTGGAGTGCAGAAATGAAATACAGATTTCTAATCGACAAATGTTTATTCAGCATAAGTTGCGTACGTAGTGAAATATAATCCAATTCCCTCCTGATTCTCATGTGATGATCCAAGGTAGTGTATAGACCTTCAAGATTGGTTCAGCAAGCAACATGTATAATTGGAATGTAGGTACGCTAACTCTGCTCTGAATTGTCCATTCACTATTGTGTTATAACAAACATAATACCGAATTATAATCTCCATTCACAATAGTGCCAAAAGGAACACTAGACATGATATTATCTACGGATAACATCCCCTATAGTGTCAAAACAGACACTAGACAGAATTGTATATTCTCTATTCACTATAAATAACACTTGAAAGAATATAATCTACTAATAACATTCACTATAGCATTATAACGAACACTTGATATAATAATACGAACAACATTTACTATAGTGTTTTAACAAACAACTAGACAGAATAATACAAATACCATTCACTATAGTGTTATAGCCAACACTGGAGAGAATGATATAATCTCTATTCACTATAGTGCCATAACACGAGACAGAATATAACATTCACTATAGTGTCAATACAAACACTAGATGGAATGATATGATCTCTATTCACTATAATGCCACAACACTAGACAGAATAGTATCTACAAATAACATCCACCACAGTGTTATATCAAACACTAGACAGAATAATATATTCTCTATTCACTATAGTGTCATAGAGATCACTAGACAGAACAGTACCTACAAACAACATTCACTATAGTGTTATAACAAACACTGGACAACATGGTATCATCTCTATTCACCATAGTGCTATAAGGAACACGTGGGACTCCAGAACTGAATTATATAACTCCATAATACTATCGTCTCTATCCTATGGCATCGGTGTCTGGGGGCTACGATACGCAGAATTGATAGAAAGAGTCCAAGTAGGGTTCTTCAAGCGCCAATTATGTCTATCGAAAAACACTCCTGATTATATTGTTCGTTTGGAAACAGGTTCGTATAAAATAAGTGTTATTATTATGAAAGCAGCCCTCTCCTGGCTTGCTAGTTTAAACAACATGGAAAATTCTCGGCTCCCTAAAATATGTTTACAACGACTGTTATTACTGACCAACGTAGATCCAAGATACAACTGGATTCTGCAAGTGAAGGAATATGTTATCTCTGCAGGCCAGGCCCACAAGTGGGACACCCTTACGGAGCGTTCATCGAGAAAAACAATCTGCCACATAATCAACTGCTATAAGGACACGCTACTCAGAAATGACCTAATAAGCATGAACCAATCAAGTTATCCCCATATCTACCAGTCGCAAACACTAGACGGCACATGTCACAAATATTTGAAGATCCCCTGTCCAATACACATTAGCAGAATAATTGCGCAAATTCGGACTTGCAGCAAGACGCGCTTGAAACTCTCTTTTTCTGGCTCCACCTACATCATTGATACAGAACAACTTTGTACAATTTGTAACTTGCAACACAAAGAGACGTTAGAACATATTCTTTTTGATTGTCCTGTTTACTCTGGCATACGGTTTAGTGATGTATTCGTTCAATTACATAATATCGGTGATCTGATAATTATATTAAACTCTCACTCATATGAGCTCCTCAAACAACTAGTTATTGTTATCATGAATATATTGAAACTGCGGTCATTCATTATTAATGAATAACTCATATCTTGTTTCCTTGTCCACTTACTTGTTTGCTCTCTCTCTGCTGAGTTTTCTGTTTCTATTTTGTTTCTATCCCTTTCCTACAATCATGTTATATCACCTACATTGTAGTAACAAAGTAATCATTCTGTACATATAAGTATCACTAGGTATGGTAGGTAATTTAAATGTAATCACGCGTGTCCACTAGTAAAGTTCACATAATTCTATATGCTATATTATATGCTGTCACTATAATATGTATACCTATACTACTCGCACTAACCTTCTTGTAATAGGATTATTATTCTTTAGATACAATAAATGATATTGATTGATTGATTGATTATAAAGGATATACCTCGCAATTTGAAGGTTACCACCGCCTTCGCGGTCCTTTTCGAGTATTGGGCGTATTGTTTGCGAAATCTCTCTCCAACGAATTCGGAACAGTGAACAGGCTTTACTGCTTCAGGCAAACTAGTAAATGCAGAAGTTATTTGAACAACTTTCAGAATTAGATGGATAAGTATCATGAACTGCGGTATTATTGATATTATTCTTGCTGTTAAAATGTAAAATACTATGATGAAGTAATCGACAAAACTTGCAAGTCGACTGAGGATTACAATTTTTGTATAAATGAGAATTACTTAGACAGTTTGTGCACAAATGTTTTCGCTTATCAGAATCATAAAGTTCTTTGGGCGATTTATCTAGGAATAAAAGACATTCATAAATTAAGTGGTCACTTCCCCAAAAATTGCATTTATTGTTATGGTTAGTGTATTGAGAAGGAGAAATAATTTTGGGTCTTGGACGAGTTTGACGCGATGATAAAGCAGAATTGATTGTTTCCAGAGCAAAACATTGTTTTCGTAGAAAATCCAACATTTCTGAATAAGATTTTCGGTGACAATATAAAATATATCTCGAAGAATCTTCGGATTTTCCGAAACAAGGCAGAGACAATTTTCAATCTCCTTTCAGTGAGAAGTTGCTAAAATTCTTTCATTGGAATATCTGTTAATAAGAGTGTTATAAGGCAATTGAATAGTTATCAGCTGTGATAACTGTATCAATCTGGAATAATCGGCATAGACTACGACTCACAGTAATTAATACAGTAATACAGGGAAAGGAGGTTTTGAACGATTTTTTCACGATAAATTTCTCCTCCGAAACTAGAATTAGAGTTCAGAGCAGATTCGAGATTCGACAGTTCAGCTCTCAACTCCAGACAATGTTCCTCAGTTCGAAATCTCAGTGCCACCCTCGTAAAGTGTGATACAAGGGAACGTTAATTTGCGGAACAGTGAGAGATAGATTACAATCAGACAGTTTGGTTTTCGTCCATTGAATAAAAGTTATGTTCGTGGGTGAAATTAACGATGACCGAGTTCAAACTAATAACTCATTTATTTCAGCAAACACTCACACTGACTACAGACTAATTTATAACAACTATTTATTTTGGAGGTTATGAACGTAACGCAACGTCGTATTCAATTGACTTCTGCCATTATCTGGCTCTGTATATTTATCGTGTTTGAGTTGTTCTCGAACTTTCTGAAACTGTCATTCTCCTGTCATCTTTCTCCATCTGATAGCCAGCAGGATATTCCATCCTTTTCTGTTCTAGGTCTTTTATGAACAATCAAACTATCCGGAATGTCCAATACAGGAGGATATTTTGATATCGGCGATTGACTTTACCGAATTCCATTACATTGCCATCTTCTTAAAATGCATTCCTCCCGGAATGCCCCCTTCATGAAATGCATTTCTCCTGGAATGCGTTACTCTCGTAATGGTGACGATAGGAGAAATTTGTTCCGTTTCGGCAATGTGAAGTTACATGAAAGTAACATGGCACCGTTTTCTCCCATGATGGATTCGCCCTGATGGGATTCCAACATCAAACCAGAATTACAACTCCGGTGAATCTGAATACAACCTCCAGCATGTTTTGGACAATTCTCCAGTTCAGGCCGTCCAAACCGCAAGCCAGCTTTGGAAAAGCTGATCGGTAGGCCATGAGGAAGAAGGGCAGATGTTGGTCCCAATCCTGTTGATGTTGATCCACGACTTTGCAGAGGTACTTTCCTACAGTCCTGTTCATGTCATCTGATTGAGGATGTAGTGGTGTTGTCCTGGTCTTCTTGATTCCTAGCCTCTCGATCATTGTCCGAAATACCTCACTCTCAGAGTTTCGGCCTTGGTCAGAGTGAAGTTTCATCGGTACCCTAAATCGACTAATGACTTCTTTCAGTAGTACACCAGCGATGGTTACAGCCTCTTGATTAGGAATCGCATATGGCTCTACCCATTTTGTGAAGTAGTCTATGCCACCAGAGAATATATCGATTGCCATCATCGGTTATCGGAAATGGTCCAGCAATGTATATGGCAATCCTTTCGAATGGGCTACCCACGTTGTACTGCCTCATAGGGGCTCTCGATTTTTGATGCGGCCCATTACATGCGAAACAGACAATGCATTCACGGCACCATTCTCTGATGTCATCGCTGTAGTTTACCCAGTAGAACCGCTCACGAACCCTCTGTAGAGTCTTGTTCACTCGTAGATGTCCTCCTGAAGTCCCATCGTGTACGTATTTCCAGTTAACCAGTTCCGGTGGCAGGGAAGTTGCAGGGAATTACTATCGTGGTGATGCGACTTCACAATGTTGATATAAAAAAGGCGGTACAGTACTTATTGGCGAGTGCTTAATGTCCGCAACCTCACATATCGCCAATAAGTTGCCAGAATATCGCAATGAATATCTATTTCAGTTACCATATACTGCAATTATGCGACGTATCTTTATGGTAGAACATTAAACATCTATGGAACAATAGTGTAAACATCGGAATGAAATCCAATAAAACTTTCGTGAACGTTGAATCTGCGAATTACCATACACATCGCAAAAGCTCATTCCATTTCACGTTGATGAATTCGTGAATGGAATGTCTACTATCGCTTTCGAATATGTAAATTCATTTTTCATTTTATAAAGGATATCAACATAATGTTGATATTGTGAAGTTTACTGAATATCACTGTGGACAGTCGGTCAGAGTTCCATTCTTGTGTTTAAATGGTAAATCTTATGTGAAGTATTTGTTACATTTGGGTAGATTATCTGCGGTTGTTGGTAAGGAGCGCCATCTCTCGATAAGGTATACCCAATTACTTATTTGAATAGGCACTGCAGGTGATATAATTTATTTCTGCATTTGATAAGCATTTTCGGATGTCGGGTGGTACTGCTACAAATTCGATTATGCATTTTCGTAAACTAAATGAAATACAGCTGAGCTTATGAGCAAAAGCTGTACCTACTCTTGGTGCATTATAAAAATGATCGAAAATCGGTTATTTACTTTCTACCGATTATATTTTGCGAGAAGATGGGACACAACTTTCTCAACATGATTGTGACCTCTGCCATCTTATTACATTTCTGTCTTTCGGTCTCCTGAAGTCCAGGATACATTGATTGCTGTAACGTTAATATTTCACCTTAACATAAGAAGGTATTCATCACACCCTGTATGGTCTATATTGCCGAAGTGAGCATGGACATTGTAATCATATAGTTCCAGTCGGTCCACTTTTACTCGCAGGTATCTCGATATCAGTCGTAGCTTAAAATGATTATTTATGTTCATATTACTTATGATTCATGGGAGTATGGTAGTTATACTACCTATTGAATCGCTGATAGGCGAGGAATCACTGGTATGATCCTCCTGCTAGAATTATGCACTGCACAATCAAGATCAACGTGTCCTGATGAGGTTTGTCGATCATACATAGTTTGATTTCTTTGTCCCACAGAGTTTTCAATTGTTATTCTCGCGCGTACTGAAGAATATGTTGTTATTGTTTTGTTGGCCTTGGTTAGGTTAGGTATTATTCTTCTAGTTCCGATCGATTCGATTGGTATTGTCCATGCATCGTAGGGTGACACAGGTCGTGCAGTATTGACAATTATTGCAAATTAGCAGTTCCAGAACATAGCCTGACGGTGACAAGGTGACAAGCTGACACTTGTGAAAGGTGGAAGAGAGAAAAAAAAAGGTGGTGGCTTCAAGTTTGGTTGTGATCTGTATTTTAGGTATCTCGGAAAATTTTGTGATTTTCTAATCATCCTTAATTGGGTTCCATTTCCGAGAAACCCCATTTAATTTTGGGAATCTGGACACTAGATGTTGATGGTATTTTCGTGGAATTCCCAAAATTACGCTCTATACGAGGATATATGATTGTAGTCACGCCAGACTCTTTATCATCACAGCTCACATAAGCCCTAATTTTTGAGGACGATAGCTGATAGAAGCCCTTAAGAGTTATTTTGAAGAAAAACCCCTCATTTAGGGTAAGCAATATAATATTATGTACCTTTTTCTTGATCTGTACGTTAGTACCTCTGCATTTTTATCTCTCATTTTTTTTTCTAACAGTCCTTCTTGGTAAGTGTCAGTGAAATAAAACATGTAGTGCATATAAAAATAATAATGTCAAGACAGCTTCTCTCCTTCAGATTATTTCCTTATTTATTTTTGGTTTTCTTAGTACCTATGATAAAGATAAATTATTTCACTTGGTGAAGACCATTAATTTTTTTTGCTTGTATACATTTATTTTATATCACCTAATGGTAATGATGGTCAATAACTAGTACAGTATCAACACTAAAACAGTGTTGCCAGATTCAGTATTTGGGTTGAGTTTCGCTGAGAAAGTTGTTCATTTTAGGTATCTTTTGGTACAGTAGTTTCACTTTCCCTATTTTAGTTTTGCTTAATTCTTTATACGAGTATAAACGTCTGCAACCGTATAGGTTACGGACTGATTTTTTTTATAGTGGGGTTATGGCTAATTGAATTTATTCCTCATTCAGGGTTTTTCATTTCGTTGGAGTTATTTCTACTTCAAACGTAGAAGCAGATATTACGAGGGGATCCAAGTTTACATGACGAGCCAAGTCCCCTGATGGTGATATGCTATACTGAGGTTGGGTGAAGCAGTTATACAGGGTGGTCCGAAGGGTGATTAATCCATACCCTACCACTTGTTGCGGAGGGACTCCACTGAAGAGGATTCACGCAAGTTACAACTTGAATCACTAATTTTTTTTCCCTGCTTATTTTTTTACCATTGCTTAGTTCCATATTGTTGGCTTCCCGTTTCTTATTTTTTTTTATTGTGACTTACACTGTATGGCTGGAATTAAGTGGCATATATTAATATTATTTTTTTTTACCATCCATGCGCCTGCGCCTGAGCTCAAGCGACGCTAGTACACCATCCCGAATGCATGATGCTTAATTCTTACGCCCCTTTATAACTTGGTTGTGGTTTATTGAACTTCTGTTCTGGCCTACCCTTCAGGGATTGCTGTTTTTTTATGCTACTATTTTCTTTCTTGCATATTTAAGTTTGTGGGAATGTTATGCTATAAGTGCTTGCTTATTAGGTGATTTGCTTTTAGAGTTTGTTTGCTTACCGTAAATAGGACAAGGTCCTACCTCAATGAATATAATTTTTTTCCCTTGTGCAAAATATTGATATTGTATAAGAACAATAAATACTAGTCCCTATTGTAACTGCGAAGTTCTATTTTTTTTATCGATTTTCTTCCCTCTTGACTGGTTTCTTCCATTTGGTAAGTTTGGGGAAGAATTCCATTTGGGTATTTGTGGCGGAGAAAAATTTACCTGGCGCCCTGGTCAACATTCGGATAGAAATACGAACCACCCCTTCTCCCCTTGAGCAAGCGGCAAATACCCGTGTCATCTGTTCGGATCGAGGTATTTACATGAACATCGAATTGTAGGTTGCATTTTTGGCGCCCAACGTGGGGCCATCAAGTAGATTAGGTACACATAGGGACTAATTGATTTTGTTTGTTTGATTTTTTTTTTTCCTGAGTTTTCTGTTGCATTTCGAACGGTGAAATGGCTTACAAAATGCAGGTTAATAGGTTGAACCAAGACGAGCTCACCTATGAGGTGAAGATTCGGGGAATAGCGGCTGGAACTTGTGATGAAATGCGCCATGCCTTAGCTATGGCGCTTCGATTTGAGAAGAGCGGGGATAGTGTTCAGTACCCAACTTATCCATTCAGCACTGAGGAAGATGTGAAGGCTGTTGGGGATAAACTGCGGCAAATTGGACCCAATATTGACGAGTTTAGCGAAACTGTCAGTAGTGGTCGTTTTCTGAAATATCAGTCCAAGTTGGCCCACGTTCTCAACCGTATTGATCACATTAGTGAAGAATGTCCTGAACGTCCCGTTCTTCGTGCCAACGCCCTGACACTCTTGGAAAGGCTCCACCAAAAGGCAGAAGATGCGCAGAAGTCTGCTGAAACCCCAGCGCAGCTCACACTCTTGGAGAATCATTTTGTAGCCTCAATTAATCCGACACGTAGGTCATCAAGTGTATCACCGCCTCGTGTTCCTTCTAATGATGTCAAATCAATTCTACCAAATAAATGGGATATAAAATTTGCTGGAGATAATAAAGGCTTGTCGTTAGGAGCGTTTCTTGAACGCGTTGAAGAACTACGTATTGCACGCCATGTTTCAAAAGAAACTTTACTCGAGTCAGGTATAGATTTGTTCACTGGTAGGGCATATCAGTTTTACTTGGCGTATAGGAAGGAGGTTTCTACTTGGGATCAATTTGTTGTACTCTTGCGGGAAGAGTATCATTCGTCGACGTATAATGAAAAGTTATTCGAGGAGATTCGTAAACGTACTCAGGGACCTGACGAGTCTATAGGAATTTATCTGGCGGTCATGGCTGGGTATTTCAATCGCCTGACTTGTCCAATATCTGAGGACACCAAGTTGAAAATTTTAATGCGTAATATTGCTCCGTTTTATCAAAGTCAACTGGCTTTGATAGATGTTACTTCGGTTGCGCATCTTCGTGACTTGGGTAGGCGCCTTGAGGCGAGAAAGGAAGCGGTTGAAAACTTTGTTGCCCCTTATAGGAAAAGTGGTGTCCTTGAACCCGATCTGGCATATGTATGTGTGACGGAGAGTTTGGATAGCTTTCAGGCTTCGACATCTTCCGGGCAAGTTGCATTATCTAAGGAACCGGGTCAGGATATTGTTTGTTATAGGTGCGGCAAACCAGGACACCGGGCGATCGGATGTACTGTGAAGAAGGATAAGTTTTGCTACCGTTGTAAGAAGGAAGGTTTCACGATACGGACCTGCCCGGATTGCTCTAAAGCGGGAAACGCAAGCCAGCGTACTTGAAAGATCGAGACAGGTGCGTTGGTGCGGAAAACTCGGTCGATAGGCTCAAAGTGATTTTGGATTATGTTTTGGAACATGCTTGTGGTGATGAACGTCCGTACCTCACTGTGGAGATTTTAGGTAAGCCGTTGTTAGGACTCTTGGATTCAGGAGCTTCACGTACTGTTGTTGGTGCCAAGGGACTTATGTTTATTCAGGAGTTAGGCATTCCTATCGATCGGAGTAGAACTTCTTCTTGTACTGTCGCTAACGGAAGTCATTGTCAGCCGTTAGGTATAGCAGAGCTTCCTATCACACTTAGAGGTAAAGTAAGTCTCATCGAAGCTGTTGTCGTCCCCGAATTGCCTCACCTGCTCATTCTTGGGGCCGATTTTTGGCGAGTTATGGGAATTGTCCCAGATCTGAGGCATGATGATTGGAAATTTTCTATCGAACCAATTAGTGTGAATTCGATGGGGCATGTGAATTGTCAAACTCATTTAACACCTTTAGAGAAGGCCAGATTGCAGGCCGTGATTGACCGCAATGTGTCTCTGATGGGCAGAGACTTAGGATGTACGAACAGGGCACAACATGTGATTCAGACAGACAGTCCTCCGATCAAGCAGAGATATTACCGGGTGAATCCTGTCATACAACAACAGATAGACAAGGAGCTGGAGGAAATGCTGAGACTAGGAATAGTGGAGCCGTCGAACAGTCCTTGGTCATCGCCCATTCTCTTGGTCAGGAAGAAAGATGGATCCTTTAGGTTTTGCGTGGACTTCAGGAAATTGAATTCTGTGACGGTGAGGGATAGCTATCCCCTTCCTCTTGTGTCGGACACTCTGGACAAATTGCGTGAGGCCAGATATTTGTCGAGCCTCGACGTGAAATCCGCTTATTGGCAAGTGCCGATGTCCGAATCCTCGAAACAGTATACAGCATTCACCGTGCCTAATCGTGGTCTTTTTCAGTTCCGCAGGATGCCCTTTGGGCTCCATAACGCCCCTGCAACGTGGCAGCGTTTGATCGATACTGTCCTCGGCCATGATCTAGAGCCCCATGTGTTCGTGTATTTAGATGACGTCGTCATTGTCAGTCAAACTCTGGAGCAGCACCTCTCAGTTTTGGATGAAGTTTTCCGTAGGTTGCGTGAAGCAAATATAACGGTGAGTGTGGACAAGTGCCAGTTCTGTAAACCCGAGATGAAGTATCTTGGCTATGTGGTAGACCGCAACGGACTTCATGTTGATCCGGAGAAGGTCAAATCTATGTTGGAACTACCCACACCTACGAGTGTATCGGAGGTGCGGCGAATTATTGGTACATTTTCATGGTATAGGCGTTTCGTCCCCGATTTTTCCTCCATCATTTCTCCGATTACTGGATTGATTCGTAAAAATTCGAAGTTTGTTTGGAATGATCAATGTGCTGAATCCTTCAGGAGAATCAAGGAATGTTTGGTGTCAGCTCCAATCCTCAGTTGTCCGGACTACTCTAAGCCATTTGTTGTTCAGACCGATGCTTCTGGCTATGGTATTGGGGCCGTTCTCACTCAACCACATCCATCAGGCGACAAAGTGATATCTTATCTGAGTCGTTCACTCACTAGGCAAGAGAGAAATTTCACCACTACTGAGAGGGAGTGCTTAGCAGTTCTATGGGCTATCGAAAAGCTTCGGCCATATCTGGAAGGCGTAAGTTTTACTGTGGTGACCGACCATTTCAGTTTGTTGTGGTTGCATAACCTTAAAGACCTTACTGGACGCTTGGCACGGTGGGCTGTAAGGCTTCAACAATATTCGTTTACGGTAGTGCATCGTAAGGGTAAGGAACATGTGGTGCCAGATACTTTGTCCAGGAGCGTACCAGTAGTTGATGTAGCTGAGGTATCTGTGAAGGAACCCTTGGAGTTGAAAGGTATCGATTCAGACAAGTGGTATCTCAAGATGGTGGCTAAGGTTGATAAAAGTCCCCTGAAGTTCAGTAAATGGCGAGTGACTGATGGTCGTTTGTATAAGTATGTGAGAGTGGATTATCCTGATTTGTCCCCGTCTGCGGATTCATGGAAGTTGATACTCCCTAAGCAAGATAGATACGAGGCGATTGTGGCAGCTCATGAACCTGCGACATCAGGTCACGCAGGGGTATACAAAACTTATGCTCGATTGGCAGAGCGCTGTTTTTGGCCCCGTATGCGCAGTGACATTGCGAAATTTGTTCGTCGTTGCAAAGTTTGCGCTGCACACAAGTCTTCTCAGGATCGCCCCGTAGATAAGATGGTGTCCCATCCGAAAGTGAGTACCCCGTGGGAGATGATCTCCACAGATTTGGTAGGACCACTTCCCCGATCCAAACATGGGAATAATTACATATTAGTCGTTACAGATTATCTCAGCAAATTTTGTCTCCTGTTTCCACTTCGAAAGGCAAATGCCGGAGCGGTGGTGCGAAATATAGAAAAAAATGTTTTCTTAGTTTTTGGAGTCCCGAAGCTCATCATCTGTGATAATGGTGCTCAGTATCGCAGTAAGGAGTTCATTCGGTTGGCAGATAAGTATCACTGTCGTGTCAAATTTACGCCCAATTATAATCCCCGAGCGAATCCTACTGAGCGCATTAACAAAACAATCAAGACCATGTTGGCCATGTATTGTTCGGAAAACCATCAGTGCTGGGATGAGAACTTGGATGAAATTGGTTGTGCCATCAGAACAGCTAGGCATGAGGTGACTAAGGTAACTCCATTCTTCATAAACTTTGGGCGTAATATGGCTTTATCTGGTCGGGACTATGGCGAGAGTAATCCCTCAGCAGCTGAAGGTGAAGCCAAGTTGAGTGACCCGAGCAGGAACGATAGCTTTAAAAAACTGTTTGCTGATGTCCGGAAACGTTTGGAGACAGCCAATGAAAGAAGCTGTGATCGGTATAACTTGCGTCGTCGTCATGTGGAGTACCTTGTTAACCAACCAGTTTGGCGAAGAAATTATGTATTATCAGATGCCGGTAGATATTTCTCCAAGAAGTTGGCCCCGAAATTCATTGGACCTTTGTATATTCGCAGGAAGCTGTCTCCGTGGACGTATGAACTTCGTGATGGTTTGGGTAACGTTAAGGGCGTGTGGAACGTCAAAGATCTCAAACCTGCTCCGAAAGATTCCGAAAATTTATAACATTTTGTTGTGGTCGTTTACTACTGAAAATGAGCTATAATCGTTGTGGTTCAAAAGGACATGAAGACATAGATATATCTTTTTCTATTGGGACCGGTAGCAGTAATTCGGAAGAGAAATTTAGTGAGTAAATTTCTTGAAGTAAGGGGGGGATTTGTAACGTTAATATTTCACCTTAACATAAGAAGGTATTCATCACACCCTGTATGGTCTATATTGCCGAAGTGAGCATGGACATTGTAATCATATAGTTCCAGTCGGTCCACTTTTACTCGCAGGTATCTCGATATCAGTCGTAGCTTAAAATGATTATTTATGTTCATATTACTTATGATTCATGGGAGTATGGTAGTTATACTACCTATTGAATCGCTGATAGGCGAGGAATCACTGGTATGATCCTCCTGCTAGAATTATGCACTGCACAATCAAGATCAACGTGTCCTGATGAGGTTTGTCGATCATACATAGTTTGATTTCTTTGTCCCACAGAGTTTTCAATTGTTATTCTCGCGCGTACTGAAGAATATGTTGTTATTGTTTTGTTGGCCTTGGTTAGGTTAGGTATTATTCTTCTAGTTCCGATCGATTCGATTGGTATTGTCCATGCATCGTAGGGTGACACAGGTCGTGCAGTATTGACAATTATTGCAAATTAGCAGTTCCAGAACATAGCCTGACGGTGACAAGGTGACAAGCTGACACTTGTGAAAGGTGGAAGAGAGAAAAAAAAAGGTGGTGGCTTCAAGTTTGGTTGTGATCTGTATTTTAGGTATCTCGGAAAATTTTGTGATTTTCTAATCATCCTTAATTGGGTTCCATTTCCGAGAAACCCCATTTAATTTTGGGAATCTGGACACTAGATGTTGATGGTATTTTCGTGGAATTCCCAAAATTACGCTCTATACGAGGATATATGATTGTAGTCACGCCAGACTCTTTATCATCACAGCTCACATAAGCCCTAATTTTTGAGGACGATAGCTGATAGAAGCCCTTAAGAGTTATTTTGAAGAAAAACCCCTCATTTAGGGTAAGCAATATAATATTATGTACCTTTTTCTTGATCTGTACGTTAGTACCTCTGCATTTTTATCTCTCATTTTTTTTTCTAACAGTCCTTCTTGGTAAGTGTCAGTGAAATAAAACATGTAGTGCATATAAAAATAATAATGTCAAGACAGCTTCTCTCCTTCAGATTATTTCCTTATTTATTTTTGGTTTTCTTAGTACCTATGATAAAGATAAATTATTTCACTTGGTGAAGACCATTAATTTTTTTTGCTTGTATACATTTATTTTATATCACCTAATGGTAATGATGGTCAATAACTAGTACAGTATCAACACTAAAACAGTGTTGCCAGATTCAGTATTTGGGTTGAGTTTCGCTGAGAAAGTTGTTCATTTTAGGTATCTTTTGGTACAGTAGTTTCACTTTCCCTATTTTAGTTTTGCTTAATTCTTTATACGAGTATAAACGTCTGCAACCGTATAGGTTACGGACTGATTTTTTTTATAGTGGGGTTATGGCTAATTGAATTTATTCCTCATTCAGGGTTTTTCATTTCGTTGGAGTTATTTCTACTTCAAACGTAGAAGCAGATATTACGAGGGGATCCAAGTTTACATGACGAGCCAAGTCCCCTGATGGTGATATGCTATACTGAGGTTGGGTGAAGCAGTTATACAGGGTGGTCCGAAGGGTGATTAATCCATACCCTACCACTTGTTGCGGAGGGACTCCACTGAAGAGGATTCACGCAAGTTACAACTTGAATCACTAATTTTTTTTCCCTGCTTATTTTTTTACCATTGCTTAGTTCCATATTGTTGGCTTCCCGTTTCTTATTTTTTTTTATTGTGACTTACACTGTATGGCTGGAATTAAGTGGCATATATTAATATTATTTTTTTTTACCATCCATGCGCCTGCGCCTGAGCTCAAGCGACGCTAGTACACCATCCCGAATGCATGATGCTTAATTCTTACGCCCCTTTATAACTTGGTTGTGGTTTATTGAACTTCTGTTCTGGCCTACCCTTCAGGGATTGCTGTTTTTTTATGCTACTATTTTCTTTCTTGCATATTTAAGTTTGTGGGAATGTTATGCTATAAGTGCTTGCTTATTAGGTGATTTGCTTTTAGAGTTTGTTTGCTTACCGTAAATAGGACAAGGTCCTACCTCAATGAATATAATTTTTTTCCCTTGTGCAAAATATTGATATTGTATAAGAACAATAAATACTAGTCCCTATTGTAACTGCGAAGTTCTATTTTTTTTATCGATTTTCTTCCCTCTTGACTGGTTTCTTCCATTTGGTAAGTTTGGGGAAGAATTCCATTTGGGTATTTGTGGCGGAGAAAAATTTACCTGGCGCCCTGGTCAACATTCGGATAGAAATACGAACCACCCCTTCTCCCCTTGAGCAAGCGGCAAATACCCGTGTCATCTGTTCGGATCGAGGTATTTACATGAACATCGAATTGTAGGTTGCATTGCTCGCGATAGTTCATGATCCAGGCATTTGATTGGGCACCAGAATGTGAAACATAGCATCAATTTGAACTTTGATTATTTTAGGGATGAAATTCATACATTGCAAGAGATAATTTATTTCAAAACAAAAAATCTGATTTTTTTATGAATATGCCCAATTATTGAGATACTGATGAATTCATTCCATTTGGATATTCCACACTGTATATTCACGATTTGAATATCATTTGATCATTACCAATCTGATGAATGTTTTCAATTATATATTTTACCTCAATATTATAGAGTTCAGTAGCTACCAAAACATGAGAATTGAAGCTAGATGAGTACTGGCAATTATGGAATGCATAATGCATATTCAGATGAACCATCAATCAACATAACATGTGCGCATGAAGTTGATCGTTGGGTTGTCGCCGCGTGTCATTAAATAGAACATCTTAAAAAAATTACAAAAAGACTTCCTCCAATAGTTGCGCGGCTATAATAGTTAGAAGAAGTTCGCTTATGATATATTATTTAAAATTAGAATAATATCACGAGTTCGATATTCGATAAAAGTGAATAGGAATATGTCGTATAGTATTAGCAATGTGCACTTCATCGAAACTTCTCAATATATTATCGCATGCGATTCCAATAGAATTTGATTTGTAGAATTCGCAGTGCCAACAATAAGCGGATGTTGATGTCCACGTAGCGAAGTTCTCAGTAAATCTTTGATAAGTCGCCAAGATGATTACCATTTTTACAATATTTTTCATTCCCTGCGACTTACTGTTACTTTTTTGGTTGACTGGGTTCCATTGTAAAATTGGGTGGAATACTTTATGGAGCTCTTGCATTATCTGACGAAGTAACTTGCAACAATTTTCAATTTCTCAAATCCCAAAAATTGTTCGTTGATATTTCATTGATTCCATTGAGGATAAAAAATTTCACAATCAATATTACTTGCTTACAGGTAAGCACTGATGATTGCTGAAAAGCTGAAAGCGCTTTGCTTCGAATGAAATAAATAAATAATTTTGCACGAAATACAAAAAAACTAGTTTTTCTACATTACCTAGGGGGTTTTTATTTCACAAGTGTATGACTTCAGAGCTTCTAGTGTTGCTTGGCTATCTGATAGAACATAGATTTTTGCCCTTCGAGTGTCCTTTTCGAGGTACTCCTGGGCACATTTATCTATAGCATATTGATAGACGGTTGAAGTGTTACCAAAGAATTTTGAGAGCCTGAAATTTGGCCCAGTAAATTCCACTCCATCACTTTCATCCCTATTGGATCCATCAGTATACCACATTAATGCATCCCTTTGCATTTCAAAGTCGTACCCGACTGGCATGATATCTGTCGGTTTAGACATGGATTCTAGGGTAATATTTTCCAGAATCTTCAAGTGTCCAATCCGATTTCTTGATTTGAGAACTATTGTCTGGCTCAGTCTGAAGGCACTGATTGCTGCTTCTTTCATTACACACAGTTGTAATGGTGGAAGGTTCAGCATTACCTCTAAGGCTGCAGTGGGGCACGTGAACATTGCCCCTGTGATTTCTAGACAAGCTAGCCGTTGCATTTTCTGCAGCTTGACTTGTGCCGAAATTTGTTGCATTTTTGGCCACCATATCAATAAAGGGTAGGTGACCATGGGTTTGATGATCGTTTGGTTTGACCAATAGATCATTTTTGGTTTCAGACCCAATGTCTTGCCGAAGACTCTGCGGCATGTCCAGCTTGCCGCTATAGCTCTGGAAAGAATGTGGTTGAGTTGGCTGTTCCATGTCAGTTTTTGGTCGATTATCACGCCCAAATATTTAATTTCTTTGGAAAAAGTGAGCTGAATTCCATTCAGAGTTGAGGTTTTAAGTAAATACTTTCGCCTCTTGGTGAATGAAACCAGCACTGTTTTGCTAGGATTGATATTGAGTCCTTCCTCTGTGCACCAGCTTCTGATTGTGTTTAGGGCTACTTGCATGCGTTTGGAAATTATCCCGTCATGTTTGCACCTGATGGTGACAACCAGGTCATCAGCGTACCCTTGAGTCGTGAAACCGGAATTATGTAGCTTGACTATCAGGTTGTCGACGATCAAAACACTAACACTTGGCCCTGTATATATATAATATATATATATATATATATATATATATGTATGTTGTTCTCGAACTTTCTGGAACTGTTCATTCTTCTGTCATCTTTCTCCATCTGATAGCTCCCATCATATTCCGTCCTTTTCTGTTATAGATATTTCATGAACAATCGAGAACTATCTGGAATGTCCAATACAGGAGGGTATTTTGAAATCGGCGATACATCTTCTTGACTCTGCCGAATTCCATCACATTAATTTTGTTGTGCCGGTATTCAGTTCAATACTCGTAATTTCTATAGTTCAGGAAATATTTCCAACTCTGCCAGTCTAACTGATTCAAATGATAAATAGATTTAGACTCTGTGATAATTATTGTCTTAATGTCTACACCCCGCATTCTTTCTCCTGCCTGAATATTAACGAACCCAGTTGAAGAATGTTGTTATATAACGACATTGTATAGGATAACTAGAAAGAAGCAGGATTGCATAACACATGAGTTGAAAAATTTATTGTTGAGACGATCGAAACATCTGATGAAATATCTCAATTTTTAATAAATTCCTTCCGACAACTCGGATAATAGCAGCTCATCATTATTCATTGAAAATGAATGATAACCACGTCAACAAATATTACTGTATAAAAATTGCATTAGTGCTGCATCCTTACTATACCTATTATTACAGAAAAACTATCATCTGTTTCGACGAAGTAAGGAAGTATCATAAATGTTTTCAGAATGATAAACATTTCTAAATATATCGTTATTATCTACCTACCTACCTGAAATGAAAGGGTGTTTTTCAAAAAAGGGCTTTAAACGGCTAACTTAGTTGCAAAGCAACCATAGGACTTGTATCAGTTAGGAAGACGGAGACCTTAGCTTTTTGAGTGTCATCCGAAGCACTACTCGGCTGGTTACCGTGGAGAGTCCGAAGGATTGAAATCTAGGTATCAAGAATATTCGGTTGGTCACCTTTCTCCTTCTGCTAAACGATGCTACGAAAATTAAAATTTCCAATATTACTATCACTATTACTATAGTGTCTATCGAGTTTTATCAGTCCACATAGCATATATTCTATTATAGATGTTAAGTCGACAATAAATCAATTTATCTCGAAATAATGGATGGAACAATTCCATATCACAACTTAATTTGAGAATATATTGGAAACAGAATGATAATAAATCAAGCAGTGATGGAATAGTGACCATACCATGACAGCACAGTAACATTTATGAAATATCAATACATAGTCCAGTTGATGATTTTCGATCCTCAATATTCATATTGTATCGTAATCCACTCCAGTATACGTAGGACTTCAAGGATTTTGACAATTGATGCAAAATGATTGAAACCTCAATCATTTTGCATTAATTGAAAAAGTCGGAATACAGTGCTACAAATTGAATTATAGGTCTCGATGTAGTGATATAATCAATCAAGGCTCATCAGGGCTAATATGAATACCTTGTACGTAGCAAATAAATTTATAGTGCACAACCTGTTGTAGAGTTAATTATGCACTCCCTTAGCGGGGGGGGGTAGGGTTCGTTTGCTGTTGAGAAATGTCATCAATGTAAATAGATTGAATGTAAAAATACAAACAAGACTCATGAGGAACTACTAACAAACAAATGAACAAATATTCGAGTACATTCATAAAATTCACTTACTGTGTAACCATTTTTTTCTAACGGAAACACTTCCACATTTTTTCCGAAATTATTTGAATTCCTACTATACTTTTAATACTATCTGGATCTTATTGTAAAACATGCATCCCATATAAAATAAACCCCTCTGGTACAACGTAGTATCATGTTTGTTTGGTAAGAGCAGATCTTTTTTTCTTGTATTATTTTCGAAAACATAACAAACAACTTCATATATATACACAGATACTAAAGTTAGGATTTCAAAGGATTTGAAAATATTTCTGCATGAATCGTAAAATCCAAGATTGCTTAAAATTCGTGCCGCACGTTTTTGCAATAATTTAAAAAATCTCTCAGCAGCTGAGGCATATCCCCAGTGTACAATAGCATATTTCATACACGAGTGATAACAGGCGAAGTAAAGTTGTTCTGACTGCAGTGCTTAGACGTTACTGCTAAGGCATAACAAGTCTTAGACATTTTAACACAAACCTCATGAATATGGTCTGACCATTTGTGGTGATAATCTATCCTTAAACCGAGCATTTTAGTTTCTCTTGTATAGCCGACAGTAGTTTTGTCCGAAAATACTATTTCTCTGCTGTGCTCTTTCTCCGCTGATGCCGAGATATACAGGGTGAAATTTGACAACTTTCAATGCGAATATCTCGCGAAATAGAAAAGTTAGAAAAACGCCGTTTGGCACAAATGCTAAAGAGTTAGGGGGAACTAGTATTACTTACAACAGAATGGAATACATTTTGAACATCTGATCAAATGAAATATCCTTTTAACACAATTCATTTTATTTTATTCGACTTTGTTTTTCGTGCACCCTGTAATGGGTGGAAAAAAGTCTTGTACAGGTGAATACTACTGACTGAGACCGTTCATTTGAGGTATCACAAAAGGGGTAATGCCATTTGACATTTCAAAGTTGGGGTGTGTCGCGCCGACGGGGTGACTCATCCCTTCACTGATATATGGTGGTTCTAGTTCCTCCTAACTCTTTATCATTTGTGCCAAACGGCGTTTTTCTAACTTCATTTATTTCGCGAGATATTCGCATTGAAAGTTTTCAAATTTACACCCGGTATATATACCTACTATCGGTTCGATTTATAGTAGGTATATTATAAATTCGACAACTTTTTTTGAATCTATGTGACTAACTACTACTAGGAAGCACCATTCGAACGATTATTTCATTCATGCTAAAATACTCGTTTTTGAATGGTTGAAATGATTGTGTTGATAAGCAATAACACCATGTTTTCGATTTTGTATTTCGGCTCCTGATTGGCTATTGGATACCTACATGCTGTGTTTTCGTTTCTGTATTTCGCTTTCTGATTCGTAGGCAGTAGGGTAGTTTGATTAAACAACGACTAACTAGTTGCAATATGTCATAGTTTTTTCCGATTCCCTGGTAAATAAATGAATGCCACTACACCAAATTTTCATCTGGACCATAATAAACACACACTATTAATATGTATCCACTTCATTTTCCACAAATTATGGATAATTTCAGCAAGAATTAATCTAATGTAACCTAACCACACAAATTGTGACAACAATCAACATGAATATTGCTCAGTAGTACCTAGTGCATAGGTAATCTTGCCTACATCATACAATGGCATAAATGTATTGTTGGTTGCATAACGAATCTTCTTGTGTCGAACTACAATGCATCTAATTCCATAAACTGTACGTTTAATATTAATTTGTGTTTCGATAATCATCAATACACTTGTTGTATTACATGCGAAAACTTTATGTGCCGCCGTGGTTGCATCTTATTTGAAATGCCGATGGTGATTATCTGAAGATCGTTCCCCCAGCGGGACAGCGAGACAGAATTATTCCGATAACACAATTATTGGCTTTAAAAAAAAACCTTATTTGTGTGTATTGGATTTCTGACTCCTTACGGTGTCAATTTTACCAGATCAGGTGTTCATCATTTTTGGCAGTAGAAGGATTTGTTAGTTTCCAATATAGATTATCAAGGAAATACATGTTAAAACATTTAGGACTTTCCTCTACATTACATCCTTTATCAACATCACATTTAGGGCCGGTTGCATAAAGACGATTAAATATTCAGTTTGTTTATAACCACGGCAACGCATGCCTTAGCTCGCGCATTAGCAGAGTTAATCCCACGTTAAGTTAATGGAAGGCTTGACGGGCTTTTATGCAACCGGCACGTAGTCTAGAAGATACAAACAGAAAATATGAGCACTGGAATTATAGTGAAATAATAAATATCTTCAAATATTGAATTGGCTATTTTCTATGAATTCTTGAATTCCCCTATGATCTTAATTCTATCATAGTTTGAGTCGCTTTATAATCATTTCGTATGTTAAAGGAGGGCGATACCCCATGGATATGAGCTTCGTATATAATATGTTGATATTATGTTGGTTATTTTCGCATTCAAAGAGAAAATGATTTATATCCTCTACTTTTCCACACTCACAAAGTTTGGTTTTTTTTATATTTATTCTATATAGATGATATGGTAGACAACAATGACTAACCTCAGTCTTATTATGGCAGTTAGTGTTCTACGAGAAAAAGACTAGAACCATGGTTTTTCTTGTATATTAGGTTGAATTTCAACATATTTATTTCCCTTTGCGGTAGATGTTTGATTCCAGAACTGCTGAAATTTATTTATAATGAGGTTCTTTGAGTAAGGTTTCATATCTATAAATTGAATTTGATTAATTTTATATGGGATGATTACATTTTTAGCAATTTCGTCCGCTTTTTCATTTACTTTAATGTCACTATGCCCTGGAATCCATGCAAGTTTTATTGAAAATCCATTTTTCAAGTGTTCTGACCATATCTCGTTGATTTTTATGAAAAGGTTGTTATTATTCAATCTTGTTTCATTATTTTTCAATTCTGATACTGCAATTTTTGAGTCAGAAAATATATTATTATTATCTCTTCCTTCCGCTATAACCATAAGAGTACAAAAATTGCTGGTAATTCAGCTGTAAGAATTCGGGATTTAGGGTGTATAGCACCACCTTTATAATAATTCTTAGGAGGAATGAATATCCCAAAGGATACTTTTTCCATTGTTTTAGATCCATCTGTGAAAATAAGCTCATGATCTGACCATCTTTCTCCTACTATATCCAAAGATTTTATATCAATATTCCCACATATATCTTTCTCCTTATTAATACCTATATCTTCCATTATTTCATATTCTCTTTGTAATATCTCTATTGGACTTTCAAATAATTAATGATTATTTAGAGCACATATCTGATCGTAAGGAGCTAA
This sequence comes from Chrysomela aeneicollis, assembly GCA_029955515.1. Taxonomy (NCBI): domain Eukaryota; kingdom Metazoa; phylum Arthropoda; class Insecta; order Coleoptera; family Chrysomelidae; genus Chrysomela; species Chrysomela aeneicollis. The sequence goes on along the minus strand of JARUHQ010000018.1, from coordinate 1,767,726 downwards.
TAATGATTCAATATCGATGTAGCAATAATACTACTTTGTTAATACTTCATTGAATTTAATAATTTTTCTTATAATTCAAATTTTGTTTGAGATGTATAAGTAATTGATTGGATTCTATGAGAATTGCATTTGTTGGGGTTGATCTCATTATTCATAAACATAATGTGAGGGATTCGAATTGCATGCCAGATTTTTTTTTACTTATATTGTTTTCACTTGAATTACCATACATTATAATTCTTTATTCTAGATGAAATGAGAGCATTATGAATTGATAGCATCACTTTAGGATCAGAACCCCAGCTAACTTTTGCTGAATATTTGATGATGTTCATTATTTTATTACATTTGTTTATTGTTTCCGTTATATGTTTTCTCTAAGATAATTTGTTATCAAAAGTTAGTCCTTAAATTTTGTCATGATCAATATGAGGAATATCTCCATTTTCTACTTCTATATCAATATTGTGTTGTTAATGGTCTTTGGAAAATACCATGCATTTGGATTTTTCTATTGAAATTGATAGTCCATGATTATCCAACCAATTAACCATAAAATCCATTGCTTTCTCTATATGCATTTTGGCTATACATTAAATAGATTTATATATACTGAATATAACTGCAATGAGGGCTGATAGCATCCCATAGTGTAACTGTATAAAGATTGAATAGTATAGGGCTCAAAACTGCTCCTTGTAACAATCCTTTATAATTTCTCTTAGGTCCCCATAATTTATGTTCTTTGTCCCTTATACATATCTCATATGTCAGATTGAAAATAATATTAATTACATTATTATTGACCCCTATATCTTCAAGACTTTCAATCAAGATTTCCGGAATAACATTGTCATATATGCCGCCTGGATCAACTGAAAAAACTGATACCGTATTTTCTTTCTTTAACTTCCGAGTTTGTGTATCTAAATATAAATTGAATAGGGCTCCAGTTGTTCCTAAACATTTTCTGAAACCAAATTGATTTTCAGGGAATTTATAATAATGTTCTGCCCACCATTCTAATCTAGGTATATTTTATAAGATGTTCAAAAGATTTTTTTTAAAGATGTTAATGGTATAGGTCTATAACTGTTACAGTTAGTCGGACCTTTTTCTGGTTTTCAAATCGGAATTATTATACAATGATATATTCCCATTCATTAGGGAGTTCCTTTCCATTTGTTCATATATCATTATAGAATGATACAATAAGCCATGTAAAAACTCTTTTTGGCAAAAAACTAATCATTTTATAAGTTATTTTATTTTTTCCAGGTGCATAATCTTTTACTCAATCAATCAATCATTTATTTTCCTTAATTGACAACATTACATTGTATAGGAATAGTCACAGATACTAAAAAACTAGAAAACTTACAAACTAATGAATGTATAGTACAAATATGGGTATATTTCGTACAGAATACGTCTTAGAATACTTATCACTTCTTCTTCTGTGAAAATATAATTGATGTATTTATTGCTTTCTATTCTATTTACTTTTATCATAGGTCTTTTTACATTCATATATTATATCTTCATCTGTATTCCCTACATGCACTTATTTCTACTTTTTTCTTTTTTTTTTTTTTCAAAATTTTCCTTGATTTTGCTATTTGATTTTTTAATGCTATAAAATTCTCTTGATTAGAATTGTCTTTATATATTTTAGATATATTATTTCTTTTTTTAATGATTTCCGTACATTCGTCATTCCACCAAGGGAGTTCCATGAAATTTTTCTTTTTATTGTTTCTGTCAATCTTCGGTGTACTTCAGTTAGTCCTTTTCAAATTATGTAAATTTTTATCTTCATTTGGACTATGGTTTTTATATGGATAATTATGGTTATCAAATTTTATAATTGATGCCTCTACTGGAAAATGATCCGACCCGAAAGTGTCATCTAAGGTTTTACATTCGACATCAATCAATCAAATCTATAACACTTCTTGAGAGTAATGTTTAAACTGTTGGATGGAGGTTTTATTATTGTCATATATCCGTTGTCTATTAACTCATTCGAAACTATTCCTCTTCTATTATTAATTGTTTTTCCCCAGTTATGATGGTGGCAATTGAAGTCCCCACATAATATAATTATTTTTATTTTCAATGCAATTCTTCCATAAAGCATTATCTGCTGTTATATCTGTTGGTATATAAATAGAGAATATATCAGTATCCCTTACCTTTATTCCCACAATATTTATTCTGTTTGGGATTTGCAAATTAATTTTGAGTGAATCGAAAATAACAGATTTTTTTATTGAAATCGCAGCTCCTCCTTTACCATCAATTCTATTGTCTGTTATTGCCTCATATCCTTCATATGATAGGTTGAAACTAGGTTTAACTAATTTACATAATATGTCTGGATTCCAATTTTCTATCATATATATTAAATTACCTTTATTGGCATTATAGCTTTTAATGTTCCAATTAATAATTTTCAAAGTTGCCATCCACTCGCTTCCCCTGATGAGTTTAAGCACAAAGGAGCAATATTGTTAATTGTTGGAGTAAATTATTTAATGACTTCAAGAAAAGTTTCAGGGTTTTTAAAATATAATATAAAATATCACTGAAAAGGTCTCTGATTTTTTGTCACAAAATTTTATGATCATTATTTATTGCTTCATTTGTCTTTGGATTTTCTTTTACACGACCATCAGAGGGTTATTCAATGTCTCATTATGATCCCTTTCATATGTTCTTTTGGTTTTTTGATATCTCGTATGTTATTAGGTCTACTTTTTGTGACAGTATATTTATTGCTTTTTGTTACATTATTATACACCGTTGGAGGAAGTCTCCGAGGAGTGTATTATAATAATAATAATAATTATAATAATAATATAACTTTATTCAGAAATCAGTTGGAAGAAACAATACAAATATAAAAAACGAATAAAGTTGGTTGGCGATAAGTGCTGTTGCACTTGTTTCGCAGAATATATAATTCACTTATACATACAATTTAAAACAATATAACATTATGCAATATAAAATTATTTATGTGAATGAATGAACTGAAAGCAAAAATGAAGACATTAATGAATAAAAACGAAATCATAAAAACATCAGAACAGTGATCAAATTAATAAAATCGGAGTAAAATAATACATATTGGTTATGGTTGAAGTGGTAAAAGCTATATAGCGTTACATATAACTTTTCAGATTTGCAGGTACACAAATTACAAAAACTTTGACTCAGAGCTGATCAAAAACATTTTTTGTCAACGAAATCAGCGATTGTTTGTCTCGTTTGACTGAATATAAATGTTTTTAGTGTATTTTTAAAAATGTGGAATACATCGATACTTCTAATTATGTGAGGAATAATATCGAACAGTTTTGGAGCTAAGTACGTATAAGAATGTTGGACTATTGATTTTTGAATTAGTGGGATAACGTGGTGATCTTTTTTCCGTGTTTCATATGTATGGGTGGGTAAAATATAACTCTTCTTTTTATAGTAGGTGATGTTGATTTCGTAGTAAAATAGTTGTCGAATATCGAGAATATTTCCTTCAGAAAACAGTTTTTCTGTTGAAAAGCGTTTAGGTTTCGATAGCATAAATTTGAGAAATCTATTTTGTAGCATCTCAAGTGGATGAAGTTGTGTTCTATAGGCTCCTCCCCAACAAGCTATTCCATAGCGTGAGTGGCTTTCTTCAAGTGCGTGGTACAAAGTTTTCAGATGGTATGGGCTCAATATATTGTTCAAGAATTTGAATTTATACAGGATGTAACGCAGCTTGTTGCATGTATAATTTATATGTGCATCCCATTTTAGATCACACCAAGGTACTTCACTTTTTTGTCAGGAAAAATTATTTGCTGATTACCCACGTTTAATTGTGAAAATGATGGTTTGTTTGAGCTATTACAACTAAATGGAAGGTACTGGGTTTTTTCCAAAATCATAGTTAGTAGTTTATGATCGAGCCAATCTTTTATTGTACTGAAATCTAGTTCAACCATATCTTTCAATTCTTGCCAACTATGTGCTTTGTAAAAAACTGCCGTATCATCAGCAAATCCTATGATTTTTCCTTTACTTTCTAGAGAAAAAAGTCCATCGATATATATATATTGAATAAGATTGGTCCGAGGACCGTACCTTGTGGAACACCAATATTTATCTATATTTTGCTGGTTGCTAACAACTTCGTCTATCTTCACGCTTTGGTGTCTGTTGGTCAGAAAATTCCTGAATAGATTTAGTGGAACACCCCTTATACCAATATCTTCCATTGCTTGTAATAGCATTTCATAATCTACTGTATCGAATGCCTTCGATAAATCTATGAAAACACATAAGCTCGACTTGTTCTCGTCAAGAGCTGATGACACTTCTGATGTTAGTGCTAATATTGCATCTTGCGTTGATAATTTCTCCCGAAATCCAAACTGATGGTCTGATATCAAGTTATACTTTAAAACGTATGTCTCCAGTCTTTTCTCGAGGATTTTCTCGAAAATTTTGGTTAGGTGTGTAATCAGGGATATAGGGCGGTAGTTTGTGATAATATCGTCATCACCCTTTTTATATATCGGTATTACAATAGTTTTTTTGAAAGCTGTTGGCCAGTGACCTGTCTCCATGCACGTATTGAACAAATATACTAAAGGCTCCTCTATGAACTGAGAGATCAGTTTTAATATATCAGAATTGATCAATGCCACTAGCCTTTTTTGGTTTCAAATTACTGATTACGTTTCTAATCTCAATTTGGTCAGTAGTTGATAAGACAAATGAGTTCTGAACAGTTGTTTTCTGAGTCGTATAATTAGGATTTCTCTTTATTTTCTTAGCCATTTCCTTTCCCATTTTGGTGTATACAGAATTGAATTCGTTTGCTATCTCTTGTTTTTTCGTTAGAATATCCCCTCTCTCATTTTTAATTGATGTGATCGATCGCTTATCCTTGTTTGTTATGGTTATTTCTTTAATTACTTTCCATAGGCTCTTGTTATCTGAAGAATTTGAGTTTATTTGATTTTTACAATATTCATATTTGGTTTTTCTTATTAGATTTGTCAGTTTATTTCGATAAGTTTTCAATTCATTTTCAATTCTAATTTTGTAGGATTCATTCGTGTTCTTTTGAAAAGTGTATTTTTTGTGTCTATTGATTTCACCAATCCTTTTGTTATCCATGGAGCGATCTTCGTGTTTTTCCTTTTATATTTTACATGAATTGTGCAGGCACTGTTCTATTGCAATGAGCACAGTTTGTATAAATGTATCCATTGCAGAATCAGGAGTAGGTTCATTGAGAACTTCATTCCAAGACAGTTCGCTAATGTGTTTTTTAAGTTTGATGAGGTCAATATGGGTTTTGAGTTTTCTGTCGTTGTGTTCATTGTTTCGTTGTTGAGAATCGAGAACGATTTGCAGATCCGTCGTGTAGTGATCAGTGATGTTTGTTTGTATAATAAGTGGAATTATTTTATCTAATAAGTTTGGATCAGCTTTGACAAAAAATATGATCTATACAGGATCCATGTACTCCTTGACGTCGAGTTTCATTGTTTATTGTTGATGCGTAGCCAAATTCACTGAGAGTGTTCAGATAATCATTAGATATGTCATTATTTTTGGATATATCAATATTGATATCTTCTAGAAAAATGGAGTATTGAGCTGAATTTAGATGACTCGATTCTAAATAACTTTGTAATTGCCTGTTGAAACTGTATGGGTCAGTGGAAGGAGATCTATATATCGCAGCTATAGCTATGTTAGTATACCCGAATTTAACTCTCAACACTATGGTTTTGATATCATCGATTGTAACGATTTTGTAAGTATATTTGTGGTTGGAGCGAATATTTATCATCACGCCATCATTTTGGTTCAAGTTTCCCCCACTGTATATCATATCGTAACCAGAAATACGATAAAGTTCTGGTGTGTGTGAAATCCATGTTTCAGTCAAGGCAATGCAATCAATGTCTGACTCTAGTTCACTGAGAAAAATTTTAAATTCGTCAATATTCTTATTGACACTGCGAATATTATTATGGACAATTTTGAAGTTGCAAGCGTTTTTGTTGACATCTAAAATATTTTTGCACTCTAGATAATCTTGAACAGTGAACGTTTCTATTGTTTCTATATCGAAATCTCGGATGTATTCATCCATTATAGGTTTCTTTATAATCGTTTTTGATTAGGATACAGTAAATGGGATATTTTGAGAATATGAAATATATTATAAAATTTCACATAATATGTTGGAATATATCGCGTCCGCTTGTGACCGAACCCGATCGTAGGACCTTTCTGTCTTTAGGTGGATGCGCGACAGCTGTTTTGATTGCCTTTTTTTGTAGACTAACCTTTATTGGAGTATTGTCGTTTTTCTTCTTCTCGCTTGGGTCTTCGTTGGTTGGATCGTTGCTCTCGGATTTGTCTTCTAGTTGTTTATCTTTTCGGCCGCTTAATTCAGGTAATTCTTTACCGACGTTCCTTACAGAAGGTGTCGATGGGGCACTGTTTATTCTTCGCTCTTCTGCTACGTTATTCCCTTTTTCTTCAAGTTCTTCGGCTGTATAGGCTTTATTATTTATATAAAGTTTATTTCCTTTAATGTAGGACTTGTTTGATGAGTTTTCTCTCTCTTTGTTCAAGTGGTACCTGAGAATTTTATTTTGGCATCTTTGTTTGTATGTGAGATCGTTTGAGATTGCAATACCAGATCCTTTTAAGTTTTTGCAATGTTTCAAGACCCCGAGTTTTTTCAAATATGAAATGAATTCCACCTTCAGCGGGTGTCTTCCTTGGGATTTCAGTCTATAAGTATTATCAAATCGGATACGTTTACCTCGACGTCTAAGAGGTTCTTGAGCTCTCTGCAAACCGATAAGGGGGAGGAGTCTTCAGAATTTTCCAGTCCAAATATTATGATGTTATTTTTCTTCGTCACAATCTCCAGGTTCTCTATTTTATTTGCAAGGATAGAATTTTCGATTTCTAGGTTATTAACTCTGCGGTTTAGCTCCTCAATTTTCAGTAATAACTTGCTTTCAGATGCTTCGATAGCCGATTTGATCTCTTTCCTGTTCTTTATGATTTCTTCCTTCAAAACCTTCACCACATTTTCCCATTCATCAGCCATACTGCAAATGACCGTTGGTGAAATAGTTTCGCAGCCTTCACTCACCGGTTTTTTCTCCCGTGATTTGCCAGTAATTGTTGTTGAATCTCACTATGTCAATATTGATTTCACTATTTCAGGAGTGATTCACGGTAGGATAACACATGTATGTATGATTAAGACACTGAAGTTCACTTTTAGCACACCAGTGAAATTTTTGAATACTATATTTTAATTTTGGTCAAATTTGAATCTATTATACAGTAACGATATTATGGGTGTTTTACTTTTCCATCACCGTTATATTGTATATTCATTCTGTATTCAAGCATTTTCAGAGTAATTTGATTATGATTGTTCCCATCATTTCTATATTTTCTAATATAAGGTATTAATTTAGATGCCTCATAAAATGAGATATTCTTTTCTCTAATAAGTTCTTTGATTCTTCTTTGTCGGTGAAATTCTTGGCATTCTCTATTTTTGAATGGTTCATATCTGGTTCATTTGTCAAATGTTTCTCTCCACAAAATGAACGATTTAATTCCAATTTGTCACAATTATCCAAGGGATGTTTTTCCGCACATTTGGGACATCTCAATTTTCCCTTACACTGCCCTATTGTTTGTCCATTCGAATAATTATGATATTGCATATATAACAGTGGTTCAAAGCTTCGAATACCCAAGAATACATACCTTATTTGGAATAAATTTTCTCCTAAACGTAACTAAAATGACAAAAATATCCCATCAGCATTAATATCACTTTTTTTTAATCTCCCCCACATGAACAATTCTTCTATTGTCAACTGTTTTCATATTATTTTTAATTTCCTCCCCAGTAAATATAATATCTTTATCTTTCACAATTGATCTAGATGTTATGATTATTAGGGATGGTGGCACAAAATTTGTTTTCTGTTAGAAACTTTTCATCTTCCGTTAAATTATTTTCTTCATCAATTTTTCTGAAACTTAACATCAGTCTATTTCTACCTCTTCTCTCAATGAAAGAATAATTATATTTTTATGTTGATGAAAGATTTCACCTACTGGAAGATTTGAGAGGTATCCAATATTTCCATCTACAGATTCAATCTTAACATTCAAAAGGCCTTCATCCGTTATTTCATGCTTCATATCTGAAAATTCAGATGAAAAATTCAGACTATCCTTATAACCTGAAAGACCACTATCTTCCATATTTTTGATATCAATATTCTTTGATTTTATATTAATTTTAGGTTTTTTATTGGTTGTCTCCATATCACCTTCTTTTTTGTTAAATTTCTTACCTGTCTGATAATATATTTACTCTTGGAGAAAATTTAATCTGCAGATCATTTTCATTATTGATGAAGTAACTTATAACCATCCTTAATGACTTCTTCACATTCTTGTATGAAATCGTCTTTTATATCCATACGAGATATTAGAGCATTGCATTTTTTCCGGTTGAATTGATGTTTGTTAGCCAAATGAAAAAAGTTATCAACTGCCCCTTTGTTGATGGAGGTATTTCTATCAATTTCAAGAAATACTCAACTTCATATAAGCATAATTATTTTAATAAACATAACTTTAATGTACAATTCATAAAAGTTGAACTCTGTAGTTGCAAATAAAATGGTTTATCCAACTCATAAGGATAAGTTATAGTGCACAATGCATAACGCATAACCTTGAAGTTCCCAACTTTTATCGATATGTCGAAATAGATTGTGCGCCTGATGCGTGAATCGATATTTACTCCCAACTGTCACTGTCATAACTTGGTATATTTTTTATTTTTCATTGTGTATTTGTGTATTATCCAGTGTTGAAATGAGTTTGAGAGAAGATTTTTTTCTTTGAGGCCTCATTTCCCAACGTCTTTGATTTATAGCTGTTAATGTGTCACTTGCTACTCACACACTTCATGATTATGTTTATGAATTAAGAAACCAATAAATGAGCCAAAAGTTATGCATTATGCATTAGAGAAGTTGCAATAGTTATCATTATGCATTTATAAAAAAAGATATGCTTATACATCTGTTAAATCCGCCTTAACTATCCAAAAAGATGTGAATCTGTCATGGATATATATAAAAAGGAAAAAAAATTACCAAGGAAAGTTATTTCAATAAGAATCCACCAAGACACACAAACACTTACTTGTTAATCTAATTAACTGATTGATAGGTAAGGAAAATCGACGAAGTGAACATCTTGATGACTATCACCGCATGACTTGAATCACTCTTCCAATCCTAACAAGTATAAGGTATACGTCATCTGCCAAAAATCTACCTTGACAGACATGTCGAACTGCCATTCAACACGAATTACTTTTCGAATAAGAAAATTGAAGTTACGCCTGATACAAGACATCTACCTCTTTAAAATGAGGGTACATTTTATCAAGATGAATAATTTTGACGGGATGGAGGGAATATTTTTATCATATATCTATTAACTACGAATATTGATAATGAGGACAGCCTATCAGAAGCCGAAACAAAAGAGCATCGCTGGCAACGATGAATTTATGCGCATGCGTCAAAATAAAAGTAGATGATGACAGTCAAGAACGACTCTCTTAGTGTTGTTTTTCTTATATACTCATATATACTTTCATATATTCAAATACGACCCTGGCTACTATCTATATATCCAACAAACGACCCCCTCTGAGTTGAATGGCATAATTTGAATGAGGCAAAATTTTGTGCTTGGTCCTGTTGATGTCCACATGATAGTATACTAGAAGGTGTTCGTTTTTGTCTGTATCCCATGCAGAAATATATTTATAATATGATGTACTTAATATGATGCCTTGATGATAATGGAACCTGTTGCTGTTAGTATCGATACTTTTTGCTGATGAGTATAAAAGAATATTATAACTATAATGGATGTCCATCTGTGAGTACCATTTCAATCTACTTTTCTTCGTCGGTGATGAACTAGAAGAAATAATTCATCAGCCCGGTTATTCTGAGAATTTATTTCACATATGTTCTAGTATTCTCATCTATGTGAGAAATGAAATAACAGCTGATATTCCTTTTCATAGAGAATAACCTAAAGTTCATTATGAAAATTCACTTGATACCTCTATTTTGTCATACAGTCAAAGTGGGGCTTTTATTTTTTTATTTAAATAATATTCTTTCTGATAACTAACACTAACCCAGTGGGCACATGAACTTTTAATCAACGATTATTCAACGTTGAATGAGTGAAAAACACGTTAGTCGTTGAATTCTCAACGTCGTTATTTCGGTTATGAAAGTAACGTTACATCGAATACGTTTCAATAACATATATTCAACGTAATTACCTGATGATTCGTTGATAATTTGGTATGAAAATACGTTAATTATAGTAGTATTTAAAACGTTCACAGAAAACGTTTTATTTGCCTTTCATCTTCACGATTTCACTACCACTAGTTGTTATAGATCGTCTAATAAACGTATTTTATCACTTTTAAAGAAACGTTGAACTCTAACGTTTAGGAATAATTGTTTTCTAACGTTCAGTTGATAAATTCCTTCACGAACACGTTTGTTCTGAGAGAAAATATAACGTATGAGTGGAACGTTATTTTTTACTGAACTTTTGAATGATTTCTCAACTGATTGGTTATATTTATCTTGAAATATACGTAATTTATTTGCTAAATAAAAACGTTGAATACAACCGTTTGAATATCGTTACTTTCAAACATCAAGTTGTTGAATCCTTAGATAAATACGTTTTTGTCCAAATGACATTAAAAGCGGCCTTTTAATGACACTTGGCAGGCTTAGAAGTTGTACTTTTAATGCCTAGGCAGAAAAAGTCCACTTTTACTGCCTAGGCAGAAAAAGTTCGTTGCTAGGCAACCTCCCAAGTAATAATTTAAATCAAACTGTTTATTAAAATTGACAATGACATTAAAGAAAACTCAAAATGATGCTGATGATAATGAAACGCAATTTAAATATGAAAAAGTCGATTTTGCGTGGAATTGGAACAAATTTGAAGAAAAAATTATATGTTTCACACGGCAGAAAAGCAGATTTAATGCCTTGGCTGGTTTCATAGCCTCGCTACGCTCGGCTATGAAACACCAGCCGCGGCATTAAATCTTGTGCTTTTATGACTAGTATAAACCAAATAACTATTGTTTTCACCTAAAAAATAACGTTTGATCTGAAAGTTATTTTCTACCGGGATCCTTAATTATGTTTCAACTAAAAACTAACGTATGAACTGAACGTTATTTTGAAAAAAACTTGTTGAATGTTTTTCAACTAAAATAAACGTATTTCATTAACAAAATAAAAACGTTGAGAACAAACGTTCGAGAAACGTTATTTTCAAACCTTGATAGATTAATTGGTGAATACGTTTGTTTTACGCTCAAAAATAACGTAAGAGCTTAACGTTATTTTCTACCGAACTTGTGGATTATTTTTCAACTGATGGGTGATATTAATCTTCAAATATACGTATTTCATTAACAAGATGAGAACGTTGAACTCAAATGTTCTGGGGCCGTTTTTCTTGAATATTTTGAATTAACTAGCATGTTTGTTCAGAACTAACAAATAACGGATGAGCTGAACGTTATTTCAACAAAAGTCGTGAACAATTGAATGATTGTAGATTTAAACATCCTCAATCTTCAATATTAGGCAACTGAAATGTGCCCAACAAGTTTCCAATCTTCTGTAGCGTATGTCAATATCGAGCCAATCAAAACACTAACCTTAAAAATCATAAGATATCATATGAACCCATGTTGTTATCATTTGTATTTTCGTAAACATATATAAATAATATCAGATTTTTCTGATTATTTCAAGTGTACTAAAATAATAGAAGGTTTTCAAAATATTACAATTGACGAAATTCAAGTAATTGGCTTTATGCAGCAGATCAAAATGGAAAACTTCCAAAATCTTCATGAGGTCTTGGCATTACTACCTACCTAAGATTGTAAAAATAAAGAAGTTTTTGCTGTTACTTGCAGAAATCCAGTGATTCAGAGTACAGGAGAAGTTTTCAAGTAGTGAAAATACAATAAATGAACCATGGTTAAAATTGAAATAATCTTGAGGTGATAACTATTCTGAATATTGCTTCATGTAGGATATGTATCATCTCCATTGTTCATATTATCTGGAGGTTACATAAGTGGTAATAAAGATTCCGGGCGAATGGGAACGACACGTTTGCGAACACAAGGCAGTGATTGGCAAGCGGGTGAGTGAACAAGAGCTCGGTACCAAAAGTGATCATTGTTCTTTATTATTCAGAAACTGTGACAAAGGGAAACGCTACAATTGGCGACGAGGATAAATTAATCATATTCGAAGGTAAGTACAAGAAAAACATATAAAGAAAATGTAAATTGAAACACTGATATGGATTCAGCGGTAGTTAGAAGAAAAAATGCCGGTCTTCCATGATGGAAAAGGGTACAAGAAAACAAAATTGACGGTCTTCCATGATGGAAAAGGGCACAAGAAAACAGAATCGCCGGTCTTCCTGAAGTGGGAAAGGGCTCGGAAAAGAAAAAAGTTATGCGGGTCTTCCAAGATGGAAAAGCGAAAGGAAAAATCGGTCGTCGAATAACGAAACAAATCATTCTTCATCAATACTTTGACGAAGCTACATGCTAACAATTTGTTATTCTTTATACGGAATAAAGTAGGTACAATTGAATGTACAAAGAAAATTTATTTTGACTTTTAACTAGATGCTTTATCCAATCGGTGGTGCTAAACACAAGTGAAACGAATATATCGAATAGTAGAAAGAAAATCAAATAGAAAAATAAATAAATGTATAAAAATTGTATTTCAGGAAGATGTCGAATACCAACATTCCATCCTTAGAAAATTTCGATTGTGACGGAGAAACTAGTTCAGTCGGACTGCGCTGGCAAAAATGGAAAAGAGCCTTACAGATTTACCTAGATGCTGCAAGTATTGAAGATTCTATCAAGAAAAGGGCTGTACTTTTACACTTTGGAGGTATAGCACTACAGGAGGTATTTTACAATTTGCCAGGCGCAAACGCAAATGAGGGCGGTGATAGTTACGAGATCGCTATACAAAAACTAGACGAGTACTTTGCACCCAAACAGAGCAAGGTATATGAGAGGCATCTGTTTAGACTACTTAAGCAAGAAAACGATGAGAAATTTGAGAAGTTCTTGGTAAGACTGCGTCATCAGTCCACAAAATGTCAATTTTCCAATTTAGATGAACAGCTGGTCGATCAAATAACTGAAAAGTGCTCGTCGTTCGAGTTGAGGAAGAAAATCTTGTCCATGGGAGACACGGCTAATCTGAATAATATCATTGCCGAAGCCAACTCATTAGAGATGATCGAACGGCAACTGTCGGAATTCAATGAAAAACCATCGACATCTTCAAGTAGCATTAATGCCGTTCTGACTAGAAATAGAGGAAGGCAGTTAGCCACAAAGGAATGTTTCCGCTGCGGATTGGAAGACAAAAATCAGCTACACCAGTGCAAAGCAAAAAACGTAATCTGCCATACTTGCAATCGGGTTGGGCATTACGCTAGATGCTGCCTTAAGAAGAAAAGTTTCCATTCCACGGAGAAGAATGAAAACCAACATCCAGTGCCTAATAAATGGTTCAGGTCATCGAAAACAACTACAAGAGCAAATGTCAATTGTGTTGCAGCCGAGGAGGAACATGTATTTCACCTGGACAATAATGATGACAAAGTTGAATGTGAGGTAGGGGGCATAAGTATATCTATGTTGATAGATTCGGGCAGTAAATGTAATATAATATCTGACAAAACTTGGGAATATCTGAAAAAATCGAAAATCAGGGTATATAATCAAGTTAAGAATCCTGATAAACTTCTTTTTGCGTACGGATCTAATAATCCTTTACACATTTTAGGCTGTTTTGAATGTAATATAAAAATAGCAAATAAACAAGAATCAGCAACTTTTTACGTTGTGAAAGACGGCAAGAAGAATTTATTAGGAAAAAATACTGCTATAGCGTTAAATGTTCTCAGAATCGGATTGGATATTAACAATGTAAATGCATCTTCATTTCCTAAATTGAAAGATGTACTAATAAATATTCCCATTGACGAAACAGTAACACCTGTTAGTCAACCTTACAGGAGGGTACCCATTCCTTTAGAATCCAAGATTAATAAAAAATTGGATGAACTACTTAGCTTAGACATAATTGAGGAAGTAAAAGGTCCATCGGAATGGGTATCGCCCATGGTACCTGTACTTAAAGAGAACGGGGACGTGAGAATTTGCATTGACATGAGAAGGGCTAATTCTGCTATTCAAAGAGAAAATCACCCACTTCCAACAATGACCTCACTTTTACCACAATTGCGTAAAGCTAAATATTTTACCACATTAGATATAAAAAATGCTTTCCATCAAATAGAAATTATCTCCAGAGTCTCGGTATATTACAACATTCATAAGTAGTAGAGGACTTTATAGATACAAGAGACTACTATTCGGGATAAACGCCGCTCCAGAAATCTTCCAGAAGACTATGGAAAGGATGTTACTACTATGTGAAGGAACATTAAATTTTATCGACGATATTCTTATATTCGGGAAAACCGAAGAAGAGCACGATAAAAGGGTGGAAGCCACATTAAACACATTGAAAGAACATAATGTATTGCTGAACGAAGATAAATGTATTTTCAAGGTAATGCAAATTAAATTTCTAGGTCACACACTATCAGAGAAGGGCATTAAACCGTTAGAATCCTATGTTAATAGCGTTAAGACATTTAGAAAACCAACGAATATAAGCGAAATCCATAGTTTTCTAGGACTCGTAAATTTTATTGGAAAATGGATCCCCAACTTAGCAACCCTCACAGAACCCCTAAGGCAGTTACTCAGACTCAAGTTGACAAAAAATGCGAATATTGAAAAGTATTGGGATAAAGAACAAAGCGAATGCTTTAAAAAATTGAAAGAGGCGCTGTCAAAAATAGGCACATTAGGATATTATGATCCGGCTGATAAAACCCAGGTCATTGCAGACGCGAGTCCAGTGGGATTAGGTGCCGTTCTTATTCAAATCGATAAAAAGGGACCGAGGATAATCGCATTCGGAAATAAAAGCTTGACAGACGTGGAAAAACGATATTGCCAAACTGAGAAGGAAGCACTTGCACTTGTTTGGGCGGTAGAACATTTCAATATTTACCTCTATGGTAAAGAATTTGAACTTGTTACGGACCATAAGCCTTTAGAAATCATATTCGGACAAAGGTCACGTCCATGTGCTCGCATAGAAAGGTGGGTTTTGAGGTTACAGTCGTTCAGATACAAAATAGTCTATCGACCGGGAAAGTCTAATATAGCAGACCCATTCTCACGGTTGTGTCCATCAAATACACATACCTCATTTATAGACCACGACTATGTTCAACAAATTGCGGAATATGTGCGACCAGTAGCGGTGACCATGCAAGAAATTAAAGAAGCTTCAGAAAATGACGACGAAATTTTAAAACTCAAAAAGGGCTTACAAACCAACGATTGGCAGGATCCAGTTAAATACTGCCGAGTGTTTAAAGAAGAATTTTGTCTTAATGATGGGATTTTATTGAGAGGGGTAAGAATCGTGATACCAATTAAGCTAAGACAACGCGTACTAGACGCCGCACATGAGGGACATCCTGGAATGGTATCGATGAAATGTAGACTTCGCACCAAAGTTTGGTGGCCCAAGATTGACGAGCACGCAGAAAAGAAAATCAAATCATGTAAAGGTTGTACTCTGGTATCTTGCCCATTGGCGCCACATCCTATGAAACGGAGAGAAATGCCGACTGGACCATGGGTAGATGTGGCCATTGATTTCATGGGTCCGTTACCCAGCGGTGATTACCTTTTTGTTATTATTGATTATTTCAGTAGGTACAAGGAAATAAAAATAATGAAAACCATAAGTTCAACGAATACAATATTAGTCCTGAAAGAAATATTTTCCAGACTCGGATTTCCAGTTTCTCTTACAGCAGATAATGGAAGGCAATTCATTAGCGAAGAGATGAAAACTTTCTGCAATGAAAACGGGACAAAATTTTCCACACTGTACCATATTGGCCACAAATGAATGGTGAAGTCGAACGTCAAAACAGAGCTATCCTAAAAAGACTGAAGATCAGCCAAGCACTGAAGAATAACTGGCAACAGGACTTACGAGACTATCTAATGATGCACAATAGTACCCCACACACAGTAACCGGAAAAACTCCATGTGAACTCTTTTATAGGAGACAATTCAGAGATAAGCTTCCCAGTGCCAGTTATTCAGAAAGTATGGTATTTGATCAAGAAACAAAAGAAAGAGATCAAATCGAAAAGGAAAGAGGAAAAGAATACGGAGATCGGAAAAGAAAAGCACACGAAAACATTGACATTGATATAGGCGACAAGGTATATCAGAAAAACTTAATAAAAGCCAACAAAATTACACCCAATTTTGATTCTACCCCACACACAGTTTTGAACAAGAGAGGAAGTGACGTAGTTATAAAAAAAGATAGTTCTGGACAGGAATACCGTAGAAATATACTACACCTCAAGAAAGTAGAAGGACAATGGGAAGTGAGCAATGACTATTGTCAAAAATCTGATCAGGAAGATCAGGGTGGTAAACAAGTAGAAAGTCGATGAGGAAGACATTTAACCTTTCTCATGTCAATGCAACTTGCATCAATGAACATTTTATACTCCAATGAAGGGCATAGCAAGTAGTAAATATATCCACAAGTTCACTACACATTATAATATTTATTTCTTGTGTTGTAGGAGTACGAATTCTAATATTTGCTGATACTATGGAGCAGTGGGGTTGAGCTATGTATTAGTTTATAGTTATTCATAAGTTACATTTATCAAATTACTTTCAGGCTAAGAAAAACTATTGTATTAGGGATGTTCGGTATTATTATCAAGGGTTATGTTAATTACTAATTAAGAAGAAGGAAGAGATGTAGGATATGTATCATCTCCATTGTTCATATTATCTGGAGGTTACATAAGTGGTAATAAAGATTCCGGGCGAATGGGAACGACACGTTTGCGAGCACAAGGCAGTGATTGGCAAGCGGGTGAGTGAACAAGAGCTCGGTACCAAAAGTGATCATTGTTCTTTATTATTCAGAAACTGTGACAAAGGGATACGCTACACTTCACAAATCGATGTATCAATTCAAATAATATTCTCTTGAATTTTCCCTACATACTTATCAATCTTTTTATAGTTATTTTTGTATTCTTTTAATCATGTGGTGTCTATGTTATTGGGTAGATTTATCAATAATAACCAGTAAACACTAAAATAATTTATTTTTGTAATGATTGGAATATTTTGGATCAGAATTGTTACATCTATTCTGAGGATACCTGAGAAAGTGGAAGGACAGTAGGTATATTAGAAAAAATAGACATGATAAAGATACTCATCATTTCTAACTTCAGGTGATGTTGGAACAGTATCTTCTTTCAGGTGGTACTTTTTCATCATTTCATTTTATGGATGAGATTGGGATACCTGAAGGTCTATTGCACTCATTCTTCGTTCCACCAAAGTTCTCACTCTTTGTTCTCACTTCATAACTTATATCGAAATAGATATCTTATTACCTCAGACTAAAATTATTGAAATATTTTCCAACAGGTACATATTGAGGTTAGGGTTGGACAACAAAATGTATGGCAAAAATAACACAAATAAAATCCACTAGAAGTTGATCAAACAACATAAAATATATAGACTAATCTCTTGTAAATGCAATATAACTTCTAATCGCATTTAATCGTTATTTAATAAATCGGTTGACACATAGTTGACAGACAACAATAACAACAGATCGTAGTAAAAGTCCAAGGTCAATTCCACAAAATTTTCCGCGGTTGTCACTGACGCTTCTTGGTTAACCTCTATTCTTTGCCGTGTCCGTCCGTACCAGTTATCAATCACCAGTTGGCGTCTGTGCAGTTGGGTTCGTGTCGTTGTGGTGAGTTGTATGAACAGTGACTAGAAAGAGTGTAGTATTATGGTTGATATGTGGGTGAGTCTGATTGATTAAGAGAATGTTACCGCTATTTTGCGATATTGTATCTATATGTATGATATCCCAGCAAGCACAAAAACATCTCAGAGATGTTGAAAGTACGAGATTTCGAGACATTGAACATCCACTGCGATATCCTGTTCATACATGAATAGTACTTTTATATAACAGCCAATATCCGCCACAGGCGTCCATTTTCAGGATGTCCTTGGGATGTCACAAAGAGAACTCTTCCTAAGTTTTTTTGATAGCCTTTTCATAGACACAACAGAACATTTCCAAAGCGTTTAGTGTATATTGATTTGCATTGAATAAAACTTTTTTTAAGATCACTTTATATAGTCTTTTGCTATTCATTTGGACATTTGAGAAGAGATCTTCTTTCCTTTGTTTTGTTGGGATTTGGATTAGTGTGGTTGAAGAAGAACTATTATTTTCTTGCCGAAGTTTCGAATTAGAATGAATCATCATCAGGACCCATTTTAAAAGAGCCATGATGATTGGTCTATTATAGTTTGAAACATCGGCGCGAAATTAATAGTTATCTACTTCAATCACACTTACCCAAACTTCAACAAAACAAATGGAAGAACATTTTTAGAGATTACCAAAATGACCAGAAATGGATAAAAAAACACTTATATAATTTATGAACACTTTAAAAATATATAAACACTTATATTGACTTGAAATATAAATTCAATAAATTTTATTCCATCTATATAGGACATATTTTTAGGAAAGAAAGATTTCACATTCAACTTGAATTAATATACTAACCACCAGTAATGTGTAACCTAATCTTGGTTTGATTAAAGACTGTCTTAACAACATATTTACATTTTAGTTTTGACATAATCACACTATAATACTGAATGAGGAGTTATATTTTCACTAATTTCATATCTTCTCCTCTGTTAACACTAACAGCATATGACTCTTGTACTGATTTGTACAAAAATATACCAGAATACCACTCCACTCTGCACATAAGCTATTCCATATTGATGTTATTTCCTGGATCAGAATCACCAAAGCAAACTGTTCTCTTCACCCCATTGTCTATGCTGTAAGGCTTCTATTTGATCTTTCTTGATGGAAATTTCAGTTTTGTATTGATGTTTGTTCGTGAAATCTTATTTATATCTACCCCCAACTGAAAAAAAAAGATGAAGTAACTCCGTTTTTTCGACTGATCTACTTATTCACTCACCTGTCCATCAAAATGATCTTCACAAAAATACTTGGTGGTTGTGATAGCTGTATTAACAGCAGAAAACCATCTCATCCCAATGTGTCTTTATTGTTCGGATTGGAAATAACAGAGTTTCTTTTCACAGTTATCGCTATTGTTCGAATTCACAAGAACTTTTTGAATGGTTTTTTACAACACAACTGAGAACAATGACTTTAACCTCAATTTTCGTTGACTTGTTGAAGAATTTTTAACTAAGTTCAACTGTATAGGACGGCTCAAATGGGCTCAATCCACTGAACCCTTCATCCCGGGCGTGACGTCGAAAAGTATGTTGTATGACCTCATTGACATCCACAAGTAAACATTTTTTTGACCTCGCTAGTACCTCACCGTATACATACAAAGAAACGCCACACAAGAACAAAAACAATACTTTCAACATCTTCTGAAGACCTCTTAAGGAAGTGCATATTGCGTCCCAGAAAAAACTTCCACATGCCAACATTTTCAGAACATCCCAAAACCTCCCAGGGATGTTTGTGCTCGCTGGGATGATTGTGTGTGAATAATATTTTGAGGATCTAACTTTGTATAGAAATTCATGATACCCTAATAGAGAGTTCGTAACCCACAGATTTGATCAGCAACAGGAGTGTGGTGAGAGTGTGCCGTTAGATCTACGAGAAGCTACAACTGCGATTCCAAACGTATGCAGGGAATAGAAAATGACAGAACTTGATGTCCCTGATCCGCATCCATCGCTTTAGTATTTATAATACCTATCTGTTATGTGATATAGCATTGTTAAATTAAAATAAAAGCTCATTAAATCAAGTTTATTCATATTGTGATTAATTACCCCATATACATGAAAATGTATCATTGGCGAAAACGTCATGAATATGTTTATAAAATACGTATTTTCCCACTTTGAAAATAACGTGAAACCTCAACTGGGTAATTACGATATAAATCAGGTTGAATACAACTTTATGAATTAGGTTGAATATAACGTAATCAATTAGGTTGAATATAACGTTACAAAATAGGCTAAATAATACGTTGAGTTAAACGATTTTGTTGTTGGTATATTCATGATTCAATAATACGTTCAATTATAACGTTAAATTCTAATATATCTTTGTGAACGAATGAACGTTATTTCCCGCGATATTTTTACCAGCTATCAACGGTTGGTTACCTTACCACTTCTCAACGACTATAATCAAAGTTTTGGATAGAATTGTAGATTGAACCTATATTGCTATAGCGAATTGATTAGCATTATCAAACATTTTCTATTTTCTATTTTTTTTCTGGCATGGCACTTAACTAACAGTCTTAGACGAATATTGACTCATTACAAGTAATAATTGTAAACGAACAAATCAGATTTAGTAAGATTATAATATATATTATGCATGGTTTTCAAAACAGCTTGTTTGATTTTTTTTTATCTGTCCTACCCTACCCTTCCTCAGTTATTACTGAGGTAGCGCCCATTTGGTTTGCTATAATCATTTTTTTTTACATCTGAAATCTTGATAAAATTCATGAGAAATATTTTCAAATCCACGACCGCTCTCCGACATACAGCCACCGTGTAATGAGGCTTTAATTTCTTTTTGTGAAGTTACGCCACATTGCAAAAATCAGGATAATTTATATGCCTACCATTGTTTTGATCTTGGTTGCTTCATATTCTTTCAAATCTGAAGAAGTGGTTCGCTGAATTAAAAGATCTCTGATGATTTCTCTCTATCAAAGCTATGTACCTCATCTATTTCACCATAATCGGATATGTTCCAAATGAAAATATTCATTTACATATAAAGTTATAATTTTTTCCTATGAATATAGGATTTACGAATTTTGGACATTTATATTTGAATTTCGCGCTCGATTTCGCTCATTCGCCTTCAATCAACGTTGCCAATTTTAAAAAGGATATTTATATGAAAATCGGTTTCACTTTGCTAACATTGTCTCTTATGGCGTATGGTCAATATTGTAGTTAATAGATATATGATTATCATAGATTTACAAACGAACAACCATCGAGAAATGAGTAGCCAAACTAGCTACGAAACTACGGAGAAATAATGCCAACAACAGCTTATCGAGATATAGGTTAGATAAGGTATATTCGATTACTGATGATTGTTTACTATAATGCATTCTTAACAAATCGCAAGGGAAGATCAACAGACCTATTGAATCGTCACGATGAAAACACTTTACTCTGGAACCGAATCTTACAGAAAAGTATATAGGCATAAAACTCGATTAATAACAAGATAAGAAATGGATATGAGTTTGGAAAATCATACGAGAATAATGGATAGCTTGGATTAATCATTAAATACAGTAAGCTCGAAGGTAGTGTTTGAAAAGTGTTTTTAACCGCCAACTTAGTTGCAAAGCAACCCTCGAAGTCTCATTGAGACTTGTATGAGTAAGGAATACGGGCGCCTCAGCTTTTTAATTGTCATCCGAAGCACTACTCGGTTGGTTACCGTGGAGGATTTGAATTTAGGTACCAAAAATGTTCAGTAGGTCACATATCTCCTCCCGCTAAACGATACCATAGAAATAAATAAATATTAGAATAGAATAAATAGACCAGCGTCTCATCGCACTCGGATACTTGTATGAGTAAGAAAGACGGATAACTTAGCTTTTTAAATGTCATCCGAGGCACTACTCGACTGGTTATCGTTGAGACTCCGAAGGATTGAAATCTAGGTACCAAGAATGTTCGGTTGGTCACCTATCTCCTCCTGCTGAACGATGCTATAGAAATAAATAAATATTTCCAATTTCCGCCGTGTGATTTGAACTCGGAACTCTAGAATAAGCCAGCGATCAGTTCCACTGTTCCACAACAAATTCTTCTTTAAATTAAGTAGAGCCTTCTATTTGCTGATATTTTGTTTGTTTTAGAGGATGCTTATGCTGGTGTAAACCTTTAAACTGATATCTCGATACTGAATCGGATCCCAATATACAGAGTGATAACCCCCGAGAGCCAATTGAATACCTAATGTAAAATATTGTTCATTATAATTATTATCGATAACAATTCACACTGAAATATTCACATCAGATAACAACAGATTCCTTCCGAAATAAAAGTAGAATTAACTTTAGCACCTGCTTACTTCATCATCCAGCGAGCGATAAAATATAGTCTTCGGGTGGTAATGTTCCATTCCACACCCGAAAGACCGGGCGAAAAATCATCACCAATTTTACGCCTGCTGTGCATAGAATCATTCATCATCTTTAGAGAAGTCATGAAATTCATAAAATATATCATTGATTGCATATTAATCTTGAACCTTCTCGAATAGGTGATGATGATATTGGTATGATTGATCATACCTATTCGAAATTGATTCGTGCAAGCCTCATTCTAGAATCTCTGTAGCATTGAAAATGCTATTATAACAGATAAGGGATTGAAGAAACTTGAAAAAGAAAATATACCACATGCGGGATAAAAATGATATTTCAACCCCTAATTGTGGTTATATCAAAAACAAAATCAGAGAAACTAAAGAAGAAATAGACGCAGAGGTAGGCCTGCTGGTAATGATTACAATGGACAATATAGACCCAATAATAAAATGACTACGTTTATATACTCGAGAATAATAATTACAATAATAGAAGATCGGATAGGACACAAATGCATAGGGCTAATATTGCACAGTCGGAAGAAATTAGAGAAAATGGTAGTACTGTCATAGAGAACAATATCAAATATTCCAACGTCAATAATAGTTAAGATGAGGTTGTTGTTTCACCGAATGAATTATGTGAAGGAGAGAAGTAGCAGGGATCATAGCAAGTTCTGAGCAAAATGAAGTGCCAGTCAGAATTCTCAATGTCAACGTACGAATGGTATTTGTCACTTCTAATAATTGTATCTCAGAGAGCCGACTTAAATGAAATCAAGAAGTTATCGATTTTCGTGAATTCAAGACGAAAAATTTCAGTTACCATGCATAACCCAAACTTCAGATTCACTTTCGAGGGCAATCATTTTTTTATATTCAGATTCATAACAGCAATATTATCAGATCGAATCAGATCCTGATAGCTCTTATGACGAAACGCGAAAAGAGTGCCAATGGAAATGAAGGTGTCAACTATGAATCATGCTTTAGTAATTCGAACGATCCTATAATTTTTGGAAATAGTCTAGCACAATCATCATGTTGGGGATGCAAACTTACATACCGAACACCACAAGAATCATCCAATAAGCCCTGGTTCATCAGAAACTGTTCTGGAGCTGTCGCTTTCAAACAGAAATACATATCATCGATATTCGAAATTAATTCTTCTATTCACTTCACTTCTGACTTTTTTACAGAGTTGTCGTTATTTCCAGAATGCTGTGAAATATTTGAGATTCAGAAATGAAGAAAATTCATTCGGGGCGGAGAACCAATAATACCTAGATTTTGCTTATAGAAATTTCTATAGTGTTATCTGATTTTTTTTTTACTGAAGCTGTTGTTTCTCTGAATGCTAGGAGGTATATTCTCCGCAAACAATCACCATCTGGAAAGTTGAATACTTGTGAACATTCCCCGTTCGAAGAGCCGATCAAAAAATGATTGGGCGTCAGGGCTTCGAGATCAGCAGGATCTCCAGATACTCTCGTCAAGGGTCTAGAATTTATTATAAACTCAGCTTCAGCAAAATAGGTCTGTAGTGTTTCTTCTTCCAATGGCTGTTGGTAGAGTACTGCTCTTCCAATAACTTTTTTCACAGATCCTATAAGTCTTTCCCAAACTCCAGACATATAAGGTGCTGCAGGAGGATTAAATCTGAACTGAACTCCCTTATTTGTTGACATGGTATCTTGTATAACGGATGTGTCAATATCTTCCATATCTTTTTGAATTTCCATAGATGCAACTCTGAAGTTAGTGTCGTTATCACAGTAGATAGTTTCTGGTTTCCATCTTCTTGCAGCTAATCTTGATATTGTCATGATTGCAGACTCAGTATTCAAGGTGTGCGAAATTTCTAGGAGTATGGCTCTCACGGACATGCATGTAAATAGTACACCCCATCGTTTTTCTTGTCGACGACCGATTTTGACGAGGATTGGTCCAAACACCTACATTTATAAGTGGTCGGATTTCTTCTCTCAGCCTTACCTGCGGCAATTGACCCATCATGGGTGGTTCAGGTTTACTTCTATCAATTTTACATTTCAAACAATTCGCAAATATGGATTTAACGGCTGTTGTACCGTTTATTATCCAAAATTTTTGTCGTAATTCGTTCAAAATCAGTTCAACTGCTCTATGCCGAAATTTCTCATGGTAATGTTTCATTAACAATCTTGTGTAAGCATGCTTTGGGCACAAAATTATGGGTTTGTTGGTATTTTTATCCATGCACGTTGCTAAACTGGTTCTTCCCCCCAATACCAAGATACCATCATCCCTAATTTCTGGACATAATCCACATATCCTACTGTGTTTTTCTAATGGTTTCTTATATTTCAAATTTCGAATTTCTTCTCTGAATACTTCTTGTTGTGATTGCTTGATCCATATATCTTCTGCTTCTTGCATCTCTACAACTGTCAAATTCTTACAATTTTCAGTTACAGGAATCATTCTTCTAGTATATTTTATGAATTTTAGACACCAAGCGGTTGTTCTGATCAGTTTCAACCAGCTCGAAAATTTGGTCACATCGGGTAGTGCATTCTGGAAGTTTTTTATAAATAGACAATATTGCATTTGATATTCTTTTTTCATTTCTTCTTCATATGCTTCAATTACAGAACTATTTCTATTTTCCTTTGGCCAACAATCTTCGGATAATATTGGAAATTCCGGTCCTTGAAACCAATCATCTGATATGATTCCAATGTAAGATGAATTATCCATCCTAGTAGCTTCATCTCCTGTATTTTCTTTGGAAGGCACCCATCTCCATTCATTTAAATTTGTTATCTCCTGAATTTCACCTATTCTGTGGGCCACAAATTGCTTGTAATTTCTGCCATCACCCCGTATCCATCGCAAAACACATTGTGAATCCGTCCAAAAATATCTTCTCTCAATGGGTATTTCAAGTTCTTTTTTTATAGACTGTGCTAATCTACTTGCCATCACTGCACCTTGTAACTCCAGCCTAATTGATACAGATTTTGAAGGGGCAACTCTTGTTTTGGCTGCTATAAAAAAAAAACATCAATTTTCTGTTCTCCAACTACTCTCAGATATGAAACTGCAGCAAATGCCTTCTCACTACTATCTGGAAATGTATGTAATTAGATTCTCTATGCTTGTGGTATCAAGAAACTATAACAACGAGGAATTCTTATCTCAGTAACTTGTTTCAACTCGTAGATCCACTTGTTCCAAGCAATATGTAGATTCTTGGGAAGTTCTTGATCCCATTCTACTCCAGATCTCCAAACTTCCTGCATCAGTATTTTTCCACGTATTGTGAAAGAAGCTATGAAGCCTAACGGATCGAATACAGACATAAGGTATTTCAGAATCATTCTCTTTGTTGGTATTTTCGTTTTGTCCACATTCAGTAGGTTAAATTTGAATGAAAACTGATCTTCAATTGTATTCCACCAAAGACCAAGTGTAATATACTGAAGATCCGGGAGACGTACTCTTTTGGTTGGTACAGATATTTTTATATGGTCAGAATTTAGTTTTGAATCCGCTCTAACCAAACAGATCTTGTTATTCTTGTACAGTGGCAAAACTGGATTATCAGCAACTGAAATTACCTCAAGTAAATTGCAGGCTCACTGGTTCCATTCGTCCACCAGGTTTTTTTTCTCTAGGAGGGTTAGGTCCGGCTACGGCTTCTCAAATGCGTAGTCTATACAATATTTTTTTTCTCTGAAAAGGGCTAGGGAGTATCCACAAAAACTACCAACTAATACCACGAGATAACCTTTTTAAATGTTTATTGATAAAATAATTAAACAAGAAGAATAAATTGATAGAAATTAGCAGCATTCAAATTATTAACATGACCAATGAATTTGGATAAAATTTTGAATAAGTATGGGATTTTGAATTGTTAACAAAAGTCGGAATTCTAGTAAATTCAAGTAAGTGCCTAGAACAACCCTCTAACAGGCAGAATTTCTAAGTGGCCCACTTAGTTATTCCTTCCTGTTTTCGCTATATAAACTAACGAATCAAAATTGATACCTAATAACCAATAAATCACGTATAACGAAGGGAACCCGGTTCTCAGCGAACTGAATGCTAGTTAAGCAGAGCCCTATATCGACGTGCCCTCCGGTATTAAATTTACCGCCAAAATTCTACTATTTCTGAAATCACTCACCCTATCACTATTACTGGATCCACCGAAACTCTACACTCGAAACGAAAAATCTCAAAAAATCATAAAACCCCTTTTAATTATCTCGCGCGCGACACTTCAATCCAGACTTTCCGAAGTCCCAGGATCGACTCCTTCTTTTCGCGATATTTTCCTCCGCATCCCCTAAAATGCTGATTTTGAACTATTTGGCTCAGCGAAAATTCAATTCAACCAATCACAACGCGCCAAAATATTGAAACTTAAATGGACCGAAAAAGTCGTGACGTCACAAACTATGTTGGTATTCCTGAATGTTTCCAATAGAAAAAAATTTACATGTAAATCTCCATAAGCAGATTTTTGAAGTCTCTTCTAATATTTATCGTGAATATTTAACGTATTTCAAGATTATTTACGGAAAGAGGGAGGTTCGATGTATCTTAAAAAAATTAGAAACTATGTTGGTATTCCTGAATGTTTCCAATAGAAAAAAATTTACATGTAAATCTCCATAAGCAGATTTTTGAAGTCTCTTCTAATATTTATCGTGAATATTTAACGTATTTCAAGATTATTTACGGAAAGAGGGAGGTTCGATGTATCTTAAAAAAATTTGAAACATGTATTAACCATCCCAGCAAACAATGAATCTCTGGCCGCTCTCTGGCCCAACGCATGATTGGTCGGGTACATGCTGGCAATGGCAAAGCTACATCGGCAAAATGTCGGCCCGATATATGGCATATTGTAATCGGGTATCTATAATCCAACCAGCAATGGGCCAATACCATCAAAAGGGTATCTTTCGACCGACATCATCTGGATGATGGCCCGTTTCAAGTGTTATTGAACAGTTGAGAAAGATTTTGCTTCAAATGTTGTTTTTTTCTCAATCCCGGCGCTCATATGAAAAGTCATAAAATTCAAAGTAGCGATATGCAAGAAAAATCACATTTTATATCAATTTGAGGCATCAAAAATATGTCAAATCAATGCTCGAAACACCCTCATGACCATTAAAAATCCTGTTAGAATCCGTCACTCCCAGAAGTGGTTCGGATTCCAGTATATGCACTAAGTATCGCTTTCCTCTATCCTGGATAGATCTTAATACTCAAGGAGGGGTTCCCATCTTCGAAGTCGCGATATTCGAAATATCCCGCCTTCACCAATTCTAGCATCGAAAGAAATTTCAAATGTCTACTTACAGGATGGAAAATATGCCAAATTGACATCTAAAAATGTATAATAATAGAAAATTATTGTTGTTCAAATTCCACTGATTTATAATAAATATATAATTAGAAGACAATAGCTACATTACTATGCGGAATGTGATACAATAACGAGGGTAAAGCAACGTTGGGCGAGGTTAGAACTTGGATGGGTGACTGCTGAAGGCTGTTGAATTCTTTTTTATTTCACATAATATCGTCGTATTATAGGCATTGGTCCTGAAGTGGGCCAATGTAGTATTCATTATGGCGCACAGGCATTGGTCCTACCGGCGGCCAGAGTGTCCTATTGATGTTGGTCCGACGTCATCTGCCACTGTTTCGCCGCAGCGGCAACTTCTGGTAGGCAGGTATTAGCCCAGTACTGGGCCTACTGAAATTGTTTGCTGGGATTGATAGTTTTGAATAAATCGCGATCAAACTGAAGTAAGGTTAGAATTTTGCTTTATTATTGTATTTATTCTCTAATTTTATTTTATTTTCTATCACAATCGTGATATAAAATAAGAATGAAAAGTGTGTAAATCAAGATATGGTTACTAGACATTACAAAGGTATTATTATATCATTATTTGTTGTAGATTGAGGAAAGATATACCTACTAAGGTTGATGCTGTCAGCAGAGATTTTTCTTTCCATGATAATGTTGTCTTCTTTGGAATATATAGAAGAATCTGAAAGCTTACCTGGGAGTTTATTAGCAGCATCATGAAATAATTATAAGTGCTCAAGAAGAAATAAAATGACTCTTGAATGTCCGTTTTTCATTATAACACTTCGAGAGTATGATGTCGATCGATATTCACTTTATTTTATAATTAATATTGTATAATATAATGTATATAATTCTACATTTGTGTGACTGATTTCTCTTCAAATGTTGATGGCGCATTTTTTTTATTACTCATAGTTCAAGCTTTGAAGGTACTCGCGTACATTATAGTCTGCAAATATTGCTAAAGCTGCCAATGTGATGGCCAAGAAACTATCCTCTTGAACAGGGACTCACATACACTGGTAGAGTTTATCTACAACAAACATTTCAAAACGTCCAATTTATCCAATATACCCTTTAATATTATAGCTCACCTGTACTTTATATGTTTTATCATTAAGGTCTTTGAGATCAGCATCAAATACCATTATCTCAACATGGCCTTTCAGCCCCTAGGTATCAGTTTTTCCTCATCTCTAGAGAAATGTACCATTGTTGATAACTTCAACTGGCTTCAAGACATATTTTTCATTCACTACACTGATATATTATATAATATTAATCGAAAATACAGTCGAAATATCAGGGCCTCAAAAGTAAACACTGAAAAAACATAACCTCAATAGATTTCAATATAATATCATTCAAATTTGTTAGCGTTTCTCACCTGTTT
Source organism: Chrysomela aeneicollis (assembly GCA_029955515.1). Classification (NCBI taxonomy): domain Eukaryota; kingdom Metazoa; phylum Arthropoda; class Insecta; order Coleoptera; family Chrysomelidae; genus Chrysomela; species Chrysomela aeneicollis. Next base: position 1,738,351 of record JARUHQ010000018.1, on the reverse strand, counting down.
CTATTTTTCTAATGGGAACTAGTATGTCCTATTTTCCATAAATGGTATCGAAATATGTAACTTTTTCACTATAAATGAGATAATCGATTTCAAAAAATCTCTTATGGAGATTTACATGGGAAAATAATTTGTTTGGAAGCAAATCAGTAGTACCAACATAGCTTTGACGTCACACTTTTTCGGTCCATTCTCGATATGGTACCAGTATGGCCCTCTACCGACGAAGTACCGAAACGCTTCGAATCTCTGCAGATCTCGTACCACCTGCGCTTGTAAATGGTAATTTTGTTAGTTCAAATAGTAACTTGAGATGTCGCTATTATGCCGATTTATCGCTTCAATCCTCTGAATTTTGTTTGCGCTCGTTACTTTTGATACAAGATACAATGTAATCATTTTGGCTCGAATCTCGCTCTCAGGAAGTCTTATCTCTCGAAGACGCTGACTTCGTCAACGATTATTGATTTCGAAGAAAACCTGCAAGTGTTCGAATCAACAATGCCTATATTCTTATCGAATGATGGTACGAAAATTAATATTTCTCAACGGAAATGATTTTGCCAATATTATCATAAATTTAAACTTTTCGATGTTCCCTTTGTTACTTTTTTCATGTAAAAACCAAGAATTTCAACACATAATATATTCCTATATTGAATAGTATTCATAACACCTACAGGGTGTTACACAAGTAGGTACTCTATAACTTGCGTTTTCGTCGATATTTTTAGAAGCAGCTAATAGATTCTGTTCCTTTAATTTTTCTTGAATAGATTCATAATCAGTCATCCAATTAACTATCTCAAATCCTCCAATTTGCATGACATATCGAACATTCGATATCATTTTCAAGGCATCCTCCTCTGTGTCTTTAGCGTCAAGGTAGTCATCTACATTAAATTTCTCTATATGGCTTTTTTTTGTTTATGAATCGATTGCGAATTTCTCAGCATTCCAGTTTTTAACAAATTGAGCACATACAGGGGAGCACGTTTCACCGAAGGTCATTACATTCATTTCATACACGTCCGGATTTCTATCATATTCCAAATTTCGCCATAAAAAACGTTGTGAGTTTCTGTCTCCTTTTCTGATTTGAACTTGGTGAAACATCTCCTTGACATCACCACAAAATCCGTAACGTCTTTGTCTAAATTTCTACAATATCGCTACTAGTGATTGCAGTAGATCAGGGCCTGATAACAGTACATCGTTGAGTCTAACACAATTCTGTAAACTTTGCTAACACCATGAGATTTGGCAGCTGCGTCAAACACTAGTCTTATTTTATTGGGCTGGTTTGGATTATCTACCGCGAAATGTGGAAGATACCATGTCCTGGGTCCTTCTTGTTTTGCTTCCATCGGATTCAATTTCGAGATATATCCTTTTTCTTCATAATATTTTATCTTCAAGTCATATTCTAGTGCATAATTTTTTATTTTTCTGGCATTTTCTCTCTACACATTTGAGTCTTTGGATTGCTCTATATTTACTCATTAGTTTTCCGAATAAGTCCAATTTCATATCGATCTTCGACTCTTCTGATTGTTTTGTCCATTAATTTCAAGGCTCTCGAATTCTCTTGTGTGAACTTCTGAGGCGTTACCATCACACCAAAGCGTTCGGTAGAAAATGAATCTGTTACTAGTTTTTGTAATTCGTCATCTCCATTCGTTGATGTGCCACATATATGAAGAATGTGAGCTTCCATGTTCCCTCCAGCTCTCGATTGAGTTGCTGAGCCATGTACCGACCATCCTAACTTACATCTGGTAGCTACGGGTACATTTTCTGGACCACACCGTATTTGACGAGGAATGATCAAACTGATGTTATATTGTCCGATTATCATGACAGGTTTCACTTTCTCAAAATTATTGACAGGTACTCCCTTCAAATGTGGATATTTTTTCCAATCAGTCATCATCACGGTCTGCGCTGGCAATGATAAATTATCCAGTGTTCGAACACCTCGCAGGAAAAATGTCTTGTTTCCTTCATCTGTTTTTGAGATCTTCAAATCCAACTTCAAAGAATTCGTTTGAGTGGAAACATCATCACTCGTCCATTGTAGACAAGTTTTTCTGTTATTCCCGAATCCAAGAGCGTCACCGTTGAGGCTTCGTCGCATAATGCATGAATAGACATAACTCCATTTGGTCCATGTACTTTTATTGGCACCATTCGAAGTAAAACTGTCTTCTCGTTCCTCATTGTACAAACTCTATAGGTCTGTTCTTCATCATTTTTCGTATTTTCATTTTCCGTTGTCACGTTTACAAATTGAGATGTGTTTTTCGTCTTTTGAATTTGAACTTTTGATGATTCCGTCCCAAACATGAAAAACATAACCTTTTGTCTGTTACCATCTTCCATCGATTATCAAGAGAATCATTTTCCATCTTTGGACACGTATTTTCATGAGCTTTTTCTTCGCAGTACTGGCATATCTTGTCCCTGCTCTCTGATGTACTGAATACTCTTTCTGGATCTCGAGTTCGATGAGATTGATGAAACTTTTCAAATCGATATGGTGTACTTACACAACAAGCAGAACTGGACTTTCCTCCCAACCAAGATGCAAAGTCTTCTAAGTTTACGTACCGTTTTTTATTTTTGACGTAATCTCCCCATCCTAGCTTCAATAGATCTGGAAGTTTGCTCAGAAGCTCCTTAATCAACTGAGGGTTTTTTATATAACTTTTACCTTCTAAATATTTCATTATTGATACCATATTATATTCACTTCTGAAGAAAATTGAATTAGGTTCTCCAACTTCTCTCTAATGAATGGCATTGAATGTTTGATTTTTGATATCATTGCCTCAATTATCAATTCTGGTCTTCCAAATCGTGTTTTCAGAGTTTCTATCACTAAATCTTTATTCTCAGCAGTGAGTAAATTTCCAGCAACTACTGATTTTGCTTCACCTTTAAGATATCTTCGTAATTTATTCATTGCTATATTCACATAATGTACATAGATTCTTCAGTTGTTTGTAAAAAATTGGCCATTCCTGGGGATTTCCATCGAAGTATGGAAAGTCTTTCTCCATCAACTTACGCATTTGAAATGTATCTGATGAATAATCGCTTTGTTGTCTTCCGGAACTAGAGGCAACGGTGTTAACCACGTTTGCAATGGTTTCGCATAGTAGTTTGATGTCACTATTATGAGGACTAGGTACTTCAATTTCTGATTAGCTCTGGATTTCAGGACAATGAGGAATAGTTTTTACCCAATCTGAAACTGTTTAAAATTCTTCCGTTTTCTCCCATTCATTATGTGTTATAGCACTTGATTCTGATCTCCTACTGTTGCTTTTTTCATTGACGTCTACCTCCGAAGTCTCTTCTAGTTCTGCTTTATCTAGTTCTTCTTCCATACGTAGTAGCCGTAGATTTGTTTCAATCTCCTTTTGTCTCTCCTTCAATTCAAACTGAATTCGCCTGCTTTCTTCTTCAAGCTTTTGTCTTTTCTTTTCAATCTGCAATGCAATCTTTTTCTTCTCTATGCTGATGTTAGTGGTAGTGCTGATGTTGGAAGTGTGTTTTGTCTTTTGTGATATCCTGGAACATGTCTCTACATTCTTTGTCGATCTCGTAGAAATATTCCTTCTTTCTGGATCTTCACAAACTATCTCTTCTTCTCTTGGTATCATAATAGGTGATGACTGGTTCCTCACTTCTATTTCAGCGGATCTTAGCTGTACATGAGTCTGAGCCACCGTAGTACTCCTTCTAGATGCATTTCCGAATTGATCAGGCCATTCATATTCTGATGACAGAAGTCTGTTATGGCAAGCACCATTTCGCTGGGTTCTCCGTTCACCGTTTTCCATATCGTGATCACGTCGAGATCACCAAAAATGTTCGAATTCTGTGTTCGGACGGTCAAGATTGATCTAGATTCAATAAAAAATCCAACTACTTTTGTCTGAAGGACGTTATTCATTCATCAATCAAATCTATTATCCTCCTTTGATATATATCATCCAAACTATAGGAACAATACAATACAGGGTATAATTTGTGTCATGATCATACAATAATGAATTTCGAAAAATACTGATTGAATTAGATCAAATATTAGAAATAATACTCAATTTCAAAAATTATTATAAGAGAACAAAAATTCAAAACATTAAAATATAGAAATTCATCTAGATAACCAGCATACATCACATTTGAACTTCCGCTCCACCAAAATATTTCCTTTAGCTAAAACATTTCCTTTAGCTTGATCGAATCGATTTATAAGAGAGGAGTCTTTTCGAGGGTCTTCTCAACGAAAATTACCATGCTACACTGAAAAAATGTTTTCATCGTCACAGCAGATTTTTTAGCTGCCATAGCAAAAAAATTTGGCTATATAGAAACATCTTTATCCTACGACCACGTATTGAAAACGTCAATAATCACACTGTTTTGTTATTCAGAAAGTAGCTCATATCATTATGGTATTGTTTATTTGAAAAAAAGCACAAGTGTTGATATGAAAAATATCACAACGGTCGCATGAATTGATAGAAATAATTAGGTATATTGTGAATATATAAGCGTTCTCAAATTAAATTCATATTATTTATTGAAATTTCTGTCTCGTTTCGAATTATACGAAGAGTTCTTCATCTATTTATAGTAAAATGATGTGAAAAAAAAACGGAAAAACCCTGCACAACCTCACGGTTACTTTGTTTATAAGCATACATTTAATAAAACTATATGGATGAAACACTTTTCAATGTATTCGTTAAGTAAATAAACTTTATTATTATTATTAATTTCAATGTGTCTGATACATAACCTCTGAATTCACTTTAGAATTGAAACCTATACTCTTTGATGCAACTATTCCGATGTTGATGACAGCGGGTGAGATCATTCAAAAGAGTACGGCTACAGTTTTATGCGCGGCTTGCTGCTTGCATCAGTTGCATGTTGCATCATATCACAGTATCACAGATGTTTGCAAAGAGTCAAGGACGCACTAACTCGTACATGCTTGCTCACTACGTACTTCGATCTATGGTTCTGTATTCCTGGTTACGTGATTACTGGCGCTAGCAGGCGTATGTTGTCAATGTCAATAAAATTTGTCTAAACTAAACTAACTCAATCAATCAGTAATTCACATAATGAGGAATTGTCGGAGAAGTATTCAAATATCATCTTGAATATGGAAATAAACAGTACTCTTGATATCGAATCAAAACCACCTGAAATTATAGAGACCGCTCAAGTTACATTTTTGAAAAGACCTCCCGCGGAACGAAAGTATTCGGAGTCGTAGAAAAAATAGTGTACAAAACTCGTTGGAAAGTGCATTTCCTTCACTCGTTATGTTTCCGCACTCACCGCTACGCGGCTCGTGCTAAACGAATACTCGTGTGAAATATGTCACTTTCCATACTTGTTGTGTAATATACTATACTACTGCAGCAGAGAACACTGAACTGCCTACGTCTACCTGTGGTAGCACAGCTACTTTAAAAAGTAATGTCGTAATAAAGATATTCTCCTGTTATGGAAAAGTAACTATGCTATGGTAGAAAAGAGGTTTCATTCTATTATTTTTTTGTTGAAAAGTATATAACTAATACAGGAGAGATATTTGTTGTTGTTTTATTGTTGCACGCACTATGGTTCCACTTTGGAAGAGATTTCCGGCAAACATAATGTAAGATAATTAACTTCCACTTGCTGATAAATTCCTTTTAGGCATACCAATCGTAGGTATCACAAAAATTTACACCGAACATTCGTTAAGGGTTTTACTCGAACCACGGAAGTATTTGAATGAACAGTGAACAAAGCACCTAAGAGCTAAGTAGGTATTATATAGAAAAAGAAAACGAATATTTCGGTAATACGGTGAAATACCTACTGTTACTCCGTGAGAACAGAAAATCACCGGAATAGTGGACGGGACGAACGACGGACGACAGACGAGATGAACTGTTGCAAGTCTAGCGATAAAATGAAAACGATAACAACCGAACTGCGATTTTGGCATGTCCGAATCGCTTTCAGCAATTTATTTTTGCTGGGCTAGCAAAGAACATATTATATTCATTATAAAGAAATATTTCGTGATGCGAATCTTCTCCTATGATAGCAGAGAACATTGTGGTTATAACAAAGAAATATTGATTAAATCTTGCTACAACAGTAACATATCTAACTATCGTGGAAAAGTACATTTTCATGGTAGCAGAAATAATTTTATAGAATTGCAGTTGTACTACCACAGCCAATTTTTTTCTGTGATAGAGATTTTCCTCACAATTCCAATAAAGCAGTTTTAGTGAAGCATTAAACATTACTGGGTTTGTAACTTTTTTGGCTACGACAGGTGAAAAAAACTCAGCAAAGATCTTTTTCCTGGGACATTTCTCAGTGTATTCTGTAACGAAATCTGTATATTTCTATAGCAGATTACGATAAGTTCATAAATTATGAACTTCTTGTAGTTCGAGGTAGATGTCGATGCCTGTTCACTAATTGGTATCAATTTCATGCGTTTTTGTTATTTTGAAAAAACTTAATTGTCTATGCAGAATATATTCATTTCATATTGGGGTAAATACCTGAACAGGTGAAATCATTGGGTGCGTGGTGATATCGAAACTATTCGTGCACATTACCTGTTCTAGGTGAGTATTTTTTTACATCATGTTTAAAGGAATAATACATTACTTTTGTGGGTTTTTTGAGATATTCGTCCACTTTGTGCGAGTTATTGAAAGGTTCGTTTTGGTTTTAGCTGTACAGTTGTTACCACAATAATTAACCAATGAATAAATTTTCTACAAGACCATTGAAGTAGGGTTTTTTGTTGAAAATATCCCCACCCCGTTACAACTCTTTCTGGGTAGACGATTACTTGAAGAACCCTACTAGCTCAAATATATATCACCCCTATATGTATAGTCGAGATAGTTGCTTTGTAACTAAGTTGGCGGTTAAAAACACTTTTCAAACACACACTTCTAAAAGAGAATTTTCAATAAAAGGAATAACCGATATTACAACGTGCAAAAACTTTCATCTCAATTACTTCATTGAATAACAATTTTTATAATAGATGCTCGAAATCTCCGTATAATACAATCGCTAGTAATCACAAATTATCCAAAAGAGGTTGTTGGTGATTATTACAGTTCGAGAAACCTAAATCAATGCCTTCTCATTCGAAACATACTGGACGATTGCTAAAAAGCTAGTGACACAGCTATTGGCTAAATCCATTTTGAAACTAGTCTCCAACTTGCTCATATTCTTCTGATCCCTGATATCCATGTTCTTGACATTGATGTTCATGTTCTTCAGAGCGTTAGAGAAATATTGGAAAAATTCCAAGCCATCTTGCAAGATTCTGGTCAAGGATGGCTGGAATGCAGATCCAGTCAAAAGTGGGGTTTTTACCTCCCAACACAAATCGAGTGTCGATCTTTCTAATGTGGACAGCTTGTTCTTCAGGTCTTGATTAGCTTTGTTCAATTGATCTCTGTAAATCAAATTAAGAATTTCTGATTAGATACTTTAGAAATATCGTTTTTATAGAATTAAATTAGTATTAGGTCAAGGTGCAATATAAGACCATATCTACTTCGAAAATGTGGCTACAGAAACCTAATTTATTACTCACAATATTCTCTTCAATGTTGATATCTCTTCTTCAATTTCAGTAAAGATTCTGAATCGTAGTTTTTCTTGAAGGTCACAGAAGTTGTCCAAATATTCAATATTTGCCCTTGAAAACAGATAAGTAATATCAGAGTGACGATGTTGATACTCAAATGTATCTAATCAAGAAATTATTCGAAAACAGTAAGTAAATGATTCATTTAGAATGTGGTCGATAGTAAGTTTCACTATAATATTGAAGGTCTGAAATGTTTTCCAAGAATATTATACTCCTTTGACGTTGTTTGTGAAAAATGTTCCGCAGCATTTCTGGCCAATAGTTTGGCAGCAGATTATTCGATATTTGCAGCTATACCGGGTGCCCGTTTCTCGAGCTTCACTATGGGGATCTTAGTAATAGATACGAGGTGGGTTGAATCAAGTTAAAAATTCTCATGCTCAACAATTATCTGTAAGAAAATTTTATTTGGAATCAGGAATTTGTGATTTTCGTTTTTCTTTTTTCAAGTGAAAACCCTCGTGAAAACCAAATGAATTAGACATTTTCTATTAGGACTTTTCGAGGCACTTTTTAGAAGGAATCCGAATCTTCCATCGTATTTTCCATAGCCTTCTTGATGGCTGAGATACAACAATAAACTTTAGTTTTTTTCATAGGTGCCATTATGGATGTTTGCATGTTTGAGAAATCTGTTTTTTGCTTATCAGAATGATGTATCACACAATATGATTGAATCTTACAATTTTTTTTTTGTTCGAAGAAAACACGCCATGAAAACTTCGATGGTATCAAGATTTTGTAGTAGAAAAAATAACCCAAGAACATCATGGTTGAAAACGTTTTTGATTGAAAAAAATAAACAATTTAAAATGTATACATTCTTCTCTAATAATTCAAAAACTGAAACAGACACATCGATATTTTTTTAGATAATTTTTGAGCATGAAAATGCGCAAATTTGCCTCAATTCAACCGACTTCGCATCTCTTATAACTGGGATCACTATGGTAAAGATCGAAAAAGGCCATTCTGTATAAGAATAACCGACTCGTATTTCATCGAAATATAGGTATTTCATCATATTATACAGGTTGTTCCAAACTCGATGGTCTATCACGGTTTTTTTGAGTAATTATTTCTCTGGTATATCGATCTAGAACATTTTCAGTTCTACAGCGTTAACTGCCGCTTATTGAAAGAGCAATTCTGATATTTCAAATGAGACCCTGTACCTATTTCATTGAATTTTTTGCTTTCTGAATATTTTTGTATAAAACCTACCTTTTATCGCCAGCGGTTTTCGAGAAATTCGTTCAATTTTTTTTATTTTTATTGTGGCATTTGGATACCAATATTATGTGTAAGAGTTATGTCTGAACAAATTCGTTCTTCATCATACAGAGTAGTTGAAGAAATGTGATTCCACAAATAATATAGGTAAATAGGTATAATGATATCAGTCGAGACCACGGTTGAGACACCGAAGAAAATTTAACAAGCTGCACTTTTTTTGTATCTCCATTGATCAGTGTGAAAGCAGTTACGACTTCCAGCCACGAGTTCGCCAAGAGTTTAGGTTGTTTATGGAATTGAAACGCATGGCTGGCCATGAATTTTGTCCTTATCATTTCATTATCATGTCATTGGACAAGAAGTCAAAATTTATTGTTTCCTATGAACAGTACCTATAATAATTCATTTTATTTTCAAATATTTTGAGTGTGTATATTCGAAACATTAACATAAGGTAATGAACGAGGTGATATAATATTCAAATATTACCAAAGTCCTTAGCAATAAATGTATATGGGTATTTTTTTGATAAATGGGAGTTTATGATGATGCTTTATAAGCCCTATGTGTCACCTGATTTTGTCGCCCAATATTTCACCCATTACAAACCCATCAAATAATATCAATGGAAAATTCATAACTTGCACAAAAAACTCGTGGATGAGGATTTTTCTGGTGAAACCAAGCTTCTGATGATGCTTTATGACCCCTATAGGTCACCTAATTTTGTCGCCCAATATTTCACCCTCTACAACCCCATCAAGGGATATAAATGGAAAATTCGTAACTTGCAAAAAAAAAACTCGTAGATGGGAATTTTTTATAGTGAATGAAAGCTCCTGATGATTCTTCATAACTCCTGCAGGTCACCTGATTTTGTCGCCCAATATTTCACCCTCTACAACCCCATCAAGTAATATCAAAGGAAAATTCATAACTTGCACAAAAAACTCGTGGATGGGGATTATTTCTGGGTTATGGAAGCTTCTATAATGGTTATGGAAATCTTCCATGCTCGAAGTGGTCCAATTTGAATCAAAACGAAAATAAAAACTCAAAATCGGTCGACCACCCAATATAATGGAAAATTCAAATAGTTTTTGTAACTAGTTTCGGCTTAGCAGCCAACATCAGACAATAGTAATAAGTCCAATATTCAGAGACATTTTCAAGAAACCATATCAGCGCCAAAATTCAGTATATGGATTTTTTGGCTTCTATAATGCTTAATAACGCGCCTTTCAACTTGTACCCTCAATCACCAGCAGAGGAATAAGTAATACCTAATGCCCTTTTCTGAAGTAGCTAGCCAATAGGCTCGCGAATAGGTAAATAGGCGCGAAAACAATTACACAGTCGAAGCACACAGTGGCGGATCAAGAGTGAATCAGCAATGTGACCTTATTCCGTATCCGTATCCAGAATTAAGTTACAATATTACGATATAATATAAAATATTATTCATTATGAATATTACTGAGACGAATCTAAACTACGCAACACTAATTACGTCGCACCCCGATATTCTGCCCCTTTCAAAATTTGAATAACTTTTTTCTGCTTTGAGCAATTTGAATTCTGTTCACATTGTTCGCTAGCTCAGTCCTTCAGCATTAGTCTCGTACTCCTTCGATACATAAAGTTATTTCCATAAAATTGCTACAGGATGTTTTTTGAAACTGTACAAAATTTCGGAAATTTCACAAGGATCCCAAAAGAAGAAAAATTGTTTGTTTCAACTTCAACAGCAGAGGCATAAAGATTATTTCATTACCTTTGGCCATCTCCAAACTTCTTATCTCTTTTATTTACAGGGTGATCTCAAAAAATCAATTTTTTGGTTTTGCAGTCATAACTTTTTTCCTCTTCAACTGATTTTCAAAATCTCAGGCTCATTTCAAAGCTGAAACCTTATATGAGAAGATATAAAGATCAGAATCAACTCAAGATGAACATTCAAGATCGAGGGTTTCCTCAAAGGTGACCCAAATCTGAAACATCCTGTAATTCCCGATTGGGAGGAAAATTAAATGAAAATCAACTTGTTTTCGGACAGATCTTTCATTCTGCATACGTTCAGTAGTCAAAAATAATGCGTGAGAAAACCAAATTGAAACGCCATCTTCTCGATAAAAAAATATTGGGCGACAAAATCAGCTTCCATTCACTTTAAAAAATCCCCATTCACGAAATTTTTGTGCAAGTTACGAATTTTCCATTGATATCACTTGATGGGGTTGTAGAGGGTGGAATATTGGGCGACAAAATCAGGTGACCTATAGGGGTTATAGAGCATCATCAGAAGCTTCCATTCACCAGAAAAAATCTCAATCCACGATTTTTTGTGCAAGTTATGAATTGTCCTTTGATATTACTTGATGGGGTTGTAGAGGGTGGAATATTGGGCGACAAATTCAGGTGAGCTATAGGGGTTATGAAGCATCATCAGAAACTTTCATTTATCAAAAAAATACCCATATACATTTACTGCTAAGGTTTATGGTAATATTTGAATATTATATCACCTCATTCATTACCTTATGTTAATGTTTTGAATATACACACTCAAAATATTTGAAAATTAAATGAATTATTATAGGTACTGTTCATAGGAAACAATAAATTTTGACTTCTTGACCAATAACATGATAATTCAATGATAAGGACATAATTCATTGCCAGCCATGCGTTTTAATCCCATAAACAACCTATGGCGGCCCGGCGCCCAACCTAAACTTTTGACGAACTCGTGGTTGAAAGTCGTGGCTGCTTTCACACTGATTCTCCATCGAGGGGATAACCACATGGGAATTCCGGTACAATTGATAGGAATTCCGGGGAATTCCGGAGAATTCCTTTCTGTTTCACGCCAGAAAAAATACGAAATTTGTGTGTTTTATTTCTGAAAACACCAAGAAAATCTGATTAATTTTCACTAAAAATGTTAAATAAATTATAAATTAAATATCATGATCATCGATAAGTTCATTCCCGTCTTTTAAAAAAAAAACAATTTCTGCTGACTCTGTGATTTTGTAACTTTAGTAGTTTGTATATGAAGGCTATATTTTGAATTTATTTTGAAACGTACAGGATGTTCCAAAAAATTGGGGCATGTCAATGTTAATCTTGTTTCTTTTGGAACACCCTATATTTTATTGCTTTTTCAGATTCTGTCTGGAAATCTGATTTTATTATCATACTTGGGGTCTAGCTGGAACGATTACAGAAATATAGGGTATGAAAAATTGAGTTTTTTCAACTTGAGGAATATTTTGTGTCGGACCTATTCATTATCGATCAAAACGGCTAACATGTCCCTATCTTGACTTTTTATTCGCATCAATTATTTATATTCGAATGAAAAAGTTACAGGGTGGTCCATAATTCAGAACCTCCCCATATGTGATTCAGTTAAATATCATTAGATAGTATAGGTCAAGAGTTAGGATAGGGACATGTAAGCCGTTTTGACCGAGATTTTTACCATTAATGAATAGTTCTGACACAAAAAATTCATAAAGCTGAAGAATCTTGATTTTCCAAACCATATATCTTCTCCCTATACCCCAAGTATGATATAAATCGATGAAATAAGCTTTTCAGGGAGAATATAAAAATTCAACCAAATACATGGACTTCCATAAGAAACAATATAACTTTTAGGTTCCACAATTTTTGGGAAATCCTGTATATTCCGAAATACTTTGAAAATGTACCCTTTATCAACGAAGGAACTACTGAAATGAGAAAAACTTTGAAAGTTTTGCAGATTCGCTTTGAATCTCTGTCGCGCTAGTAGTGAACCACCCTGTATGTTCTTATGTAAATTGAATCATGTGTTCGATAGATATGATGATTTACAGTTTACACCCTAGATTTGCTGATTTTTTTCTGAATGAAAATGATTTTCTTGGATTCTCCTTCTTACGGATTCAGATCTTGGAAAAAGGAGGGAATAAAATAGAAAAATACCATCAGATGATATATTCTGTTTTCAACGAGGATTTTTATATAATACATTACAGCCTATAGCCTCACTGATGACAAATTTCGGAATTTTTCAATTTAATTCGGTATTATTCAGATTCTGTAATATTTAGTGACATCACTCTGGAGCTAGGTCTGAAGTTTATCTTGAACTCAGAAAATCCCTCGGAAATCCCGAATGAATTTGTGTGTGATGTTCCTAAATATTTCATATTTCACCGGATTTCCCCGTAATTCCCCCGGAATTCCGAGTATTATCTACATTTAGTTTCAAAATTTCATAGTTATTTGTTCAAATCTTGGTTCAAATTGACATATTTCTTCCGGAGAAATTCCGGGGAATTCCAGGGGAATTCCGGGTAATTCTGGGGAATTCCAGGGGAATTCCGGCTTATAGGAATTCCGGTGTACACATTTTCTCCTAGTAGTCAACCCCTCGTTCTCCATTGACTTTGCTAGAACAGTGTATACAGAAATTGTGAAAAGTATATTTTTTCTATGGAACACCCTGTAAAACAATAACCCTAAAAAATAATTGAAGTTCCTTCTGAATGATGTATCATTTAGGTACCGTTACCTAAATAGCCGAAATAGTGAGATTTTCGAAATAAAAACAAGTTTCATTCAAAATCCTTTTACCTGTTTGCCTATTTTGTATCGTATTGCATGAAATGTGGAACATGTAATTAAGGAAACTCGACAATTAGTGCAACAATAATAAAACATTTGTGCGTTCATTTACGAAAATTGAATCAGAAAAGGATTATCGTCACGTATTTTGACATAATATACTTATCTACCTTTCATCATATGATATAATTGACCACATTCCACATTCCATTAGTTTGTTCATGCGAAAATCGATGGCGTAAAAAATGAATATATAGTTACCCCAAGTGTTATACCTATTTGATGAAAATCTTAATCAACACTATGATGATGACTCAATTCATTTTGAACACCCATAGAGAAACCTATTATTGACATTTTGTGAAGTCCGCGAGTATGTTAACGATATTTCTTGATAACCCAATGATAATTGATAAGCGGCAAGTTCGAATAGCACTATATACAGTAATCACTGTTGACCTCCCACTATTGGCCTGATTGCTTGAATTTACCTAACCACTGTTCCGAGTTGACTGAAAGTATGCAACCAATTATACTCACATCTCCACGTGCCGCAGTTGTTCAGCGTAGTTGGCCAGTGCTTGGGCTGGCTTATCGGCTTCTTCCAATAGCATCCGCCATTTTTCTACGTGTATCGGCAGTAATTTACAGAACTTCTCGATATTCCTTTGTACCGTCTGCTCAACGTCCTGGATTGACATGGTTTTCGTTATTGTTCATCGGGAATAATTCACGGAATTTAATTTATTACGATAACAAATCACCTTACCACCGATTGTCTGGCCTGTTGCCACTATGTTCGAACTGTTGCCGTTGCAACATATATGTAAGCAGATTTCAGATTCCTTTAGAGAAAGTATAGAACGACGCTGAAGGCAGAGCGTTATTGTTATCTGAAGTCTTGCTTGAGAAATTTGAGGCAAATCAGAGGGATATTCAGTCGGAATAAATTTTGATAAAATATCGAATAAATCGCATACTAGATAGTTAGGTACGTCATCAGGTCGAAATGCGCGTGTTGTTCGCTTCATATAAATTATCAGCCTTCCAAATAAGACTGATTTCAATGTTCTGATCTTCAAATGAAGCAATAAATTATTTTCGTCTTAAGAGTGGATATCAAGCTCAAAACATTTCGAATGTGTACTATTTCATGCCACATGCCAATCATCCCGATCGAGGCGGAGCGTAGGTCGAATTATGGGCTTTTTTACCATCCATCGTAACAGTAAAGCGGCACGTAGAGAAGCGACGGCAGTCACGCGAATGTCGGTAGAAGACTGGACGTTTGCCGCTTAGTGAAATGGAACTTTACATAGTAATATTTGGTATATTATCGAGAAGTTTATAGTTTGCGATCGTCGATTGAATCTAACTAACATTACTTACATCAGAAGATACATTTTTATCGTATTTAGAAGAAATGACGAAATTTATAATATACACAGTGACATTAAAAAATACGCAACAAACGAAAAATGCTTTATTTGTGATATTTAAATAAAATTCAAATTTTCATCAACTTGGGCTTTTCTAAAACCTATTTAGCCCCAAATATATATACTGATTTTCAGTTTATGCAGAAATCGTATTTTTCGAAATCAGCAAAATCGTCGGCAAATTCTCAAAATATATTTTGTTGTAAAATAATAGTACCTAACAGTTGGATATTAATTCATTGGCGGAGATGGCGAGCCATTTTAATGGGAATCAGTCAGGAAAGAAAGCTTTTTACACAAAATTTACACTTGAATGAATTCGATGAAAATGTAAGGAATCATTGACAGTTTTCAATTGTTTTGCCAATCATTACATCGCTGAGATCATCCTAAGAAACAGTGTTTTTATATATATTCCTGATATACGATTTTTTAACTAATTCGAAAAATTTTAAAAAGCTATCATTGTAGAATTTCACGGGAATTTTTTTTCACCTTCACATCGTTCAATAAGCTCTATGGCAGATCTCCTTGAAATATTTTATCCAAATGTTAGATACATACTTATTTTGCGATATTTTAAGAAACAGAAAATAACATAGTTCGCCATAAAGTTGGCTACAAATGGGAAATAAGTTATTATTGAAATTTCTGTAAAACTCTAATGGCCTTTAGTTTTTGCATGTCTAACAACTGAAAAATACGTTGCGACTCATACCACGTGACCTCAGATTTGTCAGTGCTGCCGAAAAATAGGTCAAATCGACAAGATATCGAAAAATTTCTTTGAGAAATTGTGCTTGGAATCTAACGAAGACCCGTATCAAGATTGAAAAAAAATCAAAAATACAATATTTATTCCTCTACCCTTAGTCAGAAAGATTATACATTTCAATAACCTGAATCATATAAGGTTGGATCAAAACTAATTTGTGGAATAGACATTTTGCGGGAGGTTAATTATATTAAAACACGATTAATTCTAGTCACTAGGTGTAGCCAACTCTATTGTGGACACTGTATATAATATTTCTGAGGTTTCAAGAGGAGCCTGAATTCATTAGAATTTAATTTTTTTTGTAAAATCACAAATAAATATACCAACTTTCTTATTTCAGAATAGGACTGTATTGTATTTTTACATTATTGAATCATCACTTTTATTGGGATCTAGCAGGAATGATATGTTTGCATTGAAAATTGAAAAATCGAGATTTTTCAAATTCAGGAACTTTTTGTGACGAAACTATTCATTATTGGTCCCCATCTTAACTATTTAATTACTATCGGTTGATTTATTATTGAAACAAATATAGGGTGGTTCAGAATTCAGATTCCTACGTTTTTCATTGATATAAGTCAATTCTCCCGGTGAATTTCATTGAACAGGCACTGGTGTAGTGTTTATGCACTAGTTGTACTACCAAAATAATGCCACAACTAAAATCGACGAATGGTTGTCTGTCAGTAAAATATATATTGACGAAAAATAAAAGAGAAATGTACTATATATAAGAACCTATATTCAGTCAGATATCGGAAAGTTATGAGCTATTCAAATTTATGAGAAAAATAATGACTCCTATTTGAAAAAATGAAGTTGAAGGTGGCCCTCGAAGAACCAAACGTGAATTTGAAGTACAGCAAATTATAACAAATGTAAAACAGAGAAGAAGGTTCCCTGAAAACATTTTCATATTTCTTAAAATAAAGGCGCCAGCACAAATGAAAGAAACCGGACCATTTCGGTTTTTCCTGTATATTTCGAAAACGGTTTGTGATATTTTCGATTTGAAAACATCGTTTCCTTGTTCACCAAATTATGGTACCGACGGTACACTTATTTGGGACATACAACGAAAGTAGCTATAGGATATCCCTATGTTGTTAGGGAAGTCAAGGTATGTTTCAGCCGAGGTTTCAGTCAATCGACAAACCGGAATAATCTAGGTAGAATATTCTATGTCTATACGTTTATTGAATGACAACGTATTAACTTCCGTGGAAAAGTGTTTATGATGATTTTTATAACAGAAAAAATAATTAATCTAGGTATAATACCAAAGTTTACAGAATACTATACATGAAATGAAAAATAAAATCTGTCGGATTACTACAATTTTCAATTTATTCTCTTGTGATATTTTGGTTGCTCATTGACTATTGTATAAGAGATGAAATCCTACTGATTTGAACACAAGACCACTTACTATGAATGATATTTGATGCACCTAAGGGGAGTGGCTATTTTCAGTAAGTGCCGCGCCCACGTCAAAATCGTTGCAAAATTTGCCTCCGCTCCCAAGTTCCCATAGGAAAACCAAACAAGATTTCACTTCAGGATTTTTTTTCCTAATAGATCTTTATGTAATCTAGGCATCTTATGAATTACTTTTTTGATTTTTTTTGTCATAACCCTAAAAAAAATCACAAAGTCAGCCAGAAACGCACTGATTCATAGATGTTTATAATTAATGTTAAGCAGCAAAATGAAAATCTACTGCATAAGATGCACCAATTGACCTTTCTTCTATACAGAAAAAAAATATCAAGTCTCCAGAATGTCCCATAACTCGAGGGGAACTTGGGAGCGGTACCTATTTTTTTGGCGGAGGCAGCAAGGAATATGCCCTCTTAAACGAAAATATACGCTTCCATAGCAACGTGAAATATAAAATTATTCCTGATGTACTTACTCAAATGTAGAATAGCGTGGGTACTATTTGTGTAATATAGCTCTAGGAATCGTATGGTGTGAATTCAAATGGCAGAATGTTCTTTTCTCACCCGTATGATATTTGCAGCGTTCGCCTGCACCTCATGCAGCAAAAATAATACTTACTCGTAGGAAATGAGTTCTATTACTAGATCGTTACCTAAACAATACAAGTATTTTTTCAGAACAACAAAGTTTTGCATTTTGGGACCCTCTGTAACAAAGCTATGTTTTCACTTGTAGGAAAAGTAAAAACTGTATCTCATACATCTTTATACGTAGAATTCACTGGTGTAGTTAGATTTTTGAAATGAGCTTTTTTTTGGAATGATGTCTTCTTGTAAGTTTTTGAGTATCTTCAAATATATTATTATACAGACTAATTTATAACAACTATTTATTTTGGAGGATGTTCACGTATTGTGACTTCGTATTCAACTCACTCAGCCATTATCTGGCCCTGTATCGTGTTTGAGTTGTTCTAGAACTTTCTGGAACTGTCACTTTCCTGTCATCTCTCTCCATCTGATAGCTTCCAGGATAATCCATCCTTTTCTGTTCTTGATATTTCACGAACAATCGAGAGCTATCTGGAATGTCCAATACAGGAGGTTAATATTGGCGATACTTCTTGTTGACTTTGCCGAATTCCATTACGGTATGTTATCATGGGCGTCACCAGGATTACTTTCAGGGGGGTGCATCTGCATATACACATTATAGTATTAACCAGTGGCAGCGAGTTTCGTCTGATAGATGCTAAAATAAAGGGTTTCGAGAAAGCAACAAAAAATATGCACTGCAGGCGAACATTTTTCATGGTTCAAGGTCAAATGCCTTCAAATTTGAAGATAAAAAAGGGCATGTTTTGCGTTACGCGTAATACAATTCGGCCCAAATATATTTTTTGTGACTGATCGGGTTTCAAACTCGGTTTCAAGTACATACTTGATATTGGTATAGACAAAAGGTTATGAGTTACTTCTGCGCTATGCGCTACTGCAGTTATACTCATTGGTGCATTGGCCCCGATGCCCCCATGCACTCGCCGTCCCTGCTATTGACTTATATAAAATACAGAATTATACAATTATGTATATATTGTATGGATTATGTGAAATTCAAATCGAGCAAGTATTTGAATATATATTTTGTTCAAAAAGTAGAGGAAGATACTGAATTTATTGACATGGTGATGAACAAATTTGGACAGCAAACCAGGCGCCTCAAGTTTTTATTCAAATATTAACAGAAACTATTGTATTTTTCTATGTATTTTTTTCTTGCCAGAGGGGTGCAAGTGCACCCTCTTGCACCCCACTAACGGCACCCATTTATGTTATCATATTCAGGAAAATTAAACAAAATCTTTGTTTCCAGTGATGTTTTTCAAATTCTTCGATGGAACCTACCATATCATTTTTTATTTCATGAAATTGAATATTTTCTGAAAACCATTGCAGGTATAGAGCCTGGTTCACGCTCATACGAGTTTCGCAAAATTCATGCGAATTGGAATATTATAAAAATTAAATTGATATTCCTCACACTACTGATTGATGCATTTAGTGGTATCATGATGATATAAAAAAATCCACAAAAAAGTTCAATTGTTTCAACTTTAATGCGATATTTCTTTTCAGCGTATATTTTAGCATACATTTTCCGATATTCGTATTAGCATGAACCAGGCTTAATGGTCATATGTCCTCTAGAAAGCTCTCGAGAAGACGTTCTTATATTGACGCACCACAAAATCAAATTTGTAGATATAGAGTATACATACATGAGGATGCTGTATGTGAGATACGCGTATCCGAGATACAGGCTGAACAAGTGAACATACGTTCAAATGAACCCATTGCACGGCACTGACATCGCATACAGTATCGGGATACTGAATTTTTGAATCCCGGCACATCCAGCCGCCGGACACTGAATGCGTACCTATGCCAGATACAGAATTACCATGATGATACATATGGAGGTGTTCAAACATGGATGGGAAAGGTATCATAGGCGCATGACATTTTCCAGTTCAAATTCAACATTCCTATAGGGTTTACTACGCGCAATAATGATGGAGCATCAAGTGTGGATACCAGTCATTGTGATTTCAAAGAGGTAACGGTATGAATGATTTGTCGATCCCAGAAATCAATATTATCAACTATGCCGATGATAGCTTTATTCTATTAACATTTGTGAAAAGAGAAACAACATCAAATCAGCTGTAGAAAAATGGTTCAATAACAGTAGGTTAGTGCTAAACCCTGAGAAAACAAATGCAATACAATTGCAAATGCAGAACAATTCAGTGGTGATTCCCAATCTCCACCTGAATTGAACTTCGCCTTTTACTCACAAATCATTGTGATACTTTGTATACATATATAAAGATGCATAATGTATTATTTGTGAGCGATAAAGACGTTAATTATTATTACTATTATTATTATACTCTTCAAAATAAATAAGTCTGAACCCCACAGAAAATAAATCTCAATGGACATGGTATACCTTTCTCCATCTCACTCAAATGCATAGGTATAATATTAGATGAAACTCTGAAATATGACCATCATATAGATTTTTATCAAAGAAGCTCAGTACACCATGCTATGGCTTGAGAGTACTTCAAACTGCAACTCGAGCATTAAACTAAATCATTCTACTATATATGCGAATTTCTATTCCCGCGTCAGATATATGGTATAATATTATGGGGCGGTAGTACAGAAGCACACAGGGTATTCAAAATACAAGAGCGAGCCATCCGTACATGCTAAGAAATATCCATCTGATAAATTACTTTTCCGGCTAGTGAAAATTTCCTGATACTTCTTCAGCAACCCTAGTAATCCCAACTGCAAAAAAAGTTTCCTTCAATATACCATTAGGAATATATAGCAGTCTGAAAATGACAAAAAATAGGCGGAGTTGGTTGCTTTTGGCCATTGTCTCACTGCTTGGCTTGTTGCTTGTTACCAACTGCATGCATATACGTAGCACCGCTGGATACGGAAATAGCAGGATCACTTGTGGCTCTGCTATTTGCTAACCGAATATCACCCCAACGGAGATACCAGAAACCACAGCGTGGAGGAGGGAACCTGTTCCCCGGGGGGTCAGGGGGGCAACTGGATGTCATGTCCGGAGCATCCCTGGCGCGCCGGGGAGCTGGAACTCTCTGTGAAAACCTGCCTGGTACAAACCGCGCTGATAATGCCTTAACTAGCTGGCCAAGTAGAAGGGAACTACAATAAAAATCTCCCCAAGGCAAAGGTGGAACAGCATAAGCCAAAGTCTGCATGTCTAGTGGGAGGACTAGTCGCGATTATGCGAACTCCGGGGTACCTGGCGCCCCCCGGTTCAATTTGCCTTTCTGCTACATGCGGGGCTCTGACCGTTCTTTCCCTAGCTTCTCGTAGGATCATATATGGATACTGAGAAAAAAAAACAGGGTAAGGAATACTCCCCAAAAATATAGAGGACGAAATCCTCATGAAAACGGGCAGTATCACACAGGACGTCGAACGTCCTGAACCCGAAGCTGACCTTTCCGAAAAATCTGGCAGTGACGGGGAGACTGATAACTCCGCAAAAGCCCTCTCGAAAGGGAAGGACAGAATCAGGCACAGCGGTGCTGCCAGAAAAAGGTTTAAATACATCGTTAAACAAGGCTTCCCAATAGAAGAGGCCAGGACGAAAGCGGTTGAACCGTTGAAGGAGTCAACTTCTGACAAAGGGCTGAAAAGAGTCCGGTCAGAGGAAAAGTCTCCCGATGGTCAACCAAAGAAACGACCCAAAGCGGCAGACAGAGGCAGCAGTGCCTCAGTGCCCACCAAACCTACCTTTAGTCAAGTGACGGAAGGGGTGAGGGTGGGCATTCTGCCGATGAACTATCCAGAAGCTCTCCTGTCAACGGAACAAATTGAAGCCGTAAAGGAGGCAATTCTGGATAAAATTATCGAGCTGAAAGAAAAGGCTACCACAAAGCCTTTACTTCCACAGCTCCCACAATAGATCTGGCTGGTTAGCCCTGATGTGTGCCGATAACGCCACCGTGCAGTGGTTGAAAGATGCCATTAGGGATTTAAAACCCTGGGAGGATGCGCAGCTGAGGGTCGTTGAAGAGGCAGCAATGCCTCACAGCGAGATCTTGGTGGCGTACCTATCAGGCAGCCAGGGATACTCCACGGAGAAAATCCTTGGATTGATAAAGGCTCAGAATAGCCTCAACGCAACCACCTGAAGGGTACTGAGGAGAACATCTGAAGGCCCTCTAGAAGTTCTCACCATTTCGGTTGATATCCAATCAGCCGAAATGTTGAGAAAAACGAGGTTTGTGATCAATTATAAATTTGGTTGTGTGACCAACCCAGGGCAAGGGGTGGCAAACATAACTCGGCCACACTTTACCCCTCAGAACCTGGTAGCTCAGGTACCAGTGCAGCGAACACCAAGAAGCAGACCGAGAAGGCTGCCAAAAGTTCTGCATACAAAGGAAAAAAGATAACCAAGGGCAATAATGTGCCTAGGAAACCTGATAGAACCTATGCCGACAAGGAGAAGGGGAAGCCAAAAGCCCCACCTAAACCTCGAATATGAGCTAAAAGCTCAATTCTCTTCAAATAAACCTTCAACATTCAGAAGCTGCCACGAGTGTGCTTAGAAGGAGGTTTATCGAAGACAACATTCAGGTAGGGCTACTCCAAGAGCCCTGGATTAACAGAGGACGTATACAAGGACTCAACATTATATCGTGTAAGTTACTCTACTGTATATCTCACGAAAAACCACGAGCAGCCATATTGCTCGCACCTAATATTAATTTTTTTCCTGTTCCAGAGTTCATCACTGGAGATTTGGCAACCGCGATAGTGGAAGTGCCAACTGAGGTAGGCAAGAGGCAAGTAGTTATTGCCTCGGCCTTCTTCCCAGAGGACTCCGAAACACACTCTCCACCAGAGGAAGTTCAAAGCCTCACCGAATGGTGCAAAAAAGGTAACAGGCATTTTATTCTGAGCTGCGATGCAAACGCCCACCACTTAATATGGAAAAGCACAGACACAAATGTACGGGGTGAGTATCTTCTAGAATATTTATTGGCCAACAATATCGACATTATTAACAGAGGAAATAAACCCACCTTCATAAATGCGATTAGGAAAGAGGTTCTTCATTCAACTCTCGCGGATCCGTTCATGACGAACTATATTCACAACTGGCATGTCTCTGATGATTCTTCAATGTCGGACCACCAGCACATGGGGTTCGACCTGGAGACGTCAGAGACACGCTTCGATGGATACAGAATACTAAAGTTAACCAACTGGGATGCTTACAAAAAGCATCTCGTAAGGCAGACGGAGGACCAACTAATATCCATCTAATCAATAGAGGAACTCGGCCAAGACAACTTTATAATGCTGTAATGGAAGCATATGAACTCAGCTGTCCTGAAAAACAAGAGGCTACTACCAGATATGTGCCTTGGTGGAATAAGGAACTAGCAATAGAGCTAAAAACTGGGAAGACTACAAAACAGCTCTTTATGAGTACAATAATAAACTCAGAAAATCGAAAAGTTCTCTCAAAAGAACATTCCAACGGCATCGGCCTTATCAAAAAGCCGAACGGGGGATACACTGATGATCCTAAGGAAAGCTTAAGTGTTCTCCTGCAGACACACTTTCCTGGTTCCGAAACGGTTGTGGAGAACGAACAGCAAAGCGCTCACCTGGAAGGGGTCCCAGGTAGCAAGCGTACGTCATAATGACGTACTCAATTGGTGATTTTCTGACGGTTGACGTCATCGACGCAAAATTGACGTCTTATGGACGTCATTATGTTGACGTTACTATGTCGTTCTTCACATGACGTTAATATGACGTCATTTTTTGGTCACTAAAGTGACACAAAAATGATTATGATAAAAAATCTAAGTAATTATAAACATCTAATAAAATGCTAACTTTTTAGCAGATATCTGGTAAAATTAGAAATATCTATAAGTGTTGTGTTGATTGTCGAATTACCTGATAGAGTGCTATTATCCCGTATGGTATTATGTAAAATTTCATAATTTGCATATCAAACAATCAATGAAGTATCTATCCAGACATTATTCACCTAAAAACAAATTACTGAAAACTCAATCAATTCGAAATACTTCCAAATACGTCAAGAATTCTAATTGCGAATTATTTTTGTCATTTCAAAATTCCCGCGGAAGTCAAAAGTGGTCCGACATTTCGACTACGACACGATCGCTTCGGATTGGTTAGTAATAATAGAAGCGGCATGACGTGGCATAGCGTCGCTTCGGTCCTTCATGACACCTGGGCCCCTATTCTTGAATTCTAGGGAGTAGAAAACCGGACAACTATCTCACTTCTTGACAAATGAATGATATATTTCCTCCTCACTTTTCTATCAGTTTTTCTACTCCCTAGACTTCAAGAATAGGGGCCCTGCGCACTGTGCGATCGATAGACCGATCGACGTTCACCGTTGGCCTGTGCCGACTGCCTTTGGCGCTTGGCGGGTTTTTGTGGCTGCTGCTTGTGCCGTGGATGTGTCGTTTATGTGGAAATTGGATTAGCTTGTATCACAAGATCCAGAATGTTTTCCGTTGTGGAGTTCAATGAACAATCTGGAGGTGGCCTTGCTGTGGTAAATTCAAAATGGTTCACCCCACTGAAGAGGGAAGTATTCTGGCCGCCATACAAAGACAATAAATCATACTTGAAAGCGGTAAAACAAGGAGAAGAAGTTACCGATAAATGGCCATTATATTCAATAACAAAATGTTATTACACTACAGGTATGTATAATGGATATATATTTTGAGTTCATCGATATGTGATGGGTATATTGTATAAAATGATATAAATTGAATTAGGAAATAGGGAAAGCGTACTGAATTAAGTTTTTTCGCCCTCTAATTCCTCATCAACTCGACTCTCCCCACTTTGGTGAATTTTTACTGAAGAAATCATTTAGGTGGGATTTCATATAGCCCAACAATCTTGTTTGAATGTACCTACCTACATCTGTTGAAGAGAATAATTACATTATTTATATGGCTCACTATACACATCCAAACTAAAAAAATATCCCCTTGTAATCCTTCTAGCAGTCAGATGACTAGGAAATAATTTGAATTGAAATTTTCATTATTTCAACATACCTACTTATAATGAGAAAAGGTCCTTCAATACCTACAATAATTAGCTGAATACAATACAATACTCTATGCCTCATTGCAGATGATTATGAAATAGCCAGTAGCAAACTGAAACTTGCAGAAGTAACTTCTGATTTGCAAACAGATTTGGAAGAGGAGTTCTTGAAATATTCCTCAGGAAAGAGGAAGGTGTCCCGACCTGTTCGTTTTGAGGAGGAGGTAGACATAATTCCAAATATCAAAAGAAAAGTTACTAAATCTACTCACTATGATGATGAAGATGAAGAGCCAAATAGGAGTTTCCTTCCCAGGCCACCACAAATAAATAGGAAGAAGATACCTGAAAGTAATATATAAACAGGTTGAAAGTATATGAAATGCTATAGGTACCTATACCAATTATATAATGCTAATCAAGACAAAAGTTAGGTACAAGAAATAACTTACAATAAATCATTATTATAGAGAATGTAGAAATTGTGTTAATTATTAATTAACCAACTAAAGTTGACATTTATGTCATCAAATATTTGTGGCCTGATGAAAAATAATGCACATTTCATTCATGTTCATATATACAAAAATTTGGGCATGATAGTGTTTGGGGTAGGTAACTATAATAATTATAATTCATATATCTTTTTATTTCACAGAAACCATAGACTACACTCCATCCTGTGGAGTGATATCACGTAGTGGTATACAAGGGGGGTATGAAGCTTCACCACCTCTTTCAAATTCTACAATAGTACGAGGTTCTGTTAAAATAACAAGTGGTACTACCCAAGATTCGGAACTATTGCAAGAAGTTACTCCTCGGAGAATTATACAGCCCTCCAATTCAAGAGATTCAAATAATGGAGCTGAAGGTCAAGGAAAATCAGGTATGTATGTTTATCAATTCATTCAATATAATATACTTATTTTTGTGAAAATTACCTAAAAGCCATAAATTGGCAAAAAAATTTAAAGAAAAAATAGTCTATCTAATTGATGAACTACGATCAGGTATAATACATGGTATTGGTCAGGAAAGTAGTTGTTTCCTGCTCGTAGTGTACCAGACATTCAAATTCAAACTGTTTAATATTTAAATTTGATAGACTCTTTTTCCTTTCTGAAATAAAATGTTTGGATACATATCATTAGTCCAGAATAGCAGAATATCAAAAATATCGAAAATTAAATTTGAATTGACACATTTTCTTGAAATATTGATTTGTAGAATAAAATTATGAACAATTAAAATGATTCCATTCTACAATTCATGCATAAGGCTTTTATTTAGCTGAATATAAAAATATTGATGTACATTTTGAATTATACCTATGACATATCAAAAGGATGTGATTAGTTCTCTCTCCAAGAAAAAGAGCCCAGGAACTGGATACTCATTATTCTTGGACAGTTTTTTCAAATCATTTATATCATGTGGTTTCTCCAATTGTTCTAGTGTTTGAAATACTTTTAACGAATTTGCTAGAGGTTAAGCAGCAAAATAAAAGGATTTTAAGTATTTTGGAAAAGAAAAATAATGACAGAATCACACGTTCTTTACCAGAAGATTTGAATATAGAATTTCCCATTAGAACTAATGAAGATATAGATAAATTTGAGGCATATCTTTCAAATCAAGAAAATATTGAAGGTGCTAGAACTGTTGTAAGTACATTTGTTCATACTATTTTTTGGTTGTATTAATATACTTGATAGATGAATATTCAAGTTATCTAATTGAATTTTTTTTAATGATCACATCATTACACTACATCTCCTACTTGACTAAACTGAATCAGTTTTTCAACACATAATAATATGTTACTATTCAAAAGGAAAAAGCCATGAGTTGTTTGACCATTTTGAGAGGAATATAAAGATAGTCTTTGAGACCTATATATTCCTGTAATATTTTTACCATCTCCAATGGAGATAAATATCAACTTTATCTTATTCAGAAGATTGTAAGAAATGGTTCTTGAGTAGATGTAAAAAAAATTATTTGGTTTGGTGAAGGGTGTGGAGTAGTAAATATCTCTCAGTTATCTGTGCAAATTATATTGGTATTTTTTAACATATGCTTCCACATGTAGGCATGCAAATAATTTTTATTTTCAGGTTTCATATTGGTCTTCCCTTGGAGGTAAAGATTGTGCTGCAAGAACAAACAGAATCTTAAGAGAAGTACTGCATGATTCACAGTAGCAACAAAATATAATTTTTATGGAAGACACTCAAAGAAACCTTTTTCGGAATTGAAAATCAATTCAGAAATTATTAGTAAGTCTACTTATATGTTATCAACATGTTGAACTGAATCGATTATAATATTTACATTCCACCTTTAATTAATAATGTTTGAAGTAATCTATTAGCATATTTGACAAGTAAATTAACAATAAATATATTTGTGCTATTTTCAAGATGATTTTTCTGTGGCATATACACACTGTATGCATATACAGTGTGTCCACCTTAAGGATACTTACCACACCTGTAAAATCGTTATTAT
The DNA here is from genome assembly GCA_029955515.1 of Chrysomela aeneicollis. Taxonomy (NCBI): domain Eukaryota; kingdom Metazoa; phylum Arthropoda; class Insecta; order Coleoptera; family Chrysomelidae; genus Chrysomela; species Chrysomela aeneicollis. The sequence continues at coordinate 1,710,928 of JARUHQ010000018.1, read as the reverse complement.
TTGATAGATTTTGAAAAACTTTTTTTCGTTGGATAGGTATTTGAAATGTCTATCAATAGATTTTATTTTTTTGCTGTTATCGTGGCCAACTGCGACAAATTGCATTTACCCATGTTCCAAAAAGTACAATTAGGGATTTTTTTCACAAAAAATTATGATGAATTCTGAATCAGGATCACGTAGAACATACCTGTACCGAATTTTTTTTTTCAATATTTCATCCAAAAAAATACTTTTATGGCATTTTTGGAAAGAATTAACGATTCTCCTAATTCTCTAATACACTTTTCAATTCGTCGAAGAATTTTGTTCACTACTTCATTTCTTTTCCTCAGACAAATTGTATATATTTATGATAAAAATTGGTACAGATATGTTCCAAGTAATCCTCAACAATAATTTTTTATTCTTCCCAAAAATACAAAAATGGTACATTTTTTGATAAAATATTGAAAAAAAAAAATTCGAACATCCTGTGTTTATTAATGATGATGAAAATCGGTACAGGTATGTTTCATGCGATCCTGATTCAGAATCTATCATCATTTTTTGTGAAAAAAAAAAACAACCTAATAGTACTTTTTGAAAAATGGGTCAATAAAACTGGTCGCAGTTGGCCACGATAGCAGCAAGAAAAATCGCTCTATACATGTATAGACATTTCAAATACCTTTCCAACAAAAAATAGTTTTTCAGAATCGATCAAATACGATTTCACAGGGGTGGTGAGTACTTAGGGTGGACACATTGTATATGCAATAAAGCTTACCATCATATCTTCAATAACTCACAGAAGTTTCAAGGGTTCTGCTGTAACGACGACATAAAAATCATTTGTATTTTGAGCAAATATCAATTATTACAACTGTAGCACTATGATGACCACTACATTTGTACATTAAAAAATATATACCTATACTCAAGTCTTTTATATGTTTCAGATGCTGTTAAAATATCTTGCAATACTTCTTCAAGGGAGATTGAAAACATCATCAAAATTTGGTTGAAGCATGCTCCGGAGAGATTGAAAAAACAAGAATTAAAAGAAGTACGGAATCATCGGAATAATTAATCAAGGTCACGGATCAAGGTTATTTTATATATAAGTTGGTTTTTTATTTTGTTTAAAAAAATGTCAACTAACAGAAGGGTATACTATAAAGAAGTGGTAGGGGATCGTCAAATGTACAGAAGAGTTGCTAATGAAGTTAAAAGTACAGTGGAAATGTTGAAAAACAGAACTGAAAATAGTGCAGAGGTATCTGTAACGCAAATTGAAGATGATGAAACGAATATATTGAATTATAGTAGTCATAGTTCAAGTCAATCTTCAATATCAAATTCTAATGTTTTCGAAACCAGGAATAATAATGGAACTGAAATGTATACAAATTTCATAACTCATTCTCCTGAAGTGAATACTAATAGTTGTAGTAGTAGTAGTGAAACAAATAATTTACAATCAAGCTTAAGAGAATGGGCCCTTCGAAACAACATTACACTATCAAGTATTTCAGAATTATTACATATTTTATCTCCGCTTGATCCAACACTTCCTTTAGATTCTCGTACTTTATTACATACTCCCCTTTCAACAGTTGAACACAAACAATTAGATAATGGTGAATATATTCATTTTGGGTTGACTAAAATTTTAAAACGAATTATAGTAAACATGCCTTTTGGAAACTCGGATCCCGTTATTAGTATTTCATTCAATATAGATGGAATACCTGTGTTTTCTAACAACAATTCACCAGTTACTTTCTGGCCAATACTGGGACTTATTAAAAATGTAGGTATCAAGCAAAATTGTTTTGTCATAGGGGTTTTTTGTGGTAAAGACAAGCCAAAACCAATAAACTCTTTTTTGGGTGATTTTGTTCAAGAACTTTCGTTCCTTGTAAGCAATGGTTTAATTTGTAATGGTAAATTTTTTTCCGTAAAAATTCATAGTTTCATTTGTGACGTTCCAGCAAAGGCCTATCTTAAGTGTACCAAAGGACACAATGGTTATTCTTCCTGTGATAGGTGTACAGTTGTTGGGCAGTATGTTAACAGGCGTATGATTTTTGATAGTATGTCTTCCCAAAAACGGACAAGTGAATCATTTTTGCAACAAAGAGATAGTGACCATCATAATTCTATCTCACCATTAATCTCCTTGCCAATTGATTTCATTAAGATATTTGTGATCGATTACATGCATTGCATTTGTTTAGGTGTGGTAAAAAAAATGATTAATTCTTGGATACAGGGTAGATCTTATAACGTCCGTTTAAAAGCAAGGGATATTACTCTTCTTTCTGATTATTTAACTAATCTATGTACTGCTCTTCCCGATGAGTTCAACAGAAAGCCTGCTAGAATATCAGAAATATCATATTGGAAAGCAACCCAGTTCAGAACTTTTTTGCTCTATTTAGGTCCCATTGTATTAAAAGAATACATAGATATAGCTGTGTATGAACATTTTTTATTATTACACTCTGCAACATCTATTTTATTATCTGAGAGACATTTAAATATGCTAGGTTGTGATTTGGCCGAGGAGTTTTTATGTGTTTTTGTTAAGCATTCTAAGCATCTATATGGTTTGGATTTTCTTGTTCATAATGTACATTCTTTGATTCATATAGTCGATGATGTACGACTCTATGGGGTTCTAGATAATATTTCAGCCTTTCCTTTTGAAAATCATTTGGGAGCATTAAAAAGATTAAAACGATCTGCTAATAAACCATTGAGGCAACTTTATCGTCGGTTAAATGAATTGAATCAAATCAATAAGAATACAGAGCCAAAGGATGTTCAATTGAATTCAAATTGGAGACACAATCGAGGTCCATTGCTCTCGCGTACATGCTTTAAGCAATATAACAAAATTTTTTTTCAAAATACGAAGTTTAGTACCTATTACTATTCACGAAACAACTCATATTGCATTTCAGTGAGAAAAAAAGTCCTGCAAATACATAATATTTTGGTATACTCCGAAAATAATATAATATTTATTTGTAAACAGTTTCTATCTTACGAATCCTTGTTTACTTATCCTTTTGATTCAAAAAAATTGCAAATTTATGTTGTTGATAATTTATCTGTTCTGATAGAAGTGAATATAACTGATATTTTAACAAAGTGTATCGTTTTCCCCCTTAAAGATAATACATTCGCGTCGTTTCCATTGTTGCATGATGTCCAAACAACTTATTGACTTGTAACGAAAATATTTACAAAAATACAATAACTATCACAATACCAAAATCAAACATAACTGTGAACAACAATCAATAAATAATTGAAACATTTGAAATAACTTGTTTTCAAATAGAACTATATTGTCATAATAATAATATTTCTCATGCAGTGCATGGTTTCACATCTTATCTTATTCAGTAAGTACTTATACATAGTAATCATGGATTTTGACCTATTCCAATTTCTTTAAAGACAGCAAAATTACTGTAAGAAAAACTATTCATAACTATATGACATTTTCAATAACATTTAGCAACTTTCACGATAAACTTTTAGCAACTCTTCAGAATGATCTGCATAATTGATTCCATAGTTAAATACTGTAACTAAGTTGTTTTGTGTTGTAATGAATATAAATTAGTTTATGATTACGAGATTATTTTGTAATTCGTTTTTTAATCTAGTTATATTCAGCTTGAGCTAACTGATCATCCAGTACACTGCCATATAGTTCTCCAATGTTTATAGTGATTGTGATGCTCTTCGACACTATGTCACCAATAAAATTGTGAAGCTGAAAACAACGTTTTTTTATGAAAATCCCAAAATTAACCTAAAAAGTACGTCTTAATGACGATGTTTATAACGTTCAAGTGACGTCATATTTACGTCTCTATATGACGTAATAGGTCATATTCCAGCTATATGTAACGTCAAAATGACGCCAAATACTGACGTCATAATGACGCCAAATACTGACGTCATAATGACGCTGACATTTGACCGTCATTTAGACGTCCTAATGACGTCAACTTCGGGGTTAACAAGACGTCTGACATGACCTATAAGGTACGTCATTATTACGTACGCTTGCTGCCTGGGGTTGTCCACAACCCCAACAGATCCAGCAGAAGCCTAGCTGGGAAGATCTTCACAACCCAAAGGATCAATTGGGCTATCAAAAACTTCAAACCATTTAAGTCGCCAGGAAAAGACGTAATATTTCCCGCCTTACTGCAACATGGTTACCTACGCTTCATTGATATGGTGGCCAAAAATGCAACAAACTTCGGCGCAAGTCAAGCTGCAGAAAGTGCAGCGGCTAGCTTGTCTGGGAATAACGGGGGCAATATCCACGTGCCCTACTGCAGCCTTAGAGGTAATGCTCAAATTAGGAAATCGGACTGGACATCTGAAGATTTTGGAAAATATTTCCCTAGAATCCAAGTCCAAGCCTACAGATATCATGCGAGTTTGCAGTTTGAAGTAGTCATAAACAACCACCAAATTTGCACAGAGAACGGACCTCAAAACTGGGAAGGGATGCATCAGTGTGGTATACTGATGGATCCAAGATGGATAAAAGGGCTGGAGTCGGAGTTACAGGGCCACAGTTCAGGCTCTCAAAATCCCTAGGTAACACCCCAACCATCTTTCAAGCAAAAGTACATGCTATAGAGATATGCGCACAGGAGTACCCCGAAAGGGACACTCGAAGGGCAGAAATCTATATCCTATCAGATAGCCAAGCAGCACTAGAAGCTCTGAAGTCTAAGCTGAGACAACTGGCTGCACACAACCAAGTCACTTTGATGTGGTTTCCAGGTCACAAAGGTGTTAAAGGCAACGAGGAAGCGGACTGCCTTGCCAAAGAAATGGCAAATACACAATTTCCCGGCCCAGAACCCTTCTGTGGACTCCCCAAGGCCCACTTGAAAGAAGAGTTTCGACGTTGGGAAGCAGATGAAATAAAATCTCACTGGAATAAAGTGCCAGGACAAAGACAAGCGAAAAGGCTAGTGAGCCTATCGCCAAGGATAGCTAAGCCAGCTTCTCGAGTTGGACAAGAAAGACTTGAAACTGGTGACGGGACTCCTCACTGGAGACTGCCCTCTAAGGTATCACCTCAAAAAGATGGGCAAAACAGAGAGTGATAGTTGCCGCTACTGCGAGAACTTCGCTGAAACTGCAGAACATTTGCTTTGCGAATGCCCAGCGCTCTTCTGCAAGAGCCCTCCGATATCAGGAACCTATATAGCTCTCAGGAAACTAATAAACTTTGCACGAAGTCTCGGAATCCCGGGCCTCGAATAGATTAAGGGTTATGCACAAAAGATATTATAGGTCGAGGTGATTGAGAGGCTGCACAGCCTTAACGACCCCCCCTACAATCTACAATATATTTAAAAAATATTCGATGACGTCACCACAACTACGCGGATGACGTCACAAACTCCGTATGTATATCAAGAGATGTCAATTTGAAAATAAAAATTGACATGTCTCAGGATTTCCCTTAAAATTCATATGCGTTAGAGATAATGATTTTATTCCATACATTTCCACCATACTGTATAAACCAGTGAAAATCACTTCGATTCTAGTAATTTCTACCGTTTTTTTCTTTGCGTGCATCATGAATCAATTAGGATATTCTGAATCATGTAGAGGCCACTTTAAACACATGAATCCATTGACTATTCCAGCATATATGTTTATGAATGTATGAAGTTCATCTTCAAACACAAAAATTACTTTGATCAATATAGGATATCAGGAGCATACAACACAAGACAAATAAAGAACTGCAATATACCTACTCATCACCTATCTAAGATCGAACATGCATTTACTCGTTGGAAAGTTCATTCATTTCCTGCACTCGTTACGTTTCCGTGCTAAGACTCCTGCGAAATGTGTCACTTATTTCTACACTTGTTACCTAATATAGGTACTTTGCAGAATTCAATAATTTTCCTAGTTGCAATTCAGAATTATGGAGAAAAATATTAAAATAATGGCCCTTCTACGGATCCGAATGGACCGAAAAAGTGTGACGTCAAAGCTATGTTGGTACTACTGATTTGCTTCCAAACGAATTACAATTTTTCCATCATGTAAATCTCCATAAGAGATTTTTTAAACTCGATTAACTCATTTATAGTGAAAAAGTAACATATTTTGACACCATTTATGGAAAATAGGACACACTAGTTCCTATTAAAAAAAACAGAAACAGGTGAGAAACGCTAACAAATTTGATTGAGAATATATTGAAATCTATTGAGGTTTTGTTATTTCAGTGTTTACTCTTGAAGCTATGATACATTTCTCCAGAGATGAGGAACAACTGATATCTATAGGTGCTAAAAAGCCATGTTGAGAACATGGGATTTGATGCTGATCTCAAGGCCTTAATGTGGTTGATTCAAGCTAATTTTCATGATAAAACATATAAAGTACAGGTGAGCTATAATATTAAAGGGTATATTGGATAAATTCAACGTTTTGAAATGTTTGTTGTAGATCGACTCTACCAGAGTATGTGAGTTCCTATTCAAGAGGATAGTTCCTTGGCCATCACATTGGCAGCTTTAGCAATATTTGCGCATTATAATGTACGAGTACCTTCAAAGCTTGTAACAGGAGTAATAAAGAAAATGCACCATCAACATTTGAGAAGAAATCAGTTACACAAATGTAAAATTATATACATTACCTATATTATACAATATTGTATCGATCAACATCATACTCTCAAATGCTCTCAAAGTGTTATAATGAAAAACTGACATTCAAGAGTGATTTTATTTCTTCTTGAGCACTTAGCAATGTAGTACAGTGCCTATAGGGACCTCCAGTTCTCAAAGTTGTTTATGAACTCTATATATCCTGGGAGAACTTATAATTATTACATGATGCTGCTAATAGACTCCCAGGTAAGCTTTCAGATTCTTTTACACATTTCAAAGAAGACAACACTATCATGAAAAGAAAAATTTTTGCTGACAGCATCAACCTTAGTAGGTATATCTTTCTTCAATATACAACAAATAATGATATAATAATACCTTTGTTATGTCTAGTAACCATATCTTGATTTACATACTCTTCATTCTCATTTCACATCACGATTGTGATAGAAAATATGAAATAATATTAGAGAATAAATACAATAATGAAGCAAAATCCTAACCTCACTTCACTTTGATAGAGATTTATTCAAAACTTTCAATGGTTAAAACCTGTTTCTAATTCTTTTAAGATACATCGAACCTCCTTCTTTCCGTAAATGATCTTGAAATACGTTAAATATTCACGATAAATATTAGAAGAGACTTCAAAAATTTTCTTATGGATATTTGCATGTGAATTTTTTTCTAGTGGAAACATTCAGGAATACCAACATATTTTGTGACGTTCCGACTTTTTCGGTCCATTACTATCATTTTTTTTGCAAGAATCATGGTGGAAATAAGATGGTGAAACTACTCCCTATCCCAAGCTATGTAGAGTTTTTCAGCCAAATCACTTGACCTACGGCCTTCTTGATTATGTCAATTTCAATCATTCTAGCGTCTGAAGCATATTTTGTGCTGTAGAGGGCGCTATAAATTGTTTACATTTTAGATGTCATTTTTCGGGCGGGATGTAATAATTTCTCAAATTATTGTTGAGAAATTGTATTAAAATGCTATGTACAGTATGAAAAGATGCAATAATGCTTCCATTTGTATAAGAATTCGAACCGAACCAACTGGTTGCCTGCTGATCGAACAATATCACGATTTAATCGAAGAGAAAGTGATGTGTTTTCCATGAAGAACGCTTGGAATCTTGGAAAAGATAAGAAAGGTGAGTTTTGTTGCTTTTCTCAATTCATCAATTGAGGATGAGAGCAGGTAGTGAACGGTAATTCTATTTTTATGATCGACAATTATTTGTATTTGCAAGGTTAACATGGTTGCTTGAATTAACATCTAATTTGGTGCATTACCAAAGTAGGACATTGTTTATTGAATCAAATATGCAAGGAAAATTTCTATTACTTACTTTTTTCCAGGGATGTCCTGCTCTATATTCACTAAAATGAGCTCTTAAACTGGATGGAGAATGAGCAGGTAATGGATTGATTGATGTGTTCAAAATTCATAGAACTGGAGGAGCCTGATTTCTAATCATGGTAATTAAAATATTCATAATAGTTCAAGTTAACAATTCTATACTCTTCTGCATGTAAATAATCCAGTGAGAAATGGTCTGAATTTTTATTTGTTAATTGAAGAAGATTTTATGTTATTTTGGCATTGTTTGTAGTTGTTCACAATAATGAAATACTCTCTTTGAGATACCTCATTTTATTCAGTGGTAGGTAGAAACATTCAATCCATTATCATGGAAATTCAGATCCATTTCATCTAAAAGAGTGTTTTGGAAGAGGATTTTTGGAATTAAGGAAAATTAACAATTTCACATAAATTATTGATATTAATGAACAGAAAACTATAGCTCTTGAAATATGTATATTGTGTACTGCATGTATGGGAACTTTGTATTTCATACACACCTTTCTTTTCAGTAATGCTCGAGTTTGGACTTCAGGAGGTTTCCAACTATGAAGTACATATGTTATATGAATAAGAGGAATGTGGATCCAAGCCTAAAAGACTGCTACGCTTTGAAATGTTCCATTGATTCATTACTAGCCTGGACCAACTTTCTCACATCAAGCTAGGCAAGTCAATATAATATATAGGATATATTAGAACTTCATTCAACTATAAGGAGTATTTACATACAAAGTTATTGCACAACTAACAATATCAGGCTAGTCAAAACGATTTTAGACAGAACAAAGTACTACAAAAGTACTTATTAGGCTTTTTGAGATATTATGAAAAGATAGACATCAGAATTCAAGCAAAATATAAATATACAATCAGAATAAAAAAATCCAATCAAGGCAGCTTTTACAACATATCCATATTCTTATTCAGCTATTTAAAATGGAATTCTATGATTTCTATGCATTGAGAAGATGAGAAGTAGTTGATTTTCATGTTCCATTGAAACTCCGTTCTGAAATTTCTCATGAATTTAAAATTTGATATAACAAAATTTGACCATGATTTAAGTACTCCCTAAGTACCTAATCAAAAAGCTGAAAACTCCTAGGAGATGATTTCTACAAATTGTATAAATTAATGATGATGCTTTCAAAGTGAACTTCTCAATGGTTCAGAGTTCATATAGTCATGCTCAATTGAAATGCATTGAATAAATATTACCTGATGAACTGTTTTTCAAATTATTGAGGATATTTAAATTAATTTATAAAAATATATAAAAAATATTCCTTACAATCCAAAGTCACCCAAGCTAAGCTTGTAGCATGTCAACAGTAATTATTGTTCAGTTGCCATACTACATGTATTATTTTATGATTTGTACACATCTGCAAAATTTTAGAAACACCAATTTCAGGATGCTCAGTAATGAATTGATATTAATTTTTTTTATATACCTATAAAGTTATTCAGAATGCACTATTTCTATTTCTCACATCTGAAATGATTAAATTCAATAGTGTTTCATTTTATTGATTTTCAGTGATAAAAGTATACAATGCAGTGAAGTTACTGCATTGCAGTTACTTTTCATGCTTTTGGAACTCTAACTGCCCTTCATTGATATTCATATCTAATATGATTTTGTTTTTATTTTCTTTCAGATCTCCCACTCTAATGAGGTACCTACTTCATCATTTCACCCCCACTTACCTTACTATCCCTTGAAGGCTTGGAGGAATTTGAAGATAGCAGTCTGAATAACTGCCCAACAGTGATTCAGAATATGAATTATTCTCACCAGCTGACCTCATCATGCCGAAAAAATTTGTATAATATCTATAATTTTTATCTCACTGTACTTTGATCGAATTGATATTTTTAGAGATGTATTATTATTTGAATTATGAAAAATCTAGGTTTCTTATGTTAAGTAAGCAAAATATCCAATATTTAAATAACTTAAAATACATATGCATAGGTATCTGATTTCTACAGTTTTTTATGATGAGCAATAGAAAATTTTGTGATTGATAAATATTTGTGATTGAGAAATCAATAAGTTCAAATTTCTAACCGAACTCCTGAATTATGAAATCATAGCTTAAAAATTGTGTTTTTTCTTTAAATAAATTTACATTGAAAAACTGAGCACTGACAAAAATCCACACTTGTAATTTTGCTGTTTAAGAAAAGATATGAATACTTACATGTTGAGTAGGGAATTCTGTGATGCATCATTGAAAATTGTTGGAATGGTAGGAAGTGATTTATCCTGAATTGAAGTAAAAAAAGGAAATGTAAATGAAAAACAACTCCTTTATTTCTATTCTTTATTGCATGTAAAATGAATACATAAAGCAGCTGTAATTACAATATACTAAAAACTACAAGGTGATGATTGAAAGATCATTTAATTTGAGGACTAATTATTTCAGAGCATAGTTGAAATTTATCAAATACTGAAATTACTTATTTAGTTCTTCAATATTTCAGAACATTAGATATTGTAATACAATAAAACTTAACAAGGAGCCCAAAAATTGTTCTTTCAACAATGGATATGTTCAATAAATATAGTAAGAATATACTTCCTTGAGTTCTCCCCATAATGATGGAACACCTCCTTATTTCAATCATCTGCATCAGTCCATTCTAAACGATGGTTGTTGTCCTGAAATATACACATATACTTAGCTGATATTAATGCATTTTTGAAAACTTGCTCAGGTTGAAGTAGACTTGAAGATTAATCTCAACAATGTGAGGAAAAAAGAAAAGAAATTCACATTTTTACATGATAGAAAGACCTTCTATTAAAGTTAACATATTCTTGAGGACAAATTCAACGAATTTTCATCAAACTATGAGAGTGAAGAGATGAAATCTTGAGCAGAATATTATTAGGTTTTGAAAGTAAAACTATTATAATGAAGAGAAAAATATCCAATTATATACCAGTGTAGATAGTTATACCTATTATAATACAATTATTCTCACCTTATAAACATCATGTAACCACTTTGTTGGCCGCAAAACACACAAAAACGAGAGTTTTTCTTCATGATGATAATAACAACAACCACAAGCTTACCAAAACGAACTGAACTATCGAACTTGAACAACTAATTATGATGAGAATAAAACACGAAACTAAACCAAACAAATAGTAAGTATTTTTTTAAGAATTAACACACACTACCACTCGAAAAATCACAGGAGAAATTTACCGAAAGCGAAAAATAAAAATTCTCTAGCGAAACGAAAACACGAGCGAAAACAGCTGTTTTCAACAAAGCAAGCTGTGAAACGGTTGCGCCCTCTTCAGGAGCTTTCATGACTCAGACCTTATACCAGGTCAAGCGTTTTGGATGAAACAAAACACTATCAGTAGTTTCACCATCTTATTTCCACCATGGCAAGAATTCATATCCATATGAATACAAGCATAGCGATTAAAATCCACCAATCAGAACTATTAAAGTTGCGCCTGCGTGCTACGAAGGATTTGAGACAACAGTCCAATGAAAAACGAAGCTAGTAGTTATAATACTTATGAGGAAGATGGACGGAGAGTAGTATGCCAGCTCTACAAGCTGGCGTCCGGGGTTCGATTCCCATTTTATCTTTTCTTTTTTATTCAAGTCTCAAATATCTCTGACCGGGCACCCAGTCAAAGAGTATAGGTTGAGTAGAACCTATACTTTGTGACCCAGTAGTTGAAGAGTAATTTTTTAAACATATTTTCTTCCCTCAAAGGTCCCGACAAATAGTGATCTAGTGATAGGTTAGTACGTTCAGGTCAAGTAAGTCTCATTGAATTAATATAGCGCGATAGCGCGTTCAAATTTGCTTTTTTTCGTTCAACTTTCCCTTCCTCAAAAATCTACTGAAAATAATGATCTACTGATAGGTTAGTACGTTCAGGTCAGGTGAGTCTCATTTGATGAATATAGCGCGATAGCGCGTTCAAATTTCCCTTTCTTATTCAATCAAATTTTCCTTCTTAAAAAATTCACTAATAGTAATGATCCCTGCCTTCACTGATGTCAATAAACCTTCGTCAATACCGCCTTTATCGATACCAACCATTTCGAACCTACCGCCAAAACGTAAATGGTTGTTATTGGTGGATTTTAATAGCTATGCTTGTATTCATGTGGATTTGAATTCTGGCATTCTTTTTATTATACGTGCATTTCTGACAGTAAAGGTGCGTTTCCTATGGAGCGGCTGCCGCGCAGAGTCTGATAAGAAACGGATTCGCGAAAATCACGGAGTGAGCGGCTTCTGGTGTCAAATTTTCTAAGCCTTCCGAGGGTGATCAACAAAGCAATTTAGCATTGTATAGCATAGGCTTTCGTATTATTTTTAATGAAATTGAATTGTTTTGAATAGTTTTCTGACTTGTTTCGTGCTTATCAGCTAGTTACTAATATTATTGAAACATGCAGCAATTAATTTGAATAGTTTTCGGACTTCTTGCGTGCTTATCAGCTAGTTACTAATATTATTGAAACATGCAGCAAGTTCAAAAGGTCGTAAAGACGAAATCGACAAATATTTGTTCAGTGTTCCTCCTACCGTACAGACATCGTTCCTTTGGCAAAAAATCCTGAATTTCCTTTCAGGATTGTGTGAAAAATGTATGATCACGTTGAAAATAGGAAAACTTATCACCACAAACATTTACGATTGTAGTAAGCACTTCCTATAGAACTGGGTTTCTCAAGTGAATGCGAAGGTATGTCTTTCAGGTTGAATCAAACAAATGAGATCTGGTTTAACTGTAGTTGTGTCTCTTGTTGTTTGTAATGAAAACCTTGATTTTACTTTAGGACCATCAAGGAGAATTAAACCAAGAGATAGGCTCTAAAAGAATGCAATTCCTTCAATAAACATCTGGAAGTCGTCACATGCAAACTTCAAGAGTGAAGGCAATGTGGGCTGAATGAAATCAAATCTTTATTCAAAATGAATAAGCTGTGAATTGAATGAAGTATCAATTGAAATAAATGAATTTGAATGACTGGTACACCACAAGGTCTCAAACTTTTTAAGTTATTCTTGGAACATACCTACTCATCTATATTATATAATTATTTTTATTATATGAATTATCATGTTATTGTTAATATGAAAATAATAACTTATGTTGCCTATATAAGGTAGGTAGGTATCTCAATATAAGCACCCCTATACTTACTTCTCTCAGAGAATAAAGTTAATTGACTATACTTATTTCTTTTATATTGCTAATCATCTATTTTTGGGTTAGGATAAAATTATTACAGGTTTACAGATAAATTCACACTTCCACTGCTAATTTTTCCATGGAACTATTTCAATTTCATATTAGAGCTACCCTAGAGCTGAAGTTTGTGAACAGGAGTTTATTTATATTGTGTTCGAGTATGTGTTTGACATTTATCCCACAAAGTATGGGACCTGCTTTGAATAATGCTTTCCTCTATTTTAAGGGTTTCTTCTTATCTCCAATATACTCTAGATACTTATTTCAATCTTGACCATTCTTGAAATAAAGAGAAATCATTGAAATACAAATACCTTAGTGGCCACATTGATTTTGCAGAGGTGGTTTGAAAAGCCTATAAAAACATAATAAATCCACGAAACTCACAAAAAATACCTGTTTTGAATTCTATAAACGATAATATATCGATAGCGCCCCTTTTAGATACTCAGGATTATTTATTTCTTCCCTAAAATTCGAATTGAAAATTGACATATTACCATTGAAAACATATAATAAATGTTTGTTGATCACCCTCATGTCAAATTTTTGACATTTCTCGAGCGCCATCTGTTGGTTCATGATTTTCGCGAATACATTTATTTGTCACATGAGCAGTACTAGGCGTCAGACGCTGCGCGGCAGCCGCTCAGCGGCCGCGATTGGCAGCCGCTCCATAGGAAACGCACCTTAATCACGGGTTTGGCGTAAAATATAAATATTGTTCAATTGGACAATCAGGTTCATTGTATTCAACAAACTACATAAAACCAATGCGGATCGGCAGACTTGGCGCCATCTATCTTAACTCGCTGAAGTATTATACCTACAAGTGTTTGATGGGAACCTAGATGAAGATCGTAGCGTCAGAACGGTGAAAATCAGAACTACTCTTTGGGCCATTTCAGTTTGTTTACATTGTTTGGGAGATTACCATTATTTCATTTGCTTTCAATATTTTAAAATTATTTGCTTGGCTATGAAGTTTTTTTTGATTCGTCATTATATCTTATGAAGTTAATACTCTACTCAGCAGTTTTGTGTATATATGGTTGGGTTTTCCTGGACATTATACCTATATTAATTGAAAGTACAACTTCAGTCGAGAAGGCTATCTTTGAAATTTGAAAGTGTTTGAAGAATTTTGATTATAGATTTACTTCAAATATGTGAGCAATAATATGCATAACTCATTATCCTGTGTGACTGTGTGAGCACCTACCTAGACAGTTAAAATATTGAGGTCTTATTGATACCTATTAACTTGTTTGTGTGCCTATACATCCAATATATTATTAAATTCATTTCGAAAAATGAAGAAGTTTTTAACTATAGGTGATAATCCATACTTTTTGATAATATAATGGAGAAGCCATGCAATTTAAAATATTTATTGGTCAGTATAAAATGAGAACAAATTATTATACTATTTCACGAAAAAATCAAGTGTATTTACTAAGATATTTGTAAAAGAAACTACTGAATTACCTCGTCAATTACTAACGATGAAATAAAAATAATTCAAATAATAGGTTCTTCGTTTTCAATCCACACATATATCCGTCCAGCAATTCCTTTATTTTCAACTTGCGAATATAACTCGGGATTTTCCTGTAATGAGTAGGTAAGAAAACTTATTTCGGGGCTTTTTTCTCCCCCAAAAGGAACGGTAAGGTACGCCAACAATAATAATTCATAGTTTTTCCAGAATTAGTTGAATTCCAATTAAAAAATTATCACTTCACAAAAAGAAAATCATATGAAAACCATATGGCACCAAATGTAAACAAACGATTCTATGGCCCATGCGTTAGTTATATTCGTCAACGGTAGGGGGCGTATTGCTTATTTTGTTTCGCTTATTATTTAATTTCGAAACAATCAAGTACCTAGGCAAAATAAAAAAAAATGTCTAGTGCCTTTTATTCATGGGGCCCATCCCACCGTACCGACATCTACATATTGGCCCCGGGACTCGCTGGTGAGATGTTTAGTAGCGGGCAAGAGTTAGAATGCTCTATCATCAAAAATTATTTCGGATTACATTCAGTAATGGTCGAATAGAGAGTTTTCTTCCTCAATCAATCAGCCTCTCCCAATAAATCAATGGATGGACTCAAGATTCCTAACCTAGTCACAATCATATTCGCCAGTGTGTAGTGTATACCGTACGATGAGGTGATGAGGATGAAATGTCTCATACATTTCTTCTTTCACCTGCACATGTTGTTTCTAGACATGTGGAAACATCCACGCAAATGTGGATATAACGATTTCCGAAACAGCACCAATCGCTGCTCATGTTATGACAGTGTTGCCATTCTTATGAATTTATCCCCAGGTACTAGGTGTTTTTTTAGTAAGGTATCTTTCAAGAAAGCTTCAAGCTTCACAGGATATAAAGAATCAGCCTGCCATACTTCATCACTGGATTTTGCATCGATATTCTGTGAAACAGATTCTTAAAGTACAGAAAAATTTGTATATTGAAGAGACTAGTTTGTTTCACGTCCCTATTCTAATCTGTTTCTATGTGTGAATGATGAATTGAGCTCTCGATTGAGCTTCTTCATTTTTCTCATCAGAGTCATGACTTTGCGATCTCTATACACTTTGCAGAAATGTGCTGGATATAAACTAGTGACCGACCACTCATCATGCTGTGATTGTTGAATTGCTATATGTGCTTAACGACATAATATATGAATATTTATGTCGTATAGTACCAAGGAAAAAAACAAACAGGATGGTCATTCTGAAAAAGTGGTATGTATTAAGTCTGCGGAGTTCGAAGTGACTATCTATATATATTGATATTTTCCTCCGAGTTCGAAACGTTGTTTGATCTGGCTAGGATATAAAAATCATAATTATCACTGAATTTCAATATATCAAGCTCTTGGCCTGTATATCTGCCTGACGATGGGGAATGAGAAGTTCTAATCAATTCGACGCCATTCTTCGCTCGTCCATATACATCAGTCTCAAATGGTAATAAAAAATCTACATATTATACCAGTGAACTCGAGTGAACTATATAGCCATGTATAGGCTGTGATAATAAAACGTGTTGAAACTTATGTCTTGAAATGCTATTTATTCGTTTTTGTGAGATCTTCGAGCCTTATGAATCATAAAAGTCGATGAGGCTCATCCATGTGGAACTGCAAAATTCTGCATGCGGTCTCTACTTCAAGCGCGGACGAGGTCAATTCGCGAGACACAAGCATTACACTACTTGTGATCGAAAATCACTGAAAGTCTATCAAATAGTATACTCGACGTACTGTGTCCTATTCCTGCATATTCATTGCTTGCAATTAGTAGCGTCAAGTTCGCACAGCTCAACAAGTGTTCACTTCATCCATTCAAAGAAGTGTGATAGTATCGTTATATCAAGCATCAACTTCAATTATCTCCATCAGAAAATTATCATAACTTTGAAGTAGTGATATAAATTGAAATAAAAGATAAATGAAACGAATTCCCTGGAAATACTTAGCGGGTTATTCCTGTGTTGGAACGGCTTCTACAATACACTAGGAAGCGATTATTTCCATTAAATTATGATCTTGGATACAGTTGAAAGGTGCAGTTGCCGTTAGCACTTGAATTTATATGTTGTTAACATCACAAACTGAAGAAAATGATGACAATATCATTCACTTTCACTGTCATTCTGACACGTCTACAAATACTCGAATTGAAAAATATAATCGGAGGCTGATGGAACTGTTATTCCAGGGTCAAAATTAGCAAAAGTATGGTGATGTCTGTAGTTTACTTCGCGTAATTTATTTTATCTTTACCACTTCACAACTGTATTTGTAGATATATTTATGTTTATATTATTTATTTATTCATACAATATCAAAATATCAAATTCAATAAATGCCTGTGATTTGCGCCCAATTTAGAGTTTCCAGAAAAAAATGAGAAAATAACAATGTATCAATCTGGTTTTCGTAGTAAGAATAACTGTGAGTATACAATTCAGTGTGTGCTGGCAGAATGAAAATCAAACCTTCAGCAAAATCATATAACTCTAGCTGTCTTTTCAGATTTACAGAGGGCATTTGAAACTGTTGATAGATCTTGATTGCTAAAGAAACTACGTCAAATAGGAATTCAGGGGATGGCTTTGCAATGGCTGTCAGATTACCTGGATAATAGAACGCAAAAACTTGGAATTAATAATATTATATCTACAGAAATACTTGATGGAATGGGTGTCCCACAAGAAAGTGTTTTGGGTCCGTTGTTGTTGTTGGTATATATAAATGACATAATTGAATATGTTGATTGTAAGATTCATTTATTTGCTGATGATACTCTAATATACTATGAAAGCCCAAATATTAACGACTGCTTCATAAATATTAATAATAATTTAGAAATTGTTTACAAATATTGCTGTGCTAACTTGTTGAAAGTTAATGTGAAAAAAACCAAGTGGATGCTTATTGGAAATGGTTCACACACAAAAACGCGTGTCTCTAATAAAATAAGTATTGGCGAGGAAATCATAGAAGAAGTCACATAATATAAATATTTAGGAGTAATTATAGACAGAAATTCAAAATTTAAAGAACATTGTAATTACATTTCGAAGAATATAGCATATAAAGTGAATTATTTAAGTAGATGTTAATGAATTAGTCAATGGGCAAAGCTCACCATTTATTATACTTGCATACTACCGCATTTTAATTACTATTCAACAGTTTTATATCTCCTGAACCAGAATGAAAAAAAACGTCGACAAAAATTACAAAACAGGAGTATGAGAATTATTTTGGAATGTTTCAGACTCACACCAATCAAAGAAATGCTAGTGGTAATAGGATGGCTCACAGTAGAAAATTATGTTAAAATGTTTACTATGATATTTATACATAAAGTGAAACATGGTCTTACTCCTAAATATTTGCAGGATAAGATCTAAGTCTACAACATGAACATAATACTCGAGGACGGCAAAACAATTTTCAAAAAGGTCGACCCAGAATAATGTATTTTTCAAAGGTTTGAGTGAATACAATGAATTGCCAAATGAAATAAAAAATAGTGCAACTTTTGGAACTTTCAGAGTTAAGTTGAGAAGATTTTCAATTACCAGATGATAGTGAGAAAGTATCTGTGTTATCTCACTAACTCATGGATTGATTTTGTTTTTAGGAAAATTCTTGTACTGAATTGGTTTTAATGTGTTTTTTCAAGTATCTTGATGTATTTTTGTTGACCTATATTCATGATTTTAATTTTCTGATTCCATATATTTTTCATGTGATTGAAAAACTATATGTATTATTCTTTATTGGCTAAATAAACGATTTATATATATTTAATTATGCCTACGTACTTAAATGTGAAATATTATCAGTGATCATTATTTGATGAAGATCTCATTACAAACAACCAAGAAGTGCGTTTCAAGCTTCCTCCCATGGATTAATGATCATTTATCGCATATTGCGTTTCTCGAAATCCTCTAGGAAATGTAATTACTGCAACCGACAACACCGCAAAACAGTCGCTCCATTTCACCTGAGAGAGATCGGATTGGCCAGGAGCTACGAGAATTACAGTTCATTCTTATATCCGAGCGCGATACATCTCGATGAATTTTCGGTATACGATGTGCGGAAAAAAGTGAGCGTACGCACGAAAAGCTTTTATTATCGAGTGAAAATGAACGCCAACTGCACCGGCGGCATTTCCCACGAGGAATGCGGTTCGGACACCTTGGTGAATCCGTTCGTTCATAGGCTGGAATTGGACACTACTTATGAAAAAATCAAAGTGAGTTGATACTTCTTCCAAAAATTACAAGCCTCGGTGATAGTTCGACCACAAAAATTCTCAATAACGTTTTGGTGATGACCGAAATTGAATTTGGGGTTTTCATTGAAACTATAAAAGGGGTTGAAAAAAGTATGTCGTTGCTCTGAGTTCAATTATCAATTGAATGTGTTGGTGTGTTTGAAAAGTATGTGTTTTTACCGCTTACCCAGTTGCAGAAGCAATAAACCTTCGAAAGTCATATTGAGACTTGTATGAGTCGATAGCTGAGCTGAGTATCGACTTTCATTTATTGGAAAACCTACAATGACAGAGAAGCCATCAAAGCGGTTTCGATGAAATTTCCACAGATGCTTAACGAATATAGACATGAAATTCAGATCACAAAAAAAATTCCATATTAAATAGGTATCCTGACTGAAATCTTGCTATTATCTTTGAAAATGTCAGATCCCAATTTTTATAATGGTAAAACTTCGTTTGTCGCACTCCTATGAGATCAGAAAAATTTTTTGGTGAAAATTTCGTATTTTGGCCTCCTGATCCCGAATCTGGAGTCAAAACGCGGCGGTCTCATGTATTCTCGGAGATATGGCCTCATTTTGTCTTAAAAATGCACCATTTCACATCTCTAATTTCAGCTATTAAATAGACACAAAATTCGCACTTCTTTGAACCAAAACATCACACACGCTTATATCTATTTGTTTCCAACACTTTCTTGCAGAAAAAAACTGTTATTTTTACAAAAATTCACCCTTCTTTTAAAACGTAAACGAAACACCATACTCAACTGAATTTATGGTAAATTTTTATTCTTGAAGTTGGCAACGTGATTGTTTGGCTCGTGGGCTCGGCTATCATCGGGTTTTCGAATTCAAATATGGTTGTTATATCAGCTTAATTTTAATTTTTCAATTTTGTTTTAGACAATGTTGAAATTGATTGAATTTATTGCCATTGTCTTGAACGAAATTGAAAAATCAAAATGAATCCGACATAACAAATCTGAAAGAACTACTGAAGGTGATGGTTTGAACGATGGTATAGAATCAAGAAGAATATACACGATCATTATGTACATATACTGGTAGAACCATATATCATTGTACAGAGCATAAATGAACTCAATAAGAATATACTCAATAATTATAGGGCAATCTCTTCAATACCATTGATGCCAAACATTTTAGAATGTGTCGTAAAAAATCAACTGACCAAATCCAAGAATTGTATTAGATGGAAAAAAAAGAACACTACTTTGTCGGTATGTTGTTCGACTGAGATGTTGATCATAAAACACTTCTGGGTACATTGCATTATTATGGTATATATGGAAATGAAGAGGGATACTTGGGAGGTTATTTAACAAAGAGAAAAAAAAGTGTTGAAATATTGGAAAATACGAAAATAGCAAGATCAGAATTCGCAATGATTGAGAGTGGAGTTCCCCAAGGCTCAATCCTGGGACCAACGCTCTTTCTAGTTCATAAATAATATACATATACTTTGTTAGTTGAACTCGTTGAGAGATGCAGCTCAAAACTAGGTGGAGGATATTTCAGACTGGTTTTCAGCAAATAACCTTGCACTCAACTACATCAGCGTTACTTATTAAATGATCAGAAGAAGCGAAACACTTCACACTAAGAAAAAAAAGTGAAATTTGCCTACTTCCATATGGTAATTAAATACGCTGGAACTCTACTTTCTGACTCTAGAAGAAAACTATCAAAATTTCATGTGATCTTACAATAGGATTCCTGTAAGGAGAAGTTTGTAACACTGGAAATATTTACAACCACCAACTTATATATTTCCAAACTGGGGACCATCTCTTTTACATAAAAATAAATAAAAACTGTTGAATACATCGGAAATGAATTCATATTTCACGAGGAGTCAAAAATATAGCCTTCCCAGTTCAGTCTTGAGCGAGGTCATGAGGGTCCCTATTATTAACTTTCAGAATATCTCAAACCTTGAATTATAATTGAAAACTCAATTGAAATCACTCCTCCATCACAAGTTGGATGAACTTTTCTCACATCAACTTTGAAAGTGGTCTTGTTTTATTCACTGCTCTTCGATGATAAATTTGAATTTTGTATAGTTATATTCTTCGAATATCATTATTCAAGAAATTTTGCTGTTTTGCTTGAATAATTTTTTTTATGTACCTATATATCGTTATAAAATCACAATAAACAATTAATTATATGTTATCGGAAATAAATGCATATCTATATATCTATCAAATCCATAACAAACAGAGGGAAAGAACCCGGTTCCAAGCTACTACAAGTCTAGCACGCTCGTAAATTGGAATGATTCATGACTCAAAATCTAACCATATTACATTCAATGAGAGTTCAAAAACAAAGATCTTGATAATAATAATGTGTATTGCTGAATATTCGTTCAGTATTTTAGAACTATGGAAACGCTGAATTCACTTTCAATATTCAGAATAAAAATTTATTTTATCTAATCTACATGAACGTTCGCTCTAGAAATAATCGTAACACAGTTACCAACATGGACTAATAAATCACCCAGTTAGGACATAATTCTCAAATCATTAGACTAATTAATAATACTTCAACAAATACTTCGACGAATACTATATTAACTGGATGTTTACCTACTCTTTGTATCTCTCGATGTATCTGTACTCCTCTTGGTGATTCATTCATACAGTCTCTATCCTATTCAAAGCATATAGGAACCATTTATGATGGATTTCATGTAGCATTTGCAAAAGTGAGAACACCCCAGGAATAGTTACAAATATAGTTACAGGTGGCATTATCTGCCAAACAATCCGAATGAAAGATTCGTCTGTATGCCTGACAAAAAAAGAATGATTCACTAGTAAGTGTTCGAAATGGAGATGGATTCCATAGTGATTATTTGAAAACTATGATGAGCGAATAACAAACCAGTGAAAATCCTACAAGTATGTTGCTCATTATAAAACTGTAGGTGTAGCTTATATGAAATGATTGATACCTCAGGAAATACTGTTGATTTAATGTAGACTCCTCATTTTTAAAGACTTCCCAATTCAGACAAACTGTTTAGTTCTGCTTTTTTTATATCGTTGGGTAATTACGTGGTAATTTGAGTTGGATTTTGCTTCGTTCCTCAATCTAGTTTGCTGCTTAAAGATACATCGCAATTCATTGACCCTGTAGGCAGGATGCATACGAGAAAGTGTGAAAGAAAGTACCTACTGACCAATTTTCAACAGATGTTCTCGACATCGTCTATTAGTCGCTTTGAATAAATCATTTCTAAATAACCTGCTCAACACTTGGAAGAGGACATTTGAATAATAGTTATTTTGGGTGAGCCAGTTTATTGATTTTCTTGATGGAATTTATTAACAATTTTCCGAGACAATTCTATGAACTCGTGTAATAATTTGCGTTCTTGATATCCTCACCATTTGTAACTTTACCATATGCCAAAGTTACCAAATCAGAGCACTATGATAATAAGGGGTACAAATCGAATGTTTTCTGAAATTTTTGAAAGGGTGAAGCACAGGGTTTTCGAAAGATGAGTAAACGATCTGTTTAGGATACGAGTACCAAGCGATTTCTGCTGATGAGTGTTTGAACAAAAAAGTGTTTGAAAAATGTTTTTAACCGCCAACTTAGTTGCAAAGCAACACTGGTATATAAGGGTGGCTTTATAAAAACTTTCAACATTTAAGATTTATCACCTAACGTTTAATACTTGAGATCTGATAAATTGATTCTGTTATAAAAAAACTTAAGATTTAGGAATATTTGACACGGAACAAATAATTTTGACGTTGGCAAGTTCTAACCTATATCTATTATTATTGTTTTTGTTTGAATTTTCTTCAATTCAATTTCAATATTATTTGTGTCATGGACGATGGTCTATTAATTCAACAAGTTGAAGAATTCAGACATATTTATGATAAACAAAAAGTAGTTATTATAAAATAAACTCGCCAGGAAAACTGTCTGGAAGACAATTGGCCAAATATATCTTAGGAAACTGAGGGTAGAAATGGAAAATTGAATTACGGAATACATTTCCATCATGATTTGATCCTGGACAGCCTACATCAATGAAGATGAATTCATGAGATGCCATCAATACTATGCTTGAAAGTCTTCTTGTAGGAGAAGTATCCTATTCCAGCATGTTTTGTATTTTGTATCAATCACAATATGGGGAAACTCCCCAGCAGCGAAAGACGTATTCATCGCACAAAAGCGAATAATACGTTCCATTGTGAACGTCTCCCAACAAACCTCATGTCGAGATATTTTCAAGAAACTTGAAATTCTTCCACTTCCCGGCCTTTATATTTTAGAAGTATTAATATACATTCACGCGAATAAAAAAATATTTTCCACAAATAACCAATATCACAATAACAACACGAGGAGAAAAAACGATTTTCATCTACCAAACTCACATCTCACCGTTTGCAAAAAATCACTAAATGTGATAGGACTGAGATTATACAATGTACTTCCTAAAAAGTTGAAAGTAATTGAACAAGCGCATATTTAAAAAAAAAAAACCAAAATTTTTTTACTGGGTATTACTCCATACAACCTTGATGAATATTTTGGACAATTTTAGAGTAAGATTTTAATGTATGATTTCATTTTATTTTTATAACGAAAATTTTACCTGAAATATTCTATAATTATTGTTCAGATATTTTCAATGCATATCGTTGATATATCTGATATACCTCATTTGTTCTTTTTTTGTCTTTTCTTTCCACTCTTTCAATTTTAATCTACATTTCAATTATGAATTTTAAGAAAAATTTTTTACACATACATGTACTCTCTGTTGACCTGTCCTATAGCTTTGTAAGCTCGTATTTGGATAAATAAACTATCTATCTATCTATCTATCTATCTATCTATCTATCTATCTATCTATCTATCTATCTATCTATCTATCTATATATCTGAATATGCTTTCCATGAAGGGCACCAATACAGTTTGGCATATTCCATTTTTCATAAAATTCCTAAGATTAAATGCCAATCGATTTTTTCAGTAAATTTCCCACAGTACATCGCTGGTTCACTCTATGATGACATGTGTACATAGTAGTCAGTCCAACATAAGCAATTTGCTGCATAGAGCATCCCTCTGATCTGATAAATAGCTATAATTTGGAGTTATTATTGTTGACATCGATTTCAAAATAAATAACTGTTCAATATACATATTATCCATAATGTTCAAATAAAAATGGAGTTGGAATAGGTATTCCTTTTTCTATGTATGGGTTTAACTTTGTATTGTAAACACCAAGCCCAAAAATCATGAGCAAACTATGAAGTAAATGATGACCATGGTCTTATCACTATTATAAAAAATTGACAAATGCAACCAAATAATTATAGACTATCCACACCAAAAAATAATATTCAAAAATATAACCCAAAATTCAAATATCGCGGGAACAGGATGTCACTTTTCGTTGCTCGAACATGCGCATCTCCTATTTTCATTTATGACCATTTATCATCCATTTCTTAAGTTTGAAGTTGGTCATCTTCTTAAATGGTGTAAAATCGTAAGTCTTAAATGGTTTTATAACACAATCAATGATATTTAGATGATTCATCTGTCATAAGTGATAAGTATTAAATGTTAGGTGATAAATCTTAAGTCTTAAAGTTTTTTATAAAGTGGCCCTAAGTCTAGGACTTGCATGAGTAAGAACGACGGGGACCTTAGCTTTTTGAGTGTCATCCGAAGCACTACTCGGCTGGTTACCGTTCAGAATCCGAAGGAATAAAATCTAGGTACCAAGAATGTTCGGTTGGTCACCTATCTGCTCCCGCTAAAAGATAGTATAGATATAAATAAATATTTCCAATAGCCGCCAGGATTTGAACCGCGGACCCTCTGGACCCTCTGGCCAGTTTTATAGTTAATTTCGAGGTTAATTTCATTATAGTAGGGGAGTTAATTAGTAGGGGGTAAATTTGTTCATTATAGTAGGGCAGGTCGAGAGGCTGAATAGGGATTCACTCAAGCATCGTGGGGAACTTTTGGATCGTAAAGATTAGACGCTAAAAAGAAAAAAAAATGGTTATATGATATATGCCCTTTCACTGGTGTGGGGAGCGTGTACAGTTCCTCGAAAATGTGAAAAAAAATAGTCAGATATAAATAGTATATGCACTACACGTGTTTTTCATAACGGAGGAGGGGGTTGAAATTAAAAAAAATGAACCATTCAAACGCCTCAGCTATTTAAAAGAGATGTTGAGTGAACCCTAAAGAAGCTACCATTCAAATAAACGATTTGAACGTGACCGAAACTGATGGTCGATTTTTGGAAATGCAAAAATAAATCTTGACATTGAAATACTCGAGCGCGTCAGATTATTATACGGTTCAGCTTGATGTCCTTGTTTTGTTGACCCATAATCTTACAATTATGTGGATAAGTTTCCTCAATCTGAAGGTTTGAAATTCCATTCTGGTATTTTTATTGCAGAGTATTTTCTAGAGCACAATGAACGAACCAGAGCGTTGTACACATATGTCTCATGGCAACAGAAAGTATGGAAACGGTGCGAGAGTGGGAAATAGAGAAATTGTGAGAAAGAAAGATAGGCGCAGAGGGGGACAATTTCAACTATTTCGGCTTGTGTAAATCAGCAGATTTTAATATTTCCGATATCCTATGATTGTGATGATCATTATTTCTTTTATAATAAGAAAAAGAAAATTGCGCAAATTTGTGATTCTCCCATTTCCTTAGATCACGCGTGAATCATCAGATTTTTGAAATGAACACCCTTCTGCTCGTAATCAACTCACCTTGCCTCAATCTGACGCGCTCGAGTTAATCTCAAAATCCCCGCCTGGGCTCCCCTACTATTAGGAGTAACAATTTCCCAAGAAAGTTCTCATCTATTCTGTCTATAGATTTAATGATTGTATGTATTTATTCGAAATGAAAATTCATTCTGTTTCAATGATATATTATGAGCATCGAATTGACATATCTTTCGTTAATAAAAATCGACAAAGAGGAAAATGATAATGTATTCCTACACTTCATCCTAATGTAAAAATTTTCACGTCATTTCTATTGGCTACTATTTGGATATAGATATAACTTCAACTCCCTGTATCTCGTAAATTAAAGCTTCAACGACATAATTCGTTTATTGGAAATGATTATTTGTGCATTTTCTACTTGTCCTATAGACACGCATTCATTACCACCCTGTATATAGAAAATATTCTAATAGCACGATTATTTTGAGGACCTGAATTCAAAGAACTAAGAATTGAAAATACTGTCAATGATATCAGGCAGTCGCGGTTACCCATCCAAACCCTAACTGCGCCTATCGTTTCTGGACTTCTGTGATTTATTCTTCTTCTCTTTTTTCTAAATATCCATGTTTTTTCACCCGTGGTTTATTTAATTTGTAATGTAGCTCATATTGGTATAGATTTTACAAATAAATATTCACAAATACATATAGAGGTAAAGTATGACAGACACGTAGATTTTAGATTATAAGAGGAATCGTTGAAAGGATGTGCAGCCTCTCAAGCACCTTGACCTATCAGGTATTTTGTGCATAATCTATTCAAATGACAGATAAATAATTATGTATATAGACATTGTCAAATACAAGACCGCACTGCACTAAACACATAACCCCTTTTATGTTGACACGAATCATAATGTGGGTTGGGGAAAGGTTGTCTTCGTTGTCTGTTGGCTTCTGTCTCGTTATTACTAATTAAGAATAATTCAATGAGTTCGGAATATTTTTGTCCGATGATGGACAATGTGATTTTTTGATATCTCTATTTAAAAGAGAACTTCCAATGAGTCAAATTCACGCAAGAAATTTAGAAGTGCTCGGAGAAGTGAGACCAACAGCTGATACTGAAATTCGAACCAGTTCTGGTTTTAATTAATTAATGACATGATAAGTCGAATTCGTGAGTGGTTGCTAAAAGTCAGACCTACATCTCATGAATCAATCAGAGCCAAGCCATATTTTGCAAAATAATATCAATGTACCTATATTATCATAATATTCCTATTGGATTGGATCTGAATAAATCATCTTTCTTTATTTTTTCTTGGGAGGTTTTCTAATACCTTCATTTCACGTTTTATATCATTTATTATATCATACGTAAAGGTATCAATGAATTATGTGAAAACGAGTGTGAAAACAATCTTATTTTTCCACAATCACTGCATTTCCAAGTGCCTTGATAATAACGAAATAAACGTTGGCTTTTGAATAATAGAGTATCTATTATTGAAATAACGATTGAATCATATCAAAATAATAATGATTCGAATGGAATCTTATAGGAATATGTCGAATGAATGAAGAATAAGGAAGTCCTGAATTGAACAAAAACTTGAACGAGCAAACAATGTATTGAAAATATCAAACATAGTTTTAAGTTGTATGTCGGGTAGACTACGAGCATAAAACAACTAATATCCCGGCAAATATCACGCCGAACATTGAATTTCATCTGTCGTATACCATGCAACGATTTACACTGTGGAAGCAACATGGCACTGTCTTCTCCCTTGGATTCGTCCTGGGTTCCAGCAACACACCAGAATTTCAACCTTGGTGAATCTGAATACAACTTCCAGCATGATTCGGGCAATTTTCCAGTTCAAGCCATCCAAACCGCAAGCCAACTTTAAAAGAGCTATTTTCTGTATCCCTTCCAGTCGCAGGTCGACCAATGCATCCCAGAGGTTCTTGTAGGATGGTTTACTCGATGGTTTATAGAAGTGCCTCTCCTAAGTTGTCAGATAAAAGAGCAATCCTTCCCCTTCAGAACTGATATCTTTGATTTTCAGGACTCGACCGATGGATGGGCTTTGTTGTATTGTTATATCAGTCCATATTCATTTATCAACCATTCATCTTGACAAATAAAATAAAATTCGTATTATCTCCACCCGAAGATATTTCTTATATGTATACCTACTCCAAATTTGCTATTTTTTGACGCCACTGTAATATGGATATAAAAGTACCTCGGTATTATTGAAGTTATTATTATTTAGTTTACAATCAACTACAATGGTGACATGTGTCTGGACATCCAATAGTATATTATGATACAAGTTTTATAAGACGCTATTTTGCCGCAAACGTTGTTTGGAGTACGACGAGCGAAGCGAGGAGTGCTCCAAGTGAACAAGTGCGACAACGTGTCTTATAAAACGTGTGTCATATCCAAATTTTTCTATTTTGAATTGATTCGAAGGAAAAATTAATTCAATATCGATAATTAACAGAAACATCTTCGATTGGTAACAATGATGACATTGAAATAATCAAAATCTGACGTACAAGCGTAAAGCCCAGTTTACAGTTGAGCGATTTTGATTATTGCAATCCCAGCGGTGAAAAATTCACTGTTGTAATTGTTTTTATTGGTCAATTTGAATCAAATTTCACTCTGAATTGAAATTCACCAATTGAAACATTGAGTTTTTCACTGCTAATATCACCAAATCCAAATCGCTCAGAAGTAAACTGGGACTAACTCTTCTAACTTTCATTTGACAGTTCGATTGTACCAATCTCCGAATAATAAAAAATGCGTATCGAAATAGAGGCTATTTCGACACGCATTTGCGTGGCAAAATGACCTCATTATACAACCAGAATAGAAAAAATGGATTTTTTGTTCAAATCAGAAGAAAAAAGGTGAATATGTCTTGAAATGTGTCTTCTATAATTGTATCAGCAAATCTTACAGAAAGTTTTTCCTATAGTATTTCAGTAGGATTTGAAGTGAATTTTGATGTGGCGGAAAGGGTGAAAATATACCATTCATATGCTATTTCGGTTGCTTCCATATTGAAAGGAATTCGGCCATTTATTTATATCTTTTTCAATTTTTGCGAGTTCCTATACTAATTCCGAGACTAATGCTCTTCTGAAGTCGACATAGTGTATAAGGTATAACTAATTGCCTTATTGCATTTTTTTTCACTAGCAGTTACATTATGATATCTGATTTCTAAACAAAACTATTGCTGTGGAATTAATTGATAAGTCAGCAAAAGTGCACTGACCGAGTCGAAGAAAGAAAGCAGTATGACACACAAATTTGGCACAATAACCTAGGTAATGATTTTGATTGCTAGTTTTCATATGAGGTTGTTGAGCGCTTATTAAAGATGTCATGATATAGTACTTATACGGTACTGATGAAAGTTAGCAATTTGAGATTGTGCATGATGAATAAATAATAGAATCCTAATCTTCAATTGATGAAAGTTTGCGCGAGGCGAATGGTAGTGAATTCAGGAGGTCAAGGACATATATATCCATCGAAGTATAAGTAATTTCAATGCATGAACTCCATAAAGAATGATTTATGAAATAACAAAGCATAACTACAATACAAGTAGAAATATCTCCGAGTATATTTCGATACGTTTGGTGGGGGTCGTTCCTGGAAATCCAACGTTTTGTACTTGATTATTTTTGACTTAATTCGAAAATGTTCGGTACATCTTGGATTTCTTCGCGAGAAAATTTTTGAAATTCATATTTGATTTCTGCTAAATAATCCATTTTTTATGGTACTCGGTTCATTATTTTTTCCG
The DNA here is from genome assembly GCA_029955515.1 of Chrysomela aeneicollis. Classification (NCBI taxonomy): domain Eukaryota; kingdom Metazoa; phylum Arthropoda; class Insecta; order Coleoptera; family Chrysomelidae; genus Chrysomela; species Chrysomela aeneicollis. Next base: position 1,681,167 of record JARUHQ010000018.1, on the reverse strand, counting down.
TTGGATATCAATTCGTTTAATAGTATTCAATTAGGATATGTCATTTCAATGATTCTGATTCCGGAAAAAATCAAACACAGTTTGAATGACTGGTAGACCACTACCTGCGTGGTATTTGCCAGGAAAGTAGTTGTTTTCAGCTCGTTATCTACCAGTCATTCAAACTGTGATTGATTATCAATTGGACAAGGCGAGATATGTAATGACATCAATCAGAATAACATCATCAGATTTTTAGGTATGATACCTTAGACTGGGAGAGTCACATAAATAATTTATACAGGGTAGTGAATTCCAAAATATTTCAAATACGGTGCAAATAGCTGCTTATGTTATCTGATTTGGTTAAGACTTTTTTCTCTCTCTTTGTTTCTATCTTATATTATAATACTTACTTCACTCAATAGCCGAATTCCTTGTTTATAAAACTGTATGTTTTGCTTAAACAATAAATGAATTGAATTGAATTGCATAGAGTGCTGACACTACAAGTACTGAAAAACTTCTATTATGTTATTATTAGGACATTTCAATGACTATCATTCGGATATTCTTCCAATCGTTGGATTTTGTTGTCAAGACTCTTCGACATATATCTTTCTGAGAAATCCTATGAACACAGAGATATTACATGAAATGTAATGATTTTTTCAGGAAATCTTCAATTTCAGCAATAACATCAAAAATTTTTTGTTCGAAGAACCCGAAATAGAAAAAAATGGAATAGGTTTCATCGAAAAATTTGATGCACCTACAGGTTCATATTGAAGCATTTATAACATTATCATCTGCACTGGAATCCAACATAAAGATTTGTTTGCATATTTTCCAAAAAGATAAAATTCTTAGCGAAACATCATCAGTCGAGATGACAAAAATGATGTTTTAGCGTGTGGTACAACCTCTGGTGAAACTGTGCTTCATTGCCTTCATTACGTTTTTCTGATCAGTTGATGTTTACCTGACAGATTTTACTTCGAAGTGGGAAAGATTTTAACTTGCTCTATCAGTGTCTTTTGGGTGATGAAATAGAAGTATTCGATGAATAAGAATCAAGATCTGCTAACTCTAAATTTCACAAGATCTCTTTCTGAATTTGAATTTTATCTGGATAGAGTGGATAGACTGAGGAATATTTTGAGTCAAAAACATGTGGATGCGTTCGTGTTGATGATCTGCGAAAATGACATATTTTGATGCTTTCAATCGAGGGCAATGATGTTGTCATTTACGGTTCGCGGAATTTCGAATGAAACATTTTTCGAAAAAACAAATTTTCGAATTTCGGAAAAATATTTTTTGAAAAACAATTTCTCGAAAATTCACGTAAGATTGTCGTTTCTTTTCTATACAAATATTATCTATTTATAATTTTATGACAATGTGTTTATTAATTACTATGGATATTAATGTAATCAACTAAATCGACAATTCTCTATCATGATATGTGAGCTCAATTGCAAAAACTGCTATACAGGAACTTGTTTACCTCTGTTTCGTGTCAAAGGGCTATTTCACACTCGAACAACTTCCAATAGTCTACAAAGCGCATATTCAACCTGTTATGGGGTATTGTTCAAAAAAACGAGAGCAATTGAATATCGAATCGAACAGGAATATGTTACGAGATGGAGCATTTTGGGTTCATTTATAAAACTTTGATGAAATCGCGGTTTGACGACAATGCAGGAGGGACTGAACTTGAGTTGAAAAAGAGGTTGTTGGTCACTTTGGTGAAGAAATCAAAATAGATTTCAAAAACCCTAACTTCTATTACTCAACATTTCGCTAGCTATTAACCTTAGCAGATGATTAACCAATTCCATACATATTGAAAGTTTCAGTCTTGTGAAAGGTGCTCTAGAATAGTATTTTATTAAAAAGCCTTTTTTTGAAACACCCTGTATTTTATCCAATTCTTGTATACTATATGGACTTCTTTCAAGATTTTCCATACTCGGCTTTCCGAATTAATAATGTTTTTTGACTAAATTGAAAAATATACATATTTAATTCCTTGAAGGGTGCTTTTAATATCATACTTTCCTTTCATCACTTCCAAATTTATTTAGGTTGTTATTTATTTCGAAACCCATACCCTGTATTTCATGAATATTTACTTCAAATTATTCTATCAATTTGATCAATTAACTTATATTAAATTCTGAAAAAGTTAAAATAAACTCGAAAAAAAATACTTATTTTCAATTCAATGTACAGAGTGATCCATCGTAGTCCGTTTCGTTATTCGTAAATCTTCATGTATAAATACACGGTTTTAGATGGTACTATCGCTGGATTTGTAACAACTGAAGCTATACAAAATGAGTTGATAGAAGCGGAACCACAATGAAACATCGCATTCACGGTTTTTTTTAATGGGACACCCACTAAGATATACAATATTATTCTCAAACGATAGCAAATGTAATTTTGAACAAAAGCCAGCCCATGACCATTTATCTTATAAAAAACGCCTTTTACGCATGCAGATAAAAATTGTGTGTTATGTCGTCTGTCAAAAAAATAGCCACCGTTTGTTTCCCATGCACAACTTTCCAGATCGATTTTACTTCTATCTTCATACATACTGTAAACATACTGCTCTTTATCGTCTTGAATTTCAGTCTGACGTACGAATGAGATTATTTATTCATTGTCTGGAAATACACAACAGTACTCATTTTGATTACAGAAAATTGTCAAAAGAGAAAATATCAAATATTGATCATCCTATCTATGATATGAAATGTTTATTTATAATTACCATTTCGTTTGTTTCAGACCTACATCCTGACTGTGATTTTGCTGCCGACCCGTGTCTGCATAATATGCTTCTTCGTCATCGTCAGCTGGATTTTCGCCTCCATAGGCCTGTGCGGTCTAACTGAGCAGGAATTGCGTGAGAAACCTCTAGATGGATGGAGAAAGTAAATTGTTTCACGTTTTCTTCGAGAGATTATTCAGCTTTGTTTATAGCCTACCGGATTGTTGTACAGTGTTTTAACGCATTCATTGCTGTTATTTGCTTTCGGTTTCTTTAATTTCCATGCAGGGTTGCCAGTTCTCTAGTTCCTTTTGGCATGTGGATGTCATGGTCTTGAAATGAGAACAATGTCGTTTTGTATAATCAAACCTTCACTCACTTTTTTTATTACTTATTATAGTCGATTTAATGCAGATATATCGAATAGTTTTCATTACCAAGTGTTCAATCAAGGTTAACGAAACTTTTCATCCTATAACCTTGACGATGTAATGCTTGAGACGAAAGAAGTTGCAAGAAATGAATATTCACACAAGAATGGGTACTTTATACTTTTCTGTTATACATATTATGTCTGCCTCTGGGCATCTCAGATGATTTTTTCATTCTCCTGATTGTTTCAAAAGTAATTTTATATTATAATCCCCACTTTATTTGCTGATAAAGGTTTATTTTCGTCACTCATTATATGGTATGTTGATTTGGTACGCAGGAGTGATTCTTTAAGATATTCCGGGATGAAAAAATCATGTATAAATAAGTCTAAAATGGCTCCGTTGTAGAATAACATGGAAAATATATTCTCTTCAAGATTTTTTTGAGTTTCTGGAGTGGTTTAGAAGAACGAATATACTGTCTAGTTCAATTACGTATATACATATTTCTTTTCTCTTGAAGTGTTCGTCAGTTATAATTATTAAAAAATGTATGAAGTATCCTATAACAAAATGAATGGATGAATGAATTGATACATTCTGTTCGTTATCGAGCAGTTGAATAAAACATTCATCAGCACAGGATTTATGAAATATATTCTGCTCGCCCTATATCTTGAAAACGAAGCCATTTGGGATATACTTTGTTCAAAACCAATCAAAAAATAACTCTTCGAAGTTTATCAACGTACATAATTAACAACCCGTGTTATATGTATGTAAATAAAATATTCACGTCTAGGCTCCATGCATATCATATTATTCTTGTACCTGGTATCTTTCATATTTTATTAAACATTGATTTTCGAGTTATTATCATAAATGAATAAAAGGCTCAGCTGTCATATTGGATCACTCAGGGCCGGTTTATCCCGCGGGGTTAGCTGACCCGGGGTTAACTTTATCCTAGAGCTAATTCCCCGTTTGATTTTGACAGCATTCAACCCCACCTCGGAGTGAATAAACATTTTATCCCAGAGTTAGCTGTTAACCTTGGGTTATATTAACCTAACCCTGCATTGATGAACCGGCCCTTAATGTTGTCTACAATTTTTTGCAAAGAAATAATCTTCATTATTCGATATTTTATGAATGCATTGAAGGCTTAGCTGTCATATTGAATTATTCAACGTTTTCTACAATTGTTTGCAGAGCAACAATCTTCATTCTTTGATATATTTTGAAATTGCCACCCGATTCATGTCAAGTATCATCTCTCAATGTTTTTTCTATCTATGATAATTATATCTACATTGTTTCTTCTGTTGTACTTCATTTTGTTTCTGTATTTCTATAGTGTTATCAGATATTATTTCTTCTCGTAAAATTAATTCCCGTCCATTATTAATTTCGTTTCTTCCTTCTTTGCTCTTACTATATGTAGATCAAACAATTCTTCTGATCTGAATTCTGAAGTAAGTCCACCGATAAAGTCTTATTGAATTCATTTGTTTTATTCTTGAGTATTTCTCAATCGGAATTCTTTACAGTTCGTTCACTTTCATCACTTTATTTGTCTCATTCCATTCCCTTTTTTGGCACATTGCCAAATTCAGAAAACTGTTAATCTCTGAAAAATGAGGTAGTGCAATTCGTTAAACTTTTTACCACCTCTGTAAAATCGTTATTATTTGATCGAATTCGAATTTTTTTTGTTGAATAGACATTTTAATTATATCTTTTGGCTGTTATCGTGGCCAACTGCGACCAATTTTATTGACCCATTTTTCAAAAAGTACTATTAGGGATTGTTTCTCACAAAATGATGGATTCTGAATCAGGATCACTTCAAACATACCTGTATTGATTTTAATCATCATAAAACTAGGAATCAAGGTGGATATAGGATGGTGAAACAGCTCTTCAATTGTTTCTGCGAAAAACTTGTAGACCGTTTCCACGACTTTTTCAAGAAAGATTTCTGTTATGTTTTTCTGTGGTTTCAATCTGGACAGGCGTCAACTGAAACTACATTGAAACACTATATTTTGACTAAACCTGGAATAATTATCAATATTTTTACTCTTATCGGTATCTTTTACTCTTATCGGTATCTTTTCTCAGACGAGACTGACAGATGTTCAGTTTCTGTTTTACCTACACAAGGTGTGGCGCCATCTCTGGTAATTTCAGGAAATATTACTACGGTATAAAATCAAGTAGACAAAAGTCTACAGTTTATTCTAGTGCTTGTTACTAGGAAGTTGTTTCACCATCCTATATACACCTTGGGCTCAATACAGCAGGTATAAAATTTTCGCGGTAATCTCTCGTTGCTATAAGCAACGTATACAAAAAGGAGCCTTCTGATTGATTGAAAATGAATTTATGAAATTAGTATCAAATTCCCCAAATTGACCATTTTCCAAATTGCCCAAGTATTGTTCTGGCACAGCGATATTCAACAAATCCATCACTAAAAGCCATGACATGTCATGGACGTCCATAGGATACCCATGGCATGTCCATCACGGACGTCCATGGAATATCTCTCACGAACTAACGTAGCATTTGGGTTCTTTGGGCAGCGCAGTCCGCTCCTCATGCTCCATCCTGATCCGGTGCGTCTTCTTCGTGGGCGGCTTCCGGCTGAGGGTTCTGGGCCGAAGGGCGTCAAGGGATGCGGCGCCCGTCGTGGCGCTCGCCCCGCACTCCTCTTTCATCGACGCCCTCGCCATGGTGTACATGGGCGGGCCCTCCATCGTGGCTAAGGGCGAGACTGCTTCCATACCTTTCTTCGGGAGTAGGTTGCTTTTCCATTTTTTCGGTTCAATCTATAGACGAAATGAAAAAGAGGCGGCTGTGCGATATCAATGTGTCGCTCGAGGAAAATCTTTCGGGACGTGGAAATTCTGAAAATACTTATGACGGCTCTTAGGCAAAAATGAAATTATGAATAAAAAAAAATGTTCTAAAAAAAACCTGGAATATTCATTCATAAATATGTGAGTAGGTAAAGAGGGTTCACTTATATTCTGAAACCTCCTTATCTTTTTCTTCTATTATTGTTCGATGTATTTTTTTTTGTAGATTTCAAACATTCCAAATAAAAGTTATTTTTATGATTTCAAATGAAGATACATATATCATGTTGTCTATAACGGATTTTGAGATATTTTACGTTGAAATTCAGATTTCATCCGGATTCTCCCTCGGGCTAGGAGGAATATACAAAATATCAGTTGTCAACGATTTTGAAATATTGTGCTCATGCGTAATTCTCCATATTTTCCGATCTTCATTTTCATCGACATTTTCTTTGTTCGAGAGAATTTGTCTCATTCAACAATGTATCGATATTTGAATGGAATATACTTTAATTTTTCGTGTCACCGAAACTCATTATGTCAAATTGCCATACAAATAACTGATATATTATAGCATTCATGAATTTGTCAACAGATATTTCAATTATTTCCAAAGATACCGTGACCATCTATGTCCTAATTAGCTGGAAGAAACCGGATAAAATCTCTATTTAAACGTCGAATATCAAATTCAGGCCATCATCTATTATAATGCCTAATAAGTTGATGTTATCACATCTATTCATTTCATTATCTGTTGATATCGGAAATTTTTGGGTTTCCTCTCTATTTGATTTGAGATGGTTAGACGCGGACTATATTTCTGCTCTATTCTCAGCATCTTATATTGCCATTTCTAAGGAAACTACATCTCTATCACTTTTCAATAAAGTAAACAATATACACAAGTAGTGAAATATATATTTGATATATATGATGAGCAATAACGGCCCTAAGACAGAGCCCTGTGGCACTCCACTTGTTTACTCGATCGAGTTAGATAAATGGTTGTTACATGTGACTGCTTGTTGTCTATTAGACAGTAAGATCTGAAAAAGCTATTCGCTTTTCCTCTCACTCCATAAAAATCTAATTTTATTATAATTGAATAATAATTTCACATTTTTGTATCAAACAAGTCTTTGAGAATTATTGATGTACTTTCAGAGGCATACTTTCTGGGAAACCCGAAGGGAAACCCTTATGAATTTAAAATCATAAATTTTCAGAAGTCCGAAGATGAAAACTCAGAACGAGAAGAAAACACAATACTTTTAATTGGAATGATTGGTCTCGAACATTTGTCACACCAAATTTCTGTTTTAATAACATGAAATCGAAAGCTTTGTGTCTACAAATGCATTGCCACAAGCAAACATCCTCTTGTAAGAACGAAAATTAAATATATCCGAGATTATTTTTTTTAAATTGTTACCTATTTTCAAATTATTTCACAAAACCATTTTGGAATGAATGTATAGTTTGAAATAATTGATACAATAATGGAAGTCTTAAACTTTATCGAATATAAAAAATGTCCTTCATTTTGATAATTTTTTCATGAAGTTATCTTCCCCAATTTTGTTTCCGAAAAACACATCGATCGGAAAAAATTGCCTATTACTGTATCGTCTATCGATTGAACTATTCTAACATTTCATTACGCTCTCGCTTACTTTCTGCAACTAATGATAGATTAAATCTATGGATACAAGGTGATTCAAATTTGGGAGAATTGCTTTCGGGAAGAGTTAAATTGACAAACTCAAGGATATCAAAAAAAAATAACATTACTATTATTCATATTTCTTCCTGTCTCGGTCTTCACGTAGGTACAAACTTTTCATAGCCCGTTTTATTTTTGAGATACAGAGCGAATTAGAAAATATTACATTTTGAGACCCCTCTGCTATTTGTCAACATAAATGGAAGGAGTGTAAAATGTGTATAAAACATAATTCTACGTCTAATTCAGTGGCGTAGTCAGATTCTTGAAATGAGCTGTCATTCTTCAGATATGACCCAAAGTTGAGTTTTTCCAGTTGATGGCAATATTTGAAAAATGAAAGCTTTGTGCTTTTTGAAAATATTTAACACTACTTCGATTTTTTTTGTATCAACTCTCAACTATCTCAATAATTTTCAGTTTTTATAGCTACTCATTTGACGCAATAATCAAATACTATCGTAATTATTATAATTCTGCGCAATATAATCATTTATATTGAGTGGAATAAGAAGTAGGTATCTATTTGAAATAGTTATGTTACATTAGTATTTCGGTGAAAATTAATAGCCACTGAGGTTCCCTTACTTACAGATATTAGATTTCTTCTACACTACGGCACTGATGAATGCCATGAGACAAGTTTTGACTACTCAGTTACTGAGTCGGAAGCCCTAAAAAATTTCTTTGGTGCTTCTGATTTCAATATTTGAAGAACTTGAGTCTTTAATTCATTCTTGAAAGTGAGGAAGGTTCATCAGCGCAAGCAGGGTTGCAAGTAGAGTTAAAAATACAATACAATCAGCATGCAAATACCACAGACAGACAAAATATAGCGATAATGAGCATCAGATTATACATTGAGCAAATGAATATAGCAAAACAGTATTATACATAATAGGTGATAGGCGAGGCCCAAACCAAAAGATCAACGATCAGGATATTCTCCAGGGGAACAATGATGAAACTTTCCTAAATTGCTTACCTGGTGAAATGAAACCAGCCGTCGTTGCAAAATTCTGACAAGAAATTTCCGACACCCAACCCAGGATCTTCACCGTAAAGGGGGCCTATAGCTCGGGTCTTTCGCGATCAAATGGCGAGAACGAAAAAAGTGGTGCAAGGCATCCTTCCTACAAAAAATTGGTTTCTACCCAAATAATCACATTCGTTAGTTTAAACTATAATAATGTGAGAATAATTTGTAGACCTTTGTTTTGTAGTAGTGTTTTCATGAGTTTAAATTTATTGATTCGTCAAATAATTCAGTCATTATGATCTTAACACAGGGCTAATTCTCAAAATATCGTTTGTTATATATTTTTGGATATGTTGAATATTAAAAAATGTCCAGAGTGTTCTATTTAAAAACTCAACTTTGGGTTATATCTAAATAATGACAGCTCATTTAAGAAAATTTAGTACATCTGTATGGTCTACGAAAAAATATGTATGAGAGGCATTTTCCACTTTTCTTATAGGTTGAAAGATAGCTGAGATTCGAGAGGTCCCAAAATGCATTATTTTCAATGTCTGATGTATCTCAGAAACGAAGAGAGCAATGAAAATTGAAATGGGACACTCTGTATATGGTTGTTCTATCATTTCATGTTTCACAGATTTTGATACGAAATACATGAATTTGGATCACTCTGTATGAATTATAAGTTTATAACCATATGATATCTTCATGTACATATAAAGGGTGGTATTTTGGTAACAGTAAAAAATAGGTAGGTTAAATGACTGAGGCCCGATTTATCAATGGAGGATTATCCCGAGGGTTTAGTTGAACCGGGGTTAACTTTGTCCTAAAGATAATTTTCCGTTTGATTTTGAAAGCGTTTATTATCATCTCAAAGTGGATAAACATTTTATCCCAGAGTTAGCTGTTAACCTAGGGGTATATTACCGACGTAACCCTGCATTGATAAAACCGGCCCTAATGTGTAGATATATACCAACCAACTTTCAGGTGACCAAAGATAATATATCGATCCAATTGTGAACCTTGACAGAAACAAAAGATAAGTAAGATTTATCCGTCACAGTAGGAAGCCAATTGATGTAACAGGAAAATATGGCATTCATATCACAGTGAAAACAAAATTTACACCAGCTCACACCATCTGGTGTTCCCTGAGGTCTCATTGTTCTAGTTTCAATTAGCATCAGGTGTCATTATATTATTTTCTATCGATTTTTGAATGGATCAAACCCAGTTGTAAATGATACTACTGTTACTTCAGTAGGATGAACACTATATGGAGTTGTTTATTATGTTGAATCCTACTTTGAGAAAATTCTCTTTGGTGCGTTTACACACTGAGCAGGTACAGATTTGCAAATCTAGCTTCGCCTTATGAGAATTGGTGTCTTTCACTAGGTTGAGTTATTGAAATAAAACTCATACGATAACAAATTAGACTGAGCAGAATCTAGGGACATTTCGTGTATACATATAGCCGAACAGTTGTTGATTGTTTCGTCCCACTAAGCCTGGATAGTGGTACTAGGCCAATTGATACTGATCTATATCAGAATTCAATATATTTTCTTATATTTGATTCAAGTATAGTCGGAAGGACGTCAGTCTCATCTAGTATGGTAACATTTATTTAAGGTTTCATGCTCGGTTTCATGGTTAGACATAATGATTGCATGATGAACTTAACACCATTCACATATAGTGTTTTCGGGCTGCAAAACTTGGTGTTCCTTATGACTTTGTGTTTCAGAATCGTTCTAACTCGCACCACATTCTTGTCAATTATTTCTCACTAGTAAGATCAGAATCGATGCCACCGAACACTCATTTGTCAAATGTTCAAATAGGAGTGCAATAATTTGATATTCAGGTGTTGATTTTATCGGAGTTAGTTATAAAATCCATTTGTTTGAAATTACTATTTTTTACTGTGTGAATGGAGTTCTCCTATTCAATTCGTGTTCGATGATATGTCACGATTCCATTAATATTCCCATGAAAATATGGGTAATGAAAACATAATGTTAATTGCCTCACTGTTCAACAATCTACATACATGGCTGCTGTAATATATTAGAAGAATCTTATATTTCAGGACCGTCTCCAGCGTTTATTGGTTGTCCGATACAATATCGCTAATGCATATCGCTTTCTTCCACATTTCATAAACGAATATGGAAAAATAGTATGAAAAATTAATCAGTGCTCAACGATCCATTTATAATATTCGCCATGTCGCCTAATTAACCTGTTTTCGATAATAAAGCATTCAGTTTGAACAATCTTCCTTCGATAACAGTGTCGCAAATCTCGAGCTGATATCACAGCGGAAACGAAATTATACCAGCTAGCACCATCTGATGTCCCCTGAGGTCCTGACTGTTTCAGAGTCAGTAAATACCGGCATACTATTCACCGTTGTAGATGTTATGTGAACTTTTCCATAGGTGTTTTCAATAATCGAACCCATTTGTGACTAACACTAGTGTTAGTGCTGAATTTAGCAGAATTAACACTTTGGTAGTGTTCTTTATGCATATTTGAAAGTGCGATTTGATACCGCAGTGGTGTGATGCACATTTTGTGATTTTCTTGACGCTGAATCCTACCTCCACGAAATTCTCTTCGGTGAGTTTACCACTGAGCAGGTACATGCGAGGAACACCATATCATTAGTGTGTTCAGGCGAATCAATGTTTTTCTTCACCAACTTCGGTGTTTTTCACTAGGTTGGATTATAATAATATAATTTATATGATCATAAACCACACTCAAAAGAATCTAGAGACAATTCGGTTGATGACGGAACTGTTTCGTCTCATTAATCCTGACGAATGACTCTAGGGCCTGGACCAATTGATTGAATTGATATTGGTATCATGCCCAATATTGAAATCAAGTATGGTAAAACACTTAACTTTTATATTTTATAAAATAATCACTACCGCTCAATACCCAACTGCCTGGAAACAAGCTTTGATAATTCCTCTTCCTAAATGCGACCAGCCCTCTACTCGCTCAGATTTACGTCCTATAAGTATTCTACCAACATTATCAAAAGCATTTGAAACAATACTCAAACATCAAATAAATGATTATGTATATAAACTTAACATCATTACTCCAAACCAATCAGGATTTCGTAGCAACCACAGCACAACCACTGCATTAACGTCAATCACCGATGATATCTTCAAGGCCTCTGATCTAGGCAAGGTAACATGCTTGGTGCTCTTGGACTACAGTAAGGCGTTCGATACCTTAGACTACAACATTCTCTGCAAAAAGTTGAAGTATTACGGATTCTCCGAAAATGCTGCTCTGCTTATTTCGAATTACCTCAATGATCGTAGCCAGAAAGTCATCTTGGATGACATGGTGTCGAACGAATTACCTGTGTCCCAAGGAGTGCCTCAGGGATCGATTTTGGGACCCCTTCTATTTTCTTTGTATATATCTGACTTTCACACCTTCATTCATAATTGTAGAATTCATCATTACGCTGACGATACGCAGCTGTATCTTTCTCTTGATGTCAACTCAATACCCAACTCTGAAAGACTTATTAATGATGACCGGAAAGCTCTACTCGATATCTCCACAGCCCACAACCTCAAATTGAATGCGAATAAATCGATTGCGATGTTATTCGGTCCGAATAAATCCAGACAAACCGTGTCAGATCAAATCCAAATTAAAATAGGAGCCATACACCTTGACTTTCAAAATATTTCAAAGAATCTAGGGCTATGGCTAGATTCAAAACTCCGATTCACCAAACATGTTTTGACATTAATTCAATCTTCCTACAGCACACTCAGACAACTATATCCTAATCGCGATTTAGTTTCTACTAATCTCAAACTTAAACTCTGCGAATCACTAATTTTATCTAAAAATTTTTACTGCGACTTAGTATGGACCTGCGATACTCCAATCTGATTGCTTACGCTTACAAAAAATCCAAAACAGTTGCTTACGCTTCGCTCATGGAATTCGAAAATTTGACCACATCTCTCACAAAATAAAGGTATCAGGCTGGCTGAGCCTCGAGAATTATCGAATACTACATTTATTAACTCTAGCCCACAAAGTTATGAATACTCAAAAACCTAACTATTTATCGATGAAACTTCAAACGTTCTCAGATATTAATCAAATTCCTACACGCAACAGGCAAACATTAGTGATACCCAGACACAATACTGCGCTATTTAAGAGGTCCTTTTCATACAAAGCTTGCACTGAATATAACCAGTTACCAACGGAATTTAGATCCTACACAATTTTGAACTTTAAGAAACGTCTCAAAAAATACCTACTCAACAAGTTGTGAACTGTGGAATCTATGGTCAGGCAAACGAAAAGGTCTATGATACAATAATCTATTATGGAAACTTACAAAATGAGTCATTTTTGTCCAAATTAATTTTCTTTTGATTCAAAATGTTATAATTCACTTATAATAAATATTTTGTTAATAGCCTAGGCTGAACTTCGCCCTTCATCAAATAGCAATTTAGTATTCATAACTTGTGAAAATGATGAATAAAGACCATTATTATTAAAAAGGACATCACTGCCACCTATTGGCAAAACTTCTGCGCCTACATGAAATATTTTCATTGATTCATGTCAATTGTGTTTTCAGGACGCAATACTTATCGAACGATTATTGACAGCAAATTTGATGATTTATACATCGCCTCGATTCCATCGTGATATGACACGGTGTGACCTGTTGTTAATTTTCTATAATACGTGTTTTTGTGCGTTTACGTGAATGATAGCACTATTGAAAATATCACATTTCAACCCTTTCGTGTTTCTTATGATTTTATGTTTCAGAATCATTCTACTTCACCACATCCATGTAATTTTTCACTACTCAGATCAGAATTAACACTATTGAACTCTCAATTTTGAAATGTATAATAAGAAGGACACAACTTTGATATTCAGGTGTTGATTTCATCGGTATTTGCTCTGAAATCCATTTGATTGAAATTTCACCCAAAATTTTTTACTGTGTCCGGTTATTATCGAGTGATTGCTGGATTTCCGCCTCTTGTAAAAAGATCGCTACACTGTAAATATCTGCTTTCATGTTGGTGGTGGCTTCCCTCTTCGGAATTTTCATTTGAAATCCCAATTTTTTCCATTAGGAAGATGAAGCATCTGGTGTGTTTTTTCGGAAAGAGCAGCTTCCGTGCTGGGGGCATGCAAATGACAGTGAAGGGCAGGCAGGCAAGCAAACGTGAGGCCCCCATTCTGGTGGCCGCCCCCCACTCCACTTTCCTGGACGGCGGCATTGTCTACCTCACTGGTTTCCCCTCGACAATCTGTCGGAGGGAGAGCGGGGCCAATAATCACATAGGAAGTACGATTTTTTCGGGTTGAGGTTGTGGCACAGATTGGAAAACCTTACAGATGAGACACTCCGCCCATTTTTTTTGATGTGCCGACATACGTTTTTATTGACTTCGGACCTTTAAATTTTGCGAATCGCAGTTGACGGATAGTCGTTGTCATCGCTACAACTACTGATGTGCAATGTTGCTATTTTAGTAATGTATAATCAACACCGATATAAAAGGTTACCTGCTTCTGAGTGATTTATTATAAATGAGTTGTCATCACAATTTATTTTTCATCAGGAATAACATGTTTTCTTAATGAATTAATGATATTTACGTTGAATTCGAATATTTCGAGTATAGCCCATTCATTGTCATCAGGAGAAATAAAACACGATTCAATTATCTAATAAATGATCAGACTCTAGAATACTCAACTTGAATTGTGATATAGCAGTACAGGTATAGCAATAAATGGTGATGTTTTCATCAAATGGAAAAGTTTGATTGAAGTAACTCAATATAAAGTACCTACTCACAGTTGTTCGTCCTTCAGAAAACAGTGTATTTGATATTTTCATATAGTCATTAATGATTGCCTATAAACATATCATTGTACCTGATTCACACTCCAGATAATGAAGGTATGTACCTATGTTCACAGGTTGTTTAATTTGTGCTGTGATAATCCTCGAAACCTTTATTACTTTTCCTTTTGAATTTCAGTTGATGGAAAATGTGTTATACATTGTAAGAACATAAAGCCATCAGAAATTCTGGATCATGAATCGTGTAAAACGAAAACATTGGTAACATATGCAACAAAATGATGACAACGATGTAAACAAAACTCGATCAATATTTCAGCGCCTGCGCATATCTATGACTGGACCTTAAAATTATGCGCTTTCGACATCTCTCTCTAATTTTATTCACTCTGTCTGACTGTCTCATCTATAAGGTTTTTTAATCTGTGGTTGTGGGATGATGACTAAAGGCGGACTTCTACCAAACAGACAAAACCGCAATAAAACAGTAACTGTGTCGATTTCGACAAAACAAAAACTTTTGTTGTCAAAATTAGAAACATTTTGAAGACTTTGTGTCGCGAGTTCATGTTTTCGTCAACAACAAAATGCCCGTCGCCGGGCGGAAAGACCAAAAGGTTTCGTTGTTTTGTCTCTGTTTTTGTAAACAGAGTTCGCTATGTGGAAACGGCTGGCGACAACAGTTCACTATTTCGTTCTGGTATTGGCATGTGACTTTGATGGCATGATGAAAACTGTTCGTGTAGTGGAAACGACAGAAAACATATTCAAAACAAAAAACGCGACGGACTAATTTTTTATTTGTTTGGTGGATTTCGAGTTTCGCAAGTGAGTCCGTTTGGTGGAAATCCGCCTTGGCGTGTCGGAAATGTCAGTCTTGCTTCTGACTCTGGATCAGCTGGAAATGAAAATGTGCAATGATGTGACGGATACTTGAGAAAAACATCTTGAAATGGAGTGGAGGACTTGAAATCTCGTAAAGATAGGCAATATCATCAATATCAATCTCCACCTTACACTCTAAAGGCGGATTCATGCAACATTCATTATAATTACATTTTCATTATACTATAATTACATTTCATTTACATTTTCATTGTCAAATTGAAAGTGTTCATGCAAGGATTTACATTATGGATTTGCACATGCGCATTTTAACTGAAAAATGAATGAGCCATTTTGGATCATCTGTGTTTTGAATTGTTTGTTTATCTTTATGATATTTCTTAATTTCATATCAAAAAAGAAAAGAATACGATTCCGTCGTATTGTGTCAGGCCAATATGAGAAACTGGTGAAATATCTTGAATATTATATTTTTAGAAAAATGTACCATAAATAATCACAGGTCACACTTGTTTTGAGCGTTGAAAGCTACCAGAATACAAAATGAACACGTTAATGACAATGCTCATTCTTCTGCGCATGTTTTCACTGTAAATATAATGTAATGATAATTTATAGTTGAATGTTGGCCAACTTTTTGATGCGTTAGTGTAATTATAATTTGATAATGTGCTTGCATGAACACCGTAATGGGAACTATAATATTGAAGTAGTATAGCTAAGCCGCCACCAGCCCACTTTGACCTCAAGTAACCCCGTGGATGGCATGTCCATCAGCAGTGACCATACAGTAGGGGGGTCTAGTGAAGGTCACGAAGACATCTTCAATCTGAAGACATCTTCAATCTGAAGACATCTTCGATCTGAAGACATCTTGCAGACCACACCCTCAACTGACACTACCCTCTTAGGCCTTTTACGCTGTACCCCCCTTTGGACCCTTAGCGCTGCGCAATCCGAAGACATCTTGTGACGTCATATTCCATTTAAAAAAAAGCCAGTACAATCAGGATTCGAACCCGCACCAATACGGTGCAAAGTTTCAAGACCAAACGCTTCGTCCACGCGGCCACTGCGGGACATATCAATTAACATTTCTAAAAATAAACCGATGCGGTTATTTGTGCTTTGTGGAACGTAGCAACCTCGGCAAGCGGGGAGCAGAGGAAACGAACAATGGCTTATTTATTCATTATACATCAGTGTATGAATAGAGATAATCGCATTCAAGGTCAGGTTCGCTGCATTCCAATGATGACTCAACATATCACGCCATGATGCAACAGCGTGATGTATTCGAGCAGATCCATGGAGCAGGGAAAGGAACAATGGCTTATTCATTCAATAAACATCAGTGTATTGATAGACATAATCGCATTCAAGGTCAGGTTCGCTGCATTCCAATGATGACTCAACATATCACGCCATGATGCAACAGCGTGATGTATTCGAGCAGATCCATGGAGCAGGGAAAGGAACAATGGCTTATTCATTCAATAAACATCAGTGTATTAATAGACATAATCGCATTCAAGGTCAGGTTCGCTGCATTCCATTGATGATTCAACATGATACAATATTTCGCGTAACGTTACAAAGATAAGAGACGACAAAGCGACTGCCACTGTTGCCAGACGTTTGAAAATATAATGCATTGATGCCAGACGTTTGAAAATATCTGAAGATATCCCATAACATACCTACCAAAGTAGAATGCGAACCACCACGTGGATACTTGATGGATAACGGGGTGTGGCTGCCCGAAGTTAGGCGTCTGACATCTAATGTTTGGCAGCCAAATGTCAAATGTCAAATGTCAAATGTCAAATGTCAAATGTCAAATGTCAAATGTCAAATGTCAAATGTCAAATGTCAAATGTCAAATGTCAAATGTCAAATGTCAAATGTCAAATGTCAAATGTCAAATGTCAAATGTCAAATGTCAAATGTCAAATGTCAAATGTCAAATGTCAAATGTCAAATGTCAAATGTCAAATGTCAAATGTCAAATGTCAAATGTCAAATGTCAAATGTCAAATGTCAAATGTCAAATGTCAAATGTCAAATGTCAAATGTCAAATGTCAAATGTCAAATGTCAAATGTCAAATGTCAAATGTCAAATGTCAAATGTCAAATGTCAAATGTCAAATGTCAAATGTCAAATGTCAAATGTCAAATGTCAAATGTCAAATGTCAAATGTCAAATGTCAAATGTCAAATGTCAAATGTCAAATGTCAAATGTCAAATGTCAAATGTCAAATGTCAAATGTCAAATGTCAAATGTCAAAAGTCAAATGTCAAATGTCAAATGTCAAATGTCAAATGTCAAATGTCAAATGCCGCTATCTCTTGGTCACATCCTAACAATGACGCTACGGACGTTCCAATTAGAAGTAATAAAAAGCGTTGTAATAATAATCCAAATTGCACAAGATGATGTAATACTTATCTATGTATTTCGTTCGATATATCGATAATGAATGGGGTCTTTCATAAGTTTGCAGGTGGCCAATGATGATATCATATCTCGAGACCATAATTATTTATGGATAACAATGATGATGTCATGCTTACATCAGCATTTTAGTCAATACATTGATGAACAAAGAGGTCATTGATAAGTTTGCACGTGGCCGACAATGATATCATGAATCATGTTTTCTTATCGACATGAATTCCTGGAACAATTAGCAGACCAAACATTTCTCACATTTCACTGAGTCCGCATGTAACGAATTCTTTAAAATCGAAATAGAGAAAAACTAATGTTTTATTCGTAATCCCCATGACGTGTAGATTCCAAAAACAACAATTTCCGTTTTCACTTCCGGTTTCCATTTTTCCACTTAACATAGTCATGTGGGTACTCTGAGAGAAAGATTTTTCACGGACATTCTGAATATATCATTTTACCTATGTACAAAGTCTCAAGGTCAAAGAGATATCAATCAAAATTGATCGAAATAATGAAAAAAATCTATGTAAACAATTCACAATCTCTTCGTGTAATGATTTTCTGGTCGTACCAGCTTTTCGACAAATTTTCTACTTGACATAGTCATATGGGTACTCTGAGAGAAGGATTTTTCACGGACATTCTGAATATATCATTTTACCTATGTACAAAGTCTCAAGGTTAAAGAGATATCAATCAAAATTAATCGGAATAATAAAAAAAATCTATGCAAACAATTCACAATCTCTTCGTGTAATGATTTTCTGGTCGATCCAGCTTCTCGATGAATTATCACGAAATATTCACTTTCCGTTCATTAAAAAACGATATAGAGAAACACTAATGGTATATTCGTGATCCCCATGACGTTTAGATTCCAAAAACATCAACTTCCGGTTTCACTTCCGGTTTCCATTTTGTCAGTAAACAGGTTCATGTGGGTACTCATTGAAAAGGATATTTCACGTACATTCCGAATATATTAACTTACCTATATACAAAGTCCAAAGGTTTGCGAGATATCAATCAAAATGTATCGAAATAATGAAAAAAACAAATAAAACTGCAAATCATCTCTTTAATTATCACTTTTCTAACTGATTCATCTTCTTGATGAATTATCGAAATATATCCTCTTCCAGTTCGTAAAGTAGCGAGATAAAGGGAATATAATGAGATGTTCGTGATCCTCATAACGTTCGGACATCTAAACAACAACTTCCGGTTTCACTTCCGGTTAGAATTTTTTCAGTAAACAGAGCCATGTAGGTACTTTGAGAAAATAATTTCTCACGGACATCCCGAATATATCAACTTACCTATATACAAGGTTTTCGAGATATCAACGGAAATTGGTGAAATAATCTAAACAACACTGTTATACGCGAGAAAGTGCTATGAAGAGTCGATTTGAGTCCACGGTTAACTCATGTTTCCATCGTTTCAATCAATATGCCTGTAGTAGACTATAATTTTTGTACAACTCATATCAAAAAACGCCATTCACACCATTCTGAAACCCTTCTAGGTAAAATGATAAGAAGAAAATCGATAATAAATTTTGAGGTAATCAATAACACATGGAATATAATCGGAAATCTCAAGGTGAATGTTTTAAGGTCATAGAGTTATCAAAATCTCCAAAAAATAACTCTGATCAAGGTATGTTTATATATTCAAAGGCTATATAACTATTGAGATCACATTATATTGGAACCAGATACTTCAATCATTAATCTTCTCAAAAAATATGTCCCGAAACAGATATAATTTTCTATATTCAGGACTGCACTTCCAGCATCGACAACACATGGAACATAATCGGAAATCTCGAGGTGTATGTTTCAAGGTCAAAGAATTATTGACATCTCAAAAACGGAGCTCTGATCAAGGTATAGTTATGAATTCCAAGACTGTATAACTATTCAGATCAAATTATATTGAAGCCAGATACTTCAATCATTAATCACCTCAAAAAATATGTCTCGATACAAATATACTTTTCTATAATTAGGATTGCTCTTTCAGCAGAGAGAATATGTGTTAACGTCTGCAGAAATCAATGTTTTCATACACAATATTTTCGATAGCTCCAACAATGGAACCAACAGAATGATAAAATACAGGGATGTAAAAACTATCTATTCTGGAAGAAATATACTGGGTGTATAAGAAATGATACTTAGTGTTTTAAATAGGTGTACCGTTCGAAAAAATACAAATATACTGACTGGTACAGATACGTTTGAAAGGTAGAATTTGATAGTTGATGCTCAACGACTGGAACTTGAGAGCCTTGGTCACGTGAGAATGGTTATAGTTATATTATGATCAGTGACGAAATGAATTTTATATTGATGAATTATTGAAAAAGTATTCTAATATAGGAAAAAATAAATCATACATTTATGATCCTCATGATGAAAAGAGCATAAACTTTTGGTTTCACTTCCGGTGTCACCATTTTTCCAGCGAACAATGTTATATGGGTAATTCAGAAGAATGATTTTTCACGGACATTTAAAAAAGTCAACTTGCATATATTCTGAGTCTTAAGGCTTGCGGGATATAAACAAATTGTTATTTATTGATAAACATTCGATAACAATGACAAACGTAACGAATACAGCACACATATGTCTCGCAAATACAAAACACGCGCAGACGTCGCATTCTTATCAAAAAAGTGTCGAAAACGAATAATGGCACGACGAAAAGTCACGCATGCGTCTTACATACATCATACTGACGTCGTGTATCCGTCGAACATCTATCAAACAACGCCATCTAAAAACTTTGAATACGATGATTTCCATAAGAAAACGTCACGCATTCATCAAAAACAAGTAGAAAACATCAAAATTCATCACTTAAAAGTCACGCATACAACACAAATGCGTCGAATATTCGTCGTACAAACGTCACACCTCATCGAAAATCTATCAAACAACGTGTGAAAACCCCATAAAAACGTACTGACATCGCAAATAAAGAATGGTAGCAGTTGAAGATTTGCATCTGGCATCTGACATTTGGTGTCCCAACATTTGACGTACTAAGATTTCCGTAGTTCACCAACATAACGTTGTAGATATAAATATAATTAAAATTCAACCTTTCGTTCAGTCAAAAGTTAAAAAAAAATTGAAGCGATGATGAGAATTTCAAAACATAGGACAATCATTGAAGAACGTCGAAAACGTTGAAAAAAAACATGCCGCATACGTCGTGCATACGTAGCGCATACGTCATAAATACGTCGTTAAAACGTCGCGCCTACGTCGAAAATCCATGATACAACGTGTAAAAACCTTGAAATGATAAGAAGCATGACAAGACAGCATTCATCGAATAACATTGAATATTTAAAAAAAAACTTCACGCATTCGTCGTACATACATTGTACATACACCGCGCAGACGTCGTGCCTTCATCAAAAATCTATCAAAGAACGTATAGGAATTTAAAACCAATTGATAGCATGACGAAACGTCAGGCTTGAGTCATACATACATTGCATCGACGTCGTGTCCTTGTCAAAAATCAATCAAACAACGTGTGAAAACGTTCAAAACGATTAATGAATCTGATAAACGTCTCTCATCCATTGAAAAAACATCACGTATGCGTCGTACATTCGTCGAAAATGCGACGTACATACCGATGTAAACATCGCATAAGCCTTCTGAAGTACGACTTCCAGATGCAATTATTAAAATTGACAAAAATTTATACAACATTCATACAATTTCACACCTTAATCAAACTTAGAAATCAAACATAATTGAATTCAAAAATCAATAAATGAAAAATTCAGTATGTTCAGATTATTTAAATGAGAAATATCATATGACAGATTTATCATTACAATCGAACCACTAAGATCAAGCTCACGTGGAGATATCTCAATTCGACTGATAAAATTCAACGTGTGATATATCAATGAGAGTAACGTAATAGGTGTGACATTTCAACGACTGGGGCATACTGTAGGAGTGATATACCCCCGAACGATATTTGATGGGTGACATATCAACGTCAAAATGAATTTCATGTAGTACTTCAACGGATTTTTTTATGAAGATTATAAATATCGACTACACGAAAATTGTAGGGATGTCATTGAAAAATTCAACGACAGACGACAAAGCGTACTAGAAGCAAGAAAGGCGAGTAATTGACAGATTCGACGATAGGGTCGATAGGAGTGAGTGAGTCATAGACGAATGACTCGGTATTGAAACCAGATTATTATGATACAGGGTGATACAAAATTCTCAATGAATCATGACATGGAATATTCACTTCCGGATGGCGGAAGATCTACGTGTATTTGTATGAAGAGGACGTAAACAAAATTTCCACATACACATATGGGTGTGGTATCTGACCGAATAGCTATGTTTAAAACTTCAAAAAAACCATACACTCAGTTGAAAAGCCTCGATATAAATATAATGATGGATTCAGGAATGGTAGTAAATGGAATAACATCAAACCTAACGTCATACATGACGTAGAACCTGACATCATACGCGACGTCTGAGACGTGCGTAAGACGTTAGACTCAGGTTTTCGATCGAGTAAGCTTCATGAATGTGGAAGAGGATCGTTTGCTAGGTCACACTTTTTTTTCAAGTTTTCAAGAAATTCGCAAATTCATTAAATGGATCTGGTGGTAACAATAATCATTTTATAAAAACTAAAAAAATAATTCACTTTCATCTTTATAATTTGGTCAATGTTATACATAATAATTCCTAGAGGAAAAATAAAAACGAAGAATTATAGATTTTTATATATATTTCTCACACATTATTCAAATCTCTCAATACATTCATTTTATGAAGGAACAAATATTCCCTGAGTGCATTACTTACTAAACTGTCATTTGATATTTCACAAACTGAATACAGAGTTTCAAAATAATCAATATAACCAGCATCTTTATTGAAAATCGATTTAATCAAATTCAAAATATTATTATAAAATGTACAGTAGTTCATGTTTTCCAGTAAAACCACCCGATGGCCCACTAAACTTCGATGAACTTGAAGGATCTGCGTAGCATCCTCGACATCGATAAGGAACTCGACATCATGTTTTTTGACGAGTAGACATTTGATCCCATCAAACACCAATTGTGATACTTTGCAGAAATCTCCACATGGAAACGTTACTGGCTCATATTCATCTTGGTGGGTTGATAACTTCTCGTAGAAAAAATTGTCCAATGCTCGTTTCAGTAAATCAGTGAAAGTTTTCCATTCCGTTGTACAAAAAGATTGTTTATTTGGTTTGTATGGTTGTGATAAAATTATAGATGGATTGAATTTTCTTGCTGGACTCAAACCCACCCCTACCTGGAAGGCTCTCAACTGGAATAATGTGTAGAGTAGGTAATGTTCCTCGGCTCGGGTTACATTTTCGTACATCTCCAACACTTCATCTAATTCTTGATGATATTCCGCACTATTGAAAGATGATTCGGTGAAATTTGAATCAATATCGTCTTCTGACACACTCACATAACCACTATCTCGACTTGATGTTGACATGATAGACTAAGTAAAAATACTTTCAGACTGAGATCAATTTCATGTATCTATTTATAGTCCCCCTCCACATTCGAGAACGATAGAGTTGAAATCATTATTGCGAGATGAATCTTGACATATCAAATATGAGAATAATGCTGATTCAAGTAGAATAGCAGGAAAACAAAGGTATTTCATGAATGCGTTGCTTATCTCCCCACATGATGCCCTGAGGAATGCAAAGTTGCATATCGAATATGAGATGTGATAAACATGATGATTCAGGGAGATAACATCAACATCATCACAATCTTTGAATTATGGTCGTGATTCATGATATCATCATCTACCACCTGCGAACTAATCAAAGATCTCTTCTATATTGTCGATTCATCTGATGAAATACAGAGAATAAGCATGACATTATCATCGCCAAATGAAATCCGAACCACCACATGTGAAAACCCCAAATTGATGGATAATATATGACGTATGACAGAGGCGTACTAGGGCTGCTGGAGTTTGGCGTCTGACGTCTGACAGTTAACGTTTGACGATACGTCATGCATACGAAGTCTTTTTTCAATAGAAAATCTATCAATCAACGCACTAAAACTTCAAAAACAATGGAAAGCATGACGAAACGTCAAGCATGCGTCATACATACATCGCGCAGATATCGTGTATTTCTTAAAAATCTATCAAACAATATATTAAAACTATAAAAACGAGTACTAGCATGACTAGATATAATGCATTCATCAAATAACATCGAAAACGATGAAAAACATCACGCATACGTCATGCAACTTATGTCAACTGTCAAGTATAGCTCGACCAATCAGAAGCCGTCATATCCCAAACCACTATTTTTTTGGCGGGAAATTAAAGTTATTTTTATGATATCACCCCTTAGCCCCCCAGGTCACCGCTGTGCCCCCTTTATGCGTAACACGGTAGACTCTGAGTTTAGGTGGGGCTTCGTGACGTCAGATTCAGAGGTTAGGTTAGGTTGGGTCTCGAGACGTTAGACTCAGAGGTTATGTTAGGGCCCCGTGACGTTCGATTCTAACGTTAGGTTAGGTTGGATCTCGAGACGTTAGCCTCAGAAGATAGGTTAGGTCTCCGACCTAACCTAACCTAACGACCTACAACCCACCAAGATGAATATGAGCCAGTAACGTTTCCATGTGGAGATTTCTGCAAAGTATCACAATTGGTGTTTGATGGGATCAAATGTCTACTCGTCAAAAAACATGATGTCGAGTTCCTTATCGATGTCGAGGATGCTACGCAGATCCTTCAAGTTCATCGAAGTTTAGTGGGCCATCGGGTGGTTTTACTGGAAAACATGAACTTCTGTACATTTTATAATAATATTTTGAATTTGATTAAATCGATTTTCAATAAAGATGCTGGTTATATTGATTATTTTGAAACTCTGTATTCAGTTTGTGAAATATCAAATGACAGTTTAGTAAGTAATGCACTCAGGGAATATTTGTTCCTTCATAAAATGAATGTATTGAGAGATTTGAATAATGTGTGAGAAATATATATAAAAATCTATAATTCTTCGTTTTTATTTTTCCTCTAGGAATTATTATGTATAACATTGACCAAATTATAAAGATGAAAGTGAATTATTTTTTTAGTTTTTATAAAATGATTATTGTTACCACCAGATCCATTTAATGAATTTGCGAATTTCTTGAAAACTTGAAAAAAAAGTGTGACCTAGCAAACGATCCTCTTCCACATTCATGAAGCTTACTCGATCGAAAACCTGAGTCTAACGTCTTACGCACGTCTCAGACGTCGCGTATGATGTCAGGTTCTACGTCATGTATGACGTTAGGTTTGATGTTATTCCATTTACTACCATTCCTGAATCCATCATTATATTGATATCGAGGCTTTTCAACTGAGTGTATGGTTTTTTTGAAGTTTTAAACATAGCTATTCGGTCAGATACCACACCCATATGTGTATGTGGAAATTTTGTTTACGTCCTCTTCATACAAATACACGTAGATCTTCCGCCATCCGGAAGTGAATATTCCATGTCATGATTCATTGAGAATTTTGTATCACCCTGTATCATAATAATCTGGTTTCAATACCGAGTCATTCGTCTATGACTCACTCACTCCTATCGACCCTATCGTCGAATCTGTCAATTACTCGCCTTTCTTGCTTCTAGTACGCTTTGTCGTCTGTCGTTGAATTTTTCAATGACATCCCTACAATTTTCGTGTAGTCGATATTTATAATCTTCATAAAAAAATCCGTTGAAGTACTACATGAAATTCATTTTGACGTTGATATGTCACCCATCAAATATCGTTCGGGGGTATATCACTCCTACAGTATGCCCCAGTCGTTGAAATGTCACACCTAGTACGTTACTCTCATTGATATATCACACGTTGAATTTTATCAGTCGAATTGAGATATCTCCACGTGAGCTTGATCTTAGTGGTTCGATTGTAATGATAAATCTGTCATATGATATTTCTCATTTAAATAATCTGAACATACTGAATTTTTCATTTAATGATTTTTGAATTCATTTATGTTTGATTTCTAAGTTTGATTAAGGTGTGAAATTGTATGAATGTTGTATAAATTTTTGTCAATTTTAATAATTGCATCTGGAAGTCGTACTTCAGAAGGCTTATGCGATGTTTACATCGGTATGTACGTCGCATTTTCGACGAATGTACGACGCATACGTGATGTTTTTTCAATGGATGAGTGACGTTTATCAGATTCATTAATCGTTTTGAACGTTTTCACACGTTGTTTGATTGATTTTTGACAAGGACACGACGTCGATGCAATGTATGTATGACTCAAGCCTGACGTTTCGTCATGCTATCAATTGGTTTTAAATTCCTATACGTTCTTTGATAGATTTTTGATGAAGGCACGACGTCTGCGCGGTGTATGTACAATGTATGTACGACGAATGCGTGAAGTTTTTTTTTTAAATATTCAATGTTATTCGATGAATGCTGTCTTGTCATGCTTCTTATCATTTCAAGGTTTTTACACGTTGTATCATGGATTTTCGACGTAGGCGCGACGTTTTAACGACGTATTTATGACGTATGCGCTACGTATGCACGACGTATGCGGCATGTTTTTTTTCAACGTTTTCGACGTTCTTCAATGATTGTCCTATGTTTTGAAATTCTCATCATCGCTTCAATTTTTTTTTAACTTTTGACTGAACGAAAGGTTGAATTTTAATTATATTTATATCTACAACGTTATGTTGGTGAACTACGGAAATCTTAGTACGTCAAATGTTGGGACACCAAATGTCAGATGCCAGATGCAAATCTTCAACTGCTACCATTCTTTATTTGCGATGTCAGTACGTTTTTATGGGGTTTTCACACGTTGTTTGATAGATTTTCGATGAGGTGTGACGTTTGTACGACGAATATTCGACGCATTTGTGTTGTATGCGTGACTTTTAAGTGATGAATTTTGATGTTTTCTACTTGTTTTTGATGAATGCGTGACGTTTTCTTATGGAAATCATCGTATTCAAAGTTTTTAGATGGCGTTGTTTGATAGATGTTCGACGGATACACGACGTCAGTATGATGTATGTAAGACGCATGCGTGACTTTTCGTCGTGCCATTATTCGTTTTCGACACTTTTTTGATAAGAATGCGACGTCTGCGCGTGTTTTGTATTTGCGAGACATATGTGTGCTGTATTCGTTACGTTTGTCATTGTTATCGAATGTTTATCAATAAATAACAATTTGTTTATATCCCGCAAGCCTTAAGACTCAGAATATATGAAAGTTGACTTTTTTAAATGTCCGTGAAAAATCATTCTTCTGAATTACCCATATAACATTGTTCGCTGGAAAAATGGTGACACCGGAAGTAAAACCAAAAGTTTATGCTCTTTTCATCATGAGGATCATAAATGTATGATTTATTTTTTCCTATATTAGAATACTTTTTCAATAATTCATCAATATAAAATTCATTTCGTCACTGATCATAATATAACTATAACCATTCTCACGTGACCAAGGCTCTCAAGTTCCAGTCGTTGAGCATCAACTATCAAATTCTACCTTTCAAACGTATCTGTACCAGTCAGTATATTTGTATTTTTTCGAACGGTACACCTATTTAAAACACTAAGTATCATTTCTTATACACCCAGTATATTTCTTCCAGAATAGATAGTTTTTACATCCCTGTATTTTATCATTCTGTTGGTTCCATTATTGGAGCTATCGAAAATATTGTGTATGAAAACATTGATTTCTGCAGACGTTAACACATATTCTCTCTGCTGAAAGAGCAATCCTAATTATAGAAAAGTATATTTGTATCGAGACATATTTTTTGAGGTGATTATTGATTGAAGTATCTGGCTTCAATATAATTTGATCTGAATAGTTATACAGTCTTGGAATTCATAACTATACCTTGATCAGAGCTCCGTTTTTGAGATGTCAATAATTCTTTGACCTTGAAACATACACCTCGAGATTTCCGATTATGTTCCATGTGTTGTCAATGCTGGAAGTGCAGTCCTGAATATAGAAAATTATATCTGTTTCGAGACATATTTTTTGAGAAGATTAATGATTGAAGTATCTGGTTCCAATATAATGTGATCTCAATAGTTATATAGCCTTTGAATATATAAACATACCTTGATCAGAGTTATTTTTTGGAGATTTTGATAACTCTATGACCTTAAAACATTCACCTTGAGATTTCCGATTATATTCCATGTGTTATTGATTACCTCAAAATTTATTATCGATTTTCTTCTTATCATTTTACCTAGAAGGGTTTCAGAATGGTGTGAATGGCGTTTTTTGATATGAGTTGTACAAAAATTATAGTCTACTACAGGCATATTGATTGAAACGATGGAAACATGAGTTAACCGTGGACTCAAATCGACTCTTCATAGCACTTTCTCGCGTATAACAGTGTTGTTTAGATTATTTCACCAATTTCCGTTGATATCTCGAAAACCTTGTATATAGGTAAGTTGATATATTCGGGATGTCCGTGAGAAATTATTTTCTCAAAGTACCTACATGGCTCTGTTTACTGAAAAAATTCTAACCGGAAGTGAAACCGGAAGTTGTTGTTTAGATGTCCGAACGTTATGAGGATCACGAACATCTCATTATATTCCCTTTATCTCGCTACTTTACGAACTGGAAGAGGATATATTTCGATAATTCATCAAGAAGATGAATCAGTTAGAAAAGTGATAATTAAAGAGATGATTTGCAGTTTTATTTGTTTTTTTCATTATTTCGATACATTTTGATTGATATCTCGCAAACCTTTGGACTTTGTATATAGGTAAGTTAATATATTCGGAATGTACGTGAAATATCCTTTTCAATGAGTACCCACATGAACCTGTTTACTGACAAAATGGAAACCGGAAGTGAAACCGGAAGTTGATGTTTTTGGAATCTAAACGTCATGGGGATCACGAATATACCATTAGTGTTTCTCTATATCGTTTTTTAATGAACGGAAAGTGAATATTTCGTGATAATTCATCGAGAAGCTGGATCGACCAGAAAATCATTACACGAAGAGATTGTGAATTGTTTGCATAGATTTTTTTTATTATTCCGATTAATTTTGATTGATATCTCTTTAACCTTGAGACTTTGTACATAGGTAAAATGATATATTCAGAATGTCCGTGAAAAATCCTTCTCTCAGAGTACCCATATGACTATGTCAAGTAGAAAATTTGTCGAAAAGCTGGTACGACCAGAAAATCATTACACGAAGAGATTGTGAATTGTTTACATAGATTTTTTTCATTATTTCGATCAATTTTGATTGATATCTCTTTGACCTTGAGACTTTGTACATAGGTAAAATGATATATTCAGAATGTCCGTGAAAAATCTTTCTCTCAGAGTACCCACATGACTATGTTAAGTGGAAAAATGGAAACCGGAAGTGAAAACGGAAATTGTTGTTTTTGGAATCTACACGTCATGGGGATTACGAATAAAACATTAGTTTTTCTCTATTTCGATTTTAAAGAATTCGTTACATGCGGACTCAGTGAAATGTGAGAAATGTTTGGTCTGCTAATTGTTCCAGGAATTCATGTCGATAAGAAAACATGATTCATGATATCATTGTCGGCCACGTGCAAACTTATCAATGACCTCTTTGTTCATCAATGTATTGACTAAAATGCTGATGTAAGCATGACATCATCATTGTTATCCATAAATAATTATGGTCTCGAGATATGATATCATCATTGGCCACCTGCAAACTTATGAAAGACCCCATTCATTATCGATATATCGAACGAAATACATAGATAAGTATTACATCATCTTGTGCAATTTGGATTATTATTACAACGCTTTTTATTACTTCTAATTGGAACGTCCGTAGCGTCATTGTTAGGATGTGACCAAGAGATAGCGGCATTTGACATTTGACATTTGACATTTGACATTTGACATTTGACATTTGACATTTGACATTTGACATTTGACATTTGACATTTGACATTTGACATTTGACATTTGACATTTGACATTTGACATTTGACATTTGACATTTGACATTTGACATTTGACATTTGACATTTGACATTTGAAATTTGACATTTGACATTTGACATTTGACATTAGACATTAGACATTAGACATTTGACATTTGACATTTGACATTTGACATTTGACATTTGACATTTGACATTTGACTTTTGACTTTTGACTTTTGACTTTTGACATTTGACATTTGACATTTGACATTTGACATTTGACATTTGACATTTGACATTTGACATTTGACATTTGACATTTGACATTTGGCATTTGACATTTGACATTTGACATTTGACATTTGACATTTGACATTTGACATTTGACATTTGACATTTGACATTTGACATTTGACATTTGACATTTGACATTTGACATTTGACATTTGACATTTGACATTTGACATTTGACATTTGACATTTGACATTTGACATTTGACATTTGACATTTGACATTTGCCATTTGACATTTGACATTTGACATTTGACATTTGACATTTGACATTTGACATTTGACATTTGACATTTGACATTTGACATTTGACATTTGACATTTGACATTTGACATTTGACATTTGACATTTGACATTTGACATTTGACATTTGACATTTGACATTTGACATTTGACATTTGACATTTGACATTTGACATTTGACATTTGACATTTGACATTTGACATTTGACATTTGACATTTGACATTTGACATTTGACATTTGACATTTGGCTGCCAAACATTAGATGTCAGACGCCTAACTTCGGGCAGCCACACCCCGTTATCCATCAAGTATCCACGTGGTGGTTCGCATTCTACTTTGGTAGGTATGTTATGGGATATCTTCAGATATTTTCAAACGTCTGGCATCAATGCATTATATTTTCAAACGTCTGGCAACAGTGGCAGTCGCTTTGTCGTCTCTTATCTTTGTAACGTTACGCGAAATATTGTATCATGTTGAATCATCAATGGAATGCAGCGAACCTGACCTTGAATGCGATTATGTCTATTAATACACTGATGTTTATTGAATGAATAAGTCATTGTTCGTTTCCTCTGCTCCCCGCTTGCCGAGGTTGCTACGTTCCACAAAGCACAAATAACCGCATCGGTTTATTTTTAGAAATGTTAATTGATATGTCCCGCAGTGGCCGCGTGGACGAAGCGTTTGGTCTTGAAACTTTGCACCGTATTGGTGCGGGTTCGAATCCTGATTGTACTGGCTTTTTTTTAAATGGAATATGACGTCACAAGATGTCTTCGGATTGCGCAGCGCTAAGGGTCCAAAGGGGGGTACAGCGTAAAAGGCCTAAGAGGGTAGTGTCAGTTGAGGGTGTGGTCTGCAAGATGTCTTCAGATCGAAGATGTCTTCAGATTGAAGATGTCTTCAGATTGAAGATGTCTTCGTGACCTTCACTAGACCCCCCTACTGTATGGTCACTGCTGATGGACATGCCATCCACGGGGTTACTTGAGGTCAAAGTGGGCTGGTGGCGGCTTAGCTATACTACTTATTGAACTTTTCTTAGTGTAAATGTAATTATAATATAATTAAAATGTAATTATAATGAGTGTTGCATGAACCCGCCTCAACTCAGTTGTGAAGTCTCAAAAATGAGTATGTTCCTCGAAAATATTTCATTTGATGATTTGGAAGTATGGGTAGGTAATTGCACTACCTCAATCAATTTCTCATGGTACTATATATAATTTTTTTATTATTTTGATTACATATGATGTCATTATGAAACGCAAATGGGTATCGAAATAGAGTTAGGACCAGCTTAATTCTGAGTCATTTTGGATTAATTGGGGATACTAGCAGTGAAAAACTCAATGTTTTCACTGGTAAATTTCCATTTAGCGTGTGATTTGATTCAAATTGATCAAAAAACAATACCAACATTGCATTTTTCACCGCTGGCATTGCAAAATTATCATTCAACAGTAAACTGATGGGCTTCACGCTTGTGCGTCAGATTTTAAATATTTCAATGTCATGATTGTTACCAATCGAAGAGGTTTCTGTTATTTATCGATATTGAATAATTTTTTTTATAAAATACCTAAAATTTATGCAGAGTAGAAAACATTGTACAGGGTGAATCATTGATATGGGAAAGCTCGATTGCACCGACAACATTGATGATATCAAAATAAACCAAACGACACTGCAAACGGGAGGTTGGAGTGCAGTTTCTGAAATTGTTTCGTTGTTCAACATTTTTTTGAATGACACCCTATATATTTTTATACATATCTGAATCGGCTCTTTGTTAGTCTTTATAGATCCGTTTGATTTTTTCAATTCGATTCAACCGTTCAGAAGTTATTGAGGTTTTTTTAAAAATTGAAGCATTTGCAGGCACTTTTTAAAAAAATCGCAGGGCACTTGGTTTTCAGAATATCAAGTTGGGACTTCGCCTATGTCTAAGCAACTTCCTTGGGTATCTGTTAGCGTTATGACCGTTTATTTTCATTTTGACATCATCCTGCTGTGATACATTGATTTAGGTGAACTTTGAAGGGCCATAACTTGATTTTTTCAAATGATATATTCCATTACTCATTCGTGTTGAGCGTGTCATTTTACATATTTTTTATTGATTATGTATCTTCCCAAAAGTTGATAGTTTAGAAGATAATTCACATTATTTAGGAAATTAAAAGATAATTTTTGAACTTAGGGTGCGCTGAAAAATAATGAATTCTGACAATAAATGTCAAAGTTACTGCTACGAGCGTCCCTTTCGAAGTGATTATTGAGTAATATCGGCCATATCGGCCACCTTTACAAAAAACGAATTTTTCATTGAATGAAATGATGGACATGTACTGGGTGAAAGTCTACGGAACCCTTTGCTGGCGACCAGAATTTATGATTTTGATTAATATCTCAATAAATATTTATTTAGTTGTTTTGATATATTGAGCTGATTTAATTTTTACTCAATAATTGCTTGTCGAAATTCGAAAGGATTGTCCGTAGCAGTAACTTTGACGTTTGTTGTCAGAATTCATTGATTTTCATGGCACTCTTGAGTTCAATCAATGAAATTTTGTGTTAATTTTTTCTTTCTTAATATTGATTATCTCCTGAACTATTAATTTTGAGAAAAAAATTATTCGAGTCAAAAAATATGTGAAATTAAACGCTCTAACGACTGAGTGATTAAATACATGTGCTATTTGAAAAAAATAAGTTATGGTCCTTCAAATTTAACCAAAGTCAATGTGTTACAGCAAGGTGATGTCACAATGAGAATAAACGGTCTTGCCGCTCAAATATACCTGAAGTAGTTGCTCAAACATAGGCAAAGTGCACTGCGATTTTTCGAAACGGTGCCTGCAAACGCGTCAGTTTTTAGAAAAACTTCAATAACATCTGAACGGTTTGAAGCGAATTGCAAAAACTCAACATATATATGAAGACCAATAAAGAGCAAATTCAAATATGTGTAAAAATATACAGGATGTCATTTAAAAAAAAACACGAATGTGCTCCGCTAAAATGGTATAGGATAAAATAATTTTACGAACTGCACTTCAACCTCCCATTTGCAGTGCCGTTTGGTTTATTTCAATATCATTAACGGTGTAGATGCAATCGAGCTTTCCCATATCAGTGACTCACCCTGTATATGACACACGTTTTATAAGACACGTTGTCGCACTTGTTCCCTTGGAGCGTGCAACCAAATAGCGTCTTATAAAACTTGTATGTTCCATAGAACATAGTGGATGTTCAAAATAAATAATTAAATTAAATTAACAATTTCACAAGGTTCTATAAATCGTTTTTTTCATTGAACTTTGAAAACTCAATTAATGTGGGGATGGTGATCCAATAACAATACGTTTTTCAAATGGTTAGTTAGGATTTGAATCACGTACCTTCATAAAAAACCTATTGTTTCTCTATTTCGAATTCCATCATCAGAGCTATGTAAAAATGGGTTCAGAATAAAAATGGTTACAATTAGAAAAGTGACCAATAGAACTGTACCATAAGAACTTGGGGTCACATTGATAATCGAATAGGTATGCAATATTGTTAAAATTAGTGCCGGATTTAGTCACCTGTCATCTATAACGAGCCCTGGTTCTGTTCGATGTAGGTTTGACTATAATGTGTGCATTGTTGCGTGTGCCATTTGCGCATATATTGTTAGGTTCTTTCCTGGTTAGTTGTAGAATGAAGAGTAGACATGCACAATTGTTTTATTCTTACAAATGTTGATTATAGATTATATGATTTGGATTAATTTGATAACATGTTTATTCTATGCAAGTGCTAAAGTGAATCATTGAGAAAAGCTCGTCGACAGTTTCTTCGCAGCATCGTTGCTTCATCAGCGTTTTCTTGATGCATATTCCAGTGGCGTGGTTGTGGAACATAACATCTCTCCCTCCTTAAGATTAATCTATGCGGATGTGCATTGATTAATAGATCTTTTCTCTGGAAACTGACTTACGACCATGTACAGATTGATATGGGTTTCTGTAGGATCGTGTGTCTTCTTCTGGTATCGGCATGGCTTGAAGATGCGGAGTGGATGTTGTTCGATTGAATGGTTGTAGTTCATGTTCTTCGGGAGATGGAAAAGTCTTGTTATTTTCTCTCGTCTGGATGAAAACTTGGCTGTTTGTAATGGAGTGGTTATCGTAGGAAAATCGGATGGCTGAGTGTTCTCTCTTTCTTGGTAGAAATGGTCCTATGAATGGAATCCATCGGCAATTACAGCAATAACGACAACAGCAACAGCATATTGCCATAATAATTATCAGCATAATTGATACTGATAGAAGAATATTGAACATTGTGTGATGTTCTCCTAGAAATGGTTTATTGATTTCTTTCTGAAGTGTTTCGTCGAACATTTCTAGTTTGTGTTTCGCATGTCGAAGTTCATCTAGGTTGATGCTACTCAAATGAAGAGGATCCATGGTTATTTGCTTAATTTTCTGCATTTCATCTACACAACAATCGTCTGTGTCGATGTTTACTCGTGGAAAATAGTGAGTAAAATTTCTTGATTTATCAGATGATGCTGCCAAAATTGAGGACATCGTGAAACATTTGCATTTCGGTTGAAGTTTCAGGTATCCTGATTCTTCAATTATCAGATCGGTGAATTTTTCTGGGCTGGATTCACAACTGATGGTTGCTGATACCGGGTTGGTAACTATAAATAGCCATTCGTTAGGAGAAAGCTTGTGGTAAATCTCTAAGTCGGTCTTGATGGTTTTCGTTGGGCAATCATCTGGGATCTTGGTGGTATAACTTAACTTCATCATGACTTCGCAGGTTGGATTTTGAGCAGTGAGATATGTGATTGGATCTTCACAAAGTCTTGAGCCATCGTCGATCTCGTAGCAGTTAGACAAACCTTTCATTCTACCATACTTTACTTTTGTTGAACTAAGTAGAAGGAATGGATATGGAGGATCTATGAAGGAATACATGTTTTTTGTTTCGTCTCGAATTATAGGTAATGGGAGTAAATTGTAGAGTTTGAATATGTCATTGGAACAAATAGGTATTTTCAATGAGAAAATGAGAATTTCGTTATTGTAAATGACATGAAGTTTGCTTATTCTGTAATAATTGTGCATATCATTATAATTATTTGTATCAATTGGAAAACTTAAACTAGAATCTAACTTAATTCTCAGAAGTTCATTCTGAAGATCTTTAGGGCTAATCACCATTGGGTGTATAACGTTTTGTTTGGCAAATAAAATTGAATTTATTAAAGTATCATACTCTTCATTTAATTCAGTTGTAAGTTGCATAATCATATTCATATGATCAGTGATTATTTCTAGATTTCTTAGCAAACTAATTTCATCTGATACTAATTTGGAAAATTCATTGAACTTTTCGAAATTTTCGTTCAACTTGTCTTCATTTATTTTCAAAGCAATAACTGAATTATTATAATTTTCGATAGCAGATGTCATCACACGTATTTGTTGCTGCATCAATATTTGTGTTTCTCGATTTTTGTTCATTAATGATGTTATAGCTTCATTGTAATATTCCGCGTCATCGGAATCTGGGGTACCAAATAGCCATTTGAAAGCTGTAGATACGCCATTGAAAATGCCTCGTTTTTTGCGAATATTCACAAAAGTATGTCCTACAAGGTGAGTTAATGTTTCTAATTTCTTCTCCAAACTTGGAATTTGAATTCCGAATAGGTTTAACGAATCTGCGCAATGAAAATGATGCATTTGAGAGTGTTCTGTGTGTTGACAAAGATTCAGTGATTTTTTATAAACTTTCTGAAGAAATGACAATTTTTCAATATAAAAGGAAATATTGGAAAATGTAAAAAGTGTGAAATAGTCGTTATACAATCTGGCAGTTCCTAAGTCTTTATAAAAGATACCGCCTCTTTCATCAATCTTCGTTATTTGATATGGCAACTCCTGGTTCTGTACTATCGTAAACAACGTTAAGAAGGTCAGGGTCAGTATCACCAGAGTTGTAGTCACGTTCATCATCTGTATTAATATACGGTTTCAGTTGGTCTTTATGATACGTGCAATCCTTGTTTTTAATTTTCAAAACAACTGTATTATTCGTATTCACTTTTACTATTTTATAAGGTCCTTCGAAATTCGGAGATAGTTTTTTGTTTACACCTATTTTTGTGCTTTTATCAATCAAATATACCAAGTCACCAATTTTGAAATGATAATCATTTAATTTTCGGTCATAATATTTTTTTGATTGGGTTTTCGATTTAATTATATTTTCTCGAGCTATCTCAAAGGATTTATTTAATTTCAACTTTAGTTGGTTGTGATAATCATCATAAGAGTATCTGAATTCGGGTTCTTGTATTACTTTATTTGGTAAAATTGCTTTATTTCCGAATACTAATTCATACGGGGTGAAGTGGGTGGAAGAATGGATCTGAGTATTGAATGCGAACATGGCAGTTTGAATGTATTCGTCCCAAAGTGTTTGATTTTTATCGATAAAATGTTTCAAATAATCTTTCAGTGTACTGTGTGTTCTTTCTAAAGCACCATTACTCTGAGGTCTATATGGTGAAGTAGTAATGTGTTTTATTTTGAATATTTTATTTACTTCCTTCAGTAAGTTAGACGTGAATTCGGTGCCATTATCTGTTACAATGGATTTGGGAATTCCAAATATCAAAATAAACTCAGTAAATTTTTTTGCGATAGTTTCTGCTTCGTGATTCGGAATAGGGTATCCATAAGAATATTTAGTTAAGTCATCTTGTAGTGTTAAAATGAACCTGTTTCCGTTTTCTGTTAGTGGGAGGGGACCTACCACGTCTAAAAATATTTTTTCGAAGCTTTGACTAGATGTTGATGTGATTTGCATTGGTGCTTTGATTGGATGTCTGTTTACTTTATTTTTATTACAACTTTCACATTCCTTTATGAATGTTCTTATATCATTTTTCATGTGAGACCATTTGTAATTTTCTTTTATCCTCTTGTATGTCTTACTGAATCCTGGGTGACCAGCAAGGGATGTTGAATGATTTTCGAAAATAATTTTGTTTATGTCATCTTTCGTCTTTGGTGACAATTTTTCTGAGTCTACAAAATTTATATCAACTTGATCTTGAAAGATGTAAAATATCATGTCTTGCATGGCAGCCAATTTCATATTGGGATTATAAAAACGAAAATCTTTCATGAACAATTTTGTCTCGTTAGCTTTTCTTATTTCCGCGAATAAATTTAGTAATGTATAAAATATATCTTTCGAGCTCGGAGTGTCGAAGTAATTGAGATGGGTTACCATGAGGTATGTTTTCTTATCGTTGTTATTTAATACGATTATGTCATGTAAAGAGAGTTCGTCTGGATTTATTCTATTCGTATCGTACTGCTGATTGATATTACTGAAAAACTTATTCTCTTCGTCAAAATCTTTTGAAATTAGTAAGACGTTAGGCGTTGTTGAAAAAATATTTTCTTTTATTATCGGAATATCATGTAATGTTCTATTCATATAGTGGAACTTGATAAAGTCATCAAAATTTCTCGAAGTATCCATACATAATACAGGGTTACGTGAAAGTGCGTCTGCATTAGAATTTATTCTACCAGGTTTATAAATGATTTCGAATAGTCTTCGAGTTGAAGACGCCAACGTACAAGACGTGATGAAGGGTCTTTGCAATTGAATAACCATGTTAGTGGACGACAATCGGTTACAATTTTGAATTTTCTGCCAAAAATATAAGCTCTAAAATGTTTAATTGACCAGACTATGGACAGAAGTTCTTTTTCTACTGATGAATAACTTATTTCGTGTTGATTTAAGGTCCTTGATGCGTATGCTATAGGTAAGTCGCTGTTAATTTCGCCTTGAGATAAAACAGAGTCAATAGCGAAATTTGATGCATCGGTCGTTAAAATAAATTCTTTTTCGAAGTTTGGATATTGTAGAATTGGTTCTTCAGTGAGAATATTTTTTAGTTCTTCGAAAGCAGATTGTTGTGAATCGCTCCAAGTGAATTTTGAGTCTTTTTTCAACAGTAAGGTTAATGGTTTTGCGATTTTAGCGAAGTTTGGTATAAACTTTCGGTAATATCCAGCAAGTCCTAAGAATTGCTTGATATTTTTTGGTGTTTTGGGTGTTGGGAAATTACTAACCGCAATGATATTCTGTTCGTTAGGTTTCACTCCATGTTCTGATAGAACATGACCTAAGTATGTAATTTCTTTTCGTAGAAATTCACATTTGTCGGGTTGAAGCTTTAATTTATTTTGTTCTAGACGTTCGAATATTGCTTTTAGTTTTACTTCATGTTCTTGCAGTGAAGATGCGTATACGATTATATCATCGAGGTATACGAAGCAATGACTATTTTGTAATCCTGTCAAAACTATGGACATTAATCTCTGAAAGCAAGCAGGACCATTCTTGACCCCAAATGGCATTCTCAGGAACTCATAATGTCCGTTCTGAGTTGAAAACGCTGTTTTTGGACAATCTGATTCTTTCATTTTTATTTGATGGAAACCGCTCGATAAATCTAAAGTGGTAAAGTAACACGCATATCCTAGTTGATCTAATATTTCGTCAATTCTAGGTAATGGGAAGTTTTCACCAATTGTGACATCATTGAGACGTCTATAGTCTACGACAATTCTCCATTTAGTTTTACCTGAAGAGTCGATTTTTTTGGGGATTACCCATAGTGGTGCGTTATAAGGAGATACTGAAGGTCTTATTATTTTTTGTTTCAACATTTTTCCTATCTGATTGTTGACCTCGTCTTCGTGTATTTTTGGGAATCGATAAAGCTCTGATGCGATTGGTTGTGGTGTAGTTGTATTTATTTCATGTGAAATAACATCAGTGCAAGTGAGTTCATCGCCCGCATCTGGTAAATGGAAAATGTTATTGAATTTTCGACAAATATTCCAGATTGATTGTTCTTCTTCACTATTCAAATGTTCGAGTCTCAAATTGTTCCGCAAAATTTGCATTCGTTCGGTTTTCGTTTCTTGGTTCTTATTTTCCATTTTATCTGTGCAAAAACAAAAGATTTTTCTTCCGAAAAAGGTTCGAGAGTTAAACTCATGTTATTTATAGTAACTTTCTCATCATTAGTGTTTACAATAGTAGTAACTGCTTCATTATAAGAATCTACTTTCAGAATTCCTTTTGCTAAAAATATTCCCTGAGCATGTTGAATATCGGGAGATATTCCTATTGAAATTTGTGGATTATTGATGTGAACCTTTATAATGGTTTCAGATCTTGGTTCAAGAGTGATTACTGGCTTTATATGAGTCATGTTGATGTATTCATGTTCAAATGAGAGTTTCAGTGGAAAAGATAAAGATTTTAATTTTAATTCTCGCTTGTTCAAATCAATCTCGGCTTGTTGCTGTATAAGAAAGTCATTTCCCAATATTCCGTCACATGGAACAGCTGAATGCTTTGGGAGAATGTGGAATTTGATGTTCATTTCATGATTTTCGTAATCTGAAAAGGTTGGTGTGATGAAAATTGCGCCCTGTGTAACAAGTGGCGTGTCAGAAGTTATTCCGCTGACATTCAATACTTCGTTCGGGTTGTACCTCAAGGATGTGCTTTTCAGCTTTCTGCTTTTTATCAGTGAAACACTAGAACCTGTATCGAGAAGAAACTTGAAATATATGATTTCATTATTCTTATCGAGATGAGGTAGTATTACATACAACATATTGTTCCAGTTTGAGCTTACGTTGAAGATTTGCTGGGAAAAGTTTCTTGTAATGTTACTGATGATCTCATTCTCGTTATTATACTGGGTGTTTTCTTCAGAATATAGTTCTTTTTCGTTTGGATTTGAAGCTTCAGAATTCGTTTGAAACATGGATTTTGTGTCGCCTTTGGATTCTAGTTCAACGCTGCGACACTTTCGGTTGAACTGTTGGAGTTTAAATGAAGCGATTGAGAGTTTGCTTGATTTGTTGGATTTGTTCTTGTTTGGTTCGAGGTGCGATTACCTTGAGAGTTGGATTGGTTATGATTTTGGTTATTGTTCGAGTTATTCGTGTTGGAGTTTGAATCATTTTGATTACGTTTATTATTATACTCTCGTTTTCGACATTCTGAAATCAAATGTCCTTTTTTCTTACAATAATTACAGAATTTGTTGAAATTTTGTTGTTGCGAGGTGGAAGGTTGTGACTCTGAGTTGTTTTTGTTGCGACAGTCTTTGATCAAATGTCCTTTCTTTTTGCAAAAATTACAATATTTCTCGTTCGTGTTATTGAAAAATTTGGATTTCCTAGCGAGTAGGTATTTTTCTTCGAGTAATGCTTCAGTTAGTGCGTCGTTTATATTGATTGGTTTTGATCGTCGTAATGCTGAGGATATTTCATCATTTGAGTGCAAAACAAATCTTTGAAGAGCTAATTCTTTTATTAGTTCCGTTTTACCTAATGCACCTTCGTCATTCATGTTGATTGAGTTGAAAGCATGTGTTTGTAAGTTCTCGATTTTATTGAAGTAACTCTGAACTGATTCATTTCTAGATTGTCTGACTGTATTGAGTTCTTCTAGAATTTGTGAAAGATCGCGTCGATCGCCAAATAATTGAATTAGGCAAGTTCTGAAATCATCAAAATCATTGAAAACTTTGAATCTTGTTTGAGCACGAGCTGAACCTTTCAATTTCGATTCAATGAATGAAATGAGAAGAGTTTTTTGAGGACCACGACATAATGCCCAAGCTTGTCCGCAATCTTGAAGAAAATCATATAACTTGTTTCGATCACCGTGAAAATCTTCAGAAATGATTGATCTGATATCTGACATTGAATGTATTGGTATATTTTGAATTGGGTTTGTTGAGGTTGGTGAAGGAGTTGGAGGGTCTGGATTCTGCATTGTGGTTGATTTAGGGATTGATAGATCAACAAAAATAAAAATCGGCAAACAAAAAGTCTATCTACTCACGTTTGACACCAGTGGATGGTTTCTGTCTCTGATTCTGTGCTAACCAAGGTTGTTGCTGAAGATCTGGATGCTGATTCTCAGGAAATCACCGGATCTTCTTCTAGCAAATCCTATTTCGACTGCGCCAATTTTGTTAGGTTCTTTCCTGGTTAGTTGTAGAATGAAGAGTAGACATGCACAATTGTTTTATTCTTACAAATGTTGATTATAGATTATATGATTTGGATTAATTTGATAACATGTTTATTCTATGCAAGTGCTAAAGTGAATCATTGAGAAAAGCTCGTCGACAGTTTCTTCGCAGCATCGTTGCTTCATCAGCGTTTTCTTGATGCATATTCCAGTGGCGTGGTTGTGGAACATAACAATATTTTCTGCAAAAAACGGGGTCAAGACACGTCAAATAAAATAGAAGTTCATAGGCTTGTTGCAAAATCTGACTGGTGGATGATATTCGTTTTTAATTCTTTGTTATCTACGATATTTACACTTCCTCATAACTGCATGTGCTATATGATTTTTCACATACCGTCCGAAGATGGCAAAAATACTTTCGTCATACAAAAGTGATTTCATCTTTGTGTCGAGCATATATCTTGATAAATAGTTTATCGAAATATGTGATTATCATTTTGATAATTGCCATTTTCTCTTCTAAGATCCATCTACTGGTTTGCTTGAGGGTTTATTACCTTTCGTTCAGTCAAAATATGAAAATAAACTGGCAATGCGCAAATTTTGATCAACTGGAATTTCTTCTTTCATAAAATATGTTTTGGTTTCCAAAGTATTCTTCCAACGACTTCAGTTATTATATTTCAGTTTTGTTTCGAGGAATAATTTGGTCCTAAGAAAAATTTGCCTATTGATAATTGTTTCTGTTAAAACTTGTTATTATTATTAGGAAACCCTGGAATACATCCTCAAAAATCCAAAACAAGTTTCATGGAAAGTGTAGGACCACTCAAAATAATCCTTCAAATAACGAGAAGAACATAATGTTCCCTGAATACTAAATAATTGAAAACTCATGAATATACATCACCTTCCAAAAAGCTCCCCTTTCCACCATCCAAATCTCATCCCTATTTCTGCTCGCTCGACACTGAATTGTTTAAACAGGTTTTTTTTTCGAGTTTTTCCTGATACTTATAATAATTCAAAAAGAACTACATGATAATTCAAGTTTTACCTGCTAGCCCTGTCAACTTATGAACAGCATAGTTGAAGAGGTAAAACCTCAAGAAACGATGCTTCTGGGGCAAACTCATCAGAATTTCTGTTCTTCTCTTCACTTATTCACTTCACAAATTAGGTCACGTGTTTTGTCTTTGATGTAATTTAATCTATTTAATGTAACATATCTTATTTAAACAATGAGTGTGATAATTGTTTTAATGCCCCATGATAGAAACAAGAAAATGTCATCCACGAGAATATTGCTTCAGATCAGGGTTATGAGGGTGGAGTGTAGATTGTAAGGGGGGTCGTTAGATCTTTTGTGCATATCCTTGATCTATTCAAAAGACCCGAGATTCCGAGACTTCGTGCAAAGTTTATCAGTTTCCTGGGAGCTAGGTTCCTGATATCGGAGGGCTCTAAAAAGGCCCCTTCAAGGAACTTGGGCCTCATGCAGAAGAGCGCTGGGCATTCCCTAAGCAAATGTTCTGCAGTTTCAGCGAAGTCGTCGCAGTAGCGGCAACTATCACTCTCTGTTTTACTATAGATGTTTTACTCACCTTTTCGAGGTGATACACCTTGGAGGGCAGTGTCCAGTCCCGTTATCAGTTTCAAGTATTTTTTGTCTAACTCGAGAAGCT
Organism: Chrysomela aeneicollis; assembly: GCA_029955515.1. Classification (NCBI taxonomy): domain Eukaryota; kingdom Metazoa; phylum Arthropoda; class Insecta; order Coleoptera; family Chrysomelidae; genus Chrysomela; species Chrysomela aeneicollis. The sequence continues at coordinate 1,637,833 of JARUHQ010000018.1, read as the reverse complement.
GTTTAGCTCTCCTTGGCGCAAGGCTAACTAGCCTTTTCGCTTGACTTCACCTGGCACTTTATTCGAGTGAGTTCTGAGAGGTAGGCTTTCTTCTTGGTGGATTTTCAATAATCGAATTCAAAATCAATCACAGAAGACCTTCTGTCTATCATAAAATAAAACGAGTAATATATCGTTAGAAAGGCAATATTGAGTACAATTCAGCTTTTGATTAAAAATATATACAGGGTCCTATTCGAAATAAGGAAATTAGATTTTCTGTTGATTCAGAAGTTATTTCAAATGATAATTTTATTTCAATTGTGAGGTCAACTGTGATGTTGATGAAAAGAAATGTCACGGATTTTTTCAAAATTATCATTAACTGAATGTGGAGACAATTAATCCGAGAAATATCCTGTGAATGTTGATTTCATTAAGATGTCTAATATGTCTATTTATGTAGCAATTTCGATCATTTCAAACTTGCAGAATATGTTTTCGATATATCTGTTCAATGTTTCAATATACTTGTGGCATATCATGGTGTATTGTTATCATGGTGTATACAAGCACTAATAATGGTATTATTATAGAATTCTAAAACTGATGATCGAAATCCCAACCAAACGTCTGAATATAAAAATACAATATCCCTCTTTGTGCTACTTGATTGTTGTCAATGTTTTTGACATATCACTGACTTCGTCATCCTGACATTCATCTGTTTTTACGATTATAGTACTTGGCAGCTATTTATTAAATCGCTTTCTTGTTTGTCTGTCAGTCTGTCTGTTCGGATAGAATCTTCATATAATATGCAAGGTTGGGATGAAGTATAGAACTTTTTTTTGTTATCAATGTACTTTTAATCTATTTTATACCCTCAACTATCCACATTTAAACGTATTTTTTCAAATTTGAGCATTTGCACGAAACCCAGTATGTGCGAATTCGAAAGAACAGGATCTATCAAAATCTGCAATAGAATGTACGGAAACTACAATAGTGAAAAAGATGCATAACGCGTCCTTGCACTTGCTTGCAAAGTAGTTTAAAAACATCGTATTTTTCGTCATAATAGTAATTTACGTAACGGAAAATACTGTTTATTTGGATGAGTGGACAACATTCTAGGACGAGCGTAGCGAGTCCTGGAAGTCTGCGAGTCCAAAAAAACTGTTTTCGGGCGTGTTGCGTACACAATTTTTTCGGCAACCGTGTGGAATAACGAATCAAAGAAACACATTTCTTTCAAAAATTGAAATGTTAGCTAATTTTATGTCAGATAGCTGTCAGTCGTTATTTTGCTGCTATGGTAATGATCAACTGCATTTATCAAAACCATACTACCAAGATTTTCATATTTACATAGACAACAACGATGTGATTCTTCCCGGCCTAGTCCGGGAAGTACGTACTTCCCGGACTAGGCCGGAAAAATGCCACTTTCTCAAAAAAAAAATTCGTCTGGAAAGTACCTACGTACTTTCCGGACGGTTGCCGAAAAAGATATTTACTGATGAATTTCACATGACACCCGAATATTGCATAGCATCAATTAATATAGGTGCGATTGATGCTTTCACTCATTTGATACTTTCAAGAGACCAATTAAATACACCCTAGCATTACGATTATTTTTTCTAGGATCTATATACAGGGTTTTTCTTTTAAAACTTCTCATGCCAATATCTCTAAAACGAATAAAAATATTCAATTCCTGTAAGGAGTAGTCAATGAATGGGGACAAGTAGTTTTCTCAGAGATTTCAAAACATTCGAAGCATACTAAGAGCTGGGCGTCGCGACGCGTCGAAAATATAAATCGATTGCAGTGACTTCAAAATTACCCTCTCACGAAAGTACATGTTATTCTTGAATTTTTCCGTTATTCACTCGAACTCATTTATATTACTCATTCCTGAGGTATAGCGGCTCGAAGTTGATCGACAAAAATGCGATTATGGATGATTTTTACAAGAATGCCATGAATATTAGTTACTATGGTATTCTACATACACCAGTAGCTTGTTTACTCATTCCTCATTGCTAAATCGAACCATTTTTATATAATTATTGTTAGTTTTGTTTAAACCAAACAAATTTGAATATTTCTCTATACAAAATATGACAATATCTCTGACACAGTAATATGTAGCTTGTTACCATCTTGTAACTGCACTTGAAACAATTGCGATAATAATGGTAGCCATAGTTACTATTATTCATGGCATTCTTGTAAAAATAATCCATAATTGTATATTTTGCCATTTATGAATCGTCAACTTTGAATCGTTATAACTCAGAAATAAGTGGAACAAATGAGTTCCAGTGAATGACAAACCTTTTTGAATGATATGTTCTTTTGCATGCACTTATAATTTCGAGGCGTCACGACGCTCAGCTCTTAGTGAGCGTCAAATTTTTTAAACATCGGAAAAATCTACTTGACCTCATTCATCTACTACTTTCCACAGAAATTGAATATTTTTTTTCGTTTTCGAGATATTCTGCATTCATGCATATAAAAGAATCATAATTGAATATTTATTTTCAACATAAATTAAACAGCAAGGTGCAGGTACTGAATTTGAAGCGATGTTTAAAAAGTAACAAAAGAGTTGTGAAAAAAAGTAACCGAGAAAAAAAATTTTTGAGACGTGGTATTCAGCAAACACGTTACATCAATTGGCAGTTTTGCGAAGTCTCGAATTGCACATTGAAAGATATATTCATTGTGATTACGCATTCAAAACATAGTAATATTGTGACATTGCTCCGTTAACATTGATTAATAACCACAATGCCACTTCCACAGATAGTGGAAAATTTCTAGTTGAAAACTTTGTCATCGATCAACTTCTCAACGAAGTCTATGCGAGATCATCACTATGTTAACATGAATTGGATGAAATTTGAATTCCTATCTGAGTGAGTGAGTTGTATTTATACACATATTCACACGTTGTTTCTGTATTTCGAGCTGATCATTGACGGAATGAAACATCCGACTTTCAGATTCAAACATTTCGTCTTCTGAGTGTTGTTGTGTCTTCTGATGGTTGAATTGTAGCAATCTGAAATTTATTTACTTGTGTCCATTCAATTCAAAAAAATATATGGCTACCCCGATTCAACTGTACCTATCTCTCAGCATTATGTTTGAGATCCCTGTAGAGTAACCAAATTTGTAACAGTATGTAGGTATATAGGTAGGTTTAAGATATCAGGTCGAAAATTTAACAATAATATAAAATAATATTTCATTACACCATTCAATCAAATTTAAATAATAGGAAAATAAAATTTCGCGTAATTCCTGTATTTAACTAATGAATGTTGATGAATAAGTTGTTTTTGAGAACTTCTGAACACAGATGTGAAATTTATAAATGAATATAAAATTCAAATAATTATTGTGCCTACAATTTTGCTCGATCCGCAGATTTTGTTGAGAAAAACCTCGGAAAATGCTCGGTATCAGCAATGAGTAAAGTTAATAGTTGACCGCACCGACAGAGGGAGCGGCTTGCGCGCGATCCACAATCGCTCATAAACAATGATACAAGACCACTACTGAAAATCCATCTCGATATATGTTTTCTATGTATGGTGCAAAATGCAATGCAACTTTGAAATCTCGAAGAAACCTCGCCTGAAGTGACCGAAATGGATTTCGCTGCGACTACTGAGCTGTTAATATCAGCAACATTTATAAAGTTTCGAATAAACTTCGCATGAAACGACCCAATGTGGTTATCAATTGGACTACTGAACCATTGAGATTTGTTTAACGGAAAGGAGATGGCATTATGAGGTCTCGAAGAAACCTCGCGTAATAATACGCAATATGGCTATCAATCATACATTCATTGACTTGAAAACTTCCACAAAAGTGACTTCGGATGGATGTTTATTGGGGGCTATTTTTTCGAATCTCAATTTGAACAGCACAATTACTTGAAGTGCGTAATTGATGTCGCGGACATTTCGCTGCAATTGCGAGCGGGAGGAAATAATATTGGTACATCGTATGCGAGGTTTTAGTCGCAAAGTTACTACAATAGTACATTACAGTTACTTCCCTGTGTTGGCTGGGTAACGATTGAATCATAGAAATAATGTATTCATTTCCAAATATTTTGGATATATAATAAATATTTCGTATTCAGTTTATTTGAGAAGAAGTTGCCCATTCCTTTTCCCCTCTCTTCGTTGCTCTAAATTATTGTTACTGGGTTTCGAAAAATTCGAATTATTGGTCACTGAATCTCTCATTTATTTCTCATAATCCTATTTTTTTGTTTCGGTTGCTCCAATGACTAGAAGCATTAGAAGAAAATGGGAAGTAGGAATCACCAAATTTAACGTTTAACGACAATGTTCATTATATCAATTCGTCGAATGGAAATGCTATCTCTAGGTAGTTGCAGTTGAGAGCTGAAAGAAAAACTTTGCACTTCAACTAGTATAGGTAGCTCACCGACTCACCGTTTTTCCAGAGTTGATCAACTTCACGCAGCCCGTCTATGTCTGGCGAGATGATCCAGACTCCCGCCAAAATACCATCAAAGAGATCATCAGCCGAGCTACTTCCGATCAGGATTGGCCTCAGATACTCATATTTCCAGAAGGAACCTGTACCAATAGAACATGTTTGATTACCTTCAAACCAGGTGGGTCTATCGATGTTTGTTATACATAAGGAGTCCCGTGGTGTAACGTCACTCCTTCTATGACAGTATACTGGGTGAGATACTACATCTCTTCAAATTAACCCATGCTCATAATAAAATATTTTGTCGATATTCATTGAAATTGTTCGAATAAAAATGGATTTGTGAACATTCCATCCATAGTTCGATCTGAATAAACAACTTTTTTGGTATCTTGACCCTATTTCTGAAGGAACCATCATATACAGTTCATATGCCAATGCCTGGCAATTCGATATGAAATCTCATGTGAAATTGTGGGTGATGATGGTACATATTGATCAGTAGTAATATTAAGACCAAATGAATCTTAACTTTGGTTTTTCATCAGACTTGGTAATCGAAATTGAAGCAGAAATCGTCACTATTGGTATTTCTTTTCAACGTGTTTCCCAAGAGTGGAACGTGTACATGGAACTACTGCCTCGAGTTTCCTAACAATGTCTTTAAGCTTTCATAAAATAGTTTATTCATTCTTCTTAGACGATTTTCCCTTATTGTTCAATCTTCTGATGATACCACCCATAAACCAAGAAGGTTAAAATAATATGTGGCGAAATTAATGTCATTCGTATTTTCAAGGAAAGACTACGTCAATGTACTTTTTCTATCGAATTTATTGAATTTTATTCTATTAATTTATTTATGACTCATAATATGATGTCCCTGATCCCGAGGAAGACATAATTCACAATAAAAATATAAATCCATAATTGGAATCAAAACATTCACTGCAAATGATAAACAGAAAATGGTAGGTACAGTAAATCTGTTATATTCATGCCAAACCTGAAAGGCTGCTTTTCCTAAAATTATCTGAAGCGTATGAACTCATAATATAATATATAAAATATAAAATGACTATTGACTGACTTATTTTTGATAATGATTTTGTACTAGTTTGACAAATAGTTGTATTGATTATGAACCCAGTCCCCATCATTCAACTTTGATAAGGATACATATATATGTATTGAAATTTTCACTTGAATACATGAAATAGCAATTTTGGTGTACCTTTTTTATAATCCGAACATTATTGTTGTTATTTATCCATTTTAGGAGCTTTTTACCCTGGAGTACCGATTCAACCAGTTTGTATACGATATCCAAACAAATTGGACACTGTGACATGGACTTGGGAGGGACCCAGTGCGTAAGTTTATATATTTTTTATATATTATCAAAAATAAACTTCGTTCTTGATCGACCCTGTTGCTTCATCCTTTTCAGAAATATAATGTATACATAGTTACCAATATTTAGAAATAATATAAATATACCTGGATGGTGAATTATGGAATGAACATGAAAGAAAAATTCGTTCATCCAATGAATATTCAATAATAGGTTCAGTAGAATGAATATTGAAACAGTTGAGTAATGAAAAATCCAGCAAATATTTTTTCTTTCGATGTAGTAAATGAGCTTTATTAAACCATGGTTGGTTCAATAAAAATATATGTAATGACGACGATTGGCCTGGCAGAGGAAACTTCGTGTAGATTCTTTAAAGAAAGGAAACAACAGTATTCCAGCCTTGGTGGAGGAGCTGTTTCATCCATACTTCATAACTCCCTGCCTGCCATGTTCACATAAAATATCATTTCTAAGAAATTTCACATCTGATAGTGCTTTTATGACTGCATCGTTTTTTTCAACTCATTGTGATCTTTTTCGTGCATTTTGCTTGAGGGTAACTGCCCTCTGGATAATAAGTCGAAAAAAAGAAAAGTTCTAGAAATTTCTTATAAGTCCAGTAACCTTGTCGGTCTGCAACAAGCGAAATCTTGCCTCAAATCCGGTGATTCTGATTTTATGGTTACTTGTTTATTATGTTGACCCAATGAAAAATCCAAGGTTGTGACCTCGAGCACCGAACGCAACCTTGTCATAAATCGAAAAAACAGCGAAATGTTTGACTTCACAACAGTATTTTGCTATTTTCACCCTGTAAGACAAATTTTTCGATATTATTCAAAGAATAGGTTTTTGAGATGGACTTAATTTTCTATAATATAAGATAAGAATCATTCCTTCAATATAAATAGTTTTTGAGATAAAGCCCTTTAGAAACTACCCGGTAAACATTTTTTCCACGAATACATAAATGATACATCAATTTTATGTCATATAAATGATGGTCAACATCATTAATACGTATCTGAAAGACGTATTTTCTGAGGCGATAAGTCCCAACTTTCAGCGTTGTATATACGTCAGATAAAAACCGTCTTATTTGCATCTTCAGAATGATGTAACGTAACGAATGTTCAAGAAACATATTCAAATATACGTCACTAAATGTATGCAAATCTTATGTTTTGAATAAAATGGTATTTTTTGAGGCGATAAGTCCCAACTTTCAGCGTTGTATATACGTCAGATAAAAACCGTCTTATTTGCATCTTCAGAATGATGTAACGTAACGAATGTTCAAGAAACATATTCAAATATACGTCACTAAATGTATGCAAATCTTATGTTTTGAATAAAATGGTATTTTTTCAGGCGATAAGTCCCAACTTTCAGCGTTGTATATACGTCAAATAAAAACCGTCATATTTGCATCTTCAGAATGATGTAACGTAACGAATGTTCAACATACATATTAAAATATACGTCATACGTCTTATGTTTTAAATAAAATGGTCTTTTTTCGGGCGATAAGTCTCAACTTTCAGCGTTGTATATACGTCAAATAGAAACCGTCTTATTTGCATCTTCAGAATGATGTGACGTAACGAATGTTTAACATACATATTCAAATATACGTCATAAAATAGATGCAAATCTTATGTTTCGTATAAAATGGTCTTTTTTGAGGCGATAATTCCAAATTTTCCGCGATTCACATACGTCTGTTCAAAAATGTCATATTTGCATCTTCAAAGTGATATATTATAATGAATGTTCAGAACACATAATTATAATTACGTCAGAAAATGGATTGAAAAATTTCGTTCCAAATAAAATGGTAGTATATAATCGATCATAATATTTATTTCATAATGGGTAACTCTAGAAACTATAAAGATACTCAATGATAAAGTCAAAATTATGGAAGTGAATAAATAAAAATTCAAAACCTACCTATAAATAATAACAAAAAATAATAGAACCTCAATCTATCTTTCTAGTAGGTATGTACAATACATTGATATTTTCACAGAACAAAACATATGTTTTATACTAAGTACCTACCCAAAAAAATATTAAGATACTAATTAACGAAAACTCAAGATTTCAGAATAAAAATTAAATGAAATTTATACCAACAGCTGCAATATTTTTCAATTTCTTCAAGCCGGGCAACCATTCCGTTATTCTGGTTTTTTGTGGCCACTTAGTAGGTAATAGTCATTTTTCAAATCTGAAAATAAAGTCGAGTATGTATGTATATGTTTTCAAATTCTTAGGTTGGGTTAGGTTCTACAGAAATAATATACTATAAAATGAAAAATTCATTGATTTGCTTTGAAAGTTTTCAAATTTTTTCGACTCAGTATTATAGTATGAACTCATCTTTCTCAACTTCTGAAATCAATGTAATTTCTCAAACATTTGGAAGTGAATAATGAAGGTCAAGTGAATTGTCAAAAAAAGCATTTTCGTCACATTCATAAATTCTGAATTTTTTTGAAGAAAAAGTTGAGAACTCATGCTACTTTGAATTAACAAATAATCTGAGAAAATTTAAATGTACCTATTCATACTGGAACTGATGGATTCAATCAAGGAAATAAACTTACCATTTTGAAGTGTCAGTTATGAAGATATCATTGTTTTGTTGGCCTTGTTTTCTATCTAGCGCAAATTATATTTTTAGAAGGTTCTTGATCAGATTCAATTTCATCGATACATATTCCTCGACCCTCCTGCCCGACTCTATTACCTGTTATTGAGTGTAACTGCTGAAATTAAATAACATATACAAGATAAATGATACAAACAATATTTTAGATGCATCGAGAAAATATGAACCTTGATAGCAATATTCTATTGCCTACAATTATTGAGAATATATTTTATTCAAATTATTGGGAAAAGTTTCAACTTACCACACAAGTCTTTATTATTTTTCTCAAGGAATCAACTGGGCCCAAGAACTCTTCTTCCCTCTGACTGAAGGCAAGTCTTCATTTCCACTCAGTATATCCAAAACCTGTCCAGCCAACTTTATTTTCTTTGAGGCCCTGGTGAAGTCATCTAAAAAATAGTGATATTTTTCATATACTTCTATAAATACCTTGATGATTTATAATTCCCAAATTATTCATCATTCAAAAAAATGTATTGACTATTTTTTCATATAATCTGACCTAATTAGGGCTTTTTGTTTAGGGCTTTGAAAAAATGATACCAGTCATGATTACATCAGGTAACTTCAAATAAAAAACGAACCACCCTGAGTTTTGTTGATACATAGAAAATTGAGGTCAGATTCATAAAAAAATTTCTCAAGAGAAGTTTTCGAATGACAAATATATGTTGATGATAACAAAATCATTGGGGTTGACACCTCATTCAGATTTATATCCACTGATTAGAATATGGAAAGATTAATCTCCACATGAATAGATCAGTCTCACCTTCCTCATAAACAGTTGTAGCTACACTATAATATATCTTACAATTTGCTGCAAAAAGGAGTCACTTCTTCTGGGTGATCTTGAAAAATGTTATTGATTTAGTGGTGGTCAGGCACTAAACTCAATTTATTTTTTCTTGAGGGTTGGCCAATTTTCATGGATTGTAGGCACTCCATATCAGCATCTGAAAAAAATATATTGCCACACAAACCATTTTCTGAATACTAGCAAAAATAATAAATTATTCTACATGCTTTTGCGTTGTCTCAAGGTCAGTACAGTACAAGAAGCGTAGGGCCACGCCTGGCGTCATGTGAATTCAATAATGGACTGGCCCAAATCGAAAACTTTTTAATTTTGTAGCCTTCGATGTAGGTAGGTATTCAGACTATTCAGAGGGATAGGTTTTATTACATAAAATATGAGACAACAGCCTGATCGGCTCACAACAGCACCAACAAAAAAAACTTAGTTTAGGTGTGTCTTTTATGGTTGTGGAAATCATTGTCATCAAATGAGAATTCTGTTCATAACGATCCAATTCAACCAAACAGAAGTAGTCAGTACGTACGTAGTACTAGTTTTCTTTGATTCAACGACGGAATTAAGCCAGAAAATGCCTATGAATGCGAGTTACGGTAATTGTTCACACCGAGGTTCACACATAGGTATCATTTTCTATTATACTATAACGTAACGTGTAGCCAAAGTTTGTGTAGCTTACCTGATACTATTTAGACGAATTATTGCTCACACTAGCACCAAAAATTATACAAATAACCGTCCAACGCTGCGTTGTTGTGATCAAAATACAAGAACCATGGACGACCGCGCATCTGAGATGCTTTTGCTTTGCATTGCATCAAGGTCAGTACAAGAAGCGTCTGGCCGGCCACGTCTGGCGTCATGTGAATTCAATAATGGACTGGACCAAGCGGGATCGGGCTCATGTCATCTAACGGGTATAGATATGATGGCGGGAACTTTGAATATGAGAAATCCATGAGAATTTTCTACACTACAATGGGGGAGATATCATTTTGTGAAGAGGGTAACAGCGAATTCGATTGGAAATAACCTAGGGAATTCCCTATGCATTCAGTATATTTATCTAATTCCTTTTCGATATGTAGTGAAAATAAAATGTACCTATACACTCTAGAGTCTGGAGTGCGTACTAGTTTCTTGAATTGATTTCTCTATTAGTATTCAATTTATTGTTTTGTCTTGCCATTTCTTGAATAAAATAGGTTTAATTATTTTTATCGGACGCATCAACGTTATAAAGACGTAATAAAGACGTTTAATAGACACATCTGAAATATGTAAAAAACCCAACGTTTAATTGACGCTGAGTATTGGTCATCAAATTATTCAGGGTATTTTTCTACGAGAAGTCATCACGATGTAGACGTCAAATACACCTTGATCGACCATCACTGTGCTGCCTGGGTGGTAGCTTTCAGTATCAAGACTTATATTATTATAAGTGGTAGACTAATCTTGGAGATAGCAGGAACACTTTCGTAGCGACTATGTATTTCACATAAACCTACAAGTTGAGTTGAGAAAAAAAGTTCTGAAGCAACGAAATCTGCAAAATATACTATCTGACTTCTCGAATTTCATATACCTATTACATAAGTTTGTTGTGGATTGATGCACTTGAAATCGCCTGAAACTAATTGATCCCCAACTATATAGTCACCATATAAGTTATTATGTATATTTATGGCCGAAGGATTATTATTCATGATTTTAATCAGGAACTTCATATCAGTTCACCTAGTAAACGTATCGAGTGTGTTGCTCGTGAATTATAGCCATAGATGTCTAACGAATGGTATTCACAAGAAATAATCGTCTTTTGGAATATTGAGTATTCGAACAATCTAATAATTACATATATTTACGTATACGATTTCAATCGATCTTTAATTTCACCATCATATCAGAAATATATGAATGATGAAAAAATTATGATTGAAACTTTCATTCAAGATCGACTTCTGAATGCTGACCTCGCTTTTCCAATTCCCAATACCAAGACCAACTACCAAAAGTCAAAACTTGTGCGAGGTGAAGGAGAGCGGAACCCTACAGCTTATAGTGCATTCCAAACCACTTCTAAGGCGTCGGTCGAAACGACGACACGATAAAAACCGTGAACCAGTTATTTTTATAACATGATACACTTCTTACAGGACTCGGAACACTATCACCGAACAACTGATGTCGCTAGTGGGGGCTTTGGCTATACTCGCCCCTATGAAACCTCAAATCTGATGACCTTTATTCTCCGTATATCACCTCAACAATGTAATAATAATTCGATATTTGGTAGAAATCGTTAAACATTTTTTTGCTGCCATTCAATAACATATCAAATATATTCGTTTTCAATATTCAATATTATCATAATTCGAGAGATACATTCATGTCCGAAAAATCGTTATCAAAGATTGGACATGACATGAGTTTGATATGTATTGGCATATATATCAAGTCACGGATATGATCGACCTTCAACGTCTAATGCAGGAAAAAAACATCATTTTTCGATTATTGAATTGATTATCTTTGGAAAGTGATTGTTGCAATAGCATCTAAACAATGTAATAATTCGATATTTTGCCCGTTCTAGAACGTTTTCTTGATGATATTCGATAAATTATCGAAAATATACGTTTTCAATCGATCTTCGATATTATCATCAAATAAGGGATATATTTATGATAAAAAAATCGTGATCGAACATTTCGATCAAGACATAAGTTTGAAGTCATATGACAAATGACTGGACTGTGTTGAACATATATTGGCATATATTCAGTCATGGATATGATCGACTTTCGACGTCTAACGCGGTATGAAGATGAACATCATTTTTCAATCCTCAAATTGATCGTCTTCAAAAAAACATTTTTGCAATGTCATATAAACGATGTAATGATTCGATATCTTGCCAGTGATTACTGAAACGTTTTCTTGATGATATTCCGATAAAATATCGAAAATACACGTTTTCAATCGATCTTCAATATAATCATCATGAAAGGGATGTATTCATGATCAAATAATCGTGATCGAAGATTTCAATCAAGAACTCGACATAACCTAATGTCATATTATGGCAAACGTCTTTAGTGGGTTGATCATAATTTAGCATATATTCAGTCATGGATATGATCGTTTTTCGACGTCAAACGCGGTATAGAAAAAACATCATTTTTCAATCCTTAAATTGATCGCCTTCAAACAAACATTTTTGCAATATCATCTGAACAATGTAATGATTCGATATCCTGCCCGTAATTTCTGAAATTTTTTCTTGATGATTATTCGATAAAATATCGAAAATATACGTATTCATTCGATCTTTAATATTATCATCATATAAGGGATGTATTCATGATCAAAGAATCGTGATCGAAGATTTCAATCAAGAACTCGACATAACCTAATGTCATATTATGGCAAACGTCTTTAGTGGGTTGATCATAATTTAGCATATATTCAGTCATGGATATGATCGTTTTTCGACGTCAAACGCGGTATAGAAAAAACATCATTTTTCAATCCTTAAATTGATCGCCTTCAAACAAACATTTTTGCAATATCATCTGAACAATGTAATGATTCGATATCCTGCCCGTAATTTCTGAAATTTTTTCTTGATGATTATTCGATAAAATATCGAAAATATACGTATTCATTCGATCTTTAATATTATCATCATATAAGGGATGTATTCATGATCAAAGAATCGTGATCGAAGATTTCAATCAAGAACTCGACATAACCTAATGTCATATTATGGCAAACGTCTTTAGTGGGTTGATCATAATTTAGCATATATTCAGTCATGGATATGATCGTTTTTCGACGTCAAACGCGGTATAGAAAAAACATCATTTTTCAATCCTTAAATTGATCGCCTTCAAACAAACATTTTTGCAATATCATCTGAACAATGTAATGATTCGATATCCTGCCCGTAATTTCTGAAATTTTTTCTTGATGATTATTCGATAAAATATCGAAAATATACGTATTCATTCGATCTTTAATATTATCATCATATAAGGGATGTATTCATGATCAAAGAATCGTGATCGGAGATTTCAATCAAGAACTCGACATAACCTAATGTCATATTATGGCAAACGTCTGTAGTGGGTTGATCATAATTTAGCATATATTCAGTCATGGATATGATCGTTTTTCGACGTCAAACGCGGTATAGAAAAAACATCATTTTTCAATCCTTAAATTGATCGTCGTCAAACAAACATTTCTGCAATATCATCTGAACAATGTAATGATTTGATATCCTGCCCGTAATTTCTGGAATTTTTTCTTAATGATATTCGATAAAATATCGAAAATATACGTATTCATTCGATCTTCAATATTATCATCATATAAGGGATGTATTCATGATCAAAGAATCGTGATCGAAGATTTCAATCAAGAACTTGACATAAGTTTGATGTCATATGGCAAACGTCTGGAGTGTGTTGATCATAAATTGGTATATATTCAGTCATGGATATGATCGTTTTTCGACGTCAAACGCGGTATAGAAAAAACATCATTTTTCAATCCTTAAATTGATCGTCTTGAAAAAAACATTTTTGCAATATCATCTAAACAATGTAATGATTCGATATCCTGCCCGTAATTTCTGGAATTTTTTCTTGATGATATTCAATAAAATATCGAAAATAAACGTATTCATTCGATCTTCAATATTATCATCATATAAGGGATGTATTCATGATCAAAGAATCGTGATCGAAGATTTCAATCAAGAACTTGACATAAGTTTGATGTCATATGGCAAACGTCTGGAGTGTGTTGATCATAAATTGGTATATATTCAGTCATGGATATGATCGTTTTTCGACGTCAAACGCGGTATAGAAAAAACATCATTTTTCAATCCTTAAATTGATCGTCTTGAAAAAAACATTTTTGCAATATCATCTAAACAATGTAATGATTCGATATCCTGCCCGTAATTTCTGGAATTTTTTCTTGATGATATTCAATAAAATATCGAAAATATACGTATTCATTCGATCTTCAATATTATCATCATATAAGGGATGTATTCATGATCAAAGAATCGTGATCGAAGGTTTCAATCAAGAACTTGACATAAGTTTGATGTCATATGGCAAACGTCTGGACTGTGTTGATCATAAATTGGTATATATTCAGTCATGGATATGATCGTTTCTCGACGTCAAACGCGGTATAGAAAAAACATCATTTTTCAATCCTTAAATTGATCGTCGTCAAACAAACATTTTTGCAATATCATCTGAACAATGTAATGATTCGATATCCTGCCCGTAATTTCTGGAATTTTTTCTCTATGATATTCGATAAAATATCGAAAATATACGTATTCATTCGATCTTCAATATCATCATCATATAAGGGATGTATTCATGATCAAAGAATCGTGATCGAAGATTTCAATCAAGAACTCGATAATTAGTTTGATATCATATTACAAACGTCTGGAGTGTGTTTATCACCAATTGGCATATATTCAGTCATAGATATGATCGACTCACGACATCTGACGTGGTATAAAAAATACATAATTTTTCAATTCTTAAAACGATCGTCTTTGAAGGAACATTTTTGCAATATCATCTAAACAATGTCATGATTCGATATTTTGCCCGTAATTTCTGTAACGTTTTCTTAATGATATTCGATAAAATATCGAAAATATACGTTTTCAATCGATCTTCAATATTATCATCATATAATTGATGTATTCATGATCAAAGAATCGTGATCGAAGATTTTAATCAAGAACTTGACATAAGTTTGATGTCATATGGCAAACATCTGGAGTATGATGATCGTATATTGGCATACATTTAGTCTCGGATGTGATCGATTTCTAACGTACGTTTATATGTACTTCATTAAACGTCGTTCATGATACGTTTCACAAAAACCATCATATGACTGAAATGTGTGAACACAAATGTTTACCGGGTAACGACTTTTTCGAACTAGTCAATTTTGACTGTTTCTTTGGGAATTGCTTTCCTATCATCGTATTTCAGTGAATCCTAAAGATGTTTGTAGGGCACAACAGTCCCTTTGTATGCGTTGAAGAAGAATTGTTAACGATGACTTTTAATGATAAGCTAAGAAGGAGAATCAAGTCCTCTTGAGTTTGATCCATATCTGGATCTTCGTAGTAACAGGATGGCGAATCTTTGATGTTTTATGCACGTCGCCTTCTTTGGAATGAAAGTCAATTTCAGATGCAACATCTAGTAATTCTAGTATGTTGCCATAGGTGGCCCCGCTGCAGTACCTGTAGAATTCTTGAATATTGTTACGTTTTTTCCACTTGGGTTCGTGAATTTAAAACACTCAGTACAAAACTGTATTATCGACAACCTAGTTTTACAGCGTGAAAATGGCAAAAAAATTCATGTGAAGTCGAAAATGTCGCGGTTTTTTCGATTTTTGACAATGTTGCGTCCAGTGCTCGAGGTCTCAAACTTGGATTTGTCATTGGGCCAACATCATAATGAATAAGTAAGCAAAAAATCAAAACTACCAGATTTGACGCAAGGTCTGATGTATAAGGTTACTGGACTATATATAGGACTGAGTATAATGCGTAGGTACCTACCTTCACAAGATTATTAAATTTTGGCACTTTGCGGTTATAACTTTTTGCAGACTTTACGAATATTTTAGTGAATATCATATTGAAAGTATAGTACAAATACCCCCAACTTTTCATTTTCGAATACGGACCTGTAATTTGTATTGCGTTTTTGTGAATGTTTCATATTTGCTCAGCATTTTCATTTCAAATAGTTTTGGAACTATTGAGAATTGCTCAATTTGAACGTTACTTTTCATATAATCTATATTCAAATATTTGGATAGTCTGTAAGAAGTTACTAAGGCAGAGTACTGAAAGTTTCCAAAATGTCTGTATCTATAACTCCAGAACTGGAGAAGCTGGCTCAGATTTGATTTCTCCTCATCATATGATTCACTCCTGAGATACGATACTTTGCCCCAATTCAACCACCTCCCTTCATCTCACCTTTACCTAGATCACAATGCATAAACTCGAATTCGAATGTCCCTACATATACTTCTTTTTATCCTAACTTTTTATCTTCTTTCGTGTGATCGACAATCGAAATTGAAATCAATTTGTATTTACAGATTAAAACTTCTATGGTTGACCCTCACACAGCCGTACAGCCATTGCGAGATAGAGTTTCTGCCCGTATATAATCCTAGCGAGGAAGAGAAGAGGGACCCAAAATTATTTGCCATGAATGTCAGAGCAGTTATGGCAAAGTGAGTATATGTAATCTGTCAAATTTGGAATTCACCAGTCTAATATCTCGGATATCAAGATTGTCCTATTCCATTTTTCGTGTATTCACTGTGAGAATCCTTTGATGGACTGCGGGTGGATATAATTCAACGTCCTGTGTGGCATCAGCAAGGTTCGAATCCTACAGATCTGAATGAAGAAACCTTTAGAAATCTCCATGCCGATCATTTTGTCTGCTCACCAATCACCGTTGCCATTATATAGTCACTTCTGATGTGGGATTATTTTTAATGTACCTACCTGATTGATTGAGAAATTTACTCGTATCTACTTACCAATAAGTCACCTCCGGACATGTAACGTAAAATACTAATGCTTCACTTCATTTCTTAATTTTCTTATAGAGCTTTGGGAATTCCTGTCATCGATTATTGCTACGACGATTGCAAACTGATGACAAAAGCCAAAGAGATGAATCTGCCTTACGCCCCGCAGTTGGTGGAAGTTCGAAAACTACGAAATAGACTGAGGTAATATTATGGAATACGGTATTGTCTCATATCTCGCTTATTTTTGAATATAGATGTTTTCAGTCGTCTCTCAGTGCGAATCAGACAATATCACATTTTGAGACCCCCCCTGTACATCTCAGCAATCTTTCAACTCATAAAAATAGTAAAATACTGTATCCTATACATTTGTCTAAAAGGAGTCCATTGTTCAATCAGATTTCTGAAATTATCTAGCATTATTTGAATATATCCTAAATATGTTATCATCATTTGAAGCATCATATCATGAAATATTGTGATTATTGGCCATGTGTTCAGTGAATTCTCAGTTTCTATAGCTAGTCAAGACAAATAGATCTTCCAATGTTCGAGTAAAACTCTCATATTAAAATAGGGTTGAAAGAATAATGTATTTCAAATAACCATTCAATATAAGTAGGTGACTGAATTATTTGACGAATCAGTAAATTCAAACTCACATAAAAACACTTACTGTAATACAAGCTCTATAAGTTTATGGCCACCAAGGTCCCTTCCTGCCTTATGGAAATTACATTATTTTTGATTTTATGAAAAAAAATATATTTCTCGTGGAAAGAAAATCGAGATGCACTGATGAATGTCATGAGACAAGCTTTCGAATTATGAATTATTTCATGAATATGGTTATTCTGTGTGTTATTCCAGGTTGAGTGATACCAACATCGAGGAAACTCTTCTCAACTCGAATCTCATTTGTAAAGACTGTGAGAAGATCACTTATTTAGAATTCGTGAATTTGCTCAACATCCAATCAAACGACTCTTCGTCACTTCAGCTGTTCAGGATATATAACAAGGTACGAAATGAATAAATAATGAAAACAAATACAAATGTATTTTCTTCTTGATATTTGTATCTGTGTAAATCACCTTATCTTTCCTTGCAAGATTTTTAGTAGATACCTATGAGTGTAGGCATTTTTTTTATAGTGCATTCAAACGAAAATTATTCAACTTGAGTGAAACAATTCTGAGGAGAAAAGTAAAAATACTTTTGAAGCATCTGATATCATCCTCATCATTCTTCGTTTTGGGATTCTCTTCATTGAATTGAAACCTATCCACCAAGAAGTATTCGATACGATTCATCTATGAGAAGTGATATGTTTATAGTATACAAATTCGCTTCGCTTGCGAATCAATCACAAACACAGACTTGAATACCTACGATGTTTGATGATTTTTAAATATTTGGTACCTAGATGTGAAAATTTCTTTTCGTTTCCGAGCTAAAATGATTTTGAAAATTCTGAAAATATGTTGATTATGTTATCTGTGTAAGTCTCCTACATTGGGATAATGATAGAACTAAATTGGATTCATAATACCTTTGAACTAGTTGAGTACCACTATCAGTGTGAAGTATGAAACTAGTAGGTACCAACTCTTTTGATAATATTTTCGTAACTGTTTTTCGACTGAAATATTTTTTCATGATTCTTTATTCATGATATACTCAAGTATCATAACTGTAACAGCTCTATTGAATAGATAACTTTTTGTGAAAGATATATTCCGGTTTTAGGAGAACAATTATTTTTCGATTCATGTGATGAAAATTCTCAGACAATACCAGTCAATGTAGCAGAACGCGATGAAGTAAAAGTATTCATGGAAATCTATAAACGAAGTGGAATGCTAAAAATATCGACTAATTTTATCAGTTTCACATCATAATTTGCATTTGCCTATATATTTATGAGGTTTCGTTGTGTTAATTTCAATTTCGAAGTCGTAATCTAAGGAAACTTTCAGAATCTCATTACAGGTCATAACACCCATAAGAATGAATTAAGATAGTGAAGTATAACATGATATCACAAAATAAATAATTATCATTTTTCACGTATCGTATCGCGTTTGTGTTTATGTTTCCTACTTCGTGATTATCGTGTTGAAATCAGCGATGGGTTCTATTTTCTTGAGGGCCAGTTGTACAAACGGGAGTTCAGCTGTAGCTTAACTGAACTGAAGTTCATCTGAACCAAAGCTTAAGCTTTTGGTTCGTTGTACAAATTACGTTCAGGTCGAGTTTACTAAAGCTCAAGAGAACAATATTTTTATATGGTTAGTAGAAGTTTTGCATACATATTTTGAGAGAAATGTCACGTGTACAGTTGAGAGTGACACAATCGAGGACACAATATAATAATTATTGATGTATTCTTTTTCTTGTATTCAAGTATAGTATCTAAATGTCTATCGACTATTCCGCTCGTGACACTTTGTTCTTCAGTATTTATAATATTCACGAAACAGGCAGTAAATTTCAGTTCCAAGATGGAAAGTCTCCTTATAAATGTGGTGAAAGCACAACATTTGCGATCTGCATTCACAGTGTGAATCGTTGCATGGACTACGAACAGATATAATTCAATGTTCTGCGTGGTATTTACCAGGAAAGTAGTTGTTTTCTGCTCGTAGTCTACCAGACATTCATTTCAAACTATGTTTGATATTTTTAATTGGATAGACTATTTTTCTCTCACACAATGTATATTGGAATGCAAGTTTACAAACACCAGGACGCACTTGGAAAAATCTAAAGTACGGGTGCAAAATGAAAAAGAGTTTAATGGGATGTCATACATATATAAACACGATAACAAACGAGCAATATTATAAAATTCGACACTGTTTGATCTCATTTTATCGCCATTTTGATAAACAAAGGGTGCAGCCAAGCAATTGCTCTGCTAAACTTTGTGAACAATCCTGCAGGTTGTTGATTCATCGATACCCACAAAATCAGCTACCACTTGTAAAAAGGAGCCAGTTGCATAAAAACGAAGAGTTACGAATACCATTGTTTGAGCGGACACAGCATTATTCCTACAAAAATGTACTTATATAAATATATTGAAAAAGTTATGTATATTTGCTTACCTTCGCGTATGATGTGATATTTCATCTTTTACGTTATCTATTTTTTGAAAAACGAAATAATCTTTCAACAAACTCTGCATCATTCCATTTGTTATAATGGTTCTCACGGGTGCGAAAAACTCTTGGGAGCTCGCTGTCGGTCAATTAGACCTACCAATTCAATCATTTTCTCCTCATCTGAATCCATAAATACATCCATTTTTGTTATAAATTATTTATACATATTCAGAAATAGCGCGCTCGGGCAATATTTCGCGAATCCGCGCTTGAAACTGACGTAACATGTCAGTTTTGACACTGAGCCGAAGCTTAAACCGTCAATTTTGGAGGTTCAACTTGAGCTGAGGTTAAGCTCAAGCTCAGTGTTGAACCGCCAATGTACAACTCACATTTTCTCTGAACTCAAGTTTATCGACGGTTCAAGAAAAACTGAGGTTTAAGCCTCCAATGTACAATCGGCCCTGAACGTCTGTGGGATTTTATCTTACCCAAAAAAAAAACGAAGGGCAATAATTAAGCAAAAGCCTAAACATTTTTGGAAAGTTCATTATTCTGGTGTAGGTATGTAATATAAAGTAGCAAGCATAATAATTTAAATATGTATATATTTTTTTTCGGAGGAGGTTGAAATCCTTTATGGACACCATATGGGTCTAATCCCCCATATGATAGTGTGGGAATCCTTGATCTCAGTTAGGTTTACCCATTGTTATGGCCCATTGTATGTTGCCTATAGCTATCGTCATTGTACCCACTTTAGTATCTCAGTGCCTTGTACAAGTTTGTACAAGTGCTTCACTAGATGTGAGTTGTATATTTCTGGTTCGCCTGTTGGTTGCCCAAAAATCGTCTGCCTTCTGCGATCCAATGCCTCGCATTTGCATAATATATGTGATACTGTTTCTGGTTCCTTTCCGCATAGTCTGCAATTTGGGGCGCCATTATACAGTCCCATCCTGGTAAGGTGCTCCTGGACTGGCGAGTGGCCGGTCATGAGTCCTATGACAGTTTTTATCTGCTCTGTGTTCATGTTTAGCAGATCTGCAGTTCGTCTGTCGCATGGTTCCTTGACGTATTGTTTCCCATGTATATTCCCTAGAATGTTTTCCCAGTGACTCTTATGTTTTTCTTGAATCCCACTCGGTCTGTACACTTTGATACTCCTAGAATATGTCCTGGATCTGGATAATTATCTGAACCTCTTCCTGCTAGTTCGTCATCTATCTCATTGCCAGCAATCCCCTGATGTCCTGGCACTCAGGTATGCTTGACGCTGTTCCGGTCTGTCAGCGTTTTCAGTTTTTTCTTGCAATCAAATTCCAGTCGTGACGTCACTTCCTTGCTTCTCAATGCCTTAAATGCCGCTTGACTGTCTGATATTATTTGTATCTGCTCATGTTTTATGGCTGTCGGAGGTGTGTTTTTTCCCAGTGAATAGCTGAGCTTGGTCTCCGGGTTTTTCGAGTAAACTCCTGCTCCTGACCCATTTGTAGTCTTTGATCCGTATGCCAGATCTTTCCCTGCAATATGGTGCTGGGCTCCGTGTTACTCCATCAAGTATATATCTGGTATGGACACCCTGAATGGGGTATTGAATGTATATCGTTTGATAATGTGATGTGGGAGTGTATTTTGTAGTCTGAAGGCACCAAGCCTCGCCTCCCCCTGTATCACTATGTGTAGGGGAGGCAGATCCAGTATTGTCTCCATGGCTGCAGTAGGCGTTGATTTCATAGCCCCTGTGATTCCTAGACAGGCAAGCCTTTGTATCTTGCTCAGTCTTGTTATTGCTCCTCTTTGTAGTGTCGTAGGCCACCATACCAGTGAGGCATATGTGATGGAGGGCATTACCACCCTGTCGTATATCCAGAACAACATGTGTGGTTTTAGTCTGGCCACCATTAGTGACATTACCGCTTTTTTGTGGTCTTTTCCATTTGTTGTTGCCAGGTCAGTTTCGAGTCTAATATCACTCCTAGATATTTAACCTCTTCTGTCAACTGTATCGTTTCTCCGCGAAGTTGTATAGGACCCTTTCAGTTTGCGTCTTCAGGTGAATGCTATTATGGCGGCCTTGAGAGGGCTGATACTGAGCTCTTCCTGTTCCATCCATCTCATAACTAATTACAGATTCGATCTCTGAATATGGTGTTGTATTTTCCTTGTACTTGTCGTCAGCATATCCAAGGACTCTATGTCCACTGTTATTTAGTATCCTGAGTAGCCCATCTACAACCAGATTCCACAGGAGTGGGGACAGTACCCCTCCCTGCGGTCATCCTCTAGTCGCCCTAGCCACCACAGTCCCATGACAGTGGTATGAATCATTCTCTTTCTCAGCATTGAGTATATCCAGGCCACACAGGGTTCCTCGATTCCTTTCTGTCTGAGAGCTCTGATTATAGAGTTAATAGAGGTGTTGTCGAAAGCTCCTTCTACTTCTAAGAAAGCCGCTAGTAGCACCTCTTTGTGCTGTTTCTGTTGAACAGCCAGTCTTATAGGCATATTGGTCGCGGTGCAGTGGTCTTTCTATCAGTTTGCTATCGCCCATGTGCCTATCTACTAGCTTTTTCAGAGTCTTCAGTACGTAAGACATAAGACTGATAGGTCTGAGCAACTTTGCCGTTTCCTGTCCGATTTTCCCAAGTTTTGGTATCTATATATTTAGTGTGTACCCAAGAGACAGACGCCTCTCAGTATTTCGCAAAGCCAGCTGACCAGTATTTTGGGTCCTTTCTGTAGCAATGCTCTGTAAATCACGTCAAATCCTGGTGATTTGAAGGGTTCGAATGAG
This sequence comes from Chrysomela aeneicollis, assembly GCA_029955515.1. Classification (NCBI taxonomy): domain Eukaryota; kingdom Metazoa; phylum Arthropoda; class Insecta; order Coleoptera; family Chrysomelidae; genus Chrysomela; species Chrysomela aeneicollis. The sequence continues at coordinate 1,614,967 of JARUHQ010000018.1, read as the reverse complement.
TTTATAGCCCATTATAATTTGTCGTAATTCACCACTTCTTTTGCTGTGTTCCAACTTTCCCTAGAACCTCTTGATAAGGTTTCCAGTCCTGTTTCATTTCCCACAGCAAGTGTTTGATCTATTTGGGCCTCAGGAAAGTGAACTCTAAATAGTTCTTTTAATGTGGCCTTTCCTGTGTTTCTGTACTCTCCTTGTTCATTTTTGAGAGAGTATATCGTGCGCTGTGTATTGTTGGAGATTATCTTCTGTAGTCTAGCACACTCTTGAGTGTTTTCTTTCTCCTCGCAGTACTTCCTCCAGGAGTCTCGCTTTGATTTATTTAGTGCTTTTTTATAAGCGGTCAAGGTGTTCTTGTAATCATCCTACCTTCCTATTTTCTTAGCACTGTTGAAGTATGGTCTAACCTTTTTCCTCAATCTTGCAAGTTTATGATTCCAATAGGGCACTTTCCTAGTGGCCTTCCTTGTGATGAGGAGATAGTTATTATTGAACGCCAGAGTGATCGTGTCATTAAATCTTTCCGCAGCTTCTTCTAGGTCCACATTTGTACTCATCGTTCTCTGTGGTACCGGTAGATAGCGATCTAGGTCTGCGTAATAGGCTTCCCATTTCGTTTTCAGTGGGTTCCGATGAGTTTCTTGGATGATGTCGCTCTTTATTTCGAAATTTAGGTGTCTGTGATCAGAGCAACTTTCCTCATCGGACACATGCCATTCTTTAACAAAATTTCTCACATGTGTGGAGGCTGTCGTTACGTCGAGTAACTCCTTTCTATTTCTTGTAATAAAGGTTGATTTGTTTCCTACATTTAATGTGTCCAGATTATTTGCCAGCATAAATTGTAGTAGTGATTCACCTCTTTGGTTGGTGTCGCAGCTTCCCCAAGTGATGTGGTGTGCATCCGCATCGCACCCAATGATCAACTGCAGTCCCTTTATCCTGCATTCTCTCACCAGTTCTTCCACAGCCCTTGTGGGTGGTGGCTCAGGATCGCCCGAAGGAAAGTAGGCCGATCTGAGTACTATCTCCCTCGTCCCACTACCCTCTTTCATCCTTAATGGCCGTCAAATCTCTCGAGCAGAAGTTTGTGAATTTAAAATTCACCTACGCCCTATTAGGATTACCAGTCTTCATGACCAGTATTTAATGACAGTTCGATTGTACCAACCTCCGAATGACAAAAAATGCGTATCGAATCTCACTTAATTTTATAACAAAGTATAGGAAATGACTTTTCTATAAAATAACTTAATCACATGGATTGGCGCAGACTTCAATACTATCAATGTCAGTTATAATAAATGTCAAGATTTGATGAGAGGAATTTATACCAAGTTTACAAGAGGAGAATAACTTCCACTGACATATACATTGAAATGGATAATTATTTCATGCTCGAGACTCAACTCGTACATGACACGCGAATTAGCATGCCGCCTGATCGGTCGTGTTTTGCAGCACCACCGCATGCCCGCTACCTGCGTTACTCTTGCATGTAAATGGCTGCACCGACATAATTATTCCCAGTCAATTACATTTTTGATCAATTGGACGTGGAAAATGTTAAAGGTACGTACACACTTGCGAGCGCTGCGCGTTTGGTGCTCGGCTAATGTTCGTTGGAATTAATTATTTCAACGAACCTTCTGCGATCCATAGAAATTCCATAGAAACGCAAAAAATCGTGTGATTGCGGTGATTACAAGTTCAAGCCGAAAGAAAAAATTACGTTGGTGGAACACTGGCCTATTCAAAAAAAGGAATAGTACGGAGTGAGTTCTGAAACTTCTGATGGATTTGAAGTCACAGAAACTAAGCGGTAATTACAAGAATTCCACATTTCAACATTGTTCCTCAGACGTATCCATTACAGCTGGTATTTATCTCCAAGCATCCTGCTATCAAAGGTTTCTTGAAATGATCCTTATGTTTATGATCCCACACAGGAACTTTGGTGCGATAGGCTACTATGAGTTTTAACAATTTTTCTTCTGACCACTCGATAAATACAACTGAAGAGTGAACAAGGGCACGAATAACGACGAACCTCTCCTGTTTCCGTCCAAATATGAACGGGAAAATTCAAAGTGTTCGTGAAAAAAATCGACAGGAGAAGGAACGATGCACGCCGATTCCGCGCGGCGCGCGCGCAGTTCGTGTACCCCGTACAAAAGGCGCGCGACGCGCAGCGCGCAGATGTGTACGCACCTTTATCCTTAACAACACAAGTACATACCCTGAACATCCCAGGACGTCCTTCAGTAGCTACTAGGATGTCCCTGAGATGTCCTTTGTCGGAACATAGTACGTACTCAGGACATCCCAGGGACATCTACTTTCCACTGAAAAGGACATCCCAGGAATGTCCTTCTGGTACGTCCTAAAGATGTAATGAGTCCCGACAATGGTCATCAAAGGATACCCTAGGGACGTCCCATGATTGAATAGGGAAACCCCAAGGACGTCCCTGTTATATATGAAGTAAATTACTTTTATTCATATATTAATGAAAACATGTATAAAATAATGAATTCCAAAAATTCTAAACAGATACGAGTTTGATGCTGAAATTAATGTTATATTGTGTGAACATGTATATAAAACAGTGATATACTGATCCTGTACATTAATACATATGGTAAATGAACAAAAAAGACAAAATAAATCAGTTAAAAATAATACACATTTGGGTGTTCTATTGGTTGCACGCATTTACATATTCTATTTTTCAGTGGCTTCTCTTCTAAGCCATCCTGAACACTTCTATATTATAGCCTTCTCAATATGTTTTTCATCACCAATGGGTTCAGAAGATCCTGTAAAAGGATGGAAATTAAGATGAAGAAAATTACTTGAACAGATCATATACTATATATATACATACAACTATGATTTGCGATATCTCTATGGCTGATAATGATAATCGCATGTAATACAACAAGTGTATTGATGATTATCGAGAGACAAATTCCTTCGATTTTGAGAAACAAATCATGTTGCTTGGAAAATACACGAGCGCACAGCGCGAGTCTGGTTTTCCAAAGCAACATGATTTGTTTCGGAAAAGAGAAGAAATTTCCGATAATCATCAATAACACAAGTTGTATTTGTTCAGATTATTTCATGAAGAAAATCAAAGCCATTTTGATGATTTCATATTTATTGTTAATATAAATACTATTAAACGTATAGTTCATGGAATTATTTATTTTGATTATGCATTGTAGTTCGACACAAGAAGATTCGTTATGCAACCAACAATACATTTATGCCATTGTATGATGTAGGCAAGATTACCTATGCACTAGGTTCTACTGAGCTGAATTCATTATGATTGTTGTCACAATATGTGTGGTTAGGTTACATTAGATTAATTCTATTGATGCTGAAATTGTCCAGAACCTGTGGAAAATGAAGTGGATACCTACATATTAATAGTGTGTGTTTATCATGGTTCAGACGAAGATTTGGTGTAGTGGCATTCATTTATTAACCAGGGAATCGGAAAATACTATGACAGATTGCAACTAGTAAGTCGTTGTTTAATTGAACTACCCTACTGCCTACGAAATACAGAAACGAAAACACAGCATGTAGCCAATCAGGAGCCGAAATACAAAATCGATAACATGATGGTATTGCTTATCAACACAATAATTTCAACCAATCAAAAACGTGTATTTTAGCATAAATGAAATAATCATCATTATATCAGCCATCACTTCACTGGTGGGTACAAGAGCTTTATAACGCTCAGGCTCAGATTGATTATCATTTTCTCTCGATAGATTTTCTGTACTGTATTATTCACTTCACGTTATATTATTCATATACTATAAAAATAATGAATAATCAAAGTATATTCAATAATTTGATGTTATACCAACCTCAAACTCATCTATGAAAACAACAATTTATATATCAACGTCTGAAGTTTTTCAAATGCTCACAGAAATCATCAATCACAAATAAGGATGCCAATATTTTTCACATCATTATTACATATCTTGTATAGATATTTCTAAAACATCAAACAAAGAAATCAGAATCTTGCACGCCACATCATGTAAACATTAGCGAAATTCAAAATGAGATTAATAACACTTTTGACAGTTTACCAAATGGTTCGTACAATGTTGCCAATACCAAACAGGACAAAACCACAGAAACTGAAATGCAATTGTGTTATTGGGATTCATGTATGATTGCTATATTTCTTGTTAATGTATTATGCATTAATACCTTTATGCTTGTGAAATGGTCACTATATCCAGGAATTTAAGAGATATATTTCCAGTTCTTACAGGACTACGTTCCAGAAGAAAAACGAACATTCCTGAATAGAAATAAAAGTTTATAAATGTTTTCTTGAAATATAAATTTTTCTTCTTACTTATCAGATTTTATTTTATTTCAGACGAATAGCGATAAAATTGACTTCAGAGAATACCTTCTGGGAGTGTTTGGTATGGACAGTAACAAAAGTGTGTTGGAAGTTCTACAAATAGCCTGTAAGGTCAGTGAACGCCAATGAATAACTATCCAGTTAACACAAACATCTCTGAGATGTCGCATTCAGTCAATGTATGAAAGCGAATCACAATTATACATCACTGATATTGCCAAGGGATTCCTAATATGACAAAGGGTTCACATTATTCGTCTCATTGAGTTGGATCTGAGATCAATATGAAGGAGAATTTGTGAAGCTTTTGAACACAATAGGGATTTTGATTTCCGAATCGAAAAGTTCGATCGTTTAGAATCTGAATTCAATTTATCCGAGTTGAAGGAAGGATTCACATCTAGCAGAATATAATAATAAACGAATAGATTTCATTTGATACTTCTTCTGACATCTCAAATATAGAAATTCATTTCTGAAAGGGAAATAATCAATTGAATCATTCGATTTTATGTACGTTTTCTCTGAATGCCTTTTATTTCAATAGTGAAGCGATTATCAGCACCATAATAATGCCATAGAATCGGGCAAAGCATTCGAAAAAATAGTTAAAGTTGGTTCACAGGGTACCCTACCTATATGAATATTCATGAGTGATAACGATCTTCAAATAGCTAACCAAAAGTAGCATGATCCTGAAAAATTGTGTTAGAATCCAACTAAAATATTCGTTATATTTACACTTCGGTTTCTGCTGAAGTGTTGTTATATTTGAATTTTTGAATGGAATACCCTGTATTTTATTGCATTTCCTAAAGGACAAATTTTGTAGATTCAACATACTCTTGATGTACAGAGATTTATTAGACAGAATAATAGGGTGAAATTCAAACTTGATTAATCTCAACGTCTCCCGATCCTCATGAAAGCGCGACCAATCATGTTCAAGCATGAGTCAATTAATATAATGTTAGTTCAATTGCCGACTAAGAGATGGCATTATTTACGACAGTAATCTGACATCTCGATACGTCATAATAAGTATTCGTTTGAAACGATTCAGATTAACACTCATAATCGAGTGAAACGGAGAACTCTTGTGAAACTCATTATTCAATCTATGTAAAAGAAATGTGAATGCTCAATGCCTTATATCATCAACTCAAATGTGACTTCAACAGCAACTTCGAAAATAGAATATATGTAAAACATAATACTCTACTCATAATAACTTCCTGACCAAAGAATGTGAGGCAGTTGAAGAATTGAAAAGAACTAAACATTCATAAATAATTCCTCGTTTGTTCACTTCACATTGTGAGTAGGTATTTTTATGTTGAATGAAAAGTCGTATAATATAGATTTCGAGTTTAATTTGGCATCAAATTCTGAATCAAGAAATGACCAGAAGGGTCCGGAATAGCAGCCACTGTGATGTCAGTAAGAGTCTCAATTCGAGTCACGGGTGTGATTTAGAACATGAATGTGATTCCTAAGTACGCATATCTTCAATGAATTTGTATCAACTGGGTAACCTCTTGTTGAATGAATATGGGACCAGAAAATGATAACGTCAAATTGAGATGAACAACATCTTCCTATAGGTCTGGAGCCATTCACAAGTATTCACTTTTTTTCCTGGCTCAATCTTTATAACTTACTTCCACAATGTTCAAACTGTAACAAAATTCAAGAGGAATACATGATTGTCGTGATCATGTTCAAATAGTTTTCTTACATTCCAGATTTATGACAGGAGTGGACACGGAAGACTATCTCAAGAAGATTTTTGCAAAGCAGCGTGCCAAACATTAGCTCTTAGTGAAGAATATGCTTTGGAAGTATTCGATCAAGTTGACAGAAATCAACTCGGGTACATAACATTTGGTGAGTTTTTTTTATTCAAATCAATCAATAATTTCATCATTTGCTTTTGAAGCAATAGCAAAATTATTTTCCCAATTCCTATTTCTGAAGAATAACCTTTAGAAGTCTTCATTTCGATCATTTCGTATGCCCACCAATCAACCGTTGCCAGTATAGTCACTTCTAATTGTTGTGGAATTATTTATTTTACCTACCTGATTGGTTTCAGAATTAATAATGCGAAAGTGTGATTTCACGTTATTAATTCTGAATGAAACGAATTTTGAATGGTATTTATCAATTCGAACTCCTTTGTTTCAGAAAACTTCGTCAATTATGCTCAGAAGAAAGCAGAATTTGCCAGCCTCTTCAGTTTATGTAAAGAAGAAAAATTTCCACAGAAGAATGGAGAGATATGCTCAATTTATAACAGTAGTAAAAAGGTTGATTGATCCTCGCACATAATCCATATGTGATTTGAGGAATGATATTTTTTAATAGCAGATGTAGAAAACGAATTCAAACATTTTTCAACATTAGGAAAACTTCTCGAGTACCTACTTACTATTTATTGTGCTCCACCAACATGTTCCATTATTTCGAATAAATCATCTGGGGACTTTCTCTGAATAATGTGTTTCGATATAATTCAAAAACATGTAATCTCAAAATCGAATATTTCAAATAACAAAAGTAGAAAATTGTAACTCTGTCCTGACGTGCAATTTTTCATGCACGAATTAGCAAACGATTTCGAAACTAATTTATAAGTTGATCAATTTACGCAATGTGTCTTACATACCTACAATGAATTGTTGTCATGATTTATCAATAATCATTTAATATCTGATGAGAGAATTTTTTATTCAAAAAAGAAGCAATCATTCAACAGGAACAACTAGTTCACATGAATTGTCAACTGATAGTACTGTGTTGATAGAACTGTAAATAAAATTGAAATAATTGTCAATCAGCATCGAGGTTGATCCTCTAACTCCAACTCTCAGATGACTGATTGAGTAGGAAGTAGTTTATTATTCACCGAATTATATGGCTTCATCGAATCAGGAGTTCACCTCATTTGAACTTTCTCGCACGTTTTTTATTACCTTCTTGTAGATAGCCATTATAAACGACCGATATTTTTATCGACTACAAATTCTCTGTTGAGAATGCGTGTTGTGAGTGAATGCTCAATAATCCCTTTTAACTCACTTTGCATACGTAGGTACGTAGTTAGATTTACCCACTGTTCAATACACATAAAGGGCCAACGAAAACGAAACAGAATGATATGGAGATACTAAGATTAGATTGAAGAGATGTTCGAATATTTCAACTCAATCTTCAAGAGGGACAAAATTCACAAAGAGAAACCTGCAAATAATTTCATCCTCAAGCGACGAATTGAAGAATATTATGGTCATTGTTTTTCGAATTAGGAATAATGAATGAGTTTATTCAATATATAGAGCGCTGCTCCTAATAATCCGATATTGGAAAACAATAAAGCGAAAGAAATTACTCCTTGAGTACCTACTGCGAAATGGTACTCAACTAGAACGTCAGCACTGTCGAATTTTCACTTTCAAATGGTTACATAGTACATTTTTCAATAGTTCCTAAAATACATTTTTCTATCAATTCAGTGATGTATAACAAATAGAGCAATTTAGTTATGGAAATGAATTCATTACATTTTAGTTATCGACCGTGATAGTAAATATACATATTAGTCACAATGCTTGCATATGTGGGTCAGTTGTTGATCATTCATATTCCATTTCATTCAAAACAGTGGATATGATGAACTGTATGGCGATGTGGAACAGATGTTTCACACTGCCAGTTCATGGCTATATGAAAAATCTAATGAAACGACCCATTTCTAGTCGGCGTGAAATGATTTTTTTTCACCTATTTTTGAGCAGAAGTAAACTTGTGATACATTTTCGATTCCAGAAAGAGTACAAAAATATATATTCCATACAAATACCAGGTTCCTAACTATGGTACGAAATTTTAGATGGTTATTCGTTAGGTCGTTTGAAAAAGTTCATATGCTTCGTTTCTGACAGACAGGGCGCTGAATTTCACATTTTCTATAAACAATAAATTTATTGATCATGGAAATAGTCAGTTTCTTTTTTTCTCAATATTGCCGACTGTGGTGCTCACTGATAGCCACTGGACCTAATAATTTCATTTTAGTTAGGGCTACATTACTTCATATAATTGTGCCAAATTTCAATCGAATCGAATAATGATCGTATTTCATAAATACAGTTTTTTCCCAACTTCAACCGCCCTGTATCTCATAAAAACTACATTTTTAAAACGACCCAACGAATCAATTTCCGTACCATATTCAGGACCCTGTATACTTGAAAGAGAAAAATAATCCGTCATTCATTTAATTTGCTTTTTTGGTTTACAAAATCGGATGATGAATAGCAACGCTATCTATGGATTGGGGCATTTTTTGTATTGATATCTGCGAAGATAGCTAGAAAACCAATATATTATGTTTCATGGGAAGAAATGATCTCGAACAGATGTAAGTGAAATATTCTCATTAAGATAAATATTTATTTTAATCATTAATTTCCATGTTTTTAATAGAATAAATCCTTGTATGATAGATATTGTATCCCCATATATTATTTGCAAAATATAAGTTTTAAGATTGCATTTTGTTTCATATGAGTAGTGTACGAATAGTCATGAATCATGTGGTGATATAATAGGTGAACGTTTTATTCTGAAGGAGATCATGAAATATATTTTTTTTAACTACTTCTTTTCACTGCAAATCAAAAACTTTTGTTTCAAAATTGTCTGTCCAGTTCTATGATATCCAGATGAAATATCATCTCAGATATTTCGCTTCACATGATATTTTCTTCATCCGGATATTCTATCATTTTTGCTTTTCTATCTCTGATTCCCATACTTGTTCAAGCCATTGAAGGACATACATTTTTTTTCACACTCGATATTCTGTATTCACAGCCGATTATCAGAATTGGCTAATGTATTGATTTTATTATTTTCTATTCAAGAAACACAGTATCAGTATCTTCTGGTTGTCTATTATTCTTATTTTGTTGTTCCTTTTTCACTCCACTTTTCTTCAATTCCATAACGACTTGAGGATAGTAGTAATAATTGGATCCATTTCAGCAATGTGAAGTTTGATGGAAGTACCATGGCACTGTCTTCTTCCTTGAATTCGCCCTGAGATTCTAACATACCAGTGAATCTGAATATAACCCCCAGCATGTCTTGAAAAATCCTCCAGTCCAGGTCGTTCAATCCTCAAGTCAGCTTTGGAACAGCAACCTTCTGTATTGGTTCTTCTTACAGCGCTTCGCAGGTCGACTTATACATCTCAGAGGTTCTTATACGATGTTTAATGGAAGTTCCTTTCCATGGTTGTCAGATAAAAGAGCAATCTTTCGGCCATAGTCCACGTTGCCTCTGTGGATTGTGGAACCACATCAAATCACCTTCTGCGTTGTAATTGCCATTAGCTCTTATATCATAGCGTTCTTACATTCGGTCGCTGGAGATCCGAAAATTAGAACGAACCAATTCATGTATGTCGTTGATCTTCATTTTCAGATTCACTTTGATATCTTCACCTGTCACGTCATCACTGGGTCTGCATGTAGTTCACCCAGTAAAATCGTTCATGAACACCCTATAGGGTCTTGTTCACTCCCTGATGTCCTTCTGGGTGAAATGACTACAAAAGTTCCACAGCAAGAAGATATTGATCTGAATTTCATGGAAAGAAATATTGAAACAACTCTATTTTCTTCAATACAATTACTGAGAATGACGTTATTGATTATGTGAAAAAATTTAAATATTCCAATAACCAATAACGTATATTGCGAATCTGTCTATAGAACAAGAAATTTTTTTCGATAAATTGAAAACAGCACCTGTTTTACCAATTTTTAAAAAAGGCGACCCAAATCTTTACGATAACTACAGGGGTATCAGTCTACTTTCGAGCATGTTAAAGATTATAGAACTAAATATTAAGAACCAATTGGTGTCTTTTTTTCTCTGCCAATAAACTCCTCTCGCCAAATCAACATGGTTTCACCCAAAATAAAAGTACTGATACAGCCATATACGAATTCAATGAGCACGTAATAAATGCTCTGGATGGAAAACTTCACATCTGTGAATGGACTTTTCATTGATTTCTCCAGAGCTTTCGACTGTGTTGATTATAGACTTCTCCTGTTGAAAATGGAACGGTATGATGTTAGAGGAATTGCGTTGAGTTTGATGAAATCATACTTGGAAGGCAGGATCCAAATAGTGTTGATCCAGAATTCCATAAGCCAACCAGAGCAATTATTGAACAGGGTGGCCCTCAAGGCTCTATACTCGGACCTTGTGTCCTTGTGTATGCTAATGATCTGATGAATTTATTCAATAATCTCTCAGAAATTCATGTAATCGCTTACGCAGATGACACCAATTTTCTAGTAAAAGGGCAGAACGTGACAGCTCTCACACAACGGACAAATATGTGTATGATCAAGTCATATAATGGGCAACCAAAAATAATTTGGCTCAACATATTAAAAAAACAACGTTGATGAAATTCACTCAAGTTCTCACCAAACCAACATCAGTACCTGACATGTTATAGAGATCTACTGATTACCAGGAGGCACAGAACTAATCTTTATCAGAAAAGCCAGCTTCATCTTGGGCCCAAACTTCTCAATAAGCTTGATGATTCCATCAAAACTGCTCAAAACATCGATGTTGTTAAATCACGACTAAAAGCTGCCCTTGTCGAAAAAAATTGTTACATCCTCGAAGAATTCTTATTTTAACTCTCACCTTTCAAGAACAATCTGTTTGTCGCCGTGGTGGCGATGAGCGCAAAGCGCGATGATTATAATGGAAGTCCATCACGGTCGTGGGTTCGATTCCCAGGCCCGTCAGAATTAACCAAAAAGGCGAGGCGACTGGGTGTAGCATATTCTGTCCATACAAAAACAAAATATACTTGGAAATTTTCTGTGGCAAATGAACTAAGTTTCGATGCCAGGGTGACTGAAATGAATGAGTGAGTGAATGAATGAGGGTGAGTGAAAGGTTAGAGCGAATCTTAAAAAAAATTTGTTTCTTTACAGATTATATCTATTTTATTGTAGATTTTTATATTTATGTGTTTTTTTCATTTTGTTTTTCATACATCTTGTTGTGTATATTGCTACCAATAAAGCTTCGATACGATGGCTCACACAATTATGAAATTCTAGTATCTGAAGGAAGAAGAAGATGCGGTGGCTTTACTTGATTTGCAGGAGTTACTGAGTCTAGCTTTGTTTTCTACTTCATCAAGAATTGTCTTCAGGCTTCCCTAGTTTCTGATATCTCGACTGTATATAACTTCAGTGCTTTCATCTGGTCCTTTCACTTTTTTGTTATTGCTTTCATTTTCTCCTTCCGGTCAGCAATTTGTGCCGGAATTTCCTGACGCTCACCAGAAATAAGATCCACGATATTTTTCTAATGAGCCGCCTTTCGCACCGAAACTTCTCCTTGCTGAGCAGAAATCTCAGCTAATGTGATATTTTCTTACTGAGCCGCTATCTGCGCCTAAATCCTTTAATGCAGGGCAGGTGTCTGCGCAGAAGTCCTTATATATTGACCAACAATCTGCGCCACTGTCTCATCTTGCTGAGCCACTATCTGCCTTGAAACTTTTTCTCGCTGAACAAAAATCTGAGCAACGATCTTGTATTGCTAAGCCGCAAACTGCGTCGAAATCTCTTCATGAGCAGAAATCTGAGCACCGATCTTATCTTCCGGTTTCTCGAAGACAAAAGTCTCTGGATCCTCGCCGACGTCGATCAGGTACTTTCTGAGGAAAGCTGAAGAACTGCTTTCGTCCCTGATGTTCACGTAACGCGACTTCGTATTCGTCTGACTCCTATATCGTTAGCTGGCCCTGTACATAAATCGTGTACGAAGCACGGATGACTAGATTTTTTCCATTCAGCTAACTTTGGTCCTAGAGCCATAGATCTTATATACGCTAGAACCGGCATCATGTAGTATTTGTTTGGTATCAGAGGGGTCTGCAAGAAAGTAGGTACTATGATCACGTGGTACAACACATTTGTATGGTCAACAATTGAAACGACCAATCAATGGCTTAGTATTTTCAACCCCCTCCAAACAAATAACCTGGATACCGGATCTAGCGTAAGCATATTGAATCTATGCTAGAACCTTCGAGAACTGTCATTCTTCTGTCATATATCTCTCCGATAGCTTCCAGGAAATTGCATCATTTTTTATTCTGAATCTAAAATATCCAATAAACGAGGATATTTTGATCTCGGCGATAATTTTTCTTGACTTTCCGCATTTCATTACAATATCATTTTCCATTCATTTTATTGCATGTCTTCTCAGTATTCCCTCTTTTTCTAGAATATGATCTATCGTTCAGTATTAACATATGGATGTTAATGTGGGACATTAACGAGGAATATAAAGAGTAGAATACAAGCAACAGAAATAAAATACTTGAGAAGAATCAAAGTGGTGACAAGGAGAGATAACATGAGATTTACACAGAAAATAAAAGAGCTAGATAAAGGACACATTATTTCATTGATAGAACAAAAACGATTGGGAAAGTGGTTACAGAAACTTTATAAATCAAAAATTCAAAACAAGATAAGAAGAGGTAGACCTACAAAGTCCTGGAACGACATGATAGGAACAATTTTACCAGAAAGAAATGAACAATGAAGCGAAGCAAATACAATGACACGAGACAGAAATGAATGGGAGAAGTTTATAAAACAAGAATGAAATGATAACCCGACATGGGTTCTGTAATATTCTCATGTTGAGTGGAGTCATTAGAGGATCAATTATTATAGCTCTGGATTTACTAATGATTAAGGAGATGACTCTTTCGGCTGAATATGTTGCTTTATTGCTTTAGTAGTATCAATTGTTGTCTATTGCGTCTGTATTTTGATTAATCTACTCGAATATTTATTATCACCCCAGGTTTCCAGTCACGAGCTTTCTGCGGAACAAGAACAAGTTGATTCGGCTCTAGAGTCGAAACGTCGAAATATTTCTCCTGTCTACATTGAATATTTCTTAATTATGATGTTATATCTTTCAGTGAGTATTTGGGTTGTAGAAGTTCTTCATTGACAGGCAAAGCTGTATTGAGATTTCTACCCATAAGTAGTTCGCTAGGAGCAGGAAGGTCTAGATTAGGTGTCAAATTGTACTTCAAAGTAGCTAGCAATTGGTCTATCCTATTTTGATAGCTTATAACTAGTAGACCTTCGATTGTCTGATGCTTCTTTCAATCATTCCAATTGAACAGGGATAATGAGGACTTGAAGTTGACAAGTTCATTCTATACTTAATTGCAAATTAGTGAAAATCATATAACTGAAAAGGAGTTCCGTTTTCCGAAATCATTCACAGTATTACTTGAAAACATATTTTTGAGTGCAGATATCACACTGTGAAATAATCGACCATGACAATAAAATTCAGGTCTCCAGACACTTCGTGAGACATCAGAGGTTTACGCTCTCGGCATATTTTTGACATGTCATAAAAAAAACAGTTTTTCGATGTCTGCTGTGAGTCCTGGGTATTCATTATGGAGATAGATATCATTATTTAGAGACCAGAATTTTTTTAACTTCAAGCGGAACGTTGTTTTTGTGATTTGGCCATCCGTTCATCACATAATATTAGATTTTATGTAATGTAAGATCTTCATTGGTTGCACTCTGGAGCCTCAACTCGTTCTCCGCCGATGTTGCTATGACTGAAAATACGCGTTAATTAAGTATGTATACCAAGTCTGTATCTATTGTTTCGTTGATTGGATTAAGACTGAGAGTATCAGAAACCAGCTACTTTTTCCTGGTACATATGTCAAAGTAAATTGTTATTTGAGAAGTCTCATCGCAAGTCTTTGAATACGCGGCGACATTTCATCGAGAGGCCTTTTCAGAAGTCCTAGAAGTGGCCTATGGTCAGTTTCAACTCACAGCCGAACACTAATGCCAGAAGCTTCATTTGGATATGGTTATACCTCTGTTGAGTAGGAGTTAGAGATACACTGGCATATTCGATGAAGGGCGTTGACCCTGGTTGATAACGACTTCCAAACCATATGGACTGGCATCTACAAATATAGTTAACTCTTTGGAACGGTCAATGTATGACAAAGTTGTCGTAGAGAAAATAAATATGGACTCAGCAACAATTCTCGAGTGGGGATCTACTAACCTGGTAGAATTCAATGCAAACAAAACACAAGCATGTCTTTTCTCTCTCGAAAAGCCGATCTCACTGTGGCCAATATAATTCAGTCAAGAGTTACCATACCATTGAAGTCATCAATTTCGACGCTTGGCGTTACTATCAGCAATAACCTTTCTTGGGAAAATCACGTGAGGTCCATTGCCAAAAGTGCATCCTGAAAACTTGTTTTTTTTTTCGAGCCAAGAGCTATTTCACTCCCGGTCAGCTGCTTATGATCTATAATAATAATAATAAATCGTCTTTATTTATAGAAATATAACTTACAATAAATGAATTCTGACAAGTTATCACTAAGGGGCGAGATTTAGCTGAAGCTACTCTTACATCTAACCCCATAATGACCATCCTATAAATGAAAAATAGCACATTTCGCGAATAAATGCAATCAATATATCAAAAAGAACAAAAACAGACATGTAATAGGAATCTTAAATCTCAACGCTCTGATAAGAGTTTTTTTTCAGACGAAATTTAAAAGTGGCTTTATTGAGGTGTCTCATGTCCTCTCGTAATGGAGACTTATATCCGAGTCCTGGAATACTGTTCCCATATTTGGAGTGCGGCACCTAAACATATCATGAAACTATTTAATTTTGTCCAAATAAGGGCAATTCGTCTCATCGCTCACTTCTCTAGAACACCGTAGAAAAGTTGGCGATTTATCTCTATTTTATGGATATTTTCATAGGCGATTCTCTTCTGAAATATCAACAGTCGTTCCTACATTAGCAGTCTCTTCGAGATTAACCCGCCAAGTTCAGACTTCACACCCCTTCGTGGTCACTTTGGAGACCTGCAGAACGTCCCTTTCCAAAGACTCGTTCATTCAACGAACATAGAGACTTTGGAATTCATTGCCTAGGGAGGTGTTTCCCGAGGTGTTCCCCGAGGCATACGATCTCCAGAAATTTAAGAAGAGCACCACCTCCTACCTTCTTTCTCTGAACATAACAGGATATCCCTTCTCGTGAGAACCAGAACATAAAAAAGATGAAACAAGATCTTTCAGTCGATTGAAGGATCTATCTGCTATAGCAGTCCACTGCCACTCAGGTCGATTGCTAAGTAATTTTCTCAGTGATCCAGTTTCATTTGAAAGATTGAGCAAACATTCTGGAAGATGGACGATCATGCCTAAAAATATTTGTAGATATTTTTTGCTTCTATATAGGTGCCTGCATTTTCCGTATGGCTCTTGTTTTTCTATCATCAAAAAATATCCGTTTCCACTTATATTATGTCCCAGGAATCGAACTTCATTCACACAGAAATTGGATTTTTGCAAATTCAGTGTCAAACTCTCGGTCAAACCACTATCTATTATTTCTGTTAAAACTTCTTTGAGGTAATCGTTTTGTTCTTCAATTGTTTGTCCTAAAACGCTGAAAAATTTCAGGGGCAGACGAAATTCCGTGCGGTAGGAGCAGATACCAGTACCTTGAGAAACTGGTAGTCATTGTTCATGACAATAAGCCAACATAAGTTGATGGCACTTGTGTAAAAGCAGAAAACGCAAACAATGTGAATTATGTCGCACCCGAAAGCTGAGAAAACCGTTCCCCCTGCGTCGAAATCACAAAAAAATGTCTCGTTTTATATATTTATTCCAATTTCTATAGAGATGCCTCTATTCAACCGAAATTACCCCACAATGCCCTTTTTTCACTCAACAATGCCCGACAATGCCCGACAATGCCTGACAATGCCCCACATTACCCAACAATGCACCACAGTGCCAAATATTGCCCTGCAATGCCCCCACAATGCCCCGCAATGCCCAACACTGCCCCGAAATGCCTCGCAATGCCCCCCAATGTCTTATATACCTATCTCTTTTAATTGTATTTGTTGAAAAGAGATAATATTTATAAGACGAAAACAAAATCTTATGTGTCCTAAATAGTTCATTTTATTATCATAATAAATTATCTGAAGGCACAAAGAACAAATAACCATTGTTTATTTTATTCAAAAACCACACATGAAAAAATAAATGCGTTCAACTTAAATATCCGAAAAAAATTTAAATTTCATGAAACCGCGCTGTTATTTTTTTTCTGGCTTCATTTGAAGGAACAACTCTTCATCATGGCCACTTTTTCTTTCCTACGAGACAGCGTTATCAAATTTGAAATCCGACGTTTCGTCTTCTAGAAACCATAATTTTTTTGTCCCAAAAACTATGAGCTATCACAAATTTTGATTTTCGAATGTTTCGATGACAGTTTCTCTATTTTTTGATGCCATTACTGAAGTTGGGGAAAATGGCCTTGATTTAGAGATGAAAAGTCACAACCACTCGTCAAAGTATGAAAGTTCAATGTTTCGAAAGAAATTCGGGATCAAAATGATATTTTTCGATTCAGAAAAACGTGGTATGATCTGAATTTATCAAAGTATTCAGTAAAAACCCGCAAATGAAACACAAAACATTTCACAATCAGTGGATTGGAAACCAATGGGTGGTGCGCTGGCCTGCAAGGAGCCCCGATTTATCCCCGCTGGATTATTTTTATAGGAATATTAAAAACGAACCGTTTATTTGAAGATATTTTATGGTACATAAATATCTTACACAAGAATTACGAGCTAGAGGAAGAATATGATCCATCGCGCGCTTACGTGCAACCTGCGAAGACGCATACGAAAATGTGTATATTCGAGCATTCACTTCAGAATTTTATTTTTTCTGTTCACATTTGCCAGAATTTCAGTCTCGTAATAATTAGGCAGTGGATGGGTGAGGAGTTTAATTGAAATATTTGCCAGTGTTAAGGTGCTGATAAAAGCCTTCCCTAGTTATATTGGTAAATAATAATGTTTTTAAAATAGTTTCGGATTGAATATTCAAAAAAAATAGAGAAACTTCCACTGTTTGTCATTGAAACATTTTAAAATCAAAATTTGTGATTGCTCATAGTTCTTGGACTATCCAAAGGTAACAAAAATAAGTTGACGGTTTCTAGAAGACGAAATGTCGCATTTCAAATCTAAGAACGCTATCTTGTAGAAAAGAAAAAGTGGACATGATAAAATGTCATTCATATCGATCAATTTCTTCAAAAACTGCCAGAAGAAAATAATAACGTTTCGATTTTTTTTTGGAAATCTCCGAAAATATTCGGAATTTTTCAGAACAACATTTTGTTATTAGGCATCAAATTGCAAAACTTTGCTATAATTTAACAGACCCTGTATCTCTTACGGTTTACGAGATCCCAATGATGAGGCTCTAATTCCAGCCACCCTGTACATTCTGTCCTATTTTCGATGTCCTGACTGGACGCAGGCAATGTTTTTTTAAACTCATGATACTATAGAGTATAGACAGAATTTTCATAGCCCGCTTCCTTTACTGAGATACAGGGCAAAATTGAAAATATTGCATTTTGGGACCCCTTGTATCTCAGCCAGCTATCTTTCAACTTATGGGAGAGATGAAATAACTATCATATACATAGTTTTACGTAGAATCCAGTGTCGTGGTCAGATTTTTAAAATGAGCTGTCATTATTTAGATATTACCCATAGTTAGGTTTTTTTAATGGAACACCCTGTATATTTTTCAGTATTTGAAACATATATGCTTTGCGCTTTCCGAAAATATGATTCAGTTATCAGATATTTTGAGTATTAGCCCTGTATTTAGATAATTTGCAGTTTACATAGCTATAGTCAACAGAAATATTACTTTTTGGAAAAACTATTACCAGTCTCATTTTTATGGGGTAGAACCAAAAAGTTTGAAAACCGAAATATACTACACCGGCAGTTGCGACACGAAAATCGAGGTGCACTAATGAATGCCATTAGAAAATCTTCCGATTACTTGAAGATGTCTGCTTTGAAGATTGGGCAATATTTTACAAAACATTTTCAACAGCAGAATGATCAAAAGATCCTTGTTTTATTTTTCATATAAGTTTAAAATTATTTATTCGTTAAATAGATCAGCTATATTAATTGAATATATTTTGTCCTACCCTTTATTTTTGATTAATGCGTCTATTTAAAAAGTAATATTTGTCTTGACTAACAATAAAAACTGAAAATTATCTCACTACAGGGCTAATACTCAAAATATTTTTACGAACTGCTGGCATTTCCGAGAAGGTCGGAAATCACCATCCCGACGCGTGACTGACAGCGAAGATATCGGTCGCAGACGCACCGCTATAATTAGCAGATGATTCATTGCCGTCGAATATAAAAAATACTTCCAGGTTATTCCTGTTCTTTCTGGACAATGATGTTTTTACCTATATAGGATCCGCGATTTCGCGGACAAGTCAGATTAGATTAGAAAAAAAGCTAGTACATTGAACATTGAGATTTGTAAAGCGAATATCGTTGTGATTTAACTAAGTTGTATTTAGTGTGTTTAGTGAAATAAATTGTTCAGTTTTGTACTGAGTGTTTTAAATTCACGAACCCAAGTGGAAATAACGTAACAATATAATAGCATTTATGTTTCAAATATTAAAAAATATACTGGGTGTTCCATCAAAAAAACATAACTTTGTGTTATATCTAAATAATGACAGCTCATTTCGAAAATCTGACTAGATTCTAACGTATAAACATGTATGAATGACAGTATGCAGTTTTTACTTCGCCAATAAGTTGAAAGATAGCTGAGATACAAGGGGGTCCCAAAATGCAATATTTTGTATTTCGCCCTGTATCTCAGAAATGAAGCGGGGTATTTAAATTTTGTTTGTGGTATCGTGAGATTCACAAGTAGCCTACGTTCGCGAAAATCGCAAATATTCCTCAAAAAATAAGTGAATCGAATATGGGACAGCCTGTACTTAATTTTTTTCCTGGAACAGAAACAAAGTGAAGTTTTCCAAAAATAAAACAAAGTTAATTTTTCCTTGAAACAAAGTCAGCTTGAAACCATTAATGCTTGTAGAAATTTTAAATTTTTTTTTCTGAAAGAAAAATCCTGATTACTATACGCTGTATTAAATCTCCGAGATCATTTTTGTTATAGGGCATATCACAGTTAATATCACATTGGTCGAATTAAGTAACTATGTTTCGAAATTTGAATCTTTTTTTAGATTCCGAATAAACTTTATCCGCCCATTTCGATTGAAACGGAGAATTTTCGCCGAAGTACTAGTGGTGCGCAGAATCGGAGGCATCACATCGAACAGAAACGGATGCGCGCGCAACAACTGCAGCCAAAACATTGCACCACATTACCCTGTCAATGCCTCACACTGCCCAACAATGCCCAACAATGCCCAACAATGCCTCACAATGCCTCACAATGCCTCACAATGCCTCACAATGCCTCACAATGCCTCACAATGCCCCCACAATGCCCGACAATGCCTCGCATTGCCCCCACAATGCCCCACAATGCCTCTCAATGCCCCGCAATGCCCCTAGGTTGTACACCAAATTACCCCATGTGCTTACCCCTCGGTCCATGCATATTCTGATGTCACCATTTGGTTTTAGTATGACGACGATTGTTTTAACCCAATCTGTCTTCAGTGATGGGAATAATGAGATTTTCAAGAACCATCCCATCGAGTTTTTTCTCTACACGATTTTACAGTGCATTTTCACTCAAAGTTATGTTATATTATTGTCTGTTTATTTTTTTTACTCGAAGAACCTGCTGAATACGAGTCCATAATACTTTTCAAATTTGTATATTTTATGGTACATATTTTTTATTTTCTTCTGGCTGCCGTATTACACGACCCACCACTGCCGACAGTCCTAATATCGAACAAACCGAGGGAGAGTTAATAATATGGAATAACAAATTTCTATACCGATCATCGAACCAACAGTCCAAGAATATCTGCCCTATCACTTCTATTTTGTGTCCCGAATATAGTGATTAAATGGAATCAACCTTCATTGGTTCATCTTACCTGATATCGACTTCGTTGAAATCAGAAATGTTCAATATGTTCACTTGACTTTTTACTTTCAACTTGGCTCCGTTGATATAATTTCTTCAAACCATTCTATTTCATCGATATCAGAACATTTGATTGACCATACGAATTAAATTGGGATCAAAATCCTCATCGTATTCTGAGTTGTATGTTGAGTTACACGCATGATTATGATGAGAGTCTTCAGATTCAGTAATTATTTTGTTGGCCACACATTTTGCGATAGTGTCCTCATTGCTTGCACGAGCTGCAGAACCGATTCAATGCTGTGCCCTTACCTCGTTGATGATGAAGTCCACAACGAAAGCATTTCATCGTCTTACCCGAGGTGTTACCTTTATCAAAACTTGTACCTGCACTGTATGCACTATGTGTTCTTGGCTGCTGCAACATGGGCCTCCTTGTAAAATTGAATAAAGAACCCACTTGTTTGGAATCACTAATGCCACTCTCCGTATTGTTTTTCAGGAACCGTCCGTTCACCACACTCACATTTACAGAGTGCTCATACACAAGGTTTTTTTATCGGTTTACAGACAGTTCCAAACCTTTCTATCACAACTGCTAACAAAGATCTATCCTTTTCTGCACCATACTCGAAGGTATTGAAGATTTGAATACCTTCATCGCCTAATGAATTCAACAGTATCGCGGTTTTGACATTATCTGGTTTCGCGTTTTTTCCTCTCGTCTTGAGTTAAAGCTCGAATTTTTTGTACACAGCTCACAATCTGTTGCTATATCACCGTTGAAATTAAATGCACCTAGAACCCTGCTCTGATAGGCCATCTTCTTTTTGAAAACAACAAAATTTATAACTTCGTTTACACTTCATTCGATGCCTTATGAATATAACGATGTTTAATTTCATGCAGGACAAATTTTTTATACCAAAGTTCACGTCTTTTCTGAATATTTGATCGACGTATTCTAAAACAGAAAACCAAGCAGACTAGAGTGCTTCTTTTTCGTTATTTAAGGAGCTGTATACCGACACAGGCTCAACGTTTTAGCGCGTATTCTACCTACTGCCACTATCAAAGCTCTGGATTAACTTACAACTGAGGAGACGACACTTTCCACTAAATGAGTTACTTTATTGCCTTGGTAGTATAAAGCTGATAACACATAGATAAATTCAGTACGACATACCTGGAACAACTGAAGGACTCGTGGAGAGTAAATATTGTATCAAAAATTCAACGAAAGCGCTACGTGCTATCTGAGCTCAGTAAACTTGATACAAGTGTGCTGCACTAGTTGATAAGTTGTTGAGTTATTTTTTAATAGGCTGAGCGGATTTATCCTATATGTGAGGTGGTAAGCTAGAGATGTTTAGAGTTAGGTCTTACAGGCGAGTGAAAAAACGGCGTTGAGTGAACTAATCTGAATATGAAATATTTATTTAACAAATAACTATGGTGATCTACTGATATACAGAAAAATTATCGAGATTTATATTTACTCCTGAAAAAACTATATTAATTTAAATAAAAGAATACAAAATCGGGTTTAAAATCATGCAGGTAATTAATTAAACTATCTAGTTCAGTAAACAAAGCTACTTTATCAGTCACCTTTTGTAATCAGAAAATCCTACGTCAAATACTTTAATATTTTTCAATACAACCCTAGCTACTACCTATTCGACAAACGACACCCTCTTAGATGAATGATATACTTCACTACCATGTATTTTTTAAAGTACTTTTGGGTCACAGATCTGAAATCTTTTCCTACGGGCATTTATAGTCTGGTTTGGGCAACTTACGCATTTTGTATCTGGTTCACTATCAATCCGTATGCAATATTTGAGTTTCGCAACACTTGCAAACTAACTGATTCGAACTGAGAAGACTTCAAACTGTACAAGTTACTTTCACAAACACTGTTGAACTTCACTTACGGCCTGAAGACTAACTATTGCAATTGTCTATCGACAACTTGAAAAAATGGACAAAGTATGATTATGTCAGTTGTTAGAAATACATACTTCGAAACAATAATTATACACACTTTTATTCTCTCATCCTTCTGATACAACGTCTAAACGGTAACTGACTCTCAGCCTAACTTCTTCACGTAACATCCCTTGATTCATCATATCACTGAGTCACCCGATTGAGCCATTAAGTGATACTGTCAGCGTATGCATCCTACACTCGGCCATCCTGGGGTTAGTCTGTCCTCAGACTCCATATCGTCCTTATAACATGATACGGATACGTGCGACTTTCGCACATTTTCATGGTGACTTTCACCCATTTACATAGCGACTTTCGCTCTTATTTCATGGTGACTTTCACCCACTTACATAGCGACTTTCGCTCTTATTTGATGGTGACTTTCACTCATTTCCATAGCGACTTTCGCTCTTATTTCATGGTGACTTTCACACATTTTCATAGCGACTTTCGCTCTTATTTCATGGTGACTTTCACCCATTTACATAGCGACTTTCGCTCTTATTTGATGGTGACTTTCACCCATTTCCATAGCGACTTTCGCCTCTTATAGCGGTGACGTTCACCAATATGCTTGAGAAGAATCCTTCACCTTTGCCAAACAGGTCACAAGGACCACTACCAACTGACACCTCAAACCAGTACTCCCTTTCCTCAAAGGTCCTCGAGGTCAGGTCAGGTCAAGACATTCCATTGGTTACTCATTTTCGCTTCGAAAATCTTGTTAAACTTATTACCACTAAAGAAACTGATGGATTTAATATCCCACCGCTGTCTTTGTTAGAAATACATACATCGAAACAATAATTATACACACTTTCATTCTCTCATCCTTCTAATACAACGTCTAAACAGTAACTGACTCTCAGCCTAACTTCTTCACGTAACATCCCTTGATTCATCGTATCACTGAGTCACCCGATTGAGCCACTAAGTGATACTGTCAGCGTATACGGGGTGGATGCATATCCTACACTGTCGACAGTTAGTTAGCTTCGAAACAAATCGTGGTGACTACGGTATTACTGAACTTAACTCTCTGGACTCATGTTTGTGACTGTCTTCGATTGCCTTTAATTTCTTTCTGTCGACGCCTTTCTGGTTCTTTTGTTTATGAATTCTTGGCTTCATCATTCTAGTTAATAAAATAGGTTGACCAGTGATTTATATTTCCGACGTCTTTGAGATTCATCCGTTAATGACTTCATATAGGCCGCCTACAGTAATAATTCTTTTCAGGACATGATAACCTTAGCTGTATCCGAAATTTGATCTCTGATTACTTTTCACAATCATGATACAATATTTCCGTGCCCAGCACACAAGGAATATATTATTCGATACGAGTGACTTGAGAAGCTCAAATCTGATTCAACGGATACATTTATCACTTGAAAATATTAATATCTGGATCTGAGAAGAGACATTTCATTGTGCGACACTTAGCTTAGCTACAATGTAATTTTGATTAGGTTATCAGAACAGCATGAGAAACGCTTGCGAGCTCTGAAAGTGCAACATAGGAAAAATGTTGACGAAGACCCGCCCTCGAATACATTTTGGCGGATAATATTTGATGAAATCTATGTTATTGTCGGATAAGTAGAAACGGGAGAATTTACTAACTAATCGGATTAGGATATGGGTGGCTTAGGACTGACAAAATACACTTTTTGACTGGGAACGAGGAATCTAGATTGAAAATAGTAGGCAGACATAGTTCGAGATAGTTCACGAAAGACATCAGCGGGAACTGGTTGCCTCGAAAGAGGGTTTTCCTCTGGGAAAGAAACCCACAGTTTCGGGAGTGTTGGGGGATCGACAATGGGTCGCCGTGAAATAATACGGGTTGATTGTTGTGTCGGAAGTTTTTGTGGGTTGATATCGGTACAACGGAATCACAGAATTGGTTATTTTGTCTTTAAGGGTAAGTCGGTATTGAATGACAGGGTTTTCAGGATATTTTTGGCCAAATGTAAGATATTTGCAATTTTGCTATAGGTCACGAGACAAGCGAGTTCGCTTCAATTAATTTTTGGTGAGAAGGGGTTTCATTAGTAGTATTTCATCATAGGGGTTGACAACAGAGTTCATTTCAATACTATCAGGGCGTTGTCAGGGCGTTATCAGGGATACTTTGTTATAGAGGTAGAACCAGGATATTGATGTGATGCCTCAGAGTTCAATCATGGGTTTCATTCATAAGCGTTACGATAGTTTTTCATAAGAATGAAAGAGTCCACATCGCAACGCAGTTCTCGAAGTTTTGACTAATTAGTCGGAAATACAATGGGTCCATATTTCTCGATTATTTTATGTTGAAAGTTGTTATCTTGACTCGGTAAGCTAGTTTTGCGTGATGATACTATTTCCAGAAATACTCCTTTACGTGGTGTTAACAGAGAGAACAAGCATTTCCTGTCAGATACTGTTGATATTTGAGTGTAGACAATATAAGTTTTCAACATTTTTCTTTTTTGTGATAACTAATTTCTGGTTAACTGATAAGTAGTTGAGCAGGTGATTGACCGATCTTGAATGGACAGGAAATAGTTTGAGGGTGTTTTTGCAGTTATCGGGAGTTATCAAAAAAGACACGAATAACCTTATCAAGTCAAAGTGTACACAGAAAAGAGACACAAGAAGAATGAATTCAAATAAATGCTACGAGGGTTGAAAAATTCTGGATTTCACTGAAATGCAGAAACGGGGTTCTGGATTGTGAGTTGGTTGTGTTCCGTGATGGTCAGGTAATTCAATCAATTCTTGGTCGATGCTCATCAGAACATAAATATTTTCTTCCACCACAACCTATCTCAGGCAGGCAGACTAGATGAGCCTCTCTTTCATCGTCATCAGGATCGGGAGCTGCCAAAATTCTCTTAATCAGGATTCTCACTCCTTTCGATTAGCAGAACTGTGAAGTTCATCATCACTCACACAAAGGTCAATCCTGATTCATTCAACCGTCGAGTTCAAATGACAAATTTTCAGTACCTACACCCAAAAAAATAGTCTTGTAAAATTCAGGTAAAAAACGTTGGTTATTTTGTGACCAACGTAATTTACCTAAATTTCACCATCAGTTCTGTAAAATACGATTCCGGTACCAGTACTGTAATTTCATTCCAGTACGCATACCTTACTTCAACAATGTAATGTTCATGATAATATCATGTATTTTTGCATTGTGATTATCGTTCTGTGATACTTTTACAGTGTAATTTTCATGATTATATTATGTATTTTTGCAATGAAAATATCGTTCTGTAATAATATAATGGTACTTTTCTTGATGAATTTCTGTTATTTTACAGAGGATATTTCGACTGTAACAGTAAAATCATATTTTAAAAAAGGATGTAAGGAAATAAAAAATGTATGCACAAAATATATATTATATTATGAAACAAAAAACAACAAAATTGGTAATAAAATAAGAAATTACTTGCAAGGCAGTCAGAAAGCGTTCATATAACCTTCTCCTTCGACGCATATTTTGTCGACGAAGACAAAATGTTGATGAGAGTGTTCTTCTTTGGTATATTCAAAATCTGAAATCACAAATCACATAGCACACCTGGTTTGGAAGCCAAATTTGTTCGATTGTTCCTGAATACATGTTGCTTGAATGTTTGTAATTTGTGTGAACCACCTCACAGTTGGCGTACAAACAACGATATTTGGCACCCTGGTTTTGACTATGCAAATACTGGTGAATGCTGTATTTGTCTATAGTTGTACACTTGAAACAACACGTCTCACAGATATACATGCCTGATACTTTACGATACTGTGTAAAAAACAAATTGTTTTCACTTACTTTCATTTTTAATAAATGGAACAGCAATGCTTAACAATAACAATGAACACCCATCAAACACTGTTAGATGCAAGAAGACGCAACTTGCAGAATGGAATAAGCCGAATAAGTGCGGATATGTTCGAGTCGAGCGAATGAGCGCGAGTTGTCGCGAAGGATTCCAGAACCGGTACCTGAATTTCACAGAACTTATGCATATTCACATATTTTTTAAGGATAAATAGATATTCACAAGGTAATTTCATAGAATTACACTGTATTAGTCATGCGCGCACTGATAATCACCTTGTAAAGTGAAAAAAACATAATGAATACCTGATAAGTATATTTTCACCCAACAAATATACTTTTTAGTGGTAAATGTGCAGAATTTGGTGAAAAAGTATGACGGATAATGCGATATTTTACAAAAAATATATTGTTTTTTTCCACCCATTTTTATCAGTGTACCTATATCCTCTCCCAATATTTATCTGCACGATATTTTACGGAACTTTTCCTTCTTTTTTCACTTTAACTATAATAAACACTTGAGAAATCATATATGAGGCAGCATCTGCATTGCATTGTCGATGTTCCATCTAATGAGAACAACCTCTATGAGGAACTATGGAAATATTTCGACACAAAAAAAAACATATGGCATGATGATATATTGGAATATAAAATAATTGCTTATCCTCCCCATAATCCATGTTTCCCAAATGATAATAATCAATGAGATGACTTTCTGAAAAAAGTCGAACATCACCCTTAGGCGAACCACGATCGATTTCCCATCAGAGCAATGTATTAGCCCTTTCTTTCAGTATAATAGAACCGTTAATCAACTCGGCATGTCCGTGTATGGCATATGTGGGGCAATAACGGGAAGCAACATGGTGTTTTCTCGAACCATTTTTCCAACTAGCATCCAATTAAACGGCGCCGGCGCAAGTATCGATTGACGTCGCGACGGCGTGAGTTCGCGATTGCTTCGCCCGATGGTAGGACGTTTCCTTCGTCCTCGTAACTGACAGGTACGTGAAAACTCCTTTATTCGAAATGGCATGAATTGAAATTGGTGGTTCCTATTAGATATAGATAATTTAATGATGAAGCAATATCACTGAAATGAGTGAACGCGCTCGTTTCATGATGCAGTTTACGTGGGATCGTTGGATTCCACAAAACTTTTGAAATTCCTGATAGCATCAATGGGACTTTGATGATGTTATATAAGAGCATATGATAATGGACTGTTCAGCTCCAAATAATGTTATTGATAGGTTTTAAATAGGTACACGATAAAACCACTGCTTGGGACTATTAAGCATTAACGTCACCTCGATTTCAAGAGAGCTTCATGGGTTTAATTCATTCCATTCAAAAAAGCTATTGACAACCCTCTTGAAATACCCAAGTTACATCAGTGATTTCAATTTTTTGAGATGGTTTGGAGAAGTTATATAAGAACGATTAGAAATTTCTTTCAAAACTCAATTTTGCCTGCCTGATTGAGTTCTTAGTTGAGGGGGCTTGAAGAAGTTATATAAGAATGAAAACTCAATTTTGTCTGCCCGATTTCTACTGACACAATGTTGAAACCTTCTGGCAATATGCAGGCATTTTGAAATATATTGTTAGAACCTACAGGTTACAATTGATACATCTAAGTCAATTATGAAACCAACAGTATTTATTCAAGAATTTTGCGAAACCCTTCTCAAACTGAAACTGTGAATGATAATGTTAATTCTTGTTAATCACTCGATATAGATTCACAAGTAATTGAATGGTGTAATTAAAAAAGAGCTAGAACTACGAATCAAATAATGATAACTACAATGGATCAAAATCCAATGTTTTGTCCCCAAGTATCAGAAAAGCATATTCTATGGTCTGATATACTCTGAACTCCATTCTCTGAAAGTTACTAATTAGAATACTTACAAAAACTATATATTATGCATGATCCATCGTACCGCTATGTTGTCACTTTCTCTTTCGGTTTCTAGCAGAATTATTCAGATAAATCGATCAATCAGCCAATTCCATCGTTTCAAAAACATACAGTTTTAAAACCAAGGGGTTGGTAAATAGCGAAAAAATATTATCGATTATAAAAGAAGAACTATAGCAGTTAGTGTTTGGATACAAAAATTTGATTATCGATACAAGAAATGTACAAGTATTATCATGTTAGATTTTATTAATTGATGATAAATGAACGTATAATTTAAGTATATTCCAGATATGTGAACGAATAGTTTTTGGGAGGGCTGGTGTAATATCTTTCGTTGAGGTTGTCAACTAACGGCCGTATTCGCCGTTTTCTTTCTTGAGCGAAGCTTCCCTGAGCTCGCTTAAAATTTAAGTCAAGTTTAAACTTATGCGTTATGCACCGCACAACGATGAACCCCGCTTAGCCAAGCGTGAAAAAATCCTGGCAACGTTGAATTATTTAGGCGTTTTCAGATATTTTACGTGTCAAAGTTATTGATGGTCCGGGATTTCAAATTCAAACTTTCGAATTTTCGATTTTTATTTGCTTTACTATAGTTATTCATAGCAAAATGAATGAAAAAGTTAGAGTTCAAAACTTCACATCATCGAAGAAGCTCCACTTGTTGAGAATTGTTTCACATAATTATGCACCCATAGTGATAGAAAGGATACGAAAACCAATAGGGCTTCTAGTGAGAAGAAGGAAAAGACCTGAGAGCAGATCACAAATGATTTCAATGGTACTTCATCTACTGGTATTTTACGCAGTATGACTTCTTCGAAGAAATGGAGAATAGAAAAAAAGAGCTCAGGAAAACTTTGGCGGATGAAAATAGGGAAGTTCGTCTTGGCGGAGTCCTCTTTCCAAAAATGAAGAGGGATGATACTGACAACTTTTATATAATGTCGATAGTCAATAGAAATACAATGGTGGGTTTTCGAAACAAATTTTATGATGATGAAGATGATAACACTATTGTGTGTGTATAAAGATCCTGATGAAGAAAATGAAGTTTAAATGTTGGAATACATGGTTGAAATGAAAGAGGCAGCTATAAACCACATAAAAGAATAAAATCCTCTCATAATGAGAAACAGAGAATTAGAAATAGAAATATTAGAGACAGTGAGTTACTTTTGAAACAGAAAAATTTTTTATAGAGTAAGTATAGAGTATTCATATTAAAGAGAGTGAGAATATAGATATTAATGATGGTATTATTAATATGCTACATTTGATTATTAAAAAGAAATACATTGTATTATAACATCCTTTTTTTTCATATATGTGTTATGATTTCATTTTTCATTGATTCTTGGTTTGAAAACTAACGTAGTTGAACCGTAACAAGTAATTTCATATTTTTATAGAATGTGTATTCCTTCTACCTCCATTATTGACTTCCATCATTGGTTTTCATCAAAAAATATTGAAACATTCAGCTGAGATCAAAAAAACGGGAATATGATGTCTACATAATCCTGGCTTAAAATATAAAGCCGCCGATTGTAGCCGCTTAGAGTTGAGCGAGCTTAAATGATTTTGTTGATACGGTGCATACAAATTCGTAACGTTAAGCGAGCTTAAGCCTCAAGCTTAGCTTAATAGAATACGGCGAATACGGCCGTAAATGATTCAGATCAGTGAATGAGTTGTATCTCGTCGTTTCAATGGGGTATATTTGGGGCATTCGAGTAGTAGATAGGTCATGATACCAGTACTTATTTACAATATGAATATATTCAGATCATCTTGTTATGGGTAGGGTAATTTATACTGTTGAAAGAATCCATTAAACAGTTTCGGAATAAAAACAATATTGTGTCAAACGAAGATATGTATGATGTCCTTTATTTGATTGTACAATTCCGTAACCTCGACTGTTTGTAATGGTATCAGGAGATGGAGACACTTTTCTCTTGTATCTGAGCATTGCTCGACAAAATTCTAATACCAATTGAAAAAATGATTCATTGGCAGAGGGCAAAGTATTTACCTCTAATAGTAGTGAAGTAGTAGAAATACTTGTAGTTTATTCGAAGAAACAAGGTTCATTATTCGATACCTGATGAGATTCTTGGAATAAAAATATATTGAAAATAACAGGAAATATTTCACATGGAGAAAAATGTTTCTTGTTTCAAGGTAGTATTATATGTTTTCACTTGAAATTACCACATTACAAATTACTTCATGATGGTATAGAATTAAGACATTCTTTATTTCTTATTGCAAGCAGTCGATGAACTTGGTTAAAGAATATTCAGGTTATGTTATGAATTTCTATGTATGTATAAAACATATCATTTTATTTAATCGAAACAGATCTATCAGATCATGGTAAATCTTATGTGTCTACGGATTGTTTCTATTGAGACCCCCAAGTGGAGATAACACGTAAAAAAAGGTAGATCGGGATAACGGGGCTTTGTAAAATTCTTTTGATTCGTTTCGAAATGTTTTTTGAAAGGGTTTTTTTCACCGCCATTTTAGTTGCGAAGCAACCCTCGTTAGTCTGGGAATTGTATGAGCAATGACGGCTAAATGAAAAATCTAGCCAGCTGGAGGACTATACATGACTGTTCAATCGGCAGCTTCAGTGTATGATCGTTTGTTGGCGCCACCAACAGTCCACTAGTGCAGTCATTTGTTTTTAATCGATTTTCTGTCATTTTGGGGGTTTTCAGGTTATGTATATTTTTTGAGAAACGTCAGATTCGTTCTGTCTGTAAATTATTTTTATTTCAATTTCGCGACAAATTTGAGCTTCCAGGGATCTCCAACCAAAGTTTCTCCCATTTTTTGTTGAATGTGAACGTTCTTTTCAGTAAGTTTTTGGTTTTGAAGTGTTGTGTTTCATTTCGTCTGTTGTACTTGTACGGAAGTGTTGTGTCGTGTCTTGTGTCCGTGTCCAGATATTTGTGTCTCAGCATTATCTGCTCTGATAACTTTGTCTAAAGTGTAGAGTATTCTAGACCATCTAAAAGAGGCAGTGATCTGATGACTAACAATTTGTTTACATAGTTACAGTGGTTTCACAGTAGCTTTCTCCAGTGTTTATAAGCGGTCTTATACTAGCTTTCTTTATTGTTTTCATTATCAGTTGATTCTATACCTATATGGTATAAACATTTTCAATTCTTGATCACAATGTTTTATAGATGAAGCTATTAGAGTCTCACGATTTCTATTTGCCAAATAAATGGTTCAATTTTGGAAGGCAGGGATGAGAGTTTCTGACAATTTTATTCCTACTCCTACCATTCATAATGATTTTATATTATTGGACATATTAAAGATTGGTGTATTTTCAGGTAAGTATTTGTATTAAGCATTTTGAGAAAATAATGTTTTGATACATACAAGGGTGGGAGTTAACTTCCCATCTAAAATTAAGAATTTTCTTCTGGAGCACGTGTACCAAACATCTATTCAAAATGGTGTTACAGAAGAGAGCCACCAGATACCTATTTATGAATGTGAAAGAGCTGTTTCAAAAACAAGATAGAAACAATTTATTTGGCACATACTACACTATGGATGATAGCTTTCATTAATAAATATTTTTTGCTGTTTTAATTTTTCTACTTAATGTTATGCTCTGTCTGACTTTAAATATTTAGTTTGTGAGTTTATATTCACTCAGTACATATTAATCATGCTTTGTCAACAAGAATGTACATCTGTAGACAATCAAGTATATTAAAAAAATAATCACCTAAAAAAAAGCTCTGTTCCCACAACCTTGGCAGTGTAATTATATTTTTATTAGCAGCATGCTTCTTTGATCTTCAGTGATGGATTTTCATAGACCCAAGCTCTAATGTATTTTATTTCTGAATAAAAATAAATTAAATTGAAAAAATATAAGAAACAATTAATTAGATTTTACAGGATAGGTTATTGAGTGATAACAAAAAGGTCCAAACATCTTCACAAGTAATATTTCATATGATGAATTTTCAGTTTATGTACAGTTGTATGACATGTGTAGATTCCCTGAATAGATAGAGGAACTTCAAAATTATATAAAAAGTTGAGAAGGCTCATTTGGAGTCCATATATTTCAAATGTTCCCAAATAAATTTGTTTGATAATGGTGCAATATAAGGTGGTCATCAAGAATTATCTCCTGATATTTCTGTGGTTGAAAGAATAATATCACAAAATGAATACCTTTTTATGTGAACTTTTTTTTTCGAAAATGATTAGTAAAGGAGATATGCCACTTTGAAGGGGTATATAAATATCAGTTTTCCTTCAATATCTCCTGATCACCTTGGAATATTGAATTAATATTCACATGGACCATCTGAACACCTATTAATATATAATAATAGTTAAATCCTCTCTTCTGCTGAAGGAGTGATTTCAGGAGGCAACAATCAGTATGTCATCCCTAACTTCTTCATTTTTCGAATATTTTCCTTGCTTTCTAATGGAAGATAGGACTCGACTGATGTTATCTAAAAATTGTCCAAATGGCCTATATCTCAGTTCAAACAATGGGTTCAATATTTCAAGGTGGTTAAAATATATTGAAGAAAAACTGATATTTATTTGCCCCCTTTGAAGTGGCAAATCTATATTTATTATTTATTAATTATCCATTTTCAGAAAAAAATTTCTATGCAAAGGTACCTCTTTTTTCAATGTTTCATTAGCCATGAAATATCATGAGACAATTTTGGACCACCTTGTATATGCAGTTGCAGTTTCTTAGTCCATCCTTATTTGAATGCCACATTTTTGAGTTCCTCTCACACTTGAGCCTTGCCCATCAGGAGTTCTTAAGGGTATTTCAGCAACTGTTTCTGGAAAAATCTCCTGTAATGAATAAATACATGATAATAAGGTGAGCAAAATTGAAGAGTACATAAAAGATAATTCATCAAACTTATTTATTATTATTTACATGAATGTTTTTTAAATGTTCATTGTCATTAATATTTGATATATATCATTGAACATTAAATTGATAAGCCATTAGCAACAAGAACTTTGCCTATAAAACTAAATGCATCCTCAGATGGTAAAAAATTGATAAATAGGTTGAACTGCTAGAAGTAATATCTATTATCACTATTGATCTGCCAGATATTACAAGATAGTACTAATTATTACTAAGCAATGCAGAACTCACCACAAGTTGAAATGTGAATTTGCTTTATCCATACATATATGGAATGCCCTGGAATCATTCCATCAGTTCTGACTGCAGTCATGATTCATGTTCCAGAAACTGCTGAAAAATAAAACTTCATTGAGAAATGAATTATTTACAAACAACATGTTTGTAGAATAGGAGGTAGAACTCATGTAAACCCAGATTTCAAGAAGTTGATAGGACCCATTTAAATTTGAATTGAATAAATGTTCTACACTTAAATAGAATAATGTTTTTATTACCTATAAACAAGGTTTAGTGAAAAGGGTTTAGGAAAATTGGAAAATTAGAGGAGAAACAGCCTAGCCAAGTGAGATAGTTTCATGTGAATAGGATCTATCAACTCATTCAAAATTTGGACCATATATTTTTACATTAAGCCACAATGATATAAACTTCAAACAGAAAATTGGTTTCTCATACTATATTTAAAATCTCTTAGAAACTTACTTGAGAGTGTAATTTGATAGAAAAATCCATCCATAAGGTCAAAAGATTCATACTTTCATAAGTAGTAGGATTTGGAAACCCATTCATTTGGATCCCATTTTGAGGATATTCCAACTGAAAAAGAAGATAGAATTTTATATGTTTTACATAAAAGACAATAACTGGTTGAAATACTAAATAAAACTGAAATTACTTACCAAAAACATCCTTGCGTAAAAAAGCAATAGGTACACCTTTAGGTCCAAACAGCGGTAAACAATAACTTTGACTATGTTGCGTTTTCCACACACAAATTATCAGGACTTTTATTTTGTCACCACTTTTAGGGCTGCCAAAGTTGAAATTTCTGAAATATTGTCAAAAAAGTCTCCTGAGCAAAAATGTAAACAAAAATAAATATAAAATATTGAGGTTAAATCAGACAGTGTCATATCGGTAGTTCAGGAATCACCGATCGCGTCGCCACCAACAGTCCACTCTGTCAAGGTCATTCGATTGAACAGTCATGTATAGTCCTCCAGCTGGCTAGATTTTTCATTTAGCCGTCATTGGTATGAGTAAGGAAAACGGGAACCTTAGCTTTCCAAGTGTCATCCGAAGCATTACTCGGCTGGTTATCGTTGAGAGTCCGAAGGATTGAAATATAGGTACCAAGAATGTTCGGTTGGTCACCTTTCTCCTCCCGCCAAACAATACTATGAAAATAAATGAATATTTCCAATAGCCGCCGCGGGATTCGAACCCTGGCCCTCTGGACTATAAGCCAGCGATTCAAGAGAATGATTGAAACTTTGTCATGTTTCAAACATATATTCGACCTGCAAAATAAAAATCTAGTCACATTTTGTTAAACTGATGAAACATTACTAAACTCAATGATTTCATTATTTTCTTCCGCATCTACAACTATACTTGGTTATGTTTTGTATTTGTACCTACCTGATGTATTATGTACCCGTATAGGAAAAAAATCAGATCAGGTGCATGTTCCCTCATTTTCCAAAGTGGATTCTGAGGGGCCCAAAATTGAATATACTTTTTCTATTCAGATTGCCACTAAAATAGAAGGTGGCCCTATCGGAGAAAACAACTCCGATGAAGAGCAAAAATATAATCTTCTCAAGAAATTATCTTCTTCAAAATCATGAACTGAAAGCATTCTGTATAGTTCATGCTTCTCATTGATTATCAAACATTTTTAACTGAGTGGATGTCTTCACGCGAATAAGTCTATTATGATGTTGATGTCACCATAACAATTTGGTTTGATGATTCAGCCAAAAATGCTTCATCGTCTGAAAAATGATATTCTTATTGAAAAAAGCTGATTTAAGTGCTACAATATTTATAGTCAATAGGTAGGTGAAATATAACTATGAAATAAACATCAGTAAAACTTACTACAATAAAAAAGACTTCATCAGGACACATAAATTATAATTGGAATTTTTCATACAGGGTGAGTCATGTAACACTAACATTCTTATCCCAAATGCAAGAGCTGATTTCGTTGATATATGAAACTTTGGTCCTAGGGAAAATGATTACATGGATGTTCGCTAGATCCCTCAACTCTGGGAATTTTTGTTGTCGAAACTATTCACTATTAGTCAAAACGGCTCACATTTCCCAATTTCAATCAGACCCATGGGCGCCAAATTTTACTTTTATGAGAGTAGCAATTTTTATTACGATATCAACTATATGTACAACATGTTATTATTCTCAACCTAACAACTTCGAATATTTGGAAAAATTTATATTTTTCATTGACCCTGACAGTAGAGGGTTTATGTTTGCGGAGACGGAGGCGCAGGCGCAGGCAGCGCAGGCGCAGGAGGCGCAGGAGGCGCAGGAGGCG
The DNA here is from genome assembly GCA_029955515.1 of Chrysomela aeneicollis. Taxonomy (NCBI): domain Eukaryota; kingdom Metazoa; phylum Arthropoda; class Insecta; order Coleoptera; family Chrysomelidae; genus Chrysomela; species Chrysomela aeneicollis. The sequence goes on along the minus strand of JARUHQ010000018.1, from coordinate 1,579,162 downwards.
CAGGAGGCGCAGGAGGCGCAGGCGCAGGCGGAGGTGCAGGCGGTGCAGGCGCAGGCGGAGGTGCAGGAGCCGAGGATCTGAGTAGTGAACGACCGGAGGTATATCCTTCGAGCCAAAGACTGCATAGTCCCGAAATTTTCAATCCCACGTTCTCACGCGGCGTTTAAAATAAAATTTATTACATCTATTAAAATCCAAACTTATGAGGTATTGTGACGCAACAATGGATAAACTACGACATCTAATGCCTAGAAGAAATATCACCCTGATGAAATCTTTGTTCAGAACCATTCCTATCATAATAATGAAAAGTCGAGGGGTAAACTACGACATCTAATGCCTAGAAGAAATATCACCCTGATGAAATCTTTGTTCAGAACCATTCCTATCATAATAATGAAAAGTCGAGGGGTTCGGCCGCAGATGTCCCAGGTAATAAAATCCTCACCGCGCGCTTTATCGTTGACCCTCACAGCAGGTAACCTCACAAATTCCATAATATATGAATGAAACTATTTGATGTGCCAACGCGTTTTCGTGATATACCTTTAAATAGAAAGGACTTTATCAGTTATTGGGAGAAAACAAAAAATAAATACAGGATGAAGCAGAGAAATCATTGGCACATTAGGATGAATGAAACAATTTGGCGTCCAGAAGTGCAGAGTGATTTCAGCGTTTGATTTATCGAAAAATTATATACGGAATATATGAAAAATTGATATACAGAATGTATCGAAAGAATTATATACTGGGTGTATTGAAAATGATGTGCAGGGTGTATTGAAAAATGACGTAAATACGCATAAATAGAATCGATAAGGTAAAAATGGGTCAAGCAGACGGCTATCTTTGCGCATAGTGGTAAATCAGCGTGTATTAGAACAGGATGGGCCGAAAACATGGCATCGATCAAAATAATCAAGATGACCACCTAGAGAAAACAAATATGGCGTTGATGGAAATATAAATTGGGTAAGTCACCTATAGTGAAAATCGAACATGACATTGAAGATATAAAATAAGATGGTCTTCTAGAAAGAAAAAATCAATATGGCGTCGAATTTTTGGATTAAAATGGCTCTCTACTGAAAAAAAGGTATTAATATAATGAATGAAGCAATTCGCTCCCTCAGAGGTTATTCTACGTATGAGCTATCGTAAAAATAATATACAGGATGGATCGAAAGAATGTCTATACAGGAGAGATTAGAGAAAAACATAGAATTGCTAGTGCAGATAGATTTTATTGTCGTATAAGGAGACATCCTCGCATGCGGAATGAAAATAATATACAGGATGAATCGAAATGATACATATATGGGCTGGATCCAATAAGGAAAACGATGCATAAATAAAATGGATTGATCAAGCAGATCGTCATTTGGATACAGTGCTAGACAGCCATAAGAGTTATGAGAGAATGATATACTAGGTGGGTCGAGAAAAAAAAATTCAGATACACAACCGATGGAAATAATATGTGATGAGTAAGGGATGGAACGAAGGAATGTGATAGACATACAGGATGGATCCCTAGAGATCTGCTATCTTTTCGATACAGATAGATTATGAAATAATGAAATATTGATCAAGGAGGTGGTTTTTTCCGCGTTATATCTCAGTATAAGAGCACAAAATCGAAGAAAACATGGAGTCGAACGAAATGATTAGGATGGCCGTATAGGAGAAAAAGAAACAGATGGCGAGCGTTCATGATTGTATTATGGAAAAAAGGTGACAGAAAAAATATGGTATCGAAAAATAAGTGTGATGCAGCCTAGAGAAAGACAAACATGGCGTCGAACAAAATAATCAAGATGGTCACCTACAGACAAAGCAAATTAAGTGTTGAGATATGAATTGGGATGCATACCAATAGAGAAAAATATATGGCATTGGAAATATAAAATAAGATGATTGTCTAGATGAATAAGAAAATTTAAAATATGGCGTCGAATTTAGGTATAATAATGACTGTCTATAGAAAAAACAATCATGGAATTATATGATATGATATGAATTGACTTTGAGTTTGAAAAACTTCGAGTTGAGGAAAAAATGTAATCGTCAAACATATGAATCAAAATTATTATTGCTTTGAAATAATATCATATATCGGAACTTTTACCCGAAATCCGAGTTCGAATACATATATCAGCAGGTCTACACCCACATTCAACGGATATCGACTGGCACCAGGCGCGGGTAGATAACTCCCTTAGTTGGAGTCAAAGGTGTACATGTGGCGAGCGTGCTTTCAGGAACCGGTTATCAGGTAAAAATTTGATATCCCCATGTTTTGAATATTTTCCACCATATTACATGAAGGCATTCTGAAATAATTTCTATGGATCATTTAATTCGATAATATCTTATGAAATTTGCAGCAGTTTCTATGAATCTAGTATAATGAGATGGAAATTCAGCTCGCTTCAAAATCTTCAAGTGATATCTTATGATGTAATCCTGGTGTGCTATCTCTCAAACAGTTCCCTCTGATAGGGACAAACATGTCGATCCGTTGGTCACTAACAACTTCGAATCGAATATTTGGGATTTTATGACTCAGTTTTACTCCAATGAAATTTCATATCAAGCTCCTTATTCTCTCCGGTGGTAATATCAAATGATTCTTCGCACATTCTACTCGAGCAAAATTGAAGATGGTAACCAGCTCTATCGATGAAACAGTGGAGTTGATAATCTGCTAATTGAACATTAAGACCCTGCGATCAGGGAGAAAAATCAATATATCTGTCGTCATATTCACACGATTATATTTTATAACGGAGAGCTCTCCATCGAATGATTTGAAAATTCACCCTGAAGATCATCAATAACCTAATTTAAGCTATATTCGCTGATTATATGGATAATAATACGATAAATGCCTGCATCATTCCACTCATTACAATCATATAATGATACGAAACACACATTTTTATTCCATCCATAAAATCTTGCACACATATAATATTATTTACGCATTATTTTTCTGTTCGTATTCTCTCTTCTATCTCATCGAACTTTACCATCAAAAACGTAACAGTTATGCTATTTTGATTGATTTTCGTTGCATAGAGTGTTCAATGAAATATTCGTAAGGTGGAGTTAGATTTGCATAAGTTATTTTCTCTATATCCCATTAAATATGATGTAATATATCAACAAAACGAATTAGGGTTGAATTATCAGAAATTACCAAAATGAGATGTTTTTTCAATCAGCAAATACATTCATTCTATGGATATTTTCAGATATTTGAGGAATCTAGCGAATTTTTTAAATGCCCCATAGGTTTTCGAGCTCCATAATACCTCAGTTTCTGGTATACTTATATTTCTACTTTGTATAATCAACTATCAGAATAATCTTAGCACTAGCGCCATCTACACTGAATGGTGGAAATAATTATCGGTATTGGTTTATCTTCGAAAATAATATACACTCTATGACATCTATCGGTACAAATTGTTGGATGAGGGTAATGGAAACATGAAGAAAAGAGAAGAAAGCTGCTCTTCACGGGACGTCAAACTTCCAAATCTGTTCATGTGATTAAAATAAACTAGAAATTTTATGCGGCATCTCGCGGTTGGGGGTCAGGTGTTTTCTAACCACAAGACGATTTCATTTGAAAATCATCAACTGGTGGATGCGATTGAACCTGTAATATAGTAGCAGACAAACTAATGAACAGAGATTTTGCGTGTGCTACAACGTTGCTTGTATCACAACTTTTGTGATTTGTGGTCCTTTATTGATTCGAAAGAGATTCTAATACCTATCCGACAACAATAATATACTTAACATCTCCCGTTAAAATAAAAATAACAACATAATTACAAAGTACTTTGATAGATAATGCCGATATACCTCAATAAAGTTACGATACATTTCATTTCTTTGGTATTTTCAATACTCGTAGGTGACGATGTTATTGCTCTCATCCTATCGATTAATTCATTTACATCAGTCCAATTTTCCCACTCGTACACCAAGTTTTCTGGAATTTTATCCGCATTATTCGTACTAATTCGTTTTGATGGAAATCCTCTTCCGGTATCAATCTGCCCTGGCCCCTTTCTGTTACGGTTTGGTGGAAATAATAACGAAATAACGAATCTATACTTCCAAGATGAATTGGCGTTTGTAGAATTCCTCTGGTCATATTTCTTTTTATGCGCACTACGCATAATTAATATTTTCTTGTATTCTCTCAAGTCTTCTTCGGTGTATTCCGCAGGTTCCTTCTTGGGCAAAAGTTGCTTCAAACCTTCTGTCAGATGAATTTTCTCATCATGGATTATTAATTTATCCTCTTCAATATTCACTGGTGTATTGCCAATATTCAATGAGACATCCCATGGGGATATGATGCAATTCATGCTCAGTGAATTCCGTCAGACCATTTCTATGAGTTTTGAGGAATTTTACGAAAACAGTTGTTTCTGACTTCATTGTAGATGATTCAGAGTTTATTTAACTTTGCAGACTGAATGAAATTCAACAAACACATTATATTCATAGTTTTTTATTCAAATCTGATATTATTTGGGATTTACTATAATACAAGTATTCCAACAGTGCATTACTCGACAAACTATTGGAAGCTTCACAAAATCCAAATATTATTTCTTCTATACTCAAAACAGTTTGGTTAGTTTTAATCCGATGAGCTGCAGTATTCAAAAGATTATGATAGAAAGCACAAAAGTTCAATTCGTTGATCATGGTTATTCTATGTGATACCAGACACATCTCGGCACTCAAAATATCTGCAACATCCCCCTCCATCAAGTCAAATTTAACGTGATATTTGACAACTGTAAGCATCTTGACTCCATCCCAGACGGCCCTTGTAACGGTGGTGTAATCTCCGCATGCACTGTTCACAGGGTCATATTCATCCATGTAGCCAGGTAGAGGTTCTTGAAAAAAATCTCGTTGAATGTGCCGAAGTAATTCGATGAAGGTGGCCCATTCATATGCACTGAATAAAATCCCCGCCGAATAGTAGGGCTGCTTCAGGGTGATGGCTGGGCTGAATTCTCTTGCTGGACTCAATCCACAATGGATTTCATAGGTGGAGAGCGGAAACGTTGTATTCAACAGGTAGTGCTTCTCAGCTTGTGCCGCCTGCTCGAACATAGCTAGGCACCTATCGACTTCTGAAAAGCAGTCTGGGGCCGATACCTCTGATGAGCCGGCACCATCATTATTCACTTCACTAGACGAAAAATAACCAGACCCTTCGCTCATCGTGTTGGTATTTTCCAACTGATGCCTTTGCTGTTTTGTTCGACATTATTTATACCATCACCACTGATGACGATACATCCGGTAGATGAGATATTTTATTTCGTTGTTGGCGAGTAACGCGAAAGGCCCCCCCAGATTCCATCGATTTGTGCTAGTTTTCCATAAGCCGACATCAAAATTTGTTACTCGCATCAATCCAGCTGTTGTGTTTTTCGTCGAATCCCATTTGAAAGGTTTATATGCCTTTTCTTCGAGATATTTTCTCTACCAGGTAAATATCCGGATTAGCTATTTTTGGAGTTCTTCTCATGCGAAATTTGGTAGTTGACGTCTGACATCTGAACACTAGTGTCGTACGTGAGGAGGCGTTAGACTCGGAGGTTAGGTGAGGCCTCGAGACGCTAGATTCAGAGGTTAGGTTAGGTTAGGTTAGGCCTCGAGACTCTAGATTCAGAGGTTAGGTTAGGTTAGGTCTCGAGACGTTAGATTCAGAGGTTAGGTTAGGTCGGAGACCTAACCTAACCTAAGTGTTCAGATGTCAGACGTCAACTACCAAATTTCGCATGAGAAGAACTCCAAAAATAGCTAATCCGGATATTTACCTGGTAGAGAAAATATCTCGAAGAAAAGGCATATAAACCTTTCAAATGGGATTCGACGAAAAACACAACAGCTGGATTGATGCGAGTAACAAATTTTGATGTCGGCTTATGGAAAACTAGCACAAATCGATGGAATCTGGGGGGCCTTTCGCGTTACTCGCCAACAACGAAATAAAATATCTCATCTACCGGATGTATCGTCATCAGTGGTGATGGTATAAATAATGTCGAATAAAACAGCAAAGGCATCAGTTGGAAAATACCAATACGATGAGCGAAGGGTCTGGTTATTTTTCGTCTAGTGAAGTGAATAATGATGGTGCCGGCTCATCAGAGGTATCGGCCCCAGACTGCTTTTCAGAAGTCGATAGGTGCCTAGCTATGTTCGAGCAGGCGGCACAAGCTGAGAAGCACTACCTGTTGAATACAACGTTTCCGCTCTCCACCTATGAAATCCATTGTGGATTGAGTCCAGCAAGAGAATTCAGCCCAGCCATCACCCTGAAGCAGCCCTACTATTCGGCGGGGATTTTATTCAGTGCATATGAATGGGCCACCTTCATCGAATTACTTCGGCACATTCAACGAGATTTTTTTCAAGAACCTCTACCTGGCTACGTGGATGAATATGACCCTGTGAACAGTGCATGCGGAGATTACACCACCGTTACAAGGGCCGTCTGGGATGGAGTCAAGATGCTTACAGTTGTCAAATATCACGTTAAATTTGACTTGATGGAGGGGGATGTTGCAGATATTTTGAGTGCCGAGATGTGTCTGGTATCACATAGAATAACCATGATCAACGAATTGAACTTTTGTGCTTTCTATCATAATCTTTTGAATACTGCAGCTCATTGGATTAAAACTAACCAAACTGTTTTGAGTATAGAAGAAATAATATTTGGATTTTGTGAAGCTTCCAATAGTTTGTCGAGTAATGCACTGTTGGAATACTTGTATTATAGTAAATCCCAAATAATATCAGATTTGAATAAAAAACTATGAATATAATGTGTTTGTTGAATTTCATTCAGTCTGCAACGTTAAATAAACTCTGAATCATCTACAATGAAGTCAGAAACAACTGTTTTCGTAAAATTCCTCAAAACTCATAGAAATGGTCTGACGGAATTCACTGAGCATGAATTGCATCATATCCCCATAGGATGTCTCATTGAATATTGGCAATACACCAGTGAATATTGAAGAGGATGAATTAATAATCCATGATGAGAAAATTCATCTGACAGAAGGTTTGAAGCAACTTTTGCCCAAGAAGGAACCTGCGGAATACACCGAAGAAGACTTGAGAGAATACAAGAAAATATTAATTATGCGTAGTGCGCATAAAAAGAAATATGACCAGAGGAATTCTACAAACGCCAATTCATCTTGGAAGTATAGATTCGTTATTTCGTTATTATTTCCACCAAACCGTAACAGAAAGGGGCCAGGGCAGATTGATACCGGAAGAGGATTTCCATCAAAACGAATTAGTACGAATAATGCGGATAAAATTCCAGAAAACTTGGTGTACGAGTGGGAAAATTGGACTGATGTAAATGAATTAATCGATAGGATGAGAGCAATAACATCGTCACCTACGAGTATTGAAAATACCAAAGAAATGAAATGTATCGTAACTTTATTGAGGTATATCGGCATTATCTATCAAAGTACTTTGTAATTATGTTGTTATTTTTATTTTAACGGGAGATGTTAAGTATATTATTGTTGTCGGATAGGTATTAGAATCTCTTTCGAATCAATAAAGGACCACAAATCACAAAAGTTGTGATACAAGCAACGTTGTAGCACACGCAAAATCTCTGTTCATTAGTTTGTCTGCTACTATATTACAGGTTCAATCGCATCCACCAGTTGATGATTTTCAAATGAAATCGTCTTGTGGTTAGAAAACACCTGACCCCCAACCGCGAGATGCCGCATAAAATTTCTAGTTTATTTTAATCACATGAACAGATTTGGAAGTTTGACGTCCCGTGAAGAGCAGCTTTCTTCTCTTTTCTTCATGTTTCCATTACCCTCATCCAACAATTTGTACCGATAGATGTCATAGAGTGTATATTATTTTCGAAGATAAACCAATACCGATAATTATTTCCACCATTCAGTGTAGATGGCGCTAGTGCTAAGATTATTCTGATAGTTGATTATACAAAGTAGAAATATAAGTATACCAGAAACTGAGGTATTATGGAGCTCGAAAACCTATGGGGCATTTAAAAAATTCGCTAGATTCCTCAAATATCTGAAAATATCCATAGAATGAATGTATTTGCTGATTGAAAAAACATCTCATTTTGGTAATTTCTGATAATTCAACCCTAATTCGTTTTGTTGATATATTACATCATATTTAATGGGATATAGAGAAAATAACTTATGCAAATCTAACTCCACCTTACGAATATTTCATTGAACACTCTATGCAACGAAAATCAATCAAAATAGCATAACTGTTACGTTTTTGATGGTAAAGTTCGATGAGATAGAAGAGAGAATACGAACAGAAAAATAATGCGTAAATAATATTATATGTGTGCAAGATTTTATGGATGGAATAAAAATGTGTGTTTCGTATCATTATATGATTGTAATGAGTGGAATGATGCAGGCATTTATCGTATTATTATCCATATAATCAGCGAATATAGCTTAAATTAGGTTATTGATGATCTTCAGGGTGAATTTTCAAATCATTCGATGGAGAGCTCTCCGTTATAAAATATAATCGTGTGAATATGACGACAGATATATTGATTTTTCTCCCTGATCGCAGGGTCTTAATGTTCAATTAGCAGATTATCAACTCCACTGTTTCATCGATAGAGCTGGTTACCATCTTCAATTTTGCTCGAGTAGAATGTGCGAAGAATCATTTGATATTACCACCGGAGAGAATAAGGAGCTTGATATGAAATTTCATTGGAGTAAAACTGAGTCATAAAATCCCAAATATTCGATTCGAAGTTGTTAGTGACCAACGGATCGACATGTTTGTCCCTATCAGAGGGAACTGTTTGAGAGATAGCACACCAGGATTACATCATAAGATATCACTTGAAGATTTTGAAGCGAGCTGAATTTCCATCTCATTATACTAGATTCATAGAAACTGCTGCAAATTTCATAAGATATTATCGAATTAAATGATCCATAGAAATTATTTCAGAATGCCTTCATGTAATATGGTGGAAAATATTCAAAACATGGGGATATCAAATTTTTACCTGATAACCGGTTCCTGAAAGCACGCTCGCCACATGTACACCTTTGACTCCAACTAAGGGAGTTATCTACCCGCGCCTGGTGCCAGTCGATATCCGTTGAATGTGGGTGTAGACCTGCTGATATATGTATTCGAACTCGGATTTCGGGTAAAAGTTCCGATATATGATATTATTTCAAAGCAATAATAATTTTGATTCATATGTTTGACGATTACATTTTTTCCTCAACTCGAAGTTTTTCAAACTCAAAGTCAATTCATATCATATCATATAATTCCATGATTGTTTTTTCTATAGACAGTCATTATTATACCTAAATTCGACGCCATATTTTAAATTTTCTTATTCATCTAGACAATCATCTTATTTTATATTTCCAATGCCATATATTTTTCTCTATTGGTATGCATCCCAATTCATATCTCAACACTTAATTTGCTTTGTCTGTAGGTGACCATCTTGATTATTTTGTTCGACGCCATGTTTGTCTTTCTCTAGGCTGCATCACACTTATTTTTCGATACCATATTTTTTCTGTCACCTTTTTTCCATAATACAATCATGAACGCTCGCCATCTGTTTCTTTTTCTCCTATACGGCCATCCTAATCATTTCGTTCGACTCCATGTTTTCTTCGATTTTGTGCTCTTATACTGAGATATAACGCGGAAAAAACCACCTCCTTGATCAATATTTCATTATTTCATAATCTATCTGTATCGAAAAGATAGCAGATCTCTAGGGATCCATCCTGTATGTCTATCACATTCCTTCGTTCCATCCCTTACTCATCACATATTATTTCCATCGGTTGTGTATCTGAATTTTTTTTTCTCGACCCACCTAGTATATCATTCTCTCATAACTCTTATGGCTGTCTAGCACTGTATCCAAATGACGATCTGCTTGATCAATCCATTTTATTTATGCATCGTTTTCCTTATTGGATCCAGCCCATATATGTATCATTTCGATTCATCCTGTATATTATTTTCATTCCGCATGCGAGGATGTCTCCTTATACGACAATAAAATCTATCTGCACTAGCAATTCTATGTTTTTCTCTAATCTCTCCTGTATAGACATTCTTTCGATCCATCCTGTATATTATTTTTACGATAGCTCATACGTAGAATAACCTCTGAGGGAGCGAATTGCTTCATTCATTATATTAATACCTTTTTTTCAGTAGAGAGCCATTTTAATCCAAAAATTCGACGCCATATTGATTTTTTCTTTCTAGAAGACCATCTTATTTTATATCTTCAATGTCATGTTCGATTTTCACTATAGGTGACTTACCCAATTTATATTTCCATCAACGCCATATTTGTTTTCTCTAGGTGGTCATCTTGATTATTTTGATCGATGCCATGTTTTCGGCCCATCCTGTTCTAATACACGCTGATTTACCACTATGCGCAAAGATAGCCGTCTGCTTGACCCATTTTTACCTTATCGATTCTATTTATGCGTATTTACGTCATTTTTCAATACACCCTGCACATCATTTTCAATACACCCAGTATATAATTCTTTCGATACATTCTGTATATCAATTTTTCATATATTCCGTATATAATTTTTCGATAAATCAAACGCTGAAATCACTCTGCACTTCTGGACGCCAAATTGTTTCATTCATCCTAATGTGCCAATGATTTCTCTGCTTCATCCTGTATTTATTTTTTGTTTTCTCCCAATAACTGATAAAGTCCTTTCTATTTAAAGGTATATCACGAAAACGCGTTGGCACATCAAATAGTTTCATTCATATATTATGGAATTTGTGAGGTTACCTGCTGTGAGGGTCAACGATAAAGCGCGCGGTGAGGATTTTATTACCTGGGACATCTGCGGCCGAACCCCTCGACTTTTCATTATTATGATAGGAATGGTTCTGAACAAAGATTTCATCAGGGTGATATTTCTTCTAGGCATTAGATGTCGTAGTTTATCGTCCATTGTTGCGTCACAATACCTCATAAGTTTGGATTTTAATAGATGTAATAAATTTTATTTAAAACGCCGCGTGAGAACGTGGGATTGAAAATTTCGGGACTATGCAGTCTTTGGCTCGAAGGATATACCTCCGGTCGTTCACTACTCAGATCCTCGGCTCCTGCACCTCCGCCTGCGCCTGCACCGCCTGCACCTCCGCCTGCGCCTGCGCCTCCTGCGCCTCCTGCGCCTCCTGCGCCTGCGCTGCCTGCGCCTGCGCCTCCGTCTCCGCGAACATAAACCCTCTACTCCTGACTCCGTCTACTGTCCCTTCCAGAGTGATCATGAACGTTAAATGCCTATATATCAAACCAAGAAAAATTAATTGTTAACATTTCCACAAAATACTTATTCATATCAATAACAATTCTTGCTGAGTATGGTGGATCCGAAACAAAATAACTCAAATAATCGATTAGATGAAATTGTTTTAAAAGTGTTTTCAACCGCCAACCTAGTTGCATAGCAACCATCGTTATCTGTATGTTGCTTCGAATGTTGGTTGTATAGTTGGTTTTGTGATATTTCGTCAGTTTGTATGTGGTTCGTGACTAGGATTTGTTGAAGTTTTTCAAATAGTTTAGGTGATCATCAATTTCTGTTTTTGTTTTTGTATATTATTCTAATATGCGGTACAATTTCATTGAAAGTTGTTTGTAGAAATATCAGGAAATAATCGACACTAATTACAATATTAGTGGTGATTATTCGATAATTTAAACTAGATGCTTTAATCTTTGTTGCTATGAGAAACTACCGAGTAGACGAATATATTCAAACCTGAGTATTACTAGGTGACGGTGTCGAATCTGAAATGTTCGTATTGAGACAAATAGCTGAAGTTACCTTGACAACCAAGTCAATCATATATTTATCCAAGATCCAATCAAAATACTAGAAAAATTGTTGCTGTGATTTGCCACCACCAATGGTCGATTCGAAATCATTTCTCATCACGATTGGCTGACGAGACTGTAAAAAATAATTATCATCATTCGGTTTCCCAGGAAGAAATGCCCACTTCAGGAATGCTGACCCACTTATAAATTCAGGGCCCCAGCCAATTAGACTAGAGAACGCAATGGCCAACACAGCTCACTTCATCCGCAGGCAGAGTTCGCGCGATCTCAACCCTCAGAGGTCGGTCGATCGGCTGGAGCTGAGAGAGATGCGAGGCAGGCTGGTCATCGAAAACGGCACCACCAGCAGCTACGGCTCCACCAACGCCGCCTTCGAAGAGACCAGCCCCGGATCCAAGATCAAGTCTACTTTGAGCAGCAAGAGGTATGGTGCTATAGTATGTTTCAGTTGAGAAGACAGCGTTGAAAGTAGATAGGCTATGCAGGTTCTAGCGCGAAATCCCATGTATTCTCTTATGGAGGGTCAAAACTGAACATTGTTTATAATAATAATGATAATAAACGACTTTTATTGCGAATAAAGGAAACAAACATTACAGTTCATTGAAACTGATGACGAAGTCTAGCCTAAAGCTATTCTACTCAACCACCAGAGGGCGATTGCTCAAAAAGGAAACACAAAAAAATATAATGCGACAGTACCTACACACATGATATAAAGCATATTATAGAGAATCGTTTATCGAGCAGTTTATGAATGAAATGGGAAATTGTACCTATATAATATAATGACGATTACAAAAAGAAGTTTAGATATAAATCAGGTCGAGTCCATTTGTGATTCAAGTAATTGTTTTTTTAATTTACATTCGAATTTATTGATATTATATTCATCAGGCAACTGATTGTACAATTGAATAGCATTGAATAAAAACGTCTTTTGGAACATTGCAGTTCTGTGTTGGAGCATGGTCAGGGTTGACCTCCTCCTAACATTCTTTGAATGTATTATTGATCTAGGAATGAATTTTCTTGCGAGAACTGGCGGGTTGGGATCATTGAGAAGATTTTTTGTGAAAGTACCTAAGTGGAGCTGCCTTCTGTTTTCTAACTTGAGCCAGTAATATCTTGAAGTTTGTAAAAAATATATTATCTGATACTATAAATTAGTCTACAGCAGCTGTTTTTCACTTTCTGAATCTTTCTACCCTTGTTGAACATGATGTCCTTGAAGCTACACCAGCATTTACGGCACACTCCAAAAAAAACTAGTCCATAATGTTGTACAAATTTATTACGTATTTGCGTCCCAAACAAAAAAAATTTTACAGTTCCCATTTTCCAGAAAAACAGCGTGGGCTAGCTTTTGATTCAAGCTGCACCACATACTCTGTATTTTTACAAATATGCAAATACATAATGATGAACCGATTGCCAGAATTTCTTACACATTTATTACAGATCATTCACGTATCGAAAATCACAAAACGTCGTTCGCCAAGGGGTTAAATACCCCCAAAAATCGAATAATCCCTATAATATATGTCAATACGTAGACGGTCACCTAATTATTCAAAAAACATCTTACACATCTAAAAAAACAATCGAAGTCAAATTATGATGGATCCAAAGGAGTTGAACACCCTCAAACATCTCGAAACTCCAATTACATGCATGTGTCATGACGTAGACTCGGTGACGGAAATTTACTTGACGGAAATTTCCGAGGAAATTTCCATGAACCAGTAAAAATATTTGTTGTCTTACTTACTTACTGTTGGGGGATTAAACATTCCAAATGAAATGTTCAAGGAAACATCCCCGATATTATAAGGAGAAATATTCGAATACTGTCCGCGTTAATTGTTTAGGATTTTCTGAATTGACATAATGAACGAAATATTTTGCTTTTTGAGTTATGAATTCATTAGTGTTCCACAAACCTGTATTCTATATACTCATTTATATTGTTATTGAGTTGGTCTGATCTGCAAAGTGGGACGTTGTAATAATTTTTTGAAAGAGATTATTCCTGAAAAATGTGACATGAACGGTTTTTTATTATATTTCGATATTATTACAGTGGCCCACAAGCTTCTATTTTGAAGTTTCAAGTAAGTTTGGGTTATTCTGATCACGAATGTATATAATTTTTTATATCCTGAAACTACCTTAAAAGCATAACTTTCGCTTGAGAATTTTCAGCACATAATTGGATAATTAAAAATTCAATATCATATGATGGATCATCAACATGTACCCATTATCGTCAAATATATCTTATATCATGTGAATACAATTTTTAACAGTTATCTAAGGACGTGCATCAGCCACTTCCACCATAATAGGTAATTGGCTAAAAACAATGAAATGAAAATAAAAAGCACACATTTGATGTCATGTGACAAGAACGACAACTAGCGTCTGATTGAATCTGTTACCTCTGGTTTTGACAATGATGCAAACGGATTGCATCTTTATGCTCGCAGTGACAATAAATTCACATGGGGCAGATTGAACAGGGGAAGCAGATCTGATGTATCGATCACTTTCGGAACTGAAAGAAGGAAAAGAGCTTACAGATATGTAAAAACCAAACGCTCCATCGATTTTATGTTAGATTTCGGTTCCAACAACCCTACGCCTTCTTTCATGTGATCATTTTCTACATCAATTTGGAATAATTAGCATGCATGTATATCAGATGAAGACAAAAGTATGTCAAAAAATGATAGAAAAAAATGAGGTTGACTGAGTTGATTGAAGAAGTTCATATAGATCTGGAAATCCGAAGGAGAATATTCACATAACCAACCCAGTGTTTGTAGGTATAGACACTCACAATTTACAGGTATTTTTAAAAATGGAATGAAGTTGATTATACTGGTTTTGTAAAATAATTATATGCTTGGAATCAAGGTGGATATAGGATGGTGAAACAGCTTCCTATTTACAAGCACTTGAATAAACTGTAGACTTTTGCCTACTTGATTTCATATCGTTGTAATATTTACTGAAATTAACAGAGATGGCGACATACCTTGTGTCGGTCTCTCATCTTTTTATCAGTTTCATCTGTTCTAGATGAAAAATGACTGAGAAGAGTCAAAATATCAATATTCATTCCAGATTTATAGAAAATATATTGTTTAATGTCGTTTCAAGTTACGTCTGTCAGATGCGAACCACAGAAATACGTAAGCAACAGAAATCTTCTTCGATAATCGATCTTACCGCCATCTTCATTCAAATAGCTGAAATATTACTACCTCCTCAAACGGTCTACAAGTTTTTCGCAAAAACAATTGATGAGCTGTTTCACCATCCTATATCCACCTTGCTTGGAATATACGGTACCAACATACCTGTTTGACGAGTATGCTCGAAAATATCTACATGGTATATTGTTCAACAATCTCAAAATATGGCATTGTTTTCATTCCAATTTAATCCTGCATTTATTTCGATAATTCGATTTTTCAGGCGAAACGCATTTCACTGCAGGTTTGATAGTGTGCTGAATCCCTATGCTGCCAATATCAACATGTTTGATGATGTCACCAGGCTGCCTTCTGTTGCTTTATAAATAAAGATTCTCAATTGTTAGCAACGATGGGTGCATAACAAGCCAGACTACATGCTTATTGTTCTGACCGCCCGCAATACGATAGTAGTAATGGTGGTAGTGGTTGACATTCTATCGAACTTATCCTCATAATAAAACACGTTCGAAGATTATTCTTGCAATGAATCTTCTGAGATACTCAGCAGATGATGAATCGATAAAGTTTGAGAACTTGAAGTGTCCTTCTAGCCCTTCCACACCTCTTCCAGGAATTCGACGGATGGCAAAGCCATATTCAAACCCGAATGCGTCGGAGACGAGAGGGAATCTTGGGACAGCAAGCTGACCTTCCTGCTGGCCACCATCGGGTACGCTGTGGGCTTGGGCAACGTGTGGAGGTTCCCGTACCTAGCTCAGAAGAACGGCGGCGGAGCGTTCCTGATACCATACTTCGTGATGCTGGCAATAGAGGGCATACCGATCTTTTACTTGGAGCTAGCTATCGGCCAGCGGCTGAGGAAAGGAGCCATCGGAGTGTGGAATCAAGTGTCGCCATTTCTATCCGGTGAGTGAAGTTATTTTCAGGCCACCAGTATCAGCAGAACATGCAACCATGTTGATTGCACTTTCACTTGAAGATTCATGGCAGGAGATTAATGTATATTGCTGCACCTTTCAAGTCCATTAGCCAAGGTTTTTATGAATTATAAGATTGTAGTGGGAGTAACATTCTCCTCTTCATCCCTCTTTTCAAATATGGCATCTGTATCAGCTAAGCAGGCCGTATTTCCTATAATGGCCAAAACCAAAATGAACTGCTGGCGTTCCAGAGAAAAATTATTAGATTCCCTTGTTCTGAGTGTGTTAACCAATTGTATACCGGTTTGGGGTTTGCGATATTACGAAATCCTGGAACGGGATCAACTGGCATTCTTTAAGAAAATGCTATGCTTACCCGTGAACTCACCAGAATATGTTGTTAGACTTGAGGTTGGTAGAGTCAAGGTTTCATACACCATATTCAAACTCACTTTGAATTGGTTGATTAAAATCTTTGAAATGGGTGAGACCCGACTCCCAAGAATCTGTTTTGAAAGACAACTAGAACTTTATACCACAGATCAAAGATATAACTGGTCTATGCAAGTCAGTAAAGAGCTTGAATTTGCTGACTTTCACATGCCATTAGCAGAAGCCACATCACATATTCTCAAACAGAGGAGGTCAATGTTGCTCTCCAGGTATCTGAACAGACTCAAAGAAGAAGATAGGTCCTTGTTTTCTCGCTCAACCTTCCTCTCACTCAGCCAGTCACTTACACTATCTGAACAAGCCTAAAACTATCTCCTTATGACCCATCCAAGTTACTAGAACCATTGCCCAACTCCGATTATGTAACAGTTTAGCGATAAAATTTACTTATCGTGGATCACTTTACCGCATCAACCCGGCAGAAATCTGCTCAGTTTGTAACAAGAATGAGTTTGAAACTATCCATCATATTTTATTTGATTGTCCTATATATACCTCAATGCGACCCCGTAACGTTCCCTGCTTGGAGAATATTAACAATTTGTTTGGCACGCTCAATAATATTACGCCCACAGAAGCAAAATCAGTAGCCACACATATCTGGAATATTTTGAAAATCAGATCATTCATTATTAATGAGTGGGTAATTTTCATTAGGCACTGGGTTCTCTTTCATTTATATATTTTTGGTCTGTATGTTAATTCGTAACGGGTCTCTTTTTCATTTTTTTTTTATTACATTGATGTTATTTGGTCTGTTGCATATTTATAGAGAAATTATATAAATATAACTGGTAAAATACATGTGTAGGTGGTGGAATATTTATACCTAACTAGAGATATGGTTAATGTTTTTTTTTTTCTTATTTTTATAGCTGCTTATATTATCTGATTTGGTTCAGACTTTTTTTTCTCTCTCTGTTTCTATCTTATATTATAATACTTACTCCACTTAATAGCCGAATTCCTTGTTTATGAAACTGTATGTTTTGCTTAAACAATAAATGAATTGATTGATTGATTGATTGATTAGTGGTCATTAGAATATTTTCTTGAATTAATAGTAGTTGTTTATGATATAAGGGCGCGATTTGAACAAACTACTTGAAGATCTCTGAAGATACTGTGATCACAATGTGATTCAATCCTAAGGTACATAATACCATATATAGTGCTCAGGAGAGTAGTATGCAAATTATGCACTCTCATGAGAGAGAAAAATATGTTCCACGTACTGAACTGCCAATAATTATCGATCAAACTCAATGAAGACGGAAGACTTAGATGTTTTTGATTCGTTTCTCACCGCTGGCTTTCATAGACCAACTTATTGCGAATGAAGTGGGCATGGTTCTCAACCTGGTATTCTTGAAAAATATATTAAGAGGAAAGCTACTCACATTTGCAATATGAATTGGTGTAAGCCACATTAGAAGTAGTAGGAGTCGCAATAGAGGGCCGATTTGACCCACTCATTCATCAAAACCTACCTTCTTACCCTCTCCCAAAAGAACTTGAAGTTATCCGACTAAAAACTGAAAAAAATATGAAACCTATCCTCTTGAACCTGAATTTGAGTTTTTTGATTTCATGTTATGTCAGTTAAGTTAACCGAATCAACCTTTCCTCACTGTTTCCAGTCCTTTCTGGCCCTTCAAGAATAGCATTCGAGATGCAAGTCAATTCCAGTTCCACAATCTTATTATTATCACTTATTATAACTGTACTTATTCAGAAATAAAGGTAGGTAATCAAATATTTAGGAAAATCAGGCATAGAAAACGTGTTCGAGAAACCACCACTCCAGGATTAGAAAAAGATTTGTAAAAATTCCTTAACATCCGATCATCACAATGAATAAATTTCGTATAAAAAGGCCAAAACATACTATTAACAGCTGAAAATACCATTCGAAACCTTCTACGTTATTCAAAAGACAAAATCGTTGATAAGGAAAAGTCAGGAATTTATTAAATACAATGTGGTGGCTGTGACATGACATATATTGGACAAACACGATGAAACATAGAAACCCACTTCAAATAACATATTGCTCATTTTGAAGGACAATAAGGAGTTGGATGGTTCAGAAAGCATTTACATTAATCGTAGATGAACCAAAATGGCGGCCCTATCTCATCTTCCATATTGTTCAACCTTATTGACATTCCACTTCACCGACGTTGAACATGATTGATTCTTTGATTATTTGAACAATAACAAGTTTTCTCAACAGAAAACGATGTACTTTCTGCTAAATCTGATGATGATATTGATTCTCACGTGGTGTGTATTTGTTTTTTAATTAAATTTTTTATTTTCAGGAATTGGTATCAGCAGCGCTGTAGTATCTTTCAACGTCGCACTTTACTACAATACAATAATAGCATGGTGCCTTTTTTATTTCATCCAAAGCTTTCAATCACAGCTTCCGTGGGCTGAATGTCCCAATCTTTATTTTCCTAACGGATCCTACACTATGGAGCCAGAGTGCGAAGTGAGTAGATTGATAATAAGAACTCATATAAATAAATATTCTTTCAATATGTGATATTGGTGCCAAGTATATCCCACAGGTCGAAAGCACAGTATGCAAATCAAACCATGGGGCTGAAGTTTGAGAGTCCTGGTCAATTTCACCAGATTGTTCCCCACAAGTTTTATAACATATATATTATCTTGCCCTCGCTAGACGAGGGTTCGTGGTGTGAAATAATGTACATGATGTGAGTGGTAAAACTGAAATTTTACCCCTGTATCTATGAGTTATTTGAGAATATACGGTATTTCGGTTGAAACATTCTATAAGCAATTTGTCAAGGTATTTTTGTGCCAAAAACAAAATTATAAATATATCGCCTTTCTTTTCCAAGATGAGGAATATAATATGATCATCCCATGATGGGGTATTCTGTGTTATTGAACTTGGATACAAAGAAACAGTTGGGGCAGGAGTCAACAAATTAGATATCGTGAGGTTCGCCTTGAACTCTATTTGATCATCAGATCAGATCTCCACTTCAGTATTGATTCACAGTAATTACCTGTTTTCGCCTTGTATATCTGGCTTCATTAGATGAACAAGGAGCTTACTAGGAGAAAGTAGTATGAAGTGTACCATCATCCGCAAACCTGTGGGCGGATCAGTATGTCACTTATAACAGATCGTTCAGAACTCAGGAAGAATTAGCTAAAAAATCCGAAAATTGGTTCGCAGCCAACAAACTCAAACTCAACAACGATAAATCGCAGTGTCTTTATCTTTCGTCTACGAATGCCATAAAAACTCAGTCTGCAAATTTACTAGGAGTAACACTGGATAGTGATTTATCTTGGAAACCGCATATTACCAAATTGAAAAGTAAACTCAGTAGTGCTCTATTCGTTCTACGACAACTTCAAACTGTCACCAATTTAAATGCACTCAGAACAACATATTTTTCGTTATTCCATTCTCACATCAGTTACGCTACTATTCTTTGGGGTGGTTCGTCTGATTCAATCTCAATTTTTCGTTTACAGAAAAAAGCTGTCAGGATCTTATCTAGTGTAAGCTATCTGGAACACTGCAAACCTTTGTTTATTAAACACAGAATAATGCCATTGCCGTGTTTGTATATTTTTCAAGTTCTGATAGAGATTCACAAAAACTCTTCGATGCTTACTAAGCAATCTGATATACATAGTTCTGGTACTGGACAAGCAGATAATCTGAGATCAAACAGGTTCCGCCTAACCAAATCTAAGAAAAATTCACTGAATTATTATTTCTACAATATACTACCACCAGAATTGAAATCATTGAGTATAAACTTATTCAAAGTTAGGATAAAAAACTTACTTTTGACCCGTTGCTTTTATTCCACAGAGGAATATATTGAACATTTCAGACCTTATAGAGAATAGAATTCACCTAGCCAAATTTTCATTTTTTATGTTATTTTCAATGGTTTTTTACCAATTTTTCATGTTTTAACTATAATTTTACAGTAACTTACAATTTTTTTTACACTATATGTCATGTATTATATATTTTAACAATTTACTATTATAGAGTATTGTCGTTTTTATGACGTGCTACAAACATGTATTTGTAACGTAGTCAATAAATATACTCTATATAGGTATAGCAGGATAAAAGTTCGTACCAAAATCAGATCCTTGTATGACACCAGCGTTTCACAGCAATTTCATCAGACAAAATGACATCAACCACTTTATCTACGAGTATAATATCGAATATTACAGCTAGATATTTTCATATGTGGTTCACGTGATCTTCTGTTGATTTTTGGTGATTGATTGGTACAACTATAACATTAGGGAAACACACAGAGCTTATATAAAGGAGTGAATAACTTGCGAAGAACTGGTGATAATTTGGGCACAATTCTTGGGAATGATTGAAGGTACCCATAATATTAGTATATAAATTTTTTTTATCGATCCTCGAATGGAGAAACGTCATATTACAAATGTTATACTACCGAGTTCTTAAAGAGCATGAAAAATAGCTCGTCGGCTTACTATCAAAACCTCGTGAGTCTGAATTCTAGGGAATTTCAGGTTTCAACAATTTTATAATGTACGGAATCTTGCGCACCAAACCATCGTCCATATTCATGGTATCGACATCTATTGGATATATTTAAAACCTAGAATTGGGTTAAGTTGAGCTTGATGAGAAAGTTGAATATCTATTGCTTGAATCATTATTCTGAGTGAAATTCATGTCGGAAGCCAAAGTAAGTTTATGATTTATTATTTGGTCAATCCATTCAAATATTTCTGCAGTGATGCGAATAACAATCTTATCTTGATTCATGTGGATAGACTTACGAGGTTCTTATCTGTATATCATCTATTAAGGAAGTGCATTCAATAATTTGAATTAGAACCGTTATGGATAATTGCAGATGTTTATTCTGTATTCCAAATACATATTTTAATCAAATTTCGAAAAATTTCATGTAATCTGAATAATATACCTACCGTTGATTTTATTATGCTCAATATTTTCTTCGTCAATACCTTGTGTCGCATCTAATTATTTTGAAAACAATTCTCATATTTCAATCAAAAATCGTCTAGTCGACGAATCATTGGCTTTTTGAAAGTCATGAATCGAGATGAATATCCACTTCATATAATATCCACTTCCTTTCCTTCTGATCAGAGGAATATTACCTCGGGTCTCAGGGACAACATATCCTGGCAATGCTTGAGAAATAATTGGAAAGCAAGCATTCAAAATCTGTGAGAAGTAGTGGAGTTTTCTTATCATTATTGCATTCCTAAGATCTTGCCATCGATAGAGGAGACATGAATGATATGAATTAGAGATATTTCATATCTATTGAAATAAAGCCAATTGAAACAAAAATAAATTAAGAATTTGGTTCTTTGGAGATACCTCAACAACCAATAGAACATTGTTCACCGAGTAGGGAAAGCGAGAGGAAAAGCTTAACATTCCTGATGGACCACAGTAACGATTTCTAAATCGAGGCGCAAGCCGAGAATTAGCAAGACAGTGTCTAGGAATAGATAGATATATTCTTCATTGTCCAAGAACAAATATTCTCACTGACAAAGTTGAGATAGAATAGGTTTTTTCTACAAGGTAAACATACTATTTTTCCGCAAAAATAATTTTAAAAAATCACAAACAATAATTATAATCATACATAAATGGTGCTTTGGAATTCGTACCTAATAAAAATTGGTTGCGTTACTATGAAAACGTATTAATGTTGATTTGTCCAACTAGACGCATACCAATTTGATTGCTGGTGTTTTGTAATGAAAGAAAGAGAACAATGATAAGTGATTTCTAAGACTCCTCCAGAGCTGGTTTAGGCAGTGAATACTGCCTCATTAGAATTATTGTCAAAAAAATCAAGAGAAGAGAACAATTTTTCGACTATTTTTTTGCGGAATATTTTGAAATGATAATCTGTCTCACCTGGTTTTACCTTGTCTGATATTAGTCCAATCAACGAATAGGTTGTAGAGGGAGATTGAAGGAACACAATGTCTGACTTCGTGACTTTGTTTGAACCATTAGATTGTAGATTGTAGGTTGTAGGGGGTCGTTGAGGCTGGCCAGCCTCTTAAGCACCTCGACGTATCAGATATTTTGTGCATAAACCTTAATCCATTCGAGGCTCCTGATTCCGAATCTTCGTGCAGAGTTTATCAGTTTCCTAGAGGCTAGGTTCTTGGCATCGGAAGGCTTTACGAAGGCCCCTTCCAGGAACTTGATCCTCTTGCAGAAGAGCGCTGGGCATTCGCAAAGCAAATGTTCTGCTATTTCAGCGAAGTTCTTGCAGTAGCGGCAAATATCACTTTCTGTTACCCATTTTTTTGAGGAAATACCTCAGAGGGCAGTGTCCAATGAGGAGTCCCGCTACCAGTTTCAATGTCTTTCTTGTCCAACTCGATTGAACCATTGAGGAGGTGAACATATGAAAAGTCCTTAATCTCAATAGGTTAGCGGGGTGCGGGGGCACGTAGAAGTTCCCATTTTCAGTTTTTCGCTTATATTGCGAAAACTATGTATCTCAACGAAAAGATTATTCAATAAGAAAGTGAAGCTGACAAAATTTGCTGAAGATTGATTCTATCCATTTTGAATCAAAAAATAATGTTTAAGCTCAAAAGGCAAGGACTTCTTCACACCTGAAGCATATTTCTGCGCATATGAATACACCCAACTTTTTCCCACATCAACCTACCCTGTATCTCGAACCGTTACCAAGATTCCCATGTTGTCCCGCAATTTGGGACAACCTGTACATTTTGATGGGTACGAGATTCATTTGAAAAAGACACTTGCAATTCCTGCCTCACTTATGATGATTCCTAGAAAACTTGATGGACAGCTATCATCTTAACCATCTGAAAAGTGTTTTTAACTTAGATTCAAAGCATTTCAAAACCTCGAAGTCTCATTGAGACTTGTATGAGTAAGGAAGACGGGGACCTTAGCTTTTTAAGTGTCATCCGAAGCACTACTCTGCTGGTTATCGTTGAGAGTCCGAAGGATTGAAATCTAGGTACCAAGAATATTCTCCTCCCGCTAAACGATACGATAGAAATGAATAAAATTTCTAATAGCCCCGTCGGGATTCGAACCCGGAACCTCTAGACTATAAGCCAGCGATACACGCACTCGACCACCATCCACGTGATTTAAACGAAGACATAACTTAACATTTGCAGTACCTTCCTCACTTCTGATAATTCCTGAGGAACTTGATGGAATGGTGTGGAACGGCTATCAACCAGGCCTAGAAACGCCATGGTACCTATCACTTTATACTGCTTTCCGCAAATTTCATAGAATGTTAATTTCCAAGCATGCTTTCGAACGACACCAGTCATTGATGATCCCATAGACTGTTTTTATAGGTGAGCAGCCCGACGCAGTACTTCTGGTACCGTACGACCCTCAAGATCTCCGAGGACATCAACACCCCACAGGCCTTCAACTGGAACATCGGTTTCGCGCTCCTCGCAGCCTGGGTTCTCGTCTACCTCTGCATGATCAAGGGCATAGCCTCCTCCGGCAAGGTAATTATAGCTATTATTATTTAGCCACTAAAATTTTGCTAGTACAAACAGATGCAATTTCACCCAGTTTAAAGTAGTAGTGTAGACATACCAATAATAAGAATAATAATAATGGATAGGTTGAGAATAAATAAAAATATAAATCATTATTTTCTACGCCTAATACTTTGAAATACATATTTCTCACTGTGTTTCTTCAACTCTCAAACTTGTTGCTTTTTTTTCGCTTTTATTGGCAAGTTATCATATATTCTCAAGCCTTCCACAAAGAGTGATTTTTGCAGTACAGCCGTATGAAATTCATCAACAACATAACGAGCATAACGAATGACATACTCACTGCAACTGATAAAAAAAGATTACCTGCCTAGTATCACTAGATTATAGTAAGGCATTTGATATGGTAGATCCGAAAATACTCTGTGATAAACTGAAGTTTTTTGGCTTTTCACTTTTAGCTGTAAAATTGATAAGGGACTATTTGAGTAGCCGTACCCAATACGTAAATTATGAAGTAGAGGAATCAAATATTCTGCCAATCACTCGAGGAGTCCGTCAAGGTTCCATTCTTGGACCTCTTTTATTCACAGTTTATATCTCTGATTTTCATTCTCACCTTGCGAACTGTCAGATGCATTTATATGCAGATGATACACAGGTATATTTCAGTTTTGATCATAATAAATGGCTTGAGTGTACAGACTTGATAAATAGCGACCTTGATAAACTTTTTCACATATCAACAGCACATGGATTGAAGCTGAACCCTGAAAAATCCAAAGTTATAATATTCGGACCGAAAGCAAAGCGAGATGAAACTCAACAGAGCAGCAATTTTCAGATACAGGGAACGACAATTCCCATTGTTAATGAATTGAAAATGTTAGGTTTATTGTTGGACAAAGACATTCGATTCGAAAAACATATTGTCAATATATGTAGAGCTTCCTATCTAACTCTGAGAAGTATTTACCCATACAGGCATTTCATGACAAATGCGCTGAAAATGCAAATATGTGACTCTCTGATCATTTTCAAACTATCCTACTGTGATGCAATTTATGGCCCAGCTCTAACTATGACAAATATTTCACGTTTACAAAGAGTTCAAAATTCCTGTATGAGATATTCCTTCGGAATTAAAAAGTATGATCACATAAGTCACACATATAATAATGCTAGGAAGATGAAGCTAGAGGATCTGAGAAAATTTCACATGCTCTCTCTAACATAAAAAGTTCTAATTCACAAAGAGCCGCATTACTACTTGAAAAGCTGAAGCGTTTCGAAAATATAAATAATTTAGGAACAAGAAATCGACAAACTTTAGTTGTGCCAAGATACCATACAGCCATGTTCAGAAGAAGTTTTCAGTATAACGCCTGTGTTCTCTATAATTCTTTACCCAATGATCTGCGGAATAATTTCTCATTACTCAATATTAAAAAGAAATTGAAATCAATTTTATTTGATGATTTGATGATAACAGGTCCATATCATTGTAAACCTTGGCTATGCATTTTAAACACGTTGAAATCCCCAATCATTCATCAATAAATATTTAAGATATTCATGATAATATGTTACGAATACTTTATTATTTTCATTATTTTTTTTTCTGATACTCTTTATGTCTATTAGGATTCTATATTCTTTTAGTTTTAGGTTGGTTAGGTTGAGCTGAAAAGCACTTTACAGTGAGTCTCCACCTTTTCGGTATATATGTTGATGTATCATTATCTTTATATCGAATAAAGGCATTTATTATTATTATTATTATTAATTATTTCCACTTATCAGATTGTATTCCATCATATCAGCTCTCTTAATTAAGAATTTCGCCAGATACCTAGGTGGTTGGTTGTTCGTTATTATGTATTTAAACGTTACACATGCTCCCTCTATTATTTGAGTGACATTAAAATGTTCAACATGATGTGTTCAATACTTGTTCATCTATAACACCTCAATAAAATGCTCTTCTGTCGGATCTGCACCCTATTCATATTTTCCATAGAACATGAAACCTATAATAAAGCGCAATATGTGAAGTGTGGGTAAAAAATAGTACTATACACAGTTCTTTTTGCCTGAGTAGTAGTTTTGCAGATATTCTGTGAAAGACAAGTTTCTCACCTGATTTCTCACAAGTGTAATCAATGTGTTGGCTGAAGCTTGAGTGTGGATCAATTTGTATTCCAAGATATTTGATTCTATGCACTATCTCAATATTTTAATCATCCAAACCTATAATCATGCATTTTGTTTTGGACGAATTCAATCAACTGCTTTAGCTTGAGCCAGTTTGCCAATTATGGTATTGATTATTGCTTGATTGTCGAAGCCAATTACTGATACCATAACACCGTCTGCATATATGTTCACAAAGCTATTTGTTTAATATTTATCAACATCATTAATGTATATTAAAAAGAACAACGGACCAAGTACGCTCCCTTGGGACACACCGTGAAATACTTCAACCTTTTCAGATATATTTCTGCCAATTTTTGTTTGTTGATAACGACAACACAAATAATTATTCAAACACTGGATAGCTTTACCATTTATTCCATATCACTTACATTCTTCAATTAGTTTCACCTCTATCAACCGTTTCAAACGCTCTCATGAGATCAACAAATACAACAAATACACTTATGATACTATTACCCCCATCATTTTTTTTTCACTTTGCTAGAACATACTGACTTGCAGTTTACATGAGTGTCTGATTCAGAACCCTTACTGACCCTCATACAGGGGCGGACTAACTGATGGCGGGGCCCTGGGCTATTGAACAACTATTAACGCTACTCATCTTTTTTTTTGAGTCTTCATGTCGGATTTAGGATATATAAATCTTATAATTTTTGTTATTTATATTTCGTGAACAAAAAAAAAACGGTTCAAAGACACATGATGATGAATCAGTTTGAATTGGTAGAATTTTATCACCATAATTGGAGGCTAATTTATTACCTTATTGCCGAATTTTTTGAGCTATATTTCACGAAAAATCGTGGATTCGTTGAGCTGGCGAAGCCACTCCTAGAAATATGTTATGTTTTCAAAGAATGTGATTACACCGCCATAATTTTAGTCTCTGTTGATGTGACTCTCACTTTCGCCTAATAAGACCGAATTTTCTCTTTCTTCTTGGAGAAAAAATTAAGACTCTGTTTTTAAGGTATGTGCTATCTGAATCGAATATTGAAGACAATAGTATCATATTTGAAGATCATTCGAAACTTTTATTCCACCCTATCGATATTTTTCTCATTTTTTTTAAATCGCGAGTTCTGTTAGCTTGACAATTAAGCATAACATAAAAGAGAAATTTCATGAAAAATATAAATAATTTGACGTTCATTCAGCTCCAATTTTAGCCTATTGCCGAATGTACCTCCTTCTGAAAACAAAGGGTTAAATATTCGACGATAGGCTAAAATGACAGCCTTAAAAGTACGGTGTATTCATAAGGTTATTTAAAAACTTTTTTTCTATGTTTGGTTCTGTAGCTCGAGTGCTGTAATTTCTCGAATAACGGACACAAAAATTTGGCAATAGGGTAATAAATTAGCCAAGAATGGTTCTGCTTTCAATACTAAAAGGAGCATATACCAGGATTTGCTTTTATTGCCTCATTATGAGTTAACGATTTGGTATTGACAAAATTGAGAACTAGTCCTACCTGTATTTCCTCTTTGTAGTCCTATATATATTTTCAATCATGAAAACGGCCGTTCCACTTTGCAACTTGTTATGAGTAACGTCAGACATATTTTTGATGAAGTGAAAATGTCTATTCACTCACATCATTGATATGCATTGGAGCATTTGTGAATATGACAGTGTGTTCTGAGGATCTTTTATCTTTCCGAAGTTCATTGATTCATCGAGGGCCTTTACCTTATTCAATTCCGATTGAAAAATACTTGATCTGTTCACGAATTTTAATGAATAAGGTTGACTCAACTGATCACGAGGTTTATACTATCCTTGTCGATTTTTTTCTCGTTCATACAGCCCAGGTCGAATAATAATATCACTCTCTATCTCTCTTGATCATCAAGAACTCTCGATAAAATACATCACCCGATTAGACAGTGGGAATTTTATTTTTTATTTTTACTAAAAAAATTTTATAGGTAAAATCACAGTGATTAGCGTTGGTTATGTGATGCCATAAGAAAACGAATATTTTTACACGCTACATGTTTCAATACATTTAGCACGGAATATTACATGTTGAATGTATCTGCAATATTACAGTTTTGATGTGATATAACTTCCGGTTATTACGTGGGTTACGTAATAAATGTATGTAATATTACATTTATATTGAAAAATATCTTGATAATCTTACACATTATATAAGTACTTTCACACTGAGAATATCACAGTTATTTTTACTGTTAGTATTATATTATGTGGATAAAAATGGGATGAAATAACTTCTATTCATTTTATAGATATCATTTATTGAAAATACTGATGAGTCAAAACAACATATAATATACATGAACATAACATGAACTATATTCGAAACCTATATACAACATAAAAAAAATAAAACTCAAATATCAATTCTTGATGTGAAGTACCCAATAGTTATCCCAAATAGATAAGGTGATTAGTACGTAGTTACGTACAGAACATATTTCCTTCTGAAACAATGACGTACTGCTTAGAATCTGAAAATATAAATTGATTAGAAAATGTTCTGCAACAAAATTTACACATTGAATTGAGGGAAATGGAAAGTCGATCGATTAAGCTTTCGCCATTTTTTATTTCATCTTATTTTCGGTATAAAAACTCCCATGTAATTTAAATTATCGATTGATGAAAAATCTATTTCAGACGTATTAGCTTATGCTGGATTTATGCAGCAATTTTAAGTCATAAGTTTTAAGTCGTAAGTTTTTAGTAATAAGATTTAAGACATAAAGGAAAAAAGACCATTTATGCAGGAATTATTAAGGACTGTCATGTCTTAAGGGTAACTTTCTCCCATTGGTCAATTTCTGTGGTTGTGTCAGTGGTCACTTTACAATTTCAGTCATCAATATCCATTTTTTCTTTTTATAATCTGATGATTCTGATATGAAGTTTGAATAAACAACACAATCACATACAATAACCTATAAAAAACTGTCACAGAATTGAAAACTTCGAACGCATGCCCAAATATGATCAGTTTTAAGTTTTAAGCCATAAGAGATAAAAGTTGGCCAACATTCTTATGACTTAAAACTTATGACTTGCAACTTAAAACTTATGTCAAGTGTATGAATGGTAACATTGAAAACCAATGATTGAACTTCTTACGACTTATGACTAAAAACTTACAACTTAAATCTTATGACTTAAAATCGCTGCATAAATCCACCATTAGAGATGACCATGATTTTGATAAACAACCTAAATAATTGTTTTGGTTGATTATATATTAAGAAAGATTTCTAATAGCCTCAACTATTTTCTTAGCTTTTTCCTCGAGATTGACAATAAGATTTTCAATTTTGATCCCTGCCAATTATTCAAAAACAGTATTTGAGTTAGAAGTACCAGAATTGTTGTCATCAATATTTTTCACACTATTACAATTTGAATTATATGCTGTGATCTGAAACTATGATTACTCAATGAGTTCACCTTATTAAATACTGTTTTTATTTTACATTGTTTGGAAGGACATTGCAAATATGTAACAGTTTTCATATGACTATAAATATGTTCATATGTACTGCAATTGAATGAACAATCTTGTTTGTTGCATATGAAATTGAAAGAATTGTTCACTTCGTGTTCATTAGTGGTATGTTTTCTCAACGGGTGACTTTTGAAAGCATTATATGATTGAAATGAACGATTGCAATTAATTTCTAAATAAACAAAATTACCATCACCTAAATTATTTCTGTATGATAGAATTGATGTAAATTGCATCACTTCCTTATATTCCTCTACGCACTTCTACAAATTCTACAAGTAAACATCACTTACCTCTTGCCTGCAAATTCACGTTAGGTTCCTTCACAAAATCACTTCAATTTGAAATACTAAAAAGATGCACTCATTCAATCCGTGTGTGCAAGATGTATTGACGCCATTCGCCAATGAGACCGTCAAGACTATAGCAAATACACCACGTGACACATAATTGTCCTCCGATTGGATAATGATTACATGCTAAATGTAATTTTACATGCCAAACTGTATCATAACATTAACTTCTGTAACTATACGTTCTTGATGTATTGGTTAATTTCATTGTACAACATTCCATTTATTTCTGTATCAATACATTGGGATTTATCCACAGTAGGATTACACGATGTTTTTACACATTATTCGCAGAAATATTACGAGTCCCTGAATTCAACACATCAGAGGAGATGTATCAGTTTATTACACTCCTGAATATCTAAAACTACATTATTGTAGCTTGAATTTCTATCTGTGATCCATAGTTGTTTTTTCAGTGTATTTGAAGGAATTAATCGATATAAATAACACTTCATCATGGCAACTTTTTCTTCCCTACAAGATAGTGTTTCCACATTTGAAAACCGACGTTTCATCTTCCAGAAACCATCATCAAGTTATTTTTTTCAGACCTAGATTTTTTATTCAATCTTTTGTTGCCTTTGGATAGCCCACAACCTATAAGCTATCACAAATTTTGATGACAAAAATTGACAGTTTCCTAATTTTTTTTATATTCAATTTGGAACTATTTTAAAAAAGTATGTTATGATAAAAGTTATATGAAACGCTATTTGTCGCACGCTTTTTTGGAGTACGACAATGCTAGCAGTGCTCCAAGGGAACAACGTTTCTTATAAAACGTGTGTCATATACAAATTCTTCCATTTTGCATTAAGTCATCGAAAAAAAATGTAATATCGATGAATAACAGAAACATCTTCGCTTGGCAACAATGATGACATTGAAATATTTAAAATCTGATGCACAAGCGTAAAGCCCAGTTTACTGTTGAACGATTTTGATTTTTGCGATATACCAGCGGTGAGACATACAATGTTGTCATTGTTTTTGTTGGTCAATTTGAATCAAATCACACTCTGATTAAAATTCACCAAAAAAAAATGGGGTTCTCCACTGCTAGTATCACCAACTCTTCTGACTTTCATTTGTGAGTTTGATTATAAGTACCAACGTCTGAATAATAAAAAATGCGTCGTATCGAAAGAGAGGCCATTTCGATACGCATTTGCGTTTCATAATGACTTCATTATAGAACCATAATACAGAAACATTTTCATTCATCAGTAATATAATTTATGAACGCTAATTAGTACCTGAAGATTTCAATGAAAACCCTCACCCCTCCACTGCCTAATTATCACGAAACTGAACTTATGGCAAAATGATATCTATAATACTCAGTCTATTGATGAAAACTCTGCCTGAATAGTAAAAAAAAATTGAATTCTAAATAAAGTAAATGCTCGAATTATCCTGCTTGCACCTCTAGCACGTTGAGCGCCACGACCGAATCGACATACTCACCCTTGGGACCATTTTTTTTTGTGTTCCATATCTGAGACTCCTTTTTATTGTTTACATATATGATAATGACTGTTTTTTCGATTGAATGGTTTTATTTCAATTTTCCAGTCTTGTTCACTGGTGGCTACGTGATGGTCCCTGTTAGTGAATTTGCATCAGAGGACCAGATGCCTACTTCATTATATATGTAAACAACTGAAAAATTACTTGATATGGAAAACCAAAAATAAAAAACACTTGTGACATACCAATATTCATCAACTGTTTCACACATAATCAGGCTTCCAATTAGTTATTACTGATTTCATGTCATAAAAAATCAAGAATTCAAAAGTTTGCCATTATAGGAATGAAATTCCACTTGTTTGTAACTTTATTCGATATTTGCTAATGAGAAAAAATGTTTTATATTTTCTTGGTTTTTTTGGATCCGACATAAAACAACTTTCGCTATCGAACCTGCTCAGTCCAAATGTCGTTTGGACGTTCCCTAGGACCAGAGAAACCCATGTAAATCATGCCCACGCGGCGCTGAACCATACTTTGCCAAATGTCCACGGTTAAGCACTTCAAATATTAAATTTATGTCCCGTGGAATACCTTCAAATGAACGTTAGAGGGTTGGTTAAATGGGGGCAAAGTAGCGTATTTCAGAGGTTTATAATTATATGGATGAAAAAAATCTGACCTTGCTTCTTCAGTTCTGGAGTTATACAGGAAAAATCTAGAATTTCGAAATTTTTCTCTTGTCAATACTTATCTTTTTATATTACGATGATTTTTATAAAATTGTGCCACTCTGCCATAGCAACTTTAGGTAGCCTTTCCAAATATCTGAATGAAAATTATATACAGGGTCTCGTATAAATTGGGCCACCCCCAACTTTTAATTTTCAAATACGGACCTTTAATTTTTATTGCATTTTTTCGAATGCCAAGAATCATGTTTCATATTGACGTAGTATTTTTATCTGAATTAAAGAGTGTTTTGAAAATATTGAACTATTACCATTAGTGAAATTTCAACATTGTTTTTATTTTTCCTGTATAACTCCAGAACTGAAGAAGCTAGGTCAAATTTTTTTCATCCATATAATAAACCTCTGAAATATGCTAACTTTGTCCCCATTTAATCAACCCTCTATCTCTTACCGTTATCGAAATCCCCATGCATAGACTCGAATTTGAATAGCCCTGTATATAATATAATGATAGATTCGGACCAAATCATGTTTTTCAGAATTGGAAAACACTATTTTCGATTCTTTAAACTGTCTTACTTTGACTTCTCATCTCTGAAATCAAGGTCGCCTTTTCCATTTCCGGTAATTGCATTGAATATTTGAAAAACTAGAGAAACTCGCAATTTTTGACATCGAAACTTATTATTATCAAAATTTGTGATAGCTCATAGTTTTTGGTCCATCTGAAGGTAACAAATAATCAATAAAAAATCCGTATTTAAAAAAGAAAGTTGATAAAGGTTTCTGAAAGACGAAACGTCGGATTTCAAATTCAAAAACGCTACCTTGTAGGGAAGTAGCCATTGTCAAATGTTATCCATATCGATTGATTGCTCAAGAAAACGCAAAAAAAAACGGTTTTATGAAATTTTGATTTTATTCGGATATCTTCGAAAGTATTCGGAATATACCAAGTTCCAGGATGTCATTTTGTTGGGCATCGAATTGCGCAACTTTGCTATCATTTAAACCGACCCTGTATCTCTTACGGTTCACGAGATCTCATTGATGAGGCTCGAATTCCAGCCACCCTGTACATTTTTTGATATTCATCGTTATTAGTGAATTCAAACTTTTTATGTTGCCTATCCCTCACCTTTTCTATTTTTTTACTATCACTTTCAGGTGGTCTACGTGACGGCCACCTTCCCCTACCTGGTGCTCATCGTCTTCTTCTTCCGAGGCATCACGCTGAAGGGTGCCGGGGACGGCTTGAGGCACCTCTTCACGCCCACGTGGCACACCATCCTGGACCCGGTGGTGTGGCTGGAGGCCGGCACGCAGATCTTCTTCTCGCTTGGCTTGGCTTTCGGAGGTCTCATCGCGTTCTCGTCGTACAATCCGGTCAACAACAATTGCCATCGAGATGCCATCATGGTGTCGCTTACGAATTGTTTCACGTCTATGTTCGCAGGTGAGATTCATCATAATTAAATTAATTATATTGTCAGATCCTCTTTCTTATTCAAGCTAATTTGGGGAACGTACCCGGGGTGACACTGAATAGAGCTCTCTCTTTCTTATCAAGAGATACTCTCAATCGCCCTCAACACCTAACAGAACCACTTAAAAGTTGTCAAAAAATGAAAAGCGACGCGAGGAATTATGAATCACAAGGTGTTGCGAAGCGAAAAATTCGATTTGAGCGATGATGTATTGAAATTTAAGTTATGAGTATGTAAGGGGTATAGCACGTAGAGACTTACAACTATGGTGCTGGAGGCGGCAGATCTGGTTCAATTGGTAACTGGACTTGAAGAGAGGAGACAAAGGGCCCTTTGCTGAAGTATCCAAAACTGTCTGTTTAAGATGAGCACTGGCATCTATTAGCGGGTTAATTACACAATGCACCTTCACTGAAGATATAACCATGAGATGTGGCTGGGGACATTGATATCACTGTCTGAATGAATACACGGGACGTTAGCCAAAATCTAACTGGACGTGTGTTCTTTAGTTGAAACCAACAAAAAGGTCGAAATAAAAACGACACAAAATAAACCTTCTGCGCTTGCTTGCGTGTGTCGCAGTAGTCACATCTCCTGGTGCTATACTTTGTGAATTTTAATTACTATATTATGATACGAAAGTTAGTTTCGCAACACAAGGTTTATGCAAGATTCAAACAAAATACTCACATTCTCAGCACTTTTCCTCACTGGCTCTATCTCTCACAGTCTTGGTGCAGTCTTCCCAAAATCCGGGCGTCTACTCACAACAAGCCTTCTTTTCGACAAAGTTAACCCCCTCGAGATCTGATCAACTCTGACTATCATTCTGATAACTTTTCGGTATGTGCCAACTGCTGACCTATTACTTTTTTGTTTTAGTAGGACCACACAAGGAAAATGATTGATTAGCTGAAATATTGTTTTGAATTTGAAAGATATGAGGAGGTATTGATGATTAGAAGATTAAGAAATCAACGGTAAATAAACGATTACTCGAGACAATAAAAATAATAATAGTAATAATTAATTCAGCTTTGGTTTTTTCTAAAATCATAGTTGACAATATTATCCATGAATCGATGAATGTATCCCAACAAACAATAAATCTCTGGCCGCTCTCTGGGCTAACGCATGATTGATCGGGTACATGCTATCCATGGCAAAGGTACATCGGCAAAATATTGACCCAATTTATGGCATATTGTAATCGGGTATAATCCAACCAGCAATGGGTCAATATCATCGAAAGTGTATATTTCAATCGACGATTACCTTTATGTCAGAAAGTGTTTATGTATTAATGAATATCAACTGTTGGTTTCGTTTTTCCCAATCCCGCTCCAATGCAAAGTGATCAAATTCAAAGTAGCGATATACATTAACTTAGCATTTATATATAGGGTGTGCAAATTCTAGTATTTGAATAGGGTAGATTTTGTAGATTGTAGATTGTAGGGAAAGGGGATCGTTAAGGCTGTGCAGCCTCTCAAGCAACTCGACCTATAAGATATTTTGTGTATAACCCTTAATCTATTCGAAGCCCGGGATTCCGAGACTTCGTGCGAAGTTTATTAGTTTTCTGAGAGCTATAGGTTCCTGATATCAGAGGGCTCTTGCAGAAGAGCGCTGGGCATTCGCAAAGCAAATGTTCTGCAGTTTCAGCGAAGTTCTCGCAGTAGCTGCAACTATCACTCTCTGTTTTGCCCATCTTCTTGAGGTGAAACCTCAGAGGGCAGTGTCCAGTGAGAAGTCCCGTTACCAGTTTCAAGTCTTTCTTGTCCAACTCGAGAATCTGCTTAGCTTTCCTTGGCGATAGGCTCACTAGCCTATTCGCTTGTCTTTATCCTGGCACTTTATTCCAGTGAGATTTCATTTCATCCGCTTCCCAACGTCGAACCTCTTTTTTCAAGTGGGCCTTGGAGAGTCCAAAGAAGGGTAATTGGAAAAGGGAAATTGTGTATTTGCCCCTTCTTTGGCAAGGCAGTCTGCTTCCTCGTTGCCTTTAACACCCTTGTGACCTGGAACCCACATCAAAGTGACCTGGTTGTGTGCATCCAGTTGTCTCAGGGATTGTTTGCAGTCCCAAGTCAGCTTGGACTCACAAGTGTATGACTTCAGAGCTTTTAGTGCTGCTTGGCTATCTGATAGGATATAGATTTCTGCCCTTCGAATGTCCCTTTCGAGACACTCGTGTGCACATATCTCTATAGCATGTACTTCTACTTGAAAGATGGTTGGGGTGTTACCTAGGGATTTTGAGAGCCTGAAATGTGGCCCTGTAACTCCCACTCTAGCCCTTTTATCCATCTTGGATCCATCAGTATACCACACTGATGCATCTCTTCCTAGTTGAGGTCCGTTCTCTGTGCAAATTTGGTGGTTGTTTATGACCACTTCAAACTGCATTTCGAAGTCGTACCTAACTGGCATGATATCTGTAGGCTTGGACATGGATTCTAGGGAAATATTTTCCAAAATCTTCAAATGTCCAGTCCGATGTCCTAATTTGAGGTTCATTGTCTGGCTCAGCCTGAAGGCACTGATTGCTGCTTCTTCCATTACACAACGGTGCAATGGTGGAAGGTTTAGCATTAACCTCTAATGCTGCAGTAGGGCACCCAATTATATTGCCCCTGTTATTCCCAGACAAGCTAGCCGCTGCACTTTCTGCAGCTTGACTTGCGCCAGAATTTGTTGCATTTTTGGCCACCATATCAATGAAGCGTAGGTGACCATGGGTTTGATGATCGGTTGGTATGACCAATAGATCATTTTTGGTTTCAGACCCCATGTCTTGCCAAAAACTCTGTTCCATGTCAGTTTTTGGTCGATTATCACCCCAGATACTTAACTTCTTTGGAAAAAGTTGGGGCTTTAAGTTCATACTTTCGCCTCTTGGTAAATGAAACCAGCACTGTTTTGCTAGGATTGACATTGACTCCTTCCTTTACGCACCAGGTTTTGATTGTGTTTAGGGCCACTTGCATGCGATTGGAAATTATACCGTCATGTTTGCCCCTAATGGTGACAACCAGGTCATCGGCGTAACCTTGAGTCGTAAAACCAGAATCATGAAGCTTAACTATCAGGTTGTCGACAACCAATGACCACAGCAAAGGCGATAGAACTCCCCCTTGGGGACAACCTTTTTCTACTGTCATCCTATGTCCATCTAATGAGTGAGGCGTTTACATTCCTTTCCTCTAG
Source organism: Chrysomela aeneicollis (assembly GCA_029955515.1). Taxonomy (NCBI): domain Eukaryota; kingdom Metazoa; phylum Arthropoda; class Insecta; order Coleoptera; family Chrysomelidae; genus Chrysomela; species Chrysomela aeneicollis. The sequence continues at coordinate 1,542,061 of JARUHQ010000018.1, read as the reverse complement.
CGACCTAGTTATGGAAGCATGCGAGGTGTTATCAAAAGCACCGTCGATTTCTTTTTCGACGTATGTCTTTTCAATACTCTCAACCAAACATTGTAGAGCATTTATCGTGGATTTACCTGCTTGATAAGCAAACTGTTTCTTGTGGAACGGTCTTAGCTCAAGGAGCTCGCTTCTGATGTAACAGTCTATTATTTTCTCCATTGCTTTTAGGAGAAAAGAGATGAGACTGATGGTTCGTCCATTGGACGTCTCCCAGTCTTTGGTATGAACGCCACAACGGCCTCTCTCCACGCTTGCGGTATATAACCGAAGATAAAGCTGGCCTTGAATAGCCTTTTCAAGAAAGGCTCTATTTTTTCAAGGCCATGTTGCAGTAAGGCGGGAAATATTCCGTCCTTTCCTGGCGACTCAAATGGTTTGAAGTTTTTGATAGCCCATTTGATTCTTTGAGTTGTGAAGATCTTTCCAGGTAGGCTTCTGCTGGATCTGCTGGGGTTGTGGACAACCCCTTCCAGGTGAGCGCTCTGCTGTTCGTTCTCCACAACCGTTTCGGAATCAGGAAAGTGTGTCTGCAGGAGAACACTTAAGCTTTTCTTAGGATTATCAGTGTATCCCCCGTTCGGCTTTTTGATAAGGCCGATGCCGTCGGAATGTTCTTTTGAGAAAACTTCCTGAAGACGTTGGGGCTAATTCATTGATCCCTTCACACATTTGCCTCCATGTTCTTCTTTCCGATTTTCTGAGTTCATTATTGTACTCAGAAAGAGCTGTTTTGTAGTCTTTCCAGTTTCCCAGACTTTTAGCTCTATTGAAAAGCCTTCTGACTTTTTGTCGAAGTTCCTTATTCCACCAAGGCACATCTCTGGTAGTAGCCTTTTGTTTTTCAGGACAGCTGAGTTCATATGCTTTCATTATAGCATTTTGAAGTTGTCTTGAGGCTGTGTCAAGTTCCTCTATTGATTCGATGGATGTTAGTTGGTCCTCCTTCTGCCATTCGAGATGCTCTTTGTAAGCATCCCAGTTGGTTAACTTTGGTATCCTGTATCCATCGAAGCGTGTCTCTGACGTCTCCAGGTCGAACCTTATGTGCTGATGGTCCGACATTGAAGAATCATCAGAGACATGCCAGTTGTGAATATAGTTCGTCATAAACGGATCCGCGAGAGTTAAATCAAGGACCTCTTTTCTAATCGCATTTATGATGGTGGGTTTATTTCCTCTGTTAATAATGTCGATATTGTTGGCCAGCAAATATTCTAGAGGATACTCACCCCGTACATTTGTGTATGTGCTTTCCCATATCAAGTGGTGGGCGTTTGCATCGCAGCTCAGAATAAAATGCCTGTTAACTTTTTTGCACCATTCGATGAGGCTTTGAACTTCCTCTGGTGGAGGGTGCGTTTCGGAGTCCCCTGGGAAGTAGGCCGAGGCAATAACTACCTGCCTCTTGCCTACCTCAGTTGGCACTTCCACTATGGCGGTTGCCAAATCTCCAGTGATGAACTCTGCAACAGGAAAAAGTTTAATATTAGGTGCGAGCAATATGGCTGCTCGTGGTGAGAAATGCAGCAAAGTAACTCACACGATTCAATGTTGAGTCCTTGTATGCGTCCTCTGTTTATCCAGGGCTCTTGGAGTAGCGCTACATGAATGTTGTCTTCAATAAACCTCCTTCTAAGCACACTCGTGGCAGCTTTTGAATGTTGAAGGGTTATTTGAATACAATTGAGCTTTTTGCTCATACTGGAGGTTAAGGTGGGGCTTTTGACTTTCCCTTCCCCCTTACTCCGCCGGCATGGGATCTGTACAGTTTCCGAGGCACAGTCTTGCCTTTGGTCACCTTCTTTCCAGTGTCAGCAGCACTCTTGACAGCCTTTTCGGTCTGCTTCTTGGTGCTGGCTGCACCCGCATTGATACCTGAGGTACCAGGTTCTGAGAGGTCAAGTGTGGCCGATTTGGGTTTGCCACCCCTTGCCCTGAGGGTTGTGTGACCAAATTTATAATTGATCACAAACCCCGTTTTTCTCAACTTTTCGGCTTTTGGATATCAACCGAAATGGTGAGAAGTTCTAGAAGGCCTTCAGATGTTCTCCTCAGTACCCTCCAGGTGGTTGCTTTGAGGCTATTATGAGCCTCTATCAATCCAAGGATTTTCTCCGTGGAGTATCCCTGGCTGCCTGGTAGGTACGCCACCAAGATCTCGCTGTGAGGCATTGCTGCCTCTTCAACGACCCTCAGCTGCGCATTCTCCCAGGGTTTTATATCCCTAATGGCATTTTTCAACCACTGCACGGTGGCGTTATCGGCACACATTAGGGCTAACCAGCCAGGTCTATTGTGGGAGCTGTGGAAGTAAGGCTTTGTGGCAGCCTCTTCTTTCAGCTCGATGATTTTATCCAGAATTGCCTCCTTTACGGCTTCAATTTGTTCCGTTGTCTGGGTCGATTATTTCGATCAACTCGAAACAATAGATGAAATGAATATATCAGTGGAAAAAAATCGAACGGTTTGGAGATACCAAGTAAACTGGAAATTGAAATCAAATCATTGTGAACAATTTCGTTTACCTGCGGATATTTCCTACCTATATACCTACTCAGTATCTCTAAAGAGTACCGAGATCCTCATGCGAATATCACAAATTTGTTACACCCTGTATAGACAGTCACTATTCGTTTCAAGAAGTTAACTTAATGATCATATCCTGAACTTTTCTAATAATAATCAAGACTCACTGAAAACATCAGATATTGATGTATTTTGATGAGAAATGAGTATCGATATATGATGTTCATTGTACGAATTGTAGTTATAGTCAACTCCTATAGCATCGAATGATTTGGATCTTACAAGTACAACTTTGCCTCATACTCTGTTAGCGTCGTGTTTAGTTTTGTCATTAACCGACTTTCGAGTCTCTGACCATGTTAGTGAAAAAGTAAAAGACTTCATCTCAATAAATTCTTTCAGTATTTCAGGTATAATGTGTCTACTATTTGTATCGATACCGATAACTCTAAAACTGAATCTGCATCTATAGCATCCAATGATTTGGATCTTACAAGTACAACTTTGCCCCATACTCTGTTAGCGTGTTTAGTAGGTATTGTCATGTACCGACTTTCGAGTCCCTGATCATGTTAGTGAAAAAATGAAAGACTCCATCATAATAAATTCTTTCAGTATTTCAGGTATAATTCGTCTACTATTTGATTCGATACCGATAACTCCAAAACTGAATCTGCATCTATAGCATCAAATAATTTGGATTTTACAAGTACAACTTTGCCTCATACTCTGTTAGCGTGTTTAGTATTGTCTGACTTTCGAGTCCCTGATCATGTTAGTGAAAAATTGAAAGACTTCATCATTATAAATTCCTTCATTATTTCAGGTATAATGTGTCTACTATTTGATTCGATACCGATAACTCTAAATCTGAGAGCATGTCCGCTGGTCTACTTGTTGAATTTTATTGGTAGTGGTGGTGAAGATTAATTCATTGAACATTCCCAAACTACGATGTTATCCTTCAAATTTGGATTCAAAGCTAGCAGAAATGTTCTTGAATTTTGATTTACTAGGACCGGCATGAGTTATTCATTCCAGAGATCGGTTGATTCGGATGTCAACTGATCAGTTCCGTATGTATTGACGAAAATAATTACCCTTGCTATGAAGACACGATTATGCAATTATTTTTTAGAAGAATAATATAATAACTAAGCTTTTTGTCAGGTATTCGTTCTCGTATTTTAGATATCTTCTGATATTTCTCTATGATGACGTTATGCAAATGGTTCTGGTGATGATAAATTTTATACACTTCATCAAATCAGTTATTCACGTGATAATTAATTATTTGAATTGGGGATCGAGAATAATCACGATGCCGCTGAACTATCGTGAATAAATGAAAATTAAAAAGACGGCGTACTTTATTCGAAAATTGTGGCTCTAGATAGAACCGGAAATGACATAACAGATATTTTCATGTCAAAGAATTTTGGAAATCTAACCTTGATAAGTGATCCCAAAATATTTTAATCATCCCTTCTTCATGTTCTCCTTTTTGTGCGATGTTTTTTATTTTCACTCCCACATATAATCAAATACTGCTGCTACTGAAGTATTCTATTTTGATATGAACATTGTCTAACTCAACAGAAACTATATCACCGAAATGAAAAGCTGGCATTGATAAAGTTGGCATAACTTTGTTCAGTCAGATGACAGTTATAATGTGCCATTAAACTTTCTTTACAGAACTCATTCGAGTTCAGCAGTTTCAGACATTTGATTTATGCCCCTTTTATATTTTCGAATGAATTCTCTTCTTCAAACTTCGTGTGCCTTATAAAGCTGTGTTATATAAGACAAACTTTTTTTTTCATATTCAATTTACCTACTAGAATAGTGCTCTCTATTCCATTGAAACTATTTCTTTGAGCAGAAAGATAAACAGTCGAATAACTACGGCAGAAAGAATTTCATTTTCTTCAGGGTAGTCAAGAAATAAAAAATGTAGGCATTCATGAATATTGTTTGCCTGAGTGAAAGCAGGTATTATGTGAAAAATAACGAAAAAGTGAAGAAGCCATGAATTGGACAAACATTTTTGAAAGAGAAAATAGCGAGGAAAATAGTCTATCCAATTAAAATAGCTTAGTCGAGCTCTCAGCCACTTCCAAGTTCTGTAACTTGGGAGATTTGTTCCTGGAGTGTTTCTCTCTTCTGCCGCATGGTGTCGCCACTTCCAACTGTCTCTTGGAACGCGGTTCAGTGCGGTCAAATAGACTTGGATAACTACCCTGCACTGATGAGGGCCAATAAGCCCGAAACCGTTCTGTAGGTTGTTAAGCGTACCTGTCCCGATAAAAATTTGTGACGTCTTAGGAAGAAAGGAACATTTGCGATCTGCATTCACAGTGTGATTCGTTGTATGGAATACGGTAATTCAATGTTCTGCGTGGTATTTTCCAGAAAAGTTGTCTGCTCTTAGTCTGCCAGACATGTCCTTAAATCTATGTTTGATATTTTAATTGAATAGACTACTTTCTCTTTCAAAAACTGGTATTATGTATTATTAGTTACAAGAACGTACAGTACAGAATTGGATCAATTTATAAATGTTCGTACTGTGCTATTTTAAAAATCAGTAAACTCACCAATCCTCTTTCACCCTGAGATTTTGTGTATCGGCACAAGTTTTTTCTTTTCAACCATGCACTATATTTTCAACAGCGAAAAATTTGAATATCTCACTCGATAGAAATGATTCTCGTTGCCCCATAATCATGATGACCACTCAAAAAAATGCAGCAGCACATTAGTAGATCAGTCATTAGACTTAATTTTTTGTGATTTTTTCGAATGAGTGAATTAAACGTTTCTCAATATGACAATGGTTGGTGCAGAAGATGTGGTCTGAGTTGGCAAAAGAATCAAGTAAAAAGAAAGATTCACTAAATCTTTTGGATTTTTATTTCCAGGAATAGTAGTGTTCTCGATCATCGGATTCAAAGCAACAATGACGTATGAGAAGTGTCTTGATAGCAGGAACACAACTTTATCAGAATTGTTCGGCACCGACTATAATGAAAGCAGTTTACCCATAGCTGGATCTCTCATCAAAATCTCTAATGGAAAAGAACTTGTTACCAAAATGATGCCAACATTGCCTTTTTGCGACTTGGAAACGGAATTGGATAAAGTGAGTCTAATCAGTTTTAATTATCATCGTCTTTCGAATTATTATTACTATTTTCACTATAAAATAATATGATACTACCTGAGAGAAGACTTGAAGTTTGCTTGATGTGGGTATCGAAGGTAGAGCATGCAAATTGTACAATTTGATTACCAAATATTTCAAGTCCTGCTACAAAAAACTGACCACTGTATATGTTCAAACTATTCCACGATGAGAAAATATCTGAAACAATGTGATGAATTTTCGAAATAGATTCATATCTTGCGAACTATTTTCAGATATCCATAGAAAATCATCAAAAATTTTTGACAGCTGAAAGATAATAAATTGAGGAAAAGCACATCCAGTGGTTCCTCATTTCGAAAAACTAGACTGCTAGTCACTTTTCTGAATTGCAAAAATTTTCTAAATTTTTTAACCACCCTGTATGTTATGAGGAAGATCTAGCTGACCTCACTTTGTAGCTCTTTCACTACCTTCTGAATATTTCGAGTCATAAAATATAGAAATTTATTTCATGCGATATTTTGTTCACAGAGTTCAGAAAAGAATGAGGTATTATCTGAAAACCTTCCTAAGATAGGTGTAGAAATTGACGAATAAACTTGATGTTGAGTTGGTATTCATTTTTGATGCTAGCGGAAACACGCCAATTGACTATAGCAATTTCTGTAATTCCGTTTTTCACTCTCAATGAACTAATTACTATAAATCACCCTGTATTAGTGCGGAAATGATATACAGGCTGATTGCTATTTTCTAAACCGTGATAGATCCAACATCTACAGGCACTCTCACCCTACACGAGTTATATTTTCTGAAATAACAATTTTATTCGTAAAAAACCAAAAACAGCACTTCTAGTTTTCCCTGAAGAACTCGGGAAGGGCTAGAGTACTTTTATATTCCTTCTAACTGACTCACTGCTCACCACAATAGTAACCATTTTTCCTATTTAATCGTCTTTGTATCTTTAACGATTTACCACACGATAAAAGAAGAAAAACATGAGAGAAACGGCCTATATAGAGCTTAACAAGTATATATACTATAAAGAACAAAAGGAGGAATTAATCATTTTCTACATTGTAAATGAGTAATATGGATAAGGGTGGAAATAATTTTCTTGAGCAGGGTTCTTGAGAGGAAGAAAGTAATGATTTAATAGAAATAATCATGCAAATACACCGTGTAACACAATAATAAGATGACGTGAACATACGTCAAAAGTGATCTTTCAGTTCTAAAACCTACAGGAAACACAAGTGTACAGAATTATTTGTTCCAACACACCCTCCTAATTTTGTAATACTCTAGAACGCAACTAAATTGATATGCTCAAAACATATTAAAATGAAAAAATTAACTATCAGTGTTCTTCTTCAACACAGCATTTTTTTTGCGAATTTTTCAAACTTATTTGCAGAAAGTGGCTTGGTAAAAATATCAGCAATTTGATCTGAAGTAGGGCAATACTTAACATTCAATTCAGCAGGTACATCTTTGTTAGTTAGTTCAGACACGAAACTATTCAAATAGATTAGAACTTTAGCAGCTTCTGTCGCAGCGATGTACTCAGCTTCTGTTGACGAAAATGCCACAATGAGCTGTCTTCTCGATGTCCAGCTGACAGGGCCTCCATTGAAGAATATTACGAATCCGGTAGTACTTCTCCTCGTAATTTCATCTCCTGCATAATCGGAATCAGAATAAGCAGTGAGGACAGCATCTTTCTCGAATGTATTGTAAGCAATACCAGAATATTCTGTAGAGTTAACATATTTGATGGTCCTTTTTAAGTTCAAGCATAGGGCATAGCCCAAGAAAATACATTTTTGAAAGCGTTTCTCTAACTTCTTGATGTATCCAAGCTTCTTAGCATAAACAACCGAGCCAAATATCATCAAATTTGAAAGATCTGGTATTTTATTGAACCATTTTTCAGCTGGTGTGCATTTCAAAGACTTAGTTGGACTTCTATTCAATAAATAGGTCGCGCAGTACAACGCTCCTTCCAAAAATTCACTTTCTAAGCCAGAATCGAATAGTAGAGCTCTTGCATGGTTTTTCCATTAGCGATCTGTTGAGACGTTCTGCAGAACCGTTTAACATGGGAGTATGAGGAATGGTTTAATCTAGTACTATTTCTTTATCGGATCAACCTAGTCTGAAGATTAATAACGGTCTTCTGGTCCTCCGGGGTTGAGTCTATACTGTATTGAAATGAGGTTGAAAATTACTGGGTAGAATTGACATGATTCGTGCAATATGCATTATTCCATCAATCTTATTCGCTGCTCGTGAATTAACAGATGAAACAATGTTTTCGAGTCTATTCAAGTTTGTGGTCATGTCTGCACTAGAATCATACTTGAAAGTGAAGAATTGCTCTAGTGAACTTCACATGACGCGAGCATCATCGAGATCGTACAATTTTTGAAGTTTCTGGTACATTTCTGCTGCATTAGTTCATCACATGTATTTTGTTCCGTTTTTCAACATTCATTTTCTGACTTCAGTTCCAAGAACTATCCCGTCAAGTTTTGCATCTTTGAGTAGAATAAAAAATCAAACTTCCAAAGTGGAAAATTGCTACTATCAACAAGGGTTTCACAATGGGCAAGATCGGTATCTCCTTTATTCATTTTTGCTGTGGCTTAGGATCCCACACTTTGTTGAGCAGTGACTGTGCAGAACAGTACAAATCCAACGCTCGTGGAGCCAAACAGATTCAATGACTTTTCCAAGACCTTCAACGACTAGTTGATGACTTTTTCAATCTCCTTATCACAATCACAGTTTTGAACTTTCTGGGCCCATAACCTGTTGAGCAGGGTTCTTGACAGGAAGAATGTTCGGTATTGTGGTAATGATTTAATAGAAATAATCATACAAATACACCGTGTAACGGCGCGTTCACATGACAGCTTTCGCCTATCGCGGAAAATTCGAATGAAACATTGATACGCAATAATTTATAATGAAGACGGTGATTTTGAGATGAAAAGTGAAAACCATGAAAATCGGAGCTTCTTTTGAGCAAAATTCGGAACGTAATCGACTTTTTGGCAGATGACCTTGACGCGCGCTCACAAAGATCGGCCAATAGAATCACAATACGCCATAAGCCAAAACGCGAAAAGCCAGCATGTGAACGCGCCGTAACACAATAATGAGATGACGTGAACAAACGTCAAAAGTGACATAATCGATTAGGATAAACATATAGGGTGATCTTTCAGTTCTGAAACTTACAGGGAACACAAGTGTACAAAATTATTTGTTTCAACAGTTAGAACCTGTAAGTGCCTGTAAAGGAAACTGAGGAGGCTGACGAAACTAACGTTGAAGATGTCATGGTCTGAGGGAGTATTGAAATCAGTCAGATTTTCTATTGCATTTTTGTTCCTGTTATTGGTTTTGTAGGATATATGGAATTAGAAATTTCATCCTCAATGCGATTTATCGAAAATCGAATTATTCTCATCAAGTATTATGAACCTACATTGAAACTACAAGAATATAGTTTTTCATTTGTGAAAGTTATTCCATGAACTTCAAAACGAATTCATCTGGTTTATAGGCCAGAGTGCATTTAGAAAATTTTATATAGCAACCTCGGAATTTTGAGTACATTTTTTCTTTTGTTCATCAATCGAAAAGGACACGAATGAAATGCTTATCCATGAGTTTGCGCATGCTCAATGTTTACCGTTCCACCGCCATTTTGAATTCGATTTTATTTCTTGAAACAATCATATATCTCGCGTTCTAAATATCATACAGCATGCAAATGAAGATCGTTGGATTTGTCAAGCCTTGTACTTCCATCGAGCTCATATGAAAAAACGACGTCCAATGCGTCAGAAGAAAGGTATTGACGGTTTGAATTCGAGTATTCCCCTCAAAAATCTGTTGAAGTCACTATTTTTGGCCGTAGCTCTATTTTGGCAAGTCTTATGTCAAAAGTACCCGACATAAAAAAGAAAGCCAACGTAATTTTTATCATTTTGAAGTGAAAAACACCATGATAAGATAATTCCTAGCTGACAAACCTACGCTCAAAGATACCCTGTCTCATACGGCGCGAGTCTGAAGGCTCCTATATAAGCTCGCCGCGCGCTACGTGCCGTAATTTCATTTTTCTTCAATTGTGTAACCAAATGTGGTACAACTTATCTTTATTTTAGCCATTCAGCTGCTCTAGATTCGGTGGGTCGTGGATAAGGAAAAATTGTTGAATTTTAAGTGAAAATATTAACTCAAGAGAATCAGGAAAAATACAAATGTCATCAAAAATTGAGCGCCATGTATTTTATCAAGGTTAAAAAACAAAAACCTGGGATCTATGCAATTTTTTGAACAGTAAAACTACTAATTATAGTTTACAAAGTATAATAACAAAAATTTGGATACAAATTATACGGATACAACGTGAATTTTAGCAAAAGAAGAAAAAATGTCTTAATATAATCCCTATATATCAAGGAAAATCAGTGCAATTCATAAACAATGAATTTGGTCAAGAACCTGGCTCGAATTTTGAGTATCTCTGGATCCCAAATAGAGACTTCACTTACTCTGGTCTGGAATAAAGGTACCTGGATCTCCTCTAACTGGGCAACTCTATAGCAGATTATGTTCAGTATGAGAGTCCAACTACTCAGTTCATCAGACTGCATCCATACCTGGAGACTCTATCGGAATTGGAGTTGCTCAGGAGTAGATCAGGAACTCAAAAAATCTCCTTGCTCAATTCAGGAACACAGGATACCTCTCTTCAGATCCAGGAGTTCAGATCCAGATTTCAGGATACTTGCTCAATGCCCTAAAAGCAAATTAGACAGCAGTATGTGGCCTTTCCTGGAGTGTCAATTTTTTTTCTCTAGATCAAATATTTAGCCAGAATTTGTTTAACTTATGTTAGAAATTATGCACTTTATTCCAAAGAATTTCAGATAATAAATATCCCTATATATTATATTATCAAATAGATATCATAATAAAGTTATATAATATAAAAATGATTCAGATTCTAAACATCAGACATCAAAAATCTCTATAAGCAAAAATCAGAGATGTAATTTTCTACAAAATCTCTTACTCAAACAAGCAAAGATATCATAAATAAAGAAACATTAGAACATTCTCATCATCTTTCGATGAACATCCTTCTTAGAGATGAGTGAATTCAGAAACAACAGTAATGAAGGAATTCTGCAACTTATTTCGATATAATAGAAAAATTTCCAGAGTTGAAGACAACAAGAAAACGAGATATGCATAAGAATCAGTACATCAGAATCAGACTTTTCAGCCAACAAAATAGACTGATCAGTTCTAAAAGTAAGTAGACAATTTTCACAACAGATTTGACCAAGTGTCCAAAATATAAAAATTGTCACCTACCTCAGAACATGATCAATCCTGGAATTCAGCTGAAGAATCCTGTTTCTGAGACAATAATCCTGTTTCTGGGACCAAAAATTATCTCTTCAGTTCAATCTCATGAATCTTTCAATTTTCCTATATCCTCAAAATAAGGTAGATACCTCCAGGAATAGAATAATACTGTGGATACTTGGAAGATTTCAATCAACCTGAAAGCACATAGAAATCCGACAGAAACTAGCTATATCATCATCAACCTTTCATATTAATATTTCCGATTCTCATTTAATCTGAAAATATTTTGGTAAACTCAAAAATTAACTTAATCGAAAATAATATAAATTAACGTGTATCCTCTCCAATGTAGGATCACATCAAAAATTCAAGATAAAAATTCTATAATTTTTCGAGCCTCATGGCCTCAAATATCCACAAAAAAAATACTTCTAACTCTCGTTTTCTTCTCTGGAAACTTCTAGGAAACAAATATCATTAAATTTGATACAATTTATCAAGAAATTATAACATTATCGAAAGCAATTTTACAGAAAATCCATCCATTACCTTGCTCTGAAGAAAAAACCGCAACGAAACTTAACGTCTTATCTCTAAGAAGTCTGTTCGTCGAAAGAGAGCGAGTACTCGTCTTTTTATCCCTTCTTCATAAAAATTTTATCTATCGACCGATCTAATAGATAGCGTGTAAACAGTTGTTGCCATATTTATTTAAATTCCTTTAATTATGCATTACTTTGTAATTGGCATTCTTATAATCAAGTTGGATGGTGTAAATTTGAATTTATTCAGTATAAAATACCTCTTAGATATCTCATCGTGATACTGAAACACTTCATTTGTGCGAAGAAGGCAGGGAATGGTCGATTTAGTTGAGAGAAAAGAAAACAAAATAGCAATAACCGAAATAGTGGTCAAGCGACAACAATGTGCAAAGCGAAATACCCATTTAATATACTCACCTGTCAACGATCAACTAATCAACCAATCAAAGAGCACTTATTGAATTTGTGAAGCCACAATATACGAGGGAGATGAAAGATTTCACTAAAAAGGAACGAAATTTAAAAGCGTGAAAAATTTCGTCACAATTGTAAAGATATTATTGAAACCAAATAATGTATGCGCTTCATGGAAGCTTCTGATATCCCTCCTACATCAATATTGAAGTAGAATGGTCAATTTCAAGTAAAAAAATAAGAACTCTCAAACATGTTTTTGGTACAATTTTATATCTTTTACCTTCATCCAACCATGGCGCGTATTCTTCACGGTGTTTTCCCGAGATGCCAATTACACGGTTTTCTTTTGTTCATTCGTGTTTCGTTATCGTTGTTTTATTCGTGTATTTCGCCAATCGACATCGTTGTTGATATTTCGAGTAAATCGCTCGCTTTTCTTTTCCTCGATGTTCTGGGTATGTTTGGATTTTCATTCCCCTCTTGTCTAACTTTGGTGCATGTTTCGAAAGTTTATCTTGAAAACCGTTTCTATGTAATTCGGATATAATTCCATAGAAACTATAACCAGCTTTATTTTCTCACAGTGAACGGTTTTTGAGATATAAACAAAAAACCGAAAAATGGAATATTTTCACACCTCACTCACCCTCAGCTCACCTCCCAAAGGTAGGGACTTTCAGTACGAAGTCCTGAAAATACGAATGAATCGATGATGATGATAATAAAATACGGGGTAACACCGTGAAGAAAACGCGCCATAAGAGACAAGGGAAACTTTGAGCGTGGATTGGTCAGCTAGGAATCATCGTATCACAATGTTTTTTATTTCAAAATGCTACGTATTACATTTGCTTTCATTTTTATGTCGAGTACTTTTGACGTAAGATTCTCCAAAATAGAGCTACGGCCACAAACACTGACGTCAACAGATTCTTGAGGAGTATACTCGACTTTAGACGTCAATTCCTTTCTTCTGACGCATCGTACGGTTTATTTTCAAATAAGCTCGATGCAAGTACAAGTCTTGACAAACCCAACGATCTTCGTTTGCACACTGTACGATAATTAGAATGCGAGATATGAGCGTTTGGCGCATGCGCAAGCTCAAGGTTGAGCTTTTCGTTTGAGACCCTTCCGATCGAGGAATGGTAGAAAAAATATACTCAAAATCCCGAGGTCACCAACTAAATGCACTGGCCTATTAGCACGATAGCTCCTCAAATAACCATTTCCAGTCAGCCTCCGGCACCGGACTGGCGTTCATCATCTTCACGGAAGCCATCAACCAGTTCCCGGGCGCCCAACTGTGGTCCGTCCTCTTCTTCCTGATGCTCTTCACCCTCGGCATCGATTCCCAGTTCGGCACCCTCGAGGGGGTGGTCACCTCCGTTGTGGACCTCAAGATATTCCCCAAGCTGCCCAAGGAGATCCTCACGGGCACCATCTGCGCAGTATGTTGCCTCATCTCGATGGCGTTCGCCCATGGTGCTGGAAGTTATGTCTTCGTGCTGTTCGACAATTACTGCGGCACCTACCCCTTGCTGATCATCGCGTTCTTCGAGTGTATCGGGGTGTCGTATGTTTATGGATTGAAGAGGTGGGTGGTGGTGATTTGAAAATAAAAAATAAACTGTAATCGGCAGGAAATAGACACATTATAGGAAAAATTACTTTATCAATTATTTCTTCAATCGCATTTGCATCTGAAAAAAACCCTAGACGTTTCACAGTGCAGCTGGACTATTACTAAATATGGATTTACCCTCGTATCTAATTAATACCACGTATATTATGAGCAAGGATTAAGTTCCACGTACTTGTTTTCTATCATGATCAGCCGAGCGAAAACTGAAAGGATTCTCGATAGCAGGGTTCGTTGTATGGTTCCAGAAAATCTACCTAGCATCACACAGTTTATATCACTTACCTTTATTTCTCAAGTTGATCTTTCTTTCTTTCGGTTGTGTCCGGATGACTGGTCTGGCGTGACACTTATTAATTTTAATAAATTGATAATTCAGAAAACGCATCAAAGAAATTCGTTATAATTTGAATTTTATATAAGATCTATCTTTCAACTCACTTGTTCAACTATTGATGGAAATGTCTTAGATTCATGCGCTGAATGAATGTAAGGAAATGAAAGAAACAAAATTGACTATTCCACTGATTTAATTAGAAATCAAAATTCTGAATGATTGTTGTGCAAATAGTTTTTAAATGGGGACTAATAAGGAATAATGATCTCTAACAACAATGCTCTAATTAATTCAGTCTATAAACCAATAATTCAAAAGATGAGAATCTGAATCCTTATAAAAGAAAATATATACTTAATGACAAAATGATTGCAGACAATTACTTCTGAATGCTACTGAAGAAAATGATGTTAGTCTGAACTGAGATCGAGTTGAACTTGCAAGATTTTTTGAAGAAAAATAAACCTTACCGAATAATCACAACACAAATCAGAAAACACTCGAAGAATCGAAACGAAAATCTAATTCTTGTTTTGCTCCGAACCCTATTTAAAAGCTCGGTTCCCTTCTTTCTAGATTATTCCCTAATATCGGCCCACAAAATCTTATCGACCAATAGAAATTGAGTTCATCCCCGAAAAACTGATCTATCCCTCTCACAACAGTCTTCACGTTAAGAAGAAAAATCACACCTCCTCATCGACAAGGACAGAATTCGATACGCAGAATATACTTGGCGTAACTACCAGGAGGATTGAATAATTTTTCGTACCTAATTTAGATTTTTCCATTATCGTTCATAACTCTTCGTATTTCTTGAGCTATACGAAATGTTATTGGAGTTGCGTCCCCGGAAAAGCCTTAAGTGAGAAAATCACAACTAGAAACTCACCATTTTCGCTGAAATATCTCCTAATTAGCATACATTTAGTTTCTTAGAACTTTCTATAACTTGAATCCTTCATAACAATCATTTGGGAATGTCCTCACTTCTTTTCATACCGGAAACTTAACCAATTTTCCCTCAATTTTCTCAACTATTCATATATTTTTGAGACATTCTTCCTGCCTAATACCGTTAACGTCGCCTTCCAGAATGAAATTCGATACCTTCGACTTATCGTAGCTGAGATGTATTCATGGAAGCCACTTGACCCATATGTGCTTCACTCTTAGAAATAACGCTCGTAAACTCTATCAATGTTCTTTCAAAATGACATTTACATACCATAATTTTTCACGAACCGACAGATTTATTTTTCCTCGAACTACGAAATCTGTGAGAAACCACCCCTCATGGTGGTCCGATATTTGTATGGAATTGAAAAATAAAATCGTTTATTCCGTATATCTTCATGATTACATTGTTTTTGTCACAGGACTTCTCATATTTGAAGGGAAAATTGAAAGAATTATGACATGTTTCAATATCGAATATGTCAATAATTATTATTCTTCAGAACGATATTTCATAGTTTCATGGATAGGTTTAACAAAAACATTAGATGGAAAAATACATTTCTTGTCTGGCATAGGGAAACTCATCAGTGAAGCCAACAGTGATATTCAAAATTATATTCTGTGAAAATTTGCTCAAGTCATTTCTATTTTATTGGGAGAACATTTCCGAACTGTGCATTTGACATGTGTAGAGTGGCGGAGCTTATTGATCCAATTGACAGAATTCCGTGGTTCCAGATTTTTCCACTAGGCATCTATGTTTCAACGCCACTGCAGAGCTTTATGATATAAGGGCCACCGCGCTCTCCTTTCGTTGTGAAAACCGTCAAAAGTTTCGTTCAGCTGCTAAGTGTGTGGCCTTTTGCACGTCTAACAGTTCAAATCAAGGCCAAGCAAAAAACGTATGAAAAGAACGACTTCTTCCTCAAGGTACTGGATAAATGTTTTTTTTTATTTTGACGTTGCCATTTCAACTACCTATCACAAAACTTGATGTAAGAAAGGCTTCTTGCTTTATGGTTCCCAATCACCTAATATGTTCCTGGGTTTTTGGTACTTACAAGTCAATCAGCCCTACACTCTACATATGTTTCGTTGCTTTATAGGAAATATCTTCGGATACTGTTCATCGTCAATGAAGGTCCCTGAGTCTAGATGATTTCGATTTGAATGTTTCATTGAAACAAACATTTATTTGATTTTCGACATAACAAGAACTTATAAACATGACAAATTCTCAGATTCATAATATTAGTCGAATAAAAGAGAAATAGTATGAGAGTTCTCAAAAAATATCACACATTGTATTGCTGCTGTCTGCACTCATCAGTCAGAAATGTATTTTTCGATTTTTTTTGCAATTAATTGATTTTTAGTTTTTCACCTCAGATATTTCTCAGCATTAGTACATAATTTAATGGAATTCGTCAAAGTCAAGAAGAAGTATCTCTGGGATTGAATCATCCTCCTTTGTATCGGACATTCCAGAAAACTCTCGATTGTTCGTGATAAATCTAGAACAGAAAAGGATGGAATATTTTGAAAGGCTATAAGATGGGGAGAGGTGACAGAAAAATTGTAGTTCAAAAAGCGTCAAGTTGATTTCAAAAATTATCAATTGTATTTCAAATTATTCAATTTAATTTCAAAAAGTATCAAATGTTTTTCAAAATTATTAATTCAATTCCAAGATGTCAATAATTATTGTACTTCAAATTAGTCAATTCAATTTCAAGAAGTATCAAATGTATTTCAAAATTATCAATTCAACTTCAAAATGCGTCAATTGTATCATTTCAATTTCAAATCTAATCATTTTCATTTCAGAATCAGTCTACTATAAATTAATATGTGATATTCGATAGGGAACCAGGAGCGTTCCGATAACAGGGTGAATGAAAATATCACCCATCTAACCTTTGCCTGTGCTTTTTCGGTTTCTAAATTCGAATGACCATTTTGGAATTTGAAGTGTTAGTTTTTGAAATTGATTTCATAATTTTCAAATACAATTTATGGTTTTCGAAATCCAAATGACTAATTTGAAATACGCATTTTGAAATTGAATTGATAATTTTGAAATACATTTGATGCTTTTTGAAATCAAATTGACTAATTTGAAATACAATTGATACTTTTTGAAATCCGAATGACTATTGGGAAATACAAATGATCATTTTTGAACTAAAATCGGAAAAAAAATCCATAATACAAAATATGGATGATTGTGAAGTCCTGCAATATGAAATAAATAAGGTCCAGCTATGGTGCCAAGTGAAAAAGCTTTATTTAAATGCATCGAAATGTAAAGCACGAATTTCACAAAAAAAAATTCCTATTTCATTCAATTACAACGTTAATAACACAATATTGTCTCGTTGTGAGTTAATTGAGGATCTTGGCATTTACTTCGATTGCAACTTAACATTTGGTCACCACATTTCTGTGAGAGTTAACCAAGCTCTCAAATCCTATGACTTTATAGTAAGAAATTGTAAATATTTTTGGAATCTCGAAGCTATATGTTCTTTGTATAATGCGTACGTTAGATATAAATTGGAATATGATTCTATTATATGGAACCCTGTTATATAACAGGTTGATGATTGATCGAGTTCAGAGAAAATTTTTTGTTCCAAATTCTAGAACTAGGTACACTAAGACGTTTCACTGTAATGGCGCTGTGGACAGGATAAACAGACACAAAACATCTGGTTACCCAGATAGTACTGGACGTCCCGGGGACGTCCATTTCATGTCCATTTTTAGTTCGAACGTCAAGGACCTAGTTTGGACGTTTTGGGGACGTACATGCGTGGACGTTTCTAGGGAAACTTGTTTTTTTTTCAGATTCAAATGTGATTCATTTCTGCTTCGAGATACAAATGCGATCAATGAAGTAAATGGTAAATATCAGATGTTGGTATCATTTTCCTCATCACCCTCATGCATAAAAAGTTAACAACTTCGAAGATGCGATTTAAAAAAAATCTCTATATCAAATTCCATATAAATTTGAGATAGGTACATGAATGAGTTTGTCGAAATAAGAACTCAAAAAAACCCAATGTTGAAAAATATATAACATTTCAAATCCTGTTGGAAACCATGACTCCTAGAAGTGGTTCGGATCCCAGCATAAGCTAATGTTGGTCTCGCTTCTTCCACCCGTATGAATTCGACTCATGGGGAGTTCCCAAACTCGAAATTGCGATATATAAATACATGATATTATAAATATTAGACAATAATAAGACGAACTTGTGCTGACTGGGTACAGAGATGGACGAAGAGGAAAGCATGAGAAAAAAGGACTACGAAGAGAAGTAAATAATAGGCATAAAACCCATGTTATGTATTAATGATGATGGGATAGGCTTTATAATAAAACGACCATCAACAATCGTGTCTGGTTCTGAACTGTTTTAATGTCACCTACTTGACACCTGTCATGTTGTCCGTGTTGGTGTTGCTCTGAGCACACTCCAGTGTCACTGTGAGCACACTGAGCCACCTAATTCTGGATATTCACTGAAAAATTGCACCATATTCAATGCTTCCAGATTCGCCGATGACATAGAAATGATGACAGGAAGCCGTCCAGGCCTCTATTGGATGATATGCTGGAAATATCTTTCGCCTCTGGCGATGCTCTCCATCCTCGTAGCCAGCTTCATTCAGATAGCGGTAGATGGCACTGGCTACTTCGCTTGGGTGGCAGCCAAGGGGGAAAGCGAACGGCACCCTTGGCCCGTGTGGGCTGTTTTGTTGATCACCGTATTGGTGATGGCCTCAGTTTTATGGATTCCTGGGGCTGCCATAGGCAGGTGAGAAGTTCAATGTCGATAGAATTATGGAAAAAATATTTCAAGTAGATGATATGCTATACTGATTCTTACATACAGTGATGGGCGAAGGTGTAGAACCAAGCGAATATCTCGTTTACTTCCAAAATTTTTTTCAACTTCATTTTTCCAATGACACTCTTCATATTTTAATAAAGTATGAAAAACAATATTTCAGTGATTTCATTGATATATCATTTGGTATTTTCGAGAAATAATCAAAACTAACTGAAACTGATCTGTTTTACCTATTCGAAATTCTTGCTACCGACATTTGATAAATTACATTCACATACAATATTGTATTTTTAACTTCGAGGCAGACCCAGATGATAACAAAAAAAGGTTTATTCTTTCATATGAAACAATCGCGACAACCACAAAGAGAATCAAAAAAATGTTACGATATTTCTGTTTGGGTTCGTAAATTTGAAACACTCAGTACAAACCTGAACAATTCATTTCACTAAACACTCGAAATACAACTCAATAAACAATTGCGCTTTACAAATCTCAATGTTCACAATACTATAGCTTTCTTTCTAAACTCAACTATTTCCAAACTATAACTGACTGTCCGTGCCGATCCGTTCTTTTTATATAGGCACAAGTTATTGATTCTCTTGAAATCTTGAATATTCGATAGAGTCTCTCATTCTCGAGAAACTGCGACGGGTATGATTCATCCGCTTATTGGTTTGTTTGCGAGCGATGCTACGCAAGGCCATAAATCACGGCCATCAGTCATGTCGCCGAGATAATGACTTCCGGTATCGTGGAAGTAGTTCGTAACAATAACAAATGATATATCAATGAATTCACCAGAAGATTATCTCTCAGATTTCATATTTCCATTCGAAATAATAAATTCGACAATAATTCCAGAACAATTATTGAGAGCGTAGCGATACCAATTTCGAATCCGCCATGTTTCGAAAACATTTGTACTTGTACTTGCACTTGTATTTCAAAACAATCTTACTAACGGTTATCGAAATTTCCACTTGGTTCTATACCTTTTCCCATCACTGTATAACATTGAAGAGACATTACAAAAGTTTGGTATTTTTTCCTCATTTCTCATTATATGGGGTCATGTTTTCACAGTTATTCAGGGAATACTACAATTCAAAACCTAAACTATATTTATCTGAAAACTAACCTTCATTTTCCCACGCCAAATATCCGAAATATTCTCCATTGATCTGCTGTTTATTGACGTGGATGTCTCTCCTCATTATTCATATATATATATTTCGGTAGCGAAGATGTTTGTAGCTCCTCTTGGTCAAATTAGTTTCTTCAGATGGGTTCATCTCTCGTATTTTCAGAAATGTAGATATCCAAAGTAGTCAAGTCTGTCAGAAGTATCGACGAGGAGAATTCGACTTCTTGATACTTATCAGGCAATGGACATGAAATTCTCATGAATATACAGAATTAGCTCATTCAGTAGTCTCATTATGTCGATATTAGTTGATTGATGAGCGGTTATACGTTTGAACCATTGATGATACGTTGACAAAATCGGACGATATATTCGCCTTCAAGAAACTGCTTAGTACACTCATCTTTCCTCGGAAGCAGTATGTTGGGGAATTCACAAATCTACAAAATATGAAATTTGGCGAGAGGGCGTATTCTGAGAGAACAAACGAAGCTTTGTTACGGTCTAATTTTGTGTTAGGGTGAGCAATTGTTAGTTGCATAGAATTCTTTAGATTTTCAATCATTTGTCGCAGCAAGGATCTTCAATAGTCGTTCTACTAGAAACGGGTTCAGCAATGAGAACCGACAATGGTTCTCTAATTAGGAGTAATGTTAAAGGTGATAGAAAAGGATGACAAGTACGAATACTTCGGTTAGAATGTCGCGAATTATCTCAATTCAGTCAGAATTTAGGATATCCAAATCAGTAGTAAAAGATTTCAGGTGAGAGCACAGTGGTGTTTACTTTCGAGAAATACTTACGTATAATATAGTTTTCTGGAATATTACCCGAGTGTGGGGATTAAATTACTGTGTTCCTTATTTGGTGCATATCAGTTGTGTCTGGTAGCAGTTTCCTCAGGTTCAGAGGGATTGAAAGCCGAAATCTCACTCGTAGGCCACCCTTCATCAAAGGTATGAATAAGGAGTTTTCTATAAACTCGATCAAAAGCTCATCATCCCTTTTCTATCGACTAGGCCTTTATCATCACTCCCGAGAAGTATCGTCTGCAGTTTACCTAGTTGCTCAAATGACCATCAGCTGGCACCCTGGGGTTTGAGAACAACCCCTCAATGCCTGCAGTTTGTGTGACGATAGGAGGAACCAGATGAGTACCCTTATTTTGATTTCTTATTTGCGCCCTTTTGTGCTGCCACCAATTTTGGAGTCATACTAATGAGCATATGCATGTAATATTGATTAAACATCATCTTTACGTTTTTTTTTAAGCATACATATTTAGTGATAATAAGTAGGTGACACGTAACTTTGTGCAATCCCAAGTACGTACTGGGCTAGGAGTTTTAGTCCAGAGTCTGTGTATGAAGTAACCTAACTGATATAGTGAATATATACGCTTCCCACCCCCATTTCAATTGGGTGCATATTTTTTTATGACCATAGTGAAATACGAACCTCCCTTCCTCCACTGAGCTATCCAGTGTTCTACCCTACTATTCATATACTGGCTGATCGGTAGAGCACTATAAATTATTTGATGCGTTTTACCCTCACTCTAATTACCAAACAACTTCTAAGAAATTTTCCATGAATTTTGCTATGCCAGAAAAGCTCGTATCAATGGCGCCCAACGTTGTTTAGTGGTGTTGGTGGTCAATCATATTTTATTATAGTAGAATACGTATTGGATGATAGTTGTAAATTATCAAAACTAAATGATGTGTTAATTTTCAGCGCTTATTAGTTAATATTGTTACGTGGTGATTAGAAAATCTAGGTGTGAATGGACACAAAATTTTTTTGTTAGGTCTGGCAGGTAGCAATACCCGATTGATTAGGTATATTGTTTTTTTTCTCGATGACTGGCTACAATATTGGTGATTAGCATTTATTTTAATAAGGTCGATTATTTGAATGTACTCATAGAACCATTTAAATAGTTTGCATTTGAACTGAATATTAGTTGCAGGCGATATTCCTGAGTGAAAGTTTTTGCTAAGTTTTTTTTTACTCTTTTTGCGAGGGTAACTTGTTTTGCTTTGTCTAGTGGAGGCCACTTGTTCTGGTCGTTTTTTTTAAGTATTATAAAAATAAATTAGTGAATAATGGCTCGGAATACGATTTGGAAAAACGAAATAAATCGTTTAACTTCTGTCGAGCTGTCATATGAAATGTGTAGTAGAGGTATGAGTACCGGTACGATGGATGCGATGCGAAAATCATTCAGGAATATTTTACAAAATAAAGAGCAATTCACAGGCTTCACGAACCCTATTGCGTTTAAAGATGATTTGAAACAAATAGAAAACAACAATAAACAGTTGCTTGATATGCTAGAAAATTTCGACGGTGATGCAAAAAGTTCTGATTTTGCGCGTACTTCGGCATTATTGACACACAATTTACGTCGAATTCAACATAGCAATGCGAGTAGTGGTGACGAATGCACCAAGAAAAACCAAATTTTGTTAGATCTACACAATATTAGAAGCGATTTCGAGAAGTTGGTAAAAAATTCAATAAAACATCATCTAGTGGCTCGTCGAGCGCGTTGTTATTGAATGTTGGAATTTCTGGGGTAAATGCAGCACAGTCTTCATCAAGTGATGATGATGTCGATGATGAAAACGAGACTGACAATGTGTTTTCATCTACTGTGGCAGCTGTCAGTAATGGTGTGTCATATCCCAAGTCCGTTCCTACGTGTAAATGGAATTTGAAATTTTCAGGGGATCCGAACGACATGTCATTGGCTTGTTTTCTGGAACAGGTAGAAGAACTTAGTATTGCCAGGAATATTTCTAATTTCGAATTGTTCAGAACTGCTCGCAATCTTTTCGTTGGATCCGCTTTATCATGGTATAGCGCGAATCGAAAACATGCTACAGATTGGAATTCACTCGTGAAACTTTTACGGGAACAATTTCAAACCGACAAATACAATGAAAAGTTGATGGAGGCAATAAAAAATCGCACGATGCATGATACAGAAAATATCGGGATGTATCTGGCGTGTATGGAAAATTTATTTAATAGACTTTCAATCAAAACTTCAGATAGCCAGCAGCTAGAAATTATTTTACCGCGAATAAGACCTTACTTACAGGTAGGATTAGGATTTGTGAAACCTAAGAGTAAGAGAGATCTCTTGAGTCTTTGTAGGGAGCTTGAATCGCGTGAAACAAATATCAATGAATTTAAACCACCCCCTTCACGCAAAACAAATAGTCTTCTAGAACCGGATCTAGCATAATATGTCAACACTAGGGTTCAAAATTCGGTAAATTGTAGCATTATTTGTTTTCGCTGTAAGAAACAGGGGCACAAACGTAATGAGTGTACGGAAGCACGTCCTGATATCAAATGCTTTAAATGCGGGAAACTAGGGTTCACGGTGAAAACATGTCCTTCCTGTAGTTATTCAAAAAACGCCAGATCGAGTCGTTAAATCGAGTGACAGACTCCAGCCCGAATAAATACTCGATATCAAGGTCAAACCCAAGTTCATCGATGAACAAAATTCAAATTTGCTTGGATTTCATTTTATCTAGTGTTGTTAATGATGAGAGGCCTTACCTTAATGTTGATTCAGGTGCTAGTAGAATTATTTTAGGCAAGCAGGGATATGAGAAAATAAAATTAATGAATTTCAAAATATTGCCTTCGGATGTTCCGAACTGTAATGTGGCTAATGGACAGATTTGTGAGATAGCAGGATATGTCTCAATTCCCTTCAGATTGAAAGATAAAGTTAAAATTATTGATACGTTGATAGTTCCATCTATACCTAACTGTCTTATACTGGGTACAGATTTTTGGAAAAAGTTTAACATCGTACCAGATTTACGACGCGGTGAGTGGGTTTTCAGCAATGAGCAAATCACTGCGGCTTCGGTAACTGATCAAACAGTTTTAACACCGGATCAGGCAGACAAATTGAATAGCCTAGTGGAAAGTTATTTCGCGAATATAACGAATGAAACAGGTCACACCAATTTGGTCGAACATAAAATCAAACTCAAGCCTAACACTGAACCAATAAAAAAACGGTATTACCGTATTTCTCCTGCAGTACAAAAACAAGTAGATATTGAATTGAATAAAATGTTAGCGGAAGGTATTGTCGAAAAATCTACGTCACCATGGTCAAGTCCGATAATACTTGTAAAAAAAAAGACAATACATACAGATTTTGTGTTGATTACAGGCACGTTAATGCAGTTACAGAGAAGGACGCCTATCCTATACCATATGTCAGTGATACCTTGGATAAGCTTCGTAGTGCAACTTACCTCAGTAGTCTTGATATAAAAAATGCCTACTGGCAAATTCCCGTAGCTCTAGAGTCGAGACCTATTGCCGCATTTACGGTTCCCAATAGAGGGTTATTTCAGTTCAGAAAAATGCCCTATGGGATCTGTAATGGACAAGCTTCTTTCCAAAGACTTGTAGAGAGTGTTTTAGGCCCAGATTTAGAACCATATGTATTTGTATACATCGATGATATTGTCTTTGGAAAAACACTTAGAAATACTGAGAGAAGTATTTAATCGGCTGCAAGAAGCCAATTTGTCTCTCAATAGGAAAAAGTGCGAATTTTGTAGGCCTCAGATAAATTATCTTGGATATGTTGTAGACCGAAATGGGTTACACGTCGACCCAAACCGAGTAACAGCTATTTTAAATTTACGTCCACCTAAAAACGTCTCGGAGACACGTCGAATAATAGGGATGGCCTCATGGTATCGAAAATTCGTTCCCAATTTCAGTACCGTGATTGCCCCGATTACTCAACTTTTGAAGAAGAATCATAAATTTATTTCGACCACTGAATGTATGTTGGCCTTCGACAAAATTAAAGAGTGCTTGGTTTCAGCCCCGGTATTGACATGTCCAAATTTCGAAAAACCATTTATTATCTCTACAGACGCCAGTGATTTTGGTCTTGGAGCCGTTTTATCCCAAGAATTCGAAGATGGGGAACATGTTATCAGTTACATAAGTAGATCATTAAATCGTAGTGAGAGAAAATGGACAGTTACCGAAAAAGAGTGCGCAGCGGTTGTATTTGCGGTTGAAAAGTTCCGTCCATATATAGAGGGTTCTCATTTCACAATTTACACGGATCACCACAGTCTTGTGTGGCTTAATAATCTTCGTGATCCCATGGGTAGGTTGGCACGCTGGAATCTTAAGCTTCAACAGTATGATTTCACAATTTTACACCGCAAAGGTAAATACAATGTCGTGCCAGATGCATTATCGCGTTCAGTACTAATCGTAGATGAGATCCAAATACCCTCTCCTTGTTATGAGAACACAACTGACAGCTGGTACAGGAAAATGATGAAGAATGTTGCTGATAACCCTATAAATTTTCCTTTATGGAGGGTTAACGGAACGACTCTGTTTAAAAGATTCAAAAATAGATACCCTGGTTTATCTGATGGTGAATTCGATTGGAAAATTGTAGTACCAAAAGATCGACGTACAGAATTAATAAAAGATAACCATAATGTTGAAACTGCAGGTCACTGCGGAATTTTTAAGACATTTCATCGCATTTTTAATAAGTATTGCTGGCCAAAAATGAAGTATGATATTACTAGGTACATTAAAAATTGTAAGGTATGTATAGCAACCAAACCAGAACAAAAAAAAAACCTGCAGGGTTAATGTGCGGTAGGCCTAATATAACAAAATGTTGGGAACTAATTTGTATTGATGTAATAGGCCCTTTACCTAGAAGTACCGGTGGTTTCAAATATATTCTTTCTGTTTCCGATTATTTTAGTGAATTTCCTTTCTTTTTTCCAATGAGGGCTGCCACCTCGATGAATATTGTTAGAATTATAGAGGAAAACATTTTTATGTTGGTAGGGGTTCCAAAATTCATTGTATGTGATAACGGGAAAGTTTTCGTTAGTCGAGATTTCAAAGCTTTGGCAAAGAAGTATAATGTGAAACTTTCATATACGGCTTTCTATCACCCGCAAGCTAACGCGGTAGAGCGAATACACAGAGTTTTGAAAACAATGATTTCAGCATATGTTCAAGGAAATCATAGAGAGTGGGATAGGGATCTACAAAAATTTGCATGTGCAATCAAATTTTGGTCGCGAAATCAATTTGAATGGTGCATCAAATGTAGAGGACGACGACGACCCTCAAAATGGTATTACTACGATTCGTGACCCAGACATTCTGATTTCTCGTGCCTCTGGCTTCAAGCCTGTATATGACAAGGTTCGGGAACAATTAGATAAAGCTTATGAACAAAGCAAAAATACGTATGATTTGAGACACAGAGATGTACGATATATTGTTGGTCAGAAAGTATGGCATAGGAATTTTGCATTGTCCGACGCAACAAAGTATTTTTCGGCTAAGTTGGCTCACAAATTTGTAGGACCTTATATAGTATCAAAAAAATTATCGCCCTGGACATATGAGCTCAAGGATGATAGCGGTCATAAAATTGGCACATATCATGTCAAAGATTTGAAACCTCACCCCGTAGATAATGATTAATAAAAAAATATATTGAAAATATTGAAAATATTTTTTTTTTTGGGAAAGGGTGGGATTGTTACGGTCTAATTTTGTGTTAGGGTGAGCAATTGTTTGTTGCATAGAATTCTTTAGATTTTCAATCATTTGTCGCAGCAAGGATCTTCAATAGTCGTTCTATTTAAAACGGGTTCAGCAATGAGAACCGACAATGGTTCTCTAATTAGGAGTAATGTTAAAGATGATAGAAAAGGATGACAAGTACGAATACTTCGGTTAGAATGTCGCGAATTATCTCAATTCAGTCAAAATTCAGGATATCCAAATCAGTAGTAAAAGATTTCAGGTGAGAGCACAGTGGTGTTTACTTTCGAGAAATACTTACGTATAATATAGTTTTCTGGAATATTACCCGAGTGTGGGGATTAAATTACTGTGTTCCTTGTTTGGTGCATATCAGTTGTATCTGGTAGCAGTTTCCTCAGGTTCAGAGGGATTGAAAGCCGAAATCTCACTCGTAGGCCACCCTTCATCAAAGGTATGAATAAGGAGTTTTCTATAAACTCGATCAAAAGCTCATCATCCCTTTTCTATCGACTAGGCCTTTATCATCACTCCCGAGAAGTATCGTCTGCAGTTTACCTAGTTGCTCAAATGACCATCAGCTGGCACCCTGGGGTTTGAGAACAACCCCTCAATGCCTGCAGTTTGTGTGACGATATACGCTTCTCACCCCCATTTCAATTGGGTGCATATTTTTTTTATGACCATAGTGAAATACGAACCTCCCTTCCTCCACTGAGCTATCCAGTGTTCTACCCTACTATTCATATACTGGCTGATCGGTAGAGCACTATAAATTATTTGATGCGTTTTACCCTCACTCTAATTACCAAACAACTTCTAAGAAATTTTCCATGAATTTTGCTATGCCAGAAAAGCTCGTATCAGCTTATATTATACCCCAACTCCTCGGGGCCGGTGCGACTTGATGCACCCCGGCTAGCTCTTCCCAGAGGGTGGTTGGGATATAGCTTGGGGTCCGCTGACCCATTCTATCCTGTTTCTGCGAGGTGCCGACCCATTCGGGCCCGTTTCCCTCCCTTGATACACCTACAGTCGTAGCGGGGGCAGCTGGGGGTTCGCGCACCCCAGAAGCCCGCCGCGGAGGGGTTCGAACCAGCTCCCTTGCCGGCTGGAGGGCGCCTCCTACCCCTTCGTCAGGGGTGCGCTCTCCAATCCTCGCTCCACTTCGCGTTCGTAGCATCTGTTCGTAGCCCCAGGAAACGTGGTTCGTACCCCGAAGATGAGGTCCAACCACGATGCCACCTGTTCCCTGGGCACACCCCGAGCTCCCTGGCACTCGTTCCTCGGGGTGCGGATGTGGTCCGGTCGACGTACGGACCTGGGGAGTAGCGCCGTCGGGGACGATCACCACTGCGCCCCAGGTCCTCCTGTGTCCTTTCGCGGACACCCGGTGACGGAGCTCCTCAACGTCCCACCTGGGATCCGGAGCCTCCACACACCACCTTTTCTACTCCTACTCTCCGGTATTTGGTCTTTCTTGACCGTCGCCGCGTTTCTGATACTACGAGAGCCTCAGTTGCAATGATCAGCCCGTGGCAATTCGCTCGTGAGCCAACTTGGTGAAGGGGTTCCAAGCTTCCAGTCAAACCAAACCAAGCCTCAGAGCTGATTTGCTCAACCAGCGAATCGCCACTGCTTTTATCCATTCGCGAGTCAGTCACGTGACACTTATCACTGGAAAATGTAATTTCCAAGAGTATCCCATCATTCTGAAATAAATAATTTTTTAATTTTAGTTTAATACGGGCAAACCCAATTAAAAAATATTACAAGACATACATTTTGTGAGTGATACAACAACAGACACAACATATATGATATTGATGATATTGAAGACATTAAAAAGATAAATGGAAAGTAAAAATACAAGTACAGTCAGTGTAAAAGTTGAAGATAAAATGACAAGATGGTCACTGACACAGTTGATTTTTAAAAGTATGAAGAGGCGTTGAGAAGATGTCAATATCGAGGGAATTTGCCGCTCTAAGGGATCTTGGGATATAGCTGAAATAAGAAATGTTGGTACGATGGTAGGGAATATGAAAAGTAGCTACCTGTCTCGTAAGGCGAGTGGGGACTACTAAACTGATTTGAGAAAGTAGATCAGGACAGTCATATTCACCATTTAATATCTTGTAAAGAGTCAATAGATCTCGCTGATTACGTCTATTCTCCAAAGATGGAATATTGAGATAACTCTCAATTGAGGCATAATCACTAAAGAAATTAGATTTGAAAGAAACATATCTAAGAAAGCTTTTTTGAACACGATCAATCTTGGATATCTGGGTTACATAATGTGGTGACCAGACAGAGGAACAATAATCGAGGTGAGTTCTAACAAGTGTGCAATATAGGATTTTGATGGCACTCAGACTAGTGAAGTCACGAGTTGTCCTCTTAATAAATCCCAACATTTTGGTAGACCTGTTGACAATGGAGGTTATGTGGTAGGTGAAGGTTAGGGATTCGTCAAGAATTACTCCAAGGTCCCTGACACGGTCGACAGCGTCCAGGGGTTGTCCATTGATGGTATAATCGAAAATGACAGGCTGATGGGATCGAGTGAAACGTATGATATAACATTTGTTTATGTTTAGGCCCATACCATTTGTTAAGCACCAAGTAGCAAGTCTGCAGATATCGCTCTGTAACTCAGCGGCGTCATCAACACAATTCACAATACGATAGAGCTTTAGGTCGTCGGCGAATAGTAGGGCATTAGTAGTGCACCTAGGCCGATTCTGGCTCAAGATGGCCGCCATAAAGGCGGGAAATTCAAATTTTGCTAACGTCATCAAAGATGGCGGCCATGACAGCTGTCATATGTCACCTGTCATATGTCAACTGCCATATGTCAACTGTCAAGTGTTCCATGTCGCTGTGTCATCTGTCAAGTGTTCCATAGACTACCCGACCAATCAGAAGCCGCCATAGCCCTTTGGCCCCCTTAACCCCCCTTAGGCCTCCGCTGTACCCCCTTGGCCCCCTTAGGCCTCCGCTGTATCCCCTTAACCCCCTTAAGCCTCCGCTGTACCCCCTTAATCACCTTAAGCCTTCACTGTACCCCCTTGGCCTCCTTAGGCTTCCGCTGCACCCCTTTGGCCCCCTCGGACTGCGCTGCATTTCTTCGGGACTCATCGGTCCCACTCGGACTCCATACACCCCCTTGAACCCCTCATGCTTTACCCCTCTCAACGCTTCCTGAACCGAAGACATGACGTCATATTTCATTTAAAAAAAGCAAGTACAATCGGGATTCGAACCCGCACCAATACGGTGTAAAGTTTCGAGACCAAACGCTTCGTCCACGCGGCCACTGCGGGACATATCAATTTATATTTCTAAAAATTAACCGATGCGGTTATTTGTGCTTTGTGGAACGTAGCAACCTCGGCAAGCGGGGAGCAGGGAAACGAACAATGGCTTATTCATTCATTAAACATCAGTGTATTAATAGACATAATTGCATTCAAGGTCAGCTTCGCTGCATTCCAATGATGACTCAACATATCACGCCATGATGCAACAGCGTGATGTATTCGAGCAGATCCATGGAGCAGGGAAAGGAACAATGGCTTATTCATTCAATAAACATCAGTGTATTAATAGACATATTTGCATTCAAGGTCAGGTTCGCTGCATTCCATTGATGATTCAACAGGATACAATATTTCGCTACAAAGATAAGAGACGACAAAGCGACTGACACTGTTGCCAGACGTTTGAAAAAATAAGGCATTGATGCAAAACGTTTGAAAATATCTGGAAATATACCATAATGCACCTACAACTCTTACGAGTGGAGTCCGAACCACCATGTGTGAATACCCCAAATTGATGTATACTAAGTGTGCTAGCTGAAGTTAGGCGTCTGACATCTAACGTTTGGCAGCAACCTGTCAAATGTCAAATGTCAAATGTCAAATGTCAAATGTCAAATGTCAAATGTTAAATGTCAAATGTCAAATGTCAAATGTCAAATGTCAAATGTCAAATGTCAAATGTCAAATGTCAAATGTCAAATGTCAAATGTCAAATGTCAAATGTCAAATGTCAAATGTCAAATGTCAAATGTCAAATGTCAAATGTCAAATGTCAAATGTCAAATGTCAAATGTCAAATGTCAAATGTCAAATGTCAAATGTCAAATGTCAAATGTCAAATGTCAAATGTCAAATATCAAATGTCAAATAGCCGCTATCTCTTGGTCATACCCTAACAATGACGCTACTACCAGAAGTTATAAAAAGTGTTCTAATAATAAACAATATTTCACAAGATGGTATAATTCCTATCTCGTTCGATGAATCAACAATGGTACTTTGATAAGTTTGCAGGTGGTCACGGACATAATTATTCATGGATAGCAATAATGATGTCATGCTTATCTCAGCATTTTATTCAATATATTGATGAACAGGTCATTCATAAGTTTGCACATGGCCGGCGGATCATGATTTTATTTATTCATAGATAACGATTTTGTTGATGTTATATCCTTTAATAACAGCTCGATATGCAACTATGCATTTCCCGGTGCAGAACACATTCATGAATGACTCTATTGTTCTTATCAACTATAAAACCAATTTCATATCGGGTGGAGCTTCAGTTTGCCTTCGATCATCAACGGTGAATCATCGTGGGTGTGTAGTTCGACAATTATTATTTTGTGGGTGTATATTTCAATAATCTAAGGTGAGTTTCATTTATTTATTTCTCTTGATCTCTATCACCATGCGACTCGAGTTTCGAAATAGGGTATTCAATCAGATGTTCTGAAATAGGGTATATCCATAGTATTTTTCTTTAATGTTTCGACAGTTTCGTTGTATATCTGATTTTTTTTTGTTCTTGGTTGTTTTGATAGATGGATCTTTCAGGAATAAACGCTGCCACCTGAGTTACTGTATTCAAGCCGACAGTGCCTCTCCAAAGCCTTCCTTTGAATGAGCCACAATTGATTAAAGATATAAGGGTGGTTCAAACACGTTACGGAGAATTAATTGTGGTTGAATTGCAAGAAAAGAGCGTATTCCTACCAAAGAGAGCGGTTGAAGCAGTGAAGCTGCAAATTCCTCTCTTCACCCCTGACGACTACTCTCTCATTTTCAAAGGGTTGGCAGGACTGTCCTCCAACTTTGAAATTGTGAAGAAATAATCAAATGTGAGTTATCTGCCTAATGTCTGGAATGAATTTCCTCAACTTCTTTAAAGTGTGTATACATTTAACAAAACTGAACTTTTTCAGAAACCAACAGTGTCTCTCTACAACCCTCCAGTCAACCGGTCACAAGAGAACGGCGGGGACTTCCATAATAGTTTTAAGATTTTGGTGAGTGGAACGTTTCTTTTTATTCGTGGAAAATAATGGAAAATGCTAACGAGATTGGTCTTGTGAGTGATGAAATTATTAAAAAATTCAAGGAACTAGAAACAAAAAATTTAGCAATCAATGAAAAGAGCTTTTGGATGAAGAAAATCAAAAAACATATTCAAATTTGTAATAAAGCAATTCGTGAGGCTGATTTGACATCAGGAATTCTCAGAAAGCTCCAAACAAACGTGGGGCATTTGAAAAGATTTTACGCTTTAATTAAAAATTCTAAACATATTGGATCCGGTCTCACTAGTCCTAGGAGAAACCGGATAGCATGGAGGGATGTCCAATCGGTTTTTGCAAGCCGAATAAGGACGGGTATCATCATTAATATTTCTCACAAGGACGTAGCACAATTTCTGACTGATGCTTGTCATATTTTCAAAATTAAGATCAAAAAATGTCTCAATAATTTTCAATTAATCAAGGCCAATACCAACTTTTGCGGAGAATTCATAAAGAAATCCAAAGATGGTGACATAATCGAATTCAAATATTTCAACACAAAAAATGCTTCAATAGATATAGGAACGGATTTGGACCTTTGGTTCCAAGATAATGTTACTGATGTCATTTCAAATAAGCTTTCAGAATTTCAAGAAAAGGATAGTGGCTGGGCCTTACATCGCATCATTTCTTTGGAAGCCAACATAAATAAATTAGAAATTGGAAATGGATCCTCATACATTGGTCTGCCTGACCAAATTTCAAAAAAGCATGCTTGTATCAATATCAAGAACACTGATGATGCATGCTTTTTTTGGAGCGTGGTTAGTGCCTTATACCCTGTCAATCATAATGTAGATAGACCCAGCTCGTACCCTCATTTCAACCAAGTTCTTAATACTACAGGCTTGGAAACTCCCCTAATGTTTAATCAAATTGGTAAATTTGAAAAGTTGAATATTATTTCGGTGAACGTTTATGGTTTGGAACTGATCCAGGCAAACGGTAGGGAGTATTTTGAAGTAGTACCCGTAAGACTCACAAAACACAAGTTGGATAGACATGTAAATTTGCTCTTGGTTCAGAGTGAATATTTTCCAAAACCCAACGATTACGATGCTTTACCTGAAGATGATGATGATGTAGAAATTCGGTATCATTATTGTTGGATAAAGGACATGTCAAGACTTCTTTCGGCCCAAATTAATAAACATGGAAAGAAAAAATATTTTTGTGATAGATGTTTGAATTACTTCTCCAATGAATCGAAATTGAATGATCATAGTGCTGTGTGTGAAAACATCAACGATTGCAAAATTTCTTTTCCCGATTATGATTTTGTCGAGTTCAAAAATCCAATTTATAAACAAAAAGCTGAATTTATCATCTATGCTGACTTCGAATCTGAATTGCAGCACTATGATCACGAAATTTCTTCGAAAACGAAAAAATATCAGAAACACAATGCGTTCAGTGCAGGATACTACTTTAAATGCTCCTACGATGATAACTTATCATATTTTAAGAGTCATCGAGGACCTGAGTGCATGGATTGGTTCGCATCGGAAATGACAGAGGTCGCAAAATTTGTAAAGTCCAAGATCAAAACAATCATTCCCCTGACTGATTTCCCTGAAAAGGTCGGTGTAACAACTTGTCACATTTGTGAAAAAACATTCAAGGCCGGCGAAATAATCGTCAAAGACCACTGTCACTTCACGGGTCAGTTCAGGGGGTGGGCACACAAAGCCTGTAACTTGAACTATCAAAAGTCTTTTGTGATACCTATAGTTTTCCACAACTTGAGTGGTTATGACTCTCATTTTCTCATTAGAGACATTACCAAACGTGGGAGGGTGAGCGTACTTCCTATCAATATGGGAAAATACATTTCTTTTACGCAACATGATAAGGAATCTGGAATCAAATTTAGATTTATAGATTCATTAAGATTCTTAGGCGCCAGTCTCGATGAGCTGGCATCAAATTTGAATAAAGGCAATTTTCGAAATTTGAAAAAAGAATTCATCACTTTAAGTGATAGTAAATTCGAGTTGCTCACAAAGAAAGGTGTCTTTCCATATGACTACATCAATAATGTGGATAAAATGAATGAAACTGAATTACCATCCATCGAGCATTTTTACAACAAGTTGAATGATGAAAATATTGATGAGGAAATGTACGCTCATGCTCTTAACGTATGGCAACAATTCAATATCAAGACTCTAGGTCAATATAGCGATCTTTATATGAAGACAGATATCCTTCTGCTGGCAGACGTCATGGAAAATTTTAGAGAAGCAGCTTTGAAAACATACGGCTTAGATCCCGCATGGTATTACACCCTTCCTGGCTATACGTGGGATTGTATGTTGAAATTCACGAAATGTAAATTACAAATTTTGAAAGACGTTGATATGCTTATGTTCATTGAAAAGGCCATAAGAGGCGGCATTTCAGTTTGCAGCAACAGGTATTCCGAGGCTAATCATAAATATGTGCCAACATACGATCCTACAAAACCATCAAAACATCTTCTCTATTTGGATGTCAACAATCTGTATGGATGGGCAATGTCTAGACCCCTTCCTTTTGGAGGGTTTGAATGGACAGATACCAACATAGATGTAACATCTATTCCTGACAATGCACCAGAAGGGTATATCCTACAAGTTGACCTAGAGTACCCCGAACATCTGCACGATCTACATAAAGATTTTCCGTTCTGTTCAGAACACCGTAAACCTCCTGGCTCAAAATTGGCAAAATTGATGACAACATTACATCATAAGCAGCAATACATATTGCATTACGTAAATTTGAAACAAGCTATAGCCAATGGTTTGAAATTAACAAAAATTCACAAAGTGGTGAAATTCAAACAGTCCGCGTGGTTGCAGCCCTATATTGATCTCAACACTAGATTGAGAACTGCAGCCACCAATACTTTCGAAAAAAATTTGTATAAGCTTATGAATAATGCGGTGTTTGGCAAGACCATGGAAAACATCCGCAAACATCGCATTGTTAAATTATGTAGATCGTGGGAGGGGCGGTACGGGGCAAGAAATTTGATTGCAAGTTCTAAATTTCGTAATCGAACAATATTGAGTGATGACTTGGTAGCTATCGAGCTGGGTAAGTCCAAAATAGTCTTCAACAAGCCCCTCTATGTTGGAATGGCTATACTGGACTTATCGAAGACTCGTATGTACAACTTCCATTATGATTTCATGCTACCTACGATGGGTGTGGAAAATTGTAAGTTACTGTACACCGATACTGATAGCTTCATTTACGAACTTGGTTGTGATGATGTGTACGAGGAACTCATAAAAACTAATCTGAATGAATTCGATACTTCCGACTATCCTTCAGACAATATTTTTGGAATTCCGCAAGTGAATAAAAAAGTAATCGGAAAAATGAAGGATGTAGCAAATTCGAAAATTATTACGCACTTTGTAGGCTTACGTTCGAAAATGTATGCCTACAAGGTGCAGGGAGGTAAAGTAACCAAAAAATCTAAAGGGATCAAGCATAATGTAGTCAAGAATAAGATAACTTTTGATGATTATGTTTCATGTCTGAAAGAATCAAAGGAAAATGCTCATGAAGTATTCAGCATCGAACAGACAAAAATTGCGCTGAGTCCTTATGACAGTAAAAGACATTTACTACCAAATTCGTATGATACCCTTCCTTTTGGACATTTCTCCATCACGCAAACTCCAATGGTGTCAGATCCGCCTGACGAAGAATTTTCAGAATGAATAGCAATTTCCATTATTTTCCACCAATAAAAATGCGAAATCTACTCCACCATGTTAGATTTACCTATACCTACCCAATTATTATATAACTTTCAGTTTTATTATGATATGTATTTTTGTTTTCCATCTGTATAGCTGATGCTTGTATACATTATTCCCATATATAATATATATATATATATATTATACCCCTTTACTTAAGTTTGATATGAATATATATTCTGTATAGCTCATGTTAGTTGAACATGTATCTCTTTCATTGAATAAAACACTGTGAAATATATATATTTGTCCTTTATTCAAAATATTTCAGAGCACTGCTTTTATAAAAAAAACAAATATTCCCTCAATGCATTACCTGATAAGCTACAATTAGACATCTCACAAAATGCATACAAAACATCTAAACGACTATTTTCATCATCATGGAAACTAGATCTAATTAAATCTACAATATTATAAAAATAAGCACTAAAGTTCATGTCCTCCAGCATGGCCACCCGATGAATCACTACACCTCGATGAACTTCGAGGATTTGATTGGCATCATCGATGTAGAAGTCAACACCAAATTTGCTCACCATTAGAAATTTCACTTCACCGTATACCATCTGTGTAACTTTGCAGTAATCACCA
This sequence comes from Chrysomela aeneicollis, assembly GCA_029955515.1. Classification (NCBI taxonomy): domain Eukaryota; kingdom Metazoa; phylum Arthropoda; class Insecta; order Coleoptera; family Chrysomelidae; genus Chrysomela; species Chrysomela aeneicollis. The sequence continues at coordinate 1,505,687 of JARUHQ010000018.1, read as the reverse complement.
CATGGAAACGTTACGGCTTCACACTCTTGGCTAGTTGTGCATTGAAAAATTTTTCCAATTGATTTTGCAGCAAATCGGTGAATACAGCCCACTCCATTAATCCGAAAGATATTCTGTTTGATGCACATGTTAGAATAATAGTTGGACTAAACGACCTGGCTGGGCTCAAACCAAGCCCAATATTGAAACACCCTGACAAGAATGATGTGTGAAGTAGGTAATACATCTCTTCTTTGGCTGTCTTTTCGAACATTTCCAACAGTTCGTATAATTCTCCATCAGATTCTTTACTGAATGATGCTGCTGGTGGTGATGGTGGTGGTGTCATCTCGACGTCACTTACATCTGACATACTAGCGTAACCACTATCTTGACTCGACATAGCTGGGAAATCCAAACCACCACATGTGAAAACCCCAAATTGATGGATAATATTTGACGAATGACAGAGGCGTACTAGGGCTGCTGTAGTTTGGCGTCTGACATCTGACAGTTAACGTTTGACGATACGTCATGCATACGAAGTCGTTTTTCAATAGAAAATCTATCAATCAACGCACAAAACTTCAAAAACAATGGAAAGCACGACGAAACGTCAAGCAAGCGTCAAACATACATCGCGCAGACATCGTGTATTTCTTAAAAATCTATCAAACAACATATTGAAACTATAAAAACGAGTAATAGCATGACTAGATATAACGCATTCATCAAATAACATCGAAAACGATAAAAAACATCACTCATACGTCATACAACTTATGTCAACTGTCAAGTATTCCATGGCGCTGTGTCATATGTCAATCGGAAAGTGTTCCATGACGCTGCTGATGACGCCAGAGTATGGAAACGCAACGCGTCATAGACTACTAGCTCGACCAATCAGAAGCCGTCATATTCCAGACCACTTTTTTTTGGCGGGAAATTCAAGTTATTTTTATGATATCACCCCTTAGCCCCCCAGGTCACCGCTGTACCCCCTTTATGCGTAACACGTTAGACTCAGAGTTTATGTGGGGCTTCGTGACGTTCGATTCAGAGGTTAGGTTAGGTTGGGTCTCGAGACGTTAGACTCAGAGGTTATGTTAGGGCCCCGTGACGTTCGATTCTAACGTTAGGTTAGGTTGGATCTCGAGACGTTAGGTCGTTAGGTTAGGTTAGGTCGGAGACCTAACCTATCTTCTGAGGCTAACGTCTCGAAATCCAACCTAACCTAACGTTAGAATCGAACGTCACGGGGCCCTAACATAACCTCTGAGTCTAACGTCTCGAGACCCAACCTAACCTAACCTCTGAATCGAACGTCACGAAGCCCCACATAAACTCTGAGTCTAACGTGTTACGCATAAAGGGGGTACAGCGGTGACCTGGGGGGCTAAGGGGTGATATCATAAAAATAACTTGAATTTCCCGCCAAAAAAAAGTGGTCTGGAATATGACGGCTTCTGATTGGTCGAGCTAGTAGTCTATGACGCGTTGCGTTTCCATACTCTGGCGTCATCAGCAGCGTCATGGAACACTTTCCGATTGACATATGACACAGCGCCATGGAATACTTGACAGTTGACATAAGTTGTATGACGTATGAGTGATGTTTTTTATCGTTTTCGATGTTATTTGATGAATGCGTTATATCTAGTCATGCTATTACTCGTTTTTATAGTTTCAATATGTTGTTTGATAGATTTTTAAGAAATACACGATGTCTGCGCGATGTATGTTTGACGCTTGCTTGACGTTTCGTCGTGCTTTCCATTGTTTTTGAAGTTTTGTGCGTTGATTGATAGATTTTCTATTGAAAAACGACTTCGTATGCATGACGTATCGTCAAACGTTAACTGTCAGATGTCAGACGCCAAACTACAGCAGCCCTAGTACGCCTCTGTCATTCGTCAAATATTATCCATCAATTTGGGGTTTTCACATGTGGTGGTTTGGATTTCCCAGCTATGTCGAGTCAAGATAGTGGTTACGCTAGTATGTCAGATGTAAGTGACGTCGAGATGACACCACCACCATCACCACCAGCAGCATCATTCAGTAAAGAATCTGATGGAGAATTATACGAACTGTTGGAAATGTTCGAAAAGACAGCCAAAGAAGAGATGTATTACCTACTTCACACATCATTCTTGTCAGGGTGTTTCAATATTGGGCTTGGTTTGAGCCCAGCCAGGTCGTTTAGTCCAACTATTATTCTAACATGTGCATCAAACAGAATATCTTTCGGATTAATGGAGTGGGCTGTATTCACCGATTTCCTGCAAAATCAATTGGAAAAATTTTTCAATGCACAACTAGCCAAGAGTGTGAAGCCGTAACGTTTCCATGTGGTGATTACTGCAAAGTTACACAGATGGTATACGGTGAAGTGAAATTTCTAATGGTGAGCAAATTTGGTGTTGACTTCTACATCGATGATGCCAATCAAATCCTCGAAGTTCATCGAGGTGTAGTGATTCATCGGGTGGCCATGCTGGAGGACATGAACTTTAGTGCTTATTTTTATAATATTGTAGATTTAATTAGATCTAGTTTCCATGATGATGAAAATAGTCGTTTAGATGTTTTGTATGCATTTTGTGAGATGTCTAATTGTAGCTTATCAGGTAATGCATTGAGGGAATATTTGTTTTTTTTATAAAAGCAGTGCTCTGAAATATTTTGAATAAAGGACAAATATATATATTTCACAGTGTTTTATTCAATGAAAGAGATACATGTTCAACTAACATGAGCTATACAGAATATATATTCATATCAAACTTAAGTAAAGGGGTATAATATATATATATATATTATATATGGGAATAATGTATACAAGCATCAGCTATACAGATGGAAAACAAAAATACATATCATAATAAAACTGAAAGTTATATAATAATTGGGTAGGTATAGGTAAATCTAACATGGTGGAGTAGATTTCGCATTTTTATTGGTGGAAAATAATGGAAATTGCTATTCATTCTGAAAATTCTTCGTCAGGCGGATCTGACACCATTGGAGTTTGCGTGATGGAGAAATGTCCAAAAGGAAGGGTATCATACGAATTTGGTAGTAAATGTCTTTTACTGTCATAAGGACTCAGCGCAATTTTTGTCTGTTCGATGCTGAATACTTCATGAGCATAGGAACGGATTGTTCGTTGGGTAACGATTTGTTCCTTTGATTCTTTCAGACATGAAACATAATCATCAAAAGTTATCTTATTCTTGACTACATTATGCTTGATCCCTTTAGATTTTTTGGTTACTTTACCTCCCTGCACCTTGTAGGCATACATTTTCGAACGTAAGCCTACAAAGTGCGTAATAATTTTCGAATTTGCTTCATCCTTCATTTTTCCGATTACTTTTTTATTCACTTGCGGAATTCCAAAAATATTGTCTGAAGGATAGTCGGAAGTATCGAATTCATTCAGATTAGTTTTTATGAGTTCCTCGTACACATCATCACAACCAAGTTCGTAAATGAAGCTATCAGTATCGGTGTACAGTAACTTACAATTTTCCACACCCATCGTAGGTAGCATGAAATCATAATGGAAGTTGTACATACGAGTCTTCGATAAGTCCAGTATAGCCATTCCAACATAGAGGGGCTTGTTGAAGACTATTTTGGACTTACCCAGCTCGATAGCTACCAAGTCATCACTCAATATTGTTCGATTACGAAATTTAGAACTTGCAATCAAATTTCTTGCCCCGTACCGCCCCTCCCACGATCTACATAATTTAACAATGCGATGTTTGAGGATGTTTTCCATGGTCTTGCCAAACACCGCATTATTCATAAGCTTATACAAATTTTTTTCGAAAGTATTGGTGGCTGCAGTTCTCAATCTAGTGTTGAGATCAATATAGGGCTGCAACCACGCGGACTGTTTGAATTTCACCACTTTGTGAATTTTTGTTAATTTCAAACCATTGGCTATAGCTTGTTTCAAATTTACGTAATGCAATATGTATTGCTGCTTATGATGTAATGTTGTCATCAATTTTGCCAATTTTGAGCCAGGAGGTTTACGGTGTTCTGAACAGAACGGAAAATCTTTATGTAGATCGTGCAGATGTTCGGGGTACTCTAGGTCAACTTGTAGGATATACCCTTCTGGTGCATTGTCAGGAATAGATGTTACATCTATGTTGGTATCTGTCCATTCAAACCCTCCAAAAGGAAGGGGTCTAGACATTGCCCATCCATACAGATTGTTGACATCCAAATAGAGAAGATGTTTTGATGGTTTTGTAGGATCGTATGTTGGCACATATTTATGATTAGCCTCGGAATACCTGTTGCTGCAAACTGAAATGCCGCCTCTTATGGCCTTTTCAATGAACATAAGCATATCAACGTCTTTCAAAATTTGTAATTTACATTTCGTGAATTTCAACATACAATCCCACGTATAGCCAGGAAGGGTGTAATACCATGCGGGATCTAAGCCGTATGTTTTCAAAGCTGCTTCTCTAAAATTTTCCATGACGTCTGCCAGCAGAAGGATATCTGTCTTCATATAAAGATCGCTATATTGACCTAGAGTCTTGATATTGAATTGTTGCCATACGTTAAGAGCATGAGCGTACATTTCCTCATCAATATTTTCATCATTCAACTTGTTGTAAAAATGCTCGATGGATGGTAATTCAGTTTCATTCATTTTATCCACATTATTGATGTAGTCATATGGAAAGACACCTTTCTTTGTGAGCAACTCGAATTTACTATCACTTAAAGTGATGAATTCTTTTTTCAAATTTCGAAAATTGCCTTTATTCAAATTTGATGCCAGCTCATCGAGACTGGCGCCTAAGAATCTTAATGAATCTATAAATCTAAATTTGATTCCAGATTCCTTATCATGTTGCGTAAAAGAAATGTATTTTCCCATATTGATAGGAAGTACGCTCACCCTCCCACGTTTGGTAATGTCTCTAATGAGAAAATGAGAGTCATAACCACTCAAGTTGTGGAAAACTATAGGTATCACAAAAGACTTTTGATAGTTCAAGTTACAGGCTTTGTGTGCCCACCCCCTGAACTGACCCGTGAAGTGACAGTGGTCTTTGACGATTATTTCGCCGGCCTTGAATGTTTTTTCACAAATGTGACAAGTTGTTACACCGACCTTTTCAGGGAAATCAGTCAGGGGAATGATTGTTTTGATCTTGGACTTTACAAATTTTGCGACCTCTGTCATTTCCGATGCGAACCAATCCATGCACTCAGGTCCTCGATGACTCTTAAAATATGATAAGTTATCATCGTAGGAGCATTTAAAGTAGTATCCTGCACTGAACGCATTGTGTTTCTGATATTTTTTCGTTTTCGAAGAAATTTCGTGATCATAGTGCTGCAATTCAGATTCGAAGTCAGCATAGATGATAAATTCAGCTTTTTGTTTATAAATTGGATTTTTGAACTCGACAAAATCATAATCGGGAAAAGAAATTTTGCAATCGTTGATGTTTTCACACACAGCACTATGATCATTCAATTTCGATTCATTGGAGAAGTAATTCAAACATCTATCACAAAAATATTTTTTCTTTCCATGTTTATTAATTTGGGCCGAAAGAAGTCTTGACATGTCCTTTATCCAACAATAATGATACCGAATTTCTACATCATCATCATCTTCAGGTAAAGCATCGTAATCGTTGGGTTTTGGAAAATATTCACTCTGAACCAAGAGCAAATTTACATGTCTATCCAACTTGTGTTTTGTGAGTCTTACGGGTACTACTTCAAAATACTCCCTACCGTTTGCCTGGATCAGTTCCAAACCATAAACGTTCACCGAAATAATATTCAACTTTTCAAATTTACCAATTTGATTAAACATTAGGGGAGTTTCCAAGCCTGTAGTATTAAGAACTTGGTTGAAATGAGGGTACGAGCTGGGTCTATCTACATTATGATTGACAGGGTATAAGGCACTAACCACGCTCCAAAAAAAGCATGCATCATCAGTGTTCTTGATATTGATACAAGCATGCTTTTTTGAAATTTGGTCAGGCAGACCAATGTATGAGGATCCATTTCCAATTTCTAATTTATTTATGTTGGCTTCCAAAGAAATGATGCGATGTAAGGCCCAGCCACTATCCTTTTCTTGAAATTCTGAAAGCTTATTTGAAATGACATCAGTAACATTATCTTGGAACCAAAGGTCCAAATCCGTTCCTATATCTATTGAAGCATTTTTTGTGTTGAAATATTTGAATTCGATTATGTCACCATCTTTGGATTTCTTTATGAATTCTCCGCAAAAGTTGGTATTGGCCTTGATTAATTGAAAATTATTGAGACATTTTTTGATCTTAATTTTGAAAATATGACAAGCATCAGTCAGAAATTGTGCTACGTCCTTGTGAGAAATATTAATGATGATACCCGTCCTTATTCGGCTTGCAAAAACCGATTGGACATCCCTCCATGCTATCCGGTTTCTCCTAGGACTAGTGAGACCGGATCCAATATGTTTAGAATTTTTAATTAAAGCGTAAAATCTTTTCAAATGCCCCACGTTTGTTTGGAGCTTTCTGAGAATTCCTGATGTCAAATCAGCCTCACGAATTGCTTTATTACAAATTTGAATATGTTTTTTGATTTTCTTCATCCAAAAGCTCTTTTCATTGATTGCTAAATTTTTTGTTTCTAGTTCCTTGAATTTTTTAATAATTTCATCACTCACAAGACCAATCTCGTTAGCATTTTCCATTATTTTCCACGAATAAAAAGAAACGTTCCACTCACCAAAATCTTAAAACTATTATGGAAGTCCCCGCCGTTCTCTTGTGACCGGTTGACTGGAGGGTTGTAGAGGGACACTGTTGGTTTCTGAAAAAGTTCAGTTTTGTTAAATGTATACACACTTTAAAGAAGTTGAGGAAATTCATTCCAGACATTAGGCAGATAACTCACATTTGATTATTTCTTCACAATTTCAAAGTTGGAGGACAGTCCTGCCAACCCTTTGAAAATGAGAGAGTAGTCGTCAGGGGTGAAGAGAGGAATTTGCAGCTTCACTGCTTCAACCGCTCTCTTTGGTAGGAATACGCTCTTTTCTTGCAATTCAACCACAATTAATTCTCCGTAACGTGTTTGAACCACCCTTATATCTTTAATCAATTGTGGCTCATTCAAAGGAAGGCTTTGGAGAGGCACTGTCGGCTTGAATACAGTAACTCAGGTGGCAGCGTTTATTCCTGAAAGATCCATCTATCAAAACAACCAAGAACAAAAAAAAATCAGATATACAACGAAACTGTCGAAACATTAAAGAAAAATACTATGGATATACCCTATTTCAGAACATCTGATTGAATACCCTATTTCGAAACTCGAGTCGTATGGTGATAGAGATCAAGAGAAATAAATAAATGAAACTCACCTTAGATTATTGAAATATACACCCACAAAATAATAATTGTCGAACTACACACCCACGATGATTCACCGTTGATGATCGAAGGCAAACTGAAGCTCCACTCGATATGAAATTGGTTTTATAGTTGATAAGAACAATAGAGTCATTCATGAATGTGTTCTGCACCGGGAAATGCATAGTTGCATATCGAGCTGTTATTAAAGGATATAACATCAACAAAATCGTTATCTATGAATAAATAAAATCATGATCCGCCGGCCATGTGCAAACTTATGAATGACCTGTTCATCAATATATTGAATAAAATGCTGAGATAAGCATGACATCATTATTGCTATCCATGAATAATTATGTCCGTGACCACCTGCAAACTTATCAAAGTACCATTGTTGATTCATCGAACGAGATAGGAATTATACCATCTTGTGAAATATTGTTTATTATTAGAACACTTTTTATAACTTCTGGTAGTAGCGTCATTGTTAGGGTATGACCAAGAGATAGCGGCTATTTGACATTTGACATTTGATATTTGACATTTGACATTTGACATTTGACATTTGACATTTGACATTTGACATTTGACATTTGACATTTGACATTTGACATTTGACATTTGACATTTGACATTTGACATTTGACATTTGACATTTGACATTTGACATTTGACATTTGACATTTGACATTTGACATTTGACATTTGACATTTGACATTTGACATTTGACATTTGACATTTGACATTTGACATTTGACATTTGACATTTGACATTTGACATTTGACATTTGACATTTAACATTTGACATTTGACATTTGACATTTGACATTTGACATTTGACAGGTTGCTGCCAAACGTTAGATGTCAGACGCCTAACTTCAGCTAGCACACTTAGTATACATCAATTTGGGGTATTCACACATGGTGGTTCGGACTCCACTCGTAAGAGTTGTAGGTGCATTATGGTATATTTCCAGATATTTTCAAACGTTTTGCATCAATGCCTTATTTTTTCAAACGTCTGGCAACAGTGTCAGTCGCTTTGTCGTCTCTTATCTTTGTAGCGAAATATTGTATCCTGTTGAATCATCAATGGAATGCAGCGAACCTGACCTTGAATGCAAATATGTCTATTAATACACTGATGTTTATTGAATGAATAAGCCATTGTTCCTTTCCCTGCTCCATGGATCTGCTCGAATACATCACGCTGTTGCATCATGGCGTGATATGTTGAGTCATCATTGGAATGCAGCGAAGCTGACCTTGAATGCAATTATGTCTATTAATACACTGATGTTTAATGAATGAATAAGCCATTGTTCGTTTCCCTGCTCCCCGCTTGCCGAGGTTGCTACGTTCCACAAAGCACAAATAACCGCATCGGTTAATTTTTAGAAATATAAATTGATATGTCCCGCAGTGGCCGCGTGGACGAAGCGTTTGGTCTCGAAACTTTACACCGTATTGGTGCGGGTTCGAATCCCGATTGTACTTGCTTTTTTTAAATGAAATATGACGTCATGTCTTCGGTTCAGGAAGCGTTGAGAGGGGTAAAGCATGAGGGGTTCAAGGGGGTGTATGGAGTCCGAGTGGGACCGATGAGTCCCGAAGAAATGCAGCGCAGTCCGAGGGGGCCAAAGGGGTGCAGCGGAAGCCTAAGGAGGCCAAGGGGGTACAGTGAAGGCTTAAGGTGATTAAGGGGGTACAGCGGAGGCTTAAGGGGGTTAAGGGGATACAGCGGAGGCCTAAGGGGGCCAAGGGGGTACAGCGGAGGCCTAAGGGGGGTTAAGGGGGCCAAAGGGCTATGGCGGCTTCTGATTGGTCGGGTAGTCTATGGAACACTTGACAGATGACACAGCGACATGGAACACTTGACAGTTGACATATGGCAGTTGACATATGACAGGTGACATATGACAGCTGTCATGGCCGCCATCTTTGATGACGTTAGCAAAATTTGAATTTCCCGCCTTTATGGCGGCCATCTTGAGCCAGAATCGGCCTAGGTGCACTACTGGCATTACTGTAGTGGAAACATGAATTGATGTCATTAATGAACATGTTGAAAAGTAAGGGGCCAAGATGTGAGCCTTGGGGCACACCCGAGGTTGCTAGATTAATGCATGATTAACCCTGTCGAAAGCCTTGGAGAAATCGGTATAGATAGAGTCGACCTGACTACCCCTATCAAGAGCTTTAGACAGAGTATTGGTATAGGTGATCAAATTGAGTTCAGACGACCTTCCGGATGAAAAGCCAAACTGGTTGTAGATCAGTAGCCCTGAGCAGTCAAAAGTCATATAATCTGTAACGATGCTCTCGAACAATTCAGGGATTGTACTAAGAATTGAGATTGGACGATGGTTACTAATGTCAGATTTATTATATGATTTATATATGGGTGTTATGTAGGAAAGCTTCCAGTAGTATGGAAAGATCCCCGTATCCAGGGATTTGTTGAAGATATGAAATAGTGGTCTAGACAATATATAATTACAATTTTTAAGAAGAATGGGGGGAATAGCGTCGGGCCCCGGACCCTTCCTAACATCGAGATTGCTTAGCTTCTCAAATATGGTGGAGATAGGGATATGGTAAGAGCAAATGTTGAGTTGAGCGTCGATGTTACAATCATTGCGGTTTAGGATTTGATCGGTATATACTGAGGAAAAGTGGCGTGCAAACAGATTAGCGACTTCAGTGCCGGAAGAGGCAACAGAATCGCCAAGAAACATTTTATCTGGCAAAGTAGAGCCTGACCTAGCGCCGTTCACAAAATCCCAGAAGGCCTTGATGTTATCCCCGATATTGACCTCAACACCACTGATGTAATTGGAATAACATTCTCTAGACAGAGTCTTACAACGAGCTCTAAGCTCTCTAAATACTGAGTAACTTTCATGAGATCTAGTAGTTTTATAAATGTGATGTGCGATCCTCTTCTCCTGAGTCAAATGCCTAAGCTGTGGGCTGAACCAAAAGGGAAACGAACGATTGGTGATCCTCTTGAGAGTGGAATGAATACCTCGATAAATGAGTACAGGGTATCGTAAAAACTATGAAGCATTCCGAATAGGTCCTTATCCAGTAGAAGGGCATCCCAGTCGACAGCACCGAGATACTGGCATAACAGCTCGTAATCAGCGTTTCGGAAGTCATATGAGTGTTCTGTAGCCTGAGACTCATGAAATTCTGTTCAATAATAGTATTGGTACTCAAGATAATGAATAATCTTTATTGGCAGAAGTTGCTGGTGGATAGTAATCTCGTGATAATGCATGTGTTATCTCCTTCTCAGTAGGTACTTAATGGCATCACCAGAGGCACACCATATTTTAATAATAATCTCTTTCAAGATATTCTGTAGATTCTGCTTGATTCGTGCCCTCAGATCTGCAATAATTACATTTGATACTTGAGGTATTCCTCCATTTTTTTTCCACCAACTGAGTCTCCTGTTGATCTGATTTGTTTTCTTCATTTTTCTTTGTGAAGAGGTTGCTTTCTTGTATCCGAGTTGGCTAATTCATTTTGTGGAAAAGGTAACATTCTGAAAAAACATGTTCAATTTGATGGAATCATCTGAGTTGTTGTACGCGTTACAATTGAAATCACCAACAATTAATCGAATATTTGGTTTGAACGGGTCTATGTTTCTGTCAGTAGGTCAGATATGCCACATGATGGCTTTTTTTTGCAATGTTCAACAAGGTGTAAGCATTTGAATATTGAATAATCTCTAACTCAAATACCTACGCCATTTTTGTGGTCTGTGGTGGTCTGTCCTAGAAAATGAGGTGAAGTGAAGCCTGGTGAACATATGCAGTCAAATATAAACATCCTATTTCGTGTGTCACAATGAAAGTTCGTTTATTTTGTACGAATTAATGTTATCATAGTTGGCAATTATAATTGCAGTTTATGTTTTTTTGACAAATTCGAAAAAATATTGTATCTACACATGCCCCAAGGGATCATATCAGCTGCCGATATATTATGCGTTTTCTCATACTCCCACTTACTCATAGCGCTACTTACTCGCTATCACGTTGAACGATCTCAATCACCTGGCAGATATGTAATGTTCCACCGAAACTCTCTGAGTACCTATCACTAGATAAAAATAAAGATATTGGGATTTCGAAATATCTCGAGAACACTTTTTGCAAAAAAAGTTGCTTCTTCAAGTATATATGGTTTGCCCAAGCCCATTTCAACAGGGTCTGCATTATCGTATTCAGATATTACTAGAATAAGTTTTCAAGAATATATCAGAGCGCCTCAAATATCTTCTAGAAAATGTCTACAAACCCTCGAACTATAATCACCAAATACCTTTTCTCCAATTCACTATTCTCTATCCGGGCTAAAAGCTTACTGCTGTTACAGAAGAGGTAATGTAGCGCTAGTTTCTCATAAGTTACGTTTTTGACATGATACTTTTGATTCTGTAAGATATGTTCCAAGTTGTAATGGAGAATTTGAGTGTAGTAGTTGAAAGTTCATTATCTACTTTTCTCATATAATTCAGTTTAATGATGAATTTTTAACGTCCGGAAATAACTTCAGAATATGATTGTGAAATCTGGAACATTCGCATCAATATCAGATAATTCAAAAATATAGGAAAATAAAATAATAGGTTATAATCTTGTTTGGTCTCTATTTGTGCCACTGTTACTGCCCGATACCGTTCCGAAAATTATCAAATTGGATTATCCATTAGTGAAAAGTAAAAAACCAAAACAATATTTCAGAGACAGTACTATGTTACAATAATTTATCGAAACCTTGTAACTATCGGAGCTTATTTATTACAGTCGTTGGTCGTGATTGACTTTTGTTTCTTCACAGGCTATTCGGATACATCCTGATCGACGACAACGAGAAAGCCTGGTTTCCAGCCAACGATCTGAAAGAATTTCATGGGATCATGCCCCACGAAGTCACTACTGCCGAAAGGTTGTTGTTCTGCATGAAGGCTGATGGCTCAGAGGGACTATGTTGTCCCACTACGTATTCTTATGATGAAGACGATGAGGATTGAAGACAATAATAGAGTAATTTTATCGAAATATTACGGGATGTAACATAAAGAGGTAATCACTCAGGTATAGCTAGCTTTCAGACATGTGATACAATGTTCGAAACACCCAAAGATATATTAGGGAAGTGTGTGTCATCAGACTCCACTTATTTCATACATAATTTCATCTGAAACTGTTGAGGTTTTTACTAGAATCTATAATAACATGATATGCATTTGATCATGTTTGTTGTTTTCTATAAGCGATATGTTCAAATATGTCAGAATCAATTCTCATATCGACGTCCAGAAAAATTGTAACGTCTCGAGTGATAATGTCTTCAGGTGGAGACGATCTACCATCCGATATTGGAAATGTTACTTCAAGTATGGATCAGATCTTATGGCAGAGAAATTCAGTTCACACTGATCTGGTAATTATTTATCTTATATCATCTTCGAAATTTTGGCTAAATTTTACTTTTACATTACCACACTAATACCTACGGTATTGAAAGAGCATCAGTGCCGTAACGAACGATTTCATGAATTTCAAACAAGTTTCACATATAATGATTACCTTCTTGACAATTGCATATAGTCATTCTTCAGAAAACTGAAGACATTAAGAAAAGGAATAAAGGGTTTGATAATCACGATATACCTAATTATACCCAGATATTCGTGATAATGGGGTTTTCGATGCTTTACATGGAATCGCCATCACATCTCATCATGGTAATTTTCACTATATTTTCGAAATACTACATTGAGTTATCACCTCTTTATGCTCCATTCTATATGGAAATGATTGACTAGTTAGGTATATCGATAAAATATTTGAATGAATCGAAGAAACACCGATGATACAGGTTGTAAAATTGTTAGTCTAGTCAATGATCGTGTACTATATCTTGAAAAATACTCAGAGTGTCTTAGCTTCTAATAGTTACTCAATGATTTATCAATGGTTGTTTCAACTCTTGTGATTTTAGCAACTTGTGACAATAATTATATGTCTGATTTGAGATATGTGTTCATATCCATAATTGGATTTTTTTACGAAAATCTTGTGATAAATATGCACAAAACATATTTCGAGTTCATCCTCGAGTTAATCCAATTTGCTTATTTGAATATATGTGTATCGTATCATATCGGTCCTACAAGCTCTGGGACTAATATTCTTATTCTAATTAATATCCTGAATTAAGACATGAAAACGTTAAGCAAATCATGTTTAATGAATAATATTGCCTCGACTACCTTCATTATCAATTTCTTCTTCAACATATCCACTATATCATATCAGTAGGTCAGATGATGATAAAATGATTTTGGACCTTCATTCATGGTGTCGAGTAAAAATTGATCTTATTAAACACAGTCAAATAATCAATCTGTTTCTATTGTACTTTTTTGTATCAGTCTGAAGCCACGAAAAGAAAGAAATAGGCTCTGGTCTGAGCAATATTATTGATGCTTATAATCTTTTTACATTAGGTACTGTATTACGCTATGGTCCATTGTCAGATCAAAACAATGAAAAAGGTAGGTTCTTCATTCGGTGACTGAAGAATTAACATAGTGAGTTAATAATGTATTCATCTAGTTCTAGTATTTTCATTTATATACCTTGAGAGTTTGAATTTCACACCGTGTTATGTTTTTTTATAACTCCTATATGAGAAAAATCATTGTTATGTTCGAACATCTGAGCAAATTCTGTTAGAAATGATGAGCACGCTGTCTATGAGGGATACACTTGAAATGAAATTAGAAATGAAGAATCTTTTATCTTCTGATGAAACAGCCTGTACTTTCCGAAGCCAACGGCTTCAGAATCACTATCCTATGTGATTGACAATATTATAGGTATACTCGTATGCTCTCATAAAACCCTATGTGATTTTTTGTATTCATCTCATAATTCGAATAATATCAAAAGAAAATAGATCTCAATGGTATAAAAAATGATTGAAATTTGACACCACTGCCAACAGTGATCTGTGGAAACAAAAATAACTTGATCCCAAAGCCTTGTTCCCTCTTTTGTGGCATCTGTCGAATTGTTTAACTGCACATTATTCATCTTTTTTCATAGGTAGGTACCTTAATGTCAACCAATGCGGTTATTTAGAGCATGACAATAAATTTTTTCGAACCTATAGATTTTTGATGATCATTACTCAATGTAATAACACAAGGAGGAAATAATTGTCACTATCTTGGTATCGAACATAAAATATTTTGGACGTCCATATTCAGTAGGACATATCATAACTATAATATAGGGTGACTCATATATTTGGGATGATATTTTCCTTGTATTGAAACGAAATATAACGAAACATACAGGGTTAAAAAAATGTGGGAACCCAAAATATCTCCGAAACGACAGATGCGAAACCCTATTGATATTTTCTGAATACCATTACTGAGCTTATTCTTTGTGAAACCTCTGAATGACGAATTCATTCAACATAATATATTTGCATATGAAAGAATTTGTTCTTGACTCTTTTGGATATGCAGAGAATCTCAAATAGATGAAGATTACTATAAAATATAAATTGGGTATTCCTCAATAGGTAGGAAATATAAATCTCATTCTCAATTCCTGCCAATGTTTCTTCTGATAGAAGGAAAATATCGACTGTTCAAATAAAATGGTTGACAGATACCTAGTATTATCCACAATTTTTATGTGTTTTATTTATTCTTGCTGCATTCGATTGCTCACTTCACTAAAACCTTTTATTTGAACAAACTCAAATAGTTACAAATATCTCATCCATTCATAACATCAGTGATTAATTAACAACTGTAGTGAATATTCAGGGGTCTCCATAGGTACATATACTTCTTCCTAACCCTGTATATGATTGAATAGTTCGAAAACTGTAACTATGCTATACCAGTCATCCTGTAAATAATCAGCCATCTAAGATATCCTTCCATTAATTATGATACCTAATATCAAAATTGAATATATTATTTCAGGATTCAACATGAACAGGGTACATTTCGACTCAAAACTACGGATACTTTCTTGAATATCATATCAGAAATGGGTCAAACAATCAAAACGAATAACTGATTATCAAGTCTTCAGGATGTAAACTGACATGTTGTTTCCCAATTCAAGGTCTTGCATTTTTTTATAGGTATCTATCAGATCCTTGATGATATTGAAAATGTTCAATACCTTCCGACATTTAGATTGAAACACGTATTTATAGACATATAGTTGAAACATTTCATTTCATGATTGGTTTTCAAACCAACATTCAACATTAGTCAATTTTATTGAGTAGACAATATAAATTCACGAAATATATACCATAAGCAAAAAAATATGTGACGTGTAATCGCGTGTAATTCGATTGGTTCAGATTTTCATACCCGATTCTATTTTAGGAAATTTATTGATCTTCTTCAAACTGTCACTTCATATCAAATTATCATGACCACACACCTATTTTTCTTGGAACTTTTTTTTGAAAAATATATGTTGAACTGTGGGAAGAAATGAATCCGCTTCATAAGCCACAAAAGATGCACTTGTACTATATTTTATGACATGATACTGGCGAATACGTCTTCGGACAGTCCCAAAATGTGTCTTTTTTTATCATGTACGTAGAAACTGGTAACTTTGAATTTGCTTTTATTATTTCCAAATGCTGCATTTTCCAGAGGACTATAGGTCAGATTGAGTTGTTGTAGTGTGTGGTCAGGTCTGACTGACTGGAAAGTATAAATGTCATGTACAGAGGGTTCAATCAATATTTTTAAAATAATTTATTGGAATCATCGGAGTTTCCATTTATCATGTTGATAAGTATGTAAGAACATGATCCTTCAAATCGGTCTATCCTTTTTTTTGGTGAAAATTGCTTATTGTTCTGGTGGTGAACTTTCATTTTGATTCAGAAAGATTCGTTTTCTGATCTTTGATGACGAAATGTCGAAACATCTTTCAATTTCTGTCATTTTTCCTTCATCATTATTCAGCGAACTCTATAATAACCAGACTATTTATCCAAAATAACAATCAATGTTGAAATATGCATTGTTGGAAGCAATTGCGTGACAATTTTGAAGTCACCGAACTAATTAGAAATTTTACATAATTATGAGAAAATGTTTCCGTTTATACTTACTGAGCTTAGGTACTCAATCGGCAAAATAGGCGTGGTATGAATATGCGTGGTATGAATTGCCGCGGATTTCAGAATTTATAGTTTTGATATTTTCCCACTTCCCCTTATCAATATCGTTACTTGGTATTCCATTACATTGATTATCATCTGTAATTTTCTCGTTTTGAAGAAATTTGTTGCGATTTGAACCATCCAACAATATGATGGAGACTATTAAAATTTATTTTGGATTCACTTTCGCTGATCGGATTATACGTCAACTTCTGAACTGATGACAATAAAAAAATGGTAGATATAGATTATTGTTGTGATGAGGTCACAAAGTTGTATGTGAGTGAGTTTGTTGAATAATTATTGTAAATAGCTCTGTTGATAGGCGAAAATAAAGCATCAGTGTTATTGAGACTATTATTTCAGGATTAGGAATGTAGAACAAACAAAACGAAAAAAAGAATATTTCTCATGCTTGACCGCTTGTAAGGATGCCTCTGCTGATAATCAACAGACTAACACAAGGACATGCTTCGAGGGATTAATTCTTCATCATCAGCTTATAAATATAAAAAGTACATCTGGAGAGAAAGAAATGCAATGTTGAACACTAGACTTAGTGAAAAATGAAAATACCCAAGACTTACCATTGGTGAAAAATTATTAATTGGATTACAAAAATTGGGAATCAAAAATTAAAATTAAGTGTCGCACTAAGTGCGGATTACTTATGTCAGGGAATTTCTATTTTGATTTCATTTTTTGAAACGCTCATATCTCATCATCGTTTCATTCGTATATTTCGTTAATGGACATCGTTGTTAATGTCTTCATCCTCATCTATTTCGAGTGATTCGCTCGCTATTTTTTTCTCGATGTTCTGGTTCGTGGCAATGCTTGTTGGCTGCCGAGGAAAGCCAGATTGTAATGTTCTGTCCTTTGCAAAAAAATGCGACTAATCCAGTCTATGCGTGGTCAGAACATAGGGATCTATAGAGTGCATAAACTATGCGAGAATTTTTGACTTATTCAGAACTTTATTAGTAATAGTAAGGAATTATATTTTGATTTTGATGACAGTGTTTCGACTTAGCACAGAAACAACTTAATGATGCACTCATGTCATTATCAAGAAAATACTGTTTGACTGTCAATCCCTCAAAATCACTGGGAATGCTGAACTCTGTCGATAGAATTGCTGATGCAGTAAAGCTATACCTATAATGGAAACGTCTAAGAATCTAGGACTGCATCTTGACAGTGCTCTAAGGTTTCCATGTCATGTATCTCATATTTTGAAACGTGGGTATATGAATCTCAGAACGATATATTCTAACAGAACCTTGCTGAGCAAAGTTAACAAAATAACCCTATCTCATGCAAATTATGCTGACGTAGTATATGGTCCCAAGCTATTGAAAGTTGATAAAGATAGGTTACAAAAGTTACAAAACTCTTGTATAAGATTAATAATGGGCATTAGAAGACGATACCACGTTTCGAATCATTTAAATGAGCTCAGGTGGCTCAACTTGGAGTCGCGACGCATTCTCCACTTTGCTGTCTTAATTCATAAAATGGTGAAAGAAAAAAAAAACAGTTGTCTCTGTGAGAAAATGTGAGTTACAGAACAGATGTACACAACCTCAGCCTCAGATTTAAGAAATCAGATCACTATGCCCAAACACAAAACATCACGCTTCAGAGGTTCTTTTTCATATTTTGCACCATGGCTGTATAATAGGTTACCGAATCATTACTCAGATATATTTACATACACATCTGAAACAAAAATAAATAGTGATATATTTCACAAAAGAATACCGGAAATTTTGTATTGAATACATTCTGCTGCATATCGAATAATGTGATTAGTTTTATCTTGAAGTGGCTCGCCTTATTGTCATGTTCAGTGAACGAATGATAAGAGTAAATTAAATTATTTCTGCTACAAAGGATCAATACATGCCGTTTGACCCATGGCAACTCCCAAAAATGGATGAATATTCTGAAAAAAAAAATCAAAAACTGATCAATTATGAGGTTATTGAAGTGATCAAATCTTATATTCTAAAAATATATCTGATGATTATGAATTATGACATCACTCAGAGTATATAGAATGCATCACAACAAACAAGTTGAGAGAAACTATCTTATTTTCAAGATGAACATAACAAAGTTATAATAATAATAATAATAATAATAATAATAATAATAATTTCTGGTCAATTTTATGACGTAGTGCAGTTCAGATACTGAAAGCAAGATGGCAATTCCACTATAATCAGTATAATCATACAGAGACACTGTAAATCATAATAAGTGTTGTCAGATTTTCAACTACATTGATATATTCATACATATTTGGGTATCGTCTGTGCGATTCAATTTTGCCTTATTATATCTGAATGTCACCAACACATTACAATGCAATCTAACGATTAGGTACTCAGATAATGAAAATGCAAGATCGCGAACAGGTTTTGTGAAGTTCCATATGATTATGTGGGATTATGCATAC
Source organism: Chrysomela aeneicollis (assembly GCA_029955515.1). Classification (NCBI taxonomy): domain Eukaryota; kingdom Metazoa; phylum Arthropoda; class Insecta; order Coleoptera; family Chrysomelidae; genus Chrysomela; species Chrysomela aeneicollis. The sequence goes on along the minus strand of JARUHQ010000018.1, from coordinate 1,486,584 downwards.
CAATTCCCATTCGAATCGGAGCATAATCACAAAAATCCGACATTTTCAAATTCTGAATTTTGATCCCGAAAACACAATTTGAATCTTATCGGATCATAATCACAAAAGTCATTTTCCATCATGAATCCACTATTTTGTTATTTCACTGAAAAAAAATTGTAATGCATTGTCACTGGAATCATGAATGAAATTCAGTTCAATCGGATGTCGCAAGTACTTGAAAAATTATTTACAAATTCGGAACCAGTATCACTCAATACAATTATTATAGTTTTCCTACATTTCCAAGAGAATACTCGAACTCTACAACTAAATTACACCAACCGACAACGTCGCATTCTCAATTGAACGGGGTCTGTTGGGTTGGTTGCATACAACTTCATTTTCATAGCGCACTGGAACAACGTTATCTTGCGTTTTAGGTTGTCAAGAATATTGGGGCTCCCACTTTGATGCAAAATTTTTACCACCAATTTGATGATTCAAATTATCTTTCATACTCATATTTCGTTTCCGAAACTCTATATAGCGTTGTGATAATGATAAAAGAAAAACATTTGCTATTTGAATTGTTTATTCTATATCTTTGGTTTTTCTATATTAATATTCTTCACAGTTCAAACCTTCGAACGACAAACCCACTAGAATAGTAACACCCCAATTTGCTTGAAGCCAACATGAAATTCATATTCATATGTTTTTTCCCCAAATTTATATATCCTCCTGTTGGTACTTATATATGAGTCATATGATTGTGTCATTTTTGGTGAATGCGCGAACGAAGCTAATTTCGTTCAACCGAACGCTGACAGTGACAGCGCAAAACGTTTCGTTTTCAAATCGAATTTTCTTTATGGTTCATCAAACAGGATATTATCAGTTTTGTGTGAAAATTCGAATAGAATTCTACCTAAAAACCTTGCTCATTCTGTTCAAATCAAATTCAAATGATGATGAAACTCTGTTAAATATGTGAGAGACGATTCAAAAGTGGTGAACAGAACACATCATTCCACTGGTGAGTTACTCAGTGTCGTATCATTCGTTATATAAACATTATTCACCCACCCTCATATGCAAAAAGATTTTTGGTAATTTGAAAACATTTTCGGGTTTCCCCGAGATGAAAAGTTAGTAGATATTTGTAAAAATATTATCAAGAAAGAGAATATTTCAAGAGACGCTAGAGTTTGCTAGCATTATTTCACAACAAGTGATAAAATGGTTGGCCCAAGTGGTAAGAAAATGACCAAAGTAGTAGATAAGCCTATATTTAGTGGAATTGAAAAGTAATAACATGTTTGATGTTATATTCCTCAAGTTCGATACTCTAAAATTTTATATTGCCAGAAAATAAACAATATAGTTGACCGTGAATTAAATCTATTATTATTCGGGTAATAAATCGAAGATGTATATTTTCAGAAAATTTTGATATTATCTTGTTTTCATTCAGTCTTAGGAATAATGGATATTATATATATTCAATAGTAACACTGAAATAATGTAACTACTTGTTTCAGGAAATCCATGGAAAACTGAAGTGGAAAGTAAAGGTGTAACTATTCGATTTGAACTTTCAATACACAATATAATTATGTTTTCGCAGTTATGTGTCCCTTCATTGATGAGAAAACTACTGAATGAGGTAAAACATTCTTGATTCTAATTTTATTTTCTGAGGATAAGCCCTGCTCGAAATAATAATGCTTAATTCATGCATCGAAAATGAATAAAATCGCCAGTTTTCTAGTAAAAAAGTAGAGTTGCTCAGAATGGATATCTGGTTCCTTTGAATCTTGCACTAATTTGTTGTTTCTTTAAAGATGTTGTTTTGTACTAATGCATCAATTTGCTCTAGTATTTTTCACACATATTAGGTTACTATGAAAAACCGCTTCATTGACAAAATTATGAATATCATTCAGTTGGCCAAGAAAATTTAATAGATAGTATTTTATTCAAAATTTCTAAGGCCTATTCAGATTTCAGAAACTGAAGTTGTCTTGAAATTTGTCTTGAATCAAGCAGAACTGAACTAAAAGAATGAAAATTGATATCAAATTTGTTCTACTGGTTAAATAGTTGTTCCACCAATCCAGGACGAATACTTTCATTATACAGGGTGGACCACGACCTGCGCGTCGCGGATTAATAGCGAAACGGCTAGCTCTTGAAGTTTATGTCACTCTAGTATAGTTTGTTCATGAAGGATATATTTTGAACTTATATTTAACTTTGATGTCCCAATTTTTTGGACATTCTGTACATTTCAAAATAATTTGAAAATATATCCTTCATGAACAAACTATACTAGAGTGACATAAACTTCAAGAGGTCCACCCTATATGTAAGCGATTTTACAGAAATATGTTTACATCGCAACTACGTAAGTTGTTTATCTCGAAAATTACGTCACGATTACATAAAAACAATATCAACAGTGCATTTGTAGGCATATGATTGTTACATGGCAATAACATAAGTGTGATGTAATTTTTAACCTCAAACTGACGTAACATTTACTGTTTTGTGATGTTGCATTGATATCACTTCATATTTATAGTTACATAGAAACGACGTCAATGATGATGTAAGGTGATGCGGACATTATGCACAGTTGACTCATGAATTTTGAACCTTCTTGTTACCTATTTTGTTACATAACTGATCAACAATATTATGTCATGTTGATGTATAAGTTATGTAATTGTGTTTTCTGGGATAATTTTGTTAGTAGGTCAATTTATTCAAATTCAGACACTTTCAAGATAGCAAGACACTGGTATTAGGGGGGAATCCGTTATAGCTATTCTTTTTTAAGAATGAGGTAACCCTAATAACTAATTTAGATGTTGGCTTCAAACAACTACTGTGGTAAGGATTGAGCGTTATTCATCTAGTCTGTTTTATGATCGAAGGTTCAAACAGACGTTGTGATTTGTTCAATCACTTGTATGTTTCTGATAATTGGCCTCCTGTAAGTCCCATAGTACTCCCATCGAGCGAGTCCTTCAGGAACACTCTTGCTTGGTCTGAGGGTATTTTTCTTCACTCTCGGCAACGAAGCATATCTGATGTGGTCCTGGGCATAGCACAGGCTGTGTTGAGGGTTGTAGGCTGCATGGTCGATGTTGGCAGCGTAGCTGAGACTCTTGGGCAAATATTGGTGTTGGATGTTTTTCTTGTGTCTATAGGATAGCCTACGAGCAAATAATCGTACGTCAGAATATTCTAGGATTCAGAAAAAAACTCATGACAAAAAATATGGCTTGAATTCATCAGAATATCCAGTACTTCATCAATATGACAACTTCGAAAAATATGTGTTCAATTTTCAATAATTCCGCCGCCAGATTTCAGATGAAGCTGAAGAACATAGAACAAAAAGTTGACATAATATGGAGCTTTATTAAATTATCTAGGATTCGATACTTGTTATTCGGGATATATGTATAATCAAGTATGATATTCTTCTAATTAGTTGAATCAATTATATTCACAACTGGACCATGATGGTCTTTTTTTTCATCAAAACAAGAGTTTTTTTGCGACAGACTTTCCAAAAATTCCAAAATCGTTTTGTAAATATCTTTGAATGTGCTAAACAGAACAGTGACACTTGTCGGCAGCTGGACAACTTGGGTGATTAATTTATTCAAAAATTTTGATCGATGTGTATTATGAAGATTACAAGTGAAAATCAAATGGTTGATATCTGCTTCAAATGAGTTGTTGCAAGGACATATAGGGGATACATCAACTTCATTTTTGGCCAAATGTGCGGGAAAACCCCCATGATTTAATTTCATTCTCGTTATAGTAAAGGAGTAGAAACGTGATATTTCAAAAGTAGCTAGGTGCGGAATTTTCCGAGGAAGCTGAGGATGAATGGATACATAAGGATTATTGGAAGAGGATCTTCTGGACTTGCTTATTGTGTCTTGAGGGGTAAACATGTGGTTTATTTGTTGAAGAGAGGTGGCCTCTTTCGCTGCTTTATCAACTTTCTCATTTCCGATTATACCTGAGTGACCCTTAACCCAGATGAAAATTATTTAAGTATCATTAGATTGAAGCTGCAGTAGTGTCAGGATAATTTCATTAATAATAGAGTTTATTGTTGGACACTGAAGCGTGATTGTGAATTGCAGTCAGAACCGATTTCGAATCCGATAGAATGACAGAGTTGCCTCCTCCATTACGTTTAATCCATGTTAGAGCTTGTGATATAGCATAAGATTCTGCGGTGTAAATTGACGAGTGATCAGGAAGGCGAAATTTTGAAATTATTTTTTCATTTTCAACATTGAATTTTGAATAATACTAACTTTTTACATGCTAAAAACTGTCTACGAAGGAAAAGAGGAGGCTCCAAGAAGAATGCATGATCGACTGAAATGTACTTATTGCTGTTCCCGTTATAGAAGGTTTGCAAGGAAAATATCTCACATTAGAAATTTCTTGTTTCGTCAGTGACAAAGACGCACCTTGTTTTATTAATAACACGCTAAGAAACATCCATCTGATGAATCACAGTTCCGGCTAGTAATTATTTCCTGATACTTTAAGAGCAATCCTAGTCATCCCAACTGCGAAAAAAGTTGTCCTCATTATACCATTATACCAGTCTGAAAATGACATTTCATTCGAAGTATATAGTACTATACCTCGTAGTAATTTTCATATTAATTTACTAACAAGAAATCGCAGGTGATGTATTTACTATTCCTCATTGAATTTTAAATTAAAAACTCTGGTATAATCTGTCTGAGAGAATATTGAAAATCACTGTCAGCAGCTCGGTCAGCAGTTCTTCTAATGTATTCAGAAATATTTACTATTACATTTGTGATTGAACTAGAACTAGCCATACAAGAAGAAAAATTAAAAAAGCGCAAACAGAGGTAATGATAGCGATTTTTTAGTAAATTGTGATTGTAATGTAGGTTGATTAATTTCTTATAGAAAAACTGATACTTTCGTCTAGAAGATGGTTGAAAAATTCTCTGGATCCATGGATAATGATGACACAAAAATGGAATACCTATAAAACATTTCAAGAAAAAGGGTTATGGTAACGAGAGATGAAAGCATCGATGAGATACTGAGGACATCTGCTGGTCATAAACATAACCTGATGGGATACACTTAATTTGGTACTTAAAACGACATTTTCATTTTATACAGATGAATGCGAACTAAATAATTGTTTATTCTAGATTCAGTACGATTTCTAAGGAGAGTACCAATATAAACATCGAAATTTTACTAAAAAAATCTATTCCGGATCAACTTTATAACAGTGAAGCGGCGGCTCTATGGCTGATACCACCATATTTTTCATTGAAAATGATCAAAAACTCATAGTTGAGGCCATCGAAATTGGATGTTCAGGAAAAATTGTTGCTTCTTGTTCTATTATCATGAATACTATCAATGAGTGTGGAAGAAGGGATTATAATAAATCGGTTGAGAGTATTCCACTACCGGTAATGAATATGTAGATTCGAATTATCACTTTTTGTCATGTAGTACATTTCAATCTATCATACAAAATTCATTTCACTGAATAAAAAACAAAAACTACCAGTGCCCATCGGTTAAATACAATATTCGATACAAGGAAGCATTACTTTTCCAATATTGTGTAATTCACTATTCCTCAATGTACACACCTATGATGTAAGAATATTATATCAACCGCATTCCTAATGAAGTTGACGATTATATTATGTGATCCGTAAGTTGACTCAATTCACTTGAACTCAATAATAGTGTTCACTGGAAAGAATTTTTGTCCATATATATATACTATATAAACCAGTAAAAATCATTTCGATTCTAGTAATTTCTACAGTTTTTTTCTTTGCGTGAAGGTTCGCCAAATTTCGATAGATTTAGTTTTTCTCATAGCCACTTTTTTACTGTGTTGCATACTTATCGGAAGTTATTTACAAGTTATTGAGTGAGAAAATTTAGTGAATTCATCTTCAGGAAATAAATAAACTATTTTGAACAATTTTCAGTAATCTTTTGTCAATATTGAAAGGATTCAAGAATATTATATTCTGAAAAGTACAAATTTTATAATTTCAATGTTGAAATTTTGGAAAGCAGTAGCACGTTTTAAAATGAATAATTTCGTACCGTATATTTTTATCATAATTCCGAATTTGGCATGATCGTTTCCTATTGTAAACAGATCATTGAAATGCATTTCAACTCTGAAAAGAAGAAACATTTATCCCTGATCCCTATTTTGACACCTCGAGCTCTCCATTGGTTAGAGGCGAGCAAATAACTATGCAACGTTGCCAGTGTCAAGGAATTTTCACGCGGCGACGAACAGGTCCGATTGGTATTTGTCTAATTAAGAAGGGGAAACTTAAAAATAAACAACAAGTCGGTCGACCACCCGTATATGAGGTGCAAATAAAAATCAGTAACCGTTTTCGGCTAACATCATCAGACTAAGTAATCCTAGGAAATTATTCGGACTTAATAATATGGTGCTTAGGATGAAGTATTGAATACATACCATTGTTAAAAATACTTCTTTGAAAAAACTAATCAGTTGAACAAATAAAATATTTGGGTTAGGACAATGCCCCTTTCCAAAACGGGTATTTTTTGAAAACCCTCAAACCACACAGTATCAGTTGAATAAAATCTTAACAACATGATAAGGGTAGTGAAAACAAAATGTCTGAAAAGACGGAAACCAAAAAGAAGGAACTACAAATGGCAGGTGACAAATGAAGTTGAAAAGGTCATGGATCTTATTGCTTACGCTAGATCCGGCATCCTGTAGTATTCTTTTCGTCTAGAGGGGTCTACAAGAAAGTGGGTACTATGGTCACGTGGGACAACACATTTGTATGGTCTACAACTTAAACGACCAATCAATGGCTTAGTACATTCAATCCCTTCGGACCTACAAAACAAATAACCTGGATACCGGATCTAGCGTAAGCAATATGATCTATGAACTAGGATATGGAATATTGAAAAAAAAAGTTTTTTGGATTTTAGATTTGAAAAAAATTTAATAAAGCTAATTAATGAAAAGACTTGGTGTTTATTTTCAACTTTCCCCTTCTTAAAATCACTGGATTACTTTGAGAAACATGGATAATTTCCACAATTTATTTGTCTAATTGATGGTCATTTTTATGGATTATTGTGAAAAAACAAAGAGAGATTTATAAATGAGAACGGTGCACCTTCTTAAAGTGATTATTAAATACAAACATTTCGAGAATAGAACTTTTCTCACAAATAGATAGTTGACAGAATCAGACTTTTCAGTTTGAGATCCAGAAGCCGTTTTTTGAATACAATTTACGAGACTAAATATCATAAAACAATTTTGGCAAGTTCCCGATATTTTTCTAGTTCTCATTATTTTGATGATTGTTAATTGAAAAAATACCCCATATTTTATAGTTACCTGTGGTAATTCGACTTATCAAAGTGATCGACGTGATTCGCGAATATCCGCTCGTAGTTGGAGCCAGCTTGTCCACAAAATGTATAAGGGGGCACTTGTGACGTGTATATATTCTTATAGGGACTAAGGGTGCACACGCAGTCGTTCATCATGTTGAGGTTGGTGACCGAACAGTTGTTCAGGTTGTTGGTCGAATTTCCGCTTGTGATGGAGGTGTGATCTTTCCGCGTTCCCACAAGAAACATCAGACTAGCACCTGAAAGGGAGAAATCGATGATAACCCTCATATTCATTTGCCCAAGCAGCATTTTGGCGACGATAACCACATAATACACCAAAATTAACGTTATACTTGGTGTAGAAATCAGTCATTTATGAAACGACGCTCTCTAAACCACCGGACAACGTTGTATCAGTGTTGAGCATGACTTTAGTTAACCGACGACGTTGTTACAAGGTTAAACCCAACCAACTTCATGTAGTTAAAATTTTGGGAATGGGAGTGACGTTCTAAAAACGTTTGAGTGATAACTCCAGTTATGTTCAACGTTTTTATGACGTTGAGCCGACCTTGTGAGATTTAACTTGGCAGTGGGCAATTTTTTATAAAAATTGTAAACGTTTTCGTGGAGTCATATCTTTGCAGTTAAATTTTCCAAATACTCACTATAGAGGACATGCCCCATGACAACAAGGACATACTGTTGGCTGAAATGCTTCGAAGAAAGAATATTAAGAAAAACTTGATCCAACCTAACCTCAAAAAATTTATTGAAAATAAAATTATGCCTGAAGACAGGCAGTTTGGAAAACTTCAGTTCTTTTGGAACAAATGCTAACCTGGATGCAGAGATTGAGGAAAGCAACTAATTTTTCGAAGAACACTACTACTGTACAATTGTATGACACAGAAAAGCCCGTTTTAAAATGTCGAGCGAGGTGTGTTCGTTAGTTGAACTTCGGTCAGTTTTTGGTCGGGTAACCAACTTCAGTCGCGCTTTGGTTATATTTAGTTGTCTCGGTGACTAAGGTTGGAAGCTAGTATATTTTTCAGTTATCTGATATCCTAAGTCGTGTTGACGTCTATTATAATACCACGGAAACATTGTCGGCCAATGAAATTTGGGACATAAAGAAACATAAACAAAGGTTAACAGTACTCTAGAAACGATTAATATATCATTGTATCCTCTAAAGTTCTTGTTTGGATAAATATTAAGTTTGAATATTATATATGCAAATTATTTTTTTTTGTTCATTTTCTTCGAGTTTTGAGACATTCGCCACGGATTGAAGGAGCGCGTGTTTTTTGACGCAAAACAATAGTATATTTGACAGTAAACTGAAATGCGTTGATAGTTTCTGTTTGGAAATCTTTATTTTCAGGCAATATAAATAGAGTAGGTACCTATAATGAGCACACGAGTAAAACATTAGTAGTCGTTAGAAAGTTCTTACCAAGTGTCCATTTTGGTGATCAGTAATGATTTGGTTGGAATATTTACCAATTTCTGAACACCGTGGAAAGTGAACTGTCATCGCTGCGCAAGAGGGCGCTCGTGTGTAGTTGTTTTTTGGTAAATTTAGCAACGTTTAGGAAACGACCAACTGATACCTACAGTTGAAAGTGAAACGTTTTGAAAACCCAAAAATGATTGACCAAATTGGTGCAAAACAGGGTCGTGACGACGTAGTATTAAGGTCGACTACGCAACTCATGTTTGGTTGCGCAACTTTTTCAAACACGTCGCCGCAACGTCAAATTGCTGCTTGGTGGTATGATAAATATTCATGGGAAATCTAATTTGCTGAAGACGGTTGTATCCCGAGCAAATCAAACAGTACTTATGGAATTTGGGATACGATATCGATGTTGGTTGGTTTCTATCCAGATTTATGAAAATACTTTCTCAAACCATTCAATTCCATATTGTTTGTTATATGTTGGGAAGTTATTATTCATTATCTTATATGGATGGCAACACTCGATCCGTCGAAATGATTATATCTGAGATGAGCGATATGGATATGAATTCTATGTTGCACATATTTGGCAGATGTACAAATATCTAGGTACTTATAGTTTTTCATTGTTATATATAATGTTTGTCTGTTGAGGCTGGAGAAGGCGCAAAAATCATTGATCAAATCATGCATATTTGTGAGGTTGTGGATCTTCGATCGGATCTAAGACATCTCGTGAAGACGCCAGTCCATAATTTGATCTGATTTTTCTTTCGATCAAGGTCGGACACTGTTTGAAAATGGAGGAAATAGATATTTGGTACCTATGCAAATATTTTTTCATCCGCCATATTGGCTACAAGTACCTTGGAATTTCTGATAATAAGATAGAAGCTTGATTCCTTACCCATGATGAAGTAAAAATTATTGAAATATCGATTGGCTTTCCAATGACATGTCTCGAGAGAGATAGTGGATTCCAGATAGAGCATATCCAACCACTCTCCGAATAAAAGCTTCATCTTGATCAAATTTTTGTATCATGTTGCTATCATCAATCTCCTATGTATCAAACATTGGGTAGAGAAAATAAGTAATAATGTTCACCAATTAATCAAGCATTTTTCACAGGATACGCGTTAATTATGCTCAACTTCGGCACTGAAAGAATTCGAATTTGGTATAGGCTACAATAAAAATATCAATATCAGGTTGGAATTCCTAAATCCAAGCATTTTAGAAAAATGTGACCAATAGTTGACACCATCAGGTTGCTCACTCTTCCATATGAACTTGTGTTTTCAAATTGAAAAGACATGCTCGTCTTTTCCAATAAAAAATCAAAAACAGTTTGAATGACTGGTAGATCACGTGCATAAAACAACTACTTTCCTGGCAGTAGTTGTTTTCTGCACGTGATCTACCAGTCATTCAAACTGTATCTGAGTTTCAATTGGAAAAAAAAAGAGATATGTTAATTGTTCAATTCAGACACTTCGTACAATTTCATGGCAACTTATTTTCAAATTAGAAGATGTTTTTCTTAAAATAGGCCAGAAAAAAGCACAGTAGGAGTGAAAGTGAAACAATTCTGAAAGTGAAAGTGAAACAATTCTTCAACTCATAAGAATACCGATTGATAAAAATTTCATAATCAGGTGTCGGTACACGTCGAATTCATCTCATAGAATTTTCAGAATGTCTGTCATTAACAAATACGATAGTGTATCTCCAAGATTTTGCCAGGCTTTTAATAAATTTTCGATGAAAATAATAAGGCGCAACCCATTTTCCCTATTCAAATATTATCGAGGGTTGTCCAGCTCCCAACTGAAGAGTTAAAAGTATGGGGGTGACAATAGTTTCAAATCAGTTTCCCTCCAACTAAAAAATCGATGAGTTCGGGTTCTTTCAAGTTTTGATTTTGAATCAGAAGAATTTAGGTGGGAAGTTTCAATTGGTTGTAGCACACAGTTTCTATCCAGAGGAAATATATGAAATTTTAGAAGAAATTTCAATAAGTACAATATCATCTCGCAATATTCCCTCGCTGACTCAAACGAAGTTTATCGAACATTATGGGTTTTTCTTTCGCACAATCGAAGGTGACTCGAAAAAATGGTGAAGCATTCTGATTTTTTATTTATACAGTTTTATGAAATTAGTATCATCCAAAAATTACAACAGACTAGATTTTCTAGAAGATTTAATTACATATTGATGAGGAGTTGCTTTACAATGATCTTTGTCTGAACTCACAAATAAATCTGTTCAGATCTTACATGCCTTTACCCAGGAGATTGAAATAACCATAAAGGATTTTTAAGTATGAGAAACATTTCCCAATGATGAATTGCTGATTTATTTTCTATTTACGGTTCCATGTCAATAATCCATATCACAAAACTTATATTTCTATGCTGCTTCACTCTCATCATGACTTCTCTATGGACGATTGAACAATCAAGAGGTAAAATTAGTTGACAAGTTTCAAATTTTAAATTTTCAAAATTTTCAACGGGTTTATCTCAATGTCGAGAAAATCAAACATATATGTATGTTTTTTAAATTTATGGAAATCTTGTTATACCTGACGAGTGAGTATTGATTTACACCTCCATATATATAAAAAGACAAATGTTATCAAAATGTTTGCATCTTTATTCACACTGATAAGAATAATTTCCTATTTTACGAAATTATACTTACTTATTTCAGGTATGCACTGATGATGACCTAACAGTCGAAAGCGATTTGCTACAAATTTTGAAATATAATTTGCATGGAATACAAATCTGGTTTTTTTAAATTGTATATAGTAACTGCTATAGCTCATGTTCAAACAAATAATCCCTTTTTTGTAGACATCAGTACTCACTTCCCTGATGATCATCCTCACCTTATGTCATAATTCATCTGGTGACGAACTCTAGAGAATTGGATAGAAAGCACACAAATTGCGAAGGAAAGGTCCGTATGAGAGATATTTCTAGAGCGTTCACCAACCTATAATGGTCGTAGTGAAACTGAAGTAGTAGCCTGCTTTGGGATACGTCTGGTTGATGTAGCCTGTGATGGGTATCCCGATGAGTACAGGTATCGCCTTGGCGCCCTGAATGAAACTCCATGCCTTCGTGAAGTGTCTTCCTTTGATGCGCTCCAGGGTGAACATCTTCAGGGAGTAGGTGAAGCCTCCTAGGCAGATGCCGTACATCCATACGAAAAGGACGTAGCCGTGGTAACCTTGGACTGCGCTGAGGGCAAGCAGGGAGATACCTAAAAATTGCGAATTGGAAGTTGCATTTTGCAAGTCACTGCTAATACGAATGAAGTTTGCATTCCCTTCTGCACCTGAAACATGGCAATCTATATTTTCACGAATCGTGTTCTTGTTCCAACTCAAGAAGTTCAAATGCTCGCTTCTTTAGACGTTTTCTTTGTGAGAGTTCTCATTACTCAAGACACAGTAGATGATATAGAAGGCGCCCTAAAAGTGAAATTTTTCAATTCCTTCCTGTATTTGAAATACAAGTAGGATGTAAGGCAGTAATGTCAAAACCGCAACTCTCCATCTGTGGAGAGCTAAGAAGAGGAATATGTAACGCTATTGATGAGGTCAACCAAATATGTGATTAAAATGTTACCCACGTATGAAGAAAACTGTAAAATATAAACTTCGATATTTTGACGCTCTTGAAAAAGTTTTGCTACCCACAGCAAAATTGCAACATTTTATCGTCACGATTCCTAAATTCCCCAACAGCTCTTGAGCACTGAATTCCATCCATTTTCAGAAAATGCTGGTTTTCCAAATCTCAGAAAACTGATGTTATCTTAACGAAAGTCAAGCAATGAGAAAAAAGTGAATCGGGTCCGTCCTATTAGCTATTATTCAGATCGCGATAACGTCAACTTGACATAGTCAAATTCACAGCACACTTTATTTCTCACATATAAAAATTCCACCTATATCAATGAAGGAACTACCAAGAGCTCAGAACAAGTGATACAGAAATATCATTTTCCTACGACCATTTATGAAAACGTCAATAATCACACTGTTTTGTTATTCAGAAAGTAGCTTATATCACCATGGTATTGTTTATTTGAAAGAAAAAAAAAACACTAGTGTTGATATGAAATATATCACAACGCTCGCCTGAATTGATGGAAATAATTAGGTATATTGTGAAGGTACTCACTGTCAATATAAGCGTTCTCAAATCAAATTCATATTATTTCTTGAAATTTCTGTCTCGTTTTGAATTATACCGAGAACTCTTTATCTATTAATTTCAATGTGTCCATGACCTCTGAATTCACTTTAAAACTGGAACCTATACTCTTTGCTGGAACTATTTCGATGTTGATGACAGAGGGTTAGATCATTCAAGAGAGTTCGGCTAAAGTTTTATGCGCGGCTTGTTGCTTGCATCAGTTTAATATCACAGTATCACCAACGAGAAGATTCTTGGTATCACAGATGTTTGCAAAGAGTCAAGGACGCACTAATTCGAGTAACTCGTACGCGCTTTCAAACTACATACTTTTATGCTTCTGTATTCCTGGTTGCGTGATTACTGGCGCTAGCAGGCGAATGGTGTCAAGGTTGTTTATGTACGCTGGTGTCAATATCAATGTCCAAACTTAACTAACTCAATCAATCAGTAATTCACATTATGAGGAATTGTCGGAGAAGTATTCAAATATGATCTTGAATATGGAAATAAACAGTTCTTGATGTCGAATCAAAACCACCAGAAATTCTAGAGACCGCTCAAGTAACATTTTTGACAAGACCTCCCGCGAAATGAAAGTATTCGGAGTCGTAGGTAAAATAGTGTACAAAACTCGTTGAAAAGTGCATTTTCTTCACTCGTTACGTTTCTGCAGTCACCGCTACGCGGCTCGTGCTAAACGACTACTCGTGTGAAATATGTCACTTTCCACACTTGTTGTGTAATATACTATTTGCGATTGTTATACTGAAAAATGCATCGAAACGAAATTATCATGGTAAACAATTATGGTATTTTCAATTGAAGTAACTTTTATTATTCATGGTTTATCAAGAATTATTATGTGTATATGGCCAAGATTTCTAATGATAAAAAGAATATTGGTTCTTTGAATATTCAGAAGTATAAATACCTACCTTCAGAAATATTAAATGTTGTTTCAGCTGCTACAGTGATAATATATTATGCATGTTTGAAAAACAATGCAACCTTTTCTTAAACTCAGTTCATGCTGAATAATCCCGATGTTTTGTTTCATGACTATTTCTGTTAGTCCATTTTGGAAGTGTTTGAAAAGTGTCTTCACCTCAAATTCAGTTGCAAAGCAACTCACGAAAGTCCTAGACTTCGTATGAGTATGGGGACCTGAGCTTTCAAAGCCGGTTACCGTGGTATTTCTTCACTGTTGATTATTTCATCGAGTGGTTCAAGTTTTTTTCAAATCCACATTGATAACACGTCAACTTTCCTCCATTATTCTCTATTGCTATCTGAAATCGTTTTTTATATTCCATTTTGGTTCTCGAATTCTTCATGTACTAGGAAAGTTTACATCTAACTCTTTATAAGTCAGATCGTAGCACAGTTGTATTTTTTTCCGAATAGGTCCGTATATCGATAATTTCATTAAACATAAAATGTTTCACATTTCTACTTGTTAGGTACCGTTTGAAACTTAATTTCGAATCCTTCATAACTCTTTAGTTCAGTCAACTTGAAGAAATTATTCAAAGTCAGCTGAGATGAGTGATTCTGGAATAAGTATGGAATAGTAGTCTAAGAATCATTCGAATACAACCTCACTAGAGCTCTCAAAGTTACATTTACCTATCCCTATCATCGCCGCTTGGCAGAGATACTGTCTCGATATGAGACATTGAGTGCTGGGTTTGATGATCACCAAGCCAAATCCAACACAACCTAAGGCAGACGCAAATCCCATGAAGGTTTGGAGAACGACTAAACCACTATCTTCAAGGCCTTCGGAGTACCCCTGATAAACCTGAAATAGAAGAATATTCATGAATATACGAACGACTCTCATTAATCGATTGATATTCACCATCATGAGAACAAAAAATGATAATCTACAGAAATCAATTGTTTGCCTATGTTCATTACAATACTTACTAGAAAAAATATTGGTGCATATATTCCTGAGGCAGCAAAGGCACATGACGTCATCAGCACTCTGAGGCCTCTACTCTTCAGAGGACTGAAGTCGAACATCGGAGGTTTCACAACTTTCGTATGCGATTTTTTCTCCTTCATTTTCTTCCTCTGGTTCTTTAGATGCATTATGGCTCGCCTCTGAGGGTGATATAAATTGGCAGATCGGTAGACTATGGGTAGGAAGAAGGCTAGCGCTAGGAGGCCCGTGATGGCTTGAAGACCCAATCGCCATCGTAATTTGCTAGAAAAATCAAGAAAGATACGACGAATATAGGTACTATATTATATAAATAATATGAACTCTCAATGACAGAATTTGAAAACGTGCAAAGGCATTAGATAGGAGTAGGTAAAACAAAACAATTCACCAATCAATACCCAAGGTGTTTAAAAAGGTAGATAACCGCTTTCTGGATAATTACATACAAAACACTGCATTATATATACTCGCATTCCATGCAAAGATTCGATTAGTGTTTATTTCCTCCTAATACATTACAATGCTCACACTGAGGCAGGCACACATGACCGGTTTCAGGCTTCGTGGCCCTAATTATAAGCTTGTCCCAATGAAAGGACGACCATCGTATTTGAACGATGAATGAAAGAAACACTCCCGAAACAAGGCTCTCACGTCATGGCATCATCAGATTATTAGTATCATCACTTTTATGTGGTGGAGATACAAATGCCGTTTTCCAACATACCAGGGATAGTCCCATCACCTAGCATTTATCATTGTCGTATCGAGATAAGGTAAAATTAATAAATATTCTGAGCCCAACCAGAAGAATAACATTTTTTAACTCTTGAAAAGTTTGCGTTAGCTATTTATTCTGAATAGTAACGTGTGTATGCATAGAGAATTGAGAAATACTACTCTGAGATAATTTACATAAGGAATGTTGGATTTTATATTCTCGAACAGGTTTCTGCTGAGTTCATGACATAGATCATATCGCACATCCCGAACAAAAGTGTATTATCTCAAAAAGAGATAATTTTACAGGACAGGCAAAATAAAGAAATTGAAATAGTAAATGGTACACAGCTTGAGCGTATTCACTATAATTCCATCTTCTCAATATAGATTGGCATCGGACTTGTTATTAGATATTATTATAATCCCGAAATTTTGAAATTTTATTGTTTTTCACTTAGTTCTGAAGGATGTTTTTGATTTTTTTTCGATATGTTACACTTTTGATCGGAAACATTGGATTATAAGTACGAAGTTATTGCAGACGGATCAGCATTTTTTTTTCGTTTTCTGGCAAATATGATGATAATTTCAGGTCATTCTAATTGGTATCTATTTCAGGTGAAATCAAACACTTGAATATGCAAAAAACACTTTATTATGTTCAGCTTGAAAGCAACAAATACGTTTTCTTAGAAAATTATGCTAAAATAAAGCAATAATAATTGTAAGAAATATTTCTTCCACATGAATACAAGAGACTGAAATCATCATAATGAGATCCTTCACGAGTAGGTATAATCTACTTATAATAATATTAAGAAAATTTTTGGATAATTGAAACAAAAGGAAATAAAACTATTATATTATAACCAAAAATTAACTCTTCCACAGAGGAAAATTGAAGCCTATTATGAAATACCTGAAACAGCGTAAGTTAAAATAATGAATTGTAAAACGGTGAATAATATTTTGGAATATAATTATTTTCCAATAAGAATTTGAGGTCTTTTTTTTATTTTCATTCAGAGGTAGTTTAGAGGGATAAGCTTTCTTCAATTCTGGAACATCTGTCGAATTGGAATCCATTTCTATTTTTTTGGTAGATTTTCGAGTATTGATAAGCTTTTTGGGATCTCTCACATTCACATGCTCAAATTCTAAGTCGGAATAGGATGTTTTATAGAAATATTGCCATGGATGTTCCTTTTCCACCCTGACAATTCTGAGTTTGTTGATGGATACTTGTTCTTTCTTGGAATTGATTGTGAAATTACTTCCAAAATCTGCCATTAGCTGCTTTACATCAACAAAGTCATCGTGAGTAAGCTCGTTCACCTGATATGGATTTCCTTTCGACTTGGCCAGCCTGATCAAAGTCACAAATTGATCAGGCACGAAAATAGGTCCTGTTTTCAATGAACGGGTGACCTACAATAGAAAAAAACGTGTTACTACATCATTCATTGAATAATCAAAGTTGTGACTCACCTTTTTTTCAATTGTCGAATGTACAGAATCTCCACTATTTTGAGTATGGCCGACAACAAGATATTTGTGAGTTATACTCTTAATTTTGAATTTCATGACAGCATACATAAAAACTGAAATCAAGAACCTGAAAATAAAAATATTTATGTTCAGAATATTTATATTATGACTGTAAGTAATTGATGAGAATGGTGAAACACTGTTTGTATATTTTCAAGTTTGTTTCTCCAGTTAGATAATGAAAAATAACTTATAATTCACCTATTTTTTTGTTGGGCACTACAATTATCGCTATATAAAACTATTTCCAAATCATCTGAGTCACATTCAATTGATTTCTGTTGGAGGTAAGAAAGCATACAGGATCCTATTTCTGTTGCACCTTTTCCTCCCTCTCCCTCATGCCAAACATAGCATTGGGTTGCATCATTGGATATTTCTGTTATAGTAAAATTCATTGTGTTCAATTTCGATCTGTAATAAAAAATTGAAATATCTCCTTTAGGAATTTGCAGTACTGCCTGCATGTCAAAACAAGCGACGCAATAGCTTTTGTTGATTTTTTGTTTATCAGTATCCATTTCATTACGACTCAACAATTTTTCATTTTGATGATCTTCATACTCAGTTTCCATTTTCTCCTTCTCTTCTTGATCGGCATTTTGGTACTTGTAACATAAATTACATTGGTCTTTTTTGGGCACAAAGAATGAGATATTGAATTCTCTGTTGAAAATATCAGAATACATGTGATAGTTTGCAGACTGTCTATCATCATTCTTACATAAAGCTTGGTAGTCTCTATGTAAATCTGCAATAGTCTTTCCACCATGTATAAATTCTTTAGTGGTTTGTGCCCTGAGATAATGGCTCTCTACTCGAGGTATCGACATCATGTGTTGCCTCACACCATCTTTGATTACATTGGCAACTTTGGTGTGGTTACCATGTTTTCCTCTGGCACCTTCAGCTACGGTTCCAAGAGGTGTCCTTTTTTTTTGGGCAGTATCAACAGTTCGATCATTAATATCCAGTGTCGCTTTGAAATACTTTTTACATACTCGAATTTTTTTCGAATCTAAAGTAAAATAATAAGCATAGTTGAAATGTCTGTTTGTCTCTCTTCTATATTTCGGTTGAATTATGTCCGAATGATGAACTATAAATTCTCGTTTTCTATTTATATCAGATAAGTTGTAAAATTCATTGAACAACAATAATCGCTGTTCTACACTTATCTTTTCTTTGCATTTGTATTTGCATTTTTCTCCGCAATCTTCCCTGACAGATTTTCCTCTAATGGTGTTTTTCAGTTTACCCGTTGAAACATATTGTTTCCCTGCATTTCTCAGTGCTTTAGTTTTGTTCCTTATCCATTCACGTTCGTTACGAAATCTCTTGCGGGTCAGTTTTTTCTCTGAATTATTGTTAGGTTCATTTTCTTTGTTTGTACTGGCTTCATTATTCACTTCCTCAGTTTTAACATTGGAAGAGGATTTCGAGGTAGAAGAGGAACATGAGGATGAAGAAGACGTAGATAATGACGAAGATGTAGAGACATCAGGTTCATAGTTGTTGTCTTTCACACTGTCATCGTCGTCCTCGGAAAAGTCAGAGAGGGTATGCTCATTGAGTATGCTCTTGGCAGGACATGAAATCTCACCCTGTGAAACTATTCCTGATGTGCTAGAGCAATTACCAGAAAAATAGTCATGATTATCAAATCTATCACTGCAATCTTCAGCTGAATCCATAGATTGTATGTTATTGAAGTCTTCATTAATATACTCATCAGGAACAAGACAAGAATCGCCCTTTTGTGTAACACTTTTGTTTATTGGTTGTTCCCTGTCAGAGTTCTTGATTGTTTCTTCTTGCTCTCTACAAGCAACAGCTAATTGGCAACAAGTTTTTTCATGTATTTCATTTTCTGTCTTCTCATTTGTTTTGTGATTCGTAATAATGGAACCAACATGCTCGTTACTCATCAAAACGTTAGTTTCTTTCACAGATGATTTTTCGCATGCAATTTTTCTTGAACAAGCATTATGATTATCATTAGTACCATCAACTCCTTCAACAGAATTACACTCGATATCATTTTTGTCGTATGATTCACAATATGTGTTTTTCAATTGTTCCATTTCATTATACAATGTAATATCGTCAATTTTTTTCTGTTTATTCAAGACAGCATCGACCATTGCTTGGGATCTTTTACTTATTGAACTCTTGAAATGATCCATCCTGAAAATATTTATTATGGAATAAATAACATAAAATAGATTCCTAAGAATCTCTATCCCGGTAAAAAAAACTATTCTAGATCAACAGAATGAAAAATGTACCGAGCAAGTTTCTACTCAAATTGGAATGCGCCTTTATAATATAATTTCGTGAAGAATGCATTTAGAAATGTTCGCAACGATAAAAAATCACAATTTTTTCAGTTGGAAGATCATAAGGAAACTTATTACTTTTTCCTGGTAACACCGTATTAAAAGGAGATAATACACAAATAGTATACTTACTTCCGCTGAAAACTGTTGCTTCTTCAAAATAACACACTTCTGCTAAACAAAATTCACAGGCTACTGCCCTCTTCCCAACAAAAATGTATCAACTCAAAATGATACAGTTTTGCTCGTAACAAATTCAGCTGCATCAAAATATATTTTGGAGCAATAGAGTGATATGTCGAAATAATACTCTTTTTGTGAAAATTGAAGGGGATACTTCACTAGTCAATTCGATATAATATTGTATTGCACGGAAAGTAGAAGAAAATTATCAAGTTGATACTCTTTTGCTCGGAAACAACACATAATTCTCGTTTCAATGACAATATGCGACTGTCTTGTTGGGAAATTTTCGTATTCTCCCTTCCCTGCAAAAGACACTTGTGTCGCCTCAGGCGGCCGAGTTTAAATGTTACGATAATACTGTTTCGTCGGTTGATTGGCCGGCTAATGAACTTATAATTTTTGCAATAAAATGAAATCAGAGATTTTTTCAGATAATACACTTTTGTTCGGGAAGTGCGATATATGCTTACGCTAGAAACGGTATCTAGGTTATTTGTTTGGTAGATTCAAGGGGGTTTAATATACATGATATCAATTAATAATAATTGCAGCCCTTCCTATCTCTTATGCATTACATTGTTTGGGAGCAAGATTTAACTATCTCTCTTGGTTTTGGGAAAAGAGGAGGAGAGCGGGCGGTAATGTTCACCGTTCTTGTTAATAGTCGTGCGAAATGAAATTTATATTCACATATTTACCATGTTGAGTGAAGAGCAGTATATTTAATACACGAATAAGGAAATTACTAATAAAAACCGCACAAATCAACGCTTTGAGAACGATAATACGACAACACGAATGACCACGTCATGAATCGTAAACAATCTGAGAAACTCGTTCGAAACACGGAAACGGCGAGTTTGTCCGACGAGGCCCGAATGATAGATTCTTATCGTGGAAACAAAAAGGTTCGACAGTCGTGTTGGCATCATGAAAAGGATGGAAAATACCAGTCTATGTTTTTTATTCGTCTGAGTATTGCACCTTCATTTTCGAAGATTCTGATTCGATAACATTATTGTTATATAGGTTCAAGAAAGGATGGCGGTAAACAGTAGAGCGAACCAAACTCTATTTATACACTGATGAAACTTTCCATGTTTTGATATTAGTTATGTCTCAACGGTAAGTATACAACTGTTATTCACTCGACCACGCTTCATTGTAATTATAAGTATAACTTTCCACTTTCCAGCCCAGACGAAGACTCCCATCCCTTCTCCTTCCACTTTCAAGCAGTGGCGTTACAAAATCGTTTGATTTCATTAGCTCATCCTGTGATATTTCTTATCGGAATATATATCATTCGAGATGAATATTTACATTTTGACCTACCCAACAGCCTCCTTATACAGAACGGAGAACAGAGCAATGCCTACTCCTGTTCCTGATTGGGCTACCATTTCTACGAATTCTCTTCTCCTCTTGAAATAATGACCCAAAACTAACGTAGAAGTTTCCCGAACAATTCCAGCTCCTATTCCGAGAAGCAAGCCATAGCTGAGTAGGGCCTGAAAATAAAACACTGAGATGCAACTTAAGCTTTAGTACATGAATATACAGCATATTACATGGCTTGGTGTACAATAGTATAGGCACCAAATTGAATTTTGTCGCATATTTAGATAGTTAGTAGTTTATTGAATAGGAAAATCATAATTTTCACAATACAAAAATACAATAATATTCGCAAAAAATACAATTAATTAACAATAAAAACACAATTGAAATATAATAAATATATAATATATATACAGAGTGGCCACTTTTTTAATGGGATTGTATTGGTAACTTTTGAACCATAAGAGTTAGAAGGTCGGTCAAATGGAGAAAAAGTTACATTCATAGAAGCATTGTCAAGCAGTTCAAACAAATCGAGATTATCAGGGCCGGTTATTAAGATATCATAAGAAAAGTAAATTCTGTCATTTTGATTTTTCTTTTTTTCCCACTTTATTTCGAATATTATCAAAAAATGTCACGACAGTAAATTATCCTCATTTTCATACAATCAGATTTTGTATCCAACGTTTCGTACGCTCTGGGCCACCCTCAACCTCATTATTTTCAATACGGACCTGCATATTTTATGACACTTTTCGAAATAACTTTAAACGCTGAATTCATCGACATATCATAAAATGTAATTCAAAGTTGAATTTCAGGTGATTTTGACCCTTATCCAAATTATCAAAATCACCTGAAAATCAACTTTGAATTACATTTTATGATATGTCGATGAATTCAGCGTTTAAAGTTATTTCGAAAAGTGTCATAAAATATGCAGGTCCGTATTGAAAAAAATGAGGTTGAGGGTGGCCCAGAGCGTACGAAACAAAATCTGATTATGTCAAAATGAGGATAATGCACTGTCGAATAAAAAACTCTTGTGACATTTTTTGATAATATTCGAAATAAAGTAGGAAAAAAAGAAAAATCAAAATGACAGAATTTACTTTTCTTATGATATCTCAATAACCGGCCCTGATAATCTCGATTTGTTTGAACTGCTTGACAATGCTTCTATGAATGCAACTTTTTCTCCATTTGACCGACCTTCTAACTCTTATGGTTTAAAAGTTACCAATACAATCCCATTAAAAAACTGGCCACTCTGTAGATGGAATCACATATAAACAATTTTTTCTTGAAAGCTACAAGAGTATAACAGGTTTTGATATCATTTGGGATATAATTATATGCAATCAAACCACAAATAACGAGTTCGTACCTATTCTTGAATTAACTTTTTCTATGTGAAAATTATTGGCACTTCTAGTATGATGTTCATGAATTTCATAATTGAATCTGTAAACAAACGAAAAACGATAAGATTTTCACGATAAATATATTTATATCAGGTATAAGTACATGTTGTGAGAAATATATAGAAATATATTCATCGTGAAAAACTTATCGTTTTTCGTTTGTTTACAATAACTATGGATTTTCATCAAGTAACGGCCAAGTGGATTGAAAATAATTGAATCTGATGAATTGATTGGAATATGCTGGCATTACTCCTCTAGCTATTTTAAAAATAATAATCATGGCAAAATATGTGAGTCTTTTGTTTATTGATTGCCACTGTAAATTTTCTTGCATACGAATTATTGGAGTAAGTCTGTTTTATTGTAGAATCAGCCTCATACCACGATTTTGGAATTTTTGGAGAGATGCTTTGCTGTTGTCTGAAAAGTGAAACAATAATCGAATGTGTTTGTATAATACTGTTGTAAATTGATAGAAGAATAGTTTTTTCGAAATTTTATTTTGGATCATTTTGAAATGATGTTCAAAATTTTATTTTTAATCCAACATAACTCCAAGGTATTTAAACTTCTCCTCAATATCAATTTTCGCGTTTTCCATAATTAATGTTACATTATTTTTATCAATGTTTCTGGTTCTATGTGTATTAGAATAATAATCATTGCCTTCGTTTTTTGTACATTCAACTTCCGTCTATTTATTTTCAAATAGTTTTGTAATTTATCCAATTCTTCATTTATTTTCTGATTTGCCTACTCCAATGAACTATCACTAATTGCCAACAATGTATCATCTGCATATAAATTAATGAATTCACAATCGATCGAGCAATTTATGTCATTCATGTGCGGTTTAAAAAGTAGCGGACCAATGACACTTCCTTGCGGCACACCTATCTCAAGTTCTCTCACATTTGAAAAATAATTGTTTATTTTGACAATCTATTTTTTCCAACCATTTTAGTGTGGTAGATTCAATTCCACAACATTTTAATTTTTGTAATAATATACATCACCTGTCAATATTTTCAAATGCTCGCTTCAAATCAATAAATACTGCCACAATATATTTTTTTTTTATATTAGTTGTTTCCAGCTACTGATGGGTAAGTTGTGAGGCTGTTTCGCAGGAGTGTTTACTACGAAAGCCTGATTGATTTCCTACCAGAATGTTGTTTGCATTTACATGTTCAATAATTTGATTATATGCTGCTCGTTCAATAACTTTTCCAATATCAGGTAAAGTATTTATTGGTCTGAAATTAACTGCGTCATTTGAGTTTTTAATTTTTGGTGTATGAGTTAAAACAGATGTTTTCAGATCATTGAAAAATATTCCAGTATAAAAAGATGTACTAATAAGATTTAGCAGATGGAAGCCACAAGTATCAATGATATTTTTCAGAATTTGGCCACTCATAACATCAAGCACGTTGCCCTTATTATCTAGATTAGAAATAATACTTTCCAGTTCATTTAAATTTATTGTTTAAAAATGTTCAAGGGTAGTTACGATTTCTGGTATATGGATGGCAGACCATTCTTCATTAATATCTATTGACCTGATTATATCTTCTACACTTAATATGAATAAGTCATTGAAAAAGTTGGCAATGTCATTCTCTGATTTAGCAATTATTATTCATTAAATTCAAACTTAATGAATGAGTTTGTAAATGCAAAATTATCATTTATTATCAGCTGTTTTAGTGTCTTCCACATCTGTTTTGAATTTGTACCATTAGATTGTATTTTCATAATAGAGTTTCCTTTTCAACTTGAGACCAACATTGACTTCATTTCTGTAGGTTTTATAGATATCTCATAGATTTTGTTTTTCTTCCCTATTATTACATTGTCTGAATCTTTTATAAGCATTATCTCGATTCTTAGATTCAATATGAACCAAAGAAAATATTGAAATCTATCGTTCGAAGAATGAATTATAATCAGAAATACTTCATTTTTACTGTATTTATTGTTACGTTTACTTATAGAGTTAGCAATTTCAAGAGTGGGACAGAGATTAGTTACTCACCCTCAATTTGAAGTTAGATACATGAAAATAATTTTATGCAATAAATACACAACACTAGTAAAAATTGTCAAGGTTTGAGATCACATAATGAGGAATTTCGCAAAACACAAAAATAGAGGATATAGGATTACCAAAATTCGAATTTCGAGAATCTCTCTGAGAATCGAATGTGTGTAGTAGACTACCTATAACCGAATACAAATTTCGAATCTGTCAAAAATGTGAAAACTTTATATTCTAACGCATTCTATTTTTTGATTCTGGTCTGGAGTGTGGACGATGGCGCAACATTTTTCAAATGAAGGACAATTTGAAAATGTTCTTCGTTACATGTTTTGATGTCATTTTCTCACCAATATTCGAAGATAGGAATGTGGTATATTTTAAATAATATAATAGAATTTCGCATATAATCAAATCATTAAAAGATATTGCGCGTTTCATTTAAAAAAATCAGCAAGATTTATCTCGCATTATCGTTAGTCTCTTGTTTCATCTTCAATATGATAATGAACTTGCTTGATTACTTTGCAATTATGCAACATGATTTTTATTTCATTTCGATACTTACACTGAAGAATAATAAAGTTACAGCATGGAGCCCCATAAGCAACAATCTATCGAAATGTGTTATAACAATTTTGAGCATTCATCAATGTTCGAGGGTTATTCGGATAGAAAAATACTTGCTCATTTATACTTTCTTTGGTATATTTAATTCTTATAAGTAGCACAACAAACTCTGACATTTGAAGTATTGAATATTTGAGATGTCACAATCGAATTATATCCAGCAATATGATCAAGTGAAAACGGCCCATGGGATTTGTTTTCATTATAATGTTGATTTGATTGGATGTGTTCAATCAGATGACCACGAATTAACTGATTTCATTGAATTTCTAATTGAGCAGAACTTTTTCAAAGAAACAGACTACACGGTATCAAAAACTTTGACTGGGATTTTATTTCAAGTTACATAATCTAAAGCTGAATCTAATCAAAATCCATAGAAAAATGACATACTCTTTACCTGATGAAACTGAACAGCGAATGAAGTGAATAGACATGCTAATGAAATTACTAGACCACCCAGAAGGGCTGCTAGCCTCGCAGATTTCCTTCTGCAGATGGCAACAACCAATGGTGATGTGATGAAGGATATGCTCAGACATACAGCTCCCATACACGCTGTAACAAAGGAAAATTTGTTCTTGAAATAAAAAAAATTCGAATTCATGCCTACTAATGCTAGTGTTTTATTGATAATTCGAATTATTTCAACTGTGTAGAATCAGGAGCTGAAATGATTCAATTTATATCAGTAACACGAAAATATGTGGCTGTTATATTCAAAGTTTTCAAAATTATTGTTCTAGATTTATGATCAAAAACACCGATATAATATATACAAATTTAACTCAAAATGACTATGTAGCTTTATTTTTAACTTTAATTATCTCAAGAAATAATGACTTTATCGTGACTGAGAAAGAATATGTCATTGATTGAAGGATCGGAAAATCGTACAGAATTGGCAATTCCGTTATCAGTTGCCAGATCATTGTGATATTTTGTATGCATATATAAAGATGCATATGTATTATTTGTGAGGAATAAAGGCGTTAATTATTATATAATACGGATATGTTGAATAATTATAAAGTAATGGAAAAAATTATTTTCAAATCTTTCACCCTATTAATTGGATTGAATTTTAATATTTTGAGCTCAGGATTGTACAGGGAAAATATTATTGATGATACGAAATACATCTTCAAAGAACGGTTCGACTTATCCCAGATAACACACATTCGCCTAAGGACGTCCTCTAATAGTCGCCAAAAGACTGTAGGAGGATGTTCTATATTCTACATCCTGAGAACGTCTCTAGGCTCAGAATTTTTGACATAATTGTCGCACATTAGTTCTCCGAGCGGTAGCCTGAGGATGTAGATATGTGTGGGCCTAAGGACATCCTCTAATAGTCGCCAAAAGACTGTAGGAGGATGTTTTATATTCTACATCCTGAGAACGTCACTAGGCTCAGAATTTTTGACATAATTGTCCCACATTAGTCTTTTCAGCAGCAGTCTGGGGATGTGGGTATGTGTGGGCCTATATGGTATTTTCAGGATGCAATACTCAACCGATGATTATTGCCACCAAATTAGATTATTCATACACCGCCTCGATTCCATCGTGATATGACACGGTGTAATTTGGTGTTTTTTTATATAATAGGTGTTTTTTATTACATTTCAGCCATTTGCATGGTGTTTCTTATTATTTTATGTTTCAGAATCGTTCTACTTTACCACATTCGTGTCATTTTTCACTATTATGATCGGAATTAACACCACTCATCACTTTATTGTGAAATGTGTAATAAAACTCTGATATTCAATTGTTGTATTCGTCAGAGTTTGCTCTGGAATCCATTTGATTGAAAGTTTTTTTTACTGTGTAGGCACCCACAAAGCTAATTATTCATCACAATTTCATTTTTTCACAATTTCCAAACGCATCTGTATTAAATAGACAATACCATGACAAAAATGTAATAATCAGTATTTATTTTCAAACTCTGCCATAATTAAACCGATCTTATACAGGGTCACTCACGGTCGATGGTACCTTAGACGTTTACGGAGAACGGGACGTAGGATCATTCTGAAAATTTGGTTTATTGGGTAATCAGTTTTGTTCTATCGATCTGAAATACTTTTAGCGTTGCGGCGTTGCCGCTTCTATTAAAAAGTAGCAACAACTTTGTTATTTCAAGAGAACACCCTGTATTTCATTCAATTTTTAGATTCTTCCTGAAGAGCTGATTTCGTCGATCTATCATACTTGGAGTATAGCGCGCAATATTACAGAGATATAGAGTGTGAAAAATCGAGATTTTTCAACTTTAGGAATTTTTTGTGTCGAAACTAATCATTTCTGCTCAGAACGGCTTACATGTCCCTATCTTTACTTTTCATTTACTATCTACTGACATTTAATAGAAACAAATAGAGGGTGATGCAAAACTCAAAATTTTGAACCACCTGTATTTGTTTCAATTAAATATCAATCGATAGTGAATGGAAAGTTGAGATAGGGACATGTAAGCCGATTTGAGCAAGAATGGATAGTTTCGGCACAAAAAATTCCTAAATTTGAAAAATCTCGATTTTTCACACCCTATATCTTTGTAATCTTTCTCGCTATACCCCAAGTATGATAGATCGACGATATCAGATTCTCAGGAAAAATCTAAAAATGAAATAAAATACAGGGTGTTCCATTTGAAATAACAAAGTTGTTGCTACTTTTTGATAGAAGCGGCAACGCCGCAACGCTGAAAGTATTTTAGATCGATAGAACAAAACTGATTACCCAATAAACCAAATTTTCAGAATAATCCTACGTCCCGTTCTCCGTAAACGTCTAAGGTACCATCGACCGTGAGTGACCCTGTATATCTTGGATCACGTGAACCCAATGATGTGGCTTGAATTTCAGCCACCCTGTTCTTTTTCAATTTCAATTCCTCGGGGATTGAGAGAGGCTGTTTAGTCCCTCAAATCAGGGATTGAAAGTATCTTTCTATTCCCCAAACTGTTGTTAGTTATAATTTTCAAAAATGATTTCTTCGATAAAAATCAAGTGATAAGCCATCGTAGTTTATATAAAACATTAAGAACTATGTTTCATGTGGAAATAATTCGGAATTGACAGTTACATCCTGTGTGGTGTGAACATTTGCTCTATCGGACACACTCACTATTTTTCAGCAGTCAATCCACCTATCATTCTGAAATACGTCATTTTGACATAATGATCATTTCATCACAGCCTATCTTCTGTTGTATTGATTCCTTTTCATAATATCAGGATGCACCAGCTCACCGGCAAATACGTGAACGTAGTGCTCTCTGTAGAATGTGGAAGGGGAATGGATTTCCTCAAGAACAATGTTCATATTACGGGAAATTTCAATAACAGGATCTTAGGTATGTCTTCAAACTCTAAATCCCTCCTCTTAGCAACATCAAAATATCTATTTCGTAGAATCTGACAAAATTCCTGCGGAAGATTGCCCCCCATTCAATACAGAACTGGTCTGGGAAATAGAGAAGAAAGAGCTGCGCAAGATAAGGAGTGCGAATCTTCCTCTCAGAGTGGAATGCATCACTGTCGATGCCCATAACCGTAAGGAAAGAGTTGGCTTTGCTCTCCTTAGTCTTCGAAGTGCAAAAATAATCTCCCAGAAGAATATTGACCAGGAAGTTAGCCCACAGTGGCATAGGTTGATAGGGTGTCAAGGAGATAAGAAAAAAAGTCACCCGGAGTTGTACATCTCTTTAACACTGCGAGATCATTCGGTGTGTGAGCTAGATGCTACCACTTCGAATGATAAAATACCTTATATCTCCGAAGTAGACAATATCATTAACGAAAAAACCAACTCTCTTGATTTTCAAATGAAGTATTTCGAGGATGGCCATATTCAGATAGGGGATGAAGGAACCATATTAGCCAGTTTCACTTTCAATCTCCTGGTCAAAAAAGTAGCCAATTTGGATGCTCTACTTCCTGAAGTATTAGTCTTTCAAAAAACCGATCCGAATTTTTTCTTATCGTTCCAAATCCTAGGAGTCAGCATAAGAACCAAATCTTTCAGTAAAGAGTTGCACAATGATATATATCTCAACGAAAAAATCGTCATCAACATATTATCCAGTAAAGAAATACTGGAGAGCTTCTTCGATGCGCATGATACGAGCATTATTTTTTGTCGCAGTTCTGACATTCTCGGCATCACGAACGTAAAAGCCAAAGATGTGTTTGCTTTCACTGAAACCAAATCTTTCTTCAAGTTCCCATCTGCAAATGGTATCGTTCCGTTCGGAAGTACCAATGAGTCACCATTCATAGAACTCCAGATTTGGATAGACGAAAATGACACAGAGAAATCAGCTGAAGAAGATATCCAAGAAACATTTAGGACTAAGACGATTTATTCCAGCATTTCTCAAAGATCTTTGGATCTGGTAGTTATGGAAGACACCCCTAGAGAAGGTGTGAACAGTTATGAGGGAGATCTCATTTCATGCGGAAAACAATGCGATTCTATCACCAAATCCATCGAAACTATTATAAAAAGTGATACTTCATCACCAAGACTATCGAGTGCTTCAAATATCTACCAAAAATTCACCTTCCAAATCACCCTGAAAAACATTGTCTGGAAAACAGTGATTAGCAATCAGAAAATCATGTTCAAATTTTTGCATCCAAGAGCTGTTAGCTGTACAACCATCCTCACGGAAGTTACTAATGCTATTGAAAAGAAAATAACTCTACATGATCTCAATGTGAAAGTAACTTATCTGTCAACACTACAAAAAATAGAGAAACAACTTAAGTTTTGGCAGCCTAGGCTCGTACTGACAGATGATAGAGAAGTCTCACTTTGTAGAGAGCACAACCTTGATGTCAACTGTTTGGATAAATTACGGCGGGAATATGAAATTATTTTGACAGGTTGCGAAAATGCAGAGCCCATCGCGAAATTAGAAGTTTTCGTTGCATTGAGAATGTTTGATATTAACGATTCAGACGACTATGATCATTTACATCTGTTACCAATCGTCATTGATGAGGTGATAATGATTAAGGAAATTGGTGAGCTAGAGAAATGGAAACAAGACAAAAAAGATCGCTTCGAAAATGGGTTAGACTTCATCAAAACAAGCAAACTCGAAAAGCTCAAGAAAGAATGGGATGAAAAGAAAACTAAGCTAGAAGATCAGGTTGCTGCGATAGTTAACAAATGCGAGCACCTTCAGGATGAACTGAGAAACAAAATAGATAACCTGAATTTGAATAAAACTCTGCGAAGAAATGAAAACCATACCCAGATATATGAAGAGGTTTTCAAAGAGAATTGGAGGAACTTCTCCAATGATAATACTCAAGAGATTATTGAACTTTTGAGTAGGACACAAAGAGATAATCAGTTGTTGAAAGATATGTGCGCTGAACAGAAACACAAACTGAAACAACTTGAGGAAACTTCTTTGACAAAAACTCAGACGATGAATATTTTGGAAGAGCTGACATCACTAGAGCACAAGTTCGAGGAAGCCCAGAATGCTAAGAGTTACTTCAAAGAGCAATGGAAGAAAGCGTGTGAGGAAATTCATTCGTTGAAGACTGAGGATATGAAAAACATGCGGATTCAGATCAAACGAAGTAAAGAACAGCTCAGTCAATTGAGCCTAGATGAATATTGCGATCGTCAAGAGCATGATTTTGATGATAATAATGATGGTGAATATTTCAATATTTAGAATCTCCGAATGTGATGAAAAAATCAATAAATTGGAGGAAGGGTTAATTTTTTGCTATTCATTTTTAATGAATTGGACTTCTTGGATGGTTATGAAAATCCCATTTCATTTCGATAATCATTGTGGTTTGACCTCGCGTTCAAAATCATATTTTGGTTTTTATTTCATCAGATTATAAGCAATGAAACATCAACCTAGCTAACAATTCAACTTCATTCTCGTGTTGAATTATACAGGATACGTCAAAATCAGAGTTTGGTACCTTGAATAATTAATTCTGCGGAAATCTTCACAGATATATTGAGTGTTGAAAAATCAAGATTTTTTTAGTCTCAGTGAATTTTTTTATCAAAACTATTCAAATCAAAAAAGTTTTAATGTCTCTGTAAGAACTTTTTATTCAATATTGATTGGTATCAAAGTGAAACAAGTACAGGGAGGTTCGAAGTTAGGAATTAAAGACCTCGCATTTGTTATTATCAATAATGAATGTTTTCGACACAAAACATTCCTGAAGTTGAAAAATCTCGGAATCTTCACACCCTATATATCTGTAATCATACATGCAAGGTGGATATAGGATGGTGAAACAGCTCTTCAATTGTTTCTGCGAAAAACTTGTAGACCGTTTGAGAAGGTAGTAATATTTCCACGAATTGAATAAAAATGGCGGTAAGATCGATTGTCAAGGAAGATTTCTGTAGCTCATGTATTGCTGTGGTTCCAATCTGATAGGCGTGAACTGAAATGACATTGAAACACTATATTTTCAGTAAATCTGGAATAATTACCAATATTTTTACTTTTATCGGTATTTTTTCTTCTAGAACAGATGACACTGACAGATGCTCAGTTTCTGTTTTACCGACACAAGGTATGGCGCCATCTGTGGTAATTCCAGGAAATATTACTACGGTATGAAATCAAGTAGGCACGGTTGGCTAAATGCGCCGTTTGGGAAGCAAAGGCCAATAAAATTGGAAGAAGAAGTAGGCACGGTGGATATAGGATGGTGAAACAGCTGCCTATTAACAAGCACTAGAATAAACTGTAGACCTTTGCCAACTTGATTTCATACCGTAGTAATATTTCCTGAAGTTATCAGAGATGGCGACATACCTTGTGTCGGTAAAACAGAATCTGTGCATCTGTCACATTTTTATCAGTTTCACCTATTCTAGATAAAAAATTACTGAGAAGAGTCAAAATATCGATAACTATTCCAGATTCACTGAAAATTTTGTGTTTTGATGTCATTTCAACTCATGTCTGACAGAAATCTTCTTCGATAATCGATCTCACCGCCATCTTCATTCAAGTCGTGGTAATATTACTACCTTCTCAAACGGTCTACAAGTTTTTCGCAGAAACAATTGAAGAGCTGTTTCACCATCCTATATCCACCTTGTAAGTAGGCAAAAGTCTACAGTTTATTCTAGTGCTTGTTAATAGGTAGCTGTCTAACCATCCTATATCCACCTTGCATACATGGTAGTATGATAAATCGATGATATCTGC
The DNA here is from genome assembly GCA_029955515.1 of Chrysomela aeneicollis. NCBI lineage: Eukaryota > Metazoa > Arthropoda > Insecta > Coleoptera > Chrysomelidae > Chrysomela > Chrysomela aeneicollis. Next base: position 1,454,029 of record JARUHQ010000018.1, on the reverse strand, counting down.
TATTCAGGGAGAATCTGCAAATATAAACATAAATGAATAAGCAAAGTTGCTGCTACTTTTCGATATATATGATGTCTCGTTCTCCAGTTACTTTCAATCCAAAGTACCATGAATGAGTTGAAACGGTTCATTTTCAATCAATCAGGAAAAACTAGCTTTGATCCAATTTCACTGAACCGAATTTTGTTTAACATTTGACGCAAACAATTTCTTCGAAATTTTTCTCTTGCTGGAAAATCCTAAATCAATGTATAACATAGTAGAAATTTTTCGACACAATCAAAAGTTTTACTAATACCTACATAATGACAATATTTCAGTTTATTTTTTTCAACTTTCGTTATTATACAGGGCTATTCAAATTCGAGTCTATGCATGGGGATTTCGATAACGGTGAGAGATAGAGGGTTGGTTAAATGGGGGCAAAATAGCGTATTTCAGAGGTTAATTATATGGATGAAAAAAATCTGACCTAACTTCTTCAGTTCTGGAGTTATACAGGAAAAACTAGGAATTTCGAAATTCTTCTTTTGCCTATATATTTTTATTTTACAGAGATTTGTTCAAAATCTTGCCACTTTGCCATAGCAACTTTATGTAGCCTTTCCGAATATCTGAATTAAAATTATATACAGGGTATCGTATAGATTGGGCCACCCTCAACTTTTAATTTTCAAATACGGACCTGTATTTTTATTGCATTTTTTCGAATGGCAAGAGTCATGTTTCATATTGACGTAGTATTCAAATCTGAATTACAGAGTGTTTTGGAAATATTGAACTATTACCAGTAAAATTTCATTTTTTTTTTATTCCAGCTGTAATAAAAAAAAAATATCATAGAATGAGGTATAGAATGCATAGGATTTGAAAGAAAATCAACATTATTCGACGAAGATTGTCTTCTTCAAGAATTCATCCACATTTCAGTTCACGCAACCCATGATCAAAACACTCTGTAATTCAGATGAAAATACTACGTCAATATGAAACATGACTCTTGGCATTCAAAAAATTGCAATAAAAATACAGGTCCGTATTTAAAAATTAAAAGTTGAGGGTGGCCCAATTCATACGATACCCTGTATATAATTTTTATTAAGATATTTGGAGAGGCTACAAAAAGTTGCTATGGCAAAGTGGCAAAATTTGAAAAAAATCTTCGTAAAATGAAAAGATATAGGCAAAAGAAGAATTCCGAAATTTTCGATTTTTGCTGTATAACTCCAGAACTGAACAAGCTAAGTCAGATTTTTTTCATCCATATAATTAACTTCTGAAATACGCTACTATGCCCTCATTTAACCAACCCTCTATCTCTCATCGTTATCGAAATCCCCATGCATAGACTCGAATTTGAATAGCCCTGTATATGAAAAAATCAAAACACCCAAATGACGCAGAAATATTTATTTCGTAATAAACATAATTTTTTCAATTTTTTTTTCTAATTTCTTTCTTTTACTATATTGTATAAATCGAATTCATTGAATTTGGGATAATGTATTATGCAATATTCGGAAAAACATTCGTTCAGTTTTTGTCCACGCGCACTTGTCTGTATCTTGTAAATTGCTGAAAAGAAACACCATATTTACCTTTGTATTGTCTGGAACAGCCGACTGGAATAATCTCAGTATCTGAATTATTGAATATATTCTTAAAAAATCTCGAGACACGTCGATTTTGAATTCGGAAATGACGTCCTACAACAATGTATAAATTTTGTCCCTGATTTCAATCTTTATTTATGACAGTTTCAACCCCTGAATTCTTGAATAAGAAGTAGGGACTTATGATACCTCATTCGGAAGTTCATTTTATTCTCAATCAAAAGATGCTATGGTCCAAATATAGCAGAAATTGGTATTGAAAAAATAATTAACTTGCGTGACGTAATTCGCTACAGCGGAATAAAAAAATATTCAATGTAGAACATATTCTAAATGAGTTTCTTGAATGTCTTGGCAGCCTGCTTATCATCAATCAACAATTTGCTTATAGGTACCTAACAGCAACAAGCAACGAGCTTTCGAAAACATGTTTTGGAACAATATTTTTGACAGTTCTAAAAATCATTGTCATTTCGTATCTTATAAAACAATTCCACCCAATCATGTCAACATTCCACTGAATTTTTTTGCTCAAGTAGAAATCTAATGAAATCAGTTAATTTGTTGTCATCTGATAAAACACAACCAATCAAAGCAACATTACACTGAAAACAGATTCCATGGACTGTTATCACTCAATCATCTTGCTATGGATTCCTACATTTCGTGTCAATTCGATTTTGACATTTCAAATATCAAATATTTCAAATTGTCACGATTTGGTTGTAATATTCATGAAAATATAAATGAAATTATCTAATCAAATATACCAAAGAATACTGTTTACAGTCGAGAAATTGTATTGGAAAAAACTTCTGGGGCATATTGAGGAACCATAGACAAGCAGTTTGAGATAAGAGACTGATGTCCGGAAGTGCATGGTTTTCAAAATACAGGGTGTCAAAGTTTTTTTTAAAAAACTTTTTTTATTAACATTTCAAAGACACGTTAACCGATTTTCTTGAAATTTGCTAGTGATGTAAGCTTTAATAAGACGCTCAGTTAGCACTAATTAAATGTTAATTATGACTTCCAGTGGCGCCCCGGGGGACAGTGTCACGAATAAAAATGACAAAAAATTGACTTTTTTTTAAAATTTTATATATTTTTTAGAAAGCTCAGTTAAAAATACAACTTTTTTGTCATTAAAGCTTACATCACTAGCAAATTTCAAGAAAATCGGTTAACGTTTCTTTGAAATATTAATAAAAAAAGTTTTTTAAAAAAAACTTTGACACCCTGTATTTTGAAAACCATGCACTTCCGGACATCAGTCTCTTATCTCAAACTGCTTGTCTATGGTTCCTCAATATGCCCCAGAAGTTTTTTCCAATTGAGAGGGGACACCCTGTATAGACATTTTCTATCCGAACCCTCGAATATTGATAATTCCTCAAAAATTTTACAAAAATTTTCTCAGGCTTGTTGCTTACAATTATCAATGTCCTTGGGTTATTACTACTGAATATTTCCATCGTATGTTGAAAATCCCATTTGAAGCGGGACATTTTTGATCAATTACAGCGATAAATTCCCGTTGGGACATTTTCGCTCTGGTAAATACCCGGTAGCTATCCAAAAATACCCGTATCTATAGTAACGATTGTTAAAATGTACATTTGTCATCTTTAGAGGCATAAATACTGGATTTTAAACGTCGTTGAAATGTCACGTTTCGGGAATGATTCAATAACTGTAATTCAAGAAAAAATCACCAAGAGCAAACCAAAGAATACAATGTTAAACCATCAATATATATGGAAACAGTTTATGGGTTGTTTTAACTCCGGAATTATTCTACCGAATTACACTCGTGCATCAAAATAAACCTGATAATTTTTCATTCAAGCATGTTGTCAGTAAAAAAACTGCTTTCGGTTATTTTCATATTTTGCTAAAAGAGCCCTCCTCCTTTGGAGTCGGGCTCTTTCGACAAAATATGACAATAAACTCATACAGAGCTTTTAGACAACATGCTTTCATGAAAAATTATCGGTAATTTCGAAGCACTTGTGTAATTACTCCCGATTATTTCATTCATGCTGAAATACACGTTTATTGATTGGTTGAAATGATTGTGTTGATAAGCAATAACACCATGGTTTCGATTTTATATTTCGGCTCCTGATTGGCTATTGGATACCTACATGCTGTGTTTTCGTTTCTGTATTTCGCTTTCTGATTCGTAGGCAGTAGGATACTTACTAGTAGCAATCTGTCATAGTATTTTCCGATTCCCTGGTGAATAAATGAATGCCACTACACCAAATTTTCGTCTGAACCATAATAAACACACACTTTTAATGTGTATCCACTTCATTTTCCACAAATTCTAGACAATTTCAGCATTAATAGAATTAGAATAAATCTAACCTAACCTAACCACACAAATTGTGACAACAATCATAATGAATTTATCTCAGTAATACCTAGTGCATAGGTAATCTTGCCTACATCATACGATGGCATAAATGTATTGTTGGTTGCATAACGAATCTACTTGTGTCGAACTACAATGCATAATCAAAATAACTAATTCCATAAACTGTACGTTTTATATTAACAATAAATAGGGAATCATCAAAATGGCTTTGATTTCATTCATGAAATAATCTGAACAAATACAACTTGTGTTATTGATGACTATCGAAAATTCCTTCTCTTTTTCGAAACAAATCATGGTTTATCAAAATCGAAGGAATTTTTATTTCGATAATCATCAATACACTTGTTGTATCACAGTGCAATCATCAATCACTATGACAACACGATTAAGTTAGACAACTTCATTCTAATTGAATTGGCCATGCGAATTTTTGAGGCATGAATGCGCGAATCAAAGAAAAAATTTACATAAATACAACCTACAGTCACAAATATATTTGGGAAATATTTACGGAAGTTTGCTGCTAGGGATATTACTTTATTACTACTACGAAGGAAAAAGCCACGAATTGTACTAAGTAACGCAAAAATCAAAATGAGACGTCAACAATTCACCTGAAAATTGATTTTTCATAAGTTTATGTATTGTTTTCTACCATTATTACTAGTTATGTATTATAAAATTCATCACTTCTTTAAGAATCTTAATTTTTTTTATATATATAACATAAAATACATCATGTATACTGATCTTATATAATATATAGCCATATTTCATTCACTTTTTTATTAATTTTAGTTGATGTATTCCATTATCCACTTTTTGTATTTATTGTTTTGAAGGTTGAGTTGAAAAACAGCTTCTGCTGACACTTCACCTTTTCACCAAATACCATTTTTCTGTTTTTGGATTATTTAATGAATAAAGTCGATTTATTATTATTATTATTATTATTATTATTAAAATCATCTAAAATGTTCGAAAAGGTTGACTACGATCAGAAAACAACTACTTTCCAGGCAAATACGACGCAGAATATTGAGTTACATCAACTCGTAGTCTATGCACCGATTAACTGAGTTAATTCAGAAAGCAAGTGTTTCTTTTCTTGTAATGTAATCAATAAACGCGTATTTATGCAGCGGGTTGATATATGTAGCTCTTACCAAGGAAATTTGATATCAAATCTTGATCTTTCATCCATGGGCTCAGCAATTCTTGAAAGTCCATGTTTTGTGTTTCTACATTCACAACACTCACTTGTGACTAACCCACTTGACTAATATAGAACACACTATTGACTCGCCTTGTATAGGAAGGCATATGTCAATAAGGAGATGATTATTTTTCAGACAGAATTCTGTTTCTTGATTTATTTGAAGAATCATTATTCCATTCTAGTAAGTGTACAACCTCTTTCAAGAAAAAGTGGGACACACTATCATGTAGGTACATTGTACAGGTTATTCACGTATACTTGAACCCCCTCTTGACATTTTTGTATATTATTCAATTGTGTTTTTTTATTTGTAAAATGATCTGAAGTTATTTTTCATGTAGATTTCATATTTTTGAACAGAAAAACAGTTGACGTTCTAGAGTGTTATGGGCACAAAATATATTTTTTTCAATTAAACACCCTGTATACTTTATTACCATCGGATAGATTATTCTTTTCTGATTTCGAATGTATTCGTGTTATCTCTGATAGATTTCGAGATATTTGACGTTGAAATTCAGATTTTTTAAGGATTCTCTCTCGGATCAGTTGAAATAAAAAATATATTAGTTGTCATCGATTTTCAAATATTGTGCTGCTGCATGATTTTCCAGATTTCTCCAGCAAAAAAACCTAGCTCTCTTGAGGCATGCGTCATAGAATTCGTTTTATGCTTCTGGAAATCATACTTCGTCATCGTCTTTTCAAATCGTTTTTCGTTTTCTCCTTTCAGAAGAATTTGTCTCATTCAACAATGTATTTATATTTTTGAAAGTATTCGTAGAAGGAATTGCTCGGTTGCCACATAACACTTCGAATTCCCCGTTGTGCGGCTTTGGCGTTTCAATTTTTTTTCAAATATACTGATCGTATATTATATTTTCTTCTGTCACTAAAGCCCATCGTGACAAATAACCTCACAAATAATTGACATTACATGGCATTCATCAATTTGACATCATCATTTTGACAGATATTCATTTCAATAGCGTCATAAACCTCTAAAGCTTTAGCAGAATTAATAATCGTTTTCCGATACCTTACTGAACTACTACCCATATGGCATCAAAATTAAATCGGAATATTCTTTTATGCTCGAGAAAATCGAAATCAAAAATAATTATTTGACAGCACCATATTTCTGCTGACGTCACCTGGTAGATCGGGATGGTATCGTAAAAATATCGAAAATAATAGGGAAGAAGAATTTTTTGACATAAGTGATGGCAGATAAGTCAGATGACAATATGTCAATTTTTAATTCAAATTTTTTTCGATAACGAAACTAATTCAAAATATTTGAAAGGGCGCATTGATTGATTGTTTATCATCTATATAACGCAAGTCAGGTATTTTATATGAGTTAAAATTTCTATAGGATTTTCAATACCACCTCAGCGAAAACAATGAGACGATTGAACTCAAAGACACTATAAAATAGAGAAATAAAAATGAAGAATGAATTCAATTGATAACTTTATTGTCTTGGAAAAGAAGGTGAGTGTAGTGGTGCATCTGATAATATTTTAAATAAACAACACAAGAAGATATCTCATATAAACTCACATCATAGATAGAGTACGTACTAACAATAACTGAGGATTTAGGAAAACATTTATTATTTACAGAAGTGCATGACAATGAGGATTTGGTTTATTAGATTATACCTATTACTAAATTACTTTGTGCTTTCACTTCACAGGTTCTCATGATGTTCATGTAAAGAGATTAAAAGAATAAGTATAAGAATTTTAACTTAGATCAAAATTATTTTCACAGCAACTACTTGCAGATGTAGCTATGCGTTGCCCTACTGCAAAACACAAATTTTGTCTCATATTAACACTTGGAGTACGAATATGAATTTCGAGAATCCACATTATTGTACATGAAGCACAATAAGTCTTTGAATGCTTAAACTTTCTGAAAAAAGTGGTCGGTGAGGGGTATAATGAACGCTGAACAATGAAATAAAACTCAATAGTAACTTACCTTCAATCATCCGAATATATTTTCGCAGGAAGAATTAAAATCGCCCAGTAATTTTTTACCGCCATCTGTCAAAGATGACAGAGATTGTCAATTCTTCTTCCACTTCGATTAATGGAACATAACCTAAACCAACCTAACAGGTGACGTCACATTATTAGAAAAGGATGGAGATTTTTCGATTTTTGAATGCCGATTTTGGAAAAACCCTTTAAAATGAAAATTTCAAAAAAATATCGACGTATTCTCTGGGGACCCGCGTTTCACATATATAATTTTTGGAAAAAGGTGCACAACCCTATTATTTCCATATCTACTATGAACATCTATGTCCTGATTAGCTGAAAAAATCTGTGTATAAAATCTGAATTTCAACGTCAAATATCTCGAAATCTATCAGAGATAACACTTAGTAGTGAAATATATAGGATGTTTCATTGAAGAAATATATTTGGTGTCCATAACTGTTTCCTCAGATCTTCAACTGTTTTTCTATCAACATTTATATGAAATCTACATGCAAAATTACTTCAGGTAATTTCCTGAAAAGAAAATCAATCAAAGGATAAAAAAGGTAAGAAGGGGTTCTTCTGTATATGTGAAATCAGATAATCCTATTTCGGATGTTAGGTATCATAGTATGGTCAATGTCATTGAGTGTAAAGTATCATTGAGCGAGGTGTTTGATAAAATCTCAAGTCTGAAAGATAGTGTATGCTGCGGTCCTGATGGTATCTCTCCATACTTTTTGTAGAGGTGCATCTACTCACTGAGTACTCCTATACATATGATCTTCAATATGTCACTGGCACAAGGTATTTTTTCCAGATTTTTGGAAATTTAGCTTTATAAGACCTATCTTCAAGAAAGGCTGTGAAGAGGATGTCTCCAACTATAGAGGTATTAGTTTGCAGTCTTGCTTGCCTAAAATGCTAGACTCGATTGTTACAAATTATCTATCTTGGGAGTGCACGAATTTGGTTATTAGTCAGCAGCATGGATTTAGTAAGGGAAGATCCACTATTACTAGCTTACTATCTTTTCAAAATACAATATTGAATGCTTTCGAGAAAGGGTATCAAGTACATTCTATTAACACAGACTTCTCGAAAGCATTTGATAGGGTAAATCAAGAACTATTAATTGCAAAATTAAATGCATATGGTATTTCTGGTAAACTGCTGAACTAGCTCCAGAGCTTTCTAATAGGCAGGCACCAGTGGGTCAAAATCGAAAATTATCTTTTGGGATATTATAGAAGTTAATTCTGGGGTCCCTCAGGGAAGTCATTGTGGCCCTCTACTGTTTAACTTATTTGTTAATGATATAGCCCTCAGTATAGAGTATTCTCAACTTTTACTATTCGCTGATGACCTAAAAATGTTTAAAGTAATTAAAAAGAAAATTGATTGCAAGGAACTACAGTTAGATATCAATAATCTTGTTCATTGGTGCAATTCTAATGGAATGGATCTGAACCTCAAAAAATTCTTCTACATGAATTTCAACAGGAGTCTGACATCTATAGACTACACATACTCTATTAACTCAATAGACCTAGAAAGTGTAACTCGAATAAAAAACCTTGGGATATAATTGGATGATAAACTATCTTTTTCACAGCATATCATAATGATCTCCCTGAAAGCACGTAAGATGCTAGGTTAGATCAACAGGATAGCTAGGGATCTCTCAGTCAACTCCTTTAAGGTTCTCTAGTGCGCTTTTGTCCGTTCGATCATGGAGTATGCGTCTGTGGTGTGGAACTCCTACTATCAGACTTATAGTAACATGATGGAAACTGTTCAACATAAATTTTTAAGATCCTCAGCTTACAAACAAGGTATTCATGTGGATAACCATGACTATGACTATCCAGCCATATGTTCTTCATTAAAAATAACTACTCTGGAGAAAAGGAGAATTGGAACTGACTTATGTTTCTTGTTTAAGTTGCTATCAGGAGAAGTTTGCTCTCCAGATCTCCTGTCTCATATTGACTTCAAAATCAATACTTCTGGCACTAGGTCAAAGGATACCTTTCATATCCAACATCATTATAGAAACTACGGGTACCACAGTCCTCTAACAAGAATGGTTAGGGTCGCTAATGATGTGAGCTAAAAAAAGCACTTGTCACAAAGATACTTGATGTATGTGTGTGATCAAATATTTATCGTGTACAAAGTTTGAATACTTATTATGTAGGTAGAGTAATGGATATATTTTTTCAAATGTTTATATATGTATAGGACCACAATTTTAAAATTTTAAAATATGATTGTTAAATGTTTTATTATGCAATATATATGGGTATATCACATGTACAACGATGAATATTTCCGTAAATAAATGAATAAAATATACGTGAAGACCCTGAATCATGGACGTATGAAAAATTAGGGAATAGCTTGGTGTTAATCATATAGATATAATAGATATGAAAATATTATCACCTGACAATCTCTTCGAATTAAATGATCGGAACCCCGAATTGATGATTAATATAGTAGCCTTCACTCTGGTGTTTGTGAAACTTCACTTTTACTATTGCCACTTTGTCACCCAGATAATCCTGCAAGAATCCTTCTCATTTCAACATATTTTCCATCATTGCCAATATCACCATCTCGAGAAGAAATGTATTTCATCCGTGGTTAGACGAAAAAAGTTGATATGAGATGAGATGGGGAGAGAGAATGCTTCTGCCGTCGTAAGAAATGTCTTTATCGACGGGTCGAGACAGAGAATTTCTCTTTTAATATCGACTCGACTTGTGAGAAAGCCCTTCTTGATTATTTTCCTGTCTCGGTGTTTATCTTAATGGTTCATGACCGCGAAATATTGTCAAGAAGGGCATTTTCCAACATTCAATTCAACAAAACACCAAGTATTATCATATTCCAAATTCAATTTCCATGATCAAATATATTTTATCAACATAACACCTTCAGCCTTCAAACATATGATAAATATGGGTCAGCACAAATCAAATAATAAATAATAGACAAAAGTATGTCATTGTCGAAACTTAGAAAACTAGCTCGCGTATTATTACAAAAGGGTCATAAATCTAAAGCTTTAGCAGAATTGATGGTCATTTTCCAAAACCTTACTGAATTATTACCGATATGCCATCAAAATTAAATCGGAATATTCTTTTATGCTCGAGGAAATCGAAATCAAAAATAATTGTTTGACAGCATCATATTTCTGCTGACGTCACCTGGTAGATCACGATGGTATCGTAAAAATATCGAAAATAATAGGAAAGAAGAATTTTCTGACATTGGTGATGGCAGATGAGTCAGATGACAATATGTCAATTATTAATTTAAATTTTTTTCGATAACGAAACTAATTCAAGATATTCAAAAGGGCGCATTAATTGATTGTTCATCATCTATACAAGTCAGGTATTTTATATGAGTTAAGGTGGGAGTCGCAACGGACAATTTTGAACTGTAATCAGCGGCTCGCTTTGTCATGTTCAGTGAACGAATGGTTGGAGTAAATGAAATGATTTTTGCTACAGAGATGGATAAAGGATCAATACATGCCGTTTGACCCATGGCAACTTCCATAAATGTATGAATATTTTGAAAAAAAAATCTCAAGAATGATCAATTTTAAGGTTATTTGAGTAATCAAAAATAATATTCTAGAAATATATTTAATGATTATGAATTAGCTAATGGCATCACTCAGAGTATAAAGAATGCATCAACCCAGAAAAGTTGAAGAAAAACGATGTAATTTTCAAGATGAACATGACAAAGTTGATACGCGATTTAATGCGTTCTGGTCCATTTTTTGACGTACTTAAGTTCAGCTACTGACAGCAAGATGGCAATTCCTCTAAAATCAAACAGAGTCATTGTAAATTATACCAGGCGTTGCCAGATATTCAACTCCATTGATGTTTTCATAACATTTTCATTTTCGGGTAATGTGTGTACGATTCAATTTCGTCTTATTATATCTGAATGTCGTCAACACGTCATTTCAATAAAATCTACCCATTATTATATGATTAAAATGCAAGTTCGCGGACAGGTTTTGTGATTTTTTATAATATTTTGTTTCGAAATTCATATATAGGTTTTTTTGAATGGTAAGTTATGATTTGTCAAAAATCAATATGACGGAAAAGTTCTCGGATCCAAATCTGGAGGTGTTGTTAGTCGAATTCTGTTATTCTCGCAAGTGAATTTCGACCTACTTCTAGTTGTTCGATTGACTTGAAATTTGGTGGGTGTTAATAATTCTGGTGACAATAATTTCTAGAACATGTGTTACAGAAAAAAATGGCGGCTCGAAGATATCGACGAGTTTTGTGATTATGGTCCGATTGGATAGAAAATTGGTAGGTTTTTGAGTAGGAGAATATGAATTTTTTGTCAAAATTCGTGAATTCAAGATGGCGGCTCCAAGTTGGTGGACGATATTTGTGTCATGGTTCAATTCGATTGAAAATCGGTATAAGGAGGTTTTAAGGATTGAATATTATATTTTGATTTCCGAAATTCCTCAATTCAATATGGCGGCTCCAAGATAGCGACGAGTTTTGCGATTATGGTTCGATTGGGTTGAGGATTGGTACATTGCGGTTTTTGTAGTCGGAGATTATGACTTATTAATTATAATTTATAAATTCAAGATGGCGGCTGCAATCACAAATCTCGACCACCATCTTGAATTCACAAATTTCGACGAATAATTCATGATCTCTGACCCCGAAAACCCCTACATTCAAATTTTATATCGAATCTGAACATAAGCACAAAACTCATCCGCCATCTTGAATTTACAAATTTTAATGAATATTTCATAGTCTTCGACCTCGAAAACTCCTACATATCAATTTTAAATCGAATCTGAACATAAGCACAAAACTCTTCCGCCATCTTGAATTTGCAAATTTTGACAAATAATTCATAATCTTCGACCCCGAAAACCCTTACATATCAATTTTAAATCGAATCTGAACATAAGCACGAAACTTGTCTGCCATAACTTGTAGCCGTTATCTCGAATTCATAAATTTTGATAAAAAATTATAATTTGTGACCCCCAGAACCCATATATACCAATTATAAATCGAATTGGACCATAATCATAAATCTCGACCGACATCTTGAATTCACAAATTTTGACAAATCATTCATATAATCTCCGACCCCGAAAATCCATACACCAATTTCAATTCGAATCGGACTTCATTCACAAAATTCGTTCGCCATCTTGAAATTTTGATTCACAACCTATTCAATAAAATACCCGGACTCAACCACTAAATCACAGCAACCGACAACGTCGCAGCGATTGATCAAAAATTAGCCCACGAATCTTGTTCCGATGACTTTATCGTCACAGGTTTCTCTGCAAATCGCAAGTATCGCTTTGTAGAACACATCCATTTCTGCATCTATCATCAACTATTATCCAAATTCGTCCAACAATCCATCGATAAATGAATATTATATGTTATGATAAAATAAAAACATCGAATTGAAGGTTACGTGACACATTTGATTGATGTTCAATAATTATCATACGTTTGTCGCTCACTACAAAGCTACTCTCCTCCATGAGGAACACGAATGTCGATTCTCAATTCAAACTTGCGCATGCGCATATTTGCGATTTGTCCCGCTGACTGTCATTTGTTTTATTTCTCGGCTTCAGCTCTGGTATCCACGTTACCTATATAGTTATTATAAGATATATGGGTGCCCACTGCATTATACAGCGTTGCCATGATATCCGTCTGGGCTCTGATTGGTGGGTTTGGTTGTTCAACAATTCATTGATGAAAGGTTTAGGAACTCTTTCGTTTTTCCTATAATTATAAGAAATAATTTTTCTAGTGATGTTATTTAGGTTGGGTTTTGGACCATTACGTTGAAGACAATAGGTATCTCCAACAGATGTTGGACACTGCTTGCTTTGGAAGTGAAAGTGCATTATTTCTCTTGTTCATTCTGGCAGATATTTTACTGGATTCAGAAGATTCCTCAACTTTGTGAACCGTTATGAAATCGTGATTTGGCGAGATATGATTTGTACCTCATCCCTTCAAAGAATTATACTAGGCTTGGTCCCAGGTGCATACTATTTTCCCACTGTTCCTTCTGAGAAAAAGTATTTTTCTTCCACTATGGTCTACTAGTAATTCTACATAGCCCTTACAGCCTGGGATATAGAATTTCACACCTACTGCATTTGGTTTTACCTGCCGAACGTCTGAGGTCAGGACCGATCTGCAGTCTACAATGCTCAGTGTTAGCTTCGCTGTATATTGATCGACTCAGCTTCCTGGTTCAGCTTCTTCACAACACAGCTACTAGTGTCCCATAATATGAGGCAATACAGCAGCAAAAGGTGTATTAGATTCAATAGTTTATTTATTTAGTATATAGCAAAAGGCAATATTCGTAATTCTTGGGAGAGGCACTGTAAATGTTTCACATCCACTTCTAAAAATCACCATTCTCTCATGCATCCCTCGGTTCCTGTCCGTATCCCCCACTTATCAGATCTCAACATGATAAGAAAACATTCGTTTACTATAACGAGACTCGAATTGAATCACGGAAAATTTTCTTTACACCTTCATGAAATTGGATTAGCTGAATCTCGATTTGCGACTTGAACCATATTTTTTTCGCTTGCATTTTGCTTTCAGCAGAAATAACCATTCTTATTGAAACCATAGTAGAAAATGAAATTCAACTACCAATCAACATTACATCCTTACTCAGTGCTCAAAACAAAATAGAATATTACACAACAAGTGTGGAAAGTGACATATTTCACACGAGTAGTCGTTTAGCACGAGCAGCGTAGCGGTGAGTGCGGAAACGTAACGAGTGAAGGAATTGCACTTTCCAACGAGTTTTTTACACTATTTTTCCTACGACTCCGAATACTTTCATTTCGCGGGAAGTCTTGTCAAAAATGTAACTTGAGCGGACTCTATAATTTCAGGTGGTTTTGATTCGATATCAAGTACTGTTTATTTCCATATTCAAGATGATATTTGAATACTTCTCTGACAATTCCTCATTATGTGAATTACTGATTGATTGAGTTAGTATAGGTTGGACAAATTTTATTGATATTGATACCATACATAAAGAAACTTGACACCATACACCTGCTAGCACCAGTAATCACCCAACCAGAGATACAGAATCATAGAAGTACGTAATGCGCAAGCATGTGAGACATTCTGCAAATAGTCAATCCATTGGTACTTTTTATAAGCTGAAATTTGCATTTGTAATAAGGTAATTTTTTTAACTATTCAACTTCAACCCCGTCTGCAGTTAGAATGCGACCGTCTGCCGAAGTTTTTTTTCGAACCTTGGTTTGTAACATAATTAGTAAAACTTTGACGTGAAAATCACGGTGATAATCTGTGAGGAATTTGACGGCGTTTTTTTGACATATGTGATTTAGCGCTTTTTCAAAAAGGAAATATTTTATTTAGAAAAATTTACAAGTAGTTATGATTGTGAGACATTTTGCAAATAGTAGTAGTGGTAACTTATGAGGAAGTAGTTTTCGTCGCCAGCTCTCGAACTATAATGGATTAATGAACCCTTACCTGCTCCAATAACATAAAACATATCTCCTTGATGCTTCTCAATGAGGAACTTCATCAAATAGAGGTAGAGTAAACCGTAAGCTAACTGAATCCCAGATGTGAGGAGATGTGCTAAAAACGCAGCTCCACATACTAACCAACCCCATCCTCCTGAAACAAATGACTGAAGTCAACTGCCACGAATGAAATGATTATTCTAACCAATAACCTCCGGAATTTTGAACTGTTCTACCAGCTGCCTGTTTGGAATTCCATATTAATTCACCTCAAAAATTGATGTTTTATTTTCCCACGTCTTATGTCTGATTTCTGAATTTGGATGGTGTGAAAGCTTGAAGTTTTTTTTTCTTTTTCTCCATAATCATCACTGCAAATCATCAGCTAGGCAGATAATTACAGCCGTATTCGCCGTATACAAGTAAGCTGAGCTCAAAAATGGAAAAGCCATGGATTGGACAAAAATTTTTTAAAGAGAAAATAGTCTATCCAATTATAAATATAGTTTGAAATTGAATGTCTGGCAGACAACGAGCAGAAATCAACTACTTTCCTGGCAAATACCACGCAAAACATTGAATTATATCTACTCGTAGTCCAGGCAACGATTCACACTGTGAATGCAGATCGCAAATGTTTCTTTCTTTCTAAGACGTGACAAATTCACATCGAGACAGGCAGGCTTAACAACATACAGACTGGTTTCGGGCTTATTGGCCCTCATCAGTGCAGGATAGTTATCCAAGTGAGATCCTTACTCGAAGCGTTATCTGTCCCAATGTATCTTCGTCGCGTCTATTTGATCGCACTGAGCCGCTTTCCAAGAGACAGTTGGAAGTGGCGACACCATGCGGCAGAAGAAAGAAACACTTCAGAAACAAATCAAGTTATAGAACTTGAAAGTGCGAATAAATGAAAAATGGAAAAGCCATGGATTGGACAAAACAATTTGAAAGAGAAAATGGTCTATCCAATCAAAAATATTGAACATACATCGAAATTAAATGTAGACTACGAGCAGAAATCAACTATTTTTCTGGCAAGTATCACGCAAAATATTGAATTATATCTGAATTTTTGCTAATTCATGACTTTCCCATTTTTCATTTATTAGCTTAGTCGAGCTATCAGCCACTTTCAAGTTCTGTAACTTGGGAGATTTGTTTCTGGAGTGTTTCTTTCTTCTACCGCATGGTGTCGCCACTTCCAACTGTCTCTTGGAATGCAGCTCAGTGCGGTCAAATAGACGCGGCGACGAAGATACATTGGGATAAATAACGCTTCGAGTAAGGATCTCATGGCCTCCACTCGGATAACTACCGTGCACTGATGAGGGCCAATAAGTCATAAAAAATATTTATAATGATGGTGTCGACGGACTTTGACAAATGAAACATGTATCAATTAAGAGATTAATATCTCAAAACATATTCTTTTCATGTCCTTTGTATGTCCGTTGACAAAATTCTATATATCCATATTCTTTTTCTTTTTGATGAATATTCATTAGTAATACCATGAGTGCTTCAAAATATTCGGGTGATACATCGATATCTTGTTGCATGATTTCAAAGTGTGTCAGTTTGACAGTTGAAATAAACCGACTGCAAAGCGGGAGGTTTTTCTGTTGATCTGACACGATTTGTGATTGTATAGTGAGTTTGAGATGTATATAGAAACTGTACACACTTGTCAATAATAAATATAAATAATAATATAATATTATGACAATATCATGCTAAAATAAATGTATAAATAAAATAAACTGATACAACAATGTAACAATATGAACTGGTTACTATGGACGAATATTTCTAAATTTCTGATTGGTGGAGCTACTCAATGTATATCCAAGTATAATCGGAATAATACGAGGTAACTCAGCTTATTTTCTTTGGTTGAGAATCGTATACAAAAAAAATCACTGTTAGCTATGAATCACCTACAATAATTGAATAAATTTCTTACGATTTTTGGAATGAGTATCAGATACGATATTCAACTAGGAAGATGATTCAAAATGGAATTTAAAATTTTTCAATCATCGCATATTGAGAGTACCGTTTCAATCTAATCCCGCGAAAAACTTGACGAAGTGACAAAAATAATGATTTGGTGTGTTTTAAAAATGAGCTCATAGTTACTATCATTCAAGCATTTGTCATTTACCCTGTGTGAGTATGTCATCCCTATATGGGATTGGAACTCCCATCAAGGTACTTATCACTAAGATATTGAACATAACGCTGAACGTTACCCAAATTTCCCTACTATATAGGTATATCAAGTCACACTATCCAGACAATTTCTACTCACCCTCGGGGTAATAATGCTGCTTTATCGTTGCCGTGTCTACATCTCTCCTTCTCAGAGCAGGCACATTCCGATGTAACGAGTGCAGCTCCCTCTCATGGATTACAGGAAAAGAATCTTCATCATCGTGCGGACGATGAATAGGTGTATTTCTATCTGAAATAAGGCCAAGAATAAGTTTAAATTAATTTCGAAATATATATTTATATTTATGTCAGATATTTCGTGATGATTATGTATAGGTACAGTTCTGTGCATAAATAATTTGTATTGAGTAAACCTGCCTATAATGTTTCAGATTTCATTGAGAAGTTTTACACGTACACATTCGGAATTTTTGTTACCAAATCAGTTTGAATTTTGACACCACTTGTCGATGTCGAAGAGATGTTTGATTGAGATTGACAACCCTGAATCAAAATAGCTCATAACTACTGTTGTACGACTTTTTTGTGCATACAAATGTAAATCGCAAATAAATATTGAAGAGATCATATAAGAATACGTGGGTTACCAATGGCATCAGTAAAAAATCAGAATCAATGCTTATACAGATTCAGATAAGTACGAAACATATCAAGGAAGCACTGGAGAGTCCTGAGAGAAACTACTTCTTATTAGTAATATCGACCCAGACAATCATATCCTTCATCACTCAAGTAACTTCCATCTGATATTCACGAATCGACCATGATTCGGTGCTGCCATCTTCAGAATATGATCTCAACGATATCCATTTCAAATCCGTCAACGAATATCTTGTGGATGTCCTTTTCAAATTCAGTAGGAAAATGGAAGATGAGATGAGACGAGAGCCTGAAAGGAACTAATATATTGACACTATTGAGATAATTATTGCAATAAAACTACTTTATAATTGATGGGAATATTTGGTGAATATTCATAGGAGACCTAGTAGGATATCCATATCGAATCCTTCGATGGATATCCTATTGATGTTCATTTCCAAACGAGGGATATCCCTATCATTGAGTATCTATAAGATATCTTTGTATTATCTGGGATAGATATCTAGAGTGGATACAATTCAATGTTCTGTGTGGAAATTATGCCAGAAAAATATTTTTTAAGCTCGTTGTTATATCTATAGGATATCTGGTATCATCTGGGATAGATATCTAGAGTGGATACAATTCAATGTTCTGCGTGGAAATTCTGCCAGAAAAATATGTGTATGCTCGTTGTCTATCTATTTCAATATCTTAGATGGTTTTGTATTGAAAAAAGTAGTGTTTCTGATTGATTTGCTTTTCGTTGATTCATAAGAGATAAATCATCATTTTCAGAATCTTATTGAATTTTGAAAGACATACTCGTGAAATGTCTTCATTAACTTTGTGAACCTCTGATGGGTGTGATGTACATGATAGGTATGTCACTGGAACATGGAATTCTCAGAAGTGGCTCTTGGTATCCCCAAAAGAAGAGTGACTCTGATATATATTGAAATTATTGGGGCATCAGCCTTCAATGAGAAAGTATCACGTAGCATATCTGTGGATCATTCATTGATTTTTTGCGTACTTTTGATTGTGTCAATAAAGGACTTCTGCTTTTCGAAATGGAGAAATATGACCTGATAGCAATTACTTTGAAGCTAGTGAAATTTTATACAGAAAGTAGGGCCCAGAAAGTACAGTAAGCCAGTGACATGATAAACTCTATCGATAATTATCCAAGAATAAATGATATCAAATATTTCAGTAAGAAATTTCTGATCGATTACTCATTTGAAATGTATTATTAAATCGATAATATACATGAAATGAAAGTTCAAAAAATGCAAAAAAATTTCTTGCAGGCTAAAGCCGGGTTCATGCTTATTCGAATTTCGCAAAATTTATGCGAATAAAATGGCCGCTGAAAAGAAATATCGCAATAAAGTTGAAACATTTGAACTTTTTTGCGTTTTTTTTTATATTACCATGATATAATGATACTACATGATGCATAAAGCAATAGTGTTGTAGAGTAGGAATATCAATTTAATATTTATAATTTTCCGATTCGCATGAATTTTGCGAAGTTCATGATTTCATGTTATTCTTGATAACATAATTTCTATTATTCCTATATATATTTTCAATCATATTTATGATTTTTTCATCGATATTTCTATTTTACAGACTCTCCCATAATTCTGTTCTTGGTACCTTGTCGAAAGCTTTTTCTAGGTCTATGAATGCCAAATATATATTTTGGTTTTCTGATCTTCTCTTTCCTATTATTTGTTTCATCGTGAAGATGTGGTCTTGTGTGCTGCTTTCGGGCCTGGACCCACTTTGTGGTTCTGAGTTTGTTGTTAATTATTCTTTCTATTATTTTTGTAATGGTGTTCAGTAACGTAATCCCTCTATAGTTATTGCAATTTTTGTAGTCTCCTTTTTTATGTATCGGTGTTATTAGATCTGTTCCCGATTCTTCTAGTATAGTTTCATTTATCCATGCCTTATTGATTATTTCTAGTAAGTTCTTTCTTTCAGTTTCTCCTAAGTTTCTCATCATTTCTGATGTTATTTTGTCCTCTCCTGGTGCTTTCCATTCTTCAATGTCTTAATTACTTCTTCTAGTTCTTGCATTTCTATCAATGGTTCGTTTTCGTTTAACTGGTTCCTCTCTGTTGTTTCTATTGATCCTTCTTCAATTCCTTGACCTAGTAGTGTCTGGAAATATTCTTTCCATCTCTCCATTATATCTGTTTCGTTTGTAATTATTTCACCGTTTGAATTCTTAATTTGTACGTATTTAACGGGTTTATCTGATCTCATGGAATTAAGTGCTCTGTAGAATAGTTTTTGGTTACTTTTACTGTCTTCCTCTAGTTCATTACCGAATTCAATCCTCGAAATTTCTTTTGATTTATTAACTAATATTTTCACTTGTTTTCTTCGATTTTTATATATTTCATACTGTCCTGTTGTATTGTTGTTCAAGTATTTTTTCCATTGTATTTTTTTTTCTTTTGAAGCCTCCTTTATGTCATCGTTTCACCATGATGTCTGTTTTCTATTATTATTTGTTTTGTAGGTGCCACATGTACTGATAGCTGTTTCTATGATAACATTTCTAGTTATTTGTAGTTCTGCTTTCTTAATGTCGTTGTATTTGTTTTCAAGTTTTTCGTTGGTAATATTTCTATATCTAGTAGCTACAGTTGTGTCTCTCATTTTATATGATCTGATTCTGCCGATGAACGTTATAGAGTGCACATCGCAAACTAAAGACAAAAGTATATCGTTATATTCGTTACCTTCCCTATATAAATCCTGAGTAGTTAAGAAGTAAGTGTATTTTTGTTTTTGTTACCAACATTATAATATAATATATATATATATATATATCATTATTATTTTATTCATTATAATATTTCTTTAGTAGATAATCTTAATAGTGGGTTAATTTATTATTTCTATGAACTTTATTACATAATAATAGTCTTTGAGTGAAATTGGGGGATGATTCCCCCGGGGACCTCCGGGGGCACAGCAGTATTTCTATTGAAGTTGAAAAATATAAGACTCTTATTGAAAGATCTCCTTCAACCAAACAAGCAGTCTCTAATTTATTCTTATTTGCAAATAATAATCATTTTGATGCTCGAATATGTAATGATTTGATATCAGTAATTGATATCAATGATGATTTCCTATCTAAATTTAATAAAGTTATTGGTGATGGATACTTTTTGAACGAGGAAAACGATCTGAAGGTCAAATTTTCAGTGAAAGTTAACATCTTATCAGATCTTATTGTACAAAAAGATAATGACAAAAAAAACAATAAAAAAAACAATAATAGATATGAGTGAAACAACTGAAGCCACTGAAGGCAAACGACAGAAATTGGTGAATAAATTATCATGTGACAATAATAATAAAATTATTGATGTTTATAATTCTCAGGAAATCAATCCAGTAATTGAATCTAGATATGAAATTTTTGATCAGGCACCATATAATATCTATGTAGAATCTACAGACACAAACATTGGCTATCTTTCAAATTTATCTGTAGGGAAAATTTTCCATCAAAACCCGATGATTACATTTAAGAAAATTGAAGAAGCAAACAATCTTTTGAATGGCAATAATTTCCTCTCATATAATAAATTTAGAGCTTCCATTCCTAATAATCTCATTACTTCCAAAGCAATTGTTAAAGACATAGATAGTATTTTCACAGAGGAAGAAATCATAAATAATTTGAAAACATTAGATAATAGAAAGATAGTACATGTAAGAAGATTAAAGAAGAAAATTATAACAGAATCCAATATTGTATACAGGGATATTCCAGTAATTCTTGTCACTTTTAGAGGGAAATTTATACCAATAAAGTTTTCATGTATTCATGCTCCTTTGACACTGAATTATTATGCTCCTGTAATTCAATGCCATCACTGTTTGAGATATAGTCACACCAAAAATCAATGTAGAGGTAAAGTAAGATTTCCAAAATGTGCAGAAAAGCATGGAATAGAAAGCTGTGATCATAATAATGAATTATCATGTCTTTTTTGTGGAGGTAAACACCTAACAAGTGAACCAGAAGAATCTTTCAAAAATAGGGTTTGTCCAGAATTCATACGACAAAAAAGAATAAAGGAAATTATTGGAGAAAGAAACATCACCTTTTTTGAAGCTTGAAAATTAATACCTCAAACAATTAATCCAAATAAATCAGATAAAAATGATCAATATAATTTTAATGTTAGTACATTTCTGCAACTACCTAAGCATGATAATATCACAATACAATCACAAAATGAGAGAACTCCTAGTACAGCAAATAGATCAAGAGATCACAGTAAAATTGTAAAAAGCAGAGATTACACCCGAACGATTCAACATACAGCACATGAAAATAAAGAAATAAGAAAATCAAAGAGAGGTATTGATGATCAACATAGAGAGTGCCTGATAAATCCTGAAGGACCTATTATATAGAAATTCTCCTAATGTATCAATTTTCAATAATAATCAGTCTTCAGGACTTCCTATCTATTTCAAATTCCCAGAAATATTACTTGAATTAATTAAGGAATTTGTTCCGCCTATGAATAATGAAAATAAATGAAAGAAGCTCATGGCCAGTTATAAAATAATGAACTGGAACATGAGAAGTTTTCATGCAAATAAAATCAATTTATTTGGACTAATAGAAAATACTACTCCAGATATTGTATGTCTTACAGAAATTTGGTTGAAGCCAAATACTACTATATATATTTGTCAAAGGATACAATAAAGCCACTCATAATAGAGAAGATGGGAAAGGAGGATCAGCCATTTTGATAAAACATTACATACATTTTACAGTTTTAGATTTTAATTTCAGAATACCAAATAGAGTTAATATAGTAGGAATCAAGATTATGGATATTGATATTTATTCTCTTTATATTCCTCCGGATGTTATATTGGATGATCATTTTTGGACAAATTTTATTAATGAAGATAAATTTTTGATCTGTGGTGATTTAAACTGCCATCATAAATCTTGGGGAAATTCAATTAATAACAGGAGGAAATGAATTAAATCTAGTAATGGATGGAGGACACATGACTATTATTAATGATCTACACCCAACTGTTCTTACACATTTATCAAAAAGTGTAATAGATGTAATGATCATTTCTCCAAATTTGTTTAATGAAGTTATTTCATGTAGAACTTAGGAGGACACATTTGGATCAGATCACTATTCTGTGTATGCAGAAGTACTGTTTGATCTTTATGATAATAACAATCAGTTTATAAATTACAAAAATTATAATGATATTAAATTTAATTGTAAAAAACAAACTGGCTCAAATACTCTCAGACCATAGATGGTATAGATATTCACAATTATGAAGATCTCATAAATGCCATGAGAGTAGGCATATCAGAAAGTTCTCCTATTATAAATAGATCAAATAAGAACAAAAATAAAACCCCCATGGTGGGATGAAGAATGTCTTTCATAAAGTTTGCAGAGTCCTTATCAAGAGAAAGCGATATAACTACAGTATGGAACAACATTAAAAAAAATTCTAAACCATTAAATTATCAATCAAATAATTTTCAAGATAACATAGACAATCAATCTATCTATGAATCATTATTAGACAAATTTGGTCCAGCGGATATACAGAGACCTTCTACTGAAATAGAAAGGGTAGACATCAATAAAGATATTAACTATGTATTCACTAAGAAAGAAGTAAAGGATATAGTAGAAAATCTTAAAGATTCGTCAGCCCCTGGAAAAGATAAAATATCATATAAGATGATTAAATTTCTTCCAATGAAAGCTTTTAAATGGCTTGTAAAGTTTTATAACAATATATGAAATACCTGAAGAATTTAGTTATAATTCCCATCTTAAAACCAGGAAAGGACCTTAAAGATTTCAATAATTATATACCAATAGCACTTACATCATGTGAATATCTTATTAAATATAGATTGGAATGGTGGATTGAAAATAATAATATTTTAAATAATAATCAATTTGGTTATAGAAAAGGTAAAGGCACCACATAAGCTCTGTTCACTTTTTATATGGATATCATCAATAGCAATCTCAACAAAGAGAAAATGGTCGAATTATTTCTAGATATTCAAGCAGCGTATGATAACGTTATCCCAGAAATTTTATTAAATATCCTCTTACAAATTGGCTTGAACAAAAATATGAATATTATATTTGATTTAATTCAAAAAAAATACATTTATAAGGGATAGAAATCATAATCTTTGGGGACCAAGGAAAGTTTCCAAAGGTCTTTTACAGGGTGCTGTCCTTAGTCTAATTTTGTTTAATTTATATACTACATCAATATGTGGGGCATTGAGTCCTCATTGTAATTTTATACAATATGAGGATGACATCACCATTTATAAAAGTCATCAAAATTCTAGAGTAGCAAAACATCATATTCAAATTCTAATTCAAATTCAAAATATACTTTATTGTCAAAAGATGATATTCTCTCATAGACGAAGCAATTGTAAATAATAATACAAACAGAAGACAAATAAATAAGTTGCAAACAACACATAATTTTTTTCAAATACAAATTAAAATAATTTCCTTATATTTGGGAATGTCAGAAAAAAAAAAGAAATATGTACCTACATATAAATAAGTAAATGGATATGTACATATATGCACACATACACATAATATATGTCACATATACATCGTAGATGAACGATTAGTCGAACATTAACATATAGTAAATCAATAAAATGTATAAATGAGTGAAATAACCATACAGTGTCTTCAAAATTCAACATAAATAATGGTTGAAACAGGGAACATTTCACATCAAAATTCCATCCATATCTTTATCAAAATACTCTTGAACACCATAAAATGCCTGATCAATGAGAATCCTCCTTACTAATTTCCTGAACTGATCAGGTGGTTGTATATCTTTAAAACCCGTCGGAAGATGGTTGTATATTTCAGCTGCATTATAGATCAACGACTTTTTAATCAAATTTGATGATGGATTTGGCAGTCTTAATTTCTCATTCTGGCGAGTGAAACCAACAACACATCGTAAGATGATTTGTTCTTATGAACTAGGCACACAGTTTCTAGTATAAATAAAGATGAGAGAGTTAGTAATTTTTGCTCCTTGAACAAAGGTTTATAAGACACTCTGGGCCCAACTTTGCACATATATATTGAAAGAGCTTTGATTTCACTGGAAAATTGGTTATTCGAACATGGATCGACTTTCTATATCAATAGAAAAATCAAAAATTATGGTTTTTTCCAAGGGTATTACCCAAGAAAATATAAATATTGGTATTAATAATTCTGTTATTTCTCATGTGGACAATTATAAATTACTTGGACTTACTTTTGATAGGAAAATGACATGGAGAAATCATGTCAATGAAACAGTTGAAAAATGTAACAAAATATTGAATATACTCAAATATTTGGTAAGGGTCAGCTGGGGAGCTGATCCGAAAGTAATGATAATTGTGATATCCATGGCCCACATCTACAAGGGCCAATCATCTGCCACGCCGACACGCGCCATCAGTGGTATAGGACAAATCGGGCGCCAGCACGTGTGAGGCACGCGGGACGAGCGAACCGAAGACCGGCTAGAATAGGCAGTCTACATCGAGCCACCGTCGAGCCCAATTGGCAATTATATGTTGATAGATAAAACAATCTGCCGCGCTATTGTGCCGGTATTAAATGTAATGTGTACGCGTTCAATTTGTTAATAAATAGTGAAACCAGCTAAGGTCCATTCTATTGTGTACCAAGAACACTCCAATAATCATTCATAATGCATTGATTTCATCAAGGATAGAGTATGGTTTATTAATGTATAGAAATTCCAGTAAAAATAATTAAAAAAAACTATCTAACATACAGCACAAATCATTAAGATTGTGCTTAGGACTTATGAATTCTTCTCCTACAAATGCATTATTAGTGGAAGCAAATCAGTTCCCAATTAATATAAAACAAAATATGATATCTCTTTATTTCATTTTAGAACATAAAGGTATCAAACACAATCCAATTATTGAAAAATTTTCTAAATTTGAACGAATATTATCTAGATTAAACAGGAATGGAATGAAGAAAACTGTATTATATAATTCATTTGTGGAATCATTGGCTCCTCCCTTCAATCAAGTTTGTTCTGAATCTGGTCATTTAATATATGATATTTCCTGTGGAATGTCAACACGAGGAATATGATATATTGAAAACTATTGGTGTTGATAAAATTTACAAAATGGTTCAAAAACTGTGGACAGAGTATGCTTTGGCATCTATATCCCTCATAAAAACTTGTCGAAGGGAGGAACTATTCATCTAAAATATTCGATATCAACAGCAGAACTAACGGCAATTTATTTTGCTTTATTATTAATTAATGAAGAATCTGATAAATATATTATATTTACTGACTCAAAAAGTGCGGTCATGGGTTTGAAAAGCAATTTATTCAAATTTAATATGAACTAAATGTTCCTGAAAATTAAAGAAATTTGGTATGAACAATTAAATATTAATTTTGAAATCAAACTTGCATGAATTCCTGGTCATTGTAACATAGTTGGTAATGACAAAGCAGATGAAATTGCAAAAAATGCAACTATTCCATATAAAATTAATGTTATTCAAATATATATATATAGACTTGAAACCTCATGTTAAAAATATAATCAGAAATGAATTCCAACTTTTTTGGAATCATTCCGCTACTGTGAAAGGCATGCGATATAAATAGCTATTTGTATTACTAGGGAGGAAAGTGCCACTTTTCCTCCCGCAGGAAGGGAGGAAAAGGCACTTTACTCCCATGTAATACATATGATTTTTCCTCCTACCCACTAAATAAACCTTTTTCTACAAGCGCAGCTCTTAGAAAAAAAATGATCAATCACTCAATAGCAATCCGAAATGTATGAGCTATCTAAATGTCCAATAATTCAAATCAGTATCAAGAAAAAAGTAAAATAACGTTCTTGAAAAAAAAAAAAAAGTTGCAATTGCCAGGAGCTGAACCCGGGACCTTCGGAATTCTGAACTCAAAAAATGTATATCTAAGATTCCTGAAGTTGAAATTTGTATTGAAGAACTACGTTGAAGTAACATTAATGTTTGATTTTTACCAAAAAACAGGATATACAGGATGTTCTAGAAATTATTGAAACAATATGAATATAATGAATTCACAAGTTTCATCGTTTGCAACTTACTTGAAATGATGGGGAGGAAAAGTATGAGTTTCCTCCCTGATTTGAGGAAGGAAAGTGTGTACTTTCTATAGGGGTAGGAGGAAAAATATTTAACCTAATACTCAAGAGAAACCATGGTTTTATTGTTATCAATTATTTCCACGAAAAATATTAACATCCTTATGTAGGCTGAGATTGGGACATGTTTGTCTCCCAGAGCATTTATATAAAATAAAAGTTAAAGAGAATAACTTGTGTGAATGTGGAGAAATAGGAGATATCAATCATATGTTTTTTAATTGTGACTTAAACAAACAATAACAAATAATAATTTTTATTTGAAATTAATAAATTTGGGATTATTTCCCCCATTTACATATCAAATGATACTTGAGAATATGAATGGTGAAAAAATAAAAATATTGAGAGAGTTTATCGAAAAAAGTAGAATAAAAGTCTGAACTTTTGAAAATCTTCAATTGTCTGTCTATCTTCTAAATCTTAGATTTTATTTTATTTTATTTTCATTTTTTTTTATCTTCTTTATTTTTGTCCTTGTGTTTTAGTAGAACTGTGTAGGTCCAATGGGTCTATAACATTACCTACCTTACTGATGGGAATTGGGAACTAACTAACAAATATCTATCTTAACCTTCAACTACCTATCCAATACCTGATCTGGTGAAATTGGCATCCCATGGAGTCAGAAAACCAAGAAACATAAAGAAGAAGAAGATATGATCTGATCGTGATGTGTTTACCTTTCTTAGTAACCGTTTCTTGTTTCTTTTCCATTGCGTCTCCTTTGATTTTTATTGTCAATAGAAAATGATCACTGTATATTTCTGCTCCCCTTCGAACTCTAACATCTATAACATTGTTTTTATTTTCTTTCTGTACCAGAATGTAATCAATTATTGATTTTTCTCCTCTGCTTTCTTGTACTCTTGTCAATTTATGTAGGTATGTTTTTGTGTTGATAAATCAACTCCTCCATAGAAAACACCATTTGACGATGACGTGAGTCATTTTGACATCGATAAAAAAGGTGCATCCTTTTTTATCGCTGTAAAAATGCCTGTTCCTCGAAACCTTCTCCATCTAGTATGCGCCCGTCACTTCAATTTCTGTCGTGTCAAGTTTGATTGTTGGGTATTATTCACACGAAAAATCGCAAGATGAGCCGTTTTGGGAAAATTTCGTCTGTAGAAATCACAAATAATATAAAAAAATCAATTCCGC
This sequence comes from Chrysomela aeneicollis, assembly GCA_029955515.1. Taxonomy (NCBI): domain Eukaryota; kingdom Metazoa; phylum Arthropoda; class Insecta; order Coleoptera; family Chrysomelidae; genus Chrysomela; species Chrysomela aeneicollis. The sequence continues at coordinate 1,425,926 of JARUHQ010000018.1, read as the reverse complement.
AAACTACAAGAAACACGAAATCGTCGATTTGGAGACAATTCATGGAGTTTTGTAAAGCCAGAAATTACGAATTGGGAGAAGAAACACCGGTACAACATATAGCAGATATATTGAAAGACTGGGCTTATAACATGAAAAAGCGAAATGGAGAAGATTACAAGGAATATGCTCTGAAAACAATCTGGAATTCGACTGCAAAGATGATTCAAGAAAAATATTTCAGTGAGTACAATATTAAAGTTGATCCTTTTGCCGATATAACTTTCAAAGAAGCTCGTGATGCGAGAAATAGTAAACGGAAAGAATTGCAAGCTATTCCGGATAAAAGAAAGTTAGGTTCTGTTGCAATAGATAAGAAAGATATTATAAAAATGGCAAAACTATGGAATATAAATGAACCAGATGGATTGCAAAGAAGATTTTTTCATATAGCTTCTTATGAATTAGCTTGGAGGGGAGGAGAAGCTGTAAACTGTAGAATATACTATTTCAAAGAAGAGAAAAATCAAGATGGAACTCCTACAGGAAGAATAGAATATAATACAATATTTTCCAAGACGGCACAAGGTGGGTCAAAAAGATTGGCAGACAGCAAATGGATAACAAAAAATTATATTGATGAAAATATATGTCCAGTGAGATTATTAAAACTACTCTTAGAAAGAAGAAATGAAAACATAACGTCTGAACGACTTTTTTTAACTCCAAACCCTTTTTGGAAGCTCGAAAATTCTAAAGGATGGTTTAAAAATGTTCCACTGGGAATTAACATGATTTCTTCTTGGACCAAAATTTCAGCAACGAAAATTGGCCTCGACACCACAAATAATAAAATAACCAATCATTCAAACCGTGCTAGTACAGTTACACAGTTAGCCAAAGCAGGAATAAGTGACCAACAGCTTATAAAAATAACTGGACATTCTTCGTCGGCATCGATCAAACCCTATCTACAAATTGACCCTGAACATCACGAAAATCTTGTTAGTAACTTGCGATCTTCGGATATAAAGAAGTGTTCGAACGAATATTCGACATGTGTCGAAACCATCAGAGAAGAAAATATCGAAATTTCGACACCGAACCAAAACATTTTCAAAAATTGTATTTTTAATAACTGCTCCTTTAAATAGTTATTTCAATAAAGTTAATTATAATTACTGTTCATTTATATATTGTCGTTGATTTATCTTGCCAAAAAACACTCGAACTTTTTTTTATTGGATAAATTTCTTTACTAACTCAAAAATTTTCCATCAGTAATTTCACTCGAAAATCTGACATTAGACAAAATTGCTCGACCTACGGTCTCGCAATTTTTTCATGTCAGTTTTTCTCGTAAAATTACTGATTGGCAAATTTTATTCGTTAGAAAGAGAAATTTATCCGATAAAAAAAAAGCTCTTGTGTTTTTACTGTTGATAAAATGTATTTGTGATGATCAGGTTTTCTAATTGACAGTATTGAAACATTCTCTTTCCATTGTCATTTCTGATTTGTTCTCCATATTTTCCTAACATTGTTTTATATATATGGTCCTGTTTTCTTACTCTGCTATTGAAATCTCCCATAACAATTATTGTTTCTTTTGCATTTTCTGTTATTTCTGTTGATTTTTCCCAACATTTTTCTTTTTCTTCTATTCTTTCATATTCATCTGGTCCGTATATTGCTATTATTGTACTTATTGTGTTTTTCCATTTCTATGGTTGTTATTCTGTCATTTATAGCTTCCCATTTTCTAATTTCCTCGGTTAAGGGCCGGTTGCATAAAGATTTAACAGACGATTAAATATTTAATTTGTTTTAAAACACGGCAACGCATGCCTTAGCTCGCGCATTAGCAGAGTTAATCCCACGTTAAGTTAACAGAAGGCTTGACGGGCTTTTATGCAACCGGCACTAAGTCTTTATGTATTATTAATCCAACTCCAGCTGATGCTAGTGTTTGTCCTGTCCCTTTTTTTTTTCGTTTCGGTTATTGCTAATATTTTCAATTTGTTCCTTTCGAATTCTTCTACTTTTTCAATTTCTTTTCCATTCAAGCTTCTAGTGTTCCAAGTTCCTAGTAACCATACAATTTTTTTATTACTTTTATTGCCACTTTTCGTTATCATTTCATTTTTCCTAATATCGTAGTCCGAATTCCTCGCCGTTTTCTTCTTTGTTCGTTATATGTTTCCTGTGTTCATTATCAGTTTTTCGCATTGATTGGAGTTTTCTTTTTCTATAATAATAATAATTTATTCACTAATTCAGTTTATACAGTGAGAAGTAAAAATTGCAGATGGGCAAATAAACAAAATCCACAAAGGGATGAATCCCTGTGCGTGGATAATCGAATAAAACTCTCATTCATATACAGTACGATGCAAATGTATGGAATAAATTCATTATCTCTAAAGTATATCAATTTTAAGGAAAATCCTGAAACAGGTCGATTCTTATTTTCAAATTGACATCTCTTGATATACATTCGGAGTTTGTGACGTCATCCGCGTAGTTGTGGTGACGTCATCGATTATTTTTTTAAATAGGAAGACACCCTGTTCAATTTTTTTTCTGGAAGGTATATTCATTGTCGATCTGACCGTATACTAATATTAGGAGTTTAAAGTAATATAGGGTGAGAAAAAGTTATTCATTATTTTATATTTACAACGGAAACCGTTATAATAAATAATCAAATTTGTGACCTTCTGCAAAAATACAATGTGATAGACAGAAAACAAATCATTCTTGAACTTTGCTATCGTTTTTGAATATATTTGTGAAATATTCACTCGTATTCGTTCTTTCAAATTATCTGATCTTTCCGGCTTCCTACATAAACTGCTCTACAGATAACCTCAGAAGAAAAAATCGAGAGGAGTTGAATCAGGAGATATAGTTGGCCATTCGATTGACCCTCTAAAAACCTATTAAGGTAATTGCGTACATTGATAGCATAATGATGTTGTAAATATAAAATAATGTTTTCACACTCTGTATCACTTTATTGTCCTGATATTAGTATATGGTCAGATAGACAATGAATATACCATCCAGAAAAAAAAATAAACAGGGTGTCTTCCTATTTAAAAAAATAATCGATGACGTCACCACAACTACGCGGATGACGTCACAAACTCCGTATGTATATCAAGAGATGTCAATTTGAAAATAAAAATCGACCTGTCTCGGGATTTTCCTTAAAATTCATAAACGTTAGAGATAATGAATTTATTCCATACATTTGCATCGTACTGTATATAGGGAACCTGAAATAAAAATTGTTTAAAATTATAATTCGACAAAAGCTACTTGACGAAAAAACGAATTAAAACGAAATTCTTTTATATATATTCAAATTCATGCTAATTCTGCTACCGTCTACAATCTTATAGGTACCTACATATAAGTATTCGAAAGCTTCACACTTGTGGCATTCATCATCAGTGCTCCAATTTTGTGCCGCATGTGGTATATTTTATTTTTTATGTAAGAAATCAAATATCTTAAATTCAGGGGACATAGGTGGCGATCAACTTTCGACATAAGAATAATCGATAGAGCTTTTTTTATAGTAGGTAGTGTTTTCGTATGAGTTTAATTTTATTGGTTATAGAATATTTCAGCTACCCGTTTTGAATAATGATTTTGCATGGAAACTTCACATTCTAACCCTTATAAATGGAATTTCATTCGATTTTTTCGCAAAAATAACTGAATACAGTCATGATACTCGAAATATACATATACATACATTACATACATATGTAGATTCTCAAAAAATTAAGTCTTCAACAATGCTATTGCTATACTGTACCTGTAACTGTACTACTAAGATGCCTTATGCAACCAACAATATACACCTATATGTTGTTCTGATTAGTCTGAGCGTTCTGTCGCTCTTCTCCGTTTTTGCATCCCCAACCTCAGTTTCAGCGTTTCAAGACAGAAAAACTTATTTTATACGGTTGAGAATTAAAAACGATGAATTCTTGTTTTTCTTATTTATGCAAGAGTGATTGAAACCATGAAAACATAAGTCGGGTAAGTCTCTGTTGAATTTGGGTGCGTATTTCACAAACGCGGTTGTATTTTGCATTGTATCTGACAATATTATGGGATGTCACAATATTACCCCATCGTACTGTCATTATTACTCGTTTCATCACAGTAATGACTGTAATTAGCTGTTGAAAATCGAGTAAGCAATTGATGATTCACTTGAAAGTTGTAGATAAAATATATAATGATGATTTGAAACGAGAACATCAAAGTATTTTGATTATTTCGTGTTCTACCGTCATCTCTTTGACATAATCACCATTATCCACACTTGATGCTCCATCACTATTGCGCATAGTGAATCCTATATAGGAAGGTTGAATTTGAACTTGAAAAGGTCCTACGCTCTGCGTCTATGATATATTTCCGTTGAAAACGTATTCATGTCTGAACACGTCCATATAGCTAAATTTATAAACACCGCTGCCGTAGCTACAGTTGACGCTGCCGTTCCAAAATGGATTGAGGAGATATCCGACGGCATCTGCGTCAGCTGCGGAGTTTATGAACAGATATTTATTTTTAGCATCTACGAACAGTAACTGCAGCGTCAACTGTAGCTAGGGCTGCGGAGTTTATAAATTGAGCTTTTATCATCATTGTAATTCTGTATCTGACATATGCATTCAGCGTCCGACGGCTGGAGGTGCCGGAATACAGAAATTCAGTATCTCGATACTGTATGCGTTGCCGGCGTCGTGTGAATAGGTCCATTTGAATGTATGTTCAACCTGTATCTCGCATACAGTATCCTCGTGTGAAAGTACTCTATGAGTTGGAAAATACCCACATTCCAAAATGCAATATTTTCAATTTCGTCTTGTATCTCAAAAACAGGAAGGAATAGTTTTCGGCAATGTCTGTGTCACAAAAAAATGAGGAAGTTATGTGAAAACCGCAAAAGTATACAGTTGAATGGTTAATATTGAGTAGGAATAGCAAATATTAGTAGCAAAGAAATTCGATCATACATAGTGCGTCAAGTTAATTCAAGAATAGTCACTTGTATTTCAGAAAGCATCAATTGTATTTCAGAATTGTGTTTTCAATTTCAGAAAGCGTCAATTGTATTTCAGAATAGTCACTTGTATTTCAGAAAACAGAGGTTTATTGAGAACGTGTTACATGGTCTCATTTTCCATTATTCTCTGAGAAATTATGTAGTTGCTAACGAGATTGAGAGTAGTTAGTAGGTCACATCATTGTTCCAATATGTTGTCCCCATCATGAACTATGTATAAAATGAGACGAATCAAAAAATTTCGATTCATGGGGACTATCCATCTTAAATTCTCATAATATTCTCAAGAATGTATAAGTAGCACTTCCGATTGTACTACATAGAAATGGACCGCCACTTTGTTATTTCGAATGGGACTCTATGATCATATTTTTCGTATCGACGCAAAATTATTGATATATTTCATGCATAATGTCCTGTTTTTTCGAAATATTTCAAATTTCAAGTTATAAATTGCGTATGCAGGCAGATTTTTTAATTTCTGCACATAATTATTTTTTTTCTATTAGTTATCGATTTCTTCGTAGAAGAATATTCTTTTTTTGAAATACAAATTACGCTTTCTGAAATACATTTGATATTTTCTGATATACAAATAATGACGAATTCTGAAATTCAATTGACTATTCTGAAATTCATTTGACGCTTTCTGAAGTTCAAGACACTTCTGAAATACAATTGATACTTTCTGAAACAAAAGTGAATATCCTGAAATTCAATTTACGCTTTCTGAAATCAACTTGATTGTGTCTAAAATACAACTGGAAAAGGTGTTGTCCAATACATTCTCATTTTCTAAATATACTCATCTAGTGGAAATAATCGATTTGACCTAAATAAACTTTCAACTGACAACTCCAAATCGCTCCCATCTACTTTTAACCCACAATAAGTGCTCGGTTGCCTTTCCCGTTAAACTCCATCTCCAAGCGAGGGAATTAATTGTTCACGACTATGCCAACGAAGGGCGGTAAGTGCCCTTTCCTGCCGTACTTCATTTCCATTCCTCCGCAACCGGTGCTTCTCAAAGGCCGAGGATGTATTGTGCTGAAAGGAGGTGGCCCCTTCATTTATCTAGGTATTTACGTTTCTAAGATGCTGGAAGTGGTGCATTCCTGTGAGAGGTCTGGAAACGAACAGAGCCTTCACTGAGTAATTAATTCTGATGTATGGACTACTACACGGAAAAAAATCACTTATTGCTACTCATAACAAAAACAGATTTGCTAGTGAGATATTTGCACTCACTACATTTCTAGGTGTAAAGGAAACATTTGTGTCATCATCACGAATATGTATTTATCACAGATGATAATTGAAAATGTTAGATAGATATGTATAAAGGGTGGCGCTCGAGGTGGCGCTGCATGCGACCTATTTTGATATTTTGATATTTCCTTGACATTTAGATGACTTGCGCTAACTTTGTCTTTTTAAGTAAATTCAGGATCCCTGACAGTGGCTATACAACGTAGTTTTCTGCCTCTGAATATTCCGTCACCTTCTGTGAAAACCTTGTCCTTGCTATTCCTTCGCAATCGCAAAGGATATGGATAAAGGTTACTTCTTTTGTCTGACAAAACCTGCATGTGGTTTCTTCTGCCAGTCCTATGTTTGTCATATGTTTATTGGGTTTACAGTGTCCTGTAAGCATGCCTACTATTGCTTCTACGGACCTTCTATCCTTGCTCAGTAGGTCAGCCGTGCGATGGTTTTTTGAAATGTTATAATCAATCTGTTGTAGGGACTGGAATTCTATTTACATCCAGCTATTATAATTTGTTGGCTCGAATCCCTCACCAATTGTGCTGAAACACTGGATAGTTTTGTTTGCGAAGACTACCTACTTGAAGTTCAGATTCGAGTGAACTATTGTTTTTGCATATGTTCAAGTAGGAATGGTGATAAAAATCAACTATTTTCTAATCATTCATGGTTTTGAAAATGATCACAGCAAACATTTTTTTATAATAATAATAATTATTATTATTTCATCAGTATGAAACCTATACAACGTCAATCAATGTATGTTGAGCTATGGTGCGCAACCGCAAAAGTCTCAGCACTCGAATGTTGAGCTCCTGGTGGTGCTGATAAAATACACATCGCAACAAGAAAGAAGCGTCATGATTGGCTCCTTCGAATGGTGTGATCTACTTTTGTGCGAATTCTAACGACGCATCGAACCTTGTCTTCAGTTGAGTTGAGACTGTTGAGTTAGTGGATCAGTTAGTGTCCTGCTTGGTGTTGTTGTTTTTCTGCATTCAAATAATAGTTGGTATAATTTAGACCTGTTATTGGTTTGTTCGTTCATTGACTATTCGTTGATGGGTATCGATATTCAAACGAAGTTGAGCAGAAACGATAGTATGTCGAAGAGCTCTTGGAATCGTGGGGATTCGGACACCGGAGGCAAACATTTGAAGGTGAGATTTCAAAATTTCACTGAAGCTACTATACTTTTATTATTATTCTCATTTACGTTTCTCTTTCTTTCAGAGCATCATACAAATTTTGAGGAATTATTATTATTACATCATATCGTCTATGAAAGAAATAGTTTCACTTCCCGGAGATAGGCTCAAACTTATACAAACATTGAGAGTTTTCCAGAATTCAGTTTTTCTGGTGAACCTATACCAGAAGTGATGTTTCTATTATACCGGGTGTAACGCATTCTAGCTGTGGTACCCCTACTGAAGCAGAAATAAAGATGCAGTAGCAATAAGAGTTTCGTGTTTTATTAACAATTGATGCATTTGCAATAATACCTAGAAAACCTCACTACTGGTGCAAATATAGTTAGCTGTTAATATACAATATATCGTTACCTGCAGCACTGATATTTGTTACTAGTGCCAACTACAATGTTTCTTACAGAATTTGCATTCATAATAATACCTGGAAATACTTGCTACTATAGGGTAAGAATATTTGCCTGGAAGTATTTGGAATAGTGTTTCTTGTAGATAAAGCATATTAAGTGGTACCTCAAAATACTTGCTACTGCTGCAAGAATTCTAAGCTGATGATCATATAAAAATCACTATCTTCTGCAGCAGTAGCATTTGCATCAGCTCTTCAACAAAGTATTCAGGTCATGAAACGAAAATATTAGCAAATATTATTGTCTCTTGAAACAAATATATTATTGATAACAGCTCAGGAATGTTCTTACATGCACCCAAAAGATCGGAAGTTTGGTTTGCTTCTGATACCAGTTGGATTAGTTGATACTACAAAGAATTATTAGGAGGACATTTCTGCTGCATTTACAAAGTTTTTTGCTGTCTCTATATGTACTAATTTATCTTGTTGCGTTGACCTATATTTTAGTTCCTGTAGTAAATTATTTTATCCGTGTAATGGAGCTGAAGGCGTATAAAATAGAAGGGGTATGTACCTAAATTGGAAGTGAATTGGGCTCTGGTATTGTGGACTTCCAGCTGAAATAATATGATGATACTCAGAATAAGGTGAATAGGTAGGTGCCTAAGAGTTACCATATGCGGTATTCTTCCACAAGCATTATAGGTTTTGCTCTTGGACAGTCAAGAGATTTAAAAAAAACGTATGAAGACAGGTTTTTCAGATATTTGTCATATGACTATGCTAATAGAATCCAGAGAGGACATTGATATCTACATTCATGATTCTTTTTATATCTGACACCACGAAAGGAAAACCTGTAATTTTCATGGGAAAATATCGTGCAAGCCAGTGGAAGGATATTGGGAAAGAAAATAGGTATTGGAAATTTTCTTGAGAAAAAACTCTCTGGGAAGTGAGTTCCACAACATTTTCAATTATTGTCGATAATACCGATAATATATAGTTCAGGTAAGAAATGATCACTAATAATCAATATAGAAAAAGTTATCTACCGTAATTATACGAGTGGAGTTAAATTTCACTTATTATTATATTGGAGAAAAAATTTACAGTTTTCAATTGAACCCAGAGTGGTAATCGGTAAGGGAATTTCACACCGGAATATGATTGAAGTCTGTGCGTTGAAGAGATAGGGAAGGTTCGACCTCGTTTCTCATTGGTCTAGACGCCTGGTAAGTATACAAGTGGTTAGTTGACCGTACTGATGTTTATAAACAGTAAAATGAAATACAACTCTGACTAGATTGACTGTTCAAGTCTTATTCCTATTATATTCACCGAGAGTTCCGTTAATCGAGATGTACGATTTCAATAATCGTTGGACACAAATTTGATTCTCATAAACACTTGACAGTTTTCATAGTCATCACCCGCTACCGGTCCACTAGCCACCAAGTTCGTATTGGCTATTTTGGAATATTATCGCAAATTGTGAATCAACAATTCAGTTCATTGATCATTATTTACCGATATCGTCTGGATACATTGAATAATCATGACAGAAAACTACGAACCACTGCGGTAAAGTTGGTAAAATAGTTATTCATGTATTAAGGGAATTATGAGAACCTTAATTACCGATGGCAAAGTTTGCGTCCCGAGCAATTGCCAGAGGTTTTTAAGGCTCTATAATTCCCGTGGTACATAGATAATTTTATTTTTGACCGATTTTCATAACAATATGTCAATATTTAGAACGCAATAAATGTTTAAATTCATAACCTTTCTGGTATATTTGAATTAGGTAGCGTTGATTGTAGCATTGTTGGTTGTTGCTAGGTTGTCGCTATGTTACATGTTTATAAGCAAACTTTCTTTATCAATCAATGTTTTTCCGTTAAAAACGTGTTTATTTTTTACCACAAATCGACGATCTTTTTCTGGTATAATGGAGGATATTATAAAAAAAGCGGAAAAAGCAAGACAATCATTACTTACATCGAAAAGTGAAGCCCTATATCAAAAAGAATACAACTTATATCTGAAGTGGCTGACACAGAGAAATGTTATGTCAAAAGATGCCAACGAAACTGTCTTTCTGGCATATTTTCAAGAACTGGTAAAGTATATTCAGTATTTTCTGGTAGATTTGGTAATAATTGTATTCATTCGTTGCAGTCAGAAACGTTTAGCCCAAATTCGTTATGGACTAAATGGTCAATGCTCAAATCGATAGTGACCATATATGAGAAAAGAGATATCACCAAGTTCAACGAACTAGAGGCTTTTTTGAAAGGGAAAAGTAAGGGGTATAAGCCGAAAAAGTCTGCTGTCTTATCTCCTAAAGATGTCATCAGATTTCTAAAGGACGCCCCTAATGAAATTCATTTATTGCATAAGGTAATTTTTCCCCATAATTTTCTTTTTCGTTTGTTTATTTCGTTTTATTTGTTATAGGTTGTTCTAATTATGGGTTATTATGGAGGATGCAGAACTCAGGAACTTCTAAATATGAGTATAGCAGATATAGAGGACCGGGATACTGTTATGGTAGTGAACGTACCGGAAAGTAAAACTGGTGTATCGAAGAAATTTACAGTTGTGGATGAAAAAGAGTTCTCTGCTTTGCCTTTATTGAGACTTTATATGTCCTTGCGTCCTGAAGGTACAAAACGATTTTTTTTGAGCTTCCGACAAAATAAATGTACAACTCAGCCAATTGGAAAGAATATGTTTGGCAAAATTCCCAGCAAAATCGCAATGTATTTAGGATTGCCAAACCCACTAACCTATACGGGACATTGCCTTCGTCGCACTTCTGCTACTGCCCTAGCCAATGCAGGAGCAACTATGACAAACTTGAAAAGACACGGAGGTTGGAGAAGTTCCACCGTGGCAGAGGGGTATCTGGAGGACAGTATTGAATTGAGAAATAAAACGGCGCGTATGCTGTCTACTTTGCCATCAAGGAAAATATGTCTTAGTTTTCATTACATATAAACGTTTATAAGCATTTCTTGTATCATTTCCACCTGTAAAAGGTAAGAGGAAGTTTTTGAACCTTAATATCCCAAGGGAGTTATGACCCTCATTATAGATATCGTAACTATGACGATATAAGCTTATAATGTCACTGTCAGAAATAAATATATTTACACTGAGTGCGCACCAGTTTCACCAATGACACACACTATTAGTATTTGAAGTTAGGTAAATGTTAATGTCATTCAACCTCTAAACGTCAAAAAATATCCAGTGGGATGCTTGGTTCATGCTCATACGAACATCGGGAAATTTATGCGAATAAAATGCCAATGAAAAGAAATATCGCGATAAAGTTGAAATATGTAAACTTTTTCGCGGATTTTGTTATATTATCATGATACCACAGAATGCATAAATCAATATTGTTGTAGAGTAGGAATATCAATGTAATATTTATAATTTTTCGATTCGCATGAATTTTGCGAAATTCGTATAAGCATGAACCAGGCAGGCTTAACACCATGCTCCTTTCTCGAAAGAAGAGAGAAACATTTACGGAAATTGTTCTAGTTGCTATAGTAACGATACAAAATATAGACTTTTGATTTATCGAAATTGTTAGATGTGAAATTTCCTGATAAATTCAACTAGATTTGTTGTAATAGAAATCTCACGAGTGAGATATCCTGAATTATGGATGCTCATCACCAGTAACTTAGTCGATAATACATCAATATTCATCATCAACCATGTATGTCTCAATACTGATGACTCTTAATCAAATATTATAGTTTTGTTATAATAAAACTCTATTACCAATGGTATATATAAATCAAACAACGTAATCAATTTGAATCAAAATCAGAATAATCACGTAATCTGACAAATTACGAACGGAAGATGCTATTAACACTAGTAATGCTGTCCTATAAGCACTCCAAAATATTCGGGATGAACAACGATACCTTGTTGAATATTCGAAAATAGTTACAGTTCAACAATTGACAAAACAAATGCATAGCGGGAGGTTCATCTGACTGTGAAACTGGACGATGTAATCATAAAAAAAGCAAAGATTGACAAGTTGACAAAGAATCAATAGCCGAAAACACCAAAATGAGTCGATCGATGAAGTTCATGCTTTTGATGAATTGTTTATGTATATATATATAAATACACGTACTTATTAGTATCATTATTGAATCAATCGAATAGCATTACCACTCGTCCGCGAACACAATTTCCTAAATAACAAATCGACAGAGTCATCTCGAATGTTCAGAACATTGTTTTATCCGTTACATCACTTATGATTAAACAATCAGAACATTTGTTCATAGAGTTATTTGGATTTGTTGTATTCTGCTGTTGCAGGTAAGTAATATCAACTGTTTTCTTATTGCTAGGAGTCTGAAGAAAACTAATGTTACTTTCTTATTCGAAGTGGTTAACATTATTTTCGGATTGTCGACGATGCGGCTAGTAGAGAAGGCTCTTCAATCTTTGTGATTCTTCAGCATTCTTCTACTCCAGCAAGTATTTTGATTCCGATTATATCTTCGCCGGCATATGCGTTCGAAGCAGTGATCGACCAGTATATTCTCCACATGGAAGAGAACTTTTTCTGAAAGTATGCTCTCAGCTTATTTCTCATTTCATACATTAAATTCGTTGCAGCACCACGAATCCATCATAAATTTTGTCGTATATTATTTTATTCAGTTGGCAATAAACCCAACTTCGCATTCTCAGCTACTTTACTGGTTTTTGGTGGAGTGAAACCACTGAACCTTCTGTGATAACATAAATACACAGAACCTCTCGCCAAACTCTCCCAATCTTGTCAATATCTCATATGTTATATTCAGTAGTGTTATCCAATTGTAGCTCTAACATTTCGCCTTGTCTCCTATTTTTGTGGATAGGAATTATCAGACCCGATTTTCATTTCGATTGTTATTTTCTCCTCTTTTCAAATTTCAATAATTGAGTTTTACAATAAACAAGTTTCTCACCTCATTTTTTATCACCTCGTTCACAATCTCATCTAGTTTAGAAGACTTTTTTTCAGCACTTTCATTATTCCTATGTTTATTTATGGGTTGGTTTTTCTCCATTTTCTGTTTGGTCTATTCTTCGATGATATAACAGTGTTGATGTTGTTATCGTTCTGTTTTTTTTTTCTCCATTGTTGTATGAAAAATCTAATAGAAATATCATTTTTGTTTCGGACTTCCATTGTCTAAATGCATGAAGATTTGAATCCTAAGAAAAGAAATGAGTTATGCTGAAAAAACAAAATGAATGATGAAAAAATATTCAAAAAAGGTTGCAGAGATAATAATACTATCGAATCAAAAGATTCGAGTATCAATAATCTGAAAAAATAATAGAATAGGTTAGTTATATAATATATATATGAGGTTCCAGAAATAATATAAATCTAAATGAATTAAAGAATTAAAGTACAATAAAAAATAGAAATAAAATACAAAACTAAAAAGGATTTCAAACCGAGTTTGTCACGACGTTTCGAATGTGTGTATCTACAATCGTCTTCGTCAGTATTAACCTGTTTTTTCAGCATAACTCATTTCTTTTCTTGGGTTTCAAATCTTCATACCTTTAGAAATATCATCATTATATTTGATTCACTTTTATAGGTCACCGCTCTTATTCAAAAATACTTTTATTACTGGTGCAGTATTTGTTCTTATTTGGTTCTCATCCACGTATAATCAATATACCACTACTGTATTGAGACAAGTAGGAAAGGAACAAAATAAACATACAGAATCTTCCAGTGCTATTTTATTTTTCTATGTATTAAAAAATTAACACAAGATGAAGCAATGAATAGGTAATTGAACCAGAATCAGAGAATGAAATCTAAAATTCATGGAATGTTATTGTTTTCAAGCTACTTCCGAGATCAGAGTTCCACTATTGCTGATATGGTGAGTTGTCAACAATTATATTATCAGTAATTTTTCACTACCATTCTATCAGATATATTTGTCCTATTTTTTTTTGTTTTGGCATTCGGACGATGTCCACACAGCCAGTCGCTTATTTGTCCTCTAATAAATGAGTTTAATCAAGATGATATATAGATCAATGTTAGGTAGCTCCTGTACCTGAAGATGAAAGTGATGAATACAAATTCAATGTGATTAGTGACATAGAAGTGTCCTCATGTTCTCTGAATAATGAATTTTCAAGTACATCATTGGCTTCAAGATGACTTCACCAAGAACATACAAGTTCAAATGCGAAGTGCCAAACTTCAAAATGTAATTTTTCAGTGATTCAACCTAAAATCATCAAAATGAGCCATTTTTTAGATTTCTCCAATAAATTGGGGAATCGCAAGAATATAAAATTCAATATTCAATTTATGTTTTGTGATTCAACATTTCATTCAAATGTGCCGTACGGCAACCATAGTCAACCATAACTGTCAGAATAGTGGGATGGTTGAAACCCAACGGAGTCAAGGAAACCATTTCAAATCTGAATAACTATCACGTTGACGTTAGAATATCGCGCTACTCGTACATATAGACCAAGAGCCCGGGTCACCTTTTTTGGTATTGATAAGTATACGCCCAGCGACCACTAAAACTTGTATTATCAATGTCGACGATAGGCGGAAGGGCGCTGGACCCACCTGTTTCGGAAGAATGGTCTAAGTGTTTTTTTATATTTCAAAATTCAGGGACAAGTTATCTATAATGCATACATCGGAAATCTATTGCCGTCAGTCACGTTGCAAGTGGCTAAAAAGTACTGGGCCTTTGGAAAGGTACACAAATATTCAAGTATACTTCAATATTATAAGTTTATGCTCAAAAATTTACATAACGTTAGTTGTACCACCTTAATCGAGAATTTGTCGTCTATAATTATGTAAAGTGTGACAAAGGCCCGCTAAAGATTGGAAACGACGTCATTTGAGTGGGAATGCGCTGAAAGCATTATATAATTTGTATATATGTATATATATGTGGATTTTGTTAATTCTCAACACCAACAAAGCCTGTGGATCAGACGGAATCTCACCAATTGTTTTCAAGGAATGTGCCCCCGAACTAACACATTTTCTCTGCAAGTTGTTCGACCACTCTTACAATTTTGGGTATTTCCGTCCAACTGGAATATAGCAAGAGTTCAACCAGTCCCCAAAAAAGGCAAAAAGACCTCACCTAGCAACTACAGACCTATCGGACTGCTATCAATTATTTCAAATGTCATGAAATATCTGGAACACTCAGGAATTGTCAACGATAGGCAAAATATGGCTTTCGCCATCTGAGATCAACTGGTGACCTGATTACTTACGTCTCACATTCATGGCAGCTACCTATTGAAAAGTATGGAGAATCTCAAGCAGTGGCATTAGATATTTTCAAGGCATTTGATCGAGTTTGGCAACAGGGACTCCTCGCCAAGGTTTCATCTTATGATTTGCCCTCTCAGCTGTGTTATATGCTTTGCTAGTTTTCTCTCGAACAGGTATCTTCATGTAGTGGTCGATTGAGTTTCATCTGATACTCTACTCATAAATGCTGGTGTTCCGCAGGGATCAATTTCAGCACCAACACTATTTCTACTTCACATCAACGATTTGTTGGAAGCAACCTCATGTTCTATACACAGCTTCGCGGATGATAGTAGTACTCTCCATACCGCTTTATCTTCCAGGGCTCCTATATCAGCCCATCAAACCAGAAATTATTGAGGACTGAATTTTAACAAAATAAATATGGACTCAGCAACAATTCTCAAGTGGGGATCTAATAACCTGGTCGAATTCAATGCAAACAAAACACAAGCATGTATTTCCTCTAGAAAAGCCGATCTCACTGTACCCAACATAATTCAGTCAGGAGTAACCATACCATTGAAGTCATCCATTTCTATGCTTGGCGTTACTTTAAGCATTTACCTTTCTTGGAAAAATCACGTGAGGTCTATTGCCAAAAAAAGTGCATCTCAAAGACTTGGATTTCTGTCTCGAGCCAAGAGCTTTTTTACTTCCAGTCAGCTGCTCATGATCTATAAGGCACAGATCCGACCTTTCCTGGAAAACTGTTTCCATATTTGGAGTGCGGCACCCAAACATATCCTGAAACTATTGGATTCTGTCCAAAAAAGGGCAATTCGTCTTGTCGGTGATGCCTTGCTCACAAACCCGCTCACTTCTCTGGAACACCGTAGAAAAGTTGTCGATTTATCTCTATTTCATAGATATCTCTATGGGAGATGCTCTTCTGAAATATCAACATCGTTCCTCCATTAGCAGTCTCTTCGATATCAACTCGTCAAGTTCAGTCTTCATACTCCTTCGTGGTCACTTTGGAGACCTGCAGAACGTCCCTTTCTAAAGACCCGTTCAGTCAACGAACATCGAGACTTTGGAACTCATTGCCTAGGGAGGAGTTCCCCGAGGCATTCCATCCCCAGAAATTTAAGAAGAACACCAACTCCTACCTTCTCTCCCTTGGTTCTCATGATGCTCTCTGAGCATCACAGGATATCCGTTTTCGTGAGAACCAGAACATAAAAAAATTTATTTTATTTCGTATATTATCTCTTCAAAGAAAATATAACTTTTCATGTTGCTTGTTCTCAACGTCTATAGAATAGGTCGGTTCACAGAACTATGGAAATATAGTGATATTTTCTTTTTAATATTCTGGATAGATCTCTGGTATTTCGAATCAACGAGCTGACTGAATAACACAAATACTTTTTTGGTTCTGATATTATAATAATTGTCCCCCCGATGTAAGATGAATCATTAAAAATGTGTAAGTTTGTCTTTCGCACCAAAAGTTCAAAACGGGAAAGAAACCTACAGGATACAACGTCTGTATATGATTGATCGACTGGCACAAAGTAGCCGAAGTCATTTACGAGCACAATATTCAGTATGTCTGAAAGGGAAAAGGACTGGTGATCTTGAACCTAAAGGCCACACTAGTTTAACGCCCTGGGCAAGAACAGTTCTGGGAAATTATGATTCTTGATATGCAGGCTACGTTATTGAATTTGGTTGTCTATTTGGTGCCATAAAAATCAATTTTGTTGAACGGACGTATCTCGTATGGTTGTTGTTCCGTTTTCGGCATTGCTTCGTGATTAGACTGATGGGGAAGTTTAGTGCTCTTACAGTAAGAACTTATGTTCGTCCTGCATCATCCTTCCCTTCGGATATATGTTTTTACACGAAATGTCACTCTTGGTTTAGCCAAAGAGATAATAATTATCTGTCATATATGAGTCGCTGTCCATCATGTAGTTCTTCCCAAGTGAGCGGGGCATTCAACTCCTCTATACTGTCGTGAAGAGTTTATTCATTTGATGAATATGACAAACTGCCGAAGGCTAATGTACACAAATCATTGAATGCAAGTCTCAAACGTTTATGACAACATCACTATCATCAGGAGATCTGATTTGTGTACAAAAGCCCTTAGCAGCATATTCATTAAATATTACAAACAACTTATAACCTTTTCAAGGTAAAGTGTACAGCCATTTGAAAGGGGGCTTAGGACCTTCCACCAGATATTTTATTTCAACTTACAGTCTGCTTAGGCATCTGAAAGTGTGAACTTATATTATGTCAAATTCATTGTATGTCTAACTCCACTGTGTTTCCACTATTTATTTATTTCATTTATTTGTTTTTCCATACAGGCAACTTGCCTAATTACATAGAAATATATACTTATATACTTATTGATAATGTACAAGAATTCATGAGTTTTAATTAAACAATTGATATCAACTCACACTACTTATATATTAGAGTACATACGATACTGAGATACATAGTTAACTTAGTATGCTAAATAGTTATTTCCAAAAAATAAGTAATAATAGTATTCAAAAATTCATTTTGTGGCAGAGAATAATCTGAAGAAGAAGGGGATGACGAGATTTTGAGAGTATTCGTACAGATGCTCATAGTATGAGACGATGAAAATCTGCTATTGAAAGGTCAGGTTGTTGATTAACACTCCGTGGGAATACCTTCTTTTTAGACGCGAAGACGCAGGTACATCTGTTTCGGAATCTTTTATTATATTATATTAGTTTTTTTATATTGCTATTTGCAATTCGGGTTAGTCGATACATACTCAGCTTGAATTATTCGTTATCGATACCAGTTGGAATTCAGAAAAAGCTGCCATGTTACTTCACTGCAACAGCAGACTGTCTTACCAGAAAAAGGGCAAACACACAATTTCCTGGTCTAAAACCTTTCTGTAAACTCTCCAAAGCCCAGCACTCAAAAGAAGAGTTTCGACGCTGAAAAATGTCATTATAATAGAGAGCCAGGTCAATCATATGCAAAAAGGCTAGTGAGAAATTCTTGAAACTGGTAACGAGACTCCTCACTGAAACTGCTCTCTGAGGTATCACCTCAAGAAGATTGGTAATTCTGAGAGTGATAGTTGCGAGGATAGTTTTCATCACTGCGAGAACTTAGCTGAGACTGCAAAAAATTTACATTGCGAATACCCTGCGTTTTTTTTTGCAGAAGGCTCAAGTTCCGAAAATTGACTTTCTTAAAGCCGTCTGATGTCAGGCACCCAGCTCATAGAAAACTGAAAAACTTCGTACGGAGTATCGGAATCCGATCTTGCACAAAAGATCCAATAGGTCCAGGTGCTTGAGAGGCTGCACAGCCTTTAAGATCCCCCTACATTCTTTAATCTACAATCTACTACAATGCCTCAACATTTTCTACCAGAAGTCTCCTCTGTATGTATTCATCTATATTGTATGTGGATGAACCGTGATACATGGGATGAAAACAACATACAGTGATAGAACATAAATCCATTCACCCTGATGTGCTTTTATGTTGATATTGATTTCATGCTATATCGAATATGCATGAGAGTATTTCATAGCTTGGCAATGGAATTCTTGAATAAATACTGAAATATGGAAGGTCTCGATCACTTATTTCATGTTATTTGAAGGATGCAACGATGCAAATTCACAGTGCATCAAAGGATATTGCTACCTGAAGGACATTACTTCCATTTGCCAGAGGTATTGGATACAAATATACTGAGTGAAGTTCGTTGACAATATCAGATATCAAAGGAATTACCATAAAACATCTGAATCGACTATCAAGGTGTCCGATTCAAATCGTGATCACAGGTTTATACAAATAATTTCTTTGGATGAAACTATTAACTGGTATCAATGTTAATCTTTTCAAAATCAAAGCTTTGAGAATAATCGCATGCTTGAAAAGTATTTCCATTTAATGGCGATGAAAAATGCACCATTATAAGAAGTTGATAATTCATTAGGCATTCATCGTTGAAAAAATTCACATCGATCCTGATGATCGTTTCATCCAAACTATTCATTTTATATAAGAGAGCGTATCTTCTCGAGGCTATGTTAGATTCGGATTATTTTCTACCTTCAATGATATATCAAAAACAGTTTGTAGATGAAATTTGTAGTAAGTCATGCTGAAAGCGAAGTCTATCAATCTGTGCGATATGTAAACCGGAAAAAGCATTTAAACGATGTAAAGAATGTCTGAGTCTTCAGTCAATGTATGATTAGATTTTTGATCAGTCAGTATACAAACTCTATGGAAAATATTCCCCTATCAATATATCATCGGATGCCACATCAAACTTTGAACTGATACTCTGTTGAAAGTTATTTCCTACGGAGATTCCAGAATTTTACTCGATCTAATCTAACCAAATTATTCTCCTGTGAAGAAATCGATCTCGTTGTATTCATGTTCAAGTAGAAATCACAAGATCACACTTCTCAATTATT
Organism: Chrysomela aeneicollis; assembly: GCA_029955515.1. Taxonomy (NCBI): domain Eukaryota; kingdom Metazoa; phylum Arthropoda; class Insecta; order Coleoptera; family Chrysomelidae; genus Chrysomela; species Chrysomela aeneicollis. The sequence goes on along the minus strand of JARUHQ010000018.1, from coordinate 1,406,203 downwards.
GTCATTGTCATACTATCCGAGTTTTCTTGAACATTTGAAAGAACATTCAATTTAATATCTTCATCCATTATCCGATTTCTTCTTTTTTTGTTTCTGGTTTGGTGATAGCCACATGATTTCAGAAATTTTGTTCTTATCTACTGAATTTTCTCTGAAACTGCTTGATCTGAAAATCGCACATCAAGTAAAATCGTATCGCACCTGCACAATAGGTTTTCAATAATTATCTTCATTTACGCACTGCTGTTTCATTATAATCAGGCATAATCGATAGTACATATTTTTAAAGGGTTATCAATTAGGTACATATTTAGAAATCCATGAATCTCATATTTTTTGTATCAGAGAATTATTGGCATTTTAGATTACAATGTCACTTATTGTACTTTTCGTGAAAAATCCCTATTGCTTCTATTCTCTTTCGTCATTGATTCACGAACTAATTGATATATCATTGTCACGATTGATTTCATTGAATCTGGTCGAATCCAGTCACAACCCTGTAGTATGAGTAATCACATGGCACAAATATAGTGTTCAGTGGCCTTCTGCATGACCTCAGCTAAAAGGTGTGCCTTTTGTAGTCAAGCTGGTATTTTCTGCAGTCCGACGATGGGATATGAGAAGTTTCAATAGATTTGACACCTTCCATCCTCCACAATGGGCAAAATATATGACAGCTTGCACTGGAATTTCCGGAATTACCTCAGATAATGATAGAGCACAATGCTGTTTTGTGTCTATGAATATAGACGACAACGTGTTTAAAATTCAAACATGGCATGCCAAGATGAATATATCTGTTTCCGATTTGAGTCCACCTGACCTTAGAAAAGCAAAGGTGTATAAACTCCTGTCATCGAAAATCATTGAGAATTCAATGCTCGATGTGCTACCTTGAAATTATAGGAGATGTTCCTACTGATGCATATTCATGATGGCTTTTGCACACAAGAAACTTAACTCTTGAATCTAAAACCACCATGGTTAAGTGATATTGACTTCGATTCAAACGTAACTTATCTTGATTCAAGATCATTATCTTGAGTCAAGCATATGAGTGTCATAGAGTGAAAATTACTTTTCTTTCGGTGTATGTCCTCAGTTGAAAAACATCGCTTTTGATTTGAGGTCTAGTGTCCTTACATTAAGAACAGTATATTATTGGAAACAATATTACATCGAATCTCCATCCAGGAGTATCATAATGTATATGCCCTTAAAACAAGAGTAAGTAACTATTCTTGAGTGAAAGATGTTCCAACGGTTTTTTAATGCAGCGAGAGTAAGATTCTCTTGGATTCAAGCATTTTCAGGACGTGGAGGGGCCACGACCTTCAAACCGTTCATCACTTCATCAGATCAGTGCGTATTTAGTTCGGCAAAGGTTCAATTCTTGTAAGTTTAGATATTAGGTCGTGTACATGAGCGTTGTGTTTGGCTGATTTGTAATGGATGATTTCTTTGATTACTGGAATATTCCTCAGAAAATGATACAAAGATTCCATAAGTGAGGTAAGTGTAATTCAAGTATAGGTATACATAATATATCTCACATTATTTCGGCTAAACAACTTGTTTTCAATCCACGATTAGTTTTTTAATTTCATCAGATTGGTATGGTTTCTGAGAGAATATACTTGTATTGTGATTTTTCTTTGACATGGGCTATGCGCAGATCTGTGCGGATCACTAATATTGTGTTGTATAATTTATGAGTTTTGAATTATTTGGGGAGGAATTAGCGAACAAATTAATAATCAAAATAATTTCCATCGTGATTTTTCAATCATCCTATTGTATCAATCAGTGTGAGATCAAAGTATTGATTATTTTTCATTTTCGGTAGGTTAACCTGGATTTCGGAAAATTATACCGACTTCATCAACCTTAAGTTGTAAAAACATCTTCCAGAAAGTATGTGACAAGATACTTGCGACAACCACTGAACCGGAATTGACAGCTTTTGACAGATGGAATTTCAAATGAAGGTGTATTCATATTCCACTGTTTCTCCCACTATTCTGATATCACATCATTTCATAATAGCGCTCTGTCAAATAGTCGATTATTGTATGAGTTTTCAATTGAATTTTTATATATAAGGAATTATTACCGGCAGAATCTTGATATCTTATTTCTACAATTTTTACAAACATTTTTTATGAAACTCCATAAAATATCTACTTTTTTGGCTGATACAGTGGTCAAGACACCGGAAGTACCAATTTTTGAACACCCTGTATACATTTTTCGGTTTTTCAAATAGTTCTACCCTTCAAAGATTACCAGGTTGATGAACATTACTTAAAATAATATTATGTTTTCAGGATCAAAATTCAGCAGGGCTATTGTTAGTGCCCCATTTTATTCCACCAAGAAGTATGTCCGCAAAAACATCAAAATGTTAAGTTATCAAGGATCAAGAAGGATAGTACTTTTTCACGTTCAGGTGAGAGATAGTGCATGAAAGAGTTGGGTATTATAAACAACTTATTTGTTTTTAGGATGTGGCTACGATGGAACAAAAAGAGAGCATATAGAAAAAGTAGAAACATCCAAGCACCCAAAGGTTCATCCATTGATGCTGCATGTAGTCTTGATGTGTCCAATTCAAAGTGAATATTCAGAAAGCTGTATGGAAATGAACAAAATATTCTCGCTCCCATGTAATATTTTGAATTCAAAATCTCGTGAATTTCTGAACCAAAGTTCAAAGAGCTTGTTTGAAAATTAGTGAGACATTATTGAGTAATCACAGTGCTCTCAATAACAAAATCATGATGATATCAAATGGCAATCAATACATTTTAGACTTGAAGCCATGGTATCTCTAGAACCAGAACATGATATTCTCGAAGAGAAAATAATGATGACTTCCGATTAACGATATAGTTTTTCTTCAATCAAAATACCTCATACTCTTGGAATATGACTTTCATCGGAGAGTACCATGTTCTTCGAATGTGAAACCAATATGGTCTTGAAAGAAATACTTGATGCCTCTGAGGCTATATGAAGAGTACATTTTTTTGTGTGTGACCTTTTGCAGAAAGGGAGAGTACACAGCTCCCCTGGTTTTTTGGATGATATCCCGGAAAAATCTAGTAATCTTTTGATAAAATGAGAGTTCCATTCGATTATGCTGAGTATTCCTGCAAAACAATACTCCCATACCATGCCCAATTTGGCGCGATTGAGTGTTAGATATTGCTTTGCGGTATTCCAAATGCACATTGCACAGTCCTAATTTGAGTGATTAATGGCATAGGCTAATTAGGCTTATGATATGGCTCCAGTCTGGTGCGAAAGGTACTCTGAACAATCGATGTCTGTCAGTGGTAATGACTGATTAATCCTTTAATGAATCATACGTTTGATGAGAGGCATAGGGTTCCTATATGATTGTTATATCGTAATGGCCGTAAAATATTGTTTCCGTAAACCGCTTTCGGCTGATAATATTAGGAACATTTTTATATAACATCGAAATAATTGATTGGAAAATGAAGGTTTTTCTTTGTCATCTTACCTGACACAATTTTTTTTCCAGATCGAATCAGGCTGATATGAAAGTTTGAGCTCCAGAAAAAAATGAAATTATTCAGATGCGAAACAAAAATAATCAGGTATATGAACAATGTTTCGTTTCATTTCACATTGAATATTTTCCACTTCATCTTTCGATACCTTGCCTAGTTGTATCAATTTATTGTTTATTGTATTTTGTTAGGGATGCTATCATTATTATTATTACGATAGTTTATCAAAGTGATAGTATTATTATTGAACTACCATGTATTCGACTATGTCGATAGCCGTTATAATTATTAAGTAACTATATCGAATGATCATGAATCATATTGTTGGGACATATGTTCGGAGAGAAGCAGTTATACGAAAGAGATGGAATAGGTAGCATCAAGAGCAATATACTTGTTATATCGTTAAGACTGTAAAGCTCGATTTATCCGTTGCCGTAGCTACAGTTGACGCTGCCGTTCCAAAATGTATTGAGAAGATATCCGACGGCAACTGCGTCAGCTGCGGAATTTATGACATATGTTAATTTTTAGCATATTCCGTCAACGAACAGTAACTGCAGCGTCAACTGTAGCTACGGCAGCGGAGTTTATGAATTGAGCTTACCAATTGTCTTTATTGTATTAGGTTTATTGTTTCTGACCACCTACTCCTGGAGCTGAGGCACTGTCTTTTTCGATCAAAATGTAATTGCTGTAGAGTATCATCTAACTCACTTATAGCAAGTGAACTGTTTTCCTATCAATATAATATACGTAAATTGCCATTACTGAACTGATGAATAGCCCCAAGTGGGTTATTCACTCAATATTAGCGATTTATTTACTCGTCATCCATGATCTATTTCTATTTTTTTTACTTCTGAGGAAAACCTAAGATTGTTCGCGGAAAGAAACCAACCAGCAATTTCAATATAGTTGATTAGTGATATGTTATTTCTTGAACTTACTTCAAAATTTCGAGAATTTTACCAACAAATATCTCATTCAAAATAATATGTAAGTCATGATGCCCTTCATGACTTTAACTGACCTTTACTGAAGAATTCGAAAAGTAATTTGAATCTATATTGGGATTGTCGATCGATCTCTTTCTGCTGAACTGCGTCCAATCGAAGAATGATTATCTGTGGAAACAATGAGGTAGGTATATATTCTTTCAAAACTTCATCAACCATCAACACCGAGAATTAATCATAATTGGTGCAACCATGGTCCATGAGCCGCTATTTCACACGTCAGAACACCTCAACGCGAAGACACTCAATGACGCTACGGCCGTGATCGATTCGTGCTATCGACTGATTCGGCACCCGAATAATGTCGAATATGCCCGAACAAAAAGTAGTCAATAGCCAGTGGCAGAGATAAGTAACCCTGACAAGATGTGCACGTCAGTGTTGTAAATTGGCAATATATTTTTCATGGTTCTGGAATCAGCCACTAGATGGAACTAGTGCCGTTGATTCTATAGAGATTGTGTACTCTATGTTCATTAATAATCGATGAAAGCTAAGGAAATACTTATAACAAAACAAAACAGTTGTTTATTGGTAAGAACTACATAACGGCATTACAGACTACATAACAAGATTAGTGTGTGTGCCCGAGCGTCTGACTCGAATCGAGGATGAGGAGAGAAAGAGGCCGAATCCTGGTCCGAGCGCTTCACGTGGCACGTCCGTCATCGCGCCGCTGTCAGCTGTCATGCCTGACGTACGACAGCTTTCAAGGCGGCGCTTTCGTCGGGTTGCTGCTTGACGCCAAGGCAGTTCGGTGAAGTTAAGTCAGGACAGTTCAGTGGTTGATCCAGTCTGCAACCGTGGGATAATCCATGGACGTCAGTGACCAGTGACGCCACAGCCACTCCCCCCCCAGTGACCTACTCGGGGAGAGTAGCGAACGAGACTCGCTTCTTGGTTTTATTGGCGTAGGTCCTAACTGGTCGGTCCATGGTCGATGAGGCAGGAGGCTGTGAAGTCCTTGGTTCATCCTGTGCGGCAAGCTGGTTCGTGTCGACCTTGGCGATGAAGGCAGGCTTCAGCGTGTCCACTGAAACAGTTTTCTCCTCTCCGTTTACCTTGATGGTAAACACTCTGTCATTGACGCGCTTAACAACCTCGTGTGGTCCGGTGTAGGGTTGTTCTAATGGCTTTTTGACAGAGTCTACTCTTTTGAAGACATGGGTGCAGGTGTAGAGGTCCCTGAGTAGGAAGAGGCGATTTTTAGAGTGGTGTGCTGTCGGTGTAGGCCTGATGGAACGGATGTGCTCTCTGAACTTCTCCAGGAAGGGTTGTGGATCGGCAGGCATGTCTTCGGAAGTGAAGAACTCGCCAGGAAGGCGAAGTGGCGTTCCGAAAAGCATTTCAGCTGGAGAAGCTTGGAGATCTTCCTTGTAGGCGGTGCGGAGGCCTAGGAGGGCGGTTGGTAGGAGCTCAGGCCAGGGGATGTGCGGGTTGCACATCAGGGAGGCCTTCAACGTGCGATGCCAGCGTTCTACGAGACCATTCGCTTGAGGGTGGTACGGCGTGGTGTGAATCCGCTTAGATCCAATCAGGCATGCTAGTGCTGAGAACAGAGCTGATTCAAATTGAGTACCTTGATCCGTGGTGATGGTCAGTGGTGTCCCAAACTGGCAGACCCATTGAGTGTAGAACGCTGAGGCAACGGTGTCAGCCATCATGTTGCTGAGGGGAATGGCAAGCGGCCATCTGGTGAAGCGGTCGATGATGGTGAGGCAGTACCGGAGATCACCAACCCGGGGAAGTTCGATAAGGTCTAAATGGATGTGATCGAAGCGGTTGTTGGGTACTGCGATGTGGAGTGGTGTCAGATGGTTGTGGCGGCTAATCTTCGCTCGTTGACAGGCGATGCATTCTCTTGCCCATTGGAGTGCATCTCGTCGTATGCCTGGCCATACGTAGCGGTCTCGAAGCATCTTGGCAGTGGTGCGTCCACTGGGATGAGAGAGACCATGGATGGAGTCGAAGGCACGTCGGCGTAGACTTGATGGGACGTATGGTCTAACTCGACCACCGGAAATGTCACACTCGACATCGTAATCGTCGATGTGGAGGTTTTGGAGGTCTAGTGAGGTGGAGTTCCGAAGATTGGGCAGCTCTTCGTCGTCAGCCTGTGCTTGGTGGAGGTCCTGGCTGGAGAGTGACGCAGGCATGTTGATTGTGCTGATGCGGGAGAGTGCGTCTGCCACGACGTTGTCCGCGCCTCGTGTGTGGACGATCTCAGTGGTGCACTGGGAGATGTAGTCCAGGTGACGGAGCTGACGAGGGGAGACTTTCTCCGGGCGCTGCGAGAAAGCGAAGGTGAGCGGCTTGTGGTCCGTCTGAATGACGAAATGTCGACCCTCGAGGATGTGCCGGAAGAACCTGATGCTGGCGTAGATCGCGAGGAGCTCTCGATCATATGTGCTGTACCGTGTTTCAGCTGGGTTGAGCTTCCGGGAGAAGAATCCAAGGGGCCTCCAGTGCCGTTCTGCAGTTGCTCGAGGGCAGCTCCGATGGCGATGTCGGAGGCATCTGTCCGCAGACAGAGGTCTGCAGAAGGGGAGAGGAAGGTGGTGCCTACGGCGTGGGTGACACCATGCTTGCATGTTTCAAAAGCTTCCTCTGCAGCTGGGGTCCAGGGAACTGGGCGCTTGTCTCTGCGCGTTGACTTCTTCAGGAAGTCGTTGAGTGGGGCCTGGGACTGTGCTGCGCCAGGAATGCAGCTGCGGTAGTAGTTGACCATCCCAAGAAAACGGCGGAGATCGGAAATTGTCGCAGGCTTCGGAAAGGCAGCGATAGCCTGGGTTCGATCCGCTGGTGGCTGGTAGCCGCTGGCACTGACCTGGAAACCTAGGTAGGTGACTTCAGGCTTACCGAACTGGCACTTCTTGAGGTTAATGGTCAGACGGTTTGACCGCAGGATCTCGAAAATGGCTGTAAGGTGTTGGATATGCTCTTCGTGGGACTTGAAGAAAATGATCAAGTCATCGATGAAGCATCCAACAAAATCGAGTCCTCGTAGCAGGTTATCCATGTGGCGCTGAAAGGTTTGCGTTGCATTCCGCAGGCCGGGTGGCATGCCGAGGAATTCATAGAGTCCAAACGGCGTGGTCACAGCAGTCTTCTGGATATCTTCGTCTGCAACTGGTATCTGGTGGTAGGCGCGCACCAGGTCGATAGTTGAGAAGATCGTGCAGCCATGGAGTTTCTGGAGGATGCTGTCACCATGTGGGACAGGATAGCGGTCTGGAACTGTGCAACTGTTGAGCTTCCTGTAATCCCCGGTCGTCCGCCAGCCGCCGAGCTTCTCAGGCACCATGTGAATTGGACTGGCCCATTGACTTCTGGAAGGGCGGATGACACCATGGTGCAGCAGCAGGGCGATATCTTCCTCTGCAGCCTTCAGCTTCTCGCCAGTGAGTCGGCGAGGACGATCGAAAACTGGGGGGCCCGTGGTTTGGATGTGGTGGGCTACGGCGTCTGCAGATTGGGTGACAGGGACAGTGTTTGGCTTTGTGATATCAACGTAGCGATTGAGTAGATCAGCGTAGGCTTTGTCCTGGTCATTGGCGTGATCAGCACTGTTGATGGTGGAGACGGAGTGGACTGTGGCCTCAGCAAGCTGACCCCTGGTGGATAGCGACGACAGTGGGTCAATTAGGCACTTACCCTTCAGGTCCAGCACTAGGGCATGGTGGTCAAGGAAGTCTGCTCCAATGATGGCTGCCTGTACATCTGCAATGAGGAATGGCCACTTGAATTCTCGACGCAGGTTGAGGTTAAGTGTCAGGAGTTTCTGGCCGTAGGTGTGGATGACTGTTCCATTGGCTGCATGGAGGTCGAGGTCATTCTTCTGGCATCTCCTGGTGAAGGCGGCTTTGGGCACCAGCGAAATCACAGAGCCGGAGTCGACGAGAAATTTCATGTTAGTGGAACGGTCGTAAACATGAAGTCTGTACTCCTTGATAGGGCGTGCGCTGGTGCCTGTGCTGTCGCAGGCCGCCTTTGCTGTCGACAGCAGTCCTAGTTTCCCGACGGCTGTCGGGGGCTGTAGGAGCATGGTTGCTGACATTTCCTGGCGTCGGCTCCATAGTGGAAGTGGTAGAAACACTGCATGTTTCCCACTGGGGAGCGTGAGGTGCGACGTGCACGGTGCCGTGGGTAATTGTCGGCACGTCGTCTTACCTGGTGCTGTGCAGGGCTGGTGTTGCGGCTGGTCAATTCAGCCATGGCCAACTTCAGGGCTGAGAGTTCCCTAGTGATGCCTTCCAGGGACTCAGCAGGTGGGCGACGGTGCGGTGATGCAGATCTGGTGGAATTGCATTCTGCTGCCATCACTGATGATGATGACGCAGTCTCGTGCAGCTCGTCAGCGATTTTGGCCTGCTCATCAAGTGGTTTTGCCTTGACGAGTTTCAAGCCCCTCTGAGTTGACGGTGGTAAAAGAGAGAGCCAGCGTACTCTGAGGACGTCCTCAGTGGCCTGGTCACCGGCCAGAATGGTCATCTGGCGAAGAAGCTGCGTGGGCTTCTTATCCCCAAGCTCTACCTCTGTGAGAGCTTTGTGCAGCTGCCGGTCGGCAGAATCTGTGAGGCGAGCGATAATCTCAGCCTTGAGCTTCTCGTACTTATACTCATTGGGTGGCTTCATGAGAAGGTCGGCCACCTCCATCATGGCATCAGCGTCCAGGGCACCGATGAGGAGGTTGTATTTAGAATTATCGGATGTGATTCGGTGGGTGTAGAACTGGGCTTCTACTTGGATGAACCACATCCGAGGACAATGTTTCCAAAAAGGTGGCAGTTTGATGGGGGCAGTTGTAGACACCGCTGGCGTGGGCGTCTGGTGCACATGGGCATGGGCATGGGCATGGGCCTGAGTGGGATAATTCGACTCACCAACTTGATTTGGATTCTGCATTTTTCGAACGTTAGCACTGCATCAAATGATAATTATTGAGTATTATCACTATGTAATCACTGCGCACACATTGTCCTTTGTTCAGCTCGTGAGGCACGTGGTCGTATTATTTGCACTCGCGAATTTCCTTAACATCATCACGTCGGGGTCACCAATTATAGAGATTGTGTACTCTATGTTCATTAATAATCGATGAAAGCTAAGGAAATACTTATAACAAAACAAAACAGTTGTTTATTGGTAAGAACTACATAACGGCATTACAGACTACATAACAAGATTAGTGTGTGTGCCCGAGCGCCTGACTCGAATCGAGGATGAGGAGAGAAAGAGGCCGAATCCTGGTCCGAGCGCTTCACGTGGCACGTCCGTCATCGCGCCGCTGTCAGCTGTCATGCCTGACGTACGACAGCTTTCAAGGCGGCGCTTTCGTCGGGTTGCTGCTTGACGCCAAGGCAGTTCGGTGAAGTTAAGTCAGGACAGTTCAGTGGTTGATCCAGTCTGCAACCGTGGGATAATCCATGGACGTCAGTGACCAGTGACGCCACAATTCCAAAAGAGTGAACATAGCTTTTCCAGCTGCCATATCTGGCTGCCATGTCCCAAGGGCTATGTTCACAGTTCAAGTTCAAAATTTTCTTTCTTTTTCTTCATCCGTTTGTCTTTGTCTTTTGTATGCGAATATGCAAGTGTCAAGAAGCCACACTTCACACTTCCTTAGCAAATAAATTTCATCTATCTTTATCAAATACTCTTGAATGATGTTGGAGATTGAACATTTGATCACCATGTATATAAATATGAACCATAAACCAACCAGACGGATACGAAGACGGAACAGATTTTGTGTGAAAGCTTATACAAAGTTTGTAATAACAATCAATCAAGGTAACTATTGAACCAGGAGATATCTATTTGGAAATGCAAATTGTTCAGAATGATATCTTCATTCATCAAGAACCATATGTAAAACAAATCATCCAAAAATATCACATGGATAATGCCTCTCCTGTATCATATCCAGCAGAGAGTCTAAAACTGATCAAGCTGAGGAAGGCAGTGATCTTGAAGAGAACATTCATTCCATATCAGCAGTAGGAAATTTGATTTATTTGTCAGTTTTGACCAGACCTTATATTGTATATGCTGTCAAAACTGTTTTCCGAGCAGTTTCCCATCCCAAAATGTTTTGTTGGCAGCAGGTTGAAGATTTTTAAATACCTTATATTGTATATGCTGTCAAAACTGTTTCCCGAGCAGTTTCCCATCCCAAAATGTTTTGTTGGCAGCAGGTTGAAGATTTTTAAATACAGTGTGTACCAGCCAAATGGAATAAATTCGTTAATAAATAAACGGTGGCGTTTTTTTTTCATTATACAGGGTGTGTCATGCCACAGTGGCCAATATCAACTTTCTTATTTTAAATGCAACACCCTGTATTTTATTTCATTTTCAGATTCTTCCTGAAGAGCTGATTTCGTCGATCTATCATACTTGGGGTATAGCGCGTAAGATTACAGAGATATAGGTTGTGAAAAATCGAGATTTTTCAAATTTAGGATTTTTTTTTGTGCCGAAACTATCCATTCTTGCTCAAAACGGCTTACATGTCCCTATCTCAACTTTTCTAAAAATGAAATAAAATACAGGGTGTTGCATTTAAAATAAGAAAGTTGATATTGGCCACTGTGGCATGACACACCATGTATACAAAGTTTTTTTTAAAAAAAAAGCGCAACTAAATATACAAATCGACGTGTCCGAGCGTTTTTCCTAAAACGCCACCGTTTATTTATAGTAGATGATTTGTGCCGATTCTAGACCTCCTCCCAAGGTCACACACCCCCCACGTGGCCTTGGGGGGTCAATGACCTTAGGGGGGTCAATGACCTTGGGAGGAGTGACCTTGGGGTGAATGACCTTGGGAGGAGTGACCTTGGGAGGAGTGACCTTGGGGTGAATGACCTTGGGAGGAGTGACCTTGAGAGGAGTGACCTTGGGGTGAATGACCCCGATGTGATCTTGGGAGGAGTGACCTCGAGTTGGCGACCTTGAGAGGAGGGTGCCCTTGGGAGTTGCTGTGGCCTTGAGAAGAGCGCGTCCTTGAGGAGGGCTCTCTTTTTCTGTGAGCGTGACCTTGTGTTTCCACACCCCTGAAATGGGAGGGGGTGCGACCTTGAACACTGCTGCTGCGTGCGCATGCGCCATTCTCCCGCGAGAGTTCAAGATCGCGTTGGTGAGAGTGGGGGAGGCGGTACTTCTATAAATTCAAGGGTGCGCAGAGCGGAGCACAGTTTATTGGGAATCACATATTAATCAGCATTTGTTGTTTGTTCGTGAGTGATAAAAGCGTTTTTTATTCATCATCATCATGTTGACCTGCAGTGCTTGTTTCCAAACATTTACGCGTAGTGATAATTTACGCCGCCATCAAAGAATTTCATGTGTTGGTGATTTGAGTGATTTGGGCGAGCCTAGTGCAAAAAGGGCTCGATTGGATATTTCGAATCCGCCAGCGCCATCGACATCTAGAAGTATGCAAAGATGTGTGCCCTGCGCTAAAGATGTTCCATCAGATAGGATGGGTGCTCATAAGAGAACCTTGGAGCATCGCTCTAATGCGTGCATGCACTACAGAGATGGCGTATATGCGATCGAGAGCGCGTTCAAATGCCGCATTATTAGCTATAGGTTAGAGTGTAGAACGAACATTTCAGATTACAATGCGTTCTTCAATGAGAATAGAGCTACAATTATATCTCTATTAGATAATATGCTACTGATTCATCACTCGATTAAAGTGAACATGGAAGTTTTTGGTAGATATGTCATTGAAACCCGAGATGTGAGAGATGTGAAATCTTTCATGGCTCCGAATCGCATAATTGCTTCATCGCCAGATTTGGAAGATATCGTTGACGCATTTCGGGATTGTCTTTCGAATCTAGCTATCGAATTCGAGGAACGTGATTCTGGTGAGTTGTTTGAAAAAATCAGATGTCGACTAAGTTTGCTTATTTCTTTTTTTTACTTTGATATTACAGGTTGGGCTTTAGAAGAGATTTTGTTTCTAGAAATAAATATTAATAAATATAGTCCATTAAGAGGCGGGTCTTACATAAAGCTGCCCACCTATATTGCGAACAAGAAAGCGGTGGTAAACATTATTAATCAGGATGAGCATTGTTTCGCCTGGGCAGTTACATCAGCTTTGTATCCTGCGAGGATAAGGAATACCGAAACATCTTCCTACCCACACTTTTCTACAGTATTGAATCTGGTTGGTATAGAGTTTCCTATGAAAGTAAGTGATATTCCAAAGTTCGAAAATCAAAATGATTGCTCCATCAATGTTTATGGGTTAGAGAGCGTATTCGATGATCAAAAAATGAAATATAGGGTTATTGGGCCGCTTCATTATGCTAAGAATAGGTTGGGTAGGCATGTAAACTTACTTTATATCTCGGACGATTCCGATAAGGGGCATTATTGCTGGATAAAAAATTTATCGCGATTAGTGTCAAGTCAATTAAATGCCAGAGGGCATAGGAATTTCTTTTGCGATGGGTGTCTGATATGTTTCTCCGATGAGTCGAAGTTGCTACGTCATAAGTTGAATGATTGCAATCATACATACACTACGGTTCCATCTCCAGAAATCAAGGTTGATAAATTCGGAAATAGCGCTCCCGGGAATATTTTAAAATTCCAAAGTTTTGAGAAACAGATGAAAGTACCATTCGTTATATATGCGGATTTTGAATCTGTTCTGAAACCCATCCAAACTTGTGAACCAGATCCTACGGGGTCGTATACTAATAAAACATTCGCTCACGAGCCGCATTCATTTGCATATCTCATCAAATGCTCCTACGATGATTCCCTCACTAAATTTGTTTCATTCCGAGGAAAAGGTGTAGCAAAAAAGTTTGTCTCCAGTTTAGTCGATAATGTTAAGGCTATATATAATATGCATTTGAAATGTGTTGTTCCTATGGCTAAATTGAGTGCTGCAGAGAAGCTTGATTTCGCTACCGCTACAATTTGCAACATTTGTGATAAGCCACTTGATTCCACAGATGTTAAAGTTAGAGACCATTGTCACCTGACTGGTAAAAAGAGAGATGGCGCTGCACATTCTAAATGTAATTTGAATTTCAAGCTACCTAACTTCATCCCCATCTTTTTCCATAATATGAGCGGGTATGATAGCCACCTCTTCATCAAACAATTGTTCGAGCATGAAGAGAGGGTGGATTGTATCGCTCAAACTAAGGAAAAGTATGTTTCATTCACGAAACATGTTTTTGTTGATGAGTACTTGGGAAAAGATGGGAAAAATCATAAAATGTTCATGAAGTTGCGCTTTTTAGATAGCTATAAATTTCTTTCTGATCCGCTGCATTCTCTAGCTGAAAATCTGACTACGGAACAGTGTGTTGAGACAGCGAGAGCATTTCAAGATCGCGAACAATTTAAGCTAATGACGCGAAAAGGCGTATTTCCGTATAGTTTTATTACATCTATCGATAAATTGGAGCATAAAGGTTTACCTTCTCAAAATGACTTTTTCGATAATTTATCGAATGAACACATTTCGAATGAGGATTATCGTAGAGCTGAGCGTATTTGGAAGATATTCAAATGTAAAACGCTTGGGGATTATTCAGACGTATATCTGAAATCGGATGTTTTGTTATTATGCGATGTTTTTGAAAATTTTCGGAAGGTTAGTTTGAAGACATACAAGTTGGACCCATGTCAATATTATACAGCCCCTGGTCTATCGTGGGATGCTATGTTGCGCTACACAAAAGTGGAATTGGAACTCTTAACTGACATCGACATGGTGAATTTCTTTAAGAAGGGAATAAGAGGCGGTGTCAGCCAGTGTAGTATGAGAAGCCATGTAGCTAATAATAAATTCCTCCCAAATTTCAACCCTGATGATCCATCGTCGTTTATAATGTATTTGGATGCGACCAACTTGTATGGTCATAGTATGTCGCAACCACTACCTACATCTGGTTTCACATGGTTAACTGATGTTGAAATCTCAAATTTGGATATCTCGAATGTTGCAGATGATGATCCGTTCGGGTATGTTCTCGAAGTAGATATTCACTACCCTGAAAATTTACATGATGCACACTCGGATTTACCTTTTCTTGTGGAAACCATCAGCCCGCCAGGTTCAAAATCCGCTCATAAGAAACTGATTCCGAATTTATCGAATAAGTTAAATTATATAATCCATTATCGAAATTTGAAACAGGCGATTAGAAATGGTTTAATCTTGACGCGAATACATAGAGTTCTTAAATTCAATCAATCTCGCTGGTTGAAGAAATATGTAGACCTCAATACTGAGATGCGCAATAAAAGTACGAACAAAGCCGATAATGGATTATTTAAAAAGATGGTCAACTGTGTGTATGGTAAAACTATGGAAAATGTCGATAGAAGGACCGATATCAAACTTGTGACCCATTGGGAGAGTATCGGGAAGCGGAAGGGTGCTAATGCATTAACGACCCTTCCCAATTATAAGACTTGCACGATATTTCATGAAAATTTCGTTGCAATTCACATGGGTAGGGTTAGCGTGCATTATGATAAACCGCTCTATGTGGGCTTCAGCATATTAGATGTGTCGAAAATTGTAATCTATGATTTCTTATATGATTGTATCAAGAAAAATTTTCCTGGAACATCCTCATCATTATTGTATACCGATACTGATTCCCTCATCTTGAAAATTGATAGCGAAAATTTCTATGATTTTATGAAAGAAAACATAGAATATTTCGACACGTCTAATTATCCTGTAAAAAATAACTTCAACATGCCTCGCACAGAATCGATCGTCGGCAAAATGAAAGATGAATTCCCAAACAATCCCTTAATTAGTTTTTATGGTACTGGCGCCAAAGCTTATTGCGTCAAATCAACGACTAGCGAGGTGAAAAAAGCGAAAGGTGTTTCCAGGGCTGTTATAAGAAACGAACTATCTCTAGATAGTTATAAAGACATCGTTGAGAAAGGTGGTTTGATATTTCGCAAGATGAATACTTTTCGTAGCTATAAGCATGACATCTTCACGGAGATGAGAAACAAAGTTGCTCTTTCATATCACGACGATAAGCGGTTTATTATTCCCAATACTGTCAGAACTCTTCCTTGGGGTCATAATGATATCGATTTTTATCGATTTAGTCCAGAGCAAAATTCAATTTGGTTACATCAGGCAATAAGCAACTTGTCGCAGAATGATCAGGGGGAGGATAATGAACGGTCCAAAAGATTAGACTCGCTAATTGAAATGTTGATGGAGCAATTAGAACCTCAGCAGTGAGCTCTATACCGGGAGAGGGGGTAGGGGGAGGGGAGGATTGTTTGCTACATGCCCTATAAGGGGTATAAGATATTTCCATTCCTCCGAGTTGGTGACTAGCTGCGATATTGGCAACAGCAGTTGAGATGACTACCGAGGTCAGCGAGACGCTTGCGAAACTTTCAATTCAGGAGCATGATAAAGAAAAGGGGAAAGCTGTGAGTATATTTTTTATTCGATAATATTCTCGATTTTGGGAATCATTTCCATATTATAAATGTATATTTTCTCGTTGCAGCCTTCCAAAAACGCTGTTGGGCAGCAAGGCATAGACAATTTCACGGATGAAGGATACGATGACGCCGAATGCAGCGAAAAAGCATTTGAGCGAAATAAATTTATGAATGTCCCTCGGTCATTCTTATGTACATTATGTAATCGAACACTTCACGAAACAATTGTGACAGGTGTTGCTCCTATTTGTTGCAATGTACGCAGCAAAGTTTATATTTACCATTTTTGAAGTTATGTAATCGAAAACTTCATGAAACAATTGCGGTAGGTGTTGCTCCTATTTGTTGCAATATATGTAGTGAAGTTTATATTTACCATTTTTGAAGTAATAATATTTTTCTATACTCGAAACATTTATTGTAATATTATTGCGCAGTAGGCTATAATCCCCCCACCCCTCAGCCATTCTTGATATTCTTCACCGCAAAGGTATGTTAGAGTCAGTTGTACGAAAGGCGGCCACCATGAAACTACTCGCTGTTGACATGCAAGGTTTCGTGCTTGGTGATAATAGTGTATTCCACCCCAAAGAAATATCTATCACAGATGGGGAGAAAACTAATCATTACATATTGAAACCGCCTAAGCCCTATAACAGTTTAACTCGGAGTGAAAAAAAGCAAGTAACCTATGTGGAACGAAACATCCACGGTATAAGATACTCGAGTGGGCTCATCGACTATGATCAACTGATGGGTGAGGTGCTTGAGCCTATTGCGAGCGCTAGTATAGTTTATGTGAAGGGGCATCAAAAGTTTGAGATTTTACAACAGTATGTAGAACAATTGGCCTATAAGCCATACATTGTGAATATTGAAAAATATCAGCATGATATGTGTCTTCAAAACCCTGTACCAGTATTCGAAAAAGAAGCTGCTCTTTGTATGAATCATACGCTATCTGCAAGGGTTAATTGTAGCTTGAGGCAATCGCACGCAGTATGGAGTTGGGTCTCTCAACATTTGAAATGGTGATGAAACATTTATATTCCAACATATTGTACTTATAATGTAAATAAATAAATATATATATTGTCATTCGAGATTATTTTACCTGACACCTTCCACACCAATTTCCTTATGGGCGAAGTAGAGAATGTCTGACGCGACAGTTGGTATGATCGGTGACATCCGGTATGGGAGATGGCAGTTGGTAAATTATAGTTGGTACGGTAGATGGCGCTTCACTTCTGTCAAAATTCATGCATCCCAAAAACAACCAACTACGGGTACAGAACACTTCCTAATTGACAGTTGACATGATTGGTGATAACTGACGTGACAGGTGACAATTGGCAGGGCAGCTGTCACGGCGGCCATCTTAGGCGGAAAGAGCATTGAAAAGCGGAGGAGGTAGCAATTTTAACCATAGCGATTTCAACTCCTGAGTCGAGCAGTAGTCATTGAATTGTTATAGAAGCATCTACAAGTGAGCATTCAATTATGTCTGGACAATATCGAAATATGTCCATGAGACAAATGGTGGCCGCCATACGGGAGAGACAACGCACCAACCCGGTGGAGATCGACGAAATGGTGCAGAGACACTTGGACGAGCGGCGGGCCGATGAAGCAATGCGGGAGATAATGGCTGTGGAGATTCCAGAACTCGACCCTGGATCAGACTCTGATGAAACCATCATTTTATCTCCCGTTATCACAAGAAGGGAGCTACGTAGGAAGAAGAAGTCGAGAGTGCCGCCTTACACGGCTAAAAGGTTGAAGCCGAAAGTGAAGTAAACAAATATATATCGTTTTTTATATTATATATTTCAATAAATTTTTTCATAATACAAATTGTTTGTCATGATATGAATACACCATTAATAAGTAAGAAGTGGTCCTCAAGTGTCTACCGTTTCAATTTCTCTCGTAGATGCCTAACTGTTCTCACAAAAGAAGTGAAAATCCCATATTTATGTGAATCACAGTCGCACACGCAATAACAATAATGCATACATTTCCTGCATGCAAGCCCATCTACGACATCGTTGTATTCGAATAGATAGAAACACTTTCTGCGGCAGCAATAACGCCTTGATGTAACTGGGCATTGATACTCCAACGCGCGAACCATGTTAGACGGAGTTTAAATGATGTCTGAGAAGTAGGGCGAATATTAGAAACCAAAGTGGTGGGCGTTAACAAGAAGTGGGCTAGTGTAATGAGGTCCGAGCGTAACGACCAATGGGAGAAGCCAAAGGGCTGGGCCTCAACAAGTGGGAGGGTCTCAAATTGGCTACGCCCCCCCCCCCCGAGGAAGCTCCGCCCCCAAAACTCCGCCCCCCCCCAAACTCCGCCCCCCCAAAACTCCGCCCCCCCCTTGGAGCACCACCCCTAAGATCTGTGTCAAGGTGGGATTCGATCAGCACCCCCCCCCCCCCCCATGAAATCCAAAATCCTTGCCGAGGTATCAAAAAATTTGTGTCAAGGTGGAATTCGATCAGCACCCCCCCCCCCCCCCCCCCCGGGGAGCACCATAGTTTTCTCAGTTATATTAATGTTATATGTGAAAATATTGAAAATATTGAAAATATTGTATTTAATACTGGGCGATATAATTTTTGAAACTCTTGTATATAAAATAAAATCGATAATTTAGTTTTTTTCATTTATTCATTGTACACTCTTACATAAATATATATATATATATATATATATATATATACCCTCAAATTTCAAATATACTAAATAAAATCTTATGAACTATAAATATATACAAAATAAAAACTTATAAATAGAAAAATAAATAATCAAATATATATATATACACTAATTCAATAGTCTCCTTCAATATCACCCCTATAGTATCTAAATGTTGGAGCCGGCACCTCCAAATCCCTAGCCCTTCTTCGAAGTCTCTCTTCGAGGGGTAGGCACCAACACTTGTCCAAATGTTCGGAGGGCCCCCTATAAAAGTGGCCCACCACCTCGCAAAAGAATTTCTTGCTGAAATTGCAACCTCTGCAAATCCCTTGCCAGCAATCATTCCGATATTGCCGGCAGCTTCTACATCTATGGAAGTGCAGCCTTCTACCCATGCTGCATTCCCGGCATGTTGGGCGGCAGATTCCAAAGTTGGAATTCCTCAGCTTTTTACAGCACCTATCGCATCGGGCTCCGGAACTTGGTGACTGCGCTGGTACAGGAGATGGGGGCCCCGTTCTTGTCGTATTCGCCAACGAGCAACGCTGGCACATTCCCGTGCTGGGATTAAGGTCTCCTGGCACGAAGGCGTCCCCGCAATTGTGGCAGCATATCGCCCCATTCGCGATAAGCGGCCTCACTGCAATAATTGGCTTGTTATCCCAGGCACTCGGATACATATTGACTGAAGAATAATTGAGGAGTTCTTCTCAAACTAGTGGTCGACTCAGGAGTTGAAACCGCTATGACCTCCGCTTTTCAATACTCTTTCCGACTAAGATGGCCGCCGTGACAGTCGCCCTGTCAATTGTCATCTGCCAGCTATCACCCGATATCAGTAGCGTCACTCGCCATCAGTAGCGCCACTTGCCATCAGTAGCGCCACCTGCTATTAAGGCTAATGACCTTGAAACAGGGGCGCCATCTATCACAATCGCTATTATTTGCCATACCAAACTATCGCGAAGTGTTCCGTGCCCGTAGTTGGTCGTTGAGGTGTTCCGTGTCAGCTGTCATCCGCCATCAGTAGCGCCATCATCATCTGTCACCCGCCATCAGTCACTCCCACTCTCAGCTAGGAGGGAGGAAAGAGTACAAAAGCGAAGCGCCCACTCGAATTTATCATTCTGCTGCCTGCCTTCCTCTTCGACTAGACCTGCCTACTAGACGCTGCTAGATCAATTGTGAGTATTACCTTTTGATTGTGTATAGTGAATTTGTATATATCCCCATATTTTTGTACTTATGATTTTGTATTATATTCTAAGTGGTGAATCTGGGACTTGTAGATTTCTCTCGTTGTGATAACATCAGATTATTTCTGTTTCTTTGACTCTGAATATTTTTCTCATTGCATTAATATCGAATCATTTTCAAAGTGAAAGAAGTTGGGGATTGAACATTTTTTTCTCGTTGTGATAATATTAGATTATTTCTATTTGCCCGACTCTGAATGTTTGTTCCACATTGCTCCAATTTCGAATTATTTTTCAAAGCGGAAAACTCTTACTCTTGTTTTTTTTGCATTATACTAATATTGAATCTTTTTCCAAGTGATAGAATCTGCAAACCGTTACCATCTTCAACTAATTCTGCTGCCCGCCTTCCTCTTCGACTAGACCTGCCTACTAGACGCCGCTAGATCAATTGTGAGTATTACCTTTTGGTTGTGTATAGTGAATTTGTATATATCTCTAAATTTTTGTACTTGTGATTTTGTGTTATATTCTGAGTGGTGAATGTAGGACTTGTATATTTTTCTCATTGTGATAACATTAGATTATTTCTATTTCTTCGACTCTGAATGTTTTCTCATTGCATTAATATCGAATCATTTTCAAAGTGAAAGAAGCTGGGACTTTAACATTTTTCTCGTTGTGATAATATTAGATTATTTCTATTTGTCCGACTCTGAATGTTTTTCCTCACTGCTCCAATGTCGAATTATTTTTCCAAAGTGGAAAACTCTTACTCTTGTTTTTTTGCATTATACTAATATTGAATCTTTTTCCAAGTGATAGAATCTTCGAGTGTTTTCATCTTGAACTCATTCTGTTCGCTGCCTTCCTGTTGGGCTACTCAGACTAGACGCTCCTAGACCAACTGTGAGTATTACCTTTGAAGTGTGTATAGTGAATTTGTATACATCTTCATATTTTTGTACTTGTGATATCGAATTATATTCTAAGTGGTGAATGTAGGACTTGTACATTTTTCTCATTGTGATAACATTAGATTATTTCTATTTCTTTGACTCTGAATGTTTTCTCATTGCATTGATATCGAATCATTTTCAAAGTGATAGAAGCTGGGACTTTTGAACATTTTTTTTCTCCTTGTGATAATATCAGATTATTTCTATTTCTCCAACTCTGAATGTTTTTCCTCATTGCTTCAATGTCGAATTATTTTTCCGAAGTGGAAAACTCTTACTCTTGTTTTTTTTCATTATACTAATATTGAATCTTTTTCCAAGTTGTAGAATCTTCAAGTGTTTTTTGGACCCGGTCTAGAAGACACCGTTGCTTGCCCTCCTCTCGAGCTACCACACCACCGGCAAATTTTTTTGGAGTATTACTTCTGAACCAATTGTAAGTATTTCCTTGTGAGTGCATATAGTGAAATATAAATTTTCGAGTTCTATAACATACTTCATTCTCATTGTGATATAGTCGAGTTTTGCTAAGTGCTATAATAACCTATAACTTATAATATTTTTCTTTGCGATAATTTCATAATTTCTCTATAAAATGCAATACACGACTTAACATGTTTTCATTGTTATAGGAATACGAGATGGCCTTCAACAACTCCGCCGCCGCTGGATCCTCTGCCGCTCCCGACAATTCTGAGGAGCTCCAGCAATTAAGTATGTTATTTTCAACTCTTTTTCTTGTAACACCATCCTAATATTTTTCTCGAAATTTTTTCAGGCATCAATTCATCATTTTTCGAGAACATCTCCATGGACGCATTTGATGTTCCCGAAGATGATATTGATCTTAGAGCTCTTCTCACTGACACGTGGGACAGCATGCGCGGCGACGATTCCGTGGGTGCGGCTGGCACCCGGGGTAAGAAGAGGCCGGCGATGTCGCAAGGGGCATCTTCCAAGGGGGCTAAGATGAGCTGTCGCAGGGTGAGTGAATCATCTTCATCGTCGGAGAGTGAGGAGGATATGGCGCTTTCAGACAAAGCGTCAATGTTGGTTGAAAGCCTGCCCGAAGATGACAATGCTGATGATTTCGCGCCACAAACCAAGAAAATGAAGGTTTGTGGCGCGAAATCATCGGGATCTGTTGGGGGGAAAAGCATGTCCTCGTCAAAAAGGAAGGTTGCTAACCCCCTTCAACATATCTTTCTCGATGATAGCGAGGATGATTTTGCACCACCACCGCAACCAAAGAAAAAGATCTTTGGTAGCCGTGTTGGTGGAAAGAGGGCGTTATCATCGAGGGCATCGACGTCTTCGAAAGCGTCGCCCAAGGCACCTTCGAAGAAGAGGAAGATTAGCCCGAAGGCGGTTGCGGGGCCTTCTAAGGCCGGCCCTAGCAAGAAGGGCAAATCTTCCTCTTCTTCAATGATACTCCGCAAGTTCCTCAATAATAGTGGCAAGGCAAACCCCTACCGCGGAGGTGATATTGCTGAGTGGTACGCGGAACGGCGTACCGCTCAACAAGAGCGAAAGCCGGCAATCAACGTCCTCAGAGTGGACGTGATCAAGCCGGCTAGTGCTCGAACCAATGCGGACGGTGATGCGATCGCCGCCATTGATGAGGGAACCAGTGGAGTAGGCGCCGTGGGTGATGCACCGGAAGTGGCTAATGCCAATGAAATTGAACAGTCTGGAAGCATCAGCATCGTCACCATCTCCGACGATGAAGGTGCTACTGCTGCTGAGGGCGCGGATGTTGGCGAAAACAATGGTGGTGATGCCATCGTTCATGAGGCTGCAGTTGCCGCCACTCCGCCGCCTGATGACGAAGTCATCACCATCATTGTTTCCGCCGACGCCGCGCCACCTCATGGAGATGCCACCCCGCGACCTCCCCAACAACCATCGCCGGCGCTGGAGGCAGAGGTTGCGGCGACGCCCCCATCATCCCCACCACCACCATCGCCAGCAGCTGAGGCGGAGGTTGCGACACCATCCCCGGCGGGTATTGCGTCACCCTCGCCGCTAGGGGAGGATGTGCCGCCGTCGCAGCCGTCGCCGCCATCTTCACCGGCAGCTGGAGGTGCGGCTTCGCCTTCACAGGCGGAGAGTGAGGATGCCGCGCCGCCGACGCCTTCCCCGTCAACGCCTTCCCCGTCAAACAGCATTCCGCCGGGACCATTACTGCCTGCTACCCAACTAAGGAGATACAATGACGAGTTGGTGCGGTGGTTGGCAATGATGAGCGACCGCAAAACGAGAACCCTTCACGACAACGCGCAGGTTGAAGCTCAGCTGGCTGAGATTTTAGCTCAGGCAGCTGAACTTCAGCGAATTTCTGCCATGCAGAAAGAGAGCATAGCCGAAATTGATGCGGAGGTTTCTCGTTATGGGGGACATGCCGACGCGAGTGCTGTTTTACTGGGGAAGGAAACCTAGTTGTATATAGTTTTTTTGTAAATTTTAGTTAAGGCCCTAATTGTAAATAGTTTTTGTAAATATAAATTAAGATGTATATATAGTTGTAAGTATGTAAATAAATTATTGTAAATATTAGTAAAAGATGTGTGTATATAAAGATGATTGTGTATATAGTTGAAAATAAAGTTTTTATAAATATAAATAAAGGTGTATATAGTTGTGAATATATATTTATGTTTGTGTTCATCATATTATTTGCAAATTTTCATAATAAAATATATTAAATTCTGATGCGACTTTTTCTTATTGGGTGAAAATTGGGTAGGAAAGAAATAGACGATAGAAAATGTCAACAGACTCATTTATTGAAAAAAATTAAATACTTCAAACAATTGCAGATTTATCAAGCCAAGAATTGTGCTCTTCAGAAAATCCTAGCCACTTGACAAATATCTTATTCCCCTTCGTTTTCAACACTTTTTCAACTAGATATGCATTTGGCTCAGCTGTTTTCAACAATTCCAATTCATAAAAGCATCCCTTGATAGGGCGACCTTTGACATCTTTGATGTTGTATGTCGTCGGATTGGTAATATTCACTTTAGATATGGTGAATAATTCTGTGGAAAAATTGGCTGAGTATCCTTTCTCGAAAACTCCTTTGAATTTGCTTATTCTGACAACATCTCCAACATTATATTTTGCTGGTGGCGCTATTTTCAGGTGGCTATATACTTTAAGTATTGTTGAAGGTGTTACGTCAGCAGGTTTCATACCAATTGTTCTATGTTTTCTATTATTATACTCGTTAGCAAAATTTGCGAGAATGTCGAGCCACTTATAGTCACCTCTGGCGGAGAATTCTCTATAGATCCAAGTCTTCAATGTTCTAATTACTCGCTCCACAATAGCTGCTTTCATTATACTATAAGTTGAATAGTGATTGATCTTATATCTCTGCATCAAATTTTCGAAGCGTGAATTGTAGAATTCTTTGCCTAAATCACTTTGAATATTTTTTGGAGAATATTCAGCTCGCTTCAGCACTTTTTCCATAGCTTTTGTCACTTCCACACCAGTTTTATTTTTTATCGGTTCAACCCATAAATATTTTGAATAGCAATCGATAACGAATAGTATATATCGATAGCCCATATTCTCATCTGCATATATTTGCATTTCAGCCAAATCAATTTGCCACAGGTCAGCAAATCCTTTGATTATCGTTCTCCTCCTTTTGAAGTTACGCCTCGCGGGTTTGTGTAATTCATTAGCAATCGCCCTTTTGGTTGGGCTTATTTTCATCTTCCACTTCGTAGATTTCCCGCTGCGATTACTTCGGCTTTCATTCATATACTAATAACTAATCTTCCAAACTCACATATACATATGGCGCTCGCACTTTGAAAAATCAACGTATGATACCTTCTTCACGCAATTCCTCTATTATCGACATTATTTCATTATCATGCCCTGTATGACCAACCATTTTAGAACTCCACAATAATCGAAGACGTTCCACCAATTCTGCAGCATCATTCCAATAAACAAATTCTTTCCGTTTTCTATTCAGAACTTTTTTGCGCGGTATTGCCTCCACTACTCCTTTACCGCCTTTGATATCAAATCGTTGAGGATTACTCCTCATATAATGTGGACTATCTATAAGAGGTTTGATGATTTGTCGATATTTCTTTTTCGAGTTAGAGGATTCAGCATTCAAACCTCCTCTAATATCATAATTTTTATATGCGGATCCTGTAGTCTTCAGAATGGAGGTATATATCTGCTTATCTCGATCGCTAATAGATCCAGGTGCTTGATTCATAAAAATCAAATCATATAGTTCAGAAGAAGCTGGAAATACCTTACTCCTTCTATTATCACGCCATAATTCGATTTGATCATTCAAAAAACGGATTTCCATATTACCCATCCTTAATTTACCCGTTTTGGGATCGATACGAACACCATATACTGTATCATAATTAGATTTTCCAGTTTTCAAGTTATCCAAATGCTGCTGCACTCGATCTTGTAGAGTTGTTGTATCAATAGCGGTAGTATTATCGCTAGAAATATGTGAAGTTGATGATGTTGGTGGTGTTTCCATCATTGTCACATAATCGAGTTCGCTCTGCATCAATTGCGAATTTTTGCTGGAATTTCCAGATTCCAAATGTTTATCAAACATTTCTGTAGCATCTCCCACCGTTTTCCTACGCTTCGGCGTAGAATGGTGCGTAGGCTGCGGTATTTTAAGGATAGGTGGTACTTTCAGACCCGATATTTGGGAGGGGGCTATCGCTACCGCAGCAGCTTCTGAGATAGCTTTCAATGGTTTCGTTAGCGGTTTGTATACCTTCTCAAGCATTGTCTGATCGCTGAGGTGGGCGCTCTTCAAACTTTTGAATTTTTTTCTCACCGCATCAGTTGCTTCGACAAGTTTCTGCTTGAGACATATTTCATCCATTTTTTCACTGCTAGATGCGCTCATTTTGCCATCCAGCGATCGAATGATTCAACCACATCAGGGTATCACGGATATATGAAGCAATCAAACCCTTTTCTATAGCGTCCCTCGCAAATCTCACTATCCTTATCGATAACGAGAAAACCATATTTATCCGTCCAACTATGTGCGCACATATCCCGAAATTGATTGAATGTCACATCTGGGGATACATGATCGGAAAATATGTGATGAAGATTCATTTCGTCCTGTTTGAACATGATTATGAAATTCGCATTATCGCGAATTAGTTGTTTAGGCACTCTCGAATAGGTTTGCGCAAGATAGAAACAATCGACATTCCTATGACGCCCCATCGAAAAATAAGATCTAATCACATCCTGTTTCTCACATATAACATCATCGAATATAAATATACTCTCAGGTTTTGCATCGGCAGGTTCAACTATGTCTGCATTATTACTGTAAGTGTGATAACCCAACCCCTTTATCGGTTCCAATACTTTACGTAAATACTCATACTTGGGTTGATACAATGATTTTGAATAGAGGTATATGTTGGCGAATCGTAAGCCATTCTGATTGGTGAGCAGTGATATCATAACATTCGTCTTGCCACAATTCGATGGACCAATAATCAAACTTCGAATTGTATTGGGAAATAGATCCCCATGCCTACGCTGTGGAATTGCACTATTTCCTAACCCAACTTTTTCATCAAAATTTTCCACACTGAATGTCTCATTTTGTCGAACAATCTGCATCATGCGACTGCCAAGTACTTTATAATGATCTGCGAGTGTCGCAAAGCTCATTTATATTATGAACACCAAGCGATACACTTCAACAAAGAAAAAAAGTTGGCGTATTTGTCGTAAGGGGAAAACAACAAATATAATGAAGGGAAAAAGGCGCTTTGGTATGGGGTGCGGCGGTAGTGTGCTGAAAAGGAAGAAGAAGCGGACCACGCCCAAACGCATGAGAAAGATAGCTTTTGGATCGGGAATAGTGCACAAAGTTCGACATGCGCTACGCCAAATGGGGAACAGGGGAACGCTCACCAGAAACTTGGGTGAAACAACTCTAAAGGCCGTCGGTGCAGCTAAAAAATTCGTGAGAATGGCAGGAGGAAGGAGAAATATTCGAACACCCCGCATAATACCAATCCCCAAAGTTGGCGGCATTCTCCCACTAATCCCAATTTTCGCGGGATTATCAGCATTGGGTAGTTTGGCTGCAGGCAGTGCAAGCGTTGTTCGTGCTATCAATTCCGCCAAAGAAAGTAAGGAGAAACTCGCTGAGGCGAACCGCCACAACACACATATGGAGGCAATTGCTCTAGGTAAAATGGGCAAAGGGGTCTATCTGAAACCATACCGCAAAGGGTTGGGTATCTATTTGAAGTCCCAAACTCCAAAAAACTAGATGGCCTACCTCGAAGGGCTTTAACAGATGTGGACCTATCACGATATATAAAAAAGATAGGAATACCAAACTTTCGAGGTATATATATGAGGGATAATTTACCCTCATCCGGCCCATATCGTACAGAATCCGCCATATTGAATTTAGATAGCGAACAAGGCGATGGCACACATTGGGTTGCATATAAAAAAAGCGGTAAAGTAGTCGAGTATTATGATAGCTATGGCGATTTACCCCCACCAAAAGAGTTGGTGAAATATCTGAATAGAGGGCCGCAGGCGCTTAGAGCTACCAAAATAGTATATAACTATGAGCGCCAACAAGAATACAACACAGTCTGGTGCGGGCATTTGTGCTTGAAATTTCTCTCGAAGAAGAACACAAACGAAAAGTAGCTCATCATGGATCGAGAAAGCATCAAAGAAATGGCCCATGCGTTGTTAGCTTACTCTAAATCACGCTCTCTCTTAAAAATGACTGAGAAAGAACTCGCCGACCTACCAAAGGAAGTACTGATTGGATTGGCCTCCCAAGAAATAGCTCTAGTATGGGATAAGCTACCGCAACGATTGAAAGACGATCCAGAGGTGTCGAAATACCAATTTTGTGAGGATCATCATCACGAGAAATGCGATAATCAACCAGACGGTGTTGATGTCAACGATGGACCAATACCACGAAAAGTGTTTTGCTGCTTTTGTCGAATGAAAATGTAGATGTGGCAATATGTAATAAAAAATTTTTATATATAAATGATTATCAATGCGAAAATAAAAACATTCTTCAATGTCTCGCATAGCGATCAAGTTGCAGCTGTTGAATGTTCATTGAGGTTTGTTACCCATTTTCGCCGTTTTCTTTACACACCACCAACATTATGTCGCAAACATTCACCATATCGGGTGGTCATAGTGTTTTGAGCGCTGATTTTTACCCACCAATTGAACTAGATGCGAGAAGAACTTACGGTTTGGGATTACACGGCTTTTATTCTTACAATTCCATAGCCAATATAGATGAGACTAATAACGCTTTGGGTTATTGGGATGAGAAAGAAGGTCGCATCTCTGAGAACTTGAAAATGATTCATATACCACCAGGCGCCTATGAAATAGAAGAAATCAATAGAGTTATACAAGAAGCTATAGCATCTTCGAACCCCTCCTCTGATAGTAAAAAGAGTAAAAATAATATTGAATTTTATCTTCGAGCTAATAATAACACTCTAATGTGTGAAATGAAATCTTCATATGGAATTATGTTGTCAGTTGAGAATTCCATAGCCGAAGTGTTGGGTTTCGAGAAAAAATTCTACCCATCCAACTTTCTACATAAATCCACCAAGCCGGTGAAAATTATTAAAGTTCGCCTAATACGCATCGATTGCAATATCACGAGCGGGGCGTACCTGAATGGGGAAGAGGTTCACACGTTGTATGAATTCGACATCAATGTGGATCCTGGATATAAGCTGTCGAAGGAACCGAAAAACATTATATATCTACCAATCAGCCCGACCGGACGTCAGTCTATCGATAACATTACACTGAGAATTTTGGATGATGAAAATTGTTTGGTCGATTTCCGAGGAGAGAAGATTATTGTGAAGCTTGAACTGAAACAACTAGATTGATCTCGAAAAATAGCAGAGAAAAGATGGGGTTCTGCTTCGGTAACCAATCAAAGCGAATATCCACCCCCACACCCCATAATGAGCGCAGAAATAATAAAAAGAAGTGTAAACGCGGTCGCGGATTCATTCGCAATCGACGTCTCAATCAGACAAGGCGGCATCATAACCTATCTGAGAGCGATATTGATTTCTTGAAATCTATCGGACTGAAAGTGCTACAGAAAAAATAGAGATGGTTTCCACAACTTCTACTAGCCTCCAATTGGAAGTGTTTGATGAACCAATCTTCGATCATTCCCTAATCAGCCTGCATGAACACACATACAAACCATATGGTTCACCATCATTCAAGAACTCTGACGAAATAAGAATAGCTGTCAACTTTCAAGATTTGATATTAGATATTGCAGAGAGCTACATCTACATCGAAGGAAAATTCATGCCAGATGATTTGACAGCAGATTGCTATTTATCCAATAATGCTCTAGCATTCCTCTTCGACGAAATTCGCTATGAGATGGGTGGCGAACAAGTGTGTATGATTCGAAAACCAGGCATCACTACAGCTATGAAATGTATGATCTCCTATGGGGAATCGAATAAAAAATTTCTAGAGACCCTCGGTTGGGGAATTGATGATGATAATCAACCGATCCTAGACAAAATCAATCACGTATTCAGCGGAAAATTACCACTCAAATACTTGATGGGATTCGCTGAGGACTATAATAAGGGTGTCTTGAATATAAAACAAGAGTTGATACTAATCATTGCTCGCTCATTCAAAAACTCCTACATGGGAGTAGTTAATGCGAAAATAGAAATTGATAAGATTGAATGGAGAATAAGGCATATCATGCCGTCAGATAAACAAAAACTAAAACTATTGAATCGCATCAATAAAAGTTCCACTGCGAAGATAAAAATAGCATATAGGATGTGGGATTTGTATGAGTTACCAACTATCCGTGAAACATCTTCAGACATTTGGGCTGTCAAAACTACCAACAGCCTCGAGCGACCGCGATACATTATCATAGGATTCCAGAAATCTACTAATACGGATGATGTATCTCAAGATGCCACCCAATTCATTAATGCTGACATTAATAATATTCGAGTGTATTTGAATTCAGAAGTATACCCATACGAGCGGTGGAATTTAGAATTCGACAGGAAGTTGGATGCTATAGCCTATTATGCTTACGAAAATTTCCAAAAGAGTTACTATGGTAAAGATATGAGTGAGCCGATGATGGGTATAGAAGAATTCAGGAAGAACCCATTATTTATCATCGATTGCAGCCATCAAGCCGACGCCATGAAATCCTCAACAGTAGATATCAAATTGGAATTTGAGACTCGCAAATCAAAATTTCCAGCCAATACAAGAGTGTATGCGCTCATTCTACATGACGCAGTCATGACATATAGCGCTCTAGATGGCTCCATACAGATGGGTGTATGAACGAAGAATTATGAAGCTATGATCAGATGAATCACTACCACCATAGTTTAAGATATATATATTTGTAGCAGTTTTTTTTCGGATAATAAAAGATGTAAAATGTTGAATAATGTTTTATTTTTCCTATTATGTACAATGATTGAAATAGTGAGTCTAAAGACTATAAGAGCATACTAGACACCCCCTTGTACCCCGCCACCTTCTTGTTCTTCCCCAACTTCTTCTTCCCCTTCTTCGCCTTCTCCACCTTCTTCTTCTTCTTCTGAAGCTTCCCTCAAACCGTATTTTTCGATGATGATAGTTGGTAGGAATTCAACTAAATCATGAAGGAAGCATTCCAAACCCTCCTTCACCATTTCTTCAAGAAACTTCTCCAAAGTTATACTCCCGTGTTCTAGGCGACTGCATAGAAAATGACCGATTTTATATCGATCAGCATCCGCTAAAATCTCTCGAGCTCGTTCTTGATTGAAACATGCGCTCATATCATAGTTGGCTGCATGGAGTGAATCACGCTCCAAATCGATGAGTTCACATTTAAGTCTGCTGACTGCTGATTCGATGTCTTCAGCAGCTGGCCAAAACTGGCTAGAATAGTGCATCCACATATCCTTAGAAGTTGAGTACTGGAGTCTACAAATAAATAAACAAAAAAAAGAGTTTAGGAGATAATTCAACAAATACGTTTCATATTACATAGCTCATACCCTCAGCTTAAAAAAACTACTCACCAAAAATGGTAAATGCGACGACGAGGGTGGCGAGAATGTAAGAACTACTATATACATATAATCTTTAAACTCCCTTTCACTAATACTAAACTAATCATAAAAATAATTCAATTAATTACTGAGGCGAAGTCTCGCTAAGGGGTATTTCTTTTATGCCGAACCTAATAAGCGTTCGCGTTTTCGCACCAGCATATGATGGTTCACTCTGCCCCAGGTATGCTATTGTATAAAGCCCGCGGGAGTTGATCAAATGGAGATCGCTTTCTTCAATCACATCTGAAACTCTTTTGGGCAACCAACATTTCACAGTTTCCCCACTTTCTTCATCTAATAATATAACGGTGGCAGATCTACCAAATCTAGTTTCAAATATTGTCATTTTCTTGATCAGATAAGGCTTATTCAAGATCAGCGATGATATCAACACTTGCTTGGTGAATTCATACCCTTCAGCGATTTGATTATTGATCGCGATCAAATCAATTTTAGGTGAACCCATCTCTAGATTAAACACGTGAAAGAGAGTACAAAAGAATATATAGAATATAGGAATTTACTTACATAAAAATAACACTTGTTATCACGCAAGGATACGCACACGCTTTACGAGTCAATATTTATTTTTATTGATTGCTAGTTATACTGCTGCTACTGCTTGTGGCAACTATAGCACTGAATCGCCAATTTATAGGAACTCCCCCACTCTCACCAACGCGATCTTGAACTCTAGTGGGGGAATGGCGCATGCGCACGCAGAAGCAGTGTTCAAGGTCGCACCCCCTCCCATTTCAGGGGTGTGGAAACACAAGGTCACGCTCACAGAAAAAAAGAAAGCCCTCCTCAAGGACGCGCTCTTCTCAAGGCCACAGCAACTCCCAAGGGCACCCTCCTCTCAAGGTCGCCAACTCGAGGTCACTCCTCCCAAGATCGCATCAAGGTCATTCACCCCAAGGTCACTCCTCTCAAGGTCACTCCTCCCAAGGTCATTCACCCCAAGGTCACTCCTCCCAAGGTCACTCCTCCCAAGGTCATTGAGCCCCCTAAGGTCATTGACCCCCCAAGGCCACGTGGGGGGTGTGTGACCTTGGGAGGAGGTCTAGAATCGGCACAAATCATCTACTATTTATTAACGAATTTATTCCATTTGGCTGGTACACACTGTATAATATTTACTAGGTACAATCGATTATGGGATACTATAGCCTTTTGAGCATTTTTTATATTTTATATATAAGTTCAATAAAGCAATTTCATCATCATAATTGAGCAGATAATTGAGAAATGTAGTATTTAGAATTTCATTAATCAAATTTTGATAATATAATATTTCGATGAGCCATTTCAAACCAAAGAATAAAAAATAAAACCCATGTATTCATATCACAACAATTTCGAATATCACAACAATTTCGAAGGCAAACAGCTTCTTCATAATAAAGGCAATACCTGAAGTTGATGTCAGGATTTTTTTAGTAGCATTTGAATATGCTCCACGGCGAATTTTCCTTGCATAGCTCATGTTTATACACTTTTTTCCAATCTTCAAGTTATTATCTACACCCCCCTTCTGTGGTAATTTTGTTCAGTCCAGGATGACTAGTTGATGGTGATTCATATTTTCTCACCATATTCAAACAAAAATTTTCGGAAAATAAACATGTAAAACCAAAACGTTAAGGTTATTATTATCTCTGACGTGAAAAGTTCGTGAAAGTTCGTAATTTGTTTAGCTGCGAAACCGTGCGAAACGCTAACTTCTCATGAAAGAAAATGAAGATTCATGCATTAAACGCCATCTGTGATAATACGTTGAAACTAAAATCAATCACGTGACTTTCCAAACCTCCATAAGACGTGCACATCTTGTTAGGGTTACTTATCTCTGCCAGTGGTGAGTTGTAGACTACCCCACTCGATTTGATCGATTGTTGTTATCGATGAGCTCGCTTAGAGCAAGTGATTTTGTTTCAGGAACACAATTCAATGATAGTTGGTATTTGTATAGCCACCACGAGTTCATTGAATACTTATAACTTTCCAACATAAATACTGATGACTATCAATAAGTGTCCTGATCGATTACTGCAGAAACAAACTTTCAGAAAAATGTTTTTTCCTACGAATGGTATCTCATATTCCTACAGTAGGTGAAAATGTACCCGTCATAATCGATTTTTTTTCGAGTAAACGATTTACTTGGCCGAGTTTTCTCAGTGCATATTCATCAGGATCTTCTTCGCCATATATAACTTCATCTTCGGTTTAAGTCTCTTCGTACCATCTCAGCCACTGTT
Organism: Chrysomela aeneicollis; assembly: GCA_029955515.1. Classification (NCBI taxonomy): domain Eukaryota; kingdom Metazoa; phylum Arthropoda; class Insecta; order Coleoptera; family Chrysomelidae; genus Chrysomela; species Chrysomela aeneicollis. The sequence goes on along the minus strand of JARUHQ010000018.1, from coordinate 1,372,864 downwards.
CTGGGTCTCTACTCGATGGATTTTTCATCCTCTGACCTATTTATGAGATTATAAATACCAATAAAATCTTATCATATATGAATGTTTTACTCACCAAAAATGTTTCACGAGTACTCGCACGGGGTATCTGAATACCCCAACAAACTTCAATGTCGTCGTTCACACACAATCTTATTTCAATCACATCAAAACGCTAGCAAACACATCTTCATACTGAGCTGAAAGAATACACAAAGCTGCACGAGACTAAGTGATACCCCAACCAATATATTCGATAGAATATGGCTAGTGGGGTATTTGGATACCCCGCGCGAGTACTGAAGGGTTAAGAGTCTGAAGGATTGAAATCTATGTACCAACAATGTTCGGTTGGTCACCTATCTCCCCCCGCTGAACGATACTATAGAAATAAAAAAATATTTCCAATAGCCGCCGCGGGATTTGAACCCGGGCCCTTTACTAAATTATTACTCCACCATGTTTTCTACAATGTTGAGGAATATTCACTAGTGAATTGAAAATTGAAAATTTCATCTCGCTTATTTTCTCCAGATTGAAATTACAACAGAGACTTGACTCAGAGGAAGGCGGGAATGTTACAAACTTCACAAAATGATCATCAAATTCAAAATATATCGAATGCCAAACTCCAATACAAGATTGTCAGTTATTCAGAGGTTCTTAGGGATATTTCGGCAAAAACGCATGCAACACAGTGGAAAATAAGAACTTGTCCTTATTCCATGCATGCCCACCACGCATTTTACAAGCACGCCGACAGGCATAAATGTGAGCGACGACAGGCATGCATTTTTCCTGCAGGGTCAAAAATGCAGGGTGAGCACGCATGAATCTGAATCGGCCTTAAGTATATTCCTTTATATCCTGTAACATAGCATAAAAAAACTCATTTTTTTTATAATGTATAGACTGCCGTTTGCTATGCCTAACATTTTTGAAACGAGTATACTATCGCTAATATGTTTTTCTATTTTGGTTCTATAATGAAATCATTAGGAAAAGCAAGTGCGTATTGAAATAGTCTTTGTTTTTTCATATTCGGGGGTTGGTACAATCGAACTGTCAAATGAAAGGCAGAAGAGTTAGGTCCAGCTTACTTCTGAGCGATTTGGATTTGTTGATATTAGCAGTGAAAAACTAAATTTTTTTATTGATAAATTTAATTCAGAGTGTGATTTGATTTGAATTGACCGATGAAAACAATAACAACATTGCATTTTTTACCGCTGGTATCGCAAAAATCATAATCGCTCTTCTGTAAACTGGGCTTTACGCTTGTGCGTCAGATTTAAAATATTTCAATGCCATCATTGTTACCAATCGAAGATGTTTCTGTTATTTATCGATATCAAATCAATTCCTTTCAATAAAATACTTCTAATTGATGCAAAATGAGAAAAATTAATTATGACACACGTTTTATAAGACACGTTATCGCACTTGTTCCCTTGGAGCACTTCTCGCTTCGCTCGTCGTACTCCAAACAACGCGTGCGACAAAATAGCGACTTATGAAACTTGTATCATACTGTACTATTTTATATTTTGGTTGTTTAATGAATTCATCGTGCAACGCAAATGCGTGTCGAAATAGCCTCTATTTCGATACGCATTTTTTATTATTCGGAGATTGGTAGGTACAATCGAACTGTCAAATGAAAGTCAGAAGAGTTAGGCCCAGTTTGCTTCTGAGCGATTTGGATTTAGTGATATTAGCAGTGGAAAACTCAATGTTTTAATTGGTAAATTTCAATTCAGAGTGAAATTTGATTTAAATTGACCAAAAAAAAAACAATTACAACATTGAATTTTTCACCGCTGGTATTGCAATAATCAAAATGGTTCAACTGTAAACTGTGCTTTACGCATGTGCGTCAGATTTTGATTATTTCAATGTCATCATTGTTACCAATCGAAGATGTTTCTGTTATTTATCGATATTAAATTCATTTTTTCCTTCAAATCAATTCGAAATAGAAAAAATTGCATATGACACACGTTTTATAAGACAAAAAAGCGACTTATAAAACTTGTATCATAATATACTATTGTGTTATCAGTATATTTCATAAACGTGTTCATAAACGTGTTCAAATCTTGCGCTTGAATCATCTGATGAAATTATCAAATGATCGGTTCAATCAGAGTATAGTATCCGTAGGAATTGGTGGGTGTGTTCTTCAATGACTCCTTTGAAGTTGCTTCTTTCTCTCTATGAATTGACACCTCTGTACTGTGAAATCAATTCCCCTTTCTATCGATTTTCGATAATTCGAGTACTTATAACCATATAGAAATCTGAATTGAAATGCATGGAAACGTGAGCCTATTCGACTTACTTTTCATACCCAACAATCACATCCATACTATATTCGTACAAGCTCATTACACTGACAGAACAGTTTATTCACATTAAATACTGTTACATACTTTGTCCGTCCCCTTACATTTACATTTACTTGATAACTTGATTACACTTACGTATTAGCTAGCACTTTTGATATTTTATGTTTATATACTTTCTTTTAACTTGTAAATTTCACACTTACCTGATAACTTGTGTATACTTAACATCATACTTTATGTTTATGTTAACATCCACGCCCGGGTTATACCCTTGTGGATTTCCCCAATATTTATCATCTATGCAGGTAATATCTGTATATTTAATTGTAGTCGTAGTTGAGATCTTAATAATAAACATTCATTCATCCATTCATATGAATTACATTTATTATTAACGATTGCCATTGTTGAATATGGACATCTATTGTCATCTATTGTCATGGTGCACTAATGGTTCATTGGAGGATTCTGAACAAATTTTCAGTTCAATATTAGAGGATATTGTTTTCCGAATGGAGGAGTAGGTATTTGTTAAATATTAACAAATATCACTTTTCAGCAAGTTATATAATGTTTATTATAAAGTTATATCAATTTCATTCAACAAACCTCTCTTGTATGTTAAGTAATGTATATTTTTTATTAATATATATTATTATATTTAACGTTTACCCAAACATCCTTTATAATAAAATAATGCAACTCTACAAGATTTTCAACTCTACAAGATTTTCTGAAAATACAACTACCAATAACCTACCTTTTCTGAATGGATGAGTCATCTTGTGATATCCTCAGATGATTGAGGGGCGAAATTCAAATGAGTTAATATCTTCGCAATTTTCTCTATGATGTTGAAAGAATAACTTTTCCAATTCACCTTCTTGAGTCCCCTAGTTCCTTATTCATTTGGCATTTCCGGACTGATGTTCATACAACTTTTTTGCATTTTTTTGATTATTTTTCATAACTCGTCACTATTTCAATGACATTCTGTACCTGCGAAAAATACTGGTATATCGATTGGCAACTGGCTCAGTACCACGATATGCTCAGCTAGTCCAAACAATACATTTCGTATCAGTTCTCATTACACATTAGTCCAACAGCCACCGCCTGTTTTTTTTTCAGTAATTATTAACAGGCTGAAACTCCGTACGTAGGCTCGGTTTGACGAGACGACCAAGTTTTTCTTCTGAAATTTCCCAACATCATCACTGGTATATCTGAATCTGTACAATGTACAGGGTGTCCTAACGGCCATATTCGCCGTTTTCTCTCTCAAGCGACGCTTCCCTGAGAAATTTAAGCCAAGTTTAAACTTATGCGTTATGCACCGCACAACGATGAACCTCGCTCAGCCAAGCATGAAAAAATCCTGGCAACGTTAGGCGTTTTCAGATATTTTAGGTGTCAAAGTTATTGATGGTCCGGGATTTCGAATTCAAACTTTCGAATTTTCGATTCAATTTGCTTATCTATAGTTATTCATAGCAAAACGAGTGAAAAAGTTGGAGTTCAAAACTTCACATCACCGGAGATGCCCCACTTGTTGAGAATTATTTCTCATAAATATGCATCCATAGTGATAGAGAGGATACGAAAACCAATAGGGATTCTGGTGAGAAGAAGGAAAAGACCTTAGAGCAGATCACAAATGATTTTAATGGTACTTCATTTACTGGTATTCTACGCAGTATGACTTCTTTGAAGAAATGGAGAATAGAAAAAAAAGAGCTCATGAAAACCTTGGCGGATGAAAACAGGAAAGTTCGTCTCACTGGCGGAGGCCTCCTTCCAAAAATAAAGAGGGATGATACCGACGATCTTTCAATGTCGATAATCAATAGAAATACAATGGTGGGTTTTCGAAACAAATTTGATGATGACGGAGATGACACTATTGTGTGCGTAGAGACCATGATGAAGAAAATGATGTTGAAATGTTGGAATACATAGTTGAAATGAAAGGCAGCTAAACCACATAAAAGAAGAAAATGCTCTCATAATGAGAAAAAGAAAATTAGAAATAGAAATATGAGAGTTACTTTTGAAACAGAAAAATTTCGTATGGAGTATTCATATTGAAGAGAGTGCGAATATATATTAGGGATGGTTATTATCATGCTACATTTGATTATTGAAAGAAAATAAATAAAAATAAATTATATTATCAGGTACATTCTTTTTTTTTTTCATATATGTGTTATGATTTCATCGATTCTCGGTTTGAAAACTAACGTGATTGCAACAAGTAATTCTCAATTTTTATGGACTCTGAATTCCTCCATCCTCCATTATTGACTTCCATCATTGGTTGTTTTCAAAAATATTGAAACATTCAGTAGAAACCAAAAAAACGGGGCCTAATGCATAATCCTGGCCTCAAATATAAAGCCGCCGATTGTGGCCGCTTAGAATTGAGCGAGCTTAAATGATTTTGTAGATAGCATACAAATTCGTAACTATAAGCGAGCTTAAGCCTTGAGCTTAGCTTAATAGCATACGGCGAATACGGTCGTAAATAAAAAATTGTAGGGTAGTGGGATTGAACCGGTACTTTCGAATCAAAAAAATGCGAATCGCAAAATTGAAAGAATAACATTTCTTTTCAAATAAACTATAACTATTTTTAACTATAGTGAAATACTTTTTTTCTGTTTCCGAATATATCCGATCCGAAGAAACAGCATTTCTTCGACCCGTTTTTCACTTATTAGGATTTCAATATTGAATCAAGATAACCATGGTATTTTATTGTATCCAAGAAAATCTAAATGTTATTGGTGATTTTCATTTGATATTGAATTTCAAATAGGTGGAAATAAACGGCCCGAGGAAACATTCGTAATCTATATATCTTTGGAAACTGAAGACGAAGTATTTCAGTATAGTTCCATATGAAAAAAAAAATTATTTATTCAATTTTGCGATTCGCATTTGTTTGTTTTGGAAGTGCCAAAAGATAGTACCGGTGAAACCCTACAATAACTCTTTTTTCTAATATACGCGATAATTATTGTTGAACTGACAAATGTAAAAAGAGGATTTTTCTTGCTTTTTGAATAACTCGCGCATGGTCAACTCTCCATTAATAATATTTTTATCTGAAATTGTATCATATTTTCTTATCCAAAAATGTTTCTAATAGGTATTATTTTTTCCTAAGACCAATACTTGAAAATCGAAAGAGAGTAGGGGTGACATTTTTTGTTTTCCTATTACCTCGTTCACTATTGACTTCGTGGTTAAAATGATTATGATCAAATTTGTGGGAAATTAAATTTTTTGAGAACTTATCCATTTTACGATAAAGTTGATAATAAAATATATTATCCACGCCTGCAAATACATACAATTTTTTTGTAGGACAGTATTAAAATTGTTTTTTACACTTCATTTTCGATTGGAAAAAATTTAAATTAGGTGTTTATCAATGAAAAAATGTCCCAGGAAAATCGACAACTTTCAAGCGTATAAGACCGGGATAACGTACAACTAAATTTGTAGGAATTTGCATGTGACCATTTTATTAAGCAGATATTTCCGACGCTGTGAGAAGAAAATCAGCTGGTTATTAATAATACTGATGAACTCGTTTTTTAGACATATAATTCAGATAGGCGGACGCTCGAGTCAAACCATCTATTTTGTAGGACATTTGTTTTTCCGAGTTTATTACAGTATCAATCTTTTCATTAAAATAAAAAACTCACTGCTAGTCAGTCAATTTTGATATTGCATCAAATTGACATGTTTCACACCTGCGCACTACATTAGCTACCACTTCCGAGAATTTTCAGAAGAAAAACTTGGGCGTCTTGCCTACGTATACGAATTTCAGCCTGTTATTAATCACTGGAAAACACCAGGCAGTGGATGCTGGACTACATAAGTCGCGTTCCAATATTACTGAATTTACTGATGACAGTCAGCAATTTCGAAACGAACTCACGTTCAGTAACCTACTACCAGTATAATTCAGTAATTTTAGAACGATCTAAAGCAGTGAACTGTACTGGTTGGAAATATCGGAACTCGATCATAATTTCATCAATTTCTCTTGAATTATAAAAATTTTGTTCGCTTATTTTTGTTTCCATATAGATTTGAAACAGGAATTTGGAATCTTGATCCAGTTTCTGAGACGGGAGTTGATTTTTGAATCGAAAAAGCTTTTATATCATATATATTATATCAAATTCTTATTGGGTATTTGAGAGAAGATATTCATCCTTCGACCATCCATTGTGCAGGTACTTTATATTAATAATAATGATTCATTATTTAATCCCCATCGCAATATCGACAATAATCGATGAGATATTGCTCGTGAAACAATGGAATGAACTTTTGTAGATGGCAGCTTGTGCTTTCGCATCTAATATCACCAAAGTTATGACGGCAATTATGTGGTCCAACGGAATCGGAATATTATACGTTTATGAGTGTTTTAAGGCCAATAAAAAAGAGATTGACTTTCACGTCAGATGCAGAGGCTGCAAATTTTCGTACCAAAATACCCTAAAAAGTATTGCTGAGAAAATTTGACCTGGTAGAAATGAATAAGGCATTCAAATCAGCCACCATCTTTTATGTGATGGAAGAGAATATCCTAGTCCATTGAGATATCTGAATTTTTAAAGAACTTGGAAATTATTTTGCCTCACTTGAGTTCATGCCAATCATAATATTATTGTTAGACAGTGGTTTACCTTCAGATTCATGTATAGCGACAATTCAATTGAGGCGGCATTATAAAACGAGAGATTTAGTAAGCACATAGTACTCGAACGGTCTCTTATTCTTCTTCTCGTGTACTAGTGGCGGTTGTGGTAACCTCTTAACACAGTTAAACAAAAACTTGGGTGTTACATCAATCAAATGGATTTCAGAGCAAACTCCGACGAATACAACATCCGAATATCAAAGTTGTGTCACAATTGAGAGTTGAGTGGTGTTAATTCCGATCTCAGTAGTGAAAAATGACATGAATGTGTTGGAGTAGAACAATTCTGAAACATTTAATCATAAGAAACACCAAATCGTTGAAATTTAATATTCTCAAAATCACAAAATGTGCATTACACCCCTGCGCTGTCACATCGCACTTTCGGAAATGCATAAAAAACACCACCAGTGTTCATTATGTTGAATCCAGCACTAACACTAGTGTAACTGACAACTGGGTTTTATTATTGAAAACACCCATGGGAAAGGTCACATAACACCTACAGTGAACAATATGCCGGTGTTTACTGACACTAACACAATCAGGACCTCAGGGGACACAAGACGGTGTTAGCTGGTGTGAGATAGTGTAATTTTTTTTCACTGTATAGTCATGCTCTTTGTGCACCCACATAGCATTTGATTCAACTAGGCATGCCAATTTCCTTAGCGAAATTCAGGAGCTTCCTTGGTTGAATCACCTTCACATCCTGTGGGTGCATCACGATGTTCCAAAAATTTTTCTCTGGTGCACCAGCGCGGGACAGCCAGTGAAGATGTGCGATAATGTCTCATCATCCTCCAAGCACCATTTGCAGAGAGGATCGTCTATGATCCCGAATAGCTCCGAGTGCCTAATGAGATGGTTATGTCCCGTAAGTAGACAAACTATCATCTTGAGATCTTGAGACATCTTGAGTGATAGAATTTCTTTCGTGAGCCTTTTCGAAGGTCCTGTTGTATGTTGCTTCGATTGTCTCATTCCAGGTGTATCCTGCCATGATTCTAGTGATTGCCTTTATAGCAATCTCCTCATGGAAGACACAGTCATACTGCTGGGAACGCTCTCTCATCTGGGGCCCTACTTTATTTTCAAAAATCAAACTTCACGAGAAGTTGTTTACATATTCTATAACAGCAACTGTTTGCCCGAGAACGAATGAGTGAGTTTGAATTTGGGTCTTGACAGAAAAAAATTCAAAAGGGCACCATTTAATTCAAATGAGAGATATAATGAATTCAAAACATTGAGAAAACCAAATAATATATTGCAGAATCCCTACCATTTTACTGAACCTACCGCTTTCGAGTAGAGATCAAAGGGTCTCTACTCGGTTAACTATCCTGTACTGAGGAGGGCCAATGAGCCCAAAACCACACTTTTAAATAATACCACAATTATAAATAATCATAGGCAAAACATTGCGATCAAAGTTCAACATTATGTGCTGTTTCGTTAACGTTTTGGATTATACAAAAACCATGTAAAACTGCAATTCAAGTTTATAACTTAACATAATCGTATTTTTCAAAAGTGCTTAGTGCTTAGTGCTGGCTATGTGGAATTACTCTTTGAAAGTGCTTTGTCGATAAAAGTTCTTGGCGCTCGAGATTCCGGAGCCTTTTTCAAGAGTGCTTAGTGCTCGAAGCACTTTTTGTCAGTGCTTCAAGAAAATTCCCATGGTAGAATAAGCAAAATTAGTATAAGAGAAACGTGGTCGGTTGAAGTGAAGCAAAGCCGTGTACTTTCTTGGTAAACAACTATCTGGAAAAAAAAAGTGTTTTTTACGAGCGAAAACCAGAAGAACTATTGAATCTTTTCAACTGGGCTGGTGGTCGACTGCGTTGAATCGCTGGCTTATAGTCTAGAGGGCTCGGGTTCAAATCCCGCGGAGGCTATTGGAAATATTTATTCATTTCTATAGTATCTATCAGCGGGAGGAGATAAGTGACCAACCGAACATTCTTGGTACCTAGATTTCAATCCTTCGGACTTTTCAAACACTTTCAAAACTAGTATGTTTTTGAGGTACGTTAACACAAGAAATCTGAATATCACATAATATTTTCCAAGATGTTCTTGATACCAGAGTTATTACATTCGCGTATTCAGATTTCAGTTCAATCGAATTTGGATCTGGAATGTTCACATTTGCGTCAAGCTTGACTATCCTCAAAAACACGGTTAGGAACGACATAAAAAGCAGGATTTTTTTCGCAATAACAAATCAAAGTTATGAAATATGCTTATAACTGCGCTGGTGGTCGAGTGCGTTGAATCGCTGGCTTATAGTCTAAAGGGCCCGAGTTCAAATTCCGCGGCAGCTATTGGAAATATTATTTCTATAGTATTATTTAGCGGGAGGAGATAGGTGACCAACCGAACATTCTTGGTACCTAGATTTCAATCCTTCGGACTCTCAACGATAACCAGCCGATTAATGCTGCGGGTGACACTCAAAAAAGCTAAGGTCCCCGTCTTCTTTACTCATACAAGTCTCAATGAGACTTCGAGGGTTGCTTTGTAAGTAAGTTGGCGGTCAAAAACACTTTTTTTCACACTCCACCATATTCCAAACACAATCCTATACTCGTTTTCCCAGAGTCCGCTGGATTATATATTATTATATATTATTATAGGAAACTAAAAGATATTTTATCTTTGAAATAATGGTATTCATAAATGTCCTCAGAAGAGAAAGAGACTTCAGAAATGCAAGAATCCAATATGGTGCCAGACAACAAAAATGCCTCGGAAAAAACGATGACAGATTGAGATCGCTTGTAAAAATGTAGCTCAAAGAGGTTCTTGCTCAAAATGTCTAGTTCTTTTAGTTCTTGCTTGAAAAATGATTAATAAAATTGAAATGACATCAAATTTTTTCACAGATAATTCTTCAGCATTGAAATGCGCAACTTTGCCCTTCAATCGACCTTGTATATTTTATACTAACTGTGATCCTCATGGTGGGAATTTAAAAACGGGCACCTTGTAAATTATAATTCTCAGGTATATGTTCTTTAACATTTCATCGAACATTAGGAAATTCAAGAATGACATTTTTATATTGCAGAAAGATTTTTCAGGAGCCATCAGGAGTCTTGGAACTTTTCGTGATTGTGCACAATAATTAGGTTAAATATAATATACCTATATATAAAAAAACAAAGTTTTCATCGATATAGCGATAAAACTAGCATCAGTCAAAGTCGAGATCTGATATCTATGTATTAAATGGATAGAACGGGCAAAACATTTGAAATTGCATCTATTTTTAAATGAAATATAAAATGAGTAAATGAATCCCACAAACATGTTTTGAATACGTATTCTCAAGTTCTGAATTGTTTCATTAGGTACTTCATTGCATTGATGTATACTAATAATCTTGGTTTTATTGAAAAACTCACTGTGTAACATGGCAAACTAATGATTTTCCAGAGATTTCCAGCAAGGATGAATTCAGCACAACAACAAGACACTTCTTCGTGATATGACTGACGTATATAATTATGCGTCACTCAACCAAAAGCCTCCTGGTTCTCTAGAGTCTAGAGCATTTATATTTCTTTCTGTCGCTGTTGAAGTATGATAATCCATCTGAAATCATCAAAAAAGTAGTCAACAATAGAGAACTAAAAATGTTATCTGTATCTAAATGTCAGACAATGATTTATGCCCATATTGACTTTGAAGCGTCGCTGATGAACAATATTGTATTTTTTTAATATTGAATTCTTTTCATTGGTTAATTATTTTTCTGAGTGTCATCTGCAGCACTACTTGGCTGGTTTGCGTGAAGAGTTCGTAGGATTGATTTATAGAAACCAATTCATTTACCAAAGTTGTTTTCGGTGCCTAAAACTGTATGATAATTATTTTATTTGAAGAAATGTGTGAAACCAATGATGTTCATTCATTTCGCGCTTCAAGCACTAATGATGATCTAAAAAAAGAAGACTGAAAATATCGGTTCATATACACGAATACTATCACAGTTCGTGATCCATTTTTTATTAGCTCCAGATTTTGACATTTTCACTTCCAGAAAAATTGCATTGTTGCAGAACAACTCGCCTTCAACAATGATCAAAATGGAACCCCTTCACCCAATAAATCGACCTCAAGGCACATTTTTTCTCACTGTTGCGTTCCTGCTTTTGCATAATCGTCTACAGAAAAAATAGCCGTTTATCACGTCCAAATATATTCCACATGATAGCAGAGAGTATATTTTCGTGTACATCTGAATATTTCTACTCGATGTATTGAAATTTTCCTCAGATCCTGAATTCAGAATTGGTCTATTCATAAATTTCCATTTGCATGTGAAAGGAGAGGAGTGAATAGCTCTGCCGTATTCTACGAAAACATATTCCAGGCATATGAATGAGATCATAATGTAGTCTCCTGGTAGGTATACTATACCTACTACAGGGTGACCATTGGAATATTTTTTATACTGGCCACCCCTCACTTCTGTTGAGATTCCAAAAGTGACAATCATTACAATCATGATACATAAATTCACAATTTTAATATATTTGCTTGATATTCCACTTCCTAATGATTGTCTTTGAAGCATCTAGCTCATTTATTGTGATAGACTTATGTATAATGCAGACAAAAAATATCAAAAAACCGGATGTCGTTGCAAAAACTCCAGGAACCATTATCAGTAGTAATACTACAAGTGCGGTAAACTCCATGAGTACGTAGGTCACATGCAGAATTGAAGGAAATTCGCAAGAAAATTAGGAAGCTGTCCTTCCTTCAGATATACGTCTGAATAATCCCCAAGCGTTTTACATTTGAATATCTTCCAAATACGCTCAGCTCTACGATAATCCTCATTCGAAATGTGTTCATTCGATAAATTATCGAAAAAGTCATTTTGAGAAGGTAAACCTTTATGCTCCAATTTATCGATAGATGTAATAAAACTATACGGAAATACGCCTTTTCGCGTCATTAGCTTAAATTGTTCGCGATCTTGAAATGCTCTTGCTGTCTCAACACACTGTTCCGTAGTCAGATTTTCAGCTAGAAATTGCAGCGGATCAGAAAGAAATTTATAGCTATCTAAAAAGCGCAACTTCATGAACATTTTATGATTTTTCCCATCTTTTCCCAAGTACTCATCAACAAAAACATGTTTCGTGAATGAAACATACTTTTCCTTAGTTTGAGCGATACAATCCACCCTCTCTTCATGCTCGAACAATTGTTTGATGAAGAGGTGGCTATCATACCCGCTCATATTATGGAAAAAGATGGGGATGAAATTAGGTAGCTTGAAATTCAAATTACATTTAGAATGTGCAGCGCCATCTCTCTTTTTACCAGTCAGGTGACAATGGTCTCTAACTTTAACATCTGTGGAATCAAGTGGCTTATCACAAATGTTGCAAATTGTAGCGGTAGCGAAATCAAGCTTTTCTGCAGCACTCAATTTAGCCATAGGAACAACACGTTTCAAATGCATATTATATATAGCCTTAACATTATCGACTAAACTGGAGACAAACTTTTTTGCTACACCTTTTCCTCGGAATGAAACAAATTTAGTGAGGGAATCATCGTAGGAGCATTTGATGAGATATGCAAATGAATGCGGCTCGTGAGCGAATGATTTATTAGTATACGACCCCGTAGGATCTGGTTCACAAGTTTGGATGGGTTTCAGAACAGATTCAAAATCCGCATATATAACGAATGGTACTTTCATCTGTTTCTCAAAACTTTGGAATTTTAAAATATTCCCGGGAGCGCTATTTCCGAATTTATCAACCTTGATTTCTGGAGATGGAACCGTAGTGTATGTATGATTGCAATCATTCAATTTATGACGTAGCAACTTCGACTCATCGGAGAAACATATCAGACACCCATCGCAAAAGAAATTCCTATGCCCTCTGGCATTTAATTGACTTGACACTAATCGCGATAAATTTTTTATCCAGCAATAATGCCCCTTATCGGAATCGTCCGAGATATAAAGTAAGTTTACATGCCTACCCAACCTATTCTTAGCATAATGAAGCGGCCCAATAACCCTATATTTCATTTTTTGATCATCGAATACGCTCTCTAACCCATAAACATTGATGGAGCAATCATTTTGATTTTCGAACTTTGGAATATCACTTACTTTCATAGGAAACTCTATACCAACCAGATTCAATACTGTAGAAAAGTGTGGGTAGGAAGATGTTTCGGTATTCCTTATCCTCGCAGGATACAAAGCTGATGTAACTGCCCAGGCGAAACAATGCTCATCCTGATTAATAATGTTTACCACCGCTTTCTTGTTCGCAATATAGGTGGGCAGCTTTATGTAAGACCCGCCTCTTAATGGACTATATTTATTAATATTTATTTCTAGAAACAAAATCTCTTCTAAAGCCCAACCTGTAATATCAAAGTAAAAAAAAGAAATAAGCAAACTTAGTCGACATCTGATTTTTTCAAACAACTCACCAGAATCACGTTCCTCGAATTCGATAGCTAGATTCGAAAGACAATCCCGAAATGCGTCAACGATATCTTCCAAATCTGGCGATGAAGCAATTATGCGATTCGGAGCCATGAAAGATTTCACATCTCTCACATCTCGGGTTTCAATGACATATCTACCAAAAACTTCCATGTTCACTTTAATCGAGTGATGAATCAGTAGCATATTATCTAATAGAGATATAATTGTAGCTCTATTCTCATTGAAGAACGCATTGTAATCTAAAATGTTCGTTCTACACTCTAACCTATAGCTAATAATGCGGCATTTGAACGCGCTCTCGATCGCATATACGCCATCTCTGTAGTGCATGCACGCATTAGAGCGATGCTCCAAGGTTCTCTTATGAGCACCCATCCTATCTGATGGAACATCTTTAGCGCAGGGCACACATCTTTGCATACTTCTAGATGTCGATGGCGCTGGCGGATTCGAAATATCCAATCGAGCCCTTTTTGCACTAGGTTCACCCAAATCATCCAAATCACCAACACATGAAATTCTTTGATGGCGGCGTAAATTATCACTACGCGTAAAGGTTTGGAAACAAGCACTGCAGGTCAACATGATGATGATGAATAAAAAACGCTTTTATCACTCACGAACAAACAACAAATGCTGATTAATATGTGATTCCCAATAAACTGTGCTCCGCTCTGCGCACCCTTGAATTTATAGAAGTACCGCCTCCCCCACTCTCACCAACGCGATCTTGAACTCTCGCGGGAGAATGGCGCATGCGCATGCGGCAGCAGTGTTCAAGGTCGCACCCCCTCCCATTTCAGAGGTGTGGAAACACAAGGTCACGCTCACAGAAATAAAGAAAGCCCTCCTCAAGGACGCGCTCTTCTCAAGGCCACAGCAACTCCCAAGGGCACCCTCCTCTCAAGGTCGCCAACTCGAGGTCACTCCTCCCAAGATCGCATCAAGGCCATTCACCCCAAGGTCACTCCTCTCAAGGTCACTCCTCCCAAGGTCATTCACCCCAAGGTCACTCCTCCCAAGGTCACTCCTCCCAAGGTCATTGACCCCCCAAGGTCATTGACCCCCCAAGGCCACGTGGGGGTGTGTGACCTTGGGAGGAGGTCTAGAATCGGCATAAAACATCTACTCACCTTCTTGAGTCCCCTAGTTCCTTATTCATTTGGCATTTCCGGACTGATGTTCATAAAACTTTTTTGCATCTTTTTGATTATTTTTCATAACTCGTCACTATTTCAATGACATTCTGTACCTGCGAAAAGTACTGGTATATCGATTGGCAACTGGCTCAGTACCACAATACATTTCGTATCAGTTATCATTACACATTAGTCCGACAGCCACCGCCTGTTTTTTCAGTGATTAATAACAGGCCTAAACTCCGTACGTATTTCCCAACATCATCACTGGTATATCTGAATCCGTACAATGTACAGGGTGTCCTAACGGCCATATTCGCCGTTTTCTCTCTCAAGCGACGCTTCCCTGAGAAATTTAAGCCAAGTTTAAACTTATGCGTTATGCACCGCACAACGATGAACCTCGCTTAGCCAAGCATGAAAAAATCCTGGCAACGTTGTATTGTTTAGGCGTTTTCAGATATTTTACGTGTCAAAGTCGTTGATGGTCCGGGATTTCAAATTCAAACTTTCGAATTCTCGATTTTATTTGCTTATCTATAGTTATGCTATGCCCTATGCTATTTATAGCAAAATGAGTGTAAAAGTTAGAATGGAGAATAGAAAAAAAAGAGCTCATGAAAACCTTGGCGGATGAAAACAGGAAAGTTCGTCTCACTGGCGGAGGCCTCCTTCCAAAAATAAAGAGGGATGATACTGACGATCTTTTAATGTCGATAATCAATAGAAATACAATGGTGGGTTTTCGAAACAAATTTGATGATGACGGAGATGACACTATTGTGTGCGTAGAGACCCTGATGAAGAAAATGATGTTGAAATGTTGGAATACATAGTTGAAATCGGGGTTGAAATGAAAGGCAGCTAAACCACATAAAAGAAGAAAATGCTCTCATAATGAGAAAAAAAAAATTGGAAATAGAAATATGAGAGTTACTTTTGAAACAGAAAAATTTCGTATGGAGTATTCATATTAAAGAGAGTGCGAATATAGATATTAGTGATGGTTATTATCATGCTACATTTGATTATTGAAAAAAAATAATTATATTATTAAATCCTTTTTCTTTCATATATGTGTTATGATTTCATCGATTCTCGGTTTGAAAACTAACGTGATTGCAACAAATAATTTTATATTTTCATGGACTCTGAATTCCTTCATCCTCCATTATTGACTTCCATCATTGGTTGTTTTCAAAAATATTGAAACATTCAGTAGAAATCAAAAAAACGGGGTTATGATGTCTGCATAATCCTGGCCTCAAATATAAAGCTGCCGATTGTGGCCGCTTAGAATTGAGCGAGCTTAAATGATGTTGTAGATAGCATACAAATTCGTAACTATAAGCGAGCTTAAGCCTTAAGCTTAGCTTAATAGCA
Organism: Chrysomela aeneicollis; assembly: GCA_029955515.1. NCBI lineage: Eukaryota > Metazoa > Arthropoda > Insecta > Coleoptera > Chrysomelidae > Chrysomela > Chrysomela aeneicollis. The sequence continues at coordinate 1,356,745 of JARUHQ010000018.1, read as the reverse complement.
TACGGTGAATACGGTCGTAAATAAAAAATTGTAGGGTAGTGGGATTGAAAGAATGACATTTATTTTCAAATGAAACACTGTGTATTTTCAACTATAGTGAAATACTTTTTTTTCTGTTTCCAAATATATATGTGCTAATGTTTCTTCGAGCCGTTTTTCACTTATTAGGATTTCAATATTGAATCAAGATAACCATGGTATTTTATTGTATTCAAGAAAATCTAAATCTTATTGGTGATTTTCATTTGATACTGAATTTCAAATAGGTGGAAAATGGCCCGAGGAAACATCAGTAATCTATATATCTTTGGAAACAGAAGAAGTATTTCACTATAGTTTCATATGGAAAAAAAGTCATTTATTCAATTTTGCGATTCGCATGAGTTTGTTTTGGAAGTGCCAAAAGATAGTACCGGTGAAACCCTACAATAACTCTTTTTTATGATATACGCGATAATTATTGTTGAACTGACAAATGTGAAAAGGAGATTGTTCTTGCTTTTTGAATAACTCGCGCATGGTCAACTCTCCAGTAATAATATTTATATCTGAAATTGAAGCATATTATTTTCTTATCCAAAACTGTTTCTAATAGGTATTATTTTTTTCCTGATTTCAACTTAACCATTTAACGATAAAGTTGATATTAAAATATATTATCCACGCCTGCAAAAAAATACCATTTTTTTGTAGAACAGTATTAAAATTGTTTTAACACTTTATTTTCGATTGGAAAGAAATTAAATTAGGTGTTTATTAATGAAAAAAATGTCTCAGGAAAATCGACAACTTCCAAGCGTATAAGACCGGGATAACGTACCACTAAATTTGTAGGACTATGCATGTGACCATTTTATTGAGCAGATATTTCCGACGCTGTAAGAAGAAAATTAGCTGATCATTAATAATTTATTTTGTAGGACATTTGTTTTTCCGAGTTTATTACAGTATTAATCTTTTCATTAAAATAAAAAACTCACTGCTAGTCAGTCAATTTTGATATTGCATCAAATTGACATGTTTCACACCTGCGCATTACATAAGCTACCACTTCCGAGAATTTTCAGAAGAAAAACTTGGGCGTCTTGTCTACGTATAGGAATTTCAGCCAGTTATTAATCACTGGAAAAAACCAGGCAGTGGATGCTGGACTACATAAGTCGCGTTCCAATATTACTGAATTTACTGATGACAGTCAGCAATTTCGAAACGAACTCACGTTCAGTAACCTACTACCAGTATAATTCAGTAATTTTAGAACGATCTAAAGCACTGAACTGTACTGGTTGGGAATATCGGAACTCGATCATAATTTCATCAATTTCTCTTGAATTATAAAAATTTTGTTCGTTTATTTTTGTTTCCATATAGATTTGAAACAGGAATTTGGAATCTTGATCCAGTTTCTGAGACGGGAGTTGATTTTTGAATCGAAAAAGCTTTTATATCATATATATTATACCAAATTCTTATTGGGTATTTGAGAGAAGATATTCATCCTTCGACCATCCATTGTGCAGGTACTTTATATTAATAATAATGATTCATTATTTAATCCCCATCGCAATATCGACAATAATCGATGAGATATTGCTCGTGAAACAATGGAATGAACTTTTGTAGATGGCAGCTTGTGCTTTCGCATCTAATATCACCAAAGTTATGACGGCAATTATGTGGTCCAACGGAATTGGAATATTATACGTTTATGAGTGTTTTAAGGCCAATAAAAAAGAGATTGACTTTCACGTCAGATGCAGAGGCTGCAAATTTTCGTACCAAAATACCCAAAAAAGTATGGCTGCGAAAATTTGACCTGGTAGAAATGAATAAGGCATTCAAATCAGCCACCATCTTTTATGTGATGGAAGAGAATATCCTAGTCCATTGAGATATCTGAATTTTTAAAGTACTTGGAAATTATTTTGCCTCACTTGAGTTCATGCCAATCATAATATTATTGTTAGACAGTGGTTTACCTTCAGATTCATGTATGGCGACAATTCAATTGAGGCGGCATTATAAAACGAGAGATTTAGTAAGCACATAGTACTCGAACGGTCTCTTATTCTTCTTCTCGTGTACTAGTGGCGGTTGTGGTAACCTCTTAACACAGTTAAACAAAAACTTGGGTGTTACATCAATCAAATGGATTTCAGAGCAAACTCCGACGAATACAACATCTGAATATCAAAGTTGTGTCACAATTGAGAGTTGAGTGGTGTTAATTCCGATCTCAGTAGTGAAAAATGACATGAATGTGGTGGAGTAGAACAATTCTGAAACATTTAATCATAAGAAACACCAAATCGTTGGTATTTAATATTCTCAAAATCACAAAATGTGCATTACACCCTTGCGCTGTCACATCGCACTTTCGGAAATGCATGGAAAACACCACCAGTGTTCATTATGCTGAATCCAGCACTAACACTAGTGTTACTGACAACTGGGTTTTAGTATTGAAAACACCCATGGGAAAGGTCACATAACACCTACAGTGAACAATATGCCGGTGTTTACTGACACTAACACAATCAGGACCTCAGGGGACACAAGACGGTGTTAGCTGGTGTGAGATAGTGTAATTTTTTTCACTGTATAGTCAGGCTCTTTGTGCACCCACATAGCATTTGATTCAACTTGGCATGCCAATTTCCTTAGCGAAATTCAGGAGCTTCCTTGGTTGAATCACCTTCACATCCTGTGAGTGCATCACGATGTTCCAAAAATTTTTCTCTGGTGCACCAGCGCGGGACAGCCAGTGAAGATGTGCGATAATGTCTCATTATCCTCCAAGCACCATTTGCAGAGAGGATCGTCTATGATCCCGAATAGCTCCGAGTGCCTAATGAGATGGTTATGTCCCGTAAGTAGACAAACTATCATCTTGAGATCTTGAGACATCTTGAGTGATAGAATTTCTTTCGTGAGCCTTTTCGAAGGTCCTGTTGTATGTTGCTTCGATTGTCTCATTCCAGGTGTATCCTGCCATGATTCTAGTGATTGCCTTTATAGCAATCTCCTCATGGAAGACACAGTCATACTGCTGGGAACGCTCTCTCATCTGGGGCCCTACTTTCTTTTCAAAAATCAAACTTCACGAGAAGTTGTTTACATATTCTATAACAGCAACTGTTTGCCCGAGAACGAATGAGTGAGTTTGAATTTGGGTCTTGACAGAAAAAAATTCAAAAGGGCACCATTTAATTCAAATGAGAGATATAATGAATTCAAAACATTGAGAAAACCAAATAATATATTGCAGAATCCTTACCATTTTACTGGACCTACCGCTTTCGAGTAGAGATCAAAGGGTCTCTACTCGGTTAACTATCCTGTACTGAGGAGGGCCAATGAGCCCAAAACCACACTTTTAAATAATACCACAATTATAAATAATCATAGGCAAAACATTGCGATCAAAGTTCAACATTATGTGCTGTTTCGTTAACGTTTTGGATTATACAAAAACCATGTAAAACTGCAATTCAAGTTTATAACTTAACATAATCGTCTTTTTCAAAAGTGCTTAGTGCTTAGTGCTGGCTATGTGGAATTACTCTTTGAAAGTGCTTTGTCGATAAAAGTTCTTGGCGCTCGAGATTCCGGAGCCTTTTTCAAGAGTGCTTAGTGCTCGAAGCACTTTTTGTCAGTGCTTCAAGAAAATTCCCATGGTAGAATAAGCAAAATTAGTATAAGAGAAACGTGGTCGGTTGAAGTGAAGCAAAGCCGTGTACTTTCTTGGTAAACAACTATCTGGAAAAAAAAAGTGTTTTTTACGAGCGAAAACCAGAAGAACTATTGAATCTTTTCAACTGGGCTGGTGGTCGACTGCGTTGAATCGCTGGCTTATAGTCTAGAGGGCTCGGGTTCAAATCCCGCGGAGGCTATTGGAAATATTTATTCATTTCTATAGTATCTATCAGCGGGAGGAGATAAGTGACCAACCGAACATTCTTGGTACCTAGATTTCAATCCTTCGGACTTTTCAAACACTTTCAAAACTAGTATGTTTTTGAGGTACGTTAACACAAGAAATCTGAATATCACATAATATTTTCCAAGATGTTCTTGATACCAGAGTTATTACATTCGCGTATTCAGATTTCAGTTCAATCGAATTTGGATCTGGAATGTTCACATTTGCGTCAAGCTTGACTATCCTCAAAAACACGGTTAGGAACGACATAAAAAGCAGGATTTTTTTCGCAATAACAAATCAAAGTTATGAAATATGCTTATAACTGCGCTGGTGGTCGAGTGCGTTGAATCGCTGGCTTATAGTCTAAAGGGCCCGAGTTCAAATTCCGCGGCAGCTATTGGAAATATTATTTCTATAGTATTATTTAGCGGGAGGAGATAGGTGACCAACCGAACATTCTTGGTACCTAGATTTCAATCCTTCGGACTCTCAACGATAACCAGCCGATTAATGCTGCGGGTGACACTCAAAAAAGCTAAGGTCCCCGTCTTCTTTACTCATACAAGTCTCAATGAGACTTCGAGGGTTGCTTTGTAAGTAAGTTGGCGGTCAAAAACACTTTTTTTCACACTCCACCATATTCCAAACACAATCCTATACTCGTTTTCCCAGAGTCCGCTGGATTATATATTATTATATATTATTATAGGAAACTAAAAGATATTTTATCTTTGAAATAATGGTATTCATAAATGTCCTCAGAAGAGAAAGATACTTCAGAAATGCAAGAATCCAATATGGTGCCAGACAACAAAAATGCCTCGGAAAAAACGATGACAGATTGAGATCGCTTGTAAAAATGTAGCTCAAAGAGGTTCTTGCTCAAAATGTCTAGTTCTTTTAGTTCTTGCTTGAAAAATGATTAATAAAATTGAAATGACATCAAATTTTTTCACAGATAATTCTTCAGCATTGAAATGCGCAACTTTGCCATTCAATCGACCTTGTATATTTTATACTAACTGTGATCCTCATGGTGGGAATTTGAAAACGGGCACCTTGTAAATTATAATTCTCAGGTATATGTTCTTTAACATTTCATCGAACATTAGGAAATTCAAGAATGACATTTTTATATTGCAGAAAGATTTTTCAGGAGCCATCAGGAGTCTTGGAACTTTTCGTGATTGTGCACAATAATTAGGTTAAATATAATATACCTATATATAAAATAACAAAGTTTTCATCGATATAGCGATAAAACTAGCATCAGTCAAAGTCGAGATCTGATATCTATGTATTAAATGGATAGAACGGGCAAAACATTTGAAATTGCATCTATTTTTAAATGAAATATAAAATGAGTAAATGAATCCCACAAACATGTTTTGAATACGTATTCTCAAGTTCTGAATTGTTTCATTAGGTACTTCATTGCATTGATGTATACTAATAATCTTGGTTTTATTGAAAAACTCACTGTGTAACATGGCAAACTAATGATTTTCCAGAGATTTCCAGCAAGGATGAATTCAGCACAACAACAAGACACTTCTTCGTGATATGACTGACGTATATAATTATGCGTCACTCAACCAAAAGCCTCCTGGTTCTCTAGAGTCTAGAGCATTTATATTTCTTTCTGTCGCTGTTGAAGTATGATAATCCATCTGAAATCATCAAAAAAGTAGTCAACAATAGAGAACTAAAAATGTTATCTGTATCTAAATGTCAGACAATGATTTATGCCCATATTGACTTTGAAGCGTCGCTGATGAACAATATTGTATTTTTTCAATATTGAATTCTTTTCATTGGTTAATTATTTTTCTGAGTGTCATCTGCAGCACTACTTGGCTGGTTTGCGTGAAGAGTTCGTAGGATTGATTTATAGAAACCAATTCATTTACCAAAGTTGTTTTCGGTGCCTAAAACTGTATGATAATTATTTTATTTGAAGAAATGTGTGAAACCAATGATGTTCATTCATTTCGCGCTTCAAGCACTAATGATGATCTAAAAAAAGAAGACTGAAAATATCGGTTCATATACACGAATACTATCACAGTTCGTGATCCATTTTTTATTAGCTCCAGATTTTGACATTTTCACTTCCAGAAAAATTGCATTGTTGCAGAACAACTCGCCTTCAACAATGATCAAAATGGAACCCCTTCACCCAATAAATCGACCTCAAGGCACATTTTTTCTCACTGTTGCGTTCCTGCTTTTGCATAATCGTCTACAGAAAAAATAGCCGTTTATCACGTCCAAATATATTCCACATGATAGCAGAGAGTATATTTTCGTGTACATCTGAATATTTCTACTCGATGTATTGAAATTTTCCTCAGATCCTGAATTCAGAATTGGTCTATTCATAAATTTCCATTTGCATGTGAAAGGAGAGGAGTGAATAGCTCTGCCGTATTCTACGAAAACATATTCCAGGCATATGAATGAGATCATAATGTAGTCTCCTGGTAGGTATACTATACCTACTACAGGGTGACCATTGGAATATTTTTTATACTGGCCACCCCTCACTTCTGTTGAGATTCCAAAAGTGACAATCATTACAATCATGATACATAAATTCACAATTTTAATATATTTGCTTGATATTCCACTTCCTAATGATTGTCTTTGAAGCATCTAGCTCATTTATTGTGATAGACTTATGTATAATGCAGACAAAAAATATCAAAAAACCGGATGTCGTTGCAAAAACTCCAGGAACCATTATCAGTAGTAATACTACAAGTGCGGTAAACTCCATGAGTACGTAGGTCACATGCAGAATTGAAGGAAATTCGCAAGAAAATTAGATAGCTGTCCATAGACAAATGAAGTTCAATGAACAGGACACGTGATTATTTTGTATTTGACAAGTGTCACATACACAAATGTGAAAACAAGTTTAGCGTTCAGCAACTATTTCATGCACTTGTCAAATGAACCAACAAGGAGCTCTTATCAAGTCCGGTTTAATCGCTAACACAAACTTGGTTTTTTTACTCGGATTGGCCTGTCAATTTCGGTGTTTTAAAATTTCTGTATGGGACAGTTGAACGTCAAATAAAAATAATCACGTTGTGCACGCCTCTCAGAATTCCACCGAATTAATCAATTTCAACCAAATTCACTTTGTTCGTGAAATAGTCCAATGATATTTCACTCGTGATTGGATTTATCTCTCAAGGCTGATTTCATAACTCAACTGAGTTGAAACACCACTCGTCCTGCAGACTCGTGGTGTTTTCAAGAAATTTAGTTTCGTGGGGAATAAATCAACAGACTACTGATAATCAAAACTTTAATGAAACTTTCGATTCAATGTCAATTGTGTCAAATTGAGTTCAGGAACGCAGCAACATCCAGCTCTTATAGCATCTTTAAAATCGGGAACAACAGACTCAATAGCAAACTCAGATTCAACCGCTGAAGTGGTGAAATGAAAAGAAGTTTAATTGGGTTTAATATTGAATTTTAAACCTTGATTGTGAAGATCCTCTTCATCTTTATCAAGAAGTGTATCAGAAAGATAAGGAATTCTTTTGTGAAATTTGAAATCAGGATATTCAAGTGGAAAAATATAAGAGTGATGATAATGATGAGAGTAATCAGTGCTTAAATTACGAATTTTGTTTGAGTTTTTGAAATTTCAAATTACCTTGATAAGCAGTACACTCTCTGCACTTGGAGTCAAAACAATCCCATTCTAAGGGGTGTAGTAAATTGTTAAGTCTGAAATATGCAATTTTTATAGTTAAATCAATCAAATTTTAATGTGAATAATGTTTCTTGATTTCTTCTTTAATCCAGGAAGTCCGAGCTGTATTCCAGGCTCTTTCAGAAGGATAAGTAGAGAATCTTCTAGAAATAAAAACATATCAGGGGGTAAGATTTCTTCTTAGGCATTCCTTATTAAACCACATATCCAACATAACCATCTTCCTTCTCAAAATATTCAGCTTATAATATCGCATCAGGGAATCTTGACTAGCAGTGTATAAGCAACGTAGGGGATCCATTTCTTATAGTGGAGGTGAGTATTATAGGTCCAAAAGGGTATAACTTACAGTATAACTTCACCAAAATATAGTCATGAAGTCAACGGACTAACATAAGGACTTGTTTCGGGGGATTAATCCCTGATCATCAGCTCATAATTATAAAAAATACATAATTGGTTATAAATTACTAATTGGATTACAAAATTGGGAATCGAAAATTACTTTCATGTCATCCATTGAAGTGTTAAGGTTGTTCCTTGACACCATATTTTGATTAATATTATCGATTATTTGGGGATGATGATCCTAAAAATTTCCTAACATTAGTGGTCCGCCCTTAGTGCGACACTTAATTTTAATTTTGATTCCCAATTCTTGTAAACCAATTAATATTTTTCATCAATGGTGGTATTTTTATTTTTTACCAAGTCTAGTGTTTAACTTTGTATTTCTTTCTCTCCAGATGTACTTTTTATATTCACGTGGAGTTAGACTGTAAGTACTACACTTTCGGACCTTTAATTATATATACTATATGGGACAGCTCTCCAACTAACCACACAAGCAAAATGAGGTTGATTAAATAAATCACTTGTCATTTATTGTCATTTCATAGGAACTATGATCACTAGCCATCTGCAGTCGACCATCCATGAGTGAGTTGTTTTATTTATTTGCCTGAGCTATTGAATAGCTCACCTTGAATTGAAAGTTAGCTTATGGTGAGTTTTAGTCATAAGACCAGCTAGCTTGGGACGAGAGGACAACTAAGTTCTCGTAAGTGAACACTGAGCTTCCAATAGGTTAGGAGCTACACCTGTATTGGTACTGTATTAATCGTTGGATATATATCTGAAAATAATAGACCATCATTTATTTCATCTCTCAAAATTTATAGAAACGTTATTCCACTAGTCACTAGCTGACGTCCGACTACAAGTGCAAAAACTCACTACAAAATACAACTGATTATAATAAAATGAAAATGAACACATTGGAAGTCTGTTAAGTTGTGATTATTTGAGCCTGACGAGTTCTCCTATCTCTATAGAAATATCTATTCCAGAATGGTCAGAATGGTGTTGCAATTTTGTTTGTGTGGTGATGACCGAAACTGAAGCGTCGACGCTACGAATTCTGGCGGAAACAACCGAAATCATGGAAATTATGCAGGAAATCACTACTCATCAATATTCTGCATCTTGAAGTAATTATTTTCCTTTACTAGGGGGGCAAAATGAGCTACTATGACAAAAATTATATTTCTGAAATATCGATTCGATACTGACAGTTATTGTTTCATTCTCAATCAGTTACCTGTGTCTCAGAGTTATCAAATTATTAGAAATTTGTAACCGCTACTCACTCACAAGTATCATAACATGAATTTAAATCCAGCGACATTTATTTCGAATGCTTATTTCACAACGCGAAACTCTGGAATCAAACTCAGCGACGAACGATTATGTTCATTTCTAATTTTCACCATTGAGACTTGTCAATGTTATATTCGAGCAAGATCCAATATCTTTTCAGAAACTTTTCCTATCCGCATACCGCATACTAACCAATTCGGAGTTATGAAGCTGTTGCAAGAATCTTCAAAATCGATAAAAAACTCAATTTGTAGCAATCTCGAACTAAGCGAAACTCAGAACTCTATTCGAATATTGGAGACGAGATGATGAGAGGATTATTGTGGAACCCTGGAGATCCGGAGACTGTCCATGAATGTGCAGGTTTGGTTTGAGGCTGTAAGTTTGATAGGCCAGTATCCATTTGCCAATATATGGTAGAGCGGCTTCGTAGGTAGATAGAATCGAATTATAAAAACTATCGGACACGTCAACTACCTTAATTTCCGAAGTAGACAAAAACTTTATTTGCGGTGGGAGTCACCTACAATAAATTATATTCCTAGGTGCTGTAATGGCTACTCCATGAATTCTGAATGGCCACATATTATGGCAAGTGAAACTCTAGCGTTATCTTATTACTTCCTTGAAATCAATTCGAAAAATTACTATCTGTTTATTCAATCAAATATAACAAGTTCTGACAATGCAACTGTTGAAAGATATAAGTACTATTGTTGATGAAATTGGAGTTCGAATTGTTCACCACCAAGTTTCATATCATAATAAAAGATTGTCTCAAAGAAGACCACACATTTTATAGTTTTTCTCATCCACGAATTCTCCAAAAATTATCAAATAATTCTACCACTCCACTTTGAGATGCCATGGACTACTTCCTGAGATTAAATAATTATAAATTCAAGTCATTTGGCTGAAATAGTATATTATGATACAAGTTTTATAAGACGTTATTTTGTCGCACGCGTTGTTTGGAGTACGACGAGCAAAGCGAGAAGTGCTCCAAGTGAACAAGTGCGACAACGTGTCTTATAAAACGTGTGTCATACTGCAATTTTTTCTATTTTCAATTGATTCGAAGAAAAAAATGGATTTGATATCGATAAATAACAGAAACATCTTCGATTGGTAACAATGATGACATTGAAATAATTAAAATCTGACGCACAAGCGAAAGCCCAGTTTACAGTTGAGCGATTTTGATTATTGCAATACCAGCGGTGAAAAATTCAATATTGTTATTGTTTTTATTGGTCAATTTGAATCAAATCACACTCTAAATTGAAATTCACCAATTGAAACGTTGAGTTTTTCACTGCTTATATCAACAAATCGAAATCGCTCAGAAGTAAACTGGGCCTAACTCTTTCTGACTTTCATTTGACAGTTCGATTGTACCAATCTCCGAATAATAAAAAATGCGTATCAAAATAGCGACTATTTCGACACGCATTTGCGTTGCACAATGACTTCATTATACAATCAAAATAAAAAAAGTTATTTTTGAATTGATCTGACAGGAAAAAGTCCAGTGGAATTGACTCACCCCTCTATTTCCCTTGTTTCTGTAGATGAACAAGTGAAATTCGGTGTTAGTACCTACAAGAATATGCATTTTTTGACGTACCTATTTAATTGTTCTCTACCACTACAGGTTTGATTGGAACTGAACCTCACTTTCTCATTTCAAATTCTAATTATATCAATAGAGATTCTCATTGTGGGTGAAATATCATCCCATTTGTCACTTCTTGACATTTATCATTCCAACATGTTTTTTAAATATGCAAACCAGAATGCCATCATGAATCACTCAAAATGGTCAATTTTGAATTAAGTTGCTAGAGAAAATACTTTGAATCCAAAGTAGAAGGCCATTGGTATCTCAAAGTGGAGTAGCAGATTGTCAATACTGGGAAGAAAACTCAAATCGTCCCCACAATTATTTATTGTAGTTCATACAAAACATGTTTCGGACCTATATAGGTCCATCATCAGCTGAATTTCAAAACATTCTAAAATAGAAAGTACCTAGTAGACACATGGCATCTTAGAGGTTAAGTAAGTACTTACATGGAGAAAAAAGAAAAACTGTTTTTATCTATGATACGAGAATTGGGAGATACAAAATTTTCAATTCTCTTGTTTTTTCATAGCGTTTTAATAATGACATAAATAATTTCATTCTATCATGATCCCCCTTTTTCCATAAGTTTCCTTTCCGTGAATTCTGTGGCTAATATTTCAATTTCTTATTTATCATTTGTATCCTATGTCTATGCCATACTGTGGTTGACTTTTGACTTCCTGTCGGTCTGTCTTTATATGTCACTTTTTGTCAAATTGTTTAACAGGATGTCGCACATTAGAACAAAAATGGAAATTTGTATCTACAATTGCCTAATTCGATGGTTATTTAACCAAATCATTTGAAATTATTATGTATTTTTGTATCTCCCAATTCTCGTATCATAGATAAAAATAGTTTTTCTTTTTTCTCCATGTAAGTACTTACTTAACCTCTAAGATGCCATGATTCTACTAGGTACTTTCTATTTTAGAATGTTTTGAAATTCAGCTGATGATGGACCTATATAGGTCCGAAACATGTATGAACCACAATAAATAATTGTGGGGACGACTTTGAGTTTTCTTCCCAGTATTGAAATACTTCGAAGTTTTTAAATATGGATTTAAAATCACCATGTATGGTATGGACAGTAGCTATACAGGTGATTCAATCAGATACCGGATGATAGTCTATAATTCATCCAATTCGCCAACGCAAAGAAGCCAAATTATTGGCCTTCATAAGTTCTAGTAGATCAGGCTTTTTTGGTTTGACAAAATCATGCCATTTATTACGCTTGTGAAGGGTGTGTAAAAACACCATTGACCAACGATTTCAGATGTTTTGATGAAGCTGATAGACATGTTGACGGTTCGAGGGTTAGAAAATGACCCTAGGTCAATACTTACTGATCGTTGGGGTCAGAGCTTACCTTGTAAACTGGTCGAGAATTTAGCATCGCCCCAATTTGAATGAGAACTTCTCGTACTTGAGGATTTGCTCCTAAATTACACAAGATATGTAACTTTCTACAGATTTTACTCCTGCCTCAAAAAGACCATCAAAATATTCTTATATTCTAGGTAATGAATCAACTGATAGGAAAGTGAGAAGAAAATAAATGATTTATCGGTCAAGAAATCAAGGATACAGGCCCTGTAAGGAGGATTCGAAAGCCAAGAGAAAGATTCGATCTTGGTAGGATTCATTACCCATCATTTTAGAGATTTGATTTGAAATTTCCATAAAATTCGAAAATCTAGCTATTTTTTCAATCTTCATGAATATATTTCATCACTTATTTCTTCTTCAGCATAACTCATATTTTCTTAGAATTCAAATATTCATACCCTCAGACAATGGAAGTCCGAAACTACTACTTCACAAATCGAGACTTCGTCAGCTACTTTCAAAGAAAATGGTTTGAGCTGAGTGTGTGTAAGGGAGTATCACGACCTGATATCCAGTTGTCGAAACTTAGTTAAGGGGGTAATGCTTTGCAGCAAGAGGTTAACTGTCTATTACTTATAAGAAAAGACATGATAATCATTAATTTTTATTGATAAAAAACAAAACTAATATAAAATAAAGTTGAGAACTTGATGAAAGGATAGTGAAAACAAATTATAAAAACGAGTGATTTTGAAAAAGGACTTGGTTTCGACGAAAAAAGTAAACAATTATCTAGAGTTTAGATTTCTTCCTGATGGATCACTCATTGATATTATTTGGTCAAGCGGCCCAATGAAACATGTGATTGAACAAGACGATAGACAAATGTACTTTTTTATTCATGACAATTATTGAGATCATCATCAGGTACTTAAATTGAAATTATATCGCAAACCAGGATGAGGAGATGTGCCGGCTTGGGTTAACCATGGCTGGGTTGGCTTTCCTAGTTTGACAATGAACTCTATAGGATATGGATATTCCGATTTTGCCGATTTTGGATTATCAATTAATAATATGTTTTCAACTATACTGAGTTTTCTGTCTATGTCACCGATATAAACTGTATCGAATAACATGTGAATGACTTTATCAAAGTGAATGATTTTTACAATAATTATTCATCAGAATCTGCTGATTTTGGTGTTCTCATTCGAGACACATCTCCCCTCCTCAGAAAAACTGGCCTTCAGCTTAAAAGTAAATGTTGCTAACATAGATATGCTAAAAAATATATATCATTGGAAAAACAATAATGTACAATAACTCGAAGAGAAATATCACTTGAAATTACCAACCTGATACAAGTCCAACATACTATTTGACACATACAAAAAGAGCACTAATGAGAGTTCCACACAAATGCAAAGTCTGGCCCTGCTTCTGCATTTTTATATCGTACAGCCAAAGTTTACAGAATCTAATATATATTCTGTGAACTTTGGTACAGCTGATGCGGTCTGAGTCAAAGACCATGACTTTCACGGTACAGTTGGATCCATCTTTAGTTCGTTCCGCTGCACCTCAAAGGTTTTCGTGTTCGTGGTCGGTTGGAATCTGTACTCTGTTATACTATTGACTTTTGACATATTCAGTACGTTGCATAATATATTCTGTGATTTCTGCGTTTAATTCAGATTTGTCACCACTGGATCTGTGATTTGAATCTTCGTTCCATCTCAATTCCGAAAGATGTTTCGTATGTATTTTTGGATTTGATTTAGCATTCAGGTGACTCATGCTGAATAGCAGTTATCGTGATGATAATCTCTGGATGTAAGTACGTTCTTTTACCACCTGGGTGTGGTTATTCGGATTTTCGGTGATTCTGTGTGATTCGATAATCATTTGGCCATGAATAGGATAACTATCTTCTTCTTCGATGTTTTTTATTTTGGTGAGCACATTTATTTTCGTATGTCTTTATTTCGAACAGTAAGGTTGTCTTGGTTGCCTCTATACAACTAGGTACTACTGCAACAGGTGTCTGGTGTGGACTTCTGCCGTTCTGCGTCTATTTATTCTTGGTACATAGTAGATTTAAACAACATGGTAGGCAAGAATATTTTTTCTCATGGCAAAAATGCATTGGTCCTTATGCCACAATGCTTATAGTGTCGTTTTTATCTAACTACAGTGTCTTGATGTAATATTTCTGCTACAAGGCACCCTGATATGTCTCAGTCAGAAGCCTTTCAGAGTTTTCAGACTCCTGCCTATGATATCTCAGCTAGTAGGTAGTGCCTTCTGGCAGGTGTAATAGCAGCCTTTCGTCTGTGTGTGGTCACATGCTCACAATAATCAAAGAGGAATAAAATACAGTAGTAAGTATCATTCCATTAAAAATTCGAACATGAAATTATTCCATCTTGATGTATATAAAAATAATAATAATAATAAATCGTCTCTATTCATCACAACAGAACAGAACATAGGGATAATTGGAAAAAAAAATGTTTATGATGAATTGGTGAAGTGTCAGCTTAAGCTGTTTTTGAACCAGAAATGTTGAGATATGTTGAATAAATATAAGAATAAAATTATACTTTATATATTATCAATGTAGGTATCTTTCAATAAGACTTTGATGAAAATGTATGTAAAACGTATAAAAAATCCCTCTTGACATAACTAGTTGGTGCTAAGTGAAACGGTGAATCTGAGAATTAATCATTTCTTTCTCCATTTCCTGCATACCTTCAGATTTTGTGTCATATGTAACAATTTCACCCAATCATGTCAACATTACACTGATAATTGCATTCAGTGCAATCATCAATCATTATGACAACACGATTGAGTTTGACAACTTCAATTCAAATAAATTTCGAAATATCACGTTTTAATAATGCGAATGTTCCAAATATAAATGATGCGCTAATGAAGAAACAATTCCAGAAATAAAACCTACAAGAAATATATTAAGGAAATATTTATGGAATTTTTCAGCCAACGAGAATATACAATGGATGAACATATAGAAGCTCAGAAGAATTGGCGTTGATACTAACAGAATGAGTGCTGGTAACAAATTTTCCGTCAAATATTCCTCAGACATTGACGAATGCCTCATAATAATTTTATGTCAAATTTCTCAAGCCCGTTGCTTGGAAACAGCTCTCAGTATTCAGCTTTGGGCTGTAACCAAGGAATAAGCTCTCAATTATCATCAAATTATCTCGTCTATTATAGCAAGGTCTTATGGATATAACTACTGAAAATGTTTTGCTCAAGTAGAGATTTGATGAAATCAGTTAATTTGTGGTCATCTGATTGAACACAACAAACAACATTATAGTAAAAACAGATCACATGGACTGTTTTTACTCAATCATGTTGCTATGGCCATTTTGACGTAACAAAAATTCAATATTGTAACGTATTTATTTACTCCTCTAGAAGTTGAAAATAAAAAGCTACTGTCCCGTTAGCGATGTAGTCTAGAGAGCATGGTGGTCGGGGTTGTACTTAATTGAAAATTGAAATCATTAGTTTATAAGTCCCAAACAAGATGCAGGACTCACCCAGGCGCCACTTGACTTATTATAATGTAGATTTTATCTTGTTCAAGTCAAGAAAACAAGACATTATAAAATTGGTATTCAAATATAAAACAATTTTTGAATTATATTGTCACTTACAACAAGCACCTGTTATGAATGAGGGATAAATAAAAAAACAATAACACATTCCCCAGATATTACATGTATTAAAAAAAACAATCTCATACTTTTAAAATCACCTTGTGACTGACATTCTTCAGCCTAGTACATGAAGGAATTACCAGTATTTAAATGTACTAGGATTTAGGTTAGATTTAAACAGTACCTAGCTTGTAAATTGAAGAATTTACGTGAGAAAATTTACTTGAAAATCTTCAAGTAACAATGGTTGATGCTTTCGCACAGTACTGAGCGGAGGCTATACCAGTTTTACATTAATAAATTCTTTGATGAACATTTTTTGGCATTATTACCATGCAATAGACAACAAATGAAAATACCTTCAATATAAAAAATGTGTCACTGGTAGTGATTAATAATGAGGTAAAAAAGAAAAAGAAACTGATTATATCTGGCCTTGTTTGTTCGAGTTCCAGACCCAATTTTCCATCACCATCTCAATTTCCATTATCAAGCCTTGATCAGCATAAAGGGACTTGGTGTTTCGTTGAAATCCGGGAATCCTGCAGCCGCTTGTTTGCACCTCAAGTTCCAGTGAAAGTTTATTGACCGGTAGACCAACACCTGGGGTTGTTGACAAGAATAAATAGCCGCCATCATCAGCTAAGTGGTGGTTGGAGGACCAGGTACAAACTTCACCTCAACGGATGTAACAGTGTTGCAGTTACCAGACCAAAAAAATAATAGTCTTTCCTAAAACCCTAAATAACAAAATGTTATATCCTTGACATCCTTGATAGGAATGTCGACTTACCCCTTGAAGAGGGTTGTCCCAAATTACCAAACATGGTATGTAAACAAGGAATAGTTAAATTCTTCTGCTGACTACAAAAGAAATGAAACCAAAATTTGTAAAGATAAATCTGAAATTTGATTGAGAAAGAAAACTCACGTTTTTTTTTCCTTTTAGGAAACCAGCACGTGCATCACCATGGACAGGACCACCATAGGTTTCACTGTAGGTTTATAATCACCTACTCATAAATTTTCACCACAGAAAGAGCGAACCAGGAATTCTCAATCAAGAGAAAATACAAATCCCGAAATTACATCGGTTGAAACCCTTTGGTTCCTTTCTGAACAAAATGGAGGTTCGTCCACCACCTCCTGAAACCCCAAGGATCGTAAACTAGAGAAGGATGGTTCATTGCCATAAGACGCAATGTTGGCACATCGAACGACGCGATCGTGACGTCACTGGCGGCCCTCAAGCTTTGTTTACATTTATATTTCGATACTCATACTGTGGATTGTGGCTGTACAAATTGTTTTTTTAAACAGAGTTCTTCAATAATCGTAGGTATAATCAAATTACTCAGTAAGAAGATTTAGTAGTGTGGATAAATATTAATAAATTATTACATCACCTCCATTGAAAAGTGTGTAGTGTTTATGAAATCATTTCAATTTCATATACCATCTGATAACCAGTATGCCAAGTAGCAGATTTGCTATTTTTGGACAAAAACCAAGAGGATTCCAGTATTATTTACCACACATTTCCAAAAGGCACTGATTTTGTTTGGGATACTTATTTGAAAAGGTGGATGAGTTGTGAACATGCAGATGTTGTGAATCCTGATACAAGTCGCATACATCAGAGCTGTGATTTGTCCAACCAAATTTAAGAAAGAGATCTACGAAATGGGTAGATGAAAATGTATTTTGACAAAGGAGTACCTATATTCTCATTATTTTATGATGTTCCATGTAATCAGATTCAGGAATTTTGTATACTTCGAGCTATAATGAGGATATAAAAACCTGCAAATAAAAGAAACAACCTGGATTGCATCTATAGTAGAGTCCAATGTATAAATGAAGAGAATAGTCAGCTAATAAGAAAATAGAAATTGATGTCAATATATTTATATACCTATTATTTATAATGTAAGCGTACCCATAATTCAAATTAAAGAATGTATTTTATATTCACCATTCATTGATAATTGTTAAACTTGATAAAATAGGTAGGTATATCAATTTCAATTCAAAATATATGAACTTCAAATAACCTGCTGTGCATTGAATAATATATATGCACACATACATTACATGCATCATTCATCAGTACCTATGAATTCTTCATTGAAATTTCTCCATTTTCAATATGAAATTGTTTTCAAGGTAGGTAATAGGTACTTACCTATTTATGGAATAGGTATATTCCCTGTTTTGTAAACGTTAAATCATCTCATGTATTATTTTCTTGGTGGACATTCAGGAATTTTTGTGAATCAAGGAGTTTTTGCTCACAAAAATTACTAATATTTGAAGCCATATGATACCAATAACCATCAATAATCAATATGTATCGATTATAAAAAGGTACATCACAGTAAAATTACTTTTAATGCCCATTTAGTGATATTCAGCATTAATAATTTTGAATTCAGGGCCGTTGACTACGTCATCGCGCGCCTTCGGAAGCCACGCCTTTTGGCCGAAAAAATCGCTTCAATGAACCATCCTTCTCTAGTTTACCATCCTTGCTGAAACCCAACCTTCTCCTCAAGAAACGGGAACCAGTCGGTAATGACAGTTATCTGTCCGATGGTAGTGCCCTCTCTACATGAACCCTCTCAAACAAATTCCAGAAAATTGTCAAATTACGAGAAGATACCTAACTTATCAACAATTAAAGAAAACTGTACACACAATTTACCCATGAAGATCGGAGCACGAACAGCCGGAAGTTGAACACAAACAAACAAGTGAGATCATATATTGAATTAAGGTAAGTTTTACAACCTAACTTATACCAATTTCTTCTCGTTTACCACAGGTATCCACCAATTGGGCAAGATATGCTACCCAATATTGAACTGCTGGAATACTATGGGATTTATGGACTTGTCAGGCCATGTTCCGTAAAGCCACAGTTACAATGGACTTGGAATTTCGCTTTCCTAACCATAAATTTATTTTAATGACATTACAAATAAAAATAATTGATCCCAAAATTCAAGTACAAATTACTGATAGCTATCTTTTTATAGAAGGATATTGATTGAAGAAACTTGTCGTTTATATTTGTTCTTTTGTGAGGAGGTATGCCAGCGCCACCTGTTGGTGAGTAGTGCAATCAAGTTAAGATCAGCAGTACAATTCAACGCGACCTTCTCAGCTGAGATCATCTCACATGTTATTTGATGGATATGGGACGTTTGCGAACGTTACAATATTACAAAATTTCACGATTTCGTTGTAATAGTTGAGAATATTAATGAAATTATCGAATCAACTATATCATAAAATACTGTACAGTAAAAAAATTAAGGAAAGCGTTTATACACTTTCGAAATGTTAGAAATTATAAATCAGCAAACAATTTTCTATCCGACTAACCCTCGAACATTGATAAATACTCAGAAATTGTGTAACAACTTTCTCGATTTTTTGAAATCTGTCATTATTTTGTCAATTTAAAAGTGCTACACTGTTATTCTTATAAAAGAAAATTGAAGCTGTCTTCAATTACATTTTCATAAGTAAGGATGATGTGTCATCTGTAAATAATTCGATTAATTGGAAATAAGTTTTACAAATAGTTGTTTCAATTTAGATAACTTTATGGCATATTTATATCTCTTAGTGATTTTTTCGTTGATTATTTTTTCCTAGCATCATAACACCTTTGAAAGAATGATATATACCAGGAATGAACTGAATCATGAAATGAAAGCAAATAACTAGCTTGATAGTTAACATAACAGATTTTCGATGGCTATTGAATATATGGAATTCAATAGGTTGCCCCTCTATGATAGCACAAGCACTTGTCATTTCCTAATCAACTTCCACAGAAACTAATTTTTCATTTGTAAAAAATGATTAATGATTGTTGAGCGAAAACTGTTAATATATTATATCAAATACATTCGAATAAAAAGAAGAGAGAATGAAAAAGATGACTTATGACCAGGAAAAGAAGTGAAGAATCATCTGCTGAGTGTATATTGATAATAATAACATTCCTCGATCATTCATTTATATTATTTGGCAAGCGGCCCAAGAAAACATGAGGTTAAGCAAGGCGATTAACAAATGTTCCTTCTTATTCACAATTGAGATCTTTAGGTACTTACATTGAGGTTATCGCTAGAAAGGCTTTCCATGATGAGAAGATGTGTCGAATTTGTTCAACCATTGCTGGGGTGGTTTCCCTAGTTGTTTCAAGTTACCGACAAATTCACGTTAAAGGGTCGAAGGCCTGAGCAATAGTGCTAGTATATCAAAGAATAGTGACGAATGATCTACGAAAAAATAATTAACAATTATTCTAGTGCGATTTATATTTATAGGTGATTCTCGCAAGATTGCAGAATCGGAAATTCCATTGTTCATACACTTATAGTTTTACGTTGAAATCTAGGTTATGGATATTCTGTTTCTGCCCATTTTGAGTTTTCAATAAGTAATTTGTTTCAGACTGATACTGAGTTTCCTATCGATGTAACCGACATAACTTGTGTAACTTGGGCTAGGGTCGCCGACCACCTACTCTCAATAGGTACTATACCATTGGGATCAATGATAATTTGGACACGGGTTAATTATTTTTTAAACTCGATAACTTTTGAGGAATATATTTTGTTGAATATGATATATGATAGTAATCAGTGCCTTATCTAGATCATAATGGATCAGATGAACCGTATTCTGGAAATTTGAAGTTTGAGTTTATCAAAATAAACGTTTGCATATATGCGATGATGCGTTGATTTTTGGAAAATATTAGTTATTATTGTCATTGAATCAGTTGATAACATCTTTAGAGAATGTAGTGATATGAACAATAAATCTTTCTCTTTTCAAATTTCTCTAGCAGAGAAGTTTTGTTTGAGGCAGGTCAGTTTGCAGATCATTCTTTGAGCCAAGGCACCGTCCGCAATCAGCTGTATTATCAGAGGGCACGTACCTGCTTAGTGTTAAATTTTGGAGAAAAATATTCTTGGACTCTACTGACTTGATAACTTACAAATGCCTCATTTTGGTGAGGTGGCGATCAGATCCAATTGGGAGTATCGGCTAAATCACTCCATGTGAATATCCGATGAAATAGTTATTTATGTATTAAGGGAATTATGAGGGCCTTAATTACCGATGGCAAAGTTTACGTCCCGAGGGCCTCTGGCCCGAGGGACAGCAATTGCCAGAGGTTATTAAGGCTCTATAATTCCCGTGGTACATAGATAATTTTATTTTTGACCGATTTTCATAACAATATGTCCATATTTAGAACGCAATAAATGTTTTAATTCATAACCTTTCTGGTATATTTGAATTAGGTAGCGTTGATTGTAGCATTGTTGGTTGTTGCTGGGTTGTCGCTATGTTACATGTTTATAAGCAAACTTTCTTTATCAATCAATGTTTTTCCGTTAAAAACGTGTTTATTTTTTACCACAAATCGACGATTTTTTTCTGATATAATGGAGGAAATTATAAAAAAAGCGGAAAAAGCAAGACAATCATTACTTCCATCGAAAAGTGAAGCCCTATATCAAAAATAATACAACTTATATCTGAAGTGGCTGACACAGAGAAATGTTATGTCAAAAGATGCCAACGAAACTGTCTTTCTGGCATATTTTCAAGAACTGTTAAAGTATTTTCAGTATTTTCTGGTAGATTTGGTAATAATTGTATTTATTCGTTGCAGTCAGAAACGTTTAGCCCAAATTCGTTATGGATTAAATGGTCAATGCTCAAATCGATGGTGACCATATATGAGAAAAGATATATCACCAAGTTCAACGAACAAGAGGCTTTTTTGAAACGGAAAAGTAAGGGGTATAAGCCGAAAAAGTCTGCTGTCTCATCTCCTGAAGATGTCATCAAATTTCTAAAGGACGCCCCTAATGAAATTCATTTATTGCATAAGGTAATTTTTTCCTTATAATTTTCTTTTTCGTTTGTTTATTTCGTTTTATTTGTTATAGGTTGTTCTAATTATGGGTTATTTTGGAGGATGCAGAACTCAGGAACTTCTAAATATGAGTATAGCAGATATAGAGGACCGGGATACTGTTATGGTAGTGAACGTACCGGAAAGTAAAACTGGTGTATCGAAGAAATTTACAGTTGTGGATGAAAAAGAGTTCTCTGCTTTGCCTTTATTGAGACTTTATATGTCCTTGCGTCCTGAAGGTACAAAACGATTTTTTTTGAGCTTCCGACAAAATAAATGAACAACTCAGCCAATTGGAAAGAATATGTTTGGCAACATTTCCAGCAAAATCGCAATGTATTAAGGATTGCCAAACCCACTAACCTATACGGGACATTGCCTTCGTCGCACTTCTGCTATTGCCCTAGCCAATGCAGGAGCAACTATGACAAACTTAAAAAGACACGGAGGTTGGAGAAGTTCCACGGTGGCAGAGGGGTATCTGGAGGACAGTATTGAATTGAGAAATAAAACGGCGCGTATGCTGTCTACTTTGCCATCAGAAGAGGCAGGCACCTCGACTTTAGTGAACACCACCCATAAAAAAGAAGAAATTGTTTCCAGCGGCGGAAGTAATTTTCAGAAAACATTGGAAAATTGTACATTTATTATTTGTAATGACGTGAATAAGGGAAATATGTCTTAGTTTTCATTACATATAAACGTTTATAAGCATTTCTTATATCATTTTCACCTGTAAAAGGTAAGAGGGAGTTTTTGAACCTTAATATCCCAAGGGAGTTATGACCCTCATTATAGATATCGTAACTATGACGATATAAGCTAATAATGTCACTGTCAGAAATAAATTTTTTTTCTTCGAACATTTGGACCACCGAGTGCAATTAATTCGTGAGTAAAAGAGGGGCACAGAATTTCAATCTGGCAGGGTCACGACTTTGGTAGGAGATACCTTGGATTTGGCAGAAACCAAAAATATATTTGTGGTGCATCATTGATATAAAAGGAGTATGAAGTGACAAAGTGCCATGACCAGAGATCATCTGTAAAACAAGAAGAATTGTATAATCTGGCAGCTGCACCAGCAGCACAACGTCGGAGGAAGGCATCAGCTGCGACTTTAAGAACGACTGCCTGTGGCCGTGGCTTTCACATCACCACTGATAGAGGAGAAGGAAAGAACACGGACGAACCCTCTTCGGATGCCGATCAGCGAGAAAGAAAGATTTTTGTTTTTCTTCGACTTCCCAATAAATCAGCAAGTCGCATTAGTGCGAGCAGTAGATATTCATATTATAATGACAGTATGTACAGAAGAAGAAAACTAGGGTTTTAAGTCGATTACATACCTTTCAGATTCGAAAGACTGACTCCCCTAGAGTCATGGAGCACGGATACGACATGCAATCGCGCAGCTCGCGTGACAAGTCAGGCAAGCTGCTACCATTCATCAATGTCCTATATCCATCAGACTACTGGTTTAGCAGTATCAATGCCCAAGCAGAATAACGCTGCTCACCCGTCGAATCGAGAGGAATATTCTTCGGTTAGGTTAGGTTAGGACCTTGGATCACCCCATAACGACTCTGCCAAGCATCTCGGCTTCAACCACTGCCCACTCGAGTACGACACCAATGGAGAGGTACCAGAGCAAAGCAACTGGTAGGGCTGCCTCACCCCCGAGGTACCCATGTTAACAAGATTCCTCTTGTTACGTTTGATGGGTCACCGTTCGCAAAGCTTTCGGCATCGCTCCCCATGTCGACCAGAATCCTCTGGTCACGTTTATGGGTACGTTCGAGGCCTTTTACACGTTCCTCTACCATGATCTGGAATGAGGGCCTCAGAGGTTCAACCAGTCGAAACTGTAATAATCCAGGGATGTCCTCGTCCCGACATCTTGAACACATGGTGAGTTCAAGACCCGCGCGTGCGCTGGTCCTAAGATAGAGCTCCCCATGTCGTGATATAGAGTGATGTCCACAGACTTCTTACCAGCCTTGACTGGAATCATTCGTAGGGCATCCCCTGCATCCCCACTCCGACGTCGTGGACAAATGGTAAGATCATTTCGTTGGCCGTAGCTCAACTCCCCATGTCGGCCGAAATGGTCCAGCCCCGTTTGATGGGTAACCGTTCGAGGCCTTTTACACGTACCTCTACCATTATATGGCGTAAGGACCTCAGAGGTTCAACCAGTCCGGAGACATACTGGAATTGTCTGAGACTACCCTCACGCCGGCGCCGTGGACACATAGCCGGCCCACGACCAATGACAGTATGTAAAATTGAATGTTTTTTTCTCTATTCTGGTTCTACAATGAAGACATCATGAAACACGAATGCGTATAGTGATAGCCTTAGCGACATAAAGCCACAACGATTCCACGCCCGTAAGTGAATTAAGGCCGTTGTATCCATAGAAATGCTGTGGAGTTTCAATGACAACGTGGACTAGTTGGTCCAACAGGTATTCATTTTGCCCGACATAACAAGATATTTTATACATTTTGAGGATAGGAAAGGCATCAGGTACAGGAGCCGTCGGAGATTGTGTCCATGGAGATGATGTGGAGCTATCAATGTGAAAGTCGCAGGATTGACTGGAGTGCAGAAATGGAAAGCACCATTCAGCGTCGTTCATTTCCAGCTACAGCTAATAAATCGATACCACCTTTCACTGAAAGAATTTACGAACATAAGAGTGCTTGAGTTGTCGTAGGCTGAACATGTTCATCGGTCTCCGTGCCCTCCGTAGACCCACGAGCAGTGAGGGCAGCTACTCCTTTCTTGGTCACTCTCGAGCTAGTTTGGAGCACTACGTGATTCGTGCCGGCTTCAACATGGCTACGTCTCCATCTTTCCCAATATAGACGACTGAGAGTGCGCCGTCCTCGACCAGTATAGATGGCAGATGAAAGCTCGAAATATATAAGATAAACTGCCAACTGATTGAAGCAGGTTGCAGATGTACCTCGTCCAACATGGTTTGTGGTGATACTCATAGTTACCGTTTTCAGTTTGGCTGATGCCTTCCGAGCAGTTTTCTTCGATTTTCATAATCGGTAACATGCCGTTCACAGGTTACTCGCTGTTTATGCATGAAATTTATATTGTACACTACATTCTTCAACACTAACTGCTCGTTGTAGATGAGTGTGGATCTCTTTTGAATGTATTAAAACTACACAGTGATAAAGAAATGATGCGTAAGCATATAAGATCTATGAAAATAATAGAGAATATTATCGCTTCTGACGAGGATCAATCAATGGTGTAATTCCTTTCGATGCTTTCGTAAATGGGTACAAAAGATTCCCGAGTAACCAATATCAATTTCAAACATTGTCGAATTAGTTTTTTATTTCCAAAATATATTATTATATAAACCTACCTCATATTTTCCAATATCCATTTGCACTTCACTTATCACACCTCCTCTAAATCGAGTGTAAAACCTGATATTTTTGTGCTACAACATTTCAACAACTAACATAATGTGAGAGTACACGGGAAATCACCGAACGGTGGTGTTACAAGATCTACTCTTCTGTACAAATGTATAGTTAATGGGGACACAGCGAACAGACCTATTATGTGACCATATAGATTAGACTGACCTGCCAAATGTCCGTATCCAATATATGACATAATGACCCAATTTCGCACCCAGCTACTGGAGTACAAGATGACCTACCAACTGCTTGAAGCAGGTTGTAGATGTATCTTTTCTTATCCAACATGGTTTGTGGTAGTGCATATAGTTACCGTCTTCTGTTTGGCAAATGCCTCTTAAACAGCTTTTCTCATTTTAATAATCGGCCTTTCACAAGGTATTTGAACAGGAAAGTTATGTGGAGGTATAGACTAGACCCACCTGGCAATTGTCCGTATCCAATATATGGCATGATGGTTGCAGATTTTTGTGCCCCACTTGGAAACTCTGATCACACCCTCATCTCCACAACCTGTTCTTTCCATATACCATCGAGCAGCACAATACCGCCCCGTCTCCTGAGGCATTACAATTCGGCCGACTAGGAATGTCTTCGTATGTTTTTATCAGCGTTTTGGAAGAAAGTTTGTTTTTCTTCAGTAGATCCAACACGATGTGCTGAGATAATTTCTGAAATCATCATGTTGGGGATGCAATACTGTTCTAGAGCTGTCGCTTCCAAACAGA
This sequence comes from Chrysomela aeneicollis, assembly GCA_029955515.1. NCBI lineage: Eukaryota > Metazoa > Arthropoda > Insecta > Coleoptera > Chrysomelidae > Chrysomela > Chrysomela aeneicollis. Next base: position 1,330,626 of record JARUHQ010000018.1, on the reverse strand, counting down.
CAGCATACCAACGATTGCTAAGAAATCCGTGCCCTGAGAAGCATATGTCGAGGCTAGAGGCATATGCAAAGAGACAATTGAATCTTCAGAAGATGCTCACAATGCCAAAATAAGATCAAAACTTGTTGAATGTCCTAACGGATCCCGTTTATTTTGGTCTTTTGCCAAAGCTGTAGGAAGAAATTTCACTTCTAGCTCATTTCCTTATCTAACCAAAGAAGATGGAACTCTAGCTACGACTGCCCAGGAATATCTTTGCGCACCTATTTGCTGGGAATTTCATTCTGGATTCATTGGGAAAACAACTCCCGAACATTACACCTATTGACAATCATATGCCCGAGAACACCTTTCGCCAACGTACTATCAGAAATATTTTGTTGGGTCTCAACACCAGCAGAGCCTGTGGATCTGACGGAATCCCACCGATTGTACCTACTCAAGAAATGTGCCCCCGAACTAACAAATATTATTTGCAAGTTATTCGACCACTCTTACAATTTGGGGGTATTTCCGTCCAACTGGAAAATTGCAAGAGTACAACCAGTCCCCACAGAAGGCAAAAATACCAAACCTAGCAACTACATACATATTGCACTACTATCAATTATTTCAAATGTCATGGAGAAAGCCATCAACATCAAGTTCATGAAACTTCAGCTGTGGCATCAGATATTTCCAAGACATTTGATCGGGTTTGGCACCAGGGACTCCTCGCCAAACTTCTATCCTATGGTTTGTCCCCTCAGCTGTGTTCTCTGCTTGCTAGTTTTCTCCCAAACAGGTCTCTTCATGTAGTGGTTGATGGAGTTTCATCTGATACTTTACTCATAAATGCTAGTGTTCCGCAAGGATCAATTTCAGCACCAACACTATTTCTACTTCACATCAACGATTTGTTGGAAGCAACTTCATGTCCTATACACAGCTTTGCGGACAATTTCGATGCTTGGCGTTACTATCAGCAATAACCTTTCTCGGGAAAATCACGTGAGGTCCATTGCCGAAAGTGCATCCGAAAAACTTGGTTTTCTGTTTCGAGCCAACAGCTATTTCACTCCCAGTCAGCTGCTAATGATCTATAAGACACAGATCCGACCTGTACTGGAATAATGTTCCCATAGGAGTGCGGCACCTAAACATATCCTGAAACTATTGGATTCTGTCCAAAAAACGGCAATTCGTCTCGTCGGTGATGCCTCGCTTACAAACTCGGTCACTTCTTTGGAACACCGTAGAAGGGTTGGCGATTTGTCTCTGTTTTATAGATATTTTCATGGGCGCTCTTCTGAAATATCAACAATCGTTCTTACATTAGCAGTCTCTTGCGTGCGTATATTTTGGCGTAAAGCAACAGTATATTTGACAGTAAACTGAAACGCATTGTTGATTTCTCTTTGGGAATCGTTATTTTCCAGCCATATAAATAGGGCCTCTTTCTATCATGAGCACAAGAGTAAAACATTGGTAGTCTTCATAAAGTTTTTTTCAAGTGTCCATTTTGATCATCAGTAATAATTTGTTTGAAATATTTACCATTTTCTGAACACCATGGAAAGAGAACTGTCATCGCTGTAAGAGGGCGCAAGTGTGTAGTTATTTCAGCAACGTTTAGGAAACGACCTACTGCTACCTACAGTTGAAACTGAAAAGTTTTCAAAACTCAAAAATAAATGACTAAATTGGTGCATAATAGGGTTGTGACAAGGTATCATCAAGGTCGACTACGCAACTCATGTTTGGTTGCGCAACTTTTTCAAACACTTCGCCTCAATGTTAAATTGCTGCTTGGGAGTGCAAAGAAGAAGAAGTAATAATCGTTCTCGAAAATTATAGACCGAGAGCCCACAACGGAATATTTTCTGTCTCATTTGTTCACACTCAGCATTACTGGAACCCACCTAATTTCACTTTCCTCTACAAGGATATGAGATCGCCGAACAAAAATCGTAGACCAACGGGTGGAGGCTGCGTGGGTCAAGTTGGATTAAAATACCCGGTATATATTATTACTGTTAGGCGTATGTCGCAAGTGACTGTAATTGAAAAAAAGTTTGGGCGGAATGCATTGCTGAACGTATAGGGTAGATACGACGCGCAGTGGCGCTGCTTATTGTTGTAAAAAAATGTTTAATAAAAAATTATCATTTGTTTATGTTCGCCATTTTGTTGATTCAACTAATTATTAACTGGAAGTCAAGATAATATGATCGCCGAACATTTTGGTTGGATGGGACCAACCCCGCGTACTTTTGTCATAAGGGTGAAGAGTGTGTGTGTATCGTAAGTACATTTAATGTTCGGCATTGATTTTATATTAACTATCTGATAAAATGAAAGTATGAAAAACACATGCCGAACAAATTTATTGGACCTTGACCTTCGTAGTCATAAACTCCAATTTTCGTTGAGGATATCATTTGTTACTGTTCGGCGATAGGGTTTCATGAATAATAATAGTATAATGAACGTTATTATTCAACCTCCGAACAGAATGATTGGAACTGTTTCATGTAACTAGCGAAGAAAAAAATCATAAAAAATTTTTAATTCGACGAAATGAACGGACAATTTGGTTATCTTACGGGTTAGAAAATGATGCTTCAACAGAAGCTTTCAGATCATTTCGGATAAGAAGTTGTTTTATTCATTTTCTTCTTTATCAGGAAGGGTTGGTGTGTATGTAAGAGTGTGAAACTCAGTTTCGGGGACGTTAAGGGTTGTGAAACGGTCGCCCAAGTTGGGCTAATATTGTTAATACAAAAGTTATTATCGAAAAATATTGAAAAATGAGATATGAAATTTTGTGGCAAGATCATCATCCATAAATTTGAAGTCTGATAAGGAAAATGCGTCTTATAGAGCATTTTGTTATGAAAATTTCGACGTATGTATAAATTTTTTTGTTTGGCTTGTCTTCACTGCTTTTTCAGTGATCACGCTTACAATAAATCAAAAAAGCTAATTGCACCCATTGTATAGAGATGCCATTAACTGGCCCTGTATATATATATCGTGTTTGGGTTGACCTTGACCTTTCGGGAACTGTCACTTTCCTGTCATCTCTCTCCATCTGATAGCTTCCAGGATATGACATCCTCTTCTGTTCTAGATATTTCACTTAAAATGTCCACCACAGGAGGATATTTCAATATCGGCGATACTTCTTCTTTTTGACAGAACTTCATTGATCGTGAAAATTGACACATTGCATGCAATAATGGATGTATGTATTATGCACTGCTTTCTGAATGGTAGGTAGTGATTATGACATGAGAGCATTTGGTCGACAATTTACAACTCTTCTTACACCCTGTAGATCCATTCAAATTGTTTCGCAATAGTTATTTCTTCACATTATTCTTCAGATTGACTTGCTTTGAAAATTTCAAAGGTGAATGTATGATACACACATACTCTTCACCCTTATGACAATAGTACGCGTGGGTGGTTGGTCCCAGATCCAACCAACATGTTCGGCGATCATATTATCTTAACTTCCAGTTGATAATCAGTTGAATCAACAAAATGCCGAACATAAACACATGATATTTTTTTATTGGAATTTTTCTTACAACAATGAGCAGCGCCACTGCGCGTCGTATCCACCCTATACGTTCGGCAATGCCTTCCGCCCAAACTTTTTTTCATTTACAGTCACTTGCGACATACGCCGAACAATAACAAATGATTCGATATACCAGGTTTTTTATTACAACTTGACCCACGCGACCCCCACCCTTTGGTCCACGATTTTTGTTCGGCGATCTCATTTCCTTGTAGAGGAAGGTGAAAATAGGTGGGTTCCGCTGAGTGTGAAAAAATGAGTCAGAAAAAATCCGTTGTGGGCTCCCGGTCTATTATATATTGTGTGATAAATATACCCACAACCACGAACCTTTGCAAGTGTAGCTGCTGAGTGAAGTGGTCCTGGTGGGAAGAGAAGCCAGCCTGCCCATGCAGTGCGGACACGACTCGTTGCTGGCCGCCTCTGCGCGCGCCCATCGCGCCGCCACTGGAGGCGGCAGTGGAGGCGGCGGCGGGGACGGGCTAGCCGAAGGGCTGGACCAGCTCGGCCCGTCCATCGTGTGGCTCTGGCTGGCCACGTGGCTCAGTTTAGATGGCATCTGGAAGAGGAGCGCGATCATCAAAATGGAGCTCTCAATATCTTCTCCTACACAGTGAGGAAAAAAAAACACCAGCCAACACCGTCTGGTATCCCTTGAGGTCCGGATTGTTCTAGTGTTAGTTATTCCCCACTGTAGGTGTTTTAATGTGACCTTGCCCATAGGTGTTTTTAGTGATCAAACTCAGTTGTCAGTAACACTAGTGTTCAGTTGAATGAACACTTTGGTAGTGTTCTTTATGCATTTCCTAAAGTGCAGTTCGACTCCGCAGTGGTGGGATGCACACTCCGTGATTTTTTTGATGCTGAATCATGCCTCAACGAAATTCTCTTCGGTGCGTTTACACACTGAGCAGGTACATTCGAATACTTTTCTGGTGGGAAGAAACACCATATTATGAGTGTGTCTAGGCGAATCAGTACATTTTTTCACCACCTCCTGTATTTTTCAATAGGTTGGATTACCTATTGAAATATTATTTATATGTAGCTTGTAGAGAATTTCTTATATATCCATTAAACTTCATTTTCAACTTGTCAATAAAAACAGGAATTTTTCCAGAAAAATTCAAGAGAACAAAGACTACACCCATTCATAAATCTGGAAATAATAGCATCTTTACTAACTATAGACCAATTTCAATTCTAAACGCTGTAGCCAAGATTTTCGAACATATAATATACAATAAATTATATAGGAATGTAGAGAGCTTAATCTCAACTTCTCAACATGGTTTCCTAAAAAAGAGGTCTACGGACACAAATTTACTTTCTTTTCTAGACATTGTCGAGAAGGGATTGGAAAAGGGGACTCAGGTTGATGTTATATATACCGATTATGCAAAAGCATTCGATAAAGTTAATAACGACATATTATTAGGTAAATTAGTATATTTTGGCTTCAGTAAACACTTACTGAGATTTCTAGCGAGCTATTTAAGTGACAGAGTACAGTTTGTCAATTACAAAGGGGCACACTCTATGGAATATGTGGCTAGATCAGGAGTTCCGCAAGGGTCAAATCTAGGTCCCCTTCTCTTTGTTCTGTTTATTAATGATCTAACCTCTAATATATTGTCAAATTGTTTTCTATACGCAGATGACTTGAAGATTGTTAGAAGTATAAATAACATTGAAGACTGCCAGATATTACAAAATGACTTGAATGAGCTATATGAATGGACTATAAATAGTAAACTATCACTAAATATAGATAAGTGTAGTCACTAAAAAGAAATATCCAATATTGAACAACTACATTATTAACAATATCCAACTAAATAAGGTAAATAAAATTAGGGATCTGGGGGTAATCTTTGATGTCGAATTGAACTTCAAAAGTCATATAGAAAACATTGTTTCTAGAGCCTACAAAACTTTGGGATTCATAAAACGAACTACGAAGGACTTCCACAATATTGAATCAATTGTTTATCTTTATAACACCCTCCTTCGACCAATATTAGAGTAAGCTGTTATAATTTGGCACCCTTCGACTACTACAAGTATAAAGGATATTGAGAAAGTTCAGAATCTGTTTATCAAATATGTATTCTATAAAAAATATAACCAATATCCAGATTACGATCATTACCAACCCCTTCGAGCAGAATTTTCATTACCCAGGTTAGAGCACAGAAGAATTATAACAATTATAATATTTTTATACAAGATTTTGAATAACAAAATAAACTCCTCTCACATATTATCTCAACTCAATATATTTGTGCCATCGTTACAAACAATATCCAGATGTATAACTTTCTACGTTTACAATTTCAATTATACAGTCAATAAAAGATGCATTTTATATAACAAATGGTCTTCGCAAATAGATTGTGGTATTTATGATATATCACTATCTTCATTCAAAAAGAAACTATGGTCTATCAATTTTGAAATACAAATTAGTTGATTTATCTATAAGCGGACGTACGATATAGATATTGACTGTTTTCTTCTACCTCTCTGTATCTGACTTATTCAAACTAAACTGATTGGAAATGAAACTCGAATTTATTTTATGCCCTTTATTTGTACCTATAGTAAAGTGTCATTTTTCATTAATTGATTAATCTTAGATGTAAGTTATCAGAAACATGTAATTAGGAATATATTCCTGTTTGTTTCTGCCAATAAATAAATAAATAAATAAACTAGAATCTAGGGACAATTCAGTTGATGACGAACTGTTTCGGCTCACTAATCCTGATCAGTGGCACTAGGGCCTAGGCGTATTGATACAGATCCATATCAAAATCAATATTTTTATTGATTCATATTGAATCTGGTGTTGCAATACTTAACGAATGATCATTGCCACCAAATTAGATGATTCAAACACTGCCTCGATTCCATCGTAATATGACACAGTGTAACTTGATTTTTATTTACACATACGTGTTTTAATGTGTTAACTTGAATGATAGCACCAGTTAGAATTTTATATTTCAACCTGTAAGGTACTAATAAAAAGTTTATTTGTTGAGTTCTCGAACTAATACTACAGCAAAAAGCGGAATGTTTTTATGTGTGTATCCATACTTTGTTCCGATATCTGTATGGTCGATTCGAGCAGTAATAAATGATTATTTGGGATATGCAGACGTATTTTATTTGAGTGTTTGCCCATAGAAATTTACGTATCCATATTGATACTTGGTTCAAACATAACACAACCGTTTGGTGTTTATTACGATTTTATGTTTCAGAATCGTTCTATTTCACCACATTCGTGTCATTTTCCACAACTAAGATCGGAATTAACACCACTCAACACTCAATTGTGGAACGTATAATAAAAAATATACAACTTTGATATTCAGGTGTTGTATTCGGCGGAGTTTGCTCTGAAATCCATTGGATTGAAATCACACCCAAGTTTTTTTAACTGTGTAACGCTATATTCGATGAAATGATTAATAAATATCTCAATTAGTCGCCCCCCCCCAACTTGAAATTTCGAACCAGCCGCATCCTCAATAGTAGATACATCTATGACAAATAAAACAAGCCAAGAGATATCTTTTAAGGTAGGTTTAGTTGCAATAAATTTGTTTATCTTTCGACTACAAATTAGGAAAATCTACAATGTTGGAAATTAGTTGTTACTTTCAACAACTTCTCATATCGTTAAAAAATTGTAGTGAATTCAACAACAATTGTGTCTCAATTTCACATCCACAATTTTCGATGTAGTTGTTAAATCACTCAGTTATTCAATTCACTACTGATAATGTCAATACAACAGCAACAAGTTTGCATCAAATGAACATATAAAATTCCTGTCCAAACAACTTGATATAATCTGTAACACAACAACAAATAATTGTAACTAAAACTTCAATGATGGTTATTGAAACATATACAGTAGAACATCATCTAGTTGCTAATACATTAATATTAAATCACGGTTTTGTCGCACTCCGTTGACAAATTTACATCACCTAGTTTTACAATTTGCGACAGTTTGTGCTCGGTTACAAAGATTTTTTAGTTTCGATCTCTTCGGATATATTCGTTACTTTTCGTTTGTCTTCTCACGAAACCCGATTCCTTACAAGTGCCAACCCAAGTTTACTCAGTTCTCTGCAGTCTGTTGCCCTTGTAGGTCATTAGAACGAATACATTATAGGTTTTCCTCTCGTGTGGTCAAGATATAAAAAAGGTAAGTACCTACATGGAGTAGATTGATGTGGACTCGCACATAACTTTTATTTACTCATGCCAATATTAATATTATTTTTGTTTTGTTTCAGTTGAGAATATTTTTCCTGATCTAGAGCAACAAATAATAATCTTTTGTCGGAATCTGCAAGCGCAATAATTTGTTGAGAATTTTTCTTGGATTGTCTCTGTGATTATTGAAGTTTCGCTGCAAAAAAGTGAGTATAATTATGTCACTTTTATATTCATATTTTAAAATTATTATGAAAGTTTTACTACTTCTCATACATATTTCATACATTTTTTTACTATACTAATAAAGATAACTGCAACATCTAGGTTAAAACTGTTGAAGTTGTGATGTGATTATTTGTACAACTCTTCATTTCAGGTATTTGTTCGATGGATGGATTTTCACTTTCTTCGGATTTTTTCCAGCTACTAACTGGGTAACAAAAAAGATAACAAAAACTCAGTTGAGTTGAAGAGAAATTAATGTACTGGTAAGATTCGTTCTGAATTATATTTTGAATGATAATAATGTACTGTTCAGTTAATAAATCCAAGTGATTTCAAGAGTTAATTGGATTGTTTTTTAATAATGCAATTTTTCGTGCTTTTCTGAAAAATTCATGACAAAATGATTCCGAAAGGAAATATTAATATAATTTTTGTTTCAGCAATTGAACGAGAGATACTCAACACTCCGGAGGATAGGAAGTTGTCTCGGATGACAAACACATACAGAGGTTGACCAGCATTGTAGTGAATGAATCACGTGCCGCGGTGTTATTTCGATTTACTGATGTGATGTCAATAGTGGATATTTTTCGTTTTGTTGTTATTCAGAAAATAAAATGTGGTTATTTCAGTAATTTGAACTTTGAATTCTAGCAGCAAATATTGTTGAAAATACACAGAGTTATAGTACAAACGACAATTTTTTGTAGCTAGTACTACATTAGGACGTAGGACTCATAACAACAAATTGAAGTGAAAATGACAATTTGTAATTGCTCAATTAACTTCAGAAAATACTGCGAACAACTATAAGGTGAAGTAGAATTATTAATTTACTGTAGATAATTCACCAATAAGAGTAGCCATACAAATAGGCTGTTGATAAGACGAGCAATACCCATTATGGTGAAAATTCACTTCAAATACTCTTGATATTCCAACTATAAAATGTTGTAGACCTACTGGGACTATATTTTTTTGCTGTTTTAGCAACTAATTTCCAACAGTGTATGATTCAGGTGATACATCGTGAGTCAGTGAGGAAATATTGGGAGAGAATGGCGGTATCAAGATTTTTCTTGAATATTTAGAATATTTTCAATGCTTTGGATGAAATTCTAAGTTAAAAAAGACATCTGTGAAAAACCATGTTGAAACCGTAACTGTTTACGATATTTATCAATGAATAATTAACTCGAGATAACTGCAGGCATATCATTGATGGTTATCATGATACTGCAAACTTGGCTAATATAAACAATTCGTCAGTGTGAATCGTTGCATGGACTACGAGATGATATAATTCAAGGTTCTGCGTGGTATTGACCAGGAAAGTAGTTGTTTTCTTCTCGTAGTCTACCAGACATTCATTTCAAACTATGTTTGATATCCTAATTGGATAGACTATTTTCTCTTTCTAAATAATTTTGTGTCCAATTGATGGCTTTTCCATTTTTCATTTATCAGTTTAGTCGAGCTCTCAGCCACTTTCAAGTTCTATAACTTGGGAGATTTATTTCTGGAGTGATCCTTTCTTCTGCCACATGGTGTCGCCACTTCCAATTGTCTCTTGGAACGCGGCTCAATGCGGTCAAATAGACGCGACGAAGGTGCATTGGGACAGGCAACGCTTCGAGTGGAGATCTTACGGTCTCTTCTCGGATAACAACCCTGCACTGATGAGGGCCAATAAGCCCGAAACCGGTCTGTAGGTTGTTAAGCGTGCCTGTTCCGATATGAATTTGTCACGTCTCAGGAAGAATGAAACATTTGTGATCTGCATTCACAGTGTGACTCGTTGCATAGACTACGAGCAGATATAATTCAATGTTCTGCGTGGTATTTACCAGGAAAGTAGTTGTTTTCAGCTCGTAGTCTACCAAACAATAATTTCAAACTATGTTTGATATTCTAATTGGATAGACTATTTTCTCTTTCTGAAAAATTTTTGTCCAATTTATGGCTTTTCCATTTTTTAATATATGAACAGTTGGGATCAAGATATTTTCAGTACTAGTAACATTAGAATTGGAAATTATTGTTGATTAAATTCAAATTTGCCAACTCAAATTCAAATTCAAATTCAGTTTATTCAGTTCAATTTATTCAAAAATAATAACATATTATACAATTATGTGGTACTAATGTGTTCGTTAGTTCATTTTTACAAGTATGCACCTAGGTGAGTTAACACCTGTGTGTGCAATAATACAAAATATATTGTGGGTTGAAGAAGAATTAACATAATTTAGTATTAATATGTGCAGACTACAATTAAAAAAAAGATATAAAATAAATGGTAACACTAACAATAAATAGAGATAAGAATTATGACATTGAATATATTAATATGATATCTAGTTGGTGTTAAAATTTTTAATGAAGTAAATTTTTCACAACATTCCATATATGAGTTCACTATTTATGTGTATAAAGTGCTTGCATTTATCAACAAAGTGTTTGTATTTAGTTATCACTTTGATCTCATTTGGTAGGAAGTTATAAATTTTCGGTGCAAGAGTTGTAACAAACCTTTGGTTTCCATCATATTTTCTAAATGGTATTACTATATGTTTGTTTGTGTTCTGTCTAGTTTGGTAGCAATGGTTCACAAAATCTTTTTTTGTAGATTTATAACAGAAGATGCAGTTACTAAGATAATATAAGCATCGGACATTCAAAATCGATTCATTATAGAGAGAATGTGTGGAATATAGTCGATTTTTGAATGATATTCTCAGTATATAATTTTGTACTACATTCAGTTGTGTTAATGTATTGTCATAGAGCCCTCCCCATACTATGATTCCATAATTTAGGAGTGATTCGACTAGGGACTTGTAGATTTGCAAAAGAAGTTTTTTTGTTAGATTTTGCGTATTACATAAAATTTATGAATTAATCTTCTTATTTTATTAGTTAAGTCTTTGATATGATTCGTCCATTTTAGATTTTTGTCTAGAGTTATACCTAAATATTTTATGGAATTAGTCTCTTTTATTATGATATTATTTATTGTAATAGAATTGAACTTTGGTCTATTTGCATTTGTCATTGAAAAGGCAATATAGAATGTTTTATCAGAATTCAAAGTTAATTTATTTTTGTCAAGCCAACATTTTACCATGTGCAATCCATGAGGCACTTTATTTTTAACATTTTCCCAATTTTCACCTTTGAAGAGTAGAACTGTGTCATCTGCATAAGATATAGAGATACCATTTATGTTTAAATTTAGCAGTGAGTTGATGTAAGTTATAAAAAGAAGTGGACCAAGCACTGTTCCCTGTGGAATACCTATCTTAATTTCAAGGGGGTCACTTTTAACATTTCTGATTTTAGTTATTTGTTTTCTATTACTTAAATAATTCTCAAAAATTTCCAGTACCAAACCTCGGACACCATACTGCTCAAGTGTGTCAATAAGTTGTTTATGTGGTACGGTATCGAAAGCCTTTGCGAGATCTAAGAAAACAGCAATTGCTTTCTCATTGGTGTCAAGACTTTTTTTTGTATTATTTACGAGTTCAAATATAGCATCATTTGTGCTAATATTTTTCATAAATCCAAATTGATTGGCGTTTAATACATTCACTGAAATAAGATAATCTAGTAACCTATTTTTGAGACATTTTTCAACTATTTTTGAGAAGGTAGTAATGACACTGATGGGTCGATAGTTACTTATATTAGTTTTAGAGCCCTTTTTATGCACTGGTGTTATAACAGATATTTTGAGTTGGGATGGTACTTTGCCTGTTAGAAAAATTTGGTTTATAATGTGAATTAAGGGATCTAAGATGAATTTGTGATATTTTTTTATCGTTTTAGATGATATATCATCCATGCCTGGCGCACTGTTATTTTTTAGTGTACTGATATGCATAATTATTTCTTCTTTAGAAACAGGTTTTAGTGTCATAGAATTCATTAACGAGGGGTATTCGATTTTGATATTAGTGGTGGGTTCCTTTATTTGTGTTGCCATGTTCAAACCAACATTCACATAATAATCATTGCAAAAATTTGCCATGTCAGTATCATTTTGGAATTGTTTTTCATTTTCATCTAAAATTATTATATTGTTTTTATTTTTTTTTTTCATTCTCATTTGCTGCATCTGAGATTATTTCGTAAATTTTCTTTATGTTGGTGATATTATCATTAATCTGGTTTGTATAATAATTGTTTTTTACATTAATTATAATTCTGTTGAGATTATTCCTGTATGTTTTATACTCTTGAAGTAAATTGAGATCATTTTTATTCTTTATCAACCGTCGCTTTAATTTGTCTCTATGCTTGATAGACTCTATTATTCCTAGTGTAATCCAGGGTTTCAGTTTCTTATGTTTTTTATAGGAAAATTTTTGTGTGAAGGTACATTTATTTTTCAATGATATGAAGGTATCAGCAAAAAGCTTGTATGCCATTTCTGGGTCTTTCAGAGAAAGAACATTGTTCCAACAAGTTTTCCTTATGACATCCCCAAACTTTTCCTCGTCAAACTTGACTATAGTTTCCAGTTCAACGTTTGTGTTGTTATTTCTAATCTCATTTGAGCTGATATTCAAGAAGACTGGGAAATGATCTGTAATATCTGTATCAATGACAAATGAATCAAGTGTAAATGTGTTAATACCAATATTTTTTCTCACGAAAATGTGATCAAGGCAAGTGCTAGTTTCTGAAGTTACTCTAGTGTAAGAATTTATGTAGGATTTGAACCCAAAGTATGATAACATAGATAAATAATTGTTATTTGTTGGTTTTGCAGGATTAAGAATGTCAAAGTTGATATGTCCAACGAAAATATCTACGTTGTTCTTTTCTAAATTGTTAAAGTGAGATTCTAAATCAGTTAGGAATAGGTTATCATTTATGGAGGGAGATCTATAGCAAGGCATTATAGAAAATTGTATATTAGATAATTCAAATGTGATATTACTAATTGTTACCTTAGTTATTGGTAGAATAGTGTGTTTTATGTCAACTGAACTATTATATAATTGTTTTTCTGCAACCAACTCGAAAGTCGTCCAATTTTGTTCTGAAATTAGCTCTACTGACACTGTCACTTTTGATTCTAACGAAACAATGTACTATTTCCGTCGTTGCAATTGTGTTGTTCTTCGGTCTATCCTTCATTTTTCATTGTTAGTAAGTTTATTTTGTTTTACTTCAACTGTAACCTTATGATTTCTTGAGCGAAGTGTAATGGTAGTGTAGGTTCTGTAGATTATAGTATAAATTCATGTCTATCTATCTGTAATTGGGCGTAAGCCTGTTGACTTGTCAGTACCTATAAATAAATAAATGAAAGTTGTAATTCAGACGCTATATAGCAATTTAGCCGATTCAATTTCGAATGTTGAAAGTCCAGGTCAGGAATCATTGAAATGGGGTTGTTAATTAAGAATTTTTGAAGAGTTTGAAACCGATAGACCATTCGGGTTGACGGTCATCAAATTCAATAGACGTGAGTTCCTCAAGGTTACAATTTGAGTGTGAACAGTATAAAATTTCTCACGACAATGGTCGGGTACTGATAACACTTGCAAACGAACTTGTACTTATTCAATACCTGCCTTAACTAATCCAGAGAAATATCTTTCTGCAGGGGTTGAAACAAACAATAATTTTCTGATTGAAATGAATTTTCTATAATGTTTATCAAGTATCCATATACTCCCACAAATTCAGTATGTTCATACATTTGGGAATAAAAATCACGTATGGCAATGAAACGTCTCAGTGCACTTTCATTCCCACCCTCTACCCGAATTGAATAAAAACAATTTGAATACATAACAAGGTGAGATAAGATATGATTGAAATATTCTGACGATGTACCACGAAAGCAACAGCCTGCAATGCGGAATTCTGAATATCTCGACAAGCCAGGGAAGTCATAAATTCCGGAAGTTATATTTGACATTGCAATCACGAACTACAGAAACTGATATTCGCAATGCTGCATATTATTCAGTCTCCCATCAAATTGCGTTGTTCACGGAGGTGATGTAGATATTTCGTGGAACAGAACAGAGCACATAAACTAACAATGTGATTTCACATGAGCCTATTTGTTTCCTGAACACGTTGTGAGTTAGTTGGCGAATGGTTCCTTGTTATTTATTCACAGAAAACCGGAAACATCGAGTCGGATATTTTTCAGACATTTTTGAAGTCATCTGGCATATTTTCTGGAGTAGATTACCTACCTAGTTGGTGATTTTGTTAGTTTATCTATATAGAATCGTATTTTTATGCATCTACAAAGGATGCAGAATGTGCTAGTAGAACAAGTAGGCGAACATGGGTTCAGTCAGAAGGCAACCCCAGTTTGAACTGACCTTGGTTTCTGTTGCAACACTTCAGGAAAAAATTCACATTTCATTACTTCAACATCCACTCGAAAAATAAAGAACGCGTCCAAAACGTAACACATCCTATAAATCGACAACATTTGAATACAACTGTCAAAAAATATACATACAGAAGTGTTTGCTATAAAGTTGACTACATATGGGAAAAATTTGATATTGATTTTTTTGAGAAACTCCAATGGCGGTTCGTTTCTGCATATTGTCTCGCTCGGTATATCAGGGTGGAAATCACAATTCAAATCGATCAATTCATTTATTCCAAAGTAAGAAACATTATCAGTAATTATTTAGTTCAAGGTGGTTTATTAATTCAATCAGCTCACGTCAAGATCCAAAACTTGCGTTGTCAAAATTATAACCGTTAGACCTGGGCTGGGCGAGAGGTGTTCATTTGCTGAATCTGCAACTCATGCGAGAATCAATGATATACACTTCTCAAACGGTGATATAGGGGGATTCATTCTAGGTCAGTCCGTCCACAATGATCAATCGGTGAAGTGCGGGAAACCGATGGCCCTTTGCGGTGATTCCACCGACACGAGGGTACCAACCCTAACCAGACGAATATGGGCAGACACATCTCGACCAGGGCGGTACAATTTGCAGCAATCATAATGTATAAGTACTAATGTCTATTGTTAACTTGATGTGCGACCTTCAATTGTGTGTTGGCCCTTTTTGTCAGTTACAGTCCAGGGATGTTTGCTTACTTATATTTTATTCACATTTCACTAATTAATTTATTCACGGTTCACTTTTTATTCACTTTGATCACCTTTTGATTTTGACCCACTTTATACACTTTCAATAAATTGTTAGTTCGTTCTATTGAAATGCATTGTTTTCTTGCCGCAATGCTGAAAGTGGTGAATTACTTTATGTCCCATCTCGCTGCCAATCTTAACCCCCAAACGGGCCGCCTTGCATGTGACAAGGGGGTGCCCTAGTAGTAATCATACTAGGCGACAATATACGACTTATATCACGTGACCTCAGATTTGGCGGAAATTTGAAAAAAGTTGTCAGTGATGCCAAAAAATGGGTCGAATTGGCAAGATATCAAAACATTTTATTGACAAAATGTGCTTATTGGAATCCAACGAGTATACCATGTATACATTTCGAACCAGAATTAAGGAAAAAACAAAAATACAATTTTTATTCCTCTACCCTCACTGAGAAACATTATCATCTGAAAACAGCTTCAATAACCTGAATCATATGAGGTTGGACCTACAGCTTTAACTATACAAAGTGGAAAAAAATTGAAAATAAAAATTGCAGGGTTCATCGGTAATATTTTTTGGCACTTCTGAATCCAACAAATGCGAATCGCAATGCAAACATTATTTCTTAAATGGAGCACCCCTTACCGTATATTTTCGATTATATAGTGAATGACTTTTCTCTTCTATTCTCAAATATATATAGTTGTCTAATGTTCACTGGAACCGTTTTTCACTTGAAGATTTCAATATTGAATCAAGATAAGCAATATTTATATTACCGAAATATCTTTTTTTTAATTATGATGTTTCGTGTTTTCTTCCTCTGATTTTGAGTGTTATTCTATTGTATTCAAAGAAATCTGAAATGATGTTGGTAATTTTCATTCATTATCGAAATTGAAATGGGTGCGATGACCACTCTTGCGGTCAGTATTTTGTCATTATTTCAACATTTGATTCGCTTGGTTCAACATTTTATAGATAGATGAATAGCTGAAGCCATCAATATGTACGAAATGTCCGATCAACATGAGGAAAGATCGAACCTTTATCAGAGTTTTCTGAAAATGTTGCTGCATCATTCTCAAAACCAGATGTCAGCCTGATTGTTGAAGGACAGAAACTGGTTGCTCATAAGGTGATTCCATACAACAATGGTTCGTTTATATGAGAAAATCAGCTGTTGTGTGAACATTCAATGTATACCAAGAGAATATTTCTTTTATTTTGACAAGTATCAATTTTATTTATCCTCAACAGAAGCCTCCAGAAGGAGAACAATATGTTCAAAATGTGTGATCAACATCAGGAAAGATTGAACATTTATCAGAGTTTTCTGAAAATCTTGCTGATTCATTTCCAAAACCAGATGTCACCCTGATTGTTGAAGGACAGAAACTGGTTGCTTATAAGGTTATTTCATACAACAATGGATTATTTATCTGAGAAAATCAGCTGTTGTGTGAACATTTAATGTATACCAAGACATTATTCTCTTCTTTTCGACAAGTATCAATTCAATTTATCCTCAGCAGGAGCTTTCTGAAGGAGAATAATATGTTCAAAATTTGTGATCAGCATCAGGAAAGATTGAACATTAATCAGAGTTTTCTGAAAATTTTGCTGCTTCATTCTCAAAACCAGATGTCACCCTGATTGTTGAAGGACAGAAACTGGTTGCTCATAAGGTGATTCCATACAACAATAGTTTGTTTACATGAGAAAATCAGCTATTGTGTGAACATTATTCAATGTATACCAAGACAATATTTCTTTTATTTTGACAAGTATCATTTTTATTCATCGTCAACAGAAGCCTCCCAGAGGAGAACAATATGTTCAGAATGTGTGATCAACATTAGAAAAGATTGAACATTTATCAGAGTTTTCTGAAAATTTTGCTGCTTAATTCTCAAAACCAGATGACACCCTGATTGTTGAAGGAGAGAAACTGGTTGCTCATAAGGTGATTTCATACAACAATAGTTTGTTTACATGAGAAAATCAGCTATTGTGTGAACATTCAATGTATACCAAGACAATATTTCTTTTATTTTGACAAGTATCAATTTTATTTATTGTCGACAGAAGCCTTCGGAAGGAGAACAATATGTTCGAAATGTGTGATTAACATCAGGGAAAATTGAATATTCATCAGAAATTTGTAAAAATTATGCTGCTCCATTCTCAAAACCAGATGTCACCCTGATTGTTGAAGGACATAAACTGGTTGCTCATAAGGTTATTTCATACAACAATGGATTGTTCATCTGAGAAAATCAGCTGTTGTGTAAACATTTAATGTATACCAAGACATTATTTCTCTTCTTTTCGACAAGTATCAATTTAATTTATCCTCAGCAGGAGCTTTCTGAAGGAGAATAATATGTTCAAAATTTGTGATCAGCATCAGGAAAGATTGAACATTTATCAGAGTTTTCTGAAAATCTTGCTGCTTCATTTCCAAAACCAGCTGTCATTCCTGATTGTTGAAGGACAGAAACTGGTTGCTCATAAGGTTATTCAATACAACAATGAATTGTTTATCTGAGAAAATCAGCTGTTGTGTGAACATTCAATATATACCAAGACAATATTTCTTTCATTTTGACAAGTATCATTTTTATTCATCGTCAACAGAAGCCCCACAGAGAAGAACAATATGTTCAGAATGTGTGATCAACATCAGGAACGATTGAACATTCATCAGAGTTTTCTGAAAATCTTGCTGCTTCATTTCCAAAACCAGCTGTCACCCCTGATTGTTGAAGGACAGAAACTGGTTGCTCATAAGGTTATTCAATACAACAATGGATTGTTTATCTGAGAAAATCAGCTGTTGGTTTATCTGAGGAAATCAGCTGTTGTGTAAACATTCAATATATACCAAGACAATATTTATTTTATTTTGACAAGTATCATTTTTATTCAACGTCAACAGAAGCCTCACAGAGAAGAACAATATGTTCAGAATGTGTGATCAACATCAGGAACGATTGAACATTCATCAGAGTTTTCTGAAAATCTTGCTGCTTCATTTCCAAAACCAGCTGTCACCCCTGATTGTTGAAGGACAGAAACTGGTTGCTAATAAGGTAATTTCATACAACAATGGTTTGTTTATATGAGAAAATCAGCTGTTGTGTAAACATTCAATGTATACCAAGAGAATATTTCTTTTATTTTGACAAGTATCAATTTTATTCATCGTCAACAGAAGCCTCACAGAGGGGAACAATATGTTCAGAATGTGTGATCAACATCAGGAACGATTGAACATTCATCAGAGTTTTCTGAAAATCTTGCTGCTTCATTTCCAAAACCAGCTGTCACCCTGATTGTTGAAGGACAGAAACTGGTTGCTCATAAGGTTATTTCATACAACAATGGATTGTTTATCTGAGAAAATCAGCTGTTGTGTGAACATTTATTGTATACCAAGACATTATTCTCTTCTTTTCGACAAGTATCAATTTAATTTATCCTCAGCAGGAGCTTTCGGAAGGAGAATAATATGTTCAAAATTTGTGATCAGCATCAGGAAAGATTGAACATTTATCAGAGTTTTCTGAAACTTTTGCTGCTTCATTCTCGAAACCAGATGTCACCCTGATTGTTGAAAGACAGAAACTGGTTGCTCATAAGGTGATTTCATACAACAATGGTTTGTTTATCTGGGAAAATCAGCTGTTGTGTGAACATTTGATGTATACCAAGAAAATATTTCTTTTATTTTGACAAGTATCAATTTTATTCTTCGTCAACAGAAAACTCACAGAGGAGAACAATATGTTCAGAATGTGTGATCAACATCAGGAACGATTGAACATTTATCAGAGTTTTCTGAAAATCTTGCTGCTTTATTTCCTGCTTTATTTCCGAAACCAGCTGTCACCCCTGATTGTTGAAGGACAGAAACTGGTTGCTCATAAGGTTATTCAATACAACAATGGATTGTTTATTTGAGAAAATCAGCTGTTGTGTGAACATTCAATATATACCAAGACAATATTTCTTTTATTTTGACAAGTATCAATTTTATTCATCGTCAACAGAAGCCTCACAGAGGAGAACAATATGTTCAGAATGTGTGATCAACATAAGGAACGATTGAACATTTATCAGAGTTTTCTGAAAATCTTGCTGCTTCATTTCCAAAACCAGCTGTCACCCCTGATTGTTGAAGGACAGAAACTGGTTGCTCATAAGGTAATTTCATACAACAATGGTTTGTTTATATGAGAAAATCAGCTGTTGTGTGAACATTTAATAGATACCAAGACAATATTTCTTTTATTTTGACAAGTATCAATTTTATTCATCGTCAACAGAAGCCTCACAGAGGAGAACAATATGTTCAGAATGTGTAATCAACATCAGGAACGATTGAACATTTATCAGTTTTCTGAAAATCTTGCTGCTTCATTTCCAAAACCAGCTGTCACCCTGATTGTTGAAGGACAGAAACTGGTTGCTCATAAGGTTGTTTCATACAACAATGGATTGTTTATCTGAGAAAGTATCAATTTTATTCATCGTCAACAGAAGCCTCACAGAGGAGAACAATATGTTCAGAATGTGTGATCAACATCAGGAACGATTGAACATTTATCAGAGTTTTCCGAAAATCTTGCTGCTTCATTTCCAAAACCAGCTGTCACCCTGATTGTTGAAGGACAGAAACTGGTTGCTCATAAAGTTATTTCATACAACAATGGATTGTTTATCAGAGAAAATCAGCTGTTGTGTGAACATTTATTGTATACCAAGACATTATTCTCTTCTTTTCGACAAGTATCAATTTAATTTATCCTCAGCAGGAGCTTTCGGAAGGAGAATAATATGTTCAAAATTTGTGATCAGCATCAGGAAAGATTGAACATTTATCAGAGTTTTCTGAAAATTTTGCTGCTTCATTCTCAAAACCAGATGTCACCCTGATTGTTGAAGGACAGAAACTGGTTGCTCATAAGGTAATTTCATACAACAATGGTTTGTTTATCTGAGAAAATCAGCTGTTGTGTGAACATTTAATGTATACCAAGAAAATATTTCTTTTATTTTGACAAGTATCAATTTTATTCATCCTCAACAGAAGCCTTCTAAAGGAGAACAATATTTTCGAAATGTGTGATCAACATCAGAAAAGATTAAACATTCATCAGAGTTTTGTGAAAATGTTGCTGCTTCATTCTCAAAACCAGATGTCTCCCTGATTGTTGAAGGACAGAAACTGGTTGCTTATAAGGTTAGTTCATACAACAATGGATTGTTCATCTGAGAAAATCAGCTGTTGTGTGAACATTTAATGTATACCAAGACATTATTTCTCTTCTTTTCGACAAGTATCAATTTGATTTATCCTCAGCAGGAGCTTTCTGAAGGAGAATAATATGTTCAAAATTTGTGATCAGCATCAGGAAAGATTTAACATTTATCAGAGTTTTCTGAAAATCTTGCTGCTTCATTTCCAAAACCAGCTGTCATTCCTGATTGTTGAAGGACAGAAACTTGTTGCTCATAAGGTAATTTCATACAACAATGGTTTGTTTATATGAGAAAATCAGCTGTTGTGTAAACATTCAATGTATATCAAGAGAATATTTCTTTTATTTTGACAAGTATCAATTTTATTTATCCTCAACAGAAGCCTTCTAAAGGAGAACAATATTTTCGAAATGTGTGATCAACATCAGGAAAGATTAAACATTCATCAGAGTTTTGTGAAAATGTTGCTGCTTCATTTCCAAAACCAGCTGTCATTCCTGATTGTTGAAGGACAGGAACTTGTTGCTCATAAGGTTATTTCATACAACAATGGATTGTTCATCTGAGAAAATCAGTTGTTCTGTGAACATTTAATGTATACCAAGACATTATTTCCCTTCTTTTCGACAAGTATCAGTTTGATTTATCCTCAGCAGGAGCTTTCTGAAGGAGAATAATATGTTCAAAATTTGTGAACAGCATCAGGAAAGATTGAACATTTATCAGAAAATTTTACTGCTTCATTCTCAAAACCAGATGTCACCCTGGTTGTTGAAGGACAGAAACTGGTTGCTCATAAGGTGATTCCAAACAACAATAGTTTGTTTACATGAGAAAATCAGCTATTGTGTGAACATTCAATGTATACCAAGACAATATTTCTTTTATTTTGACAAGTATCAATTTTATTTATCGTCAACAGATGCCTCCCAGAGGAGAACAATATGTTTAAATTGTGTGATTAACATCAGGGAAAATTGAATATTCATCAGAAATTTGTAAAAATTATGCTGCTCCATTCTCAAAACCAGATGTCACCCTGATTGATGAAGGACAGAAACTGGTTGCTCATAAGGTTATTTCATACAACAATGGATGGTTCATCTGAGAAAATCAGCTGTTGTGTGAACATTTATTGTATACCAAGACATTATTTTCCTTCTTTTCGACAAGTATCAATTCGATTTATCCTCAGCAGGAGCTTTCTGAAGGAGAATAGCATGTTCAAAATTTGTGATCAGCATCAGGAAAGATTGAACATTTATCAGAGCTTTCTGAAAATTTTGCTGCTTCATTCTCAAAACCAGATGTCACCCTGATTGTTGAAGGACAGAAACTAGTTGCTCATAAGGTGATTCCATACAACAATAGTTTGTTTACATGAAAAAATCAGCTATTGTGTGAACATTATTCAATGTATACCAAGACAATATTTCTTTTATTTTGACAAGTATCAATTTTATTTATCGTCAACAAAAGCCTCCCAGAGGAGAACAATATGTTCAAAATTTGTGATCAGCATCAGGAAAGGTTGAACATTTATCAGAGTTTTCTGAAAATTTTGCTGCTTCATTCTCAAAACCAGATGTCACCCTGATTGTTGAAGGACAGAAACTGGTTGCTTATAAGGTAATTTCATACAACAATGCTTTGTTTATCTGAGAAAATCAGCTGTTGTGTGAACATTTAATGTATACCAAGAAAATATTTCTTTTATTTTGACAAGTATCAATTTTATTCATCCTCAACAGAAGCCTTCTAAAGGAGAACAATATTTTCGAAATGTGTGATCAACATCAGGAAAGATTAAACATTCATCAGAGTTTTGTGAAAATGTTGCTGCTTCATTCTCAAAACCAGATGTCTCCCTGATTGTTGAAGGACAGAAACTGGTTGCTTATAAGGTTAGTTCATACAACAATGGATTGTTCATCTGAGGAAATCAGCTGTTGTGTGAACATTTTATGTATACCAAGACATTATTTCTCTTCTTTTCGACAAGTATCAATTTGATTTATCCTCAGCAGGAGCTTTCTGAAGGAGAATAATATGTTCAAAATTTTTGATTAGCATCAGGAAAGATTGAACATTTATCAGCTGTCATCCCTGATTGTTGAAGGACAGAAACTGGTTGCTCATAAGGTAATTTCATACAACAATGGTTTGTTTATATGAGAAAATCAGCTGTTGTGTAAACATTCGATGTATATCAAGAGAATATTTCTTTTATTTTGACAAGTTTCAATCTCATTTATCCTCAACAGAAGCCTTCTAAAGGAGAACAATATTTTCGAAATGTGTGATCAACATCAGGAAAGATTAAACATTCATCAGAGTTTTGTGAAAATGTTGCTGCTTCATTCTCAAAACCAGATGTCTCCCTGATTGTTGAAGGACAGGAACTGGTTGCTCATAAGGTTATTTCATACAACAATGGATTGTTCATCTGAGAAAATCAGCTGTTCTGTGAACATTTAATGTATACCAAGACATTATTTCTCTTCTTTTCGACAAGTATCAATTTGATTTATCCTCAGCAGGAGCTTTCTGAAGGAGAATAATATGTTCAAAATTTTTGATCAGCATCAGGAAAGATTGAACATTTATCAGAGTTTTCTGAAAATCTTGCTGCTTTATTTCCAAAACCAGCTGTCATCCCTGATTGTTGAAGGACAGAAACTGGTTGCTCATAAAGTAATTTCATACAACAATGGTTTGTTTATATGAGAAAATCAGCTGTTGTGTAAACATTCAATGTATATCAAGAGAATATTTCTTTTATTTTGACAAGTATCAATTTCATTTATCCTCAACAGAAGCCTTCTAAAGGAGAACAATATTTTCGAAATGTGTGATCAACATCAGGAAAGATTAAACATTCATCAGAGTTTTGTGAAAATGTTGCTGCTTCATTCTCAAAACCAGATGTCTCCCTGATTGTTGAAGGACAGGAACTGGTTGCTCATAAGGTTATTTCATACAACAATGGATTGTTCATCTGAGAAAATCAGCTGTTCTGTGAACATTTAATGTATACCAAGACATTATTTCTCTTCTTTTCGACAAGTATCAATTTGATTTATCCTCAGCAGGAGCTTTCTGAAGGAGAATAATATGTTCAAAATTTGTGATCAGCATCAGGAAAGATTGAACATTTATCAGAAAATTTTGCTGCTTCATTCTCAAAACCAGATGTCACTATGGTTGTTGAAGGACAGAAACTGGTTGCTCATAAGGTGATTCCAAACAACAATAGTTTGTTTACATGAGAAAATCAGCTATTGTGTGAACATTCAATGTATACCAAGACAATATTTCTTTTATTTTGACAAGTATCAATTTTATTTATCGTCAACAGATACCTCCCAGAGGAGAACAATATGTTTAAAATGTGTGATTAACATCAGGGAAAATTGAATATTCATCAGAAATTTGTAAAAATTATGCTGCTCCATTCTCAAAACCAGATGTCACCCTGATTGATGAAGGACAGAAACTGGTTGCTCATAAGGTTATTTCATACAACAATGGATTGTTCATCTGAGAAAATCAGCTGTTGTGTGAACATTTATTGTATACCAAGACATTATTTTCCTTCTTTTCGACAAGTATCAATTCGATTTATCCTCAGCAGGAGCTTTCTGAAGGAGAATAGCATGTTCAAAATTTGTGATCAGCATCAGGAAAGATTGAACATTTATCAGAGCTTTCTGAAAATTTTGCTGCTTCATTCTCAAAACCAGATGTCACCCTGATTGTTGAAGGACAGAAACTAGTTGCTCATAAGGTTATTTCATACAACAATGGATTGTTCATCTGAGAAAATCAGCTGTTGTGTGAACATTTATTGTATACCAAGACATTATTTCCCTTCTTTTCTACAAGTTTCAATTTGATTTATCCTCAGCAGGAGCTTTCTGAAGGAGAATAGTATGTTCAAAATTTGTGATCAGCATCAGGAAAGATTGAACATTTATCAGAGCTTTCTGAAAATTTTGCTGCTTCATTCTCAAGACCAGATGTCACCCTGATTGTTGAAGGACAGAAACTGGTTGCTCATAAGGTGATTCCATACAACAATAGTTTGTTTACATGAGAAAATCAGCTATTGTGTGAACATTATTCAATGTATACCAAGACAATATTTCTTTTATTTTGACGAGTATCAATTTCATTCATCGTCAACAAAAGCCTCCCAGAGGAGAACAATATGTTCAGAATGTGTGAACAACATCAGAAAAGATTGAACATTTATCAGAGTTTTCTGAAAATTTTGCTGCTTAATTCTCAAAACCAGATGACACCCTGATTGTTGAAGGAGAGAAACTGGTTGCTTATAAGGTGATTTCATACAACAATAGTTTGTTTACATGAGAAAATAAGCTATTGTGTGAACATTCAATGTATACCAAACAATATTTCTTTTATTTTGACAAGTATCAATTTTATTTATCGTCGACAGAAGCCTTCGAGAGGAGAACAATATGTTCAAAATGTGTGATTAACATCAGGGAGAATTGAATATTCATCAGAAATTTGTGAAAATTATGCTGCTCCATTCTCAAAACCAGATGTCACCCTGATTGTTGAAGGACATAAACTGGTTGCTCATAAGGTTATTTCATACAACAATGGATTGTTCATCTGAGAAAATCAGCTGTTGTGTGAACATTAAATGTATACCAAGACATTATTCCTCTTCTTTTCGACAAGTATCAATTTAATTTATCCTCAGCAGGAGCTTTCTGAAGGAGAATAATATGTTCAAAATTTGTGATCAGCATCAGGAAAGATTGAACATTTATCAGAGTTTTCTGAAAATGTTGCTGCTTCATTCTCAAAATCAGATGTCACCCTGATTGTTGAAGGACAGAAACTGGTTGCTCATAAGGTTATTCAATACAACAATGGATTGTTTATCTGAGAAAATCAGCTGTTGTGTGAACATTCAATATATACCAAGACAATATTTCTTTTATTTTGACAAGTATCATTTTTATTCATCGTCAACAGAAGCTTCACAGAGAAGAACAATATGTTCAGAATGTGTGATCAACATCAGGAACGATCGAACATTCATCAGAGTTTTCTGAAAATCTTGCTGCTTCATTTCCAAAACCAGCTGTCACCCCTGATTGTTGAAGGACAGAAACTGGTTGCTCATAAGATAATTTCATACAACAATGGTTTGTTTATATGAGAAAATCAGCGGTTGTGTAAACATTAAATGTATACCAAGAGAATATTTCCTTTATTTTGACAAGTATCAATTTTATTCATCGTCAACAGAAGCCTCACAGAGGAGAACAATATGTTCAGAATGTGTGATCAACATCAGGAACGATTGAACATTCATCAGAGTTTTCTGAAAAACTTGCTGCTTCATTTCCAAAACCAGCTGTCACCCCTGATTGTTGAAGGACAGAAACTGGTTGCTCATAAGGTTATTCAATACAACAATGGATTGTTTATCTGAGAAAATCAGCTGTTGTGTGAACGTTCAATATATACCAAGACAATATTTCTTTTATTTTGACAAGTATCATTTTTATTCATCGTCAACAGAAGCCTCACAGAGAAGAACAATATGTTCAGAATGTCTGATCAACATCAGGAACGATTGAACATTCATCAGAGTTTTCATAAAATCTTGCTGCTTCATTTCCAAAACCAGCTGTCACCCCTGATTGTTGAAGGACAGAAACTGGTTGCTCATAAGGTAATTTCATACAACAATGGTTTGTTTATATGAGAAAATCAGCTGTTGTGTAAACATTCAATGTATACCAAGAGAATATTTCTTTTATTTTGACAAGTATCAATTTTATTCATCGTCAACAGAGGCCTCACAGAGGAGAACAATATGTTCAGAATGTGTGATCAACATCAGGAACGATTGAACATTCATCAGAGTTTTCTGAAAATCTTGCTGCTTCATTTCCAAAACCAGCTGTCACCCCTGATTGTTGAAGGACAGAAACTGGTTGCTCATAAGGTTATTCAATACAACAATGGATTGTTTATCTGAGAAAATCAGCTGTTGTGTGAACATTCAATATATACCAAGACAATATTTCTTTTATTTTGACAAGTATCAATTTTATTCATCGTCAACAGAAGCCTCACAGAGGAGAACATTATGTTCAGAATGTGTGATCAACATCAGGAACGATTGAACATTCATCAGAGTTTTCTGAAAATCTTGCTGCTTCATTTCCAAAAACAGCTGTCACCCCTGATTGTTGAAGGACAGAAACTGGTTGCTCAGAAGGTTATTCAATACAACAATGGATTGTTTATCTGAGAAAATCAGCTGTTGTGTGAACATTCAATATATACCAAGAGAATATTTCTTTTATTTTGACAAGTATCAATTTTATTCATCGTCAACAGAAGCCTCATAGAGGAGAACAATATGTTCAGAATGTGTGATCAACATCAGGAACGATTGAACATTCATCAGAGTTTTCTGAAAATCTTGCTGCTTCATTTCCAAAACCAGCTGTCACCCTGATTGTTGAAGGACAGAAACTGGTTGCTCATAAGGTTATTTCATACAACAATGGATTGTTCATCTGAGAAAATCAGCTGTTGTGTGAACATTTAATGTATACCAAGACATTATTTCTCTTCTTTTCGACAAGTATCAATTTGATTTATCCTCAGCAGGAGCTTTCTGAAGGAGAATAATATGTTCAAAATTTGTGATCAGCATCAGGAAAGATTGAACATTTATCAGAGTTTTCTGAAAATTTTGCTGCTTCATTCTCAAAACCAGATGTCACCCTGATTGTTGAAGGACAGAAACTGGTTGCTCATAAGGTGATTCCATACAACAATAGTTTGTTTACATGAGAAAATCAGCTATCGTGTGAACATTATTCAATGTATAACAAGACAATATTTCTTTTATTTTGACAAGTATCAATTTTATTTATCGTCGACAGAAGCCTTCGAGAGGAGAACAATATGTTCAAAATGTGTGATTAACATCAGGGAAAATTGAATATTCATCAGAAATTTGTCAAAATTATGCTGCTCCATTCTCAAAACCAGATGTCACCCTGATTGTTGAAGGACATAAACTGGTTGCTCATAAGGTTATTTCATACAACAATGGATTGTTCATCTGAGAAAATCAGCTGTTGTGTGAACATTTAATGTATACCAAGACATTATTTCTCTTCTTTTCGACAAGTATCAATTTAATTTATCCTCAGCAGGAGCTTTCTGAAGGAGAATAATATGTTCAAAATTTGTGATCAGCATCAGGAAAGATTGAACATTTATCAGAGTTTTCTGAAAATCTTGCAGCTTCATTTCCAAAACCAGCTGTCACCCTGATTGTTGAAGGACAGAAACTGGTTGCTCATAAGGTTATTTCATACAACAATGGATTGTTTATCTGAGAAAATCAGCTGTTGTGTGAACATTTATTGTATACCAAGACATTATTCTCTTCTTTTCGACAAGTATCAATTTAATTTATCCTCAGCAGGAGCTTTCGGAAGGAGAATAATATGTTCAAAATTTGTGATCAGCATCAGGAAAGATTGAACATTTATCAGAGTTTTCTGAAAATTTTGCTGCTTCATTCTCAAAACCAGATGTCACCCTGATTGTTGAAGGACAGAAACTGGTTGCTCATAGGGTAATTTCATACAACAATGGTTTGTTTATCTGAGAAAATCAGCTGTTGTGTGAACATTTAATGTATACCAAGAAACTATTTCTTTTATTTTGACAAGTATCAATTTTATTCATCGTCAACAGAAGCCTCACAGAGGAGAACAATATGTTCAGAATGTGTGATCAACATCAGGAACGATTGAACATTCATCAGAGTTTTCTGAAAATCTTGCTGCTTCATTTACAAAACCAGCTGTCACCCCTGATTGTTGAAGGACAGAAACTGGTTGCTCACAAGGTTATTCAATACAACAATGGATTGTTTATCTGAGAAAATCAGCTGTTGTGTGAACATTCAATATATACCAAGACAATATTTCTTTTATTTTGACAAGTATCATTTTTATTCATCGTCAACAGAAGCCTCACAGAGAAGAACAATATGTTCAGAATGTGTGATCAACATCAGGAACGATTGAACATTCATCAGAGTTTTCTGAAAATCTTGCTGCTTCATTTCCAAAACCAGCTGTCACCCCTGATTGTTGAAGGACAGAAACTGGTTGCTCATAAAGTAATTTCATACAACAATGGTTTGTTTATATGAGAAAATCAGCTGTTGTGTAAACATTCAATGTATACAAAGAGAATATTTCTTTTATTTTGACAAGTATCAATTTTATTCATCGTCAACAGAAGCCTCACAGAGGAGAACAATATGTTCAGAATGTGTGATCAACATCAGGAACGATTGAACATTCATCAGAGTTTTCTGAAAATCTTGCTGCTTCATTTCCAAAACCAGCTGTCACCCTGATTGTTGAAGGACAGAAACTGGTTGCTCATAAGGTTATTCAATACAACAACGGATTGTTTATCTGAGAAAATCAGCTGTTGTGTGAACATTCAATATATACCAAGACAATATTTCTTTTATTTTGACAAGTATCAATTTTATTCATCGTCAACAGAAGCCTCACAGAGTAGAACATAATGTTCAGAATGTGTGATCAACATCAGGAACGATTGAACATTCATCAGAGTTTTCTGAAAATCTTGCTGCTTCATTTCCAAAACCAGCTGTCACCCCTGATTGTTGAAGGACAGAAACTGGTTGCTCATAAGGTAATTTCATACAACAATGGTTTGTTTATATGAGAAAATCAGCTGTTGTGTAAACATTCAATGTATACCAAGAGAATATTTCTTTTATTTTGACAAGTATCAATTTTATTTATCCTCAACAGAAGCCTTCTAAAGGAGAACAATATGTTCAAAATGTGTGATTAACAGCAGCAAAGATTGAACATTCATCAGAGTTTTCTGAAAATTTTGCTGCTTCATTCTCAACACCAGATGTCACCCTGATTGTTGAAGGACAGAAACAACACGTTATTGAAAACTGCAAAAAGCAAAAAATATCAAGTTACTCAACATAGTATTGCAAAACAATAATACCCAAAAATCAGGATGAATAAGAAGAATCAATCCACCAAATCTTTTGTACTTAACTGTTTCACCTCGGTTTTTCCCATATTAACGATTTGAACATAATTTTATTATGAATAGTATCAGGATTATTGAAAAAACAATATTTTCAATCACCTCTTGATAATCATTGTTGATGGCAATTATTCCTTGGAAAAGGTTCAACAATGCTTTTTTATGGTATACCTCGTGGTAGACTTCTTGGTTTTGTTTTCGATTATTATAATATGATGATGACGTTGAAACTTAACCTACGCTAAATCTTGAAAGTTATGTGATATCAACTTTGAGAGAAAAATATATAAATGGCGCAATCGTAATAAGTCATAAAGAAGCAACGTTTTGTATTACCGCGAAGACCAACATTATTGAAAAAATGATGGTTGATTCTTGTCTCATGGAATATTATTGCATCCAATAAAACATTCATTCAAACATCATTTCAGATACATATTGTTGTATATGTGAATTAAAATTGTGTACCGCGAACATACGCAGGTCCCGAAGCTTGCGCGGGGCTAGAAAAGCGTCAGTCTCGCTTCAGCTATCGTGGACATAGTGCTCGCACGATATTGTTAACAAAACCTTTTGTAATACCGACGATCATATGAAAGTTATGTCATATAATAAAGTAGTATAATAGTGTTGAATGTACGAGTTCCTTTATTGGCGTATGCCGAACCCCGTACATATCACATATGATGATCTCATACAGGCCTGCACAAAAAATATTTCAACATTAGCTCACCAAACATTTCATGAAAAATATATCTGAAGATGATATTTGTGAAAACTAGGTTCCGATTGTATCAAAAAAATAACTAAGTAAAACATTTATATCAGATCCACAGCTGATATCCACAGTATACATTTACAGCTCTTTTCAGAACAGTTTTGTTTCTTTTTTTCACGAAAATGCAGTTGAGCTATTTTGTATAACTCGTCGACCTCTATTCAGAACTCTTTTCAGAATTATAATTTTTTTTGTCTAAATGGTTGCACAAATTGTTTTTTTTTTCTATAACTCTTCCAATTCACTAAAACTATTTCTGAAATCAATCAAGAACTACAGAACTCTCTCAAATACACAACAAATAATAATCAGAACTCATTTCTCAAATGAAAACGGCGCTGCGTGAGGTAAAATTTGTTTTTCATCTTAATCCATAATTTGTTTGAACTATTGAAAATTGCAGTCAGCAACTATATCGATGCCACAAAAAAATAATTGATTTTTGAAAAAGTCGGCGCCAAATTCACATGAGTTATGAAAAAAAAAATATCCCAAGTATTACCAGCTGAATTTGAGATCCTTCTTTCAGGGAAAACTATCAAAAATAAGTAAGCTTCGCGAATAGTGTTAATATGATAATAGCTACTTGATATCAAGGTCGATCCAAGTACTTAACATTAATGTATAGTATGTTTATGTCTGAAACATAACTTTAGCAATATGCAATATGATGTTGTTATTTTGATTTCTGGAAGTTGAATTTGAAAATGAGTTTTATGTACCTTTAAATATTTTTTAGGCATGAAACATCCCTATTCAGCAAATTTTTTGTGATTCTCCTATATTTTATTGAATAATTGATAGGGATTTAGAAATGTTTTGAACATATTTAATTTTATATTACCTTCTCTGTCATGAAAGTCTCAAACTCATTTCTCACAGAAAGACATCAGTGTGGCTTGACACTTTATTGCATAACAGTGTCCAATTGTTCGAGAAATGTTTGATGTTTCCCTCACGTTTTATCGCCGTTCTTGAGTTTTCGACGGATCGATGACGTCATAGAACATAAAGATATTATTAACTGAGGCCATGTTTTTCTCGATTTACTATTCATAATATAATTAACGAAAGATACAGGACATCTGAAAATAACCTAATGACCAGAAAGTACCGAATATAATGTAGTGAAAGTATAATAGACAGACTCATGAAAATCATAAACGTTAAATTATTTCGCCTCATTTCAAAATTTCAACTTCCACTGCAGAATTTTCTTACACCCCATATAACCTTCATAAGGATAATTATGCCCCTAATCATAGGATCGGATAATGGGACGGCAGACCGAATCTGCGGGTCTGGCAAATTTTGCCAAAGAAGGATATAGAGGAAGTGGGAAACAGAAAATAATTCCATGCTTCTGGCGAGTTGAAAATACTTGTATAATGGATTATCTATCCTTTATCGATGTCAAGAATTATTTATCTATATATTCTATACCATATTAATTGTCAAACATCGTAACAGTTGCAAAAGTGTCGTTTAAAGAAAAAGTTTCTTTTGAATAGGACACACCATGTGGTCAGTAGGTGATGGCGTATCTGATACAATGACCATCAACGCTTACCATTCTCTAGTATGGGACATAATTCTCCAAAATACCAAGGAATTCTATGTTATAACCGTTTCAGTAGAATTTTTGGTGAGGTAAAAAATGTCAATATCTTCAAAACAACATTGTTCAATTATCTGAATGAAAATACTTTTTATTCGATAGAGGAGTACCTCACTGTTTGATGCTAATAGTTAGTAGTTATGTGTGTATATAAAAAATGTCTATGAGTTCGTGTAGCATGAGAATAAGTTCCTGAACAAGGCGGAGTGAATGATGACAGTAAGTAATCCGATGACTTTTTTATATTCTCTTGTAGGTTCATATAATGTTTTTTATGAGTTTTAATATTTATTTATAATATAGTCTGATAAGTTTTGTACCGTTGTGTAGAAAAACCTTTGATGATGAATAAATTATCTGTGTCTGCATACACTTAATGTTTTTTATTTCTCCATGGCATGCTTGACTACGAGAGATTCCTTTGATAAATTCGTTAGTAAAATGTTCTTTGAGCCACAACTTTCAAACGAATGAAGATATTGCTATACGGTTCGAACATATGATGTTACAAAATGCATCTACTTTTCGAATCGGAGAAAAAATTAAAAAATGATGAACTTTATAAAACACGATTTCTAGTGATGAGGGCGGTAAGAAAGAGGATGGCATGAATGGTTTCTTATTTTATTCACCAAATCATCCGTTTTCGAACCATAATTAGATTTAACTTTAGTTATAGACATTCACAATACAAAAAGTATACAGGGTAATGCAATTTTCATGGTACACTATTGTCAAATCGGAAACGGGGAAAGATACGAACTAGGTTAAATTACGAAAAATATGCGCAATTTCATGGCCATTTCGAATATCAAAAAAAATCGAGGATATCTCACGTAGTTCCTATCATATTCTGGAAATACTGAAAATTGTTGATTCTTGTAGTCATCGATGACTTTTCAACTATTGCTGCTAGGATTTCGAAATTTGGTATGGTCACTAAAGTTCGCATGCAGATTCCAACGGTACACACTGGATTCGAAGATATCGAAGCCAATTTTGATATTTTCAATGGCAGCCATCTTGAAGTTCCTTGTATTTGTTCAGATTATTTCATGAATAAAATCGAAGCCATTTTGATGATTTCCTATTTATTGGTGATATTAATATTAAACGTACAGTTTTTGGAATTAGTGATTTTGATATTATGCATTGTAGTTCGTCACAAGAACAATACACGACCGTAATGCCATTGTATGATGTAGGCAAGATTACCTATGCACTAGATACTACTCAGCTGAATTCATTTTGATTGTTGTCACAATTTGTGTGGTTAGGTTACATTGGATTGATTTTATTGATGCTGAAATTATCCAGAATTTGTGGAAAATGAAGTTGATACATATTGATAGTGTGTTTATTATGGTTCAGAAGAATATTTGGTGTAGTGGCATTCATTTATTTACCAGGGAATCAGAAAATAATATGACAGATTGCAACAAGTAGGTCGTTGTTGAATCAAACTACCCTACTGCCTACGAATCAGAAAGCAAAACACAGCATGTAGGTATCCAATAGCCAATCAGGAGCCGAAATACAAAATCGAAAACTTGGTGTTATTGCTATCAACACAATCATTTTCACCAATCAAAAACGTGTATTTTAGCATGAATGAAATGATCTCAAAAATTCAATCACTTCTGGTATTACTACTGATAACCCTAAGAGTCCGCGATCAAAAATATATACGAATTTCATCTGACAATCTCAAATTGATCTTTATTGTCGTCGAAGATGAGGATGCTGGAGAGGACAAAAAAATCCCCGTGGAAAAGATTTTCCATTAAGGAAAAACATCTATTGGAGATGTTATTGATATCATGTGGGCGTATCACTATCGACTCGTTCTAATCTGCTTTGAAAGTGAGTATTAGAAAGCGTCCCCCCATTTCTACAGACCTGAGAGCATCTTGGATTTGTATAGCATTTTGCGTCGTTTTTGATAGGGCAGGAAAATCGCGAGTCCTGTTTGACTGTATATACATTAAGGACCAGAAGTAAAGAAAACAGTAACCAAATATATTTTTTCAAATGGAATACCCCATATATTTTGTTACTATATTGAATAAAAGTAATTATGATACAAGTTTTATAGAACTCGACAACTTGTTTTATAAAACGTGTGTCATATGTAATTTCTTTTATTTCGAATTACTTTAAAAAAAAAAACGGATTTGAATTCGATGAATTACAGAAACATATTCGATTCGTAACAATGATGACATTGAAATAATTAAAATCTGACGCACAAGCGTAAAGCCCAGTTTACAGTTGAGCGATTTTGATTTTTGCAATACCAGCGTTGAAAAATTCAATGTTGTTATTGTTTTTATTGGTCAATTCAAATCAAATTACACTCTGAATCAAAATTCACCGATTAGAACATTGAGTTCTCCACTGCTCGAATCTCCAAATCGCTCAGAAGTGATCTGGGCCTAACTCTTTTGACTTTCATTTGACAGTTCGATTGTATCAATCTCCGAATAATGAAAAATGCGTATCGAAATAGAGACTATTCCGACACGCATTTGCGTTGCACAATGACTTCATTATACAACCATAATATATTATGTAAACTCTAATAGATTTCGAGATATTTGACGTTGAAATTCATATCATATACGGATTCTTTCAGCTAAATAGGACATAGATTGTCAGAGCAGCTATGGAAATAATTGATATATATCTGTTGTAAAATTGATGGATGCTACAATATGTCATGAATTTCGAGATATTCGACGTTGAAATTCTATAACCGAATTTTTTCTCGTATTCG
Source organism: Chrysomela aeneicollis (assembly GCA_029955515.1). NCBI lineage: Eukaryota > Metazoa > Arthropoda > Insecta > Coleoptera > Chrysomelidae > Chrysomela > Chrysomela aeneicollis. The sequence goes on along the minus strand of JARUHQ010000018.1, from coordinate 1,295,905 downwards.
GAAAAATAAAAAATATTTGTTGTAAACGATTTACAAATATTGTGCTCCATATTCCCGATGTTCGGCTTTGACATTTTCATTATTTTCAAAATATACTCATAGCATATCATATTTTTCTCTGTCATTGAAATCCATTATTACAAATAACCTCACAATTGACTGACATTTTATAGCAAGTATCAATTTGACAAGAAAGATATATTTCAATTATTTCTATAGCTACCCTGACTATCTATATCCTAATTTGCTGAAAGAATCCGTATAAAATCTGAATTTCAACGTCATATATCTCAAAATTTATTAAAGATATAACATGATATAAGTATATATATTCCAATTCAGAAAAATATATTTGGTGCCAATAACTTTTTCTTTAGATCTCCAACTGTTTTTCTATTTACATAATATATGAAATTAACAAGAAAAGTTACATAAGATCATTTTTGAAAAAATCAATTGAACAATCGTTAAAAAAGTTAAGACGTTCAAAATATACGTAGAGACTCTGTACACCATGGAAATCCTTACAATATCATGAACATCCATTTATACATCCATGGAAATATATGGACACAAATATTCAAACTGTCTAGGAAAGGAATCGAGCACAAAACAATTGAAGAACTAATTCAATGTAAGTAAGAATCAAAGTAACACTCCTAGAAATGGGTTATCTGAAAATCAGAAGATATTTAATCGAAGAAAATATTTGGTTGTGTCTCAAATACTCAAAATATCAGAACTCATTTGAGTTGTTAACAAGGTTATTCCTTATACTGTTAATATAACATATTTATGATAAACACCTGGGAATCGAGATGAATTCATTTTCTAATTTGTAGATACTTTTCAAACAGCTGGTTCAAAAATTTACAACTTTAAAAAATGAAGAAAAAGAAAGTTCTGCTTATATAACACTGGTGATTATTGATATGTCTTAAACTATGATAAGTAGATAGCGACATGTGTCACGCCAAGAATATCTATCAGTGGCCGTCTCAACTTAGGTAAAGGGAATCGGAACGTACTCAGTAATTGCCCTAATGCTGAAGTCTCATTGACACGAATACACGCGATCGCCCTGTACATTACCAAAATTCCTCGCTCTTGCTTACGTATCCTGTCAAATTCCTATACGATTCGCTCCGTTTGTATGCCTCCATATTTATTTATCGACAATGCCTTCGGAAACTCTGGATTTTGTGTCAAATTATTGCCCAAATCAGCTGACATAAAATTGCATTCACATGTCTTGAAAGGCCTAGAATTGTTTAACACATGAACACGTAAAATTGTCATATTTAGGAATAATATAACGATCACGATACAACAATCATTATTGATTATTAAAACATTATCTATTGAATATATTCAAAAATAGTTTCCTTGACGGGACAAAAACTTTGAGAAACATGTATGTGTGAAAATGTATGATTGTTATATCAAAAGTTATTCTGTGCGGAAACTAACCTTCAAGTGAAGATGGTCGGCCTTCTTTTCAGTTTTCAGGTTATTCATTCCGAGCTTCCCAGGATTGGATTGGATTATCTCTGAGAATTTATATCGATAAGTTGGCAAAAACGTACCTAGTGTCACGGGTGTCTTGAATAAATCGATACCTACAAGGTAGGAAACAAAACCAATGTATTCTCTAATACCAAATGGTTTATAGCTTTTTGGTCAGAGGCATTTGCTGGTTAACTCAGTAGCGTGGAAGTGAGTTCTGATAAGAGACGATATTTTATGAAGAGCGCCACCCGTTTTAAAATCACCTCTGTACCGTTAATAAAGCTATAAGAACAAAACGGGAAATCCAATTAACCAAAGATACTGTATTTATTAAATTTTTAACATTGTCACATCTGTACAATGTAACAATAGATACAAAGGTATAAATTGTATACTCTCAACGTATTTCGAATATACCTCAATGTACCGAATATAGCTATATAAGGCGTACAATATGTCAAAATAATATAAGATATCTTATACGACCATCCAATTCTGATAAAAAAACACAACAAATATCCTAGAACGACTTGGTAGTAGGTACTCTCAAATTTATTAGAGATGGTGTTCAATACTCATCCTTGGTGAAACCTGATGAAACAATGGATAGATTATGCAACAACCTTCGGCATCAGGCAATCCGCAACTCAAAACATCAGCACATTTATTTAGCACAGTTGATGTATGTGGCTTCGATTTAATGCCGTATAAAAGTACCCTAAAATATTTCGGTGTGTATTAGAATATGGAAAGAAACTAACTTTATATCTTCTATTATTTTACGTATAATGATCTCACCTCCTTGAGTTCTTAGGGAGGGTCTTCCTAGATCAATATTTCTTCAAAAAAATAATATTATTATCAGTAATTTTCTCGATGCCTATAAAATAAATTTAAGAAATTGAAATTCAATATAAAAAAGAATTGAAGTACTGATCTTACCAGAAAAATCGGAGAGAAAAGGAAAAATAATCGATTCTATATACGCCAATAGATCAGGAAAGTAGTAATTATACTACACAATGCTAATTTCAGAGATTCTTTCCACAGAAATCAGCCAAATCCTTAAAATTTCCAACAACATCCAAAATGGCGTATTCACTATCAAAATTGTCCTTTCTTAATCTCTCGATTCTGACTTTCTGGTCCTCGATTAGCGATATTCCAGGAGTCATCAGAAACCTATACTAATCAAATTTCCCCAAGAAAGAGATCGCGCCAAAACCTCCTTGTTTCGAGCATATTTATAAAAACTACAGGTATACGGAACAAAGCATTTAAACAGTTGGTAATTCATCGCGAATTCAAGGACTCAAGAATCTGAAATGCTATATAAATTACTATATTAATTCTGTCTCCCTCATACACAATTAAAATAGATTATTTCAGCGAAAATGACGTTCGCATATTCACCATTGGTCAAAACGCGCATGCTAGATAATTTTGATATCGACACATGACAACCGACAAGATCTACAAATCACCTGTTACTAGGAAATAGTAAATATAGGGTAAACAAATAAAACATTTCGATAGACAAAACAATCCGAAATTATTATATTATCAGACATAAATTAGATGATATTCAACGGATATGTATTGAATATGTATATATATAAGGTGAGTAATATTTTTTTGTTTGAACTACCAAAATTTGATGTGTGAAATTGCAAAAACTTTAGTAATATAGATCTGTTTACATCGTGATTAATGTATTTTCCTTTAATTTTCAGGCTCTCAATTTTCCTTTCTCGATATAAATGTTAACAGAGTGGTGTATATCTTACTTAAAGGATAATATAAAATTAATATTTATGGCTCAAGCGATGAATAGCAACAAATAAAAAAGAACATCAACATACTACAACTTTAGAACGCTGGTACCTGTGTTTGGGCTCAGGATGTGAGAGTGATTTGATCGTTCAGTTCTTATATGATTTCAAATGAATATACATTAACGCACCACTGCTGAGTTGATGTTGGATTAAATAGCCCAGTGCTTAGAGAGATATTCTAGTGAGAATTCAGACTGTTACACTAGTCTCAAAAAAACTTGTGAGGCGTTGTCGATAAAAATCTTCGAAGTTTTCTTTCAGTCGCGTTTGATACAGGTTGATTTTCAATGAACTGTTTTACAGGATGTCTCAGACAAACAACATAAATAAATTATTAGATCATCATGAATATCAAGTTTATCATTCAAATTATGAACCGTCACACTTTAATTGGTGTCACATTCGTCTTTTTCTGTCTCTAATCTCCAAGTCAAGTTTATTTCATGCAGAGTGCTTGATTTGCCGTGCCATATATCACGAAATAATTCCGACGTGTTAGATACATATAGCTATGAAGGATACCATATTTGAAGGTATTAAGTAGTAGTTTAATTTTGAGCAATGATAGCTAGCAAAAAATGTGTTTTATTTCATTAGAAAATTGTATGGCTTAATATCTCTTGAACTTGGGAAGATACAGAATATGTATCATAATCCCAACATCCTCGTTTTCATCAATGCGAACTTTCAATTATTGTCTTCGAGTATCAACTGAGGAAATGAAAAAATACATAATCAGAAGTTTCTGAGCATTATTTCAGGACCAGCTGAATTTTTCCTCAGTTTGGGAAATGGCATAATGAAATGTAATTTTTCCTAATCTTTCTCATTTACCATTAGACATATAGTAATATTGACACATTTAAATAAAACAGGTAGCGTTGTATTTGCGCCCAATTTTCAATATATGTCTCCCAATACTTTACAAAAAAATAATAGTCTTCATTTATGAAACTTCCTCATTGTTGTGACCATGTATATTCGATATTACTCGTATATATACAATTTCAAAAAATGGTGAAGCGAATACTCGAGTTTGTATACTCAGTTCTCTATATTATTACTTGTTAATAACAATCGACTGATTGTTTATCAGACAGGACGCTACTGAAATTACCTACTGGAACTTGTAAACAAGGAAACCTGGAATAAAAATATATCTTTCTTTATTTTCATGTATTCATGATTAATGAAACACCCTTATACGAGATAATATATAATATTATATCTTCAACATTGCCAAAAATATATGGGTATTTTTTTCTAATCGTTTTCACATACTCAGTTATTCGATTGATACTCGTGCTTTATGTACAGGGTGTCCCAAATTCGCGGGAACTCGATAATGGTTAGAGATACAGGGTCGGTTGAAGTAGAAAAATGTTCTGTATTTATATGCGCAACAATATGCCGCAAAAAATATATAAAACGTTTTTTGGTTTGAGATATATTAAAAAAAAAATGAGATTTTGGATATTTTTATTTTGACTGATGCAAAAGCCACATACAAATGGAAATCACAGCCAACTCTTTAGTGAATGCCAGAAAAAGAGGAATACCGTTAAACTTCGCATTACAAAATGCATCGAGAGTGTTGGAAATATTTTTGAACAATTGTCATAAGAACAAGTCATTATTCTCAAGTTATTTATTCGTTATTTTCGTTTTGTCTATTGTTCAATAATTGTGGTATTTTAATTTCCATTGTAACCAAATAAAATCTCGTTGTTGCTGTCTTCATTGATGATAGATATTATGAGTCGAAACTTTGAAACTGCAATGAAGGTATATATCAACGTATTGAGATTCACCAGGCGAGTAAAAAAATTGAAAGAAAAATCAAGGTATGTACTGATAAAAAAAAAGTTGTAGGCGGCCCTCAAGTTACATATCGTCGTATTACGAATTCTTTACTGCCAAGTTATAGAGCATGAAAAACAGCTGCGAGAAAGTGTCTTTCTATTCATGGTATCGATTGAAATGAAGCCAAGGAAAAAGTAAAAATCAGAAGTAAAAAAAATTGTTTTTTTCTAAATCTAAAAAATCCAAAAATGTTTCGAATATTTTTTTGTGGCATATTGTTGCGCCTATAAATACACAAATGTATCCTGATTCAACCGACCCTGTAAGTTTGTCCGTTCTCGATTCCCTAAGTTGGCCCGCGAATTTGGGTCACCCTGCACATAAAATGTGTTAAGAAATTACATCGAAAGATTTTTGCTGCAGATTCTAGGAACAAAAAAATTTAAAAAAGTAAACATGGGTCCAGAAATGCATTCCTAAGAAGTTATAGCCATTTGAAGGTGAGCCCAAGAAGAACATTTTTTATAAATATTTTTGAAACCTTCGAGAACATTCTCAAATTATTGAAAATATTTTGAAATTTTTTTTCAAGGGTGTAAGATAGGAGAGGTTGTAATGTTCCTTTCCCCCTTAAGTTTTTTGTTCATGCATTTTTCATCAGTTTCAGAAATCAAGCCATGAGTGCTCAGCAGAGAAATATTAACGTCGTGGTTGGATACAGTATGGCACTATATTTGTTTGATAAACTACCCAAAACTTTGGCCACTATTTTATTTTTTTTTAATTCGCCAACTTAGTTGCAAAGCAACCCTCGAAGTGTTATTGAGACTTGTGTGAGTAAGGAAGACGGGGACCTTAGCTTTTTAAGTGTCATTCGAAGCACTACTCCCAAAATCGATATCGATCGATATATCGATAAGTGGCGATATATCGATATATACTTATCGATACTTATCGATACTTATCGATACTTATCGATACTTATCGATACTTATCGATACTTATCGATACTTATCGATACTTATCGATCGATATCGATATATCGATATACATTTTTTATAATATCGATATATCGCTACATATCAATAAATATCGAGTGTATTCACGATGTCGGTCGTATGTTGAATCATTCGAATGATTTCTCATGAACAAATCACATTATCTCGAGAGCTTCCAAGTTCCAACACTTACAGCAATCGAAATGTTCGATTTTTTTCATTCGAAATTGCCCATCACTTGCCGCAGTCCAGTACCTGAAATCGGCCAGTGAAAATATACGTCACTCGCACCACGGAACCACAAATAATTTGCCGGATAATACGTCAACCGCAGCGAAAGTATTAACTAATTATTGCATGTTGCATCTTTACATGTTTCTATTTTATTTTTGTTTGTGACTTGTGTCTTTTGTCATCTGTTTCCATCACTCCATTCCATATGTATCGATATCTATCGATATTTATCGATATTTATCGATATTTATCGATATTTATCGATATTTATCGATATTTATCGATATTTATCGATATTTATCGATATTTATCGTTATTTATCGATATTTATCGTTATTTATCGATATTTATCGATATTTATCGATATTTATCGATATTTATCGATATTTATCGATACGTATCGATATGTATCGATATTTATCGATATTTATCGATATTTATCGATATTTATTGGTATTTATCGATATTTATCGACATTTATCTATCGATATCTATCTATATCTATCGATATTCATCGATATTCATCGATAGATATCGATATATCGATATATCGATATTTTATCCTCACAGTATCGTTATTTGATATATCGATATATATCGATACATATCGATATATCGATATCTTTGCACACCCCTACTATAGACTATAAGTCAGCGATACACGCACTCGACCACCAGCCCAGTTTTTACATGACTAATCGACAAATCGATGAATTAGAAATAGTTCAGCTACTCATATCAAATATTGATTGATGAACTACCAAACTCTAACTTTCAAGATCAGTAAGCAACTTCAAATCTGAAAAAGCAATAATATAGCCCGAATACTTGATTCTAGAAAATGAGGAAAAATACTTCCCGAACCTCGTATACCGGGTGTCCATGGATGGTGGCTCGCCCTTTTGTTCTTGTAGATAATGGAAATTAATTTGAAGGATCCATTATATGCATGTAACTGATTTTTTCTGCAACCGACTCTGAAATCAGCTCTAGAAGTTTACGTTTTTTTACAGACACAACAAAATTATTAATATGCATGTTGCTAGGCAACACTTTTAGTGCCTAGGAGATAGAGTTGATTTTTTAAATCCTAGGATTGAAAAATGAGGTACCTTATACTATGTAGCATTGTGATATGTTATATGATCAGCATTACAGAAAAAACTAACCCATTTAAGAATAAAAAAAAACATCGTATTCATTATGTTTAACGAGAAATAACATCCTACATTTTATAATATTTAATATATTTCTGAAATTGATAATTAAACTATAATTGAAAATTGAATAAACCTGATTTGTCAACAGCTACAAATAATAATTATTTAGTTCTTTCTCCATATGGCCTCGACCTGTTCCTGGTGCAATTGGCCAGCACATTTTTCTTGACTTCTTCTAAGGCCATCTCTGAAGTGACTATATCCATTAAGTTGCTAAGTATAAAATGTTGAACCTCCAATATTTCCACTTTGATAAAATTTATTATCTTCCAAATGGAAATCAAATCTCCAAATTCTAAATACTTGAATCTATTAGACCAGAAGAAATGAAGGTTCGGTTATAGTTCCTCTTCTTATTTTTGTCTTATTGTCAAGGTGAGATTTGCGCCTCAATAGTATTTATTTCAATAACATTCAATTAATAGGATATCAAGAAAATGCATAAAAAATAACATATGTTTCATTCGGATCAGAAGTGTTGGTTTTGATCCTAATAAAACAATTTACTATTTTTGGCAAGTAACTCTACTTGATGCATATTCCGGATTCACCGAAAGTGATATAAAATTTCGATTTTCAAATGGGGCACCTGGCATATTTTCATTTTTTGTCACTATGATATTTGGAATACGAATATTTATTTTCGTTACTTTTTGTAACTCGTTTTAATTTTTTTTTTTCGAAATAATTTTGGGTTATTTTGCACTCATCAAATGATCTATTTTTCAGAGGAATTTTTTATTTATACCATGTATTTTGACCTTAGGAATCCGAAATTCATAAAAAAATCGTGATAATCCACGCCAAAGTTCGAAATTCCACCTCCTTTCACTGATATTTATCTTTTTTTGGTATGTATATTGAAGAGAGAGAACAAATATCAGTCGTTTTGCTCTAAAGCAGCTATGAATCTGCCTTTATTTGCTCAAGATTCGCGAAGAGGTTAACAAAATGGCCGTTAATCATGTATAGCCTAGTTGATGAAATAATAGGAAAAATATGGGAAAATGCCAAATTTATGATGTTTATCTCAGACAAAATTTATATTTAATCAAGGTGTCCTGGGATTTAAGAAGATACAATACTTTCCCAAAACTTGCCAGACAAAGCAGGTGAAATTATGAATCCTAGCGTGGATTATCTCGAAATATAGAGATATCGGGAGAGATATGTATGAGAGATATTTTTTTAATAACAACATGGTGTCTAGTCGGGTTAGACAAAAATAGCATTTTAATACGATTAATTTGACACCGCATTCCATTAGGTTGTACGACAACTCTCGATGAAAAACCCATTTGAAAATCTGAAGTTTATATCACTTCCGGTGAATCCGGCATTTGCATGAGGTTGAGTAACTTGTTCAAAAACGCAGTTTCATGCATTGGTGAATATGTAGTTATCGGGCTCCTCCTTGTAGAGACATGAGATTTAGCGGAACTTTCGAAGATTGGCCTCCTGAACAAAAAATCCCAATGAAATGTTTGGCGCTCTCAATTAGTTCCGGATATACGGAGCCCCAAAGACAGGAAAACGGGGTTTCAGGTCTATGTTCATCCTGCTCGTTCTTCACCAATTTCCACTCAAAATTGCTCCTTTTTACCAGCACAATCTTCATACTCCAATTGAAAAATTCACAAGTAATTCACTTGTGAAATAACGGAAATCATCCTTCTTTCTTGCATAAAAAAATTATTAATTTTGACATTCCAACGATTTTATTTTTTTCACTAAATCCATGACGACCTTACTCATCACAATTCACCGCCTACCTTTCATTTCATTCGAAAAAATGTTGATGAAGTAGGCGGTGAGTTGTTAATACGTAAGGTTGGTATTGATTTGGTAAAAAAATTGAAATCGTTGGAATGTCCAAATTAACATTTTTTGAGAAAAAAAAGGTGATTTTCGATATTTTACAAGTGACGTATTCGTGAAAATATTCAATTGAAGTGTGTAGATTGTGCTGGTGAAAACAAGAGAACGAACGGAAAGAACCTAGGCCTGAAACCCCGTTTTCATGATTTTGGGACGCCGTATCTCCGAAACTAGTCGAGAGCGCCAAATATGTCAATGGAATTTTTTGTTCAGGAGGTCCAACTACGTAAGTTTCACGAAACCGCATGTCTCTACAGGGACACTCTTGATAACTATATATACAACAGATACACAAAATTTCACTTCATTATCTCCGAAAACAAATACCCCTTCCGTGGACACCCAGTATAACCCAGAAATAACATTCGATTATGAGAAAGAAAATCATCCACTATGTGCTACTCATCACCGTCCTTTGTGGTCACTCCTAGAAGATGCCACCTGGGGAGGATCAGCAATTTACGCCCTTAGTAGGTAATTACCAGGAGGTCGACAGATTAACGGAAATTTGCCACCTCGTAGACGAATTCTCCGACAAAATATTTCGTGCCACAAACTTCGTTCGCAGATAATCTTTCGATTGAAAAAGGCCCTCTCAAAACGTCTAAACAGTTATTGGAAAACATTAGCGCCCGGTCTGGATGAGACATCAAACCTCGCATCAAACTCACCTCTATTACACCAAAAAACATATCCTCGAAAAACGACTTCAGTCAAGCCCAAAAATACCATGATAATCTTCATTTTGAAATGCAAATAGTGAAAAATCCATGCAATGCCAAATATATCATGCACATCCTTTCATTTCGAAATCTCAACACCCACCATCACAACGAACGATCGACGAGGCAATCGAAAAGTTTTTATCGTGAACACTTTTTCATAACTTCGAACGATTAGTTAGAGAATATGTATGTAATTAGGATTATACAGGGTGATTCATCGAGAAATGCGCATACCGTAAGGGTATAGATGGAGGACACCGAGGTGCTTCCAAATAACCTATATTTTATGGGTCTACCGTTCACAATAAAACACATACAGGATGATATGTTAATTTTATAAATTTTTTCAATCGATCACAACAAATGAACCACCCTATACAAATGAGCTACTGTCCATTTATCTTCTTTTATCATTCTCACTTGTTTGATATCGGCAATTCCTTCGTGACGTTCGATCCGCACACAGTGCTTGCAGTTATCTGCACAGGGTCTTCTGGACAAGGCATCCGCGTTGTTGTGCAATCGTCCTGGTCGATGTTTGATCTTGAAGTGGTACTGTTTCAACTCCTCGATCCACCTGGCAACCTGACCTTCGAGGTTCTTCATTTCCAACAGCCACTTTAAGGCTGCATGGTCCGTCTCTATGAGGAACTCCCTCTCGCAGAGATATTTGTGGAAGTGGTCTACAGCTCTGATGATCGCTAGCAGCTCTTTCCTAGTGAGGCAGTAATTCCTCTCAGGTTTGCTCATCATTTTGCTGTAGTATTCCATCACCTTTTCCTGACCATCTAGCACTTGTGATAGTACAGCTCCAATTCCTTCATTGCTTGCATCTGTGTCTAATACGAAAAGATCTTTCTGTTGTGGGAAGCCCAAGATTGGACTCGAACAAAGAGCAGCTTTCAGTTTCCTAAATGCTCTATCACATTCTTTAGACCAGATGTAGATGACTCGGTATTCTGTCAACTTGTGCAAGGGTGCATCAATGTCAGCGGATCCTTCCACAAAACGCCGGTAATAGGTATATACACAGGCTCAAGAATCTCCTCACTTCATGTTTATCCTTTGGTCTTGGCCGATCTCGAATTGCCTTGATCTTCTTCTCATCTATGAGAAAACGGTACGTCGATCATATCAATATCTCGCTTGAGCACCTCCAATTACCTCTTGAAGATAAAACAAAGAATCTCGGCCTGATCCTAGATCATTCTCTTAGATTCTCTCTGCACACGTCGCAAATCATAAAACGTGGATATTGCAATCTCAAATTGATTTACTCTAATAGAAATGTGCTGAACAAAAAATCCAAAAAACTGTTATGTGATGCTCTCGTTTTATCACACGCTAATTTCGCCGATGTGGTCTATGGTCCGAATTTATTACAAGCTGACAAACACAGATTACAAGTTTTACAAAATGCATGTGTCAGACTCATAATTGGTGCGAGTAGACGTGATCATATTTCCCACCACCTTAAAACTCTTGGATGGATGAATATGGAAACTCGCAGAATTTATCATGCCTGCACGCTATTCCATAAGATAATCTTGTCTAAGAAACCTAGCTATCTACATGAGAAGATCAACTACAGAACGGACATCCACAACTTAAATTTGAGATTCAAACACTTGCTTACACCGCCCATTCACAAAACGTCCCTTTTTGCGTGGCTCCTTTTCATTCTATATAGCTTGGCTGTATAACAGGTTACCCTCTTCACTGAAATCTCTTCCCGTCATTGGATTTAAACTGAAACTGAAACACCTTCTGCTTGATGATAAACTGCGTAATCTTCTCCAGTCATAACTCATTTATTCCTGATTGAGTTGGTTATATTTTGAACACTTCATCACCTTAGAACCTGATTTTTTTTTTTTTTTTTTTGTTATTTTGTTAGTAAATTTTTTTTCTCCTGCTGGTTGGATGGATGAGCAAGCTCAAACCTGGTCTATGACTTGGTGAGAGACTGAATCCTGCCCTTTGATATTATTTGCCTGGTTGTCTATATAATGTTACTCTCTGTATATTTCATTGTATGCATTACTATCAATAAAATCAATTATTATTATTATTATTATTATTTTCTGTTTGGATGCCTGCCGACGATACTGTGTGGCCCAGAAAATCAACTTCTTTCTGGAACAAGGAACATTTCTTCAGGTTCAGTTTTAGGTTGGCATTTATGAACCTTTGGAAAACTTCTCGTAGATTTTCCAGATTACATCGAAAGTCCTGCCACTCCTGCCCATGACCAGAACGTCATCAAGATATACCAGGCAAGTTTTCCACGTGAGCCCACGAAGTACTAGTTCCATTAGCCTTTCGAAGGTTGCAGGGGCATTACATAATCCAAAGGGCATCACATTGAACTGGTGAAGTCCGTTTCCTGCCTAAAACGCAGTCTTCTATTCATTTTCATTATGTATGCCCACTTGCCAATATCCGCTCTTCAGATCTAGTATTGAGAACCAACGTGAACCTGCCAATGTTCAGAGTGTAATGAGAGAGAGTAATGGGTAACCATCCTTCTTTGTGACATAATTCAATTTTCTATAATCCACGCAAAACCTTGTGGATCCATCCTTCTTTGAAACCAACACAACTGGTGCAGACCAAGGGCTTGCTGACTCTTCGAACACTCCATCTTTCATCATCTTGTCAACAAGCTTCTCCACCTCTTGTTGTTTCGCAAATGGCAGGCGTCTTGGTGGCAGTCGAATCGGATGAGCTTGGCCAGTATCAATCCTGTGTTGGACCAAGTTGGTTCGACCTGTTGTTGCTGAATCGAATATATCACTTTCAGATGTGATGAATTTTCTTGCAGCGTTATATTCCTCCGACGATAGATGTCCCAATGATTTTTCTAGACTTTCCAATACGCTGTCGGAGTCCTCTTTTCGATCTTGATAATCACTTACATCACATCTTGCTACCCAGGTCACAGGTTCACAGGTTCCAATGATGTCATCTTCTTTAAGTGTTGTTCCTTCAGGATATACATTGGCAACTCGTACAGGAATAGCTTCTTTTGTCTCAACTAAGGCTCGCGCAAGAACTAAATGTTCGGGGGATTCTCTGCATGGCTGTTCTATTCCAACCATGATGGAAATAACTATGGTGAAACTACTTGTCAATTGTTTTTCTCCCAAAAGTCTCGACGGGTAAAAATATTGGTGATACTTCGGAACTCGTGTGCAGTGGGCGCTTGGTGTCATGTCATTCAAGAGTTCAAGCACGTTCAAGACTTGATTCCGATGTTGTAGTTAAAATTGCTACAATGAATATTTTGTTTTTTTGTTTATTAATAAACTCAAGATAGGGAACATACTTACAAGACATCTGATCAATTAATAATAGAACGATCCTCACTGAAACGTTTAATGACCATATAGCTTTTTGATTCATAAATACCATCATGATTTTCTGAACTATAGTATCTTCTGATAATCAGTACACCTGTGGGATATGATGATTTTAACCTCAGGCTTGTGCTGATCCACCGTAAACAGGTTCTGAAACAGGGAAATCTTTCTTCTGGTAACCAGTACACCTGTAGGATAATGAGTCGAGCCTCGGGTTGTGCTGATCCAATGTAAACAGGTCTGAAACAGAGAATACTGTAAGTATACGATCATGTCCTGTTGTGAATCAGAAAGTATTGTGATCATCGAATGGGATTTTCAAATAGGAAAGTTATGTGACTTACCCGTGGTGTTCCCTGGCATTTCTTGAGGATTTTCAGGATGAATTCCTTTTTATTTTTCTGAGATATTTTTGAAGGTTAAATATAGGTTAACATTCCTTGCAGCGCGAAGTGTCAACTTTCGTCGGCTACATTCAGAGTGATCTGTACCTGTCTTTTGTTCCATGCTGTTCTGTCCTGCTGTGTGCGCCACTGACTTAAACCTGCTCGTTAACTGACCAATAGGATAGCAGAATTTTCTTGAGGGTCAGCTGAACTTGTCAAATTGAAATTGCAGGAAGTGGTTTTTTTTTTTAAAGATGTAACTACGTATCTTCCGGCATCTTGCTCGAGGCTTTTTCCTGGTGGCCATGATGGGGTTCACATGTGTCGGCAAGTAATTTTTCTTTGACTTAATGTCAGCACCCTGATGGGGGATCTGTAAGATTAAAATTCACTTCGTCGACCGTGCCTACGTTGCTGGACCTTTTGGTCGTTTTGTTCTGCCACCTGCAGACTGCCAAATTTCCTGAGAAGCCCTGCAGCATGGCCCCATTTTGTTTTTGCGGAAAGTGGTAACCCTTCATGGAAGGTGAGTGGCAATTCTTGGCAATGCAGATCACTTTGTATTGTTGCCTGCGAATTTTGTTTTTTTGTGTCTGCAAGAGATGTTAGAACCTATATTTCTACTAGGGTGTTTGGAGGAGTCCAACTTTTGAGGTGTTAGGCTGTTGGTAGGGTCACTACCGGCCTCACCTGTGGTACTTCTGTCCTGATCCCATCAAGGACACCTTGGACACTCTTCCCTTGCCAGAACTCCTGGGAAGGGCCTCATTAACCACAACCGGATCCTGGCTGGAGCAGACAACCCTAGGACACCTTGGTGGTTGAGCAGCTCAGCGGGGAGCTCATCTGGGACTGGTAGCGGGCTTACCAACATCCCATCTTCAGGGTGGATTCATCGTTGAGGACCTATGCTGCCTATCTTCTCATCAGGCCAACAACAGAACTTGGATAGGGGTGATAGGACTTATGAAGAGGACTTCGATATCAGGACAGGTTTTTGTTAGGATGTATTTTTCACTTTTCAGAAATAATTTTATATCACAGTGAGACACCCTGTACACTTTTCCCCATAGTACTATGCGGTAATAGTTTCAGTTTCACCTTTACTGATAATCACTTTCCATCATTTCTACGTATTTCTGATTAAGTAGGTATATCTTAATAATCCTCATATATAATTCTGTCCTCTGCATCAATCTACATAATCACCCTGTCTATTGTTCGGCATATTAAATAGGTATTTTAAACTATTTGGTATTTTTATTCATTTATCTGTGTACTATGACAATCTAGTGAAGTGAAAATTTGGTATTTTTTTATTTTCAGATCAATATCAACTTGATACTCTTAACTACTTGGTTTTCTCAATTATCCTAGTTAAATCTCTTTTATAATAAATTGAGTGGCGCCCTAGGTACTTGAATTCTATATACTATTTCAGGCCCCGGATTCACTTTATCTGTTCTCCGGCGAACAGCTGCCGTCAGCACTTTGTGTTCTATTTTTTTAATTTCATTTTTGAATATAATAAAGTAGGCCACATAAATGGCGCCCAACGTGTGGGGCTCTGAAAATTCAAGTATCAAAATATCAATATTTCCTAGATTGTTGTGGTGGGATTGAGAGGTGGGTTTTATAGGTGCTGATAAACACTTTTTCAAGATTAGGAAAGTTTTTGTCCTGTTAATTTTTTTGGTGTGTTTGGGAGCACTGCAGGTGATTCTAGTTTTTTCTGTAATGATTCACAATTTTTGGAGCTAAATTTTGAAGCTGATAGTATAATTTTTTTGACTTAGTGATTTGATAAACTTTACATTTCCTCATTCTTGTGATATCTTGAGAGAGATATTTCATTTGCTTTATCTGTTGAATTGGGAAGGTTAATAATCAACATGGATTGCTCTGCAACTTGAGGCAGAATTATTTGAAGGAGTAACTGAGTCGGAACAACCTGTTCCAGTGAATGTACATTTACTGAATTCTACTGTCAGTCCATCTAGCGGAAATGTCCAGAATACTTCTTTCTCACAAAATGTACCAAAATCAATTCCTGTTTACAAGCTAGGAGTACAGTTTGATGGCGAGCCTAAAAACCTTCTGAATTTCATTGAAAAAATAGAGGAACTTGCTCAGGCAAGACATATTCAAAAACATGAACTTTTTGATTCGGCTAGTGACCTTTTCACCGGAAAAGCTACTTTTTGGTTTCGTTATGTCAAGCCTCAAGTTAATGATTGGGAATCCTTAGTTTCAAAACTCAAGAAAGATTTTTTAGTCTCTGATTCTGATGATGAAGTTTGGCAACAGATTAAGAATAGGAAACAAGCCAATTCAGAACCAGTGGTCATTTATATAGCGTGCATGGATGCACTTTTCAATCGTCTTAGTCATGGAGCTGCGGAAGTTACCAAGATTAAATATATTAAATTGGGATTAAAGGCTGATTATAGGCGTAGGTTAGCTCTATGTGATATAGACTCTGTTCCCCAGTTGGGAAACCTGTGTAAGAAATTAGAGGAAGCTGATTCACAGGGTGCCTCGACTTCTTCAAATTTTAATTCCCAAAATAATAGATTCATTTCTTCACTAGATGACCCTGAAGTAGCATCTATTTCTAATAAGGTTTCTGACAATCATTCCAAGCCAAATTCTCATCAAAACAGTAGATTTTCTGGAAACAAGTTCCGAAAAAATAAATCTAAGGTTTCTTCTACCTCTAATAGCGCCCCTAATTCTTCCTCTCGATCTGCTGGTTCCGATGATCCAAATAAGAAACAAATTGTATGTTGGAAGTGTAACTTAGCCAATCACACTTTTCGAGACTGTAAATCTGGTATTAAGAAAACCTTTTGTTTTCAATGCGGTACACCAAATGTTACGGTAAAGGATTGTGATAAGTGTCAGGGAAACTAGTAAGGGAGAATCTTGATAAAGGCTCACAAGTTTCTCCAGATTTTCGAGCCAATTCTAGTGGGAATCTTTCTGACATTAAAATAGAGGATGAATTTCAAGGAGTTGTAGCTCATCTATTAAAAGAAAATGGCAATGATAATAGACCATATATATGTGTCCAACTTTTTGATACTGATATCACAGCACTTTTGGATAGTGGTGCCAATCTTTCAGTGATAGGTCAAGGAGGTATAGAAGTTATAAAAAATCTTGATTTAATTATCCGAAAGCCTCACTTGAAACACATTTTCACTGCTGATGGTGCTAATCAAGAGGTTAAAGGGATAGTAGATTTGCCTATAAATATAAATGGGAAAATTCAGATTATTCCTGCACTAGTAGTACCTTCCTTGTCACAATCTTTTATTCTTGGTAGCGATTTTTGTAGGAAATTTGGTGTTACTATAGATTTTCACGACTTTAGTTGGGACGTTAAATGTCGAGTTTTGGATGAAACTGTCGACATTGTTGCCAGCTCCTCAGATTTTATGAATGTTTCTGAATTGTGTGTTGATTCTGAACTCACCGAGGATCAAAGAAAGCGAATGAAAGATCTTGTCAACTCATTTGGTGACATTAGTAGTGATGCTCGTTTAGGTCGGACAAACAAGATTACACTTGAAATAGATACGGGAGATGCGAAACCTTTCAAGCAGAGACAGTACTTGATGTCTCCTTTTATGTTAAAGATTCTTAATGATGAATTAGATGACATGATCAGATTGGGTGTTGTTGAACCATCACATAGTCCTTGGAATAGTCCGGTTCTGCTAGTTAAAAAATCATCTGGAGAATATAGATTTTGTTTCGATGGGCGTAAGCTTAATGAACTCACGAAACACGATAGTTACCCATTACCGCGTATAGATAGAATCTTAACTCTATTAAAAGATGTAAAATATATATCCAGTATAGATTTACGGAAAGCCTTTTAGCAAGTTCCATTAACAGAATCTTCCAAGGAGAAGACTGCATTTAGCGTACCTGGTAGAGGTCTCTATCATTTTAATGTGATGCCGTTCGGCTTATGTAATAGCGCGCAGATGCAACAAAGACTATGTGATGCGTTGTTCGGCCCCAAGTTTGAACCGAATCTATTCACCTATTTGGATGACATCATTATTGTCTCTTCTTCATTTGATGAGCATGTAAGGCTTTTATCAGAAGTAAAACATATTTTACAAGAAGCTAATTCAACGATTAACTTGAAGAAATGCGAGTTTTATAAGACGTCTCTTCGGTATCTAGGATTTGTAATTGACAGACAAGGTATCAGGACTGACCCTGCGAAAGTTTCGGTTATGGTTAACTATGCTCGGCCAACTACAAGTACAGAGATTAAACGTTTTATGGGTTTATGTTCGTGGTATAGAAGGTTTATAGATAATTTTTCCACATTAATTGCTCCTATCAGTGCTTTACTGAAGGGAAAGGGTAAAAAGCAATCCATTGAATGGACTTCTGAGGCAGAAGCTGCCTTTCTTGCTATCAAGAACGTGCTTGTGTCAGCACCCATCTTATGTCCGCCTGACTTTTCATTGCCTTTTACCATCCAGTGCGATGCGAGTGATGTGGGCGTGGGTGGAGTGTTGACTCAGGAGGTTCAAGGTACCGAGAGGGTGATAGCTTATGCCTCACGAACCTTATCACGATCAGAGAGAAATTATAGCGTCACAGAACGAGAATTGCTAAGTCTAATTTTTCTAATTGATAAATTTCGTCCGTACATAGAGGGTACAGTATTCAAGGTGACTACTGATCACCATAGTCTTCTTTGGTTGAATAATTTGAAGGACCCTTCTGGTCGATTAGCCAGATGGGCTGTCAAGTTGCGTCAACACACCTTTGAGTTGACATATAAAAAAGGTGTTAATAACCGGGTGCCTGATTTTCTATCTAGAATTCCTTCTTCGGAAAAGGACACCCCTGAAGTTAATTTAATAGAAGTAAAGTCTGAACAGTCAGATACTTGGTACTCCTCATTACGGAATAAAGTTTTAAGAGATCCTTATGCATATTCTCAGTTCAGAGTAGAACATGATTTACTCTATAAATATGTCCCTTCTAAGATACCCATTGAAACGAACATAGTCGAATGGAAAGTAGTTGTCCCGAAATCGCAGCGGTTATCTGTAATCAAAGATTCACATGATCCACCTACATGTAGTCATTTCGGTTTTTTCAAAACCTTTTCGAGAGTACAGCAGCACTATTATTGGCCCAAAATGAGGAGTGATATCATGAGGTATGTTAGGTCCTGTAAGATTTGTCAATCACAAAAATTATCAAACACTGCTCGTATGGGACTTATGGGTGCTGAGAGAAATGTCAAGTTTCCTTTTCAGACCATTGCTGTGGATATCATGGGACCGTTTCCCAGATCTTCCAAAGGCTTCACCTATTTGTTAGTTGTTTCAGACTTTTTCACTAAGTATACTTTGTTATGTCCTATGCGCGATGCCAAAGCTCCTAATGTGGTTAGATTCATGGAGAATCAAGTTTTTCTGGTTTTTGGTGTTCCACAATTAATAATTTGCGATAATGGACAGCAATTTGCTGGTAAGATCTTCAAAAAATTAGCAGATACATACAAAGTCCAGAAAATTTGGTATACTCCGCGATATTCAGCGCAATGCAATTTTGTGGAAAGGACTAACAAGACAATAGGGCAAGCAATAAGAAGTTACGTTGAGGAACATAAGGATTGGAATAGAGAATTGTTCAAAATTCAGCAAGCCATTAATACAGCTACCCATGAGGTGACCCAATTTAGTCCATCGTTCTTGATTTTTGGCCGTAATGTACCGATCTCTGGTGAACAGTATGGTAACCTTTCTAGTACCCAAGATATTGAACTTTTACCTGACAGCAGGGATAGTTATGTTCAGGATATCAAGGGGCTTCGTGATGTTTTTCAAACTGTAAAAGAAAGATTACATAAGGCCTATCAACGAAATGTATCTAGTTACAATCTTCGTAAAAGAGATCATGTTTTCAATGACGGCGATAAAGTCTGGAGAAGAAACAAAATTTTATCAGATGCTTCAGCCAAATTTAGCGCAAAACTAGCTCCAAAATTTGTGTTATGTACAGTGAGGAAGCGAAAGTCTCGCTTAGTCTATGTCTTAGATAATGCTGATGGTTCTCCAGCGGGAGATTGGCATATCAAAGACTTGAAACAATACTACGGATCCAATTCAGATGTCTCTGTTGGGTAATATAATTTTATTCCAGCCATTTTTTTGGTTCGTGTATAAGGTACACATATAGGGCTGGGAATAAAAATTATTTTTGGGTAAATTTCAGGTCCTCTATGGACAATATATTTTTATTCAAACCATTTTTTCGGTTCGTGTATAGAATACACATATAGGGTTTTGAATAAAAATTAGACCTTTTTTGTATTTGAAGTTGAACGTTCAACAAAATTTGCTGGTGCAATATAGAAGCTATATGCTTGTAGATTTTTTTTAGTCACAGTTCGTGGGGAACGAAATTGTTAATTTAAAATTCTTCCGGAAGTTATTCATATGCATATGGGCCGTGTAGATATTCAAACCTTGTTTGTATATATCATTTCATTGATTTTACTGATGATGGTTCAATCAGGACTGATCAACCTGAACATCATAATTGTAAAAATCCTTTAGATTTTTTGTTCTTTTAGTATCCTTGGATGAAATTGGATTAGTCTCTAACCGATTTTGACAATTTAACCGATTTTGACAATTTAACTGATTTTGACAATTTAACCGATTTTGACACTTTAACCGATTGTGACATTTCACCTGAATTAAGATTTTTTTGACTTCCAGTAAAGGAACGTTTGGTACGCGCAGTTACCATTCATCCAAATACATCACTTAAATATAGTTTTGATTTATTTTATCAAAAAAATTGTAACCAATTTTTTCTCTTAGGGGAGGGGTAGATGTAGCATTTAAAATTGCTACAATAAATATTTTGTTTTTTTGTTTATTAATAAACTCAAGATAGGGAACATACTTACAAGACATCTGATCAATTAATAATAGAACGATCCTCACTGAAACGTTTAATGACCATATAGCTTTTTGATTCATAAATACCATCATGATTTTCTGAACTATAGTATCTTCTGATAATCAGTACACCTGTGGGATATGATGATTTTAACCTCAGGCTTGTGCTGATCCACCGTAAACAGGTTCTGAAACAGGGAAATCTTTCTTCTGGTAACCAGTACACCTGTAGGATAATGAGTCGAGCCTCGGGTTGTGCTGATCCAATGTAAACAGGTCTGAAACAGAGAATACTGTAAGTATACGATCATGTCCTGTTGTGAATCAGAAAGTATTGTGATCATCGAATGGGATTTTCAAATAGGAAAGTTATGTGACTTACCCGTGGTGTTCCCTGGCATTTCTTGAGGATTTTCAGGATGAATTCCTTTTTATTTTTCTGAGATATATTTGAAGGTTAAATATAGGTTAACATTCCTTGCAGCGCGAAGTGTCAACTTTCGTCGGCTACATTCAGAGTGATCTGTACCTGTCTTTTGTTCCATGCTGTTCTGTCCTGCTGTGTGCGCCACTGACTTAAACCTGCTCGTTAACTGACCAATAGGATAGCAGAATTTTCTTGAGGGTCAGCTGAACTTGTCAAATTTGAATTGCAGGAAGTGGTTTTTTTTTTTATTTAAAGATGTAACTACGTATCTTCCGGCATCTTGCTCGAGGCTTTTTCCTGGTGGCCATGATGGGGTTCACATGTGTCGGCAAGTAATTTTTCTTTGACTTAATGTCAGCACCCTGATGGGGGATCTGTAAGATTAAAATTCACTTCGTCGACCGTGCCTACGTTGCTGGACCTTTTGGTCGTTTTGTTCTGCCACCTGGAGACTGCCAAATTTCCTGAGAAGCCCTGCAGCATGGCCCCATTTTGTTTTTGCGGAAAGTGGTAACCCTTCATGGAAGGTGAGTGGCAATTCTTGGCAATGCAGATCACTTTGTATTGTTGCCTGCGAATTTTGTTTTTTTGTGTCTGCAAGAGATGTTAGAACCTATATTTCTACTAGGGTGTTTGGAGGAGTCCAACTTTTGAGGTGTTAGGCTGTTGGTAGGGTCACTACCGGCCTCACCTGTGGTACTTCTGTCCTGATCCCATCAAGGACACCTTGGACACTCTTCCCTTGCCAGGACTCCTGGGAAGGGCCTCATTAACCACAACCGGATCCTGGCTGGAGCAGACAACCCTAGGACACCTTGGTGGTTGAGCAGCTCAGCGGGGAGCTCATCTGGGACTGGTAGCGGGCTTACCAACATCCCATCTTCAGGGTGGATTCATCGTTGAGGACTTATGCTGCCTATCTTCTCATCAGGCCAACAATAGACCTTGGATAGGGGTGATAGGACTTATGAAGAGGACTTCGATATCAGGACAGGTTTTTGTTAGGATGTATTTTTCACTTTTCAGAAATAATTTTATATCACAGTGAGACACCCTGTACACTTTTCCCCATAGTACTATGCGGTGATAGTTTCAGTTTCACCTTTACTGATAATCACTTTCCATCATTTCTACGTATTTCTGATTAAGTAGGTATATCTTAATAATCCTCATATATAATTCTGTCCTCTGCATCAATCTACATAATCACCCTGTCTATTGTTCGGCATATTAAATAGGTATTTTAAACTATTTGGTATTTTTATTCATTTATCTGTGTACTATGACAATCTAGTGAAGTGAAAATTTGGTATTTTTTTATTTTCAGATCAATATCAACTTGATACTCTTAACTACTTGGTTTTCTCAATTATCCTAGTTAAATCTCTTTTATAATAAATTGAGTGGCGCCCTAGGTACTTGAATTCTATATACTATTTCAGGCCCCGGATCCACTTTATCTGTTCTCCGGCGAACAGCTGCCGTCAGCACTTTGTGTTCTATTTTTTTAATTTCATTTTTGAATATAATAAAGTAGGCCACAATGTTATCAGATATATTGGTGATTTGCAGTGATTTGCGTGATTTGTGAGAATAACTGGGAACAGTGAGCATGAAAACAAGGATTCTGTTCGAAATATATCATCAACACAGTTTGATAATCAGTATATGATGCTTGCTTGTTGGCAAACAATTCAGTGTCACGTTTGTTTACTTTTGAATTTTGGAAGATTTTCTGGAGTATTTGGGTATAATTTCCCACATGAAAACGATTCATCAAGAAAATGAAGGAGAAGGTAGTTAGCAGCCATCAAAAGGAACAATCTATCAGAGTCTAAACCAAAAGGATATCTAGCATCTCAGATATTCCATATCAGGTACCTGATCAGTATTTTCAGTTCATCATATTATATTATGTATTGTGTAGCTGATGAAAATAGTGGTTTCATATAATCAAATAGGGAGAAGTCTATGTATTATGTTAATTTTTTTGGTTCAAGAAGAATCACTTGAGATGAGTTTTTTATATAGGTACTGACTGAATGATTTCAGACAATTTGAAAACATTGCCTATTTCTGATACATCGTCCATAATTCATTCAACTTGTAGGAAAACCTAGTGCCTTTGAGTGATGAGAATCTCAAAATCATCGAGATCTTGTACAGAATGAAAAAATGAGAGCAGACAAAAGATCTAAATTGACAATGAAGCATGGAAATAACCAATAAACCTGGTAAGTTCTGAACATTTTCAAAAATCTCATCACCTATTTAACTCCAACCATAAAGTCTTACTTTGTTTCTGATTTTGGTTTTATCTAGGTATACACACATCATGCCATTGTAAAATATGACGACAAATACTAGGGTTATGAAGAATTTGCAATAACCATGTTGACTACAAACATCAAGAATTATTGGAGCCATTGAAATTGAATTCAGAATTTTCAGAAGACTATTGCACACAAGCAAATGTTGAAAATTTAGAATGAAGAACTATGTATTCTTGATAAATTAGTTTGTATTCAATAATTCCTCCATAATATTCAGTGTATAATTTGAGATTCATTATGCTCATGTATCATTACCACAAGAAACATGTACATAATATGAATCATAAATAAGAGATTAAGATATAAAAAAATCGTTAATTGAAATAGATATGCTGATTTTTTTGTGGATTGATTTTGAATCTTCCAATTTCTTGTATTTGTTTCAGCTCCTCAGGTTTGTGATATTCTTCAATATGAATTTAATTGGGTCTTTATTTTGATATCTTGAAATCTCCTGAAAAAGAGATTGAAACAAAAATTGTAAGTTCATATAAAGATACACATTTTCAATTTGTGTCCATTGAATTTTTATATGGTAAACAAATGTGCATTTTGTAATGATTCAATCATATTAATTACATACAGAAAACAAATAGTCTGATTCTGAGATTTAATAACCAAAAAATGAATGACCAAAGTACTTATTGTTAAATTTCACATTAGCCATCATAAACAATGGTTTCCTGAAGCTTGTATTTTTTTGACTTTTGCTTATTCAGAAGGCCAAATGGAACCAACTAATTCCACATTAATCATAGGGGTTCCATCATCAAGTAGTTCAGCACTGGCTCTGTGAATGTTTTACCTAAAAGAAACTGATGTATATTACTCCCATGAATGAACTATATGGTTAAAACTCATGGAATGATGATATAAAAAGAAATAAGTATAACAAATTTACCTTTTCAATAATGTCATAATAATCATTTGAAATCTTTGCCCACCTTGGTGACAAAACCTGATGGAAAATACTCGTGAGCATCAAGGGTTTAGACTTTCAACTGCTCATGTAAGAAACTTAGAACCCCTATGTACTTTGTAGGATATCAATGTATGTTGTGCTTGATAGAATGCCATTTGAATCAGCAGTGCAAACACAAAAGGGTCCAAATCCAATCAATTTCTTCTTAGATTCCTACAGATAAATGACAATAAGTTCTTCATATATAAACATTTTCTGGACAACTCAGTATTCACCTTTGACCAACGTATGGGATTTCCAGCAATAATTTATTCAAATATGAACTCTGCATGTTGAAGCACCGTTAAAACATAGTTTAAACGCATGCAAGACTTCTTCAACTATTGATTATTTCGAAAATGCACAACATCAACTAAAAACAAAAAATATTTTAAATCACTGAGATGTTTACAAACTTTATCTCATGAATCACAATAAATCTTCTTCTTTATTCTTTTTCTGTAACCATCGTCGTTTACCCTGCTGTTTTTATAAAATAATTTTTGTACTTGCTGTAAATTCGCATTTCGCATTTATTGTCCCAAATTAATTCCTGATTCTATTTAAAAAAAAACTGACAAAAATACCAACTCGACATGTCATTTTGAATTTTTGACGTCTCGCCACCTGGTGGAATTTCTCCTAAGGATCACCAATCCTTCAAAAACATTAAATATCATAGTAGGCTAGTGTCGGGAACTTTTTCCCATTCCCTCTATCATTGACTAGTTACACCATATGGTAGTCATCTTCATTCCAACGCAGCACCCAAGGTCCTTCTCTAATGTAGCACAAACTATATTTTCGGAAAGTCCTGGAATTGTGACAGTCTTCGCCATCCGCAGCTTCACAGGCTCCATTCTCCCAGCTGGCGTCGTCAAGACGAATTCTTCTCCTCCAAGTCTCATGGTTCTCTGTTTGCCATCAGAAGAGAAACCATATTCGCTGATCAAATCCATTCCGAGAATGAATTCATCTTCTATATCGGCGACATACACTGTATCCACAATGTTGAGTCGTCCAAGAGTAAGTGTGACTTCAGCCTCTTCTCTGATTGGTGTATTTTCTCCAGTACATTATCCTAGTTAAATCTCTTTTATAATAAATTGAGTGGCGCCCTAGGTACTTGAATTCTATATACTATTTCAGGCCCCGGATCCACTTTATCTGTTCTCCGGCGAACAGCTGCCGTCAGCACTTTGTGTTCTATTTTTTTAATTTCATTTTTGAATATAATAAAGTAGGCCACAATGTTATCAGATATATTGGTGATTTGCAGTGATTTGCGTGATTTGTGAGAATAACTGGGAACAGTGAGCATGAAAACAAGGATTCTGTTCGAAATATATCATCAACACAGTTTGATAATCAGTATATGATGCTTGCTTGTTGGCAAACAATTCAGTGTCACGTTTGTTTACTTTTGAATTTTGGAAGATTTTCTGGAGTATTTGGGTATAATTTCCCACATGAAAACGATTCATCAAGAAAATGAAGGAGAAGGTAGTTAGCAGCCATCAAAAGGAACAATCTATCAGAGTCTAAACCAAAAGGATATCTAGCATCTCAGATATTCCATATCAGGTACCTGATCAGTATTTTCAGTTCATCATATTATATTATGTATTGTGTAGCTGATGAAAATAGTGGTTTCATATAATCAAATAGGGACTACCATATGGTAGTCATCTTCATTCCAACGCAGCACCCAAGGTCCTTCTCTAATGTAGCACAAACTATATTTTCGGAAAGTCCTGGAATTGTGACAGTCTTCGCCATCCGCAGCTTCACAGGCTCCATTCTCCCAGCTGGCGTCGTCAAGACGAATTCTTCTCCTCCAAGTCTCATGGTTCTCTGTTTGCCATCAGAAGAGAAACCATATTCGCTGATCAAATCCATTCCGAGAATGAATTCATCTTCTATATCGGCGACATACACTGTATCCACAATGTTGAGTCGTCCAAGAGTAAGTGTGACTTCAGCCTCTTCTCTGATTGGTGTATTTTCTCCAGTACATTATCCTAGTTAAATCTCTTTTATAATAAATTGAGTGGCGCCCTAGGTACTTGAATTCTATATACTATTTCAGGCCCCGGATCCACTTTATCTGTTCTCCGGCGAACAGCTGCCGTCAGCACTTTGTGTTCTATTTTTTTAATTTCATTTTTGAATATAATAAAGTAGGCCACAATGTTATCAGATATATTGGTGATTTGCAGTGATTTGCGTGATTTGTGAGAATAACTGGGAACAGTGAGCATGAAAACAAGGATTCTGTTCGAAATATATCATCAACACAGTTTGATAATCAGTATATGATGCTTGCTTGTTGGCAAACAATTCAGTGTCACGTTTGTTTACTTTTGAATTTTGGAAGATTTTCTGGAGTATTTGGGTATAATTTCCCACATGAAAACGATTCATCAAGAAAATGAAGGAGAAGGTAGTTAGCAGCCATCAAAAGGAACAATCTATCAGAGTCTAAACCAAAAGGATATCTAGCATCTCAGATATTCCATATCAGGTACCTGATCAGTATTTTCAGTTCATCATATTATATTATGTATTGTGTAGCTGATGAAAATAGTGGTTTCATATAATCAAATAGGGACTACCATATGGTAGTCATCTTCATTCCAACGCAGCACCCAAGGTCCTTCTCTAATGTAGCACAAACTATATTTTCGGAAAGTCCTGGAATTGTGACAGTCTTCGCCATCCGCAGCTTCACAGGCTCCATTCTCCCAGCTGGCGTCGTCAAGACGAATTCTTCTCCTCCAAGTCTCATGGTTCTCTGTTTGCCATCAGAAGAGAAACCATATTCGCTGATCAAATCCATTCCGAGAATGAATTCATCTTCTATATCGGCGACATACACTGTATCCACAATGTTGAGTCGTCCAAGAGTAAGTGTGACTTCAGCCTCTTCTCTGATTGGTGTATTTTCTCCAGTAACTGTTCGGAGAACAAAGTTGGAAGAGGTAGGATTCACACATTCCGGTTGAAGAATGTCGCTGCGTACCAGAAAAACTGATGCACCGGTGTCTATGGTGCACACAACATCTTCACGGTTCATTTTTCCTCTGATGGTGAGTCTATCCATTGTTCTTCTCATCCTCTTGACATGTATAACCCTGGAGGCTTCGTTATTGCTAGCCAGCATGCGCCCCGATGTGCTGGCTAATTCTAGTTTTCCTAGTATCTTTCTGAGGACTCACTAGATGACCTGGTCCTCATAGGTATATGAAAACGTTGTTGGGTCCTTGCAGGTGATTTATCTCGTGGTGCTACTTCCACCCTGCAATCCTTGATGAAATGTCCAGTTTTTCCGCAACGGTAACAGGTTCGCTTATTCTGGTTGCTCAACCCATTTATCATGGACTTGATCTCTTGTAGGATATTTCCAAATGATTCAGTTTGTGTATCGCTCTATTGGGCAGGTTCATCAATTGAGACAGCCCGAACTTTCGGCCTCGACGTATTAAAGGCTCCACCTCCAGAGATCGCACCAAAGCTTCACCGCTTCTATTGAAGTTGGTTAATCGGAGGGTCCTCTGAATCTCAGAATCTCTGAGTCCATCGATGAATAGTTGAACAGCCAGTTGCTCTCTGAAGTATTCTGCCTGTGGGTAGGCCAACTAAATCAGTCTCCTCACATCTGCCTCAAATTCTTGCAGGGTCTCACCAGATTTCTGCATCCGCGTTTTCATTTGTGCCCGGTATAGCTGATCTCGAGGTTGATCGCCATACCTCAATTCAAGTGCAGCCACCAGATCTCCATATTTGTTTTGTTGGTGACAGGTATTGTCTGCAACATCCCCAAAGCTTGTCCTCTCAAGGCCACTATGAGTGCTGTTGCCTTCTCTTCATCGTTCCACCCATTGGCCGAGGCAGCAGCTTCAAACTGCCTGCGATACATGGACCAAGATGACTGTCCATCAAAAGTCGGTGGTTTAACTGAAATTTCTGATGTGGCAACCCTGTCTCGACGATCATGAATTTTAAGCGAGGCAATCTGGCGTACTTCTTGTTTGAGTTTTTGGTCGATCTCATTCTTGAAATCTTTTACTTCCTCCCATACTATATCCAACTCGCCGTCGATCTTCTTGACATCTTTCTTCAATTCCACAATTTGTTCTTCTGTTTTCAGTAGTACCTGTTCGAAGAACTATTCTTGCTGTTCTAGAAGTTTCTGGTTATCTGCTTTCCTTCGTTCTTCCTGTTGTTCTAGAAGTTTCTTTTGTTCTTCTCTCTCTTTTTTTTTGTTATTCTCTCTCTTTCTTTTGTTCTTCTCTCTCTTTTTTTTTGTTATTCTCTCTCTTTCTTTTGTTCTTCTCTCTCTTTCTTCTGTTTTTCTAGAATTTTCTCGAACTCTTCTTTTCTTTTCTCTTGGCGACGCTGTTCCTCTTATTGTCGTCGTTTTTCTTCTTCCAGGCGGCGCTTTTCCAATTCCGCAAACTGATTTTGCATGAAATTTATAATCTATCGCGTGTAAGCTGTACTTCTAGTATTCACCATAAATCCAAATTCACAATTATCCCCACTTCTGACACCACTGTTACGATATTTTCTCTTGGGTTCGTGAATTTAATACACTCAGCACTAAACTGAACAATTTATTTCAGTAAACACACTCAATACAACTCAATGAACACTTAGTCAAATCACAACGATATTCGCTTCACAAATCTCAATATTCACATTACAGGCTTCCTTTCTAAACTGAATTGTGCGCGAAACCGCGGTTCTTATATAGGTAAAAACATCATTGTACAGAAATAACAGGAATAAACTGGAAGTATTTTTCATGTTCGACGCTAATTATAGCGGTGCGTCTGCGACTGATGCCTTCGCGGTGAGTCACGCGTCGAGATGATGATTTCCGGCCTTCTCGGAATGCCAGCGGTGCGTAAAAATATATTGTTAGCGACAGTATTCTAAGAACACCCCGTATTGAGATGGAAACCTTGTAGTATTGTATAATGTTTTGCTTTTTGGTACAATTGTGTGAATAATTGTGTTCTAAATTAAACTATCAAACTAGTAAACTAATAATATTATCTTTATTATAACTGTGACTGCTGATAAACTGAGTTTTACATGTTTCAAAGTGTCTTTGCACACAATCATTTTTTTTGTACATACATTCTAACATGTTTCCTCGTGTTTGTTCTTTATACACCTTTAAGTACCTTTTGTTTATTTAAATTTATCTATTCGCACGCTTCGTCAATGAGAATTAATTTCTTCCGACAATAAGGTATACTTTGATTGATTGATAGATTTCATTGATTGGTAGGTATAATAATATTGTTTTCGAATGAGAACCTCTCGTTTTTCAATTAGATTGGTATATAAAAACCAAGATTATTGAAAATAGTTGATGAATGTATCGATTGAAGCAGAATAAGACTTTTCTTTATTATAATGATCAACACCACTGTGGACAAAGAACATACGTAATAAATATCACAAAAATCTATAGGGTGGTTCATAAGTTATGATCAATTGAAAAAAATTAAAGAATCAACTAATCATCCTGTTTCTTGATTACAAAGAACGATAGATAGAACAATAGAGAATTGACATTTTTGTTAGTTCTTACCGTCTACACTACAACTGTCCTACAATCGTTATATTTTGTTAAGATTTCCTTCAGTATTGAATATGTTTCATTATCTGCTTTCCCAATAAATTTGTTGATCTGCTCGCTGCTGAAGACCTCAGATTTCTTTGCTTTATAACCGACATTGTTCCTTTTAAGAATTTTTGAGAAGTGGCTATGTTTACATTTTTCTTCACTAAAATTGTACTTTTCAACATAGAGTACATGCTCCACAGGGTAGAGGATTTGACAGTATCAGACTGTTGCGCCAAATAAGCCAAAATTACATCTTCTGTAATAGTTTTGCAATTCTTCATATCCATCCATTTCGTGAAGAAAACATACCTTCATTTTCAAAAAGTATCAAATGTATTTTGAAAATTTCAATTCTATTCCAAAATGCGTCAATTGTATTCCAAATCATCTAATTTAATTTCAAGAAGTATCGAATGTATCTCAAAATTATCAATTCAACTTCAAAATGCGTCAATTGTATTTCAAAATTATTCAGTTTAATTTGAAAAAATTTCATTTCAATTCGAAAATCTATTCCGAAACTATACATTTTCATTCCAAAATTGGTCTACTACATTCCAATATGTGATAATATATGACAGGAATCAGAAGCGTTTCAATAACAGGGTGAATGAAAATATCACCTAACACCCATCTGACCTTTGCCTGTGCTTCTTTAGTTTTGAAATACAAATGACTATTTTGGAATTCTAGGTAATTATAAAATACAATTAACTTTTTTCGGAAATGAAATGACTAATTTTGAATACCAAACAATGCATTTTGAAATGCAAATGACTATTTGAATATACAATTGACCATTTTTGAACTAAAATTGGAAAAGGTGTAGACCTCGGTGTGGACCAATGAAAAGCGAGGTAGAACCAGTGCCAATCTCTTCAAGGCTTCATTTTCAGCTAGAACAGCGGATTTATTGAAATTAAGTATCATTCATAGTTTATAGAACTTGGATTTTTTTTATATCCCACCACCTAACTAGGATTTCAAAATACCATAAACGTAGCACTTAAAATGAGAAAGCTGAATAAATATCAATGGAACTGTGCAATATCGTTCTATGTTTTATTATGCCCAAACATATTCATATCATTCCCAGAACTCGAAGATAGAAACTTCTGGATCTCCACATAATGAAATTCCCTAGATCCAGAACGTTACCACATAATGCCAGAGTATCAGTCCATTTCCTTTTCCGACCTATTTAATATGAACTATTGTGAAAGTTATCGTCCACGCTCCGTATACATTTTATGATAATTTGTATTCTCTGGACTCTTCAGTAACAACTGTCTCATAAATCTGTAGAAACAATATGAGTTTGAGATTCCAACAAGTTCGAGGTTTATTTAAATTTTCTTTGAAACTTCATATCAAATATGTTGAAGAAATTTACGGAATCACAGTAGAAAACCAGCAGTAAACGTAATCGACTGTACAGTACAGATTTCACACAGCAGGCAATGTTCTTCATGAGAAACATGATAAAGTAAAACGAATCATCCTCAACGAGGAAAAAAAAACTTGAAAACAACTCAAATCTGCCAGTGATAGTGATAGTAGATGTGATATTGCCATGAAACAAGTAGTATTTTTAAACTAAAATTATATTTTCAAACCGACAGCGCACACCGAAAGTAAATCAATAAGTATATAAAGATAATGATCATCAAGACGATGAATATTCTCTTTCCTACCCACGAAAATAAGACAAGATAGTGATAGACATAGTCGAAAATGAACAACAAAGAGAAGCAAATGATGTGGTATACGATCTTTTATTGGTAGTGAGGGATAGATTTTGGTTCAGGTAATTTTAGTGTTATGATCAATGAAAAAAAAATGCATGCATTTGGAAGAAGAAAACAATCGAAAATGGGAAGAAAGAAATTAAACAGAAAATAATATCCATATAGTAAATGAGATAACGATATCCAAAAAATCAAATCAAATCAATCAATGAGTTTACTTCAGACCGAGTTGCTAAAAATCTTGTTTGTGAAGAGTACTTTAAAAACAATGCCAACAATGTTTTTCAACCAACATAAACAGTACATTCGGATTTAGAAGCTCACTTACATTATAACCAAGATTTTGAATTCGGAACGACATTCAAAACTATTGAAATTTGTCTTCACAAAACAAAACAACGTCATACAATATGCTCCACCATTCCCGTAAAGTCATTCACCACGTTCTGAATAGCTCGATCGATGCGTATAAATAAGATAGGAAGATAAGAATCAGTTCTTAGGAGAAATTGTACTGGATTTATGTGGGGAATAATAGTATATTATTCAACGAGCGCATAATGATGCTATTGCTCACGAAGATGAAAATTGCACGAGCCGAAGGCAAGTGCTGTAATCATCTGAGTGGGTGATGGCCATCAAGCGTGAGAAGAATACTATGCTTTATCTATAACTATCTTAATATCCAAACAATTTCAAAAAAAAAATAATGATTTGGCGTTTAAAAAATGCCTGCAGTTTCATGTATCTGTCTATATGAATGTTATGATAACTATTCAACGTAGTTTTCAGCATCGAATAGAAAGCCCATAATGCCGATGACTTATACTTTTTTGCTAGCTCAGTAAAATATACAAGAATAACATTTTCAGACAACGAATTAGGTTTTTGTGTTGATTACCAATCCATAAAGCTATTGTATACGGCAACGTATTTACCCTTAGATTTGCTTGGCAGTACATTTTCTGTAGCACTTGTCGCTAATTTTGGTAGGTCAGGTGGCGTACAAGACAACTCCTGGTATTCAGTAGACATATTTACTTTGGATCATTGATTTATTTTAAAAATTTTGAATCTCAGCCGCCTTAGCCGAAAAAGTCGTGCTCACGCATTATCAATCAAGCAGTGTTTTATAAAATAGTATGCATAGTATTGCAGAATGTAAATTTTAGAAAAGTAGTATCTATACGTGATATGTCCTGTTATTGTGGATTCTCAGAAAATTAATCTTCAACAATGCTATTGCCATACTGTAACTGTGACTGTACTACTAAGATGCCTTATGCAATCAATTAAACAATATACACTTGTATTAGAAAGAGAAATTAGTCTATCCAATTAGAATATCAAACATAGTTTGAAATGAATGTCTGGTAGACTACGAGCAGAAAACAACTACTTTCCTGGTAAATACCACGCAGAACATTGAATTATATCTGCTCGTAATCCATGCAACGATTCACACTGTGAATGCAGATCGCAAATGTTTCTTTCTTCCTAAGACGTGACAAATTCACATCGGGACAGGCACGCCTAACAACCTACAGACCGGTTTCGGGCTTATTGGCCCTCATCAGTGCAGGGTAGTTATCCGAGTAGAGACCGTAGGATCTCCACTCGAAGCGTTGCCTGTCCCAATGCACCTTCGTCGCGTTTATTTGACCGCACTGAGCCGCGTTCCAACAGACAATTGGAAGTGGCGACACCATGCGGCAGAAGAAAGAAACACTCCAGAACTAAATCTCCCAAATCACAGAACTTGGAAGTGGCTTATAGCTCGACTAAGCTAATAAATGAAAAATGGAAAAGCCATAAATTGGACAACAATTTTAGAAAGAGAAATTAGTCTATCCAATTAGAATATCAAACATAGTTTGAAATGAATGTCTGGTAGACTACGAGCAGAAAACAACTACTTTCCTGGTAAATACCACGCAGAACATTGCCGCATGGTGTCGCCACTTCCAATTGTCTGTTGGAACGCGGCTCAGTGCGGTCAAATAAACGCGACGAAGGTGCATTGGGACAGGCAACGCTTCGAGTGGAGATCTTACGGTCTCTACTCGGATAACTACCCTGCACTGATGAGGGCCAATAAGCCCGAAACCGGTCTGTAGGTTGTTAGGCGTGCCTGTCCCGATGTGAATTTGTCACGTCTTAGGAAGAAAGAAACATTTGCGATCTGCATTCACAGTGTGAATCGTTGCATGGATTACGAGCAGATATAATTCAATGTTCTGCGTGGTATTTACCAGGAAAGTAGTTGTTTTCTGCTCGTAGTCTACCAGACATTCATTTCAAACTATGTTTGATATTCTAATTGGATAGACTAATTTCTCTTTCTAAAATTGTTGTCCAATTTATGGCTTTTCCATTTTTCATACACTTGTATGTTGTTCTAATTGGTCTGAGCATTCTGTCATTCTTCTCCGTTTTAGCATCCCTTACCTCAGTTTCAGCGTTTTAAGTAATCAACAACTCATTTTACAGGTTGAGAATGAAAAATAATGAATTCTCGTTTTTCTTATTTGTGCGAGAGCGATTGAAACCATGTAAACATGAGTCAGGTAACGGCGCGTTCACATGCCAGCTTTCGCCTATCGCGGAAAACTTGAATGAAACATTCCTACGCAATAATATATAATGGTGGTGGTGATTTTAACCTGAGAAGTGAAGTTCCTGAAATTATGAGTTTCTTTTAGGCAAAATTAGGAACGTAATCGACTTTCTGGCAGATGACCTTGATGCGCGCTCACAAAGATCGGCCAATGGAATCACAATACGCCATAAGCCAAAACACGAAAAGCTGGCATGTGAATTTGCGTGAATTTCACAAACGCGGTTGTATTGTGCATAGTGGGTAGAACTCCTATTTGAATGTGACCAAGGTGGATATAGGATGGTGAAACAGCTCTTCAATTGTTTCTGCGAAAAACTTGTAGACCGTTTGAGAAGGTAGTGATATTTCAGCTACTTGAATGAAGATGGCGGTAAGATCGATTATCGAAGAAGATTTCTGTTGCTCATGTATTTCTGTGGTTCGCATTTGACAGACGTGAGTTGAAACGACATCAAAACACAATAATTTCAGTGAATCTGAAATAATTATCGATATTTTGACTCCTCTCAGTTATTTTCCATCTAGAATAGATGAAACTGATAAAAAGATGACAGATGCAGAGTTTCTGTTTTACCGACTCAAGGGATGTCGCCATC
The DNA here is from genome assembly GCA_029955515.1 of Chrysomela aeneicollis. NCBI lineage: Eukaryota > Metazoa > Arthropoda > Insecta > Coleoptera > Chrysomelidae > Chrysomela > Chrysomela aeneicollis. Next base: position 1,260,676 of record JARUHQ010000018.1, on the reverse strand, counting down.
TCTGTTAATTTCAGGAAATATTACTACGGTATGAAATCAAGTAGGCAAAGGTCTACAGTTTATTCTAGTGCTTGTTAATAGGAAGCTGTTTCACCATCCTATATCCACCTTGAATGTGACAATACGATGGGATGTCACAATATTACCCTATCGTACTGTCATTATTACTCGATTCATAACAGTGATGACTGTGATTAACTGTTGAAAATCGAGTGATGATTTACTTGATAGTTGTATAGATTAAAGAGTTTTCTTCCAAATTGAACTCATTGATGGTATTTTTTATTTATTTATTTGAATTTGAAATAGGAATCCTAATACACAGGTTTAAAATATAAATATAACAATTTTATTTAACTAAGATCATACAAACAGTTAAAATTGATCAAGTACATGAATAATATGAATATACACAGACATATTATACACAAAGGCATATATACATCAACAAACACGACAATTTCTATAAATGAAATAAAATTAAATCGAATCACGTTCTTCATGAATATATTTCAGCAATTCTATCCTGAATTTTTGAAATAATGAGATGGATTTCAATGTAAAGGGCAAATCATTAAATTGGACAAAGCCTTTATGAAATATGGTGCTCATTGAACTTCTGTAGTTTTTTCGACTTATATGAAGATTGTTGTTGATTCGAGTTATATAATAATGAATTTCTTTATTGAAGGTATTTGTAGTTTGCAGATATGTTGGGGTCATTGAATTCAGCATTTTATAAATAAAAATCATAGAACAGTAGTACAATCATTAAGATACTGAAAGCCAATGTAGAGTGTTCCACAAGGTTCGGTTCTTGGACCAATTCTCTTCAATATATATGTGAATGGGATATTTTCTCTTGAAAGTAGGGGTAAAATCTTAGGATTCGCAGATGATACGGCGATTTTCTATAAGGCAAATTCTTGGCAGGAATTGAAAACTGTGGTGGAAACCGACTTCGGCTTAATTAAAAACTGGCTTGAATATAGATTATAAACTGTTAATTTACAAAAAACACACTGCTTGCCATTCAGCTGCAATAACTCAAACAAAATTATTTCACAAAATGTTCTGCTTTGTATTTTGTGTTTTCTATTTTTGTGTTTTTATTATTATATACATCGGTAATCAAACTTTTATTTCTTTTTATGTATATTATATAGGCTAAGGAATGTTTCATTATGATTAATCTTCGCTTTATATATTGTCATTCTCGAAACAAGTGTATTATTCACTTATTGAGTATGAATATTTATTTACGATGTTCAAACTTCCATGTATCATTTCTATAATTTCGTGAATAAATATTATTATTATTATTATTATTATTATTATTATTATTATTATTATTATTATTATTATTATTATTATTATTATTATTATTATTATTATTATTATTATTATTATTATTATTATTATTATTATTATTATTATTATTATTATTATTATTATTATTATTATTATTATTATTATTATTATTATTATTATTATTATTATTATTATTATTATTATTATTATTATTATTATTATTATTATTATTATTATTATTATTATTATTATTATTATTATTATTATTATTATTATTATTATTATTATTATTATTATTATTATTATTATTATTATTATTATTATTATTATTATTATTATTATTATTATTATTATTATTATTATTATTATTATTATTATTATTATTATTATTATTATTATTATTATTATTATTATTATTATTATTATTATTATTATTATTATTATTATTGAAAAGTTATAGCTATTTGAATTGTGTGTAGAAGTGGATGGTGGAGGGTTCAAGCATTTTTGAAAACTTTGTCATGTATTCGATATTTATGATTTGGTCGGCGGAAGAAAGCTTACAGCTAACCTATTATTATCGTTCCTAACTTGAAGTAAGTAGGCTTGGCAGAGATGTGAACGTTTTAGGTCATCAATTGAACTGCCAAAATATAATTTGTTAAAAAAAATTGTTAGTGTTCATTCGAAACTACTCTTCGATGAAATGATTTTTTTCCGATTTTGATCACTTGATTTTGTCTTCATGCAATAAAACATTTTTTCCACCTTTGATCGTTAATATCTTCCGTTAGCGAAAACCAATTATGTTGCGGTTTTCGTTGGTCTTTTGAGATTTAGTTTATTTATTTCATCGTGTAATAATATGCATACCTCTACATTTGCTTTTTTTGTGTGAAATCATGATATCCTGTTAGAGGGATGATGATACCGTCGGAGACAATGATAACACGGGCGACGATATCAACAATATTGGCATCCGAACAGTTCCAATATCTTCACTAGACTAACTGTAACTCATCCTTTTTATCGGGATGAGTCGAGCCATTATCAGTTGTGTGAGTCTCCACAATATGAATCATAAGTACAACGTAACTACTCTATGAAACCAATTCAAATCACAGTCGATATAGAGAAGGAGGCTTTTTCAACGAGCCCCAAGATTTGTTGAATTCTGTTATCATTATTCGTTGCTGGGATATAGCCGACAGCCGTTCTTAGTTTATCACCCTGTACATGACGTTGACTGACCTTCTTACCCCTGATGTAAATATAGCTGACTAATTCATTCTCATTTGAAAAGTTGGTTCGCGGAATGAGATAATGTTGGACTCGAATGTTATTAATTTTGGTTGAAAATGATCTGATAATCTTACCATACCAATCATATTTGTAACAATGGCACTTGTATTAAAATCCATCTGCATGAGCTCCATTCAGAGTCTTTTTCATTTTCCCATATAATGTGCAGAGCTCCCAGCGTTGAAACCAACTTCCTTGAAAATTAATTGAACATTCCCAAACTCTGAGCGGAAAGTAATTTATACAAGTTGATGCATGCTCGCTTCATCCTGAAAGTTGTAGCTTCTCGTAACAAAGGCGGCAAAGCAAAAGAAATATTAACTTTTATTGGAATTCGTGCACGAGTGTATACTCAAAATAATATCAGGCTCCTTCGATATGTGTGTTAGGTTATAATTGAGCTAATTTTTTTTGCTTGATGCTAGGTCTATAGATTTAACTAAACTAACAACTAAGAATTAACAATTAATAATTAGGAATTGACAATTGGGAAGGTGTTTATACAATGCAATTAATAATTAAGAATCAGATGTTGAATGTTACATGATTGAAAGCTCAATGTCATTGCAAATTGTTGAATTGAATGATATTATTGAACAAATGAGCAAAAAACCCTAAAAAAAAACTAAATACTCCTGAACATGAAAACCATAAACACTATTAGAAACAATGACAAATGATGACATTCTAACGACTATAATCGTTTTGTGCGTTCTGCCCACAAAATTTCTTAATTCTTAGCTGATAAGTTGAAAGTTGACCAACTTCGTAATTCTTAATTATTAATTCAATTGAAAGATGTAAATGTATAAACCCTCATAGACGTTCTCGTGTATTCAACATTCTTAATTCTAAGTTGTTGATTTAATTTTTAGTTTAGTTGAATCTATAAACCCAGCATTAGAATACATCAATTCCGTTGCTGATTTATAATTTCGATCAATAACAAGTGTACAAAATTTCGACAAATAGGCTATAAAAAATTAAGGAAAACTAAGGAAAACTAAGGAAAACTAAGGAAAACTAAGGAAAACTAAGGAAAACTAAGGAAAACTAAGGAAAACTAAGGAAAACTAAGGAAAACTAAGGAAAACTAAGGAAAACTAAGGAAAACTAAGGAAAACTAAGGAAAACTAAGGAAAACTAAGGAAAACTAAGGAAAACTAAGGAAAACTAAGGAAAACTAAGGAAAACTAAGGAAAACTAAGGAAAACTAAGGAAAACTAAGGAAAACTAAGGAAAACTAAGGAAAACTAAGGAAAACTAAGGAAAACTAAGGAAAACTAAGGAAAACTAAGGAAAACTAAGGAAAACTAAGGAAAACTAAGGAAAACTAAGGAAAACTAAGGAAAACTAAGGAAAACTAAGGAAAACTAAGGAAAACTAAGGAAAACTAAGGAAAACTAAGGAAAACTAAGGAAAACTAAGGAAAACTAAGGAAAACTAAGGAAAACTAAGGAAAACTAAGGAAAACTAAGGAAAACTAAGGAAAACTAAGGAAAACTAAGGAAAACATATCATAAAATATCCTGCATAAAAAGATGTGTTTGAAACCGCCAACTTAGTTGCAAAGCAACCCTCGAAGTCTCATTGAGACTTGTATGAGTAAGGAAGACGGGGTCCTCAGCTTCCTGAGTGTCATCCGAAGTACTTCTCGGCTGGTTATCGTTGTATTAGTTTGTATTAGTTTATTACATATGGATATCTCAGATTACATTGATGTAACTTTGGACTCTCATCTGTGATCCATTTTATTGTCTTTTCAATGTGAACTTTTCAATAAAAAACGAACTTTGACGGAACTAGTGTCTTCCAAAATATATTCAATTAAACACAATTCATGGACTCCATACTAAAAGACGGACCTTGAAGATCCTAGATAGGTGAGTCGATGAATACACACTGTGATGTATACGTAACTGTGTGATTATCAATATGTGTGAATCATATATGAATCAGGTGAATAAAGAATCCATGCGCTTGATTCATTCGTGCCAAGTCAGCAGTGACAAGAGGTATAGTCGGAGTTGAGTGCTGGTACAAAATATTATAAACGTTTGTTTTCTTTATAAAGCAAATACATATACCACAATTGGCGACGAGGATTAATAAAAGAAATATAAGTACTATAATATACGAGTATATTAACAAGCCCAATTTCCAAAATGGAAGGGTAGAGGTATTCAATTCAAATACCTGTTCAAGAAAAGATAAACAAGCCCAATTTCCAAAATGGAAGGGTGGAGGTATTCAATTCAAATACCTGTTCGAGAAAAGATAAACTAGCCCAATTTCCATTATGGAAGGGTAGAGGTATTCAATTCAAATACCTGTTCGAGAAAAGATAAACTAGCCCAATTTCCAAAATGGAAGGGTAAAGGTATTCAATTCAAATACCTGTTCGAGAAAAGATAAACTAGCCCAATTTCCAAAATGGAAGGGTGGAGGTATTCAATTCAAATACCTGATCGAAAAAAGATAAACTAGCCCAATTTCCAAAATGGAAGGGTAGAGGTATTCAATTCAAATACCTGTTCGAGAAAAGATAAACTAGCCCAATTTCCATTTTGGAAGGGTAGAGGTATTCAATTCTAATACCTGTTCAACAAAAGATGAAAAAGTCTGATTGGAAAAAAATAATATAAAAGTGAGGTAAACTTAGAGTAGATGAAATAATTTCATCAATTTTCAGGAACATGTCCAATATACCTAGTCTGGAACATTTTGACTGTGAGGGAGAAGCCAGTTCAGTAGGATTATAGTGGCAAAAGTGGAAAAGGGCTCTACAGATATATTTGGACGCTGCTAGCATCACTGAACCACAAAAGAAAAGAGCAACCCTTTTACATTTCGGAGGGTTAGCCTTGCAAGAGATATTTTATAACCTACCTGGTGCAAATGTTGACGTATCAGATAGTGATGAACGCAATGTGTATGATATCGCCGTAACAAAATTAGATGAATTCTTTGCACCTAAGCAAAGCAAAGTGTATGAACGACATCTGTTCAGATTGTTGAGGCAAGATAATGGTGAAAATTTTGAAAAGTTTCTTGTGAGACTCAGACACCAAGCCGAGAAATGCCAATTCAAGGATGTGGAGGAACAACTGATTGATCAGATAACAGAAAAATGTTCATCCGTGGAACTGAGGAAGAAAATACTCGTTACGGGTGATGCAATAAATTTGAATGCGATTATCGCGGAAGCGAATTCTTTGGAAACAGTAGAAAGACAATTATCAGGATTCAACGAGAAACCTACCACTAGCGGAATGAACACTGTGAATGCAGTGAATTCACAGAAAATACAGAGGAGGCAGTTTCCATCGAAGAAATGTAGACGCTGTGGATCGCAGGACAATAATAGCAGTCACAGATGTCCAGCAAGAGATGTCACCTGTGGAAAATGTAATTTCACGGGTCATTTCGCGAAATGCTGTTTATCAAAACGAAAGTTCCAGTCCGGAAAAACAGATTTTCGATCGAATAAAAAATCCAAATCAAGAAAACCAGAAGCAGAAGACGTAGATTTTGTTTCGGAATCTGAAGAAGCAGAGTACGTGTTCCATATTGATAATGATGATATGATCAAATGTGAAGTAGGTGGAATTGATGTTGATATGTTAATCGATTCAGGGAGTAAATCCAATATTATTACTTATAGAACTTGGGAATTTTTGAAGAAATCAGGGGTTTCAGTGACAAATCAGATAAAAAACCCTAATAAAATTCTTTTTGCCTATGGCTCGAGAGACCCCTTATGTATTATGGGTTCTTTTGAAGCGAAGATCAAAATAGGTCCAAAACATGAGAAGTGTACTTTTTATGTAATAAAATATGGAGAAAGAAATTTATTAGGTAAGAACACTGCTATTTCTTTGGGAGTACTCAAAATTGGGTTGAATATTAATATTAATAATATTGAGCACGAACCATTTCCTAAATTCAGAGGCATAGTAGTTCATATTCCAATAGACACAACTGTGAAACCCGTGAGTAAGCCGTACAGACGAGTACCCATTCCGTTGGAGCACAAAATCAATAAAAAACTTGAAGAACTCACCACATTGGATATAATCGAAGAAGTTCGGGGACCATCGGAATGGGTATCTCCGATGGTACCAATTTTGAAAGAAAATGGGGACATAAGAATATGTATTGATATGCGTAAGGCCAATACGGCAATACTTAGAGAAACTTATCATCTTCCAACAATGGATTCGTTATTACCAAATTTTCGTAAAGCTCAATATTTTTCTAGAGTAGATATAAAGAATGCCTTTCATCAAATCGAAATATCTGAGAAATCAAGGCATATTACAACATTCATTAGTAGCAAAGGACTATATATGTACAAAAGACTTCTTTTTGGAATGAATGCGGCTCCAGAAATATTTCAAAAAATTCTAAAAAAAATGTTACTGCCATGTGAAGGCACAATCAATTTCATTGACGATATTCTTATTTTTGGTAGTAGTGAAGAAGAACACGATAAAAGAGTCAAATTCACAATGAAATTACTGTCTGAGAACGACGTACTACTCAACAAAGATAAATGCATTTTCAAAATGAGAATCATGCAATTTTTGGGCCACACGTTATCTCCAACAGGAGTGAGGCCTTTAGAAAGCTATGTAAAAGTTGTCAAATCATTTAGACTTCCAGTAACTATTGATGAAGTCCATAGCTTTTTGGGGTTAGTAAATTTTATCGGAAAGTGGATTCCAAATCTTGCCACGATAACAGAACCATTACGAAAGCTTTTGCGGCTGAAATTAAGTAAGCATGTTAATATCTCGAAATATTGGAGTAGCGAACAAGAAGATGCATTCAAGAAGCTAAAGGATTCTCTAGCAAATATCACCACATTGGGATATTACGATCCAAATGATGAAACTCAAGTTGTTGCAGACGCAAGCCCAGTCGGACTAGGAGCGGTTTTAATACAGTTTGATAAGAAGGGCCCAAGGATAATTGCATACGGTAATAAGAGTCTCACCGATACGGAGAAACGTTATTGTCAAACAGAAAAAGAAGCCCTTGCTCTCGTCTGGGCTGTAGAACATTTTAAGATCTACCTATATGGCAAAGAGTTTGACCTGATTACAGACCACAAACCTTTGGAAGTTATTTTTGGACCAAAATCAAGACCATGTGCACGTATAGAACGATGGGCTTTGCGTTTGCAGTCGTTTAATTATAAAGTTTTGTATCGTCCTGGTAAAAGCAACATCGCAGATCCTTTATCCCGTTTATGCCAAGTGAAATCATCTACTTCATTCGAAGGTGATGATTTCATTCAACATATAATAGAATACTCTCGTCCATTTGCGGTAAAATTAGAAGAAATACGAGAGTTGTCAGAAAGGGACGAAGAAATTTTGCAAATAAAAAAGGGTATTGAACAAAATATTTGGCATGATGCAGTGAAGAATTGTCAAGTATTTCAGACAGAATTTTGTATTTATGAGGGAATTTTGTTGAGGGGAAATAAAATAGTAATACCGATAAACCTAAGACAACGAGTGTTAGATGCTGCACACGAGAGTCATTCTGGCATTGTTGCTATGAAAAGCAGACTACGCACTAAGGTATGGTGGCCTAAAATCGAGGAACATGCAGAAAAAATTGTCAAATCATGCAAAGGGTGTACTCTTGTATCGACGCCAATAGCTCCTAACCCTATGAAAAGACGACAAATTCCTAATGGACCCTGGATGGATGTAGCCATTGATTTCATGGGACCGCTACCAAACGGTGAGTATATTTTCGTGATAATCGATTATTTCAGTAGGTACAAAGAGATCAAAATAATGAAGTCAATATCTTCGACCAATACAATTAATGTGCTCGAAGAAATTTTTTTCTAGACTTGGTTTTCCAATATCAATAACATGCGATAATGGAAAACAATTCACAAGCAATGAAATGAAAACATTCTGCAATGAAAACGGTATTAAAATATATAATACCATACCATACTGGCCACAAATGAATGAAGAAGTCGAGAGGCAAAACAGAAATATCTTAAAAAGACTCAAAATCAGTCAAGCATTGAGAAAAAGTTGGCATCGAGAACTTCTAGACTACCAAATGATGTATAATAGTACTCCTCAAACAACGACGGGAAAAACACCTAGTGAACTATTTTTCCGGCGCCAGTTCAGAGATAAACTGCCGAGTTCAAACGATACTGAACAGAATATAATAGATGAAGAGATGACAGATAGAGATCGAATCCGAAAAGAAAGAGGTAAAGAGCAGGAAGACCGAAAGAGAAAAGCTACGGAAGATAGAGAAGTATCAGTTGGAGATAAAGTATATCGAAGAAATTTGATAAAACTAAATAAAACCACACCCAACTATAATCCCACACCTCATACTGTCATAGAGAAAAAAGGCAGTGATACTGTTATCAGGGACGATAATTCGGGACAAGAATATAGACGTAATATAGTACATCTTAAAAAGGTAGAGGGATAATGGAAAGTATGCAATGAAGAACCTTCCGAAAACGGCGAAAACAATAATGAATGAAAGTGTATGTATAAATGGAATATAGAAACTAATATGCTATAATATATAATTCAGTTTTTGATTTCAATTTGTATTTCTAAGTGTAAAGTTTACATTCTGTTGATATTATGTTGTAAGAATAGTTCGCAAGAAATTGTATTTTGGGTTATAATGTCTGGGCTTTATAAGATTTATTATGTGTGGGTTAAAATAATATAATGTACATTAGTATACTGAAAAAGAAGAAGAGATGTGATGTATACGTAACTGTGTGATTATCAATATGTGTGAATCATATATGAATCAGGTGAATAAAGAATCCATGCGCTTGATTCATTCGTGCCGAGAATTATGTTGGCAGTAAACGCAGCCTTGCATTTATAACGCTGACACAGCTTTTATCCTGTTTCCCAGAGAAGACGCGAAGAAGATCAGTCTGATGTTAGCATCCATATTGTAAAGTCCAAATATAACATTGTTCATAGAATTTTCAAATAAAAATCTTTTTAAAAAGCAACTTCGGGAAACGAGAAATATAATTGGCGCAGTCGGTAGGATTCCGAAAGTCGTGCATTTATCGAAAATCACTTCTGCAGTATCTACTGTTAATTCGGAATCGCGAACCATCGTTCCATCGAGGATCCGGAGGTTCATAATTAAGGAGGAACACAACAAGCAGCCCGAAGGAAGCTACCACATATAATGGTTTTACTGGTTTTATTGTGAGTACATTTTATTCAGTCAGACTCCTCTGTTGCCCAGAGTATCCTAACCTTTCCATTACTATACCCCAATTGAAAGTTATAGAATATATAAACGTATATTAATAAATAAATATAGAATAAGTGAAAATAAACCACAAAAACATCTAAAATGCCACCAATGCCAGTAATTAGTTCTGATCTTTTGAAAACAATTCCTGAATATGATGGAAATCCGACCGGACTGGTTAGATTCATTAAAATTGTTTCTCAAATAATTGATACTTATTACGATCAAGCTAACTTATCATGCTCTCAGAATGTATTAATTACCAATACCATATTTTCAAAATTGAAAGACTCTGCTCTTGATATAATCAATATTTATAATGCTTCAACCTGGCTAGAAATTCAAACAACATTAATTCAAAATTTTGGTGATCAGAGAGATCTGAATACTTTAATTCAAAATTTGATGGCATTAAGACAAGACCAAGACAATCCACAACAATTTTATTCGCGGTGTATACACATGTTGAATACAATTTGTAACCATATCGACCTACATACACCAACCGAAATTGAGAAAATCAGTCAACGAAACCTCTTCACAGATCAAACATTGAGAGTGTTTCTTACCGGTTTGAGGGACCCTCTCAGTGCCAGAGTTAGGGCCAGAAATCCTACAAGCTTGCCCCAGGCACTTACCATACTAAATGACGAAATCAATATTTATAACTTACAGAACCCACGAAATTCCGTTATTAAATACCAGAATAATCCACCTCGCCCGAAAATCATGCAACGTCCAGTATTTCAAAATTATCCGAGGCAAAATAATTTTAATCCTAATTTCCGCCCTCAATTCAATCCGCATTTCAACCAGAATATGAACACAAATTTCAATCAAAATCAGCGTCCCGTTTTTCCAAGTGCACCTATACCCATTCAACCAATCAATCGCCAACCTCAGAAAGTGTTCACAAATAGCCAAGTATTTGGTCGTCCACAGAATGTATGGAGAAATCCTCCAAACAGGCAAACTAACAATTCACAACCAACTCCTATGAGTGGAATATCGCACGGTTCAACACAACCCTCTCAACAACGCAAGAATTATTTCCAAAATAATAATCAACCTCGAAATTTCATCTCACAAGAATTATTCAATACAGAACAGAATCCTTGCCCCGAAATTGAATACGCTGAAGAAAATGCAGACTCCTTCGATAATTACGAAGTAGGTGCTGTAGGCTATGATTTCGAAAATATGCCAGAGAGTCGAGAAGAATCTGAAAATTTTCAGCAAGCCATAGATCTCCCGGATTTCACGTAGTATTTGAATCACATAGCACAAATGAAAGAGTATTGCCTTTCATCAAAATCAATAATCCACCACTCCAATTGCTCATCGATACAGGTTCAACTAGATCGTTCCTAGATCCAAACATAGCGGAAAAATATTTTCCGAATTCTATTTACGAAGAGCCTTTCTCAGTTTCTACATGTTTTAATACCTCACAACATAAGTTTGCTATGAATATAACTGCATTTGACGAATTCAAAATCAACAAAGAAATCAAGTTCTTTCTTTATAAATTTCATAATGTTTTCGACGGACTGTTGGGTGTGGACAATCTAAAATTATTAGAATCCAATTTAGACTTGATCAATAATAATATTAATACTCCAAATTCCACGATCACCATTCATTATTTCAAATCCAATCCTATTATTTTATTCGAAAAGATTATACCTAGACAAACGAAAATCTCGGCAAAAATTCCAGTTGACCGCAAGGAAGGCGATGTGCTCATCCAACCTCAAGAAATTCTATCTTGTAGAATATCAGAAACATTAACACGTGTAAGAGATAACATGGCTCTCGTTGAAATTCATAATCCAACAGATAACGACATCAAGCTTGTAATGTTATACCCTGTTAAAACAATACCGTTGCAAAACAATGAGATATATCATCTCGAAGAGTTTCCAAGTATTAATAGAAATGATTTTCACGAGCATTTCGAAATCTTTTATTCCGATAGTTTGCAAAAACTTGATAGATCAAATATTGTAAATTCAATCAGAACAGATCATCTGAACAATGAGGAGAGAGAAATTATTTTAAAATTATGCAAAAAATATTTCGATATATTCTATATAGAGGGTGAGCCATTAACTTCTACAACCCAAGTGAAACATGTGATAAAGACAAAAGACGATCTCCCAGTTTACACCAAATCTTATCGATACCCGTTCGTTCATAAACAGGAGGTTAATTCACAAATCAATAAAATGTTGGAACAGAATATCATACGTCCTAGTAAGTCGCCATGGTATTCTCCAATTTGGATTGTACCGAAGAAGGTTGATGCTTCGGGCAAAAAGAAATGGAGGATAGTGATCGACTATCGGAAGTTAAATGAAAAAACTGTCGACGATCGATATCCTATTCCAAACATCACAGACGTTCTTGATAAAATTGGTCGCTGTCAATATTTCACCACATTAGATCTGGCGTCTGGATTCCACCAAATTCAAATGAATCCGACCGATATCGAAAAAACAGCTTTCAATGTAGAAGGGGGACACTACGAGTTTCTGCGCATGCCCTTTGGCTTAAAGAACTCACCCTCTACATTTCAGCGTTGTCTAGACAATATATTGAAGGAATACATAAACAAAATCTGCCTAATTTATCTTGACGATATTCTGATTTACTCTACCTCCTTACAAGAACATATCGACAGTCTGAATAAAATCTTTCAAAAGTTAAGAGAAGCAAATTTTAAAGTACAGATGGACAAATCGGAATTCCTGAAACGCGAAACAGCCTATCTTGGACATATTATCACAACCGAAGGTATCAAACCAAACCCTGATAAAATTTCGGCCATTCAAAAATTTCCGATTCCCCAAACAACTAAACAAATCAAAGGGTTTTTGGGACTCCTTGGATATTACAGACGTTTCATCAAAGATTTTGCTGCATTAACTAAACCCATGACTCGCTGTCTTAAAAAGAACGCCAAGATTGTACACGACTCTGACTTCATCAACTGTTTTGAACACTGTAAGACACTGCTAACGAACGAACCCATCTTGATATATCCTGACTTCGAAAAAGAATTCATCCTCACCACAGACGCGAGCAATTTCGCCATCGGAGCAGTCCTCTCACAAGGACTAATCGGGTCTGACAAACCTGTAGCCTTCGCTTCGCGGACTTTGAATGCATCGGAGCAGAACTATTCAACGATTGAAAAGGAATTATTATCGATCGTTTGGTCAACGAAATATTTTAGGCCCTATTTATTCGGACGCAAATTCAAAATTGTCACCGACCACAAACCTCTTCAGTGGGTCATGTCATTGAAAGAACCAAATTCCCGTTTGGTAAGATGGAGACTCAGACTTGAAGAATTCGACTACGAAATCATCTATAAGCGCGGAAAATTAAATACTAATGCCGATGCTTTATCACGAGTTGAGATCCATGCTAACGAAACAGACGACACAGTTGACAAAGAACTACAAGAATATATTGACCTCCATAGTAGAAACAGAGACCCTAATCAAAGAGACGATGAAATAGAATCAGTTATTGGTCATGTAAATGAAACACCTGACATTCGGGACTTTGACGATGCCGATACAGTCCATACAAGTAACGAAAATCCTGTCTTGACCATACCTATATCAGAAAACCCATTGAACAACTTTGACAACCAGATTAAAATTACCACCGTTTTCCACTCACCAGCTACACCTAAGATAAAACAAATTTTCCCTACGAAAAAACGAATCATTGCACAACTAGGCCTAGACAATCTTGAACAAAACATAAAAAATTTCGTGAAAGACTATCTGGACCCGAAATTCAAATACGCTCTGTATATTGAAAATGAATCAATAGTTCCCCAATTTTGTCAAACTGTTCAAGACACGTTCAAAACGCCTTCATATAAATTTATTCGCTGTACAAAGATTCTCAAAGACGTAGTCAAAGAAGAAGATCAAAAACAAACTATAAAGCAATACCACGAAGGTAAAACCAACCACCGAGGCATCGTGGAAACGGAAAGACGAATCAGAGAAACTTATTATTGGCCCAAATTAGGAATTGACACCAGAATATACATCAATAATTGCGAAATATGTCACACCAATAAGTATGACAGAAATCCCCCCAAACAAAAATTTTCAATAACACCAACAGCTAGTAGACCATTTGAACTTGTTCATGTAGATATTTATCAAATTCGTAATCAAAAGTTTTTAACTATAGTAGACGCTTTCTCGAAATACGCCCAAGCGTATCCACTGTCGCACAAAAGTGGAATTGAAATAGCAAATAAATTAATTGCATTTTTCGGACATCATGGTATCCCAAAAACTATAATTTCAGATAGCGGTTCAGAATTTAAAAACGAAACTCTCCAAGAGTTAACAAGTCTCCATAAAATCGAGGTACATTTCGGAACCCCCGATCATCACGAATCTAATTCTATAGTTGAACGGTTTCACTCTACAATAGCTGAACATATCAGAGTGCTTCAAAGCACAAATAAAGAACAAGGTGTTATAAATTTAATGATTTATGCTATTCTTGGTTATAATCATTCAATTCATTCATCGACTAAAATGAAACCAATAGATATCATCACTGGCCATATTTCTAATTCAGATCCATTCGATATCGACTTAAAACATCGCATTCAGAGTGCTTATGTATCAAATCATAAAGAAAAGACGAAAGAAATGTACAAGACCCTAAATCAAAGATTGATTGAACAAAAAGAGAAAAATATTGGCAAAAGAAACGAAAACCGTGAAGATCCCCTAACATACAATCCAGAAGACACCGCTTACAAAGAAACTAGCCCTCGTAACAAAAGCCTTCCTAGATTCAAAATTGTACGAGTAACCTCAGACGAAAGTAATAAAATCAGAACTTCAGATAACAAGAAAATTCACAAATCCAATATAAAACGTCCATTGTTTCAGATCCGTCCTGTCGACGACCCTGTGCCAGGAAGTTCAAATACTTCCCCTCAATAAAAACCCCGGCATATTACCCTTTAAATTAGGAACCACCAGAGTTAGAGAAAAAACTCATAACTTCATTCACTACTTTGACTTGAAACCGATACATGACGAAATACAAACTGTTTCCAATCAATATGTACAACTTATTGATGCTGTACACAAAGGACTATCGAACCCTTATTTTGTTGAATTATCTGCAATAAATCAATCAGTGAATATTCAACTACAACTATCTATTAAAAAATATAACTCAATTACTTCCGAAAGACGATTCAAAAGAGGCCTGATAAATGGCCTAGGCAGTGTACTCAAGAGCATAACAGGAAATTTAGACTCTACGGATGCAGAAAAATACGAACAGGCAATCTCTGAACTACAAATCAACCAAGTTAATATCATTGAAAAAACGAATGACCAAATCTCACTATCCAAACACATCATAGAAACTTTCAATGAAACAATCAGTTTATTGAAAAGAAATGAAAATGCAATGACAGACAGAATAAATAAAATCTCTTCAAAATTATCAACATTCATATATGATTTCAGTCACTATTTAGAAACGAAAGAAGCCTTTGAACAACTCAGCTCGACGCTTCATATAATTTCACAGATATTGTCAGATGTAGAAAATGCCATCACATTTTCGAAATTGAATATAGCTCATCCAAGCATTATCAATATAAATGAATTAGAAGAACTGGTCAGAATATTAGCAAATCAATACATTCTAGAAAATCTCTTATTTGGTACAGATACAACTAATATCCATAAATATTATGATGTATTAGAGATAGGTACCTATCAGAAAGGAAGCAAAATTGTATTCGTGATCAAGTTTCCTCTTGTATTCCCAGATTTTTACACCCATTATCACCTATACTCCATACCAACTTCTGATCAAAATACCCTGATTCCACCGGCACCTTACCTGACTATGAATGAAATGTATTTTCAATATACCTCTATGCCATGTATGTACCTCCATGGAACCTACTACTGCCATTCCAATGACCTGCTTCTTGGAAATACCAAAAAAGACTGTATATTCCAAATATTGAATATTGGAACCACCCCTTCCGGATGCACGAGAATTTCAATACAAATAGAGGACGACATCATCGAGCAAGTCAATGAAGCCCACTACATTGGAATATTCAAGAATTCAACTCGAATTCAAACAATGTGCAAAACCACGGACATGATAACCCTAACAGGGACATATTCACTAGCGCTTCCCCCAGGGTGTCTCTTCAGAACTCCAACAGACACCTACCTCAACGAAGCAACCGAAGTACAGCAGCAGCCCTTACTTCTCCCAGATTTGACCCTGCCGAAATACACGGAGAACGAGCCAATGCAACCCCTGAAACTCCGAGACATCCCGCTCGACAAACTGAATGGACTTCGTGAAGAAGCAAAACGACTCACACCCCTTGAGTCGACCAAGCATACAACAATGGTCCATGCCTGGACAATCCCACTGTATATCATCATCGTAGTCTTCGCCTGTGTGTTTGTTTCAGTAAAATACAAACACTTTCTATGGAGAAGAAAACGATCGGACCACCTACAAGACAGCCATGCCGCAATATCGGACAACTCAAGACCGTTGGAAAGAAAAACCATCTTTCCGAATGAAAAATAGTTTTTCATCTTCGAGGGGAGGAATTATGTTGGCAGTAAACGCAGCCTTGCATTTATAACGCTGACACAGCTTTTATCCTGTTTTCCAGAGAAGACGCGAAGAAGATCAGTCTGATGTTAGCATCCATATTGTAAAGTCCAAATATAACATTGTTCATAGAATTTTCAAATAAAAATCTTTTTAAAAAGCAACTTCGGGAAACGAGAAATATAATTCGAGTCAGCAGTGACAAGAGGTATAGTGGGAGTTGAGTGCTGGTACAAAATATTATAAACGTTTGTTTTCTTTATAAAGCAAATACATATACCACACACACTGGCATGAAAATAACCCCTCAGAATTTAAATATCTGACCACGGTACACAGCTTTTGTCGACGATTAGAAGAAAAGGAAAAACAAGATTCTATGGAGGCATATCATTGCTATAGAGTTGAACTGTTGAACTTGAACGCGATTATATTACCTAGTTCAAATCACAGGTGAACCTGCGGCAAAAGGAACTCAAACCGATTTCAATGAAATTTTTTCAGATGCTTCAGAAATAGAAATATAAACACCTTGGGATGAGGTAAAAGCAAAAAATCAATTTCTGAATAATGAGAAATGTATTCATATGATCGACGAAAATAATAATCCAATTACTTCATACGACTCTAGTTATAAAATCAATGCAGGGAAGAAACAGAAGTGGGCTCAATGACCGAAGAATTCACAGATTTAGATGTGAATATATTACGCAAGATCCACTCCTTTGATCAGTTATTGAAAGGAATGCAATGCAAGTGTATGAATCTTCATAATTGTCAGCACTACCATCCTTTTAGCGAATGAGCATAATTAGTCACACTCACATAAACCAACCACGAACCGACCCAACATTCATATGAGTCGAACTGCCACCATGCAGTCGTGTTTCAAAGGGGGCTATAAAAAGGCAGGATATAGAACAGTAGTCCGCATGCCATTTGCATATGTTCCGGAAATACTCGCATGGCAACTGGAAAACAGCAAAAAAAAATATGGCCCAATATCTTTGTTCTGCACTTCGAAATGGGACAGATATAATGCCTGTTATTCAGTGGTTTTGTGGATTTATCCTAAGTGGAAATGCTGAATATTCCAGATATTCTCAGGCACGGAGAATTGATAAGACTTCAGAAACACACTACTTCTCTGTATGAATACTGTCCATCTTATGATGAGTCAAAATTTTATAATTACTTACCTGAAGATATAAAAAACCCTAACAGGAAACATAATTTCAAAATGAAACTCGAAGAAATCATGATTAACGGTTGTTTCTATAGTACTGATGATTATTTCAATCGATGATATGTATTTGTATATTTATTTTGTGGTACTGTCATATTTTTATGTATTATACGTTAATCTATAATATGATGTTTTCACTTGTGGTACTGTTCTATTTTCATGTGTCTGTATGTACAGACACATATTTCATTCATTCATTCATTCATTCATTCATTCATTCATTCATTCATTCATTCATTCATTCATTCATTCATTCATTCATTCATTCATTCATTCATTCATTCATTCATTCATTCATTCATTCATTCATTCATTCATTCATTCATTCATTCATTCATTCATTCATTCATTCATTCATTCATTCATTCATTCATTCATTCATTCATTCATTCATTCATTCATTCATTCATTCATTCATTCATTCATTCATTCATTCATTCATTCATTCATTCATTCATTCATTCATTCATTCATTCATTCATTCATTCATTCATTCATTCATTCATTCATTCATTCATTCATTCATTCATTCATTCATTCATTCATTCATTCATTCATTCATTCATTCATTCATTCATTCATTCATTCATTCATTCATTCATTCATTCATT
This sequence comes from Chrysomela aeneicollis, assembly GCA_029955515.1. NCBI lineage: Eukaryota > Metazoa > Arthropoda > Insecta > Coleoptera > Chrysomelidae > Chrysomela > Chrysomela aeneicollis. Next base: position 1,242,262 of record JARUHQ010000018.1, on the reverse strand, counting down.
CATTCATTCATTCATTCATTCATTCATTCATTCATTCATTCATTCATTCATTCATTCATTCATTCATTCATTCATTCATTCATTCATTCATTCATTCATTCATTCATTCATTCATTCATTCATTCATTCATTCATTCATTCATTCATTCATTCATTCATTCATTCATTCATTCATTCATTCATTCATTCATTCATTCATTCATTCATTCATTCATTCATTCATTCATTCATTCATTCATTCATTCATTCATTCATTCATTCATTCATTCATTCATTCATTCATTCATTCATTCATTCATTCATTCATTCATTCATTCATTCATTCATTCATTCATTCATTCATTCATTCATTCATTCATTCATTCATTCATTCATTCATTCATTCATTCATTCATTCATTCATTCATTCATTCATTCATTCATTCATTCATTCATTCATTCATTCATTCATTCATTCATTCATTCATTCATTCATTCATTCATTCATTCATTCATTCATTCATTCATTCATTCATTCATTCATTCATTCATTCATTCATTCATTCATTCATTCATTCATTCATTCATTCATTCATTCATTCATTCATTCATTCATTCATTCATTCATTCATTCATTCATTCATTCATTCATTCATTCATTCATTCATTCATTCATTCATTCATTCATTCATTCATTCATTCATTCATTCATTCATTCATTCATTCATTCATTCATTCATTCATTCATTCATTCATTCATTCATTCATTCATTCATTCATTCATTCATTCATTCATTCATTCAATAGAAAGAACATTATGTGAAAGTTAACGTTATATGTTTAATCTATAATCACCAGGCCTATGAAAAATACTAACATATATGTGATAGTTCACGGATGATAAATATATAGGTACTGATAACGGTTTCGGAAGAGAGTTCTTCACTGAGATTTTGTTCTGTTATAGCTGAAACATAAAAAACTCAGAATTTTTACTCACTCAATAGCGAGGGCGAGGGAACAGACAGTTTTTCGCCGAGGTGTGATTCTTGATTTCTGGGTGAGGAAATCCAACGTGGCCGTAGTTGCCAATTCCTGCAGCTCCGGAGGAGTGTTACTGATATCCATTCCGATGTCACAATCTTTTCTTGATTATTTTAAACACCACAGTCTTATACACACATAATATCTTGCGCATGGACATCAGTTATTGTATTGTCAGAGCTAAGCACTTTTGAAAAGTGCTCCGGAATCTCGAGCACTAAGCACTTATTGACAACATGCTCTCAATAACTAAGCACTTTCAAAAAGTAATTCGACATCGCGAGCACCGAGCATTAAGCACTTTTGAAAAGGATGATTTTTTTATGTTATGAACCTGAATCACTTTCTGACATGGTTTTTGTATTTTTGTACATTAATCACGTCAAATTCAATCCGAAACATCAACGAAACAGCATATTATGTCGAAATAAGTTGATCGCAATGTTTCGCCTATGGTTCATTATTTTATAGTGTTGCATGAAATAAACTGATGTGGTGGATTTGAAATGAATACGATTCGCAACTCGCATCAAATGCTACTCCAGTACTCCACTTCAAATTATAAACTTAATTCAAGTGAAAACGGAAATCGTTAAAAACTCATTTGACATATAGTAATATAGTGAAGGTTTGAACAAATCCATTCAAAATGTTTCTGGAGTATCAGGAAATATTCAAAAAATAACTGAATCCATTTTTCTCGGGTCATCCTAAATACATGAAATAACCTTAAGAAGCTAACCCAACGGGGCCGAACGTTTTATCGTAAAATGAATAACATTTCGAGTGATTTCGCTTGAACCTATAAGTTATCACTATTTAAAACTAGATATACACTACATCAGAGATATCATTTATAATTAATATCAAATTGTAATAATATTAATAACATCAGTGGATAATTGACCTAACAATTCCTTCCTCTCGTGAAACTGGCTATTTCCTCTAAAAGCAAGTCACCCTTGACAGAATTCACAACCACGCTTATGATTAGTCGAGTGACAAGAGATGAATGAATTGAGAAGAAGTCAATTGTCATACTGTTAACCTAGAATTAAATACACATGGTGCTAGGATTCGCCTTCTGACCATGGTAGAGGACAGGCGGCGTCCTCGAGGTTTTGAAGTCAAGTTAATGTTTGTGTATGTTAATACTGAAATATAAGAAAATTTATTGAAAATATATTTATGAAAGTGAAGTTTAGTGAATACTAGTCCTTTTGTCTCTACGCCGGTATCCAGGCCGGATGACAACGGATTTGTCGGATAAGGGGGCCATACCTGTATCGAAGTTTATAAAACTTGTTTGTGAAATACAACATTTTGGAAATTGTAATCATGTATAGAACCCTCATGGGGTATGAGATAGTCTCAGATCCACTTTGAGGTGGGCCCCATTGAGGATATATAATCAAATATTGCGTGTACTTGGCTGGATAGTCCTGGTAACTTAGGCCATTCAAATCGAATAGAAGAAGAAGAAGACACATGGTGCTAATGCACATGTTCATTTCATAACATATATTATGTGAAACTAATATTTTAATATGTAAATTTGACTCTTACCTGGTTCGTCCATGATTATTGTTGTCTCATGTCTTTTACAATTTTTTATAACCTTGACATCTTAGTATACATCCTCACAAAGGTTAGTAAAGTGACCTAGTACTATCAACGATAATAATGTAGTAATTCTCCGAATTGTAGTTTCCCTGAAGATGGAAATATAAATTTCCGAAAGCTTGGATTAACTTTAAAGAGTTTCCTTATTCCTCTGCTGGATACCCCAAGATTTACTAGTTTCGTCTCTAACTGGTCAGCAACGACTTCCCTTCCATATATATATATATATCAAACTAGGAAATATATTGGGGATATGCAGCATGTAAAAGAGTACTCTTTGAAAATTGTCCAAGCTTTAGGAATTTTTATTTTATTCCATCATCAGGGAAACTAGACAACATGTGACATGATAACAATGTAAAGATAAAAACACGAATAAGTAACTTACATATTCTGTGAGATTGTTTACAAATTTTGTAGTTGAACATTAAAAACATTGACATGGATAATGGATTAAAGCCATTTTAAACGAAATAACATTTTTGAAATTGTTGGAACACAATAAACCCTGTTCCAACACGCAACACGTGCAACACGTTAACCTTGTAGGTAAGAAAGTGAAAGTGAAAAGGGGGAAAGAGCTTGTTCTTAATTAAGTTAGAACCTTTGCACAAGGTCAAAACCATGTTGGTACTGTTGCCCATTGGACCATAAGCATTACAATATTGCCAACAGATCTGAGTTGGATCCATTTGAAAGAGAATTTGAATTGGAGGAAAAATTTGGAGTATCCAACATCAACAAGAAATAATATATTTCACTTAGGTGATTAATATCTGATCTTTTGTTTATGCAGTTATTTTGCTGGTAAATAATATAATAATAATAAATGCCATTTCTAAAGAAGTTCTCTTGCTAAGCAAAGGTTCAGACATCAATATGCTTACGCCGTCATAATTCATACGATGATCTAAGGTATTAACATGCTCTGCAAGGGCACATCTTTCAGGATGAAGTCTAGCATCACTTTTATGTGAGATTATTCTGGATGACAATGTGCGTGAAGTTTGACCAACATAATTTCTACCACAATCTTGGCAAGGAATATTGTAAATGAGATTTGATTTTGATATTAGAGGAGTTTTATCTTTTATTATACTGTGAATATTTTTGATGGTAAGTACGGTTTTATTTGCTATTTTTGAGTTAGGTATGTCATGAAATAGAAAAGATAATTTGGGGGTGATATCCCTAATGTATGGTATAGTAGAATATTTGACATTCGGAAGAATTGGATCAACATCAGTAACATCTGCATCATTATGAGAAGGTAATGGAATATCAAGATTATTATTATCTAGAAGTGAAGGGTTATTGAATAATATTTGTTTAATCAACGAACGGGGATATGAATTTTCCAAAAACAGTTTCAACAGTATGTTCAGATTTTTTTTGTGAAAACTATTATCTGAGATTCTTATCACTCTGTTTTTTAGCTGTTTGATCACATTGATTTTCATATAAAGTCTGTGGTAAGAATGGAAATTGATGTATCTACCTGAACTGCAGGTTTTCCTGTACCAATCTATCAATATTTGGTTTTCAGGTGTACGGATGAACCTGGTGTCTAAGAAGGGTATGGATTGGAGTGCATCTTCCATTTCAATTGTAAATTGTATGTGTGGATCAAGGCTATTAAAAGTGAAAAGAATCTCTTCAATACCATCACTAGGTAGTGCAACAATAATGTCATCTACATACTTTTTAATGAAATGAACTTCAAAGGATAAAACTGGTAAAACTGTATCAAGAATGAAATCCATGACATATGCCGCAAAAATAGGAGATATTTTTTTTTGCCCCCATTGGGGTTCCAAAAGTTTGTCTATAAAATTTGTTGTCAAAAGAGAAATAAGTATTGTTGAAAAGAAATTTTAGAAGATTAATAAATGATTCTTCACTAATGGTGCAGAAATCACTGATATTGTCCCAATCCCTATGAAGAGCAGTGATACAAATATCTAGATGAACGATACTAAAAAGGGAAACCACATCCAAACTAGCTATAACATAATCATTTGGTAAATAGGTTTTATTAAATTTTTTGGAAATGTCAATAGAATCTTTCATATAGTACTCATTGTCAATAGAGTATGTATTAGTCAAAATGCTGGTCAAAAAGGACGCCACTGCTTCTGTAGGAGCTCCAATCGAAGCAACTATAGGTCTCATGGCTAAAGTGGGTTTGTGTACTTTTGGTAATGCATAGAACTTTGTGGATGTACCATTAAAGCAAGTCAATTTTTTCTTTGTAGCCTCATCTATTTCATTGTTATTTTTTAATTTTCTTCATTAATAAGTTAGAATTTGTCAGTATTGAGGAGGTGGGATCTTTTTTTAATTCTATGTATACTTAACAATACTTCATACAAAAGTGTCGTTCAGTGTTCCGCCTTAGTAGTGTCTTCTGATTATGCGATAATAAGTTGTTATCTATGATATTGATATTTTCTATAATCTTTCTTTAGGTGAAGGACTCCAAAGGAATGAACAATATGGATTATTTGTCATCCTCAGGGTTCCATATATGCTCTGGAATACATGCACCAGGCAATAAATGATATTGAAGTAAAACCAATTTTACTGTAAGTACCAATAATTATCAAATTGTTAGATCAAATTGAGGAGAAAACAACCCAAATAAGCTTCCTCAAAGAGTTAGAACTTGTGAAGTTTCTTCATGGAATGCATATTAAGAAAGTCAATGCTGCAATCATGAGGATAGGAGAGCCACTTGTATCAAATGAGTCAAGATTATGAATATTTCTGACCTCAAATTTGTATGGTATTTTTCATATTATTTGATATTATTGTGGTTGTGATAGATGACGTCCCAAGAAAAACAATGAATGATGTAAAATTATAAAAAACCGGATCAACAACTCATGCAATTATATTCCATTTCGCAGTAAATTGTGTGGTTTGAGAATATGGTTTATGATTTTTCAGTATTCTCAACCATGCACAAATTTCGATTTATTTTGTCAGAATTCATCACCCACAGAAGTGGTTCGGATTTCAGTATCAGCTATTGGTCTCGCTCTGCTCATCTTCTACGAATTTAACTGATTGGGGGTTCCCAGTTTCGAAGTAGCGTTATCAAGAAATTACATTGTCATCTACTCCATAATCGAACAAAAATATTTCAATTCTTAAGATTAAGCAAATCTCGAATTGACAGCCAGGAACCTGATGGCCAATGTATAAATTATTGTAGATTATTGTTGTAGTCATAAAGCTAGGCTAACACCAATTTGCCATCACGAATTATCACACTCTGAATAAAGACTCCAAATAAATACTCTTCAATTGGGGTTTTCACATCAATGCCTGTTGAGAGAGAAATAGATTAAATCTTCCAGGAATTGATCTTCAAACTCTTCTAATTAATTGAACGTTACTTGTCTGAATCCATTCAGACCAAGAGGAAGTTTCACATTTCGTTCAGTCGTTATAGAACTTTCTGAATCTGAGGATGAATTAGAAATAATCACTCGATATAACTTCAGAATAACGTCGATAATACCAAGGAAGGAATAAATAAAAACCAGTATTGATTGACATAATATACAATTCATTATTCTCATTCGACGGTAAGTGATGAAATTAGTGGGTTGACGATTTCTAAAATAATTGGGAAATTCGTTCACAAGAATAATGGAAAAGTAGGATACTTTCCTGTGAGACTCCAGTACATTTATTTGTGAAGGAGAAGTTTGCATCATGAACCCTCGAATGAGAATGGTCCTGTTTGCTAGGTCGTATGATTTCAAACAGCTATAGGAATGTCCTCTGATTCAATAGAAGCATATTTTTTTCTATATTAATTCGTGATTAACAATTTCGAAAAGACATGGTTTTAATACCCCCGTAACCAGTTTATTCTTTTTCAGTTTCATGTACACTGTGTTCAGAAATTGGACAATAGCATCCTATGTACTCACCTTCTTCCGAAAACAAAATTAGGAGAGAAAACTTGCAAAATTGAGGTAAGTCGGTAGATTGACACTCTCAATAAGCCCTTATTTGTTGTAAAGGTAGAACAAGTGCCATTTTTATTCTTCCTTGAACGATTCACTGATAGGCTAGATATGCAGATCTCTTCTTGGTAACTAGTTCGATTACTCCTTAAACCTCAGGCCAGTAACTGGAGTCAAGAAGAATCATTATTTGATAGAAAAAGTCAATGCACCATATCAGTGAATTTGTGTTTTCAGAATTTTTGCCCATAATTTTACAGAACCGAGAAGAAAATTGTTGGATACTTTAGCAATACTCTGCGACTCAGAAATAACACAATTTCTTCTACCTGTAAGAGACAACGGATACAGGGTGTCCCAAATTCGCGGGCGAAAATTGAGAACTCGGTAACGGGATATACGGTCCGTTGAATTAGGAAAAATAATATGCCGCAAATCTAGAGAAGTTTTCGGTTCTCGGGATATTGTAAAAAACTTTTGATGTTTGATTCTTATTTTTCATTGGCTTCATTTTGATAGATACGGAAAAAAGGTGAAACTTTTTGAAGGCTGTTTTTATGCTCTATAACTTGGCGGTACAGAATCTGTTATACGACGTTTCGTCGTTCGAGGGCCGCTATTAACTTTTTTTTCAAACGTATCAAAATTGGCCAGGCGAGTAAAGAAAACAAGAGCAACATCCAGGTCAGCTTTGAGAATAAAAGTTGATGGCGTCATTGAATGATGAAACGTCGTATTAGACATTCTGTACTGCCAAGTTATAGATCATGAAAAACAGCCTCGAGAAAATGTGTTCGTTTCTTCAATAGAAAATTAATATAAAAAAATTGTTTTTCCTACGACCACGTATGAAAACGTCAATAATCACACTGTTTTGTTATTCAGAAAGTAGCTCATATCACCATGGTATTGTTTATTTGAAAGAAAAAAAGCACTAGTGTTGATATGAAAAATATCACAACGGTCGCATAAATTGATAAAAATAATTAGGTATATTGTGAAGGTACTCACTGTCAATATATAAGCGTTCTCAAATCAAATTCATATTATTTATTGAAATTTCTGTCTCGTTTCGAATTATACCGAGAATCCTTTATCTATTAATTTCAATGTGTCTGATACATAACCTCTGAATTCACTTTAAAACTTTGCTGGAACTATTTCGATGTTGATGACACCGGGTGAGATCATTCAAAGGAGTACGGCTATAGTTTTATGTGCGGCTTGCTGCTTGCATCAGTTTGATATCACAGTATCACCAAAGAGAAGATTCTTTGGTATCACAGATGTTTGCAATGAGTCAAGGACGCACTAACTCGTACGCGCTTGCGCACCACGTACTTCTATGGTTCTGTATTTCTGGTTGCGTGATTACTGGCGCTAGCAGGCGTGTGATGTAAAGTTTGTTTATGTACGCTGGTGTCAATATCAATAAAATTTGTCCAAACTAAATTAACTCAATCAATCAGTAATTCACATAATGAGGAATTATCGGAGAAGTATTCAAATATCATCTTGAATTTGGAAATAAACAGTACTTGATATCGAATCAGAACCACCTGAAATTATAGAGACCGTTCAAGTTACATTTTTGACAAGACTTCCTGCGAAATGACAGTATTCGGAGTCGTAGGAAAAATAGTGTACAAAACTCGTTGGAAAGTGCATTTCCATCACCCGTTACGTTTCCGCACTCAGCGCTACGCGGCTCGTGCTAAACGACTACTCGTGTAAAATATGTCACTCTCCACACTTGTTGTGTAATATACTATGTAAGAAAGCGGATTATTCAAGCAACGGTGTACGTAGATTTCATTTTCATTTGCAGCATAGAAAATTCTGTTCGTTGACCAAAAATATAAAAGCTGTTAACCATCAACATTTATTATCGCCTCGGTCATAAATAAACAGACACACTTGTTCTGAATAGAAAATATAATCTTTGTAAATAAGTGGAAAAGTCGTAAAACTTTAAACCACCCTCATAATTCATAGTAAACCGCACAATCTCCATCGGTCAACGTCATCTCAGATACAGATACTCCAGGATATGTTAACGATAACATTTATTTTAATTTTAGTAAATTGATATGTTGATGGTTTTAGTTGGATTTTTCCCCCATATCGTCCAATATATTATTTAACCGAACGACATTTATGGGAGACGAAATGGATATCTTTCTAGGATAAGAAATCAAGTGTTTATTTTGCTGAACAGGAACGTAGTTAATATGTCAATAATTCGAAACAAATGTGCTCTGGTATAAGTGGAGATTAGCGCCTAAGGACACATGCCTAGGCAATAACCCAAAATTCGGGGAATAGATTAAATATTATCGATGGAAATATGTCTTAGGTTTGTAGAAGTCTATAAATTAGTCAAAAGGGAATGAGATGGAACCTTATTCGTCCGTTAGGTCGAACACTGTTCTGATTGGACGAGAAAAGTCAAGAAAGACACCCAAAATTATAGCCAACACCCTCGTGTGGTTAGTTGTTGAGTTCACGAAGTTTTGTTCAATTTTAATTTCGTCAGTTCGTTTTCGATTCTCATTTAGCTTGCCTCGTGTCTAGTGCGTGAATTCATCCCTTTGGTAAATTCTCTGACTGTTATAAGAATTTGACTTTCATCTCTTTTCTCAGTTCGAAGATTTGGCCGTTTTGGCACACAATTCAAATTTCAGCTATCATTTTATTTCAAGAGAACTCAGTTATCAACCTTTTGACTAGTTTTCAACAATAGTTTATATATTTCTTTGTGAAACAACTTGAGTATTTTTCGTCTCCCAATATCAGGTATTGTCGTTAAGAATTTAAACCATTTCTCCATGTATTCAATTCATCATCAAGTCTAGCCTAACATTTTATAATTAAATAAGTGATTTAGAACACAACTCTTTTATTATCCAGCAAGTCCGTTTGTATTTCAAGGAGGGAAACTTAAATTAATATCAATCACTTCACCTCTTAAATTTTTGCCAGTAATCAAAAGTCATTGAGAGAAATTACCAAAGAAGTGTGTGTGTGCTTAGAATTAGACATCATTACTCTGGGAATACCTGACAAGGACGCCTGAGAGATTCCGCCGGTGGTGATAAGCTGATCACTACTTCTTCTGAGCCTTCACAAAGTAAGTACGTTCATGGATAATGTATTTGAGTATGTTTAACGGGTTTGTGCGTATTTTATCGAATCTGGTGTGCCTTATGCACCTGTTATAGAGAATCAATTGATAAACGATTGAATTGTTCATTAAGAAGGTTGCCCGAGATAAATAGAACCAGAATAATGGTTATCTCATTTAAAGAGATAACGACGTGGGACCACCCTTCTTACAACTATTTCTGAAAATAACTCAAAAACCAAAAAACTTTTCAACTAATACTATGCGGCATATTGTTACTTATATGTGAATACACAATTTTTTCCCAATTCAACCGAGCAACCATTACTGAGTTCACCATGTTGAACTGCATCCTAATTGAAAACCCAAGACAATGTTTATATTGTACAAAAATTCAGCAAAGTCAAACAGAAGTATCGAGAATAAAATATCCTCTTGTATTCGACATTCCAGAGAATTCTTGAATAATCAAGAAAGATGTAGAACAAGGGAAGATGGAATATCCTGGAAGCTATCGAATAGAGAGATATGACACAAGAATGGTAGTTCTCGAAGGTTCTAGAATCATCCAAACACGATATATGTATAACAATATACAGTGCCAGCTAACGGCAGCAGTATGTCGAACACGAAGTTGCGTTACGTGAATATCGTTCATAACCTTCAAAATGAGTAGTTGTTATAAATTAGACTGTTATAAAGTGTAAGTGTTTATGTGAATAAATCAGTTATCAGTTGATAACTCGTGCTCGTTCACTATCAACGGAAATCGAGACAATATCCAAATATACAATAGACGATAATTCGAAAACTTCCAATGGCTGTTTCTCAACGTATCTCCAACCAGAGAAGAAGGAAAATGACCAATCAAAAACAAATAACCAATTTTGAATGTTCTATATACAGAGTAATGTTTATTGCCACACTACCACCACGAGCTGTCTCTGAGGTCTAGTGAAATATGAAGATGCTCGAATATGTTGATGTGAGTAATGTTCTGAGGCGCTTAGAAACAATCCTGACAAGACATGAACAACAGAACTGTATAAGAGAGTGACGAAAGATTCGAGCTCCCATATTCTATCACAATGTTGATAACCGGATAACTATATTATTCTAGAAATCCTAATGGTTGTATTTCATAAACAAATATGATGATGAAAAATTCTTTCCTGATTCCTAATTGGTTATAAATTATAAATTATCGATAGATAGAATTATGTTTATCGAACAGCAAAACAAAAAAACCACACCTCATGATCAACCTTCACTTATATTCTTCGGAATTTACCCAGTTCAATACTGATGTTCTGCCAGTTTAAGATATCTCACTCACTTTCCCATGAATTCATATTGAGATAAACAAAAATCCAGTTCAGAAAATTGCATCAAGGCAGATGAAATAACTATTGAACTCTCGTTTACTCCGAGATAAAACCTGAACGGGAGAGGAAGTATTCATCAACCAATCTTCGTTTTCCTCTGCTTCCTTTCAATTTGTTTTTCAAATAACTTCGCACTCCAAAGTCAACGATAGAATCAAATTATAAAGTTCCACGAATTCCGTTGGAATATCATTCAGTTAATGAAGTACAGATACGCTGAATTTAAATGTTAAATCGGCTCCTGAGTGTTTTTTAGTTGGATGTTCATTTATTTTCATTGCACCGAGTAATTGGTGACCATGACTTGAGCGTTACTCGAATATGAACATCATATTCATACAATGTGGACGCCTACCTATTATTTTTTGGACGGATCAATATTTTCTACCCAAATTTGCCACACTTCCGTGGGACCATTGTGACGATTTTTATTTGCCTCCGATATAATGTCATTCGCAGAAACGTGACGTCATTTTGGGAAAAAAATTCAACATCTCGTTCAAAAGGTATTTCAATTCTGTATTCCTACTGTTAGAGGAGACAAGAGCATGTGCGGTTGTTGACCGTGAGAACGAATCGATATCTTTTTACCAAATTTGCCGGACATCTGGCGAACATCCTCATTACTGAATCAACATTCCTAGGTGATGATTTCAAATAAAACACCCCTTACATTATGGTATTCTTGTAATACTTTAGGATTCACAACTCTTTCAGATCATTCCCTATCTCTATGTGACAATTTCGCAATAAAAAATAATTCGGGAAATTTTCATTCGAAAACATTTTTCATCATACTCGACTCAGCTAATAAAGGAAAAACAAAAGAATTGAACCAATTATCCGAATCGAAAGAGGAAATGGCCTCACCCAATTGAAATATCAAACTCAGTTTGCATCAGAACAACTACTTTCCTGTACTATGAAAAATATCAAATTATATCTGCTTGTAAACCATGCTACGATTGAAAAGTTAGTTGCAAAGCAACCCTCGAAGTCTCATTGAGACTTGTATGAGTAAGGGAGACGAGGACTTTAGCTTTTTAAGTGTCATCCGAAGCACTACTCGGTTAATTACCGTGGAGAGTCCGAAGGATTGAAATCTACGTACCAAGAATGTTCGGTTGGTCACCTATCTCTTCCCTGTAAACGATACTATAGAAATAAATGAATATTTCCAATAGCCGCCGCGGGATTTTAACCTGGGCCCTCTAGATTATAAGCCAGCGATTCAACGCACTCGACCACCAGTCCAGTATTCTGTACCAGATTAATACAGTTAATGCAGAATGCAAATGTTTCTTAGTGAGATGTGACAAAGTTATTTTAATTTTGCATTAAGTAGCTAATTCGAGCTTTCAGCAACTCCTATGTTTTAAGACATAGAAACTTTTTTCTGAAATGCTTCTTTTTTCCGCCGCATGATGTTACTAATTCCAAGTGTCTTTTGGTAAGCGACTCAGTGTGGTGACGGAGATTGCATTGGGACAGGCACCGATTCGACTGAAGATCTACTCGATTGACTACTTTGTCTCGTCTTATTGGGAATAAAGAGCATATACAATTCGAAGTAGTTGTTTTCGTCTCTTGGTCTACCAGACGTTCGAATTCAAACTTCCACTACAGAGCCTGCACAAATAAATTATGCTAATGGTTGTTCATCAGAAGAAGAAACAATCTGACATTTACCTCCCAAGAAAAATTCAGCTAAACGATGATCAAAGGATGTATTGGTATAAGGAAACAAACTGTTATCATAGTAGTTAAACTATGGGGCCGCCACTACCAGAATAGGGCAAACCATGTGTTAGAGAGAGAAACGCATAGGCTAATGTGTCAGAGAGAGATAGCTTGCAACGCTGTGACGTCACAACGTTGCCGCTTTCTCTCTCTGAACATGGAACAATTTGACATGGAACACTCCCCAATCGACATCTTGTCAATTGGGGAGTGCTCCAAGTCACCGCTGATTCATCCAACAATTAAAAAAACCTTTGACGACGACGGGATTTGAACCCGAGACCATCGGACTATGAATCCGATACGTAACATCATCGCCACGACCACTACACAGTATAATTAACGGTGGAAATCGAGGCGACGAGAGACCGCGCGCGTGACGTAATCGGGCTAGATCCGTTTCAGCGATATCTAAGCGAGGCGTTCGCTTGGTACATTGTTGCCGGACGTTTTAAATATTCCGAGTAACCGTCGCGTATACATAGTTGCCGAAAATATGTAATTTCAGATATGGATGGCGACGAGAGACCGCGCGCTCGCGCTGCGTGACGTAATCGAGCTAGATCCGTTTCAGTGATATCTGAGTGGTGCGTTCGCTTGGTACATTGTTGCCGGACGTTTGAAATATTCCGAGTAACCGTCGCGTATACATAGTTGCCGAAAATATGCCATTTCAGATATGGATATATTAGGGGAGCTGCGTTGGGGAGACTTTAAGACGATAGGTTCTTCGTGTTTCCACTTGGCTTATTCAAATTGGAATATCTATAGGAAGATTAACATACATAATATTCGGAATTTAAAGGTTTTCGATGTAAGATGAGATAAAGGAGGAAGCATAGACAAAAAATTCATTAGTAACAATATGGACTCTGAAGAATACAGTTGTAGTCTCGAAGAATTCGGTAGATTGGTACAAGAATTATCCAAGGCTTATGAAGATAAAGAAAATGCTAGGAAAGTTTGGGATAAAGTTTTCACAAAACGCAATTTACCCAAAACAAGATACCCATTGCGACGCATCGAACCCTGCACAGCACAGGACAATTCAAATCAATCTTTGTTGTGAAGAGGGTGGGAGGAGGAGGAGGAGGAGGAGGAGGATTACCAAAAAACGATCATCAAATATAATCATTTGAACTGCAAACATCGCTGCTGGTTGTACAATAATGGAGACCGTTTTAGCATTCCTACACGGCGAGAAGAGCCTGCAAGACTTTTCCAAAGATGAATTGAAAGAATTTCCAATCAAATATTTGATACAACATGCTAGGCCATGGGAATTGTTGGATGTTTGGCATAAATTACCAAACGAATATCAATGTAATTTCGAGTTGAGGATTCGTTTACCATGTTTCATTCATTATAATAGACCAGATTCTCGAACCCAGGTAGATGGACCAGTCAGTTCACAGCACGATTGCCACGGTTGTAATTATTTCTTGAAATGTAGAGGACCCATAAATTATTAATAAATAGTATATGAATATCGAGTTTGTTTTATTGCATCATATCCATCGTTATGAAGTTAATTTTCATCTACATTTGTTTGGAATATTTGCTGATAAGCACTAAAACTTCGTGCGATTGTGGTTAAGCATTTCCTGTTATCGCTCTGATAGCCTCGATAACTTCCTGCACATGTTTTTCCAACATTTCAGATAAGCATGTAAGCTTCCTGTTGAATAAACCACATTTCACCAATTAAATGCGTTTATGTGCTTCGATGTTTTTATCAACATGTTTTTTCCTGCACACGAGGCTGCTGAGGTCTGGGAAAAAATCAGTTATCAAGCACGTGGTTCGTTTCTGATTATAAAAGTGATTCGCACACCGGCAGCAGACACTTGTACTCCAGCTCTCTTCGAAGACGCAGCCAAACCTTCATATCTACATTGTGTGTGTGCGCCACATCAGCTAACCAATAACAGTGAGTATTTTTTTATTTTGTTTTTCTCAGAATTATTTCTTTGATATCAATCAAAGTTTCCATGAACGATTTTCCAAACATTTTTCAATACATTTTTCTCTAAATTTCCAAATGCTCGTTTATTAATACACAATTTTATAATAATTTCCAGATGGATCTATCCTCATTGAACAACGTTTCATGTATTGCAGAAAGAAAACCAATCACAAAGATTGGAGAATTGGAAATCGGAGTGCCTTTCCCCATCATCTCAGCAAAGAGCGTTGAAACAAAATTTGGTGTGTCTATTCTGCTTGAACTGCAGGACTCTGTGGTTTTCCTGCCTTCAAGAGTAACTGAAGCATACGCTGCTCACACAGAAGAGCTCTCAACTGGTGGATACGCATTAATATTCAAAGGCCTCATCGCAGTTGGGAAGCCACACCCAGCGGCATCTTTTGAGATAATCAAGAATTAAAAAAGTAAGTCGTTTTTACATTTTTTGCGTGTTATTTTTTGAAAGAGATGGATATCGCCAAGAAATCAGATAATTTAGTCACTGTTATCAGAAAATTAAGGAAAATTTTATTTGACAAATTCACGAGTAGAGATGAAAGAATTTGGCTCAATCGTTTGAGAACATATATAAGATTATGTAATAGGGAAATTCGAAAAAATAATGCATCCATTGGGGTATTGAAGAAGCTTCAAACGAACGTGGGACATTTCAAACATTTCAGAAATTTAATTCAGAATAGACATCGAGGCTCAGGGATTGGGGTATGGGAACCTAAATTGAAAAATAGAGTGCAATGGAAAGATGTTGCAACAGCTTTTGCAAGTAGGGTCAGGACGGGAATTATTATAAATTTAACTCATAAGGACTTGGAACAATTTTTGGTTGATTCGTTTTTGCTTTTCAAAATTAAAATCAAAAAATTATTAAAGGAATTTCCAATCATGAAAATAAATGCAAATTTTTGTGGGGAATTTGTAAAGAAATCAGATGATGGAGAAATATTTGACTTGAAATACTTCAACACCAAGAATACTATTGTTGACGTATCGACTAATTTAAAACAATGGTTTTCCGATAATGTTTGTGACAAAATTTCGAATAAATTGAGTGAATTTCAAGAACGTGACTCGGGTTGTGCTTTACGAAAAATAATTTCAATGGAAATAAATATAAACAAATTTCAAATAGGAAATGGGTCATCCTATATAAAATTGCCACAAGATATCCTCAAGAAACAGGCATGTCTAAATATTAAAAATATAGACTCGGCCTGTTTTTATTGGTCAATCGTGAGTGCATTGTATCCAGCAAAAACACATCGGGAACGTACTTCCGCATACCCATATTATACAACAGTTCTGAAAACAGAAGATCTAGATACGCCTATGCCTTTAAATAAAATTCCAAAATTCGAAAAATTAAACAACATTTCTGTGAACGTTTACATATTAGAGTTGAATGTAGTCAAGGAAAAATCATTCTACACTGTGACACCGGCCAAGCTAACGAAAAATAAACTTGAAAAACATGTGAATTTACTCCTCATTCAAAATGAATATTTCCCAAAAATTAATGATTATGATGCTCTTCCAAGCAACAATGGTGATGATGATGATTCTGATATCAAATATCATTATTGTCTCATTCAAGATTTATCTCGTTTGATAGGAAGACAAGTTAACAAAAATAAATGCAAAAAATTCATTTGTGATAGATGTCTTAATTATTTTGTGTGCGAACAAAAATTCAAAGATCATGAGGCACTTTGTTCTCAAATAAATCATTGCAAAATTTCTTTTCCAAAATATGATCATATAAAATTTAAAAATTTCACATACAAACAAACAAACCCATTTATTATTTATGCTGACTTTGAATGTAAATTGGAGCACATTGATGATAAAGTTTCATCCAAAACAGCCAAATACCAGAAACATGCAGCCTACAGTGCAGGGTTTTATCTGAAGTGTGATCATGATGATTCACTGTCTTTTTTTGATAGCTACAGAGGTGAAGATTGTATGGATTGGTTCGCAAATGCAATGTTGAAAATAGCTGAATTCGTTCAATCAAAAATCAAAACAATTGTGCCGATGATTGAAAAAAATCCTGACAAGTGTGAAGCTAAAATTTGTCATATTTGTGAGAAGGTATTCAGAGACAATGATATCATTGTACGTGACCACAATCACTTCACGGGGTTGTTTCGTGGATTTGCACACCAAGCATGCAATTTGAATTTTCGAAAATTGTTTGTAGTGCCAATCGTCTTCCACAATCTCACTGGGTATGATAGCCATTTTATGATTAGAGAACTGAGCAAAAAGGGCAGCATGAGCATACTGCCAATCAACAAGGAGAAATACATCTCTTTTACTCTACATGACGAAAACACAGACATCAAGTTTCGATTTATTGACTCTTTTCGGTTTATGGGCACATCCTTGGATAAATTATCTTCTACTATGGATCGAAAAGACTTGAACATAATTAAAAGGGAGTTTAATCACTTGGATGACGAAGCATTCGGTCTTCTCACTAAGAAGGGTGTTTTTCCATACGATTACATTGATTGTTTGGAAAAATTAAACGAGACTAAATTACCATCAAGAGAATCTTTTTACAATAAATTAAATGACGAACACATTTCAGACGAACAGTATGCTCATGCTCAAAGCGTATGGAAAGCATTTGAAATTTCTGATTTAGGGAAATATTCAGACATTTATTTAAAAACTGATGTATTGTTGTTGGCTGACGTGTTTGAGAATTTTCGAAAAAAATGCTTGGCATCCCATGGGCTGGATCCAGCATGGTATTATACCATGCCTGGATATACCTGGGATGCTATGCTAAAGTACACCAAATGTGAACTGGAATTATTGAGTGACGTTGACAAAATCATGTTCATTGAAAAAGCCATACGGGGTGGAATCTCTGTTTGCAGTAGTCGGTACTCGAAGGCCAACAACAAATATATGCCTGATTTCAATCCAAAAGACCCATCAAAATATCTCATGTATTTAGATGTTAATAATTTGTATGGATGGGCAATGTCAGAATGTTTACCCTATGGATGGTTTTCATGGATGGAAAACGTTGAAAATTTTGATGTTATGTCTATTGCAGACGATGCCCCTGAGGGGTATATACTGCAAGTAGACTTGGAATATCCTCGTGAGCTACACAACCACCATAAAGACTTTCCATTCGCTGCGGAACATCGCATACCGCCCGGCTCAAAATTACCCAAACTGATGACGACACTTTACGACAAAAAAGACTATATCCTACACTATAGAAATTTGAAACAATGTTTGGCCAACGGACTAAAACTTACGAAAATACACAAAATTTTGAAATTCAAACAATCAACGTGGCTAAAGTCCTACATAGATTTAAATACCCAATTGAGAACTCTGGCTACGAGTGACTTTGAAAAGAATTTGTATAAACTAATGAACAACGCCGTTTTCGGCAAAACCATGGAAAATATACGGAAACATAGATTGGTGAAACTCGTGAGATCGTGGGAGGGACGCTACGGGGCGAAAAATTTGATAAGTAGTCCACAATTTCACAGCCGAACAATTTTCGATGAGAACTTGATGGCTATTGAATTGAAGAAAGTTGAAATCATCTTCAATAAACCTCTGTATGTGGGAATGGCAATTTTGGATTTATCAAAAATATGCATGTACAAATTCCACTATGATTTCATGCTTCCAAAAATGACTATTGAAAACTGTAAATTGCTATACATGGATACCGATAGTTTTATATATGAACTAAAGTGTAATGATGTATATGAGGAAGTGATAGAGACCGATATTTCCAAATTCGATACGTCAGAATATGCATTAGATAATAAATATGGAATTCCTCAAGCCAATAAAAAAGTCTTAGGCTTGATGAAAGATGAGGCCAATGGAAAAATCGTGACTCATTTTATAGGGTTACGTTCAAAAATGTATACTTATAAAGTTCAAGGGGGTAAGGTTGTTAAAAAATCCAAGGGAGTCAAAAATAATGTTGTTAAATATAAAATTGGTTTCGATGACTATCTAAATTGTTTGAGAGAATTCAAGCAAAAAACAGCATCCCAACGCTGCATTCGTTCATATGCTCACAACGTTTTCAGCATTGAACAAACGAAAATTGCCCTTAGTCCTTATGATGATAAACGCTATTTAATACCAAATTGTTTTGATACACTACCTTGGGGACATTTTGAGGCAAAAGAGTAATGATTGCACTTGCAAAAGCAGATGTAAAATCTTTTTTCTCTTCTTTTTCAGAGATCATGTCATCATCATCAACATCGTCTCTTTTACGACTTGAAGATCAAAGCATCAAAGTAATTTGTGAAAATGTCGAAAATATAACATCTTTCATAAATTATTCAATCTCGCACCAATTGCTACCCATTTCGTTAGTCAAGGAAATAATAAAAAAATATAGCAAGTTCCGATGGAATTATATTATTAATGATGTTCAAAATGATCAACTCAGCAGGCTAGTTTCATTGGAAAACAAAAATGTTGTACACCAGATAACTATGAGCCGACATATGAGAAACGCAATTTTATTCTGCTCTGATTGGACTCAAGAATATGTAGAGGAATCCCATTATTGTGTTTGGGCTAATTTCTACAAAATAAAGCAATTCAATTTGATTTTATGTCACAGCTGCTTGAAAACTTTGATGAATGTATTGAAAATGCATAATATTGAAATGAATTTGCATATCATTCGAGACCATTTTCATCTATTTTATAGAACAAAAGACTTATGCATATTGTATCGGGATAGAAATTTGTGGTGTCAGAATAGTTTCGGAGAGCTTTTATTTAGACTCAAACAACGATATGAATGTGACATGGATTTACATGTAAATCCACATCACAGCGTGGATCCAAATGGCTATCCCTATTTTAATCGATTCATTGATTCAGGTGACGAAGATTCAGACATTGATTATTAATTATTATTTCCTTGACGATATCCATCTCCCTCTCTTATCAATAACATTCAAAAATGAAGAAACGACTTTTTTTAATTCTAAATAATCTCCTCTATGTCATGTGCCACCTACGCTGCTGCTGCTGAATTATTGTTCCCATGAAACATGCTGCTGCTGCTGAATTATTGTTCCCATGAAACATGCTTATTATATACTACTACGCTACTGAATAAAAATGATGAAAAAAAAAAATCTATTTGTTTTATTTATGTATGGCATGATAGGTGTGATGAAAAAACATATTATTTTCAAAGTCTTTTATTCAAATCAGATATTATTCGATCTCTACAATAATAAAGATATTCTAAAAGTGCATTACTTGACATACTACTAGCAGCATTACCAAATCCATATATAATTTCTTCCACACTCAATACAGTTTGTTTGTTTCTAATCCAATCTGCTGCAGTATCTAAAAGATTACTATAGTATATACAAAAGTCCAATTCATTCAACATATTAACTCGATGCGATAAAAGTTGTACTTCAACACTCAGAATATCGACGACATCTTCTTCCATCAAATCAAATTGCACATGATGTTTGGCCACTGTTAGCACCTTGATGCCATCCCAAACAGCTCGAGTTACGGTGGCATAGTCCCCGCAGGCGCTCACCACAGGATCGTATTCGTCGATGAAGCCAGGCAGAGGTTGGTAAAAAAAATCTTGTTGAAGATCTCGCAGCAATTCAATGAAGGTTGCCCATTCGTAAGTAGCGAACGAAATCTTTTTTGGATAATGGGGTTTCTTCAGAACGATGGCAGGGCTGAATTGTCTAGCTGGACTCAACCCACACTGAATCTCGTAGGTGGAAAGCGGGAACGAAGTATTGAGCAGGTAATGTGTTTCAGCTTGCGCAGCCTTCTCAAACACTTCCAAACATCTATCGACTTCAGCAAAGTAGTCTGGCGGTGATGAAGAACTATCATCTTCGAAATTCATTTCACAGGATGAAGGATAACCAGAGTCTTCACTCATAATAATAATTGTAAACTGATGCGAATGCTGTGCTGCTCAAAGCTTTTTATATTCCCACTCTATATCCAGCTGGATGATAAGCTAATTCCTATGCAATGTGTGTGTGTGCGAAAGGCCCCCCAGGTTTGCTTGATTTGTGCTAGTTTTGCATTATAATCTATTATCAGCATCAATCCAACTGTTGTGTGTCTTATCGAGCCCCAACCATTTAACAAACACCTTCTTGCCTTTTCGTCGTAATATTTTCTCTACCAAGTAAACATCAGGATTTGCAGTTTTTTGAAGTTCCTCCGAATAAAAGGCTCCTTTGATTGGCGCTCCTTGCATATCTTTCAAGAGATAGGTGGTAGGATTCGTTATTCGAACTTGCGCAATCTTGAATAATTCCGTAGTCCAATTGGGAGTATAATTTTTGGCAAAGACATGTTTGACCTTACTGATTCGCACCAAATCACCAATTTTAAATTTTCGAAATCCCACTATTTTAATGTGATTGTATGTAGATTTGAGAATTTCTTGTTCATTGGCTTTAGTAACGTCACACGGTTTAAATTTTGTAGTACTATGTTTTTGATTATTATAATTTTTGGTAATCTCAGGTAAAACGTCAATCCAGCGATATGATCCACTCAAGCTGAAATATTTGTAGAGTTTCTCCTTCAGAGTGCGAATAACACGTTCAGCCATTGCTGCCTTCTTCACCGAATACGTATTGTAATGATTGATTGAAAATTTTTTCATTAGACTTTGGAATTTTTCATTGAAGAATTCGGTGCCCTGATCAGTTTGCAAATTTTTCGGACAACGGTTCGTGTGCTGCGTCAGAATATCGGTGAATGCTCGAGCAATGTCGATGCCAGTCTTGGATTTCAGTGGTCGTGTCCATAGGAATTTGGAAAAACAATCAATCACGACCATTATCAGTTTGAAATTCTTATTTTTCGATGCATATG
Source organism: Chrysomela aeneicollis (assembly GCA_029955515.1). Taxonomy (NCBI): domain Eukaryota; kingdom Metazoa; phylum Arthropoda; class Insecta; order Coleoptera; family Chrysomelidae; genus Chrysomela; species Chrysomela aeneicollis. Next base: position 1,220,503 of record JARUHQ010000018.1, on the reverse strand, counting down.
GGCGCATCTCAGCTAGATCCATTTGCCATAAATCATCTAATCCTTTAATGATGGTGCGACGACGAGGAAATTTTTTTCTCACAGGTTTATGCAGCTCATTGACGAGTTGAACTTTTTCCTTGGAGTATGAAGATGACGACAACATGTTTTTTATTGCTCACTATAGCACAGAGTGATTTGAAAAATGGAAGTATAACGGTTATATGGGTTTTGATGAAGATGATGACGGCTGTACAACAGTATATACATTTTTAGCCAACTCAGTTTTGAGTTTGTTAATATCGGCGGCATGTTGTATCTCCTTATTCTTGCTTTTTTGTTGTTCAGTCTTTAAAATATCAATGCTTTTTTCGAGCGACTCTATCAAATCTTTGATGGCCTTTGAATCTGAATTGATTTTCTTCTCTAGTCTAGGCACCAAATCATTGTCCAATCGGTTTGATTGCTGTACGATTTTTTGCATCATCATCGACAGTTGTACCAAGTTTCCATTGAGCGTCATATGTTTGTTTGTCAAATCATTGATCGAATTTCCAAAATTTGCCATTATGTTTCTAAAGTCATCAATAGTTTTTTGAATTTTTTTCCCATAATTATCGAATGCAATCTTGAAATCCACTTGTATTTGTGAAAGACCGAGTTCAACGTATTCCCTGTTTGCTGCATCTGCAGCATCAGTGGGTGCTTTTACATTACACAATTTCAAATGCCCAATGTCAATGTCTCCGGAGGGAGTATAGGAAAATCCTGATCTTACTATCGTTGTTGAATGACCACTACCACCGCCACCGCCCCTGCCACAACCGAACTTGTCGAGACTCATTATGAAAATGATATCCTAATGCATGTACACATATTTGTATACTCGGCGTAAGAAAAAAACGCGACGCACGTTTGGCGCACGTTTCACGCACGTTTGACGCACGTTTGACGCACGTTTGACGCACGTTTGACGCACGTTTGACGCACGTTTGACGCACGTTTGACGCACGTTTGACGCACGTTTGACGCACGTTTGACGCACGTTTGACGCACGCTTCACGCTTCAGATATTATGCTGGCCTCCTTCAGTTCATTTATGATGGCTACAATTTCATTGTCGTTTGATGTATTTCCAGCCTGCTGTGAGGCGATGAGTAATTTCAAGCGGTCAACCAACTCATTTGGATCATCCCAATACATGTATTCGATTGGGGTGGTGTTATAGGTCATCATGTTCAAACCGCGACCACCGGTCGTCTTGGATCTAAACATTGGTCGAATGATTTCCTTGTATTTATATTTACTCGAACCCTTCATATTTCCAAGAGCATTCTGATGAGCCTTGGAGAGCGTGAGTAATTTCTTGTATTGAACTCGGTCATCTTCAGCATAGGCCGGATCATTGTAGAATAGCAATTGATAGAGTCCTGGAGTGCCGCGAAAGCGATAGCCTCCAACAAGTATATCTCCAGTCCTTTGATGGAAATTCAGTTCACTCTTGTTTAGGAACCATTTCGATGTTTTTGGATCGTACACAGGACCATAAACTTTATCGATATTCTCATCACCTGTCCAGTATTGTGTTAGATATTTTTGTGCCATCGGAGGATATTGATCAATGTAATCATTCAAGGCAGCAGATGAAATATTTTGAGGGTCAGTGAAAACGTCATCATCCTCATCAGAATCATCATCATCATCTTTGTCAGCAGCAGCAGCAGCAGCAGCAGCAGAATCAGTTTCAGCTACGTCCACGAGAGGTAAGAAATTGGTTTCATCCAAATCAGGTTTTTCCTTCTTTGTTTCCTGTTCATCAATGTCCTTTTTAATTTTCTTTCTTGGTAGAAATGATCCATCAAGTTTTTCTCGAATTCCTTTGGACGTAGTGGCAATATCTTTGAGAGGTGTTGTCAGAGGTTGAAATATTTTCTGAAGTGCAGCATCATCTTCAGACTTGCCCATCTTCAATGCCAAATACTTTCTCCTAATCGATTTAGATAATTCACCAATTTTTTTCTTGCGTAATGCATCATCAACACTACCATGTTTATCGGTTGTCGTCATGATGATTAATGGTGATGTATGAATAATTATCAAACCTTTATATATTTATCGAAGCCATTTCTATATCTACCAGCATTAATGTCGAATGTCTTTGCAATTACTAGTGTTCCAAATTGACTACTGCCATTCCAACATTCTGAACAAAGCGCTTTAAATTGATCGAATGACATGTCTGGTGAGACATGCTCATCGAAAACATGCTTCAAGTTCATTTCATCCTGTCGAAAGAGCACCACTAGGTTACTATTGTCGCGGATGAGCTGTTTGGGAATTTTTGAGTATGTTTGACACAGGTATGCAACGTCAATGTCCTTGTGCCTGCACATTGAAAAATATTCACGAATTTTTTGCTGCTTGTCACATGATACATCATCAAAGATAAATATCGAGTTGTTTTTCGCTTTCGATGGGTCGATGACGTCATCATTCTCTTTGAATGGAAAATACCCGACTCCTTTCACTGAATCCAGCACTTGTTGCAACAGCTGATACTTTGGTTGGTACAGCGACTTTGAATACACGTAAACGTTTTTAAATTTCGCGCCATTCGGACTGAAAAGCAAGGACAGCATTGCATTGGTCTTTCCACATCCACTGGGTCCACAGAAGATGGCTCTGAAGGAATGCGGAAGCAGTTTCCCATGTTTACCACTACTACTACTTATCGATTCACAATTAGCTACCACATCCAAGTTCTCGATAGGTAGCGTCCGTTTCTGTTGAACGACCTCCATAATGTGATAGTATGCATTGAGGTGCGCTGCTATAAATATAGGTGGCGCTCTTCATACTCATCATTCTACATGTTGCTCTACCACGGTGAGGGTGTGTTGAATTCTGTAATCAATAAGCTCCCCATCGAATTACACATACCAGGCTATAGATTTTGTGGACCAGGTACAAAGCTAGAAAAGAGGCTTGCTCGAGGAGACACAGGCATTAATCCATTGGACGACGCTTGTCGACAGCACGACATTGCATATTCACAAAATCAATCTTTGGAGGAGCGTCACAAAGCCGATTGGGTGCTCGAGAATAGAGCGTGGGAAAGAGTCAAAGCAAAAGACGCAAAATTCAAAGAAAAAGCTGCAGCTTGGCTAGTTACTACCGGGATGAAAGCTAAACGCAAGCTTGGCATGGGTCTGCGACCTACATTTGCCAATGTTATAAAGTTCATAAAAAATGTTCTTTCAAAATCCAATAGTAGTAGTAGTAGTGATAACCATAAAGGCAGTGGTTTGAAAAAATCTGCATTGGCTGCACTTAGAGCAGCTAGAATTGCCATCAAGAGAGCCGGAGGCAAGAAAAAGATTCGAGTACCAAGAATCATACCGTTCGATTCGGAAAAGAAAAGTGGTGGTATCTTTCCGCTGATTCCGATCTTTGCTGCTTTGGGAGCTCTAGGATCCTTGGCTGGTGGAGCTGGTGCAGTCGCAAAGACTGTAATTGATGCTAAAAATGCAACAAAGAAACTGGAAGAAGATCGACGTCATAATAAAGCGATGGAGGCTATCGGTTCGGGCTTGTATATGCGCAAGACACCACGAGGATTCGGACTATTTTTAAAGAAACAGCAAAAAAACTACTAGCTAAGCTACCCAATAAATCCATGTACGATTCAGAAATAATAAAGTATGCCAAACAACTGAAAATACCACATTTTCGAGGTGTTTTTATGCGAGACACTCTACCACCTACCGGCCCATGGCGTCATCGCGACGAGTGTGCAATCATAAATTTGGATACTTCAAATCATTCTGGTACACATTGGGTAGCTTACAAGAAACATGATAATGTTGTGGAATATTTCGATAGTTATGGAATGTTGAAACCACCAAAAGAATTGGTCCGATACTTTGGCGAAAATGTGAAAATCCTCTATAATAATGATCAATATCAGAATTATAAACAAAGTAATTGTGGACGTCTCTGCTTGGAATTTCTCTATAAAAACAAATAACATGACGCATGACGCATCAGTCATGTCTTTGATATTGACGTTGAAGAGTCGCACTTCTACGCTCTCCATAGACTTTCTCACGCCACTACAGCTCGATCCGGAGTCAGACTACGGTCTAGCATTGTTGGGATTCCACTGCTACAATAGCATTCCAAATATAGAAAGAGGTGCTTCCAAAGTTTATCTGCAGGACGCAGCATCTAAAACCACAAAAATTATAGAAATTCCTGAAGGATCATACGACATTATCGACATTGAGAAATTCATTCGAAAAGAATTGAATATTTCGAGTGCAAAAAACGTTGACGATATATTCTCGTTGAAACCCAATAACAATACATTAAAGTGTGAGATCTCGAGCAATAAGTTCAACATTGATTTTACACCCAAGGATAGTATTGCTAAAGTATTGGGATTCTCAGACTCTGTGCTGGAAGCACAAAAAGTTCATTGTTCTGATTTGCCTGTTAACATAGCCAAAGTCCGAACCATTCACATTGACAGTAACGTCACTGCTGGAGCTCTTTACAACGATAGACCTTCACATACGATATACGAATTTGCTATTTCGGTCGATCCCGGGTACGCAATAGACGAAACTCCAAGAAATCTTATCTATCTACCCATAGTTAGTAGACGAGAACTGCCAAATATTACACTGCAAATACTAGATCAAGACTTGAGGCAGGTGAATTTCATAGGTGAAGAGATCATAATCAGATTGGAATTGAAGAAACTTCAGCGATGGGACTAGTGTTTGATAACTCTGCCTATAAATCTGAAGAGTATCCTGCTTCCACATCAGTCTCAAGAACGTCCTTGAGCAAGACAGACGTGGTGCACCATCATCGTTCGAGGAAACAATTGACATTATCCAATATCCTATTTCTCAAATCAATCGGTTACAATGTCCATGACGGCTCCAGTATTCGACGTCTTTCGCAAACCAAGGTTCGATGAATCCATCACCAAAGTGGAGTGGCGTACCTATCATCCGTACGTCAAGTCGTTTGAGAACAATGATGTCATAGACATTACTATCAATCAAGCAGATGTGTGGCTCGCCATGTTTGAAGGTGTTCTCGTCATCAAGGCTAAATTAGATGTAACTGGAGGTGGTACGGGTACTTTAACTCACAATGCTGGTGCATATCTCTTTGATTCTTGTGCCTATGAGTTGTGCAATAAGGAACTGGATGCTGCCAGATATCCGGGAATAACGAGCACAGCTAGAGGATATTTGTGCTATGCCCCCGAAGATTCGCGCCATCTAGCTATAGCAGGATGGAACTATCCAAATTCTCCCATTCTCAATGCCGACAAAACATTCACCATGAACATTCCACTGAAACACTTGTTCTCCATATTCAATGACCATCAGGTGGCGACACTGGGAAAGCAGTCGATTCGTTTGGTTCGATCGCGCAGTGATGCCAACAGCGTGAAAGTTGAAGAAAAGGCGGTTACTGGCGGCAATAATGTACCTGCAAGTGGTCTGACAAAGAGTACTGCTAAAATCACAATCGAGAGCATAACCTTAAAATTCCAGCTGTTGAAGCGTGTGCGAGCAGATGAACCTATGATGATAGCGTTTCGCAAATGGGAATTGCACGAACTGCCTGCACTAACCCAAAACTCCACCACCGAAATTTGGTCTGTCAAAACTTGTACGGCAATGGAGAGCCCCAGATATGTCGTTGTCTTTTTCCAAACCAAAAAGATTGATGATATACATGAGGATGTTACATTGTTCGATCATGCCAACATCAAATCCATACGCTTGGCTCTGAACGGTGACTACTATCCGCAAGAACGAGCACTTCTAGACTTTTCCACTGGTTCAACAAGAGCTATCACAATTGTCTCTTGAAGCGTTATCTAATGAACTTTACCGAATTCAAAACTCGATCAATGTTTGTCATTGATTGTTCGAGAAGAAGTCTAGGTCCGAAGGCTTCGACAGTCGACATCAAGTTGGATATTGAAGCAACCATGGGCTTTCCTGCAAACACCAAGGCATATTGCATCATTATTCATGATCAAATCATGGAACACCTCCCACTTAGCGAAATTGTTCGAAATATCGATTGATGAGTGAAGGGATGTTCATTCAGTTCATTCCAAGACGTCATGGAGATCGCACTGGTTGACATTCAAGGCTTCGTCGTTGCTGGAGAATTCATCCCGAAGGAGATGTCAATTCGCATTGGCATGAAAATCAGTAATTTTCTATTTAAACCATCCACAGAGTACGCTAATTTGAGCAAAGAAGATAAAAAGATGGTAAACTATGTTGAACGCTACGTTCATGGCTTGAAATACTCTAGTGGCTATGTGGATCTTGATGAGATGAACCAAATTCTACAAGATAATCTGCATCGAGCAAATCTCATCTACGTAAGAGGTCATCAAAAGATACAGTTCTTGAAGCAAAAGTTGGAGGAATTGGAGGTATGTTGTGATATCGTCAATTTGGAGGACTTTGATGCGTCGTGGTGGCAAACTGTCACATTTCAACCTACTACCCCAGCATGCATGAATCATCTTTATGGAAGAGGAGGAGAAAAGTTCCAGTGCAGTCTTCAAAATATTCATACTCTATACAATTGGTTTTGTACTATTTTACCTAAATAAAAAATATTGTTCTAGAACACATAGACTTTTATTTCTTTCCAGAAACGATGTACAATAATGAGTAAAATTAGCAAAGCTACAAATGCTAAATTGATGTATAATAAAGTATCCAAGCTTGTAAAGAATTTTTCGTAATCCACTTGTGGTGGTGGCGGCGATGTTGACGTAGGTGATGGAATAAGCTGCTGCCAATCTCCCATTTCCCCAAAGGTTCTATCGTCGAAAATCAACCGAATTTTGAATTTTGTTTCATTTCCCCCCGGCGGCAGCACTTCTATCGAGAACACTTCCATTTGACCACCATTGATGAATACTCTCTTCATAGCAGTCCACTGACATGTTGTATCATTATTGAAGCAAATTCCTGCTTCGCTAACTTTGTTGGGTACATTCATGTACAAGATGTTTTCCATCATTGAAAATAACAATATAAATGATGATTTCAAGATTGCCATGATGTTTTCTTCGATATCGTTTCCAATAAAGTAATTTTCGAAAAAGTTCTAATCATCTGCTGTTTATCTTCGTAGTGTTGAATTATGTAGTTGAGTTCTCTTATTTTCTTCTGGAATTTCTGCAGCTGTCGTTTATACTCTTCCAAAGACATCTGACAACTGTTACAAAACACCCAACTACGCCATTCTTACGTCTAGAATTACATGCGCATGCGCAATAACAAAAGTTTTCGCACACTTTGCATGCCATTCCGTCAACTACATCATCGAGATCTGATATGGAAAAACATTTTTTTCTGCAGCAATAGCGTTTTGATGTTTCAGAGCAACGATATTCCAAATTGTATGTGTTCCTCATCATGCTTCGACTTGAATGGGTACATCGCCAGACGATTCATGAAAATATAAAGTCTTAAAGTCTTATAAAAAACTCTGCCAGGTGTGGGATTCGAACCCACGCTCCTTCTCGGGAACCAGGGCTTAAAGCTGGCGCCTTAGACCGCTCGGCCAACCTGACTCTCTATAATTTACAAATAGAAAAAAGTCAAGTGGAAACACGAAGAACCTATCGTCTTAAAGTCTCCCCAACGCAGCTCCCCTAATATATCCATATCTGAAATGGCATATTTTCGGCAACTATGTATACGCGACGGTTACTCGGAATATTTCAAACGTCCGGCAACAATGTACCAAGCGAACGCACCACTCAGATATCACTGAAACGGATCTAGCTCGATTACGTCACGCAGCGCGAGCGCGCGGTCTCTCGTCGCCATCCATATCTGAAATTACATATTTTCGGCAACTATGTATACGCGACGGTTACTCGGAATATTTAAAACGTCCGGCAACAATGTACCAAGCGAACGCCTCGCTTAGATATCGCTGAAACGGATCTAGCCCGATTACGTCACGCGCGCGGTCTCTCGTCGCCTCGATTTCCACCGTTAATTATACTGTGTAGTGGTCGTGGCGATGATGTTACGTATCGGATTCATAGTCCGATGGTCTCGGGTTCAAATCCCGTCGTCGTCAAAGGTTTTTTTAATTGTTGGATGAATCAGCGGTGACTTGGAGCACTCCCCAATTGACAAGATGTCGATTGGGGAGTGTTCCATGTCAAATTGTTCCATGTTCAGAGAGAGAAAGCGGCAACGTTGTGACGTCACAGCGTTGCAAGCTATCTCTCTCTGACACATTAGCCTATGCGTTTCTCTCTCTAACACATGGTTTGCCCTATTCTGGTAGTGGCGGCCCCATAGTTTAACTACTTATCATTTGATATAGACCTACCCAGATTGAAAATTGTAGATTGTAGTGGGGGTCATGGAGGCTGTGCAGCCAGCCTCTAAATCTTTTCGAGGCCCGTGCAAAGTTTATCAGTTTCCTGGGAGCTAGATTCCTGACATCGGAAGGCTTTATGAAGGCCCCTTCCAAGAACTTGAGCCTCTTGCAAAAGACCGTCATTCTCTGTTTTACCTATTTTCTGAGGTGATACCACAGAGAGCAGTGTCCAGTGAGGAGTCCCGTTACCAGTTTCGAGTCTTTTTGTCCAACTCAAGAAACTTTTTAAACTAGCCTTCTCGCTTGTCTTTGTCCTGGCACTATATTCCAGTGAGATTTCATTTCATCTGCTTTCCAACGTCGAACCTATTCTTTCAAGTGGGCCTTGGAGAGTCTATGGAGGGGTTCAGGACCGAGAAATTTTGTATTTGTCCCTTATTCGGCAAGACAGTCTGCTTCCTTGTTGGCTTTAACTACCTAGTGACTTGGAACCCACATCAAAGTGACCTTGTTGTTCGCTACCACTTGTCCCAGGGATTGTTCACTGTCCTAGGTCAGCTTAGACTCACGACTTTATGATTCCTGAGCATTCAGTGCTGTTGGGATATCTGAAAGAATATAGATTTCTGCCTTTCGAGTGTTTCTTTCAAGGCACTCCAGCGCATGTACTTCTGCTTGAATGATGGTTGGGGTGACAGCTCGGGTGACAGACAATATTGATGAAACAAGTTAGCTCAAACGATCTGGAAAAACAAATCGTTAAGGTATTATGTAGTTTGTTGAAAATAACTAACACATTTTTCGTATTACTTAAATGCCGCCTAGAGATATTATTATCACGGGGATAACAGAGGGAATGAATATTTCAATGTAGTGTCGGTTTCTCATTAACGCCTATTCGATCCTTATTCGTCATATAATTACAGTTGAGAAATGAGATCCGAATTGGAATGACAGTGTGATTAATTTTTAGTTTGTGTTACGACTGAAGAATATTCAGCTTTCATGTTATAACTTCTTCCAGCACGATTCGGTGAGAACTGCCTGAACATTATTTTTTGTTCTAATTGCATAGAGTATCACCTGAGAACATGAATCAATAATATTAATCATCGGTAATGATTTCTGGCCAGGAAGTAGCACTCATTCCAACATACCAAGTGTTAAAACAATAATAATGGTGAGCACTAATATGTCCTACGTGTTTTTCGGTACTCTCATTACATTGCAATTTTCTGTGGTGAACTCTTACCAAAAAAATTCGTTTTTTCGCTGGAGACAAATTGTTTTGTGGATGCAGATTCGTGTAAAGTTTTCTCGTGTTTTCGAACACTCAAATCTACATAATCATAATTTGTCATAATGAATGAATTCAAAACTCAACAAAACAGAGTCACAAAAAGTATTCTGTGAACAAAAACGCATCCTCGCGAACTGACCGTTAGTCGGTGAGCCATACCATGATTTGCAAAACCTGTACCTCGTCAATTACAACTAAGACGCCTGGTTTAATGTGTGGCGGCAGTTGTCTAAACCATTACCATGTAAAATGCGTTGGGCTATCTGAGCAGATGTTGAGTAACTTCCGCTTGCCTGGCGCAGTATGGATCTGCCCTGACTGCCGATCCTCAATTAATCCTGGCAACTCGTCTACAGTACTTCCAGATGAGGAAGAAGAAGAACAGGAAAACTCAGAAGTCGAAAACCCTTCACTGATGTTGAAAATACTTCAGAATATACAATCCGATATTCAAGCTATGAAGAAACAACACGAAGAGGTCATGACTGCCGTTCAGTTCTGCAGTGATCGCATTTCGGACTTCGAAAAAATTATAAAGCAGATAAACAGCAGAATGGACAGCATGGAAAAAACTACTAAGGAAAATGCTTCTCTAAAAAAAGAGGTTCAGGCACTGAGCGGCCGTATAGAAGCCCTAGAGCAACAAGCCCGTTCTAAAAATTTGGAAATCCAAGGCGTTCCAGAAAAAAACGGTGAGAATTTACTCTCCATTGTCAAAAGTATTGGAGAAAATATCCAGTGTCCAATTACTAACTCTGATATCGACCATGTGTTTAGAGCCAACACACGTATATCAAATAAAATTAAACCCATCATCATACAGCTCGCACACAAAAAGAAAAAAGATGACATATTAGCAGCCATGAAAACAAAGCGAGCCCAACTTCGCTCGTCTGGTAACACAGCCCCCGGACTAAAGATAGATAACATTTCCAACCAGCTGTTTATCAACGAGACTTTAACAAGCCATACCAAAATGCTGTTGAAGGAATGTTAAGACGCAGCAAAAAACTTCAATTTTAAATATGTCTGGGTACGAGAAGGACACATTCTTGTCAGAAAATATGACAATGGCCGGGCTATGCGAATTTACGATAAAGACGATATAAACAGAATGAAGTAGTTTTTTCATTATTAAACGATATTCATTTTTCATTTATCGATGGACTTATCCGTTTTTTACCAGAACGTACGTGGTTTGAAATAAAAATTATCAATAATTTTAAAAAATTCTTTAAATCTCGATAATGACATTATATGTTTAACGGAGACTTGGTTGAATAGCTCTATCAGCTCATCCGAGGTATTATGTGATGCATTCAACGTTTTTAGACGGGATAGAGAAGACACTATGTTGCATAGTGCATGTGACGGCGGCGGTGTGCTGATAGGAGTCAATAGAAGCCTATCTTGTGTGGTAAAACATGAATGAATGACTGATGTAGAAGACCTATATGGATTACGGTAAACTGTATGAAACCTAACACTAATAATTCGAATCTGTGCAGTGTTTACATTCCACCAGGCCCTAATTTCTCCGAACTGCTAACTATTTTCTGCGCCAAACTTGCAGACATTATTAATAATAACGCCAATGAAACCTTTGTTATTTGTGGTGACTTTCATCTTCCGAATATTACATGGTATCCCGACAATGTGAACAAAAATTGTACCCCATTGAATTTTACTGATGTGTATTCTAACCTCTTCATTGATTCAATATGTTATTGTGGCTTGTCTCAATTTAGCTCTTATGTTAATTCGGCCAATAACACTTTAGATCTAGTCCTAAATAATAACTTTGCAATTAATAACCTGACTTGTTCCCTTACGCCACTTGTCCCTGAAGATGAGAGACACAACACAATAGAATTTGATGTAAAACTGCCACTTTTACCTGCTTCTCTCAACTCTATATGTCATGAAAAGCATTCATTCAACTTCAACAAAGCTGACTTCGTCTCAATTCGCAGGGAACTTGGGCATTTGATTGGAACATCGAATTTTTGCACTTAAACACTGAGGATAGTGTCTCTAAAATGTATTCTATCATAGATATAATCATAGCAAAATTTGTACCAAAACATGCTAAGTATAAATCTGAATTTCCTCATTGGTTTAGTGCACATACTATAAAGACGGTCAGGGAAAAGAAAAGATGTCATAAAAGATGGATAATGTACCGAAATAATCTTGATTATTTAACATTTAAGCTTCTGAGAGGCAGATCGAAATTCCTGATTGACTCTGATTACACAAACTATATAAACCAAATGGAAACCAGAATAACTTCCGATCCTAAACAAATCTGGCAGTTTGTAAAGTCGAAAAAGGGTAGTCACTCCGCAATCAATGCCATAAAGAATCCAGACAAAGAACTCTTAACAGACGGGCAAAAGATATGCGACGTTTTCTCACAGTACTTTGCTTCTTCATTTAACCCGGCAACTGAAATGACTCAACCAGACACTAACATAACAGTCGATAGTACTTCATTCAATTATTATCACATCCCTCAAAAAACTATTCTATGCAAAATAATGGATCTTCCTCAAAAAGCACCTGGCGCAGATCACATTCCCACTTATTTTTTAAAACAGTGCGCTCAATAAATGTCTTATATTTTATTTATGATATTCAATAAATCGATCAAAGAAGGTTGTTTTCCAAAGATATGGAAAACTGCACTTGTAGTTTCCATCTTCGAAAGTGGTAATAAATATCTTTTTGAAAACTATCGACCTATATCTAAACTCTGCATAATTTCCAAACTTTTTGAATCAATCATTTGTGATTACCTATATTTTGATGTTGGGTCCTCAATACATGATGAGCAGCATGGATTTGTGAAGCATCGCTCCATTGAAACTAATCTATCTGTCTATACTGAATATCTCTTGAAGAATATGGACAAGGGCTACAAGATTGATGCCATCTATACCGATTTCAGCAAGGCATTCGACAAGATAGATCATGCAACTCTACTCAACAAGCTGGCTGACGTCGGTATACACGGTGATCTGCTGAGATGGTTTCAGTCATACATCACAAATAGGTCACAAGCCCTGGGAAAGTACATTTCTAGATTCATCAATATTACTTCCGGAGTTCCACAGGGCTCCCACCTGGGACCTTTACTATTCAACATCTATATCAACGATATATCTAGCTGTTTTTCCTTTTGTGATTTTTTAATGTATGCTGACGATTTGAAAATATTCCACACTGTGACAGGTATCAACGATTCACTTCTCATTCAAAACGATATTGACAATCTTGTGAAATTCTGCGAAAAAAAATATCTGTTTCTTAATCTTAAAAAATGCCACTTCATCACGTTTACAAGAAATAAAAATACGTATCACCATCAGTACCATATAAACAGCCAGCAGCTGAAGAAAACTTCAGAAGTCAAGGACTTGAGAGTCTTTTATGACTCTCAACTACTATTTGATTCACATATCAACTATATCGCAAAGAAGGCTAACAAAGCACTTGGATTTTTGATCAGGACTTGTCACGATTTCAGAAATACTAAGTCTGTTCGCACACTTTACATTGCTTATGTAAATAGTCAACTTAGTTTCGCATCAGTAATATGGAACCCCCGATACATTTCGTATATAGAAATACTAGAATCTATACAAAGCAAATTCGTCACCTATGTCAATAAATTTTTTTTCGTGATGTCAAAGATCCCCTACAAATTAAAATACACCTCAATCTGATATCATTAGCAGATAGACGACAAATAGCTGATATTAAGTTCCTTTATAAAATAATAAATAATGCCATCGATTGCAGCTCAATCTTAAACCAACTCGAAATTAATGCACCTCTTTATAACACCAGAGGAACATACTCATTCCAAACAAATCAAAGCAGAACTAATTATTATTTGAATTCTCCCCTAAATAGGTGTTGTAAATCTTACAACTCTATATCAAAATCAATAAAAATTTACATCTTTTCTAATTCCCTCGCAACCTTCACTACTTATCTCAAACGTGCATATAATCATACAGTGTAGCTATACTGTATTGCATTCACTGTTCACAACACGATTTCGCATAGTATGTAATACAATCGACTCATTCAATGCCATTTTAACTTTATCATTTGTGAATACTTCTTTTTGGGCTCGTCCCGTTTTTTCAATGATCTGTCTCATCCCTCGAAAATTATTGAAATGGGGTACATAAAAATGTTTCAATAATAAGAAGCAATGAATATAATTATTTGGGTGTCAATTATACCCATTTGGTGTGTTTTGAATATTTATTGTCCAGTTTTTTTGATACACATTGTTTTTTCTTGTTTGAAATCTACGTCAGGAATAGTCAGTCAAATGGAGTTCCAGTGTTACACTGTCCATTCGCGATTCTCAATTATGATTGTCGATAATAGTATCACCGATGATGAAGTGCCCTGAAACAGTTCCAATTTCTGCCATCGTTAACCCTTCCAATCAACATTGCACATCGAAATTTGTTAATTAGTCTCTATTAAATCCAGGCGCTATGGGAATCATTGTAACATACTAGGATATTACTACTCTACGTAGATTTGGTTGAATCTAAATTATTATTGCCGTGTTATATTCGCATGTGAATGAGCTTATTTTGTGATAACAGAGATAAATAAACTCCTATGGGAAAACAAGTATTCTATGATGATGTGAATGTGAGTGATAATGAAAAAGCGAATCAATGGTCTTAGTATGGTTGAGCAGAAAATGAACTCCTCGAGTGAGAAGGCATTTCGGAAATATCAGCACCGAACAAACCTTGGATATAGTTATGTCATTTAGAGTCATCCCTTCTGAATAATACTTTCATACATGTTTAACCAGATGAGATCGGAAAATATGAAGAATCATTATTCGATGAAAACTCGAATAATAATAAACGTTAGCAAGAGGCAATTCAGATATGAAAGTTCAGATGGCATATTATTCATTAAGAATCAATGATACGTCTCTAATAACTATCAATTATTTATTCAATAGTCATTTCAATATTTGACACGTTTATTCGATGACAATCAATTATGTTCTACCTCTACATTGAAATTATAAGGTGCCACGAATCTGAAAAAGATGAATGAGGACATTAATGATCATGATGCATTGAGTCTTAAAAGCATCTGGTAATTCAACATATCGTAGGTTTGGCTTCAATCAATAATCAAGTAGGTATAACCCAAACTCCAACTTCAACATGGTAATGTATGATGGGAAAGTCATCAGTTCAACCTCACTAAACCTCTGGAAGGAAATAAAAGCCATTAAGATAAAAATATCGTTATTGGCCATGAATCAGCTTAGTTTGTGCATTCCCGAAATAAATGAAACTCTTCTGCATGCTGCAGAGAAAACAGAATTCATGAAATAGAAAATATGATGATTCATGGCATAATTTTTTTCCTCCGGTTGCTCTGAATGCTATTCCATAACTTTTCGTTCTCAGATGATGATCATAAAATCACAATATCTCTACATATGGAATTCCTATCTGTTGCAGATCAAATTTGATCTTCATATATTTATACAGGGCTATTCAAATTCGAGTCTATGCGTGGGGATTTTGATAACGGTAAGAGATAGAGGGTTGGTTAAATAGGGGCAAAGTAGCGTATTTCAGAAATTAATTATATGGATGAAAAAAATCTGACCTAGTTTCTTCAGTTCTGAAGTTATACAGGAAAAATTAAGAATTTCGAAATTCTTCTTTTGCCTATATCTTTTTATTTTATGGTTTTTTTTTTCAAAATTTTGCTACTTTGCCGAAGCAACTTTATGTAGCCTTTCCAAATATCTGAATTAAAATTATATACAGGGTATCGTATAGATTGGGCCACCCTCAACTATTAATATTCAAATACGGACCTGTATTTTTTCTTGCATTATTTTGAATGCCAAGAGTCATGTATTATACTGACGGAGTGTTTTGGGAATATTGAACTATTACCAGTAAAATTTCAACAATTTTTTTCAATTTTTCCTGTATAACTCCAGAACTGAAGAAGCTAGGTCAGATTTTTTTCATCCATATAATTAACCTCTGAAATACGCTACTTTGATTCCATTTAACCAACCCTCTATCTCTTACCGTTATCGAAATCCCCATGCATAGACTCGAATTTGAATAGCCCTGTATATAAGTTTTTTTATAAGATATCCATGTTGTTGATTCATATAATTCAGTTGTTATATAAATAAATATTTTGTATGTCACACTTTTCTTAATGAAAAGTTCATTTTATTTTATTTTCTCCAAGAGTTTTATTCACTAATTATATCCATTGCAATCACTTCAATCGGTTATAGGACCAGAGTAACTTGAAGAAGGAAGAGAGAACAAAAATATGGACACTGAAACAGTAAGAGTCGAGAAACTTAGAGATCCAAACAATTGGTCAGAGTGGAAATTTCAACACAAAGTTATCTTGAGAGCAAATGATATCTTAGAGGTCGTGACTGGAGAAAAAAAGAAGCCAATACACTCAGTACATGATAATGAAAGAGAAACTGAAGATGCAAGAGAAAAAATTGAGGAAGAATTCAGAAAAAGATCGTCAAAGTGGAACAAGGATGATGCAAACGCCCAAAAGGTATTAGTTACTTCTGTTGAGTAGGAAGTTCTTCAACATCTTATGTGCTGTGATACTTTCAGAGATATGTGGGATAAACTCGAGGATAACCTTCATGAAATTTTCGAACAGAAATCGGAAGAAACTTTGCATTTATTGCAAAAACAAAGTTTTAAACAGATGACATGGCGAAAAATCTTTCGAAACTTGAGTCATTAGGTGAGCAACTACGACAGCTAGGAGAACCAATACCTGAATCAATGATGATTACAAGAATCTTGATGACGCTGTCACCAGAATACAATAACTTTTATAGTGCTTGGGAGTCTTCACCTGAAGAAGGAGGAAACTTGAATAGTTTGACATCGAAACTGCTTCTGAAAGAATCTAGGATTTCAATACAATGCCATAAAGAAGAGAAAGCACACTGGAAAATGGTTTGTTTGTGGAAAAAATTGTCATTGGGAGGAAGATTGCTGGTTTCGAAACAATGCAACTACCAAAATTAACAATAAGGCAAATTCCGCAGAACTACAAGAAGATATGGATGCTTTTGTTGGTGAATTATTAACAGTTTATCAAGACCATTCATCACAAACTCATACTGATAGTTGGTTCATGGACTCAGGTGCTAGTGATCACAAAAGTTTCGAATGGTTCCATGAGTAAACCTTTCCATCTTCCCCAACCGGTACGCATCGAAAATGGTGAATGTGTTTATGTCTTACGAAGAGGTTCCATAAAAATCCAAACTTTGGTTAATCGAAAATGGATAGTGAAACAATTAGTTGATGTTCTGTATATTTCTGATATTGGAATAAATTCATTTTCTTCTGGAGCTGCCTTGGCCAAGGAATTGAAAATTGACATCTGATAATAAAACGTCCATTTTCACTTAAAACGGAGAAGTAGTTGCTGTTGGGATGAGACAAGAAATATTGTTTCGTTTGCAGTTCAGAATTATTCAACCCGAAGATAAGAAGACAGATTATGTAGCCAATGTTCCTGAGTGCTTCCCTTCACGCTTGTGGCATGAAAGTATCGGTCACCAGAATATTAGACAAGTTAAATATATTTTAATGTAGAACAAAATCGAATTCAGTGCAGCTGAAGACAACTTTTTGTGTGATTCTTGTCAGTTAGGGAAATAACATCGAAATCCATTTGACGTTTGTTGAAACTCGATTTGGAATCAATGTCAAGAAAATAAGATCAGATAATGGTTCAGAGTATTCAAATCAAAACGTAAGGAAAATATTCGAAGAATATGGAATTCAGCACCAGAAAACAGTTCCCTATCATCCTGAACAGAATATGGAAGTGCTGAAAGAAATACAAACAATTGTTGAAACTGCCAAACAATGAGACATGCCAAAGGTCTTTATTTAGAGTTATGAGCCGAAGCAGTAGATACTGCTGTTGATATCCTGAATAGAACAGGTACCAGTTCAATCAGAAGAAAAACTTCCTACGAATTATGGACGAAAGCTACACCAAAAATAGACTATTTGACTTGACTTGACAAAATAAGCACAAGCTTAAGTTCACACCGTTTTGATGTGATTCCGATGAAACTGTGACTAAAAATTTTCATTCTTCTTTGGATCTCTTCCGATGGAGACATCTGGAAAGTATGATGCACAAAAATTGAGTCACGCAAAAATAGATGGCTGAAAAAAATAAAAAATGTGGTAAGGTCTGTTATTAGGCCCCAAATGTTGTCAAGCATTGGGCAGATAACATAAACCTAGAATGTAAGGAAGGAAATGAAGAACATATAGTTTCTGATTGAGCTGGAAACGGAGAAATGCTACCCAAGAAGAGGAAAATGGCAGTAGGACGGCTAAAACATTTGTTCAGTCTAGAAATTTTGGTCAGAAAGAAAAGGATGGAGTAAAAGGAGCCTCAGGTGTAGTGAATGATAGGAATTAGATGCCTTGATCGAATTTGTAGTCCCCACATTTGAGCGCCACGAATTAGAAGGTTGAAACCTCTCCTATGACGTGGTGAGAAGAGAATACGGTTGGCAGTGATAGCCGTACGCCACCTAGACCTACCAATAAATTGAAAAATGACAGACATGGTTCAGATAGCGAGAGTAGACTATAATCCGAGGGGACCAGCTTCAGTGAAGGGGTCTTGTCGATTTCCAGTTGTACAACGGCTCTGGAAAGGTCTTAAAATAACCGTTCACAACTTCGGAAACCTCCTAGTCCACCAAAGGGTGTTGGTAGTTATTTCTGGGATAGGACAAGTCAAACAGAGTTTGGGAGACACCTTCAGACGCAGAACCCTCATCGCCGAACGCAAGAACTTTGGCACTTGACAAGTCCATAAGGCCAATTAGCTCAATGCTATCGGCATTCAAGACCCTCAAAAATATAGAAGACAGATATATCAATGGAAAAGCACTGGACGGAGGACCAATAGTACTCTATGACCAGTGTGCTTATAGGACCGTTGTTGAATGAGAACAGCAATCCAGCAACTCATTGAGAATACGATGGAAAACAAGGGATAATAATTACTAGTTTGATTTTTGGACATGGGTGAACCTTACAAAAACACAATCATGAAGTATATCATCAGGTGCTTCAGAAGGAGAGGTATTACGTATATAAATCAAATTAAATTAGCTGTGTCTTTATGCAATGCATTCTTTTTGATTTATTCACCAACGATTTTTTTCCAGACGTATTTCAGGATTTTTCTTGTGAATGGCTAACGTTGGAATAAACCCTATCAAAATAAGTTTTCTCTTTGATTGGCGCAATTGTGGAACTCACTTCCTGAAGTGATGTTTTTCCTTAATACCCTTCTGCCAGAATTTCAAGCAAAATTTCAATACCCACTTCATCTTTCAATATTCTTGTACAAGCTTGTGCGATGTTCTTTCATAAACATTATAGGATTTTTTTCTCGTGAGAAGTTGAAAAAAATTATGTATCCGTTATAAATATAGTGCTGAGGGTACACTGAGAAAACTCGGCCAAGTAAATCGTTTACTAGAAAAAAATTCGATTGTGACGGGTACATTTTAACCTACTGTAGGAATATGAGATACCAACCGCAGGAAAAAACGTTTTTCTGAAAGTTTGTTTCTGCAGTAATCGATCAGGACACTTATTGATAGTCATCAGTATTTATGTTCGAAAGTTATAAGTATTCAATAAACTCGTGGTAGCTATACAAATACCTACTATCATTGAATTATGTTCCTTAAACAAAATCACTTGCTCTAAGCGAGCTCATCGATAACAACAATCGATCAAGTCGAGTTGGGTAGTCTACAACTCACCAATGGCTATTAACTATTTTTTTGTTCGGGCATATTCGGCGTTATTCGGGTGCCGAATCAGTCGATAGCACAAATCGATCACGGCCGTAGCGTCATACAGTATCATCGAGTTGAGGTGTTCTGACGTGTGAAATAGCGGCTCATGGACCATGGTTGCACCAATTATGATTAATTCTCGTTGTTGATAGTTGATGAAGTTTTGAAAGTATATATACCTACCTCATTGTTTCCACAGATAATCATTCGATTGGACGCAGTTCAGCAGGAAGAGATCGATCGACAATCCCAATATAGATTCAAATTACTTTTCGAATTATTCAGTAAGATATTTGTTGGTAAATTTCTATAAATTTTGAAGTAAGTTCAAGAAATAACATATACCAGTAATCACTATATTGGAATTGCTGGTTGGTTTCTTTACGCGAGTTATGGTTACACATCCCGGTCACTACTCCTGAGAACGCACCGTGAGAACGACACGAGTTAGCATCATCAGCAAATTCAGCAGTTTCCGATCTCACCTTTCGTATGACAAAGCACACTGAACCTTTGTAACATTTTTATTAAATAAAATCAGTTCTCTTTTGTATCTTGCACCAACAACTTGCTTTTTAAAAACGGTCCTCGATTTTCCAATCTCCTAATTGGCGCAGTCGGTAGGATGTGGTGAAAAGGAAACTATCGCAGAATCCTTTTAAGTCTCAACTTTTAATTACCACATTCGAAAAAATTCGGACGGTTGTACGGATTTCGGGACAGTCGAATTTTGGGTGAACTGAGTAGCTCAAAAGTTTGACAAACGAAAAGCAAATCGAAAACCGGGTACCATATCTTGAAGTTAGTATCGCACTATCTTGCGTGGATGCCGATTCTTCGAGTGCAAGTACATACAAAGAAGCTCAACTCCTGGTGAGGACAGACATCGCCGAAACCAGAAATCTAGCTAAGGACACACATCGCCGAAGCCAGAACTCTAGCTGAGGACACACATCGCCAAAGCCAGAACCCTAGCATAAGAATAGCCTAAGACCATGAGAATAGGAACTTTGATCACAACGTAAGTGTGCTCTCCTTTTTCCTGTTTTCTCTACCCAACCTCACAAACCAATCTTGATATTTTTCTCGCTCATTGCAACTTTTCGTTTCATAGTAACAATATAAAAACTGGACGAATTAGTTAACCAACTAGCCCACCAGATTTGCAATTTGAATTTGGACGAAGGAAGTAATTCAACAAATAAAAATATGCCTGAAGTGAATTATGCTCTATTACGATATCAAGCTGACAATATACCAGTATTTGATGGTAATGCTAAACAATTACAAAGATTCATCAAAGCTTGTGAAAACTTTTTAATAGCTTTCCAAAACGCAGCAGAACCAGATGCACCTATAAATGTTTGCTTGATTGACACAATATTCAGTAAATTGAAAGGCAGAGCCGCAGATTTAATATGTTCACGTTCAGAATTAAGAACTTGGAATGCAATCAAGGATACACTTGTTAGTATTTTTTCAGATCAAAGAGGGATAGATTGTTTGATACAAGATTTATTATCTCTAAGACCACTCAAAAATGAACATCCATTAAACTTTGGAATGCGTATACAAGATGCGAGAAGCTTACTTTTTGCTAAATTAAATTCAACAAATGAACCAAATGAAGTGAAGTTAGTAAAAATAACACACTATGACGATTTTGCTCTAAAAACTTTCATCAACGGCTTATCATACCATACACAATTAGTAATAAGATTGAAAAATCCTAATTCATTAGAACAAGCAATGACTTTTGTCAAAGAAGAAGAAAATTTCAATCTGTTTCGATCAAGACAAAATCAAATTCCTCAGACACAATATAAACCGACTTTCAAAGCACCTCAAACTCAAAATCATCCTAAACCTTTCATGAACCAACCCCAATTCAATAGTCAAATGTCAAATTCTCCATCATATTCAAATCCTTATATGAATTCATATCCTATGATGAACTACTCAACAAATCCTAGTTTTCATAGACCACCATTTCCTATCAGAAATACTTACCAATCAAATCAAAATCCAAATTACCAATCACCTCAAATTCCTAATTTCAGAATGAACCCCAATTTCCAAAATCAACAAAGATTCCAACCGAATAATTTCAATATTCCTAGAACTAACGTTTTTGCCCCAAGATCTCAAAACTTTAGACAACTACCAAAACCAACACCTATGGACATCAACTCTGGAACAACTAGACGAAGCTCATATCTCAATTATTTATCTGAAGAACTACCATCGCAAGATAATAACGAACAAGTAGAAGTAACAAATTCATCTGAACATTTTGAAAATGCATCAAACAATTATTATGAACCTAATTATTATGCTTACAATGATTTTGCACCTCCTAATGAACAATATCATTCAGAATTTGATAACTTTGATCAATCAAACTATTTATTGCCTGTGGATCAATATCAAATTGAAGATCCATCACCTAATCCTTATAACATTCAATTTCAAAATCCAGTTCAATCCGAACTAGAAAAGGATTTTTCCAAAACAACACCTTCCAAACCCCCGACATAATTTATTTGAACAATTATCTCGTAGACCTACCATACATCTTATTACCAGAAATCAATGCAAAATTTCTCGTAGATACAGGTAGCACACGAAGTTTCATCAATCCTAATGTAGCTCGTAAATATTTTTCAAATTTTATACAGAATGAATTATTTCAAGTGAGTACCGCACATGCTAGTTCTATACATGACGAAATTATTTATATTCCATTGCCACCAACTTTTAATTCAGCCGAAAATCATAAATTTTATCTCTTCGATTTTTCCCAAAAATTTGATGGTCTCATCGGATTAGATCTACTAACTCAACTAAATGCAAACATCAATCTGAATACATATCATTTAGAAACAAACAATACGATCATTCCTATACATTACACTAACAAGAATTTACATCAAATTTCTCCGAAACAGAATATCACTAATTTCTCAGAAACGAGGCTCGAAACAAAACCGCACATAACAATTGTTCCTCCAAGAACTCAAATGATAGCAAAATTGCCGGTGAAACAATCTCAAGGCATAGGAATACTGAATTACACTGATTTCAATAAAATCGAGATGCCAGAAGCATTAGTTAATGTTGAAAATAATTTCGCTATAACTATCTTGACGAATCCAACAGAAAATCCAATTAAACTCACTTTCTTTGAACCACTTGATATAGAAAAAATTGACACGAATGAAACTAATTTCATTGAAAACAATAACGAAACTTTTCACGAATTAAATAAGCAGCATGATAATCTTCTGAAAGAGAATTTAAAAAAAATCAGACTCGATCACTGTAATGAAGAAGAATACAAAGCAATTCGAAAACTCTGTTTCGATTTCAGAGATATTTTCTATTGTGAAAAAGTACCTTTGACGTTCACGAACCAAATTAAACACGAAATTAAACTATCAAATGAATCTCCTATTTTTACGAAATCATATCGATACCCACATGTCCACAAGCAAGAAGTACATTCCCAAATTTCGAAAATGTTAGAATCCGGTATTATTCAAAATTCAAATTCACCATGGTCAAGCCCCATCTGGGTTGTCCCCAAAAAATTGGATGCTTCAAATAAACGCAAATGGCGTGTAGTCATTGATTACCGTAAACTTAACGAGAAGACAATAGATGACAAATTCCCACTTCCTAATATATCTGATATATTAGATAAGCTTGGTAGAAGCCAATATTTTACTACATT
The DNA here is from genome assembly GCA_029955515.1 of Chrysomela aeneicollis. Taxonomy (NCBI): domain Eukaryota; kingdom Metazoa; phylum Arthropoda; class Insecta; order Coleoptera; family Chrysomelidae; genus Chrysomela; species Chrysomela aeneicollis. Next base: position 1,197,166 of record JARUHQ010000018.1, on the reverse strand, counting down.
GGATTTAGCGAACGGGTTTCACCAAATAGAAATGAAACCAGAAGATATTCAGAAAACGGCTTTTTCAACTGACGTTGGACATTATGAATTCAAAAGAATGCCCTTCGGTTTGAAAAACGCGCCCTCCTCATTCCAGCGAGTTATGAACAATATTTTAAGAGGACTTCAGAACGAAATATGTTCCGTTTATCTAGATGACATAATTATTTATTCAACATCGTTAGAAGAACATTTAGACCGACTGAAGAAAGTTTTCCATCGACTCAGAGACTCTAATTTTAAAGTACAATTGGATAAATGTGAATTTTTACGACATGAAGTAGCTTACCTCGGACATCTAATAACACCTGACGGAGTAAAACCCAATAGCGATAAAATTTTGGCAGTCAAAAATTTCCCAATACCCAAATCGGCTAAAGAAATCAAATCATTTTTAGGATTAGCCGGTTACTATCGCCGCTTTATCAAAGACTTCGCAAAGATCTCTAAGCCCCTGACTAAGTGCTTGAAAAAAGATGAAAAAATTGTCCATTCCCCTTCCTTCATTGAATCTTTCGAACACCTAAAAAATCTCTTGATAAATTCACCGATCCTTCAGTACCCAGATTTTTCTAAGCCTTTTATCCTTACCACCGATGCATCTAATTATGCCCTAGGCGCCGTACTTTCACAAGGTTCCATACCAAATGACAAACCAATAGCCTATGCATCAAGGACGTTAAACGAGACTGAACAAAAATATAGCACTATCGAAAAGGAGCTGTTATCAATTGTTTGGTCATGTAAATACTTCCGCCCATACTTATTTGGAAAAAAATTCTCCATATATACTGACCACAGACCTTTAGTCTGGCTTTTTAATTTGAAAGAACCGAATAGCAAACTTGTCAGATGGAGACTGAAACTTGAAGAGTACGATTATACGATCATTTACAAAAAAGGCAAACAGAACGTAATCGCCGATGCTCTTTCAAGAATCCAGTTGAATGTTAACGAAACTCAATCAATAGCTAATAATCCTGGTGAAGTAAATGAAGATATAGTAGAATTTTTACGAAATTGTGCCGAAAACCCTATCGAAAACAATCCAACACAAGATTTGAATGACAATCCAGAAAATTCTAATAACACTGTACACACGAACGCTGAAGAAACACGAAATGACGGAATACCAATTTTGGACGAGATCATAAATAACAAATCCAACCAAATTATTTTAGACAGAAATCCTCATCCTAATCTTGAAATCGAAGAAACTAAATTTGACGGACACACAATTAAGCATATCAAAATTCCCCTTAATGACGTTCTCCAAACTAAATCTGTTCTTATGTACCATGTTAATCCTGATAGAAACAACTATATATACTTTCAGAACAAAAAACTGTTACCTTTCTTTACCAAGATCTACATGCAAAACTTCAAAGCCTTGAAATTATACCAATGTACCAAACTAGTCAACAACGTTTCAAATGAAGATGAAAAATTACTGATGATAAAACATCAACACGAAAGCAAAACGAATCATCGTGGAATCACAGAAACTCACGATAGACTTAAAGCAAACTATTATTGGAAGAATATGAAAAATGACGTATCGGATTTCATAAATAATTGTGAAATTTGTCAAAAAGCCAAATATTCTCGACAAAACCCTTATGTACCCCTTGTTCATACTGAGACCCCATCGAAACCATTCCAAATTCTTCATATTGACATGTTTTTCTACGAATCTCAATCATTTTTAACGATATTCGATAAATTCACAAAACTCGGACAAGCTCTTTCTTGTACAAAAACATCAAAATCAGTTGTCGACAAATTAATTCAATATTTTTCTATGTACGGAGTACCAGAGACTATTGTAGCAGATAATGGCAGTGAATTTAAGAACTCTTCTGTCACAGAACTTCTGAAAACCCAAAAAATTAAGATTCATTTCACAACACCTAATCATCACGAGTCGAACTCACCTGTTGAGAGATTTCACTCAACTCTGATTGAACATCTGAGACTTTTGAAAGAAAAAGATCCAAATAAACCAGTAATAGAGTTAATGCCATATGCAATTATTGCCTATAACAGCACCCTGCATACAGCAACAAAATTTACACCATTCGAATTAACCTTTGGTCATACCACATCAAGAGATCCATTCGATTTAATTCCTACAAATTTCTATTCTGACTATATCACATCCCATAAAGACAAATTAGACGCCCTGTACAAGACAATACAAGAAAAGCAAGACAAAGACAAACAAACAGTGATAGAAAAACGAAATAAAAATGGCGAGAATCAAACACAATTCAAAATCAATCAAACTGTTTACAAAAAATCTAATGCAAGAACGAAAAACAAGAATAAATTTATTGGTCCATACACAATACTCGAAATATTAGATAATAATAAAGCCAAGGTGAAGAGTAATAAAACCTCCAAAATAATCACGGTTCATCTGAGAGACTTAAAGAAACCTTTTTCAGGTACCTCTACTTCTGCACCCTCTCAAGATACACCTTAAGTACACCATCATTCCACAAGGTAGATAACAACCCAGGAATTCTCCCCTTCAGAGTAGGAAGTGCCCAAGTAACAAAAAATTATTGGTCATTTATACATATTTTCGATTTAAAATTAATAATCAATGAATTCGTTACTCTAAAATCAAGATTCGATAAACTGAAACATTCATTTAATATTAGCGAATCGTATAAATCAGAATTTTTCAACTCATATAATATCATAAACACTCTTGAAGATAAAATAATTAATCAAATTGAACAATTGAACCCACTGAATACAATCAAAAGACAAAAACGCGGTATTATCGACGGATTAGGATCAATGATAAAATGCATTACTGGAAATTTAGACCAAGAAGACGCCGAAAAATACGATTCAAAGATAAATCAACTGACAAATAATCAGAACAAGATAAAATACATTCTCGATCATCAAATGTCCATCCTCAACACATCCATAAACAATTTCATAGAAGTATCAAATAACCTCTCTCACAATCAAGTAGTATTAAAAACTAAAATTCAGCAAATTACAGAAATAATTGAGCATAACAACTTCACCCATCAAAGAGGCGAGCACATGTTCACGATTCAAACGATTTTATCACAAATTACTTCCATGTTCCAAACAATCCTTTACGTTTTAGATAAGATAGAAGTATCAATTTCATTTGCGAAACTTAATACCCTACACAACTCTATTATTAAACCTTCAGATTTGCTTGATGAAATTCAGAAAATCGCAAAACTATTGCAATACTCGAAATTACCTTTCGAAGCCACTAAAGAAAATTTACTTTTATTTGAAAACGTAATGAACATCAGAAGTTATTCAAAACAAAATCAGATTATATTTATTATAGAAATCCCTCTAGTAGACCGAGAAATTTATCAATATTATCATTTATATCCTTTACCTATATCAAAAAACAACTCCTTCAATATCATTATACCCAAATCCAAATTCCTCATCATTAATGAGCACAACTATATGTATTTCGAGAAGAATTGTGAAGAAACCATGGCCAATCAATACTTATGCAGTCAAGACAATGTTATCCAAACTTCTCAAAAAACACCATGCGAAGTTCAACTTCTCAAATTCTCTAAAGAAATCAACAATTGCTATCAGATTCCAATATCCTTAACCGATACTCAAATTACAAGGATCATGGCAGATAAATGGATAATAGTCGTCCCTCAAGAAACTGTAGCAGTTAAAAATTGTGAAAATCTTCAAGAAAATATACCATTGCATGGAACATACATATTAGAACTAACTCCAACATGCGAGATTTCTATCAATAAACGTATTATTCGGACATACAATAATCCGAAAATATTCTTTGAACAGATTCAATTACCCGAAGTGAACATTGATTCGAACTTTACCGATATAAAATATGAGCCTGGAACGTTAGATTTGTCTTTAATAAATGTACACAAATTGATGAATCTCCGGAACGATATAAACAATCAGAAGGAGCTGATCGAAGAAATCAATAATGAACCGATTCATCGGAGAACAACTTTATGGACTATAATTTTATATATTCTGGTTATTCTAGCAGTTTTATATTTCATATATACGAGAATCATCAAGTCGAAGCTTTTTCCCAAGAAAGAAGAATCCCAGAAGAAAGAAGATATCAGCATATGAGAAAACATAACCGATGGATATGTTTTCATCTTGGCAGGGAGGAGTTATGGTTACACATCCCGGTCACTACTCCTGAGAACGCACCGTGAGAACGACACGAGTTAGCATCATCAGCAAATTCAGCAGTTTCCGATCTCACCTTTCGTATGACAAAGCACACTGAACCTTTGTAACATTTTTATTAAATAAAATCAGTTCTCTTTTGTATCTTGCACCAACAACTTGCTTTTTAAAAACGGTCCTCGATTTTCCAATCTCCTAATTCGCGAACATTCCTCAGAAGTAAAAAACCACCATGATGAATAGCACCACTTGGTGCTATTCATCAGTTCAATAGTAGAAGGTTTAAGCCGATTCCAGGTCTCCCCCCAAGGTTGACCCCCCCAAGGCCACCCCCCAAGGCCACCCCCCAAGGTCGCATCACATATTATGCTTGCAGTACGCCACTGGTGACCTTGGGGGGAGTGGTCTTGGAGGGTGTCCTTGGAGGGTAACCTTCGATTGGGAGTGATTTTGCGTTTGGATGACCTTGGGAGAATACAGTGATCTCGGGGTGGAGTGGCCTTGGGAGTATACGTGCACTCTTTTGAGAGACGACCTTGGCGATTGATGATATATGCGCTCTTTTCGCGACCTTGGGAAGATGTGGAAGAGTTCCTCTGACTCAGAGAGTATGTGACCTTGATGGCTCGCTCGACATCCTACACTCGAGGTCACTCAGTTAGGAGGGGATAACCTTGCCGAGTTCTACGTCATCACTCCTCTCCCCTATAAATTGAAAGGTGTGTTCGTTAGACTTCAGTTCTCCCATTGCTCTCGATTGTCACACACTCCTTTTTCATTCTCGAAAGTGTACTTTGCATTCGCTTAATCGAAATGTTGTTCTGCAATGCTTGTGCCCAATCCTTTACACGAAGTGATAACCTGCGGCGCCATCAGAAATTGTCTTGTATAGGGAGTGTTGGTCCATCTGCGGCAAAGAAGTCACGATTAGATGATGCATCATCAACATCAGCGATTGGAAATGTGCAAACATGCACTGTATGTGATAAAACAGTTCCTGCAGACAGAATGGCGGCACATAAGAGGTCATTGGAGCATCGTACGAATGCTTGTATTAATCAAGGAAATGGCATATCCGTGATTGAGAGCGCATTCAGATGACGCATCATCAGTTACAGAGTGGAATGTAGAACTGGAGTATTAGATTATAATACATTTTTTGATGAGAATAGAGCGACTATCATATCATTATTAAACAATATGGTCTCGATTCACCACACCATCAAAGTGAACATGGAAATGTTTGGGAGATATGTGATTGAATCTAAGGATATTCGTGATAATAAATCTTTCATCACACCCAATCATATCATCGATTCTTCCCTCGATCTAGGAGCTTGCATAGATACATTCAAGGAGATGATTGTGAATCTTTCAACGGAATTCGAAGAACGTGATTCTGGTGAGTTCAATTGTGACATTTTAGCTATTTATGCGAACCCATTGAAGAATATTGTCACCTCAATATTTTCTATTGTTACAGGGTGGGCTCTCGAGAAGATATTATTTCTCGAGATAAACATCAATAAATATAGCCCGCTGCGAGGATGTTCCTACTTGAAACTCCCCAGATTCATCGAGAACAAGACGGCGGTGGTGAATGTGATTAATCAGGACGAATGCTGTTTCGCATGGGCTGTGACATCTGCACTATATCCAGCATACAGCAAGCCGTGTGAAATGTCTTCGTACCCGCATTTTTCAACAGTCCTGAATCTGGTGGGTATAGAGTTTCCTGTCAAGGTATCAAGTATACCTAAATTTGAGGTCCTAAACGACTGTTCCATAAATGTTTATGGTTTAGAAAGCGTCTTTGAAAATCAGCAAGTTAAGTATCAAGTGGTTGGCCCACTTCATTATGCTAGAAAGAGAATGAGTAAACATGTTAACTTACTATTGATGACAGATGATTCTGGTAATAGTCACTATTGCTGGATAAAGAACTTGTCTAGATTGGTTTCAAGTCAAATATCTTCGAGAGGTCATAAGAAATATTTCTGTGATGGATGTTTGTTATATTTCTCTGACGAGTCTAAGTTGTTGCGCCATCAACAGACTGATTGTAATCATACTTTTACAACAACACCGTCTACAAAACTAAAAATTGATAAATTTGGTAATGATACACAAGAAAATCTTTTGAAATTTGAGAATTTCGAGAAACAGATGAAGGTACCCTTCGTTATATATGCAGATTTTGAGTCAGTATTGAAGCCGATACATACTTGTGAACCAGATTCGAAGAAATCGTTTACTAATCGAACATTCATTCATGAACCACATTCATTTGCATATGTGATAAAATGCTCATACGATGATTCCATCACGAAATTTGTTTCTTTTCGTGGCAAAGGTGTATCGAAGAAATTTGTTTCAAGTTTAGTGAATGATTCAAAAAATATATACAATACATATTTGAAGCATATAGTTCCGATGGAGAAATTGACTCGAGCAGAAGAGCTTGATTTTAACAGAGCAACCGAGTGCGGTATTTGTGATAAACCCTTCGAATATGGTGATGTTAAAGTGAGAGATCACTGTCATTTAACTGGTAGGAAGAGATTTGGAGCAGCACACTCAATTTGCAATTTGAATTATAAAATTCCAAATTTCATTCCCATATTCTTTCATAATATGAGCGGTTATGATAGCCATCTTTTTATCAAAGAATTATTTGATCAGAATGAACAAGTAGATTGCGTGGCTCAAACAAAGGAGAAATATATTTCATTCACCAAGCACATCTTGGTTGACAAATATCTGGGAAAAGATGGCCACAATCATGACATATTTCTCAAACTCCGCTTTTTAGATAGCTACAAGTTTCTTCCACAATCCCTTGAAACGTTAGCTGGAAATTTGAAATCGAATCAATTAATTGAAACTATGAAGCATTTCCGAGACCCAATACAATTTGAAGTTATGACTAAAAAAGGTATTTTCCCATATAGCTTCATTACTTCAATGGATAAATTGGACGTTCAAGTTTTACCATCAAAAAATGATTTTTATGATAACCTTTCCAACCAACACATTTCGGATGGAGATTATCGGAGAGCTGAGCTTGTCTGGAACCTATTCAAGTGTAAATCTCTCGGAGATTACTCAGACATTTACTTGAAATCAGATGTTCTATTACTATGTGATGTTTTCGAAAACTTTCGAAAGGTTTGTTTGAGAACATATAAGTTAGATCCTAGCCAATACTTCACAGCACCCGGTTTATCATGGGATGCTATGTTGAGATATACCAAAGTTGAATTGGAATTACTAACCGACATAGACATGATACATTTCTTCAAGAAAGGAATAAGGGGTGGCATTAGCCAGTGCAGCCTCAGATCCCATGTAGCAAATAATAGTTTTCTTCCGAATTTCAATCCAAATGAACCAACATCATTTATTATGTATCTTGATGCAACTAATTTATATGGGCATAGCATGTCGCAACCGCTACCTACTTCTGGTTTCGAGTGGTTATCTTCTGAAGACATTGAAGAATTGGATGTAATGAATTTGGCGGACGATGGTCCATGCGGGTATATCTTTGAAGTGGATGTACACTATCCCGAAGGATTACATGACGCTCATTCGGATCTTCCATTTCTCGTAGAGTCAATGTCGCCTCCTGGTTCGATATCGAAATTACTGAAATTGATTCCAAATTTGTTCAACAAATCTAAATATATCGTGCATCAAAGAAACCTCAAACAAGCTTTGATGAATGGGCTGGTATTGGTGAAAACTCATAGAGTTCTTAAATTCAATCAATCCCCGTGGCTGAAGAAGTATGTAGACCTCAATACTGAAATGCGTAACAAGAGTACCAATAAGGCGGATAAAGATCTGTTTAAAAATATGGTTAACTCAGTTTATGGCAAGACAATGGAGAATGTAGATAAAAGAACTGATATCAAACTGGTTACTCATTAGGATAGTGTCAAAAGAAGGATGGGTGCCAATGCATTGATCGCGCAACCGAATTATAAAACCTGTAAAATATTTCATGAGAATTTTGTAGCGATCCACATGGGTAAAGTAAGGGTGCACTATGACAAACCACTTTATTTGGGTTTTTGTATATTAGATGTGTCGAAAGTCGTCATATATAATTTTCTTTATGAATGTATCAAGAAACAGTTTGCTAGCAAATCACAATTATTATATACTGATACAGACTCCTTGATCCTGAAAATAGAGACAGAAAACTTTTACAATTTCATGAAGGAAAACATAGCGTATTTCGACACATCCAATTACCCCGTGAACAATAAAATGGGTATGCCGATTACGAAATCAGTCGTGGGAAATATGAAGGATGAATTTCCAGATGATCCTATTGTGAGTTTCTATGGAACTGGGGCCAAAGCATATTGTGTTCGATCTTTAGGTAGTGAATTGAAGAAAGCAAAAGGCATTTCAAGATCTGTGGTTAGAACCCAATTAACACTGGATGATTACAAAAATATTGTACAGAAAGGCGGCTTTATCTTCAGAAAAATGAATTGTTTCCGTAGTGATCATCATGATATTTATACGGAAATGAAAAACAAAGTTGCCCTTTCATATCATGACGATAAACGTTTCATTATACCTAACACACCAAAAACTCTACCGTGGGGGCATAATGACATCGAATTCTATAAAGTGAGTCCCGAACAAAATGTGCTTTGGCTACAGCAAGCAATTACTCATGCGGAATCGGACCGAAACAAAAATTCAAACGATAGCGGGTTAGATGGGCTGATAAGACTATTGGAAATGGAACAAACAGGACTTCAATAGATAACTCTATACCCACGAAATATTGATTAATTTATTTTATGTTTTCCCGGAATGATATTTCATATATCTATGTGTACATATAATTTTTATTTCATGATATTCTATATATGACGTAGATCTCGAATTTCGAATATTTTGAATCATCCTATACAAAGAAGAAGAAAGTGATGTATTATTTATCATATTATATCCGTTTCGAATTGTATCTTGTGAATTTGAAATGTATAATTATTCAATGTATTCTATGATTACTCTATTCCTTTCAACATATGAAGATGGAGATGAATATGTGTATGCAAATCTATTCTAGAATAAAACATTTTCGAGCAACAATGCCTATTATTTCTGTGGAACAAAAATATTCAATAACTTGATAGAGATGGAGTTGAATGGGGTATATGTATAAATATATTTCTTGGAAGTGGAGGTGGGGTGGGAAGGAGAGATGCATTCGTACACAGTTCGATATTCAAGTAATATATAGTTAGTTCACGTCGAGCTGTTGTGGTTGAAGGATGTATAACACTATCGATAAATTTGGTCGAAAGAAGAAAAAATCGATAAGTTTTTCACAAGGGCGCCCAGGAATCGGATTCAAATTCGACAACAGTGGAAATTATGATATGCAGGGTAAACGGCTAGTGAATATTGGCTATCCAATAAATGATGGGGATGGTATACCACTGAAATTCCACAACCTACAAATGTCTGAGATGCAAGAAGCAGTAAACGGGTTGAAGAAGTTCGTCAAAGATTATCCACAATTCTGCCAGAAGGTTCTCACGATGTCACCCGAATTGAATGATTCAATTGTAGCGGTGAATCTCACATCTAAAAGAATAGATGAAACGATATCGAGCTACGACATCAAATTGAAGGAATGTGTTGATAGAATATCTCAATTAGAACGCATGATGAGATTTGTTACTTCCCAACTAAATTAGTAGGTCTCTATCTTAACGTGATTTTATTGTACATTGTAGCAAATAAAAATTATAAATCTTATAATTTGATTTTCATTGAATAAAACAATTCCCTATGATCGAAGTTCTTCCCATACCGCGCTGGTTAGGTATTTTTTAAGTTTTTCGGCCCGTGGGGGTGGGGGGGCCGAAAAAAAAAATTTTTCGCCCCGGGTGCGGCGAAACCGCCTCCAAAAAAATTTTAAACACATGTGTGGTGCCCCACACCTGCGTCAAAAAGTTTTTTTTCCGGCGGTTTCTATGCCGCACCCGGGTCGAAAAATTTTTTTTTTTTGTTTTTTTTTCCGATTTTTTTTTTGAATTTTTCATTTTTTTTTCTCACTTTTTTTTTCGAATTTTTTTTTTTCGAATTTTTCGGATTTTTTTTTGGATTTTTTCTGTTTTTTTTTTTGCATATTTTTCCAATTCTGCAATTTTTTTTACTAAATCATCTCAATTTTTCGGAACCACTCATATACATTCTATTGCGACCTTGGGCCACTCTGCAACAAGGTCGATTTGCATCAAGTCAAGGTGAATGCTGGAGTAGGGGGTTGTGAATAGGAGGGGGAAGGGTTGAGAGTGGGGAGTGAGTTGACAAAACCGGTGACGCGCACACCAAATCTTCATTCTGTTAGCAGACGCCGTCTACCACCAGAATATTCCTCCTCTTTCGTCAATCGTTATTCCACACTACAGCAGCAAACATGATGAGTGAGTACCTATTTTCATGATTGGCTATTGCCTCATTTGACTTCTTTTTATGTATAAAAAATTGGTATCGAATGTGATTTTTATTGTTTCAGATATGTCCGATGATAGTATATTCAACGATGCCTTCTTCGGGGAAGATGCAGAACAAGCTCTACCCATCTTAAGTGAGTTTATTGTCCTAAAACTGTTCGCTTCAACAATTTTTCATTTTATACTTTGACTATTGCAGATATGGAGAAGAGCTTCAGCGATCTACCAATGGATCCAAAGGACCAGACCGAGTCCCAGCGAGAGTGGCTCAGTGGACAAATACGAGAGTATTTGGAAGGGGATGAAGCATTCACTGACCCATCAGAACAACCTCTCACACTTCCTTCATTGGTTGTTGAGGATATACCCCTTCTCTGCCCTAAAGGACCATCTGAAGCCGGCAATAGCGACTCCGGGAGTGGAATGAAGAGATCTTCCAAAGGTTTCAAGAGACCTCCGCCATCGCCGATGCCATCAACATCTAAGGGAGTTGGTGGTGATTATGCTCATGATGACGATGGTGATTTCCAATCACCTAAGAAGGGTAGGAAACTACACCTTTCTAAAAAAAGGAAATCAGCATCATCACCGCTGATGCCACTATCGTCGTCGTCGTCGCCATCTGCGAAGGATAAAGCGGGATCTTCATCAGTCCTTCAAAAATTCCTCAAACACACGAGCAAGGCAAACCCATACCGAGGAGGCGAGATTTCAAAATGGTATAGGCCCCATAAGAAAGTTGCTGCTCCCTCAACGGCTATAGAACGCACGAATCCATCGAGGCCTGAAATAAATGTGATTCGTGTTGATGTTGTACGCCCGGCCAATGAGAATGTACAGCCTGTTGATGATAGCGTGGCAGATACAGCCGACCATAATGCTCGCATTCCCACATCTATTCCACTGCCGCCAAAACAGCTGATCGACTACGTAAAACGGTATGATGCTGATTTGAAGCAATGGAATTCTGGTGTGGATGCTAAGATTGCTGCGAGTAGAAAGAAATGTGAATCTATCTTGCAGCAAAGAGACGCACTGCTTCGACAGTTGGAAGCTGAAGAAAAATTTCAGCGAGACTGTGAAGAAGGCAGAACCCTCTTTGAGCGTTATGCTCGGCTGAATACGGAATTTTTGAAGGATATGTAGTTGTATTTATATTTGAGGCCCATGTATTTAGTTAGGTTTAAGTGATGTATAATAATATTAGGTGTATATGATATGATTTTTTTTGTTTATATACTATACTAAGATATTTTGTAGATATTCTTGAATAAATAATATGTGCTAGACAAATTCAGTATCTTCTTCCGCCCGTCTCATGTTCCTCTCGACTTATCTATCCCCACCACTGTTTCCGCATAGCCACTCCTCTTTTTATCGTATATAAATGCACCCGCTCCTCTGAAATCATTCAGTTGAATTTCAACATGAGTTCTCCAAGTGTCATCATTGTACAAGAAGCTGACACCACCACCACTAGGGACGGGAATGAGATGTCATTCACCCGTCGCTTAGCACCACCAGGACCGTGCGATTCGACGACAGCGACGACTGACTTCTCCCTCAACGGACTCATCGAAGAGGTACAGAATAGACGGGGCGCAGAGGGCGTCATCGGAGAGCACCGAGCAGTAGCCGATATGTTCGATGATATGGAGGAAGACATCGATAACTTCTTCAGGGATTTGGAAGTTGGCGTGGCTGAACTAGACGAGGCGTCAAGAGAACGACGTCGACGGCAGGAACAAAGGGCTGTACTTCAGAGAGAAGAAGATCGGCGACAAGAACTGAGAGCAGAAATGCAGAGGCAAGAAGATCGACAACAGAGGCGTCGCCTCCGCCACCAGCGGAGGAATGTATATTATGGAATAGACGACTTCATGCGGCAAGATATGGAGCTTGACAGCGATGACGAAAGAGGGCTGCATGAATTCGTCGAAGATTTCATAAGAGATTGAATATGTATTCAAGTTTCAATAAAATTATTATTCAGTTGAAATGGTGTATGATTTTTCATAATCTGAACTAGTCTTTACATGATGTTTTCGTAATAAACCCAATCCAACTTTGAATTAACACACAATTTTTTTCTCCAGACATTTTCATATGTCAGGCGCACAAAATGTTTAGGAGGGGAGGATTCAAGCATTTAAAAGCGGAGGATGTCAGTATTTTCGATCATAGTGTTTCTACCTTCCACAAAATAGTCTTCAAGAGGAAGTTAAGTTTTATTCACTCTGAAAATATGTCCTACCCCAAATCCTGGGATTCGAAACCAGTGGTAGCTGTGAACCCGGTGAGAGTTAATGATTTCATCATATGCCACAATTGCGACGTTGGTTGGAGAGCCATTGAAATAAACCCCTGCACCGGGGTGTGCCAACACTGCACGTTGGAGAATAGAAGACTACGAGGCCCTCAAGACCCTTCTAGAAATGTGCATCATGAAAATGGGATCGGACCAAAATGCATTAAGTGTTCGAAGTTGCTGCGGAACACGAATATGGGGATATGCAGGAATACTTGCAGAGAATGCAGCATGGTGGATCGGCTGTACTTTCGTCGATGTTTCAGCTGTAGCACATACCGCAACGATTGTTGGAATGGGGTGTGTGCTGGATGTTCAAGTGTCAGCTACTTCTGCGAGAATGTTGGCTACATATATAGATCTGCTGGCCACCATTTCAGCACATGTTGGTGTTTGCCTTATGAGAGGCGCATGTTTCGGCGAAGTCTGAATCAACCTCCACCAGAATCATACTTTGTGCCGGAAGCAGAAACCTCCGACGAAGATTAGTTCCGAAATGTATTTGTTCCCATTTTATACATAATAAAAATATCATTCAATAAGCAAATATGACTTTTTTTGTCGGGTTAGGAGTGATGTATATATAAATATTCGAACAATTGATCTGAAAATATTTATTGAATTAAAGTAGGTAATATTAAATATTAACACTTCAAATAATTGCGGACTTATCAATCCAAGAGTTGTGTTTGTTGGAAAATCCGAGCCATTTGACATATATTCTCCCGTTTTTCTTCCTCAAGACTTTCTCTACCAAATATGCATCAGGATTGTCAGTCTTTAATAATTCCATTTCATAAAAAGATCCTTCGATTGGTTCACCTTCCATACCCTCAAGTTTGTACGTTCTAGGGTTCGTCATATTTACCTTGACTATTTTGAATAGTTCTGTGGAGAAATTGGCAGTATATCCTTTTTCAAATATGCCTTTATATTTACTTATACGAACGACATCACCAGTACAATATTTTGCCTTTGGTGCTATTTTAATGTGGCTATAAGCATGTAGTATTGTAGTAGGTGTCACGTCAGAGGGTTTCATACCAATTGTTCTATGTACTCTGTCATTATACATTTCGGTTAGGTGTGAAAGAAAGTCGCACCACTTATATTCACCTCTGACAGAAAATTCTTTATAAATCCAATTTTTCAATGTTCTTATGACCCTTTCAACGATTGCAGCCTTCATAGTACTATACGTTGAATAATGATTGATTCCATATTTTGCCATCAGAGAAGTGAAGGATTTATTATAGAACTCTTTTCCAAGATCGCTTTGGATATTCTTCGGTGAATATTCAGACTTTTCCAATACCCTTTCCATGGCACGTGTCACTTCTGGACCAGTTTTGTTTTTTATTGGCTCAGTCCATAGATATTTGGAATAACAATCGATGATAAATAATATGTATCGATAACCGCTATTTTCTTTCGAATATGTTTGCATTTCAGCTAAATCTATTTGCCACAGGTCTGCGAAACCTTTTATTATAGTTCTTCTTCTCTCGAAGTTGCGTCTTGCAGGTTTATGCAATTCATTGGCGATTTGCCTCTTTGTCGCACTCATCCTCACGCCAGTAATATGCCAATGCAAAATGCATGTGACCTCTTTGAATAACGTTTATATACTAGTATGATAGCTCCTACGATATGGATATTATATATTTGAAAAATTGTGTATGTGAGATTCAGCACAACTCAATACACGATACCTTCTTCACGCATTTCCTCAATTATAGACATTATCTCATTATCATGTCCAGTGTGGCCAGCCATTTTCGAACTCCACAGTAGTCGAAGCCGGTCAACTAATTCTGTAGCCACATTCCAATATACATAATCCTTAGGGCACTTACTTACAAGCTTTTCAAAAGGTATCGGTTGCATTATTCTCCCCCCACCTATACCCTTACGTTGCTTACTCCTCATGTCATGGGGCGAACCAATTAATGGTTTGATGATCTGCTGAAACTTTTTTCTCGATTTTGTGCTTGTATTCAATCCTTTCCGTATATTGTATTCCTTATATGGTGCTCTGGTAATTTCCAATATCAATGCATACACCTGCCCATCTCTATCACTCACCGATGTCGGAACATGTTTAATGAATATCAGATTATATAGCTCGGGAGTAGCTGGAAAAAACTTGCTCCTCTTATTATTGCGCCATAATTCGATTTGTCCTGGGGGAAAACGAATCTCCATATTTCCCATCATCATACCCCCTGTGGAAGAATCGATACGGACACCGTATGTGGTATCATAATTGGGGTCGCCAGAATTCAGATTTTCTAAATGTTTTTCCAACTGTTGACTCAATTCGCTCGTGATTGTGCTATTAATTGGTGAAATGGCATCGGTGGAGATGTGCGAGTTTGATGATATTGGCGGTGTATTCAACATTTTCAGATAATTGGGGGCTACTTCGTCTTCATCACCATCCAATGATGCAAAATCGTCGGCAGAACTGTCCGTTTTCATGAGTTTCCTAGATGATTTCATAACACTCGACTCTTTTCCCGACATCGGTGTGGAATAATGCATAGGTTGTGTAATCATAGACTTGACTGGTTTCTCATCGATATTCTTCACCATAGATGATGTAGTTGCAATATTATCACCCACAGAAGTTGCAGCTGAAATAGCATTCAATGGTTTTGTTATAGGTTCATACATCTTCTCGAGTACCATTTGAGTATCCATACGATCACTCTTGAGGCTTCTGAACTTTTTCCTCACTGCATCGGTTGCTTCTATGAGTTCACGTTTTAGGATGATTTCAGATTCCGTCCCGAAACTGTTTTCATTAGATGTAGCCATTGTCGCATCTGAAGATTGAATGGATCAAATTCTACTGACATGTCATGGATATATGAAATTATCGAATCCTTTTCTATAGCGTCCCTCATGAATCTCACTATCTTTATCGATAACGAGAAACCCATATTTACTTGTCCAACTTTGTGCGCACATATCCTGGAATTGTTTGAAAGTCACATCTGGAGACACGTGATCGGAAAAAATGTGATGTAGATTCATGTCATCTTGTTTGAACATCACTATGAAGTTTGAATTATCACGGATCAGCTGCTTGGGAACTCTGGAATATGTTTGTGCCAGATAGAAGCAATCCACATTCTTATGTCGCCCCATAGAGAAATAAGATCTGATAACATCCTGTTTTTCACAAATAACATCATCAAATATAAAAATGCTATCAGATTTTGCATCGGTCGGTTCTACTATGTCTACATTATTATCGAAAGTGTGGAATCCCAACCCCCTGATCGGCTCCAACACCTTCCGCAGATACTCATACTTTGGTTGATATAGTGATTTTGAGTAGAGGTAAACATTGGCAAATCGTAAACCATTCACGTTGGTGAGAAGTGATATCATAACATTCGTTTTGCCGCAATTAGATGGACCAATTATGAGGCTGCGCATCGTGTTTGGAAATAATGCACCATGCCGCCGTTGCGTAATTGCACCATTTCCCAATCCCACCTTCCCATCAAAATTGTCCACATTGAACACTTCTGACTGCTGGACAATCCGCATCGTATGACGGTCGAATGATATATAAGGAAGCGCAACACATATTCACACCATTTATATTATGAGTGTGGCACACTGCACATCGATTGCGAAAAAAATAAATCAAAGAAAAAATAAAAGTGGAGCCGGGCTTGTCAACAACCTGATTAATAAACTGCCATTCGAATTACATATTCCCGGTGGTTATCAATATTGTGGGCCTGGAACAAAACTACAGAAAAGATTAGCTCGAGGTGATCTGGGGATAAATCAACTTGATAGAGCCTGCAAGGAACACGATATAGCGTATCTCAAGCATCCAAACGATTTAACTGCTAGGCATTCAGCTGATAAAAGATTGGAGGAAGCTGCCTGGGAAAGAGTTAAATCGAAGGACGCCAACGTGGGTGAAAAGACAGCATCCTGGTTAGTAACCAACCTAATGAAAGGAAAGAGGCATTTTGGTATGGGGTGTAAAGATAAGAACGGTGGGTTGAATAGACACCGAGTAACGAGAAAGATGAGTAAATCGAAGCGTATCAGGAAAATTGCTTTTGGTTCTGGTGTAGTCAACAAGGTTCGCAACGTAATACGTCAAATGGGTAAAAAAGGCGATATCGTACGAAATTTGAATAAAACGTCACTTATGGCGATTGGAGCTGCTCGAAAATTCGTGAAGATGGCTGGTGGAAAAAAAAATATCCGGATACCCAGAATAATACCAATCCCAAAAGTTGGTGGAATCCTTCCACTCATACCAATTTTTGCAGGCTTATCAGCGTTAGGTAGTTTGGCTGCAGGAAGCGCTAGTATAGCACGCGCAATTCATTCGACCAAAGAGAGTAAGGAGCAACTTGCCGAATCAAATCGTCACAATAGACATATGGAGGCGATTGCTCTCGGAAAAGTTGGTAGCGGTGTTTATCTGAAACCGTATAGAAAGGGATTAGGTATCTATTTGAAGCCCCAAAATTCAAAAAACTAGATAAATTACCTCGGAGGCCTTTAACAGACATTGATCTATTGAATTACATAGATGAAATGAAAGTTCCACACTTCCGAGGTATATTCATGAGAGATAGCCTACCAAGGTCCGCCCCACACACCATCGAATCAGCTATTATAAATCTAGATAGTGCTCAAGGTAGAGGTACACACTGGGTTGCATACAAGAAACGCAACAGAGCAATAAACTATTACGATAGCTATGGTGATTTACCCCCAACACAGGAGTTGCTGGAATATTGGGAGAGGGGTTTGAAACCTCCGAATACCATCAAAATCACATATAACTACGAGCGCCATCAAGATTACAACACAGTCTGGTGTGGTCATTTGTGCTTGAGATTTCTCTCGACGAACAAAAAAATCAAAAACAGTCGCAGTGAAAATGGATAGAGAAAGCATCAAACAAATGGGTCACTCATTATTGGCTTACTCAAGAATGCGTTCCTTGCTGAAGATGAGTAGAAAACAGCTTGCAGACATGCCAAAAGAAGTTCTCATCGGGTGTGCTTCACATGAAATTGCTCTAGTGTGGGATATGCTGCCTGAAAAGTTACAGAGTGATCCAGATATTTCAAAATATCGATTTTGTGAGGAACATCACGGTGAAGAGGGTGGCAGACCACACAATGGTGACGTCAATGATGGGCCAGCGCCAAGAAGAATATTTTGCTGTTATTGTCAAATCAATGATGTGAATGTGGCAACTGATAATAAATTTGATATTAATACTTCATCTTCCGGAAATAGCGGCATTCTTCATTATTGCAAGCAACAATAAGGTTGTTGTTGCATATATTGACGTTTGCCACCGTTTGCCGCCGTCGTTTTTTTTCTTCGTGATACCATGTCACAAACGTTCACCATATCTGGAGATCGCAGTGTTCTCAGTGTCGACTTTTACCCGCCCATTGAACTTGATACAAAAAAAACCTACGGTTTGGGGTTGCATGGTTTCTATTCATACAACTCTATACTCAATATAGATGAGAAGAATAATCGTTTGGATATTTGGGTGAAATCAGGAGCTACGGTTACCCATCGAGTACTCTTTATACCACCCGGTGTCTATGAAATAGATGAAATCAATAAAGCTCTACAAAAAGGTTTCGCAAGATTAGAAACGCTAGATGATCGAAACATTGACGAAATATTTTATCTCCATGCTAATAATAATACTCTCAAATGTGAAATGAAATGCATGCATGAGGTGGATTTGACATTCGAGAATTCTATTGCAAGTGTGTTGGGATTTGAGGCGAAAAAATACTCACCGAACGTGTTGCATGAATCCACAGAGCCTGTAAATATAATAAAAGTGCGCCTCATAAGAGTGGATTGTAATATTACCACAGGAGCATTCCTGAATGGTGAGGAGGTGCATACACTATATGAGTTCGATGTTGATGTGGAGCCTGGATATAAACTGTCAAAGGAGCCACAAAATATTATATATCTACCCATCAGCCCCGCTGGACGTCAGTTCATCGACAACATTACACTGCGGATATTGGACGATAATAGCTTTCCAGTTGATTTTCGAGGAGAAAAAATCATCGTGAAGCTTGAATTGAAACATATTGCTTAGAAATCGGATATTTTGAAAGGAACATGGGATTTTGTTTCGGGAACCAATCAAAACGTACTTTGCTAACTAATACCAACACTCACCGTCAGAAAACCAATAAGAAGGGTGGAACAACTGGTAAAGGATTCATTCGAGCTGAGCTACCCGGACGAGTTAGACATATATTGTCTGCAAACGATAAACATTTCTTGAAGTCAATTGGTCTCAAGCTGCGGCGATAAACAGCGAGAAAATGGTTGCTACAAACTCAATCAATCCGCAATTGGAAGTATTCGATGAACCAATTTTGGATCATTCGCTCATAAGCCTACATGAGCACACATACAAACCATATGGTTCACCATCATTCAAGAATTCAGATGAAGTAAGGATTGCAATCAATTTCCAAGATCTAATTCTCGACGTTTCTGAGAGTTATATCTACATCGAGGGGAAATTCACACCCAATGATCTCACTAAAACCTGCTATTTGTCGAATAATGCTTTGGCATTTCTATTCGACGAGATACGATATGAAATGGGTGGTGAACAAGTATGTATGGTTCGAAAACCAGGTATAACCACTACTATGAAAAGTATGGTGTCATATGGTGAGGCGAATGCGAAATTCCTAGAAACAGTCGGATGGGGCCTCGATAATAAAAAACAGGGAATTCTGGATGAAACTAGTCACGTTTTCAGCGGTAAATTACCGCTCAAGTATCTGATGGGGTTTGCTGAAGATTATGATAAGAGTATTCTGAATATTAAGCAGGAGCTCATACTCATCATAGCTCGTTCATTCAAGAACTCCTATATGGGAGAGGTTGATGCGAAAGTGGAGATAAACAAAATTGAGTGGAAGATAAGGCATGTTATTCCATCAGATAAGCAGAGATTGAAGCTGCTGAATCGTTTGAATAAAAGTGCTACGGCGAAAGTGAAAGTTGCATACAGAATGTGGGATTTGTACGAATTACCAATAATTCGGGAAACGGCTTCCGACATTTGGTCTGTCAAAACGACTAATAGTCTTGAACGACCTCGATACATCATCATAGGCTTCCAAAACTCTAATAATACAGACGATAGATCTAAGGATGTAACAGAATTCATCCATGCAGGAGTGAACAATATTCGCCTGTATCTAAATTCGGAAGTTTATCCGTACGAGCGATGGAATTTGGATTTTGATAAGAAATTGGATGCAGTAGCCTATTATGCATATGAAAATTTTCAACGCAGTTACTATGGCAAAGATATGAGTGAACCAATGATGAGTATCGGGGAATTCCGTAAAAATCCCCTATTCATCATTGACTGCAACCATCAGCCAGATGCTATGAAATCCTCAACTGTCGACATCAAGTTGGAGTTTGAAACACGTAAATCAAAGTTTCCATCCCATACCAAGGTCTACGCACTGATTCTTCATGACGCATATTTGACGTATAGTGCATTGGATGGTTCCATACAGATGGGTGCCGTATGAATATCAAATTCCTACAACTATTGTTATCATAACTAGAATAACATATATGATTGATTATTGTAGACGTGGTTCGAATATTATACTGATTCACGCATCATATAAGGATCTGATACAGGATCATAGACAATTTTCTTCAGCATCAGATGAAGTTGGAGTTATACCAATGTTGTATTTTCGAACAAGGTAATTGGGTAGGAAATCGGAAATTTCATAAAGGTATTGTACCAAGTCACCTTCGAACATTGCTTCAACGAATTGCTCCAGATTGATGTTACTATATTCGAATCGGGAACAAAGTAGGAAGCCATTTTTGTATTGTTCAGCCTGTTTGTAGAGACGTTGAACATGGTCTTGATCAAAGCACAAGCTCACGTCATAATTAACTGCATGTAGAATATCACGCTCCAAATCAGCGAATTGGCATTTCATCCTCCTCACACCTGACATGATATCTTCCACTATCGGCCATGACTGACTAGAATAATGCATCCACATTTTATATATCTATAGAGGCTGATCGGTGTATTCTGCAAAAAATAAGAAATAATTAGATTCGAAAAAAATTGGTGAATCATGATTTCAATCAATTATTGTATGTACTACCTCTGTTGCACTTACCAAATAATTTCACCGTCATTATTGGTGCACAATAATAATGATAATGTTATATGTGGGGATAATTATTATTATAACAAATTCGAACCCCTTTTCACTATATAAATCAGCTTAACATATCTATGAACTCTGATTATATTAATATTTTTTCATATTCTTTTGGTGTCGAATCTGATAAGCGTTCTTGTCTTCGCACCAATAAAGGTAGGCTCACTCTGACCCAAATACGTTAAAGTATAATGACCGTTAGAAGAATTCATCTCATCAATATCACTTTCCATCAATCGATCGACAACTCTTTTTGGCAACCAACATCTCAAACTTATTTCAGTCTCTTCATCATAGAGTATTACCGTCCCACATCTACCATATCTAGTCCCACACAATGAAATTTTCTTGATTGTGTGGCTTTTATTGAGAGGTAGTGATGATATCAAGGTTTGTTTGATTATTTCATTATCCTCATTGATTTTTTCATTGATCGCAACTAAATTAATTTTTGAATCAGCCATTATTATTTCCTGAGTGAAAGGGGAACGAAAAAATATAATAATAAGTGTACTTACATAAAACACATCAGAACTATAAGCGCACAATAACTTTTCAACTTGCGTCGGTGGATTATAAGCTCAATGTTATGGAAAGAGAGAACTATAATCCTGTGCGTGGCGGACCCCGTATTTATATGTGATTACAACCCCTACTACCGTGAACGATATATGGTGATGGTATGCCATCAAGGTCACATACTCTCTGAGTCAGAGGAACTCTTCCACATCTTCCCAAGGTCGCGAAAAGAGCGCATATATCATCAATCGCCAAGGTCGTCTCTCAAAAGAGTGCACGTATACTCCCAAGGCCACTCCACCCGAGATCACTGTATTCTCCCAAGGTCATCCAAACGCAAAATCACTCCCAATCGAAGGTTACCCCCCAAGGACACCCTCCAAGACCACTCTCCCCAAGGTCACCAGTGGCGTACTGCAAGCATAATATGTGATGCGACCTTGGGGGGTGGCCTTGGGGGGTGGCCTTGGGGGGGTCGACCTTGGGGGGAGACCTGGAATCGGCTTAAACCTTCTACTTTCAATTATGCCAATTTACGTGTATTATACTGATAGGAAAACAGTTCACTTGCTATAAGTGCGTTAGATGATACTCAGCAAGTGATGTGTTAAATAATGAGTACCGATCTATTATATAATAAAACAGAACAATTGTGGTAAGTGTTCATTTTCAAGAACACGAATGTTCTTGGGGTTATGAACTTGTTTTCTTGTCCCATATAGTATTGAAGTTTTCACTAGCCTTCATTAAATATTCACTTATGGTTAGTGACTTTTTTCTTCGTGTATAATTCTATTCTTCCTCAACTGGACAACTGATTTATGATCGTTGATGTGAAGTTGTGGTTACTGAATTTTTGAAGGAGTAGGACTGAGATTTTCATCTTACCCCTTCAATAATTTAATATTTTATGAATATTCATTGTCAAATCCGCATGACACAACAACTCCACATGCATGGTACTCACACTCTCAGTAGAATTATTTTCGGTTCCCCAGCTGGTGCATCGATGTCATATCTGAAATGAAAGAAAAATTATTGAAACAAGCAGATATTTAACGATAAGAAGGTTCTTACTAGCGAAATGATAGTTTTGATGCCGCGATGGTACTATACGAGCAGATGAAAAATTCCGGGGAATCCTTGCTTTGGAAAATATTACTCTCTGGAAAGATAGATAATTTTGAATAACTTCCATGAAAGTAACAGTTTCTGATTATTTCGATAAAAAATAAACTTTATTGCGCTTATTTGAATCACCTTTCATATGTATAATAGATATAAAATGATTTGTACCTAAAAATGCATTTATAATGATTATTATATGCCTTACGATGCTACTGAAATGAGAAAGTTTTTTTTATTGATGAAGGTATCTTTAAATAGTGTCACAACTAGAGGAAAGCTCCATGGTGAAGCCTCCTCTATATCTGTCGTGATCAAGGGTTGCTAGGTAGGTAGGAGAGATATATTTAATGACAGGTGAAAGTGATCAAAACATATAACACAATTTGAATGATAAAAAATTAAAGAACGATAGGTAGTTATAAAAATGAATGTGATCCTGCAACTAACTCACATTATGATGATGATGAGGTTTCACCAGTAGCCCCAAACTGAACTTGTATAACAATATTGTTGATTGCATAGTTGCATATTTTCAATAGCATTATTGAAGACTCAATTCAATGAGAATCTGCAATTACAGGTCACCTCGCGTAGATACTGTTTTTCAAAAATTAAAATTTTCCAGTTATATGCATGCTATTTTTAGGTATGATTCCTAAATACGGTTTGAACACACCAATATTCAGTTTTTGAGTCCAGTACCTATATTCTTCATCGAATTTCTTTGTATAAATAATTCATTCAAGATGAAAATGATTGCAGGATTTGAATTGTACGCTGCCTGAACTACTGAAATTAGCTACAGAGAATTTACTGTCGAGCGAATCTAAGGGTAAATACAAGAGCTTCATGAATTTGCAATTAACATAAAAAGAACAAATTCGTTCGCTGAAAATGTTATCCTTGTGAAACTTACAAGGAAATACCAGTCATCGATATAATCAAACAATTTTCATTTCGTTATATGTACATAACGACAAAAAACTTTTTGAAGTCTTAACTGCTCATCCGAATTTATTTATTACTCAATTTCCATACTGAAAAGTGGCTAATATAATTATTATAGTTTGAAAAATTTTGGTTCCACACATTAAAAATTGAATATTAGTATTATGCGTAATGTTATCAAGTATTTTTTTTGTTTCTTCATTATATAATAATAATAATATTTATTTATTTGCATAACCATAAAACATAATATAACATTTCCAACCCAAATTTAGATGTTATGCAAAATGGAGCTGAAAATAATCTGCGAAAGTTCTAGTCCAGTCCCAAAATAAGAATAACACTATAAAAAAAATTGTTCGCGTGACTTCTAAAAAACAAACAAAAACAAAAAAAATACTGTTCTTTGCGGTAGGAATGAGCTACATATATGTAGCCAAGATATTTTCTCTGATTTTCCTTTTAAAGGTTAGCGTCTTCATTTGCTTGAGTGCAGCTTGTACCTCATTGAACAATTGGTAAATATTATATGTGAAACTCCTTCGAAATATGGTGGTTCTATGAGGTGGGACGGAGATACGACCTCTATGCCGTAAATTCAGATTATATGTACATCAGTTCTATATGTTATTTTATTGTAAAGATATGGAGGAGTCTGTTTATGAATAATTGAATGTGATAGAACTAAGAAGTGAAGTTTCCGTCGATCCTGCATTGTCAACCACTTCGAGGGTTTCAGCTTATGCGATACTGGATCGTATTTTCGAATGCCATAAATGAATCTGAGACAGGATTTCTGCACTTTCTCCACCCGATTTATATCCCTTCGATCCAGACAAGGTCCGTTTAATGCATCACAAAAATTGAAATTACTAACATCCTTTTGACTGGAGCTGAAAGCAAATGTCAATGAGGATAAAGCATTTTCAAGGAGCAGTATGCTTTTTTAAGACAATAATTGATATGCCTTCTGGACCGTAGATCCGTATCTAGAAACAAACCCGAATTCTACACATTTTCAACAAAAGACAATTCTTCACCTTGAATTTGGATTTCCATAACAGATTCAATGTGTTGTTTGTTTTTTTCCAAAAATCATAACATTCGATTTCGACATTTTCAAAGAATGCAATGTAGACATCCTTAATAGCTGGTCCAAATCTTCAATAATTGCTTGTTGCGCCATCAACCATTCATCAAGAATAAATGGGTGATACATCTGTGTGTCATCAGCATAAAAATGAGTTTAACATGTTTTTATACTCGATAAAAAATTACTGGTGTATATACTGAATAACAGTGGACCGAGGATAGATCCTTAGGGAACACCACAAGTCACATTTTCTCTCGCAGACTGCCCAGTAGTTGTCTCCACAAACTGACATCGATTTCCTGAATAATTAGCCATAAGTTTAATTGTATTGGCCAAAAAACCTTAAAAATGATGGATGGAAAGCAAAATCTGATGGTTGATAGTATCAAATACCTTAGAGTAATCTAAAAGTATCAGCACTGTTGTTTTGCCTGCATCTGTAGCCCTGAAGATATCGTCGATAATATTAAGTAAAGCTTTCGTACAACTATAACCCGATCTAAACCCTGATTGTACAGATGGTAATATGGAGTACTTTTCAAGATGAAGTTTTATCTGATTATTCATTATTCTCTCAATTATTTTTGACATACATGGTAATATACTTACTGTTCGAAGATCGTTGTAACTCAATACCTCAGTTTTCTTGGGCAGCGCCTGTTCTTCCTGACTTGATTCAACATCAAATCAAATATTTTTGTTTTTTTTTGTTTCGATATTATATATCCAAGTATTTCATTGGACAAAACAATGCAACTGAAACAGAAAAATATATAGAACGTGACATATTTCTTGAAACACATCCATAAATAAAATTAGGACTTTTTATTATAACCTATAGGAATAATTTATCGAACCACCACGTTATATAACACTGAAAAATGATACCTGCAACCAATATTACTAAATTATATGTGAGTTGCATTAATTCATATTAGCATGATATTTCGAAATAGTTCCATATTTTAGTTACATTTTATATTACTATGAGTGTCTAGGCTGGAAATCTCAATGTACTCAGCTAATCTCGAAATTATATTCGTAGCATATGTTTTCATGAATCTACGTTTTGTGGTCGAAAAAAATCAGATACTACTGAGTTTGTATTATAATCAGGTGGACTCCAGACTGAGGTATTGTGTGTCTTTGGGGCCATTTGACAATTGCAAAAAATGTGTTCGTCGCTCAAAAACGTATTATTCGCTGTATAAATGGGCTGTTAAGAAGGCATCCCTGCAAGAATATTTTTCCATTGCCTTGTATATTGCCATTTTCGGAACATGTGTATAAGTCGATGTATAAGTATTTCACAACGAATATAATTTTGTGGTTAATAGGAATATTCACAATATCAAGAACTTATTTTATATACCATATGCAAGATTCAAAATAATCTCTGTGTTGCTCCGAACTATATTAGATCTGAAATTTTTTTAATGACCTTCCTGATGTAATCAAAAATACTGTGACTATTTTCTTATTCAAACGTAGACTAAGTTCTTTTTCACAGGAAAAATGCTCTCATGATGTGGAAGAATTTATTTCCTTGTAAGTCATCTGACTTTTTTAACCCGACTATTCCTATATAATACTTGTATTATCCGATAAAAAATAATAGTATATTAAGTATGGAGATCGGTAAGGGTTTTATATCGGTTACCCTTAACGTTCGACATGCTTATAACGTTTTTTGCACGATTGATACCATAATAAATTATAAAAATAAATTAAAATTAAGAGTTTCTTTAACTCGACGGTAAGTGAATTACTTACCCTCGAGTACTTACCATGAGTTGGATTACTTACCGTCGAGTTGCTAGTAAATGTCACCTACTGACGTAAAATCTGTCACGGTAAACAGTCAAAAATGATCAATCGTGCAAAAATGATTTTTATTCATCATCTATTCATTTATTACCGCTGGTATATGATATATTTACATAAATGAATTCAATTTAATATCTTGAAAAAGTACAGTTGCAACCGAGGATGTGGCAAAAAGGATAGTCTCACAGTTATTGCGATTTGCGAACTCATATATTAGCTAATGAAGAGGAGTATTTCTATATCTATAGCAGTGAATATTATAATATGATTATTTTTCCCTTTGCATGATTTTTTGCGGTATCATCGAATACGATTGGTTCACTCGATACCTTTGTTATAGGTTTTTCCCAATAATATCTATACATTCAGGTATATTTTGAGACCCCGGTAAGTCGGAAACAACGCTTTCACGAAAATATGTTCACATAAGATTTTCATCCTTTTCCGAGCTGTTGCTGCTACAAATACTGTATATGGTATAGGTATTTTATCACTAGTGAGTGAGTCGACAGTTATTTTGAGTTTGATATGTAGGTATCTATCATATGAGATTTTTTTGTCATGAGATTGTGTTTATTGAGCAAATGAAACTTCCATTATTCACAGTGTCTATATATATATATAGAAAGAAAGATATTGTGTTTGAACACAGAGCTAGGGTATGAAGTGAAAGGTTGTAGGTTGATTCCGTTTCGTGTGTGGATTGCCAACTGGTGCAATACAGATCTGTTTCGGCTCGCCAAGCCTCATCAGTTGCTGTACAACCTTTCACTTCATACCCTAGCTCTGTGTTCAAACACAATATCTTTCTTTCTATTTTCTTTGTCCTGTGGTTAACCACACTATCAAGGTGCAATCGGGTGACGTAGGTGTAGAAACAGAGACATCTGTACTCCTGCGTCGTTACCCGGAAAGCACGTTCTGTTTAGTGCTAGTAGGTGGCACTGTACCAAAAAATCCGTATTCCTCACTGTTTAAGACTACATTGTGGTTTTCAAATAGTGACCGTGTCGTGGGTGGATTGTCGACTGGCCTAGTGCAACTGATGAGGCTTGGCGAGCCGAAACAGATCTGTATTGCACCAGTTGGCAATCCACACACGACACGGAATATATATATATATATATATATATATATACTTCCTGCAGATATGATACAGGTAACGTCCAATAGTTTTGATAAAACAAGAAAAAATTATCTTTCATTATTTGTGTAAAACACCTCATATCTCAGAAGCCACATCTCATCCAAGAATTATTTATAACATCAACTTATTCGGAAATGTGCAAATTCTCAGATCCCCATCAAAATCAGAAGTTTCGCTAATTAACGTATCCTTACAGGTGAAACCAAGCCTCATTACTGAAATATGTTAGGACCAATAATCTGGCATACTCTAATCAAAGTGGAATATCTGTCAGCAGTATCTGCTATATAAAATAGTTAACTTAAGGAAATATACGCGATCTACGTATCAGCACTTTATTGCTCTCAATCAGGGGTCACTGGAATGTTATGATTGAACTGTTCGGAAATGTTTGAGGATTTGGATAACTCGTGCCCTCCGATACTTGGAGGTGTTCCTGTTAATTCTCTTTCTGAATTGGCATGTTGATCACTGCATCCGAAGAAGGTTCTTGAATTAAAAATTCAAGATGGTTCTCTTCGAAAATAGGACATTATAGATACAATAAATTATTTCTGCTTCAAGCAATATAAGTCGTTGATGATTTCATGAATAGGAAACAGAATCATTTCGGAATCTGAATTGAAAATTACAATTTTGTGATAGTAGATACGAACATGGGCCCTGTATTTAGTATGGGCTCCACTAATTTCTCTACACCCGCCAGCGCCACCTCTCCCAAATCAGATCAATCATAGTCTAAACACAGCCGATATGTATTCGTTTTGTAAAATTTGAATTCATGGCTTAGCATGGAGAGGTGGCTCGCACCTATAACTTTTTTGTTATCGTGGATAATAAAATGAAATTTGGTAGATCTGTTTAATGCACGAAAGTGTGTTTTTTGACAAGTAAGTTAACTTCTTGAAAATTCCGGATTCACCAGAAGTGACATAAATGATTTTCAAATGGGACACCTGATGTATTTCCATTTTTTTTTCTTCATGTGACATTATATTTGTTACTCTTGGTAACCGTTTTTTAAAAGATATATGTAACAAAAACATACAAAATATTATGACTCAGTCAATTTGAAATGAACAAAACTATATTTCTGAGACAATATTTAGGATCTTGAGAAGTAGGTGACATGTAATGTGAATACAAGTGTCTCAATCAAAATTCGAAAGTTGAGGGGACTTACCTATCTGTTGAAACGAAAGCTTGAATAGGCCCCACGAAATAAAAACTCTGAATACACCACTGCTGAAATATTATCATAAACAATCATGCATTACTGCTCTCACACATAATTCATTATATAAATTATTTATTAATATACTGCGAATAGCTCCAATACTTCAGTATAATTATCTCCAGTTAAGGAAAAGCAACATTTCGAATAATTTCTCATTCCTATCAGTGATATATCCCCTGATCAAATAGGAATTTTCTATTCCCGCATCTCAATAATCATGATTAATTTTATGTTACCATATATTATGTGATTGTTTACTCTCTAGTGGTAGTTTTTTAACCGGTTGTCAATTTATATCCACACAGTTTTCGATTATGAGAAATCTCATGACGTTAAAGTTGCAGAATTGGTACACTCCAGTGTGAAACAGCCTTATGAATGAAATTCAGAAGCTCAATTGTTGTGCACATTAAATTCGTTGAAATAGAAAGACAATATATTTTGGGTTGTTTGATTCGAGAATACTAATTTATTACGAATTTATTTTTATCAAAGTGTACAATATTTCATTCTATTCGATGCGTTAAATTCTTATAACAATAAATTCTTATAATAACAAATTATGATCGTACTGTATCTTTTGCGGTAGGAAAAAAAATCTCGAAGTGTCCATCTATTCAGTCTCTTCCAAAACAGTTCGCAATAATTGTAAGGACAGCGAAAAAAAAAAGAGGAACACGTCTACATATAAATTGAATCAGCGTATTTACTGTGTAGGTATATTTTAAATCGTATTTCTTCAAGGTCAAATGAACAGATATGCCAAATTCATATCGTTTAAATGATCACCCTGAACAAGAATGTGTGAAAGCCTATTGATAATTTATTTCACCTACGACTATCAAGTGAATCATCCATTGCTTACTCGATTTTCAACAGTTAATGACAGTCATTACTGTGATGAATCGAGTAATAATGACAGTATGATAGGGTGATATAGCTCTTGCACAAATAAGAAAAACGATAATTCATTCTTTATTATTCTCAACCGTATAAAATGAGTTGTTTTTTTCTTGAAACGCTGAAACTGAGGTTAGGGATGAAAAACGGAGAAGAATGACATAACGCTCAGAGCAATAAGAACAACATACAAGTGTATTTTGTTGGTTGCATAAGGCATTTTTGTAGAACAGGCACAGGTACAGTATAGCATTGTTGCATTAAACTAGCTTTTATAGGAAAGCAAGTTGCTGCGTTTTTGAAACTGAAGAACCCTGAATTATACACAGGCTATTGCCTTCGAAGGTCCTCGCTACCATTTGTGTCAGCGGAGGTGATGATATCACAGCCGTGAAAAAAATTGGCGGATAGAAATCTACCTCAGTCGCTGAAAGCTATACAGGGTGCCCGTTTTCCGAGCTTAACCATGGGGATCTCAGTTATTATAAAAGATACGAGGTCTCTTGAATTGGGGCAAAGTTGAGCATTTCAATGCTGAACAATTATCTGAAAGAAAATTTCATTTTACATTTTTCGTTTTTGAAATATTGGAAAAAAACGGATATTTGTAGTTTTCGTTATTATTTTTTAAAGCGAAAACTATAAGAACGACTGGACGATTTTAACTAGGACGTTATTATGGCACTTTCTTACAAGGAATCTGAATCTGTCATCATATTTTCCAAGGCGTTCTTGATGTGAGAGATACATTAATCGACTTTCCTATGGGCGCCATAGTGGATTTTTGCATTTTTGGTGAATTTGTCAGTTTCTGAATACAATGATGTAACACACGATATGTTTGAATCTTACATGTTAATCAAAATTGAGAAAAATTCGTTCTTACGAAGAGTGCTTTGAAAATAACGCCAGCAGTTTTTTTCAACAAAAACTGAATTCTGATAGTTCAATTGAGGATAAGAAACGTTCACATTTCTGTCGAGCTTATCTTCTTAACAAAGGTTCAAAGTAAGGAACGAATTTGACAGGAAAACGAAACAAGATTATTAAATACAAAGTTATAAAAGATTCTTGAATACTCAACCATTCTCTTCTAGACACGATTTCAGTCGTTCTTCTTCCCAGCTCAGCAATATCATCGATGGGTACAATTTTAAGATATCTTTCTTCATTCCCCATAAAATTCTTTCTTCTAGAAATCTGATTCTCGAGATTGTAAGTACCCATTAATTGAGCTATTCAAAACTTGGGGTGAAGAGTAAGATTGTGTTAAGAAGTGAATGGTGGAATATTCGAGCATCTTTTATAACTTTAAATATCGTTCCTGATTCAAAAAACCTTGGTTTTTAGGTTAGTAAGCTTTCAAGTTCAATTGAACCATCAGAATTTAGTTTGATAAATAACATTTTTGGCATTGTTTCCAAAGTACTCTTCGCAAAAACGATTTTTTTGACAATTTTGACCAGCATGTAAGATTCGAACATATCGAGTGATACGTCATAGTAATCAGAATAAAACAGACTTTTCAAAAATGATAAAATCCAATATGGCGACCATAACTAAAACTAAAGTTGTGTTTGACATCAAGAACGCAATGGAAAATACGATGACAGATTCAGATTCCTTGTGAAATAGTGCCTCAAGAACGTCCTAGTTACAAACGTCCAGTTCTCATGGTTTTCGCTTGAAAAAATAAAATCTAAAATTACAAAATTCAGTTTTTTGTTCAATAATTCAAAAACGAAGAAAGGTAAATGAATTTGTCTTTCACATAATTGTTCAGCATAAAATTGCACAACTTTGTCCCGATTTAACCGACCTCGTATCTCTTATAATAACTGAGATTCCCATCGTTAAGCTCGAAAAACGGGCACCCTGTATAGACGATAATTCAAACAATAAGTTGGAAAGAGAAAACAAAATTTCAAGAGATATAACTGAAAATGATAAGTCATTCATTATAACAAGCTTCAACAGTATAAATAGCTCTGAAACGATTACTACTATCACTAAAAATTTTAACTCCAGGAATCAATTTCAACAGTAGTGTCAATAATGTTACTATCAATTAGTATGTAAATAAGAGTTAAGCCGGCAATGTTTGTTACACATTTCCTATGGAGTTGTTTTGTTTTACATTGAATCCAATTCAGCAATGTTCAATTTCGCTATACAACTATTAAAAAATTATAAAAATTTCAAAGTTGTTCGGATATTCAGATAGTTGTAGATAAAGCATAGTATTTTACTCGCGCATAATGGCCATTACCCCGAGCATTACCCACTCAGATGATCACAGTAATTTTCATCTTCTTGGACAATATCCATCATCATGTGCTCTTTGAATAATAAACTATTTGTATATCTCTACAGGGTGGGGCAAAACTGTATCAGAATTATTTTGACGAGGCAAAGCTCGAATAATTGTGGTATAATTAACGATATCGAATGGATGATGGACGATTGTCACTTATAATACCACTAGAGCTTCAATTATTACTGGAACTTTTTTGGAGAATATGAATATTTTGGAGAATACATAAATAGGTTAGTAACAATTCCTGTCTTCTAGTTACATTCGTTTTGTCTCTCAGGAGGCTGCATGAATCTTTCTGATGTACCCTGTATAAAAGAAGTGATGTACAGTGAACAATATAATATTTATTCTGATGACCCTAAATAACTTTTCAGCTGCTATTCCCAAGATATTGACTAGATGGGGGACGAGCAAAATATTCACTACTCTATTTTGTCAAACTTTCTATTTCACACAACATTACCCAACGATTTCTGTATCAGTTTATTTACGATACCAGAAAAAAACATTCTTGCATCATCCAGAGAAAAATTTATAACACAGTTATCTGCCACCATGGAGAAGACCTACCCTTATTTTGTGATAAATATATTTCCTTGCTCTGGGCTAGAAAGATTTATATTTCCTTTTCCATGGTAGAACTAATGTGTATCACGGAGTAACATACAACCCAAGGAAAGAGGAAATAAATCAGATTGAATACAGATGGATGGAGAGAAAGTAAAAAAGAATATATAGTTCGCAGTATTCTCTATATTTCCACTTTTTGAATCAGAATTATTATGACAATGTAACTTCTTCTGAAAATATATTGAAAATATGTCAAGCCACGTTATAAAGTTGCACGTCATTTCCACGAATTGTAGAGTTCAAAGTTGATAGTTCAAGTCTCAATCAGGTTTCAGTTAGGTTCTATAAATACCTAGGTACTGTTATTTTTCATTTACCGGTATCTGCTGATAATATCTACAACACTCCAGCAAAATATTCAAGGGAAGAAAATATTTTTATTTGATTTCATCATCTCATCGAATAATTTTTCTATAATTATCCAGAAAGGGCTACAATAATAACTTTTCTCACTCAAACTTGTTTCGAATCGAGAAGATTTGAAAGTTTGAAATAATTTCAAAACGAAGGATTCTACGAGTAGTTTTACATCAATAATTTCATGTCTTTTCACCATTTGTTATTGTAGATGTTCATCAGCAAGGGCTAAAACGATGCTTGCAGATCTTTCAGATTATGATGCTTTCCTGTCGAATACTTGATATTTCGAATATACGAAAATAAAGTATGCAAGGAACTTGAAGGAAACTGAAGACTGAGTCCTCAACTCATAGGTAGTTGTCATAAAATAATTGCAAATTTGTCAATTTTCATCTTGGGACTTTCAGATCATCAAAAAATGAAATTTCACGTCGAAGTATCCTAATAAGTGAAAAATATTGGGTTCAACAAACTATCATTATTCAGATTCTGAAACCTTAGGCAGTACTTTGAAGGACGTGATATATCATCAGAAGTTGTTGCACGGTATAAATCTTATAAGGGTAGTAGTCATAAAATGCGGTTATGAGACCAGAGCTTCCAATTTTTGCCACGGTGGTGGCGCGACGATCGACTTCAACTTCAAATGCTCAAGCTCATCATTCTCCGAATGGTGTCACCCAATGTCGAAGTGGCAAAAGAAAAATTTCATTGAATTTTCACAAACAAACCTATAGTCAATACTGATGAAGATTCGATTTTCCTGATAAGTACCCAATAATAATTTAATTCACAAATATAGAAACATCGAAAACTACTTACTACTATTCGGTAAGTACCTACTTACGGTCGTGAATAGTAGAGTTTCGGACTTCCATTGCCTGAAGGTATGAAGATTTGAATCCTAATAAAAGATGAGTTATGCTGAAAACGAAAAAAAAAATGGAGAATTGAAGGGAGTACTATATTATCGAATTGAAAGGTTCAATTGTCAATAACCAGAAAAGATAAAATTGGGTAAGTAAGAGAGTGAATATGGTTAAAGAAAAATATAGATTTGAATGGGAATTTGAATAATCAATAACCTGAAAAGAGATATAGTTAAGTGAATTTGAAAAGATAAAGATACAATGAGGAGATAAACAAGAATTTCAAACCGAGTTTGTCACGACGTTTCGATTGTTATAACCTAAAGACGATTGTAGATACACACAATCGAAACGTCGTGACATACTCGGTTTGAAGTCTCTTTTTATCACTTTTTTTCAATTCTTATTCCATTAAATTCACTTACTCACTTAAATAAGAGTTTATTTTTTAGGCTATTGACTAGGTATTTGAATTCTTATTTGCCTTCATCTGTATTCTTCTTCAAATAGGTGGATATACTTAATTACTAACTTCATTTTATCTCTCATTATTTTGTTTCGTTTTCAGCATCACTAATCTTTACTCAGGATTCAAATCTTCATACGTTTGCATAATGACTTAAAAATCTCTACTTCACAAGTCTAGACAACATTAGCCAGTTTGAAACAGAAACATCATTGCATATTGTTATAAAATTCTGATAAATTGAAGAAGCAAAAAAAAATTTCGTTATGATGAAGTTGTTTCAAAGTTCGAGATGGAGGCTGGGCGCCATTTCCGATTTTTTTTTGATAAAAATTACAGTATTTGGAAACACCACTAAAGCTTGATTTTTTTCTGGAATTTTGTGAGGCTATATATCAGCGTCAAAATCGAAATGACGGGCTCTTACATGTTTACACTTTT
This sequence comes from Chrysomela aeneicollis, assembly GCA_029955515.1. Classification (NCBI taxonomy): domain Eukaryota; kingdom Metazoa; phylum Arthropoda; class Insecta; order Coleoptera; family Chrysomelidae; genus Chrysomela; species Chrysomela aeneicollis. Next base: position 1,161,973 of record JARUHQ010000018.1, on the reverse strand, counting down.
TTACCTTGTAACTTTTGAACGGGGCAAGATACCCATAGGTTTGGCGAAATATTAACAATGTGGCAGTTTTACTCAGTTTTAACAGTCACTTGATGCATTTTTTGAGAACAAGTCAATATCAAAAAACAAAATGGCATTGATTAGATGATAGATAAACCTTCAACAGAAAGCGTGACAAGACTCTCGTTCTTACAACAACAAAAATTGCATGAACTGTCCCCAAATGAATCTTTTTTTTTTTCTTGATATGGATTTATAATACCCTACCTCCAACTATATTTCTCTTATTCTTCTAGATGTCTTGTTCCGTTTGAAGATACAAGGCAGAATATCCAAAAATCCGATTTTTTTTCAATTTAAATAGGTACCATTTTTCATCTTATTTGATGCGTTCAATGATTGCAACAATAAACCAAGCGATTCTAAAGTAAGCAGATGGGAGAACACGATCGTACTCAATAGCCTCTGCGGTAGTTAAAAAATCTCGAAGTTTCCATACTTCAACAAACAAGGCACAATAAGAGAGAAGCAACCGCGAACATGATATTTACATATAAATTGAATCAGCGTATTAATGATGAATCGTTTTTTTTTCAATGTCAAACGAACTGATATGCCAAATCACATAAAAAAATTAAGAAATACATATATCATCGTCTTATTCAATTGGAATAATCAAACACAGTTTGATTGACCGGTAGACTATGAACATGAAGCTTTCCTGGCAGATACCACGCAAAACATTGAATTATATTCACTCGTAGTCCATCATGCAACGATTCACACAGTGAATGCAGAGCAGATATTTCTTTTTAAAACATGTGGATATCACTACGAGACAGGCACGCCCAACAACTTGAAGATCAGTTTTGGGTTTGTTCAGTGCAAGGTAGTTAACTGAGTAGATAACCTGAGATCTCCACTCGAAGCGTTGCCTCTTTTATTTTTCGATTAATGGCTTTTCAATTTGCATTGATTGAGCTCAACCCATTAACGCAGAAATATCAAAATTTCCGAATTTAATGGACCTTAAGCATTGAAACTGATGAAACAAGGCTGTGTTACCTACTTTTCAGGTTTTTCATCTTTTCTTCATTACACGAAATTGGAGTTCCCATATGGAGCCTTTAGGCGTTACAGGAAATAACTAGTATCGAGTATGGAGAGTGCAAAAGCAATTTACGCACAATCAACAATTACAAATATCAACAGTCCTTACTGCACATTCTCTCCTCTTTAGTTCCTGGTATGACATAATGGTGTGAGCCATCTTAGTATATGTCATTGCTGACCCTGAAGTCACTTTCTGCAGCTCTTGGTACCCTTCCTGGAGCCCGTGGAGGATACGTCCGAGAATCATCAGAGGAGAACAAGTCAAATATTCCGATGAAGATCATCGAACTATACTTGGAATGATAAACACAGCTAAATTCACATCCAGCAGGTTGTATATCTCTCTGAATAAAGCTTGGTACAGTTGGTTAGTTTCCAATGATATGATTTTTCGCTGCAGAGACATGACACAGCTTCACATGGAACTACAACTCCTTCATCATTCATTCATAACCTATATTTATTCATAAGAACATTCTTGACGGGTACTGAAAATTGTCTGGAATTTATATCATTTACCAGTCTACCTTCATCCTCAAGAACTGAATTTTCATAGTTTAGAACACTACTTTCAGCTGGTGGCTCTATATTCAATCAGTTACACTTCCATCTTCGTACGTGATATCCAAAGCTTTCTGGAGAGATATACCGCTTCAAAGTAATGATTGGTATGCTAACATGTCGTAGCTAGGGTAACGCCTGAAGAGCCCATATGGAAACATCAATGTTTACACTGAAATTCTGGAATATGTGAAAAAGATGTAACAAATTTATATACATCACAGGTTATACTTATATAATAGTAGAACAAAGTGTGAGTCATTATAGAATAAAAAATTTAATTATAATTATAATACTGATTATTATACTTTTGTATATTAATCTATATTTTATCGTAAGTATGTCCGTTATTTTCTTATAATAACCTACCCTGTGCAAATAGGTTGATTATTTTATTGAAGGAAACGCTGCCACCAAGTGAGATTGTTTATTAACAACTCGCACTGACCAAACAAGTTGTATGATAAGATGTTTCCTAGCTCAATTATCAAAATGAATTCCTTAACGTTGACTATTCAAACTCCAAATAGGCTACTGGTTTAACTAGACCACCATATATCCTCAGGGACGGTGAGATCGGCTACGGCCTCACGAATGCGTAGACTTCAGTATAGGGGATGTGCAATTTAGTAGGTATCAATAAAAAACTCTAATTGACTTTGACGTGCAAAATTTATTGCGATCAAATAAAAAAATCAAACAAAATAATAAATTGAAAGAAAATGAACATTATTGAAAAAAAAAACAAGAAAGTATGCCAAAACAAAATATAGTACCTAATAAAACAAAAATAACCATTTCCACATTAAAATACCGAGAAATACGGACCCTTCGTATTTCCAATCAATTTGTCAAAACTTTGGGAACTGCGTGACTATGTGGACTCTGTACTTCTAATGAACTCTTATGAATAAAAAACCCATGATAAAACTCTGAAACATGGAACTACAACTCCTTCATCATTCATTCATAACCTATATTTATTCATGAGAACATTCTTGACCGGTACTGAAAATTGTCTGGAATTTATATCATTTACCAGTCTACCTTCATCCTCAAGAACTGAATTTTCATAGTTTAGAACACTACTTTCAGCTGGTGGCTCTATATTCAATCAGTTGCACTTCCATCTTCGTACGTGATATCCAAAGCTTTCTGGAGAGATATACCGCTTCAAAGTAATGATTGGTCTGCTAACATATCGTAGCTAGGGTAACGCCTGAAGAGCCCATATGGAAACATCAATGTTTACACTGAAATTCTGGAATATGTGAAAAAGATGTAACAAATTTATATACATCACAGGTTATACTTATATAATAGTAGAACAAAGTGTGAGTCATTATAGAATAAAATATTTAATTATAATTATAATACTGATTATTATACTTTCGTATATCAATCTATATTTTATGGTTAGTATGTCTTGTCCGTTATTTTTACATAATAACCTACCCTGTGCAAATAGGGTGATTATTTTATCGAAGGAAGCGCTGCCACCAGGTCAGATTGTTCATTAACAACTCGCACTGACCAAACAAGTTGTATGATAAGATGTTTCCTAGCTCAATTATCAAAATGAATTCCTTAACGTTGACTATTCAAACTCCAAATAGGCTACTGGTTCAACTAGACCACCATATATCCTCAGGGACGGTGAGATCGGCTACGGTTTCACTAAAGCGTAGTCTTCAGTATAGGGGATGTGCAATTTAGTAGATATCAAATAAAATCTCAAATTGACTTTGGCGTACAAAATTTATTGCGATCAAATAAAAAAATCAAACAAAATAATAATTTGAAAGAAAATGAAAATTATTAAAAAAAAAACAAGAAAGTATGCCAAAACAAAATATAGTACCTAATAGAACAAAAATAACCATTTCCACATTAAAATACCGAGAAATACGGACCCTTCGTATTTCCAATCAATTTGTCAAAACTTTGGGAACTGCGTGACTATGTGGACTCTGTACTTCTAATGAACTCTTATGGATGAAAAACCCATGATAAAACTCTGAAACATCGTATTAAAATTATAAGATTAATCGACTTACCTGTAAGGATGATTAATATTAATTTTCCGAGCTTGTCCGTAGATATAATTACTCTACCCTGTAGTATCCGTGAATCATATTCTCGGCACGACGTTGAGAGCAAAAAACTGTTTATCTATTACCTGCTTATCGCCTATCATTGTTCGGCCCCTGGGACTCATTCCGTTGGCGTCACAAAATCGCTCCTATGGGAACCTGTACCTTGAAGTGGGGGGTGGGTTTGTAATTATATCTACGGACAAGCTCGGAAAATTAATATTAATCATCCTTACAGGTAAGTCGATTAATCTTATAATTTTCCTTCGCTTGTCCTTGATATAATTACTCTACCCTGTAGATGTTTAGTGTAGTGGCGAAAATTTATTTAACAAAATCATAGGCTAATATTCCAATCGCTCTATTGAATTAAACATAATGATCAGTTTAGCCAAGTAGCTATACTTAAGTTTGACTATAAATAATTATGAGCAGAACTTAACACTTAACAATAGTTTGCAATTAAGCAGAAATTTGAATGCATATTTAGTTAAATGAACTATACTTATATTATAATAATAATAATAATAATAATAATAATAATAATAATAAATTTATTTGCCAATAAAATACAATAACATTCACATTAGGAAGAAATACGAATCCGAGCAAATATTCGAGAGACCCAAAAAGGTTTTTTACAAAACCTGACTATGGGGAAAATTCTCCTTTCAATTTGGCACAATATATCTATCTATTCTCTATATTTGAACATACCTAACTACACAAATACACAAATTGAAGACAATGAAATGGAAAATAAAAATACAAAAAATAAACTGTACATCATGTCATCAAGTACTACATAAGGATGCATGATGAGGGCATTTATGGAACATAATTTCATTTAATTATTAATTTTCACTATTATTTCGACTGCCACACAATAATTTCTAATTAAAATTAAAATTAAAAGGGAGGATCAATTATATTCTTAATGATGTTTCTGTCCTGTGATAATATCCAATTTTTCAGATGTTTTTTGAAGCTGTGCATATTTTTCATGTTTTTAATCATTGTTGGTAAGATATTCGAAAATCTTGGTGCGAGATAAACGAAACATCTTTGACCAATTGACTTGTTTGCTCGTGGTAAAAATTCTCGTCCGGAACTAATGGCTCTAGTATTGAGATTATGAGTCAATTTCATTGTATATTTTCGTTTCATCTTAATGTAAGTAAGGACTGATTTTGCAAACAACTGGCGAATGTCCAGTATCTTCAGTTCTACATATAACTGATCAGAAGGAAATCTACTTGGTTTAAAATAAATGATTTTCAAAATACGTTTTTGGGTTTTTTCAAGGGTGTCCAGAAGGCATTTTTTAGCCCCGCCCCATCCAATAATGCCATACTGCAAAATAGACTCTACAAATGCATGATAAAGTATTTTGAGTTGATGTAGGGATAATACTTGCCTGATTTGGTAAAATTTATGGAGCAAAGAACGTATCTTTTTTTTGTGGCGTCAATTTGAATATTCCACCTCATGAAAGAGTCCATAAATATCCCAAGATATTTTATAGATATTGTTAATGATATGATCTGGTCATCAGTTGACAGGTGTTCATAATCGGGTAAATATTTCTCATATGAAGTGAAAGGTACCGCTTTAGTTTTGGAAATATTTACTGTTAGGAGATTGGCGTTGAACCAATTCAATACATCTTTCAAACCTCTCTCTGCATTTTCTTTGACTTGTTTCCACGTGTTTCCTGTGAATGATATGACAGTATCGTCTGCAAAAGAAATTATGCTTCCTGGAGTGTTGAGTTTGAGGAGGCCATTTAGATAAATTGTAAACAAGACTGGTCCGAGGACGGTCCCTTGTGGCACACCACAAGTAACAGATCTCATTTCACTATCTACTCCCTTCATCTGAACCACCTGCTTACGGTTTGAGAGGAAATCTCCAAATAGGCTAAGTACATTACCTCTAATGCCAATGAGTTCTAGCTTCTCCAGCAAAAGCCCGTGACTAACCGTGTCGAACGCCTTTGCGAGATCAACGAAAACCCCAAGCGAACACATCTTGTTGTCTATGGATTGATAAATCATCGAGGTCACCTTTGCAATAGCATCTTGGGTACTTCTATTTTCTCTAAAACCGTATTGTTCTTCTGAGATGATCTTGTGTTTATCGAGGTAGGCAACTAATCTTTTTTTAATGATTTTTTCGAAGATTTTCGATAGGCCCGAGGTCAGTGATATAGGGCGATAGTTGGACATATTCGTTTTGTTGCCTCCTTTGAATAATGGTTTTATTGTGGCGATTTTAAAATGGGCAGGAACCAAACCCGCCTGCATACATAGATTAAAAATGTGGGCTAGAGGTTCAGCGATGTAATTAGCAACTAATTTTATAGTTTCATTTTTCAGCCCGTCCGGTCCGGGCGATTTATGACTTTTTAGAGTGGAGCATATAGATTCGATTTCCTTAGGGTCAGTAGGTTCTAAATACATGGAGTGCGTGAAATCTTGGATTTCATGGTTGACATAGTTTGTTGTTTTTATTTTGGATGCAAGATTCAAACCAATATTACTGAAATATATATTGAGATGGTTTGATATTTCTTTAGGGTCGGTTATTTCTTTCCCATTTTCTAGAGTGATTTTTGTTGGTGTCTCGTCTTTAGTTCGATAGTTGTTCGTGAACTCTTTTACAATATTCCAAAGGTTGCGTGAACAATTTTTGTTGGATTCCATTTTTTGTTTGAAATAATCGTTTTTTATTTTCTTTATCAATTTATTGAGCTTATTTCTGTATTGTACGTATTCTTTTTTGATATTCTCATTTCCAGGGTTTCGTAAGTGTTTTTGAAATAGTGTATCCCTAGTTCTCATAGAAGTAACTAACCCTATTGAGATCCATGGTTTTTTCTTATGTATTTTTTTGATTTTAATTTCATGAGAACAATTTTCGATAACACTTGTGAATTCAGAAAGGAAAATTTTCATTGATTCTTCTGCATCAATAGAATGATAGACTGAATTCCAAGTTTTGATTTTAAGAGAAGATAGCAGTTTTTTTTCATCAATTTTTTTGTTTGTAACATGAACATTTTGTGTCCCAGTCTTTAGATTCCTCATCACGGCCACTACTGGGTAATGGTCAGTTATGCTAGATTTTAGGATACCCGGAGTGATTTTTTGGGAATTTTCGATTTTTTGTTTGAAAAATATATGATCTATGCAGAAAGATGTATTATTAGTTACTCTGGTATTTTTGTTGATGAGTGACTTGAAACCCTTTTCAGATAATATACTCAAGTAATCATCGACGTACTCTATATCAATTTTTTGATCCATAATATCTATATTGATATCTCCCACGAGAAATGTGAAGTCGAATGCATTAATATGAGCTGTATCCATAAACTGAGAGAAACTTCTGAGAAAAACTTCTTCTGACAAAGAAGGTGATCTATATATGGCAAAAAGGCAAACTCTTTTTTTTCCAATAGATAAATCCAGTTTGAGTGCATTTGTTTCCCCTATCTTTATTTGGTTTACATCAAATTCTAGCTCATTCTTTATATAAATGAGTATGCCATCATTTTGATTCAATCTATCATACGTATGAAATATTGTGTATCCATCGAGATGAAAATCATTTTTGTCCGATATTTTCCATGTTTCGGTGAGAATAATACAACTGAAAAAATTTTGAAACTGTGAAATATAAACCTGAAATTGGTCAAAGTTCTTCTGGATGCTACGTATATTATTGTGGTATATTGAAAACTGATTATCATTTTCACCAAATATTTCGTAGAAATCATTTATGTTCTCAACTTCATCAGTTTGAATATGTTCAACTTCAAAATCTCTGACGAACTGATCCATTACAAATTAAAGATAATTATTATTTAACGAAATAAAACCTAAAACGAAAAGATAAATACCTTGAATTATACCTCGCATATATTATTGATTTATATTCAATAAAAATTAAATGAAACTATAGATTAGACGGGCTAGTGAGACAAAAATAGATACATCAATCAATGTTAGTAGTTAGTGGTTCTTTTAGACGTTCTTGTCTTCTTCATAGTATCTGCTTTCGTGGGCGTGGCTTCAAACTTGCGTTTTTTTTCTTCAAAAATCAGTTGTGATTGGGAAGCTGCTGTTGGAGAAGTTATATACACCTCCTGTGTATCTTTTCCGTTATCGATTTTTGCGTTTTCTTTTCTTGACTTCAATTCTTCATACGTATATTCGGTACCATCCACTATAAGTGTATTTCTTCTGATTTTTGCATCAGAATTATTATCTTTAGCAATCTTCAGTTCTTTTCTGAGAAACTTTTGTTTATTGTATTCTTCAGAAGTGAGGTCGTGCGTGAAATAAATCCTTTCTACTTGGAGTGTTTTGAAGTTAGTTTTCGCACTTTTGAGGATTTGCTCTTTTTTCCTGTAGGAGACTAATTCTAAGACTACTGGGCGAATCTTATTTGCAAATAGCTTCCCTATTCTATAAACATTCCTCAGATCACTCTCATTACAGGAGACATGAAGTTTTTCATTTATTATTTTCAATACTCTTTCAGTTTCGGGTTGTTGAGTTTCTTGTAAACCATAGACAACAATATTGAATTTTTTGTACTTTTTCTCGACTACTTGTAATTTTTCTCTCAAAGTCTGGACGTTTTCCTCTAGTTCCAAATTTTTTGCCTTCAGGATTTCTATTTCAGCTTCAGTTTCTTTTTTGAAATCCTTCAGTTCCTTTTTTATCTCCTCATTACTGGTAGCTACATCCTTGAGAAGTTTGTAAATGTCTTCATTGGTTACCTGCATATCTCGTATGTACGATTCGAGTGATTCTCAGTTAAACTGTCCGTCGAACTTGCAGAGACGCTTGGTACTGATTCGAAGCAGGTTATCACGGGGAGCGGTATAGATATTTCGTACAAGTTGATTCCCTCCCACTCGAGTGAATTATTTGTTTGTATACAGGTTTTGCCGAGATGACTCCTATATTATCATAGAACTTTCAGTAGAATTATATAGGATTGCCCTAAGTTAACCACCGATTTATTTTTCTGTGTTTAACACTGTTTTGGCAAATTTTTCTCTGGGTTCAATCCAAGGCCTATTATAGAATTCGAAAAAAGTGTTGCGAGGACGGGGTCCATCCAGCCGTATGGCGTATCAAGTATCAAGTTTTGATTTTTTCTGATATTCATATTTATATTTTCTGTTCGTTTCCTAATATGTCACCTATTTTTATTTTTGATAAAGTTTGTACTCTACTGGCCGATGCAATTACCATTAGGAACACTAGTTTAAAGGTTAATTGTTCTAAATTTAAGGAGTTCAATGGGTACCAAGTTCTTATGACTGACAGTACAGAATCAGGATTCCATGAAAAGGGATACTTCGGTTTTGGAGGTTTTATATTTGCTACGCCTTTTGGGAACCTGTTGATGTACTTCGAGTCTTGTTCATTCGACGAGAATATTAAGAATCTGTATCTGTAGAAATTGATAACGGAATAAGACATACCGTTGTCCAATACATTTCTCAAAAATTCAAAGTAAGTAACTATATAGTACATGATAGGATCGGAATATTGTTTTTGTTTGCAAAATTCCCAATATTTTTTGAAACAGTTGGAGTACTGCTTAAGAATGCCTTCTGATAAGGAATCGATCATGGTTAGTATCGCTGTTGCTGGAATTCCCCTTTTCTGATAGGCGAGCCTGACAATTTCCATGCCACCAGGGAAAGGTTCTGGTCCTAAACGGAGATACTAGTATGTTAGGACTAGGTTTGAAGAGTATCGGATCATTCATCAAAAGTTTTTGAAAAATGGGGAACCAGGGTTGTGAGGGCCAGTTTGGAACTATGCCTAGCGCTTTTTCTTGAATCATTTGTTCCAAGGCCCTCGCAACGCACGAAAAGGGCGGAAAAGCGTAAAAATAATGTGTACTCCAAGGAATTGTGAAGGCATCTACTGATAAAGAGTTTGGATCAGGAAACCAAGAAATGTTTTTTTCGCATTTATTATCGTTTCTATTTGCACCCCGAATCGATATTCGGGATGCAAATAGATCTGTCTGATTTCCCAAAATTTTTGATAATGCTCTTGGAGGCATAATGGTTCAATTTATATTCTGTGTCGATTGATGATGATCTGGATTCTTTGTCGGCTTTTATATTTTCTGAAGACATAATGTGACTTGCAAATACCGTTAAGTTATTAGTTTCACACCATTCCCAAATAAGCTTTGTAGCATCATTCCGATGTTGAAATTTCACATTGCCCCCTCGATTTATGCAGGAGACAGCGGTTTGATTGTCGATTCTTAATAAGATTCGTATATTATTTTTATTTTTGGTTAAAAGTTTCAGTGCATAATATGCCACTTTTATTTCTAGGAAATACATGTGCATTTGAGTTTATTTTTTATCCCAAAACCCATGGAATGATTTTTTCCTACAAAATTCACCCCAACCAGAGGGTGAGGCATCTGAAAAAATGTCTAGTGCGAATTGTTTTGGTTTCATGTCCTGTCCCTTTCCTATATTCTTTGCCCACCATGATAACTCGATTTTCAGAGTCCGATTTTTTTTTCTTTTGTTTGTTGTGGTTTCGTTAGTCATTCCGAATGGCTGAATGTTTGATTCTTTCAAATATTTTCAAGTGAGTATATACGTATTTGACGCTACTAATTTTCCTATCAATTGTGTAAAAGTTCTAACATTGTATTGGTTTTTTCTATTGAATTCCTCAATTCTACGTTTCAGGATTTGAGTTTTATCTTCCGGTAAGGAAATTTTCATGCTTAATGAATCAAAAGAAAAGCCCAGAAAGGTGATACTTTGTTGAGGCTCTAATATGCTTTTGTTTGTATTTATTATAAAACCTAAGGATATTAGCGAGTCTGTTATGGTTTTTATGTTTCTTTCGCATTCTTCCCTGGTATCAGCAATGATTGAAATATCATTCAGGAAAATGCCAACAGAATATTCAATTTTCTTAGAAATCCAGCCACCTGTTTGAGTACTTTGGTGAAAGTAAAAGGCGCTATACACTAAGACCAAATGGGAGTGAGTTGAATTCGAAGAAGTTGTTCATGAATTTAAATCTTAGGTATTTTCTATAATTTTTCAGTACTGAAAGTAAGAAATAAGCATCTTTTTAGGTCCATTTTTGCTAAATAAGAATTTCGAGTAAACAGCTTCAACACTGTTCTATGGTCTTCTAATTTGAAGTGTGGAGCCTCCATGTACTCATTGAGTTTTTTTTTCTTTCTCAAAAAGTACGATGACAAAAATTGACCTTTTCTTGGAAGGCATTTCGAATTAGCCCCGATTTCAATCAAGTTATTGATAGAGTTGAGATAGTCATTAAGCTGACTTTTTGTTATGTTGATTTTTTGGCTCCCGCATTTGTTTAGGCTTAGTTTGCAGAGGAAGCGCTATGCCCTCAATCCATTCTATAACTGCTCGGTCTTGCGTAATATTTTTCCACGCGTGTGAAAACTTACTTAAACGACCTGCGTATTTAGTTACCTTATTCAAGCAGCCTATTTTCTGCGAAAGGCTTTCTGTTCCTTGTACTGGTTCCATTTGCTTCTTCCCATTGGCGACTTCTCCTCCCCCCTCTGTTCTTTGAATTTTCCCTTGTACTGGGGGCGCTGGTAGTTTATAGACTGGCGGTCTTTTTGAAAATTCCAAAGGTTTCAGTTGTCAAAGTAGTTGAGGTTTTCTTCTTCAGGTGAACGCTCGATTTTTTTCAATGCTTGATCGTTCGTCCATCCTTATGGTTTTGGCCACTTTAGCACAATCAGGATGTGAATGTGGCAGAATTTTGTACTTTCTGTGGATGGAAAGCGCAATGTGTGACACGCCTCCCCTATAATTAATGTATCGTTAGCCAGTTCTGCGACTGATAGATTTTTGTTGATGATGGTAGCAAGGGCTGAGAGACCATGGGCTAGTTGCAACTGTAAAGTTGTGACGAATTTATCATGATTGGTAGCTACATCTGGGAGGCATGTCTGTATTTCCTCGTACGTTTTTGGAGGAATTAATTGTACACAATTTTATGGAATTTCGAATTTTTCCGTGATTTCGGTTCTTTGTGCACTCTTTAACCTAGATTGTAGCACTGCACTCCAGCGAACTGCTATTTCGTTATGAATTGCGGCATCGATTTGTGCATTATCCAGCGGTTTGCTGCCGAAATAGTCGAAGTTTATTTCTGGATGTTTCTCTGAAGGAGTAAAGCTATGTATATCCTCGTTATTATGTTCTACATCCTGAGCGGAGCCTACAGAGACGAAAAAAAAAAATAATTTTTTTTTTCAACATACTGTTGAACATGATTGTGATTACTTATGTAATCTGTAATTTTTGTTGTTATTATTATGGTAACGCATGTTACCTAAATATGGCGAACGAATGTTGCCTTAGATTTGTTGCACACTGTGATGTTATTGTGTAACAGGATAACGCGTGTTATCCTTCGATTTGGCGAGCGCATGCTGCCCGAGAGTATTTTGGAAATCGCGCGATTCCAGTCTCTTTTTGTTGTTATTATGTTTTTACCTGATGTTTCCCTAGATGAAGCAGACGAAGAATCGCTTGATTCCAGCAGCTGCAGTTTGTCCTGTATTTTCTTGAGTTTTCTATTGAGTTTTTTCACTTCATATTTCTTATCCGTACTATTAATTTTACGTTTCGACATTTCGATACACAACACACAATTCAATAAATTATGTTCACTTCACTGCTCAAATTTTCGACGCGTACCTTGAACACGACAAAACGGAATGAGTCCCAGGGGCCGAACAATGATAGGCGATAAGCAGGTAATAGATAAACAGTTTTTTGCTCTCAACGTCGTGCCGAGAATATGATTCACGGATACTACAGGGTAGAGTAATTATATCAAGGACAAGCGAAGGAAAATCCTGATTCTACCAATGTAGCAAAGTACCCTTGATTACGCTCTAAATAGTACCTATTGAAATAACCGCTGTTTCCACGTCAATTATGAAACTCCAATGAAATTACACCCCATTTTGCATAACTTTTGAAAGGAACTTGTTTATCTCGTGACCTAGAGCAAAATTGCAAAATATCTGACATTTGGCCGAATATATCCTAAAAACCCTTGTAATGAATATCGACTTACCCCTGAAGACAAAATGACCAATTTTGTGACTGCGTTGTATCAATCTTTATCCCCAAAACAGCTCAAAAACTTCCATCACAAAAAACTCAACCTGTTATATGAAAATGAAACCTCTAAAACCCAATTAATTTGATCTCCCCATCCGAGTGCTACCCCAAAGCTACAGCACGGTATGTCCTTAAATTTGACTGACGGCGACCTATTCTCGATACCCTAACACTCCCGGAATTCGGGGGTTTCATCCCCGGAGGGAAACCCTCCTCCGAGGCGACCAGATTCGCCGGTGCCTTTTCCGGACTTTCCCAACTGACTCTCGATTTTCACTATCTTGATATTTTCGTTCTTGATTTTTCGTCTCCCTTCTCAAAGTACCTTTTCAGTCCTAAGCTACGATATTCCGCTCTAATTGGTTAGTATGTTCTCCCATTCTACTGTTCAGCCAATAACCATTGATTTCTTTGAATATAATTTACCAACATGTATTCGAAGGCGGGCCTTCGTCGTATTTTTCTCTATGTTTGCATTTTCAAAACTTGCAAGCGCTTCTCAGGCTTTCCTGCTGACCAAATATTCTTTACATTGTAGTTAATATCCGATACAAATATTTCCCTATAGGCGGAATGATCTTAACAGAATCAAATACAGGGTGATTCTGTTACAGTGGTACCATTCCCATGGTTTCTAACATAGGAACTTTGTTTCTGGAATGTTTTTTCTTCCGCCACAAGGTGTCGCTAATACAGTAATACAAAATAATGAGTTATATATGATTCAAAACACCATGTGTTAATTTTGTGACTCTCATCAAGGCACATTAATGAACACATTTTGGAAACAGTGTGACCATATACTTAGTACATATTAAAAACGAAAGGCACGATAGAGAATTATTATCGAATATGATGGGTAGCTACCTTCATTTTGGACTTATTTCTGGACACATTTCAGCTGTACACGTTTTAATCACCATTTTGGTAAAATTTTTCTCTAAAACTGGTCCGTAAGTCGACGATGTCCATTGAAAATGTGTCGTGACCGCATTACAGAATCAACACACATAATGAGTCGGAAAGGAAGGAAGAATATACTCACAGTTCCTCATCACTCCTGCTCCATGTTTCAACGATCTTTTGCCTACACGATTTGCAAACTGATTAATGGCTTAGCGTCTAATCTTATGAATTTGAATTTCACGGAATTCAAGATGTATTATCTATTAGAATTATATTCCAGTTTCTATTCTCCTAGCATTGTATATTTGATTTTGATCAAAACTCACAGTATAGGTTCTACTTGTTTACTATATGTATCGTGTTCTTATTAGTTCGTAGTTGTATAGACCATCATGATCATTCTTATGGTGGATTCATGCAGCAATTTCAAGTCATAAGTTTCAAGACGTAGTTTTCAGTTGCACAGTTTTGAGTTGCAAGAAAGTTTGGCAACTTTCATCTCTAATGGCTTGAAACTGATAAAATTTGCGCATTTCTTCGAAGTTTTGAACTCTTTTTTTAATGTTCTGGTTCTCACGAGAAGGGATATTCTGTATGAAGTCCAGAGAACATCGTGAGAACCAAGGGAAAGGTAGGAGTTGGTGTTCTTATCAAATTTCTGGATCTCGGGAAACACCTCCCTAGGCAATGAGTTCCAATGTCTCGATGTTCATTGGATGAACGAGTCTTTGGAAAGGGACGTTCTGCAGGACCCTAAATTGACCACTAAGGGGTGTGAAGACTGAACTTGACGGGTTAATCTCGAAGAGACTGCTAATGAAGGAACGATCGTTGATACTTCACCCATGAAAATATCTATAAAATATAGATAAATCGCCAACTTTCCTTCGAAGTTGCAGAGAAAGTGAGCGAGTTGGTGATGGTTTTATATGTTATTATCTGTGTTCGTGTTTATTCCAACTATCAAAATTATCAGATTATGAAAAAATAACGGTGATTGATGACTACTAGCTTATAGAAATTGTAAATTGACCACTGAGACAGAATCACAGAAATTAACCAATGGGAGATGTTATACCATTGAGACATGACAGTCCTTAATTATTCCTGCATAAATTTTATTTCTTCCTTAATGTCTTGAATCTTGATATTGTCACGAACTTCAGGCGGAGGTTGCCTAAAATCGTGTTCTCTCTGTAGGAAGTGAACCAACTAGAAGAAACTACTTGTTCCAATCGAGTATACAATACACATTTATTCAACACGAACATAAATTCGGGTTAACAAAAAACAAGAAAATACTAACATACACTACAACATAATCCTATCGTCTAATTATATGCTATATGGGGGCCTGGAGGTAGGTCACATTTCCGTGAAGTGGTTTAAAACGAAAACTGAGAATGGCCCATGGACCATCTCCGAAAACAAAGATCAGATCGGCATCACTATTCAAAACTCCACTTTGCCTCTCTGACTCTGTCTGATTGAGTGATTCCTTTGAATTGATTTTCCAGTCTTTTTATATTGTAGTTATTTTCATAACTGTCGCGTTCCGAAATAGTACGGTGATCTGAGGTACCAAATGTTAATGGCATCATGCCTGTGTTTATGTTCATGTACTTTTCCAAAATTCACAGTTCATTGAATTCGGATTGAAGCATAAACAATGACATGACCGACCTATGATTATGGATTGCTTCGAGATTATGGAAATTTCTACAATATATTCCCATTTGTGACAATATATACTGAAAACTTGAGACATAAAACTTATAAATTGAAATTGCTGCATAAATTCACCATAAGTATTCCATGAATTAATATTAAGGTATATATTTCAATATTATGTTCTGATGGTAAACTCCTTCTATAGGGCTATAGGAAAGATTGTGATCAATGTACAGGCAATACTGTTTCACCAAATTGAAGTTCAATATTCGTTATTTTCCATGTACCTAATATATAACTGCTGATCACTGAAAAATTACTCGAATAAAAAAATCTCGAAGTGGTAGCGAATGAATTTGCACATATATTTTCCTGCTATCCCAGCAAATAATTGTAGCTGAAAGCCCTCGCAGGTTGTTCGTTTTATTTTCGTGAGATCCTGTTGCTTTGATATGATAAATATTTTTAATTTTCTTTCTATAATAATTATACGAACCCTGAAGAACCGATTCTCATCGAGACGTGACTCCGAGTGCGGTAGTGCAGTGTGGAGAACCTGGATTTGCTGTTTCATTGATAACACCAGGTTACTAATAAGAAACACCGTTAACTATTATATTGATTTTATTTATTAAATATGAATTGTCGACTTCAGTTCGTTATTTTGGTTGGGGTGAAACGAACTCGCGTCATATCTGATTCTGCGACACTTGATTGCTAACTTTACATTGTATAGTATTTTTTATCAGCTTTGTCCTGTCATTTTTCATTCACTGCGCGAAGCTTTTGGTAGGATCATTTTCATAGGAAGTCATATACATACCTAATGAAGTGTTGAGAAGTTTCGTTCGTAGAATAAATAGTTTTAAACCTCATCTATAACGATTTACGATTTTTATTGAGTGTGTGTTTCGAATTTGATATTTGATTTTGATTGTAACAACTCTGGTCTTGAATATTTTCAGTTGAAACCAAGATTTCAAATAACATATTCTTGGTGTGGAGAAGTGTGCTTAGACACTATATTTCCTTAGTCCCGTATTATACCAGTCTAACTATCCGACCCCTGGTTCACACAAGAGGTACTACCGTTGTACTACGTATAAACTTAATCTGTATCGCTTTCCCACTGTTATAGCTACCCAAAGGGCATTAAAAAAACTTCTACTTCTGGAAGAATATAGAGATCTGAACCCTGTGGCCCCTTTGAGAGACTCCTTAACAAAGAAGCGCTTTTCACTACTTCGAAATCAGGCACTACCTGTTAGTGAACACAGGTGATAATAAAGCAACTTTTTTGATCTATGGATTAATTCTGAGACAAATAACATAAACGGCTATTACATACAAAGAGTAACAGTCAGCAATATATGCACAACTAACAAGATAACTATGTCACCATAAGAGATAGCTATGGGGTTCAATATTGTATATTATACCTTTTCTCAATCCTGCAATATTGGATCGACTTCGGAGTTCATAACAATGTTTTTTTTTTGTAATTCAGTTGAAGCATGCCTATTGCCTATGTATGTAAACGTATGTCTTAAATCGAAACAACACGATCACAATGTCATCACAGTCATGATGATTGTTTCCATAATCCGTTTCACCAGTAAATTCGATCCTTATACTGGCTTTCTTGCTCCATTTAACATTCCGTGCTCAGTGTTAAATGCACTAACGCTGGGGTTCAGAGATTAGAATTGGATCATTTATCACCATGGAAAGTGCTTCAGGAATGGAAGTGGAAATTCTCTCTATAATATGGAACTGATATGGATCCTCTACCATTCAGAGATACATCGTGCTAGTTTTATATGAAAATTTGTGGGAATACTCTGAAAATTATTAATTGGTGAAAAAAGGATAATATGATGATATTATCAGTATATTGTTCAAAAATGCATTTCACTGCTTCATATTCCTCAGGAAACTGTTGAGATCAACAATACTGAATTTATTTCAGATAATGTTCTGGTTAGATGTCTGCCGTACCTTCGTACCAAACACCCCGGGCACCACCAGCCAGTCAGGATTAGGATAGGGGCTTATGGGGGAGTGCTGAATCGTCTTTGAGGTTTCCTCCAAAGAGATCAATGTATGTATGAGCCCATGTTTCTTGTGTATATCTTGTGTCTCTTATCATCTTGTCATTGTCATGTCATGTGTTTATTTACTATTATTTGTTTGATGTCTATAGAATTTGTCTGAAAGTCTGCGTATGTATTGAGTAATTTCCGGCGAATCATTGCACTCTGCATGCATGTCAGTCACTCGAGTGTTTCTTCTTACTGCGAATGATAATACCGGGTACTTTATTTTGTAGCATATGGGGTTTCATCATATAGCAGTTCGAGGTACTGCAAAACACTGGACAAGCGTATTTCAGTATGGGTCTAATATAAGTTGCTCATCAATCAACGTTTGTTTTTTGAGAATATGAAGTTGAGTTCTTTGATATAAAAGAATATGAGTTCTTGATTACGGCTTGTGTGTTTTTAATAAAATATATTGTGTTCTCTTTCAAAATTCATATTTCTGTACTGTTTTCTCCCAGATATTTCACAACGGATACATCTTTCACCCTTTCGCCCTGTCCAGATGGATTTGGATGTTTTGGCAATATATGAATAAAACGAGGGTGTATATGTATCCGTATTATTGGCATACAATGCAACACTCGTTCTATCGTTCACGTAGAAGTCATGCATGTACAGTGAGTACAGCAAGGGTGAAAGACATGACCCCTGTGGATCACAGGCCCCAAGTAGGTAACATGCAGACACAGCTCCGTTTAGTCGAACTCTGAAGTTTCTGTTGTTCATATACGAGTCAATGATGAGTTTGGATAATAATCACTCAAGCTAGACGGTATCGAAGGCTTCCTCAACGTCCTTCAGAACCATGACTGTGTTTTTATTAATATAATATGCTTCTTTCACTGCAAACACAATCCAAGCCACCTATGACGTTGTGCTCTTTTGTTGCTGACGATTCTTAATAACACTCGCTCAGCCACCTTGGCCTACATACTCAGCAAAGAGATGGTGCGATAGCTTTTTGGATTCTTGTGATTTTTTTTTGCCTTGAAATCGGTACAACAGGCCCACACTTCAGGGTCCTTGGATAGTACTGTTACTTGATTATCAAGTTGATTATGTGGTTAAAATGTATTATTGTGTTGAGGCATTTTATTAATCCTCTCATCTCGTTAGGGTTGATCATAGTTTCTGCCAGGTCTCCACAGTCTAATGGAGTCTTGGTATTTGTGTGTTGTTTTTGGGTGTAGTATTCATTGGAGTTGTACTTTAGAAATATATTGTTTCTTCAACTGATTTTTTATGGTGATCCGTTATCCGAGCGTAGAGTTTCTAATTTGGTCCTCCATCAGGCGTTGTTCCTGATCCTTGTGATGTTCCCATCGATTCGGATTTTGAGTGGGGTTCCTGTATCAGGTCAAGAACATCGTTCTCGAGTCTGTCTGAATCGGATCTGGCAGTCACCAAATTTATGGTACGTTCTCTTGCTCATATCATTGTTATGGTTTGGTTTTTGATTTATTCGTCTATTTCATGAGTTTTGATTTCAATCTTGATTTATTCACCGACCAAGGTCCAGTTTGTGTTCTTGTTATTGTTTGTGTTCTTGTAATCATGAATTGTTATCTTGGTTTTTACAGCCTTTGTTTGCCCGTTTCAAAATAAACTGGCAAATGGTCAGAACCGAGATTGTTAATGATTTTGACAAGTCGTTGAAGAATTGGCAGATTCGCTTCTAGTACCATTCAGGCAGATTTTTTCTGAAGCAAAATATTTCTTGACTTGAAACCTAGTGCAGAATAGGAGAAGTATTTGAAGGTAGACGGAATCGAGCGAAAAACTCATAATACAATCAGAACAGGTACATCATCGGCTCCAGCTATATTTCGGAAAATGATGTGTACCTCATGGGTATAGAGAAAATGTGGGTAAAACGGAAGCCATCAGGTTTGAAAGCAATTTTTGAGAAAATGGTCGGTGATATCTTGATATTATCAAATAAATTCATCATTCATTGATCTACAATCAAACTACTCAACAATATTTCTACTCTGGATGTAGTGCAATTGGTGAATACAAAATTTTTCGAGAAATTAAAATTGGCTTTACCCCAAAGGTAGGGATAAAGTGGCCAATCAACAGTGTTTTAAGTGCCCTCCATATCCACCAGTGAACTCCGACCATAATATGAAATGAGGTGAAACAGTTACTACCTGATAAAGCGACCACTACTTGGCTTCTTAACCCCACATTATTTATCCTATAGAGTTCATGTTATAAAAAAAATCGATGTTTCAATGAGTGCTTCACAAGTGTAAATCGAACTGCGATATGAAAATAAAGGATATTTCGATTGATAACTCAAATTAGATGAGAGGCTCACACACGATGAAGAACCGCTCAGCTGATAAACAAATACTGCCTATCTGTTAGTTCATTTGACAAAGATTCAGAAAATGACTCCAATCCCAAGTAGATGGTGTAATAAGTAAAGAAGTGGCGTATAATGTGACCACTTTAAACACACATTCCCCTTACGAGGAACTAACACATATTTTGATGATATCGTTGTTTTGGGCAAATCAGGTTTGAAGGGATCACAAGAGACTAGTTATCAAAATCATTTTTAAACTCAAGCAAAAAATTATATTATGCAAGATCAGATTGACTTCAACAGAGATGAGAGCGGATCGAAATCAAATGAAAATGAAGATTTTATGCTAGTTGCTTGCACAATTGTTTCATGATAGCTCCCCGTGTGAAATATTTTAAAGTGCATCTAAGGGTTGAAGGAGTGGATGGGATGACTTTGGCGTGCCGGACCAGCCCATAGGCTATAAAGGAATTTGATGCTTCAGGAGTAAGCTCTTATTCAGTATTCGTCTACTGATTATTCAAAGTTTTGTGTGTATACTATTTGATTATATATATGATTATATATGCTCCATTCTGTTTTATGTTACGTTTTATTAATTTCAAATTAGGAATAAAATTCAATCATGATTTTAAAAAAGGAACGTCACTTAAACATGAAAATAATTGCAAAGGAGTTGACACTTTCAAATGATAATGTGGTTAAACTGAAAAGAATACGAATTGATATGGATAGGTACTTCAATTTAATTGCAAAGCAAACGTGAAGGGACATCTTGAAATACTTGCTGTGATTATTCATGAGATTGGTATGAGGCCATTTCTAATAATTTGAATATTGAAAACGATATTATTTTCCATTGATACCATTAATTATAGCGATTAGATAAACCTACGAATGGAAAAATCTTAATTCGATTTATTTGATAATATAGTTTCCGCTTTCAACATCACTTGAAAGGTGAATTTATCGCCTCTCCCATTTACGATAATTCAGTTAAATAATATATATTCAAATTTCTACAGATGAATATTCAGTCAGGAATTCTATAAACAGAATCAAGTGATTAGGAAAAGAAAAAGTCGAATGAGATGCGACGATTAACGATATTTCGGTGAAAATGTCGATATCAATTGAGATCTTCAATAAAGTAGGTAGATACAGGGTCTTCACGTATATTTTGAACCCCCCCTCACCTTTTATATCTCCCGTTCAATTTTTCATTTCAAAGAATAATCTTTTGTAATTGTATATGTAGATTTCATATATTTAAACAGAAAAACAGTTGAAGTTCTGGGAAAAATTATGAAAAAAAATTTTTTTTCAAGGAACGCCCCATATTTTTTGCATCTATAGGATAGAGTATATTTTTCTGTTCTCAAATAAACTACGCAACACTAATTACGTCGCAGGTGAAAGGTGTATTTCCATCAGTTTTTCGAGAGATGTTCTGGTGAAATACATGTGAAATCTTATAGTTTTTCCGTTTCAGTTATTGTTTGGTGGCAAATACACCTATGTCACAATGACACAAACATCAAAAATATGAAAACAAAACAAAAACGACACCACTTCGAGAAGTTCGAGTTGTTACCATGAGATAGTGCTACGTGTTATTTTTTATCGAGAAATCAGTATATTTGGAAAATAATAGAAATGCCAAAGCCGCAGAAATATAGTGTTATATATGGTCTTTAGCGCATGCCTCAAGAGAGGTGGGTTTTTTAGATGGAGAAACACGGAAAATCGTCGACATCAAATATTTTCTAATCCGAGAGAAAATCTGGAAAAAATCTGAATTCAAACGTCAAAATTTCGAAATCTATGACATATTAAACCTGTTACGTTGTGTGTAAATTTTGGCTTACAAAAAAAGCTAATAAGAAAACTTATCGAACAAATGACAAGAATTCTTAGGAAAGACTTACTGATTTTTGGATTTGAGAGGCGACGGGCCTTTCATATTTATTACCTCAATATTGATAACCTTCATCTTGGAAGTCTAGGAAGACTGATGAGGCAACCGGCCGGCACCGTGTTTTGAGTCCACAAGACGGTACGAAAATTGTTGATTATTTTTGGTAATCGAAGGTTTGTTCTTGGAATTATTCAAGAAACCTTCTAGCGTGATTTATATGTCGAGAGAGCGAAATTGTCTCGGAGAGGTTATATTTTAGTTTTGTTTCAGTCTGCTAGGCTCGACTGAAATCTGAAAGGCATGACGCGAATAATACCTGGTGAGCCCAGTTAGTACTCAGACATGATTAATTAGAAGAAAAACACGAATTGATAATGATATCATTGAAATCAGAGCTTTTTTGTACAATTTAACTTATTTTATTATATATCAAATAATTGCGTATGGACGTAACAATAGCATTTATCGATTTGAAAACAGATATTTCAATTATTTCCATAGTTACCCTGGCCATATTTGTCCTTATTATCTGAAATAATCCGTTTTAAATCTGAACTTCAACGTCAAATATTTCAAAATTTATCAGAGATCACATGATACATGTGTGTATATATTTCAAATTAAAAAAATATATCAAAAGTGACAAAATATATAGGGTGTTCCATTTAAAAAAATATATCTGATGCCCATAACTTTTTTTTGAGATCAACTGTTTTTAGGTTCACAGATATGAATTCTGAAAGAAGAATTACATACGATCATTTATGGAAAATAAAAATTTAACAATAGATTAAATATTCAAGAGGGGGGTTCAAAATATACGTGAAGACCATGTGCATGGAAATTGAACTGGGTGAAGAAATTATACACAGAAATACCTCGTATTACTACAAAAATATAGATTATATTCAATTCAATATCAGCGTGAAGTGAAGGATTATACTCTTTCAATATTTATTAATATACTGATGGTTATACATGGTAATATTTTCAGCTTCAATTTGATCTAAATTCTTGTAAAAACCTGTAGAATATTATGATATTCAACTGAAAATAACATCTGGTGAATGTTGTTAGAAATTTATTTTCAGTATTGAATGTGGAAAGAGATGAATAAGCATTATTATAAATCTGTGGAACTCAAACTTGAGATCAATAAGTGTGAAAATATATACAAGGCAGAGCTGTTTGTGAAGCGAAAAAACAGCGAATGGAAATCTGTCAAAAATTGCATCTAATCCAGTCAAAACCATATGAAAACGAATGAATGAGCATTGTGGTACTCAGCCCAGATCTAAAAATAAAGGTGGCATAACAGCCAATGACTTCAATCAGTACTTTGTGAATCTAGCCCACAAAATATTCGAAATTCAATTGAACTATCTGATTAAAACCCAGTTCTAAACGTTTCTCAAGCATCCAAACTCACTGACCATTATTTTATCTCTATATAAACATCATTCAATGAAGTGAGAAAAATAATTGGATCTCTCAAAAAAAAGGTTTCATTTGGCTCCTGATGTCACAATTATAAAATCTCTATTGTAAACAAATGAAAAACGATAAGATTTTCACGATAAATATATTTATATATATTTTTCACAACATGTTTCGCTAACACTGTAGCTTCATCAGGTATAAGTACACTAAACTTACTACTACGATAACAACCATATTTATACCTAATTACACAGTTATAACAATATTTGTACCTGTAGGGATTGAATAATGTTTATCCTCTTTTTATTGGGGTAAATAACAAAAAATAAAATGACTATCTAATTAAGCTATTACTAGGAAAACAAATTCAACAAAGGAGAATTATTCAAATCTAATTGGTCATTGAGCAGAAGATTTGAATTCTTGAGTCCATTAATTTCGAGTGTTTCTAAATAGTTAAGTTTCACTCCTTTGTTTTCAACATGTAATATTTTGAATTCTTCATCAAAATCGTGATTTTCTTCTAAAAGGTGGTTGGAATATGTTGAATTTGTTTTCCTATTTACAAACTCATGTGGTGCTCATGGATGCGATTTTTGAAAGTTCTCCCAGTCTGACCAATGTATACCTTCGGGCAAGTTTCACAATTCAGTCTATATACTCCTGATTTTTCATATTTAGGAACTATGTCTTTATTATTTTTGATAAACTTTCCCAAAGTATAATTTGTTCTATAAGCAATGTTAGTGTCTTGTTTATGCAAAAATGAAGCAAATTTTTCGGTTGCCTGTCCAAAATAGGTCAATGTTGAACATCGGTTGCTTGTCCAAAATAGGTCAATGTAATTTAGAAACACTCGAAATTAATAGACTCAAGAATTCAAATCTTTTGCTTAATGACCAATTAGATTTGAATAATTCTCCTTTGTTGAATTTGTTTTCCTAGAAATAGCTTAATTAGATAGTCATTTTATTTTTTGTTATTTACTGCAATAAAAAGAGGATAAACATCCTTTAATCCCTACAGGTATAAATATTGTTATAACTGTAATTAGATATAAATATGGTTGTTATCGTAGTAGTTAGTTTAGTGTACACCTGATGAAGCTACAGTGTTAGCGAAACATGTTAATATATATAAATATATTTATCGTGAAAATCTTATCGTTTTTCGTTTGTTTACAATAACTATGGATTTTCATCAAGTAACGGCCAAGTCAATTGAAAATATAATATCTCTGTTACCCATTATTTCAAAAATTATGGAAAAATGTCTGTCAGTAAAAATATATTCATTTTTCAAATGTTTTCAGAATGTCAGTTCGGCTTCAGGAAATACCGTAGCAATACCTTATCTATACTAGACCTCGTTTCCAACATTCGAGAAACATTTGGAAATAGAGAGTTGCTTGTAACCACATTCTGCAATGTCAGCAAAGCTTTTGATTATGTCTCCCACAACATACTTTTTAGAGAAACTGAAACAATATAAGTCCGATATCCATAGGAATTCCTAAAGAGTCGGTCTTGGGACCACTATTCTTGATATATATCAATGATCTTCCATATACAGATTCTTCAGCTAGAATTACCATATCTGCTAATGATACCACAATAAGTTATTCATCAACATTCTTAGAAGATGCTCTCAATGGTCAAATGAGGTGCAATCAACAAGTATAGACTGGTTTTCGGCTAATATTTTATTATTCAATGGTGACAAAACATTGAACACGATATTAACTCTACGGGAATTTCTCGAAGGTGAGAGTTCAACTATAAGATTCCAAGAAATGCTACTTGATGAAAAACTGAATTTGATGCCACACATAGTGAAACTGTGTAAAAAAGTTAACATAAATATTTTTAGAATCTCTCTCAGTGTGAGTAAGGAGGTTGTTAGGCAGTCCTATGACTCTATGTCTATAGACAAAGCATTCAGAAACCTGAGGATTTCAACCCTTCGATGTACCTATATTTATTTTATATCGTTTAATCCATAAAAAACCTACATATTCATGAAAAACACCACAAAATTCGTGCCCATAACACATGGAAAAACTATAAACTCATGCCTGAATTATGTAGATAAGGAAGGTGCCAGGATGGCCCTAATTTCTTTGCAACACGTTTCTTCAATGTTTTGCCTGAAAATCTCAAAAGAGAAAGAGAAGAAAAGTTAAAAACACATAAAACAAATTCTGCTACAGAACTCGTTTATGTCCATGACTTAATGTCAACCCTCATTTTTTTAATTTTATATTTTAATTCTGTACTAATCATAATTATGTGAATAACATGATTTGTGTGCAAATGTATGTGTGATAACACCAATAAATGATTCGAACTGATTTGGATTGGAGGAGTGGTCAGAAAAAAATCTCGATTTTGCAGAATGATGACATGCCAATATGATAACTACAAACAAGCTTAATATTCTTAATATCACACCATACGAATAAACAAAGATATACCATTGATTTAAAATACCAGAAACGTGGAAAGAACTTTGCAACCAAGTTGGCGGTTAAAAAACACTTTTCAAAACACTTTGAAATCAGTTTGAATGACTGGCTGATGCCAGCCCAGATAACACAAAAACCTTATGAGGATCTTTGGAGGCAGACACAATAACGTCTTCAAGACGTCGAGGACGTTCTCAGGATGTTCTCCTTTATTCACTTCATTTATGACTTTCTCAAGTTTTTAATATTCTCAGAATGACTTGAGAATATCTGAAAACTAATAGAAAAAAAATATTTAAAAAAAATGAAAAAAAAAATTATACTTTCAACGCTATCATGATTTGGTCACCCATCCAAACCCTAATCACGAATACCGTTACTTGACTCCTGTGATTGAACTTACTTCCTTACCGCAATGTCGCTATACCGTGATCTTAATGAATAACTTTCAATGTGATTTGAACAACAATGATTTTCAACGATTTATATGTATTACTCAATGTGAAATATTTTTGTCCGATCGAAGTTGGTATCTCCTGATTATTCAAATTCAATATTGAATATTTGAAAATCAATTCAATATTGAAGAACGCTGTGTCCGATTTTGAAAATTTGTAACCTTATTTGAAAAAATTATATATATAAATATCGTGTGAATTGAATACAGATGAAAATATTTTACTTTCTTCAATTATTTTTATGTGTAGAACATAGGTACTCCGGTCCGTTCCTCCTAAACTCACCTGTATGTGTCTATATTTACTTCTACACTCTTTTGGCGACTGTTAGAGGACGTCCTTATGCGCCCACATTCCCTGATTGCTGCTGAGAGGACTAATGTGGGACAATTATGTCGATAATTGTAAACCTAGTGATGTTCTCAGGATGTAGAATATGAAACATCCTCTACAGTCGTTTGTATTTATTTTCTAGTCTTTGTCTATCAGTCGTCCAAACTGCTTATATGAATCACATAAACGTGATATGTCTTTCTTTCATTTTTTTCTTATTCTCATATTGTTCGAATAGTTCATTGATATGATTGATTCACTTCATCACATGTTTTGGAATAGTTTTTAATAGAATACAATCGGTAAATATGTCTACATCTTGCCTGAATCAAGTACTGAATTATGATAATGACGAGAATACAGCTGCCTAGTTATTCTATAACATTTGTCTAAGTTTTGCTAAAAAACAAGAAGACATCCATTTGACGGAATCGCGCCTGTGCATATTTGGTTTATTAGTCGTTGAAAGATGAGAGTTGGTTATCTTTCGAAAAATGGTGATCTTGACTTCCAACATTTCTAGTGAAATGAGAGATTGATAAAAAAGCGATGTGCATAATTTGGCCTCAAAATTATAGTTCAATCATTATCTTCAATCTGTCATACCTTATCGAGAATACAGTGACTGTATTATTCGTTTTCCTACGTTTATACAGAAAACAAAAGTTGATTAAACCATGTATTCAGTGGAAAGATATTTATTTATTTTACATTCCACTCCCACTAAGCATGTAATGTTACAAAATATTGCAACAATATTATGTATACCAACAAGTTGTATGTAAATTAAAAAGTAAGCTATTGATTATGTTTCAGGTGCAATGTTGCGTGTGCCATTAAAGTTCATTATAAATGCAACATTATAGAAACTATATAGGAACAATGTGTGTGCAAGTTACATTTGGAACTATCGAACAAATTCAAATCACAATGTTACACTCGGTTTGAAATCCTATTATATTAACAACAATACATAAGCTAACTTCAAACAATATTGCCAGTATTTGGATAACACAATGCATGTTCAATTTTCGATTGTATCATCGCAGAAATATACAAAATGATACCCTTCGACAATTTTAAATAGTAAATATAAAGAAACTTGAAGAAATATTTCATCTGTCAGGTTACCAACCAATTTTGAATTTCCCGGTCTTGAGGAGATGGAAGATGCCACCTAACGGGGCGACACCCAGTTCATAGACAAAGAAAGTTGTTTAATGTTTATGTTTATCCTGTCCCGTATCATGCAATCTTGCGTCGCAGGTTTTTTATTCTTGAGTCGGATACTTTTATAAATTATTAGTAAAATACATTTGTTTGTTGAATGAGAGTGTTGAAGCTGCACAATGGACAATGCCAATAATACATTGAAGGCATCTCCATATTCATGTAAGGTAAGCGATACATCATTTATTATTTTAGGTTTGGATAGTTTGGTAAGAAAATGCTTTTTCCTAGTTTTCCTCTTTATATTGCGAATAAATCTGATGGTAGTGTTGTTTCGTGTGCATTTTATTATAAAGTAGGATTGATATCGTCGTAGATCAAAAAACATCGTAATAAGTACTCAAAATACGTCGAAGAAATGGTTACGTGAAATAGTAAGCCAAGATAATACTAAAAGAAAATTGATACTCGAAGGTTGAAGTTGAAACTGATGAGGCCCTTGATGATTCTCAAACTTGTTGCCCTGATATTTTACAAGATAAAAATGAGAACCCATCCGTCACCTCTCCCCTCACATTTTTCTCAGAATCCCCAGTCATTGTTCCTTATTTTCCATTCAATAAGTAGTTTAATGTAGTAAAAACCCAGGCATCAGATAACTCTACTACATTAGCTAATAATTTGAGAAATTCGGCAATTGATTGATGCATGTCCAATACGAATTTCAATAAACTTATTGCTATCTTGAAGAAGCACAAGTCATTAAGTGAATATAAAAACCTTCCATATGATTGTCGTACTTTGTTGAAAACCAAAAAGTCTGGTACAATTTCAATTACAGAGAATGGAAAATATCATCATTTTGGCCTATTTGCAGGAAATAATTGAGAGTATTGTATAGATGTGTATGTCAAGGTTTTGTAGAGTTGGTATAGTAGATCAAGTTG
Source organism: Chrysomela aeneicollis (assembly GCA_029955515.1). Taxonomy (NCBI): domain Eukaryota; kingdom Metazoa; phylum Arthropoda; class Insecta; order Coleoptera; family Chrysomelidae; genus Chrysomela; species Chrysomela aeneicollis. The sequence goes on along the minus strand of JARUHQ010000018.1, from coordinate 1,133,293 downwards.
TCAATCTTCCATCCAAACATTCCATTGATTATCATTGTTTCAGGTTCAGGTGCCTGGATGAGATCAGAGTTTTTTCAATTTGATATTTTGATATTTGTGTTTTTTAGTTGTGATATTTCAATTTAATTAAAGGTGTTATTATAAAATGTTTGCCTTTTTGACCCCCAAGACTTCCATAGACATTTGAAATTAATAACTTTTCATATATACAGAATGTCTCACAAAGTTGGAAGCATATGGAATACTTTTTTATTATTTATTTTAGGAAAAAAAGTTCTGCTTGTGATGAAAGCTGAAATCATCAGGTATTAAGTTTTTCCAGTTTTATGAGAGGTTTCTTGAAATATGTGAATCCAATAATAAAGTCACTTAGATTTTGACAATATCGAAAAATTGTCAGGTTAATTAGTCAGTTAGAAATGAAAATCACGTTCAGATATTCAAATATACAATGAAAAATTAGGTTGTGTTATTTTCAACATATTTCATTTTTTGTAAGTGTTTATCCCGGTGTTTATAATGTGTTTCAAGTTTCCGACTATGTTGAACTTTATATAAGCAATAGATTTTTTTTCCAAAACTGAATGGAAAAATTTACAAAATTATATTTATCATGGTAGATAGATATGACTGAACATTTGAATGTATTTTAAATTCTGAACAACTTTGCATAACAACTTTCGATTTTGTTTAAAATAAAGGTACATTATCTACTCATAAGTGATTTTTTTGACAACCCGCTTATACGACTGAAAAAATTTAGCCTTTAGAGCATGCAGAACTTTTTTCGTAAAATCAATTATATTAATTATTTTCACATGGTTCCAACCTAGTGAGACCAACTGTATATAACAGAAGCATAGGAAAAAATGAATTTATTGTTTCAAATGAAAATACTATATTAAGGTATAATCATTTCAGAAGATTTTTTGAGTTTCAACTCCTTGCTCTAAAAACTAGAAAATTATAATCTGATTTTCATAGAGGGCACATCGATAGTAAATGATATTTTTCAAGATATCGAAACTGATCTGCCTTCCATGAATATTGTATGCATTCATTTTCTATCAATATTTTAGAAGCAACAAGTGAAAATCCAAAAATTGTTCAGTAATGAACAAACCTACTGGAAAGTAATTTATGAAATATTACTGTTATGTTATAGAAAGGAATAGACAAGGTTGGTGGTAAGTTGCTGCTATATAACATAATTCTCTTCTAATTTATATCCTATGTTACGGTAACCTTGCTGCAATTACTAATTATTAAATATTACATCCATCAATATATTTCAGCAGTTGCTGCAATATTGTCACTAGGCCACATTTTCAATATCACATTTGCAATATTCCTGTATATTATATGCAATGTTGCAGTTACCTTGCTGGAATAATTGATATAAAATATAGCATTTTTAATATTGCTGAACGTCCGTTTCAGTAGTTGCTGAACCTTTGCAGTAAGGTAGCAGAAAACTCTGATGGAACATTACACATTACGATGAAAGGTTACTGAAATATTGAATGAATGTTACTTTGCTTAGTGGGCTACAGCCTTTGGTGATCAAAAATCAATTCTGACAATAAGACAATTTACATTTCTTGATTTTCGTATAAACGTAGAAAGAATATTGATTGCCACTAGTGCTTATTTCTCAAGAAGTATTCACGTCGCATGCAATAAACGCCTACTTTTTGTGCTTATTGTGTACATAACAATTTTATTGGTATTCTTAAGTGTTTCAGAGGCTGGAGTTGCCTGGAGCAGAGTGGTCCGTTACATATCTATTTATACTGCAGATGACAGAGCAATCTCATTTTTAGAATTCTCATGCAAACATACAAGATTATTACATTTGACCTAAAAGCTTGTATTCTAGTCTAGTCGGGCAGTTCATCATGCAAGTTGAAAATACTTTATAATTTAGATGAAAAATGACAAACTTCGTTTTCTGTTCGGATCCAACGACAATAAAGATGAATATTAATTAAAATAATATCGATTCAAAAATTTTCCCCTGGATAAATCAATTTCAATTCTGTGACTAGAAGGCAGAAGATCATATCTAGTTTTTTGCCACAAAATGAGTTATTCATAATTTTTATACCAATCCATGAAGAATTTGGTGTTCTATAACTTGCCAAAACATATGTCTAGACGAAAGAATAACCATTATATAATTGTCACAAAATGACTTGTAAATAATTAAGAATAATACTATAAGCTTAGTTATAGAGAGCAAATTCTAACATCTGGATGGGAGAAACCGACATATCTGAAAATATACGCAACAAATTACTCATTTCCATTTTGGTGAAAAGATAAATCTTCAGATATACATTGAAAAATTTCACTAAGCACAATGGGCGAGTAGGTCATAAGACTATGCTATTTCGAGAAAAATCTAGCGCATATGATGATAATCATAATATTTCATCTTGCTCCCAAAATTTAACAAGATAAATATTCGTGAATCATTTGGTGTGCTGAAGATGAAACTCATAAAATTTAATTATTGACTACCAAACTTTTTTATTACTGCTACACCGCCTGTGTCACTGATGGTTTATTCTCTATCTTCCAGAAATAACAGTCTCACACATTATAAAAACCGTGACAATTAATCTACCGTGTTGATTTTTATAACCACTTCGATTCATGATTATCAACCGTCTGCTCAGTATGGGCATGCATGATTCATCGTATGTCGCCGTTATTACATTTTTGTGTCGATCTGAATTTATGGCTGTCGATAATTCCAGCAAAACACAGAACTAGTGTAATTATAGAATAATTTATTCTTGGCTATCATATCACGAGCACATACATACCTGTATAATAACCTAATAGTTGTAGTAAATAACGTGTCCACAATTTCCGAAAATAAAAATACGTACATACTCTAACGCAGTTGGGTGTTTTAGTTTATTCGAATTTTCGTAGTGAACCATCGAATAATTTCAGCATATTCATTAGTACCTTCTGGATACATATAATGTCGACAAAACTTTTAATCAATTCAATTGATTAATAAATCGGGTCTTGTAATTGCTCAGTTTTTCGATTATTTTTCTATCTAAATGGAGGCAATATGAAAAACAGTGTTGGATTGAGATAGTGGATCTTTATGTGTCAACAACAACGATTCAATAAACCCAATCATCATAATAACGTTTATTTTTCATAAGACTGAGAGGCAATCAGTGCACCCAGCTCACACCATCTAATGTCCCTTGAGGTCTTCATTTTTTAGGTATCAATTAGCACTGGCATTTTCTCCAGCATCGTGTGTGTTATGTGATATTTTCCTGCGAAATTCATCAGATTGAACTTTGCTGATATTAATTATAAATTTCTGAAAATGAAAGAACCCACTGGCTATAAGCAATAAGAAACATCACAGGGATATTCATTACCTTTATATCCTTGTACCCATGCCTATATGTTTTTGAAAAAACACATTCAATGAGTTATAATGACATTTCTATATATGCGACGTTATCATGCTCTCCTTATTTGGGTCATTTCTGTTACATTCCAAAGGAAACTTCGCTGCCTCATCATATATAGCTATAATAACCAGGAACGACAATGCGATCTCCTTTGCACCAATATTATATAACGTTTACATCAATGGTTTCTTGTTTCATCCCCACGAGATTTCATATAACGTTATTTTCATAGTTTTCGTGATATCCTTATCACATTATCACAAATCGAATTCGAGCTGATGACTCCCCACTTCGCTATTTTGGATGATTTCGGATTTTGGTTGAAATTTCATCTTGCTAGTTTCAATTCTATGTGATTTTTTGTAACAATAGTTTCTTATTGAGGAATATGTTTCGTGTTCGTGAGATAAGCATTTTTAGGTTCTTCCGAAAGTGCTTACACTGCTTACTCCATTCATCTTCATCATATTTGAGGTGTAGCATGATTATTAAAGAATCTCTTTCACCAAATTTAGGTATCGAAAAGGCTCACATAACTCCATTCCAACATTTTATTGATCATAGGTTGATCTAATTGAAACAAATATATTGTTTATGATTTAGGGTTATGACCACCCTGTATTTGTTTCAATTGAAATTCAGTAGATAGTACTTCAGAACCCAAGTGGGATATATCGATCAATGGTGCCGTATAACTTTTATATGAAATAATTCCATAAATATCAACATTATCGATATATGTAGCAAATACGAACGTTTTATATACTACTTCAGAAAGTACTTTCAATGTAACAAGGCAGTTTCATGAGAAGTATCCGGTTCGACTATCTCTACTTTCTGTGATATGGTATTGTTGGTGGACATATAGAACTAGTCTTTGAGACAGCACGGGCACAAGAATCGTAACGTAACAATGTATATTGGTTACTTTCGTACCAGTTTAAACACAGCAAGAACACCATATCGAGTGTAGTCAGGCTGAGAATCAGTGATTTCCTTCACCTCCATCGGTGTTTCTCACCAGGTTGGGATATTGAAAAATGTATATTATGATGAACTGATGGATTCAGAATTTTGAGAATAGATAGCCAAAGATTGAAAACGAAATGTTTCGGGTCACTCATCTACATCCACTGTCACTAGGCCGATTGAAGTTTGAAAATAATCTTTACACGCATCATCAAACAATATCTGGCCATGAAGTCAAGTATGGTAGGAAGAACATCAGTGTCTCCTAGTGGCGAAAGTTCTGATGTTCTGAGGTCGAACACATGAACGCTTGAAGTTCACACCGTCCAACATTTATATTTTCATCAATTCATATCAAATCTGATGTATTGAGGATGCAAAACAACACCATTATTGACACCACAATCGATGATTTATACACAACCTCGATTTTAACGTGTAACTTGTCGTGTTCATCCCATATTTCAGGTATGTATTTTTTATGTATCAACGTGAATGATAGCATGATTGAGAATTTTACTTCTCAACCTTTTGATATTTCTTTTGTTTTGTCTAGTTCAGAATCTATTTAATTCGATCTTTCCGTATCATTTCCTACCACTGAGTTCTGACACCACTGAATACTTTATTATAAAAAGCATACACCCAAGTTTTTTACCCTGTACGTAGCATACATAGCTTTAAACGACATAAGTTTCAGTTGATTCATATCAATAATTCATATAAAAGATTATTTCCGAGCCATCCGAGGGGTCCTGTATAAATAAATAGTTCTGGAAAGTTGAATCGACTGAACTTGTTATTTACCATAACCAACATCGAACGTGTTTGTATTTTCCACTGCCAAGGCATTACATCAAAATATAGAACATTGGCACCCACCCAGCTAACTGAAGATTGTCGACGAATATTCAATGATGCAATTAACGAATCAATAGCATTCTGTTGAAGTATGAAGTATCTATGGATTCATACTCAGTTAGACCATAGATTTATCAACCAAAGAAGGTTTCCCATTGATGAAACTTCATTTGTTTTACCACAATGATTCTATCACGACGACCATGAGAATCACAGAGAATATCTATCGAACCTTTTCTTCACCGAGGTCTAGTTACTTCCTATCAGCAACACCGTAAAGTTCCAAAAATCAAATTCACTGTGCCATTTCATTCAAAAGATATTGAGATTGCAGACTCTTCTTTTTTGGTACAGAGTATTACGAGGGTGCTCATCGAAAAGTAGATCTGTCTTGGAGATAAATCGGTTGCCTCGAGGTTAAGTATGCTCCACTTTCTTCACGAACTCAGTTCTCTGGAAGGTACTTTGGATAGTGATCAGTAAAGAAGGTAATGTAAAGTAAATCCATTCAATGCACCTCCGTGGTGTGAACCAGGTCAGGAATCAGATGGTCAGACTGATAGGTGAAGTAAATTATGTAAATGTAGGCTGTACACCCAAGCTGGGACATAACTTTGATTGTATTCATCTTCTAATGAAATATCGTTTCACCTGAAGATATTCAGGTTTGATTAGAAGGTGATTCAACAGGTTGTAATGGAATATTGAATTTGGCCAAAATGTTCAATCGATTGAAATCGGATATAGTTTCCTGTTTCAGGGTTCTTACTCCCAACAATTCAACAGCTGAAACTTCTAAGGAAATATTATTAGATGGAAAATCTATAAAGAAAATGACAGGTCTCACAAAATACAAATATCATAAATGTTAATGAATAAGATAGTTATCAACAAATATTATTTCGCCAAATCACTCACGAAGTGGATTACTTGCTCATCGACTTAAATAATAATTTTATCTGTTGCGAATCGGCAAAAATTACATTAACGAAAATCACGGCTGTCACGAACGGTTCCTCAGCAACTGAATGATGGTTTGAAAATGTGAAGTACTTTGAATTTCAATAAATGAATGAATGAAAACAGGTAGACTAAATACTTACTGGTGAGAAAAAACTGGCAGACTGATCACTGGTTAACGAAAATTGGACTTATCTATAAGAGCTGCTGGACATTTTACAGTCGAAAGGACTTTGGTAGATTGATTCACAGTCGACAAGGACATTGATAAATTTTCAGCAAAGACAATAGTTATCCTATCGATAATATCATGTCTATAAGTCATTGAACCCAACAACTTGGGAAAGGTTCATACAATACAGGGTTCCCGTTTATCGAGCTCCACTATGTAGATCTCAGTTATTATAAGATATACGAGGTCGGTTAAAATAAGGAGAATTTCTGGTTTGCTCATTTTTGTGCTGAATAATTTTTTTGGAATTTTTTATTTGTCCTTTTTAGTGTTCGAATCTCTGAAAATGAATGGAAATTTTGGAATTTTTTCAAGCACAAACTACCAAAACTGGACGTTTTTATCTGGAACTTTCTCGAGGCACTTTTCTAGATGGTATAACACATTTTCCGAGGCATCAGAGATACAACACTCAACTTTGGTTTTTCTCACGGGAGCCATTATTCATTTTTTTCATTGTTGAAAATTATGTTCCTTACGATATGATCGAAACTTACAGGATGGTAATTGTCGTTTGGGTTTTTGCTCTGCCGGATACTGTTTTTGCTCTGCCGGATACTGTTTTTGCCTTGGTTTTTGCTCTGCCGGATACTGTGCCTTGCCACCACACGATGGCTCCGTACGTAATGGTTAGGCGTATGATATTCGTATATATCAAATAGATAATCTTGGGATTGAGCTTCCACGTGCTGTCAAATGTCCTTCTGCATGCCCAGAACGCAGCCGTTTCTTTTTGGGCTCAATGCTCGATATTCTCTTTCCAGTTTAGCTTGGAGTATAGAATGACCCCAAGATCAAAAGAGCTTTTGTATTGTCGAACGTTTGGGCGATCTCCTGGTTTGCGTTTTCTAGTGCCTTTTCAGGGTTTACACTCAGTTCTACCCACTCGCACCAGTTGTCCACCTTGCTGAGGGTTCTTTGTATCGTAGCCCTGACGAGGCCTGACCCTAGGTCGTCAACCAGAATGACAATGTCATCAGCGTAGGCCTGAGTGCAGTAAGCTAAAATCTATTATTTTCGCTATTGAGTTATCCATCACTAGGCACTAGGCAACATAGCAGAGGATACTTTTAGGAATGCTCCTTTTGAATATAGCCTAGCTGGAGCTACTTCTGAGGGTTGCTCTGGATATTCTATGGGACAGCATGATTTAATCCACCTTATAATAATTAGAATCACACCTCTTTCCCTTGTTAACATATGAGGTATTATAAAATGCTTCTTCTATATCGATAGATATATGGTGACGACCCCAATCTCAAGAACGAAAAAAATTATTCCCTATTTTTGAAAATGCGAATTAGTTTCAAACAAAATAGTGTTTCTGAAAAGTTCTTCTTCATTTATTCCTCACTTTTTAGTAGGTATCAATTATGGATCATTTAATAAAGTTACACCTCAACATCCGATCGACCGATCTTTCCTTTCTGGGAACGAAAATAGTTTTTTTTCGTATTGAACCATTGGCAACGCTGTATAGTATTTGCGATATCTTGTGATAGTCTACTTCATCTTTCCGTTCGATTCCAGCAGAGGCAGGACTACTGTAGCAATTTCGATGCTACAGAAAAAACAGTGAGGTTAAAAATTTCGGAAAAAATGCTATTACATCAATATAAAATGATATTTTGAATAGAATTTTTTGTTCACTAATTATTGAGTAGATTTTGAAAAATCCCTTGAAAATTACGTGTTATTTTTTGCCCAAAAACTGTTTAACAGATAGGATGATTTTAAATCAAAGAAATATCTGTCCTTCAGACAAATTAACAATAGGATTGAGGAGTGTAGTCATACAAACATAAATTTTTCATCTGTACCTTTTGGTAAGCAAGTTAAATTAAATGATTTCATTCACAAATTCAATGTCAAGCTGAATGAATATTCATACAAATTGAATCATTATACCGAAGGCGGTATCTCTTGTGGATTTGAATTGTACAAAAGGCAAATTTTCAAAAAAATCACAGATTTCATAATCAGAATTAAACAAACAAAAAATTTGAAATTTATCTCTGTCAAGGATGAAACCATTCAAGGTTTCTAAGACCCTTCCATGGAGAAACTGAAAAAAGTTTAGATGGTGAAATTTCATATGTTGAGTCTGGTCCGGGAAGATATTTTCTCCTTAGTCTTACTAAACATTCAGTTCCTTCAGAAAAAAATAGATGAACTTTGTATATTTTTAAATGACTTGAATTTTCCTACAATAGTCTTGCTTACGGAACATTGGTGTAATGAGCTAGAACCAATAAGCATTCCTGATTACATTGTGATATCCACATATTCCAGAAACTGTTCAAGAAGAACACCAACTCCTACCTTCTTTCCCTTGGTTCTCACGATGTTCTCTGAACATTACAGAATATCCACTTTCGTGAGAACCAGAACATAAAAATGAATCATGGAGAAACTGTTATATTGATTAAAAATTCAGCTCTCGTTGACTTGACTTTCATTCAAGTCGATAAGTCCCAAGACTTGTCTGTAGACAAAACGTTCGAGTTCTCTGCCTGCTACAGTGAAAAAATTAATCTGCACATTTTGTGTTTTTATCGTTCACCATCTGCTGATGTAGATATATTTTTCAATAATCTCAAGTTTTTATTATCTTAATTATCTGTCAACTTATCCATAATTTCGAATGGTGATTTAAACATGAATTTTAACAATGATGAATCGACAGATTCTGACTCACTCAAAAACTTACTTTTAATTTTTGACTTGAAAATGCACGTTGAATCAAATACTCGTATTTCCCAATTCTCTAGCTCTTGTATCGACTATGTTTGTAGCAATTTTGATGTACAGAATGTTTCAAGTTCAGTGATACCATCAGGTTTATCAGATCACGAAGCAGATCCCCTTACCCCTTGGCATCAAACCGAAAAGCAGTTACTTGATCTGTACTTCTGGACTCTTGAATACACAACGTAGGTAAACTAAGTTTGGGAGACTTTACAGTAGAGCAAATTATAAAAGGTTCCATCAGAATTGGCTAAATATTAACTGGAAAGGTATTCCGTTCCAAAGTGAACCATCCCTCACATTTCACAACGCGCTGTTGAATGTATTTGATGAATCATTCTTTCATCTGTATTAGTACTGCAGAAACGGGCTATCAGCGCCCAGCAAACAATGAATCTCTGGCCGCTCTCTGGCCCAACGCATGATTGGTCGGGTACATGCTGGCAATGGCAAAGCTACATCGGCAAAATGTCGGCCCGATATATGGCATATTGTAATCGGGTATCTATAATCCAACCAGCAATGGGCCAATACCATCAAAAGGGTATCTTTCGACCGACATCATCTGGATGATGGCCCGTTTCAAGTGTTATTGAACAGTTGAGAAACATTTTGCTTCAAATGTTGTTTTTTTCTCAATCCCGGCGCTCATATGAAAAGTCAGCAAATTCAAAGTAGCGATATGCAAGAAAAATCACATTTCAAGTAATATACACCATTAAAAAATCCTGTTAGAATCCGTCACTCCAAGAAGTGGTTCGGATTCCAGTATATGCACTAAGTATCGCTTTCCTCCATCCTGGATAGATCTTAATACTCAAGGAGGGGTTCCCATCTTCGAAGTCGCGATATTCGAAATATCCCGCCTTCACCGATTCTAGCATCGAAAGAAATTTCAAATGTCAACTTACAGGATGAAAAATATGCCAAATTGACATCTAAAAATGTATAATAATAGAAAATTATTGTTGTTCAGATTCCACTGATTTATAATAAATATATAATTAGAAGACAATAGCTACATTACTATGCGGAATGTGATACAATAACAAGGGTAAAGCAACGTTGGGCGAGGTTAGAACTTGGATGGGTGACTGCTGAAGGCTGTTGAATTCTTTTTTATTTCACATAATATCGTCGTATTATAGGCATTGGTCCTGAAGTGGGCCAATGTAGTATTCATTATGGCGCACAGGCATTGGTCCTACCGGCGGCCAGAGTGTCCTATTGATGTTGGTCCGACGTCATCTGCCACTGTTTCACCGCAGCGGCAACTTCTGGTAGGCAAGTATTGGCCCAGTACTGGGCCTACTGAAATTGTTTGCTGGGCGGGCAGATACAAATTCGTTGGGAAAAATGTTAACAGTGATTGCTTTGTTCATTTTAGAATCGGTTCGCCACATTTACAAAAATATGTCCCTATTCGAGTCTTCACGCAATTTTTATAACACCCGTTCCACCGCGTTAAAATTGCATATTACTTTATCATATTTGGCCAGGGATTCTATTTATTACAATAGGGTCAAGATGTTTAATCACTTGCCTTCAGATATGAGACATTCAAATCTGACCAACAAAAATTTAATAAATTTAATAAATGATAATTTCAATTGATAAAATGTGCTTATTTGATTATATGTTGATTTATTATCATTAAATATTTGTTTATATCATTGATTGAATATAAATATATATTTGGTGTATAGGTGTGTTTATTTATGTAATATATTATATCAATTCTATGTTTGTTTGTATTATATTCTCGCCGATGAACTTTTTAGTGTATGATTTAACTTTACTTTTATTTTCAGGTGTCGTCATATTCATATCTTTATATATTTACATTTTATAATTCTATATTTTCATTCATATTTATTTTTAACAAGCTTTGTCCACAAGATTTATTCTTAATGACAATAGAGTATACTTATACTTATAATTATTATTATTATCAAGTACGAGGACAAAAAGGTGCAACTATTCGAACACTTCATCGAAAATAAAATAATTGTGCCTAATCTGATGAAAACAGTAGAATTCATTGTGATTTTCTGAAAGAACAACAAGAGCAATCATTCTGAATCAGTTCCCTCGAGTGAGAAATATAAATGGCTCAATAAGAAAGAGAAAATAATGCGATTTTCATTGTATCATTTTTATCGTATCTATTGTTTTCTATGAAATAACTCTCAAGTGAATATATTTTTGTTAATGCTGGTTGAGTAAAGTTTTTTTCTGCTGTGTAGGTACGTGATTTCATAACCTGATATTATAGTAAGCTTACAGACTATAATAATTATGGAATGTTCCTGCATATCCTTCCGTGTGGCTATCGACGAATGGTCAAATTACAAGCCGAGAGTTAATTCGCCCCCAGGCAGCACTAATTCGATAAGTAGAAGTGCAATCAGCCTTTCGACATGGTTTCCGTCGTCCAAAATTCGAACGAGGAATTACGAACCGGTTCAGTGATTTCATCTCGGTTAGTATAGAATTTGGAGACATGGCTTCTAGCTATCCACCTAACAACATTTAACTTCTCGAACTCCTTTCGGTGTTCATAATGGAATCGTGTTTTGCCATATTTATTTCGTTGAACTTGCTGAGGGAATTGTAATCTGAGTTCATATTTTGCTATATCATGTGTATTCTAGCTTCTTTGTTATTAAGCTGCGCTGTAATTAGGCTTTTTTGTTAACAAGCTTCTTTGATATTAAGCTATCTTGTTATCAAACTCCTTTGTTATTAGGCTTATTCATTAATTGTCTACCTATCAGTTCGGGTAATCCAGATTGATTGCAGAGTGATTCACTTTTATGATTCGATCTCGGAAAACTATTTGAACAAAGTGTGAATCGATGGAAATTTCCCAAAGAAGTATTGAATATCATATAAGTGGACATGCATACTTCAATCTGGTATAAAGGTGTTTCATCTGAAGTGAAGACTATGGCTTAGTGCTAATTGACTGTTGGAATTGAGAATAGGGCTAAGTATAAACAAACTTTGATTAGTGATTATCACTGATAACCAATGGTGGAAGTAATGTTCTATAAGTAATCTCATGATGAAGTCCTGGGCATCTCAAAATGGAATAATCGAAGCAGGAATGGAGCTCGAAATCATCTCCACAACATAAAGATGACAGAAGTTGAAGGGTAGGTACATATTTCGGATGTATATAAATCCATCATCAGCTCAAATAGTTGCAAGTTGCTACAAGAGAAAATACGATACAGTTTGGTACTTACTTGTAGATGAACAAAGTTATATTATGAAAAATATGTCATGTTGAATTTGATTGAACAGAAAATTAGAATCGAGCCTTGTGCTCCAGAATTGTGGCCGTCAGGACTTCAACATACTATAATATCGATTTTAGCACATATGTCGTGGTATCAATTATAATATCGACATGGTACATATAATTACTACAGTGGAAACAGAAATGAGAATTTTATTGAGATGTGGAAATGACTTATTAGAGGCACTTACAATTGACAAAAACAAAGAGTTATTAATCAAGTATGAGATATGACATTGACTTTCAGAGGCACTCACGACAATTGACATATATTTCATATCATGGGACAACAATCACAAATGGCATTGGTGTAAAAAAGAAAATAGGTAATCACACAAATATATATTGATTTTATAACAAATCAGATTTGGTATTTTTACTACGTTCTATTGATTTCTTTATAATTCAATGTATTTTTGTCTTTTTCTTTTTCTTGTTTTTGCACTGGTGGGCGGGTATGGTTACACACATAAAAAGAATTACTTGATTTGATTTTATATGCTTTGATTCAAGAGTATGGCTTGTTTATATATACTGGAATAAATGTCTGCTCAATTCAAGACTATTATGTTCCAACTAAATACACTCATATCAATGTTATAGATTTCTTGAATTGTAAATAAATGGAGTTCTTCGTGAGAATAATACAATATTTCAGATTGATAACACAATATATTCAAATCAAGACAATCATAATCTCTCAATGACTCGCATTTTTCTTGAACAAAAAGAATCAGATTTTCAGTTTCAGCTGTAGATTGTTTTGTACCAAGAATTTCATCAAATTAGAGGAATTATATCGATTTCTTGAAATGAGAATCATCCTCAACTTCCGTTCTCTTATTGGGGCTCTCATCAATCACATCATCACTTGCAGACCTTCTTCTTGACAACCTTTCCCCCTATTCGTAGAGATTATTTCTGAACTTGTCCACCAGTTTACCTCGCAATAAAGTTGTATTCCTCTGGTTTCAAACTACTGAAAAATATAAAATATATCATTCACAACTCCATGTAGGTACAATGTGAGAGATAATCTGACTCAGCACAATGTATGGTTATTATATTTCTTCAAGTCTGGGTTCACATTCTTACTACTGAATTTATTTTCCTTGGATCGAAATTTGGTAAAAAAATGTAGAAATATGTTAGGTATAATATGCAGTATCAAAATACCTAAGATGTCTACAAGTTCAAGAAGCTCTTTTCCACTGTTCAATCAGTGTTTGGACAAATTTAAACGTTCATCCGCACATACGTACCTAACCCCAATTTTCACTCACTATGCAGATCCTGGTTATTCGAGTTTTTCACGAATTATCAGTTTTCGAGATGATATAGCTACGTTAATTGATTGGATATACACAATAATACCTACCCAAGAATGAACGTCGATAAGATATAGGCATGTAACTTACCTCAAAAAGTGGTAATTATATCCTCAGATATCTCCTAAGACCTAAGTTTTTTTTTTCATGGCAAGCCAATATTTCTATGCCAATAAAATAGGTTGAACTGGTTGAACAATGATGGATGCACGACAAGAGCACCGAAACAACACACTCACACCGTTTGGCAACATTCTCGGCTCGAAGGGATCGCAATTATATTCAAGAAAATGTTATGGTCAATCCAAAGAAACTTTCTCAGAGATTTACTTATTCAGAGATTAAATGTTGAATGTTATTTTGAAAGAAGACATTCCGTGATATATTTCTCAAGAACTCAATTATTTTTTCTGGATACTTCGAATTTCTTGAATTGAGAACATTTTGTTATACCAAATGAATATTCCAGTGAAATAATTTTCTACAATTGACATATTCAATAAATTCATTTCAAATAAATTATTTCAGAAGAAGAATGCGCTTTTTCAAAACAAGAATTGGACGTTGAACAAATATATCGTTTTCATTTGAGAATTTGTTTTTATGTGTGTACCCTTGCACTAAGGCCTCTTTAGTCGGGCCCTTTGTGCACCTACATAGCTTTTGATTCAACTAGGCATGCCAATTTCCTTAGCGAAATTTAGGAGCTTTTTTAGTTGAATCACCTTCACAACCTGTGGGCCCATCACGACGTTCCCAAAGGCAGTTTTTCTCTGGTGCACCAGCGCGGGGCACTCAGTGAGGATGTGCGATGATGTATCATCATCCTCCAAGCACCATCTGCAGAGGGGATCGTCTTTGACCCCGATTAGCTCCAAGTGCCTATTGAGATGGTTATGTCCTAGTAGACAAACTATCATTTTGAGATCTCGTCTGTTTAGTGATAGGATCTCTTTTGTGAGCCTTTTCGAAGGTCCTGATATATGTAGCTTTTTTAGTCTCATTCCAGGTGATTCGAGGAATTGCCTTTGTAGCAATCCCTTCATGGTGGATACAGCCATACTGCTGGGAATTCCCAGTATTGATTCAGGTCCAATTGTAATTGTTTCCGAACCCATCTTTGCTATTCGTTCCGCCTCCTCGTTTCCAGGAACACCTGAGTGTCCTGGGACCTATATGAGGCTGACTTTCCTTCTCTTTGCCTGGCTGCATGCACTCGGACACTAATTTGGATGTGATCTCGTTGAATCGCAATGCCAATATTGCAGTTTTGCTGTTCGAGCATATTGTGATTGGTCTTCGATCTTTCTTGTCGAGATTTCCATGAACACAGGTAAGTATTGCAAGTACTTCTGCCTGGAACACTGAGGCGTATTCGCCTAAGGGGATCGATTTTTTTTCCTGTCCCCCCCTCATAACCCTTGCACCAGACCTACCTCCAAGTCTTGAGCCATCTGTGTACCAAATTGACCCAATTGCTGGAGGTATTTCAGGTGCATCTTCGTTCCATTCATCCCTCGTGAGAATGATGATATTCGGGGCTATTTTGAAATTCAGTAGCGGTAGGGTGCTCTTTCCATCAAGAGTATAGTACAGCTTTCATTCGCCTTGTTCCAAATGAGAGAATGTCCCACTTCTGCTGTTTCAATGCTGATATATTATGTCTCATCTCGATGACAATAATGTTTTTTCATAGTTAACCTGCAGCAAAAGGAACTGGAAGCGATTTCAATGAAATTTCCACAGAAACTGAAACACGGATATAAACACCATATTATGGACATTTTTGCGGAAAAGCTTTGAACTTGAAATTCAGAACTATGACTGTTATTGAGATTCAACATTTCAAAGTATGGAATATGTGATTTGATATTGATATTGTGCAAATGTCCCAAATTTTCATTACACAGAACATTTCAGAAGGAAATGCAAAAAGAGTTTTATTTAAATTTCTATATTTGGTATTCCATATTCCAAGTTATGTGCAATTTAAACTGTCACCATATTAACATTACAAGAACAACGCTGCCGAGTTTTGAAAATATACAATTATTTTAATGAACGCCGGTACGGTTACATTGACGGTTTTCCATCTTATAATGTTAATAATCTTTTGTTAGGATCTTTGACGGATACATATAACACAATATGAAATTATTATATTCTTATAAATCTATGCATATTTTTTCTATATTCATTCTGTGTATAAACAAGTATTGTCAGCGTGACTTGAAATTATACAGTGAGGACCAAAAGTCCGTCGCCCCCCCTGTAACTTCTTCATTCTACATATTACAAAAAAATGTTAGACACATAAAATGTAGGGTTTCATTCGATCTCTTTAATGGTTTAAGTTTCATTCATACAGAGTGTCTCAAAAGAGCACGGTGACTTAGAAATAATTTTTTTTAAATGGAACACCCTGTATTTTATTTCATTTTTAGATTCTTCCTCAAGAGCTGATTTCGTCGATCTATCATACTTGGGGTATAGCGCGAAAGATTACAAAGATATAGGGTGTGAAAAATCGAGATTTTTCAACTTTAGGAATTTTTTGTGTCGAAACTAATCATTTCTGCTCAAAACGGCTCACATGTCCCTATCTTAAATTTTCATTTACTATCTACTGACATTTAATAGAAATAAATAGAGGGTGATGCAAAACTCAAAATTTTGAACCACCCGTATTTGTTTCCATTAAATATCAATCGATAGTAAATGGAAAGTTGAGATAGGGACATGTAAGCCGTTTTGAGCAAGAATGGATAGTTTCGGCACAAAAAATTCCTAAAGTTGAAAAATCTCGATTTTTCACACCCTATATCTCTGTAATCTTTCGCGCTATACCCCAAGTATGCTAGATCGACAAAATCAGCTCTTAAGGAAGAATCTAAAAATGGAATAAAATATAGGGTGTTCCATTTACTTCTAAGTCACCGTGCTTTTTTGAGACACTCTGTATAAATGAAACTTAGACCATTAAAGAGATCGAATGAAACCCTACGACTTATGTATTTAACATTTTTTTGTAATATGTAGAATAAAGAAGTTACAGGGGGGGCGGCGGACTTTTGGTCCTCACTGTATATTTGTCAATAATATATCAGAAAAGCGACAAAAACCTTGAAGAATTAGCTGAAAGTCTTAATCAGAGCTACAATCCAGAGAGTAATAATGCTGTGCTGTGGATTTGGATTGTACAGTGGTTGTATTTGCCAGAAGTGAGCAGGAGAAGCTCTAGAAACAACTTTGTTAGTCCTTCGAAGAGATTAGGACAAGATGAGGAAGTTCAAGTGCATGGAAATATTGTGAAAGAGCAATAATAATAATAATAATAATAAGAGGAATTATAATAATATTGACAGGAATAATGATAACTGTAGGTCTTTCGGATTTTTCTCTTCGTTTCAATGAGGAGAGA
Source organism: Chrysomela aeneicollis (assembly GCA_029955515.1). Classification (NCBI taxonomy): domain Eukaryota; kingdom Metazoa; phylum Arthropoda; class Insecta; order Coleoptera; family Chrysomelidae; genus Chrysomela; species Chrysomela aeneicollis. Next base: position 1,116,018 of record JARUHQ010000018.1, on the reverse strand, counting down.
ACGAATGTTATTACCTTTAAATTTGAATTCGATATCTTGGTATTAGAAACACATCAGGTAGAAAACAAAAAAAACACTAAATTCATGGGTATAGACATTGAGAGAAAGTTAGGATTTGGAGAACATAAAACGTCCCTGTAAAAAAGACTAGCATTAAGTACGAGATTAAGTTGCTATGCTATTAGAGTATTGACGAACGAGCTTGGTACAGCTATGGCAGAATAGTTCATTACACAAGTGTGGAAAGTGACATATATTTCACACGAGTAGTAGAGTTGAGTGCGGAAACGTAACGAGTGAAGGAAATGCACTTTCCAACGAGTTTTGTACACTATTTTGCCTACGACTCCGAATACTTTCGCGGGAGGTCTTGTTAAAAATGTAACTTGTCTCTAGAAATTCAGGTGGTTTTGATTCAATATCAAGTAGTTTATTTCCATATACAAGATGATATTTGAATACTTCTCCGACAATTCCTCATCATGTGAATTACTGATTGATTGAGTTAGTTAAGTTTGGAAAAATTTCATTGATATTGACACCAGCGTACATAAATAACCTTGACACCATACGCCTGCTTGCCCCAGTAATCACGCAACCAGGAATACATAACCATAGAAGTACGTAGTGCGCGAGCGCGTACGAGTCAGTGCCGCGTCCTTGACTCCTTGCAAACATCTGTGATACCAAAGAATCTTCTCTTTGGTGATACTGTGATATAAAACTGATGCAAGCAGCAAGCCGCGCATAAAACTGTAGCCATACTCTTTTGAATAATCTCACCCACTTTCATCAACATCGAAATAGTTCCAGCAAAGAGTATGGGTTTCAGTTTTAAAGTGAATTCAGAGGTTATGTATCAGACACATTGAAATTAATAGATAAAGAATTCTCGGTATAATTAAAAAATAAGACAGAAATTTCGATAAATAATATGAATTTGATTTGAGAACGCTTATATTGACAGTGAGTACCTTCACAATATACCTAATTTATTTCTATCAATTCAGGCGACCGTTGTGATATTTTTCATATCAACACTAGTGCTTTTTTTCTTTCAAATGAACAATACCATGGTGATATGAGCTACTTTTCGAATAACAAAACAGTGTGATTATTGACGTTTTCATACGGGGTCGTAGGAAAACACATACTTTTCTCTCATAGAATTCCATATGAGATTGGGATCCATAAATTGGGAGAAATAGAGATAGTTGATGATTTCATGTATTCAAGCTGGAAGAGTACCTACTATTTAGGAAAAAACATTTATTTTTTGTTGGATAATGTGCTACCTTATTATCGACATATTTAGATTCGACTCAAGTTAGTTCCACAAATTAGTTTATGAAATTTTAGAATACAATGTGTTGTTTCTACTCGAAACCTTCTTAAGGCTGGACCTGGAATGATACTTTTTTTATTATGTTGATCAATACCACTGTGGACGAAAAACATACCAACCAAATGATCCAGAAATGTATAGGGTCGTTAATAAATCACGATCAAGTCAAAAAATGGGAAATATTGATAAATTATCCTGTATCTTGGTTATATAGAACGATATGCTCATGAAATTTAGGTTCTTTAGAAGCACTTCGGTATCCTTCAACTACCCTTAACGTATGCGCATTTCCCGATGTATTATCCTGCATATTTGATACACCCCATCTGATGAGAGCGGTGAAGAATATTATCATCAAATATATAGATAAATTCTATGGCCAAGATGCAAAATGGAAAGATATAGAGAAAATGTACCAATAGGAGAAGGACAGAGACCTCCAGATGATACCTAAACTCACAGAAGCCCATGAATATCCTGTGATGCAACCTGCTTCATTCGAGTTAGCCTTTAAAAGTCCGTGTCTCACGGTCCAACAATTTGATCAATTTACAGATCTGTGATGTCATCAATGACTCCACGTCAAACAGCAGCTGATATTAAGAACTTGTTCTGAATATTTGAGATGTTGGATGAAACAATTATAGGAATCTCTTTTCTTGTTCCAATTCCCAATTCATGCTAAAGGGTTTCACCTCATTTCTGCAGGTATACATTCACGCATATTTGTATTGTCTTTCCACTATATGGCTTGATTTTATTTATTAAAAAACTGAAACATCCTTCATTCATCCTTAGGTAGTTTCTGAAACTATTAGGATCTTCCATTCTATGACTTCATCAAGAATCATAGGTAAGACCGCTCTACCAATATTTCTCCTCTGAAGCCATATCTCCCTCTTGTTTATCACTCTCCGTATAACAAATACAGCACAAAATACCATATAATAAATTTAAATTCAATTTTTCCTAGTGATTTTTCCCATCCTAAAAAACCTACCCAATATTTTTGTTCAGAAGTCTTCAATTCGTGTGACCAGGATTTCTTGACGTTTCAAACCATATTTGACTCCAAACAATATCACTACTTCAACTGAGTTTATGAATATTTACCTAAGCAGGAGAAAGATTGGTGGGTGTGTGGTGTACTCATAAAGACGATTATCACAGAATACAAATATCTATTCATCATGTGAATCAATAGACAAGCGGAGTTGGCAATTTTAAATAGAATTTTTCACATGTTTCGTAGGATGAGAACAATCATAGTAGCTATTTTAGAAGATTTTCTGAATTATAATAATAAGAAAATATGAGGTCTATATTCCATAGATGATAATTTATACTGAAAAAGTTCCTAACTCCAAAATGAAATTGCGAGATTATTTTGTGAGATGTCTCTTGAAATATCTAGGAAAATCATTCGTCATTCGACTAACCTCATCATTCAATATTCGGATTACAGATAACAATGATGGGTGAATCGAAATGCACGGTATACGATTTCGGTCAACAAGAAACTCTGATCTTACATAACTGCAAATTTTTTGAGGGGACCATAGAAAGACAGATTTTATAGACAGAGCTGATAATTCAAGTGGAATTCGTGCCAGAGTATTACATGACATCGCTAACCTGAATTAAAAACAGGATCCGTTCCAAAAGTTTTAGACAACATTCATCAAACGCCAGAATTGTTATCACTTAAATAACGGTGGAATGGTATTCGACCATTTAGTTGAACGAATTAAATATAAAATTTTACTGTTTTGTAGGAACAAAAATTATAATGAATCGAATTGTGAAAATGTGTTCCTTTTTTTCCTTTATTTTTTCCTTTATTTCAAAATTCTTCATCATATGAATAAATGAATGAGAAAAAAAGAAAAGGTGACTTTCTTCTAACTAGACAGAAAAAGTTCGTTGCTTTGTAATAGATTCAATAACACATATTTGCGCCGCTCGTGTACATAATTTTTGAAAACGAATTCATCATTATGTTGAAGATGGAAAATGATAGTGACAGCAGTAAACACATCTCCTGATGTAGCCGAAAGTGCGATCATTGTAAATTTGAACCACCTACCAGAGAAATCGTATTTCTTAATAACTACTAGTAGGTACATTTTGAATGTAATTCCGATTTAGATGAATATTATGAAATGTAAGTTAATTGGATGAAGTATCGAGTGTCTTGCTGCTCTCGAAAGACTATCGGGAAGACATAAAATGTATAAATGGAAGTTTCTTCCTGAGGCCGCTGACTTTGAACTCTCTAGTTCGCATAAATAGTATAAAACCAAGTTCGCGGCTTCAACACACCTGCGCTGAAAGCGTGGTGATCGAAAAACCTCGAAAATGTTTGGCTTATTTGGGTTTTTAGTCCAAAAGTTATATAAGACGGCATCCTGAAGAAAAAGTCATTTCGACCTTTTATGAAGCTGGATAAATACTCTAATAGATCAGATTTATTTCGAGATCCATGACCTCAGGCTTCTCTTATAAAAAGAGTTGAAAATTGTAGTTTTGGCCCTCTTATGAGCAAAATATCGGCTCTAACACTCATCCTATATATAAGGAAGGTTATAGTAAATGAATTTGTAGTGTATTCATATTGTTTCAGTTCAATCAGTACCAGTTCAATCAGTACCAAGCAGGTACGTCCAATAGCATCATTGTTATCTTCAATAAACCCTCGAAATAACCACTACAGTTATAAAATTGGATTTTTTGTGAAATGGAATCTGACATTAAATTTGCTGTACCAAGCTATTCTGAATATGAGAGATATGAAATGTAAATGGGAATAAATGAACTGAATGAAATACATTTGAAAATATATGAAAAAAATAAAATATAATTGAAAATATATAAAATATTGTGGAGATGAATCTGGATGCGACCTCATACTCTCTATAGAATTCGTCGTCAACAACTCATTCCACAATTTCACGTTGATGCTTTTACTCTATTTGGAGATAACATTTTACAATTATAAGACCAAATTTGTTTGTTGTGGTGGATGGAGGCTTCTTGCTCCATGAAGTCATCTGGCACCGGACGGTTCGATCAGAGCGATTATTTTGGCCACCTACACAAGTTACATTATATCAACCATTGTTGGTTGGAGGTAGACGAGCCAGGTTCACTATTTCATTGGCAGCTGAACGGACAAAGAGCGTGGAGTATGTCGCCTTCCTTTCCTCCGTAGAGAGGAAATATCTTTCCCAGAGGTACTGAGCATTTTGTTCTTCCCTTGCTAGAAAAAGACAGAGGTAGTGTCGCAACCAATAAACGAGTGGAGAAAGAACTCCAATCCTGATGAGTATACGAAATTTCCTTGTGGTTGAACGACTTGGTGAAAAATTTCAGAGGCCCACAGTTAGCCTTGCCACTTTTTTGGAAGAACAGAAAATATACTAAGAAAGCACGACTATCAGCATAGGGCAAACAATGTGTTAGAGAGAGAAACGCGAAAGCCAATGTGTCTAAGAGAGATAGAATGCAACGCTGTGACGTCACTACGTTGCCGCTTCAACGTAATAAAAACGTCAAAAAAAGTGAATGAATGTGAATAAACGTGAGAAGAACGTGGCGGAAGCGTCACGCATGTTTCACGTTTTTCTCACGTTTTTTCACGTTTATTCACGTTTTTTTTACGTTTTTCTCACGTTCATTCACGTTTCTGGACGTTTTTCTCACGTTAAAGCGGCAACGTCACAGCACGAATATCTTGAAAATTTTATGAACTATTCGTGTTCGAGAAAGAATTTTCTGTATTTAACTGAAGCTTAAGTGGTATTTGTTAAAAAAATTTTTTCGATGTGCGAATTTTTTGAAAATTTCACTAGGCGCAGCCGAGGGAAATTTTCTTCAAAAAATTCGCAACCGAGAAAAAAATTGAGGAAATTAATTCAAGCTCGCGGAGAATTCAGTGAGAAATTTTTTTACCAAAATTATTTATAAATTTTTTCATATTCTTTTACTCACTAACGCATCAGGAAGCGAACCCCGTCGGCCTGCGTGAGAAGCCAAGACGCTGTCAACTACGCTATCGCGACTTTTGATATATTTTGTACAAATCGTGATCTTGTATTACCACGCTAATGTGAGATTGGACAGTTCCTCGTTCGGCTTTTTTCAGTAGAATGAGGATTAAATCCTTGAATCAACTCGATATTCTATTAAAATCACGCAATATTATGGTAATATGAGATGGAGAAAGTAGTAGATCTGTTTTATATTGGATGATAGGTATAGCTGTCAACAACTGTCAAGCCAGGGAGATTATCACTTATTAATTTTTCACCTAGGTCACGTGACCTCAAAAATTTTCGGATAATTTAGGTTGTCGTCATAGCAACTTGTCGAAAAGAAGGCATTTGATTGGCTCAATACAGCAGGTAAAAAATTTTCGGACCACAGGAGCTCAGATTTAGCCGGATATGTTTTGTGGTTGTTTTCGATTACTTACCTTCCTTGGAAATTTAACGAGAGCTGTTCTGACAAAATCATGAGAGCGTAGCTTGCGTTGTATTTGTTAAGGCAACTCCATGATCAGAAAACTCGATTCAATTGAACTTTATTAAACAAACTTAATGTAAATAAATGAGTAGAATAATATATAGTTTCAAATCTCGAAATAATTATTACTGGAACATCATTTATTATTTGATTCTGTTTTTGACATTCACAATTGTCAAACATATGCGACACGCAATGATTGATAAAAGAGCAGTAAATGCTAGCGTTGCTACGGTAACGTAATTCATCCGATATTTTTCTTCCCTCACATTTTGTGTTCCTTTCTCATGAGTGGAATTTCCGAGCGTAATACCACTAGATCTCAGATTTTTTTGTGGTTGTTAACGAGAGTGCGCGAGGGTGGTTGGCCCCAGATCCAACCAAACTGTTCGGCCATCATATTATCTTGAAATCAGTTGATAATTAGTTGATTCAACATAAACAAATGATGAATTTTTATTGAAATTAAAAAAAAAACGCTATACTGCGCGTCGTATCCACCCTATACGTTCGGCAATGCCTTCTGTCATGTATGTATGAAACACCTGGTATAATTGATAGAGCAAAAAGATACGATGTAAAAACGGCTGTTTTTATATTGGGGATTGGAGCTTGGTCGAATGGTGTGTATTGACCAGTCTTTCGCTAGATATGAAATAAATCGATTCGTAAATATAATGCGTGTTTATATTCTATCACGTAAATTCATCTTGAGTACTCAACACCTCCCACCCAAACTTGTTTCAAATACTTCACTTGCGACACACGCCTATCGGTAACAAAAGATTCGATATCCCGGGTTCTTCAATACAACTTGATCCACGTGGCCCCCACCCTTTGGTCCACGATTTTTTTTCGGCAATCTCATATCCGTGTAGTGGAAGATGAAAAAAATTGGATTTTAATGAGTGTGAACAAATGAGACAGAAAAAATTCGTTGTGGGCTACTTGAGATTATAATAACATTATAATTAGAAGATCGTTCGACTTACCTGAAGGATGAACAATCTCGATTATCCGAGCTCATATTCCGAAGATTTCACTCACCCTGTAGTTATACTGTTCTGTACCATGACTCACAAGTTGAAAGAAATAAGAGATAAAAGTGTAAAAACTATCCCCAGATCATGATTCACATATTCATTATATTGTCGCGTGCATTGTGAACAGATCGTTGGGGATGGGATTACCAAATAGGGGGTAATAATATGTGGTGGGACCATGAAATCTTCGGAATATGAGCTCGGATAATCGAGATTGTTCATCCTTCAGGTAAGTCGAACAATCTTCTAATTATCCTTCGCTCATATTCCGAACATTTCACTCACCCTGTAGATGTTTAGAGAAATAATACGATCTGTGAACTTTGAATGTTACAAATTTAATAGCAACGCTTTCGAATTTTGAAACATATTCCCTTATTAACAGAATAACCCTCCTAAATTAATATCAATATACAGATTGTGTATATATAGATTATACATAAAGATAAAAAAAATAATAATAATAATCATGATCATAAATGTATAAACAAAATTATTTGTTTTGAAGATTCAAAATCTTCTTAGCAAAACCTGCAGGATCTTTGGATACAGGTCGATTATAAAATTTATTGAATGTCATAGATTTTTTTGACCAACCCGCTGTTTGTCGAATCTGATCGATATTTACTCCAGCTCTAGCCGCTGCTGATGTAGCAGCATGACGAGTACTATAACCTTTATATATATTTGTATCAATGTTACAAGATTTCAGGACTTTTTTGATCCAACGGCTTAACGTTTGTGGTGAGGCTGCCCTATGAGGTTTCTTAATTGTGATGAATAATCTATGCTCCCCTTCTGGTCTTAATAATCTAGTCCTCTCTAAATAATGACATAAAACTGAGGCTATACATAATCCGGGTTTCTCCGCAAAAAATGGAAATGTTAATGTAATCTATGAGCTGAAGTTAGAGCAACTAGCATAATTAATTTCAATGTTAACCTTTCCAGATTAAGACTTTCTAGCGGATCTTGACCTTCTAGATAATTGAGAACTGGTACTGGATCCCATGTTGAAGAGTATTTTGAAGTGGGTGGATTCAAATTGTAAACACCCTTGAGGAATCTCTTGAAAATATATTCCTCATTGCTTGAAAATTGTATTATCAAGGTTAACGCTGATTTGTATAAATTGACTGTACTGTATGATAGACCTTCGCTTACCAAGGTTTTCAAAAAAGTAATTATCATTTCTAAATTATATTCTAATGGTTCTCTTTTTTGCACTGAACAAAAACTCCACCACTTACAATAAACTGAGTTGTACTGTCTCAAAGTTTTTTCTGATAATGATGTTATGAGAATTTCAATGGCATCTTCTGGTATATTTCTTGCTATAAAAGCTCTCCTGATAATCTCCCGACAGCCAGGGTAAGATGTTTGTGGTTTGGATGGGGCCGCCTGAAAGGGGATAAAAGTAAGTTTTTTGACGGACCTATGATCAATTTTTCACCAATGATTAATTTATGGAATAACGGATACCATGGCTGATTAGGCCATTCGGGGACAACCACAATGCCGGTTGATTTTTCGATAATTATTTTTTCTAAAACCTTGGAAACTAACGAGAAAGGGGGGAAAGCGTAAAAATTTAAATTGGTCCATTGAAAAGTAAAAGCATCAATTGCTTCAGAATCTGGATCTGGTTTCCATGAAACATACCTCTCGCATTTTTTATTTAATTTTGTTGCAAAAAGATCTACCTCTGGAAACCCAAATTTTCCAGAAACGAGGTCATAAAAGCTTTTGTCAAGCTCATATTCTGTATCGATCTTTTTGCAACGGGATTCTGAGTCGGCTATTACATTTTCACTCGACTTTATGTATGATGCAAATATATAAATATTACGCTTTTCGCACCATTGCCAAATTTCCCTACATATTTTATTGAAGTGAGGAAATTGGATACTACCCATTCTATTTATACATGCTATAGCCGTTGTGTTATCAACTCTGAGAAGCACTTCGCATTTATTGAAATTTCGTGCAAATGATTTCAAACCATATAAGGCCGCTATCAATTCTAATTGGTTAATGTGTAAATGAGTCTGTGTGTTGTCCCAAAATCCACGTGTACTTTTATTTTCACAACTCGCCCCCCACCCCAAACTTGAGGCATCTGTGAATATCTCCAAAATATAGTTCCCCTGTTTAATTTTTTGGTAGCTAGATGGTAAATTCGATATCCACCAATCGAAGTCTACTTTGAGATAATCAGAAATATGAATTAGACCATTGTAGTTGTTATTTGAATTTTTCAATGCTAACCACTTTTCTTTTTCAAAATTTTTTGTATAAAGCCAACCGTACCGTACTGCTGGACAGGCTGCAACTAATTTTCCTATCAGTGTTGCCATTTCTTTGATTTTGCATTGATCTCTATTCCTAATTTTGTTAATATTTTTTGTTAAATCCAATTTTTTTGCTTCTGGTAAAGAAAACGTTAGCGTTCTTGAATTGAATGTAAAACCCAAAAAAGTTATCCCATGTGAAGGTTCAAAAACACTTTTATTTGAATTTATAATGAAACCTAATGAAGTCAACAACTGCGATGTACGTTTCAGATTTTGAACACATGAAATTTTAGATGTTCCTAAAATCAATATATCATCTAAAAACACAACAGAAATGTATCCCTCAGACCGCAGGCAGCTGAGGACAGGCTTCAATAATTTAGTAAATACAAATGGTGCTATATTTAATCCAAATGGTAAGGCATTAAATTCATACAAGGTATTTTTGTATTCAAATCTCAGAAACTTACGAGATTCTTTTTTGACAGGTACTGAGAAATACGCATCTTTCAAATCAATTTTTGCCATAAAGCAATTTTTTGTCATCAACTTCAAAACGGACCTATAGTCTTCAAGTTTGAAATGTGGAGCGATAATATATTCATTTAGTTTTTTTAAATTCAAAACGAACCTATTACCTCCATCTGATTTAGCTACTAGAAAATAAGAGGAAAGAAACTCCCCTTTTTCGTGTCTACAACAAGAAATAGCTCCTATTTCAAGGAGATGGCCTATGGTAGAATCATACAAGGGAAAATCTGTATTTTTCACCTTGACTTTTGGTACAAAGCTTTGATGAGGAGTTTTAACAAAAGGTATAACATAACCTTGTATCCATGTGAGAATCAAATTATTTGAGGATATTTTTTGCCAGACTTGGTGAAATTTTTTAATATTTCCGGCATATTTCAATTTCCCTACCTCTAACGTTGATCTCTGTACCACTTTCTCGGATATTTCGGCGCTGCTTGTCTCTCTACTCTTCTCTCCATTGTTTTTCCCCCCAAATATTCCTTTGGCTTCAGCTTGGGCCGGTAGTACTGACCTCGGTAGTTTAAATGTTGCTGTTGTTGAACTTGTTCAGGTGGTACTTGTCTTCTCTGCGGCTGTAGAGTCTGAGAAGTTACTTTTTGTTTCAGAATATTCCGTTGTACCTGGTATGTAGTTGATCGAGAAGCCTGAACTTGCTTCACTTTCTCCATCAAATTTTCCCCATACAAATAATTGTTGATCGTTTGACCCTCCAAACATTTTTTGAATTGAGGATTCAATTGAGGGTTCAGCAAAAATCTACGATGTAGAGATAGCTGATGGAAAGTGTCCGAAAACAATTTGGCTGCATCTGCCAGGTTTTCCAAAATATTAGAATCTGCTTTCTCAGATATACTCAAATGTATAGGCTTATACAGAGCCATTAAGCCTGCAGCGATTTTACTTGGAGTTTTATGAGAAATTTGTCTTCACGTATCTTATTATCCTTCAGGGCATTGGCTATTTCCTCATTGATTTTTGGTGGAATTAATGCCGAACAATTCTCTGCCGGAACATATTTTCCGATCAACGAACTTTTGTCCTCCACCTGGAGACCGCCTTGAATAATATTACTCCATCTGTTGGCGATACCTTCCAACATTGTATTTTCACTCTTAGATCTATTGTTTGGATCAACACCAAACAGATCCAAAACATTTTCGGTCAATACAAAATGTTCATTGCCGTCAGGCTCACCCAATTCTGTAATATTCTCTTCCATTACTAGGAGAGGTTGCTCGGCTGTATGTATTTCAGCGGTGGTTATGACAGTGTTAGGTCTGTCGTTGTTTTCGTCTAAAACGAATAAATTCTGGTTAAAACCATTTCGATAAAAAAAAACAATCCATTGTTCAAATTGGAAACGAATAAAATGAGTCATAAAGACTCGGTGGGCCATTCATCCTAATGCCCGAAATTTTGTATTCAAAGTTCTTAAGCCAACATAGTTCATAAAAATATAATCATGAATGATCGCATGGGCCATTCCTAGAATGCCCTATAGCAATTATGTAATATAGCATATCATGATATCACCTACCAGAATCACTTTCCGATTCGTACAATTCTATTTCCTTTTGAATTCGTTCCATTTCCTTCTGTAACTTTTCAAATTTTCTCTGCTTTTTCTTTTTCCTATCATCCGGAACTTCCCTCGATCGTTTTGGCATTTTAGCAATTTCACAAAATATCGAATTACACGCGACCGTTATCGATGGCACAAGACAATATAATGAATATGTGAATCATGATCTGGGGATAGTTTTTACACTTTTATCTCTTATTTCTTTCAACTTGTGAGTCATGGTACAGAACAGTATAACTACAGGGTGAGTGAAATGTTCGGAATATGAGCGAAGGATAATAATGGTGATGGTGTTGAATCGATATCTTATGACCTCAGCAAAGCGTTTTACTGCGTGGATCACAAGATTTTGTTGAAGAGATTGAAAATTTATGGATTAAGAAAAAGCAAAACTGTTCTAGAACGCTTGTGTTTCTACAAGAAACATTTTATCTGCAAGAGTTTCTAGATGTTTCAATCTTGAACAACTTGCAACAAATTGTAATAAGGTTGGTATTGATTCAGTGACAAAATAAAGATCGTTGGAATGTCAAAATCAATAATTTGTTTCATGCAAGAATTAAAGATGATTTTTGTTATTTTACAAGTTGATTATTTGTAAAAATGTGTTGACATTGTTTAGTTCGAGTGTGTATATGGTGCTGGTAAATAGAAGAAGCAATTTTGAGCGGAAGACCATATCCTACCTTTCGAGTGCCGTCCAAAGTTGAGAGGGCCAAAAATGTCATTGGAGTTTTTTGTTCAGGATGCAAAGTTTAAAAGGGGGTGAATGAAAAGTGTTTTCAATCGACAACTTAGTTGCAAAGCAACCCATAAGTCTCATTGAGACTTGTATGAGAAAGGAAGACGGGAACCTTAGTTTTTTGAGTGTCATCCGAAGCACTATTCGGCTGGTTATCGTTGAGAGTCCGAAGTATTGAAATCTAGATACCAAGAATGTTCGGTTGGTCACCTATCTCTTCCCGCCAAACGATACTATAGAAATAAATAAATATTTCCTATAGACGCCGCGGGATTTGAACCCAGGCGCTCTAGACTATAAGCCAGCGATTCAACGGCACTCGACCACCAGCCCAGGTATATTTACGCAAAACCGCATGTATCTGCAAGGGGGAGCACGCTAACTATATATTTACTGTTGTTGCCTAACATTTCTAAAAAAAATACTCACTCTTCTATTGTTTCCGAATATAAGAAAAATATTTATTCACTTATCCCGTTAATACTTTTGAACAATCCATCTCACACAAGGACGCTTGAAAAAGGTGCTCTCCTACTCTCTGTTATTCCATGCTGTTGGTATAACGATGTGGGAGTTTTGGAGTGATTTTAGGAACAATAGACCCGTGTTCTCAAAGAAAAACACGAAGCTTATCAAGGGCTGCAGAAATTCCATTAAAAACATACGGAAGCCAGAGATAACAAACAAGAATCACATAGTTTTATGTTTCTGGGTCGTTGATGGATATTTCTTGTGTTATCAAATGTCTGAATCGGGAGATACATTTCGACAATTTTAGCCTACTGAGAATGTATTCGTCAATTAACATTCACAAAGTATGATGAAACTCATGATGGATCAAAATACTGAATATCGTAGTAACTCCTGTGTTTTATTGACAGGAATCAATTTTTTCTATAAATGTTGTAAAATGGACCCTTTTTATGTAACATTTTCGTTGAGTACTGGATGCATTACAGAAAACAGGCTATAACCAATCAGCGGAACAACGAAACAATTGACATCAGTTGTACAAAATTGAAATGGATTATTCGCGATAGAAAATAACACGTAGCACTATCTCATGGTAACAACTCGAACTTCTCGAAGTGGTATCGTTTTTGTTTTGTTTTCATATTTTTGATATTTGTGTCATTGTGACATAGGTGTCTTTGACACCAAACAATAACTGAAACGAGAAAAACGATAAGATTTCACATGAATTTCACCAGAACATCTCTCGAAAAACTGCTGGAAGTACACCTTTCACATCAGAAGCGAACATAAACAGAACAGAGGTATTAAGTTTTTCTGTGGGTTATCCTTCGGAGAGTTCGGTGGTTATCCCATTACGAGTAGTTCACGAATCACCGCTAGGTAGCGTATCGCTTAGCACCCATATATATAATAACAACTATATGGATAACAACTATTCTTCTCTTTACGCGAAAGTGAAGCCAGTTTTGGAAGAACAAAAGACTGTCTGGCTTGCTAATGATGAAATGTGCGCATGCGCGGGTTTTGACGAGTTGAAATCCACTGACGTTTTTAGAATTTCATAGGTTAGGTATATTTGTTAACCCAAATTATGTAAAAGGGCGTCAAAATAGTTATTAATGTACTCACTGATTGTTTACAGAAGTGATTAGTGAGTGATAACAGTGATTGATCAAAAATTAGCCCACGAATCTTGTTCCGATGACTTCATCGTAACAGGTTTCTCTGCAAATCGCAAGTATCGCTTTGTAGAACACATCCATTTCTGCATCTATCATCAACTATTATCCAAAATTGTCCAACAATCCATCGATAAATGAATATTTGAAAAATATATGTTATGATAAAATAAAAACATCGAATTGAAGGTTACGTGACACATTTGATTGATGTTCAATAATTATCATACGTTTATCGCTCACTAGAAAGCTACTCTCCTCCATGATGAAAACGAATGTCGATTCTTGATTCAAACTTGCGCATGCGCATATTCGCGATTTGTCCCACAGACTGTCAGTTGTTTTATTTTTCGGCTTCAGCTCTGGTATCCATGTTACCTATATAGTTATTATTAGATATATGTTAGCACCTATCGCGAATGGGGCATTCAATGCAATATCTAACTCGCTATGAAATGTCATAATTTGACAACATACCTACCTGCCTGGTGTGATTTAGAACTAACTTTTTGTGAAAATGGATTAAGAAAGGCAAAACAAATTCAACTGAACTTCACGCAGTTTGCGTACAATCTATTGATTTCTATCGAAGATTCATTAATGTTATTCAACAAAAAAAATGTTTAAGTAATGTTGGAATCATTACAAAAATATGAGAGTGTTGTGTTCGTGGCTCAGTTGAATATGTACTTGCACACCCATTCAGAAAGAAATTTGTTCGAATCTCAACCAATGGGCAAACGTTCGTTTTTTCAACGTATTATTCACGTAGTACTGGTTGAACAACGGTTTTTGGTTGAAGAGTTTGACGTTGAATTTAAGTTGAAAATCTCAACGTTTAAACTGATCGTTCAATACACTTGATATTAACGCGCTACTCTGACGATCCGTTGAAATATTTTTTTTTCAACGTCAATTCGAAACGTTCGAGTCATATAAAAAAAATCGTTTATTTAAGGCGATTCTGTCACTTTTTTCTCTCAGTTTATGGAGAGAAAACCTGAAGGAAACGTTTTTCAACAACGTGTTTAACCGTCATTGGTCGTGTGTTGATAGTTATTTCACAACTATTTTTCATCCAACCGTCGAATTGCTGACGGTAAGCAAACGTAAATCCGAAACGTTGGTTAAACTCTTGAAATCGATGTTTTTTTAACGTGATTCTGTCACAATTTTTTCCCAGTTGGTGGAGAGAAAACGTGAAGTGAACTTTTTTCAGCAACGTGTTTCAACCATAGATCTTATTGCTTACGCTAGATCCGGTATCCAGGTTACTTGTTTTGTAGGTCTGGGGGGGGGGTTAAAGTACTAAGCCATTGATTGGCCGTTTTCATTTTTGTCTATGCATATGTGTCGTACCACGTGATCATGTAGTACCTACTTTGTTGCAAACCCCTCTTGACCAAAAAATAACTATACAAGATGCCGAATCTAGCATAAGCAATAAGATCTATGGTTTCAACCGTCATTCGGCAATGTGTATTAATAATTGTTGATAAACTATTTTGATCGGATCTTAGAATCACTGACGGTCCGACTAAAGCTGATGGCGGTGATATGAAGAATTCTAGATGAACCTATTTAATTTGTGAATATATCATGAAATATCAAATGAAGTATTTTTATCCATTCACTATCACTTGTTGAAAATACGTGGATTCTTCATATGAAATCAACGTTGAAGAACAATAGGATTGAAACGATTATATAAAACGTTGATAAAACATATATAAATAAATTTTTCTACTTATAAAAAGACGTTTGACAAATTGGTTTAAAAGATGTTCAACGAAATCTTCGAAAAGACGTTTGACGAAATGATTGAGAAGAAATGGTTGAAAAGACGTTGAAAGACCTTGACTATCAACGTATCGAAAGTGATGATTATTACATGTTTTATGAACGATGATAAAAAGTTGATGAATGACGTTTTTTCCTGTAGTTACTTTGAATAGAAATACGTTTGAAAACAACCTTTTATCGCGACATTTTTTCCGTGAATAGACGTTTATGAATATACTTTACCGATGTTTGGTTTTCAACCACTTGGCAACGTTTTTTCAACGACAGTGTGCCCATTGGGAAATATCTAAGTACTTTTTTTTCAAAAGTTGATGGCTTTTTCTATATTTTACTCTTCATTAGCTTTCAAAATGATTTTGTTTGACAAATACAATTGAAATTCGTTTGTTCAATAAAAAATTGTCCAAATATCTGGTCCATTTGAATTTAATGATGAACACTCATAGTCATAGTCACAGTCATAGAAGAAGTAATGTATTCTACTTTCGTGTAATGGTTATTACTAATTCTAAGACGTTCGACTGCGGCTCACATCGCAAACTTCATTCTAATGAGTACCTAATAGCTTCATTACACGCTCGTTGGATCATATACTATTATCGCCTAGACGCGGATTGTGCTGAATTAATTATGTCATATCTTAGTCAAATATTCTGCTATTTATTTCAGGTTTTCCCGACGGTTTTTCTCAAAATCTTCGAGTTTGTATTTTTGCTTTATATAATCTGTTGAATGTATTTATCGTTTGTTATTCGTCACATGAGTGCATGTATCTGTTAGCATTTTGTTTGAATTTTCCACTCATTTTTGTATTTCTTTACTCTTCTTTCCATTTGCAGTCAGATAATTCGAAATTGTTGCTGTTAAAATCAAGAATGATAGCGTGCTTATATCGCCGTAACTGATAAGGAACATTTACAGGGCGATTCACAGAATGTATGTCGAAAAATCATATTCTGGGTGAATTGAAGTCATATGACTAATAATAGGTTAGCATTTGAAATATGACTTGTGGAATTTGACAGTCGACATTTGACGATATTTGACATGTGACACTTGGGAACTTCGAGAGATCGTGAGTTCAGGCAGAGGGTAACGTATCAGGGGCTAACCGAGTGAATCACATATAAAGAAAGAATCAGTACAGGATTGATCAAATAAGAAAGGAACATGTATCAGATGAAGCATATTATAGAATAACATATATACTGGGTGGATTGATGTGATATAAAATTTGACAATTATTGACTTATCAAATTCCAAGCTCCTATACGCAATGAAATCATAGGAGAATATTTTGATCATGGAATTATATATATTCAGATGCCCAAGAACAACACAGATGGAGTTTTGTTAGAAATACATACTTCGAAACAATAATTATATACACACTTTTATTCTCTCATCCTTCTAATACAACTTCTGAACGGTAACTGACACTCAGCCTAACTTCTTCACGTAACATCCCTTGATTCATCGTATCACTGAGTCACCCGATTGAGCCACTAAGTGATACTGTCAGCGTATACGGGGTAGATGCATATTTTATCATATCCTACATATCCTACAGTTTGCAATGACAAAAATCAACAACAGATTGTTCGCATGACAATAAATACAATTCATATTTCTTCGAAGTTATTTTCTTCAAATAGTCTCTTAAGTACCTAAAATATACCTGATATGGAAATACCTGATATTCTCATGGACAATTTATTTTCATAGAAATTCTGAACCTTAGGGGTTTTTCGATCTAGCAAACTTGAAAATCGAATCAACCATGATTTTCTAATAAAACACAGAATATTATATCAACTGCATAATGAAAAATCTTACCTGCGGACTATTGAACCAGGCAAATCCGAACATTCAATTTTCGTTTATTTGTGAAGTTTATTTTAATCGTATTCAATCGCTGATGGTTACTAGCAAACCAGCAGTGGTAATTTGATCAGTAACATCAAACGATTGCATCGATGATGTTGTCTGATTATCTTATTTTTCTCTACGTAACAAGAATTTGATATTTTTTATTGAAACAACACGGTTATTCTTAGTGTATTAGTTTCTAGTGCTTTATTTAGTGAAATACCATCAATTTTCGTGTGTCAACAATTTTCGAAGATCTGGCTAACCAGAATCTGGCTACCATCTCCGATACGATTTCTGAATTCTAAGATCGAACAGCTTTATATGTACCGAAATCACCTCTCTCGTTCCTAGGATATGCAGGAGTTATAATTTTTTCTTTCAAAAATGATCGGATATAGTTTTGTATACCTACACATAAAAATAAGTTAATACATCTGATAGTAACTTCGTCAAAATTTTAAAATTCCCAAGACATTATTTAATTTCTCAACTCCGCCGCATGTTCGCGACTACGTGTTGAAGTTGAAGTGGAGTAGATTGAAAGGTAAATTGTGCTCGATGCAAACAGGAAGGGAAACAGTGGTCCAGTGGAATACTTGGTTTTCCATGGCCTGAATCTGTTATAGCTTGTGCTGGTCGACTGGTTAGAGTTACTATGAACCAAACACATTGTTATTTCTACATGCCACAATTTTCACATCTGTATATATAGAATGAAATATATTATATCCAAACAAGTAATGAACACGTCATACAACAACAAGAAATGCAATTATTCAATCAAATGATGAAAACAACAAATTGAAATAGAACTATAGTTATCACATGTGTCATCAGTCAATAAGTTATCTGCAGTAATTGATTTTGTACAGGCTCATTCAAAGGAGAATCTTTCTCAGCGTTTTCTGGGAACGATCAAATGAAAGATATATTCATATGAATCTGCTATTATCTTATCTCCTTCTGTGTTTGAATGTGTATGTTTTTGTAACATGTATGATATTTCCATGAACAATTTGTGAGTATAAAGTCACAATTCCCTTATTTTGAAATGGTGGTTTTTATTGGAATATTTGAAATGCAGAAGTTCTGGAGCAATGAAGTACTTCCCAGAATATTTCATTTTCAACTAACTAAATAACATGTTTCATAGTAACATCTTGAAAGTACTGATTGGTATAGTTTTAGTTGTTGACCATACAAATGTGTTGTCTCACATGACCATATTACCTACTTTCTCGCAGACCCCTCTAGACCAAAAAATTACTACAGGATGCCGGATCTAGCGTAAGCAATAAGATCTTTGCATGTGTGTTGTACCCTCGGTTGTACCACGTGATCATATAGTACCTACTTTTTTGCAGACCCTTATATATCAAACAAATACTACAAGATACTATGGGTTTTTTAACCATTTCAATGATATTCATTTCAAGTGAAATGTCAAGAATGTATACTTCTTCAAAATTGGATTAAGCAGAATTTTCCACTATTTCTTCAGAAATGTCAGCAATATAGATGTTCTGGTTCCATAACCTATTGGAATATTTGAAATGCAGAAGATATGGAGCAATGAAGTAGGTATATGAAGATGTACTTCTCAGAATATTTTATTTTCAACTAACTGACTAACATGTTTCATCTCAACATCTTGACATAATATACAAAGGGGATTATTTTATGAAAATAAATTATTCAACAGTATGCAATGTTCACTTGTAATCTCCCTAGCAGCAGAATTATTACTGATAATTTTTTTCAAAGTCACGAATGTTTTTGTTGTTGATAGAAAATTATCCCGAGTCGAAGAAGAGAAAAAAATATGAAGAATTGATTCTGATGCGTGGGAGATTCGGTAAGAAAATTTCATAATTTGGAGTTGCTTTTAATATGATTAAAAGATGACCTATTCTGCGTAGATAGTAACTAAGGTTCATTACTAACATTATGATATCAGATGTTACATTCAAAACTGTAACATCTAACATCTAATATCACATTTCTACCCAGATTTCATTCTGAGTGACTTTTGTCAATGAATATAAGAAGCTTAATTTCTGACAGAAAAATCATCACATATCAGTTCCGTCAATAGGAACTAACAAAATTATCGAATGTAATCTCCCTAGAGCTTGAAAAATTCACGGAGATTAATTCAAGCTCGCGGGGGATTCGGTGAGGAAATTTTCCAAAATTATTTATAATCTTTTTACTCACTCACTCATCAGTTACTATTTTCGGTGAATATTTGTCGAAGGAATAATTAATTGATGATTGAAAAAATAAAAGAAGGTATATCTTGTCGGGAATCGAACCCCGTCCGCCTGTGTGGTACGCCAATAAGCTGTCCAATACACCATTGCAACTTCTGATGAGAGTTGCACAAATCGTGATCTTGAACCATCACGCTAATGTGATATTCGACAGCTCCTTGTTCGGCTATTTTCAGAAGAATAAGATTTCAATCCTTGATTTAACTTGATATTCTATCAGAATCACGCAATATTATGGTGATATAAGATTGGGAAAGAAGTAGATTTGTGTTATATTGGACGATAGGTACAGCTGTTAAGAACTGTCAAGCCAGGGAGATGATCACTTCACGTAAAAATTTACGGATAATTTAGGTTGTCGTCAAAGCAACTTGTCGAAATCACCCGTTGCTAAGCAACGTATACAAAAAGGAGCCTTCTAATATGGTTGAAAATAAATTAACGGAATTTTCAGTATAATAGCTCATCACTGAATGAATGATTGCTCATAGTACGCTGTCATAACGTTTTATCATTGTATCGCTTGGTCAGTAAAACGTTTGCTGAAATATAGTCAATATCTGTTTATCTATGGGATTCAAGTAAATACAAGCAAAGTCATCAGCATACAAAATTGTCAATGATTCATGATTCACAAACACACTTTTGAGAGAAAGTCGTTAGCATAAAAATCGTAAATAAAAATGGTCCTGAATCTGAGGATCCCTGTGGTACGCCCCGTTTGATGAGTATTTTATTGTTGCGAGTCCTTTATGTTTTATTTGTTAGGTGAGATTCAATTAATTTTTTGAATAGTCCCCCCATTCTATACCATGTCATTTCATCTGAGACTGTTCATAAGGCGTTATACCCATTCTAAATGATTATCTCTCTTGTATCGAATAATATCAAGAATTGATATCGAATACCAGGTGTTTCACAGTGGATGGAACATTAGAAGTATCTGGAGAATAGAAAGACAGATCATTTCGAAAATTTGTGGGCGTCGATAATCAAACTTGCTCTATCCGTCTAAAATATTTCCATCAATACAGTGTTGCGCTTCTATCGAAAAGTAGCAACAATTTTGTTATTTCAAATGGAACACCCTGTATTTTATTTCATTTTTGGATTCTTCCTGCTGATTTCGTCGATATATCATACTTGGGGAATAGCGAGAAAGATTACAGAGATATAGGGTGTGAAAAATCGAGATTTTTCAAGTTTAGGAATTTTTCGTGTCGAAACTAATCATTTCTGCTCAAAACGGCTTACATGTCCCGATCTTAACTTTTCATTTACTATCTACTGACATTTAATAGAAACAAATAGAGGGTGATGCATAACTCTAAATTGTGAATCACCCGTATTTGTTTCAATTAAATATCAATCGATAGTAAATGGAAAGTTGAGATAGGGACATGTAAGCCGTTTTGAGCAAGAATGGATAGTTTCGGCACAAAAAATTCCTAAATTTGAAAAATCTCGATTTTTCACACCCTATATCTCTGTAATCTTTCTCGCTATACCCCAAGTATGATAGATCGACGAAATCAGCTCATCATGAAAAAACTAAAAATGAAATAAAATACAGGGTGTTCCATCTGAAATAACAAAGTTGTTGCTTCTTTTTGATAGAAGCGGCAACGCCGCAACGCTGAAAGTATTTTAGATCGATAGAACAAAATTGTTTACCCAATAAACCAAATTTTCATAATAATCCTATGTCCTGTTCTCCAGAAACGTTTAACCTACCATTGACCGTGAGTCACCCTGTATATTCATGTGGATGGAATGACATGCAGGGTATAAATATTTTTGTTATTGTATATGCACATTTCAATCGAGAGAAATGAAAATAGGGTATAGGTAGTTGAATGTCTCATGATAATGGTCGATGTCTACTATACGGTGGTTGAACATCAGATGGAGACATTCCAGATAAATATACGATAACTCAACAACACAATAACATCATCATTCGAACTGCTTTTTAGCTCATGAATATATGTAGCAAGGTTAACGGAGACGAAATATCATTCAATGAAAATCCATCCTATCAGCGGTTCGTCACAGCAGATATTTCTGCTGCTATAGCCAAAAATCTTGACTACATAGGGGACAGAAAATATCTTTACTACTGGAGAAGACAACACTTAACTGCCAACGTCTACCTGTGGTAGCACAGCTACTTTAGAAAGTAACTCTGCTGTCTTTATGAAGATACTCTCCTGTTATGGAAAAATAACTATGCTATGGTAGAAAAGAGGTTTCATTCTATTATTTTGTTGTTGAAAAGTAGATCACTAATACAGGAGAGACATGAGTGTTTTTTTAGTCAGTAGGAGTTAATTCTCTCACAATAGCAAATTAGACGGAACGAACGACGAACGACAGACGAGATGAACTGTTGCAAGACCGAACTGCGATTTTGACATTTCCGAATCGTTTTCAGCAATTAACTTTTGCTGGGCCAGCAAAGAACATAACAGTTTTTATAAAGAAATATTTCGTGATGCAAATATTTTCTGCTAGGATAGCAGAGAACATTACGGTTATCATAAAGAAATATTGATTGAATCTTCTCTGCTACAACAGTAACATATGTAACTATCGTGAGAAAGTACATTTTCCTCGACATTTCCGTTATAGCATAAATAATTTTATAGCATTGCAACCAAATTTTTTTCTGTGATAGACAGTTTCTTCGGAGTTCCAATAAAGCAGTTTCAGTAGAATGATTTTTTCTACGAGGTTTGTTACTTTTTTGACTACGACAGGTGAAAAAAACTCAGCATAGATCTTCCTCCTGGGACTTTTATCCGTGTAAATGAGAGGAGGATTCATTAACGATGGACAAAAGAAAGTGTTAGGTACCAAAGATCAAGCGAAATATAAAATTTTATTGATCTCTACCAGTAGGACTTCTGATGATTCAGACCAATGGCGAACAGTTAGAACAAAAATAAGAAAACTCAACGTCATAACAATTATTCACCAATGAACATCTGAGATGTACAAAAAATGTAGTATAGTTTCAATTCGTGGCATTTCGTAGATCAATGGCATGTTGTTGAAACCTTCCATCAAGCATCACCACCATTAGTGAAAAAAGAAAAATGTTTTGTAACATTTCACCATACATGAATTCTGATTTTCAATGTGTGATAATTTTAATTGACATTATACAATTTTTCTGAAACATGATTCAAAATCTTCAAGTCAATTTCTTGTATATGAATTTTGGATTCAATCAATCATATACTTAATTCATTAATACATTCTGGGAAGAGAAATGAGAAGATATCAAGCTTACTCACTTGAAAACTAAGGTTTCAAATTGGGACGAAACAATATTATTGAATACATAACAAAATTGAGAAAAAATGCTTGAAGATACTTCACCATTAAGTTGCTAGAATCAATTTTACTCGTTCTTCTTCAGCTCTCAAATTTCATCGATGGCTACCTACAATTTCGATTAACCTTACTTCATTCCCCATAAAGAATTCTCTCTTCTAAGATGAGAGATGATTCTTACAAATCGATCAAGCATTTCAAAACTTGGGGAAAATAGTAGATTCGTGTTTAGCAAAGGAAGTAGGTATTCGAGCATATTTTATAACTTCCTTTTGCGAATAAAAAAACCTTTTATAGCTTATCATGCGTCGTTCTTGAATCGAAATATTTTCTCTTATGTGAGTGAAGAGCAAAATGTGGTGCATTATTATCGGTGCTCTTCGGTGTTGTTACAGGTGTCTTAACTATGACAGAACAGTCAGCTCGTCATATTTTCCAGACGAGAAGGTGTGCCCCATAGTGATATTAGGAGAAGTAATCGCATACGCGGTGAGAGCAGGCCTCCATCTAATAATCGGATGCGATGCAAATGCACATCACACCTTATAAGGAAGTCACGGGCATCAACTCAGGTGAGTCACTACTTCAGTTCATTATAACATAAAGTTAAAGTATAGCTAACAAAGATTATAAACTAACTTTCGTTTCAACAACCGAAAAGCATGCGACAATATTGTTAACTGGCATATTTCTGACCATAAACAGATCAGATTTGATTTAGTCACTCCCACGCGTATTTCAATCAAATATTCAAGGTCTAAGGACTATAAATAAATTAAAACCCTACATATCTCAGAGCGT
This sequence comes from Chrysomela aeneicollis, assembly GCA_029955515.1. Taxonomy (NCBI): domain Eukaryota; kingdom Metazoa; phylum Arthropoda; class Insecta; order Coleoptera; family Chrysomelidae; genus Chrysomela; species Chrysomela aeneicollis. Next base: position 1,092,211 of record JARUHQ010000018.1, on the reverse strand, counting down.
AGATGAAATATACCCCAAACCGCTACAAAAGGGGCAGTAAATACTATTTTGACATCTGTTAGGCTTGTATACATTACGAAAAAAAAAAGCAAACTATTAAGGTCATAAATCTTCCTGAAGTGAGGAAGGAAGGAGAAAGCCTCAGTTTTATCGACCAATGAGTCTGATGTATTTTCTCTTCGAAATACTAGAAAGGCTCATACACAGATGCATTGAAGATGAGGTACTGAAAGGAAGCCTGCTCAGCGAACACCAATATGTGGCGTATCAGCCTGAGAGATTCAAACAGGCTAGTAACAAATTCCATAGAAGACAGGGAGATATCTTGATTACTACATTGGTGGATATAGAAGGGGCTTCAACAATGCATCCACAAGATCCATAATCAATGCTTTTACAAGAAAGGTCCCACTTCTGGTGTTCCAGTATAATGAAACCAACTTGAAAAATAGGGTGATTATTATATCATCGATCAGCGAGACGATACTGACATTAAGAGCTGAAAGAGGCTACCCACAAGGTAAAGTGTTAGTGAGGCTAACATGCTGAAGGCATCTATTGCTCAGGATACGCTGATGATAACGCAATTATTGCAAGAGACAACTTTGCGAAAATGGTCTTGGAGCTTACACAAACAGCTTCAAATATGATTGACAAATAGATTGAAGAGGAGGAACTCACAGTAAACCCCCGTAAAACTACCATAGTGAAATTGACAAAATAGAAAGTACTAGAAGAACTGTCTTCAGTACTTACCTAGATACCTTTCGCACAAGAGACAAAATATCTGGGAGTCATATTTAACCACAGACTAACATGAAGAAAGTGCGTGAAATATTCAAGAATTTTTGGTTTTCAAATTGTAATGGGTGTTTCCAATTCAAATTCACTATAATGAAAATTGTAGGGAATAACTTCAAAAAATGAAGAAGTATGTAAATCTTGAACGAAGCTCTCACGCATATATGTATATGAATTTGTCTTTGAATAATGTATCCTTCGAACTGTTAAAGTTCTGCTATAACTGACTCACTCTGATGCATGAAGGCTAAACTAGGTTATAGTAACAGATATAAGGAGGTATGGTATCAGCTCAGAAATCGCTATTCATACGTTTGGCTCAAAAACCAAAGATGTTTCAGGATTGGTAAATACCAACCCAAAGACACTGCGGTTAGGCAAATATGGAACGGTTCAAGCAGACATTGTGGCAATACCCCACTGCTTCAGCCAAACGGCAATGAAAGCAGTCAGCTCAATGCAAGTTGATTCGAAACTGGTCTGGACCATAAAAGAGCAAAGTAGTCAAAATAGACTGATTATAGCCTAGGTACCCGCGCATTGAATATAGACAGTAGACGAATTCTGCACAGTGCTTGTGCTCGGATATCCACAACCTGAATATTTGATATTATAGTTATTTATGTATCAAGGGTATAAGATAGGCTTTTATAGACCGTAGCGTGTAAGTAATAGCCTGAGCGATAGCGAGGGCCATTAAGACGCTTAGGACCATAAAAGCAAGTTACGCCCAAAATACATGCAACATTTTATGCACGACCAGTACATTTAATTGTAAATACCTCTTCACCTCTCAAGCATGATAGGAATACAACCTATGCAGTGAGGTTTAGATCATATCGAAAAAATAAAACAAGAAGTGATGGAATCCAGGTTACTCAAAGAATTTTTTCTAGAAGAAATAAATTGGCTAGTAGCCATATTTGCTGTAAATACAGACAATAGTCATTACGAAATGCATTCCAGTGATTGAGAAAGTGTGAATTGTGAAGCAGCTGAGGATGCGCAATTGAGTTTGTTGCCTACCAAATGAAAAAATATATACGATAAAATGTTTGATGAATTTGTGAGTACTTCTTGCATATTTTCTGGGAAAATCAAAATCTCCCTCTTCTATGTGGTCATATCAGGTATTCAATGTTGAAAGCTACTTTGAATGTACATGATGTCGAGATATCAGTAAATTCACAAATTAAAACGCAAATCCGATGGTTATGAACCTGCTCAACTAATGTATTGCCCGGCGGTCGGTAAAGTGCCATTTTACGCCCGGTGTAAAGTGCCATTTTACGCACGGTCATTTTCTTATCAGATATGTGGAGTATAGTGATAAAAGGTGGAAGTCTGTGGAATTTCAAGAATAGTTTTGAAGAATTTTCATTCCATCAGCAGTGCATGAAATGAAAGGTAAATTTATTATTTCAATCATGTATTTCTTCACCTCTTGATTTTTTTTAACCCAAATGGTCTTTCATTAGAAGTGAGATTGGGAGTCTAAATATCAGGCATATGTATTACATGTGTATGAATTCTTGGAATTTTGGATAGGAACAACAATTTAACTACTCAATCAAGGCAAAGAAACGAATTTAGGAATTTAGGTTGAGTGGAAGAACAATTCACTGAAGATTTGCTATCACCATCCAAATTGAAGTTCGCCTTATACCCCATATATTAATTTTTTCTCCTTTTGATTCTCTTTATATCCCAGAAATCTATATTCTGTTTTGTGAGTAATAAAGACGTTTATTATTTTTTTATCACTATACAGGGCAACGAAGAGGCTGATAAACTAGCCCGAGAACGAGAAGGAACAAAAAAGTATCTGAATGGTCCAGAACCGTTTTTCTTGTGCTGTGTTTCACAACCCATATCATTTTGGGGCAGCATATTCGGAACACGCTGAAGACATAAAGTCCTGAATTACTAGCATAAAATATGAAGTTAGTCGAAGCACTCTAGCTCTTTTGAACCATCCCCGAATCAAAAATTTTCCTTGTTTTTCTTTCAAGAAAATCTCGATAGTCTCATCAACATGGAGGGATTCCAATGCATGGATTTTGTTTCCTCGATAATCAAATAAATAATATATATTTCGTGGTTGGTTCGTTAGTTCACTTTTCGATGAATACTCACGTCTTATATAATGCATTTTTGCATGCGATGCACTTTTTAGATGCACAGTTTTCTGTATAATGACCTAACTATGCCATATTTGAACATTGTAGGCACGTCCCATTGAGTCCGTGGCAGTTTTGTCTAAATTATAGTTGCGTGCATGCTGACACGTCAATTGCCAAGATTTGTATCTCCATTATTGTTGGATATACGTACGAGCTATTGTTTAGGAGTAAATATTGTTATGTTAGAAATAATGTATCTATTCGAATGTCAATCTATTGAGATATCTTCATATTATCGTAAAAACAGCTGACATGTTCCTATTTCAAGTTTTGAAATACTGACATTTATTCAGCCATTTCTTCTTACATACTTCAGGAGGCATATTAATTTTTTGACTTACTGAATCATGGCTTATATAGTGACAAACATATTTCCTTTTCACTGCATAATTTGAGTTCTTTATGAATATTAACACTTGCTATTAGAGCTTTGGATTCCTTATAAGTCCACATGCGTCTCGCACTACCTGTAGTGTCTTGGTCAAGACCTTCATATACACTATCAGATATGTCCTTTCTCTCAAGTACTTCCTCTACCTGCTGTTCCGTTTCCTCATCTGTTCTTTCCTCTATATCTTCATTTGGCCCAAATACACCTGATACACCCATTTTCCGTCTTTCATTTCTGAAACTTTCGAAACTTGAAATATGATAGATTTTACCTACTTTATTCTGCATGAGAATTGTATTTCCTTCAATTATGTACCTGTTATTCTCGTCTGTAATCAACTGATCCTCATCAATTGATTTATTGAACTGCATGCTTATTGCTATTTTTAACTTTTTCTCAGTCTTTCATACTATTTGAATACAAATCCATTACAAATCTCGAGTTCTTTCAACCACAGTGAAAAATCAAAACAAAAACGTAACCTCACAATTTCCAGCCAAAAACGTTAATTATGCAAGTCTCAAATTTTGCTCACATCAACACCAGATAAAAAGCATGCACAGTTGTGGTGAGGGAGGAAGACAATATCTAAGATAAATAAAATAAAGTAACATGAAACAAGTTATTTAACTGAGCTATTGAGCTGGGATGAGAATCTCAGTAAATCTCAGTTGAAGGTGGTAAAAAGAATATAATCTATAACATTGGTTCATTACATGAGCTCGACGAATCAAGTAATGAGTATGGTAGATAGAGAATTAGTTGAGGAACTCGGGCAGTGAACAAACGAATTGACAGATGACCCCATTTGCCTTGATCTTAATAGCCGACGGCTTGACAGAAACGTAAAATCATGAGACAGATTCGGTATACAGGGCAGAGTTGAGTGTAGTAGGTACATACCTATCGCACGTATGTGAGTCGTTTACACGCACCATATACATATTACTGTTAACGAAAACTCCACAATGCACTTGCATATTCAACTGCTCAAACTTCTGAAAAATCAACACCAAATGGAATCCAAGGTAAAATGAAAAAATTGTGTTGAGCTTAAGACATCAGAAGGAAAAAAATCTCAGGTTGGATACGGGATGATATTTTTCTCATTATCCAAAGCTACAGTATCATTTCATTAAATCATATTCAGGTTTGTAGTACGTGAAAAAGATTCAACTTCATGAATCATAGTGAAGTGCTTTCAACTGTGAGGCCATTATCCAGTCATCAGAAATATCAAAAGGTCCATAAAAAGTTCTCGAATAATTAACATCAAGCTTCAAATTCAGTTGAACCCTTGTTGAACTACTTTAGATGAACCATCCTGAAAATTATCAGTATTTTGAGTTACACCTTTATATCATTGTAAATAATATAGCTGTAACCCGTATCAAATCTAGAACAATTGAAAAAAATGTCAGGCTAAATTAAATGTTTGAGTCGTGGTTCGGAGTCGACGTTAACAGAACTTCTACAAACTCAATAGGAACGTTCAGTTGTCTCTTTTATTTCTCATTTCTTATATATGAAAATTGATTTTGATGCTCCTAAACGGTAGCTATTAGTTCTTATATCATGACGGATCTCAGGACATTTCTTTTGAACGAAGTAACAATAAGATTCGAATACACTTTCCCACATAGAATGGAAAATATACCAGCAATAGAAAATTTTGACTATGGAAGTGATCTGAGCTCAGTGGGCCGAAGACGAATGAAACAGAAAATAAACAATCTTATACATTTTTGTTAGACTCAGATGGCAAGCAAAAAATTGGAATTTTCGATTTTAGAAGAAAATTCATTCGATAGAGAACAATTGGACGCATTTATTTGAAAAAAAACATAGCGGTTATCAAAAAGTCGAACCAAGGTGGATATAGGATGGTGAAACAGCTCTTCAATTGTTTCTGCGAAAAACTTGTAGACCGTTTGGGAAGGTACTAATATTTCCACGACTTGAAAGAAGATGGCGGTAAGATCGATTATCGAAGAAGATTTCTGTTGCTTACGTATTTCTGTGGTTCACATCTGACAGACGTGACTTGAAACGACTTTAAAACGATATATTTTCGATAAATTTGGAATGAATATTGATATTTTGACTCTTCTCAATCATTTTTCATCTAGAACAGATGAAACTGATAAAAGTTTGACAGATGCACAGTTTCTGTTTTACCGACACAAGGTATGTCGCCATCTCTGATAACTTCAGGAAATATTACTACGGTATGAAATCAAGTAGGCAAAGGTCTACAGTTTATTCTAGTGCTTGTTAATAGGAAGCTGTTCCACCATCCTATATCCACCTTGAGTCGAACCAAATTCTGATTTGTCAGAACACCTAGATGTGAAAATGGAGGTCATAAACCACGTAACAAAAATTGCCCTGCAAGTAGATTAGTGGTGTTTGACATAAGAACTATAATGGCACATATTGGAAAATGTCGTGAACTGGGGATGAATGAAAACAATATATTTTATAATATATGTTATATATTGACGATGATTACTCGAATAGCTGTTCCATTGAGGGTATTCAAGTAGAAATCGATAGACTCAGGGAGCAAAAGTAATATCTCGGATGAAAAAACCTGTAAAATATTTATTTCGAATTGAGATAAATAAAATATCCTAGTGAAATATCCATGACGAGGTCTAAAGCGATTGCATTGGTGTATTTGATGATAGGGCTATGATAGAGCAGAACTCAATTAATCAGTTCCTAAATCCAAATAAGTACGTCCAGGTTGATCAACCTATTGATAAAACAGTGACTCCTGTATGTCAACCTCAAAGAAATGTTTCAATTCAGAAAATTATTGAAGATACACTCAACGAGTTGATATGTAATCAGTTATTATAGAACCCGTGAACGAGATGGGTTTCAGCAGTAGTTCCAATTTTCGGAAATAATCGTACACATCCGTAATCGCATCGATATGACATGTTCAAATAATGTTACATCATTTGTGAAAATCATCCACTGCCCACCATAAACAAAATACTTCGTGGAGTAAAACATGTGACATATTTCAGCATAGACGTTGAAAATGCCTTTCATCAAATCTAAACAGCACCAAATACTCATTATAGAACTATTATCATCAGTAGCCAAGGCATTTTCCATTACAAACTATCAATGTCTGGAGAAATATGCGCTCCAGAGATATTTCAAAACAACATGGAGAAATTGCTTCCACTTTTTGAAAGATCGGTGAATTCAATTGATTACATTTCAATCTATGAAAAGAATAACACCGAACAGCTGAGAGAATAGAATAGACACTAGAGGTCCTGAAATATGGTCATGTGAAAAGAAAAGATTATTAAATCTCTGGGATACAAGCTAGCGCTAAAAGAAATATGCGCTCCAGAGATATTTTGAGAGACCATCGAGAAACTGTTCAGGTGAAATCAATTGATGACATTTCAATACATGAAAATAATGAAAGCGAAACAATAAGAAAGTGAAAAAGTCACTCGAGGTCCTAAAATATAATAATGTAAAAAGTGCAAATCTCTATGAAACATGTTAGCGTTGAATCTTGGGAAGCTAACTTGGATAAACTTGCCGATTCATTCCTGAAAAGAACAAAATGTTGAAATCATAAGGTTTACATCTAGAATAACAAACGACTTATACTCAGGTTGACCCTCTCCCACCGTCCATGCAGCTTGGTACACTAAAAAAATAGCAAATTAAACCTGTATCACATGTATAAATAGACCTTTGTATTCGAATTACAAATCAATATTTATTCAGCATACCTATACTATTTGCCCAATAATAATTAGGATTTTCCGAGGATATTTCTAAAGGGAAATGTTTTATAACTTGGTTCATATAACGTTATCAAATGAAACTCAGTACCTATATGTACCTATTCAGACATAACCATAGTATAAAAATATAAGCCACATACTGAAAAGGACAAATGTTGAAATAGGCAATTTTCAATTCGTAGTACAATTCTCATAAAGCAGTAATAGCAATGCTATTGGTTCACTAACTTTTTCTCAACTCATCATTCTATCCACATCTATTTGAGAAAAATCTCCTCAATTACAAGCTCTTAAACACTTCTCAGATCGGAAATTACTTTTTTAGTTAATAATTTGCGTTAAAATACCAAGCGAGTAGCATGATGTTTCTGGTAGAACAAAACATACCTATTCCTTCACCAGATCCAGAATGGCATGCACGATAGGCACAAAAACTGTTTTTTTCAGAATATCAATAATCTCAACAACATTCCCTGTTAAAGGTATTGAAAAGATGTGAAATAATGCAAAGCTCGGTTATGATGTGGCCATGCCATTTTGAATTGACGTTGTCTGTTACCCTACCATGCATACTCAGCAGAAGGGCTGTGTCGAGGGCTGTGTAGTTGTCTGTTATGTGACAGGCTATTACATCCTGAAAAATGTTATTTTTCGACACAAAATACACTCGAAAATAAGTACCCATAGTCCGATGTTCCCACTTTCTCAATCGAAATGAGTTATCTGTGCATGAGAGTCGAAATGTGCGTGCCATTTATATTTCCTTCGACGACGACAAACACAATATATCGCTTCTCTCGATAATTTATCACTGCTAACCGAAAAACACGGGAAAAATATTTTCAGCTGACACCGTTTCAAACGAGAAGTATTTTTCATCATTTCTGCTTTGTAGTCAGAGTCTCCTCAACATTGTGTTCAACCGAAAAACATGCTTCTAAAAACATCGAATGATCATCCTGGAGGAGATTTTTAATACCATAATGATCAATTTTTAATCAACGCAGCAGTAAAATCATAATGAGAACCTATTTATGGTTATCCAAACATCGCATATAGAAATTCAGCGTCACTCCCATGTGTTGATGATAAATTACAGAAAATAAATGAATATAGTCGAAAGCACAGACTAACGAATTCAGTTACAAGTAATAAGTACAATCGTCATTCAATAACTATTGAGGAGATATTATTACGTTGTGTAATGAGCCTGATTCTTTATTTGACAATGTTACATCAAGGTAGAATGATTAGGCATTACTAGACAAAGCATATTTCGGCAACTATGTTTGATGTTGTAATTATGATGAAAACGTATTCATCGTGTTTAAAACATCGCATAGGAAATTCAATGTCGCTTCCCTACGCGAATGTAAAATCACATAAAATAGATGAGTATCAAAACACAGAATTATGATTAGGTCTCATTATTAGCCTTTTACTAGATACATTCGTTATTCAATAATTATCGAGGAAATATTCTTCATTCAGAAGAACATTTCACGTCAAGGTAGAATATTTTATTTTTTAACTCAACGAAATTTAGAAAAACCTTGGTGAAGTATTCTTGAAATATCGTTCAAGCCTTTGTAAGGATATGGGTGTAGAAGAATATTGAGTAAGAAGGGTGGTATTTGATTCAACTCTCCTCGAAATTTCACTATGTAGTGAGTTATTGAACTTCACCGTTAATTCTGATCCATTTCAGTATATGTGCCCGTCTGGTCATCTATATACAAATGGAATAATTGTAAAAACTAAAACTGGATTATGAATACGACTCGTAATAATATGTTTGGAGCGTTGAAATAATGACAATTTAGCTTATGTAAAATCAATTCAATGCACCTTTATAATATTCACTCATAACGGAACAACAAAATTAGTTATCGTTACTAATATGGTCACACAAATAACACAATGGCGTATAAATGTTGAACAATATCTCCGATCCCGTTTATCTGATAGCAATCTGATTGATATCTAACAGTAATTATATATACTCTACATTATTTATTAATTATAATCATATACCTACCGTACATAACATGTTGATATAGACAATGAAAATTAATGATGATGAACAATTAGGATCGATTTGTATAGAGCTCTGAGCGTTTCGTGAACCTGATCTCAAGAAAACTAGACGGCTTGTCCCACATAGTTGAATTCTTCCTTCAAACCCTTTCATGTTTCATGATACAGGCTGTCTACTTTTCGAGTACCACAATGGGATCTCGCTTATATTGGGAGATATACGAAGTTGGTTGAATCAGAGCAAAGTTGTGAATAGTAGAAATCTTATTGTCTTTAATTGTATCGAAATTTTCTGATTTCTGCTTTCGATTTTCGTACGATGAATGAATATTATTCGAATTCTTGAAAACGATGCTATATTCGAATTTTCGATAAATTATTCGAATTATGTATTGCTTAAATAGTATCATCGGTGAATAAATCTAAAAGAAGAATTAGATATTCTCAATTTTTCTACGATATCTAAACTTTGCCTTAACCAACTTCGTATCGCGCTCTCGAGAAATGGACAGCCAGTTATAATAGAGTCACTGATAACACTGATAACACTAATAATTTAAAAAACATAACAGTTTCAATTTTCGACACCATTCGAAAACAGCAGATATTGATAACGTATCAACCCACCGAAAAATAAATTTTGGTGATCAGATGAGAGAGCAAACAGCTCTGGCAATCATATTAGAGAAATGACATGAAAACCCTGATGACATTATTATATTACACAAGTCTGGAAAGTGTATTATTAGTATTTATTACGATTGATTATTTGTCATACGGGAAATGTTATTTGACCTATCAATAACTCTTGATAATAAAGAGATATCAGGGTGGTTATCATAAAACAAAATAATAGTATAGCTGGGGTGAGGAAAACTGCAGGTTATTTTTTACACAAACAAAACACAATCGTCCATTTGCTCAGATATAATGAACATTTTAGTTTTCAATATGTGCATGCTCACAGGTTACATTCGTATGCGTTCCTAAATAACATTCAATTCGCATTCAATATACCATCACACCTGAACAAAACAATATGATTTTTCGAAAAGCCTCCAAGTGAGATCTCATTCGCGAGTCATACAATGACATATTCTATGTTTTATTAAAACCTATAAAACTTATACGAAACTTCGGTTTGGCAGTCTGTATAATTATCTAACTAAATTAAGGTACAATTAAGGTACCCGTGTATAAAATACAACGGATTCGTTCTGCACCAAATCACGAAACTAGTCTGATGAAAAATCACTGAATATTGATTCCCAAAAATGTTCGGAAAGAAACGTGCTCTACTTAGCAATTTACCGGATATAAAATGACAATCTGAATTGTCGAACCAAAATCTACGAATAATTCGCGGCTGCACATTAGATCCCTCCTTATCGTATCATTCCGGGGCATGAAATAACCGCATTCGGACAAGAAAACTACCCTTACGTTGGAGAAAAACGAGGATTTTGCCCAAAATCAGAGGTAGACCAAGAAATACATTGTTAAGAGTTTTATATGGTAAAAGAGAACATTGAAATGCTCAATTAAAATAAAAACATTCTGCAATACCCTAAGGCACGACATTGTCGACCATCGCCTGATTCAAGTTCGGTTTAATGAACGAAATCCGAGCTATACAACCCACATCTGGTTGTCTGCCCGCTTGTATGAAATCGAATTTTTGGTATTTCAGTTAGGTTATTTCAATAAACGTTTATCTTATAATTGTAACATATTTCGCACGAGTAGTCGTTTAGCACGAGCTGATGTAATTCTTTGTCGCCAGTAATCACGCAACCAGGAATACCTCCTCTATTCCTGGTTGCATAAATGTACTGTATCGTGTTGAATATCAATAATAACCAGAAAATATTTAGTGAGCTATTCTCAAATGTTAAAAGTGATACAAACATCTATGATGCAATCCCTACTCTTTGATATTAGTAGCAAATGTGGATGATGTCTTCCACTGCCATCAATATCATTAGACAAGTAGTGAAAATAGTTTTAATTACGATGTGTCCTTAATTTTCATTGAAGTTAATTCAGAGAGGTTATATCTCATTGACACATTGAAATTAGTTACGAAATTCTCCTCATGATCCAGAGAAAGGCAGAAACTCCAATGTGAAACGCGTGGTCAATGCGAGCGTGCGATTTTTTTCATTCCAAATCGTGTACTCTCTCTTCATAAAAAATGTCATAGTGATATTATCTACTTCCAAAGTAACGAAACAGTCGGCGGCTCGGTCGGCGGGCTATAGATTCTCATATTTCGAGCTTTTCACGTATAAGTTTGTTTACTTCAACGATCGAACCATGGCTGACAAACTGCGGCGATATTTCGCGGTTCGTAAAAGTTTTCTGAATGAAATTGATGTACTGGGAGATTCAGCAATACTGTCGCAGTCGGATTTAACTGAGCTGGTGGTCGAGTGGTTCAAATCCCGCGACGGCTATTGAAAATATTTCTTCCTTTCTATAGTATCGTATGGTATCGTTTAGCAAGAGGAGATAGGTACCTAACCAACCAAACATTCTTGGTGCCTAGATTTCAATTCTTCGGACTCTCCACGATGAACAGCCGAGTAGTGCTTCGGGTGACACTTGAAAAGCTAAGGTCCCCGTCTTCCTTATACTCATACAAGTCCTAGACTTACGGGGGTTGCTTCGCAACTAATTTGGCGGCCAAAGACACTTTTCAAACACTTTTTGAACCAATGCAGGAATAAGCTGAATGCGGAAGTTGAGGAGGAGATATTCTTCTGAGATTTCAGAAGATACGAATACTTTTATGACGAGTACTATATTCGTATTCTATTGGTGAGTTCATGTTTGTTCATGATGTGTCGTTTGATCACGGTTTCAAAGTAATTAAGTTGTCTTATATCTAAAATCGATGTTTCTTTATGTAATAGGTCTGTTGGGTAAATTCTTTTTTCTATGACTGTTGAAAAATTGACCCTTCTCATGTAACATTTTCGTTGATTACTGGATGCATTATACAAAACAAGCCACGCCCCGTGTGTAAGAGCCTTTACACAACAGGCTTTAGCCAATCAGCGACGAAGTAGATTCATTACCTACAAAAGAATAATTGACATCAGACTCGCCATGAAATGTCCTAATTTGACAATACCTAAGTAGGTACCTACCTGGGGTTATTTAACTGACTTTTTGTTAAAATGGATGCAGAAAGCGAAAACGAATTCAACTGCACTCCACTAGAAGTACTACAAGCTGCCAGTTTAAGTACAATCTATGAAATTTTTATTAGAAATTCATCCACTCAATTGAAAAAAAAATTTTCAACTAATGTTAAAATTCTCTTCATAACAGGAAAGGTTTCGTAGCTCAGTTGACTTAGTGCTTGCGAACGTATACTGCACGAGATATATTGTAGGTTCGAGTCTCAAATACTATAGTACTTTTTTCTTTTTTTCTTTGGCTTTTTTAATATTCACTTTTTATTAGCATTCAAAATTAATTTATTCGACGAAAATTCGGACAAAAACCATTAAAATTTGTTTTTTTAATGAAATATTCTCTAAATATATAGTCCGTTTGAATTGAATGGTAAACACTCACAGTCATAGAAAAGGTATAGTATTCTACTTTCGTGTAATGGCTATAACTAATTCGAATGATTACGACGTTCGCCTGCGGCTCACGTCGCAAACTCCATTCTCATGATAGCTAAATTACACGCTCGTTAAATAATATACTATTTTTATGGTGAATTATTTTCAGTGTTACTTTTTGTATTTGTTCCAGGTTTTTTATACAACTGGTACTAGCTACTGTTGTATCGAATATTAATAACTGGTCAACTTTATGGTTATGGTATTGTTATGGTTAATGGTTGATGATGTAAACCTGGGAATAAGAACTAAGATGACATGACATGTGACAGAGTGATGAGAAAAGATGAGTAGAATAAAGAAGACCACGTTTTGGAGCTACTAACAAATTGTTTTATTCAAAGTATAAAACTATCTAAACATCACATTTTGGCGACGAGTATCGAAAATTGAATCCACAACAACATGGAAAACACACTGGGAAATATCGAAACCTTCAATGTACATGCAGCAAACGTAGGGGTGAGATGGCAGAAATGGGTGAAGCGATTTGACAATTTCCTGATTGCATCAGGTATAACAAACGATGAAAGAAAAGAGGCAATGTTACTTCATTGTATAGGGAAAGAAACATTCGACATCTTCAGCTCTCTACTTGAACCAACAGCTCAAATTGACCCAAACACCAACAGACCCATAGCACGTGGGAAATATGACACAGCAAAGCTAAAACTCAACAAACACTTCTCTCCACAAATCAATGCTGCGTTCGAAATATACAGTTTTCGGCAGTCCAAGCATGAAATCATTGAAACAATAGTATGTAGTGTATGCCAGTATATTCCAGATATGTTTGACCAGTGTATATTTATAGTTGGTATCTTTCTACTTTTTATGCATACACTTTTTTACACCTTCCTCCGATATACTGGGTTTTGCTTTATGAGAATCATCGTTCAAGGTATATCTTTTTGGTTTGGCAAATAAAGAACTTAAACAAATAATTGTGAATTATTTCAAGACATTACAATTGGCGACGAGGATTAAAGTATCCATGCAATAAAAATAGTATAAATTATTCCAATAAGTATTATACCCAGTGCAAGTTTCTGGAAAGTTGAAAATGGCAGAAGGGACGATTGGATCGATGATTGGGCATTTGCGTGAATTTTCACTGAAAGATTCGGATTGGACAATCTTCAAGGCCCGTTTGGAAAATTATTTTGCAGCAAATGATATCAAGGTACAAGCCCATGAAAGCAAAATGCGTGCTATTTTACTCAATGTCATGGACCAAGATGCCTATAAACTCATTGCTGATTTGGTAAGCCCTGAGAAGCCAGAAGAAAAGCCTTACGGCGACTTGATTGAATCATTAGATGAACATTTCCAAACTCTAAAGTCGCCGTTCGCTTCGAGAATGCAGTTTTATTCGGCTTGGCGGGAATCAGACGAGACTCCAAATCAGTGGGCAGTTCGACTGAGAGGATTGGCTGTGGGATGTAGCTTCGGCAGTGAACTGGAGGTATGCCTGAGGGACAGATTTATATTTGGTTTTGGAAAAGGAGCAATTTTGGATCGGTTGATGGAAGAAAAGGTCAATGTGAAATTTAAGAAGGTAGTGGAAATAGCGGTATCTAAGATGGCGGCGCAAGACACGCAGGAAGCCTTGGTGAAAATGGAAACTATCAACCACATTTGGAGGGAAAGGCGTGGTCAAGGCAGAGATACCACACAGCAAGGAACAAGAATGCAGGGCATAGGAAAGAGTTTTGTAGAAAAACTTCATCAATGTGATGTTTGTGGCCGCACAAACCATTTAAAAGATAAGTGTTTTTTTAAACATGCGATTTGTTACATTTGCAAAAAACCAGGTCATTTGGCTTCTTTATGTGAAAATTCCCGACAAAATCAAAATATGGAGAAAAGTAATTCCAGACATAATTTTATTGACACTGAAGGTTGTAGCTATTCGAACAATGAAAACGTAGTTGATGAACTCTCGTTACATTATAATGAATGTATGAATGGAAATAATTTTTACAGTTTGGAACATTTTACGGTGCAAATATTTTTGGAAGGGTTTCCAATCAAATTCCAAGTAGATACCGGTAGTGCAATTTCTTGTTTCTCATATAATTTTTATATCGATAATTTGAAAAAGTTGCCTATGGAAAAAACCGATAAAATTTTTGTATTTTATAATGGTGATCGAATTAGACCTATTGGCTGTTTGAAATTAAAAGTAAAATACAGGAATGAGGAAATCATTTTGAATTTTTTTGTAATCAGTCATGGGGGACCCCCAATATTAGGTAGAGATTTTTTGACAGCATTCAATGTTGGTTTAGCATTAAATTACTGCGAAAAAAATATAGAGGTCTTATTGCAGCAGTATCCTGATGTATTTGATGCGGGGTTAGGAAAATTTAATAAGGGAGTGGAAAAAATTTACTTGAAAGAAAATGTTATTCCTAAGTGTATAAGGGCTAGACCTGTCCCTTTTGCGATAAGCGAACAAGTCGAGAAGGAAATTGAACGTTTACTGGTTTTAGGTGTGATATCTCCTGTTGAACATAGTAGCTGGGCTACCCCCATTGTACCAGTTTTCAAGAAAAATGGTCAGATAAGAATCTGTGCAGACTTCAAGGTGACCCTCAATCCTCACATTCTGGTGGATCAACATCCTTTGCCTAGGATTGATGAGCTGTTCATTAAGCTCCAAGGAGGAGGAGAATACACTAAGCTAGATTTGTCACAGGCTTTTCAACAAATTGAGGTAGATGAGCAAAGTAGAGAACTTCTGACAATCTCTACACATTTAGGCTTATTCAGGTATAATAGGCTTACTTTTGGGGTTTCTTGTGCACCAGCAAAATTTCAAAAAATAATGGACAATTTATTTAGTTCAATGGGAGAGGTAGCAGTTTTTCAAGATGATATTTTAGTCACTGGAAAAACTAGATCAGAACACTTGGATAAGTTGAAAGCCGTTCTAGATGTAATGAAAGAATCAGGTTTAAAGGTTAATTATAAAAAGTGTCAGTTTTTTCGAAAGAAAATCGAATATCTGGGATTCGTAATAGATCAAGAAGGATTGCACCCCTCCGAAGAAAAAACAAAAGCTATTGACCAAGTACCTAGACCAGAAAATGTTAAACAGTTGCAGAGTTTCTTAGGAGGGATTAATTATTATGGTCGTTTTTTGCCGAATATGTCGACTCATTTGAGTCCTCTGTATAGTTTATTAAAATCAAATACGAAGTGGAATTGGAATAGTCATTGTGAAAAGGCTTTCAATCATGTGAAAACCTCTTTGAAATCTGCAAGTGTTCTGGTTCATTATAACCCGGATTTAGAGTTAAGGTTAACCACAGATGCAAGTTCAGTGGGTATTGGAGTTGTTTTGAGCCATAAGTTTCCAAATGGGGATGAAAAGCCTATAGCTTTTGCGTCTAAGACCCTGTCTAGTTCAGAACAAAAATATTCCCAAATTGAAAAGGAGGCATTATCAATTATTTACGGAGTTTCAAAGTTCAATCAATATTTGTATGGAAATAAGTTTAAGCTCATTACTGATCATAAGCCCTTAGTGACGATTTTTGGGGAAAATAAATCTATTCCCCAATTTTCAGCAAATAGACTAAGACGTTGGGCATTGATTTTGACAGGCTATAATTACGAAATTGAATATGTTACTAGTGATAAGAATAAGGCAGATTGGCTGTCACGCCTACCGTCAAAAGAAAATAAGGATTTTTCAGAAGAGGATAAGGAATTTATCAATTATTTTAATTTTTTCTCAAGTAGTTGCCCTATTAAGTTAGACCTTGATCGGATCGAGGAGGAGACTGATAGAGATCCTCTGTTAAATAAAGTAAAGAGTTTTATTTATAAGGGTTGGCCAAGAAAATGTAAAAATGCTCAGATTCAGCCTTATTTTGCAAAAAGATTCGAGTTGGTTGTGAAAGATAATTTAATTTTCTGGAACCACAGGTTGGTGATGCCATTTTTGATGCAAAAATTTATAGTTAATGAATTACATAATAGTCACATGGGAGTTGTACGTATGAAAAGGTTAGCTCGCGGGTATTTTTGGTTTCCTGGACTAGATAAAGAAATCGAAAAAGTAGTTAAAGAATGTGAAGCTTGTATTCTTCATACAAATAATCCGGTAAAGGCAGAAAGTTCCCCTTGGCCCATACCAACTGGCCCTTGGGAGAGAATTCATGTTGATTTTTGTGAGTTAGACAGTAAATATTTTATAGTTGTGGTAGATGCATTTACTAAATGGTTGGAAGTTTGTGAAATGCCAAATATGAGCACCAATCTAACCATACAAGTATTGAGAAGACTTTTTTCAACGTTTGGTTTACCAAAGCTTGTAGTGTCAGATAACGGTCGATCTTTTGTGTCAGAGGATTTTGAAAGATTTTTGTCATTAAATAATGTTGAACACATAACTAGCCCTCCGTATTCTCCTTCTTCAAATGGAGCAGCTGAAAATGGGGTGAAGACTTTCAAAAATGGTTTCAAGAAAGCAATGTTCAGCAGTCCTAGCAGGGATTTGAATTTACTATTGTGTAGATTTTTATTTGACTATAGAAACACAGAACATTCTACGACTGGGGTTAGTCCAGCAGAACTAATGTTTGGTCGTAAGTTGAGAACGCGATTTTCTACTCTTTTGCCATCTACTTCATCAGAGACTACTAAAGGTTTATCAGATGTCTACAAAAGAATGGAAAGTCAACAAAAAATTCAAGTATATAATAGTGGCGGGAAGAAGAATGTACTTTTTAGTTTAGGTGAAACTGTTCTAGTAAAAATTATAAATTACCAAATAAACCTAGCTTTGTTAAGGGTAAGATAGTTAAAATTATAGGTGCTTGTACATATATAGTTGAAATACATGAATTAGGTAAACGGTGGAAAAGACATGTTAATCAAATTAAAAGATGGAAATCAGTACGTGAAGTAAACTCATATGTTCCTAATGAAATTCCGAGCTCTCTGAGTGATACCGATCCTAATTCAGATATTGATGAACAGATGAATGAAAATTATGTAAATAGTTCGCTTATAAGTAAGGAAAGTCCAGACTCCTCTAGGAGCGAGGATAATTTAAATAAGAATGTGCTAGAAAGAGAAGATGTTATCAGTAGACCAAAAAGGAATATTAAGCCTGTTCAGAGGTTGTCTTACAATTAGATTTTTATTTTTCATTTTTATTTTGAAGAGGAGGATATTGTAGTGTATGCCAGTATATTCCAGATATGTTTGACCAGTGTATATTTATAGTTGGTATCTTTCTACTTTTTATGCATACACTTTTTTACACCTTCCTCCGATATACTGGGTTTTGCTTTATGAGAATCATCGTTCAAGGTATATCTTTTTGGTTTGGCAAATAAAGAACTTAAACAAATAATTGTGAATTATTTCAAGACATTACTTCTAAAACTTAGCACAAACTGTGGTTTTGTAGATAGAGATAGAGAAATTAGGTCTCAAATCATACAAGGCACAACATCATCCAAACTAAGAAGATATGCTATGACTGATAACCCCTCACTTCAGCAAATAATAACACAAGCTAAAGTGTATGAGATAACAGAGAAGCAAGTTTCAAAAATGGGAAGAAATGAAATTAGCATCAACAGAATGAATATAAACCACAATGAACCCCGGTTACAATAGCAGATTCAACAAAAACAAGTCATTCAGCAACAACAAACAGAACAACAACCATTGTTCTGACAAAAACAACAAAACTTGTAGAAACTGTGGCAACCCTTGGCACACGAATGGAAGAAGTACCTGTGCAGCCTTGAAAGTACCCTGTTATTATTGTTCTAAGAAATGTCATTTTGCACAAGTGTGCATGGCCAAACAAAACAGGTATCAAAAAGAATCTGTACAGGCAAGCACCTCAGATCAGTCTGCTTCTCAACATCAACAAAAAGATAAAGTATCCACAAACAAAGTCATTATACTAAACAAAATGAAAACAGTGATTCTGACTACTCCTTCAACATAACAACAAACAATAGTGAGCTGCCAAGAATTATGATATCAGTCAACAATAAACCAATACAATTTGTTATAGACACTGGCACATCAGTGAACTTCATTTCTGAGAAAACATATGTTCAAAACTTCAAGCAACCACTGAGACCAGACAACAGCAAAATATTTCCATATGGTCATTCAACAAACCTAGAAGTCAGTGGAAAACTACTAGTTACATTGACTCACAAGAATAAAAGCATAAAGTCAGAGATAATTGTGGTGAAAGGAGATGCTGAATCACTACTATGTTATCAAGCCTCCGAAGAACTGAATATACTATCACTCACAAACTCTATTCAGAATCAGATTGATAAAAAAATTGTTGAGAAACACTTCCCTGAATTAACAAAAGGCATAGGAAGCTGGCCAACACCACAATAAAATTACACATCAATCCAAACATACCACCAGTAGCCAACAAACACAGAAGAATTCCTTTCCACTTGAGAAACAAGGTTGAATCAGAATTGCTGCGTTTAGAAAAACAAGACATCATTGAAAGAACAACAGGACCAACACCTTGGGTATCAACTATTGTCATAGTACCCAAGCAAAACAACCCAGAAAACATTAGGATATGTATTGACATGAAAAACGCAAATTAAGCAATTGTTCGTGAACGTCATGTCACCCCAACAATTGATGAAGTGATAACTCAACTCAATGGATCAAAATTATTCAGCAAGATTGACCTCAAAGAAGGATACCATCAGTTTACATTGGCAACTGAATCTAGATACATCACTACGTTTTCCACACACATTGGTTTGTTCAGATACAAAAGACTTAGTTTTGGAATCAACTCAGCTGCAGAGATCTTTCAAAACACAATCAGCAAAATACTACAAACTATGATGAACATAAGCGATGACATTTTAATTTTTGCCAAAAACAAAGGAGAGCATGACAAAAGCATACAGAAAGTTTTCAAAACACTTCAGGACAACAACTTAACAATAATCAAAGATAAATGCATCTTCAGTGTATCAAAAATAAAATTCTTTGGCTATGAATTCTCTGATGAAGGCATACATCCTGATCCGAACAAAGTCAGCAGCATTGTGAACCTCAAAAGACCTGAAACTGCAGGAGAAGTTAAGTCTTTTCTGGAAATGATTGGCTACATAAGTGAATTCATCTCAAAACTATCAGAGAAGTCAGAAATACTACGTCAGCTGACCCTAAAAGATTCAGTTTTTCATTGGACCAAAGAACATGAAGATACGTTCAACGCACTTAAACAAGAACTGAGCAACAGCAAGAACCTCTCCCATTTTGACATCAACAAAACAACACACCTATATGTGGATGGAGGACCTACTGGAATTAGAGCAATTCTTAGCCAAGAAGATTCTGAGGGCAGAACACAAATCATCGCATATGCTAGCACAACATTATCAAATGTACAAAAAAGGTACAGTCAATTTGAGAAGGAAGCACTTGCTTGCACTTGGTCCATCCAGCACTTTCACAATTATGTATATGGATCAGAGTTTGTGTTGCACTGTGACAACCTACCTTTGGTAAAAATATTGGAAAATACCAGGACAGCTCCCAATGCAAGAGTAGAAAGGCTATTGCTGAGAATTCAGCCCTATAACTTCGAAATATGTCATCGAAAGGGTATGTCAAATCCTTCAGACTATTCATCCAGACATCCTGAGCAAACAAGTGGTGAACACAGTCCAGAACCAGACAAAGTAGAACAGTATGTCAATATGTGTATTAAAAACTCCCTACCAAACAGCATAACACTCAAAGAAGTCTTAGAAACCACCAAGAAGTCTTTATTATGTCCACACATTGAAAATGGTCATTTTGACTCGAAAATACAAGAATTTCTGATCAACTATAGGAGCACCCCTCACTCCACAACATAGAAATCACCATTTGAGATCATTTTAAATAGAAAAATGAATAATTTCCTACCAACAATTCACAATTCGAATTCTAATGAAGATATTAAAGAAACGGAAAAGAAAAATAAAATGAAACAAAAACTTTATGCTGATGATAAAAGAAGAGTCAAGCATCATGAGTTTCAAGTAGGTGATCTAGTTTTATGGAAGCAAATGAAAAAGAACATTCTAACACCATATCATGATCCACAACCTATGGAAGTTGTACAAATCATGGGTACAACAGTCAAAGCAAAAAGAGGCGACTTCATCACTACACGAAATGCTTCGTTCTTCAAGAAATTCATAAGTCCATCAAAATATCAGAAGAAAATTCAACAAGAAAAAACCAGCCAAAAAGAACATCAAGATTTAAAAACAACTCCAAACACCATCACCCGTTGGAAGTTTGATGACGATTCCACTTCTTCGTCACAGCAATCATTCACAATTCCTTCAACGCCAGAACAGAGTGAAGACAACCGCAGTAGCAGTGAAAATACTGAAGATACCGAAGATCCGCTCAATTATATAGCATCCCTGTTCAATGACTCCATGAACAACATCGAAATTGTATTTCAGAGGAGCAACTCCATAAGCTCTGATGATGGATCCATGAGCAGAAGTAGTAGGTCCGATGAAGCATTATTTTTCGACTCGGTGGCAGAGGCAACAAGCAATTTTGAAAGGCCCAAGAGATCGCTTCAAAGATTTTGAAGTAAATTAAAATAATTTTTGTAAGTACTCCATAATAGTTATGTGAGAAATTTTCAGTTAAATTTAATCATAGGTACTATTTAGATATATTGTTTTCATAATCATGTTTTCCTAAGTTTGATTTTTCTAATATGCATATTAAAATTATAATTGAAGTAAGCTCATTTAGATTTCAAGTTAACTAATATTAATCCCAGGAGAGAAATGTAGTATCTAATATTAATAACTGGTCAACTTTATGGTTATGGTATTGTTATGGTTAATGGTTAATGATGCAAACCTGGGAATGAGAACCAAGATGACATGACATGTGACAGAGTGATAAGAAAAGATGAGTAGAATAAAGAAGACCACGTTTTGGAGGTATTAACAAATTGTTTTATTTAAAGTATAAAACTATCTAAACATCACAGCTACTATAAGAGAGGTCTCAAATAAGGCACAATAAAGCATGCGCATCTGGGCTGTTTGTAAGTATGGTCTCATGTATTTTAGTTTATATAAAACATTACGTAGGTTTATCATCAAATAATCGATATGTGTATCCCACTTTAGGTGATTAATAATATCAATATCCTGAGATATTTGATTTTATTCACTGCTGAAATTTTGAATGAAACACCGTCATGGAAGTTCGGAAGATTTCTAGAATAAGAAGTGAACGTAATGTAGAAAGTTTTATTGATATTAATACTCAGCAATTTACTCTCAAACCATTTTATTATAGCTTTGAAATTGTACCCAACTTTTTTTAGAGATTCCCATGATTCCGATTGATAAATAACAACTGTGTCATCCGCAAAACTTATCACGTCTCCTTCCACATCTAATATGAAGAGATCATTGAGATATGATGAATAGGAGCGGACCAAAAACAGTCCCCTGGGGCACACCATATTCAACTGTTTGGAATTCACTAAGCATGTCCTTCATCCTCACACATTGCTTTCTGTTACTTAGGTTACTGTATAATAGTTAGTAAGATACAGACAGTATCAAATGCTTTTTTTAAGTCGACAAATATACACAGAGATGGTGATTTGTTATCTAGATACTCACTTATTTTACTAGTTACAATTGTGATTGCATCTGAAGTTGATTTACCTTGTTGAAAACCAAATTTATTTTTTGATAGAATTTTATTCTGGGTTATGTATTTACTTATGCGTGATTTGGAAATGGTTTCAAAAATTTTCGCGTTGTTAGCTTATATCCAGACTTGAAAATTGGGGTGATAATTGCAACATTGAATGGAGTTGGACATATTCTACTACAGAAGGACCAATTGATTGAATACGTTAATGGGGATGCTATTTCCGCTGCTGATAGTTTTATAATTTCAGCGTGGATTGCGAGGTGGATTGTGTTAAGTCCTCAGGTTTTTTAGTCCTTAAGTGTAGGATAGTATATGTCACTTCATGTTCATTGGTTTCTTCAAGGAAGAACTTAGCATTCGAGTTTTCGGTTTCACTTTTTTTTATCTGATCGATCTTCAATTTCATCCGCCAGGTTTCACCTATTTTGTATATATGCGTTTTTGGTTACTGTAATGCACCTCTTGAATTTTTATAGTGTTAGCAGAGACAGGCAGAATATCTGTTGAATCAGTTTCTTCATTTGGATTTCTTCACAGTCCATTTCACTGATCCAGATCATGAAACAATTCAAGTTCATAGTAGAAATGTATCATGGTACCATTGTTAGTAATACTTATTAGATTATACAGTATGAGGCTATGAATTCACCAAACGCATCGCAATCGCTACACATTTGCTCGAAGTTTGTGAAATAGCACGGGATTTGTGCTGGCTCAAAAATATGTAGATTCAAAGCTTGCAGTTGAAATACAAATTCAGAATGTTATATTATATTGTAGTTGGTTTTCTATATATATATAACTGTAAAGAGTGTAAACATTATCAGAATCAATTCAGTGACCAGGTTAATCACGTCATGGAGCGAAGTGATAAGAGGAATGAAAAAAAAGGTGTAATTATATAGGTCGTTTCGGAACATGTATCGGATTAGAAAGGGTGATATTTCTTGTCATATTTTGAGAACATGTTGAGTTGAAATAAAAGCATCTGTTTTTGTTCTGATTGTCTGCTTCAATATATTCCTTGACAATCATTGATATTCATTATGTATTATTGAAAATTTCATAAATTTATTTTCAACCATTCAGAACCCTCCTGTTTGTGAACGTTGCTTATAGCAACGGGCGATTACCGTGATAATTTTGTTAGTTCCTATTGACGGAATTAATAAGTGATAATTTCTCTGTCAAAAATGAAGCGCCTTATATCTATAAACAAACGTAACTCAGAATAAAATTTGGGTAGACATATGTGCCACTCGTGCTCGGAAATAATGTCGTTAAGTGACAGCATTGCCGCTCGTGCGCAGAAATTTGGCGCTCTCATCCATCATATTTGAAAACAAACTTATCATTATATTGCATGATGGAAAAAAATAGTGACAGTGCTAACACATCTCTTGATGCAGCAGAAAGTGTGAAAATTGTAAATTCGAACCTCTTACCAAAGAAATCGAGGAAAAGTATGATTTGTGATACGATAGATTCATGACATGGTAACATGAAATGCTTGAATGCTGAATATATCAAAGTAAGTCCGTAGAATATATATATAAAGCGAAATTGAGTTTGGACAATATTTTTTTGGTTCAAACAACAGTGTGATAAATATAAGTTTTCGAGTAGCCTCAATAGCCAACGGGTTCAAAGCACGACTTCTCAAGCCGTCAACCCGGGCTCGATCCCTGGACAGGTAATGTTACCTTCTTTTCTGTTAGATGTACGAATTATTGGATCGAATTTCAATGTAATAGTGAATAATTATAATGAAATCAATGATTCAGATGTTAATTGAATTAGGTACTGTGTTTGCATAAAAATGTTTGTGTATTTCGAGCGCAAAGTGTCTTGCCGCTCTAGAAAGACTGTTATTTTCGAGCGGCAATCTATCATTTCGCGCTCTAAATACACAAATAGCTATTATGTAATCCATACTAGATTTCTTTAATCGATCTTGAACAATGAATTCGAGTTTGGGTGGACTGTTTCATTTATTTGCTTATCTGATATGATACTACCAATAATCCATTATATTCCCATCCATTATTCATTATTTGAGGTATATTTTCAATTATTTATTTTTTGATCAACATACCAACCAAATAATAATTATTTTGTGCCTCAACTGTCCGGTTGATACAGTACTATCGAAAAATGTTTTTATTGAAGCACTATTGAAATGAAAAAGATGCAGTGAAGCCCTTCCTTTTTCAATAACTCTAATTTACTGATAATAATTATTTATGAAGAGGAGGTCGCAATGGGCCGACTTGAATACCAATGCCACAGCGGAAGCCTATCATCAGCAAACCTTTCGTTAATGTTTGGACAGATGTTGTAAGGAATCATTTTTACCGTTTAAGCTAAATGGTCAATCACAGGTATCGTTATTTTCTTGAGAAAGAAAAACGTTTCGGTTCAATTTTCATCTTATTTTAGTTGCGCTTCTTGGATAGGTCGAGGAAACCCTCGAGGAGACCCACATGCTTGTACTTCTCGATTTCTAAATCTTTAACCTCTAAGCATTTCTTGAGCTTGTCATATTCCATCACGTGACTAAAGTTAACGGGTTATTTCACACGTGTTATTTTCAGTGTGTAACAGTTTGAGGTATTGTAATATAATTTAGTGGTAAGACTGCATCGCTTCCACTATTCGTATACTTTTGGACCCTTTGTGACATTACACAAATTCATTATTATTCTACCTTCTCGAATATCTTGAAGTATTCCGCGACCACGAGTAGATATATACTCCAATGTTATGCGTGGTATTTGCCAGGAAAGTAGATGTCTTCTGATCCTAGTCTATACCTTTTCGTTTCTTCGTTTGAGATTTGATAACTCCTTTTGTTTTTTTGCGTGAATGTACCTGATGAAAATAACTTAACGATATAACTGATGCGTCATTTATTTATATAGCGCGGTGCAGAGAATATAAAAAGATAAAAAAATATGAGTCCTGGGGGGAATCGAACCGAATTCGAACTCACCTGATGGTCAACTATTTTTAAATTCGTGGCTTTTTCTTCGTATCGTATTGCTTTGTTGAGCATCAGCCATTCCCATGTCTCATGAAGTGGGAGCCTCGTATCTGCAGTGTTTCTTTTATTTTTCGCCGCATTGGGTCGCTAGTTTCAAGTCTCTCTCGAAACGCTGCTCATTGCGATGGAATATATGTGACTGATGAGGGCCAATAATCTCGAAACCGATTTATAGGTTGTCAGGCATGCCTGTCTCAATGTAATCATAACCTCGTATTAGGAAGGAAATAACACTCGCATTCTGAATAAACTGCATAGACTACGATTAGATGTAATTCAATAGTCTGCGTGGTATTTGCCAGGAAGGTAGTTGTTTTCTGTTCGAAGTCTACCTTTTCGAACATCCTAGATGTTTTTAGGTGAATTGTTGATGTACGAGATTGTACTTCTCATTTTTATTTTTGCGTGCAATTCGTGGCTTTTTCCTTCGTATTCTCTCGGATGATCCCGAAACGTTTTTCGGCTCGTTTCGAAAGAATTTTCTTCCTTGGGAATAATAGCTCGTTATACGCTCGTTGAAGAATATATCTATCTCTCACCTTCTGCTATCTATAAGTTATTTTTTATAGGACTAACTTACTTCGCTCAACTTCCTATATTCGTCTTTTTTTGAGTATATGTTTGGCTTAGTGAACCGCACTCCGTGAACGATATTGAATTTTTTCATCATTATTATTTATTGCATTACTTTGAAATACACGCCTCTACTGCTCAACTATTCTATTTCACATATTTTGTCTAAAGCATGGTCTACGTTTGTTTGATTCAAGATGCTATTTCAACGTATATCTGAATTCTGATTAGTCTTTCATTCTTTCACTAAGCAAACTTAATATAATGCCAAAACATTTATGTCAAGTCAGGCCGAATGATTACGTTATTTTATGACCACCAATCTGTAGTCAATCGGTGGGAATATATCGAGGAATATGTACTCACACAAGTTTTCACGTATCTGAACTGGGCAGAGTTTTATTCCGTTTTGATATGAAATACATCCCAATCATTAGATCATCCACTAGTAATATTTGAGCGCTGTCCGCTTCCATGTAATAATGTAGAGTTAGATCCGAAGAAGTCGTTTCAACCATAAAGCTCAATTTATAAACTCCGCTCCCGTAGCTACAGTTGACGTTGCAGTTACTACGTACGTAGATGAAATGTGCTAAAAATATACATTTGCTCATAAACTCCGCAGCTGACGCAGTTGCCGTCAAATATCTCCTCAATACATTTTGGAACGGCAGCGTCAACTGTAGCTACGGCAGCGGAGTTTATAAATTGAGCCTAATAATGAAATTGAGAATGTAAACATCTACAACTCGATCAACAACCAAGTCGCAGTTGACACTCGTCCACAGATTTTGCATAAGAAGTCGGGGGTAGGTATTTTTTTCTATAGTTTACATGAATATGTATGCAAAAGCTTTGCTTCACACCGCTTGATAACGTGTCTGAAATGGCCCATACATTATGCAATTAGTTTCACGACAAGTTGTACAACCAAAGTAGATTCGAGCGTCAAAACGATAATTGCATATAGTGTATGGCCTCGTGTGTGGCGCTGTCATCCAACAAGTAGTACGACACGATTGAGGTGTATCGAAGTTTATCCGGGTGAAAATTTATTGTACAGGGTGTCCCACTCAAATGCGTCATTCCCCTTATCCTCGTAATTCTCAACATATTTTGGTAATTCAAAAACTTTCCTGGAATAATTTTTCACGCATTTTCTGAATCTGAGCTCACTTTTTCCTTATTCATCAACAAAATACAGGGAGGCTCAAAATTTTTTATTTTTTTGATATGATTAGGTATCTTTATTTTTTCCATAATTTGGTGAAGCCCGTTAATCTGAATTCAAAAATATATATCATTCTTATCGAATAAAACGTAGAAAACAACCGCATAACATGAAGAAAAATGTTTGATATACAGAAAAAAGTGAGCTCGGATTCGAAAAATTCGTGAGAAATTATTCCAGGAAAGTTTTCGAATGGCGAAAATATATTAGAATTATGAGGTGACACCATTAAGTGGTACACCGTATACATACAATCACGTTTAATGTACGCCATATCGTAACAGTGTGTGCGCTATCAGTATGAGAAATGTCAACTTCAGAAGCTGATTGCAGAACAAAAATGGACGACTTTTGAGTCGGTTGCTGGTTGCAAAAAAACAAATTATTTTCACTTCTTCATTTCTGATAATGAGGTACCTAATTAGATATAGAAAAAAAAAATATTATGAAAATTCACTTTTGCGATAAAGTTTTGAATATCATCGTAGTAATGACCCTCAGAATATGCGAATTCTCAACCATCCAACAGAATACCTGTTTATATTATCGTTTCAAAACAAATCAGAGCAGGTTTATACAGCAAATAAAATAAGATAAGGAATAATATAAAATAAGATGAGAAAGTTCAACATAAGTGCAACCATTCGAACGTTTATACACGAACCAAGATAAAATAAGAAATAAGGAATAAAATAAAAGTTCACTAACTTTTAACTTTTATTTTATTTGTGCATGTGCGTTGTTATGACATTCCCATGTTATTATTTCTATATCTCGAATAAGATCTCACACACATGGTGACATTTTGAAAACTTCCAACCCTCTTTCTTAACGTGAATAATATGAAAAATACAGGTAAATTTTATGAAAATATATATGTTACCCTTGGGATCCCAAATGCAAAGGAGGGTGAAGTGGCACATCATTTGAAAGCCAGTTCAATCTTCTATACATCGGTGTTCTGTTTTTTCAGGATGAGGTCATGGAAGATATTTAACATTAACTGTTTTGACCAATAATAACATGTTTCGACACCAATGATAGCTTAAGTTAAGTTTTACACTCTACATCTCTCAAATCATGACCTCAACTGAAAAAATGGGACACCAATGTTTGGAGAATTCAACTAACTGATGTGCCACTTGACCCCTTTTTTCTTTTGAAATTTCAAGGGTAACATCTACCCCTCCAAGAGAGTTGAACCGTTAGGGCTAAGAATATTATGATAATAATAATATTTTACATTAGATAAAAATCGATGCAGAATATCCTCGAGAATATCTATTTCAAGTGTCCCCCTGGAGAATAAAATTGACCTGTCTTTCCTAACTGATAGTAGATATTGGGGGTGAGAAGTTCTCAAAAAGTCACCAATGATTGTTCGATAATTGACCATCATCCATTTTTCCTTATTGAATTAAAATTTGTCGTTTTCCTTGCAAATTCGAAAATTTGTTTATTTCAGGCCAGATTTTTATGATTGGTTGCTTCTTAAATTCTATTTTATGTTGTTCCTTTGTATAACTACTCTGATCCTTTTCATTATCTCACTTTATGTTATTCCCTATTTTATTTTATTTGTTGTATAAACCCGCTGTTAGTTGAGTTTATTCAGTGACAGCAATCTATCGTGAACATACTCGTCGAAATATACCTAATATATCATTAAAATATGGGTTCATTTCATATTTTCCACTGCTCTAATAACAACAGCTTTTATGGGGCAACAAAAACATGCTATATAACCCTATAGATAACCATTTTCCAAAATTCATGCATGAAATATATATCCGAGTAGGTCAATCACAATATTAATTCATGTCGTAAAGAGTACTCACCTCGGCGTATTTCCTGTCACCAAAAAAACTCCCTCGCAATCTTCGAATCGCGCAAAAAATCCACCACCTGTCACCCGGAAATAATCGCGGTCGATCGGCACGCGAACAAGCGCGGCACACTAGATTCCGGCGAAGCGCCTCTGACGCCTCTATTCGAACTGGCGCTGGTCGCGGCCGCCTGCGATTGAAGCGCCGCCGAAACGCCGTCAAGATGCGGCATCGCTTTGCTTTGGGGCGGCGATTCGCCTTCTCCCCGGTTCCCGCCGCCCTCTCCACCCCTCCCGGCTAGGTGACGGAGGTTCGGCGGGGCAGGTGAATTGATTGATGTTTTTTTTTCTGCAAGCGACTCAAAAGTCGTGTATTTTTGTTCTGATATTAGCTCTAGAAGTTGACAGTTCCCATACTGACACAACAATAGTGGATTGTTTTATTTGGATAAAAAATGACTATTGTTTGACAAGCGAATTTTGCGTTTTCGAGGCGAAGTGATAACGAAAGCGAGCTCGCAAAATTTGCGAGGCAAACAGAGTCACATTTGATCCTATAGTCCATTTCAGTTAAGAATACAGTAGTGGGACTGGTGGACGTAGCCTGGTTTAAACTAGCAAACCCGCCAAATTCAAATATTTCAGAAATATCAATAATTGAATATTTATGTAGCAAGGGAATATTCTGCAGGATATAAGATGCCTTAAATAAGTGAATTAACAAATCTGCAAAAATAATTTTATTATGGAATTTCAAGAAGCACATAAGTGAACAATAATTCGTTGATGTATTTCAAGGATATTCAATCTGATGTAATGTTGAGTATGGAATTTTAAATAGAAACTCGAATCATTATTCATTTTACTTAGACTGATTATGCTTCAAAGAACAAAATATCAAAATGGTAGAGATGGAAATGTTTTCCTCAAAATAGTAAATCATTAGTAATTTCAATATTACACACAAAAAATGAAACCACTATACAAAATTATAATTTGATATCCCATTCCATGATCTCATTTCTTCCAGGTTGAGTTTGATATGCTTGGTTGGTTTCTTTTAATAAATGGTATTGAGAATTATCCATAAAAATAAAATATTCATTTGAATTCTTGTATTAATTTTATTGTATATAATAACAATAATTTCATCTCTATGGACAAAAGCGTGAACTTTTGCAAGAATAGCTTGTTACTCAGCTTCATCCAATGCTTGCAGAAGTATCCCTCCGGATTCGCTTCTTCCTTGGGATGCAACAGTGCCTTCAGCCTGCATCTCAGCGATAACTTTCCACATGATTGATTCCGATAAGCTACCTGAGCTGCTGCTAACTTGACACTGAGTTTTCCTGTTCTATATGTCTGAGAAACACACTTCGTACATGTTTACCACAATAACTTGCTGGCACTATATATGTACTCATGCAGATTGCATCTGGACCTGGTTCTGGGTTCTTTGTCATAATTATACAAATTTCGATGTATCCAGAAGTCATAGAGAAACAACAAAAAAGGTTAAACAATGGTGAACCAAATTGTTGATCACAGGTTATTACCATAATTTTTCGAAATGGTCATAATAGATTTGGTGGCTGGTAAACCGTAGCGGCAGACTATGAAAACTGCTAGGTGTTAGTGAGGATCAAATTTATGTCCGGCGATTATTGAAATCATACTCCTCGATTAACAAAACTCACGGTGAATATAATAGAAACAAGACTTTAACATTCAATCTCGTCAACTTTGGATTTTATTTCACCGTTTTTACACGGCCGTCGGTCAACTTAAACCACTTTCATTGTTGCGATGTCGCAATATTTTACATTGTGTAAACTTGTCTGGCTTCTGGACCAATGAGAAGCGAAGAAAAACCTTCCCAATCTCTTCAACGCTGTATTCTTAACTAAAATGGACTATAGGGAAACATCCTATCCTACAAAATAATTGATATCTAATTTATAGTCCAGTACGTGGAGGTTTTTTGAATGCAAAAGGTGGGGAGGTAGCGATATTTTGGAATGACCTCGAGACGCATGCGCTCGAGCCACCATCTTGTATTTTAGGTACAAAAATTTGGTTTTTCGATAGTAACCCAAAAACGGTGACTTTAACGACAAAATATGTTCTGAATAAAGTTTAACAGGACAAAATTTCCTACATTTGTTGGGAATAACTTTTTGTAGTAAACATATGTTATAATTTACAGCTCCGTGAAGTTGCACTATTTAAGAAAAAAGTGTTATATATTCTTATTTAATAATAATAATAATATTTATTTGCAGTTTACAATAAGATATAAGTTAATAAGTCAGAACATTCAGAACTACAAAACAGGAATGACAGGCAGTGAAACTGATACAAGTGTCATCCCTGATAACTATATCATAAGCAAAAAAACACATTTGAATAAAGGAAAAAAAAATAATTATGGCGATTTCTCATTATATAATTATAAAATTAGTACTTGACTAACTTAACTTTTTTGTTGTGTTGGAATTCTAGTTACTGTTCTCATAGGTAAGTTTCTAATAGCAGATTTCTGTAAAAAATACTGAATTTAGCAGCAGTAAATGCTTTGAGACTTACTAGAACCTGGTTGTAAAGGTGATAGATTGTAAAGGTAAAAGACCGCTGAAAAATTGAAGTTTTATGATTTGGTGGACTAATAGTTCCTCTAAAACGAGTGTTCGAATTATGGACATCACTACGGAAGGTTATTTTATTAAAGAAAAATGGAGGAGTCTTGTATAAAAGTATTTTGTGAAATAGAGTGACTGGATGTAACTTTCTTCTTGAAGACATATTAAGCCATTTCGTATCTTCAACTAATGTGTGACACTTATTTGATATTTTCTTATACCATAAATATATCTAAGACCTGATTTTTGAACTCATTGAATTCGATTAGTGTCTATGTTGGCTATGCAAGGACCATAAACTGCATTACAGTAGTTAAAATGAGAAAATACCAATGAATCAGTAAGTAAAATGTTTGTCTATTTTTCTAATACTTGCCGATGAGGATATAACATCTTTAAGTTAGCATATGCCCGTTTGATGCATTTACCTATATGAGATTTCAACCGCAAGTCTGTGCCCAACTCTTAAACTAGGTTTCTAGTAACATTGACACATGACAGAACTTTTCCATTAATCTGAATTTCAATTTCCTGTTCAATTGGTGCTTTAGTGAGACACATACAAGTTTAGATAATTCATCATTAAATAATAGGTTAGTTATCTTTGCTTCAGTATGAGAAAAAGTGAATTTGATTTGAGTGTCATCAGCGTACATTTATGGTTTGCATCCTACTAAACGACTAGTTATGTTACATGTATATATTGAGAAAAGTATAGGTCCTAAATGGAGCCTTTGAGCACACCACAAAAAATGTTTTTTATATCTGACTTACCTGATCCAGTTTCGATAAACTGGACACGGTCAGTAAGATAACATTTGAGGAGATTGATTGCAATATTTGAGAATTCGATGTAGTGAAGTATGGCGAATAGTAATCAGTGGTTTACAGTATCAAACGCTTCTGAATAATCCAATAAAATTAAGGCTATAATAGTATACCCTCTATCGATATCTCTGAAAATTGGGAATTCTATTATTTTTTCGAGCATCTTAGATAAAACTGGTAAAATGGATATGGGTCTCAAATCATTGATGCTTCATAAATTTGACGTTTTAAGTATTGGGATCACTTTTGATATCTTTGATTGATCTGGAAAACTGCTATGGAGTATGCATGTGTTGAAATTAAGTGTGCAAAATGTGAGGGCAGCAAAGTAACAGCATTTCAATTTGTAATCCATCCATCCCAGTGGCTCTTGATTCGATTTCAACTAGATGCTTATAAACACTGATGCTTTCAATAGTTGAGAACGAAAATAATGTTTCATAATGGTCTTTATAATTATTATCATGAAATTAAAGTAAATCAGCATTAGCTGGATTTGATACACCAGAGAATGAAAGGAAGTTGTCATTAATTTCGTTTGGTTTGTTTATTTTATCTGGTAATCGTTTCGAGTCATATGATGCATTTTTTAAATTCAAGTATATCATCTTCTCCTTAAATAATTTACAGTTTTTTTCATTAATTTCTAACACAAGATTCAAAATATGAGTTTTTTTCATTTTTTATGGAAGAATTAGTGAGATTGTTGAGATCATTGTAATATTGCCAGTGATTTTCGCTTTAAGTCTTTTCATATTTCTTGAAAGCTTTATGTCTCGAAGACATCATAAGCTTCACATTATCTGTGAGCCATAGTGGTCTTCGTTTGATTATTTTCCTAATGGTGATGGGTGCTAATGTGTCAAAAATATTCGAAAGCAGTTGGTTCAAGTATCCTCCTTTATCATTAACGTTATCCATCACATACAAATGGTTTAGCTGTTAGTAACTAAAATAAGTATTTTAAACAAATTCAAATTATATTCAAATGATTTATGAAGAAACTATACTTCAATTTTTTAATTATCAGGTTATATAACGTATGCACACCGCTTTCCGATGAATTTCAATTCGGAGATAATCAGATCAATGTGATGGATTAGGAATATCGCCTAAACAGAGTTGTGTGGCACCGACATGACTTGTTTGGAGCGATTTGTCGTGATAAATATGTTCGATATGTACGAAGATCATATTGGTTCCCACGCAATCATGAGCGCCGTTAGCAGGGTGCAAAAGAGTGCACTCGCACCCCTCTGGCAAGGAAGAGAATACATAGAAAAATACAATATTTTCCGTTGTTGTTTGAATCAAAAGTTAAGGCACCTGAGTTGTTGTCCAAATTTTGTTGTCAATAAATTTAGTATCTTCCTCTGAACGAAATATATCGTAATGGAATTCGGCAAAGTCATGAAGAAGTATCGCCGATATCAAAATATCCTCCTGTATTGGACATTCCAGATAGCTCTCGATTGTTCGTGAAAGATCTAGAACAAAAAAGGATGGAATAACCTGGAAGCTATCAGATGGAGAAAAATGGAAAGTGACAGTTCGAGAAGGTTCTAGAACAACTCAACTACGATATATATACAGGGCCAGATAATGGCAGAAGCAAGTTGAATACGAAGTCGCATTACGTGAATACAAAATAAATAGTTGTTATAAATTAGTCTGTCATAAGTGTTAGTGTTTGTTCAAATAAACTAGTTATCAGTTTAAACCCAGTCGTCGTTCACTTCTACCCACGAAGATCGTAACAATATATTCAAATACTCGCTTGAAAAAGAAATTGCAGTGATGACGATTAGCACATCGGCATCATCTTCAACTTGTTTAACTGTGAATGCAGTCAGTTCAAATTTGATCTTCAGCATCGATATGAGACGTAATTTTTTTTGTTGGCCAAAAATCGCTCTTGCGAAACTTGCATCACCATTGTTCGATCAAAAAGGACAACGGCAGATACGTGCTATTTTGATCGACGAAGTCTTTCTGCGGTTTTTGTGTATGTATATTGCCACCATCAGTTGGATATCCATCAAAAACAACATATGCATGGGAATCAAAATTATCTTGCACATATCGAACATATTTGCCACAAATCGCTTCAAACAAATAATTTTGGTGCCACTTAACTTTGTCTAGGAGATATTCCTCATCCACCACATTAATATGAAATTCATCAGGAAGCGGTGGGAATACGTAATATAACCTAGTACGTTTCAAGAAAGGAAATACACATTTATTCCATTCATAACAAAAGAATAATAATAACAGAGAAAGATTATTTCGAAACTAATTCAGATAAAATAGATGCTCGAAATTATCACCTTCCGACAGAAATCGGGTAATAAAATACCAAAAGTCCCATGTGTGCTAAGAAAATTATTCATGGTCAAAGGTCAAAATTTTCATCGAAAATATAGCTGTGATAAAAATTGTAGATTATCAAATTATCTACAAAAATGTTCACATAAATTTGTTTCTAGGAAATCACCATTCCTATATAAGATATCGCCATTCAAAAAGTTGTAAGAGTTAAATGCTACATAATATGGCATCAGTAAGACAACTCCACGATCTGTTATGCCAGAGTTTTATGAAAAAATACTGTATCCACTGCATCATGATTACTGATTTTGTAATTGACGTAGGTGATTGATTCATAAATTTTAAGTCTGATATCTGTTAATAGTCTGATATGTTTCATATTCTTCAATATAGCCATGTCTAAGATTGATAGTAACTATTCTCGATACAAGTGTTGATGAACGTCAGCAGCCGATGTTGGAGGAAGACAATGAGTGGTACTTGTTTCTTGTTCCCTTTTTTTCACAAAAGTTTAATATCAATACTTGTCGATACAATGATTTTTTTGAAGCTCCATGAACAGCAAGAAGAAAACGAATTCCTTTTGTTATCATCGTTTGAGGGGAAGATTCAATTTCTCCAGATACTTCAGCACAATCAATTGAAACCTTCTTCTGAAATAATTTCAATACTGATGTTTCGCCCCTTCTGAACATTGCTAATGTAATGTCGTAGCCGTTTATCGCATGTAAAAATAAAATATGTTTTTGGCATTCTGGATAATCAGATAAACTTTCAGAATAATATGTCAATGCTTGCTGTTTGAGCCTCTTCAGGTTTCAAAAAGTGAATAATTTCATCAATTGAAGTCCGTGCAGTTAGTAGTATTAACAAATCAACATCTTCAGATACCACAACAGTTGTATTTGTTGCATTGAATTGTTCTATTGCTGTTTCAATTATGAAGACATCAGCGTCATTTTGAGTTTGTTTGACTGCAATATTTTCAGTGGCCAGCATGTCACACAACATAAAATTGAAACGAGATTTATCATGGATGTTAGCGAGAAATTCTCGTTGATTGGTCGAACTGTCATAAATTGATCAGAGATAATGTAAGAACATAAAAATATTTTTGTAGTTCTTGTATCGATTCTTGTAATCCTTATAAACTTCTGAGATGTGATACATTTTTTTTGGAATCACAAATTCTTTTGAGGCACGAGAGTATTGCTCCAATGCTCCTCATTTAATGAGTGAACCATTTTTATTCGATCTGAATTTCCTTAAAGTTATTGTTCAATGAATCGGCTGAGTGAGATGCATTATTCGATATATAAAACTACCAATCGATCTCATTTGATGACATCTGCTTTTCAACGCCCTTAACAGAAATGTGCCTTCTTCAAATTTCAGATATGGTGACCTAATTATCAATAGAACCAAGTCATCTACTTCTGTCTCATTTCCGTCACTACTCAAATTGGTTAATATATTGTCAATGCAAGAAGAGGACTGTGGAGTTACTCTTGTGAAGTCTGATATAGTCACTTCTAGATCAAAATGAAATAGCCGACAATCACAATTTTTTGAAAATGGTTGAGAGCAATAAATCAGCAAGTCCTCAAGATCTTCAAAAAATACTTTTGGTTATCTTTATTAGGTATAAAAAATAATTCGTTTCACTCAATTTATAATAGTTCCACAGAATTCAGCGTTCAGTTCTGCCTGGAACACATTTTTCAAATCTTTGGATATGTGTTAAAATTGCTGAACCTCCATGAAGTTTCTCACTTCTGCAGAAGTAGGTATGACTAAAGCTTATAGCCCAGTATATTTATCAAATAAATAACTCGCTCAGAAATACTAAAAAATTCAAATTCGAAATCATAAATGAGTTGAATCGAATCAATATTATTCATTCAAAAAACCCATAAGGGTATAGAACATGTCGAGATATAATGTCTGAGTACATGCTTATAAGTATAATGAAAACTACGTAGGTACTTTTTGTTAACTTACCAATTTTATTCGATATGACTTGTGCAATTACGTGGAAAACGGTCATTTCTATCATACCTAGCTTAAGAGTAAGGATTTGAAACTGCGCAATATTCACTTAGCATACCACTATAACTTCAATTTAAAACAAAAAATTATTTCTCTAACACTGATATTTCAAAAAAAAATTTCCTCGTCCTCGACTCTAGAGATTTTCGTGTTCTCGACAAATTTCCCACTAATCATGAAATTCTCCAGAGTCGAAGACGAGGGAGAATTCATTGAGAAAAATTTTCTGTTTTTAATTGACACAAGTAGACTCGAGTTAGGATTACGCTTAATAAAATACAGAATACCGACTTCAGAGTAATAATCCTAACAAACTTTATTTCACTAAAGTTGGTGGAAATGTACTTTCTTACGAGAAGTTAAATGTCAACAATTCAACCTATGAAAAAAGTGTCCAGTGTAGTAGGTACCATGCTGTGTCCTTGAAGGAGAAGAAATGTGTTCAGTTGCTATGGTAACAATTCGAAAATGTTAAGTGTGAAATTTTCATTATAAATCATTTCTCGGCCCCTCTTGGTTTCATGGGATGAGAAAGCTGGTTCACCATCGCTTCCATTGGTCAGATATCTTGATTCAAGGCTGGAGATAGATTTTAAGCATTTATAGTGATCTTGAAGGAGAAATAATAATCGGGGTACATCGATTTCACATATAGCTTGAGGGGGAACTGGTTTCACGATTGTTAATAGTTCTTCCTTGGTAAATTCTCGATGTAACGTATAAAATGCTCAGGCGTTGTTAGGTTATCATTTCTTCCAATTATAAATTTTTCATCTCTTCTCTACCTCTTTTTATTTCTCATTATTTCGGTAGGTATTTCTCTTGCAGGTTGATTAATTCACCGCATTTGGTCTGGGCCATAGCCTGGGAATTTGCATTAAACACTGGTACACAGGTGGTTCCACAACGCGATTTTGTTCAGACTAATTACTTATTATCCTTTCATTTTCTAGACTAGTACCGAGATTGTTTGGATGATATCGTAGATGCGAATCCTATAGCACTATAAATTGATTGATTTGCTACAGCTTTCTTTATTTCCTGAATAAATGTCTCAATCAGGTCATTAGAAGGAATGGGACAATAAATCTGGTGATATTTGAGAAATGGACGTGACAAATTCAAATCGGGACAGGCAGAAACATTTGCGATCTGCATTCACAGTGTGAATCTTTGCATGTACTATGAGCAGATATAATTCAATGTTCTGTGTGATTCTTACCAGGAAAGTAGTTGTTTTCTGCTAGTAGTCTACCAGACATTAATTTCAAACTATGTTTGTTATTTTAATTGGATGGACTATTTTCTCTTTCTGGTTATATTTGTTTGTTAAAACTATATGGGATTTCAAGGCATGGATTACATCAGCCTGTGTTGATAATCATATTCTTCTGGAGGATTATCTCCTTCAGATAAAACACAAGTATACCAACCTGTTCTACATCGCTGTTAATCTCTCCATTGTTTGCGCTGCTGAAGGTTAAGTGGTTATTTTCACCAATTTATAGGACAAAGAACACTTGAGGCCAATTTTCAATATAATACATTCTTACATGTTTTGAGGACCGAAGAACCAGAACTCTGACCTACTCGGCGCCATTTTTGATCCTACTCATTTTGATCGGGAAATATGATAAATGCGTTTGGTTTTTTTCTGGAATAGAATGTTCAGACCTAATATAATATGACTAGAACGACGACATTTTACTGAAAGCTAAATCCCCTAGTCTAGTATATATGTTTTGGCGAAGGAGCTGGTTCACTATATTATATTATACCTCACCTATACAGTTACAAAATCACTCACTTGAATTGAAAATTATTTTCTTCATTTTGATATCGCTAGACTCGCAGTGGGTGAGCGCTAAATATATTGGTGCTGAAAATAATTACCCTCTTATCGAATGCCTTATTGAGGTGGAACAAATTTCACCACAATAGTACAGGAATAGCAAGAGCATGAAAGAGACGATGAGACGAATGATATGCTTTTCACAAATAAAGCCCATTGAATTTTGAAAACCTCTTAAAGCTGTTAAAGCCCATTGAATTTTGAAAACTTCTTGAAGCTGTAGGTATTCCTTCACCAAATTAGACAAAAAATAAGGTATGTTATATTATTTTCAAATTTATATGGTTTATCGTTGTTCCTATCATCCCGTATTCAATTTATTTATAAATTTTTCCTGATTATTTCCACCATTTCCAAAATTTGTAGACGAGAGTTTCATCTTGAGCCCCAGTTCCAATGCATTGAGTTAAAGTCATAATTATTGTATATCCATATTGAGATCACATATTCGTCAATCAATATTCTCATAAGTATTCTATCATCATTTAAATGAATTATCAGTACATCGTTTCAGAAAATATTTTTGTAGAGAGAATGAATTTTGTTATATTTATTTTATACATTATCCACCATCCAGGTATAGGTATTCAACTTTTTGTATATGTATTTTGAGTACATCAAGTGGATACGCTATATATTGTTATCTCTGGAATAACAGGGTCGCTGGTACTGAACAAAAGTTTCATTTTGGTGAGCTCATACAAGATGTATTCACAACATTAACAAAATTTGGGTGGTTCTGGTGATATACCACGAATGGTTCCCGAAATAAGAGAAATTACGTTTCAGCCACTTCACATTTTTCTGAATATCTCCGTAACTACCCAAAATGTGGCTGTGAAGGCATCTTGCATGATCTTCTCACAAGGTGACTTTTTCTAATTCAACAGACCTTCGAGCCGGAGGTAGCAATAATGAACAAAAAATACTCTCTAATTGACAGTTCAACGAGATCACTAGTCTTATATGAAAAGATTACTAGTTTTATATGACGAGGCTTCTAACTTTTATTTATTAAGACTGCTGTATGTATATGACGAGATCACAAGTTTCATATAACAGAATTCCTAACTTTATATAACGAGATTACTACCCTACTATTACTCATTACCTGGATTCGAAAGAAAAGCTATTGGTTACCTAATATTATATGACTGTGTTCTCATTTTCATATTTGGAGGGATCTCATTTTATTGGACCCATCATTCTGGCATATATGAAAGTAGTAAGATACCAAAGCATGTTTGGAATAGATGACCCTGTCGGATAATTTCAGGAGTCCGTTCTTCTGTCACGCCGAGTATATGCAATTCAGCTAATAAATATATGAATTTCATTTACTAAGTATCGGATTTTTTTTTCGTGTATGAGTTCCAGTACATCAAAGGAACCAAAAATATCATAGCCGATTACTTGAGCAGAAATCCAGTATCAACAGTAGTAGAACCAGGAGATCAGGCATTGCTCATTAACTTCATTGAAACTCAGAGGAAATGGCCAATCAACAATGAGGCTATAAGGAAGGCGAGTGATGAAGATGAGGATTTGATGCAGGTAAAATCTTTCATTATAAATGAGAAATGGACAAAAGAAATACCAAACAATTTGAATCCTTTTTACAACAGACGGAAAGAATTATCCATAGAGAATGATATAATTTTATGGGGGTTGCTTAGGAAGGAAATGTTGAATTTGCTTATACTAGTCATTTTGGAATATGTAAAATGAAAGCTTTGGCTAGATCAATGATATATTGGCCTATAATAGATTAATGATTTAGAAAATATAGCAAAATCGTGTACACCCTGTTTAATGAACAAACAGGATCCAAGATATCACGTATTGCGTTCTTGATGTCAGAGCTACAACACACAACTGGTTTTGCTTATAGTCGCCATATTGGATTCTTACATTTTTGGTAAGTCTACTTTTTTTCTGATTACTATGAAGTATCACTCGATATGTTCAAACTTTAGATGCTTGGCCAAAATGGCAGAAAGACGTTTTTGCGAAGAGTGCTTCGAAAACAATATTTTGTTTAACAAACTAAATTCTGATAGTTCAATTGAACTTGAAAGCTTACTCACATAAAAACAAAGGTTTTTTTGACTTAGGAACGTAATTCAAAGTTATAGAAGTTTTTTTCGCAGAGCAAAACAGTCATATTCCTATTCACTTCTAAACACAATTTTACTCTTCACTCCAAGTTCTGATAGATAGCTCAACCGATGGGTACCTACAATTCCAAGAATCAGATCTTAGAAGAAAGAATACGTACTTTCACAATATAGTCATTTACATTTATACGTTTTCTATATTTACTTTTTAACTTGACATTTTCTTTGTTTATTGTGCATTGATTGATTTTTTTCCTTTCAACTGTTCTTTCTTACAAAAAAAAATTATTATTACTCCTTAAAATCGTACCCATCGATGATATTGCTGACCTGGGAAGAAGAACGAGTGGAAATGTGTCTGGATGCGAATGGTGGAGTATTCAAGCATCTTTTATAACTTTGTTATGTACCTATTTGATAATTTTGTTTCGTTTCGCGGAGAAAAAAATTGTAGCTTTCCTGCCAAGTTCGATCCTGACTTTGAACCTTCGTTTTGAAGAAGGTAAGCTTCATATAGTTAGTTGTCTGAAATACTATGGTTGAAAGCTAGTATATTTTTTGGTTATCTGATATCCAGAGTCGCGTCGACGACTATTATAATACTACGCCATGTTTAAAGCGTAATTATCTTTGGAAACAGATAAGTATATATATACTTTTCGGTCTCAATATTTATCCAAATACGAGATACAATAATATATTAATCGTTTGTAGAAAACTGTTAACCTTTGTTTATGTTTATTTATGTCCCAAATGTCAATGGCCGACCATATTTCCGAAGATAATTAAGCTTCAAAACATGGCGTAGTAGTATCATGATCATAGATCTTTCATTGCTTACGCTAGATCCACTATCCAGGTAGGTTACTTGATTTGTAGGTCCGGGGGGTTGAAAGTACTAAGCCATTGATTGATTTCTTGATGCAGACACCTTTATACCAAATAATTACTACAGGATGCCGGATCTAGCGTAAGCAATAAGATATATGATTATATTGGTCGTCATCAACGCGACTTAGGATGTCAGATAACTGAAAAATATACTAGCTTTCAACCTTAGTCATCCAGACAACTAACTATAATCAAAGCGCGACAGGAGTTGGTTATCCGACCAGAAACTGAACGAAGTCCAACTAACGAACATGCCTTGCTCCACATTTTCAAACGGGCTTCTCTGTGTCATACAATTGTCAGTAGTGTTGTTCGAAAAATAAGTTGCTTTCCTTATCATCTCTGTATCCAGGTTAGTTTTTAATCCAAAAGAACTCAAGTTCTCCTAACTGCCTGTTTTCATGCATAATTTCATTAATAAAATTTGGAGGTTAGGTCGGATCAAGTTTTTCTTCCCTTACTAGATATTTATTCTTTCTTCGAAGCAATTCCAACAGTATGTACGTCCTTGTTGTCATGGGGCATGTCCTCTATAGTGAATATTTGGAAAAATTAACAGCAAAGATATGACTCCAGGAAAACTTTCACAATTCAATGAAAAATTGCGCACTCCACTGCCAAGTTAAATCTCACAAGGTCGACCCAATGTCGCGAAAATGTTGAACATAACTAGATTTGTACTCAAACGTTTTATGATCGTTATCCCCATTACCAAAAATTTTACTAAATGAAGTCGGTTGGGTTTAACCTTGTAACAAAATATGCTTTAATATCGGAAGAATACAATTCTTGTTGATAAAGCTTAGGAATATAACTACAATAGGTAGTTTGAAATGTATAC
Organism: Chrysomela aeneicollis; assembly: GCA_029955515.1. Classification (NCBI taxonomy): domain Eukaryota; kingdom Metazoa; phylum Arthropoda; class Insecta; order Coleoptera; family Chrysomelidae; genus Chrysomela; species Chrysomela aeneicollis. The sequence goes on along the minus strand of JARUHQ010000018.1, from coordinate 1,049,433 downwards.
AATATAAAATGAGATGAAATGAAATAAAAATGGGTTGTGAACATTTAAAAATTTAACATTAAAACTAGACAAAGATAACTGAGTTTATATATACAGGGTGCGGCACCGAAAACGAAACAGATCGAATATCTTATAGACACATGTGTTGTGAAAAAAATGCAAAAACACGTCGATTTGTAAACCAAGGGGGACATCTTTCTACCATAACCTCAACTGTCATACCTCTCTCTCCTCCCCTTGGTCACTATCACCCATACAATTTAAATAGGGAAAGTACTAAGGGGCTGCGTTGGATTCTATAAACCACATCATTTATCCTTTTCATCACCTTATATGGTCCTTTCCAAGATGGTGTTAATTTGGGAGAGACACATTTCTTTCGACGTGGATTATACAGCCATACTCGATCTTCTTCCTTGAATCCCTCTGAATTTGCTCTGAGGTCGTAGCGAGCTCTCATTTTATCACTTGCCAATCTTAATCTTCTCCTAGCAGTTCCATTAATTCTAATCAAGCCATCCTGTAACTCATCTGCATAATCTTGAACTTCTTTCTCTTCAGCACTTGGTGACCCGAACACCAAATCACAGGGCAAACGAAGTTCTCTTCCGAAGACTATGCTGGCTGGTGTGAGCTTTGTAACGTCATGAACAGCTGCTCTATAGGCGATCAAGAAGAGTGGAAGATGCCGATCCCAGTCTTCCTGACGCTCCTCTACTACTTTGGATAGATGTTCTTCCATAGTCCGAGTGAACCTTTCTACCATGCCATCTGACTGTGGATGTAAAGGAGTAGTCCTGGTCTTGTTGATCCCCATCAATTCACAAACTTTCTTGAATAAGTTTGATTCGAAGTTTCTTCCTTGATCGGAATGTAGTTCCATTGGTACTCCGAATCGCGAGAACATGTTGTCCACCAGGACTCTCGTGACTGTGGATGCTTCTTGATTAGGCATGGCATAAGCTTCAACCCATTGACTGAAGTAGTCCATAGCAACCAGGATGTATTTGTTGCCGTCACCTGTCATCGCAAATGGCCTAGCTACGTCGATGGCGATTCTTTCAAATGGAGCACCTACATTGTAATGTTTCCTTTCCCGTCTAGATCTTGTTTTAGTGCCTTTGCTTGCTTCACAAACTTGGCATCTTCTACACCAACTTTCTACGTCATCGCGACATTGGACCCAATAGAACCTCTGTCTAACTTTATCCAAGGTCTTGTTAACTCCCAGATGACCACCTGATTTTCCTCCGTGAATCTCCTCTAAAACTTCATTAATTCTTATTGTGGGCACAACTAGTTGTGAAGTTGTTTTCTTGCCATCAGCTGACTCCCAGACTCGTTTCAGCAATTCGTTCTCTACAATGAGAGAATCCCATTGTGCCCACATGTCTTTGAATGTTGGTGCCCGATCGGAGATATCCTTCCAGGTAGGTCTATCTGCTCCATTTTCTTTCCAGCGTAGAAAGTCTCCAACATTAGAAACACTCTCTTCCAGGTCTCCCCCAAGGTCTTCCCCCCCAAGGCCACCCCCAAGGTCGCATCACATATTATGCTCGCGGTACGCCACTGGTGACCTTGGGGGGAGTGGTCTTGGAGGGTGTCCTTGGGGGGTAACCTTCGATTGGGAGTAATTTTGCGTTTTGTTGACCTTGGGGGAATACAGTGACTTCGGGTGGAGTGGCCTTGGGAGTATACGTGCACTCTTTCGAGAGACGACCTTGGCGGTTGATGATATATGCGCTCTTTTCGCGACCTTGGGAAGATGTGGAAGAGTTCCTCTGACTCAGAGAGTATGTGACCTTGATGGCATGTTGGCATACCATCACCATATATCGTTCACGGTAGTAGGTGCTGTAATCGCATATAAATACGGGATTCGCCACGCACAGGATCATAGTTCTCTCTTTCCATATAATCCACCGACGCAAGTTGAAATGTTATTGCATGTGTGCTTCTAGTTCTGATGTGTTTTATGTAAGTACACTTATTATTATATTTTTTCGTTCCCCTTTCACTCAGGAAGTAAGTAAGAATGGCTGATTCAAAAATTAATTTAGTTGCGATCAATGAAAAAATCAATGAGGATAATGAAATAATCAAACAAACCTTGATATCATCACTACCTCTCAATAAAAGCCACACAATCAAGAAAATTTCATCATGTGGAACTAGATATGGTAGATGTGGGACAGTAATACTGTATGATAAAGAGACTGAAATAAATTTGAGATGTTGGTTGCCAAAAAGAGTTGTCGATCAATTGATGGAAAGTGATATTGATGAGATGAATTCTTCTAACGGTCATTATACTTTAACGTATTTGGGTCAGAGGTAGCCTACCTTTATTGGTGCGAAGACAAGAACGCTTATCAGATTCGACAACAAAAGAATATGAAAAAAATAATAATATAATCAGAGTTCATAGATATGTTGAGTTAAGCTGATTTATATAGTGAAAAGGGGTTCGAATTTGTTATAATAATAATAATTATCCTCACATATAACAATCATTATTATTGCACACCAATAATAACGGTGAAACTATTTGGCAAGTGCAACAGAGGTATTACATACAATAATTGATTGAAATCATGATTCACAATTTTTTTTCGAACCTAATCATTTTTTATTTTTTGCAGAATACACCGATCAGCCTCTATAGATATATAAAATGTGGATGCATTATTCTAGTCAGTCATGGCCGATAGTGGAAGATATCATGTCAGGTATGAGGAGGAGGAAATGCCAATCCGCTGATTTGGAGCGTGATATTCTACATGCAGTTAATTATGACGTGAGCTTGTGCTTTGATCAAGACCATGTTCAACGTCTCTACAAACAGGCTGAACAATACAAAAATGGCTTCCTACTTTGTTCCTGATTCGAATATAGTAACATCAATCTGGAGCAATTCGTTGAAGCAATGTTCGAAGGTGACTTGGTACAATACCTTTATGAAATTTCCTATTTCCTACCCAATTACCTTGTTCGAAAATACAACATTGGTATGACTCCAACGACATCTGATGCTGAAGAAAATTGTCTATGATCCTGTATCAGATCCTTATATGATGCGTGAATCTGTATATATATCTAAATAAAAAATATTGGTGTAAAAATAAAACAATGCTATATATATATATATTTTCGTTTTATTCAGTATAATATTCAGACCACGTCTACAATAATCAATCATATATGTTATTCTAGTTATGATAACAATAGTTGTAGGAATTTGATATTCATACGGCACCCATCTGTATGGAACCATCCAATGCACTATACGTCAAATATGCGTCATGAAGAATCAGTGCGTAGACCTTGGTATGGGACGGAAACTTTGATTTACGTTTTTCAAACTCCAACTTGATGTCGACAGTTGAGGATTTCATAGCATCTGGCTGATGGTTGCAGTCAATGATAAATAGAAGATTTTTACGGAATTTTCCGATACTCATCATTGGTTCACTCATATCTTTGCCATAGTAACTGCGTTGAAAATAATCATATGCATAATAGGCTACTGCATCCAATTTCATCAAAATCCAAATTCCATCGCTCGTACGGATAAACTTCCGAATTTAGATACAGACGAATATTGTTCACTCCTGCATGGATAAATTCTCTTACATCCTTAGATCTATCGTCTGTATTATTAGAGTTTTGGAAGCCTATGATGATGTATCGAGGTCGTTCAAGACTATTAGTCGTTTTGACAGACCAAATGTCGGAAGCCGTTTCCCGAATTATTGGTAATTTGTACAAATCCCACATTCTGTATGCAACTTTCACTTTCGTCGTAGCACTTTTATTCAAACGATTCAGCAGCTTCAATCTCTGCTTATCTGATGGAATAACATGCCTTATCTTTCACTCAATTTCGTTTATCTCCACATTCGCATCAACCTCTCCCATATAGGAGTTCTTGAATGAACGAGCTATGATGAGTATGAGCTCCTGCTTAATATTCAGAATACTCTTATCATAATCTTCGGCAAACCCCATCAGATACTTGAGCGGTAATTTACCACTGAAAGCGTGACTAGTTTCATCCAGAATTCCCTGTTTTTTATTATCGAGGCCCCATCCGACTGTTTCTAGGAATTTCGCATTCGCCTCACCATATGACACCATACTTTTCATAGTAGTGGTTATACCTGGTTTTCGAACCATACATAGTTGTTCACCACCCATTTCATATCGTATCTCGTCGAATAGAAATGCCAAAGCATTATTCGACAAATAGCAGGTTTTAGTGAGATCATTGGGTGTGAATTTCCCTTCGATGTAGATATAACTATCAGAAACGTCGAGAATTAGATCTTGGAAATTGATTGCAATCCTTACTTCATCTGAATTATTGAATGATGGTGAACCATATGGTTTGTATGTGTGCTCATGTAGGCTTATGAGCAAATTATCCAAAATTGGTTCATCGAATACTTCCAATTGCGGATTGATTGAGTTCGTAGCAACCATTTTCTCGCTGTTTATCGCCGCAGCTTGAGACCAATTTACATCAAGGAATGTTTATCGTTTGCAGACAATAAATGTCTAACTCGTCCGGGTAGCTCAGCTCGAATGAATCCTTTACCAGTTGTTCCACCCTTCTTATTGGTTTTCTGACGGTGAGTGTTGGTATCAGTTAGCAAAGTACGTTTTGATTGATTCCCGAAACAAAATCCCATTTTCCTTTCAAAATATCCGATTTCTAAGCCATATGTTTCAATTCAAGCTTCACGATGATTTTTTCTCCTCGAAAATCAACTGGAAAGCTATTATCGTCCAATATCCGCAGTGTAATGTTGTATATGAACTGACGTAAAGCGGGGCTGATGGGTAGATATATAATATTTTGTGGCTCCTTTGACAGTTTATATCCAGGCTCCACATCAACATCGGACTCATATAGCGTATGCACCTCCTCACCATTCAGGAATGTTCCTGTGGTAATATTACAATCCACTCTTATGAGGCGCACTTTCATTATATTTACAGGCTCTTTGGATTCATGCAACAGGTTCGGTGAGTATTTTTTCGCCTCAAATCCCAACACACTTGCAATAGAATTGTCGAATGTCAAATCCACCTCATGCATGCATTTCATTTCACATTTGAGAGTATTATTATTAGCATGGAGAGAAAATATTTCGTCAATGTTACGGTCATCTAGCGGTTCTAATCTCGCGAAACCTTTCTGTAGAGCTTTATTGATTTCATCTATTTCATAGAGACCGGGTGGTATAAAGACTACTCGATGGGTAACCGTAGCTCCTGATTTTACCCAAATATTCTTCTCATCTATATTGAGTATAGAGTTGTATGAATAGAAACCATGCAATCCCAAACCGTAGTTTTTTTTGTATCAAGTTCAATGGGCGGGTAAAAGTCGACACTCAGAACACTGCGATCTCCAGATATGGTGAACGTTTGTGACATGGTATCTCGAAGAAAAAAACGACGGCGGCAAACGTCAATATATGCAACAACCACCTCATTGTTGCTTGCAACAATGAAGAATGCCGCTATTTCCGGAAGATGAAGTGTTATCAGTTGCCACATTTAAATCATTGATTTGACAATAACAGCAAAATATTCTTCTTGGCGCTGGCCCATCATAGACGTCACCATTGTGTGGTCTGCCGCCCTCTTCACCGTGATGTTCCTCACGAAATCGATATTTTGAAATATCTGGATCACTCTGTAACTTTTCAGGCAGCATATCTCACACTAGAGCAATTTCATGTGAAGCACACCCGATGAGAACTTCTTTCGGCATGTCTGCAAGCTGTTTTCTACTCATCTTCAGCAAGGAACGCATTCTTGAGTAAGCCAATAATGAGTGACCCATTTGTTTGATGCTTTCTCTATCCATTTTCACTGCGACTGTTTTTGATTTTTTTGTTCGTCGAGAGAAATTTCAAGCACAGATGACCACACCAGACTGTGTAGTAATCTTGATGGCGCTCGTAGTTATATGTGATTTTGATGGTATTCGGAGGTTTCAAACCCCTCTCCCAATATTCCAGCAACTCCTGTGGTGGGGTTAAATCGCCATAGCTATCGTAATAGTTTATTGCTTTGTTACGTTTCTTGTATGCAACCCAGTGTGTACCTCTACCTTGAGCACTATCTAGATTTATAATAGCTGATTCGATGGGGTGTGGGGCGGACCTTGGTAGGTCATCTCTAATGAATATACCTCGGAAGTGTGCAACTTTCATTTCATCTATGTAATTAAATAGATCAATGTCTGTTCAAGGCCTTCGAGGTAATTCATCTAGTTTTTTGAATTTTGGGGCTTCAAATAGATACCTAATCCCTTTCTATACGGTTTCAGATAAACACCGCTACCAACTTTTCCGAGAGCAATCGCCTCCATATGTCTATTGTGACGATTTGATTCGGCAAGTTGCTCCTTACTCTCTTTGGTCGAATGAATTGCGCGTGCTATACTAGCGCTTCCTGCAGCCAAACTACCTAACGCTGATAAGCCTGCAAAAATTGGTATGAGTGGAGGGATTTCACCAACTTTTGGGATTGGTATTATTCTGGGTGTCCGGATATTATTTTTTCCACCAGCCATCTTCACGAATTTTCGAGCAGCTCCAATCGCCGTAAGTGACGTTTTATTAAAATTTCGTACGATATCGCCTTTTTTACCCATTTGACATAATGCGTTGCGAACCTTGTTAACTACACCAGAACCAGAAGCAATTTTCCTGATACGCTTCGATTTACTCATCTTTCTCGAAACTTGGTGTCTATTCAAACCACCGTTCTTATCTTTACACCCCATACCAAAATGCCTCTTTCCTTTCATTATGTTGGTTACCAACCATGATGCTGTATTTTTACCCACGTTAGCGTCCTTCGATTTAACTCTTTCCCAAGCAGCTTCTTCCAATCTTTTATCAGCTGAATGCCTAGCAGTTAAATCGTTTGGATGCTTGAGATACTCTGTATCGTGTTCCTGGCAGGCTCTATCAAGTTGATTAATCCCCAGATCACCTCGAGCTAATCTTTTCTGTAGATTTGTTCCAGGCCCACAATATTGATAACCACCGGGAATATGTAATTCGAATGGTAGTTTATCAATCAGGTTGTTGACAAGCCCTGCTCCACTTTTATTTTTTCTTTGATTTATCTTTTCCGCAATTGATGTGCAGTGTGCCACACTCATAATATAAATGGTGTGAATATGTGTTGTGCTTCCTTATATATCATTCGACCGTCATACGATGCGGATTGTCCAGCAGTCAGAAGTGTTCAATGTGGACAATTTTGATGGAAAGGTGGGATTGGGAAATGGTGCAATTACGCAACGGCGGCATGGTGCATTATTTCCAAACACGATGCGCAGACTCATAATTGGCCCATCTAATTGCGGCAAAACGAATGTGATGATATCGCTTCTCACCAACGTGAATGGTTTACGATTTGCCAATGTTTACCTCTACTCAAAATCACTATATCAACCAAAGCATGAGTATCTGCGGAAGGTGTTGGAGCCGATCAGGGGGTTGTGATTCCACACTTTCGATAATAATGTAGACATAGTAGAACCGAGCGATGCAAAATCTGATAGCAATTTTATATTTGATGATGTTATTCGCGAAAAACAGGATGTTATCAGATCTTATACCCAAGGCCACTCCATCCGAGGTCACTGTATTCTCTCAAGGTCAACAAAACGCAAAATTACTCCCAATCGAAGGTTACCCCCCAAAAACACCCTCAGCTTCGAACTGCCTGCGATACATGGACCAAGATGACTGTCCATCAAAAGTCGGTGGTTTCACTGAAATTCCTGAAGTGGCAACCCTGTCACGGCGATCATTAATCCTGAGCGAGGCGACCTGACTCTGTACATCTTGTTTGAATGTGTCCACTTCTTGTTTGAGCTTCAAGTCGATCTCATTCTTGATGTCTTTCACTTCTATCCGTACTACATTCAACTCACCGTCGATCTTCTTAACATCCTCCTTCAATTCCACAATTTGTACTTCAGCTTTCTGTAGTACCTGTTCTAGAAGTTTCTTTTGTTCTTCTCTCTCTTTCTTTTGTTCTTCTCTCTCTCTTTCTTTTGTTCTTCTAGAATTTTCTCGAAGTCTTCTTTTCTTTCCTCTTGACGACGCTGTTCACTATATCAACCAAAGTATGAGTATCTGCGGAAGGTGTTGAAGTCGATCAGGGGGTTGGGATTCCACACTTTCGATAATAATGTAGACATAGTAGAACCGAGCGATGCAAAATCTGATAGCATTTTTTTATTCGATGATGTTATTTGCGAAAAACAGGATGTTATCAGATCTTATACCCAAGGCCACTCCATCCGAGGTCACTGTATTCTCTCAAGGTCAACAAAACGCAAAATTACTCCCAACCGAAGGTTACCCCCCAAAAACACCCTCAGCTTCGAACTGCCTGCGATACATGGACCAAGATGACTGTCCATCAAAAGTCGGTGGTTTCACTGAAATTCCTGAAGTGGCAACCCTGTCACGGCGATCATTAATCCTGAGCGAGGCGACCTGACTCTGTACATCTTGTTTGAATGTGTCCACTTCTTGTTTGAGCTTCAAGTCGATCTCATTCTTGATGTCTTTCACTTCTATCCGTACTACATTCAACTCACCGTCGATCTTCTTAACATCCTCCTTCAATTCCACAATTTGTACTTCAGCTTTCTGTAGTACCTGTTCTAGAAGTTTCTTTTGTTCTTCTCTCTCTTTCTTTTGTTCTTCTCTCTCTCTTTCTTTTGTTCTTCTAGAATTTTCTCGAAGTCTTCTTTTCTTTCCTCTTGACGACGCTGTTCACTATATCAACCAAAGTATGAGTATCTGCGGAAGGTGTTGAAGTCGATCAGGGGGTTGGGATTCCACACTTTCGATAATAATGTAGACATAGTAAAACCGAGCGATGCAAAATCTGATAGCATTTTTTTATTCGATTTGCGAAAAACAGGATGTTATCAGATCTTATACCCAAGGCCACTCCATCCGAGGTCACTGTATTCTCTCAAGGTCAACAAAACGCAAAATTACTCCCAATCGAAGGTTACCCCCCAAAAACACCCTCAGCTTCGAACTGCCTGCGATACATGGACCAAGATGACTGTTCATCAAAAGTCGGTGGTTTCACTGAAATTCCTGAAGTGGCAACCCTGTCACGGCGATCATTAATCCTGAGCGAGGCGACCTGACTCTGTACATCTTGTTTGAATGTGTCCACTTCTTGTTTGAGCTTCAAGTCGATCTCATTCTTGATGTCTTTCACTTCTATCCGTACTACATTCAACTCACCGTCGATCTTCTTAACATCCTCCTTCAATTCCACAATTTGTACTTCAGCTTTCTGTAGTACCTGTTCTAGAAGTTTCTTTTGTTCTTCTCTCTCTTTCTTTTGTTCTTGTCTCTTTCTTTCTTTTGTTCTTCTAGAATTTTCTCGAAGTCTTCTTTTCTTTCCTCTTGACGACGCTGTTCACTATATCAACCAAAGTATGAGTATCTGCGGAAGGTGTTTAAGTCGATCAGGGGGTTGGGATTCCACACTTTCGATAATAATGTAGACATAGTAGAACCGAGCGATGCAAAATCTGATAGCATTTTTTTATTCGATGATGTTATTTGCGAAAAACAGGATGTTATCAGATCTTATACCCAAGGCCACTCCACCCGAGGTCACTGTATTCTCCCAAGGTCAACAAAACGCAAAATTACTCCCAATCGAAGGTTACCCCCCAAGAACACCCTCCATGACCACTCCCCCTATGGTCACCAGTGGCGTACCGCAAGCATAATATGTGATGCGACCTTGGAGGGTGGTCTTGGGGGTGGCCTTGGGGGGTAGCCTTGGGGGGGCGGCCTTAAAAGAGACCTGGAATCGGCTTAAACCTTCTACTGAAGATATCACTTTCAGATGTGATGAATTTTCTTGCAGCGTTATATTCCTCCGAAGATAGATGTCCCAATGATTTTTCTAGACTTTCCAATACGCTGTCGGAGTGCTCTTTTCGATCTTGATAATCACTTACATCACATCTTGCTACCCAAGTCACAGGTTCACTGATTCCAATGATGTCACCTTCTTGAGGTGTTGTTCCTTCATGATATATATTGGCAACTCGTACAGGAATAGCTTCTTTTGTCTCAACTAAGGCTCGCGCAAGAACTAAATGTTCGGGGGATTCTCTGCATGGCTGCACTACTCCAACGCAGCACCCAAGGTCCTTCTCTGATGTAGCACATACTATCTTCTCGGAAAGTACTGGAATTCTAATAGTCTTCGCCATCCGTAGCTTCACAGGCTCCATTCTCCCAGCTGGCGCCGTCAAGACGAATTGTTCTCCCCCAAACCTCATGGTTCTCTGTTCGCCGTCAAAAGAGAAACCATATTCCCTGATCAAATCCATTCCGAGAATGAATGCATCTTATATATCGGCGACAAACACTGTATCCACAATGTGGAGTCGTCCAAGAGTCAGTGTGACTTCAGCCTCTCATCTAATTGGTGCATTTTCTCCAGTAACTGTTCGAAGAACAAAGTGGGAAGAGGTAGGTTTCACACATTCTGGCCGAAGAATGTCGCTGCGTACCAAGGAAACTGATGCACCGGTGTCTATGGTGCACACAACATCTTCTCGGTTCACTTTTCCTCTGATGGTGAGACTATCCATTGTTCTTCTTATCCTATTGACATGGATGACCTGGGGGCTTCGTTATTGCTAGCCAGTATGTGCCCCGATATGCTGGCTTATTCTAGTTTTCCTGATATCTGTCTGAGGACTCACTAGATGACCTGGTCCTCGTAGGTGAGTGGGGACGTTGTTGTATCCTTGCAGGTGAGTTAGTTCGTGGTGGTACTCTCACCCTGCAATTCTTGATGAAATGTCCCGTTTTTCCACACCGATAACAGGTTCGTTTCCGCTGGTTGCTCATACCATTTATCATAGTCCTGATCCCTTCCAAAAAATTTCCGAAGGGTCTAGTGGCTGCATCGCTTTGTTGGCCTGGTTCTTCGATTGAAACTGCTCGAACTTTTGGCCTCGAGGTATTGAAGGCCGCCAGAGATCGCACCAAAGCTTCACCACTTCTCTTGAAGCTTGTCAGTCGAAGAGTCCTCTGAATATCTGGATCTCTGCGATCTGAGCGAGGCGACCTGACTCTGTACATCTTGTTTGAATGTGTCCACTTCTTGTTTGAGCTTCAAGTCGATCTCATTCTTGATGTCTTTCACTTCCATCCGTACTACATTCAACTCACCATCGATCTTCTCAACATCCTCCTTCAATTCCACAATTTGTACTTCAGCTTTCTGTAGTACCTGTTCTAGAAGTTTTTTTTGTTTTTCTCTCTATTTCTCTTGTTCTCCTAGAATTTTCTCGAAGTCTTATTTTCTTTCCTCTTGACGACGCTGTTCTTCTTCTAGACGACGTTTCTCTTCTTCCAACTTTTCTTCTTGACGACGATTCTCTTCTTTTAATTTTTCTTCTTGTCGACGTTTCTCCTCCTCTAATTTTTCTTCTTGTCGACGTTTCTCCTCCTCTAATTTTTCTTCTTGTCGTCGTTTCTCTTCTTCTTGTCGTCGTTTTTCTTCCTCTAATTTTTCTTCTTGTCGACGTTTCTCTTCTTGTCGACGTTTCTCTTCTTCTTGTCGTCGTTTTTCCAATTCCGCAAACTGATTATGCATGAATGTTATAACGTCCTCCATCGCGTCACTTCTGACACCACTGTTACAATATTTCCACTTGGGTTCGTGAATTTGAAGCACTCAGTACAAAACTGAACAATTCATATCACTAAACACACTTAATACAACTCCAGAAACACTAAGTTAAATCACAACAATATTCACTTTACAAATCTCGATGTTCACTGTACTAGCTTTCTTTTTAATCTGACTTCTCCGCGAAACCGCGGTTCTTATATAGGTAAGAACATCATTGTCCAGAAAGAATAGGAATTAACTGGAAGTATTTTTCATATTCGACGGCAATGAATCATCCGCTAATTATAGCGGTGCGTTTGCGACCGATACCTTCGTTGTGAGTCACGCGTCGGGAGGATGCTTTCCGGCCTTCTCGAAAATGCCAGCGGTTCGTAACAATATATATAAACGGTAGTTTTGGGGGGACATCTTTCTACCATAACCTCAACTGTCATACCTCTCTCTCCTCCCCTTGGTCACTATCACCCATACAATTCAAATTGGGAAAGTACTAAGTGAGACACATCACTGAAAAGGTAATTTGAAAAGGAATTTAGCCATGTGAGTGTTCGCTTCGTAACTTTTCATTTTGGCGCCGTCTTGCGGAAAAAAAAATTTATTCAAAGGTACGAATGTCGTCAAATAACTCCAGAAATGCTCCAAAACCTCAGACGTTTCGAGACTAACTTATACTCATGTATGGCAGTTAATGGAGAACACTTTGAGCAGCTATTGTGAATTATTGTAGTTTAGAATGATTGGATGCAAGCCTTTCCAATTTTTAAGTTGCAAGCCTTTCCAATTTTTAAGTTCATACACTGTTCATACACTGTCATTTGAGGTTATGGTAGAAAGATGTCCCCCTTGGTTTACAAATCGACGTGTTTTTGCATTTTTTTCACAACACATGTGTCTATAAGATATTCGATCTGTTTCGTTTTCGGTGCCGCACCCTGTATATACCTACTTATTCTGGCACACGAAAATGGAAAAAAGCAATGAATTGGACAAAAAATTCAAAGATGAAAATAGTCTAACATAAATTGAAGATGAATGTCTGGTAAACTACGAACAGAAAACAACTGCTTTCCTGGCAGATACCACGCAGAACATTGAATCATATATCTGCTCGTATTCCATGCAACAATTCACACTGTGAATGCAAAATGTTTCATTCTTCCTAAGGCCAGGGCCATGCTTGCGTCCTGGTCGCCGCAACACGAACGCAGTGACTGAAAATCAATTGTTGTCGCGTGTCGCAAGCTTCGCCGTCTACGTAATAATCAATGCAACACATTTCCGCGACCTGGTTGCTGGGTTTTTGTCGCGGCGACCAAGACGAAAGCATGGTTCTGATCTAAGACGTGAAAAAATTCACATCGATACAGGCACGCTTGACAACCTACAGACCAGTTGTTGCCTTTAAATTTGACTTCTTCTTTTCAACAACGTCTGATATTGAATGAACGCATAATAATTGATTATGAACATAAACTTCCTGCCAGACCATGTATGTTATCCCTACCAATCCAAGGTCCCGAAAAATGCCAATTCGCCGTGATACATTCCGAAAATATATACATTTACTAGCTGACCCGGCAAACGTTGTTTTGCCATATAAATAATTTCCTAGTAATGTGTAGGGAGTGAGAAAGAAAGGAGACCGGCTTCGTTCTTATCCCTACTCCGTGCTGTTTACTGGGTCAGAAGTGACACCTGATGTAGACATCTGGCGGGGATAACTAATTAAATGACGATTGATCAGTTTTCGACCGGAGAGAAAAAATAAAAAATAAATAAAAAATTTAGGGGTGGACTACCCCTAACATTTAGGGGGATGAAAAATAATGTTGGCCGATTCTCATAGATACCGGATAAGCACAAAAAATTTCATCAAAATCGGTCAAGCCGTTTCGGAGGAGTATGGCAACGAAAACTGTGACACGAGAATTTTATATATTAGATTGGTTTTTATCAGGACATCAGGAGAGTCCCAAATGCACCAACGTGCTGTGCATGATTTACTTGAAAATATATATGAACTCATTGGTTGTTATGAGGACAATTTTTTTTCAATAATCGGGTAGCAACACCGACGAACCAATCAAGAGCTCTAGTCAAGTTCGGAAGTTACGAAGATTTGAAGAATTCGAACAGAATTTTTTCTTTGATTGGAGAAATTATTGTTATGAAAAAAAACAAGCAGATTGGTATGAGTGAAGTTGAAAATTGGTCCATCCATTCGGAAGTTACGACGATTTGAAGAATTCAAAAAAAAAAATTCCGATTTTGGTTTCTTCGATTGGAGAAATGAATTTTATGGAAAAAAATGGATTCCATGGTAAAAAACAAGCAGATTGGTATCAGCGAAGTTAAAAATTGGTCCATCCGATCGGAAGTTACGACGATTTGAAGCATTCGAAAAAAAAATTCCGATTTTGGTTTCTTCGATTGGAGAAATGGATTTCATGGAAAAAACAAGCAGATTGGTATGAGTGAAGTTGGAAATTGGTCCATCTCTTCGGAAGTTGAGGCGGTCTGAATAATTCGAAAAAGTTCCATAGGTCTTTGCTACAATTTTTTCTATAACGAAGAACATTTTTTTTCTTTGATTTCGATCTCTTCTATTGGATAAATGGATTCCATGGAAAAAAAACTAGCAGATTGGTATTAGCGAAGTTGAAAATTGGTCAATCCGTTCGGAAGTTACGACGATTTGAAGAATTCGAAAAAAAAAATTCACGATTTTGGTTTTTTCGATTGGAGAAATGGACTTTATGGAAAAAAACAAGAAGATATTGGTATGAGCGAAGTTGAAAATTGGTCAATCTGTTGGGAAGTTTAGGCGATTTGAAGAATTCGAAAATGTTCGAAACCCCCGCCTTCGCGACATTTTTTTCTATAATGAAAACTTTTTTCGATTTCGATTTTTTCGACCGGAGAAATGGATTCTATGAAAAAAAAGAGCAGATTCGTGGGAGCGAAGTTGACAATTGGTCCATCCGTTCGGAAGTTAAGGCGAATATGGATTCTCAAAAGACATATTTGTTCCTACTCCAAGTGTTAATATGAGACAAACTTGGTGTTTCGCAGTAGGACAACACATATCATCAGCTACATCTGCACGTAATTGCTGTGAAGATAATTTTGATCGAAGTTAAAATTATTATCCTTATTTTTTGAATCTTTGTACATGAACATCATGAGAAGAGAACCTGAAGTGTGAGCACAAAGTATTTTAGTGATAGGTATAAGCTAATAAACCAAATCTTTATTGTCATGAATATGTTAATTCATATTACAAAAGCACTTCTGTAAATAATAAATGTATTTTTCTAAATCCTCAGTTATTCTTAGTACGTGTACTCTATCTATGATGTGAGTTTATATGAGATTTATTCATTACATTATAGGTATTGTGAATATTTAATTATAATATCAACTTGTGTTTTTAATTTGATATATAATCAGATGCACCATCGCACTACACTAACCTACTTTTCCCAGACAATAAAGTTATTAATTGAATTAATTCTTTATTTTTATTTCTCTATTCTATAGTCTCTTCAATGAGTTCAATCGTCTCATTGACTTCGCAAAAGTAGTATGGAAAATCCTATAGAAATATTATTAACTCATATTAAATACCTGATGACTTGCGTTATACAGGGTGTCCCCTCTCAATTGGAAAAAACTTCTGGGGCATATTGAGGAACCATAGACAAGCAGTTTGAGATAAGAGACTGATGTCCGGAAGTGCATGGTTTTCAAAATACAGGGTGTCAAAGTTTTTTTCAAAAAACTTTTTTTTATTAATATTTCAAAGACACGTTAACCGATGTTCTTGAAATTTGCTAGTGATGTAAGCTTTGATAAGACGCTCAGTTAGCACTAATTAAATGTTAATTATGACTTCCAGTGGCGCCCCGGGGGACAGTGTCACGAATAAAAATGACAAAAAATGTACGCTGCTGACTTTTTTTAAAAATTTTATATATTTTTTAGAAAGCTCAGTTAAAAATACAACTTTTTTGTCACTTGATATTTTTTCGTATCTCTCTCCGTTTTCGATAAAATTTTTTTATCAAAAACTTTATTGAAAGGTTCATTATTATTAGAAAGAAAAACAAGGAGGCTTTTTTACAAATAATTTATTATTAATTAGTGGAGCAAATGCTCAAAGTGTCCACCATGCATTTCGATGCATTTTCTGCACCTGTCGAGCCAGGATTCGCGCACCCGAGCAAACACGCCTGGATTGTTCGCGATAAATTCCGCTGCCACCACAGCTCTAGCAACTAGGTCCTCCATGGTCGGCACAGATCAACCGTTCCATTTCGCCCCAAAGAAAAAAGTCCAGGGGGGCCAAGTCCGGCGACCTTGCTGGCCAAGGGACGGGACCACCTCTACCAATCCACCTGTTGTTGTAGGTTTGGTCGAGGTAACCTCTCACGGTGCGCGCAAAATGCGCTGGACAACCATCGTGTTGGAACCAGGCCTCTCTACGCAACTGGAGGGGTACATCTTCCAGCAGCTCGGGCAGAATATCTCGCAAAAAAACTAGATAGTTATTCCCGTTGAGGTGATCAGGTAGAACGTACGGCCCAATCAAATGGTCACCAAGAATACCTGCCCAAACATTAACACCAAACTTCTGCTGATATCCTCTGATGTGCGTAGCATGGGGATTTTGTTCGCTCCACTCGTGGTTATTACGAGGATTGAATGTCGATCCCCTCGCGCGAAAATCCTTTTTCATCGCTCGTGAAGATTATACTTAAAAAAACAGCGTTTTCATCCGCTTGACGGAGCAACCACTCGCAGAACTCGAGCCGCCGAGGAACGTCGTCAGGCAGTAGATGCTGCACCTTTTGCAGTTTAAATGGATAGAGATCGTGGATTTTCAATACTCGATGGACAGTATTTTTGCTGCAATCAAGTTGCGACGCAATCAGACGAGTGCTAGTGTTGGGCTCATTCTGAATGCGTGCCATGACTTCATCCTCAACGGCATCTCTGATCGGAAACTGCCTTGCAAATTCTCGAATAGGCTGCAAAGATAACAAAGCCTCTTAAATTGGCTGTAAAACAGAAACGCGCAAGAAAAAAACACAGAAAGTTGCCATTTCTGCAATACTTACCACGAATGAGCCGGTCTCCCGTAGATTTTGATGAATTTTGATAAAAATCTTATGGTTTGGCAATTCACGATTTGGGAACCGCTACCCGTACAACCGTTGTGCTAAAAAAGAATTACCCCGCGCTTCCCCATACAAGAGATGCATATCTGCAAGCTCGGCTAATTCAAACCGATTCATTTTTGCAATTAGTGTAACGTTTGAAGATAATTAAGTACTTAGAAACTGACACTTTTACTAAAGTTTGACATGTTTATGTGTTACCATGACAACATTGTTTTGTTTTAGATTTTCAGATAATGAACCTTTCAATAAAGTTTTTAATAAAAATTTTTTCTCGAAAACGGAGAGAGATACGAAAAAATATCAAGTGACAAAAAAGTTGTATTTTTAACTGAGCTTTCTAAAAAATATACAAAATTTTTAAAAAAGTCAGCAGCGTACATTTTTTGTCATTTTTATTCGTGACACTGTCCCCCGGGGCGCCACTGGAAGTCATAATTAACATTTAATTAGTGCTAACTGAGCGTCTTATTAAAGCTTACATAACTAGCAAATTTCAAGAAAATCGGTTAACGTGTCTTTGAAATATTAATAAAAAAAAGTTTTTTGAAAAAAACTTTGACCCTGTATTTTGAAAACCATGCACTTCCGGACATCAGTCTCTTATCTCAAACTGCTTGTCTATGGTTCCTCAATATGCCCCAGAAGTTTTTTCCAATTGAGAGGGGACACCCTGTATAGATGATGAACAATCAATTAATGCGCCCTTTTGAATTAGTTTCGTTATCGAAAAAAAATTGAATCAAAAATTGAAATATTGTTACCTGACTTATCTGCCATATCACTTACGTCAAAAAATTCTTCTTCCTTATTATTTTCAATATTTTTACGATACCATCCCGATCTACCAGGTGACGTCATCAGAAATATGGTGCTGTCAAATAATTACTTTACAAATAATTACTTTTGATTTCGATTTTCTCGAGCATAAATGAATATTCCGATTTAATTTTGATGCCATTTCGGTAGTAGTGCAGGAAGGTATCGGAAGACGACAATCAATTCTGCTGAAACTTTAGAGGTTTATGACCCTATTGGATTTGACTCTTTTGTCTTAAAATTTTTCGTCCAATTCATGGCGTTTCATTTCACATTTATTAGCTTAGTCAGCTATCAGCCACTCCCAAGTCTTGTGACATGGAAGCTCCGTTTCTGGAGTGTTTCTTTATTTTGACGCATGGTGTCGCTAATTCCAAGTCTCTTGGTATGCGACTCGGTGCGGTCAAATTTACCTACGTGATGGGAACAGGCAAAAGACTTTGTTTGACTAAAGTGCCACCTTGGATCCCAATAAAACAATGTACTATTATCTACTATTTTTATGAACGGTTCATTTTCGTGTTTAAAGTAAGCTGTAGCTTTTTGAGAGCAAACTATCAATTTTTCGATTCCAAAAGAATTTTAAATTTAAAAAAGAGAAAACGTATCAGATTTCATAATAATCACCTACAATTAAATTTCACATTGAAATTCTCTCGATAAGATGAATATTCATTTTAGCCACAAATCGCAAGAACAGCGTTATAAATGATCAGTATCATAAATCAATCACGTTAGTGGGTAGTTTTTTTGAAGCTGAATTTCTTAACAATTTCGACTGTCGGTAGATAAGCAAGGTGTGTACCTTCAGTTTATTACAATCGTAGGAGTTGCAGGTGGAGGAAAACAGTTCCATATAAATTTTTGTCATATATTGAAAAAGATACATTTTTATCTTAAATTTCACTACAGCTTATCATTCAGCATCAGAAACATTTTTCTGATTCAACTTTTAGACCCTAATGGAGAAAGATAAAAATCGATGTGTTAGGTTTATTCTCTTTTACACGGTATGTACATAAATTTTTAATATGTTCATAACTGTACAAGGACTACAAGGTGCCCTCAAAATGAAACAACCCTTCAACATTTTTGTTTTAAAAAATAAGAGAAAATTATAAAAAGTGAATTTTTATGAAACAAGTTTGTTCAACACATGATGTTTTTATATACAGGTTCTTCGATTTTTCCGAAATGGACACCAGCTCTAATTAAAAAATAATAATTCTTATATGTTTTCAGTATTCGATAGATATTATTTTTCGATTCCATAGTTATCAACAAGTTGCACATTTGGATGGACAATAACTGAGTTATTGACTACCAACATCCAAGATTTTTATTAGTAAATCGCCATGACGGTTGAGTTTTTTTATTTTGTTAAACCTCACTATGTGATATGAATAATATACGATTCATGAGACATTGTTTCGATCAACTTTGTTCGTCAATAACTCAGTCATTTTCCATCTGAATATGCAATTTGTTGACATCAATAAAATCAGAAAAGAAAGTTCTCTCGACTTATCAAAAAATATACATATTGTTTCATTTGAAAAACTGAAGTAATTATTCATTTCTGGAAAACGAAATACCCAGTGTATATAACAAAACATCTGTAAATCAAAATTCAAATAATTTCATTCAACGTTTCTATTTTGCATTTTCTCATATCTTCAAAAACAAAAAAGTTGGAGGGGGGTTCCATTTTAAGTGGTGCATCTTGTACTATCTCAACAGTTTTTAGAGTTACGCTTTACATCTATCATTACAAGTCTGAGAAAACGATATTTATCGTTGCTATCTAAAACTTTCCTAACGTCAAGAAAATCACAGCCATACTTGAATATATAATTGCTGAACGGATCGCTCGCTTTCCTCAAAATGTCCATCACAAACTGTTCGGAGAATAGATTCGGAAATCTCTTATGCACTGTATACACAATTTCTAAAAACACGCTTTCATTATTCTTCAAGTAAGATTCGAACTTTTCAGCAGAAAGAATATTCCTCAGAATATCAAAAAGCATGAGGTTACTGTGTTTGTCCTGCAACGACGTCGACATTTTGACCATTATCCCCAGGATATTCTTCATCAACAAAAGATTCTGCCCGTCCTTCGACTCCATCGTCAAAATATCTCCGACCCAACCGACCAACTGCGTCAGAAACGAATGACTCTCACAAAGCTGCTTAGCTCCGGTCGCCATTCCGGAAACCACACTGACAACTTCCAGGATCGCCAGCCTCGTTTCCGAGTCTGAGGCTGAGCTGGAGTAAAGCTCGGAGAACAACTTGAAAGCCATCGACCTCGAGAAGTCCGTGAAGTCTTTTCCAGTCCGGAGGCCGTCCCTCAGAAGTTCCAGCGCGAACATCCGATGCTCTTTGAAGTTTACGTCTGGACTGTGCAGGAAGGTGTACAACTCTGGCACCGTACTAAAGTCTGGGGAGGATTTGGCGAGAAGGTACTGCGACAAAGGTAAGTACATGACGTGGTTAGATTGCGTCAGTATCAAGGCCATTCTTGCCAGGTAGATGGCGGCGAAGTTATTCAGTCGGAAGCCTGGCAACACTGCTGCTCCTGAAATAGAAATTCACTCTTTAGAGCCCCGAACTATTTTTTGTTTTTGTTTTGATTGTTACTGGCTTATATCAGTTAAGATATGTATATTAACAATGAGAAAAATCATGAATGAATCAACAACGGAAACACATATTTATTGGTTAGCAACTGATTGTTACTGTTAAGTTCCCGTTCTTGTAGTTAGTTTCAGGTTAATTACAGTTGAAATTTATTATAATCACTCAACAATGATATTCCAATTAGAATTAGTTTTCAACCTTAGCGCATCACTATTGTGTACGCGTTCATCACATTTCTGGCATTTCGAAATTAGCGCAAGCTCACCGAGAAGACGGAAGTTTCGATATACCTACAAGATACGAAAAAGAACACACACGAGATATCGGGAGTTCTGTTTCGTTAACAATAATTTCGTTATCAATCTTTGGTAAAAGCAATTTGAGTGGTTGCATGTGTTACACACTGGAACACAACACTCTGTATACAGTCCACACTCAAGGAATAGGTGATTGTCTCGTTGCGAAATAATTGTGGAAGCATTTAGAAGACGGAGAACCAGAACCAGGTAAGCGAATGTTTATTTCCATTGCCAACGTATAAACACTATACCTAGTTCGCGATTCAACAGTTACAACATATATCTCAAAAAATTGACCCATTCCACAGAAATAATATCTAGGACGTGTAACTATTCAATTATTTGTATATTTCCAGCAGTATTTTTTATATTATTGACAAACAGTGCAAAAAAGACTGTTTCGGCTTGCTGTATATTTGTTTTTGTTCTATTCACTAAGAGGCGAAAGTATGATCTTAAAGCCCCTCTGAATGGAACCCAGCTCACATTTCCCAAAGAAGTTGAATATTTGGGCGCATTAATCGACCAAAAACTTAGATGGAACAGCCACCTAAAACACATTCTTTCCAGAGCTAAAGCGGCGAGCTGGAATGCATCTTTGGCAAGATATGGGTCTGATACAAAAAATGACCCATTGGTCATACCAAACAATCATCAAACCCATTACATGGTCACCTACGCTTCATTGATATGTTGGAGAAAAATGCAACAAATTTCGACACAAGTCAAGCTGCAGAAAGTGCAGCGGCTAGCTTAACTGGTGATCACAGGAAAAATATTTACGTGCACAACAGGTGATGCTGAATATTCCACCGTTCCACCTATGTGTGATGAAAGAAGCAGCAATCAGTGCCTTCAGACTGAGCAATACAATAAATCTGAAAACAGGAAATCGGATTGGACAATTGAAGATTTTGGAAAATATTTCCCGATAATGCATATCTAATCCGACATATATCATGCCATTTAGCACAAAGAACGGATCTCAACTAGGAAGGGGATGCATCAGTGTGGATATACTGATGGATCGAAGATGGATGAAAGGGATGGAGTGGGAGGGACAGAACCGAACTTCAGCCTCTCAAAACCTATTGGTAACACCCCAACCATCTTTCAAGCAGAAGTACGTGCTATAGAGATATGTGACAGGAGTGCCTCGAAAGGGACACCCGAAGGGCATAAATCTATTTTCTATCAGATAACCAAGCAGCACTAAAAACTCTCAAGTCATACAATTGTGAGTCTAAGCTGACTTGAGACTGTGAACTTTCCATGAGACAACTGGCAGCGAAGTCACTGGAAGTCAGGTCACTTTGATGTGGGTTCCAGGTCACAAGAGAGTTAGAGGCAACGAGGAAGACTGCATTGCCACACAATTTTCCGGCCCAGAATCCTTTTGTGTACTCTCCATGGCCCATGTGAAAGAACACGTCGACGCTGGAAAGCGGATGAAATGAAATCTCACTGGAATAAATTGCCAGGACAAAGAAAAACAAGCGAATAGTCCACTAAGCCGTTCGTCAAGGAAAGCTAAACATCTTTTCGTGTTGGACTGCCCTCTGAGGTACCACCTCAAAAAGATTGGCAAAACAGAGAGTGACCGTTGCCACTAATGGAAGAACTTCGCTAAAACTGCATTACATTTGCTTTGCGAATGCTAAGCACTCTTCTGCAGGAGGCTCAAGTTGATGAAAGGGACCTTCTTGAAGCCCACCAATGTCAGGAACAGCTACCAGGAAACTGATAAATTTTGCACGAAGTCTCGGAATGCAGGACCTCGAACAGATTATGGGTTACAAACAAAATATCTGATGGGTCGAGGTGCTTGAAAGGCTGCACAGCTTTAACGACCCCTTCTTTGGACGATTAATCATCTAGGTAATCGATTCACACGTGTTTTCACTAAGATTGTCCTTAGATTTCTCAAAATACATTACCGAATTGAAAAGGATCACGAAGAACATGAAAATAATCCAGATATGATCAGAAAATAGTGAAGACAAAAGAATTAATTTGATTTTTAGCTATTTCATATTCAATTTCTCCATTTTCTTCGTGAATTGAACATTAGAAGAATCTAGAGAACGGAACGACCAGATCATTTCGAAAATTTGTAGGCGTGTAGTTTTTTCGAGAAAGTATTAGCTAATTTGTCGCAATGTGTCCCAACCACCTGGATCATTGCATACTTGATATCTCAGTGATGTTCCTATGACAAAATTCTTCAATTTCTTTAAAAATCTGCCAGCTCGAGTTTGTGAGATTGCTTTGTGATTTGAATTGAGGTGGGCCTGATTTCAATTTAGGATGGCTCATATTGGTACAGATTCAATGTTATGAATTAATTAGTTCTTCACAAGCTTCAGGCAGCCATTGCTAAGTGCATTGAAGATGAAATTTTGTTTCGAGTCATTTAATATCTTTGATTTTTTCTTTGACAGAAAATTCACTCGTTCTGCTTGACAGCATGATTTAGATAATATAAAATTCATTATTATTCATTATTTTTAATATTTTTGATATATTCTTTTATTGGATTGTGTGAGCAGAGCACATCTTACCTAGAAATTTTTGCCTGGATGAATAAAATGTTCTGATAGCTTTCTAATATTTTTAAAGCTGGAATGATATCCAGGAAATAAAAGTCGTGAAAACTTAAAGAATCAGTGTTTTCTGGTAAAATTTGAGGTTAATCTAAGATAAATCGAGGACTCTGGATTTTGGACAAGAGCACTTTTGCACGATATCTCAGATGTTTTTGGGGATAGAGAGTAACGGTTTTCACATTACTGTCCTATTTTTTTTTTCAAACATTGCCAAAAACAGAACTATCGTAGCCCTTCCTGTTTCTGAGATATAGGGCGGAATTGAAAATATTGCATTTTGTATCAACAGTATTCAACTTGTAGGGACAATAAAAACTATACTTTCTTCGTAGAATCCAGTAGCGTAGCAAGATTTTCTAAATGAGCTGTCAATAATCAGATATAACCAAAATTTCTGTATTTTTGAACGGAAAGGATGTGTTCTATAGTGAATTACATAGTGAATTATATAGGCCAATCACTTGATCATTTATCCACCCTATCAACCTCACCCACACCTGTATCCCACTGAGCAAGTCAGTATTCGAATGTCACCTAAATACATTTGAACACTTCAACACTGATTTTTGTTACAACATCCTTATCAACCAGATGATCAGTTGGATAATAATACCACTTGTTGGTTTGTCGCCTTTTGGATTTTCTCCTAGTATTTCTCCTTGAGATATTATCTCCGAAACCATAACCCAAACAAATTTCCCAGTAGCTACTGAAAGCTTCGTAATGAATTCGTAATCAAAGCTTAATGAAAACCAATTTCTCAATCACCCTTAGCTACTTAAAGACTGAGTAGAGTACTGGATGAATTGATGTTACCAAAAGCAGAAATTGTCTTTATTCAGACCAACAACTGAACAGTTCGATGCACTTTACAATCCCATTTGACTTTTCTGTCAACCTCCCGTCTCCCATCAGTTGATACACTTGTCTGTAACACGGTTCCTCTAGTCAGATCTGGTATTTTCAAAGCGATGTTGTCAAGTGTCATTTACACAATATGTCACAACGAATATAAATCGAAATCTGATCAGGTCCAATTCTTCGAAATGAATAATTTTACTATTATTCTACTGATGCTGAATCATTTTATTTTTTTTTGCCTTATCTATCATAAGTGTGAAGTTGTTTTGTTTTTCCCTTTCTTTTTTTAGTTTATAAGTGTATATTGTGCAGTGAAACCAAAAATCCCAGGGCGCTCTATTGGGGTTCTTGAGGCTGGTTTCGGGAAAATGATGGACACAGATATTTTTCGCAGTTTATAATATACTTACACCGTGCGAGACTCAGATGTTTACACCTACAACTATCGAATGACCGGCTTATATCTTTTGAAATACTTTGATACTTAGCGTAAATATAAAAAATACAAGAAACATTGACTATCGATTGGGAAAACTTTACACAATTCTAATATACATACCTATCGAATGACCAGGCCCAAAAACAATGAGTTTTCGTTTTCATACGGTCAATCGCTATCCGAAATAGTTTCCAGAAAGTGTCAAGACCCGTACCTAGGAAACATATTTTTGCGAATGTTTTGCCACTTCACGTTTTTGTATCTCCGTCAAAAAAAAAACATACCGGATGACCCTCACAATACTTGGCGTAATTATTATAATAATTTATGCGGACAAGGGTTTTTAATGGGTGTTTTAGTAGTAGTTATAAGTATATATTGTAACCAACCAACCAACCAACCCTTGTAATAAGGATTCTGTTCCTTTTGATACAATTAATGAAATGGAAATGGTTCCACAAAAAATAGGACAGGAACGTGAAAACCACAAGGTTCTTTCTTTAGTAACAACCAGAAAACCTGGCGACCTCAACCAAAATTAATTTTTATGAACATACTGTACATAGTGTCGATAAGGTAATATCATGGGTGAACATCGTGCTAGGAATTCCGTTATTTTTCTCAACGATTTGTTTTCACACACCGGAAGTGTTTTAGTGAATATCAGGTTAGCGCGATGATTTCATAGTTATAATTATTGATAATTAATTAACGAGGTAGGCTGGCGTCCTATGATATCGAGTCAAGTTTGCAGCTATGCGCACTCCGAACGATCCCCACTAAATTAAACCGAGAGTGGAGTGGGGTGAACGGAGACATACCCGCGATCGCGACGCAAAAACGCCAGTCCTGCTTGAGACCGCAAGCTGGACACTAGACTCTCTTGTGAGCACCGCAAAGCTGAAAGTCGTAGCTGAGTGGTCTGAAGGAGAGATAAGTTTGAAACCGCGAACTTGCAACCGAAGATAGCGGACTACTTGAGACCGCAAGGAATGGATGATTCGTAAACCGAGTTAAGTTGAGACGGCCGTTTTTGCATTCTTGTACAGGAAGACTGCTGTCCCACTTTCTGCTAATTATATTCGGTCTGAGGGACAGGAGGTATATACTGGAAAACTACTTCAGGTTCTACGAATTCTATTCGGTATCTGAAATGGTCTCTAGTTATATGCTTGAATGAATGTATGGGATGCTTTGGCATACCATCAGCGAATTATATTCGGGTGGTAGGACAAAATACCAGGGGGTCGCTATATAATTCTGCGAATTATATTCGGTGTTGTATAGAGACCGTCTACCTTAAGACAGATTCAGGAAACCGCCGTATCCGAATTTGCCTGATTAGAGTTTTGCTAAATCTGCTCCGCATAGCGATTCATATCTTTCCTTTTTTGTTCGTTGCTTTTGATTTTGCTTCTCCGCGTATGCTTCCAGGAATGTTCTAGCACTGCGAAGTTGTAGTTATTTTATTTTGTTTCTAGGAAGAAACGTATCCGTGGGATATAGTAGGATACAGTATTGCATATAGTTGCAACAGTTTTTGGTTTCATTGTGAATATTGAAGGAATATAATAATAGATGTATTATTATTGATAGTTTTATTTTCTCTGGTAGAGTTTTAGTTTTGATTTTCTTATCACCAAAGCAACCAGGTTCAGGGGATTGATACTTCTCAAATGTCACATTGACAGTCAACATCTAATGACCCCTGGATTCAAATTTCTTCACTGTTAGTTATCCGGTGCAAGAGGACCTACCACTATAATATAGGTGGCGCCCGAAATCTGTAAATATAGCACCTGAGCTAAAGCGCCAAATAACGCTTCTCCGAACAGAAAGCACTTTTAACTATACTTTTAACTATACCTTTAACTACACTTTTAACTATACGAGATGGCAAAACAAATATAAAGTTGTAACTTTTCATCGGTCAAAATTCAAAAACTAACAAAATAATGTTTCTTTAGTGGAACAACCCGTAGGTATATTTTTAGCTCTAGTGAAAGACCTTATTCTTCTGTCTCCAAATATGCAGAGTTTTTCACGGATCCCCTAGATTATATCCAGAATAGAGCTGTTTACTTAGCCTGTACTTGAAAATTCATGGACCTTTATAGAACATCACAGAAGTCGAATTTCTCTCTTTTTACAGATATTTTCATAAGCAACGCTTATCGGAAATCATGTCTACCATTCCACCACGAGCGATTCCGAGAAGGCACACCAGATACACACTACAAGGTGAAGTTGTGAAACCCATTTCCGAGTGAGGTTTTTCCTAATGCCTATAACATTCATGAAAAATTACAATACCTTTTAGATCTCCCAATATCCTTCTAGTGGCTTGTACGATATTCCACGAACATTATAGGATCTCTTTTCATACAGTCAAGAGATAAAAAGAAGTATATGTTACAATAAACCTCAAGAGAACAGTTCTCAACTTCAACTTTGAAGATTAGTTAACAGTTTTAAATAAATTCAAAGTCATACAATGTACTGCATTCATTGATAATCGATACAGTTGGATCTTATTATAAATAGAATTAGGCCTTTTTTGGTTATTAATTTTTTTCAGTTTAATTTCGAAAACAAGGATTGCATTTTAAGAAAAAAAAATATATTATACAGTATTACTAAAAAATTAACTACTTCAAATCCTCACTCACCTTTACAAACAGCTTCAACATATCGAAGCCACAAAATATTATCCTTGCCAGTCATTCGGGCTTCCATGTGATAGTAAAATTGAGACAAGATGTAGAAAGCCATCTGTCTCACTTCCTCATCTTCACTGCTCAATGCCACCACAGTGAGACTCAAAGCACCTGAAAGTTTTATCAAATATTGTACCAGTTATTTCCAACATTTTCGTTTTTTCCCTTGAAATCAAAAATTGAAATAATAATTTCAACAACCCCATGCTTTGATAAATTATTTGCTTTCATAACCAAAAGAAGGTACATGAAATCCGTGAACTGTGTGAGATAGTTTTACTGAATACGTTGCAAGCATGTACTTATACAACATACAAAAGCGTGGAATATGGAAAACCCTATATTTTATTTTTTATGATTGATATTAGTGTAATTTTCTGTAAGTGCTTACACTAACTGTCGTAGTTTTCTAGATTTTTGATATTGAGAAAAGCTGAATATCACTGGAATTAGATGATATGCACTTTTAAATTTTTGTTAGTCTATTTCAATTCCTTTAAACTTGTAGATGTGGCATAAATGATAATTCAATTTCATACGGGGTGTTTCGTATTATTAAATTCACTTGCAGTGAGTTTGGATCATAATAACTTTGTCAATTTCCACATAAAACCCATATTTTGACTTGACGGGGTGTTTCGTATTATTAAATTCACTTGCAGTGAGTTTGGATCATAATAACTTTGTCAATTTCCACAGAAAACCCATATTTTGACTTTTCATGATGGTAAATTCATGTTCATTTCAGACCATACCATATATTCCTATAACCAAGTCTAAGATTAGGTCTTCATGGTAAACTATATTTTTATCGAGGTGGCTGAGCTCTTCCATCATTGAAATATTGGATACAAAAATAATAACATTTCATCAAGTTGGCTCATGGACGTATAAACACAGATGGACACAGCACGCCTATACCTTCATCGCACATTGTTTTGAAGGCTTAGAGTTCGTAGGCAGTCGGGTTGAAGGGAAGAGAGTTGGAAACGATAGACAGTGATTGTTCCCTCCGCTACAGTGGCGTACGTGATTAACGTATCGAGAAGTTTTATTTCGTTGTCAATAAAATTCAATGGACGATTCAAAACTAAATACACATTCAAATATGAGCTAATCAATCATTTAGTAGCTATAGGTATATAGAATGAATAAAAATAAATAAAATCAGTTATTTTGACAACCCTTATAATCTATCGAACATCTAACGGCATCTAACAGGTCCTCAATGTGACTATTGATTTCTGAACAGAATAGTCTTCGTAAAACACTCCGTAATCTGACAGTTGATGAATCTAATTTATTCACCGTTTCGTGGTGTATTCTTATTTTGAAATATTTATGAAGAATTAGTTAAATTGTATGGATGGCCATCAATATTATCTCCATCATAGAAAGTGGTCACCAAAATGTTGATATAATTCCTTCGGAATATTTTGTAATGTTTCACTCACCAAAATATTCATAAGGCTATTAACTCTTTTATTATAAATATTCGCTGTTTTATTAAAAAATCTAAAATATTTCTCAGCCTCTGTACGAATTCCAATGACTAATTTAGATGCTTTTGTGAGGTTTTCATACTCTTTTCTGTAGCTTGGAAAAAGTTTCCTCATTTTCATCCGTCAATAACTTCTTACATCTGGAGCAAGTGACAATAGAATTCAAACTCCTTGATATGAAACCTGCTATATAACTAACAATATCATTGGAATACTATTATGATCATGAAATGATAAATAAAACCATTGTTACGCCTATGTTACTCAGGTTCGATAATGTAAACATATAGTATTTACGAATGAAATGTCAGATCTGGGTGTAAAAAGTGTGAAAACTTAGTTTTACTGCATAACCAGCACTGCTTCACCATATTTACTGTCTATGTTCAAAGTATTTCACAAAATAAATCGATAAAACACTATTAATCACTCAAACGAAGTTTGGTAAACAAAGACTTGCTCCAAGCGAATGTCAAACGAGACTGATTTGAAGCAATGTTGCCAGTTGTACATAACCTCTGTTGGCTCTGCTACTTCCGCAGGAGTAATACCACGTATTACTACCTCGATTACGAGCAATTTCCATTTTATTGAGTTTATCCCATTTGTTTCAGGAACTTTCCGAATTTATTACGATAGGATTGGATAATTAAAATATCCCAAATGAACAGAATATTATCTTACGGCCGTATTCGCCGTATGCTATTAAGCTAAGCTTAAGGCTTAAGCTCGCTTAACGTTACGAAGTATGCACCGTATCTACAAAATCATTCAAGCTCGCTCAACTCTAAGCGGCCACAATTGGCGGCTTTATATTTTAAGCCAGGATTATGTAGACATCATAACACCGTTTTTTTGATTTCTACTGAATGTTTCAATATTTTTTATTAAAAACCAATGTTGGAAGTCAATAATGGAGGTAGAAGGAATTCACATTCTATCAAAATATGAAATTACTTGTTCCAACTACGTTAGTTTTCAAACCGAGAATCAATAATGAAATCATAACACATATATATATATATATAAAAATATGTAATAATATAATGTATTTCTTTTTAATAATCAAATGTAGCATGATAATAATACCATCACTAATATCTATATTCTCACTCTCTTTAATATGAATACTCTATACCTACTCTCTACGAAGTTTTTCTGTTTCAAAAGTAACTCTCTGTCCCTAATATTTCTATTTCTAATTTTCTTTTTCTCATCATATGGTTTATAGCTACCTCTCTTTCATTTCAACTATGGATTCCAACATTTCAACTTCATTTTCTTCATCAGGATCTTTACACACACAATAGTGTTATCATCTCCATCATCATCAAATTTGTTTCTAAAACCCACCATTGTATTTCTATTGATTATCGACATTAAAAGTTGTCAGTATCATCCCTCTTTAGTTTTGGTCATCCGCCAAGGTTTTCTTGACCTTTTTTTTTTCTATTTTCCATTTCTTCAAAGAAGTCATACTGCGTAAAATACCAGTAGATGAAGTACCATTGAAATCATTTGTGATCTGCTCTCACGTCTTTACCTTCTTCTCACCGGTTTTCGTATCCTCTCTATCACTATGGGTGCATATTTATGTGAAATAATTCTCAACAAGTTGAGCTTCTTCGATGATGTGAAGTTTTGAACTCTAACTTTTTTACTCATTTTGCTATAAATAACTATAGATAAGCAAATAAAATCGAAAATTCGAAAGTTTGAATTTGAAATCCCGGACCATCAATGACTTTGAAACATAAAATATCTGAAAACGCCTAAACAATACAACGTTGCCAGGATGTTTTCACACTTGGCTAAGCGGGGTTCATCGTTGTGCAGTGCATAACCAATAAGTTTAAACTTGGCTTAAATTTTAAGCGAGCTCAGGGAAGCTTCGCTCAAGAGAGAAAACGGCGAATACGGCCGTTAGAATAAAATTAGAATTTATCAATGACAACATCTAATTCAATGGCAGGTGTACAGAATGTGACCATGTCACTGAATTTCTCGGCTTCACATTATAACGTAAACAACTGAGTCCATCTGTGTTTATACGTCCATGAGTTGTCTAATGTCAACTATGAAGTTTTATATTCAATTCATCTTTTACTGGTTTTGTTGAAGTCAGTTCAGAGAAAATGAAACTAGAATTGAAAAAAGAATTGATTAATATTAACCCTTGGAGAATGTGACAAAAACTGTTTGGTGGCGTAGAGAGTCTATACACAAAAATACCAAGTAGCAAACTCAAATCGGCCACATTTGACCCCTCAGAACCTGGTAGCTCAGGTGTCACACTGGGCAGATCCCATGCCGACGGAGTTAAGGAAAAAAGAAAGCCAAAAGCTCAATTATCTGCAAATAAACCTTCAACATTTGAAAGCTGCCATGAGTGTGCTTAGAAGGAGGTTTACGAAGGAATAAATTCAGGTAGGGCTACTTCAAGAGCCCTGGATGAATAAAAAATTAAATCGTGTAATAGTACATTATTCAACGAGCGTGTAATGAGGCTATTACTCATGAGAATGAGTGACGTGAGCCGCAGGTGAACGTCGTAATCATTCGAATTAGCCACCACATGAAAGTAGAATACTATACTCTAGGACCGAGTGTTCACCATTCATTTCAAACGGGCGAAATATTTGGACAATTTTTTATTGAAAAAAAAAAAAGAATTTCAATGGTTTTTGTCGAACAAATTCATTCTGAAAGCTAATGAAAAGTAGATATCGAAAGTCAGTAACTAAAAAACGAAGAAAAAAGTACTTATTGGTATTTGAGATTCGAACCTACAACAAATTTCGTGCCGTATTGCTGTACAAACCCTTATTCGACTGAGCCACGAATCTCCTATTATAGTAAGAAGTTTAACATAACATTTTTGTCTTTCAATTAGGTGGATGAATCTTTGATAGTTTATAGATTGAACGCAAACTGGAACTTCTGGTGGCGTTTAGTTGAATTTGTTTTCGCTTTCTGAATCCATTTTTACAAAAAGTTCAAAATATCACTTCAATTCCACTTCAATTTTGTACAACTTATGTAAATTGTTTTGAAGGTAATCAATCTATTTGTGTCTGATTGGCCATAGCCCGTTGGGTAAAGGCTCTTACATACAGGTCGTGACTTGTTTTGTGTAATGCTTCCAGTACTCTATGAAAATGTTACATACAAAGGGTCTAATTTTCAACAGTCATCGAAATATCATTTTATTGTACTGCTGTAAGCAATAGAATTGCTCTCTGATACTGTCAAGGGCTACTCGGCCGTTTTTTGGATGTGATGATTCATGCAAAAAGCAAAAAATGTAATACTGTTAAATGATATCGTTCAAGTGAACGAACTCACGAGTATTCGATGTACTTTTATGATGAGAAGGCGCTGAATGAATAAAATTTCCCCTATTATCCCAAAAACTGCAAACTTGGTAACACCACCAATACAACAATTGAATCAAGTCCAAGAATCATGCAGTAGAATAATTTGTACATTTTCTCGAGCTTCATCTGAATAATGAGACCGTAGACTGAAGTAAGTTCCTGAAATGCACGAGATACAGAAGCAACATTATATTTATTTTCATCGATAACCGAAGATGGCAGGCACTACTTGAACACAAGGAATATATTGAAATCTATTTATCATTCATTCATTTACCATATGTCTGACTACAAAGTCATGCAATCTTACCTGATCTAGTGAATTTGTATGTTTGCACTTGTTGTTCTGGAGCTAACAGTTGGCTAAAGAGCGGCATGAGAAACATCAAATCGTAACATTTCGCGTCAGCCATCTTCTCCAACTGCATATCACAATCTTCTAACCGATCATTCAAAGGATAATTTATAAGAGTAGCTCGAATACAATCGTCCTGCAGAATTTCGAGAACATCTCCTGTTTTCGGCTGCCTCCACAGGGCGTTTTCTATCTGGAGTTTTACTGAATAGTGAGTGGCTGCCGCTTTACCCCACAAGAACGGATGGAAATCATAAAACTTGGTCTGGGCACTCTTTGATTCATACCTAGAATTGCATTTGATTCTTTTGATCCGTTTCATTTCAAAAATAACACATTTTCATTCAAAACAATGATTATAAATGAAATATTGAAAAAGCCAGATTAATATAAAATCAAAGACATCAATCAAGAAATAAGTATTTTTCGACTGCGAGAAAGGAAATACTATAATGTTCGTTGAAGATCGTGCAAGCCTTTCGAAGAATGATGCAAAACCTATATTCGTATTGATTTTTTTTCAAATGTTTGGGGTTGATGGCAGCAGGAAATACCTCACTAGGAAACGTTACTCAACTTTGCCGTTCGATAGATAGAGAGGAGTTATGCAGGCTACAAAACAACGAGATTTACTTTGTAAACGTTCCAACAATCGCTTACTTGGCGAGAAACGTCATGTCATAAAATAAACAATTTAATCCTCAGATAAAAATCAGCACAATTCGATCAGACTACCGACTTCATCGACTTTTTAAACGCTTTAAAATTGGAAACGCGTTATCATCATTTTTTTCTTGGAAATATTCAAACTACTCAAAAACTCGTGCCACATTCTTGAAGGTAAGTTTTTTTTCCGGTGGTAGATGAGATTCGATTTCTCCAAGTCTCGTAATTGATTCAAAAATTCGTTGCTCTATCATAAAACATCATTGTTTTGGTGAAACAAAAAACATACATACGTTAATTGACACGGGACGGAAAACGATTTTAAGAGATGTCTTCACCACGACATACGGTTGAACGACTTGCGGCAATCATACAATTTCGTGTCGAGCATAGCTTAGCTAAATAGCATACGGCGACCATAATGAACCAAAAATGTCCGACTTTTAGCTCAGAAATCTCGACGTTGAACTCGGAATTTTATTTTTTCGACATCACTCGGATATTACGATTTCAAACTCGGAAATTTCGACTTCAATCGCGGAATTTTGTTTTTCCGACTTCAAACTCGCATATTTCGACTTCAAACTCGATAATTACGACTTTGAAGTCGAAATATCCGATAATTACGACTTCAACTGGGCTGGTGGTCGAGTGCGTTGAATCGCTGGCTTATATTCTAGAAGGCTTTGGTTCAAATCCCGCGGCGGCTATTGGAAATATTTATTTATTTCTATAGTATCGTTTAGCGAAAGGAGATAGGTGACCAACCGAACATTCTTGGTACCTAGATTTCAATCCTTCGGACTCTCAACGATAACCAGCCGAGTAGTGGTTCGGATGACACTTAAAAAGCTAAAGTCCTCGTCTTCCTTACTCATACAAGTTTCAATAATACTTCGAGGGTTGCAATTACAACTGAGTTGGCGGTTGAAAACACTTTTCAAATCACTTGTTCAAACAATATTTCAATCGCGGAATTTTGTTTCTTCGATTTCAATCTCGGAAATTTCGACTTCTGTTTTGGCACAATCTTTGTTCCCCATCAATGACCTGATAGAGGTGAGCTCCTGTTATGTCCACAACTTCGGGAATGATAGAACACTCCATACTGCCTTCTCCTCCAGAGCTCGTACTCATCCAAAGAAGCTAGAGATGAAAGGTGGAGACAGATTTATACCGTCAATGGAGAAACGGGGATCTGATAATATAGTACTTTGAGTCAACCAAAACTCAAGTATACTTTCTTCAAGAAGCCGCACCTCATAATACCTAATATAATGCCAGGCCTGATTGTGTCGATGAAATCCTCAATATCCATGCTTGGTATTATTACCATAAACAAGACCCTATCATGGGATGCAAAAATTGCATTGCAAAAATCCATATTCAACCATGGAGTATATTCTTACATTTTGAGGTTCAGCTTCCAAATAAGCGCTAAGGCTCCTGGATTTTATCCATTCGAGCTACACGCCCGGTTGGTGACCCGCCTGCATTTCATATATACAATCATGCATGACATCATCATAATAGGTATTGTGAGTTTCACCTTCCTGGAGAAGAAATATACTTGAGGAACGAAGTTGGTTTCGAAACAGATCCTTGTGGAACACCAGCGTTGATAGCTGTAAGGAATTTCCGAGTTTGAAGTAGGAAAAATAAAATTCCGATTTTAAAAAGGAAACTTCAAAGAATGGATTTGAAATTAACTGCTTTGTTAGAAGAATTCCATGATTGAAGTCGAAAATTTAGAGCTGAATTTTCATATTTGAAGTCGGAAATACAAAATTCAGAGTTCAAGTCGGAATTTCTAAGTTTGAGGTATAAATTTGTGAGTTTGAAGTCGGAATATCAGGTATTGAAGTACGAATTAACGAGTTTAGAATCGGAAATTCCGAGTTCACATTCGAAAAAATAAAAAAAAATCCCGTTGCCCTAATACGTTCGCTTTCGAATGAAAAATAAGAAGAATCATACAATCATATCTTTATATAAACATACAAAATCTCTGTGAATGAATATTTCAGATATCTAGGCTTACTCACATTGCAAATAGCTTCATAAGGATTTTATCACATTTGTTTACCATAGCGCCATAACCAGCCAAGAGTACAGGTATGTGGTTCCTTTCCATGAACTCGGGCCAATTCTCACACAAATCCAGAAATAAAGATAATATTTCTAATTTCAATTCAGAGGGTTTGCCTAGAATTGCTCCCAAAACCTCTGAATGAGACAGTAACATTTCCTGTATCATCCTGCCATCATCAACTTCCATAGAACTATAGAGAATTCTCAGGAGACTACTGAGCGATTTCAAAATTACTGGTTCTCCAGATATTCCAAATTTCAAACAGTATTTGCAATACAACTTTACCGTTTCATTTTTGGCGGTGTTTTTTAAATCTATGCCCACAGCTAACGTACTTATCCTTTTCATAATGTTATCGAAAATTAAAGCAACACTTTTCGCTTTTGTAATTTCTTCTTTTGTTTTCAAACCACGTTTGAATATATTTGCTTGCAAGTGAACAAAAGTCATGATGATATTGTTGATTTTTTTAGCATCGATTGCATTATTTAATGATTTCATACAAATTACACTGAGAAGGTTGGCATGAAAGATTTCTGTGACTTCAAACTTCTGTGTTTTCTCCCAGAATTTCTCACAAATATCATTTGGCATGCATTTTTCGACTAGAATAAGGAGACCCTCGTAATGTTTATGAAAATGTTGCCCAGCTTTCTGTGGTTTTTGCAATGCTTTGGTCAGGGATTTTTCAAATCTATCGTAAATTGTTTGCAATTCCTCGAGCTCTACATTGTTCTCAATCAGAATCCCCAATAAAGATAAGAGAATTCCTTTTTTTTCACAAATACTACCTATATTATTAACAACATATTTTATATGTTTCATATTTTTCTGTATCAAGAAACCAGCTAGTTTAATATTTTCTTTATTGAAATCATTTATTTCCATTAATGCTTGGAAGAGTTTTTCGTCAACATTCTTCAAGTTATGAGGGAACGTTTCTAAATATAATAAAAATTCTGTGGAAAAGTTACTCAAATCGATTTCCTGGTGATTTGCCGCAAGTATCAAATATTGTGACAAATTGTGTACTACTTTTTCGTTCAGAGGAGTTAAATTTGAATTTATTTGGCAAATATGGTTGAGCTGATTGAGAGAAAACACGAGAATATCATAAACTATCGAGTATTTACAGTATTTATCGAATGGCAATGAAATTGTATTCAATATTGAACAACAATCATCATACTTCAAACTGAAAATTTGCAGTAATTCTTTGATATTTGTGGACACTTCTTCGTATTTATGTGGTTTCTTCAATATCTTTATTACGGCGTGCACTATTTTTCTTCTGTATATTTCCATATAATTTTCAATTTCATGACCGGACTCTATAAGTTCTTTGATAATATCCACTATAAATTGGGTACCAATATTTGCGGATTCGTCTTTCAAAGGTGACAAAAAAGTTATGTTGTACAAAAGAACAGGATTGTTCAAAAGTCTCTCAATGAAAACATCATCAATTGCTTTTTTATCTACCAAATATTTCACGAACTTTTTAGAATTTTCAACAATTTGTGTAGATAATATATTTTTATCAAGTAGATTGGATATATAGAAAATAGTGGCATCGAGTAAACTCAATAGTAAACCATGAACCAAATCGAGTTCTTCTCTTTTGATCAAATCATCTACTGATCCCAAGAGGATTTCTCCAGAGAACTTTCTGAAAACATCAAGTTTACCTTTTAATTCAGGCAAAGCAACGATTTCTTGAGCATCCCTCCAAGCAGTGACATAATTATTCAAATTGTTGGTTGAAAAGTCAAATTTTTCGATAATTTGAACTAAGGAATCAGGTCGAGTCTGTACATGTAGCAAATTAATCAAAGCAAAGTTGGCATAAATTTTCAAGTTTTTTGATACTTCTCTTTCAGTCGTGAATTTCAACAGCCCCAAAATCATTGGGCTTAAATATCTGTGCTTGGCTGCTATCAAATCAACTTTGTTTGTGGTATCTGCATCCAAAATAGTTTGAAGTACATGCGAATAATTTCTGAGTATACGACTATCAGAATGTAATGAATATAATTGAACAAGGAATTCTTGAGAATGTTCAGCTGTTATTTTCATGATATCTATAATGTTAAGAATAACACTTTCATCAAATTTCTTGAGGTTCAGGATAGCATTTATCCATATATCAATTTCGTAATGGCATTCCTCGAATATACCAGAGTTTTTCATGAGTTTATTCAAGATTACTGAAGTATTTTCATCTGAATCATTGTAGTACTTTCTGAAAAGTAAAAGAACAACCACTGAAAATAAGGGGGTGTGAGGTAAGAATTTGGAATTATCAAGTGCAATGAATATGTTGATCATTTTCACTTTCAAATTAGACGTGTCTATTTCCTTTTCATCGGCAATGTTTTCTACTGCTTTTAGAATTTCAGAAAGATCAAAATTTTCAGAGCCAAGGCTATCCAAAAGAATAGGCGATAAGATTTTATACTGTTCGAATATATCGAAGGCAACCTCTAGAAATTCTATCTGTGAATATTCATGAGTGTCTTTGTGATTTTGGTAGTCTTTCAGAATGGTGACACAATCATAGAAATTTTTCGAAATGAAATTATTGAATAAGGATTTCAATTTGCTTTGATCATCTACACTAAGAAAAGTGTTTAACGAACTGAGGTAACCATTCAAAGATTTGAGAATTTCTGACAATAATGAAATTACTTTGAGTTTGATGGCAGGACTTTCGAAAATGTTATTTTCTGGTAAGATTGTCTTTATCACTGGAAGAGGTGATACTAAGCATTGCACTACTTGAAATACCTGTAAAAATAGAAAATAAATGTTAGAGCATAACGATTTTTAACAAACAAGGTAATGCTGTCATCGAAAAATTAGGTAGACTGAATACCTTGAATGGAAATGTTTTGTAAATGAATGCAGAATTGTATAGATATAAATTTCACATCAGACATTTCTACCCCTCACCGATACAATTTCAATAAAAAAAATCCTAATATGCTGCGCTGCAACAAATATTAATATTGCTGCAGTATGGAGAATATCTGCAGAATCTGCACATTGTGATGCATTTGTAGTTCCTAAAATTAGCGAATGTCGAAAAAAAAAAAATAGATAAAGTTGGTGGACAAAAATCAGCATCAGGAATTGTAACAACAAAGAATAGTGTGTATTTTTGATGAAGTGTGTTAGTTCTATTTATATTGAAAACTGTTTTTTGTTTTTGATTTACTTGGATATGATTGTTGAACTATTTTCTTTTCAGAGTATATGGATAGAATGGAAAGTCTAAAACCAAAAAGTTAATTATGATGAATCCGACTTTTCTGATTTGGAACAAATCTTCAAAGAGATTTGATTGGGATTTGCTATTTTTCGAATCAATGGGATAGAAAGCAGCAAGTCATATCCACAATATTCAATATGCGAGGTTAGAAAACCGTGGACACAACATTGTCAAGATAGAGAATAACAGGATTTAATTATTCAGAATAACTTTCAATGAGAGGAACAGAGGAAACTTAATGAATTCTTGATAAAATATAAAAGAAATTGACTGATCAAGTTTCAAACCAAGACTTCAGAATACCGCCAATACTCGATAAGTATGTGACTGGAATGTTGATATTGATACCCATTTGTTTTCAAGTTTTTTTTTGTTTTTTCATTAGCTCAAGTTGACTTTGGTTAAATTTTTTTCGAGTAAAATCATCATTACATGAGTTATCTCAATCAGTCAAGTCTGAAAAAGTAATTATTATTCCCTCGATTATTCTCAAAGATAAGTTACTGGACATGAAAGACTGATCTCATGAAAATTCTGGAAATTGATGTGTTTAATTTTCAGTTCCAAATTTATCCGAGAGGTGCAAGATTCATTGTTTGAAATCCATTTTTAATCATCGTAATTATTGATTTCTGCTTTTATTTCGACAACTGGAGAGTCCTAGGACGCATAGCAATATATCATATTATGGATCACAATGTATTCATCACTATCACATAATATATACTCGAATATCTTTGTGCAAAAAATGTTCATGAAAAGTTTTTCTCAAGTGACCAATGACATTTATTCACATATCTAATTTCAATAATAACTCGCCGGCGTCCGTTATTATTTTTACACCCGGTACATAGATGATATTCGTCTACATATTTTGGCGTAGCAGAAATAGGTATTTTGAAAATCTGATACTACCTTATTTGACATAAGTTTTTGAGAAGATCCTCTGGACAAAAAGGCCTGCCGCAGTGGAATTAGAATCACAGGACATGAGATTATGATTCGAAATAATGTCTACTTAGAATATGCAAAATCGATTACAAAAATCCCACTTACTTGGGTAACACTCAATTTTTTCAAACACAGCTCTATTCGACATGGTTGCTGTTCTTGTATAAGACGTTCTGCAAACTTCATTGCACTGAGCCATTTTTCGGACATTCTCGGCACCAGATATTGCTTCAGGTTGTTCCAAACCGTTTTGGCTAGATCCGGGCAAGCTCCGGATATCTTTATAACCAGATCTGATGCATATGAGTGGTCCCAAGGCCTGGAGAAATTAAAATAACCGCTAAGTCGACGTGCGAAATTGACTAGAAGTCAGGAATTCCGGTTGATTTGAAATGAGCTAGTCAGCTGAAATTCAGGTCGATTCGAAGTTGTATGAAAATCAGTCGATTTGAAATCAAATAAAATGTACTAGGATCATGGTGGATGAAAAATTAGTCTAGTTGATCAGCCTAAATCATCTGAAAGTCAGGTCGATTTGAAGTAGACTGGAAGTCAGGTCGGCTTGAAGGGTGGTTTTTTGAAAAGTTACATTCTTCTACACTTTGAAACAATCTGCAATTTCGAATGGCGGCTTGAGCAAGCAGGATTGAAAATCAGTCTTTTCGTTCGGAAGTTGAGGCGATTTGAAATATCCGGAAAAGTTCAATGGGTACCTCTTCTCCTACATTTGTTCGATTTCACGACCTCAATTTTTCTGATTGTAGAACTGGATTCAGTGAGCAGAAACAAGCAGAATTGTATGGGCAAAAATCTGTCTATTCGTTCGATTTGAAAAATGCGAAAAAGTTATTGAAAATCGACGCTCATCATTGGGATCATGAGAACTGTAACAGATACGAATTGGGGCAAAGTTGCGGAATTTAATGGACATTATTATGGTAGAAAAAAATCTGCAATAGCTCTTTCAGTTTTCGAAATATTCGAAAAAACTGAATTTTTGAATTATATATTTTATTTTATTGTTGCTTTATTACTGGAGATAAAACAAACATGAAAGTACTTCTTCATTGCCACAGTTCGCGATCTTCAAAATAGCATAGTAAGATTGTGAGCTCGATGTTTCGTCTTCTTGCGGCTATTATCAACTTTTTTTGTAATACGAAGATGCATTTTTTCCCATATTTCTCACAGTGGAATGACCACTGAATGTGTTTTCTATTTCATTTTCACAACTTCTTGTTGTCGAAGTCGATAGTCATTGAAAATGAGGCTTGAGGTTGAAGTAAAGGAATTTGAGTGTCAAAGTATTTCAGAGGTCAGTTCATGATGAAAAATATGTAAAAAAAATTCTTCGTATAAAAAAACCTTGATGATGGTCGTGAGGACGAAACGTCGAACTCAAAATCTAAGAACGCTATTCTGAAGATAGCAAAATGTGGCAATGAAGAAGTGTTTTCAGTTTTGTTTTATCTCCAGTAATGAAGCAAGAATACAATAAAATGTCCAACCAAAATTCAATTGAAAATCTGCTACAAGATTATTCATATTTCATACCAAGTGAGTTCTGGAAGGAGTGGTGTGATTAGGGTTTATAAATAATATTTTTCAACCTTTTCATGTAAACTTTTTTTTTGTTTCTGAGTTGAAATACGCTCATTTCAGGACACCCTGTATAAGCTTGGGAGGAACATCTCTTATTGGAAAAAAATGAATACATGAAATAGTTTCTCATCGTCGATATGGGTCTTGATGTAATAAACTCCATTGAATTATTGAAATAATCAGAAATAATGGATAGTGTCCCATTTCAAAATATGTGGATATCTCAATAATAACTGTGCTTAATTTTAGTTTTACCAGTCCTGAATTCTACCCAAAATATTGCTGAGGTGTATTATTCATTTTTAGATTCAACTCATGGTAGTTTAGATTTTGTAGATCAGAATTCAAAAGAGATTGGTAGACTACCCAGTTTCCACAAATCTTTTTTAACAAAAATTAAGCACAGAACACCAGTTTCAGAGAACACCCAGAATTCCATCAAAATTAGCTCACCCTCTACAACAAGATTTTGATTAGAGCAGTTGCCTACCTATCCAAACTTTCCAGAACAGTATACATCAAGGCATTTTGGTTCTTCTTTCCAAGACCCACCAAAGGATCTCTGAAGATGACACCAAACTTATGAGAGGTGCATAAGACAAGCAGAAAATCATGAATACACTCATTTACTCTTATTTTTTCTGATTGGTCCACCTGAAAAATCAACAAATGTTATATTAATCTTAAACTTTCACATACCACTTAGTGAACTTTATAAGCTTCTCTACTGTTTCCAAGTGATTTTTATATTCAAATTATATAAAACCTGATGAACACAACCTATTGAAATGAAAAATTGTTCACTCAGTTATTGATTTCATATGTTTACTTACAATTACAGTTTTGTTGTTCTTCTGAGAAGACATTGCTGCTGGTCCCTTCCAGTTGTACAAATTGACAATATCACGAACAACAACTGTATGAAAAGTTTTCATCTTGGCAGTCTTTGAAACTAAAGGATTTTCCAAGATATTATTCTTCATAGCAGATATCACCAAACACAAGGTGTCAGCAGAATCAAACTGCAGCCCTTTCAGGATACTAGTTAAGAAACCTTTTTTTTCCAGAACAACTGACAATGCTGGATAGTGATCATCCATCAAAAAAGCAGTCAGAAATCTTATGAAGTGATCTCGAACATTGTTTTTCTCTCCTGTATGCTTTGTAAGAAGTTCAATATTTGTAGAATGAAAATTGATATGGATCAAAATCTCCTTTGCTAGATTAGAAGAAAGTGCTACAATAGCAGTGAGCAACTTCAGACAAGCCTTTCTTTCAGGAGTAGTGGAGCTCAAGTTGATCATTTTACCAAAAACTGTAGCATAATTGTTCAGCATGTAGCGACAAGCTTCACATGCAGCATTTTTGTACTGGGGGCAGGTGGCATTGATTCTTAGAAGGATATGGGACAACAATTCGAATATTATCAGTGGTGGAATGCTGGAGTCAAGTTCTAATGTCTGTAATAGCTCCAAGCAACTTCCTCCGTTTTCCAAATATTCCATGATATAATCATGATTTCTTGAAGTATTCACAGCTTCAAGAAACTGCTTAACAGCTGAAATACAATATGAATTGTAAACCAAGAGAACTATATACTCATCAGCTGGATTTGAATCAAGTAAGATGAATTATATTTATTTACCTATATGAACCAATATAAATATTTTCTTGTACTAACCTGCATGACTGTGTTCTTGGTTTAATTGTTTTCTGAAAATTTTTGCAGAAAAGAGTTTGTTTTTTTTATTTTCATTCCCAATTGTCATCTGATCAATAGAACGTTTGTTCGCTTTTTTAGCTTGGTCCTTCGAATCGTTTACTGGATTCATTGTATCCATATATATCTACCAGTGATCGACGAAAAATACAGAATAACTGTTTTCAAAATGTATACATGCACATAATTTCTCACCCACTCACACTTCTCACTTCACACTTGTGACTTGACTTGAGAACGGTTTTTCTAACCTCAGTTTTCAGCACAGTTTTCAGACAGAACAAAAACATTACATGAAATTACATGTATTACATGTATGAAGTGAAGTATACTGCCAAGGCCGACGGCTGGTCTGCTGATTTCTCATTGACGGCCTTTCTTTCCGAACATACCCGATCGAGCAGTGCCGTGGGTAATAAAATTGTATCTTGTTAATAAAATTAATAAAATTGTTTCTTGTTAATAAAATTAACAAGAAAAGTCGTAATGGAGAAGTATTTGAAGTCTGAGAAGTTCAACACAAGTCCAGATGCTCCTAGTGCTGCGAAAGAGTTCACTCACTGGCTGGCAACATTCGAGAACTTTGCTGATGTCTCTTATGAACCCTTATCCGACGAAGATCGATTTAAAGTACCTTGCCAATTTTCTCTCACACTCCGTTTATGGACATGGAGTGTCTAGGGGTCCGGGCGCCCGGATTCCAGTCACAAATATTTATTGGAATCCAGGCGCCCGGTCAAATGGATATTTGAAGTTGTAATCCGGGCGTTTGATTGAAAACAAAAAAAGTCTCGCGGGAACC
The DNA here is from genome assembly GCA_029955515.1 of Chrysomela aeneicollis. Classification (NCBI taxonomy): domain Eukaryota; kingdom Metazoa; phylum Arthropoda; class Insecta; order Coleoptera; family Chrysomelidae; genus Chrysomela; species Chrysomela aeneicollis. The sequence continues at coordinate 1,005,798 of JARUHQ010000018.1, read as the reverse complement.
AGGGACCAGGGACGACTGCGTGTTTTTTTTGTTTTTAAGATGTTTATTATACAGTGAGTACCAGCCAAATGGAATAAATTCGTTAATAAATAAACGGTGGCGTTTTAGGAAAAACGCTGGGACACGTCGATTTGTATCTTTGGTTGCGCTTTTTTTTCAAAAAAAACTTTTTATACAGGGTGTGTCATGCCACAGTGGCCAATATCAACTTTCTTATTTTAAATGCAACACCCTGTATTTTATTTCATTTTCAGATTCTTCCTGAAGAGCTGATTTCGTCGATCTATCATACTTGGGGTATAGCGCGTAAGATTACAGAGATATAGGGTGTGAAAAATCGAGATTTTTCAAATTTAGGAATTTTTTGTGCCGAAACTATCCATTCTTGCTCAAAACGGCTTACATGTTCCTATCTCAACTTTCCATTTACTATCGATTGATATTTAATTGAAACAAATACGGGTGGTTCAAAATTTTGAGATTTGCATCACCTTCTATTTGTTTCTATTAAATGTCAGTAGATAGTAAATGAAAAGTTAAGATAGGGACATGTATAAGCCGTTTTGAGCAGAAATGATTAGTTTCGACACAAAAAATTCCTAGAGTTGAAAAATCTCGATTTTTCACACCCTATATCTCTGTAATATTTCGCGCTATACCCCAAGTATGATAGATCGACGAAATGAGCTCTTCATGTAGAATCTAAAAATGAAATAAAATATAGGGTGTTGCATTTGAAATCAGAAAGTTGATATTGGCCACTGTGGCATGACACACCCTGTATAAAAAGTTTTTTTTGAAAAAAAAGCGCAACTAAAGATACAAATCGACGTGTCCGAGCGTTTTTCCTAAAACGCCACCGTTTATTTATTAACGAATTTATTCCATTTGGCTGGTACACACTGTATATTGATTATACAATTAGGGTAAATTTGAAAATACGTATAAAATAATTCTCTGTAAAAAATAGGCATTGTATAAGGACAATAACACACATATTTAAACAGCCGAATCATCCTTCGGCGGCCTCCTCTGCACGTCGTCGTGTGCACCCAGGGCCATACCCCTGAGCGTCCAGCGACAGGAGGGGCGCTCACCCGTAAAGCCAAACTTGCCCTTGTCATAAGGAAGCTAAAAATCTGGTGTCTGGTTGAAACCTTCACCCAGTTCATTGATTGAGTGGCCATAGTCAGACCATGGCTTTATTTATTGTTTTAAATGGTTTTACTCTCTATATGGTTAGTCGATTATTTGATGGTGATAATGAAGGGAAACTGAACGAAAAACCCTCCTTGTGAACTGCGTGTGAATCCAATACGCTAACCTCTCTACCACCTGACCCTTAGTGAAAATATTGCAAACTGGTTTCTTGCTCCGACCGGGCGCCCGGTCAAATAGGGTATTTGTAACTGGAATCCGGGCGCCCGGACGCGTATTGGCATTCTTTACTACAGTACAACGCATACATACCGTCGCTAACGCGCTGCATCGCGGTAAACAATGGCCAAACAAACGCTCACAACATTCATACATACCTTACTACAGCTCAACGCTGAGACGCGTTGCAATGTAGAAAGGATTGCCCCATGATTACGCGAAGATACTTCGGACAATCCTTACCGCGATTCAACGTGCAAAAGATGCCGCATATTTGCCTAAGTTCAACCCTCCCTGGATCTATCAGCGTTTCCGAAATCATATGCAATGAAGTGGCGCAAATTTGATACACCCTGTACTTATCCCATTGTATGTTTGATCGAGGGCTTGATACAAGGTTCCCTGCAAAAAGTGAGCATCAATTAAATTATTTTTCCTCTTCTTCTCATGTCGCTCTGTCTTTCAACTGCATTTTTATTACCTTCCGAATGCTGCTCTCACATTATAATCTGGTCAAAGTCAAATAATTGCAAAAATGTGAGAAATATCTAGAAAATGTTTTTTTTTAATTAAAAAACCTTTTGGAAATTTCTGAAATGTTTGAGAAATGTCAGTATGTTTTGAAAATTTCAGAAATTTTCACGAAATTCGAGATATATGTAGGAAATTTCAAGATTTTTTGATAAATTTGGATCACGTTATATAACCTTATATATAAAGCTGAGTTACTGTTACATCTATAATTATCAGTTGTCAATACAACCGTATCAAAAGATGCAAATCAACATTTATAGCTTGATTAATAGAAAATCCCTCTGAAATTAGACTGTTAAAAATTTTGATGTACAGCTGGCTCGAAAAATTAAATAAATACGGCAAATTCTACTACCAAGAAATATTGAGCAGTATATTCTGATGATTGTGTCACGTCATGTAATGACATTCATGCTTTGTTGTTAACATTATTATTGTGTACTATAACCATTAAATATATAAAAAAAGATATACACTGTCCATTTTCGTAAAAATTTACTTCAATAGTCGTATCCATGTTTTTTTTCGAACCATCTGTATATAACAATGTTATGCCACAAGAAAATTTACTCAACAGAGTGTTTATTATAACCGTCCCAACCTATAGAAATATCGAAATTGATTTATTAGTCATCACCCACTTAATTTCGATGCAAAGAAAAAAAAGAAAGAAAACCGCAGAGACGCGCGTGCATGTGCCTGGCGCTATTTTGAGTTGCATTGCGGTAAGGATTGTCCGAACTATCTTCGCGTAATCATGGGGCAATCCTTACTACATTACAACGCGCCTCAGCGTTGAGCCACGTTGAGCTGTAGTAAGGTATTTTATATTTTTCGTTTTTAAATTCACTTTTTAAAAAAAAATCAAATTTATTAATACAATATTATAATATAAAATACTAGTTATAATTCTGAATTGAATACTGATTCTGGATCTAATGCCATGAAATGATGCCAAGAATGATCGCTGCGTCGCTGTCTTCTACCTTTATAGATTCCTAGGTGCTGACAAATGCTGAGTCGCTTCTACGACTTCATAATCATGAATAGGACCATTGTAAATCTGGATATAACAGCTCCCCTTTTTATAAAAAAGTTGATGCTATGTGTTGCAGCAACTTTTAAGCATAATTCTTTGAACTATAGATGTGTTCATCTCTATTTCTTCGTTTTCGACTGGTTCTCCAATTCTGAAACTGGGTCTTCTTCTTGGTATGAATCTGGTAAATGCTCCAAATCTGCTTCTAGAATCTGGTGGAGGTTGAGGCGGATCGTCGGATCTTGATGCCATAATTCCAATTCTCATAGAACGTTTTCTTTTAAATTTACAAAAGCAGTATAAAATAATTAGGGAAATAATCAATACAATAGTGAAATAAGTGAGCCATGAAATATGTTTCGTTACAAACGGTTCGTTTATAATCCTATCTAGTTCATCAGAATATTCATTTAATTTATGTTGGGCAATATTTAAATCATCAGTATTGATTTTATTCAATTTCAGAGGTTTCAATTCTGGAAGTTCATGTTTTTTAGGAAATTGGTTACAACATTCATATGGTATCAAAATTTCAGGATTTGAATATTCAATTGATGTATCTTTGTTAACAAAATATTTCGCATGTACCCTAGTTATTCCTATGAAAGCATTACAATTTGGTTGTAATTTCAAAATTGAATTACTATTTATTATTTTCGTCACAGTTATTTCTTTTTTACATTGTATCGTAATTGGTAATGGATCTGATACAGATATTAGCCAATTATTAGTTTTAAATTCATTGACATTATAGTCTTTTGCAAAAATAACATTTGTTTGACAAGTTCTTGGTAATCGCAATACATGTTTCAAAATGTGAGCTTCACAAATAGCATTGTTGTCAATTGGATAAGGTAATAAATCTTTACACATTTTTAAACCATCAAATAGAATTTTACAATTGTCAAAATTTGTTGGATTGATGTACAGCATAGAATCACTATCTTTAGCAATGTATTTTATGTTAGTTGATAAAATATGATGTAAACCAGTTCGATTATCGAGGATAGGTATAGGATATACATAATCGGAATAATGAATAAATTTCAGGGTTCACTATTGGTATTTTCAATACGAATACTATTTTTGAATCTGTTTGAAAAGCTTGTAATTCAATAAGATCTAGATATTGACTGATAGATGACATTTTTATTGATAATGGCAAATTATTTCTCTGTAATGATTGTGATAATGGCAAATTATTTCTCTGTAATGATTGTGAAATATCTCTAAGAGAATTTAATAAATCATTAGGTGTTATTATAGAAGTATGAATTACTAGGAGTCTTGCAAAGGTAATTGAATTTGAAATATCATTCAGATAATCTTCCAAAAATAAATAACTTTCCATCAATGATTCACAAATGTCCAATGTTTTTATCTTTGCGTCTACTAAATATAAATCATCTGTCATTTCATAAATTGCTTTTTGTATGTTCTTAATATCTTTATTGAACGTTTCTTCATCAATTAGAAGTTTTTGGATGGTTTCATTATAACTTTTGATAACCGATGTAGTTACTGTGATTTGATTTTTAAACAAATTTTCAATTTGATGTTCATCTTTGTATAATTTGTTTATACACTCAGAATAATATTCTCCATCTGAAGCGTCAAGGTTACCAGTAATTGTTTTCCATATCGTTCCGATTGCATTTATTATGCCACGTTTATCTCTAGTTGAATAATCTTTTGTGTCGGATTGTATTTCAGCATATTTCTTTCAAGGGATCTTGCTGTTTGTTGTAATAAACTAATATGCGTTTTAACTTCGGCATTGAACTTGATCATTACGTAATTATCGTCATTCTCAAATGTATCTTTCATACTGTTTAGAACGTTTTCATTATAATCCAGAGCTTTTCTTACTGATGGGGCCAAGTCCTTATAGACTAATAATGTCCATTTATCATTTGAAACTTTCATGTTATCTTCTTCGTTGAGGAATATTCCAATTGTGTTGTTCACTGGTATTATGGAATACTGCGCGAAACAGGGTGTTAAAAGTAGGAATCTGTAATAAAATTTCATTTTCAGTATTTATTCATGATATAATTTTAATCTATCGAAATTTACTTTCGTTTCTTGTTCAGTGACAAGATTTTTCAATTTGGCAGAATTTTCATAGAGTTCGATAATTTCGAAAGGACCGTTGAATTCATTTTGTAGTTTGGATCCGATTTGGCTTTCTTTTACGTATACTTTTTCACCAATTTTATACTGAGGTTTTTCATGTTTAATGTGTTCGTCATAACGAGCTTTTGCTTTTTCTTTGTTCAATTCAGTCCTTTTACGAGCTACTTGATAATAATAATCTATTCTATTATTCAAATCTCTAACGTATTTACTAATCAATTGGTTTTGATTATATAATTGCTCAGGGGGTCTTCCTGATGTATGTCCAAATATAAGTTCATATGGTGTAAATCCATGTGTCTTATTTTTTGTATTATTATAACATATAATTGCGTACGGCAATATTGTTAATGGGTTTTCATCGGGGTTGTCTGTCTTGTTGATTCTTATCATTTCCATTAATGTAGCATGGAATCTTTCTATAGTGATCCATTCGATTGTGGATGATGTACACTGGAAACTGATATTTTTATATTATATAATGTGCATAAGTCTCTTATTAAGGTATTATCGAATTCCTTACCGGAATCTGAATGGATTCTCAGTGGCGTGCCATAATGTTGGAAATATAGAAGAAGAGTATTTACTACTGATTTTGCTGTTTTGTTTTCAAGAGGATATGCTTGTGTGAATTTGGTTAATTCATCACGAATGGTTAGAATATAATATTTAGTCGGGATTTCTAAAATATCAATATTAATACGTTCAAAAGGGGTTTTTGGAGTTTTTGTTATTACCAAAGGGTTATTCAAATTTTTTCTACAAATTTTAGTTTTTTGACATGTTTCACATTTTTTTATGAAATCTTCTATTTGTTTTGTCATTCCTGTCCATCGATATTTTTCACGTATTCTTCTTATTGTTTCATTTATTCCACGGTGTATATTTGCTTTACCACTGTGATATTGGTCTATTATTATAGGTATTTCGTCTTGTTCGGGAATCTTTGCAATCTCTTGACAAATTACTAATCTTAAGTCTTCTTTGTCTGCAAGGATATAAGATAGAATTTCTTGTATTGGAAGATGTAAAATGTTTTCTAAGTGAAAAGTTTCGTTTGATTGAATGATGTCTTTATTCAGAAAAAATGATGTAAACAAGTACATTACGGCTTGTTCTAAATCATAGGGTAATAGTACGATGAAATATTTTCTATTCTTAACACTTCTGCTAGATAAAACATTTATTTTGTTAACTGCAAAGTCTGGTTCTTCTTCAAATATATCATCTAATATTTGTTCTTGTAAATTAGTGAAATTATTGTTTTGAATGATTGCAATGATATTTTTATGTGATTTGTCGAGAAGTTGTGAACTTGAGAATTCTATTTTGGAATAATCAATTAATGATTTCACTTTATATAGATTGGAAAAATTGTCATATTCTTGCTGGAGTGTTTCGGGAGAAATTTCAGTATCTGCGTCTGAATTTTCGTCTACATTTGATGTTAAAATTTTTGTTTGTAATTTTGAACATTCTTCTAAATGATTAACTTTTATTCGTGAAAGGGCATCTGCGTTTTTATTAATTTTACCAGGTTTATATATTATTTCGTAATTATATTCCTCTAATTTTAGTCTCCATCTTGCAAGTCTGCTTCCGGGATCTTTTATTGAGAAAATCCAGGTTAATGGTCTATGATCAGTGCATAGTTTGAATTTTCTTCCATATAAATAAGGTCTAAAATGTTTTACTGACCATACGATAGCCAATAATTCACGTTCAATTGTCGAATATTTTGATTCTGCACCACTTAAGGTTCTAGAGGCATAAGCAATTGGTAAATCTTTTCCAATGGGTCCTTGTGATAATATTGCTCCTATTGCAAAGCTACTTGCATCTGTTGTTAAAATAAATTCTTCGTCAAAATTTGGATAAATCAATATTGGGGATTCTAATAAATATTTCTTGAGTTCCTCAAAAGATTTTTGACAATCAGTATTGAAATTGAATATAATATCTTTTTCTAATAGTCTGGTCAATGGTTTAGCAATTTTGGCAAAATTTGCAATGAATCTTCTGTAGTATCCTACTAATCCGAGAAATGATTTGATTTCTTTTTGATTAATGGGTTCTGGAAAACTCAGAACTGCTTTTACTTTATTCGGGTTAGGTTTAACTCCGTCTTGCGTAATCATGTGTCCTAGATATGCTACTTCTTTGCATAAGAATTCACATTTATCTGGTTGCAATTTTAGATTGAATTTTTGTAATCGTTTAAAAACTTTGGTTGATCGAGAGATGTGTTCATGAATAGTTGGAGAATATACAATTATATCGTCCATATAAACTAAACATTTTTTATTCTGAATTCCTGTTAAAATATTGTCCATAACTCGCTGAAAAGTGGAAGGACTATTCTTCAAACCAAATGGCATTCTTAGGTATTCGAAATGACCATTTTCGATCGAAAAAGCTGTTTTTGAAATATCAGATGGATTCATTTCAATTTGGTGGAAACCAGAGGCTAAATCTAAAGTTGTAAAATATTGACATTTACCTAGTTGATCTAATAAGTCTGTGATGTTTGGAAGTGGATATTTATCATCTACAGTTAATTCGTTTAATTTCCTGTAGTCTATTACAACTCGCCATTTTTGTTTTCATGAAGCATCAAGCTTTTTTGGGACTACCCATACTGGAGAGGACCAGGGTGAAATTGATGGTTGAATAATTCTTTGATCTAACATTTTCGTGACTTGTTATTTCACTTCTTCTTTATGGACTTGTGGATAACGATGAGATTTTGTGAAGATAGGTTTCGAATTACTAGTATCTATCGAATGTTTGATTTCATTAGTGAAAGTTGATTTATCTCCTTCTAAATAAAATATGTCAGAAAATTCAAAACATAGATTTATTATTGAATCTTGTTCTTCCTCGTTAAGATGATCTAAACGTTATAAATTTCTTATTTCAATTTCTCTTGTTGGTTTATTAGATATATAATTTTCAAATTCATTCTCGAATTCGTCTGTATTCAGATTAAAAATTCGATCTTGTTTGTTAATTGGTTCTAAAAAAATATCTGAGAAGTCTATTGTTTTTTCTATTGCGTTTGGATTCAAAATCGTTGTAAAAAATTCGCCTTTCTCATTTATTTTGACAATCGCATTTGGAATTCTTACTTTTTCTTTCTCTTGTGCTACCAGTATAGCATCTGTATTTCTAAGTTTCGAATTGAGTTTGAAAATTTGTTCAATCCTTGGTTCGATATCAATGATGTTACTTATATGATTCGATATTTTATTCTTAGGTTGCTCTTCTTTTGACTCGACTTTGTATAAAGGAAGTGTATTGAAATTGGTTATTAAACATCGTGAATAAATATTTTATGCGGGTCATTTTTCGTGAATGGTATCAATGTAGATTCGGTAATTTTTATTTGTTCATCAGTTATTCCTGATATTGAAATATTTTCGGGAGTTAATAAATAAATAATAATAATAGCTTTATTGCTTCTTAAAACATCGTTTTACAGCAAGAGTTAGGTAGGTTAATGATACTAAACAGAAAAAAAAAATATGAAAAACCTTGAAGTTGAGTAGAGTTGAACATACAGAGCCTACTCGTTGATGATGAACGACCTAAGTTTTAAAATATTCCATATATAACTAGATATATTTCTAACATCTTCGATTGTTAAGTTATCTAAAGAAGAGAGAAGTAACTCACTAGATTCCAAAGGTTCGCAACGGGGTTTCATTACTGCGTAAATGGGGCAGTCAAACAGTAAGTGATGAATAGTTTCTTTCTCATGGTGATTGCAAGCTGTGCATATCTCACTTGGGTCGATCAAGTGAGACATACCATTCAACGTAAATTTTATTTTGAAATCATTACATAGCCGTAATTGAGCTATAGTACGGGTGGCCTGTATCGGAAGTTTGTAAAGCAAATAATATTTAGGTTCTTTAGAAAATGTAGCTTTGTTATAAAGGGGCAAAAATGTACTTCGTTGTAACAATGATGTATCGGCTTCGAATAGTTTATCATAATATTTAGATAATATAACCTTTTTTTCAAGTCTGCCGTGGAGAACAGCATTATTCCATAAGTCCTCTGCTCCAGCAAAAACAAAACATCTTTTCAATTGGCTAGCCCAGTTGAACTTCTCATCCATAGAATTCAATGAATCAAGTTGTTGCTTCAAACAAAGTTTCGGAAATCGATTGTTATTCATCATGAGGATTTTTTGAAACCAATTCAAAGACATCTTAAAAATATTATATGCAAATTTAACTCGCCCAGTTTCCAATCGCACTACATAGTCTGGTGAATTATTATGAACGAGTAGAATTCTTTTAAGAAACATTATTTGAACCCTCTCCAATATATCAAAATACCTCATTCCCCACATGGGTAGACAATTCGACATTGTACTTTGAGCCAGGGATTCAAATAATTTTACGCGCGGATACCAGTTGTCTATCTTGGCTTTACACATAATAGGCAGTATTGCTCCAACAGCTTGCTTAGCTTTCTCTGCCGTAGTGACAGCCATTTCACGAAATAAGCAGGAAGAGGTGAATGTTACACCCAAATATACATACTTGTTAACTACTGAAATCGGAGCATCGTTATAGTAGAACTCTTGCCTACTGGGAAGAAAACTTCCTCTTGAGAAACACATTATTTTGGTTTTTGCAGTATTGACAGACAGGTCAAGAAGAGCCGTATACATTTCTAAAATCTTGAGTTTTTTAACCACGTCAATCTCAGAGTGAGCCAGAATAACAATGTCATCAGCATAAAGTAGAGTTAAGACATCGTGTCTATCATCAATATTTACACCCTGAGCTCCGTTTGCATAAAAAAATTGTTCAATGTCTGCTATAAATAATGAAAATAACATTGGGCTCAAGGATTCCCCCTGAAGTACGCCACTTGTAACGTCAAAAGATTTTGTCAGACCGTTATCTCCTTTTACCCTAATTGTTGCACTCATATATAGATTTCTAATCAAACGGATGATACCTGATGAAACCCCTAAATCGAACAGTTTTTTCCATAGTAAAATATGATTGACAGAGTCGAAAGCTCTTTTAAAATCAACAAATATAGCGAATATCTTGCGCCTTCTGTGCCTGATATGGAAAAGTATAGCGGAGCTCAAGGTATAAACATTATCAAGACAGCCACGATTCTCACGAAAAGCTGCTTGACATTCAGGTAAAACATTATTCTCCTCAGCCCAACGAGATAACCTGTCTAAAATTACATGCGTGAAGACTTTAGCAGAACAATTCACCAGAGAAATACCTCGGTAATTCGATGGATCATCTACCGGTCCCCTCTTATGTAACATAGATATCAAAATGTTAGACCAAACTGAGGGTATCACAGCAGTTTCAAAAATCAAATTGTATAGAGATGTCAAATATATGATCCAATTATTAGGCAAATTCATAATAAACTCATAGGGTATATTGTCGGTACCAGGTGATTTTTTATTTTTGCATCTGCTGAGTACCGAATAAATTTCGTCAGTAGTAACCGAAGAATCGAGAAATGGATGACGGGCATCAATAAAAACATCCTGTATGTATTGTTTGGGCGGGAATATATTTTTGTAAAATTCTTCCCAAACCTGAGTTGGCAGACACTTACGCACCCTTTTTCCCCTAAGTTGATTGACTGTGCACCAGAACTCAGATGGATTATGTGCACTCGAAAGTTTGGAAACAATACTTGCCTCGTATCTTTGTTTCTTTGATTTCAAAACGCATTTGTAATGTTTTTTTGATTCGATATATTGAGATTTTGTATCATTAGAAAAATTGTATTTTTTACATTCTTTCAAAGCAGATATTCTTTTCCTCTTAGCCTCAAAACATTCAGAATCATACCAAGGTTTATTATTCCTCAGACACCCAGTAGTTTCATTTTCGAAAATCTTCACGAGTCCAAGTTCGTCAGAACTTTCAAAAATTGCACTGCACAAATTATCATAGGATAACTCTACATCCGGAATGAAAAAAACTCTGCTGGAATCTCGCATTTTCAATTTGTAAGCCAACGATAAATTATCATCCCAAAAAAGAATTGTTCGCTTTGCATTCGAGAAGCAGGAAATTTCGTGCCGACTCGATCTGGTAACTGTTTCACAATCAGATTTTAAGAGTAATAAGTTTACAGGGAAATGATCCGATAAATAGTCATCATCATTTACATATAAGTTATCAATCTCATTCACGTGTGCGTTGCTTATCCAAACTAGGTCCACCGTACTACTGCCCATTTTGCTTACGAATGTATATTGAGCAGGTCGGTATACATTACTACTGTTTTAGGTTTGAAAATTGAAATTCCTGCACCTGTATCAATGAGAATTTTGAATGTTTTAGTGTTGTCATAAATATAATAGAGATTTTCGGATTTCACTGTGAGGTTTGATTTTATTCGAATAGTTCCTGGACTATTTTCTTGTTTCGTTGATTTCGTTTGTTCTTGGGTGATGTCTGGTTGAGAGATAACGGTTTCGTTTGCGTTGCAAGGCTGTCTATATCTGTTAAGTGTTGGGTTGCACATTCCGTATTTGTTTCCGTAGTCATAGGAGGAGGTTTGTCTAGTTTGCTGTCCAGTTGAAAATTTTGATGTTGGAATTGAGTTGAATTTATTCCCATAAATTCATTCTGATTATTTATTTCATTTCCGAATTGATCATATTGATAAAATTCATTGTAATTTGGATAGTAGATATCATTGTCTTGGATGTCTTGGGCTTGATAATCATATGAATTTCCGTCATAGTATTGTTCATTTTCTTGTTGGTTATAAACAGTATCATAACCTGATGTTTGATTATAGGCGGTACCATAATCATAATTATTTTCATAATAATATTCATCACATTGTTCAAATCCATGATTAAAATGATGGTTTTTTTTATTCGGATTTGGCTGGATGACTGAAGGTCTTTGTTGGAAATTTTGAAAATTTTTTTGTGGTCTTTGGAATGTATTTTGATTAAATTGGGATGGTTGAAAGTTCGTCTGAGGTCGTTGGAAATTTGTTTGGGGTCTCTGATAATTATTTTGTGGTCTTAATTGATTCTGCTGCATCTGATAAGATTGAAATTGAGGTCTTTGATTTTGATACGAATGTTGAAATGAATTATTATTATTATTAGGAAAGTTTGGTCTTGAAATCGGTTGTTGTTGTTGTCTCATAAACATAGGTCGTTGATTTGACATAGGTTTTTGTCTCATAATCGGGTTTCTGAATTGATTATTACTTTTCTGCATTTCAAAATATGAAAGTTGCATTTCTCTCTTTATTCTGGATGCTGCTTCTATCATGTTAACAGGATTACTTGCTCTTATTATTTGTCCTATATTGGATTCTAATCCGGTTAATAATGTGTTTAATGACATATTATCAATCAGAGTGATTTGTGCTGCCTTTTGTTCAATGGTTAGATTTGATTTGTGAACACAGGATAACATTTTCGCATTGTGAGTTTGTATTCTAGAATGAAATGTGATTGGATTTTCATTCTGTTGTTGTTTCATGCGTTGCAAATCTTGAATTAATGAATTTAGATCTCGAGAGTCGCCGAAATGTGTATTCAATAAATTTTTAATTTCTCTGAATGAGTTCGGGTTTTTTGAATTGACAAGAAATGCTGCTTTTCCTTTTAGCTTATTCTTGAAATGTGTAATCAAGAGTAGTTTCTGATCATTTGTTGCAATTTGGAAAGCTTGTTCGCAAGCGTTCAAGAAAGTTCCTAATAAAATTGAATCGCCGTCAAAGTCTGGTATCAATGAAAATAACTCAGATAATTTATACGGTTCAACTTCTGCTATTTGTTCGTCTTGATTATTAGTCATTTTGGAAAATTGTCTATATTACTTTTTTATGATGATTTGATGGTAATTTGGATTTGAAGGGAAAAATCGAACAGTGTTTGTGTGAAATTGGATGAAATTGATCTATAAAAAAAATTTGATTCCATGTTGCTTACATGTAAAATGTCTGCTCCATCGAATCGGTGTGGTTCTCGCTGTCAGGGGCTTCACCAGGTGTTCCTAATCCACAGGAGACCAGAATTTGCTTACTGCTACTGCTGCTTGGTTTTTCTCTGTTTCTTGGGTTCTTCGGTTCTTGTACCTTGAGGGTTTGGAAACCGCCACCTTAGTGAGGACGTCGCCGTGTTCTAATGACTCCGACCGCCGGTTGGGACTGTCTTGCCGTGTTCCGTACTGTCGCCAAGCCACTAGTGAGGACAGTTGCCGTGTTCTAAGATGTTGAAGAATCCTTCCGCACTGCGCCAATTTTATATTTTTCGTTTTTAAATTCACTTTTTAAAAAAAACTCAAATTTATTAATACAATATTATAATATAAAATACTAGTTATAATTCTGAATTGAATACTGATTCTGGATCTAATGCCATGAAATGATGCCAAGAATGATCACTGCGTCGCTGTCTTCTTCCTTTATAGATTCCTAGGTGCTGACAAATGCTGAGTCGCTTCTACGTCTTTGCTTCTACGTCTTAGAAAAATAAGTAATGGACATATGCCAAGGTTAAGACGTAGCTCCTGTTGCGTCGTATAATCATGAATAGGACCATTGTAAATCTGGATATAACAGCTCCCCTTCTTATAAAAAAGTTGATGCTATGTGTTGCAGCAACTTTTAAGCATAATTCTTTGAACTAGATGTGTTCATCTCTATTTCTTCGTTTTCGACTGGTTCTCCAATTCTGAAACTGGGTCTTCTTCTTGGTATGAATCTGGTAAATGCTCCAAATCTGCTTCTAGAATCTGGTGGAGGTTGAGGCGGATCGTCGGATCTTGATGCCATAATTCCAATTCTCATAGAACGTTTTCTTTTAAATTTACAAAAGCAGTATAAAATAATTAGGGAAATAATCAATACAATAGTGAAATAAGTGAGCCATGAAATATGTTTCGTTACAAACGGTTCGTTTATAATCCTATCTAGTTCATCAGAATATTCATTTAATTTATGTTGGGCAATATTTAAATCATCAGTATTGATTTTATTCAATTTCAGAGGTTTCAATTCTGGAAGTTCATGTTTTTTAGGAAATTGGTTACAACATTCATATGGTATCAAAATTTCAGGATTTGAATATTCAATTGATGTATCTTTGTTAACAAAATATTTCGCATGTACCCTAGTTATTCCTATGAAAGCATTACAATTTGGTTGTAATTTTAAAATTGAATTACTATTTATTATTTTCGTCACAGTTATTTCTTTTTTACATTGTATCGTAATTGGTAATGGATCTGATACAGATATTAGCCAATTATTAGTTTTAAATTCATTGACATTATAGTCTTTTGCAAAAATAACATTTGTTTGACAAGTTCTTGGTAATCGCAATACATGTTTCAAAATTTGAGCTTCACAAATAGCATTGTTGTCAATTGGATAAGGTAGTAAATCTTTACACATTTTTAAACCATCAAATAGAATTTTACAATTGTCAAAATTTGTTGGATTGATGTACAGCATAGAATCACTATCTTTAGCAATGTATTTTATGTTAGTTGATAAAATATGATGTAAACCAGTTCGATTATCGAGGATAGGTATAGGATATAATCGGAATACTGAATAAATTTCAGGGTTCACTATTGGTATTTTCAATACGAATACTATTTTTGAATCTGTTTGAAAAGCTTGTAATTCAATAAGATCTAGATATTGACTGATAGATGACATTTTTATTGATAATGGCAAATTATTTCTCTGTAATGATTGTGAAATATCTCTAAGAGAATTTAATAAATCATTAGGTGTTATTATAGAAGTATGAATTACTAGGAGTATTGCAAAGGTAATTGAATTTGAAATATCATTCAGATAATAAATAACTTTCCATCAATGATTCACAAGTGTCCAATGTTTTTATCTTTGCGTCTACTAAATATAAATCATCTGTCATTTCATAAATTGCTTTTTGTATGTTCTTAATATCTTTATTGAACGTTTCTTCATCAATTTGAAGTTTTTGGATGGTTTCATTAAAACTTTTGATAACCGATGTAGTTACTGTGATTTGATTTTTAAACAAATTTTCAATTTGATGTTCATCTTTGTATAATTTGTTTATACACTCAGAATAATATTCTCCATCTGAAGCGTCAAGGTTACCAGTAATTGTTTTCCATATCGTTCCGATTGCATTTATTATGCCACGTTTATCTCTAGTTGAATAATCTTTTGTGTCGGATTGTATTTCAGCATATTTCTTTCAAGGGATCTTGCTGTTTGTTGTAATAAACTAATATGCGTTTTAACTTCGGCATTGAACTTGATCATTACGTAATTATCGTCATTCTCAAATGTATCTTTCATACTGTTTAGAACGTTTTCATTATAATCCAGAGCTTTTCTTACTGGGGCCAAGTCCTTATAGACTAATAATGTCCACCCAGCCAACACATCTGCTACATGACATCTCTGAGATGTCGCAATTAGGTAACATTGCGATATCACGAACGTTGCATCGATGCGATGTGAAAAAGTAAGCATATTTGCGACAAAACATCTCTGAGATGTCGCAAAGAGATCAAACTGCGATATCACAAACGTTGCATCGCTGCGATGTAAAAAGTGAGCACATCTGCGACCTAACATCTCTGAGATGACGCGATGAGATCACACAGTGATATCACGAACGTTGCATCGCTGCGATGTACAAAAGCAAACACATCCGCAACATGATATCTCAGAGATCTCTCGATGAAATCAAACTGCGATATCGCAAACGTTGCATCGCTGCGATGTAAAAAAGCAAACACATCTGCAGCATGACATCTCTGAGAAGTCGCGATGAGATCAAACTGCGATTTATCACAAACGTCGCATCGCTGCGATGTACAAAAGCAAACAAACCTGCGATATAACACCTCTGATGTGTACTATATATATAGCACAAATTGTGCAATTGTTTATTGTATTGTATTTTTATTACACAAAAACCGAATGTTCCGTTTTTTGGTACAATTTATTAAAATTTATCATATCATTGAAGATTTAGACATTATTATATGAAATCTATATTGATAATTATTAACATCATAGACGTACCAAAACCTTAGTTACTCATAGTACATTATAGTTACCATAATTTACGTCAGTTACGAAAGCAAAATACGTTAAATATAAGCTCGTTTATTAGCGAGTCAACACCGTCTCGGACATTGCGGTTGACTCAGCTACCGCCTCGTTACCAAGCAATGTCCTCCTCTAATATTACAAATCGCATAATAATCTCGTTACATTAATAGCCACTATTTGAATTTCCCGCGCGCAAATATACTTTCCGTGGTCTGTGGACACCTGCACTAGACAGTTGACAATGATGATTCATCATCACCAGTTATAACTTTCTCAACCACTCCAGAGTCCAGAGTTTTGTGGTCTATGTGCTAGTTTTTCAAGTTCTTGTACAATCAAAAAGTTATAACAGCTCTGTGGGGGTACACGAAACGTGAGTATAGGTTTTGTTTAAGTAATGGTGAGAATAAGTTTTCACTTGAAAGCATGCCAAAGCCGTTCTTTTCATCATACTCAAAAGACGACATCTGATGGTTTTGGAACATTATAGATTATGGTAGTCCAAACTATTTATTTATTGTTTTTGAATCAGCAGATTATGATGTCACCCAAGGTGGATAGAGATGATCATTAACGGATTCATCGCTTCGGAAGACGTATGGGAGCCGGGAGCTGATGCTGGACACTTTCTCAGAATGTGTTTATGAGGAAGTTTCTGCAAATTGGATATTGATGCAAGAAATTCAACTAAAGCTAATATTTCCATTCCATCAGCCTTCTCCGAAGAAAACAATATTCATTCAAAACAAAGAATGTCCAGAAATAATAATGACCTATATTTTTCGCCAAAGAGAATTACCTTTTATTTATTGGAATGGAATAATAATTTTGTTTTTTTGTTGGTATTTGTTCATTGTTGGAAATAAATATTTATAATAAAGGTATGTTGATTTTTTTTTTCACTGACATTTTTCCCTATATATCACCTTACCTCTGCATTACATTTATACATCGCTGTCATGTCATATATTCACATATCTGTGATATCATATATTTACATCCCTGCGATGTCATAAGTTCACACATCCCTGCTGTCAAAATCGAATCACATCGCAGTTTCATCCCAAAAACACATCGCAGTTTCATCGCACAAAAGCATCGCTATTCCATCATAAAAATATATCGCAGCGACATCGCATGGAGGAAACTTGAGTGTGACAAAATAATATCTCTGCCATATCGCAGCGACGTCTGTGCGACATAGAATGCGATATCGCAGGTCACATTGTTACATCGCTGCGATATATCTGTGATGTAACTGTGTTTGCTGGGCATTTATCATTTGAAACTTTCATGTTATCTTCTTCGTTGAGGAATATTCCAATTGTGTTGTTCACTGGTATTATGGAATACTGCGCGAAACAGGGTGTTAAAAGTAGGAATCTGTAATAAAATTTCATTTTCAGTATTTATTCATGATATAATTTTAATCTATCGAAATTTACTTTCGTTTCTTGTTCAGTGACAAGATTTTTCAATTTGGCAGAATTTTCATAGAGTTCGATAATTTCGAAAGGACCGTTGAATTTATTTTGTAGTTTGGATCCGATTTGGCTTTCTTTTACGTATACTTTTTCACCAATTTTATACTGAGGTTTTTCATGTTTGATGTGTTCGTCATAACGAGCTTTTGCTTTTTCTTTGTTCAATTCAGTTCTTTTACGAGCTACTTTATAATAATAATCTATTCTATTATTCAAATCTCTAACGTATTTACTAATCAATTGGTTTTGATTATATAATTGCTCAGGGGGTCTTCCTGATGTATGTCCAAATATAAGTTCATATGGTGTAAATCCATGTGGCTTATTTTTTGTATTATTATAACATATAATTGCGTACGGCAATATTGTTAATGGGTTTTCATCGGGGTTGTCTGTCTTGTTGATTCTTATCATTTCCATTAATGTAGCATGGAATCTTTCTAGTGATCCATTCGATTGTGGATGATGTACACTGGAAACTGATATTTTTATATTATATAATGTGCATAAGTCTCTTATTAGGGTATTATCGAATTCCTTACCGGAATCTGAATGGATTCTCAGTGGCGTGCCATAATGTTGGAAATATAGAAGAAGAGTATTTACTACTGATTTTGCTGTTTTGTTTTCAAGAGGATATGCTTGTGTGAATTTGGTTAATTCATCACGAATGGTTAGAATATAATATTTAGTCGGGATTTCTAAAATATCAATATTAATACGTTCAAAAGGGGTTTTTGGAGTTTTTGTTATTACCAAAGGGTTATTCAAATTTTTTCTACAAATTTTAGTTTTTTGACATGTTTCACATTTTTTTATGAAATCTTCTATTTGTTTTGTCATTCCTGTCCATCGATATTTTTCACGTATTCTTCTTATTGTTTCATTTATTCCACGGTGTATATTTGCTTTACCACTGTGATATTGGTCTATTATTATAGGTATTTCGTCTTGTTCGGGAATCTTTGCAATCTCTTGACAAATTACTAATCTTAAGTCTTCTTTGTCTGCAAGGATATAAGATAGAATTTCTTGTATTGGAAGATGTAAAATGTTTTCTAAGTGATAAGTTTCGTTTGATTGAATGATGTCTTTATTCAGAAAAAATGATGTAAACAAGTACATTACGGCTTGTTCTAAATCATAGGGTAATAGTACGATGAAATATTTTCTATTCTTAACACTTCTGCTAGATAAAACATTTATTTTGTTAACTGCGAAGTCTGGTTCTTCTTCAAATATATCATCTAATATTTGTTCTTGTAAATTAGTGAAATTATTGTTTTGAATGATTGCAATGATATTTTTATGTGATTTGTCGAGAAGTTGTGAACTTGAGAATTCTATTTTGGAATAATCAATTAATGATTTCACTTTATATAGATTGGAAAAATTGTCATATTCTTGCTGGAGTGTTTCGGGAGTAATTTCAGTATCTGCGTCTGAATTTTCGTCTACATTTGATGTTAAAATTTTTGTTTGTAATTTTGAACATTCTTCTAAATGATTAACTTTTATTCGTGAAAGGGCATCTGCGTTTTTATTAATTTTACCAGGTTTATATATTATTTCGTAATTATATTCCTCTAATTTTAGTCTCCATCTTGCAAGTCTGCTTCCGGGATCTTTTATTGAGAAAATCCAGGTTAATGGTCTATGATCAGTGCATAGTTTGAATTTTCTTCCATATAAATAAGGTCTAAAATGTTTTACTGACCATACGATAGCCAATAATTCACGTTCAATTGTCGAATATTTTGATTCTGCACCACTTAAGGTTCTAGAGGCATAAGCAATTGGTAAATCTTTTCCAATGGGTCCTTGTGATAATATTGCTCCTATTGCAAAGCTACTTGCATCTGTTGTTAAAATAAATTCTTCGTCAAAATTTGGATAAATCAATATTGGGGATTCTAATAAATATTTCTTGAGTTCCTCAAAAGATTTTTGACAATCAGTATTGAAATTGAATATAATATCTTTTTCTAATAGTCTGGTCAATGGTTTAGCAATTTTGGCAAAATTTGGAATGAATCTT
This sequence comes from Chrysomela aeneicollis, assembly GCA_029955515.1. Taxonomy (NCBI): domain Eukaryota; kingdom Metazoa; phylum Arthropoda; class Insecta; order Coleoptera; family Chrysomelidae; genus Chrysomela; species Chrysomela aeneicollis. The sequence goes on along the minus strand of JARUHQ010000018.1, from coordinate 986,087 downwards.
CTGTAGTATCCTACTAATCCGAGAAATGATTTGATTTCTTTTTGATTAATGGGTTCTGGAAAACTCAGAACTGCTTTTACTTTATTCGGGTTAGGTTTAACTCCGTCTTGCGTAATCATGTGTCCTAGATATGCTACTTCTTTGCATAAGAATTCACATTTATCTGGTTGCAATTTTAGATTGAATTTTTGTAATCGTTTAAAAACTTCGGTTAATCGAGAGATGTGTTCATGAATAGTTGGAGAATATACAATTATATCGTCCATATAAACTTAACATTTTTCATTCTGAATTCCTGTTAAAATATTGTCCATAACTCGCTGAAAAGTGGAAGGACTATTCTTCAAACCAAATGGCATTCTTAGGTATTCGAAATGACCATTTTCGATCGAAAAAGCTGTTTTTGAAATATCAGATGGATTCATTTCAATTTGGTGGAAACCAGAGGCTAAATCTAAAGTTGTAAAATATTGACATTTACCTAGTTGATCTAATAAGTCTGTGATGTTTGGAAGTGGATATTTATCATCTACAGTTAATTCGTTTAATTTCCTGTAGTCTATTACAACTCGCCATTTTTGTTTTCCTGAAGCATCAAGCTTTTTTGGGACTACCCATACTGGAGAGGACCAGGGTGAAATTGATGGTTGAATAATTCTTTGATCTAACATTTTCGTGACTTGTTATTTCACTTCTTCTTTATGGATTTGTGGATAACGATGAGATTCTGTGAAGATAGGTTTCGAATTACTTGTATCTATCGAATGTTTGATTTCATTAGTGAAAGTTAATTTATCTCCTTCTAAATAAAATATGTCAGAAAATTCAAAACATAGATTTATTATTGAATCTTGTTCTTCCTCGTTAAGATGATCTAAACGTAATAAATTTCTTATTTCAATTTCTCTTGTTGGTTTATTAGATATATAATTTTCAAATTCATTCTCGAATTCGTCTGTATTCAGATTAAAAATTCGATCTTGTTTGTTAATTGGTTCTAAAATAATATCTGAGAAGTCTATTGTTTTTTCTATGCGTTTGGATTCAAAATCGTTGTAAAAAATTCGCCTTTCTCATTTATTTTGACAATCGCATTTGGAATTCTTACTTTTTCTTTCTCTTGTGCTACCAGTATAGCATCTGTATTTCAAAGTTTCGAATTGAGTTTGAAAATTTGTTCAATCCTTGGTTCGATATCAATGATGTTACTTATATGATTCGATATTTTATTCTTAGATTGCTCTTCTTTTGACTCGACTTTGTATAAAGGAAGTGTATTGAAATTGGTTATTAAACATCTATTTTTTATGTCAACTATTCCTTCGTAATGTTCTAGGAAATCTGAACCTAAAATTCCGTCGAATTCTATATCTAAATCGTGAATAAATATTTTATGCGGGTCATTTTTCGTGAATGGTATCAATGTAGATTCGGTAATTTTTATTCGTTCATCAGTTATTCCTGATATTGAAATATTTTCGGGAGTTCTTTCGGTATACATTACTACTGTTTTAGGTTTGAAAATTGAAATTCCTGCACCTGTATCAATGAGAATTTTGAATGTTTTAGTGTTGTCATAAATATAATAGAGATTTTCGGATTTTACTGTGAGGTTTGATTTTATTCGAATAGTTCCTGGACTATTTTCTTGTTTCGTTGATTTCGTTTGTTCTTGGGTGATGTCTGGTTGAGAGATAACGTTTTCGTTTGCGTTGCAAGGCTGTCTATATCTGTTAAGTGTTGGGTTGCACATTCCGTATTTGTTTCCGTAGTCATAGGAGGAGGTTTGTCTAGTTTGCTGTCCAGTTGAAAATTTTGATGTTGGAATTGAGTTGAATTTATTCCCATAAATTCATTCTGATTATTTATTTCATTTCCGAATTGATCATATTGATAAAATTCATTGTAATTTGGATAGTAGATATCATTGTCTTGGATGTCTTGGGCTTGATAATCATATGAATTTCCGTCATAGTATTGTTCATTTTCTTGTTGGTTATAAACAGTATCATAACCTGATGTTTGATTATAGGCGGTACCATAATCATAATTATTTTCATAATAATATTCATCACTTTGTTCAAATCCATGATTAAAATGATGGGTTTTTTTATTCGGATTTGGCTGGATGACTGAAGGTCTTTGTTGGAAATTTTGAAAATTTTGTTGTGGTCTTTGGAATGTATTTTGATTAAATTGGGATGGTTGAAAGTTCGTCTGAGGTCGTTGGAAATTTGTTTGGGGTCTCTGATAATTATTTTGTGGTCTTAATTGATTCTGCTGCATCTGATAAGATTGAAATTGAGGTCTTTGATTTTGATACGAATGTTGAAATGAATTATTATTATTATTATTAGGAAAGTTTGATCTTGAAATCGGTTGTTGTTGTTGTCTCATAAACATAGGTCGTTGATTTGACATAGGTTTTTGTCTCATAATCGGGTTTCTGAATTGATTATTACTTTTCTGCATTTCAAAATATGAAAGTTGCATTTCTCTCTTTATTCTGGTTGCTGCTTCTATCATGTTAACAGGATTACTTGCTCTTATTATTTGTCCTATATTGGATTCTAATCCGGTTAATAATGTGTTCAATGACATATTATCAATCAGAGTGATTTGTGCTGCCTTTTGTTCAATGGTTAGATTTGATTTGTGAACACAGGATAACATTTTCGCATTGTGAGTTTGTATTCTAGAATGAAATGTGATTGGATTTTCATTCTGTTGTTGTTTCATGCGTTGCAAATCTTGAATTAATGAATTTAGATCTCGAGAGTCGCCGAAATGTGTATTCAATAAATTTTTAATTTCTCTGAATGAGTTCGGGTTTTTTGAATTGACAAGAAATGCTGCTTTTTCTTTTAGCTTATTCTTGAAATGTGTAATCAAGAGTAGTTTCTGATCATTTGTTGCAATTTGGAAAGCTTGTTCGCAAGCGTTCAAGAAAGTTCCTAATAAAATTGAATCGCCGTCAAAGTCTGGTATCAATGAAAATAACTCAGATAATTTATACGGTTCAACTTCTGCTATTTGTTCGTCTTGATTATTAGTCATTTTGGAAAATTGTCTATATTACTTTTTTATGATGATTTGATGGTAATTTGGATTTGAAGGGAAAAATCGAACAGTGTTTGTGTGAAATTGGATGAAATTGATCTATAAAAAAAATTTGATTCCATGTTGCTTACATGTAAAATATCTGCTCCATCGAATCGGTGTGGTTCTCGCTGTCAGGGGCTTCACCAGGTGTTCCTAATCCACAGGAGACCAGAATTTGCTTACTGCTACTGCTGCTTGGTTTTTCTCTGTTTCTTGGGTTCTTCGGTTCTTGTACCTTGAGGGTTTGGAAACCGCCACCTTAGTGAGGACGTCGCCGTGTTCTAATGACTCCGACCGCCGGTTGGGACTGTCTTGCCGTGTTCCGTACTGTCGCCAAGCCACTAGTGAGGACAGTTGCCGTGTTCTAAGATGTTGAGGAATCCTTCCGCACTGCGCCAATTTTATATTTTTCGTTTTTAAATTCACTTTAAAAAAAAACTCAAATTTATTAATACAATATTATAATATAAAATACTAGTTATAATTCTGAATTGAATACTGATTCTGGATCTAATGCCAAGAATGATCGCTGCGTCGCTGTCTTCTTCCTTTATAGATTCCTAGGTGCTGACAAATGCTGAGTCGCTTCTACGTCTTAGAAAAATAAGTAATGGACATATGCCAAGGTTAAGACGTAGCTCCTGTTGCGTCGTATAATCATGAATGGGACCATTGTAAATCTGGATATAACAGGTATGTCTGAATGTTGTGAACGTTTGTTTGGCCATTGTTTACCGCGATGCAGCGCGTTGCGACGGTATGTATGCGTTGTACTGTAGTAAAGAATGCCAATACGCCGCCCGGACGCATATAAGCACAACGTACATTGTTATGGCACACGTTGTGTATTGGTTGATGCCAAATAATGGTAGGATATGCATCCACCCCGTATACGCTGACAGTATCACTTAGTGGCTCAATCGGGTGACTGAGTGCCGGTTGCATAAAAGCCCGTCAAGCCTTCTGTTAACTTAACGTGGGATTAACTCTGCTAATGCGCGAGCTAAGGCATGCGTTGCCGTGGTTATAAACAAATTAAATATTTAATCGTCTGTTAAATCTTTATGCAACCGGCCCTCAGTGATACAATGAATCAAGGGATGTTACGTGAAGAAGTTAGGCTGAGAGTCATTTACCGTTTAGACGTTGTATTAGAAGGATGAGAGAATGAAAGTGTGTATATAATTATTGTTTCGAAGTATGTATTTCTAACATTTGCTACCGAGTTTCTGCTCGCCAAATAGCAGTACGAATTGCGTATGATACCTAAAAGGGATGTACCTTTTGCCATCTCAGAACTACCGCTTTCGTTTTTGTTTACATGCAGTAATTCATGTTGTTTAATGCATTCACGTGCATCTTGTTGAGTTTATTAGTTGATCTTGATTTCACTACGGTACGATAGGAAACTACCCCAATCTTTTAAATACAGGACGAAAGAAGTTTTGCTTACAATAGCAATGGTATAACACAGTTAGAAGTTTGGAGGTGGTGGGGGTAGGCAGAAGGAATAGAAATATAATGTAAATAAGTGTGTCCACCCTAAGGACTTATACCACCCCTGTGAAATCTTCAATATCTGATCAATTTAAAAAAAAATTTTTGTTGGATAGATTTTTGAAATGTCTATCCAACAATAAAATGATATTATTTTTGGTCTGAAACACGCGATCACATGGCAGGTTTTAAAATGATAAGAGAAGCTGTTGGTGAATGTAGCAAACGCAAAATCATATGGCATTGGACACTAGGAATTAATGAAATACATGTTTTTAGAACCTAATTTTGATAATTTGTGCGAATGAGCTTAGTTCATCTAGTTTTGTTTTAGCATTATGGTAATAAATTTTCAATATACATTCTCAAGCAATTTCACTTTACTGGCATAACGTACATGGCGCTGACACGAATCTTGCAATATGTACTGTTATCTGGCATACACATGCACTATTAATTCACTTGCAAAACGTACATGACCGTGACGCCGCAATGGCAGAACGTACTGGATCTGGCATCAACCAATCAGAAAGCGTAGATACAGGTCGTTTGCATATCCACGTACGTTGTGCTTATATGCCGCCCGGACCCCTCCTGGCCAATGAGCAGCTAATTATATCACAAGAATGCTGGCATATTTGAGACTTTTGTCCATGCTGCTGACAAGGAAGAATGCATCGTTTATAGCGTTATGAAGAAAGAGCGCGACATACTAAAATAGCGCGCTTTTCCAATTATTTATATTTTTTCGGTCTTAGGTTTGTTTTAAGATGGAAATCATCATGTCAGTGACAAAGAATTGTCTGCAAGATTATTTTCATTAAATTATACAAGATTAATTCCCATCTGATGCATTCAGTTATCTGTTAGAAAGGCTTCAAGTGTACTAACTCTTCAATAAGGGCATGTGATGTGTTATAAACAAGTCGTTTATACAACAGCGGAACCATCAAATATGATTAAAATAATCAAAAAATTGTAGGTGAGTATATCCTTGGGTAAGTATGCCCTTCATTTGGGCATATTGAATGAAACATTGGAAAATTAATAATTGAACAGTGGAATGAAGAGAAACAAAGATCAATTCGATTTACCTACACACATAAAAATAATTACTTGATTTGATTTGATATGCTTTGATTCAAGAGTATGGCTTGTTTATATATACTGGAATAAATGTCTGCTCAATTCAAGACTATTATGTTTCCAACTAAATACATTAATTCCAATATTATAGTTTTCTTGAATCGTAAATGAATGGACTTCTTTGTGAGAATAATACAATATTTCAGATTGAGAACACAATATATTCAAATCAAGACAATCATAATCTCTCAATGACTCGCATTTTTCTTGAACAAAAAGAATCAGATTTTCAGTTTTAGCTGTAGATTGTTTTGTATCAAGAATTTTATTATATTAGAGGAATTATATCGATTTCTTGAAATGAGAATCATCCTCAACTTCCGTTCTCTTATTGGGGCTCTCATCAATCACATCATCACTTGCAAACCTTCTTCTTGACAACCTCTCCCCCTATTCGTAGATATTATTTCTGAACTTTTCCACCAGTTTACCTCGCAATAAAGTTGTATTCCTTTGGTTTCAAACTACTGAAAAATATAAAATATATCATTCACAACTCCATGTAGGTACAATGTGAGATATAATCTGACTCAGCACAATGTATGGTTATTATATTTCTTCAAATCTGGGTTGATATTCTTACTACTGAATTCATTTTCCTTGGATCGAAATTTGGTAAAAAATGTAAAAATATGTTAGGTATAATATGCAATATCAAAATACCTAAGATGTCTACAAGTTCAAGAAGCTCTTTTCCACTGTTCAATCAGTGTTTGGACAAATTTAAACGTTCATCCGCACATAGGTACCTAACCCCAATTTTCACTCACTATGCCGATCCTGGTTATTCAAGTTTTTCACGAATTATCAGTTTTCGAGATGATATAGCTACGTTAATTGATTGGATACACAATAATACCTACCCAAAAATGAACGTCGATAAGATATAGGCATGTAACTTACCTCTAAAAGTGGTAATTATATCCTCAGATATCTCCCAAGACCTTAGTTTTTCTTATATGGTAAGCCAATATTTCTATGCCAATAAAATAGGTTGAACTGGTTGAACAATGATGGATGCACGACAAGAGCACCGAAACAACACACTCACACCGTTTGGCAACATTCTCGGCTCGAAGGGATCGCAATTATATTCAAGAAAATGTTATGGTCAATCCAAAGAAACTTTCTCAGAGATTCACTTATTCAGAGATTAAATGTTGAATGTTATTTTGAAAGAAGACATTCCGTGATATATTTCTCAAGAACTTAATTATTTTTTCTGGATACTTTGAATTTCTTGAATTGAGAACATTTTGTTATACCAAATGAATATGCCAGTGAAATAATTTTCTACAATTGACATATTCAATAAATTCATTTCAAATAAATTAATTCAGAAGAAGAATGCGCTTTTTCAAAACAAGAATTGGACGTTGAACAAATATATCGTTTTCATTTGAGAATTTGTTTTTATGTGTGTACCTATCGGATTGTGGCAACATTTTCTACAACAATTATAAAGGAAAATAAGTATTTGTCATCTCTACAATATTCATTCAATAGTGGTACATCAGAATTTAATATAGGTACAGGTATATGAACATAAGAATATATGTAACAAAATTTTATATAATGATACGAAAAAAGTTGAAAAGGGGCCTCTGTCTGTGCCCTGGTAATCCTTGAAGTATGTTATAGCTGCTTATAAATCTTCTTTGAGTGATGAAATATCAACTTTCCTTCCATTTTCGTTCTTCAAACTCCTTCCAGTTATTGTTTTTTCAGGTTCCATAGGTGGAAATCGAGGTGAATATAATATGCGAACAGCTAAAAGCCTGGCATTCTGGAAACCTAACCTAATATTTTCTTAGTTTATATCATTTTTGAGAAAATCATTTCTGTCCTGCTGTTCTTTATTCGATTCCTTCTGCAAGTAACAACCCATATATTCTCTTTATAACAACACTTTGAGTAGTTCCAGTCATCTAGAATATGAAAACAATATGAAAGCCCATTGTGTTACTCCATCCTACTATTTACCTGTCACAGATCCAGAGAGAGGATTCAAAATCAGAATGACTTGAATAATATCCATGCCATGATAGTAAACAGTACAAAATCAGCCCTCAAAGCAGTCAAAATCATTAAAAATATTGCACAAGTAAACAAAAACACTATGGTAGAATGCCATTAACAGCTTTCTTGTGACATAGCTGCAACAGTTACCAGACAACCGTCCCAGTAAACACAAATTCGTCTCAGAGATGTGATTGAGCATCTCATTCATGTTTCAGATCACACCCGCGACTCGAATTGAGACTCTCACTGATATCACAATGACTGCTATTCCGACTCTTTTGGTCATTTTTTAATTCACAATGTGATGCCAAATTAAACTCGAAATCTATATTATGCGACTTCATTCAACATCAAAATAGAAATCACATTGACGTATTGGAATAATCACAATGTGAAGTTACCAAACGAGGAATTATTCATAAATGTGAAGTACTTTGTGATTCTTCAACTGCCTCACATTCTTCGGTCAGGAAGTCCTTATGAGAATAATATTATGCTTCACATATACTTTATTTTCGAAGTTGCTGTTCATTCGCATTTGAATTGTTGAAATATGGCATTGAGCATGCTGCAAGAACTCACATTTCTTTCACATAGACTGAATGATAAGTTTCACATGAGTACTCCTTTTCACTTGATAGTGTGTGTCAATCTGAATTATTTCATACAAATACTTATTATGAAGTATCAAAAGGCGTCAGATTATTGTCGTAAATGGCGCCATCCCTTAGTCGGCGATTGAATTAAAATTATATATTTGATCCATGCTTTGATTTTTGATCGCGCTTTCACGAAGTTCGAAGACGTTGAGACTAATCGAGTTTGAATTTCGGATTTAAGAATTCTGTTCAAACTTATTGAATTCATAATTATGATAAATTCCAACAGAAGCCCTGCTTCTTCAGAATTCTGATCCACTTTGCATTTGTTTCGGTCAAATATCAATCAATAGTCAAAAAAGTACAGATAGGGATATGTGAGCCAGTTTGATCAATACCTAATGAATAGTTTCGACACAAAACATTTCTTAAGTTGGATAATCTCACACCCTATATCTATGAAATCAATCTTTGTATATGTCAAGTGAGTTAAATCGACAAAATCAGCCCTTCAAGAAAAACAATTTCCAGGAACTTTTAGTTATCTATATGGAGATCGTTATAGCTCATTAATATATAGGTAGGGTACACTGTATCCAGGTAAGGCAATCAAAAAGTTAGTACAGGTTGGTATTAACTTTTCGATTGCCTTACCTGGATCTATTGCATTATTATGGTGCCGATAGGCGCTTCACAATTGAAATAAGAGGCATTCAGAGAAAAAAAATGCAATGATTCATTGCATACTCGTCTCTTAATAAACAAAGCAAAATTGCGTGTAGGAATGATTTGATTTCCATTTCGGAAATAAATTCCATGAGATGTCAGAAAGAGTCACAAATGAAATCTTTTCATGTATTTATACACACATAAAAAGAATTACTTGATTTGATTTGATATGCTTTGATTCAAGAGTATGGCTTGTTTATATATACTGGAATAAATGTCTGCTCAATTCAAGACTATTATGTTTTCAACTAAATACACTCATACCAATGTTATAGATTTCTTGAATCGTAAATGAATGGAGTTCTTCGTGAGAATAATACAATATTTCAGATTGATAACACAATATATTCAAATCAAGACAATCATAATCTCTCAATGACTCGCATTTTTCTTGAACAAAAAGAATCAGATTTTCAGTTTTAGCTGTAGATTGTTTTGTATCAAGAATTTTATCATATTAGAGGAATTATATCGATTTCTTGAAATGAGAATCATCCTCAACTTCCGTTCTCTTATTGGGGCTCTCACATGGACGTATAAAATACGTCCATGGGCTCTCATCAATCATATTATCACTTGCAGACCTTCTTCTTGACAACCTTTCCCCCTATTCGTAGAGATTATTTCTGAACTTGTATACCAGTTTACCTCACAATAAAGTTGTATTCCTCTGGTTTCAAACTACTGAAAAATATAAAATATATCATTCACAACTCCATGTAGGTACAATGTGAGAGATAATCTGACTTAGCACAATGCATGGTTATTATATTTCTTCAAATCTGGGTTCACATTCTTACTACTGAATTCATTTTCCTTGGATCGAAATTTGGTCAAACAATTTGAAAATATGTTAGGTATAATATGCAATATCAAAATACCTAAGATGTCTACAAGTTCAAGAAGCTCTTCTCCACTGTTAAATCATTGTTTGGACAAATTTAAACGTTCATCCGCACATAGGTACCTAACCCCAATTTTCACTCACTATGCCGATCCTGGTTATTCAAGTTTTTCACGAATTATCAGTTTTCGAGATGATATAGCTACGTTAATTGATTGGATACACAATAATACCTACCCAAGAATGAACGTCGGTAAGATATAGGCATGTAACTTACCCCTAGAAGTGGTAATTATATCCTCAGATATCTCCTAAGACCTCGGTTTTTCTTTCATGGTAAGCCAATATTTCTATGCCAATGAAATAGGTTGAACTGGTTGAACAATGATGGATGCACGACAAGAGCACCGAAACAACACACTCACACCGTTTGGCAACATTCTCGGCTCGAAGGGATCGCAATTATATTCAAGAAAATGTTATGGTCAATCCAAAGAAACTTTCTCAGAGATTTACTCATTCAGAGATTAAATGTTGAATGTTATTTTGAAAGAAGACATTCCGTGATATATTTTTCAAGAACTTAATTATTTTTTCTGGATACTTTGAATTTCTTGAATTGAGAACATTTTGTTATACCAAATGAATACTCCAGTGAAATAATTTTCTACAATTGACATATTCAATAAATTCATTTCAAATAAATTATTTCAGAAGAAGAATGCGCTTTTTCAAAACAAAAATTGGACGTTGAACAAATATATCGTTTTCATTTGAGAATTTGTTTTTATGTGTGTATTCTGCTAGATTTGAATCCTTTCTTCAACTCGGATACATCGAATTCAGATTCTCATCGATTGAAAGTTTTCGATTCGGAAATTAAAATCCCTTTTGTGTTTGGAAGCTTCACAAATTCACCTCCATATTGTTCTCAGATCCAACTAATTGAGACGAAAAATGTGAACCCTTTGTCATATTAGAAATCCCCTGGCAATATCAGGGATGTATAATTGTGATTCGCTATGATACATTTACTGACATGAATGCGACATCCCAGAGATGTTTGTGTTAACTGGGGTCTCTCTATAAACCGTGGGTATGTACAACATACAAGGACGCTATTAAAATATTGGGTAATTCTTTCGTTAGGTGGCGATGTCATATTTTTTCAAAATGTTTGGCTTAACTTACGTATTTTGGCATCCTGATAACGAATCTGAAAACCAAATTGTGCGTAAACCAATACTTTTCGAGATATTCGCAAAATAAAGTGATTATAATACCCTCTATTATTGAGCAACACTTATTCAGTGATTCAACCTCCATCATTCTTCTTCAATTGTTGTTTTGTTGAACTATCTACCTTCCTTATTTGGCTTAAGGTGGGAGTCGCAACGGACACTTTTGAACCGTAATCAGCGGCTCGCTTTGTCATGTTCAGTGAACGAATGGTTGGAGTAAATGAAATGATGTTTGCTACGAATATAAATGAATGATCAATACATGTCGTTTGACCCATGGCAACTCCCAAAAATGGATGAATATTCTGAAAAAAAATTCTCAAAACTGATCAATTTTGAGGTTATTTGGGTGATCAAAAATTATATTCTAAAAATATATTTTATGATTATGAATTAGCTAATGGCATCACTTAGAGTATAAATAATGCATCAACTCAGAAAAGTTGCAGAACAACGATCTAATTTTCAAGATGAACATGACAAATTGATACGCGATTTAATGCGTTCTGGTCCATTTTATGACGTACTTCAGTTCAGCTACTGACACCAAGATGGCAATTCCACTATAATCATACGGAGTCATTGTAAATCATACCAGGTGTTACCAGATCTTCAACTCCATTGATATTTACATAACATTCACAAGATCAAACGAACTTACCTGAAGTGAAGTTCGATCTTGATTATATGAACCGCCTCGTTCGAAGAGATCACATTGTAGTACCCCTACTTTCCGCTAGGTGACGCCACAAGTTTTAAAGAAAGCAATTATGCCAACCCCTCTAGGTCGTATTTCTTGTGGTTCCGTACGTCCCGAGGATCGTCATTCTTTAAAGTAGCCCTTATTTGTCGCAATCTTTGGGTAAAGAGAGTCTCCTTAGGAGATCGGGAGGGTGTGATCTCTTCGAACGAGGCGGTTCATATAATCAAGATCGAACTTCACTTCAGGTAAGTTCGTTTGATCTTGTGATTATATTTCCCGCCTCGTTCTCAAGATCACATTGTAGATGTTTAAAGTATATTGCGACAAAAAAGTGCTCGACAAATTTTTACTTTTTCCATTTCAATCCAAACAAAAGTGTTTAATAACAAAATCCATATTTCTATGTGGGATATAAACATTCAACTAAAACTCAATAAATCTTAAAGTATTTTAACAGGTATCTTCATTCTTTGGCCAGATTTAATATTGCCTTTGCAAAATCAGATTGGGGAACTAAGGGTCTATTATAAAATTGAAAAAACGTTTCTGATTCTCTTGACCAGCCTGCCGTTTTTCGTATTGTTTCCAACGACACATTTGCTCTGTTCGCCGCCGAAGTAGCAGCATGCCTGGTACTGTGGGCTGTGAAAACTGTTGTGTCGATCCCACATTTTCCCAACATAGTTTTTATCCACCGACTTATGGATTGCCTCGTTGCCGCATGGTGGGGTTTTCTGTGGGTGATCAACAAATTGTTTGTTTGTGAATCTCTCAGAGGTCCTGTCCTCTCTAAGTAGCACATTAGAGTGTTAACTGCACATATATTTGGTTTTTCCCTGAATATGGGTAGAATTAATGTTGGTTGAAACTTGTTTCTGCCAGATGTCTTGATTCTATCTGGGATTCTTATCTCTACTCTGTCAGTCTTGTTAATAATGTTTTCAATCTTGATTAATGAAAAGGTTTGTACTCTATGTCCTGTAACTAGAGCCAACAAAGTCACAAGTTTCTGAGTTAAGCTTTCCAATGTGCTGTCCTTATTGTTTAATTTGTCCAAATGTTCCAAAACCACAGCAGGGTCCCAGGTAGAGTCGTATTATTTGGGGCATGCAGGCCTCAAGTTTCGAGTACCTTTGAAAAATCTTTTGATCATAGGATTTTCTCCTATTTGTGGTCCCAGTAACAATGCTAATGCAGATCGGTGACTATTAATTGTCCCGTAAGACGCCCCTTTGTTGAACTGCTCCGTCAGAAATTTCAAAACGTTCAACGATGATGGTTCAAAAGTGTCTAGATTTTCTCTTTTACAGAACAGCCACCACTGTTTCAAACCACAGTCATATTGTTTCATAGTTGTTTCTGTAATTGAGGCCAGCATGATGTTTATTATTGGAGGAGGTATTTTTCTTATTTTGTACGCTGTGACGATAATACTCCTGCCACCAGGGTAAGAGTTTCCCATAGGGGATGGGGATTCCTGCTGGAAGAAAATAGAAGGTCTTTATCTGCAGGTAATATAACAGTCTTTGTTATGACAAGCTTTTCGAATAATGGAAACCAGGGTTGGGTTTTCCATAAAGGTACAATCAGAATGCCCTTGGCCTCATCCTGAACAATTTTTTGCAGGACTCTCAAAATTAGCGAAAATGGTGAAAAAGCATAGAAAAATTTATTTTTCCAGGATATTGTAAAAGCATCTATTGCATGCGCCTCTGATTCTGGTTTCCAAGATACATATTCTTTACACTTTGCATTGTTCCTACTTGCAAAGAGGTCAATTTCTGGGTCCCCATAAAAGCTTATAATTTTTTCAAATGCATAATCTGCAAGCTGCCATTCAGTCTCTGTAGGTAACCGCCTTGACTCGTAATCAGCTCCACAGTTCTCAGACGACTTTACATAGGATGCGAACAACCACAGATTGCGAATCTCACACCACTGCCATATTTGTTTAGCTAGGTTATTTAATAATGGGTATTGTATGCCCCCCATGCGATTTATATAGGAAATGGCAGTGGTGTTATCTATTCGCAGAAGAATTTCACAGTTGTTTAATCTTTCAGCACAACACTCTAGGCCATGGAATGCCGCCAAGAGCTCCAAATAGTTGATATGTTGAGTTTTCTCTGATTCATTCCAATGCCCATGATATCTTTCATCATTGCAGTAAACTCCCCACCCTGTGGTTGATGCATCAGAAAATATTTCTTTCTTAAACCTATATGTTTTGATATATTCAAATGAATGACTTATATTTTCTTTCCACCAAATAATGTCGTCCGACAATTGTGAAGGTACTAGCATGGTCCCGTCAAAGTTCCCTTTAGCCTTTTTCAAGGCTAGATACTTTTCCCTCTCAAAGAGCTTCATATGAACTGTAGAGAATTTCATGGCCGGGCAAGCCGACACTAGTACACCTATAAACCGTGCAAAATCTCTAATTGAACAACATTTGCCAATCTGAAAGTTTTCTAATAATGCCATTATTTTGTTTCTCTTTTCTGTGGGAAGAGCAATTGTCATGTTTGAGGAGTTGAATATATATCCTAAGAATTTACATTCGTTCTTAGGTATCAATTGACTCTTTTTTAAATTCACAATAAATCCTAATCTCTCTAAAATTTGTTTTGTTTCTTTTATATTTTCTGAACATTCCTCAAAGGTACTCCCAATTAGTAATAAATCATCCAGATATATGACTGAAATCCAGCCCTTGTCCCTGAGAAAAGATACTATTGGTTTCATCAATTTAGTGAAAAGCCATGGGGCTATAGATAAACCAAATGGCAAGCATGAAAATTCATAAATTTTACCGTCAAAATTGAACCTCAAATATTTTCTATGCTTTTTATGTATTGGAACCAAAAAGTAAGCCTCTTTTAGGTCCAAGCCTGCCATGAAGCAGTTCTGGGACATTAACTTTATGGCTGTATTCTTATCCTCTAGTTTAAAATGTTCTGGCTCTAAAAAAACATTCAAACCTTTGAGGTTCAAAATTAACCTGAAGGAACCATCAGACTTTGGTCTCAGAAAATTTTTTGACAGATATTGTTCTTCACATGGTTCAACTGTGGTTATTGCACCAATTTTTAACATGTGTTTTATGCAGCCTTGAATGTTATTCTTATCTGTCTCTGACCACAATGTTTCCTTGGGGGGTGTTGTCTGATAAACCTTTTTTGTAAAAGGGATGTGCACTCCTTTGATCCAGGATAAGATTCTGGTATCAGATGTAATGATCTGCCATTGCTCTAAGAACATAGACAATCTACCTGCATATTTACTTACAGTGTTTAGTACCTCCTCCCCTTCTGATCCTTCTTGTATTGATGTCTTTGGCCCTGGGGGTTTTGATTGCTCCTCTTCTGTGATTGATATTTCGGTCCGCCTTGACGGTAGGTCTTTGGGTTCTGTCGAGACGGACCTCTGGCATTTAAAGACCTCCTTATAGTTCCTGTACTGGGGAATTTTGGTTTCTGGACATTAGCTTTCAAGTCCATGCTTGATTTTTCTAATGCTTTGGCATCTTTTACACGTTCTGCTAGGTTTGTACCAAATAGCCACTCATCTCTGGGGACATTGACTAGAGTGTCTTTTACATTTTTGCTTAAGTTTGCCGACACTAAAACTCTTCTAGCCTCTGTCTCAGACTGATGCATGTCTGCCAGTAATCTTCCCGCATCACTAATTTTTTCAATGAGTGGAATATTGGTACTAGCCTCTTCTCCTGCTTGTCCTATTAAAATAGTGAGGGCACTACCTATTGCCCCCATGCAAGCACCTATCTGGTTTTGGATTGAAGCTAGTCTAGCATCTCTTCTGAGCACCAATTCATTCATTGAGGATTGAACTTCTAAATTCAATTTTGGCGCCTGAACCAATAAGCAGTTGCTAATAGGTGGGTATTTTGTTAGTAATTTTGTGCGGACTTCTGTATCTAGGCCCTTTTTCAGTATTCTCTCCCACCTCGAGGCAATGTCTGCATGTATCACCTCTCCTGTTTTTTCTATATCCCCCATATCATCACCCAAGACTTGAAGTAAGTTTTCATTCAAACCTGGAAGCACCTCTCTTGCAAGAGGGTCTTCCCCCTCCTGAGGTATGATATCTTGGATTTCTTCAGCACCTACAACAATTGTTTATTTATGGAAAGTTCTTCCATAATCAGGAATGTCAAACTCTGACAATCCTATCTCAGAAAATTTGTGAGTTGTGATTGCATTTCATTGTCTAAAATCTGTGTCAAACTCTGACCAGTATAAACATTAAAATTTTCCATGAAATTAGTCCAAAAACCAAAGTAGCTCCTAATGTGAGCCTATTGTCAAACTCTGACAATTCAACCATGCATAAACTCTATGCATGGTGAATATACTCACTATTTTCATTTGTTACACCAAGAAATTCTGTTGGTGGAGATTCTGCAAACTCTGCAGAATCTCTTCTTGATGAGCACACTGATCTCGAGCTAGATCTGTAGTTTTGTGTGGCTTCTGTTGTTATACGCTGTCTAGATCTCACTCGCCTTTGTCTACCGCCATTTTCTTTTTCAGAATCGGAAGATGATGGCGAACGATGTTTGTATCGTTTGAGAAACTTTTTGAACATCTTTCCCATTTTTAACGAATCATCTGAGTCACTTGAAGGACTTCTTCGCCTTCTATGTTTTCCCATAATGGGATAAATTTGCTAAAATCTGAAAAACTGTAAAATTTGTTTGGATTGATTTCGTGTACGTGACGTTCACTTCGCACAAAGATAAGGAATGACGATCCTCGGGACGTACGGAACCACAAGAAATACGACCTAGAGGGGTTGGCATAATTGCTTTCTTTAAAACTTGTGGCGTCACCTAGCGGAAAGTAGGGGTACTACAATGTGATCTTGAGAACGAGGCGGGAAATATAATTTCATTTTCGGGTAATGTGTGTGCGATTCAATTTCGACTTATTATATCTATGTCGTTAACACATGCGAGATCGCGGACGATATTTGTGATTATGTTTCAAAATTTGTATTTAGGTTTTTCTGGATCGGAAGTAATGATTTCCTTTGTCGAAATTCAATATGATGGAAAAGTCGGATTCCAATCTGGGGGTTTTGTGATATGCAAATCATATTTTTAGTCGAGTTGTGTTATATTCTCACAAGTGATTTTCGACTTACTTCTAGTTGTCCGATTGACTTAAAATTTGTTGGGTGTCAATAATTCTGGTGACAATGTCTAGAACATATTGTGTTACAGAAAAAAAGAAAAAAAAAATGGCGGCTCGAAAATATCGATGAGTTCTGTGATTATGCTCCGATTGGTTAAAAAACCCAGTCAACCAAAAAAGTAACAGTAAGTCGCAGGAAATGAAAAATATTGTAACAATGGTGATCATCTTGGCGACTTATCAAAGATTTACTGAGAACTTCGCTATGTGGACATCAACATCCGCTTATTGTTGGCACTGCGAATTCTTCAAATCAAATTCTATAGGAATCGCATGCGACAATATATTGAGAAGTTTCGATGAAGTGCACATTGCTAATACTATACGACATATTCCTATTCACTTTTATATCGAATAGCGAACTCGTGATATTATTCGAATTTCAAATAATGTATCATAAGGAAACTTCCTCAAACTGTAGCCGAGCTACTACTTGGGGAAGTCTTTTTGTAAATTTTTTCAAGATGTCATATATAATGACACGTTGCGACAACCCAACGATCAACTTCATGCGCACATTTTATGTCAATTAATGTTATCTGAATATGCATTATGCATAACATAATTGCCAGTACCCATCCAGCTTTAATTCTTATGTTTTGGTAGCTACTGAACTCTATAATATTGATGTGAAATATATGATTGAAAACATTCATTAGATGGGTAATGATCATATGATCGATATTCAAATCGTGAATATACAGTGTGGAATATCCAAATGGAATTAATTCATCAGTATCTCAATAATTGAGCATATTGTTAAGAACTGCTGGCATTTCCGAGAAGGTCGGAAATCACCACCCCGACGCGTGATTCACAGCGAAGGCATCGGTCGCAGATGCACCGCTATAATTAGCGATTGATTCATTGCCGTCGAATATGGAAAATACTTCCAGTTTATTCCTGTTCTTTCTGGACAATGATGTTTTTATCTATATAAGATCTGCGGTTTCGCTGACAAGTCAGATTAAAAAGAAAGCTAGTACAGTGAACATTCAGATTTGTAAAGCGAATATTCTTGTGATTTAACTGTTTATTGAGTTGTATTGAGTGTGTTTAGTGAAATAAATTGTTCAGTTTTGTACTGAGTGTTTCAAATTCACGAACCCCAGTGTTAATATCGTAACAGTGGTGTCAGAAGTGAGGATTTTTGTGACTTGGGATTTATGGTGAATACTAGAAGTACAGCATACGACGCGATGGAGGATGTTGTAACATTCATGCGAAATCAGTTTGCGGAGTTAGAAAAACGTCGACAAGAAGAAATATCAGAGGAAGAAAAACGTCGACAAGAAGAAAAATTAGAGGCAGAAAAACGTCGACAAGAAGAAAAATTAGTGGAAGAAAACCGTCGACAAGAAGAAAAATTGGAGGAAGAAAAACGTCGACAAGGAGAAAAATTAGAGGAAGAAATACGTCGACAAGAAGAAAAATTAGAGGAAGAAAAACGTCGACAATGTTGTGAACTGATATGTTATACATATCACACAATATATAATTAACCGATCAGTAACCTCTTGTTATTTCGTTCAACATTGTATTCGTTTCATGGAATATATGATGCAGGTGATAATTTGGCACTTATTCGACACTTTCAGTATAACAATGAACTGGGCAATGAACCTTTTATCGAAATATGTTTCTACCTTATTCAATGTAATTGTCTCTCTGTTTATCGATGACATGACGCGTACGTGTGTCACGTGACTTGGATGTTCTTCAAATAAACTTGAGCACGCCAGAAGCCGGAAGTTGCAGTTAGATATTCTTTCCAAAATTTCACCTGTACAACTCTGAGCTATTTGTAAACTCCACCATCAACGACATCGTAATATAAGTGTTAAGTTTTGCTCCACAACTTACGTCCACCCTTTCCCCAGCCTGACCGCTCGCAACTACAAGAAGAAAAATTAGAGGAGGAGAAACGTCGTCTAGAAGAAGAAAAACATCGTCTAAAAGAAGAACATCGTCGTCGAGAGGAAATAAAAGAAGACTTCGAGATAATTCTAGAAGAACAAAAGAAAGAGAGAGAAGAACAAAAGAAACTTCTAGAACAACAGGAGGAACAACGGAAAGCAGATAACCAGAAACTTCTAGAACAGCAAGAAAAGTTCTTCGAACAGGTACTACAGAAAACAGAAGAACAAATTGTCGAATTGAAGGAGGATGTCAAGAAGATTGACGGTGAGTTGAGGAAGGAAGTAGAGACAGTACGAGACGAAGTAAAAGACATCAAGCATGAGATCGACATTGTTCTCAAGAAGGAAGTGGACACATTCAAAAAAGACGTACAAATCCAAATCGCCTCGCTTAGGATTAATTATCGTCGTGACAGGGTTGCCACATCGGGAATTTCAGTGAAACCACCGACTTTTGATGGACAATCATCTTGGGCCATGTATCGCAGGCACTTTGAAGCTGCTGCTTCGGCCAATGGGTGGAACGACGAAGAGAAGGCTACTGCACTCATAGTGGCCTTGAGAGGACAGGCTTTGGGGATGCTGCAGATAATACCTGTCGATCAACAGAATAAATATGGAGATCTGGTGGCTGCACTTGAGTTAAGGTATAACGATCAACATCGAGAACAGCTATACCGGGCACAAATGAAAACACGGGTGCAGAAATTTGGGGAGACCTTGCAAGAATTCGAGGCAGATGTGAGAAGACTGATCCAGTTAGCCTACCCACAGGCACCAGAAGACTTCAGGGAGCAGTTGGCTGTCCAGCTTGTAGCATTTAAAATTGCTACAATGAATATTTTGTTTTTTTGTTTATTAATAAACTCAAGATAGGGAACATACTTACAAGACATCTGATCAATTAATAATAGAACGATCCTCACTGAAACGTTTAATGACCATATAGCTTTTTGATTTATAAATACCATCATGATTTTTTGAACTATAGTATCTTCTGATAATCAGTACACCTGTGGGATATGATGATTTTAACCTCAGGCTTGTGCTGATCCACCGTAAACAGGTTCTGAAACAGGGAACCAGTACACCTGTAGGATAATGAGTCGAGCCTCGGGTTGTGCTGATCTAATGTAAACAGGTCTGAAACAGAGAATACTGTAAGTATACGATCAAGTCCTGTTGTGAATCAGAAAGTATTGTGATCATCGAATGGGATTTTCAAATAGGAAAGTTATGTGACTTACCCGTGGTGTTCCCTAGCATTTCTTGAGGATTTTCAGGATGAATTCCTTTTATTTTTCTGGGATATTTTTGAAGGTTAAATATAGGTTAACATTCCTTGCAGCGCGAAGTGTCAACTTTCGTCGGCTACATTCGGAGTGATCTGTACCTGTCTTTTGTTCTATGCTGTTCTGTCCTGCTGTGTGCGCCACTGACTTAAACCTGCTCGTTAACTGACCAATAGGATAGCAGAATTTTCTTGAGGGTCAGCTGAAGTTGTCAAATTGGAATTGTAGGAAGTGGTTTTTTTTGAAAAATGTAACTACGTATCTTCCGGCATCTTGCTCGAGGCTTTTTCCTGGTGGCCATGATGGGGTTCACATGTGTCGGCAAGTAATTTGTCTTTGACTTGATGTCAGCACCCTGATGGGGGATCTGTAAGATTAAAATTCACTTCGTCGACCGTGCCTACGTTGCTGGACCTTTTGGTCGTTTTGTTCTGCCACCTGGAGACTGCCAAATTTCCTGAGAAGCCCTGCAGCATGGCCCCATTTTGTTTTTGCGGAAAGTGGTAACCCTTCATGGAAGGTGAGTGGCAATTCTTGGCAATGCAGATCACTTTGTATTGTTGCCTGCGAATTTTTGTGTCTGCAAGAGATGTTAGAACCTATATTTCTACTAGGGTGTTTGGAGGAGTCCAACTTTTGAGGTGTTATGCTGTTGGTAGGGTCACTACCGGTCTCACCTGTGGTACTTCTGTCCTGATCCCATCAAGGACACCTTGGACACTCTTCCCTTGCCAGGACTCCTGGGAAGGGCCTCATTAACCACAACCGGATCCTGGCTGGAGCAGACAACCCTAGGACACCTTGGTGGTTGAGCAGCTCAGCGGGGAGCTCATCTGGGACTGGTAGCGGGCTTACCAACATCCCATCTTCAGGGTGGATTCATCGTTGAGGACCTATGCTGCCTATCTTCTCATCAGGCCAACAATAGACCTTGGATAGGGGTGATAGGACCTATGAAGAGGACTTCGATATCAGGACAGGTTTTTGTTAGGATGTATTTTTCACTTTTCAGAAATAATTTTATATCACAGTAAGACACTCTGTACACTTTTCCCCATAGTACTATGCGGTAATGGTTTCAGTTTCACCTTTACTGATAATCACTTTCCATCATTTTTACGTATTTCTGTTTAAGTAGGTATATCTTAATAATCCTCATAAATAATTCTGTCCTCTGCATCAATCTACATAATCACCCTGTCTATTGTTCGGCATATTAAATAGGTATTTTAAACTATTTGGTATTTTTATTCATTTATCTGTGTACTATGACAATCTAGTGAAGTGAATATTTGATATTTTTTTATTTTCAGATCAATATCAACTTGATACTCTTAACTACTTGGTTTTCTCAATTATCCTAGTTAAATCTATTTTATAATAAATTGAGTGGCGCCCTAGGTACTTGAATTTTATATACTATTTCAGGCCCCGGATCCACTTTATCTGTTCTCCGGCGAACAGCTGCCGTCAGCACTATGTGTTCTATTTTTTTTAATTTCATTTTTGAATATAATAAAGTAGGCCACATAAATAGCGTCCAACGTGTGGGGCTCTGAAAATTCAAGTATCAAAATATCAATATTTCCTAGATTGTTGTGGGGACATATGGATGAATAAAAAAATACTTTCAAGTTCTATTGAGAGGTGGGTTTTATAGGTGCTGATAAACACTTTTTCAAGATTAGGAAAGTTTATGTCCTGTTAATTTTTTTGTTGTGTTTGGGAGCACTGCGGGTGATTCTAGTTTTTTTCCTGTAATGATTCACAATTTCTGGAGCTAAATTTTGAAGCTGATAGTATCATTTTTTTGGCTTAGTGATTTGATAAACTTTACATTTCCTCATTCTTGTGATATCTTGAGATAGATATTTCATTTGCTTTCTCTGTTGAATTGGGAAGGTTAATAATCAACATGGATTCTATTAAAGTTAAACATTTGTTGATTGCGGAAATCAACTATGAGTTGAGGATTAGAGGTGTTATTTCAGACAGAAACATGGATGATAAAAGGAAGATTTTAGGTCGTCTTTTAGCTAAGGAAGTACAACAGGGGAAGGATGTTCTGACTTTAGTTGACCCTTCATTTAATTTTGCATCAGATAAAATTGAGATTGAAAATACTCTAACTTCAATTAAATTTTTGATTAATGATTTTGATGGTCCATCTTCGGATTCAACATTTAAGAGGGCAGTATCTAGGATATGCCATGTTACAAATAGGATTCAGAGAATTTCTTTGAATAATGAAGATGAAGATTTTGAAGAGAAGTCAATTTTTAAGAATGAATCTTATGCAACTGCTCTGCAACTTGAGGCAGAATTATTTGAAGGAGTAACTGAGTCGGAACAACCTGTTCCAGTGAATGTACATTTACTGAATTCTACTGTCAGTCCATCTAGCGGAAATGTCCAGAATACTTCTTTCTCACAAAATGTACCAAAATCAATTCCTGTTTACAAGCTAGGAGTACAGTTTGATGGCGAGCCTAAAAACCTTCTTAATTTCATTGAAAAAATAGAGGAACTTGCTCAGGCAAGACATATTCAAAAACATGAACTTTTTGATTCGGCTAGTGACCTTTTCACCGGAAAAGCTACTTTTTGGTTTCGTTATGTCAAGCCTCAAGTTAATGATTGGGAATCCTTAGTTTCAAAACTCAAGAAAGATTTCTTAGTCTCTGATTTTGATGATGAAGTTTGGCAACAGATTAAGAACAGGAAACATGCCAATTCAGAACCAGTGGTCATTTATATAGCGTGCATGGATGCACTTTTCAATCGTCTTAGTCATGGAGCTGCGGAAGTTACCAAGATTAAATATATTAAATTGGGATTAAAGGCTGATTATAGGCGTAGGTTAGCTCTATGTGATATAGACTCTGTTCCCCAGTTGGGAAACCTGTGTAAGAAATTAGAGGAAGCTGATTCACAGGGTGCCTCGACTTCTTCAAATTTTAATTCCCAAAATAATAGATTCATTTCTTCACTAGATGACTCTGAAGTAGCATCTATTTCTAATAAGGTTTCTGACAATCATTCCAAGCCAAATTCTCATCAAAACAGTAGATTTTCTGGAAACAAGTTTAGAAAAAAATAAATCTAGAGTGATATCATGAGATATGTTAGGTCCTGTAAGATTTGTCAATCACAAAAATTATCAAACACTGCTCGTATGGGACTTATGGGTGCTGAGAGAAATGTCAAGTTTCCTTTTCAGACCATTGCTGTAGATATCATGGGACCGTTTCCCAGATCTTCCAAAGGCTTCACCTATTTGTTAGTTGTTTCAGACTTTTTCACTAAGTATACATTGTTATGTCCTATGCGCGATGCCAAAGCTCCTAATGTGGTTAGATTCATGGAGAATCAAGTTTTTCTGGTTTTTGGTGTTCCACAATTCATAATTTGCGATAATGGACAGCAATTTGCTGGTAAGATCTTCAAAAAATTAGCAGATACATACAAAGTCCAGAAAATTTGGTATACTCCGCGATATTCAGCGCAATGCAATTTTGTGGAAAGGACTAACAAGACAATAGGGCAAGCAATAAGAAGTTACGTTGAGGAACATAAGGATTGGGATAGGGAATTGTTCAAAATTCAGCAAGCCATTAATACAGCTACCCATGAGGTGACCCA
This sequence comes from Chrysomela aeneicollis, assembly GCA_029955515.1. Taxonomy (NCBI): domain Eukaryota; kingdom Metazoa; phylum Arthropoda; class Insecta; order Coleoptera; family Chrysomelidae; genus Chrysomela; species Chrysomela aeneicollis. Next base: position 962,135 of record JARUHQ010000018.1, on the reverse strand, counting down.
ATTTAGTCCATCGTTCTTGATATTTGGCCGTAATGTACCGATCTCTGGTGAACAGTATGGTAACCTTTCTAGTACCCAAGATATTGAACTTTTACCTGACAGCAGGAATAGTTATGTTCAGGATATCAAGGGGCTCCGTGATGTTTTTCAAACTGTAAAAGAAATATTACATAAGGCCTATCAACGAAATGTATCTAGTTACAATCTTCGTAAAAGAGATGTTTTCAATGAGGGCGATAAAGTCTGGAGAAGAAACAAAATTTTATCAGATGCTTCAGCCAAATTTAGCGCAAAACTAGCTCCAAAATTTGTGTTATGTACAGTGAGGAAGCGAAAGTCTCGCTTAGTCTATGTCTTAGATAATGCTGATGGTTCTCCAGCGGGAGATTGGCATATCAAAGACTTGAAACAATACTACGGATCCAATTCAGATGTCTCTGTTGGGTAATATATTTTTATTCCAGCCATTTTTTTGGTTCGTGTATAAGGTAGGTACACATATAGGGCTGGGAATAAAAATTATTTTTGGGTAAATTTCAGGTCCTCTATGGACAATATATTTTTATTCAAACCATTTTTTCGGTTCGTGTATAGAATACACATATAGGGTTTTGAATAAAAATTAGACCTTTTTTGTAATTGAAGTTGAACGTTCAACAAAATTTGCTGGTGCAATATAGAAGCTATATGCTTGTAGATTTTTTATAGTCACAATTCGCGGGGAACGAAATTGTTAATTTAAAATTCTTCCGAAAGTTATTCATATGCATATGGGCCGTGTAGATATTCAAACTTTGTTTGTATATATCATTTCATTGATTTTACTGATGATGGTTCAATTAGGACTGATCAACCTGAACATCATAATTGTAAAAATCCTTTAGATTTTTTCTTCTTTTAGTATCCTTGGATGAAATTGGAGTAGTCTCTAACCGATTTTGACAATTTAACCGATTTTGACAATTTAACCGATTTTGACAATTTAACCGATTTTGACACTTTAACCGAGTGTGACATTTCACCTGAATTAAGATTTTCACGATTTTTTTGACTTCCAGTAAAGGAACGTTTGGTACGCGCAGTTACCATTCATCCAAATACATCACTTATATATAGTTTTGATTTATTTTATCAAAAAAATTTTAACAAATTTTTTCTCTTAGGGGAGGGGTAGATGTAGCATTTAAAATTGCTACAATGAATATTTTGTTTTTTTGTTCATTAATAAACTCAAGATAGGGAACATACTTACAAGACATCTGATCAATTAATAATAGAACGATCCTCACTGAAACGTTTAATGACCATATAGCTTTTTGATTCATAAATACCATCATGATTTTTTGAACTATAGTATCTTCTGATAATCAGTACACCTGTGGGATATGATGATTTTAACCTCAGGCTTGTGCTGATCCACCGTAAACAGATTCTGAAACAGGGAAATCTTTCTTCTGGTAACCAGTACACCTGTAGGATAATGAGTCGAGCCTCGGGTTGTGCTGATCTAATGTAAACAGGTCTGAAACAGAGAATACTGTAAGTATACGATCAAGTCCTGTTGTGAATCAGAAAGTATTGTGATCATCGAATGGGATTTTCAAATAGGAAAGTTATGTGACTTACCCGTGGTGTTCCCTAGCATTTCTTGAGGATTTTCAGGATGAATTCCTTTTATTTTTCTGGGATATTTTTGAAGGTTAAATATAGGTTAACATTCCTTGCAGCGCGAAGTGTCAACTTTCGTCGGCTACATTCGGAGTGATCTGTACCTGTCTTTTGTTCTATGCTGTTCTGTCCTGCTGTGTGCGCCACTGACTTAAACCTGCTCGTTAACTGACCAATAGGATAGCAGAATTTTCTTGAGGGTCAGCTGAAGTTGTCAAATTGGAATTGTAGGAAGTGGTTTTTTTTTTAAAAATGTAACTACGTATCTTCCGGCATCTTGCTCGAGGCTTTTTCCTGGTGGCCATGATGGGGTTCACATGTGTCGGCAAGTAATTTGTCTTTGACTTGATGTCAGCACCCTGATGGGGGATCTGTAAGATTAAAATTCACTTCGTCGACCGTGCCTACGTTGCTGGACCTTTTGGTCGTTTTGTTCTGCCACCTGGAGACTGCCAAATTTCCTGAGAAGCCCTGCAGCATGGCCCCATTTTGTTTTTGCGGAAAGTGGTAACCCTTCATGGAAGGTGAGTGGCAATTCTTGGCAATGCAGATCACTTTGTATTGTTGCCTGCGAATTTTGTTTTTTTGTGTCTGCAAGAGATGTTAGAACCTATATTTCTACTAGGGTGTTTGGAGGAGTCCAACTTTTGAGGTGTTAGGCTGTTGGTAGGGTCACTACCGGCCTCACCTGTGGTACTTCTGTCCTGATCCCATCAAGGACACCTTGGACACTCTTCCCTTGCCAGGACTCCTGGGAAGGGCCTCATTAACCACAACCGGATCCTGGCTGGAGCAGACAACCCTAGGACACCTTGGTGGTTGAGCAGCTCAGCGGGGAGCTCATCTGGGACTGGTAGCGGGCTTACCAACATCCCATCTTCAGGGTGGATTCATCGTTGAGGACCTATGCTGCCTATCTTCTCATCAGGCCAACAATAGACCTTGGATAGGGGTGATAGGACTTATGAAGAGGACTTCGATATCAGGACAGGTTTTTGTTAGGATGTATATTTCACTTTTCAGAAATAATTTTTAATCACAGTAAGACACCCTGTACACTTTTCCCCATAGTACTATGCGGTAATGGTTTCAGTTTCACCTTTACTGATAATCACTTTCCATCATTTTTACGTATTTCTTATTAAGTAGGTATATCTTAATAATCCTCATATATAATTCTGTCCTCTGCATCAATCTACATAATCACCCTGTCTATTGTTCGGCATATTAAATAGGTATTTTAAACTATTTGGTATTTTTATTCATTTATCTGTGTACTATCCCATATAGCACCCGACGTCCAGTGGACATCCATTTCAGATCCAAATGAAGTCCAAACGTCCATAGGACTTATATGGACGTTCATTGGATGTAAAATTCTGGATATTTTTTGTACCTTCATAACTGGATGTCTTATGGATGTTCATTGTACTTATAATATTGGATATGTGTCAAACATCCATATATGTACGTTATTGAACGTCTCTCGAATGTACAAAGATGTTATATGTAAATCCACGACTTGTACGTTTATGTATAATCATCGAATGTACAATATCGGATGAAATTTTGAAACATCCATGAATGTACAATCTTGAACATCCATGGGATGAACAGACGAGGATCAATTTGTAAATGCACTTATTGTACGTTGTCGTTCATTCAATGGACGGATCATGTCTAATATGTCCAAATTTGTTCGTCTATTGTACGTACAAACATGGGTGCTTATTGGATGTCCCAAATTGTTAGTTCAATGGACTTCGACTCCAGACCATTTCAATACCAAACATTCATAAACGCATGATGTATATCCATTATGTACAAATATGAACAAACATTGTGTGTTTAAAATTGTATGTCCGTTGTACGTACGAAAATGGACAAAACAGGGATATTAGTCAGAATAGAAGAAGAGTGAAGAGTGTGAGCACAAAGTAATAGGTTATACTAACCTATACTCTATGGTGTGAGGTTAGGTTAGTGCATGGTTATAAGGTTATATCACCTCGCCTTTAGCATGGTGAAAACTAAATGAATATTATATTTCTAGTTTTCTGTTACTCTTATTTCGTTATGTTGTTCGCTATAGAAGAAGTACGGATTCAATGTTCACAAAGTTTTCATCGTTTTTATACAATAGTGCCAAGAAGCTGACTGAAATCGAAGAGGTATTTGGAAAAATCTGATTTTCAAACAACAGTGAGTACCTACATGATGCATGATTGAGATATTCTTTATTTCTTTTGAATATTCCTATTTTTCAGAGAAATGAATAGTCCAATTCAATGAAGATATGCATGTCACAGCTCCAACCTCCTGACCAACTTATGACTATGAAAGCTGAAGCTATACCAACTTAGTTTTCATGAAACATAACATAAATTGAAGTTCATGATAATAGCTGACATAATAAAGTGAGTGAAATATCAGGTTTAATCTTGAATTCAGTAGATGTAGGTATATCAGGATTGTTTAAATCCATTCAACAATATGCAATTCCCTTCCTCATCATTCATATATATATTCATAGATTTGATAAACTCATTTGCAAGATAACTTTCGCTACCCTAATATCCATTATTCAAATTTCATTAGTAGTAGAAATGGTTATCATCAGTACTATAGCATCCTACATAAGATTTGGCCAATTCATTGTATCCTATTCTATTTTTCTGTGTTCAAATTTATAGGAAGGCAATATTACAGCGATGCTTTGGAAATACATCATGAAATGGTCAAGAAGAGCCTTGGAATGAAAATCAATCTACTATCTTATTGCTCCCTCTGTTCTGTTATGATGTTCAAGGTATATATTTTGTTAAATTTCTATCATTTATTTTTTGTCTCCTAAATTTTGTATCTATTAGTTTTTGTTTTTATATGTCAGCTATTGGGTACCTACTTAATTAACATATTGTATTTATTACATCCATTCATTACATTCAATTAATTTCATTAAAGAATATTGATTTCAACAATTTTCAGATTCATTTTTCCTGACTTTTCAGATGTCTAATGAACTTATTCAACATCCAGGTTGTACGTACAATGGGCTTTCTTTATGTATGTACATTGTGCGTCCACGACGTACGTACATAAGATGGTGTTATATGTACTATATCTGTACATTAGGTGGACCTATTCTGGACTTTAATGGACGTATAAGTTTCATCTTGTACGTCCAATAGATGTTATTTATGTACGTCCATTGGACGTCCACGGTGTACGTACATAAGACGTTATTTCCAGTGTATCTGGACATTTAATGGACCTATTCCGGACCTTTTTGTACGTAACCGGATGTCCACTGGACGTCTCTGAGATCCATGATGTACATCCATTGGATGTACATTAGACGTGCGTGTGCTATATGGGATGACAATCTAGTGAAGTGAATATTTGGTATTTTTTTATTTTCAGATCAATATCAACTTGATACTCTTAACTACTTGGTTTTCTCAATTATCCTAGTTAAATCTATTTTATAATAAATTGAGTGGCGCCCTAGGTACTTGAATTTTATATACTATTTCAGGCCCCGGATCCACTTTTTCTGTTCTCCGGCGAACAGCTGCCGTCAGCACTTTGTGTTCTATTTTCTTTAATTTCATTTTTGAATATAATAAAGTAGGCCACAAGCTATTCATTGGAGGACTTAGAGATCCATAAATTCAGAGGACACTTCGACTGACGAGCTTCAAGAGAAGTGGTGAAGCTTTGGTGCGCTCCTTGGAAGTGGAGGTGGATTTCAATACATCGAGGCCGAAAGTTCCAGCAGTGTCAATCGAAGAACCAGACCAACAAAGCGATGCAGCCACTGGACCCTTCGGAAAATTTTTGGAAGAGATCAGGACCATGATAATCGGTATGGGCAACCAGCGGAAACGAACCTGTTATCGGTGTGGAAAAACGGGTAATTTCATCAAAGATTGCAGGGTGAGAGTACCTCCACGAGCTAACTCACCTGCAAGGACCCAACAACGTTCCCACTCACCTTTGAGGACCAGGTCATCTAGTGAGTCCTCAGATAGATACCAGGAAAACTAGAATTAGCCAGCATATCGGGGCGCATGCTGGCTAGCAATAACGAAGCCCTCAGGGTTATCAATGTCAACAGGATAAGAAGAACAATGGATAGTCTCACCATCAGAGGAAAAGTGAACCGAGAAGATGTTGTGTGCACCATAGACACCGGTGCATCAGTTTTCCTGGTACGCAGCGACATTCTTCCACCAGAATGTGTGAAACCTACATCTTCCAACTTTGTCCTCCGAACAGTTACTGGAGAAAATGCAACAATTAGAGGAGAGGCTGGAGTCACACTGACTCTTGGACGACTCCACATTGTGGATACAGTGTTTGTCGCCGAGGGAGAAGTCATCTTTGCCCTTGGTGATTAGCGACACCACCTATCCGAGCTGAGGGTGCAAAATCGGACCGGCAGCGAAAGCGCACCCGGGAGGGGGACGCTCGGTCCCCTCTAATGTCGGCCGTGGGCTCTGAAGGCTAACCACCTGAGGAGCCCTAATACTCTGGTTCCTTCAAACAGAGGACAGGGCCCCCACAACCGATCCCATTCGGATAGGGATCAAAGGCAAGGTGGTGGGGCCCAACAGGACGGACAGCCTGACGACGACCGCGAAGAAAATGGACACTTTGAGTGGACCGATGATCTCAGGGACGACCTTCTGCAATGCTACGAGAGCAGCGAGCCTGCGCGTAGAGGATACAAGAGGCGAATGCATGCTCTGTGGCTTCAACTTCACCCAGAGCATGCAGCCTTCTCGGCACAAAATCTTCGAGATTATGTATCCCACCTAGGCGTCAGGCAGTATGTCAGAGTCCCTTCCCGGCAGAACGACGAGGCGGAGGAACATCAAATTCCGCCCGTCCGGCCGAACAACGAGGAAAGGGACCAAGTACCAGAGGTGAGCCAGATCGGGAATCGCAGGAGCCTACTCAACATCAAGGCCCTGCGACAACAAGATCTGACTAGAATGGATGAATCACTTCGTGATACACTTCCAGAAGATATTGACATCTGGCGCATCAATTGCGCCGTGTACGATGCCGTTCAGTCCTCTCGGCCGAGGAGACCAGTAGAATCGGCCTCACCGGTCGAGAGGGCAGAACGACGCGTACAAAAGATGGAAGCGAAGATCCAGTCGGCGAGACAACACAATTCCCGTATCCAGTGTGTGATGGACTATGTGGAGGCCAACAGGCCATTCACGTCAAAAGTGCGACGAATAGCCACTACATTACGTCGCACTCATCACACACTAAACCAGGCAGTGCTAACTGTCATCAAACAGCACTGCCTGGAAAGGATACGGATGTTAGTGGCTGCCAAGCAGTCACTGAAGAGGCGAGCGAGAGGGTTGGCGGAAAATAAACTTTTTCGCGAAAAGCCCTCTCGCTTATTCCAACCGCCTCCTAGTGTAGTTGAGAATCCGCCGACTGTTGATCAGGTGGAAACCTTCTGGAAGGGTATCTATGAGGTGAGGCATCCATTCAACAGAGATACTCCAGCCCTGACGCAGTTCGGAGCCTTTTGTGAAAGGTTCCGAGAGCCTGAGCCCGAATTGCTGCGTCAATCGATTATCACCGAGGAGGTTCGGAAAGCCCTAACGGGTTCTGAGAACTTTGCTGCTCCAGGTCCTGATGGGATCAATAACTTTTGGTGGAAAAAGTTATCCACTACCCACCACCATTTAGCCAGAATATTCAATCTCTGGCTAAATGGAGAGCAGCAAATTCCGGAGTGGTTTATCGAGGGGCGAACCGTGCTTCTCCCTAAGAAAGGAGAGTTGAGTTGAGTCGAGTTGAACCTTCGTCGAGACAAGACGTGTTTGAGATCGCTCTTTACTTTATTTCGATTAATTATTACTCTTTAGTATCGATCGATATGGCAGCTAAATGTGTTAAGTGTACAAAAACCGCGAATGATAAGACACCTTATCTCCAGTGTTGTTTTTGCAAGAAAGTTTTTCACTGTAAGTGTCTGGGATTATCCAAAGAACAATTTACTCTTTTTACCGATATGCAAGGAACCCTTTACAAGTGTGAGGACTGTAGACAGATTATAGGAGAAGATATTAATACACATACAGAATGTTCCAACTGTCTGGAATTGACTAAAGCGATTAAGGATCTCAGTTTGCTGGTAAGGGTACTTCAGGAGGAGGTGAATAGTTTAAAGGAAACAAAAACCACTGATAAAACGGAAGAAATTATCAACGAAATATCAGAAAGGCAGAAGAAGGAAAAAAATATTATTATCTACAAATTGAGAGAAGATGGTGAGAAATCAGACACTAAAGTCGCCATGGATATCATTGATGCCATAGCGCCTTCTGTGGGTAAAGATGGAATTAAGACCTTCAGAATCGGGAAAAAACAGGGTGACAACTCATCGCCACTCAAATTAATCTTGAACAATAGGGAAGATGTCATTACAATTCTCAAAAATAAAAGAAAGCTGAAATCTTTGAATATTAACGTTCAAATTAGCACTGACAAAACTAATTTGCAACGAGAATACCTAAAAAAAGTACTCACGGAAATTAATGAACGTAAGCAGAAAGGTGAGGAAAACCTTTATATAAAATATACTAATGGAAAACCCACAATAGCTGTGTCAAAAAAGTGGATTGCAAAATAGGCCATGTTAACATACGTTCCTTGAACAACTGTTTCAATAGTTTCAAGGATTGTATTATAGGAAATAAATTTTCTATAGTTGGTGTAACTGAAACTTGGCTAGCGCCAGATTTCCCTAATAATCTTCTCACGATACCAAATTTCAACATTGTACGAATGGACAGAGCCAGCAGAGGGGGTGGAGTGTGTTTTTTTCTAAAATCTCTTTATAAGTATAAAGTATATTACTCGTCCATTTCTACTAATGGTTTGGAGCAGCTATGGATCATAGTGAATATAAACAAACACAAGTTAGCTTGTGGTGTGGTTTATCGTCCACCAGGAACAAATATAAACGACTGTATGCAAGATATAAGTGATGTGTTGGAACGTGTATACCTCGAGACTACAGTGGTTCTTTTAGTGGGTGATATCAACATAAACCTGTTGAATCCCTTTACTCGCGATTGTGAGTTATTCAATGGTCTGATTTCTAATTATGATTTATGTCAAATTGTCAAAAGTCCAACTCGGATTACAAGTGCTTCTGAGTCCCTAATTGATATTATCTGCACTAGCAAGGACATTGTGGTAACAAATGTCAGTACACTGGATATGAACGGTATGTCTGATCATATGATGGTATATTGTTATATTGATTTGGGAGAAGATGTTCCTAATGATGAGTTGATATTTTTTAGAAACTTTAAACATTTTGATATTGACGATTTTTCACGAGATGCTGACAGATTGCCTTGGGGCGAGATTGTTAATTTGCACGAAATAAATTCCAAGGTTTCCCTTCTCAATGAACTCATTACTAGTTTATTTGATAAACATGCACCCATTTGCACAATAAATAGAAGACACAAAACACTTCCTTATATAACATATAATCTTAAACTTATGATGCGCGCTAGAGACAAAGCACATGCTAAATATTTGAGTAATAAAACTCCAGCGGCAAGACAATATTACGTCGAGCTACGTAATTACGTGAATAGCGCATTGAGAAGCGAAAAAAACGCGTATGTACAATTTATCCTAAATAAAAACAGGAATAATAGCAAAATGACTTGGAAAAATCTTGCTGAATGGGGAGTCACCACTAAATCCTGCTCAAAAAACAACAATTTACCCACTAATTTGCGCCACCCTGCAGAAATAAATGAATTTTTCCTAAATGTGGCAGGCGATTCGATAATTAACGAAGATACTTTGGCATTTTATGATAATAACAAATTGAACTATGAATCTCACTTTTCCTTTGCAGACATAAAAAACGAAGACATTCTTACTGCTATATGTGAAATCAAATCGAACGCTATGGGTATCGATAACATAAACATTAAAATGATATCCATCGTAATACCACATTGTATTGAAGAAATCAAACATATTCTCAATGAATCTTTGAACCAAGGCGTTTTTCCCGACGTTTGGAAAATGGCAAATGTAATACCTATACCTAAAAAAAGTACACCTATTTCATATAATGACCTGCGTCCAATAAGCATTCTGCCCTCGTTATCTAAAGTGTTCGAAAAAAATGCCTCTCGTCAAATTAAAAAATTTCTGGATGAAAATAAAATACTTCCTGATGTGCAGTCGGGGTTTCGCCAAAAACATGGAACACAGACTGCCTTACTTAAAGTGATCGATGACATCGAAAAAGCTAATGACAAATCAGCTGTCTCTCTTCTAGTTATGCTCGATCAAAGTAAAGCATTTGATTTGGTCAATTTTGAATTACTTATCAGTAAACTGAAATACATTGGATTCGATGAGTTATCACTGAGATGGATGACGAGTTATCTCACAGGACGGGCTCAAAGAGTCATACTCGATCAAAATCTCTCGTACTCATCATTGAAAGAAACTAAATTAGGAGTTCCACAAGGAAGTATCCTGGGGCCCTTGATGTTTTCGATTTTTATATTCGATTACCCGTCCTTATTGTCATTTTGCCAAGCCCATCTCTATGCAGATGATTTTCAAATTTATTTATCTGGCAAGGCCGATGAAACAGAAAATTGTATTTCACATATCAACCAAGACTTACTAAATACGTTAAATTACTCCGAAAACCATGGTCTGAGAATAAATCCTAGTAAAACAGTCGCACTATGCTTTGGACCACTAAGACAGAAAACAGAAATAATAAATCAACATAGGCTCTCACTAAATAATGTTGACATCGAATGGGCCGATTCTACAAAAAATTTGGGCGTTATTATTGATTCCTCTCTTTCTTTCGATAAACATGTGGAAAAAATATTCAGAACATCTTTTTTCAAACTTAAGAATTTATATAAATTCAAATACCAGCTCTCTACAGAAATGAAACTAAGATTAGTCAAAACTCTGATTTATCCTCATATCGATTACTGCTGTTCAGTGTACTACAACTTCTTCCACAGTATAACAAGAATAAATTGCAACGTATTCAGAACGCTTGCATGCGATTTGTATGTTGTATACCATTCGGAGAGCACATCAGTCCTTATCTAATAAGTATGGAAGAATTAAATGTCAAAGCCAGAGTTCAATATCTTACTAGTATATTTGTGTACAGGTTGCTACAAACTCAAATTCCTAGGTACCTATATAGTTTGATAACCAGGAGATCCGATCTTCATTTGGTAAATATCAGGAATGATTCTTTCAATATTCCCTTTCATAATACCTCGAAATTCGAAGGATGCTTTTCATTTTTGGCCCCTTCATACTTGAATCAGATACAACCTTTACTGGATCTTTCAATTACCCAATTTAAAAAAGTTTTGAAATCACAACTGACTATTTCCCAATGAAGATATTTTTCATTGTCTATAGATCATCATTTTTTTTTTAAATTCGTATATTTCCAAATAACTCGGGTGTCAATCATATTACTTACTCCTAGATAACATGATGAGTTTTTTTTTCTTTTTCCTCGTTTTTTCTCTTTTTCTATTCTTACTTTATTCATTTAATGCATTTAATTTAATTATACCATGAAAATACATGTCAATTTTGGGAAGGGTGGAAGATAGCTTATGGCTAACCCTTTTTCCCTTTGTGTGTAAAATTTAATTTTTTTATGCACAATAAACGTTATTATTATTATTATTATTATTTGTCCAACCCGAAGAATTACAGACCAATAACCTGTTTAAACGCATGCTACAAGCTGTTTACACGCATCTTGTACATGCGTATGCTCCTAGTGGTAGACCCGGTTTATCAACGGATATACGAGCAACGAGGGTCGAAGAGGGGTGTCACTGGCTGCAAGGAGAACCTGCTGATAGATAGATCTATAACGCAGGACTCCGTGCAGTACAAGCGAAACCTCTCTATGGCCTGGATCGATTATCGAAAGGCATTTGATACAACGTCGCACGAATTACTCGTGTACTTGCTCAAGTGCCTTTCGGTACCCGATCCAATAGTGAGATGCATTGAACAACTGATGCCGCTCTGGCGGACTCGCTTCACCATAACATCGGGGAATGCGAAAGTCCAGACAGAGCCGGTCATCATCAAGAGAGGGGTTTTCCAGGGAGACTCCCTCAGCCCTCTCTTATTTGGCATCTCATTGTTGCCGTTATCCGTTGAGCTCAGAAGAACCAAGGGCTACTACTGCGGACCACCCAGTCAACGGAGGCATAAGGTCACCCACTTATTCTATGTGGATGACCTTAAACTCTATGCTTCCGGTGAGAGGGACTTAGACCAATCCCTCAGGGTGGTACAGGAGTATACACGGGCTATTGGGATGGAATTCGGGATGGACAAATGTGCACTGGTTCATCTTAAGAGAGGACGATGCGAGGACTACGACAAGGACGCGCAGCTAGTGGACGGAAGCATCCTACACCACTTGGATGCCGGAGAGACGTACACCTACCTGGGTGTGGAGGAAAGCCACATCCAGGAAACACAAATGGTGAAAGACGCTCTCCGCAGCAAGTATCGGCAGCGACATCGACAGATCTGGTCTTCGGAACTGTCTGGAAAGAATAAAGTCGCTGCTACTAACATGCTTGCTGTTCCGATCCTACTATACTCCTTTGGAGTATTCAAGTGGACACTAGCTGAGTTGCGCCAACTTGACGTTAGTACTCGCAAGATGATGCACCTTAATAGGAGCCTTCATCCAACTTCGTCCGTTCCACGGTTATATCTCCCAAGAGATCAGGGAGGCCGTGGACTCTTAAGTTTGGAGTATCTCCATAACAGAATGGTTCTGGATAATGCCTGCAAGGTCATCAGGAGTTCGGACCCCCTTCTGCAAATGGTCAAAAGCCATGAGAATGCAGGAGTAGGAGCATTCCTATTCAAGGCAGCACATCGAGCAGCCGATGAGCTCTCTCTGATTTTCGATTCCGAGCGTGGAGCCCGTGACTCAGTCACTGAGCTCGACCACGCTCGGAGGAAAGCCCGCATCAAAGCTGCAGAAGTTAATAAAACTCTGCAGCTTCACATGGATAAACCTCTACATTCTGTCTTCTTCAACAACATTGAAGACAGGGGTTTATCCAAAGAGCTGACCTTTGCATTCCTAAGGTCAGGCGGGCTGAAATCGGAAACAGAGGGGTTCATAATGGCATGCCAGGATGGAGTTTTCAACACGTTGCATTACCGAAGCCGAGTCATGGGTATAGAGGTCCCTGATGTAAGATGCAGGGCCTGCCGTAGGGCGCCGGAAACGCTGATGCACCTGCTTTCATCATGCACGGTGTATGCAGTTTCGGCCTATATCCATCGACACAATGCGGCATTACGAGTGCTTTATTACCATCTGAGGCACTCGTACGGTATCGACGAAACTCCAGTGCTGCCTTATGCTCCAGGGGATATTGAGTCCGTTGTGGAGAATGAGAGGTGTCGAATTTATTGGAACTTCTCATTCCCCACCCTCAGGCAGATACAAGCTAATAAGCCTGATGTAGTCCTCCTCGACCATCAAACCAAAGCGATGTTCGTGATCGAATTCTCGGCACCAGCCGAACCGAACATCGTTTTGAAGGAGGAGGAAAAACGGACGAAATATAGAGATCTTCTCTACGAACTCCGCAGACTTTATCCAGACCATTCTGTCGAACTAGTCATCCTGATCATAGGCTCCCTTGGTGGTACACGACAGACGCTGCTCTCGGAACTCCAGAAAATTCCAGCTTGCCGACAAAAGGCAAGCGTTTTAGCTGGAGCCATGCAGAAGGCCGTCATCCTGGGATCATTGCGTTTACTCAGGGCACACGATTCTCGGTCCCAGTGATCACTTACCTCACGGCGTGGGGAGTGGTCACTGGTTTTTCTCCAGCTCGACTCTGTGTGGTGTCGGAGACCGCAGAGTCGTGACTGGAATTGATTAAATTCAAATTTTCAAATAATAATAATAATAATAATAATAATAATAATAATAATAATAATAATAATAATAATAATAATAATAATAATAATAATCATCTAACTTCGTCCGTTCCACGGTTATATCTCCCAAGAGATCAGGGAGGCCGTGGACTCTTAAGTTTGGAGTATCTCCATAACAGAATGGTTCTGGATAATGCCTGATAAGTCATCAGGAGTTCGGACCCCCTCCTGCGAATGGTCAAAAGCCATGAGAATGCAGGAGTAGGAGCATTCCTATTCAAGGCAGCACATCGAGCAGCCGATGAGCTCTCCCTGATTTTCGATTCCGAGCGTGGAGCCCGTGACTCAGTCACTGAGCTCGACCACGCTCGGAGGAAAGCCCGCATCAAAGCTGCAGAAGTTAATAAAACTCTGCAGCTTCACATGGATAAACCTCTACATTCTGTCTTCTTCAACAACATTGAAGACAGGGGTTTATCCAAAGAGCTGACCTTCGCATTCCTGAGGTCAGGCGGGCTTAAATCGGAAACAGAGGGGTTCATCATGGCATGCCAGGATGGAGTTTTCAATACCCTACATTACCGAAGCCGAGTCATGGGTATAGAGGTCCCTGATGTAAGATGCAGGGCCTGCCGTAGGGCGCCGGTGTATGCAGTTTCGGCCTATATCCATAGACATAATGCGGCATTACGTGTGCTCTATTACCATCTTAGACACACGTACGGTATTGATGAAACTCCAGTGCTGCCTTATGCTCCGGGAGATATTGAGTCCGTTGTGGAGAATGAGAGGTGCCGAATTTATTGGAACTTCTCATTCCCCACCCTCAGGCAGATACAAGCTAATAAGCCTGATGTAGTCCTCTTCGACCATCAAACGAAAGCGATGTTCGTTATCGAATTCTCGGCACCAGCCGAACCGAACATCGTTTTGAAGGAGGAGGAAAAACGGACGAAATATAGAGATCTTCTCTACGAACTCCGCAGACTTTATCCAGACCATTCTGTCGAACTAGTCATCCTGATTATAGGCTCTCTTGGTGGTACACGACATACGCTGCTCTCAGAACTCCAGAAAATTCCAGCTTGCCGACAAAAGGCAAGCGTTTTGGCTGGAGCCATGCAGAAGGCCGTCATCCTGGGATCATTGCGTTTACTTAGGACACACGATTCTGGGTCCCAGTGATCACTTACCTCACGGCGTGGGGAGTGGTCACTGGTTTTTCTCCAGCTCGACTCTGCGTGGTGTCGGAGACCGCAGAGTTGTGACTGGAATTGATTAAATTCAAATCTTTAAATAATAATAATAATGAAGTTTATTGCTTCTCAAACAAGTTTACAGCAATGAGTGTATGTGAGAGAACAACATAGTAATAATAATAATAATGAAAAAAAAACAGTTTTACAACTAGATACAAAAATGAAAGTAAATAATGAAAAAATAAAGCTATTCACTCAGAATAAATGATCTTAACCTAAGTATATTCCAGATGTATCCAGAAATTATTTTGGCATCAAACATTGTTATATTTTGTAAGGCTTCAATGAAGGTTTCCAAATTCCGCAATTGTATCAGGATGTTTCATAACAGTATATATCGGACAGTCGAACATTATATGGAAAAGTGTTTCATTTTCGTCTTTGTTGCATACCGAACACTTCTGATCTGGGTCAATTGAGTGAGAAATTCCATTCACAGTGAATTTGATTTCGAAATGATTGGCCATACGTAGCTGCGCAAGAGTACGGGTGACTTGGACAGGTAATTTCAATAACAAATATTTGCTTGGATCCTTGGAAGTATCAAATAGATTATATATGTACATGAAAGGATAACGGGAGGATATTGAATGGTCCGAGTTATATGGAAAATTGTAATAATTGGCTAGGAGAGTCTTTTTATGTCTCAATAAATCATGATAGTTCAGGTTATTCCATAATAGGATAGAATCGGAATCAATGAAATATTTTTTCAATTGCAGCAGCCAATTATATTTAAGATCAACACGTTCCATTGTACGCTTCTGCTGTTCAAAACAAAGCCTTGGGTATCGATGATTTTCCATCTTTAAAATTTTACAGATCCAGTTGACGGATATTTTGAAAATATTATAGGCAAGTTTCACCCTGTCAGTTTCTAAGCGTACAATTGAATCAGGGGTGTTGATTGGAAGTAAAAGTATCCTTTTTAGGAAAGTCTAGAACTCTTTCTAGAACTTCTAAATATCTGTTTCCCCAAACGGGTATACAGTTATACATGACACTCAAAGTTAATGATTCAAATAGCTTCATTCTTGGAGGCCAGGTATCAATTTTAGCCATAGACATAATAGGCAAAATCGAACCAATAGCTTGTTTGCCTTTAGTATTTGCTAAACTAGACATTTCATTAAAGAGACCAGATGGTGTAAATATTACGCCTAAATAATTGTACTTATTGGTAACCTCTACTGGGTGATTCGAAAAGCAGAACTTGAAGTTAGATTTTTTAAAATCTGCTCTAGAAAAACGCAATATTTTGGTTTTTTTCAAATTGACAGTCAATTCGTTCGATGTGGCATATTTTTCAAGAATTTCGAGTTATTTAACTACATCAATCTCAGAATGAGCTAAAATAACGAGATCATCAGCATACATTAATGTTAACACATCATTTCTATCATCTATGTTCACACCACGCGCCCCACTGTCATATATTTTTTTCTATATCCGCTATGAATAAAGCAAATAATAAAGGACT
Source organism: Chrysomela aeneicollis (assembly GCA_029955515.1). Taxonomy (NCBI): domain Eukaryota; kingdom Metazoa; phylum Arthropoda; class Insecta; order Coleoptera; family Chrysomelidae; genus Chrysomela; species Chrysomela aeneicollis. The sequence continues at coordinate 945,725 of JARUHQ010000018.1, read as the reverse complement.
CGAAGGTTCACCTTGTAATACGCCTGTTGTGACTTCGTATAGTTTTGTTAAGCCATTGGAGCCTTTTATTTGAACTGTTGCTTGCGAATATAATGTTTTTATTAAACGAATGATTTTCGACGATATTCCAAAGTTGAATAATTTGAACCATAGGTGGTTGTGATTTATGGAATCAAAAGCTCTCTTGAAGTCAACGAATATAGAAAATATATTTCGCTTTTTATGCCTGATATGAGAATGAACAATAGAAGTAAGGGTGTAAACATTGTCAATACAACCTCTATTTGAGCGAAAACCAGACTGGGATTCTGGCAGAATATTACTATCTTCAACCCAGTGAGTCAATCTATTGAGAATGACACTCGTAAAAGTTTGAGGGAACAGTTCAACAATGCTAAGCCTCTGTAGTTTTCTGGAGTGTTTGCCAGGCCATTCTTATGTAACATAGATAGTAATATGGTGGACCATGTATAAGGAATAATTGAAGAATCAAAAATTCTATTAAATAATGAGGTTAAGTAAAGTACCCAAATATGAGACAAATTCTTGAAAAATTCGAATGGTATGCCATCTGACCCAGGAGTCTTTTTATTCTTACTTTTATTAAGAACATCATATATTTCAGTAGTTGAGAAAGGTACATCAAGGAGAGGATGAGTAACATCTATGAAATTTACCGTGGAAGTAATTCTAGGTGGATATATGTTTTCATAAAAATTCTCCCATACTTGGACGGGTATGTTTTTAGGGCGGAAATTATTGCGAAAGTGTTGAATATAATTTAGCAACGCGGTGATTCAAGTTCAGTTTATGTTATATTATGAACATATTGTATTTTGTTAAAAGAGTATTGTCAGATTGTATAACGAGTTGTCAAATATATTATTCTGAAGTTCAGTCAGAAAGTTATTCTTGCTCCTCAATAACCAACAGGTTATGGGCCCAGGCTATATCTGAGTGGAAAATAACTGATAAAATATCAATATATCAAACTTGCAATGGCGTCAACATTCGCACACATCGAGAAATTGAGTAAAGAAAATTTCGATACCTGGCGTATGCAGATGGAAGCAATCCTAATCAAAAATGATCATTGGTCGTACGTGAATGGTGAATTGAAAGAACCAGCCGACCAAGAAGGGAAGAAAGTTTGGAAGAAAATAGATCAGAAAGCGAAAGCTGACATCGTTTTGGCAATGCAACCGTCAGAACTTTGTATCATCAAAACCTGCTCCAGTTCGAATGAAGTTTGGGTGAAATTGAATCAAACATACAAATCTCAAGGACCGGCTAGAAAAGCAACGTTATTGAAACAATTGCTTTTTACAAAAATGAAAGAAGGTGATACTATGACAGATCATCTGAATATGTTCTTCAATGTAGTCGATCAACTGAGAGAAATAGGAATCAGTGTTGAAAATGATCTCTTATCTATACTGATGTTATATTCTATTCCCAATACCTATGAAAACTTCAGATGTGCGATTGAAGCAAGGGACGAGTTACCTAACCCGGAGGTGTTGAAGATCAAACTCTTTGATGAATTTAATTCAAGAAGAGATTCCGATAGTCACGATGCAACACAGAAGGTTCTTTATACAAAGTTCAATAATAAGTGGTGTAAACAGAATCAAAATTATGACCAGAAGAGCAAGAAGAATTATAAAAGTGACAGCAATAAAGAAAATAAAAAGTTTTTTCCTTTCAAATGTAATTACTGTCATAAATATGGACATAAAAGTTCAGATTGTAGAATGAGAGTTGAAAAAGAAAGACATGAAGCATCGACGGCAGAATGAATTCCAGAAAAAGATGAAGAATTATTAATGATTTCAGAAGGTACAAATATAGAAAAAGCAAATCAGGTAGAGCATACTACAAGAAATGAATGGTGTTTAGATAGCGGCGCAACATCACATATGTGTAATGACAAATCGAAATTCACAAATTTTCATACGTTGAATAATCAAAAAGTTTGTTTGGCTATCAATAAGACAACAAACATTCATGGGAGAGGAACTGTCAAGATAACAGTAGATAATGGCTTATCAGGAAGACGAACAATAAGTCTGGAGAACACTCTCTTTGTACCTGAACTGAAAACAAATTTGATTTCGATTTCGAAGGCAACATCTAAAGGAAGAACCACAAAGTTTCTGAAAAACCATGCTGAAATTATCAACGAAAATGGTGAAATTATCTTGAGAGCTGAAAAAAGAGGTGAACTATATCATGTCCCACAAGTTGAAGAATCCGTTTCTCTAGCAAAATCGTCAAACCTTAGTGAGATTCAAAAATGGCATTGTCGTTTTGGTCACCTAAACGAAAAACAATTGAAAACTATCAATTCGAAAAATTTGGTGGCAGGTATGAAATTTAACCCTTCTGAAAAACTGAATGAATGTGAAATTTGTATCAAAAGTAAGCAAATAACTTCTTCATTTCCTACATCGTCTTCAAGAACGGAAAATGTATTAGATTTAATACACTCTGACATCTGTGGCCCCATGAGTAACAAGTCTTTAGGGGGTACACGGTATTTTGCTACTTTTATAGATGACAAATCTAGAATGGTACAGGTATATTTCCTGAAATCAAAAGATGAGGTGAAAGAAGCATTCATAAAATTCAAATATTATGCAGAAACAGAGACTGGAAGAAAAATAAAAACTCTGAGAACAGATATTGGTTTGGAGTATTGTGGAAAAGTGTTTAATAAAATGCTAGAAGAAAATGGGATAAGAAGAGAATATTCAGCAGCCTACACGCCTCAACAAAACGGAGTTGCTGAGCGAATGAACCGTACACTAGTTGAAATGGCTCGATCTATGCTAGAACAATCGAAATTACCAAAAAGTTTTTGGGCAGAAGCTGTATCAACTGCAGCTTATATCAGAAATAGATGCACTTCTCAAAGTTTGGAAAATAGCACAACACCTTATGAAATTTGGAATAAAAGGAAGCCAGTGGTGTCTCATTTCAGAATTTTTGGCTCAAAAGCATTCGCATTGATAAAATCACCGAAAACAAAATTTGAATCAAGATCAAAGAAATGTACATTCATAGGATATTCAACAGAATCGAAAGCTTATCGTTTGTGGGATCCGGAAGACAAGAAAGTCATAATCAGTAGAGATGTAAAATTCATTGAAACTGGAAAGCTGAAGAAGAAGAAGAAGAAGAAAATGAGAGAAAAATAAATAATTCCATATTATTCGATGTACTCGAAGGAAATGAAATGAATTCTGAAGGAAGATTACAAGAAGATGATATTCATGACCAAGAAGAAAACAGCGAAGAAAAAGACTACAGAGAGATTATTGACAATATAGAAGTATTAGAAGAAATGAAAATTAATAAGCCTGAAACATCTATACATAGAGGGCGAGGTAGACCGAAGATATTAAGAAATGGTTTAAAAGGCAGACCAAAGAAAAAATATAATATGATAGAAAGTATGGACGAAATTCAAAACATGGAAGAAATTCAAATGATATCCGAAGAAATAGATAACCCTACTCTTGAAGAAGCTTTAACTGGGGATAACTCCAGAGAATGGAAAAAGGCGATGAATGAAGAATTCCAGGCCCTGGTAAAAAGTGGAGCATGGACTTTAGTGGAAAAACCTGAAAATAGGAAAATTATTGGATACAAATGGGTTTTAAGAACAAAATATAAAGCAGATGGAACCATAGAGCGCAGAAAAGCACGTCTAGTTGCAAAAGGTTACGCACAGCAGCCGGGAGTCGATTTTCACGAGACGAGTTCACCAGTGACACGGCAGAGCTCCATAAGAATCCTTCTTTCTTTATCAGTTGAGTTGAGACTAACCCTGTATCAAATGGATATTGTTATGGCATATATTAATGGAGAACTCGAAGAGGATATTTTTATGCAACAAGCTGAACCATTCGTACAACTGGGTTCAGAAGAAAAGGTTTATCACTTAAATAAATCCCTTTATGGCTTAAAACAGTCGGGAAGACAATGGTACAAGAAACTAGACATTTATTTTCAAACTGTCATAGGACTGAAACCTTTAGGAAGTGATAAATGTGTCTACATATTGAAACAACATGGCACTATATTAGTAATTGCAGTATATGTTGACGATCTGATTATTGCGACAAATGACGTTAACAGTTATGTGAAATTGAAAGAAGATTTGGCTGCAGAATTTCAGATAAAGGATCTTGGGTATCTACATTATTGCCTTGGGATTGAATTCAACCAAAGCAAGACTTTAAATTCTGTCGTCATGTCACAGAAGAAATATACCACAGACATCATGAAGAAATTCAACATGACGGAATGTAAATCAGTTACTACCCCAATGGATATTAACACCAAACTGACTAAAGATATGAATCCTAAAACCGATGAAGAAAGAAATGAAATGAGGAATGTACCCTATCGACAAGCTATTGGGTCCCTATTATACCTTGCAACTACCACAAGACCTGACATATCTTTTCCCGTCAGTGCACTCAGTCAATTTAATAATGATCCAGGAACAGCACATTGGTGTGCAGTGAAACGACTGTTGAGATATTTGAAAGGAACTCAAGATTTCAATCTGACATTCCGAAAATCTGGAAAATCAATGCATGGATTTGTGGATGCAGATTGGGGAGGAGATCTTAATGATAGACGATCTTACAGCGGTTTCATTTTCATTTTGTCCGATTGTCCAATTAGTTGGGAGGCTAGGAAGCAGAAGTGTGTCTCTCTATCAAGCACCGAAGCGGAATATGTAGCTTTGTCTGAAGCAACCAAGGAAGCTGTTTATCTCCGAACTTTTTTACGTGAGCTGGAATTTCCCACTGAATTAAATGAACCAACGTTACTATATTGTGATAATCAGGGAGCACAAAAGTTGATTCATAATCCTGTGTATCATACTCGCACAAAACATATAGACATTCGCTACCACTATATTAGAGAAGTTTTCAATCGTAAGGAAATAGATGTTTCTTATATCCCAACACAAGACATGAATGCAGATATTTTCACAAAATCACTCAGCAGCCCTACTCTAACAAAGCATTTAAAAACTTTAGGAATTATAAAACAATCCACGTTGAGAGGGGGTGTTGAATATAATTTAGCAACGCGGTGATTCAAGTTCAGTTTATGTTATATTATGAACATATTGTATTTTGTTAAAAGAGTATTGTCAGATTGTATAACGAGTTGTCAAATATATTATTCTGAAGTTCAGTCAGAAAGTTATTCTTGCTCCTCAATAACCAACAGAAAGTGTTTGATAGTTAACCAGAATTCCTTAGGGTTAGTCAAATTTGACAATTTGTAAATTATTTCGGATTCATGGCTAGATTTCTTCATTTTAATTATATTTCTGTATATATGTATATATATATATATTTCAGTGTTACGTATTCGGTTTTCAAATCATCAGGAAAATTTTGGCGTCTGCAGACTCCCAGCGACTTTCGCATCCTTTTTTTAGCAAGAACATAGTCAGAATCAAACCATGGTTTGTTGTTTAGTCGTGATGGATTCGGATTATTTCTTTTAACAAAAACCATACCTAAATCTGTAGCTGTTTCGTGAATCGCAGCATAAATATTTTGAAGTGATTCATCAGGGTCAGGAATAAAGTATGTTCGATTTGAATGTTTCATTTGGAGTTTGTAAGATAGAGACAATTCATATTTCCAAACGAACGAGTGATGTGTTGAATAATCAATGTTATCCTCTGATGTGGCCATTTGTGAGGTGGATGAATGATTATAATTAAGTAATAAATTAATGGGGAAGTGGTCAGATAAAAAATCATTATCGCTCACAAAGAAATTTGATACCTCTGAAAGAAACGAATTATTAACCCAAACCATATCAACAATACTCTTTCCCAATTTACTAACGTATGTGTAGTTGCCAGGTCTATCCAGAGAAGTTCGCCCATTCATAGCAGAAAACGAATTATTGACCATAAAGTCGATGAGGTAACAGCCTCTTGTATTAAAAGTTGCATCAAGACTCAAACGTTCTAAAAATAAATTCGAGTCCTCAATTACTTCCGAATGGATGATACCAATATCCGCAATTCTACAATTAAAATCTCCAGCAATAATTATCATAGTATCTATATACTTTTCCATAAGATCCGAGAGCAGAATTTGGAAAACATCAAGTGTATGTGCTAGTTCTGAGGAAGGCTTAAAGTAAGTATTGCAAACAATAAATTTGAATTCAGTTGTAGAAAATGAGCAAATAAGAAAAAATGATGATTTATGTAATATGGTAACAGAAAAAAAATCTCTATAAAGAATACATAAACCCCCACTTGGACGTCCTAGCGATTTTTCTTTGATTGCATTAGAGGATACGCATTTGATATCAGGTGAAAATTCAGAATCAACTGGGACATCGGTAGAAAGCCAAGTTTCGGTGAGACAAAGAATATCAAAATCAATTTCTCCTTCGAGTAAATTGGTAATATTTTTATGACCATGACAGTTCCAAAAAGTTAGCAAGAGTTTTTTGATGATTCAGGACGTGATTTGGTTACTTTCGTTGGTTTCTTCTTAGGAGATTCGTCTTCTTCTCGATGTCTTTTGAAGGAAGCGGGAACAATTGTAGGCTGACCAAAAACAAATTTGATCCTCAGATTTTCACCATTAGATTTCCTCTGTTCTATTTCCTGATAAATTTTTGAAAGGGCCTCTCTTTGATTTGGAGTATAATCATTTTTAATTTTTATATTTTGAAAGGCTTTCAACGAGAGTTTGGATTTTTTGGAGAGGATTCCAATAGCATCTTCTCGACATAAAAATACAACCTTCAAAGGACGCTTTGGACCATTCTGTTTACCCAGCCTCGTTATTTTGTTAGGTTTTGGAGTATTTGAAGGAATTATATCGGTTAGAATATCACTTACAGAACTGCAATCGTCAGTAGATTCATCTAGGCCATATATGATTATACTTTTCAAATTCTGCATATATGTTAGATGGCGACATAACATCCAATTTTTGTTCAAGATCAACCACCTTAGTTTTGAGATTCTCATTTTCTTGTTTCAAATACGTTATGTTGGCGATACATCCATCAATCTTTTCATTTTGTTCCGTTAGTAAAGCACGGACCTCGCTCATACCATTTGTTGAAATTGTCAGCTGAGCCATCAACAACTGAAATTGTGGTTCTTGGAATGATACGCCACTGGGATTTGGTAATACTGGATTCATTTTTATCAGTTGTGTATTATCTCTTATCACCAGCAACAAAAAATGATTTGAAGATCAGATTTGATTATTGTGCATCAATATCTGAAGAGAATATTGAAATCGATGTAGCTGATATATCAAATATCAGTTCATCAAACAAACATAGCAAACAATTTCGAGCATCTACACATCTACATGAGGTGCAGTCAAAAACTCACTTATTACAGATCACTTTTATATAGTATAAAACTGTTATAACTAGAGACAATTACTGAAAACGACTGTACTGTTTCAAGCAAACCCACACACTTGATGAAAGTTGAACCAACCAGTGACCTATCACCCGAGCTCTCACCTGATTGTCTTGACACTTGTTGGGATCCATGATTACCTGAGTTATGAACTCCTTGGGAGGTTTGCTGAGAAGATCTCTCTGTTGAATCATTTTTATCATTATTTGAATTATTATTAGATGGTTGTTTGTTGTAATGCTAAGAAGCAAGAGGATGGCAATTGGTATTTTAGGTTGGCGGTATGTTGAGTTCTCAAGCAATAATGATAATAGTTATTGTTTGATTTATGAGAGGCAATTTGGGCATTGATGCAAATCACTTCATTCACAATATTTAATCTAAATAAATTTGGCGCGCCCTATGATGACAAGGTCAATCTTACGCTAAAATTTGCTGAAGTGAAGACCTGGTTTCTCCCACCACTATCTGCGAGAAAGGGTGAGAGCTGTATTACTTTCGTGTGGGTGGTGTGATAAGTAACCACGTTTTTTTAGAAAAGAAAAAGATAATTTCTCTCAAGATTACCGGTAAACTATAATCAATTCCTCTTTTATAAAACTGAACTGAGTGAGTGTGGATACAGCATGAAAGAAGCAAGAGGACGGCCGTCCGCGTACGTCATTTCTGATACATAACATCCAGAGAAACCAAGTGAGCCTTTCTAGAAAGAAAGATTATGTCATCCTCGACCTTAATAAAAACTCATACAGTCCACTATATTCTTGAACAATATGTGCAGCTTTTTTCAAAAAATTTAAACATAATCTTAATTTTTTCGCATTTTCATATCTCGTATGGATGTTGAATTTCAAAAACTTTTCACAATTTGTGATAGAATGATTATTATTGCAATAGAAACATGATAATTTGCTAGCCATGAATTATCTTTTTGATTTCGTATTTAAATTACCTTTGTCCACATTCTGCCTATCGCCCTTTGAACTTTCTCGTGAATTTTCCAATGTTTCCAATAATTCCGCTTTTGATTTCAACACACAAAAATTTTTACTCTTGAATCTAAAACCACCATGGTTTAGTGATATTGACTTCGATTCAAACGTAACTTATCTTGATTCAAGATCATTATCTTGAGTCAAGCATATGAGTGTCATCAAGAAAAAATTACTCTTCTTTCGGTGTATGTTTTCAGTTGAAAAACATCGCTTTTGATTTGAGGTCTAGTGTTTTTACATCAGGAACAGTATATTATTGAAACCAAGATTACATTATATCTCCATCCAAGAGTATCAGTAGTGTGTATTGGCCGGTTCTCGATCCTCCCAATTACGAGTACTTGCTTTTCAATTGCGCAATAATTGTAATTACTCATTTTGCAGTAATTGGGAGGATCCAGTACCGACCAAGGGATTATTTCCACAGTAATCACCTAGTGAATGATGGCTTGTAAAAAGACAGATTACTTGATTTTCAAGGAACGTGATTGTTGTTGAAATGTTTTTCACCATTTCTTCACGCAACTATATATGTGGGAATATCTATGCGTATGTTATTTTTTGAAATGAAATTGAAGATATCATATCATCTGATTTACTTACATACATCTATTCTGCTCGAGTCAGTGTGCCCAACTGGTAAGGTACTAAGGTTTCTCAGATACGCTTCAGAGAGGGGGTGTTGATTATCAGCGCGTTTGCGCATGGTAGAGCGCGAGGGTATCTCTAACCCCCTCTCGTTCTGAATTAATATATAAACCTCGTGCTACTTTTGCTTGGAATTATATTCCTCCACATTTCGTAGCGTCGACGTCTTACTCCGATATCAGACGCCAACATAAACAAATTCTTCATAATCGGAAAAGGTAAAATAATTTATCAATTCATTATCCAACTTTATTATACTCAAAATGTCTATTGGCAGGCAAATTAGATCTGGATGAAATTAATAGTATGATGAATCAATCTCCACGAGAATTTCAAACAATCCGATTATCGTCATTGACTGTGAACAAAGCATATAGCATTGAAAAGATTACTGCATTATCTACGAGGTATGGAAGATCCATTGTAGTTTTATTATCTGATGAGGATGTTGAATTCAAATCATGGATGCCTAAACATGTGGCTGATCGATTGACTGATGAAATTATAACTGAATTCTCCAAATAGCCATTTCACTTTGAGATATTTAGGAGAGAGCGCGCCTTCTTATGATGGAGCAAAAACTCGATCTTTGATTGAATTCGATTATCTACTTTAATTATTTGTGTGAGTATGAATATTCTTGATTAAATCCTTATATCTAACAATATTTTCCTTCCTGCAGAATACAGCTCTACACCAACATGTGAATGCAATACTCGCAACAAGAATGCCCAGAAGCGCAGGACTTGAAAACAGCAATCGAGCGATTGCGATGCGAGTTTAACGATCTGAGTTTTGATGCTTTACATTCCACCAATTATGATATGAATATTTTGTTTCGACAATGATGCGGTTCGAAAATGCATACAGTTTCATGAAAAGTATGAAGAAGGTTCCGGTATATGTAATAAATTCATATATGGTAGTTTGAACTTGGTACAATTTTGCGAGCAACTAGTCGATATTGACTTACACGATTTCCTATTCCAGTTGGTACCCTACTTACCAAAGGAAATCTGTGAAGCATTTCACTCGAATGATGATGAAGAATCTAATCAATAAACTGTGTTGAACAATATGAATATCGTGAATAAAAAAAATCAACTGATTTCAACTGTTTTATTTCAATATTAAAACATATATGTTCGAACATAGATCTAGGTGAATAACAATAATGAATGATTAGTTTGATTACTCTTTATAAAATGATTCCATATAGTTTTTGTTCGATATTCACCATATAGATCGAATTTGAACAGTGCCATCTAGCGCGCTATAGGTCAGACACGCATCGTGAATAATCAAGGCGTATACTCTAGTATTTCCTAGAAACTTAGTCGTGCGAGTTTCAAATTCAACTTTGATATCTACTGTGGAAGTCTTCATAGCATCAGGTTGGTGGCAGCAGTCGATTATAAATGAAGGATTGTCACGGAATTCCCCAAATGCCATCATTGGTTCACTTATATCTTTATCATAATAGTTCCGTTGGAATTGTTCATAAGCATAGTATGTTGGTGAATATAGCTTCTTATCGAAATCGAGATTCCACCTTTCATATGGATACACTTCTGAGTTGAGATATAGTCGAATATTATTGATGTCGGCATGTTTGTATTGTGTCGAATCAGCAGATCTGTCGTTGAAATTATTTGTGTGTTGAAATCCAATAATGATATAGCGGTGGCGTTCAAGACTATTTGTTGTCTTTATAGCCCAAATATCTGACGCAGTTTCTCGTAATGAAGGTAGTTCATAAAGGTCCCACATTCTATAAGCCATCTTGACTTTAGCGTTTGCATTACTCTTATTGATTCGACTAAGTAATTTGAGCTTTTGTCTATCCTCTGGCATGATGTGCTTAATTTTCCATTCGATCTTATTTATTTTCAAGTCAGCATCAACCTCGCCAATGTATGAGTTTTTGAATAATCGAACAATGATGAGTATGAGTTCTTGTTTAACATTCAGAATTCCCTTGGTGTAATCCTCAGCAAAACCCATCAAGTATTTGAGGGGTAATTTTCCACTGAAAATATGACTAGTGATATCCAAAATATCCTGTTTCTCTTGCAATGACTTGTTGTGCGTTTGTCCATAAGATACCATAGTTTTCATAGCAGTAGTTATTCCAGGCTTTCGAATTAAAACTACTTGCTCACTTCCCATTTCGTAACGAATTTCGTCGAAGAGAAATGCTAGTGCATTATTTGATAAATAGCAAACTTTGTTCGGGTCTGTAGGGGTAAATTTTACCTTTGATGTATATATATATATATAACTTTCTGCTATATCCAATATTAGGTCTTGAAAATTGATAGGAATTCTGATCTCATCTGAATTCTCATAATATGGTGAGCCATACGGTTTGTGGGTATGTTTGTGAAGGCATATTAATGGATGATCCATAGTTGGTTCATCGAAAACATCCAATTTATCACTTGAGGTTTGTGCTACCATATTTTTCAGTTTTTTTTTCGCAATTTCAATCCAACGATCGACTCAAGAAAATTTTTATCCTTGGCTGATAGCTTATATCTTGACTGTTCGGAACAATAACGTAGAGTGAGCTTGTAATTGCGCGCACTCTTTTTTATATGCGTTCGGAGATCTCTCGAAATTTTCTGGGGTCGTTTGAACGAGAATCCCATCTTAATTGTTTTAAGATAATTTCTTCAGTTCTATTTTCACTATGATTTTTTCTCCTCGAAAATCAATCAAAGCTCCGTTATCATCCAAAATAATCAGAATAATGTTGTCGATGCACTGACGCCCTTCTGGTCTGACCTGCGTGTAAATAATATTTCGAGGCTCCTTAGATAATTTGTATCCTGGTTCTACATCTATGTCGAATTCGAATAGAGTATGAGCCTCCCCACCATTGAAATATGCTCCAGATATTATATTGCAATCGATACGTATGATTCTTACCCTCATTAGTGGAGCAATGGAATTCTCGTGTGATAAATCAATCTCAAATGAGGAGTGGATCACACATTTCAGAGTATTATTGTTGGCTTGCAATAAAAATACATCATTCATATCATCAGTTGCTTCATTCATTTGTGTTTTTATAATATTTTGTATCGTTTTATTAATCTCATCTATCACATATACGCCAGGTGGAATTTTCACAGGAATTGTTGAAGCATTATCCTTCGTTTTATAGCCGATTACATTATTCTTCTCATCCACATTGAGGATAGAATTGTAAGAGTAAAATCCATGTAAGCCTAATCCATAACTATTGTGTACATCGAGTTCAATTGGCGGGTAAAAATTTGCGCTCAAGACGCTCGTTTGTCCAGTTAGTGTGAATGTTCGCGACATGACTGCAACTATCAAACTGATCACAATATCATATCTTCACACCATTTATTGCTGTTTGCAGCACGAAGAAATGCACCGCTTTTTCCCGGTTATGGTAGGTTTGTAATCAATCTCATTATTCGCACCAACGTTGACATCGCCCATGTTACAGGAGCAGCAGAATATTTTTCTAGGTGTGGGACCGTCGTTTATATCATGCTTATCACAATATTGATATTTCAAAATGTCCAAATCATTTTGTAGACATTTGGGCAGCTTATCTCACACCATTACAATCTCATGTGGGGTGCATGCGATCATCACTTCCTTTGGCATATCTGCAAGCTCTTCTTTGGTCATTTTCCACAAAGTCCCCACTTTAAAGTAAGCTTTCAGTGAATGACTCATTTTTTTGATGCTGTCACGATCCAAAATGTGTGAGATATTATGACCAACTGCTGGAGAGAAACTTCAAGCATAAATGACCACACCAGAATGTGTTATATTTTTGTTGACGTTCGTAATTATACAATAGCTTGGTTGTCGTTGGGCCGCTATGAAAGTTGCGAATTAATTCTTCAGGAGGGGGTAAGTCTCCATAGCTATCGAAGTATCTCATCACCCTACCACGTTTTTTATATGCAACCCAGTGAGTACCGGGACCGCTTATTGTATCTAGATTGATGATGGCAGACTCGTTGAGATGTGGCCAAGTACTGGGTAGGTTATCGCACATGAATACACCTCGAAAATATGCCAAAATTGTTGTGCAAGATTCTCAATATCAATATTGTGCAAATTTCTCAATATCAATATTGCTCAAAGGTCTTTGGGGTAGGGTGTCTATTAGTTTTTTGAATCATTCGGTCTTAAAAAGATGCCCATTCCTTTTCCATTTTTCTTTCATAAGAAACTTATATCTGAATTGAATAATCTTGGCTTTGAAACTAATCTACTAAATTTCTTTCAATCATACCTAAGTAATAGGTTGAATACCGTGGTCATAAATCACAAATTTTCATTTTTATCAGCGGGGCACCTCAGGGAAGCAATTTAGCCCTTCTTATCTTCTCATTATTCGTGAATGACACAGGTGTGGATATTACTAGCAACATTCTTTTATTTGCTGATGATTTGAAATTATTCAGAGTCATTGAATCTCAAAGTGACTGTAAATTACTTCAAAATGATATTGACCGCCTAGCATTGTGGTGTGAAACAAATAAACTACCTTTAAATATTCAGAAATGTTATTACACTACATATACTTTGAAATACAAACCAGTGGAATTCATTTACTCAATAAATCATTTTTTTTTAGATCGGTGTGATGTGATTAAAGATCTAGGTATTTACTTTGACTCCAAATTAAGCTTCTCATCACACATTATCAAAACTGCATCGGCAGCGAAATGAATGCTTGGCTTGATTTTCAGGAACTGCAAAGATTTTAAAAACGAAGGTAGTCTCATTGCTCTCTTCACCTCTTATGTGAGATCACGATTGGAATATGGCTCGCTGATTTGGTCTACCATTTATCTCAATCACATTAATCTACTCGAATCAATTCAACGGAAATTCATGAAATACATTGCACATAGAATTGATGGAATTTATCCCGAACAAGGTTCAGATAATAACATATTATTACACAGTTTTTCCTGGCTATCTTTAAAGGACCGTAGAACTTATCACTCTTGTGTATTTGTCTATAAACTCACAAACTACCTGACTGATTGTCCAGAGTCATTATCTCAACTGAACTTCAATGTACCTCGTTTGAACAGTAGAAGTTTGATTTGGTTTTATTTACCAACTCCAAGAACGAATATACTATTGAAATCTCCAATTCATTCGATGTGCTTGAAGTTCAATCAGGTATGCGAAAGAACTGATTTATTTTCAACACCCATTGGAGTGTTTAAAAGGGAAACAAAACATAGTCTTTCTACTCTCTGAGGTTTATGAAGTGAATGGGAGATGAATATATTCCTCTCTATTTGTACATGTTATTGTCATTATACATTATATTTTTCAATGTTATTATGTCTCTTTTCTTGCATTATGTCTTTAATTATCATAACTCTTCAAAATTACAGTAATTACTGAATAGTTTTAAGTTCTTAGAATATAGTTTTTGTTCAAAGTTACATGTTAACTTTATGAGAAGCTGTCCTGTAAGTAAGTCTTGTACCTGTTTGGGCAATAAATGTTTTTTTATAGGGCTTCAAATAAACCCCTTTTCCATTTTTACCAATTGCAATAGCTTCCATATTCCCATTGTGGCGATTAGCTTCAATAAGTTGTTCCCTACTCGATTTAGCAGTCTGAACAGCTTTCGCTATACCTGCAGCTTCTCCTGCGATACTTCCCAAAGCAAATAATCCTGCAAATATCAGTATGAGGGGTAAAATTCCTCCAATTTTGGGGATTGGAATTATGCGAGGTGTTCGAATATTCTTCTTACCTCCAGCAACTCTCAGATATGTTTTTGCAGCCGTTAGAGCGATACTCGACACTTTCTTCATATTTTTGTCGAGCTTCTGATCCCCACCTGCCAGAAGCAAATCTCCTCTGACTTTCTTAACTATTCTCGAGCCGAAAGCAATTCTTTTAGTCTTCCCAACTCCTAACTCTACGACAGCCCATACCAAATCGTCTCTTTCCTTTCATTATATTAGTTACCAACCAAGCTGCAACTTTTTCTCCAATGCTTGCTTCCTTTGATTTCACTCTTTCCCACGCAGCAAACTCTAGTTGCTCATCTGCTTTATGTCTATTCGTTAAGTTACTGCTATCCTGAGAGTAAGCAATGTCGTGCCTTTTACATGCAATATCCAATTGATTGATTCCTTGATCACCTCTTGCTAACCGCTTCTGTAATTTGGTTCCAGGACCGCAATACTGATAACCTCCAGGTAAATGTAACTCAAATGGGAGTTTATTGATGAGAGTATTAACTAAACCTTCACCGCTTTAACTCGTTTTAGATGTGGTTTTACGTCTGCATCGCTCGACTTTCATAATATAAATGAGCTGTTATCACTTATTTATCTTTATATATCATTCGAAGCTCGAACCATGCACATAGTGAAACAAAAAGAAAACTTTGTTGTGGACAATTGGGATCGCAAAATTGGGTATGGAAATGGGAAAGAAAATACTCCACGCTATGGGCATTTATTACCTTTCACTATTAGAGGTCTTATTGTCGGTCCTTCAAATTGTGGTGAGACAAATGTGATGATATCATTGCTGACTCACTCATGTATATTTATACTCCAAGTCGTTGAATCAACCAAAGTATGTGTATCTTCAGGATGGATTACAATCAATAAAGGAGCTGGGATTTCATACTTTCAGTAATAATGCGGAGGTTATGGATTCATCGGAAGCTAAGCCAGATTCCATATTCATTTTTGATGATGTTATCACTGAAAATCAAGATTTGATCAGATCGTATTTCAGAATGGGTCGCCATAAGCATATAAACTGCTTTTATCTAGCACAGACGTACTCTAAAATCCCAAAGCAGGTCATTCGTGACAACTCTAACTTTATCATCATGTTTAATCAGGATGCAACAAATCTACAAAACATTTTTCCCGATCACGTATCACCTGATGTTACATTTGAAGAATTTCAAGATATGTGTGGAGAATGTTGGAGAGATAATCATGGTTTCCGGAAGGTTGACAAAGACAGCGAGATATGCAATGGTCGTTATATAAAAGGATTCGATAGTATATCCACGAGACCCTCATGCAGATAATCAAATGACTCTTGGACGTCGTGGTGACTACATAAGCTAAATAATCCAAAATGTGTGAGATATTATGACCAACTGCTGGAGAGAAACTTCAAGCATAAATGACCACACCAGAATGTGTTATATTTTTGTTGACGTTCGTAATTATACAATAGCTTGGTTGTCGTTGGGCCGCTATGAAAGTTGCGAATTAATTCTTCAGGAGGGGGTAAGTCTCCATAGCTATCGAAGTATCTCATCACCCTACCACGTTTTTTATATGCAACCCAGTGAGTACCGGGACCGCTTATTGTATCTAGATTGATGATGGCAGACTCGTTGAGATGTGGCCAAGTACTGGGTAGGTTATCGCACATGAATACACCTCGAAAATATGCCAAAATTGTTGTGCAAGATTCTCAATATCAATATTGTGCAAATTTCTCAATATCAATATTGCTCAAAGGTCTTTGGGGTAGGGTGTCTATTAGTTTTTTGAATCATTCGGTCTTAAAAAGATGCCCATTCCTTTTCCATTTTTCTTTCATAAGAAACTTATATCTGAATTGAATAATCTTGGCTTTGAAACTAATCTACTAAATTTCTTTCAATCATACCTAAGTAATAGGTTGAATACCGTGGTCATAAATCACAAATTTTCATTTTTATCAGCGGGGCACCTCAGGGAAGCAATTTAGCCCCTCTTATCTTCTCATTATTCGTGAATGACACAGGTGTGGATATTACTAGCAACATTCTTTTATTTGCTGATGATTTGAAATTATTCAGAGTCATTGAATCTCAAAGTGACTGTAAATTACTCCAAAATGATATTGACCGCCTAGCATTGTGGTGTGAAACAAATAAACTACCTTTAAATATTCAGAAATGTTATTACACTACATATACTTTGAAATACAAACCAGTGGAATTCATTTACTCAATAAATCATTTTTTTTTAGATCGGTGTGATGTGATTAAAGATCTAGGTATTTACTTTGACTCCAAATTAAGCTTCTCATCACACATTATCAAAACTGCATCGGCAGCGAAATGAATGCTTGGCTTGATTTTCAGGAACTGCAAAGATTTTAAAAACGAAGGTAGTCTCATTGCTCTCTTCACCTCTTATGTGAGATCACGATTGGAATATGGCTCGCTGATTTGGTCTACCATTTATCTCAATCACATTAATCTACTCGAATCAATTCAACGGAAATTCATGAAATACATTGCACATAGAATTGATGGAATTTATCCCGAACAAGGTTCAGATAATAACATATTATTACACAGTTTTTCCTGGCTATCTTTAAAGGACCGTAGAACTTATCACTCTTGTGTATTTGTCTATAAACTCACAAACTACCTGACTGATTGTCCAGAGTCATTATCTCAACTGAACTTCAATGTACCTCGTTTGAACAGTAGAAGTTTGATTTGGTTTTATTTACCAACTCCAAGAACGAATATACTATTGAAATCTCCAATTCATTCGATGTGCTTGAAGTTCAATCAGGTATGCGAAAGAACTGATTTATTTTCAACACCCATTGGAGTGTTTAAAAGGGAAACAAAACATAGTCTTTCTACTCTCTGAGGTTTATGAAGTGAATGGGAGATGAATATATTCCTCTCTATTCGTACATGTTATTGTCATTATACATTATATTTTTCAATGTTATTATGTCTCTTTTCTTGCATTATGTCTTTAATTATCATAACTCTTCAAAATTACAGTAATTACTGAATAGTTTTAAGTTCTTAGAATATAGTTTTTGTTCAAAGTTACATGTTAACTTTATGAGAAGCTGTCCTGTAAGTGGGTCTTGTACCTGTTTGGGCAATAAATGTTTTTTTATAGGGCTTCAAATAAACCCCTTTTCCATTTTTACCAATTGCAATAGCTTCCATATTCCCATTGTGGCGATTAGCTTCAATAAGTTGTTCCCTACTCGATTTAGCAGTCAGAACAGCTTTCGCTATACCTGCAGCTTCTCCTGCGATACTTCCCAAAGCAAATAATCCTGCAAATATCAGTATGAGGGGTAAAATTCCTCCAATTTTGGGGATTGGAATTATGCGAGGTGTTCGAATATTCTTCTTACCTCCAGCAACTCTCAGATATGTTTTTGCAGCCGTTAGAGCGATACTCGACACTTTCTTCATATTTTTGTCGAGCTTCTGATCCCCACCTGCCAGAAGCAAATCTCCTCTGACTTTCTTAACTATTCTCGAGCCGAAAGCAATTCTTTTAGTCTTCCCAACTCCTAACTCTACGACAGCCCATACCAAATCGTCTCTTTCCTTTCATTATATTAGTTACCAACCAAGCTGCAACTTTTTCTCCAATGCTTGCTTCCTTTGATTTCACTCTTTCCCACGCAGCAAACTCTAGTTGCTCATCTGCTTTATGTCTATTCGTTAAGTTACTGCTATCCTGAGAGTAAGCAATGTCGTGCCTTTTACATGCAATATCCAATTGATTGATTCCTTGATCACCTCTTGCTAACCGCTTCTGTAATTTGGTTCCAGGACCGCAATACTGATAACCTCCAGGTAAATGTAACTCAAATGGGAGTTTATTGATGAAAGTATTAACTAAACCTTCACCGCTTTAACTCGTTTTAGATGTGGTTTTACGTCTGCATCGCTCGACTTTCATAATATAAATGAGCTGTTATCACTTATTTATCTTTATATATCATTCGAAGCTCGAACCATGCACATAGTGAAACAAAAAGAAAACTTTGTTGTGGACAAAAGATTAAAATGGATAAGAATATGGAGAAGGATATTAATTTGAAACGCCAACTGATTGAAGCAACAGATGCAGTGAGACAAAAGTTCAATGTGATCAAGAGCGTTCGTAACGAGAATCAAGTTTCTCTTGAGAAGACATATGAACCTATAACGAAACCCCTGAAGGTAATATCCGCTGCAACGGTGGCGAACCCAAAGATTGAAACTTCACACGCTTCAATAAATATGAAACACCAACTTTGGATAACACACCCACCACCCCTTTATCAGCAAGTACGCCGAAGAATGATAGTAGCAGAAATAACGAATTTTTTCCACCTAAATGGGAGAGTAATGCTGCATCCAACCCTTCTGAATTATATCCCATGGATACACCCCCTTCGTCAACGATGTCTTCATCAGATGATACAATCACACGCATAGAAGTGGAGCGAGATGAAATTGCGAATAGACACATACATAAAATGAAAACTGAAAACTTGCGTTATGATACTGTTTATGAAGTATATGAAGATTCCTCTACAAAACAACTGAAGGTTGGTAATGCCGAAGTCAGTTTTCCAAGCAGACACATTGCATTTCACATCGGGAAAAAAATAAAACAATTCCTAGCCAATGCGCAATTATTAGATATGATATTTCTCAAGCAACCGCCTAAAGAAATAGGATATGAGAACCATAAAATATTTGCAACCATAATGGAATTGACTCGAGCTCCATAGAAGAATTTCGATTTGAGACGAGGGTTGAATACTGGCAATACTAAAAAAATTCGTGAATTGATCGAACCGTCAGTTGGTGCCCCTTACGAAATGAGAAAGAGAGGCGGAATGGTGAATCAGAATTTTCCTACACAGAAATACTTCACCACCCTGACTAAAGAGTATGTTTATTGGAATAAACCTAGAGAACTGATTAATCGATTGAGATTATCATGGAGTTCAAGAATGTCTGGACATACTGGTCATGATAACGAAATAATGTCGATAATAGAAGAATTGCGTGAAGAACGTATTGTGTATTAGATATCTGTAACATATTTTGAATATATCTTACGTTGAATATTGCCGAGATCGTCAGTTGCGGTCGATTCCGATGGAGAGTCGGTCAAATAGCGATTCATTCAAGCAACAATAATGGATAATATGAAGAGACAAATCGCAAACGAACTCCACACACCTGCTCGTCGTAACTTCAGGAGAAGAAGAACAATTATCAAAGGATTTGCTGACTTATGGCAAATTGATCTTGCCGAAATGCAACCATATGCTGAAGAAAATGATGAATATAGATAGCCAATCAAAAACCAAACGGGTAAGGAAGTCACTGAAGCAATGAGGAAAATATTGGAAAGTGCACAATACTCACCAAAACATATTCAAAGCGACGCTGGCAAAGAATTTTTTAATCGATGGTTCAATGAATTGATGATCAAATATAAAATGATTCACTATTCCACATATAGTACGAAAAAATCTGCAATAGTTGAGCGAGTCATCAGAACATTGAAGAATTGGATATACAAAGAATTCACAGCTTTAGGTAAATACAAGTGGTTAGAAATATTACCCCAACGAATCCATAGATATAATCATGAAAAACATCGCACAATTGGAATGAGGCCTGTAGATGGTTCTCCAACAACGTTCTTGAAAGCTTATAGTAATCCGAAAATGGCTCCGAAACCAAAATTTCGAGAAGGTGAAATAGTGCGAATAAGCAAGTACAAAGGTGTTTTTGAAAAGGGATTTGCAGCAAATTTTTCAACAGAACTTTTCAAAATTTCTGAAGTGAAGAGAACTGACCCCACAACCTACTTGCTCGAAGATATGGAAAAAAATCCGATCGAAGGATGTTTTTATGAAAAAGAAACTACTGAAAACAAGAAATCCAAATATATACTTGGTTGAGAAGATTTTGGAACGAAAAGAAGACGATTCGTCAAATGGTTGGGATTCTCGAATAATCATAACTCCTGGATCAATGAATCAGATTTTGTTTAATGTATTGCCTCATAGAATGATAAAAAAATTTATACTTATATGTTTTATTTATTTTTACAATTTGTTAGCAAGCTTATTCATGAGCGCTACTGGAAGCGCTGGATTGTTCTGCAGCTCCGAATGGATCAACCATACTCCTTGTCGAATATGGGTTCCGCACAACAACTCCAGAATTCTTCCTCAGAGTTTGTTCTGGAGTGGTGTTTAGCGTTCAAGAAGAAATGTTCCACATTCTCACATAGAAATAAATCAGAAATGCATGAACTACACATTCCATTGAAACAATCATTTCTATAAGTATTGCACGATATACAACGCTGCTTCAATGGGCAATCATATTTCATACAATTCTTGCATACATTCCTACAAATTCCGAAGTTCGAAGTTTTCAATTTCTTCAAGTCAAATTTGGAACATTTCGCCCCACAAACATCTTCCATAGTTGGTCGTGGTATTTCTCGAGGCGGCCGACAAAGACCACTGGGTGAGAAATCTTGCACATCTGTACAGATAATTGATCTTGAATGATATAATCCTTATAACATTATTCGCGTGTTCCTTGAACTTCAGATTTCGGTCAACAATAACACCTAAATATTTGAACTGTTCAACTTTTTCAATGATATCACAGCCAATCCTAATTTCATTTTTGTCATTAGAGATTTCACAGAAATCTTTGTAATCGTTTAAACAACTAATAATCATAAATTTGGTTTTTTTAATATTGATTTTGAGAAAATTTGAGCAACACCACCGATAAATATTCTCTAAGGTTTCATTTAGTACCTTGATAAGTCTATAACTGTTATTACATGAATAATATATGTGTCATCTGCAAATATATGTATTCCACATTCTCCCGCTACTCCAACTATGTCCTCAATATACAGAAGGAATAGCAGGGGACCAAGAACACTTTCCTGAGGCACTCCTCTCTCACATCCTATCTCATCAGATATAATATCATTCAATTTCAACTTCTGTCGTCTATTGCCAAGGTAGTCAATTATCCACTCTAATGCATGCTCAACAATACCCAAACTCTCCAATTTTTTTATCAAGCGATTTCTATCAATAGTTTCAAATGCTCTTTGTAGGTCAAGAAATACAGCTCCAGTAATATATTCTTTTTCTAAATTATTTTTCCAAGCATTCAGAACACACTGAATTGCAGTTTCACAATTATGTTTACTCCTAAATCCTGACTGTGCGCTGTTAACTATGTTATTTTTTTCCAAATAATCTAAAATTTGTTTCTTAACAGTTTTCTCTAGTATTTTATCGATAGAACTGAGCATATTGATAGGACGCTGATCAGAAGCTTCATTTGAATTCGACACTTTGGGGACTGGAATAATGGTTAATATTTTGAGTTGATTCGGTACCTTGCACAATTCAATAGATGTATTTATCAAATTCAAAAGCGGGTTTGCAATGCTATGAAAACAGTTTTCTATAAATGCCATACCAATCTCATCAGGACTGCTTTTATTTGGCATGGAGAATATAATATCTTCAAGTTTTGCATGCGTTACTAATTTGAATCGCTTGAAAAACTTTTTATTCTGTCTCTGTATTATCGGAAACTTTGGTCCAGACTGATCGATTTCATCAGTGATTTTATTGATACTGTCAATGTAATAATTATTCAAACAGTTCGGCATTTCCTCTATGTTATTGATGATTTCGTTCTCGCCTATTTTTAATGTAGTGAAATCTACGTCAGGTTTGTTTTTAGGTATTAGCGACTTCAATATTTTCCACATCTCTCTTGAGTTGCTTTTGTTTTCATTCACCTTGTTTTCGTAAAATTTAGATTTTTCTCTTCTGATTGTGCTTACCGCTGTATTTCGGTTTCGTTTGTAGTTTTCCCAATTTTCTATAGTTTTTTCACTATTGTACAACTTATAACTCCCATCTCTATTTCTCGTAGCTATTTTCATTTCCTCATTCCACCATTCTTTAAATGCGGGTCGAATTGTGATGAGTTTTTTAGGTGCAACTTCATCCAGGGTACTCATGATTGTAGAGAACAAAATCTGATATTTCACATCAATTTCTAATATTTTATAGTTCCAGTTAACCGTAAGCAATTTTTCATTAATTTTAGCATAATCAATCTTTCGTCCCCTAGTCTCCAATTGAATAGGCTTTTCTTTAAACTTGTTATTAATTTCAACCAATATATTGTTATGGCTACTTATCTTTGGTGTGTTAATGACCTGAACATCAATCAGTTCACAATTGTTTGTTAAAATCAAATCTATGAGTGAGCCACCACTTTTACTAGGATGAGTAACATCCTTAACCATATTTGTGAATCCCATGTCACTTACAATGTTTTTCAATCTAATACTATATGTTGAGTCAACCATCCAGTCAATATTAAAATCGCCAGTCAAAATTACCCTGATATTAATGTCACTCATAACATTTTCTATCCAGTTTTCAAAGACATCTAAAAAAGTTGTACACGTACTATTGGTGATCTGTATAAGGAAACAATCAAATATGTAACAGTTTCATATGTGATTTTCACAGACAATAACCAGTATACCTTCTGTTTATAAACTTTTTGACAATTTAATACATCAATATTGTTTTTTACGTATATGACTGAACCTCCTGTATGCCTACTATCACTGTCTACTCTATATATTCTATATCTAATATGTCTTTAGTGACACAAGTTTCTGATAAACATATTACAAGTGGCATATTTTTTATTGCAAAGGCAGATATTCCATCTATATGTGCAGGTAAACTTTGTGCATTCATGTAATAGAGAATAGCCTTTTTATAGTTATCCTTCGTTACATTATTTCTACGTGTCTTAGACAAACATTTAAAAAATGGTCTTGTGCCCTAGTAGGTTCACGTGAATCAGTATACAAAACTTTACTTTCAACATGATTCTGTTCATGAATTGATAATTGATCTGAATTAACATCTAAATCAGTATCTGTAGTTTCAGCTTCAATAGGTGTTGTGTTTATATGAATTAAATTTTTACTTTTTTTTCCATATCTTATTTCATTCGTTAACTTTATAGCTATTTGGTTTTTTCATAATTTCCATTTGTTTCCATTATTAATATTTATCAAAGCCCTCCTACCTTCAGAACAATTGTCCAGGCGTAATATATATTTTTCAAGCATTTGATTGAATTTCAATACCCGAGAGGAATAACTTGATTTATAATGTAAGGGAATATTATTCACCAAAATATTTGTGTAATGACATTGTTTCAATTTACTATTCAATAAATTAAATGATGGCTATCTATTCCTGCTTATATCATTTAACCCACCTTGTATAATCACGAAATCATTCATAGTAAAATGTTTCGTTGAAGTCACGATATCAGATATAATATCATTCATACAAGCTCCTGGTTTGATTATAGTTTGAATATAGAATTTCTTGTCAAGTCGGTTTCTAATGAATTTACCCAAATCACGTCCACCCTCGTCGCACAGTACCAGTATTTTTGACATCACAGTTTTTTCTTTATCTGCTATGCTTCGTCCTCCATCATCCTTCCTTGATTTCATAGTTATGATATCCTCACTTTTTGTTCCCAATGCACTATTGCAGTTGTAGCACATGATTGTGTCATCAATTCTCACTGGAAAAGTCATCACTTTCGGTTTGAAATCCCACGATTTTGGAAATGGCATCTTAGACTATGTATTCTGTTCGCCAACCATGCGGAATTGATACTAACACTCGGAGCACACTCACCTCCTCTATTTATAACTACTGAAATTTTGGCTCATAACGTCACACTCCTCCTCATCTTCAGAAATATATAAAAAGAGAGGAGTGTTGTATGTGTGTCATCATTCACAACACAAATTTAGAAGAGTGAACATCATAGTCACAATGGAAGGAATCTTCAATAATATGAGAGAAATTGCTCAAATGGACTTAAATAATATAGCTCTAAGTAGTCTGCCAAAATTATTGTTCATCAGATATAATCATATACTTATTTCTTATTTCAGATCATAGAGGATGGAGGGGTGGGAGAAGAAGGAGCAGTGATTGAAATCGAAGAAGATGAAGATCCCGCCCGAATCAGCTCTACTGTTTCTCTATGAGCTTCGTGGTGGTTGAAACAACCGCTGGTGATGAGCACTTGTGCTACAATTGCTTCACCTTATATACTCACAGGTCTCTGGGAGGATCGTACACCCACTTTGATGCGCATTACACGGCGAATTTCGATGGAATTCCTGTGACACAGCGCTGTGCGGTCTGTAGTGATCGCCTGTATTTGACGAAGTTGGTGGAAGTGTGCATTATATGCAATAACTCCCCTCCATTGAGAGCCAGCATCGTCGATGGTGATCCCGTCATCAATTTATCATTGTTATTTGATATGTCTATATGGGAAGAATAAAATTGTTGATATAGTTCGATATATTATTCATACCTAGTTAGTAGTCCTCGAGCAGCTGTAGATGTAAGATGTATAGCACTATAGATAAATTTGGTCGCAAGAAGAGGAAATCGATTAGTTTTTCACATGGGCGTCCAGGAATTGGATTCAAACTTGATAGTTTCGGAAATAATGATGTACACGGTAAGCGACTAGTGAATGTGGGTTATCCTAAAAGTGGTGGAGATATTATACATTGGATTTCCACAACCTAAAAAAGTCTGAAAGGCGCTCAACGAGTTGAAGAAGTACGTCAAAGATTATCCACAATTTTGCCAAAAGGTTCTCACGATGTCGCCAGAATTGAATGATTCAATTGTGGCGGTGAATCTCACATCTAAAAGAATAAATGAAGAGATATCGCGCTACGATGCCAAGATGAAGGAATGCGTTGACAGAAAATCGAAATTTGAAGGCATGATGAGATATGTAACTTCCCAAATGAATTAGTAAGCCTCTGTCTATACGTGATTTTATTTATTGAACATTGTAACGAAAACTGACAATTTCTAATTCATGACTTCATTTTTCAATGTAGAAGATTATACATCCACGAACAAAGCGTACATGAAAACGATACATATCAGAATGTGCGCATGCGCTCTATCCTTATACATAACCAACAAATATTTGCTATCTTGTTTCATCAGCTGGGTGATGATTAGTGGATGATCAATCAATCAACTGTGCATCCAAAAAATCATAAATAAAGTACTGCGCACGCGCTAACTATCGAAGGAATAAACTTATCACAAGTTTCATGGAAAATATCTTCAAGTTACTCAATACAGTCCACAAATTCCTATACTGCGTATAATTTTTTTTACTGCGCATTCCAAACACCCTATAATGGTCTATTTCGAAAACGGTGAGGCACACGCTTGCGCACAACTTTTGAATCTCATCACCACAGGCACCTTACATAGGTTTTGAGCCCTGATGGTGAAACAATGTACTGCGCATAAGTTTTCCTCAATACACACTCAAAATGTTCATTTTGGTATATTTCGAGAACCGTTTGGCGTAGGTCTGCGCAGTTGTTTTTGGCCACATAAATACTTAACAGTACTTGACTATCTGAAAATTTTCGATTTTTTTTTACCTCCGACCGGCTCTCTTTCAGTTCCTGATCGGATTCGCTGAGTGCTGTCACACATGCCACCACGTTTTCTTTATTCTTTCGGGCCTGCTCTTCTTGCTCGAGAATCTTGGATGCTTTCTCCCGCTTCAGAGCCTCCATCTCCTTGGCTAGCTCATCCATGCGAGCCGAAATGCGGGAACGCCATTCGCGCTGCTGCTGATCTTCTTTCTCTTCCTCCTTCCTCACCAGCTTCTGCTTCTCAACTAACCTTTGAGCTTCCACTTTAGCTTCTTTCAACCGGAGAATCGCATCTGCCAACTTCTTATCATTCCTCTCCTGTGTGAGGGGGATATCTTCGTCGATATCTGGCGCGACATATTTTCGTGGGGCAGGTGTTGGGGCTACTCGGGTTGGCGTTGGGGCTGCTCGGGTTGGCGTTGGGGCTGCTCGGGTTGGCGTTGGGGCTGCTCGGGCCGGTATTGGAGCTGATGGGGTCGGTGCTGGAGCGGCAGTCGACGTCGATGCGATGGGCATCATCCACGGCGTTATTGAAAAGCCCGTTTCGCGCCGACTATACGGCGTGTACGCCGGCTCTCTTCCTTTTGGTTTCCTCTTCAACTCGGAGGATTTTGTGAATCCACTCGACTGCGTAAGCATCGGTGTGACGGTAAATGGCTGCCAGACAGTGACGTCCGAAACAATCGTAACAGACGACTGTTTATCAGCTCGCTTCCCTCTTCTGGACGGCTTCCGTGGTTTCTTCAGCCCTACTCCGAGAGCTGTTCGAGTACCGGACATCGGCGAAATCACCGTCGGTGTTGCCAGAAACTCCTTGGCCTCAGGAAATTACTTCTCCTTCGGACTCGTCTCCACTTCAGTTATAGCTGATATATCTGGCATCGATATAGCAGGATTCGGAAAAACAAACGTTTCCATAGATGTCGGTATCGGGATCGTGTCGAATCCGATATCCGAATCGAACTCAATCCCCAACTCACTACTCAGGTCGTAGTAGGTTGCCATTTTGTTTTTTGGTGGTAGCACTTTGAATAAAGAAATACTTTAAGACTCAGAGCGCGTGGTAAATTGAACTGAGAAATAGTCAAGACTGAATCGCTGAAGTGGTGAGGAAGCTTCACTCTCCCACTCCTCAATCGAACGCTGACCGCGCATACGTCTACTGTTGTCTCTCTCACACTTCAAACATCGCGGCTATTTAACACGCTTTCACAACCGGCCGTTGGGTGAGAGATGCGAGCATCTTTCTACCTGCTCGCAGGCAAGAGACCCATTTGTTCCAATATACACAATATTCCGATGTTATTCTCAAAGAATGCTTTTCCATTTCTATATCCACATTCCAACAGCAGACGCATAGAGTACAGTTTCACATGAAGTCATATTTCGAGAATTTTGTGACAAACATTCGAGGGAAAATCAAGATACACTATAGTGACGAAATATTTTATTTCATATGTATTTTATGGTGCATAATAACAATATACAACTATGTACAGAAGGAATATTCTACATTTCTCCCTCAAGACCTTTTATCAAATCATCGAGATTTCCATTTCCATAATGATTGTTCTGTAATTCGTGTTCTAACTTATGCTGAATAATTTCCTTATGACCCCACGGCAGAGTCTTAGTTGTATTAGGTATTACAAATCTCTTATTGTCGTGTGAAGATAGGGCAATTTGGTTTCTCAATATAGTATAAGTATCATGCAGTTCACTAACAAAAGTATTCATTTTTCTAAAAATGAGGCCACCCCTCTCAACGATTTTTCTATAGTCCTCAGAATGAATTTGTTACTCGATCACAGATTATTTTATACTCTTTGCTTTCTTCACTTCATTTTTCAACGATTGTACATAATACACTTTCGCCCCAGTCCCGTAAAATTTCATAATGGGATCGCTAGGAAATTCATCTTTCATTCTTCCAAGAACTGACTTTCCTATGGATATTCCAAGACAATTACCCTACTTGTAATTGGAAGTATCGAAACTATCTGGATTATCTTTCATGAAATCATAAAAAAATTCTTTTTCTACTTTGAGAATGAGAGAATCGGTATCTGTGTATAATAAGGACGCATTTCGCCCGAACTCCTTTTTTATACAACCATAGAAGAAATCGTATATCACAGTACATCGGTTTGTCATAATTGATTTTTACTTTACCCATATGAATTGCTACGAAATTTTCGTTGAATCTCGAAACAGTTTTGGAATTTGGTCGCGCTATATAAGCGCTGGTACCTAAGGTCCTGCGAATATTTTCCCAGTGAGTCAAAAGTTTTGTATCACACCTCTTATCTACATTCTCCATCGTTTTACCATACACCGAATTTACCATACCTTATAATGTCTATTCTCATATTTACTAGTTGCCTTATTTCTCATTTCGGTATTTAGATCTATGTATTTCTTGAGCCATGGAGACTGATTGAACTTCAGAATTCTATGAATTTCCACCAAAATTAAGTCGTTTTCAATTGCTTGCTTCAAATTCACATAATGAACGATGTATTTCTTCTCATTATTCAAATTTGGTATTAGCTTTGGTTTTTTGGTTTTTGATTCTGGTGGAATGATTGACTCTACCAGATATGGAAGGTCTGAGTGGAGATCATGCAAGCTCTCTGGGTAACGTATATCGACTTCTAGCACATATCCCACTGCATCATTACTTGAGGTACTCATGACGTCGAATTTTCCTATTTCGGTGGGAGACAACCATTCAAAACCATCAGTTGGTAGTGTTTGGCTCATACTATGTCCGTAAAGATTCGTTGCATCCAAATACATAATGAATGATGATGGTGCTTGTCGGTCGAAGTTTGGTAATAAAATGTTATTTGCAATATGCTTTCGTTCACTACATTGGCAAATGCCACCACAAATTTCTTTTTTGAAAAAATTCAACATGTCTATGTCAGTCAACAATTCCAACTTCACTTTAGTATATCGCAACATAGCATCCCAGGAAAGACCAGGCGAAGTGTAATAGTGCGCGGGATCCAACTTATATTTATCCAAAGGAATATTGCGGAAATTCTCGAAAACGTCACACAGAAGAAGTACATCCGACTTCAGATAAATATCAGAATAATCGCCCAAGGTGCAGAAGTTGAATGAATTCCACAATAACTTTGCTCTACCATATTCTTCATCAGATATATGACGCTTATTCAAACTATCATAAAATTCCATTTGCGATGGCAAATCTTCGTTATCTGATATAACCAAATTATTAACGAAACTATATGGAAAAATGCCTTTTTTCCTCCTCAAATTGAATTTTTCATCGTCTGGAAAATATTTTCTTGTTACTGGGAATTGGTCATCTTTCAAACCTTTCACCCAAATTCTGCAATGAATCAGCCATAAATCTGAAGCTATCTATAAAACTTCATAATAAACTTTAGTCAAATCATCTTCAATCTTAGAAACAAATAATTCCGCAGCATTTTTTCCTCTATATGTCACGAACTTTGTTAATGAATCATCAAAAGAGCATTTAATCAAATACGCAAAAGAATAGGGTTCATGTTTATATGTCTTATGAGTAAATGGAGCATCTGGATCCATTTGACACGAATCCATAGGTTTCAGAATCGATTCAAAATCCGCATATACTATGAATGGAACCTGCAATTGCTTCTCAAAATTCTCAAATTTAAAAATATTTTCTGGCTCAGTCTTACCGAATTTATCGAGTTTTGAATTTGTTGTAGGTGAAACGCTGTAAACGTGATTACAATTATGCGATCTATGTCTCAATAAAGATATCTCATTCTCAAAGTACAACAAACAACCATCGCAAAAGTGATACTTGTGTTCATGTGATGAAATCTGACTCGAAACTAATCTGGATGAATCTTTTATCCAACAATAATGATTATTACCTATATCGTCGGTCAAGAACAATAAATTAACATGATTACCAAGCCTATTACGTGAATAATGAAGAGGACCGACAATCTCATATTTCAATTTATCCGCCTCATAATATTTCTCGAGACCGTAGACATTGATAGAACAATCATTCATAATCTCAAACTTAGGTATATCTCGCAAACTCATTGGAAAACTTATACCTGCCAAGTTGAGCACTGTCGCAAAATGTGGATATGACGACACTCTCTGAACATTGCTAGCTGCGGGATATAAAGCAGACGTGACTGCCCAAGCGAAACAACATAAATCTTGATTTACCACATTTATGACTGCCTTCCTATTCTTGATGAATTTCGGCAGCTTTATATAGGAACACCCTTTCAATGGGCAATACCTGTTGACGTTAACTTCCAAGAATAAAATTTTTTCCAAAGCCCAACCTACAAAACGATCAGATTCATTATTCGAAACCATTATAATAATTTAAAAATAAACTCACCAGAATCTCGCTCTTCAAACTCAGTAGTTTGACTTATCATGATATCTTTGAAGATATTCATCATATGTTCCAAATTACTTGAGCGGGCTATAATCTGATTCGGAGTATTGAATGATTTTATTTCTACAATATCTCGAGTTTGATGGATATAGCGGTCAAATACCTCCATGAGATATTTTGCTGAAGAATAATTTATAATCCAGAGTTTCTTTGTCGGAATTAACTCTATAGCTGATGATTCTGCACTTGAAGGCGCTATGGATTACATTCACGCCGCTCGATAACTGGACACATGAGCTCGTTCTATGTTTTAACGTTCTTCCATGAGAGCTCATATCGCCTTTGGGCACCATTATGTTACAGCAATGGCATAACTCTTTCAACGATGTTGACGATTGTGGATTCATCTTAAGCTTCTTTGGAGGATGTGTTGAAACACCGGCAGTATTTGGGCATGATGTTCTTTCATGTCGACGCAGATTATCGACGCGAGAAAACTTTTTATCACAACTACTGCACGCGAACATGGCTTCGTAACAGTTTATATATTCACAACTAAAGTTTTAGAAATAATGCATCGAATAGCTATGCGTCCGAATTTATATTCTCGGAAAAAGGAGGGGGCTTGGAACTCCCCACTACACCCGTACACAGCATAGCTGGCAATCAATGTGACTGTTCGTATTCGCACCAGTCGGGTATGGCGACTCGACGTGGCAAGAAGTGTTGTTCAACTTAGTTATGGTATAATACGGCAATGATTCGATGAATTTCCTATAGTTTGTGTAGGTTGCTACAGTTACAAACACCTAGGACCCCAGGATATACTTTCGGAGCATCGAACCACAGTCGTTCCTTAGAGAAATCATTATTCACAAGGTAATTACTGTTGTAATAACCTCTTGGTTGGTACTGGATCCTCCCAATTACTGCACAATGAGCGATTACAATTATTGCGGAATTGAAAAGCAAGTACACGTAATTGGGAGGATCCAATACCGGCCAATATAAACTACTAGTATCATTAATGTATATGCCCTTAGAACAAGAGTAACTATTCTTGGGTGAAAGATATTCCAACGGTTGTTTAATCCAGCACCAGTGGAGGGGCCACGACCTTCAAACCGTTCATCACTTCATCAGATCAGTGCGTATTTAGTTCGGGAAAGGATTGGTTCAGGTCGGTTTAGATATTAGGTCGTGTACATGAGCGTTGTGTTTGGCTGATTTGTAATGGAGAATATTTTTAAATACTGAAATATTCCTCAGAAAATGATACAAAGATTCCATAAGTTAGGTAAGTGTAATTCAAGTATAGGTATACATAATATCTCACATCATTCCGGCTAAACAACCTGTTTTCAATCCTCGATTAGTTTTTTGCATTTTATCAGATTGGTATAGATTCTAAGAGAATATACTTTCGTGTATTGTGATTTTTTTTTGACATGGGCTATGTGCAGATCTGTGCGGATCACTAATATTGTGTTGTATAATTTATGAGTTTTGGATTATTTGGGGAGGAATTAGCGAACAAATTATCAATCAAAATAATTTCCATTGTGATTTCTCGATCATCCATTTGTATCAATCAGTGTGAGATCAAAGTATTGATTATTTTTGATTTTCGGTAGGTCAACCTGGATTTTGAAATAATATACCGACTTTAACCTTAACTTGGGAAAACTTCTTCAAGAAAGTATGTTACAAGATACTTGCGACAACCAAGGTATGTTCATATTCCACTGTTTCTCCCACTATTCTGATATCACATCATGTCATAATAGCGCTTTGTCAAATAGTCGATCATTGTATGAGTTTTCAATTGAATTATTACCGGCAGAATCTTGATAACTTATTTCACAATTTTTACAAATAATTTTCATGAAACTTCATGAAATATCTACTTTTTGGGCTAACACAGTGGTCCAGACACCTGAAGTACCAATTTTTGAACACCCTGTATACATTTTTAAGTTTTTCAAATAGTTCTACCCTTCGAAGATTGCCAGGTTGATGAACATCACTTGAAATAATTTTATGTTTTCAGGATCAAAATTCAGCAGGGCTATTGTTATTGCCCCATTTTATCCCACCAAGAAGTAGGTCCGCAAAAACATTAAAATGTTCTGTTATCAAGGATCAAGAAGGATTATAGTACTTTTTCACGTTCAGGTGAGAGATAGTGCATGGAAGAGTTGGGTATTATAATCAACTTCTTTGTTTTTAGGATGTGGCTACGATGGAAAAAGAAGAGAGCATATAGAAAAAGTAGAAACATCTAAGCACGAAAAGGTTAAACCATTGATGCTGCATGCGTAGTCTTGATATGTCCAATTCAAAGTGTATGGAAATAAAGAAAATATTCTCGCTCCCATGTATTATTTCAAATCCAAAATCTCGTAACTTTCTAAACCAAAATTTAAAGAGCTTGTTTCAAAATCACATTATTGAGAAATCACAGTGCTCTCAAAATGAAAGCTCCCTATGATCAATAACAAAATCATGATGATATCAAATGAAAATCAATACAGTTTAGACTTGAAGCCATGGTATCTCTAAAACCAGAACATGAGATTCTCGATTAGAACATAATGATGACTTCTAATTGACGATAGAGTTTTTCTTCAATCAAACTACCTCATACTCTTGGAATATGACTTTCATCGGAGAGTACCATGTTATTCGAACGTGAAACCAATATGGTCTTGAAAGAAAGACTTGATGCCTCTGAGGCTATATGAAAGTCATGATAATCTTTAAAGAAGTGTATTATTTTCATATCAAGAGTAAATTTTTTTGTGTGAAGAAAGCCTTAAATTCTACCAAATTCGCTATCTTACCTTTAGGTTTTTCCCATTCTCGTTGAGTATTTTATCCAATTGTCCACACATAATGAATATTATTATAACATTCCAAGATTTAACAGATTGTCCTAAATTTTCGCAAGATCGCAAGTGTTGTGTATCCAAAAAGTTTCTCATTTCTCCCCAAGAAATTTTATGATTTATTGCTGAGAATTCCAACGATTGAATTACTCGACTTGCGTCCCGTTCCAGAGCACTACGAAAAAATTGGAACTTCTCTATATCACCAAGTGATTCATTTTTTGTGAATTAAGGGTTCGAAAGTGTCGCTAAACTCTAACCAATGTTCAAAACACCAGAAAATTTCGGAATTGGTATGGGAGGCAACTGAGGTTTCAATTTTGAAGCTATTACAGTATTAGCTATATGTTGAATATGTATTTGAACTTTCTGATCTAACTATTGATCGAACTGAAACAGCATCATCATCATTATTTCCAAAAATCGTAATTTTCTCTTTCAGATTTTTACAAATTGCTATAGTTTTATGAAACAAACTTTCAAATTCTGACCCAATTTCCAATTGATTTTCTGATTTATCTTCTTCAACCAGTGTTTCAATTGAATTCTGAAATTCATCTAATTCGACAAGTATATTATACATTTTATTCATACGATCATTGATTTCAATTTTGGTTATTTCGTCCCAGTTTCTCCATTCAATTGAACAAACTCATCTACAAATTTTCTGAAAATAGTAAGTCGGCTTCTCAAACATTCCCGTTTTCTGATCAATACCTTTATTTCTTCTGCCATTGTATTATTGTGAACTCAATGATATTAATCTAAACTAATCAAAAAATATATCAATATGATCAATAAACAAACCACTCACACAAATGGATGCAGATATTGTGAAAATATAACAAATTCAAGGATAGGCAACGACCCACTTATTTTATACCAATACCAAATACCACTTGAATGCTGCACCAGTAGATACTCCGCAGCAACCACCAACCGCCAAATTGTATTCGATGGTGATTTCTCGTCGTTAACGTCTCTTGATATCCGTGTTCGTAGATACCAGATGTCTTGTCATCAATTTCTGCACGTACTTGATTACTGATGCTCCAAAATTACTGTAGTCTGCAATTCCACTCCACATTACGAGATCAGCAGCTACACCAAATCCAATGAGGTTATTTTGAGAGAGGGTTATCTTACCAATTCGAACAAGATCCGTCTCGCACAGGACCAATGTTTCGTTCTGTACACTTTCGTGCACCCAACAATGGACTGTATTTTTCTATTTAGATTCATACCTTGAGAAAAAAAGCTTAATACTTTTCTTCAACTATATTCCCAAAAATTATTATATCATGTTACAAAACAATGTTTATTAACACAACAATAACCCATGACAACCCATAGCAAACCTAAAAACGATTGTCCTAGTTACAGAAACAAGATTATCATACAATATAAGATGTTCAATTCTTAACAATACCTATGATCACAGGTTGTTTAATCTGTGCTGTGATAAACCTCAAAACTTTTATTACTTTTTCTTTTTGAATTATAGTTTATGGTGAATTGTAAGAACAAACTGGATCGTTAATCGTTCGGAACGGAAACATTTGTAACATAACTACAAAAGTTATGACAACGATGTAAACAAAACTTGATCAATATTTTAGCGCCTTCGCATATCTATGACTGGACTTTCAAATTTTGCGCTTTCGACATTCCTCTCTGATTTTATTCGCTCTGTCTGATTGTCTCATCTGTAAGGTTTTCTAATCTGTGATAAAAATTGAATTTCCCGCCAACCAAAAGTGCTATGCTGCGGCGGTGTAGCTTCTGATTAGACGACATGGGGATGCTCAGCTGGAAGGTCTGGAGAAAAAGTGGAGGGGTGGGGGTGGTCAGAAGTAAGGCATTATCTACTGTAATAATATGATTATTTTTCTTCACGGGAAACCCCATTACAAAAAACTATATAGGTACAATCTAATAGTGTGGTGAATATTCTTGAAACTAATAATATACTGTTGATGAAATCAATATTAATTTATGATAAATTCCAATGAATATAAATCAAGTCATAAAAACGAGTTTTTCAAAATTATCAATTGATTAATGAAAAATGTATTTGAACACGTTCTAGAGTATATAGTTATAGATTTGGTATAGTGGTGACCACACAATAGAGGCATGTTCCAATTGAAATACCACCTAGGACATATATAACAACCTCACTGTGTGGATTGAGAAAGTGCTTTAATTTATGAGAATGTACCCTAGCATATTTGATGACTTATCAGATATATTGTTAATGTGTTCTATAAAAGTCATATCTTCATCGAACAGTATGCCTAGATCTCAAACAGATGATACTAGTCATATACGAGGTCATATAGTAAGATAAATCATATTTTTTGATCTTATAGAAAGTTAAGAAAAAACATTTATCAATATGGTGAGAGGTTTCAATAACCTTTCCTATGACCAACGGCTATCCCATTTAAACCTACCTTATCTCAGTGACAGGCGTGCCAGGGGAGATGCCATATTGACCTACCGAATTCTGCACGATGCCTTTTCTGTTGACCACTGTAGCCTTTTTCAACTAAGCAATGACGACAGATTGAGAGGACACTCCTTAAAGCTTAAACAGGAAAACTTCCGGACCACTACACGACAATAGTTAATTCCAAACAGGGTATTTCCGAAGTATTTTCTAGTGATGTGGTGCTGGCTCCTAGTGTGAATAGTTTCAAGAACCGTTATGATTCCTTTATGCGTCAGTGAAAAGTGAAAACCATTATTTCCTCATAATAAGATAACAATTGTATGCAGTTAATGTACACGTTATTATTTTTTTTGTGCACTTTTGCGATATAGAATATTCCTTTTTTTGGGCAAAATAGGCTATGCCTCTGCCCTTGTTGAAATAAATAAATAAATAAATAAATAAAATATCAACAAATTATTTATTTCGACTGAGTACACCAATCGGTTAGATAATTTGGATTTATTTCAGGATAAATATCATCATCATATGAGTTAACAGATATAAATTTTCAATTTATCAAATATTTATTGAAAGTGAAGCAATATCATCAATAAAAAGATTGAATAATAATGGAGAACAGTATAATCCTTGTGGAACATCTGATGAAACATTAATATCGTTCGAGTGATAAGACCCCACTTCAACTCTCTGTTTGCGACCCCTTGAAAAACTACCTACCCAATTCAATAATGAGGTTTCGCTTGAGTCAATATTTTTTAATTCCAACAATAATTGATTATAATCAACTCAATCGAAAGCTTTGCTGAAATCTGAATATAAAGAATCTAATTGTTGAATAAACGAAATTGAAATGAATTATTGAATAAATTGAGTTGAATTGAGTAACAATACTCCTTCTACCGATGAAAAACTTCTTTCTCTTCTTAAAATAATAAATTTTCAACTGAATCGTGAATGGGAAGACGATTTCAATACTCTATTTATCAATGTAGGTGTAGGTACTAGTTTTATGACCAACTCAATACTATTCGTTGACACCGTATAATATCCATGATAGGCAAATTTAAGTGTCACTCGAAACTCCATAAATAATGGCTGCAAAAATCATTGCCACCAATAAAACCAGTGAGATATTATTAACGGAATGGGCGGAGTTGCAGAGATCACTATTGCAAGTTGTGCAAGTATGTTGGCCTGGTAGAACTTCCCCGTTCGCTCTCAGTTCATTGAAGATGTCCTCACATGTTGCTCCAAACCTCATCGACTGACATCCTCTCGTTATGTGGGTTGTTGAAGGGGTGCCGGGTATAACACCTGCAATGATTATATAGGTGTGCTCAGAATAACAGTTACGACTCGTTATGTTCGGAATATATCGAGGTGAAGGTGAAGATCTATCATAAGAAAATGGTATCTACTCATCTGGAATATCAAGATGAATGTTCAGGTGTCTCGTTATTATGTAGATACAGGTTTTTCCCGAGAGAATAGTCACGATGTATCATGAAAATACAACTATTGGATCGAGAGGTATTATAAGAACCTGATGATTATCTATTATTTTTATATATAGGTACCGGCTGAGTTTATCAACATATCTCTTATTTTTTCCAAAAGCTTTTTATAAGAATAAATACACAAAACTATTCAACTGGTTCACTTTCAATACATATTGTGAACATTTCAACATAGATTGGGTTACGCAATAAGAAGTTTATGAGATTAAACTTCAGTGGTTCGAATTACTTCATCAACACTGAAGAATTTTGTACGATATGTAAGATGAAAAGAAACGCCTCAAATATTTTAGATTTATAAACCAAACGATTCAATATATACGCCATGAATTATGGTCCATTTATCTCTCTGAAACATTTGATTCTTGCGATAATGAACATGCCTTGATCGGGATCATTTGAAATCAACGAATAAGACTCAATATTTGTTTTGCTGTGCCTACTATATTTGTTATTTATTTATCTATTTATTTTTTCTTCTCAATTTTCTATTCGTTATCTATATGAATTTTCTAAATAATCATAAAAAACTTGCTTTCACGTTGTGCGTGTAAAATTTCTATGAAATATGCCTATGGTCCAACCCTTATTGTGATAAGAATTGTACCTTATTCTTACCGGCTAGCTCATCAGTTCGAGGAAGTCGAATATCTCTGTTATCACAAGAGATTTCTGTATATCTTTTGCATGAAGTTCAAAGATATGTATCATTGCTTATTTCATAAATATTCTCAATTATATAGGCAGTTCAAATGAAGCGCACCAATCATGTAAGTAAAGTTTTTCGAATAGAAACACTCATTCATTTCAACTCCAATGCATTTTTCATTTACTTTCAATTATGTCATCACATTCAATTGAATTATGGATAATTTCAAATAGAAACTCCAATTTCTCAGTTATTTCTGTCAGCTCCACTCCTATGCATTATTACTGAAATTATACAAGGTGTTCTATTGAAATTTAGTGTTTTTAGAGCTTCAAGTAAAAAACATACACAGGTTTTCATTGGCGTATGCTCCGCTACGCGTAGCTTCTTCGAGCTGAAATCCCTCACTTTGCGCTTTAAATATACAAAGAAATATGACAGTGATCGATTTCGACACTTGATGAAATTCATCGAAAAACGTCAATTATGTGTTGAGATTCGAAAGCGTCGAAGTTTTCTTTGTTAACCGGTTGTAGAAAAAGTATATTGATTGATTGCTACACATAAACGAAATGTTAGATATTGTGATGTATACTCATAACTTGAGGTGGGCATAGCTTAAGGACATATGACAATCATCATCAGTCAAGATGTCAGCACGACAATGACACAAAGTAATATATAGGTTATACTAACCAGAGAGTTGACTCAGAGAAAGGCGGGAATGTTACCAAATGACCTTGAAAATTTACTACGATTGAAATATGTTTGGCAACGTGTTGACAACTGATTGAAGGAATTTGCTATATTTTCATCTGACTCATCTGAGGTTTTTTAAAAGTGAATTTATTACATGAGGAAACGATTACTGGATATATTTTGGGCTGTACCATTTGTGGTGAAATCTTTACTTGTGTTGCTGTTATCATGTATTTGACCTAACCTCAAAATATTGCTTTGATAAACAGATACTTTTGTGTTGAATGAGTTGAGGTTGTCGTTTTTTATTTATTCGACACCACATCTAATCTACCCACTAGCTTATGTCTGCATTGAGAAATATTTTGATTAATGCAGTATAATTTGACGGTCACAAAGCAAGTTCGAAAGCTATATATGAAGTACCTTTACAAATATCACTTCAGTTCTACAGTGGTTGCAGGTAAATCGATATAGTTACAGAATTATGTTATTTTTATATCATTCAATAATTCTGTTACATATGCATTACATATTTTAGCTATAGCAATGCTGGACATTGGTCAAACTGAAGCAGTAGAGGATCTGAAAATCAGTACAAAAATCTAGAGGAACAGAAAGTTTTTAATGAATATTCTGAAGGGGCATTGATAATATCAAATATGAGGAAAAAAGATTGGGCAGGTCACTAGAACATCTTAAAGTTATAATTCCTTCTTGTACATTTCTTATGATGCAGCAATACAATTTTCAAATCAGATGGTTGCTTCATACTTAAACTTGGAGGAGGTGTATCATGTGATTGATTTTTATCGATTTCACCAAAAGAATCTTGGATGAATTGTTAAGATCCACTGGAAATCCTTCTTGAAGTATGCTGTTGAGAAAACAATTTTCTGTGAAGTTGGATATATCTGCAAAATGTCCTCAATTATAAATTCACAAATGATGAAGCACGATTCATGCTTGTCAATTCAACACACTGTAATTATTATATAATAAAGTGAAATTGCCAAATAAGTTAATTATTTCTGAAAAACTATTGTAAAAAGCTCAATTCATAAGTATTCATGATTTGAGAGAAGTGATTGGCTAGGAATCAATTCTGGCGACAGAAAGCCATCTAAAGTCCAATCAAAATTCTAAGAGGTGACGCCAGGTTAATAGCAGATAACGGCATCATGTAAGCCAAACTTCAAATTTAACATAGACAGAGTGAGACAGAGTTTAGACAGAGTCAGTTGACCTAACGACCAATCAAATCACGTAGCCATTTCATTCACAATGGTTATTTTTCCCACTTCAAGGCCAATCGATACTATTTTACTATTTCATTCATAAATACGATGAGTTGGCCCTCTTGTTCGTAGAACCTATATTCTTTGACAATGACGACCAGTTGTTAATGGATAGCTAACGTGATAACCGTATTATGTATGTTGAATGAATATAGAGTCACTTTTGGTCTTGTGAGTATGATTTATTATTATGTCTAGTCCACACTGAGAAGCCACATTCAAGAGCTCAATAATGATGCTGTACATAAAATAGATATGACCTCCAGTCCTGTTCACAGCTTTGAGGTAGATTGTTCACTTATTTATACTGCTTTATGATGATCTTTGTGGAGTTCAATGCAAACAAGACTCAAGCCTGTGTTTTCTCCAAGGAGGCAGACCTCACAATTCCTGGTATGATAATGTCAGGAACGATGCTTCATATAAAATTCTCAATATTTATGATCGATATCACCATCATAAATACCCTATTATGGGACAATACTGTGAAATCCATTTGCTAGAACTGCTTAAAAAAACTCGGATTTTTGTTCCGTGTCAAGAGCTGCTCCCACCTCGACATCTCGTCTTTCAGGGGAAAGCAGTTCCTTTGGTTGGTTGTCCTGCACTAACGAACTCCTTGACCATTCTAGAACATCGCAGAAAAGTGGCGGTCTCTCCCTTTTTTATAGAAATTTCCATGGCCGATGCTCATTCATTTCATCAGGAGCGATTTCGAGCATCAGGAAGACCGGACAGCCATATGCTAGACATACCTACATTCTCAAGCTCTAGACCTGCCGAACTACACGCGATCATAATTATTTTTCTTGACCGTGCATCGGGACTTCTGGGATCGGTGGTCTTAAGAGTATCTCCATACTCTCCACCAGAGAACCAAGTGGGCAAGTGAGTCAACACCATTAAAGCCGACAATGTTCCTCCTCTAAAATGGCACATGGGACGTGTCACCGCTATCTATCCAGGAGCAGATGGTAAGGTGAGGGTGGCCTCTGTGAAAACGGCTACGGGAATTCTAAGGCGACCAGTGACAAAGCTGAGTCCGTTGCCTCTCGACTCCTAATCTTTAAAATGCCATGCATTTTAGGTAGGCGGCATGTTTTGATCCCATCTCAATCATTTTTGTTGTGTGCATGGTCATTATTCACTAATACATTGTTAATTTAATTCATTCAACCCAAACGAA
Organism: Chrysomela aeneicollis; assembly: GCA_029955515.1. Classification (NCBI taxonomy): domain Eukaryota; kingdom Metazoa; phylum Arthropoda; class Insecta; order Coleoptera; family Chrysomelidae; genus Chrysomela; species Chrysomela aeneicollis. Next base: position 904,187 of record JARUHQ010000018.1, on the reverse strand, counting down.
CTAATTCTCAAATACCCCCGGTATAATTGCGCGAGAATGCCTTTAAAGTTCTTTTTGCTCTCCGGGATGGGCTGAGAGAGAGCCTCGACACGAAAAATAGAACGGTCGGTTTTCTCGAACTGGACCCATCGTGCATCATTTAATTGCTTGTTCGTGCCTTATTAGCAAATTCAAAATCATAGAGTGGTTCCGGCCCTTTCTCCATCAGTGTGCTGGCAATCCTGAGACATTTTGCAGTTTAATCGAATAGAAAAAAAGGTAAGAATTTTAAAGGCTCCTTACGTTTTTGGTTTATTGCAATCCTCGTTTACGGTACATTTATCTCTCCTGAGTTTCTTTCAAAATCATTAGTCATTTCAAAACACCCCTGGACCTACTAAACAAATAAGCTGGATACCAGATCTATCGTAAGATCTATGCTGATTACTATAACATCAAAACTTTCGATAAAATCGATAAAAATTAGGAAGGATAGGTCGATTGCTACATAGAAACTTCCATGAAGTCATCTTCAGGTCACTAAAATAGGGATTATATACCTATTGCCCAAAGTGAATGATGAAATATAATATCAATACAGATAATAATGGAATCACAGAATGTAACGAACTGTAGATATATTGGACAGACAAAACAAGAATATCCGAACATGACCAACGCATGAGGCCAAAAACCTCATAAAAACAATAAATGAGACTTTTTTTGCAAAAAATTGCTGTTGTTCTTCACACATATTCCGTTTTCAATATCGTATCCAAGTCAATTTATGCACAATGTTGATGTTCACGTTTTTTCAACTACAACAACATCATATATTCCATAGTTTACTGTGTTTTTTTTCTTATTCACTTCGAATAACTGGTATAATCCCTATTGTATTTGCCATTGCTCATTTCAACAAGATAATCACGAGGTAGGTAACAAAATAATTCCAAAATTGAAACGGAAAATTGAAAATAGTGAACAGCTACTTACTTCAATATGTCCGTGAAGAGCGGACAAGGAGACGCGCAGAATACCGAATGCAGCACTCTCCCTTTTGACTTCAAGCTAGGTAGGATACTATTTCTTTTTCCGAAATAACGAAAAGAGAAGGTATGAAAATATATTTGAACATAGCCAATTTTTAGCCAATTTGGCAAAGCAAAAAAAAATATTTCTACATCAAATAATCAATTTTTAGATCCTTCCTCGATCTAACCTTCATCTTTCCACACAAAGAAATCAGATCAAAATATGGACTAGTGTCTTCACAGGAAGTCAAGTGCCGAGGCTCTACAACGTCAGAAATACGCACGCATTATCCGATGATATTGGCGCCCCCTGGTGAAACTCAAAGTAGATTGAAATCACGATACAGTCGATAATACGGAAGATATTATGGAATCAGAATAGGAAACTTATATGCACCAGTTTGATAGGTTTGCTAGTATACTATATATATATATAGGTAAATAAATAATAATTAAACATTGCGTGAAAATTAAAAGTATTCTGAATTGTTCACTGAGAGGAATTTTTTATACAAAATGAGGAAAAGGTATAATGTTCAAATCAGAACAAATATATATACACTCAGAAGGTATATACAATATGAATGAATAGAAAAAGGTCGCTTCTCTTTACCGGAAATCGATTTAGGATTTATCATTGCGATGATCTGAATGTTGAACAGATCTCAATACGTGAAAGTAGAGAGGAAAAAAAAATATGAAACCGTGTTGTATTTAACATTGTGAACTGAATAATAATTATTTCAATCGGATAGACACTCTACAGGGTGCTTTTTTATGGAATTCTGTTAAAGGAATTCTTAGGTCTATTTAAAAAAATGTGAACATAATGTCCTGAAGGTCCTGAAGTACAGGGTGCTAAAGAAGTGAGCAATAACGAATGGACTTGTCTTTTGAAAAGTAATCAATATTTTCATGATTTATTAACATCATTAAGTAGATAAGTGATCCAGCGAAGGGGAATATTACTTTATTTTCAAAAATATCAAATGACAAAGGTATACAAATTTACCTGAACATGGCAAATTTGGCGAAAAAAAAAACAGTTTTCAAATAGTATCGGACCTAGTTTGAATCCTCATCTTTTTACAAAAAAATCAGATCGGAATATGGAATGGTGTATTCACAAGAAGTCCAGAGCACGAATATGCCGGTGATATTTGCGCCCTCTGGTGATACTCCAAGATATGAAGATGAAAAAACGAGTCAGTCGACACAATATCATAGATAGAAACCATAGTTAGTATTATGAAATTCAAGGACAACCGCACTCAGTTATGATGTATTTGCAGATTTGCATAGGAGAAGCTTGAAAATTTGAAATTCAAAGGTGTGATGAGATCTGGAAAACCAAATGGGAAAGAGAATGATATTGTATATTAATGTGGAATGTTTATGCTTCTGGAAATGGTACATATATTAGGAACGGGGGATGAATATCCGAAGTCCAAAATATGTAGTGAAAGCAGCACTCAGAAATCAATAAAATAAAAATTAAAGTAATTAAGTAATCATATATTATTATTTGTAAAGAAATATTTCTAAATATATCTCTCAATCACTGTGTATGTCATTTTTGAAGTTTCAAAACCATCCAAAATTTTACAGATTTGCAATGCATCACAATTTTTTTAATCAACGAAATAAGATTTTTTCAATTCATAGAGTGATTTTTTCTATTCATATTGAGTTTTTATTATTTTTCAAATATGGAAATAATGCAATTATCAATTACTTATATTTTTATTATTTGATTCAAATCGTCGCAACCCTGGTTTTTCATAATGTTTATAGAATACAAATATTCATCATACGTAATAGTGAAAATAACGTCGATTATGAGATAAAGTGTTCGATCTTCGTTCCGCACACATGCAGGCGAATGTCTCGCATATACTCTCACTCATTGGTTGCGACTGTGTGGAGTTACATTTTTTTTGAACATGCGGAAGGCTTATGAAAAATAAATTGTTGAATATCCTTGATAGCACCTGGATGACGAAAAATATGAACAATTGAAGCGGTGTCAGTGCCAGATTTGACGTGTATTACTGTATAGGACTAGTTTTTTTTAAACTCTTCAACATGGATTTTACAAATTGCTCGTTTCAACCAAAATGATTTCCGTTTCGTGCATCTTTCGGTAATACCAGAAATGGAATATTATTGAATTCCCGAAATCTACACGATGTCATTTTTGAAATCCAACCTAAAGAAGTCAGAAATTTTTGTTTAGAATCTATCTTCATAAGTAAGACCTATCTACGAAGTCATCGCAAAATAAAAAATAAAATCACTGAATTCGAAGTTAATTTTTTTATTGGTAGGTACCCCCCCATTTTGAACTTTTTAAAAAAATGAGGGAAGGGGAATCTTTCCAACTAGGCATAGCTCCAAATAGGTATGGACGTCATTTTTCTCTTTTCGTCGAATATTTCGCAGGGATTCATTTGTTCCACATAGGTATAACACCGAGCATAACGAATGTTTTAGTTGCCCTCTGAATGTTGACCAATGAAGTTATACAGATTTCGCATGATGGCATAGCTAACCGAAGGAGAATTATGTAACTATACGATGCCAGAATTGGACTGGAAGAAGGCATAGGTAGGTACTATGTCATCATGAGGCAGCCATGTTCAACTTTTATTCGATATTCAGCCCCCGATCTTAAATTTTTTTAGGCAGGGCAAAAACTGAAAAATACCTCTCCCTCACACTCATATTTTTTTCTTTTATTATCTTTATAATTTCAGCTATTAGATGTCCATGAATTGATTGACATTTGGACATACGTTCGCTGTTCTTTCTGTGAAGCCTATTAATTTAATGATTTATAGACATGCATGTGTAGGATATATATTTAATACACAGCACAGGATGGAATCTAAACTCGTTTAGGGGCGGCGAGTTTTGTTTTGTCCAATAGGTGCTAAACTTGCGGGGTTATGGCAAGGCAAGAAAAAAATGCGCCGTAGTCGAAAATTTTTCATGGTTCAAGGTCAAATGCCTTCAAATTTGATGATATATATTTTGCATTACGTCTGAAACACCTCGACCAAAATATAGTAAATATTGATATATGTAGATATAGATTAAAACATATATGTTGAACCTATTTTTCTCAAAAACTTTCAATATCAATGAACATCAGCCACTGTATTCATGTCCAATACGTTCTCTATAACAATTTAACATTGCCACATTGTTAAGTAGTTTTCGTAAAACTGAAAGCCAGCATGAATTGGAGAGTACCTATAAAAAAATAAATTTAAGATATCATCCAATTCAAAATTTCAAACACAGCACGCATAACAGGTAGACAGTTAGTAGAGAACAACTATTTCACTGGCTTATGCCACGCAGCATGTCAAATTATATATACTCGCAGTATATGGGACAACAGTGAATAAAGAATGCAGTAGGAAAAAATGCCCGTTTCTATTCTAATATTTTTATACATTTCTGTTTCGGCCTATGGGTGCATCGTACCCACACCCATTCAATCGTAGTTGCATTGGCCCCGATGTATCCATGCACTCGCAGCCCCTGAATACTCGATCGAATACTATCATTATTTCAAATAGTTGAACAGGTTGAGTGTATGTTATTCGTCTTCACAAATTTCATAGAAATATTTTTTCCTTTCGGAATTTGTTTCTTTTTTAAAATAGGGTTAACAGCAACTTCTCCAGCATCTTTCATTGAATATTCGATCAGATTAGTTTTTGAAAGAAGTTTTGAGCAGACCATCCATTAGTGCGGCGGATTGGACAAGGATAATAACTTTCTAAATTTCTATATTCACTTGATTGATTTCGCGAATAATATATTCGAAGTAATTGTCAAATTGACAATAAATTTAAAATTCTTCATAGCAGAGAAGAGATGACCACATTGAAACAAGAATAAAATTTGTGTTCTTGTTTTATGGTCAATGTTGAGTAAATGATGAGTTGTCCATTCGTCTGTGAAGTGTGAATTTGGCCACCCTGTGAAATTGCCACCCGGGGCTTGCCCACCCTAGATCTGGGGCTGTCAATATTAAAAAATGGATGGAGTTATTTAATATCAACTCATTGAATATATGGATACTTGGATATTTTTTACTCATTCGATTTACTGATGTGAGCTCTACTACACATTGTGAACACAAAGAATAAGTCGTTTGGCTGACTGTGTAAGGAGAGAGCCGAGAGCGCGGTAATGTAGTAGTGTCTCATTAAAAAAAGAAAAGCTATCATGTAAACTTCAATTTGAAAAACAAAATCAGTCCGATGGCACAATTATTTCCAGAGATATAACGGTGGGAACAATAAAAAACGTATTCTACAGGAAAATCGTGGTGTTTGGGTTTTTTCAGAATGAAAAAACCTGGGCTACGAGAAAATGTCGTAGAAAATGATTTGGTATACACAATCATCAAGTTGAAGATCCGCAGAGGGTCTGATTTGGATCTACGCCAGTTTTGTTTTCTCGAAAACTGAGAGACAGCATTTCAATATCACTCGCATATTAGATTATTGAGCAATGCAAATTAAAACACCAGTCGCGATATCACCCGTACAAGATGAGAAAATCGTTCGTTGAACAGGGATGACCGTTGATTTATGACTATTTAGTAACCACCCACTGCTGTTTCCTCCAAATCCCCCATGTCCCGGATTTGGATAAAGTGTATAGCCTTTCCCAGTACGCATGAATATTTTTGTAGAGAAATGAATCTTGAAAAACTGCCCAGCGGAGGTACGAGCTTGAAAATATTTCTTTAAATTCAAATCTCAAGTTTAAGAGTTACAAAATACTGGAAACGTATTGATGAATATCTGAATCATTCATGAAAAGATTTGAATATTTCCAATATTTTCATTTCCGTGGATATATTTCCATTGATGAGCACAACGTGTACATGTAGGTGTCAGATCATCTCGATTTCATTGATATTCCATGCAAAGAACTACTGATTACAACACTTTATTATCTGAATTTATCTCACTTTGGTATTGATATGCCGCGCACACTGAAGGTCCGATACAACGAACTCTTCGAAGGAGATTCCGATCACCTGTAAGACATGCACTTGACTCTCCAGGTCCTAGTCGAGCAACACATTCGTAACATCGGATGGCCAAACCTGCAAAGTAATAATAGGTCAATTCATCTCAAGTACAGTACAAGTACAAGTACATTGATCCTTCTTGACAAAGCTGGCTGAGTATGAAATTATAAATTAATATAGAACAAACAGAATATGATGAAACGAATATGCATCATCTAGTGCTGTTTGTTATATGTCATATAGTTAAAAATATATCTATACAGATTTCATGAATTTAATGAAAATAATTAAATAAAATAAAATCAAACTTCGTGAAAAATATTTGCCTAGGTCATGAAATGGAGGATGAGTAGACCTAATGCATTGAGGTAAGTACGAAATTTTTTATCACATGGAGATTTCTTAGTTATATGCCGAATAATTATATATCGTCATTCCATTGTGAATGATTGTGTTAATAATCATAGTGGTTCAGGATCATATCGATCTAATTTTTGACCACTTCATCTGGTGTTATAATTTGAAGTAAGAAACTGTAATGCGTTTTTGTTCTCATGTATGAGAGCAACGTTTCGAGAATGTTACACACCACAGTTAGAATATACTGAAATACTAGAATGAATCTCTGCAGAAATCTTAATATTTTGCATGCCATATATAGGTACCTTTTAGAGCTCATTTCAGTTGAATGAAACTTTTTTGGAACTTATGACAATTGCAGGCTCCCAAGAATGCTATTCCATAACTCAAATTCGATTCGTAATGTAAACTTTGAAGATACTAACCCTTATTCAGTGGTAATGGTTTTGACAGCATATTGTTACGGACTGTGATGTGTTCCGACAATACCGGAAATCATCAACTCGGCCGCGCGACTGGCTGTGATTTATAGCTTCGCGATAACATCGGTCGCCAACGTACCTCTTTAATCAGCGGATGATTCATTGCCATAGTTTTAGTTATTTCCTGTTATTTCTGAAGAAACTAAGTGTTTATTGAATTGTATTCGAGTGTTTAGTGGTTCAGTTTTGTACTGATGAGTAAAATTAACGAACCCAAGTAGAAACATCGTAACAATATCATTCAGAAGCAAGCTTCATACACATGAAATCTCATGTTTATTAAACAGTATAATAATATAGGTATTTTTGCTCACGTCAATATCTACCATTATGAAGTGTCAATATCAATGATGATTCAGCAACATTTGCAGAATTGAAAATGCAATTTGAAGTGAATTAGGATTGTAAGATTATGATAGTGCTTCGGATGACACTTAGGGCCAGTTTATCAATGCAGGGTAAGGTTAATATAACCCAAGGTTAACAGCTAACTCTGGGATAAAATGTTTATTCACTTCGAGGTGGAGTTAAACGCTATCAAAATTAAACGGGAAATTAGCTCTAGGATAAAGTTAACCCTGGGTCAGCTTACCCCTCGGGATAACCCTGCATTGATGAACCGGCCCTTAAAAAGCTAAGGTCCCCCGTCTTCCTTATACTCATACAACTCCTAGACTTACGGGGGTTGCTTCGCAACTAATTCAGCGGTTAAAAACACTATTTTCATTATCGGATATGTCTTCCTGGAAAAAATTTATTTACAGTTATTTGGATCACTCCCATACTCTCGTCACTAATTTGATAATAATAATAGCAAAGATATAAATGATTGTGATTTTCAAAAAAATTTTGATATCTGGCAAAATTGCGCAAATGAAGCGCATTTCCGCTTTAATGAGCCTCATAAGGATGAATACAGCAGAAAATAGTTATTATTTGCTGAAATTTCCGAAAGTTTTGTTGATATTATGATATTCATTGGAAATTTGTCTTGCATATTTCAGTCTTGTGCCTTTTGATCAGTCTCATACGTTATTTCATAAACAAGCATGCTGTTGATGAAATACGTATATTTCAAGATGAATATCACCCATCAGTTGAAAAATGATTTACGAGTTCGTTAGGATATACCTAACGTTCAGCTGATACGTTATATTTTGGCGTAGAACAAACGTGTTTATCAACTCCAAAAATTAAGGTTCAAAAATAATTATTCTCCAACGTTTGTGTTTCATCGTTTTTATATTGTTAATAACGTTCAGGTCATACGTTAGTTTTTAGTAAAAAAAAAGAGTTGTTCAGATTTCACATAATCTCTATGGTTTAGTTATTTTATATTCAGTTTAAAATCAGAGTAGTGTTTCTCCCAATTTGTTTTTGTATTCATAGACAAGTTGTAATTGTTTAGAGAATTTTTGAAAGATTGTCAGAAAAACACTCTTAGAATATCGTATTCATTCTATAAACGTGTATCTCTAATAAAATAAAGATATACAACACAAACTCGCTAGACTCTGACTACTCCCAGAAAAATACAGTCCACTCCCGCTACCAGCTCAAACAAGAAGAAAAAGGGCACAGTTACCAACATTGGTCATGAACGATCCAAATATCTCTTCAAATAGAGAGGTGAAGCCGCTCTTCAAGTCCCACTCAAGTCACGAATCTACCTGAATATATCTTAGCTGATTCCTCGCCAACTCCTAGTCTCACTCAAGTCACGAAACGCCAGGAGATAACTCAGCTGCTCCCTCGCCATTCTCAAGTCTCTTTCAAATCACATCTCTGCCGGAAAACAGCTACTCTCTCACCAACGCAAGAAACGCAAGTAACACAAGAAACAAGAAGAACAAATAAGGTCAGAATATTCCATTATTCAGTCTTCGCACCGAAGTTCATTCTACGCTCAAGAAATAATTGCCATCGTACTACTATCATGGAAAAACTAATGAGAAAACGAGCACGTGCCAAATCTTCAATAACTCGAATTAAGAATTTTGTCAACGCAAATGAAAATAATCCTGACATATATGTCAATCAATTTTACATCAGAGAATGTCATTCAGCCAAATCATTTGATGAATATACTCAATATCAGGATCTCATCGAGGATGAGGAAATCTGAACATACCGACATTTACAGAAAGATAAGATGAATGGAATTTATTTTTAGATCTGTTCAATGCATTGATAGATAATAATCATCAAGTCAGTGCCGTACAAAAGCTATTGTATTTGAAATCCAGTTTGAAACATGAACCTCCACTATTGATAAAAAATTCACATGTCGTTAATGATGATTTCAAGATTGCCATGAACTAAAACAAAAATTTGATAATGAATCTGTCATGATCAACTCACATATAAAGGCACTATTGGATATTTCAATTATCTAGAATGGAACTGCCACACTTTTACGAGAATTTGTAACTCAAATTAAACAACATTACAATTGCCTGAAAGATCTCAAAGTTCCAGTTGAACATTAGGATTACATTTTAATTCATATTTTCTCAAATAAACTCGAATTCCAAACTCATAGAACTTATGAATTGGAGAAATCTTCGTTACAAGGCAAAACTTTGAAATCATTTTTATAATTTTTAGAAAATCGAAGCCTTGCTTCAGAATCAGTCTCATTCTCTGAAAATAAAAATAAATCTGGTTCTTTTAGAGTGACACATGTCAGTCGAAATCAAGAATTTTCTTCGAACTATCGCCATGAAGATTCATCTCAAACTACTTCTCTTATGAACAGAAAATGTTTATTCTGTAATCTAACAATTCATAACATTTATAAATGTTTCAAGTTTACGCAACTTCCAGTCCTAGAAAGACGACAATTCATTGTCAAAAACAAGTTGTGTTTGAATTGTTTAGGTACGAAACATTCAGTAAGTTATTGCACCTCAAGAGGGTGCAGATTTTGCTCAGGTAAACATCACTCTTATTTGCACGACGAAAAGGAAAGGTCCCCATCAGGAGGAACAGCCAGTATGTCCTCTTTTGTTCAGAGGAAATTGATGCTCCCGAGGTAAGTAATATTACTGCTGACAAAGATAATAATTCTACTACACCTCAACCCAAGCAGCAATTTGACGTTGCGGCGACGTGTTTGAAAAAGTTGCGCAACCAAACATGAGTTGCGTAGTCGACCTTAATACTACGTCGTCACGACCCTGTTTTGCACCAATTTGGTCAATCATTTTTGGGTTTTTAAAACGTTTCTTTTTCAACTGTAGGTAGCAGTTGGTCGTTTCCTAAACGTTGCTAAATTTACCAAAAAACAACTACACACTTGCGCCCTCTTGCGCAGCGATGACAGTTCACTTTCCACGGTGTTCAGAAATTAGTAAATATTCCAACCAAATCATTACTGATCACCAAAATGGACACTTGGTAAAAACTTTCTGACGACTACTAATGTTTTACTCATGTGTTCATGATAGGTACCTACTCTATTTATATTGCCTGAGAATAAAGATTTCCAAACAGAAATTATCAACGCATTTCAGTTTATTGTCAAATATACTATTGTTTTGCGTCAAAAAACACGCGCTCCTTCAATCCGTGGCGAATTTCTCAAAACTCGAAGAAAAAAAAAACGAAAAAAATAATTTGGGATATATAATATTCAAAGTTAATATTTATCCAAACAAGAACTATAGAGGATACAATGATATATTAATCGTTTCTAGAGTACTGTTAACCTCTGTTTATGTTTGTTTATGTCCCAAATTTCAATGGCCGACCATGTTTCCGAAGATAATTACGCATCAAACATGGCGTAGTATTATAATAGACGTCAACACGACTTAGGATATCAGATAACTGAAAAATATACTGCTTTCAACCTTAGTCATCCAGACAACTAAATATAACCAAAGCGCGACTGAAGTTGGTTATCCGACCAAAAACTAAACGAAGTCCAACTAACGAACACACCTCGCTCCACATTTTAAAACGGGCTTTTCTGCTTTTCTGCTTTACTGCTTTCAACCTTAGTCATCCAGACAACTAAATATAACCAAAGCGCGACTGAAGTTGGTTATCCGACCAAAAACTAAACGAAGTCCAACTAACGAACACACCTCGCTCCACATTTTAAAACGGGCTTTTCTGTGTCATACAATTGTCAGTAGTGTTCTTCGAAAAATTAGTTGCTTTCCTCAATCTCTGCATCCAGGTTAGCATTTGTTCCAAAAGAACTGAAGTTTTCCAAACTGCCTGTCTTCAGGCATAATTTTATTTTTAATAAATTTTTTGAGGTTAGGTTGGATCAAGTTTTTCTTATCTTACTAGATATTTATTCTTTCGTCGAAGCATTTCAGCCAACATTATGTCCTTGTTGTCCTCTATAGTGAGTATTTGGAAAATTTAACTGCAAAGATATGACTCCACGAAAACGTTTACAATTTTTATAAAAAATTGCCCACTGCCAAGTTAAATGTCACAAGGTCAGCTCAACGTCGGTAAAACGTTGAACATAACTAGAGTAATCACTCAAACGTTTTTAGAACGTCACTCCTATTCCCAAAATTTTTACTACATGAAGTTGGTTGGGTTTAACCTTGTAACAACGTCGTCGGTTAACTAAAGTCATGCTCAACACTGATACAACGTTGTCCGGTGGTTTAGAGAGCGTCGTTTCATAAATGACTGATTTCTACACTAAGTATAACGTTAATTTTGGTGTATTATGTGGTTATCGTCGCCAAAATGCTACTTGGGAAGAGTCATCATCAGATACAAATAATGCGTGTTTTCTTGTGAACAAACAAGATTCTCAGATACTATTAGCTACAGCCAAAATAAATTTACTGACGTTTGACAAAAAAATAATAATAGTGCGAGCTCTCATGGATTCAGGTTCTCAGACAACATTCATTACTTCAAAAATATTCAGGAAATTGAAAACTCGAAGTCACAATTCATCATTAATCACCCATTTCAGGAATAGGAAAAATAAGTACTAACGTCAAAGAAATGGTGAATGTTACAATTCAATTTCAATTAGATGATAAATACAAAATTGAAGTTTGTTGCACCGAATTTTATAAACCCCCAAAAATAGACATGCTCATAGGAGCTGATATTTACTTTGACGTAATAAATGAAGGAATTATTTCATTATGAAATAATTCCTCGATTTTGGCAAATGGAAGAAATCACTTCAGAAAAACTCATATCAACAGATGATAAGTTATGTGAGAAAATATTCAGAGAAAATACAAAACGCTTGGAAAATGGAGTTTTTCAAGTGAAAGTTCCATTCATATCAAGAAAATATACTACTCAGAGATACATCTCTATTTTCCTAATACAAAGCTTTCATTGATGAATATATTCTATTAGGATATGTGTGTGAGAGAGAGAGAGAGAAATACTTTATTGTTTCACGAACCCAATCATGGTTACAAAGCATCTAGTCGAAAGTAATAGTCAGTTAAAATATAAAAATATCCACAGTTTGTATAAAATAATAACAATAATTAATTAAATTAAATACAAGAGAAACAACAATTAAATAGGATACATCCATTCAAAAAATATAGAATAAGTGTTATCACAGATCCATAGTATCAGTCATATATTCTTTTAAACAATAATAGGGTCTATCTAGCAATAAGAATTTAACAGCTTGCCTGAATGCATTCAATGAATCAATATTTTTTATAACATTAGGGAGATGATTGTAAATTTTACCACCATTATAATTCAAAGAATTTTTTATGAGAGTAGAGGTGAGAAGTATGAGCTTGATATCTCTATTTTGCCGAGTATTGTGGTGTCCAGAGGTGGAACCGGATTTATTTTTTTTTTTCAATCAAGGAGGTAGTTACTAATATGAACAAATATATCACTGTCAGTATGTTATGCAGTTTGAACAGTGGCTTGCAAGTATCTCGAGTTTTTACTCTACACATGAGGCGTATCGCTCGTTTTTGTAGGACAAGAATGCTGTTTAAGTGATTATTATTGCAACTTTCCCGAAATGCAATGCCGTAACGCAGGTGCGACTCAATGAATGAGTGTTGCACCAACTTTGCTGCTGAGAGGTCTAATTGTTCCGTTTCATTTCTTTAATAAGTCATCAATTCCAGAAACTTGTAAAATTTTTCTACCACATCACTGCGTCTTAAGAGAAAGTAGTAAAACTACTGAACTGAGAGTAGTTTTCGACGCTTCTGCTGAGTCATCTTCTGGAATACCTCTAAATGATATTATGCTGGAAGGAAGCTCAGTGCAACCTGACCTATTCGATATTATATGTAGATTACGTACTCAGAATTTTGCGCTTACTTGTGATATACAAAAAATGTATGAAAAATACGGATAGATCCGAGTCAATTGCATTTGCAAAATATTTCATGTAAACATCATCCAGACAAACAACTTCAGTGTATTGAATCGCAAACAGTCACTTATGGTACAAGTAGTGCACCTTTTCTATCAACTAGATGTTCAGTACAAGCAGGGAATGGGAACAAACATAATTTTCCTTTAGCCGCTGATGCTCTTTTTCTTCAAACTTATAGGATAATGTATTGAGCGGTTCCAATTCGGAAAATGGCTTAGAACTATTATATTCTGAAATAAAAACTGTCTTGCAGTCAGCAGGTTTCGAACCTTACAAATGATGTTCTAATAACATTTGAATTTTGAATAGTCCTGATCAAGAAGAGATGGAGAATATACATTTCAATAACAAGAAGGTATCTGATAAGGTGTTAGGTATATCATGTAACCCAATTTGTGATGAATTCAATATTTCGGCTTCATTGAGTCCAAGTCAGTATGTGAATTATCTAACTAAAAGACAAGTGCTCTCGATTATTGCACATATGTTTGATCCTTTGGAACTTGTAGGCCCAGTCATAGGCAAAATTCTCATGCAAAAAATATGGATAAAAAAGATTAATTAGAATTGCACGGTCTTCCTGATGCAAGTCTCGCCGCTTGTATTCACATACGTGCAATTCATCTAAATGATGAAGCTTCGTTAACATTAATTTGTTCGAAAAGTAGAGTTTCACCATTGAAAATATTGACATAACCAAGATTGGAACTGGCAGGAGCTCTTCTACTCGCCAAACTTGTTTATAAAGTTCGTTCAATATTTCAATGGAAATTCTCTAATGTGATTCTTTGGTCAGATTCAACATTCACTTTGAATTGGATAAATTCTACACCATCGCGTTGGCCCACTTTTGTAGCAAATCGGGTGTCAGAAATACAAGAACTAACAGTGAATTGTCATTGGAGATACATAACTTCTAAAGAAAATCCTGCAGATTGTATTTCTCGTGGTCTCAACCCCTCTAAAATTATCAGTTCAAAACTGTCGTGGAATGGACCAAATATTCTTTCGGATCTAGATTTGAAATTGAATGAAAATTCAATATCGTCTAATTCAGAAATTGACCCTACCGAAGAAAATTTAACTTCTTCAGTGAATTTCAATCCGATGTCACATCAATATTAAATCGATTTTCAAATTTCTCACGGCTTATATGATCAATCTCTTATTGTTTGCGATTTATAAATAACATCATCAGGAACATATCTATATGGTATTCCGGATATCTTACTGTGCAAGAAATTTCTAATGATATACATGTGATTCTGAAATGTGTACAACAAAAATATTTTCCAGTAGAATTCAATGATCTGAAATACCAAGGAAAACAAGAATTACAGTTCGATTATTTCATTGAATCCTATCTTAGATAATAAAGATATCATTCGTGTTGGTGAAAGGCTAACTAACGCTCACATACCTTTTGAACAAAAACAATCATTTTACTATCATCGAAATCAAACGTCAACCAATTGTTAATTAGATATGAGCATATAAAAGTTCATCATGATGGAGCTCGAACGATCTAAGCTGATTTAAGATTGAAATATTGGCCTATTAATGCTTTGAGACAAATTGTGTCACATGTCATAGACTCAAAGCCTCAGTATCAAATCAATTGATGGGAAATTTACCAACTGAAAGAGTGGGTTGACTAGACCTTTTCAAATGACCAGGTCCTATTTTCATTAAAGAGTCAAAACTCCGTAAAACAACAACTTCCAATGCTTATATTGTTTTTTTTTGTTTGCATGAATACAAAGGCCATTCACTTGGAATTAGTTTCAGATTTAACTGAGAGGCATTTTTGTTTACTCCCAAAAGATTTATAGCACGCCGTGGTGAACCTACTGTATTATTCAGTGATAATGTGACTAATTTTCAAGGTGCAAGTAATACTCTTCATGAGTTATTCAAGTTTCTCACCTCCTAAGATAAGACCAATTGTGTTCAAGATTATGTATTTATTGAAGGAATTGAATGGAAATTTATTCCTCCGAATAGTCCACACTGGGAAGGCCTCTGGGAGGCAGGTGTCAAATCAACAAAATATCATTCACGCAGAGTGATAGGAAAGAACAACTATCGCAAATTATAGCTGAAGTCGAAAATTGCTCACTGCCAAATTAAATCTCACAGGGTCGTCTTAACGTCGGGAAAACGTTGAACATAACTAGAGTCATCCCTCAATCGTTTTTAGAACATTACTTCCATTCCCAAAACTTTTAATACATGAAGTCGGTTAGGTTTAATCTTGTAACAACGTCGTCGGTTAACTTAAGTCATGCTCAACACTGATACAACGTTGTCCGGTGGTTTAGAGAGCGTCGTTTCATAAATGACTGATTTCTACACCAAGTATAACGTTAATTTTGGTGTGTCATTTGGTTATCGTCGCCAAAATGCTACTTGGGCAGTTGAACAAATTTATGAAGCAGAAACACAAAACAATGGAATGAGAGGAGTCATAATAATCTGACTGATGATTATGATTCTGTTGGCGCTTTTGTTGTTGTTGTGGATTCTGATTGCTATTATTGGTATTGATCCTGTTGATCACATTACTTTTCTACTAGCTTTACATTCGTCTTCTGGTTTTGTTGTTTTTTCTGAAACAAAATATAAAAATTTATAGTGAAATTGATATTGTTCTTTGATTAAATTTTTTCTTAATCCCTGCTTCATTGGATTCGTTTTCATGTTTTCATAGAACGTTGCTGTAAACATAATAATAATAATAAATAATAATATTATTTCCATCTCTTCATTATATCCATTTCGTTTTCAATTATTTGACCATTTGAATTATTGATGTGTATTTCATTTATGTTGGGATAATTATTGTTTTTTGGTGTCTCACCACAAATTTGTTTTAAATTCTCTCAATCCATTCAAGATTACATCGAGAGCACTGGATTTGAACCAATCTACTGAATCCGTTCCTACGTCCACGATGGCATCAGGTGTACTGAAATATTCACGGTCAACTAATTCCCCATTGTTTGAATGTGAAACTTATCTGAAACTCTTCAAATTTCATTCCTGACTAATTTGGATGCATCAATTAAAGGTAAATTATTTCTTTATGTTTTGAATTCAGTACAAGTCCAGTTCAAATTCTCGAATCGGAAACTGAATTGATATTCATCCAACGAACTTGATTACGCTTCAAACCTGAACCAACAAGGCCTTTATGCATTGCTTTCAACAAAAACTCCATTTGCCTCAACTCTTCAATTTTATATCAATTTGTGATTTTGCCCAATTGAAAAATTGATATAATTTTATGATCTCTACGCGGATGCACAGGTCTTCGACTTGATGCAATTGTTCTATCGTTCCATTGTGGTAATATAATACGAGAAAACATAGCACCAGCTAGAAAACTCCATTTTCAACAAAACAATTGGCCAGAGAAACTTCACTTATTAAGCACCAAGAATGTATCAAATCATACCAAAAGATCTGACAGAACTCAATAATTTGCGCCATTTTAAAAAGAAATTGAAAATACCCGAGAAATGAACTCATCAAAATAATAGACATGCGAGAATAAATACCAATTAGTATTTATGAATAATTCTATTAGTCTATTTAATTTTTATTATATGTAGTTCACATTTATCTACACGCTTCATTTATATATTTTTATTTCTATTTGTGAATTTTCATCTACATTTTATCTATACATTATTGTAAACGTACACTTTTAACAAGTAAATAAGTTAAAGCAAAATAATATAAATTAAATGAATCTCAACAACTCACGCACAGGCAATCTGTCTATCTACACATCGAAGAAAATTACGAAAAATAAAGTGGCTCTGTCAAACAAACGTCAGTATGGGCCTACCTTGCCTTTTCTCCTTCCAAAGATCAGTCGTCTGTTTCTTGGGGTGGCCACCACTTTCGTTTTGCGTATGAAAAATGCTGGTTCGTTAGGGAAAAAGGAAAATAGTTTTGCGATCACGTAATTATTGCCGACGAAAAAACTTCACTCAAACTCAGTTTGTGTTGGACCACCGATAGCGCGTGAGTGTCCAGAAATCGAAGCTTCCAGTCTTCGCGATGGAAGCCACAAAAAAGACGTAATTTTGACTGAGCATATCGAAATATGAATAAACTGGACGCCCTAAGTCAGGAGACCGTTAAAATTGGAAAGTATAACCAACGATAAGATACTTAAAAATATGAATTATTCCCAGTATTTCGAAGCAATACCTTACATAATATCCGAACAAAATAAAAATTCTAATTTTACTTGACTGAACATACCCCACCCCAAAATACCTTGTATTTTAACAGGCTAATTGTTATCCCTACAAGGTAAGGGACACAGCTTAACTAAGGGTCGCTGAAATGTCCCTTGCTGCGTACGAATGGGCATTTCCAGTCATTTTCAGAAAAATTATATTTCGAAATATTGGACTCTCATGTAACTCGTACCCATTTTTTGAGATTTTTTTTTCATCAATTTATCTAGTTAAAAATTATTGAAAACGCCAAAATAATCTACTGAATTCAAACGATCCAGAAGAAGAGGGAAGCCATGACGTCAGTGCGCGTCCGATTCTGATTGGTTGTCCCGTTGTTACACGTTAATGATCTAAGCACCACACAGAGTTGCCAGATCAAAAATTAAAGATTAGTAAGACAGAAGGAAGGTAATCCAGAAATACATATAATTCCTCGTCTAATCACTTAATTAGCGTGTTAAAATTCCATTGCGTTAATACCTGTTAGGAATAGGTGGTAGGTATATAAGGTGCTACTGATTCGAGAACTTTATTTTATCTTGAGAGTGCAAGTGATAGTGTGTTAAACTATCAACTTGGCAACTGTGTGTGTGTGTATTTATATTTTTCATCTGTCGTCGCGTCCTAACACTCCTAACCTATATCTGGATTGTTTTGATTACTTCTCAAGTTTCAAGTGTGTTCATGTTCAGGAATTCAGGATGGAAACAATAGATGAAGGGTTTGAAAAAGCAGCATCGGATAATTTGCCGATGGTGGATATTGACATGATGGGTGATTTTTTAACGAATAATGCAAATTTCGTTAGTGCTGAAGTTCTCAACGTGAAAACACAAAGGTTAGTTTATGTTTACATTCCAGAAGAGTGGTGAAATGAAAACCTGTTTCCATTTTGTATTTTCAGTGAGTATTCTGGGTGATTAAGCAATATCATAAGTTGAGTTGAGAAGTAATGGTGATATATGTACAGTGAACAAAAATCATCCCTGAAGACAAGAATCACAAGAAAGTCTACAATGTTATGGCGATAATGAATGAAAAAGAGGAGAACAAATCTTTTGGTCAGCAAATTATTCATACTCAGACAATCACATGAACTTTATACATTTTTACACATTCTGAAAAATCATAGTTCCTATTTGATTTCATACTTTTTGTTTACAGGAGGTTGTAAACATGGTGTCCTTTTTTTATTATGGATCCATTTATTGGAAGAGTGCTTCATTATTAAAAGTGAGCAGGATGGATTTTTACATACCTGTGTATTCTTTATCAAGTACCTTATTATTGATGATTATCAGATTTTAATTATTAATTAGATTTTGTTTGATATGTTCATTCAGTTATTTATCTGATATATTCTGTGTGCTGCTATAAAATATATATTCAATTTGTTTTCTGTATATCTTATATTTCAATTCATTCTGAATCAAAATATTGAAATGTTAATATTACAAATTTTTGCTGTTATCATTGGGGATTATTATTATATTGAGAAACAATAAACTGCTGTAAAAAGTTTTACCTGCAAATATATTGAAATGGTTTTGTTTTAATAATTTAAATAGATAAATTCTAAATAAAATGATATTAATTTACTTCCTACTATTCCAAATCACACATATGAATAAAGCTCATCATTTATTTGAATTAACATTTTTATTGAGAACTTATTTCAGGGTAATACTGTGATGACAAGCAAAAGTATCAACATATTTAGGTCTATTCCTAAATACAAATTAATTTTGGAAATATATTCAATAGATAATACAGTGATATTTTATTTTCTATATAGGTATATGTTCTCAAAACAAGTATTTTAACTTCCTATGAAATGTACAATTCCATTTTTTGCAGAGTTTATAGCAATACTATTCAGCAGTGGTTTTTCTAAATTAATGAGCTTACATGCTATACTTATTATTGAATGTATAAATTTGTTTTTCTTTTTCTTATTTCTTCAACATTTTAACAGTAGTTAGGAGTCTATTTTGATCACTTTCATTCACAGAAGTAGCAGCTGATGAGGAAATAGGTTTGTATTCCTCTGTAGATTTTGAACTTCAAGAAATTGTTGATGATGAAGGAGAACTAATACTTGATTTCACTAGTTTGTCCCCTAATATGGCAGAACTTGCTTTATTAACGATATTCTCAGCTTTGAATTACACTTTTTTGGTATTCATTGAGACACTTCGAACTTTCACTTTACTTCTCAAGTTTACTTGAACATCTACAGAACATGTTATTTTTTCACAATATGTTTGATGCACTTGAAATGAACCAGATGGAGGATCGAATCTCTGACTCTATCTTGGGCCTTTTTGAATCAGGTAATTCTTCATTGAACAGTTTCTTCATGATATTCTTTGAAGTTGACCATGGATGTTTCATAGGTGGATGATGATAGTCCACTTTTCTTTTCCTTGTTGACTCACTCAAATTACTAGGCAAAATAGTTGGTGATGGACTTTCTATAATATATATTTATGAGGTACCACTCCTGATCTCAAAAATAACTTTATAGTACATTCAAGTGGCTGCATCTTCTTCTAGCTGTAAATTATATTTTGAACAGGACTGAATTATTGAAAGATTCTGACAATACTTACATTGAAGTGGTCTTCGCAGGCAACATTGTTTCTACCAATATGAACTGTTTCAGGCAGTTTCAAAGCCATCCTCCAGTTGTTTTGTAAGCCTGAATTTCTTATTACATGAACAAACATATTTCGACATATCGGAACTTGACATTTTGTGTCCCTATTCTTAAAATCACAGCCCAAATTCACAATGAACGAAGTAAACGAACAAAAATCACAAGGACGGAATAATGGTTTATAAAGAGGTTATGTTTTTATTGATAATTTCTATGCATGGTTGCCATATCAGAAGTCACATTTTCTGAGAATGACAATTTTATAATAACTGATGATGATTATGTTCAGATCACGATGTTTTGACAAATTATATGTACCCATTACATCAAATATATCACGAAATCTGAATGTATTCAAAGAGATGATGAATAAGAATGTGATATTGTCCGACAGATGTGACTGAATCTGCTCCGATTGAAAATTTACACCAAACATGATCATCCCTGGTCTTGAAATATTTTCATTTTCACAATGAATTGGGAGTGTCTGATAGTTGATTACTCACAATTCAGAACAATTTCTCATTACACGAAATGGATTCAAAGATTTTACAGAGACATGGCAACTGCGGTGGGTCTTTCCCTCACCTGCCCTCACTTACGAGCCAGTCAACGCCATCACAAACTTCGACCAATCATATTTCTGGAAGACACTGACGTCACAGCGAAGGATCGTTTGAATTTACAGAATGTGAAGTCACGTTTTCAATATCGAATAATAAATCGAAATTAACAAATTCAGAGTGAATAAGTTGTTTACACTATCTTATAAGCCTCCCTCCATCACGTCATGTGAAAAAAAGGGCATATTTTAAGATAGTGGAAATGCCCATTGTCGCCACTCTAACAATCCCGTCAGATCCCGGATGAGTTTGAGTTACCCTGCCAAGCCGCCAGTGCAATGGAGGTGCATTTTTTATAATGACTAAATCTCCTACTTTCAAAGACTCATCAGATTTTAACCACTTTTGTCTCTGCTGTAGGGTGTGTAGATACTCATTATGCCAACGTTTCCATATATCCTGATAAAGTCTCTGTATTAACTGCCAACGGCTCAATTTATTAAGTTTGGGATGCGAGAGATCAGGGTCAGGTAATGAAGTTAGAGGTTCGAGAGTCAGTCACTGATTTTATACCCGCTTCAGGCAAAGGCAAATATATGCTTTTTGAGATCGAATGCCCCTACCCTTACCTAAAGTTATATGGAACGGACCACCGTAGTCCACACCAACACACTGAAAAGGCTTTAGTTGACCTACCCGTAGAGCAGGCAAGTTTCCCATAGGGTGTTCAAGTGGAACAGGTTTGAACTTGAAATATTTTATACATTTAGAAATTACATGCCTAATGGCTCGTTTGGGAGATAATATCCAAAAATTCTGGGTTATAAGGGTTTGAAGCCCCGGGTGAAAGTTTTCTCGGTGGGTACTTTCAATGAGGAGGTCAGTAAGCCGATGTTTCCTAGGGAGAAGGGTAGGATGCTTGCGTTCAAATGATAAACCTGAGTGTTGAAGGCGTCCTCCTACTCGCAGAATACCATCATCCCCAAGAAAAGGGGTCAATTTTTGAAAGGGCTTTGATAAAGAAACGTGATTTTGGATATTTAAAATTTCTTCAGTGAAGGAGGTGTATTGAACTCTTTTCACGAGTACTAATGAACTCTTGTGTAATTTTTCCTGAGTAAAAGGATCGTGTGATTTTGAATGAGGATGTCTCAAATTATGAATGAACCGGAAGCAATAAGCGATTATCCATTTTATTTTAACTCATTGGGAATCTCAATTTATCGCAAAACTTCGTTTCTGCAAAAAAACACGTTTTTAAACGAATAAATTGAAGTTCATTTGTTTAAAATAATCATAACCAATATAATTAAATCAAATAATGGATTTAAAATCATGAGTGAGGTTTGAGTTGTGAAAAATATTGTCTTATTAAAAAACAATTCAATAAGAAAATACAAGAAAATAGGTGATAACAAAGCAGAGTTTCTCACCGACAACGATGTGACTAAATGAGAATTACGTTATTATCGAGATTAAAAAAGGGAAATAAGAGGAATGAAATACAATACTGAGAATAAAACTCTTATTTTGATAGTGAAATCCGGCTCGAAGTTGGCCAAAATGTCTACACATCGAAGAAAATTACGAAAAATAAAGTGGATCTGTCAAATAAACGTCAGTATGGGCCTACCCTGCCTTTTCTCCTTCCAAAGATCAGTCGTCTGTTTCTTGGGGTGGCCACCACTTTCGTTTTGCGTATGAAAAATGCTGGTTCGTTAGGGAAAAAGGAAAATAGTTTTGCGATCACGTAATTATTGCCGACGAAAAAACTTCACTCGAACTCAGTTTGTGTTGGACCACCGCGTGAGTGTCCAGAAACCGAAGCTTCCAGTCTTCGCGATAGAAGCCACAAAAAAGACGTAATTTTGACTGAGCATATCGAAATATGAATAAACTGGACGCCCTAAGTCAGGAGACCGTTAAAATTGGAAAGTATAACCAACGATAAGATACTTAAAAATATGAGTTATTCCAGGATTTTGAAGCAATACCTCACAAAATATCCGAACAAAAAAAAATCTAATTTTACTTGACTGAACACTGTCTTAGTGAGTTTTTCGGTTTATTGAAGCTATATTCTCAATTGTATTGTAAACAAAATATATTTTTTTTTTCAATAAACTATATATTATTATTTTATCATTATTATTATTATCATTATCATTATTATTGATAAACTGTATTGCGTATGTGCGTTGATCGAATCGAGAGATAATAATGCTAGGGACTTTGAATGATTTCATGAAATTCTACATTATTTCAATATTGATATGAACTGCTAAGAAAATGATACGCCCTTTTATTTATCAACTATTCCGAATGATGCTGTTGGACGGTGCTTTTCCGTTGACACTTCATCCCTGATGAGGGGATATTTCTCTTCAGAATATAGTCCCAAGTGCGGTGAATATAATAAGCTCGTCACGCGGCATGGAGGAAATACAACAGAATTATCCAATTCCAGCGGAACATCTTTGCAGAATTTCGTTTTGGCAATTCGATAGGATGTCCGAGCGAATAATCTAAAATATCATAATAACTAACGAATAAGTTTGTGTGAATTTGGCGAAGAATTTTACTGGTTTATACTTCATTGAAAACGAATTAACCAAACCCGTAAACTCGTGTGAACGAAGCAATCTCGTGAAATACTTTTTATATTTTTATATTTTTATTTTTATATTTATAATGAGTGAGGAGCCAATATGACAATAAAATCAAGCTTGTTTAAGATAACGATTGTTTTAGCGATAATGCTCTTGACATTATGACTTGAGACTTCTTCAGAAGTCTTTAGAGTTCTTCAGATATCTTCAGATGGTTATGATAGAGGTATATTAGCAGCTGGATTAGTTTAATATTAGGTAGCGCGTGATCGAATCGAACCAATGGAGTCTGAGGAAGGAGAATTGCATTCAACACATCACTAAAAAGATTGAGACAATGATTATGGCCTGGAATATGTTGACGGCGAATGAATAATATAAAATCAGATAATAATAAGGAATAGATAATATCGTTATCTAATAGGTCTGATTAGGTTAAACCCCGAAAAAAAAAAACGATTTATTCTAGCCCCAGTTTTACTCCACTATGAGAATTATTCAGCAGCTTTGCCTAAAAATATGTTGGAGATTCATTCAACCATATACCTACAACCTCTTGACATAATAGTGCAATAAACTTCGCTTCTTTAGATAATAGTTATACGAACATTCTTGTTTCCTTCTTCTTCATCAGCTGATGAGATTTTCGTGAAATTCGAACAGATTGCTGAATTCGACTTTCTGTCAGATCCTTCACCACCCTAATTCGCATCAGAATTTCCTATAAAATACCTATAGTTATCAGTCTCACCCATTTCTTAAAGTTTCATAATATTTTGTCCATTTGGCATTCTCTTAGTAGACACTGAATGATTCCTGATTATTGTGAAAAGTGGAAGTTTTCGCTGTTGAACAGTACTTTTCTTCAGAACACTCATCTTGTCCTCAAAAAGTTACCTCTTTCGATTCGATGAAGGAAACGATTGTAGTTGAATGATGTAATGGAAAAAAATATCATTAAGTCCATAATAGTATATGTTCTGTACTAGACCAGTTAATAAAACTGATATGTTAAACTAACACACTATTTACTTTTGTCCAAATCGCCATTACAATGCACTTCACAGTCATGCCACACATCTCAGTGCTGATCTAACCATAACTGAATAATCGTCACCAGTCGACGGACGTCACGTGAAAAACGTTCTAAATCAAAGGTCATTATATCCATCCTATAGGTGGCGCTTGTGCGCTCACATTACACTGTTGCCACTAGTTGTGACTATACATCACAGTATATTATGACCCAAGTAGCACAGAAAAGCTATAAAAGCCAAATCTTGGTCACGAAAACGATTTCGTGACTAGTGGTTGGTCATACTTTGGCCATGAAATATAGGTCATTATTGAGTTACAGAATTTGGCCACGAAGTTGTCACCATGGCTTCAGTTTAGTTGTTGAATAGCATCTGAATCTGGTTATAATTCAGCCACAGAAATGGTCACGAAGTAGCTGTTATTTCGTCTCGATCTGGCTAGTAATAAAATAGCCGAAGTTTCTGGTAAAAAAGTAGCTTTCATAGCCAGAAAAAATGCCAAAATATTGGTATGGTCATTCATGAAGTCATTGTATCTTATTGCTACAATAAAAGCCAAACGACAACCATTACAGTGAGCTGTGATTTGGTCATCATTGGAGCTTTATTTTTCACTTCATGGCCAAAAATAATCCAAATGAGAACTATTACTGTTCAGCTTCGATTCAGTCATAAAAGGAGTTATATTTTCCACTTTATGGCCAAATCATAACTATTTTAATTGGTATTATTTTTGGCTATGATAGCTGAGAGTAGACTGAATCAAAACCAAAATTTAGCGATGATTCAGCACTGATCTTGTTTTGGTTTGGCCATTATTTGTTTTTTTTAGCAAATATAGTTCAAATCGTGGCTACGAAAAGATACGGTAGCGCCATTGTTGAAAGGATATGATATGCAGTAAACTGGCGGCCATTACGAATAAAATTATGGAATAAGGTGGAAAAACGTATTCTCAAATCTACAAATCAATCTTCTGTGTATTTTTGGTGATCATACTTTCAGTTAGTGATCTCAGAATATTAAAATAAGAATTTGAGTGATTTTCATATATTATAATAATTCCGAAAATATTGAGGTTTCGAGTAGCACATGTTGTTTTTCGAGGTATGGGTAGGTAGGTGCGCAAATCACAATAAATATTCTCGCACACCGAATATTTGTAGAACGCTTTTACTTGCTTCCATTTTCGATTACACTTCGAAAGCTCAAATATTACCATAAAATTGCCAACATGCAACCACTGCCGTCTTGTTCCGCGTTTAATCGAAATCTTTGGTTATGTGGAGAGAGCCACGGAATGGTAGTGAAATGGCATTCATTTAGCTATGTAGAAACCAGAGAATAGCCTAAAAATGTTCAAGAAATGGTCGTAGTTTAGCTTTTATTTCGGCTGTGGATGAGCTTCTGGAGTAGCATTGCATTGGCCAGAAAGAAGCCAAGAAACAGCTTTCATCTTGGTTTCGGATTGGCCACGGAATGGTCAGAATTCATACAATAAATTAGCCACCATGACGTAATAGTGACGTTATGGTGACTAGCTTTTATGGCTAAATGGCTATTATTTTGGCCTCCATTACGTATTGGTAACCAAAATATGACTATTCGCGCTACTTGGGGATACAAGTTTCCTAAGACGCTATTTTGTCGCACGCGTTGTTTGGAGTACGACGAGCGAAGCGAGGAGTGTCTTATAAAACGTGTGTCATATGCAATTTTTTCTATTTTGAATTGATTTTCAGTAAAAAATGAATTCAATATCGATAAATAATGAAAACATCTTCGATTGGTAACAATGATGACATTGAAATGATTAAAATTTGACGCACAAGCGTAAAGGCCAGTTTACAGTTGAGCGATTTTGATTATTGCAATACCAGCGGTGGAAAATTCAATGTAGTTATTGAATTGAAATTTACGAATCAAAACATGGAGTTTTTCACTGCTAATATCACCAAAGCCATGTCGCTCAGAAGTAAACTGGGCCTTACTCTTCTGACTTTCATTTGACAGTTCGATTGTACGAATCTCCGAATAATAAAAAATGCGTATCGAAATAGAGGCTACTTCGACACGCATTTGCGTTGCACAATGACTTCATTATACAACCAGAATAGAAAAAATATATATATTTTCACTGTTAAACGATACCTACTTCTATAATTTACAGAATGTGACCACCTCTTCCACCACTACTTATTATGCACTGTCTTTGTCGCACATGTATTTTGTATTATGATTCACCCCACTCACCCTCAACAACCATACTTCATAACTCCAAAATTCAAATGCGCAATTTTATCATGTTAGTTTCAGTCCAGCTCAGTCTTCAGTCCTCGAGAAATTGTTCAAAATCATCACTCACCAGTTTTTTATGTTTCTGGTCGATACTAGTGCTGAAGTTTTCAGCAACATAATGTAACATCATGCCTGATCAACGTGAAAGATTCAAATGGCAAGTTTTTACTATACTTAGAATAATTTTCGGTCTAACTTCACTACAATGAAGAAATATAATAAACTTCAATTAAATAGGGGAGGGCCTAGCTGTCTGATAACTAGTATTCAATTAACTTCGCTATGATGACCTAATAATGGTTATTAAGTGATGCTTATTTTTGTTTCATATACATCACATGGTCTAATTACGGTAATTCGATGAGGTATATAAAAGTGATTGCAGGGTTGGATTACTGTAATCAGGTACATAAAGAGAACATTGCCAGACGCCGAACAATTGTTTATGAAAATTGTTAAGCGTCTGTGACTGATACATTTTTTTTCAAAAATTCAACAAACATAATTTCTCCACTTCCAGAAATTTTTCCTGATCACTTGATGCCGAAAACGTTTTTATTTATTTATTTATTTATTCAATGGTCATGAAAGATACAAACAGACACCAAGTCCACTACAGTATCTACATTATTACATAATTCCTAGAAATAAAGCATAAGTACATGAGAAGTTGTAAAAGTTGATAAGTTGTATTGAAGTAACAATCCATTAACTTTGACTTAAACTTAAACTAAAATAATATTTTCAAACCAGCAATTGAAACAACAAAAATATATATATATATAAGGTAATACGGACAAGAAACAGTTTATAATTCAATTAGCCTAACTAATTACTTCTAAGCTAGATGAGACGTTTCAAAGTGGTCTTTAATTTTTGATGGGATGTAGAGAAAATATCAATTTGATTATTGTACCTGTTAGTGTTGCGAACAATTCTACATAAAGGAGAATTTTGAGACGAATTAGTTCTCCGAAAAGGTATGTGGAATAAGTGATTTGTTCTAAGTGGCCGATTAGGAACGTTGATTTCAATTTGGTTCAGTATATTGACATTGTCTACGGAATTTGAGAAAATTTTGTGTAAAAATAAAATATCAGAGATCACTCTTCTACTTGATAGGGATATAATATTGAAATGTTTTCTCGCATTTTCAATGTCGCCGTTGTAATTAAAATTTTGTTTAAAGCAAATATATTTGACAAATTTGTTCTGGATGTTTTCAAGCCGATTTATATATGTTTTGTATTGAGGACACCATATAATAGAAGCGAAATTCAGCTTACTATACACAAATGCATTATAAACACAAATTGAAGACTTGATGTTTTCGAAATTTTTACATGTTCTCATTACATAGCCTAACATCCGTGAGGCTGAGTTTGCGATTGATTCGATATGTAGATCGAAAATCATTTTGGAATCGAATATAATGCCTAGGTCCCTAATCTTACTCAACCTGGTTATTTGATCATTTTCGATAGAGTAATCATATTGTACCAAGTTGATGTTCCTTGTAAATGTAATGCAATGACATTTTTGAAAATTTAAGTATGAGTTAGAAGAATTACAATATTCTGTTAGTCTATTAAGGTCGTCTTGGATCTTATGGCAATCATTCAAATTTCGTACGGTTAGATAAAGTTTCATATCGTCTGCATATAACAAAAAGTTGGCGTGTTTGAAACACGACTTTATATTATTTACATATATAATAAAAAAACAAAGGTCCTAAGTGTGATCCTTGTGGAACACCTGATGTAGTGATGTACTCTTCCGAACGAAATCCCTGAACCGTTACCGATTGGGACCTATTTTTTATATAAGATTCCACCCATCTCAAGAGTGAGCCACGTATCCCAACCTCAGCAAGCCACTCGAGAAGCAAATTGTGGCTAACCTTATCAAACGCCTTGCTGAAGTCGGTGTGAATGGCGTCAACTTGTAGTCTGTGGTCCATGTTACTATGTAAATATTCGCTATATTCTATTAAATTCGATTCCAATGATCGCCCCTTTCGTTTGTATACGAAGTGTAGCGCTCTCCTACACCTCGTTTTTTTGTCACCACTTCAATTTTCTCGAATGTAACCATTTTGGTACCGTTGTACCATTTATTAGTACTATTAATGAGGAATTTATTCATACCAGATGATAAAATGTTTGATGAATTCAATCAAGAAGTAGTGTTGAGAAGCTATAAGGAGGCATTGAAAACAATGAAATTATTCCTTCAAATTGTCAAATAAATAGTTGGGTTGTCAGTGTTTTCATTGTATATTTGAAAAGTATTCACATTTGTTGTTATTTTTGTTCAAAATGCCGCACATTTATACAAGGGATGAAAAAGTGGACATGTTATGGGGAATGTAGAAAAAATGCCGTTGCGGCTAGAAACCTTTATGCCGACCGATATCCTGATAGACAATGACCAGCTAGAAATTATTTTCATCGTCTGGGAAATCAATTCCGAAGAGAGCCTAACCATGATCCCAAACGAAACATTATCATCGACGAAGGAACGGAAATCAATGTTTTAGCTCGAATAGAAAATGATAAGACTGTTTCTTTAAGGAAAATTGTGTTTGAATTGGAAATAAGTCACCAAACAGTAAGCCGAATCTTGCACAAACATAATTATAAATCTTTCAAATATCAATTGCACCAGCATCTGTACGAAAATGATCACGAACGTAGGATGAAATATTGCAATTGGATCTTGCAGAATAATCCCAAGTAGCGCGAATAGTCATATTTTGGTCACCATTACGTAATGGAGGCCAGAATAATAGCCATTTAGCCATAAAAGCTAGTCACCATAACGTCATTATTACGTCATGGTGGCTAAAATGGGGTATGAATTCTGACCATTCCGTGGCCAATCCGAAACCAAGATGAAAGCTGTTTCGTGGCTTCTTTCTCGCCAATGCAATGCTACTCCAGAAGCTCATCCACAACCGAAATAAAAGCTAAACTACGACCATTTCTTGAACATTTTTGGCTATTCTGTGGCCATTTCATAGCTAAATGAATGCCATTCCACTACCATTCCGTGGATCTCACACATAACCAAAGATTCCAATCAAACGCGGAAGAAGACGGCAGTGGTTGCATGTTGGCAATTTTATGGTATTATTTGAGCTTTCAAAGTGTTATCGAAAATGGATGCAAGTGAAAGCGTTCTACAAATATTCGGTGTGCAAGAATATTTATTGTGATTTGCGCACGTACCTACTTATATGTAAATGAGCTTATTGGCATGGTAATTTTTCATGTAAAAGTTCATGTAAAACCTCGAAAAACAACATGCGCCACTCGAAACCTCAATATTTTCGGAATTATTATAATCTATGAAAATCACTCAAATTTTTATTTTAATATTCTGAGATCACTAACTGAAAGTATCATCACCAGAAACACACAGAAGATTTATTTGTAGATTTGAAAATACGTTTTTGCACCTTATTTCATAATTTCATTCGCAAGTTACGTGATGGCCGCCAGTTTACTGCACTGTCTTTTTGGGAAAGATTCAATTTTCGGACGAGTCTAGGTTCACAGATATGGGATTATTCAACAGAAAAAATACACGGTATTGGTCACAAGAAAATCAAAATTTATTGCGGGAGGGTAACTTTCAAGTGCGGTTTGGTTTCAGTGTTTGGATTGGAATACTCGGTCCTTGAATCATTGGTCCAATAATATTCGAAGGATCCTTGACTGGAGCTAGATACTTAGGATTTCTGCAAAATGAAATCGAGGAAAGGTTAACTGAATTACCTCTCCATTTACGACAGGGAATGTATTTTCAACAAGATGGAACTCCTTCGCATAATTCAAGAATAGTTGATGATTACCTTCAACAGACATTCGAAGACAACGTAATTTCGACGAATAGTCCTGTGCGATGGCCTCCAAGGTCACCTGATTTGACACTTCTTGATTTCTTTGTTTGGGACCATTTGAAAAATATTGTCATTGCAACCGCTGTTAAAACCCGCGAAGACCTGGAGTTGCGAGTAATAGTATATCGGCCCAGCAATCAGCAAACGTTCTTCAAGAAACAGCTATGCGAGTTCAAAAGTGCATTGACGTTAATGGACAGCATTTCGAACAATTGTTGTAATGTTTTGTGGTCATTATTGTATTTCAAAGCCACCTCAGTCACTTCTTATCATTTAACAAAATAATCGTATTTTCTTATATTCTTTTAGCTGTAATTTTGATTGTAATCATCGAACATTTTATCACCTGGTATGAATAAATTCCTCATTGAAAAAATGCAATTTAGTATTTTCGACCAGATTTCGAATTACCTAGCATTAGACGGGTCAATTGGAATAAATCGAAACCATCATGGCACACTTAAATGAAAAACTAAAAATCAAATTATAAAAAATGTTGACGTTTGAAATGTCACTTGTGTGGTACCATTGAATTCAGAATATTATGCAGATTTCAGAAATGTGATGTTATACAGGGTGTTCTATCAAAAAGAAATAAATCTTTTGTAGGTCAGAAAGTGCCGCTTATGATATTCATGGCATATCCCAAATTTCAATCAATTACCTCCAAAACTAACGGAGATAATGGGGGTGTACCATGATCCTGTTAAACCCGGTATGTCGCGGTGTTTTGTCATTATGACAGCGAAAAAAGTTTGCCCTAACTTTTCCAGCGACAAAACAAAACCTAACTTTCAAAAGCGTGACAACCAGCATTTCAACAAGTTTTCGATGACTTTATGTCAATTTTTCTCATGCTTGCGTTGTCAGAAAATAATCTTATTTGTGGAAATGTCGCTATTTGGAGAGTATTTGAGTGGAGAAATTGAAAAAGCCATCAATGATGAAACTGTAAATTCAACTACGTCAATTTGGCGACAATTTTTGCGATGTTTTGTTCGGAAGAGAAATATGAACTCATTGCAGAAACTTCCACTGGAGAGTTAGCTAGTTTATTTGACTATTGACTGGATTGGAAGATTATAATGAAAGTGCAGTCGAGACGATTTGGAACACTTCAGCAAAAATGTCAAAAGAGAAATACTTTCGTTCACGGACATACAGTTTAAGAAAGCAAGATATGAACGTGACAGAAAATTTTACAACCAATCCCCAAAAAAAAAAGGAAGGTGAGTTCTAATGCTCTCAAAAAACAATACCTTTTTGGAAATGGCACTGTCCTGGAGTGGAGATAAGAACCTGTAGGCATCCAAAGAAAATGTTATCACATTGCTGCCTATGAATTGGCTTGGAGAGGTGGAGTAGCAGCAAATTGTAAAGTATTCTATTTTAAAATCGAGACAGACAACCGTGGAAGAGAGACCGGAAGAGTTGAATATTATCAGAAGTTGGCCGACAGTTAATGGTTGGTAGCAAACACTGAAGAAGATTGTGTATTCCATACCCATTTAGCATCGATTCGATGTTTCATGGATTTGTTCAGCTTGTTTACATGGAGATAAACTACACCATTTTCAAAATAATCTCTAGCGTATTTCACACTTGGTTCGGACTAGGTGGAGATAAACTACACTGGTGTAGAATACACCCCACGAAACGAATGCTCAGAAGTGGCGACAAAAACACGAAGTGTAGGAGAGTGCTACACTTCGTATACAAACGAAAGGGGCTAATGAGTAGTTTCGACACAAAAAAATTATAAAGTTGAAAAACCTCAATTTTTCACTCCCTATATCTCTGCATCATTCCCACTAGACCCCAAGAGTGATTGATCGATGAAATAACCTCTTCAGGATGTTTTATTGAATAAAAAGCAAATTAATTTCGTTATAATTTGCAAATACCTTGTATGCTCATTTTTTCTTTATAATAATTAGTACAGGTATACTTATTTGAAACACAAAAACTTTCGTACTTAACTTAACGAGTACCTCAACATCTTTTGTTACCTATATTCAAGAGAAAATTTCATAAATTCATTTTCAACCAATTAGAAGGCCCCTTTTTGTATACGTTCCTTATAGCAATGGGCGGTGACCTACTGTATTAAACCAATCAGATGCATTGATTTCGACAAGTTGCTATGACGACAGCCTAAAATATCCGGATATTTTTGCGGTCACATGTCCTAGGTGAAAAATTAATAAGTGATAATCTCCCTGGCTTGACAGTTCTTGACTTCAAAATTCGCAACTCGAAAACATTTTCGGAAATTATTCAAGCTCTAGGGAGATTACATACGAAAATTTTGTTAGTTCCTATTGACGGAATTAAAAAGTGATAATTTTTCTGTCAAAAATAAAGCGCCCTTTATCCATTGACAAACGTCACTCAGAATGAAATCTGGGTAGACATGTGATATTAGATGTTATGATTGAAAACGGATTACTGTTTTGAATGTTCCTGAAATTTCAAAAATAAACCTCAGTTACTATCTACATTCTACAGTATCTATACGCAGAATAGGTCGTAGGGTTCATCTCCTCATCATATTAAAAGCAACTCCAATTTATGAAATTTTCTTACCGAATCTCTCACGCAGCAGAATTAATTTCCTATAATTTTTTTTTCTCAGTTTCACTCATGTTTTTGTTTATAAAAAATTTTCCTCGACTCGGGATAATTTTCTATCAACAACAAAAACATTCGCGACCTTGAAAAAAATCATCGGTAACAATTCTGCTGCTAGTGAGATTACAAGTGATAATTGACCGATTTCATCATACCAACCATCAGACATATTTCTTCAGTGTAGTGAAGTTAGACTGAAAATTATTCTAAGTATAGTAAAAACTTGCCATTTGAATCCTTCACGTTGATCAAGCATGATGTGTCATTATGTTGCTGAAAACTTTAGCACTAGTATCGACCATAAACATAAAAAACTGGTGAGTGATAATTTTGAACAATTTCTCGAGGACTGACGACTGAGCTGGACTGAAACTGACATGATAAAATTACGCATTTGAATTTTGGAGTTATGAAGTATGGTTGTTGAGGGTGAGTGGGATGAATCATTATACAAAATACATGTGCGACAAAGACGGTGCATGATAAGTAGTGGTGGAAGGGATGGGCACATTCTGTGAATTATAGAAGTAGGTATCGTTTAACAGTGAAAATACACTGTGTCCGTAAAGTATGGAACAAATTCATTTTTAGCTAAACAGGTCATTTTAAGAAATAATCCTGAAACACGTCGATTTTTGATCTCAATTTACCGTATTTTAAAATAATAATCTTTTATACACGGTGAATTACATTCGAGTAATGACGTCACCGTCATTTTTTTCAAATGGAACACCCCCATTTTGTCTCAATTTTCGGATTATTCTAGCTGAGCTGATTCCAAAAATGTATCACATGTTGATTCCAATTGGTACAGGGTGGACAAAAGTACAGTAGTTGTGTGTGTGCTAATAAAGTAACGCCTAACATTCTTTATTAGGTAAATTGATAATATTATCAAAAATACTTATTGTCTAGCGGCAATTGGTTCAAATGTAACACCCCGTAGTTTGCTACATGTTTAGAGTGATGAAAATGAGCTGTTTCCAAACATGTTTGGTACTTGTGGTCTAGCAGACAGAATATGAAAGAAATTATTTCTTATCTACATTCATAAAAAACTAAGTCGTCTAGTTTTTTTGTGAAATGTCACTATTTGTTTAGTAATTTATTGATGTTCTATGACAGTTTAGTACTACAATATTTTTGGTATTCGTGAATATTCGAATGATTGCTTATATATATATAGAGTTTAGTGTGAAATAAATAATTGAAATACTTATGATGATTGGGTTTGGAGACAGATCGCGAACTCAGATAGAAGTGTGCAATTTGTTTAATGATAAATATCCAGAAAGACCTATTGAATAATGTTACGCGTTACTTTATGAGCACACACAAAACTATTGTATTTTTGTCCACCCTGTACCAATTGGAATCAACATGTGATACATTTTTGGAATCAGCTCAGCTAGAGTATTCCGAAAATTGAGACAAAATGGGGGTGTTCCATTTGAAAAAAAAAGCGGTGACGTTATTGCTCGAACGTAATTCATCCTGTATATATTATTATTATTTTAAAAAACGGTAAATTAACAGCAAAAATCGACGTGTTTCGGGATTATTTTTTAAAATGACCTGTTTAGCTAAAAATGAATTTGTTCCATACTTTATATATATTTTATGGACTAAATGATATTTTTATCCATTCCATCATTCAACTACAATCGTATCCTTCCTCGAATCAAAAGGTAACCTTTTAAGGACAAGATGAGTGTTTTGAAAAAAAGAACTGTTCAACAACGAAAACTTTCACTTTTCACAATAATCAGGAAACATTCAGTGTCTACAATATTTCAATCATCAGCTATAAGGTTTATTTGAAAGAAAACTTCAATAACCAGATTTCTCTCGAGGCGTGTGGCAAAACACAAAACAACACATACAGGTCGATTCTTATTTTCAAATTGACATCTCTTGATATACATTCGGAGTTTGTGACGTCATCCGCGTAGTTGTGGTGACGTCATCGATTATTTTTGCAATAGGAAGACACCCTGTTTAATTTTTTTCCTGGAAGGTATATCCATTGTCTATCTGACCATATATTAGGAAAATGAAGTGATACAGGGTGGGAGAAAATTATTTTATATTTACAACCTCATTATGCTATCAATGTACACAATTACCTAAATAGGTCGGAAAAGGTAAATCGAATGGCTTACTGGATCTCCTGATTCAACTCCTCTCGATTATTTCCTCTGAGGTTATCTGAAGAGCAAAGTTTATGTAAGAAGCCGGAAATATCAGATAATTTGAAAGAACGAATACGAGTGAATATTTCACAAATATATTCAGAAACGATAGCAAAGTGAATGATTT
This sequence comes from Chrysomela aeneicollis, assembly GCA_029955515.1. Classification (NCBI taxonomy): domain Eukaryota; kingdom Metazoa; phylum Arthropoda; class Insecta; order Coleoptera; family Chrysomelidae; genus Chrysomela; species Chrysomela aeneicollis. The sequence continues at coordinate 868,636 of JARUHQ010000018.1, read as the reverse complement.
GTTTTCTGTATATCACATTGTATTCTTGCAGGAGGTCACAAATTTGATAATTTATTGTAACGATTTCTGTTATAAATATAAAATGATTAATACTTTTTTCTCACCCTGTATTCCTTTATTTTCCAAATATTAGTATACCGTCAGATAGACAATGAATATACCTTCCGAAAAAAAATGAATGGGGTATGTTCCAATTTGAAAAAATAATCGATGACGTCACCACAACTACGCGGATGACTTCACTTACTCCGTATGTATATCAAGAGATTTCAATGTGAAAATAAAAATCGACATGTCTCAGGATTTTCCTTTAAATTCATATACGTTAGAGATAATGAATTTATTTCATACATTTCCACCATACTGTATATATGACTTTGTACTCTTACGGTGGATTTATGCAGAGGTTTTAAGTCGTTAGTTTTAAGTCTTAAGTTTCAAGTCGTAAGTTTTGAGTCATAAGGAAAAATGGACCATTTATGCAAGAAGTTCTAAGGACTGTCAATAGTGTCAATCCTGTTATTTTGTTTGCTTATTTTTCTCATTTCCTTCTATTCAATCCAAATTTCCAGCCTTAATACTATTTTTATTTATATCTATTTGCTTTACATGCATTCAACTCCTGCTTTTTGTTGCGATACCCTTTTGCAAAATCAGACGCATGCGCAAATCGATCGAGTTTAAAGTCGTAAGAGATAAATGATGGCCAACTTTTCTTACGACTTAAAACTTATGACAGCTGTATAAATGGTTACATTAAAAACCAATGGATGAACTTCTTATGACTTATTACTTAAAACTTGGGACTTAAAACTTACGACTTAAAACCTCTGCATAAATCCACCGTTAGCCCCACAAGTTTTTCCTAACGTAATGAAAAAATGACCGGCATAATCCAAGGCGACACAAGAAAAATGTCTCATTGTGATACTAGTAAATTTGGCATACCTATCACCCATAGGGGGTTGATACGGTTATCAGTAGACTCGCCAACATTCAGCACAAGAAGTTCGAACGCGAAGAATAGTCTTTTTCGGTGCTGACATCCAAAACTGTTGCATAATTAATTATTGCAACGTTTGGTTACCTGGGTGTAAATATATTTTTTATGAAAATACTCTATCAGGAGACTAGTAGAGTGATTTTTACAAGAAAGTATAGATGGATGTGTTTGCTCGAAGGGTGAATAGAATAAAAAACCATCCATGCCATTTCGGTTCTTACCGCCGTCGATAGGAGGCGTGTTTTATAAAGTTGAGTGTTTTTATATTTTTCCCCGAAATCGTAAATGGGACCGTATGATAATTTCATCAGATTCGAAAAAAAGATCAAATTTGCAACATAAAATATTCGTACCACATGGCGATATCGTTATTCGTTTCAAAGTTATGGCTTGAAGAATATTTCATCAACGTATTTATCAAAGAAACAAAAAAGGTTATTGATTCTCAATTTTTTTGAAGTTTCGTAGTCTGCTTGATGACTACCAAGGAAACATGAAAAAATTTCGAAACTTCGTTCCTATTCCAATTCAATCAAAAAAATAATGATACTATGACAAACAATAGGTATCTGATTTCTCAAAAGGCTGTGAAGAAAGTGTTTTGATTAAATTAAAATGAGAATGAAGGTTCAATTTTTATTTATTCAACCATGGTATGCTTGACCATAAGAAACTTGAAAACAAATTACTATTCTGTTTCTTTGATAAATTCTTTCATTTCAGAAACTGTTTGTTTTCGGAACTAATAATTTTCATTCGAGTTGATGAATTTGGATTAGAAACGTTATGTTTCTGATTACTAATATGGGGGAAAGGAAGTAGGTAGTAATCCCAACAGATACGTGAAGGTATAATAATTGCTCAGAAGATCATTATTGAATCATAATCAACAAAAAACAAGATTATATTTGTTGAATTGGTTTAATCGATACCTATGTTAAAAATATCTAGATACCTGAGAACTCTATAGCGACCATTTTTAAACATTTCCATAAAATGCATGGATGAATATCAAAAGAATGTGAAAACTACATCAAAATACAAATTGTCCCGAAACTATGTTGTCAAATTGAAAGGAGAGATTCTACTTGAAAAATAAATAGAACTTTCCAAATAATTTGTCTCAAATCTCGCTCGTTGCGTCTCGAAATATAAACAATTTCAAGTGTTTATCATTCATAACTTTCAAAGTATTGAAAATGTTGATGGGGAGAATTTGCAACAGAGGACATCTGAGAAAAATTATGTTAGAATAGTCCCATTTAATTTTCGAGGGGAATCTTCCGTTTCAATTTGCCACCATAGTTTCGGATCAACCCGTATATTTCATGATTAAGAAATTATTGAGTGATAAAAATCAAAAAATAATTGTCTGATGTGAAATGAATTCACACGCGATATAACTGAAACACATTCGCAAAAGTTAAAACAAAAATGTAAAAAAAGTACATACCTGTCTGTATTTGCGTGAATCCTAGGAGAGCTAAAATGATGCAGCGTTTCATAAAGAAGTTAAGAGTCATCTTGCATTCAAGCAATCAAGAGTCAATTGATCTAGTGTATACTACCTCTATAGTCACTTTTCTGTCGTGAACTTCACACTTGGAATATTTCCATACAAATGAAAACCAAGCGATTCTAAGATTTAGTGCGCCAAAGCTCAAATTCAATGACCTAATAAAGCATGTAGGAAAATGGTAGTTCACACCTCGTAATTTCTGAGCACACACATCGTAGTATCTACATGATTTAATTGCGTTCTTTAAATATCCACATCGAAGTAAATTTCACAACAGGAAATTGTGAACAACGTTGACGCTCGTTGAATTTGGGTTTTGTTGATACTGAAATATGGGCCAAGTTCAAGTTATTTGTTTTATCACGAAGATCATAAAATTACGCCGAAATATGTAGGTTAAATTTCGATTTATTGTGCCTATAGGGTTTCTTCAAATGTTTTATCCTACGACCCCGTATGAAAACGTCAATAAAGGAACACTGTTTTGTTATTAGGGAAGTAGCTCATATCACCATGGCATTGTAATTTGAAAGAAAAAAGCACACGTGTTGAAATGAACAAGAATCGCACGGTCGCATGTACCATATATGGATAGAAATGATTAGGTATATTAGTTGTTAGTTACAAGTTGGTTTTCGTGAAAAAGCTTTTTAAAAAACGAAAAATCATTCACAGGGTCTTTATTTATCTCACGATCGAGATGAACAACAGGCAAAGACTGAATCAGAAAGTGTATCACTTAAACAAATAGACTCATTTATGATGATGCTGCAAAGTATACAATTTCATAGGAATAAGCTAGATAGTTCTTGTAACTCCTCCGGCACTAGTTGAGAACTATGGGGTTGATCCAAAGTTCGAAGTTAATCTGACATCGGGGGTTGGTTTGACTTGTTCAAGTCCAAGCGCCTCGTCCAGGGTTGGGTTTCTTGAGAGCTTCTTCTTCAAGTAGAAATGCCGTATCATATAAGCTATAGCAACACCAATTATTAAATACAAAAATATAGTATACAAGCTTATATTGTCAAAATGTATCGTTGAATTGTCTAGGTTGGTGAGTTGTTGTTTTTGGTCCTCGAGAATGTTGTAGATGCCATCCATGTCATCTAAATTGATGTGTTCTAATGGTAGAGGCTGAAAATTTATTTCACTTTGTACATTAGAGTCCGAAACAGTCTTTATATTTGACAGTTCAATGTTTTTATAACTGGGATCACTTTTTTTGTATGTCTTTAATACGATGTCTTTGATATGAACTTCACAGAGATTGTTCAGTTTTATAATAAACGTTCCATTAAGTGGAATATTATCTTTATTTTTCCCGCACTTTTGAACGGCCACTATATTTTCTGGGGTGATGACGATCCATTGGTTTTTCTCTAATTTCTGTATTTTAGTCCTCTTGATTTCGGCTGGTATCTGTCTGCAACTCGTGTTCGTAGAGTATTTTAATAATTGAATTTCACAAGGAATGCGGTCTTCAATTTTGGTGGTTTGTACGTCTTGGCACAGGAATTCTTCAGGAACAACTTCTTGACATTTGATGTCCGTGAAAGCGTAATCGTGCTCATTCAATAGGAGATATTTTGAATGGGGTATTATAGTTTTGAAGAAATTATATATAGGAGTTGGTAGAGGATACAAATGATAGTAATTATAATCATCTGCTTCCACTATTGGAATTTCTATGATGAAAATTATCTCATTTCCTTTACTATAACTTTTAATCTCCATTGTTTTCTCAAATAAAATCAGATTTTTCATGATTGGATCAAATGGAAATTCATTATTTTTCAAATGCTTGCTAAATGCAGTGATCTTAGACAACAATTCAGACGGTTCAATAATTGCATTATGAAATGTGTTTAATTTTGCAAAAGTGATTGCTACTTTTTTTTTCTAGGATATCATACATTATTTGGAAAGTATTGATGAACTGTGAAATAACTGTTTGCAATAGAGAATAATGATAATTTTCTACGTTGTCTATGTGAATAGTTTTGATGATTTCTTGCGATTCCTCAATCCGAGAATTCATTATTTCTTGATTATGAGCTAGCATTTCGGTATCGTTTTTGAATTTTTGTATGGATGTTTGTAGTAAAGTTACTTGATTACCAATAATCGTTTTGAGCTTGTTCTGATAATTCGATAATGATAAAATAGCTTTATTATATTTTTCAGCATCACTATGGTCAAGATTACCTGTAATTGCGTTGACAATTGATCCGAGTCCATCTATGAGTGCTCGTTTTCGTCTAACATCCCATTGTGGATTCAATTGTTTTATTTGTGTTAATATTTTATTCTCGAGTATAGTCAATACATGGTGAGAATTATGAAATTCTTTGTCATAGTTTGGTCCATGTGTAGAATTTTCAAATGCGTTTTTTATTCGTGAATACGAAGTTCGTAACGTCATAAATTCTTCGATTATATTTGAAATGTCATAAATTTGTATGAATGTCCATGAGTCAACTTTGTTTTGTGTGTTTCCAAGTTTCAGGGTTAGGATTCCAGGATTCGTATTAAGATTATGGAATTTGATTGGTTCTAGTCTTCCGTAGATGAAACAGAAGGTGAATCTGTAACAACAGAAGGTTTTTTCAATTCTTCAATATGGAGATTTCTTTTTTATTACTATTCGCTTTGAGTGTAATTTCAACTCGGTTTCTCTCTAACATTTTAGTAATTTAATACGGGCCTATGAATTTCTTATCTTTTTTATTTCGCGATTTGGAATTCTTTTTATGAACTGTTTGACCTAACCGAAATTCAGAACTTGTGTCGCCTAGTGTATTATGTTTCGAAATTGTTTTACGCTTTTTATCTTCCAATTTAGATTTCACCACTTCGTAGACGTATTTCAATTTTTCTTTGTGTTTTTCATCATATTCTGTATAAAAAATGTTAGGAATAAATATTTCGTTTGGATTTCTCGAGTCTGTATGACCGAATGTGAGTTCAAAAGGGGAAAACTCGGTTGAACTATGAATAGAACTGTTGTAACCTAATATGGCATAATCCATAAGGTCATCGTTTTCGTCCGGATATATTTCTCGTAGAATTCGCAAGTGTTCTATTATTGTCGAGTGAAATCGTTCAACTGGAGAATTTGATTCATGATGTGTGGGTGTAGTATAATGCACATTGATCTTATGAACCTTCAGAATTTCTTTTACTGTTTCGTTATTAAATTCTGTTCCATTATCAACTACCAATGATTGGGGTTCGCCGAATGCAGTGAAGTATTTCAATAAAGCTTTACTCATGTGAATTGCAGTTTTTCCATGAATGAACATCGCTCGAGCAAATTCTGTGAATGCGTCGACCAGAGTTAAATAATTTTTTCCATCAAAAATAAAAACTATTTGAAATGGTCGGGAAGCTGTTTCAGTTAGCATTAGCGGTACATAAAAGGTTTTCCTGGCGTATTTCGATCTTTGACATATTTCGCAAGAATTTATATAGGTAGTTATGGTTTGTTTCATGTTTTTCCAGTAATAATTCTTTTTCAAGCGTTCGAGAGTTTCGTTAATTCCTCGATGATTAGTTTTTTCTTCATGATGGTTTTTAATCAACATGAGTTGTTCATCTTTGTCAATTATAGTGTTTAGTCTTTTCATACATCTGATTAATTTCGGTCCTTTCTCTGTGAAATGTTTTAGATATACTTTTCAAAATGCTTTATACAGATTTTCAGAATGGAAATATAATTAATAGGTGTTCTTTGACTCTGTGTTTTCAATTAAAAATTGTAATATTAATTTCTCATTGTTGACTTCAGGGATTTTCAAATGCACGATTTTCACGGGTTATATCCACTTTATGATAGGTATTAGGAAATACTAAGATTTGATTGAATTTATTGTTAATAATTTCGTCATAAATTTTTATACCTTCGTTTGTGGTTTCATTCGCGTCAGAATGTTGTGTTGATATATTATCAGCTGGTTTAATTTGTACGTCGGATAAAATTTGTACTTGTTGGTTTCGATCTAACATTTGCGGTTTTTCCAAATTTTGTTCTAGGGTCTCTAAAAATTTTGAAATGTCTTGATCTACTACGTCAATTGGGTCAGATGAACTTGGTCCTGCTTCCAATTATTGAATATAATCTGTAATATCTTTATCAATATCACCCGGGTTATTAGCAACGGAAATTTCGTCAGTTTCGATTACATTGATTGGTATTCGCGAGAGACAATCAGCATTTGTGTTATATTTTCCTTTTTTATAAACTATGTCGTAATCAAACTCTTCCAATTTTAATCTCCATCTTACTAATTTCGAATTTGGCTCTTTAAGTTTGAATAACCAAGTGAGTGGTTTGTGATCTGTATAGATCGTGAATTTTCGTCCATAAAGGTAAGGCCTAAAATGTTTACACGACCATATGATAGCAAGAAGCTCTTTCTCAATTGTTGAGTATCTGGTTTCACTATCATTCAATGTTCTAGAAGCATAGGCGACTGGCCTATCGTTCGGTATTTCTCCTTGCGAGAGTACAGCGCCAATTGAAAAATTACTAGCATCGGTTGTTAGTACAAATTTCTTCGAGAAGTTGGGAAATTGTAAAATTGGGTGATTAGTCAATAGTTTTTTACACGTGTTGAAAGAATCGATGAAGTCTTTATCGTGTATAACTTTCAAATCCTTTTTAAGACATTTAGTCATAGGTTTAGTGATCTTTGCGAAGTCATTAATGAATCTTCGATAATAGCCTAGTAAACCAAGGAAACTTTTGATTTCTTTCGGATTACGGGGAATCGGAAATTTAGTTATTGCTGATATTTTATCAGGGTTTGGTTTTACGCCGTCAGGTGTAATTACATGACCAAGATATTGAACTGATTTTTGAAGAAATTCGGATTTGTCAAGTTGAATCTTTAAATTGTTTTGCCTCAATCTATCGAATATTGTTTTCAGTCTGTCTATATGTTCTTGAAGAGGAGTACTATAAATTAGAATATTGTCAAGGTAAACAACACATATTTCGTTTTGTAGACCTCTTAGGACGTTATCCATAACCCTCTGGAAAGTGGAGGGGGCATTTTTCAAGCCAAAGGGCATCCTCCTAAATTCAAAGTGTCCTCCTTCAGTACTAAACGCGGTTTTTGTAACGTCTTCTTTATCGACTTCAATTTGATGAAAACCACTGGCGAGATCCAGGGTTGTAAAATAATTTGCTTTTCCTAATTTGTCCAATATATCGGTGATGTTTGGCAATGGGTATTTATCGTCTATTGTTCGTTCATTCAGTTTTCGATAGTCTATGACTAACCGCCATTTTTTATGTCCGGAAGCGTCCATCTTTTTAGGAACAATCCAGATTGGGCTTGACCATGGGGAAATACTATTTTGAATGATTCCTTGATCTAGCATTTTTTCAATCTGTGATTTCAATTCTTGTTTATGCACGTCTGGGAAACGATACGATTCCGTGTAAATGGGCGAATCATTGTTTAGTCTGATTTTGTGAGTGATTGCATTAATAAAGCTCAAAGGAATATTTTCGCAGTAAAATATGTCTCGATAGTTGTAACAAAGATTTCTCAAAGAATCTTTTTCTTCTTTATTGCAATGTTCCAATCTTTTATTTTTCAGATTTTGTTTCAACAATGTATCATGTGATTGATCTATGAAATTATTGGATTCAATTTTAGCATGAAATTTATATCAATGAGGTTCAATGTTTCGATTTCGAATGGTTCTAAAATATCTAGTTTTACAGGTTTTTCACTGATATTAGTTATGGTAGTGAAGGCAAAGTAATCTGATACATTCACTATTGCTTTGGGCATTTCTAAACCATTGTCAAAATTTTGATAATTTGAAATTCCAATACCATCTTTTTGTTGTACAGGTATTTTCACTACTTGTTGTACACGTGGAGCAACAATGATTTGGTGATTTGAAATATTACTGGTTTTCTTCTGTGTCTCGTCTTGTTCGAATATAATTGAAATGTTAGCAAAGGGTGTTGAGAGAATTTTCGAGTTCACGTTTACATTCGCATTCAATTGTTTGAGTAGGTCAACGCCTATTATTCCATCGAATTTGTCGCTAGATTTTCAAAAGATAAAATTTATGTGATCCATCTACTCTAAATATCTGAAAAATCGGAATTTCGGCCACTTCGTCATGATATGAAATGTCATGAGCTGTTTCAATATTAAATGGTTCTTTGTAAATAAAATTTTGATAAAATTTATAAGCTAATTCTGGATCCATGAGACTTTTAGAACTTCCTGTATCTATCAAAAGGTTGGCATTTATTTGCGGTATGAAAATATAAGGAAGGTTTGCTTGAGTGTTTACATGTATTATGTTACTTTGGTAGTAGGTTGCTGCCTCCTGAAAATTTTCATTCGGAGAATTTTCACGAGCGCTATCTGATGTTTCTACCGGTTTAATTTCTGCGGGTACATCATAATAAGTATTATATTCTTCGTTCGGGGAATTATAATAATGATAACTAGGTGAATTGTAGTAGACGTCATCTGAAAGCGGATAATTTTGATATTCATCGTATGAATTATGGTCATAATATTCGAATGGGTTTTCGAATTGTTAATCAATATTTTGAACATATAAATGATTAGATACGAATTTCGAAGCTGCTTTAATACGAGAATTGCCAGATATTTCCATCGGTTCAGGTTTAAAATTGATTTGTTTAAAATTGATTAGGTCGAATAAATTGTCTTGTTTGTTGGGTTGTCTCTAAAAATTATTAAATTGTGGTCTTGGCTGATATTGTTGTTGCTGTGTTATAAAAGGTGTGTAAGTTTAATTGGGTGGTCGATAAAATGGTGATTGATACTGAGGATTAAATGAAGTGTTAGGTTGACTAGGTGATCGATTCATTTGAAACGGGGGAAATTGTTGTTGTGATTGATTATTAGAAAAAATCATTTGAGGTCTGAATGGATATGAATTATTTTGATTTGGTTGGTTAGGTCTAGATGAAGTCATTCTTTGTGCAGGTCTGAATGTCGTTTATGAAATCAAAGTGTTTGATCGTTGAGTCGAATAAAAGAAATTTTCTTCTTCGATTACGAGACTCATAGCTTTTCAAGACTGTCAGGATTTCTTGAACGCACATTATTTTGTAACGGACTGGGTAGTCCACGAATGAATGTTTTCATTGCCATGTCATTATAGTTTTTGAGCCAAATGGTTTTTTCATCTGCTGTTGAAGTCAGAGTGTTTAATTTGGAAATAATCAAACTTCTAGCATCTTGGCAACGCATACCGAAATTGTAAGGATTCTCATTTCGTGATGGTCCCAAATAAATAAGGTCTTGCAATAAACAATCAATATTACGTTGATCTCCAAAACTCAATAACAAGGATTGTTTGATTTCTCTCCAAGTTTGCAGTTCTGTTCGAGAACCTATTAAAGTTAAAGCTCTACCTGTGAGTTTACCCGAAATAGATCTCAGTAGAAAATTATTAAATGGGTCATCGTTTGATGTTCTAGCAAATACGTTTATGAGATTTTCACAGTTCCCAATAAAAATGTTGAGAGTGTGTGGATTACCTTCATAAGATGGAATCGAGTCTAAATACAGTATCAATAGTTGGTAATTAATTGCTGTTTGTTCTGTAGCCATGTTGATTGTTTCGGAACTTAACTCAGAATCTAATTGAATATTTTCCAATAACTTAGCTAGTGATTCTAAATCAGAATCAGTCATAGAAATAATAACAGATATGATCATAAACTATCGTTTGGGGTTTAAATATGGAAAAGTAAATGGAAATTGAATTGCACTTACAGTACTATGAATATTTTCATTCTTCTTCTTGTTGTTGTTTCTTATCCTACGTGTTCTTATCCTAGCTGCCTATAGGTTTGGAAAGGGATTTTCTTCTCCCAGGACTTGTTTTTTCTGTTTTCTGCGTCAATTGATCGTTCTCCTTCTACACTGTTCACTTGTGTGTTCAGCGGTGAAACGTCCCAGCTTTGGATCCGATATGCCCTCGAATCTAACTAGTATTTTCACACTACCGAACTTTTTTCGTATCCCGATAAATCGTTGAGACGAAAAACTGTCTGTGCGATACAAACAATTTTCGGGATCCTACCGACTGCGCCAGTTACAAGTTGGTTTTCGTGAAGAAGCTTTTTAAAAAACGAAAAATCTTTCACAGGGTCTTTATTGAACAACAAGCAAATACTGAATCAGAAAGTGTATCACTTAAACAAATATACTCATTTATGATGATGCTGCAAAGTATACAATTTCATAGGAATAAGCTAGATAGTTCTTGTAACTTATTACTCACTGTCATCATAAGCGTTTTTTTACATCATATTCAGAGGATTTTCTGCACCTTTTCGAATTCTACGGAAAATTCGTAATTGATTTTCAGTGTGTCAATGACTCATTACCTCTACCTCACTTGAAATTGAAAATGAAAATCATGGAACTGTTTCTACTTAATCATAACTTACTATTGAAGAGAACGGCTTACATCATTAATGTTTCTACTTTTCACATTTGAAATAACGCATCAACCATATATTTCTTGATTGATTTCATGTACCTATTCCTGGTTGTGTGTAACGAAGAAGATTCAGTAGTTCAAAACAGGAATTGTCGAAGAAGATTTGGATTATTACCTTGGATATGGAATTACACAGTGAATAATATCGAATCGACATCACCTGTTATTATAAAGGACGCTCAATAAATTACATCTTTTGACATGACTTCCCGCGAGATAAGAGTATTTTTCTATTTTGGTTGTATAATGAAGTCATTCTGCAACGCAAATGCGTGTCGAAATATCCTCTATTTCGATACGCATTTTTTATTATTCGGAGATTGGTACAATCGAACTGTCAAATGAAAGTCAGAAGAGTTAAGCCCAGTTTACTTCTGAGCGATTTGAATTTAGTGATATTAGCAGTGAAAAACTCAATGTTTTAATTGGTGAAATTCAATTCAGAGTATAATTTAATTTAAATTGACCAATAAAAGCAATAATAACATTGAATTTTTTACCGCTGGTATTGCAATAATCAAAATCGCTCAACTGTAAACTGGGCTAAACGTTTGTGCGTCAGATTTTAGAGCTTCGCTCGTCATACTCCAAACAACGCGTGCGACAAAATAGCGTCTTATAAAGCTTGTATCATAATATACTATTTTCTATTTTGGTTGTATAATGAAGTCATTGTGCAACGCAAATGCGTGTCGAAATATCCTCTATTTCGATACGCATTTTTTATTATTCGGAGATTGGCACAATCGAACTGTCAAATGAAAGTCAGAAGAGTTAGGCCCAGTTCACTTCTGAGCGATTTGGATTTGGTGATATTAGCAGTAAAAAACTCTTTGATCGGTGAATTTCAATTCAGAGTGTAATTTGATTTAATTTGACCAATAAAAACAATAACAACACCCATTTTTTTACCGCTGGTATTGCAATAATCAAAATCGCTCAACTGTAAACTGGACTTCACGCTTGTGCGTCAGATTTTAATTATTTCAAAGTCATCATTGTTACCAATCGAAGATGTTTCTGTTATTTATCGATATTCGCTTCGCTCGTCGTACTCCAAACAACGCGTGCGACAAAATAGCGTCTTATAAAACTTGTATCATAATATACTATTTCCAACTTCAACAGCAGGGTCATAAAGGTGATCTCATCAACTTGAGCTATCTCCAGAATTGTCTTCTTATCTCTTTAATTTACGAAGTGACCTCAAAAAATCAATTTTTTGGTTTTGCAGTCATAACTTTTTTCCTCTTCAACCAATTTTCAAAATCTCATGATAATTTATAATAATAATATACTATTGAATGCAATTCGACAGCCTTCTGGTTCGAATTGATTGGGCTTCATCCAAAATTTAACGAGAATAGATGAAATTGAAGAAAGTTGAAATACATCGAGTTGCACTTGGAACGACTTACCAGTGACTTCGTTTGTCCAAATCACATCAGTAGTGGAGGATGTTACAACGTTTCAAAGGGCCCTTTTGGTCAGCACACTGTCTCTAGGCATGGCCGGCTAGATCGGCAGTAGGCATAAAAAGCGCACTTGTCATTGTCTCCACAAGTCACTAATTTATCACCAACAGTGAAATATAAGTAGAACACAGGCAATCAAGTGAGTACTCGCAATAGTATAGTAATTATTAATGATTCGAGTGATTCTAACCGGGAGCAGAACGAATAAGTTCCACACGTAGTAAACTGAACACACACTCGTCTCTCACCTCTCGAAGGTGCGTATTCAGATATGGGTCAATGTCACATGATACCAAGGTCGTTTTAGTGCAACTTTTCATAAGCGCGGACAATAATGAAAGCCCAAAATAAGACCAGAGAGGCAATGCTAAACATTCTGCCACGTAAAAAATGCATATTTTTTAGCATTTTTCAAAACTAACTACAAACAAAAACTATTCAACTATACCTACTGGGTATCAATAGGGTTAATCAAGAAAATATTGTATATATTATGTAATTATTACGAATAACTCCCAATATTAAAATTATTATTGTAATATAGAAAAAATAAAAAATAAAATCACTACATGAATAAGCGATATCAGATGTTCAATCCGCATTCTCCACCGAAAATGGACATAGTTTGACCAAAGGCCGGGTTAACGGACCAGTACAGGTCTGTACAGTTGCCACACGAACAACAGCATCGCGGCCAGGATGGAGTGCCGATATGCGGCCAAGAACCCATTGGCAGGGAGGAGTATTCTCCGATTTGATAAGTACTGAAGTCCCAACTTCTGGAGACAGTGTCAGGCTGAAGCCATTTACCCCTTTGCTGGAGTGTGTGAAGATATTCTGCATGCCAGCGTTTCCAGAAATCCTGGTGTGATTTCTGTATCATCTGCCATCTAGACAGACGATTCACATTCAAGTGCGTGAAATCAGGAAGCGCTATAGGCGATACGGGCTCCATAGTTAAAAAATGGTTGGGAGTAAGCGCATTTATATCCTCAGGATCACTAGTCAAAACACAAAGAGGGCGTGAATTCAACGTGGACTCGATCAAAACTAGCACCCTATAAAATTCTTCATAGGTTAGAATTTGTTGCCCAATGACTCTAGCTAAATGCCCCTTTACGGATTTCACCCCACTATTGCATAAACCACCCCAATGAGGCGAAGCAGGAGGAATGAATGAGTGCGCAATTGACTCGTGGTCAGCAGCATTCTTCAAAAACTTAGCAAGTTCCCGACTTGCACCCACAAAATTAGTGCCATTGTCACTATATATGTGAGAAACTCGTTTCCGACGAGCAATAAGCCTTTGTAAGGCGGCTAGAAAAGTTTCCGTCGACTAATCACTGGCAAGTTCTAGGTGAAGTGCCTTGGTAGCGAAGCAAACAAATAAACATAAATAACCTTTGCAAGTTTTTATACCGCTATGTCGAGACATTGTTAGCGTGAATGGACCGCCAAAATCAACACCAACCTGACTGAACGGCTTGACTTGAGATATTCGAGAAAGAGGTAGGTCACTCATTGGAGGTTGAAAATTTTTAGGTTTGGTTTTCCAACACTGAATACATTTAGTTAGTACGGAGTTTGTAAGGCTATTTGCTTACAAGAACGTAATTTGGCGCTTTAGCTCGGGTGTTTCTATTTACAATCTCGGGCGCCACCTATCTTATAGTGGTAGGTCCACTTGCACCGGGCAACTATCAGTGGGGAAAGTTAATTCCAGGGGTCTATAAAGTAATCTGTCAAAGTGACAGTAGTATGACTGGTGATACTACCCTGGTTTGTCTAGTTGCTATAGTGACTATATTAATCTAGTTAGAAATAAAACAATATATACAACCAACTATTTTATTTACTCTATATATACACACTATTCACAGTATATTACCAATATCTACGAGTCTTTACGAATCAGTTCCCTCTGAGACATACGGTTATCAAAGCATGCAAAGCAAAGCAATTAATCGTTGCAAACTAACAAAGCTCGCGGTATCGAGCGTTTCATGCTAAAAGCTAATCTAACAAGCGCAACTAGCAAAAAGCTTCATATGTCAAAATAAACCAAACCATGCGTACTCTCAGAGCCCTACGATTCAGGTACAAGCCTACGCTCTTCAGTACCTGGATCGACCCAATACTCTCCTAGTGTTCAGAGCCTACGCTCTCAGGGCACAAGGGGGGTACTGGAGGGTGATACCTTTTACTGTTACCACTATGTACCTCGTCCCCTGATTCACGGCCAAGCCTACGCTCGTCCGGCCTTGAATCAGATTGCGTCACTATCTGATATCCAGAGCCTACGCTCTCAGGACATCAGATCGCGATCACTGTCTGATATGCAGAGCCTACGCTCTCATGATATCAGACAGTTCCACAGGGCACAATACCTCGATGTATCTTCTCTGTGCCCTCACCTCTCGTGTCTGGTGCGTGGCTTGCTGCTTCCTGGCTGGGCTGCTACTGCCAGTTCCCTGGTATACGGTCCGGTCACGGTCTCCTTCTTTGCGGTCGGTCGGTCCTTCTCGTTGTTGGTCGGTCGGCTGCTTGGTCCTGCTGTTCTTCCCGCTGCTGGCTGGTCCTTCGCTGAGCTGCTACTGAATTTTCAGTCTGCTGTTCTCGACTACCTCGATTCTCGGTTCCACCACCCTTTTCCAAGAGTGGGGCGTGCATGCACAAAACGTGTGCGCGGACACGCTCTGTGTATCACAGCGATGTCTCGACTCTCATATACAGTGCGTTCCGCATTATTTCCGGTTATCGAAATAAACACTTGCATACGACCCTATCATGACTATTTGACTGACCATGATATCAACAAGAAGAAAACATAAACTCAAAACCGAATTACTAATCAAACCGATACTATACCGTATGTCTCATATACAAAATAATAGTAACTTCGTTACATCCCCCCCTTACTTCGATAAAAAAATAATTCAATTATTTTTTTCCTCACTATACATGAAATCAAAACCTATAACTCCCTGTCAAAATTATACGAATCAGAAAATGAAAACTATTTCACACTATATACAATAATCTTCTGGTGACGGCCTTCGGGTGACTGTCCTCTTGACTCCTCCGGCGAGGTCCGGGTATGGTCGGGGCATCTTCGGACCTCGGTGACCCTTTCAATCCATGGTTACGGCTGCGGGTAGCCATCCTCTAGTCATCTTCCCTGGTGAGGTCCGGGTATGGTCTTTCATGTGACGACGAAGTGGAGCTTGACGGAGACATCCACTGGTCGAGCATTTTCGGTGTGGATACTTCCTCTCGAGGCGTTCTTGGGCTCCTCTCCCCTTCCATGGTTTTTGGTCACAAGAGCATCTACGGGACAAGGTGCCTATCAAACCACAGCGGGAACAGAACAGTTTCGGTGTGAGGCTGCAAATCTCCCTATGATGTCCTGTCTCACCACAACTCCAACACAAGTCAGGGGTTATTCGAATAGGACCACTACCGACATTGACGATCTTCTGGTGTTTTGTGGGGAGCTCCACGGGCTGTTAGACGGTTCCATCATGCCTTCCTCCAGCATCTTGTTGACATCGGTGTGGATGACTCCTCGCATCCTAGGATTCTGGGGGCGGTAACGCTGTTTGATCGGTTCCGGGTTGATCAAACGGATCTCGTGCTTGAGAATCGGCGTCAATCCCTTGATGCTGTCGAATTGAGCTAAATCGCGGTCCACGAATGCTCCGAGTCTTCCTTCTTCGGTCGATGTCAACACTAGTTTTTTGGCAAGGTCTACGGTATTGATCGAGTCCATCGGTTCTGGTGTCAGGTCGGTAAACGGTTTTCCATCCATTCGTATTCCTCCATCTGACAGGTCGAGTTGGAACTTCTGCGGTCTCAGAATATCCATTCCTATGACGAATTCAGATGACAGGCCAGAAAGATGTCCAACTATGGCGAAAATAGTTGTGTTTCCAATCACTAGATCCAAGTGATATACGTTTGAAACTCTGGCGGGCAGCCCGTTGGCCATTCTGGCCGTGGAAGAAAACGTCGTTTCCTTCAGGACTCCCATTTCCTGACATCTTCTAGATACTCTATCTCCCAGGTATGTCTTGGATGCTCCCGTATCCAACAGTGCTTCAAAACGGCCACCTAGGGTCTGCACTGAAACGAATGGACGGACATCCTCAGGTCGGATGTTACGGATCGTTTCCGAGACATTGGTGAAAAGGCACTGCACGGGTCTCGGTGCAGGGCAATGCCTTCCTAGTTTTCCGACCTAGGACAGGGGCAGTCACGTGACATCACTCCTTCTCTGCCACATCGAGAGCAGAACAGCTTTGGGGCAAATCGGCACTGGTTCCTTAGATGTCCTGTCTGTCCACATCTCCAACATACGGATTGTGGAGATGTCCTCGGCTGCTGAACGGGTGTTCTCGGTTCGGTCCTAGCAGGAGTCGATGGTCGCGTATTGATGGGTCTTGTTAACGGTGGGGCCAATGGAGGGGCCGACGGCGGGGCTGACGGCGTAGTGGACGGCGGGGCTGGCGGAGAAACTTTCGACACCTCTTGGTGTCTTACTGTGCATCCGTAGGTCTGGTACCTCTCCTGTAGTTCCCCACGAAGAAGTTCGAACTCCTTCACAACACGGGAGAAAGTGACAATATCGGCAAAGTCACTCCTCTTGATATGCTGTCGATATTCGGGCAACAGGTTTCGGTACAGCCACATAAGCTCCTGGTCCGGTGCCATATTGCCGTGCCTTCGTAAAAGCGTCTGCATGTTGGTCACATATGCTTGTACAGGCTCGTTTGGCCTCTGAAGCCGTCTGCCAATCGCTACCTCTAGGTCAACCTGGTAGTTGGCAGGGAAGTAGAATATTCGGAACAGCTCGACGAATCCTTCCCACGTCGCACAAGCGGATCGGTTATTCCGGAACCAGAGGGCAGCATTCCCTTCCAACAGATCTGGTAAAACGGCTATCAATCTATAGGCTGGTATGTTCAGAGATATTCGAATCTCATCGAGCCTTTCTAGGAATGCTACAGGGTCTCCTACTCTGTCAAACGAGAGTTTCCAGTCCCGTGTTCGCAATGGTTCCTGGGTCGTCATCATTGGGGCGGTCATTATCGGGGTGGTCGTCATCGGGACGGTCGGTTGAGTAGTAGACGTGCTTGTCGCAGGCGGTACGGTTCCGGGGGCAGTCACATTCACTGGTGTTTGGAAATGTCCACCCTGTAGTCGGAGGAATATGTCCTGGTACCGGTGTGGATGGTGCGGTTATCACTCGTCCTTCTCTGAGAAATCGAATCAGTCGTTTCCTCTTGTCCTCGACTGTACCAGATACATCTAGCCCAAACTTGGACAATTCCACGTCTATGTCTACTTTCTTCAGCTGGTACACCCAGCTCACTCGCACGTCTACCGGCTCTTTCTGCTTCGACGGTGAATTCTGCCCATCTGTAGGGTCTTGGGTTTTCGGATATTCATCGTTCACCATTTTCAGAGCTCTCGATTTCGGTAAATCAGCACGTCTGGCTTCTTCGATGTCTTGAACTAGACTCCCCTCCTTATTGAACTCGTTCCAGAGTTGTTCGAAAGTTTCGGGTATAGTCGGTTCTACTCGATTGAGCTCGGATATCTAGTGAACGAGGGGTCGTATCGACTCGGAACTGGTCGGAACGGATTCCATGACCCCAAAAACCTGCTAAACGATATCTCACTCGATATTTTATCGGATCTGTCAAATTTTGACAAGTATACAATTTCAGTGGGAATCGGTTCAGGCGGTATCCTTGGGACGAATTCCAAGCGTTTCGGTCGCGTGCTTTCACCTAGTCCAAAGTAGAGTGCTCGGAGTGCTATATATACACACTATTCACAGTATATTACCAATATCTACGAGTCTTTACGAATCAGTTCCCTCTGAGACATACGGTTATCAAAGCACGCAAAGCAAAGCAATTAATCGTTGCAAACTATCAAAGCTCGCGGTATCGAGCGTTTCATGCTAAAAGCTAATCTAACAAGCGCAACTAGCAAAAAGCTTCATATGTCAAAATAAACCAAACCATGCGTACTCTCAGAGCCCTACGATTCAGGTAAAAGCCTACGCTCTTCAGTACCTGGATCGACCCAATACTCTCCTAGTGTTCAGAGCCTACGCTCTCAGGGCACAAGGGGGGTACTGGAGGGTGATACCTCACTTTACTGTTACCTATATGTACCTCGTCCCCTGATTCACTGCCAAGCCTACGCTCTTCCGGCCTTGAATCAGATTGCGTCACTATCTGATATCCAGAACCTACGCTCTCAGGACATCAGATCGCGATCACTGTCTGATATGCAGAGCCTACGCTCTCATGATATCAGACAGTTCCACAGGGCACAATACCTCGATGTTTCTTCTCTGTGCCCTCACCTCTCGTGTCTGGTGCGTGGCTTGCTGCTTCCTGGCTGGGCTGCTACTGCCAGTTCCCTGGTATACGGTCCGGTCACGGTCTCCTTCTTTGCGGTCGC
The DNA here is from genome assembly GCA_029955515.1 of Chrysomela aeneicollis. Classification (NCBI taxonomy): domain Eukaryota; kingdom Metazoa; phylum Arthropoda; class Insecta; order Coleoptera; family Chrysomelidae; genus Chrysomela; species Chrysomela aeneicollis. The sequence goes on along the minus strand of JARUHQ010000018.1, from coordinate 849,645 downwards.
TCGGTCCTCCTCGTTGTTGGTCGGTCGGCTGCTTGGTCCTGCTGTTCTTCCCGCTGCTGGCTGGTCCTTCGCTTGTTGTAAAGTAGATGATATTATATTCGTATAGTATATTTCAAAAGTATAGGATGTTTAGATATGAATATGGTGTAACATAAATTGCAATTTCGATGTATATATTTGCCAATAGTAGTTTCATAAACCTGTTCCCGTTTGCGAGGTTCGTTGCCTTTTTCATGTATTTGATTTCTGCACATTAATTGATTCTCTTGCATATTTTATATTTAGGACATGTCGATGGACTTACTTATCATCATCTACCTGTTTTACAAAATAAAAGTAGCGGATCATTACAATTCTGAACTTCTGAGCTAACGGTCGAACGAGGGTTATCTCCTAATAAAGTACTGCGAGCAATTCGTTGTTTCAATCCAAACATCCCAACAAAATTTGTGGTGGCAGCGGTATGGTATTGTTGGATATCGTGAATTAGTGCAGATTCCGAGGACATATTCGAAGCTGTCGGTGGTGTTGCAACAAATTAACCCCGATTCCAGTGCAACTGAAGTGTCCCACCTTGACAACCTAGTTAAGAGGTAACGGATCAGCCAGTTATCAGTTATCCCAGACGAACCCGGATTTTGGAAGCAGCATAGTACATCAAGGAGACCAACCACTCGACGAGGACTACAGAAGACAACATTCAAGAAGACATCATCCCAAAAAGTCAACATTCTAGAAGACATCATCCCAAAAAGTCAACATTCTAGAAGACATCATCCCAAGAAGTCAACATTCGAGAGGATATCATCGCAGAAGTCATCATTCAGGAAGGCATTATCTCGAGCACGTCAACTTCAAGAGAAGATTGCATATAGAGTAAGCTAGTTTTCTACTCATAGTTATCTGCATGAATAGTGACAACAATATGGTTTTCCAAATTGAATTAGCACTCAAAATGATCCCCGAATTTCGGGGAAATAGGGATGATTTACATAAATTTATATCTTGTTGTGATGTCATATCCGAAACGGCAAGAACAAGGGAGGAAATACCTCAGTTATTGAACGTAATCAAGTGTAAACTCTCTGGGCAGGCATATAATTTCATCAAGTGTAAAACAGTGAATTCATGTAACGATTTGAAAACTATTTTACAAGATCAATATTTAGAAAAACGTACCATTGGTCAGCTACGAATGGAACTATTAAACGCTAGGCAAAATTCATTTGAGAGTGTGAGAGATTTCGCAAATAAAATCGAAAGACTTTCTTTAGATCTAACGGACGCCTGCATAGCCAGTGAAGGCAATACGGCTGCTCCTACAATTCAAAATTTAAATAACAAATCTGCTTTGAAAGCTTTCGTTGAAGGTTTGAGGGACCCAATAAAATTAATCATAAAGGCATCTCGTTTCGACGAACTCAACGATGCCATAGAAGCGGCTTGCGAGGAGGAAAGAAACTTAAAATGTCGAATAGTTACTCAAAAAAAATCAGAACATTCATTTAAAAAATGTTTTAAGTGTGGAAAATCAAATCACACATCCGCTAATTGTTTTTCTAATAATAGTTCTCCATCTTCACATTTCTCTTCAAATTTCAGGCCCAGTAACAATTTTCCGAATAATTCTCACATAAGAACTGAGCGTATTCACCAGGTATCGAATGAATGTCGTTATTGTCATAATTTAGGACACACAATTAAACAATGTCGTAAACCTCAATATAATAACTCAAGAAACCTCAGATCGAATGATCAATTTTCAAGAAGTTCTGCAACAAAATACTCTTCTACACAGAATCAAACATTTCCGAATCGATACGATAATGCCAGATCAATTAATCAAACTAAACCGTCGCAAAATTCGGGGAACTTCCAAGGACCTACAGCGAGCGGCAGCACTGTCATGGTCCGCGAAATGCAATCTGCCGAAAACTAAGCAGCATCAACTCTCTGAATAATGCCATATCGAACGATTATAAATTCTCCAATGAGTATACAAACTTCAAATCCCAAACAGACGAGGATGTTCGAGTCAATCGAGACATTTTTCATGATTTCCAAGATCCCATTTATAATTCCCGAAACTCAGAGAATGCGCCAACACTTACCATATCCACTGATTCTTTCCAAAATGCATATAAATCTATAACCGCGAACGAATATTCAAATTCAGGTAAAACGATAGAAGGGTCATCAGAATCAATTTCACAGCAGGCAAAAAAATCAAGCCCAAATAGTTCGTGTCAAAATTCTCCAATATCTCCTTCATTAAATGTTATCAGTCAATCAGAAACTTCAAGATCAGTTGTTCCTGATCTCTATCATTATTTCACTGAATCGGATCATTGCAACGAAGGAAAAAATGTTTATACGGTAAACATAAATCATAATTCTACATGTGTTAAGTTACCGCTAAATTTGTCGAACAAGGGTTTTGCACATATGTTAGTCGATACTGGTAGCGACGTCACAATTCTTAAACTAGGACAGACAGACGGAGATGCATTATTATACACAGAAAAGAAGGCACGACTCAAAGGAATTACCGAACAATCTGTGCTATCCTATGGAATTTGCTATAGTAAAATCAAACTTTCCGATGATATTTTCATTCCTATATGTATTCAAATAGTACCGAATAATTTTCCAATTTCTTATGACGGTATATTAGGACAAGATTTCTTAGCACGATATAAAGTCAACATAGATTATGAAACGTCAACAATCTCTATACCATTTCACGGTAAAATGTACACATTGCAGATGACTAATCCACTCATGGATAATGTTATAGAAATTCCTGCTAGGTCGGAAATAATAGAAACAATACGATTGAATTATATAGAACCTAGAATTTGCTTTCATGAGGAATTAAAACCCGGAGTTTTCATAGGCAACTGCATAATAGACGGAACCGATTCGAAAGTCAACATTCTGAACGCTACGGAGAAAAATGTCTATTTAAATCAATCAGATATTGATAGAATCGATTCAGATAATCTACCTAATTATGAAATCCTCAACTTTTCAAATTGGGAGAATAAAGAACGATTATCCCTTCTAGAGCAAGCTATAAGAACTGATCATTTGAATTCTGAAGAGCGACAAAGTATATTTGAAATTGTACGTGAATACAATGATATATTTTTCCTCAAAGGAGATAAACTGACTCATACAGATGCAATTCGACACTTCATACCCTTAACCTCGAAAAAAACAGTTTCCGTCAAACCATACAGACTTCCTGAAATTCAAAAAGGAGAAGTCCGAAATGAAATTAAAAACATGTTGGAAAATGACATAATTGAAAATAGTAATTCCCCCTATAACAGTCCCATCCTCATCGTACCGAAAAAACCAGATAGTCAGGGAAATAAACGGTATAGGCTAGTTGTAGATTTCAGAAAACTCAATGATTTTACTGAAGCAGATGCCTATCCCCTTCCCAATATAACAGACATTTTGGATCAATTAGGAAAATCAAAGTATTTTTCAATCGTGGATTTAGCTCAGGGATTTCATCAAATTTTACTTAGCGACGAATCAAAGCCATGCACTGCTTTTTCTTTCGAAGGACATTATCGATATAAACGCTTACCTATGGGCTTACGAGGGTCACCCGCAACGTTTCAGCGCTTAATGACCAATGTACTTACGGGACTAACCGGTTTGAAATGCTTCGTGTATCTAGACGACGTGGTAATCTACGGAGGTTCTTTGGAATCTCACAATTCAAAATTGGTCGACGTATTTTTAAGATTACGCAAACACAACTTGAAATTGCAGCCAGACAAGTGTGAATTTCTCTGGAAAGAAATAACTTATCTCGGTCACATGATATCCGAGGAAGGAGTAAAGCCTGATCCAGGAAAAATTGAAGCAGTGAAGAATTTCAAGAAACCTTGCAATCAAAAAGAAGTCAAATCATTTCTGGGTTTAGCATCTTATTACCGCAAATTCATTGAGAATTTTGCAAAAATTGCACAACCTTTGAATAAACTGCTCAAAAAGGACGCAAAATTTGAATGGTCCTCTCTATGTGATGAATCTTTCGCTGTATTGAAAGAAAAGTTGATTGGAGGGCTATCCAATCCTCGTTTACCCTGATTTCCAGAAAACCTTTGTTTTGACAACGGATGCTTCCCAATATGCAATCTCCGGTATTCTGAGTCAAGGTGAGATTGGCTCTGATCTTCCGATTGCGTATGCATCGAGAATACTGAACAAAGCTGAGCAGAATTATAGTACGATTGAGAGGGAGCTTTTGGCGATCGTTTGGAGTTGTCAACATTTTCGACCATACCTCTATGGTCGTAAAATTGAAATTTTCACTGACCACAAACCTCTTGTTTACCTATTTTCTATATCGTAGGATCCATCAAGTACAAACTCGATCAAATGTAGGAAAGTCCTCAATTTCATCTTATAGCGATTTTTTGAAAGAGATCGAGAAGAAAATAATAAAAAATTCAAAAGTCACAGATACTGATGAAAATCTGGATAGTTGTCCAAAGGAATATAGTATTGTTTATATTACAGATCAAACCTTTTCATTACCGAATGATTACCATGATAGTTTATATGAACTGAAATCTCAACAGAAAGAAATACATGACATTGCATATCTAAAGTTTGATGACAGGTTTATGTTTTATCTCATTGCAAAACTAGACATTATCCATAAAGCTGTTTATGAGGATATATTCATTTGTTTATCAAAATTGAAATCTTTTTGCAACACTCATGACATTGACAAACTTGCTATTTCAGCCGAATCTTGCAAAATCGATAATCTAAAGTTTGAGACGATTAGAATAATGTTGAGATACATTTTTAGAGATTCTGATACATTGATTATTATTTTTCATGACAAGATTGAGAAAGATTTGACGAAAGAAGAAATTGAACAAATTTTGAAAGAATTCCATATATCTCCTAGTGGCGGACATCAAGGGGTAAACAGAACGTTCAAGCGGATTAGACAGTATTATAAATGGGGCAGGATGCACCGTGATATAAAGAAATATATCAGGTCTTGCGAAAGTTGTCAGAAAAATAAAATCGCACGAAAAACAAAACTGCCTATGACTATAACAACGACGTCGACCTATCCTATGGAGAAAATTCAAAATCATACTATGACAGGAATACTCATGAAATGAATTTGAAAATCGGTGACAAAGTCTTATTACGAAACGAATCGAATATCATTGGGAAATCGAAAAAACTAATTCCATTGTATAAGGGGCCGTATGAGGTTATTGAAATCAATTCTGATGTAAATGTAACATTATCAGTTAATAGGAAGAAAATCAAGGTCCATATAAATCGTTTGAAAAAATTCGTAGAATAATTAGAGTAATAACATACAGCATTTATTTTTGCAGGTGTAGGGATTATAATGGCAATCTTGGAAATAGTCTTCTTCATATTGTGCATCCTCGCAGCCGAAGCTAACGAGGTTTACTACAATGTTACTCCACTGGAAACAGGTCCAGGAATTCATTATGAAAAGATAGGTATCATGAACTTGTACAATGACGATTGGAAACTGATCACATATCTCGATTTGCAAAATTATCACGACGAATACGACCTCGTTCTCTTATATGCCCATCAGATTAAACGACTATGTATTTTGAGTAGGAATAGAAGTGTTCCGGTTACTGAATGTGATTCTTTCGAGAAAGTCATTCAAAATATCATCACAAACATCAACTCTCAAGATGATCTAATCTTTGAACTTCTAGGAGTTCGCCGAAATACGAAAACACGAAGAGGGTTGATGAATTTTTGTCGGTTCAACATCAAAAATTCTATTTGGTACCTTAGACGCAGATGATGCAGTATATTTTAACTCACAGATAGATAATATTAGAAAAAATCAGGAACATTTTTCAACATTGTTAAAACAACAAACGTCAATAATCCAAAATACAGTCCATTTGATAAATAGAACATCATTCGCATATTTAGACAATTCTGGCCACAAAGTTAATGAAGTTGTGGGAACTCTAAATGTTTTAACAGAGAATGTATCAAAATTTGAAACCCAGCAAAAAATCTCGACTGAGACGAATGAACTTGTATCGTTATTGAGCATTGTTTTGACAACGTTCAAGATCAATCAGAATAATCTTATTGAGATTATATCGTATGCCCAAAGAGGAATTCTACATCCATTGGTGATGAGCCCAATGAAACTCACCAACGAGTTAAAAAAAAATACAAAGTTTCGTGAATGAATTTACTTTTCCTGTTGTTCCTGTCATTGAGAATATGCACACCCTGTATAATCTTTTGACCACTAATGTATTTTTCATCAATAAGACACTTACATTTTTGCTTTATATCCCTCTCATTGAAAAACGTAGTTATAATATATTTAGGTTATCTAGTTTACCAATGCCTTTAGGAAATTACACTTTTGTTTTTGTTGTACCTGGAGATAATTTTTTCGTATCAGACGTCATTAAACAATATTTTTTCATGATGAGTGATGTAGAATTATCTAGCTGTAAGATATTTTTAACAGATAGGTATCTATGCAAACAAATTAAACCAATTTATTTAGCTCACTTGCATAAAGGTTGCGAATCAAAGTTGTTCATGCCTACTACATCCATTCCTGAATCATGTCAAAAAGGTATCATGAAAATCAATGAACCAATATTCATCCAACTAGCAAAAAAAAATTCTTGGATATATGTTGCACCCCATGAAGAATATGTCGATTTAAACTGCAGAAATACAGAACGACAACTGTCTCTCACTTTGAAAAACACAGGAATCCTCAGCTTACATTCAAACTGTTCAGCATATGCAAAGTCAGTCATTCTTACGTCTCATCAAGAATTTTCTAGTCAGATAACAATGTCCTACATTGCACCTCTAGATTTGAAGAAAGAAATATACTTTGAACCGTCGACACATATTACTTCAAAATTAAAATCACTAGACGTTCCTTTGACTGTGGTGTCGAGTAATTTTGATGAGCTAGCTAAAATCAGTGAAGACTTGAATAAATTGAAACAGAGCGAAAACGAATTACAACTAAACAAACCCGACCTACCTCACCATTGGATATTATATTTCCTTGTATGTTCAATTGCTATTTCTGTTATTTCTTATGTTCTGTATATCCGCTGCAAATATTTACTAGAGGGAAAACTGAAAACTGATTCGATGCCTGTTGGAAATAACTCAACAGGGGAAACACAAAATACTGCAAGGGCAGAAATGAAAGAAACTGATCAGGATGAGTGTAGTAGTGTGTCGCGAGTTGGTGAAAATTGCACCGTTCCTAGGTACAATTTTCAAAAATGAGGGGGAGGTGTTGTAAAGTAGATGATATTATATTCGTATAGTATATTTCAAAAGTATAGGATGTTTAGATATGAATATGGTGTAACATAAATTGCAATTTCGATGTATATATTTGCCAATAGTAGTTTCATAAACATGTTCCCGTTTGCGAGGTTCGTTGCCTTTTTCATGTATTTGATTTCTGCACATTAATTGATTCTCTTGCATATTTTATATTTAGGACATGTCGATGGACTTACTTATCATCATCTACCTGTTTTACAAAATAAAAGTAGCGGATCATTACAATTCTGAACTTCTGAGCTAACGGTCGAACGAGGGTTATCTCCTAATAAAGTACTGCGAGCAATTCGTTGTTTCAATCCAAACATCCCAACACGCTGAGCTGCTACTGAATTTTCAGTCTGCTGTTCTCGACTACCTCGATTCTCGGTTCCACTACTCTTTTCCAAGAGTGAGGCGCGCATGCACAAAACGTGTGCGCGGACACGCTCTGTGTATCGCAGCGATGTCTCGACTCTCATATACAGTGCGTTCCGCATTATTTCCAGTTATCGAAATAAACACTTGCATACGACCCTATCATGACTATTTGACTGACCATGATATCAACAAGAAGAAAACATAAACTCAAAACCGAATTACTAATCAAACCGATACTATATCGTATGTCTCATATACAAAATAATAGTAACTTCGTTACAAGTTTATAGCTCGCTTGGGAGATAAAATCCAAAATTGTTGCGATATTACAAATTGAGTTGTGCGGAAACCTGAATGTAAATACTTTTTATGAAAATGTTCGATAAGCAAAGTTGTTAAGCGACTGTTTTTTGGCAGCAAAATCGGATGTTTAGCTTCATGCGGCAATGAGGAGTGGCTCAAACGACCACCTACTCGAAGGATATCAGTAGCGTCCCGAAAAACTTTTACCGAAGTGGTTTCGAGAAGCGATTATTTCGAAGTTCCCCAGCAAAGTATGTATATTGCGTGTATTTTACCAAAATTATCATGGCATTATATAATTCAGAATTACGGAGCGGTTCCTTTTCAGGAGAAGTGGAAGGAGAACAATTGGAAATGAAGCGCATCATAAATGCAGTCACCCGTTGCAATTTGACGAATGACGAAAATTTATTTAGTAACTCGTCGATGACGTTCGTACCATCAGAATGCACAAAAATGCATACTTTCGTTCTTCTTCCGGAGGAAGATAACAACGAAATGAAGAGGCAGGGGGATCTAACCACGGAGTTCTGGATCTTCGTAGATATTTGGGACCTTGGAACCAGAGTTCATTGTTTTTGAGTTATGAGGCGATATCCGCAGCGTTATGTTCAGATTCAACATAATACCATAATTCAGGCGCAATTTTTTCTTGAATATACGTTGCCTACTGGCAATAAATGTTGGAAAGCGATGGGGAGAACTCTTTATCCACTGAAGAGCGATCTGAGAATCAGACCAGGTACAAATGGTCGAAAAATCCATGTGATTTTTTAAAAGGTTTATAACGAATAATAACAATTTAGAAAGCATAACCGCAGCACATAGTTCGAGTCGTGGAATTGTGATTTTCTTCAATGGTGCAACTTTGGATTTTCCACAAACGAAATGGGTTGAAATTACATTATTAGAGTTTATTGTTCTCAAGTGAATAACGCATGCAAATCCTTTCTTACTGGCATCACAATATCCATGAAGTTCTGAAATTTTGTGTGAACTCAAATAGCGTGGAAATTTCAATTCTGATAGCACAGGCAATTCTTTTTAATACTGGGTCCACACACGAATTATTTCGTCACTAGGAATATCATCCCAACCAACTTTAGAAACCCATAAACGTTGAATCAGATATTTTGTAAAGAAAGTAACTGGAGCTAAGAAACCTAATGGATCATATATCCTTGCCAATTCAGAGAGCATAATTCGTTTTGTGCATGGTTGATTCTCAGAAGGTTGAACGGAAAATGCGAAACAATCAGTTGAGGGATTCCAATGTAACGCTAAAACCTTCAAGGAAGAATCTGTATCAAAAGAAAGCGAGTTATTTGATAAATGAGATGGGGGTAAATCAGATAAAAGCGATGGTTCATTGCTGGACCATTTTCTAAGTTCAAATCCTCCACATTTCAGTAGTGAAATTAATTCATATATCAATTTACGCGCACCTTCGAAAGTGTAAGCACCAAACACGAAGTCATCCACATATGATGAACTGCGAATTGTTTCTGCAGCCGACGGAAACCGTTTTCCCTCATCTTCTGCTAACTGTAATAGTATTCTGAGCGCTAAAAATGGCGAAGAAGTGACACCATATGCGACGGTGTTCAATACAAAATCTTGAATGGGATCATGAGGAGAAAATCTCCACACAATGCGTTGATAATTACGATGAGCATCATCAATCAAAATCATGCGGTACATTTGTTTGATATCCGCACAAATGGCGAATTTAAAACAACAAAAATTGAGTAGAATCGAGAAAATATCCTGTTGTAATTTATTACCGGTGAGCAGACAATCATTCAGCGAGGACTGGTTTGGAAGTTTTGCAGAAGCATTAAAAACAACCCTCAATTTCGTTGAGGTGCTTTCTGGTTTTAATACGCAGTGGTGGGGAATGTAATATGAATTTGCAGGAATTACCTGATCTGTAACAGGTGACATGTGGTTCAATTCAAGATATTCATGCATAAAATCTGTATATTGTGCATAAACATCTGGTTGTTTTTGTAGCCGACGTTCCAACGATAAGAATCTGGTGACAGCTAAGTCCCGAATTTGTGGAAACGTAGGATGCGGTATCCGAAACGGTAGCTTTAAAATGATTCTCACAGGATAAATCTCCAGGGGAAACGCACTTAACCCACGGTACTTCTTCCACCTCCCAAAATTTCCGTAAAGTTCGATCCATATCAGCAGTCTCCATCGAGTAACTAAAATTTGACGATACAGAGGGAGTGATGGTTTGAATTTTTCCTGTCACGATGTATCCAAAAACAGTGTTTAGAGCGTCCGGTTCGTCCGATCTACCAGAAATTTATCCATTTTGTATTATTTTCGGAAAGATATCTGCACCAAGTAATATATCTATTGTAGCAGGATTGTGAAATTTAGAATCTGCAAGTTTAATGTTCGCCAAATGAGGCCAACTATCAATTGATAGTTTAGAAGCTGGTAAATTTTCACAAATTTTATTTAGAATCACAGCATCTGTGCAAAATAATGGAAGTTTCTCGCCTATAGGCTTGATTGCAATAGTAACTTGGCCATTGCTTGATTTAGTTCGCATAGTACCTATTTCTTTGATTTCAATATCAATTTCGGATTTAAGTAATCTCAATTTATGAGCAGCGCGTTGAGTGATGAATGAAGTCATACTTCCCGAATCTAATAAACAACGGACAGGTTGAAATATTCCCCGATTGTCCAAGACATCAATCCAAGCAGTTGCCAACAACACCCCGGATTGAAAATTGGTGTCAGTTTCAGCTAGACAAGTGGCAGAGGCAGTACTATCAGGGTTATGTGAATTTTCGTCAGGAACTGTGCGATTACCAGAATTATTGACCGTGGTACTATTATTATTATCGACACTACGATTAGAGTTAGGTTTATCGACGTGTAATAATGTACGATGAAATTTATATTTACATTTCTTACAATGATACAAGGATTTACATGATCTAATATCATGAGACCAACTCAAACAATTGAAACAAAGGTGAGTGGACCTGCAAAAGCATAGCGTTCCGAGGGAGGCTTAGCAGAAAATGCAGAACAAGTATATAAAGAATGATTTTCCTTGCAAAAGGCACAAGTTGTAGCGGGAGATTTATAAATAAAAAAAGCGGAAGTGCAGGAAGTAGAGTTAGACGTAGGCGGTTTATTAGTATTAATCGTAAGCGATGAGCGTTTCGAATTCGATGCTGAGGGTGAGAAATTCAAAGTATCTAACGCAACGCAATGTTGTTTCAAGAAAATCAAAAGGGTATGATATTTAGGAACTTCAGAAGATCCATGCTGTAATACGATATTATGATCCAAACGCTTCAAGAGCATCATCACAAGCAGAAAATCTCATGAATCTGTAGGAAATTCCATTTGTTCTCAGAAAACGTATCTAATAATTTGCGAAGAGCACTCGGATTATCAGATGTGACTTTAGCAGAATTTTCGAGTTCAAACCAGTGAGCTTGAGCACGTTACCGTAAATTTGAGTATCTTGCGACTAATGTGGTATAGGCAATTTCGTAATTATCGGAAATAAGTGGCAAGGTTCGAACAAGCGATAATGGCGCACCCTGTAACGATGTCAACAAATAATTAAACTTCTCAATATCCGTGATAGACGAATTATTATGCACGAGGGCATTGAATAAATCTAAATACGACGGAAACGATTTATAATCCCCATTGAATTTAGGGAGTTCAATTTTTGGCAAATGAATCTGCGAATTTGATTTTCCCATTGCGGCAAGAGTAGAATTTAATGGTGGAATCCCAGTTATATTCGCATTTTCAAAGAGATCGGAATGAACACTTTTGATATAGAAACCCTAAGAAACCCCCGCGCACGCCATTCTCCGTTTCGATATCTGTATTGGGATCCGTCAAAAGCGTCGCGACGAGACTATTATGCTGTTTTTGAAATTCTTCGCGCGTAGATTCCAAATCATCGCAGCGCACTTTGAACAAAGTCCTAAGCGATCGGTCAGCCTTAGCACCGTCCGCCAGCGACCGAAGAATATTTATTTCATTTAGACAAGTCTTCCTGTAAGCATAAAACTTTTTCAGTTTGTCCATTTTCGTTCGTCGCGCAAATTAAATAAATCAGCTGTAGCAAAACACTCGTAAATAACATAGGCAGAATATAGGTCACGATAGGTATCAGTTCAGGTGATGTGTCTCGCTCGAATTTCGTCGAAGACTGTGAACAGGTGACACCTAAGCATGCACTGATTAGGCCCGCCTACCTGACAGGGAGGATGAGCGCTGTGTCCAAATGTCCTGCTGGGAAGGCTTGCTATGACGAACTTTCTGATATCGCTTGTTCGCAATGAAAATAAAATGGCGAACTCGAAATTTGAAAGTGATGATAGATCAACGGCGTGAATAAGATTTTCAAATGCAAATATGGACAAATATTGATTATTTTACATGGAAATTTCTATAATACGGTCAAAAACCAATGAATAAAGGGAAGTCCCTGCGGTTTCAGCTAAGACTAACTGAAATAATATAAGAATTTTTTTAATTTTCAAAACCAAAAAATAGGCAAATTTTTTCAAATTTTACCGGTGAATCCGGCTCGAAGGACAAATGAATGCGATTCGACAGCCTTGTGGTTCGAATTAATTGGGCTTCATCCAAAATTCAACGAGAATAGATAAAATTGAAGAAAGTTGAAATACATCGAGTTGCACTTGGAATGACTCACCAGTGACTTCGTTTGTCCAAATCACATCAGTAGTGGAGGATGTTACAACGTTTCAAAGGACCCTTTTGGTCAGCACATTGTCTCTAGGCATGGCCGGCTAGGTCGGCAGTAGGCATGAAAAGCGCACTTGTCATTGTCTCCGCAAGTCACTAATTTATCACCAAGAGTGAAATATAAGTAGAACACAGGCAATCAAGTGAGTACTCGCAACAGTTATAGTAATTATTAATGATTCGAGTGATTCTACACCAAACGGGGGTTAAGCGGGAGCAGAACGAATAAGTTCCACACGTAACACACACTCGTCTCTCACCTCTCGAATGTGCGTATTCAGATATGGGTCAATGTCACATGATACCAAGTTCGTTTTAGTGCAACTTTTTATAAGCGCGGACAATAATAATAAAAGCCCAAAATAAGACCAGAAAGGCAATCCTAAACAACTATTATGGTCGTATTAGGAGGAATAGTGTACAAAACTCGTTGTGGTAATTTCCTGTGCACTCGTTACGTTTCACGTTTTCGCACTACACGCTATGCTATGTACTTATAAATATATGAACCAGTTTTATTTCGTATTCTTTTGTCGTTGAATAGACTGAATCTAGTATCCATAGGTTGACAACAATAGGGTGAGTATTCCATTGCTATTTTCCAAACGGTAAGAGATGGGAAAAAGTGTTTGAGAGTGTTTTTGACTGCCAACTTAGTTGCGAAGCAACCCTCGAAGTCTCATTGAGACTTGCATGAGTGAGAAAGACGGGGACCTTAGCTTTTTAAGTGTCATCCGAAGCACTATTCGGCTGGTTATCGTTGAGAGTCCGTAGTATTGAAATCTATGTACAAGAATGTTTGGTTGGTCACTTATCTCCTCCCGCTAAACGATACTAAAGAATATAAATAAATATTTCCCATAGCCGCCGCGGGATTCGAACCCGGGTCTGCTCAAGTTTATTTAAAGAACATCTAAGTCACGTGACAAAAGTACGCGTCATGTCATCGATAAACAAAGAGAAAAATACATTGAATAAGGTAGAAACATATATCGATAAAAGGTCCACTGCCCAGTTCATTGTTATACTAAAAGTGTCTAATAAGTGCCAAATAAGCACCTGCATCATATATTTCATGCAACGAATACAATGTTGAACAAAATAACAAGAAGATACTGATCGGTTAATTATATAGTGGGTGATATGTATAATATAGCAGTTCACAACACCTTCCTCCCTATGAAAAAAAAAAATTGTAACTTACGAAAGGTTGCAATTTTTTCACTTGAAACCTCCTTTTTTTTTATTTTCAGTTATTTCGAGTTCAATAGATTCTACTTGTTTTTCTGGAGTAGTATTGCTCTAGCTGAACATCAAATTCATAAAAAAAAGGCAGGGTTGGTTGCTTTTGGCCATTGTCTCACTGCTTGGCTTGTTGCTTGTTACCAATTGCATGCATATAGGTTAGGGCTTTGGCATGATGGGCAAACTCAGCCATCTCAGCTTACAGGTAGCACCGCTGGATACGGAAATAGCAGGATCACTTTTGGCTCTGCTATTTCCTAACCGAATATCACCCCAACGGAGATACCAGGAACCACAGCGTGGAGGAGGGAACCTGTTTCCCGGGGTGTTGAGGGGGGCGACTGGATGTCATGTCCGGAGCATCCCTGGCGCGCCAGGGAGCTGGAACTCTCTGTGGAAACCTGCCTGGTACAAACCGCGCTGATAATGCGTGGGGGCTTGCCCTAACTAGCTGGCCAAGTAGAAGGGACCTACAATAAAAATCTCCCCAAGACAAAGGTGGAACAGCATAAGCCAAAGTCTGCATGGCTAGTGGAAGGAATAGTCGCGATTATGCGAACTCCGGGGTACCTGGCGCCCCCCGGTTTGATTTGCCTTCCTGCGACATGCGGGGCTCTGTCGCAGGTGGAATCATTTATGGATACTGAGGAAAAAAACAGGGTGAGGAAAGCTCCCCAAATAATACAGAGGACGAAATCCTCATGGAAACGGGCAGCATTACACAGGACGTCGAACGTCCTGAACCCGAGGCTGACCTTTTCAAAAAATCTGGCAGTGACGGGGAGACTGATAACTCCGCAAAAGCCCTCTCGTAAGGGAAGGACAGAATCAAGCTCAGTGGTGCTGCCAGAAAAAGGTTCAAATACCTCGTTAAACAAGGCCTCCCAATAGAAGAGGCCAGGATGAAAGCGGTTGAACCGTTGAAGGAGTCAACTTCTGACAAAAGGCTGAAAAGAGCCCGGTCAGAGGAAAAGACTCCCGATGGTCAATCAAAGAAACGACCTAAAGCGGCAGACAGAGGCAGCAGTGCCTCAGTGCCCACCAAACCTACCTTTAGTCAAGTGACAGAAGGGGTGAGGGTGGGCATTCTGCCGATGAACTATCCAGAAGCTCTCCTGTCAAGGGAACAAATTGAAGCCGTAAAGGAGGCAATTCTGGATAAAATCATCGAGCTGAAAGAAAAGGCTGCCACAAAGCCTCACTTCCACAGCTCCCACAATAGGCTGGCTGGCTGGTTTGCCCTGATGTGTGCCGATAACGCCACCGTGCAGTGGTTGAAAGATGCCATTAGGGATATAAAACCCTGGGAGGATGCGCAGCTGAGGGTCGTTGAAGAGGCAGCAATGCCTCACAGCGAGATCTTGGTGGCGTACCTACCAGGCAGCCAGGGATACTCCACGGAGAAAATCTTCGGATTGATAGAGGCTCAGAATAGCCTCAACGCTGGAGGGTACTGAGGAGAACATCTGAAGGCTCTCTAGAACTTCTCACCATTTAGGTTGATATCCAATCAGCCGAAAGGTTGAGAAAAACGGGTTTGTGATCAATTATAAATTTGTTCACACAACCCTCAGGGCGAAGGGTATCGAACCGAAATCGGCCACACTTGACCTCTCGGAACCTTTCAGAACCTGTACCTCAGGTACCAATGCGGGTGCAGCTAGCACCAAAAAGCAGACCGAATAGGCTGTCAAGAGTGCTGCTGACACTGGAAAGAAAGTGACCAAAGGCTCGGAAACTGGACAGATCCCATGCCGGCGGAGGGGAAGGAGAACTCAAAAGCCCCACCTAAACCTCCAGTATGAGCAAAAAGCTCAATTATCTTCAGATAAACCTCCAACATTCAAAAGCTGCCACGAGTGTGCTTAGAAGGAGGTTTATTGAAGACAACATTCATGTAGGGCTACTCCAAGAGCCCTGGATTAACAGAGGACGTAAACAAGGACTCCACATTGAGTCGTGTGAGTTACTTAATCGTTCATCTCACGAAAAACGACGAGCAGCCATATTGCTCGCACCTAATATTAAATTCTTTCCTGTTCCAGAGTTCATCACTGGAGATTTGGCAACCGCGATAGTGGAAGTGCCAACTGAGGTAGGCAAGAGGCAAGTAGTTATTGCCTCGGCCTTCTTCCCAGGGGACTCCGAAACACACTCTCCACCAGAGGAAGTTCAAATCCTCACCGAATGGTGCAAAAAAGGTAAGAGGCATTTTATTCTGAGCTGCGATGCAAACGCCCACCACTTAATATGGGAAAGCACAGACACAAATGTACGGGGTGAGTATCTTCTAGAATATTTATTGGCCAACAATATCGACATTATTAACAGAGGAAATAAACCCACCTTCTTAAATGCGATTAGGAAAGAGGTTCTTCATTCAACTCTCGCGGATCCGTTTATGACGAACTATATTCACAACTGGCATGTCTCTGATGATTCTTCTATGTCGGACCACCAGCACATAAGGTTCGAAGACTTTTCAATAGAGCTAAAAGTCTCGGAAACTGGGAAGACTACAAAACAGCTCTTTCTGAGTGCAATAATGAACTCAGAAAATCGAAAAGGAGAACATGGAGGCGAATGTGTGAAGGGATCAATGAATTAGCCCCAGCACAACGTCTTCAGTTCTCTCAAAAGAACATTTCAACGGCATCGGCTTTATCAAAAAGCCGAACGGGGGATACACTGATAATCCTAAGGAAATCTTTAGTGTTCTCCTGCAGACACACTTTCCTGGTTTCGAACCGGTGGTGGAGAACGGACAGCAAATCGCTCACCTGGAAAGGGTTGTCCACAACCCCAACAGATCCAGCAGAAGCCTAGCTGGAAAGATCTCCACAACTCAAAGGATCAAATGGGCTATCAAAAACTTCAAACCATTTGAGTCACCAGGAAAGAACGGAATATTTCCCGCCTTACTGCAACATGGCCTTGAAAAAATAGAGCCTTTCTTGAAAAGGCTATTCAAGGCCAGCTTTATCTTCGGTTATATACCGCAAGCGTGGAGAGAGGCCGTTGTGGCGTTTATACCAAAGACTGGGAGACGTCCAATGGACGAACCAAAGTCTTATCGCCCCATCAGTCTCACCTCTTTTCTCCTAGAAGCAATGGAGATAATAATAGACTGTTACATCAAAAGCGAGCTCCTTGAGCTAAGATTGCTCGACAAGAAACAGTTTGCTTATCAAGCAGGTGAATCCCCGATAAATGCTCTACAATGTTTGGTTGAAAGCATTGAAAAGACATACGTCGAAAAAGAAATGGCTCTTTGTGCCTTCATCGACATAGAGGGTACTTTTGATAACACCTAACATGCCTCCATAACTAGGTCGCTAGAGGAAAGGAATGTGAACGCCTCACTGATTAGATGGATACAAGCAATGCTGAGAAGCAGAATCATTGTGGCGACTCTCGGGGAAGAGACGGTCAGGATGACAGTAGAAAAAGGTTGTCCCCAAGGGGGAGTTCTATCGCCTTTGCTGTGGTCATTGGTTGTCGACAACCTGATAGTTAAGCTTCATGATTCTGGTTTTACGACTCAAGGTTACGCCGATGACCTGGTTGTCACCATTAGGGGCAAACATGACGGGATAATTTCCGATCGCATGCAAGTGGCCCTAAACACAATCAAAAGCTGGTGCGCAAAGGAAGGACTCAATGTAAATCCTAGCAAAATAGTGCTGGTTCCATTTACCAAAAGGCGAGAGTATGAACTTAAAGCCCCAACTTTGAATGGAATCCAGCTCACTTTTTCCAAAGAAGTTAAATATCTAGGCGTGATAATCGACCGAAAACTGACATGGAACAGCCAACTCAATCACATTCTTTCCAGAGCTATAGCGGCAAGCTGGACATGCCGCAGAGTCTTTGGCAAGACATGGGGTCTGAAACCAAACGATCATCAAACCCATGGTCACCTACGCTTCATTGATATGGTGGCCAAAAATGCAACCAATTTCGGCGCAAGTCAAGCTGCAGAAAGTGCAGCGGCTAGCTTGTCTGGGAATAAAAGGGGCAATATTCACGTGCCCTACTGCAGCCTTAGAGGTAATGCTAATCCTTCTACCATTGCAACTATGTGTAATGAAAGAAGCAGCAATCAGTGCCTTCAGGCTGAGCCAGACAATGCACCTCAAATTAGGAAATCGGACTGGACATTTGAAGATTTTGGAAAATATTTTCCTAGTCCATGTCCAAGCCAACAGATATCATGTCAGTTAGGTACGACTGCGGTTTGAAGTGGTCATGAACAACCACCAAATTTGCACAGAGAACGGACCTCAACTGAGAAGGGATGCATCAGTGTGGTATACTGATGGATCCAAGATGGATAAAAGGGCTGTTGTGAGAGTTACAGGGCCACATTTCAGGCTATCAAAATCCGTAGGTAACACCCCAACCATCTTTCAAGCAGAAGTACATGCTATAGAGATATGTGCACAGGAGTGCCTCGAAAGGGACACTCGAAGGGCAGAAATCTATATCCTAGCAGCACTATAAGCTCTAAAGTCATACACTTGTGAGTCTAAGCTGACTTGAGACTGCGAACAATCCTTGAGACAACTGGCTGCACACAACCAGGTCACTTCGATGTGGATTCAAGGTCACAAGGGAGTTAAAGGCAACGCTGAAGCAGACTGCCTTGCCAAAGAAGGGGCAAATACACAATTTCCCGGCACAGAACCCTTCTGTGGACTCTCCAAGGCCCACTTGAAAGAAGTGGTTCGACGTTGGGAAGCGAATGAAATAAAATCTCACTGGAATAAAGTGCCAGGACAAAGACAAGCGAAAAGGCTAGTGAGCCTATCGCCAAGGAAAGCTGAGCAGCTTCTCGAGTTGGAAAAGAAAGACTTGAAACTGGTAACGGGACTTCTCACTGGACACTGCCCTCTGAGGTATCACCTCAATAAGATGGCCAAAACAGAGAGTCTATCACTCTCTGTTTTGCCGATACTGCGAGAACTTCGCTGAAACTGCAGAATATTTGCTTTGCGAATGCTCAGCGCTCTTCTGCAAGAGGCTCAAGTTCCTGGAAGGGGCTTTTTAAGAGCCCTCCGATATCAGGAACCTAGCTCCTAGGAAACTGATAAACTTTGCACGAAGTCTCGGAATCCAGCGCTTCGAGAAGATTAAGGGTTATGCACAAAAGATCTTATAGGTCTAGGTGCTTGAGAGGCTGCACAGCCTTAACGACCCCCCCCCCCAACTACAATCTACAATCTACAATCTAGAATACACAAAACATAGAATACAAGCTGATATGATGAGCTGTAACGGAATAAAATGAATTATCATCGGATAAACCAGTTTTCAATACATATTTCGTAAGATTCTTCACTTTTTGACTTTATTTATCAAAATTTGAAATTTGATCTGTATGTATCGAAGATTTTGAAATTGGTAATGTTTCAGTAAAATTGATTTCATTAATTTCGGAAATAATTGTTGTAGTTATAGGAGTGTAAATAATAATTTCTGGAGCACTTATGGTGCTTGAAAATGTTTGTTGTGAATGTAATATAATCGATTCTGTACAAGCTATCGCACCAGGTTTCAGATTGAATATTCTCATAGATTTGATACTGACTGATATAGTTGATTTCAAAAAATTAATATGTAGTATATCTGGTTTTGGACAAATAAATAACCATGTGATGATTGTTGCAAGTTGGATAAAAATTGTATGATTAATATTAATCACTCGTTGATCACACAGGAATCAGGAAACAAATGAATCTAGATTGAAAATTGAAAAATCGATCAATAGCATTCTCTTCTAACAAAAAATAATTGTGTTTGGTTGATCTATACTAATGAATGGTTTTTCTGGTAACAGAAAAGTATGAGAATTTTTTATGATTCTCATAGGTAAAACTGACATTTTATACAATTCGAAATTTTGTGTTGTTATAAGAGGTATTCTCAAAATAAAATTCAATTTATCCTTGTAGAAATGAATAGTCACATCAATGAATTTGTACAATACATTTTCCTCTCTATTGAGGAACAGGAAAGGTTTCATCTGATTTCAAATGTGGTTGAATTTTCTTTAATTCGGCAAGAAGTTTCAAAGGTGTTATGATTAGAGGATGTAATTGTCCTCGTTCAGCATATAAAATTACATCGAGAAAATTGTTGATTTCCAATTTATATTTTTCTGTGATCAAGATGAATGTAGGGAAAATTTCAGGAATCGAAAATAAGTAATTATTTGTTAGAGATGTATTAATTTGAAGTTCTTCCTTCTATATGAAATTTCGGAAAGCTTTTGTTTGAATGAATTGATTTCCTTATTGATCATTTTGAAATTATCAATGGATGATTCCGATACTGAGGTTTGTTCTTTTATCAAATTGAATAGATGACATTCATCAGATTTCATAAGTTTAATTTGCTGATCATAATATTGTGCGTCCGACTCTGTTAAAGTGCCAAAGAGCTTTTCAGAAACTTCACCTATGACATTGATGGGAGCTCGTTTTCTTTCATAGTTTACTATAAGGCTTTCCAACGTAGTCCAGTATCATGATCGTTTGTTGAGAATGGTCAGTGAAGGTAGCATTGACGGTATTCAAGAATTGTAAACATTCTCGGGTTTCAATGAATTTCGCACTAAGTTTTGAACATATAGACATTATTTCAAAATAATAGTATCGAATATTTTTGAATTCTAAGTACATATTGTCAGTATCAAGAATCGTTATGAAATTCCAAAAATAATTATAAATGTTATTTGTTCCTAATTATGTTATACAGGGGATCTATACTTGTTGCATGATTATTCAATGTTACTAAGAATATACCCAGAATTGAAGTGAAACTGCTTCCTCTTCTCATTTTGTTGATTCATCTCCGGGTTAGTTTTACCTGTAAGATCAAATATTTATCTATGTTGGCGACTCAAAATCTAGTCAATATAACTTTTGATTATATCTACGTGTACCTTGACACGATTAATATGTTTCAAAATGGTTACGTATTGACATCTGAGTTTATTACAACAATTTCGAAAGGCCCTGTGAAATCTGGCATGAGCTTCTTACATTCGCCCTTATAGTGTGCTTCGTCTTTCAATAGGACTCTATCTCCAACTTTCCAATGTGTTTGTTTACTGGATTTATCATAAAAGGATTTATATTTTTCTTTAGAATTAATAAAATTATCTCTGGCAATAGCATGTGCGTGTTGCATTCTTGCCTTTGATTCGTTTGAATAAGTATTATAATTATATAATATTTCTGGTGATCTTGTTATGGCACTCGGTAGATCAATTTTGAAACCAAACATGAGTTCATGCGGTGAATGGTTAATAGCAGAATGGATAGTAGTATCATAACAAAACATAGCATTATGTATCCAAGTTTCCCAATCGTTTTGTGATTCATTTATAAAGCAACGTAAATATTTTGTCAAATTCTTATGGGACCTTTTTAAGGAACCAATAAAATTAATGAATAAAACATGGAACTCGGTCACGATCAATTAGGATTCGGTTACAAGTGAAATTTATATATGTGAAAATTAACAATGCGGAATCATGAAGTTTATTCAATATGATTTCGTCGTATTTTTCTTGGATGTTTTTGTTCAAAATTATGCTACTTTCAAGTTTTTCTAGATGATTTTCGTAGGACACCGGATTTTGCGAATCCGGGTTCTGTTGTAAATTAGACTCTGCAGATCGTAGGGACATTTTATTAATTCGAGATAATGAGTCGACATTCGAGATAATAGCTCCCTTTCTGTAAACAATCTGATATTCAAATTGTTCAAGTGACAAACGCCATTTCATAAGCAATGAATTCGTATCCTTGCAATTGAATAAATATTCTAGAGGTTTGTGATCTGTCACTATCGTAAATTTTCTACCGTACAAGTGAGGTCTGAAAAATTTCGTGAAATGAACTATCGCTAAAAGTTCACGTTGTATAGTTGAATAATTTCGTTTATTTTCACTAAGTGTTCTTGACCCATAAGCGATAGGTAAATCGCTGCCAACCTTACCTTCTGAAAATATAGCTCCAATAGCTACGCCACTGGCATCCGTGGTCAAAATGAATTCTCGAGTAAAATCAGGATATTGCAGAATCGGCGGACTTTGCAATCGATTCTTCAATTCTTCGAAGGCATCTGTACACAACGGTGACCAAATAAAATTAACGTATTTTTTTTTATAAACTATTAAGTGGTTGTGCTATATTTGCGAAGTTTGGAACGAAACGGCAACACCTATAAATTATTTCACATCTTTTAAACATTTAGGTTTAGGAAATCTATTTATACAATCGACCTTTCGACTATCAGGCAGAATACCTTGTTCGCTTATAATGTGCCCTAAATAACATAGTGAATTCTGCAAAAAGTGACACTTGTCTGGTTGTAATTTCAGAGTACACTTCCGCTAACGAGAAAAACTGTTTTAATCCAAAGATTTTCCGTAGATAACTACATCATTCATATTCTTAGACAAAACATGTCAAATTTTGTAGACCAGCTAGACAATTCTCTATCAAACGTTGGAAGCAATTTGGCGCTGACCGGTGCCCAAAAGGCATGCGATGATACTCATAATGGCCAAAAGGAATGCTGAAGGCACTTTACCACCTGTCCTTTTGAAAAATCGAAATTTGATGGAACCCGTTAGCTAGATCTAATGCTGAAAAATATTTTGAGTTTCCTAACTGATCAACTATATCAGTAATATTCGGTAATGGATAAGCATCTCCAATAGTTTTTTGTTTAATTGGCGAAAATCTACAACAATACTGTAACAGGACGTCTTTGAAAGACGCCGTTACCATTTTTATTAAGAATTTTAGATAATAGTATTACACTAGGTATTGGAATAATTTCGACATGCGGAATCAATCCAATACAAGTTCGATACCCACGGTCCGAAACTGAAGTTCACACGATTCGAAACAAAGAGGCATTCATTTAGGCAGCTAAGAGTGATAACAACTTAAAATTAATGATAAATAAGTCGGATAAATGAATGGGTTAGTTCAGCATTACTCGTACGTGGGAAGCTGAATCAGTGGGAAAGTCAGAATAAGACGATCACACTCACAGGGTGCAAATTATGCATTTTTTTGATGTGAACTGAATAGCGCCAACCTAGCAAGAAAAGCATCAATTCGAAAAAACGAGGAGAGATCGAGAGGCAGTGGGTCGCCGGTTTTTGAGTTGTACGGAAGGCTCGGTTCCGTGCAATAACCCACAAGTGTTTTGGTTGAGATTTTTTTTTTCTTCTTGTGTTATATTTGTTGGGAAATAGATTTTCATTCGGGGAAAAACCAAGAAGCGAATTTTGATACAGAAAACTGGAGAGTAGATCTGTGTAATTGGGGAATTTTGAAAAATTCAGTTCGTTAAAGAAAAACCGAGCGATACGCGTAAATTTCGCGGTGGATCATAGTGCGTTTTGGGAAGATTCAATTTCGGACAAAAGTATCTTCTATGTACCGTCTCGACGGACGAATAGGAATAGCCGTCACCTTCCAAGGAGCTAGAAGTCACAACGACTAAGGGGTGAGAATACTTGGTATTTTTGTTCTTTTCTTTTACCTAACATCCTATAAATAATTTCGTGGGTGAACTTCAGTTTCGCTTGTGCTTGGACGGAATGCATAGTCGCAGTTATTGTTTTTCTTCAAGTTATACCCTGTATGTTCTTTTGAATTTTATTTACAAGTATTAGAAAATATTTAACCATCTCATCTGATGATTCGTTTGATGATATCCATATACTTATTTTATTAATTTTTCAAATATTTTGTTTATTTCTTTTTATTTCGTTGAATATATTTAATCATTTACTACCACGGCGTATTATTGCTGGTTATTGAACTGGCAGGGATAGCTAGGGGGGCAAAAATTATGTTCAATATTCTCTGTTTTTCAAGCAAACATAATTCACAGAGAAGAAAATCCTAGGAAAATCTAGCACTAATAAGCCTAGACGGCACACGCTCAGTTGAGGACTTAAGTGATTGATTTTCAAACCTAAACCAGTTGCCTTGAGAAAGATTTTCATAATATTTGGTTAAATTCTGTTTTCGAGAAAACAATCGTCAGTAGATGACATAATTTTAAAATAACAAACATCGAAATTTGTTACAAATGGTGACGGAGCGGTGAGATTATTTCTTGAGGATTTTTTTTTCTAAGATATGTTTCAACGAGAAGGTGTTTTCATCCAGAACAAATGAATAGTTTATGCCCTATTTTTTTTTGTAAAATACAGATTGGTATAAACACAGCGGGTCTATAATGTTATGGTCATGAGATGTCGAATTGGTTTTGAATTGCGAAAAACATCCAATATTATCTTAGGTTGATTGCAATATCGTTATCTATTAGGGATTATTGAATCGCTTCAGGGTTCAGAATATCATGTAAGGGTTGTATCGATTTTCTTCAGATCAATAAAGTTGATATAAGTAAATTTCATGAATCAAAAAAGAAATTAAATATATTTTGGTTGAATGAATCTCTCTGTAAAATGTTGAAATGTTTTTACTGAAACATCTTGAAATCAAAATAAAAGTTCAATTGAATTTTAATTAGACAAACAATTGAGTTCAGTCAACGCATTGTAATTTTCATTGTAAGTCGATCGGATTTTTTTTTATTTTTTTAAATGAGTTGACATTCACGAAAACGAAAAGTTATTTGAGTCAAGTTGATTTCATCTGAAGATTTTGATTTAGTTTCAAAATACCAGTCGAAATTTGATCTGTCGATTGAGATTCGAATATAATAAATAATTTTTGACATGAATATACCTGTAAAGTCGATTGAATAATCAAGTAGGGATTTTCATAATAGTATCGTCGGAGAAGAAGCCATAACGATTGGTAGGTTTATGCTTTGGCTATTATTTTAATTAGTGCATGCTCATTTCACCCACTTATACTAACATCTAAATATGACTACGACAGGAGCCGCGAGTACTACTGCTACTCCACCAGTATATACGTCAGCACAAATGATGATTCCAATGGCGTACTCATTGGGAATGGTTGCGGCAACCCTAGATTCTTTTTCAGGAAAGGATGTCGTTCGTTATTTCGAAAAATTAGAGCAAAGGTCTAATTTAGATGGATGGTCTGAGGATCAAACCCTCAAACTATTGAAATTTAAATTGGTAGGTGAAGCTTACAATTATTTCAAGTCTGATCAAAATCTAGATACATTATCTTTTATTGATTTTAAAGCACGTTTCATTGAAAAATTTTTGCCTATCAAATTGCCGGGGGAAAATCAATTGATTTTGAGTAGGTGTTACCAGCGCCATGAAGAAGATGTTTCTACATTCTGTACGCGTTTACGAATTTTGGGGGCGAAACTATTGAATGAAGATCTTGAAAGAGCCGCAGATGATGAAGTGGCAGGATTAAAAAAGAAAAATAAGGAGATAATGATGAACCAATTCAAATTAGGACTTCGCAAGGATTTGTTGAAAGAAGTTGGGATATTGATGTTGAAAGAACCGGATTTGGATTTGGAAAAGGCAGAAAAATTAGTAAAGCTGCAAGAGACGACCCTGATGATGATTCAAGGAAAGGGAAATTTTACGAAAGTTTCACAGATAAATCAAGAAAAGACATGCTATACCTGCGGAAAACCGGGACACCTGTCGGCGGTTTGTAGAAATAGGCAAGGACAATTTCGAGGCAACATATCGAGTTGTCACAAATGCGGGAATATGGGACATTTTGCAAGAGAATGCCGAAGTGAAGGCGTCATCAAGAAAACTATTTGTTTTCGGTGCAATAAGGATGGACATTATGCGAATGTATGTCCGGAAAAACTAGAGCAACGGAATCCACCTGTAAACGGAGATGCTAACAGGCGATATAAATCTCGCGAGATAAGGCAAAATGAAAATCCAAGGAGGGGATTCACACCACGGGATGGTGATATAAGGAATCAATCAAATTCGAGGAATTTTGGAAATGGAGCACCACGAAGTAACCACAATGGGGCGATTCCTAAACCTCAGGGTTATAATGAGCGGAATACGTCAAGAAATTCGGAGAATGATTTAAACTAAATAGGCCGATTTCACGTCCCCGAGAAACCGGCCGATACGGAAGACTATACAGGGGAAAAAGAAACATGAAGAAATATTTGCAGAACTCGGAACAACGAAATTGGAAATGGATGCACGGTAGAAATTACCACTCCGGAGTAGGAAATTTGGTGAATGAACCGGAAAGAAGAAAGTCAATTAAAAAGATGAGAGTTCAAAAAGGAAAAGAAATTTTAAGAATCCCTCAGGTAGAAAGACATGAAATCCCGTATATAGTAGTTATGCAAGTGAACGGTGAACCTTGTAACTGTTTAGTGGATACTGGAGCAGCGGTGACATTGATACGAAAAAATATGGTGCAAGAATCGGATATTGATTCCAAACGAATAAACGATGTTTATTTGGTTAGCGTTACGGGACATCCGCTGAAGATTTTTGGAACGACAAAAGTTAATTTCGGGATTAATCTAGGTATGGTTGAAGCCAACTTCGAAGCGTATGTATGTGAAAATCAAACTACCGGAATTACTCCAGTTATTTTAGGAAGAGATTTTTTGGTTACGAATAATGTTCAACTATCGTATGGACCGAACCCAGTAATGATTGTATGGGGACACGAAGTAAAATTCCATTTCAAACAAGAAGTAGGAGAGGACATATGGGAAATTGAAAAAGGAATGAGAAAATTTCATTGGAATGGAATACGTACATCAGACACAAATGAAAGAAACATTAGAAATAGAAAAATTGTGTGGAAACATCCGGGATCTCGAGGAGAGAGACGAAGATATCCAATTGGATGGAATTTATGGCTTGAACATATCAAAAACTTTTATAAAAACCCGATGTGGAATAAACTGAACTCCTTAGAAAAAAGCCGAGAAAATCTGGAGCCGAGAGTCGTGGAAGAAAAAGGGGAACGAGTGGAAATGAAAGTGGTCCACGAGACAGGGACACAAACATGTGAAAAATGCCCTAAAGAAACACGTGAAGAAAAGAATAGTGGGGAAATGAAAGAGGAATTGCCGGTCTTGGTAAACGTAGAAATTCAAGAATATGGGGAACTGAGTGAGGATGACTCAGACTATGAAGGGTACAATGAAAATATGATTCGGCCTAGGTATCCAACAAAAAAGAAACAAGCCCAGGAACAACTCCATGAAAAGGAGTCAACAAACGAAAAGGAAGTTCCACAGGAACGAGAAGACGAACGGAAATCACAGATTCAAGAAAGGGAAGTAGAAATAAAACCTTTCAGGAGTTCCAGTAATAAGATGAACCACACAAAGAAAAATATATCATGGGAAATGGATATAATAAAAATGGAAATGAGCGACGTACAGCGAAAGGAAGAAGAACCTACATTAGAAATAAAACGTCGATGGGAAACGGATGTAGTAGCCGAATGTGATTTGGATATTCCTGCGAGATCAGAAATGATAGTAATGGGAAACTTGAGAAAGGATATAATGGGTGAATTTGTAGTATGTGAACCAGGAGAAATAGAAAACTCCCACATAATTACAGCGAAAAGCTTGGCAAAAAATGATAGTCAAGTACCGATAAGGCTGCTGAATATATCGTGGAAAAATGTAATCATAAAAAGAAATCAGAAAATTGCCCATGCCATCGCCTGCGAAGAAGAGTAGAGAAAAATTGAAGAAGTTATAAAAGTCCAAAGTTTTGATTTCTCAGATAAAAAGTGGATCGAAGAAGGATTTCAACTAGATCACTTAAAAAAGGACACACGAGAAAAACTGGGAGAATTATTAAGACAATATAAGGATTTATTCAGAGACGACGGGGATGAACTTACTAGTACCACGAAAGTTAAGCACAGTATTACTTTGGAACCAGGGGCACAACCTATATGCCAGGCACCATATAGAATTCCGTATGGACAGAGGGAAGTTCTACAACAGGAAATCGATAGATTATTGAAGGAGAAAATTATACAACCATCTTATAGCCCGTGGTCAGCACCAGTAGTATTAGTTACAAAAAAATCACCTACGGGAGAAGAAAAAGTGAGGATGTGCATCGACTATAGGAAACTCAACAGCGTCACTAAAAAAGAATAATACCCACTACCAAACATATCCGACTTGATACAAGGATATAGTACGGGAAACAAAGTCTTATTTTCAGTTATTGATGTAGCGGAAGCTTATCATCAAATTGACATGGAGGAAAAAAATATACCTCTAACTGGGTTTAGTACATTCCAAGGACACTATGAGTATAGGAAAATGCCGTTCGGTTTGGTGAATGCGCCGAGTACATTCCAGAGATTTATGAATATGACACTTTCCGGACTAACAGGACAAAGTTGTATGGTATATTTGGACGACATTATTATATTCAACGCCGATGGAGAAGAGGATCATCTATGCAAAATAGCGCAAATCTTTGAAAAATTGAGAGAGGTTAATATCAAACTGAAGCCGAAAAAATGTAACTTTCTTTTAAAAAAGGTAAAATATTTGGGACATATGATCACACAGGAAGGCGTACTTCCAGATCCAGAGAAAATCGAGGCTATCAAAAAGTTTCCAATACCAAGAAATGTAAAAGGAGTCAGAGCTTTTATGGGAATTGTGAATTGGTATCGACGGTTTATACCAAATGTTGCAGAGATATCAGCGCCACTTGTTAACCTAACGAAAAATAACGTAAAATTCGAACTGTCCCAAGAAGTGTTGGAATCTATAGACAAACTAAAGCAAAGCTTGACAGCCGAGTCTGTTTTAATTTTTCCAGACTTTGATCATCCATTCATCGTAGCTACTGATGCTTCAGGGCTGGGGGTGGGGGCAGTGTTGAGTCAACTAAGGGATGGGTACGAAAAACCAATAGCTTACGCAAGTCGTAAATTTAAGAAAGCGGAACTAAACTACTCGACTACTGAAAAGGAGCTTCTGGGGGTGATATTTGGAATTCAGACTTTCCGATGTTATCTTTATGGAAGGAAATTCTCAGTTATTTCAGATCATAGACCTCTCAAATGGCTACTTTCAATGACGAATCCAAGATCAAGATTAACTCGATGGGCTTTGACACTAGCGGAGTACGACTTCGAAATTATACACAGACGAGGGAGACTTCATGGAAACGCCGACGCACTCAGTAGAATGTATAACGAAGAAGACCAGTATTATGATATAGAGTTTGAAGACTACGAAGAGTATTTGAAGATTTTTCCAAAATTGAAGATGAATGATTTGACTATAAGACAAGGGGATTTATTTTCAACTCCCGAACACTATGCTTTGGCACATTGCGTATCTCAAGATTTTGCTATGGGAAAAGGAATCGCAGCACAATTTAAAAAACTATTCGGGCCAGTGAATTTATTAATGGAGCAGAAGAAAATGGTGGGGGAAGTAGCAGAGTTAAAACTTCCCGAGAGAAATATTTACTATATGGTAACGAAATTTAAATACTACGATAAACCCTCATATCGAAATATCTGGAATGCTTTACGAAATTTGAAGAAGCAATGTGAAGATAATCAGGATAAAAAATTAGCGATGCCAAAAATAGCATGTGGTCTAGATGGATTGAGCTGGGAAAAGGTTCAAGCAATGATTGAGTTCATTTTCTACAACTCAGATATAGAAGTTTTTATTTACACTGTGCCGAAAGAAAAAATGTCAATTTCACTAATAAAAGAAGATGAAATGATAGAACCAGAATGGGATAGGGAGCTACTGAGAAAAGCGCAAGAACAAGATCTGTTTTGCAAGTCAGTCATAGAACAATTAGAACAAGTACAGGAAGGGATGGACGACGGATACTATTTGTCTAAAGATGGCATATTATATCGAATTGAGGATGATGCTGATAAATTGATAGTTCCAAAAATATACGTGAACAAAGTATTGGAAGATTTCCACGACTCCCCTTTTGCAGGACATCAGGGACAACAAAAAACTTTACTGAACGTAAAGAGAAGATTTTATTGGATGGGCATGAGGACAGACATTATAAATTATTGCACGAAATGTGACGCTTGTAATCGAAGAAAGACTTCGCCTCATCATAAGAAAGCACCTTTACAAAGATTTACCCCTACGCAAGAACCTTGGGAGTTAACGTCAATGGATATAGTGGGACCTTTAGTCACATCTATGAGTGGAAACAGATATTTATTAACGTTTCAAGACTATTTCACGAAATACCCCGAAGCCATACCCATACCAGATCAAAAAGCTGATACGATAGCTAGGGCATTTGTGGAACAAATCATAGTGAGACATGGAACCCCGAAAAAACTATTAACAGATCGAGGCGCAAATTTCACATCTAGTCTGTTTAAAGAAGTTTGCGAAATATTGAGGATAGAAAAAATTCAAACTGCTAGTTACGCTCCAACGTCGAATGGTCAAATTGAGCGACTGCACCAAGTTTTTAAAGATATGTTGTCACAATATATCTGTGAAAGTCAGAGAGACTGGGACAATTGGATACCGTTTGTCCTAATGGCATATCGAGGGAGTATACATAGCTCAACGGGGTATAGCCCATATTTCCTATTACATGGTCGAGATCAGGTACTACCTATTGATAGTTTCATTAAGTCTCAAAGGATAAGATACGATTACGATTAAAATTACGCATCGGAACTTCTGACGAGATTGAATCGGGTGTATACGGAAGTTTATTGCAATACCGAAAAGGTGAAAGATAAAAGAATCCAAAAATTCAACAAGAAATCAGAAGAGAAAACTTACGAGTTAGGAGACTTGGTATATCTGAAGAATCTATCCACTAAAATTGGAATTTCAAAAAAATTGACAAGACCATGGGTAGGACCATACCGAATTATAAAGTGTCTAGGCCCTGTAACCTATGAAATAAGGAAAGTTGGGACAAGACAGGATCAGATCGTACATGCGAATAGACTGAAAGCATATCTGGAAAATGTTGCAAAATACCCAGAAGACGAATATGAACAACCAGAACGTACGAGGAAGGAAAGACAAGTAGAAGAGGAAGATGAAGATGTAGCAGACACCCCAAAATTCAATCCTGCTTTGATTTCACCTTACTGGGCTGCTGAAGAAAGACAAGATGAGGACATGAGTGAAAATAGTGACGAAGCTGTATCAGAGGAAGAGTCCGAAGACAATTTACTTGATGAACCAGAACCGGTTCTGAGACGTTCGACAAGAGTGCGAAACCCTCCTAACCGGTATACACCGTAAAAAAAACATTCACCACAAATATTTTTTATGCCTCTGTAGAGGGGGGCAAAGACTAGCCTCTACCTGGATAGTGCACTACCAGTTGGGTAAGATTCCCATGACTAGTGCCAATTTTTATTGGATTTTTTTTTTAATTGGGGTAATATTTTTTTTATTTTTGCGTAATCATGTAGTCGATACTTTAATTCACGAGGTATATGTTCCTGGCTACTGCCAGAAAAAAAAAATCACTTAGAAAATATTTTGAGTTATTTTTATACCAGGAGATCAGAACGGAAATTTTGAATGATTCAGAAACAATACCGGATCAGATATAACTGATCTGAATATTTTTCAGCTCTGACACTTTCCTGAAAAATACTTAGTTTAAAAGATGTATTATTGTATATTGTTATGATTAATAGGGCACGTAGCTGTATAGTGGATGATTCATTGTGAAACTATAAAATGTAAATCATACAGTATAAAATTTCATGAGGTCTAAACTTATTCGAGAACGAGTTCTGTAATTACAAGAAATGAACTGACATTATTGTTATGATGGGCTTGATAATTTTTTTTGTTATTGCTTCGTATTCTTTCGTTGTTAACAATGTATAGAATGAATCTTGACGAATTTGTGTGCATATTCAATAAAAATAATAATAATTGTGTAATTTCATGGTTGATTAGATGATTATTTAATCTAGATAGATATGAAAAGAAATGGGAAAACAAAAAAAAAATTGCAAGGAATGTACTGATTTCAATGATATCTTTCGAATTTGTGAGAAACAAAAGTATTGATTTGACTATCAAAATAACAACGCATAAGCGCATAGGTTGATTAGATAATGTTTAGAAAAATTATGTAGGGACTCATTGTACACGAAATAACTCATTATTGTAATTTGTGCTTAGGTAGTTCGCGAACCAGGAAAAGAAAATTTATAAATAAACAGGGCCACACCATGGGTCATCACTTCAGGTCAAGGGCATGCAGCACCGAGATCTACAACAAGGCAATTACCTCTCTGCTGACCTTTCTTATAATTTCGGAATGTCGCGGAGTCATCGTTTATGACTGCAGTGATCA
Source organism: Chrysomela aeneicollis (assembly GCA_029955515.1). Taxonomy (NCBI): domain Eukaryota; kingdom Metazoa; phylum Arthropoda; class Insecta; order Coleoptera; family Chrysomelidae; genus Chrysomela; species Chrysomela aeneicollis. The sequence goes on along the minus strand of JARUHQ010000018.1, from coordinate 817,253 downwards.
TAACACGGACATTACGATGGTGTCAATAAGGGCCGTTGCGAAATGCCCGGAACCGGAATCGCAATACTCGAGTGTCGAATCTCAGTTAAAAGTAATTCAGCGAAACGAAATGAACGTGATACAGGTCTGGACTTGCTTAATCGAAATAACGCGGCTGATAACCCATTGCGGCATGCATAGCCACAGTTCGGTAGTGGCCGGAGGACTCTCAAATTTTGTATATCGACTTGGGGCAGACGAATGCTTATCACTACACCGGTATCATAGTATTCGTTTGTATCACCAGGAAATAGGAGATATAACCATGAACGGAACTACTACAACGTCGCTGACGATAGCAGGATCCGCGGACGTCGAGGGATCATGCAAGGGTACCACCTACCACGAAGGAGGTCGTACCTGGGAAGATGTAGTTATAACAGCCTCAATAAAAATAGAAGCAAGAGATTACCTAGCTCGAATAAAGATTGAAGAGTATCAGATACAATTGTTGGGAGGAGTGACTTGTCCTTTTTTAACAGGATATTGTTTTGACACCACGTTAGGGGAAAATGTTTGGAAAAGTAATACTCAAGTATCATGTGAAGATAAATTGAGTCTACTTTATCAAGGAAAGGCAGAAGTGGTAACTAATGAGGTCAACCGAGAACTTTACGTTGTAGTGGAGAGCGGAGATAAGATATTTGCTCTTACTTTATTGAAGAAGGGAATTATGTGTCACTCAGAAATCTGGATAACTGAGCACCCTAGGATAGTGATTTGGATTGAAGAATCTGGAAACATGTTGAATCCACAGATGGAAATATTACCATATAATACGGACTTAATGAGCTATGTCAATAGTAAATTCCTGTACGTAGAACAAGCTTATAAAAGAAATTTGGAAAAACTCTATCTGGACACCATCCACCGTAGATGTTTGGTACATCGTGAGGTCCTCAAAAACCGTTTATTGATGGCACCCATGATACCAACCCTGATTAGTCAAATAGTTCAGGAAGAAGGAGGACACGTGGGACGCGTGTTGGGCGAAGTTCTCTACATCATGAGATGTTTGCCAAAATCAGCCAATATTCGCCGAACAAACAAATGTTATCACGAACTGCCAATAGAAGTGAATAATCAATCCAAGTTTATGGCTCCGGTAACCCGGATCATTCAGGACCATGCGGAAGAAATAGACTGCAACGGACTTACACCGCCTCTATATTTCATTAATAATGAATGGATAGGACTTGCACCCTACCCCACTGTCAAAAAAGCACCCAAAGAATTGGAAGTGAAAACGTCACCGAAACTGAATTTTTCGCCTATATTACCAATAGGTTCAGCAGGACTATATACCCAAGAGGAAGTCCATAAGGCACAGCAAATATTAATGTTTGGATCACAAAGGAGAGCAGTAGAAAATATAATAGCTCGACGAATTGTGGGATTGGAGACAGCAGGACAAGGATTTTCAACATTGAATATATTCAACCCAGAAGAAATGAAAAAACTAGCTCATTCTACGATGAGACAGGCTGGTTCACCGACGTTGGTATGTTTATGAGCGGACTCATAGGATTCTACACCATATTCGGAGTTATCAAATATGCCATTGGAGTGATACTGAATGGATTCCATCTATACAGAACAGCAGGCTGTGGCATCACGCTACTGGCAAGCTTATGGAATACCCTGACGATGTGGATAGTGTATCGCCAACGAGAAACGACACAAACTATCAACCCACGCGAGACCCCTAGTGCGGTAGTAACGGACACTGAAAAAGTTGAATCCCGTACGGAAAGTTCTGCACCACAAGCGAACTTGTACCCGGAACTTTCGAACGAAAGACATTGGACCGATAATCTTAAAAATCGCGAAACATAGATTGAGGAAGTACCTCGAAAGACTCTTGTCGCGTAAAGACTTTAACAAGTGCGGTCCCGAAAAAAAAATCTGTCTCGTACACCGAATACGATTATTATTATATGAAGGTCGGTAGAGGTAGCCTTGCAACTTGCTTACGACGCATCACTCATCAGCAACTAAAATGCAACGTCAGTGCTTATGTCCGTAGTGCCGTAGTAAAGTCGGTAGTGCGGGAGTGAAAAGCTTTCATGTCGAGAAGGATGTTTAATAAACGAAACACTGTACCTACTATATAAGGAAAAAAAATGCAAACCTCCAATATTGAACAGGACCGGACTTAAAGTGACTAGAGTTTGATCTGGGACTCAAAATTTTCAATGAAATATTTACTGGTCCTTATCGATAACAGTTTTGAGAAAAAGTCAAGGCAGTGTGTTGCTTTAGACTTTTTTTCTCGGAGGGGAGCATTGTAACAGGACGTCTTTGAAAGACGCCGTTACCATTTTTATTAAGAATTTTAGATAATAGTATTACACTAGGTATTGGAATAATTTCGACATGCGGAATCAATCCAATACAAGTTCGATACCCACGGTCCGAAACTGAAGTTCACACGATTCGAAACAAAGAGGCATTCATTTAGGCAGCTAAGAGTGATAACAACTTAAAATTAATGATAAATAAGTCGGATAAATGAATGGGTTAGTTCAGCATTACTCGTACGTGGGAAGCTGAATCAGTGGGAAAGTCAGAATAAGACGATCACACTCACAGGGTGCAAATTATGCATTTTTTTGATGTGAACTGAATAGCGCCAACCTAGCAAGAAAAGCATCAATTCGAAAAAACGAGGAGAGATCGAGAGGCAGTGGGTCGCCGGTTTTTGAGTTGTACGGAAGGCTCGGTTCCGTGCAATAACCCACAAGTGTTTTGGTTGAGATTTTTTTTTTCTTCTTGTGTTATATTTGTTGGGAAATAGATTTTCATTCGGGGAAAAACCAAGAAGCGAATTTTGATACAGAAAACTGGAGAGTAGATCTGTGTAATTGGGGAATTTTGAAAAATTCAGTTCGTTAAAGAAAAACCGAGCGATACGCGTAAATTTCGCGGTGGATCATAGTGCGTTTTGGGAAGATTCAATTTCGGACAAAAGTATCTTCTATGTACCGTCTCGACGGACGAATAGGAATAGCCGTCACCATCCAAGGAGCTAGAAGTCACAACGACTAAGGGGTGAGAATACTTGGTATTTTTGTTCTTTTCTTTTACCTAACATCCTATAAATAATTTCGTGGGTGAACTTCAGTTTCGCTTGTGCTTGGACGGAATGCATAGTCGCAGTTATTGTTTTTCTTCAAGTTATACCCTGTATGTTCTTTTGAATTTTATTTACAAGTATTAGAAAATATTTAACCATCTCATCTGATGATTCGTTTGATGATATCCATATACTTATTTTATTAATTTTTCAAATATTTTGTTTATTTCTCTTTATTTCGTTGAATATATTTAATCATTTACTACCACGGCGTATTATTGCTGGTTATTGAACTGGCAGGGATAGCTAGGGGGGCGAAAATTATGTTCAATATTCTCTGTTTTTGAAGCAAACATAATTCACAGAGAAGAAAATCCTAGGAAAATCTAGCACTAATAAGCCTAGACGGCACACGCTCAGTTGAGGACTTAAGTGATTGATTTTCAAACCTAAACCAGTTGCCTTGAGAAAGATTTTCATAATATTTGGTTAAATTCTGTTTTCGAGAAAACAATCGTCAGTAGATGACATAATTTTAAAATAACAAACATCGAAATTTGTTACAATACGCCATCGTTTGTTACCTGATGATTCTGACTTTTTAGGTACGACTACCTACTAGAGGAAAATTCCAAGAACTTGAAGATGAAACAATTATTTCATCAGCCAACATTTTTTCAACTCGATTTTTTATCTCCTCCTTCTGAAAAAACCGTAATCTATAAGGCTTAATGTGAATTGGATTATGATCCTTTGTAGGTATTGAATGCGTGAGAGACTCTTTATTGGTGAGCTTGTCACCCTCGATATGGAATAACACATTTCTATGCTAGAATTACGTTCGTTCAATTTCGTTCATGTGATCGATTTTTAGATTTGAAATAACCCTTTCAATACGTTCGATATTATTAAAATTTTTTGTGGAATGGTCATTCTTGATTGAGAGTATGTGAAAATCTTCTATTGGATCGATGTCTAAGTTAAATTCGTTCTAATGAATATCATCCATATTTGAATTCACAAAAGTGACATAAGTTTAACCATCTTTAATCTCTACGATGCTGTTACCTATAAAAAGTTCATCTACGACTTCCGAGGATTCACAGAGATAAGTGTTTGTTTTATTCGAAGGAATTCTAATGCGTTTTGAGTCCTAGCAGGAATTGAAATGGTATTTTCAGAAATTAAATTCATATTTATATTTTTGTTATTAAAAGTAAAACATTATGACTTATCTTAATAGTCAATAGTGCAGCCATATTTCTTCAGAAGATCTTTACCAATGATACCATCGCATAAAATATGAAATTTGTCTGGTACAATATGAAAGTTATGCTCTATGAGTTCATCCTGTATATTGATGAATCCTTTGCAAATAATACCATATGTGGTTATCACTTCATCAGTAATGCCTTTTAAATGAGCTAAGGAGTTTGTATCAGTGAATTCGTCATCTTTAGTGACGCTTAACTTTAATAAAGAACAATCAGACCCTGTATCTATTTAAAACGTAACATACGGCTGATAGCTAGTGAAATAGTAACTCTAAAACATTCGCCACCATTTTCTTGGTAAATTTGCATTTGCTTCTGTGACGATTTCACATCAATTTCATGAGTTTGTTAGGAGTTTGTATAATCTCGTGAACAAGTTTGTGAGGATTTTGTATAAGTTTGTCCAGATTTTTCATGAGTGTGGGGATTTTGAATGAGTTTGCAAAGATTTCGTTTGCGTTTGTACAGATTTTGTATGAGTTTGTAATGATTTTGTATAAGTTTGTAAGGAGTTTCTATAAGACTTGGAAGAAGTTTGTGTGATTTGTCGAAAATTTTTGAAATCTGACTGTTCGCAGCAATTTTTATGTGACAGACCTGAGTTTGAACAGCACTGCTCTGTCCAGGCCCGCTCACGTTTCCCGACGACTGTGCATTCGAAAAAGATACGTTATTCTTCTTATCGTCATTGTATTTTCGTTTGTAACAATCATTAATATGGTACCCTCTTTTCTTGCAATAACTGCATGTTATATTCATGTAACTTTCCTTCACGATATTCTCAATATGAGTTATGAAACAAAATTTTTGTTCAAAAACTACGCCCAGATCTTTGAATTCGTGTACCTTTTCTAGTTTAGTTTCATTCACCCAGTACTCTGTATCAATGGGATCAATTTTACGGGTGAAAGATAGGAATTTGCATTTATTCTTATTCAGTAAGAGATCATTCAACTTGCAGAATGAGATGAATCTGTCAAGGTCTTGTTGAAGTAAAATTTCATCATTTTCATCATTTATTATTTTATATAGCTTCAAATCGTCGGCATACAGTACAAAATTAGACTTTGTTATGAAATCTCCAATGTCATTCACAAATAGAATGAAAAGTAGTGGGCCCAGAATAGATCCCTGTGGTACTCCCGATAGTGCAGTAAAGTTCTGTAATCGATGTTTATTGAATTGTACGAATTGGGATCTGTCAGACAGATATGATTCTAGAAATGATATTAAATTTTCGTTTATTGAAAATTCCTTCAGTTTATTGAGTAATGTTTTGTGGTTGACTTTATCGAAAGCCTTTTCCAAGTCTGTATATATGACATCTACCTGCTTGCATTGGTCTATAGCAGACGATATATCTTTGCCAAACATCATTAGATTAGTGACAGTTGATTTATGCTTGATAAAACCATGTTGCTCTGGTGCAATAAGGTGTTCTATATGTTTATAAAGTTTATTGTAAATTACTTTTTCCAATACTTTTGAGGGAGCCGGAAGTATTGTTACGGGCCTATGGTTGGTAATCTCTCTAGGATTTTCAGTTTTATGAATAGGTGTAATTCGTCCTATTTTGAAAAGTTTAGGAAATGTATTTGTTTTAATTGCGATATTTGAAATGTAACAGAGTGGTTTTACTAATAGTTCTGCGTATCCCTTGGAAAAGTATGATGGAATTCCGTCCACCCCTGGTGACGCTTTTGGTTTCGAAGACCTTATGGCTTCAAGTACTTCATGCTCTTCTATGTTGACAATACTCAAGTTCTCCAGATGAGGACCAGTAGCATATTCAATATCTGATGATTCATGGTTTAAATTGTACACTGACTTGAAAAAACGTGCAAATGCATTAGCTATCGATTTGTCATCCTCAAAACATTCATTATTATACCTGTAAATTTGTGATATACCTTCATTTTCATTTTTCTCATTTATGTATGACCAAAATTCTTTAGGGTTGTCATGAAGGTTATTTTCTATTTTTTGCAGATGTTCATTTCTACAAGTTATGATGTGGACTTTTACAGATTTCCTAAGAAACTTGTACTTTTCTCTGTATTCATCTTGGTGAATACCTAAGCATTTCGATTTTCTGAAATATTTATTTTTTTCCTCAATTTCATTTTTCAGTTGTTTACTGTATCATGATGGATATTTTTCTTTATAACTGGATGATTTTTTTTTCGGCAAACATATTTCAAAGATATTGTTGAGTTTTTTATAAAACATATCTACTGCTGCATCTGTATCATCCAATTCAAGCATATCACCCCATTCACACTGACCAAGCAAGTGATAAAGGTGGATAAAATCCCCTTTCTTGAAATTATAGATTGACTTGCCAATTTCACTTTCGTTTGTACTTACATGAGAACTTTCGAATGAAAAAGTTATATCCAAAGGTGGATGATTCTTATCTGTTATTTCAGTTAGGCTCAATTCACTAACATCTACCTTGGCATCAAACATGTTGGTCAGTACCAGATCTAGAGTTATATATATATATATATATATATATATATATATATATATATATATATATATATATATATATATATATATATATATTCTAGCTTTGGATGAGCCATTATCAAAATCAAATGATGTGCTATCTATTTCAGGCAGGTTAAAATCTCCTATTAGATACATATAGTCATAGTTATCTAGGCATTCCATATTTATCACAGATTCCATAAAATGATTATAACAATTCAGACTTGAGTTTGGAGGAATGTAGACACAAAACAGTACAATATTAAAATTTTTTACTTCAACACCTATGTAGATCCAGTCAAGAAGTGGATTTGAGCTTTTGGAGATAAGTACTGAGGAAAGCTCCTTCTTCACCAAGAACATCACCTTACCCCCTCTTTCCACATATAACTCATTTCACTTTCTATCACAGCGCTGAACTGTATATATTTCATCACATAGTTCACCATTATAAAATGATTCATTGAGCCATGTTTCAGTTATAGCGATTAGGTCAGCATTTTGTACGAAGTCCTCGTACGTTCTGATACATTATGTTTAGGTTGTAAAGTTTACTAGATTGCTTATTTAGTTTCAAGGATCCACCTGGTTTTGTGGTGCCATCCTTCTTTTCCATAAAAACTGAGACACTAGGGCTCCACTTGGCCACACATCCCGCCTCCACGCTTTTCTCAGATTTTCTCTATTGATTGTAACCTTTATTGAGGCATACAATTCTGGATGTCTTGAAACATGTTTTTCACAGACTACTTCAGGAATGTCTGGTAGCAACATTTGTTTAAGCTCATCAGGATCAGTATTCGGTTTAAGCCTTGTCACATGCAATGAGACAGGTTTAGGAACTGTACTAATGGTAGTATTTTTTTCATTTTTTCAAACCTTCAAACAAACCTTCTTTTCCTGTGATTGACTCTTTGCCAGTCTTCCCTTTTGTATTTTTCATTATTTTCTTCATCTTGTTGCTGATTATCAAGCTGTTGCAATTCATTTACTATGCTGGAAGCTTTGGCTTACTGACGTTGACACTTTCAACGTTGGCATTACTTTTGACGTTGATATTGGTAGAACTGGAATTCTTGATGATGTTGGCATAACTGGTTTCGCGTGGTGAAATGACTACGGCTTCTGTTTCAAGGTTGTCCACTTTTGTTTTGTACACAGGTGTTTTTACTGTGTTTGTTGTTTCGGTGATTGTGGCAATCGCCACTGTCTAGTTTTTTAGGATCATTCAATTTATCGTTGAGGAATTCAATTTTTTCTTTTAGTAACTTACAGTTTTCACTCAAAATCTCATTTTTAGATTCCAATTCTCGAACTAACTGTCTCAAAAGGATGTTTTCAGTTGCTGCAATGCCTGCATCAGATTCACTTGGCACGCTAGGGACTGCACTTTCCGCGATGTTATTACCATTATTGAGTTCATGTTTACATGCTACACTTTTCGCCATGCTTGATTGTACCATGCACTTTGGGTGGAAAATTTCACTACATTAACCACATTTTACATAATTAATTAATGTTTTTTTGCAATGTTTACAGTCATTTTTAACCGAGGCAGAGAGAGACGAACCTTCATTCGCCGCCATCTTTGGTATGATTATGCTGGACCTTTTCAAGTAAAGGAGTCTAGATTAACGAAATAAAAAAAAAAAAAAAAAAAAAAAAAATGGATTAGCCATAAATTGGAAAAAAATTTTGAGAGAAAAATAGTCTATCCAATTAAAAATATCAAACATAGTTTGAAATGAATGTCTGGTAGACTACGAGCAGAAAACAACTACTTTCCTGGTAAATACCACGCAGAACATTGAATTATATCTGTTCGTAGTCCATGCAACGATTCACACTGTGAATGCAGATCGCAAATGTTTCTTTCTTCCTAAGACGTGACAAATTCACATCGAGACAGGCACGCCTAACAACCTACAGACCGGTTTCGGGCTTATTGGCCCTCATCAGTGCAGGGTAGTTATCCGAGTAGAGACCGTAAGATCTCAACTCGAAGCGTTGCCTGTCCCAATGCATTTTCGTCGCGTCTATTTGACCGCACCGAGCCGTAGTCTACCAGACATTCATTTCAAACTATGTTTGATATTTTTAATTGGATAGACTATTTTTCTCTTAACGAAATCAGTTGTGAATAAAGCTTACATTGTTCTTTTTATATGCATGAGCACGAAAGCTGTAAATATTGAATTGGTTTCAAGTTTGAGTACCTACTGATGCATTCTTAATGACGTTCAAAAGATTCATTTCTAGACGTGGGATACCACATAACATTTTTAGTGATAATGGAACTATTTTTCAAGGTGCTTGAATTCAGTTACATGATATTCATGAGTTTTTAGAGATTGAAGGTAATTTACATATAATAAAAGTGTTTATGACTACATATAAAATTAGATGGGAGTTTATACCCCCTAATAGTCCACATTGGGGTGGTCTTTGGGAGGCTGGAATAAAATCAATGAAATATTATATTCATAGGGTGATAGGACATGTGATTTTAACTTTTGAATAAATGACTACTGTTTTATCACAGATAGAACCAGTTTTGAATTCTCGTCCACTCTGTTCTTTATCGACAGATCCATCTGATTTGACATCTCTTACACCTGGTCATTTCTTAACAGGAGAACCACTCACATGTTTACCTGAGGAAGAATTGACTGGAATAAATAAACATAGAATATTGGCATCATTCTACAAAAATAATGCAGCACTTTTGGAAACGTTGGTCTGTTGATTATTTGAATAAATTACAATTTCGTCCAAAATGGATGAGAAATTCAGAAAATTTATGTCCGAATATGTTAGTACTAGTTAAAGAAGATGAACTCACCACCACTTCAGTGGAATTTGGCACGTATTTTGGAAATTCTGCCAGGCCAGGACAATAGAGTTCGTGTTGTCAAAATATTAACGAAAAATGGAATTTTCATAAGACCTATAACTAAACTTTGTCCTCTTCCTAGAGAATAATAATTCATTTTCTTTCGACGTTGGGGCAGGATGTTGAGAAATACCTCAAATCATTTTAGAGAACCAAAGTATGTGGTATGTGTTAACATCTGAATGAGTTTTCTTTTCCATAGAAACGAATTATGATTGTAATGAATGATAGAATTAGCACAGATTTGTCATAATACTATCAAATAAAACCTTGTACAGAAAACTTGCCAGCACGCGTAGTAATGTTCCAGAATCCAGGTTCGAAGAACCAATGTTCAGGGAGAGTGATGAGGATCTTCAATAGGATGGTGATGGCAATATCAGTCAGGAGATTTGGTTTTTTGTACAAGGTTTTATTTGATAGTATTCTGACAAATCTGTTCTAATTCTATCATTTATTACAATCATGATACGCTTCTATGGAAAAGAAAACTCATTCAGATGTTAACACATACCACATACTTTGGTTCTCTAAAATGATTTGAGGTATTTCTCAACAGTCGGCAATTATCAACCTTTTCACAATTCCCTTTTTTTTTGCAGAGGTGAAACTTTCGAAATTTTGAAGGCACTTGGAAAAGTACCTTGAATAAAACAGCCGTATATCAAAACCGTCGTTGGTTCCACACTAAACTGTCCACCGTAACTTCCAGAAGAGTATCATTCAGGCCATATACGTCAGTTGTGGAGGATTTCTTCAATCTTAGTATTATTTCACGTATCTCATGTGCAGTCGTCCCGTTCAAAAAAAAGTTACAGCTAATCGGAGGTAAAGACTTTAGATAGTCTGTACTCCTAGTTGTGAGAAGTGGAATATTCTCGATTATTTTATCAGCTATTGTACTGAGAAAAATATTGAAATCGTTTGATGTTAGTGAATTGCTTATTTTTGGAACAGATTTCCTATTAGGTACATTAATAATTCACTAATTTTCAGCTTGTCTTATTAATGTTTCAGGAGTTCATTTGAAATGAATTATATGCCATCTTTTTAGTTGTTACAACTGTTTTATTATAATCTTTCTTAAGTTTTTTGTAGAGTTACCAGCTACCAGTTTCTTTCACAATCTCTTGAAACGTTAGCTGGAAATTTGAAATCGAATCAATTAATTGAAACTATGAAGCATTTCCGAGACCCAATACAATTTGTGGTCATGACTAAAAAAGGTATTTTTCCATATAGCTTCATAACTTCAATGGATAAATTGGAAGTTTTACTATCAAAAAATGATTTTTATGATAACCTTTCCAACCAACACATTTCTGATGGAGATTATCGGAGAGCTGAGCTTGTCTGGAATCTATTCAAGTGTAAATCTCTCGGGGATTACTCAGACATTTACTTGAAATCAGATGTTCTATTACTATGCGATGTTTTCGAAAACTTTCGGGAGGTTTGTTAGAGAACATATAAGTTAGATCCTAGCCAATACTTCACAGCACCCGGTTTATCATGGAATGCTATGTTGAGATATACCAAAGTTGAATTAGAATTAATAACCAACATAGACATGATACATTTCTTCTAAACAGGAATAAGGGGTGGCATCAGCCATTGCAGTCTCAGATCCCATGTAGCAAATAATAGTCTTCTCCCGATTTCAATCCAAATGAACCAACATTATTTATTATGTATCTTGATGCAACTAATTTATATGGGCATAGCATGTCGCAACCGCTACCTACTTCTGGTTTCGAGTGGTTATCTTCTGAAGACATTGAAGAATCGGATATAATGAATGTGGCGAACGATGGTCCATGCGGGTATATCTTTGAAGTGGATGTACACTATCCCGAAGGATTACATGACGCTCATTCGGATCTTACATTTCTCGTAGAGTCAATGTGGCCTCCTGGTTCAATATCGAAATTACTGAAATTGATTCAGAATTTCTTCAACAAATCTAAATATATCGTGCATCAAAGAAACCTCGAACAAGCTTTGATGTATGGGCTGGTATTGGTGAAAACCCATAGAGTTCTTAAATTCAATCAATCCCCGTGGCTGAAGAAGTATGTAGATCTCAATACTGAAATGCGTAACAAGAGTACCAATAAGGCGAATACCGATCTGTTTAAAAATATGGTCAACTCAGTTTATGGCAAGACAATGGAGAATGTAGATAAAAGAACTGATATCAAACTGGTTACTCATTGGGATAGTGTTAAAAGAAGGATGGGTGCCAATGCATTGATCGCGCAACCGAATTATAAAACCTGTAAAATATTTCATGAGAATTTTGTAGCGATCCATATAGGTGAAGTAAGGGTGCACTAATGACAAACCACTTTATTTGGGTTTCAGTATATTAGATGTGTCGAAAGTCGTCATATATAATTTTCTTTATGAATGTATCAAGAAACAGTTTGCTAGCAAATCACAATTATTATATACTGATACAGATTCCTTGATCCTGAAAATAGAGACAGAAAAATTTCACAATTTCATGAAGAAACACATCCAATTACCCCGTGAACAATAAAATGGGTATGCCGATCACGAAATCAGTCGTGGGAAATATGAAGGATGATTTTCCAGATGATCCTATTGTGAGTTTTTATGTATATTGTGTTCGATTTTTAGGTAGTGAATTGAATAAAGCGAAAGGGATTTCAAGATCTATGGTTAGAACCCAACTAACACTGGATGATTACAAAAATATTGTACAGAATGGCGTGTTCATCTTCAGAAAAATGAATTGTTTCCGTAGTGATCATCATGATATTTATACGGTAATGAAAAACAAAGGTGCCCTTTCATATCATGACGATAAACGTTTCATTATACCCAACATACCAAAAACTCTACCGTGGGGGCATAATGACATCGCATTCTATAAAGCGAGTCCCGAACAATAAGCTTTAAAAAATCAAATTTTGTATCAAGTGCAAATTTCATTTTCAAAAATTGTAGCAGAGCGCTTTCGACTGTCAAGTCATCATCAGTGCGTACCTGCAAGTAAGTATGATCTTATGAAAAATCGAAACAAATTATCAATGTCAATGGCAAATTGGTACTAACTCGTCAGGTATCACAAGATTTTCCATGAAAAGACATAGTACATTAACATTGATTTCACATTAAAAAAATAATAAAAATTGAAATGAGGCCTTCCCAACATTAGGACAAACCGCTTAAATTTAGATTTCAACGAATTTCACATTTTGAATTTAACTGTCCGGAGCGAAGTGAGGATAAAGGTAAAACAGCAAAGGTGGTTAGGTTGGCTATATGGTTTATATGTCAGAGGTCGAATTTGTGTCAGTTTGATCGGTTCTCAGAATAATGGGTGTCCTGTGAATATTGGCATAAGATACAAGGTAGCAACAGGAAATCATCATTGAGAAATTTCGAAAAGTATGAAATACTATTTTGAGATGATTATTTTAATCTTTTGTGAAGAGGAATATATGATCTGTTCAAGTTCACTTGTGAGTTCAGAGAGTGCTCATTGTATAGCAGTTCTTCTTCAATGTGTAGATCTTCTAGAGAATCTAATCTGCTATAATTCTTAGATGAGACTACCTACCTTCGAAAGTTGAGAGTTTATGTCTGGGCTGAATGTATGATTATTGAAACGCAAATGATGGCCGAAAGCTGAATTCTTGTTTGGATTCAAATGTTCGCTTATACGGACTCTCAGAGGTCTACAAGTTCTACCAATGTATGCTGCATCGCAATCGTTGCAAGTTAACCTGTAGATACCACTTTTTCGTAGTTTTTTAATTTCATCTTTCGAATTCACTAAATGCCTGCTAAGGTTGTTATTGGATTTGAAAGAAATTAATAAATTAAAGTGAAACAAATTTGTATATTGTATTGATTTTCGGAAAAGCTAGGTTACGTTATTTATTTGTTTTTATTTTCTGAATCAGGATATTGATGATGTTAGGATTGGTATTATTATTCGAGGCAATTTGTTTCAAAATATTTAACTCACTATTGTAATCAGAATTGGAAAGAGGTATGTTTAATAGTCTTTGAATGTAGCAATAAAACGCAGCCATTTTATGTTGATGTGGATGTGAGGAAAAATTTGGAATCACATGATCAGTTTGTGTTGGTTTTCCATAAATGCTGAATTATAAGTTTTTGTTAGATTTATTGATAGTGATATCTAGAAAATTCAGGCGGTTTTTTGATTCAATTTCAAGTGTGAATTATAATTTATCAAAGATCATTTCAAGAAACAAGGGTTCATTCATGAAAGAAGTGCACCATACACACCTTAACAAAACGGAAAGACAGGACGAGATCTCAGATCTATCGTTGAAAGTGCAAGAGCTATGCTGACGCAGAGTAACCTTCCACCAAATATGTGGGCAGAAGTTACAAACATGGCAGTATATTTGTTAAATCGTCGTCCTTGCAAACCGGAAAGAAGCCTGATCTCAAACATTTGCGAACATTTGGATCGGAAGCATTCGTTCTCGTTCCTAAACAATTCAGACAGAAATTATACAGAAAATCCACCAAACAGTATCTTGTTGGTTATGATATGATATGGCCGAATTACAGGGTGTATGATCCTCTTTCAAAAAAAGTTAATATGGCAAGACACGTGACTATTAATGAAGGTGTCTTCATGAAGCAACACCCAAATTCCAGTTTTGCGTCATTCAAAATTGAAAAAAAGTTCATCCAGTTCACTGAAGGAGAACGAGAAAATTATTGAGGAAAATGATGTACCTGGGGATGAATTCAAACAAGATACCAATTTGCAAAACCACCATCATTCGCTTCATTATAATCTGAGAAATCGTGATTCACTTCAAAGGCCACAACGATATGTTGTGCTGCCACGATGGATGAACCCCAAACGTATAAGGAAGCAATCGAAAGTGAAGAAAAAGAAAATTGGCAGAAAGCGATGGAGGATGAGATGAAATCTCTAATTGCTAATGAAACATGGACACTAAAAAAATTACCTACTGGTCGTCAGGCAATCGGCTGCAAGTCTATAAATTGAAATTGTAAGCAGATGAAACAATTGATATATTCAAGGCGAGACTTTTTGCAAAGGGATACTCACAAAAACCGGACATAGATTATACAGACACTTTTTCGCCCGTATCAGGTCTGAATCTGTTAGAATCCGTTTGGCAATAGCAGCTGTCAAAAATTTGGCAATCCATCAGTTCGACATCAAAACCGCTTTTCTGAATGGAAGTTTATCTGAAGAAATCTACATGAAACAGTCAGAAGGTTTCAAAAATTAAGATTCTGATTTGGTCTGTAAACTGCACAGAAGCATTTATGGACTGAAGCAGTCATCCCGTTGCTGGAATACGAAATTTACCGAGATTCTCTCCGAATTTACATTCAAGCAGTTGGAAGCAGACAAATTTGTATTTTATGCTAGATTCGAAGATGAAGACATGTTTCTCGCACTGTATGTTGACGATGGACTTGTAATGTTTTTTTCTTTGAGAAATTAGCATCAAAATTTGAAATTATGACTTCAGATGCGGAATATTATGTTGGAATTGAGATTAAACGAGATAGGAGCCAAAATAAAATGTTCCTCAGTCAAAACGAATACATTGGGAGAATATTGGAGAAATTAATATGAAGAACTGTAACTCGAATGCCATTCCTGCCGATCCCAATTCAGGTTTTCATTCAGAAGAGAATGATGAACAATAAAATGCACCTTATCGAGAAGCTGTTGGTTGTTTGATGTTTCTAGCGGTTGTGTTACGTCCAGATATAATGTTTGCTATCAGTCAAGCTTGTCGATTTCTTTGTAATCTCAAACAGAACCATCGAAGTGCTGTTAAAAGTATATTTAGAAATCTGAAAGGTACTCAGAGTTTCGCACTCATGCTCGAGAAGTAAGTTTGATTATTTACTCGGATGCTGACTTCGCTGGTGATGTGACTACTAGAAGATCGACAACAGGATATTTGAGTATGATAGCTGGAGCTCCAGTTACCTGGTCATCTCATCTTCAGAAATGTGTTTCAAGATCAACTACTGAATCTGAATATTTTGCTGCTTCAGATGCAGCAAAAGAGATAAGTTGGTTGCGTATATTTTTGCTAGAGCTTGGTATCGACATCTCTGAGCCCACGAAGCTTTTTATGGACAATCAGAGTGCGATTCGGTTAGTTAAGAATACCGAATATTATAAACGTACTAAGCACATCGATGTGAGGTACCATTATATACGATAACGTGCAGCAGATGGTATCCTCATCGTGTATAATGTTACTTCAGGAGACCAACATGCTGATATCCTGACGAAGGCCCTGCCGAAGGAAATATTCATCAAGAATGGGAATTCTATCTGTTCATTTCGATTGTTAACAAATAGAGGAAGTATTATCACACTGTGATTTGAATTGATTTTATATCAGTTTATTTTGTTTTGGTTTTCATATATGTATAATAGTTGAAAATAGAATAATAAATAGTTTTTGGTTTTGGGTTCATAATATTTCACCCAGGTCCAATATCTGACTGCAAATCTACAACAGTTAGATTGTATTTGTGATTTGTTGACGACATTCATATATGATGAGGCAAAATTGAATTGTACACACAATACTCAAAAATGAACATTAAAATATCAATGGAGTTGAGGATCTGGCAACACCTGGTATGATTTACAGTAACTGTATGATTATGTTACAATTGCCATCTTGCTGTCAGTAGCTGAACTGTAGTACAGTACGTCATAAAATGGACCAGAACGCATTGAATCGCGTATCAAATTTGTCATGTTCATCTTGAAAATGAAATCTTTATTCTCCAACTCTTTTGGTGTGATGCATTCTCTATACTCTTAGTGATGTCATTCAATATAAATGACTCATTATAAATATTATTTGTATAATCGTTTTTCAATTCATTTGGAATGAGTTTGACTTTAAAACAGTAAGATAGTAGTAATCCCACATTTCTGATGACTGACATCCCGCGAGTTTTTCTTGAACAAGGTTCAGTTGCATAAGTCTGGCAACCTCCTCTTACTATTTTTATATTTTCACGTGCCGATCAGCTGGATATATTTCGCCGTGACGCGCACAATAATGTTTTCAGTATTATAAAAAAGAAAATGAATCAAATCTCTCTATACTGGTGTTAGCTATGTTAAAAAGGTAGCCTTTCGATTGTCTATGCTTCGACTATACTAATTCTGTGAGGATCAAATTGAGTGCCGTAATTATGTTGGTGTTGAAGTTAATGTGGGTTTTATATATGTTTATCGAATCAGTTGAGTTAGGTGAGTACTTGTTTGGATTTTTAACTTCCACTTTTACCACACGGCAAAAAAATCCGATTAATCCGATTCATTAACTGAATTGCATATATCGGCGTGATAGAAGAACGGACTCTTGCAATTATCCGACAGGGGTCACCTAGTCCAAACATACTTTACCATACTACTGTTATATATGCCTGAATGATTGGTCCAATAAGAACACAGTCATATAATATCAGGTAACCAGTAAGAGTAGGGTGGTAATCTCATATAAAGCTAGGAATTCTCTCACACTTGTGATATCGTTATATACATATGGTAGTCTAATTATATAAAAGTTAGTAGCCTCGTCATATAAAACTAGAAATCTTTTTATGTAAGACAAGTGATTTCGTTCAACTGTCATTCAGAGATTATTTTCTCTTAATTATTGCTCTTCAGCTAGTAGGTCTGTTGAATTGAAAAAAGTCGCCTTTTGAGAAGATCATGCAAGATAGCTTGGCCACAATTTGAGTTTCGGAGATATTCAGGAAAATGTAAACGCCTAAAATATTATTCCTCTTATTTCGGGAACTATTAGTGGTATATTACCAGAATCAACCAGATTTTGGCAATGTTGTGGATATATCTTGTATGAGCTCACCAAAATGAAACTTGACACTCAAAATACATATACAAAAAGTTGATTACCTACCTGGATGGTGGATAATGTATGACATGAGTATAACAAAATTCCTTCTTCATACAGAAATATTCATTGGAACGATGTACTGATAATTCATTTGAATGATTAAGTCTAATAATAATATACAGTGGATACAGAGAAGCTAATGAAATCTGAAACTGTCTCATCAAAAATTTTTTTACGTTTTGACATATTGTCCACAAGCTTCTCTTTTCTGGGTGGTTGTATATTTTTTCTTTTAGTTCGTTCGAAAATAATTGTTTTATTTCCACTGATGCCTTCTCGAAAACCAAGTTAATTTGGCAACACTAAAATTCATCAATTCAGTAATGAATATAATATCAAATTGAATCAATGTGGATAGCTTTTGATAGAAAAAACAGTTAATCATCTACGTGTTCTATTTATAGTATATATCAAGGTTACTCAAATTGTCTTTGAATGTAAGAACAAATATCTTCCTTCGATTGTTGATTCCTCCTCTCAAATCTACAAGAATAGAGTGATGAAGATCCCAACTATGTTGTCCATTGAAATCAGAATACATAATATTCACTATATTCTATAGATACTGTGTGTATATAAGCTAAATAGGATGTGTCATACATAATATTTCTTCCTTATTTCAAATGTTGCAACGCCGTGTATTTTCCAACATTTCCAAATTCTCCCTAAAGAGCTGATTTCGTCGATATGTAATTGGAGTCTAGAAGAAACGATTACAGATAGCTATATGGTATGAGAATTGTAATTCTGAACCACCCTGTATTTGTTTCAATGAAATTCAATTCAATTCAATTTCAATTCAATTCGGTTTATTTCCAAAAATTTTTTAATACAGATCATTTGGACCAGTCGGAGATAGATGGTGGGCAACCTAAGCGCATTTGGCTTGTTTTTTGCTTCCCTTCTTCGCCTCCTGGTACACTTTCATGATTCATGCATGGCAGATTATAATGATAGAACAGCGATTGGATATGTGAAAATCATGAAATGTAATGTAATGTTACATTACAGAGAAAGTTGGTACGTATTGGATCACGAACTAAAATCACATTGGTACATTTTTTAGTAGAGTCATGATGAGTTTATTGTCGGTATTAATGAATTTTCTGATATTTTTTTTGTATATTTTGAACTTGGAATTATTCTTTATGTCGCCTGGGAGTATATTGTATGATTTTGGTACGAAGTGAAATATTGTTTTTTGCGTATGGCTTTTCTTATAGAAGGGTACAGACAAATTGTGTGCGTATCTGGTTGTCTTGGTTTTAATCGTATCATCAGTTGCTTTATTGGAATAAATCCAAATGAGACACTGTAACGCATATAAACTCCTGACGTCTAGTAAATTTGTTTCAAGATACAGTTGTTTGGTATCGTATCGCCTAGGTTTTCTCAAAATTATTTTAATTATTGAATTTTGTATCACTTGAATATTGTTCAGGACATTATCGAATACTCCCCCCCATACTGTGACACAATATCTAATTACTAAATCGACCAAGGAATTATAGATTATTATCAGATTTTTTTTGGTTAAAATATCTCGAAGGTTGTATATTTTATGAGTCAATTGCCTAAGTCTTTTGACCATATGAGAAACATGTTCATCTCATCTCATTCGCTGATCCAAAAAAACTCCAAGATACTTTATTTTCTTCACTTTCTCAATATGTGGGCAGTCGCAAAGTATTTTAGAACAATTCCGCTGATGTATATAAATGGTTTGCACCCTGGGCTATTCATTATTTTGGAAGGAAAATGATATAAATTTTGTTTTCGAGACATTCAGGTTGATGAAATTATCATTTAGCCATATCTGTATGTTTTCTAAACATTTTTCCGCTTCATTGTATACCTGCTGCCATGTGTTAGCTCTGAAAATAATTGTTGTGTCATCAGCATATGAAATGAGATGACCATTGAGGCTGATCGGACCCAAAACTGTGCCGTGGGGTACCCCTACACACATTTCGTGAGAATAGCTAGTGTTGTTACCAATTTTCACACGTTGACTCCTGTGTGAGAGGTAATTTCTGAGAATTTTAATTGCTGGTCCTCGGATACCATATGAATATAATTTGTTTATCAGCTTTTCATGAGACACTGTGTCGAAGGCCTTGGCTAGATCCAAAAAAACTGCTAGGCATTTTTCCGATTTATCCAAGGCCTCCGTTGTTTAAGAAATAAAATGTAATATGGCGGATTCGGTATTACATTTGTGTATGAACCCGAATTGTTTATCAGTTATTACTCTGTTATTATCAAAAAAAATTACTAAGCGCGTTTTCAAAACATGCTCTAGAATTTTCGCAAACTTATCTATTACCGAAATCGGACGATAGTTGCCCATTTCTGATTTGTCTCTTGATTTGAAAATAGGCGTGACTCTCGATTCCCTCCATTGTATTAGTATCGTTTCTGTTTTGAAAATTGAGTTTATTATATAAGTTGAAGGCTCTATTAGATGGAGGTGGTAAGATTTAATCAGTTTGGTTTTTATTCCATCGGGACCGGGTGCACAGTTGTTTTTTAGCTTGGAAATTATTTCCATAATCTCCCTTTTACTTACGGGTGTGAGAAAGAGGGAGCTGCTAATGGAGTTATCATTCATAAAGTTAGATGGTGCATTGTGTGATACATTGAATTTTTGTGCCATTTTTATTCTTATATACGTGAAATATTCATTGAAAGCCTGTGCTTTGACTATATCATCTGTTAATATTTTATCGTTTAATTTTACCTACTTTTTTTTACTTTTTTTTACGAGTTTTCTTTGGTTATTTCATCAATTGTTTCCCATGTTTTTTTTGCAATCCCCCCTATTTCCATTCAATTTATTTCTGAAGTATTCATTTTTAGTAATTCTTAGTAATTTATTCAGCTCATTCCTATATCGTCTGTATGTAACATTTGATTCTGGAGCGAAATCTTTATTTAGTTTCAATTTCAATTTGTCTCTTTGTTTTATTGATTTGATCAAACCCTGTGTAATCCAAGGTTTTATTTTGATGTTGTTGGTATTCATCTTGTGTTCTGTAGTACAATTATTGATATGTTGTGTTATTTTAATAATGAATTTATAGTAAGCTTGTTGTGTTTCATCAGAGGAGATAACTTCCATCCAACTTTCATCCTGTAAGAGAATGTCCAATTTTTTATTATCCATTTTTTCATAATAACGATTAATTTTTCGTTTTGTTCATCAATTTCATTTAATTTTTCATCTATAGAAATGAGTAGGGATGTAGTGAAGTGGTCTGTTATATTCGTTCCAATGATTGACGAAAATATTGTTATTTTTTAAGCTGTCTTTTGTTTCCTAACAAAAATATGACCAATAATACCTTCAGTTTGTTCTGACGCGCGTTGGTTCATTGATATATGATATGAAACCTTTTTCTCTTTCTCTTTTTCATTGGAGGAAATGTCCAAAAGGTTGATATTAATATCCCCCAAAAATATTTCTAAGTCTACCTTCTCAACATTTGATAGGTATTCTGACAAATCATCCATATATGTTCGAACATTCGTTGAAGGAGGCCGATATGAGGCAGTAATACCGAAAGTTATATCAGGAATCGAAACTGTAATTCTGAGCACTTTGGTTTCTGATAATGGTGATATATTCGAAATATCGAACGGTAGTGAATAAAAAGTTGAGTTGTGTGCCGTTCGGACCAATAATTATTAATAGTTTCGACACAAAAAATTCCTAAAGTTGATACACATTGTACCTATTTTATTCTAAAGTTACTTTCTCTGGAAAAAAATACTTTCTTATTTTCTTCTTTACTTCTGGATTTCTCCTGAGAGACTTCGGAAAACATCTCGTTCTTTTTGTTCTCATATAAATATGATGGGTAGGTAAATCCGTACAGGTCAACTTTTCTTGAATTCTAGAGAGTAGAAAAATTGATAGAAAAGTGAGGAGGAAATATATAATTCATCTGTCAAGAAGAAGTTTTCTACTTCTCAGAATTCAAGAATAGGGGCCCAGGATAGGTGAATTCATTGTTCGTGAGAGATTCATTCAGAATAGCTTCAAAATCTGTGCTGGCAGGAAATGAATAAGTTTCGCTAATAACATCTAAATTGGGTACCTACTCTGATTTCATGTACCTACTAAAAATAATGTTTTTATAGGGAATCGAAAACGATCAGGTTCTTGTTACTCACCTGAAAAATGTTGAATAAAATCATCCAAATTGAGTTGCTCTCTCGAAAAGTTCTTCATTTTGTCATACGTAAGTACTTTGCACACCATAATAAACAAAACGATTTGCACCAACAAAACAAAAACAATCAACAAAATTCCAGTTGGAAATGATCGAAAAAACAAAGACGCTACTCTGATTCATGCTTTCGGCACTTTTAGGGTTCCATCGGCGCAAATTACTTCAGAAGTAGTTCTATTCTAGGACCATGGAAAATTAATTCAAATCGCTGAGAATCCTGAGTTTATAAGACGAGAATATATTGAGTATAAGAATTTTCTAATAGGACTGAGCATATAACGCCTATATAATCATAAGATTGATTGACTTACCTGGTAAGGAAGATCAATCGAAATTTTTCGAGCTTGTCTTCCGAAATAATTA
Source organism: Chrysomela aeneicollis (assembly GCA_029955515.1). NCBI lineage: Eukaryota > Metazoa > Arthropoda > Insecta > Coleoptera > Chrysomelidae > Chrysomela > Chrysomela aeneicollis. The sequence goes on along the minus strand of JARUHQ010000018.1, from coordinate 794,922 downwards.
CACTCAGTAGTAGTCATAAATCTACATCTTTCGATACTAGTTCAACAGATATTGAAATGAATCACCATCTCGCCACCTGTTATCGGCCTATATGATTCACCTCGTTATTTTTATCAATTCTTCAGATCATATATTGGGTTTATAGGGAGGGAGGGATGTAATTATTTCGGAAGACAAGCTCGAAAAATTTCGATTGATCTTCCTTACCAGGTAAGTCAATCAATCTTATAATTTTTCTTCGCTTGTCTTCCTTCATAATTACACTCAGTAGATGTTTAATGTAATCTTATATGATCTGAAAAGGTTTTTATTGTACAACATCTTCATATCGATTTTTGTTATAGTCTCAACATATGAATAAGAAACATACTTGTACATATTGTATTGAACTATTCAATATAATGAATCCAAATCATTATTATTCTCATAATAGATGATGGGTACAAAACAATTATTATTATTATTATTATTATTATTATTATTATTATTATTATTATTATTATATACTACTCTTGCTATTCATCTGAATAGTCCCAAGGGGTCATTATGAAATTCACCCTTTTTTAACACTGATGCCAGGTATCTGTTGAAAGCTTGAGCGATAGCATTATGATGTGGTGGATAGTATTTTTTTTAAATATATCACGAATGATTTCGTATTTTCAACCGCTATCTTAGTTCTCTAACCAACCAAAAATTCCCGCGACCGCCAAGATTCGATTCAGCTCTGATTATCATAATCCCGTGATGATTTCACGTTGAGAGCCACATACCTATTTGGTCCGTTTCAACGTTTTGATACGCACCTAACCATAGGTAGGTATAGGTACTTTGCTACGGGACACGTAGCTACTATAATAACCCAATTATTTTCGAATGACGAATCATACAATTGGTGATCGTTTTCAAGAGTTCTAGCAGTGTATACTCTACAATCATAATTTGTTAATTTCATGTTGTCCATAGCAATTTTCATGAACTACCAAATTTTTATGCACTCAGTATATTTTTGTCTGAGGAAGGTACACTGAGTGCGCAATGTTTTTTTTGTCTCAATGGAAATTGCTATTAGAGTCGTGCATACAGAACTATATATAAAATCAGGAACGGTATTTCTCATGTTCTTATGTGGGTATAGAAGGTGAGTTTTCTCTCCATTCATTGACAAAAACAAAATCATTCATCAATCATTCTGATATGCATCAACTGATTTTGAATGTACCTGCTTTATTTCTCTGGCGATTATTGATAGATAAGATAGGATTGTTGTTTTCCATCAAATTTTGTTTCAGTTCAAATTATAAATACTTTGTATAAGATGAATTGGTAATAGATATAGTAAGCACATTTTATGTCAATATTGGCAAAAAATTTGCTTGTTATCAATTTTCTGACGGTTCTGTAGTCCTTGAGATTAAACAAAGGTTACTCAATGTTGAGATGTTTGAAGTTGAGGATGAACCTGTATTCGCCATCAGGTTCAAGACTGAGGAAATAACTTGACAAGAATTGATCTTTACCTGTTTTATATTGTAGTTCCTTCATTCAAAAGTTCTTCAATGGTCTTATCATAATGTTTCTCTGTGACCGAGGTATAGAAACCTTGGGTCAGACTTCCTAGTGAAGTAGTGATTCTAAGTGATAGTTTTCTATGGTCCTGTAAACAAAACAAGAAACCATGCCATGTCTGCTGTCCCATGAGCGGTTAGCTATTTTGCAGTTGCTGATAGTCTGAATAATTAGTTATAATTTTTCAGATATTTTTGTGGCATTATTCAATTCCGCCTTGAAGTGTCAGGGGTATCCATTTGTTTTGTTTGTCATCAAGAAAGTGTGTTTTTCAACCACCAACTTAGTTACAAAGCAACCGTCGTAAGTTTTCCTATAACCCTTGCAGTTAGGAAAACAGGGACCTCAGCTTTCTAAGTTTCATCCAAAGGAATACTCGGCTTGTTACTGTGGTGTATTCAATTATATTAAGGTCTTATGTACTTTTTTTCAATGCATTTTTCGATTTGAAAAAACTCAACCATATATTTGCCAAGGAGAAACTATAGATATATATTTCCATGGTTGATGCTCATCATGTCTATCATTTCACAGCTAGCGATTTCGAGCAGCCAGACCAGAGGGACACATAATATCCACCCTTTTATTTGTCAGGCTCGACATCTGCCTAACTGCTATATAGAAATAATTTTCTTCATCGAACGGCGGAATCATGGAACTCATTTCCTAGTGAGATTTTCTAGGTTCCCCCAAAGAATTATAACAGCTATTTCCTATCCCAGTATCCTTCTGATGGCTTGCACGATGTTCCACCATGAAAATTCCAGGTTTTTCCATCGTAGGTTTTCCCATCGTCTAGTCGAATGATAAAGAAAAATCTGTTGGTGTGCGAATGTTAGCGTGTGGTAATTGGGGTGATATGAAATATGATATTTCTTACTGTTTGACAATTCAATGTTCCTTTGACTGCTTCATCAGATAACATCCTCTTCACCTTCAACCTCGAAACCGAATGGGCAAGCTTTTCAGAAAATTGGTCGAGTCGAAGAGCCTTTTGCAGTTAAGGCATCGAGTTTTTTTTTGTATGATTTGACCAAGAAGATCAAATGTTTTTATATGACCGTGCATGCCTGTATTTTCTTCGGGCAAGTCTGATACCCCTACAACTACTGTTACGGTTCAAAAACCATAATATACACTGTGTCCAAGATAAGAATGAACAGCATGGGGATATCGGAAACGGTAAGTGATACGGGGTCGATTAAATTAAAGAAAAGTAGCGCATTTATGTGCCCAATAATATGACATTTAGAAAGTTTCAATATTCCGAGTAGTTTCGGAGATATCCGGGAAAAACCGAAATTTGAGAATTTCGTTTTTATTTTCTCCTAGCTTTATTTTCGAAGGAAATGTAAAACAAATAGCACTTCGTCATGGCCACTTTTCAAGGACTACACGATAACATAAGCAGAATTTTCGTGCGACGTTTCGTCTTTTAGAAAACATCATCAACTTTGTATTTTTATATGGGCCGAAACTAAAGTATACCCTGTATACGACTCCATTTTTCATTGTGAATACAGCAACGTATCATAAAATATGGTTTCGGAACCTTTTCTCGCGCAAAATGTAATTTAGTGATTACTTAATTATTTTTTCTTCAATTTCAGATAGTAGGCGCTGGAAAAAATGACAACATAATGTTCAGTCGTCATAATAATAGTGTAGTTTGGTAGAATATTTGACAAATTACTGTTCCTACTTTTACATCTCTTTACCTACCTAATTTGTGTCAAAAATGGAAAACGGCAGCTTTTCGAATACTGAAAAATTTGATATGTTGTCATGTTACATTTTGTGCCATAGAAATTGTATTGATGCTGAATGTGCGTACTTTAATAAGTATCCAGAGAGGCGACAACCTGGTGAATCAATATTTAGACAGCTAGTTTTCAATTTGAAAGAATACGGATCATTTAAAAAACCTGTGGTTTCCCGACAAAAGCAATCTAATGAAGAAAGTCAGCGTGATGTGTTACAGGCCGTTGTTGAAAATCCTGAGATATCCACTCGCACCATTGAAGATAATACCGGAGTAGCCAGATCCACCGCTCACTTCATTTTAAGAAAAAATAAATATCATCCATATAAATTTAGGATTTGTCATGGACTCAGACCAGGTGACGATGCAAGACGAAGAACCTTTTGTGAATGGTACACTAGAAAATGCCAAGACGATGAAAATTTTCCTTTCAAAATAATTTTGTCTGATGAAAGCATGATCACCAACAATCGCATTTTTAATAGGCGGAATGTTCATTATTGGTCACAACAAAATCCGCGTGTACACAAAGTGTCCAGACATCAACATCGTTTCGGTTTCAATATGTGGGTTGGGATTCTCGGTACGAATATAATTGGGCCTTTTATCTACCGAAACAATTTAACAAGAGAGCGGTACATGAATTTGTTAATGAATGATTTGGAAGACGCTCTAGATAATTTGCCTTTAGCGGTTACTCACAGCTGCTGGTTTCAACAAGATGGTGCTCCAGCACATAACGCTAGAATTGTTCGTGATTATTTGAACCGTCGATTCCCAGGACAGTGGGTTGGTACTCATAGTGATACAGCCTGGCCTGCAAGATCCCCCGACTTAACCCCACTAGACTTTTTCCTTTGGGGATATATCAAGAATCAAGTGTACTCTAATCATGATTTTCAGAATGAAGAAGATTTGCTAAGATTGGTTACTGAATCCTTCAACAATATTTTTCCGGATATTTAACATATCAAGTTTTAAATTCGTCTGTGAGACGAGCGTACTCGTGCTTAGAAAATAATGGCGGGTTATTTGAACACTTGTTATAAGTTTCTGTTCATTTCCTGTAATACATATTAGCTCCTTGTTATTTATTACATTACAATTTCATTTATAAACTAAACTTTTGATATTGCGACTCATCTTTGTATTCAACAACGCAATAATTCCGGCAAGTGGTTAGTTTAAATTTATACTTTTATAAATAGAACTATTCAATTCACTACATGTATCAAAATATGACATTTTTTCCAGCGCCTACTATCTAAAATTGAAGAAAAACAGATTAAGTAATCACTAAATTACATTTTGCGCGAGAAAAGGTTCCGAAATCATATTGTGTGATACGTTGCTGTATTCACAATAAAAAATGGAGTCGTATACAGGGTATACTTTAGTTTCAGCCCTAATTAAAATACCAAGTTGATGATGTTTTCTAAAAGACGAAACGTCGCACGAAAATTCTGTTTATGTTATCGTGTAGTCCTCGAAAAGTGGCCATGACGAAGTGCTATTTGTTTTACATTTCCTTCGAAAATAAAGCTAGGAGAAAATAAAAACGAAATTCTCAAATTTCGGTTTTTCCCGGATATCTCCGAAACTACTCGGAATATCGAAACTTTCTAAATGGCATATTATTAAGCACATAAATGCGCTACTTTTCTCTGATTTAATCGACCCTGTATCACCCACCGTTTCTGATATCCCCATGCTGTTCATTCTTATCTTGGACACAGTGTATATCTGCCCATGGAAAATCCTAAGGGGCACTGATATTTCAGGGCATACAGCAGATTTACGGGGTATTGGATTTATTATTAGTCACACTGAAATATACTACTATACACTGGGCACTATTCGAAGCAAAATATTGTGCTCCATGGTCTCAACTTTCCTTCTGGTGGTAGACCTCCACTCTAATTTCCTGAAATTGTCTAAATATCAGTTGGGTGGGTTTGTTTACTTCCTGCATTTATCAGTTGATTGAAAAGGTTGACAGTGGTCCAGACAGGTGTCAGCAGACTGACAACTTCCTCTGTCAGAGAGGTTATAGTGGGAAATTTTGCCTCCAAAACGTGAGGTCTAACCTTATTCTTTCTGGCTTTTTTATCAGGATTGCTTGTGCTTCTGAAAATCGCGAAATTGCGGATTTGTTAGGCTGAAAAATAATCTAGGAAAAAGTGGAATCTATCTAGTTGATTATTCCTCGCCGTTGGGTGGATTTTATTTTTTCTAGCTGTTGAAAACGTTTCTCATCGAAACTTTTTTTGAGGCCACACACCATCACAGGCAAGTAACCCTAGACTTCTCCCGGACTCTACTCTCCATTCTCATACCTATTCTCTCCATTTCTTTATGAAATACTATATTCCAGGCCTTTTTTTTGGTATACCAACCTGCATAAGTCAGATCTATACTGGGGTAAAGGGGATCTAGGTCTTAAAAGGAAGTCCTATTCAGACAGGAAACCTGTCCGGGTAGCAGAAGAGACCTATGGTACATCGATAAGTCTCCTGGTAATATAGTTGCTGTGCTGAGCTACCTACCTGTCTACGCTCAAGTAAGATCTGTCCTAACTTTCTCTGACTGGCTTATCGCTTCTTGTGGAAAGTGCATGAACTCTAGTCCTGCAATACCATCTCCGTGTTTCATTTCCAATTGTTCTAACGCTGAATACCAACTTATATGTTTAAAGAAATCACAGTAATCATATAATACTTACTTGCTTCGCTATACATGTGAACCTGCGGTATATATACCTATAGGGCTCCCTTCTGTCACTAATATTGGTACCTGAAACTCTTCCTGTTGAATCTTGTGCTATATTCTCTCTATTTACTATTAAAAATATATATTGATCAACCTAACCTACCTTGTAAACTATTGACATCCCACATATCATTTATCAATCAACTCTGGGCGAACTGAATCGGGGCATCTGTCCTAGGCCAGTGCCGTCCCACCTCGGAATTTTGTTGGACAAACAACTAGAAGTCCTCGGCTGAGTGGTTCTTCCCTGTCACAACAGTTAATTCAAGCAGACAGACTGTGAGCAAGCAGGTAGAGAATCTATAGGAGTTTTTTTCTATAGGAGATTTTTTTTATCGCTTCTTCGATCGCTTCGCTCAGATACAGGGTGATACTTGGTTCACTACAGTTTTTTTTTAAGTTTGAAATAAATGTATGTCTATTTTTCTCTTCGTACAACCGCACAGTAGTTCCAAGTAGTACGTAATTGTATACAGGGTGAAGGCGAGATTTGAAAAAAAACAATTTTTATCGTTTCCTTTGTATATTTTGTTTGATATCTTCGATCGGAAAATTTGAGGTTTATTTTTGCCAAATAGTGATCTTGAGGGAAATTGGTGTTCATCCTATACAGGGTGGACATTCTTGGGGGTAGCTGATATAATTAATAAATATATAGGGCAGTTTATTTTTTTTTCACCTGGAGGAATTTCAGAGCGTGATTTTCACATATTTATACAGGGTGTAACAATGTTAGGAATTTGTTTGGTTTACTCTACGGTATAGGGATTGGTTAGGGCTCTGTGAGCAGTGTGAGACTTGCGGATGTTAGTTAGATTTTTTTTGTGGGAGGTGGGGACACTTCGTGTCAACGTTAAGAGTGACTGTTACAAATAGCTTCAATACGTTGTCACAATGGAAGTCAATCGTCTTTTGGGGGATGAGCTTACATACGAGTTGCAAATCAGAGACTTGCCTGTAGGAAACACGGTAGCGGAAAAGAGGGTAGCTTTGAGAGAGGCTTTGAGAATGGAACGGCAGAACTTATCACTAGCCCCGATGATTGTTAGGCTTGATCCAGTATATGAGGTCTCTATCTGTGAACGGAAAATAACCGAGTTGAAAGGAGCTATTTTGGAATTTGATTATGCCAATCGGGATAACGAATTTTCTCGTATTTATACACGACTACTTCATGTATCTCGTCGTCTGCAACGCATACTCACCAATAATGAAGATCAGGAGGGCACTAAATTGAATTTAGTTCGTATGTTCTCCCAATTAATCGGCGACCTCAACCTAGCATTTGAGGGAATTTCCATGAGCAGCCAGCCGATTAATCGTACAGTTCAGTCCCACCAGGAGTCACATTCCATACTGGATGAGGATATTCCCCGGGACACTACCGCAACCTTGAATGAGACCCAGGTCTCCTACGACCTGATCGACTTGGACACGAGAATGTTAGGGACAGATTCCAATCTCGAAGTGGGCAACCACCATTCATATCCACAGGGCATCGTACCAGTGAAGGCCATAATGATGATACCTTCGCTCGTCCATCATCGTCATCATACCCAGAGTCGACATCCTTCACCGGCATACCACCTCGTCCTAGTCAAACTCGCCCTAGGGAAGAGCGGGAATCCTCCGAGGCTAGGTCATCTCTTCCCGCAGACGGTAGGAATGTTAAGTTTTCGGAAACTCGATCATCTCCGGCAAATCTGTCGGCACAAGCTCTCAGAGACGAGACATTTAGGCCAAGCACGTTATTTGATGCCTTCGATGTAAATCCTCCTTTAGCCCCTCGATTGAATCAACTTCGATTGAATTCCGATCGACCCGAGCAATCGCGAGCAACCTATACTTGGGATCAGGAGGACCAGCGAGCTCAGGTAGAGCGTTGGGGAGTCAAGTTTAATGGGAGATCCAGTGTTAATGATTGCCTGGAGCGAGTGGAGGAGCTTCGCATTTCCCGTGGGGTATCTAAAGAGCGAATACTTCGATCAGCTCCAGAATTATTTACACAGGAGGCTCTCCTCTGGTATCGAACCGGACATTTCGAGTCATGGGATGATCTGGTGAGATAACTCAAGGAAGCATTTCAGCCTTATGACTACGAATACGGTCTTTGGGATGAACTGCGCAGGAGAACGCAAGGATCCCAAGAAAAGGTCATCAACTTCGTCTCCGCCATGGAAAATATGTTTCGTGAGATGCCAGTACTCCCTACTGAACCTACTCGAGTGAACATTATCAGGCGAAACATGCTACCTTATATACAGAAGCAACTGGCTCTGATCGAGACGATTACGATTGGGGATCTGGTCCGACTTGGTAGAGCAGTAGAAGAAACAGAGTGGAGGGTGGATAAGTTCACCCCCCCCCACCTACGAACTACCGATATCTTCTTGAGCCCGAGTTAGCCTACAGACGACCCCCAAGCAATCAAGTCTCGTCCATTGGCAGTCAACTCATTCCTCCTAGTGATTCCATCACCCTTCCGGAAACCATCCCTCGCCCAAGTTCGTCCAGAGATCATCGCGTTGATCTCGTAGATCAAGGTCCGAGGTGTTGGAATTGCGATAGTACCGATCACAAATTCCATAGATGTCCGCATCCCCGTAAGAAATTTTGTTTCAAATGTGGGAAAAAAGAAGTCATAGCTTCCGCTTGTCCAACCTGTGCAAAAAACTGGCAGAGAGATCACCCGTAGACCGCCGGGCTGATCAGTCAGATACTCTCAAGGTCGACCAAAGAAATACCTTCATCATAGACTATGTTTTAGCCCATGCGAAGGGGGATACCCGACCCTACCTTAACGTGGAAATTCTAGGGCATACATTTCTTTCTCTTCTAGATTCCGGGTGCACTCGAACAGTTTTAGGAAAAGGGGGTTGGAATATTCTGAGCTCAATTTGTCAGTTACGACCAGTGGGGGAACAACATTGTACCGTCGCCAATGGCCATACATGCATCATCGCCGGGGTTATTAATGTGCCCATAGCCTTGTGTGGAAGGGTCAAAAGCTTCGAAATATTGGTTGTTCCAGCTCTTCCACATTCCTTGATTCTTGGAATGGATTTTTGGTCCCAGATGCAAATCATACCAGATATGTTCTCAGGGGATTGGTCATTTAGAAATTCGGAAGTGGAAGAACTGCCGGCCATTTGCTCCATCAGTACGTTGACAGAACTGCAACAGAGACAGTTAGACCACTTAATAGCCAACACGTTCCAATCTATGGTTTCAAAATTAGGATGTACCTCTCTCGTCCATCATGAAATTAAAACAACTTCTCCACCGATACGACAAAGGTACTACCCAGTATCACCCGCAGTGCTCAAACAGGTGCTTAATGAACTGGACCAAATGTTGGCAGATGGAGTGATAGAACCCTCCGACTCACCGTGGGCTTCACCCATCTTACTGATTAAGAAACACGATGGCCGATACCGTTTTGTTGTTGACTTTCGGCAGCTCAATAAAATCACCGAGCGCGACGCCTATCCCTCACCGTATGTAAGTACTACGCTGGATAAATTACGAGATGCCCATTATCTCACCACGCTGGATATCAAGTCGGCGTATTGGCAGATACCCCTCTCGAAAGAATCGAAGCCGCTTACCGCCTTTATTGTACCCAATCGAGGTCTTTTTCAGTTTACGCGTATGCCCATGGGGCTCCACAATGCGCCCGCGACCTGGCAACGGTTTATTGACCGAGTCATTGGGATAGACTTAGAGAAGTACGTCTTTGTTTATCTCGATGATGTTATCATCTGTACTGATACTTTCGAGAAACATTTAGACATTTTGAAGGAGGTTCTTTCCCGACTTACTCGGTCTGGTCTAACCTTGAACAAGAACAGGTGCCATTTTTGCAAGTCAGAGCTCCGGTATCTAGGGTATGCAGTGGGTGCCTCAGGCCTCATGGTGGACCCCGAGAAGGTAGAGGCAATAGTCCAAATTCCATCACCCAAAAATGTCTCTGAGGTGCGACGTCTCATTGGACTTGCATCTTGGTACCGAAGGTTTGTGCCCGACTTTTCCTCTGTGACATCCCCTCTTTGCACCCTCTTGAAGAAGAACGTAAAATTTGACTGGAATATGGCGTGTGAGGAATCTTTCCAAACTTTGAAAGATCATCTCATATCGGCTCCAATTCTCACTTGTCCAAATTTTGAGCTTCCGTTCTTCATACAGACAGATGCTTCAGATTATGGGGTGGGAGCAGTACTTTCTCAGGTCTCCGAGGAAGGAGAAAAGGTGATTTGCTATCTGAGCAGATCTTTGACGAGGAATGAGAGAAAGTACAGCACCACTGAGAAAGAATTTCTTACTGTCCTGTTTGCTATCGAGAAGCTCAGGCCTTATGTGGAAGGCACCAAATTTACGGTGATAACAGACCATCACAGCCTCCGGTGACTTAATAACATCAAAGAACCGGTGGGAAAGATCGCACGATGGACTGTGAGGCTTCAACAGTACGACTTCGACATCGTTCACCGCAAGGGGAAGGATCATTTAGTTCCGGATACACTGTCCAGAGCTGTACCCGCGGTGGACGCGGTCGATAGTCGTGCTGGTGATGCACCGGAAGTCAGGGACAAGTGGTATCTGAGGATGTTAGACCAAGTCGAAAAACAGCCAGTCAAGTACCCAATGTGGAGAAGTGAAGGTCGTCAACTGTTCAGGAAAGCTAGCCTACCATATCCTGAGCTCGTGGAGGTTTCAGATGGTTGGCTGCTAGTACTCCCGAAGGAAAAGAGATCCGAAGTCATAAGACTAAATCACGACCCTCCTACTTCCGAACACCTAGGAGTCTATAAGACGTGCGCCCGCATCTCTTCGCGGTATTACTGGCCGAAGCTCCGCCAAGATGTTGCTCGCTATGTGAGGCGCTGTGATACTTGTCTTCGAACCAAGCCAGAACAGCGAGCTCCCGCCGGACTGATGCTCAGTGCGAGTCCCACCGTGTCGCGGCCCTGGGAGGTTCTCAGCAACGACTTGGTCGGTCCACTTCCGAGGTCAACTGCCGGATATACCCACATATTATCAGTATTGGATATATTCTCGAAATTTATTCTGGTATTTCCTCTCCGATCAGCAACGGCCGCTAAGGTGACTGGGGTTTTCGAAGAGAACGTCCTTCTACTATTTGGGGTACCCAAGAGGGTGATAATGGATAACGGAGTCCAGTTCAGAAGTGGCCTTTTCTCTCAGTTGCTCAAGAAGTATGACATTACTGCCAGACCCATATCCAACTACCACGCCCAGGCAAATCCGGTTGAACGTTGTCACCGAGTCATAAAGACGATTCTGACCTCCTACGTCTCCGAGAACCATCGCACCTGGGACAAGTTCCTACAGCAGGTTGCGTGTGCTATTAGAAGTGCCCGACATGAAACAACGAAGTTAACACCCAACTTCATCGTGTTTGGACGCAAGCTCAAACTCTCTGGAGAGGACCTGCACCCGCTGGCTAATGACCTCGATGAAATTCCATTCGACCCAGGTATTCGGAACGTCGCCCTGAGGCAAGTATATCAGGATGTCAACCAGAGGTTGCAGGAAGCCTTCTCTAAGAGCAGCAGACATTACAATTTACGGCGCCGAGAGGAGCGCTTCCAAGTGCGTCAGAAGGTGTGGAAACGCAACTATGCAATCTCTGACAAAGCGCAAGGAATCACTGCAAAATTCCGAAATAAGTTCGATGGGCCATATATCATCTCCTGAGTTTTATCACCATGGTCCTACGAACTGGTTGGACCCACCGGCAAGAATGTGGGCGTGTGGCACGCAAAGGACCTGAAAGCTCATCCTCCAGACGGGGATGAACTCGAATCCGATGAATAACTCGACGAATCGTTCTCCGCGAGGCTATGGATTTTTTTTTCTCTTCCGAAAAGTTTTTTTTTCAAAAAAAAAAAAAACTTCTCTCAAGAAGGGGGGTGTTGTTACGGTTCAAAAACCATAATATATATCTGCCCATGGAAAATCCTAAAGGGCACTGATAATTCAGGGCATACAGCAGATTTACGGGGTATTGGATTTATTATTAGTCACACTGAAATATACTACTATATACTGGGCTCTATTCGAAGCAAAATATTGTGCTCCATGGTCTCAACTTTCCTTCTGGTGGTAGACCTCCACTCTAATTTCCTGAAATTGTCTAAATATCAGTTAGGCAGTAATTTCACATCATGTTGATTCCTCACCTGGTATATATATTTAGTCGAAGTGGGTTTGTTTACTTCCTGCATTTATCAGTTGATTGAAAAGGTTGACAGTGGTCCAGACAGGTGTCAGCAGACTGACAACTTCCTCTGTCAGAGAGGTTATAGTGGGAAATTTTGCCTCCAAAACGTGAGGTCTAACCTTATTATTTCTGGCTTTTTTATCAGGATTGCTTGTGCTTCTGAAAATCGCGAAATTGCGGATTTGTTAGCCTGAATAATCTAGGAAAAAGTGAAATCAATCTAGTTGATTATTCCTCGCCGTTGGGTGGATTTTATTTTTCCTAGCTGTTGAAAACGTTTCTCATCGAAACCTTCTTAAAGGCCACACACCATCACAGGCAAGTAACCCTAGACTTCTCCCGGACTCTACTCTCCATTCTCATACCTATTCTCTTAATTTTTTTATTAAATACTATATTTCAGGCCTTTTTTTTTTGGTATACCAACCTGCATAAGTCAGATCTATACTGGGGTAAAGGGGATCTAGGTCTTAAAAGGAAGTCTTATTCAGACAGGAAACCTGTCCGGGTAGCAGAAGAGACCTATGGTACATCGATAAGTCTCCTGGTAATATAGTTGCTGTGCTGAGCTACCTACCTGTCTACGCTCAAGTAAGATCTGTCCTAACTTTCTCTGACTGGCTTATCGCTTCTTGTGGAAAGTGCATGAACTCTAGTCCTGCAATACCATCTCCGTGTTTCATTTTCAATTGTTCTAACGCTGAATACCAACTTATATTCTTAAAGAAATCACAGTAATCATATAATACTTACTTGCTTTGCTATACATGTGAACCTGCGGTATATATGCCTATAGGGCTCCCTTCTGTCACTAATATTGGTACCTGAAACTCTTCCTGTTGAATCTTGTGCTATATTCTCTCTATTTACTATTAAAAATATATATTGAACAACCTAACCTACCTTGTAAACTATTGACATCCCACATATCATTTATCAATCAACTCTGGGCGAACTGAATCGGGGCATCTGTCCTAGGCCAGTGCCGTCCCACCTCGGAATTTTGTTGGACAAACAACTAGAAGTCCTCGGCTGAGTGGTTCCAAATTTAATATCTCTCACCCTCGGGTATTCAGAAGAAATAAAATAGCACCAATTTACCCACCCCTCTCCCTGAGCTGAGTAGTACATAAATTTCGATTACGGTTACTGTCAACCCATCCTTTTCTCGTATTATCCCCAGAAATAAACAAAAAGGGGTAATACTACCCCCATCGGTATGGTTCAGGTTTGTCCCGTCAGATTTGATTTGGTTCTAATCGATGTTTATATTCAGGTTGACTTTGCTGGTCCTCGTTTGCAACGAGACACAATATTCTGACTATAGCCAGGCTTGGAATAATGGACGGAGAGCTTGATGAAAAAGGCCGAATAGGGAACTATATCCCAGAAAATCTGCGGCGAGAGAGATTGAGCTCAGTCCCTAGATCCGCGTTTCGGTCTATAGAAAGATCTACATTCGATACCGATTTATGATGGAGAGATCGAAGGTTGTTGAATCAGAGTTATATGCATTATAAACATTGTGCAATCAAATCCAGTTTGATCTGTAGAAAGATTGAACTACGAAGAAATCATCCTTGTATATTTTGCCTTTTTTGTTCTGATTTGAACAGTTAATTTCAGTGCAGTTCGATCTGTAGAAAGGTCGAACTATGAACCACTCATCCTTGTATATTTTTCCTTTTCTTTTTCTGATTTGAACCTTCTCTTTCAATTCGTTGATAGAGCAACGATTTGATTTTGGTTTCAATTATATAAATCCAGTTCGATATGTAGAAAGATCGAATTACGAACCACTCATCCTGGTATATTTTGCCTCTTTTTCTTCTAATTTGAACCTTTACTTTCAATTTGTTGATAGAGCAACGATTTGTTTTTGGTTTCAATTCTATAAATTCAGTTCGATATGTAGAAAGATCAAACTACGAACCACTCATCCTGGTATATTTTGCCTCTTTTTCTGATTTGAGCCTTCACTTTAAATTTGTTGATAGAGCAACGATTTGATTTTGGTTTCAATTAAATAAATTCAGTTCGATATGTAGAAAGATCGAACTACGAACCACTCATCCTGGCATATTTTGCCTCTTTTTCTTCTGATTAGAATCTTTACTTCCAATTTGTTGATAGAGCAACGATTTGTTTTTGGTTTCAATTATATAAATACAATTCGATCTATGGAAAGGTTGAACTACGAACCACTCATCCTGGTATATTTTGCATTTTTTCTTCTTATTTGAATGTTCTCTTTCAATTTGTTGATAGAGCAACTATTTGTTATTGGTTTCAATTATACAAGAGTCATATAGTATTTAACTCACCAGATATGAGAGCAGAATCCAGTGGAAAGTTTTGGGCAAATGTTTTCCTCAAAAGGTCGTATTTCTTTCAAGAGTTCATCGTATTTTCTCCCCCTATTGCGTCTTATTGTAGGAATTCGGGTTCTATGCCAATTTCTTCCCAATTCACTAATTTTTTCGCGATGTTTTACACATCGTTCTTTACTCGATAGAAACAAATTAGGAAGTGAAATAAGTTCGGCAACGACGGACTTGCTTTTTTAAAAAAAATTTTTATTACAAACTTCAAAACTAACATGAACAATGGATGTTTACTTGAATAAATCTAAAGTCTGACTGACGCTTTCTGTGACTTTCTGTGACTATATACCGGGATAGAATAGAGATGGAAATGATCAAAAATGAATGGATATGTGATAGGAAAGCGAAGGAGATAGGTTATCTTGTTATTTAAGATGAAACATTCGATATCGATTATTTTTTCAAAGTTGAGAGTGTTTTCTAACGTTATTTTGAATGGTAATTGGTTGGAATTGTAGAGAGTTTTTAGTTTCGTTAATTCAAGGAACAATTCAGAAGTTTTGATAATGCTTGGATGCATAATATTTAATCTACAGAATGTCAGGGAATTTTCGATATCTTGTAGGATAGATGATAGATAGATATATATTTCATACATATTTATAAGCTGAGTGAAAATATCTTTGATCACATTAGAATTTTCTCTGTATGGTGCTGTTTGAACAATTGAAGCAACCTGTAGAACTTTTTGTTGTAGTAACTTCTCATTATGTGAAATTTGTTCGATGGTTTTATTAAATTTATTAATCATATCAATCGATAGAATTTTGCTTTCCAACATTTGAGGCCAATTTTATTTGATTATTTTGAAGTTCGTTTATCATTTTTTCATATCGCTCGCCATCATTAGCGTCTAAATTCCCAGTTATTGATTTGAAAATTGATCCGATTCCGTTGAAAAACCCTCGTTTCATCCTCTGAGGATGCGGGATAATGTTTCATTTCAGATTTTTCTTTTATTAGTTGAAGGATTTTACCATAATTTGAGGTGTCGAAAGAGTAATCCTTACTCGTTTCTAATGATTTGATTAGATTTGAAGCCTGAACGTGCAATTTATCAATCTCTGAGATGATTGGATTCAAGTCGTAGTAGTGAATCAGTGTGTGGCTAAACTCTTGAATTTTGGCTGTGCCTAATTTGAGAGGTACTATTCCTGGGTTCTTTTCTAAGTTTTGCAATTTTATTATTTCTCGAAGTCCGAAGACGACAGGTATTCTGAAATAAAATAAATCTGCTTAGTTTTTGAAATCATAAGTTTTCTTTAGTGGTCTTTTCAAATTATCCATATGAACCTTTTCTTGTAGCGGCGTAGAAACGGTCTTTCCAGCGATATTCACGTCGGTTATCGTTGTTGGATTATGGAATTTATTTGAATGTTTCTGTCTTATGTTTTTCTTCAAATAAACTTTTGAACCGCTTTGAAATTGTTCTGGGTTATCGCGATCTATATTTAATTTGGAAATAAGCTTTTCTTTATTCTCTACGAGTTTCTCATTGAGGTTTGCGTAGAGAAGTTTCGTTTTTTCCTTGTGTTCGTTAACGTAATCATTGACCAAAATTCTTTCGATATTGATATCGAATGGATTATCGGTTTTTAGATGACCAGTTATAATATCGATCGGTTTTAATTTTGTGACGGAATGGATTGAGTGATTGTATGCCAATATAGCGTATGTAATTTTGATTTTTATCGGTGTTCTTAAAAATCCGCGGGTATTCAAAAGTCTGATGTGTTCCGTTAAAGTGGAATGAAATCTTTCGATTTGGCCATTGGACTGGGGGTGATTTGGCGAACAAAAATGTACTTTTATTTTGTGAAGTGCTAATAATTCAGTAATTACGGTGTTTTTAAATTCGGTTCCATTGTCTACGATGATTTGATTGGGGACTCCATGATGAGAGAAAAATGAGATTAGGTGATTTACTATTTGTGTTGAATCTAAAGATGTTAGGGAATACGCTTGTGCGTACTTTGAAAAACTATCAATTAGTGTCAAGAATTTATTTTGTTCTAATGTAAAAGTGTCCATATGTATAATTTCGAAAGGTTTCGTTGCTGTCGGAGTTATATTCATTTGGGTTTTGATCGGATGTCTTTCAAATTTACTCTGTTGGCATATTTCACAATCATTTATGAAAGTCTGTATAGAGTTTTTCAGATTAGGCCAGTAATATCTTTGTTTAATACGATGTTCTGTTTCCTCTATTCCACGATGGTTTGTTTTCCCCTCGTGATAGGCTTGAATTAT
This sequence comes from Chrysomela aeneicollis, assembly GCA_029955515.1. NCBI lineage: Eukaryota > Metazoa > Arthropoda > Insecta > Coleoptera > Chrysomelidae > Chrysomela > Chrysomela aeneicollis. The sequence continues at coordinate 777,944 of JARUHQ010000018.1, read as the reverse complement.
TTCGGGAATATCATTTTTATTCGTAACGTCGATTAACTTCATCATACATCTTTTAAATTTTAGTGAAGGGCATTTGAAATTTTTTCTGACTACTTCACAGAACGGTTCATATATTTCAGGATGTTCAAAGTACAAATGGTAGTGTACGTTTGGAGCTATATATTTCTTTTATAACGTTAATAATGTCTTGGTCGGAGTTATTTTTAGAAATCTGAGCAGAAATTCTTTGTTTCTTTTCGAACAGTATGGTGATTTCTGGTCTCGCAGGTGAATGTAAGACATAATTAATTATTATTTGATTTTGACCATAGTTTACAGGTTGGTCTGAAATAGGAATTTCTACAATAGGATTTTCTTCAGCGTTCGTGTGAACGGTAACATCGTCATTTTCATTATGAGGTTCATTATCTTCGATGTTATTCTCATTTGTGTTCGAGTCATCGTCTGGTTATACTTGAGTAGAAATGTTGTCGTCATTTTGTGAATTCGAAAGATTTTGATTGAATTTTTGTATATAATCAAAAATGTTATCAGTTTCTTTAACATGAAGTTCTATGCGTGATAAACAATCAGCATTAGTGTTTGATTTACCTTTTTTGTATGTTATTGAATAATTATTGAATTCATATTCCTCAAGTTTCATTCTCCAGCGCATTAATTTGGAACTTGGATCTTTTAAAGAAAATACCCATTGAAGGGGTATGTGGTCTGTCAAAATGTTGAACTTTCTACCAAACAGGTAGGGCCCAAAATATTTAGTAGCCCAAACCACCGCCAAAAGTTCCTTCTCAATAGTGCTGTAGTGTCTTTCGGAGTCATTGAGGGTACGAGACGCGTACGCCACTGGGAGATCTTTTCCAATGGGTCCTTGACTCAATATAGCACCAATAGCGACATTGTTCTCATCTGTTGTGAGATTGAATGGTTTTGAAAAGTCTGGATATTGGAGAATGGGTTCATTGATTAACAGATTTTTAAAATTTTCGAAACAAGATTTTGAACTCTTCATCATGAATGATTTTTGCACCTTTCTTCAAACACTTTTTCAAGGGTTTGGTGATCTTGGCGAAGTTATTGATAAATCTCCTGTAATAACCTAATAGCCCTAAGAATCCTTTTATTTGTTTGGTCGTAGTAGGAATTGGAACATTTTTGATTGCTCGAATTTTGTCTGGGTCAGGTTTTACACCATCGGGAGTGACTATATGACCAAGATAGGCCACTTCTTTACGCAGGAACTCGGACTTGTCCATTTGAATTTTAAAATTTGACTCTCTTAGACGTTGAAATACAGCTCTTAGTCGTTCTATATGTTCCTGAAGGGAAGTGGAAAATATGATTATATCATCTAGGTATACAAGGCACTTTTCGTTTTGTATACCACGAAGGATATTATCGATTATCCTCTGGAACGTAGCTGGCGCGTTCTTCAAGCCGAATGGCATCCTTAGATATTCATAATGTCCATTTTCAGTATTGAAAGCGGTCTTCTGAATATCTTCGTCATTCATTTCGAACTGATGGAAGCCACTAGCAAGATCTACGGTCGGAAAATATTGGCATCTTCCCAGTTTGTCAAGCAGGTCGGTAATGTTGGGCAATGGATATTTATCGTCAATTGTCTTCTCATTCAATTTCCGATAATCCACTACAACACGCCATTTTTGCTGACCTGAAGCATCCGCCTTTTTGGGTACTACCCAAATGGGGGACGACCATGGAGAACAACTGGGTCGAATTATTTTTTGGTCAAGCATACTATTTATTTGTTTTTTGACCTCCTGCTTATGAATGAATGGATACCTGTATGTCTTGGTGTAAACTGGAGTCTCGTCTGTCGTTTTTATATAATGTTTTATTTTATTAGTGAAAGTTAACGGTGTATTTTCTTGATAAAAAATGTCCGAATATTCCTTACATAGATTCTCGATCATGCATTTTTCCTCAATATTCAAATGCCCGGTTCTTATCTTAGATAAGTCGAGTCTCGGTTTTTCCGTGTCATCAAAGTTATTCAAACTGAACTCTTTTATTCCAACTCTATCAAATGTCTCGACAACAATAGGTTCTGAGAAATCCAATGTAATACAACGTGTCGTGTTATTTAATATTGTTGTTAGCGCTTCTCCGTTTCTCGCGACGCTGAGGCTTTCGGGAATCTCGCAGTTATGTATTTTTTGATGAGGAATGATAAATTCGCCGTCATGAATGTTCGTTCTAATTTTTATCACTTGTTCTGAACGCGGTGAAACAGATATTAGATTAAGTTGGTTATGAGTATTATGATACTGTAATTTAATCCTTGCATGTGGTGTTATCAACATAGCTTTATCAAAATCTAAACCGACTTGTAACAATTTGAGATTATCAAGACCAATTAGTCCATCAAAGATATTGTGGAACTTGAACAAATATAATTTTGAATTTCCATATATTCTAAATATGTTCGAAATTGGGATTAACGCACTGAACTTATGAGCAGATTTTTGGAATACTGTCGAAACTATGAATGGGTCATTTTTAATGGTATTTGGGTATATTTTGAATGCTAAATTTGGATCAATAAATGATTTGGTTGAACCTGAGTCTATCAGAAATTTAAGGTTATGTTCTGGCCAAATGGTATATGGTAGTTCACTAGAACTTACATTATTAATTGATATAATTTCGGGTGTTATGTTTGTTCGGAATTCTGAGGATCTTCCTGAAAATTTTCCTCTACTTCATGAAAATCGCAATTATTTTCATAGTACGGTTCGGGTTCAATTCCTTGCTCATTTGAAGTAATTGGTATCGATTGATCAGTCTCCTCTGATTGAACATTATACAGTTCTTCAGATATGAAATTTCTTGGACCACCTTGGTTTTGGAAATAATTTTGTTGTTGGGGACGAGAAACCGTATTTCTAGTGGAAATACTCATAGGAGTTGGATTTGTGATGTTTCTGTTGGGATTTGGTTTAAAAACGTTTTGATTTGGACGAGGATTCGAATTTGGTTGTCTAAATACTTGGGATTTACGGAAAAATGTTTGTGGTGGGCCATTCATTCTAGGTTGGATATTAATTGGCTGTGATGGGAATCTATTTCGAGATGTTTGTGGTGGTTGAAATTGAATTGAATTGGGGTACCATACGCGGTTGAGGTGGTGGAATCATATTTGAACTTGTATTAGGTAAATTGTATGAAATATTCAAATCTAAATTATTTCTGTTAACAATTGGTTCTGGAATTGGATTAATATTGTCTGAGTCAGTTAAATACAGTTGGTTTAATCTTTCAAAAATATTCTCTAGCGACATAAAATAATGGAAATGCACTTACAGAAAAAGCAAGCCTTTGGTCATTGCCTTTACCACTATAGGAAGTCTGCATCAGAAAAGCTATGTTTGTCTTCTCCAACTACTTCTTTCCTGCAGAAGAGAACGAAGTGGTTCCTCTTCTCGAAAAATAGGGCTGAATTGGTCTTCGACAGGTCAACGATTGATTGGGTGTCCTGAAGTTCGAGGAGCCGCTTATTACTTCTTCCAGCACTGATTTTTCCGATGTTAAGTTCGATTACCGATTAATCGTAGAAACGAAAATCACTTCGATCGATTGGCGGTGATTTCGGCAATCCTACCGACTGCGCCAAATAAGTTCGGCAACGACGGACTTGCTTTTTTTAAAAATAATTTTTATTACAAACTTTAAAACTAACATGAACAATGGATGTTTACTTAAATGAATCTAAAGTCTGACTGACGCTTTCTGTGGGAACTGGAATTAAGAAACCTCGGTGCTTGCTCGACATCTCGGAAATCAGGGGTGTTGAGTTCTTACGGAGTCAGCAGAATACACGGCTAGGTGGTGAGATAATTCATGTTTCACTAAGAACAACTACATAGGCTTATAACAAATAATGTTCAGAATAATATCAACCTTGTGAGCTAAAAAACTACTAACATTAGAGTATATAATATGTTGATCAAAACTAGGAGAATTGACATAGTGACTTTGTATATTAGGCTCTACATGTTTTTTAAATCAACAATTTTAGGGACAGAATTCACATATTTGATGGTTTTAGAAGTTTCCCCTCTTTCAACTAATTCTTTGAGTTTATCTTCAACATGCTTGTATTATTTCCTTCAAATCACTGTCTGATCAAATAACACCTCAACATTTCAAGGTATTTTTTTCTTATTGAAAAATACTTGCCTAGCATCATTTTCTGTGTTAAATATCACTTTCAATAGTCTTGTTTTATTTGGATCAAATTTTCCCAGTCTAAATACCTTCACATTACGATCAAGCAATTGAATATCTGAAAGTAGGCGTTGAATTCTATCAGTTTCATCTCGCATCCTCTGTGTTTTATCTGTTTTTGTAGACTCACTTATATTTGTTAATATAATATTTTTGCTGCGCCTCTTACGTTCTTTCCATTCAGAAATGACCACCACAGTGTGAAATATAGATGAATTATTATCTCCAGCCTGGTATACAATGTGTAAACGCTCATTTTCTGCATTTAGAGCCTCGAGGGCTGCAATTTTCACCTCCATTGCTTCAATTCTCTTATTTAATTCACCATTTTTCACTCGTAATTGCTGTGGTTCAAACATAACTTTGTCAAGACTAGTTTCTGTTCATCAACCAAGTTGGATATGTGTTGGGAAGATTTATTCAGTTGGGAAAACTTTTTTCAATTTATTTCTTGAATGGATTCAAGAACTCAGTAATCAGTTCCTTGAAGACTGATTTGATTTTCTTCACATCCATTTTTGAATCACTCTCAGATCTTGTATCAGAAGTAGATGGACAATTAGTGTGACCACAATTCACGTACTCTTTATTATTGTCACGCTGCCATACAACCTTAGCTAGCTGAGCACAGCTAGGATGATAGTATGTTTTACAAAACTCACATGCAACCGAGAAGTTCACAGTTTTTTTGCAATGTATACATATCCTCACTTCCCCTACACTATTATCGCACATAACATAAATTTCTGCCTAAATTAACTGGACTAGAGTATTTATCACTCACTTTATCAGTTGTATCTATATTTTTCATTCATGTCAATCATTGTGTAATTCCATTTCATTTTTGATAGTTTCTCATTTATTTTATTGAAATCTATATTACGGCCCCTACTCTCTAATTTCAGGGATTGTCTCCCATTAAAACGTTGAACACAATGCAAAATAATGTTATTGTGGCTAGATATTTCTGGTGTTTCCACAACTTCTGCATCAATATGAAATAGTTCATTGGTTATCACCAAATCTATCAAACTTCCTCCGTAATCAGTTGAATGAGTTATATCATTAACAATATTGTTACATCCCATGTCAGTTATCATGTTTTTTAATCTATCATTTTCAGGAGCACTCTTCTGCCAATCTATATTAAAATCCCCTGTAACCACTACCATTATTTTTTGGTCACTAGGTGATCTATATAGGCACACCACCAAGTATTGTTTTCCGTTATATGATGCTGTAACTGCACCTAACCAATATTTTTTCGGTACTGCTAAACATTGTGTACTATTAATTTTAATATCATTTCTGAGATATATCAGGACTCCCCCTGTATGTCTACTATCACTATTAACCCTCAAATTATTATAACCAGAAAAATTATTTTCTGAATCTAATATGTGATCAGTTACATGCGTTTCAGATAGGCAAACGAAGGGGGGTTTTCTGTCAAGAATTAGATCATGAATCTCATCATAGTGTGCAGGAAGACTTTGAGCATTCAAGTATATCAAAAAACACCCTCGGTGTGTGCCTTTATCAATAAGTTTTTTGTATTTTCTTTTGACAATTCAATTTTTTTTGACAATTAGGTGCCATGCCTGATATATCAGGTATTTGAGAAAAGTTATTTGAAGAACTGGTACCCACACAATTTTTGTTATATTTCGGATTTTTATCACTGCTAGAAAAAAATATTTCTGATATTATTCTATCCACAATTTTTCTTTTTGTCAAAAACGAGTTATTTACATTTGAATTCATAGAAAGTATGTTGTCTTGTTCAACTATAGATTTCTGTATTTCAAGTTGAAATTGAAAATTTTGTTTTCAGTTCTTTCATCAAATATACCAAAGGGTGTAGAGGCAATTATAATATCAGTATTTTTGCAGGGGCTGATTTTAGCAGTATTTTTTTCTACGTTAGGTAGTCTCTTACACTTGAAATCATTGATTCCTGCTACAACAATAACATAATCATTTTCACTGAAATCTCTGGATAAGCTGTTGTCAATATGTTCGACCACAGTTTCAAAATGGGCACCTGGTTTCAAAATCGATACAGTACCACAACAGTCTTCCAACTCTGATGTGAAAATGTTGTCAATATTACGTCCCTGTTGATCACCAAGTATCATTATCTCCATTTTCGTACCGTCATTTTTCAAAAAACATCTTTTGGAGTAATTGGAGTTAATCAATGGAAAATAGTGCTCCTTTTTTAAACTCATGGAATTCATTCCATTTTTTTTTAATTCATCAGAATATAAATCATTTACCTTGGTGAGAACTTTGATTGAAGTCAACATACTTTTACGCATTTTGGTGAGTTTTTTTGATTCCTCTCCTAGTTTTTCCACTTTTGATTCATTCTCCTCATTGATTACTTGTAGTTCATTTGCGTCTTCTCTCATTTCGCTTATTTCTTCATTAAGTTCATATACTGTAAGTTGGTGATTTTGGGTCTCCAGTACAAAACTCTTTTCTGTTTCACATACTTCGTCCTCAAAATCTTCACTTCTCCTCCTGAGTTCTTTGATATAGTTTTCTTTGTCCTCTTCATCTTTTTTTAGAATTCGAATTTCTTTTTCGTAATGGTCTATCCTGTCACGCTCTTCCTTTTCTTTCAATTCCAGTGCATTCCGCAGATCTTCTATTTCCTTCTTGAGTTTAAAAAATTTATCTTCGTCGCTAGTTATACAGCTGGTATTGTTTGTAGGACATCTTTTAATTTGTGAGGTAGTTTTTGTTACCCTGGTTGTAGAAGAATTCTGAGATATATTCTAGGACCTTGTCATCCTTTGTGACATTGTTTCAATTGTATTTAATTATTCTTCTCCAAAGGTACTTGCAGGTATGTTTGAATATTATATCGTTTCATATATTTCCTTTTATCTATAATATCCCTTCGCTACACCACTGGAATTCTATGCTTCATTTTTATCATTCACCAAAAAAAGGTCTGTTCGTGCACAGGGTTTCTCGCAGTTTATGGTAGATTTGAGTTTCAAAAACTTATATATCATGTCCTTTTTCAAAGTACTCACTCATCAGAATCAAATTTGCTTCATATGATTTTGGGAACCCAATCATAAGCTATCCACTGGTATCAAAACAAAATTAAACAAATGACTTTATACCAATGAAAACTTGAAATACTACACATCTACTTTATTCTGAGGTATTCTGATTATTCGAAACTTTAAAACTTTAAGGGTGCAGAAATATTAGCGAATCCTTCCACAAAACGCCAGTAATAGGTACACAGGCCCAAGAAGCTCCTCACTTCATGTTCATCCTTTGGTCTCGGCCAGTTTCGAATCGCCTTGATCTTCTTCCCATCTCTTTGGATGCCTGCCGACGATATTGTGTGGCCCAGAAAATCCACTCCTTTCTGAAACAAGAAACATTTCCTCAGGTTCAGTTTCAGGTTGGCATTTCTGTACCTTCAAAAAATTTCTCGTGAATTCTTTCAACGATAGATGTCCTTATGACTCTTCTAGACTCCCCGATAGGCTGTCAGAAACCTGTCTTCGATCTTGATAATCACTTACATCACATCTTGCTATCCAAGTCATAGGTTTTTCAAGCTCCAATGATGTCACCTTCTCTAAGTGTTTTGCCTTCAGGATATACATTGGCAATTCGTACAGGAAAAGCTTGATTTGTCTTAACTAAGGCTCGTGCAAGAAGTAAATCGTTGAGGGATTCTCCACATGGCTGAAATACTCTAACGCAGCACCCAAGGTCCTTTTCCAACGAAGCACAGACTATCTTCTCTGAAAGTCCTGGAATTTTGACAGTCATCGTCATCCACATCTTCACAGGCTCCATTTTTCCAGCTGGTGTCGTCGAGACGAATAATTCTTTTTCAAATCTCATCGTTCTTTGTTCGCCGTCAAAAGAGAAACCATATTCGCTGATCAAATCCATTCTGAGAATGAATTAATTCTCTATATCTGCGACATACACTGTATCCACAATGTTAAGTCGTCCAAGAGTCAGTGTGACTTTAGCCTCTCCTCTTATTGTTTCATTTTTTCCAGTAACTGCTCGACGAACAAAGTTGGAAAAGTTTCACACATCTTGGCCGAAGAATGTCGCTGCGTACGAGGGAAACTGATGCACCGGTATCTATGTTGCATAAAACGTCTTTTCGGTTTAGTTTCCCTCTGATGGTAAGACTATCCATTGTTCTTCTCATCTTCTTGACATAGATGACCCTGGGAGCTTTGTTATTGCTATTTAGCATGCGCCCCGACATTCTGGCTAATTTCAGTTTTCCTGATATCTGTCTGAGGACTCACTAGATGACCTGGTCCTCGTAGGTGAGTGGGGACGATGAAGTGTCCTTGCAGGTAAGTTAGCTCGTGGTAGTACTCTCACTCTTCAATCCTTCATGAAATATTCCGTTTTTCCACACCGATAACAAGTTCGTTTCCGTTGGTTGCTCATGCCATTTATCATAGTCTTGATCACTTCTAGGATTTTTCCGAAAGATTCAGTGAGTGTATCGCTCTGTTGGGCAGGTTGTTCGATTGAGACTGCCCGAACTTTCGGCCTCGAAGTATTGAAGGCCGCCTTCACCTCCAGAGATCACACCAAAGCTTCACCACTTCTATTGAAGTTGGTTAATCGGAGGGTCCTCTGGATCTCATAATCTCTAAGTCCATTGATGAATATTTGAACAGCCAGTTGCTCCTTGAAGTCTTCTGGTACCTGTGGGTAGGCTAACTGAATCATCATAAACAAATGCAAGAAAAACCTAAGGAGTCCAAGAACCAGAAGAAGACTTTCTAATTCTTCAAATGATTCGAATAGGTCGGCAAAGGTACCGATAGCCATACATTTCAAACTATTCTGTACAAACCTTCACGAAACCCATCAGAGTCCAGCAACAGGATGCATCAATAAGACCAACCACTCCCGAAAACGAAATCCCCGCACTTTTTCCTCAATTCAGAAAATATTTGCAAACAAAAAAAAAACTAAAACTCCCAACCCAATCACGGCAAATTCCCAAGAAAGCATGGATACTATCAACATCGCAGATGCCAGACTTATATTTAGGCAAAAAAGAGCTCTAATAGCCACTTCACCTCCTTCTACTAATACGAAGAAAAAATCAACCATGGATGATGAGGGATTTATCACCCAAGCCAACCCAAAGAAATATAATAAAATTTTCAAAAAACGGGATGAACTAATTAAAACATTCAACAGATTTCAACTGCTACGAAAGAAGGATGAACAACAACACCAGGCTACAACTAAAAATACTCAAGAAACAATAATCCAAGAAGAGGTGACTCAAGACAAAATGGCCAAGTAAAAGAAAACCTCAGGCCTTATGACCAAAAGTAATAATAAACCAACAACGAACAACCGCAAAACATCCCCAACAAAACCTCAGAAGGAGATAAACCACCTCCCTTAGTGGTTGAAGGGATAAAAGACAACCTAAATGATCCCAAAAATGATTTGAGACCAATTACAAAAACACCACCGACATACAAATACTGTCATAATACAACTATAATATTCACAAACGAGGAAGACGACTTTAATGCATGTAAGTTTTACCTTATATCGAATAAATTCCCATTCTTTACATATTTGATAAAAAAAGATAAGACACATGCATTCGTCATCAGAGGCCTGGATTATTCACCAGAGGCAGAGGAGGTCAAAATGCCTTAATGGAAGAACCTCAACTTCAAACAAGATGAATACACAGTATAGGCCACTATACATGGCGGTAGTTTTCCCCACCATATCGATTAACTTTCTTACGAAAAATATCACCAACCTTCTGTCAATCAGAATAACATGGGAAATTAGGAAAAACAACAGGGAGGTGACTCAGTGTCGGAGGTGCCAACAATGGGGACATGCAACCTCCAATTGTTACCTGCACCTAAGATGTCTGAAATGTGCTGAAACGCATCTTACTAAAGATTGCATGCTGGAAGATGATGAACTGGCCACATTTGTCAACTACAAGGAGTCTCATCCAGCCAAGAGTACTGAATGCAGTATATATCAACGAAAAGTTGCAGCGATTCATCAGCGCAGAAAACCCGCCTTGGTCGCTGCACCTCCACCAAGAACCAATATTTGGCAACAACGGGCAGAAACAGCAGCTGCTGCTAGAAACCGTCCGCAAAATGAAGCAGCTCCAGGACCCTCCAGGGCAACCTCTTAACCAGCCCGCGAAATATTGCAGTTGGTCCCGGCATGGACTTAATGGCAGACATCGCTAAGGAGTTTGAAATTTTGAATAGCCTTGTGGACCTTAATGAGGTGCTCAGGGCCCTGAGGGATTTGAATAATCTCATAAGAAACGGAAAAAATCAACTAAATGTCATTATGGCATTCGGTGAGTTGACCAAAAATGGTAATTATAATAATTTTAGGGATTAGTGGGCAACCTGAGGGTGTGCAATTATAACGCGAACGACATCAGTAAAAAGATGCAAAGTTTCGTTAATTTTGCATACCGGCGCAGGCTGGATATCATACTCATGACTGAAACTATGCTTCATCAGGACCATGAATTCCGTGTGAGGGGCTTTACTATTCTCAGGGCTGACCGTCTGGCGGCCAACGGAGGCGGGGGTAGCCATTCTCATACGCAATAATATTCCCCACAGTGTGGTCCCACCAAGACAAACAAACATAAAACATATCGGAGTGAGACTACACAGTGTACAACAGGCTCAGTAATAGATTCATATTTGAAGACTTGGACTCCCTGTTTAGTGCTGGTGCTATGGTTATCGTAGGGGTGACCTCAACGCAAAACACACTTGAATATCTTGAAGAATTCACCCATTTCCCCTTGAACGGTAACAATCCTTCGGTTTTGGATCTTGTATTGATCAAAAATGTGACAAATCTGGAGTCGGTGAGAGTCGTTGACGAGATGAGCTCTGATCATCTGCCACTCCTTTCCGAATTGAAGATTACTAATAATCAAACAATAACACAAAAAATCATATACGACTACAAAAACACAGACTGGCAGAGGTTCAGAGGTATTTCTTAATGAATCAACCGTCATCAATAAAGTATCACTGAAAATGAAATCAAAACTGAGACAAACAAATTCATAGAGAATCTCACCGCCGCCAGGGAGGCCACTACACCGAAGATCGGTGTAAGATCCAACACAGAAAATCTTCCATCTGACAACCTTGAACCTACCAAAAATTTCGATTTCGACGAACATCTTCAGCAAATGCATTACGTCACCTCTAGAAATCAGACAAATAATAAAATATGCAAAAATCAATACAGCCCCAAGAATTGACAATATTGACGTCATTGTCCTGAAGAATCTGCCGCGAAAAGCGTTAGTTCAGCTCAACCACATAACAAACGCGATAATCAGGCACCAGCACTACCCAGGATGTCTTGAAACTGGGCTTGTTGTACCTATTCCAACCAACCGAATGGCTACCGCCCCATTACACTACTAAGTGTAGTAGTCAAGACAATAGATAGGGTCCTTCTGCGCCTGAAAATCATTTCTGCTGAACAATTCGGGTTCCGCAAGGGGCACAGCACTGTGTCCCAGGTAGCCCGAATTGTTCACGACACCAAGGAACAATTCAACAAGGACAAAAATACGGTTATGGTCCTGATGGACGTAGAAAAGGCATTTGACACTGTTTGGCACGTGGGTTTGATAGCCAGACTGCGGAAATTAGGCTTCCCACTTTTCCTCATGAAACTTATAGACTCATATATCAGTCACAGATCCATAAAAGTCAAAATAAATAATATAAAACCCACAGCCTATCCAATTGAGGCAGGTGTTCCTCAGGGGTCATGTTTATCGCCCCTGCTTTACTCATTGTATACGGCGGACTTTCCTATGATCCGGAAAACGAGTGTTGCATTGTACGCTGATGATACAGCAGTATTCGCACACTCGTTCAGCTCGGACATCGCCAGGACTCAGATCCAGATTCATCTGGATAGGATGGTCCTGCCGTACTTTGATGATTCAAAGATAAAAATAAACAAACAAAAAACCGAACTTATAAACTTTTCAAGAAAATACACCAACGTCAATTTGAGTCATCCTTCGAGAATCAAAGAAGCATAGGTGGTGCAATACCTGGGGGTTAAGTTGGACAAGCGTACGACCTTCAATAAAAATAGAACCTTATTAATTCAAAAAGCTAACCACGCAATTAGAATTCTTTATCCTCTTATCAATAGAAATTATCCACTCAGTAGAGACAATAAGTTATTGATATATACATCAACAATCAGACCGATATTAACATACGCTTGTCCCGTGTACTGTAGCGCCTCTCTTGCTCACCTCAGCAGGTTGCAGGTGCTACAGAACAAGGTACTCCGTATCATTACCAATCGTGACAGATACATTCGATCGGATACGCTCCACGAACTAGCCAATAATATTCCAACAATTAAAGATTATATTATGGAACTTTCAAAAAAATTCTACAAATTTCACATCGAAAATAGCAGATTAACCAGACAAATAAGCACCATTAGAAGTCAACACAACATTCATAAAAACACGGACTGATATATGAGTCCACTTCCATTTTTGGGGAACTCCCCGAATAGCCTTTTGTCCATTCCTGATTCAAATTCCTTCCAATGCTGTACACAAATCATGTCAACCGACCCATAAGTCGACAAATCAACCAATAAAGACAGATATTCTTTCAGGCCCCTCCCACCTGAAAACACACCATGCCACATTGGCTAACACAGTCAAATTCCAGTATACAGCAATGGAATAACCAAACCCCCATACACATAACCCTCCATGGCCCTCCCCACCTCCACCCGATCCCTTTCCATAATGTTAAATAGGCTGAAATAATTTTTTCTTGTCTTTTCCCTCGAATCTGAAATTTATATTTTCACCAATGAAAACGATGAGAATATTCAAATCTCTTGCCGTCCTGGCAAACCGATTGAAAAGGCTGGTTCCCTATAAGATCGGGTAAACACTCGGACATGCAAAATTTCCGATTCCAAAGATTCCGCTGGGCCAACAACAGCTTGCTCCGGGCAACTCTGCTCGGAGTTATTTTAAAATGTATTTGTGACTTGTTCCATTTACATATCTTTTATTTATTTATTTTGTTATATGTGATATCCCAGGAAACAGTGTGACGTGATTCTGACGTGATGTTTCAGTCATCGTGGACGTCGAAATCACCAAGTAGTTAACGTAAAAATGACGTAAATAATACGCCATTATGTCACATGATTATTACGTCAGCATTTGACGATCCTATGACGTTACTTGCGACGTATGATATACGTTACTAATGACTTAAAATTGACCATAATATGTCGTGATTTATTCGTAAATGTGACCTTATTTGCGACTTTATATGACGTCATTTTGACCATAATACGACAAGAATAAAACCAAATTCTGGAAGTGAAAATGAGGTTTTTTTTCTGATATTGGATGTCCAAATAGTCCCACGGTCTTCGATAAATCCTAAACGAGATGTGATCGAAATGAACCTCCCTGTGTATGTACAATGAATGGTTTCTGCAAAAAAAAATTCCACAAGTTAAGAAATCTCGATTTTTCACACCCTCGTTTCAGCTAGACCCAAACCATGCTAGATCGATAACATTGGTGTTACAAATGCATTGATATATAGGATGTTCAATTTGAAAAATACATAGGTTTCGTGTGACATTCTGTATGTGAACACCCAATTTAAATCAAATAAAATATCAGAATGTGTTCACGAGGGGCAAATATCTCATCTCGTTCAGGAGTTATCAAAGACCGCGGAAATATTTGGACACCCTGTATAATTCAAAATGGTTGTTGCCCTAATGAGCTATATCAAAAAGGATTGAATAAATAATGCATTTTTCAATTTGAAAATATTTAATGATGAAGATAAAGAACAAGTTAATTCTTATATCTATAGTTCTGTGAAGAAATAAAAATAAAAAGAACAAAGAAATGAAATGATTTTTCTAGAAATGTTACTGTGTCCCAATATGAACAAATACAATCTCTATATATTATGATTTTCATCCAATGAATGTAACAATGGGAATGAAACAAATTTTTTTCCATATGGTAAAACTATACATTTCGCAACTACATCATCAGCAGACCACATTCGTAATTCAGATAATCCCGATATTATTGAGATATTGAAATATTTTGATTCCAATGGGTAGGAATACAAGGAACCCACAGAATGATACTGTTTTCCAATTAGTATAATATGGTTGTTAAATCTAACTATATTATGAATCTGAACTACCGATTTATTAACTAGACAATAACAGTTTGCACTTGAATATGTATACAGGGAAAGTGTGAAATCTCGCAGAGTAAGTTTCTTGAATTGTTTGCATACATGATTTATAGGCGGTAACAAAGGACCACAGTTATGCTCCATTTGTAGTCCAGTGAGATTCACTGAATTTATACTTGTAAATGAAACAGTTTTTTCATTCAGTCTATTGAAAATTTGTTGCAATGGATTCTTTGGTGATCTCACCAATTGTTTCAACTGTCCAAGATAATTTTCAAATGGAAAAGCTGAAAACTTATCAAGTGTCCCATAACGGCTTGCATCAACACTCAGATGAGATAATACATGTATATTGTAAACCAAAAATTGTGAACCATAAATTTTTTCAGAATGCTGAACAAAATTATTCAAGAATTCACTGGCCTTATCGCAACCAAACTGGGATATGTATTTATCTGAAAGAAGTATAGTGATACCAGAGTATAACAACAAAAAATGTTCATATATGGCAATATCTACTTGAATATTTCTTAATGCAATAGGTCCAAAATAAATAAGAAAAGAGCGCAACTCTGTAGCTTTCCAACGTGCAAGTTCTGAAATTGAACGAGGTTTCCTATTGAATTCAGCTGGAGTAAACTTTTTGAAAGATAATAAACAGTCAGATATTTCATTAACTAAGGAACTTTTAAATCTCACTTTTAAAGGGCCGCTAATACAAGAATTCAACAATTTACGCATAACACCCAAGCAAACATTGTGCATATAGTCAATAGGAAAATTGGTAACCAATCCTATCTGTAGACTTGTCAAAGGAGAAACTCCCAAGTGGTGATCTTCATCAACTTGTAATAGAAAAGATTCGTCAGTTCTTCGAGGAGCAGTTATATTCCTCAATACCACTCGACCATCAATATATTCCCCTACTTCTAAACACTTTTCACAAGAGGAATAACCTCCATGGGATTTGATACATTTCAAGAATGCTCTTGCTGGAGCATCACAGATAAAACTATGAACTTTGATTTCAAATACTTTGTCATAAAATTTAAACCCCTGATCTAACAATTCACCGAGTTCCTTTACAAAATCCTGTAAAAACATATGCAATGGATGAGGTTTGGAAGTACCACAAAATAGTCTTATCACAAATGGTTGACTCTTCAAATTTTTTATGTGTCCCAAAATTGGCCACAGTTGCATGTTCGAACTACGAAAGAGAGGAAGGCCATCAACATTGAAACTTAGCTCAATGTTGTAATCAGAGAACATGACATGACGAGAGAGAACATTCTTCAAATTAATTGATATACCTATATGGCAGTATTCACCAGTATCTAGCAATTTACTATTCATACTCATAGATGTTTTTAATAAAGTTCTACAATCCAATGGTAACTCAGGGTGGTATGGAGATAAGATATGCAATAATTTTGTTACTTCCAAATGTGGCACTGATGATGTACTTGCCCAATGTCTGAGTTTCTCATACAAATTTTTCTCACCACTATCAGCAAGAAGCATATGGGCATCACTATTCTGATCATATAATAAACTGCCAGATGAAGTTGGGAAATGATTAACAAACTCATCACCACTGATATCCAAATCAGAATTCTGTAATGGCTCACAATTATCATTAATTTTACCGGTTTCTAAGTGGTGTATACTACTAGTGGGTTCTAAGGAATCAATATTTTGTAGACAGTTCTCATTACTGACTAAATTTCTGTTTGCACTTGTTAGATCCACTTCTATATCATGAAAAAAAGATTGTTTCAATTTATTTATCCTTCTAAATAATTGCCTTGGCCCCACAACTTTAACTCGTTTATCCATTTTGTTACATAAATTCTGTTTCAATACTGATACTGTTTACTTTTTCTTTTTTCGTCCAACTTGGCTCGTTGTGGTGCATGTTTTAGCCAAATCTAGATAATATTTTCTATATCATTTTCAGCAGCCTCAGATCCAGATTTGATGGCGCCTGAAAGGATAAATTCATGTATACGTTCAGTGCATATTTACTTTTGAATTTTTTGGTGAATGAATATTCAATATATTTTATTCATTTTTTCATCAGTTGGGTTTTCTTTCCTTGATATTTGATTCATTATATCCTTCATTTTTCAGAAAGTAGGATTTTATCATGACAGTTGAAATTCAGGGACCACAAAAATTCAACCATTGAAACTGTTTTGAATAATTTTTTTATATATATAGTGTGTAAATCAGATAAGCTAGTTGTTGAATAAATTAATTACAATTAGAATGAGACTTGTACACGCAGGAAACAAAGATTCAGTTTGCTATATTATATTATCAAGATATCATAATCCTGGAATTATCTTTGGTTTTAACAACTTTTGTCACAAAATTTATGCAAATTCATTCATATGATCAAAGTTGATAATATACACTTACAGATTATGAGTTTGTTCAGCTTGAGATCTCTGAATGGTAGTTTCTCCTGCCTCTTCCCCATGTAGTTGAAATTTTATGCCAAATGATTGGTCAAGCATCTCTTCAGAACATTATTAATCCTTGAAACTAAATCTTTTCCTCCCAATGTCTTCAGATATAATGACTGTCAAATGAAATAGGAATATTGCAAAAATTCAATCATGGCAATAAATGACATAATACATACCACTTGATTGAATTTATCTTTGTTCACTAAGTAGCCTTCAAGAGACTGTAGCTCTTCTTGATTGGTAACAGGAAAATCCACTGGTACATCATTTGGTAATGAGGTTCTTTCCAAATTTGAAGATGTGGACTGCTGTGCATTCAAAAGACCAATAATCTGAATATTTTGTTCTCTGATTTGAGCTAACAAAGCTATGATTTTTTCTTGAGAAGATTTGGAAAAATCACCTGGAAGATATTATAATAGGATAATTGAAAAACTGAAAAAGAGGAAATCCTGAATTGGCAATAATCAACATTCCAATTGAACATTGAGAATTTAATTATTATCCTGAGTAAAAACTCGATAATTGAATGTAAACATTGTCTGGGAAATTCCGAAAAAAGGTGGAAAAAAACAAAGCAACTAAGCATAGCAGATTATATGTGCTCACCAGAATTCAGAAGACTATTTCTTGTATATGTTGAACGTGGAGTAGCATCTGCATCAGTTGTAGTATTCAGGTGAGCAAATCGAATGGATTCCACTTCTTGGAAATTATTGTCTGAGGTAAAAATATCAAGTTACATAATTTAGCTTACCAAACAACCCATATTATCATTGAAATATACCAATAATTGTAACAATCCCTACAACATACCAGATGATAAACTCACCAGAATGTATAGAACTTTGTCCAAAATTCATAGGAGGAAAGGTAACTACTGTGGATGTAGTTGGTTGAGAGGAGCTACTGGTGTTTATTGGTGTCTTGTTCTGAATGCCTACAGCAAAAAATCAGAGCACATAAGAATGAAAACAGAACCTTTATTTTTACCTCTGGGTTCTGCATTTTTAATTGCAGGTGGCCTACTCAGATTGTCTGAAAAGCAGTTCTCATCTTCATCACTGGAATCATCACAAAGCTTACGAGGTGGACGTTTGTTTCTTTTGCTACCTTTCAATTGGTCCAGATCAGATTGTACATCAGAATATACCTCTGCTAATTTAATTTTTTTCTGGGCTTTATCAAAGTCATCTGAAAATAAATTGATTAAAATGTGAATTAATTTCTCCTTCATTCATTTTGTCTGGTTCATTTCATCTCAGGGATGCATTGATTGATATTTTCTATCAGAATAAAACTAGTTTCAGATAAAAAAGAACAAAATAATAACAGAAGAATTAACACTTTATATTACCTATCTAATTCTCTGAAGGATGACAAATTTTGCCTCATTGTATTTTTCAATAATGAAATGAAAAATAACCTAATAACCTCAATAATTTAACAATACCTACCAGTTTCAAAGAAACATCTCCGAATTTTGTACAATTTCCAATTATCCATGGGAGGTTCAGATTTCTTCACCGCTTTGATAAACATTTCTTGTTTTTTGTAAGGTGGCCAAAATACTTCTTTTTTCCTAGGTGTGATCCAGGAGGAGCTTATTAGAGCTATTCCCCCATCATCACTTAAATTCTCTTCAAACTCCACTCCTATGTATGCCATTCTATTCTGGATACTAAATGACCAGAAATCATGAGATTATACCTCTAGTGTATTGTGAAAAATAGGTAGGCAATATGATATGGGATATCAGAGATAATGCGACTTTATAACCATAAACCTGACTAAAAATACTTTGGCACAGTCAGTTGTACTTTTTTCATTAGTGAAAAAACAACTCACACTTTCACAATTCAAAAATGTGAATAACATTTATGCATACACTTCCGAGTTCTTGAGCTTCAAATATGCTTTAGATGATCGCAAGATTCAAGAGGAGGCAAACTGCGATACTAGTTTTTATGTGATATTCAGAGTGAATTGTTCTTTTGTTATTATATTTTCATATTATTATGTGTTGAGTATAGCCTAACCTATTTAGGGAAAAAGTATTTTGCTGACCAGAATAGAATATTCCAATAGATTTCAGACTTCTACTGCGAATATCGGGCTCATAATACAAAACAGATATCTACGAAGGAATACCTTTTTGCCACCATAACAAAAATTTGAATACACCCCCATACGGGGGTAGTTTATACTTGTGATTTTTCTAAAAACATTGCTGACCGAGGGGTTCCAGTTGAAATATTACACTGAAACATCATATTATGATTGTTCGATGCGGATACTTCGTGCCACCATAAAAAAAATCTGAATCAACTCCCTCACAAGGGTAGTTTATACTTATGATTTTCCTTAAAACTATGTTGACTGGGGTTTCTAGTGCAGATATTGCAGTGAAACAGTAGATTGTGATTGCCCAAACCATATTCTTCATGCCACCATAGTGAAACTACGAATCAACCCCCTCGCAAGGGTAGTTTATACTTGTGATTTTCCTTAAAACCTTGCTGACAGGGGGTTTTTAGTGTAAATAATGCAGTGAAACAATAGATTATGATTGCCCAAAACATAATCTTCATGCCACCATAGTGAAAATCCGAATCAACCCCCTCGCAAGGGTGGTTCATACCTGTGATTTTCCTTAAAACTTTGCTGACCGGGGGTTTCTACTGTGAATATTGCAGTGAAATAAAAGATTATGATTGCTCAAACCATACTCTTCATGCCACCATATAGAAAATATGAATCAACCCCCTCGCAAGGGTAGTTTATACGTGTGATTTTCCTTAAAACCTTGGCTTCAAGTTTAAATATTGCAGTGAAATAATAGATTATGATTGCTCAAACCATACTCTTCATGCCACCATAGTGAAAATCCGAATCAACCTCCTCGCAAGGGTAGTTTATACCTGTGATTTACCTTAAAACCTTGCTGACAGAGGGTTTCTAGTGTGAATATTGCAGTGAAACAATAGATTATGATTGCCCAAACCATACTCTTCATGCCACCATAGTGAAAATCCGAATCAACCCCCTCGCAAGGGTAGTTTATACTTGTGATTTTCCTTAAAACCTTGCTGACAGGGGGTTTATAGTGTGAAAAATGCAGTGAAACAATAGATTGTGATTGCCCAAAACATAATCTTCATGCCACCATAAAGAAAATATGAATCAACCCCCTCGCAAGGGTAGTTTATACTTGTGATTTTCCTTAAAACCTTGCTGACAGGGGGTTTATAGTGTGAATAATGCAGTGAAACAATAGATTGTGATTGCCCAAAACATAATCTTCATGCCACCATAAAGAAAATATGAATCAACCCCCTCGCAAGGGTAGTTTATACTTGTGATTTTCCTTAAAACCTTGCTGACAGGGGGTTTATAGTGTGAATATTGCAGTGAAACAATAGATTATGATTGCTCAAATCATACCCTCCATGCCACCATAGTGAAAATCCGAATCAACCCCCTCGCAAGGGTAGTTTATACTTGTGATTTTCCTTGAAACTTTGCTGACTGGGGGTA
Source organism: Chrysomela aeneicollis (assembly GCA_029955515.1). NCBI lineage: Eukaryota > Metazoa > Arthropoda > Insecta > Coleoptera > Chrysomelidae > Chrysomela > Chrysomela aeneicollis. The sequence continues at coordinate 757,396 of JARUHQ010000018.1, read as the reverse complement.
TCCAGTGAAGATATTCCAATGAAATAGTAGATTATGATTGTTAAATACATACTCTTCATGCCACCATAGTGAAAATATGAATCAACCCCCTCGCAAGGGTAGTTTATACATGTGATTTTCCTTGAAACTTTGCTGACTGGGGGTTTCTAGTGCAGATATCGCAGTGAAACAGTAGATTGTGATTTCTCAAACCATACTCTTCATGCCACCATTGTGAAAATTTGAATCAACCCCCTCGCAAGGGTAGTTCACACCTGTGATTTTCCTTGAAACTTTGCTGACCGGGGGTATCCACTGAATATATTCCATTGAAACAGTAGATTATGATTGCTGAAAACATACTCATCATGCCACCATAGTGAAAATCCGAATCAACCCCCTCGCAAGGGTAGTCTATACCTGTGATTTTCCTTAAAACTTTGCTGACTGGGGGTATCCAGTGAAGATATTCCAATGAAATAGTAGATTATGATTGCTCAAATTATACCCTCCATGCCACCATAGTGAAAATCCGAATCAACCCCCTCGCAAGGGTAGTTTATACTTGTGATTTTCCTTAAAACCTTACTGACAGGGGGGTTGCTAGTGTGAATATTGCAGTGAAACTAAAGATTATGATTGCTCGAACCATGTTCTTCATGCCACCATAATGAAAATCCGAATCAAGCCCCTTGCAAGGGTAGTTCACACCTGTGATTTTTCTTAAAATTTTGCTGACCGGGGGTATCCAGTGAAGATATTCCAATGAAATAGTAGATTATGATTGTTAAAGACATTCTCTTCATGCCACCATAGTGAAAATATGAATCAACACCCTCGCAAGGGTAGTTTATACTTGTGATTTTCCTTGAAAATTTGCTGACTGGGGGTTTCTAGTGCAGATATCGCAGTGAAACAGTAGATTGTGATTGCTCAAACCATACTCTTCATGCCACCATAGTAAAAATTTGAATCAACCCCCTCGCAAGGGTAGTTTATGATTGTGATTTTCCTTGAAACTTTGCTGACTGGGGGTTTCTAGTGCAGATATCGCAGTGAAACAGTAGATTGTGATTGCTCAAACCATACTCTTCATGCCACCATAGTAAAAATTTGGATCAACCCCCTCGCAAGGGTAGTTTATACGTGTGATTTTCCTTAAAACCTTGGCTGACAGGGGGTTTATGGTATGAATATTGCAGTGAAACAATTGATTATGATTGCCCAAACCATAATCTTCATGCCACCATAGTGAAAATCCGAATCAACCCCCTCGCAAAGGTAGTTTATACGTGTGATTTTCCTTAAAACCTTGCTGAATATTGCAGTGAAACAATAGATTATGATTGCCCAAACCATAATCTTCATGCCACCATAGTGAAAATCCGAATCAACCCCCTCGCAAGGGTAGTTTATACGTGTGATTTTCCTTAAAACCTTGCTGACAGGGGGTTTCTAGTGTGAATATTGCAGTGAAACAATAGATTATGATTGCCCAAACCATACTCCTCATGCCACCATAGTGAAAATATGAATAAACCCCCTCGCAAGGGTAGTTTATACTTGTGATTTTCCTTAAATTCTTGCTGACAGGGGGTTTATAGTATGAATATTGCCCAAACCATAATCTTCATGCCACCATAGTGAAAATATGAATCAACCCCCTCGCAAGGGTAGTTTATACTTGTGATTTTCCTTAAAACCTTGCTGACAGGGGGTTTCTAGTGTGAATATTGCAGTGAAACAATAGATTATAATTGTCCAAACCATACTCTTCATGCCACCATAGTGAAAATCCGAATCAACCCCCTCGCAAGGGTAGTTCATACCTGTGATTTTCCTTAAAACTTTGCTGACCGGGGATATCCAGTGAAGATATTTCATTGAAACAGTAGATTATAATTGCTAAAAACATACTCTTCATGCCACCATAGTGGAAGTTTGGATTAACCCCCTCGCAAGGGTAGTTTATACCTGTGATTTTCCTTAAAACCTTGGCTGACAGGGGGTTTCTAGTGTAAATATTGCAGTGAAATAATAGATTATGATTGCTCAAACCATACTCTTCATGCCACCATAGTGAAAATCCGAATCAACCCCTTCTCAAGGGTAGTTTATACATGTAATTTTTCCTAAAACTTTGCTTTCATCCAGTGAAGATATTCCACTGAAACAGTAGATTATGATAGCTAAATACATTCTCTTTATGCCAACATAGTGAAAAATTGGATCAACCCCACTGCAAGGTTAGTTTATACAAGTTAATGTTCAAAAATTCTACTGACGGGATTTTCAGTGGAGATATCCAATCAAATGAAAGAAAATCTATGGTGTATGGTTTGAGCAATCCTAATCTACTGTTTCACTGCAATATTCACACTAGAAAGGCAAGGTTTTAAGGAAAATCGCACGTATAAACTACCCTTGCAAGGGGGTTGATTCATATTTTCACTATGGTGGCATGAAGAGTATGGTTTGGGCAATCATAATCTATTGTTTCACTGCAATATTCACACTAGAAACCCCCTGTCAGCAAGGTTTTAAGGAAAATCGCACGTATAAACTACCCTTGCAAGGGGGTTGATTCATATTTTCACTATGGTGGCATGAAGAGTATGGTTTGGGCAATCATAATCTATTGTTTCACTGCAATATTCATACTAGAAACCCCCTGTCAGCAAGGTTTTAAGGAAAATCACAGGTATAAACTACCCTTGCGAGGGGGTTGATTCGGATTTTCACTATGGTGGCATGAAGAGTATGGTTTGAGCAATCATAATCTATTATTTCACTGCAATATTCACACTAGAAACCCCCTGTCAGCCGAGGTTTTAAGGAAAATCAAACTTATAAACTACCCTTGCGAGGGGGTTGATCCAAATTTTTACCATGGTGGCATGAAGAGTATGGTTTGAGCAATCACAATCTACTGTTTCACTGCAATATCTGCACTAGAAACCCCAGTCAGCATAGTTTTAAGGAAAATCACAAGTATAAACTACCCTTGCGAGGGGGTTGATTTATATTTTCACTATGGTGGCATGAAGAGTATGTATTCAACAATCATATTCTACTATTTAATTGGAATATCTTCACTGGATACCCCCAGTCAGCAAAGTTTCAAGGAAAATCACAAGTATAAACTACCCTTGCGAGGGGGTTGATTCGGATTTTCACTATGGTGGCATGGAGGGTATGATTTGAGCAATCATAATCTATTGTTTCCCTGCAATATTCACACTATAAACCCCCTGTCAGCAAGGTTTTAAGGAAAATCACAAGTATAAACTACCCTTGCGAGGGGGTTGATTCGGATTTTCACTATGGTGGCATGATGAGTATGTTTTCAGCAGTCATAATCTACTGTTTCCCTGCAATATTCACACTATAAACCCCCTGTCAGCAAGGTTTTAAGGAAAATCACAAGTATAAACTACCCTTGCGAGGGGGTTGATTCGGATTTTCACTATGGTGGCATGATGAGTATGTTTTCAGCAGTCATATTCTACTATTTAATTGGAATATCTTCACTGGATACCCCCAGTCAGCAAAGTTTCAAGGAAAATTACAAATATAAACTACCCTTGCGAGGGGGTTGATTCGGATTTTCACTATGGTGGCTTGATGAGTATGTTTTCAGCAGTCATAATCTACTGTTTCACTGCGATATCTGCACTAGAAACACCCAGTCAGCATAGTTTCAAGGAAAATCACAATTATAAACTACCCTTGCGAGAGGGTTGATTCATATTTTCACTATGGTGGCATGAAGAGTATGTTTTCAGCAGTCATAATCTACTGTTTCAATGAAATATCTTCACTGGATACCTCCGGTCAGCAAAGTTTTAAGAAAAATTACAAGTATAAACTACCCTTGCGAGGGGGTTGATTCGATATTTTCCTACGGTGGCACGAAAACCTCATCAAACACAACTCAGATTTGGAGTTTCACTCGATTATATATCTTCCAAGGTTCGGATTGACAGGATTATTTTTTGGTCAGCAAATTATCCACACTCACCTATTTATACTTACTTGCAGAATACACCATCAACCAAATAGACCGATGAGTTCTCTAAACCAGTGGCAGATTTATGAAAAATACAGCAAACAGCATACAAAATGGCCGGGAACATTATGTTTTGCGAACGATCATGAACTCACTAACGTTGCGAACCGCGATTACCGCGAAATGACCGCGAACTGCCGCGAACCGGCGAACCAACGAAATGCGAAAAAGCATGGTACATAAAGAGTCGAGACAGAGACAGAGCGAGACGCTGCTAGACGCTAGTTTAGTTTGTGCTGCGCCGCGCCCAATTCACTTGTCTTCATTGGCTCGGCACTCTGGGCTCGGCGTTCGTTCGGCTATTATCGTTAACTACGTTTGCGAGGGTAAATTCAATAATCATTATTAATATAGATAATTCTCGAACTCTTTCAACTGCAATAATGTCTCATCTTGCATATAAAATACCAATATTTTGAATACATCAATTTTATTACGATATATGGTTTCATGTCTGATAAACTGATTTTATATACCTACCTATCAGTGTTCGATAGTGGCTTATTCCAGTGTATGAGAGGCCATATAATAATGATAAATATCGAAGTACCAATAATTTTTATAATTAACTCAAATCTAACGTTAAATAAACGTCATTTGATTTACGTCGTCAATATGTTTTTACAATGACGTCATTAATTGGTCATTTATAAGGTCCTTGACGTAACCGACGGAAAATCACCATTTCAAGACGTAAAATTAACGTCATCATGTTTCCTGGGATGTCCATATATACAATATAATTTAAATGTATCTTAGGGTTGAAAGTATTGTAAAAGGCTAAATGTAATATATATATTTTTAAACTGAACTTAAACTAGAAGGTTCAATCACAAAGGTCAAGCAACGTTAGGCGCGGTTAGGGTTTGGATGGGTGACCGCGACGCGACTGCCTGTTACTGACTTTTTTATTTCACACAAATTAGAAATCTTGTATCCGACACATATCTCTCCATAATCGATCATGTTTCCTGCAAGTATCAATAATGTGTCTGATACCTCTCTCTTCATGTGTCAACGATGTTTCACTAATAGATTAATGATATTGTTACATATGGGGTTCCTCAGAAGGTAGCTACTGGGGTTTTGAGGGAAAAAACCAGAATCCTTCACATGCTTATATTGAGCTGTTACAAGGATGATAGGTTGCCAACAACTGCCTAGTATTTTACAATACATAAAAAATTTAGAGTACATAGTCCCCTCCGCTCTTCGTACGCCGCGCTATTCTGATGACTCAGGATAGTGAATCGCCGACTGGAGTCTCGAAGCACCAATAGTTGGTTATTCGTGACACTCCTCCACTTTGAAAAAAAAACATCGCCCTCGATGTTTCGGTTCAAGGGATGACGGACGATTATTTCCGCATACGAAGCCTTCAGGTCCCATGTCTCCACCTATAACATAGAAATAAAAGGCAGATAACAAGTTCACGACCACACAATTCCTTTCAACTCAATACTCTTTCCTCGATTAGGTATACAATGTTATGCTTATTTCTATAATCCGGATTACAATAATAAATGAGATGAAAAAACAATAATGCGAAGGCCTTCTTAGAATCTATCAATTTCTCAACTTATACAAAGTGCATGCATATATCTATGTGTATATGGTTAACCATTCTTATTTATGTTTATACACATCTTGATACATAGCTATGTTCTATTTTGATTTTTAACTTTTTCGTGATTACCTGTTCTTTTATTTCGTTATCATCTGTACTGGTGTCTATTTCTTGGTTTTCAATAACTTCCGTTAATTCTATTTCCTTATTGCCTTTGTCTACTCTGTTTCTTCTTCTCTTGAAAAAATAGCGTATACTCCATGAGATGAAGCCCAAAAATACAATAATAATAAGAATACTACTGGTATAATTCAATACTGTATCTACAGTTGAAGTTCGAACAGTGGAAAATGTACCTAGGCCAATCAAGTACCCGTACTTCCAATCACGATAATCATTGCTAAAATCGTACCAATCCAATTTATTACATTTGTTATTCTCCAGAATCCGGTATAGACATCTGGATTCGTGAATGATACTTTCAACAATTGAACACTCTCTACAATATAACTTTCATTTCTAACTTTAGGTAGATTGAATTCGGGTATTTTAAAATTCCAATTTTCATTAAGGCACTCTGAAAAATTTTCAAAATTCAAGTGTGTATATGTACTCATTGGTTTTAATTTGAATGTATCGAATTTTGACCAAATTGCCGGTAAAATATGTTTTATACCAAATTCAGCTATCCCGTTTGCATCACACGGAAAAATATCGGAGACAAGTACTTTCGTTTTTGTGACTAGTGAACATTCACAAGGAATATTTATTTCTATAGATCCAAATTGATCTGCATGATTCAATTCAATTTTTTCTGTACGGTCTAGACATTTCATTTCTCATCAAGTCCTCCAGAACGTGAGTTATCAATAATTTTTCAGGTTCTAATTGATTTATAAGAGTACTGTTATCTTCGAAACATACTGGTTTACATTTCCTTATCAGATCTGAAATCTGAGCACCTTGTGCGAGTTTGATAAAACAAGTAGGATTACTGACACTAGTATCACTTGCTCTTGGCAAGAAACATAAGTTATCATGTTTTTCGCACGTTTTCGAAGCATTCCCCGAAATGATCTTGATATCAGATTTATTTTTTGCTAGCAAGATTTCTTTCTGATTAAGAAGACACGTTTCGTTTTTCCATGCAAATGGAATGAATATCAATTTATACAGTTTCCAGTTATCATTTATTTTCTTGGTAGGCAGTTTCAAAGTTACTGAAATTGAATTTTCTGTTGCCATACACGTTGCTATACTGAGTTTTAGGTATCGTGTGACATCGTCTGGTTTAATCACAAGTTCGTTACCCTTATTTTTGACAGCATTTACTTCCCAGGGTGTTATTTATCACAAATTGTCATAAAAATTCCATATTATTTTCGATTCTTTCAAATTTATCATCTATAGCCTCCTGCATTCGAATAAAAACCTTTGCTATCCGCTGCGAGAAATAATTTGTTTTACAGAAGACATTTGTGAACTATAATTTTTGATTGAATTTATGACACTTAGGAGTTCGGCATGATTCTCGTTCACCGCCATATCGAGTTTGTTAACCAGATGTTTGACCTTCACTTCATTCGTGAATAAACGGATCGACAGATTTTCTAGTTAAAACTCCACAACACCAATTGAGTGCATCCCCGAGAAATTCAATAGCTCTTGACTTACGCACTTTATAATCCGTCCCTGTGGTTGCTCTACCTTGTCCAATGGATTAATGAATTAATCTGAGATGAATTGAAAATTGTGAATCCAAGTAATGCACAAATCTGGCTCGTTCACAGACTGGTTCTGTCGAATTTGCACATCCTCTTTCGTCTGGAAACATCCTTATTCCCCAATGATACGTGTATGGAAAATCTATGTTGTATGCTAGTGGAACTGATGACTGATATACTAACATATCGGGCATTTCCGTCCAATATACTCCGGATACTAAACTAATTTCAGTTTTACTATGTATAATGTGGAGACTGATTAATAACATTATTAGATAAGACGAACACATTGTTCTCAGCTTAACTGGATTGATAGTAATTTGAATGTTTCTTACAATGATTATTCTTCGCGAGGTCGCTTAAAATGTCTTCTGATTACTTTTAACTCAGCATAAAAATGTTTTCAATAATAACAAATTTCGTGTGGCAATGTTATTGAAATTACTACACTTATTGATGATCAGCAATTATTTCGAACAGGGTAATCAACCTTGAGTTTATAAAATATATTGAGCTCAGTTTCATAATAATAATCATCATTACTATTATTTTGGTTCTTTTCTTTTCGCAAGCTTGCCTAATTTGAACGTTCATTGAACGGCTTCATGCGATTCACGTGAATGGTGTCAATGGTTGTTTTTCGGCCTTTCTTGATTCTGATCCTGTAATTGACGTCATTAATTTTGCTCTCAACCTCGTAAGGACCAAACCATCTATGGAGTAATTTTTCGGACTTACCGACCTTTCGGATCAGTGAAGAAATTAAAACTTTACTTCCGACTTTAAACTCTACTTTCCTATGTCCTTCATCGTATCGTGACTTTTGCTTCTGTTGCTCTTTTTCTATTCGGATTTTGACTTCTTGACGAGTATTTCCTCGACGTTACTATGATTTTCATTTCCGTTGACCCTTAATGCTACGTCTTTGGGTAACTTGGCTTTGCGGCCATATACTAAAAGAAAAGGTGAATGTTTCGTGGTTTCCTGAGGTGATGTGTTGTACGCAAAAGTAACTAGGGAAACATAACTGTCCAAGTCCTTTTGATTCGTTGCAACATACATAGAAACCATGGTGGCTAGAGTGCCATTATAGTGCTCGACTAATCCATTTGTTTGGGGATGGTATGCTGTTGTGAAAGTGGGATGACTACCTATACCCTTCAGGAGTTAGTCACCAAATTAGACATGAAACATTCACCACGGTCACTAATTATTTTTTCAGAACATCCGTGTCGACAAATGATGTTCTCTATTAAAAAGTCCGCGACACATTTTGCTGTGCCTGCCGGTAGAGCTCTGGCTTCTGCCCATTTTGTAGCGTGATCTACCACAGTTACTATGCAAGTATTTTGTGAACTAGATTTCGGGAATGGTCCCAGAATGTCTATTCCTACAGTATGAAATGCACTTTCAACCTTGATTGGCTGCAATAACCCTGGTGGTGATTTCGGCACGTTTTTTCTATGTTGACAGTCGATACATGATTTTACGTAACTTTCAACTTCTTTATACATATTCGGCCAAAAATACTTAATCTTTATTTCACCAAATGTTTTTGCAAAACTCAGATGTCCACCTGATAACGGATCATCATGACAACATAAAAAAATATCCGTTTTCAATTTCTCGGGTATTACTAACAATTTTGATGACAAATTTGGCGAAAAATGTTTTTTATACAAAATACCGTCTTCTAGGACATAGCTTCGCGATTGTTTTACCAACTTGGAATCTGCTTTGTCATGATCTTTCAGCACTCCGATAATTTCACTGAGTTTTTTGTCCTCAAGTTGTAGTTGTGCAATATTTGTGAGATCTAAATTCAACATAGGTATTTCAGTAGCGTCCGCATAATTTTCTGTTATCGGCATCGGTGTGCTTTTTTCCACTCTTATGAAAAATCTCGTATAAAAAATCTTGTAATTTAAGGAGGTGTTAACCATTACAAACATGTCAGAGTATATTTGCGGTGTAAAGGGAGAAGTAAAAATCCCGATCGAAAGGGGCGGAGACCAATGTCGAACAAAAAACGCTAAGCGCTGTTGGCGTCTCACTCCAACTCAGGGCCGGTTTATCAATGGAGGGTTATCCCGCGGGGTTAGCTGATCCGGGGTTAACTTTATCCTAGAGCTAATTCCCCGTTTGATTTTGACAGCATTTAACCCCACCTCGAAGTGAATAAACATTTTATCCCAGAGTTAGCTGTTAACCTTGGGTTATATTAACCTAACCCTGCATTGATAAACCGGCCCTCAGTGTCGCGTAAAATTCGTAGTAAATAGTCTTGCCTGGTCTTGCCTGGTCGCTCGGAATCTGTGGCTCGGGTCTGCGGCCGTAGGTATTCTCAGAATAGCCTCCGGCTTTTCATCAGTATATTTTGAACTTACTGTATTATCTTAAAATGTCTATGAGGATAATTTGATATGATATGTGAAAAATTAAAAAAAACTTGTCGAAACAGATGAAACCCTTTCGAATATCAAAAACAGTAACACAAAAACGTCTACACGAGCTGAATTGAAACTTATAAATACACGAATTAGAAAATGTCTCTCGGTCGTGGGAGAAATGGGACTTTCGATTGGACAAAAGAAAAAATTTCTGGTAAAAATTGGTGAGCTGAAACGGGTTAGATTTCTCATTACAAAAATAAATCGGGGGCATGTAGGTTCAGGATTGAGACTCTCTGTTCGGTGGCTTAATGTAGAATCAATTTTCAACTCGAGAATTCAGACAGGGCTCGTTATCAATTTGATCAATTTGAATCACGATGAAATTGAATGCTTTCTCATTAATGCATCGTATGATGAATATGGACACAGAATAAAAAATGCTGTTTATGGAGAATCTATATTGAACATTTTTATACAAAACAAAATATATCGAAATATTCTTCTTCGATAGGTATGAATGAATGACATTTTTCAAGATATTCAGTATAACTCAGTAAAACTCGAAAACTCACATGATATATTTGAAAACAAAATTTACAAATAACATCCTATTTGTCTCTTATATTTTGACCCCTACCTACAGTTTGAATATACGAGGTGGAAAAAACATTGAATATAAAAGTTGTAGGGTTTCATCGGTCCTATATTTTGTCACTTCCAAAACGAACAAATGCGAATCGCATCAAAATTTCATTGGAAATTTTTATTCAATATTGGAATTGAAATAAGTGGAAAGCGCGAGGAAAAGCGGCTTGAGGAAAAAAAAGTATTTCATTTGTTCGTTTTGGATGTGCCAAAAGATAGTACCGATGAAACACTACAAATTTTATATTAAATGTTTTTTTCCACCTCGAATATAGTTGAGCCCGAAGGTAGTACAGAAATATCTCATCTATCTCTTATTTCCATATTCCTCTCGTATCTACTGGTCAACTATTTCAGGCAGCAAATATTTCATGTAAAAATCTACTAATTTCGATTCCACCTTACTTGCCAAAATCTATCATTACGATGAATTTTTTTAATTTTTATTCCTTTATTTGTCAATACCGCGAAATAATCTGCATACGATGAATGATGAATTGCAGTTTCGAAATTTCGAAAGAAAAAAAGTCGATGGCGACCCTCGAATGACGAAACGTCGTATTAAAAATTCTATACTGCTAAGTTATAGAGCATGAAATACAGTTTCAAGAAAATGTCTGCTCCTTTCGTATCTATTGAAATAAAGCCATTAAAAAATGAAAATCTAGAATCGAAAATTTGTATTTTTTCTAATTATTTAATTAAATTCGTATAGGCCATCTGGTACAATGAAAGCTGTCTTGTGTTTATCTTTTTCTGCTATTCTAATCTGCCAATATCCGAAAAAAAGATCAAGTGAACTGAAATAATTAGATCCGTCCAAGGCTGACAATAAATCATCGATTACTGGAAGTGGAGTCTGTCTTTATCAATTTGTTCACTTTTCTATAATCAACGCAAAATCTCCAACTACCATCTTTTTCCTTGACTAGTACCACAGGTGACGCCCATGGACTATATGATTTTCTAATAATTTTTGCTTTCAACATTTCTTTAATTTGTTCGTTGATAATTTCCCGTTCTCTTGGCGCTACCTATACGGTGGTTGATGTACAGGGGCACCATAGAATGTTTTTGAAATCACGTTTTCGATACCTACAGGATAATTTTTTGTGGCCATACATTTTACAAAAAAAAAACAATTCAAAGAAAGATCTTCAGGGTTTTCACCGCTTAGCGGCGCGGGTTGTCGTTTTTTGAATTCGAATAGCAGTTTTTTGCGTAATGGCCTGGTTTACCGCATTGGAAGCAAATAACTCTCCCATCGGGCGAACGCGGTTCTTTCCTAACGTTATAGTTACCCCAAGTTTTTTTTTTTTTAAATCTTTTTTGTACTGATTTTGCACCGACCTGTTTATGTATGGTTTTCTTTCTAGTTGCTGTATCCTCCATCTCAGCTCCTGAATCTTCAGCATGCTGCTTTCTATTTATCAGACGAAAATAACTCTGTTCCGTTCTAGTCGCACTCTTGAAAGCTCCCTTCAATTTCTCTGAAGCCGTCTTGAAGTCTGTGCAGTCGTTTTCTATAGTTTCGTAGACGTCCAAAGCTGCATTCTCAAGGTAGCAAGGAAGTTGTAGTAATTTTGTTTCTGCCGACCAGCGATTTGTTTTCGCCGCCCGCTCAAAATTCTTGATGAATTCATCGACGTTTTCTGTGGACGAACCACCGAAAGTTTTTAGAATCACCGATGTGTATACTTCTTTTGCCACTTTGGTTAGGTTCTCAGGCTCTTCAAACAGCTCGTCGTCACTATCTCTTTCTTTTATACTTGAATTACTTTCGCTGCCGTTTGTAACTTCGTCGAATTGATGTACCAATCGTCTACGTCGCAGTCTCGTTAACATTAAATTTCAAATTCCACAAACTAATTTACTCGAGATGCGCGGCGTCTCCACCATTTGTTACATATAGGGTTCCTCAGAAGGTAGCTACTGGGGTTTTGAGGTAAAAAACCAGAATCCTTCACATGCTTATAGTGAGCTGTTACAAGGATGGTAGGTTGCCAACAACTGCCTAGTATTTTACAATACATAAAAAATGTAGAGTACATAGTCCCCTCTGCTCTTCGTACGCCGCGATATTCTGATGACTCAGGATAGTGAATCGCCGACTGGAGTCTCGAAGCACCAATGGTTGGTTATTCGTGACAATATTGCAAAATATGTGTCCATTACATAAATTCAACATCAGAAGAGTAAGACATTCCAAGATACTTGCAAGTTCCATGAACCTTGCATAGCATGTATCTATGTATGATCTCCTATGTTACACAAATTATATAATGTTTATGTTTCCTTCACATATCTGTGTTAACTGGTTTACCAAAAATCAATTTATTCAATGCCATTATTTCTGTCAATATCATTCATAATTGATGGATTCACCTCCGCTCATCATGCTTCTTCAACTCATAATTTAGTATCATGAATTCCGAAAATATTGCGTCGTGTGTGTTCATCTCGATATCAAGACTTGCGAGTTCTTTATGTGTCTTATATCATGTGCGTGACGCATCTCATACGAAGGTATTAAAACTATTGCTCGAAAAGTTTTTTTTTTCTTTTCAAAGACTGGAATTGATGAACATATTTCATTATGAAAATTCATAAACAATCAAACATGCGCAAATAAAACAACATATATCATTATTTTGAATGTCTGCATGATGAATTATTTTTGGATTACAGGAGAACCTTTCTCCTGTTATCATTGTCATCAGACATCGAAACAATGCAATAATGGGGATGAGATGATTTTGAAAATCACCAACTGTACTTCGAAGGAATGTTTCATCCTGAAATATGAGAGTGAGTATCATTGAAAAATATCAATGCTAATGAAAAAACTTGACAGACAAGATTACTCCAACATATTTCGTTATTGATCAAAAAAATAAGAAAAGACCAGATAAGATCGATAATAATATAGAATTGTATCTTGTCTTTCAGATTCTGACATCGATGTTTCTTTTCGTTACTTACTTATTTTGAATTTCATGTAAGTAGGTAGATACATGGCATGTAATCGTCTCCACTGGAATAATCACTTTTAACAAAAGCTTGATATATTCCCTGAAATAATTCACGCTCTTGTGGTAGTCGGTGAGAAAACTCTAAAACCGAAGTATAAATTATACCCTATAATAGGAATTTCCAAATTTTCCATCAAATGTATCAATGTGAACTTGGCGTAATATATCGGCTGTAATAAGTAAACAAAACACTTTCCCTTTTTCTTCTCTTCATAAATTCATTCAGATAAATGATTGTTTTTTGGAACGTTACGAATCTTTCGATTTCTGAATGAAGACCTCTGCATATAATTGTATTTTCGAATTCTGAATAATTTAAGAATATTAATAAGTGACATTCATCTATATTTCAGTTCAGTTATTTCGATTGAAGTATTACAATAATTGTAAATTTCTTGTTCAAATTTTTAAACCATTTTACTTCGTGATCGTCGTATCTGAATCAACAATAACAGGCCATTTCTTGGAGCAGAACACATCTTATGTGATGTTTCAACGAACTTCTAATTTTTTTTAATACTGGCCAAAATATCTAATATTCTTCTCTGAATGCCCATATGATGGGATATGAGATCACTATACTACAGCAGTTTCTACCTATGGCTCGTTTCGGATATTGATTCAATGCGTGTAGGACAACGAAAAAAATTTCAAACATTTGAATCTTTCAATTCAATATTCTACATCGTTCTAATTTTAACCTTCTATTGTAATATTCTCCAATATTTTTTCAACAACCCGTATATCATTATCATGGTTTTTATATCAGTATTTTGTTTCAGCATAATTTTTTTTTAGGATCCGAATCTTCATAACTTCAGACAATGGATATCCGAAATTCTATCTTACAACTCAAGACATTGTCAGCCACTTTCGAAAATCAGTTTAAAATGTGTTAGAATAGACTCTGATAAATTTATTTCTCATTTTCAGCTGAAATGCCAGGAACAACTGTGTTAGCTACTTTTCGAGGATGTTTGCTGCAATCAGAGCAAGATATTATGAAGAGTGTCGTGACTGATAAACATCACGTCTCGATAAAAGATTTTCGCTCGTGTAATAATACTTTGTGTAATGATGTCAGTTCGACGAGGCCTTCGTATTTTTTGAATAGAAATATATGCTTCCTATTTTTACTCTTCAATCACATAAATGTCTAGGTTGATGAAAGTACAGAATCATAAATTATACCTGATTATTTTTCAAATATATTTCTGTCTTGCAATATTCGCATGCCTTCATTTGTATGCAAAAAAAAGCCTTCTTAAAAATTGTTTTCTAATCCAGGGGCGTCGAATTCCGAATTTGTCTGTAGAAATTCTCGGAAATAAATCAAATAATGACAAAACTTTTCACTACTTCGAGGTTCATATTGTGAAAAAAACAGGGATATCGAAAAATTCAATTTGAAAGTTAGAACTGATAAACTTAGTTGCCAGAACAATCCTCAGAAGCCACCAAGTAGGTATAATATTATGTAAGTACAAAATTAATGAGAACTTTTCACAAAATACAACTAAAAATTTATAAGGATGAAACCACTTCAAACCTTCAGGCAGTTATTTATGAAGCAGCATGCCTAACATTTTTCAGCTATTCGACACATATTTCCATTTTTTTTTGGTCAGAGTTACGTGCGGCACATATAAATCACAGCGGCCGTTACCACAAAATGTAAACCTTATATGCATGGATGCGTGCGATCGAGTGAACTTTTACACAAAAATGTAGTAATAACATTCATTTTCCATTTTTTTCTTAAACGAACCCATACCGCAAAGAAAATTTTTGGCCGCAGTCGATATAGACCATGATGAAATGATTAGTTAAACAGGCGGCTGTCTTATAAACAGTCTGAATGTTTTGTAAAGTGAAAATTACCTTTCTTCGAATGTTCCATTTATATTTTCATATTGTTAGGGCAAGATTTGGTTGATCAGTGCCTGTGAAAAAGAAAGTACTCGCCACTTACTCTCCCAGCAGCTCAGTAGGGCTCGGGTATGGTTACAATAATGTCAAATTTATGATTTTGATGTTTGGGGTTAAATCAGAAACCACCCAGATGATAGGGACAGGACACTGCACTCAATGAAATGAAACTTGGTAACACCCCAACCATCTTTCAAGCAGAAGTGCATGCTATAGAGATATGTGCCCAGGAGTGCCTCGAAAGGGACACTTGAAGGGCAAAAATCTATGTTCTATCAGCACTAGAAGCTCTGAAGACATACACTTGTGAGTCTAAGCCGACTTGGTACTGTAAACAATCCCTAATACAACTGGCAGCGAACAACCAGGTCACTTTGATGTGGGTTGATACGAAAAAAATTTCTTTCAGCCCTCAGCTCCAAGAATGTTAAGCATGAGATTCCAGAGGGGTGAATTATTTGGACTATTCTTCTGTAGATGATTTTTGTAGCTAGCAGAATGAATTTTATATTGTGTCAAGTGAAGTTGAGCGCCAGTCTATTTATTATTGTTAAAAAAAATAGACAAAAAAAACTTACTAAAGACAATAATCGAAAATCTTTCAGAACTCTCTCATAAGTTTGAGCAATAAAACAAGAGATTAAAAAAATATATTCTATTACATAAGTTGTGAAGCAATGAGACAATACTGAAGGTTTTAACAAAATTTGACTGATTTCTATTCCGCGAGTTGATTATGAATCACAACAGCTCTATACTTGCGCAGACCACTAAGAGTCTTGAAGGTGTCTCGATTACGATGCCTGCAGCCTGTAGCTCAATAGCTTCGTCGTAGTACGGAGGTGATCTGCTCAGCTCTGAGTTAGGTCGATTTGGATTGTTTCAGCACTGAAACATCTGCAGAAGGCTCAGATCTTCTAACACCTTCCCATAATTCCCGAAATCAGGCGCTCAGTATAGCTGTGTTTGTTGGATGTCAATCACTCGTTCGAAGACATATGAAAGTTGGAAAACGAGAATCAGTCAGTAATCAGGGTTGAATTGGACTGAAGGTCCCAAAAATGAATTACAGCTGAAGGCTATATAATTCTCATACAATTGTATCAGTAATAACAGAAATAATTTTTATTTATAACAACTCAATAATCTATAATAAATATTGATAGAACATTGCTGCATAAACTTGTATCACCCCGTACAATTGGCCACTTGTAGGGAGTGTATAGATAGTCAATTCAAACTATATCATGTGATATAGAATAATAAGCATGAAGAAAAAAATATGTAAGGAGAAAATGAAGGTAATCGGCAGAATGATATTAAGATAGGCACAATATAATGAGTATATGTGAAATTTCACCTCATTAACCGGACTATGTATACCTCTGATAATCCTAATATATATAATATTACTATTCAATTAGGAATCATGAAATAGTGGTAAGGTTTGCACGAGTGAGTGATCCGAAGTACTACAAAATTATGTAAAAAAATTACATGTCTCACTCACATGTACAAGATCCTTCTGGATACCTGGCACAATTTCAACCTTCCTTCCTTTTCGGAAAGGTACTTAAGAGTTAGGGAAAGAGTCCAGAGACAGCTTACGTGCTAAAAAAAGGAAAAAACCAACAGATTCCTGTTCAACACGTGGTTTGTAAAACCGTTGCTCAAAGCATGCTCAAAAAAAAAGAGAATCAATAATCGATATTAATCTACTATCTGATTATTCCCTATAATCGACCCAATTCATAGATAATATATAAGCAATATCAATAAGAATATCAGAGGTAAAAAGGTCTCCTAGCGAGAGCCGTAGAAGGGGTCAAATCACCGCCATTTGCAAAACCAAAAACCTGCTAAAATTAATTTTATTCATTAATCCAAATTACTGGTAGCAATCGCTAATCCAAATTGTGCCTACCTTAACTCACTCGCACATCCTGTCCAAGAAAACTTATGTTCTCAAAATTTCTTCGGAGAGAAGAGAATGAAAATTCATCAATCAGAAAACAATGGCTCTCTTGATCAGGATTCGTGAAGGAAGAGAGCGAGCCTCCTTGCTTCAACCGTGAAGAAGCTCCTGCTGGTCACCTGACTGATTTTGTTAAATTTCATTGGTCCAACCGGTTTAACGGACATATCCCGCATTACCATTTCGCGAATTAGACTTCACGCAGGAGTCTATGTTATCTTTTATTTCAATATATCTATTCATCAATAGAGGTCGATACGGAATATTTGCAGAAATGATGATCAAAGCGATCTTTATAATAATCTATCATTCACTGAATATTACAACAGGCGAATTATAATTCTCAGAGATGACTTTGCTGATATTGTAGTGTTGTGTTGTTATTTACGAAAGATGTTTACTCGAAATCTTGATGCTTCAAACAATAAACAGTTAATGATTAATCAAATATAAATACTGAACATTAACCAGCGAGTAACGAATTATATTTCGTTACACATCTCCTCTTCTTCCGCGGTTATCAAGTTTTTTCTAAAAAATATGAATATCTGAAATCTCAAGTTGACTAAGAGAACGTAAGTGAAATAAGATAAATTGATTTGAACAAATTGCTCTCAATGAATACCGAAAAGTTAAATTTAATACCAAACCACTATGCTGTACATTAACATATATGTGGAAGGTTTATTTACCATGAAGGATGGAGTAGAACTGTCATACTCCTAGTAAATGATAGTATTTACCACACTGAAAAGAAACTAAAAACTACCACTCTATTTTACATTAATATGTGGTAGGGTAAACATTTCGAGGACTGGTTCTCCTCATCCAAACCATAACGCACAAATGACACTATGAAAACCTGGTCAGGAGGTCCGTTTCGCTGCTAGTTCGAAATGCTGCGCCGTGGAACCATCCATCGACCACTCGCCCTCAGATTTCCATGGTATCACCCGCAACGCCATGATCCAGACAGAGAGACCAGCAGTATCCCAAGGCTCACATGTGGAAATAAACAAAACTGAAAATTATGAAGAAGAAGAAGAAAAAAAAAAAACAAATGCCACCTCACTTGGGGTATAAAAGTACACCAACTGAAACGACAGGTGAAGCCTAGTCGGAACAAATACTCTAAAGCGGGATTATTCCTTAATTGAGTCAGCGGCGGATCCAGCAAGCTTTTTCGGGGGGGGGCAATGCCATTTTCTGTTACCTATAATTTTGTTTTGTACAAAAAGAGGTGATATCGAATTTGAATACACTTATATGTATTGGTCGTCAATAGGTATCATTTCAAAAACAATGGCTGTTATGTGAAAACGAAAAAGAAATGAAAAAGTTTATTCCACAAACAACATCAACAACAATCTGATGAAATAAACTGTACTAGTTTCTGAAACTTCGGAATCCGGGTTATCTTTCTTTGGTTTCTTTAGAGAAATCATAAAATAGGAATCGATGGTGCGAATATTGTGATCACTTTTCCTTTTTCCAGTATCCTGAAAAAATCAACCTTTTTCCTACTTCATTTGTTGCATCGGTCAATAGCTTCATACTGTGTTTTTCTCGCGCTGAACGATGTAACTTTATAACACTTTCAGAAAAAAAACACACACTGTTTCACTGTTACACTGAACGCCGTGAGGTTAAAAAACGACAAATCATGGTCTTGAACGAACTATTTCTCAAAGTATACCAAATTAGAAAACTGCACGACTATATTAACCTAGACGATGCGTGATAAACAATAATGTTTACTTGCATAGACAAGACTGATGTTTACAGGTTTGTTTTGGTTTTTCTCAGAACCGTTCTGGAACTATACTGCTCATGCGCATTCTCTTCAAATTGATCCCTTGAAGCAAATGCGCATGAGCAGAACCGTTCTAGGACGTTTCTAGAACGGTTCGGACGAAAAACAAAAGAAAGCTCATGAAAAAGACGTAGGTTTAAGTTAAGATTTATGGGGGGGGGTTAGAGAAACGAACTCGACGCATCACGATGGCAAGCGAAGAGGGCAGAGGCGTATACTCGGCGAGGACAGAGGCGGTGAAGCGGGCATGTACGCAGCGTGGAGGGGGGGGGGCAATTGCCCCTGGTGCCCCCTCCCTGGATCCGCCGTTGAATTGAGTACTGTGAGCCAATCCTCAAGTGGACAGATCTGCAGAACTCGAGACAAGCACCGCTCACCCCCCAATTTTTGCCCCTTCTACAAATCTTACCATTGAAGGTAGTCCAAATGAGCGAGGCCCCCACCCACTCAATCAGGTCCCTATTTCAAAAAATGATGAACCTACTGCCAAAATCACAAATGCCAATATTGCCCTGAAGAAAAAGGAAACTTTAAACTGATTAACAACATACAATGAATGGAGTGCTCACTCCAGAAAACTCGCTACCCTAATGGACCTTGTCATTGAGAACAATCAAACTACTTGAAAGGAATGACTATCTTCATTCACTAAGTAGAATATGGGCAACATCCAATGAGGGCATGAGATTTCCGGAATAGCACACCACTAAAAGACACAGCAGATAATGAGAATTAAGAGAGAAAGAATAAAGGAAAATGAAGAGAAATGATATTCTGAATCCAACTATAAGACAACTAGCCAATTTCCAGTGGGTCACTCGATTTTCTTATAAAGTCTAGAAAATGTGAGCACTCCAGAGCCTAATGCGAGAGGTAGATAATTCTCCACTAGGTCAAATATTTCTAGTAAATGCACGAAAAAAACCGAATGCTCTCCAAGGCCCACTACCAACCTACCAATAGACTAATCGAAAATTCAGAAAAGAAATGAAATTCAACTCAAGCTCATCTAACCTAACCTTTCGATTATCGTAGGTCACCCTGTATATGCTAAACAGGATATATGTGCACTCTATATGCTTGGCACTGATCTAACAATCCCACCAAGTCACATACTCCTATTCAACATTACAAAAGTGCACTCCAGAGCCTACCACTAATCGATTTTAACTCTAAAAGACAAAAAACCCAATACTATAAGAAATGGACTTGAGTTAGAATTGGAAGATAAGAAGTATATAAGAATAGCAAGATCGAAGACGACTAATGAGACATAGATAAGATGAAAAGAGAAAGAGAAGATAAAAAGAGAAATGAGAGATCGATGACATTATGATGGTGACTGAAACGCAACTAGATGCCATGTTGAGATATGAAAGATATGAAATTATCAGAAAATACCAGAATCTAAAATGTCGTGCGGATTAACTCACAAAAATTAGTCTTCACTCAATATCATGAAACCAATTATTATTTAAATATCCAAAACCAATTATAGACATCTGACTCTGACTGAATAAAGATAGAATAGATGTTGTATCAAATACAAGATGTTCATGAGATCTATTTGAAAAGATATCAAACAAGTAGTGTTGAAGACACCTAAAATTTTATCAACTTCGAAATCATGAAACCCCCGAAACTTATTTCCTGATGTGTGATTTTTCAAAAAATATCTCTTATAATTTACATTCAGTACACCACATTATTTTGTCAAGTTCGGATCTTGTCAGCATAGGTTTATCTGATCATTAAACTATAATATATCTAATTTAATTTGATAGTTCCTTAAGAAATCTTCAACTCAAAAAAAATGAAAATGTAGTAGTAGTAGGTAGTCTCACTATTTTCCAAGATATGAGATCTCTCACTCGAACAAGATAATTGGAAAATAGCCACCAGGCATATTCAAAAAAATTTTCTTCCACCCAAAAAATCAAATGTGACACATAATTCTTGAAAAAAATTAGCCACCAGGCATATTCAAAAGAATTTTTCAAGAAATGGGGTCTTTCACCCAGAAAAAAATGCATCACATTATACTTGAAAAAAAAATAGCCACCAGACAAATTCAGACATTTTTCAAAACATGATGATGTGTCACATAATGCTTGAAAAAACAACGAAGGCCACTAGATACATTTCCAATTTTTTTAAGAAACAAATTTGAGTTGAGCCGTAGGCAGCTAACTTGATTAACCGAATGACAAGACCCGATGACGAAATGATGCTCTCTATTACAGACTTCAAATATGTTGCCATTTTGGTCGGACTCTTACCGCCAGGAAGATCAATTCCTACTGAGCAATTCTCAGGCCGGACTCAGCACAGCCAAAGATTGAATTGAAATAGATAAGAGATATTTTAAGGATTTCCATCACTTTCACCAGAATCGGAATTATCATCAGAGTCAAGATATGTAGGATTAAGCTCTAGATCTTTGACATGCCAGTTTCCTAAATCAGAACCATTTCCATATTTCAAGGCATAAACTAATGGAGAAATAACTTCATCCACAATACAAGGAATAAATTTGTTTGCTAATTTTGCTGAGAAATCGTTTGCAGCTTTAGATAAGACATAATTCTTCTATCACCAACTTTATATTTTGTATCTCTCCTTCTGAGATTGTAACATTTGGCATATTGTTGATATGCTTTGTAAATTCGCTCTCGAGTTTTGATGAAAAATTCTGGCAGTTTGTGTAGATCAGCAATTCTACTATTCTTCTCAGATATGGTTACAATATTATTTGCATTCTCAGCAATTCGCCCAAAATAATCGCCAGTTACCGGAATATTTCTTCCAAATGTTGAAAAAGCTGCCGTAACATCACTTTTCGCAAGTCGAATAGCTTGTGCAATTTTGAAAATTGTTGCCGCTCTCTTATTTTCTCATATCTCAGGTATTGGTTTCGTCAATATCTTGGGCACAATTATTAGGAACATAGTCACCGTTCAGTTTTGCGAAGAAACTTTATTTAAGCAAACTAATCGATCGTTGGCGATGGGAAACCAACAACGTCTTCACCATCGAACAGCCAAACGACCACTGACTATTCTCCCGCAAATTCTCATCTTTCACTTAAAACTAACCTTACAATTTAAAAACCCCGGGAACCAATTCCGCACAAAACACCATGATACAACCGCCACTATTATGGTATTACGTGTTGCATACTAAAAAGGCGTACAGTAGGCACACAAATTGGCACATCACATTACCCCCCTATTTAATTTGACGTTCATATCAATCCTAACCTAACATATATTTCCTTAACCTATATAAGGGATAATTAAATATGACGTTATCAACTCAAACATGGAAAATATCTTCAAGAGACTTATACAATTTCAAATTCACAATGTTTTGAATACTATGAACAATTCCTAGGTTATCTTTTAACTCATAAGAATCGGGTCCTACCTTACTTGACACATAATATGGTCCCTTATATAAATCAAATAATTTTATTTTTCCATCCTCAGCTGATGATAAAGGGTGAGTTTTCACTAAAACTGCCATACCACGTTCTAATAATACAGGTTTTACCTAAGCATTATGTAAAATTTGTCTTTTTTTAGATTCAGATTTTATTTTTGCCAATGCAAGAGTCCAAATTTCTGTTAGTGATGGTGGAACTCGTTCACTTTCTATCGGAAAATCTATCAATTTGTGGATGCTATTGGCATCAATAATACCAAACTGAAGATGATTCGGACAAAACCCAGTCGATTCATGGACTACATTATTCAAACAGTGTTCTACGTCATTTATAATATGAGCCCAACGTGTATGTTTATCGTAACACCACGTACGTAATAATCTACCAACTTCTTTGTTCAACCGTTCAGTTAAATTGCCTTGTGGAAAGTACACACTCGTGAATTTTACTTGAACCTCATGTTCATTTAAAATCTGACTCCATACCTTCGACCTAAATTGAGAATCATTATCACTTAAAATCTTTTTAGGTTTCTGTATCTTCACAAAATAGTCATCTATTAATTTTTTCGATATTATGCGCGTATTAGCCTTCTTCAAAGGATACAATTTACAATATTTCGAAAAACTATCTATCACCACCAAGAGTTGGGTTACTCCGGCACGTGATGGTGGAAGAGGTCCAATTAAGTCGAGACACACTAATTCCCCTGGTTTTTCAACTATAACGGAATGCATCATTCCTCGACAAACTGGTGATGTTTTAGTTTTTTGGCAGATATCACAAGATGCTACAAATTTTCCTATTTGTTTACGCATTTTCGGCCAATAAAAATTTGTCATATAATTAAAAGTCTTATTCCCACCAAAATGACCAATCCTGGCATGTTGTTGGTTGACTAATCCTTGTATTTGCGCAGATGGCACACATAGTTTGAATCCAGGATCGGATTCATCTCCTCTTTTGAATAAAATACCGCAATGAATAGAAAACCATTTAAAAATTTGATTTTTCTTTGAAATATTCATGACATTATCATTGTTTCCATTTAATACTGCAATTTTTTCCGCGATCCATCTTTCTGACAACTGATCCTGTTCAATAGTCTCAAGATTTTCTTTCAGTAGTTTGAATTCATTTGTTAATTTCAATATCTCCATTTTCAAATCGGTAGTTATTTCTGGGTGATATTTTTCTTTAGGTGAAGCAGGATTTCGCGATAATATATCCGCCACGACATTTTCTTTACCCGGAATAAACCTAACAACAATATCATATTCTTGTATAAAGAGAATCCACCGACTCAAACGTGCATTTTTCATTCGTGTACTTATCAAAAATTCAATCGACTTATGATCGGTTTTTACAAAAATTTTAAAACCCAAGATAAGTGCCCGCCATTGTCTCAATGCGTGGACCAATGCAAGCAATTCTTTCTCCGTCACTGTATACCTCAAATCTGCGCCTTGAAAAGTACGACTACAAAAAGCTATGATTCGTTTATCATTAATCTCTTTTTCCTCTTGAAATAAACAGGCTCCTAATGCAAAGTCTGAGCTATCGCATCGTATATAGAATGCTTTGTCATAATCAAGATGAGCCACAACAGTGGATTCCAAAAATGCATCCTTGATTTTTTCAAATGTTTTCTTCATTCTCTCCCCATTCCCATCTCTGAAATTTTTCAATAACCGCAGTAAAGGTACCGTTATTTCGGCAAAATTTTCACAAAATCTCCTACTATAATTTACAAGGCCCAAAAATCCACGCAATTTTCTTATATTACGAGGTCTAGGAAATCTTTTTATGGCTGCAATCCTATTTGGATCCATTTATATGCCCGAACAGCTAATAACATGCCCTAAAAAATTTATTTCACGCTTTGCAAATACTGTCTTCCACAATTTAATAGTTAGATCTGCATTTTGAAATTTTTCAAAAACCTTCCTTGGATGATGAACATGTTGTTCACTACTCTCTGATACTATAAGCAGGTCATCCACATACATAATCGTAAACTCCTCAATCTCTGGTCCCAAAATCATGGTCAACCCCCGTATAAAACTAGCTACACTAGTACATAATCCAAATGGAAGTACTTTAAAATAATATGTGGCATTTTCATACACAAAACCAGTATATTGGCGATGTTCTGGTTTTATTGGAATTTGCCAATAACTTGCCTTCATGTCTAAACTACTCATTATTTTACCTCTTCCTAATTTCTGAAATAACTCTTCCGGTTTCGGAGGTATTACATAATCCTTACACATTCTTGAATTCAAAAATCGAGAGTCCAAACAAACCCGCAATGATTCATCTTTCTTTTTAACAACAATCAGAGGATAAATAAATTCCGTTTGTCCTTGTTCAATTATATCATCCGCAATCATTTGTTCAATCTGTCTTTTAATTTCTCCTCGTTGTGCAAAGAGTAAAGGGTATTGTCGTTTATAAAAAGGGGAATTATCCCTCAATAAAATTTTATTTTCATAACTCGCAGTTCTACCCGGTGTTTCCGAAAATACATTTTTATACTCCTGCAACAAAAAAATTAGTTTTTTCTTATCGCTTTTTTCAAGCATTTCAACTTCTTCTACTTTAGCCAATCTCTGCGCATCACTATACTGATGACGTTCAACTAACTTTTTCAAATAACTAACTGACAGTGACAGTTTTTGGACTAGACTCAAACAATAATTCCAACATTTTTCCTTCAATTTGAAATTTCAAAGTATTTTTGTGAAAATCTAATTGTGCTTGATTACTTCCAAGCCATTCACAACCTAAAATAATGCTTGCATTCAAATTTGGGATTATAAGGCATGATATATCAATACAAATAATATTATGGAATTTTATGGGCAATAAAATTTGTTGTTTAACCCGTTGTTCTTTTTGTTCAACTGCTACTTTAAAACACATCTTTGATACGGGTAATATCGGGTATTCATCTTCACTTAAGGATTTGAAGAAGTTTTCTGAAACGGCCGAAACCTGGCTCCCAGAATCAATTAATGCATCAACAGCTTTATCCTCAATTTCTACTTGAATCATTGGATTGATAAATGTATGATCAACCTGTATATTTTCTTCAGCATCTGATAATAAATCATCTGGCACTTTTGTAAAAACTTTACTCAACGATCGACAATTTCTGGTATCTTGCTTTTGTTGATTTTTATTTTCATATATTTGATTTCCCCCCGATTGACCCGACTCTTGTCTACGTTCCTCAACCCTTTGATTACTCTCTCTATTTTCCTGGTTTCGTGAATTCGCATTTTCACATCGATAATCCCTTCTCCAATTATTATTGTCTCTATTCCGAACTCTTTCTTCCCTTCTATTAGGCATTTCCGTGGATTCAATTTTTCTCAAAAATTGCTCTACTTTTTCCGTAGTATTCAAACTTTGCGTGAATATACCCCGCCTGATTTCTGGTTCATCAGTAAAATGATAAGAAATATATTCAATCAACTCTTTCTCTAATATTTTTTCGCTCAAAAAACTGGATCATCTCACCATCTTAAAAAAATAGTCAGCTCGGCTACCGATTTCAAATTAACCATACCTAATTTCATAGAACAAAGATCTCTCATCTTCTATTCCCCAATATCGCAACCTAAAAGCTTCCACAAACTGATTGAATGAATTAAATGTATCTTCTTTATACTCGGCCCATTCAGCCGCTGACCCTCTCAAACATTCTACAGCTAAACCCACTCGCGCCACCTCTGGAACTCCGGCTTCTTCCATTATTTTTTTAAATTCTTTTAAAAATGATATCGGGTGAAGGCTACTCCCTGGATGAAAAACCAAATTCCGACCTCCCAAATCCTTCCATAATGAAATATAATGTCTCTCCCCTCTATCATCTTTTACATACATTTTTCCATCAAACTTTTTCTCTTGATTTGATATATTTTTGCTTAAGAAAACGAAACTAGTTTGCAATTTTCTAAAATCATCTGATAAATTCTTCACTACTAATTGTAATGTACCTGGTTTGGTACCTGCCAAATTCTGATCATCATCATTACTATCTAACTCCTTATCTATTTTATTATGCTCAGACATTATTACATATAATAGATGAAATGTTTCATAAATATAAAACAAAACATAAGTTTTATAAATATCGAAAAGTCAAATCAACCTATATAATTTTTTCAATGGTTTCAATCATTTATCCAATCGAAAAAGAATGTCTGAAAAATAGTCCACATCAGTACCTGGTATAAGCTATACTTAGCTTATTTTTATTGCGCCACTTTCCCTTTCTCATGCAGAACGCAGATCTCGCCGACTCAAAATTCGCCAGTCTCCCAGCTATCCCTTTGTAACATCCCACTTGCCGCTTGCACCTGCTTGCCGTTTGCCGCGCTCCTTCGTCTCGCTCCTCTCCTCGCTCCTCTCTGTACCGCTGATCTCGTGATGTCTTCTCCGTAATATTTTTGTATTTCGCCCAAATATCGCCACTCGTTGGTCGCCAAATGTTGCCGCTCTCTTATTTTCTTATATCTCTGGTATTGGGTTCGTCAATATCTTGGGCACAATTATTAGGAACAAAGTCACCATTCAGTTTTTCAAAGAAACTTTATTCAAGCAAACTAATCGATCGTTGGCGATGGGAAACCAACAACGTCTTCACCATCGAACAGCCAAACGACCACTGACTATTCTCCCGCAATTTCTCATCTTTCACTTAAAACTAACCTTACAATTTAAAAACCCCGAGAACCAATTCCGCACAAAATACCATGATACAACCGCCAATATGATGGTATTACGTGTTGCATACTAAAAAGGCGTACAGTAGGCATACAAATTGGCACATCACAAAATGGACTGATCTCAGTCTTTATGGTTGTCTTCTATATAAGATCTAATAGTGGTTACTATAGTTTTATTTTGGCGTTCTGTAGCATTGATCTGCGGATGATATCGAGCATAATACCAAATCTTCTGTACTTTATATTCATTTATGAAGGATTTCAATTCTTTACTTGTAAAAACTGAACCATTATCACACACAAATATCTGTGGGACCCCGTATATCAGAAAAACATGATTCTCTGAAAATTTAACAATTGCCCAGGAAGTAGCCTTTACTGATGGCTGAACCAACACGAACTTTGTGAACTAATCACACACGACTAATAGATACTGATTTCCATTTTTCGATCTAGGATATGGTCCAAGAGGACCGGCAGATATCAACTGAAACGGAATGTTTATGTTTTTATAAGATCCCATTAAACCAGCTTGTGGTAAATTTGACGGTTTACATTTTGCACAAACTGAGCATTTTCTAACATATATGTGAACATTCTGTATGAGATTCGGCCAATATCCTCTTTCACACGTGCAATAGTTTTAGCTACTCCCAAATGCGCTGCTGTGGCATTGTCGTGATACATTTGTAAGACATCATTTCTGTTTCCTGTAGTGACCACAATTTTCCATCTAGACAAGTTTCCTATCACCGCGAGAAGTTCTTTCTCCGTAGTGGAATATTTGCGTTGGCAGTAATCTAATGTTTTTGCTGCATATGCTATAGGATGTTCAATTTCATCTGTTTCCTGATACAAAACTGCTCCCACACCAGTATTTGAGGCATCACAATATATTATGAAAGGCAATTCGAAATTTGGGCTAGCTAAAACTGGAGCACTAGTGAGAGACTTCTTTATTAATTCAAAAGCTCGATCTGCTTCATCTGTCGATACAATATGTTGTCTTTCTTTTGTCCTTCAAGAAGATCGGTTATAGGACTACAAAGGGAAGAAAAATCTTTCAAAAACCTACGATAATACCCAAGCCTTCTAATTTGTGTGGTTGTTTGTGGTTTCTCATAATTCAAAATTCCAGATATTTTAGAATCATCAAGTTCAAGGCCGTCTTTACCAACAGTATATCCTAAAAATTCAAGGAAAGATCTACAAAATTTGCATTTTTTCAGGTTTTAATGGTTAAACCATCATCAATTAACTTCTGTTTCAGTCTCTCCAAGACATCCAGATGCGTTTCGAAATCAGGGGTTGCCACGATAATATCATCAAGATAGTAGAAAACGGATGGTTCAAGAGAAGGGCCAATTACTAAATCCATCAGTCGACATATTGTTTAAGAACTATTGCCCCACGTTGGGTGCCACGTGATACGAAACAAATTTCTTTCAGTCCTTAGCTCCTAGAATGTTGAGCATGAGATTCCAGAGGAGTGAATTTTTTGGACTATTCTTCTGTGGATGATTTTTGTAGCTAGCAGAATGAATTTCATATCGTGTCAAGTGAAGTTGAGCGCCAGTCTATTTATTATTGTAAAAAAATAGACGAAATAACTTACTGAAGACAAAAATCGAAAATCTTTCAGACCTCTCTACAGTGTGAGCAGTAAAACAAGAGATTGAAAAAATATTCTATTTCATGTCTGTGCCGTCGGCTTGACCCTAGTGAGATTACACCCCTCCCCTCGCACCAGTGCTACTACGTAGTCCCCTTCCATTCCCGCGTCGTCTAGGTTCTACTGTCCGTTCCCCACCGCCGTGCCTCTCTCTCATCGGCCGTTGGATGCACGGATATTTCTTCAGTACGCTTTATCTTCGCATTGGTGTTACACGAAATCCCAAACAACGGAGTGTTCCGTTTGAAATTGTATTATAATATCCTGTTAAGTTAAGCTTTAAGGTTTTTCAGTTTCAGCTTTGAGTATGAGTATGTGTATGTTTAAAAAAACGGCGCCTCTCGGCACGTTTGTTATGTTCATGTGTTGATAGATCATTGAACAAGTACCTTATTCACGAACCTAGCATCTGTATGGGTTTCTCAGTAGTGACATCCTCAGAATAGTTGGGACTTTCGTAATAAAGCAAGTCTCAATTCGAGCAGCTTCACAGCTTTATCTGGGCAGGCGTGAGGCTCGATCGGCGCAGCCGTAATGCTCGGTCTGAGCAGCCGTACGGCTCGTTCTAAGCAGTCGTACGGCTCGATCGGCGCAGCCGCGCGGCTCTCGCAGAGCAAGCTGAACTGCGTGCAGATAATCCTGGCGACGACATGATTCTGGAGAGGGTGAAGTCTTTGGCAGCATCACACCTTCCTATAGGATGGCAAGATTGGAAAGCTGTGCAGTTCACTAGAGATGAACTTATAGGTGAAGAAATGGATCCAAAGATGCTTAATAAAATCAGGCTCGCTTTACCGACAGTGGAACTTGCCCAAGCCTTCAATCCTGGCGCAGAAGCTTACCGGAAAAAGTATACAGGGACATGAAAATTGAACTTTTGGATTGGCCTTTCTGTGTGGGTTTGATTATTGGCCCTCCCAGTCTAGCTTCCCGCATCAGAGGCTCAGCAGTGCAAAACGAACTGATTGTCGCGGCTCTAGGTGACTTGAAACCTTTGCTGATTTCTCGTAAAGAAGCATCGCTACAGTTATCTGCTGATCTGTCGGAAGCTGAGAGTACGAATACTTTCAGAAAGAGTCCCGTCTAGATCAGCTAGAGAAAAGTAGTAAGGAAATGAAAGGCATGCTGGAGACTTTGATGAAACGATTAGGACATTCAAGGAATGTGCCTGAAGAAGAGTGTGATGAAGAGGAATATGATGACGAAGAAGAAAATTTTCCACCAAATATGGAATGGGAAGAAGGGGAACCTACAAATGAATCAATTTGGGAGGCTCCTGGACTAGTAAAATTACCGGAACCAATGATGCATTTGGACTTCACCCCAGCCACTAAGGAGTTGGAACCTCTAGTGGCCGCTCCAAAAGAGCAAATCAAAATCCAAGGTATTGAATGCCAGAGATTAGGAAAGGATTCTTTCAATCAAATCCGATATGTAGAAGTACAGAAGAAGCTACAAGCAACACCTGTCTTCAGTGCCCTTCGGGTCAATCCCCAACTCTCGCACATGGTTTCGGCTATCCATCATCATGACTGTTTAACAAGAATGGATACCACTCTTGCTACGATCAGCCATGGTCTCCTTTTACAAAGAGAAGCCTTCGCTGAAGCTATCAATAATTTAATTATTAAGTATCCGGATATTAAACAGGGTGTTCAAACAGAGTTGTTAGGACCGGATGCGAACTTCCGGAAATTGTCGGATGACATTTTACAATATACTTGCGGTCGTAGGGCTGAGTCTATCGAACAAAGAAGGAGAGGATTCAAACCCC
This sequence comes from Chrysomela aeneicollis, assembly GCA_029955515.1. Lineage (NCBI taxonomy): Eukaryota > Metazoa > Arthropoda > Insecta > Coleoptera > Chrysomelidae > Chrysomela > Chrysomela aeneicollis. The sequence continues at coordinate 726,643 of JARUHQ010000018.1, read as the reverse complement.
ACAATGAAATGGTATCGAGTCTCTTGGAAGCTATACCTCCTTCAGAATCGTATCTTTTTGACGAGCAGTCACTAGCAGAGTTATTCAAACAATATGGAGGGTTTTTTCGAGGTGTCGCCCATCGCCGGGCTGACACTACACCCAAAACAACAATATCAGGAGATAATACCTCTAGATTTTCGACAAAACCAGATTATTCTCGAAATAGGCCCACCTCCTTCAAAGCGAAGGCGTTATCAGGAGGGAACAGAAAGTATACTCCGAGAGCATCTCGTTTCAAGAAATCCACTTCGATGTCCACAGCGGACAAAGCTTTCAAGAAAAGCAATGACAACAACCGAACAAGAAGAAAATGACTCCCTGTTACCATCATTCGAAGGGGGTCGTCTAATAAGCTTTGTCAGAGAATGGATGGATGCTGGAGCCCCCGCCAGCATCATTCCAATTGTAGAGGGATATTCGATTCCGTTCATAAAGAAGCCGCCTCTAACACGTTTTTCGGAAGATATTCTCGATCGCTTTTCTACTATAGGAATGGAGCAAGAGATAAAAGATATGCTCAAGCTCGGAATCCTGGAAAGATCCAAGGGGACCACAGGGTATATCTATCGAGAATGTTCCCTATCCCAAAACGCGATGGAGGCAGCAGACCAATATTCAATTTGCGAGGCCTGAACCAGTTCCTGAAACCCAGAAATTTCCGATTGATGAATCACTTCAAAGTTCCAAATTTTTTGCAGAAAGGAGATTCCATGACAAAGTTGGACATAACCCAAGCATACTTCCACATTCCGATAAGAAACCATCATCGAAGGTTCTTATCATTGGTTCATGCAGGCAAAGTATATCAGATGACATGCCTCCCCTTTGGCCTATCAGCGGCTCCGTTAACCTTCGCCAAAATAACAAACTGGATAGCAAGTCAACTCCGGGATATGGGTTTGAGAATCATCGTCTACCACGACGATTTTTTGTTGGCGAATCAAGATCCCATCATTCTGGTTTATCAAATGGAGCTAGCAATACGTTTCTTGAAAAGGTTAGGCTGGATTATAAATCTAAAAAAATCCCGAAACGTCCCAAAGACATCCATAGACCCTAATAGCACACATTGTTCCCGGAACGTACGATTGTCCCATATAAGTCGCAATTTCCCGGCCTTCTATGGGATATGCACGGAACATTCCACAGAGGATGCTCCCGGAACATACACGCAGAATCATTCCGGAAACATATTTTTCTTGTCCTAGATTGTCAAGTTGATTATTCCCCAATAAATCGATGAAAGATTTTTTTATTGGGTTTATGCATAGAAATCATATACTGGGTTTATGACTCAATTCGATTATTTTCGTTACATGAAAACAGTTTGAAATTTTTTAACGAAATTCAAATTTTAACATTTTGATGAGTTGTTCAAATAAAATCCGCTGATATCGAATCGAACATAGTATCATTGCCTTTTTTTTCATCATCATTTTATATCATTTATGTATCATTATTTGCATAAACACTAAGATGGCAACGCGGTGACGTCAGTTGAAAGGATTACGTTCAGAATAGGAAACTGGCCAACTTCAACAATAGTTGAATAGTGACTGACAAAGTGACAACTGACAAGCGATTATGATCTTCACTATTTACATGCTTTATTGTTATATCGTATTGTGAGTTTTGATCGATATATTACCATTGTTTACTTCAGATTTTTTATAATAATTATGATGGTTTAATGAACTTCATTCCAGCCTAACTCAACCAAAACCGGGTATGGCTGGAAATAAAAGTAGGTATATATTGAAGAAATCATCCAATTCACTCATGTGAAATATTATTTCAGCAATGATTTTCCTGTATATTTTGAACATGGTGGAAATATTTTGAATCTGTTCTGGTACTCTTGTGGATCAGATCCATTAACCTACTTGTTGAAGCAGAAGAACAAGTTCCTGTTGTGATATTGTGAAGCATTCTAATATTTTTACCTGACTGAGTGGCCATCAACTTGTAAGTATTATCCTATAATTCCTGCTAAACAGATATTGACTCAAATTCTATGAGTTGTACCTAGAAAGCAAGTCCTAAGTTTCAAATATTATTTTGTTCTTATGTGTTTTTCAGTTGAATCTCAGAGGAATATTGAGCAAAATAACCAGCCTTTGTGAAAATCCATGATAAAACTGTGTGAAAGATGGAGTACCTTTAGCAATGAAGTTGCAAAGTGAATCCAGTTGAACATAAACTTTCCTCCAACCTTTGAGGAGCCACAGCAAGTTATTGTGAACAGTGAGTATTACAATTTTTGAATCTTAAATTCAGCCTGAAATATGTGTTTGTTTTCCAGTGAACTTTGAAGAATATATCATCTACATTCAGAGATAATCCAGAGGTTTGAATATGATTGAAGTTGAGAAACACCAGGGCTAGCTGAAAATTGTTTTATGTCAACACAGTTCATGCCAATTTCACTGAATTATCTGTATCATTAGTATTATTATGTATCAATAAATTTGCAAATAGTAACGTCGTGTTTCACTTCTTGGAAAAGTCAGTACCTACTATGAAGTAAGCAAAAAATATATTTGTCCCAAATATGTTCCCCAATGACGTTCTGAGAATGTTCCAATGGAACATTCCTGGAGCGTACAATTTGTCCACAACGGATTTACCGGGAATGTCCCCGGAATATAATGCGACTTTACGCGACATTCCCGGAACATTTCTATTGTCGCAAGGGGACATTTCCGGAATATTTTGGGAATACATTTGTGCTATTAGGGGAGTACCTCGGAATAGTGTGGGACACGGTGGAAGGCAAATTTTCTCTACCAAAAACGAAGATAGACTCATTAGAAAAAGATTTATTGAAAATAGTAGAAAAACGTCAATGGAACTGGGTTGTGGTGAAGAGTCTCTTGGGAAAACTAAATTTTGCGGCATTCGCAGTGCCCCTTGGAAGGTTTCATTCTCGTCAGATTCAGCGGGCAAGCCTAATTCTACCTCAGTCTCATCCAAAAAGGTTGTTTCCTGTACCAGATATTGTGATCGAAGAATGCCAATGGTGGATAAAAAACTTGGGAAGAACATCTCCACTGTTTCCGAAGAACCCCGAAATGTTTTTGATAACGGATGCATCCAACCTGGGATGGGGAGCTCAACTACAGAAATGGTCAGTGAGTCAGAAGTGGTCCCAAGATCAAGTGTCGTGGCACATCAACAAAAAGGAACTCTATGCAATATATGCGACAGTTCGGATGTTCGCGAATCAGTTGAGGGGAAAAAGTCTCCTGATACAATCCGACAACAGAACTGTAGTGTCCTACATAAAATACCAGGGTCGTACAAGATCCCAGACTCTATTGCAACTGACGTCATGGGTGTTGAAAATCGCTCAGAAATTCAATATCGAGATCTCAATCCACTACATTCCAGGCATATGCAACGACATTGCAGACAGTTTGTCACGCAACAAGCTGTTATCGGACTGGCATCTGTCGGAAGAAGTAACTGTTGAACAGGAATCTGTTGGTTTTTTCTTTTTTTAGCACGTTAGCAGCCAAAAGTTTTTGTCTCTGGACTCTTTCCCTAACTCTTGAGTACCTTTCCGAAAAGGAAGGAAGGTTGAAATTGTGCCAGGTATCCAGAAAGATCTTGTACAGGTGAGTGAGACATGTAATTTTTTTACATAATTTTTTAGTACTTCGGATAACTCACTTGTGCAAACCTCCTCACTATTTCATGATTTCTAATTGAATAGTAATATTATATATATATTAGAATCATCAGAGGATCAGAGGTATACATAGTCCGGTTAATAAGGTGAAATTTCAAATACTCATTATATTGTGCCTATCAATATCATTCTGCCGATTGCCTTCATTTTTTCCTTACATATTTTTTTCTTTATGCTTATTATTCTATATCAGATTTTATAGTTTGAATTGACTATCTATACACTCCCTACAAGTGGCCAATTGTACGTGGTGATACAAGTTTATGCAGCAAATGTTCTATCAATATTTATTATAGATTATTGAGTTGTTATAAATTAAAATTATTCCTGTTATTACTGATACAATTGTATAAGAATTATACAGCCTTCAGCTGTAATTCATTTTTGGAACCTTCAGTCCAATTCAACCCTGATCACTGACTGATTCTCGTTTTCCAACTTTCATATGTCTTCGAACGAGTGATTGACATCCAACAAAGACAGCTATACTGAGCGCCTGAATTTCGGGAATTATGGGAAGGTGTTAGAAGATCTGGGCCCCATGCAGATGTTTCAGTGCTGAAACAATCCAAACCGACCTAACTCAGAGCTGAGCAGGTCACCTCCGTACTACGACGAAGCTTTTGAGCTACAGGCTGCAGGCATCGTGATCGAGACACCTTCAAGACTCCTAGTGGTCTGCGCAAGTATAAAGCTGTTGTGATTCATAATTAAATCTCGCAATAGAAATCAGTTAAATTTTATTTAAACCTTCAGTATTGTCTCATTGCCCCACAACTTATGTAATATACAACGTTTTTTCCCCGAAGGGATAAAAATGATTTATTTCAGGTCTTGCCTAGGCTTGACCCTAGTGAGATTACACCCCCCCCCTCGCACCAGTGCTACTACGTAGTCCCCTTCCATTCCCGCGTCGTCTAGGTTCTACTGTCCGTTCCCCACCGCCGTGCCTCTCTCTCATCGGCCGTTGGATGCACGGATATTTCTTCAGTACCTTTTCTTGGTAAGTCGTCAAGACATTCAACGGGTCAAGCCTAGGCAAGACCTGAAATAAATCGTTTTTATCCCTTCGGGGGAAAAACGTTGTATATTTCATGTCTGTGCCGTCGGCTTGACCCTAGTGGGAAGTGTTTGCATTCTGACGACGCGGAATAAAGCGTACTGTGATATTAATGTATCTCATAATAAAAAGAAAACACAGTTCACAATACAACAAACATTATAATGAGCAAAAAGAGTAATCCCACAAAGTATCAGGGAAGAAGTCACTCTTCTTCCAAATGAAAATAAACCTTATTCATAAAAACAAAAAATAAAACTGTAACTCCCCTAAAAAAAGATTTGGAGTACAAACTCTACCAGTCTTGTTCATTTGTACTTTCGTATGACATAACATGAATGAGTCACTTTATAAAGGAACAAAACCGTGCTCGGTTATATCATTAAAGGTTTGCCTATAATGGTATTTCTCCACCTTTTTATAGTAAATTTTGAAAAAGTTATCCTCTGCCTTCCAGTTGCCGTTCTTGAGAACTGTATCCAATGGTACCCCATTTTCCCACCTGGTCGAGGCTACACCTGATCTTATGCTTCCAGGAGATGAATATACTCCAGCTGCCTTGAAAGCAGTTTTCAACCACCCAGCGATTACCGATCTAGAAGCCGGTGCCACTTGCCCTCTTGTTAAGATGAAAAGGTGATTGAGGTTATCTTTGGCTCTTCTCCTTTTAGCTGATAATGCTATCGAATGCTTCAGCCAAAAAATTGGATCTACAGCTTCTTCTGGATTATGTAGTAACTTCCGAAGTGTCATCCATATCAATACTATTCTGATCAATCCTTAAAAGAGTTAGGTCATGTATTCTACGCTCTGATGCAAGTAATAGGATTAAAGCTACACGCCTAGAGACTTGAAATAGACTATCTTTATTCACTGTATCATCTCTCATCCAGGAGATAAGTTTTCCAACATCCCATATAACTTCCTTGTTCGAAGGCATTTCGCAAATCTCTATGGCTCGTAACATGTGCTTCACCAGGGGATGTGATGAAATCAATTCCGATCGGACTGGGTTGGCCAATGTAGCGATAGCTGATTTATGTACCTTAATAGTACTCGGTGCCAGTTTTTTTTACTCTATGAAGGTACCCAAGTACTGAGCTACAACCTCAGGGTCAGGGTTATTGAATGATATTTCTTTAGCTCTCGCCCAAGAAACCCAATTCTTCCAAGGGGACGAATAAGTCTTGAAGGACGATTTTCGCCATGACTTCTCCAATAATTTCATGTCATCCTCTGACCATTTTTCTAAACAATGGGACCACCCCGTACCTTCCAAACCTTCAAACGAAGTTCTTGGGCTCGAGGTATGGTCGTCCAGTCTCTTGCATCTACCAGATGGTTCTGAAGATTCTGGATTTTGAACGGTGGTGCAAGCGCTCGTGACTTCAAATCCGCTCTCCAAAATACTTTCATCCACCTTGGCTTCACCTCTGCAAGGTTCAGATATCCGAGTACTCGAGGGATCAGTGAGGCAGGAAGGGAATATCCATGCCATTGTCTGCTGAATGCATTTGTGAAAAATGCTTGGTGGTTTCTGACATCTCTCGACACATAAAGTGGCACTACCCTCGATTTGTCTGTCGCAAATAAATCGATCTGAGGTGTTCCCCATTTGAGAAAAATTCGAGAATTATAGATTATAGATTATAGATTATAGATTATAGATTATAGATTATAGATTATAGATTATAGATTATAGATTATAGATTATAGATTATAGATTATAGATTATAGATTATAGATTATAGATTATAGATTATAGATTATAGATTATAGATTATAGATTATAGATTATAGATTATAGATTATAGATTATAGATTATAGATTATAGATTATAGATTATAGATTATAGATTATAGATTATAGATTATAGATTATAGATTATAGATTATAGATTATAGATTATAGATTATAGATTATAGATTATAGATTATAGATTATAGATTATAGATTATAGATTATAGATTATAGATTATAGATTATAGATTATAGATTATAGATTATAGATTATAGATTATAGATTATAGATTATAGATTATAGATTATAGATTATAGATTATAGATTATAGATTATAGATTATAGATTATAGATTATAGATTATAGATTATAGATTATAGATTATAGATTATAGATTATAGATTATAGATTATAGATTATAGATTATAGATTATAGATTATAGATTATAGATTATAGATTATAGATTATAGATTATAGATTATAGATTATAGATTATAGATTATAGATTATAGATTATAGATTATAGATTATAGATTATAGATTATAGATTATAGATTATAGATTATAGATTATAGATTATAGATTATAGATTATAGATTATAGATTATAGATTATAGATTATAGATTATAGATTATAGATTATAGATTATAGATTATAGATTATAGATTATAGATTATAGATTATAGATTATAGATTATAGATTATAGATTATAGATTATAGATTATAGATTATAGATTATAGATTATAGATTATAGATTATAGATTATAGATTATAGATTATAGATTATAGATTATAGATTATAGATTATAGATTATAGATTATAGATTATAGATTATAGATTATAGATTATAGATTATAGATTATAGATTATAGATTATAGATTATAGATTATAGATTATAGATTATAGATTATAGATTATAGATTATAGATTATAGATTATAGATTATAGATTATAGATTATAGATTATAGATTATAGATTATAGATTATAGATTATAGATTATAGATTATAGATTATAGATTATAGATTATAGATTATAGATTATAGATTATAGATTATAGATTATAGATTATAGATTATAGATTATAGATTATAGATTATAGATTATAGATTATAGATTATAGATTATAGATTATAGATTATAGATTATAGATTATAGATTATAGATTATAGATTATAGATTATAGATTATAGATTATAGATTATAGATTATAGATTATAGATTATAGATTATAGATTATAGATTATAGATTATAGATTATAGATTATAGATTATAGATTATAGATTATAGATTATAGATTATAGATTATAGATTATAGATTATAGATTATAGATTATAGATTATAGATTATAGATTATAGATTATAGATTATAGATTATAGATTATAGATTATAGATTATAGATTATAGATTATAGATTATAGATTATAGATTATAGATTATAGATTATAGATTATAGATTATAGATTATAGATTATAGATTATAGATTATAGATTATAGATTATAGATTATAGATTATAGATTATAGATTATAGATTATAGATTATAGATTATAGATTATAGATTATAGATTATAGATTATAGATTATAGATTATAGATTATAGATTATAGATTATAGATTATAGATTATAGATTATAGATTATAGATTATAGATTATAGATTATAGATTATAGATTATAGATTATAGATTATAGATTATAGATTATAGATTATAGATTATAGATTATAGATTATAGATTATAGATTATAGATTATAGATTATAGATTATAGATTATAGATTATAGATTATAGATTATAGATTATAGATTATAGATTATAGATTATAGATTATAGATTATAGATTATAGATTATAGATTATAGATTATAGATTATAGATTATAGATTATAGATTATAGATTATAGATTATAGATTATAGATTATAGATTATAGATTATAGATTATAGATTATAGATTATAGATTATAGATTATAGATTATAGATTATAGATTATAGATTATAGATTATAGATTATAGATTATAGATTATAGATTATAGATTATAGATTATAGATTATAGATTATAGATTATAGATTATAGATTATAGATTATAGATTATAGATTATAGATTATAGATTATAGATTATAGATTATAGATTATAGATTATAGATTATAGATTATAGATTATAGATTATAGATTATAGATTATAGATTATAGATTATAGATTATAGATTATAGATTATAGATTATAGATTATAGATTATAGATTATAGATTATAGATTATAGATTATAGATTATAGATTATAGATTATAGATTATAGATTATAGATTATAGATTATAGATTATAGATTATAGATTATAGATTATAGATTATAGATTATAGATTATAGATTATAGATTATAGATTATAGATTATAGATTATAGATTATAGATTATAGATTATAGATTATAGATTATAGATTATAGATTATAGATTATAGATTATAGATTATAGATTATAGATTATAGATTATAGATTATAGATTATAGATTATAGATTATAGATTATAGATTATAGATTATAGATTATAGATTATAGATTATAGATTATAGATTATAGATTATAGATTATAGATTATAGATTATAGATTATAGATTATAGATTATAGATTATAGATTATAGATTATAGATTATAGATTATAGATTATAGATTATAGATTATAGATTATAGATTATAGATTATAGATTATAGATTATAGATTATAGATTATAGATTATAGATTATAGATTATAGATTATAGATTATAGATTATAGATTATAGATTATAGATTATAGATTATAGATTATAGATTATAGATTATAGATTATAGATTATAGATTATAGATTATAGATTATAGATTATAGATTATAGATTATAGATTATAGATTATAGATTATAGATTATAGATTATAGATTATAGATTATAGATTATAGATTATAGATTATAGATTATAGATTATAGATTATAGATTATAGATTATAGATTATAGATTATAGATTATAGATTATAGATTATAGATTATAGATTATAGATTATAGATTATAGATTATAGATTATAGATTATAGATTATAGATTATAGATTATAGATTATAGATTATAGATTATAGATTATAGATTATAGATTATAGATTATAGATTATAGATTATAGATTATAGATTATAGATTATAGATTATAGATTATAGATTATAGATTATAGATTATAGATTATAGATTATAGATTATAGATTATAGATTATAGATTATAGATTATAGATTATAGATTATAGATTATAGATTATAGATTATAGATTATAGATTATAGATTATAGATTATAGATTATAGATTATAGATTATAGATTATAGATTATAGATTATAGATTATAGATTATAGATTATAGATTATAGATTATAGATTATAGATTATAGATTATAGATTATAGATTATAGATTATAGATTATAGATTATAGATTATAGATTATAGATTATAGATTATAGATTATAGATTATAGATTATAGATTATAGATTATAGATTATAGATTATAGATTATAGATTATAGATTATAGATTATAGATTATAGATTATAGATTATAGATTATAGATTATAGATTATAGATTATAGATTATAGATTATAGATTATAGATTATAGATTATAGATTATAGATTATAGATTATAGATTATAGATTATAGATTATAGATTATAGATTATAGATTATAGATTATAGATTATAGATTATAGATTATAGATTATAGATTATAGATTATAGATTATAGATTATAGATTATAGATTATAGATTATAGATTATAGATTATAGATTATAGATTATAGATTATAGATTATAGATTATAGATTATAGATTATAGATTATAGATTATAGATTATAGATTATAGATTATAGATTATAGATTATAGATTATAGATTATAGATTATAGATTATAGATTATAGATTATAGATTATAGATTATAGATTATAGATTATAGATTATAGATTATAGATTATAGATTATAGATTATAGATTATAGATTATAGATTATAGATTATAGATTATAGATTATAGATTATAGATTATAGATTATAGATTATAGATTATAGATTATAGATTATAGATTATAGATTATAGATTATAGATTATAGATTATAGATTATAGATTATAGATTATAGATTATAGATTATAGATTATAGATTATAGATTATAGATTATAGATTATAGATTATAGATTATAGATTATAGATTATAGATTATAGATTATAGATTATAGATTATAGATTATAGATTATAGATTATAGATTATAGATTATAGATTATAGATTATAGATTATAGATTATAGATTATAGATTATAGATTATAGATTATAGATTATAGATTATAGATTATAGATTATAGATTATAGATTATAGATTATAGATTATAGATTATAGATTATAGATTATAGATTATAGATTATAGATTATAGATTATAGATTATAGATTATAGATTATAGATTATAGATTATAGATTATAGATTATAGATTATAGATTATAGATTATAGATTATAGATTATAGATTATAGATTATAGATTATAGATTATAGATTATAGATTATAGATTATAGATTATAGATTATAGATTATAGATTATAGATTATAGATTATAGATTATAGATTATAGATTATAGATTATAGATTATAGATTATAGATTATAGATTATAGATTATAGATTATAGATTATAGATTATAGATTATAGATTATAGATTATAGATTATAGATTATAGATTATAGATTATAGATTATAGATTATAGATTATAGATTATAGATTATAGATTATAGATTATAGATTATAGATTATAGATTATAGATTATAGATTATAGATTATAGATTATAGATTATAGATTATAGATTATAGATTATAGATTATAGATTATAGATTATAGATTATAGATTATAGATTATAGATTATAGATTATAGATTATAGATTATAGATTATAGATTATAGATTATAGATTATAGATTATAGATTATAGATTATAGATTATAGATTATAGATTATAGATTATAGATTATAGATTATAGATTATAGATTATAGATTATAGATTATAGATTATAGATTATAGATTATAGATTATAGATTATAGATTATAGATTATAGATTATAGATTATAGATTATAGATTATAGATTATAGATTATAGATTATAGATTATAGATTATAGATTATAGATTATAGATTATAGATTATAGATTATAGATTATAGATTATAGATTATAGATTATAGATTATAGATTATAGATTATAGATTATAGATTATAGATTATAGATTATAGATTATAGATTATAGATTATAGATTATAGATTATAGATTATAGATTATAGATTATAGATTATAGATTATAGATTATAGATTATAGATTATAGATTATAGATTATAGATTATAGATTATAGATTATAGATTATAGATTATAGATTATAGATTATAGATTATAGATTATAGATTATAGATTATAGATTATAGATTATAGATTATAGATTATAGATTATAGATTATAGATTATAGATTATAGATTATAGATTATAGATTATAGATTATAGATTATAGATTATAGATTATAGATTATAGATTATAGATTATAGATTATAGATTATAGATTATAGATTATAGATTATAGATTATAGATTATAGATTATAGATTATAGATTATAGATTATAGATTATAGATTATAGATTATAGATTATAGATTATAGATTATAGATTATAGATTATAGATTATAGATTATAGATTATAGATTATAGATTATAGATTATAGATTATAGATTATAGATTATAGATTATAGATTATAGATTATAGATTATAGATTATAGATTATAGATTATAGATTATAGATTATAGATTATAGATTATAGATTATAGATTATAGATTATAGATTATAGATTATAGATTATAGATTATAGATTATAGATTATAGATTATAGATTATAGATTATAGATTATAGATTATAGATTATAGATTATAGATTATAGATTATAGATTATAGATTATAGATTATAGATTATAGATTATAGATTATAGATTATAGATTATAGATTATAGATTATAGATTATAGATTATAGATTATAGATTATAGATTATAGATTATAGATTATAGATTATAGATTATAGATTATAGATTATAGATTATAGATTATAGATTATAGATTATAGATTATAGATTATAGATTATAGATTATAGATTATAGATTATAGATTATAGATTATAGATTATAGATTATAGATTATAGATTATAGATTATAGATTATAGATTATAGATTATAGATTATAGATTATAGATTATAGATTATAGATTATAGATTATAGATTATAGATTATAGATTATAGATTATAGATTATAGATTATAGATTATAGATTATAGATTATAGATTATAGATTATAGATTATAGATTATAGATTATAGATTATAGATTATAGATTATAGATTATAGATTATAGATTATAGATTATAGATTATAGATTATAGATTATAGATTATAGATTATAGATTATAGATTATAGATTATAGATTATAGATTATAGATTATAGATTATAGATTATAGATTATAGATTATAGATTATAGATTATAGATTATAGATTATAGATTATAGATTATAGATTATAGATTATAGATTATAGATTATAGATTATAGATTATAGATTATAGATTATAGATTATAGATTATAGATTATAGATTATAGATTATAGATTATAGATTATAGATTATAGATTATAGATTATAGATTATAGATTATAGATTATAGATTATAGATTATAGATTATAGATTATAGATTATAGATTATAGATTATAGATTATAGATTATAGATTATAGATTATAGATTATAGATTATAGATTATAGATTATAGATTATAGATTATAGATTATAGATTATAGATTATAGATTATAGATTATAGATTATAGATTATAGATTATAGATTATAGATTATAGATTATAGATTATAGATTATAGATTATAGATTATAGATTATAGATTATAGATTATAGATTATAGATTATAGATTATAGATTATAGATTATAGATTATAGATTATAGATTATAGATTATAGATTATAGATTATAGATTATAGATTATAGATTATAGATTATAGATTATAGATTATAGATTATAGATTATAGATTATAGATTATAGATTATAGATTATAGATTATAGATTATAGATTATAGATTATAGATTATAGATTATAGATTATAGATTATAGATTATAGATTATAGATTATAGATTATAGATTATAGATTATAGATTATAGATTATAGATTATAGATTATAGATTATAGATTATAGATTATAGATTATAGATTATAGATTATAGATTATAGATTATAGATTATAGATTATAGATTATAGATTATAGATTATAGATTATAGATTATAGATTATAGATTATAGATTATAGATTATAGATTATAGATTATAGATTATAGATTATAGATTATAGATTATAGATTATAGATTATAGATTATAGATTATAGATTATAGATTATAGATTATAGATTATAGATTATAGATTATAGATTATAGATTATAGATTATAGATTATAGATTATAGATTATAGATTATAGATTATAGATTATAGATTATAGATTATAGATTATAGATTATAGATTATAGATTATAGATTATAGATTATAGATTATAGATTATAGATTATAGATTATAGATTATAGATTATAGATTATAGATTATAGATTATAGATTATAGATTATAGATTATAGATTATAGATTATAGATTATAGATTATAGATTATAGATTATAGATTATAGATTATAGATTATAGATTATAGATTATAGATTATAGATTATAGATTATAGATTATAGATTATAGATTATAGATTATAGATTATAGATTATAGATTATAGATTATAGATTATAGATTATAGATTATAGATTATAGATTATAGATTATAGATTATAGATTATAGATTATAGATTATAGATTATAGATTATAGATTATAGATTATAGATTATAGATTATAGATTATAGATTATAGATTATAGATTATAGATTATAGATTATAGATTATAGATTATAGATTATAGATTATAGATTATAGATTATAGATTATAGATTATAGATTATAGATTATAGATTATAGATTATAGATTATAGATTATAGATTATAGATTATAGATTATAGATTATAGATTATAGATTATAGATTATAGATTATAGATTATAGATTATAGATTATAGATTATAGATTATAGATTATAGATTATAGATTATAGATTATAGATTATAGATTATAGATTATAGATTATAGATTATAGATTATAGATTATAGATTATAGATTATAGATTATAGATTATAGATTATAGATTATAGATTATAGATTATAGATTATAGATTATAGATTATAGATTATAGATTATAGATTATAGATTATAGATTATAGATTATAGATTATAGATTATAGATTATAGATTATAGATTATAGATTATAGATTATAGATTATAGATTATAGATTATAGATTATAGATTATAGATTATAGATTATAGATTATAGATTATAGATTATAGATTATAGATTATAGATTATAGATTATAGATTATAGATTATAGATTATAGATTATAGATTATAGATTATAGATTATAGATTATAGATTATAGATTATAGATTATAGATTATAGATTGTAGGGGGGTTCGTTAAGGCTGTGCAGCCTCTCAAGCACCTCGACCTATTAGATCTTTTGTGCATAACCCTCAATCTATTAGAGGCGCGGTATTCCGAGGTTTTTTATTCAACTCAAGAAGCTGTTAAGCTAGCCTTTCCGCTTGTCTTTGCCATGGCACTTTGTTCCAGTGAGATCTCATTTCATTTGCTTCCCAGCGTCGGAACCCTTCTCTCAAGTGGGCTTTGGAAAGTCCACAGAAGGGTTCTGGGCCGAGACATTGTGTATTTGCTCCTTTGGCAGGACAGTCTGCTTCCTCGTTGCCTTCAACTCCCTTACGATCGGCACCCTGTAACGATATATAATTCGTTACTCGCTGGTTAATGATCAATATTTATATTTAATTAATCATTTACTGTTTATTGTTCAAAACATCAAGATTTCGAGTAAACATCTTTCGTAAATAACAACACAACACAACAATATCAGCAGGATAATCTCTGAGAATTATAAATCGCCTGTTGTAATATTCAGTGAATGATAGATTATTATAAAGAACGCTATAATTATCATTTCTGCAAATATTTCGTATTGACCTCTATTGATGAATACATATATTAAAATAATAGATAACATAGACTCCTGCGTGAAGTCTAATTCGCGAAATGGTAGTGCGGGATATGTCCGTTAAACCAGTTGGGCCAATAAAATTTAACGAAATCAGTCAGGCGACCAGCAGGAGCTTCTTCACGGTTGAAGCAAGGAGGCTCGCTCTCTTTCTTCACAAATCCTGATCAAGAGAGCCATTGTTTTCTGATTGAAGAATTTTCATTCTCTTCTCTCCGAAGAAATTTTTAGAACATAAGTTTTCTTGGACAGGTGTGCGAGTGAGTTAAGGTAGGCACAAGTTTGATCAGCGATTGCTAAAAGTAAATTGGATTAATGAATTAAATTAATTCTAGCAGGTTTTTGATTTTGCAAATGGCGGTGTTTTGACACCTTCTACGGCTTTTGCTAGGAGAACATTCTTACCGGGATAATTTCCAATCGCATGCAAGTGGCCCTAACCACAATCAAAAGCTGGTGCGCAAAGGAAGGACTCAATGTAAATCCTAGCAAAACAGTGCTGGTTCCATTTACCAAGAGGCGAAAGTATGAACTCAAAGCCCCAGCTTTGAATGGAATCCACCTCACTTTTTCCAAAGAAAATAATTATCTGGGCGTGATAATCGACCAAAAACTGACATGGAACAGCCAACTCAATCACATTCTTTCCAGAGCTAGCTGGACATGCCGCAGAGTCTTTGGCAAGACATGGGGTCTGAAACCAAAAATGATCTATTGGTCATACCAAACGATCATCAAACCCATGGTCCCCTACGCTTTATTGATATGGTGGCCAAAATGCAACACATTTCGGCGCAAGTCAAGCTGCAGAAAGTGCAGCGGCTAGCTTGTCTGATAATAACAGGGGAAATATTCACATGCCCTAATGCAGCCTCTGAGGTAATGCTAAACCTTCCACCATTGCACCTATGTGTAATGGAAGAAGCAGCAATCAGTGCCTTCAGGCTGAGCCAGACAATGAGCCTCAAATTAGGAAATCGGACTGAACATTTGAAGATTTTGGGAAATATTTCCCTAGAATCCATGTCCAAGCCTACAGATATCATGCCAGTCAGGTAGGACTTCGCAATGCAGTTTAAAGTGGTCATAAACAACCACCAAATTTGCACAGATAACGGACCTCAACTGGGAAGGGATGCATCAGTGTGGTATACTGATGGATCCAAGATGTATAAAAGGGCTAGAGTGGGAGTTACAGGGCCACATTTCAGGCTCTCAAAATCCCTAGGTAAAACCCCAACCATCTTTCGAGCAGAAGTACATGCTATAGAGATATGTGCACAGGAGTGCCTCGAAAGGGACACTCGAAGGGCAGAAATCTATATCTTATCAGATAGCCAGGCAGCACTAAAAGCTCTGAAGTCATACACTTGTGAGTCTAAGCTGACTTGGGACTGCAAACAATCCCTGAGACAACTGGCTGCACACAACCAGGTCACTTTGATGTGGGTTCCAGGTCACAAGGGAGTTAAAGGCAACGAGGAAGCAGACTGCCTTGCCAAAGAAGGAACAAATTCACAATTTCCCAGAACCCTTCTATGGACTCTTCAAGGCACACTTGAAAGAAGAGGTTCGACGTTGGGAAGCGGATGAAATGAAATCTCACTGGAATAAAGTGCCAGGACTAAGACAAGCGAAAAGGCTAGTGAGCCTATCGCCAAGGAAAGACAAGCAGCTTCTCGAGTTGGACAAGAAAGACTTGAAACTGGTAACGGGACTTCTCACTGGACACTGCCCTTTGAGGTATCACCTCAAAAAGATGGGCAAAACAGAATATTTGCTTTGCGAATGCACAGCGCTCTTCTGCAAGAGGCTCAAGTTCCTGGAAGAGGCCTTTTTAGAGCCCTTCGATATCAGAAACCTAGCTCCCAGGAAACTGATGAACTTCGCACGAAATCTCGGAATCCCGGGCTTCGAATAGATCAAGGGTTATGCATAAAAGATCTTATAGGTCGAGGTGCTTGAGAGGCTGCACAGCCTTAACGACCCCCCCCTACAATCTACAATCTACCTATTTACCTCAGATATTCTTATTAATATTGCTTGCTTAATATATTATCTATGAATTGGGTTGATTATAGGGAATAATCAGATAGTAGATTGATATCGATTATTGATTCTCTTTTTTTTAGCATGCTTTGAGCACGGGTTTTACAAACCACGTGTATAGATTATAATCTATAATCTATAATCTATAATCTATAATCTATAATCTATAATCTATAATCTATAATCTATAATCTATAATCTATAATCTATAATCTATAATCTATAATCTATAATCTATAATCTATAATCTATAATCTATAATCTATAATCTATAATCTATAATCTATAATCTATAATCTATAATCTATAATCTATAATCTATAATCTATAATCTATAATCTATAATCTATAATCTATAATCTATAATCTATAATCTATAATCTATAATCTATAATCTATAATCTATAATCTATAATCTATAATCTATAATCTATAATCTATAATCTATAATCTATAATCTATAATCTATAATCTATAATCTATAATCTATAATCTATAATCTATAATCTATAATCTATAATCTATAATCTATAATCTATAATCTATAATCTATAATCTATAATCTATAATCTATAATCTATAATCTATAATCTATAATCTATAATCTATAATCTATAATCTATAATCTATAATCTATAATCTATAATCTATAATCTATAATCTATAATCTATAATCTATAATCTATAATCTATAATCTATAATCTATAATCTATAATCTATAATCTATAATCTATAATCTATAATCTATAATCTATAATCTATAATCTATAATCTATAATCTATAATCTATAATCTATAATCTATAATCTATAATCTATAATCTATAATCTATAATCTATAATCTATAATCTATAATCTATAATCTATAATCTATAATCTATAATCTATAATCTATAATCTATAATCTATAATCTATAATCTATAATCTATAATCTATAATCTATAATCTATAATCTATAATCTATAATCTATAATCTATAATCTATAATCTATAATCTATAATCTATAATCTATAATCTATAATCTATAATCTATAATCTATAATCTATAATCTATAATCTATAATCTATAATCTATAATCTATAATCTATAATCTATAATCTATAATCTATAATCTATAATCTATAATCTATAATCTATAATCTATAATCTATAATCTATAATCTATAATCTATAATCTATAATCTATAATCTATAATCTATAATCTATAATCTATAATCTATAATCTATAATCTATAATCTATAATCTATAATCTATAATCTATAATCTATAATCTATAATCTATAATCTATAATCTATAATCTATAATCTATAATCTATAATCTATAATCTATAATCTATAATCTATAATCTATAATCTATAATCTATAATCTATAATCTATAATCTATAATCTATAATCTATAATCTATAATCTATAATCTATAATCTATAATCTATAATCTATAATCTATAATCTATAATCTATAATCTATAATCTATAATCTATAATCTATAATCTATAATCTATAATCTATAATCTATAATCTATAATCTATAATCTATAATCTATAATCTATAATCTATAATCTATAATCTATAATCTATAATCTATAATCTATAATCTATAATCTATAATCTATAATCTATAATCTATAATCTATAATCTATAATCTATAATCTATAATCTATAATCTATAATCTATAATCTATAATCTATAATCTATAATCTATAATCTATAATCTATAATCTATAATCTATAATCTATAATCTATAATCTATAATCTATAATCTATAATCTATAATCTATAATCTATAATCTATAATCTATAATCTATAATCTATAATCTATAATCTATAATCTATAATCTATAATCTATAATCTATAATCTATAATCTATAATCTATAATCTATAATCTATAATCTATAATCTATAATCTATAATCTATAATCTATAATCTATAATCTATAATCTATAATCTATAATCTATAATCTATAATCTATAATCTATAATCTATAATCTATAATCTATAATCTATAATCTATAATCTATAATCTATAATCTATAATCTATAATCTATAATCTATAATCTATAATCTATAATCTATAATCTATAATCTATAATCTATAATCTATAATCTATAATCTATAATCTATAATCTATAATCTATAATCTATAATCTATAATCTATAATCTATAATCTATAATCTATAATCTATAATCTATAATCTATAATCTATAATCTATAATCTATAATCTATAATCTATAATCTATAATCTATAATCTATAATCTATAATCTATAATCTATAATCTATAATCTATAATCTATAATCTATAATCTATAATCTATAATCTATAATCTATAATCTATAATCTATAATCTATAATCTATAATCTATAATCTATAATCTATAATCTATAATCTATAATCTATAATCTATAATCTATAATCTATAATCTATAATCTATAATCTATAATCTATAATCTATAATCTATAATCTATAATCTATAATCTATAATCTATAATCTATAATCTATAATCTATAATCTATAATCTATAATCTATAATCTATAATCTATAATCTATAATCTATAATCTATAATCTATAATCTATAATCTATAATCTATAATCTATAATCTATAATCTATAATCTATAATCTATAATCTATAATCTATAATCTATAATCTATAATCTATAATCTATAATCTATAATCTATAATCTATAATCTATAATCTATAATCTATAATCTATAATCTATAATCTATAATCTATAATCTATAATCTATAATCTATAATCTATAATCTATAATCTATAATCTATAATCTATAATCTATAATCTATAATCTATAATCTATAATCTATAATCTATAATCTATAATCTATAATCTATAATCTATAATCTATAATCTATAATCTATAATCTATAATCTATAATCTATAATCTATAATCTATAATCTATAATCTATAATCTATAATCTATAATCTATAATCTATAATCTATAATCTATAATCTATAATCTATAATCTATAATCTATAATCTATAATCTATAATCTATAATCTATAATCTATAATCTATAATCTATAATCTATAATCTATAATCTATAATCTATAATCTATAATCTATAATCTATAATCTATAATCTATAA
Organism: Chrysomela aeneicollis; assembly: GCA_029955515.1. Classification (NCBI taxonomy): domain Eukaryota; kingdom Metazoa; phylum Arthropoda; class Insecta; order Coleoptera; family Chrysomelidae; genus Chrysomela; species Chrysomela aeneicollis. The sequence continues at coordinate 705,609 of JARUHQ010000018.1, read as the reverse complement.
TCTATAATCTATAATCTATAATCTATAATCTATAATCTATAATCTATAATCTATAATCTATAATCTATAATCTATAATCTATAATCTATAATCTATAATCTATAATCTATAATCTATAATCTATAATCTATAATCTATAATCTATAATCTATAATCTATAATCTATAATCTATAATCTATAATCTATAATCTATAATCTATAATCTATAATCTATAATCTATAATCTATAATCTATAATCTATAATCTATAATCTATAATCTATAATCTATAATCTATAATCTATAATCTATAATCTATAATCTATAATCTATAATCTATAATCTATAATCTATAATCTATAATCTATAATCTATAATCTATAATCTATAATCTATAATCTATAATCTATAATCTATAATCTATAATCTATAATCTATAATCTATAATCTATAATCTATAATCTATAATCTATAATCTATAATCTATAATCTATAATCTATAATCTATAATCTATAATCTATAATCTATAATCTATAATCTATAATCTATAATCTATAATCTATAATCTATAATCTATAATCTATAATCTATAATCTATAATCTATAATCTATAATCTATAATCTATAATCTATAATCTATAATCTATAATCTATAATCTATAATCTATAATCTATAATCTATAATCTATAATCTATAATCTATAATCTATAATCTATAATCTATAATCTATAATCTATAATCTATAATCTATAATCTATAATCTATAATCTATAATCTATAATCTATAATCTATAATCTATAATCTATAATCTATAATCTATAATCTATAATCTATAATCTATAATCTATAATCTATAATCTATAATCTATAATCTATAATCTATAATCTATAATCTATAATCTATAATCTATAATCTATAATCTATAATCTATAATCTATAATCTATAATCTATAATCTATAATCTATAATCTATAATCTATAATCTATAATCTATAATCTATAATCTATAATCTATAATCTATAATCTATAATCTATAATCTATAATCTATAATCTATAATCTATAATCTATAATCTATAATCTATAATCTATAATCTATAATCTATAATCTATAATCTATAATCTATAATCTATAATCTATAATCTATAATCTATAATCTATAATCTATAATCTATAATCTATAATCTATAATCTATAATCTATAATCTATAATCTATAATCTATAATCTATAATCTATAATCTATAATCTATAATCTATAATCTATAATCTATAATCTATAATCTATAATCTATAATCTATAATCTATAATCTATAATCTATAATCTATAATCTATAATCTATAATCTATAATCTATAATCTATAATCTATAATCTATAATCTATAATCTATAATCTATAATCTATAATCTATAATCTATAATCTATAATCTATAATCTATAATCTATAATCTATAATCTATAATCTATAATCTATAATCTATAATCTATAATCTATAATCTATAATCTATAATCTATAATCTATAATCTATAATCTATAATCTATAATCTATAATCTATAATCTATAATCTATAATCTATAATCTATAATCTATAATCTATAATCTATAATCTATAATCTATAATCTATAATCTATAATCTATAATCTATAATCTATAATCTATAATCTATAATCTATAATCTATAATCTATAATCTATAATCTATAATCTATAATCTATAATCTATAATCTATAATCTATAATCTATAATCTATAATCTATAATCTATAATCTATAATCTATAATCTATAATCTATAATCTATAATCTATAATCTATAATCTATAATCTATAATCTATAATCTATAATCTATAATCTATAATCTATAATCTATAATCTATAATCTATAATCTATAATCTATAATCTATAATCTATAATCTATAATCTATAATCTATAATCTATAATCTATAATCTATAATCTATAATCTATAATCTATAATCTATAATCTATAATCTATAATCTATAATCTATAATCTATAATCTATAATCTATAATCTATAATCTATAATCTATAATCTATAATCTATAATCTATAATCTATAATCTATAATCTATAATCTATAATCTATAATCTATAATCTATAATCTATAATCTATAATCTATAATCTATAATCTATAATCTATAATCTATAATCTATAATCTATAATCTATAATCTATAATCTATAATCTATAATCTATAATCTATAATCTATAATCTATAATCTATAATCTATAATCTATAATCTATAATCTATAATCTATAATCTATAATCTATAATCTATAATCTATAATCTATAATCTATAATCTATAATCTATAATCTATAATCTATAATCTATAATCTATAATCTATAATCTATAATCTATAATCTATAATCTATAATCTATAATCTATAATCTATAATCTATAATCTATAATCTATAATCTATAATCTATAATCTATAATCTATAATCTATAATCTATAATCTATAATCTATAATCTATAATCTATAATCTATAATCTATAATCTATAATCTATAATCTATAATCTATAATCTATAATCTATAATCTATAATCTATAATCTATAATCTATAATCTATAATCTATAATCTATAATCTATAATCTATAATCTATAATCTATAATCTATAATCTATAATCTATAATCTATAATCTATAATCTATAATCTATAATCTATAATCTATAATCTATAATCTATAATCTATAATCTATAATCTATAATCTATAATCTATAATCTATAATCTATAATCTATAATCTATAATCTATAATCTATAATCTATAATCTATAATCTATAATCTATAATCTATAATCTATAATCTATAATCTATAATCTATAATCTATAATCTATAATCTATAATCTATAATCTATAATCTATAATCTATAATCTATAATCTATAATCTAGGTAGATAAGGAATACTATATTGAAATCAGCACCTTTTTTGTGAGGTATTATCAGCATGCATACAGTGAGCTAATGGGTGAAAGTACAGCAGGAATTTCCTAAATATACGCAATACTATTCGCATGAATGATATACTTTTAGGGGCCAGTCACGTGACGTCACGAGTTAGCTAACATGGGCAATTCAATCAAATATAATTATGCTATCATAGTTCAGTGCATTCAGGTTATTCTGATTTTATAATAACTCAGCTGACTGCTCAGTGGAGCTCCGTTCAAGAGTGCTGATACCACTCGGTGCCTCACAATACTGCAGACGTAGAACAGTTGCTGTGGCTCATGGAATACTCAAATACTGCCAGATACTATCGGTGTTCAGCCTTGAAAACCGGAGAACTCACTAGACAGCTCAATACAGCTAGAGATGAACATGTACAGCAGGAAGAAAGAGTTTCAATGGAGGTGACAAAAGTATTCCATCGAAGGAGAGAAACCGTCAATAAAAATCCTTGATGAGGACCGGCGGGAGAAGAAGGAGGAGAATGAAAACCCCAAAAATAATAACCACAGACTTGAGCACGACTCGACGAGTGGTAAATCATGTTGCACAGGTGGTGGACACTTATGCTTTTTATTCATCTCGAATATGGATGAAGGATCAAATCATATATTATGATTCAGATCTTATTTGAACCTATTTTCCTCATTCAATACTTGAAACAATCAAATAGATCTACAAGGTTATTTAAAAAGGATCTATAACTTCAAAAAAAACCTACTTATATGGCGCTCAAATCCTGCTAAGCAGATATTGATTCATTACAATATAAAATTTCACAAATGGTCCGATGGATAATTAATCATAATAGCATATTTAAAACATTTTTGAATCAATGTGTTTATATAATTGTAAAGAAAATTGAAACAGTTTCGATCATTTGTATATGGCAAGGGTTGTAGTTTTCAAAGACATATCTTTCCTATCAGATATCATCAAAACATATATAACCTCATTTCATTCCAATTATTCATTATGTTATTTTTACTGGGATTGTATAGGAAGCTGGATTTGTTCGAATGTAGCTGATGAAATGAAATAGTACATATTATTGGCAAGTGTTATGGGTGTCCCAGACGGTAGTGGACGTCCATTTTATTTTGTCAATTTTGAGTGCAAATAATCAGGAACGTGTCTGGACTTTTTGTGGTCGTTCAAACTGATTGTATAGCAGTGAAACATTGTCAAAATTAGCTGGTGATATCGTTTTTCTCTACACTGAAAAGTTGCAAACTTCATTAACATAGCGATCAGGATCATGGTACACCCCATGGTATCTCCGTTAGTTATGGAGGTAATCGATTGAAATTTGAGACATGCCATGAATATAATAAGCGGAACTTTTTGACCTCAAATGATTTTTTTCTCACTTCCGGTATCGCCGTGATACCAACTTTCGATTTTTGAATGAAACACCCTGTATATCATTACATTTCTGGAATCTGCATAATTTTCTGAATTCAATGGTACCACACAAGTGACATTTCAAATGTCAAAATTTTTTATAATTTAATTTTTAGTTTTCCATTTGAGTGTGCCATGATGGTTCCGATTTATTCCAATTGACCCGTCTAATGCTAAAAAAAATCGAAATCCGGTCGAAAATACTAAATTGCGTTTTTAATTAGTGAATGAAGTTCATCGTAATCGTTTTTGAGGTAAAACTCAATTTTTTCAAATGGAACCATACTGGTACCGTTGTACTATTTATTAGTACTATTAATGAGGAATTTATTCATACCAGGTGATAAAATGTTCGATGAATACAATAAAAATTATAGCTTGAAGAAAGTAAGAAAATACGATTATTTTATGCTATGTAGTGTTGAGAAGCTATAAGGAGGCTTTGAAAACAATGAAATTATTCCTTCAAATTGTCAAATAAATAATTGGGTTGTCAATGTTTTTGTTGTGTATTTGAAAAGCATTTACATTTGTTGTTATGTTTGTTCAAAATACCGCACATTTATACAAGGGATGAAAAAGAGGACATGTTAATTATTTATGGGGAATGTAGAGAATATCCTGATAGACAATGTCCAGCTAGAAATTATTTTCATCGTCTGAAAAATCAATTCCGAAGAGAGCCTAACCATGATCATGATCACCAAACAGTAAGCCGAATCTTTCACAAACATAATTATAAATCTTTCAAATATCAATTGCACTAGCATCTGTACGAAACTGATCACGAACGTAGGATGGAATATTGCAATTGGATCTTGCAAAATAATGTGCAGCCAATACAATATATACAATACAATTTATTAACATAAATCAAGATTACACATTCAGTATAAAATATAAAAAATGTATAAACATATCAGACTAGTCCAGGACCTTACACTAAAAGACAAACTACAAAAAAGTATAAATGAGGTACTTATAGGTATGTGAAGTTATCAGAAATTCATTTGCAATAAGAAATATTTTCAATTTGTTTCTAAATGACATTTCTGTAGTATCTTTAAGAATTTTCGTTATTTTATTATAATATTTTATTCCGTCGTGATTTGGTGAGTTCTGACCTACTGCTAGTCTAGAGTAAGTTTGGTGTAGATTTGATTCCGAACGTGTATTATACGAGTGTCTTTATTCTTCAGGAATTTATATTGATTATTTTTTATGTATAGTATCACTTGAGGAAGATAAAGGCTTGGCAGGGTTAATATTTTAGATTCTATGAATAATTGTCGACAAGAAGATTATGTAGAAATATTATACATTGCTCTCATCATTTTTTTTTTGTGCTATAAATGTTTTTTCTAGATGTGGTGCCAAACAATGTTTTTTTGAGAAAGATTCTATTTTTGTCTAGGTTCACAAACATGGGATTATTCAACAGACAAAATATTGGTCACAAGAAAATCAAAATTTATTGCGGGAGGGTAACTTTCGAGTGCGGTTCGGTTTCAATGTTTGGATTGGAATACTCGGTCCTAGAATCATTGGTCCAATAATATTCGAAGGATCTTTGACTGGAGCTAGATACTCAGGATTTCTGCAAAATGAAATCGAGGAAAGGTTAACTGAATTACCTCTCCATTTACGACAGGCAATGTATTTCCAACAGGATTGAGCTCCTCCGTATAATTCAAGAATAGTTACTGATTACCTTCAACAGACATTCGAAGACAACGTAATTTCGACGAATGGTCCTGTGCGATGATTTCTTTGTTTGGGGCCATTTGAAAAATATTGTCTATGCAACCGCTGTTACAACCCGCGAAGACATGGAGTTGCGAGTAAGACACGCAATTAATAGTATAACGGCCCAGCAATTAGCGAACGTTTTTCAAGAAACAGCTATGCGAGTTCGAAAGTGCAATGACGTTAATGGACAGCATTTCGAACAATTGTTGTTATGTTTTGTGTTCATTATTGTATTTCAAAGCCACCTTAGTCATTTCTTATCATTTAACAAAGTAATCGTATTTTCTTATTTTCTTATAGCTGTAATTTTGATTGTATCATCGAACATCGATCACCTGGAACGATTAAATTCCTCATTAATAGTACTAATAAATGGTACAACGATACCAATATGGTTCCATTTGGAAAAATTGAGTTTTACCTCAAAAATGATTATGATGAACTTCATTTGCTCATAAAAAACGCAATTTAGTATTTTCGACCGGATTTAGATCTTTCTAGCATTAGACGGGTCAATTGGAATAAATCGGAACTATCATGGCACACTCAAATGGAAAACTAAAAATTAAATCATAAAAAATTTTGACGTTTGACATGTCACTTGCGTGAGACCATTGAATTTAGAAAATTATACAGATTTCAGAAATGTAATGATATACAGGGTGTTCCATTTGAAAATCGAAAGTTGGTATCACTTCCGGCGATACCGGAAGTGAGAAACAAATCATTTGTAGGTCGAAAAGTGCCGCTTATTACATTCATGGCATATCCAAAATTTCAATCAATTACCTCCAAAACTAACGGAGATAAGGAGGATGTATCATGATCCTGTTGAACCCGGTAGGTAGAAAAAAAATAATCAAGAAATATGTCGAATTAATACTCGGACGAGAAAATTACACTCTTAAGAATCCTATTGGAAACCAGAACTCGCCTAGAAGTGGTTCGGATTGCAGCATAAGCTGTTGGTTTCGCTTAAATCCATAATTTGACTGATGGGGAGTACTCAAAGTTTATTAACAGAGGTCAAGCAACGTTAGGCGCGATAGGCAGTGTATAAAATATATGAATAAATATGTGGTACACATCACACACACACATTAACAGAAAACAGAAATATTTGACATATTGAATAATGAATAAATTATCAAATTGTGAATCTGGACACAACAGTACATATATTTACATAAATTAAAGCCCTATATAAATGAATCAAGTCTAAAATGTGGTCGTGAAGTAATCCTTGATGTCATAAAGAGAATGCTGAATCAATAATATTTTAATCTGCTTTCTGAACCGTCTGAGACATGATACATTTCTTATGATAGGAGGCAGGTGATTACAAATCATTTATCCGACACATATCTCTTCATGTTTTCTACATGTATCAATGATGTGGCAAAAGGCACGTCTTATGTTCATGTGTCAACAATGTTTCGCCAATAGATTCATGATATTGCAAAATATGTGTCCAACACATAAATTATCAGTAGACAAATACATTTCAAGGTACTTGCAAGTTCCATGAACCTTGCATAGCATGTATTAGAGATCTCCTATGTTACACAAATTATATGTTTATGTTTCCTTTCATATCTGTAGTGTATATATTAACTTCATGGTACGGAGAAGGTAGGTGATTATTAACATGTAATTTCTTTTCGTTGAAGTAAAGAGTAATTTTATAACATTCAATGACCCCATAAAACATGACAAATCTACAAGGAAAATAGAAATACTATATAAGTAGTTAAACTATGGGGCCGCCACTATCAGAATAGGGCAAACCATGTGTTAGAGAGAGAAACGCATAGGCTAATGTGTCAGAGAGAGAGATAGCTTGCAACGCTGTGACGTCACAACTTTGCCGCTTTCTCTCTCTGAACATGGAACAATTTGACATATGACATGGAACACTTCCCAATCGCCATCTTGTCAATTGGGAAGTGCTCCAAGTCGCCGCTGATTCATCCAACAATTAAAAAAACCTTTGACGACGACGGGATTTGAACCCGAGACCATCGGACTATGAGTTTAGTTTTAGTTTAGTTTAAAATCTTGTATATTACATTAAGCATTCTGTACATTTTCCAACCCTGCAAATACATTTATCTTATATATATGAACTAATCTACATACAATAAAATAAATAAATAACAGAAAAGTATATGTGTATAAGGACAAGTCACAAACGCACACACACTTTAAAAACACTCCGAACTATTTAGCCCGGAGCGGGCTGGTGTTGGCCCCAGTGGAATCCACGGAGTTGGAAATTTCACATGTCCGAGTGTTTACCCGATTACCTAGGGAACAAGCCCTTTTCAATCGGATTTACCATTGAGGTGCCAAGACGGCAAGGAATCTGAATTCGTATCGTTCTCTTTGTTGTGTTTGTGAATGTTTTTCAAGGGGAAAACGTGAAAAACCCCTTTTTTGGTAATTCTAGTTTGTTGACGTTCGGGTAGGGATTGGGGTGAGTGGGGGAGGGGAGAGGGATGAAAGGTTATGTGTGAGGGTTGGATATTCATTACTGTGTACAGTTGGACAATTTCGATTGTATTCTCTTAGGCCGAGTCCAGTGGGTGGGGCCTATTAGAATATTTATTCCAAATTGGTTTCTGATTGTACCTATAGGTAATTTACCGGATTTATAAGCAGTAATGAAGGGAAATGGGTGAGGGATGGGAATAGGATTATTCGGGGAGTTCCCCAAAAATGGCAGTGGACCCATATATCAGACCATGTTTTTTGTATATGTTGTGATGTCTTCTTGTTGTTGTAATATGTTTAGTGAGAGTACTGTTTTTGATGTGGTATCTGTAGAATTTGTCGGATAGTTTTTGGATATATTCCTTTATAGTTGGCATGTTGTTTGCTATTTCATGCAGCCTATCTAATCTAGTGTATCTATCACGTCTGGTGATGATACGGAGTACCTTGTTCTGTAGCACCTGTAACCTGCTGAGATGAGCAGGAGAGGCGCTACAGTACACGGGACAAGCGTATGTTAGTATGGGTCTAATTGTTGATGTGTATAGCAAGAGTTTATTGTCAAGGCTGAGGGGTGAATTTCTGTTGATAAGTGGGTATAATATTTTGACGGCAAAGCTTGTTTTTTGGATTAGGTAGTTAGTGTTGGCGTTGAAGTTTATACGCTTGTCCAACTTAACCCCCAGGTACTTCACCACGGGTGATGGCATCACCTCTGCATTTTTGACAGTTAGTGGTCTATTCAGATTTGAGTTTTTGTATTTCCTTGTAAAATTTATTAGTTCCGTTTTTTGATTGTTAATTCTGATTTTCAAGTTGTCGAAGTACGGCAGGACCATCCTATCCAGATGTATCTGGATCTGAGTCCTGGCGACGTCCGAGCTGAACGAGTGCGCGAATACAGCTGTATCGTCAGCGTACAATGCAACACCCGTTTGCCGGAACATAGGAAAGTCCGCCGTATATAATGAGTAGAGCAGAGGCGATAGACATGACCCCTGAGGAACTCCTGCCTCTATTAGATAGGCTGTTGATCGTGTGTTATTGATTTTTACTTGTATTGTTCTTTGGCTGATATATGAGTCCAAGAGTTTAGTGAGAAAAATTGGAAAGCCCAGTTTACGCAGCCTGGATATCAGACCCACGTGCCAGACTGTGTCGAATGCCTTTTCTACGTCCATCAGAACCATAACCGTGTTTTTGTCCTTGTTGAACTATTCTTTAACCTCGTGAACAATTCGGGCCACTTGGGATACAGTACTGTGCCCCTTGCGGAACCCGAACTGTTCAGGTGGGATGACTTTTAATTTGTTGGTATAGTGTTTAACAAGGCGCAAAAGGACCCTGTCTATTGTCTTGTCTACCACACTAAGAAGTGTAATGGGGCGGTAGCCACTTGGTTGGTTCGCGCTTTTGCCTTTTTTTGGGATCGGTACGACAAGTCCAGTTTTAAGGCACTCTGGATAGTGCTGGTGCTTGATTATGGCATTAGTTATTAGAGTTAATTGAACCAAGGCCTTCCGTGGGAGGTTTTTCATAACAATAACATCGATGTTATCCGCCCCTGGGGCTTTGTTGATCTTGGCGAATTTTATTATTTCTTTAACTTCTTGGGGGGATGTTATGCTTTTACTAAGTATAGTGGGCGAAATGGGAATCTTTGGTATGTTTCTGATTTTTTCTACGTTTTTGATGTCTTCTGTCTGTTCAATATTTGTGGGGTTTTGGTTTATTGTAGAATTACTCCTGAAGAATTCACCGAACATCTCCGCCTTTTCGTGGTCAGTAACGGCTTCTTGATGGCCCCACTCCATGGAGGGTATCGGAGTGAACTGATTTTTCAGTCTCTTCGACATCCTCCATAGAGTGTTGTCTTGAGGGTTGAGATTTGTTAAGATTGTTTTCCACCTGTCATCCCTGAATTGCCTGATTTTGGCGTCTATTAGGTTTGTTAATGCTGTGTATTGATGTTTTGTTATCGGTGTTCTATGATATTGCCATGTGCGTCTGGCTTCTTTTCTGTTGCGTATCAATTCAAGGATGTCAGGTGGAAGGTTTTCGGTATTGGATCTCGTACTGACTTTAGATGTGGTGGCATCTCTGGCGCTAGTAATTTTCTGGATTAAGTTGATAGTTTCTGAATTTATTTCGTTTTCTTTGATGTCATTATTGATGGTGATTGTCTCATTTAGGATGGCTTTGAACCTCTGCCAGTCTGTGTTTTTATAATCATATGTTGTTTTTGTTGTGTTTGTGTTGTTATTGTTGTTGGTTCTTAAATCAAATAAGACTGGCAGGTGATCAGAGCTCATCTCATCAACGACTCTTATTGATTCCAGATTTGTGATGTTTTTTGTCAGTACAAGATCCAGGACCGATGGGTTATTGCCATTTAAGGGGAAATGGGTGAATTCTTCAGGGTATTCTACGAGAATGTTATTGATATCAGAATAGTGATTCAGTAGATTCCCATTTGCGTTATTGGTGTTATTGCGCCAGAAGTGATGCTTTGCATTAAGGTCTCCTCCCACGATAACCTTAGCACCAGCACTAAACAGAGCGTCTAGGTCATCGAAGTCGAATTTGCTTGATGGTCTGTTATAGACTGCGAATATGTATTCCCCACTGTGTAGCCTCACCCCGACATGTTCAATGCTGGACGGCCTTGGTGGGACCACACTGTGAGGAATACTATTGCGAATAAGAATGGCTACCCCTCCGCCACCGTTGGCCGCAGGACGGTCAGCATCGGACTATGAATCCGATACGTAACATCATCGCCACGACCACTACACAGTATAATTGACGGTGGAAATCGAGGCGAGAGACCGCGCGCGCGCTCGCGCTGCGTGACGTAATCGAGCTAGATCCGTTTCAGTGATATCTAAGCGGGGCGTTCGCTTGTTACATTGTTGCTGGACGTTTGAAATATTCCGAGTAACCGTCGCGTATACATAGTTGCCGAAAATATGCCATTTCAGATATGGATATATTAGGGGGGCTGCGTTGGGGAGACGGGGGGACTCTGAGACGATAGGTTCTTCGTGTTTCCACTCGACTTATTCAAGTTGGAATATCTATAGGAAGATTAACATACATAATATCTGGAATTTAAAGGTTTTCGATGCAAGATGAGATAAAGGAGGAAGCATAGACAAAAAATTCATTAGTAACAATATGGACTCTGAAGAATACAGTTGTAGTCTCGAGGAATTCGGTAGATTGGTACAAGAATTATCCAAGACTTATGAAGATAAAGAAAATGCTAAGAAAGTTTGGGATAAAGTTTTCACAAAACGCAATTTACCCAAAGCAAGATACCCTTCGCGACGCATTGAACCCTGCACAGCACAGGACAATTCAAATCAATATTTGTTGTGAAGAGGGTGGGAGGAGGATTACCAAAAAACGATCATCAAATATAATCATTTAAACGGAAAACATCGCTGCTGATAGTACAATAATGGAGACCGTTCTAGCATTCCTGCATGGCGAGAAGAGCCTGCAAGACTTTTCCAAAGATGAATTGAAAGAATTTTCAATCAAATATTTGATACAACATGCTAGGCCATGGGAATTGTTGGATGTTTGGTATAAATTACCAAACGAATATCAATGTAATTTTGAGTTGAGGATTCGTTTACCATGTTTCATTCATTATAATAGACCAGATTCTCGAACCCAGGTAGATGGACCAGTCAGTTCACAGCACGATTGCCACGGTTGTAATTATTTTTTGAAATGTAGAGGACCCATACATTATCAATAAATAGTATATGAATATCGAGTTTGTTTTATTGCATTATATCCATCGTTATGAAGTTAATTTTCATCTACATTTGTTTGGAATATTTGCTGATAAGCACTAAAACTTCGTGCGATTGTGGTTAAGCATTTCCTGTTATCGCTCTGATAGCCTCGATAACTTCCTGCACATGTTTTTCCAACAGTTCAGATAAGCATGTAAGCTTCCTGTTGAATAAACCACATTTCACCAATTAAATGCGTTTATGTGCTTCGATGTTTTTATCAACATGTTTTTTCCTGCACACGAGGCTGCTGAGGTCTGGGAAAATCAGTTATCAAGCACGTGGTTCGTTTCTGATTATAAAAGTGATTCGCACACCGGCAGCAGACACTTGTACTCCAGCTCTCTTCGAAGACACGCAGCAGCAACAACCATCACAAACCTTCATATCTGTGCCTGTTTGTGTGCTCCAAATAACAATAATAGTAAGTACTCTTTTCTATCAAAGTGTCCATTAATATTCTCGATTCTATTTTGTATAATAATTTATTTACTCAATATTCAGCATATTATGATCCTTTTGCATTTCTTTTTGTTGAGTTTTTCAATAATTTGCTCCTGAATTTCTACATAAAATTCAAAGATTTTTTTTTTCGCGAACAAGAAAAAAACGTATGATGCTTTTTCATCTCCTTCTCCCCCCAGATGGATCTAACTCAGCTAAACCAAGCTTCTTTGGTGAAGAGGAAGCCAGTGATCAAACTGAACGACTTGGGCATCAAAAAAGCCCACAAAATAACATCAGCAAAGGTGATCAAGGGAAGATTTGGGGATAATATCCTCATCGAGCTTGCTGACCATATCACATTCCTGCCGCAGAGGGTAACCGAGGCGTACGAGCCGCATGTTGGGCAGTTCATCCCCGGAAAGTATTCGCTGATATACCGAGGAGCCGTTGACGTAGGAAAGGCACATCCAGCAGCATCGTTCGAGATTATTGAGAATTAAAAAAGTAAGTCGTTTTTACATTTTTTGCGTGTTATTTTTTGAAAGAGATGGATATCGCCAAGAAATCAGATAATTTAGTCACTGTTATCAGAAAATTAAGGAACATTTTATTTGACAAATTCACGAGTAGAGATGAAAGAATTTGGCTCAATCGTTTGAGAACATATATAAGATTATGTAATAGGGAAATTCGAAAAAATAATGCATCTATTGGGGTATTGAAGAAGCTTCAAACGAACGTGGAACATTTCAAACATTTCAGAAATTTAATTCAGAATAGACATCGAGGCTCAGGGATTGGGGTATGGGAACCCAAATTGAAAAATAGAGTGCAATGGAAAGATGTTGCAACTGCTTTTGCAAGTAGGGTCAGGACGGGAATTATTATAAATTTAACTTATAAGGACTTGGAACAATTTTTGGTTGATTCGTTTTTGCTTTTCAAAATTAAAATCAAAAAATTATTAAAGGAATTTCCAATCATGAAAATAAATGCAAATTTTTGTGGGGGATTTGTAAAGAAATCAGATGATGGAGAAATATTTGACTTGAAATACTTCAACACCAAGAATGCTATTGTTGACGTATCGACTAATTTAAAACAATGGTTTTCCGATAATGTTTGTGAGAAAATTTCGAATAAATTGAGTGAATTTCAAGAACGTGACTCGGGTTGGGCTTTACGAAAAATAATTTCAATGGAAATAAATATAAACAAATTTCAAATAGGAAATGGGTCATCCTATATAAAATTGCCACAAGATATCCTCAAGAAACAGGCATGTCTAAATATTAAAAATATAGACTCGGCCTGTTTTTATTGGTCAATCGTGAGTGCATTGCATCCAGCAAAAATAAATAGAGAGCGTACTTCCGCATATCCATATTATACAACAGTTCTGAAAACAGAAGATCTAGATACACCTATGCCTTTAAATAAAATTCCAAAATTCGAAAAATTAAACAACATTTCTGTGAACGTTTACATATTAGAGTTGAATGTAGTCAAGGAAAAATCATTCTACACTGTGACACCAGCCAAGCTAACGAAAAATAAACTTGAAAAACATGTGAATTCACTCCTCATTCAAAATGAATATTTCCCAAAAATTAATGATTATGATGCTCTTCCAAGCAACAATGGTGATGATGATGATTCTGATATCAAATATCATTATTGTCTCATTCAAGATTCATCTCGTTTGATAGAAAGACAAGCTAACAAAAATAAATGCAAAAAAGTCATTTGTGATAGATGTCTGAATTATTTTGTGTGCGAACAAAAATTCAAAGATCATGAGGCACTTTGTTCTCAAATAAATCATTGCAAAATTTCTTTTCCAAAATATGATCATATAAAATTTAAAAATTTCACATACAAACAAACAGCCCCATTTATTATTTATGCTGACTTTCAATGTAAATTGGAGCATATTGATGATAGAGTTTCATCCAAAACAGCCAAATACCAGAAACATGCAGCCTACAGTGCAGGGTTTTATCTGAAGTGTGATCATGATGATTCACTGTCTTTTTTTGATAGCTACAGAGGTGAAGATTGTATGGATTGGTTCGCAAATGCAATGTTGAAAATAGCTGAATTCGTTCAATCAGAAATCAAAACAATTGTGCCGATGATTGAAAAAAATCCTGACAAGTGTGAAGCTAAAATTTGTCATATTTGTGAGAAGGTATTCAGAGACAATGATATCATTGTACGTGACCACAATCACTTCACGGGGTTGTTTCGTGGATTTGCACACCAAGCCTGCAATTTGAATTTTCGAAAATTGTTTGTAGTGCCAATCGTCTTCCACAATCTCACTGGGTATGACAGCCATTTTATGATTAGAGAACTGAGCAAAAAGGGCAGCATGAGCATACTGCCAATCAACAAGGAGAAATACATCTCTTTTACTCTACATGACGAAAACACAGACATCAAATTTCGATTTATTGACATTTTTTGGTTTATGGGCACATCCTTGGATAAATTATCTTCTACTATGGATCGAAAAGACTTGAACATAATTAAAAAGGAGTTTAATCACTTGGATGACGAAGCATTCGGTCTTCTCACCAAGAAGGGTGTTTTTCCATACGATTACATTGATTGTTTGGAAAAATTAAACGAGACTAAATTACCATCTAGAGAATCTTTTTACAATAAATTAAATGACGAACACATTTCAGACGAACAGTATGCTCATGCTCAAAGCGTATGGAAAGCATTTGAAATTTCTGATTTGGGGAAATATTCAGACATTTATTTTTTAAACTGATGTATTGTTGTTGGCTGACGTGTTTGAGAATTTTCGAAAAAAATGCTTGGCATCCCATGGGCTGGATCCAGCATGGTATTATAATATGCCTGGATATACCTGGGATGCTATGCTAAAGTACACCAAATGTGAACTGGAATTATTGAGTGACGTTGACAAAATCATGTTCATTGAAAAAGCCATACGGGGTGGAATCTCTGTTTGCAGTAGTCGGTACTCGAAGGCCAACAACAAATATATGCCTGATTTTGATCCAAAAGACCCATCAAAATATCTCATGTATTTAGATGTTAATAATTTGTATGGATGGGCAATGTCAGAATGTTTACCCTATGGATGGTTTTCATGGATGGAAAACGTTGAAAATTTTGATGTTATGGCTATTGCAGACGATGCCTCTGAGGGGTATATACTGCAAGTAGACTTGGAATATCCTCGTGAGCTACACAACCACCATAAAGACTTTCCATTCGCTGCAGAACATCGCATACCGCCCGGCTCAAAATTACCCAAACTGATGACGACACTTTACGACAAAAAAGACTATATCCTACACTATAGAAATTTGAAACAATGTTTGGCCAACGGACTGAAACTTACGAACACAAAATTTTGAAATTCAAACAATCAACGTGGTTAAAGTCCTACATAGATTTAAATACCCGATTGAGGACTCTGGCTACGAGTGACTTTGAAAAGAATTTGTATAAACTAATGAACAACGCCGTTTTCGGCAAAACCATGGAAAATATACGTAAACATAGATTGGTGAAACTCGTGAGATCGTGGGAGGGACGCTACGGAGCGAAAAATTTGATAAGTAGTCCACAATTTCACAGCCGAACAATTTTCGATGAAAACTTGATGGCTATTGAATTGAAGAAAGTTGAAATCATCTTCAATAAACCTCTGTATGTGGGAATGGCAATTTTGGATTTATCAAAAATATGCATGTACAACTTCCACTATGATTTTATGCTTCCAAAAATGACTATTGAAAACTGTAAATTGCTATACATGGATACCGATAGTTTTATATATGAACTAAAGTGTAATTATGTATATGAGGAAGTGATAAAGACCGATATTTCCAAATTCGATACGTCAGAATATGCATTAGATAATAAATATGGAATTCCTCAAGCCAATGAAAAAGTTTTAGGCTTGATGAATGATGAGGCCAATGGAAAAATCGTGACTCATTTTATAGGGCTACGTTCAAAAATGTATACTTATAAAGTTCAGGGAGGTAAGGTTGTTAAAAAATCCAAGGGAGTCAAAAATAATGTCGTTAAATATAAAATTGGTTTCGATGACTATCTAAATTGTTTGAGAGAATTCAAGCAAAAAACAGCATCCCAACGCTGCATTCGTTCATATGCTCACAACGTTTTCAGCATTGAACAAACGAAAATTGCCCTTAGTCCTCATGATGATAAACGCTATTTAATACCAGATTGTTTTGATACACTACCTCGGGGACATTTTGAGGCAAAAGAGTAATGATTGTACTTGCAAAAGCAGATGTAAAATCTTTTTTCTCTTTTTTTCAGAGATCATGTCATCATCATCAACATCGTCTCTTTTACGACTTGAAGATCAAAGCATCAAAGTAATTTGTGAAAATGTCGAAAATATAACATCTTTCATAAATTATTCAATCTCGCACCAATTGCTACCCATTTCGTTAGTCAAGGTAATAATAAAAAAATATAGCAAGTTCCGATGGAATTATATTATTAATGATGTTCAAAATGATCAGCTCAGCAGGTTAGTCTCATTGGAAAACAAAAATGTTGTACACCAGATAACTATGAGCCGACAAATGAGAAACGCAATTTTATTCTGCTCTGATTGGACTCAAGAATATGTAGAGGAATCTCATTATTGTGTTTGGGCTAATTTCTACAAAATAAAGCAATTTAATTTGATTTTATGTCACAGCTGCTTGAAAACTTGGATGGATGTATTGAAAATGCATAATATTGAAATGAATTTGCATATTATTCGAGACCATTTTCATCTATTTTATAGAACAAAAGACTTATACATATTGTATCGGGATAGAAATTTGTGGTGTCAGAATAGTTTCGGAGAGCATTTATTTAGACTCAAACAACGATATGAATGTGACATGGATTTACATGTGAATCCACATCACAGCGTGGATCCAAATGGCTATCCCTATTTTAATCGATTCATTGATTCAGGTGACGAAGATTCAGACATTGATTATCAATTATTATTTTCTTGACGATGAATATCGTCCCTCTCTCTCTCTCATCAATAACATTCAAAAATGAAGAAACGACTTTTTTTTTTAATTCTAAATAATCTCCTCTATGTCATGTTCCATCTACGTTGCTGCTGAATTATTGTTCCCATGAAACATGCTTATTATATACTACGCTACTGAATAAAAATGATGAAAAAAATCTATTTGTTTTATTTATGTATGGTATGATAGGTGTGATGAAAAAACATATTATTTTCAAAGTATTTTATTCAAATCAGATATTATTCGATCTTTACAATAATAAAGATATTCTAAAAGTGCATTACTTGACATACTACTAGCAGCATTACAAAATCCATATATAATTTCTTCCACACTCAATACAGTTTGTTTGTTTCTAATCCAATCTGCTGCAGTATCTAAAAGATTACTATAGTATATACAAAAGTCCAATTCATTCATCATATCAACTCGATGCGATAAAAGTTGCACTTCAACACTCAGAATATCGACGACATCTTCTTTCATCAAATCAAATTGCACATGATGTTTGGTCACTGTTAGCACCTTGATGCCATCCCAAACAGCTTGGATTACGGTGGCATAGTCCCCGCAGGCGCTCACCACAGGATCGTATTCGTCGATGAAGCCAGGCAGAGGTTGGTGGAAAAAATCTTGTTGAAGATCTCGCAGCAATTCAATGAAGGTTGCCCATTCGTAAGTAGCGAACGAAATCTTTTTTGGATAATGGGGTTTCTTCAGAACGATGGTAGGGCTGAATTGTCTAGCTGGACTCAAGCCACACTGAATCTCGTAGGTGGAAAGCGGGAACGAAGTATTGAGCAGATAATGTGTTTCAGCTTGCGCGGCCTTCTCAAACACTTCCAAACATCTATCGACTTCAGCAAAGTAGTCTGGCGGTGATGAAGAACTATCATCTTCAAAATTCATTTCACAGGATGAAGGATAACCAGAGTCTTCACTCATAATAATAATTGTAAACTGATGCGAATGCTGTGCTGCTCAAAGCTTTTTATATTCCCACTCTATATCCAGCTGGATGATAAGCTAATTCCAATGCGATGTGTGTGTGCGAAAGGCCCCCCCGATTTGCTTGATTTGTGCTAGTTTTGCATTATAATCTATTATCAGCATCAATCCAACTGTTGTGTGTCTTATCGAGCCCCAACCATTTAACAAACACCTTCTTGCCTTTTCGTCGTAATATTTTCTCTACCAAGTAAACATCAGGATTTGCAGTTTTTTGAAGTTCCTCCGAATAAAAGGCTCCTTTGATTGGCGCTCCTTGCATATCTTCCAAGAGATAGGTGGTAGGATTCGTTATGCGAATTTGCGCAATCTTGAATAATTCCGTAGTCCAATTGGGAGTATAATTTTTGGCAAAGACATGTTTGGCCTTACTGATTCGCACCATATCACCAATTTTAAATTTTCGAAATCCCGCTATTTTAATGTGATTGTATGTAGATTTGAGAATTTCTTGTTCATTGGCTTAAGTAACGTCACACGGTTTGAATTTTGTAGTACTATGTTTTTGATTGTTATAATTTTTGGTAATCTCAGGTGAAACGTCAATCCAGCGATATAATCCACTCAAGCTGAAATATTTGTAGAAATTCTCCTTCAGAGTGCGAATAACACGTTCAGCCATTGCTGCCTTCTTCACCGAATACGTATTGTAATGATTGATTGAAAATTTTTTCATTAGACTTTGGAATTTTTCATTGAAGAATTCGGTGCCTTGATCAGTTTGCAAATTTTTCGGACAGCGGTTCGTGTGCTGCGTCAGAATATCGGTGAATGCTCGAGCAATGTCGATGCCAGTCTTGGATTTCAGTGGTCGTGTCCATAGGAATTTGGAAAAACAATCAATCACGACCATTATCAGTTCGAAATTCTTATTTTTCGATGCATATGGGCGCATCTCAGCTAGATCCATTTGCCATAAATCATCTAATCCTTTAATGATGGTGCGACGACGAGGAAATTTTTTTCTCACAGGTTTATGCAGCTCATTGACGAGTTGAACTTTTTCCTTGGAGTATGAAGACGACGACAACATGTTTTTTATTGCTCACTATAGCAGAGTGATTTGAAAAATGGAAGTATAACGGTTATATGGGTTTTGACGAAGACGATGACGACGGCTGTACAACAGTATATACTTTTTTAGCCAACTCAGTTTTGAGTTTGTTAATATCGGCGGCATGTTGTATCTCCTTATTCTTGCTTTTTTGTTGTTCAGTCTTTAAAATATCAATGCTTTTTTCGAGCGACTCTATCAAATCTTTGATGGTCTTTGAATCTGAATTGATTTTCTTCTCTAGTCTATGCACCAAATCATTGTCCAATCGGTTTGATTGCTGTACGATTTTTTGCATCATGATCGACAGTTGTACCAAGTTTCCATTGAGCGTCATATGTTTGTTTGTCAAATCATTGATCGAATTTCCAAAATTTGCTATTATGTTTCTAAAGTCATCAATAGTTTTTTGAATTTTTTTCCTATAATTATCGAATGCCATCTTGAAATCCACTCGTATTTGTGAAAGACCGAGTTCAACGTATTCCCTGTTTGCTGCATCTGCAGCATCAGTGGGTGCTTTCACATTACACAATTTCAAATGCCCAATGTCAATGTCTCCGGAGGGAGTATAGGAAAATCCTGATCTTACTATCGTTGTTGAATGACCACCACCACCGCCACCGCCCCTGCCACAACCGAACTTGTCGAGACTCATTATGAAAATGATATCCTAATGCATGTACACATATTTGTATACTCGGCGTAAGAAAAAAACGCGACGCACGCTTCACGCACGTTTCACGCACGTTTGACGCACGTTTGACGCACGTTTGACGCACGTTTGACGCACGTTTGACGCACGTTTGACGCACGTTTGACGCACGTTTGACGCACGTTCAACGCACGCTTCACGCTTCAGATATTATGCCGGCCTCCTTCAGTTCATTTATGATGGCTACAATTTCATTGTCGTTTGATGTATTTCCAGCCTGCTGTGAGGCGATGAGTAATTTCAAGCGGTCAACCAACTCATTTGGATCATCCCAATACATGTATTCGATTGGGGTGGTGTTATAGGTAATCATGTTCAAACCGCGACCACCGGTCGTCTTGGATCTAAACATTGGTCGAATAATTTCCTTGTATTTATATTTACTCGAACCCTTCATATTTCCAAGAGCATTCTGATGCGCCTTGGAGAGCGTGAGTAATTTCTTGTATTGAGCTCGGTCATCTTCAGCATAGGCGGGATCATTGTAGAATAGCAATTGATACAGTCCTGGAGTGCCGCGAAAGCGATATCCTCCAACAAGTATATCTCCAGTCCTTTGATGGAAATTCAGTTCACTCTTGTTTAGGAACCATTTCGATGTTTTTGGATCGTACACGGGACCATAAACTTTATCGATATTCTCATCACCTGTCCAGTATTGTGTTAGATATTTTTGTGCCATCGGAGGATATTGATCAATGTAATCATTCAAGGCAGCAGATGAAATATTTTGAGGGTCAGTGAAAACGTCATCATCCTCATCAGAATCATCATCACCATCTTTGTCAGCAGCAGCAGCAGCAGCAGCAGCAGCAGCAGCAGCAGCAGCAGCAGCAGCAGAATCAGTTTCAACTACGTCCACGAGAGGTAAGAAATTGGTTTCATCCAAATCAGGTTTTTCCTTTTTTGTTTCCTGTTCATCAATGTCCTTTTTAATTTTCTTTCTTGGTAGAAATGATCCATCAAGTTTTTCTCGAATTCCTTTGGACGTAGTGGCAATATCTTTGAGAGGTGTTGTCAGAGGTTGAAATATTTTCTGAAGTGCAGCATCATCTTTAGACTTGCCCATCTTCAATGCCAAATACTTTTTCCTAATCGATTTAGATAATTCACCAATTTTTTTCTTGCGTAATGCATCATCAACACTACCATGTTTATCGGTTGTCGTCATGTTGATTAATGGTGATGTATGAATAATTATCAAACCTTTATATATTTATCGAAGCCATTTCTATATCTACCAGCATTGATGTCGAATGTCATTGCAATCGCTAGTGTTCCAAATTGACTACTGCCATTCCAACATTCTGAACAAAGCGCTTTAAATTGATCGAATGACATGTCTGGTGAGACATGCTCATCGAAAAAATGCTTCAAGTTCATTTCATCCTGCCGAAATAGCACCACTAGGTTACTATTGTCACGGATGAGCTGTTTGGGAATTTTTGAGTATGTTTGACACAGGTATGCAACGTCAATGTCCTTGTGCCTGCACATTGAAAAATATTCACGAATTTTTTGCTGCTTGTCACATGATACATCATCAAAGATGAATATCGAGTTGTTTTTCGCTTTCGATGGGTCGATGACGTCATCATTCTCTTTGAATGGAAAATACCCGACTCCTTTCAGTGAATCCAGCACTTGTTGCAACAGCTGATAATTTGGTTGGTACAGCGACTTTGAATACACGTAAACGTTTTTAAATTTCGCGCCATTCAGACTGAAAAGCAAGGACAGCATTGCATTGGTCTTTCCACATCCACTGGGTCCACAGAAGATGGCTCTGAAGGAATGCGGAAGCAGTTTCCCATGTTTACCACTACTACAACTTATCGATTCACAATTAGCTACCACATCCAATTTCTCGGTAGGTAGCGTCCGTTTCTGTTGAACGACCTCCATAATATGACAGTATGCATTGAGGTGCGCTGCTATAAATATAGGTGGCGCTCTTCATACTCATCATTCTACATGTTGCTCTACCACGGTGAGGGTGTGTTGAATTCTGTGATCAATAAGCTCCCCATCGAATTACACATACCAGGCTATAGATTTTGTGGACCAGGTACAAAGCTAGAAAAGAGGCTTGCTCGAGGAGACACAGGCATTAATCCATTGGACGACGCCTGTCGACAACACTACATTGCATATTCACAAAATAAATCTTTGGAGGAGCGTCACAAAGCCGATTGGGTGCTCGAGAATAGAGCGTGGGAAAGAGTCAAAGCAAAAGACGCAAAATTCAAAGAAAAAGCTGCAGCTTGGCTAGTTACTACCGGGATGAAAGATAAACGCAAGCTTGGCATGGGTCTGCGACCTACATTTGCCAATGTTATAAAGTTCATAAAAAATGTTCTTTCAAAATCCAATAGTAGTAGTGATAACCATAAAGGCAGTGGTTTGAAAAAATCTGCACTGGCTGCACTTAGAGCAGCTAGAATTGCCATCAAGAGAGCCGGAGGCAAGAAAAAGATTCGAGTACCAAGAATCATACCGTTCGATTCGGAAAAGAAAAGTGGTGGTATCTTTCCGCTGATTCCGATCTTTGCTGCTTTGGGAGCTCTAGGATCCTTGGCTGGTGGAGCTGGTGCAGTCGCAAAGACTGTAATTGATGCTAAAAATGCAACAAAGAAACTGGAAGAAGATCGACGTCATGATAAAGCGATGGAGGCTATCGGTTCGGGCTTGTATCTGCGCAAGACACGACGAGGATTCGGACTATTTTTAAAGAAACAGCAAAAAAACTACTAGCTAAGCTACCCAATAAATCCATGTACGATTCAGAAATAATAAAGTATGCCAAACAGCTGAAAATACCACATTTTCGAGGTGTTTTTATGCGAGTCACTCTACCATCTACCGGCCCATGGCGTCATCGCGACGAGTGTGCAATCATAAATTTGGATACTTCAAATCATTCTGGTACACATTGGGTAGCTTACAAGAAACATGATAATGTTGTGGAATATTTCGATAGTTATGGAATGTTGAAACCTCCAAAAGAATTGGCCCGATACTTTGGTGAAAATGTGAAAATCCTCTATAATAATGATCAATATCAGAATTATAAACAAAGTAATTGTGGACGTCTCTGCTTGGAATTTCTCTATAAAAACAAATAACATGACGCATGACGCATCAGTCATGTCTTTGATATTGACGGTGAAGAGCCGCACTTCTACGCTCTCCATAGACTTTCTCACGCCACTACAGCTCGATCCGGAGTCAGACTACGGTCTAGCATTGTTGGGATTCCACTGCTACAATAGCATTCCAAATATAGAAAGAGGTGCTTCCAAAGTTTATCTGCAGGACGCAGCATCTAAAACCACAAAAATTATAGAAATTCCTGAAGGATCATACGACATTATCGACATTGAGAAATTCATTCGAAAAGAATTGAATATTTCGAGTGCAAAAAACTTCGACGATATATTCTCGTTGAAACCCAATAACAATACATTAAAGTGTGAGATCTCGAGCAATAAGTTCAACATTGATTTTACACCCAAGGATAGTATTGCCAAAGTATTGGGATTCTCAGACTCTGTGCTGGAAGCACAAAAAGTTCACTGTTCTGATTTGCCTGTTAACATAGCCAAAGTCCGAACCATTCACATTGACAGTAACGTCACTGCTGGAGCTCTTTACAACGATAGACCTTCACATACGATATACGAATTTGCTATTTCGGTCGATCCCGGGTACGCAATAGACGAAACTCCAAGAAATCTTATCGATCTACCCATAGTTAGTAGACGAGAACTGCCAAATATTACACTGCAAATACTAGATCAAGACTTGAGGCAGGTGAATTTCAGAGGTGAAGAGATCATAATCAGATTGGAATTGAAGAAACTTCAGCAATGGGACTAGTGTTTGATAACTCTGCCTATAAATCTGAAGAGTATCCTGCTTCCACATCAGTCTCAAGAACGTCCTTGAGCAAGACAGACGTGGTGCACCGTCATCGTTCGAGGAAACAATTGACATTATCCAATATCCTATTTCTCAAATCAATCGGTTACAATGTCCATGACAGATCCAGTATTCGACGTCTTTCGCAAACCAAGGTTCGATGAATCCATCACCAAAGTGGAGTGGCGTACCTATCATCCGTACGTCAATTCGTTTGAGAACAATGATGTCATAGACATTACTATCAATCAAGCAGATGTATGGCTCGCCATGTTTGAAGGTGTTCTCGTCATCAAGGCTAAATTAGATGTAATTGGAGGTGGTACGGGTACTTTAACTCACAATGCTGGTGCATATCTCTTTGATTCTTGTACCTATGAGTTGTGCAATAAGGAACTGGATGCTGCCAGATATCCGGGAATAACGAGCACAGCTAGAGGTTATTTGTGCTATGCCCCCGAAGATTCGCGCCATCTAGCTAAAGCAGGATGGAACTATCCAAATGCTCCCTTTCTAAATGCAGACAAAACATTCACCATGAACATTCCACTGAAACACTTGTTCTCCATATTCAATGACCATCAGGTGGCGACACTGGGAAAGCAGTCGATTCGTTTGGTTCGATCGCGCAGTGATGCCAACAGCGTGAAAGTTGAAGAAAAGGCGGTTACTGGCGGCAATAATGTACCTGCAAGTGGTCTGACAAAGAGCACTGCTAAAATCACAATCGAGAGCATAACCTTGAAAGTGCCACACCTCACTCCGAATGATGACATAAAATTCCAGCTGTTGAAGCGTGTGCGAGCAGATGAACCTATGTTGATAGCGTTTCGCAAATGGGAATTGCACGAACTGCCTGCACTAACCCAAAACTCCACCACCGAAATTTTGTCTGTCAAAACTTGTACGGCAATGGAGAGCCCCAGATATGTCGTTGTCTTTTTCCAAACCAAAAAGATTGATGATATACATGAGGATGTTACATTGTTCGATCATGCCAACATCAAATCCATACGCTTGGCTCTGAACGGTGACTACTATCCGCAAGAACGAGCACTTCTAGACTTTTTCACTGGTCAATACTCTGACGCCTACCACAATTATTCCGAATTCAACAAGAGCTATCACAATTGTCTCTTGAAGCGTTCTCTAATGAACTTTACCGAATTCAAAACTCGATCAATGTTTGTCATTGATTGTTCGAGAAGAAGTCTCGGTCCGAAGGCTTCGACAGTCGACATCAAGTTGGATATTGAAGCAACCATGGGCTTTCCTGCAAACACCAAGGCATATTGCATCATTATTCATGATCAAATCATGGAACACCTCCCACTCAGCGAAATTGTTCGAAATATCGATTGATGAGTGAATGGGAGCGACGTTCATTCAGTTCATTCCAAGACGTCATGGAGATCGTACTGGTTGACATTCAAGGCTTCGTCGTTGCTGGAGAATTCATCCCGAAGAAGATGTCAATTCGCATTGGCATGAAAATTAGTAATTTTCTATTCAAGCCATCCACAGAGTACGCTAATTTGAGCAAAGAAGATAAAAAGATGGTGAACTATGTTGAACGCTACGTTCATGGCTTGAAATACTCTAGTGGCTATGTGGATCTTGATGAGATGAATCAAATTCTACAAGATAATCTGCATCGAGCAAATCTCATCTACGTAAGAGGTCATCAAAAGATACAGTTCTTGAAGCAAAAGTTGTAGGAATTGGAGGTATGCTGTGATATCGTCAATTTGGAGGACTTTGATGCATCGTGGTGGCAAACTGTCACATTTCAACCTACGACCCCAGCATGCATGAATCATCTTTATGGAAGAGGAGGAGAAAAGTTTCAGTGCAGTCTTCAAAATATTCATACTCTATACAATTGGTTTTGTACTATTTTACCTAAATAAAAAAACTTGTTCAAGAACACATAGACTTTTATTTCTTTCCAGAAACGATGTACAATAATGAGTAAAATTAGCATAGCTACAAATGCTAAATTGATGTATAATAAAGTATCCAAGCTTGTAAAGAATTTTTCGTAATCCACTTGTGGTGGTGGCGATGTTGACATAGGTGATGGAATAAGCTGCCAATCTCCCATTTCCCCAAAGGTTCTATCGTCGAAAATCAACCGAATTTTGAATTTTGTTTCATTTCCCCCCGGCGGCAGCACTTCTATCGAGAACACTTCCATTTGACCACCATTGATGAATACTCTCTTCATAGCAGTCCACTGACATGTTGTATCATTATTGAAGCAAATTCCTGCTTCGCTAACTTTGTTGGTTACATTCATGTACAAGATGTTTTCCATCATTCAAAATAGCAATATAAATGATGATTTCAAGATTGCCATGATGTTTTCTTCGATATCGTTTCCAATAAAGTAATTTTCGAAAAAGTTCTAATCATCTGCTGTTTATCTTCGTAGTGTTGAATTATGTAGTTGAGTTCTCTTATTTTCTTCTGGAATTTCTGCAGCTGTCGTTTATACTCTTCCAAAGACATCTGGCAACTGTTACAAAACACCCAACTACATCATTCTTACGTCTAGAATTACATGCGCATGCGCAATAACAAAAGTTTTCGCACACTTTGCATGCCATTCCGTCAACTACATCATCGAGATCTGATATGAAAAAACACTTTTTTCTGCAGCAATAGCGTTTTGATGTTTCAGAGCAACGATATTCCAAATTGTATGTGTTCCTCATCATGCTTCGACTTGAATGGGTACATCGCCAGACGATTCATGAAAATATAAAGTCTTATAGAAAACTCTGCCAGGTGTGGGATTCGAACCCACGCTCCTTCTCGGGAACCAGGGCTTAAAGCTGGCGCCTTAGACCGCTCGGCCAACCTGACTCTCTATAATTTACAAATAGAAAAAAGTCAAGTGGAAACACGAAGAACCTATCGTCTTAGAGTCCCCCCGTCTCCCCAACGCAGCCCCCCTAATATATCCATATCTGAAATGGCATATTTTCGGCAACTATGTATACGCGACGGTTACTCGGAATATTTCAAACATCCGGCAACAATGTACCAAGCGAACGCACCACTTAAATATCACTGAAACGGATCTAGCCCGATTACGTCACACAGCGCGCGCCGTCTCTCGTCGCCATCCATATCTGAAATGACATATTTTCGGCAACTATGTATAGGCGACGGTTACTCGGAATATTTCAAACGTCCGGCAACGATGTACCAAGCGAACGCCCCGCTTAGATATCACTGAAACGGATCTAGCTCGATTACGTCACGCAGCGCGAGCGCGCGCGCGTTCTCTCGTCGCCTCGATTTCCACCGTTAATTATACTGTGTAGTGGTCGTGGCGATGATGTTACGTATCGGATTCATAGTCCGATGGTATCGGGTTCAAATCCCGTCGTCGTCAAAGGTTTTTTTAATTGTTGGATGAATCAGCGGCGACTTGAAGCACTTCCCAATTGACAAGATGGCGATTGGGAAGTGTTCCATGTCATATGTCAAATTGTTCCATGTTCAGAGAGAGAAAGCGGCAACGTTGTGACGTCACAGCGTTGCAAGCTATCTCTCTCTCTGACACATTAGCCTATGCGTTTCTCTCTCTAACACATGGTTTGCCCTATTCTGATAGTGGCGGCCCCATAGTTTAACTACTTATATAGTAGACCATATCGTCTGAGAAACCATACAGTATTCAGACTATTTTCAATAAATTCACTTAAATTTTTGATTCTGTCATAATTGAAGTCTCTTAGTACCATTTGATATAAAAATGAAGGTTTGAACTCTGATTTCATCAGCTTTGAATATAAATTAAAATGTTCTGTTCATTAATAGATATTGAGAATAATATATTCGAAAAAAATAACTTTTTATAGCGATGCGATTTATGAGCTGTCGAATGTTTTGGAAGTCAAACAAATATTCTTGGATATTCTAATCCTCAATAAAAAAAAAGCACTGATAAAGAGTATGTTGCTCATAGATATAGTACCAGACGAGGAAATACCTACCTTTCGGTTCCATTTGTTTCAAAAACTATCACCCAAATATCTGCCTCATTTCTGAAACCCAGAGTTTATAATGCTGTACCTATCGAATTGAAGAAATTAATCCATTCACATTATTCAAATGGAAGCTGAAAAAATGGATTTGAAGCAAAACACGCACATTTTGATTGACATCAAAAATACTTACTAAAATGCAAGCTGAATGAAAATGTTTTTATTGCCATTTTGATATGTTATTTGATCAAACATTAGCTTTTGAATGGCCATCACTCATCCCTGCATCTTTGCTTGGGGGATATTTGGCACAAGTTTCACTTTTGAGACTCTTCTCGAGACGAGTTGGGTATGTGAGTGATGGCTATAAAAAAATATAATCTTAGAACTAATTGTATCTCTTAGGTACGTTACGAATTATGTTTGTATTTGTATATCGTTTTAGCTGTGCATTCTTTACTTAGCCTAACTAATCACTAATATAATATAAAAGAAATATATATATAACATCCTAAAAATTAACTTCCACTTACACGTAGTTTCTCCTACTTCTGTGGTACTACTGTTTATCTCATTCTTCAATGTCAGTTGTTTATTCTTGGATTGGATGATAAACATTATTATTATTTAGGAGATTAAATTCAATCAATTCCAGTCACGACTATGTGGCCTTCTAAACCACGCAGAGTCGAGCTGGAGATGAACAAGTGACCACTGGGACCGAGTACCGTGTGCCCTGACTAAACGCAATGATCCTAGGATGACGGCCTTCTGCATGGCTCCAGCTAAAACGTTTGCCTCTTATCGGCAAAATGGAAATTTGAGTTCTGAGAGTAGCATCATCAGGATGACTAGTTCAACAGAACGGTCTGGATGAAGTCTGCAGAGTTCGTAAAGAAGATCTCTATATTTTGTTTGTTTTTCCTCTTCCAAAAGGATGTTCGGTTCGGCTGGTGCTGAAAACTCAATCACAAACATCGCTTTGGACGTGTGGTCGAGAAGGACTACGTCAGGCTCATTGGCTTGTTTCTTCCTGACGGTGGGGAATAAGGAATTTCAATAAATTCGACATCTCCCATTTTCCACAACGGACTCAATATCCCCTGGAGCATAAGGAAGCACAGGAGTTCCGTCAATACCGTACGTGTATCTCAGATGGTAATAGAGCACTCGTAATGTCGCATTGTGTCTATGGATATAGGCGGAAACTGCATACACCGTGCATGCTGAAAGCAGGTGCATCAGCGTTTCCGGAGCCCTACGGCAGGCCCTGGATGTGACATCAGGGACCTCTGTACTCATGACTCGGGTTTGGTAATGTAGGGCATTGAAAACTCCTCTGTTTCCGATTTAAGCCCGCCTGACCTTAGGAATGCGAAGGTCAACTCTCTGAATGAACCCCTGTCTTTTATGTTGATGAAGAAGACAGCCTGTTTGATTCAGCCGCTCGTATGTGTAACGAAAGAACAGTTACCTGGTGAATATTACTATATAAACATAATCACGATATAATCGAATACAACCAAGATACAATGATTGTTCAGTCAATCAATTCAACCTTCTGTTCAATTCAGTCGCTCGTATGTGTAATTAGTTACCTGGAGGGTATTACAACAAGATACAATGATTGTTCAGTCAATCAATTCAACCTTCTGTTCAATTCAGTCGCTCGTATGTGTAATTAGTTACCTGGAGGGTATTACTATATGCACATCATCACGATATAATCGAATACAACCCAGATGAAATGAGTGTTCAGTCTATCCATTCAACTTTCTGTTCGTTTCAGTCGCTCGTATGTATGACGAAAGAACAGTTACCTGGTTAGTATTACTATATACAGTCGAATACAAACCAGATGCGATAATTGTTCAGTCTATCCATTCAACCTTTTGTTCGATTCAGTCGCTCTTATGTATAACGGAAGAACAGTTACCTGGTGGGTATTACTATATAATACAACATCAAGATATAATCGAATTCAACCCAGATGCAATGATTGTTCTGTATTTCCATTCAACCTTCTGTTCGATTCAGTCGCTTGAATGTACAACGGAAGTACAGTTACCTAGTGAGTATTACTATATAAATATCACCACGATATAATCGAATACAACTCAGATACAATGATCGTTCCGTCTATCCTTTCGACATTCTCTTCGAATCATTCGCTCGTATGTGTAACGAAAGAACAGTTACCTGGTGAAAATTACTATATAAACATAAACACGATATAATCGAATACAACCCAGATACAATGATTGTTCAATCTATGTATTCAACCTTCTGTTCGATTCAGTCGACTGAATCGAACAGAAGGTCGAATGGATAGATTGAACATTCATTGTATCTGGGTTGAATTCGATTATATCGTGTTGATATTTATATAGTATTTCTCACTAGGTAACTGTACTTCCTTTATACATACGAGCGACTGAATCGAACGAAAGATTGAATGCATAGATTGAACAATAATTGTATCTGGGTTGTATTTGATTATATCGTGATAATGTATATATAGTAATACTCACTAGGTAACTGTTCTTTCAGTATACATACGAGCGAAATCGACATTTTTCAACTTCAGGAATTTTTTGTGTCGAAACTAAACATTCATTAACATCAACAACATATTCAAGATAGCGTAATTCAGGGAGACAGAATTGACACTTCGCCTGACTGAGTGTTAGACCAGCAGCCATCAGCCTATCGAAAATCTTCGAGAGAACCTCGACATGTTTTTCGAAAGTTTGAGAAACAATAACAATGTCGTCTAGATATACGAAGGCGTATGGTTCAAGATCTACCCCTAGAACTCTGTCGATGAGCCGTTGCCAGGTGGCAGGCGCAGTATGCAGACCGAAAGGTAACCGCTTGAATTGGAAAAGTCCCCTCCCCGGGATAGTGAAAGCTGTGTACTGACGAGAATTTTCCGCAACTGGTATTTGCCAGTAGGCCGATTTTATGTCTAGGCTTGACAAAAATCGGGAGTCTCGGAGGCGGTCCAAAATATTTGTGACGAAAGGAAGTGGATAAGCATCTCGCTTTGTCACGCTGTTAACCTTTCGATAATCGACACAGAAGCGATATGAATCATCCTTCTTGCGAACCATTACAACTGGACTACTCCATGGGCTACAGGATGGCTCGACAACATCTAATTCGATCATTTTCTTCAATTCCTCATCCATAAGTTTCATAAGGGTCGGAGATAAAGGATAGAAACGTTGTTTTATCGGCTGTACATCCTTGAGGATTTCTATAGTATGCTCCACAATTGTGGTACATCCTATTCCATCACCCATTTTCCTAAAAGTCCTAGCTATCAAATCGTTAAGTACTTTGGTCTGCTCCGAACTCAGTGAGTCTAGAGGGTGCAGAGCTTCTCTAACTGCAGGGGTGTCAATTGCATCAATCATACCAAATTTCCATTCATTCGAACGTAAGTCTGGAATAATTCCCATACGCATCCAAAAATCAATTCCCAGTATCAAAGTGTGGTTTAAGTCTGGAACTACAAGAATATCGGTAATTTTCTCTTCCTCGCGAAGTTTTATGGGGGCCCTAAGGATTCCCAAACATTTACAATCGTCCCCATTAGCCACCGTTATGGATGGTACTTCGGAAGGCATGAGATCAACCAACCCAATTCCCTCGAGTATTTTCCAACCCTTACTCCCAACAATAGTTCTACTGGCTCCAGAGTCTAGTAGACCAAGTAAATTTTTCCCAAATATTGACACAGTCACATAAGGTCTCTCATCGCCATTTGCGTGAGACAATACATAATCTAAAACGAACTTAAGCGAATTACCAACAGAGCTACCTAAATTTTCGACCAAATTTTCCCTTCGAGACGTGGGCTGGCCTTTACCTAACGTCTCGATCGATCGTTTCCCGAAGTACTATTGCACCGAGGGCAGTTACGCACCGTCACATCTTGGCGTCCACATTTGTAGCAATAACGTTTTTGAGGTTGGCGGCAATCAGTCGATAAGTGTCCTGATGCACCACAGTTCCAACAGCGCCGCCGATCAGTTCCAGAATCACGATTACTTACAACATTGTTTGCCAGTCCATCCACTGAAGCAGAGGCTAGTCTACGACACGGATCGCCTGATGATGAAGAATTTGAGCCGGTAGAAGCATATGCTAATTCCGGTATCAGGCTCTTACTCCTGTGCGGGGGAGGAATATAGGACATGGCTAGGTTCCTTTTGACATCCAGTCTCCGGCAGGCGTCCAGAAGCTCAGTTATAGTAGTTATGATACCAAACGCTAGAAAAGGGTGGTAATAGGGATCGATTCTTTCAAGGATAATCTCGAGTTGAGCTTCCTCCGAGACAGGATTCCTCATTTTCTTAAAGAGTCCTTTCATACTTGCAATGTACAAGCCAATATTCTCATTGGTCCCCTGTGTACGTCGCTTGATTTCCTCGAAGAGGTCCCGATCAAAATTTTCAGGCAGAAACTGCTCACGCATCAAGTCCACCAAAGATTCCCAATCGGTAGCCCATTACTTGACCATATTATACCAAGTGTATGCATCACCTTCAAAAAGATCGACAGCATCCCGCAATAAAATTGCTCGCGAAATACCGCGAGAGCGCCTACGCTCCTCAACTCTTTCCAGAAAAGTACTGAAAGACATATCTCCTTTTTTCCCAGTGAATTTCAGTCCCCAATCGCGTACAGGAACTGGCTTCATCCTCACCGTTGAATCTTCTTCTTCGCTACTTTCATCATCTAGATCCACAGCCGAGCTTTGAGCCCCGGGGTTACCAAGAGCAGCGAGCATAACAGACAAATCAAAAACAGCGGATTCTCTACTCTTTTTATTCAGTTTGAGTTTTGGTTAAAATAATATATATATATATATATATATATATATATATATATATATATATATATTTACTTCCAGCGTACAAAGTGAGACACTCCAATGAGAAACCTACGGAAGCTGTGAGGACCATGTCAAAGTGAGGTCCGTATACGGACCTCACAACGTTTTCCTTCATAAAATTTACTTCCTTCTTATTTTTCAATGGGAGTTTCATTGCCTCGGAACGTGGAAGTATATGGAGTTCAGGTTATTTTTCTCCTTAAATTTCAATCACTGTTGATCGATTTATGGCTGAAAATAGGTGGACCTCACTTTGGTAGGAGCATGATAATTATGATATACTTTAGTTCGATGATTTGACACTTGGAACGCTGCTGCGCGTGTATATTATCTATACGTGTATATTTCAGTCCCTGTGCATTTATATGTTGAGTACAAAGTGAGGACTGGAAAAGTGGCAACACTGCAAAACATATTAAATCTTGCCATCCATAATTATACTGACCGAAATTGATTTGAAGGGGTTTTCGCGGTCAAGGACCATGTCGAAATTCAAAAATCGAGATGATGGCTCCTAGATGGCGGATCCAAGATGGCGGAAGAGTTTTGTAGTTACTGTCCCATTCGATTCAAAATTGGTCTGTAAGGGTTCTCGAGTACAAAGATCGAGACTTTTTAAACAAAATTAATGAAATCAAGATGGCGTCTCCATGATGGTGGCCCCAAGATGGCGATTGGGTTTGGTGATTACTATCCGATTCGATTCAAAATTGGTATGTAGGGGTTCTCGCAGTCAGAGACTTCGAATAATTCAATGTTAAGATCAATAAAATCGAGATGGTGGCTCCAAGATGGCGGATCCAAGATGGTGGATTCACTGTCCGATTCAATTCAAAATTGGATTAAGAGGGGTTTCGGATGCAGAGATCGGGAGTTGTTTGTCAAAATTCATGTAATAAAGATGGCGGTTTCAAAATGGCGGCTTCAACGTTGCAGGCGAGTTTGGTGTTTACTGTCCGATTTGTTTCAGAATTGGATTGTAAACGTTTGAGGGTGCGGAAGATTGATATCCTCTGTCCAAATTCATGGAATAAAGATGGCGGCTTCAAGATGGTGGATGAATTTGGTGATTATTGTCAGATTTCATTCAAAACTGGTTTGTAGGATTTTTCGTGTGCGGAGATCATGAAACCTAGATGGCGGATTCGACCCAATCGTTTATCAAAATTGATGAAACCAAGATCGCGGCTCAATGATGGCGGCCCCAAGATGGCGAATGAGTTTCGTGATTTCTATCCGATTCGATTCAAAACTGGTATGTAGGGGTGTTCTAGGTCAGAGACTTTGATTGATCCAATGTAAAAATCTATAAAATCAAGATGGTGGCTTCAAGATGGCGGATCCAAGATGGCGGAAGAGTTTTCTAATTACTGTCCGATTCAATTCAAAATTGGTTTCTGAGGCTTTTCAGGTGCGGAGATCGAGAATTGTTCGTCAAAATTCATGGAATCGAATAGGCGTCTTCAAGATGGCGGCTCCAACATTGCGGACATATCTGATTCCCAGAATAACCAAGTTCATCGAACTGAACTATGTTTTCCTTACAAGTACATTTGCATAAAATATTGTTTTAAAATTATTTTTTACGTTTATTTTATATTGTTCTTTTTAGCATCATACTTTGTTAAATTGAAACTTTCAATTTTGAATTGACTGCCAATAATAAAAAAAACTCAATCTTGAAGCCGCCATTTCAATTTCTTGAATATAACCTATGCTTGAACATTATAAATCTACGACCTTGAAAACCGCTACATACCCAATCAGACCATAATTATATATTTCGTTTGTCAATTTGCACCCACCATCATAAATTCATGAACTTTGGATTAAATTGCATTCTCTCCGAACCCAAAAACTCCCACACACCAATTTCAAATGAAATCAAACCATGATCACATATTCATTGGAGCCGCCATGTCTATTTTTTTAATAGTAATTTCCTGATGAATTGTCTTCGGAATTAAATTCACCTGCCGAATTTCAGATCAATCGGACGATTTGGAATGTGTTGAATTCGACTGTTTGAATAACTCAAATTATAATCACGTATCTACACGTTCCTAACAACTGAGTGAATAAATTGATGATAATTAATTGTTGGAGTCTGAAACATTTCCTTTTATATCTGACAATATATAAAATGCAAACAAAAAATTCAATATTTTTGTAGAACAAATTCAAATTTATTTCAATCAAGCAATTCCAGAAAAAAAATATGTTAATAAGGAAAACACAAATTATAATACACAGTGGTTCAATCAAAATTTAAAAGTTATGCGAGAGAATCTCAATCTTCTTAACTATATTTATAGACTTGCCCCAAGTGAAAAATCTAGAATTGAGAAAAACAACTACCGAAAGCAATATCGTCTGGCCATAAACGAATCAAAAAAAATTCTAACGATCTGTCAATCCAAAACTCAAGTAACCCAATCAAATCAATGTGGGATATAGTTAACAAGTATAGAGGTCAACCTAAAAAACGAGATCCAGACTGTTCTATATCTCCTGAAACCTTTAATGCTTTTTTTACGGACATTGCAAAACAAGTTCAAAATGATATTCCTAAAACAAACACAAATCCTTCGGCATCTCTGAAATCAAACAGCAAATCACCCACAAGTACCTTCAATTTTAATGAGGTATCAAACAATGAAGTGAGGGAGATAATAAATAACTTAAAGAATAAAAGTGCCAGGGACATCTTTGGCCTAAATGTGAGGATTCTCAAACACGTAAAAAATTTATTGATTTCTCCACTGACAAAATTAATAAATCAGAGTATAAAAGAAAACATATTTCCAGATGCTCTTAAATTAGGGCTTATATGTCCCGTATTTAAAAAGGGGGAGGTAAATGACCCAACTAACTATCGACCCTACTACCAATCTTTTCAAAGATTTTTGAAAAATGTTTGGCCTCCCGAATGTTTCAGCATTTCGAGTCTCACAACTTATTAAGCAACCATCAATTTGGTTTCAGACCAGGCAGAAGTACAAGTCTTGCAATATTAGACCTGGTAAGCCAGATTCATGATGCTTTCGAAAGAAAAGAATTTATGTCTACAACATTTTGCGACCTTAGCAAGGCTTTTGACTGTGTCTCACATGATATCCTGCTAGGTAAATTACCATACTATAACTTCAATTGTAATAGCATAAACCTAATAAAATCATATCTGAGTAACAGATATCAAACAGTATGTATAAAAGGGGTGTCATCTGCAAGGAGAGCTGTAGAAGTGGGTGTCCCACAAGGCTCGGTCCTAGGACCCCTACTATTTTTAATATATATTAATGATCTGCCACATGTGGCAATCTCTGAACGATATGCCCTTTTTGCAGACGATACTACATTTTCTATCAGAGGTGATAAACTCGCCGAAGTACTAGAGGAGTCGTCTGAGACACTGTCGAGAGCCAAACTATGGTTCTCAACCAACCTTTTATATTTGAATGAAACAAAAAACCAGCATATGCTATTTACACTTAAACAAACTTCTGAAAATTGTGGGTCATTGGATGCTGCAACTTTCTTGGGAGTAAAAATCGATTCAAAACTAACCTGGGATCATCATACAGATTATGTATGCAATAAATTAAAGACTAATATATTTGTTCTTAGAAATCTTTCGCAAAATGTATCTATTAGTGTTTTGAGACAGGCATACTTTACTCTGTGCCACCCGCATTTATCCTATGCCATACTAGCGTGGGGACACGCGGCTGGCACAGAAAGGGTATTTCGCCTGCAACGCAAAGCTATTCGAATCGTCTCAAATCTGGAATACACCGCTGACTGCAAAGAGGTCTTCATTGAGAAAAACATATTAACATTTCCATCAATTTATATTTTACAAAATCTAATCCATATTAAAAGTAACTACTGTGAGTACAAATCACACAATGAGTTTCATAATTATGACACGCGTAAAAATAATGACTTAGTAACAAACTACTACCGACTTAAGCGTTGCCAGAATGGGCCAGAGTTTTATGGAATTCATTTTTTCAATAAGTTACCTGAAAGGGTCAGAAACCTGGAGGTCACTGTATTCAAACGTGTGATGAAAAAGTTTTTGATCAGGAAGTGTTTTTATTCTGTAAAAGAGTTTCTAGAGTATTCTTGTGATGTCAAAGATTTTAAACTTAATTGAGAATGGGTAATCACCAATATTATCATTGTTTGTAAATTTTATCTAAACCATTATATGTATGTGTGTGTATCAAGTGTGTTGTATCATACCTACATGTATATATTCTTTTTATTGACTTGTGTAAGCACGTAAGTGTGAATTGGAAACACCAATAAATGATTTGATTTGATTCGATTGATTTGATAATTTTCAATAATTGAGAATATTACATACAGAATATTTCAAATTCACATTGCTATAAAAATTAGTTTTTTAACGATTATTTCATTACACTTTCTAGTTCACATTGTTATATAAACGTGATTTATGTAATGAGTTCCACAGATTTACCATTCGACAGAAAAATAATTCTGATGGAAAGAGAATTTCGTCAGGTGTCAATCCTAACAATGGAAAGGTGGCCAGTCTGTCTGAAATTGCTGGTGATGTATTAACATACATGATTTCCTATGTGCATCAACATTGATAATATCTATGGAAGAGATAGACCTACTTTTCTGCGGTATTCTAGAAAGGTCAATCAATACTTACATGATTGCAGGATTACCAACTCTCAACCCAGCGAGTCCTAGCGAATGGGGAGCTGAACTTCGAATACGTGTGCGATACTTCATGATATGTTGAATTCGGGTTGTTGATCGTGTTGAAGAATCGAAATATGAAAAAATGGATTAGCCATAAATTGGACAAAAAACATTTTTTGAAAGAGAAAAATAGTCTATCCAATTAAAAATATCAAACATAGTTTGAAATGAATGTTTGGTAGACTACCAGCAGAAAACAACTACTTTCCTGGTAAATGCATTCACAGTGTGAATCGTTGCATGGACTACGAACAGATATAATTCGATGTTCTGCGTGGTATTCACCAGGAAAGTAGTTGTTTTCTGCTCGTAGTCCACCAGACATTCATTTCAAACTATGTTCGATATTTTTAATTGGATAGACTATTTTTCTCTTTCAAAAAATTTTTTTTGTCCAATTTATGGCTAATCCATTTTTTCATTTATTACGCTTAGTCAAGCTCTTAGCCACTTCCAAGTTCTGTAAAACTTGAGAGATTCGTTTCTGTTTCTTTCTTCTGCCGCATGATGTCGCCACATTGGGACAGGCGACGCTTCGAGTGGAGATCTTACGGTCTCTACTCGAATAACTACCCTGCACTGATGAGGGACAATAAGCCCGAAACCGGTCTGTAGGTTGTTAGGCGTGCCTGTCTCGATGTGAATTTGTCACGTCTTAGGAAGAAAGAAACATTTGCGATCTGCATTCACAGTGTGAATCGTTGCATGAACTACGAACAGATATAATTCAATGTTCTGCGTGGTATTCACCAGGAAAATAGTTGTTTTCTGCTCGTAGTCTACCATACATTCTTTTCAAACTATGTTTGATATTTTTAATTGGATAGACTATTTTTCTCTTTGAAAAAAAAATCGAAATATTGTCGATGGAGTAAAAAAGTCAGCAGAATACTCGGCTAGGTGGTGAGATGATTCGTGAATTGAAGATAATTGAACTGAAAAGCAGTAACATACTCAAAATGATTCAGTCTCTCGTGTGTATGATTTTTTTGTCGAAGAAACGCTTGGAGACTGTATTTTTCATCATTGGTTTCATTTTCAGATAAATAAGAGAAATATTCTTGCCTCGATACTTCTTGTTGTTGGAATGTTTCTTCTCGGTCTACGAGTTCTTTTTTTCTGGAGGTTCATCCATGAAAAGTTTGTGACAATCTGAAATGTATTGTTTTGTAATTCTGATGTTCCAAAAGGATAATTGATAACTGATTTGATGATCAATTCCTAGTTTTTATGACTGATTCCATCGAATCTGATATCAAATATAACATTTATAAGTTCGTACAGTATTTTAATTTTTCGAGACTGGGCATTGAAGTTGAATTTGTGGAGAAATTGTCTGGAATATAATTCTGAAATTTTGTTGGTTCACTGAGTAAACTGAGTTCATCCATGAGTGTTCGGAGTATTGATTACAAAAATTGAAAGAAATCACAGGAAGTAAGTTAGTGAGAGCGTGCTGGAACATGTATATTTTGAGAAATTTCAAACACAGGTTTTATATCATTAAGTTATGTAAGAATATAGGTCGAAAGCACCCTCGGAAAATTCTAAACTTCCAATTTGAAATTTGAATCGAATCAGACCATATAATTAAAAATATCTTACCTCAAATACACCCAC
Organism: Chrysomela aeneicollis; assembly: GCA_029955515.1. Taxonomy (NCBI): domain Eukaryota; kingdom Metazoa; phylum Arthropoda; class Insecta; order Coleoptera; family Chrysomelidae; genus Chrysomela; species Chrysomela aeneicollis. Next base: position 665,704 of record JARUHQ010000018.1, on the reverse strand, counting down.
ATACCAAATTCTAATGAAATGAGATCATAAACAAACTCGTCCATCTTGGAGCCGCCATCTTGAACTTCTGAATTTTGAACACAAATTCTCCAATTCACACCCCGAAAAACTCCACGAACCAATTTTGGATCGAATCAGATCATAAACACATTACTTGTTCGTCATCTTGGAGCCACCTATTTTTGATAGAAAATTATTTATATTCGATCATAATAACCCCCAACATACCAAACTTGAATAGGATCGGACTAAAAATACAAAATAGCCCGCCCATCACGGAGCCGCCATCTTGAATTATGAATGATATCCTACCTTGAAAAACCCCCACATACTGATTTTTAATCGAGCCGGATCATAATCACAAAATACGTTTGCCATCTTGAAGCCGCCATCTCGAATCAGTGAATAGAAAAAACATAATAATCTGCTACCTCAAAAATGTCCATATTCAAAATTTTGAAAAAATCGGATCGTTATCACAAAATGCGTTCGACATCTTGAAGTCACTCTTTCATCTTTTTCTCTATAAAGTTATTTCATGAATTTTCACAAAAAAATATGCAATTAAATATTGATGGATCATAATCGTAATTCTGGACCCCAAAAACCCCTGAATATCAATTTTGAAGCCGATTGGACCATAATCACAAAAGTCGTTCGTCATCTTAGAGCCGTCATCTTGAATTGTTGACTTTTTATATAGAATTCATGATTTACGACCTTAAACATTCCCATACCAAATTTGAATAGATTTGGATCATAATCACGAAATTCATACGCCATTTTCAAGCCGCCATCTTGTTTTCTTTTCAAATGATTCCTTAATGCATTGTATTCAGAGTTATGAACACCTGTCAAATTCAAATTCACTCAGACATCTAAAAGTTGGTAAAACTTCACCTCAAAGATTCATACAGGTGAAGTAAGAATAAAACATCAGGAAAATAATTTTGTTAAAGGGAAGTTCGGTATGTCTCGAATTTGACAAATGAGGGATGGTCAGGTGAAGTTGAAATAAACCGTATGAATAATAGGGATGCAGATGATTGATTCCAAAATGGTCTAAGTCAATATGAAAGTGGAGTACCTACCTATTGATGTTGCCTAAAATACCATACTTTGAAACAATGAGAAATAGTTTGATCGAAACGAATATGAAAGTTTCTCAGTATTTTCACTTTCACCAAGACAATTCGTGGTTTCATATTTTGGGATTTGAAGTTGCCTCATTATGGTTTTCTCTTTATTATTCATAGCATATATACATTTCTTCGTTTTACGATCCATCCTGAAAATAAATATTCAGTCACATAGTATTATTTCATGTATCAAGCTAACTGATCAACGTAACCTTTTTTAATTGAACAATAAACAGTATTCACGATAACTACTACCAAATTCAACTCACAGTACGATGTTGCGCAGACTGATAGTCATTCGAGCTTCAATTGCGACGCACGTGATGATTCGGAAAGAAGCAACTGACCATAGACCTCTGACCATCTGCGCATAATGCGTAGTGAAATAAGGCAACATTGTGCGGTCCTCACTTTATACGGTTCATAATAATATACATGGTAAAGTGACCTCACTTTGGTAGAAGCATATATAAAAATAAACGGACCCCACTTTGATATTGTGGCGGACGGTCCTCATATCGTTCAGATATACGCGAAAAAATCAACTCAGAAATGATCAACATTCTACGTGTATACTCGAGATTCTTATGTTGCCTTGCTTCGGAAGAGGACAGAAAACGTGAAATCAAGTGCTTAGCTCATCTCCTTCCGGTGGTCCTCACAACGTGCATCCGACGATGTGTCCTCAGTTTGATAGCTGGCCGTATATATATATATATATATATATATATATATATAAAAAACTTTTTTTTTTGGGAGGTTCAGGTGGAATTTGTAACGGCTAGTTTGGCGTTACAACACAAATTCGCGAAAATCTCTATGATAGATGTACCACCCTGTGAGTTCATCTACGAAATACTGGTTGCCTATCACTTGGCAATAAATCGCTCCATGATTCGTATATCGTAAATCCGAGTATCGCAAAAAACAATACCTTTTTATCGGATCTATACTGGTTGATTTGGATGGTGAGACTAAAAAGAGTCGATTGAATGAACGTGGCGAATGATTCACGAAGAGTTGAGTGTTTTCTCATCCATTAGTGGGATTTTTCTTCGTGAAGCTTATGAAATTCTAGTTTCAGTTTGTGTGGGTCAGTAACGTTTCTAGTTATTTTTCTTTGCGAAACTAGTGCCTTGAAGGATTTATATTCGTTCACGTCATCGTTCATATATGCAAATCTTTCCACAACGTAATAACGTCGTTGTTATCTTCCGTTTCACGCCTTGTGTGACCGACCCTCCATCTAGAGGTATGTTGTATTTTTTTTGTACCTGATGATGCCTTCTATGCACTATAATCATTTTAGGGTCGTAGTATCGGGCTAAAATTTGTATCGTTGGATAGTCTCAGTCGAAGCCATTTGAAATATTATCCTAAACACAGCCCTATAAGTATTTTATTGCTTCAGTAGTATGGAGAATGTACACATTTTTTCCTCGGTTATGGAGTCCGAGATTGAAGCCTAGTAGCCGTTATACCACCACTGAACCTCAAGACAGTCGCAGATAAGATGCATGATTGATGTTTGTGACTGTCCGATACTTTATAATATACTTCTCAAATATCTCATTTGCCCTCAAACAGGGTTATTGTATTAGATTGTTCAAAAGTGCGAAGCCACATCTAAAACCACAGACTACCCATATTTTTCATGTTATCTCTAATTTAAAGTGTAAACTTTACGTGCGCACGTTCAGTAGATGAATAATTATTTGACTATACCCCCTTTGTTTGTTGCGAAATTTATATCTACAAGGGTATACAGGGGAATAATCAATTTCAGTGGTAGCATCGTGACATTCAATCAATTTGTAAAAACAATCTTTAATAAATAACCTGTTTCTACGTTTACATACCAACACATCTTTTTGTCATAAATAACAATAAAAAGGAAGGGGTTCAGGGTATAGCTAGCTATTTATTCTCAATCTCCCATTTCCACGTATGCTGAACGAATTTCTAGGTTGTCGTCAATAATCGAATGTGATTTATAATACAGGGCGGTCTCCAAAACAGGTGGAGGTTTCCAGTTTCAATCTGCGGTCATAAACTGGTGGTGCCCATTTATCAGATATTTATTTTCAATTATCATTTCGTGTTTTCAACCCAGCCTACTCTCTGGCTGAGCGCCGAGCATTTAGATACGCGCTTACCGCATTCCGTTCTGAATAAATTGCTGAAAATTATGTAACGACAAATTTTCAGCAATTTATTCAGAACGGAATGCGGTAAGCGCGTATCTAAATGCTCGGCGCTCAGCCAGAGAGTAGGCTTGGGCGCCAAAATTATGTTACGCCCCAAATTATGTAACGACAAATTTTCAGCAATTTATTCAGAACGGAATGCGGTAAGCGCGTATCTAAATGCTCGGCGCTCAGCCAGAGAGTAGGCTGGGTTGAAAACACGAAATGATAATTGAAAATAAATATCTGATAAATGGGCACCACCAGTTTATGACCGCAGATTGAAACTGGAAACCTCCACCTGTTTTGGAGACCGCCCTGTATTATAAATCACATTCGATTATTGACGACAACCTAGAAATTCGTTCAGCATACGTGGAAATGGGAGATTGAGAATAAATATATATATATACCCTGAACCCCTTCCTTTTTATTGTTATTTATGACAAAAAGATGTGTTGGTATGTAAACGTAGAAACAGGTTATTTATTAAAGATTGTTTTTACAAATTGATTGAATGTCACGATGCTACCACTGAAATTGATTATTCCCCTGTATACCCTTGTAGATATAAATTTCGCAACAAACAATGGGGGTATAGTCAAATAATTATTCATCTACTGAACGTGCGCACGTAAAGTTTACACTTTAAATTAGAGATAACATGAAAAATATGGGTAGTCTGTGGTTTTAGATGTGGCTTCGCACTTTTGAACAATCTAATACAATAACCCTGTTTGGAGGGCAAATGAGATATTTGAGAAGTATATTATAAAGTATCGGACAGTCACAAACATCAATCATGCATCTTATCTGCGACTGTCTTGAGGTTCAGTGGTGGTATAACGGCTACTAGGCTTCAATCTCGGACTCCATAACCGAGGAAAAAATGTGTACATTCTCCATACTACTGAAGCAATAAAATACTTATAGGGCTGTGTTTAGGATAATATTTCAAATGGCTTCGACTGAGTCTATCCAACGATACAAATTTCAGCCCGATACTACGACCCTAAAATGATTATAGTGCATAGAAGGCATCATCAGGTACAAAAAAAATACAACATACCTCTAGATGGAGGGTCGGTCACACAAGGCGTGAAACGGAAGATAGCAACGACGTTATTACGTTGTGGAAAGATTTGCATATATGAACGATGACGTGAACGAATATAAATCCTTCAAGGCACTAGTTTCGCAAAGAAAAATAACTAGAAACGTTACTGACCCACACAAACTGAAACTAGAATTTCATAAGCTTCACGAAGAAAAATCCCACTAATGGATGAGAAAACACTCAACTCTTCGTGAATCATTCGCCACGTTCATTCAATCGACTCTTTTTAGTCTCACCATCCAAATCAACCAGTATAGATCCGATAAAAAGGTATTGTTTTTTGCGATACTCGGATTTACGATATACGAATCATGGAGCGATTTATTGCCAAGTGATAGGCAACCAGTATTTCGTAGATGAACTCACAGGGTGGTACATCTATCATAGAGATTTTCGCGAATTTGTGTTGTAACGCCAAACTAGCCGTTACAAAACGGCTTACATGTCCCTATTTTAACTTTTAATTTACTATCTACTGACATTTAATAAAAACAAATAGAAGGTGATGCAAATCTCAAAATTTTGAACCATCCGTATTTGTTTCAATTAAATATCAATCGATAGTAAATGGAAAGTTGAGATAGGAACATGTAAGCGGTTTTGAGCAAGAGTGGATAGTTTCGGCACAAAAAATTCCTAAATTTGAAAAATCTCGATTTTTCACTTTATATCTCTGTAATCTTACGCGTTAAACCCCAAGTATGATAGATCGACGAAATCAGCTCTTCAGGAAGAAACTGAAAATGAAATGAAATACAGGGTGTTGCATTTCGTAACGACTTATTCGTCACATTTCTATTTAGTTAGTTAATGGTACATTAATTTTATTTCAAAAAAAAAATCTTTTTCTTCAGGAATTGAAATGGATAAGAGTCGGCATCTAACGGTCAGTAGTTAAACCTAATGGTGCTCCTGGCCATCATTTACAGTAACAAAGAGTAGTGTCCAATAATAAATTTAATTTATCTAGCGGTAAATAGAACAAATGACCAGAATAAAAATTGCAGGAATTTATCGAAATCATTCTACCGTATATCTTTCTATCTCTATCGATAATAATTCATTAATGATAAGATCGCGCATACTCCTTTTTTTGGAGGATTTTGACTAGCTACCGAACGCTGGTCGAACGGTTCTCTTGAAGCGAAACAGCCATCGGGTTTTGATCGCGTTGAATATTGACATACCTATTCTCGTTCTTTTCAAATTTTGATTAAAAAAAGGAATCTGAAGATCCAACTAATATGATGTTTTAGATAGAGAAATTGATCAGTATTGGGATTGTATAAAAGTCAAATTAACAGGTACGTGAGATTAGTGACCATTTGAATTTTGTTTTTTATATATTCCTCATGGTTCACAAAACATGGCGTACATGTGAATTTTCATCAAAAGGAAGAAGTTTATCACTGTTATCTTGATTCATCTAAATAATCGTCTGGTTTTTTTATGAAAGTTTTTTTATAGATTTCAGCTAATTGGCACCATAGTCGTCCCAATTAATATTTTTAGGAAATGTAATCTATAAGAATTGACTGCGTGTTGTAATTTTCAGCAGTATTCCATTCTGGATGAAATCAATTGAGAGATACATCGAATAATTGTTCAAGATTGGAATGATAGCTATTTTACCTGGTCCTAATTGGGGACACACAACTCACGTAGCAATTGATGAGATCCTGGATCCAAGGAGGAATAATTCAGGTGAGCACAAAATAAATATAATATATGTATTACTTCGTCTCACCTGGATTGTTCCGATCCGAATGTAGGATTCATTAAGCATAAAAATCGATATTTTTATATATGGTCAATATCAATTATTTCCTTTTTTTTTATGAACACTCATATACTGTCTGGTCAAAAATCTCATGATATCTAGAAAGTTCATAAACTGCTGATAAATTTTTTTGTATGAAACATTTATTGAATTGACATTACTACCTTTGGCAAATCGTTTTAGAGAGCGTCTGGCTCATCCAATTCTGACATTGTTTATCATTTATTCCAAGAATCAGATTTGTTTACGAATTCTAAATTATAAGTTAATCAAAGACAAGTTCAGTTTTGAATTCATTATGTATGTCATGTAACGATATATAAATCGTTACATTTTGTTTTTATGTAGTCATACAAATAACATCAATGAATAGTTGAATCAGATCACTTGGCGACATCTCGTAAATTAATATAAAATCAATAACAAAGACATCTTCTTTTGTACAGGTACCATCAAGATATCTGCAATTAAATTTAAAATCGACGCATGATAAACAGGTTTCTGTATCACACTTATTATTGCAGATATTTATGAATTGTCAATTTGTTGTATTGCCGTTGTACCAATCAAGATGATCCTTGTTAATCACGTGATTAAAAATGAACAATTGGGAACAAACGACGTAGGGTCGCTCTCTTGCTTTTTAACTTTTGAGGTGAGAACTTCGAGCATTTTTCTTTGAAAATTCCTATTCTCCCGTAAAAAGGGATTTGAAGACTCAGGTTTTCTGAGATTGCTTGGGATATCAGGAGTGAATCAAGGTATGCCCTTTTTGATTTCAATTTAGGATGGTTCAGATTAAACAAGATTAATAAGAATTGATTAACCGGTGCTTCAGGCAGACATTGCTGCATAGTTGAAGACTGATAATTTATTGGTGATTTTTTGGCTTTGATCTTTCTCATGGACTGAAAGATTACAAATTCTGTTTGGTAGAATTTCTACTGATATTTTGATGATAGTTTTTGAAAATTGTTTTTTTATTACACAGAGCATGTGTAAATTGTAAAATTTGGCTTGAGTGAATAGTCTCTGGTTTTTTTTTTCATTTTTTAAGCTTGAATGCAATTCAGGATATTTCTGCTGTGAATTTGGAGTGAAACCATAGGGAAGTCTGGACTCTGGACAAGAAGAGAGATAATGTTCAGGTGAGTGTACAGTGAAACCTCAACTTTGAAATAAATTCATGTGTTAACTGTTACACTCATCTATTCATTTTTTTTTTCTATGAAAAGATTTCATGATTCTCTTATTCATTGAAGCAATTATTCTGATCTGTTTTCTTGAAATATTTTATGATATATAATCTGACCAATCTGTGATTGAGTGGAAGGGTGTTACTTGACGTCGCTCTTGATGTCTCAGAGCAATATTTTTTTAATTTTTGAATATTTTTGAGCCTGTACTTGCATACATGTGATAGGCCAATCACTTGAATGCAAGATTTCTTTATTGATTAATTCAACAAATATTGAAGCAGAATATAGAGTTCAGAAAATAACATTGATGTATCTTTTATATTCTCAGTGTTGAGAACCCAGCAAGCACAAAAACATCTCAGATATGTTTCGAAACATAACATTGAGGACATTATACCTCCCATGCGATGTACTTTTAATATTACATAGACATGTATGCAACCTCCGAATTTCCGCAACAGGGGCTTTTTAGGGTATATCAATTAGATGTTAACAAATGCTTTCTAATAGATGTTTTCATGATATTATCACAGGTATGTCAAAGTGGGGACATACACGTTACGTACCCAGAGGATGTTATTTGAATATCATTCCCTTACATTAAATGCAAGTCTCTAGAAGCACATAAAATGGTACTAATATGTTTCTAGGGTATATTCCAAAAAAATCTCTTGAATTAACCAAAATTGTATTATTTATTTGAAATAGGTACATTATAATAAATTATTCAGTTATTCTTCCTCAAATTCCTTTGGATGGCATGACCAAGTCACTCCAAAAAACTTTCTTCTTCCTAGAGCACGAGTTTCATGATGCCACATCTGTAATAATAAAAACACCAAGACTGAAATGTTATAACAATAATTTTGCACTCTCGGGACTACTTCCGTAGTCCTTATTTTCGAAGGCAAAAGTGCCATTTCTACTAATGATGTGAAATTCGATAATACAATATTACCATGACATCTTCAAATATTGAAACTGACTATACTAGGCAATAACATTTTCGAACTTCGAACTCATTTAGAAGGTTTCAATCAAGCTATATACTCTTATCAATACTACGTTTAGGTATTCGTTGTCCCAGGTTATTTTTCTGCCTTGCAGACAAATTCTTTATTGGTTTTCCATACATACCTTATTTATTGCGTATAAGAACTTTTTTGATAGTATGAACTACGATGGCTTCTATATACGGCGTCTTTGACCAAACACTGCACACTGCACCACAGACTGACTAACAAAACAAAGAACTCATGCACCGATAGGTTTTTTTAGGTGGGGTTATGTTCTACTTTTTGAAACAGACCAGCTCAACAGACTTGGTATATAGCAACCGAATCATTCTCGAAAAACTAGTCCAATTTCTCCACGGTACATACTTCACATGCCAATGCGGAACTGTCATACATGAATGGTATGTAGAAATGTGATATAAAATGGAAAGTAACATATAAATGTCCCAAAGATAATAATAAAGAACAGCACATCGTACGTGTGAACGAAATGTGCTATCAACATTCATGGGATGTTGAAATCATATGTAACATTAGGGACACAAAAAGAACATCGCGATACAGACCGTTATGTTTCGTGTTTGCTGGGAATGTTATAGAGTGTTATGACTTATTGAGAATATTGTATAATTTTCGATCAATCAATCAGCTAAGCTCAAAACCACAAATTTTGGACCTTCAGTTCATACCTCTCTGAACCAAACTGATTTCTATTACGACTTTTCATGTATGTCGACGATAAATGAGTGATCAATCAACGTAGAGAGGACCTCTATCATTTGCTGAGTAGACATCAGAGTCGTCCAGTTTTCCCCCAGTTTCAGTGCTGAAACTAACACAACTTCAGAGTACAACCTTCCACTGCGAGCTAAAAGATAGAGGGTGTAAACTGTACCACATCATCGTAGGAGAGTACTGACCTGGAGTAGGGAGTTGTCATCGTAATTGAGAAACAACATCTGACTCGCAAGTATAGAGCAATAATCCAGGAGATATTGATCAAAATCGTAGGAAGAATAGAAATCAGGAGGAGAATTGTAAAAATCACTTGCCTATTTTGTCAGGATTGTATTATCTCGGTTTAAGAATAATTACTAGCTATTGATTACTATCACACTCATTGTTGCCCAGATAGCACTGGACGTCCCGGGGACGTCCATTTTATGTCCATTTTGGGTCCGAACGTCCAGGACCTAGTTTGGACGTTTTGGGGACGTACATGCGTGGACGTTTCTAGGAAAATTTTGTTTTCTTCAGATATAAAGTGATTTATTTCTCCTTTGAGATACAAATGCGATATCAATAAAATAAATGGTAAATATCAGCTGTTGGTATCGTTTTCCTCATAACTGCTCATACATAAAAAGTTACCATCTTCGAAGATATGCGATATAAAAAAAATCGCTCCATCAAATTCCATATAAATTTGAGATACATGAATGAGTATGTCGAAATAAGAACTCAAAAAAACTCAATGTTGAAAAAATATATAACATTCGAAATCCTGTTGGAAACCGCATGACTCCCCTAGAAGAGGTTAGGATTCCAGCATGAGCTGATGTTGGTCTCGCTTCTTCCACCCGTAAGAATTTGACTTATGGGGAGTTCCAAAACTCGAAATTGCGATATATAAATACATATATTATAAATATTAGACAATAATAATTCATGTAATAATGAAACATATATATATATATATATATATATATATATATATATATATATATATATATATATACAGGCTGTCCATATTTCGAGTGCCACTATGGGGATCTCGCTTATCTTAACAGATACGAATTTGGTTAAATTGGGGCAAAGTTGCGCATTTCAGTGCTGAATAATTATCTGAAGAAAAATTTGAAATATCTATGATAGTTTTGAAAATATCGTCAAAAAACGAAAATTTCTGATTTTCATTTTTAATTTTTTGATAGTAAACCAATGATGCTAGACATTTCTAACTAAAACATTGTTCAGACACTTTTTCAAGGAGAATTCGAATATGGCATCGTATTCTTGATAATTTTCAAGATGGCGGAGAAACACCTGTCAACTTCATTTTTTCTTATGGACGCCATTTTGGATTTTAACAATTTTGAATTCCTTTTTTGTTTCTCTTTATAGCGATGTATCACACATGGTGTTCCAATATCACATTTTTGCCATAAATCAAATTTTTCACTTTTTGAGAAGAGTGCTTTGGAAAAAACAAACTATTCTTCTGTCGTGAACAATATTTTGACAGTTTGATCTATCTCGAGTCGTGTCATTTACGTTTGTGCTAGTTTCATCGCAAAAATGCATTTCCCAAGTGAAGAACAAAGAGAAATGATTAAAATTTACTATACCTCACATCGAAATGCCCACATGACTGCGGCAGCGTATTTTCAGCGTTATCCAGAGCGGCAACAACCTAGCTTGAGGTATTTTTATTTGCTGCACAGAAACTTGGGCCAATATGGTTCATTTCGAAAATCTAGACGAGGATATGGTGATATGCCCAATGAATATTTGCAGGGAATTTTGCAAGCGGTAAAAATTTTACATGATTACAAATACCAAAATATTAATGATTAAATATTGAATCATCAGGTGCAGGACAATCCATCGGTCTCCACAAGAGAAGTTGCAGCCCAGCTCAATTTGCGATCACATCAAGTTGTTTGGAGAACTCTTAAAAAACACAAATATCGGCCTTGGGCAGTTCATATTTCTCAAACGCTTCATCCCGGAGATCATGAACGACGGGTAGCTTTCTGCATGTTTGTAAATAATCAGATCCAAGAAAATCCAAATTTCCTAAATACTGTCATATGGTCTGATTCAACTGGCAACTCGCCACCAAACAGACAAATCAAACTGTCAAAATATTGTTCGCGACAGAAGAATAGTTTGTTTTTTCCAAAGCACTCTTCACAAAAAGTGAAAAATTTGATTTATGGCAAAAATGTGATATTGGAACACCATGTGTGATACATCGCTATAAAGAGAAACAAAAAAGGAATTCAAAATTGTTAAAATCCAAAATGGCGTCCATAAGAAAAAATGAAGTTGACAGGTGTTTCTCCGCCATCTTGAAAATTATCAAAAATACGATGCCATATTCGAATTCTTCATGAAAAAGTGTCTGAACAATGTTTTAGTTAGAAATGTCTAGCATCATTGGTTCACTATCAAAAAATTAAAAATGAAAATCAGAAATTTTCGTTTTTTGGCGATATTTTCAAAACTATCATAGATATTTCAAATTTCTCTTCAGATAATTATTCAGCACTGAAATGCGCAACTTTGCCCCAATTTAACCAAATTCGTATCTGTCAAGATAAGCGAGATCCCCATAGTGGCACTCGAAATATGGACAGCCTGTATATATATATATGTATATTATGTCAAATTGACATATATAAATGATATAAGTAATATAAATCATTCAGAATTATTGTTGTTCAAATCTCATTGATTTATACGAATCGAGATACATATATAATAAATCAATAAGAAGACAGCAGCTACCATACTAGGCAGATTGACATTCGATAACTGGAGTCAAGCAACGTCAGGCGAGGAAAGATCTTGGATGGGTGACCGTATAGATCGAATGGCTCTTTTTATTTTACTTGAACCTATTATGGACGTCCCCAAGACATCCTCATTAGTAACATTGGACGTCCCCAAAACGTCCATAGACGTCGGTCGTCCGGAAATGGACGTTTTTAAGACGTCTCGAATGTCCAGAGTGGACGTTTTTAAAACGTCCATAAGACGTACTTGTGCTGACTGGGTGATTACATTGTTATTCTCATCAATTTGTACAATAGATCATTTTCTTGTTTAATATAGTTTTATTGCTCTGACTAAGATAAGAGAGAGTCCTTGAAAGATAATGTATCTATATTTTTTTTGATCATTTTTTGTCTATATTTTTACAATAAAATAGACTGGCGCTCAACACTGCTTGACACAATAAAAAAATCAAAAATAGTCCAAAGACCTCACCCCTTTGAAATTCATGCTATGAACATCATTACACATGGCGCCCAACTAATTTGGTGACTATAATTATTGTGTTAAGCATCATTCAGGAAATCTTTCTAGTGAGAGCAATAATATTTTGATCAATATTTGCTGAATTTCAAAATATTATTATTTTCATATTTTGACACTGAAGGTTATAGACCTTTATCTCGGTTCATGTTTCATCTATATATCTTATAAAACTCATTTGAGACATTTTGCTTTACAGTAAGTGAAAACATTGTATCTAGATTTCTTGCTCTTGGTAATTTCTCTGAATTCAAAATGGAACCGAATCACTTACTTTCAAATGAAATAAATTATGAAATTAGTATCAGGAACTTTGAACCAACTGGTACAGTTGATCAAAGAAGAAAAATATTGAGGGGATTACTTAGTCAACAATCTGCAAATCGCAGTTTTGTGGGAGATTTGTCTGAATGTTATACTCATGAAGAAGATATGGTAGAGATAAGAGAAACATTAAATGACCTGGATGCAAAGATTAGGTCATATTCTGGAAATACTCTTGAACGCAAACGCATAGAATCAAGATTAACTCATATTTCTGGTAGAATCAATCGTTTAAAAAATTGATACGGAAGATGAGGAAGCAGCTAAAAAACAAGTTCAACTGAAACTTCTTGAAATAGAGGCAGAATTTGGTGAAAAAATGCCTGGTGCTTTAGCAACTTCTACACCAACCAACAATTCATCATCTTTAAGTAATGTTGAACAATTTTCATTTTCCAAACCTATTCTTCCATACAAATGGAATATTTCTTTCAGTGGTGATACCAGAAAAGAGTCGTTGATAGCTTTCTTAGAAAAAGTAGAATCTTTTAGATGTTCAAGAAATGTTTCTAAGGATCAATTGTTTTTGACTGCTGGTGACTTGTTCAAAGATCTTGCTTGGACATGGTATAACAACAACAAATCTCGTGTTCAAAACTGGGATGAATTAGTTCAGAAATTGAAAAGTGACTTTTTACCTTATCACTATGATGAATCTCTGATTAGGGAAATCGATAATAGAACCCAAGGTAACAATGAGAGAGTTTTAGTTTATATCTCTGCCATGGAGGGTCTGTTTAATAGGTTAACTGTCAAGCCATCGGAAAAAGATATGGTTAACAAAATTCAGAGAAATTTGCTACCTTGTTATATTTCACAACTTGCTTTGAAGGAAATAGATACAATGTCAGAGCTTTATAACTTATGTAAAAAATTAGAAGAATCTAGAGAATGGTCTGAACGTTATAGACCTCCTTCTTACAAAAAATCAAATCTTTGGGAGCCAGACCTGAGTTGTCCTTCTGGTTTTGAGTTTAACAATTCTTTTAGAAGAACATTCACCTCGAATAGGGAAGTTTCAGCAGTAGGGACTATCAAATGTTGGAATTGTTTAGAGAATGGTCACACTTCTCGTGATTGTCGCCAAGCTAAGACTGTTTTTTGTTATGGCTGTGGTACAAAGAATATTATAAAACCTAAATGCCCAAAATGCAATCCAAAAAACTTCAGGCGTGGTTCTGGGACTCTGGACGCCGTTGCCACGACATCAAGTCCAGAAAAGATGGAAAAAGGTACCAAGAACAATTCCAAGTAAAACCAATCAATAAAGACAGTCTTGAATGGCAGACATGGTTAGGAGAGGTTTAACGGTTCTTATCTTGTTCAGTCACTCAATCTCCTTCACTCAACCCCCTGTTTGTTAGGAAAACTCACGATAATCGCCCATATCTTTATGTGGAAATTTTTGGGGAAAATATTCTGTCTTTGGTTGACACTGGTAGTTGTTCGTCCATATTAGGTTCTGATAGTTTTTCATTACTCAGAAAATGGAAAGTTGAAATTTAGTGTGGAGGACAGCTACAGGTTACAACTGCAGATGGGCAGCCTCAAGATTGTTTGGGATTTGTCACTCTACCTATTATTCTTCGAGGGAACTGCCAAATTCAAAAATTTTTAGTGATTCCTTCTGTACGACACTCTTTGATTTTAGGTATAGACTTTCTCAAAAGCTTTCATATCAAGGCAAATTTTGGTAATTATTCATATGACTTTAGAAGATCTGAACAGACTTGTGTGGTAAACAGTATTCACTCAGCTGAAGAGTTATCTACAGTGGAAAAAGAAAAATTGAAACAAGTTGTTGATTCATTTTCAATCATTGCTCCGGAAGGTAAAATTGGTAGGACTTCTCTCTTACAACACACTATAGACACTGGATCAGCTTCTCCTATCAGACAAAGACAATATCCCTTGTCAACTAACTAGATGTCATACAACCATCTAACTCCCCTTGGTGTAATCCTTTGTGGCTAGTTGAGAAGAAAACCGGTGAATACAGGGTAGTTCTTGATTCTAGAAAAGTAAATAGTGTGACTGTCAGAGATTCCTATCCAATGACACAAATTGATTCCACTTTGAGCAAGCTGAGAGATGCAAAGTTTCTTTCATCTATAGATTTGAAGAAAGCTTTCTGGCAGATTCCCTTGCAAGAGTCATCTCGTCCCAAAACCGCCTTTGCTGTCTATGGTAGGGGTTTATTTGAATTCAAAGTGATGCCGTTTGGATTATCGTGCAGTTCTCAAACAATGTGTAGACTCATGGATTTAGTTATTGGACCTTCTCTAGAACCGTATGTATTCTATTACCTTGACGACATTATTGTGGCTACCCCTGATTTTGGGACCCACTTGGACATTTTGGGGAGACTGAGGCAGAAATTGGTGGATGCAGGTCTTACTATCAATTTAGAGAAATGTCAATTTTGTAGGTCGTCTCTTGAATTTTTAGGTAATACTGTTGATAAAGAAGGCCTCAGAATTGATGTAAAGTTTCAGGTATAATAAATTATGAAAGACCTCAAAATACCACTCAAATTCGGAGATTAATTGGAATAGTTGGATATTAACGTAGGTTTTTGAAAGATTTTTCTACACTATGTAGTCCTATATCTGATTTATTGCGAGGCAGGAAAAAGGGACAACCTATTGAATGGACAAGTGAGGCAGATCAGGCATTTGAGAATATAAAGAAGGCCTTAACTACTGCTCCAGTTTTAGCTAGTCCAAATTTTGATCTACCATTTGTCATTTATTGTGATGCATCTAATACAGGAGTAGGAACTGTTTTGTACCAAGAGATCGATGAAATTGAGCATCCCATAGCCTATGCCTCAAAAACTTTGAATAAATGTCAACGTAAATTCTCGACGACTGAGAAGGAACTTCTGGCTGTCATCTTTGGCATTGAGAAGTTTCGCTGCTATGTAGAAGGTACTCATTTCACTGTCATTACCGATCATGCTTCACTTGTGTGGCTCAATAATATGTCAAATCCAGCTGGTAGAATTGCTCGATGGGCAGTCAAATTATCACAATATTTTTTTGACATTTTGCATAGGCCAGGTGCTCTAAATTCAGTAGCAGATGCTCTTTCTCGCTCTATCAATGAAACTGCAGTTTTAGATTTATCCTCCTTGAAACCAGATAAATGGTACAATGACATATGCAGAAATGTGAAAGAGAATCCAGATTCATATCCTACCTTTAAAGTTGAGAATAATATTTTGTATAAACATGTTTTTGATAGTTCAGATTTACAAGGAAATCTATCCAAATGGAAAATAGTCGTACCTACTGATAATAGGAAGGATATTTTGTACATGTATCATGACAGTGCAACATCAGCACATTTAGGAATAGCTAAAACTGTGGCACGTGTTAAAGAACTTTATTATTGGCCCAACCTCAGGAATAGTGTACACAAGTATGTTAGGAAATGTTCAGTGTGTGCTAGATGCAAACCTTCTAATTTGCCTCAAGCGGGTTTAATGGGGTCTTACAAAAACATTAATTTTCCATTCCAGTTGATTTCTGCTGATCTTTTGGGACCATATCCAAGATCGAAGAATGGGAATCAGTATCTTTTGGTGGTGTGTGATTGGTTCACAAAATTCATTTTAGTCCAACCATTAGCTAAGGCCACGTCGAGGGCGATAATTGAATTTATAGAAAACCATGTGTTTCTCATATATGGAGTACCTCGGATTTTTGTGTGTGACAATGGGTCAGTTTTCTCGAGTAAGGAATTCAAGTCATTCATGAATGAATATAAAGTTCAGAAGATTTGGTACAATGCTAGGTATCACCCTCAGATCAATGCAACTGAACGTCAGAATAAAGTGATAGTAACTGCAATCACTGGGATCAAGCCATTTTTAAAATGGGCATTTCCAGTCATTTTCAGAAAAATTATATTTCGAAATATTGGACTCTCATGTAACTCGTAACCATTTTTTGAGATTTTTTTTTCATCAATTTATCTAGTTAAAAATTATTGAAAACGCCAAAATAATCTACTGAATTCAAACGATCCAGAAGAAGAGGGAAGCCATGACGTCAGTGCGCGTCCGATCCTGATTGGTTGTCCCGTTGTTATACGTTAATGATCTAAGCACCACACAGAGTTGCCAGATCAAAAATAAAAGATTAGAAAGACAGAAGGAAGGTAATCCAGAAATACATAATCCCTCGTCTAATCCCTTGATTAGCGTATTGAAATTCCATTGCGTTAATACCTGTTAGGAATAGGTGGTAGGTATATAAGGTGCTACTGATTCGAGAACTTTATTTTATCTTGAGAGTGCAAGTGATAGTGTGTTGAACTATCAACTTGGCAACTGTGTGTGTGTATTTATATTTTTCATCTGTCGTCGCGTCCTAACACTCCTAACCAACTCCTAACCTATATCTGGATTGTTTTGATTACTTCTCAAGTTTCAAGTGTGTTCATGTTCAGGATGGAAACAATAGATGAAGGGTTTGAAAAGGCAGCATCGGATAATTTGCCGATGGTGGATATTGACATGATGGGTGATTTTTTAACGAATAATGCAAATTTCGTTAGTGCTGAAGTTCTCAACGTGAAAACACAAAGGTTAGTTTATGTTTACATTCCAGAAGAGTGGTGAAATGAAAACCTGTTTCCATTTTTTATTTTCAGTGAGTATTCTGGGTGATATTGAAGGTAATTTTACGTTTCAGATCAACCATGGAGGCTTATGGTGATTAAGCAATATCATAAGTTGAGTTGAGAAGTAATGGTGATATATGTACAGTGAACAAAAATCATACCTGAAGACAAGAATCACAAGAAAGTCTACAATGTTATGGCGATAATGAATGAAAAAGAGGAGAACAAATCTTTTGGTCAGCAAATTATTCATACTCAGACAATCACATGAACTTTATACATTTTTACACATTCTGAAAAATCATAGTTTTATTATGGATCCATTAATTGGAAGAGTGCTTCATTATTCCCCTCTACGAAAAATTCAATAGTGCTCCCCCGACACCGACCATTAAAAATAAAGAATTTTTCACTGAAATAGAAGCCAATCAATCAGAAGTTTTCAACGATACAATCAGCCAATACTCAGCTACCCAAGAAACAGCATCCCACCAAAAAAATAAGGCTTCTGAAGAAACAACTGTCTCTACCAACTCCGGCGCAATTAAGAAGAAACCAGTGGCATCAGTCGCAAGTGGTAAAAACAGACTGCGATCCGGAAATAGATAAATTAACTGCACCACCTACAAGGGCAAGTTGTGGAATGCTTATAATTATCCTAGACATACTTAAGTTATTCCAGAAATATCGTTCTTGCACATATTTATGTAGTTCCACTAATTTTCGCATTGCTGACATATTCAAATAATGATAGCATAGAACCATATAACTATTTGCCTTGATAAATTATTGTTAACTTCATCTCTAGGTATGGATCCTTATATAAGAGACTTCAAAGTAGATAAAATAAGAACATACCTCCGGAATAATTGCAATGAAGCGAAAGAAGTTTTATCGATAAATAGTGATTTCAGTAATTTAAATATTCTCAATACTAATATTTGTAGTGTTTCAAAAAACATAGATGAACTTAAAATCAATCTTGAGGAACTTGGAACGAAATTTGATTGCATAGTCTTAACAGAAACTTGGCATGTGCCAGATACTTCTCCCCTCAATATGACTGATTATCTAACTATATACAATGAAAGCAACTATAATCAAAATGATGGAGTCATAGTTTTTGTAAAAGCGAACATATATCATTCCCATATTTCTACCAAACTGAGCGGAAGTGTATTATTAAAAATCAAACTGATCGTAGATGAACAGACCATTTGCCTCTATGCATTCTATAGATCTCCAACAAGTAAAATTGATGACTTTTTAGACCAACTCAATGAGATTTTAAATGTATAGATTGAACAATCATCGTATCTGAGTTGTATTCGATTATGTTTATATAGTTATACTCACCAAGTAACTGTTCTTCCGTTATACATACGAGCGACTGAATTGAACAGAAGGTTGAATGGATAGACTAAACAATGATCGTATCTGGGGTTGTATTCGATTATATCGTGATGATGTTTATATAGTTATACTCACCAGGTATCTGTTCTCCAGTTATACATAAGAGCGACTAAACTGAACTGAAGGTTGTATAGATAGACTGAACAATCATCGTATCTGGGTTGTATTCGATTATTTCGTGATTATTATTATATATTATGTCTAACCAGGTAACTGTTTTTTCGTTATACATAAGAACGACTGAATTGAACAGAAGGTTGAATGGATAGACTAAACAATAATCGTATCTGGGGTTGTATTCGAGTATATCGTGATGATTATCATATAGTATGTCTAACCAGGTAACAGTTCTTCCGTTGAACATACGAGCAACCGAATCGAACATAAGGTTGGATGGATAGATTGAACAATCATTGTATCTGGGTTGTCTCCGATTATATCTTTATGCTGTATATTCAGTTACACCTACCATGTAACGGTTATTTCGTTACACATACGAGCGTCTGAATCGAACATAAGGTTGGATGGTTAGACGGAACGATAATTGTAACTGAGTTGTATTCGATTATATCGTGGTGATGTTTATATAGTAATACTCACCAGGTGACTGTTCTTGCGTTATACATACGAGCAACCCAATCGAACAGAAGGTTGAATGGATAGTATCTGGGTTGTATTCGATTATGATGTTATGCTGTGTATATAGTTATACACATTAGGTGACGGTATTCTCGTTTTACAAACGAGCGACCGAAACGAACAGAAAGTTGAATGGATAGACCGAACAATCAATGTATCTGGGTGGTATCCGATTATATCGCAATACTGTATATATAGTGATACTTACCAGGTGACGGTACTTCCGTTACACATACTAGAGACTGAATCGAACAGAAGGTTAAATGGTTAGACGAAACGATAATTGTATCTCTGAGTTGTATTCGATGATATCGTGATGATGTTTATATAGCGATACTCACCAGGTAACTGTTCTTCCGTTTTACATACAAGCGACCGAATCGAGCAGAAGCTTAAATTTAGTAGAGATTGAACAATCATCGTATCTGGGTTGTATTCGATTATGTTTATATAGTTATACTCACCAGGTAACTGTTCTTTCGTTATACATACGAGCGACTGAATTGAACAGAAGGTTGAATGGATAGACTAAACAATAATCGTATCTGGGGTTGTATTCGATTATATCTTGATGATGTTCATATAGTTATACTCACCAGGAAACTGTTCTCCAGTTATACATAAGAGCGACTAAACTGAACAGAAAGTTGGATGGATAGACTGAACAATCAATGTATCTGGGTGGTATCCGATTATATCGCAATACTGTATATATAGTGATACTTACCAGGTGCCGGTACTTCCGTTACACATACTAGCGACTGAATCGAACAGAAGGTTGAATGGTTAGACAAAACATTAATTGTATCTGAGTTGTATTCGATGATATCGTGATGATGTTTATATACCAATACTCATCAGGTATCTGTTCTTCCGTTTCACATACTAGCGACCGAATCGAGCAGAAGCTTGAATTTAGTATAGATTGAACAGTCATCGTATCTGGGTTGTATTCCATCATGTTTATATAGTTATACTCACCAGGTAACTGTTCTTCCGTTATACATACGAGCGACTGAATTGAACAGAAGGTTGAATTGATAGACTGAACAATCATCGTTTCTGGGTTGTATTTGATTATATCGTGATGATCATCATATAGTATGTCTAACAAGGTAACAGTTCTTCCGTTATACATACGAGCAACCGAATCGAACATAAGGTTGAATGGATAGATTGAACAATCATTGTATCTGGGTTGTATCCGAATATATCGTTATGCTGTATATTTAGTTTAGC
This sequence comes from Chrysomela aeneicollis, assembly GCA_029955515.1. NCBI lineage: Eukaryota > Metazoa > Arthropoda > Insecta > Coleoptera > Chrysomelidae > Chrysomela > Chrysomela aeneicollis. Next base: position 644,979 of record JARUHQ010000018.1, on the reverse strand, counting down.
CTACAATGTAACGGTTCTTTCGTTACACATAAGAGCGTCTGAATCGTAGAGAAGGGTGAATGGATAGACTGTACAATCATCGTATCTGGGTTGTATTCGATTATTTCGTGATGATTATTACATATTATGTCTAACCAGGTAACTGTTCTTCCGTTATACATACGAGCAAACGAATCGAACATAAGGTTGAATGGATAGATTGAACAATCATTGTATCTGGGTTGTATTCGATTATATCGTGATGATTATCATATCGTATGTCTAACCAGGTAACAGTTCTTCTGTTACACATACGAGCAACTGAATCGAACATAAGGTTGAATGGATAGATTGAACAATCATTGTATCTGGGTTGTCTCCGATTATATCGTTATGCTGTATATTTAGTTACACCTACCATGTAACGGTTCTTTCGTTACACATACGAGCGTCTGAATCGAACATAAGGTTGGATGATTAGACGAAACAATAATTGTAACTGAGTTGTATTCGATTATATCGTGGTGTTGTTTATATAGTAATACTCACCAGGTGACTGTTCTTGCGTTATACATACGAGCGACCCAATCGAACCAAAGTTTGGATGGATAGACGGAATGATCATTGTATCTGAGTTGTATTCGATTATATCGTGATGACGTTCATATAGAAATACTCACCAGGTTACTGTTTTTTCTTTATACATACGAGCAACCGAATCGAACAGAACGTTGAATGGATAGTATCTGGGTTGTATTCGATTATGATGTTATGCTGTGTATATAGTTATACACATTTGGTGACGGTATTCCCGTTTTACATACGAGCGACCGAAACGAACAGAAAGTTGAATGGATAGACTGAACAATCAATGTATCTTGGTGGTATCCGATTATATCGCAATTCTGTATATATAGTGATACTTACCAGGTGACGGTACTTCCGTTGCACATACTAGCGACTGAATCGAACTTAAGATTAAATGGTGAGACGAAACGATAATTGTATCTGAGTTGTATTCGATGATATCGTGATGATGTTTATATAGCAATACTCACCAGGTAACTGTTCTTCCGTTTTACATACAAGCGACCAAATCGAGCAGAAGGTTAAATTTAGTATGGATTGAACAATCATCGTATCTGGGTTGTATTCGATTATGTTTATATAGTTATACTCACCAGGTAACTGTTCTTCCGTTATACATACTAGCGACTGAATCGAACAGAATGTTGAATGGTTAGACGAAACGATAATTGTATCTGAGTTGTATTCGATGATATAGTGATGATGTTTATATAGCAATACTCACAGGGTAACTGTCCCTCAGTTTTACATACAAGTGACCGAATCGAGCAGAAGGTTAAATGGATAGATTGAACAATCATCGTATCTGAGTTGTATTCGATTATGTTTATATAGTTATACTCACCAGGTACCTGTTCTTTCGATATACATACTAGCGACTGAATCGAACTTAAGGTTAAATGGTGAGACGAAACGATAATTGTATCTGAGTTGTATTCGATGATATCGTGATGATGTTTATATAGCAATACTCACCAGGTAACTGTTCTTCCGTTTTACATACAAGCGACCAAATCGAGCAGAAGGTTAAATTTAGTATGGATTGAACAATCATCGTATCTGGGTTGTATTCGATTATGTTTATATAGTTATACTCACCAGGTAACTGTTCTTCCGTTATACATACTAGCGACTGAATCGAACAGAATGTTGAATGGTTAGACGAAACGATAATTGTATCTGAGTTGTATTCGATGATATAGTGATGATGTTTATATAGCAATACTCACAGGGTAACTGTCCTTCAGTTTTACATACAAGTGACCGAATCGAGCAGAAGGTTAAATGGATAGATTGAACAATCATCGTATCTGAGTTGTATTCGATTATGTTTATATAGTTATACTCACCAGGTACCTGTTCTTTCGATATACATACGAGCAACCGAATCGAACATAAGGTTGAATGGATAGATTGAACAATCATCGTATCTGAGTTGTATTCGATTATGTTTATATAGTTATACTCACCAAGTAACTGTTCTTCCGTTATACATACGAGCGACTGAATTGAACAGAAGGTTGAATGGATAGACTAAACAATGATCGTATCTGGGATTGTATTCGATTATATCGTGATGATGTTTATATAGTTATACTCACCAGGTAACTGTTCTCCAGTTATACATAAGACCGACTGAACTGAACAGAAGGTTGTATAGATACACTGAACAATCATCGTATCTGGGTTGTATTCGATTATTTCGTGATGATTATCATATATTATGTCTAACCAGGTAACTGTTCTTCCGTTATACATACGAGCAACCGAATCGAACATAAGGTTGAATATATAGATTGAACAATAATTGTATCTGGGTTGTCTCCGATTATATCGTTATGCTGTATATTTAGATACACCTACTATGTAACGGTTCTTTCGTCACACATACGAGCTTATGAATTGAACATAAGGTTGGATGGTTAGACGGAACGATAATTGTAACTGAGTTGTATTTGATTATATCGTGGGAATGTTTATATAGTAATACTCACCAGGTGACTGTTCTTGCGTTATACGTACGAGCGACCCAATCGAACAGAAGGTTAGATGGATAGACGAAATGATAATTGTATCTGAGTTGTATTCGATTATATCGTGATGAAGTTTATATAGAAATACTCACCAGGTTACTGTTCTTTCGTTATACATACGAGCAACCGAATCGAACAGAAGGTTGAATGGATAGTATCTGAGTTGTATTCGATTATGATGTTATGCTGTGTATATAGTTATACACACTAGGTGACGGTATTCCCGTTTTACATACGAGCGACCGAAACGAACAGAAAGTTGAATGGATAGACTGAACAATCAATGTATCTGGTTGGTATCCGATTATATCGCAATACTGTATATATAGTGATACTTACCAGGTGACGGTACTTCCGTTACACATACTAGCGACTGAATCGAACAGAAGGTTAAATGGTTAGACGAAGCGATAATTGTATCTGAGTTGTATTCGATGATATCGTGATGATGTTTATATAGCAATACTCACCAGGTAACTGTTCTTCCGTTTTACATAAAAGCGACCAAATCGAGCAGAAGGTTAAATGGATAGATTGAAAATTCATCGTATCTGGGTTGTATTCGATTAGGTTTATATAGTTATACTCACCAGGTAACTGTTTTATCGTTATACATAAGAACGACTGAATTGAACAGAAGGTTGAATGGATAGACTAAACAATAATCGTATCTGGGGTTGTATTCGAGTATATCGTGATGATTATCATATAGTATGTCTAACCAGGTAACAGTTCTTCCGTTAAACATACGAGCAACCGAATCGAACATAAGGTTGGATGGATAGATTGAACAATCATTGTATCTGGGTTGTCTCCGATTATATCTTTATGCTGTATATTCAGTTACACCTACCATGTAACGGTTATTTCGTTACACATACGAGCGTCTGAATCGAACATAAGGTTGGATGGTTAGACGGAACGATAATTGTAACTGAGTTGTATTCGATTATATCGTGGTGATGTTTATATAGTAATACTCACCAGGTGACTGTTCTTGCGTTATACATACGAGCGACCCAATCGAACAGAAGGTTGGATGGATAGACGGAATGATCATTGTATCTGAGTTGTATTCGATTATATCGTGATGACGTTCATATAGAAATACTCACCAGGTTACTGTTCTTTCGTTATACATACGAGCAACCGAATCGAACAGAAGTATCTGGGTTGAATGGATAGTATCTGGGTTGTATTCGATAATGATGTTATGCTGTGTATATAGTTATACACATTAGGTGACGGTATTTCCATTTTACATACGAGCGACCGAATTGAACAGAAAGTTGAATGGATAGACTGAACAATCAATGTATCTGGGTGGTATCCGATTATATCGCAATACTGTATATATAGTGATACTTACCAGGTGACGGTACTTCCGTTACACATACTAGAGACTGAATCGAACAGAAGGTTAAATGGTTAGACGATACGATAATTGTATCTCTGAGTTGTATTCGATGATATCGTGATGATGTTTATATAGCGATACTCACCAGGTAACTGTTTTTCCGTTTTACATACAAGCGACCGAATCGAGCAGAAGCTTAAATTCAGTAGAGATTGAACAATCATCGTATCTGGGTTGTATTCGATTATCTTTATATAGTTATACTCACCAGGTTACTGTTCATTCGTTATACATACGAGCGACTGAATTGAACAGAAGGTTGAATGGATAGACTAAACAATAATCATATCTGGGATTGTATTCGATTATATTTTGATGATGTTCATATAGTTATACTCACCAGGAAACTGTTCTCCAGTTATACATAAGAGCGACTGAACTGAACAGAAAGTTGGATGGATAGACTGAACAATCAATGTATCTGGGTGGTATCCGATTATATCGCAATACTGTATATATAGTGATACTTATCAGGTGACGGTACTTCCGTTACACATACTAGCGACTGAATCGAACAGAAGGTTAAATGGTTAGACAAAACATTAATTGTATCTGGGTTGTATTCGATGATATCGTGATGATGTTTATATAGCAATACTCACCAGGTATCTGTTCTTCCGTTTTACATACAAGCGATCGAATCGAGCAGAAGCTTGAATTTAGTATAGATTGAACAATCATCGTATCTGGGTTGTATTCGATCATGTTTATATAGTTATACTCACCAGGTAACTGTTCTTCCGTTATACATACGAGCGACTGAATTGAACAGAAGGTTGAATGGATAGACTGAACAATCATCGTTTCTGGGTTGTATTTGATTATATCGTGATGATCATCATATAGTATGTCTAACAAGGTAACAGTTCTTCCGTTATACATACGAGCAAACGAATCGAACATAAGGTTGAATGGATAGATTGAACAATCATTGTATCTGGGTTATCTCCGCTTATATCGTTATGCTGTATATTTAGTTACACCTACCATGTAACGGTTCTTTTGTTACACATACGAGCATCTGAATCGAACATAAAGTTGGATGGTTAGACGGAACTATAATTGTAACTGAGTTGTATTCGATTATATCGTGGTGATGTTTATATAGTAATACTCACCAGGTGACTGTTCTTGCGTTATACATACGAGCGAACCAATCGAACAGAAGGTTGGATGGATAGACGGAATGATCATTGTATCTGAGTTGTATTCGATTATAACGTGATGACGTTCATATAGCAATACTCACCAGGTTACTGTTCTTTCGTTATACATACGAGCAACCGAATCGAACAGAAGGTTGAATGGATAGTATCTGGGTTGTATTCGATTATGATGTTATGCTGTGTATATAGTTATACACATGAGGTGACGGTATTCCCGTTTTACTTACGAGCGACCGAAACGAACAGAAAGTTGAATGGATAGACTGAACAATAAATGTATCTGGGTGGTATCTGATTATATCGCAATACTGTATATATAGTGATACTTACCAGGTGACAGTACTTCCGTTGAACATACTAGCGACTGAATCGAACAAAAGGTTAAATGGTTAGACGAAACGATAATTGTATCTCTGAGTTGTATTCGATGATATCGTGATGATGTTTGTATAGCAATACTCACCAGGTAACTGTTCTTCCGTTTTACATACAAGCGACCGAATCGAGCAGAAGGTTAAATGGATAGATTGAACAATCATCGTATCTGAGTTGTATTCGATTATGTTTATATAGTTATACTCACCAGGTACCTGTTCTTCCGTTATACATACGAGCAACCGAATCGAACATAAGGTTGAATGGATAGATTGAACAATCATCGTATCTGAGTTGTATTCGATTATGTTTATATAGTTATACTCACCAAGTAACTGTTCTTCCGTTATACATACGAGCGACTGAATTGAACAGAAGGTTGAATGGATATACTAAACAATGATCGTATCTGGGGTTGTATTCGATTATATCGTGATGATGTTTATATAGTTATACTCACCAGGTGACTGTTCTCCAGTTATACATAAGAGCGACTGAACTGAACATAAGGTTGAATGGATAGATTGAACAATCATTCTATCTGGGTTGTCTCCGATTATATCGTTATGCTGTATATTTAGATACACCTACCATGTAACGGTTCTTTCGTTACACATACGAGCGTCTGAATCGAACATAAGGTTGGATGGTTAGACGGAACGATAATTGTAACTGAGTTGTATTCGATTATATCGTGGTAATGTTTATATATTAATACTCACCAGGTGACTATTCTTGCGTTATACGTACGAGCCACCCAATCGAACAGAAGGTTGAATGGATAGTATCTGAGTTGTATTCGATTATGATGTTATGCTGTGCATACACACTAGGTGACGGTATTCCCGTTTTACATACGAGCGACCGAAACGAACAGAAAGTTGAATGGATACACTGAACAATTAATGTATCTGGTTGGTATCCGATTATATCGCAATACTGTATATATAGTGATACTTACCAGGTGACGGTACTTCCTTTACACATACTAGCGACTGAATCGAACAGAAGGTTAAATGGTTAGACGAAGCGATAATTGTATCTGAGTTGTATTCGATGATATCGTGATGATGTTTATATAGCAATACTCACCAGGTAACTGTTCTTCCGTTTCACATAAAAGCGACCGAATCGAGCAGAAGGTTAAATGGATAGATTGAAAATTCATCGTATCTGGGTTGTATTCGATTAGGTTTATACACTGTGTCCAAGATAAGAATGAACAGCATGGGGATATCGGAAACGGTAAGTGATACGGGGTAGATTGAATTAGAGAAAAGTAGCGCATTTATGTGCCTAATAATATGCCATTTAGAAAGTTTCAATATTCCGAGTGGTTTCGGAGATATCCGGGAAAAACCGAAATTTGAGAATTTCTTTGTTATTTTCTCCTAGCTTTATTTTCGAAGGAAATGTAAAACAAATAGCACTTCGTCATGGCCACTTTTTGAGGACTACACGATAACATAAGCAGAATTTTCGTGCGACGTTTCGTCTTTCAGAAAACATCATCAACTTTGTATTTTTATATGGGCCGAAACTAAAGTATACCCTGTATACGACTCCATTTTTCATTGTGAATACAGCAACGTATAACACAATATGGTTTCGGAACCTTTCCTCGCGCAAAATGTAATTTAGTGATTACTTAATCTGTTTTTCTTCAATTTTAGATAGTAGGCGCTGGAAAAAATGACAACATAATGTTCTGTTGTCATAATAATAGTGTAGTTTGATAGAATATTTGACATATTACTGTTCCTACTTTTACATCTCTTTACCTACCTAATTTGTGTCAAAAATGGAAAACGGCAGCTTTTCGAATACTGAGAAATTTGATATGTTGTCATGTTACATTTTGTGCCATAGAAATTGTATTGATGCTGAACGTGCGTACTTTAATAAGTATCCAGAGAGGCGACAACCTGGTGAATCAATATTTAGACGGCTAGTTTTCAATTTAAAAGAATACGAATCATTTAAAAAACCTGTGGTTTCCCGACAAAAGCAATCTAATGAAGAAAGTCAGCGTGATGTGTTACAGGCCGTTGTTGAAAATCCTGAGATATCCACTCGCACCATTGAAGATAATACCGCAGTAGCCAGATCCACCGCTCACTTCATTTTAAGAAAAAATAAATATCATCCATATAAATTTAGGATTTGTCATGGACTCAGACCAGGTGACGATGCAAGACGAAGAACCTTTTGTGAATGGTACACTAGAAAATGCCAAGACGATGAAAATTTTCCTTTCAAAATAATTTGGTCTGATGAAAGCATGATCACCAACAATGGCATTTTTAATAGGCGGAATGTTCATTATTGGTCACAACAAAATCCGCGTGTACACAAAGTGTCCAGACATCAACATCGTTTCGGTTTCAATATGTGGGTTGGGATTCTCGGTACGAATATAATTGGGCCTTTTATCTACCGAAACAATTTAACAAGAGAGCGGTACATTAATTTGTTAGTGAATGATTTGGAAGACGCTCTAGATAATTTGCCTTTAGCGGTTACTCACAGCTGCTGGTTTCAACAAGATGGTGCTCCAGCACATAACGCTAGAATTGTTCGTGATTATTTGAACCGTCGATTCCCAGGACAGTGGATTGGTACTCATAGTGATACAGCCTGGCCTGCAAGATCCCCCGACTTAACTCCACTAGACTTTTTTCTTTGGGGATATATCATGAATCAAGTGTACTCTAATCATGATTTTCAGAATGAAGAAGATTTGCTAAGATTGGTTACTGAATCCTTCAACAATATTTTTTCGAATATGTTAAATCAAGTTTTAAATTCGTCTGTGAGACGAGCGTACTCGTGGTTAGAAAATAATGGCGAGTTATTTGAACACTTGTTATAAGTTTCTGTTCATTTCCTGTAATACATATTAGCTCCTTGTTATTTATTACATTACAATTACATTTATAAACTAAACTTTTGATATTGCGACTCATCTTTGTATTCAACAACGCAATAATTCTGGCAAGTGGTTAGTTTAAATTTATACTTTCATAAATAGGACTATTCAATTCACTACATGTATCAAAAGTAGGGAGGGCCCCAGCTCCGAATACCCCCACCCCTCCACTTTTCCATTTCGAGTGCGGCGGTTTGGACCATCACCGCTCCTCAGACAGTGTGCCTGTATGGACCATCCCCTCCCCTCCACTTTCGAGTGCGGACCATCACCGCTCCTCAGACAGTGCGTCTGTATGGACCATACCCACCCCTCCACTTTTCCATTTCGAGTGGGACGGTATGGAACGCCCCTCTCCTCCACTTTTCCATTTCACGTGTGGACCATACCCTCACCCCACCACCTTTCCATTCAAGCGCGGAACATTCTCCCTCCCCACCAGCCGGCCCCGCGCCCCACAGGCGGGAAATTCAAATTACGTTACCAAAATATCACGAGCAGGCTGAAACCAGCACGCAAATGAAAACGCCCTGAAAACGAATCCTGATATTGAGCAACTCGCTTTCCTATGCCTGATACCGTAGTATATCATGCCTGCAAGGTCACAACTCTCGATTCACGAAACGCGCAAACCGTGCTAATTAGTACAGGAAGCAATGGTTACCATACTGATATCAGCTGCAACTATACAGAGTGTACGAAAATTTATGCATTGTCACCTAACAACATACAGAGGGCTCGAAAAACATTGTATATCAACATTATCACTCCTCAGACCGTGCAGCGGTATGGAACGCCCCACTCCTCCACTTTTCCATTTCAAGTGTGGAACATTTCCCCTCCTCCCCGCCGTCCAAGCAGATCGCCCAAGAGCCACGCGGGAAACTAGGCGGGAAATTCAAATTACTATGTGTCCGTTACCATGATATCACGAGCAGGCCGAGACCACAAGGCATAATCCGCGCGTACCTACAGGACTGTTCGTAAATGAAAACTCTTTGAAAAATAGCTCCTGATATCGAGCAGCTCGCTTTCCTATGCCTGATAGTGCGTTTAAAAATATCGTAGTTTATACGCAAAGCGATTATTATCATACTGCACAGGCCTGCAAGGTCACAACTCTCGATTCACGTACATGAAAACCCGACGAAAGGTGCACCATTGAAATTGAGGTTATGTTTTCAATCAGTGATAAGTAGTACCGGAAGCATCATACGAATTGGTGAATAGTTTCATGGGGAAAATGCAATCATGAAAAAGCGTAGCATTTTGAGGTATCGGCCCTTACGCAACGTCTTCACGAGGGATATGCGATCCGTCCCAAAGCAATAGGTATACGATAGGCAAGAATAAACAGCCAACTATTTTCATGAGTCTCATCTTCGCTATCGAAAAGCATGTGAGACCACAAGGCAATGATAATCACTATCAACGTTTTCAATTAGATATCCAGCGTTATTCATATACGGAGGAGCTCCGAGGTGGCGTGCCTACAGTGTTGTCGGACGTTCGAAAAATTCAGAGATTAGACAATATTATGTTCAGATATCAAGAGCCGAAAGAAATGCCAAGTATGTTACAAAGAATAAATACTCTTTGAATACAAGACTAATGATGCCCTGAACGTTTTTACACATTTGTGGGTAAAATCGTCAACACCGTAGACTGTTACAATGAGTAATTTTATGCAAATAGAGATTAAAAACGCATGTATTTTCACGGGAAACAAGGCACACTACGTATTCAATTTAACAACTATTGCGTATTTTTGCCCCATCTACTGATAAAAACGAACAGTAAAACAATAAAATGTACCGACATTGCATATTTGAAAAAGTTCAGATCACAAAAGGCAGATTGCCACAAATAATACACAGTAGCGCTGATGATATCACGACCTCATTATTATCATTCGAGACAAACTATTTCGTAGTCAAAATGACAAAATCTACTCGAAAATACATTCAACTTTATTATAAAAGGAGAGAAATTATGAATACCAGAACATGAAGTCATGCCAGAAGGACACTATAATTTCGGAAATGGAAAACGACATTGAGATATCGACATCAAGCAAGAGAAAAAACAAGTCAAAAGGACAAAGCCAACGCTGTTATTATTAGTCTGTCAAAATTTATCTTTCGGTAACAAACAGAGGCCTAAATATTATGAACAATAATAAATCAACAAGGAAGAGATGTGCATAGAAAAGCATCTAATATTCACATTTCAAGATAAATGTACTTTACCATATTGACAAATTCCAACACTCCACTTTCAAAATCACCTTCATGATGAAATCTGAACAATGAACGGGAATAGAAAGTGAACGATTACAATAATTGAAAATCTATCAAACTCTATTACCATGCACGATTCATGAGGCCACAACCGTATACAAACATTCGAATTCAAAGTTGAGCGAAAACTGAAAAATAGGTGACTGCTACGCTACACTGATATCAAAAACCGCAGATAATGTCTTTCCTGTTACACGAACAAACTATCAAGAAAAAATAATTATTTGTATCTAACTTATTATGGAAAGGTATATGAGAAACTATTGATACAGGATTTGAGCCTAACAAATATGAATCTGCAATATATAGGCCATAGAGAGAGTTATTCGAGGAGAAACTGTATCAATTGAATTCGTTCATTTCAAGAGAATACTATAGACAAATTATAATTATAAACGAAAAAGGCCTAAAAGGTGGCGAAGGTACAAAACCTGAACGAACACAATAAACCCGAAAGCTGTCTCGAGAGATCATGATTATCCTTTCAAAATATAATTCAACACACAAGCCAGAACGATGATGAACAGATTGGAAGTTTGATCATAGAAAACGATTGCGGAACAAGCATTAAGTGTCAAGATTCTTTCGAGTCAGGGAAACAATCAAAAATTTAATTCAATATAATTTTAAGGAATCGAGAAAACATATACGAGGCGAATTAAACATGTCAAAATTCAAAGCTGAAACATATATACAAAACGAGGCTGAACAGAAAAACATACGCCAATGAAGCACGGCATCGAACGAAAATGTCTCCATATTTTGGAAAACTTTAACCTGAAAATATGAAAATATATTATAACAAACAACAATTGACATTTGGGAAAACATTCACCTGAAAATATATAGGATGAGAGGTGAAAGTGTTTGTTTGCCAATAATTTGAAATTATTGCCCAGCATATACCAAACTTGGAGGTCAACACTCAATATGCCACAAGGAAAAATCAACATTTATGAAATAAATGTCAACTATTGAGGATGGGTGGGGGTATAGGAGACGGAAAATGGGGGTAGATCCTCTGCGACATCTTTCTCGAAAACAAAGCAATATCTATTTGTTCTTATTCTGACAGCACGAAGATCAATTCCCAAACTAATGGAAACACTTCATTAATTCGTCAGATGAAACCCTCGAATTTTTCGACAGCACGAAGACCAACTCCCAAATTAATGGAATAACTTCATTAATTTGTCAGATGGAACCCTCGAATTTTTCGAGAGCACGAAGACCAACTTCCAAATTAATGGAAACACTTCATTTATTCGTCAGATGAAACATCGTATTTTTTCGACAACACGAAGATCAATTTCCAAACTAATGGAAACACTTCATTAATTCGTCAGATGAAACCTCGTATATTTTTTTCGACAGCACGAAGATCAATTTCCAATTTAATGGAAACACTTCATTAATTCGCCGAATGAGGCCTATTTTTCATTAGAACAGGTGATTGTTGTTTTTGTGCGAAAGCGGCGCGGGGCTCTTTTTCTCAATAAGGGACTTAGCCGTGAAAACGACTGATTTTTGTGTACGCATTTTTGGTTTTTTGTATACATGAGAATTGATGTCGTTGTCAGTCTGAAATTATCGCTTCAGGCTTGTACTGTTTCAGAGCATTCTGAATTCTTCGTTTCAAGAGGTCTCGGGCTGGTTTTCACGCTGACCATACTTGAAAGAGAAGCCTATGAAGCAAGCGTGTATGGAGAATAGAATTTGATAGAAGGAATGGACCAACATAATCCTGATTTTCCACCTTATTGAATAGGTGGGGAAAGTAACCTATAGTCAACTCTGTAAAACCAAAGAATTTTGAAGTTTTGACAAAATCATCGAGAGAATCAATAAATGTCATATTACCAGCGGTCATCGATATAAGCTTAGTACCACGCATAATGAGAGCAGGTATTAGGACGGTCCGAGTTAAAATATAATTCAAAATAAATTGGTGGTCAAACCCTCAGCCGCTGTGAGCATGAACAACAATATTTTTGAATTTTTCTCATTGCCAACACATGGTGGATAATCATAAAATATGAATCAAAATCATAAGTTGGAGGCGACTTTTGTAGCTGGTTGAATGTAGCAAAGATGATCGGCGGGACAATATTTGTTACGCAGGAAATCTCTCTCTGCAGGTGTAAGAACGCCTAGTTGGAACAATTTTGAAACATTCCCCACATATTCTTAGTTTTCACGAATTTTATTCCGAATATGGTTATTGAAACACGCTTGACTTCGGAAAGACCTTTTGCAAAACTCACATGGGATTTAAACTTTACCATTACGACATGCTGTTGAAGCCGGGCAAGAAAACAAGTTCCACCGCACCGATGGTGTTCCTTATGATCGTAGGGGACATGACATTCCTCACAGTAATAATCGCAACAGAAGGCTGCAGTTAGGGAAGTGATGACATTGAAATGACCCTCATGAAACAATAAGTTCAGAGAGGGACCAACACCGTCACCTTTGAAAATAACATCACGACCCTTGTTCCCATATTGATAGACCGTTATTTTATATGAAGAAAGATGTCGTTGAAATTGATTCAACTCAGGTATGCCGCAACCAATAGAAGGTACAGAAACTCCAGCATCGGTCAGCAATTGCAGAGACCTTTCGGTCTGCAATTTTCCGATGTCCCGACGCACAGCACTGCATTTGTGGTCTTTATCGGCATATGCTCGAGTCACGACAAGTGCTCGAGGAAGGCAGAGATTATCTGTGTTTTTAACACATACAATTCCCTTCCTTTTGCTACATTCTTCGGCGGAAGAATTGTAACAGCGCCCTCTGGGTCCACCTTTTCCGACAGGCAATCTTACAGTTGTAACACCGAGACAGAAGGTCTCAGTGCTCAAACCACAAGAATTTGACTGATAGATGGTTGATATCTTTGAAAAAATATCATCCACCGAGACATCTGCAGCGTTTTTGAATGCAACCCACCCGGGACCCCTAGCGAAATCTTTGGAACAGAGGGTGAAGCCCACCATATCGGTCGGCTCCAAGCCCTCTGTCCCCTTCAATACAATTTGAGTTATTGCATCCCTTACCCAACTCATAGGTTCTTGAGCCTCTGGTATGGGTTTGATGTTGAATTCCAAAGTACGAGCCTGTACGCCGAAACGACGATTCTTTCTGACGACGTCTTTGACAATCAGAAACTTCTCCATTTTCACTCAAAATTTTCAAAAAAGCAGAAATTATCGAAATATCAAAAATTTTCGAAATTTAAAAATTTTCAAAAAATATTCAAAATACGATCAGAGCACACAACAGTAACCGTGACTGTCTGAATGAAAAATGAACTGAACAGCTGATAATTAGCTCTTTGAATAGGCAAGAGTAGGTGAGCATAGATAGAGAGATAATGATTGAAAGCAGTATGAGCGTGTCGGTATTCATAGTCCATCGCTAACCGCAAAACGTGATAACAACAGAATACATCTTCGATCAAAGGTCATCTCTAAAAATCAAATGAAACAATTATTGCAATCTTCAGTAAAATTCAAGAGGTCTTCAAACACGAAATAAGAATATTTCAGATCGAAAAAGGCATTCTTAATATGTCTGATAACATATGTTTTGAAGATATATTAGCACATAATATCATTTATTTACAATGAAGAAGACTACATTACGGTAACAATAATTCAACAAGTGATGAACTTGAAGTAATAATCGAGTATGTTTAGAAGTAATCTGTACGATTCCATATTCCAAAGGCATCTCAACACGTTATCAATTTTGGGGACAAGAGTTATTGTTATCTGGGTGCAATTCATATAATAGCTGTTCGAAATGGTGTATTTTCACTTTATCATTGATAACCTGTTATCTAAAATAACTAGATATTTATTCCAAAATAACCATATTTGTTGCGAACAGCACAACGTTGTCAAGTATTCATATTCAAGAATTCATCGGTGAACAAGTAACGAATGAAATGAACCTGAGAGCATTAGTTAAAGTAGAAAGAATATCAACGGAATGTTAAATTGAACAATACATAGAATACATGCTCCCAGCCCTCAATCAAGATTTCAGATTTCCATTCCATAATGAAAAACATCGGGAAGTATGAAAATGAGGAGAATATTCGAGAAGCCAAACCGCTTATCATTGAGAAGGGTGATTAAAATCAAAAATTAACAAATATCAGTATATTCGAGATGGAGATAATGCCTCAACAACAATAAGTTCCTGTTGTAGCAAGGACATTGCCTGTTTCTATGAGCCTAGGCGTGGTGAAGGATTGGTGGAGGGGGGTTATAGAAAAATGATTGTGCGAGGTGCAATATTACAGGGTGAACCAAAATTCCCCAATCGTCCATTATACATCTCATTCAACACTAGTGAGTACAACCTTATCGCTGATATGGAGAAATACCTGCTGTATTCACGTCAATAAAACACGAGTTCTCCACACATATTTATTGATATTATTCAGAATACAAGACATCCTCTATTTCTAACAACTAATAAGCGTTTTTCATCAGTTTCAGAGCCGACAATCATTTCATAATATCGTAGCCTAGCTAGAATTGATAAATTTCATCTTCACATTTCGAGCCATTAGGTAATAACAATCTTAATCTATCAGCCCGGTCGTAGGGTCTTCATGTACGATGAGATCGTCATCACTGATTTCATGGTTATAGTCATCAGTTCATTGTGAATACTGTGTATCTTCATCTCTGCACGATTAATCGTCTGCAGCGTTTGTAGTGGCAAATGTCGCTTCATCATCGTATGATACATCTTCAGGTACATTTTTCAAATGATTCAAAACTGATTCGTTTCGTGTAGGTGAAGCAAATATTCATTTGCTAAATCCCGTACTAACTCTTCGGCTTTTATATCTTCTACCCTTTTCTTATGATTATTACGATCCACGACATTGGCGATTTCAATTTCTTGATCTGTTGATAGCTGCTCCATATCATCGGTATTTGGTTAATTTCAAATATTGGAGGGTTTGTGTTTCATATCGTTTTGTTTGTGTTTCCGCAGAATATGTTTTTTCAAACAATCAGTTCTGGTGAATTTTTGACTACAGTTATTACAATGAAACTGAACATTATTATGTTTGTTTTTATGCCGTGTAAGGCTCTTTTTTCGGGAAAGAGCCCTACAAAGGGCCTCAGGGCTTAGTTCTCTATTTACTTTAGAGCGGTTGCCTCGAGCGCCAGTTTTTTTTGAAGTGGTATGCTCCACTTTCTTCCAGAACTAGGAGTTCTTTGGAAGGCCCTAGGGTAGCTACAGTGAAGAAGGGATACAGAGTAAATCCATACAATGCACCCCCTTGTGTAAACCAGAGGTCAGTTAGTTAGACCAGGATAACAATAAACTTCTAAGAAAATGTAGTCTTTAGTTACAGTTTCTTAATTTATACTGGAATACAAGCTACTTCAAATATATGGTATTTTATTTTAAACTAAGTTTCGGTTTCAACAGGATTTATTGAAATTCACTAAATAGATAATAATCTACAGGCAAAATCGAATCAGAAATTCAATCAATAAAAATTCAGGGACGGTTCTATATTATTTATTAAATAAACTTTAACTTTCCACACTTTGTCAGATTTTCCGGAAAATATAAAATAATATCAAACAGCCTTAACACAATAAAAAGAAACAAAACAGATAATACAGGAAATCCACCACTGAAGCAAAGGCAATGACAAATCGTTCGTTCTACTTTGATTCTATCGCGGATTTTATTATACAGGGCGGTTCGTGAGATCTGGGTCTTGACAAATCGGGAAAATAATTTATTAGAATGCAGGCGATATTCAATTTGAAACGGGTGTCAGGTAAAGTGCAATTCTGGTTTCTGGTTCAATGAAATTATATTCTGGGTTGTTATAGTGATTCTCTGCACTGAATTCGAATACGACAGTGAAAAATCTCAGGAATGTTTACACGAATCAATATAACTCAGGATTCTGACTTACAGGGTTTCTGGGTGGTACGCAACAAAATATACCACCGGTTCAGCTAATCCTTATTTTCAAGAACACTCTCACGATACAGGGTGTTTTACAGGTAACACTCTGCGGCACACAATTAATCGGAAACCCGGAAACAAAATCGAACACGGCTTCAAAAGTTTTAATCGCGGCTGACGTCTCGGCAAATCACTTAATTCTCACGCACCCAGGTTCTAACTGACTCGTTTTCCAACTGACTAACTCAATGCACTCTTCGGTTTTCCAAAAAATCAGGATAAAAACGGTACAGATTGTCCTTGCTTGACATTGTTTGTCATTGTTTGACCTCTAAAACGGAGCAAGAAATGAACCAAAATACACTCAGTTAAAAACAGGTAGCAGAGTGTTGGAAAGAATATAAAAAAAATACCAGGAATAACATTTCTTCTGAATAGGATATATATGAATACTTATAATGAGGAATGTACCAATATCTCCGATTTTCTGGAAAATTATATATCGAATCATTGCCCATGCTTTTATACAATTTAAACATAAGAATCTCGAAAACAGGAACGAAATATCAGATATAATTTTTTACAACAGGTTAACCTAGCAAAATACTAATTATTCGAATAATATTCCGAGGGTTTTATGTATCCGACCTGTAGTAATGAAGGTCGCTGAAAAACACTTCATTACAGCCGTGACACGATGTTTGACCACTCGAATTCTGAGCCACAAACTGAACACTAATTCAACCCATTCTCATTGTGAATACGAGTCTGGGATACCAAATGATTTTCGACTGCAAGGGGCATCTATTTATAATGAACCGCCAATTAACAACTATAAACATCCACGCAATCATCTCTCATCTTCAAAGGTGATTATATAGCTTATATTGGCACAGAATTACTTCATTTAGCTGTCCAAGGTCCTCAGTTGAAGTCAAATTTCAACCGTCAAATGGGACATGACGAATATATCATCTGACGAGAACCATCTATATTTCTATCCGTGTAATTCATTGTAATCTTCTTCTTCCGCAGATAGAGTCCTCCCAATACGGCTGACAGATGGCGTAGTGGTGAGAACGTGTCACCACTACGCAGAATTTTTTTCCTTGAAACATTTTTCACACCATGCGGTGAATTTGTAGCCTCCTATGCCTTTTCTGTCAACATTGTACTCTTCTGATACATAATGAACTTTTTCGTTCTGACAAAAGGAGCAAAAACTAGGTTTGCAGTCACTGCAATTACATGGTCTACCCCAATCACAGTTCGGCATTGTGCACATATACATATAATTTCATCTACCTTCTATCTCTCAATCGGTCCAACTATGCCTCTTTGGTCGTGTGTCTATGTTATGGAATGGAACGAATGGAACTTTGTTGGTACAGCAGATATCTGTGTGTGTTGTAGTTGTACAATACCTTTCTTGGCGAATGTAGAGATACAAGTGAATGTTTGATGCTGTGCGAATCATTTTATAAGCAGAATCGGAGAAACCAGAGGTTCCGAACTGCCATCTCAGTTGAACGTGCGTGAAGCGTGCGTGAAGCGCACACTTCACGCACGCTTCACGCACGCTTCACGCACGCTTCACACACGCTTCACGCACGCTTCACGCACGCTTCACGCACGCTTCACGCACGCTTCACGCACGTTCAACTGAGATGGCAGTTCGGAACCTCTGGTTTCTCCGATTCTGCTTATAAAATGATTCGCACAGCATCAAACATTCACTTGTATCTCTACATTCGCCAAGAAAGGTATTGTACAACTACAACACACACAGATATCTGCTGTACCAACAAAATTCCATTCGTTCCATTCCATAACATAGACACACGACCAAAGAGGCATAGTTGGACCGATTGAGAGATAGAAGGTAGATGAAATTATATGTATATGTGCACAATGCCGAACTGTGATTGGGGTAGACCTTGTAATTGCAGTGACTGCAAACCTAGTTTTTGCTCCTTTTGTCAGAACGAAAAAGTTCATTATGTATCAGAAGAGTACAATGTTGACAGAAAAGGCATAGGACGCTACAAATTCACCGCATGGTGTGAAAAATGTTTCAAGGAAAAAATTCTGCGTAGTGGTGACACGTTCTCACCACTACGCCATCTGTCAGCCTTATTGGGAGGACTCTATCTGCGGAAGAAGAAGATTACAATGAATTACACGGATAGAAATATAGATGGTTCTCGTCAGATGATATATTCGTCATGTCCCATTTGACGGTTGAAATTTGACTTAAACTGAGGACCTTGGACAGCTAAATGAAGTAATTCTGTGCCAATATAAGCTATATAATCACCTTTGAAGATGAGAGATGATTGCGTGGATGTTTATAGTTGTTAATTGGCGGTTCATTATAAATAGATGCCCCTTGCAGTCGAAAATCATTTGGTATCCCAGACTCGTATTCACAAAGAGAATGGGTTGAATTAGTGTTCAGTTTGTGGCTCAGAATTCGAGTGGTCAAACATCGTGTCACGGCATAAAAACAAACATAATAATGTTCAGTTTCATTGTAATAACTGTAGTCAAAAATTCACCAGAACTGATTGTTTGAAAAAACATATTCTGCGGAAACACAAACAAAACGATATGAAACACAAACCCTCCAATATTTGAAATTAACCAAATACCGATGATATGGAGCAGCTATCAACAGATCAAGAAATTGAAATGGCCAATGTCGTGGATCGTAATAATCATAAGAAAAGGGTAGAAGATATAAAAGCCGAAGAGTTAGTACGGGATTTAGCAAATGAATATTTGCTTCACCTACACGAAACGAATCAGTTTTGAATCATTTGAAAAATGTACCTGAAGATGTATCATACGATGATGAAGCGACATTTGCCACTACAAACGCTGTGCAAGTCGACGATTAATCGTGCAGAGATGAAGATACACAGTATTCACAATGAACTGATGACTATAACCATGAAATCAGTGATGACGATCTCATCGTACATGAAGACCCTACGACCGGGCTGATAGATTAAGATTGTTATTACCTATTGGCTCGAAATGTGAAGATGAAATTTATCAATTCTAGCTAGGCTACGATATTATGGAATGATTGTCGGCTCTGAAACTGATGAAAAACGCTTATTAGTTGTTAGAAATAGAGGATGTCTTGTATTCTGAATAATATCAATAAATATGTGTGGAGAACTCGTGTTTTATTGACGTGAATACAGCAGGTATTTCTCCATATCAGCGATAAGGTTGTACTCACTAGTGTTGAATGAGATGTATAATGGACGATTGGGGAATTTTGGTTCACCCTGTAATATTGCACCTCGCACAATCATTTTTCTATAACCCCCCTCCACCAATCCTTCACCACGCCTAGGCTCATAGAAACAGGCAATGTCCTTGCTACAACAGGAACTTATTGTTGTTGAGGCATTATCTCCATCTCGAATATACTGATATTTGTTAATTTTTGATTTTAATCACCCTTCTCAATGATAAGCGGTTTGGCTTCTCGAATATTCTCCTCATTTTCATACTTCCCGATGTTTTTCATTATGGAATGGAAATCTGAAATCTTGATTGAGGGCTGGGAGCATGTATTCTATGTATTGTTCAATTTAACATTCCGTTGATATTCTTTCTACTTTAACTAATGCTCTCAGGTTCATTTCATTCGTTACTTGTTCACCGATGAATTCTTGAATATGAATACTTGACAACGTTGTGCTGTTCGCAACAAATATGGTTATTTTGGAATAAATATCTAGTTATTTTAGATAACAGGTTATCAATGATAAAGTGAAAATACACCATTTCGAACAGCTATTATATGAATTGCACCCAGATAACAATAACTCTTGTCCCCAAAATTGATAACGTGTTGAGATGCCTTTGGAATATGGAATCGTACAGATTACTTCTAAACATACTCGATTATTACTTCAAGTTCATCACTTGTTGAATTATTGTAACCGTAATGTAGTCTTCTTCATTGTAAATAAATGATATTATGTGCTAATATATCTTCAAAACATATGTTATCAGACATATTAAGAATGCCTTTTTCGATCTGAAATATTCACATTTCGTGTTTGAAGACCTCTTGAATTTTACTGAAGATTGCAATAATTGTTTCATTTGATTTTTAGAGATGACCTTTGATCGAAGATGTATTCTGTTGTTATCACGTTTTGCGGTTAGTGATGGACTATGAATACCGACACGCTTATACTGCTTTCAATCATTATCTCTCTATCTATGCTCACCTACTCTTGCCTATTCAAAGAGCTGTTTATCAGCTGTTCAGTTCATTTTTCATTCAGACAGTCACGGTTACTGTTGTGTGCTCTGATCGTATTTTGAATATTTTTTGAAAATTTTTAAATTTCGAAAATTTTTGATATTTCGATAATTTCTGCTTTTTTGAAAATTTTGAGTGAAAATGGAGAAGTTTCTGATTGTCAAATACGTCGTCAGAAAGAATCGTCGTTTCGGCGTACAGGCTCGTACTTTGGAATTCAACATCAAACCCATACCAGAGGCTCAAGAACCTATGGGTTGGGTAAGGGATGCAATAACTCAAATTGTATTGAAGGGTACAGAGGGCTTGGAGCCGACCGATATGGTGGGCTTCACCCTCTGTTCCAAAGATTTCGCTAGGGGTCCCGGGTGGGTTGCATTCAAAAACGCTGCAGATGTCTCGGTGGATGATATTTTTTCAAAGATATCAACCATCTATCAGTCAAATTCTTGTGGTTTGAGCATTGAGACCTTCTGTCTCGGTGTTACAACTGTAAGATTGCCTGTCGGAAAAGGTGGATCCAGAGGGCGCTGTTACAATTCTTTCGCCGAAGAATGTAGCAAAAGGAAGGGAATTGTATGTGTTAAAAACACTTGTCGTGGCTCGAGCATATGCCGATAAAGACCACAAATGCAGTGCTGTGCGTCGGGACATCGGAAAATTGCAGACTGAAAGGTCTCTGCAATTGCTGACCGATGCTGGAGTTTCTGTACCTTCTATTGGTTGCGGCATACCTGAGTTGAATCAATTTCAACGACATCTTTCTTCATATAAAATAACGGTCTATCAATATGGGAACAAGGGTCGTGATGTTATTTTCAAAGGTGACGGTGTTGGTCCCTCTCTGAACTTATTGTTTCATGAGGGTCATTTCAATGTCATCACTTCCCTAACTGCAGCCTTCTGTTGCGATTATTACTGTGAGGAATGTCATGTCCCCTACGATCATAAGGAACACCATCGGTGCGGTGGAACTTGTTTTCTTGCCCGGCTTCAACAGCATGTCGTAATGGTAAAGTTTAAATCCCCTGTGAGTTTTGCAAAAGGTCTTTCCGAAGTCAAGCGTGTTTTAATAACCATATTCGGAATAAAATTCGTGAAAACTAAGAATATGTGGGGAATGTTTCAAAATTGTTCCAACTAGGCGTTCTTACACCTGCAGAGAGAGATTTCCTGCGTAACAAATATTGTCCCGCGGATCATCTTTGCTACATTCAACCAGATACAAAAGTCGCCTCCAACTTATGATTTTGATTCATATTTTATGATTATCCACCATGTGTTGGCAATGAGAAAAATTTAAAAATATTGTTGTTCATGCTCGGCTGAGGGTTTGACCACCAATTTATTTTGAATTATATTTTAACTCGGACCATCCTAATACCTGCTCTCATTATGCGTGGTACTAAGCTTATATCGATGACCGCTGGTAATATGACATTTATTGATTCTCTCGATGATTTTGTCAAAACTTCAAAATTCTTTGGTTTTACAGAGTTGACTATAGGTTACTTTCCCCACCTATTCAATAAGGTGGAAAATCAGGATTATGTTGGTCCATTCCTTCTATCAAATTCTATTCTCCATACACGCTTGCTTCATAGGCTTCTCTTTCAAGTATGGTCAGCGTGAAAACCAGCCCGAGACCTCTTGAAACGAAGAATTCAGAATGCTCTGAAACAGTTAAAGTACAAGCCTGAAGCGATAATTTCAGACTGACAACGACATCAATTCTCATGTATACAAAAAACCAAAAATGCGTACACAAATTATTGAGAAAAAGAGCCTCGCGCCGCTTTCGCACAAAAACAACAATCACCTGTTCTAATGAAAAATAGGCCTCATTCGGCGAATTAATGAAGTGTTTCCATTAAATTGGAAATTGATCTTCGTGCTGTCGAAAAAAATATACGAGGTTTCATCTGACGAATTAATGAAGTGTTTCCATTAGTTTGGAAATCGATCTTCGTGTTGTCGAAAAAATACGATGTTTCATCTGACGAATTAATGAAGTGTTTCCATTAATTTGGAAGTTGGTCTTCGTGCTCTCGAAAAATTCGAGGGTTCCATCTGACAAATTAATGAAGTTATTCCATTAATTTGGAAGTTGGTCTTTGTGCTGTCGAAAAATTCGAGGGTTTCATCTGACGAATTAATGAAGTGTTTCCATTAGTTTGGAAATTGATCTTCGTGCTGTCAGAATAAGAACAAATAGAAATTGCTCTGTTTTCGAGAAAGATGTCGCAGAGGATCTACCCCCATTTTCCGTCTCCTATACCCCCCCACCCATCCTCAATAGTTGACATTTATTTCATAAATGTTGATTTTTCCTTGTGGCATATTGAGTGTTGACCTCCAAGTTTGGTATATGCTGGGCAATAATTTCAAATTATTGGCAAATAAACACTTTCACCTCTCATCCTATATATTTTCAGGTGAATGTTTTCGTAAATGTCAATTGTTGTTTGTTATAATATATTTTCATATTTTCAGGTTAAAGTTTTCCAAAATATGGAGACATTTTCGTTCGATGCCGTGCTTCATTGGCGTATGTTTTTCTGTTCAGCCTCGTTTTGTATATATGTTTCAGCTTTGAATTTTGACATGTTTAATTCGCCTCGTATATGTTTTCTCGATTCCTTAAAATTATATTGAATTAAATTTTTGATTGTTTCCCTGACTCGAAAGATTCTTGACACTTAATGCTTGTTCCGCAATCGTTTTCTATGATCAAACTTCCAATCTGTTCATCATCGTTCTGGCTTGTGTGTTGAATTATATTTTGAAAGGCTAATCATGATCTCTCGAGACAGCTTTCGGGTTTATTGTGTTCGTTCAGGTTTTGTACCTTCGCCACCTTTCAGGCCTTTTTCGTTTATAATTATAATTTGTCTATAGTATTCTCTTGAAATGAACGAATTCAATTGATACAGTTTCTCCTCGAATAACTCTCTCTATGGCCTATATATTGCAGATTCATATTTGTTAGGCTCAAATCCTGTATCAATAGTTTCTCATATACCTTTCCATAATAAGTTAGATACAAATAATTATTTTTTCTTGATAGTTTGTTCGTGTAACAGGAAAGACATTATCTGCGGTTTTTGATATCAGTGTAGCGTAGCAGTCACCTATTTTTCAGTTTTCGCTCAACTTTGAATTCAAATGTTTGTATACGGTTGTGGCCTCATTAATCGTGCATGGTAATAGAGTTTGATAGATTTTCAATTATTGTAATCGTTCACTTTCTATTCCCGTTCATTGTTCAGATTTCATCATGAAGGTGATTTTGAAAGTGGAGTGTTGGAATTTGTCAATATGGTAAAGTACATTTATCTTGAAATGTGAATATTAGATGCTTTTCTATGCACATCTCTTCCTTGTTGATTTATTATTGTTCATAATATTTAGGCCTCTGTTTGTTCCCGAAAGATAAATTTTGACAGACTAATAATAACAGCGTTGGCTTTGTCCTTTTGACTTGTTTTTTCTCTTGCTTGATGTCGATATCTCAATGTCGTTTTCCATTTCCGAAATTATAGTGTCCTTCTGGCATGACTTCATGTTCTGGTATTCATAATTTCTCTCCTTTTATAATGAAGTTGAATGTGTTTTCGAGTAGATTTTGTCATTTTGACTACGAAATAGTTTGTCTCGAATGATAATAATGAGGTCGTGATAACATCAGCGCTACTGTGTATTATTTTTGGCAATCTGCCTTTTGTGATCTGAACTTTTTCAAATATGCAATGTCGGTACATTTTATTGTTTTACTGTTCGTTTTTATCAGTAGATGGGGCAAAAATACGCAATAGTTGTTAAATTGAATACGTAGTGTGCCTTGTTTCCCGTGAAAATACATGCGTTTTTAATCTCTATTTGCATAAAATAACTCATTGTAACAGTCTACGGTGTTGACGATTTTACCCACAAATGTGTAAAAACGTTCAGGGCATCATTAGTCTTGTATTCAAAAAGTATTTATTCTTTGGAACATACTTGGCATTTCTTTCGGCTCTTGATATCTGAACATAATATTGTCTAATCTCTGAATTTTTCGAACGTCCGACAACACTGTAGGCACGCCACCTCGGAGCTCCTCCGTATATGAATAACGCTGGATATCTAATTGAAAACGTTGATAGTGATTATCATTGCCTTGTGGTCTCACATGCTTTTCGATAGCGAAGATGAGACTCATGAAAATAGTTGGCTGTTTATTCTTGCCTATCGTATACCTATTGCTTTGGGACGGATCGCATATCCCTCGTGAAGACGTTGCGTAAGGGCCGATACCTCAAAATGCTACGCTTTTTCATGATTGCATTTTCCCCATGAAACTATTCACCAATTCGTATGATGCTTCCGGTACTACTTATCACTGATTGAGAACATAACCTCAATTTCAATGGTGCACCTTTCGTCGGGTTTTCATGTACGTGAATCGAGAGTTGTGACCTTGCAGGCCTGTGCAGTATGGTAATAATCGCTTTGCGTATAAACTACGATATTTTTAAACGCACTATCAGGCATAGGAAAGCGAGCTGCTCGATATCAGGAGCTATTTTTCAAAGAGTTTTCATTTACGAACAGTCCTGTAGGTACGCGCGGATTATGCCTTGTGGTCTCGGCCTGCTCGTGATATCATGGTAACGGACACATAGTAATTTGAATTTCCCGCCTAGTTTCCCGCGTGGCTCTTGGGCGATCTGCTTGGACGGCGGGGAGGAGGGGGAATGTTCCACACTTGAAATGGAAAAGTGGAGGAGTGGGGCGTTCCATACCGCTGCACGGTCTGAGGAGTGATAATGTTGATATACAATGTTTTTCGAGCCCTCTGTATGTTGTTAGGTGACAATGCATAAATTTTCGTACACTCTGTATAGTTGCAGCTGATATCAGTATGGTAACCATTGCTTCCTGTACTAATTAGCACGGTTTGCGCGTTTCGTGAATCGAGAGTTGTGACCTTGCAGGCATGATATACTACGGTATCAGGCATAGGAAAGCGAGTTGCTCAATATCAGGAGTCGTTTTCAGGGCGTTTTCATTTGCGTGCTGGTTTCAGCCTGCTCGTGATATTTTGGTAGCGTAATTTGAATTTCCCGCCTGTGGGGCGCGAAGCCGGCTGGTGGGGAGGGAGAATGTTCCGCGCTTGAATGGAAAGGTGGTGGGGTGAGGGTATGGTCCACACGTGAAATGTAAAAGTGGAGGAGAGGGGCGTTCCATACCGTCCCACTCGAAATGGAAAAGTGGAGGGGTGGGTATGGTCCATACAGACGCACTGTCTGAGGAGCGGTGATGGTCCGCACTCGAAAGTGGAGGGGAGGGGATGGTCCATACAGGCACACTGTCTGAGGAGCGGTGATGGTCCAAACCGCCGCACTCGAAATGGAAAAGTGGAGGGGTGGGGGTATTCAGAGCTGACGCGCTCCCTACTTAGGTGTATCTAAATATACAGCATAACAATATAATCGAAGACAACCCAGATACAACGATTGTTCAATCTATTCATTCAACCTTATGTTCGATTCGGTTGCTCGTATGTATAACGGAAGAACAGTTACCTGGTTAGACATAATATATATTAATCATCACGAAATAATCGAATACAAACCAGATACGATGATTGTTCAGTCTATCCATACAACCTTCTGTTCAGTTCAGTCGCTCCTATGTATAACAGGAAAACAGTTACCTGGTGAGTATAACTATATAAACATCATCACGATATAATCGAATACAACCCCAGATACGATCATTGTTTAGTCTATCCATTCAACCTTCTGTTCAATTTAGTCGCTCGTATGTATAACGGAAGAACAGTTACTTGGTGAGTATAACTATATAAACATAATCGAATACAACTCAGATACGATGATTGTTCAATCTATCCATTCAACCTTATGTTCGATTTGGTTGCTCGTATGTATAACGGAAGAACAGGTACATGGTGAGTATAACTATATAAACATAATCGAATACAACTCAGATACGATGATTGTTCAATATATCCATTTAACCTCCTGCTCGATTCGGTCGCTTGTATGTAAAACGGAAGGACAGTTACCTGGTGAGTATTGCTATATAAACATCATCACGATATCATCGAATACAACTCAGATACAATTATCGTTTCGTCTATCCATTCAACATTCTGTTCGATTCAGTCGCTAGTATGATTAACGGAAGTATCGTCACCTGGTAAGTATCACTATATATACAGAATTGCGATATAATCAGATACCACCCAGATACATTGATTGTTCAGTCTATCCATTCAACTTTCTGTTCGTTTCGGTCGCTCGTATGTAAAACGGGAATACCGTCAACTAGTGTGTATAACTATATACACAGCATAACATCATATTCGAATACAACCCAGATAATATCCATTAAACCTCCTGTTCGATTCGGTTGATCGTATGTATAACGAAAGAACAGTAACCTGGTGAGTATTTCTATATGAACGTCATCACGATATAATCGAATACAACTCAGATACAATTATCATTCCGTCTATCCATCCAACCTTCTGTTCGATTGGGTCGCTCGTATGTATAACGCAAGAACAGTCACCTGGTGAGTATAACTATATAAACATCACCACGATATAATCGATTACAACTCAGTCAAATTATCGTTCCGTCTAACCATCCAACCTTATGTTCGATTCAGACGCTCGTATGTATAACGAAAGAACCGTTACATGGTAGGTGTAACTAAATATACAGAATAACGATATAATCGGAGACAACCCAGATACAATGATTGTTCAATCTATCCATCCAACCTCATGTTCGATTCGGTTGCTCGTATGTTTAACGGAAGAACAGTTACCTGGTTAGACATAATATATAATAATCATCACGAAATAATCGAATACAACCCAGATACGTTGATTGTTCAGTCTATCCATTCACCCTTTTCTACGATTCAGTCGCTCGTATGTGTAACGAAAGAACCGTTACATGGTAGGCTAAACTGAATATACAGCATAACGATATATTCGGATACAACCGAGATACAATGATTGATCAATCCATCCATTCAACCTTATGTTCGATTCGGTTGCTCGTTTGTATAACGAAAGAACTGTTACCTGGTTTGACATACTATATGATAATCATCACGATATAATCGAATACAACCCAGATACGATGATTGTTCAGTCTATCCATTCAACCTTCTGTTCAATTCAGTCGCTCGTATGTATAACGAAAGAACAGTTATCTGGTGAGAATAACTATATAAACATTATCGAATACAACCCAGATACGATGAATTTTCAATCTATCCATTTAACCTTCTGCTCGATTCGGTCGCTTGTATGTAAAACAGAAGAACAGTTACCTGGTGAGTATTGCTATATAAACATCATCACCATATCATCGAATACAACTCAGATACAATTATCGTTTCGTCCAACCATTTAACCTTCTGTTCGATTCAGTCGCTGGTATGTGTAAAGGAAGTACCGTCACCTGGTAAGTATCACTATATATACAGTATTGCGATATAATCGGATACCACCCAGATACATTGATTGTTCAGTCTATCCATTCAACTTTCTGTTCGTTTCGGTTGCTCGTATGTATTATGGAAGAACAGTTACCTGGTTGGACATAATATATGATAATCATCACGAAATAATCGAAGACAACCCAGATACGATGATTGTTCAGTCTATCCATTCAACCTTCTGTTCAGTTCAGTCGCTCTTATATATAACTGGAGAACAGTTACCTGGTGAGTATAACTATATAAACATCATCACGATATAATCGAATGAAACCTCAGATACGATCATTGTTTAGTCTATCCATTCAACCTTATGTTCGATTCGGTTGCTCGTATGTATAACGGAAGAAAAGGTACCTGGTGAGTATAACAATATAAACATAATCGAATACAACTCAGATACGATTATTGTTCAATCTATCCATTTAACCTTATGCTCGATTCGGTCGCTTGTATGTAAAACGGAAGGACAGTTACTTGGTGAGTATTGCTATATAAACATCATCACGATATCATCGAATACAACTCAGATACAATCATCATTTCGTCTAACCATTTAACCTTCTGTTCGATTCATTAGCTAGTATGTATAACGGAAGAACAGTTACCTGGTGAGTATTACTATATAAACATATACGAATACAACCCAGATACGATGATTGTTCAATCTATCCATTTAACCTTCTGCTCAATTTGGTCGCTTATATGTAAAACGGAAGAACAGTTACCCGGTGAGTATTGCTATATAAACATCATTACGATATCATCGAATACAACTCAGATACAATTATCGTTTCGTCTAACCATTCAACATTCTGTTCGATTCAGTCGCTAGAATGTGTAACGGAAGTACCGTCACCTGGTAAGTATCACTATATATACAGTATTGCGATATAATCGGATACCACCCAGATACATTGATTGTTCAGTCTATCCATTCATTTCTCTGTTCGTTTGTAAAACGCTCGTTTGTAAAACGGGAATACCGTCACCTAATGTGTATAACTATATACACTGCATAACATCATAATCGAATACAACCCAGATACTATCCATTCAACCTTCTGTTCGATTCGGTTGCTCTTATGTATAACGAAAGAACAGTAACCTGGTGAGTAATTCTATGTGAACGTCATCACGATATAATCGAAAACAACTCAGATACAATGATCATTCCGTCTATCCATCCAACCTTCTGTTCGATTTGGTCGCTCGTATGTATAAGGCAAGAACAGTCACCTGGTGAGTATTACTATATAAACATCACCACGATATAATCGAATACAACTCAGTTACAATTATCGTTCCGTCTAATCATCCAACGTTATGTTCGATTCAGACGCTCGTATGTGTTACGAAAGAACCGTTAGACGAAACGATAATTGTATCTGAGTTGTATTCGATGATATCGTGATGATGTTTATATAGCAATACTCACCAGGTAACTGTCCTTCAGTTTTACATACAAGTGACCGAATCGAGCAGAAGGTTAAATGGATAGATTGAACAATCATCGTATCTGAGTTGTATTTGATTATGTTTATATAGTTATACTCACCAGGTACCTGTTCTTCCGTTATACATACGAGCAACCGAATCGAACATAAGGTTGAATGGATAGATTGAACAATCATCGTATCTGAGTTGTATTCGATTATGTTTATATAGTTATACTCACCAAGTAAATGTACTTCCGTTATACATACGAGCGACTGAATTGAACAGAAGGTTGAATGGATAGACTAAACAATGATCGTATCTGGGGTTGTATTCGATTATATCGTGATGATGTTTATATAGTTATACTCACCAGGTAACTATTCTCCAGTTATACATAAGAGCGACTGAACTGAACAGAAGGTTGAATGGATAGACTGAATAATCATCGTATCTGGGTTGTATTCGATTATTTCGTGATGATTATTATATATTATGTCTAACCAGGTAACTGTTCTTCCGTTATACATACGAGCAACCGAATCAAACATAAGGTTGGATGGATAGATTGAAAAATCATTGTATCTGGGTTGCCTCTGATTATATCGTTATGCTGTATAATTAGATACACCTACCATGTAACGGTTCTTTCGTTACACATACGAGCGTCTGAATCGAACATAAGGTTGGATGGTTAGAGATAATTGTAACTGAGTTGTATTCGATTATATCGTGGTAATGTTTATATAGTAATACTCACCAGGTGACTGTTATTGCGTTATACGTACGAGCGACCCAATCGAAGAGAAGGTTGGATGGATAGACGGAATGATCATTGTATCTGAGTTGTATTCGATTATATCGTGATGAAGTTCATATAGAAATACTCACCAGGTTACTGTTCTTTCGTTATACATACGAGCAACCGAATCGAACAGAAGGTTGAATGAATGGTATCTGGGTTGTATTCGATTATGATGTTATGCTGTGTATATAGTTATACACACTAGGTGACGGTTTTTCCGTTTTACATACGAGCGACCGAAACGAACAGAAAGTTGAATGGATAGACTGAACAATCAATGTATCTGGTTGGTATCCGATTATATCGCAATACTGTATATATAGTGATACTTACCAGGTGACGGTACTTCCGTTACACATACTAGCGACTGAATCGAACAGAATGTTAAATGGTCAGACGAAGCGATAATTGTATCTGAGTTGTATTCGATGATATCGTGATGATGTTTATATAGCAATATTCACCAGGTAACTGTTCTTTCGTTTTACATAAAAGCGACCGAATCGAGCAGAAGGTTAAATGGATAGATTGAAAATTCATCGTATCTGGGTTGTATTCGATTAGGTTTATATAGTTATACTCACCAGGTAACTGTTCTTCCGATATACATACGAGCGACTGAATTGAACAGAAGGTTGAATGGATAGACTAAATAATGATCGTATCTGAGGTTGTATTCGATTATATCGTGATGATGTTTATATAGTTATACTCAACAGGTAACTGTTCTCCAGTTATACATTAAAGCGACTGAATCGAGCAGAAGGTTGAATTCAGTATTGATTGAACAATAATCGTATCTGGGTTGTATTCGATTATGTTTATGAAGTCATACTCACCAGGTAACTGTTCTTCCGTTATACATACGAGCAATCGAATCGAACAGAAGGTTGAATGGATAGTATCTGGGTTGTATTCGATTATGATGTTATGCTGTGTATATAGTTATACACATTAGGTGACGGTATTCCCGTTTTACATACGAGCGACCGAAACGAACAGAAAGTTGAATGGATAGACTGAACAATCAATGTATCTGGGTGGTATCCGATTATATCGCAATACTGTATATAAAGTGATACTTACCAGGTGACGGTACTTCCGTTACACATACTAGCGACTGAATCGAACAGAAGGTTAAATGGTTAGACGAAACGATAATTGTATCTGAATTGAATTCGATGATATCGTGATGATGTTCAAAGCAATACTCACCAGGTAACTGTTCTTCCGTTTTACATACAAGCGACCGAATCGAGCAGAAGGTTAAATAGATAGATTGAACAATCATCGTATCTGGGTTGTATTCGATAATGTTTATATAGTTATACTCACCAGGTAACTGTTCTTCCGTTATACATACGAGCGACTGAATTGAACAGAGGGTTGAATGGATAGACTAAACAATGATCGTATCTGGGGTTGTATTCGATGATATCGTGATGATGTTTATATAGTTATACTCACCATGTAACTGTTCTCCAGTTATACATAAAAGCGACTGAACTAAACAGAAGGTTGAATGGATAGACTGAATAATCATCGTATCTGGGTTGTATTCGATTATTTCGTGATGATTATTATATATTATGTCTAACCAGGTAACTGTTCTTCCGTTATACATATGAGCAACCGAATCAAACATAAGGTTGGATGGATAGATTGAAAAATCATTGTATCTGGGTTGTCTCTGATTATATCGTTATGCTGTATAATTAGATACACCTACCATGTAACGGTTCTTTCGTTACACATACGAGCGTCTGAATCGAACATAAGGTTGGATGGTTAGAGATAATTGTAACTGAGTTGTATTCGATTATATCGTGGTAATGTTTATATAGTTATACTCACCAGGTGACTGTTCTTACGTTATACGTACGAGCGACCCAATCGAACAGAAGGTTGGAAGGATAGACGGAATGATCATTGTATCTGAGTTGTATTCGATTATATCGTGATGAAGTTCATATAGAAATACTCACCAGGTTACTGTTCTTTCGTTATACATACGAGCAACCGAATCGAACAGAAGGTTGAATGAATGGTATCTGGGTTGTATTCGATTATGATGTTATGCTGTGTATATAGTTATACACACTAGGTGACGGTATTTTCGTTTTACATACGAGAGACCGAAACGAACAGAAAGTTGAATGGATAGACTGAAAAATCAATGTATCTGGTTGGTATCCGATTATATCGCAATACTGTATATATAGTGATACTTACCAGGTGACGGTACTTCCGTTACACATACTAGCGACTGAATCGAACAGAATGTTAAATGGTTAGACGAAGCGATAATTGTATCTGAGTTGTATTCGATGATATCGTGATGATGTTTATATAGCAATATTCACCAGGTAACTGTTCTTCCGTTTTACATAAAAGCGACCGAATCGAGCAGAAGGTTAAATGGATAGATTGAAAATTCATCGTATCTGGGTTGTATTCGATTAGGTTTATATAGTTATACTCACCAGGTAACTGTTCCTCCGATATACATACGAGCGACTGAATTGAACAGAAGGTTGAATGGATAGACTAAATAATGATCGTATCTGAGGTTGTATTCGATTATATCGTGATGATGTTTAAATAATTATACTCAACAGGTAACTGTTCTCCAGTTATACATAAAAGCGACTGAATCGAGCAGAAGGTTGAATTCAGTATTAATTGAACAATAATCGTATCTGGGTTGTATTCGATTATGTTTATAAAGTTATACTCACCAGGTAACTGTTCTTCCGTTATACATACGAGCAACCGAATCAAACATAAGGTTGGATGGATAGATTGAAAAATCATTGTATCTGGGTTGTCTCTGATTATATCGTTATGCTGTATAATTAGATACACCTACCATGTAACGGTTCTTTCGTTACACATACGAGCGTCTGAATCGAACATAAGGTTGGATGGTTAGAGATAATTGTAACTGAGTTGTATTCGATTATATCGTGGTAATGTTTATATAGTAATACTCACCAGGTGACTGTTCTTGCGTTATACGTACGAGCGACCCAATCGAACAGAAGGTTGGATGGATAGACGGAATGATCATTGTATCTGAGTTGTATTCGATTATATCGTGATGAAGTTCATATAGAAATACTCACCAGGTTACTGTTCTTTCGTTATACATACGAGCAACCGAATCGAACAGAAGGTTGAATGAATGGTATCTGGGTTGTATTCGATTATGATGTTATGCTGTGTATATAATTATACACACTAGGTGACGGTTTTTCCGTTTTACATACGAGCGACCGAAACGAACAGAAAGTTGAATGGATAGACTGAACAATCAATGTATCTGGTTGATATCCGATTATATCGCAATACTGTATATATAGTGATACTTACCAGGTGACGGTACTTCCGTTACACATACTAGCGACTGAATCGAACAGAATGTTAAATGGTCAGACGAAGCGATAATTGTATCTGAGTTGTATTCGATGATATCGTGATGATGTTTATATAGCAATATTCACCAGGTAACTGTTCTTTCGTTTTACATAAAAGCGACCGAATCGAGCAGAAGGTTAAATGGATAGATTGAAAATTCATCGTATCTGGGTTGTATTCGATTAGGTTTATATAGTTATACTCACCAGGTAACTGTTCTTCCGATATACATACGAGCGACTGAATTGAACAGAAGGTTGAATGGATAGACTAAATAATGATCGTATCTGAGGTTGTATTCGATTATATCGTGATGATGTTTATATAGTTATACTCAACAGGTAACTGTTCTCCAGTTATACATTAAAGCGACTGAATCGAGCAGAAGGTTGAATTCAGTATTGATTGAACAATAATCGTATCTGGGTTGTATTCGATTATGTTTATGAAGTTATACTCACCAGGTAACTGTTCTTCCGTTATACATACGAGCAATCGAATCGAACAGAAGGTTGAATGGATAGTATCTGGGTTGTATTCGATTATGATGTTATGCTGTGTATATAGTTATACACATTAGGTGACGGTATTCCCGTTTTACATACGAGCGACCGAAACGAACAGAAAGTTGAATGGATAGACTGAACAATCAATGTATCTGGGTGGTATCCGATTATATCGCAATACTGTATATAAAGTGATACTTACCAGGTGACGGTACTTCCGTTACACATACTAGCGACTGAATCGAACAGAAGGTTAAATGGTTAGACGAAACGATAATTGTATCTGAGTTGAATTCGATGATATCGTGATGATGTTCAAAGCAATACTCACCAGGTAACTGTTCTTCCGTTTTACATACAAGCGACCGAATCGAGCAGAAGGTTAAATAGATAGATTGAACAATCATCGTATCTGGGTTGTATTCGATTATGTTTATATAGTTATACTCACCAGGTAACTGTTCTTCCGTTATACATACGAGCGACTGAATTGAACAGAGGGTTGAATGGATAGACTAAACAATGATTGTATCTGGGGTTGTATTCGATGATATCGTGATGATGTTTATATAGTTATACTCACCATGTAACTGTTCTCCAGTTATACATAAAAGCGACTGAACTGAACAGAAGGTTGAATGGATAGACTGAATAATCATCGTATCTGGGTTGTATTCGATTATTTCGTGATGATTATTATATATTATGTCTAACCAGGTAACTGTTCTTCCGTTATACATATGAGCAACCGAATCAAACATAAGGTTGGATGGATAGATTGAAAAATCATTGTATCTGGGTTGTCTCTGATTATATCGTTATGCTGTATAATTAGATACACCTACCATGTAACGGTTCTTTCGTTACACATACGAGCGTCTGAATCGAACATAAGGTTGGATGGTTAGAGATAATTGTAACTGAGTTGTATTCGATTATATCGTGGTAATGTTTATATAGTTATACTCACCAGGTGACTGTTCTTGCGTTATACGTACGAGCGACCCAATCGAACAGAAGGTTGGATGGATAGACGGAATGATCATTGTATCTGAGTTGTATTCGATTATATCGTGATGAAGTTCATATAGAAATACTCACCAGGTTACTGTTCTTTCGTTATACATACGAGCAACCGAATCGAACAGAAGGTTGAATGAATGGTATCTGGGTTGTATTCGATTATGATGTTATGCTGTGTATATAGTTATACACACTAGGTGACGGTATTTTCGTTTTACATACGAGCGATCGAAACGAACAGAAAGTTGAATGGATAGACTGAACAATCAATGTATCTGGTTGGTATCCGATTATATCGCAATACTGTATATATAGTGATACTTACCAGGTGACGGTACTTCCGTTACACATACTAGCGACTGAATCGAACAGAATGTTAAATGGTTAGACGAAGCGATAATTGTATCTGAGTTGTATTCGATGATATCGTGATGATGTTTATATAGCAATATTCACCAGGTAACTGTTCTTCCGTTTTACATAAAAGCGACCGAATCGAGCAGAAGGTTAAATGGATAGATTGAAAATTCATCGTATCTGGGTTGTATTCGATTAGGTTTATATAGTTATACTCACCAGGTAACTGTTCTTCCGATATACATACGAGCGACTGAATTGAACAGGAGGTTGAATGGATAGACTAAATAATGATCGTATCTGAGGTTGTATTCGATTATATCGTGATGATGTTTATATAGTTATACACAACAGGTAACTGTTCTCCAGTTATACATAAAAGCGACTGAATCGAGCAGAAGGTTGAATTCAGTATTAATTGAACAATAATCGTATCTGGGTTGTATTCGATTATGTTTATAAAGTTATACTCACCAGGTAACTGTTCTTCCGTTATACATACGAGCAATCGAATCGAACAGAAGGTTGAATGGATAGTATCTGGGTTGTATTCGATTATGATATTATGCTGTGTATATAGTTATACACATTAGGTGACGGTATTCCCGTTTTACATACGAGCGACCGAAACGAACAGAAAGTTGAATGGATAGACTGAACAATCAATGTATCTGGGTGGTATCCGATTATATCGCAATACTGTATATAAAGTGATACTTACCAGGTGACGGTACTTCCGTTACACATACTAGCGACTGAATCGAACAGAAGGTTAAAAGGTTAGACGAAACGATAATTGTATCTGAGTTGAATTCGATGATATCGTGATGATGTTTATATAGCAATACTCACCAGGTAACTGCTCTTCCGTTTTACATACAAGCGACCGAATCGAGCAGAAGGTCAAATTTAGTATAGATTGAACAATCATCGTATCTGGGTTGTATTCGATTATGTTTATATAGTTATACTCACCAGGTTACTGTTCTTCCGTTATACATACGAGCGACTGAATTGAACAGAAGGTTGAATGGATAGACTAAACAATAATCGTATCTGGGGTAGTATTCGATTATATCTTGATGATGTTCATATAGTTATACTCACCAGGAAACTGTTCTCCAGTTTTACATAAGAGCGACTGAACTGAACAGAAAGTTGAATGGATTGACTGAACAATCAATGTATCTGGGTGGTATCCGATTATATCGCAATACTGTATATATAGTGATACTTACCAGGTGACGGTACTTCCGTTACACATACTAGCGACTGAACTGAACAGGAGGTTGAATGGATAGACTGAACAATCATCGTATCTGGGTTGTATTCGATTATTTCGTGATGATTATTATATATTATGTCTAACCAGGTAACTGTTCTTTCGTTATACATACTAGCAACCGAATCGAACATAAGGTTGAATGGATAGATTGAACAATCATTGTATCTGGGTTGTCTCCGATTATATCGTTATGTTGTATATTTAACTACACCTACCATGTAACGGTTCTTTCGTTACACATACGAGCGTCTGAATCGAACATAAGGTTGGATGGTTAGACGGAACGATAATTGTAACTAAGTTGTATTCGATTATATCGTGATGACGTTCATATAGAAATACTCACCAGGTTACTGTTCTTTCGTTATACATACGAGCAACCGAATCGAACAGAAGGTTGAATGGATAGTATCTGGGTTGTATTCGATTATGATGTTATGATGTGTATATAGTTATA
Source organism: Chrysomela aeneicollis (assembly GCA_029955515.1). Lineage (NCBI taxonomy): Eukaryota > Metazoa > Arthropoda > Insecta > Coleoptera > Chrysomelidae > Chrysomela > Chrysomela aeneicollis. The sequence goes on along the minus strand of JARUHQ010000018.1, from coordinate 607,135 downwards.
CACATAAGGTGACGGTATTCCCGTTTCACATACGAGCGACCGAAACGAACAGAAAGTTGAATGGATAGTATGAACAATCAATGTATCTGGGTGGTATCCGATTATATCGCAATACTGTATATATAGTGATACTTACCAGGTGACGGTACTTCCGTTACACATAAAAGCGACTGAATCGAACAGAAGGTTAAATGGTTAGACGAAACGATAATTGTATCTGAGTTGTATTCGATGATATCGTGATGATGTTTATATAGCAATACTCACCAGGTAACTGTCCTTCCGTTTTACATACAAGCGACCGAATCGAGCAGGAGGTTAAATGGATATATTGAACAATCATCGTATCTGAGTTGTATTCGATTATGTTTATATAGTTATACTCACCATGTACCTGTTCTTCCGTTATACATACGAGCAACCAAATCGAACATAAGGTTGAATGGATAGATTGAACAATCATCGTATCTGAGTTGTATTCGATTATGTTTATATAGTTATACTCACCAGGTAACTGTTCTTCCGTTATACATACGAGCGACTGAATTGAACTGAAGGTTGAATGGATAGACTAAACAATGATCGTATCTGGGGTTGTATTCGATTATATCGTGATGATGTTCATATAGTTATACTCACCAGGTAACTGTTCTCCAGTTATACATAAGAGCGACTGAACTGAACTGAAGGTTGAATGGATAGACTAAACAATGATCGTATCTGGGGTTGTATTCGATTATATCGTGATGATGTTCATATAGTTATACTAACCAGGTAACTGTTCTCCAGTTATACATAAGAGCGACTGAACTGAACAGAAGGTTGAATGGATAGACTGAACAATCATCGTATCTGGGTTGTATTCGATTATTTCGTGATGATTATTATATATTATGTCTAACCAGGTAACTGTTCTTTCGTTATACATACTAGCAACCGAATCGATCATAAGGTTGAATGGACAGATTGAACAATCATTGTATCTGGGTTGTCTCCGATTATATCGTTATGTTGTATATTTACCTACACCTACCATGTAACGGTTCTTTCGTTACACATACGAGCGTCTGAATCGAACATAAGGTTGGATGGTTAGACGGAACGATAATTGTAACTAAGTTGTATTCGATTATATCGTGATGACCTTCATATAGAAATACGTTACACATACGTTACATTATATCGCAATACTGTATATATAGTGATACTTACCAGGTGACGGTACTTCCGTTACACATACTAGCGACTGAATCGAACAGAAGGTTAAATGGTTGGACGAAACGATAATTGTATCTGAGTTGTATTCGATGATATCGTGATGATGTTTATATAGCAATACTCACCAGGTAACTGTCTTTCCGTTTTACATACAAGCGACCGAATCGAGCAGAAGGTTAAATGGATAGATTGAACAATCATCGTATCTGAGTTGTATTCGATTATGTTTATATAGATATACTCACCAGGTACCTGTTCTTCCGATATACATACGAGCGACTGAATTGAACTGAAGGTTGAATGGATAGACTAAACAATGATCGTATCTGGGGTTGTATTCGATTATATCGTGATGATGTTCATATAGTTATACTCACCAGGAAACTGTTCTCCAGTTATACATAAGAGCGACTGAACTGAACAGAAGGTTGAATGGATAGACTGAACGATCATCGTATCTGGGTTGTATTCGATTATTTCGTGATGATTATTATATATTATGTCTAACCAGGTAACTGTTCTTTCGTTATACATACTAGCAACCGAATCGATCATAAGGTTGAATGGATAGATTGAACAATCATTGTATCTGGGTTGTCTCCGATTATATCGTTATGTTGTATATTTAACTACACCTACCATGTAACGGTTCTTTCGTTACACATACGAGCGTCTGAATCGAACATAAGGTTGGATGGTTAGACGGAACGATAATTGTAACTAAGTTGTATTCGATTATATCGTGATGACGTTCATATAGAAATACTCACCAGGTTACTGTTCTTTCGTTATACATACGAGCAACCGAATCGAACAGAAGGTTGAATGGATAGTATCTGGGTTGTATTCGATTATGATGTTATGCTGTGTATATAGTTATACACATAAGGTGACGGTATTCCCGTTTCACATACGAGCGACCGAAACGAACAGAAAGTTGAATAGATAGACTGAACAATCAATGTATCTGGGTGGTATCCGATTATATCGCAATACTGTATATATAGTGATACTTACCAGGTGACGATACTTCCGTTACACATACTAGCGACTGAATCGAACAGAATGTTGAATGGTTAGACGAAACGATAATTGTATCTGAGTTGTATTCGATGATATCGTGATGATGTTTATATAGCAATACTCACCAGGTAACTGTTCTTCCGTTTTACATACAAGCGACCGAATCGAGCAGAAGGTTGAATTCAGTATAGATTGAACAATCATCGTATCTGGGTTGTATTCGATTATGTTTATATAGTTATACTCACCAGGTAACTGTTCTTCCGTTATACATACGAGCGACTGAATTGAACAGAAGGTTGAATGGATAGTATATGGGTTGTATTCGATTATGATGTTATGCTGTGTATATAGTTATACACACTAGGAGACGGTATTCCCGATTTACATACGAGCGACCGAAACGAAAAGAAAGTTGAATGGATAGACTGAACAATCAATGTATCTTGGTGGTATCCGATTATATCGCAATACTGTATATATAGTGATACTTACCAGGTGACGATACTTCTGTTACATATACTAGCGACTGAATCGAACAGAATGTTGAATGGTTAGACGAAACGATAATTGTATCTGAGTTGTATTCGATGATATCGTGATGATGTTTATATAGCAATACTCACCAGGTAACTGTCTTTCCGTTTTACATACAAGCGACCGAATCGAGCAGAAGGTTAAATGGATAGATTGAACAATCATCGTATCTGAGTTGTATTCGATTATGTTTATATAGATATACTCACCAGGTACCTGTTCTCCGATATACATACGAGCAACCGAATCGAACATAAGGTTGAATGGATAGATTGAACAATCAGCGTGTCTGGGTTGTATTCGATTATGTTTATATAGTTATACTCACCAGGTAACTGTTCTTCCGTTATACATACGAGCGACTGAATTGAACTGAAGGTTGAATGGATAGACTAAACAATGATCGTATCTGGGGTTGTATTCGATTATATCGTGATGATGTTCATATAGTTATACTCACCAGGTAACTGTTCTCCAGTTATACATAAGAGCGACTGAACTGAACAGAAGGTTGGATGGATAGACTGAACAATCATCGTATCTGGGTTGTATTCGATTATTTCGTGATGATTATTATATATTATGTCTAACCAGGTAACTGTTCTTTCGTTATACATACTAGCAACCGAATCGATCATAAGGTTGAATGGATAGATTGAACAATCATTGTATCTGGGTTGTCTCCGATTATATCGTTATGTTGTATATTTGACTACACCTACCATGTAACGGTTCTTTCGTTTCACATACGAGCGTCTGAATCGAACATAAGGTTGGATGGTTAGACGGAACGATAATTGTAACTAAGTTGTATTCGATTATATCGTGATGACGTTCATATAGAAATACTCACCAGGTTACTGTTCTTTCGTTATACATACGAGCAACCAAATCGAACAGAAGGTTGAATGGATAGTATCTGGGTTGTATTCGATTATGATGTTATGCTGTGTATATAGTTATACACATAAGGTGACGGTATTCCCGTTTCACATACGAGCGACCGAAACGAACAGAAAGTTGAATGGATAGACTGAACAATCAATGTATCTGGGTGGTATCCGATTATATCGCAATACTGTATATATAGTGATACTTACCAGGTGACGATAATTCCGTTACACATACTAGCGACTGAATCGAACAGAATGTTGAATGGTTAGACGAAACGATAATTGTATCTGAGTTGTATTCGATGATATCGTGATGATGTTTATATAGCAATACTCACCAGGTAACTGTTCTTCCGTTTTAACATACAAGCGACCGAATCGAGCTGAAGGTTGAATTCAGTATAGATTGAACAATCATCGTATCTGGGTTGTATTCGATTATGTTTATATAGTTATACTCACCAGGTTACTTTTCTTCCGTTATACATACGAGCGACTGAATTGAACAGAAGGTTGAATGGATAGTATATGGGTTGTATTCGATTATGATGTTATGCTGTGTATATAGTTATACACACTAGAAGACGGTATTCCCGTTTTACATACGAGCGACCGAAACGAAAAGAAAGTTGAATGGATAGACTGAACAATCAATGTATCTGGGTGGTATCCGATTATATCGCAATACTGTATATATAGTGATACTTACCAGGTGACGATACTTCCGTTACACATACTAGCGACTGAATCGAACAGAATGTTGAATGGTTAGACGAAACGATAATTGTATCTGAGTTGTATTCGATGATATCGTGATGATGTTTATATAGCAATACTCACCAGGTAACTGTCTTTCCGTTTTACATACAAGCGACCGAATCGAGCAGAAGGTTAAATGGATAGATTGAACAATCATCGTATCTGAGTTGTATTCGATTATGTTTATATAGATATACTCACCAGGTACCTGTTCTTCCGATATACATACGAGCAACCGAATCGAACATAAGGTTGAATGGATAGATTGAACAATCATCGTATCTGAGTTGTATTCGATTATGTTTATATAGTTATACTCACCAGGTAACTGTTCTTCCGTTATACATACGAGCGACTGAATTGAACTGAAGGTTGAATGGATAGACTAAACAATGATCGTATCTGGGGTTGTATTCGATTATATCGTGATGATGTTCATATAGTTATACTCACCAGGTAACTGTTCTCCAGTTATACATAAGAGCGACTGAACTGAAAAGAAGGTTGAATGGATAGACTGAACAATCATCGTATCTGAGTTGTATTCGATTATTTCGTGATGATTATTATATATTATGTCTAACCAGGTAACTGTTCTTTCGTTATACATACTAGTAACCGAATCGAACATAAGGTTGAATGGATAGATTGAACAATCATTGTATCTGGGTTGTCTCCGATTATATCGTTATGTTGTATATTTAACTACACCCACCATGTAACGGTTCTTTCGTTACACATACGAGCGTCTGAATCGAACATAAGGTTGGATGGTTAGACGGAACGATAATTGTAACTAAGTTGTATTCGATTATATCGTGATGACGTTTATATAGAAATACGTTACACATACGTTACATTATATCGCAATACTGTATATATAGTGATACTTACCAGGTGACGGTACTTCCGTTACACATACTAGCGACTGAATCGAAGAGAAGGTTAAATGGTTAGACGAAACGATAATTGTATCTGAGTTGTATTCAATGATATCGTGATGTTTATATAGCAATACTCATCAGGTAACTGTCCTTCCGTTTTACATACAAGCGACCGAATCGAGCAGAAGGTTTAATGGATAGATTGAACAATCATCGTATCTGAGTTGTATTCGATTATGTTTATATAGATATACTCACCAGGTACCTGTTCTTCCGATATACATACGAGCAACCGAATCGAACATAAGGTTGAATGGATAGATTGAACAATCTTCGTATCTGAGTTGTATTCGATTATGTTTATATAGTTATACTCACCAGGTAACTGTTCTTCCGTTATACATACGAGCGACTGAATTGAACTGAAGGTTGAATGGATAGACTAAACAATGATCGTATCTGGGGTTGTATTCGATTATATCGTGATGATGTTCATATAGTTAAACTCACCAGGTAACTGTTCTCCAGTTATACATAAGAGCGACTGAACTGAACAGAAGGTTGAATGGATAGACTGAACAATCATCGTATCTGGGTTGTATTCGATTATTTCGTGATGATTATTATATATTATGTCTAACCAGGTAACTGTTCTTTCGTTATACATACTAGCAACCGAATCGAACATAAGGTTGAATGGATAGATTGAACAATCATTGTATCTGGGTTGTCTCCGATTATATCTTTATGTTGTATATTTAACTACACCAACCATGTAACGGTTCTTTCGTTACACATACGAGCGTCTGAATCGAACATATGGTTGGATGGTTAGACGGAACGATAATTGTAACTAAGTTGTATGCGATTATATCGTGATGACGTTCATATAGAAATACTCACCAGGTTACTGTTCTTTCGTTATACATACGAGCAACCGAATCGAACAGAAGGTTGAATGGATAGTATCTGGGTTGTATTCGATTATGATGTTATGCTGTGTTTATAGTTATACACATAAGGTGACGGTATTCCCGTTTCACATACGAGCGACCGAAACGAACAGAAAGTTGAATGGATAGACTGAACAATCAATGTATCTGGGTGGTATCCGATTATATCGCAATACTGTATATATAGTGATACTTACCAGGTGACGATACTTCCGTTACACATACTAGCGACTGAATCGAACAGAATGTTGAATGGTTAGACGAAACGATAATTGTATCTGAGTTGTATTCGATGATATCGTGATGATGTTTATATAGCAATACTCACCAGGTAACTGTTCTTCCGTTTTACATACAAGCGACCGAATCGAGCAGAAGGTTGAATTCAGTATAGAATGAACAATCAGCGTATCTGGGTTGTATTCGATTATGTTTATATAGTTATACTCACCAGGTAACTGTTCTTCCGTTATACATACGAGCGACTGAATTGAACTGAAGGTTGAATGGATAGACTAAACAATGATCGTATCTGGGGTTGTATTCGATTATATCGTGATGATGTTCATATAGTTATACTCACCAGGTAACTGTTCTCCAGTTATACATAAGAGCGACTGAACTGAACAGAAGGTTGAATGGATAGACTGAACAATCATCGTATCTGGGTTGTATTCGATTATTTCGTGATGATTATTATATATTATGTCTAACCAGGTAACTGTTCTTTCGTTATACATACTAGCAACCGAATCGATCATAAGGTTGAATGGATAGATTGAACAATCATTGTATCTGGGTTGTCTCCGATTATATCGTTATGTTGTATATTTAACTACACCTACCATGTAACGGTTCTTTCGTTACACATACGAGCGTCTGAATCGAACATAAGGTTGGATGGTTAGACGGAACGATAATTGTAACTAAGTTGTATTCGATTATATCGTGATGACGTTCATATAGAAATACTCACCAGGTTACTGTTCTTTTTTATACATACGAGCAACCGAATCGAACAGAAGGTTGAATGGATAGTATCTGGGTTGTATTCGATTATGATGTTATGCTGTGTATATAGTTATACACATAAGGTGACGGTATTTCCGTTTCACATACGAGCGACCGAAACGAACAGAAAGTTGAATGGATAGACTGAACAATCAATGTATCTGGGTGGTATCCGATTATATCGCAATACTGTATATATAGTGATACTTACCAGGTGACGATACTTCCGTTACACATACTAGCGACTGAATCGAACAGAATGTTGAATGGTTAGACGAAACGATAAATGTATCTGAGTTGTATTCGATGATATCGTGATGATGTTTATATAGCAATACTCACCAGGTAACTGTTCTTCCGTTTTACATACAAGCGACCGAATCGAGCAGAAGGTTGAATTCAGTATAGATTGAACAATCATCGTATCTGGGTTGTATTCGATTATGTTTATATAGTTATACTCACCAGGTTACTGTTCTTCCGTTATACATACGAGCGACTGAATTGAACAGAAGGTTGAATGGATAGTATATGGGTTGTATTCGATTATGATGTTATGCTGTGTATATAGTTATACACACTAGGAGACGGTATTCCCGTTTTACATACGAGCGACCGAAACGAAAAGAAAGTTGAATGGATAGACTGAACAATCAATGTATCTGGGTGGTATCCGATTATATCGCAATACTGTATATATAGTGATACTTACCAGGTGACGATACTTCCGTTACACATACTAGCGACTGAATCGAACAGAATGTTGAATGGTTAGACGAAACGATAATTGTATCTGAGTTGTATTCGATGATATCGTGATGATGTTTATATAGCAATACTCACCAGGTAACTGTCCTTCCGTTTTACATACAAGCAGAAGGTTAAATGGATAGATTGAACAATCATCGTATCTGAGTTGTATTCGATTATGTTAATATAGATATACTATTACCTCTTTTAGTATTCCTCCAAACCAAAAGGGGTAATAAGAAAGGGGTCACTAGAGATAGTATTATTTCCCTTAATAAGGATTTGCTCAGCGGAGAGGGATAGTGAGTAAAACGATAAGCCAACGAATATTTGCTTAATTAATATTCTCTGATTATTCCCATGGAGTTTATACTACACAGGATTCGATTATAATATTTATAATTGAATGGAAAAAGCAATTGATATAATCAAGCAACAACTTATACTAAAAAGCAATACTTAACAAAATGGTCTTACCGTAGGTCAATGGACAAAATACGAGAATAGCCCCTGAAGGTATATACCGTAGGTTCACAGAACACAGACCCAGAGGGTACTCAAATAATCTACTGGTAGATTCACTAATATTAACTTAAATTTCTAAACCAGGTTCTTCATAGCCCAAAAGCCAGTCTAAGTAAAGCAAGAGTGATACAGGATGTTTAGAGGTAATTAGGCATAAGCGCAGTAGTTGCTATCAAATATTCAGCCAAGGTGGTGACTGCAAAATTGGAAGGATCTTACTTGAGGGGCCCTTATGAGCTGGCCGAGGATTCCTTCCTTAATCTCTCCTCCCTAGGATCTTCAGGTATTGAGGTTTTGACACTGATGAGTTGGACAAATGACGGGAAAGCAATTTGCCAAGCAAATACGTGTCTTCTCTAATAAATTGGGACTGGTGGTAGTTCTACTGGGTACTAAGTATATAAAGCAGATACCGTAGGAAGAGGCCTAAAATATGAGGAAGCCTAAGAAGCCTAAGCGACATGCAGTATATGGATGAGTCAATCAGTAGGGGAGTTCTCGAATGAGTTAGCTGCAAAGCATATATGGAAACCTACCTTTGGTGTCATGCGGCCTCGTGTGATAGGGAATGAAGCGTCCTTTTGGTTGAAAATAAATCCACCATCAGGTGAATACCTTATAATCGATCAACGCAATAATGATACAATTATGTGTAACTAAGATCAACCAATATGTGTTTTGACTCCATCAAATCCGCACAATTAGCGATAAATCAGGAGCTCGTGCTTCTGCTGAAGTTTTTTTTCTAATAACCCCAGAAATTCTGGAAAATAGTGACAGGATAATGACATGACACCGATTTTGGCGGGCCCATTACTGTCTAGAGAATTTAGGTTAGCAGGAGTGACAGCTGGTCCTGGTCATAATCTTGGTATGAACCAATAGTTCTATGACCATTAGTATATTTCGTCCACGAACATTGTTGGACGGTACCGTATGGACTCTGACCCTATGCGGTTGATCTACCGAAATCGAAGGATAGTAGCCCGTAAAAAGCAAGAACAAAAAGGTAATGGCCTTCGGACCAAAGCCTTCCTCGCGTATTATTTGGAAGAAGATCGACATAAAATATGAGGTGCGAAACGAAAAAGAAGACAATGTTTCGACTGTTCTACCGAGCTGAAAGATAAGGGAATCAGGCAGTGGCGTCCTGCCAGATCTAGAATAAGGTGGCTCATCTATTGTAGGTGACGATATGATGACTGTATATGTTGATTTCAGACAGATTCATTGAAGAGGAAAGCTTGGAAAGAATCCCGTTATTCAGTGTATTAGATTTCCTACTCTGGATGAAACATTTGTAATCGTAACAATAAATATTTGATTATTATTAGGTTTGATGCTAATGAAACCGTAACACACCCCCCTTTCTTCGAAGAAGGTTTTTTTTTCAACTGAAAAAAAAAACGAATAAAACAGAAAAAAAACTTGCTATACGTACAGGTTGAAGAATAAGGATATTCAGGCCGAAATCTAGTCACTTGTGTTATCCGGAGGATGTGCTTTCAGGTCCTTCGCATGCCATATCCCACAAGTTTTATCAGTTCCATCTTTTAGTTCATACGACCATGGGGAAACTATTCTGCTGATGGTGTATGGACCTACATATTTACTCGCGAGCTTAGAAGTGAAATCTTTTGAAGAATCGGATATAACGTGATTTCTCTTCCAGATTTGTTGGTGAAGAGAGAATCGTTCCTCTCGCCTACGTAAGTTGTATACCTGACGGCTTTTCTCATATGCTTTCGCAAGTCTCTGGGTTACCTCCTCGAACACCTTATTCAATGTTTTATTTCTCTCAATCAAACTCCTATTGCGATCGAAATCGAAGGGTTCTTCAACGGTATGAGCATGGTCACCAGAGATAGCCAGTTCGCGACCAAAAAATACGAAATTGGGAGTCATACCGGTGACTTCATGTCGCGCTGATCTTATCGCCCAAGATACTTTCGGTAAGTATTTGTCCCAGGTTTTCTGATTATTCCCCACATAGCTCGTCAACATCGTCTTTACTACCCTGTGGACTCGCTCTACTGGGTTAGCTTGGGGGTGGTAGTACGCGGTGAAAGACTGTCGAATCTTGTATTCCGAAAGAAGTCCGGTAAACAATTTACTTCTAAATTGAACGCCGTTATCGGTTATCAAGCGACTTGGTGTTCCAAAAACTAAAATAACTTGCTCCTCAAAAATACGGGTTATGCTGACGGCGGTTGCTGTTCTCAAGGGAAAAAGTAAACAAAATTTACTGAAACAATCACATATGGAGAATATGTAAGCAAACCCCATAGAAGTCCTGGGTAGGGGACCTACCAAGTCTAAACTTAATAATTGCCAGGGTCGCGAAATCGTGGCCGTCTTGCTAAGCATCAAACCCGCCGGTTTTTTCTGTACTGGTTTTGTCTGTAAACATGTCCAACATCTTCCTATATACCGAGCTATATCTTGTTTCATTTTCGGCCAATAATATTTGGAAGATATTCGTCCGAATGTCTTGAAGACACCAAGATGTCCACATGTAGGAGGATCGTGATTACTTCGAATGATCTCATCCCTCTTCTCCTTTGGAAGAACTTGTAGCCAGTCCGACGATTCCTCTTCTAATTCAGGATACTTTCTATCAACCCGTTTAAATAGATGATTGCCCTCCAACCGCCACAGGGGATATGTAGAGGGCGATTTATCAACTCTCTGGCACATTTTGGTATACCAACGGTCCGAAGTCGGATCTTCTATGGTTACGATATTGATGATCGGAACAGATCGAGAAAGAGTTTCTGGTACCAAGTGGTCTTTTCCTCGTCGATGGACTATCTCAAAATTGTACTGCTGTAAACGGACAGCCCAGCGCGCTATACGTCCGACAGGATCTTTAATATTGTAGAGCCATTTGAGACTCCAATGGTCCGTCACAACTGTAAACTTCGATCCTTCAATAGAAGGACGTAGTTTCTCGACTGCGAAAAGTACTGCCAGACACTCCTTCTCCGTTGTGGTATACTTGCGTTCCGATTTTGTGAGAGAACGACTTAGATAGCATATTACCTTCTCCCCATCATCATAGGTTTGAGAGAGAACGGCCCCAAGGCCGAAATCCGACGCATCCGTTTGAACCGTGAAAGCCCGAGTTAAATCGGGGCATGACAAAATTGGAGCAGTGATCAAATAACTTTTAATTTCTTTCAAAGCGATATCACATGATTCAGTCCATTGGAATCGAACATTTTTCTTGAGTAGAGCCGTTAATGGGGCTGTCAGGGTCGAAAAGTTCGGGACAAACCGTCGATACCATGACGCCAGGCCAATAATTCGCCTCACCTCCGAAACGTTTCGAGGGGTAGGGATACGAATGATGGCATCGACTTTGTCCGGATCTACTAATAATCCAGCCGAGTTAACCACATAACCGAGATATTTTAACTCTGGTTTACAGAAATGACACTTCTCCTCGTTAAGTGTCAAACCAGCAGACCTGATTCTTTCCACAACAGAACGCAGAACTGATATATGTTGATCGAATGATGGGGTGCAGATGACCACGTCATCCAAATAAACGAACACAAACTGTTCAAGGGCCACCCCAATCACTCGATCAATAAATCTCTGCCAAGTGGCAGGTGCGTTATGCAGGCCGAACGGCATTCTCTTAAACTGAAATAACCCTCGCGTTGGAACTACAAAAGCGGTTAGAGGTCGACTCTCCTTGGCTACTGGTATTTGCCAATAGGCAGACTTGATATCTAGTGTGGTCAAGTATTTCGCGTCTCGGAGTTTGTCCAATGTGGAACTAACGAATGGAATAGGGTAAGCATCAGGGAGACTCACCTCATTGAGCTTTTTATAGTTCACACAGAAGCGATACCGGCCGTCTGGTTTTTTGACTAGTACAATGGGCGACGCCCATGGAGATGATGATGGTTCTATGATATCATCAGCCAGCATCTGTTCCAACTCCTTATTTACTTGAGTTTGTAGATTCGGGGATAGTGGGTAATGGCGTTGCCTGATGGGAGGCGAATTTGTGATAATTACATGCTCCACAACCGTGGTACAGCCCAATTTATTTCCCATATCTTTAAAGATATCTATGACCATTTGATCCAATATTTGCCGTTGGGCATTAGTTAGGTGAGCCGCGTCCTGAATCACGTCAACCTGGAAACTCTGTTCGGATCTGAAGGCCCATTCTCCTGAGTATAGATCTGGGACTATCTCCATCCTATGCCAGAAATCGATACCCAATATGATACAATGAGGCAGTGCCGGTACAACTAGAAGTTCAAAAATCTTCACTCGATCTCGAAGTCTAATTGGAACCACTATACTTCCTATTACCTCACAATTAGTTCCATTCGCAACCGTACATGATTTTTGAGCTGTCACATTTAATGTACAGATAGTTTTCAACAAGTTCCATCCTTGAATACCAAGAACGGTTTTTGAGCACCCCGAATCTAATAATGCCAACATTTCTTCTCCATAAATTCCTATTTTCAGATATGGTCTCAAATCATCTTTAGCATGTGATAACACATAATTCATAATTACTTTGGTCGAGTCCAATTGATCTGCAGGGTGGTCGGGGGAAGTCAACATTCGACCTCGTGTTAACCCCCTTGGATGTTTTTTGGTTTACAAGAGGGACATGCATTAGCAGTAACCCCATCCTTACGCATTTGAAACAAAATCTACGGAGACTCTTAGGACATTTCTTGAACCTGTGTCCGGTTTCATGACAATTGAAACACTTCGACGCATTTGAGAAGGGAGGCGGATTAGGAGAAGTATTACGATGGGTTTCTCGTGCCTCCATGGCGTGAACCTCAGGCTGCCCAATAGCCGATATATGACCTGACCCTCCAGGTTTGCGATATGCCAAATCGGGTTCTAGCAAATACCTATAATTGGTGGGTGGGGGACAGAAGCCTTGTACCCTCTGAGCAGTTTCCTCAATAGCCCTACTGAATTTCACAAGATCCGAAATTGAGTGGATTGGTTGGAGTACGAGCTGTGATTGAATGTGAGGTAACATATTGCGCCTTATCAATTTGAGTCTTTCTTCCTCATGCGGTTTGGTGGTTCCTAATTTCTGGAAAAGGTTCTCCATAGCTGCGATGAAAGTGACAACCCGTTCTTTGGATCCTTGTGTTCTCTTCCGGATTTCTTCCCATAGGTCGAACTCGTAATCATACGGCATGAAGTCCTCCTTCAACCTCAATACAAGTTCATCCCAAGAGTCAAAATTATGAGTTCTATACCAGAGAAGAGCGTCCTTTATAAAAAGTTCAGGAGCAGATCTGAGCAATTGATCCTTAGAAACCCCTCGCGATGAGCGAATTTCCTCGATGCGTTCTAAAAAGTTGGTAACACTCGTTTCTCCATCAAAGTGTACCTTCCATCTCGTAACATCGACAAAAGGACCAGAACCATATGATCCTTGAAATGTGGGAGAAAATTCAAAAGGATGAGATCTCTGACCAGCATCGCGACTGGATTCGAACAGATTTCCTGTGTGCCTATTATAGTAGTCTCCAGAAGGTTCTCGTAGTCTGGACGAGGTGGGAATATTGTTATCGTGAGTCTGATGGTTTCGCTCAGAAAATTGAGTTGAAGCGTGAAAGGGTTGCTCGAATATGAGATTGGATGTAGGATGTGACTGTGTTGTATACCTATTACCCCATCGTTGTTCTTGGCCTTCTGGATCAACCTGAAAACGAACACTCTCCCGTCTCTTCGGACTCTCCCTTCGATCCTCTGCTGTTGGCTGTTGGAAGTTTGGGGCCTCCCGCTGGGTTGGTATGTTTACTCCTTCGCCAAAGTTCGAAAATGAGGAAACAGCTCTACGAACTGACCTACCAGCAGCAAGTAAATTTTGGATAGATTCACTCGTTGCTCCTACCTCCTCAGTAGAAGATAAACCCGGAATCAGACTTTTATCCAAATATTGCTGTTCCGGATGTTGCTGTTCGAGTAGAGATGGTGATTCAGTCGTTGCAATTTCACCCTGTAGATCCTTTACTACTTCGAAGCTATCATTGAGGTTACCAATCACGTCCATCAGCTGCAAACATTTGGCCGTAAGTGATCTCTTCTGGTTTTCTTGTTCTGCATCTGATACCACGATTCTATTCAACCTAAGATTTATATGACACAGCCGAGTTGAGATACGCCTATACTCATTTTCCCTGTTATCTCTACTGGAATTCTGAACATCTGTTGCTAAATCTGACAACTTTTTATTGCAAATATCGAGTTCATCTCCTGCCAATCCTATATTTACGGGATAGATAATCGAAGGAACTAATCCTTCCCTCTCACTTCTCAATGCCCCCCTCAATGAGGCTCTATTGACAATCACAGTTTGCATTACCGGTAAATTCCTTATGGACAACTCATACGCAATTTCATCGCCTAACAAGCGATTTACCTCCATTTCAGCAATCGAGTACCTATTTTCGTATAAGGAGTAGATTACCCAAAGGGCCCGACCTCTCGAAGAAAAAAAGAGAAAAATCCCAATAGGGTAAAAAAAATCAAAAACGCTAGTCGAAAACAACCGACGATTCACCAAATACAGGTAAATACTACTCCCAAACAACTCTTGGTCTAAACTAAAGCTATTTACCTGACTAAACCAATGAAGGCAGGGTCACCCTGTATAAGCTTCAGTGTCATATGCAAGAAAATGATTCCAAGTACATTGAATTAAAAAAAAATTACTTTCACTAGCTAATTCCCTACCTAAACTTCACCGTGTTCAATAATCATGAAGGGAAAAATAATGAACAAAAAAAAATTAAGTTGAATTCTCGAACTTGACCGTCACTATCTAAGTGAAACTGTAAAATAGTCGCGGTGAAACAAAATGAGAACAATTAATCTATTTCCTCAACTACAAAATCACTATATCTATATGAGGGATAAGTATTATTTATTAACAGTTAGTCGCGAAACTTCATCAAGTTGTACATTAGATTGATCCATCAGTGATCAGTTTTTTTTTTTTCATCACCTATATTTATTCAAGGTACCTCCTACCGATAGAAAAAATCACAAAATACAAGAATATTTATTGTTACGACCTCATCTTAAACTGAACTGAGTGAGATAGGGTAAAATGATTACGAAACACAACTTCATCTCATCCAAAGCATAGTAAATCAGTATAGCAGATTAATTATTTATGTTCTATGAAAATATCTTGTTTACCTGTATCACCCTGTATTATCCTTGGAATAATCAGATAGCTGAAAAAAATCCACGAATGAAGGCGCCAAATTTATTACCTCTTTTAGTATTCCTCCAAACCAAAAGGGGTAATAAGAAAGGGGTCACTAGAGATAGTATTATTTCCCTTAATAAGGATTTGCTCAGCGGAGAGGGATAGTGAGTAAAACGATAAGCCAACGAATATTTGCTTAATTAATATTCTCTGATTATTCCCATGGAGTTTATACTACACAGGATTCGATTATAATATTTATAATTGAATGGAAAAAGCAATTGATATAATCAAGCAACAACTTATACTAAAAAGCAATACTTAACAAAATGGTCTTACCGTAGGTCAATGGACAAAATACGAGAATAGCCCCTGAAGGTATATACCGTAGGTTCACAGAACACAGACCCAGAGGGTACTCAAATAATCTACTGGTAGATTCACTAATATTAACTTAAATTTCTAAACCAGGTTCTTCATAGCCCAAAAGCCAGTCTAAGTAAAGCAAGAGTGATACAGGATGTTTAGAGGTAATTAGGCATAAGCGCAGTAGTTGCTATCAAATATTCAGCCAAGGTGGTGACTGCAAAATTGGAAGGATCTTACTTGAGGGGCCCTTATGAGCTGGCCGAGGATTCCTTCCTTAATCTCTCCTCCCTAGGATCTTCAGGTATTGAGGTTTTGACACTGATGAGTTGGACAAATGACGGGAAAGCAATTTGCCAAGCAAATACGTGTCTTCTCTAATAAATTGGGACTGGTGGTAGTTCTACTGGGTACTAAGTATATAAAGCAGATACCGTAGGAAGAGGCCTAAAATATGAGGAAGCCTAAGAAGCCTAAGCGACATGCAGTATATGGATGAGTCAATCAGTAGGGGAGTTCTCGAATGAGTTAGCTGCAAAGCATATATGGAAACCTACCTTTGGTGTCATGCGGCCTCGTGTGATAGGGGATGAAGCGTCCTTTTGGTTGAAAATAAATCCACCATCAGGTGAATACCTTATAATCGATCAACGCAATAATGATACAATTATGTGTAACTAAGATCAACCAATATGTGTTTTGACTCCATCAAATCCGCACAATTAGCGATAAATCAGGAGCTCGTGCTTCTGCTGAAGTTTTTTTTCTAATAACCCCAGAAATTCTAGAAAATAGTGACAGGATAATGACATGACACCGATTTTGGCGGGCCCATTACTGTCTAGAGAATTTAGGTTAGCAGGAGTGACAGCTGGTCCTGGTCATAATCTTGGTATGAACCAATAGTTCTATGACCATAAGTATATTTCGTCCACGAACAGTGTTGGACGGTACCGTATGGACTCTGACCCTATGCGGTTGATCTACCGAAATCGAAGGATAGTAGCCCGTAAAAAGCAAGACGACAAAAAGGTAATGGCCTTCGGACCAAAGCCTTCCTCGCGTATTATTTGGAAGAAGATCGACATAAAATATGAGGTGCGAAACGAAAAAGAAGACAATGTTTCGACTGTTCTACCGAGCTGAAAGATAAGGGAATCAGGCAGTGGCGTCCTGCCAGATCTAGAATAAGGTGGCTCATCTATTGTAGGTGACGATATGATGACTGTATATGTTGATTTCAGACAGATTCATTGAAGAGGAAAGCTTGGAAGGAATCCCGTTATTCAGTGTATTAGATTTCCTACTCTGGATGAAACATTTGTAATCGTAACAATAAATATGTGATTATTATTAGGTTTGATGCTTATGAAACCGTAACAATACATACGAGCAACCGAATCGAACAGAAGGTTGAATGGATAGTATCTGGGTTGTATTCGATTATGATGTTATGCTGTGTATATAGTTAAACACATAAGGTGACGGTATTCCCGTTTCACATACGAGCGACCGAAACGAACAGAAAGTTGAATGGATAGACTGAACAATCAATGTATCTGGGTGGTATCCGATTATATCGCAATACTGTATATATAGTGATACTTACCAGGTGACGGTACTTCCGTTACACATACTGGCGACTGAATCGAACAGAAGGTTAAATGGTTAGACGAAACGATAATTGTATCTGAGATTCATTGAAGAGGAAAGCTTGGAAAGAATCCCGTTATTCAGTGTATTAGATTTCCTACTCTGGATGAAACATTTGTAATCGTAACAATAAATATTTGATTATTATTAGGTTTGATGCTAATGAAACCGTAACAATACTCACCAGGTACCTGTTCTTCCGATATACATACGAGCAACCAATTCTATATATATAGAAGGTTAAATGGTTAGACGAAACGATAATTGTATCTGAGTTGTATTCGATGATATCGTGATGATGTTTATATAGCAATACTCACCAGGTAACTGTCCTTCCGTTTTACATACAAGCGACCGAATCGAGCAGAAGGTTAAATGGATAGATTGAACAATCATCGTATCTGAGTTGTATTCGATCATGTTTATATAGATATACTCACCAGGTACCTGTTCTTCCGATATACATACGAGCAACCGAATCGAACATAAGGTTGAATGGATAGATTGAACAATCATCGTATCTGAGTTGTATTCGATTATGTTTATATAGTTATACTCACCAGGTAACTGTTCTTCCGTTATAAATACGAGCGACTGAATTGAACTGAAGGTTGAATGGATAGACTAAACAATGATCGTATCTGGGGTTGTATTCGATTATATCGTGATGATGTTCATATAGTTATACTCACCAGGTAACTGTTCTCCAGTTATACATAAGAGCGACTGAACTGAACAGAAGGTTGAATGGATAGACTGAACAATCATCGTATCTGGGTTGTATTCGATTATTTCGTGATGATTATTATATATTATGTCTAACCAGGTAACCGTTCTTTCGTAATACATACTAGCAACCGAATCGAACATAAGGTTGAATGGATAGATTGAACAATCATTGTATCTGGGTTGTCTCCGATTATATCGTTATGTTGTATATTTAACTACACCTACCATGTAACGGTTCTTTCGTTACACATACGAGCGTCTGAATCGAACATAAGGTTGGATGGTTAGACGGAACGATAATTGTAACTAAGTTGTATTCGATTATATCGTGATGACGTTCATATAGAAATACTCACCAGGTTACTGTTCTTTCGTTATACATACGAGCAACCGAATCGAACAGAAGGTTGAATGGATAGTATCTGGGTTGTATTCGATTATGATGTTATGCTGTGTATATAGTTATACACATAAGGTGACGGTATTCCCGTTTCACATACGAGCGACCGAAACGAACAGAAAGTTGAATGGATAGACTGAACAATCAATGTATCTGGGTGGTATCCGATTATATCGCAATACTGTATATATAGTGATACTTACCAGGTGACGGTACTTCCGTTACACATACTAGCGACTGAATCGAACAGAAGGTTAAATGGTTAGACGAAACGATAATTGTATCTGAGTTGTATTCGATGATATCGTGATGATGTTTATATAGCAATACTCACCAGGTAACTGTTCTTCCGTTTTACATACAAGCGACCGAATCGAGCAGAAGGTTGAATTCAGTATAGATTGAACAATCATCGTATCTGGGTTGTATTCGATTATGTTTATATAGTTATACTCACCAGGTAACTGTTCTTCCGTTATACATACGAGCGACTGAATTGAACAGAAGGTTGAATGGATAGTATATGGGTTGTATTCGATTATGATGTTATGCTGTGTATATAGTTATACACACTAGGAGACGGTATTCCCGTTTTACATACGAGCGACCGAAACGAAAAGAAAGTTGAATGGATAGACTGAACAATCAATGTATCTGGGTGGTATCCGATTATATCGCAATACTGTATATATAGTGATACTTACCAGGTGACGATACTTCCGTTACACATACTAGCGACTGAATCGAACAGAATGTTGAATGGTTAGACGAAACGATAATTGTATCTGAGTTGTATTCGATGATATCGTGATGATGTTTATATAGCAATACTCACCAGGTAACTGTCCTTCCGCTTTACATACAAGCGACCGAATCGAGCAGAAGGTTAAATGGATAGATTGAACAATCATCGTATCTGAGTTGTATTCGATTATGTTTAAATAGATATACTCACCAGGTACCTGTTCTTCCGATATACATACGAGCAACCGAATCGAACATAAGGTTGAATGAATAGATTGAACAATCATCGTATCTGAGTTGTATTCGATTATGTTTATATAGTTATACTTACCAGGTAACTGTTCTTCCGTTATACATACGAGCGACTGAATTGAACTGAAGGTTGAATGGATAGACTAAACAATGATCGTATCTGGGGTTGTATTCGATTATATCGTGATGATGTTCATATAGTTATACTCACCAGGTAACTGTTCTCCAGTTATACATAAGAGAGACTGAACTGAACAGAAGGTTGAATGGATAGACTGAACAATCATCGTATCTGGGTTGTATTCGATTATTTCGTGATGATTATTATATATTATGTCTAACCAGGTAACTGTTCTTTCGTTATACATACTAGCAACCGAATCGAACATAAGGTTGAATGGATAGATTGAACAATCATTGTATCTGGGTTGTCTCCGATTATATCGTTATGTTGTATATTTAACTACACCTACCATGTAACGGTTCTTTCGTTACACATACGAGCGTCTGAATCGAACATAAGGTTGGATGGTTAGACGGAACGATAATTGTATCTAAGTTATATTCGATTATATCGTGATGACGTTCATATAGGAATACTCACCAGGTTACTGTTCTTTCGTTATACATACGAGCAACCGAATCGAACAGAAGGTTGAATGGATAGTATCTGGGTTGTATTCGATTATGATGTTATGCTGTGTATATAGTTATACACATAGGGTGACGGTATTCCCGTTTCACATACGAACGACCGAAACGAACAGAAAGTTGAATGGATAGGCTGAACAATCAATG
This sequence comes from Chrysomela aeneicollis, assembly GCA_029955515.1. NCBI lineage: Eukaryota > Metazoa > Arthropoda > Insecta > Coleoptera > Chrysomelidae > Chrysomela > Chrysomela aeneicollis. The sequence goes on along the minus strand of JARUHQ010000018.1, from coordinate 586,421 downwards.
TATCTGGGTGGTATCCGATTATATCGCAATACTGTATATATAGTGATACTTACCAGGTGACGGTACTTCCGTTACACATACTAGCGACTGAATCGAACAGAAGGTTAAATGGTTAGACGAAACGATAATTGTATCTGAGTTGTATTCGATGATATCGTGATGATGTTTATATAGCAATACTCACCAGGTAACTGTTCTTCCGTTTTACATACAAGCGACCGAATCGAGCAGAAGGTTGAATTCAGTATAGATTGACCAATCATCGTATCTGGGTTGTATTCGATTATGTTTATATAGTTATACTCACCAGGTAACTGTTCTTCCGTTATACATACGAGCGACTGAATTGAACAGAAGGTTGAATGGATAGTATCTGGGTTGTATTCGATTATGATGTTATGCTGTGTATATAGTGATACACATAAGGTGACGGTATTCCCGTTTCACATACGAGCGACCGAAACGAACAGAAAGTTGAATGGATAGAGTGAACAATCAATGTATCTGGGTGGTATCCGATTATATCGCAATACTGTATATATAGTGATACTTACCAGGTGACGGTACTTCCGTTACACATACTAGCGACTGAATCGAACAGAAGGTTAAATGGTAAGACGAAACGATAATTGTATCTGAGTTGTATTCGATGATATCGTGATGATGTTTATATAGCAATACTCACCAGGTAACTGTTCTTCCGTTTTACATACAAGCGACCGAATCGAGCAGAAGGTTGAATTCAGTATAGATTGAACAATCATCGTATCTGGGTTGTATTCGATTATGTTTATATAGTTATACTCACCAGGTAACTGTTCTTCCGTTATACATACAAGCGACTGAATTGAACAGGAGGTTGAATGGATAGTATATGGGTTGTATTCGATTATGATGTTATGCTGTGTATATAGTTATACACACTAGGAGACGGTATTCCCGTTTTACATACCAGCGACCGAAACGAAAAGAAAGTTGAATGGATAGACTGAACAATCAATGTATCTGGGTGGTATCCGATTATATCGCAATACTGTTTATATAGTGATACTTACCAGGTGACGATACTTCCGTTACAAATACTAGCGACTGAATCGAACAGAATGTTGAATGGTTAGACGAAACGATAATTGTATCTGAGTTGTATTCGATGATATCGTGATGATTTTTATATAGCAATACTCACCAGGTAACTGTCCTTCCGTTTTACATACAAGCAACCGAATCGAGCAGAAGGTTAAATGGATAGATTGAACAATCATCGTATCTGAGTTGTATTCGATTATGTTTATATAGATATACTCACCAGGTACCTGTTCTTCCGATATACATACGAGCAACCGAATCGAACATAAGGTTGAATGGATATATTGAACAATCATCGTATCTGAGTTGTATTCGATTATGTTTATATAGTTATACTCACCAGGTAACTGTTCTTCCGTTATACATACGAGCGACTGAATTGAACTGAAGGTTAAATGGATAGACTAAACAATGATCGTATCTGGGAATGTATTCGATTATATCGTGATGATGTTCATATAGTTATACTCACCAGGTAACTGTTCTCCAGTTATACATAAGAGCGACTGAACTGAACAGAAGGTTGAATGGAAAGACTGAACAATCATCGTATCTGGGTTGTATTCGATTATTTCGTGATGATTATTATATATTATGTCTAACCAGGTAACTGTTCTTTCGTTATACATACTAGCAACCGAATCGAACATAAGGTTGAATGGATAGATTGAACAATCATTGTATCTGGGTTGTCTCCGATTATATCGTTATGTTGTATATTTAACTACACCTACCATGTAACGGTTCTTTCGTTACACATACGAGCGTCTGAAACGAACATAAGGTTGGATGGTTAGACGGAACGATAATTGTAACTAAGTTGTATTCGATTATATCGTGATGACGTTCATATAGAAATACTCACCAGGTTACTGTTATTTCGTTATACATTCGAGCAACCGAATCGAACAGAAGGTTGGATGGATAGTATCTGGGTTGTATTCGATTATGATGTTATGCTGTGTATATAGTTATACACACTAGGAGACGGTATTCCCGTTTTACATACGAGCGACCGAAACGAAAAGAAAGTTGAATGGATAGACTGAACAATCAATGTATCTGGGTGGTATCCGATTATATCGCAATACTGTATATATAGTGATACTTACCAGGTGACGATACTTCCGTTACACATACTAGCGACTGAATCGAACAGAATGTTGAATGGTTAGACGAAACGATAATTGTATCTGAGTTGTATTCGATGATATCGTGATGATGTATATATAGCAATACTCACCAGGTAACTGTCCTTCCGTTTTACATACAAGCGACCGACTCGAGCAGAAGGTTAAATGGATAGATTGAACAATCATCGTATCTGAGTTGTATTCGATTATGTTTATATAGATATACTCACCAGGTACCTGTTCTTCCGATATACATACGAGCAACCGAATCGAACATAAGGTTGAATGGATAGATTGAACAATCATCGTATCTGAGTTGTATTCGATTATGTTTATATAGTAATACTCACCAGGTAACTGTTCTTCCGTTATACATACGAGCGACTGAATTGAACTGAAGGTTGAATGGATAGACTGAACAATCATCGTATCTGGGTTGTATTCGATTATTTCGTGATGATTATTATATATTATGTCTAACCAGGTAACTGTTCTTTCGTTATACATACTAGCAACCGAATCGAACATAAGGTTGAATGGATAGATTGAACAATCATTGTATCTGGGTTGTCTCCGATTATATCGTTATGTTGTATATTTAACTACACCTACCATGTAACGGTTCTTTCGTTACACATACGAGCGTCTGAATCGAAAATAAGGTTGGATGGTTAGACGGAACGATAATTGTAACTAAGTTGTATTCGATTATATCGTGATGACGTTCATATAGAAATACTCACCAGGTTACTGTTCTTTCGTTATACATACGAGCAACCGAATCGAACAGAAGGTTGAATGGATAGTATCTGGGTTGTATTCGATTATGATGTTATGCTGTGTATATAGTTATACACATAAGGTGACGGTATTCCCGTTTCACATACGAGCGACCGAAACGAACAGAAAGTTGAATGGATAGACTGAACGATCAATGTATCTGGGTGGTATCCGATTATATCGCAATACTGTATATATAGTGATACTTACCAGGTGACGGTACTTCCGTTACACATACTAGCGACTGAATCGAACAGAAGGTTAAATGGTTAGACGAAACGATAATTGTATCTGAGTTGTATTCGATGATATCGTGATGATGTTTATATAGCAATACTCACCAGGTAACTGTTCTTCCGTTTTACATACAAGCGACCGAATCGAGCAGAAAGTTGAATTCAGTATAGATTGAACAATCATCGTATCTGGGTTGTATTCGATTATGTTTATATAGTTATACTCACCAGGTAACTGTTCTTCCGTTATACATACGAGCGACTGAATTGAACAGAAGGTTGAAAGGAACGTATATAGGTTGTATTCGATTATGATGTTATGCTGTGTATATAGTTATACACACTAGGAGACGGTACTCCCGTTTTACATACGAGCGACCGAAACGAAAAGAAAGTTGAATTGATAGACTGAACAATCAATGTATCTGGGTGGTATCCGATTATATCGCAATACTGTATATATAGTGATACTTACCAGGTGACGATACTTCCGTTACACATACTAGCGACTGAATCGAACAGAATGTTGAATGGTTAGACGAAACGATAATTGTATCTGTTGTATTCGATGATATCGTGATGATGTTTATATAGCAATACTCACCAGGTAACTGTCCTTCCGTTTTACATACAAGCGACCGAATCGAGCAGAAGGTTATATGGATAGATTGAACAATCATCGTATCTGAGTTGTATTCGATTATGTTTATATAGATATACTCACCAGGTACCTGTTCTTCCGATATACATACGAGCAACCGAATCGAACATAAGGTTGAATGGATAGATTGAACAATCATCGTATCTGAGTTGTATTCGATTATGTTTATATAGTTATACTCACCAGGTAACTTTTCTTCCGTTATACATACGAGCGACTGAATTGAACTGAAGGTTGAATGGATAGACTAAACAATGATCGTATCTGGGGTTGTATTCGATTATATCGTGATGATGTTCATATAGTTATACTCACCAGGTAACTGTTCTCCAGTTATACATAAGAGCGACTGAACTGAACAGAAGGTTGAATGGATAGACTAAACAATCATCTTATCTGGGTTGTTTTCGATTATTTCGTGATGATTATTATATATTATGTCTAACCAGGTAACTGTTCTTTCGTTATACATACTAGCAACCGAATCGAACATAAGGTTGAATGGATAAATTGAACAATCATCGTATCTGAGTTGTATTCGATTATGTTTATATAGATATACTCACCAGGTACCTGTTCTTCCGATATACATACGAGCAACCGAATCGAACATAAGGTTGAATGGATAAATTGAACAATCATCGTATCTGAGTTGTATTCGATTATGTTTATATAGTTATACTCACCAGGTAACTGTTCTTCCGTTATACATACGAGCGACTGAATTGAACAGAAGGTTGAATGGATAGTATATGGGTTGTATTCGATTCGATCACCTGGTAAGTATCACTATATAAACAGTATTGCGATATAATCGGATACTAACCAGATACATTGAGTTCAGTCTATCCATTCAACTTTCCGTTCGTTTCGGTCGCTCGTATGTAAAACGGGAATACCGTCACCTAGTGTGTATAACTATATACACAGCATAACATCATAATCGAATACAACCCAGATACTATCCATTCAACCTTCTGTTCGATTAAGTTTCTCGTATGTATAACGAAAGAACAGTAACCTGGTGAGTATTTCTATATGAACGTCATCACGATATAATCGAATACAACTCAGATACAATGATCATTCCGTCTATCCATCCAACCTTATGTTCGATTGGGTCGCTCGTATGTATAACGCAAGAACAGTCACCTGGTGAGTATTACTATATAAACATCATCACGATATCATCGAATACAACTCAGATACAATTATCGTTTCGTCTAACCATTCAACCTTCTGTTCGATTTAGTCGCTAGCATGTGTAACGGAAGTATCGTCACCTGGTAAGTATCACTATATATACAGTATTGCGATATAATCGGATACCACCCAGATACATTGATTGTTCAGTCTATCCATTCAACTTTCTTTTCGTTTCGGTCGCTCGTATGTGAAACGGGAATACCGTCACCTTATGTGTATAACTATATACACAGCATTACATCATAATCGAATACAACCCAGATACTATCCATTCAACCTTCTGTTCGATTCGGTTGCTCGTATGTATAACGAAAGAACAGTAACCTGGTGAGTATTTCTATATGAACGTCATCACGATATAATCGAATACAACTTAGTTACAATTATCGTTCCGTCTAACCATCCAACCTTATGTTCGATTCAGACGCTCGTATGTGTAACGAAAGAACCGTTACATGGTAGGTGTAGTTAAATATACAACATAACGATATAATCGGAGACAACCCAGATACAATGATTGTTCAATCTATCCATTCAACCTTATGTTCGATTCGGTTGCTAGTATGTATAACGAGAGAAAAGTTACCTGGTTAGACATAATATATAATAATCATCACGAAATAATCGAATACAACCCAGATACGATGATTGTTCAGTCTATCCATTCAACCTTCTGTTCAGTTCAGTCGCTCTTATGTATAACTGGAGAACAGTTACCTGGTGAGTATAACTATATGAACATAATCACGATATAATCGAATACAACCCCAGATACGATCATTGTTTAGTCTATCCATTAAACCTTCAGTTCAATTCAGTCGCTCGTATGTATAACGGAAGAACAGTTACCTGGTGAGTATAACTATATAAACATAATCGAATACAACTCAGATACGATGATTGTTCAATTTATCCATTCAACCTTATGTTCGATTCGGTTGCTCGTATGTATATCGGAAGAACAGGTACCTGGTGAGTATATCTATATAAACATAATCGAATACAACTCAGATACGATGATTGTTCAATCTATCCATTTAACCTTCTGCTCGATTCGGTCGCTTGTATGTAAAACGGAAGGACAGTTACCTGGTGAGTATTGCTATATAAACATCATCACGATATCATCGAATACAACTCAGATATAATTATCGTTTCGTCTAACCATTCAACATTCTGTTCGATTCAGTCGCTAGTATGTGTAACGGAAGTATCGTCACCTGGTAAGTATCACTATATATACAGTATTGCGATATAATCGGATACCACCCAGATACATTGATTGTTCAGTCTATCCATTCAACTTTCTTTTCGTTTCGGTCGCTCATATGTAAAACGGGAATACCGTCTCCTAGTGTGTAAAACTATATACACAGCATAACATCATAAACGAATACAACCCATATACTATCCATTCAACCTTCTGTTCAATTCAGTTTCTCGTATGTATAACGGAAGAACAGTTACCTGGTGAGTATAACTATATAAACATAATCGAATACAACCAAGATACGATGATTGTTCAATCTATACTGAATTCAACCTTCTGCTCGATTCGGTCGCTTGTATGTAAAACGGAAGAACAGTTACCTGGTGAGTATTGCTATATAAACATCATCACGATATCATCGAATACAACTCAGATACAATTATCGTTTCGTCTAACCATTCAACCTTCTGTTCGATTCAGTCGCTAGTATGTGTAACGGAAGTACCGTCACCTGGTAAAAATCACTATATATACAGTATTGCGATATAATCGGATACCACCCAGATACATTGATTGTTCAGTCTATCCATTCAACTTTCGGTTCGTTTCGGTCGCTTGTATGTGAAACGGGAATACCGTCACCTTATGTGTATAACTATATACACAGCATAACATCATAATCGAATACAACCCAGATACTATCCATTCAACCTTCTGTTCGATTCGGTTGCTCGTATGTATAACGAAAGAACAGTAACCTGGTGAGTATTTCTATATGAACGTCATCACGATATAATCGAATACAACTTAGTTACAATTATCGTTCCGTCTAACCATCCAACCTCATGTTCGATTCAGACGCTCGTATGTGTAACGAAAGAACCGTTACATGGTAGGTGTAGTTAAATATACAACATAACGATATAATCGGAGACAACCCAGATACAATGATTGTTCAATCTATCCATTCAACCTTATGTTCGATTCGGTTGCTAGTATGTATAACGAAAGAACAGTTACCTGGTTAGACATAATATATAATAATCATCACGAAATAATCGAATACAACCCAGATACGATGATTGTTCAGTCTATCCATTCAACCTTCTGTTCAGTTCAGTCGCTCTTATGTATAACTGGAGAACAGTTACCTGGTGAGTATAACTATATGAACATCATCACGATATAATCGAATACAACCCCAGATACGATCATTGTTTAGTCTATCCATTCAACCTTCAGTTCAATTCAGTCGCTCGTATGTATAACGGAAGAACAGTTACCTGGTGAGTATAACTATATAAACATAATCGAATATAACTCAGATACGATGATTGTTCAATCTATCCATTCAACCTTATGTTCGATTCGGTTGCTCGTATGTATAACGAAAGAACAGTAACCTGGTGAGTATTTCTATATGAACGTCATCACGATATAATCGAATACAACTTAGTTACAATTATCGTTCCGTCTAACCATCCAACCTTATGTTCGATTCAGACGCTCGTATGTGTAACGAAAGAACCGTTACATGGTAGGTGTAGTTAAATATACAACATAACGATATAATCGGAGACAACCCAGATACAATGATTGTTCAATCTATCCATTCAACCTTATGTTCGATTCGGTTGCTAGTATGTATAACGAAAGAACAGTTACCTGGTTAGACATAATATATAATAATCATCACGAAATGATCGAATACAACCCAGATACGATGATTGTTCATTCTATCCATTTAACCTTCTGTTCAGTTCAGTCGCTCTTATGTATAACTGGAGAACAGTAACCTGGTGAGTATAACTATATAAACATAATCGAATACAACTCAGATACGATGATTGTTCAATCTATCCATTCAACCTTATGTTCGATTCGGTTGCTCGTATGTATATCGGAAGAACAGGTACCTGGTGAGTATATCTATATAAACATAATCGAATACAACTCAGATACGATGATTGTTCAATCTATCCATTTAACCTTCTGCTCGATTCGGTCGCTTGTATGTAAAACGGAAGGACAGTAACCTGGTGAGTATTTCTATATGAACGTCATCACGATATAATCGAATACAACTTAGTTACAATTATCGTTCCGTCTAACCATCCAACCTTATGTTCGATTCAGACTCTCGTATGTGTAACGAAAGAACCGTTACATGGTAGGTGTAGTTAAATATACAACATAACGATATAATCGGAGACAACCCTGATACAATGATTGTTCAATCTATCCATTCAACCTTAGGTTCGATTCGGTTGCTAGTATGTATAACGAAAGAACAGTTACCTGGTTAGATATAATATATAATAATCATCACGAAATAATCGAATACAACCCAGAAACGATGATTGTTCAGTCTATCCATTCAACCTTCTGTTCAGTTCAGTCGCTCTTATGTATAACTGGAGAACAGTTACCTGGTGAGTATAACTATATGAACATCATCACGATATAATCGAATACAACCCCAGATACGATCATTGTTTAGTCTATCCATTCAACCTTCAGTTCAATTCAGTCGCTCGTATGTATAACGGAAGAACAGTTACCTGGTGAGTATAACTATATAAACATAATCGAATACAACTCAGATACGATGATTGTTCAATCTATCCATTCAACCTTATGTTCGAATCGGTTGCTCGTATGTATATCGGAAGAACAGGTACCTGGTGAGTATATCAATATAAACATAATCGAATACAACTCAGATACGATGATTGTTCAATCTATCCATTTAACCTTCTGCTCGATTCGGTCGCTTGTATGTAAAACGGAAGGACAGTTACCTGGTGAGTATTGCTATATAAACATCATCACGATATCATCGAATACAACTCAGATACAATTATCGTTTCGTCTAACCATTTAACCTTCTGTTCGATTCAGTCGCTAGTATGTGTGACGGAAGTACCGTCACCTGGTAAGTATCACTAAATATACAGTATTGCGATATAATCGGATACCACCCAGATACATTGATTGTTCAGTCTATCCATTCAACTTTCTGTTCGATTCGTTTGCTAGTATGTATAACGAAAGAACAGTTACCTGGTTAGACATAATATATAATAATCATCACGAAATAATCGAATACAACATTGTTCAGTCTATCCATTTAACCTTCTGTTCAGTTCAGTCGCTCTTATATATAACGAAAGAACAGTTACCTGGTGAGTATAACTATATAAACATAATCGAATACAACCCAGATACGATGATTGTTCAATCTATACTGAATTCAACCTTATGTTCGATTCGGTTGCTCGTATGTATATCGAAAGAACAGGTACCTGGTGAGTATATCTTTATAAACATAATCGAATACAACTCAGATACGATGATTGTTCAATCTATCCATTCAACCTTATGTTCAATTCAGTCGCTCGTATGTATAACGGAAGAACAGTTACCTGGTGAGTATAACTATATAAACATAATCGAATACAACCCAGATACGATGATTGTTCAATCTATACTGAATTCAACCTTCTGCTCGATTCGGTCGCTTGTATGTAAAACGGAAGAACAGTTACCTGGTGAGTATTGCTATATTAACATCATCACGATATCATCGAATACAACTCAGATACAATTATCGTTTCGTCTAACCATTTAACCTTCTGTTCGATTCAGTCGCTAGTATGTGTAACGGAAGTACCGTCACCTGGTAAGTATCACTATATATACAGTATTGCGATATAATCGGATACCACCCAGATACATTGATTGTTCAGTCTATCCATTCAACTTTCTGTTCGTTTCGGTCGCTCGTATGTGAAACGGAAATACCGTCACCTTATGTGTATAACTATATACACAGCATAACATCATTATCGAATACAACCCAGATACTATCCATTCAACCTTCTGTTCGATTCGGTTGCTCGTATGTATAACGAAAGAACAGTAACCTGGTGAGTATTTCTATATGAACGTCATCACGATATAATCGAATACAACTTAGTTACAATTATCGTTCCGTCTAACCATCCAACCTTATGTTCGATTCAGACTCTCGTATGTGTAACGAAAGAACCGTTACATGGTAGGTGTAGTTAAATATACAACATAACGATATAATCGGAGACAACCCTGATACAATGATTGTTCAATCTATCCATTCAACCTTAGGTTCGATTCGGTTGCTAGTATGTATAACGAAAGAACAGTTACCTGGTTAGATATAATATATAATAATCATCACGAAATAATCGAATACAACCCAGAAACGATGATTGTTCAGTCTATCCATTCAACCTTCTGTTCAGTTCAGTCGCTCTTATGTATAACTGGAGAACAGTTACCTGGTGAGTATAACTATATGAACATCATCACGATATAATCGAATACAACCCCAGATACGATCATTGTTTAGTCTATCCATTCAACCTTCAGTTCAATTCAGTCGCTCGTATGTATAACGGAAGAACAGTTACCTGGTGAGTATAACTATATAAACATAATCGAATACAACTCAGATACGATGATTGTTCAATCTATCCATTCAACCTTATGTTCGAATCGGTTGCTCGTATGTATATCGGAAGAACAGGTACCTGGTGAGTATATCAATATAAACATAATCGAATACAACTCAGATACGATGATGGTTCAATCTATCCATTTAACCTTCTGCTCGATTCGGTCGCTTGTATGTAAAACGGAAGGACAGTTACCTGGTGAGTATTGCTATATAAACATCATCACGATATCATCGAATACAACTCAGATACAATTATCGTTTCGTCTAACCATTTAACCTTCTGTTCGATTCAGTCGCTAGTATGTGTGACGGAAGTACCGTCACCTGGTAAGTATCACTAAATATACAGTATTGCGATATAATCGGATACCACCCAGATACATTGATTGTTCAGTCTATCCATTCAACTTTCTGTTCGTTTCGGTCGCTCGTATGTGAAACGGGAATACCGTCACCTTATGTGTATAACTATATCACAGCATAACATCATAATCGAATACAACCCAGATACTATCCATTCAACCTTCTGTTCGATTCGGTTGCTCGTATGTATAACAAAAAAACAGTAACCTGGTGAGTATTTCTATATGAACGTCATCACGATATAATCGAATACAACTTAGTTACAATTATCGTTCCGTCTAACCATCCAACCTTATGTTCGATTCAGACGCTCGTATGTGTAACGAAAGAACCGTTACATGGTAGGTGTAGTTAAATATACAACATAACGATATAATCGGAGACAACCCAGATACAATGATTGTTCAATCTATCCATTCAACCTTATATTCGATTCGGTTGCTAGTATGTATAACGAAAGAACAGTTACCTGGTTAGACATGATATATAATAATCATCACGAAATAATCGAATACATCCCAGATACGATGATTGTTCAGTCTATCCATTCAACCTTCTGTTCAGTTCAGTCGCTCTTATGTATAACTGGAGAACAGTTACCTGGTGAGTATAACTATATAAACATAATCGTATACAACTCAGATACGATGATTGTTCAATCTATCCATTCAACCTTATGTTCGATTCGGTTGCTCGTATGTATATCGGAAGAACAGGTACCTGGTGAGTATATCTATATAAACATAATCGAATACAACCCAGATACGATGATTGTTCAATTTATACTGAATTCAACCTTCTGCTCGATTCGGTCGCTTGTATGTAAAACGGAAGAACAGTTACCAGGTGAGTATTGCTATATAAACATCATCACGATATCATCGAATACAACTCAGATACAATTATCGTTTCGTCTAACCATTCAACATTCTGTTTGATTCAGTCGCTAGTATGTGTGACGGTAGTACCGTCACCTGGTAAGTATCACTATATATACAGTATTGCGATATAATCGGATACCACCCAGATACATTGATTGTTCAGTCTATCCATTCAACTTTCTGTTCGTTTCGGTCGCTCGTATGTGAAACGGGAATACCGTCACCTTATGTGTATAACTATATCACAGCATAACATCATAATCGAATACAACCCAGATACTATCCATTCAACCTTCTGTTCGATTCGGTTGCTCGTATGTATAACAAAAAAACAGTAACCTGGTGAGTATTTCTATATGAACGTCATCACGATATAATCGAATACAACTTAGTTACAATTATCGTTCCGTCTAACCATCCAACCTTATGTTCGATTCAGACGCTCGTATGTGTAACGAAAGAACCGTTACATGGTAGGTGTAGTTAAATATACAACATAACGATATAATCGGAGACAACCCAGATACAATGATTGTTCAATCTATCCATTCAACCTTATATTCGATTCGGTTGCTAGTATGTATAACGAAAGAACAGTTACCTGGTTAGACATAATATATAATAATCATCACGAAATAATCGAATACATCCCAGATACGATGATTGTTCAGTCTATCCATTCAACCTTCTATTCAGTTCAGTCGCTCTTATGTATAACTGGAGAACAGTTACCTGGTGAGAATAACTATATAAACATAATCGTATACAACTCAGATACGATGATTGTTCAATCTATCCATTCAACCATATGTTCGATTCGGTTGCTCGTATGTATATCGGAAGAACAGGTACCTGGTGAGTATATCTATATAAACATAATCGAATACAACCCAGATACGATGATTGTTCAATTTATACTGAATTCAACCTTCTGCTCGATTCGGTCGCTTGTATGTAAAACGGAAGAACAGTTACCAGGTGAGTATTGCTATATAAACATCATCACGATATCATCGAATACAACTCAGATACAATTATCGTTTCGTCTAACCATTCAACATTCTGTTCGATTCAGTCGCTAGTATGTGTAACGGAAGTATCGTCACCTGGTAAGTATCACTATATATACAGTATTGCGATATAATCGGATACCACCCAGATACATTGATTGTTCAGTCTAACCATTCAACTTTCTTTTTGTTTCGGTCGCTCGTATGTAAAACGGGAATACCGTCTCCTAGTGTGTATAACTATATACACAGCATAACATCATAATCGAATACAAACCATATACTATCCATTCAACCTTCTGTTCAATTCAGTCGCTCGTATGTATAAAGGAAGAACAGTTACCTGGTGAGTATAACTATATAAACATAATCGAATACAACCCAGATACGATGATTGTTCAATCTATACTGAATTCAACCTTCTGCTCGATTCGGTCGCTTGTATGTAAAACGGAAGAACAGTTACCTGGTGAGTATTGCTATATAAACATCATCACGATATCATCGAATACAACTCAGATACAATTATCGTTTCGTCTAACCATTTAACCTTCTGTTCGATTCAGTCGCTAGTATGTGTAACGAAAGAACCGTTACATGGTAGGTGTAGTTAAATATACAACATAACGATATAATCGGAGACAACCCAGATACAATGATTGTTCAATCTATCCATTCAACCTTATGTTCGATTCGGTTGCTAGTATGTATAACGAAAGAACAGTTACCTGGTTAGACATAATATATAATAATCATCACGAAATAATCGAATACAACCCAGATACGATGATTGTTCAGTCTATCCATTCAACCTTCTGTTCAGTTCAGTCGCTCTTATGTATAACTGGAGAACAGTTACCTGGTGAGTATAACTATATAAACATAATCGAATACAACTCAGATACGATGATTGTTCAATCTATCCATTCAACCTTATGTTCGATTCGGTTGCTCGTATGTATATCGGAAGAACAGGTACCTGGTGAGTATATCTATATAAACATAATCGAATACAACTCAGATACGATGATTGTTCAATCTATCCATTGAACCTTCTGCTCGATTCGGTCGCTTGTATGTAAAACGGAAGGACAGTTACCTGGTGAGTATTGCTATATAAACATCATCACGATATCATCGAATACAACTCAGATACAATTATCGTTTCGTCTAACCATTCAACATTCTGTTCGATTCAGTCGCTAGTATGTGTAACGGAAGTATCGTCACCTGGTAAGTATCACTATATATACAGTATTGCGATATAATCGGATACCACCCAGATACATTGATTGTTCAGTCTATCCATCCAACTTTCTTTTCGTTTCGGTCGCTCGTATGTAAAACGGGAATACCGTCTCCTAGTGTGTATAACTATATACACAGCATAACATCATAATCGAATACAACCCATATACTATCCATTCAACCTTCTGTTCAATTCAGTCGCTCGTATGTATAACGGAAGAACAGTTACCTGGTGAGTATAACTATATAAACATATTCGAATACAACCCAGATACGATGATTGTTCAATCTATACTGAATTCAACCTTCTGCTCGATTCGGTCGCTTGTATGTAAAACGGAAGAACAGTTACCTGGTGAGTATTGCTATATAAACATCATCACGATATCATCGAATACAACTCAGATACAATTATCGTTTCGTCTAACCATTTAACCTTCTGTTCGATTCAGTCGCTAGTATGTGTAACGGAAGTACCGTCACCTGGTAAGTATCACTATATATACAGTATTGTGATATAATCGGATACCATCCAGATACATTGATTGTTCAGTCTATCCATTCAACTTTCTGTTCGTTTCGGTCGCTCGTATGTGAAACGGGAATACCGTCACCTTATGTGTATAACTATATCACAGCATAACATCATAATCGAATACAACCCAGATACTATCCATTCAACCTCCTGTTCGATTCGGTTGCTCGTATGTATAACGAAAGAACAGTAACCTGGTGAGTATTTCTATATGAACGTCATCACGATATAATCGAATACAACTTAGTTACAATTATCGTTCCGTCTAACCATCCAACCTTATGATCGATTCAGACGCTCGTATGTGTAACGAAAGAACCGTTACATGGTCGGTGTAGTTAAATATACAACATAACGATATAATTGGAGACAACCCAGATACAATGATTGTTCAATCTATCCATTCAACCTTATGTTCGATTCGGTTGCTAGTATGTATAACGAAAGAACAGTTACCTGGTTAGACATAATATATAATAATCATCACGAAATAATCGAATACAACCCAGATACGATGATTGTTCAGTCTATCCATTCAACCTTCTGTTCAGTTCAGTCGCTCTTATGTATAACTGGAGAACAGTTACCTGGTGAGTATAACTATATGAACATCATCACGATATAATCGAATACAACCCCAGATACGATCATTGTTTAGTCTATCCATTCAACCTTCAGTTCAATTCAGTCGCTCGTATGTATAACGGAAGAACAGTTACCTGGTGAGTATAACTATATAAACATAATCGAATACAACTCAGATACGATGATTGTTCAATCTATCCATTCAACCTTATGTTCGATTCGGTTGCTCGTATGTATATCGGAAGAACAGGAACCTGGTGAGTATATCTATATAAACATAATCGAATACAACTCAGATACGATGATTGTTCAATCTATCCATTTAACCTTCTGCTCGATTCGGTCGCTTGTATGTAAAACGGAAGGACAGTTACCTGGTGAGTATTGCTATATAAACATCATCACGATATCATCGAATACAATTCAGATACAATTATCGTTTCGTCTAACCATTCAACATTCTGTTCGATTCAGTCGCTAGTATGTGTAACGAAAGTACCGTCACCTGGTAAGTATCACTATATATACAGTATTGCGATATAATCGGATACCACCCAGATACATTGATTGTTCGGGAATACCGTCACCTTATGTGTATAACTATATACACAGCATAACATCATAATCGAATACAACCCAGATACTATCCATTCAACCTCCTGTTCGATTCGGTTGCTCGTATGTATAACGAAAGAACAGTAACCTGGTGAGTATTTCTATATGAACGTCATCACGATATAATCGAATACAACTTAGTTACAATTATCGTTTCGTCTAACCATCCAACCTTATGATCGATTCAGACGCTCGTATGTGTAACGAAAGAACCGTTACATGGTCGGTGTAGTTAAATATACAACATAACGATATAATTGGAGACAACCCAGATACAATGATTGTTCAATCTATCCATTCAACCTTATGTTCGATTCGGTTGCTAGTATATATAACGAAAGAACAGTTACCTGGTTAGACATAATATATAATAATCATCACGAAATAATCGAATACAACCCAGATACGATGATTGTTCAGTCTATCCATTCAACCTTCTGTTCAGTTCAGTCGCTCTTATGTATAACTGGAGAACAGTTACCTGGTGAGTATAACTATATGAACATCATCACGATATAATCGAATACAACCCCAGATACGATCATTGTTTAGTCTATCCATTCAACCTTCAGTTCAATTCAGTCGCTCGTATGTATAACGGAAGAACAGTTACCTGGTGAGTATAACTATATAAACATAATCGAATACAACTCAGATACGATGATTGTTCAATCTATCCATTCAACCTTATGTTCGATTCGGTTGCTCGTATGTATATCGGAAGAACAGGAACCTGGTGAGTATATCTATATAAACATAATCGAATACAACTCAGATACGATGATTGTTCAATCTATCCATTTAACCTTCTGCTCGATTCGGTCGCTTGTATGTAAAACGGAAGGACAGTTACCTGGTGAGTATTGCTATATAAACATCATCACGATATCATCGAATACAATTCAGATACAATTATCGTTTCGTCTAACCATTCAACATTCTGTTCGATTCAGTCGCTAGTATGTGTAACGAAAGTACCGTCACCTGGTAAGTATCACTATATATACAGTATTGCGATATAATCGGATACCACCCAGATACATTGATTGTTCGGGAATACCGTCACCTTATGTGTATAACTATATACACAGCATAACATCATAATCGAATACAACCCAGATACTATCCATTCAACCTTCTGTTCAATTCAGTCACTCGTATGTATAACGGAAGAACAGTTACCTGGTGAGTATAACTATATAAACATAATCGAATACAACCCAGATACGATGACTGTTCAATCTATACTGAATTCAACCTTCGGCTCGATTGCTGATATGTAAAACGGAAGAACAGTTACCTGGTGAGTATTGCTATATAAACATCATCACGATATCATCGAATACAACTCAGATACAATTATCGTTTCGTCTAACCATTTAACCTTCTGTTCGATTCAGTCGCTAGTATGTGTAACGGAAGTACCGTCACCTGGTAAGTATCACTATATATACAGTATTGCGATATAATCGGATACCACCCAGATACATTGATTGTTCAGTCTATTCATTCAACTTTCTGTTCGTTTCGGTCGCTCGTATGTGAAACGGGAATACCGTCACCTTATGTGTATAACTATATACACAGCATAACATCATAATCGAATACAACCCAGATACTATCCATTCAACCTTCTGTTCGATTCGGTTGCTCGTATGTATAACGAAAGAACAGTAACCTGGTGAGTATTTCTATATGAACGTCATCACGATATAATCGAATACAACTTAGTTACAATTATCGTTCCGTCTAATCATTCAACCTTATGTTCGATTCAGACGCTCGTATGTGTAACGAAAGATCCGTTACATGGTAGGTGTAGTTAAATATACAACATAACGATAAATTCGGAGACAACCCAGATACAATGATTGTTCAATCTATCCATTCAACCTTATGTTCGATTCGGTTGCTAGTATGTATAACGAAAGAACAGTTACCTGGTTAGACATAATATATAATAATCATCACGAAATAATCGAATACAACCCAGATACGATGATTGTTCAGTCTATCCATTCAACCTTCTGTTCAGTTCAGTCGCTCTTATGTATAACTGGAGAAGAGAACAGTTACCTGGTGAGTATAACTATATGAACATCATCACGATATAATCGAATACAACCCCAGATACGATCATTGTTTAGTCTATCCATTCAACCTTCAGTTCAATTCAGTCGATCGTATGTATAACGGAAGAACAGTTACCTGGTGAGTATATCTATATAAACATAATCGAATACAACTCAGATACGATGATTGTTCAATCTATCCATTTAACCTTCTGCTCGATTCGGTCGCTTGTATGTAAAACGGAAGGACAGTTACCTGGTGAGTATTGCTATATAAACATCATCACGATATCATCGAATACAACTCAGATACAATTGTCGTTTCGTCTAACCATTCAACATTCTGTTCGATTCAGTCGCTAGTATGTGTAACGGAAGTATCGTCACCTGGTAAGTATCACTATATATACTTTACAAAGCTATACCTGTTGACGTTAACTTCCAAGAATAATATTTTTTCCAAAGCCCAACCTACAAAACGATCAAATTCATTATTCGAGACAATTATAATAATTTAAAAATAAACTCACCAGAATCTCGCTCTTCAAACTCAGTAGTTTGACTTATCATGACATCTTTGAAGATATTCATCATATGTTCCAAATTACTTGAGCGGGCTATAATCTGATTCGGAGTATTGAATGATTTTATTTCTACAATATCTCGAGTTTGATGGATATAGCGGCCAAATACCTCCATATTGGCTTTGAAAGTTACATGCATGCCCAAAACATTTTCGAGTAACGCAATAACTTTCTGTGATATGTTGCTGAAGAATAATTTATAATCCAGAGTTTCATTGTCGGAATTAACTCTATAGCTGATGATTCTGCACTTGAAGGCGCTATGGATTACTTTCACGCCGCTCGATAACTCGACACATGAGCTCGTTCTATGTTTTAACGTTCTTCTATGAGAGCTCATATCGCCTTTGGGCACCATTATGTTACAGCAATGGCATAACTCTTCCAACGATGTTGACGATGGTGGATTTATCTTAAGCTTCTTTGGAGGATGTGTTGAAACACCGGCAGTATTTGGGCACGATGTTCTTTCATGTCGACGCAAATTATCGATGCGAGAAAACTTTTTATCACAACTACTGCACGCGAACATGGCTTCATAACAGTTCATATATTCACAACTGAAGTTTTAGAAATAATGCATCGAGTAGCTATGCGTCCGAATTTATATTCTCGGAAAGAGGAGGGGGCTTGGAACTCCCCACTACATCCGTACACAGCATAGCTGGCAATCAATGTGACTGTTCGTATTCGAACCAGTCGGGTATGGCGACTCGACGTGGCAAGAAGTGTTGTTCAACTTAGTTATGGTATAATACGGCAAAAATTCGATGTAATTCCTATAGTTTGTGTAAGTTGCTACAATTACAAACACCTAGGACCCCAGGATATACTTTCGGAGCATCAAACCACAGTCGTTCCTTAGAGAAATCATTATTCACAAGGTAATAACTGTTGAAATAACCCATTGGTTGGTACTGGATCTTCCCAATTACTGCACAATGAGCGATTACAATTATTGCGCAATTGAAAAGCAAGTACCCGTAATTGGGAGGATCCAATACCGGCCAATATACACTGTATATACTGTCAGTCAATATCAAAAGTAAATAAAAAAATATATTATTCTGAGGAATATTTGAAAACAATTTCGGATAAATATAATACGTTAGATGATGACCAAAAAAATTATTTATTTTTATTACTACAGAAACATCAATATGTATTTTCTAACCAACCAGGTTTAACAGATAAGTACTATCATGTAATAATCCAACTACGGGACGAAACGCCATTTTTTATTCGTTCCTACCCAATTCCTCCAGTGTATAAAGAAGAGGTAAGGAAGCAGTTTGTCGACAATAGATTTAACTGCTTCATACTGGCAAATCCCGATTCATCCTGATAGTCGAAAATATACTGGATTCCAATTAGAAAACAATACATACTGTTTTCAGACACTTCCTTTTGTACAGTAAGTATTGCGATATAATCGGATACCACCCAGATACATTGATTGTTCAGTCTATCCATTCAACTTTCTTTTCGTTTCGGTCGCTCGTATGTAAAACGGGAATACCGTCTCCTAGTGTGTATAACTATATACACAGCATAACATCATAATCGAATACAACCCATATACTATCCATTCAACCTTCTGTTCAATTCAGTCGCTCGTATGTATAACGGAAGAACAGTTACCTGGTGAGTATAACTATATAAACATAATCGAATACAACCCAGATACGATGATTGTTCAATCTATACTGAATTCAACCTTCTGCTCGATTCGGTCGCTTGTATGTAAAACGGAAGAACAGTTACCTGGTGAGTATTGCTATATAAACATCATCACGATATCATCGAATACAACTCAGATACAATTATCGTTTCGTCTAACCATTTAACCTTCTGTTCGATTCAGTCGCTAGTATGTGTAACGGAAGTACCGTCACCTGGTAAGTATCACTATATATACAGTATTGCGATATAATCGGATACCACCCAGATACATTGATTGTTCTGTCTATCCATTCAACTTTCTGTTCGTTTCGGTCGCTCGTATGTGAAACGGGAATACCGTCACCTTATGTGTATAACTATATACACAGCATAACATCATAATCGAATACAACCCAGATACTATCCATTCAACCTTCTGTTCGATTCGGTTGCTCGTATGTATAACGGAAGAACAGTAACCTGGTGAGTATTTCTATATGAACGTCATCACGATATCATCGAATACAACTCAGATACAATGATCGTTTCGTCTAACCATTCAACATTCTGTTCGATTCAGTCGCTAGTATGTGTAACGGAAGTATCGTCACCTGGTAAGTATCACTATATATACAGTATTGCGTTATAATCGGATACCACCCAGATACATTGATTGTTCAGTCTATCCATTCAACTTTCTTTTTGTTTCGGTCGCTCGTATGTAAAACGGGAATACCGTCTTCTAGTGTGTATAACTATATACACAGCATAACATCATAATCGAATACAACCCATATACTATCCATTCAACCTTCTGTTCAATTCAGTCGCTCGTATGTATAACGGAAGAACAGTTACCTGGTGAGTATAACTATATAAACATATTCGAATACAACCCAGATACGATGATTGTTCAATCTATACTGAATTCAACCTTCTGCTCGATTCGGTCGCTTGTATGTAAAACGGAAGAACAGTTACCTGGTGAGTATTGCTATATAAACATCATCACGATATCATCGAATACAACTCAGATACAATTATCGTTTCGTCTAACCATTTAACCTTCTGTTCGATTCAGTCGCTAGTATGTGTAACGGAAGTACCGTCACCTGGTAAGTATCACTATATATACAGTATTGTGATATAATCGGATACCACCCAGATACATTGATTGTTCAGTCTATCCATTCAACTTTCTGTTCGTTTCAGTCGCTCGTATGTGAAACGGGAATACCGTCACCTTATGTGTATAACTATATCACAGCATAACATCATAATCGAATACAACCCAGATACTATCCATTCAACCTTCTGTTCGATTCGGTTGCTCGTATGTATAACGAAAGAACAGTAACCTGGTGAGTATTTCTATATGAACGTCATCACGATATAATCGAATACAACTTAGTTACAATTATCGTTCCGTCTAACCATCCAACCTTATGATCGATTCAGACGCTCGTATGTGTAACGAAAGAACCGTTACATGGTCGGTGTAGTTAAATATACAACATAACGATATAATCGGAGACAACCCAGATACAATGATTGTTCAATCTATCCATTCAACCTTATGTTCGATTCGGTTGCTAGTATGTATAACGAAAGAACAGTTACCTGGTTAGACATAATATATAATAATCATCACGAAATAATCGAATACAACCCAGATACGATGATTGTTCAGTCTATCCATTCAACCTTCTGTTCAGTTCAGTCGCTCTTATGTATAACTGGAGAACAGTTACCTGGTGAGTATAACTATATGAACACCATCACGATATAATCGAATACAACCCCAGATACGATCACTGTTTAGTCTATCCATTCAACCTTCAGTTCAATTCAGTCGCTCGTATGTATAACGGAAGAACAGTTACCTGGTGAGTATAACTATATAAACATAATCGAATACAACTCAGATACGATGATTGTTCAATCTATCCATTCAACCTTATGTTTGATTCGGTTGCTCGTATGTATATCGGAAGAACAGGAACCTGGTGAGTATATCTATATAAACATAATCGAATACAACTCAGATACGATGATTGTTGAATCTATCCATTTAACCTTCTGCTCGATTCGGTCGCTTGTATGTAAAACGGAAGGACAGTTACCTGGTGAGTATTGCTATATAAACATCATCACGATATCATCGAATACAATTCAGATACAATTATCGTTTCGTCTAACCATTCAACATTCTGTTCGATTCAGTCGCTAGTATGTGTAACGAAAGTACCGTCACCTGGTAAGTATCACTATATATACAGTATTGCGATATAATCGGATACCACCCAGATACATTGATTGTTCGGGAATACCGTCACCTTATGTGTATAACTATATACACAGCATAACATCATAATCGAATACAACCCAGATACTATCCATTCAACCTTCTGTTCAATTCAGTCACTCGTATGTATAACGGAAGAACAGTTACCTGGTGAGTATAAATATATAAACATAATCGAATACAACCCAGATACGATGACTGTTCAATCTATACTGAATTCAACCTTCGGCTCGATTGCTGATATGTAAAACGGAAGAACAGTTACCTGGTGAGTATTGCTATATAAACATCATCACGATATCATCGAATACAACTCAGATACAATTATCGTTTCGTCTAACCATTTAACCTTCTGTTCGATTCAGTCGCTAGTATGTGTAACGGAAGTACCGTCACCTGGTAAGTATCACTATATATACAGTATTGCGATATAATCGGATACCACCCAGATACATTGATTGTTCAGTCTATTCATTCAACTTTCTGTTCGTTTCGGTCGCTCGTATGTGAAACGGGAATACCGTCACCTTATGTGTATAACTATATACACAGCATAACATCATAATCGAATACAACCCAGATACTATCCATTCAACCTTCTGTTCGATTCGGTTGCTCGTATGTATAACGAAAGAACAGTAACCTGGTGAGTATTTCTATATGAACGTCATCACGATATAATCGAATACAACTTAGTTACAATTATCGTTCCGTCTAATCATTCAACCTTATGTTCGATTCAGACGCTCGTATGTGTAACGAAAGATCCGTTACATGGTAGGTGTAGTTAAATATACAACATAACGATAAATTCGGAGACAACCCAGATACAATGATTGTTCAATCTATCCATTCAACCTTATGTTCGATTTGGTTGCTAGTATGTATAACGAAAGAACAGTTACCTGGTTAGACATAATATATAATAATCATCACGAAATAATCGAATACAACCCAGATACGATGATTGTTCAGTCTATCCATTCAACCTTCTGTTCAGTTCAGTCGCTCTTATGTATAACTGGAGAAGAGAACAGTTACCTGGTGAGTATAACTATATGAACATCATCACGATATAATCGAATACAACCCCAGATACGATCATTGTTTAGTCTATCCATTCAACCTTCAGTTCAATTCAGTCGATCGTATGTATAACGGAAGAACAGTTACCTGGTGAGTATATCTATATAAACATAATCGAATACAACTCAGATACGATGATTGTTCAATCTATCCATTTAACCTTCTGCTCGATTCGGTCGCTTGTATGTAAAACGGAAGGACAGTTACCTGGTGAGTATTGCTATATAAACATCATCACGATATCATCGAATACAACTCAGATACAATTGTCGTTTCGTCTAACCATTCAACATTCTGTTCGATTCAGTCGCTAGTATGTGTAACGGAAGTATCGTCACCTGGTAAGTATCACTATATATACAGTATTGCGATATAATCGGATACCACCCAGATACATTGATTGTTCAGTCTATCCATTCAACTTTCTTTTCGTTTCGGTCGCTCGTATGTAAAACGGGAATACCGTCTCCTAGTGTGTATAACTATATACACAGCATAACATCATAATCGAATACAACCCATATACTATCCATTCAACCTTCTGTTCAATTCAGTCGCTCGTATGTATAACGGAAGAACAGTTACCTGGTGAGTATAACTATATAAACATAATCGAATACAACCCAGATACGATGATTGTTCAATCTATACTGAATTCAACCTTCTGCTCGATTCGGTCGCTTGTATGTAAAACGGAAGAACAGTTACCTGGTGAGTATTGCTATATAAACATCATCACGATATCATCGAATACAACTCAGATAGAATTATCGTTTCGTCTAACCATTTAACCTTCTGTTCGATTCAGTCGCTAGTATGTGTAACGGAAGTACCGTCACCTGGTAAGTATCACTATATATACAGTATTGCGATATAATCGGATACCACCCAGATACATTGATTGTTCTGTCTATCCATTCAACTTTCTGTTCGTTTCGGTCGCTCGTATGTGAAACGGGAATACCGTCACCTTATGTGTATAACTATATACACAGCATAACATCATAATCGAATACAACCCAGATACTATCCATTCAACCTTCTGTTCGATTCGGTTGCTCGTATGTATAACGAAAGAACAGTAACCTGGTGAGTATTTCTATATGAACGTCATCACGATATCATCGAATACAACTCAGATACAATGATCGTTTCGTCTAACCATTCAACATTCTGTTCGATTCAGTCGCTAGTATGTGTAACGGAAGTATCGTCACCTGGTAAGTTTCACTATATATACAGTATTGCGATATAATCGGATACCACCCAGATACATTGATTGTTCAGTCTATCCATTCAACTTTCTTTTTGTTTCGGTCGCTCGTATGTAAAACGGGAATACCGTCTCCTAGTGTGTATAACTATATACACAGCATAACATCATAATCGAATACAACCCATATACTATCCATTCAACCTTCTGTTCAATTCAGTCGCTCGTATGTATAACGGAAGAACAGTTACCTGGTGAGTATAACCATATAAACATAATCGAATACAACCCAGATACGATGATTGTTCAATCTATACTGAATTCAACCTTCTGCTCGATTTGGTCGCTTGTATGTAAAACGGAAGAACAGTTACCTGGTGAGTATTGCTATATAAACATCATCACGATATCATCGAATACAACTCAGATACAATTATCGTTTCGTCTAACCATTCAACCTTCTGTTCGATTCAGTCGCTAGTATGTGTAACGGAAGTACCGTCACCTGGTAAGTATCACTATATATACAGAATTGCGATATAATCGGATACCACCCAGATACATTGATTGTTCAGTCTATCCATTCAACCTTATGTTCGATTCGTTTGCTAGTATGTATAACGAAAGAACAGTTACCTGGTTAGACATAATATATAATAATCATCACGAAATAATCGAATACAACATTGTTCAGTCTATCCATTTAACCTTCTGTTCAGTTCAGTCGCTCTTATATATAACGGAAGAACAGTTACCTGGTGAGTATAACTATATAAACATAATCGAATACAACCCAGATACGATGATTGTTCAATCTATACTGAATTCAACCTTATGTTCGATTCGGTTGCTCGTATGTATATCGGAAGAACAGGTACCTGGTGAGTATATCTTTATAAACATAATCGAATACAACTCAGATACGATGATTGTTCAATCTATCCATTCAACCTTCTGTTCAATTCAGTCACTCGTATGTATAACGGAAGAACAGTTACCTGGTGAGTATAACTATATGAACATAATCGAATACAACCCAGATACGATGACTGTTCAATCTATACTGAATTCAACCTTCTGCTCGATTCGGTCGCTTGTATGTAAAACGGAAAAACAGTTACCTGGTGAGTATTGCTATATAAACATCATCACGATATCATCGAATACAACTCAGATACAATTATCGTTTCGTCTAACCATTTAACCTTCTGTTCGATTCAGTCGCTAGTATGTGTAACGGAAGTACTGTCACCTGGTAAGTATCACTATATATACAGTATTGCGATATAATCGGATACCACCCAGATACATTGATTGTTCAGTCTATCCATTCAACTTTCTGTTTGTTTCGGTCGCTCGTATGTGAAACGGGAATACCGTCACCTTATGTGTATAACTATATACACAGCATAACATCATAATCGAATACAACCCAGATACTATCCATTCAACCTTCTGTTCGATTCGGTCGCTCGTATGTATAACGAAAGAACAGTAACCTGGTGAGTATTTCTATATGAACGTCATCACGATATAATCGAATACAACTTAGTTACAATTATCGTTCCGTCTAATCATCCAACCTTATGTTCGATTCAGACGCTCGTATGTGTAACGAAAGAACCGTTACATGGTAGGTGTAGTTAAATATACAACATAACGATATAATCGGAGACAACCCAGATACAATGATTGTTCAATCTATCCATTCAACCTTATGTTCGATTCGGTTGCTAGTATGTATAACGAAAGAACAGTTACCTGGTTAGACATAATATATAATAATCATCACGAAATAATCGAATACAACCCAGATACGATGATTGTTCAGTCTATCCATTCAACCTCCTGTTCAGTTCAGTCGCTCTTATGTATAACTGGAGAACAGTTACCTGGTGAGTATAACTATATGAACATCATCACGATATAATCGAATACAACCCCAGATACGATCATTGTTTAGTCTATCCATTCAACCTTCAGTTCAATTCAGTCGCTCGTATGTATAACGGAAGAACAGTTACCTGGTGAGTATAACTATATAAACATAATCGAATACAACTCAGATACGATGATTGTTCAATCTATCCATTCAACCTTATGTTCGATTCGGTTGCTCGTATGTATATCGGAAGAACAGGTACCTGGTGAGTATATCTATATAAACATAATCGAATACAACTCAGATACGATGATTGTTCAATCTATCCATTTAACCTTCTGCTCGTTTCGGTCGCTCGTATGTAAAACGGGAATACCGTCTCCTAGTGTGTATAACTATATACACAGCATAACATCATAACCGAATACAACCCATATACTATCCACTCAACCTTCTGTTCAATTCAGTCGCTCGTATGTATAACGGAAGAACAGTTACCTGGTGAGTATAACTATATAAACATAATCGAATACAACCCAGATAGTAGTGCACCTAGGCCGATTCTGGACCAAGATGGCCGCCATAAAGGCGGGAAATTCAAATTTTTCTGACGTCATCAAAGATGGCCGCCATGACAGCTGTCATATGTCACCTGTCATATGTCAATTGCCATAAGTCAACTGTCTACTGTTTAGTGTTCCATGCCTTTGTGTCATCTGTCAAGTGTTCCATACACTACCTGACCAATCAGAAGCCGCTGTACCCCCTCGGCCCCCTCAGGTGCCCCCTTGGCCCCCTTAGCCTTCGCTGTACCCCCTTGGTCCCCCTCAGGTCTTCGCTCTACCCCCTTAGCCCCCTTAGGTTTTTGCTATACCCCCCCTGACCCCCCATAAGACTGCGCCCCCTTAGCGCTCCGCATCCGGAAACATCTCATGACGTCATATTTTATTTAAAAAAATCCTTCTATCGGCGGGATTTGAACTCCAGACCACCGGATTACGAGTCCGATGCGTTCCCACAGAGCTACGACCACTATATAATTTAATTGCAGTCAATGTCGATGCAACGTTATCGCACAGCGTGACGTAGTCGAGCAGATCCGTCTCAAAGATAAGAGAACGTAGCAACCTCGGCAAGCGGGGAGCAGGGAAACGAACAATGGCTTTTTCATTCATTAAATATCAGTGTATTGATAGACATAATCGCATTCAAGGTCAGGTTCGCTGCATTCCAATGATGACTCAACATGCAGATCCATGGAGCAGGAAAAAGAACAATGGCTTATTCATTCATTAAACATTAGTGTATTTATAGACATAATCGCATTCAAGGTCAGGTTCGCTGGATTCCATTGATGATTCAACATGATACAATATTTCGCAAGACGTTACAAAGATAAGAGACGACAAAGCGACTGACACTGTTGCCAGACGTTTGAAAAAATAAGGCATTGATGCCAGACTTTCAAAAATATTTGGAAATATACCATAATGCACCTACAGCTTACCCAAGTGGAATCCGAACCATAGATGGATAACGTCTGAAGTATTACAGGGTGTGGCTGCCTGAAATTAGGCGTCTGATATCTGACGTATGACGTCATCGTTTCAAAATATCGAAAGGTCACCAACTGTTTAGTTATTTCCATCTGAACCACAACGTGTGATTATTCAAAATTGATGGATAACGTTTGACGTATTACAGGGTGTCAACCTGAAGTCAGGCGTCTGACATCTGACGTATGACGTCATCATTTCAAAATGGCCGCTGAAATCGGGAGATCACTACCTGTTCAGTAATTTCCGTATTATAAAGGTAATATACATACAGCTTACACAAGTAGAATCGGAATCACCACGTCTGAATACTCAAAATTGATGAATAAAGTTTGACGTATGACAAGGTGTGGCTGCCTGAAGTTATTTATTATTTAGTAATTTTCGTATTAAATATACCTACAGCTCACACAAGTAGAATCCGAACCACAGCATTGATATCGACACAACAGAATTCATGAACTCGTTAATATAAAGATGTCAATGACAAAATGATTGATTTTCTCTACGAATTATCAAAAAATATTCACTTCCGGTTTATTAAAAAGCGACATAGAGAAAAACTAATGTTTTTTCGTGATCCCCATGACGTGTAGATTCCAAAAACATCAACTTCCGGTTTCACTTCCGGTTTCCATTTTTCCACTTAACATAGTCATGTGGGTACTCTGAGAGAAGGATTTTTCACGGACATTCCAAATATATCATTTTACCTATGTACAAAGTCTCAAGGTTAAAGAGATATCAATCAAAATAAATCGAAATAATGAAAAAATCCATGTAAACAATTCACAAACTCTTCGTGTAATGATTTTCTGGTCGATCCAGCTTTTCGACGAGTTATCAAAAAATATCCACTTCCGGTTCATCAAAAATCGATATAGAGAAAAACTAATGTTTTATTCGTGATCCCCATGACGTGTAGACTTCAAAAACATCAACTTCCGGTTTTACTTCCGGTTTCTATTTCTCCACTTAACATAGTCATGTGGGTACTCTGAGAGAAGGATTTTTCACGGACATTCCAAATATATCATTTTACCTATGTACAAAGTCTCAAGGATAAAGAGATATCAATCAAAATAAATCGAAATAATGAAAAAAATTTATGTAAACAATTCATAATCTCTTCGTGTAATGATTTCCTGGCCGATCCAGCTTCTCGACAAATTATCACAAAATATCCACTTCCGGTTCATTAAAAAGCTATATAGAGAAAAACTAATGGAATATTCGTGACCCCCATGACGTGTAGACTTCAAAAACAACAACTTCCGGTTTCACTTCCGGTTTCCATTTTGTTAGTAAACAGGGTCATGTGGGTACTCATTGAAAAGGTTATTTCACGTACATTCCTAATATATTAACTTACCTATATACAAAGTCCCAAGGTTTGCGAGATATCAATAAAAATTTCTCGAAATATTGATAAAACAATAAAAACTGTTCACCATCCCTTTGAGTACTGCTTTTCTAACCGATCTATCTCCTTGATGAATTATCGAAAAATATCCTCTTCCAATTCGTAAAAAATCGAGATAGAGGAAAAATGATGAGATGTTAGTGAACCCATAACGTTCGGGCATCGAAACAACAACTTCCGGTTTCACTTCCGGTTACAATTTTTTCAGTAAACAGAGCCATGTGGGTACTCTGAGAGAAGGATTTCTCACGGACATCCCGAATATATCAACTTACCAATATACAAAATCTCAAGGTTTGCGAGATATTGACGAAAATTGGTGAAATAATCAAAACAACACTGTTACACGCAAGAAAGTGCTATGGAGAGTCGATTTGAGTCCACGGTTAACTCATGTTTCTATCTTATTAATCAATATTCTAGTAGGAGACTATAATTTTTGTACAACTCATATCAGGAAATGCCATTTACACCATAATGAAAACCAAGTAGGTGAAATGATAAATAGGAAATCGATAATGAATTTTGAAGTAATCGATAACACATAGGGTTAATAAAGTTTCAAAAAAAGCTCTGTTCAAGGTATGTTTATAAATTCCAAGGCTATATAACTATTAAGATCACATTATATTGGAACCAGGTACTTCAATCATTGATCTACTCAAAAAATATGTCTCGAAACAGATATAATTTTCTATATTTAGGATTGCACTTCCAGCATCGGCAATACATGGAATATTATCGGAAATCTCGAGGTGAATGTTTCAAGGACAAAAACGGAGCTCTGATCAAGGCATGGTTATAAATTCCAAAGCTGTATAACTATTCACATCACATTATATTGAAGCCAGATACTTCAATCATTATTCACCTCGAAAAATATGATACGAAACATATATACTTTTCTATATTTGGGACCGCACTTTCAGCAAAGAGAATATTATGTGTCAACGTCTACAGAAATCAATGCTTCCATTCAAAATGTTTTCGATAGGTCTAACGATGGAACCAACAGGCTGATAAAATACAGGGATGTAAAAACTATCTAGTCTGGAAGAAATATACTGGGTGTGTAAGAAATTACACTTAATATTTTCAATAGGTGTACCGTTCGAAAAATACAAATGTACTGACTGGTACAGGATGTATCAAGAATTAATGATGACGTTTAACGTTTGATAGGTATAATTTGATAGTTGACGCTCAACGACTGGAACTTGAGAGCCTTGGTCACGTGAGGGTGGATATGGTTGTATTATGATCAGTGACAAAAACAATTTTATATTGATGAATTATTGAAAAAGTGTTCCTATATTTTCGTGAAAACGCGACATAGGAGAAAACAAATGATACATTTATGATCCCCATGATGAAAAGAGCTCAAACTTTTTGTTTTTCTAGTGAACAGGGATTATATGGGTACTCCGGAAAAATGATTTTTCAAGAATTCAACTTGTATATATTCTGAGACTTAAGACCAAAATTGATATTAATTGATAAACATTCATAACAATGACAAACCTTACGAATACAACGCACATATGTCGCGCAAATACAAAAAACGCGCAGACATCGCACCCTTATCAAAAAACTATCAAAAATGATAAATAGCACGACGAAAAGTCGAACATGCGTCTTACATATATCATGCTAACGTCGTTATCCGTCAAAGATCTATCAGACAACGTCGTCTAAAATTTTTGAATACGATGATTCGCATGACAAAGCGTCACGCATTCATTAAACAAGTAGAAAACATCAAAATTCATCACGCATACATCACCCATACGTCGCACATGCGTCGAACATACGTCATGCAAACGTCACACATTCATCGAGAATCTATCAAACAGCAACATAAAAACGATTAATAACGTACTGACATTGCAAATCCAAAATGGTAGCTATTAAAGTTTAGCATCTGGCATCTGACATTCGGTGTCCGACATTTGACGCTTGGCGTACTAAGATTTCTGTTATTCACCAACATAAAGTTGTAGATATAAAAATAAACATAGGGCAATCATTGAAGAACATTGAATATGTTAAGAAAACATGACGCATGCGTTGTGCATACGTTGCACATACGTCATACATACGTCGTGCAAACGTAGCGCCTACATCGAAAATCCATAATACAACGTGTTTAAAACCTTGAAATGAGAAATAGCATGACATGATATCCATCACACATTCATTTTATGACGTTGAAAATTTTGAAAATAAAAACTCCACGCATGCGTCGTACGTACACCACGCTGACGTCGTGCCTTCGTCGGAAATCTACCAAGCAACGTATAAGAACTTCAA
Source organism: Chrysomela aeneicollis (assembly GCA_029955515.1). NCBI lineage: Eukaryota > Metazoa > Arthropoda > Insecta > Coleoptera > Chrysomelidae > Chrysomela > Chrysomela aeneicollis. Next base: position 554,281 of record JARUHQ010000018.1, on the reverse strand, counting down.
TAACAATAAATAGCATAACGAAACGTCAGACATGAGTTATACATATATTGCATCGACGTCGTGTCCTTGTGAAAATGAAAATGTTCAAAACAATTTATAAATCTAATAACCATCACTTATTCATTAAACAATATCAAAAACTTTGAAAAAACACTACACGAAAATTGTAGAGATGTCATTGAAAAATTCAACGACAGACGACAAAGAGTACTAGAAGCAAGAGAAGTGAGTAATTGAAAGATTCGACGATAGGGTAGATAGGAGTGAGTGAGTCATAGACGAATGACCCGGTGTTGAAATTATTATGATACAGGGTGACACATAATTCTCAATGAATCATCACATGGAATATTCACTTCCGGATGGCGGAAGATCTACGTGACCGAATAGCTATGTTCAAAACTTCAATTATAATTATTAACATTAGTTTTGAATTCGTTAAATTATGGTTACATGAAAATAGGACAGTATATGAAAAAATACATCAAGAGTATATTCATTTCATTATTGCTTTCAAATTCAAGTTGATCTATGTAATGAAATATGAATAATGAATCATTATTTACCACCACTTTTACAATTATTCACCAACAGATGTCAACTTCGATGAAAAACCCATACACTTAGTTGAAAAACCTCGATATCAATATAATGATGGATTCAGGAATGCTAGTAAATGGAATAATATCAAACCTAACGTCATACATGACGTAGAACCTGACATCACACGCGACGTCTGAGACGTGCGTAAGACGTTAGACTCAGGTTTTCGATCAAGTAAGCTTCATGAATGTGGAAGAGGATCGTTTGGTAGGTCACACTTTTCTTTTCAAGTTCTCAAGAAATTCGCAAATTCATTGAATGGATCTGGTGGTCACAATAATCATTTTATAAAAAATAGAAAAATAATCCACTTTCATCTTTCAAATTTGGTAATTGTTATACATCATAATTCCTAGGGGAAAAATAAAAATGAAAAATTATAGATTTTTATATATATTTCTCACACATTATTCAAATCTCTCAATACATTCATTTCATGAAGGAACAAATATTCCCTGAGTGCATTACTTACTAAACTATCATTTGATATTTCACAAAATGAATACAGAGCTTCAAAATAATCAATATAACCAGCATCTTTATTGAAAATCGATTTAATCAAATTCAAAATATTATTATAAAATGTACAGAAGTTCATTTTTTCCAGTAAAACCACCCGATGGCCTACTAAACTTCGATGAACTTGAAGGATCTGCGTAGCATCCTCGACACCGATAAGGAACTCGACATCATGTTTTTTGACGAGTAGACATTTGATCCCATCAAACACCAATTGTGATATTTTGCAGAAATCTCTACATGGAAACGATACTGGCTCATATTCATCTTGGTGGGTTGGTAACTTCTCGTAGAAAAAAATTGTCCAATGCTCGTTTCAGTAAATCAGTGAAAGTTTTCCATTCCGTTGTACAAAAAGATTGTTTATTTGGTTTGTATGGTTGTGATAAAATTATAGATGGATTGAATTTTCTCGCTGGACTCAAACCCACTCCTACCTGGAAGGCTCTCAACTGGAATAATGTGTAGAGTAGGTAATGTTTCTCGGCTCGGGCTGCATTTTCGTACATCTCCAACACTTCATCTAATTCTTGATGATATTTCGCATTATTGAAAGATGATTCGGTGAAATATGAATCAATATCGTCTTCTGACACACTCACATAACCACTATCTCGACTTGATGTTGACATGATAGACTAAGTTAAAATATTTTCAGACTGAGATCAATTTTATGTATCTATTATATTCTCCCTTCACATTCGAGAACAATAGAGTTGAAATCATTATTGCGAGTTGAATCTTGACATATCAAATATGAGAATAATGCTGATTCAAGTAGAATAGCAGAAAAACAGAGGTATTACATGAATGCGTTGCTTATCTCCCCACATGATGCCCTGAGGAATGCAAAGTTGCATATCGAATATGAGATGTAATAAACATGATGATTCAGGGAGATAACATCAACATCATCACAATCTTTGAATTATGGTCGTGATTTATGATATCATCATCGACCACCTGCGAACTTATCAAAGATCTCTTATATATTGTCGATTCATCTGATGAAATACAGAGAATAAGCATGACATTATTATTGCCAAATGAAATCCGAACCACCACATGTGAAAACCCCAAATTGATGGATAATATTTGACGTATGACAGAGGCGTACTAGGGCTGCTGGAGTTTGGCGTCTGACATCTGACAGTTAACGTTTGACTATACGTCATGCATACGAAGTCATTTTTCTATAGAAAATCTATCAATCAACGCACAAAAACTTCAAAAACAATGGAAAGCATGACGAAACGTCAAGCATGCGTCATACATACATCGCGCAGACATCGTGTATTTCTTAAAAATCTATCAAACAATATATTGAAACTATAAAAACGAGTAATAGCATGACTATATATAATGCATTCATCAAATAACATCGAAAACGATAAAAACATCACGAATACGTCATGCAACTTATGTCAACTGTCAAGTATTCCATGGCGCTGTGTCATATGTCAATCGAAAAGTGTTCCATGATGCTGCTGATGACGCCAGAGTATGGAAACGCAACGCGTCATAGACTACTAGCTCGACCAATCAGAAGCCGTCATATTCCAAACCACTTCTTTTTTGGCGGGAAATTAAAGTTATTTTTATGATATCACTCCTTAGCCCCCCCAGGTCACCGCTGTGCCCCCTTTATGCGCAACACGTTAGACTCTGAGTTTAGGTGGGGCTTCGTGACGTTAGATTCAGAGGTTGGGTTAGGTTGGGTCTCGAGACGTTAGACTCAAAGGTTATGTTAGGACCCCGTGACGTTCGATTCTAATGTCAGGTTAGGTTGGATCCCGAGACGTTAGCCTCAGAAGATAGGTTAGGTCTCCGACCTAACCTAACCTAACGACCTAACGTCTCGGGATCCAACCTAACCTAACGTTAGAATCGAACGTCACGAGGTCCTAACATAACCTTCAACATCAACTTCCTCAGAAGATAGGTTAGGTCTCCGACCTAACCTAACCTAACGACCTAACGTCTCGGGATCCAACCTAACCTAACCTCTGAATCTAACGTCACGAAGCCCCACCTAAACTCAGAGTCTAACGTGTTGCGCATAAAGGGGGCACAGCGGTGACCTGGGGGGGGCTAAGGGGTGATATCATAAAAATAACTTTAATTTCCCGCCAAAAAAGAAGTGGTTTGGAATATGACGGCTTCTGATTGGTCGAGCTAGTAGTCTATGACGCGTTGCGTTTCCGTACTCTGGCGTCATCAGCAGCATCATGGAACACTTTCCGATTGACATATGACACAGCGCCATGGAATACTTGACAGTTGACATAAGTTGCATGACGTATTCGTGATGTTTTTTATCGTTTTCGATGTTATTTGATGAATGAATTATATCTAGTCATGCTTTTACTCGTTTTTATAGTTTCAATATATTGTTTGATAGATTTTTAAGAAATACACGATGTCTGCGCGATGTATGTATTACGCATGCTTGACGTTTCGTCATGCTTTCCATTGTTTTTGAAGTTTTTGTGCGTTGATTGATAGATTTTCTATAGAAAAAAGACTTCGTAAGAATGACGTATCGTCAAACGTTAACTGTCAGATGTCAGACGCCAAACTCCAGCAGCCCTAGTACGCCTCTGTCATACGTCAAATATTATCCATCAATTTGGGGTTTTCACATGTGGTGGTTCGGATTTCATTTGGCAATAATAATGTCATGCTTATTCTCTGTATTTCATCAGATGAATCGACAATATATAAGAGATCTTTGATAAGTTCGCAGGTGGTCGATGATGATATCATAAATCACGACCATAATTCAAAGATTGTGATGATGTTGATGTTATCTCCCTGAATCATCATGTTTATTACATCTCATATTCGATATGCAACTTTGCATTCCTCAGGGCATCATGTGGGGAGATAAGCAACGCATTCATGTAATACCTCTGTTTTTCTGCTATTCTACTTGAATCAGCATTATTCTCATATTTGATATGTCAAGATTCATCTCGCAATAATGATTTCAACTCTATTGTTCTCGAATGTGAAGGGAGAATATAAATAGATACATAAAATTGATCTCAGTCTGAAAATATTTTAACTTAGTCTATCATGTCAACATCAAGTCGAGATAGTGGTTATGTGAGTGTGTCAGAAGACGATATTGATTCATATTTCACCGAATCATCTTTCAATAATGCGAAATATCATCAAGAATTAGATGAAGTGTTGGAGATGTACGAAAATGCAGCCCGAGCCGAGAAACATTACCTACTCTACACATTATTCCAGTTGAGAGCCTTCCAGGTAGGAGTGGGTTTGAGTCCAGCGAGAAAATTCAATCCATCTATAATTTTATCACAACCATACAAACCAAATAAACAATCTTTTTGTACAACGGAATGGAAAACTATCACTGATTTACTGAAACGAGCATTGGACAATTTTTTTCTACGAGAAGTTACCAACCCACCAAGATGAATATGAGCCAGTATCGTTTCCATGTGGAGATTTCTGCAAAATATCACAATTGGTGTTTGATGGGATCAAATGTCTACTCGTCAAAAAACATGATGTCGAGTTCCTTATCGGTGTCGAGGATGCTACGCAGATCCTTCAAGTTCATCGAAGTTTAGTGGGCCATCGGGTGGTTTTACTGGAAAAAATGAACTTCTGTACATTTTATAATAAAATTTTGAATTTGATTAAATCGATTTTCAATAAAGATGCTGGTTATATTGATTATTTTGAAGCTCTGTATTCATTTTGTGAAATATCAAATGATAGTTTAGTAAGTAATGCACTCAGGGAATATTTGTTCCTTCATGAAATGAATGTATTGAGAGATTTGAATAATGTGTGAGAAATATATATAAAAATCTATAATTTTTCGTTTTTATTTTTCCCCTAGGAATTATGATGTATAACAATTACCAAATTTGAAAGATGAAAGTGGATTATTTTTCTATTTTTTATAAAATGATTATTGTTACCACCAGATCCATTCAATGAATTTGCGAATTTCTTGAGAACTTGAAAAGAAAAGTGTGACCTACCAAACGATCCTCTTCCACATTCATGAAGCTTACTTGATCGAAAACCTGAGTCTAACGTCTTACGCACGTCTCAGACGTCGCGTGTGATGTCAGGTTCTACGTCATGTATGACGTTAGGTTTGATATTATTCCATTTACTAGCATTCCTGAATCCATCATTATATTGATATCGAGGTTTTTCAACTAAGTGTATGGGTTTTTCATCGAAGTTGACATCTGTTGGTGAATAATTGTAAAAGTGGTGGTAAATAATGATTCATTATTCATATTTCATTACATAGATCAACTTGAATTTGAAAGCAATAATGAAATGAATATACTCTTGATGTATTTTGTCATATACTGTCCTATTTTCATGTAACCATAATTTAACGAATTCAAAACTAATGTTAATAATTATAATTGAAGTTTTGAACATAGCTATTCGGTCACGTAGATCTTCCGCCATCCGGAAGTGAATATTCCATGTGATGATTCATTGAGAATTATGTGTCACCCTGTATCATAATAATTTCAACACCGGGTCATTCGTCTATGACTCACTCACTCCTATCTACCCTATCGTCGAATCTTTCAATTACTCACTTCTCTTGCTTCTAGTACTCTTTGTCGTCTGTCGTTGAATTTTTCAATGACATCTCTACAATTTTCGTGTAGTGTTTTTTCAAAGTTTTTGATATTGTTTAATGAATAAGTGATGGTTATTAGATTTATAAATCGTTTTGAACATTTTCATTTTCACAAGGACACGACGTCGATGCAATATATGTATAACTCATGTCTGACGTTTCGTTATGCTATTTATTGTTATTGAAGTTCTTATACGTTGCTTGGTAGATTTCCGACGAAGGCACGACGTCAGCGTGGTGTACGTACGACGCATGCGTGGAGTTTTTATTTTCAAAATTTTCAACGTCATAAAATGAATGTGTGATGGATATCATGTCATGCTATTTCTCATTTCAAGGTTTTAAACACGTTGTATTATGGATTTTCGATGTAGGCGCTACGTTTGCACGACGTATGTATGACGTATGTGCAACGTATGCACAACGCATGCGTCATGTTTTCTTAACATATTCAATGTTCTTCAATGATTGCCCTATGTTTATTTTTATATCTACAACTTTATGTTGGTGAATAACAGAAATCTTAGTACGCCAAGCGTCAAATGTCGGACACCGAATGTCAGATGCCAGATGCTAAACTTTAATAGCTACCATTTTGGATTTGCAATGTCAGTACGTTATTAATCGTTTTTATGTTGCTGTTTGATAGATTCTCGATGAATGTGTGACGTTTGCATGACGTATGTTCGACGCATGTGCGACGTATGGGTGATGTATGCGTGATGAATTTTGATGTTTTCTACTTGTTTAATGAATGCGTGACGCTTTGTCATGCGAATCATCGTATTCAAAAATTTTAGACGACGTTGTCTGATAGATCTTTGACGGATAACGACGTTAGCATGATATATGTAAGACGCATGTTCGACTTTTCTACGTGCTATTTATCATTTTTGATAGTTTTTTGATAAGGGTGCGATGTCTGCGCGTTTTTTGTATTTGCGCGACATATGTGCGTTGTATTCGTAAGGTTTGGTCGAGGGGTAAATCTCCATGAAAAATGTGTACACCAGACTTCCAATGAACAAAGACTTCCAATGACTTCCAAATACTTCCAATGACTTCCAATGACTTCCAATGACTTCCAGTGACTTCCAATGACTTTCAATGACTTCCAGTGACTTCCAGTGACTTCCAGTGACTTCCAGTGACTTCCAGTGACTACCAATGACTACCAACGACTTTCAGTGACTACCAAAGACTTCCAGTGAATATCATTGACTTTCAAAGCATTCTATCAATGGATTAAAGCACAATAAAAAAATTGAATTATCCGAGTGGAAATTTAAAATCAGATTTAAGTAACCTAAGGGTACCGAAGATGACTGGATGATGTGTGCGGTGGAGGTCGCGGTTGAGGTTACATCGATGTCGGGTAGAACATACCGAGAAAAAGGTCAAGAATATGGGGCCAGCTAGAATTTCCACGAAATTTTTATAGACGCTTCAAAACATGATAAAATCAATAAAAAATAAATAGTTTTGGTGCGGAAAGGCAAAATTTTTATTTTTTACTGAAAAAATCCTTTATTGTCTTGTGAAGTCTCAGAACCTGTTGCCACGCTATCCTAACTCGTACTAATTTACCCAGTGAACTTCTGAGGGTTGGTAAGGCAACTTATGGTTAGGAAAAAAAAATAACTACACAAATTTGTATTCAACATCTCTTGATGATGAAGCATAACAAAAATAAAATAAAATTCATAGGAACATAAGTTATACCGAGTTATACTCGATAAAGAGGAAGATATAAAATATTCAGGAACATAGCAGAGTGCAGGTACTAACCTCAAGTACAACTAAGAGTAAAACATCATTTTCAAAATGTTGTGCCCGCTTGCCGAATTTGGTCAATAGTCGTAATTATTCGAGTAATTATTTGAACCCATAACGCGAAGTGAGATCACTGAAAATTAGAACATCTACTCTCGCATCTACTCTAAACAAACACCCTATCATTGAGCATGGATCTAAATACACTTGAATATAATAACCTCGATAATAACTAGACAAATAGCAAATTCCACGACACGTTTTGAGTATGAATTTCATCCATTGACCGAATTCGACAATTGGGTACAACCGATGGTGAATACAATAATATAACCTGAGTATATATTCAACAAATAAAAATAAATATTCTGAAGAATATGAAAAATAAAATTCTTATCTAAAATAAACGTGTGTAAAAGAGCGAGTAAAAGAGTGAAATAGTGGGTGAATAGCACTTTTCTCCCACACGGCTCTTACTACTTACGTTTCATTGCTTTAAATATAGAACTAATTTTATTTCTGTCGCTAACAGAAATTGTCATATTTCCTATACCGATCATATTTATTGGGCCGTAAAAAATAAATTCTACTTCCACTTGTTGAATGTCTTCATATCTTGGCCATACAAAATCTTGAAGATTGGATGTTAGAAATTTAATTCTGAAACATGTATTATTGATTTGATTTATAACCCTACCAATGTACCAATTTTCACTATAAAACACGGCGTAATATTTTTCTAATTCTACTTGCACATTTTGCGAGATGTTTTCTGACGAAAATTCATTGGTAGATTGACTCTTATCAGAGGATTTAAATCTCAACAGTCTGTCAGAGCTCAACTTTGAATTATTGTTAAAAAGCCAACACAATGTTGTTTTTTTCAATTTGAAAATTTTTCCAGCCACTAGTACGTCTAGAAAATGTTTTTTTTTTAGATGATTCAACTTCATAATCTTTTACATCCAAGAAACTTCCAAAATTTTTCAATTCGGATGGCAATTCAATATCCTCGGTCTCGTCTCCATTTCTTTCTATAATATTTATGTCATCATGTGCTCTCCTTATGATTTCTTCTTCCTTAGTGAGTGGATTATCTACTATACACAAAGAATCTGATTCATTCATTTCGAGATCCTGTATATCCTGTTCATCAAAATGTTTATTCAAAAAACATACATTTTTTCCATATTTGGAGTCGACTTTCATGCCTAGTTTTGTACAAATCCCATGTGCATCTGACCAAGCTTTATTTATTATGGAAGAAATTTCTTTGTCCTCTGGAAAATCAACTTCCAATTGGGAGCTAGTGGTAGCTCCCAATCTATTATTACTCTCTCTGGGAAAAATAAATTTATTTGAAAGATCAGAAACAGCATTCTGAAGATATTGAATTCTATTAAGCCTCTGTATCTAGTAAAAGGCTGATAATGAGACCTAATCATAATTCTGTGTTTTGATACTCATCTATTTTATGTGATTTTACATTCGCGTAGGGGAGCGACATTGAATTTCCTATGCGATGTTTTAAACACGATGAATACGTTTTCATCATAATTACAACATCAAACATAGTTGCCGAAATATGCTTTGTCTAGTAATGCCTAATCATTCTACCTTGATGTAACATTGTCAAATAAAGAATCAGGCTCATTACATAATGTAATAATATCTCCTCAATAGTTTGTGAATGACGATTGTACTTATTACTTGTAACTGAATTCGTTAGTCTATGCTTTCGACTATATTCATTTATTTTCTGTAATTTATCATCAACACATGGGAGTGACGCTGAATAACTATATATATGCGATGTTTGGATAACCATAATAGGTTCTCATTATGATTTCACTGCTGCGTTGATTAAAAATTGATCATCATGGTATCAAAAATCTCCATGGAAGAAATTTCTTTGTCCTCTGGAAAATCAACTTCCAATTGGGAGCTAGTGGTAGCTCCCAATCTATTATTACTCTCTCTGGGAAAAATAAATTTATTTGAAAGATCAGAAACAGCATTCTGAAGATATTGAATTCTATTAAGCCTCTGCATGATTTCCAACAAACTGAAATTCACGACGGTGGAGAAAGTAGATGTCATAGATCTAGTAGATCGGAATATTTGTTCGCAAGGTTGGGAGCTGAAGAGCCATGGGGTAAATTGTGCATTTTCTCTAATGTCGGAGCTATCCCTGTAAAGTCTTATTGATTGAATCAATGCATGAGCATTCAATTCCACACACAAATAACTTTTCAAGGAAATGAAATTTTTGGTTATTGTGTAATTTTTCTGTTCATGCAGCCAACCTCTCTGTTAAGTATTTGATGATATTATAGAAGTAAACCAGCTTTTCTGACTTGAAAACTGTCTTCACAAATACAAATTGACTTTTATTGACAAAAAATATCGTAGTTAATTACAAAGTCGTTAACATTTTGTTTTATACATACAAAGTACTTCGAAACTATTATATAAATATTCAACATTTCTTCCCCTCATTAAAAAACATTTTTTTTAATACTATGAACACTTCGAAACATCCAATAAACAAAGTTTCGCTACCGGTCTTCTATATGTGCCCATTTTTGTCTTCACATCTGCACTCCGGACGCAACCATCTTTTCCAAGGTGAACAGTTGTGACGATTCCTTTCAACCAGCAGTTTCTTGGTAAATTTGGATCTATGATGATAACCACATCATCATTCTTCAAATTTTCGTTGCTTTGGTACCACTTAGTTCGCTTCGTGAGAGTAGGTAAGTATTCTCGTACCCAACGTTTCCAAAAATGATCTGCTAAAAATTGGGAAATTTTCCATTGTTTCCTCGTAACCATATCCTTCTCTGTTAAGAGACATGGTATGTGAGCTGCACTAGAAGTTCCCATCAAAAAGTGATTGGGTGTGAGGGCTTCTTCATCTTGAGCATCTAGAGATACATGAACTAAGGGTCTGCTGTTTATCATATTCTCTGCTTCTACCATTAAGGTCGATAAAACTTCATCTCTTGGAGCTTGTTCATTTAAAGTTGATTTCAGGGCTATTTTGACACTCTTTACCAGTCTTTCCCAACTTCCACCCATGTGTGGACTTGCTGGGGGTAGAAAAGACCATTCTATACCTTCAATGGCTAATTTTTTGATCATGGTATCTTGACACATTTGTTCCAAATATTTTTTCATTTCATTATCTGCACCTTTCAAATTGGTTCCATTATCGGAAAATATTTTTTGTGGTTTTCCTCTCCTTCCAATCATCCGTCTTATTGCCATGACAGCAGAGTCTGTATTCAAAGAGTTAGCTATTTCCAAATGGATTGCTCTTGTAGATAAACAGGTGAATAAGACGCCATACCTTTTTTCTCTCCTTCTACCAACAGTAACATTCATTGGACCAAAATAGTCCATTCCAGTGTATGTAAAGGGTCTGACAAATCCACTCAATCTGCATTTGGGCAAAGGAGACATTTCAGGTACAATCGGCTTCGTTCTTGAGATTTTGCATTTCTGACATGCACTCCAACAGCTTCTCACTGCAGCTCGAGCTCGAATTATCCAATACTTCTGGCGAATTTCATTTAACACATACTCTTGACCTATATTACCTGCTTTTTCATGATAGTATTGAATGAGTAAACATGAAAATTTATTTTTTGGGTCTAAAATTATTGGATATTTCACGACTTCTTCTATTTCTGCTTGAACCAACCTACCTCTAACTCTCAAAATATCTTCATCATCCAACATTGGAGATAATTGAAATAGTCTACTTGATTGACAAATTGGTTTTTTGTTCTTGAAACATATAATTTCTTGTTTGAAATCTTCGTACTGAATTAATCGAATCCAAGTTTTTTCAGCTCTCCACATTTCTTGAGTAGTCAATTCTGAGGGAAGTTCAAGGTTTTCTTTCTTTCTCAAAACTCGATAAATCCATGCAGTAGACCTAATTAGTTTCAACCACGATGAAAATCTATTTATTTTTGGAAGTGATTCTAAAAGATTCTCCGTTTCAATCGTTAATGCCACATAATCATTTTCATTTTGTAAAAATTCTTTTTTAATTTCTTGATCGAATTCTTCTTTGGGGTCTTCATCAATGTCTTCGAAATTCCATTGGTTCTCAGAAAGTTGGAGAAATTTTGGGCCATTTATCCACCTGCTCGTTTCACTCCAGTCAGTTTTTATATTTTCCCTAGTTCCTTCATCTGCAACATTCTGAGCGGTGGGAACCCAATGCCAATTTGAGGGTTCTGTGAGATCTAATATCTCGCTTACTCGGTGAGCCACAAATGGTTTTAATTTCCTCGTTTCAGTTTTCAGCCAGTCTAGTACTGTACGAGAATCTGACCAATAATAAATTTCTGAAATATGTATTGAACTGTTCTCTATTATACATTTAGACAATCTACTACCCATAACTGCTGCCTGCAGTTCAAGTCGTGGAATGGAAACTGTTTTCAAAGGTGATACTCTGGACCTTGCTATGACAAAACTGATACGAATTCCAGACTGACTTCTGAAACGAAAATAAGCTACAGAAGAGAATGCTTTTAAACTAGAATCACAAAATATATGAAGTTGTATATTTTCTGAAAGTGATGAATTTCCATGATAACATCTCGGAATCTTCCATTCTGTGATGCCAGACATTTCTCGCAACCAGTTTCGCCACACATCGTTTGTTTTCCTATCCACCTCATCATCCCATCCTAATCCTTGTCTCCATATATCTTGAAGAAGTATTTTTGCCTTGATAATAAAATTACTCAAAAATCCAAATGGGTCAAATACTGACATTACTATTTTCAGAATATTCCTTTTTGTACTTCTTTGGCTACTTTCTTCCGTTTTTGTTATATCTTTTATATTTAGTTTGAACATAAACTGATCATAATTTGGATCCCAATAAAGTCCTAAAACACGCTCTACAGGAAGTTCTTCATCTATATTCATTTCTTTAATTTCTCCTGCCCTAAGTTCTTCGGGTATTTGTTTCAAAACATTCCTCGAATTACTTGTCCAGTTCCTTATTTTAAAACCACCTCGTCTATGAACTTCAATAACAGAATGAATCAATTTCAAAGCCTCTTCTTCAGTGTCAACACTATCCAAGTAATCATCTACATAGTGTTGATCACAAATAGCTCGGACTGCTAAAGGAAATTCTTTTTCGAATTCTTGTGCATTTTTCCTCATTATGTATTGCGCACATGTTGGTGAAGATTTGGCTCCAAAGATCATTACATTCATTTCATATTCTTCAATCCTATTTTTCTTATTTCTCCAAAGAAATCTTTGTGCTTTTCTATCTTCTTGCCTAATGTTAACTCGATGAAACATATCCTGAATATCTCCTGTAAAAGCAACTTTTTTCAAGCGGAATTTGAAAAGAACATTCAGTAAAGGATTCAGCAGATCTGGACCTTTCAGAAGTACATCATTAAGACTCACTCCATTTATTTTAGATGCAGCGTCGAAAACAAAACGAAGTTTTCCAGGTTTCTTGGGATGACTTACTCCAAAATGGGGTAAATACCATTTCTTTCCATTTTCAACAATTTCTTCTACTTCATTCACTTTACTTGCATATCCTTTACTTAAATACTCTTCTATCTTCTGTGGATATTTTTCTGCGAATATTGGGTTTCTCACCATTTTTCTTTCAAGGAAATGTAATCTTTGGACTGCTGTAGGTTTCGAGTTTGGAAGATTTATTTCTTCTTTTTTCCATAATAAACCGATCTCCCATTTCTCTTCTTCAACCCTTCTAGCTGTTTCTTCCATGATTTTCAATGCCCTTTGATTTTCTTTAGATTCTATTTCTTTTTCCATCAACTTCACTCCCATATTCTCTATACTAAATGATTGTTTCACCAGTTCATGTAGATCTTCATGGTTTTCTTCGTGTATCATGTGGAAAGTAAATTCATCATCAACTCGATTCCGAAATTGTGCTACATTACCGTGAATGACCCAACCGAGTTTGGTTTTAGAAAGAACAGGCGCATTTCTTCCTTCTTCAATCACTTCCCGAGCAATTATTAAATCGATATTATCTTGACCAATTAAAAGTCTCGGCTTAATATTGTTCATGTGAGGTATTTCTACTGTTGCTAAATGTTTCCATTTTTTTGACAAAATCTTATGATTTACTGATTGAACTGGCAAATTCAGATTGCTCACTGTTCTAATATTTGATAAGAAATATGATATTTTCTCATTTTCGCCTCTTATGTCTAGTTTTACCCTACGAGAACTATTCTCACTATTTGTGATAGAATTAGTCCATCTTAATGTCAGAGGATCAATAGGCCCCTTCACTCCTAACTGATCAGCCAAAGCGTTATCTATCAATGTTACTGTCGACGCTTCATCAAAAAGTGCGTGAGTATGGATTTCGCCATAAGGGCCAGACAAAACTACAGGAGCTATCCTTAAAAGTACTTGATTTCCAGTAATAAATGAATGACATGTTGTTTCTGGATTAGACTTGGATAAAGGAGCTTGCTCACCTGTAGAATCCCTGTGAAGTAGTGGATTATGAAAACTTTTGCATTCATTCTTGTTGCACATCTTTTTTCTTCTACATGTTTTCATGGTATGATTATTCAATCCAATACAGTAAAAGCAAACCTTCTTGTTTCTCACCCATTCCCATCTCTTGTCAATACTGAGTTGTTTAAAGATGTGACAATCATCTATTTTGTGATTATCCTTCTTGCAGTAGGTACAACTCCTATTATGTTGAACTTCTGTTGTGGAACAAACAAACTTCTTCTTTTTGTCATTTTCTGCATCGGAAAAGGTGACATGGTTCACAGCATCGGCCATTTCCATAAACCAATTTGAAAAATCTAAAATTGTTATATGTTTATTGTTCGCTTTCAGCTTACTAACAGTTTTTCCCCATTCCAGTTTCAAATTAGGTGTGAGCTTATGTACTATTTCATTTACAAGCTGAGGATTCGACAAATGTTCCTGACATTTCAAATTTGTCAATGTGACGGCAAGATTCTGAATGGAACACGAAAAATCCATAATTGATTCTAATTTATCCGGTTTACTTCTATAATATCATCAAATACTTAACATTTGGTCCTTCGAGCCGGATCTTTTTTCCAAAGTTTCAATTACCTTGTCTACTTCGGTGGTGAAATTCAGTAGAGCCTGCACACTCTCCTTTGCCTTACCCTTCAATGATTTCTGCAGACGTGCCATATTTTCTCTTTCTGTGAAACCACACATACTTGTTGTTTCGCTGAATTCCTTGATAAATTGCAACCATTCCATTGGATTTCCTGTGAAAACTGGAAGTTCTTTATTTATCGACTGCCTTGCCATGAATTGCATAAATTTATCATTTTCAGTAACTGGAAGTGCATTTCTTGTTTTTTGAATATTACATACCTCTTTTTCTTCAAATTGTCTGATTGAATTTGCAGAATAAATAACTTTGTCAAACCTAGAACACGAATCACTATCATGAATTACTGTTGGTATTTCATCAATCCAGTTTTGAATTCTACTATAGCGATTTTCAACAACAGACCCTTCAGGATTATCTACATCTTCTAGTATCTCTATCTCTTGTTCTTCTTCAATTCTTGCTCGTTCTATCTCTAGTTCTTTCAGTACCAACCTTCTTTCCATTTCTATTACTTGTTCTTTCTCCAACCGTCTTTCTTCTTCAATTGCATCCAATCTTCTTTGAGCTTCAATCAACTGCTTCTCTGCTCTCAACTCTGCTTCCATTTGTCTTCTTTTCACGGAACTGCTGATGCTTGTTTTTGATGGAACTTTTTGAATTTCATTCATTGAATGACCATTGCTCGTTCTTCTGGTTTCTATTCTGTCGACTGCATTCAATGATTGGCTCTCTCCATGATTTGCATGTTGTCCTCTCCCACCATTATCACTATATCTTTCTGGAGGGACACCTTTGTTCAGCCGCTCACTTTTTCGAAGTGTGGACATATTTTACTATCCACGGAAGTTCAGAATATGCTCGAAGAACCAAATGTTAAGTTTTGATGATATTATAGAAGTAAACCAGCTTTTCTGACTTAAAAACTGTCTTCACAAATACAAATTGACTTTTATTGACAAAAAATATCGTAGTTAATTACAAAGTCGTTAACATTTTGTTTTATACATACAAAGTACTTCGAAACTATTATATAAATATTCAACACTCTCCATAACCTAAGAAAAAACACACAATACCACATCAGATATACACGGTGACAGATAGGTTCAGTCTTTGATAGAAAAGACCTGATTATATTCTGCATAACTTGTAGGAAAGCTGACGTCCCAATATATTCGTCACCTTGTTTGTTCAAGAGTTTTACTACATCTTCAGAACACATTTTCTCTGCCGACTTGAAATTCATTTTGTCTTCCGCTTTTAAGTCACTTTCATTGAGAAAATGTTTGTCTTTACTTTCTTTATGAATCAAGGTTCTCAAGTGGGATACTTTGACTTCATAATCACCTAATATTAGTGGTAAATGTTCTTTCAATATCCTGGTCCTTAGTTTTGTGGCAATATGTACCGTATCTTGAATACAAATCGTCGATGGAAGCAGATTCATGTTAAACCAGTCCCAATCTTCCTCAGGCATTATACAAGTAGTTGGAAAATCTGTAACTATTCTCATAGACTTCATCAGCCTAGAATCCCCATCAGAAGAAAAACCTATAATTTTAATGCCATATTTTTCTGCTTCCATTTTCATAGTAGTCAATCTCCTCAAACAGTCGGTATATGTGAATCTATTATCAGTTCCAAAAACACCTAAACAAAATGATGGTGACTTATCGATTGGTGTTTGAGCCATGATAACATATGCATAATTTGCCTTATTGTTATTCAAGAAATATGACTCTATTTTTTGTGCAGAAGAAGCCTCGAATGCATTTTTTTTTGGTAGTCCGTTTTTTCCAATTGAAGAAACAAAGCCTACCAGTCTGTCACTTGTAGGATCGTATTGAATTCTTCCAGTGATCCTAGTAGCATCCTCGCTAATCCATATTATTTTTGGCAGCATTCTTTTCTCCAAAAATGAATTCAACTCTCTGAAACGTAATACTCCTTCTTCAAAGTTGTTTGTTGATGATATTGTTTTTGTTACAGTTGAAACCGATGGTAGGGATTTTTTTAAGTTGGTATACAAACTTTCGTAAAGAAGCCTGCCTCCTATTATAAACAGATAAACAGAAAACTGGAGAAGATCGTCAGAAAATTTATTGTTTTTTATCACTTTCATGTTGTGTTGTGCAGCTTCGTTCAAAATTTTGAGAAATGTAGGAATATGACTCTCTGTATCTTTGGTATTCAGTTCAGGAATCTCCTGAAATAAAATTTTCTTGAGATCATTATTTTCTTTCATGACAAATTCTATTTGATCCAGATGTTCCACATAATTTGTTATAAGAAGTTGATGTTGGTTGGTTTTCGTGATATTGTTTTCACGCCGTCTTCGATTTCTGGATGCTCTGGTGTATTTATTCTGTTTCCATTTTTTAATTCTGTTAGTTTTCAGTAAGGCAACTGATCCTTCTAGAGGCCTTTTGACATGTTTAGCAGAAGAAATGGCCTCTTTACAACCTCTGCTTTCTAGAAAAAACTTTAAAGGCTTTGAATCATCTGATGAGGAGTCTCCGAGGTCTTCTGTATTCTGAAATTCAAGCCTATTGCTTTTATCTATTTCTGCATTTTTGGAAGAAATTTCATTCGATGGTTCATTTTCAGGAATTGTAATTATATTATCGTATTTAGCTTGACAAATACGAGGGAAAATATCACTTGAACTCTTCGAACATCTAAGTCTAGTACTGGGTTCACCAGTGAATGACACGCTTTCAGCACCTCGGTCAGCACCATCACGAAACTCGTCTTGAATATGTATTTTTTTTGTTTTGCATCTGTTGATGCATCCGTAGTCATAACTGAATCCCAGTTCCTCTTATTCACTGTAGGGCGAGCTGTAGGGGGGTGTACTTGGACATCTGTGACTATTACTATATTAGCCTTCTGTTTTTCCGAAGGATTTTCCGAGGGTTTCTCACTCTGGACGCCATTGATAGCAAGGTCGACCGTTTCCCTCGACGATTCGGATGATATGAAAGGTCTTAAAGATTTTTGGAACAGTTTACATTTCGATGATTTCCCTGTATCACTTTTATTGGAGCTACCCGAGGAGTTGCCAGCTAGTTCGGGAATGTGAGTTGAATAATGGCGTGTAAAATTTGTTATCACCCATCGACTGCTGTGTAAATTTTTAAACTTTTGAACCTGAAAATTTAAATCAAATCAGTATTTTTCCGACTACACTTATCGCAGTTAGTAGTTACAAGCGAGGTTAAAAATTACAAATAGTTAATTTTGTAACTTGTTTGGTAGTGTATGATTAACTGGACCGGTTGATGATCACCTCTCATCGAGCCTTTCATAGCAGAAATTAGAGAAAATATATAGGTCTCGGGTATAATAATTGTGAGAATTCGAGTGAGAATCTTATAAATTAAAATATAATGTGTTTCCGAAATTGGAGCGATAGGTACCTATTACCCTGTATCACTTACTCGACATATCACTGAAAGAAAAAACGGAAACGAAATGAAATTAGGTTTTTGTCGAAATAAAAAATTTTTTTTAAGAAGATATTGAATTTCAATGTTTGCCTGAAATTTTTGTAAATCTTTGGTCAGAGGTTAACAGCCAAACACGAGCGTTTGTTTTCAGTGAGGTCAGAATTTCCGGAAGTATCAATTTATTTTGCAATGTTCAATAATTTTTATTTAAAAGATGTGGTGTGGTGAAAGCTCGTGTGGAAGCTCGGGTGGAAGCGAGAATGACAATCACGATGAAACTCACCTTGATATCGTTTTGGCAGATTGGACATTTGATGTTTGAATAAACATTGTCCATTTGATCCAATTTGGCAATGAACTCATGGTCCCTGAATTGTTGCATGCATTTGCGTTGAACTTCATTGTTGAGACATTTTATGCGATTTGAAATTCCCGCTTTGACAGCTTGTCTTAGCATACTGGCCTCATCCACCAAGTTAGCATGTTGTACTCGGAGTTGTTCGCCGTGTTCTGAATCGGCATCTCGATCGGCATCCACATAATCCTTTTTTTTATTTATATTATTATTATTTGAACGAGCATTCGCCTCGGCATTTGGTTTACTGATATCTGTATTGTTCTCTTTCCTGATTTTCTGGGCAAACTCTCTCATTTTGTAGATGAGAATTTTTTCCCCAGGAAAAAAACGAAACAATTCTGTTTTCTCCTTGAATACTCCAAAATAATCAATCCAATTAGGAACTAATTCTTTCAAATTTGTTTTCGCAAATATTTCGATATCCTGAATGTCTTTGTCAGTTATATCCTAACTCGTACAAGTTTACTATGTAAACTTCTGAGGGTTGCAAAGGCAACTAGGATAGTGGTTAGGAAAAAAAAAAAAAAAAAAAAATGTTACACTATTACCA
Source organism: Chrysomela aeneicollis (assembly GCA_029955515.1). NCBI lineage: Eukaryota > Metazoa > Arthropoda > Insecta > Coleoptera > Chrysomelidae > Chrysomela > Chrysomela aeneicollis. The sequence goes on along the minus strand of JARUHQ010000018.1, from coordinate 535,231 downwards.
TATCCGGAAAGTTCTAAATTCAACTTCACGTTGTTGGGTATTTTAATTTTGAGGGATTTCTCCACATGATCAAAAAAATCTTCTGAGCCACTCATGGTTTAAGTCTCAATTCAAGCTCAAAACAAAATTAATAACTACGACCGCTTTTGCCCTGTCTCACTCGATTTCTCAATAAATTCACTTCTTGATTCACTTCAACCCTCGCTTCAACCGTGCTTCAACCTCGACTTCAACTACACATCTCGTCGTGTTACAGAATGCACGAATGAACGGCACGACAACAGACGAATAGACAAGGTTCTGGCGAGGATCTCGGCGTTCGCCGAGATCTCGCGCCTTCGATTTTCGCGCCCATTCTGTCGTCAATAGTCGCCACCTTTTGTCACATCATCCCGAATCCAGCATAAGCTTACCTACGGAATATTTTTCAAGGGTTTCATGGTCCACGGCTGCCGGAGGCCGATTACGCAATTGCACATGTAATCATCATAAAATTGTCATTGTCATCGATATCTTCAGTTTTTTTATGCTTTTCTAGTAGTAGGTATCTACTAATTGTCAGCCCAATTCAAATATGAGCAATTATGTTCAATAATCAATAATTATTTTCTTCCTGATTTCCTTTAAATTTCAAAGACTTCCAATGACTTCCAGTGACTTCCAATGACTTCCAGTGACTTCCAATGACTTCCAATGACTTCCAGTGACTTCCAGTGACTTCCAGTGAAGTGTACATCAGACTTCCAAGGAGATTTACCCCTCGGGTTTGGTCTCAGAATATATACAAGTTGAATTCTTGAAAAATCATTTTTCCGGAGTACCCATATAATCCCTGTTCACTAGAAAAACAAAAAGTTTGAGCTCTTTTCATCATGGGGATCATAAATGTATCATTTGTTTTCTCCTATGTCGCGTTTTCACGAAAATATAGGAACACTTTTTCAATAATTCATCAATATAAAATTGTTTTCGTCACTGATCATAATACAACCATATCCACCCTCACGTGACCAAGGCTCTCAAGTTCCAGTCGTTGAGCGTCAACTATCAAATTATACCTATCAAACGTTAAACGTCATCATTAATTCTTGATACATCCTGTACCAGTCAGTACATTTGTATTTTTCGAACGGTACACCTATTGAAAATATTAAGTGTAATTTCTTACACACCCAGTATATTTCTTCCAGACTAGATAGTTTTTACATCCCTGTATTTTATCAGCCTGTTGGTTCCATCGTTAGACCTATCGAAAACATTTTGAATGGAAGCATTGATTTCTGTAGACGTTGACACATAATATTCTCTTTGCTGAAAGTGCGGTCCCAAATATAGAAAAGTATATATGTTTCGTATCATATTTTTCGAGGTGAATAATGATTGAAGTATCTGGCTTCAATATAATGTGATGTGAATAGTTATACAGCTTTGGAATTTATAACCATACCTTGATCAGAGCTCCGTTTTTGTCCTTGAAACATTCACCTCGAGATTTCCGATAATATTCCATGTATTGCCGATGCTGGAAGTGCAATCCTAAATATAGAAAATTATATCTGTTTCGAGACATATTTTTTGAGTAGATCAATGATTGAAGTACCTGGTTCCAATATAATGTGATCTTAATAGTTATATAGCCTTGGAATTTATAAACATACCTTGAACAGAGCTTTTTTTGAAACTTTATTAACCCTATGTGTTATCGATTACTTCAAAATTCATTATCGATTTCCTATTTATCATTTCACCTACTTGGTTTTCATTATGGTGTAAATGGCTTTTCCTGATATGAGTTGTACAAAAATTATAGTCTCCTACTAGAATATTGATTAATAAGGTAGAAACATGAGTTAACCGTGGATAAAATCGACTCTCCATAGCACTTTCTTGCGTGTAACAGTGTTGTTTTGATTATTTCACCAATTTTCGTCAATATCTCGCAAACCTTGAGATTTTGTATATTGGTAAGTTGATATATTCGGGATGTCCGTGAGAAATCCTTCTCTCAGAGTACCCACATGGCTCTGTTTACTGAAAAAATTGTAACCGGAAGTGAAACCGGAAGTTGTTGTTTCGATGCCCGAACGTTATGGGTTCACTAACATCTCATCATTTTTCCTCTATCTCGATTTTTTACGAATTGGAAGAGGATATTTTTCGATAATTCATCAAGGAGATAGATCGGTTAGAAAAGCAGTACTCAAAGAGATGGTGAACAGTTTTTATTGTTTTATCAATATTTCGAGAAATTTTGATTGATATCTCGCAAACCTTGGGACTTTGTATATAGGTAAGTTAATATATTAGGAATGTACGTGAAATAACCTTTTCAATGAGTACCCACATGACCCTGTTTACTAACAAAATGGAAACCGGAAGTGAAACCGGAAGTTGTTGTTTTTGAAGTCTACACGTCATGGGGGTCACGAATATTCCATTAGTTTTTCTCTATATAGCTTTTTAATGAACCGGAAGTGGATATTTTGTGATAATTTGTCGAGAAGCTGGATCGGCCAGGAAATCATTACACGAAGAGATTATGAATTGTTTACATAAATTTTTTTCATTATTTCGATTTATTTTGATTGATATCTCTTTATCCTTGAGACTTTGTACATAGGTAAAATGATATATTTGGAATGTCCGTGAAAAATCCTTCTCTCAGAGTACCCACATGACTATGTTAAGTGGAGAAATAAAAACCGGAAGTAAAACCGGAAGTTGATGTTTTTGAAGTCTACACGTCATGGGGATCACGAATAAAACATTAGTTTTTCTCTATATCGATTTTTGATGAACCGGAAGTGGATATTTTTTGATAACTCGTCGAAAAGCTGGATCGACCAGAAAATCATGACACGAAGAGTTTGTGAATTGTTTACATGGATTTTTTCATTATTTCGATTTATTTTGATTGATATCTCTTTAACCTTGAGACTTTGTACATAGGTAAAATGATATATTTGGAATGTCCGTGAAAAATCCTTCTCTCAGAGTACCCACATGACTATGTTAAGTGGAAAAATGGAAACCGGAAGTGAAACCGGAAGTTGATGTTTTTGGAATCTACACGTCATGGGGATCACGAAAAAACATTAGTTTTTCTCTATGTCGCTTTTTAATAAACCGGAAGTGAATATTTTTTGATAATTCGTAGAGAAAATCAATCATTTTGTCATTGACATCTTTATATTAACGAGTTCATGAATTCTGTTGTGTCGATATCAATGCTGTGGTTCGGATTCTACTTGTGTGAGCTGTAGGTATATTTAATACGCAAATTACTAAATAATAAATAACTTCAGGCAGCCACACCTTGTCATACGTCAAACTTTATTCATCAATTTTGAGTATTCAGACGTGGTGATTCCGATTCTACTTGTGTAAGCTGTATGTATATTACCTTTATAATACGGAAATTACTAAACAGGTAGTGATCTCCCGATTTCAGCGGCCATTTTGAAATGATGACGTCATACGTCAGATGTCAGACGCCTGACTTCAGGTTGACACCCTGTAATACTTCAAACGTTATCCATCAATTTTGAATAATCACACGTTGTGGTTCAGATGGAAATAACTAAACAGTTGGGGACCTTTCGATATTTTGAAACGATGACGTCATACGTCAGATATCAGACGCCTAATTTCAGGCAGCCACACCCTGTAATACTTCAGACGTTATCCATCTATGGTTCGGATTCCACTTGGGTAAGCTGTAGGTGCATTATGGTATATTTCCAAATATTTTTGAAAGTCTGGCATCAATGCCTTATTTTTTCAAACGTATGGCAACAGTGTCAGTCGCTTTGTCGTCTCTTATCTTTGTAACGTCTTGCGAAATATTGTATCATGTTGAATCATCAATGGAATCCAGCGAACCTGACCTTGAATGCGATTATGTCTATTAATACACTAATGTTTAATGAATGAATAAGCCATTGTTCCTTTTCCTGCTCCATGGATCTGCATGTTGAGTCATCATTGGAATGCAGCGAACCTGACCTTGAATGCGATTATGTCTATCAATACACTGATATTTAATGAATGAATAAGCCATTGTTCGTTTCCCTGCTCCCCGCTTGCCGAGGTTGCTACGTTCTCTTATCTTTGAGACGGATCTGCTCGACTACGTCACGCTGTGCGATAACGTTGCATCGACATTGACTGCAATTAAATTATATAGTGGTCGTAGCTCTGTGGGAACGCATCGGACTCGTAATCCGGTGGTCTGGAGTTCAAATCCCGCCGATAGAAGGATTTTTTTAAATGAAATATGACGTCATGAGATGTTTCCGGATGCGGAGCGCTAAGGGGGCGCAGTCTTATGGGCGGTCAGGGGGGGTATAGCAAAAACCTAAGGGGGCTAAGAGGGTAGAGCGAAGACCTGAGGGGGACCAAGGGGGTACAGCGAAGGCCTAAGGGGGCCAAGGGGGCACCTGAGGGGGCCGAGGGGGTACAGCGGCTTCTGATTGGTCAGGTAGTGTATGGAACACTTGACAGATGACACAGAGGCATGGAACACTAAACAGTAGACAGTTGACTTATGGCAATTGACATATGACAGGTGACATATGACAGCTGTCATGGCGGCCATCTTTGATGACGTCAGCAAAATTTGAATTTCCCGCCTTTATGGCGGCCATCTTGGTCCAGAATCGGCCTAGGTGCACTACTCCAGATACGATGATTGTTCAATCTATACTGAATTCAACCTTCTGTTCGATTCGGTCGCTTGTATGTAAAACGGAAGAACAGTTACCTGTTGAGTATTGCTATATAAACATCATCACGATATCATCGAATACAACTCAGATACATGTATCGTTTCGTCTGACCATTTAACCTTCTGTGCTATTCAGTCGCTAGTATGTGTAACGGAAGTACCGTCACCTGGTAAGTATCACTATATATACAGTATTGCGATATAATCGGATACCACCCAGATACATTGATTGTTCAGTCTATCCATTCAACTTTCTGTTCGTTTCGGTCGCTCGTATGTGAAACGGGAATACCGTCACCTTATGTGTATAACTATATACACAGCATAACATCATAATCGAATACAACCCAGATACTATCCATTCAACCTTCTGTTCGCTTCGGTTGCTCGTATGTATAACGAAAGAACAGTAACCTGGTAAGTATTTCTATATGAACGTCATCACGATATAATCGAATTAAACTTAGTTACAATTATCGTTCCGTCTAACCATCCAACCTTATGTTCGATTCAGACGCTCGTATGTGTAACGAAAGAACCGTTACATGGTAGGTGTAGTTAAATATACAACATAACGATATAATCGGAGACAACCCAGATACGATGATTGTTCAGTCTATCCATTCAACCTTCTGTTCAGTTCAGTCGCTCTTATGTATAACTGGAGAACAGTTACCTGGTGAGTATAACTATATGAACATCATCACGATATAATCGAATACAACCCCAGATACGATCATTGTTTAGTCTATCCATTCAACCTTCAGTTCAATTCAGTCGCTCGTATGTATAACGGAAGAACAGTTACCTGGTGAGTATAACTATATAAACATAATCGAATACAACTCAGATACGATGATTGTTCAATCTATCCATTCAACCTTATGTTCGATTCGGTTGCTCGTATGTATATCGGAAGAACAGGTACCTGGTGAGTATATCTATATAAACATAATCGAATACAACTCAGATACGATGATTGTTCAATCTATCCATTTAACCTTCTGCTCGATTTGGTCGCTTGTATGTAAAACGGAAGGACAGTTACCTGGTGAGTATTGCTATATAAACATCATCACGATATCATCGAATACAACTCAGATACAATTATCGTTTCGTCTAACCATTCAACATTCTGTTCGATTCAGTCGCTAGTATGTGTAACGGAAGTATCGTCACCTGGTAAGTATCACTATATATACAGTATTGCGATATAATCGAATACCACCCAGATACATTGATTGTTCAGTCTATCCATTCAACTTTCTTTTCGTTTCGGTCGCTCGTATGTAAAACGGGAATACCGTCTCCTAGTGTGTATAACTATGTACACAGCATAACATCATAAACGAATACAACCCATATACTATCCATTCAACCTTCTGTTCAATTCAGTCGCTCGTATGTATAACGGAAGAACAGTTACCTGGTGAGTATAACTATATAAACATAATCGAATACAACCCAGATACGATGATTGTTCAATCTATACTGAATTCAACCTTCTGCTCGATTCGGTCGCTTGTATGTAAAACGGAAGAACAGTTACCTGGTGAGTATTGCTATATAAACATCATCACGATATCATCGAATACAACTCAGATACAATTATCGTTTCTTCTAACCATTTAACCTTCTGTTCGATTCAGTCGCTAGTATGTGTAACGGAAGTACCGTCACCTGGTAAGTATCTCTATATATGCAGTATTGCGATATGATCGGATACCACCCAGATACATTGATTGTTCAGTCTATCCATTCAACTTTCTGTTCGTTTCGGTCGCTCGTATGTGAAACGGGAATACCGTCACCTTATGTGTACATATATATACACAGCATAACATCATAATCAAATACAACCCAGATACTATCAATTCAACCTTCTGTTCAATTCAGTCACTCGTATGTATAACGGAAGAACAGTTACCTGGTGAGTATAACTATATAAACATAATGGAATACAACCCAGATACGATGATTGTTCAATCTATACTGAATTTAACCTTCTGCTCGATTCGGTCGCTTGTATGTAAAACGGAAGAACAGTTACCTGGTGAGCATTGCTATATAAACATCATCACGATATCATCGAATACAACTCAGATATAATTATCGTTTCGTCTAACCATTTAACCTTCTGTTCGATTCAGTCGCTAGTATGTGTAACGGAAGTACCGTCACCTGGTAAGTATCACTATATATACAGTATTGCGATATAATCGGATACCACCCAGATACATTGATTGTTCAGTCTATCCATTCAACTTTCTGTTCGTTTCGGTCGCTCGTATGTGAAACGGGAATACCGTCACCTTATGTGTATAACTATATACACAGCATAACATCATAATCGAATACAACCCAGATACTATCAATTCAACTTTCTGTTCAATTCAGTCACTCGTATGTATAACGAAAGAACAGTTACCTGGTGAGTATAACTATATAAACATAATCGAATACAACCCAGATACGATGATTGTTCAATCTATACTGAATTCAACCTTCTGCTCGATTCGGTCGCTTGTATGTAAAACGGAAGAACAGTTACCTGGTGAGTATTGCTATATAAACATCATCACGATATCATCGAATACAACTCAGATACAATTATCGTTTCGTCTAACCATTTAACCTTCTGTTCGATTCAGTCGCTAGTATGTGTAACGGAAGTACCGTCACCTGGTAAGTATCACTATATATACAGTATTGCGATATAATCGGATACCACCCAGATACATTGATTGTTCAGTCTATCCATTCAACTTTCTGTTCGTTTCGGTCGTTCGTATGTGAAACGGGAATACCATCACCTTATGTGTATAACTATATACACAGCATAACATCATAATCGAATACAACCCAGATACTATCCATTCAACCTTCTGTTCGATTCGGTTGCTCGTATGTATAACGAAAGAACTGTAACCTGGTGAGTATTTCTATATGAACGTCATCACGATATAATCGAATACAACTTAGTTACAATTATCGTTCCGTCTAACCATCCAACCTCATGTTCGATTCAGACGCTCGTATGTGTAACGAAAGAACCGTCACATGGAAGGTGTAGTTAAATATACAACATAACGATATAATCGGAGACAACCCAGATACAATGATTGTTCAATCTATCTATTCAACCTTATGTTCGATTCGGTTGCTAGTATGTATAACGAAAGAACAGTTACCTGGTTAGACATAATATATAATAATCATCACGAAATAATCGAATACAACCCAGATACGATGATTGTTCAGTCTATCCATTCAACCTTCTGTTCAGTTCAGTCGCTCTTATGTATAACTGGAGAACAGTTACCTGGTGAGTATAACTATATGAACATCATCACGATATAATCGAATACAACCCCAGATACGATCATTGTTTAGTCTATCCATTCAACCTTCAGTTCGATTCAGTCGCTCGTATGTATAACGGAAGAACAGTTACCTGGTGAGTATAACTATATAAACATAATCGAATACAACTCAGATACGATGATTGTTCAATCTATCCATTCAACCTTATGTTCGATTCGGTTGCTCGTATGTATATCGGAAGAACAGGTACCTGGTGAGTATATCTATATTAACATAATCGAATACAACTCAGATACGATGATTGTTCAATCTATCCATTTAACCTTCTGCTCGATTCGGTCGCTTGTATGTAAAACGGAAGGACAGTTACCTGGTGAGTATTGCTATATAAACATCATCACGATATCATCGAATACAACTCAGATACAATTATCGTTTCGTCTAACCATTTAACCTTCTGTTCGATTCAGTCGCCAGTATGTGTAACGGAAGTACCGTCACCTGGTAAGTATCACTATATATACAGTATTGCGATATAATCGGATACCACCCAGATACATTGATTGTTCAGTCTATCCATTCAACTTTCTGTTCGTTTCGGTCGCTCGTATGTGAAACGGGAATACCGTCACCTTATGTGTTTAACTATATACACAGCATAACATCATAATCGAATACAACCCAGATACTATCCATTCAACCTTCTGTTCGATTCGGTTGCTCGTATGTATAACGAAAGAACAGTAACCTGGTGAGTATTGCTATATAAACATCATCACGATATCATCGAATACAACTCAGATACAATTATCGTTTCGTCTAACCATTCAACATTCTGTTCGATTCAGTCGCTAGTATGTGTAACGGAAGTATCGTCACCTGGTAAGTATCACTATATATACAGTATTGCGATATAATCGGATACCACCCAGATACATTGATTGTTCAGTCTATCCATTCAACTTTCTTTTTGTTTCGTTCGCTCGTATGTAAAACGGGAATACCGTCTCCTAGTGTGTATAACTATATACACAGCATAACATCATAATCGAATACAACCCATATACTATCCATTCAACCTTCTGTTCAATTCATTCGCTCGTATGTATAACGGAAGAACAGTTACCTGGTGAGTATAACTATATAAACATAATCGAATACAACCCAGATACGATGATTTTTCAATCTATACTGAATTCAACCTTCTGCTCGATTCGGTCGCTTGTATGTAAAACGGAAGAACAGTTACCTGGTGAGTATTGCTATATAAACATCATCACTATATCATCGAATACAACTCAGATACAATTATCGTTTCGTCTAACCATTTAACCTTCTGTTCGATTCAGTCGCTAGTATGTGTAACGGAAGTACCGTCACCTGGTAAGTATCACTATATATACAGTATTGCGATATAATCGGATACCACCCAGATACATTGATTGTTCAGTCTATCCTTTCAACTTTCTGTTCGTTTCGGTCGCTCGTATGTGAAACAAGAATACCGTCACCTTATGTGTATAACTATATACACAGCATAACATCATAATCGAAAACAACCCATATACTATCCATTCAACCTTCTGTTCGATTCGGTTGCTCGTATGTATAACGAAAGAACAGTAACCTGGTGAGTATTTCTATATGAACGTCATCACGATATAATCGAATACAACTCAGTTACAATTATCGTTCCGTCTAACCATCCAACCTTATGTTCGCATCAGACGCTCGTATGTGTAACGAAAGAACCGTTACATGGTAGGTGTAGTTAAATATACAACATAACGATATAATCGGAGACAACCCAGATACAATGATTGTTCAATCTATCCATTCAACCTTATGTTCGATTCGGTTGCTAGTATGTATAACGAAAGAACAGTTACATGGTAAGACATAATATATAATAATCATCACGAAATAATCGAATACAACCCAGATACGATGATTGTTCAGTCTATCCATTCAACCTTCTGTTCAGTTCAGTCGCTCTTATGTATAACTGGAGAACAGTTACCTGGTGAGTATAACTATATGAACATCATCACGATATAATCGAATACAACCCCAGATACGATCATTGTTTAGTCTATCCATTCAACCTTCAGTTCAATTCAGTCGCTCGTATGTATAACGGAAGAACAGTTACCTGGTGAGTATAACTATATAAACATAATCGAATACAACTCAGATACGATGATTGTTCAATCTATCCATTCAACCTTATGTTCGATTCGGTTGCTCGTATGTATATCGGAAGAACAGGTACCTGGTGAGTATATCTATATAAACATAATCGAATACAACTCAGATACGATGATTGTTCAATCTATCCATTTAACCTTCTGCTCGATTCGGTCGCTTGTATGTAAAACGGAAGGACAGTTACCTGGTGAGTATTGCTATATAAACATCATCACGATATCATCGAATACAACTCAGATACAATTATCGTTTCGTCTAACCATTCAACATTCTGTTCGATTCAGTCGCTAGTATGTGTAACGGAAGTATCGTCACCTGGTGAGTATCACTATATATACAGTATTGCGATATAATCGGATACCACACAGATACATTGATTGTTCAGTCTATCCATTCAACTTTCTTTTTGTTTCGGTCGCTCGTATGTAAAATGGGAATACCGTCTCCTAGTGTGTATAACTATATACACAGCATAACATCATAATCGAATACAACCCATATACTATCCATTCAACCTTCTGTTCAATTCAGTCGCTCGTATGTATAACGGAAGAACAGTTACCTGGTGAGTATAACTATATAAACATAATCGAATACAACCCAGATACGATGATTGTTCAATCTATACTGAATTCAACCTTCTGCTCGATTCGGTCGCTTGTATGTAAAACGGAAGAACAGTTACCTGGTGAGTATTGCTATATAAACATCATCACGATATCATCGAATACAACTCAGATACAATTATCGTTTCGTCTATCAATTAAACCTTCTGTTCGATTCAGTCGCTAGTATGTGTAACGGAAGTACCGTCACCTGGTAAGTATCACTATATATACAGTATTGCGATATAATCGGATACCACCCAGAAACATTGATTGTTCAGTCTATCCATTCAACTTTCTGTTCGTTTCGGTCGCTCGTATGTGAAACGGGAATACCGTCACCTTATGTGTATAACTATATACACAGCATAACATCATAATCGAATACAACCCAGATACTATCCATTCAACCTTCTGTTCGATTCGGTTGCTCGTATGTATAACGAAAGAACAGTAACCTGGTGAGTATTTCTATATGAACGTCATCACGATATAACCGAATACAACTTAGTTACAATTATCGTTCCGTCTAACCATCCAACCTTATGTTCGATTCAGACGCTCGTATGTGTAACGAATAAACCGTTACATGGTAGGTGTAGTTAAATATACAACATAACGATATAATCGGAGACAACCCAGATACAATGATTGTTCAATCTATCCATTCAACCTTATGTTCGATTCGGTTGCTCGTATGTATATCGGAAGCACTGGTACCTGGTGAGTATATCTATATAAACATAATCGAATACAACTCAGATACGATGATTGTTTAATCTATCCATTCAACCTTCTGCTCGATTCGGTCGCTTGTATGTAAAACGGAAGGACAGTTACCTGGTGAGTATTGCTATATAAACATCATCACGATATCATCGAATACAACTCAGATACAATTATCGTTTCGTCTAACCATTCAACATTCTGTTTGATTCAGTCGCTAGTATGTGTAACGGAAGTATCGTCACCTGGTAAGTATCACTATATATACAGTATTGCGATATAATCGGATACCACCCAGATACATTGATTGTTCAGTCTATCCATTCAACTTTCTTTTCGTTTCGGTCGCTCGTATGTAAAACTGGAATACTGTCTCCTAGTGTGTATAACTATACACACAGCATAACATCATAATCGAATACAACCCATATACTATCCATTCAACCTTCTGTTCAATTCAGTCGCTCGTATGTATAACGGAAGAACAGTTACCTGGTGAGTATAACTATATAAACATAATCGAATACAACCCAGATACGATGATTGTTCAATCTATACTGAATTCAACCTTCTGCTCGATTCGGTCGCTTGTATGTAAAACGGAAGAACAGTTACCTGGTGAGTATTGCTATATAAACATCATCACGATATCATCGAATACAACTCAGATACAATTCAAATCAAATCAAATCAAAATGTACTTTATTGTCTGAAGAATAAATTCTTATTGACAAAGTGTAGATCGTTTTACAAAGCATAGTCATATATGGATAATAAATATAAATATTCAAATATAAAAATATGGATATGTCAAAAAAAAACATGTAAATGTATAAAAATTGTATAAAGAAGTAAAAATGTATAATAGCAAAAATGTAAAAAGTAGAGATAGGTCTGAACATTCACTAATTTGTTTGCAAAGGTGAATATACATTTGTAACCAGCAAGAATGAAAATCGTTAGCATTAATTTAAAATCAGGTACCCTGATAGAATTCGGTGAGATTATAAAACACTTTCTCCAATAGAAATTTTTTTACCGATTTTCTAAACTTTTGTTCGTTTTCTATCTGCTTTAGGTGCAAGGGTAGATGATTGAATAGCTTCTTGCTTTCGTAAATTATAGAATTCTTAGTTAGTGTTGATGAGGGAATAGGAAGTATAATGTTGTGGGAAGAGTTGCGGGTATTATGTGTCGCTGACTCATGTCTGAATTCCTTAAATTTTTTTTGAACCAAACAAACGGTTTCCAAAATGAAAATGCAGGCCAGAGGCAGTATTCTATGGACCAAAAATAAAGGTCTACAAGAATCCCTCGATTCGGCTTTGCACAAATATCTTAGAGCTCTTTTTTGGAGAATAAAAACTCTGTCGAATAAATAGTTCGCGCACATGCCCCAGAAGCAAATACCATAACGTAGGTGAGATTCAATAAGTGAGTGGTAAGCATTCTTTGCCGCAGTTGGGCCTAATTCGATGGATGTAACACGAACGGCATAACAGCCAGACGCTAGCTTTTTAGTTAAATTTAAAATGTGCCCTTCAAATTTTAGTTTAGTGTCAATATTCAATCCTAAGAATTTATGTGAGGTTTTGATGCTAAGACAGTCATTATCGAGAAATACATTGTTTATAACGCACTTAAAGTTGATTATACCTGTCTTAGAGGTATTGAAAGACAATAAGTTGGCATCGCACCATTTTTTAACCATGTTCAGGTCCTCATTGATGATATCTTCTAGAATTACGTTATCAGTACCATGCCAAAGGATAGTGGTATCGTCTGCAAATAATGTAAATTTTCCATGTATGTCGACAAAAGTTAAGTCATTCACATATAGTAAAAATAGCAGGGGTCCCAGTACAGAGCCCTGCGGTACTCCATGATTGAGAGCCAGATGCTTTGAGTTAACATTGGCGATGATGACGCTTTGGAAGCGATCAGCCAGATAAGATTGAAACCAGAGTAATGCTATACCTCTGAAGCCATAGGTGTGCAACTTTTGGAGCAGTATTCTGTGATTTACACAATCAAAGGCCTTTGAAAGATCACAGAACACTGCTGCAGCGACCTCCCCATCATTCAGCGTAAGATACAGACGCTCCAGAAATGCAAATATAGCATCATTGGTATTTTTCGAGGATTGGAAGCCATATTGGTCGGTACTGAGGATACCATGTTTGCTTAAAAACGATGCCATTCTTTTTTTTACTAATCTTTCGATTACTTTCGCTAACGCAGGAAGCAAAGCAATCGGTCTAAAGTTTGAAGGAGAATCAAGGTCACCGCTTTTATATAAAGGAATGATATTTGCAATTTTCAAACAGCTAGGAAAAACGCCTACTGAGAATGAGTGATTGATCGCTTCTGCCAGAACTCGCAGCAAAGAGGGTGGCAAATTGAGCAGTAAGTTAACTGAAACATCATCCCATCCTGAGGAGTTTTTATTCTTAATATCGGCGAAGGTTTCTCTGAGCTCAGAGGCATCTGTAGGAGCAAAATAAAAACTTTCGGGTACGGAAATTTGATCTAAATAAATACTGGGGTCAACCGAAGGGGATAATTTCTCATTAAGATTATCCGCTACAGAGCAGTAAAATTCGTTCAGGTCGTCCGGGTTCATATTCGGCTTCAGTGCAATAGAGTTGTTTTTACCTCTCAGGTCGTTGACGATTTTCCAGCATTCTTTCTGTTTATTGCTTGAGCGATTAATTCTAGAGTTATAGTATACAGATTTGGCTGTTTTGATCAATTTTCTATAGATGTTTCGATATTTATTGAAATAGTTAACAAAGGGAATATTATTCATAGCAAATTTTCTTATTGTGTGAAGTGAGCGCAGGTTTCTTCCAGAAACTCTCAACCCTAGTGTGATCCATGGCTTTTGTTTTTTACGCTTGATCGCCAAGATAGGAAAGGAACGGTTGAATAATTTGGTCAAAATTCTATGAAATTCATTAAGCGGATCATTGCTGCTCAATATATCATGCCCTTGCACCGTGGCACAGAGTTGGGAAAACTTATCATAGTTTCGTTCAGAGAATATTCTACCCATTCTCTTAAAATCGTCTCTAGGCATACGTGAATTTACAGGAAGTTTGCAAACAATAGCTTCATGATCTGACAGACCAGCATTTAGAACAGTGCAGTCAACAAGATCCTCAGAGATATTTGTGCAAATATAGTCCAATGTGGTAGAAGAATAGGAAGAGACACGAGTGGGGGTTTCAACATGCATAGTTAAATTGAATGAGTCGAATAGGTCTTCAATGGTTTGTACATGGGGTGCTGTTTTGTCCAAAAAATTTACGTTGAAGTCCCCAGACACTATTATATATGCCTTTAGTGAAAACTGTGACAGAAGCAATTCCAACCTATGTAGAAATAAATTACAGTCCGAGGATGGGGGTCTATAAATGCATAAAATGTACATATTCTTAGATTTGCAGTGAACAATAGAGAACTCAAACTCTTTTTCCACTAGCATGTAGTCTAGTTTGTCATAGTTCACAAAGCCAAACAGTTTGTAAAACTTTTCGTTGGTCAAAATCAAGGTACCGCCTCCACGAGCTTGAGAACGGCAAAATTTTGAAACTAAAATATAGTTAGGAAGGTGTAACGGTTCTTCACTACATAACCAATGTTCAGTTAAGAGTATGATTTCTGGGTATTCCAAATCATCAAGAAAAATTTGCAGAGCATTAGTCTTAAAACGAATTGATTGAATGTTCAACAATAAGACCTGAAAATGGTCAGAATGAGCATCAACATGATTGAGTGAAGAAGTGAGTAGTTTCTTCGATTGTTTACAAGAACCAGCAACAAATTTATTGTCTGTCATATAACATTTTTTAGGATTGCTATTATCTGAGATAAACAAAATATTATCACTATCATTGGCGAAAGTTTTTATGTTATTTATACAATTGTGGGAGCAGTTGCAGACATGTTCAATCTGATTCGAGAGACAGAGGCATTTCGTCTCTCTGTCTCGCTTATCTAAAAAACCTGTGATGAGGCATTAACACTATCAACTGTTTGTATGGTTTTTAGAACTACCTTACTGTGATGAGGCAATAGGAAATACTTTTTTATCTCCTCGCAAATTAGGAATTTGCTATGGTGCTGATTTTCATCGGTAATAAATTTGAGGGATGAGTTTTTATTAGACTTGGTGAAAGTTGAAATTGCTTTGCTTATCAAGTTGTTCAAAATCTGATCTGATTCACTATTTTTTTGCGAAATCAATACGATATTAGTCGTTTTGCTGGTTCGTAGAATCGTCTTGAGGGCTAATTTCAATGTTCTTGAATTGCTTACATTGCTGGAATTGAACATTAATATTATAAAATCGTCATGACCGTATTTCAATGTATCGTCGAAAATGTCTGACACTATATCCAATAGTTCTACATTTGGCTTGATGAAGTCGTCAATGATAAAGTTGTTGGAACCGTTAACCAAGTCATTGAGTACCTTCGGAAAGCCCTTTGCGTATTGGTCTCCCCGTACGAGGATTTTTTTTTCCTCACAAAATCGCTGCTTCCAACGCTTTCAGTTACAGAATGAATGGGAATGCAATCACTTTCAATCACATCAACTGAAGCCGTCAAGTCATGTCGTTCCATTTCTTTTTGCCGCTCCGATTCCATGATTTCATCGTGAAGCGAAGTATCTTGTTGTATAATTTCATGTGAAACTATTTCTTCCAGGAACCCTCCATTATTAACACTGACTTCTTTTTTAGAAGTGGCTGCGGATTTGCACTTCCTCATGGATTTACAATGCTTGCCTTTTTCGAATCTTCTGGAGGCTTTCAAAGTCTTACCTACATATATTTTTTTAGGAGCACTAACAGATTTTCCTCCATGATTCAAATGTTTTTTCGAGAGATTTTTTAATCGCATACCCTCCGTGGATTTCAAAATGTCTACGCCACTGGAAGTAGAAACCTCGGTCATCGTGGATTGATGACATGCGTGAATCATAACTGTTTGGGTATCCACACTTTTTTGGGTATCCACACTTTTTGCCGGTACCGTTTTTAAAACGATTTCTTTGTTCAGCTCGTTTAACTTGTCCTGCATTTCTTCAATCAGTTTTTTCTGAGATTCTATTAATAAGTTCATTTCGGTTTCGGATTCGATCGCATTTTGCATTATAATTTGATTTTCATCTTTCAGTTTTTGAATGAATCTGTCTTTCATAACTCCTTCATCCTCGAGAACATTTATTGTTTTTTCCAGTAAGTTCGTCTCATCTTCACGATCACAGTCATTTGCGAAGCTGTCATCCTGGCAACATAGTATTTTATTTTCCGTCATAAACTTCACTTTGTTTTTGTGTTTCTGCTGAACGCAACTTTTGTGGAATACACTAAAACACCTTATGCATATATAATGTCCAAAGGGTTTGAGTTTACAGCACTTGAAATTGTTATTCATTATCGAGAGCCACAGATATATACGTCCAAACGCGACGCGGATACGAATTATCGTTCCGTCTAACCATCCAACCTTATGTTCGATTCAGACGCTCGTATGTGTAACGAAAGAACCGTTACATGGTAGGTGTAGTTAAATGTACAACATAACGATATAATCGGAGACAACCCAGATACAATGATTGTTCAATCTATCCATTCAACCTTATGTTCGATTCGGTTGCTAGTATGTATAACGAAAGAACAGTTACCTGGTTAGACATAATATATAATAATCATCACGAAATAATCGAATACAACCCAGATACGATGATTGTTCAGTCTATCCATTCAACCTTCTGTTCAGTTCAGTCGCTCTTATGTATAACTGGAGAACAGTTACCTGGTGAGTATAACTATATAAACATCATCACGATATAATCGAATACAACCCCAGATACGATCATTGTTTAGTCTATCCATTCAACCTTCAGTTCAATTCAGTCGCTCGTATGTATAACGGAAGAACAGTTACCTGGTGAGTATAACTATATAAACATAATCGAATACAACTCAGATACGATGATTATTCAATCTATCCATTCAACCTTATGTTCGATTCGGTTGCTCGTATGTATATCGGAAGAACAGGTACCTGGTGAGTATATCTATATGAACATAATCAAATACAACTCAGATACGATGATTGTTCAATCTATCCATTTAACCTTCTGCTCGATTCGGTCGCTTGTATGTAAAACGGAAGGACAGTTACCTGGTGAGTATTGCTATATAAACATCATCACGATATCATCGAATACAACTCAGATACAATCATCGTTTCGTCTAACCATTCAACATTCTGTTCGATTCAGTCGCTAGTATGTGTAACGGAAGTATCGTCACCAGGTAAGTATCACTATATATACAGTATTGCGATATAATCGGATACCACCCAGATACATTGATTGTTCAGTCTATCCATTCAACTTTCTTTTCGTTTCGGTCGCTCGTATGTAAAACGGGAATACCGTCTCCTAGTGTGTATAACTATATACACAGCATAACATCATAATCGAATACAACCTATATACTATCCATTCAACCTTCTGTTCAATTCAGTCGCTCGTATGTATAACGGAAGAACAGTTACCTGGTGAGTATAACTATATAAACATAATCGAATACAACCCAGATACGATGATTGTTCAATCTATACTGAATTCAACCTTCTGCTCGATTCGGTCGCTTGTATGTAAAACGGAAGAACAGTTACCTGGTGAGTATTGCTATATAAACATCATCACGATATCATCGAATACAACTCAGATACAATTATCGTTTCGTCTAACCATTTAACCTTCTGTTCGATTCAGTCGCTAGTATGTGTAACGGAAGAACCTTCACCTGGTAAGTATCACTATATATACAGTATTGCGATATAATCGGATACCACCCAGATACATTGATTGTTCAGTCTATCCATTCAACTTTCTGTTCGTTTTGATCGCTCGTATGTGAAACGGGAATACCGTCACCTTATGTGTATAACTATATCACAGCATAACATCATAATCGAATACAACCCAGATACTATCCATTCAACCTTCTGTTCGATTCGGTTGCTCGTATGTATAACGAAAGAACAGTAACCTGGTGAGTATTTCTTTATGAACGTCATCACGATATAATCGAATACAACTTAGTTACAATTATCGTTCCGTCTAACCATCCAACCTTATGTTCGATTCAGACGCTCGTATTTGTAACGAAAGAACCGTTACATGGTAGGTGTAGTTAAATATACAACATAACGATATAATCTGAGACAACCCAGATACAATGATTGTTCAATCTATCCATTCAACCTTATGTTCGATTCGGTTGCTAGTATGTATAACGGAAGAACAGTTACCTAGTTAGACATAATATATAATAATCATCACGAAATAATCGAATACAACCCAGATACGATGATTGTTCAGTCTATCTATTCAACCTTCTGTTCAGTTCAGTCGCTCTTATGTATAACTGGAGAACAGTTACCTGGTGAGTATAACTATATGAACATCATCACGATATAATCGAATACAACCCCAGATACGATCATTGTTTAGTCTATCCATTCAACCTTCAGTTCAATTCAGTCGCTCGTATGTATAACGGAAGAACAGTTACCTGGTGAGTATAACTATATAAACATAATCGAATACAACTCAGATACGATGATTGTTCAATCTATCCATTCAACCTTGTGTTCGATTCGGTTGCTCGTATGTATATCGGAAGAACAGGTACCTGGTGAGTATATCTATATAAACATAATCGAATACAACTCAGATACGATGATTGTTCAATCTATCCACTTAACCTTCTGCTCGATTCGGTCGCTTGTATGTATAACGGAAGGACAGTTACCTGGTGAGTGTTGCTATATAAACATCATCACGATATCATCGAATACAACTCAGATACAATTATCGTTTCGTCTAACCATTTAACATTCTGTTCGATTCAGTCGCTAGTATGTGTAACGGAAGTATCGTCACCTGGTAAGTATCACTATATATACAGTATTACGATATAATCGGATACCACCCAGATACATTGATTGTTCAGTCTATCCATTCAACTTCCTTTTCGTTTCGGTCGCTCGTATGTAAAACGGGAATACCGTCTCCTAGTGTGTATAACTATATACACAGCATAACATCATAATCGAATACAACCCATATACTATCCATTCAACCTTTGTTCAATTCAGTCGCTCGTATGTATAACGGAAGAACAGTTACCTGGTGAGTATAACTATATAAACATAATCGAATTCAACCCAGATACGATGATTGTTCAATCTATACTGAATTCAACCTTCTGCTCGATTCGGTCGCTCGTATGTAAAACGGAAGAACAGTTACCTGGTGAGTATTTCTTTATGAACGTCATCACGATATAATCGAATACAACTTAGTTACAATTATCGTTCCGTCTAACCATCCAACCTTATGTTCGATTCAGACGCTCGTATGTGTAACGAAAGAACCGTTACATGGTAGGTGTAGTTAAATATACAACATAACGATATAATCGGAGACAACCCAGATACAATGATTGTTCAATCTATCCATTCAACCTTATGTTCGATTCGGTTGCTAGTATGTATAACGAAAGAACAGTTACCTGGTTAGACATAATATATAATAATCATCACGAAATAATCGAATACAACCCAGATACGATGATTGTTCAGTCTATCCATTCAACCTTCTGTTCAGTTCAGTCGCTCTTATGTATAACTGGAGAACAGTTACCTGGTGAGTATAACTATATGAGCATCATCACGATATAATCGAATACAACCCCAGAAACGATCATTGTTTAGTCTATCCATTCAACCTTCAGTTCAATTCAGTCGCTCGTATGTATAACGGAAGAACAGTTACCTGGTGAGTATAACTATATAAACATAATCGAATACAACTCAGATACGATGATTGTTCAATCTATCCATTCAACCTTATGTTCGATTCGGTTGCTCGTATGTATATCGGAAGAACAGGTACCTGGTGAGTATATCTATATAAACATAATCGAATACAACTCAGATACGATGATTGTTCAATCTATCCATTTAACCTTCTGCTCGATTCGGTCGCTTGTATGTAAAACGGAAGGACAGTTACCTGGTGAGTATTGCTATATAAACATCATCACGATATCATCGAATACAACTCAGATACAATTATCGTTTCGTCTAACCATTCAAAATTCTGTTCGATTCAGTCGCTAGTATGTGTAACGGAAGTATCGCCACCTGGTAAGTATCACTATATATACAGTATTGCGATATAATCGGATACCACCCAGATACATTGATTGTTCAGTCTATCCATTCAACTTTCTTTTCGTTTCGGTCGCTCGTATGTGAAACGGGAATACCGTCACCTAGTGTGTATAACTATATACTCAGCATAACATCATAATCGAATACAACCCATATACTATCCATTCAATCTTCTGTTCAATTCAGTCGCTCGTATGTATAACGGAAGAACAGTTACCTGGTGAGTATAACTATATAAACATAATCGAATACAACCCAGATACGATGATTGTTCAATCTATACTGAATTCAACCTTCTGCTCGATTCGGTCGCTTGTATGTAAAACGGAAGAACAGTTACCTGGTGAGTATTGCTATATAAACATCATCACGATATCATCGAATACAACTCAGATACAATTATCGTTTCGTCTAACCATTTAACCTTCTGTTCGATTCAGTCGCTAGTATGTGTAACGGAAGTACCGTCACCTGGTAAGTATCACTATATATACAGTATTGCGATATAATCGGATACCACCCAGATACATTGATTGTTCAGTCTATCCATTCAACTTTCTGTTCGTTTCGGTCGTTCGTATGTGAAACGGGAATACCGTCACCTTATGTGTATAACTATATACACAGCATAACATCATAATCGAATACAACCCAGATACTATCCATTCAACCTTCTGTTCAATTCAGTCGCTCGTATGTATAACGGAAGAACAGTTACCTGGTGAGTATAACTATATAAACATAATCGAGTACAACCCAGATACGATGATTGTTCAATCTATACTGAATTCAACCTTCTGCTAGATTCGGTCGCTTGTATGTAAAACGGAAGAACAGTTACCTGGTGAGTATTGCTATATAAACATCATCACGATATCATCGAATACAACTCAGATACAATTATCGTTTCGTCTAACCATTTAACCTTCTGTTCGATTCAGTCGCTAGTATGTGTAACGGAAGTACCGTCACCTGGTAGGTATCACTATATACACAGTATTGCGATATAATCGGATACCACCCAGATACATTGATTGTTCAGTCTATCCATTCAACCTTCTGTTCAGTTCAGTCGCTCTTATGTATAACTGGAGAACAGTTACCTGGTGAGTATAACTATATAAACATAATCGAATACAACTCAGATACGATGATTATTCAATCTATCCATTCAACCTTATGTTCGATTCGGTTGCTCGTATGTATATCGGAAGAACAGGTACCTGGTGAGTATATCTATATAAACATAATCAAATACAACTCAGATACGATGATTGTTCAATCTATCCATTTAACCTTCTGCTCGATTCGGTCGCTTGTATGTAAAACGGAAGGACAGTTACCTGGTGAGTATTGCTATATAAACATCATCACGATATCATCGAATACAACTCAGAAACAATTATCGTTTCGTCTAACCATTCAACATTCTGTTCGATTCAGTCGCTAGTATGTGTAACGGAAGTATCGTCACCTGGTAAGTATCACTATATATACAGTATTGCGATATAATCGGATACCACCCAGATACATTGATTGTTCAGTCTATCCATTCAACTTTCTTTTCGTTTTGGTCGCTCGTATGTAAAACGGGAATACCGTCTCCTAGTGTGTATAACTACTATATACACAGCATAACATCATAATCGAATACAACCCATATACTATCCATTCAACCTTCTGTTCAATTCAGTCGCTCGTATGTATAACGGAAGAACAGTTACCTGGTGAGTATAACTATATAAACATAATCGAATACAACCCAGATACGATGATTGTTCAATCTATACTGAATTCGACCTTCTGCTCGATTCGGTCGCTTGTATGTAAACGGAAGAACAGTTACCTGGTGAGTATTGCTATATAAACATCATCACGATATCTTCGAATACAACTCAGATACAATTATCGTTTCGTCTAACCATTTAACCTTCTGTTCGATTCAGTCGCTAGTATGTGTAACGGAAGTACCGTCACCTGGTAAGTATCACTATATATACAGTATTGCGATATAATCGGATACCACCCAGATACATTGATTGTTCAGTCTATCTATTCAACTTTCTGTTCGTTTCGGTCGCTCGTATGAAAAACGGGAATACCGTCACCTTATGTGTATAACTATATACACAGCATAACATCATAATCGAATACAACCCAGATACTATCCATTCAACCTTCTGTTCGATTCGGTTGCTCGTATGTATAACGAAAGAACAGTAACCTGGTGAGTATTTCTATATGAACGTCATCACGATATAATCGAATACAACTTAGTTACAATTATCGTTCCGTCTAACCATCCAACCTTATGTTCGATTCAGACGCTCGTATGTGTAACGAAAGAACCGTTACATGGTAGGTGTAGTTAAATATACAACATAACGATATAATCGGAGACAACCAAGATACAATGATTGTTCAATCTATCCATTCAACCTTATGTTCGATTCGGTTGCTAGTATGTATAACGAAAGAACAGTTACCTGGTTAGACATAATATATAATAATCATCACGAAATAATCGAATACAACCCAGATACGATGATTGTTCAGTCTATCCATTCAACCTCCTGTTCAGTTCAGTCGCTCTTATGTATAACTGGAGAACAGTTACCTGGTGAGTATAACTATATGAACATCATCACGATATAATCGAATACAACCCCAGATACGATCATTGTTTAGTCTATCCATTCAACCTTCAGTTCAATTCAGTCGCTCGTATGTATAACGGAAGAACAGTTACCTGGTGAGTATAACTATATAAACATAATCGAATACAACTCAGATACGATGATTGTTCAATCTATCCATTCAACCTTATGTTCGATTCGGTTGCTCGTATGTATATCGGAAGAACAGGTACCTGGTGAGTATATCTATATAAACATAATCGAATACAACTCAGATACGATGATTGTTCAATCTATCCATTTAACCTTCTGCTCGATTCGGTCGCTTGTATGTAAAACGGAAGGACAGTTACCTGGTGAGTATTGCTATATAAACATCATCACGATATCATCGAATACAACTCAGATACAATTATCGTTTCGTCTAACCATTCAACATTCTGTTCGATTCAGTCGCTAGTATGTGTAACGGAAGTATCGTCACCTGGTAAGTATCACTATATATACAGTATTGCGATATAATCGGATACCACCCAGATACATTGATTGTTCAGTCTATCCATTCAACTTTCTTTTCGTTTCGGTCGCTCGTATGTATAACGGGAATACCGTCTCCTAGTGTGTATAACTATATACACAGCAAAACATCATAATCGAATACAACCCATATACTATACATTCAACCTTCTGTTCAATTCAGTCGCTCGTATGTATAACAGAAGAACAGTTACCTGGTGAGTATAACTATATAAACATAATCGAATACAACCCAGATACGATGATTGTTCAATCTATACTGAATTCAACCTTCTGCTCGATTCGGTCGCTTGTATGTAAAATGGAAGAACAGTTACCTGGTGAGTATTGCTATATAAACATCATCACGATATCATCGAATACAACTCAGATACAATTATCGTTTCGTCTAACCATTCAACATTCTGTTCGATTCAGTCGCTAGTATGTGTAACGGAAGTATCGTCACCTGGTAAGTATTACTATATATACAGTATTGCGATATAATCGGATACCACCCAGATACATTGATTGTTCAGTCTATCCATTCAACTTTCTGTTCGATTTGGTCGCTCGTATGTGAAACGGGAATACCGTCACCTTATGTGTATAACTATATCACAGCATAACATCATAATCGAATACAACCCAGATACTATCCATTCAACCTTCTGTTCGATTCGGTTGCTCGTATGTATAACGAAAGAACAGTAACCTGGTGAGTATTTCTATATGAACGTCATCACGATATAATCGAATACAACTTAGTTACAATTATCGTTCTGTCTAACCATCCAACCTTATGTTCGATTCAGACGCTCGTATTTGTAACGAAAGAACCGTTACATGGTAGGTGTAGTTAAATATACAACATAACGATATAATCTGAGACAACCCAGATACAATGATTGTTCAATCTATCCATTCAACCTTATGTTCGATTCGGTTGCTAGTATGTATAACGAAAGAACAGTTACCTAGTTAGACATAATATATAATAATCATCACGAAATAATCGAATACAACCCAGATACGATGATTGTTCAGTCTATCCATTCAACCTTCTGTTCAGTTCAGTCGCTCTTATGTATAACTGGAGAACAGTTACCTGGTGAGTATAACTATATGAACATCATCACGATATAATCGAATACAACCCCAGATACGATCATTGTTTAGTCTATCCATTCAACCTTCAGTTCAATTCAGTCGCTCGTATGTATAACGGAAGAACAGTTACCTGGTGAGTATAACTATATAAACATAATCGAATACAACTCAGATACGATGATTGTTCAATCTATCCATTCAACCTTGTGTTCGATTCGGTTGCTCGTATGTATATCGGAAGAACAGGTACCTGGTGAGTATATCTATATAAACATAATCGAATACAACTCAGATACGATGATTGTTCAATCTATCCATTTAACCTTCTGCTCGATTCGGTCGCTTGTATGTAAAACGGAAGGACAGTTACCTGGTGAGTGTTGCTATATAAACATCATCACGATATCATCGAATACAACTCAGATACAATTATCGTTTCGTCTAACCATTCAACATTCTGTTCGATTCAGTCGCTAGTATGTGTAACGGAAGTATCGTCACCTGGTAAGTATCACTATATATACAGTATTGCGATATAATCGGATACCACCCAGATACATTGATTGTTCAGTCTATCCATTCAACTCCCTTTTCGTTTCGGTCGCTCGTATGTAAAACGGGAATACCGTCTCCTAGTGTGTATAACTATATACACAGCATAACATCATAATCGAATACAACCCATATACTATCCATTCAACCTTTGTTCAATTCAGTCGCTCGTATGTATAACGGAAGAACAGTTACCTGGTGAGTATAACTATATAAACATAATCGAATTCAACCCAGATACGATGATTGTTCAATCTATACAGAATTCAACCTTCTGCTCGATTCGGTCGCTCGTATGTAAAACGGAAGAACAGTTACCTGGTGAGTATTGCTATATAAACATCATCACGATATCATCGAATACAACTCAGATACAATTATCGTTTCGTCTAACCATTTAACCTTCTGTTCGATTCAGTCGCTAGTATGTGTAACGGAAGTACCGTCACCTGGTAAGTATCACTATATATACAGTATTGCGATATAATCGGATACCACCCAGATACATTGATTGTTCAGTCTATCCATTCAACTTTCTGTTCGTTTCGGTCGCTCGTATGTGAATCGGGAATACCGTCACCTTATGTGTATAACTATATACACAGCATAACATCATAATCGAATACAACCCAGATACTATCCATTCAACCTTCTGTTCGATTCGGTTGCTCGTATGTATAACGAAAGAACAGTAACCTGGTGAGTATTTCTATATGAACGTCATCACGATATAATCGAATACAACTTAGTTACAATTATCGTTCCGTCTAACCATCCAACCTTATGTTCGATTCAGACGCTCGTATGTGTAACGAAAGAACCGTTACATGGTAGGTGTAGTTAAATATTCAACATAACGATATAATCGGAGACAACCCAGATACAATGATTGTTCAATCTATCCATTCAACCTTATGTTCGATTCGGTTGCTAGTATGTATAACGAAAGAACAGTTACCTGGTTAGACATAATATATAATAATCATCACGAAATAATCGAATACAACCCAGATACGATGATTGTTCAGTCTATCCATTCAACCTTCTGTTCAGTTCAGTCGCTCTTATGTATAACTGGAGAACAGTTACCTGGTGAGTATAACTATATGAGCATCATCAGGATATAATCGAATACAACCCCAGATACGATCATTGTTTAGTCTATCCATTCAACCTTCAGTTCAATTCAGTCGCTCGTATGTATAACGGAAGAACAGTTACCTGGTGAGTATAACTATATAAACATAATCGAATACAACTCAGATACGATGATTGTTCAATCTATCCATTCAACCTTATGTTCGATTCGGTTGCTCGTATGTATATCGGAAGAACAGGTACCTGGTGAGTATATCTATATAAACATAATCGAATACAACTCAGATACGATGATTGTTCAATCTATCCATTTAACCTTCTGCTCGATTCGGTCGCTTGTATGTAAAACGGAAGGACAGTTACCTGGTGAGTATTGCTATATAAACATCATCACGATATCATCGAATACAACTCAGATACAATTATCGTTTCGTCTAACCATTCAAAATTCTGTTCGATTCAGTCGCTAGTATGTGTAACGGAAGTATCGCCACCTGGTAAGTATCACTATATATACAGTATTGCGATATAATCGGATACCACCCAGATACATTGATTTCTATCCATTCAACTTTCTTTTCGTTTCGGTCGCTCGTATGTGAAACGGGAATACCGTCTCCTAGTGTGTATAACTATATACTCAGCATAACATCATAATCGAATACAACCCATATACTATCCATTCAATCTTCTGTTCAATTCAGTCGCTCGTATGTATAACGGAAGAACAGTTACCTGGTGAGTATTACTGTATAAACATAATCGAATACAACCCAGATACGATGATTGTTCAATCTATACTGAATTCAACCTTCTGCTCGATTCGGTCGCTTGTATGTAAAACGGAAGAACAGTTACCTGGTGAGTATTGCTATATAAACATCATCACGATATCATCGAATACAACTCAGATACAATTATCGTTTCGTCTAACCATTTAACCTTCTGTTCGATTCAGTCGCTAGTATGTGTAACGGAAGTACAGTCACCTGGTAAGTATCACTATATATACAGTATTGCGATATAATCGGATACCACCCAGATACATTGATTGTTCAGTCTATCCATTCAACTTTCTGTTCGTTTCGGTCGCTCGTATGTGAAACGGGAATACCGTCACCTTATGTGTATAACTATATACACAGCATAACATCATAATCGAATACAACCCAGATACTATCCATTCAACCTTCTGTTCAATTCAGTCGCTCGTATGTATAACGGAAGAACAGTTACCTGGTGAGTATAACTATATAAACATAATCGAGTAAAACCCAGATACGATGATTGTTCAATCTATACTGAATTCAACCTTCTGCTCGATTCGGTCGCTTGTATGTAAAACGGAAGAACAGTTACCTGTTGAGTATTGCTATATAAACATCATCACGATATCATCGAATACAACTCAGATACAATTATCGTTTCGTCTAACCATTTAACCTTCTGTTCGATTCAGTCGCTAGTATGTGTAACGGAAGTACCGTCACCTGGTAGGTATCACTATATATACAGTATTGCGATATAATCGGATACCACCCAGATACATTGATTGTTCAGTCTATCCATTCAACCTTCTGTTCAGTTCAGTCGCTCTTATGTATAACTGGAGAACAGTTACCTGGTGAGTATAACTATATGAACATCATCACGATATAATCGAATACAACCCCAGATACGATCATTGTTTAGTCTATCCATTCAACCTTCAGTTCAATTCAGTCGCTCGTATGTATAACGGAAGAACAGTTACCTGGTGAGTATAACTATATAAACATAATCGAATACAACTCAGATACGATGATTATTCAATCTATCCATTCAACCTTATGTTCGATTCGGTTGCTCGTATGTATATCGGAAGAACAGGTACCTGGTGAGTATATCTATATAAACATAATCGAATACAACTCAGATACGATATCCTATCCATTTAACCTTCTGCTCGATTCGGTCGCTTGTATGTAAAACGGAAGGACAGTTACCTGGTGAGTATTGCTATATAAACATCATCACGATATCATCGAATACAACTCAGATACAATTATCGTTTCGTCTAACCATTCAACATTCTGTTCGATTCAGTCGCTAGTATGTGTAACGGAAGTATCATCACCTGGTAAGTATCACTATATATACAGTATTGCGATATAATCGGATACCACCCAGATACATCGATTGTTCAGTCTATCCATTCAACTTTCTTTTCGTTTCGGTCGCTCGTATGTATAACGGGAATACCGTCTCCTAGTGTGTATAACTATATACACAGCAAAACATCATAATCGAATACAACCCATATACTATCCATTCAACCTTCAGTTCAATTCAGTCGCTCGTATGTATAACGGAAGAACAGTTACCTGGTGAGTATAACTATATAAACATAATCGAATACAACCCAGATACGATGATTATTCAATCTATCCATTCAACCTTATGTTCGATTCGGTTGCTCGTATGTATATCGGAAGAACAGGTACCTGGTGAGTATATCTATATAAACATAATCGAATACAACTCAGATACGATGATTGTTCAATCTATCCATTTAACCTTCTGCTCGATTCGGTCGCTTGTATGTAAAACGGAAGGACAGTTACCTGGTGAGTATTGCTATATAAACATCATCACGATATCATCGAATACAACTCAGTTACAATTATCGTTCCGTCTAACCATCCAACCTTATGTTCGATTCAGACGCTCGTATGTGTAACGAAAGAACCGTTACATGGTAGGTGTATCTGAATATACAGCATAACGATATAATCGGAGACAACCCAGATACAATGATTGTCTAATCTATCCATTCAACCTTATGTTCGATTCGGTTGCTAGTATGTATAACGAAAGAACAGCTACCTGGTAAGACATAATATATAATAATCATCACGAAATAATCGAATACAACCCAGATACGATGATTGTTCAGTCTATCCATTCAACCTTCTGTTCAGTTCAGTCGCTCTTATGTATAACTGGAGAACAGTTACCTGGTGAGTATAACTATATGAACATCATCACGATATAATCGAATACAACCCCAGATACGATCATTGTTTAGTCTATCCATTCAACCTTCAGTTCAATTCAGTCGCTCGTATGTATAACGGAATTAACAGTTACCTGGTGAGTATAACTATATAAACATAATCGAATACAACTCAGATACGATGATTGTTCAATCTATCCATTCAACCTTATGTTCGATTCGGTTGCTCGTATGAATATCGGAAGAACAGGTACCTGGTGAGTATATCTATATAAACATAATCGAACACAACTCAGATACGATGATTGTTCAATCTATCCATTTAACCTTCTGCTCGATTCGGTCGCTTGTATGTAAAACGAAAGGACAGTTACCTGGTGAGTATTGCTATATAAACATCATCACGATATCATCGAACACAACTCAGATACAATTATCGTTCCGTCTAACCATTTAACCTTTTGTTCGATTCAGTCGCTAGTATGTGTAACGGAAGTACCGTCACCTGGTAAGTATCACTATATATACAGTATTGCGATATAATCGGATACCACCCAGATACATTGATTGTTCAGTCTATCCATTCAACTTTCTGTTCGTTTCGGTCGCTCGTATGTGAAACGGGAATACCGTCACCTTATGTGTATAACTATATACACAGCATTACATCATAATCGAATACAACCCAGATACTATCCATTCAACCTTCTGTTCGATTCGGTTGCGCGTATGTATAACGAAAGAACAGTAACCTGGTGAGTATTGCTATATAAACATCATCACGATATCATCGAATACAACTCAGATACAATTATCGTTTCGTCTAACCATTCATTATTCTGTTCGATTCAGTCGCTAGTATGTGTGACGGAAGTATCGTCACCTGGTAAGTATCACTATATATACAGTATTGCGATATAATCGGATACCACCCAGATACATTGATTGTTCAGTCTATCCATTCAACTTTCTTTTCGTTTCGGTCGCTCGTATGTATAACGGGAATACCGTCTCCTAGTGTGTATAACTATATACACAGCATAACATCATAATCGAATACAACCCATATACTATCCATTCAACCTTCTGTTGAATTCAGTCGCTCGTATGTATAACGAAAGAACAGTTACCTGGTGAGTATAACCATATAAACATAATCGAATACAACCCAGATACGATGATTGTTCAATCTATACTGAATTCAACCTTCTGCTCGATTCGGTCGCTTGTATGTAGAACGGAAGAACAGTTACCTGGTGAGTATTGCTATATAAACATCATCACGATATCATCGAATACAACTCAGATACAATTATCGTTTCGTCTAACCATTCAACATTCTGTTCGATTCAGTCGCTAGTATGTGTAACGGAAGTATCGTCACCTGGTAAGTATCACTATATATACAGTATTGCGATATAATCGGATACCACCCAGATACATTGATTGTTCAGTCTATCCATTCAACTTTCTTTTTGTTTCGGTCGCTTGTATGTAAAACGGGAATGCCGTCTCCTATTGTGTATAACTATATACACAGCATAACATCATAATCGAATACAACCCATATACTATCCATTCAACCTTCTGTTCAATTCAGTCGCTCGTATGTATAACGGAAGAACAGTTACCTGGTGAGTATAACTATATAAACATAATCGAATACAACCCAGATACGATGATTGTTCAATCTATACTGAATTCAACCTTCTGCTCGATTCGGTCGCTTGTATGTAAAACGGAAGAACAGTTACCTGGTGAGTATTGCTATATAAACATCATCACGATATCATCGAATACAACTCAGATACAATTATCGTTTCGTCTAACCATTTAACCTTCTGTTCGATTCAGTCGCTAGTATGTGTAACGGAAGTACCGTCACCTGGTAAGTATCACTATATATACAGTATTGGGATATAATCGGATACCACCCAGATACATTGATTGTTCAGTCTATCCATTCAACTTTCTGTTCGTTTCGGTCGCTCGTATGTGAAACGGGAATACCGTCACCTTATGTGTTTAACTATATACACAGCATAACATCATAATCGAATACAACCCAGATACTATCCATTCAACCTTCTGTTCGATTCGGTTGCTCGTATGTATAACAAAAGAACAGTAACCTGGTGAGTATTTCTATATGAACGTCATCACGATATAATCGAATACAACTTAGTTACAATTATCGTTCCGTCTAACCATCCAACCTTATGTTCGATTCAGACGCTCGTATGTGTAACGATAGAACCGTTACATGGTCGGTGTAGTTAAATATACAACATAACGATATAATCGGAGACAACCCAGATACAATGATTGTTCAATCTATCCATTCAACCTTATGTTCGATTCGGTTGCTAGTATGTATAACGAAAGAACAGTTACCTGGTTAGACATAATATATAATAATCATCACGAAATAATCGAATACAACCCAGATACGATGATTGTTCAGTCTATCCATTCAACCTTCTGTTCAGTTCAGTCGCTCTTATGTATAACTGGGGAATAGTTACCTGGTGAGTATAACTATATGAACATCATCACGATATAATCGAATACAACCCCAGATACGATCATTGTTTAGTCTATCCATTCAACCTTCAGTTCAATTCAGTCGCTCGTATGTATAACGGAAGAACAGTTACCTGGTGAGTATAACTATGTAAACATAATCGAATACAACTCAGATACGATGATTGTTCAATCTATCCATTCAACCTTATGTTCGATTCGGTTGCTCGTATGTATATCGGAAGAACAGGTACCTGGTGAGTATATCTATATAAACATAATCGAATACAACTCAGATACGATGATTGTTCAATCTATCCATTTAACCTTCTGCTCGATTCGGTCGCTTGTATGTAAAACGGAAGGACAGTTACCTGGTGAGTATTGCTATATAAACATCATCACGATATCATCGAATACAACTCAGATACAATTATCGTTTCGTCTAACCATTCAACAATCTGTTCGATTCAGTCGCTAGTATGTGTAACGGAAGTATCGTCCCCTGGTAACTATCACTATATATACAGTATTGCGATATAATCGGATACCACCCAGATACATTGATTGTTCAGTCTATCCATTCAACTTTCTTTTCGTTTCGGTCGCTCGTATGTAAAACGGGAATACCGTCTCCTAGTGTGTATAACTATATACACAGCATAACATCATAATCGAATACAACCCATATACTATCCATTCAACCTTCTGTTCAATTCAGTCGCTCGTATGTATAACGGAAGAACAGTTACCTGGTGAGTATAACTATGTAAACATAATCGAATACAACTCAGATACGATGATTGTTCAATCTATCCATTCAACCTTATGTTCGATTCGGTTGCTCGTATGTATATCGGAAGAACAGGTACCTGGTGAGTATATCTATATAAACATAATCGAATACAACTCAGATACGATGATTGTTCAATCTATCCATTTAACCTTCTGCTCGATTCGGTCGCTTGTATGTAAAACGGAAGGACAGTTACCTGGTGAGTATTGCTATATAAACATCATCACGATATCATCGAATACAACTCAGATACAATTATCGTTTCGTCTAACCATTCAACAATCTGTTCGATTCAGTCGCTAGTATGTGTAACGGAAGTATCGTCCCCTGGTAACTATCACTATATATACAGTATTGCGATATAATCGGATACCACCCAGATACATTGATTGTTCAGTCTATCCATTCAACTTTCTTTTCGTTTCGGTCGCTCGTATGTAAAACGGGAATACCGTCTCCTAGTGTGTATAACTATATACACAGCATAACATCATAATCGAATACAACCCATATACTATCCATTCAACCTTCTGTTCAATTCAGTCGCTCGTATGTATAACGGAAGAACAGTTACCTGGTGAGTATAACTATATAAACATAATCGAATAACCCAGATACGATGATTGTTCAATCTATACTGAATTCAACCTTCTGCTCGATTCGGTCGCTTATATGTAAAACGGAAGAACAGTTACCTGGTGAGTATTGCTATATAAACATCATCACGATATCATCGAATACAACTCAGATACAATTATCCTTTCGTCTAACCATTCAACATTCTGTTCGATTCAGTCGCTAGTATGTGTAACGGAAGTATCGTCACCTGGTAAGTATCACTATATATACAGTATTGCGATATAATCGGATACCACCCAGATACATTGATTGTTCAGTCTATCCATTCAACTTTCTGTTCGTTTCGGTCGCTCGTATGTGAAACGGGAAAACCGTCACCTTATGTGTATAACTATATACACAGCATAACATCATAATCGAATACAACCCAGATACTATCCATTCAACCACTGTTCGATTCGGTTGCTCGTATGTATAACGAAAGAACAGTAACCTGGTGAGTATTTCTATATGAACGTCATCACGATATAATCGAATACAACTTAGTTACAATTATCGTTCCGTCTAACCATCCAACCTTATGTTCGATTCAGACGCTCGTATGTGTAACGAAAGAACCGTTACATGGTAGGTGTAGTTAAATATACAACATAACGATATAATCGGAGACAACCCAGATACAATGATTGTTCAATCTATCCATTCAACCTTATGTTCGATTCGGTTGCTGGTATGTATAACGAAAGAACAGTTACCTGGTTAGACATAATATATAATAATCATCACGAAATAATCGAATACAACCCAGATACGATGATTGTTCAGTCTATCCATTCAACCTTCTGTTCAGTTCAGTCGCTCTTATGTATAACTGGAGAACAGTTACCTGGTGAGTATAACTATATGAACATCATCACGATATAATCGAATACAACCCCAGATACGATCATTGTTTAGTCTATCCATTCAACCTTCAGTTCAATTCAGTCGCTCGTATGTATAACGGATGAACAGTTACCTGGTGAGTATAACTATATAAACATAATCGAATACAACTCAGATTGTTCAATCTATCCATTCAACCTTATGTTCGATTCGGTTGCTCGTATGTATATCGGAAGAACAGGTTCCTGGTGAGTATATCTATATAAACATAATCGAATACAACTGAGATACGATGATTGTTCAATCTATCCATTTAACCTTCTGCTCGATTCGGTCGCTTGTATGTAAAACGGAAGGACAGTTACCTGGTGAGTATTGCTATATAAACATCATCACGATATCATCGAATACAACTCAGATAGAATTATCGTTTCGTCTAACCATTCAACATTCTGTTCGATTCAGTCGCTAGTATGTGTAACGGAAGTATCGTCACCTGGTAAGTATCACTATATATACAGTATTGCGATATAATCGGATACCACCCAGATACATTGATTGTTCAGTCTATCCATTCAACTTTCTGTTCGTTTCGGTCGCTCGTATGTGAAACGGGAATACCGTCACCTTATGTGTATAACTATATACACAGCATAACATCATAATCGAATACACCCGGATACTATCTATTCAACCTTCTGTTCGATTCGGTTGCTCGTATGTATAACGAAAGAACAGTAACCTGGTGAGTATTTCTATATGAACGTCATCACGATATAATCGAATACAACTCAGTTACAATATCGTTCCGTCTAACCATCCAACCTTATGTTCGATTCAGACGCTCGTATGTGTGACGAAAGAACCGTTACATGGTAGGTGTAGTTAAATATACAACATAACGATATAATCGGAGACAACCCAGATACAATGATTGTTCAATCTATCCATTCAACCTAATGTTCGATTCGGTTGCTAGTATGTATAACGAAAGAACAGTTACCTGGTTAGACATAATATATAATAATCATCACGAAATAATCGAATACAACCCAGATACGATGATTGTTCAGTCTATCCATTCAATCTTCTGTTCAGTTCAGTCGCTCTTATGTATAACTGGAGAACAGTTACCTGGTGAGTATAACTATATGAACATCATCACGATATAATCGAATACAACCCCAGATACGATCATTGTTTAGTCTATCCATTCAACCTTCAGTTCAATTCAGTCGCTCGTATGTATAACGGAAGAACAGTTACCTGGTGAGTATAACTATATAAACATAATCGAATACAACTCAGATACGATGATTGTTCAATCTATCCATTCAACCTTATGTTCGATTCGGTTGCTCGTATGTATATCGGAAGAACAGGTACCTGGTGAGTATATCTATATAAACATAAGCGAATACAACTCAGATACGATGATTGTTCAATCTATCCATTTAACCTTCTGCTCGATTCGGTCGCTTGTATGTAAAACGGAAGGACAGTTACCTGGTGAGTATTGCTATATAAACATCATCACGATATCATCGAATACAACTCAGATACAATTATCGTTTCGTCTAACCATTCAACATTCTGTTCGATTCAGTCGCTAGTATGTGTAACGGAAGTATCGTCACCTGGTAAGTATCACTATACATACAGTATTGCGATATAATCGGATACCAACCAGATACATTGATTGTTCAGTCTATCCATTCAACTTTCTTTTCGTTTCGGTCGCTCGTATGTAAAACAGGAATACCGTCTCCTAGTGTGTATAACTATATACACAGCATAACATCATAATCGAATACAACCCATGTACTATCCATTCAACCTTCTGTTCAATTCAGTCGCTCGTATGTATAACGGAAGAACAGTTACCTAGTGAGTATAACTATATAAACATAATCGAATACAACCCAGATACGATGATTTTTCAATCTATACTGAATTCAACCTTCTGCTCGATTCGGTCGCTTGTATGTAAAACGGAAGAACAGTTACCTGGTGAGTATTGCTATATAAACATCATCACGATATCATCGAATACAACTCAGATACAATTATCGTTTCGTCTAACCATTTAACCTTCTGTTCGATTCAGTCGCTAGTATGTGTAACGGAAGTACCGTCACCTGGTTAGTATCACTATATATACAGTATTGCGATATAATCGGATACCACCCAGATACATTGATTGTTCAGACTATCCATTCAACTTTCTGTTCGTTTCGGTCGCTCGTATGTGAAACGGGAATACCGTCACCTTATGTGTATAACTATATACACAGCATAACATCATAATCGAATACAACCCAGATACTATCCATTCAACCTTCTGTTCGATTCGGTTGCTCGTATGTATAACGAAAGAACAGTAACCTGGTGAGTATTTCTATATGAACGTTATCACGATATAATCGAATACAACTTAGTTACAATTATCGTTCCGTCTAACCATCCAACCTTATGTTCGATTCAGACGCTCGTATGTGTAACGAAAGAACCGTTACATGGTAGGTGTAGTTAAATATACAACATAACGATATAATCGGAGACAACCCAGATACAATGATTGTTCAATCTATCCATTCAACCTTATGTTCGATTCGGTTGCTAGTATGTATAACGAAAGAACAGTTACCTGGTTAGACATAATATATGATAATCATCACGAAATAATCGAATACAACCCAGATACGATGATTGTTCAGTCTATCCATTCAACCTTCTGTTCAGTTCAGTCGCTTTTATGTATAACTGGAGAACAGTTACCTGGTGAGTATAACTATATGAACATCATCACGATATAATCGAATACAACCCCAGATACGATCATTGTTAAGTCTATCCATTCAACCTTCAGTTCAATTCAGTCGCTCGTATGTATAACGGAAGAACAGTTACCTGGTGAGTATAACTATATAAACATAATCGAATACAACTCAGATACGATGATTGTTCAATCTATCCATTCAACCTTATGTTCGATTCGGTTGCTCGTATGTAAAACGGAAGGACAGTTACCTGGTGAGTATTGCTATATAAACATCATCACGATATCATCGAATACAACTCAGATATAATAATCGTTTCGTCTAACCATTCAACATTCTGTTCGATTCAGTCGCTAGTATGTGTAACGGAAGTATCGTCACCTGGTAAGTATCACTATATATACAGTATTGCGATATAATCGGATACCACCCAGATACATTGATTGTTCAGTCTATCCATTCAACTTTCTGTTCGTTTCGGTCGCTCGTATGTGAAACGGGAATACCGTCACCTTATGTGTATAACTATATACACAGCATAACATCATAATCGAATACAACCCAGATACTATCTATTCAACCTTCTGTTCGATTCGGTTGCTCGTATGTATAACGGAAGAACAGTTACCTGGTGAGTATAAACATAATCGAATACAACCCAGATACGATGATTGTTCAATCTATACTGAATTCAACCTTCTGCTCAATTCGGTCGCTTGTATGTAAAACGGAAGAACAGTTACCTGGTGAGTATTGCTATATAAACATCATCACGATATCATCGAATACAACTCAGATACAATTATCGTTTCGTCTAACCATTCAACATTCTGTTCTATTCAGTCGCTAGTATGTGTAACGGAAGTATCGTCACCTGGTAAGTATCACTATATATACAGTATTGCGATATAATCGGATACCACCCAAATACATTGATTGTTCAGCTATCCATTCAACTTTGTTTTTGTTTCGGTCGCTCGTATGTAAAACGGGAATACCGTCTCCTAGTGTGTATAACTATATACACAGCATAACATCATAATCGAATACAACCCATATACTATCCATTCAACCTTCTGTTCAATTCAGTCGCTCGTATGTATAACGGAAGGACAGTTACCTGGTGAGTATAACTATATAAACCTAATCGAATACACTCCAGATACGATGAATTTTCAATCTATCCATTCAACCTTCTGCTCGATTCGGTCGCTTTTATGTAAAACGGAAAAACAGTTACCTGGTGAATATTGCTATATAAACATCATCACGATATCATCGAATACAACTCAGATACAATTATCGCTTCGTCTAACCATTTAACCTTCTGTTCGATTCAGTCGCTAGTATGTGTAACGGAAGTACCGTCACCTGGTAAGTATCACTATATATACAGTACTGCGATATAATCGGATACCAACCAGATACATTGATTGTTTAGTCTATCCATTCAACTTTCTGTTCGTTTCGGTCGCTCGTATGTAAAACGGGAATGCCGTCACCTAGTGTGTATAACTATATACACAGCATAACATCATAATCGAATACAACCCAGATACTATCCATTCAACCTTCTGTTCGATTCGAATGCTCGTATGTATAACGAAAGAACAGTAACCTGGTGAGTATTTCTATATGAACTTCATCACGATATCATCGAATACAACTCAGAGATACAATTATCATTTCGTCTAACCATTTAACCTTCTGTTCGATTCAGTCGCTAGTATGTGTAACGGAAGTACCGTCACCTGGTAAGTATCACTATATATACAGTTTTGCGATATAATCGGATACCACCCAGATACATTGATTGTTCAGTCTATCCATTCAACTTTCTGTTCGTTTCGGTCGCTCGTATGTAAAACGGGAATACCGTCACCTAATGTGTATAACTAGATACACAGCATAACATCATAATCGAATACAACCCAAATACTATCCATTCAACCTTCTGTTCGATTCGATTGCTCGTATGTATAACGGAAGAACAGTTACCTGGTGAGTATTACTATATAAACATTCCCACGATATAATCGAATACAACTCAGTTACAATTATCGTTCCGTCTAACCATCCAACCTTATGTTCGATTCAGACGCTCGTATGTGTAACGAATGAACCGTTACATGGTAGGTGTATCTAAATATACAGCATAACGATATAATCGGAGACAACCCAGATACAATGATTCTTCAATCTATCCATTCAACCTTATGTTCGATTCGGTTGCTCGTATGTATAACGAAAGAACAGTTACCTGGTTAGACATAATATATAATAATCATCACGAAATAATCGAATACAACCCAGATACGATGATTGTTCAGTCTATCCATACAACCTTCTGTTCAGTTCAGTCGCTCTTATTCATAACTGGAGAATAGTTACCTGGTGAGTATAACTATATAAACATCATCACGATATAATCGAATACAACCCCAGATACGATCATTGTTTAGTCTATCCATTCAACCTTCTGTTCAATTCAGTCGCTCGTATGTATAACGGAAGTACATTTACTTGGTGAGTATAACTATATAAACATAATCGAATACAACTCAGATACGATGATTGTTCAATCTATCCATTCAACCTTATGTTCGATTCGGTTGCTCGTATGTATAACGGAAGAACAGGTACCTGGTGAGTATAACTATATAAACATAATCGAATACAACTCAGATACGATGATTGTTCAATCTATCCATTTAACCTTCTGCTCGATTCGGTCACTTGTATGTAAAACTGAAGGACAGTTACCTGGTGAGTATTGCTATATAAACATCATCACGATATCATCGAATACAACTCAGATACAATTATCGTTTCGTCTAACCATTCAACATTCTGTTCGATTCAGTCGCTAGTATGTATAACAGACGAACAGTTACCTGGTGAGTATAACTATATGAACATAATCGAATACAACCCAGATACGATGATTGTTCAATCCATACTAAATTTAACCTTCTGCTCGATTCGGTCGCTTGTATGTGAAACGGAAAAACAGTTACCTGGTGAGTATTGCCATATAAACATCATCACGATATCATCGAATACAACTCAGATACAATTATCGTTTCGTCTCACCATTTAACCTTAAGTTCGATTCAGTCGCTAGTATGTGCAACGGAAGTACCGTCACCTGGTAAGTATCACTATATATACAGTATTGCGATATAATCGGATACCACCCAGATATATTGTTCAGTCTATCCATTCAACTTTCTGTTCGTTTCGGTCGCTCGTATGTAAAACGGGAATACCGTCACCTAATGTGTATAACTATATACACAGCATAACGTCATAATCGAATACAACCCAGATACTATCCATTCAACCTTCTGTTCGATTCGGTTGCTCGTATGTATAAAGAAAAAACAGTAACCTGGTGAGTATTTCTATATGAACGTCATCACGATATAATCGAATACAACTCAGATACAATGATCATTTCGTCTATTTATCCAAACTTCTGTTCGATTGGGTCGCTCGTATGTATAACGCAAGAACAGTCACCTGGTGAGTATTACTATACAAACATCACCACGATATAATCGAATACAACTCAGCTAAAATTATTGTTCCGTCCAATCATCCAACCTTATGTTCGATTCAGACGCTCGTATGTGTAACGAAAGAACCGTTACATGGTAGGTGTAACTCAATATACAGCATAACGATATAATCGGAGACAACCCAGATACAATGATTGTTCAATCTATCCATTCAACCTTATGTTCGATTCGGTTGCTCGTATGTGTAACAGAAGAACTGTTACATGGTAAGACATACTATATGATAATCATCACGATATAATCGAATACAACCCAGATACAATGATTGTTCAGTCTATCCATTCAACCTTCTGTTCAGTTCAGTCGCTCTCATGTATAACTGGAGAACAGTTACCTGGTGAGTATAACTATATAAACATCATCACGATATCATCGAATACAACCCCAGATACGATCATTGTTTAGTCTATCCATTCAACCTTTTGTTCAATTCAGTCGCTCGTATGTATAACGGAAGAACAGTTACCTGGTGAGTATAACTATATAAACATAATCGAATACAACCCAGATACGATGATTGTTCAATCTATCTATTTAACCTTCTGCTCGATTCGGTCGCTTGTATGTAAAACGTAAGAACAGTTACCTGGTGAGTATTGCTAAACATCATCACGATATCATCGAATACAACTCAGATACAATTATCGCTTCGTCTAACCATTTAACCTTCTGTTCGATTCAGTCGCTAGTATGTGTAACGGAAGTACCGTCACCTGGTAAGTATCACTATATATACAGTATTGCGATATAATCGGATACCAACCAGATACATTGATTGTTCAGTCTATCCATTCAACTTTCTGTTCGTTTCGGTCGCTCGTATGTAAAACGGGAACACCGTCACCTAGTGTGTATAACTATATACACAGCATAACATCATAATCGAATACAACCCAGATACCATCCATTCAACCTTCTGTTCGATTCGGTTGCTCGTATGTATAACGAAAGAACAGTCACCTGGTGTGTATTACTATATAAACATTACCACGATATAATCGAATACAACTCAGTTACAATTATCGTTCCGTCTAACCAATCCAACCTTATGTTCAATTCAGACGCTCGTATGTGTAACGAAAGAACCGTTACATGGTAGGTGTATCTAATTATACAGCATAACGATATAATCGTAGACAACCCAGATACAATGATTGTTCAATCTATCCATTCAACCTTATGTTCGATTCGGTTGCTCGTTTGTATAACGGAAGAACAGTTACCTGGTTAGACATA
Organism: Chrysomela aeneicollis; assembly: GCA_029955515.1. Lineage (NCBI taxonomy): Eukaryota > Metazoa > Arthropoda > Insecta > Coleoptera > Chrysomelidae > Chrysomela > Chrysomela aeneicollis. The sequence goes on along the minus strand of JARUHQ010000018.1, from coordinate 493,089 downwards.
ATATATAATAATCATCACGAAATAATCGAATACAACCCAGATACGATGATTATTCAGTCTATCCATTCAACCTTCTGTTCAGTTCAGTCGCTCTTATGTATAACTGGAGAACAGTTACCTGGTGAGTATAACTATATAAACATCATCACGATATCATCGAATACAACCCCAGATACTATAATTGTTTAGTCTATCCATTCAACCTTCTGTTCAATTCAGTCGCTCGTATGTATAACGGAAGAACAGTTACTTGGTAGGTATAACTATATAAACATAATTGAATACAACTCAGATACGATGATCGTTCAATCTATCCATTCAACCTTATGTTCGATTCGGTCGCTTGTATGTAAAGCGAAAGGAGTTACCTGGTGAGAATTGCTATATAAACATCATCACGATATAATCGTATACAACCCCAGATACGATTATTGTTTAGTCTATCCATTCAACTTTCTGTTCAGTTTAGTCGCACTTATGTATAACTGGAGAACAGTTTCCTGGTGAGTATAACTATATGAACATCATCAAGATATAATCGAATACAACCCCAGATACGATTATTGTTTAGTCTATCCATTCAACCTTCTGTTCAATTCAGTCGCTCGTATGTATAACGGAAGAACAGTTACCTGGTGAGTATAACTATATAAAAATAATCGAATACAACCCAGTTACGATGATTGTTCAATCTCTACTAAATTTAAGCTTCTGCTCGATTCGGACGCTTGTATGTAAAACGGAAGAACAGTTACCTGGTGAGTATCGCTATATAAACATCATCACGATATCATCGAATACAACTCAGAGATACAATTATCGTTTCGTCTAACCATTTAACCTTCTGTTCGATTCAGTCTCTAGTATGTGTAACGGGAGTACCGTCACCTGGTAAGTATCACTATATATACGGTATTGCGATAATTAATCGGATACCACCCAGATACATTGATTGTTCAGTCTATCCATCCAACTTTCTGTTCGTTTCGGTCGCTTGTATGTAAAACGGGAATACCGTCTCCTAATGTGTATAACTATATACACAGCATAACATCATAATCGAATACAACCCAGATACTATCCATTCAACCTTCTGTTCGATTCGGTTGCTCGTATGTATAACGAAAGAACAGTAACCTGGTGAGTAATTCTATATGAACGTCATCACGATATAATCGAATAAAACTCAGATACAATGATCATTCCGTCTATCCATCCAACCTTCTGTTCGATTGGGTCGCTCGTATGTATAACGCAAGAACAGTCACCTGGTGAGTATTACTATATAAACATCACCACGATATAATCGAATACAACTCAGTTACAAATATCGTTCCGTCTAACCATCCAACCTTATGTTTGATTCAGACGCTCGTATGTGTAACGAAATAACCGTTACATGGTAGGTGTATCCGAATATACAGCATAAAGATATAATCGGAGACAACCCAGATACAATGATTGTTCAATCTATCCATCCAACCTTATGTTCGATTCGGTTGCCCGTATGTTTAACGAAAGAACTGTTACCTGGTTAGACATACTATATGATAATCACCACGATATACTCGAATACAACCCCAGATACGATTATTGTTTAGTCTATCCATTCAACCTTCTGTTCAATTCAGTCGTTCTTATGTATAACGGAAAAACAGTTACCTGGTGAGTATAACTATATAAACCTAATCGAATACAACCCAGATACGATGAATTTTCAATCTATCCATTTAACCTTCTGCTGGATTTGGTCGCTTTTATTTAAAACGGAAGAACAGTTACCTGGTGAGTATTGCTATATAAACATCATCACGATATCGTCGAATACAACTCAGATACAATTATCGCTTCGTCTAACCATTCAACCTTCTGTTCGATTCAGTCGCTAGTATGTGTGACGGAAGTACCGTCACCTGGTAAGTATCACTATATATACAGTATTGCGATATAATCGGATACAAACCAGATACATTGATTTTTCAGTCTATCCATTCAACTTTCTGTTCGTTTCGGTCGCTCGTATGTAAAACGGGAATACCGTCACCTAATGTGTATAACTATATACACAGCATAACATCATAATCGAATACAACCCAGATACTATCCATTCAACCTTCTGTTCGATTCGGTTGCTCGTATGTATAACGAAAGAACAGTGACCTGGTGAGTATTTCTATATGAACGTCAACCCGATATAATCGAATACAACTCAGATACAATGATCATTCCGTCTATCCATCCAACCTTCTGTTCGATTGGGTCGCTCGTATGTATAACGCAAGAACAGTCACCTGGTGAGTATTACTATATAAACATCACCACGATATAATCAAATACAACTCAGTTACAATTATCGTTCCGTCTAACCATCCAACCTTATGTTTGATTCAGACGCTCGTATGTGTAACGAAATAACCGTTACATGGTAGGTGTAACCGAATATACAGCATAAAGATATAATCGGAGACAACCCAGATACAATGATTGTTCAATCTATCCATCCAACCTTATGTTCGATTCGGTTGCCCGTATGTTTAACGAAAGAACTGTTACCTGGTTAGACATACTATATGATAATCATCACGATATACTCGAATACAACCCCAGATACGATTATTGTTTAGTCTATCCATTCAACCTTCTGTTCAATTCAGTCGTTCTTATGTATAACGGAAAAACAGTTACCTGGTGAGTATAACTATATAAACCTAATCGAATACAACCCAGATACGATGAATTTTCAATCTATCCATTTAACCTTCTGCTGGATTTGGTCGCTTTTATGTAAAACGGAAGAACAGTTTCCTGGTGAGTATTGCTATATAAACATCATCACGATATCATCGAATACAACTCAGATACAATTATCGCTTCGTCTAACCATTTAACCTTCTGTTCGATTCAGTCGCTAGTATGTGTAACGGAAGTACCGTCACCTGGTAAGTATCACTATATATACAGTATTGCGATATAATCGGATACAAACCAGATACATTGATTGTTCAGTCTATCCATTCAACTTTCTGTTCGTTTCGGTCGCTCGTATGTAAAAAGGGAATACCGTCACCTAGTGTGTATAACTATATACACAGCATAACATCATAATCGAATACAACTCAGATACTATCCATTCAACCTTCTGTTCGATTCGGTTGCTCGTATGTATAACGAAAGAACAGTAACCTGGTGAGTATTTCTATATAAACTTCATAACGATATAATCGAATACAACTCAGATACAATGATCATTCCGTCTATCCATCTAACCTTCTGTTCGATTGGGTCGCTCGTACGTATAACGCAAGAACAGTCACCTGGTGAGTATTACTATATAAACATTCCCACGATATAATCGAATACAACTCAGTTACAATTATCGTTCCGTCTAACCATCCAACCTTATGTTCGATTCAGACGCTCGTATGTGTAACGAAAGAACCGTTACATGGTAGGTGTATCTGAATATACAGCATAACGATATAATCGGAGACAACCCAGATACAATGATTGTTAAATCTATCCATTCAATCTTATGTTCGATTCGGTTGCTCGTATGTATAACGGAAGAACAGTTACCTGGTTAGACATTATATATAATAATCATCACGAAATAATCGAATACAACCCAGATACGATGATTGTTCAGTCTATCTATACAACTTTCTGTTCAGTTCAGTCGCTCTTATGTATAACTGGAGAACAGTTACCTGGTGAGTATAACTATATAAACATCATCACGATATAATCGAATACTACCCCAGATACGATCATTGTTTAGTCTATCCATTCAACCTTCTGTTCAATTCAGTCGCTCGTATGTATAACGGAAGAACAGTTACTTGGTGAGTATAACTATATAAACATAATCGAATACAACTCAGATACGATGATTGTTCAATCTATCCATTCAACCTAATGTTCGATTCGGTTGCTCGTATGTATTACGAAAGAACAGGTACCTGGTGAGTATAACTATATGAACATAATCGAATACAACTCAGATACGATGATTGTTCAATCTATCCATTTAACCTTCTGCTCGATTCGGTCACTTGTATGTAAAACTGAAGGACAGTTACCTGGTGAGTATTGCTATATAAACATCATCACGATATCATCGAATACATCTCAGATACAATTATCGTTTCGTCTAACCATTTAACATTCTGTTCGATTCAGTCGCTAGTATGTATAACGGAAGAACAGTTACCTGGTGAGTATTGCTATATGTATAAACATCATCACGATATCATCGAATACAACTCAGATACAATTATCGTTTCGTCTCACCATTTAACCTTAAGTTCGATTCAGTCGCTAGTATGTGCAACGGAAGTACCGTCACCTGGTAAGTATCACTATATATACAGAATTGCGATATAATCGGATACCACCCAGATACATTGATTTTTCAGTCTATCCATTCAACTTTCTGTTCGTTTCGGTCGCTCGTATGTAAAACGGGAATACCGTCACCTAATGTGTATAACTATATACACAGCATAACATCATAATCGAATACAACCCATATACGATCCATTCAACCTTCTGTTCGATTCGGTTGTTCGTATGTATAAAGAAAAAACAGTAACCTGGTGAGTATTTCTATATGAACGTCATCACGATATAATCGAATACAACTCAGATACAATGATCATTCCGTCTATCCATCCAAACTTCTGTTCGATTGGGTCGCTCGTATGTATAACGCAAGAACAGTCACCTGGTGAGTATTACTATATAAACATCACCACGATATAATCGAATACAACTCAGTTACAATTATTGTTTCGTCTAATCATCCAACCTTATGTTTGATTCAGACGCTCGTATGTGTAACGAAATAACCGTTACATGGTAGGTGTAACCGAATATACAGCATAAAGATATAATCGGAGACAACCCAGATACAATGATTGTTCAATCTATCCATCCAACCTTATGTTCGATTCGGTTGCCCGTATGTTTAACGAAAGAACTGTTACCTGGTTAGACATACTATATGATAATCATCACGATATACTCGAATACAACCCCAGATACGATTATTGTTTAGTCTTTCCATTCAACCTTCTGTTCAGTCGTTCTTATGTATAACGGAAAAACAGTTACCTGGTGAGTATAACTATATAAACCTAATCGAATACAACCCAGATACGATGAATTTTCAATCTATCCATTTAACCTTCTGCTGGATTTGGTCGCTTTTATGTAAAACGGAAGAACAGTTACCTGGTGAGTATTGCTATATAAACATCATCACGATATCATCGAATACAACTCAGATACAATTATCGCTTCGTCTAACCATTTAACATTCTGTTCGATTCAGTCGCTAGTATGTGTAACGGAAGTACCGTCACCTGGTAAGTATCCCTATATATACAGTATTGCGATATAATCGGATACAAACCAGATACATTGATTGTTCAGTCTATCCATTCAACTTTCTGTTCGTTTCGGTCGCTCGTATGTAAAACGGGAATACCGTCACCTAGTGTGTATAACTATATACACAGCATAACATCATAATCGAATACAACTCAGATACTATCCATTCAACCTTCTGTTCGATTCGGTTGCTCGTATGTATAACGAAAAAACAGTAACCTGGTGAGTATTTCTATATGAACGTCATCACGATATAATCGAATACAACTCAGATACAATGATCATTCCGTCTATCCATCCAAACTTCTGTTCGATTGGGTCGCTCGTACGTATAACGCAAGAAGAACAGTTACCTGGTTAGACATTATATATAATAATCATCACGAAATAATCGAATACAACCCAGATACGATGATTGTTCAGTCTATCTATACAACTTTCTGTTCAGTTCAGTCGCTCTTATGTATAACTGGAGAACAGTTACCTGGTGAGTATAACTATATAAACATCATCACGATATAATCGAATACTACCCCAGATACGATCATTGTTTAGTCTATCCATTCAACCTTCTGTTCAATTCAGTCGCTCGTATGTATAACGGAAGAACAGTTACTTGGTGAGTATAACTATATAAACATAATCGAATACAACTCAGATACGATGATTGTTCAATCTATCCATTCAACCTTATGTTCGATTCGGTTGCTCGTATGTATTACGAAAGAACAGGTACCTGGTGAGTATAACTATATGAACATAATCGAATACAACTCAGATACGATGATTGTTCAATCTATCCATTTAACCTTCTGCTCGATTCGGTCACTTGTATGTAAAACTGAAGGACAGTTACCTGGTGAGTATTGCTATATAAACATCATCACGATATCATCGAATTCATCTCAGATACAATTATCGTTTCGTCTAACCATTCAACATTCTGTTCGATTCAGTCGCTAGTATGTATAACGGAAGAACAGTTACCTGGTGAGTATTGCTATATGTATAAACATCATCACGATATCATCGAATACAACTCAGATACAATTATCGTTTCGTCTTACCATTTAACCTTAAGTTTGATTCAGTCGCTAGTATGTGCAACGGAAGTACCGTCACCTGGTAAGTATCACTATATATACAGAATTGCGATATAATCGGATACCACCCAGATACATTGATTGTTCAGTCTATCCATTCAACTTTCTGTTCGTTTCGGTCGCTCGTATGTAAAACGGGAATACCGTCACCTAATGTGTATAACTATATACACAGCATAACATCATAATCGAATACAACCCAGATACTATCCATTCAACCTTCTGTTCGATTCGGTTGCTCGTATGTATGAAGAAAAAACAGTAACCTGGTGAGTATTTCTATATGAACGTCATCACGATATAATCGAATACAACTCAGATACAATGATCATTTCGTCTATCCATCCAAACTTCTGTTCGATTGGGTCGCTCGTATGTATAACGAAAGAACAGTAACCTGGTGAGTATTCCTATATAAACTTCATCACGATATAATCGAATACAACTCAGTTACAATTATCGTTCCGTCTAACCATCCAACCTTATGTTCGATTCAGACGCTCGTATGTGTAACGAAAGAACCGTTACATGGTAGGTGTATCTAAATATACAGCATAACGATATAATCGGAGACAACCCAGATACAATGATTGTTCAATCTATCCATTCAACCTTATGTTCGATTCGGTTGCTCGTATGTATAACGGAAGAACAGTTACCTGGTTAGACATTATATATAATAATCATCACGAAATAATCGAATACAACCCAGATACGATGATTGTTCAGTCTATCTATACAACCTTCTGTTCAGTTCAGTCGCTCTTATGTATAACTGGAGAACATAATCGAATACAACCCAGACACGATGATTGTTCAATCCATACTAAATTCAACCTTCTGCTCGATTTGGTATGTAAAACGGAAGAACAGTTACCTGGTGAGTATTGCTATATAAACATCATCACGATATCATCGAATACAACTCAGATACAATTATCGTTTCGTCTCACCATTTAACCTTGAGTTCGATTCAGTCGCTAGTATGTGCAACGGAAGTACCGTCACCTGGTAAGTATCACTATATATACAGAAATGCGATATAATCGGATACCACCCAGATACATTGATTTTTCAGTCTATCCATTCAACTTTCTGTTCGTTTCGGTCGCTCGTATGTAAAACGGGAATACCGTCACCTAATGTGTATAACTATATACACAGCATAACATCATAATCGAATACAACCCATATACTATCCATTCAACCTTCTGTTCGATTCGGTTGCTCGTATGTATAAAGAAAAAACAGTAACCTGGTGAGTATTTCTATATGAACGTCATCACGATATAATCGAATACAACTCAGATACAATGATCATTCCGTCTATCCATCCAAACTTCTGTTCGATTGGGTCGCTCGTATGTATAACGCAAGAACAGTCACCTGGTGAGTATAACTATATAAACATCACCACGATATAATCGAATACAACTCAGTTACAATTATTGTTCCGTCTAATCATCCAACCTTATGTTCGATTCAGTTGCTCGTATGTGTAACAAAGAACTGTTACCTGATTAGACATACGATATGATAATCATCACGATATAATCGAATACAACCCAGATACAATGATTGTTCAGTCTATCCATTCAACCTTCTGTTCAGTTCAGTCGCTCTTATGTATAACTGGAGAACAGTTACCTGGTGAGTATAACTATATGAACATCATCACGATATAATCGAATACAACCCCAGATACGATCATTGTTTAGTCTATCCATTCAACCTTCTGTTCAATTCAGTCGCTCGTATGTATAACGGAAGAACAGTAACCTGGTGAGTATAACTATATGAACATAATCGAATACAACCCAGATACGATGATTGTTAAATCTATACTAAATTCAACCTTCTGCTCGATTCGGTCGCTTGTATGTAAAACGAAAGAACAGTTACCTGGTGAGTATTTCTATATAAACATCATCACGATATCATCGAATACAACTCAGATACAATTATCGTTTCGTCTAACCATTTAACCTTCTGTTCGATTCAGTCGCTAGTATGTGTAACGGAAGTACCGTCACCTGGTAAGTATCAATATATATTCAGTATTGCGATATAATCGGATACCATCCAGATACATAGATTGTTCAGACTATTCATTCAACTTTCTGTTCGTTTCGGTCGCTCGTATGTAAAACGGGAGTACCGTCACCTAATGTGTATAACTATTTACACAGCATAACATCATAATCGAATACAACCCAGATACTATCCATTCAACCTTCTGTTCGATTCGGTTGCTCGTATGTATAACGAGAGAACAGTAACCTGGTGAGTATTTCTATATGAACGTCACCACGATATAATCGAATACAACTCAGATACAATGATCATTCCGTCTATCCATCCAACTTTCTGTTCGATTGGGTCGCTCGTATGTATAACGCAAGAACAGACACCTGGTGAGTATTACTATATAAACATCACCACGATATAATCGAATACAACTCAGTTACAATTATCGTTCCGTCTAATCATCCAACCTTATGTTCGATGCAGACGCTCGTATGTGTAACGAGAGAACCGTTACATGGTAGGTGTAACTAAATATACAGCATAACGATATAATCGGAGACAACCCAGATACAATGATTGTTCAATCTATCCATTCAACTTTTTGTTCGATTCGGTTGCTCTTATGTGTAACAGAAGAACTGTTACCTGGTTAGACATACTATATGAAAATCATCACGATATAATCGAATACAACCCAGATACAAAGATTGTTCAGTCTATCCATTCAACCTTCTGTTCAGTTTAGTCGCTCTTATGTATAACTGGAGAACCGTTACCTGTTGAGTATGACTATATAAACATCATCACGATATAATCGAATACAACCTCAGATACGATCATTGTTTAGTCTATCCATTCAACCTTCTGTTCAATTCAGTCGCTCGTATGTATAACGGAAGAACAGTTACCTGGTGAGTATAACTATATAAACCTAATCGAATACAACCCAGATACGATGTATTTTCAATCTATACATTTAACCTTCTGCTCGATTCGGTCGCTTTTATGTAAAACGGAAGAACAGTTACCTGGTGAATATTGCTATATAAACATCATCACGATATCATCGAATACAACTCAGATACAATTATCGCTTCGTCTAACCATTTAACCTTCTGTTCGATTCAGTCGCTAGTATGTGTAACGGAAGTACCGTCACCTGGTAAGTATCACTATATATACAGTATTGCGATATAATCGGATACTAAATTTAACCTTCTGCTCGATTCGGTCGCTTGTATGTAAAACGGAAGAACAGTTACCTGGTGAGTATTGCTATATAAACATCATCACGATATCATCGAATACAACTCAGATACAATTATCGTTTCGTCTAACCATTTAACCTTCCGTTCGATTCAGTCGCTAGTATGTGTAACGGAAGTACCGTCACCTGGTAAGTAATATATACAGTTCTGCGATATAATCGGATACCAACCAGATACATTGATTGTTCAGTCTATCCATTCAACTTTCTCTTCGTTTCGGTCGCTCGTATGTAAAACGGGGATACCGTCACCTAGTGTGTATAACTATAAACACAGCATAACATCATAATCTGTCCTGGTGAGTATAACTATATGAACATCATCAAGATATAATCGAATACAACCCCAGATACGATTATTGTTTAGTCTATCCATTCAACCTTCTGTTCAATTCAGTCGCTCGTATGTATAACGGAAGAACAGTTACCTGGTGAGTATAACTATATAAACATATTCGAATACAACCCAGATACGATGATTGTTCAATTTATACTAAATTTAAGCTTCTGCTCGATTCGGTCGCTTGTATGTAAAACGGAAGAACAGTTACCTGGTGAGTATTGCTATATAAACATTATCACGATATCATCGAATACAACTCAGATACAAGTATCGTTTCGTCTAACCATTTAACCTTCTGTTCGATTCAGTCGCTAGTATGTGTAACGGAAGTACCGTCACCTGGTAAGTATCACTATATACAGGGAGGGCCAATGGAAACTTTCCACCCTAATTTGTGGGAGTTCAAATCAACATCTTAAAAAACGCTCGAATACGTCGATATTTGATTTTAGGGGGAACTAATTTTCAGTATTTTTCACCCCCGTAGCTTTAACCCTGTAGCTGGGGGGAGAACAACCCTCAAAATTTGAATAGGAAAAAGGGGTCGTGCCATACCTCTTTTCGAAGGTCTCATTGAGTTCTTCATGACCCTATAATTTTGCCCTATTATTGTCATCGATAACGAAATGACAGGTTGTCAAAATCTTGGAAATAGAGTGGGAAATTTGTGGGATTGAAAATCAAAATTGTGGAATGTTCATGGCTGACATTTTGAACAGCTTGGAATTTAAATTTGACGTGTCCACCTGATTATTGCACTGGTAACTCGAATGATTTGGTATTTTTATTACGAAAACAATAGTCTCTTACCAAGATTTTGACAACCTGTCATTTCGTTATCGATGACAATAATAGGGCAAAATTATAGGGTCATGAAGAACTCAATGAGACCTTCAAAAAGAGGTATGGCACGACCCCTTTTCCCTATTCAAATTTTGAGGGTTGTTCACCCCCCAGCTACAGGGTTAAAGCTACGGGGGTGAAAAAAACTGAAAATTAGTTCCCCCTAAAATCAAATATCGACGTATTCGAGCGTTTTTTAAGATGTTGATTTGAACTCCCACAAATTAGGGTGGAAAGTTTCCATTGGCCCTCCCTGTATACAGTATTGCGATATAATCGGATACCACCCAGATACATTGATTGTTCAGTCTATCCATTCAACTTTCTGTTCGTTTCGGTCGCTCGTATGTGAAACGGGAATACCCTCACCTTATGTGTTTAACTATATACACAGCATAACATCATAATCGAATACAACCCAGATACTATTCATTCAACCTTCTGTTCGATTCGGTTGTTCGTATGTATAACGAACGAACAGTAACCTGGTGAGTATTTCTATATGAACGTCATCACGATATAATCGAATACAACTCAGATACAATGATAATTCCGTCTATCCATCCAACCTTCTGTTCGATTGGGTCGCTCGTATGTATAACGCAAGAACAGTCACCTGGTGAGTATTACTATATAAACATCACCACGATATAATCGAATACAACTCAGTTATAATTATCGTTCCGTCTAACCAACCAACCTTATGTTCGATTCAGACGCTCGTATGTGTAACGAAAGAACCGTTACATGGTAGGTGTAACTAAATATACAGCATAACGATATAATCGGAGACAACCCAGATACAATGATTGTTCAATCTATCCATCCAACCTTATGTTCGATTCGGTTGCTCGTATGTATAACGGAAGAACTGTTACCTGGTTAGACATAACATATGATAATAATCACGATATAATCTAACACAACCCAGATACGATGAATGTTCAGTCTATCCATTCAACCTTCTGTTCAGTTCAGTCGCTCTTATGTATAACTGGAGAACAGTTTCCTGGTGAGTATAACTATATGAACATCATCAAGATATAATCGAATACAACCCCAGATACGATTATTGTTTAGTCTATCCTTTCAACCATCTGTTCAATTCAGTCGCTCGTATGTATAACGGAAGAACAGTTACCTGGTGAGTATAACTATATAAACATAATCGAATACAACCCAGATAAGATGATTGTTCAATCTATACTAAATTTAAGCTTCTGCTCCATACGGTCGCTTGTATGTAAAACGGAAGAACAGTTACCTGGTGAGTATTGCTATATAAACATCATCACGATATCATCGAATACAACTCAGAGATACAATTATCGTTTCGTCTAACCATTTAACCTTCTGTTCGATTCAGTCGCTAGTATGTGTAACGGAAGTAACGTCACCTGGTGAGTTTCACTATATATACAGAATTGCGATATAATCGGATACCACCCAGATACATTGATTGTTCAGTCTATCCATTCAACTTTCTGTTCGTTTCGGTCGCTCGTATGTAAAACGGGAATAACGTCACCTTATGTGCATAACTATATACACAGCATAACATCATAATCGAAAACAACCCAGATACTATCCATTCAACCTTCTGTTCGATTCGTCTGCTCGTATGTATAACGAAAGAAGAGTAACCTGGTGAGTATTTCTATATGAACGTCATCACGATATAATCGAATACAAGTCAGATACAATTATCGTTCCGTCTAACCATCCAACCTTATGTTCGATTCAGACGCTCGTATGTGTAACGAAAGAACCGTTACCTGGTAGGTGTAACTAAATATACAGCATAACGATATAATCAGAGACAACCCAGATACAATGATTGTTCAATTTATCCATCCAACCTTATGTTCGATTCGGTTGCTCGTATGTATAACGGAAGAACTGTTACCTGGTTAGACATACTATATGATAATAATCACGATATAATCAAATACAACCCAGATACGATGAATGTTCAGTCTATCCATTCAACCTTCTGTTCAGTTCAGTCGCTCTTATGTATAACTGGAGAACATTTTTCTGGTGAGTATAACTATATGAACATCATCAAGATATAATTGAATACAACCTCAGATACGATTATTGTTTAGTCTATCCATTCAACCTTCTGTTCAATTCAGTCGCTCGTATGTATAACGGAAGAACAGTTACCTGGTGAGTATAACTATATAAACATTATCGAATACAACCCAGATACGATGATTGTTCAATCTATACTTAATTTAAGCTTCTGCTCGATTCGGTCGCTTGTATGTAAAACGGAAGAACAGTTACCTGTTGAGTATTGCTATATAAACATCATCACGATATCATCGAATACAACTCAGAGATACAATTATCGTTTCGTCTAACCATTTAACCTTCTGTTCGATTCAGTCGCTAGTATGTGTAACGGAAGTACCGTCACCTGGTGAGTATCACTATACACGCAGAAAAAAAAATCTTTGAACCAACAAAAATTTCGCAAATCCAACAAAATATGAGTGTCACATATCCACGACAAAATATTTTGTTATCGCAAAATTATTTTTCTGTTGTTCTCCAACCAAATATTTTGTTGATGCAAGCAATTATCGTGTTACTTAAAAACAATGATTGTTTAAATGAACATCCACATTCTGTGAAGATTATACAATATCTGTTTCAGTGAATACATTTAATTTTTTGAAATGACTCAGTATTGAGTTGATTGGACATAAAATATCTCTTACTCCACCCAATTATTTTGTTGATACAAGAAACCAGTTTTTCATTTTACGCAATAATTCGTTGACTGAACATCAAAATTTTGTCAAGATGATACAATATCTGTTATGAATATATTTCATTTGTTGAAATTACTTGGTTATGAGTTGATTAGACATAAAATAACTCTTTTCCCAGCCAAATATTTTGTTGATGTAAGCAATCGGTATTTCATTTTACACAAAAATTCGTATAGTGAACATCAATATTTTGTCAAGATGATACAATATCCGTTTTCATCAATATATTTTATTTGTAGAAATTACTCACTAATCAGTAGATTAGACTGAGAATATATCTTTCTATAGCAAAATATTTTGTTGATGTAAGCAAATAGTATTTCATTTTACACAATAATTTGTTGAGTGAACATCCATATTTTGTCATGATGATACAATATCCGTTTTCATGAATATTTTATTTGTAGAAATTTCTCAGTAATCAGTTGATTGGACATGAAATATATCTTTCTCTAGCCAAATATTTTGTTGATGTAAGCAAATAGTATTCTATTTCACACAATAATTCGTTGAGTGGACATCCATATCTTGTTAAGATGATACAATATGTTTCAATAATAAATATATTAATTTGTTGAAATTACTCAGTTTAGAGTTGAATTGTAATGCAATATCTGTTTCTTCAGTCGAATATTTTGTTGGTGTAAGCAACCAGTATTTCATTTCACACAATAGTTCGTTGAGTATAAACATCCATATTTTTTATGACGACCCTAATAGCACAAATGTATTCCCAAAATATTCCGGGGATGTCCCCATGCGACAATAGAAATGTTCCGGGAATGTCGCGTAAAGTCGCATAATATTCCGGGAACATTCCCGGTGAATCCGTTGTGGACAAATTGTACGCTCCAGGGATGTTCCTTTGGAACATTCTCGGAACGTCATTGGTGAACATATTTGGGACAAATATATTTTTTGCTTACTTCATAGTAGGTAGGTAATGACTTTTCCAAGAAGTGAAACACGACGTTATACTATTAGCAAATTTATTGATAAATAATAATACTAATGATACAGATAATTCAGTGAAATTGGCATGAACTGTGTTGGCATGAAACAATTTTCAGCTAGCCCTGGACCTCTGAATGTAGATGATATATTCTTCAAAGTTCACTGAAAAACAAACACATATTTCAGGCTGAATTTAAGATTCAAAAATTGTAATACTCACTGTTCACAACAACTTCCCTCATTTCTGTGGCTTCCTCAAAGGTTGGAGGAAAGTTTATGTTCAACTGGATGCACTCTGCAACTTTGTTGCTAAAGGTAGTCCATCTTTCCCACATAGTTTTATCATGGATTTTCACAAGGCGGGTTATTTTGCTCAATATTCCTCTCAGATTCAACTGAAAAACAAATAAGTACAAAATGATATTTGATACTTAAGACTTGCTTTCTAGGTACAACTCATTATAGAATTCTAGTCAATATCTGTAAGCAGGATTTATAGGATAATACTTACAAGTTGAAGGACAGTCAGGTGAAAAGATTAGAATGCTTCACAATATCACAACAGGAAGTTGTTCTACTGCTTCAACAAGTAGGTTAATGGATCTGATCCACAAGAATACCCGAACAGCTTCAAAATATACAGGAAAATCATTGCTGAAATAATATATCACATGAGTGAATTCGATGATTTCTTCGATAAACCTATACCCACTTTTATTTCCTGCCATACCTAACAATGGTAATATATCGAGGAAAAACTCTCAATACTGGATATAACAATAAAGAATATAAATAAATCAAGATATAAAAACAAAAATTCGGGAATTTCCGACCAAATATAAATAAAGATCAGGAATTGCTTGTCAGTTGTCACTTTGTCAGTCACTATTCAACTATTTTAGAAATTGGCCAGTTTCCTATTCTGCAATGTAATCCTTTCAACTGACGTCACCGCGTTGCCAACTTAGTGTTCATGCAAATGATATATAAATTATATAAAATGATGATGATAAAATCAGCAAAGATACTATGTTCGATTCGATATCAGCGGATTTTATTTACACAATTCATCAAAATGTTGAAATTTGAATTTCGTTAAAAAATTTCAAACTGTTGAAACACATTTTCATGTAACGAAAATAATCGAATTGAGTCATAAACCCAATACAAAAATCTTCAATCGCTTTAATGGAGAATAATCAACTTGACAATTTAGGACAAGAAAAATATGTTCCCGGAATGATTTTGCGTGTATGTTCCGGGAGCATCCTCTGTGGAATGTTCCGTGCATATTCCATAAAAGGCCGGGACATTGCGACTTATCTGGAACATTAACCGTACGTTCCGGGAACAATGTGTGCTATTAGGGGATACAATATCTGTTTTGATGAATATATTTTATTTGTTGAAATTACTCAGTTATGAGTTGAATAGACATGAAATATTTGTTTCTCTAGTCCAATATTTTGTTGGTGTAAGCAATCTGTTCTGTTGTTCAATTTTTAGTTTCAATTTCTCACATAATATTGAGTAGTTCAGCGAGAGTTTGTTCTTGAAATTCAAATTGTAATGGTAGATATTAGATTCTAAATCTGGCTTCATTAAAATATTGTAGGTAAAAAAGAATTTCTGAAAATATAAACATCAGCTGAAGTATTTTCAATGAAACGGCAAAATGTTTCTGCTCGAAATTTTTATTGATTATTTTGAATCAATATGAACATAAAACAATTTTTCACAGTCATGACACGAATTAACAAAAATATAACAACATACTTATTATATTCTACCTCAGTCTCCAAAGGTTCACAAACGAAAGTTAAAATAAATAACCTACTGCAAAATAATAGTGAAAAAATCCTGAAACAAACATTACTCCAAGTGCAGATGACAACTGAGACTATGGACTTAAAAAAAACTGATTGTTCACAACTAATCATTTCTTATACTGTTGAGCTATATATACAGTGTTTCAAACTTGATGGCCTATCAGAAGTTTCTGGAGAACGAGATAGAGGATCATTTTGAAAATGTGGTTCCTCGAGTAATTAATTCTGCTTTGTCGATCTGGACTATTTTCAGTGCTGCGGAGTTGCCGCGTATATTGAATAGTAGCAGCAACTTGGATTCTTCAAATAGGAAATTTTATTACATTTTGAGATTCTTCCTGAAGAGCTGATGTCGCCGATATATCATACTTAAGTTCTAGCGGAAATGATTACAGATATATGGTGTGTGAAAAATATATTTTTTTCCAGCTTAGGAATATTTTGTGTCGAAACAATCCATTATCTGTCAAAACAGCTTACATAGCTCTATCTCAACTTTTCATTCACTATTTACTGACAGGGTGGTTGAGAATTGTAAATAATGAACCACCCTGTATTTGTTTGAATCAAATATCAATCGATAGTAAATGATGAGTTAAGACAGGGACATGTGAGCCGATTTGACCAATAATGAATAGTTTCGACACAAAAAATTTCTTGTGTTGAAAAATCTCGTTTAGTCACACCCTCTATCTCTGTAATCATTCCCGCTAGACTCCAAGTGATATATCGATGAAATCAGCTCTACTGGGAGAATCTGAAGATGCAAGATAATACAGTTGGTCCTATTTGAACTATAAAAGTTGCTGCTACTTTTCGATATAAGCGGCAACGCTGGAAATATTTCAGGACATTAGAGTAGAATTAATTACAAGGAACCAAATTATCAGTATGATCCCATGTCCCGATCCCCAGAAACGTCTAATACGCCATCGAGATTAATATATATGGTCATTGTAGTCAATTCAACATGTTTGTAGGTAGATATTAAGTAGATCTTGAAATTGAGATATAGTTCCTTCCTGAAGGTAAAGTGTGTACAGAAATTGGTGTATTATTTTTAAATAATGAAAATTCGAATAACTTGTGATTTTGACTACTACACTCTACTTCATATGATCTAAAATGTGAATGGAGGCCTTTAGTGAATAATATTTTTGTGACGAAAAATATGTTTGTCCCCGAAACTATAATATGAGTAATTCTACAAAATTGCGGAATATCATGCACTATATCGTAAATTAGAATACTTTGGTCATTATATCGGAGTCCATTTAATTCATACCACTTTATGCCATAGAATTCAGAAAATTGAAAGGTGATATTTCTTTCACGCAATTCATCTCTAGATATATCATATGGTGGGCCCATGGTAATATTATCAGATAAACCTATTTGAGATAGTAACCGATGACAGAATTTCAACTGATTTCTCAGGGCAAGAGTAAAAGAAATATTTTTTCTGCTTGATACTACATGTGAGTTAGTTTTGAAGTCTTTATGTTTTGCTTCAAACCTTATTGATTGAATATAACATAGTGGTCCAACATTTTCAATAACTCTGGGATAGTGAAGTAGAAAATGAAACTTTGGCTTAAGATCTTCAGCGAAAATGGTGATGTATAAATGGTTATGTTCTTCAATGAGAGTTTTGAGTAATTCTGTTGAACTTCGTGAAATTGAAGAGGATATTAAAATTTCAGTGATTTCCAATAAAATTAAATAATAATTCCAAACCATGTCATGCTCTGGAATCAAATCGCCAACTATTAATCTAAAATTGAGTACTAAACACATCATTTCTGCAGATGACAAAATGAGGCAACCATTTCTCAAATTTTCAAATTTCAGGGAAGGTGGTTTGTTTTTCTCCATACTGCAGTAATTGAAATATCTGATTCTGTCATTCAAATGATCCAATGAAAAATAATCTTTTGCTATAAAATTTGTAACGATTTTTGCCATAGCATATCTGTGGACCCCTTCACTCAAATCATGCATAATATCACAAGTCAGATTCTTGTATACATGAAAATTTGGGAGTTCATGAAATACACACTTTTCTTTTATTCCATACGACTTGTCTGCCAAAAAATCATCATATTCATGCTGCATTCTTATTTCATTATCACTTTCCATAAACGATCGCTTCAGATTATTTTTTTGACCTTTGCAAAACCTACAATAATAATTTGCAGAGAAAGATTCAGAAAGTCCAAATATGGAATGTATTCCTAGATTATCTCCCGTAAATACAACCAATGAAAAATATACTCTCTCTTCTTTGCCATCTTCTATCATGATTTTGATGCCGGTGTTTTCAAGAAATTGTAATTCTTTAACAAGTATATCAAAAACTTTCTTGTTTCCAAAAACTACACGATCATTACTATGAAACAGCATGGTTAAAAAAATATTTTCAAGTCTCGTACAAAATTCTGGAGGCAAAGATGGAATGCTGAAATAAATTGCTCCTTGCTTATATATACCTGCATGACTTCCAAGCGGATTGCTGGTTTCAAAATCATCGAAATAAAGAATCAATAGGAATACATTTTTGCTGCCTATTTCAGTTAGATACTGTTGCCAAATTTCTCCCTGCATTATGTTAGTAATATAATCTGAATTTTTTTGGCTTACAGAAAGTACATTTTTTCTATAATCAGACATTGCATTATACACACCCGGTATTTCCAAAAATTTTACTAGAATTTTTCTCATAGGTATGAAATATCCATACCTGTTTTTCAAGTCGAGTGAAGTTTTGCCCTTAGCTCTGTTGGTATCGGGAGTTGATCCAATACAAAATTCAACAGGATGAATCAAGTTTTCGTTTTTTTCAAAATATTTTAGAGTCATATATTCAGATTTGAATCTTTTAAAAGATGTTTCCAAGTAATTTAGCATTTCATTAACATCATGTGGGTTCGATTTCAAATTTTTTTGAACAATTTTTATAATACCAGATTCCAAAAAATTTGAAAATAATTTTATAATTTGATTTATGACTGAACGGTTTAGTGTCAACATATTGTATAATGACGATATAAGTGAATCTACAGAAGACTGCAGCAAATGACAAAATGAATTCAAATTCAAATCTTCCAATTCAGTCATGACATCAACTGGTGTAGTATTTCCAGAGAAATCATCAACATTCAATATTCCTTCTTCCAAATGTGATGGAATGGACTCAGGGATTGTATCTTCACTAAAATGATTGCTTGAACTAGACCCTACAATCGGATGATTGAGAATCAAATGTCTTTTATATGCATCCCGGCCATAGAACATTCGAGAGCAACTATCGACATAACAAGTATAATTTTTAGAAATACCATGATTGTATAACAAATGGGATATGAAAATATTAGGACGTTGAAATGACTTTCCACACAAGTGACAATACATGATGTTCCAGTACTAAATAACTGAGTAAATAAAAGGTAATATATCAGTAAATTATAGATTTGAAGTTATAGTGACTGTGATTATCTAGTTCTGTACAACTTTACCTTCAGAACAGGAATGTATTTCAATTATTTCAGCTGCTTTGAATGTTCGACCAGGTCCATAATATATGGGATAATTTTATCTTGGGAGGTGCTAATACCATAAACTGCATGCTGTATTAATACCCACAAGTATTCTGACTGAACTGGGTATGAGGCATTCAGAACGTGAAACAGCTTGAAGCATAAATCGACAGCTCTCATCAGACTTTCCAACTTATATTGCACTTTATCTATTACCACATAAAATGAGTTGATTGTGGTAAAAGTTGGCCCCTCGATAATGATATAAGGCTGGACTGTTTGTTTCAGAGCTTGAAGTTTTTCGCGGTACTGTTTAATTGATGACTCAATGTCCCCTGGAACCTGAAAATAATATCAGCTAATGAATATGCAATCACCAAATAGTTATTATCCGATATTATTGTTCAAACACTAACTAGTCAGATTTGGAAAAGACCAATGAAATATTCATGAACCTTTTAATGGCAGATTGAAACCATCATGTTTATATGTGGATATAAAAGATCTAGGAAGACATTACTCATTTTGTTTGTATCAGTTCAACATACTATTTTCCTTTGAATTTTGGCATACCTTCACATGCATCAGAATACTTTCATAAACTTCTGCTCCAGAAAATTTCCATTGTTTCTTATTGTGGAGTCTTATTCTTGATTTTGGTGGAACTAGATGAGGTAGGGCTGTTAGATGGATAGCTACTTTGTTATCTAGAAAATCAGATATCAAACATCACATGCAAACTTCTGAAACTATGTGAGCTCCATGGTATTAATTTTTACAACTATAATTCCATTATCTTGAGAAATATTTTTGCTTTCTCGTGATTATTTGAAAACTTGAAAAATATATGGAAACGAATACCTTCATCCATGTCATCCACTTGAAGCAAATTCAATTGTTCTAAAATTGCTTTATCTCTAAAACTTTCCCTTTTGACTTCTATCAACTTTTCCATAAATGGGAACCAGTTAGTATGAATATTAATAGTTGAATCTGGAAACATTTGCTCAAAGTCCATATTAATCTGGAAATTAACAATATTATATTATGTATTGATTAAAGCAAACCAAAGAACCAGATAAAAAATTCCAATGTATACAGGGTTATTTGAATTCGGCATTTATCATTGAGATCTCGAAAACCATAGGAAATATAAAAGTTCAAATGGGGACAAAATTGCGGAATTTCATGCTCATTACTATTACCTAGTGAGAGGAAATCTATGGTAACTTATTCTCGTTTTTGAAATATTCTTGAAAAAAGTGGACTTTTGAATTATCATTCTCATTTCGCTTTATTTAATTCACCAAAACTGAAATCACTTTTTCACTGCCACTTTTCGCGATCTACGGAATTGCATTCTGTTTTTGAATCCTTATTTTGACTTCTCTTCGCCATCAACTTTTATTTTTCAAATATACGGATGCATCTTCATTCTTATTTTCTCACTATAAATCGAATCCTGACATAACATAAAATACAACATAAACAAGCGCTCTCAGTTCTGGTATACCTCCAGAAATAGAACAAGAACAAAATTTCAATTATTAAAAATATTTGTTTTCGTGGATTTTCATTCACTTCAATAATAAGCATTAAATTCTACTACTTTGCCCTGATGTGCAATTCTTCATCTCTTTGGATTTTCGAGATCGCAATGATGATCGAATGTGACACATTATTATACCTCTTATATGTATCAATTTTATAATCATGATGGTTAATTGTATCAACCTACCAATTCAATTGCACGTGGGTCATTCAATATTGGCCACTCAGTAAAAAACTGGTCTACCGTTTTCACGTTACAATCTCTTCTCATGGTTAACGTTTCGGTCCATTTTTCAACAACTTCAAACCAAGGATCATTTCTTGTGTTGAGCCATATCTTTGCATTTTCCAAATTCTCGTCGAATCCTCTATGAGGACGCTCTACTTTGTCATTACTTTCATCTTTCTCAATTTGACGGTGGATTCTTAAGAGATTTCTATATTTATCTACAAGCCTTCCTCTTGCTATAGTAGGCTTGTTATTTAAACTATTTTTTTTTGAAATAGCAGGTACATAGTATGTACCTGCACATTCTCTAGGAAATAATGTCAATATTTTTGAAGTAAGCAAGTTGTAATCACTATGATTCAATTTATGATTAATAAAATAATTGAAGATTTTTTCATGATAATGTCCACCAGAAGTGTCCTCTTACTATTATTTAGTAGTCGATTTTCTTCATAGTATTTAATGATTGAAGAACCCAGTGGTGTCATATCCACCAATGTTTTAAGGTCAAACTCAGGTAAATGGTGTAAATCAAGTTGATTTTTATTGGAATTAAATGATGCTCTGCTGAGATTTGATGTTTCCGAATCATTATTACTGGCATTTGATTCACAAATGCTTCTACTTGAAATTGTAGAGGTTGAGGGGGAATTGGTGATGTTAGACAGGTAAGATTTCACCTTCCTTATTCCAATAGTAGGTTCCTCAGTTTCTGGCAAATTCTGTGAATATATAAATCAAAGTAGGTAATGATAATAGACAATTACATATCCAGACTAGAAAGTGATCATTTATATGCATATAAACAAATTTATACTACTAGAGAATAAGATCTGAAATAACATACCATATTATCTTCATCAGCCTTTCTCAATGCATCTTGGAAAATAATTCGTTGACCAACTGAAGGAATTAATTGTTTCAAGTCGTCTTTACTGAGTTTGCATGCTAGCTCAATAGATGTTACATCATTTGCTAAACAAAGGAGGTTTCATAAATATGGCGAAATAATGGTTTCTTTTCACTTCATAAACATTGGATTGTATAAATGGAGCAAAGCTAATACCCGCAAATTCACATCTATGCAAAATAGCTATTCATGTAAACAGCCTACTATTTTTGTGATATAAAATAAAAATCCATAAAATTGAGTTTCTTACAACCTATCAACTCAATCATTATTCATCCAGTCATTCAACATTTCACGGTATTTTGTACACAACGCCCATTCATAATGTTCATAAGAAACATTTCATTTTTAAAAAAATCACGTGACCACCAATATAGCAGCAATTTGGAAAAAAATTCATTTTTGGGAAGGATCAAACTCATTTGAAGTATGAATTTTTCAGTATGTTGCTAAAACAGAATTCAAAAAACACTGATCTTTTACCATGACACTTTCTGTTGCAATTGTTCATATCACAACTTCAAATTCGGTAAATCTTCGTTATCCGCACAAAGACAAGACAAAGACAAAATGGGGCCGTATCTCCGATAATACTTGAGACCGCCGCGATTTGACTTCAGATTCGTGATCAGGAGGCCAAAATACGTAAGTTCCACCATTTTTTTTCAAATTCATAGGAGTGCGGAAAACGAAGATCTACCTCAAATTCTTTATTGGTGTTTTACACCTTCGTGTTTCGTGCACATATTTATATAATTCTGAAATCCAAAATGTTTCCCATATACAGGGTGTAACTAAATAAGTGTAAAACATTTGAGGGGGTGATTCCCCATTGAAAAAAAGATAGGATCTTTCATATAAAGAAACTTCATTGGAGCATCCCATGTTAAGATACAGCCCCTTGAAGGGGGTACATAAAATTTGTTTAACAATTTTTTTCACAAGCACTGAAAAAGTTACAGTATTGAAATTAACCTGACATTTTATACTACCAAAAAGACACTTAGCCAGTAATTTATTTGGTTTACCCCATGGTTGTAAAGGGTGGAAAACGCAACCCCTGAAATTTATTTCCAACATAACTTTTTGTCTTATTATTTGTTTACCAATTTAAAATTCATTTCCGATAGCCTGTTTCATTCTAAACAAAAAAGGTCCCTGGAATTTTTTGCCCAAAATGAACCTGTTCGCAGCAAAAAATTATTTTACGAACAACTACAGAGATACATCGTCATAAATGCATACTGGATTCATTGTTATTTTGTATCTTAACATGGGATGCTCCAATGAAGTTTCTTTATATGAAAGATCCTATCTTTTTTTCGATGAGGAATCACCCCCTCAAATGTTTTACACTTATTTAGTTACACCCTGTATAGCATACATTATTTCCACGCTGTAGAAGTGTAGGTACATGAATACCAATAAGTACCGGGTGTTTCTCATAAGTGACTCACCCTTATAACTTTTTTGTTTCTACAGACATGTTTGTAGGTATGGACATATTCAATCGTTTTCTATGGTAACTTCCCATTGAAATTTGAAATATACCGGTTGTTCCATATAAAATAAAAAAGTAAGGGTCAGTTCCGGCAACTAAATATATCAAAAATGCATATTTATGCGCTATACCTGCACACCAAATTTCATTCAATCATTTGTAGAGACAATAAGGTTATCGGGGTGCCACTTTTGATAAAAAATATCAAAAGTCAATTACCTGCAAATGCTGGGATAACTTTTTCAAGGCCGTTTTTTTTTAAGAAATCTTCCAATTCCATATTGAATTGTGCTGAAAAATAAGTCAATATTTCAATGGCGTCATTATTGCCAGATGCAAGTCAATGTGAATCATCTTTTTTTCATCTATAGGTACCTACTACCTACGAATCAATATAATGTAATCATTGTATTGTCTGAATTAGGACCTATGTTCAATCCAATTCGATTCAATGCAAAATGGACAAGTTTAAATCTTTTCATCAATCACTAAATATCTACCCAGATAACACACATTCGCCTAAGGACGTCCTCTAATAGTCGCCAAAAGACTGTAGAGGATGTTCTATATTCTACATCCTGAGAACGTCACTAGGCTCAGAATTTTCGACATAATTGTCGCACATTAGTCCTCCGAGCGGCAGCCTGAGGATGTAGATATGTGTGGGCCTAAGGACGTCCTCTAATGGTCGCCAAAAGACTGTAGGAGGATGTTCTATATTCTACATCCTGAGAACGTCACTAGGCTCAGAATTTTTGACATAATTGTCCCACATTAGTCTTTTCAGCGGCAGCCTGGGGATATGGATATGTGTGGGCCTATATGTGGATGTATTC
The DNA here is from genome assembly GCA_029955515.1 of Chrysomela aeneicollis. Taxonomy (NCBI): domain Eukaryota; kingdom Metazoa; phylum Arthropoda; class Insecta; order Coleoptera; family Chrysomelidae; genus Chrysomela; species Chrysomela aeneicollis. The sequence goes on along the minus strand of JARUHQ010000018.1, from coordinate 467,985 downwards.
TGATGATACTTTCATCTTTAAATATGTATAGGTACTCATGTGAAGTTAGGAGAAATTGACCGGAGTATGTTCTACTCATAAAAATAATTGAAAAAGGTAAATATTTTTAGGTAAATTTCATCTCTTCCAAGTCACGAGATATAAATACATATATATATTTTTAAATCGAGTTACAAATTATCAAAATCGGACGAAGCGTTCTTTATTATTGAATTAATTTTTAATTATTCGATACTGGTTGGTTCTCCACTCCATATGAATTTCCCAATTTAGAAGTGAGCTATATATATCAAGAAAAATTATCTTGTCCATTATTATTGAAAAAAAAATAAGTATTCCAATTTTAGTAATAAAAATCCTTGAAAATAATTGTTGTTCAAATCACATTGAAAGTTAAACATTTATAAGTTCACGGAATAGCGACATTGCAAGGAGAAGGTAAGTTGAATCACAGAAGTCAAGCAACGACAGCAGTGGCTAGGATTTGGATGGGTGACCATGATAGCGCTGATTTTTTAAATTTTTTTAATTTTTTTTTTCATTTTCATTAGTTCTCAGATATACTCAAAAGTAATTCTGAGAATAATAAAAACTCAAAAAAGGCATAACTGGAGTGAATAAAAAAAGTAAGACCTCGTGGGGATCTTCTGAGACGTTATTTGAACGTGGAAAATGGTAACAGGAGGACGTCCTAGGGACGTTCTTTGAAAGCCTCTCGACGTATTGAGGACGTTAATGTGACCGCCTCAGAAGATCCTCAAAAGGTTTTTGTGTTATCTGGGTATGAACCAATAAATAATTGCACTTACCTACTTCCTATTTCAAACAGATTTGAAGCAATCAATTTGCCGGCTCACACACTCTTCTCTACACTTGCTTGTAATCAAACTGTAACTGTACTGACTACTGGGGTAGTGGTACCTACCTAACACAAACTGCATAGCAACAGCTACGCGTCGTAGTTCTTTCCCATCTGGTAGGCTAAAAATAACTTTCCGCGTTTCATTCAAGCAGCGTTGTCGGTTCTATGAATATATCATAAGTTCCTATGAATGATATAACGCATATAATAAAATTCAGTAAGAATGTAAGAAATAATTGGACGAAGTCTGTAAACTAGATAAATCTGTATTGGATACATTTTCAAATTACTACCACCTACTTAATCGGCTAGCGAAAGTGTTTGAATTGATCTAGAATGAATCGCAGAATCTTTTCACATAGGATAATAGGTATTATGATAGATAGTCGATTATTTCGTTCCTATTTCATAAAACACCAAAAACCTAGTTATTCTGTTAAAAATTAGGGGTAACAATCAGTTAACTTCGTCACTATGAGCTTCTTCACTATGTCACTATGAGCTGCTAAAGCTGCTTGAATCAATAATCGTTTTCTAGTCCTTGGCCAAGAGTTGCCAATAATCTTGAAGTAATTCCCGTTGGACGACAAGCGATTCCCCAAAATATCCCCTCAATTTTTTTTTTCACAAGCACATCAAGCGAAATGAGTCGACTGACTCAAATGATCATTTCTAAAAATTAACAAATTGAAAATGCGGATGTGCTCTGCACCTAAGTACCAATGTCAATATATCACACAAACACAATTTGTGTTATACAAATAAATGAAGAAATACATTATTTAAATCAGATACACGATGATATGGTGAGAGATGGATATAGTTTTCAGTGATGCAGTTTTTTTAAGCAAAAAATTACATCTGAGATCGCGGCCATCAATCATTGCCAAGCCTTGGCCAAATAAAGGTTTCAGTTTGATTAGTGATTCATTACTTGTGACAGTGATCTCATTGAAAATATTATACTATTGACACTGTGACTCCATTGAGGTCTATTATTTAATTCACTTTTCATCGAATGAGATTTCTAACTAATAGGTATTTGCAACCGAGGCCATTTGAAGAATGCTATCGCACCTTCTGGAAGTCCTTCAAACTGTCGTCAAATTGCAACTAACCCCAGGTTTTGGGGAATTTCCCACACATTGGCAACTCGGATTGAAATGTGGTACCTTCCTTTTGAAATCATCATGACATTGACAAGACACCTACATGAAGCCACTGACTGAGACTACTGAATACTGACGTTGAATGCGGAACTTAGCCCTGTGATATCAATTTGGTCTTGGTGAAACAACTAGTTGGAGAATCGACAACGTCGCATGAAATAACATAAATCTACCGCGCATCACGTGGCCACAGGCACATTCGCTGGCCGATCATGCATGGACCAAGAGAAGGGATTATGAACTGTCGTTCACCAGTGCCGTACAACTACTATGATTTATATATTTCAAAGATTTCGATCTTGATTAGAGTAGCTTAGGACTTCGAGACTTCCTTGTTATTGGTTTAATGATAATTTCAAATCAAATTATAACGAAGAGAATTGAAAGAAGGGATAAAACAGTAGACGCCTATCACCTTACATTAATGAAAATCAAAATCAGTAAATGAAAAGATCTGATTATTTGCGAGTTACTATTGAGCATAATTTTGATCAGAAGATATTCCTAAATCTTCCTCTAAGGTTGGAATTTGAATTAATTATTTTGTGAATAATAATGAAAATGCATTTTTATTTCAGTTAGTAGAACTTCGGACCATGAATTGGAAATGCCGTTATTTTGTAGAACTTGAATGGCGGCAAATAGTTGCAAACCCTTGGAATAATACCAGAAAAAGTTGAGGTTGGAAAAAGATGAACATACAAAATATTCCAATCTAATATTCAAAACATGAATAGGATAACCAACTTTCGCAAACGTCATGTGAAAGGGTTTGAAATCTTCTCCTACAACTGTCAAAAAATGTACACTTGTTTAGTGTAGTTCTAATCTGTGTAATTTTTGAAATGATAATTTTAGTACAGGTCTTGCTGGAATATACAAAGCCAAAATAGACCCGTCTGGATAAAGCTCGCAAGGGATGATTTTCCAAAATATATTCTCCTCTTATATCTTGAACCAAAAATGCTCGTGAGAAATGAGTAGGTACCTATCATTTCCTACATTCCTACAGTATACCTACTAACTATTATGCAACACTAGCGTAGTGTTTTTATAACTTTTGTAGGATTCGGCGTCGTGCGACAATCTTTCATAAGTTTCATACCTATACTCGTAAAGAAATTATTACGTAAATAACTATTGATGAGCCCTAATCTGGGGCCCTGAGATCGTTTCGTTGATTCGTTTTCGTTATCCTGAAAAGTAACAACATTTATCGTATGAAATATAATAATAATAATAATTTGTCTTTATTCATATTGTCAATAATTATCAAGCAATGGTTCACATCGATTAGAATAAATTAAATTAACAATATGGCATGTTACCTATACCTATTTGTGGGAGTATTATAGTTCCTTTTCTATTTTTGACGTTTGAAATTTTTTTGTTATCATAATCACAAATTATTACCATCTGCCTCATTGGAATCTAAAATTAATCGATCCCAAACTGAGAATATAGTTCTGACGGCGCCCATGACTAGGACAGGACGGAGAGCCGGGAGAGACTTTCATTGACTCTTTAATTTCTATTGGTTCCATTATCTGATGGCGGTCGATTTGAATGTATAAAGAGGTTTCTATAGAAATAAAGTAAATTCTGGTGAATTTTCATAGTTTTCTTCGACCAATTAAATAGCTCTTAATTATTTGGGACTCATCAAAACACTTACCCTATAACAATGATTCATCCCCATACAATTATTCTTATTTTTTGTTGAATAAAATAAAGGGTGTTCAAATTAAATATAGGTATAAGAATCAACTACTACACAATAATGGATTACAAATCGGACACCCTGTATTCCTGATGAATTGTATAAAATCAAGTTAAACATGAATACGAAATACAAAATTCAGATGATTCAAATGAGTGATATATTTGAAATAAATGAATACTTTTGTATAATACATAGTTTCAGTCAATGATAATATAATTTTGTCGAATGAACCAAATTGGTTCAACATCAAGAACTTTCTTGAACGAAGAATACTATTCTTGAATTGCCCATATATAATGTTAGGATAAATGAATATCTGATCATTTGCGCGAAAACTCCAATAGCAATATTTTGCTGATTCAAATAAGTGATATTTTGAAATAAATAAATATTTTTGTCGACGAACGACAGATTCAGTGAAACATAACATTATTATGTCAAATGAAACAAATGCTTACTATTGGTTCAACATCAAGAATATTCTTGAAACAAGAATATTACTCTTGAATAGACCATATATTTTGTTAGGATAAATGAATAATTAAGTTATTTCCGCGAAAACTTCAATAACATTATTTTGTTGATTCAAATGAGTGATAATATGAAATAAGTAAATAGTTTTGTCAATAAACGACAGAGATTCAGTCAAACATATCATTATTTTGTCAAATGAACCAAATGCTTACTATTAGTGCAACATCAAGAATATTCTTGAAACAAGAATATTATTCTTGAATCGACCATATATTTTGTTAGGATAAATGAATACTCAGTCATTTCCGCATAAACTTCAATAACAATATTTTGTTGATTCAAATAAGTGATGATATGAAATAAGTAAATAGTTTTGTTGACGAGTGACATAAATTCAGTCAAAAATATTCTTATTTCGTACAATGAACCGAATGTTTATTATTGGTACAACATCAATAATATTCTTGATTCAAGTATATTATTCTTGGATAAACCATATGTTTTGTCAGAATGAATGAATATTTTGTCATTTCCGCAAAAACTTCAATAAAAATGTTTTGTCTATCCAAATAAGTGATATATTGAAATAAGTGAATAGTTTTGTTGACGAGCGACATAGATATAGTCAAAAATAATATTATTTTGACGAATGAACCAAATGCTTACTATTGGTACAACATTAAGAATATTCTTGAATCAAGTATATCATTCTTGGATAGGTCATATGCTTCGTCAGAATAAATGTATATCTGTTCATTTATGCAAAAACTTCAATAACAATATTTTGTTGATTCAAATAAGTGATATTTTGAGATAAATAAAAATTTTTGTTGACGAACGATATACTTTCAGTCGAAATAAATATCATTTTGTCAAATGAAGCAAATGCTTTCTATTGATTCAACATTGAGAATATTCTTGAATCAAGAAAATTATTTTTGTAATAATCATAATTTTTGTTGGTTGAAATAAAATGTTGTTCATTTTTGCTAAATCTTCAATCGAAATATTTTGTTGATGTGAATAAGTGTATTTTTTTAATCAAATATTTATTCTGTTAATTCTGCAAAAACTTATTCCAGCCAACAAAAATAATTCAACGAAAAATTATTTGTTGGTGCAACAAATCTTTTTTTACAGTGTATATACAGAATTGCGATATAATCGGATACCACCCAGATACATTGATTGTTCAGTCTATCCATTCAACTTTCTGTTCGTTTCGGTCGCTCGTATGTAAAACGGGAATAACGTCACCTTATGTGCATAACTATATACACAGCATAACATCATAATCGAAAACAACCTTCTGTTCGATTCGTCTGCTCGTATGTATAACGAAAGAAGAGTAACCTGGTGAGTATTTCTATATGAACGTCATCACGATATAATCGAATACAACTCAGATACAATTGAACATCATCAAGATATAATTGAATACAACCCCAGATACGATTATTGTTTAGTCTATCCATTCAACCTTCTGTTCAATTCAGTCGCTCGTATGTATAACGGAAGAACAGTTACCTGGTGAGTATAACTATATAAACATTATCGAATACAACCCAGATACGATGATTGTTCAATCTATACTTAATTTAAGCTTCTGCTCGATTCGGTCGCTTGTATGTAAAACGGAAGAACAGTTACCTGGTGAGTATTGCTATATAAACATCATCACGATATCATCGAATACAACTCAGAGATACAATTATCGTTTCGTATAACCATTCAATCTTCTGTTCGATTCAGTCGCTAGTATGTGTAACGGAAGTACCGTCACCTGGTAAGTATCACTATATATACAGTATTGCGATATAATCGGATACCACCCAGATACATTGATTGTTCAGTCTATCCATTCAACTTTCTGTTCGTTTCGATCGCTCGTATGTAAAACGGGAATACCGTCACCTTATGTGCATAACTATATACACAGCATAACATCATAATCGAAAACAACCCAGATACTATCCATTCAACCTTCTGTTCGATTCGGTTGCTCGTATGTATAACGAAAGAACAGTAACCTGGTGAGTATTACTATATAAACATTCCCACGATATAATCGAATACAACTCAGTTACAATTATCGTTCCGTCTAACCATCCAACCTTATGTTCGATTCAGACGCTCGTATGTGTAACGAAAGAACCGTTACATGGTAGGTGTAACTAAATATACAGCATAACGATATAATCGGGGACAACCCAGATACAATGATTGTTCAATCTATCCATCCAACCTTATGTTCGATTCGGTTGCTCGTATGTATAACGGAAGAACTGTTACCTGGTTAGACATAATATATAATAATCATCACGAAATAATCGAATACAACCCAGATACGATGATTGTTCAGTCTATCCATACAACCTTCTGTTCAGTTCAGTCGCTCTTATGTATAACTGGAGAACAGTTACCTGGTGAGTATAACTATATAAACATCATCACGATATAATCGAATACAACCCCAGATACGATCATTGTTTAGTCTATCCATTCAACCTTCTGTTCAATTCAGTCGCTCGTATGTATAACGGAAGAACATTTACTTGGTGAGTATAACTATATAAACATAATCGAATACAACTCAGATACGATGATTGTTCAATCTATCCATTCAACCTTATGTTCGATTCGGTTGCTTGTATGTATAACGGAAGAACAGGTACCTGGTGAGTATAACTATATAAACATAATCGAATACAACTCAGATACGATGATTGTTCAATCTATTCATTTAACCTTCTGCTCGATTCGGTCACTTGTATGTAAAACTGAAGGACAGTTACCTGGTGAGTATTGCTATATAAACATCATCACGATATCATCGAATACAACTCAGATACAATTATCGTTTCGTCTAACCATTCAACATTCTGTTCGATTCAGTCGCTAGTATGTATAACGGAAGAACAGTTACCTGGTGAGTATAACTATATAAACATAATCGAATACAACCCAGATACGATGATTGTTCAATCCATACTAAATTTAACCTTCTGCTCGATTCGGTCGCTTGTATGTAAAATGGAAGAACAGTTACCTGGTGAGTATTGCTATATAAACATCATCACGATATCATCGAATACAACTCAGATACAATTATCGTTTCGTCTCACCATTTAACCTTAAGTTCGATTCAGTCGCTAGTATGTGCAACGGTAGTACTGTCACCTGGTAAGTATCACTATATATACAGTATTGCGATATAATCGGATACCACCCAGATACATTGATTGTTCAGTCTATCCATTCAACTTTCTGTTCGTTTCGGTCGCTCGTATGTAAAACGGGAATACCGTCACCTAATGTGTATAACTATATACACAGCATAACATCATAATCGAATACAACCCAGATACTATCCATTCAACCTTCTGTTCGATTCGGTTGCTCGTATGTATAAAGAAAAAACAGTAACCTGGTGAGTATTTCTATATGAACGTCATCACGATATAATCGAATACAACTCAGATACAATGATCATTCCGTCTATTTATCCAAACTTCTGTTCGATTGGGTCGCTCGTATGTATAACGCAAGAACAGTCACCTGGTGAGTATTACTATATAAACATCACCACGATATGATCGAATACAACTCCGTTACAATTATTGTTCCGTCTAATCATCCAACCTTATGTTCGATTCAGACGCTCGTATGTGTAACGAAAGAACCGTTACATGGTAGGTGTAACTAGATATACAGCATAACGATATAATCGGAGACAACCCAGATACAATGATTGTTCAATCTATCCATTCAACCTTATGTTCGATTCGGTTGCTCGTATGTGTAACAGAAGAACTGTTACCTGGTTAGACATACTATATGATAATCATCACGATATAATCGAATACAACCCAGATACAATGATTGATCAGTCTATCCATTCAACCTCCTGTTCAGTTCAGTCGCTCTTATGTATAATTGGAGAACAGTTACCTGGTGAGTATAACTATATAAACATCATCACGATATAATCGAATACAACCCCAGATACGATCATTATTTAGTCAATCCATTCAACCTTCTGTTCAATTCAGTCGCTCGTATGTATAACGGAAGAACATTTACTTGGTGAGTATAACTATATAAACATAATCGAATACAACTCAGATACGATGATTGTTCAATCTATCCATTCAACCTTATGTTCGATTCGGTTGCTTGTATGTATAACGGAAGAACAGGTACCTGGTGAGTATAACTATATAAACATAATCGAATACAACTCAGATACGATGATTGTTCAATCTATTCATTTAACCTTCTGCTCGATTCGGTCACTTGTATGTAAAACTGAAGGACAGTTACCTGGTGAGTATTGCTATATAAACATCATCACGATATCATCGAATACAACTCAGATACAATTATCGTTTCGTCTAACCATTCAACATTCTGTTCGATTCAGTCGCTAGTATGTATAACGGAAGAACAGTTACCTGGTGAGTATAACTATATAAACATAATCGAATACAACCCAGATACGATGATTGTTCAATCCATACTAAATTTAACCTTCTGCTCGATTCGGTCGCTTGTATGTAAAATGGAAGAACAGTTACCTGGTGAGTATTGCTATATAAACATCATCACGATATCATCGAATACAACTCAGATACAATTATCGTTTCGTCTCACCATTTAACCTTAAGTTCGATTCAGTCGCTAGTATGTGCAACGGTAGTACTGTCACCTGGTAAGTATCACTATATATACAGTATTGCGATATAATCGGATACCACCCAGATACATTGATTGTTCAGTCTATCCATTCAACTTTCTGTTCGTTTCGGTCGCTCGTATGTAAAACGGGAATACCGTCACCTAATGTGTATAACTATATACACAGCATAACATCATAATCGAATACAACCCAGATACTATCCATTCAACCTTCTGTTCGATTCGGTTGCTCGTATGTATAAAGAAAAAACAGTAACCTGGTGAGTATTTCTATATGAACGTCATCACGATATAATCGAATACAACTCAGATACAATGATCATTCCGTCTATTTATCCAAACTTCTGTTCGATTGGGTCGCTCGTATGTATAACGCAAGAACAGTCACCTGGTGAGTATTACTATATAAACATCACCACGATATGATCGAATACAACTCCGTTACAATTATTGTTCCGTCTAATCATCCAACCTTATGTTCGATTCAGACGCTCGTATGTGTAACGAAAGAACCGTTACATGGTAGGTGTAACTAGATATACAGCATAACGATATAATCGGAGACAACCCAGATACAATGATTGTTCAATCTATCCATTCAACCTTATGTTCGATTCGGTTGCTCGTATGTGTAACAGAAGAACTGTTACCTGGTTAGACATACTATATGATAATCATCACGATATAATCGAATACAACCCAGATACAATGATTGATCAGTCTATCCATTCAACCTCCTGTTCAGTTCAGTCGCTCTTATGTATAATTGGAGAACAGTTACCTGGTGAGTATAACTATATAAACATCATCACGATATAATCGAATACAACCCCAGATACGATCATTATTTAGTCAATCCATTCAACCTTCTGTTCAATTCAGTCGCTCGTATGTATAACGGAAGAACATGTACCTGGTGAGTATAACTATATAAACATAATCAAATACAACCCAGATACGATGATTGTTCAATCTAAACATTTAACCTTCTGCTCGATTCGGTCGCTTGTATGTAAAACGAAAGAACAGTTACCTGGTGAATATTGCTATATTAACATCATCACGATATCATCGAATACAACTCAGATACAATTATCGCTTCGTCTAACCATTTAACCTTCTGTTCGATTCAGTCGCTAGTATGTGTAACGGAAGTACCGTCACCTGGTAAGTATCACTATATATACAGTATTGCGATATAATCGGATACCAACCAGATACATTGATTGTTCAGTCTATCCATTCAACTTTCTGTTCGTTTCGGTCGCTCGTATGTAAAACGGGAATACCGTCACCTAGTGTGTATAACTATATACACAGCATAACATCATAATCGAATACAACCCAGATACTATCCATTCAACCTTCTGTTCGATTCGAATGCTCGTATGTATAACGAAAGAACAGTAACCTGGTGAGTATTTCTATATGAACTTTATCACGATATCATCGAATACAACTCAGAGATACAATTATCATTTCGTCTAACCATTTAACCTTCTGTTCGATTCAGTCGCTAGTATGTGTAACGGAAGTACCGTCACCTGGTGAGTATCACTATATATACATTATTGCGATATAATCGGATACCACCCAGATGCATTGATTGTTCAGTCTATCCATTCAACTTTCTGTTCAGTTCAGTCGCTCCTATGTATAACTGGAGAAAAGTTTCCTGGTGAGTATAACTATATGAACATCATCAAGATATAATCGAAAACAACCCCAGATACGATTATTGTTTAGTCTATCCATTCAACCTTCTGTTCAATTCAGTCGCTCGTATGTATAACGGAAGAACAGGTACCTGGTGAGTATAACTATATAAACATAATCAAATACAACCCAGATACGATGATTGTTCAATCTAAACATTTAACCTTCTGCTCGATTCGGTCGCTTGTATGTGAAACGGAAGAATAGTTACCTGGTTATTATTGCTATATAAACATCATCACGATATCATCGGATACAACCCAGATACAATTATCGTTTCGTCTAACCATTCAACCTTCTGTTCGATTTAGTCGCTAGTATGTGTAACGGAAGTACCGTCACCTGGTAAGTATCACTATATATACAGTATTGCGATATAATCGGATACCACCCAGATACATCGATTGTTCACTCTATCCATTCAACTTTCTGTTCGTTTCGGTCGCTCGTATGTAGAACGGGAATACCGTCACCTTATGTGTATAACTATATACACAGCATAACATCATAATCGAATACAACCCAGATACTATCCATTCAACCTTCTGTTCGATTCGTTTGCTCGTATGTATAACGAAAGAACAGTAACCTGGTGAGTATTTCTATATGAACGTCATCACGATATAATCGAATACAACTCAGATACAATGATTATTCCGTCTATCCATCCAACCTTCTGTTCGATTGAGTCGTTCGTATGTATAATGAAGAACAGTCACCTGGTGAGTATTACTATATGAACATCACCACGATATAATCGAATACAACTCAGTTACAATTATCGTTCCGTATAACCATCCAACCTTATGTTCGATTCAGACGCTCGTATGTGTAACGAAAGAACCGTTACATGGTAGGTGTAACTAAATATACAGCATAACGATATAATCGGAGACAACCCAGATACAATGATTGTTCGATCTATCCATCCAACCTTATGTTCGATTCGGTTGCACGTATGTATAACGGAAGAACTGTTACCTGGTTAGACATACTATATGATAATAATCACGATATAATCAAATACAACCCAGATACGATGAATGTTCAGTCTATCCATTCAACCTTCTGTTCAGTTCAGTCGCTCTTATGTATAACTGGAGAACATTTTTCTGGTGAGTATAACTATATGAACAACATCAAGATATAATTGAATACAACCCCAGATACGATTATTGTTTAGTCTATCCATTCAACCTTCTGTTCAATTCAGTCGCTCGTATGTATAACGGAAGAACAGTTACCTGGTGAGTATAACTATATAAACATTATCGAATACAACCCAGATACGATGATTGTTCAATCTATACTAAATTTAAGCTTCTGCTCGATTCGGTCGCTTGTATGTAAAACGGAAGAACAGTTACCTGGTGAGTATTGCTGTATAAACATCACCACGATATAATCGAATACAACTCAGTTACAATCATCGTTCCGTCTAACCATCCAACCTTATGTTCGATTCAGACGCTCGTATGAGTAACGAAAGAACCGTTACATGGTAGGTGTAACTAAATATACAGCATAACGATATAATCGGAGACAACCCATATACAATGATTGTTCAATCTATCCATCCAACCTTATGTTCGATTCGGTTGGTCGTATGTATTACGAAAGAACTGTTACCTGGTTAGACATACTATATGATAATAATCACGATATAATCAAATACAACCCAGATACGATGAATGTGCAGTCTATCCATTCAACCTTCTGTTCAATTCAGTCGCTCGTATGTATAACGGAAGAGCAGTTACCTGGTGAGTATAACTATATAAACATAATCGATTACAACCCAGATACGATGATTGTTCAATCTATACTAAATTTAAGCTTCTGCTCGATTCGGACGCTTGTATGTGAAACGGAAGAACAGTTACCTGGTGAGTATTGCTATATAAACATCATCACGATATCATCGAATACAACTCAGAGATACAATTATCATTTCGTCTAACCATTCAACTTTCTGATCGATTCAGTCGCTAGTATGTGTAACGGTAGTACCGTCACCTGGTAAGTATCACTATATATACAGTATTGCGATATAATCGGATACCACCCAGATACATTGATTGTTCAGTCTATCCATTCAACTTTCTGTTCAGTTCAGTCGCTCTTATGTATAACTGGAGAACAGTTTTCTGGTGAGTATAACTATATGAACATCATCAAGATATAATCGAATACAACCCCAGATACGATTATTGTTTAGTCTATCCATTCAACCTTCTGTTCAATTCAGTCGCTCGTATGTATAACGGAAGAACATTTACCTGGTGAGTATAACTATATAAACCTTATCGAATACAACCCAGATACGATGAATTTTCAATCTATCCATTTAACCTTCTGCTCGATTCGGTCGCTTTCATGTAAAACGGAAGAACAGGCGATCGGAAGAAGGCGATCTGAAGAATTCGTTACACATACGAGCGTATGCATCGAACATAAGGTTGGATGATTAGACGGAACGATAATTGTAATTTTTTCATAGAATCCATTTCTCCAATCGTAAAAAACGAAATCGAAAAAGAAATGCATCGAAGGGGGCCCCCTTGGAACTTGTTCGAATTCTTCAGATCGCCTTAACTTCCGAACGGATGGACCGATTTTCAACTTCGCGCATACCAATTTGCTTGTTTTTTTTCATAGAATCCATTTCTTCAATCGAAAAAACCGAAATCGAAATAAAAATCGCATCAAAGGGGGTCCCCTTGAAACTTTTTCGAATTCTTCAGATCGCCTTAACTTCCGAACGGATGGACCGATTTTCAACTTCGATCATACCAATCTGCTTGTTTTTTTTCATAGAATCCTTTTCTCCAATCAGAAAAACTGAAATCGAAAAAAAAAATTGCATCAAAGGGGGTCCCCTTGGAACTTTTTCGAATTCTTCAGATCGCCTTAACTTCCGAACGGAAGGAGCGATTTCCAACTTCGATCATACCAATCTGCTTGTATTTTTTCATAGAATCCATTTCTCCAATCGAAAAAACCGAAATCGAAAAAAAAAATGCATCAAAGGGGGCCCCCTTGGAACTTTTTCGAATTCTTCAGATCGACTTAACTTCCGAACGGATGGACCGATTTTCAACTTCGATCATACCAAACTGCTTGTTTTTTTTTCATAGAATCCATTTCTCCAATCGAAAAAATCGAAATCGAGAAAAAGAAAGCATCAAAGGGGGCTTCTTGGAACTTTTTCGAATTCTTCAGATCGCCTGAACTTTCGAACGTATGGACCGATTTTCAACTTCGATCATACCAATCTGCTTGTTTTTTTCATAGAATCCATTTCTCCGATCAGAAAAACCGAAATCGAAAAAAAAAAATGCATCAAAGGGGGCCCCCTTGGAACTTTTTCGAATTCTTCAGATCGCCTTAACTTCCGAACGGATGGACCGATTTTCAATTTCGATCATACCAATCTGTTTGTTTTTTTTTTTCATAGAATCCATTTCTCCAATCGAAAAAACCGAAATCGAAAAAAAAATGCATCAAAGGGGGCCCCCTTGGAACTTTTTCGAATTCTTCAGTTCGCCTAACTTCCGAACGGATGGACCGATTTTCAACTTCGATCATACCAATCTGCTTGTTTTCTTTCATAGAATCCATTTCTCCAATCGAAAAAACCGAAATCGAAAAAAAAAATGCACCAAAGGGGGCCCCCTTGGAACTTTTTCGAATTCTTCAGATCGCCTTAACTTCCGAACGGATGGACCGATTTTCAACTTCGATCATACCAATCTGCTTGTTTTTTTTCATAGAATCCATTTCTATGTTCGATTCAGACGCTCGTATGTGTAACGAAAGAACCGTTACATGGTAGGTGTAACTAAATATACAGCATAACGATATAATCGGAGACAACCCAGATACAATGATTGTTCAATCTATCCATCCAACCTTATGTTCGATTCGGTTGCTCGTATGTATAACGGAAGAACTGTAACCTGGTTAGACATACTATATGATAATAATCACGATATAATCAAATACAACCCAGATACGATGAATGTTCAGTCTATCCATTCAACCTTCTGTTCAGTTCAGTCGCTCTTATGTATAACTGGAGAACATTTTTCTGGTGAGTATAACTATATGAACAACATCAAGATATAATTGAATACAACCCCAGATACGATTATTGTTTAGTCTATCCATTCAACCTTCTGTTCAATTCAGTCGCTCGTATGTATAACGGAAGAACAGTTACCTGGTGAGTATAACTATATAAACATTATCGAATACAACCCAGATACGATGATTGTTCAATCTATACTAAATTTAAGCTTCTGCTCGATTCGGTCGCTTGTATGTAAAACGGAAGAACAGTTACCTGGTGAGTATTGCTGTATAAACATCACCACGATATAATCGAATACAACTCAGTTACAATCATCGTTCCGTCTAACCATCCAACCTTATGTTCGATTCAGACGCTCGTATGTGTAACGAAAGAACCGTTACATGGTAGGTGTAACTAAATATACAGCATAACGATATAATAGGAGACAACCCATATACAATGATTGTTCAATCTATCCATCCAACCTTATGTTCGATTCGGTTGGTCGTATGTATTACGAAAGAACTGTTACCTGGTTAGACATACTATATGATAATAATCACGATATAATCAAATACAACCCAGATACGATGAATGTGCAGTCTATCCATTCAACCTTCTGTTCAGTTCAGTCGCTCTTATGTATAACTGGAGAACAGTTTCCTGGTGAGTATAACTATATGAACATCATCAAGATATAATCGAATACAACCCCAGATACGATTATTGTTTAGTCTATCCATTCAACCTTCTGTTTAATTCAGTCGCTCGTATGTATAACGGAAGAGCAGTTACCTGGTGAGTATAACTATATAAACATAATCGATTACAACCCAGATACGATGATTGTTCAATCTATACTAAATTTAAGCTTCTGCTCGATTCGGACGCTTGTATGTAAAACGGAAGAACAGTTACCTGGTGAGTATTGCTATATAAACATCATCACGATATCATCGAATACAACTCAGAGATACAATTATCATTTCGTCTAACCATTCAACTTTCTGATCGATTCAGTCGCTAGTATGTGTAACGGTAGTACTGTCACCTGGTAAGTATCACTATATATACAGTATTGCGATATAATCGGATACCACCCAGATACATTGATTGTTCAGTCTATCCATTCAACTTTCTGTTCAGTTCAGTCGCTCTTATGTATAACTGGAGAACAGTTTTCTGGTGAGTATAACTATATGAACATCATCAAGATATAATCGAATACAACCCCAGATACGATTATTGTTTAGTCTATCCATTCAACCTTCTGTTCAATTCAGTCGCTCGTATGTATAACGGAAGAACATTTACCTGGTGAGTATAACTATATAAACCTTATCGAATACAACCCAGATACGATGAATTTTCAATCTATCCATTCAACCTTCTGCTCGATTCGGTCGCTTTCATGTAAAACGGAAGAACAGGCGATCGGAAGAAGGCGATCTGAAGAATTCGTTACACATACGAGCGTATGCATCGAACATAAGGTTGGATGATTAGACGGAACGATAATTGTAATTTTTTCATAGAATCCATTTCTCCAATCGAAAAAACTGAAATCGAAAAAAAAAAAAATGCATCAAAGGGGGCCCCCTTGGAACTTTTTCGAATTCTTCAGATCGACTTAACTTCCGAACGGATGGACCGATTTTCAACTTCGATCATACCAAACTGCTTGTTTTTTTTTCATAGAATCCATTTCTCCAATCGAAAAAACCGAAATCGAGAAAAAGAAAGCATCAAAGGGGGCCCCTTGGAACTTTTCCGAATTCTTCAGATCGCCTGAACTTTCGAACGTATGGACCGATTTTCAACTTCGATCATACCAATCTGCTTGTTTTTTTCATAGAATCCATTTCTCCGATCAGAAAAACCGAAATCGAAAAAAAAAATGCATCAAAGGGGGCCCTCTTGGAACTTTTTCGAATTCTTCAGATCGCCTTAACTTCCGAACGGATGGACAGATTTTCAACTTCGATCATACCAATCTGTTTGTTTTTTTTTCATAGAATCCATTTCTCCAATCGAAAAAACCGAAATCGAAAAAAAAAAATGCATCAAAGGGGGCCCCCTTGGAACTTTTTCGAATTCTTCAGTTCGCCTAACTTCCGAACGGATGGACCGATTTTCAACTTCGATCATACCAATCTGCTTGTTTTCTTTCATAGAATCCATTTCTCCAATCGAAAAAACCGAAATCGAAAAAAAAAATGCACCAGAGGGGGCCCCCTTGGAACTTTTTCGAATTCTTCAGATCGCCTTAACTTCCGAACGGATGGACCGATTTTCAACTTCGATCATACCAATCTGCTTGTTTTTTTTCATAGAATCCATTTCTCCAATCGAAAAAACCGAAATCAAAAAAAAATTCATCAAAGGGGGCCCCCTTGGAACTTTTTCGAATTCTTCAGATCACCTCAACTTCCGAACGGATGGACCGATTTTCAACTTCGATTGCTTGTTTTTTTTCATAGAGTCAATTTCTCCAATCGAAAAAACCAAAATGAAAAAAAAATGCATCAAAGGGGGCCCCCTTGGAACTTTTTCGAATTCTTCAGATCGCCTTAACTTCCGAACGGATGGACCGATTTTCAACTTCGATCATACCAATCTGCTTGTTTTTTTTATAAAATCCATTTCTCCAATCGAAAAAACCGAAATCGAAAAAAAAATGCATCAAAGGGGGCCCCCTTGAAACTTTTTCGAATTCTTCAGATCGCCTTAACTTCCGAACGGATGAACCGATTTTCAACTTCGATCATACCAATCTGCTTGTTTTTTTTCATAGAATCCATTTCTCCAATCGAAAAAACCAAAATCGAAAAAAAAATGCATCAAAGGGGGCCCCCTTGGAACTTTTTCGAATTCTTCAGATCGCCTTAACTTCCGAACGGATGGACCGATTTTCAACTTCGATCATACCAATCTGCTTGTTTCTTTCATAGAATCCATTTCTCCAATCGAAAAAACCGAAATCGAAAAAAAAAATGCATCAAAGGGGGCCCCCTTGGAACTTTTTCGAATTCTTCAGATCGCCTTAACTTCCGAACGGATGGACCGATTTTCAACTTCGATCATACCAATCTGCTTGTTTCTTTCATAGAATCCATTTCTCCAATCGAAAAAACCGAAATCGAAAAAAAAAATGCATCAAAGGGGGCCCCCTTGGAACTTTTTCGAATTCTTCAGATCGCCTTAACTTCCGAACGGATGGACCGATTTTCAACTTCGATCATACCAATCTGCTTGTTTCTTTCATAGAATCCATTTCTCCAATCGAAAAAACCGAAATCGAAATAAAAATCGCATCAAAGGGGGTCCCCTTGAAACTTTTTCGAATTCTTCAGATCGCCTTAACTTCCGAACGGATGGACCGATTTCCAACTTCGATCATACCAATCTGCTCGTATTTTTTCATAGAATCCATTTCTCCAATCGAAAAAACCGAAATCGAAAAAAAAAAATGCATCAAAGGGGGCCCCCTTGGAACTTTTTCGAATTCTTCAGATCGACTTAACTTCCGAACGGATGGACCGATTTTCAACTTCGATCATACCAAACTGCTTGTTTTTTTTTTCATAGAATCCATTTCTCCAATCGAAAAAACCGAAATCGAAAAAAAGAAAGCATCAAAGGGGGCCCCTTGGAACTTTTTCGAATTCTTCAGATCGCCTTAACTTTCGAACGTATGGTCCGACTTTCAACTTCGATCATACCAATCTGCTTGTTTTTTTAATAGAATCCATTTCTCCGATCAGAAAAACCGAAATCGAAAAAAAAATGCATCAAAGGGGGCCCCCTTGGAACTTTTTCGAATTCTTCAGATCGCCTTAACTTCCGAACGGATGGACCGATTTTCAACTTCGATCATACCAATCTGCTTGTTTTTTTTCATAGAATCCATTTCTTCAATCGAAAAAACCGAAATTGAAACAAAAAATGCTTCAAAGGGGGCCCCCTTGGAACTTTTTCGAATTCTTCAGATCGCCTAACTTCTGAACGGATGGACCTATTTTCAACTTCGATCATACCAATCTGCTTGTTTTCTTTCATAGAATCCATTTCTCCAATCGAAAAAACCGAAATCGAAAAAAAAATGCACCAAAGGGGGCCCCCTTGGAACTTTTTCGAATTCTTCAGATCGCCTTAACTTCCGAACGGATGGACCGATTTTCAACTTCGATCATACCAATCTGCTTGTTTTTTTCATAAAATCCATTTCTCAAATCGAAAAAACCGAAATCGAAAAAAAAAATGCATCAAAGGGGGCCCCCTTGAAACTTTTTCGAATTCTTCAGATCGCCTTAACTTCCGAACGGATGGACCGATTTTCAAATTCGATCATACCAATCTGCTTGTTTTTTTTTCATTGAATCCATTTCTCCAATCGAAAAAACCGTAATCGAAAAAAAATTGCATCAAAGGGGGTCCCCTTGGAACTTCTCGAATTCTTCAGACCGCCTCAACTTCCGAACGGATCGACCGATTTTCAATTTCGCGCATACCAATTTGCTTGTTTTTTTTCATAGAATCCATTTCTCCAATCGAAAAAACCGAAATCGAAATAAAAATCGCATCAAAGGGGTCCCCTTGAAACTTTTTCGAATTATTCAGATCGCCTTAACTTCCGAACGGATGGACCGATTTTCAACTTCGATCATACCAATCTGCTTGTTTTTTTTTTCATAGAATCCTTTTCTCCAATCGAAAAAACCGAAATCGAAAAACAAAATTGCATCAAAGGGGAACTTGGAACTTGGAACTTTTTCGAATTCTACAGATCGCCTTAACTTCCGAACGGATGGACCGATTTCCAACTTCGATCATACCAATCTGCTCGTATTTTTTCATAGAATCCATTTCTCCAATCGAAAAAACCGAAATCGAAAAAAAAAATGCATCAAAGGGGGCCCCCTTGGAACTTTTTCGAATTCTTCAGATCGACTTAACTTCCCAACGGATGGACCGATTTTCAACTTCGATCATACCAAACTGCTTGTTTTTTTTTCATAGAATCCATTTCTCCAATCGAAAAAACCGAAATCGAAAAAAAGAAAGCATCAAAGGGGGCCCCTTGGAACTTTTTCGAATTCTTCAGATCGCCTTAACTTTCGAACGTATGGTCCGATTTTCAACTTCGATCATACCAATCTGCTTGTTTTTTTAATAGAATCCATTTCTCCGATCAGAAAAACCGAAATCGAAAAAAAAAATGCATCAAAGAGGGCCCCCTTGGAACTTTTTCGAATTCTTCAGATCGCCTTAACTTCCGAACGGATGGACCGATTTTCAACTTCGATCATACCAATCTGCTTGTTTTTTTTCATAGAATCCATTTCTCCAATCGTAAAAAACGAAATCGAAAAAAAATGCATCGAAGGGGGCCCCCTTGGAACTTGTTCGAATTCTTCAGATCGCCTTAACTTCCGAACGGATGGACCGATTTTCAACTTCGCGCATACCAATTTGCTTGTTTTTTTTCATAGAATCCATTTCTCCAATCGAAAAAACCGAAATCGGAATAAAAATCGCATCAAAGGGGGTCCCCTTGAAACTTTTTCGAATTCTTCAGATCGCCTTAACTTCCGAACGGATGGACCGATTTTCAACTTCGATCATACCAATCTGCTTGTTTTTTTTCATAGAATCCTTTTCTCCAATCAGAAAAACTGAAATCGAAAAAAAAAATTGCATCAAAGGGGGTCCCCTTGGAACTTTTTCGAATTCTTCAGATCGCCTTAACTTCCGAACGGAAGGAGCGATTTCCAACTTCGATCATACCAATCTGCTTGTATTTTTTCATAGAATCCATTTCTCCAATCGAAAAAGCTGAAATCGAAAAAAAAAAAATGCATCAAAGGGGGCCCCCTTGGAACTTTTTCGAATTCTTCAGATCGACTTAACTTCCGAACGGATGGACCGATTTTCAACTTCGATCATACCAAACTGCTTGTTTTTTTTTTCATAGAATCCATTTCTCCAATCGAAAAAACCGAAATCGAGAAAAAGAAAGCATCAAAGGGGGCCCCTTGGAACTTTTCCGAATTCTTCAGATCGCCTGAACTTTCGAACGTATGGACCGATTTTCAACTTCGATCATACCAATCTGCTTGTTTTTTTCATAGAATCCATTTCTCCGATCAGAAAAACCGAAATCGAAAAAAAAAATGCATCAAAGGGGGCCCTCTTGGAACTTTTTCGAATTCTTCAGATCGCCTTAACTTCCGAACGGATGGACAGATTTTCAACTTCGATCATACCAATCTGTTTGTTTTTTTTTCATAGAATCCATTTCTCCAATCGAAAAAACCGAAATCGAAAAAAAAAAATGCATCAAAGGGGGCCCCCTTGGAACTTTTTCGAATTCTTCAGTTCGCCTAACTTCCGAACGGATGGACCGATTTTCAACTTCGATCATACCAATCTGCTTGTTTTCTTTCATAGAATCCATTTCTCCAATCGAAAAAACCGAAATCGAAAAAAAAAAATGCACCAGAGGGGGCCCCCTTGGAACTTTTTCGAATTCTTCAGATCGCCTTAACTTCCGAACGGATGGACCGATTTTCAACTTCGATCATACCAATCTGCTTGTTTTTTTTCATAGAATCCATTTCTCCAATCGAAAAAACCGAAATCAAAAAAAAATTCATCAAAGGGGGCCCCCTTGGAACTTTTTCGAATTCTTCAGATCACCTCAACTTCCGAACGGATGGACCGATTTTCAACTTCGATTGCTTGTTTTTTTTCATAGAGTCAATTTCTCCAATCGAAAAAACCAAAATGAAAAAAAAAATGCATCAAAGGGGGCCCCCTTGGAACTTTTTCGAATTCTTCAGATCGCCTTAACTTCCGAACGGATGGACCGATTTTCAACTTCGATCATACCAATCTGCTTGTTTTTTTTATAAAATCCATTTCTCCAATCGAAAAAACCGAAATCGAAAAAAAAATGCATCAAAGGGGGCCCCCTTGAAACTTTTTCGAATTCTTCAGATCGCCTTAACTTCCGAACGGATGAACCGATTTTCAACTTCGATCATACCAATCTGCTTGTTTTTTTTCATAGAATCCATTTCTCCAATCGAAAAAACCAAAATCGAAAAAAAAATGCATCAAAGGGGGCCCCCTTGGAACTTTTTCGAATTCTTCAGATCGCCTTAACTTCCGAACGGATGGACCGATTTTCAACTTCGATCATACCAATCTGCTTGTTTCTTTCATAGAATCCATTTCTCCAATCGAAAAAACCGAAATCGAAAAAAAAAATGCATCAAAGGGGGCCCCCTTGGAACTTTTTCGAATTCTTCAGATCGCCTTAACTTCCGAACGGATGGACCGATTTTCAACTTCGATCATACCAATCTGCTTGTTTCTTTCATAGAATCCATTTCTCCAATCGAAAAAACCGAAATCGAAAAAAAAAATGCATCAAAGGGGGCCCCCTTGGAACTTTTTCGAATTCTTCAGATCGCCTTAACTTCCGAACGGATGGACCGATTTTCAACTTCGATCATACCAATCTGCTTGTTTCTTTCATAGAATCCATTTCTCCAATCGAAAAAACCGAAATCGAAATAAAAATCGCATCAAAGGGGGTCCCCTTGAAACTTTTTCGAATTCTTCAGATCGCCTTAACTTCCGAACGGATGGACCGATTTCCAACTTCGATCATACCAATCTGCTCGTATTTTTTCATAGAATCCATTTCTCCAATCGAAAAAACCGAAATCGAAAAAAAAAAATGCATCAAAGGGGGCCCCCTTGGAACTTTTTCGAATTCTTCAGATCGACTTAACTTCCGAACGGATGGACCGATTTTCAACTTCGATCATACCAAACTGCTTGTTTTTTTTTTCATAGAATCCATTTCTCCAATCGAAAAAACCGAAATCGAAAAAAAGAAAGCATCAAAGGGGGCCCCTTGGAACTTTTTCGAATTCTTCAGATCGCCTTAACTTTCGAACGTATGGTCCGATTTTCAACTTCGATCATACCAATCTGCTTGTTTTTTTAATAGAATCCATTTCTCCGATCAGAAAAACCGAAATCGAAAAAAAAATGCATCAAAGGGGGCCCCCTTGGAACTTTTTCGAATTCTTCAGATCGCCTTAACTTCCGAACGGATGGACCGATTTTCAACTTCGATCATACCAATCTGCTTGTTTTTTTTCATAGAATCCATTTCTTCAATCGAAAAAACCGAAATTGAAACAAGAAATGCTTCAAAGGGGGCCCCCTTGGAACTTTTTCGAATTCTTCAGATCGCCTAACTTCTGAACGGATGGACCTATTTTCAACTTCGATCATACCAATCTGCTTGTTTTCTTTCATAGAATCCATTTCTCCAATCGAAAAAACCGAAATCGAAAAAAAAATGCACCAAAGGGGGCCCCCTTGGAACTTTTTCGAATTCTTCAGATCGCCTTAACTTCCGAACGGATGGACCGATTTTCAACTTCGATCATACCAATCTGCTTGTTTTTTTTATAAAATCCATTTCTCAAATCGAAAAAACCGAAATCGAAAAAAAAATGCATCAAAGGGGGCCCCCTTGAAACTTTTTCGAATTCTTCAGATCGCCTTAACTTCCGAACGGATGGACCGATTTTCAAATTCGATCATACCAATCTGCTTGTTTTTTTTTCATTGAATCCATTTCTCCAATCGAAAAAACCGTAATCGAAAAAAAATTGCATCAAAGGGGGTCCCCTTGGAACTTCTCGAATTCTTCAGACCGCCTCAACTTCCGAACGGATCGACCGATTTTCAATTTCGCGCATACCAATTTGCTTGTTTTTTTTCATAGAATCCATTTCTCCAATCGAAAAAACCGAAATCGAAATAAAAATCGCATCAAAGGGGTCCCCTTGAAACTTTTTCGAATTATTCAGATCGCCTTAACTTCCGAACGGATGGACCGATTTTCAACTTCGATCATACCAATCTGCTTGTTTTTTTTTTCATAGAATCCTTTTCTCCAATCGAAAAAACCGAAATCGAAAAACAAAATTGCATCAAAGGGGAACTTGGAACTTGGAACTTTTTCGAATTCTACAGATCGCCTTAACTTCCGAACGGATGGACCGATTTCCAACTTCGATCATACCAATCTGCTCGTATTTTTTCATAGAATCCATTTCTCCAATCGAAAAAACCGAAATCGAAAAAAAAAAATGCATCAAAGGGGGCCCCCTTGGAACTTTTTCGAATTCTTCAGATCGACTTAACTTCCGAACGGATGGACCGATTTTCAACTTCGATCATACCAAACTGCTTGTTTTTTTTTCATAGAATCCATTTCTCCAATCGAAAAAACCGAAATCGAAAAAAAGAAAGCATCAAAGGGGGCCCCTTGGAACTTTTTCGAATTCTTCAGATCGCCTTAACTTTCGAACGTATGGTCCGATTTTCAACTTCGATCATACCAATCTGCTTGTTTTTTTAATAGAATCCATTTCTCCGATCAGAAAAACCGAAATCGAAAAAAAAAATGCATCAAAGAGGGCCCCCTTGGAACTTTTTCGAATTCTTCAGATCGCCTTAACTTCCGAACGGATGGACCGATTTTCAACTTCGATCATACCAATCTGCTTGTTTTTTTTCATAGAATCCATTTCTTCAATCGAAAAAACCGAAATTGAAACAAAAAATGCTTCAAAGGGGGCCCCCTTGGAACTTTTTCGAATTCTTCAGATCGCCTAACTTCTGAACGGATGGACCTATTTTCAACTTCGATCATACCAATCTGCTTGTTTTCTTTCATAGAATCCATTTCTCCAATCGAAAAAACCGAAATCGAAAAAAAAATGCACCAAAGGGGGCCCCCTTGGAACTTTTTCGAATTCTTCAGATCGCCTTAACTTCCGAACGGATGGACCGATTTTCAACTTCGATCATACCAATCTGCTTGTTTTTTTTCATAGAATCCATTTCTCCAATCGAAAAAACCGAAATCTAAAAAAAAAAATTCATCAAAGGGGGCCCCCTTGGAACTTTCTCGAATTCTTCAGATCGCCTCAACTTCCGATCGGATGGACCGATTTTCAACTTCGATCATACCAATCTGCTTGTTTTTTTCATAGAATCCATTTCTCCGATCAGAAAAACCGAAATCGAAAAAAAAAATGCATCAAAGGGGGCCCTCTTGGAACTTTTTCGAATTCTTCAGATCGCCTTAACTTCCGAACGGATGGACAGATTTTCAACTTCGATCATACCAATCTGTTTGTTTTTTTTTCATAGAATCCATTTCTCCAATCGAAAAAACCGAAATCGAAAAAAAAATGCATCAAAGGGGGCCCCCTTGGAACTTTTTCGAATTCTTCAGTTCGCCTAACTTCCGAACGGATGGACCGATTTTCAACTTCGATCATACCAATCTGCTTGTTTTCTTTCATAGAATCCATTTCTCCAATCGAAAAAACCGAAATCGAAAAAAAAAAAATGCACCAGAGGGGGCCCCCTTGGAACTTTTTCGAATTCTTCAGATCGCCTTAACTTCCGAACGGATGGACCGATTTTCAACTTCGATCATACCAATCTGCTTGTTTTTTTTCATAGAATCCATTTCTCCAATCGAAAAAACCGAAATAAAAAAAAAAAATTCATCAAAGGGGGCCCCCTTGGAACTTTTTCGAATTCTTCAGATCACCTCAACTTCCGAACGGATGGACCGATTTTCAACTTCGATTGCTTGTTTTTTTTCATAGAGTCAATTTCTCCAATCGAAAAAATCAAAATGAAAAAAAAATGCATCAAAGGGGGCCCCCTTGGAACTTTTTCGAATTCTTCAGATCGCCTTAACTTCCGAACGGATGGACCGATTTTCAACTTCGATCATACCAATCTGCTTGTTTTTTTTATAAAATCCATTTCTCCAATCGAAAAAACCGAAATCGAAAAAAAAAATGCATCAAAGGGGGCCCCCTTGAAACTTTTTCGAATTCTTCAGATCGCCTTAACTTCCGAACGGATGAACCGATTTTCAACTTCGATCATACCAATCTGCTTGTTTTTTTTTATAGAATCCATTTCTCCAATCGAAAAAACCAAAATCGAAAAAAAAATGCATCAAAGGGGGCCCCCTTGGAACTTTTTCGAATTCTTCAGATCGCCTTAACTTCCGAACGGATGGACCGATTTTCAACTTCGATCATACCAATCTGCTTGTTTCTTTCATAGAATCCATTTCTCCAATCGAAAAAACCGAAATCGAAAAAAAAAATGCATCAAAGGGGGCCCCCTTGGAACTTTTTCGAATTCTTCAGATCGCCTTAACTTCCGAACGGATGGACCGATTTTCAAATTCGATCATACCAATCTGCTTGTTTTTTTTTCATAGAATCCATTTCTCCAATCGAAAAAACCGAAATCGAAAAAAAATTGCATCAAAGGGGGTCCCCTTGGAACTTCTCGAATTCTTCAGACCGCCTCAACTTCCGAACGGATCGACCGATTTTCAATTTCGCGCATACCAATTTGCTTGTTTTTTTTCATAGAATCCATTTCTCCAATCGAAAAAACCGAAATCGAAATAAAAATCGCTTCAAAGGGGGTCCCCTTGAAACTTTTTCGAATTATTCAGATCGCCTTAACTTCCGAACGGATGGACCGATTTTCAACTTCGATCATACCAATCTGCTTGTTTTTTTTTCATAGAATCCTTTTCTCCAATCGAAAAAACCGAAATCGAAAAACAAAATTGCATCAAAGGGGAACTTGGAACTTGGAACTTTTTCGAATTCTTCAGATCGCCTTAACTTCCGAACGGATGGACCGATTTCCAACTTCGATCATACCAATCTGCTCGTATTTTTTCATAGAATCCATTTCTCCAATCGAAAAAACCGAAATCGAATAAAAAAATGCATCAAAGGGGGCCCCCTTGGAACTTTTTCGAATTCTTCAGATCGACTTAACTTCCGAACGGATGGACCGATTTTCAACTTCGATCATACCAAACTGCTTGTTTTTTTTTCATAGAATCCATTTCTCCAATCGAAAAAACCGAAATCGAAAAAAAGAAAGCATCAAAGGGGGCCCCTTGGAACTTTTTCGAATTCTTCAGATCGCCTTAACTTTCGAACGTATGGTCCGATTTTCAACTTCGATCATACCAATCTGCTTGTTTTTTTAATAGAATCCATTTCTCCGATCAGAAAAACCGAAATCGAAAAAAAAAATGCATCAAAGGGGGCCCCCTTGGAACTTTTTCGAATTCTTCAGATCGCCTTAACTTCCGAACGGATGGACCGATTTTCAACTTCGATCATACCAATCTGCTTGTTTTTTTTCATAGAATCCATTTCTTCAATCGAAAAAACCGAAATTGAAACAAAAAATGCTTCAAAGGGGGCCCCCTTGGAACTTTTTCGAATTCTTCAGATCGCCTAACTTCCGAACGGATGGACCGATTTTCAAATTCGATCATACCAATCTGCTTGTTTTTTTTTCATTGAATCCATTTCTCCAATCGAAAAAACCGTAATCGAAAAAAAATTGCATCAAAGGGGGTCCCCTTGGAACTTCTCGAATTCTTCAGACCGCCTCAACTTCCGAACGGATGGACCGATTTTCAACTTCGATCATACCAATCTGCTTGTTTTTTTTATAAAATCCATTTCTCCAATCGAAAAAACCGAAATCGAAAAAAAAAATGCATCAAAGGGGGCCCCCTTGAAACTTTTTCGAATTCTTCAGATCGCCTTAACTTCCGAACGGATGGACCGATTTTCAACTTCGATCATACCAATCTGCTTGTTTTTTTTTTTCATAGAATCCTTTTCTCCAATCGAAAAAACCGAAATCGAAAAACAAAATTGCATCAAAGGGGAACTTGGAACTTGGAACTTTTTCGAATTCTTCAGATCGCCTTAACTTCCGAACGGATGGACCGATTTCCAACTTCGATCATACCAATCTGCTCGTATTTTTTCATAGAATCCATTTCTCCAATCGAAAAAACCGAAATCGAAAAAAAAAATGCATCAAAGGGGGCCCCCTTGGAACTTTTTCGAATTCTTCAGATCGACTTAACTTCCGAACGGATGGACCGATTTTCAACTTCGATCATACCAAACTGCTTGTTTTTTTTTCATAGAATCCATTTCTCCAATCGAAAAAACCGAAATCGAAAAAAAGAAAGCATCAAAGGGGGCCCCTTGGAACTTTTTCGAATTCTTCAGATCGCCTTAACTTTCGAACGTATGGTCCGATTTTCAACTTCGATCATACCAATCTGCTTGTTTTTTTAATAGAATCCATTTCTCCGATCAGAAAAACCGAAATTGAAAAAAAAAATGCATCAAAGGGGGCCCCCTTGGAACTTTTTCGAATTCTTCAGATCGCCTTAACTTCCGAACGGATGGACCGATTTTCAACTTCGATCATACCAATCTGCTTGTTTTTTTTCATAGAATCCATTTCTTCAATCGAAAAAACCGAAATTGAAACAAAAAATGCTTCAAAGAAGGCCCCCTTGGAACTTTTTCGAATTCTTCAGATCGCCTAACTTCTGAACGGATGGACCTATTTTCAACTTCGATCATACCAATCTGCTTGTTTTCTTTCATAGAATCCATTTCTCCAATCGAAAAAACCGAAATCGAAAAAAAAATGCACCAAAGGGGGCCCCCTTGGAACTTTTTCGAATTCTTCAGATCGCCTTAACTTCCGAACGGATGGACCGATTTTCAACTTCGATCATACCAATCTGCTTGTTTTTTTTCATAGAATCCATTTCTCCAATCGAAAAAACCGAAATCTAAAAAAAAAAATTCATCAAAGGGGGCCCCCTTGGAACTTTCTCGAATTCTTCAGATCGCCTCAACTTCCGATCGGATGGACCGATTTTCAACTTCGATCATACCAATCTGCTTGTTTTTTTTCATTGAGTCCATTTCTCCAATCGAAAAAACCGAAATAAAAAAAAAATGTATCAAAGGGGGCCCCCTTGGAACTTTTTCGAATTCTTCAGATCGCCTTAACTTCCGAACGGATGGACCGATTATCAACTTCGATCATACCAATCTGCTTGTTCTTTTTATAAAATCCATTTCTCCAATCGAAAAAACCGAAATCGAAAAAAAAATGCATCAAAGGGGGCCCCCTTGAAACTTTTTCGAATTCTTCAGATCGCCTTAACTTCCGAACGGATGAACCGATTTTCAACTTCGATCATACCAATCTGCTTGTTTTTTTTCATAGAATCCATTTCTCCAATCAAAAAAACCGAAATCGAAAAAAAAATGCATCAAAGGGGGCCCCCTTGAAACTTTTTCGAATTCTTCAGATCGCCTTAACATCCGAACGGATGAACCGATTTTCAACTTCGATCATACCAATCTGCTTGTTTTTTTTCATAGAATCCATTTCTCCAATCGAAAAAACCGAAATCGAAAAAAAAATGCATCAAAGGGGGCCTCCTTGGAACTTTTTCGAATTCTTCAGATCGCCTTAACTTCCGAACGGATGGACCGATTTTCAACTTCGATCATACCAATCTGCTTGTTTTCTTCCATAGAATCCATTTCTCCAATCGAAAAAACCGAAATCGAAAAAAAAATGCATCAAAGGGGGCCTTCTTGGAATTTTTTCGAATTCTTCAGATCGCCTTAACTTCCGAACGGATGGACCGATTTTCAACTTCGATTATACCAAACTGCTTGTTTTTCTTCATAGAATCCATTTCTCCAATCGAAAAAACCGAAATCGAAAAATAATATGCATCAAAAAGGGCCACCTTGGAACTTTTTCGAATTCTTCAGACCGCCTCAACTACCGAACGGATAGACCGATTTTCAATTTCGCGCATACCAATTTGCTTGTTTTTTCATAGAATCCATTTCTTCAATAGAAAAAACCGAAATCGAAAAAAAAATTGCATCAAAGGGGGTCCCCTTGGAACTTTTTCGAATTCTTCAGATCGCCTTAACTTCCGAACGGATGGACCGATTTTCAACTTCGATTATACCAAACTGCTTGTTTTTCTTCATAGAATCCATTTCTCCAATCGAAAAAACCGAAATCTGAAAAAAAATTGCATCAAAGGGGGTCCCCTTGGAACTTTTTCGAATTCTTCAAATCGCCTTAACTTCCGAACGGATGTACCGATTTTCAACTTCGATCATACCAATCTGCTTGTTTTTTTTCATGGAATCCATTTCTCCAATCGAGAAAACCAGAATCGAAAAAAAAATTGCATCAAAGGGGGTCCCCTTGGAACTTTTCTGAATTCTTCAGATCGCCTTAACTTCCGAACGGATGGACCGATTTTCAACTTCGATCATACCAATCTGCTTGTTTATTTTCATAGAATCCATTTCTCCAATCGAAAAAACCGGAATCGAAAAGAAAAATTGCATCAAAGGGGGTCCCCTTGGAACTTTTTCGAATTCTTCAGATCGCCATAACTTCCGAACGGATGGACCGATTTTCAACTTCGATCATACCAATCTGCTTGTTTTTTTTCATAGAATCCGTTTCTCCAATCAAAAAAACCGAAATCGAAAAAATAAAAAGCATCAAAGGGAGCCCCCTTGGAACTTTTTCGAATTCTTCAGATCGCCTTAACTACCGAACGGATGGACCGATTTTCAACTTCGATCATACGAATCTGCTTGTTTTTTTTTCATAGAATCTATTTCTCCAATCGAAAAAACCGAAATCGAAAAAAAAAAAAAAAGCATCAAAGGGGGCCCCCTTGGAACTTTTTCGAATTCTTCAGATCGACTTAACTTCCGAACAGATGGACCGATTTTCAACTTCGATCATACCAATCTGCTTTTTTTTTCTTTGAATCCATTTCTCCGATCAAAAAATCCGAAATCGAAAAAAAATGGATCAAAGGGGCCCCCCTTGGAACTTTTTCGAATTCTCAGATTGCCTCAACTTCCGAACGTATGGACCGATTTTCAACTTCGATCATACCAATCTGCTTGTTTTTTTTTCATAGAATCCATTTCTCCGATCAGAAAAACCGAAATCGAAAAAATAAAGAGCATCAAAGGGAGCCCCCTTGGAACTTTTTCGAATTCTTCAGATCGCCTTAACTTCCGAACGGATGGACCGATTTTCAACTTCGATCATACGAATCTGCTTGTTTTTTTTCATAGAATCCATTTCTCCAATCGAAAAAACCGAAATCGAAAGAAAAAATGCATCAAAGGGGGCCCCCTTGGAACTTTTTCGAATTCTTCAGATCGACTTAACTTCCGAACGGATGGACCGATTTTCAACTTCGATCATACCTGCTTTTTTTTTCATAGAATCCATTTCTCCAATCGAAAAAACCGAAATCGAAAAAAAAATGCATCAAAGGGGGCCCCCTTGGAACTTTTTCGAATTCTTCAGATCGCCTTAACTTCCGAACGGATGGACCGATTTTCAACTTCGATCATACCAATCTGCTTGTTTTTTTTCATAGAATCCATTTCTCCAATCGAAAAAACCGAAATCTGAAAAAAAAATTCATCAAAGGGGGCCCCCTTGGAACTTTCTCGAATTCTTCAGATCGCCTCAACTTCCGAACGGATGGACCGATTTTCAACTTCGATCATACCAATCTGCTTGTTTTTTTTTCATAGAATCCATTTCTCCAATCGTAAAAAACGAAATCGAAAAAAAATGCATCGAAGGGGGCCTCCTTGGAACTTGTTCGAATTCTTCAGATCGCCTTAACTTCCGAACGGATGGACCGATTTTCAACTTCGCGCATACCAATTTGCTTGTTTTTTTTCATAGAATCCATTTCTCCAATCGAAAAAACCGAAATCGAAATAAAAATCGCATCAAAGAAGGTCCCCTTGAAACTTTTTCGAATTCTTCAGATCGCCTTAACTTCCGAACGGATGGACCGATTTTCAACTTCGATCATACCAATCTGCTTGTTTTTTTTCATAGAATCCTTTTCTCCAATCAGAAAAACTGAAATCGAAAAAAAAAATTGCATCAAAGGGGGTCCCCTTGGAACTTTTTCGAATTCTTCAGATCGCCTTAACTTCCGAACGGAAGGAGCGATTTCCAACTTCGATCATACCAATCTGCTTGTATTTTTTCATAGAATCCATTTCTCCAATCGAAAAAACTGAAATCGAAAAAAAAAAATGCATCAAAGGGGGCCCCCTTGGAACTTTTTCGAATTCTTCAGATCGCCTGAACTTTCGAACGTATGGACCGATTTTCAACTTCGATCATACCAATCTGCTTGTTTTTTTCATAGAATCCATTTCTCCGATCAGAAAAACCGAAATCGAAAAAAAAATGCATCAAAGGGGGCCCTCTTGGAACTTTTTCGAATTCTTCAGATCGCCTTAACTTCCGAACGGATGGACAGATTTTCAACTTCGATCATACCAATCTGTTTGTTTTTTTTCATAGAATCCATTTCTCCAATCGAAAAAACCGAAATCGAAAAAAAAAAATGCATCAAAGGGGGCCCCCTTGGAACTTTTTCGAATTCTTCAGTTCGCCTAACTTCCGAATGGATGGACCGATTTTCAACTTCGATCATACCAATCTGCTTGTTTTCTTTCATAGAATCCATTTCTCCAATTGAAAAAACCGAAATCGAAAAAAAAAATGCACCAGAGGGGGCCCCCTTGGAACTTTTTCGAATTCTTCAGATCGCCTTAACTTCCGAACGGATGGACCGATTTTCAACTTCGATCATACCAATCTGCTTGTTTTTTTTCATAGAATCCATTTCTCCAATCGAAAAAACCGAAATCAAAAAAAAAATTCATCAAAGGGGGCCCCCTTGGAACTTTTTCGAATTCTTCAGATCACCTCAACTTCCGAACGGATGGACCGATTTTCAACTTCGATTGCTTGTTTTTTTTCATAGAGTCAATTTCTCCAATCGAAAAAACCAAAATGAAAAAAAAATGCATCAAAGGGGGCCCCCTTGGAACTTTTTCGAATTCTTCAGATCGCCTTAACTTCCGAACGGATGGACCGATTTTCAACTTCGATCATACCAATCTGCTTGTTTTTTTTATAAAATCCATTTCTCCAATCGAAAAAACCGAAATCGAAAAAAAAAATGCATCAAAGGGGGCCCCCTTGAAACTTTTTCGAATTCTTCAGATCGCCTTAACTTCCGAACGGATGAACCGATTTTCAACTTCGATCATACCAATCTGCTTGTTTTTTTTCATAGAATCCATTTCTCCAATCGAAAAAACCAAAATCGAAAAAAAATGCATCAAAGGGGGCCCCCTTGGAACTTTTTCGAATTCTTCAGATCGCCTTAACTTCCGAACGGATGGACCGATTTTCAACTTCGATCATACCAATCTGCTTGTTTTTTTTATAAAATCCATTTCTCCAATCGAAAAAACCGAAATCGAAAAAAAAAATGCATCAAAGGGGGCCCCCTTGAAACTTTTTCGAATTCTTCAGATCGCCTTAACTTCAGAACGGATGGACCGATTTTCAATTTCGCGCATACCAATCCGCTTGTTTTTTTCATAGAATCCATTTCTATAATCGAAAAAACCGAAATCGAAAAAAAATTGCATCAAAGGGGGTCCCCTTGGAACTTTTTCGAATTCTTCAGATCGCCTTAACTTCCGAACGGATGGACCGAATTTCAACTTCGATCATACCAATCTGCTTGTTTCTTTCATAGAATCCATTTATCCAATCGAAAAAACCGAAATCGAAAAAAAAATGCATCAAAGGGGGCCCCCTTGGAACTTTTTCGAATTCTTCAGATCGCCTTAACTTCCGAACGGATGGACCGATTTTCAAATTCGATCATACCAATCTGCTTGTTTTTTTTCATAGAATCCATTTCTCCAATCGGAAAAACCGAAATCCAAAAATAATATGCATCAAAAAGGGCCACCTTGGAACTTTTTCGAATTCTTCAGACCGCCTCAACTACCGAACGGATCGACCGATTTTCAATTTCGCGCATACCAATTTGCTTGTTTTTCCATAGAATCCATTTCTTCAATGGAAAAAACCGAAATCGAAAAAAAAATTGCATCAAAGGGGGTCCCCTTGGAACTTTTTCGAATTCTTCAGATCGCCTTAACTTCCGAACGGATGGACCGATTTTCAACTTCGATTATACCAAACTGCTTGTTTTTCTTCATAGAATCCATTTCTCCAATCGAAAAAACCGAAATCTGAAAAAAAAAAATTGCATCAAAGGGGGTCCCCTTGGAACTTTTTCGAATTCTTCAAATCGCCTTAACTTCCGAACGGATGTACCGATTTTCAACTTCGATCATACCAATCTGCTTGTTTTTTTTCATGGAATC
This sequence comes from Chrysomela aeneicollis, assembly GCA_029955515.1. Lineage (NCBI taxonomy): Eukaryota > Metazoa > Arthropoda > Insecta > Coleoptera > Chrysomelidae > Chrysomela > Chrysomela aeneicollis. The sequence continues at coordinate 433,994 of JARUHQ010000018.1, read as the reverse complement.
CATTTCTCCAATCAAAAAAACCAAAATCGAAAAAAAAATTGCATCAAAGGGGGTCCCCTTGGAACTTTTCTGAATTCTTCAGATCGCCTTAACTTCCGAACGGATGGACCGATTTTCAACTTCGATCATACCAATCTGCTTGTTTTTTTTCATTGAATCCATTTCTCCAATCGAAAAAACCGGAATCGAAAAGAAAAATTGCATCAAAGGGGGTCCCCTTGGAACTTTTTCGAATTCTTCAGATCGCCATAACTTCCGAACGGATGGACCGATTTTCAACTTCGATCATACCAATCTGCTTGTTTTTTTTTTCATATTATCCGTTTCTCCAATCAAAAAAACCGAAATCGAAAAAATAAAAAGCATCAAAGGGAGCCCCCTTGGAACTTTTTCGAATTCTTCAGATCGCCTTAACTTCCGAACGGATGGACCGATTTTCAACTTCGATCATACGAATCTGCTTGTTTTTTTTTCAGAGAATCCATTTCTCCAATCGAAAAAACCGAAATCGAAAAAAAAAAAATGCATCCAAGGGGGCCCCCTTGGAACTTTTTCGAATTCTTCAGATCGACTTAACTTCCGAACGGATGGACCGATTTTCAACTTCGATCATACCAATCTGCTTTTTTTTTCATAGAATCCATTTCTCCGATCAAAAAATCCGAAATCGAAAAAAAAAATGGATCAAAGGGGCCCCCCTTGGAACTTTTTCGAATTCTTCAGATTGCCTCAACTTCCGAACGTATGGACCGATTTTCAACTTCGATCATACCAATCTGCTTGTTTTTTTTCATAGAATCCATTTCTCCAATCAGAAAAACCGAAATCGAAAAAATAAAAAGCATCAAAGGGAGCCCCCTTGGAACTTTTTCGAATTCTTCAGATCGCCTTAACTTCCGAACGGATGGTCCGATTTTCAACTTCGATCATACGAATCTGCTTGTTTTTTTTCATAGAATCCATTTCTCCAATCGAAAAAACCGAAATCGAAAGGAAAAATGCATCAAAGGGGGCCCCCTTGGAACTTTTTCGAATTCTTCAGATCGACTTAACTTCCGAACGGATGGACCGATTTTCAACTTCGATCATACCAATCTGCTTGTTTTTTTCATAGAATCCATTTCTTCAATCGAAAAAACCGAAATCGAAAAAAAAATGCATCAAAGGGGGCCCCCTTGGAACTTTTTTGAATTCTTCAGATCGCCTTAACATCCGAACGGATGGACCGATTTTCATCTTCGATCATACCAATCTGCTTGTTTTTTTTTCATAGAATCCATTTCTCCGATCATAAGAACCGAAATCGAAAAAAAAATGCATCAAAGGGGGCCCCCTTGGAACTTTTTCGAATTCTTCAGATCGACTTAACTTCCGAACGGATGGACCGATTTTCAACTTCGATCATACGAATCTGCTTGTTTTTTTCATAGAATCCATTTCTTCAATCGAAAAAACCGAAATCGGAAGAAAAAATGCATCAAAGGGGGCCCGCTTGGAACTTTTTCGAATTCTTCAGATCGACTTAACTTCCGAACGGATGGACCGATTTCCAACTTCGATCATACCTGCTTTTTTTTTCATAGAATCCATTTCTCCGATCAAAAAAACCGAAATCGAAAAAAAAATGCATCAAAGGGGGCTCCCTTGAAACTTTTTCGAATTCTTCAGATTGCCTTAACTCTCGAACGTATGGACCGATTTTCAACTTCGATCATACCAATCTGCTTGTTTTTTTCATAGAATCCATTTCTCCAATCGAAAAAACCGAAATCGAAAAAAAAATGCATCAAAGGGGGCCCCCTTGGAACTTTTTCGAATTCTTCAGATCGCCTTAACATCCGAACGGATGGACCGATTTTCAACTTCGATCATACCAATCTGCTTGTTTCTTTCATAGAATCCACTTCTCCAATCGAAAAAACTGAAATCGAAAAAAAAAATGCATCAAAGGGGGCCCCCTTGGAACTTTTTCGAATTCTTCAGATCGCCTTAACTTCCGAACGGATGGACCGATTTTCAAATTCGATCATACCAATCTGCTTGTTTTTTTTCATTGAATCCATTTCGCCAATCGGAAAAACCGAAATCGAAAAATAATATGCATCAAAAAGGGCCACCTTGGAACTTTTTCGAATTCTTCAGACCGCCTCAACTACCGAACGGATCGACCGATTTTCAATTTCGCGCATACCAATTTGCTTGTTTTTTCATAGAATCCATTTCTTCAATAGAAAAAACCGAAATCGAAAAAAAAATTGCATCAAAGGGGGTCCCCTTGGAACTTTTTCGAATTCTTCAGATCGCCTTAACTTCCGAACGGATGGACCGATTTTCAACTTCGATTATACCAAACTGCTTGTTTTTCTTCATAGAATCCATTTCTCCAATCGAAAAAACCGAAATCTGAGAAAAAATTGCATCAAAGGGGGTCCCCTTGGAACTTTTTCGAATTCTTCAAATCGCCTTAACTTCCGAACGGATGTACCGATTTTCAACTTCGATCATACCAATCTGCTTGTTTTTTTTCATGGAATCCATTTCTCCAATCGAAAAAACCAAAATCGAAAAAAAAATTGCATCAAAGGGGGTCCCCTTGGAACTTTTCTGAATTCTTCAGATCGCCTTAACTTCCGAACGGATGGACCGATTTTCAACTTCGATCATACCAATCTGCTTGTTTTTTTTTCATAGAATCCATTTCTCCAATCGAAAAAACCGGAATCGAAAAGAAAAATTGCATCAAAGGGGGTCCCCTTGGAACTTTTTCGAATTCTTCAGATCGCCATAACTTCCGAACGGATGGGCCGATTTTCAACTTCGATCATACCAATCTGCTTGTTTTTTTTTCATAGAATCCGTTTCTCCAATCAAAAAAACCGAAATCGAAAAAATAAAAAGCATCAAAGGGAGCCCCCTTGGAACTTTTTCGAATTCTTCAGATCGCCTTAACTTCCGAACGGATGGACCGATTTTCAACTTCGATCATACGAATCTGCTTGTATTTTTTTCATAGAATCCATTTCTCCAATCGAAAAAACCGAAATCGAAAAAAAAATGCATCAAAGGGGGCCCCCTTGGAACTTTTTCGAATTCTTCAGATCGCCTTAACATCCGAACGGATGGACCGATTTTCAACTTCGATCATACCAATCTGCTTGTTTTTTTTCATTGAATCCATTTCTTCGATCAAAAAATCCGAAATCGAAGAAAAAATGGATCAAAGGGGCCCCCCTTGGAACTTTTTCGAATTCTTCAGATCGACTTAACTTCCGAACGGATGGACCGATTTTCAACTTCGATCATACCTGCTTTTTTTTTCATAGAATCCATTTCTCCGATCAAAAAAACCGAAATCGAAAAAAAAATGCATCAAAGGGGGCCCCCTTGGAACTTTTTCGAATTCTTCAGATTGCCTTAACTCTCGAACGTATGGACCGATTTTCAACTTCGATCATACCAATCTGCTTGTTTTTTTCATAGAATCCATTTCTCCAATCGAAAAAACCGAAATCGAAAAAAAAATGCATCAAAGGGGGCCCCCTTGGAACTTTTTCGAATTCTTCAGATCGCCTTAACATCCGAACGGATGGACCGATTTTCAACTTCGATCATACCAATCCGCTTGTTTTTTTTTCATAGAATCCATTTCTCCGATCGAAAGAACCGAAATCGAAAAAAAAATGCATCAAAGGGGGCCCCCTTGGAATTTTTTCGAATTCTTCAGATCGCCTAACTTCCGAACGTATGGACCGATTTTCAATTTCGCGCATATCAATTCGCTTGTTTTTTTCATAGAATCCATTTCTCCAATCGAAAAAACCGAAGTCGAAAAAAAATTGCATCAAAGGGGGTCCCCTTGGAACTTTTTCGAATTCTTCAGATCGCCTTAACTTCCAAACGGATGGACCGATTTTCAACTTCGATCATACCAATCTGCTTGTTTTTTTTTTCATAGAATCCATTTCTCCAATCGAAAAAACCGAAATCGAAAAAAAAAATGCATCAAAGGGGGCCACCTTGGAACTTTTTCGAATTCTCCAGACCGCCTCAACTTCCGAACGGATCGACCGATTTTCAATTTCGCGCATACCAATTTGCTTGTTTTTTCATAGAATCCATTTCTTCAATAGAAAAAACCGAAATCGAATAAAAAATTGCATCAAAGGGTGTCCCCTTGGAACTTTTTCGAATTCTTCAGATCGCCTTAACTTCCGAACGGATGGACCGATTTTCAACTTCGATCATACCAAACTGCTTGTTTTTTTTCATAGAAATCATTTCTCCAATCGAAAAAACCGAAATCTGAAAAAAAATTGCATCAAAGGGGGTCCCCTTGGAACTTTTTCGAATTCTTCAAATCGCCTTAACTTCCGAACGGATGGACCGATTTTCAACTTCGATCATACCAATCTGCTTGTTTTTTTTTCATAGAATCCATTTCTCCAATCGAAAAAACCAAAATCGAAAAAAAAATTGCATCAAAGGGGGTCCCCTTGGAACTTTTTCGAATTCTTCAGATCGCCTTAACTTCCGAACGGATGGACCGATTTTCAACTTCGATCATACCAATCTGCTTGTTTTTTTTTCATAGAATCCATTTCTCCAATCAAAAAAACCGAAATCGAAAAAAAAAATGCATCAAAGGGGGCCACCTTGGAACTTTTTCGAATTCTTCAGACCGCCTCAACTTCCGAACGTATGGACCGATTTTCAACTTCGATCATACCAATCTGCTTGTTTTTTTCATAGAATCCATTTCTCCAATCGAAAAAACCGAAATCGAAAAAAAAAAATGCATCAAAGGGGGCCCCCTTGGAACTTTTTCGAATTCTTCAGATCGCCTTAACATCCGAACGGATGGACCGATTTTCAACTTCGATCATACCAATCCGCTTGTTTTTTTTTCATAGAATCCATTTCTCCGATCGAAAGAACCGAAATCGAAAAAAAAATGCATCAAAGGGGGCCCCCTTGGAATTTTTTCGAATTCTTCAGATCGCCTAACTTCCGAACGTATGGACCGATTTTCAATTTCGCGCATATAAATTCGCTTGTTTTTTTCATAGAATCCATTTCTCCAATCGAAAAAACCGAAGTCGAAAAAAAATTGCATCAAAGGGGGTCCCCTTGGAACTTTTTCGAATTCTTCAGATCGCCTTAACTTCCAAACGGATGGACCGATTTTCAACTTCGATCATACCAATCTGCTTGTTTCTTTCATATCATCCATTTCTCCAATCGAAAAAACCGAAATCGAAAAAAAAAATGCATCAAAGGGGGCCCCTTGGAACTTTTTCGAATTCTTCAGATCGCCTTAACTTCCGAACGGATGGACCGATTTTCAACTTCGATCATACCAATCTGCTTGTTTTTTTTTTCATAGAATCCATTTCTCCAATCGAAAAAACCGAAATCGAAAAAAAAAATGCATCAAAGGGGGCCACCTTGGAACTTTTTCGAATTCTCCAGACCGCCTCAACTTCCGAACGGATCGACCGATTTTCAATTTCGCGCATACCAATTTGCTTGTTTTTTCATAGAATCCATTTCTTCAATAGAAAAAACCGAAATCGAATAAAAAATTGCATCAAAGGGTGTCCCCTTGGAACTTTTTCGAATTCTTCAGATCGCCTTAACTTCCGAACGGATGGACCGATTTTCAACTTCGATCATACCAAACTGCTTGTTTTTTTTCATAGAATTCATTTCTCCAATCGAATAAACCGAAATCTGAAAAAAAATTGCATTAAAGGGGGTCCCCTTGGAACTTTTTCGAATTCTTCAAATCGCCTTAACTTCCGAACGGATGGACCGATTTTCAACTTCGATCATACCAATCTGCTTGTTTTTTTTTCATAGAATCCATTTCTCCAATCGAAAAAACCAAAATCGAAAAAAAAATTGCATCAAAGGGGGTCCCCTTGGAACTTTTTCGAATTCTTCAGATCGCCTTAACTTCCGAACGGATGGACCGATTTTCAACTTCGATCATACCAATCTGCTTGTTTTTTTTTTCATAGAATCCATTTCTCCAATCAAAAAAACCGAAATCGAAAAAAAAAAAATGCATCAAAGGGGGCCACCTTGGAACTTTTTCGAATTCTTCAGACCGCCTCAACTTCCGAACGGATCGACCGATTTTCAATTTCGCGCATACCAATTTGCTTGTTTTTTCATAGAATCCATTTCTTCAATAGAAAAAACCGAAATCGAATAAAAAATTGCATCAAAGGGTGTCCCCTTGGAACTTTTTCGAATTCTTCAGATCGCCTTAACTTCCGAACGGATGGACCGATTTTCAACTTCGATCATACCAAACTGCTTGTTTTTTTTCATAGAATTCATTTCTCCAATCGAAAAAACCGAAATCTGAAAAAAAATTGCATCAAAGGGGGTCCCCTTGGAACTTTTTCGAATTCTTCAAATCGCCTTAACTTCCGAACGGATGGACCGATTTTCAACTTCGATCATACCAATCTGCTTGTTTTTTTTCATAGAATCCATTTCTCCAATCGAAAAAACCAAAATCGAAAAAAAAATTGCATCAAAGGGGGTCCCCTTGGAACTTTTTCGAATTCTTCAGATCGACTTTACTTCCGAACGGATGGACCGATTTTCAACTTCGATCATACCAATCTGCTTTTTTTTTCATAGAATCCATTTCTCCGATCAAAAAATCCGAAATCGAAAAAAAAATGGATCAATGGGGCCCCCCTTGGAACTTTTTCAAATTCTTCAGATCGACTTAACTTCCGAACGGATGGACCGATTTTCAACTTCGATCATACCTGCTTTTTTTTTCATAGAATCCATTTCTCCGATCAAAAAAACCGAAATCGAAAAAAAAATGCATCAAAGGGGGCTCCCTTGAAACTTTTTCGAATTCTTCAGATTGCCTTAACTCTCGAACGTATGGACCGATTTTCAACTTCGATCATACCAATCTGCTTGTTTTTTTCATAGAATCCATTTCTCCAATCGAAAAAACCGAAATCGAAAAAAAAATGCATCAAAGGGGGCCCACTTGGAACTTTTTCGAATTCTTCAGATCGCCTTAACTTCCGAACGGATGGACCGATTTTCAACTTCGATCATACCAATCTGCTTGTTTCTTTCATAGAATCCACTTCTCCAATCGAAAAAACTGAAATCGAAAAAAAAAATGCATCAAAGGGGGCCCCCTTGGAACTTTTTCGAATTCTTCAGATCGCCTTAACTTCCGAACGGATGGACCGATTTTCAATTTCGCGCATACCAATTTGCTTGTTTTTTCATAGAATCCATTTCTTCAATAGAAAAAACCGAAATCGAAAAAAAAATTGCATCAAAGGGGGTCCCCTTGGAACTTTTTCGAATTCTTCAGATCGCCTTAACTTCCGAACGGATGGACCGATTTTCAACTTCGATTATACCAAACTGCTTGTTTTTCTTCATAGAATCCATTTCTCCAATCGAAAAAACCGAAATCTGAGAAAAAATTGCATCAAAGGGGGTCCCCTTGGAACTTTTTCGAATTCTTCAAATCGCCTTAACTTCCGAACGGATGTACCGATTTTCAACTTCGATCATACCAATCTGCTTGTTTTTTTTCATGGAATCCATTTCTCCAATCGAAAAAACCAAAATCGAAAAAAAAATTGCATCAAAGGGGGTCCCCTTGGAACTTTTCTGAATTCTTCAGATCGCCTTAACTTCCGAACGGATGGACCGATTTTCAACTTCGATCATACCAATCTGCTTGTTTTTTTTTCATAGAATCCATTTCTCCAATCGAAAAAACCGGAATCGAAAAGAAAAATTGCATCAAAGGGGGTCCCCTTGGAACTTTTTCGAATTCTTCAGATCGCCATAACTTCCGAACGGATGGGCCGATTTTCAACTTCGATCATACCAATCTGCTTGTTTTTTTTTCATAGAATCCGTTTCTCCAATCAAAAAAACCGAAATCGAAAAAATAAAAAGCATCAAAGGGAGCCCCCTTGGAACTTTTTCGAATTCTTCAGATCGCCTTAACTTCCGAACGGATGGACCGATTTTCAACTTCGATCATACGAATCTGCTTGTTTTTTTTCATAGAATCCATTTCTCCAATCGAAAAAACCGAAATCGAAAAAAAAAATGCATCAAAGGGGGCCCCCTTGGAACTTTTTCGAATTCTTCAGATCGCCTTAACATCCGAACGGATGGACCGATTTTCAACTTCGATCATACCAATCTGCTTTTTTTTTCATAGAATCCATTTCTCCGATCAAAAAATCCGAAATCGAAAAAAAAAATGGATCAAAGGGGCCCCCCTTGGAACTTTTTCGAATTCTTCAGATCGACTTAACTTCCGAACGGATGGACCGATTTTCAACTTCGATCATACCTGCTTTTTTTTTCATAGAATCCATTTCTCCGATCAAAAAAACCGAAATCGAAAAAAAAATGCATCAAAGGGGGCCCCCTTGGAACTTTTTCGAATTCTTCAGATTGCCTTAACTCTCGAACGTATGGACCGATTTTCAACTTCGATCATACCAATCTGCATGTTTTTTTCATAGAATCCATTTCTCCAATCGAAAAAACCGAAATCGAAAAAAAAATGCATCAAAGGGGGCCCCTTGGAACTTTTTCGAATTCTTCAGATCGCCTTAACTTCTGAACGGATGGACCGATTTTCAACTTCGATCATACCAATCTGCTTGTTTTTTTTTCATAGAATCCATTTCTCCAATCGAAAAAACCGAAATCGAAAAAAAAAATGCATCAAAGGGGGCCACCTTGGAACTTTTTCGAATTCTCCAGACCGCCTCAACTTCCGAACGGATCGACCGATTTTCAATTTCGCGCATACCAATTTGCTTGTTTTTTCATAGAATCCATTTCTTCAATAGAAAAAACCGAAATCGAATAAAAAATTGCATCAAAGGGTGTCCCCTTGGAACTTTTTCGAATTCTTCAGATCGCCTTAACTTCCGAACGGATGGACCGATTTTCAACTTCGATCATACCAAACTGCTTGTTTTTATTCATAGAATTCATTTCTCCAATCGAAAAAACCGAAATCTAAAAAAAAATTGCATCAAAGGGGGTCCCCTTGGAACTTTTTCGAATTCTTCAAATCGCCTTAACTTCCGAACGGATGGACCGATTTTCAACTTCGATCATACCAATCTGTTGGTTTTTTTTTTCATAGAATCCATTTCTCCAATCGAAAAAACCAAAATCGAAAAAAAAATTGCATCAAAGGGGGTCCCCTTGGAACTTTTTCGAATTCTTCAGATCGCCTTAACTTCCGAACGGATGGACCGATTTTCAACTTCGATCATACCAATCTGCTTGTTTTTTTTTTCATAGAATCCATTTCTCCAATCAAAAAAACCGAAATCGAAAAAAAAAATGCATCAAAGGGGGCCACCTTGGAACTTTTTCGAATTGTTCAGACCGCCTCAACTTCCGAACGGATCGACCGATTTTCAATTTCGCGCATACCAATTTGCTTGTTTTTTCATAGAATCCATTTCTTCAATAGAAAAAACCGAAATCGAATAAAAAATTGCATCAAAGGGTGTCCCCTTGGAACTTTTTCGAATTCTTCAAATCGCCTTAACTTCCGAACGGATGGACCGATTTTCAACTTCGATCATACCAATCTGCTTGTTTTTTTTCATAGAATCCATTTCTCCAATCGAAAAAACCAAAATCGAAAAAAAAATTGCATCAAAGGGGGTCCCCTTGGAACTTTTTCGAATTCTTCAGATCGACTTTACTTCCGAACGGATGGACCGATTTTCAACTTCGATCATACCAATCTGCTTTTTTTTTCATAGAATCCATTTCTCCGATCAAAAAATTCGAAATCGAAAAAAAAATGGATCAATGGGGCCCCCCTTGAAACTTTTTCAAATTCTTCAGATCGACTTAACTTCCGAACGGATGGACCGATTTTCAACTTCGATCATACCAATCTGCTTGTTTTTTTTCATAGAATCCATTTCTCCAATCAGAAAAACCGAAATCGAAAAAATAAAAAGCATCAAAGGGAGCCCCCTTGGAACTTTTTCGAATTCTTCAGATCGACTTAACTTCCGAACGGATGGACCGATTTTCAACTTCGATCATACCTGCTTTTTTTTTCATAGAATCCATTTCTCCGATCAAAAAAACCGAAATCGAAAAAAAAAATGCATCAAAGGGGGCCCCCTTGGAACTTTTTCGAATTCTTCAGATTGCCTTAACTCTCGAACGTATGGACCGATTTTCAACTTCGATCATACCAATCTGCTTGTTTTTTTCATAGAATCCATTTCTCCAATCGAAAAAACCGAAATCGAAAAAAAAAATGCATCAAAGGGGGCCCCCTTGGAACTTTTTCGAATTCTTCAGATCGCCTTAACATCCCAACGGATGGACCGATTTTCAACTTCGATCATACCAATCTGCTTGTTTTTTTTTTCATAGAATACATTTCTCCGATCGAAAGAACCGAAATCGAAAAAAAAAATGCATCAAAGGGGGCCCCCTTGGAATTTTTTCGAATTCTTCAGATCGCCTAACTTCCGAACGGATGGACCGATTTTCAATTTCGCGCATATCAATTCGCTTGTTTTTTTCATAGAATCCATTTCTCCAATCGAAAAAACCGAAGTCGAAAAAAAATTGCATCAAAGGGGGTCCCCTTGGAACTTTTTCGAATTCTTCAGATCGCCTTAACTTCCGAACGGATGGACCGATTTTCAACTTCGATCATACCAATCTGCTTGTTTCTTTCATAGAATCCATTTCTCCAATCAAAAAAACCGAAATCGAAAAAAAAAAAATGCATCAAAGGGGGCCCCCTTGGAACTTTTTCGAATTCTTCAGATCGCCTTAACTTCCGAACGGATGGACCGATTTTCAACTTCGATCATACCAATCTGCTTGTTTTTTTTTCATAGAATCCATTTCTCCAATCGAAGAAACAGAAATCGAAAAAAAAATGCATCAAAGGGGGCCACCTTGGAACTTTTTCGAATTCTTCAGACCGCCTCAACTTCCGAACGGATCGACCGATTTTCAATTTCGCGCATACCAATTTGCTTGTTTTTTCATAGAATCCATTTCTTCAATAGAAAAAACCGAAATCGAATAAAAAATTGCATCAAAGGGTGTCCCTTTGGAACTTTTTCGAATTCTTCAGATCGCCTTAACTTCCGAACGGATGGACCGATTTTCAACTTCGATCATACCAAACTGCTTGTTTTTTTTCATAGAATCCATTTCTCCAATCGAAAAAACCGAAATCTAAATAAAAATTGCATCAAAGGGGGTCCCCTTGGAACTTTTTCGAATTCTTCAAATCGCCTTAACTTCCGAACGGATGGACCGATTTTCAACTTCGATCATACCAATCTGCTGGTTTTTTTTCATAGAATCCATTTCTCCAATCGAAAAAACCAAAATCGAAAAAAAAATTGCATCAAAGGGGGTCCCCTTGGAACTTTTTCGAATTCTTCAGATCGCCTTAACTTCCGAACGGATGGACCGATTTTCAACTCCGATCATACCAATCTGCTTGTTTTTTTTTCATAGAATCCATTTCTCCAATCAAAAAAACCGAAATCGAAAAAAAAAATGCATCAAAGGGGGCCACCTTGGAACTTTTTCGAATTCTTCAGACCGCCTCAACTTCCGAACGGATCGACCGATTTTCAATTACGCGCATACCAATTTGCTTGTTTTTTCATAGAATCCATTTCTTCAATAGAAAAAACCGAAATCGAAAAAAAAATTGCATCAAAGGGTGTCCCCTTGGAACTTTTTCGAATTCTTCAGATCGCCTTAACTTCCGAACGAATGGACCGATTTTCAACTTCGATCATACCAAACTGCTTGTTTTTTTTCATAGAATTCATTTCTCCAATCAAAAAAACCGAAATCTGAAAAAAAATTGCATCAAAGGGGGTCCCCTTGAAACTTTTTCGATTTCTTCAAATCGCCTTAACTTCCGAACGGATGGACCGATTTTCAACTTCGATCATACCAATCTGCTTGTTTTTTTTCATAGAATCCATTTCTCCAATCGAAAAAACCAAAATCGAAAAAAAAATTGCACCAAAGGGAGTCCCCTTGGAACTTTTCTGAATTCTTCAGATCGCCTTAACTTCCGAACGGATGGACCGATTTTCAACTTCGATCATACCAATCTGCTTGTTTTTTTTTTCATAGAATCCATTTCTCCAATCGGAAAAACCGAAATCGAAAAGAAAAATTGCATCAAAGGGGATCCCCTTGGAACTTTTTCGAATTCTTCAGATCGCCTTAACTTCCGAACGGATGGACCGATTTTCAACTTCGATCATACCAATCTGCTTGTTTTTTTTTCATAGAATCCATCCCTGTTCCTCCGTTATACATACGAGCAACCGAATCGAACATAAGTTTGAATGGATAGATTGATTGAAAAATCATTGTATCTGGGTTGTCTCCGATTATATCGTTATGCTGTATATTTAGATACACCTACCATGTAACGGTTCTTTCGTTACACATACAAGCGTCTGAATCGAACATAAGGTAGGATGGTTAGACGAAACGATAATTGCAACTGAGTTGTATTCGATTATATCGTGGTGATGTTTATATAGTAATACTCACCAGGTGACTGTTCTTGCGTTTTAAATAAAAGCGACCGAATCGACCAGAAGGTTAAATGGATATATTGGAAATTCATCGTATCTGGGTTGTATTCGATTAGGTTTATATAGATATACTCACCAGGTAACTGTTTTTCCGTTATACATAAAATTGACTGAATTGAACAGAAGGTTGAATGGATAGACTAAACAATAATCGTATCTGGGGTTGTATTCGAGTATATCGTGATGATTATCATATTGTATGTCTAACCTGGTAACAGTTCTTCCGTTAAACATACGAGCAACCGAATCGAACATAAGGTCGGATGGATAGATTGAACAATCATTGTATCTGGGTTGTCTCCGATTATATCGTTATGCTGTATATTTAGATACACCTACCATGTAACGGTTCTTTCGTTACACATACGAGCGTCTGAATCGAACATAAGGTTGGATGGTTAGACGGAACGATAATTGTAACTGAGTTGTATTCGATTATATCGTGGTAATGTTTATATAGTAATACTCACCAGGTGACTGTTATTGCGTTATACGTACGAGCGACCCAATCGAACAGAAGGTTGGATTGATAGACGGAATGATCATTGTATCTGAGTTGTATTCGATTATATCGTGATGAAGTTCATATAGAAATACTCATCAGGTGACTGTTCTTCCGTTTTACAAACAAGCGACCGAATCGAGCAGAAGCTTTAATTTAGTATAGATTGAACAATCATCGTATCTGGGTTGTATTCGATTATGTTTATATAGTTATACTCACCAGGTTACTGTTCCTTCGTTATACATACGAGCAACCGAATCGAACATAAGTTTGAATGGATAGATTGAAAAATCATTGTATCTGGGTTGTCTCCGATTATATCGTTATGCTGTATATTTAGATACACCTACCAGGTAACAGTTCTTCCGTTATACATACGAGCAACCGAATCGAACATAAGGTTGAATGGATAGATTGAACAATCATTGTATCTGGGTTGTATCCGAATATATCGTTATCCTGTATATTTAGTTTAGCCTACAATGTAAAGGTTCTTTCGTTACACATAAGAGCGTCTGAATCGTAGAGAAGGGTGAATGGATAGACTGTACAATCATCGTATCTGGGTTGTATTCAATTATTTCGTGATGATTATTACATATTATGTCTAACCAGGTAACTGTTCTTCCGTTATACATACGAGCAAACGAATCGAAAATAAGGTTGAATGGATAGATTGAACAATCATTGTATCTATGTTGTATTCGATTATATCGTGATGATTATCATATCGTATGTCTAACCAGGTAACAGTTCTTCTGTTACACATACGAGCAACTGAATCGAACATAAAGTTGAATGGATATATTGAACAATCATTGTATCTGGGTTGTCTCCGATTATATCGTTATGCTGTATATTTAGTTACACCTACCATGTAACGGTTCTTTCGTTACACATACGAGCGTCTGAATCGAACATAAGGTTGGATGATTAGACGGAACAATAATAGTAACTGAGTTATAATCGATTATATCGTGGTGATGTTTATATAGTAATACTCACCAGGTGACTGTTCTTGCGTTATACATACGGGCGACCCAATCGAACAGAAGTTTGGATGGATAGACGGAATGATCATTGTATCTGAGTTGTATTCGATTATATCGTGATGACGTTCATATAGAAATACTCACCAGGTTACTGTTTTTTCTTTATACAAACGAGCAACCGAATCGAACAGAAGGTTGATTGGATAGTATCTGGGTTGTATTCGATTATGATGTTATGCTGTGTATATAGTTATACACATTAGGTGACGGTATTCCCGTTTCACATACGAGCGACCGAAACGAACAGAAAGTTGAATGGATAGACTTAACAATCAATGTATCTGGGTGGTATCCGATTATATCGCAATTCTGTATATATAGTGATACTTACCAGGTGACGGTACTTCCGTTGCACATACTAGCGACTGAATCGAACTTAAGGTTAAATGGTAAGACGAAACGATAATTGTATCTGAGTTGTATTCGATGATATCGTGATGATGTTTATATAGCAATACTCACCAGGTAACTGTTCTTCCGTTTTACATACAAGCGACCGAATCGAGCAGAAGGTTAAATTTAGTATGGATTGAACAATCATCGTATCTGAGTTGTATTCGATTATGTTTATATAGTTATACTCACCAGGTACCTGTTCTTTCGTTATACATACGAGCAACCGAATCGAACATAAGGTTGAATGGATAGATTGAACAATCATCGTATCTGAGTTGTATTCGATTATGTTTATATAGTTATACTCACCAAGTTACTGTTCTTCCGTTATACATACGAGCGACTGAATTGAACAGAAGGTTGAATGGATAGACTAAACAATGATCGTATCTGGGGTTGTATTCGATTATATCGTGATGATGTTTATATAGTTATACTCACCAGGTAACTGTTCTCCAGTTATACATAAGAGCGACTGAACTGAACAGAAGGTTGTATAGATAGACTGAACAATCATCGTATCTGGGTTGTATTCGATTATTTCGTGATGATTATTATATATTATGTCAAACCAGGTGACTGTTCTTCCGTTATACATACGAGCAACCGAATCGAACATAAGGTTGAATGGATAGATTGAACAATCATTGTATCTGGGTTGTCTCCGATTATATCGTTATGCTGTATATTTAGATACACCTACCATGTAACGGTTCTTTCGTTACACATACGAGCGTCTGAATCGAACATAAGGTTGGATGGTTAGACGGAACGATAATTGTAACTGAGTTGTATTCGATTATATCGTGGGAATGTTTATATAGTAATACTCACCAGGTGACTGTTCTTTCGTTATACGTACGAGCGACCCAATCGAACAGAAGGTTAGATGGATAGACGGAATGATCATTGTATCTGAGTTGTATTCGATTATATTGTGATGAAGTTTATATAGAAATACTCACCAGGTAACAGTTCTTCTGTTACACATACGAGCAACTGAATCGAACATAAGATTGAATGGATAGATTGAACAATCATTGTATCTGGGTTGTCTCCGATTATATCGTTATGCTGTATATTTAGTAACACCTACCATGTAACGGTTCTTTCGTTACACATACGAGCGTCTGAATCGAACATAAGTTTGGATGATTAGACGGAACAATAATTGTAACTGAGTTGTATTCGATTATATCGTGGTGATGTTTATATAGTAATACTCACCAGGTGACTGTTCTTGCGTTATACATACGAGCGACCCAATCGAACAGAAGTTTGGATGGATAGACGGAATAATCATTGTATCTGAGTTGTATTCGATTATATCGTGATGACGTTCATATAGAAATACTCAACAGGTTACTGTTTTTTCTTTATACATACGAGCAACCGAATCGAACAGAAGGTTGAATTCGATTATGATGTTATGCTGTGTATATAGTTTTACACATTAGGTGACGGTATTCCCGTTTCACATACGAGCGACCGAAACGAACAGAGAGTTGAATGGATAGACTTAACAATCAATGTATCTGGGTGGTATCCGATTATATCGCAATTCTGTATATATAGTGATACTTACCAGGTAACGGTACTTCCGTTGCACATACTAGCGACTGAATCGAACTTAAGGTTAAATGGTTAGACGAAACGATAATTGTATCTGAGTTGTATTCGATGATATCGTGATTATGTTTATATAGCAATACTCACCAGGTAACTGTTCTTCCGTTTTACATACAAGCGACCGAATCGAGCAGAAGGTTAAATTTAGTAAATCATCGTATCTGGGTTGTATTCGATTATGTTTATATAGTTATACTCACCAGGTAACTGTTCTTCCGTTATACATACTAGCGACTGAATCGAACAGAATGTTGAATGGTTAGACGAAACGATAATTGTATCTGAGTTGTATTCGATGATATCGTGATGATGTTTATATAGCAATACTCACCAGGTAACTGTCCTTCAGTTTTACATACAAGTGACCGAATCGAGCAGAAGGTTAAATGGATAGATTAAACAATCATCGTATCTGAGTTGTATTCGATTATGTTTATATAGTTATATTCACCAGGTACCTGTTCTTTCGTTATACATACGAGCAACCGAATCGAACATAAGTTTGAATGGATAGATTGAACAATCATCGTATCTGAGTTGTATTCGATCATGTTCATATAGTTATACTCACCAAGTAACTGTTCTTCCGTTATACATACGAGCGACTGAATTGAACAGAAGGTTGAATGGATAGACTAAACAATGATCGTATCTGGGGTTGTATTCGATTAAATCGTGATGATGTTTATATAGTTATACTCACCAGGTAACTGTTCTCCAGTTTAACATAAGAGCGACTGAACTGAACAGAAGGTTGTATAGATAGACTGAACAATCATCGTATCTGGGTTGTATTCGATTATTTCGTGATGATTATTATTTATTATGTCTAACCAGGTAACTGTTCTTCCGTTATACATACGAGCAACCGAATCGAACATAAGGTTGAATGGATAGATTGAACAATCATTGCATCTGGGTTGTCTCCGATTATATCGTTATGCTGTATATTTAGATACACCTACCATGTAACGGTTCTTTCGTTACACATACGAGCGTCTGAATCGAACATAAGGTTGGATGGTTAGACGGAACGATAATTGTAACTGAGTTGTATTGAATTATATCGTGGGAATGTTTATATAGTACTCACCAGGTGACTGTTCTTGCGTTATACGTACGAGCGACCCAATCAAACAGAAGGTTAGATGGATAGATGTAATGATCATTGTATCTGAGTCGTATTCGATTATATCGTGATGAAGTTTATATAGAAATACTCACCAGGTTACTGTTCTTTCGTTATACATACGAGCAATCGAATCGAACAGAAGGTTGAATGGATAGTATCTGAGTTGTATTCGATTTTGATGTTATGCTGTGTATATAGTTATACACACTAGGTGACGGTATTCCCGTTTTACATACGAGCGACCGAAACGAACAGAAAGTTGAATGGATAGACTGAACAATCAATGTATCTGGTTGGTATCCGATTATATCGCAATACTGTATATATAGTGATACTTACCAGGTGACGGTACTCCCGTTACACATACTAGCGACTGAATCGAACAGAAGATTAAATGGTTAGACGAAGCGATAATTGTATCTGAGTTGTATTCGATGATATCGTGATGATGTTTATATAGCAATACTCACCAGGTAACTGTTCTTCCGTTTTACATAAAAGCGACCAAATCGAGCAGAAGGTTGAATGGATAGATTGAAAATTCATCGTATCTGGGTTGTATTCGATTAGGTTTATATAGTTATACTCACCAGGTAACTGTTTTTCCGTTATACATAAGAACGACTGAATTGAACAGAAGGTTGAATGGATAGACTAAACAATAATCGTATCTGGGGTTGTATTCGAGTATATCGTGATGATCATCATATAGTATGTCTAACCAGGTAACAGTTCTTCCGTTAAACATACGAGCAACCGAATCGAACATAAGGTTGGATGGATAGATTGAACAATCATTGTATCTGGGTTGTCTCCGATTATATCTTTATGCAGTATATTCAGTTACACCTACCATGTAACGGTTATTTCGTTACACATACGAGCGTCTGAATCGAACATAAGGTTGGATGGTTAGACGGAACGATAATTGTAACTGAGTTGTATTCGATTATATCGTGGTGATGTTTATATAGTAATACTCACCAGGTGACTGTTCTTGCGTTATACATACGAGCGACCCAATCGAACAGAAGGTTGGATGGATAGACGGAATGATCATTGTATCTGAGTTGTATTCGATTATATCGTGATGACGTTCATATAGAAATACTCACCAGGTTACTGTTCTTTCGTTATACATACGAGCAACCGAATCGAACAGAAGGTTGAATGGATAGTATCTGGGTTGTATTCGATTATGATGTTATGCTGTGTATATAGTTATACACATTAGGTGACGGTATTCCCGTTTTACATACGAGCGACCGAAACGAACAGAAAGTTGAATGGATAGACTGAACAATCAATGTATCTGGGTGGTATCCGATTGATTATATCGCAATACTGTATATATAGTGATACTTACCAGGTGACGGTACTTCCGTTAAACATACTAGCGACTGAATCGAACAGAATGTTGAATGGTAAGACGAAACGATAATTGAATCTGAGTTGTATTCGATGATATCGTGATGATGTTTATATAGCAATACTCACCAGGTAACTGTCCTTCCGTTTTACATACTAGCAACCGAATCGAACATAAGGTTGAATGGATAGATTGAACAACCATCGTATCTGGGTTGTATTCGATTATGTTTATATAGTTATACTCACCAGGTAACTGTTCTTCCGTTATACATACGAGCGACTGAATTGAACAGAAGGTTGAATTGATAGACTGAACAATCATCGTTTCTGGGTTGTATTTGATTATATCGTGATGATCATCATATAGTATGTCTAACAAGGTAACAGTTCTTCCGTTATACATACGAGCAACCGAATCGAACATGAGGTTGAATGGATAGATTGAACAATCATTGTATCTGGGTTGTATCCGAATATATCGTTATGCTGTATATTTAGTTTAGCCTACAATGTAACGGTTCTTTTTTTACACATAAGAGCGTCTGAATCGTAGAGAAGGGTGAATGGATAGACTTTACAATCATCGTATCTATGTTGTATTCGATTATTTCGTGATGATCATTACATATTATGTCTAACCAGGTATCTGTTCTTCCGTTATACATACGAGCAAACGAATCGAACATAAGGTTGAATGGATAGATTGAACAATCATTGTATCTGGGTTGTATTCGATTATATCGTGATGATTATCATATCGTATGTCTAACCAGGTAACAGTTCTTCTGTTACACATACGAGCAACTGAATCGAACATAAGGTTGAATGGATAGATTGAACAATCATTGTATCTGGGTTGTCTCCGATTATATCGTTATGCTGTATATTTAGTTACACCTACCATGTAACGGTTCTTTCGTTACACATACGAGCGTCTGAATCGAACATAAGGTTGGATGATTAGACGGAACAATAATTGTAACTGAGTTGTATTCGATTATATCGTGGTGATGTTTATATAGTAATACTCACCAGGTGACTGTTCTTGCGTTATACATACGAGCGACCCAATCGAACCGAAGTTTGGATGGATAGACGGAATGATCATCGTATCTGAGTTGTATTCGATTATATCGTGATGACGTTCATATAGAAATACTCACCAAGTTACTGATTTTTCTTTATACATACGAGCAACCGAATCGAACAGAAGGTTGAATGGATAGTATGTGGGTTGTATTCGATTATGATGTCATGCTGTGTATATAGTTATACACATTAGGTGACGGTATTCCCGTTTTACATACGAGCGACCGAAACGAACAGAAAGTTGAATGGATAGACTGAACAATCAATGTATCTGGGTGGTATCCGATTATATCGCAATTCTGTATATATAGTGATACTTACCAGGTGACGGTACTTCCGTTGCACATACTAGCGACTGAATCGAACTTAAGGTTAAATGGTGAGACGAAACGATAATTGTATCTGAGTTGTATTCGATGATGTCGTGATGATGTTTATACAGCAATACTCACCAGGTAACTGTTCTTCCGTTTTACATACAAGCGACCAAACCGAGCAGAAGGTTAAATTTAGTATGGATTGAACAATCATCGAATCTGGGTTGTATTCGATTATGTTTATATAGTTATACTCACCAGGTAACTGTTCTTCCGTTATACATACTAGCGACTGAATCGAACAGAATGTTGAATGGTTAGACGAAACGATAATTGTATCTGAGTTGTATTCGATGATATCGTGATGATGTTTATATAGCAATACTCACAAGGTAACTGTCCTTCAGTTTTACATACAAGTGACCGAATCGAGCAGAAGGTTAAATGGATAGATTGAACAATCATCGTATCTGAGTTGTATTCGATTATGTTTATATAGTTATACTCACCAGGTACCTGTTCTTTCGTAATACATACGAGCAACCGAATCGAACATAAGGTTGAATGGATAGATTGAACAATCATCGTATCTGAGTTGTATGCGATTATGTTTATATAGTTATACTCACCAAGTAACTGTTCTTCCGTTATACATACGAGCGACTGAATTGAACAGAAGGTTGAATGGATAGACTAAACAATGATCGTATCTGGGGTTGTATTCGATTATATCGTGATGATGTTTATATAGTTATACTCACCAGGTAACTGTTCTCCAGTTATACATAAGAGCGACTGAACTGAACAGAAGGTTGTATAGATAGACTGAACAATCATCGTATCTGGGTTGTATTCGATTATTTCGTGATGATTATTATATATTATGTCTAACCAGGTAACTGTTCTTATGTTATACATACGAGCAACCGAATCGAACATAAGGTTGAATGGATAGATTGAACAATCATTGTATCTGGGTTGTCTCCGATTATATCGTTATGCTGTATATTTAGATACACCTACCATGTAACGGTTCTTTCGTTACACATACGAGCGTCTGAATCGAACATAAGGTTGGATGGTTAGACGGAACGATAATTGTAACTGAGTTGTATTCGATTATATCGTGGGATTGTTTATATAGTAATACTCACCAGGTGACTGTTCTTCCGTTATACATACTAGCGACTGAATCGAACAAAATGTTGAATGGTTAGACGAAACGATAATTGTATCTGAGTTGTATTCGATGATATCGTGATGATGTTTATATAGCAATACTCACAAGGTAACTGTCCTTCAGTTTTACATACAAGTGACCGAATCGAGCAGAAGGTTAAATGGATAGATTGAACAATCATCGTATCTGAGTTGTATTCGATTATGTTTATATAGTTATACTCACCAGGTACCTGTTCTTTCGTAATACAAACGAGCAATCGAATCGAACATGAGGTTGAATGGATAGATTGAATAATCATCGTATCTGAGTTGTATTCGATTATGTTTATATAGTTATACTCACCAAGTAACTGTTCTTCCGTTATACATACGAGCGACTGAATTGAACAGAAGGTTGAATGGATAGACTAAACAATGATCGTATCTGGGGTTGTATTCGATTATATCGTGATGATGTTTATATAGTTATACTCACCAGGTAACTGTTTTCCAGTTATACATAAGAGCGACTGAACTGAACTGAAGGTTGTATAGATAGACTGAACAATCATCGTATCTGGGTTGTATTCGATTATTTCGTGATGATTATTATATATTATGTCTAACCAGGTAACTGTTCTTCCGTTATACATACGAGCGACTGAATGAACAGAAGGTTGAATTGATAGACTGAACAATCATCGTTTCTGGGTTGTATTTGATTATATCGTGATGATCATCATATAGTATGTCTAACAAGGTAACAGTTCTTCCGTTATACATACGAGCAACCGAATCGAACATAAGGTTGAATGGATAGATTGAACAATCATTGTATCTGAGTTGTATCCGGATATATCGTTATGCTGTATATTTAGTTTAGCCTACAATGTAACGGTTCTTTCGTTACACATAAGAGCGTCTGAATCGTAGAGAAGGGTGAATGGATAGACTGTACAATCATCGTATCTGGGTTGTATTCGATTATTTCGTGATGATTATTACATATTATGTCTAACCAGGTAACTGTTCTTCCGTTATACATACGAGCAAACGAATCGAACATAAGGTTGAATGGATAGATTGAACAATCATTGTATCTGGGTTGTATTCGATTATATCGTGATGATTATCATATCGTATGTCTAACCAGGTAACAGTTCTTCTGTTACACATACGAGCAACTGAATCGAACATAAGGTTGAATGGATAGATTGAACAATCATTGTATCTGGGTTGTCTCCGATTATATCGTTATGCTGTATATTTAGTTACACCTACCATGTAACGGTTCTTTCGTTACACATACGAGCGTCTGAATCGAACATAAGGTTGGATGATTAGACGAAACAATAATAGTAACTGAGTTGTATTCGATTATATCGTGGTGTTGTTTATATAGTAATACTCACCAGGTGACTGTTCTTGCGTTATACATACGAGCGACTCAATCGAACCGAAGTTTGGATGGATAGACGGAATGATCATTGTATCTGAGTTTTATTCGATTATATCGTGATGACGTTCATATAGAAATACTCACCAGGTTACTGTTTTTTCTTTATACATACGAGCAACCGAATCGAACAGAACGTTGAATGGATAGTATCTGGGTTGTATTCGATTATGATGTTATGCTGTGTATATAGTTATACACATTTGGTGACGGTATTCCCGTTTTACATACGAGCGACCGAAACGAACAGAAAGTTGAATGGATAGACTGAACAATCAATGTATCTTGGTGGTATCCGATTATATCGCAATTCTGTATATATAGTGATACTTACCAGGTGACGGTACTTCCGTTGCACATACTAGCGACTGAATCGAACTTAAGGTTAAATGGTGAGACGAAACGATAATTGTATCTGAGTTGTATTCGATGATATCGTGATTGTGTAATAAAACTCGATTCATCATAAACTGATTTATTGTTGTTTCTTCAGGTTCGACAATTTCAGATACATCAGGTATTATAAAAACCTCGATAAGAACATTAGTCGGTCACCAGTGCCGTACTAACATATTTACCTGACATTCCCCTTGTTAAGTGAACATAATTATTTTGAAGAATATGAAATAACTTATAAAATACCCACAACCATTGTATGCATGAAACATCAATTTACCAGAAATATTCACACAGATACACATAGTGAAATATATATTTTTTTTCCTTGCATATACATTTTATAGACTATCATAATGCAGTCTTTGAGGAATTTTAACTTCTCTACCACTTCTTGTGGTATGAGGAACAAAAATTAAATCTTCTTCTGATTCCCGTGAACTGTGACTAAACTCATCATTGCTATCAAAATCTATTGACTTGCTTTTTTCGTCTGCATTATCATAGGTGATAGGATATCTTTTCACGAATTGACTATTCCTAGACAAAACATTACCATTATTGAATTTAATATTATAGGATCGAGGCCGGACTTCTGATTTTGACATAATAACACCCTTATCCCATTTTTTATCATTTAATTTTCGCTTAACTAGTACAGTATCATTATTATCAAAAGCTTGCTCATCATACCTGGCATTTTTATCATAATATTGTTTTTGCATTTTTTGTCTCATTTCAAGTCTATTTTTTATTTCCGAGAAGTTTTTTTTTTTTTTGGTTTCAAGATATTGTTTTTAACGGGCAAAACATCCCTGAGTTGCCTAGACATCAGAATTTTAGCAGGTGACTCCAAATTACTGCATATTGGTGTATTTCGATAGCTCAGTAAGGCCAAATATAAATCTTTATTATCAAATTTTGCTTTACGAAGCATGTTTTCCAGAATACCCACATGTCTCTCCACTAGTCCGTTCGACTGGGGATAAAGGGGGCTAGATGTAGTGTGCGTGAACTGCCATGTTTTTGAAAATTTTTTGAAAAATATACTACTAAATTGTGGTCCCCCGTCACTGATTACTATTTGCGGAATCCCATGACGAGCAAATATAGATTTTAAATGAGTTATTATTTCAGCGGATGATGTTGAGTCCGCTAAATTTGCAAGTTCGATATATTTTGAGAAGTAATCCACCACTAATAAATAAACTTCATTATCCAGATAGAAAAGGTCGCATCCAATTTTCTGCCATGGCAAGTCAGGCACACTATGACATAGCATTGGTTGTTTCAATTTGTTCCGCTGAAAAGATCTACACGTGATACAGTTTGATACCAAATCTTCTATTTCTTTAGACATGTTTGGCCAATAAAAACATTCTCTAGCTCTATTTTTGCATTTTACAATACCCATGTGGCTATAATGTATTCTATCCAAAATATCTTTTTGTATTTCATTCGGTATTATTAATTTTTTACCTTTATACAAAAGACCATCTGCTTCCGTTATCTCATCTCTGAACTTGAAATAGATTTTCACCAAGGGGTCTGTCTCTTTGATTGATTTTGGCCAACCATCTCTAATATATTTCAGTAATATCCTCATTTCCGGATCAATTATCGTTTTTCTTCTGATCTCCTCGAGTTTTTCATCAGAAGCATTAATATTTGCTCTCAATAGACAAATTTGGTAATTAATCTCATCATCAATCTCTAGTTTTTGAGTATCATGAATATAAGCTCTTGATAAAGTATCTGCTATGAAAAGATCTTTGCCTGGTTTATATTTCAAATTGATATCATATCTCTGAAGCCTCATGAACATTCTCTGAAGACGGGGAGGGCAATTGTGTAAGGGTTTATTAAATATTTGTACTTGTGCCTTATGATCCGTTTCCATTGTTATAGTTTTTCCAAAAATATATTGATGAAATCGTTCACAAGCGAAAAGTAATGCATACATCTCTTTTTCAATTTGAGCGTAGTTTTTCTGAGCTTCTGTCAACGATTTCGAAGCATACATACAAGGCAACTCGTTTTGCATCAATACTGCACCAACTCCGTCCCTAGAAGAATCCGCTGAGATGGTTATAGGTTTTTCAGAATCATAAAACTGCAAAATAGGTTGACTTATCAATTTTTGTTTCAGAATTTCTATGGCGTTTTCGTGAATTTTCTCCCACGACCAGGCAATATCTTTTCTTAACAGTTGTCTTAATGGAGCTGTTAAACTTGACAATTTTTTTATGAATTTTCCTACATAAGTAATCATACCTAAAAATCTCTGAAGATCGACTTTATTCTTAGGATGTGGCATCTCTGATATTGCCTTAATTTTGGAATCATCAGGTCCATAACAAAACTGAGATATTCTGTGTCCCATATAAACAATATCGGTAAGACCTATTTTGCATTTGCTTTTATTAAACTTCACATTGGATAATAATAATACTGGCAATGGATAATACTTTTTCTAATCGCTCATCGTGTTCTTCTTTAGTTGCGCCCCATATCAGAATGTCATCAATATATATCTCAACTCCTGGAATATTGAAAATTTCCCTGAATCTTTTGTGAAAAACCTCAGGAGCGCAGTTAATCCCGAAGGGTAATCTAAGGAAACGATATCTCCCGAAAGGAGTTGCAAAAGTACATAAGTCCGAACTTTCATTATCTAGGACAATCTGCCAAAATCCTGACATAGCATCCAGGGTACTGAAATATTTTGCATTTTTCAATTTGACACTGATTTCTTCAAAAGTTGGCAACGGAAAATGTTCTCTACGTATATTTTTATTGAGCTCACCAGGATCGAGGCAGATTCTCAAAGAACCATCTTTTTTTGCAACTAACACTATCGGGTTTACCCATTCAGTAGGATAGTCTACTTTACTAATAATTCCTTGATTTTCCATGTCTCGGAGGCATATCTTAAACTTTTGTTCTAATGGAAATGGTATTTTTCTTGCAGGATAAATTTTAGGCTTTGCGTCTTCTTTCAACTGAATATGGAATGGCTTAGCGAAACAGCCAATTCCTTCAAAAACGTGTTTATATTTATCAGTGAGACTACTTAAAGAATCGACCCTTTTTATAATATTTAATTCAATGCAGCTATCTAGGCCTAAGATCGGAGGCGAATCAACATCAACTACAACAAAATTCAAATTATAAGACCTATTTTTATAATAACAATGTAGATTGCATTCTCCAACAACAGGAATCACATCATTTGAATAGTTTGTAAGGGTTACATCCGAATTTCTTAAATTTTCTATAGCTTTCAAATCCTGTAGTGTTTTCACATTTATAACATTTGTCATAGCCCCAGTATCCAATTTGAATACAATATTTTTCATTTTATTAACAAAAATTTCAACACGCCACTCCTTTCTACTACTATTATAAAGATTATCATTTACTATTCCTATAAATACATAATTAGTGTTATCCAGTTCCCTCCTTGGTTCCCCCATGGAGACAGATTCTGTTTCATTTTGTACATGAACAGTATGGATGCTTTTTTTTCCACACATTTTTTGAAAATGATTGAAAATACCACATGCATCACATCGGTTACCAAATGCTGGACATTTTCTTATAGGGTGTGTTAGCCCACATTTGTAGCAATTCACCTGTTGTGTAGTTTGCTGTTGGTTTTGACCAAACCTGTTTCTATCATAATTCCTCTGATATGACGACGGACGTCTTGTGAATTCCGCACTCGTGCTTGGTTGAACTCGACCACCTTGTACACTTTGATTAGCACGAACTAAACACAAATCTCTCACTTCACTGGCCATCTCCAACCCCTGCTTCTTCGACTCCTGTACTGTCAAACAAACATTTTCTGCTTTTTTCAAATTCATATCGGTATCCTCTAGAAGTCTCTCTCTGAGTTGATCACTGATTAGACCAATTATGAGAACACTACATACTAGCGAGTCTTCCAAATCGCCGAATTCGCAATTGTTTGCTTTATTTTTTAAATCAGTTAAAAACTGCTGCAAACTTTCTCCTTCCAGCTGCTTTCTCGTGAAAAACTTGTGCCTTTCGTACACTAAATTGGTTTTGGGCTGGAGAATTTTTTCAAATTCTCTAATTAGAGGGTTGATTTTGTTCTGTTCCTCCTTTTTGAATTTGAAAGTGTTGAATATGCGAATTCCATCATTGCCAATGAACTGTAATAATTGCGTACACTGTACATCTTCATCTTTCTTATCTCCCTCTGTTGCTTTCAAATAATTTCTAAATTTCTGAATCCAAAATTTCCATTTTTCGGCAATATTCCCACTTGTTATGTCCAATGGTGCAATCCATTTTAATTCGGACATCTCACTTATTGATTTTATCTGCAATCTACTAATTTCATACGTTATAAAATTACTCTACAATAACTGCCGCAGCGCCATGTGTAATAAAACTCGATTCATCATAAACTGATTTATTGTTGTTTCTTCAGGTTCGACAATTTCAGATACATCAGGTATTATAAAAACCTCGATAAGAACATTAGTCGGTCACCAGTGCCGTACTAACATATTTACCTGACAGTGATGATGTTTATATAGCAATACTCACCAGGTAACTGTTCTTCCGTTTTACATACAAGCGACCAAATCGAGCAGAAGGTTAAATTTAGTATGGATTGAACAATCATCGTATCTGGGTTGTATTCGATTATGTTTATACAGTCATACTCACTAGGTAACTGTTCTTCCGTTATACATACTAGCGACTGAATCGAACAGAATGTTGAATGGTTAGACGAAACGATAATTGTATCTGAGTTGTATTCGATGATATCGTGATGATGTTTATATAGCAATACTCACAGGGTAACTGTCCTTCAGTTTTACATACAAGTGACCGAATCGAGCAGAAGGTTAAATGGATAGATTGAACAATCATCGTATCTGAGTTGTATTCGATAATGTTTATATAGTTATACTCACCAGGTACCTGTTCTTTCGATATACATACGAGCAACCGAATCGAACATAAGGTTGAATGGATAGATTGAACAATCATCGTATCTGAGTTGTATTCGATTATGTTTATATAGTTATACTCACCAAGTAACTGTTCTTCCGTTATACATACGAGCGACTGAATTGAACAGAAGGTTGAATGGATAGACTAAACAATGATCGTATCTGGGGTTGTATTCGATTATATCGTGATGATGTTTATATAGTTATACTCACCAGGTAACTGTTCTCCAGTTATACATAAGACCGACTGAACTGAACAGAAGGTTGTATAGATAGACTGAACAATCATCGTATCTGGGTTGTATTCGATTATTTCGTGATGATTATTATATATTATGTCTAACCAGGTAACTGTTCTTCCGTTATACATACGAGCAACCGAATCGAACATAAGGTTGAATGGATAGATTGAACAATCATTGTATCTGGGTTGTCTCCGATTATATCGTTATGCTGTATATTCAGATACACCTACTATGTAACGGTTCTTTCGTCACACATACGAGCGTATGAATCGAACATAAGGTTGGATGGTTAGACGGAACGATAATTGTAACTGAGTTGTATTCGATTATATCGTGGGAATGTTTATATAGTAATACTCACCAGGTGACTGTTCTTGCGTTATACGTAAGAGCGACCCAATCGAACAGAAGGTTAGATGGATAGACGAAATGATCATTGTATCTGAGTTGTATTCGATTATATCGTGATGAAGTTTATATAGAAAAACTCACCAGGTTACTGTTCTTTCGTTATACATACGAGCAACCGAATCGAACAGAAGGTTGAATGGATAGTATCTTAGTTGTATTCGATTATGATGTTATGCTGTGTATATAGTTATACACACTAGGTGACGGTATTCCCGTTTTACATACGAGCGACCGAAACGAACAGAAAGTTGAATGGATAGACTGAACAATCAATGTATCTGGTTGGTATCCGATTATATCGCAATACTGTATATATAGTGATACTTACCAGGTGACGGTACTTCCGTTACAAATACTAGAGACTGAATCGAACAGAAGGTTAAATGGTTAGACGAAACGATAATTGTATCTCTGAGTTGTATTCGATGATATCGTGATGATGTTTATATAGCGATACTCACCAGGTACCTGTTCTTTCGTAATACATACGAGCAACCGAATCGAACATAAGGTTGAATGGATAGATTGAACAATCATCGTATCTGAGTTGTATGCGATTATGTTTATATAGTTATACTCACCAAGTAACTGTTCTTCCGTTATACATACGAGCGACTGAATTGAACAGAAGGTTGAATGGATAGACTAAACAATGATCGTATCTGGGGTTGTATTCGATTATATCGTGATGATGTTTATATAGTTATACTCACCAGGTAACTGTTCTCCAGTTATACATAAGAGCGACTGAACTGAACAGAAGGTTGTATAGATAGACTGAACAATCATCGTATCTGGGTTGTATTCGATTATTTCGTGATGATTATTATATATTATGTCTAACCAGGTAACTGTTCTTATGTTATACATACGAGCAACCGAATCGAACATAAGGTTGAATGGATAGATTGAACAATCATTGTATCTGGGTTGTCTCCGATTATATCGTTATGCTGTATATTTAGATACACCTACCATGTAACGGTTCTTTCGTTACACATACGAGCGTCTGAATCGAACATAAGGTTGGATGGTTAGACGGAACGATAATTGTAACTGAGTTGTATTCGATTATATCGTGGGATTGTTTATATAGTAATACTCACCAGGTGACTGTTCTTCCGTTATACATACTAGCGACTGAATCGAACAAAATGTTGAATGGTTAGACGAAACGATAATTGTATCTGAGTTGTATTCGATGATATCGTGATGATGTTTATATAGCAATACTCACAAGGTAACTGTCCTTCAGTTTTACATACAAGTGACCGAATCGAGCAGAAGGTTAAATGGATAGATTGAACAATCATCGTATCTGAGTTGTATTCGATTATGTTTATATAGTTATACTCACCAGGTACCTGTTCTTTCGTAATACAAACGAGCAATCGAATCGAACATGAGGTTGAATGGATAGATTGAATAATCATCGTATCTGAGTTGTATTCGATTATGTTTATATAGTTATACTCACCAAGTAACTGTTCTTCCGTTATACATACGAGCGACTGAATTGAACAGAAGGTTGAATGGATAGACTAAACAATGATCGTATCTGGGGTTGTATTCGATTATATCGTGATGATGTTTATATAGTTATACTCACCAGGTAACTGTTTTCCAGTTATACATAAGAGCGACTGAACTGAACTGAAGGTTGTATAGATAGACTGAACAATCATCGTATCTGGGTTGTATTCGATTATTTCGTGATGATTATTATATATTATGTCTAACCAGGTAACTGTTCTTCCGTTATACATACGAGCGACTGAATGAACAGAAGGTTGAATTGATAGACTGAACAATCATCGTTTCTGGGTTGTATTTGATTATATCGTGATGATCATCATATAGTATGTCTAACAAGGTAACAGTTCTTCCGTTATACATACGAGCAACCGAATCGAACATAAGGTTGAATGGATAGATTGAACAATCATTGTATCTGGGTTGTATCCGGATATATCGTTATGCTGTATATTTAGTTTAGCCTACAATGTAACGGTTCTTTCGTTACACATAAGAGCGTCTGAATCGTAGAGAAGGGTGAATGGATAGACTGTACAATCATCGTATCTGGGTTGTATTCGATTATTTCGTGATGATTATTACATATTATGTCTAACCAGGTAACTGTTCTTCCGTTATACATACGAGCAAACGAATCGAACATAAGGTTGAATGGATAGATTGAACAATCATTGTATCTGGGTTGTATTCGATTATATCGTGATGATTATCATATCGTATGTCTAACCAGGTAACAGTTCTTCTGTTACACATACGAGCAACTGAATCGAACATAAGGTTGAATGGATAGATTGAACAATCATTGTATCTGGGTTGTCTCCGATTATATCGTTATGCTGTATATTTAGTTACACCTACCATGTAACGGTTCTTTCGTTACACATACGAGCGTCTGAATCGAACATAAGGTTGGATGATTAGACGAAACAATAATAGTAACTGAGTTGTATTCGATTATATCGTGGTGTTGTTTATATAGTAATACTCACCAGGTGACTGTTCTTGCGTTATACATACGAGCGACTCAATCGAACCGAAGTTTGGATGGATAGACGGAATGATCATTGTATCTGAGTTTTATTCGATTATATCGTGATGACGTTCATATAGAAATACTCACCAGGTTACTGTTTTTTCTTTATACATACGAGCAACCGAATCGAACAGAACGTTGAATGGATAGTATCTGGGTTGTATTCGATTATGATGTTATGCTGTGTATATAGTTATACACATTTGGTGACGGTATTCCCGTTTTACATACGAGCGACCGAAACGAACAGAAAGTTGAATGGATAGACTGAACAATCAATGTATCTTGGTGGTATCCGATTATATCGCAATTCTGTATATATAGTGATACTTACCAGGTGACGGTACTTCCGTTGCACATACTAGCGACTGAATCGAACTTAAGGTTAAATGGTGAGACGAAACGATAATTGTATCTGAGTTGTATTCGATGATATCGTGATTGTGTAATAAAACTGGATTCATCATAAACTGATTTATTGTTGTTTCTTCAGGTTCGACAATTTCAGATACATCAGGTATTATAAAAACCTCGATAAGAACATTAGTCGGTCACCAGTGCCGTACTAACATATTTACCTGACATTCCCCTTGTTAAGTGAACATAATTATTTTGAAGAATATGAAATAACTTATAAAATACCCACAACCATTGTATGCATGAAACATCAATTTACCAGAAATATTCACACAGATACACATAGTGAAATATATATTTTTTTTCCTTGCATATACATTTTATAGACTATCATAATGCAGTCTTTGAGGAATTTTAACTTCTCTACCACTTCTTGTGGTATGAGGAACAAAAATTAAATCTTCTTCTGATTCCCGTGAACTGTGACTAAACTCATCATTGCTATCAAAATCTATTGACTTGCTTTTTTCGTCTGCATTATCATAGGTGATAGGATATCTATTCACGAATTGACTATTCCTAGACAAAACATTACCATTATTGAATTTAATATTATAGGATCGAGGCCGGACTTCTGATTTTGACATAATAACACCCTTATCCCATTTTTTATCATTTAATTTTCGCTTAACTAGTACAGTATCATTATTATCAAAAGCTTGCTCATCATACCTGGCATTTTTATCATAATATTGTTTTTGCATTTTTTGTCTCATTTCAAGTCTATTTTTTATTTCCGAGAAGTTTTTTTTTTTTTGGTTTCAAGATATTGTTTTTAACGGGCAAAACATCCCTGAGTTGCCTAGACATCAGAATTTTAGCAGGTGACTCCAAATTACTGCATATTGGTGTATTTCGATAGCTCAGTAAGGCCAAATATAAATCTTTATTATCAAATTTTGCTTTACGAAGCATGTTTTCCAGAATACCCACATGTCTCTCCACTAGTCCGTTCGACTGGGGATAAAGGGGGCTAGATGTAGTGTGCGTGAACTGCCATGTTTTTGAAAATTTTTTGAAAAATATACTACTAAATTGTGGTCCCCCGTCACTGATTACTATTTGCGGAATCCCATGACGAGCAAATATAGATTTTAAATGAGTTATTATTTCAGCGGATGATGTTGAGTCCGCTAAATTTGCAAGTTCGATATATTTTGAGAAGTAATCCACCACTAATAAATAAACTTCATTATCCAGATAGAAAAGGTCGCATCCAATTTTCTGCCATGGCAAGTCAGGCACACTATGACATAGCATTGGTTGTTTCAATTTGTTCCGCTGAAAAGATCTACACGTGATACAGTTTGATACCAAATCTTCTATTTCTTTAGACATGTTTGGCCAATAAAAACATTCTCTAGCTCTATTTTTGCATTTTACAATACCCATGTGGCTATAATGTATTCTATCCAAAATATCTTTTTGTATTTCATTCGGTATTATTAATTTTTTACCTTTATACAAAAGACCATCTGCTTCCGTTATCTCATCTCTGAACTTGAAATAGATTTTCACCAAGGGGTCTGTCTCTTTGATTGATTTTGGCCAACCATCTCTAATATATTTCAGTAATATCCTCATTTCCGGATCAATTATCGTTTTTCTTCTGATCTCCTCGAGTTTTTCATCAGAAGCATTAATATTTGCTCTCAATAGAC
Source organism: Chrysomela aeneicollis (assembly GCA_029955515.1). Lineage (NCBI taxonomy): Eukaryota > Metazoa > Arthropoda > Insecta > Coleoptera > Chrysomelidae > Chrysomela > Chrysomela aeneicollis. Next base: position 400,531 of record JARUHQ010000018.1, on the reverse strand, counting down.
AAATTTGGTAATTAATCTCATCATCAATCTCTAGTTTTTGAGTATCATGAATATAAGCTCTTGATAAAGTATCTGCTATGAAAAGATCTTTGCCTGGTTTATATTTCAAATTGATATCATATCTCTGAAGCCTCATGAACATTCTCTGAAGACGGGGAGGGCAATTGTGTAAGGGTTTATTAAATATTTGTACTTGTGCCTTATGATCCGTTTCCATTGTTATAGTTTTTCCAAAAATATATTGATGAAATCGTTCACAAGCGAAAAGTAATGCATACATCTCTTTTTCAATTTGAGCGTAGTTTTTCTGAGCTTCTGTCAACGATTTCGAAGCATACATACAAGGCAACTCGTTTTGCATCAATACTGCACCAACTCCGTCCCTAGAAGAATCCGCTGAGATGGTTATAGGTTTTTCAGAATCATAAAACTGCAAAATAGGTTGACTTATCAATTTTTGTTTCAGAATTTCTATGGCGTTTTCGTGAATTTTCTCCCACGACCAGGCAATATCTTTTCTTAACAGTTGTCTTAATGGAGCTGTTAAACTTGACAATTTTTTTATGAATTTTCCTACATAAGTAATCATACCTAAAAATCTCTGAAGATCGACTTTATTCTTAGGATGTGGCATCTCTGATATTGCCTTAATTTTGGAATCATCAGGTCCATAACAAAACTAAGATATTCTGTGTCCCATATAAACAATATCGGTAAGACCTATTTTGCATTTGCTTTTATTAAACTTCACATTGGATAATAATAATACTGGCAATGGATAATACTTTTTCTAATCGCTCATCGTGTTCTTCTTTAGTTGCGCCCCATATCAGAATGTCATCAATATATATCTCAACTCCTGGAATATTGAAAATTTCCCTGAATCTTTTGTGAAAAACCTCAGGAGCGCAGTTAATCCCGAAGGGTAATCTAAGGAAACGATATCTCCCGAAAGGAGTTGCAAAAGTACATAAGTCCGAACTTTCATTATCTAGGACAATCTGCCAAAATCCTGACATAGCATCCAGGGTACTGAAATATTTTGCATTTTTCAATTTGACACTGATTTCTTCAAAAGTTGGCAACGGAAAATGTTCTCTACGTATATTTTTATTGAGCTCACCAGGATCGAGGCAGATTCTCAAAGAACCATCTTTTTTTGCAACTAACACTATCGGGTTTACCCATTCAGTAGGATAGTCTACTTTACTAATAATTCCTTGATTTTCCATGTCTCGGAGGCATATCTTAAACTTTTGTTCTAATGGAAATGGTATTTTTCTTGCAGGATAAATTTTAGGCTTTGCGTCTTCTTTCAACTGAATATGGAATGGCTTAGCGAAACAGCCAATTCCTTCAAAAACGTGTTTATATTTATCAGTGAGACTACTTAAAGAATCGACCCTTTTTATAATATTTAATTCAATGCAGCTATCTAGGCCTAAGATCGGAGGCGAATCAACATCAACTACAACAAAATTCAAATTATAAGACCTATTTTTATAATAACAATGTAGATTGCATTCTCCAACAACAGGAATCACATCATTTGAATAGTTTGTAAGGGTTACATCCGAATTTCTTAAATTTTCTATAGCTTTCAAATCCTGTAGTGTTTTCACATTTATAACATTTGTCATAGCCCCAGTATCCAATTTGAATACAATATTTTTCATTTTATTAACAAAAATTTCAACACGCCACTCCTTTCTACTACTATTATAAAGATTATCATTTACTATTCCTATAAATACATAATTAGTGTTATCCAGTTCCCTCCTTGGTTCCCCCATGGAGACAGATTCTGTTTCATTTTGTACATGAACAGTATGGATGCTTTTTTTTCCACACATTTTTTGAAAATGATTGAAAATACCACATGCATCACATCGGTTACCAAATGCTGGACATTTTCTTATAGGGTGTGTTAGCCCACATTTGTAGCAATTCACCTGTTGTGTAGTTTGCTGTTGGTTTTGACCAAACCTGTTTCTATCATAATTCCTCTGATATGACGACGGACGTCTTGTGAATTCCGCACTCGTGCTTGGTTGAACTCGACCACCTTGTACACTTTGATTAGCACGAACTAAACACAAATCTCTCACTTCACTGGCCATCTCCAACCCCTGCTTCTTCGACTCCTGTACTGTCAAACAAACATTTTCTGCTTTTTTCAAATTCATATCGGTATCCTCTAGAAGTCTCTCTCTGAGTTGATCACTGATTAGACCAATTATGAGAACACTACATACTAGCGAGTCTTCCAAATCGCCGAATTCGCAATTGTTTGCTTTATTTTTTAAATCAGTTAAAAACTGCTGCAAACTTTCTCCTTCCAGCTGCTTTCTCGTGAAAAACTTGTGCCTTTCGTACACTAAATTGGTTTTGGGCTGGAGAATTTTTTCAAATTCTCTAATTAGAGGGTTGATTTTGTTCTGTTCCTCCTTTTTGAATTTGAAAGTGTTGAATATGCGAATTCCATCATTGCCAATGAACTGTAATAATTGCGTACACTGTACATCTTCATCTTTCTTATCTCCCTCTGTTGCTTTCAAATAATTTCTAAATTTCTGAATCCAAAATTTCCATTTTTCGGCAATATTCCCACTTGTTATGTCCAATGGTGCAATCCATTTTAATTCGGACATCTCACTTATTGATTTTATCTGCAATCTACTAATTTCATACGTTATAAAATTACTCTACAATAACTGCCGCAGCGCCATGTGTAATAAAACTCGATTCATCATAAACTGATTTATTGTTGTTTCTTCAGGTTCGACAATTTCAGATACATCAGGTATTATAAAAACCTCGATAAGAACATTAGTCGGTCACCAGTGCCGTACTAACATATTTACCTGACAGTGATGATGTTTATATAGCAATACTCACCAGGTAACTGTTCTTCCGTTTTACATACAAGCGACCAAATCGAGCAGAAGGTTAAATTTAGTATGGATTGAACAATCATCGTATCTGGGTTGTATTCGATTATGTTTATACAGTCATACTCACTAGGTAACTGTTCTTCCGTTATACATACTAGCGACTGAATCGAACAGAATGTTGAATGGTTAGACGAAACGATAATTGTATCTGAGTTGTATTCGATGATATCGTGATGATGTTTATATAGCAATACTCACAGGGTAACTGTCCTTCAGTTTTACATACAAGTGACCGAATCGAGCAGAAGGTTAAATGGATAGATTGAACAATCATCGTATCTGAGTTGTATTCGATTATGTTTATATAGTTATACTCACCAGGTACCTGTTCTTTCGATATACATACGAGCAACCGAATCGAACATAAGGTTGAATGGATAGATTGAACAATCATCGTATCTGAGTTGTATTCGATTATGTTTATATAGTTATACTCACCAAGTAACTGTTCTTCCGTTATACATACGAGCGACTGAATTGAACAGAAGGTTGAATGGATAGACTAAACAATGATCGTATCTGGGGTTGTATTCGATTATATCGTGATGATGTTTATATAGTTATACTCACCAGGTAACTGTTCTCCAGTTATACATAAGACCGACTGAACTGAACAGAAGGTTGTATAGATAGACTGAACAATCATCGTATCTGGGTTGTATTCGATTATTTCGTGATGATTATTATATATTATGTCTAACCAGGTAACTGTTCTTCCGTTATACATACGAGCAACCGAATCGAACATAAGGTTGAATGGATAGATTGAACAATCATTGTATCTGGGTTGTCTCCGATTATATCGTTATGCTGTATATTCAGATACACCTACTATGTAACGGTTCTTTCGTCACACATACGAGCGTATGAATCGAACATAAGGTTGGATGGTTAGACGGAACGATAATTGTAACTGAGTTGTATTCGATTATATCGTGGGAATGTTTATATAGTAATACTCACCAGGTGACTGTTCTTGCGTTATACGTAAGAGCGACCCAATCGAACAGAAGGTTAGATGGATAGACGAAATGATCATTGTATCTGAGTTGTATTCGATTATATCGTGATGAAGTTTATATAGAAAAACTCACCAGGTTACTGTTCTTTCGTTATACATACGAGCAACCGAATCGAACAGAAGGTTGAATGGATAGTATCTTAGTTGTATTCGATTATGATGTTATGCTGTGTATATAGTTATACACACTAGGTGACGGTATTCCCGTTTTACATACGAGCGACCGAAACGAACAGAAAGTTGAATGGATAGACTGAACAATCAATGTATCTGGTTGGTATCCGATTATATCGCAATACTGTATATATAGTGATACTTACCAGGTGACGGTACTTCCGTTACAAATACTAGAGACTGAATCGAACAGAAGGTTAAATGGTTAGACGAAACGATAATTGTATCTCTGAGTTGTATTCGATGATATCGTGATGATGTTTATATAGCGATACTCACCAGGTAACTGTTCTTCCGTTTTACATACAAGCGACCGAATCGAGCAGAAGCTTAAATTTAGTAGAGATTGAACAATCATCGTATCTGGGTTGTATTCGATTATCTTTATATAGTTATACTCACCAGGTTACTGTTCTTTCGTTATACATACGAGCGACTGAATTGAACAGAAGGTTGAATGGATAGACTAAACAATAATCATATCTGGGGTTGTATTCGATTATATCTTGATGATGTTCATATAGTATGTCTAACAAGGTAACAGTTCTTCCGTTATACATACGAGCAAACGAATCGAACATAAGGTTGAATGGATAGATTGAACAATCATTGTATCTGGGTTATCTCCGATTATATCGTTATGCTGTATATTTAGTTACACCTACCATGTAACGGTTCTTTCGTTACACATACGAGCATCTGAATCGAACATAAAGTTGGATAATTAGACGGAACTATAATTGTAACTGAGTTGTATTCGATTATATCGTGGTGATGTTTATATAGTAATACTCACCAGGTGACTGTTCTTGCGTTATACATACGAGCGAACCAATCGAACAAAAGGTTGGATGGATAAACGGAATGATCATTGTATCTGAGTTGTATTCGATTATATCGTGATGACGTTCATATAGCAATACTCACCAGGTTACTGTTCTTTCGTTATACATACGAGCAACCGAATCGAACAGAAGGTTGAATGGATAGTATCTGGGTTGTATTCGATTATGATGTTATGCTGTGTATATAGTTATACACATGAGGTGACGGTATTCCCGTTTCACTTACGAGCGACCGAAACGAACAGAAAGTTGAATGGATAGACTGAACAATAAATGTATCTGGGTGGTATCCGATTATATCGCAATACTGTATATATAGTGATACTTACCAGGTGACGGTACTTCCGTTGAACATACTAGCGACTGAATCGAACAAAAGGTTAAATGGTTAGATGAAACGATAATTGTATCTCTGAGTTGTATTCGATGATATCGTGATGATGTTTGTATAGCAATACTCACCAGGTAACTGTTCTTCCGTTTTACATACAAGCGACCGAATCGAGCAGAAGGTTAATGGATAGATTGAACAATCATCGTATCTGAGTTGTATTCGATTATGTTTATATAGTTATACTCACCAGGTACCTGTTCTTCCGTTATACATACGAGCAACCGAATCGAACATAAGGTTGAATGGATAGATTGAACAATCATCGTATCTGAGTTGTATTCGATTATGTTTATATAGTTATACTCACCAAGTAACTGTTCTTCCGTTATACATACGAGCGACTGAATTGAACAGAAGGTTGAATGGATATACTAAACAATGATCGTATCTGGGGTTGTATTCGATTATATCGTGATGATGTTTATATAGTTATACTCACCAGGTAACTGTTCTCCAGTTATACATAAGAGCGACTGAACTGAACAGAAGGTTGTATAGATAGACTGAACAATCATCGTATCTGGGTTGTATTCGATTATTTCGTGATGATTATTATATATTATGTCTAACCAGGTAACTGTTCTTCCGTTATACATACGAGCAACCGAATCGAACATAAGGTTGAATGGATAGATTGAACAATCATTGTATCTGGGTTGTCTCCGATTATATCGTTATGCTGTATATTTAGTTACACCTACCATGTAACGGTTCTTTCGTTACACATACGAGCGTCTGAATCGAACATAAGGTTGGATGATTAGACGGAACAATAATTGTAACTGAGTTGTATTCGATTATATCGTGGTGATGTTTATATAGTAATACTCACCAGGTGACTGTTCTTGCGTTATACATACGAGCGACCCAATCGAACCGAAGTTTGGATGGATAGACGGAATGATCATCGTATCTGAGTTGTATTCGATTATATCGTGATGACGTTCATATAGAAATACTCACCAAGTTACTGATTTTTCTTTATACATACGAGCAACCGAATCGAACAGAAGGTTGAATGGATAGTATGTGGGTTGTATTCGATTATGATGTCATGCTGTGTATATAGTTATACACATTAGGTGACGGTATTCCCGTTTTACATACGAGCGACCGAAACGAACAGAAAGTTGAATGGATAGACTGAACAATCAATGTATCTGGGTGGTATCCGATTATATCGCAATTCTGTATATATAGTGATACTTACCAGGTGACGGTACTTCCGTTGCACATACTAGCGACTAAATCGAACTTAAGGTTAAATGGTGAGACGAAACGATAATTGTATCTGAGTTGTATTCGATGATATCGTGATTGTGTAATAAAACTCGATTCATCATAAACTGATTTATTGTTGTTTCTTCAGGTTCGACAATTTCAGATACATCAGGTATTATAAAAACCTCGATAAGAACATTAGTCGGTCACCAGTGCCGTACTAACATATTTACCTGACATTCCCCTTGTTAAGTGAACATAATTATTTTGAAGAATATGAAATAACTTATAAAATACCCACAACCATTGTATGCATGAAACATCAATTTACCAGAAATATTCACACAGATACACATAGTGAAATATATATTTTTTTTCCTTGCATATACATTTTATAGACTATCATAATGCAGTCTTTGAGGAATTTTAACTTCTCTACCACTTCTTGTGGTATGAGGAACAAAAATTAAATCTTCTTCTGAATCCCGTGAACTGTGACTAAACTCATCATTGCTATCAAAATTTATTGACTTGCTTTTTTCGTCTGCATTATCATAGGTGATAGGATATCTATTCACGAATTGACTATTCCTAGACAAAACATTACCATTATTGAATTTAATATTATAGGATCGAGGCCGGACTTCTGATTTTGACATAATAACACCCTGATCCCATTTTTTATCATTTAATTTTCGCTTAACTAGTACAGTCTCATTATTATCAAAAGCTTGCTCATCATACCTGGCATTTTTATCATAATATTGTTTTTGCATTTTTTGTCTCATTTCAAGCCTATTTTTTATTTCCGAGAAGTTATTTTTTTTTGGTTTCAAGATATTGTTTTTAACGGGCAAAACATCCCTGAGTTGCCTAGACATCAGAATTTTAGCAGGTGACTCCAAATTACTGCATATTGGTGTATTTCGATAGCTCAGTAAGGCCAAATATAAATCTTTATTATCAAATTTTGCTTTACGAAGCATGTTTTCCAGAATACCCACATGTCTCTCCACTAGTCCGTTCGACTGGGGATAAAGGGGGCTAGATGTAGTGTGCGTGAACTGCCATGTTTTTGAAAATTTTTTGAAAAATATACTACTAAATTGTGGTCCCCCGTCACTGATTACTATTTGCGGAATCCCATGACGAGCAAATATAGATTTTAAATGAGTTATTATTTCAGCGGATGATGTTGAGTCCGCTAAATTTGCAAGTTCGATATATTTTGAGAAGTAATCCACCACTAATAAATAAACTTCATTATCCAGATAGAAAAGGTCGCATCCAATTTTCTGCCATGGCAAGTCAGGCACACTATGACATAGCATTGGTTGTTTCAATTTGTTCCGCTGAAAAGATCTACACGTGATACAGTTTGATACCAAATATTCTATTTCTTTAGACATGTTTGGCCAATAAAAACATTCTCTAGCTCTATTTTTGCATTTTACAATACCCATGTGGCTATAATGTATTCTATCCAAAATATCTTTTTGTATTTCATTCGGTATTATTAATTTATTACCTTTATACAAAAGACCATCTGCTTCCGTTATTTCATCTCTGAACTTGAAATAGATTTTCACCAAGGGGTCTGTCTCTTTGATTGATTTTGGCCAACCATCTCTAATATATTTCAGTAATATCCTCATTTCCGGATCAATTATCGTTTTTCTTCTGATCTCCTCGAGTTTTTCATCAGAAGCATTAATATTTGCTCTCAATAGACAAATTTGGTAATTAATCTCATCATCAATCTCTAGTTTTTGAGTATCATGAATATAAGCTCTTGATAAAGTATCTGCTATGAAAAGATCTTTGCCTGGTTTATATTTCAAATTGATATCATATCTCTGAAGCCTCATGAACATTCTCTGAAGACGGGGAGGGCAATTGTGTAAGGGTTTATTAAATATTTGTACTAGTGCCTTATGATCCGTTTCCATTGTTATAGTTTTTCCAAAAATATATTGATGAAATCGTTCACAAGCGAAAAGTAATGCATACATCTCTTTTTCAATTTGGGCGTAGTTTTTCTGAGCTTCTGTCAACGATTTCGAAGCATACATACAAGGCAACTCGTTTTGCATCAATACTGCACCAACTCCGTCCTTAGAAGAATCCGCCGAGATGGTTATAGGTTTTTCAGAATCATAAAACTGCAAAATAGGTTGACTTATCAATTTTTGTTTCAGAATTTCTATGGCGTTTTCGTGAATTTTCTCCCACGACCAGGCAATATCTTTTCTTAACAGTTGTCTTAATGGAGCTGTTAAACTTGACAAATTTTTTATGAATTTTCCTACATAAGTAATCATACCTAAAAATCTCTGAAGATCGACTTTATTCTTAGGATGTGGCATCTCTGATATTGCCTTAATTTTGGAATCATCAGGTCCATAACAAAACTGAGATATTCTGTGTCCCATATAAACAATATCGGTAAGACCTATTTTGCATTTGCTTTTATTAAACTTCACATTGGATAATAATAATACTGGCAATGGATAATACTTTTTCTAATCGCTCATCGTGTTCTTCTTTAGTTGCGCCCCATATCAGAATGTCATCAATATATATCTCAACTCCTGGAATATTGAAAATTTCCCTGAATCTTTTGTGAAAAACCTCAGGAGCGCAGTTAATCCCGAAGGGTAATCTAAGGAAACGATATCTCCCGAAAGGAGTTGCAAAAGTACATAAGTCCGAACTTTCATTATCTAGGACAATCTGCCAAAATCCTGACATAGCATCCAGGGTACTGAAATATTTTGCATTTTTCAATTTGACACTGATTTCTTCAAAAGTTGGCAACGGAAAATGTTCTCTACGTATATTTTTATTGAGCTCACCAGGATCGAGGCAGATTCTCAAAGAACCATCTTTTTTTGCAACTAACACTATCGGGTTTACCCATTCAGTAGGATAGTCTACTTTACTAATAATTCCTTGATTTTCCATGTCTCGGAGGCATATCTTAAACTTTTGTTCTAATGGAAATGGTATTTTTCTTGCAGGATAAATTTTAGGCTTTGCGTCTTCTTTCAACTGAATATGGAATGGCTTAGCGAGACAGCCAATTCCTTCAAAAACGTGTTTATATTTATCAGTGAGACTACTTAAAGAATCGACCCTTTTTATAATATTTAATTCAATGCAGCTATCTAGGCCCAAGATCGGAGGCGAATCAACATCAACTACAACAAAATTCAAATTATAAGACCTATTTTTATAATAACAATGTAGATTGCATTCTCCAACAACAGGAATCACATCATTTGAATAGTTTGTAAGGGTTACATCCGAATTTCTTAAATTTTCTATAGCTTTCAAATCCTGTAGTGTTTTCACATTTATAACATTTGTCATAGCCCCAGTATCCAATTTGAATACAATATTTTTCATTTTATTAACAAAAATTTCAACACGCCACTCCTTTCTACCACTATTATAAAGATTATCATTTACTATTCCTATAAATACATAATTAGTGTTATCCAGTTCCCTCCTTGGTTCCCCCATGGAGACAGATTCTGTTTCATTTTGTACATGAACAGTATGGATGCTTTTTTTTCCACACATTTTTTGAAAATGATTGAAAATACCACATGCATCACATCGCTTACCAAATGCTGGACATTTTCTTATAGGGTGTGTTAGCCCACATTTGTAGCAATTCACCTGTTGTGTAGTTTGCTGTTGGTTTTGACCAAACCTGTTTTTATAATAATTCCTCTGATATGACGACGGACGTCTTGTGAATTCCGCACTCGTGCTTGGTTGAACTCGACCACCTTGTACACTTTGATTAGCACGAACTAAACACAAATCTCTCACTTCACTGGCCATCTCCAACCCCTGCTTCTTCGACTCCTGTACTGTCAAACAAACATTTTCTGCTTTTTTCAAATTCATATCGGTATCCTCTAGAAGTCTCTCTCTGAGTTGATCACTGATTAGACCAATTATGAGAACACTACATACTAGCGAGTCTTCCAAATCGCCGAATTCGCAATTGTTTGCTTTATTTTTTAAATCAGTTAAAAACTGCTGCAAACTTTCTCCTTCCAGCTGCTTTCTCGTGAAAAACTTGTGCCTTTCGTACACTAAATTGGTTTTGGGCTGGAAAATTTTTTCAAATTCTCTAATTAGAGGGTTGATTTTGTTCTGTTCCTCCCTTTTGAATTTGAAAGTGTTGAATATGCGAATTCCATCATCGCCAATGAACTGTAATAATTGCGCACACTGTACATCTTCATCTTTCTTATCTCCCTCTGTTGCTTTCAAATAATTTCTAAATTTCTGAATCCAAAATTTCCATTTTTCGGCAATATTCCCACTTGTTATGTCCAATGGTGCAATCCATTTTAATTCGGACATCTCACTTATTGATTTTATCTGCAATCTACTAATTTCATACGTTATAAAATTACTCTACAATAACTGCCGCAGCGCCATGTGTAATAAAACTCGATTCATCATAAACTGATTTATTGTTGTTTCTTCAGGTTCGACAATTTCAGATACATCAGGTATTATAAAAACCTCGATAAGAACATTAGTCGGTCACCAGTGCCGTACTAACATATTTACCTGACAGTGATGATGTTTATATAGCAATACTCACCAGGTAACTGTTCTTCCGTTTTACATACAAGCGACCAAATCGAGCAGAAGGTTAAATTTAGTATGGATTGAACAATCATCGTATCTGGGTTGTATACGATTATGTTTATACAGTCATACTCACTAGGTAACTGTTCTTCCGTTATACATACTAGCGACTGAATCGAACAGAATGTTGAATGGTTAGACGAAACGATAATTGTATCTGAGTTGTATTCGATGATATCGTTATGATGTTTATATAGCAATACTCACAGGGTAACTGTCCTTCAGTTTTACATACAAGTGACCGAATCGAGCAGAAGGTTAAATGGATAGATTGAACAATCATCGTATCTGAGTTGTATTCGATTATGTTTATATAGTTATACTCACCAGGTACCTGTTCTTTCGATATACATACGAGCAATCGAATCGAACATAAGGTTGAATGGATAGATTGAACAATCATCGTATCTGAGTTGTATTCGATTATGTTTATATAGTTATACTCACCAAGTAACTGTTCTTCCGTTATACATACGAGCGACTGAATTGAACAGAAGGTTGAATGGATAGACTAAACAATGATCGTATCTGGGGTTGTATTCGATTATATCGTGATGATGTTTATATAGTTATACTCACCAGGTAACTGTTCTCCAGTTATACATAAGACCGACTGAACTGAACAGAAGGTTGTATAGATAGACTGAACAATCATCGTATCTGGGTTGTATTCGATTATTTCGTGATGATTATTATATATTATGTCTAACCAGGTAACTGTTCTTCCGTTATACATACGAGCAACCGAATCGAACATAAGGTTGAATGGATAGATTGAACAATCATTGTATCTGGGTTGTCTCCGATTATATCGTTATGCTGTATATTCAGATACACCTACTATGTAACGGTTCTTTCGTCACACATACGAGCGTATGAATCGAACATAAGGTTGGATGGTTAGACGGAACGATAATTGTTACTGAGTTGTATTCGATTATATCGTGGGAATGTTTATATAGTAATACTCACCAGGTGACTGTTCTTGCGTTATACGTAAGAGCGACCCAATCGAACAGAAGGTTAGATGGATAGACGAAATGATCATTGTATCTGAGTTGTATTCGATTATATCGTGATGAAGTTTATATAGAAAAACTCACCAGGTTACTGTTCTTTCGTTATACATACGAGCAACCGAATCGAACAGAAGGTTGAATGGATAGTATCTTAGTTGTATTCGATTATGATGTTATGCTGTGTATATAGTTATACACACTAGGTGACGGTATTCCCGTTTTACATACGAGCGACCGAAACGAACAGAAAGTTGAATGGATAGACTGAACATTCAATGTGTCTGGTTGGTATCCGATTATATCGCAATACTGTATATATAGTGATACTTACCAGGTGACGGTACTTCCGTTACACATACTAGCGACTGAATCGAACAGAAGGTTAAATGGTTAGACGAAGCGATAATTGTATCTGAGTTGTATTCGATGATATCGTGATGATGTTTATATAGCAATACTCACCAGGTAACTGTTCTTCCGTTTTACATAAAAGCGACCAAATCGAGCAGAAGGTTAAATGGATAGATTGAAAATTCATCGTATCTGGGTTGTATTCGATTAGGTTTATATAGTTATACTCACCAGGTAACTGTTTTTCCGTTATACATAAGAACGACTGAATTGAACAGAAGGTTGAATGGATAGACTAAACAATAATCGTATCTGGGGTTGTATTCGAGTATATCGTGATGATTATCATATAGTATGTCTAACCAGGTAACAGTTCTTCCGTTAAACATACGAGCAACCGAATCGAACATAAGGTTGGATGGATAGATTGAACAATCATTGTATCTGGGTTGTCTCCGATTATATCTTTATGCTGTATATTCAGTTACACCTACCATGTAACGGTTATTTCGTAACACATACGAGCGTCTGAATCGAACATAAGGTTGGATGGTTAGACGGAACGATAATTGTAACTGAGTTGTATTCGATTATATCGTGGTGATGTTTATATAGTAATACTCACCAGGTGACTGTTCTTGCGTTATACATACGAGCGACCCAATCAAACAGAAGGTTGGATGGATAGACGGAATGATCATTGTATCTGAGTTGTATTCGATTATATCGTGATGACGTTCATATAGAAATACTCACCAGGTTACTGTTCTTTCGTTATACATACGAGCAACCGAATCGAACAGAAGTATCTGGGTTGAATGGATAGTATCTGGGTTGTATTCGATTATGATGTTATGCTGTTTATATAGTTATACACATTAGGTGACGGTATTTCCGTTTAACATACGAGCGACCGAATTGAACAGAAAGTTGAATGGATAGACTGAACAATCAATGTATCTGGGTGGTATCCGATTATATCGCAATACTGTATATATAGTGATACTTACCAGGTGACGGTACTTCCGTTACACATACTAGAGACTGAATCGAACAGAAGGTTAAATGGTTAGACGAAACGATAATTGTATCTCTGAGTTGTATTCGATGATATCGTGATGATGTTTATATAGCGATACTCACCAGGTAACTGTTCTTCCGTTTTACATACAAGCGACCGAATCGAGCAGAAGCTCAAATTCAGTAGAGATTGAACAATCATCGTATCTGGGTTGTATTCGATTATCTTTATATAGTTATACTCACCAGGTAACTGTTCTTTCGTTATACATACGAGCGACTGAATTGAACAGAAGGTTGAATGGATAGACTAAACAATAATCGTATCTGGGGTTGTATTCGATTATATCTTGATGATGTTCATATAGTTATACTCACCAGGAAACTGTTCTCCAGTTATACATAAGAGCGACTGAACTGAACAGAAAGTTGAATGGATAGACTGAACAATCAATGTATCTGGGTGGTATCCGATTATATCGCAATACTGTATATATAGTGATACTTACCAGGTGACGGTACTTCCGTTACACATACTAGAGACTGAATCGAACAGAAGGTTGAATGGTTAGACGAAACGATAATTGTATCTCCGAGTTGTATTCGATGATATCGTGATGATGTTTATATAGCACAACTCACCAGGTAACTGTTCTTCCGTTTTACATAAAAGCGACCGAATCGAGCAGAAGGTTAAATGGATAGATTGAAAATTCATCGTATCTGGGTTGTATTCGATTAGGTTTATACACTGTGTCCAAGATAAGAATGAACAGCATGGTGATATCGGAAACGGTAAGTGATACGGGGTAGATTGAATTAGAGAAAAGTAGCGCATTTATGTGCCTAATAATATGCCATTTAGAAAGTTTCAATATTCCGAGTAGTTTCGGAGATATCCGGGAAAAACCGAAATTTGAGAATTTCTTTGTTATTTTCTCCTAGCTTTATTTTCGAAGGAAATGTAAAACAAATAGCACTTCGTCATAGCCACTTTTTGAGGACTACACGATAACATAAGCAGAATTTTCGTGCGACGTTTCGTCTTTCAGAAAACATCATCAACTTTGTATTTTTATATGGGCCGAAACTAAAGTATACCCTGTATACGACTCCATTTTTCATTGTGAATACAGCAACGTATAACACAATATGGTTTCGGAACCTTTCCTCGCGCAAAATGTAATTTAGTGATTACTTAATCTGTTTTTCTTCAATTTTAGATAGTAGGCGCTGGAAAAAATGACAACATAATGTTCTGTTGTCATAATAATAGTGTTGTTTGGTAGAATATTTGACATATTACTGTTCCTACTTTTACATCTCTTTACCTACCTAATTTGTGTCAAAAATGGAAAACGGCAGCTTTTCGAATACTGAAAAATTTGATATGTTGTCATGTTACATTTTGTGCCATAGAAATTTTATTGATGCTGAACGTGCGTACTTTAATAAGTATCTAGAGAGGCGACAACCTGGTGAATCAATATTTAGACGGCTAGTTTTCAATTTAAAAGAATACGAATCATTTAAAAAACCTGTGGTTTCCCGACAAAAGCAATCTAATGAAGAAAGTCAGCGTGATGTGTTACAGGCCGTTGTTGAAAATCCTGAGATATCCACTCGCACCATTGAAGATAATACCGCAGTAGCCAGATCCACCGCTCACTTCATTTTAAGAAAAAATAAATATCATCCATATAAATTTAGGATTTGTCATGGACTCAGACCAGGTGACGATGCAAGACGAAGAACCTTTTGTGAATGGTACACTAGAAAATGCCAAGACGATGAAAATTTTCCTTTCAAAATAATTTGGTCTGATGAAAGCATGATCACCAACAATGGCATTTTTAATAGGCGGAATGTTCATTATTGGTCACAACAAAATCCGCGTGTACACAAAGTGTCCAGACATCAACATCGTTTCGGTTTCAATATGTGGGTTGGGATTCTCGGTACGAATATAATTGGGCCTTTTATCTACCGAAACAATTTAACAAGAGAGCGGTACATTAATTTGTTAGTGAATGATTTGGAAGACGCTCTAGATAATTTGCCTTTAGCGGTTACTCACAGCTGCTGGTTTCAACAAGATGGTGCTCCAGCACATAACGCTAGAATTGTTCGTGATTATTTGAACCGTCGATTCCCAGGACAGTGGATTGGTACTCATAGTGATACAGCCTGGCCTGCAAGATCCCCCGACTTAACTCCACTAGACTTTTTCCTTTGGGGATATATCAAGAATCAAGTGTACTCTAATCATGATTTTCAGAATGAAGAAGATTTGCTAAGATTGGTTACTGAATCCTTCAACAATATTTTTCCGAATATGTCAAATCAAGTTTTAAATTCGTCTGTGAGACGAGCGTACTCGTGCTTAGAAAATAATGGCGAGTTATTTGAACACTTGTTATAAGTTTCTTTCCATTTCCTGTAATACATATTAGCTCCTTGTTATTTATTACATTACAATTACATTTATAAACTAAACTTTTGATATTGCGACTCATCTTTGTATTCAACAACGCAATAATTCTGGCAAGTGGTTAGTTTAAATTTATACTTTTATAAATAGGACTATTCAATTCACTACATGTATCAAAATATGACATTTTTTCCAGCGCCTACTATCTAAAATTGAAGAAAAACAGATTAAGTAATCACTAAATTACATTTTGCGCGAGAAAAGGTTCCGAAACCATATTGTGTGATACGTTGCTGTATTCACAATGAAAAATGGAGTCGTATACAGGGTATACTTTAGTTTCGGCCCATATAAAAATACAAAGTTGAAGATGTTTTCTAAAAGACGAAACGTCGCACGAAAATTCTGCTTATGTAATCGTGTAGACCTCGAAAAGTGGCCATGACGAAGTGCTATTTGTTTTACATTTCCTTCGAAAATAAAGCAAGGAGAAAATAAAAACGAAATTCTCAAATTTCTGTTTTTCGCGGATATCTCCGAAACTACTCGGAATATCGAAACTTTCTGAATGGCATATTATTAGGCACATAAATGCGCTACTTTTCTCTAATTTAATCGACCCTGTATCACCCACCGTTTCCGATATCCCCATGCTGTTCATTCTTATCTTGGACACAGTGTATAGTTATACTCACCAGGTAACTGTTTTTCCGTTATACATAAGAACGACTGATTTGAACAGAAGGTTGAATGGATAGACTAAACAATAATCGTATCTGGGGTTGTATTCGAGTATATCGTGATGATTATCATATAGTATGTCTAACCAGGTAACAGTTCTTCCGTTAAACATACGAGCAACCGAATCGAACATAAGGTTGGATGGATAGATTGAACAATCATTGTATCTGGGTTGTCTCCGAATATATCTTTATGCTGTATATTCAGTTACACCTACCATGTAACGGTTATTTCGTTACACATACGAGCGTCTGAATCGAACATAAGGTTGAATGGTTAGACGGAACGATAATTGTAACTGAGTTGTATTCGATTATATCGTGGTGATGTTTATATAGTAAGACTCATCAGGTGACTGTTCTTGCGTTATACATACGAGCGACCCAATCGAACAGAAGGTTGGATGGATAGACGGAATGATCATTGTATCTGAGTTGTTTTCGATTATGATGTTATGCTGTGTACATAGTTATACACATTAGGTGACGGTATTCCCGTTTTACATACGAGCGACCGAAACGAACAGAAAGTTGAATGGATAGACTGAACAATCGATGTATCTGGGTGGTATCCGATTATATCGCAATACTGTATATATAGTGATACTTACCAGGTGACGGTACTTCCGTTACACATACTAGAGACTGAATCGAACAGAAGGTTAAATGGTTAGACGAAACGATAATTGTATCTCTGAGTTGTATTCGATGATATCGTGATGATGTTCATATAGCGATACTCACCAGGTAACTGTTCTTCCGTTTTACATACAAGCGAACAAATCGAGCAGAAGCTTAAATTTAGTAGAGATTGAACAATCATCGTATCTGGGTTGTATTCGATTATGTTTATATAGTTATACTCACCAGGTAACTGTTCTTTCGTTATACATACGAGCGACTGAATTGAACAGAAGGTTGAATGGATAGACTAAACAATAATCGTATCTGGGGTTGTATTCGATTATATCTTGATGATGTTCATATAGTTATACTCACCAGGAAACTGTTCTCCAGTTATACATAAGAGCGACTGAACTGAACAGAAAGTTGAATGGATAGACTGAACAATCAATGTATCTGGGTGGTATCCGATTATATCGCAATATTGTATATATAGTGATACTTACCAGGTGACGGTACTTCCGTTACACATACTAGAGACTGAATCGAACAGAAGGTTGAATGGTTAGACGAAACGATAATTGTATCTCCGAGTTGTATTTGATGATATCGTGATGATGTTAATATAGCAATACTCACCAGGTAACTGTTCTTCCGTTTTACATACAAGCGACCGAATCGAGCAGAAGCTCAAATTTAGTATGGATTGAACAATCATCGTATCTGGGTTGTATTCGATTATGTTTATATAGTTATACTCACCAGGTAACTGTTCTTTCGTTATACATACGAGCGACTGGGTGAACAGAAGGTTGAATGGATAGACTAAACAATAATCGTATCTGGGGTTGTATTCGATTATATCTTGATGATGTTCATATAGTTATACTCACCAGGAAACTGTTCTCCAGTTATACATAAGAGCGACTGAACTGAACAGAAGGTTGAATGGATAGACTGAACATTCATCGTATCTGGGTTGTATTTGATTATATCGTGATTGTTATCATATAGTATGTCTAACAAGGTAACAGTACTTCCGTTATACATACGAGCAACCGAATCGAACATGAGGTTGGATGGATATAGATTGAACAATCATTGTATTTGGGTTGTCTCCTATTATATCGTTATGCTGTATATTTAGTTACACCTAACATGTAACGGTTCTTTCGTTACACATACGAGCATCTGAATCGAACATAAAGTTGGATGGTTAGACGGAACTATAATTGTAACTGAGTTGTATTCGATAATATCGTGATGACGTTCATATAGAAATACTCACCAAGTTACTGTTCTTTCATTATACATACGAGCAACCGAATCGAACAGAAGGTTGAATGGATAGTATCTGGGTTGTATTCGATTATGATGTTATGCTGTGTATATAGTTATACACATGAGGTGATGGTATTCCCGTTTTACATACGAGCGACCGAAACGAACAGAGAGTTGAATGGATAGACTGAACAATCAATGTATCTGGGTGGTATCCGATTATATCGCAATACTGTATATATAGTGATACTTACCAGGTGACGGTACTTCCGTTACACATACTAGCGACTGAATCGAACAGAAGGTTAAATGGTTAGACGAAACGATAATTGTATCTCTGAGTTGTATTCGATGATATCGTGATGATGTTTATAAAGCAATACTCACCAGGTAACTGTTCTTCCGTTTTACATACAAGCGACCGAATAGAGCAGAAGCTTAAATTTAGTATAGATTGAATAATCATCGTATCTGGGTTGTATTCGATAATGTTCATATAGTTATACTCACCAGGTAACTGTTCTTCCGTTATACGTACGAGCGACAGAATTGAACAGAAGGTTGAATGGATAGACCAAACAATAATCGTATCTGGGGTTGTATTCAATTATATCTTGATGATGTTCATATAGTTATACTCACCAGGAAACTGTTCTCCAGTTATACAAGGTTGAATATATAGACTGAACAATCATCGTATCTGGGTTGTATTTGATTATATCATGATGATTATAATATAGTATGTCTAACCAGGTAACAGTTCTTCCGTTATACATACGAGCAACCAAATCGAACATAAGGTTGAATGGATAGATTGAACAATCATTGTATCTGGGTTGTCTCCGATTATATCGTTATGCTGTATAATTGGATACACCTACCATGTAACGGTTCTTTCGTTACACATACGAGCATCTGAATCGAACATAAGGTTGGATGGTTAGACGGAACGATATTTGTAACTGAGTTGTATTCGATTATATCGTGGTAATGTTTATATAGTAATACTCACCAGGTGACTGTTCTTGCGTTATACGTACGAGCGACCCAATCGAACAGAAGGTTGGATGGATAGACGGAATGATCATTGTATCTGAGTTGTATTCGATTATATCGTGATGAAGTTCATATAGAAATACTCACCAGGTTACGGTTCTTTCGTTATACATACGAGCAACCGAATCGAACAGAAGGTTGAATAGATGGTATCTGGGTTGTATTCGATTATGATGTTATGCTGTGTATATAGTTATACACACTAGGTGACGTTATCCCCGTTTTACATACGAGCGACCGAAACGAACAGAAAGTTGAATGGATAGACTGAACAATCAATGTATCTGGTTGGTATCCGATTATATCGCAATACTGTATATATAGTGATACTTACCAGGTGACGGTACTTCCGTTACACATACTAGAGACTGAATCGAACAGAAGGTTAAATGGTTAGACGAAACGATAATTGTATCTCTGAGTTGTATTCGATGATATCGTGATGATGTTTATATAGCGATACTCACCAGGTAACTGTTCTTCCGTTTTACATACAAGCGACCGAATCGAGCAGAAGCTTAAATTTAGTAGAGATTGAACAATCATCGTATCTGGGTTGTATTCGATTATCTTTATATAGTTATACTCACCAGGTTACTGTTCTTTCGTTATACATACGAGCGACTGAATTGAACAGAAGGTTGAATGGATAGACTAAACAATAATCATATCTGGGGTTGTATTCGATTATATCTTGATGATGTTCATATAGTATGTCCAACAAGGTAACAGTTCTTCCGTTATACATACGAGCAAACGAATCGAACATAAGGTTGAATGGATAGATTGAACAATCATTGTATCTGGGTTATCTCCGATTATATCGTTATGCTGTATATTTAGTTACACCTACCATGTAACGGTTCTTTCGTTACACATACGAGCATCTGAATCGAACATAAAGTTGGATGGTTAGACGGAACTATAATTGTAACTGAGTTGTATTCGATTATATCGTGATGACGTTCATATAGCAATACTCACCAGGTTACGGTTCTTTCGTTATACATACGAGCAACCGAATCGAACAGAAGGTTGAATGGATAGTATCTGGGTTGTATTCGATTATGATGTTATGCTGTGTATATAGTTATACACATGAGGTGACGGTATTCCCGTTTCACTTACGAGCGACCGAAACGAACAGAAAGTTGAATGGATAAACTGAACAATAAATGTATCTGGGTGGTATCCGATTATATCGCAATACTGTATATATAGTGATACTTACCAGGTGACGGTACTTCCGTTGAACATACTAGCGACTGAATCGAACAAAAGGTTAAATGGTTAGACGAAACGATAATTGTATCTCTGAGTTGTATTCGATGATATCGTGATGATGTTTGTATAGCAATACTCACCAGGTAACTGTTCTTCCGTTTTACATACAAGCGACCGAATCGAGCAGAAGGTTAATGGATAGATTGAACAATCATCGTATCTGAGTTGTATTCGATTATGTTTATATAGTTATACTCACCAGGTACCTGTTCTTCCGTTATACATACGAGCAACCGAATCGAACATAAGGTTGAATGGATAGATTGAACAATCATCGTATCTGAGTTGTATTCGATTATGTTTATATGGTTATACTCACCAAGTAACTGTTCTTCCGTTATACATACGAGCGACTGAATTGAACAGAAGGTTGAATGGATATACTAAACAATGATCGTATCTGGGGTTGTATTCGATTATATCGTGATGATGTTTATATAGTTATACTCACCAGGTAACTGTTCTCCAGTTATACATAAGAGCGACTGAACTGAACAGAAGGTTGTATAGATAGACTGAACAATCATCGTATCTGGGTTGTATTCGATTATTTCGTGATGATTATTATATATTATGTCTAACCAGGTAACTGTTCTTCCGTTATACATACGAGCAACCAAATCGAACATAAGGTTGAATGGATAGATTGAACAATCATTGTATCTGGGTTGTCTCCGATTATATCGTTATGCTGTATATTTAGATACACCTACCATGTAACGGTTCTTTCGTTACACATACGAGCGTCTGAATCGAACATAAGGTTGGATGGTTAGATGGAACGATAATTGTAACTGAGTTGTATTCGATTATATCGTGGGAAAGTTTATATAGTAATACTCACCAGGTGACTGTTCTTGCGTTATACGTACGAGCGACCCAATCGAACAGAAGGTTGAATGGATAGTATCTGAGTTGTATTCGATTATGATGTTATGCTGTGCATACACACTAGGTGACGGTATTCCCGTTTTACATACGAGCGACCGAAACGAACAGAAAGTTGAATGGTTACACTGAACAATTAATGTATCTGGTTGTTATCCGATTATATCGCAATACTGTATATATAGTGATACTTACCAGGTGACGGTACTTCCGTTACACATACTAGCGACTGAATCGAACAGAAAGTTAAATGGTTAGACGAAGCGATAATTGTATCTGAGTTGTATTCGATGATATCGTGATGATGTTTATATAGCACAACTCACCAGGTAACTGTTCTTCCGTTTTACATAAAAGCGACCGAATCGAGCAGAAGGTTAAATGGATAGATTGAAAATTCATCGTATCTGGGTTGTATTCGATTAGGTTTATACACTGTGTCCAAGATAAGAATGAACAGCATGGGGATATCGGAAACGGTAAGTGATACGGGGTAGATTGAATAAGAGAAAAGTAGCGCATTTATGTGCCTAATAATATGCCATTTAGAAAGTTTCAATATTCCGAGTAGTTTCGGAGATATCCGGGAAAAACCGAAATTTGAGAATTTCTTTGTTATTTTCTCCTAGCTTTATTTTCGAAGGAAATGTAAAACAAATAGCACTTCGTCATAGCCACTTTTTGAGGACTACACGATAACATAAGCAGAATTTTCGTGCGACGTTTCGTCTTTCAGAAAACATCATCAACTTTGTATTTTTATATGGGCCGAAACTAAAGTATACCCTGTATACGACTCCATTTTTCATTGTGAATACAGCAACGTATAACACAATATGGTTTCGGAACCTTTCCTCGCGCAAAATGTAATTTAGTGATTACTTAATCTGTTTTTCTTCAATTTTAGATAGTAGGCGCTGGAAAAAATGACAACATAATGTTCTGTTGTCATATTAATAGTGTAGTTTGGTAGAATATTTGACATATTACTGTTCCTACTTTTACATCTCTTTACCTACCTAATTTGTGTCAAAAATGGAAAACGGCAGCTTTTCGAATACTGAAAAATTTGATATGTTGTCATGTTACATTTTGTGCCATAGAAATTGTATTGATGCTGAACGTGCGTACTTTAATAAGTATCTAGAGAGGCGACAACCTGGTGAATCAATATTTAGACGGCTAGTTTTCAATTTAAAAGAATACGAATCATTTAAAAAACCTGTGGTTTCCCGACAAAAGCAATCTAATGAAGAAAGTCAGCGTGATGTGTTACAGGCCGTTGTTGAAAATCCTGAGATATCCACTCGCACCATTGAAGATAATACCGCAGTAGCCAGATCCACCGCTCACTTCATTTTAAGAAAAAATAAATATCATCCATATAAATTTAGGATTTGTCATGGACTCAGACCAGGTGACGATGCAAGACGAAGAACCTTTTGTGAATGGTACACTAGAAAATGCCAAGACGATGAAAATTTTCCTTTCAAAATAATTTGGTCTGATGAAAGCATGATCACCAACAATGGCATTTTTAATAGGCGGAATGTTCATTATTGGTCACAACAAAATCCGCGTGTACACAAAGTGTCCAGACATCAACATCGTTTCGGTTTCAATATGTGGGTTGGGATTCTCGGTACGAATATAATTGGGCCTTTTATCTACCGAAACAATTTAACAAGAGAGCGGTACATTAATTTGTTAGTGAATGATTTGGAAGACGCTCTAGATAATTTGCCTTTAGCGGTTACTCACAGCTGCTGGTTTCAACAAGATGGTGCTCCAGCACATAACGCTAGAATTGTTCGTGATTATTTGAACCGTCGATTCCCAGGACAGTGGATTGGTACTCATAGTGATACAGCCTGGCCTGCAAGATCCCCCGACTTAACTCCACTAGACTTTTTCCTTTGGGGATATATCAAGAATCAAGTGTACTCTAATCATGATTTTCAGAATGAAGAAGATTTGCTAAGATTGGTTACTGAATCCTTCAACAATATTTTTCCGAATATGTTAAATCAAGTTTTAAATTCGTCTGTGAGACGAGCGTACTCGTGCTTAGAAAATAATGGCGAGTTATTTGAACACTTGTTATAAGTTTCTGTTCATTTCCTGTAATACATATTAGCTCCTTGTTATTTATTACATTACAATTACATTTATAAACTAAACTTTTGATATTGCGACTCATCTTTGTATTCAACAACGCAATAATTCTGGCAAGTGGTTAGTTTAAATTTATACTTTTATAAATAGGACTATTCAATTCACTACATGTATCAAAATATGACATTTTTTCCAGCGCCTACTGTCTAAAATTGAATAAAAACAGATTAAGTAATCACTAAATTACATTTTGCGCGAGAAAAGGTTCCGAAACCATATTGTGTGATACGTTGCTGTATTCACAATGAAAAATGGAGTCGTATACAGGGTATACTTTAGTTTCGGCCCATATAAAAATACAAAGTTGAAGATGTTTTCTAAAAGACGAAACGTCGCACGAAAATTCTGCTTATGTAATCGTGTAGTCCTCGAAAAGTGGCCATGACGAAGTGCTATTTGTTTTACATTTCCTTCGAAAATAAAGCAAGGAGAAAATAAAAACGAAATTCTCAAATTTCGGTTTTTCGCGGATATCTCCGAAACTACTGGGAATATCGAAACTTTCTGAATGGCATATTATTAGGCACATAAATGCGCTACTTTTCTCTAATTTAATCGACCCTGTATCACCCACCGTTTCCGATATCCCCATGCTGTTCATTCTTATCTTGGACACAGTGTATAGTTATACTCACCAGGTAACTGTTTTTCCGTTATACATAAGAACGACTGAATTGAACAGAAGGTTGAATGGATAGACTAAACAATAATCGTATCTGGGGTTGTATTCGAGTATATCGTGATGATTATCATATAGTATGTCTCACCAGGTAACAGTTCTTCCGTTAAACATACGAGCAACCGAATCGAACATAAGGTTGGATGGATAGATTGAACAATCATTGTATCTGGGTTGTCTGCGAATATATCTTTATGCTGTATATTCAGTTACACCTACCATGTAACGGTTATTTCGTTACACATACGAGCGTCTGAATCGAACATAAGGTTGAATGGTTAGACGGAACGATAATTGTAACTGAGTTGTATTCGATTATATCGTGGTGATGTTTATATAGTAAGACTCATCAGGTGACTGTTCTTGCGTTATACATACGAGCGACCCAATCGAACAGAAGGTTGGATGGATAGACGGAATGATCATTGTATCTGAGTTGTATTCGATTATGATGTTATGCTGTGTATATAGTTATACACATAAGGTGACGGTATTCCCGTTTTACATACGAGCGACCGAAACGAACAGAAAGTTGAATGGATAGACTGAACAATCGATGTATCTGGGTGGTATCCGATTATATCGCAATACTGTATATATAGTGATACTTACCAGGTGACGGTACTTCCGTTACACATACTAGAGACTGAATCGAACAGAAGGTTAAATGGTTAGACGAAACGATAATTGTATCTCTGAGTTGTATTCGATGATATCGTGATGATGTTCATATAGCGATACTCACCAGGTAACTGTTCTTCCGTTTTACATACAAGCGACCAAATCGAGCAGAAGCTTAAATTTAGTAGAGATTGAACAATCATCGTATCTGGGTTGTATTCGATTATGTTTATATAGTTATACTCACCAGGTAACTGTTCTTTCGTTATACATACGAGCGACTGAATTGAACAGAAGGTTGAATGGATAGACTAAACAATAATCGTATCTGGGGTTGTATTCGATTATATCTTGATGATGTTCATATAGTTATACTCACCAGGAAACTGTTCTCCAGTTATACATAAGAGCGACTGAACTGAACAGAAAGTTGAATGGATAGACTGAACAATCAATGTATCTGGGTGGTGTCCGATTATATCGCAATACTGTATATATAGTGATACTTACCAGGTGACGGTACTTCCGTTACACATACTAGAGACTGAATCGAACAGAAGGTTGAATGGTTAGACGAAACGATAATTGTATCTCCGAGTTGTATTTGATGATATCGTGATGATGTTTATATAGCAATACTCACCAGATAACTGTTCTTCCGTTTTACATACAAGCGACCGAATCGAGCAGAAGCTCAAATTTAGTATAGATTGAACAATCATCGTATCTGGGTTGTATTCGATTATGTTTATATAGTTATACTCACCAGGTAACTGTTCTTTCGTTATACATACGAGCGACTGAATTGAACAGAAGGTTGAATGGATAGACTAAACAATAATCGTATCTGGGGTTGTATTCGATTATATCTTGATGATTTTCATATAGTTATACTCACAAGGAAACTGTTCTCCAGTTATACATAAGAGCGACTGAACTGAACAGAAGGTTGAATGGATAGACTGAACATTCATCGTATCTGGGTTGTATTTGATTATATCGTGATTATTATCATATAGTATGTCTAACCAGGTAACAGTTCTTCCGTTATACATACGAGCAACCGAATCGAACATAAGGTTGGATGGATATAGATTGAACAATCATTGTATCTGGGTTGTCTCCTATTATATCGTTATGCTGTATATTTAGTTACACCTAACATGTAACGGTTCTTTCGTTACACATACGAGCATCTGAATCGAACATAAAGTTGGATGGTTAGACGGAACTATAATTGTAACTGAGTTGTATTCGATAATATCGTGATGACGTTCATATAGAAATACTCACCAAGTTACTGTTCTTTCATTATACATACGAGCAACCGAATCGAACAGAAGGTTGAATGGATAGTATCTGGGTTGTATTCGATTATGATGTTATGCTGTGTATATAGTTATACACATGAGGTGATGGTATTCCCGTTTTACATACGAGCGACCGAAACGAACAGAAAGTTGAATGGATAGACTGAACAATCAATGTATCTGGGTGGTATCCGATTATATCGCAATACTGTATATATAGTGATACTTACCAGGTGACGGTACTTCCGTTACACATACTAGCGACTGAATCGAACAGAAGGTTAAATGGTTAGACGAAACGATAATTGTATCTCTGAGTTGTATTCGATGATATCGTGATGATGTTTATAAAGCAATACTCACCAGGTAACTGTTCTTCCGTTTTACATACAAGCGACCGAATAGAGCAGAAGCTTAAATTTAGTATAGATTGAATAATCATCGTATCTGGGTTGTATTCGATAATGTTTATATAGTTATACTCACCAGGTAACTGTTCTTCCGTTATACGTACGAGCGACTGAATTGAACAGAAGGTTGAATGGATAGACTAAACAATAATCGTATCTGGGGTTGTATTCAATTATATCTTGATGATGTTCATATAGTTCAGTTATTTCCTCACCAGGAAACTGTTCTCCAGTTATACAAGGTTGAATATATAGACTGAACAATCATCGTTCTGAATTGAACAGAATGAATTGAACAGAAGGTTGAATGGATAGACTAAACAATGATCGTATCTGAGGTTGTATTCGATTATATCGTGATGATGTTTATATAGTTATACTCAACAGGTAACTGTTCTCCAGTTATACATAAGAGCGACTAAACTGAACAGAAGGTTGAATGGATAGACTGAACAATCATTGTATCTGGGTTGTATTCGATTATATCTTGATGATTTTCATATAGTATGTCTAACCAGGTAACAGTTCTTCTGTTACACATAAGAGCAACCGAATCGAACAAAAGGTTGAATGGATAGATTGAACAATCATTGTATCTGGGTTGTCTCCGATTATATCGTTATGCTGTATATTTAGTTACACCTACCATGTAACGGTTCTCTCGTTACACATTCGAGCGTCTGCATCGAACATAAGGTTGGATGATTAGACGGAACGATAATTGTAACTGAGTTGTATTCGATTATATCGTGATGACGTTTATATAGAAATACTCACCAGGTTACTGTTCTCCCGTTATACATACGAGCAACCGAATCGAACAGAAGGTAGAATGGATAGTATCTGGGTTGTATTCGATTATGATGTTATGCTGTGTATATAGTTATACACACTAGGAGACGGTATTCCCGTTTTACATACGAGCGACCGAAACGAAAAGAAAGTTGAATGGATAGACTGAACAATCAATGTATCTGGGTGGTATCCGATTATATCGCAATACTGAATATATAGTGATACTTACCAGGTGACGGTACTTCCGTTACACCTACCAGCGACTGAATCGAACAGAAAGTTAAATGGTTAGACGAAACGATAATTGTATCTGAGTTGTATTCGATGATATCGTGATGATGTTTATATAGAAACACTCACCAGGTAACTGTTCTTTCGTTTTACATACAAGCGACCGAATCGAGCAGAAGGTTGAATTTAGTATAGATTGAACAATCATCGTATTTGGGTTGTATTCGATTATGTTCATATAGTTATACTCACCAGGTAACTGTTCTTCCGTTATACATAGGAGCGACTGAATTGAACAGAAGGTTGAATGGATAGACTAAACAATAATCGTATCTGGGGTTGTATTCGATTATATAACTATTCCAAAAAATTCCAACAACACTTGATTCTTTTTTTATGGAACCTGTATCAAATGAGGATGTAATTGACGCCGTCTCATCCCTGAAGAACTCCAATTCAACAGATATCTTCGGAATAAATACTAAACTCCTAAAAAATTCCATTGATTCATTAGTTATGCCCCTAACCAATCTCTATAATGCCTGCATAGGCGGTGGAGTGTTCCCAGATATTTTTAAATTTAGTAGAGTTGTTCCAATACATAAATCTGGTGATTTGAATGAACCTGGAAATTTTCGACCCATCTCTGTGATTCCGTTTCTGGGGAAAATATTCGAAATAATCCTGAAAAATCGGTTATCAACTTACTTTGATAAATTTGAACTATTGCATGAGAACCAGTATGGATTTCGTAAAAAGCGATCAACTATTCAGGCCATCTCTAGAGTAGTGGAGAACATTGTCGAGGGCTTTGAAGATGATCGCCAAACTTCTATAAGCTTGTGCGATCTCAGCAAGGCCTTCGACTGTGTAAACCACGAATTGTTGATAGATAAATTGCGACGTTATGGCATCAGAGGAGTACCATTGAATTTGATATGTTCTTATTTGAGAAATCGGAAACAATGTGTTAGCCTGAATGGAAAAACTTCAGAATTTGAAGATATGAAGCATGGTGTACCTCAAGGCTCTGTCTTAGGGCCACTCCTATTCATTATATATATAAATGATTTTTTTTATCATATGGAACCTACAACATGTATTCTATTTGCTGATGATTCTTCGTTGATACATTCGAATCCCATCAATAATTGCTCTAAACATTTAATTCTAGCTTCAGAGAAGAGGGCGGAAAACTGGTTCTCTGCTAATAGTTTGAAACTCAATGATAATAAAACCAATCGCATCAGCTTTTCGTCAAACGTGCACCATGGTAACACTGTTAAACTTCTGGGGGTTACGCTCGACGATTCATTAAATTGGTCAGAACACATAAAAATACTCTGCTCTAAACTTTCCAGTTCAATATTCATCATAAGGCAACTAAGAAGAGTAATCAGTTCAGATGTTCTTTTAAC
Organism: Chrysomela aeneicollis; assembly: GCA_029955515.1. NCBI lineage: Eukaryota > Metazoa > Arthropoda > Insecta > Coleoptera > Chrysomelidae > Chrysomela > Chrysomela aeneicollis. The sequence continues at coordinate 370,912 of JARUHQ010000018.1, read as the reverse complement.
CATATATTATGCATTCTTTCATTTCCATATAACATACGGAATAATTTTATGGGGTAATTTTTCGGACTCATTAAAAGTCTTCAAATTACAAAAAAGGGCTGTAAGAATTCTCGCAGTTGCTGGGTATAGAGACCACTGCAGGCCCATATTCCAACAATATGGTATTATGTCATTACCTTCCCTTTATATATACTACCAAGTGCTAGAAATCCATAAAAATAAAAATGAATTACAACTGAATTCCCATTTCCATGACTATCATACTCGAGGTGCATGTCAACTCAGGCCTCTCCGATATAGATTGGAAAAATCTTCAAAAAATTCCCTCAACATAAAGTTATATAATCATTTACCTATAGAAGTCACAAATCTGAATCAAATTGACTTCAAAAAATGGATAAGACAATTTCTGACAGAATCATGTTTTTATTCTGTAGCAGAATATATAGATACCCCTTCCTCACATATGACACTTGATAGAATTTCTCCACCTGGCCTTAGCTAGAAAATGTATACATCGTCGTGATTTAACTTAGTGAAGTATATGTTATGTTGAAGTTTGTGAAACTAAATGTTTTTTTCGTTAGTTCTATACAATGTTTTGAAAAATTTTTTTTTTTGTAACCCTGACTTGCTATAAACCATCTTCTGTATGTGTAACATAGTTAAATAAATATATACTATACTATACTATCTTGATGATGTTCATATAGTTATACTCACCAGGAAACTGTTCTCCAGTTATACATAAGAGCGACTGAACTGAACAGAAGGTTGAATGGATAGACTGAACAATCATTGTATCTGGGTTGTATTCGATTATATCGTGATGATTATCATATAGTATGTCTAACCAGGTAACAGTTCTTCTGTTACACATACGAGCAACTGAATCGAACATAAGGTTGAATGGATAGATTGAACAATCATTGTATCTGGGTTGTATCCGATTATATCGTTATGCTGTATATTTAGTTACACCTACCATGTAACGGTTCTTTCGTTACACATACGAGCGTCTGAATCGAACATAAGGTTGGATGATTAGACGGAAATATAATTGTAACTGAGTTGTATTCGTTTATATCGTGGTGATGTTTATATAGTAATACTCACCAGGTGACTGTTCTTGCGTTATACGTACGAGCGACCCAATCGAACAGAAGTTTGGATGAATAGACGGAATGATCATTGTATCTGAGTTGTATTCGATTATATCGTGATGACGTTCATATAGAAATACTCGCCAGGTTACTGTTTTTTCTTTATACATACAAGCAACCGAAACGAACAGAAAGTTGAATGGATAGACTGAACAATCAATGTATCTGGGTGGTATCCGATTATATCGCAATTCTGTATATATAGTTATACTCACCAGGTAACTGTTCTTCCGTTATACATACTAGCGACTGAATCGAACAGAATGTTGAATGGTTAGACGAAACGATAATTGTATCTGAGTTGTATTCGATGATATCGTGATGATGTTTATATAGCAATACTCACCAGGTAACTGTCCTTCAGTTTTACATACAAGTGACCGAATCGAGCAGAAGGTTTAATGGATAGATTAAACAATCATCATATCTGAGTTGTATTCGATTATGTTTATATAGTTATACTCACCAGGTACCTGTTCTTTCGTTATACATACGAGCAACCGAATCGAACATAAGGTTGAATGGATAGATTGAACAATCATTGTATCTGGGTTGTCTTTGATTATATCGTGGGAATGTTTATATAGTAATACTCACCAGGTGACTGTTCTTGCGTTATACGTACGAGCGACCCAATCGAACAGAAGGTTAGATGGATAGACGGAATAATCATTGTATCTGAGTTGTATTCGATTATATCGTGATGAAGTTTATATAGAAATACTCACCAGGTTACTGTTCTTTCGTTATACATACGAGCAACCGAATCGAACAGAAGGTTGAATGGTTAGACGGAACGATAATTGTAACTGAGTTGTATTCGATTATATCGTGGGAATGTTTATATAGTAATACTCACCAGGTGACTGTTCTTTCGTAATACATACGAGCAACCGAATCGAACAGAAGGTTGAATGGATAGACTAAACAATAATCGTATCTGGGGTTGTATTCGAGTATATCGTGATGATTATCATATAGTACGTCTAACCAGGTGAAAGTTCTTCCGTTAAACATACGAGTAACCGAATCGAACATAAGGTTGGATGGATAGATTGAACAATCATTGTATCTGGGTTCTCTCCGATTATATCTTTATGCTGTATATTCAGTTACACCTACCATGTAACGGTTATTTCGTTACACATACGAGCGTCTGAATCGAACATAAGGTTGGATGGTTAGACGGAACGATAATTGTAACTGAGTTGTATTCGATTAAATCGTGGTGATGTTTATATAGTAATACTCACCAGGTGACTGTTCTTGCGTTATACATACGAGCGACCCAATCGAACAGAAGGTTGGATGGATAGACGAAATGATCATTGTATCTGAGTTGTATTCGATTATATCGTGATGACGTTCATATAGAAATACTCACCAGGTTACTGTTCTCTCGTTATACATACGAGCAACCGAATCGAACAGAAGGTTGAATGGATAGTATCTGGGTTGTATTCGATTATGATGTTATGCTGTGTATATAGTTATACACATCAGGTGACGGTATTCCCGTTTTACATACGAGCGACCGAAACGAACAGAAAGTTGAATGGATAGACTGAACAATAAATGTATCTGGGTGGTATCCGATTATATCGCAATACTGTATATATAGTGATACTTACCAGGTGACGGTACTTCCGTTACACATACTAGAGACTGAATCGAACAGAAGGTTAAATGGTTAGACGAAACGATAGATGTATCTCTGAGTTGTATTCGATGATATCGTGATGATGTTTATATAGTGATACTCACCAGGTAACTGTTCTTCCGTTTTACATACAAGCGACCGAATCGAGCAGAAGCTTAAATTTAGTGGAGATTGAACAATCATCGTATCTGAGTTGTATTCAATTATGTTTATATAGTTATACCCACCAAGTAACTGTTCTTTCGTTATACATACGAGCGACTGAATTGAACAGAAGGTTGAATGGATAGACTAAACAATAATCGTATCTGGGGTTGTATTCGATTATATCTTGATGATGTTCATATAGTTATACTCACCAGGAAACTGTTCTCCAGTTATACATAAGAGCGACTGAACTGAACAGAAAGTTGAATGGATAGACTGAACAATCAATGTATCTGGGTGGTATCCGATTATATCGCAATACTGTATATATAGTGATACTTACCAGGTGACGGTACTTCCGTTACACATACTAGAGACTGAATGGAACAGCAGGTTAAATGGTTAGACGAAACGATAATTGTATCTCTGATTTGTATTCGATGATATCGTGATGAAGTTTATATAGCAATACTCACCAGGTAACTGTTCTTCCGTTTTCCATACAAGCGACCGAATCGAGCAGAAGCTCAAATTTAGTATAGATTGAACACTCATCGTATCTGGGTTGTATTCGATTATGTTTATATAGTTATACTCACCAGGTAACTGTTCTTCCATTTTACATACAAGCGACCGAATCGAGCAGAAGCTTAAATTTAGTATAGATTGAACAATCATCGTATCTGGGTTGTATTCGATTATGTTTATATAGTTATACTCACCAGGTAACTGTTCTTCCGTTATACATACGAGCGACTGAATTGAACAGAAGGTTGAATGGATAGACTGAACAATAATCGTATCTGGGGTTGTATACGATTATATCTTGATGATGTTCATATAGTTATACTCACCAGGAAACTGTCCTCCAGTTATACATAAGAGCGACTGAACTGAACAGAAGGATGAATGGATAGACTGAACATTCATCGTATCTGGGTTGTATTTGATTATATCGAGATTATTATCATATAGTATGTCTAACCAGGTAACAGTTCTTCCGTTATACATACGAGCAACCGAATCGAACATAAGGTTGGATGGATAGATTGAACAATCATTGTATCTGGGTTGTCTCCGATTATATCGTTATGCTGTATATTTAGTTACACCTACCATGTAACGGTTCTTTCGTTACACATACGAGCGTCTGAATCGAACATAAGGTTGGATGGTTAGACGGAACGATAATTGTAACTGAGTTGTATTCGATTATATCGTGGTGATGTTTATATAGTAATACTCACCAGGTGACTGTTCTTGCGTTATACATACGAGCGACCCAATCGAACAGAAGGTTGGATGGATAGACGGAATGATCATTGTATCTGAGTTGTATTCGATTACATCGTGATGACGTTCATATAGAAATACTCACCAGGTTACTGTTCTTTCGTTATACATACGAGCAACCGAATCGAACAGAAGGTTGAATGGATAGTATCTGGGTTGTATTCGATTATGATGTTATGCTGTGTATATAGTTATACACATAAGGTGACGGTATTTCCGTTTTACATACGAGCGACCGAAACGAACAGAAAGTTGAATGGATAGACTGAACAATCAATGTATCTGGGTGGTATCCGATTATATCGCAATACTGTATATATAGTGATACTTACCAGGTGACGGTACTTCCTATACACATACTGGCGACTGAATCGAACAGAAGGTTAAAGACAAAACGATAGTTGTATCTGAGTTGTATTCGATGATATCGTGATGATGTTTATATAGCAATACTCACCAGGTAACTGTTCTTCTGTTTTACATACAAGCGACCGAATCGAGCAGAAGCTTAAATTTAGTATAGATTGAACAATCATCGTATCTGGGTTGTATTCGATTATGTTTATATAGTTACACTCACCAGGTAACTGTTCTTCCGTTATACATACGAGCGACTGAATTGAACAGAAGGTTGAATGGACAGACTAAACAATAATCGTATCTGGGGTTGTATTCGATTATATCTTGATGATGTTCATATAGTTATACTCACCAGGAAACTGTTTTCCAGTTATACATAAGAGCGACTGAACTGAACATTCATCGTATCTGGGTTGTATTTGATTATATCGTGATTATTATCATATAGTATGTCTAACCAGGTAACAGTTCTTCCGTTATACATACGAGCAACCGAATCGAACATGAGGATGGATGGATAGATTGAACAATCATTGTAACTGGGTTGTCTCCGATTATATTTTTATGCTGTATATTTAGTTACACCTACCATGTAACGGTTCTTTCGTTACACATACGAGCGTCTGAATCGAACATAAGATAGGATGGTTAAACGGAACGATAATTGTAACTGAGTTGTATTCGATTATATCAAGGTGATGTTTATATAGTAATACTCACCAGGTGACTGTTCTTGCGTTATACATACTAGCGACCCAATCGAACAGAAGGTTGGATGGATAGACGAAATGATCATTGTATCTGAGTTGTATTCGATACACAGCATAACATCATAATCGAATACAACCCAGATACTATCCATTCAACCTTCTCTTCGATTCGGTTGCTCGTATGTATAACGAAAGAACATTCACCTGGTGAGTATTACTATATAAACATCACCACGATATAATCGAATACAACTTAGTTACAATTATCGTTTCGTCTAACCATCCAACCTCATGTTCGTTTCAGAAGCTCGTAGGTGTAACGAAAGAACCATTACATGGTAGGTGTATCTAAATATACAGCATAACGATATAATCGGAGACAACCCAGATACAATGATTGTTCAATCTATCCATTCAACCTTATGTTCGATTCGGTTGCCCGTAAGTTTAACGGAAGAACTGTTACCTGGTTAGACATACTATATGATAATCATCACGATATACTCGAATACAACCCCAGATACGATTATTGTTTAGTCTATCCATTCAACCTTCTGTTCAATTCAGTCGTTCTTATGTATAACGAAAGAACAGTTACCTGGGGAGTATAACTATATAAACATAATCGAATACAACCCAGATACGATGAATTTTCAATCTATCCATTCAACCTTCTGCTCGATTCGGTCGCTTTTATGTAAAACGAAAGAACAGTTACCTGGTGAGTATTGCTATATAAACATCATCACGATATCATCGAATACAACTCAGATACAATTATCGCTTCGTCTAACCATTCAACATTCTGTTCGATTCAGTCGCTAGTATGTGTAACGGAAGTATCGTCACCTGGTAAGTATCACTATATATACAGAATTGCGATATAATCGGATACCACCCAGATACATTGATTGTTCAGTCTATCCATTCAACTTTCTGTTCGTTTCGGTCGCTCGTATGTAAAACGGGAATACCGTCACCTAGTGTGTATAAATATATACACAACATAACATAATAATCGAATACAACCCAGATACTATCCATTCAACTTTCTGTTCGATTCGGTTGCTCGTATCTATAACGAAAGAACAGTAACCTGGTGAGTATTTCTATATAAACGTCATCACGATATAATCGAATACAACTCAGATACAATGATCATTTCGTCTATCCATCCAACCTTATGTTCGATTGGGTCGCTCGTATGTATAACGCAAGAACAGTCACCTGGTGAGTATTACTATATAAACATCACCACGATATAATCGAATACAACTCAGTTACAATTATCGTTCCGTCTAACCATTCAACTTCATGTTCGATTCAGACGCTCGTATGTGTAACGAAAGAACCGTTACATGGTAGGTGTAACTAAATATACAGCATAACGATATAATCGGAGACAACCCAGATACAATGATTGTTCAATCTATCCATTCAACTTTATGTTCGATTCGGTTGCTCGTATGTATAACGGAAGAACTGTTACCTGGTTAGACATACTATATGATAATAATCACGATATAATCAAATACAACCCATATACGATGATTGTTCAGTCTATCCATTCAACCTTCTGTTCAGTTCAGTCGCTCTTATGTATAACTGGAGAACAGTTTCCTGGTGAGTATAACTATATGAACATCATCAAGATATAATCGAATACAACCCCAGATACGATTATTGTTTAGTCTATCCATTCAACCTTCTGTTCAATTCAGTCGCTCGTATGTATACCGGAAGAACAGTTACCTAGTGAGTATAACTATATAAACATAATCGAATATAACCCAGATACGATGATTGTTCAATCTATACTAATTTTAACCTTCTGCTCGATTCGGTCGCTTGTATGTAAAACGGAAGAACAGTTACCTGGTGAGTATTGCTATATAAACATCATCACGATATCATCGAATACAACTCAGATACAATTATCGTTTCGTCTAACCATTTAACCTTCTCTTCGATTCAGTCGCTAGTATGTGTAACGGAAGTACCGTCACCTTGTAAGTATCCCCATATATACAGTATTGCGATATAATCGGATACCACCCAGATACATTGATTGTTCAGTCTATCCATTCAACTTTCTGTTCGTTTCGGTCGCTCGTATGTAAAACGGGAATACCGTGACCTAATGTGTATAATTATATACACAGCATAACATCATAATCGAATACAACCCAGATACTTTCCATTCAACCTTCTGTTCGATTCGGTTGCTCGTATGTATAACGGAAGAACAGTTACCTGGTGAGTATAACTATATAAACATAATCGAATACAACCCAGATACGATGATTGTTCAATCCATTCTGAATTCAACCTTCTGCTCGATTCGGTCGCTTGTATGTGAAACGGAAGAACAGTTACCTGTTGAGTATTGCTATATAAACATCATCACGATATCATCGAATACAACTCAGAGATACAATTATCGTTTCGTCTAACCATTCAACCTTCTGTTCGATTCAGTCGCTAGTATGTGTAAAGGAAGTACCGTCACCTGGTAAGTATCACTATATATACAGTATTGCGATATAATCGGATACCACCCAGATACATTGATTGTTCAGTCTATCCATTCAACTATCCATTCAACTTCAAAATGTATAGGAAACGCCGATTTCTATTTTACCTAGAACGCCTGAGGAACGCCCGACGAATTCTAAAAACAGCAATAAATAAGTCATATACTCTGTTCGTGAAAAATGCCGAAAAAGATCTGAAAGTACACCCCCAGAATTTTTGGAACTACATCAATTCAAAAATGAATAAATCGCGTATACCTGGTAGAATGCTTTTCGAAAATCAATATTTCTCAACACCTCACACCATTGTCAATTCATTTGCGAAATACTTTGAAAGTATTTATCTACCCTCTACTACCGCAGATCATAATGACCATGATGACGAAGAACACTCAAGCGCCAGTCATAACTTTTTCAATATAAATTATATTTCCGTCGAACAAATACTTAATGCGGCAAAGCAGCTGAAGAATAAATTCACCTGTGGACCCGACAATATACCAATCAAATTTGTAAAAGACCATATTAATCTACTTACTGAACCTATTCACATTATCTTCAACATAATTATTAAAACTAAAACTTTTCCCCAGCAATGGAAAATTTCTCGAGTATGTCCCGTATTCAAAGCTGGAAAACAGACGGAAATTACAAATTACCGGCCCATTGTCCTTATTTCGGTATTCTCCAAGCTGTTTGAGATAATCATCGGTGACCTTATGTATGCACATGTGAGAAACTTAATCTCAGATTCTCAACACGGATTTGTCAAAGCACGCTCTACCTCCACTAATCTGTGTACTTTTACTCAGTTTGTTTCCGAAGCCCTCGACTCTAGAGATCAAGTTGATGTTGTTTACACAGACTTTAGTAAGGCTTTCGACCGGGTTTCACATGAACAATTGCTAAGAAAGCTACCACACTTCGGCTTCTCATCTGATATTCAACACCTCTTAAAATCTTATTTATCAAATAGAACTTTATTTGTCGAATATGAAGGAGTCAAATCAACGACATTTATTGCTACTTCGGGGGTTCCTCAGGGCTCCAACTTAGGACCTCTTCTATTCCTTCTATTTATTAATGACATAACACACTGCATAAATTCCCATACATTATTGTACGCTGACGACATGAAAATTTTCAGGAAAGTAGATACTTTATTAGACTGTAATTTACTACAGGAGGATATAAAAAATCTTTGTGGTTGGTGTGAAAAAAACAAACTAGGATTAAATATCGATAAATGCAAAATTATGTCATTCACTCGGAAACAAACTCCAGTTGAATTTAATTATCAAATCAACAACTCAGACTTAACTCGTGTTTTTGAATTTAAAGACCTCGGCGTAACATTTGATCCTAAGTTGACGTTTTCGAAACACATTGATAAAACCATCTCAAGAGCCGCCAGGTCTTTGGGATTCTTGATAAGGAACTGTAAGGAATTCACCTCAACAGATACTCTACGCACCCTGTACTATTCTCATGTCAGAAGTAAGCTCGAATACTGTAGCCCAGTGTGGAATCCCAATCACTTGAAGTTCATCTCAAATATTGAAAGTATTCAAAAGAAATTTCTAAAATTTTGCTACCTGAAAAAACACGGACGCTATCCTGAAAGAGGATACAACTACAATTTGCTCCTTGAAGAATTTGGTCTGTGCTCTTTGAGAAAGCACCGTGAAAAAGGCGACTTGATATTTATGTATAAAATTGTCAACAACTTGATAGATTCATCAGCCTTACTGTCCTTTCTTAATTTCAATGTTCCACGAGTGACTTCCAGATCTCAACTATTGTTCAACATTGGGATTCCGCACACGCTTCATCATTTTCACTGTCCCATCTATACAATGTGTCGTAGTTATAATAACTTAAGCAACGTAGATATCTTCTTTTCTAGCCTAGCACATTTCAAACACGCAATACATAACCTATTACCTAACTAATATGGTACAGATACAGTTTTATGTTCTAATCTTTGCTCTTCAAATTTTCTTTCAATTTTTTGTAATACCTACCTACTTATGAAATCATGTTCGCCATAGACATTATGTACACCTGTAATTGGGTTTTCGAACCTGCTGGATGTATTCAATAAATAAATAAATAAATAAACTTTCTGTTCGTTTCGGTCGCTCGTATGTAAAACGGGAATACCGTCACCTAATGTGTATAAATATATACACATCATAACATCATAATCGAATACAACCCACATACTTTCCATTCAACCTTCTGTTCGATTCGGTTGCTCGTATGTATAACGAAAGAACAGTAACCTGGTGAGTATTTCTATATGAACGTCATCACGATATAATCGAATACAACTCAGTTACAATTATCGTTCCGTCTAACCATCCAACCTTATGTTCGATTTAGACGCTCGTATGTGTAACGAAAGAACCGTTACATGGTAGGTGTAACTAAATATACAGCATAACGATATAATCGGAGACAACCCAGATACAATGATTGTTCAATCTATCCATCCAACCTTATGTTCGATTCGGTTGCTTGTATGTTTAACGGAAGAACTGTTACCAGATACGATTATTGTTTAGTCTATCCATTCAACTTTCTGTTCAATTCAGTCGTTCTTATGAAAAACGGAAAAACAGTTACCTGGTGAGTATAACTATATAAACCTAATCGAATACAACCCAGATACGATGAATTTTCAATCCATTCATTTAACCTTCTGCTCGATTCGGTCGCTTTTATGTAAAACGGAAGAACAGTTACCTGGTGAATATTGCAATATAAACATCATCACGATATAATCGAATACAACTCAGATACAATTATCGCTTCGTCTAACCATTTAACCTTCTGTTCGATTCAGTCGCTTGTATGTGTAACGGAAGTACCGTCACCTGGTAAGTATCACTATATATAAAGTATTGCGATATAATCGGATACCAACCAGATACATTGATTGTTCAGTCTATCCATTCAACTTTCCGTTCGTTTCGGTCGCTCGTATGTAAAACGGGAATACCGTCACCTAGTGTGTATAACTATATACATAGCATAACATCATAATCGAATACAACTCAGATACAATGATCATTCCGTCTATCCATCCAACCTTATATTCGATTGGGTCGCTCGTATGTATAACGCAAGAACAGTCACCTGGTGAGTATCACTATATAAACATCACCACGATATAATCGAATACAATTCAGTTACAATTATCGTTCCGTCTAATCATCCAACCTTATGTTCGATTCAGACGCTCGTATGTGTAACGAAAGAACCGTTAGATGGTAGGTGTAACTAAATATACAGCATAACGAAATAATCGGAGACATCCCAGATACAATGATTGTTCAATCTATCCATTCAAGCTTATGTTCGATTTGGTTGCTCATATGTATAACGGAAGAACTGTTACCTGGTTAGACATACTATGTGATGATAATCACGATATAATCAAATACAACCCAGATACGATGACTGTTCAGTCTATCCATTCAACCTTCTGTTCAGTTCAGTCGCTCTTATGTATAACTGGAAAACAGTTTCCTGATGAGTATAATTATATGAACATCATAAAGATATAATCGAATACAACCCCAGATACGATTATTGTTTAGTCTATCCATTCAACCTTCTGTTCAATTCAGTCGCTCGTATGTATAACGGAAGAACAGTAACCTGGTGAGTATAAATATATAAACATAATCGAATACAACCCAAATACGATGATTGTTCAATCTATACTAAATTTAACCTTCTGCTCGATTCGGTCGCTTGTATGTAAAACGGAAGAACAGTTACCTGGTGAGTATTACTATATAAACATAATCGAATACAACCCAGATACGATGATTGTTCAATCTATACTAAATTTAACCTTCTGCTCGATTCGGTCGCTTGTATGTAAAACGGAAGAACAGTTACCTGGTGAGTATTACTATATAAACATAATCGAATACAACCCAGATACGATGATTGTTCAATCTATGCATTTAACCTTCTGCTCGATTCGGTCGCTTGTATGTAAAACGGAAGAACAGTTACCTGGTGAGTATTGCTATATAAACATCATCACGATATCATCGAATACAACTCAAATACAATTATCGTTTCGTCTAATCATTCAACCTTCTGTTCGATTTAGTCGCTAGCATGTGTAACGGAAGTACCGTCACCTGGTAAGTATCACTATATATACAGTATTGCGATATAATCGGATACCACCCAGATAATAATAATAATAATAATAATCTTTATTAATCCTTTTAGACAATGAATGTATAGGACAAGTCAATAAATAGGTACGACAGTAACAACAAATAATATGAAAGAAAGAAAACAACATATTAAAATTCACAGATGATAGAACAGAAAACACAATTTACCAAAATGTGGTATGCTAGCCTTAACCTAGTTCCCTATCTGTCATAAAATCTCCTATGCTGTAGTAGCATTTGGACGTTAGTAAAGATTTAACTTTATTCTTGAATGAATTCACGTCAAGCTGCTGGATGCTTTCTGGTAAATGATTGTAAAACATCATTCCTTGATAAGTAGGGCACCCTTCAAATTTAGCAGTTTTATGTGATGGAATGCTTAAAAGGTTTCTGTTTCTAGTGGGATAGTCATGGTAGTGAGAGTTTGTTTTGAGTTTTTTAATGTTGTCTTTAACATACAGCAAGCACTTCAGTATAAATAGGCAAGGAAATGTTAATATACCGTAGGCGACAAAATGATGCTTACAAGATTAATTAAGAGGCAAGTTGAACATTGTGCGAATTATTCTTTTTTGCGTTACGAAAATTCTGTGATTATTGACAGAGTTTCCCCAGAGGATAACATTATACGACATATGACTATAAACAAGTGAATAATAAACTGTCAGCAATGACTCCACTGGCAGAGAGGATCTTAAACGCATTATTGCGAATCTAGCTTTGTTCAGTTTCTTACTCAGTATATCAATATGGTCTGTCCAACGAAGGGACTGGTCGACATATATACCTAGAAATTTGGTACATTCCGTAGATTTTACAGTTGCTCCATTCAAGTAAAACTGTAGTACTTTTGTATTTGTGTGGGGAGTGAAATATATGCACTCAGTTTTAGGAATATTAGCCATTAGACCATTTTGCGCACACCAACTGTTGAAACATATCATTATTTGTTTGGTTGATTCAATCAAATCCTCGTATGTACATGCTGTGACCGCTAAGGAAGTGTCATCTGCAAAAATAGCTAAAAGTTTGGCATTGATATGTTGAGGCATGTCGTTAATAAATAATAAAAATATTAGGGGCCCCAACACTGAACCCTGTGGAACACCTATGTTAGACATTTTCTTCTCTGAAAAACAGTGTTCCACCCTCACCAGCATCTCTCTGTCCCTCAGATAATCGTCAATCCAATCCAGAAAGGTTCCCCTGAACCCAATATTGTATAATTTACTGTTAATGAAATTAAGATTTATGGAATCAAATGCTCGTGACAGATCGAAAAAGAGGCCCGCCACTTGTTTACCATTATCCAAGGCAGTATAAACAAATTCAATCAAACTACAAGCAGCTGTTTGAGTAGATTTTCCTTTCCTGAAGCCGTGTTGATATTCAGTAAAAATATTAAACTTGGATAAATAATTATACATCCTCTCATATATTAATCTTTCGATAACTTTCGAGAATACACTTAAGATGGATATCGGTCTGTAGTTAGCTATTTCCGCAGGGTCATCCTTTTTGAAAATGGGAATGACAATTGCACTTTTCAGTACAGAAGGAAATTTTCCAGAGCATACCGAGAGATTTATCAAATATGCTAGTTGATGAGCGAGCGAAGTAATCACCGACTTCAGAATTTTGTTCGAGATATTATCGATGCCAGAGCTGCATTTATTTTTTAAGTTCCTCACAACCGTTACAACTTCATCCGAGCTTATAGGATAACAAAAAAATGTATTATTGACCATAGGTGACACGGTGCAATTCTTAGATCTCATGTATCCAAAATGATTCAGCAGCCTCTTTTCAGTAATATTAGCGAAGTAATCAACGAAGATATTCGCTTGGTCTTCTGGATCTGTAAAAGTTATGCCGTCCACCTGCAAATTCATGTTTTTTTCGATTTTTTTCCTACCTAAGTCCTGATTCACCAAATTCCATACGGTTTTTTGCTTATTATCGGAGTCCCTAATTTTAACCTTATTGAAATTGAGTTTAGCATCAGTTAGTAGTTTATTGTAATTATATTTCGCTAATCTGTAAGTTTCTTCAGAATCCCTAGTGTTGATGTTTTTGCACAACCAGTATAAGTTTTTGAGGTCTTGACTGGCATTTCTGATACTGGGCGTGATCCAGTTAGGAGCATTATTTACCTTTTCATTATGTCTTAGTTTTAGGGGACAGTGACTTTCCAACATGAATGAAAAAGTATTTGAGAAAGATTCAAAGGCAGTGTCGATATCATTCTTCGAGTACATATCAGTGAAGTCAGTGTCGCACAGTGCTGAACATAGTTTTTCCATATTATTTTTTGATAAATCCCTGTATTGTATTAATTTCTTTGGATATTCTTCAGATATATTTTCATTAAGCTCAAATGTCAATGTCATAACTCTGTGGTCGCTAAAATTCGCCTCATGTACACATGACTCATAATTCATCGGATCAATGTTTGTAAGAATATAATCTACTTTTGTTGAAGAAGTTATTCCATTTTTATTAGTAAATACTCTAGTAGGCGATAGACAGCTTACATTTAAATTATAACCTTGCAAAAGATCTAGTAATAATTGTTTGTGTTTTGAATCAACAAGATAATCAACATTAAGATCCCCACAGAGAAAAATGTAATTGTTCTTGCTAACTTTTTCTAGGAGTTGATATAAATTAGATAGAAATACCTGGAAGTTAGCATCATTTGGTGGCCGGTATACACTTAGTACACAGACACTTTTAGCATTCAACATCAACTTTACACAACTAAATTCACAGATCATTTCTATAGAAAACATGGAAACATCTAGTGTTTTTACATCATGGTTATTTTTGGCGTATATGGCACAGCCTCCATGGATATGGCTGGTGCGACAGAAATGAGTAATTAAAGCATACCCAGGAGTAGTCATAAACACAATATTATTTTTGTTGCACCAGTGCTCTACGACACTAATAATATCTGGTTTTTCATGGTTGAGAAGAACGTCGAACTTATTTAGTTTATTACTAATACTTTGGGCATTCAGATGAAGAAGTTTGAAATAATTTTTTTTCGCATCTATACCATTTTGTTGATCCAAGCCTAAGATTTCACCTCGATCGTCTGTTTTCGATGAAAAAAATGACGTACACACGCGTTTTTGGGCCAACTTGATGGATCTGTTATTGAATCCATTTGGTCTCTAGGAATGGATACCTTGAACGAAGAGTAGCTGTCAGGATACCTTGATTGCAGGGGTTCGCATTTCACTCCTGTAAAGGTAGCCGATAAGAATTTCAGCAGATCGTCACTAGCAGTATTCGGTTGTAAGTTATAAACGTGAAGATCAATATGTTTATCGACCCCTATGACTGGTGTCTGTCCGGAAAAATTACCAACCACTAGGTTACCTCTTGGTTTTTTTTTGTGTTTTTTATTCTCAACCCTCGTCCATTTAGGCTGTTCACTCATTTCATCTTTTTGGCCGTCATCGCTCGTAGATGGACGGCTTTCAATATTCACATATTTGTCGCAGAGTAACTTTGTTTTAGTTTCCAAGATGGCTTTGTTGACTTCTTTAGAAGAAATATTATTTTCACTCGCTTCTACTGGAATCCCTTTAGATATTGGTAGCGCCGCTGTACCTGGATTCCTAGATGATGTTGTTTCCTTATCATTAGTCATTTTTTCAGGCATATGACTTTTTCCTACGTTCGGTTTTTGTTTGGTGATAGCCAAATGCTCGGTTAAAATTTTTATTTTTTCCTTAAGTTCCGCAATAATAATGTCTTTTTGTTTAACAACATACTTGAATATATTGATGTCGATTTTGTGATCATAACTCATATTGTCAATAGCATCGAAAAATGCATTGTCAACATCCTCAATATCAGTTGGATCGTCTGGTCTTTCGCAGCATTTTACAAAGTTCTTATCAACAGTGGCACATTTCAAATACTTTGCACAACTCACGTGATAGTATGATTCACAAGAAACACACTGAACAAAGTTGACGACTTTGCTTTTGCACTTTTTGCACTGTAAATCGCCCGATTCAGGATGATTGACGGTACGTGTTTCACCTGCCATGGTCAGATCAACAATACATTGATTGCTCAGTCTATCCATTCAACTTTCTGTTCGTTTCGGTCGCTCGTATGTAAAACGGGAATACCGTCACCTTATGTGTATAACTATATACACAGCATAACATCATAATCGAATACAACCCAGATACTATCCATTCAACCTTCTGTTCGATTCGGTTGCTCGTATGTATAACAAAAGATCAGTGACCTGGTGAGTATTTCTATATGAACGTCATCACGATATAATCGAATACAACTCAGATACAATGATCATTCCGTCTATCCATCCAACCTTCTGTTCGATTGGGACGCTCGTATGTATAACGCAAAAACAGTCACCTGGTGAGTATTACTATATAAACATCACCACGATATAATCGAATACAACTCAGATACAATGATCATTCCGTCTATCCATCCAACCTTCTGTTCGATTGGGTCGCTCGTATGTATAACGCAAGAACAGTCACCTGGTGAGTATTACTATATAAACATCACCACGATATAATCGAATACAACTCAGTTACAATTATCGTTCCGTCTAACCATCCAACCTTATGTTCGATTCAGACGCTCGTATGTGTAACGAAAGAACCGTTACATGGTGGGTGTAACTAAATATACAGCATAACGATATAATCGGAGGCAACCCAGATACAATGATTGTTCAATCTATCCATCCAACCTCATGTTCGATTCGGTTGCTCGTATGTTCAACGGAAGAACTGTTACCTGGTTAGACATACTATATGATAATCATCACGATATACTCGAATACAACCCCAGATACGATTATTGTTTAGTCTATCCATCCAACCTTCTGTTCAATTCAGTCGTTCTCATGTATAACGGAAGAACAGTTACCTGGTGAGTATAACTATATAAACATAATCGAATACAACCCAGATACGATGAATTTTCAATCTATCCATTTAACCTTCTGCTCGATTCGGTCGCTTTTATGTAAAACGGAAGAACAGTTACCTGGTGAGTATTGCTATATAAACATCATCACGATATCATCGAATACAACTCAGATACAATTATCGCTTCGTGTAAACATTTAACCTCCTGTTCGATTCAGTCGCTAGTATGTGTAACGGAAGAACCGTCACCTGGTAAGTATCACTATATATACAGTATTGCGATATAATCGGATACCAACCAGATACATTGATTGTTCAGTCTATCCATTCAACTTTCTGTTCGTTTCGGTCGCTCGTATGTAAAACGGGAATACCGTCACCTAGTGTGTATAACTATATACACAGCATAACATCATAATCGAAAACAACCCAGATACTATCCATTCAACCTTCTGATCGATTCGGTTGCTCGTATGTATAACGAAAGAACAGTAACCTGGTGAGTATTACTATATAAACATCACCACGATATAATCGAATACAACTCAGTTACAATTATCGTTCCGTCTAACCATCCAACCTTATGTTCGATTCAGACGCTCGTATGTGTAACGAAAGAACCGTTACATGGTGGGTGTAACTAAATATACAGCATAACGATATAATCGGAGACAACCCAGATACAATGATTGTTCAATCTATCCATCCAACTTTCTGCTCGATTCGGTCGCTTGTATGTAAAACGGAAGAACAGTTACCTGGTGAGTATTGCTATATAAACATCATCACGATATCATCGAATACAACTCAAATACAATTATCGTTTCGTCTAACCATTCAACCTTCTGTTCGATTTAGTCGCTAGCATGTGTAACGGAAGTACCGTCACCTGGTAAGTATCACTATATATACAGTATTGCGATATAATCGGATACCACCCAGATACATTGATTGTTCAGTCTATCCATTCAACTTTCTTTTCGTTTCGGTCGCTCGTATGTAAAACGGGAATATCGTCACCTTATACAGCATAACATCATATGTTCGATTCAGACGCTCGTATGTGTAACGAAAGAACCGTTACATGGTGGGTGTAACTAAATATACAGCATAACGATATAATCGGAGACAACCCAGATACAATGATTGTTCAATCTATCCATCCAACCTTATGTTCGATTCGGTTACTCGTATGTTCAGCGGAAGAACTGTTACCTGGTTATACATACTATATGATAATCATCACGATATACTCGAATACAACCCCAGATACGATTATTGTTTAGTCTATCCATTCAACCTTCTGTTCAATTCAGTTGTTCTCATGTATAACGGAAAAACAGTTACCTGGTGAGTATTACTATATAAACATAACCACGATATAATCGAATACAACTCAGTTACAATTATCGTTCCGTCTAACCATCTAACCTTATGTTCGATACAGACGCTCGTATGTGTAACGAAAGAACTGTTACATGGTGGGTGTAACTAAATATACAGCATAACGATATAATCGGAGACAACCCAGATACAATGATTGTTCAATCTATCCATCCAACCTTATGTTCGATTCGGTTGCTCGTATGTTTAACGGAAGAACTGTTACCTGGTTAGACATACTATATGATAATCATCACGATATACTCGAATACAACCCCAGATACGATTATTGTTTAGTCTATCCATTCAACCTTCTGTTCAATTCAGTCGTTCTCATGTATAACGGAAGAACAGTTACCTGGTGAGTATAACTATATAAACATAATCGAATACAACCCAGATACGATGAATTTTCAATCTATCCATTTAACCTTCGGCTCGATTCGGTCGCTTTTATGTAAAACGGAAGAACAGTTACCTGGTGAGTATTGCTATATAAACATCATCACGATATCATCGAATTAAACTCAGATTCAATTATCGCTTCGTGTAAACATTTAACCTCCTGTTCGATTCAGTCGCTAGTATGTGTAACGGAAGTACCGTCACCTGGTGAGTATCACTATATATACAGTATTGCGATATAATCGGATACCAACCAGATACATTGATTGTTCAGTCTATCCATTCAACTTTCTGTTCGTTTCGGTCGCTCGTATGTGAAACGGGAATACCGTCACCTAGTGTGTATAACTATATACACAGCATAACATCATAATCGAATACAACCCAGATACTATCCATTCAACATTCTGTTCGATTTGGTTGCTCGTTTGTATAACGAAAGAACAGTAACTTGGTGAGTATTTCTATATGAACTTCATCACGATATAATCGAATACAACTCAGATACAATGATCATTCCGTCTTTCCATCCAACCTTCTGTTCGATTGGGTCGCTCGTACGTATAATGCAAGAACAGTCACCTGGTGAGTATTACTATATAAACATTACCACGATATAATCGAATATAACTCAGTTACAATTATCGTTCCGTCTAACCATCCAACCTTATGTTCGATTCAGACGCTCGTATGTGTAACGAAAGAACCGTTACATGGTAGGTGTATCTTGATATACAGCATAACGATATAATCGGAGACAACCCAGATACAATGATTGTTCAATCTATCCATTCAACCTTATGTTCGATTCGGTTGCTCGTATGTATAATGGAAGAACAGTTACCTCGTTAGACATAATATATAATGATCATCACGAAATAATCGAATACAACCCAGATACGATGATTGTTCAGTCTATCCATTCAACCTTCTGTTCAATTCAGTCGCTCGTATGTATAACGGAAGAACAGTTACCTGATGAGTATAACTATAAAAACATAATCGAATACAACTCAGTTACAATGATTGTTCAATCTATCCATTCAACCTTATGTTCGATTCGGTTGCTCGTATGTATAACGGAAGAACAGGTACCTTGCGAGTATAACTATATAAACATAATCGAATACAACTCAGATACGATGATTGTTCAATCTATCCATTCAACCTTCTGCTCGATTCGGTCACTTGTATGTAAAACGGAAGGACAGTTACCTGGTGAGTATTGCTATATAAACATCATCACGATATCATCGAATACAACTCAGATACAATTATCGTTTCGTCTAACCATTTAACATTCTGTTCGATTCAGTCGCTAGTATGAGTAACGGAAGTATCGTCACCTGGTAAGTATCACCATATATACAGAATTGCGATATAATCGGATACCACCCAGATACATTAATTGTTCAGTCTATCCATTCAACTTTCTGTTCGTTTCGGTCGCTCGTATGTAAAACGGGAATATTGTCACCTAGTGTGTATAAATATATACACATCATAACATCATAATCGAATACAACCCATATACTATCCATTCAACCTTCTGTTCGATTCGGTTGCTCGTATGTATAACGAAAGAACAGTAACCAGGTGAGTATTTCTATATGAACGTCATCACGATATAATCGAATACAACTCAGATACAATGATCATTTCGTCTATCCATCCAACCTTATGTTCGATTGGGTCTCTCGTATGTATAACGCAAGAACAGTCACCTGGCGAGTATTACTATATAAACATCACCACGATATAATCGAATACAACTCAGTTACAATTATCGTTCCGTCTAACCATCCAACCTTATGTTCGATTCAGACGCTCGTATGTGTAACGAAAGAACCGTTACATGGTAGGTGTAACTAAATATACAGCATAACGATATAATCGGAGACAACCAAGATACAATGATTGTTCAATCTATCAATTCAACCTTATGTTGGATTTGGTTGCTCGTATGTATAACGGAAGAACTGTCACCTGGTTAGACATACTATATGATAATAATCACGATATAATCAAATACAACCCAGATACGATGATTGTTCAGTCTATCCATTCAACCTTCTGTTCAGTTCAGTCGCTCTTATGTATAACTGGAGAAGAGTTTCCTGGTGAGTATAATTATATGAACATCATCAAGATATAATCGAATACAACCCCAGATACGATTATTGTTTAGTCTATCCATTCAACCTTCTGTTCAATTCAGTCGCTCGTATGTATAACGGAAGAACAGTTACCTGGTGAGTATAACTATATAAACATAATCGAATACAACCCAGATACGATGATTCTTCAATCTATACTAAATTTAACCTTCTGCTCGATTCGGTCGCTTGTATGTAAAACGGAAGAACAGTTACCTGGTGAGTATTGCTATATAAACATCATCACGATATCATCGAATACAACTCAGATACAATTATCGTTTCGTCTGACCATTTAACCTTCTGTTCGTTTCAGTCGCTAGTATGTGTAACGGAAGTACCGTCACCTGGTAGGTATCACTATATACAGTATTGCGATATAATCGGATACCACCCAGATACATTGATTGTTCAGTCATTCCATTCAACTTTCTGTTCGTTTCGGTCGCTCGTATGTAAAACGGGAAAACCGTCACCTAATGTGTATAACTATATACACAGCATAACATCATATTCGAATACAACCCAGATACTATCCATTCAACCTTCTGTTCGATTCGGTTGCTCGTAAGTATAACGAGAGAACAGTAACCTGGTGAGTATTTCTATATGAACGTCATCACGATATAATCGAATACAACTCAGATACAATGATCATTCCGTCTATCCATCCAACCTTCTGTTCGATTGGGTCGCTCGTACGTATAACGCAAGAACAGTCACCTGGTGAGTATTACTATATAAACATTACCAAGATTGTAACGATAATGAAATTCATCGTTACATTTTTTGTCAAATAGTGCCAACCAGTGAGTTGGGTTGTTGTTACTCTATTCCGAACGGTATGTATCATCACACTCTTTAATTCCTGTTAATGGTACGCTACTGTACTACCTTCATGAGCTAATTTCATACCGCTGAAATGAGGTTGAGGAACGAGGTTTTTTCTTTTTTCTAGGAGAGGAACTGAGAGAGGTCAGATCGTGAACGAAAGAAAAAAAACCAGGAATTTGAGACCAGGTATTTCGATAATTATTTTACTGGAGATTAAGTTTTGTTGCTTAAAGATGATAAGTTGTCCTTTAACAGCAACTGAGATATTTCCTGATTTTTCTTTCAGGCGGTGATTAAAAGTCTACGTTTACCTTTCATACAGTTTCACTTTCATAGTTTTTATATGCCAAATGGGCATGTTGACATTTCTTTGAGAATTTTTTGAAGTGGCTTGAAAAAAGGCTTGATTTGGACTCTCTTGGGGAGCAGACTTTGTTTTTTATTGATTTCAGCCTGTATAATAGTCAGGAATACCTTAAAACCAGCTTGGATTCTGGATATCCGGTGTGTCGGTTGTATCTGGAATGAAAGAGGCTTCTGAATAAATTCATTAGATCCAACCATAAAGATTTACTGGAAGATATCAGGTGAGTAAAATTTTGATTTGACAATGGAGATACTCCTATAATTTATAGTCAATCAGCAAAATTTTACTCATCCATATATCTTGTCACATCTTTCATCCCTGATATGAGATGGGCTTCGGTTTGTCTTGATTCTTGGTTGGTGCTGGGAAAGAACAAGGTATCTTTTTGATTGGTCTCAATTTTCTGGTCAGTTCTCCTTTAAGTCCAAGCTTTGTATACTTAATTGATGATGGTTAAAGTAAATTCATTCTTATAACTACTAGAAGGATCATTTGTTGAATCGATTCAATTCTATTTTCTAATTAGTTAAGATTAGTTAGTAAGTAATTTACTGGTTTTTTGTATCTAATGTAATTTCGTTCATGAAATTCTGTTTTTGTACTTTTTTTTCCACAATTGTACCACTCAGGGATCAGGGTATCTAGCTACCTGGAACTGTTACTAATTGAGTTTATATTTCACATGTACTTTTGCTGCTATATGGGTTGAGCCTCTGAATGCAATGTTGAATGTTCACTGATCTTCGATATAAGGAAGCATCCAGGCTTACCTTTCCACTATCTACACCTGGAACGTTCACCAAGCTTTGATATAACAATCATTCCGGCTCACCTTTAAACCAGCAGATCACACCTATCACCGATCATCAGGTATGGATGAATATTAAGAGAATCCACCAGCACAAGTAAGAGTGATGCCAGCTTTTGTTATGCTTATTTACCCATTGCTCTAGTAATGTAACTTTCCCTGGTACGCTTATTTACCTATGGCTATTCAATGCTTGTTTACCTATTGCTATTCAATCCCTGTTCATTTTAAGTATATTTTTAATTCATTATTATTGTAATATCGAACTACTGCATTAAACAATGTTAAAGTTTTGAGATATTTTATTGCTACCTATAGTTGCAATTTAAATAAATGTGAAATGGTTGTTGGGTCATCATTGTAGTGAAAGACCATTTCTGGCGCCCTTTGGATTAGTAGAATTCTAAGAACAGGTCACTCAGAACTCAATCCTAATAATTTGTAAAGGAATTCTGATAGCAACCCTTAACCACACCCATAAAAGTCTCTTGCTACAAATTATTTTATTGTTTTTCATAAATCGTGACAAGTGGCGCTTACCAACGTGGGGCTATCTTTGAATTTTGGAATCATTGATCTATTGAATTCTACTATCCCAAGTTGCAACTGTAATTAGCAATTTTTGGTTGTGGACTTACTAGTAGTTTTGATTTTCAATTTTCACTCATCAATTTCAGTATCTTGGCATATAGTAAGTTCGGTATAATATTTGGGTTTCAGTATTTCTATAATTTACATCATGGATCCGCATGATCTGAAGGTTAATGAATTAAATTATGAGTTGAGATTTCGTAATATTGAACCTCTTGGGGATGTTAATAGTAAAAGGAAAATTTTGAGGGGTTTGTTGAGTCAAGAGAAAGCTAATCGTAGTTTTTCAGAAGTGATGGGCAGTCCTTTGGCTCATTCTGAGGAGGTTATTGAAATTCGAGAAACCTTGAATGATTTGAAACAAGTAGTTGATGCTTTCTCTGGTAATAAATCAGAACCAGTTTTCAAAAGACTTAACTCTCGGTTGACTCATATATCACGTCGAATTCAGACACTCAAGGCAGAAGATGAAGATGAAGATCAGGTCAAAAAAACATTGCATTTAGAATTGTTGGAATTAGAGGGAGATTTGGCCCTTAAAATTGATGCAATTGCACCGTTGGCCTCTTCCTCACCTTCTTCATTAATTCCTCCAGTAGAATCCAATCCTCGACCAAGCCTTACTTCAAAATATGTTGCCCCTTATAAATGGAATATTCATTTTACAGGCTCCAATCAGAAAGATTCTGTTCACTCGTTTTTAGAAAAAGTTGATTTATTGAAGCAAGCAAGGAATGTGTCAGAGGAAGATTTGTTCTTGTCGGCTTATGATCTTTTCCAAGGACAGGCATTAACTTGGTACATGACTATTCGTAAAAAGGTTACCACTTGGAATGAATTAGTGATCAAATTGAAGAAAGATTTCCTCCCTTATGGATATGATGATGATTTAAGAAGAGAAATTGATAGACGTACACAAGGGCCTAATGAACAGGTTACATTGTATATCTCTTCTATGGAAGGTCTATTTAATAGGTTGTCTGTTAAGCCCGAGGAGAAAGATAGAGTTGACAGAATTCGTCGAAATCTGATACCTTCTTATGTTGCTGCTCTTGCTCTCAGAGATATAGATACTATTGACGATCTTTCTGAATTATGCAAAAGGTTAGAGGAGTCTAAGATTTGGGCTGAACATTATAAACCTCCTACTACCAATAAGTCTTCTTTACTTGAACCTGATTTGAGTTTTTGTGCAATTGATACCAGTAAAAATAATGTTGAAGGATTTTCTGATGAAGGCAATGTTTCCACTGTAAACCATATTAAATGTTGGAATTGTGGCTTAGACGGTCATGTTCATGGGCAATGTAGCAAGCCTAGAGGTAAATTTTGTTTTGGATGTGGAAAGAAAAATGTTTATAGAAGTAATTGTTTTACATGCAATCCTGCAAGTCAGTCAAAAAACGTGGCAAGTGGTGGCATAAATCTGGACACTGTCACCAGAGGAGAAACCTTCCCAAGTCCAGAAACTTCCGGATCGTCAAATCCACAAAGCCAACAAAAGAAATCCAAATCAAAACCAAAGACCAACTAAATTACCCATCAGTTACAGAGTGGAAGCTTTGGCTTGATAAGGTTAAAGATTTTTATAGATCAGGAATTGAGGTCAGTCCCCTGATCATTAGGAAGATGAATGATAACCGTCCCTATTTGAAGGTGAAACTTTTTGATGAGGAGATCAAGGCTTTGATTGATAGTGGAAGTTCTTCAACAATTCTGGGCTCTTCAGGTTTCGCCCTTCTACAGAAATTCAAACTAGAAATTAGGTATGAAAATTTCCCTCGTGTAACCACCGCTGATGGTCGTTGTCAGGATACCTTAGGCTTTGTCCAGGTACCCATTGAGGTCGATGGGGTTGTGAAAATACTTAAAATTTTAATTATACCTGCTATCAAACATAATTTGATTTTGGGTGTTGACTTCCTTCAGCTTTTTGGATTCAAAATGAACTTCAATGAATTCTCTTATGATACTACACTGTGCTCTATTAATACGATTCAGTCGTCTTCCGATTTGACTGTTAAACAAAAGGTTGAGCTTCAAAAGGTTATAGAGTTATTTAATGATATTTCTCCTTCAGATCGTCTTGGCAGAACTCATCTGATTACCCATTCCATCGTTACTAATGAAGTGAAGCCTATTTGTCAGCGGCAGTATCCATTGAGTCCGGCTATGCAGAGCCACCTCAATAAGGAGATCGATGAAATGTTGAAAATGAATATCATTCAGCCTTCAAATTCTCCTTGGTGCAGTCCGTTGTGGTTGGTGCCGAAGAAATCGGGTGAATATAGAGTTTGTTTCGATGGCAGGAAGCTGAACGAAGTAACGGTTAGTGATTCATATCCTATGCCATTGATAGATTCCATTCTGAACAAACTGAGAGATGCAAAATTTTTGAGTTTCGTTGACCTTCGGATGGCTTTTCATCAGATTCCTCTCGATGAATCTTCCAAACCTAAGACAGCTTTTGCAGTGTATGGTCGAGGTTTATTTGAGTTTAACGTGCTTCCATTTGGTTTGAATAACAGTCCAAAAAGCATGGCCAGATTGATGCATCATGTTATCGGTCCATCTTTAGAACCTTATTGTTTTGTATATCTGGACGATATCATTGTTGCGACACCAGATTTTGAAACGCATTTGAAGGTACTCCGTGATGTTTATAGGAGATTGAAGGAGGCTGGTTTGACCATAAATTTACAAAAATGTGAATTTTGTCGTCCTTCGTTGGTGTATTTAGGTTTTGTGGTTGACCGACAAGGGCTTCGGACCGATCCTGACAAGGTATCTGCTGTTTTTAAGTTTCCTACTCCGAAATCTACTACTGAAGTTCGACGGTTGCTGGGGTTAGTTGGATGGTACCGTCGTTTTATTAAGGATTTTTCCAGTATAGCCAGTCCTATTTCGGACTTGCTTCGCAGTAGGAAGAAAGGTCAGCCCATTACATGGACTCCGGAAGCAGAGGTTGCTTTCAATGAAATCAAATATCGTCTAACGACTGCTCCGGTCTTGTCAAGTCCAGATTTTACCAAGCCCTTTGTTATTCACTGTGACGCTTCGGATACCGGAATGGGTGCAGTATTGTATCAAGAGTGTGATGGTCTTGATCATCCCATCGCCTATGCCAGCAAATCTTTGAACAAAGCTCAACGGAAATATACTACTACTGAGAAAGAGCTGTTAGCAGTAATTTTTGGTATCGAAAAATTCCGCAGTTATGTCGAGGGTACTCCATCATTTACCGTGGAAAGTGACCATGCTTCTCTTATTTGGCTGAATAATTTGTCGAATCCTTCAGGACGTTTAGCTAGGTGGGCAGTGAAATTGTCCCAATACAACTTCAAGTTAATTTATCGGAAAGCTTCCCAGAATTTAGTAGCGGATGCTTTGTCTAGGTCGGTGAACGAAACGTCTGTTTTGGATATGTCATCGTTAATACCTGACGCCTGGTATCGGAAGATGATTGACAAGGTACATGATAACCCTGAAGCCTATCCTTCTTTCAGAGTTGAAAATGGTGTCCTTATGAAACATATTCGTTCAAGGGTCAATATCATCAGTAATCTCTTCGAATGGAAAATCGTAGTCCCAACTCCTAATCGGCTAGAACTCTTGAAATTTTATCATGATGACATGACTGCTTCTCATTTTGGAATATCAAAGACTCTGAACAAAATTCTAGAGCTATATTATTGGCCCAATATTCGTAAGGATGTTTATCGATATGTCAAGAAATGTCCGGTGTGTGCAGCAAATAAAAGTTCCCACCTTCCTAGAGCTGGCTTCATGGGTTCTTACAGGAACATTAATTTTCCGTATCAGATGATTTCGGTTGATTTGATTGGTCCATATCCCAGGTCGAAGAATGGCAATCGATATGTTCTCGTGGTAGTGGATTATTTCACCAAGTTTGTTTTGGTGCACCCTATGGCACAAGCAACCTCAAAGGGTATCATCAAGTTCTTGGATAATCAAGTATTTTTATTGTTTGGAGTACCACAAATATTGGCATGTGATAACGGTAGCCAATTTACCAGTACAGAATTTAGTAAGTTCATTGAGAGTTACAAGGTGCAAAAGATTTGGCATAATGCTAGATATCACCCTCAAGTAAATCACACTGAGAGAGTCAATCAAGTCATTGTTACGGCAATTCGTTCTTATATACACGGTAATCACAAAAATTGGGATATTTCAATTCATAAGGTAGCTCATGCTATTCGTACAGCCCAACATGATAGTCATGGATATACACCTGCTTTCCTGAATTTTGCAAGGAACGTTCCAATTACAGGTGATTTTTACGGTAAAATATGTGGAAATTCTGATAATGTAGTAACTATTGGCGATAAACTTCAACGAATAGTTGATATGCAAGAGATTCCTCAGTTATATGCTGACGTTAGGAATAAGTTGAAAGAAGCTTATGTTCGGCATGCTAAGCAGTACAATTTCAGGAAAAGATCATTGAAATTTCATGTTGGTGATAATGTATGGAAAAAAAATTATACCTTATCTAGCGCTCCGAATGACTACTCAGCAAAGTTAGCTCCTAAATATATTCCTGCTACAGTCCATAAGGTTTTATCGGATTTGGTATATAATCTCAAGGATATGGATGGTAGAGATTTAGGGAATTGGCACATCAAAGATTTGAAGAGTAATGAGTGTAATCTTGACACTGATGATGATTCCCAGTCGGAAACCGAAATGTCTGTATGATTTCCGGTATGTGGTGAGGGTAAATTTCTGGATTGAAGTTTTATTTTTGGTTATATCGACACAATGGTTTTGGGAATTAGACTAGAAATAATGAGTCTGATTATCGTGCCTCTGTTATTAGTCCCTCTTCTATATAAGGAATTCGAGACCACGAAATGGATTTATGTTCAGTTCAACTTCAGTAGGTCCGTCTCATAGCAGGGTGGATCAAAACTGGTACAGGAAATGGATATTTTAAAATCGGATTGTTATTCTGCTGATTTGTACAGTCGGTATTTTTGAACAGTTATGGTCTAGTAAGACGGGAGGGTATAAGTTCAGATTAACTGCTTTTGGTTTGTACTTTGTATCATTTAGTTTAAGTTCTCGGCTAATTTTGACCTCGGGATATATTTTTTGTTGGTTCCGGAAACTAATTCATAATCGTACAAGAATTCACACTACCAGTCGTTTGAGGATATTACATTGTCCTGTGCACAATTTTTTTGACTTGATCGGTTAAACTTAGGTTTGTTAACTAGTTGGGTTAGAATTATGGAATTTTTAAGTTTTTGTTATTGAATATTATCGCAAGTATAACAAACCTGGATGTGATTTGTTATCATGCGTTTCAAGCCTCTCAAATAGGTTGGGAAAAGTTAGTTCCTGGTACTTTCAGTCCTACTGCCTGAGTTGATGATATGCAAGAAAAACTCGAAACCTTTACGGTTTCGACTTTTTCTTTACCGGGAAGGAGTGGAGTGTAACGATAATGAAATTCATCGTTACATTTTTTGTCAAATAGTGCCAACCAGTGAGTTGGGTTGTTGTTACTCTATTCCGAACGGTATGTATCATCACACTCTTTAATTCCTGTTAATGGTACGCTACTGTACTACCTTCATGAGCTAATTTCATACCGCTGAAATGAGGTTAAGGAACGAGGTTTTTTCTTTTTTCTAGGAGAGGAACTGAGAGAGGTCAGATCGTGAACGAAAGGAAAAAAACCAGGAATTTGAGACCAGGTATTTCGATAATTATTTTACTAGAGATTAAGTTTTGTTGCTTAAAGATGATAAGTTGTCCTTTAACAGCAACTGAGATATTTCCTGATTTTTCTTTCAGGCGGTGATTAAAAGTCTACGTTTACCTTTCATACAGTTTCACTTTCATAGTTTTTATATGCCAAATGGGCATGTTGACATTTCTTTGAGAATTTTTTGAAGTGGCTTGAAAAAAGGCTTGATTTGGACTCTCTTGGGGAGCAGACTTTATTTTTTATTGATTTCAGCCTGTATAATAGTCAGGAATACCTTAAAACCAGCTTGGATTCTGGATATCCGGTGTGTCGGTTGTATCTGGAATGAAAGAGGCTTCTGAATAAATTCATTAGATCCAACCATAAAGATTTACTGGAAGATATCAGGTGAGTAAAATTTTGATTTGACAATGGAGATACTCCTATAATTTATAGTCAATCAGCAAAATTTTACTCATCCATATATCTTGTCACATCTTTCATCCCTGATATGAGATGGGCTTCGGTTTGTCTTGATTCTTGGTTGGTGCTGGGAAAGAACAAGGTATCTTTTTGATTGGTCTCAATTTTCTGGTCAGTTCTCCTTTAAGTCCAAGCTTTGTATACTTAATTGATGATGGTTAAAGTAAATTCATTCTTATAACTACCAGAAGGATCATTTGTTGAATCGATTCAATTCTATTTTCTAATTAGTTAAGATTAGTTAGTAAGTAATTTACTGGTTTTTTGTATCTAATGTAATTTCGTTCATGAAATTCTGTTTTTGTACTTTGTTTTCCACAATTGTACCTTTCAGGGATCAGGGTATCTAGCTACCTGGAACTGTTACTAATTGAGTTTATATTTCACATGTACTTTTGCTGCTATATGGGTTGAGCCTCTGAATGCAATGTTGAATGTTCACTGATCTTCGATATAAGGAAGCATCCAGGCTTACCTTTCCACTATCTACACCTGGAACGTTCACCAAGCTTTGATATAACAATCATTCCGGCTCACCTTTAAACCAGCAGATCACACCTATCACCGATCATCAGGTATGGATGAATATTAAGAGAATCCACCAGCACAAGTAAGAGTGATGCCAGCTTTTGTTATGCTTATTTACCCATTGCTCTAGTAATGTAACTTTCCCTGGTACGCTTATTTACCTATGGCTATTCAATGCTTGTTTACCTATTGCTATTCAATCCCTGTTCATTTTAAGTATATTTTTAATTCATTATTATTGTAATATCGAACTACTGCATTAAACAATGTTAAAGTTTTGAGATATTTTATTGCTACCTATAGTTGCAATTTAAATAAATGTGAAATGGTTGTTTTGTCATCATTGTAGTGAAAGACCATTTCTGGCGCCCTTTGGATTAGTAGAATTCTAAGAACAGGTCACTCAGAACTCAATCCTAATAATTTGTAAAGGAATTCTGATAGCAACCCTTAACCACACCCATAAAAGTCTCTTGCTACAAATTATTTTATTGTTTTTCATAAATCGTGACAAGATATAATCGAATACAACCCAGATACAATGATTGTTCAATCTATCCATTCAACCTAATGTTCGATTCGGTTGCTCGTATGTATAACGGAAGAACAGTTACCTGGTTAGACATAATATATAATAATCATCACGAAATAATCGAATACAACCCAGATACGATAATTGTTCAGTCTATCCATACAACCTTCTGTTCAGTTCAGTCGCTCTTATGTATAACTGGAAAACAGTTACCTGGTGAGTATAACTATATAAACATCATCTCGATATAATCGAATACAACCCCAGATACGATCATTGTTTAGTCTATCCATTCAACCTTCTGTTCAATTCAGTCGCTCGTATGTATAACGGAAGAACGGTTACTTGGTGAGTATAACTATATAAACATAATCGAATACAACTCAAATACGATGATTGTTCAATCTATCCATTCAACCTTATGTTCGATTTGGTTGCTCGTATGTATATCGGAAGAACAGGTACCTGGTGAGTATAACTATATAAACATAATCGAATACAACTCAGATACGATGATTGTTCAATCTATCCATTTAACCTTCTGCTCGATTCGGTCGCTTGTATGTAAAATGAAAGGACAGTTACCTGGTGAGTATTGCTATATAAACATCATCACGATATCATCGAATACAACTCAGATACAATTATCGTTTCGTCCAACCTTTTAACCTTCTGTTCGATTCAGTCGCTAGTATGTGTAACGGAAGTACCGTCACCTGGTAAGTATCCCTATATATACAGTATTGCGATATAATCGGATACCACCCAGATACATTGATTGTTCATTCTATCCATTCAACTTTCTATTTGTTTCGGTTGCTCGTATGTAAAACGGGAATACCGTGACCTAATGTGTATAATTATATACACAGCATAACATCATAATCGAATACAACCCTGATAATATCCATTCAACCTTCTGTTCGATTCGGTTGCTCGTATGTATAACGGAAGAACAGATACCTGGTGAGTATAACTATATAAACATAATCGAATACAACCCAGATACGATGATTGTTCAATCCATACTGAATTCAACCTTCAGCTCGATTCGGTCGCTTGTATGTAAAACGGAAGAAAAGTTACCTGGTGAGTATTGCTATATAAACATCATCACGATATCATCGAATACAACTCAGAGATACAATGATCATTCCGTCTATCCATCCAACCTTCTGTTCGATTGGGTCGCTCGTATGTATAACGCAAGAAAAGTCACCTGGTGAGTATTACTATAGAAACATCACCACGATATAATCGAATACAACTCAGTTACAATTATCGTTCCGTCTAACCATCCAACCTCATGTTCGATTTAGACGCTCGTATGTGTAACGAAAGAACCGTTCCATGGTAGGTGTAACTAAATATACAGCATAACGATATAATCGGAGACAACCCAGGTACAATGATTGTTCAATCTATCCATCCAACCTTATGTTCGATTCGGTTGCTCGTATGTTTAACGGAAGAACTGTTACCTGGTTAGACATACTATATGATATTCATCACGATATACTCGAATACAACCCCAGATACGATTATTGTTTAGTCTATCCATTCAACTTTCTGTTCAATTCAGTCGTTCTTATGAAAAACGGAAGAACAGTTACCTGGTGAGTATAACTATATAAACCTAATTGAATACAACCCAGATACGATGAATTTCCAATCTATTCATTTAACCTTCTGCTCGATTCGGTCGCTTTTATGTAAAACGGAAGAACAGTTACCTGGTGAATATTGCTATATAAACATCATCACGATATAATCGAATACAACTCAGATACAATTATCGCTTCGTCTAACCATTTAACCTTCTGTTCGATTCAGTCGCTAGTATGTGTAACGGAAGTACCGTCACCTGGTAAGTATCACTATATATACAGTATTGCGATATAATCGGATACCAACCAGATACATTGATTGTTCAGTCTATCCATTCAACTTTCCGTTCGTTTCGGTCGTTCGTATGTAAAACGGGAATACCGTCACCTAGTGTGTATAACTATATACACAGCATAACATCATAATCGAATACAACCCAGATACTATCCATTCAACCTTCTGTTCGATTCGGTTGCTCGTATGTATAACGGAAGAACAGTAACCTGGTGAGTATTTCTATATGAACGTCATCACGATATAATCGAATACAACTCAGATACAATGATCATTCCGTCTATCCATCCAACCTTATATTCGATTGGGTCGCTCGTATGTATAACGCAAGAACAGTCACCTGGTGAGTATTACTATATAAACATCACCACGATATAATCGAATACAACTCAGTTACAATTATCGTTCCGTCTAACCATCCAACCTTATGTTCGATTCAGACGCTCGTATGTGTAACGAAAGAACCGTTACATGGTAGGTGTAACTGAATATACAGCATAACGAAATAATCGGAGATAACCCAGATACAATAATTGTTCAATCTATCCATTCAACCTTATGTTCGATTTGGTTGCTCATATGTATAACGGAAGAACTGTTACCTGGTCAGAGATACTATGTGATGATAATCACGATATGATCAAATACAACCCAGATACGATGATTGTTCAGTCTATCCATTCAACCTTCTGTTCAGTTCAGTCGCTCTAATGTATAACTGGAGAACAGTTTCCTGGTGAGTATAATTATATGAACATCATCAAGATATAATCGAATACAACCCCAGATACGATTATTGTTTAGTCTATCCATTCAACCTTCTGTTCAATTCAGTCGCTCGTATGTATAACGGAAGAACAGTTACCTGATGAGTATAACTATATAAACATAATCGAATACAACCCAGATACGATGATTGTTCAATCTATACTAAATTTAACTTTCTGCTCGATTCGGTCGCTTGTATGTGAAACGGAAGAACAGTTACCTGGTGAGTATTACTATATAAACATAATCGAATACAACCCAGATACGATGATTGTTCAATCTATCCATTTAACCTTCTGCTCGATTCGGTCGCTTGTATGTAAAACGGAAGAACAGTTACCTGGTGAGTATTGCTATATAAACATCATCACGATATCATCTAATACAACTCAGATACAATTATCGTTTCGTCTAACCATTCAACCTGCTGTTCGATTTAGTCGCTAGCATGTGTAACGGAAGTACCGTCACCTGGTAAGTATCACTA
Source organism: Chrysomela aeneicollis (assembly GCA_029955515.1). Taxonomy (NCBI): domain Eukaryota; kingdom Metazoa; phylum Arthropoda; class Insecta; order Coleoptera; family Chrysomelidae; genus Chrysomela; species Chrysomela aeneicollis. The sequence goes on along the minus strand of JARUHQ010000018.1, from coordinate 336,946 downwards.
TATATACAGTATTGCGATATAATCGGATACCACCCAGATACATTGATTGTTCAGTCTATCCATTCAACTTTCTTTTCGTTTCGGTCGCTCGTATGTAAAACGGGAATACCGTCACCTTATGTGTATAACTATATACACAGCATAACATCATAATCGAATACAAGCCAGATACTATCCATTCAACCTTCTGTTCGATTCGGTTGCTCGTATGTATAACGAAAGAACAGTAACTTGGTGAGTATTTCTATATGAACGTCATCACGATATAATCGAATACAACTCAGTTACAATTATCGTTCCGTCTAACCATCCAACCTTATGTTCGATTCAGACGCTCGTATGTGTAACGAAAGAACCGTTACATGGTAGGTGTAACTAAATATACAGCATAACGATATAATCGGAGACAACCCAGATACAATGATTGTTCAATCTATCCATTCAACCTTATATTCGATTTGGTTGCTCGTATGTATAACGGAAGAACTGTCACCTGGTTAGACATACTATATGATAATAATCACGATATAATCAAATACAACCCAGATACGATGATTGTTCAGTCTATCCATTCAACCTTCTGTTCAATTCAGTCGCTCGTATGTATAACGGAAGAACAGTTACCTGGTGAGTATAACTATATAAACATAATCGAATACAACCCAGATACGATGATTGTTCAATCTATACTAAATTTAACCTTCTGCTCGATTCGGTCGCTTGTATGTAAAACGGAAGAACAGTTACCTGGTGAGTATTGCTATATAAACATCATCATGATATCATCGAATACAACTCAAATACAATCATCGTTTCGTCTAACCATTTAACCTTCTGTTCGATTCAGTCGCTAGTATGTGTATCGGAAGTACCGCCACCTGGTAAGTATCACTTTATATACAGTATTGCGATATAATCGGATACCACCCAGATACATTGATTGTTCAGTCATTCCATTCAAATTTCTGTTCGTTTCGGTCGCTCGTATGTAAAACGAGAATACCGTCACCTAATGTGTATAACTATATACACAGCATAACATCATAATCGAATACAACCCAGATACTATCCATTCAACCTTCTGTTCGATTCGGTTGCTCGTGAGTATAACGAAAGAACAGTAACCTGGTGAGTATTTCTATATGAACGTCATCACGATATAATCGAATACAACTCAGATACAATGATCATTCCGTCTATCCATCCAACCTTCTGTTCGATTGGGTCGCTCGTACGTATAACGCAAGAACAGTCACCTGGTGAGTATTACTATATAAACATTACCACGATATAATCGAATATAACTCAGTTACAATTATCGTTCCGTCTAACCATCCAACCTTATGTTCGATTCAGACGCTCGTATGTGTAATGAAAGAACCGTTACATGGTAGGTGTATCTCAATATACAGCATAACGATATATTCGGAGACAACCCAGATACAATGATTGTTCAATCTATCCATTCAACCTTATGTTCGATTCGGTTGCTCGTATGTATAACGGAAGAACAGTTACCTGGTTAGACATAATATATAATAATCATCACGAAATAATCGAATACAACCCAGATACGATGATTGTTCAGTCTATCCATACAACCTTCTGTTCAGTTCAGTCGCTCTTATGTATAACTGGAAAACAGTTTCCTGGTGAGTATAACTATATAAACCTAATCGAATACAACCCAGATACGATGATTGTTCAATCTATACTAAATTTAACCTTCTGCTCGATTCGGTCGCTTGTATGTAAAACGGAAGAACAGTTACCTGGTGAGTATTGCTTAATAAACATCATCACGATATCATCGAATACAACTCAGATAAAATTATCGTTTCGTCTAACCATTCAACCTTCTGTTCGATTCAGTCGCTAGTATGTGTAACGGAAGTACCGTCACCTGGTAAGTATCACTATATATACAGTATTGCGATATAATCGGATACCACCCAGATACATTGATTGTTCAGTCTATCCTTTCAACTTTCTGTTCGTTTTGGTCGCTCGTATGTAAAACGGGAATACCGTCACCTAATGTGTATAACTATATACACAGCATAACATCATAATCGAATATAACCCAGATACTATCCATTCAACCTTCTGTTCGATTCGGTTGCTCGTATGTATAACGGAAGAACAGTTACCTGGTGAGTATAACTATATAAACATAATCGAATACAACCCAGAAACGATGATTGTTCAATTGATACTGAATTCAACCTTCTGCTCGATTCGGTCGCTTGTATGTAAAACGGAAGAACAGTTACCTGGTGAGTATTGCTATATAAACATCATCACGATATCATCGAATACAACTCAGATACAATTATCGTTTCGTCTAACCATTTAACCTTTTGTTCGATTTAGACGCTAGTATGTGTAACGGAAGTACCGTCACCTGGTAAGTATCACTATATATACATTATTGCGATATAATCGGATACCAACCAGATACATTGATTGTTCAGTCTATCCATTCAACTTTCTGTTCGTTTCGGTCGCTCGTATGTAAAACGGGAATACCGTCACCTAATGGGTATAACTATATACACAGCATAACATCATAATCGAATATAACCCAGATACTATCCATTCAACCTTCTGTTCGATTCGAAAGCTCGTATGTATAACGAAAGAACAGTCACCTGGTGAGTATTACTATATAAACATTACCACGATATATTCGAATACAACTCATTTACAATTATCGTTCCGTATAACCATCCAACCTTATGCTCGATTCAGACGCTCGTATGTGTAACGAAAGAACCGTTACATGATAGGTGTATCCAAATATACAGCATAACGATATAATCGAAGACAACCCAGATACAATGATTGTTCAATCTATCCATTCAACCTTATGTTCGATTCGGTTGCTCGTATGTATAACGGAAGATCAGTTACCTGGTTAGACATAATATATTTTAATCATCACGAAATATTCGAATACAACCCAGATACGATGATTGTTCAGTCTATCCATACAACCTTCTGTTCAGTTCAGTCGCTCTCATGTATAACTGGAAAACAGTTACCTGGTGAGTATAACTATATAAACATCATCACGATATAATCGAATACAACCCCAGATACGATCATTGTTTAGTCTATCCATTCAACCTTCTGTTCAATTCAGTCGCTCGTATGTATAACGGAAGAACAGTTACTTGGTGAGTATAACTATATAAACATAATCGAATACAACTCAGATACGATGATTGTTCAATCTATCCATTCAACCTTATGTTCGATTTGGTTGCTCGTATGTATAACGAGAGAACAGGTACATGGTGAGTATAACTATATAAACATAATCGAATATAACTCAGATACGATGATTGTTCAATCTATCCATTTAACCTCCTGCTCGATTCGGTCGCTTGTATGTAAAACGGAAGGACAGTTACCTGGTGAGTATTGCTATATAAACATTATCACGATATCATCGAATACAACTCAGATACAATTATCGTTTCGTCTATCCATTCAACATTCTGTTCGATTCAGTCGCTAGTATGTTTAACGGGAGTATCGTCACCTGGTTAGTATCACTATATATACAGAATTGTTATATAATCAGATACCACCCAGATACATTGATTGTTCAGTCTATCCATTCAACTTTCTGTTCGTTTCGGTCGCTCGTATGTAAAACGGGAATACCGTCACCTAGTGTGTATAACTATATACACAGCATAACATCATATTCGAATACAACCCAGATACTATCCATTAAACCTCCTGTTCGATTCGGTTGATCGTATGTTTAACGAAAGAACAGTAACCTGGTGAGTATTTCTATATGAACGTCATCACGATATAATCGAATACAACTCAGATACAATTATCATTCCGTCTATCCATCCAACCTTCTGTTCGATTGGGTCGCTCGTATGTATAACGCAAGAACAGTCACCTGGTAAGTATAACTATATAAACATCACCACGATATAATCGAATACAACTCAGTCACAATTATCGTTCCGTCTAACCATCCAACCTTATGTTCGATTCAGACGCTCGTATGTATAACGAGAGAACCGTTACATGGTAGGCGTAACTAAATATACAGAATAACGATATAATCGGAGACAACCCAGATACAATGATTGTTCAATCTATCCATCCAACCTCATGTTCGATTCGGTTGCTCGTATGTTTAACGGAAGAACAGGTACCTGGTGAGTATAACAATATAAACATAATCGAATACAACTCAGATACGATTATTATTCAATCTATCCATTTAACCTTATGCTCGATTCGGTCGCTTGTATGTAAAACGGAAGGACAGTTACTTGGTGAGTATTGCTATATAAACATCATCACGATATCATCGAATACAACTCAGATACAATTATCATTTCGTCTAACCATTTAACCTTCTGTTCGATTCAGTCGCTATGTTCGATTTGGTTGCTCGTATGTATAACGGAAGAACTGTTACCTGGTTAGACATACTATATGATAATAATCACGATATAATCAAATACAACCCAGATAGGATGATTGTTCAGTCTATCCATTCAACCTTCTGTTCAGTTCAGTCGCTCTTATGTATAACTGGAGAACAGTTTCCTGGTGAGTATAACTATATAAACCTGATCGAATACAACCCAGATAGGATGATTGTTCAGTCTATCCATTCAACTTTCTGTTCAATTCAGTCGTTCTTATGAAAAACGGAAGAACAGTTACCTGGTGAGTATAACTATATAAACCTAATCGAATACAACCCAGATACGATGAATTTCCAATCTATTCATTTAACCTTCTGCTCGATTCGGTCGCTTTTATGTAAAACGGAAGAACAGTTACCTGGTGAATATTGCTATATAAACATCATCACGATATAATCGAATACAACTCAGATACAATTATCGCTTCGTCTAACCATTTAACCTTCTGTTCGATTCAGTCGCTAGTATGTGTAACGGAAGTACCGTCACCTGGTAAGTATCACTATATATACAGTATTGCGATATAATCGGATACCAACCAGATACATTGATTGTTCAGTCTATCCATTCAACTTTCCGTTCATTTCGGTCGTTCGTATGTAAAACGGGAATACCGTCACCTAGTGTGTATAACTATATACACAGCATAACATCATAATCGAATACAACCCAGATACTATCCATTCAACCTTCTGTTCGATTCGGTTGCTCGTATGTATAACGAAAGAACAGTAACCTGGAAAGTATTTCTATATGAACGTCATCACGATATAATCGAATACAACTCAGATACAATGATCATTCCGTCTATCCATCCAACCTTATATTCGATTGGGTCGCTCGTATGTATAACGCAAGAACAGTCACCTGGTGAGTATTACTATATAAACATCACCACGATATAATCGAATACAACTCAGTTACAATTATCGTTCCGTCTAACCATCCAACCTTATGTTCGATTCAGACGCTCGTATGTGTAACGAAAGAACCGTTACATGGTAGGTGTAACTGAATATACAGCATAACGAAATAATCGGAGATAACCCAGATACAATAATTGTTCAATCTATCCATTCAACCTTATGTTCGATTTGGTTGCTCATATGTATAACGGAAGAACTGTTACCTGGTCAGAGATACTATGTGATGATAATCACGATATGATCAAATACAACCCAGATACGATGATTGTTCAGTCTATCCATTCAACCTTCTGTTTAGTTCAGTCGCTCTTATGTATAACTGGAGAACAGTTTCCTGGTGAGTATAATTATATGAACATCATTAAGATATAATCGAATACAACCCCAGATACGATTATTGTTTAGTCTATCCATTCAACCTTCTGTTCAATTCAGTCGCTCGTATGTATAACGGAAGAACAGTTACCTGGTGAGTATAACTATATAAACATAATCGAATACAACCCAGATACGATGATTGTTCAATCTATACTAAATTTAACCTTCTGCTCGATTCGGTCGCTTGTATGTGAAACGGAAGAACAGTTACCTGGTGAGTATTACTATATAAACATAATCGAATACAACCCAGATACGATGATTGTTCAATCTATCCATTTAACCTTCTGCTCGATTCGGTCGCTTGTATGTAAAACGGAAGAACAGTTACCTGGTGAGTATTGCTATATAAACATCATCACGATATCATCTAATACAACTCAGATACAATTATCGTTTCGTCTAACCATTCAACCTTCTGTTCGATTTAGTCGCTAGCATGTGTAACGGAAGTACCGTCACCTGGTTAGTATCACTATATATACAGTATTGCGATATAATCGGATACCACCCAGATACATTGATTGTTCAGTCTATTAATTCAACTTTCTTTTCGTTTCGGTCGCTCGTATGTAAAACGGGAATACCGTCACCTTATGTGTATAACTATATACACAGCATAACATCATAATCGAATACAACCCAGATACTATCCATTCAACTTTCTGTTCGATTCGGTTGCTCGTATGTATAACGAAAGAACAGTAACTTGGTGAGTATTTCTATATGAACGTCATCACGATATAATCGAATACAACTCAGATACAATGATCATTCCGTCTATCCATCCAACCTTCTGTTCGATTGGGACGCTCGTATGTATAACGCAAAAACAGTCACCTGGTGAGTATTACTATATAAACATCACCACGATATAATCGAATACAACTCAGTTACAATTATCGTTCCGTCTAACCATCCAACCTTATGTTCGATTCAGACGCTCGTATGTGTAACGAAAGAACCGTTACATGGTGGGTGTAACTAAATATACAGCATAACGATATAATCGGAGACAACCCAGATACAATGATTGTTCAATCTATCCATCCAACCTTATGTTCGATTCGGTTGCTCGTATGTTCAACGGAAGAACTGTTACCTGGTTAGACATACTATATGATAATCATCACGATATACTCGAATACAACCCCAGATACGATTATTGTTTAGTCTATCCATTCCCACCTTCTGTTCAATTCAGTCGTTCTCATGTATAACGGAAGAACAGTTACCTGGTGAGTATTGCTATATAAACATCATCACGATATCATCGAATACAACTCAGATACAATTATCGTTTCGTCTAACCATTTAACATTCTGTTCGATTCAGTCGCTAGTATGTGTAACGGAAGTATCGTCACCTGGTAAGTATCACCATATATACAGAATTGCGATATAATCGGATACCACCCAGATACATTGATTGTTCAGTCGATCCATTCAACTTTCTGTTCGTTTCGGTCGCTCGTATGTAAAACGGGAATACCGTCACCTAGTGTGTATAAATATATACACAGCAATACATCATAATCGAATACAACCCAGATACTATCCATTCAACCTTCTGTTCGATTCGGTTGCTCGTATGTATAACGAAAGAACAGTAACCTGGTGAGTATTTCTATATGAACGTCATCACGATATAATCGAATACAACTCAGATACAATGATCATTCCGTCTATCCATCCAACCTTAAGTTCGATTGGGTCGCTCGTATGTATAATGCAAGAACAGTCACCTGGTGAGTATTACTATATAAACATCACCACGATATAATCGAATACAACTCAGTTACAATTATCGTTCCGTCTAACCATCCAACCTTATGTTCGATTCAGACGCTCGTATGTGTAACGAAAGAACCGTTACATGGTAGGTGTAACTAAATATACAGCATAACGATATAATCGGAGACAACCCAGATACAATGATTGTTCAATCTATCCATTCAACCTTATATTCGATTTGGTTGCTCGTATGTATAACGGAAGAACTGTCACCTGGTTAGACATACTATATGATAATAATCACGATATAATCAAATACAACCCAGATACGATGATTGTTCAGTCTATCCATTCAACCTTCTGTTCAATTCAGTCGCTCGTATGTATAACGGAAGAACAGTTACCTGGTGAGTATAACTATATAAACATAATCGAATACAACCCAGATACGATGATTGTTCAATCTATACTAAATTTAACCTTCTGCTCGATTCGGTCGCTTGTATGTAAAACGGAAGAACAGTTACCTGGTGAGTATTGCTATATAAACATCATCATGATATCATCGAATACAACCCAAATACAATCATCGTTTCGTCTAACCATTTAACCTTCTAATCGATTCAGTCGCTAGTATGTGTATCGGAAGTACCGCCACCTGGTAAGTATCACTTTATATACAGTATTGCGATATAATCGGATACCACCCAGATACATTGATTGTTCAGTCATTCCATTCAAATTTCTGTTCGTTTCGGTCGCTCGTATGTAAAACGAGAATACCGTCACCTAATGTGTATAACTATATACACAGCATAACATCATAATCGAATACAACCCAGATACTATCCATTCAACCTTCTGTTCGATTCGGTTGCTCGTGAGTATAACGAAAGAACAGTAACCTGGTGAGTATTTCTATATGAACGTCATCACGATATAATCGAATACAACTCAGATACAATGATCATTCCGTCTATCCATCCAACCTTCTGTTCGATTGGGTCGCTCGTACGTATAACGCAAGAACAGTCACCTGGTGAGTATTACTATATAAACATTACCACGATATAACTCAGTTACAATTATCGTTCCGTCTAACCATCCAACCTTATGTTCGATTCAGACGCTCGTATGTGTAATGAGAGAACCGTTACATGGTAGGTGTATCTCAATATACAGCATAACGATATATTCGGAGACAACCCAGATACAATGATTGTTCAATCTATCCATTCAACCTTTGTTCGATTCGGTTGCTCGTATGTATAACGGAAGAACAGTTACCTGGTTAGACATAATATATAATAATCATCACGAAATAATCGAATACAACCCAGATACGATGATTGTTCAGTCTATCCATACAACCTTCTGTTCAGTTCAGTCGCTCTTATGCATAACTGGAAAACAGTTTCCTGGTGAGTATAACTATATAAACCTAATCGAATACAACCCAGATACGATGATTGTTCAATCTATACTAAATTTAACCTTCTGCTCGATTCGGTCGCTTGTATGTAAAACGGAAGAACAGTTACCTGGTGAGTATTGCTTAATAAACATCATCACGATATCATCGAATACAACTCAGATAAAATTATCGTTTCGTCTAACCATTCAACCTTCTGTTCGATTCAGTCGCTAGTATGTGTAACGGAAGTACCGTCACCTGGTAAGTATCACTATATATACAGTATTGCGATATAATCGGATACCACCCAGATACATTGATTGTTCAGTCTATCCTTTCAACTTTCTGTTCATTTTGGTCGCTCGTATGTAAAACGGGAATACCGTCACCTAATGTGTATAACTATATACACAGCATAACATCATAATCGAATATAACCCAGATACTATCCATTCAACCTTCTGTTCGATTCGGTTGCTCGTATGTATAACGGAAGATCAGTTACCTGGTTAGACATAATATATATTAATCATCACGAAATAATCGAATACAACCCAGATACGATGATTGTTCAGTCTATCCATACAACCTTCTGTTCAGTTCAGTCGCTCTCATGTATAACTGGAAAACAGTTACCTGGTGAGTATAACTATATAAACATCATCACGATATAATCGAATACAACCCCAGATACGATCATTGTTTAGTCTATCCATTCAACCTTCTGTTCAATTCAGTCGCTCGTATGTATAACGGAAGAACAGTTACTTGGTGAGTATAACTATATAAACATAATCGAATACAACTCAAATACGATGATTGTTCAATCTATCCATTCAACCTTATGTTCGATTTGGTTGCTCGTATGTATAACGGAAGAACAGGTACATGGTGAGTATAACTATATAAACATAATCGAATACAACTCAGATACGATGATTGTTCAATCTATCCATTTAACCTCCTGCTCGATTCGGTCGCTTGTATGTAAAACGGAAGGACAGTTACCTGGTGAGTATTGCTATATAAACATCATCACGATATCATCGAATACAACTCAGATACAATTATCGTTTCGTCTATCCATTCAACATTCTGTTCGATTCAGTCGCTAGTATGTTTAACGGGAGTATCGTCACCTGGTAAGTATCACTATATATACAGAATTGTTATATAATCAGATACCACCCAGATACATTGATTGTTCAGTCTATCCATTCAACTTTCTGTTCGTTTCGGTCGCTCGTATGTAAAACGGGAATACCGTCACCTAGTGTGTATAACTATATACACAGCATAACATCATATTCGAATACAACCCAGATACTATCCATTAAACCTCCTGTTCGATTCGGTTGATCGTATGTTTAACGAAAGAACAGTAACCTGGTGAGTATTTCTATATGAACGTCATCACGATATAATCGAATACAACTCAGATACAATTATCATTCCGTCTATCCATCCAACCTTCTGTTCGATTGGGTCGCTCGTATGTATAACGCAAGAACAGTCACCTGGTAAGTATAACTATATAAACATCACCACGATATAATCGAATACAACTCAGTCACAATTATCGTTCCGTCTAACCATCCAACCTTATGTTCGATTCAGACGCTCGTATGTATAACGAGAGAACCGTTACATGGTAGGTGTAACTAAATATACAGAATAACGATATAATCGGAGACAACCCAGATACAATGATTGTTCAATCTATCCATCCAACCTCATGTTCGATTCGGTTGCTCGTATGTTTAACGGAAGAACAGTTACCTGGTTAGACATAATATATAATAATCATCACGAAATAATTGAATACAACCCAGATACGATGATTATTCAGTCTATCCATTCACCCTTTTCTACGATTCAGTCGCTCGTATGTGTAACGAAAGAACCGTTACATGGTAGGCTAAACTGAATATACAGCATAACGATATATTCGGATACAACCGAGATACAATGATTGTTCAATCCATCCATTCAACCTTATGTTCGATTCGGTTGCTCGTTTGTATAACGAAAGAACAGTTATCTGGTGAGAATAACTATATAAACATTATCGAATACAACCCAGATAAGATGAATTTTCAATCTATCCATTTAACCTTCTGCTCGATTCGGTCGCTTGTATGTAAAACAGAAGAACAGTTACCTGGTGAGTATTGCTATATAAACATCATCACGATATCATCGAATACAACTCAGATACAATTATCGTTTCGTCTAACCATTTAACCTTTTGTTCGATTTAGACGCTAGTATGTGTAACGGAAGTACCGTCACCTGGTAAGTATCACTATATATACAGTATTGCGATATAATCGGATACCAACCAGATACATTGATTGTTCAGTCTATCCATTCAACTTTCTGTTCGTTTCGGTTGCTCGTATGTATTATGGAAGAACAGTTACCTGGTTGGACATAATATATGATAATCATCACGAAATAATCGAAGACAACCCAGATACGATGATTGTTCAGTCTATCCATTCAACCTTCTGTTCAGTTCAGTCGCTCTTATATATAACTGGAGAACAGTTACCTGGTGAGTATAACTATATAAACATCATCACGATATAATCGAATGAAACCTCAGATACGATCATTGTTTAGTCTATCCATTCAACCTTATGTTCGATTCGGTTGCTCGTATGTATAACGGAAGAACAGGTACCTGGTGAGTATAACAATATAAACATAATCGAATACAACTCAGATACGATTATTGTTCAATCTATCCATTTAACCTTATGCTCGATTCGGTCGCTTGTATGTAAAACGGAAGGACAGTTACTTGGTGAGTATTGCTATATAAACATCATCACGATATCATCGATTACAACTCAGATACAATTATCATTTCGTCTAACCATTTAACCTTCTGTTCGATTCAGTCGCTATGTTCGATTTGGTTGCTCGTATGTAAAACGGAAGAACTGTTACCTGGTTAGACATACTATATGATAATAATCACGATATAATCAAATACAACCCAGATAGGATGATTGTTCAGTCTATCCATTCAACCTTCTGTTCGTTTCGGTCGCTCGTATGTAAAACGGGAATACCGTCACCTAATGTGTATAACTATATACACAGCATAACATCATAATCGAATATAACCCAGATACTATCCATTCAACCTTCTGTTCGATTCGGTTGCTCGTATGTATAACGAAAGAACAGTTACCTGGTGAGTATTTCTATATGAACGTCATCACGATATAATCGAATACAACTCAGATACAATGATCATTCCGTCTATCCATACAACCTTCTGTTCGATTGGGTCGCTCGTACGTATAACGCAAGAACAGTCACCTGGTGAGTATTACTATATAAACATTACCACGATATAATCGAATACAACTCAGTTACAATTATCGTTCCGTCTAACCATCCAACCTTATGTTCGATTCAGACGCTCGTATGTGTAATGAAAGAACCGTTACATGGTAGGTGTATCTTAATATACAGCATAACGATATATTCGGAGACAACCCAGATACAATGATTGTTCAATCTATCCATTCAACCTTATGTTCGATTCGGTTGCTCGTATGTATAACGGAAGAACAGTTACCTGGTTAGACATAATATATAATAATCATCACGAAATAATCGAATACAACCCAGATACGATGATTGTTCAGTCTATCCATACAACCTTCTGTTCAGTTCAGTCGCTCTTATGTATAACTGGAAAACAGTTACCTGGTGAGTATAACTATATAAACATAATCACGATATAATCGAATACAACCCCAGATACGATCATTGTTTAGTCTATCCATTCAACCTTCTGTTCGATTTGGTTGCTCGTATGTATAACGGAAGAACAGTTACTTGGTGAGTATAACTATATAAACATAATCGAATACAACTCAAATACGATGATTGTTCAATCTATCCATTCAACCTTATGTTCGATTTGGTTGCTCGTATGTATAACGGAAGAACAGGTACCTGGTGAGTATAGCTATATAAACATAATCGAATACAACTCAGATACGATGATTGTTCAATCTATCCATTTAACATTCTGCTCGATTCGATCGCTTGTATGTAAAACGGAAGGACAGTTACCTGGTGAGTATTGCTATATAAACATCATCACGATATCATCGAATACAACTCAGATACAATTATCGTTTCGTCTAACCATTCAACATTCTGTTCGATTCAGTCGCTATGTTCGATTTGGTTGCTCGTATGTATAACGGAAGAACTGTTACCTGGTTAGACAAACTATATGATAAAAATCACGATATAATCAAATACAACCCAGATACGATGATTGTTCACTCTATCCATTCAACCTTCTGTTCAGTTCAGTCGCTCTTATGTATAACTGGAGAACAGTTTCCTGGTGAGTATAACTATATAAACCTAATCGAATACAACCCAGATACGATGATTGTTCAATCTATACTAAATTTAACCTTCTGTTCGATTCGGTCGCTTGTATGTAAAACGGAAGAACAGTTACCTGGTGAGTATTGCTTAATAAACATCATCACGATATCATCGAATACAACTCAGATACAATTATCGTTTCGTCTAACCATTCAACCTCCTGTTCGATTCAGTCGCTAGTATGTGTAATGGAAGTACCGTCACCTGGTAAGTATCACTATATATACAGTTTTGCGATATAATCGGATACCACCCAGATACATTGATTGTTCAGTCTATCCTTTCAACTTTCTGTTCGTTTCGGTCGCTCGTATGTAAAACGGGAATACCGTCACCTAATGTGTATAACTATATACACAGCATAACATCATAATCGAATATAACCCAGATACTATCCATTCAACCTTCTGTTCGATTCGGTTGCTCGTATGTATAACGGAAGAACAGTTACCTGGTGAGTATAACTATATAAACATAATCGAATACAACCCAGAAACGATGATTGTTCAATTGATACTGAATTCAACCTTCTGCTCGATTCGGTCGCTTGTATGTTAAACGGAAGAACAGTTACCTGGTGAGTATTGCTATATAAACATCATCACGATATCATCGAATACAACTCAGATACAATTATCGTTTCGTCTATCCATTCAACATTCTGTTCGATTCAGTCGCTAGTATGTTTAACGGAAGTATCGTCACCTGGTAAGTATGACTATATATACAGAATTGCGATATAATCAGATACCACCCAGATACATTGATTGTTCAGTCTATCCATTCAACTTTCTGTTCGTTTCGGTCGCTCGTATGTAAAACAGGAATACCGTCACCTAGTGTGTATAACTATATACACAGCATAACATCATATTCGAATACAACCCAGATACTATCCATTAAACCTCCTGTTCGATTCGGTTGATCGTATGTATAACGAAAGAACAGTAACCTGGTGAGTATTTCTATATAAACGTCATCACGATATAATCGAATACAACTCAGATACAATTATCATTCCGTCTATCCATCCAACCTTCTGTTCGATTGGGTCGCTCGTATGTATAACGCAAGAACAGTCATCTGGTGAGTATAACTATATAAACATCACCACGATATAATCGAATACAACTCAGTCAAATTATCGTTCCGTCTATCCATCCAACCTCATGTTCGATTCGGTTGCTCGTATGTTTAACGGAAGAACAGTTACCTGGTTAGACATAATATATAATAATCATCACGAAATAATCGAATACAACCCAGATACGATGATTGTTCAGTCTATCCATTCACCCTTTTCTACGATTCAGTCGCTCGTATGTGTAACGAAAGAACCGTTACATGGTAGGCTAAACTGAATATACAGCATAACGATATATTCGGATACAACCGAGATACAATGATTGTTCAATCCATCCATTCAACCTTATGTTCGATTCGGTTGCTCGTTTGTATAACGAAAGAACTGTTACCTGGTTTGACATACTATATGATAATCATCACGATATAATCGAATACAACCCAGATACGATGATTGTTCAGTCTATCCATTCAACCTTCTGTTCAATTCAGTCGCTCGTATGTATAACAAAAGAACAGTTTTCTGGTGAGAATAACTATATAAACATTATCGAATACAACCCAGATACGATGAATTTTCAATCTATCCATTTAACCTTCTGCTCGATTCGGTCGCTTGTATGTAAAACAGAAGAACAGTTACCTGGTGAGTATTGCTATATAAACATCATCACCATATCATCGAATACAACTCAGATACAATTATCGTTTCGTCCAACCATTTAACCTTCTGTTCGATTCAGTCGCTGGTATGTGTAAAGGAAGTACCGTCACCTGGTAAGTATCACTATATATACAGTATTGCGATATAATCGGATACCACCCAGATACATTGATTGTTCAGTCTATCCATTCAACCTTCTGTTCAGTTCAGTCGCTCTTATATATAACTGGAGAACAGTTACCTGGTGAGTATAACTATATAAACATCATCACGATATAATCGAATGAAACCTCAGATACGATCATTGTTTAGTCTATCCATTCAACCTTATGTTCGATTCGGTTGCTCGTATGTATAACGGAAGAACAGGTACCTGGTGAGTATAACAATATAAACATAATCGAATACAACTCAGATACGATTATTGTTCAATCTATCCATTTAACCTTATGCTCGATTCGGTCGCTTGTATGTAAAACGGAAGGACAGTTACTTGGTGAGTATTGCTATATAAACATCATCACGATATCATCGAATACAACTCAGATACAATTATCATTTCGTCTAACCATTTAACCTTCTGTTCGATTCAGTAGCTAGTATGTATAACGGAAGAACAGTTACCTGGTGAGTATTACTATATAAACATATACGAATACAACCCAGATACGATGATTGTTCAATCTATCCATTTAACCTTCTGCTCAATTTGGTCGCTTATATGTAAAACGGAAGAACAGTTACCCGGTGAGTATTGCTATATAAACATCATTACGATATCATCGAATACAACTCAGATACAATTATCGTTTCGTCTAACCATTCAACATTCTGTTCGATTCAGTCGCTAGAATGTGTAACGGAAGTACCGTCACCTGGTAAGTATCACTATATATACAGTATTGCGATATAATCGGATACCACCCAGATACATTGATTGTTCAGTCTATCCATTCATTTCTCTGTTCGTTTGTAAAACGCTCGTTTGTAAAACGGGAATACCGTCACCTAATGTGTATAACTATATACACTGCATAACATCATAATCGAATACAACCCAGATACTATCCATTCAACCTTCTGTTCGATTCGATTGCTCGTATGTATAAGTATTTCTATATGAACGTCATCACGATATAATCGAAAACAACTCAGATACAATGATCATTCCGTCTATCCATCCAACCTTCTGTTCGATTGGGTCGCTCGTATGTATGACGCAAGAACAGTCACCTGGTGAGTATTACTATATAAACATCACCACGATATAATCGAATACAACTCAGTTACAATTATCGTTCCGTCTAATCATCCAACGTTATGTTCGATTCAGACGCTCGTATGTGTTACGAAAGAACCGTTAGATGAAACGATAATTGTATCTGAGTTGTATTCGATGATATCGTGATGATGTTTATACAGCAATACTCACCAGGTAACTGTCCTTCAGTTTTACATACAAGTGACCGAATCGAACATAAGGTTGAATGGATAGATTGAACAATCATCGTATCTGAGTTGTATTCGATTATGTTTATATAGTTATACTCACCAAGTAAATGTACTTCCGTTATACATACGAGCGACTGAATTGAACAGAAGGTTGAATGGATAGACTAAACAATGATCGTATCTGAGGTTGTATTCGATTATATCGTGATGATGTTTATATAGTTATACTCAACAGGTAACTGTTCTCCAGTTATACATTAAAGCGACTGAATCGAGCAGAAGGTTGAATTCAGTGTTGATTGAACAACAATCGTATCTGGGTTGTATTCGATTATGTTTATGAAGTTATACTCACCAGGTAACTGTTCTTCCGTTATACATACGAGCAATCGAATCGAACAGAAGGTTGAATGGATAGTATCTGGGTTGTATTCGATTATGATGTTATGCTGTGTATATAGTTATACACATTAGGTGACGGTATTCCCGTTTTACATACGAGCGACCGAAACGAACAGAAAGTTGAATGGATAGACTGAACAATCAATGTATCTGGGTGGTATCCGATTATATCGCAATACTGTATATAAAGTGATACTAACCAGGTGACGGTACTTCCGTTACACATACTAGCGACTGAATCGAACAGAAGGTTAAATGGTTAGACGAAACGATAATTGTATCTGAGTTGAATTCGATGATATCGTGATGATGTTCAAAGCAATACTCACCAGGTAACTGTTCTTCCGTTTTACATACAAGCGACCGAATCGAGCAGAAGGTTAAATAGATAGATTGAACAATCATCGTATCTGGGTTGTATTCGATTATGTTTATATAGTTATACTCACCAGGTAACTGTTCTTCCGTTATACATACGAGCGACTGAATTGAACAGAAGGTTGAATGGATAGACTAAACAATGATCGTATCTGGGGTTGTATTCGATGATATCGTGATGATGTTTATATAGTTATACTCACCATGTAACTGTTCTCCAGTTATACATAAGAGCGACTGAACTGAACAGAAGGTTGAATGGATAGACTGAATAATCATCGTATCTGGGTTGTATACGATTATTTCGTGATGATCATTATATATTATGTCTAACCAGGTAACTGTTCTTCCGTTATACATATGAGCAACCGAATCAAACATAAGGTTGGATGGATAAATTGAAAATTCATTGTATCTGGGTTGTCTCTGATTATATCGTTATGCTGTATAATTAGATACACCTACCATGTAACGGTTCTTTCGTTACACATACGAGCGTCTGAATCGAACATAAGGTTGGATGGTTAGAGATAATTGTAACTGAGTTGTATTCGATTATATCGTGGTAATGTTTATATAGTTATACTCACCAGGTGACTGTTCTTGGGTTATACGTACGAGCGACCCAATCGAACAGAAGGTTGGATGGATAGACGGAATGATCATTGTATCTGAGTTGTATTCGATTATATCGTGATGAAGTTCATATAGAAATACTCACCAGGTTACTGTTCTTTCGTTATACATACGAGCAACCGAATCGAACAGAAGGTTGAATGAATGGTATCTGGGTTGTATTCGATTATGATGTTATGCTGTGTATATAGTTATACACACTAGGTGACGCTATTTCCGTTTTACATACGAGCGACCGAAACGAACAGAAAGTTGAATGGATAGACTGAACAATCAATGTATCTGGTTGGTATCCGATTATATCGCAATACTGTATATATAGTGATACTTACCAGGTGACGGTACTTCCGTTACACATACTAGCGACTGAATCGAACATAATGTTAAATGGTTAGACGAAGCGATAATTGTATCTGAGTTGTATTCGATGATATCGTGATGATGTTTATATAGCAATATTCACCAGGTAACTGTTCTTTCGTTTTACATAAAAGCAACCGAATCGAGCAGAAGGTTAAATGGATAGATTGAAAATTCATCGTATCTGGGTTGTATTCGATTAGGTTTATATAGTTATACTCACCAGGTAACTGTTCTTCCGATATACATACGAGCGACTGAATTGAACTGAAGGTTGAATGGATAGACTAAATAATGATCGTATCTGAGGTTGTATTCGATTATATCGTGATGATGTTTATATAGTTATACTCAACAGGTAACTGTTCTCCAGTTATACATAAAAGCGACTGAATCGAGCAGAAGGTTGAATTCAGTATTAATTGAACAATAATCGTATCTGGGTTGTATTCGATTATGTTTATAAAGTTATACTCACCAGGTAACTGTTCTTCCGTTATACATACGAGCAATCGAATCGAACAGAAGGGTGAATGGATAGTATCTGGGTTGTATTCGATTATGATATTATGCTGTGTATATAGTTATACACATTAGGTGACGGTATTCCCGTTTTACATACGAGCGACCGAAACGAACAGAAAGTTGAATGGATAGACTGAACAATCTATGTATCTGGGTGGTATCCGATTATATCGCAATACTGTATATAAAGTGATACTTACCAGGTGACGGTACTTCCGTTACACATACTAGCGACTGAATCGAACAGAAGGTTAAATGTTTAGACGAAACGATAATTGTATCTGAGTTGAATTCGATGATATCGTGATGATGTTTATATAGCAATACTCACCAGGTAACTGCTCTTCCGTTTTACATACAAGCGACCGAATCGAGCAGAAGGTTAAATTTAGTATAGATTGAACAATCATCGTATCTGGGTTATATTCGATTATGTTTATATAGTTGTACTCACCAGGTAACTGTTCTTCCGTTATACATACGAGCGACTGAATTGAACAGAAGGTTGAATGGATAGACTAAACAATAATCGTATCTGGGGTTGTATTCGATTATATCTTGATGATGTTCATATAGTTATACTCACCAGGAAACTGTTCTCAAGTTTTACATAAGAGCGACTGAACTGAACAGAAAGTTGAATGGATAGACTGAACAATCAATGTATCTGGGTGGTATCCGATTATATCGCAATACTGTATATATAGTGATACTTACCAGGTGACGGTACTTCCGTTACACATACTAGCGACTGAATCGAACAGAAGGTTAAATGGTTAGACTAAATGATAATTGTATCTCTGAGTTGTATTCGATGATATCGTGATGAAGTTCATATTGAAATACTCACCAGGTTACTGTTCTTTCGTTATACATACGAGCATTCGAATCGAACAGAAGGTTGAATGGATAGATTGAACAATCATTGTATCTGGGTTGTCTCCGATTACATCGTTATGTTGTATATTTAACTACACCTACCATGTAACGGTTCTTTCGTTACACATACGAGCGTCTGAATCGAAGATAAGGTAGGATGGTTAGACGGAACGATAATTGTAACTAAGTTGTATTCGATTATATCGTGATGACGTTCATATAGAAATACTCACCAGGTTACTGTTCTTTCGTTATACATACGAGCAACCGAATCGAACAAAAGGTTGAATGGATAGTATCTGGGTTGTATTCGATTATGATGTTATGCTGTGTATATAGTTATACACACTAGGTGACGCTATTTCCGTTTTACAATCGAGCGACCGAAACGAACAGAAAGTTGAATGGATAGACTGAACAATCAATGTATCTGGTTGGTATCCGATTATATCGCAATACTGTATATATAGTGATACTTACCAGGTGACGGTACTTCCGTTACACATACTAGCGACTGAATCGAACAGAAGGTTAAATGGTTAGACGAAACGATAATTGTATCTGAGTTGTATTCGATGATATCGTGATGATGTTTATATAGCAATACTCACCAGGTAACTGTTCTTCCGTTTTACATACAAGCGACCGAATCGAGCAGAAGGTTGAATTCAGTATAGATTGAAAAATCATCGTATCTGGGTTGTATTCGATTATGTTTATATAGTTATACTCATCAGGTAACTGTTCTTCCGTTATACATACGAGCGACTGAATTGAACAGAAGGTTGAATGGATAGTATATGGGTTGTATTCAATTATGATGTTATGCTGTGTATATAGTTATACACATTAGGAGACGGTATTCCCGTTTTACATACGAGCGACCGAAACGAAAAGAAAGTTGAATGGATAGACTGAACAATCAATGTATCTGGGTGGTATCCGATTATATCGCAATACTGTATATATAGTGATACTCACCAGGTGATGATACTTCCGTTACACATACTAGCGACTGAATCGAACAGAATGTTGAATGGTAAGACGAAACGATAATTGAATCTGAGTTGTATTCGATGATATCGTGATGATGTTTATATAGCAATACTCACCAGGTAACTGTCCTTCCGTTTTACATACTAGCAACCGAATCGAACATAAGGTTGAATGGATAGATTGAACAACCATCGTATCTGAGTTGTATTCGATTATGTTTATATAGTTATACTCACCAGGTAACTGTTCTTCCGTTATACATACGAGCGACTGAATTGAACTGAAGGTTGAATGGATAGACTAAACAATTATCGTATCTGGGGTTGTATTCGATTATATCGTGATGATGTTCATATAGTTATACTCACCAGGTAACTGTTCTCCAGTTATACATAAGAGCGACTGAACTGAACAGAAGGTTGAATGGATAGACTGAACAATCATCGTATCTGGGTTGTATTCGATTATTTCGTGATGATTATTATATATAATGTCTAACCAGGTAACTGTTCTTTCGTTATACATACTAGCAACCGAATCGAACATAAGGTTGAATGGATAGATTGAACAATCATTGTATCTGAATTGTCTCCGATTATATCGTTATGTTGTATATTTAACTACACCTACCATGTAACGGTTCTTTCGTTACACATACGAGCGTCTGAATCGAACATAAGGTTGGATGGTTAGACGGAACGATAATTGTAACTAAGTTGTATTCGATTATATCGTGATGACGTTCATATAGAAATACTCTCCAGGTTACTGTTCTTTCGTTATACATACGAGCAACCGAATCGAACAGAAGGTTGAATGGATAGTATCTGGGTTGTATTCGATTATGATGTTATGCTGTGTATATAGTTATACACATAAGGTGACGGTATTCCCGTTTCACATACGAGCGACCGAAACGAAAAGAAAGTTGAATGGATAGACTTAACAATCAATGTATCTGGGTGGTATCCGATTATATCGCAATACTGAATATATAGTGATACTTACCAGGTGACGATACTTCCGTTACACATACTAGGGACTGAATCGAACAGAATGTTGAATGGTTAGACGAAACGATAATTGTATCTGAGTTGTATTCGATGATATCGTGATGATGTTTATATAGCAATACTCACCAGGTAACTGTTCTTCCGTTTTACATACAAGCGACCGAATCGAGCAGAAGGTTAAATGGATAGATTGAACAATCATCGTATCTGAGTTGTATTCGATTATGTTTATATAGATATACTCACCAGGTACCTGTTCTTCCGATATACATACGAGCAACCGAATCGAACATAAGGTTGAATGGATAGATTGAACAATCATTGTATCTGGGTTGTCTCCTATTATACCGTTATGTTGTATATTTAACTACACCTACCATGTAACGGTTCATTCGTTACACATACGAGCGTCTGAATCGAACATAAGGTTGGATGGTTAGACGGAACGATCATTGTAACTAAGTTGTATTCGATTATATCGTGATGACGTTCATATAGAAATACTCACCAGGTTACTGTTCTTTCGTTATACATACGAGCAACCGAATCGAACAGAAGGTTGAATGGATAGTATCTGGGTTGTATTCGATTATGATGTTATGCTGTGTATATAGTTATACACACTAGGTGACGCTATTTCCGTTTTACAATCGAGCGACCGAAACGAACAGAAAGTTGAATGGATAGACTGAACAATCAATGTATCTGGTTGGTATCCGATTATATCGCAATACTGTATATATAGTGATATATAGGTGACGGTACTTCCGTTACACATACTAGCGACTGAATCGAACAGAATGTTAAATGGTTAGACGAAGCGATAATTGTATCTGAGTTGTATTTGATGATATCGTGATGATGTTTATATAGCAATATTCACCAGGTAACTGTTCTTTCGTTTTACATAAAAGCGACCGAATCGAGCAGAAGGTTAAATGGATAGATTGAAAATTCATCGTATCTGGGTTGTATTCGATTAGGTTTATATAGTTATACTCACCAGGTAACTGTTCTTCCGTTATACATACGAGCGACTGAATTGAACTGAAGGTTGAATGGATAGACTAAACAATTATCGTATCTGGGGTTGTATTCGATTATATCGTGATGATGTTCATATAGTTATACTCACCAGGTAACTGTTCTCCAGTTATACATAAGAGCGACTGAACTGAACAGAAGGTTGAATGGATAGACTGAACAATCATCGTATCTGGGTTGTATTCGATTATTTCGTGATGATTATTATATATTATGTCTAACCAGGTAACTGTTCTTTCGTTATACATACTAGCAACCGAATCGAACATAAGGTTGAATGGATAGATTGAACAATCATTGTATCTGGGTTGTCTCCGATTATATCGTTATGTTGTATATTTAACTACACCTACCATGTAACGGTTCTTTCGTTACACATACGAGCGTCTGAATCGAACATAAGGTTGGATGGTTAGACGGAACGATAATTGTAACTAAGTTGTATTCGATTATATCGTGATGACGTTCATATAGAAATACTCACCAGGTTACTGTTCTTTCGTTATACATACGAGCAACCGAATCGAACAGAAGGTTGAATGGATAATATCTGGGTTGTATTCGATTATGATGTTATGCTGTGTATATAGTTATACACATAAGGTGACGGTATTCTCGTTTCACATACGAGCGACCGAAACGAACAGAAAGTTGAATGGATAGACTGAACAATCAATGTATCTGGGTGGTATCCGATTATATCGCAATACTGTATATATAGTGATACTTACCAGGTGACGGTACTTCCGTTACACATACTAGCGACTGAATCGAACAGAAGGTTAAATGGTTAGACGAAACGATAATTGTATCTGAGTTGTATTCGATGATATCGTGATGATGTTTATATGGCAATACTCACCAGGTAACTGTTCTTCCGTTTTACATACAAGCGACCGAATCGAGCAGAAGGTTGAATTCAGTATAGATTGAAAAATCATCGTATCTGGGTTGTATTCGATTATGTTTATATAGTTATACTCACCAGGTAACTGTTCTTCCGTTATACATACGAGCGACTGAATTGAACAGAAGGTTGAATGGATAGTATATGGGTTGTATTCGATTATGATGTTATGCTGTGTATATAGTTATACACACTAGGATACGGTATTCCCGTTTTACATACGAGCGACCGAAACGAAAAGAAAGTTGAATGGATAGACTGAACAATCAATGTATCTGGGTGGTATCCGATTATATCGCAATACTGTATATATAGTGATACTTACCAGGTGACGATACTTCCGTTACACATACTAGGGACTGAATCGAACAGAATGTTGAATGGTTAGACGAAACGATAATTGTATCTGAGTTGTATTCGATGATATCGTGATGATGTTTATATAGCAATAGTCACCAGGTAACTGTCCTTCCGTTTTACATACAAGCGACCGAATCGAGCAGAAGGTTAAATGGATAGATTGAACAATCATCGTATCTGAGTTGTATTCGATTATGTTTATATAGGTATACACCAGGTACCTGTTCTTCCGATATACATACGAGCAACCGAATCGAACATAAGGTTGAATGGATAGATTGAACAATCATTGTATCTGGGTTGTCTCCGATTATACCGTTATGTTGTATATTTAACTACACCTACCATGTAACGGTTAATTCGTTACACATACGAGCGTCTGAATCGAACATAAGGTTGGATGGTTAGACGGAACGATCATTGTAACTAAGTTTTATTCGATTATATCGTGATGACGTTCATATAGAAATACTCACCAGGTTACTGTTCTTTCGTTATACATACGAGCAACCGAATCGAACAGAAGGTTGAATGAATGGTATCTGGGTTGTATTCGATTATGATGTTATGCTGTGTATATAGTTATACACACTAGGTGACGCTATTTTCGTTTTACATACGAGCGACCGAAACGAACAGAAAGTTGAATGGATAGACTGAACAATCAATGTATCTGGTTGGTATCCGATTATATCGCAATACTGTATATATAGTGATACTTACCAGGTGACGGTACTTCCGTTACACATACTAGCGACTGAATCGAACATAATGTTAAATGGTTAGACGAAGCGATAATTGTATCTGAGTTGTATTCGATGATATCGTGATGATGTTTATATAGCAATATTCACCAGGTAACTGTTCTTTCGTTTTACAT
Source organism: Chrysomela aeneicollis (assembly GCA_029955515.1). Taxonomy (NCBI): domain Eukaryota; kingdom Metazoa; phylum Arthropoda; class Insecta; order Coleoptera; family Chrysomelidae; genus Chrysomela; species Chrysomela aeneicollis. The sequence goes on along the minus strand of JARUHQ010000018.1, from coordinate 312,019 downwards.
AAAAGCAACCGAATCGAGCAGAAGGTTAAATGGATAGATTGAAAATTCATCGTATCTGGGTTGTATTCGATTAGGTTTATATAGTTATACTCACCAGGTAACTGTTCTTCCGATATACATACGAGCGACTGAATTGAACTGAAGGTTGAATGGATAGACTAAATAATGATCGTATCTGAGGTTGTATTCGATTATATCGTGATGATGTTTATATAGTTATACTTAACAGGTAACTGTTCTCCAGTTATACATAAAAGCGACTGAATCGAGCAGAAGGTTGAATTCAGTATTAATTGAACAATAATCGTATCTGGGTTGTATTCGATTATGTTTATAAAGTTATACTCACCAGGTAACTGTTCTTCCGTTATACATACGAGCAATCGAATCGAACAGAAGGGTGAATGGATAGTATCTGGGTTGTATTCGATTATGATATTATGCTGTGTATATAGTTATACACATTAGGTGACGGTATTCCCGTTTTACATACGAGCGACCGAAACGAACAGAAAGTTGAATGGATAGACTGAACAATCTATGTATCTGGGTGGTATCCGATTATATCGCAATACTGTATATAAAGTGATACTTACCAGGTGACGGTACTTCCGTTACACATACTAGCGACTGAATCGAACAGAAGGTTAAATGTTTAGACGAAACGATAATTGTATCTGAGTTGAATTCGATGATATCGTGATGATGTTTATATAGCAATACTCACCAGGTAACTGCTCTTCCGTTTTACATACAAGCGACCGAATCGAGCAGAAGGTTAAATTTAGTATAGATTGAACAATCATCGTATCTGGGTTATATTCGATTATGTTTATATAGTTGTACTCACCAGGTAACTGTTCTTCCGTTATACATACGAGCGACTGAATTGAACAGAAGGTTGAATGGATAGACTAAACAATAATCGTATCTGGGGTTGTATTCGATTATATCTTGATGATGTTCATATAGTTATACTCACCAGGAAACTGTTCTCCAGTTTTACATAAGAGCGACTGAACTGAACAGAAAGTTGAATGGATAGACTGAACAATCAATGTATCTGGGTGGTATCCGTTTATATCGCAATACTGTATATATAGTGATACTTACCAGGTGACGGTACTTCCGTAACACATACTAGCGACTGAATCGAACAGAAGGTTAAATGGTTAGACTAAATGATAATTGTATCTCTGAGTTGTATTCGATGATATCGTGATGAAGTTCATATTGAAATACTCACCAGGTTACTGTTCTTTCGTTATACATACGAGCATTCGAATCGAACAGAAGGTTGAATGGATAGATTGAACAATCATTGTATCTGGGTTGTCTCCGATTACATCGTTATGTTGTATATTTAACTACACCTACCATGTAACGGTTCTTTCGTTACACATACGAGCGTCTGAATCGAAGATAAGGTAGGATGGTTAGACGGAACGATAATTGTAACTAAGTTGTATTCGATTATATCGTGATGACGTTCATATAGAAATACTCACCAGGTTACTGTTCTTTCGTTATACATACGAGCAACCGAATCGAACAAAAGGTTGAATGGATAGTATCTGGGTTGTATTCGATTATGATGTTATGCTGTGTATATAGTTATACACACTAGGTGACGCTATTTCCGTTTTACAATCGAGCGACCGAAACGAACAGAAAGTTGAATGGATAGACTGAACAATCAATGTATCTGGTTGGTATCCGATTATATCGCAATACTGTATATATAGTGATACTTACCAGGTGACGGTACTTCCGTTACACATACTAGCGACTGAATCGAACAGAAGGTTAAATGGTTAGACGAAACGATAATTGTATCTGAGTTGTATTCGATGATATCGTGATGATGTTTATATAGCAATACTCACCAGGTAACTGTTCTTCCGTTTTACATACAAGCGACCGAATCGAGCAGAAGGTTGAATTCAGTATAGATTGAAAAATCATCGTATCTGGGTTGTATTCGATTATGTTTATATAGTTATACTCATCAGGTAACTGTTCTTCCGTTATACATACGAGCGACTGAATTGAACAGAAGGTTGAATGGATAGTATATGGGTTGTATTCAATTATGATGTTATGCTGTGTATATAGTTATACACATTAGGAGACGGTATTCCCGTTTTACATACGAGCGACCGAAACGAAAAGAAAGTTGAATGGATAGACTGAACAATCAATGTATCTGGGTGGTATCCGATTATATCGCAATACTGTATATATAGTGATACTCACCAGGTGATGATACTTCCGTTACACATACTAGCGACTGAATCGAACAGAATGTTGAATGGTAAGACGAAACGATAATTGAATCTGAGTTGTATTCGATGATATCGTGATGATGTTTATATAGCAATACTCACCAGGTAACTGTCCTTCCGTTTTACATACTAGCAACCGAATCGAACATAAGGTTGAATGGATAGATTGAACAACCATCGTATCTGAGTTGTATTCGATTATGTTTATATAGTTATACTCACCAGGTAACTGTTCTTCCGTTATACATACGAGCGACTGAATTGAACTGAAGGTTGAATGGATAGACTAAACAATTATCGTATCTGGGGTTGTATTCGATTATATCGTGATGATGTTCATATAGTTATACTCACCAGGTAACTGTTCTCCAGTTATACATAAGAGCGACTGAACTGAACAGAAGGTTGAATGGATAGACTGAACAATCATCGTATCTGGGTTGTATTCGATTATTTCGTGATGATTATTATATATAATGTCTAACCAGGTAACTGTTCTTTCGTTATACATACTAGCAACCGAATCGAACATAAGGTTGAATGGATAGATTGAACAATCATTGTATCTGAATTGTCTCCGATTATATCGTTATGTTGTATATTTAACTACACCTACCATGTAACGGTTCTTTCGTTACACATACGAGCGTCTGAATCGAACATAAGGTTGGATGGTTAGACGGAACGATAATTGTAACTAAGTTGTATTCGATTATATCGTGATGACGTTCATATAGAAATACTCTCCAGGTTACTGTTCTTTCGTTATACATACGAGCAACCGAATCGAACAGAAGGTTGAATGGATAGTATCTGGGTTGTATTCGATTATGATGTTATGCTGTGTATATAGTTATACACATAAGGTGACGGTATTCCCGTTTCACATACGAGCGACCGAAACGAAAAGAAAGTTGAATGGACAGACTTAACAATCAATGTATCTGGGTGGTATCCGATTATATCGCAATACTGAATATATAGTGATACTTACCAGGTGACGATACTTCCGTTACACATACTAGGGACTGAATCGAACAGAATGTTGAATGGTTAGACGAAACGATAATTGTATCTGAGTTGTATTCGATGATATCGTGATGATGTTTATATAGCAATACTCACCAGGTAACTGTTCTTCCGTTTTACATACAAGCGACCGAATCGAGCAGAAGGTTAAATGGATAGATTGAACAATCATCGTATCTGAGTTGTATTCGATTATGTTTATATAGATATACTCACCAGGTACCTGTTCTTCCGATATACATACGAGCAACCGAATCGAACATAAGGTTGAATGGATAGATTGAACAATCATTGTATCTGGGTTGTCTCCGATTATACCGTTATGTTGTATATTTAACTACACCTACCATGTAACGGTTCATTCGTTACACATACGAGCGTCTGAATCGAACATAAGGTTGGATGGTTAGACGGAACGATCATTGTAACTAAGTTGTATTCGATTATATCGTGATGACGTTCATATAGAAATACTCACCAGGTTACTGTTCTTTCGTTATACATACGAGCAACCGAATCGAACAGAAGGTTGAATGGATAGTATCTGGGTTGTATTCGATTATGATGTTATGCTGTGTATATAGTTATACACACTAGGTGACGCTATTTCCGTTTTACAATCGAGCGACCGAAACGAACAGAAAGTTGAATGGATAGACTGAACAATCAATGTATCTGGTTGGTATCCGATTATATCGCAATACTGTATATATAGTGATACTTACCAGGTGACGGTACTTCCGTTACACATACTAGCGACTGAATCGAACAGAATGTTAAATGGTTAGACGAAGCGATAATTGTATCTGAGTTGTATTTGATGATATCGTGATGATGTTTATATAGCAATATTCACTAGGTAACTGTTCTTTCGTTTTACATAAAAGCGACCGAATCGAGCAGAAGGTTAAATGGATAGATTGAAAATTCATCGTATCTGGGTTGTATTCGATTAGGTTTATATAGTTATACTCACCAGGTAACTGTTCTTCCGTTATACATACGAGCGACTGAATTGAACTGAAGGTTGAATGGATAGACTAAACAATTATCGTATCTGGGGTTGTATTCGATTATATCGTGATGATGTTCATATAGTTATACTCACCAGGTAACTGTTCTCCAGTTATACATAAGAGCGACTGAACTGAACAGAAGGTTGAATGGATAGACTGAACAATCATCGTATCTGGGTTGTATTCGATTATTTCGTGATGATTATTATATATTATGTCTAACCAGGTAACTGTTCTTTCGTTATACATACTAGCAACCGAATCGAACATAAGGTTGAATGGATAGATTGAACAATCATTGTATCTGGGTTGTCTCCGATTATATCGTTATGTTGTATATTTAACTACACCTACCATGTAACGGTTCTTTCGTTACACATACGAGCGTCTGAATCGAACATAAGGTTGGATGGTTAGACGGAACGATAATTGTAACTAAGTTGTATTCGATTATATCGTGATGACGTTCATATAGAAATACTCACCAGGTTACTGTTCTTTCGTTATACATACGAGCAACCGAATCGAACAGAAGGTTGAATGGATAATATCTGGGTTGTATTCGATTATGATGTTATGCTGTGTATATAGTTATACACATAAGGTGACGGTATTCTCGTTTCACATACGAGCGACCGAAACGAACAGAAAGTTGAATGGATAGACTGAACAATCAATGTATCTGGGTGGTATCCGATTATATCGCAATACTGTATATATAGTGATACTTACCAGGTGACGGTACTTCCGTTACACATACTAGCGACTGAATCGAACAGAAGGTTAAATGGTTAGACGAAACGATAATTGTATCTGAGTTGTATTCGATGATATCGTGATGATGTTTATATGGCAATACTCACCAGGTAACTGTTCTTCCGTTTTACATACAAGCGACCGAATCGAGCAGAAGGTTGAATTCAGTATAGATTGAAAAATCATCGTATCTGGGTTGTATTCGATTATGTTTATATAGTTATACTCACCAGGTAACTGTTCTTCCGTTATACATACGAGCGACTGAATTGAACAGAAGGTTGAATGGATAGTATATGGGTTGTATTCGATTATGATGTTATGCTGTGTATATAGTTATACACACTAGGATACGGTATTCCCGTTTTACATACGAGCGACCGAAACGAAAAGAAAGTTGAATGGATAGACTGAACAATCAATGTATCTGGGTGGTATCCGATTATATCGCAATACTGTATATATAGTGATACTTACCAGGTGACGATACTTCCGTTACACATACTAGGGACTGAATCGAACAGAATGTTGGATGGTTAGACGAAACGATAATTGTATCTGAGTTGTATTCGATGATATCGTGATGATGTTTATATAGCAATAGTCACCAGGTAACTGTCCTTCCGTTTTACATACAAGCGACCGAATCGAGCAGAAGGTTAAATGGATAGATTGAACAATCATCGTATCTGAGTTGTATTCGATTATGTTTATATAGGTATACACCAGGTACCTGTTCTTCCGATATACATACGAGCAACCGAATCGAACATAAGGTTGAATGGATAGATTGAACAATCATTGTATCTGGGTTGTCTCCGATTATACCGTTATGTTGTATATTTAACTACACCTACCATGTAACGGTTAATTCGTTACACATACGAGCGTCTGAATCGAACATAAGGTTGGATGGTTAGACGGAACGATCATTGTAACTAAGTTTTATTCGATTATATCGTGATGACGTTCATATAGAAATACTCACCAGGTTACTGTTCTTTCGTTATACATACGAGCAACCGAATCGAACAGAAGGTTGAATGGATAGTATCTGGGTTGTATTCGATTATGATGTTATGCTGTGTATATAGTTATACACACTAGGAGACGGTATTCCCGTTTTACATACGAGCGACAGAAACAAAAAGAAAGTTGAATGAATAGACTGAACAATCAATGTATTTGGTGGTATCCGATTATATCGCAATACTGTATATATAGTGATACTTACCAGGTGACGATACTTCCGTTACACATACTAGCGACTGAATCGAACAGAATGTTGAATGGTTAGACGAAACGATAATTGTATCTGAGTTGTATTCGATGATATCGTGATGATGTTTATATAGCAATACTCACCAGGTAACTGTCCTTCCGTTTTACATACAAGCGACCGAATCGAGCAGAAGGTTAAATGGATAGATTGAACAATCATCGTATCTGAGTTGTATTCGATTATGTTTATATAGGTATACTCACCAGGTACCTGTTCTTCCGATATACATACGAGCAACCGAATCGAACATAAGGTTGAATGGATAGATTGAACAATCATTGTATCTGGGTTGTCTCCGATTATACCGTTATGTTGTATATTTAACTACACCTACCATGTAACGGTTCATTCGTTACACATACGAGCGTCTGAATCGAACATAAGGTTGGATGGTTAGACGGAACGATCATTGTAACTAAGTTGTATTCGATTATATCGTGATGACGTTCATATAGAAATACTCACCAGGTTACTGTTCTTTCGTTATACATACGAGCAACCGAATCGAACAGAAGGTTGAATGGATAGTATCTGGGTTGTATTCGATTATGATGTTATGCTGTGTATATAGTTATACACATAAGGTGACGGTATTCCCGTTTCACATACGAGCGACCGAAACGAACAGAAAGTTGAATGGATAGACTGAACAATCAATGTATCTGGGTGGTATCCGATTATATCGCAATACTGTATATATAGTGATACTTACCAGGTGACGGTACTTCCGTTACACATAGTAGCGACTGAATCGAACAGAAGGTTAAATGGTTAGACGAAACGATAATTGTATCTGAGTTGTATTCGATGATATCGTGATGATGTTTATATAGCAATACTCACCAGGTAACTGTCCTTCCGTTTTACATACAAGCGACCGAATCGAGCAGAAGGTTAAATGGATAGATTGAGCAATCATCGTATCTGAGTTGTATTCGATTATGTTTATATAGATATACTCACCAGGTACCTGTTCTTCCGATATACATACGAGCAACCAAATCGAACATAAGGTTGAATGGATAGATTGAACAATCATCGTATCTGAGTTGTATTCGATTATGTTTATATAGTTATACTCACCAGGTAACTGTTCTTCCGTTATACATACGAGCGACTGAATTGAACTGAAGGTTGAATGGATAGACTAAACAATGATCGTATCTGGGGTTGTATTCGATTATATCGTGATGATGTTCATATAGTTATACTCACCAGGTAACTGTTCTCCAGTTATACATAAGAGCGACTGAACTGAACAGAAGGTTGAATGGATAGACTGAACAATCATCGTATCTGGGTTGTATTCGATTATTTCGTGATGATAATTATATATTATGTCTAACCAGGTAACTGTTCTTTCGTTATAGATACTAGCAACCGAATCGATCATAAGGTTGAATGGATAGATTGAACAATCATTGTATCTGGGTTGTCTCCGATTATATCGTTGTGTTGTATATTTAACTACACCTACCATGTAACGGTTCTTTCGTTACACATACGAGCGTCTGAATCGAACATAAGGTTGGATGGTTAGACGGAACGATAATTGTAACTAAGTTATATTCGATTATATCGTGATGACGTTTATATAGAAATACTCACCAGGTTACTGTTCTTTCGTTATACATACGAGCAACCGAATCGAACAGAAGGTTGAATGGATAGTATCTGGGTTGTATTCGATTATGATGTTATGCTGTGTATATAGTTATACACATAAGGTGACGGTATTCCCGTTTCACATACGAGCGACCGAAACGAACAGAAAGTTGAATGGATAGACTGAACAATCAATGTATCTGGGTGGTATCCGATTATATCGCAATACTGTATATATAGTGATACTTACCAGGTGACGATACTTCCGTTACACATACTAGCGACTGAATCGAACAGAATGTTGAATGGTTAGACGAAACGATAATTGTATCTGAGTTGTATTCGATGATATCGTGATGATGTTTATATAGCAATACTCACCAGGTAACTGTTCTTCCGTTTTACATACAAGCGACCGAATCGAGCAGAAGGTTGAATTCAGTATAGATTGAACAATCATCGTATCTGGGTTGTATTCGATTATGTTTATATAGTTATACTCAACAGGTAACTGTTCTTCCGTTATACATACGAGCGACTGAATTGAACAGAAGGTTGAATGGATAGTATATGGGTTGTATTCGATTATGATGTTATGCTGTGTATATAGTTATACACACTAGGAGACGGTATTCCCGTTTTACATACGAGCGACCGAAACGAAAAGAAAGTTGAATGGATAGACTGAACAATCAATGTATCTGGGTGGTATCCGATTATATCGCAGTACTGTATATATAGTGATACTCACCAGGTAACTGTTCTTCCGTTTTACATACTAGCGACTGAATCGAACAGAATGTTGAATGGTTAGACGAAACGATAATTGTATCTGAGTTGTATTCGATGATATCGTGATGATGTTTATATAGCAATACTCACCAGGTAACTGTCCTTCCGTTTTACATACAAGCGACCGAATCGAGCAGAAGGTTAAATGGATAGATTGAACAATCATCGTATCTGAGTTGTATTCGATTATGTTGATATAGATATACTCACCAGGTACCTGTTCTTCCGATATACATACGAGCAACCGAATCGAACATAAGGTTGAATTGATAGATTGAACAATCATCGTATCTGAGTTGTATTCGATTATGTTTATATAGTTATACTCACCAGGTAACTGTTCTTCCGTTATACATACGAGCGACTGAATTGAACTGAAGGTTGAATGGATAGACTAAACAATGATCGTATCTGGGGTTGTATTCGATTATATCGTGATGATGTTCATTTAGTTATACTCACCAGGTAACTGTTCTCCAGTTATACATAAGAGCGACTGAACTGAACAGAAGGTTGTAGCAGAACCCTAGAACGATAAGGCTGCTATGTATACTAGCCGTATAGCGCTGTATTGCAAATACTCCTGACAGCCTGTACCACTACCTTGGTTACTCCTTAATTACAGTCAGCTATGGTTTAACATCGGACTGAATTAATCGTCTCGCATCTAGGTGTCGCCAGGAGTATCATTCGGTCAACTTTAGTTTTTTGGGCTCTGCCTTATCAGATTGTCTATTGAGAAAGAAATATTCCACAGGTATAGTAGTGATAATAGATAAACATAAAGGATCAAACAAATAGCCTTGTGGGTTCATCTTGTAACTTTATATCAGATATAAATTTTGCTAGAAGCCCTGGTATTAGGTAAGTAGGTTCCTAGCTGAAGTTAGCTTTGATTTTGTTCGAAGTGTTTTTGATTTATATTAGTTTTTAGATTCTTTATCCTCTGTTAACTACTGGCCGACATATTGGTTTGTCGTTTTGAAATAAAGTAAAATTCTCACAACACTCTTGGAACCCCTTATTTTGTACAACCAAGCCCTGAGATATCACAAACTGCTACAACTTGGCGCCCAACGTGGGGCCAAGAGTGTTAAATCCAAAAATGCCGCTTCAACATTCTCCAGGTGAAAGCGAAGTGAGAAATGAGGGGTATTTTCTGAGGAGCCAAAATACAGTCGCAGACGGTCAAACGCAAGAAAAGACAGGAGCAGTTCCGAAGAATAGAGAGCAGGAAAAACTTGCTGGTAAAAAAGTACCAGATAACAAAACAAAACAACAATCAGGTCTGGGAAATACGCCTGTGAGAAGACCACCAGGTAGGAGGGAATTTTTTATGAATACGGTGCCACAACAACAAAGAAAAAATCATCCGGCGAATGATCTGGGGCAAAATACGACAGCGCATTATTCCTGGCACCATGAAGAAAGGGATAAAAACGAAACTCTAGAAAAAGAAAATAATAGTGAAAATTCTGTGCCATTTTCTCGATTAGGGCAGGTTTTTCCTCCACAGGACAATAATTATTGTAATATGTATAAAGATAATTCTGCACCAATATTTCAACAAAACACTGCAGGGGCAAGCCAGGTATTTCCACCTCATCGCTCTAATTTCAATATGGATGGTCTTGAACATTCGTTGCCATCAGGATTTTCCCGAAACAATGAGAATTCAAGAAATTTATTTCCACCTCAAAATACGAGGTTTAAAGCAACAAATTTTCAAGGTAACCCACCTTATTATAGTTATTATGCAGGGGAAAAGTCAACAGATAGAAATTTAGGACGACCAAATTATTTTACAATGCCACCTCCAAGTCATAATGTATCATTCAGGGGAAATAATCTACCTCAACCCTCCAATGGAACAATATCTAGGGAACAATTACCAGAACTTGTGACCCAAATAATATCATCGCTTGTACAAAATAATTTACTTACTAATACCAGGGGCACAACACAAAGTACAGAAAATGAAACACAGTACCGTTTTACAAACGGGGAAGCTAATAAAAACTTACCAATATTTGATAATTCAGGAAAAATCCACCCTAGAGATTTTTTGCAACAAATGGAATATTTTTTTCTGTCAGAAAGAATTATGTTCAACAATTTTATTCCCATAGTAATTAATCAATTAAAAGGTGTAGCTTTGGTGTGGGGACAGGCGTTTTTGCATAAATGTAATGATTTCGAAACATTCAAAAAATCGTTTATTCAGTATTTTTGGAATGATGATATTCAATACAAAATACGCGAATCATTGCATAATGATGTTTTTCGATGGGACGAAAGTTCTTTCGTAGAGCATTTTGTCAAATATATTGCCATGTCGCGACATTTAGAACCGGAAATTTCAGAAAAAAACCTGATAAGGATTATTGGACGTCATTATCCTGAGCATGTGTCATTAGTATTAGTAGGTGTCTCCGATTTAAATGAGGCAATGGAGAGACTGCGTCAGGCAGATTATTATCGAAAAACTACAAAAAACCACCAGGTTAGCCCTACCAACATTAATCGGGAATATCCCCAAAGGAATGGTCAACATAATAATAATTATAGCAGTGTCCGAAATAAAGAAATGCAAAATAGACGTGGTAACGACCAGTTTTACGATAAAAAAGTGGCTCAGATTAACTTAGACACCAAGGTTAGTGAAGACTCGAGCGAAGAGTGTTCGGAAAACGCGAGCGCCACTCACGAAAATTAGGTCCGATCGTGGGTGCAATTCTTAACAGGGCCCCGCAAATAGTTTTAAACAATCCTAGAGATGATCTGCTCGATGAATGCGAATTCGAGCATTCGACAGTAAAAAAGTCGAAGACACCGGTGATATCGGTGAATATTTTTAATTTCTGTTTTCCGGCGTTAGTTGATAGTGGCAGCGAGGTCTGCGCGCTCAGCGAAGATACGTGGACACAAATCGCGGAATATCATAGCGGGATTCCCGTTTTTCCGTGCACCGGGGTGAAGGTGACGGGCGCGTTTAAAAATAAGCAGCGGCGTATCAAGCTACAACTGATGCTACCTCTTTCGATATTAGGGCGAGAAATTACTCATGAATTTTTGATGATTCCCGATCTGGTGTGTCCGATTATTTTAGGTGTCGATTTATTGAGAAAGTATTTAGCGAAAATCGATTTCGGAATCGAAAAATTATTACTTAAAATCGAGAATTGTTGGATTGAAATACCGGAGATTCAGGAGGTTCACGAATTGGTAGACGGTGATTCGTGGGAAATGAAACCAATAAAGAAACCAAAAATGTGTTCGATGTATTGTCAATCAAAATCGCTAGAGGACTCATATCAGGCGTCGGATTCGGATATTGAGTTGGTCATCGGAACGGCATTAATTACGTCAGATCAGAAAAATAGTTTGAGACAGTTGTTGAATCAGCATAAATCAATATTTTCGGAAAAACCCGGTTTGGTTAAAGGGTATGTACATGAGATTAGGCTAAAAGACGAGTCAGGTTTTTTTTTGAAACAATACCCAGTCCCGATCAGTCACAAAGCAATAATTCAAAAACAACTTGATTTGATGGAAAGTTGGGGGGTGATACGGAGGGCTGCTACTTCATTCGTGTCTCCCATAATGACCACCCTGAAAAAGGATAACACAGTGCGCCTATGTTTGGATGCTCGACATTTAAACAAAATAATGGAACGCGAATATGAAGCACCTCGTCCAGTGGAGGAGATATTGCATTCTTTAGGGAAAATTGGGTACATGTCTTCGTTGGACTGTACTCACGGATATTGGGCAATCCAATTATCTGAAAAGTCACAACAATATACGGGGTTTTCTATCAACGGAAAAACTTATTGTTTCCGAACTCTTCCGTTTGGGCTCAGCACCAGTGTTAGTGCCTTCACTCGGTGTATAACGCAGATCTTGGGACCGGACTTTGATCGTTTTGTCTCGGTATATATAGACGATATACTCATAGTATCGGAAACCTTCGAGGAGCACCTCCATCATTTACAACTCGTTTTAACTAGGTTGGAAGAGGGGGGTTTCAAGCTGAAACTCAAGAAATGCTCGTTTTTTCGTTCAGAAATGCCGTTCTTGGGCTATGTAGTGGACACCAGTGGATATCGACCGGACCCGAATCGAATACAGGCGCTGAGAGATTATCAACCTCCCAAGAACATCAAGGAACTACAGAGTTTCCTGGGGCTAGCAAACTTCGATAGGTCATTTTGTGCGAATTTTTCGACAATCGCAGCACCATTGACCAGACTACTGAGAAAACAAGTTACTTGGCGATGGGGAGATACAGAAGCGAACGCATTTAATCAGCTCAGACAGAGGTTGGAGGAAGGTACTCTTCTTTATCATCCTATCCATGATCAACCGTTCTGTCTTCAAGTCGACGCCAGTGACGTCGGGTTGGGGGCGCAACTGTTTCAGATGATTGATGGTAAGAGATGTGTGGTAGCATGGAGCAGTCGATTATTACTGGATCGAGAAAGGCGATATCACATCAATGAAAGGAAGGCCCTTGCTCTCGTGTGGGCGCTCCATAAATTTCGCATTTACTTATTGGGTCGGCGGTTCACCGTATATACCGATAATAGCTCTGTTTCTTACCTGAAGAGCTGCCGTCTTCTGTCGGCTCGTATCGCTAGATATGCCATGGCGCTTCAGGAATATGATTTTGATTTAGTTCATATTCCGGGAACACAAAATCTAGTAGCGGATGCATTATCCCGGTTTTCGGCGATTCGACCACCAGTGCCTTCTGATAAATTATTCAGACTCAATGGGATCCTGAAGCTACCCAAGGAAATCGTCCAAGAGTTGAAAAATATTTCGAAGCTCCAGAAAGAAGATTCCAAGCTAGGGGATATTATGGAGAAGTTGCCTACTGATTCTAATCTCCAGTCACGTTTTGTGATTTACCAGGATAGGTTATATTTGCGTAGATAAAATGATTGTTCTTATTTGTTATGTATACCGAAAATTATGCAACCCAGTATAGTTAATGCTTTTCATGTGGTTTTGGGACATTTCGGATCATATAAAATTTGGAGCGCTCTTAAACAAGAAGTTTGGTGGGCCAATATGGGGAAGGATGTCAAAAAAATCCTAAAAACGTGTGTGATTTGTCAAAAAGCGAAATGTTCTCCTTTATCTAAGCCACCGTTTCTGTCAATAATTCCGTCCCGCAAAAACGAAATAATTTCTCTCGATTTATACGGGCCACTACCGGTTAGTAGGGGAGGGGTTACGTACATATGTGTTATCATCGATGTATTCACGAAATTTGTGACGTGTTACGCATTGAAGAAAGCTACCACCAAAGCAATAGTCAATCGATTACTGAACGATTATTTTCCGAGATTCGGTATGGTGGACAAGGTACTTACCGATCATGGAACGCAGTTTACTTCGGAAAAATGGACAGAAGCCTTGACTGCGGTGGGAGTAAGAACGATACGTTCCTCCGTGAGGCATCCCCAGAGTAACCCTGTGGAACGAGTCATGCGAGAACTTGGTCGCCTCTGTCGGACGTATTGCAACGAACAACATAAGCGTTGGGCCTACGAGCTATCCAATTTCACGACGTTTATGAACTCTTTGACTCATGAATCAACAGGGTTCAGTCCTAGGGAGTTACAATTGGGGGTGGAGCAAATACAATTACTTCCCGAAGGGATTAGGGGTCCTCCAAACTCAGTTTCTCGAGTTGATACAGGAAGGAAACTTATTTTAGCTCGAGAATCACTCCAAAGCAAAGCTGCGCGTCGAGCAGCTGTTAGGCCAGACTCTTGTGTTACCTTTGGGGATGGAGATTCAGTTTTACTTAAAGCTAATACGATGTCGTCGGCGATAAAGTCGGAAACAAAAAAATTTCTCCTTCTCTTCGAGGGGCCATATGAAATTAAAAAGTCTATCAGTCGCGCTACTTACATACTAGTAGATCCGTCAACCCGGAAGGAACGTGGCTCTTTTCACGCTAGCCACTTGAAAATGTTCTTTACTAAATCTGAAGCTTGCAATGCCTAACACAGACATATCTGATTTATATGCATCGCAACCTTAGGTGGGGGCAAGATGTAGCAGAACCCTAGAACGATAAGGCTGCTATGTATACTAGCCGTATAGCGCTGTATTGCAAATACTCCTGACAGCCTGTACCACTACCTTGGTTACTCCTTAATTACAGTCAGCTATGGTTTAACATCGGACTGAATTAATCGTCTCGCATCTAGGTGTCGCCAGGAGTATCATTCGGTCAACTTTAGTTTTTTGGGCTCTGCCTTATCAGATTGTCTATTGAGAAAGAAATATTCCACAGGTATAGTAGTGATAATAGATAAACATAAAGGATCAAACAAATAGCCTTGTGGGTTCATCTTGTAACTTTATATCAGATATAAATTTTGATAGAAGCCCTGGTATTAGGTAAGTAGGTTCCTAGCTGAAGTTAGCTTTGATTTTGTTCGAAGTGTTTTTGATTTATATAAGTTTTTAGATTCTTTATCCTCTGTTAACTACTGGCCGACATATTGGTTTGTCGTTTTGAAATAAAGTAAAATTCTCACAACACTCTTGGAACCCCTTATTTTGTACAACCAAGCCCTGAGATATCACAAACTGCTACAAGGTTGAATGGATAGACTGAACAATCATCGTATCTGGGTTGTATTCGATTATTTCGTGATGATTATTATATATTATGTCTAACCAGGTAACTGTTCTTTCGTTATACATACTAGCAACCGAATCGAACATAAGGTTGAATGGATAGATTGAACAATCATTGTATCTGGGTTTTCTCCGATTATATCGTTATGTTGTATATTTAACTACACCTACCATGTAACGGTTCTTTCGTTACACATACGAGCGTCTGAATCGAACATAAGGTTAGACGGAACGATCATTGTAACTAAGTTGTATTCGATTATATCGTGATGACGTTCATATAGAAATACTCACCAGGTTACTGTTCTTCCGTTATACATACGAGCAACCGAATCGAACAGAAGGTTGAATGGATAGTATCTGGGTTGTATTCGATTATGATGTTATGCTGTGTATATAGTTATACACATAAGGTGACGGTATTCCCGTTTCACATACGAGCGACCGAAACGAACAGAAAGTTGAATGGATAGACTGAACAATCAATGTATCTGGGTGGTATCCGATTATATCGCAATACTGTATATATAGTGATACTTACCAGGTGACGGTACTTCCGTTACACATACTAGCGACTGAATCGAACAGAAGGTTAAATGGTTAGACGAAACGATAATTGTATCTGAGTTGTATTCGATGATATCGTGATGATGTTCATATAGCAATACTCACCAGGTAACTGTTCTTCCGTTTTACATACAAGCGACCGAATCGAGCAGAAGGTTGAATTCAGTATAGATTGAACAATCATCGTATCTGGGTTATATTCGATTATGTTTATATAGTTATACTCACCAGGTAACTGTTCTTCCGTTATACATACGAGCGACTGAATTGAACTGAAGGTTGAATGGATGGACTAAACAATTATCGTATCTGGTGTTGTATTCGATTATATCGTGATGATGTTCATATAGTTATACTCACCAGGTAACTGTTCTCCAGTTATACATAAGAGCGACTGAACTGAACAGAAGGTTGAATGGATAGACTGAACAATCATCGTATCTGGGTTGTATTCGATTATTTCGTGATGATTATTATATATTATGTCTAACCAGGTAACTGTTCTTTCGTTATACATTCTAGCAACCGAATCGAACATAAGGTTGAATGGATAGATTGAACAATCATTGTATCTGGGTTGTCTCCGATTATATCGTTATGTTGTATATTTAACTACACCTACCATGTAACGGTTCTTTCGTTACACATACGAGCGTCTGAATCGAACATAAGGTTGGATGGTTAGACGGAACGATAATTGTAACTAAGTTGTATTCGATTATATCGTGATGACGTTCATATAGAAATACTCACCAGGTTACTGTTCTTTCGTTATACATACGAGCAACCGAATCGAACAGAAAGTTGAATGGATAGTATCTGGGTTGTATTCGATTATGATGTTATGCTGTGTATATAGTTATACACATAAGGTGACGGTATTCTCGTTTCACATACAAGCGACCGAAACGAACAGAAAGTTGAATGGATAGACTGAACAATCAATGTATCTGGGTGGTATCCGATTATATCGCAATACTGTATATATAGTGATACTTACCAGGTGACGGTACTTCCGTTACACATACTAGCGACTGAATCGAACAGAAGGTTAAATGGTTAGACGAAACGATAATTGTATCTGAGTTGTATTCGATGATATCGTGATGATGTTTATATAGCAATACTCACCAGGTAACTGTTCTTCCGTTTTACATACAAGCGACCGAATCGAGCAGAAGGTTGAATTCAGTATAGATTGAAAAATCATCGTATCTGGGTTGTATTCGATTATGTTTATATAGTTATACTCACCAGGTAACTGTTCTTCCGTTATACATACGAGCGACTGAATTGAACTGAAGGTTGAATGGATAGACTAAACAATTATCGTATCTGGTGTTGTATTCGATTATATCGTGATGATGTTCATATAGTTATACTCACCAGGTAACTGTTCTCCAGTTATACATAAGAGCGACTGAACTGAACAGAAGGTTGAATGGATAGACTGAACAATCATCGTATCTGGGTTGTATTCGATTATTTCGTGATGATTATTATATATTATGTCTAACCAGGTAACTGTTCTTTCGTTATACATACTAGCAACCGAATCGAACATAAGGTTGAATGGATAGATTGAACAATCATTGTATCTGGGTTGTCTCCGATTATATCGTTATGTTGTATATTTAACTACACCTACCATGTAACGGTTCTTTCGTTACACATACGAGCGTCTGAATCGAACATAAGGTTGGATGGTTAGACGGAACGATAATTGTAACTAAGTTGTATTCGATTATATCGTGATGACGTTCATATAGAAATACTCACCAGGTTACTGTTCTTTCGTTATACATACGAGCAACCGAATCGAACAGAAAGTTGAATGGATAGTATCTGGGTTGTATTCGATTATGATGTTATGCTGTGTATATAGTTATACACATAAGATGACGGTATTCTCGTTTCACATACGAGCGACCGAAACGAACAGAAAGTTGAATGGATAGACTGAACAATCAATGTATCTGGGTGGTATCCGATTATATCGCAATACTGTATATATAGTGATACTTACCAGGTGACGGTACTTCCGTTACACATACTAGCGACTGAATCGAACAGAAGGTTAAATGGTTAGACGAAACGATAATTGTATCTGAGTTGTATTCGATGATATCGTGATGATGTTTATATAGCAATACTCACCAGGTAACTGTTCTTCCGTTTTACATACAAGCGACCGAATCGAGCAGAAGGTTGAATTCAGTATAGATTGAAAAATCATCGTATCTGGGTTGTATTCGATTATGTTTATATAGTTATACTCACCAGGTAACTGTTCTTCCGTTATACATACGAGCGACTGAATTGAACAGAAGGTTGAATGGATAGTATATGGGTTGTATTCGATTATGATGTTATGCTGTGTATATAGTTATACACACTAGGATACGGTATTCCCGTTTTACATACGAGCGACCGAAACGAAAAGAAAGTTGAATGGATAGACTGAACAATCAATGTATCTGGGTGGTATCCGATTATATCGCAATACTGTATATATAGTGATACTTACCAGGTGACGATACTTCCGTTACACATACTAGGGACTGAATCGAACAGAATGTTGAATGGTTAGACGAAACGATAATTGTATCTGAGTTGTATTCGATGATATCGTGATGATGTTTATATAGCAATAGTCACCAGGTAACTGTCCTTCCGTTTTACATACAAGCGACCGAATCGAGCAGAAGGTTAAATGGATAGATTGAACAATCATCGTATCTGAGTTGTATTCGATTATGTTTATATAGGTATACTCACCAGGTACCTGTTCTTCCGATATACATACGAGCAACCGAATCGAACATAAGGTTGAATGGATAGATTGAACAATCATTGTATCTGGGTTGTCTCCGATTATACCGTTATGTTGTATATTTAACTACACCTACAATGTAACGCTTCATTCGTTACACATACGAGCGTCTGAATCGAACATAAGGTTGGATGGTTAGACGGAACGATCATTGTAATTAAGTTGTATTCGATTATATCGTGATGACGTTCATATAGAAATACTCACCAGGTTACTGTTCTTTCGTTATACATACGAGCAACCGAATCGAACAGAAGGTTGAATGGATAGTATCTGGGTTGTATTCGATTATGATGTTATGCTGTGTATATAGTTATACACATAAGGTGACGGTATTCCCGTTTCACATACGAGCGACCGAAACGAACAGAAAGTTGAATGGATAGACTGAACAATCAATGTATCTGGGTGGTATCCGATTATATCGCAATACTGTATATATAGTGATACTTACCAGGTGACGGTACTTCCGTTACACATACTAGCGACTGAATCGAACAGAAGGTTAAATGGTTAGATGAAACGATAATTGTATCTGAGTTGTATTCGATGATATCGTGATGATGTTCATATAGCAATACTCACCAGGTAACTGTTCTTCCGTTTTACATACAAGCGACCGAATCGAGCAGAAGGTTGAATTCAGTATAGATTGAACAATCATCGTATCTGGGTTGTATTCGATTATGTTTATATAGTTATACTCACCAGGTAACTGTTCTTCCGTTATACATACGAGCGACTGAATTGAACAGAAGGTTGAATGGATAGTATATGGGTTGTATTCGATTATGATGTTATGCTGTGTATATAGTTATACACATAAGGTGACGGTATTCCCGTTTCACATACGAGCGACCGAAACGAACAGAAAGTTGAATGGATAGACTGAACAATCAATGTATCTGGGTGGTATCCGATTATATCGCAATACTGTATATATAGTGATACTTACCAGGTGATGGTACTTCCGTTACACATACTAGCGACTGAATCGAACAGAAGGTTAAATGGTTAGACGAAACGATAATTGTATCTGAGTTGTATTCGATGATATCGTGATGATGTTTATATAGCAATACTCACCAGGTAACTGTTCTTCCTTTTTACATACAAGCGACCGAATCGAGCAGAAGGTTGAATTCAGTATAGATTGAACAATTATCGTATCTGGGTTGTATTCGATTATGTTTATATAGTTATACTCACCAGGTAACTGTTTTTCCGTTATACATACGAGCGACTGAATCGAACAGAAGGTTGAATGGATAGTATCTGGGTTGTATTCGATCATGATGTTATGCTGTGTATATAGTTATACACATAAGGTGACGGTAATCCCGTTTCACATACGAGCGACCGAAACGAACAGAAAGTTGAATGGATAGACTGAACAATCAATGTATCTGGGTGGTATCTGATTATATCGCAATACTGTATATATAGTGATACTTACCAGGTGACGATACTTCCGTTACACATACTAGCGACTGAATCGAACAGAATGTTGAATGGTTAGACGAAACGATAATTGTATCTGAGTTGTATTCGATGATATCGTGATGATGTTTATATAGCAATACTCACCAGGTAACTGTCTTTCCGTTTTACATACAAGCGACCGAATCGAGCAGAAGGTTAAATGGATAGATTGAACAATCATCGTATCTGAGTTGTATTCGATTATGTTTATATAGATATACTCACCAGGTACCTGTTCTTCCGATATACATACGAGCAACCGAATCGAACATAAGGTTGAATGGATAGATTGAACAATCATCGTATCTGAGTTGTATTCGATTATGTTTATATAGTTATACTCACCAGGTAACTGTTCTTTCGTTATACATACGAGCGACTGAATTGAACTGAAGGTTGAATGGATAGACTAAACAATGATCGTATCTGGGGTGTATTCGATTATATCGTTATGATGTTCATATAGTTATACTCACCAGGTAACTGTTCTCCAGTTATACATAAGAGCGACTGAACTGAACAGAAGGTTGAATGGATAGACTGAACAATCATCGTATCTGGGTTGTATTCGATTATTTCGTGATGATTATCATATATTATGTCTAACCAGGTAACTGTTCTTTCGTTATACATACTAGCAACCGAATCGAACATAAGGTTGAATGGATAGATTGAACAATCATTGTATCTGGGTTGTCTCCGATTATATCGTTATGTTGTATATTTAACTACACCTACCATGTAACGGTTCTTTCGTTACACATACGAGCGTCTGAATCGAACATAAGGTTGGATGGTTAGACGGAACGATAATTGTAACTAAGTTGTATTCGATTATATCGTGATGACGTTCATATAGAAATACTCACCAGGTTACTGTTCTTTCGTTATACATACGAGCGACTGAATCGAACAGAAGGTTGAATGGATAGTATCTGGGTTGTATTCGATCATGATGTTATGCTGTGTATATAGTTATACACATAAGGTGACGGTAATCCCGTTTCACATACGAGCGACCGAAACGAACAGAAAGTTGAATGGATAGACTGAACAATCAATGTATCTGGGTGGTATCCGATTATATCGCAATACTGTATATATAGTGATACTTACCAGGTGACGATACTTCCGTTACACATACTAGCGACTGAATCGAACAGAATGTTGAATGGTTAGACGAAACGATAATTGTATCTGAGTTGTATTCGATGATATCGTGATGATGTTTATATAGCAATACTCACCAGGTAACTGTCTTTCCGTTTTACATACAAGCGACCGAATCGAGCAGAAGGTTAAATGGATAGATTGAACAATCATCGTATCTGAGTTGTATTCGATTATGTTTATATAGATATACTCACCAGGTACCTGTTCTTCCGATATACATACGAGCAACCGAATCGAACATAAGGTTGAATGGATAGATTGAACAATCATCGTATCTGAGTTGTATTCGATTATGTTTATATAGTTATACTCACCAGGTAACTGTTCTTTCGTTATACATACGAGCGACTGAATTGAACTGAAGGTTGAATGGATAGACTAAACAATGATCGTATCTGGGGTGTATTCGATTATATCGTTATGATGTTCATATAGTTATACTCACCAGGTAACTGTTCTCCAGTTATACATAAGAGCGACTGAACTGAACAGAAGGTTGAATGGATAGACTGAACAATCATCGTATCTGGGTTGTATTCGATTATTTCGTGATGATTATCATATATTATGTCTAACCAGGTAACTGTTCTTTCGTTATACATACTAGCAACCGAATCGAACATAAGGTTGAATGGATAGATTGAACAATCATTGTATCTGGGTTGTCTCCGATTATATCGTTGTGTTGTATATTTAACTACACCTACCATGTAACGGTTCTTTCGTTACACATACGAGCGTCTGAATCGAACATAAGGTTGGATGGTTAGACGGAACGATAATTGTTACTAAGTTGTATTCGATTATATCGTGATGACGTTCATATAGAAATACTCACCAGGTTACTGTTCTTTCGTTATACATACGAGCAACCGAATCGAACAGAAGGTTGAATGGATAGTATCTGGGTTGTATTCGATTATGATGTTATGCTGTGTATATAGGTATACACATAAGGTGACGGTATTCCCGTTTCACATACGAGCGACCGAAACGAACAGAAAGTTGAATGGATAGACTGAACAATCAATGTATCTGGGTGGTATCCGATTATATCGCAATACTGTATATATAGTGATACTTACCAGGTGACGATACTTCCGTTACACATACTAGCGACTGAATCGAACAGAATGTTGAATGGTTAGACGAAACGATAATTGTATCTGAGTTGTATTCGATGATATCGTGATGATGTTTATATAGCAATACTCACCAGGTAACTGTTCTTCCGTTTTACATACAAGCGACCGAATCGAGCAGAAGGTTGAATTCAGTATAGAATGAACAATCATCGTATCTGAGTTGTATTCGATTATGTTTATATAGTTATACTCACCAGGTAACTGTTCTTCCGTTATACATACGAGCGACTGAATTGAACAGAAGGTTGAATGGATAGTATATGGGTTGTATTCGATTATGATGTTATGCTGTGTATATAGTTATACACACTAGGAGACGCTATTCCAGTTTTAACTACGAACGACCGAAACGAAAAGAAAGTTGAATGGATAGACTGAACAATCAATGTATCTGGGTGGTATCCGATTATATCGCAATACTGTATATAAAGTGATACTTACCAGGTGACGATACTTCCGTTACACATACTAGCGACTGAATCGAACAGAATGTTGAATGGTTAGACGAAACGATAATTGTATCTGAGTTGTATTCGATGATATCGTGATGATGTTTATTTAGCAATACTCACCAGGTAACTGTCCTTCCGTTTTACATACAAGCGACCGAATCGAGCAGAAGGTTGAATTCAGTATAGATTGAACAATCATCGTATCTGGGTTGTATTCGATTATGTTTATATAGTTATACTCACCAGGTAACTGTTCTTCCGTTATACATACGAGCGACTGAATTGAACTGAAGGTTGAATGGATAGACTAAATAATGATCGTATCTGGGGTTGTATTCGATTATATCGTGATGATGTTCATATAGTTATACTCACCAGGTAACTGTTCTCCAGTTATACATAAGAGCGACTGAACTGAACAGAAGGTTGAATGGATAGACTGAACAATCATTGTATCTGGGTTGTCTCCGATTATATCGTTATGTTGTATATTTAACTACACCTACCATGTAACGGTTCTTTCGTTACACATACGAGCGTCTGAATCGAACATAGGGTTGGATGGTTAGACGGAACGATAAGTGTAACTAAGTTATATTCGATTATATCGTGATGACGTTCATATAGGAATACTCACCAGGTTACTGTTCTTTCGTTATACATACGAGCAACCGAATCGAACAGAAGGTTGAATGGATAGTATCTGGGTTGTATTCGATTATGATGTTATGCTGTGTATATAGTTATACACATAAGGTGACGGTATTCCCGTTTCACATACGAACGACCGAAACGAACAGAAAGTTGAATGGATAGACTGAACAATCAATGTATCTGGGTGGTATCCGATTATATCGCAATACTGTATATATAGTGATACTTACCAGGTGACGGTACTTCCGTTACACATACTAGCGACTGAATCGAACAGAAGGTTAAATGGTTAGACGAAACGATAATTGTATCTGAGTTGTATTCGATGATATCGTGATGATGTTTATATAGCAATACTCACCAGGTAACTGTTCTTCCGTTTTACATACAAGCGACCGAATCGAGCAGAAGGTTGAATTCAGTATAGATTGAACAATCATCGTATCTGGGTTGTATTCGATTATGTTTATATAGTTATACTCACCAGGTAACTGTTCTTCCGTTATACATACGAGCGACTGAATTGAACTGAAGGTTGAATGGATAGACTAAACAATGATCGTATCTGGGGTTGTATTCGATTATATCGTGATGATGTTCATATAGTTATACTCACCAGGTAACTGATCTCCAGTTATACATAAGAGCGACTGAACTGAACAGAAGGTTGAATGGATAGACTGAACAATCATCGTATCTGGGTTGTATTCGATTATTTCGTGATGATTATTATATATTATGTCTAACCAGGTACCTGTTCTTTCGTTATACATACTAGCAACCGAATCGAACATAAGGTTGAATGGATAGATTGAACAATCATTGTATCTGGGTTGTCTCCGATTATATCGTTATGTTGTATATTTAACTACACCTACCATGTAACGGTTCTTTCGTTACACATACGAGCGTCTGAATCGAACATAAGGTTGGATGGTTAGACGGAACGATAATTGTAACTAAGTTGTATTCGATTATATCGTGATGACGTTCATATAGAAATACTCACCAGGTTACTGTTCTTTCGTTATACATACGAGCAACCGAATCGAACAGAAGGTTGAATGGATAGTATCTGGGTTGTATTCGAATATGATGTTATGCTGTGATATAGTTATACACATAAGGTGACGGTATTCCCGTTTCACATACGAGCGACCGAAACGAACAGAAAGTTGAATGGATAGACTGAACAATCAATGTATCTGGGTGGTATCCGATTTTATCGCAATACTGTATATATAGTGATACTCACCAGGTGACGGTACTTCCGTTACACATACTAGCGACTGAATCGAACAGAAGGTTAAATGGTTAGACGAAACGATAATTGTATCTGAGTTGTATTCGATGATATCGTGATGATGTTTATATAGCAATACTCACCAGGTAACTGTTCTTCCGTTTTACATACAAGCGACCGAATCGAGCAGAAGGTTGAATTCAGTATGGATTGAACAATCATCGTATCTGGGTTGTATTCGATTATGTTTATATAGTTATACTCACCAGGTAACTGTTCTTCCGTTATACATACAAGCGACTGAATTGAACAGAAGGTTGAATGGATAGTATATGGGTTGTATTCGATTATGATGTTATGCTGTGCATATAGTTATACACACTAGGAGACGGTATTCCCGTTTTACATACGAGCGACCGAAACGAAAAGAAAGTTGAATGGATAGACTGAACAATCAATGTATCTGGGTGGTATCCGATTATATCGCAATACTGTATATATAGTGATACTTACCAGGTGACGATACTTTTGTTACACATACTAGCGACTGAATCGAACAGAATGTTGAATGGTTAGACGAAACGATAATTGTATCTGAGTTGTATTCGATGATATCGTGATGATGTTTATATAGCAATACTCACCAGGTAACTGTCCTTCCGTTTTACATACAAGCGACCGAATCGAGCAGAAGGTTAAATGGATAGATTGAACAATCATCGTATCTGAGTTGTATTCGATTATGTTTATATAGATATACTCACCAGGTAACTGTTCTTCCGATATACATACGAGCAACCGAATCGAACATAAGGTTGAATGGATATATTGAACAATCATCGTATCTGAGTTGTATTCGATTATGTTTATATAGTTATACTCACCAGGTAACTGTTCTTCCGTTATACATACGAGCGACTGAATTGAACTGAAGGTTAAATGAATAGATTAAACAATGATCGTATCTGGGAATGTATTCGATTATATCGTGATGATGTTCATATAGTTATACTCACCAGGTAACTGTTCTCCAGTTATACATAAGAGCGACTGAACTGAACAGAAGGTTGAATGGAAAGACTGAACAATCATCGTATCTGGGTTGTATTCGATTATTTCGTGATGATTATTATATATTATGTCTAACCAGGTAACTGTTCTTTCGTTATACATACTAGCAACCGAATCGAACATAAGGTTGAATGGATAGATTGAACAATCATTGTATCTGGGTTGTCTCCGATTATATCGTTATGTTGTATATTTAACTACACCTACCATGTAACGGTTCTTTCGTTACACATACGAGCGTCTGAATCGAACATAAGGTTGGATGGTTAGACGGAACGATAATTGTAACTAAGTTGTATTCGATTATATCGTGATGACGTTCATATAGAAATACTCACCAGGTTACTGTTCTTTCGTTATACATTCGAGCAACCGAATCGAACAGAAGGTTGGATGGATAGTATCTGGGTTGTGTTCGATTATGATGTTATGCTGTGTATATAGTTATACACACTAGGAGACGGTATTCCCGTTTTACATACGAGCGACCGAAACGAAAAGAAAGTTGAATGGATAGACTGAACAATCAATGTATCTGGGTGGTATCCGATTATATCGCAATACTGTATATATAGTGATACTTACCAGGTGACGATACTTCCGTTACACATACTAGCGACTGAATCGAACAGAATGTTGAATGGTTAGACGAAACGATAATTGTATCTGAGTTGTATTCGATGATATCGTGATGATGTTTATACAGCAATACTCACCAGGTAACTGTCCTTCCGTTTTACATACAAGCGACCGAATCGAGCAGAAGTTTAAATGGATAGATTGAACAATCATCGTATCTGAGTTGTATTCGATTATGTTTATATAGATATACTCACCAGGTACCTGTTCTTCCGATATACATACGAGCAACCGAATCGAACATAAGGTTGAATGAATAGATTGAACAATCATCGTATCTGAGTTGTATTCGATTATGTTTATATAGTTATACTCACCAGGTAACTGTTCTTCCGTTATACATACGAGCGACTGAATAGAACTGAAGGTTGAATGGATAGACTGAACAATCATCGTATCTGGGTTGTATTCGATTATTTCGTGATG
The DNA here is from genome assembly GCA_029955515.1 of Chrysomela aeneicollis. Lineage (NCBI taxonomy): Eukaryota > Metazoa > Arthropoda > Insecta > Coleoptera > Chrysomelidae > Chrysomela > Chrysomela aeneicollis. The sequence continues at coordinate 284,906 of JARUHQ010000018.1, read as the reverse complement.
ATTATTATATATTATGTCTAACCAGGTAACTGTTCTTTCGTTATACATACTAGCAACCGAATCGAACATAAGGTTGAATGGATAGATTGAACAATCATTGTATCTGGGTTGTCTCCGATTATATCGTTATGTTGTATATTTAACTACACCTACCATGTAACGGTTCTTTCGTTACACATACTAGCGACTGAATCGAACAGAATGTTGAATGGTTAGACGAAACGATAATTGTATCTGAGTTGTATTCGATGATATCGTGATGATGTTTATATAGCAATACTCACCAGGTAACTGTTCTTCCGTTTTACATAGAAGCGACCGAATCGAGCAGAAGGTTGAATTCAGTATTGATTGAACAATCATCGTATCTGGGTTGTATTCGATTATGTTTATATAGTTATACTCACCAGGTAACTGTTCTTCCGTTATACATACGAGCGACTGAATTGAACAGAAGGTTGAATGGATAGTATATGGGTTGTATTCGATTATGATGTTATGCTGTGTATATAGTTATACACACTAGGAGACGGTATTCCCGTTTTACATACGAGCGACCGAAACGAAAAGAAAGTTGAATGGATAGACTGAACAATCAATGTATCTGGGTGGTATCCGATTATATCGCAATACTGTATATATAGTGATACTTACCAGGTGACGATACTTCCGTTACACATACTAGCGACTGAATCGAACAGAATGTTGAATGGTTAGACGAAACGATAATTGTATCTGTTGTATTCGATGATATCGTGATGATGTTTATATAGCAATACACACCAGGTAACTGTCCTTCCGTTTTACATACAAGCGACCGAATCGAGCAGAAGGTTAAATGGATAGATTGAACAATCATCGTATCTGAGTTGTATTCGATTATGTTTATATAGATATACTCACCAGGTACCTGTTCTTCCGATATACATACGAGCAACCGAATCGAACATAAGGTTGAATGGATAGATTGAACAATCATCGTATCTGAGTTGTATTCGATTATGTTTATATAGTTATACTCACCAGGTAACTGTTCTTCCGTTATACATACGAGCGACTGAATTGAACTGGAGGTTGAATGGATAGACTAAACAATGATCGTATCTGGGGTTGTATTCGATTATATCGTGATGATGTTCATATAGTTATACTCACCAGGTAACTGTTCTCCAGTTATACATAAGAGCGACTGAACTGAACAGAAGGTTGAATGGATAGACTGAACAATCATCTTATCTGGGTTGTTTTCGATTATTTCGTGATGATTATTATATATTATGTCTAACCAGGTAACTGTTCTTTCGTTATACATACTAGCAACCGAATCGAACATAAGGTTGAATGGATAGATTGAACAATCATTGTATCTGGGTTATCTCCGATTATATCGTTATGTTGTATATTTAACTACACCTACCATGTAACGGTTCTTTCGTTACACATACGAGCGTCTGAATCGAACATAAGGTTGGATGGTTAGACGGAACGATAATTGTAACTAAGTTGTATTCGATGATATCGTGATGATGTTTATATAGCAATACTCACCAGGTAACTGTCCTTCCGTTTTACATACAAGCGACCGAATCGAGCAGAAGGTTAAATGGATAGATTGAACAATCATCGTATCTGAGTTGTATTCGATTATGTTTATATAGATATACTCACCAGGTACCTGTTCTTCCGATATACATACGAGCAACCGAATCGAACATAAGGTTGAATGGATAGATTGAACAATCATCGTATCTGAGTTGTATTCGATTATGTTTATATAGTTATACTCACCAGGTAACTGTTCTTCCGTTATACATACGAGCGACTGAATTGAACTGAAGGTTGAATGGATAGACTAAACAATGATCGTATCTGGGGTTGTATTCGATTATATCGTGATGATGTTCATATAGTTATACTCACCAGGTAACTGTTCTCCAGTTATACATAAGAGCGACTGAACTGAACAGAAGGTTGAATGGATAGACTGAACAATCATCTTATCTGGGTTGTTTTCGATTATTTCGTGATGATTATTATATATTATGTCTAACCAGGTAACTGTTCTTTCGTTATACATACTAGCAACCGAATCGAACATAAGGTTGAATGGATAGATTGAACAATCTTTGTATCTGGGTTATCTCCGATTATATCGTTATGTTGTATATTTAACTACACCTACCATGTAACGGTTCTTTCGTTACACATACGAGCGTCTGAATCGAACATAAGGTTGGATGGTTAGACGGAACGATAATTGTAACTAAGTTGTATTCGATTATATCGTGATGACGTTCATATAGAAATACTCACCAGGTTACTGTTCTTTCGTTATACATACGAGCAACCGAATCGAACAGAAGGTTGAATGGATAGTATCTGGGTTGTATTCGATTATGATGTTATGCTGTGTATATAGTTATACAGATAAGGTGACGGTATTCCCGTTTCACATACGAGCGACCGAAACGAACAGAAAGTTGAATGGATAGACTGAACAATCAATGTATCTGGGTGGTATCCGATTATATCGCAATACTGTATATATAGTGATACTTACCAAGTGACGGTACTTCCGTTACACATACTAGCGACTGAATCGAACAGAAGGTTAAATGGTTAGACGAAACGATAATTGTATCTGAGTTGTATTTGATGATATCGTGATGATGTTTATATAGCAATACTCACCAGGTAACTGTTCTTCCGTTTTACATACAAGCGACCGAATCGAGCAGAAGGTTGAATTCAGTATAGATTGAACAATCATCGTATCTGGGTTGTATTCGATTATGTTTATATAGTTATACTCACCAGGTAACTGTTCTTCCGTTATACATACGAGTGACTGAATTGAACAGAAGGTTGAATGGATAGTATATGGGTTGTATTCGATTCGATCACCTGGTAAGTATCACTATATATACAGTATTGCGATATAATCGGATACCAACCAGATACATTGAGTTCAGTCTATCCATTCAACTTTCCGTTCGTTTCGGTCGCTCGTATGTAAAACGGGAATACCGTCACCTAGTGTGTATAACTATATACACAGCATAACATCATAATCGAATACAACCCAGATACTATCCATTCAACCTTCTGTTCGATTCGGTTTCTCGTATGTATAACGAAAGAACAGTAACCTGGTGAGTATTTCTATATGAACGTCATCACGATATAATCGAATACAACTCAGATACAATGATCATTCCGTCTATCCATCCAACCTTATGTTCGATTGGGTCGCTCGTATGTATAACGCAAGAACAGTCACCTGGTGAGTATTACTATATAAACATCACCACGATATAATCGAATACAACTCAGATACAATTATCGTTCCGTCTAACCATCCAACCTTATGTTCGATTCAGACGCTCGTATGTGTAACGAAAGAACCGTTACATGGTAGGTGTAACTAAATATACAGCATAACGATATAATCGGAGACAACCCAGATACAATGATTTTTCAATCTATCCATTCAACCTTATGTTCGATTTGGTTGCTCGTATGTATAACGGAAGAACTGTTTCCTGGTTAGACATACTATGTGATGATAATCACGATATAATCAAATACAACCCAGATACGATGATTGTTCAGTCTATCCATTCAACCTTCTGTTCAGTTCAGTCGCTCTTATGTATAACTGGAGAACAGTTTCCTGGTGAGTATAATTATATGAACATCATCAAGATATAATCGAATACAACCCCAGATACGATTATTGTTTAGTCTATCCATTCAACCTTCTGTTCAATTCAGTCGCTCGTATGTATAACGGAAGAACAGTTACCTGGTGAGTATAACTATATAAACATAATCGAATACAACCCAGATACGATGATTGTTCAATCTATACTAAATTTAACCTTCTGCTCGATTCGGTCGCTTGTATGTAAAACGGAAGAACAGTTACCTGGTGAGTATTACTATATAAACATAATCGAATACAACCCAGATACGATGATTGTTCAATCTATTCATTTAACCTTCTGCTCGATTCGGTCGCTTGTATGTAAAACGGAAGAACAGTTACCTGGTGAGTATTGCAATATAAACATCATCACGATATCATCGAATACAACTCAGATACAATTATCGTTTCGTCTAACCATTCAACCTTCTGTTCGATTTAGTCGCTAGCATGTGTAACGGAAGTACCGTCACCTGGTAAGTATCACTATATATACAGTATTGCGATATAATCGAATACCACCCAGATACATTGATTGTTCAGTCTATCCATTCAACTTTCTTTTCGTTTCGGTCGCTCGTATGTAAAACGGGAATACCGTCTCCTAGTGTGTATAACAATATACACAGCATAACATCATAATCGAATACAACCCATATACTATCCATTCAACCTTCTGTTCAATTCAGTCGCTCGTATGTATAACGGAAGAACAGTTACCTGGTGAGTATACCTATATAAACATAATTTAATACAACCCAGATACGATGATTGTTCAATCTATACTGAATTTAACCTTCTGCTCGATTCGGTCGCTTGTATATAAAACGGAAGAACAGTTACCTGGTGAGTATTGCTATATAAACATCATCACGATATCATCGAATACAACTCAGATACAATTATCGTTTCGTCTAACCATTTAACCTTCTGTTCGATTCAGTCGCTAGTATGTGTAACGGAAGTACCGTCACCTGGTAAGTATCACTATATATACAGTATTGCGATATAATCGGATACCACCCAGATACATTGATTGTTCAGTCTATCCATTCAACTTTCTGTTCGTTTCGGTCGCTCGTATGTGAAACGGGAATACCGTCACCTTATGTGTATAACTATATACACAGCATAACATCATAATCGAATACAACCCAGATACTATCCATTCAACCTTCTGTTCGATTCGGTTGCTCGTATGTATAACGAAAGAACAGTAACCTGGTGAGTATTTCTATATGAACGCCATCACGATATAATCGAATACAACTTAGTTACAATTATCGTTCCGTCTAACCATCCAACCTTATGTTCGATTCAGACGCTCGTATGTGTAACGAAAGAACCGTTACATGGTAGGTGTAGTTAAATATACAACATAACGATATAATCGGAGACAACCCAGATACAATGATTGTTCAATCTATCCATTCAACCTTATGTTCGATTCGGTTGCTAGTATGTATAACGAAAGAACAGTTACCTGGTTAGACATAATATATAATAATCATCACGAAATAATCGAATACAACCCAGATACGATGATTGTTCAGTCTATCCATTCAACCTTCTGTTCAGTTCAGTCGCTCTTATGTATAACTGGAAAACAGTTACCTGGTGAGTATAACTATATGAACATCATCACGATATAATCGAATACAACCCCAGATACGATCATTGTTTAGTCTATCCATTCAACCTTATGTTCGATTCGGTTGCTCGTATGTATATCGGAAGAACAGGTACCTGGTGAGTATATCTATATAAACATAATCGAATACAACTCAGATACGATGATTGTTCATTCTATCCATTTAACCTTCTGCTCGATTCGGTCGCTTGTATGTAAAACGGAAGGACAGTTACCTGGTGAGTATTGCTATATAAACATCATCACGATATCATCGAATACAACTCAGATACAATTATCGTTTCGTCTAACCATTCTACATTCTGTTCGATTCAGTCGCTTGTATGTGTAACGGAAGTATCGTCACCTGGTAAGTATCACTATATATACAGTATTGCGATATAATCGGATACCACCCAGATACATTGATTGTTCAGTCTATCCATTCAACTTTCTTTTCGTTTCGGTCACTCGTATGTAAAACGGGAATACCGTCTCCTAGTGTGTAAAACTATATACACAGCATAACATCATAATCGAATACAACCCATATACTATCCATTCAACCTTCTGTTCAATTCAGTTTCTCGTATGTATAACGGAAGAACAGTTACCTGGTGAGTATAACTATATAAACATAATCGAATACAACCCAGATACGATGATTGTTCAATCTATACTGAATTCAACCTTCTGCTCGATTCGGTCGCTTGTATGTAAAACGGAATAACAGTTACCTGGTGAGTATTGCTATATAAACATCATCACGATATCATCGAATACAACTCAGATACAATTATCGTTTCGTCTAACCATTCAACATTCTGTTCGATTCAGTCGCTAGTATGTGTAACGGAAGTATCGTCACCTGGTAAGTATCACTATATATACAGTATTGCGATATAATCGGATACCACCCAGATACATTGATTGTTCAGTCTATCCATTCAACTTTCTTTTCGTTTCGGTCGCTCGTATGTAAAACGGGAATACCGTCTCCTAGTGTGTATAATTATATACACAGCATAACATCATAATCGAATACAACCCATATACTATCCATTCAACCTTCTGTTCAATTCAGTCGCTCGTATGTATAACGGAAGAACAGTTACCTGGTGAGTATAACTATATAAACATAATCGAATACAACCCAGATACGATGATTGTTCAATCTATACTGAATTCAACCTTCTGCTCGATTCGGTCGCTTGTATGTAAAACGGAAGAACAGTTACCTGGTGAGTATTGCTATATAAACATCATCACGATATCATCGAATACAACTCAGATACAATTATCGTTTCGTCTAACCATTCAACATTCTATTCGATTCAGTCGCTAGTATATGTAACGGAAGTATCGTCACCTGGTAAGTATCACTATATATACAGTATTGCGATATAATCGGATACCACCCAGATACATTGATTGTTCAGTCTATCCATTCAACTTTCTTTTCGTTTCGGTCGCTCGTATGTAAAACGTGAATACCGTCTCCTAGTGTGTATAACTATATACACAGCATAACATCATAATCGAATACAACCCATATTGTAACAGAATCACCCTGTATTTGATTCTGTTAAGTTCATTTCGTCTATAGAGAAATGATTGTATCGAAAACTAAACGAAAGCGCAACGTGCTATCGGGGCTCATGTAACTTGATACGAATCATAACAGATTAAACGGATACATTAATCGTTGGGAAAACTAAATATTTGGCTCCGAGAAGAGACATTTTTATTATGCAACACTTGCGTCTGAGTCTTCGTTCTCGAAAACCATCAACTACAATGTATTTTGTTGAAGTCATCGAAAAAACTCTGGGAACTGCTTGCGAGCTCTAAAGAAGTGCAACATACAGAAAAAATTGAGATGAATATTCGAGTTGGAGAAAGATAGTAAGTTTTCAGCATTCAGCTTGGGGCATTCAGTTTCAGACAGTCAGTTGCGAGAGTTCGGGAAAGGCACCAGCGGGAACTGGTCGCCTCGGACGAGGGTTTCCTCCCCCTCGGGGACGGAACCCTGGTTTCGGGAGTGTTTGGACACGGGTCGAAAGGGGTCGCCATAATTTGAAATTTAAAGACTTACCGTGCATTTGCTTTGGGGTAGTATATCGATGGGATAATTCAATCGAATCGGGAATAAGAGGGTTTGATTTTTGTGGAGATTTTTGTGAACAATTCGATATTTTGAAACAACGCAGCCACAGAATTGGTCATTCTGTCTTCAGGGGTAAGTCGATATTCATTTCAAGGGTTTTCAGGATATATTCGGCCAAATGTTAGATATTTTGCAATTTTGCTCTAGGTCATGAGATGAGCGAGTTCCTTTCAGATTTCAGACAAAAGGGATTTAATTTCATTGAAGTTTTATCATTAAGGTAGAAACAGCGGTTATTTCAAAAGATACTATTAGGGCGTAATCAAGGGTACTTTGCTATAATGGTAGAATCAGGATTTTAATACGATGTTTCAGAGTTTTGTCGTGGGTTTTTCATTCATAAGGGTTCAGACGGTTTTTTCGTATCAAGTACAGAGTCCACATAGTTACGCAGTTCCCAAAGTTTCAACAAATTGATTGGAAATACGAAGGGTCCGTATTTCGCGGTGTTTTTATATTGAAATGAGTATTTGATCTATTACTATATTTTGTTTCTGCATAATTTCTTGTTTTTATTAATTTTCATTTTGTTTCTCTTTATTATTTTGTTTGATTTTTATTTTGATCGCAATACATTTTGTACGTTAAAGTTAATTCGAGATTTTATTTGATATCTATTAAATTGCACCTCCCCTATACTGAAGACTACGCATTTGTGAAGCCGTAGCCGTTCTCACCGTCCCCGAGGATATATGGTGGTCTAGTTTAACCAGTAGCCTATTTGGAGTTTGGATAATCAACGTCAAAGAAATTCATATTTATAATTGAACAAAGGAAACATCTTATTATACAACTTGTTTGGTCAGTGCGAGTTGCAAATCAAAAATCTGACCTGGTGGCAGCGCTTCCATTCCATTCCTATTTTATTATTATAAAAATGATACCCCAAAATAAATCATTTTTTGTTACAGTGGTGTCAGAGCGTTGGGATTATTTAATTTTTTATAGGGGATTTGCAATGAAAGTTGAAGGAAAACAATAATAAAGAGAGATTTTTTTTGAGAAAGTAAGGTGGGATTATTTAATTTTTTTGGGGATTTGTTATGAAGGTTGTGGAAAAACAATAATAAAAAGAGAATTTCTGTATTTTTTTCAAAGAGTAAGGTGGGATTATTTAATTTTTATAGGGAGTGCAATGAAAGATTAAGAAAATCCGTAGAGGAAAGAGAATTTTAATTTTTGTAATCTTTTTTGGTTCGTTATTTTCAGTTTTCTTGATAAAATAAAGTGGAATGTTTATTTCATAGACGATTGCAATGATAATTAGGAGAGAAACGTTAGTAGAAAAATTATCTTTTTTGTCAGTTTGTTCGCTTGATGGATTTTATTGTTTTTCTTGATAATAAGGTAGAATCTGATCAGTTTAGTAGGGGCTTGCTTGGGTTGAAGGAAAACTAAAAATTATTTTTTCAGCAAATGAGGTGTCGAAGAAAATGTAGAAAACTAAATTTTGTTCGTTTGCAATCACAGGGTTCAGGAAAAAATAAAAGCAGATTTTGTCTATATCTCATTTCGTTTTTTTTTCTGGAATATGAACGAAGGGATGAAATTTTCAAATTGGGGTTTAATGGTTAAAAAAAAAATTGTCGAGAAAAATTAATGTTGGATGATAAGTCTTGAAATAAAAACGTTAGTCGAAAACTGAGATGCTAATTTTGTTTGTTTATGTTCTCAATCTGCTATATGAGAAAATTTCAGGGTTGAGAATTCAAATAGCTTTCTCAAAATTGTTGAAAAGTTTAAATTCATTTTTTTTATGTGATTTGTTTCGGAATTTGAGTTAAAAAAAAACATATTTTGCACGGAAAGTTCAGATTTAAATTTTATTTTCAAGTTGAGTTTTTTTTCTTCCAGAAAAGTTGGGTAGAAATTATTGCTCAATAGTATAGTTGAAATATCAGGTTCAAAAGTTGAGTTGAAATTTTTTTATCAAAGTTGAATTAATATTTTTACTAAAAACAGTTGGGCTATTTTAAAGAACATAATATTGAGTTGAGTGAAATTATTGAATGTGTTGAAAATTGGAAAGTTTGGTAGATATTTTTTCAAGTTGGATTTGCCAAAAGTCAAGGAGTTGATTTAAAAATTGTGGAGCTAAAGTTGGAGTTGTCAAAAACTAGAAAGTTGAATGAATATCAGTTGAGTTGATTTGAACCTTAAAAAAAAAATTATCAAGAATAATTCAAACATTGTGGAGGTAAAGTTGAGTTTTTCAAAGATGAGAAAATAAAAGTGAATATATATTTTTTTTTGAGTCGAGTCGAATTTATCAAAAGTTATCAAGTTGATTCAAGTGTTATGAAACTGAGTTGAGTTTTTCAAAAATTAGAAAGTTGAATACGATTTGAGTTTTTCTTGATTTGGTATATAGATAGGGCTTTCGGGATAGGCCAGATAGATCAGAAGTCGCAAGGTAATTGTAATAAAAAAATGAGCGTATTGAATAACAGTCAGACATTTTTTTTTAAATTTATGAAAACGTCACTTTTTCGAAATATACTCATTGAATTTGTTGTACAAATGCAGTTTTTGATTTGATAGTTGTTTTTTTGGGGAAAAAGATTTTTTTTTGGGATTTTGCGGGACTGAAACGAACTTTTGGGAACTGAAGTGGACATAGGATAGATTCAAAGGGTTGGGTATTGAATTATCAAAATAAATATCTGCGGTTGAAAGAACATACAAGGTGTTTTTTATTTGAGATACACAATGAAGAATGTAGGTTTTTTTTAAGGGTATTTTCAGGGTAGGAAAGGAACTCGGCTAAAGCAGATAGGTTTGTGCTTTTTGCTTATTTCATGTAAAAAAAAAATTGGCCCATCGATACTACGAAGCAGCACGAGGATACAATGCGTCAGGAGCGACGCTAGAACAGTGGCGGCCCGTCATGAAAACCTTATGGACAGGTTTGAGGAAATTGAGGCGTCCACAGAGCGACGCTTTAACAGTAGTGGCGCGTCAAGTTTGATGATGTATTAAGGCGTCGATAGTAGCTACGCTGAGTCAGTAGCGGCGTTTCAGGTTTGAGCAAGATATTTTAGGGCGTCGATAATAACGACGCTAAGGCAGTAGCGGCACGTCAAACTCAATGGGGGGTTTGAGGAATTTTAGGGCGTCGATAAAGTGACGTGAAGATGAGAGATACCTTTGGAAGTTTGAGTATCGAATGAATGTAATGCAATGTTCGGCGGGGTGTGTGCCCGGAAAGTAGTTGTTTATCGTTGGTATGAATTTCTTCCAGTGTAGAGGTTTGATAAGCTGAAATAGCATATCGACTGCGAGGACGCAGTTTGAGGGTCTCTTTGTGAAGGCGTCGGAGATGCAGATGAAGAGAATTTGTAGGACCACGCGACGGCAGTGCAGTAGCGGCACGTTAATCGCGAGTTTTTCGAAAGTTTTTTTTTTTTGAGGTTTATAGGTGATGCTGTTGGAGTTGCATCAGTATGGTTAACGCGCGACGTTTTAGGGATAGTCTGGAGCCGCGAGGGAGTCGCAGGAGGCACAGTAGCGGCGTGCAAGAATATGCTCGTTCGGGTAGCAGCGAGGAATTCGCATCAGGATTTTATTAGGGACGCTGACAGTAGCGGCGTGCAAAAATATGCTCGTCCGGGTAGGCGTAGCAGCGAGGAATTCGCATCAGGATTTTATTAGGGACGCTGACAGTAGCGGCGTGCAAAAATATGCTCGTCCGGGTAGGCGTAGCATCGAGAGATTCGCATCAGGATTTCATTAGGGACGCTGACAGTAGCGGCGTGCAGGATTATTTTCAGGAGGAGATCCCAGGACATTGAATATGTTCGTCTGGGTAGGCGGAGCAGCGAGGTTATCGCATTAGGAGATTATTAGGGACGCCGGCAGCAGCGGCGTGCAGCAGTATTTTGTCGCAGGATGGCGCTGGGGTTGCTGACAGTGGCGGCACAGCAGCATATTTTGAGTATTTTTTTTTCAGGGGATTTTACGATGCGAGATTTTGTAGGCGCTAGCAGTGAAGGCATAGCAGCACATTTTAGGAGGATTTTTTTTTTAGGCGAGATTACGATAAGAGGGTTTCGCGGAGGTTATATGTTACTTAGGCGCAGTAGCGTATCAAAATATGTTCAGAGGGAGATTCACTTTCAATCAGGGATAAGACTAGATATCAAGAGGGGTGGATGATCTGAATATAAGAAAGGAAGTTTATTTTGGGGTGAGATAACGATAAAATATACCAGGGCAATGATAAATAAATATCAAAGATTAAATTGAAAATGGGGCTGTCAAATTCCACGATTATTGAATTTTTTCTTTTGTCATCTTTTGGGGATTTCAAATTTGAGACAGAATAATATGAAGTTAATTTTGAAAAAGTTTATGGATATACGATCGAGCTGATTTCGAAAAAAAAAATTTGAGCAATTTGATTGAATACTTGAAGTAAATCAGGACTTTGATTTTATTTGAAGGTTGATTATAACTTGAGAAGTTAAGTATTGATTTTTTTTTTGTTTGAAAAAATGAAACCATATTTAAGATGCGTTTATGACCCAGACGAATTTTAAATATTTTATATGGGTATGGTATTTCTTTAGGCATAAGTTCAGTGTTTTGTTTATTGTTGATTTAATTTTCGATTTATCTTTATTTTTTTTCATTTTTTTTTCATGAAGATTGCTTATTCATTTTTGATTGAATATTTGTGATGTAATTTTTGTTGTCGTTTTGTATTGAATGTTTGACAGCTACCTGGGACTCATTTGCCATCATAGTTCTTGGAAGTAGGAGAGCCACCGACTGAGATGCGGGGTATCATCAAATTACCCTGGTGGTACCTTTACCTTGGTGTTTGAACCGTCGTCGCGATAGACTTAAAAAAGTGAATATTCGGACAAAGTGATGCAACGCGTCAAGACTTTATTACAACGGCGTGTGTGCGCGATTCAAAGACAATAGAAACAATCGCCTCCAGCTGTGCTGGGCCGGCAGAAGACTAGTTCAGTAGGAGAACCTTCCTGTCCGGTAAAAGTCCGGCAAAATGGATACGTATGGATCATCCCCTCAATCGCCACCAGCTGTGCTGGGCCGGCAGAAGACTAGTTCAGTAGGAGAACCTTCCTGTCCGGTAAAAGTCCGGCAAAATGGATACGTATGGATCATCCCCTCAATCGCCACCAGCTGTGCTGGGCCGGCAGAAGACTAGTTCAGTAGGAGACCCTTCCTGTCCGGTAAAAGTCCGGCAAAATGGACACGACGTCGCATCTTCTCATGCTGGGATAGAAGAGAATTATCCAGTGTTTGTCGGGTGAAAGTCCAGCCAAATGGATTTTGCCGCTGTAGCTGTTGGAGCTAGTTTAGATGTCCAGGATCAGGACGACGTGCACAAGCGGTGCCATATGAAGGAGTCCAGAAGAAGCGCGCATGGTCAGAAAGGACCAATGAGAGGTCATGAGAACCATCGGTCAAGGACCGAGAGAAGAGCGCTTATGAGCGAAAGGGGCTCATGAGAGGATATTGAGCGAACCATTGGCCAAGGCGACCGAGAGAAGAGCGCTTGTGGTCAAGAAACCTAAGCGAGTTATCGGTCGGGGACCGAAAGAGAAATTTCATGGTCAGAAGACCATAAGAGAATATTGAGCGTGCCATCGGTCGAGAACCGAGAAAAGAGCGCTCATGGACAATAGGGGCCAATGAGAGGCCATTGCGTCAGGAGACCATAAAAGATGATGAGGCGCACCATCGGTCAAGCAGGAGACCGAGAGTAAAGGAAGCTGAGAGAAGCTGAACGAGACATCGGCTGGAGATCGAGAGAGAACGTTTCCGGTCAGGAGACCATGAGGGTAATATTGAGCGTGCCATCGGTCAAGAACCGAGAGAAGAGCGCTCATGGTCAATAGAGGCCAATGAGAGGACATTGAACGAGCCATAGGTCAGGAGACCGTGAGAGAAACGCACCACCGGTCAAGCAGGAGACCGAAAGTAAGGAAAGCTGTGAGGAAGCTGAGCGAGCTATTAGCCAGGGATCGAGATAGGTCATGGTCAGGAGATCATGAGAGCCATCAGTCAACGAGTTCCAGAAAAACTTTATGGTCAGGAGACCATGATGGAAAATCGAACGTGCCATCGTCGGAGAACGAGCGAGAAGCGTAGGTCCAGGATATTTCGTTGATGCTTTTGCCAATGAAGCATGGGTGAAAGTCCAGTTCATAGGACTTATCAAGGGCAACGGTTGTTCGGTTCGGCTCGAGATAATTACGAGTCGTGTAGTGAAAAAGACATTAAAGACAATAGACAATAACAATTGTCGCTATACCGGTTCGCGCGAATGATCACCAAAGGTAAACCACCACCAGAGTAATCCAGCACCAAGACCAGATCTAGTGTTGTGAAAGGTGAAATTGCGTCGATATTTCACCTCGGGAGTGAAGAAAGGCAATTTTAAAAACGAAAAGCGCGTCGGGATTAATAGTCCAGTGAATTTTAATTTTTTTATGCTTTATGTTTTATAGTAAGGTCAATAATGTACCTACTTATGTTTTTGCAAGCTTTGTAAGAGTTGTTTAGTTTAGCGAACGAAAAGTTATTCCAAGGGAAGATATTTGGAGATTTTGAGTTGATAACAAGGTTATATTTGAAAAGTTAATTCTTGAGTTTATTTTTTTGGTATACCCTTGGCATATCTTGACTTTGTTTTTTATTTTTTTTTGGGAAAAGTTGAAGCTATAGAGCATCAACTTTTTCAAAGGGGGGAGTATTGTAACAGAATCACCCTGTATTTGATTCTGTTAAGTTCATTTCGTCTATAGAGAAATGATTGTATCGAAAACTAAACGAAAGCGCAACGTGCTATAGGGGCTCATGTAACTTGATACGAATCATAACAGATTAAACGGATACATTAATCGTTGGGAAAACTAAATATTTGGCTCCGAGAAGAGACATTTTTATTATGCAACACTTGCGTCTGAGTCTTCGTTCTCGAAAACCATCAACTACAATGTATTTTGTTGAAGTCATCGAAAAAACTCTAGGAACTGCTTGCGAGCTCTAAAGAAGTGCAACATACAGAAAAAATTGAGATGAATATTCGAGTTGGAGAAAGATAGTAAGTTTTCAGCATTCAGTTTGGGGCATTCAGTTTCAGACAGTCAGTTGCGAGAGTTCGGGAAAGGCACCAGCGGGAACTGGTCGCCTCGGACGAGGGTTTCCTCCCCCTCGGGGACGGAACCCTGGTTTCGGGAGTGTTTGGACACGGGTCGAAAGGGGTCGCCATAATTTGAAATTTAAAGACTTACCGTGCATTTGCTTTGGGGTAGTATATCGATGGGATAATTCAATCGAATCGGGAATAAGAGGGTTTGATTTTTGTGGAGAGTTTTGTGAACAATTCGATATTTTGAAACAACGCAGCCACAGAATTGGTCATTCTGTCTTCAGGGGTAAGTCGATATTCATTTCAAGGGTTTTCAGGATATATTCGGCCAAATGTTAGATATTTTGCAATTTTGCTCTAGGTCATGAGATGAGCGAGTTCCTTTCAGATTTCAGACAAAAGGGATTTAATGTCATTGAAGTTTTATCATTAAGGTAGAAACAGCGGTTATTTCAAAAGGTACTATTAGGGCGTAATCAAGGGTACTTTGCTATAATGGTAGAATCAGGATTTTAATACGATGTTTCAGAGTTTTGTCGTGGGTTTTTCATTCATAAGGGTTCAGACGGTTTTTTCGTATCAAGTACAGAGTCCACATAGTTACGCAGTTCCCAAAGTTTCAACAAATTGATTGGAAATACGAAGGGTCCGTATTTCGCGGTGTTTTTATATTGAAATGAGTATTTGATCTATTACTATATTTTGTTTCTGCATAATTTCTTGTTTTTATTAATTTTCATTTTGTTTCTCTTTATTATTTTGTTTGATTTTTATTTTGATCGCAATACATTTTGTACGTTAAAGTTAATTCGAGATTTTATTTGATATCTATTAAATTGCACCTCCCCTATACTGAAGACTACGCATTTGTGAAGCCGTAGCCGTTCTCACCGTCCCCGAGGATATATGGTGGTCTAGTTTAACCAGTAGCCTATTTGGAGTTTGGATAATCAACGTCAAAGAAATTCATATTTATAATTGAACAAAGGAAACATCTTATTATACAACTTGTTTGGTCAGTGCAAGTTGCAAATCAAAAATCTGACCTGGTGGCAGCGCTTCCATTCCATTCCTATTTTATTATTATAAAAATGATACCCCAAAATAAATAATTTTTTGTTACAATATACTATCCATTCAACCTTCTGTTCAATTCAGTCGCTCGTATGTATAACGGAAGAACAGTTACCTGGTGAGTATAACTATATAAACATAATCGAATACAACCCAGATACGATGATTGTTCAATCTATACTGAATTCAACCTTCTGCTCGATTCGGTCGCTTGTATGTAAAACGGAAGAACAGTTACCTGGTGAGTATTGCTATATAAACATCATCACGATATCATCGAATACAACTCAGATACAATTATCGTTTCGTCTAACCATTTAACCTTCTGTTCGATTCAGTCGCTAGTATGTGTAACGGAAGTACCGTCACCTGGTAAGTATCACTATATATACAGTATTGCGATATAATCGAATACCACCCAGATACATTGATTGTTCAGTCTATCCATTCAACTTTCTGTTCGTTTCGGTCGCTCGTATGTGAAACGGGAATACCGTCACCTTATGTGTATAACTATATACACAGCATAACATCATAATCGAATACAACCCAGATACTATCCATTCAACCTTCTGTTCGATTCGGTTGCTCGTATGTATAACGGAAGAACAGTAACCTGGTGAGTATTTCTATATGAACGTCATCACGATATAATCGAATACAACTAAGTTACAATTATCGTTCCGTCTAACCATCCAACCTCATGTTCGATTCAGACGCTCGTATGTGTAACGAAAGAACCGTTACATGGTAGGTGTAGTTAAATATACAACATAACGATATAATCGGAGACAACCCAGATACAATGATTGTTCAATCTATCCATTCAACCTTATGTTCGATTCGGTTGCTAGTATGTATAACGAAAGAACAGTTACCTGGTTAGACATAATATATAATAATCATCACGAAATAATCGAATACAACCCAGATACGATGATTGTTCAGTCTATCTATTCAACCTTCTGTTCAGTTCAGTCGCTCTTATGTATAACTGGAGAACAGTTACCTGGTGAGTATAACTATACGAACATCATCACGATATAATCGAATACAACCCCAGATACGATAATTGTTTAGTCTATCCATTCAACCTTCAGTTCAATTCAGTCTCTCGTATGTATAACGGAAGAACAGTTACCTGGTGAGTATAACTATATAAACATAATCGAATACAACTCAGATACGATGATTGTTCAATCTATCCATTCAACCTTATGTTCGATTCGGTTGCTCGTATGTATATCGGAAGAACAGGTACCTGGTGAGTATATCTATATAAACATAATCGAATACAACTCAGATACGATGATTGTTCAATCTATCCATTTAACCTTCTGCTCGATTCGGTCGCTTGTATGTAAAACGGAAGAACAGTTACCTGGTGAGTATTGCTATATAAACATCATCACGATATCATCGAATACAACTCAGATACAATTATCGTTTCGTCTAACCATTCAACATTCTGTTCGATTCAGTCGCTAGTATGTGTAACGGAAGTATCGTCACCTGGTAAGTATCACTATATATACAGTATTGCGATATAATCGGATACCACCCAGATATATTGATTGTTCAGTCTATCCATTCAACTTTCTTTTTGTTTCGGTCGCTCGTATGTAAAACGGGAATACCGTCTCCTAGTGTGTATAACTATATACACAGCATAACATCATAATCGAATACAACCCATATTCTATCCATTCAACCTTCTGTTCAATTCAGTCGCTCGTATGTATAACGGAAGAACAGTTACCTGGTGAGTATAACTATATAAACATAATCGAATACAACCCAGATACGATGATTGTTCAATCTATACTGAATTCAACCTTCTGCTCGATTCGGTCGCTTGTATGTAAAACGGAAAAACAGTTACCTGGTGAGTATTGCTATATAAACATCATCACGATATCATCGAATACAACTCAGATACAATTATCGTTTCGTCTAACCATTTAACCTTCTGTTCGATTCAGTCGCTAGTATGTGTAACGGAAGTACCGTCACCTGGTAAGTATCACTATATATACAGTATTGCGATATAATCGGATACCACCCAGATACATTGATTGTTCAGTCTATCCATTCAACTTTCTGTTCGTTTCGGTCGCTCGTATGTGAAACGGGAATACCGTCACCTTATGTGTATAACTATATACACAGCATAACATCATAATCGAATACAACCCAGATACTATCCATTCAACCTTCTGTTCGATTCGGTTGCTCGTATGTATAACGAAAGAACAGTAACCTGGTGAGTATTTCTATATGAACGTCATCACGATATAATCGAATACGACTTAGTTACAATTATCGTTCCGTCTAACCATCCAACCTTATGTTCGATTCAGACGCTCGTATGTGTAACGAAAGAACCGTTACATGGTAGGTGTAGTTAAATATACAACATAACGATATAATCGGAGACAACCCAGATACAATGATTGTTCAATCTATCCATTCAACCTTATGTTCGATTCGGTTGCTAGTATGTATAACGAAAGAACAGTTACCTGGTTAGACATAATATATAATAATCATCACGAAATGATCGAATACAACCCAGATACGATGATTGTTCAGTCTATCCATTTAACCTTCTGTTCAGTTCAGTCGCTCTTATGTATAACTGGAGAACAGTAACCTGGTGAGTATAACTATATAAACATAACCGAATACAACTCAGATACGATGATTGTTCAATCTATCCATTCAACCTTATGTTCGATTCGGTTGCTCGTATGTATATCGGAAGAACAGGTACCTGGTGAGTATATCTATATAAACATAATCGAATACAACTCAGATACGATAGATAGATAGATAGATAGATAGATAGATTTATTCGTCAATGAAGCTTCACACAGTACAGTATAAAACTTATCAGACTAGTCATACAATGCAGGATATACATTGAAAGTACAAAAATATGTGTGTATAAAAGTCTCAAAAACATAAAAGTACATGATGTAAGACAGATAAAGTGCATAATTTGCACAATATAAATATACACAACATGATACACAGAAGTAAAAATATAGATTAAAGTATATAACATAAAGGAAGTGCAAATAATCAGTGTTGAAATTTCAGAAACTCCTCCAGGGAATAAAATGCGTGATTACTCAGAAATTCAAATAATTTCGTTTTAAATACATTGAAAGTTTCGATTTCACCAAATATTTCTAAAATATGGTTGTAACATATAATGCCCTGGTAAGTGTAAGAACTCTGAGCAATGCCTAAACGTGAAAATGGTAAACGGAGATGATTAGCATTGCGAGTGGTGTGTTCGTGTATCATACTTCCTCTCATATGTAAATGGCTCTCTTTTTTTATATTAAGAATAATTAAAAATATGTACAAACATGGAAGTGTCAGAATTGAAAGCTTAATGAATATTTGTCTGCAACTCTCACGTGGATGAGCACCTACAAGACATCTTATTATTTTTTTCTGAATTAAAAACACCTTATGAACGTGAGCAGAGTTTCCCCAAAATATCAAACCATACCTTAGTGATGACTCCACGAGTCCACAGTAAGAAAGCCTGAGAATTTCTGGAGACACAGTGCCACGCAATTGCCTAATAACAAAACACATACTGCTCAACTTGGAAACAAGATTATCTATATGAATCTCCCATGTGAGTTTGTGGTCTACATACACTCCTAAAAATTTTATATGATCCACTTGCTCTATAGACTTGTGATTCATCCTGATTAAGGCGCTGTAGTCACTGCTCATATTTTTTGGTTGGAATAACATAGAATATGTTTTGCTGATATTGACCGATAATCCATTGTTGTTACACCAATCATAAAATTGATTTGCACATATATTTGACATCACCACTGATCCAACTAATTCGTTTTCAGCTATGAGTTGATTTGTGTCATCTGCATAAATAATCATTTTGTTTTGGGATGCACAAGATTGCATTATATCACTAGTGAAAATAATGAAAAGTAAAGGACCAAGAATAGATCCTTGTGGCACGCCTATAGAAATATTTGCTGGTTTTGACCTTATTGAATCCATGACTACAATCTGTGATCTATCCCTCAGGTACGATGCAATCCATTCATTTGCAATACCCCGAACACCTACACGATAAAGCTTTTCTAGCAGTAAGACGTGGTCAACTGTATCGAAGGCTCTGCTCATATCAAAGTATAAGGCTATTGGAATTTTTTTATTGTTCAGATAATCATAGACATGGGTACATAATTCTTTGATAGCCGTTTCAGTAGATTTTTGACTTCTGAATCCATGTTGACAGTTCGGTATTAGTTTGAATTCTTCCATAAAACAACTGAGCCGAGTATTGAAGGAACTATCAATTATTTTAGTAAATTGTGATTGCAGGCACACATTTCTATAGTTACTCACTTCATCTCTTGGTCCTTTACCCTTGAATATTGGTACTGATTTTGATATTTTCAATGCATTTGGGTACTGCCCCTTAACAAATGATACATTAATTATATGTGAGAGAGGAAAACAAACTATATCACTGACAATCTTAAGAGCGTATCCATAAATGTCATCTATACCCGATGAGGGTTTTTTTGTTGTTTTTTTGATAATGTCATATATCTCATGTGGAGTAGTTGGACATACATATATTGTAGTATTGGTGAAATTGGACAGTCTTATATTTTCCATATTGGGTTTGATTGCTTTCACATTCATAAAGAATTCATTAAATCGATCACATATTTTTAGTTTATCCAACTCCTTTACATTATTTATGGTTATCTCAGTAGGCAAAGCACTCGTCGTCTTATTTCTTGATTCATTGATTATTTTCCAAGTTTCCTTTGATATATTACTTGCATTACCTATTCGATCATTATTATATTCAAGTTTAGCTTTTTTTAATTTTTCCTTATAAATAACTTTAAGACTTTTGTAGCGTTCTTTGATGATGTCATTTTTTGTGGTTTTTGAAATTTTTGACATTTCACATAATGTTTGATGAAGCTGTTTTAATTCACAGTTCAACCATGGCTTCTTCCTTTTATTGATTTTTTTCTTTTTTAGAGGAAACGCAATATTATGATAGAATTCAAAAGTGGAATAAAATTGATTAAATGATTCATCCACCGTATCAGAGTTGTAAACTTCTAACCATTTCTCAGACATCAACAGATTTCTAAAAGTTATCAAATTTGATTCTGAGTAATCTCGCCTGAATGTAGTATCATCTAGGGAGTCCCCAATCATCGGTATCAAGAATTCACATTTCTGAAACGTATGGTCTGATAGGTGTGTATCTTCAACATGTATTTCAGTGGTTGATAAATTCGAAAATACTGCATCTATGCTTGTAGATGTTGTGCTTGAAATGCGTGTGGGTTTGTCGATGTGATTTCTCATGTCGAATTCCTTGAATAAATTTACTATTTTCTTCGTGTCCCTATTTTCAATCAAAAAGTTCACATTGAGATCACCACAAACAACATAGTAGTTCTTAGGTTTGTAGATATGACACATCAGATCATACATTTCATCCACAAATATGTCAACACAACTGTCTGGTGTTCTGTAAACCGCCACT
Source organism: Chrysomela aeneicollis (assembly GCA_029955515.1). Classification (NCBI taxonomy): domain Eukaryota; kingdom Metazoa; phylum Arthropoda; class Insecta; order Coleoptera; family Chrysomelidae; genus Chrysomela; species Chrysomela aeneicollis. Next base: position 263,631 of record JARUHQ010000018.1, on the reverse strand, counting down.
ATATACAATTTTGCATTTTCAATGAAATTTTCAACAATAGCCATTGTCACTTCAAATTGTTTTTCAATGGTATGATTATAATTGAATGGTTTAATGATAAAGTTTGACTTTGCCAATATACATACACCCCCATGATTGTATTCTCTTCTGCAAAAAGAGTTCACCATAGTGAAGTTGTTCAATGTGAGGTGAGGAATTTCATATAGCTTCAGCCAATGTTCACTCAGACATAAAATATCAGTTTGGTTGAACTCCAGGAGCACTTCTAACTGCTGTGTTTTTCCTGAGATCCCTTGAATATTGAATTGCATTACTTTGAGTGTATTTGTTTTATTGTTATTCAATATTTCCTTCTTTGGGATTTCGCTTTTTGATCTGTGTTTTCGTGGTCTAAAAAAGAATTCGGTCTTGTTTCTTCTTCATCTGTTAGGACATTTCTTGTATTGTATTTTTCATAATGTCTATTGAAATCAAACCTTCTGTAGATAACTCCCCTTGGCCAGAACTGTGGATTATAAAATAGTTCTTTGAATTTGAAATCACCGGCAACCACGAAAGTTTTTAATCTCCTATTCTCCTTCAAGTCCTTAACAACAAATTCCTCTTCATTATCCTGTGTTTTCTTGTGTAGAAACTCTCTTATGTCGCCTTCATTGACTTCTTGGGAGATCCTAGACAGGTACATCCATATTCTCTGTTTGTCCCCTTTGAATTTTTCTCCAACCTCTCCTGATTGTCCTATATTCCTTTTATAATTCCGTTTCTTTCCCTTTGTTTGCCACCTCTCTTCATCCACATCCAATATTACATTTTGTTGTTCCAGTTCACTTGTTATATCATTTTCTAAGTTGATGATGTCTTTCATTATTTTCTCGGTATTGGCTATATGAGTTTTTCCATTCTCAGTGGAATTTATTTTTTCTTTACATTTTAAGATGGTCTTAGATTTTTTCATCTCCGAAGATTCATGTTTCCCAGTCACACTAGGGCCACTCTGTATTTTGGAATGTCTCTCCTCATTGCCGATTTCCATGTTTTGCTTTGAATGGTTTTTGTCAGTAAAAATGTTTTTTATTTGTAATCCTTTTTTTGTAGTTGCTCTGGACTGCTGAATGTTTCTCATGGTATCTTCATTCAGCTGTTCATTTATTAATTCATTACGATCTAATAATTTTTCCAATGATGAGATTTTTTCATTCAGAAGGGATATTATATCTTCTTTGTCATTGATAATAGTGTCTTTGTCTCTTACGATTTGTCTCAGCAGCTTATTTTCTTCTCTCAAATACTCTTCCTCTGATAGATTTGCCTCATTCACTTCCGTTTCGTTATTAGTTTTCGTTTCAGCCGTGAATTTTTCTGTGATGTGTTCATCACAACAACTTTTTGTTTTATTTGCACAACTGTTATGGTATACTGAGAAGCAGTTCACGCAAATTCGGCCATTTAAACAGTTTGATTTACAAAATCTGCACTGTTTTCTTAGACCATCTGATTTCGCACCTTCACTTTCGGCCATATTTACGATGATTGTTCAATCTATCCATTTAACCTTCTGCTCGATTCGGTCGCTTGTATGTAAAACGGAAGGACAGTTACCTGGTGAGTATTTCTATATAAACATCATCACGATATCATCGAATACAACTCAGATACAATTATCGTTTCGTCTAACCATTCAACATTCTGTTCGATTCAGTCGCTAGTATGTGTAACGGAAGTATCGTCACCTGGTAAGTATCACTATATATACAGTATTGCGATATAATCGGATACCACCCAGATACATTGATTGTTCAGTCTATCCATTCAACCTTATGTTCGATTCGGTTGCTAGTATGTATAACGAAAGAACAGTTACCTGGTTAGACATAATATATAACAATCATCACGAAATAATCGAATACAACCCAGATACGATGATTGTTCAGTCTATCCATTTAACCTTCTGTTCAGTTCAGTCGCTCTTATGTATAACGGAAGAACAGTTACCTGGTGAGTTTAACTATATAAACATAATCGAATACAACCCAGATACGATGATTGTTCAATCTATACTGAATTCAACCTTATGTTCGATTCGGTTGCTCGTATGTATATCGGAAGAACAGGTACCTGGTGAGTATATCTTTATAAACATAATCGAATACAACTCAGATACGATGATTGTTCAATATATCCATTCAACCTTATGTTCAATTCAGTCGCTCGTATGTATAACGGAAGAACAGTTACCTGGTGAGTATAACTATATAAACATAATCGAATACAACCCAGATACGATGATTGTTCAATCTATACTGAATTCAACCTTCTGCTCGATTCGGTTGCTCGTATATAAAACGGAATAACAGTTACCTGGTGAGTATTGCTATATTAACATCATCACGATATCATCGAATACAACTCAGATACAATTATCGTTTCGTCTAACCATTTAACCTTCTGTTCGATTCAGTCGCTAGTATGTGTAACGGAAGTACCGTCACCTGGTAAGTATCACTATATATACAGTATTGCGATATAATCGGATACCACCCAGATACATTGATTGTTCAGTCTATCCATTCAACTTTCTGTTCGTTTCGGTCGCTCGTATGTGAAACGGGAATACCGTCACCTTATGTGTATAACTATATACACAGCATAACATCATTATCGAATACAACCAAGAAACTATCCATTCAACCTTCTGTTCGATTCGGTTGCTCGTATGTATAACGAAAGAACAGTAACCTGGTGAGTATTTCTATATGAACGTCATCACGATATAATCGAATACAACTTAGTTACAATTATCGTTCCGTCTAACCATCCAACCTTATGTTCGATTCAGACGCTCGTATGTGTAACGAAAGAACCGTTACATGGTAGGTGTAGTTAAATATACAACATAACGATATAATCGGAGACAACCCTGATACAATGATTGTTCAATCTATCCATTCAACCTTAGGTTCGATTCGGTTGCTAGTATGTATAACGAAAGAACAGTTACCTGGTTAGACATAATATATAATAATCATCACGAAATAATCGAATACAACCCAGATACGATGATTGTTCAGTCTATCTATTCAACCTTCTGTTCAGTTCAGTCGCTCTTATGTATAACTGGAGAACAGTTACCTGGTGAGTATAACTATATGAACATCATCACGATATAATCGAATACAACCCCAGATACGATCATTGTTTAGTCTATCCATTCAACCTTCAGTTCAATTCAGTCGCTCGTATGTATAACGGAAGAACAGTTACCTGGTGAGTATAACTATATAAACATAATCGAATACAACTCAGATACGATGATTGTTCAATCTATCCATTCAACCTTATGTTCGAATCGGTTGCTCGTATGTATATCGGAAGAAGAGGTACCTGGTGAGTATATCTGTATAAACATAATCGAATACAACTCAGATACGATGATTGTTCAATCTATCCATTTAACCTTCTGCTCGATTCGGTCGCTTGTATGTAAAACGGAAGGACAGTTACCTGGTGAGTATTGCTATATAAACATCATCACGATATCATCGAATACAACTCAGATACAATTATCGTTTCGTCTAACCATTCAACATTCTGTTCGATTCAGTCGCTAGTATGTGTAACGGAAGTATCGTCACCTGGTAAGTATCACTATATATACAGTATTGCGATATAATCGGATACCACCCAGATAAATTGATTGTTCAGTCTATCCATTCAACTTTCTTTTCGTTTCGGTCGCTCGTATGTAAAACGGGAATACCGTCTCCTAGTGTGTATAACTATATACACAGCATAACATCATAATCGAATACAACCCATATACTATCCATTCAACCTTCTGTTCAATTCAGTCGCTCGTATGTATAACGGAAGAACAGTTACCTGGTGAGTATAACTATATAAACATAATCGAATACAACCCAGATACGATGATTGTTCAATTTATACTGAATTCAACCTTCTGCTCGATTCGGTCGCTTGTATGTGAAACGGAAGAAAAGTTACCTGGTGAGTATTGCTATATAAACATCATCACGATATCATCGAATACAACTCAGATACAATTATCGTTTCGTCTAACCATTTAACCTTCTGTTCGATTCAGTCGCTAGTATGTGTAACGGAAGTACCGTCACCTGGTAAGTATCACTATATATACAGTATTGCGATATAATCGGATACCACCCAGATACATTGATTGTTCAGTCTATCCATTCAACTTTCTGTTCGTTTCGGTCGCTCGTATGTGAAACGGGAATACCGTCACCTTATGTGTATAACTATATCACAGCATAACATCATAATCGAATACAACCCAGATACTATCCATTCAACCTTCTGTTCGATTCGGTTGCTCGTATGTATAACAAAAGAACAGTAACCTGGTGAGTATTTCTATATGAACGTCATCACGATATAATCGAATACAACTTAGTTACAATTATCGTTCCGTCTAACCATTCAACCTTATAATCGATTCAGACGCTCGTATGTGTAACGAAAGAACCGTTATATGGTAGGTGTAGTTAAATATACAACATAACGATATAATCAGAGACAACCCAGATACAATGATTGTTCAATCTATCCATTCAACCTTATGTTCGATTCGGTTGCTAGTATGTATAACGAAAGAACAGTTACCTGGTTAGACATAATATATAATAATCATCACGAAATAATCGAATACAACCCAGATACGATGATTAACAGTTACCTGGTGAGTATAACTATATAAACATAATCGTATACAACTCAGATACGATGATTGTTCAATCTATCCATTCAACCTTATGTTCGATTCGGTTGCTCGTATGTATATCGGAAGAACAGATACCTGGTGAGTATATCTATATAAACATAATCGAATACAACCCAGATACGATGATTGTTCAATTTATACTGAATTCAACCTTCTGCTCGATTCGGTCGCTTGTATGTAAAACGGAAGAACAGTTACCTGGTGAGTATTGCTATATAAACATCATCACGATATCATCGAATACAACTCAGATACAATTATCGTTTCGTCTAACCATTCAACATTCTGTTCGATTCAGTCGCTAGTATGTGTAACGGAAGTACCGTCACCTGGTTAGTATCACTATATATACAGTATTGCGATATAATCGGATACCACCCAGATACATTGATTGTTCAGTCTATCCATTCAACTTTCTGTTCGTTTCGGTCGCTTGTATGTGAAACGGGAATACCGTCACCTTATGTGTATAACTATATACACAGCATAACATCATAATCGAATACAACCCAGATACTATCCATTAAACCTTCTGTTCAATTCAGTCACTCGTATGTATAACGGAAGAACAGTTACCTGGTGAGTATAACTATATATACATAATACAACCCAGATACGATGACTGTTCAATCTATACTGAATTCAACCTTCTGCTCGATTCGGTCGCTCGTATGTGAAAAGGGAATACCGTCACCTTATGTGTATAACTATATCACAGCATAACATCATAATCGAATACAACCCAGATACTATCCATTCAACCTTCTGTTCGATTCGGTTGCTCGTATGTATAACGAAAGAACAGTAACCTGGTGAGTATTTCTATATGAACGTCATCACGATATAATCGAATACAACTTAGTTACAATTATCGTTCCGTCTAATCATCCAACCTTATGTTCGATTCAGACGCTCGTATGTGTAACGAAAGAACCGTTACATGGTAGGTGTAGTTAAATATACAACATAATGATATAATCGGAGACAACCCAGATACAATGATTGTTCAATCTATCCATTCAACCTTATGTTCGATTCGGTTGCTAGTATGTATAACGAAAGAACAGTTACCTGGTTAGACATAATATATAATAATCATCACGAAATAATCGAATACAACCCAGATACGATGATTGTTCAGTCTATCCATTCAACCTTCTGTTCAGTTCAGTCGCTCTTATGTATAACTGGAGAAGAGAACAGTTACCTGGTGAGTATAACTATATGAACATCATCACGATATAATCGAATACAACTCCAGATACGATCATTGTTTAGTCTATCCATTTAACCTTCAGTTCAATTCAGTCGATCGTTTGTATAACGGAAGAGTATAACTATATAAACATAATCGAATACAACTCAGATACGATGATTGTTCAATCTATCCATTCAACCTTATGTTCGATTCGGTTGCTCGTATGTATATCGGAAGAACAGGTACCTGGTGAGTATATCTATATAAACATAATCGAATACAACTCAGATACGATGATTGTTCAATCTATCCATTTAACCTTCTGCTCGATTCGGTCGCTTGTATGTAAAACGGAAGGACAGTTACCTGGTGAGAATTGCTATATAAACATCATCACGATATCATCGAATACAACAGATACAATTATCGTTTCGTCTAACCATTCAACATTCTGTTCGATTCAGTCGCTAGTATGTGTAACGGAAGTATCGTCACCTGGTAAGTATCACTATATATACAGTATTGCGATATAATCGGATACCACCCAGATACATTGATTGTTCAGTCTATCCATTCAACTTTCTTTTCGTTTCGGTCGCTCGTATGTAAAACGGGAATACCGTCTCCTAGTGTGTATAACTATATACACAGCATAACATCATAATCGAATACAACCCATATACTATCCATTCAACCTTCTGTTCAATTCAGTCGCTCGTATGTATAACGGAAGAACAGTTACCTGGTGAGTATAACTATATAAACATAATCGAATACAACCCAGATACGATGATTGTTCAATCTATACTGAATTCATCCTTCTGCTCGATTCGGTCGCTTGTATGTAAAACGGAAGAACAGTTACCTGGTGAGTATTGCTATATAAACATCATCACGATATCATCGAATACAACTCAGATACAATTATCGTTTCGTCTAACCATTTAACCTTCTGTTCGATTCAGTCGCTAGTATGTGTAACGGATGTACCGTCACCTGGTAAGTATCACTATATATACAGTATTGCGATATAATCGGATACCACCCAGATACATTGATTGTTCAGTCTATCCATTCAACTTTCTGTTCGTTTCGGTCGCTCGTATGTGAAACGGGAATACCGTCACCTTATGTGTTTAACTATATACACAGCATAACATCATAATCGAATACAACCCAGATACTATCCATTCAACCTTCTGTTCGATTCGGTTGCTCGTATGTATAACGAAAGAACAGTAACCTGGTGAGTATTTCTATATGAACGTCATCACGATATAATCGAATACAACTTAGTTACAATTATCGTTCCGTCTAACCATCCAACCTTATGTTCGATTCAGACGCTCGTATGTGTAACGAAAGAACCGTTACATGGTAGGTGTAGTTAAATATACAACATAACGATATAATCGGAGACAACCCTGATACAATGATTGTTCAATCTATCCATTCAACCTTAGGTTCGATTCGGTTGCTAGTATGTATAACGAAAGAACAGTTACCTGGTTAGACATAATATATAATAATCATCACGAAATAATCGAATACAACCCAGATACGATGATTGTTCAGTCTATCTATTCAACCTTCTGTTCAGTTCAGTCGCTCTTATGTATAACTGGAGAACAGTTACCTGGTGAGTATAACTATATGAACATCATCACGATATAATCGAATACAACCCCAGATACGATCATTGTTTAGTCTATCCATTCAACCTTCAGTTCAATTCAGTCGCTCGTATGTATAACGGAAGAACAGTTACCTGGTGAGTATAACTATATAAACATAATCGAATACAACTCAGATACGATGATTGTTCAATCTATCCATTCAACCTTATGTTCGAATCGGTTGCTCGTATGTATATCGGAAGAAGAGGTACCTGGTGAGTATATCTGTATAAACATAATCGAATACAACTCAGATACGATGATTGTTCAATCTATCCATTTAACCTTCTGCTCATTTCGGTCGCTTGTATGTAAAACGGAAGGACAGTTACCTGGTGAGTATTGCTATATAAACATCATCACGATATCATCGAATACAACTCAGATACAATTATCGTTTCGTCTAACCATTCAACATTCTGTTCGATTCAGTCGCTAGTATGTGTAACGGAAGTATCGTCACCTGGTAAGTATCACTATATATACAGTATTGCGATATAATTGGATACCACCCAGATAAATTGATTGTTCAGTCTATCCATTCAACTTTCTTTTCGTTTCGGTCGCTCGTATGTAAAACGGGAATACCGTCTCCTAGTGTGTATAACTATATACACAGCATAACATCATAATCGAATACAACCCATATACTATCCATTCAACCTTCTGTTCAATTCAGTCGCTCGTATGTATAACGGAAGAACAGTTACCTGGTGAGTATAACTATATAAACATAATCGAATACAACCCATATACGATGATTGTTCAATTTATACTGAATTCAACCTTCTGCTCGATTCGGTCGCTTGTATGTGAAACGGAAGAAAAGTTACCTGGTGAGTATTGCTATATAAACATCATCACGATATCATCGAATACAACTCAGATACAATTATCGTTTCGTCTAACCATTTAACCTTCTGTTCGATTCAGTCGCTAGTATGTGTAACGAAAGTACCGTCACCTGGTAAGTATCACTATATATACAGTATTGCGATATAATCGGATACCACTCAGATACATTGATTGTTCAGTCTATCCATTCAACTTTCTGTTCGTTTCGGTCGCTCGTATGTGAAACGGGAATACCGTCACCTTATGTGTATAACTATATCACAGCATAACATCATAATCGAATACAACCCAGATACTATCCATTCAACCTTCTGTTCGATTCGGTTGCTCGTATGTATAACAAAAGAACAGTAACCTGGTGAGTATTTCTATATGAACGTCATCACGATATAATCGAATACAACTTAGTTACAATTATCGTTCCGTCTAACCATTCAACCTTATGTTCGATTCAGACGCTCGTATTTGTAACGAAAGAACCGTTACATGGTAGGTGTAGTTAAATATACAACATAACGATATAATCAGAGACAACCCAGATACAATGATTGTTCAATCTATCCATTCAACCTTATGTTCGATTCGGCTGCTAGTATGTATAACGAAAGAACAGTTACCTGGTTAGACATAATATATAATAATCATCACGAAATAATCGAATACAACCCAGATACGATGATTGTTCAGTCTATCCATTCAACCTTCTGTTCAGTTCAGTCGCTCTTATGTATAACTGGAGAACAGTTACCTGGTGAGTATAACTATATAAACATAATCGTTTACAACTCAGATACGATGATTGTTCAATCTATCCATTCAACCTTATGTTCGATTCGGTTGCTCGTATGTATATCGGAAGAACAGGTACCTGGTGAGTATATCTATATAAACATAATCGAATACAACCCAGATACGATGATTGTTCAATTTATACTGAATTCAACCTTCTGCTCGATTCGGTCGCTTGTATGTAAAACGGAAGAACAGTTACCTGGTGAGTATTGATATATAAACATCATCACGATATCATCGAATACAACTCAGATACAATTATCGTTTCGTCTAACCATTCAACATTCTGTTCGATTCAGTCGCTAGTATGTGTAACGGAAGTATCGTCACCTGGTAAGTATCACTATATATACAGTATTGCGATATAATCGGATACCACCCAGATACATTGATTGTTCAGTCTAACCATTCAACTTTCTTTTTGTTTCGGTCGCTCGTATGTAAAACGGGAATACCGTCTCCTAGTGTGTATAACTATATACACAGCATAACATCATAATCGAATACAACCCATATACTATCCATTCAACCTTCTGTTCAATTCAGTCGCTCGTATGTATAACGGAAGAACAGTTACCTGGTGAGTATAACTATATAAACATAATCGAATACAACCCAGATACGATGATTGTTCAATCTATACTGAATTCAACCTTCTGCTCGATTCGTTCGCTTGTATGTAAAACGGAAGAACAGTTACCTGGTAAGTATTGCTATATAAACATCATCACGATATCATCGAATACAACTCAGATACAATTATCGTTTCGTCTAACCATTCAACCTTCTGTTCGATTTAGTCGCTAGTATGTGTAACGGAAGTACCGTCACCTGGTAAGTATCACTATATATACAGTATTGTGATATAATCGGATACCACCCAGATACATTGATTGTTCAGTCTATCTATTCAACTTTCTGTTCGTTTCGGTCGCTCGTATGTGAAACGGGAATACCGTCACCTTATGTGTATAACTATATCACAGCATAACATCATAATCGAATACAACCCAGATACTATCCATTCAACCTTCTGTTCGATTCGGTTGCTCGTATGTATAACGAAAGAACAGTAACCTGGTGAGTATTTCTATATGAACGTCATCACGATATAATCGAATACAACTTAGTTACAATTATCGTTTCGTCTAACCATCCAACCTTATGTTCGATTCAGACGCTCGTATGTGTAACGAAAGAACCGTTACATGGTAGGATTAGTTGAATATACAACATAACGATATAATCGGAGACAACCCAGATACAATGATTGTTCAATCTATCCATTCAACCTTATGTTCGATTCGGTTGCTAGTATGTATAACGAAAGAACAGTTACCTGGTTAGACATAATATATAATAATCATCACGAAATAATCGAATACAACCCAGATACGATGATTGTTCAGTCTATCCATTCAACCTTCTGTTCAGTTCAGTCGCTCTTATGTATAACTGGAGAACAGTTACCTGGTGAGTATAACTATATAAACATAATCGTATACAACTCAGATACGATGATTGTTCAATCTATCCATTCAACCTTATGTTCGATTCGGTTGCTCGTATGTATATCGGAAGAACAGGTACCTGGTGAGTATATCTATATAAACATAATCGAATACTACCCAGATACGATGATTGTTCAATTTATACTGAATTCAACCTTCTGCTCGATTCGGTCGCTTGTATGTAAAACGGAAGAACAGTTACCTGGTGAGTATTGATATATAAACATCATCACGATATCATCGAATACAACTCAGATACAATTATCGTTTCGTCTAACCATTCAACATTCTGTTCGATTCAGTCGCTAGTATGTGTAACGGAAGTATCGTCACCTGGTAAGTATCACTATATATACAGTATTGCGATATAATCGGATACCACCCAGATACATTGATTGTTCAGTCTAACCATTCAACTTTCTTTTTGTTTCGGTCGCTCGTATGTAAAACGGGAATACCGTCTCCTAGTGTGTATAACTATATACACAGCATAACATCATAATCGAATACAACCCATATACTATCCATTCAACCTCCTGTTCAATTCAGTCGCTCGTATGTATAACGGAAGAACAGTTACCTGGTGAGTATAACTATATAAACATAATCGAATACAACCCAGATACGATGATTGTTCAATCTATACTGAATTCAACCTTCTGCTCGATTCGGTCGCTTGTATGTAAAACGGAAGAACAGTTACCTGGTGAGTATTGCTATATAAACATCATCACGATATCATCGAATACAACTCAGATACAATTATTGTTTCGTCTAACCATTTAACCTTATGTTCGATTCAGTCTCTAGTATGTGTAACGGAAGTACCGTCACCTGGTAAGTATCACTATATATACAGTATTGTGATATAATCGGATACCACCCAGATACATTGATTGTTCAGTCTATCCATTCAACTTTCTGTTCGTTTCGGTCGCTCGTATGTGAAACGGGAATACCGTCACCTTATGTGTATAACTATATCACAGCATAACATCATAATCGAATACAACCCAGATACTATCCATTCAACCTTCTGTTCGATTCGGTTGCTCGTATGTATAACGAAAGAACAGTAACCTGGTGAGTATTTCTATATGAACGTCATCACGATATAATCGAATACAACTTAGTTACAATTATCGTTCCGTCTAACCATCCAACCTTATGTTCGATTCAGACGCTCGTATGTGTAACGAAAGAACCGTCACATGGTAGGTGTAGTTGAATATACAACATAACGATATAATCGGAGACAACCCAGATACAATGATTGTTCAATCTATCCATTCAACCTTATGTTCGATTCGGTTGCTAGTATGTATAACGAAAGAACAGTTACCTGGTGAGACATAATATATAATAATCATCACGAAATAATCGAATACAACCCAGATACGATGATTGTTCAGTCTATCCATTCAACCTTCTGTTCAGTTCAGTCGCTCTTATGTATAACTGGAGAACAGTTACCTGGTGAGTATAACTATATGAACATCATCACGATATAATCGAATACAACCCCAGATACGATCATTGTTTAGTCTATCCATTCAACCTTCAGTTCAATTCAGTCTCTCGTATGTATAACGGAAGAACAGTTACCTGGTGAGTATAACTATTTAAACATAATCGAATACAGATACGATGATTGTTCAATCTATCCATTCAACCTTATGTTCGATTCGGTTGCTCGTATGTAAAACGGAAGGACAGTTACCTGGTGAGTATTGCTATATAAACATCATCACGATATCATCGAATACAACTCAGATACAATTATCGTTTCGTCTAACCATTCAACATTCTGTTCAATTCAGTCGCTCGTATGTATAACGGAAGAACAGTTACCTGGTGAGTATAACTATATAAACATAATCGAATACAACCCAGATACGATGATTGTTCAATCTATACTGAATTCAACCTTCTGCTCGATTCGGTCGCTTGTATGTAAAACGGAACAACAGTTACCTGGTGAGTATTGCTATATAAACATCATCACGATATCATCGAATACAACTCAGATACAATTATCGTTTCGTCTAACCATTTAACCTTCTGTTCGATTCAGTCGCTAGTATGTGTAACGGAAGTACCGTCACCTGGTAAGTATCACTATATATACAGTATTGCGATATAATCGGATACCACCCAGATACATTGATTGTTCAGTCTATCCATTCAACTTTCTGTTCGTTTCGGTCGCTTGTATGTGAAACGGGAATACCGTCACCTTATGTGTATAACTATATACACAGCATAACATCATAATCGAATACAACCCAGATACTATCCATTAAACCTTCTGTTCAATTCAGTCACTCGTATGTATAACGGAAGAACAGTTACCTGGTGAGTATAACTATATAAACATAATCGAATACAACCCAGATACGATGACTGTTCAATCTATACTGAATTCAACCTTCTGCTCGATTCGGTCGCTTGTATGTAAAACGGAAGAACAGTTACCTGGTGAGTATTGCTATATAAACATCATCACGATATCATCGAATACAACTCAGATACAATTATCGTTTCGTCTAACCATTCAACATTCTGTTCGATTCAGTCGCTAGTATGTGTAACGGAAGTATCGTCACCTGGTAAGTATCACTATATATACAGTATTGCGATATAATCGGATACCACCCAGATACATTGATTGTTCAGTCTATCCATTCAACTTTCTTTTCGTTTCGGTTGCTCGTATGTTAAACGGGAATACCGTCTCCTAGTGTGTATAACTATATACACAGCACAACATCATAATCGAATACAACCCATATACTATCCATTCAACCTTCTGTTCAATTCAGTCGCTCGTATGTATAACGGAAGAACAGTTACCTGGTGAGTATAACTATATAAACATAATCGAATACAACCCAGATACGATGATTGTTCAATCTATACTGAATTCAACCTTCTGCTCGATTCGGTCGCTTGTATGTAAAACGGAACAACAGTTACCTGGTGAGTATTGCTATATAAACATCATCACGATATCATCGAATACAACTCAGATACAATTATCGTTTCGTCTAACCATTTAACCTTCTGTTCGATTCAGTCGCTAGTATGTGTAACGGAAGTACCGTCACCTGGAAAGTATCACGATATATACAGTATTGCGATATAATCGGATACCACCCAGATACATTGATTGTTCAGTCTATCCATTCAACTTTCTGTTCGTTTCGGTCGCTCGTATGTGAAACGGGAATACCGTCACCTTATGTGTATAACTATATACACAGCATAACATCATAATCGAATACAACCCAGATACTATCCATTCAACTTTCTGTTCGATTCGGTTGCTCGTATGTATAACGAAAGAACAGTAACCTGGTGAGTATTTCTATATGAACGTCATCACGATATAATCGAATACAACTTAGTTACAATTATCGTTCCGTCTAATCATCCAACCTTATGTTCGATTCAGACGCTCGTATGTGTAACGAAAGAACCGTTACATTGTAGGTGTAGTTAAATATACAACATAATGATATAATCGAAGACAACCCAGATACAATGATTGTTCAATCTATCCATTCAACCTTATGTTCGATTCGGTTGCTAGTATGTATAACGAAAGAACAGTTACCTGGTTAGACATAATATATAATAATCATCACGAAATAATCGAATACAACCCAGATACGATGATTTTTCAGTCTATCCATTCAACCTTCTGTTCAGTTCAGTCGCTCTTATGTATAACTGGAGAAGAGAACAGTTACCTGGTGAGTATAACTATATGAACATCATCACGATATAATCGAATACAACCCCAGATACGATCATTGTTTAGTCTATCCATTTAACCTTCAGTTCAATTCAGTCGATCGTATGTATAACGGAAGAGTATAACTATATAAACATAATCGAATACAACTCAGATACGATGATTGTTCAATCTATCCATTCAACCTTATGTTCGATTCGGTTGCTCGTATGTATATCGGAAGAACAGGTACCTGGTGAGTATATCTATATAAACATAATCGAATACAACTCAGATACGATGATTGTTCAATCTATCTATTTAACCTTCTGCTCGATTCGGTCGCTTGTATGTAAAACGGAAGGACAGTCACCTGGTGAGTATTGCTATATAAACATCATCACGATATCATCGAATACAACTCAGATACTATTATCGTTTCGTCTAACCATTCAACATTCTGTTCGATTCAGTCGCTAGTATGTGTAACGGAAGTATCGTCACCTGGTAAGTATCACTATATATACAGTATTGCGATATAATCGGATACCACCCAGATACATTGATTGTTCAGTCTATCCATTCAACTTTCTTTTCGTTTCGGTCGCTCGTATGTAAAACGGGAATACCGTCTCCTAGTGTGTATAACTATATACACAGCATAACATCATAATCGAATACAACCCATATACTATCCATTCAACCTTCTGTTCAATTCAGTCGCTCGTATGTATAACGGAAGAACAGTTACCTGGTGAGTATAACTATATAAACATAATCGAATACAACCCAGATACGATGATTGTTCAATCTATACTGAATTCATCCTTCTGCTCGATTCGGTCGCTTGTATGTAAAACGGAAGAACAGTTACCTGATGAGTATTGCTATATAAACATCATCACGATATCATCGAATACAACTCAGATACAATTATCGTTTCGTCTAACCATTCAACCTTCTGTTCGATTCAGTCGCTAGTACGTGTAACGGAAGTACCGTCACCTGGTAAGTATCACTATATATACAGTATTGCGATATAATCGGATACCACCCAGATACATTGATTGTTCAGTCTATCCATTCAACTTTCTGTTCGTTTCGGTCGCTCGTATGTGAAACGGGAATACCGTCACCTTATGTGTTTAACTATATACACAGCATAACATCATAATCGAATACAACCCAGATACTATCCATTCAACCTTCTGTTCGATTCGGTTGCTCGTATGTATTGTTACGGTTTCATAAGCATCAAACCTAATAATAATCAAATATTTATTGTTACGATTACAAATGTTTCATCCAGAGTAGGAAATCTAATACACTGAATAACGGGATTCCTTCCAAGCTTTCCTCTTCAATGAATCTGTCTGAAATCAACATATACAGTCATCATATCGTCACCTACAATAGATGAGCCACCTTATTCTAGATCTGGCAGGACGCCACTGCCTGATTCCCCTATCTTCCAGCTCGGTAGAACAGTCGAAACATTGTCCTCTTTTTCGTTTCGCACCTCATATTTTATGTCGATCTTCTTCCAAATAATACGCGAGGAAGGCTTTGGTCCGAAGGCCATTACCTTTTTGTCGTCTTGCTTTTTACGGGCTACTATCCTTCGATTTCGGTAGATCAACCGCATAGGGTCAGAGTCCATACGGTACCGTCCAACACTGTTCGTGGACGAAATATACTAATGGTCATAGAACTATTGGTTCATACCAAGATTATGACCAGGACCAGCTGTCACTCCTGCTAACCTAAATTCTCTAGACAGTAATGGGCCCGCCAAAATCGGTGTCATGTCATTATCCTGTCACTATTTTCTAGAATTTCTGGGGTTATTAGAAAAAAAACTTCAGCAGAAGCACGAACTCCAGATTTATCGCTAATTGTGCGGATTTGATGAAGTCAAAACACATATTGGTTGATCTTAGTTACACATAATTGTATCATTATTGCGTTGATCGATTATAAGGTATTCACCTGATGGTGGATTTATTTTCAACCAAAAGGACGCTTCATCCCCTATCACACGAGGCCGCATGACACCAAAGGTAGGTTTCCATATATGCTTTGCAGCTAACTCATTCGAGAACTCCCCTACTGATTGACTCATCCATATACTGCATGTCTCTTAGGCTTCTTAGGCTTCCTCATATTTTAGGCCTCTTCCTACGGTATCTGCTTTATATACTTAGTACCCAGTAGAACTACCACCAGTCCCAATTTATTAGAGAAGACACGTATTTGCTTGGCAAATTGCTTTCCCGTCATTTGTCCAACTCATCAGTGTCAAAACCTCAATACCTGAAGATCCTAGGGAGGAGAGATTAAGGAAGGAATCCTCGGCCAGCTCATGAGGGCCCCTCAAGTAAGATCCTTCCAATTTTGCAGTCACCACCTTGGCTGAATATTTGATAGCAACTACTGCGCTTATGCCTAATAACCTCTAAACATCCTGTATCACTCTTGCTTTACTTAGACTGGCTTTTGGGCTATGAAGAACCTGCTTTAGAAATTTAAGTTAATATTAGTGAATCTACCAGTAGATTATTTGAGTACCCTCTGGGTCTGTGTTCTGTGAACCTACGGTATATACCTTCAGGGGCTATTCTCGTATTTTGTCCATTGACCTACGGTAAGACCATTTTGTTAAGTATTGCTTTTTAGTATAAGTTGTTGCTTGATTATATCAATTGCTTTTTCCATTCAATTATAAATATTATAATCGAATCCTGTGTAGTATAAACTCCATGGAAATAATCAGAGAATATTAATTAAGCAAATATTCGTTGGCTTATCGTTTTACTCACTATCCCTCTCCGCTGAGCAAATCCTTATTAAGGGAAATAATACTATCTCTAGTGACCCCTTTCTTATTACCCCTTTTGGTTTGGAGGAATACTAAAAGAGGTAATAGTATAACGAAAGAACAGTAACCTGGTGAGAATTTTTCTATATGAACGTCATCACGATATAATCGAATACAACTTAGTTACAATTATCGTTCCGTCTAACTATCCAACCTTATGTTCGATTCAGACGCTCGTATGTGTAACGAAAGAACCGATACATGGTAGGTGTAGTTAAATATACAACATAACGATATAATCGGAGACAACCCAGATACAATGATTGTTCAATCTATCCATTCAACCTTATGTTCGATTCGGTTGCTAGTATGTATAACGAAAGAACAGTTACCTGGTTAGACATAATATATAATAATCATCACGAAATAATCGAATACAACCCAGATACGATGATTGTTCAGTCTATCCATTCAACCTTCTGTTCAGTTCAGTCGCTCTTATGTATAACTGGAGAACAGTTACCTGGTGAGTATAACTATATGAACATCATCACGATATAATCGAACAAACCCCAGATACGACCATTGTTTAGTCTATCCATTCAACCTTCAGTTCAATTCAGTCGCTCGTATGTATAACGGAAGAACAGTTACCTGGTGAGTATAACTATATAAACATAATCGAATACAACTCAGATACGATGATTGTTCAATCTATCCATTCAACCTTATGTTCGATTCGGTTGCTCGTATGTATATCGGAAGAACAGGTACCTGGTGAGTATATCTATATAAACATAATCGAATACAACTCAGATACGATGATTGTTCAATCTATCCATTTAACCTTCTGCTCGATTCGGTCGCTTGTATGTAAAACGGAAGGACAGTTACCTGGTGAGTATTGCTATATAAACATCATCACGATATCATCGAATACAACTCAGATACAATTATCGTTTCGTCTAACCATTCAACATTCTGTTCGATTCAGTCGCTGGTATGTGTAACGGAAGTATCGTCACCTGGTAAGTATCACTATATATACAGTATTGCGATATAATCGGATACCACCCAGATACATTGATTGTTCAGTCTATCCATTCAACTTTCTTTTCGTTTCGGACGCTCGTATGTAAAACGGGAATACCGTCTCCTAGTGTGTATAACTATATACACAGCAAAACATCATAATCGAATACAACCCATATACTATCCATTCAACCTTCTGTTCAATTCAGTCGCTCGTATGTATAACGGAAGAACAGTTACCTGGTGAGTATAACTATATAAACATAATCGAATACAACTCAGATACGATGATTGTTCAATCTATACTGAATTCAACCTTCTGCTCGATTCGGTCGCTTGTATGTAAAACGGAAGAACAGTTACCTGGTGAGTATTGCTATATAAACATCATCACGATATCATCAAATACAAATCAGATACAATTATCGTTTCGTTTAAACATTTAACCTTCTGTTCGATTCAGTCGCTAGTATGTGTAACGGAAGTACCGTCACCTGGTAAGTATCACTATATATACAGTATTGCGATATAATCGGATACCACCCAGATACATTGATTGTTCAGTCTATCCATTCAACTTTCTGTTCGTTTCGGTCGCTCGTATGTGAAACGGGAATACCGTCACCTTATGTGTATAACTATATACACAGCATAACATCATAATCGAATACAACCCAGATACTATCCATTCAACCTTCTGTTCAATTCAGTCACTCGTATGTATAACGGAAGAACAGTTACCTGGTGAGTATAACTATATAAACATAATCGAATACAACCCAGATACGATGACTGTTCAATCTATACTGAATTCAACCTTCTGCTCGATTCGGTCGCTTGTATGTAAAACGGAAGAACAGTTACCTGGTGAGTATTGCTATATAAACATCATCACGATATCATCGAATACAACTCAGATACAATTATCGTTTCGTCTAACCATTTAACCTTCTGTTCGATTCAGTCGCTAGTATGTGTAACGAAAGTACCGTCACCTGGTAAGTATCACTATATATACAGTATTGCGATATAATCGGATACCACCCAGATACATTGATTGTTCAGTCTATCCATTCAACTTTCTGTTCGTTTCGGTCGCTCGTATGTGAAACGGGAATACCGTCACCTTATGTGTATAACTATATACACAGCATAACATCATAATCGAATACAACCCAGATACTATCCATTCAACCTTCTGTTCGGTTCGGTTGCTCGTATGTATAACGAAAGAACAGTAACCTGGTGAGTATTTCTATATGAACGTCATCACGATATAATCGAATACAACTTAGTTACAATTATCGTTCCGTCTAACCATTTAACCTTCTGTTCGATTCAGTCGCTAGTATGTGTAACGGAAGTACCGTCACCTGGTAAGTATCACTATATATACAGTATTGCGATATAATCGGATACCACCCAGATACATTGATTGTTCAGTCTATCCATTCAACTTTCTTTTCGTTTCGGTCGCTCGAATGTAAAACGGGAATACCGTCTCCTAGTGTGTATAACTATATACACAGCAAAACATCATAATCGAATACAACCCATATACTATCCATTCAACCTTCTGTTCAATTCAGTCGCTCGTATGTATAACGGAAGAACAGTAACCTGGTGAGTATAACTATATAAACATAATCGAATACAACCCAGAAACGATGATTGTTCAATCCATACTGAATTCAACCTTCTGCTCGATTCGGTCGCTTGTATGTAAAACGGAAGAACAGTTACCTGGTGAGTATTGCTATATAAACATCATCACGATATCATCGAATACAACTCAGATACAATTATCGTTTAGTCTAACCATTTAACCTTCTTTTCGATTCAGTCGCTAGTTATGTGTAACGGAAGTACCGTCACCTGGTAAGTATCACTATATATACAGTATTGCGATATAATCGGATACCACCCAGATACATTGATTGTCCAGTCTATCCATTCAACTTTCTGTTCGTTTCGGTCGCTCGTATGTGAAACGGGAATACCGTCACCTTATGTGTATAACTATATACACAGCATAACATCATAATCGAATACAACCCAGATACTATCCATTCAACCTTCTGTTCAATTCAGTCACTCGTATGTATAACGGAAGAACAGTTACCTGGTGAGTATAACTATCTAAACATAATCGAATACAACCCAGATACGATGACTGTTCAATCTATACTGAATTCAACCTTCTGCTCGATTCGGTCGCTTGTATGTAAAACGGAAGAACTTACCTGGTGAGTATTGCTATATAAACATCATCACGATATCATTGAATACAACACAGATACAATTATCGTTTCGTCTAACCATTTAACCTTCTGTTCGATTCAGTCGCTAGTATGTGTAACGGAAGTACCGTCACCTGGTAAGTATCACTATATATACAGTATTGCGATATAATCGGATACCACCCAGATACATTGATTGTTCAGTCTATCCATTCAACTTTCTGTTCGTTTCGGTCGCTCGTATGTGAAACGGGAATACCGTCACCTTATGTGTATAACTATATACACAGCATAACATCATAATCGAATACAACCCAGATACTATCCATTCAACCTTCTGTTCGATTCGGTTGCTCGTATGTATAACGAAAGAACAGTAACCTGGTGAGTATTTCTATATGAACGTCATCACGATATAATCGAATACAACTTAGTTACAATTATCGTTCCGTCTAATCATCCAACCTTATGTTCGATTCAGACGCTCGTATGTGTAACGAAAGAACCGTTACATGGTAGGTGTAGTTAAATATACAACATAACGATATAATCGGAGACAACCCAGATACAATGATTGTTCAATCTATCCATTCAACCTTATGTTCGATTCGGTTGCTAGTATGTATAACGAAACAGTTACCTGGTTAGACATAATATATAATATATAATAATCATCACGAAATAATCGAATACAACCCAGATACGATGATTGTTCAGTCTATCCATTCAACCTCCTGTTCAGTTCAGTCGCTCTTATGTATAACTAGAGAACAGTTACCAGGTGAGTATAACTATGTGAACATCATCACGATATAATCGAATACAACCCCAGATACGATCATTGTTTAGTCTATCCATTCAACCTTCAGTTCAATTCAGTCGCTCGTATGTATAACGGAAGAACAATTACCTGGTGAGTATAACTATATAAACATAATCGAATACAACTCAGATACGATGATTGTTCAATCTATCCATTCAACCTTATGTTCGATTCGGTTGCTCGTATGTATATCGGAAGAACAGGTACCTGGTGAGTATATCTATATAAACATAATCGAATACAACTCAGATACGATGATTGTTCAATCTATCCATTTGACCTTCTGCTCGATTCGGTCGCTTGTATGTGAAACGGAAGGACAGTTACCTGGTGAGTATTGCTATATAAACATCATCACGATATCATCAAATACAACTCAGATACAATTATCGTTTCGTCTAACCATTCAACATTCTGTTCGATTCAGTCGCTAGTATGTGTAACGGAAGTATCGTCACCTGGTAAGTATCACTATATATACAGTATTGCGATATAATCGGATACCACCCAGATACATTGATTGTTCAGTCTATCCATTCAACTTTCTTTTCGTTTCGGTCGTTTGTATGTAAAACGGGAATACCGTCTAATAGTGTGTATAACTATATACACAGCATAACATCATAATCGAATACAACCCATATACTATCCATTCAACCTTCTGTTCAATTCAGTCGCTCGTATGTATAACGGAAGAACAGTTACCTGGTGAGTATAACTATATAAACATAATCGAATACAACCCAGATACGATGATTGTTCAATCCATACTGAATTCAACCTTCTGCTCGATTCGGTCGCTTGTATGTAAAACGGAAGAACAGTTACCTGGTGAGTATTGCTATATAAACATCATCACGATATCATCGAATACAACTCAGATACAATTATCGTTTCGTCTAACCATTTAACCTTCTGTTCGATTCAGTCGCTAGTTATGTGTAACGGAAGTACCGTCACCTGGTAAGTATCACTATATATACAGTATTGCGATATAATCGGATACCACCCAGATACATTGATTGTCCAGTCTATCCATTCAACTTTCTGTTCGTTTCGGTCGCTCGTATGTGAAACGGGAATACCGTCACCTTATGTGTATAACTATATACACAGCATAACATCATAATCGAATACAACCCAGATACTATCCATTCAACCTTCTGTTCAATTCAGTCACTCGTATGTATAACGGAAGAACAGTTACCTGGTGAGTATAACTATATAAACATAATCGAATACAACCCAGATACGATGATTGTTCAATCTATACTGAATTCAACCTTCTGCTCGATTCGGTCGCTTGTATGTAAAACGGAAGAACTTACCTGGTGAGTATTGCTATATAAACATCATCACGATATCATCGAATACAACTCAGATACAATTATCGTTTCGTCTAACCATTTAACCTTCTGTTCGATTCAGTCGCTAGTATGTGTAACGGAAGTACCGTCACCTGGTAAGTATCACTATATATACAGTATTGCGATATAATCGGATACCACCCAGATACATTGATTGTTCAGTCTATCCATTCAACTTTCTGTTCGTTTCGGTCGCTCGTATGTGAAACGGGAATACCGTCACCTTATGTGTATAACTATATACACAGCATAACATCATAATCGAATACAACCCAGATACTATCCATTCAACCTTCTGTTCGATTCGGTTGCTCGTATGTATAACGAAAGAACAGTAACCTGGTGAGTATTTCTATATGAACGTCATCACGATATAATCGAATACAACTTAGTTACAATTATCGTTCCGTCTAATCATCCAACCTTATGTTCGATTCAGACGCTCGTATGTGTAACGAAAGAACCGTTACATGGTAGGTGTAGTTAAATATACAACATAACGATATAATCGGAGACAACCCAGATACAATGATTGTTCAATCTATCCATTCAACCTTATGTTCGATTCGGTTGCTAGTATGTATAACGAAACAGTTACCTGGTTAGACATAATATATAATAATCATCACGAAATAATCGAATACAACCCAGATACGATGATTGTTCAGTCTATCCATTCAACCTCCTGTTCAGTTCAGTCGCTCTTATGTATAACTGGAGAACAGTTACCTGGTGAGTATAACTATATGAACATCATCACGATATAATCGAATACAACCCCAGATACGATCATTGTTTAGTCTATCCATTCAACCTTCAGTTCAATTCAGTCGCTCGTATGTATAACGGAAGAACAGTTACCTGGTGAGTATAACTATATAAACATAATCGAATACAACTCAGATACGATGATTGTTCAATCTATCCATTCAACCTTATGTTCGATTCGGTTGCTCGTATGTATATCGGAAGAACAGGTACCTGGTGAGTATATCTATATAAACATAATCGAATACAACTCAGATACGATGATTGTTCAATCTATCCATTTAACCTTCTGCTCGATTCGGTCGCTTGTATGTGAAACGGAAGGACAGTTACCTGGTGAGTATTGCTATATAAACATCATCACGATATCATCGAATACAACTCAGATACAATTATCGTTTCGTCTAACCATACAACATTCTGTTCGATTCAGTCGCTAGTATGTGTAACGGAAGTATCGTCACCTGGTAAGTTTCACTATAAATACAGTATTGCGATATAATCGGATACCACCCAGATACATTGATTGTTCAGTCTATCCATTCAACTTTCTTTTTGTTTCGGTCGCTCGTATGTGAAACGGGAATACCGTCACCTTATGTGTATAACTATATACACAGCATAACATCATAATCGAATACAACCCAGATACTATCCATTCAACCTTCTGTTCGATTCGGTTGCTCGTATGTATAACGAAAGAACAGTAACCTGGTGAGTATTTCTATATGAACGTCATCACGATATAATCGAATACAACTTAGTTACAATTATCGTTCCGTCTAACCATCCAACCTTATGTTCGATTCAGACGCTCGTATGTGTAACGAAAGAACCGTTACATGGTAGGTGTAGTTAAATATACAACATAACGATATAATCGGAGACAACCCAGATACAATGATTGTTCAATCTATCCCTTCAACCTTATGTTCGATTCGGTTGCTAGTATGTATAACGAAAGAACAGTTACCTGGTTAGACATAATATATAATAATCATCACGAAATAATCGAATACAACCCAGATACGATGATTGTTCAGTCTATCCATTCAACCTTCTGTTCAGTTCAGTCGCTCTTATGTATAACTGGAGAACAGTTACCTGGTGAGTATAACTATATAAACATAATCGAATACAACTCAGATACGATGATTGTTCAATCTATCCATTCAACCTTATGTTCGATTCGGTTGCTCGTATGTATATCGGAAGAACAGGTACCTGGTGAGTATATCTATATGAACATAATCGAAGACAACTCAGATACGATGATTGTTCAATCTATCCATTTAACCTTCTGCTCGATTCGGTCGCTTGTATGTAAAACGGAAGGACAGTTACCTGGTGAGTATAACTATATAAACATCATCACGATATAATCGAATACAACCCCAGATACGATCATTGTTTAGTCTATCCATTCAACCTTCAGTTCAATTCAGTCGCTCGTATGTATAACGGAAGAACAGTTACCTGGTGAGTATAACTATATAAACATAATCGAATACAACTCAGATACGATGATTGTTCAATCTATCCATTCAACCTTATGTTCGATTCGGTTGCTCGTATGTATATCGGAAGAACAGGTACCTGGTGAGTATATCTATATGAACATAATCGAAGACAACTCAGATACGATGATTGTTCAATCTATCCATTTAACCTTCTGCTCGATTCGGTCGCTTGTATGTAAAACGGAAGGACAGTTACCTGGTGAGTATTGCTATATAAACATCATCACGATATCATCGAATACAACTCAGATACAATCATCGTTTCGTCTAACCATTCAACATTTGTTTGATTCAGTCGCTAGTATGTGTAACGGAAGTATCGTCACCTGGTAAGTATCACTATATATACAGTATTGCGATATAATCGGATACCACCCAGATACATTGATTGTTCAGTCTATCCATTCAACTTTCTTTTCGTTTCGGTCGCTCGTATGTAAAACGGGAATACCGTCTCCTAGTGTGTAAAACTATATACACAGCATAACATCATAATCGAATACAACCCATATACTATCCATTCAACCTTCTGTTCAATTCAGTCGCTCGTATGTATAACGGAAGAACAGTTACCTGGTGAGTATAACTATATAAACATAATCGAATACAACCCAGATACGATGATTGTTCAATCTATACTGAATTCAACCTTCTGCTCGATTCGGTCGCTTGTATGTAAAACGGAAGAACAGTTACCTGGTGAGTATAACTATATAAACATAATCGAATACAACCCAGATACGATGATTGTTCAATCTATACTGAATTCAACCTTCTGCTCGATTCGGTCGCTTGTATGTAAAACGGAAGAACAGTTACCTGGTGAGTATTGCTATATAAACATCATCACGATATCATCGAATACAACTCAGATACAATTATCGTTTCGTCTAACCATTTAACCTTCTGTTCGATTCAGTCGCTAGTATGTGTAACGGAAGTACCGTCACCTGGTAGGTACCACTATATATACAGTATTGCGATATAATCAGATACCACCCAGATACATTGATTGTTCAGTCTATCCATTCAACCTTCTGTTCAGTTCAGTCGCTCTTATGTATAACTGGAGAACAGTTACCTGGTGAGTATAACTATATGAACATCATCACGATATAATCGAATACAACCCCAGATACGATCATTGTTTAGTCTATCCATTCAACCTTCAGTTCAATTCAGTCGCTCGTATGTATAACGGAAGAACAGTTACCTGGTGAGTATAACTATATAAACATAATCGAATACAACTCAGATACGATGATTGTTCAATCTATCCATTCAACCTTATGTTCGATTCGGTTGCTCGTATGTATATCGGAAGAACAGGTACCTGGTGAGTATATCTATATAAACATAATCGAATACAACTCAGATACGATGATTGTTCAATCTATCCATTTAACCTTCTGCTCGATTCGGTCGCTTGTATGTGAAACGGAAGGACAGTTACCTGGTGAGTATTGCTATATAAACATCATCACGATATCATCGAATACAACTCAGATACAATTATCGTTTCGTCTAACCATACAACATTCTGTTCGATTCAGTCGCTAGTATGTGTAACGGAAGTATCGTCACCTGGTAAGTTTCACTATAAATACAGTATTGCGATATAATCGGATACCACCCAGATACATTGATTGTTCAGTCTATCCATTCAACTTTCTTTTTGTTTCGGTCGCTCGTATGTGAAACGGGAATACCGTCACCTTATGTGTATAACTATATACACAGCATAACATCATAATCGAATACAACCCAGATACTATCCATTCAACCTTCTGTTCGATTCGGTTGCTCGTATGTATAACGAAAGAACAGTAACCTGGTGAGTATTTCTATATGAACGTCATCACGATATAATCGAATACAACTTAGTTACAATTATCGTTCCGTCTAACCATCCAACCTTATGTTCGATTCAGACGCTCGTATGTGTAACGAAAGAACCGTTACATGGTAGGTGTAGTTAAATATACAACATAACGATATAATCGGAGACAACCCAGATACAATGATTGTTCAATCTATCTCTTCAACCTTATGTTCGATTCGGTTGCTAGTATGTATAACGAAAGAACAGTTACCTGGTTAGACATAATATATAATAATCATCACGAAATAATCGAATACAACCCAGATACGATGATTGTTCAGTCTATCCATTCAACCTTCTGTTCAGTTCAGTCGCTCTTATGTATAACTGGAGAACAGTTACCTGGTGAGTATAACTATATAAACATAATCGAATACAACTCAGATACGATGATTGTTCAATCTATCCATTCAACCTTATGTTCGATTCGGTTGCTCGTATGTATATCGGAAGAACAGGTACCTGGTGAGTATATCTATATGAACATAATCGAAGACAACTCAGATACGATGATTGTTCAATCTATCCATTTAACCTTCTGCTCGATTCGGTCGCTTGTATGTAAAACGGAAGGACAGTTACCTGGTGAGTATAACTATATAAACATCATCACGATATAATCGAATACAACCCCAGATACGATCATTGTTTAGTCTATCCATTCAACCTTCAGTTCAATTCAGTCGCTCGTATGTATAACGGAAGAACAGTTACCTGGTGAGTATAACTATATAAACATAATCGAATACAACTCAGATACGATGATTGTTCAATCTATCCATTCAACCTTATGTTCGATTCGGTTGCTCGTATGTATATCGGAAGAACAGGTACCTGGTGAGTATATCTATATGAACATAATCGAAGACAACTCAGATACGATGATTGTTCAATCTATCCATTTAACCTTCTGCTCGATTCGGTCGCTTGTATGTAAAACGGAAGGACAGTTACCTGGTGAGTATTGCTATATAAACATCATCACGATATCATCGAATACAACTCAGATACAATCATCGTTTCGTCTAACCATTCAACATTTGTTTGATTCAGTCGCTAGTATGTGTAACGGAAGTATCGTCACCTGGTAAGTATCACTATATATACAGTATTGCGATATAATCGGATACCACCCAGATACATTGATTGTTCAGTCTATCCATTCAACTTTCTTTTCGTTTCGGTCGCTCGTATGTAAAACGGGAATACCGTCTCCTAGTGTGTAAAACTATATACACAGCATAACATCATAATCGAATACAACCCATATACTATCCATTCAACCTTCTGTTCAATTCAGTCGCTCGTATGTATAACGGAAGAACAGTTACCTGGTGAGTATAACTATATAAACATAATCGAATACAACCCAGATACGATGATTGTTCAATCTATACTGAATTCAACCTTCTGCTCGATTCGGTCGCTTGTATGTAAAACGGAAGAACAGTTACCTGGTGAGTATAACTATATAAACATAATCGAATACAACCCAGATACGATGATTGTTCAATCTATACTGAATTCAACCTTCTGCTCGATTCGGTCGCTTGTATGTAAAACGGAAGAACAGTTACCTGGTGAGTATTGCTATATAAACATCATCACGATATCATCGAATACAACTCAGATACAATTATCGTTTCGTCTAACCATTTAACCTTCTGTTCGATTCAGTCGCTAGTATGTGTAACGGAAGTACCGTCACCTGGTAGGTACCACTATATATACAGTATTGCGATATAATCAGATACCACCCAGATACATTGATTGTTCAGTCTATCCATTCAACCTTCTGTTCAGTTCAGTCGCTCTTATGTATAACTGGAGAACAGTTACCTGGTGAGTATAACTATATGAACATCATCACGATATAATCGAATACAACCCCAGATACGATCATTGTTTAGTCTATCCATTCAACCTTCAGTTCAATTCAGTCGCTCGTATGTATAACGGAAGAACAGTTACCTGGTGAGTATAACTATATAAACATAATCGAATACAACTCAGATACGATGATTGTTCAATCTATCCATTCAACCTTATGTTCGATTCGGTTGCTCGTATGTATATCGGAAGAACAGGTACCTGGTGAGTATAACTATATAAACATAATCGAATACAACCCAGATACGATGATTGTTCAATCTATACTGAATTCAACCTTCTGCTCGATTCGGTCGCTTGTATGTAAACGGAAGTACCGTCACCTGGTAAGTATCACTATATATACAGTATTGCGATATAATCGGATACCACCCAGATACATTGATTGTTCAGTCTATCCATTCAACTTTCTGTTCGTTTCGGTCGCTCGTATGTGAAACGGGAATACCGTCACCTTATGTGTATAACTATATACACAGCATAACATCATAATCGAATACAACCCAGATACTATCCATTCAACCTTCTGTTCGATTCGGTTGCTAGTATGTATAACGAAAGAACAGTAACCTGGTGAGTATTTCTATATGAACGTCATCATGATATAATCGAATACAACTTAGTTACAATTATCGTTCCGTCTAACCATCCAACCTTATGTTCGATTCAGACGCTTGTATGTGTAACAAAAGAACCGTTACATGGTAGGTGTAGTTAAATATACAACATAACGATATAATCGGAGACAACCCAGATACAATGATTGTTCAATCAATCCATTCAACCTTATGTTCGATTCGGTTGCTAGTATGTATAACGAAAGAACAGTAACCTGGTTAGACATAATATATAATAATCATCACGAAATAATCGGATACAACCCAGATACGATGATTGTTCAGTCTATCCATTCAACCTTCTGTTCAGTTCAGTCGCTCTTATGAATAACTGGAGAACAGTTACCTGGTGAGTATAACTATATGAACATCATCACGATATAATCGAATACAACCCCAGATACGATCATTGTTTAGTCTATCCATTCAACCTTCAGTTCAATTCAGCCGCTCGTATGTATAACGGAGGAACAGTTACCTAGTGAGTATAACTATATAAACATAATCGAATACAACTCAGATACGATGATTGTTCAATCTATCCATTCAACCTTATGTTCGATTCGGTTGCTCGTATGTATATCGGAAGAACAGGTACCTGGTGAGTATATCTATATTAACATAATCGAATACAACTCAGATACGATGATTGTTCAATCTATCCATTTAACCTTCTGCTCGATTCGGTCGCTTATATGTAAAACGGAAGGACATTCACCTGGTGAGTATTGCTATATAAACATCATCACGATATCATCGAATACAACTCAGATACAATTATCGTTTCGTCTAACCATTTAACCTTCTGTTCGATTCAGTCGCTAGTATGTGTAACGGAAGTACTGTCACCTGGTAAGTATCACTATATATACAGTATTGCGATATAATCGGATACCACCCAGATACATTGATTGTTCAGTCTATCCATTCAACTTTCTGTTCGTTTCGGTCGCTCGTATGTGAAACGGGAATACCGTCACCTTATGTGTATAACTATATACACAGCATAACATCATAATCGAATACAACCCAGATACTATCCATTCAACCTTCTGTTCGATTCGGTTGCTCGTATGTATAACGAAAGAACAGTAATCTGGTGAGTATTTCTATATGAACGTCATCACGATATAATCGAATACAACTTAGTACCAATTATCGTTCCGTCTAACCATCCAACCTTATGTTCGATTCAGACGCTCGTATGTGTAACGAAAGAACCGTTACATGGTAGGTGTAGTTAAATATACAACATAACGATATAATCGGAGACAACCAAGATACAATGATTGTTCAATCTATCCATTCAACCTTATGTTCGATTCGGTTGCTAGTATGTATAACGAAAGAACAGTTACCTGGTTAGACATAATATATAATAATCATCACGAAATAATCGAATACAACCCAGATACGATGATTGTTCAGTCTATCCATTCAACCTTCTGTTCAGTTCAGTCGCTCTTATGTATAACTGGAGAACAGTTACCTGGTGAGTATAACTATATAAACATAATCGAATACAACTCAGATACGATGATTGTTCAATCTATCCATTCAACCTTATGTTCGATTCGGTTGCTCGTATGTATATCGGAAGAACAGGTACCTGGTGAGTATATCTATATAAACATAATCGAATACAACTCAAATACGATGATTGTTCAATCTATCCATTTAACCTTCTGCTCGATTCGGTCGCTTGTATGTAAAACGGAAGGACAGTTACCTGGTGAGTATTGCTATATAAACATCATCACGATATCATCGAATACAACTCAGATACAATTATCGTTTCGTCTAACCATTCAACATTCTGTTCGATTCAGTCGCTAGTATGTGTAACGGAAGTATCGCCACTTGGTAAGTATCACTATATATACAGTATTGCGATATAATCGGATACCACCCAGATACATTGATTGTTCAGTCTATCCATTCAACTTTCTTTTCGTTTCGGTCGCTCGTATGTATAACGGGAATACCGTCTCCTAGTGTGTATAACTATATACACAGCATAACATCATAATCGAATACAACCCATATACTATCCATTCAACCTTCTGTTCAATTCAGTCGCTCGTATGTATAACGGAAGAACAATTACCTGGTGAGTATAACTATATAAACATAATCGAATACAACCCAGATACGATGATTGTTCAATCTATACTGAATTCAACCTTCTGCTCGATTCGGTCACTTGTATGTAAAACGGAAGAACAGTTACCTGGTGAGTATTGCTATATAAACATCATCACGATATCATCGAATACAACTCAGATACAATTATCGTTTCGTCTAACCATTTAACCTTCTGTTCGATTCAGTAGCTAGTATGTGTAACGGAAGTACCGTCACCTGGTAAGTATCCCTATATATACAGTATTGCGATATAATCGGATACCACCCAGATACATTGATTGTTCAGTCTATCCATTCAACTTTCTGTTCGTTTTGGTCGCTCGTATGTGAAACGGGAATACCGTCACCTTATGTGTATAACTATATATACAGCATAACATCATAATCGAATACAACCCAGATACTATCCATTCAACCTTCTGTTCGATTCGGTTGCTCGTATGTATAACGAAAGAACAGTAACCTGGTGAGTATTTCTATATGAACGTCATCACGATATAATCGAATACAACTTAGTTACAATTATCGTTCCGTCTAACCATCCAACCTTATGTTCGATTCAGACGCTCGTATGTGTAACGAAAGAACCGTTACATGGTAGGTGTAGTTAAATATACAACATAACGATATAATCGGAGACAACCCAGATACAATGATTGTTCAATCTATCCATTCAACCTTATGTTCGATTCGGTTGCTAGTATGTATAACGAAAGAACAGTTACCTGGTAAGACATAATATATAATAATCATCACGAAATAATCGAATACAACCCAGATACGATGATTGTTCAGTCTATCCATTCAACCTTCTGTTCAGTTCAGTCGCTCTTATGTATAACTGGAGAACAGTTACCTGGTGAGTATAACTATATGAACATCATCACGATATAATCGAATACAACCCCAGATACGATCATTGTTTAGTCTATCCATTCAACCTTCAGTTCAATTCAGTCGCTCGTATGTATAACGGAATAAACAGTTACCTGGTGAGTATAACTATATAAACATAATCGAATACAACTCAGATACGATGATTGTTCAATCTATCCATTCAACCTTATTTTCGATTCGGTTGCTCGAATGTATATCGGAAGAACAGGTACCTGGTGAGTATATCTATATAAACATAATCGAACACAACTCAGATACGATGATTGTTCAATCTATCCATTTAACCTTCTGCTCGATTCGGTCGCTTGTATGTAAAACGAAAGGACAGTTACCTGGTGAGTATTGCTATATAAACATCATCACGATATCATCGAATACAACTCAGATACAATTATCGTTTCGTCTAACCATTTAACCTTCTGTTCGATTCAGTCGCTAGTATGTGTAACGGAAGTACCGTCACCTGGTAAGTATCTCTATATATACAGTATTGCGATATAATCGGATACCACCCAGATACATTGATTGTTCAGTCTATCCATTCAACTTTCTGTTCGTTTCGGTCGCTCGTATGTGAAACGGGAATACCGTCACCTTATGTGTATAACTATATACACAGCATTACATCATAATCGAATACAACCCAGATACTATCCATTCAACCTTCTGTTCGATTCGGTTGCTCGTATGTATAACGAAAGAACAGTAACCTGGTGAGTATTGCTATATAAACATCATCACGATATCATCGAATACAACTCAGATACAATTATCGTTTCGTCTAACCATTTAACCTTCTGTTCGATTCAGTCGCTAGTATGTGTAACGGAAGTACCGTCACCTGGTAGGTACCACTATATATACAGTATTGCGATATAATCAGATACCACCCAGATACATTGATTGTTCAGTCTATCCATTCAACCTTCTGTTCAGTTCAGTCGCTCTTATGTATAACTGGAGAACAGTTACCTGGTGAGTATAACTATATGAACATCATCACGATATAATCGAATACAACCCCAGATACGATCATTGTTTAGTCTATCCATTCAACCTTCAGTTCAATTCAGTCGCTCGTATGTATAACGGAAGAACAGTTACCTGGTGAGTATAACTATATAAACATAATCGAATACAACTCAGATACGATGATTGTTCAATCTATCCATTCAACCTTATGTTCGATTCGGTTGCTCGTATGTATATCGGAAGAACAGGTACCTGGTGAGTATAACTATATAAACATAATCGAATACAACCCAGATACGATGATTGTTCAATCTATACTGAATTCAACCTTCTGCTCGATTCGGTCGCTTGTATGTAAACGGAAGTACCGTCACCTGGTAAGTATCACTATATATACAGTATTGCGATATAATCGGATACCACCCAGATACATTGATTGTTCAGTCTATCCATTCAACTTTCTGTTCGTTTCGGTCGCTCGTATGTGAAACGGGAATACCGTCACCTTATGTGTATAACTATATACACAGCATAACATCATAATCGAATACAACCCAGATACTATCCATTCAACCTTCTGTTCGATTCGGTTGCTAGTATGTATAACGAAAGAACAGTAACCTGGTGAGTATTTCTATATGAACGTCATCATGATATAATCGAATACAACTTAGTTACAATTATCGTTCCGTCTAACCATCCAACCTTATGTTCGATTCAGACGCTTGTATGTGTAACAAAAGAACCGTTACATGGTAGGTGTAGTTAAATATACAACATAACGATATAATCGGAGACAACCCAGATACAATGATTGTTCAATCAATCCATTCAACCTTATGTTCGATTCGGTTGCTAGTATGTATAACGAAAGAACAGTAACCTGGTTAGACATAATATATAATAATCATCACGAAATAATCGGATACAACCCAGATACGATGATTGTTCAGTCTATCCATTCAACCTTCTGTTCAGTTCAGTCGCTCTTATGAATAACTGGAGAACAGTTACCTGGTGAGTATAACTATATGAACATCATCACGATATAATCGAATACAACCCCAGATACGATCATTGTTTAGTCTATCCATTCAACCTTCAGTTCAATTCAGCCGCTCGTATGTATAACGGAGGAACAGTTACCTAGTGAGTATAACTATATAAACATAATCGAATACAACTCAGATACGATGATTGTTCAATCTATCCATTCAACCTTATGTTCGATTCGGTTGCTCGTATGTATATCGGAAGAACAGGTACCTGGTGAGTATATCTATATTAACATAATCGAATACAACTCAGATACGATGATTGTTCAATCTATCCATTTAACCTTCTGCTCGATTCGGTCGCTTGTATGTAAAACGGAAGGACATTCACCTGGTGAGTATTGCTATATAAACATCATCACGATATCATCGAATACAACTCAGATACAATTATCGTTTCGTCTAACCATTTAACCTACTGTTCGATTCAGTCGCTAGTATGTGTAACGGAAGTACTGTCACCTGGTAAGTATCACTATATATACAGTATTGCGATATAATCGGATACCACCCAGATACATTGATTGTTCAGTCTATCCATTCAACTTTCTGTTCGTTTCGGTCGCTCGTATGTGAAACGGGAATACCGTCACCTTATGTGTATAACTATATACACAGCATAACATCATAATCGAATACAACCCAGATACTATCCATTCAACCTTCTGTTCGATTCGGTTGCTCGTATGTATAACGAAAGAACAGTAATCTGGTGAGTATTTCTATATGAACGTCATCACGATATAATCGAATACAACTTAGTTACAATTATCGTTCCGTCTAACCATCCAACCTTATGTTCGATTCAGACGCTCGTATGTGTAACGAAAGAACCGTTACATGGTAGGTGTAGTTAAATATACAACATAACGATATAATCGGAGACAACCAAGATACAATGATTGTTCAATCTATCCATTCAACCTTATGTTCGATTCGGTTGCTAGTATGTATAACGAAAGAACAGTTACCTGGTTAGACATAATATATAATAATCATCACGAAATAATCGAATACAACCCAGATACGATGATTGTTCAGTCTATCCATTCAACCTTCTGTTCAGTTCAGTCGCTCTTATGTATAACTGGAGAACAGTTACCTGGTGAGTATAACTATATAAACATAATCGAATACAACTCAGATACGATGATTGTTCAATCTATCCATTCAACCTTATGTTCGATTCGGTTGCTCGTATGTATATCGGAAGAACAGGTACCTGGTGAGTATATCTATATAAACATAATCGAATACAACTCAAATACGATGATTGTTCAATCTATCCATTTAACCTTCTGCTCGATTCGGTCGCTTGTATGTAAAACGAAAGGACAGTTACCTGGTGAGTATTGCTATATAAACATCATCACGATATCATCGAATACAACTCAGATACAATTATCGTTTCGTCTAACCATTTAACCTTCTGTTCGATTCAGTCGCTAGTATGTGTAACGGAAGTACCGTCACCTGGTAAGTATCTCTATATATACAGTATTGCGATATAATCGGATACCACCCAGATACATTGATTGTTCAGTCTATCCATTCAACTTTCTGTTCGTTTCGGTCGCTCGTATGTGGAACGGGAATACCGTCACCTTATGTGTATAACTATATACACAGCATTACATCATAATCGAATACAACCCAGATACTATCCATTCAACCTTCTGTTCGATTCGGTTGCTCGTATGTATAACGAAAGAACAGTAACCTGGTGAGTATTGCTATATAAACATCATCACGATATCATCGAATACAACTCAGATACAATTATCGTTTCGTCTAACCATTCAACATTCTGTTCGATTCAGTCGCTAGTATGTGTAACGGAAGTATCGTCACCTGGTAAGTATCACTATATATACAGTATTGCGATATAATCGGATACCACCCAGATACATTGATTGTTCAGTCTATCCATTCAACTTTCTTTTCGTTTCGGTCGCTAGTATGTATAACGGGAATACCGTCTCCTAGTGTGTATAACTATATACACAGCATAACATCATAATCGAATACAACCCATATACTATCCATTCAACCTTCTGTTCAATTCAGTCGCTCGTATGTATAACGAAAGAACAGTTACCTGGTGAGTATAACCATATAAACATAATCGAATACAACCCAGATACGATGATTGTTCAATCTATACTGAATTCAACCTTCTGCTCGATTTGGTCGCTTGTATGTAAAACGGAAGAACAGTTACCTGGTGAGTATTGCTATATAAACATCATCACGATATCATCGAATACAACTCAGATACAATTATCGTTTCGTCTAACCATTCAAAATTCTGTTCGATTCAGTCGCTAGTATGTGTAACGGAAGTACCGTCACCTGGTAGGTATCACTATATATACAGTATTGCGATATAATCGGATACCACCCAGATACATTGATTGTTCAGTCTATCCATTCAACCTTCTGTTCAGTTCAGTCGCTCTTATGTATAACTGGAGAACAGTTACCTGGTGAGTATAACTATATGAACATCATCACGATATAATCGAATACAACCCCAGATACGATCATTGTTTAGTCTATCCATTCAACCTTCAGTTCAATTCAGTCGCTCGTATGTATAACGGAAGAACAGTTACCTGGTGAGTATAACTATATAAACATAATCGAATACAACTCAGATACGATGATTGTTCAATCTATCCATTCAACCTTATGTTCGATTCGGTTGCTCGTATGTATATCGGAAGAACAGGTACCTGGTGAGTATATCTATATAAACATAATCGAATACAACTCAGATACGATGATTGTTCAATCTATCCATTTAACCTTCTGCTCGATTCGGTCGCTTGTATGTAAAACGGAAGGACAGTTACCTGGTGAGTATTGCTATATAAACATCATCACGATATCATCGAATACAACTCAGATACAATTATCGTTTCGTCTAACCATTCAACATTCTGTTCGATTCAGTCGCTAGTATGTGTAACGAAAGAACCGTTACATGGTAGGTGTAGTTAAATATACAACATAACGATATAATCGGAGACAACCAAGATACAATGATTGTTCAATCTATCCATTCAACCTTATGTTCGATTCGGTTGCTAGTATGTATAACGAAAGAACAGTTACCTGGTTAGACATAATATATAATAATCATCACGAAATAATCGAATACAACCCAGATACGATGATTGTTCAGTCTATCCATTCAACCTTCTGTTCAGTTCAGTCGCTCGTATGTATTACGGAAGAACAGTTACCTGGTGAGTATAACTATATAAACATAATCGAATACAACTCAGATACGATGATTGTTCAATCTATCCATTCAACCTTATGTTCGATTCGGTTGCTCGTATGTATATCGGAAGAACAGGTACCTGGTGAGTATATCTATATAAACATAATCGAATACAACTCAGATACGATGATTGTTCAATCTATCCATTTAACCTTCTGCTCGATTCGGTCGCTTGTATGTAAAACGGAAGGACAGTTACCTGGTGAGTATTGCTATATAAACATCATCACGATATCATCGAATACAACTCAGATACAATTATCGTTTCGTCTAACCATTCAACATTCTGTTCGATTCAGTCGCTAGTATGTGTAACGGAAGTATCGTCACCTGGTAAGTATCACTATATATACAGTATTGCGATATAATCGGATACCACCCAGATACATTGATTGTTCAGTCTATCCATTCAACTTTCTTTTCGTTTCGGTCGCTCGTATGTAAAACGGGAATACCGTCTCCTAGTGTGTGTAACTATATACACAGCATAACATCATAATCGAATACAACCCATATACTATCCATTCAACCTTCTGTTCAATTCAGTCGCTCGTATGTATAACGGAAGAACAGTTACCTGGTGAGTATAACTATATAAACATAATCGAATACAACCCAGATACGATGATTGTTCAATCTATACTGAATTCAACCTTCTGCTCGATTCGGTCGCTTGTATGTAAACGGAAGTACCGTCACCTGGTAAGTATCACTATATATACAGTATTGCGATATAATCGGATACCACCCAGATACATTGATTGTTCAGTCTATCCATTCAACTTTCTGTTCGTTTCGGTCGCTCGTATGTGAAACGGGAATACCGTCACCTTATGTGTATAACTATATACACAGCATAACATCATAATCGAATACAACCCAAATACTATCCATTCAACCTTCTGTTCGATTCGGTTGCTAGTATGTATAACGAATGAACAGTAACCTGGTGAGTATTTCTATATGAACGTCATCACGATATAATCGAATACAACTTAGTTACAATTGTCGTTCCGTCTAACCATCCAACCTTATGTTCGATTCAGACGCTTGTATGTGTAACAAAAGAACCGTTACATGGTAGGTGTAGTTAAATATACAACATAACGATATAATCGGAGACAACCCAGATACAATGATTGTTCAATCAATCCATTCAACCTTATGTTCGATTCGGTTGCTAGTATGTATAACGAAAGAACAGTTACCTGGTTAGACATAATATATAATAATCATCACGAAATAATCGAATACAACCCAGATACGATGATTGTTCAGTCTATCCATTCAACCTTCTGTTCAGTTCAGTCGCTCTTATGTATAACTGGAGAACAGTTACCTGGTGAGTATAACTATATGAACATCATCACGATATAATCGAATACAACCCCAGATACGATCATTGTTTAGTCTATCCATTCAACCTTCAGTTCAATTCAGCCGCTCGTATGTATAACGGAAGAACAGTTACCTAGTGAGTATAACTATATAAACATAATCGAATACAACTCAGATACGATGATTGTTCAATCTATCCATTCAACCTTATGTTCGATTCGGTTGCTCGTATGTATATCGGAAGAACAGGTACCTGGTGAGTATATCTATATAAACATAATCGAATACAACTCAGATACGATGATTGTTCAATCTATCCATTTAACCTTCTGCTCGATTCGGTCGCTTGTATGTAAAACGGAAGGACATTAACCTGGTGAGTATTGCTATATAAACATCATCACGATATCATCGAATACAACTCAGATACAATTATCGTTTCGTCTAACCATTTAACCTTCTGTTCGATTCAGTCGCTAGTATGTGTAACGGAAGTACTGTCACCTGGTAAGTATCACTATATATACAGTATTGCGATATAATCGGATACCACCCAGATACATTGATTGTTCAGTCTATCCATTCAACTTTCTGTTCGTTTCGGTCGCTCGTATGTGAAACGGGAATACCGTCACCTTATGTGTATAACTATATACACAGCATAACATCATAATCGAATACAACCCAGATACTATCCATTCAACCTTCTGTTCGATTCGGTTGCTCGTATGTATAACGAAAGAACAGTAATCTGGTGAGTATTTCTATATGAACGTCATCACGATATAATCGAATACAACTTAGTTACAATTATCGTTCCGTCTAACCGTCCAACCTTATGTTCGATTCAGACGCTCGTATGTGTAACGAAAGAACCGTTACATGGTAGGTGTAGTTAAATATACAACATAACGATATAATCGGAGACAACCAAGATACAATGATTGTTCAATCTATCCATTCAACCTTATGTTCGATTCGGTTGCTAGTATGTATAACGAAAGAACAGTTACCTGGTTAGACATAATATATAATAATCATCACGAAATAATCGAATACAACCCAGATACGATGATTGTTCAGTCTATCCATTCAACCTTCTGTTCAGTTCAGTCGCTCTTATGTATAACTGGAGAACAGTTACCTGGTGAGTATAACTATATAAACATAATCGAATACAACTCAGATACGATGATTGTTCAATCTAGCCATTCAACCTTATGTTCGATTCGGTTGCTCGTATGTATATCGGAAGAACAGGTACCTGGTGAGTATATCTATATAAACATAATCGAATACAACTCAAATACGATGATTGTTCAATCTATCCATTTAACCTTCTGCTCGATTCGGTCGCTTGTATGTAAAACGGAAGGACAGTTACCTGGTGAGTATTGCTATATAAACATCATCACGATATCATCGAATACAACTCAGATACAATTATCGTTTCGTCTAACCATTCAACATTCTGTTCGATTCAGTCGCTAGTATGTGTAACGGAAGTATCGCCACTTGGTAAGTATCACTATATATACAGTATTGCGATATAATCGGATACCACCCAGATACATTGATTGTTCAGTCTATCCATTCAACTTTCTTTTCGTTTCGGTCGCTCGTATGTATAACGGGAATACCGTCTCCTAGTGTGTATAACTATATACACAGCATAACATCATAATCGAATACAACCCATATACTATCCATTCAACCTTCTGTTCAATTCAGTCGCTCGTATGTATAATGGAAGAACAGTTACCTGGTGAGTATAACTATATAAACATAATCGAATACAACCCAGATACGATGATTGTTCAATCTATACTGAATTCAACCTTCTGCTCGATTCGGTCGCTTGTATGTAAAATGGAAGAACAGTTCCTGGTGAGTATTGCTATATAAACATCATCACGATATCATCGAATACAACTCAGATACAATTATCGTTTCGTCTAACCATTCAACATTTTGTTCGATTCAGTCGCTAGTATGTGTAACGGAAGTATCGTCACCTGGTAAGTATTACTATGTATGCAGTATTGCGATATAATCGGATACCACCCAGATACATTGATTGTTCAGTCTATCCATTCAACTTTCTTTTTGTTTCGGTCGCTCGTATGTAAAACGGGAATACCGTCTCCTAGTGTGTATAACTATATACACAGCATAACATCATAATCGAATACAACCCATATACTATCCATTCAACCTTCTGTTCAATTCAGTCGCTCGTATGTATAACGGAAGAACAGTTACCTGGTGAGTATAACTATATAAACATAATCGAATACAACCCAGATACGATGATTGTTCAATCTATACTGAATTCAACCTTCTGCTCGATTCGGTCACTTGTATGTAAAACGGAAGAACAGTTACCTGGTGAGTATTGCTATATAAACATCATCACGATATCATCGAATACAACTCAGATACAATTATCGTTTCGTCTAACCATTTAACCTTCTGTTCGATTCAGTCGCTAGTATGTGTAACGGAAGTACCGTCACATGGTAAGTATCACTATATATACAGTATTGCGATATAATCGGATACCACCCAGATACATTGATTGTTCAGTCTATCCATTCAACTTTCTGTTCGTTTTGGTAGTATGTATAACGAAAGAACAGTAACCTGGTGAGTATTTCTATATGAACGTCATCACGATATAATCGAATACAACTTAGTTACAATTATCGTTCCGTCTAACCATCCAACCTTATGTTCGATTCAGACGCTTGTATGTGTAACGAAAGAACCGGTACATGGTAGGTGTAGTTAAATATACAACATAACGATATAATCGGAGACAACCCAGATACAATGATTGTTCAATCAATCCATTCAACCTTATGTTCGATTCGGTTGCTAGTATGTATAACGAAAGAACAGTTACCTGGTTAGACATAATATATAATAATCATCACGAAATAATCGAATACAACCCAGATACGATGATTGTTCAGTCTATCCATTCAACCTTCTGTTCAGTTCAGTCGCTCTTATGTATAACTGGAGAACAGTTACCTGGTGAGAATAACTATATGAACATCATCACGATATAATCGAATATAACCCCAGATACGATCATTGTTTAGTCTATCCATTCAACCTTCAGTTCAATTCAGCCGCTCGTATGTATAACGGAAGAACAGTAACCTGGTGAGTATAACTATATAAACATAATCGAATACAACTCAGATACGATGATTGTTCAATCTATCCATTCAACCTTATGTTCGATTCGGTTGCTCGTATGTATATCGGAAGAACAGGTACCTGGTGAGTATATCTATATAAACATAATCGAATACAACTCAGATACGATGATTGTTCAATCTATCCATTAAACCTTCTGCTCGATTCGGTCGCTTGTATGTAAAACAGAAGGACATTCACCTGGTGAGTATTGCTATATAAACATCATCACGATATCATCGAATACAACTCAGATACAATTATCGTTTCGTCTAACCATTCAACCTTCTGTTCAATTCAGTCGCTCGTATGTATAACGGAAGAACAGTTACCTGGTGAGTATAACTATGTAAACATAATCGAATACAACTCAGATACGATGATTGTTCAATCTATCCATTCAACCTTATGTTCGATTCGGTTGCTCGTATGTATAACGGAAGAACAGTTACCTGGTGAGTATAACTATATAAACATAATCGAATACAACTCAGATACGATGATTGTTCAATCTATCCATTCAACCTTATGTTCGATTCGGTTGCTCGTATGTATATCGGAAGAACAGGTACCTGGTGAGTATATCTATATAAACATAATCGAATACAACTCAGATACGATGATTGTTCAATCTATCCATTTAACCTTCTGCTCGATTCGGTCGCTTGTATGTAAAACGGAAGGACATTCACCTGGTGAGTATTACTATATAAACATTACCACGATATAATCGAATACAACTCAGTTACAATTATCGTTCCGTCTAACCATCCAACCTTATGTTCGATTCAGACGCTCGTATGTGTAACGAAAGAACCGTTACATGGTAGGTGTAACTAAATATACAGCATAACGATATAATCGGAGACGACCCAGATACAATGATTGTTCAATCTATCCATTCAACCTTATGTTCGATTCGGTTGCTCGTATGTATAACGAAAGAACAGTAACCTGGTGAGTATTTCCATATGAACTTCATCACGATATAATCGATTACAACTCAGATACAATGATCATTCCGTCTATCCATCCAACCTTCGGTTCGATTTGGTCGCTCGTACGTATATCGCAAGAACAGTCACCTGGTGAGTATTACTATATAAACATCATCACGATATAATCGAATACAACCCCAGATAGGATCATTGTTTAGTCGATACATTCAACCTTCTGTTCAATTCAGTCGCTCGTATGTATAACGGAAGAACAGTTACCTGGTGAGTATAACTATATAAACATAATCGA
Organism: Chrysomela aeneicollis; assembly: GCA_029955515.1. Taxonomy (NCBI): domain Eukaryota; kingdom Metazoa; phylum Arthropoda; class Insecta; order Coleoptera; family Chrysomelidae; genus Chrysomela; species Chrysomela aeneicollis. The sequence continues at coordinate 219,996 of JARUHQ010000018.1, read as the reverse complement.
ATACAACTCAGATACGATGATTGAATAATCTATCCATTCAACCTTATGTTCGATTGGGTTGCTCGTATGTATAACGAAAGAACAGGTACCTGGTGAGTATAACGATATAAACATAATCGAATACAACCCAGATACGACGATTGTTCAATCTATACTGAATTCAACCTTCTGCTCGATTCGGCCGCTTGTATGTAAAACGGAAGAACAGTTACCTGGTGAGTATTGCTATATAAACATCATCGCGATATCATCGAATACAACTCAGAGATACAATTATCGTTTCCTCTAACCATTCAACATTCTGTTCGATTCAGTCGCTAGTATGTGTAACGGAAGTATCGTCACCTGGTAAGTATCACTATATATACAGAATTGCGATATAATCGACTACCACCCAGATACGATTGTTCAGTCTATCCATTCAACCTTCTGTTCAATTCAGTCGCTCGTATGTATAACGGAAGAACAGTTACCTGGTGAGTATAACTATATAAACATAATCGAATACAACTCAGATACGATGATTGATTAATCTATCCATCCAACCTTATGTTCGATTGGGTCGCTCGTATGTATAACGCAAGAACAGTCACCTGGTGAGTATAACTATATGAACATAATCGAATACAACCCAGATACGATGATCGTTCAATCAATACTGAATTTAAGCTTCTGCTCGATTCGGTCGCTTGTATGTAAAACGGAAGGACAGTTACCCGGTGAGTATTGCTATATAAACTTCATCACGATATCATCGAATACAACTCAGAGATACAATTATCGTTTCGTCTAACCATTTAACCTTCTGTTCGATTCGGTCGCTAGTATGTGTAACGGAAGTACCGTCACCTGGTAAGTATCACTATATATACAGTATTGCGATATAATCGGATACCACCCAGATACATTGATTGTTCAGTCTATCCATTCAACTGTACACCAGTAACCTGGTGAGTATTTCCATATAAACTTCATCACGATATAATCGAATACAACTCAGATACAATGATCATTCCGTCTATCCATCCAACCTTCTGTTCGATTTGGTCGCTCGTACGTATAACGCAAGAACAGTCACCTGGTGAGTATTACTATATAAACATTACCACGATATAATCGAATACAACTCAGTTACAATTATCGTTTTGTCTATCCATTCAACCTTCTGTTCAGTTCAGCCGCTCTTATGTATAACTGGAGAACAGTTACCTGGTGAGTATAACTATATAAACATCATCACGATATAATCGAATACAACCCCAGATAGGATCATTGTTTAGTCTATACATTCAACCTTCTGTTCAATTCAGTCGCTCGTATGTATAACGGAAGAACAGTTACCTGGTGAGTATAACTATATAAACATAATCGAATACAACTCAGATACGATGATTGTTCAATCTATCCATTCAACCTTATGTTCGATTGGGTTGCTCGTATGTATAACGAAAGAACAGGTACCTGGTGAGTATAACTATATAAACATAATCGAATACAACTCACACGATGATTGTTTAATCTATCCATTTAACCTTCTGCTCGATTCGGTCGCTTGTATGTAAAACGGAAGGACAGTTACCTGGTGAGTATTGCTATATAAACATCATCACGATATCATCGAATTCAACTCAGATACAATTATCGTTTCGTCTAACCATTCAACATCCGGTTCGATTCAGTCGCTAGTATGTGTAACGGAAGTATCGTCACCTGGTAAGTATCACTATATATACAGAATTGCGATATAATCGACTACCACCCAGATACATTGATTGTTCAGTCTATCCATTCAACTTTCTGTTCGTTTCGGTCGCTCGTATGTATAACGAAAGACCAGTAACCTGGTGAGTATTTCTATATGAACGTCATCACGATATAATCGAGTACAACTCAGATACAATGATCATTCCGTCTATCCATCCAACCTTATGTTCGATTGGGTCGCTTGTATGTATAACGCAAGAACAGTCACCTGGTGAGTATAACTATATGAACATAATCGAATACAACCCAGATACGATGATTGTTCAATCTATACTAAATTTAAGCTTCTGCTCGATTCGGTCGCTTGTATGTGAAACGGAAGGACAGTTACCTGGTGAGTATAACTATATAAACATAATCGAATACAACCCAGATACGACGATTGTTCAATCTATACTGAATTCAACCTTCTGCTCGATTCGGCCGCTTGTATGTAAAACGGAAGAACAGTTACCTGGTGAGTATTGCTATATAAACATCATCACGATATCATCGAATACAACTCAGAGATACAATTATCGTTTCGTCTAACCATTTAACCTTCTGTTCGATTCAGTCGCTTGTATGTGTAACGGAAGTACCGTCACCTGGTAAGTATAACTATATATACAGTATTGCGATATAATCGGATACCACCCAGATACATTGATTGTTCAGTCTATCCATTCAACTTTCTGTTCGTTTCGGTCGTTCTTATGTAAAACGGGAATACCGTCACCTAGTGTGTATAACTATATACACAGCATAACATCATAATCGAATACAACCCAGATAATATCCATTCAACCTTCTGTTCCATTCGTTTGCTCGTATGTATAACGAATGAACAGTAACCTGGTGAGTATTTTCATATGAACTTCATCACGATATAATCGAATACAACTCAGATACAATGATCATTCCGTCACCTTCTGTTCGATTTGGTTGCTCGTACGTATAACGCAAGAACAGTTACCTGGTGAGTATAACTATATAAACATAATCGAATACAACTCAGATACGATGATTGTTTAATCTATCCATTCAACCTTATGTTCGATTGGGTTGCTCGTATGTATAACGAAAGAACAGGTACCTGGTGAGTATAACTATATAAACATAATCGAATACAACTCAGATACGATGATTGTTCAATCTATCCATTTAACCTTCTGCTCGATTCGGCCGCTTGTATGTAAAACGGAAGAACAGTTACCTGGTGAGTATTGCTATATAAACATCATCACGATATCATCGAATACAACTCAGAGATACAATTATCGTTTCGTCTAACCATTCAACATTCTGTTCGATTCAGTCGCTAGTATGTGTAACGGAAGTATCGTCACCTGGTAAGTATCACTATATATACAGAATTGCGATATGATCGACTACCACCCAGATACGATTGTTCAGTCTATCCATTCAACTTTCTGTTCGTTTCGGTCGCTCGTATGTATAACGAAAGACCGATGGATGGATAGACGGAATGATCATTGTATCGAATACAACTCAGATACAATGATCATTCCGTCTATCCATCCAACCTTATGTTCGATTGGGTCGCTCGTATGTATAACGCAAGAACAGTCACCTGGTGAGTATAACTATATGAACATAATCGAATACAACCCAGATACGATGATTGTTCAATCAATACTAAATTTAAGCTTCTGCTCGATTCGATCGCTCGTATGTAAAACGGAAGGACAGTTACCCGGTGAGTATTGCTATATAAACATCATCACGATATCATCGAATACAACTCAGAGATACAATTATCGTTTCGTCTAACCATTTAACCTTCTGTTCGATTCGGTCGCTAGTATGTGTAACGGAAGTACCGTCACCTGGTAAGTATCACTATATATACAGTATTGCGATATAATCGGATACCACCCAGATACATTGATTGTTCAGTCTATCCATTCAACTGTACACCAGTAACCTGGTGAGTATTTCCATATGAACTTCATCACGATATAATCGAATACAACTCAGATACAATGATCATTCCGTCTATCCATCCAACCTTCTGTTCGATTTGGTCGCTCGTACGTATAACGCAAGAACAGTCACCTGGTGAGTATTACTATATAAACATTACCACGATATAATCGAATACAACTCAGTTACAATTATCGTTTTGTCTATCCATTCAACCTTCTGTTCAGTTCAGCCGCTCTTATGTATAACTGGAGAACAGTTACCTGGTGAGTATAACTATATAAACATCATCACGATATAATCGAATACAACCCCAGATAGGATCATTGTTTAGTCTATACATTCAACCTTCTGTTCAATTCAGTCGCTCGTATGTATAACGGAAGAACAGTTACCTGGTGAGTATAACTATATAAACATAATCGAATACAACTCAGATACGATGATTGTTCAATCTATCCATTTAACCTTCTGCTCGATTCGGCCGCTTGTATGTAAAACGGAAGAACAGTTACCTGGTGAGTATTGCTATATAAACATCATCACGATATCATCGAATACAACTCAGAGATACAATTATCGTTTCGTCTAACCATTCAACATTCTGTTCAATTCAGTCGCTAGTATGTGTAACGGAAGTTTCGTCACCTGGTAAGTATCACTATATATACAGAATTGCGATATAATCGACTACCACCCAGATACGATTGTTCAGTCTATCCATTCAACTTTCTGTTCGTTTCGGTCGCTCGTATATATAACGAAAGACCGATGGATGGATAGACGGAATGATCATTGTATCGAATACAACTCAGATACAATGATCATTCCGTCTATCCATCCAACCTTATGTTCGATTGGGTCGCTCGTATGTATAACGCAAGAACAGTCACCTGGTGAGTATAACTATATAAACATAATCGAATACAACTCAGACACGATGATTGTTCAATCTATCCATTTAACCTTCTGCTCGATTCGGTCGCTTGTATGTAAAACGGAAGGACAGTTACCTGGTAAGTATTGCTATATAAACATCATCACGATATCATCGAATTCAACTCAGATACAATTATCGTTTCGTCTAACCATTCAACATTCTGTTCGATTCAGTCGCTAGTATGTGTAACGGAAGTATCGTCACCTGGTAAGTATCACTATATATACGGAATTGCGATATAATCGACTACCACCCAGATACATTGATTGTTCAGTCTATCCATTCAACTTTCTGTTCGTTTCGGTCGCTCGTATGTATAACGAAAGACCAGTAACCTGGTGAGTATTACTATATAAACATTACCACGATATAATCGAATACAACTCAGTTACAATTATCGTTTTGTCTATCCATTCAACCTTCTGTTCAGTTCAGCCACTCTTATGTATAACTGGAGAACAGTTACCTGGTGAGTATAACTATATAAACATCACGATATAATCGAATACAACCCCAGATAGGATCATTGTTTAGTCGATACATTCAACCTTCTGTTCAATTCAGTCGCTCGTATGTATAACGGAAGAACAGTTACCTGGTGAGTATAACTATATAAACATAATCGAATACAACTCAGAAACGATGATTGATTTATCTATCCATTCAACCTTATGTTCGATTGGGTTGCTCGTATGTATAACGAAAGAACAGGTACCTGGTGAGTATAACGATATAAACATAATCGAATACAACCCAGATACGACGATTGTTCAATCTATACTGAATTCAACCTTCTGCTCGATTCGGCCGCTTGTATGTAAAACGGAAGAACAGTTACCTGGTGAGTATTGCTATATAAACATCATCGCGATATCATCGAATACAACTCAGATACAATGATCATTCCGTCTATCCATCCAACCTTCTGTTCGATTTGGTCGCTCGTACGTATAACGCAAGAACAGTCACCTGGTGAGTATTACTATATAAACATAACCACGATATCATCGAATACAACTCAGAGATACAATTATCGTTTCGTCTAACCATTTAACCTTCTGTTCGATTCAGTCGCTAGTATGTGTAACGGAAGTACCGTCACCTGGTAAGTATCACTATATATACAGAATTGCGATATAATCGGATACCACCCAGATACATTGAATGTTCAGTCTATCCATTCAACTTTCTGTTCGTTTCGATCGTTCGTATGTAAAACGGGAATACCGTCACCTAGTGTGTATATATACACAGCATAACATCATAATCGAATACAACCCAGATACTATCCATTCAACCTTCTGTTCGATTCGGTTGCTCGTATGTATAACGAAAGAACAGTAACCTGGTGAGTATTTCCATATGAACTTCACCACGATATAATCGAATACAACTCAGATACAATGATCATTCCGTCTATCCATCCAACCTTCTGTTCGATTTGGTCGCTCGTATGTATAACGGAAGGACAGTTACCTGGTAAGTATTGCTATATAAACATCATCACGATATCATCGAATACAACTCAGAGATACAATTATCGTTTCCTTTAACCATTCAACATTCTGTTCGATTCAGTCGCTAGTATGTGTAACGGAAGTATCGTCACCTGGTAAGTATCACTATATATACAGAATTGCGATATAATCGACTACCACCCAGATATATTGATTGTTCAGTCTATCCATTCAACTTTCTGTTCGTTTCGGTGGCTCGTATGTATAACGAAAGACCAGTAACCTGGTGAGTATTTCTATATGAACGTCATCACGATATAATCGAATACAACTCAGATACAATGATCATTCCGTCTATCCATCCAACCTTATGTTCGATTGGGTCGCTTGTATGTATAACGCAAGAACAGTCACCTGGTGAGTATAACTATATGAACATAATCGAATACAACCCAGATACGATGATTGTTCAATCTATACTAAATTTGAGCTTCTGCTCGATTCGGTCGCTTGTATGTAAAACGGAAGGACAGGTACCTGGTGAGTATAACGATATAAACATAATCGAATACAACCCAGATACGACGATTGTTCAATCTATACTGAATTCAACCTTCTGCTCGATTCGGCCGCTTGTATGTAAAACGGAAGAACAGTTGACTGGTGAGTATTGCTATATAAACATCATCACGATATCATCGAATACAACTCAGAGATACAATTATCGTTTCGTCTAACCATTTAACCTTCTGTTCGATTCAGTCGCTAGTATGTGTAACGGAAGTACCGCCACCTGGTAAGTATCACTATATATACAGTATTGCGATATAATCGGATACCACCCAGATACATTGATTGTTCAGTCTATCCATTCAACTTTCTGTTCGTTTCGGTCGTTCGTATGTAAAACGGGAATACCGTCACCTAGTGTGTATAACTATATACACAGCATAACATCATATTCGAATACAACCCGGATACTATCCATTCAACCTTCTGTTCGATTCGGTTGCTCGTATGTATAACGAATGAACAGTAACCTGGTGAGTATTTTCATATGAACTTCATCACGATATAATCGAATACAACTCAGATACAATGATCATTCCGTCACCTTCTGTTCGATTTGGTCGCTCGTACGAATAACGCAAGAACAGTCACCTGGTGAGTATTACTATATAAACATTACCACGATATAATCGAATACAACTCAGTTACAATTATCGTTTTGTCTATCCATTTAACCTTCTGTTCAGTTCAGCCGCTCTTATGTATAACTGGAGAACAGTTACCTGGTGAGTATAACTATATAAACATCATCACGATATAATCGAATACAACCCCAGATAGGATCATTGTTTAGTCTATACATTCAACCTTCTGTTCAATTCAGTCGCTCGTATGTATAACTGGAGAACAGTTACCTGGTGAGTATAACTATATAAACATAATCGAATACAACCCAGATACGACGATTGTTCAATCTATACTGAATTCAACCTTCTGCTCGATTCGGCCGCTTGTATGTAAAACGGATGAACAGTTACCTGGTGAGTATTGCTATATAAACATCATCACGATATCATCGAATACAACTCAGAGATACAATTATCGTTTCGTCTAACCATTCAACCTTCTGTTCGATTCAGTCGCTAGTATGTGTAACGGAAGTACCGTCACCTGGTAAGTATCACTATATATACAGAATTGCGATATAATCGACTACCACCCAGATACATTGGTTGTTCAGTCTATCCATTCAACTTTCTGTTCGTTTCGGTCGCTCGTATGTATAACGAAAGACCAGTAACCTGGTGTGTATAACTATATACACAGCATAACATCATAATCGAATACAACCCAGATAATATCCATTCAACCTTCTGTTCGATTTGGTTGCTCGTATGTATAACGAAAGAACAGTAACCTGGTGAGTATTACTATATAAACATTACCACGATATAATCGAATACAACTCAGTTACAATTATCGTTTTGTCTATCCATTCAACCTTCTGTTCAGTTCAGCCGCTCTTATGTATAACTGGAGAACAGTTACCTGGTGAGTATAACTATATAAACATCATCACGATATAATCGAATACAACCCCAGATAGGATCATTGTTTAGTCTATACATTCAACCTTCTGTTCAATTCAGTCGCTCGTATGTATAACGGAAGAACAGTTACCTGGTGAGTATAACTATATAAACATAATCGAATACAACTCAGATACGATGAATGTTTAATCTATCCATTCAACATTCTGTTCGATTCAGTCGCTAGTATGTGTAACGGAAGTATCGTCACCTGGTAAGTATCACTATATATACAGAATTGCGATATAATCGACTACCACCCAGATATATTGATTGTTCAGTCTATCCATTCAACTTTCTGTTCGTTTCGGTGGCTCGTATGTATAACGAAAGACCAGTAACCTGGTGAGTATTTCTATATGAACGTCATCACGATATAATCGAATACAACTCAGATACAATGATCATTCCGTCTATCCATCCAACCTTATGTTCGATTGGGTCGCTTGTATGTATAACGCAAGAACAGTCACCTGGTGAGTATAACTATATGAACATAATCGAATACAACCCAGATACGATGATTGTTCAATCTATACTAAATTTAAGCTTCTGCTCGATTCGGTCGCTTGTATGTAAAACGGAAGGACAGGTACCTGGTGAGTATAACGATATAAACATAATCGAATACAACCCAGATACGACGATTGTTCAATCTATACTGAATTCAACCTTCTGCTCGATTCGGCCGCTTGTATGTAAAACGGAAGAACAGTTGACTGGTGAGTATTGCTATATAAACATCATCACGATATCATCGAATACAACTCAGAGATACAATTATCGTTTCCTTTAACCATTCAACATTCTGTTCGATTCAGTCGCTAGTATGTGTAACGGAAGTATCGTCACCTGGTAAGTATCACTATATATACAGAATTGCGATATAATCGACTACCACCCAGATATATTGATTGTTCAGTCTATCCATTCAACTTTCTGTTCGTTTCGGTGGCTCGTATGTATAACGAAAGACCAGTAACCTGGTGAGTATTTCTATATGAACGTCATCACGATATAATCGAATACAACTCAGATACAATGATCATTCCGTCTATCCATCCAACCTTATGTTCGATTGGGTCGCTTGTATGTATAACGCAAGAACAGTCACCTGGTGAGTATAACTATATGAACATAATCGAATACAACCCAGATACGATGATTGTTCAATCTATACTAAATTTAAGCTTCTGCTCGATTCGGTCGCTTGTATGTAAAACGGAAGGACAGGTACCTGGTGAGTATAACGATATAAACATAATCGAATACAACCCAGATACGACGATTGTTCAATCTATACTGAATTCAACCTTCTGCTCGATTCGGCCGCTTGTATGTAAAATGGAAGAACAGTTACTTGGTGAGTATTGCTATATAAACATCATCACGATATCATCGAATACAACTCAGATACAATTATCGTTTCGTCTAACCATTCAACATTTTGTTCGATTCAGTCGCTAGTATGTGTAACGGAAGTATCGTCACCTGGTTAGTATTACTATGTATACAGTATTGCGATATAATCGGATACCACCCAGATACATTGATTGTTCAGTCTATCCATTCAACTTTCTTTTTGTTTCGGTCGCTCGTATGTAAAACGGGAATACCGTCTCCTAGTGTGTATAACTATATACACAGCATAACATCATAATCGAATACAACCCATATACTATCCATTCAACCTTCTGTTCAATTCAGTCGCTCGTATGTATAACGGAAGAACAGTTACCTGGTGAGTATAACCATATAAACATAATCGAATACAACCCAGATACGATGATTGTTCAATCTATACTGAATTCAACCTTCTGCTCGATTCGGTCACTTGTATGTAAAACGGAAGAACAGTTACCTGGTGAGTATTGCTATATAAACATCATCACGATATCATCGAATACAACTCAGATACAATTATCGTTTCGTCTAACCATTTAACCTTCTGTTCGATTCAGTCGCTAGTATGTGTAACGGAAGTACCGTCACATGGTAAGTATCACTATATATACAGTATTGCGATATAATCGGATACCACCCAGATACATTGATTGTTCAGTCTATCCATTCAACTTTCTGTTCGTTTTGGTCGCTCGTATGTGAAACGGGAATACCGTCACCTTATGTGTATAACTATATATACAGCATAACATCATAATCGATTACAACCCAGATACTATCCATTCAACCTTCTGTTCGATTCGGTTGCTCGTATGTATAACGAAAGAACAGTAACCTGGTGAGTATTTCTATATGAACGTCATCACGATATAATCGAATACAACTTAGTTACAATTATCGTTCCGTCTAACCATCCAACCTTATGTTCGATTCAGACGCTCGTATGTGTAACGAAAGAACCGTTACATGGTAGGTGTAGTTAAATATACAACATAACGATATAATCGGAGACAACCCAGATACAATGATTGTTCAATCTATCCATTCAACCTTATGTTCGATTCGGTTGCTAGTATGTATAAAGAAAGAACAGTTACCTGGTAAGACATAATATATAATAATCATCACGAAATAATCGAATACAACCCAGATACGATGATTGTTCAGTCTATCCATTCAACCTTCTGTTCAGTTCAGTCGCTCTTATGTATAACTGGAGAACAGTTACCTGGTGAGTATAACTATATGAACATCATCACGATATAATCGAATACAACCCCAGATACGATCATTGTTTAGTCTATCCATTCAACCTTCAGTTCAATTCAGTCGCTCGTATGTATAACGGAATAAACAGTTACCTGGTGAGTATAACTATATAAACATAATCGAATACAACTCAGATACGATGATTGTTCAATCTATCCATTCAACCTTATGTTCGATTCGGTTGCTCGTATGTATATCGGAAGAACAGGTACCTGGTGAGTATATCTATATAAACATAATCGAACACAACTCAGATACGATGATTGTTCAATCTATCCATTTAACCTTCTGCTCGATTCGGTCGCTTGTATGTAAAACGAAAGGACAGTTACCTGGTGAGTTTTGCTATATAAACATCATCACGATATCATCGAATACAACTCAGATACATTGATTGTTCAGTCTATCCATTCAACTTTCTGTTCGTTTCGGTCGCTCGTATGTGAAACGGGAATACCGTCACCTTATGTGTATAACTATATACACAGCATTACATCATAATCGAATACAACCCAGATACTATCCATTCAACCTTCTGTTCGATTCGGTTGCTCGTATGTATAACGAAAGAACAGTAACCTGGTGAGTATTGCTATATAAACATCATCACGATATCATCGAATACAACTCAGATACAATTATCGTTTCGTCTAACCATTCAACATTCTGTTCGATTCAGTCGCTAGTATGTGTAACGGAAGTATCGTCACCTGGTAAGTATCACTATATATACAGTATTGCGATATAATCGGATACCACCCAGATACATTGATTGTTCAGTCTATCCATTCAACTTTCTTTTCGTTTCGGACGCTCGTATGTAAAACGGGAATACCGTCTCCTAGTGTGTATAACTATATACACAGCAAAACATCATAATCGAATACAACCCATATACTATCCATTCAACCTTCTGTTCAATTCAGTCGCTCGTATGTATAACGGAAGAACAGTTACCTGGTGAGTATAACTATATAAACATAATCGAATACAACCCAGATACGATGATTGTTCAATCTATACTAAATTCAACCTTCTGCTCGATTCGGTCGCTTGTATGTAAAACGGAAGAACAGTTACCTGGTGAGTATTGCTATATAAACATCATCACGATATCATCGAATACAACTCAGATACAATTATCGTTTCGTCTAACCATTTAACCTTCTGTTCGATTCAGTCGCTAGTATGTGTAACGGAAGTACCGTCACCTGGTAGGTATCACTATATATACAGTATTGCGATATAATCGGATACCACCCAGATACATTGATTGTTCAGTCTATCCATTCAGCCTTCTGTTCAGTTCAGTCGCTCTTATGTATAACTGGAGAACAGTTACCTGGTGAGTATAACTATATGAACATCATCACGATATAATCGAATACAACCCCAGATACGATCATTGTTTAGTCTATCCATTCAACCTTCAGTTCAATTCAGTCGCTCGTATGTATAACGGAAGAACAGTTACCTGGTGAGTATAACTATATAAACATAATCGAATACAACTCAGATACGATGATTGTTCAATCTATCCATTCAACCTTATGTTCGATTCGGTTGCTCGTATGTATATCGGAAGAACAGGTACCTGGTGAGTATATCTATATAAACATAATCGAATACAACTCAGATACGATGATTGTTCAATCTATCCATTTAACCTTCTGCTCGATTCGGTCGCTTGTATGTAAAACGGAAGGACAGTTACCTGGTGAGTATTGCTATATAAACATCATCACGATATCATCGAATACAACTCAGATACAATTATCGTTTCATCTAACCATTCAACATTCTGTTCGATTCAGTCGCTAGTATGTGTAACGGAAGTATCGTCACCTGGTGAGTATCACTATATATACAGTATTGCGATATAATCGGATACCACCCAGATACATTGATTGTTCAGTCTATCCATTCAACTTTCTTTTCGTTTCGGTCGCTCGTATGTAAAACGGGAATACCGTCTCCTAGTGTGTGTAACTATATACACAGCATAACATCATAATCGAATACAACCCATATACTATCCATTCAACCTTCTGTTCAATTCAGTCGCTCGTATGTATAACGGAAGAACAGTTACCTGGTGAGTATAACTATATAAACATAATCGAATACAACCCAGATACGATGATTGTTCAATCTATACTGAATTCAACCTTCTGCTCGATTCGGTCGCTTGTATGTAAACGGAAGAACAGTTACCTGGTGAGTATTGCTATATAAACATCATCACGATATCTTCGGATACAACTCAGATACAATTATCGTTTCGTCTAACCATTTAACCTTCTGTTCGATTCAGTCGCTAGTATGTGTAACGGAAGTACCGTCACCTGGTAAGTATCACTATATATACAGTATTGCGATATAATCGGATACCACCCAGATACATTGATTGTTCAGTCTATCCATTCAACTTTCTGTTCGTTTCGGTCGCTCGTATGTGAAACGGGAATACCGTCACCTTATGTGTATAACTATATACACAGCATAACATCATAATCGAATACAACCCAGATACTATCCATTCAACCTTCTGTTCGATTCGGTTGCTAGTATGTATAACGAAAGAACAGTAACCTGGTGAGTATTTCTATATGAACGTCATCACGATATAATCGAATACAACTTAGTTACAATTATCGTTCCGTCTAACCATCCAACCTTATGTTCGATTCAGACGCTTGTATGTGTAACGAAAGAACCGGTACATGGTAGGTGTAGTTAAATATACAACATAACGATATAATCGGAGACAACCCAGATACAATGATTGTTCAATCAATCCATTCAACCTTATGTTCGATTCGGTTGCTAGTATGTATAACGAAAGAACAGTTACCTGGTTAGACATAATATATAATAATCATCACGAAATAATCGAATACAACCCAGATACGATGATTGTTCAGTCTATCCATTCAACCTTCTGTTCAGTTCAGTCGCTCTTATGTATAACTGGAGAACAGTTACCTGGTGAGAATAACTATATGAACATCATCACGATATAATCGAATATAACCCCAGATACGATCATTGTTTAGTCTATCCATTCAACCTTCAGTTAAATTCAGCCGCTCGTATGTATAACGGAAGAACAGTTACCTGGTGAGTATAACTATATAAACATAATCGAATACAACTCAGATACGATGATTGTTCAATCTATCCATTCAACCTTATGTTCGATTCGGTTGCTCGTATGTATATCGGAAGAACAGGTACCTGGTGAGTATATCTATATAAACATAATCGAATACAACTCAGATACGATGATTGTTCAATCTATCCATTTAACCTTCTGCTCGATTCGGTCGCTTGTATGTAAAACGGAAGGACATTCACCTGGTGAGTATTGCTATATAAACATCATCACGATATCATCGAATACAACTCAGATACAATTATCGTTTCGTCTAACCATTCAACCTTCTGTTCAATTCAGTCGCTCGTATGTATAACGGAAGAACAGTTACCTGGTGAGTATAACTATGTAAACATAATCGAATACAACTCAGATACGATGATTGTTCAATCTATCCATTCAACCTTATGTTCGATTCGGTTGCTCGTATGTATAACGGAAGAACAGTTACCTGGTGAGTATAACTATATAAACATAATCGAATACAACTCAGATACGATGATTGTTCAATCTATCCATTCAACCTTATGTTCGATTCGGTTGCTCGTATGTATATCGGAAGAACAGGTACCTGGTGAGTATATCTATATAAACATAATCGAATACAACTCAGATACGATGATTGTTCAATCTATCCATTTAACCTTCTGCTCGATTCGGTCGCTTGTATGTAAAACGGAAGGACATTCACCTGGTGAGTATTACTATATAAACATTACCACGATATAATCGAATACAACTCAGTTACAATTATCGTTCCGTCTAACCATCCAACCTTATGTTCGATTCAGACGCTCGTATGTGTAACGAAAGAACCGTTACATGGTAGGTGTAACTAAATATACAGCATAACGATATAATCGGAGACGACCCAGATACAATGATTGTTCAATCTATCCATTCAACCTTATGTTCGATTCGGTTGCTCGTATGTATAACGAAAGAACAGTAACCTGGTGAGTATTTCCATATGAACTTCATCACGATATAATCGATTACAACTCAGATACAATGATCATTCCGTCTATCCATCCAACCTTCTGTTCGATTTGGTCGCTCGTACGTATATCGCAAGAACAGTCACCTGGTGAGTATTACTATATAAACATCATCACGATATAATCGAATACAACCCCAGATAGGATCATTGTTTAGTCGATACATTCAACCTTCTGTTCAATTCAGTCGCTCGTATGTATAACGGAAGAACAGTTACCTGGTGAGTATAACTATATAAACATAATCGAATACAACTCAGATACGATGATTGATTAATCTATCCATTCAACCTTATGTTCGATTGGGTTGCTCGTATGTATAACGAAAGAACAGGTACCTGGTGAGTATAACGATATAAACATAATCGAATACAACCCAGATACGACGATTGTTCAATCTATACTGAATTCAACCTTCTGCTCGATTCGGCCGCTTGTATGTAAAACGGAAGAACAGTTACCTGGTGAGTATTGCTATATAAACATCATCGCGATATCATCGAATACAACTCAGAGATACAATTATCGTTTCCTCTAACCATTCAACATTCTGTTCGATTCAGTCGCTAGTATGTGTAACGGAAGTATCGTCACCTGGTAAGTATCACAATATATACAGAATTGCGATATAATCGACTACCACCCAGATACGATTGTTCAGTCTATCCATTCAACCTTCTGTTCAATTCAGTCGCTCGTATGTATAACGGAAGAACAGTTACCTGGTGAGTATAACTATATAAACATAATCGAATACAACTCAGATACGATGATTGATTAATCTATCCATCCAACCTTATGTTCGATTGGGTCGCTCGTATGTATAACGCAAGAACAGTCACCTGATGAGTATAACTATATGAACATAATCGAATACAACCCAGATACGATGATTGTTCAATCAATACTAAATTTAAGCTTCTGCTCGATTCGGTCGCTTGTATGTAAAACGGAAGGACAGTTACCCGGTGAGTATTGCTATATAAACATCATCACGATATCATCGAATACAACTCAGAGATACAATTATCGTTTCGTCTAACCATTTAACCTTCTGTTCGATTCGGTCGCTAGTATGTGTAACGGAAGTACCGTCACCTGGTAAGTATCACTATATATACAGTATTGCGATATAATCGGATACCACCCAGATACATTGATTGTTCAGTCTATCCATTCAACTGTACACCAGTAACCTGGTGAGTATTTCCATATGAACTTCATCACGATATAATCGAATACAACTCAGATACAATGATCATTCCGTCTATCCATCCAACCTTCTGTTCGATTTGGTCGCTCGTACGTATAACGCAAGAACAGTCACCTGGTGAGTATTACTATATAAACATTACCACGATATAATCGAATACAACTCAGTTACAATTATCGTTTTGTCTATCCATTCAACCTTCTGTTCAGTTCAGCCGCTCTTATGTATAACTGGAGAACAGTTACCTGGTGAGTATAACTATATAAACATCATCACGATATAATCGAATACAACCCCAGATAGGATCATTGTTTAGTCTATACATTCAACCTTCTGTTCAATTCAGTCGTTCGTATGTATAACGGAAGAACAGTTACCTGGTGAGTATAACTATATAAACATAATCGAATACAACTCAGATACGATGATTGTTCAATCTATCCATTCAACCTTATGTTCGATTGGGTTGCTCGTATGTATAACGAAAGAACAGTTACCTGGTGAGTATTGCTATATAAACATCATCACGATATCATCGAATTCAACTCAGATACAATTATCGTTTCGTCTAACCATTCAACATCCGGTTCGATTCAGTCGCTAGTATGTGTAACGGAAGTATCGTCACCTGGTAAGTATCACTATATATACAGAATTGCGATATAATCGACTACCACCCAGATACATTGATTGTTCAGTCTATCCATTCAACTTTCTGTTCGTTTCGGTCGCTCGTATGTATAACGAAAGACCAGTAACCTGGTGAGTATTTCTATATGAACGTCATCACGATATAATCGAGTACAACTCAGATACAATGATCATTCCGTCTATCCATCCAACCTTATGTTCGATTGGGTCGCTTGTATGTATAACGCAAGAACAGTCACCTGGTGAGTATAACTATATGAACATAATCGAATACAACCCAGATACGATGATTGTTCAATCTATACTAAATTTAAGCTTCTGCTCGATTCGGTCGCTTGTATGTAAAACGGAAGGACAGTTACCTGGTGAGTATAACTATATAAACATAATCGAATACAACCCAGATACGACGATTGTTCAATCTATACTGAATTCAACCTTCTGCTCGATTCGGCCGCTTGTATGTAAAACGGAAGAACAGTTACCTGGTGAGTATTGCTATATAAACATCATCACGATATCATCGAATACAACTCAGAGATACAATTATCGTTTCGTCTAACCATTTAACCTTCTGTTCGATTCAGTCGCTTGTATGTGTAACGGAAGTACCGTCACCTGGTAAGTATAACTATATATACAGTATTGCGATATAATCGGAAACCACCCAGATACATTGATTGTTCAGTCTATCCATTCAACTTTCTGTTCGTTTCGGTCGTTCGTATGTAAAACGGGAATACCGTCACCTAGTGTGTATAACTATATACACAGCATAACATCATAATCGAATACAACCCAGATAATATCCATTCAACCTTCTGTTCCATTCGTTTGCTCGTATGTATAACGAATGAACAGTAACCTGGTGAGTATTTTCATATGAACTTCATCACGATATAATCGAATACAACTCAGATACAATGATCATTCCGTCACCTTCTGTTCGATTTGGTCGCTCGTACGTATAACGCAAGAACAGGTACCTGGTGAGTATAACTATATAAACATAATCGAATACAACTCAGATACGATGATTGTTCAATCTATCCATTTAACCTTCTGCTCGATTCGGCCGCTTGTATGTAAAACGGAAGAACAGTTACCTGGTGAGTATTGCTATATAAACATCATCACGATATCATCGAATACAACTCAGAGATACAATTATCGTTTCGTCTAACCATTCAACATTCTGTTCGATTCAGTCGCTAGTATGTGTAACGGAAGTATCGTCACCTGGTAAGTATCACTATATATACAGAATTGCGATATGATCGACTACCACCCAGATACGATTGTTCAGTCTATCCATTCAACTTTCTGTTCGTTTCGGTCGCTCGTATGTATAACGAAAGACCGATGGATGGATAGACGGAATGATCATTGTATCGAATACAACTCAGATACAATGATCATTCCGTCTATCCATCCAACCTTATGTTCGATTGGGTCGCTCGTATGTATAACGCAAGAACAGTCACCTGGTGAGTATAACTATATGAACATAATCGAATACAACCCAGATACGATGATTGTTCAATCAATACTAAATTTAAGCTTCTGCTCGATTCGATCGCTTGTATGTAAAACGGAAGGACAGTTACCCGGTGAGTATTGCTATATAAACATCATCACGATATCATCGAATACAACTCAGAGATACAATTATCGTTTCGTCTAACCATTTAACCTTCTGTTCGATTCGGTCGCTAGTATGTGTAACGGAAGTACCGTCACCTGGTAAGTATCACTATATATACAGTATTGCGATATAATCGGATACCACCCAGATACATTGATTGTTCAGTCTATCCATTCAACTGTACACCAGTAACCTGGTGAGTATTTCCATATGAACTTCATCACGATATAATCGAATACAACTCAGATACAATGATCATTCCGTCTATCCATCCAACCTTCTGTTCGATTTGGTCGCTCGTACGTATAACGCAAGAACAGTCACCTGGTGAGTATTACTATATAAACATTACCACGATATAATCGAATACAACTCAGTTACAATTATCGTTTTGTCTATCCATTCAACCTTCTGTTCAGTTCAGCCGCTCTTATGTATAACTGGAGAACAGTTACCTGGTGAGTATAACTATATAAACATCATCACGATATAATCGAATACAACCCCAGATAGGATCATTGTTTAGTCTATACATTCAACCTTCTGTTCAATTCAGTCGCTCGTATGTATAACGGAAGAACAGTTACCTGGTGAGTATAACTATATAAACATAATCGAATACAACTCAGATACGATGATTGTTCAATCTATCCATTTAACCTTCTGCTCGATTCGGCCGCTTGTATGTAAAACGGAAGAACAGTTACCTGGTGAGTATTGCTATATAAACATCATCACGATATCATCGAATACAACTCAGAGATACAATTATCGTTTCGTCTAACCATTCAACATTCTGTTCAATTCAGTCGCTAGTATGTGTAACGGAAGTATCGTCACCTGGTAAGTATCACTATATATACAGAATTGCGATATAATCGACTACCACCCAGATACGATTGTTCAGTCTATCCATTCAACTTTCTGTTCGTTTCGGTCGCTCGTATATATAACGAAAGACCGATGGATGGATAGACGGAATGATCATTGTATCGAATACAACTCAGATACAATGATCATTCCGTCTATCCATCCAACCTTATGTTCGATTGGGTCGCTCGTATGTATAACGCAAGAACAGTCACCTGGTGAGTATAACTATATAAACATAATCGAATACAACTCAGACACGATGATTGTTCGATCTATCCATTTAACCTTCTGCTCGATTCGGTCGCTTGTATGTAAAACGGAAGGACAGTTACCTGGTAAGTATTGCTATATAAACATCATCACGATATCATCGAATTCAACTCAGATACAATTATCGTTTCGTCTAACCATTCAACATTCTGTTCGATTCAGTCGCTAGTATGTGTAACGGAAGTATCGTCACCTGGTAAGTATCACTATATATACGGAATTGCGATATAATCGACTACCACCCAGATACATTGATTGTTCAGTCTATCCATTCAACTTTCTGTTCGTTTCGGTCGCTCGTATGTATAACGAAAGACCAGTAACCTGGTGAGTATTACTATATAAACATTACCACGATATAATCGAATACAACTCAGTTACAATTATCGTTTTGTCTATCCACTCAACCTTCTGTTCAGTTCAGCCACTCTTATGTATAACTGGAGAACAGTTACCTGGTGAGTATAACTATATAAACATCACGATATAATCGAATACAACCCCAGATAGGATCATTGTTTAGTCGATACATTCAACCTTCTGTTCAATTCAGTCGCTCGTATGTATAACGGAAGAACAGTTACCTGGTGAGTATAACTATATAAACATAATCGAATACAACTCAGAAACGATGATTGATTTATCTATCCATTCAACCTTATGTTCGATTGGGTTGCTCGTATGTATAACGAATGAACAGGTACCTGGTGAGTATAACGATATAAACATAATCGAAAACAACCCAGATACGACGATTGTTCAATCTATACTGAATTCAACCTTCTGCTCGATTCGGCCGCTTGTATGTAAAACGGAAGAACAGTTACCTGGTGAGTATTGCTATATAAACATCATCGCGATATCATCGAATACAACTCAGATACAATGATCATTCCGTCTATCCATCCAACCTTCTGTTCGATTTGGTCGCTCGTACGTATAACGCAAGAACAGTCACCTGGTGAGTATTACTATATAAACATTACCACGATATCATCGAATACAACTCAGAGATACAATTATCGTTTCGTCTAACCATTTAACCTTCTGTTCGATTCAGTCGCTAGTATGTGTAACGGAAGTACCGTCACCTGGTAAGTATCACTATATATACAGAATTGCGATATAATCGGATACCACCCAGATACATTGAATGTTCAGTCTATCCATTCAACTTTCTGTTCGTTTCGGTCGTTCGTATGTAAAACGGGAATACCGTCACCTAGTGTGTATAACTATATACACAGCATAACATCATAATCGAATACAACCCAGATACTATCCATTCAACCTTCTGTTCGATTCGGTTGCTCGTATGTATAACGAAAGAACAGTAACCTGGTGAGTATTTCCATATGAACTTCACCACGATATAATCGAATACAACTCAGATACAATGATCATTCCGTCTATCCATCCAACCTTCTGTTCGATTTGGTCGCTCGTATGTATAACGGAAGGACAGTTACCTGGTAAGTATTGCTATATAAACATCATCACGATATCATCGAATACAACTCAGAGATACAATTATCGTTTCCTTTAACCATTCAACATTCTGTTCGATTCAGTCGCTAGTATGTGTAACGGAAGTATCGTCACCTGGTAAGTATCACTATATAAACAGAATTGCGATATAATCGACTACCACCCAGATATATTGATTGTTCAGTCTATCCATTCAACTTTCTGTTCGTTTCGGTTGCTCGTATGTATAACGAAAGAACAGTAACCTGGTGAGTATTTCCATATGAACTTCACCACGATATAATCGAATACAACTCAGATACAATGATCATTCCGTCTATCCATCCAACCTTCTGTTCGATTTGGTCGCTCGTATGTATAACGGAAGGACAGTTACCTGGTAAGTATTGCTATATAAACATCATCACGATATCAGCGAATACAACTCAGAGATACAATTATCGTTTCCTTTAACCATTCAACATTCTGTTCGATTCAGTCGCTAGTATGTGTAACGGAAGTATCGTCACCTGGTAAGTATCACTATATATACAGAATTGCGATATAATCGACTACCACCCAGATATATTGATTGTTCAGTCTATCCATTCAACTTTCTGTTCGTTTCGGTCGCTCGTATGTATAACGAAAGACCAGTAACCTGGTGAGTATTTCTATATGAACGTCATCACGATATAATCGAGTACAACTCAGATACAATGATCATTCCGTCTATCCATCCAACCTTATGTTCGATTGGGTCGCTTGTATGTATAACGCAAGAACAGTCACCTGGTGAGTATAACTATATGAACATAATCGAATACAACCCAGATACGATGATTGTTCAATCTATACTAAATTTAAGCTTCTGCTCGATTCGGTCGCTTGTATGTAAAACGGAAGGACAGTTACCTGGTGAGTATAACCATATAAACATAATCGAATACAACCCAGATACGACGATTGTTCAATCTATACTGAATTCAACCTTCTGCTCGATTCGGCCGCTTGTATGTAAAACGGAAGAACAGTTACCTGGTGAGTATTGCTATATAAACATCATCACGATATCATCGAATACAACTCAGAGATACAATTATCGTTTCGTCTAACCATTTAACCTTCTGTTCGATTCAGTCGCTTGTATGTGTAACGGAAGTACCGTCACCTGGTAAGTATAACTATATATACAGTATTGCGATATAATCGGATACCACCCAGATACATTGATTGTTCAGTCTATCCATTCAACTTTCTGTTCGTTTCGGTCGTTCGTATGTAAAACGGGAATACCGTCACCTAGTGTGTATAACTATATACACAGCATAACATCATAATCGAATACAACCCAGATAATATCCATTCAACCTTCTGTTCCATTCGTTTGCTCGTATGTATAACGAATGAACAGTAACCTGGTGAGTATTTTCATATGAACTTCATCACGATATAATCGAATACAACTCAGATACAATGATCATTCCGTCACCTTCTGTTCGATTTGGTCGCTCGTACGTATAACGCAAGAACAGTTACCTGGTGAGTATAACTATATAAACATAATCGAATACAACTCAGATACGATGATTGTTTAATCTATCCATTCAACCTTATGTTCGATTGGGTTGCTCGTATGTATAACGAAAGAACAGGTACCTGGTGAGTATAACTATATAAACATAATCGAATACAACTCAGATACGATGATTGTTCAATCTATCCATTTAACCTTCTGCTCGATTCGGCCGCTTGTATGTAAAACGGAAGAACAGTTACCTGGTGAGTATTGCTATATAAACATCATCACGATATCATCGAATACAACTCAGAGATACAATTATCGTTTCGTCTAACCATTCAACATTCTGTTCGATTCAGTCGCTAGTATGTGTAACGGAAGTATCGTCACCTGGTAAGTATCACTATATATACAGAATTGCGATATGATCGACTACCACCCAGATACGATTGTTCAGTCTATCCATTCAACTTTCTGTTCGTTTCGGTCGCTCGTATGTATAACGAAAGACCGATGGATGGATAGACGGAATGATCATTGTATCGAATACAACTCAGATACAATGATCATTCCGTCTATCCATCCAACCTTATGTTCGATTGGGTCGCTCGTATGTATAACGCAAGAACAGTCACCTGGTGAGTATAACTATATGAACATAATCGAATACAACCCAGATACGATGATTGTTCAATCAATACTAAATTTAAGCTTCTGCTCGATTCGATCGCTTGTATGTAAAACGGAAGGACAGTTACCCGGTGAGTATTGCTATATAAACATCATCACGATATCATCGAATACAACTCAGAGATACAATTATCGTTTCGTCTAACCATTTAACCTTCTGTTCGATTCGGTCGCTAGTATGTGTAACGGAAGTACCGTCAACTGGTAAGTATCACTATATATACAGTATTGCGATATAATCGGATACCACCCAGATACATTGATTGTTCAGTCTATCCATTCAACTGTACACCAGTAACCTGGTGAGTATTTCCATATGAACTTCATCACGATATAATCGAATACAACTCAGATACAATGATCATTCCGTCTATCCATCCAACCTTCTGTTCGATTTGGTCGCTCGTACGTATAACGCAAGAACAGTCACCTGGTGAGTATTACTATATAAACATTACCACGATATAATCGAATACAACTCAGTTACAATTATCGTTTTGTCTATCCATTCAACCTTCTGTTCAGTTCAGCCGCTCTTATGTATAACTGGAAAACAGTTACCTGGTGAGTATAACTATATAAACATCATCACAATATAATCGAATACAACCCCAGATAGGATCATTGTTTAGTCTATACATTCAACCTTCTGTTCAATTCAGTCGCTCGTATGTATAACGGAAGAACAGTTACCTGGTGAGTATAACTATATAAACATAATCGAATACAACTCAGATACGATGATTGTTCAATCTATCCATTTAACCTTCTGCTCGATTCGGCTGCTTGTATGTAAAACGGAAGAACAGTTACCTGGTGAGTATTGCTATATAAACATCATCACGATATCATCGAATACAACTCAGAGATACAATTATCGTTTCGTCTAACCATTCAACATTCTGTTCAATTCAGTCGCTAGTATGTGTAACGGAAGTATCGTCACCTGGTAAGTATCACTATATATACAGAATTGCGATATAATCGACTACCACCCAGATACGATTGTTCAGTCTATCCATTCAACTTTCTGTTCGTTTCGGTCGCTCGTATATATAACGAAAGACCGATGGATGGATAGACGAAATGATCATTGTATCGAATACAACTCAGATACAATGATCATTCCGTCTATCCATCCAACCTTATGTTCGATTGGGTCGCTCGTATGTATAACGCAAGAACAGTCACCTGGTGAGTATAACTATATAAACATAATCGAATACAACTCAGACACGATGATTGTTCAATCTATCCATTTAACCTTCTGCTCGATTCGGTCGCTTGTATGTAAAACGGAAGGACAGTTACCTGGTAAGTATTGCTATATAAACATCATCACGATATCATCGAATTCAACTCAGATACAATTATCGTTTCGTCTAACCATTCAACATTCTGTTCGATTCAGTCGCTAGTATGTGTAACGGAAGTATCGTCACCTGGTAAGTATCACTATATATACGGAATTGCGATATAATCGACTACCACCCAGATACATTGATTGTTCAGTCTATCCATTCAACTTTCTGTTCGTTTCGGTCGCTCGTATGTATAACGAAAGACCAGTAACCTGGTGAGTATTACTATATAAACATTACCACGATATAATCGAATACAACTCAGTTACAATTATCGTTTTGTCTATCCATTCAACCTTCTGTTCAGTTCAGCCACTCTTATGTATAACTGGAGAACAGTTACCTGGTGAGTATAACTATATAAACATCACGATATAATCGAATACAACCCCAGATAGGATCATTGTTTAGTCGATACATTCAACCTTCTGTTCAATTCAGTCGCTCGTATGTATAACGGAAGAACAGTTTCCTGGTGAGTATAACTATATAAACATAATCGAATACAACTCAGATACGATGATTGATTTATCTATCCATTCAACCTTATGTTCGATTGGGTTGCTCGTATGTATAACGAAAGAACAGGTACCTGGTGAGTATAACGATATAAACATAATCGAATACAACCCAGATACGACGATTGTTCAATCTATACTGAATTCAACCTTCTGCTCGATTCGGCCGCTTGTATGTAAAACGGAAGAACAGTTACCTGGTGAGTATTGCTATATAAACATCATCGCGATATCATCGAATACAACTCAGATACAATGATCATTCCGTCTATCCATCCAACCTTCTGTTCGATTTGGTCGCTCGTACGTATAACGCAAGAACAGTCACCTGGTGAGTATTACTATATAAACATTACCACGATATCATCGAATACAACTCAGAGATACAATTATCGTTTCGTCTAACCATTTAACCTTCTGTTCGATTCAGTCGCTAGTATGTGTAACGAAAGTACCGTCACCTGGTAAGTATCACTATATATACAGAATTGCGATATAATCGGATACCACCCAGATACATTGAATGTTCAGTCTATCCATTCAACTTTCTGTTCGTTTCGGTCGTTCGTATGTAAAACGGGAATACCGTCACCTAGTGTGTATAACTATATACACAGCATAACATCATAATCGAATACAACCCAGATACTATCCATTCAACCTTCTGTTCGATTCGGTTGCTCGTATGTATAACGAAAGAACAGTAACCTGGTGAGTATTTCCATATGAACTTCACCACGATATAATCGAATACAACTCAGATACAATGATCATTCCGTCTATCCATCCAACCTTCTGTTCGATTTGGTCGCTCGTATGTATAACGGAAGGACAGTTACCTGGTAAGTATTGCTATATAAACATCATCACGATATCATCGAATACAACTCAGAGATACAATTATCGTTTCCTTTAACCATTCAACATTCTGTTCGATTCAGTCGCTAGTATGTGTAACGGAAGTATCGTCACCTGGTAAGTATCACTATATATACAGAATTGCGATATAATCGACTACCACCCAGATATATTGATTGTTCAGTCTATCCATTCAACTTTCTGTTCGTTTCGGTTGCTCGTATGTATAACGAAAGAACAGTAACCTGGTGAGTATTTCCATATGAACTTCACCACGATATAATCGAATACAACTCAGATACAATGATCATTCCGTCTATCCATCCAACCTTCTGTTCGATTTGGTCGCTCGTATGTATAACGGAAGGACAGTTACCTGGTAAGTATTGCTATATAAACATCATCACGATATCATCGAATACAACTCAGAGATACAATTATCGTTTCCTTTAACCATTCAACATTCTGTTCGATTCAGTCGCTAGTATGTGTAACGGAAGTATCGTCACCTGGTAAGTATCACTATATATACAGAATTGCGATATAATCGACTACCACCCAGATATATTGATTGTTCAGTCTATCCATTCAACTTTCTGTTCGTTTCGGTGGCTCGTATGTATAACGAAAGACCAGTAACCTGGTGAGTATTTCTATATGAACGTCATCACGATATAATCGAATACAACTCAGATACAATGATCATTCCGTCTATCCATCCAACCTTATGTTCGATTGGGTCGCTTGTATGTATAACGCAAGAACAGTCACCTGGTGAGTATAACTATATGAACATAATCGAATACAACCCAGATACGATGATTGTTCAATCTATACTAAATTTAAGCTTCTGCTCGATTCGGTCGCTTGTATGTAAAACGGAAGGACAGGTACCTGGTGTGTATAACGATATAAACATAATCGAATACAACCCAGATACGACGATTGTTCAATCTATACTGAATTCAACCTTCTGCTCGATTCGGCCGCTTGTATGTAAAACGGAAGAACAGTTGACTGGTGAGTATTGCTATATAAACATCATCACGATATCATCGAATACAACTCAGAGATACAATTATCGTTTCGTCTAACCATTTAACCTTCTGTTTGATTCAGTCGCTAGTATGTGTAACGGAAGTACCGTCACCTGGTAAGTATCACTATATATACAGTATTGCGATATAATCGGATACCACCCAGATACATTGATTGTTCAGTCTATCCATTCAACTTTCTGTTCGTTTCGGTCGTTCGTATGTAAAACGGGAATACCGTCACCTAGTGTGTATAACTATATACACAGCATAACATCATATTCGAATACAACCCGGATACTATCCATTCAACCTTCTGTTCGATTCGGTTGCTCGTATGTATAACGAATGAACAGTAACCTGGTGAGTATTTTCATATGAACTTCATCACGATATAATCGAATACAACTCAGATACAATGATCATTCCGTCACCTTCTGTTCGATTTGGTCGCTCGTACGAATAACGCAAGAACAGTCACCTGGTGAGTATTACTATATAAACATTACCACGATATAATCGAATACAACTCAGTTACAATTATCGTTTTGTCTATCCATTTAACCTTCTGTTCAGTTCAGCCGCTCTTATGTATAACTGGAGAACAGTTACCTGGTGAGTATAACTATATAAACATCATCACGATATAATCGAATACAACCCCAGATAGGATCATTGTTTAGTCTATACATTCAACCTTCTGTTTTGTCTATCCATTTAACCTTCTGGTCAGTTCAGCCGCTCTTATGTATAACTGGAGAACAGTTACCTGGTGAGTATAACTATATAAACATCATCACGATATAATCGAATACAACCCCAGATAGGATCATTGTTTAGTCTATACATTCAACCTTCTGTTCAATTCAGTCGCTCGTATGTATAACTGGAGAACAGTTACCTGGTGAGTATAACTATATAAACATAATCGAATACAACCCAGATACGACGATTGTTCAATCTATACTGAATTCAACCTTCTGCTCGATTCGGCCGCTTGTATGTAAAACGGATGAACAGTTACCTGGTGAGTATTGCTATATAAACATCATCGCGATATCATCGAATACAACTCAGATACAATGATCATTCCGTCTATCCATCCAACCTTCTGTTCGATTTGGTCGCTCGTACGTATAACGCAAGAACAGTCACCTGGTGAGTATTACTATATAAACATTACCACGATATCATCGAATACAATTCAGAGATACAATTATCGTTTCGTCTAACCATTTAACCTTCTGTTCGATTCAGTCGCTAGTATGTGTAACGGAAGTACCGTCACCTGGTAAGTATCACTATATATACAGAATTGCGATATAATCGGATACCACCCAGATACATTGAATGTTCAGTCTATCCATTCAACTTTCTGTTCGTTTCGGTCGTTCGTATGTAAAACGGGAATACCGTCACCTAGTGTGTATAACTATATACACAGCATAACATCATAATCGAATACAACCCAGATACTATCCATTCAACCTTCTGTTCGATTCGGTTGCTCGTATGTATAACGAAAGAACAGTAACCTGGTGAGTATTTCCATATGAACTTCACCACGATATAATCGAATACAACTCAGATACAATGATCATTCCGTCTATCCATCCAACCTTCTGTTCGATTTGGTCGCTCGTATGTATAACGGAAGGACAGTTACCTGGTAAGTATTGCTATATAAACATCATCACGATATCATCGAATACAACTCAGAGATACAATTATCGTTTCCTTTAACCATTCAACATTCTGTTCGATTCAGTCGCTAGTATGTGTAACGGAAGTATCGTCACCTGGTAAGTATCACTATATATACAGAATTGCGATATAATCGACTACCACCCAGATATATTGATTGTTCAGTCTATCCATTCAACTTTCTGTTCGTTTCGGTGGCTCGTATGTATAACGAAAGACCAGTAACCTGGTGAGTATTTCTATATGAACGTCATCACGATATAATCGAATACAACTCAGATACAATGATCATTCCGTCTATCCATCCAACCTTATGTTCGATTGGGTCGCTTGTATGTATAACGCAAGAACAGTCACCTGGTGAGTATAACGATATAAACATAATCGAATACAACCCAGATACGACGATTGTTCAATCTATACTGAATTCAACCTTCTGCTCGATTCGGCCGCTTGTATGTAAAACGGAAGAACAGTTGACTGGTGAGTATTGCTATATAAACATCATCACGATATCATCGAATACAACTCAGAGATACAATTATCGTTTCGTCTAACCATTTAACCTTCTGTTCGATTCAGTCGCTAGTATGTGTAACGGAAGTACCGTCACCTGGTAAGTATCACTATATATACAGTATTGCGATATAATCGGATACCACCCAGATACATTGATTGTTCAGTCTATCCATTCAACTTTCTGTTCGTTTCGGTCGTTCGTATGTAAAACGGGAATACCGTCACCTAGTGTGTATAACTATATACACAGCATAACATCATATTCGAATACAACCCGGATACTATCCATTCAACCTTCTGTTCGATTCGGTTGCTCGTATGTATAACGAATGAACAGTAACCTGGTGAGTATTTTCATATGAACTTCATCACGATATAATCGAATACAACTCAGATACAATGATCATTCCGTCACCTTCTGTTCGATTTGGTCGCTCGTACGAATAACGCAAGAACAGTCACCTGGTGAGTATTACTATATAAACATTACCACGATATAATCGAATACAACTCAGTTACAATTATCGTTTTGTCTATCCATTTAACCTTCTGTTCAGTTCAGCCGCTCTTATGTATAACTGGAGAACAGTTACCTGGTGAGTATAACTATATAAACATCATCACGATATAATCGAATACAACCCCAGATAGGATCATTGTTTAGTCTATACATTCAACCTTCTGTTCAATTCAGTCGCTCGTATGTATAACTGGAGAACAGTTACCTGGTGAGTATAACTATATAAACATAATCGAATACAACCCAGATACGACGATTGTTCAATCTATACTGAAATCAACCTTCTGCTCGATTCGGCCGCTTGTATGTAAAACGGATGAACAGTTACCTGGTGAGTATTGCTATATAAACATCATCACGATATCATCGAATACAACTCAGAGATACAATTATCGTTTCGTCTAACCATTCAACCTTCTGTTCGATTCAGTCGCTAGTATGTGTAACGGAAGTACCGTCACCTGGTAAGTATCACTATATATACAGAATTGCGATATAATCGACTACCACCCAGATACATTGGTTGTTCAGTCTATCCATTCAACTTTCTGTTCGTTTCGGTCGCTCGTATGTATAACGAAAGACCAGTAACCTGGTGTGTATAACTATATACACAGCATAACATCATAATCGAATACAACCCAGATAATATCCATTCAACCTTCTGTTCGATTCGGTTGCTCGTATGTATAACGAAAGAACAGTAACCTGGTGAGTATTACTATATAAACATTACCACGATATAATCGAATACAACTCAGTTACAATTATCGTTTCGTCTATCCATTCAACCTTCTGTTCAGTTCAGCCGCTCTTATGTATAACTGGAGAACAGTTACCTGGTGAGTATAACTATATAAACATCATCACGATATAATCGAATACAACCCCAGATAGGATCATTGTTTAGTCTATACATTTAACCTTCTGTTCGATTCAGTCGCTAGTATGTGTAACGGAAGTACCGTCACCTGGTTAGTATCACTATATATACAGTATTGCGATATAATCGGATACCACCCAGATACATTGATTGTTCAGTCTATCCATTCAACTTTCTGTTCGTTTCGGTCGCTCGTATGTGAAACGGGAAAACCGTCACCTTATGTGTATAACTATATACACAGCATTACATCATAATCGAATACAACCCAGATACTATCCATTCAACCTTCTGTTCGATTCGGTTGCTCGTATAACGAAAGAACAGTAACCTGGTGTGTATTGCTATATACACATCATCACGATATCATCGAATACAACTCAGATACAATTATCGTTTCCTCTAACCATTCAACATTCTGTTCGATTCAGTCGCTAGTATGTGTAACGGAAGTATCGTCACCTGGTAAGTATCACTATATATACAGAATTGCGATATAATCGACTACCACCCAGATACATTGGTTGTTCAGTCTATCCATTCAACTTTCTGTTCGTTTCGGTCGCTCGTATGTATAACGAAAGACCAGTAACCTGGTGTGTATAACTATATACACAGCATAACATCATAATCGAATACAACCCAGATAATATCCATTCAACCTTCTGTTCGATTCGGTTGCTCGTATGTATAACGAAAGAACAGTAACCTGGTGAGTATTACTATATAAACATTACCACGATATAATCGAATACAACTCAGTTACACTT
The DNA here is from genome assembly GCA_029955515.1 of Chrysomela aeneicollis. NCBI lineage: Eukaryota > Metazoa > Arthropoda > Insecta > Coleoptera > Chrysomelidae > Chrysomela > Chrysomela aeneicollis. The sequence goes on along the minus strand of JARUHQ010000018.1, from coordinate 188,481 downwards.
ATCGTTTTGTCTATCCATTCAACCTTCTGTTCAGTTCAGCCGCTCTTATGTATAACTGGAGAACAGTTACCTGGTGAGTATAACTATATAAACATCATCACGATATAATCGAATACAACCCCAGATAGGATCATTGTTTAGTCTATACATTCAACCTTCTGTTCAATTCAGTCGCTCGTATGTATAACGGAAGAACAGTTACCTGGTGAGTATAACTATATAAACATAATCGAATACAACTCAGATACGATGAATGTTTAATCTATCCATTCAACCTTATGTTCGATTGGGTTGCTCGTATGTATAACGAAAGAACAGGTACCTGGTGAGTATAACTATATAAACATAATCGAATACAACTCAGACACGATGATTGTTCAATCTATCCATTTAACCTTCTGCTCGATTCGGTCGCTTGTATGTAAAACGGAAGGACAGTTACCTGGTGAGTATTGCTATATAAACATCATCACGATATCATCGAATACAACTCAGATGTAATTATCGTTTCGTCTAACCATTTAACCTTCTGTTCGATTCAGTCGCTAGTATGTGTAACGGAAGTACCGTCACCTGGTTAGTATCACTATATATACAGTATTGCGATATAATCGGATACCACCCAGATACATTGATTGTTCAGTCTATCCATTCAACTTTCTGTTCGTTTCGGTCGCTCGTATGTGAAACGGGAAAACCGTCACCTTATGTGTATAACTATATACACAGCATTACATCATAATCGAATACAACCCAGATACTATCCATTCAACCTTCTGTTCGATTCGGTTGCTCGTATAACGAAAGAACAGTAACCTGGTGTGTATTGCTATATACACATCATCACGATATCATCGAATACAACTCAGATACAATTATCGTTTCGTCTAACCATTCAACATTCTGTTCGATTCAGTCGCTAGTATGTGTAACGGAAGTATCGTCACCTGGTAAGTATCACTATATATACAGTATTGCGATATAATCGGATACCACCCAGATACATTGATTGTTCAGTCTATCCATTCAACTTTCTTTTCGTTTCGGTCGCTCGTATGTATAACGGCAATACCGTCTCCTAGTGTGTATAACTATATACACAGCATAACATCATAATCGAATACAACCCATATACTATCCATTCAACCTTATGTTCGATTCAGTCGCTCGTATGTATAACGGAAGAACAGTTACCTGGTGAGTATAACTATATAAACATAATCGAATACAACCCAGATACGATGATTGTTCAATCTATACTGAATTCAACCTTCTGCTCGATTCGGTCGCTTGTATGTAAAACGGAAGAACAGTTACCTGGTGAGTATTGCTATATAAACATCATCACGATATCATCGAATACAACTCAGATACAATTATCGTTTCGTCTAACCATTCAACATTCTGTTCGATTCAGTCGCTAGTATGTGTAACGGAAGTATCGTCACCTGGTAAGTATCACTATATATACAGTATTGCGATATAATCGGATACCACCCAGATACATTGATTGTTCAGTCTATCCATTCAACTTTCTTTTTGTTTCGGTCGCTCGTATGTGAAACGGGAATACCGTCTCCTAGTGTGTATAACTATATACACAGCATAACATCATAATCGAATACAACCCATATACTATCCATTCAACCTTCTGTTCAATTCAGTCGCTCGTATGTATAACGGAAGAACAGTTACCTGGTGAGTATATATATATAAACATAATCGAATACAACCCAGATACGATGATTGTTCAATCTATACTGAATTCAACCTTATAAGCATATCATCGAACCATTTTCCAGTATGCTTACAATTCCATTGCCTTATGCCACAAGATAACTATACTACTCCATTAAATTCTCAGATTTCAAGTAAAACTCTAGCATGGTCTGAGGATTTAAAACTTGAGTACACGTTTGTAATGCAAATGAATCCCAAAATAGGAAATTTGAACAGCGATATTGAAAATCTATATAGTAATTTCGTATCTGCAGTCAATGAATCGGCGGAAAAACTAGGACTTATAAGAAAAAACAATTACAAGGTGCGATCTAACGAGAAACCCTGGTTTGATGCAGAGTGTCAATATCTAAAATTTTCGGTCAGAAATAATTTGAAGCAGTGCAAAAATCATAATTTTCAGGACGAATTCAAATTTGAATATTTGAGCGCACGCAAAAAATATAACAAAACTTTGAAATGCAAGAAAAGAGATTACGAACAACAAATTATTGAAAAACTAAGTAACACCAAAAATCAGATGCAATTTTGGAAGGTTATAAAAGACTTTCGGGTAACAAAAAATCCATGTGTCCTAACAGCTGATGAGTGGGAAACATTTTATGATGCTATAACAGTTCCAAGACTTAGGGATGAAACACTTTTCTTTGGAGCATTTCATCCTTACTTAGACACAGACTTCAGTATGAATGAACTGTATACATCACTTGATAATTGTAAAAATAATAAGAGTCCGGGTTCAGATGGTATACGTAATGAATTCTTGAAACATATGCCACAAAATTGGTGTATGTACCTATGCTTTATGTTTAATAAGATTCTCGAATCTGAAAAAATACCTACTTCTTGGACAGAGACCATACTCACCATGCTACATAAAAAAGGACCTTGTAATGATCCAAATAACTATAGAGGAATAGCCCTAGTGAATTGCCCCGCAAAAATTTTCACCCAAATATTATTGAATCGAATTGTAACATGGGCAGATGACAATAAGGTTATTCCGGAATGTCAGGCAGGATTCCGAAAAGCACGTGGCTGTGCTGATAATATTTTTGTTTTAATGTCGGCTATTCACTTACAATTAAGACTAAAACAAAGGAAAGTGTATGCTATCTTCGTCGATTTTAGCAGAGCTTTTGACTCCTTGAATCATTCTTTATTATGGTATTATGGCAAAAGCTTTATGATATCGGTGTTAGCACTAAAATTATAGGAATTTTAAAAAACTTATACAATAATGCAACATTTCAAATGAAGGATAAAAATAATCAGTTAACAAAACAGTACCCGGTGTGTGAGGGAGTTTTGCAAGGGGAATGTCTCAGCCCCATGCTTTTTTCGCTATTTACTGCAGATTTTGAAAAATTTTTCAGGGACAATGGAGCAGTTGGGATTAATATTGATGGCAATTTGGACATAAATATGCTGTGCTATGCAGATGACGTAGTTATCTTGAGCACATCAGAGATAGAAGTAGCGCGTAAATTGAATGTTCTTGAGAAATACTGTGATATGAATAAATTGAACATAAATGTGTCCAAAACAAAGATACTTTGTTTCTCAAGAGGCGGTTATAATTCAAATAGACCATATCGTTTTATTATGTATAAAACCAATGAAATTAATATGGTCAAAGACTATCTGTATTTAGGTGTGAAATTCAATTCTTCAAGTCTATTCAGGGAAATGACAAATCACACCATTGCTAAGGCCGAGCAGGCTTGTGGTGTTGCAATAACACTAATGGCACAAACCAGGGTCGACTCGTGGGCTGCACGTATGAAATTACTCGAAACGTTAGTGGAAAATTCTTTTTCGTACTGCTGTCCTCTATGGGCATTGCGATATCTAGACTTATTAGAGAAAGTACAAGTACGCTTTTTCAAGCGGCTGTTACTTCTTCCAAAAAATACACCTGATGTGCTTATCCGTGTCGAAACTGGTAGGATTAAAGTTGCCCTAGTTGTTTTCAAGTGTTTGCTGAATTGGTTACTTAAGGTATTAAGCATGGACTGTAATCGTTGGCCAAAAATATGTTTCAATAGAATGCGTCAACTGGAAACTGGGGATCTCCGATATAATTGGGCAGTTCAGTGTAAGCTCATCTTCAACGATATTGGGTGTGCAGATATCTGGCGGAATATCAATAAACAAAATTTGAAAGCGAATTACCAAAATTTAATAATAAGATTTTCAGAGAAACTCTATAATGAGGATTTAGCCAGAATCACGCTTTCAAATTACTCACCAATTTTCAACTACTTGTCAACTTCCAGAAATCCCCAGACATATTTGAGTTTGAGATGCCCAATTAATTACCTAAGAATAGTTACTCAGACGCGTCTTTGTTCGAAATTAAGTATAAGATACTATATAAACGGAAACTATTACAATATTGATCAGACTGAACTTTGTACCTGCTGCAACATGCAAGAATTAGAGACATTGGAACATGTATTTATTTTTGTCCAATTTATGATTGTTTTCGTCCATATGAACTGAAAATAATGAATGACCTGAACGATTTATGCAATTACTTTGACTCTTTAAATTTTGAGAAAGTAAAAATCATCTCCACGTATGTGAATAATATGTTGAAACTCAGGTCATTTATTTGGAATGAATGAGCTATTCCTTCTTTCTTTCGTTTTTTTATATGATCTCTGCTTTTTTATATACCTACTTACTTCATTTGGTGAAAAACATAACATAAAAATGTCTTACTTTTTTTTTTCATTTTATTTTCACTCCTGCTCATCATTGTATGATTAAGCATAATTATAGGCTAGTAAACCATCATAAGATTTAGTTTAGTTTGATTGCTGCAAGCCAAACCCTTGCTATATGTATGTATTTACATTGAAGCAATAAATTATTCTATTCTATTCTATTCTATTCTATTCTATTCTATTCTATTCTATTCTATTCTATTCTATTCTATTCTATTCTATTCTATTCTATTCTATTCTATTCTATTCTATTCTATTCTATTCTATTCTATTCTATTCTATTCTATTCTATTCTATTCTATTCTATTCTATTCTATTCTATTCTATTCTATTCTATTCTATTCTATTCTATTCTATTCTATTCTATTCTATTCTATTCTATTCTATTCTATTCTATTCTATTCTATTCTATTCTATTCTATTCTATTCTATTCTATTCTATTCTATTCTATTCTATTCTATTCTATTCTATTCTATTCTATTCTATTCTATTCTATTCTATTCTATTCTATTCTATTCTATTCTATTCTATTCTATTCTATTCTATTCTATTCTATTCTATTCTATTCTATTCTATTCTATTCTATTCTATTCTATTCTATTCTATTCTATTCTATTCTATTCTATTCTATTCTATTCTATTCTATTCTATTCTATTCTATTCTATTCTATTCTATTCTATTCTATTCTATTCTATTCTATTCTATTCTATTCTATTCTATTCTATTCTATTCTATTCTATTCTATTCTATTCTATTCTATTCTATTCTATTCTATTCTATTCTATTCTATTCTATTCTATTCTATTCTATTCTATTCTATTCTATTCTATTCTATTCTATTCTATTCTATTCTATTCTATTCTATTCTATTCTATTCTATTCTATTCTATTCTATTCTATTCTATTCTATTCTATTCTATTCTATTCTATTCTATTCTATTCTATTCTATTCTATTCTATTCTATTCTATTCTATTCTATTCTATTCTATTCTATTCTATTCTATTCTATTCTATTCTATTCTATTCTATTCTATTCTATTCTATTCTATTCTATTCTATTCTATTCTATTCTATTCTATTCTATTCTATTCTATTCTATTCTATTCTATTCTATTCTATTCTATTCTATTCTATTCTATTCTATTCTATTCTATTCTATTCTATTCTATTCTATTCTATTCTATTCTATTCTATTCTATTCTATTCTATTCTATTCTATTCTATTCTATTCTATTCTATTCTATTCTATTCTATTCTATTCTATTCTATTCTATTCTATTCTATTCTATTCTATTCTATTCTATTCTATTCTATTCTATTCTATTCTATTCTATTCTATTCTATTCTATTCTATTCTATTCTATTCTATTCTATTCTATTCTATTCTATTCTATTCTATTCTATTCTATTCTATTCTATTCTATTCTATTCTATTCTATTCTATTCTATTCTATTCTATTCTATTCTATTCTATTCTATTCTATTCTATTCTATTCTATTCTATTCTATTCTATTCTATTCTATTCTATTCTATTCTATTCTATTCTATTCTATTCTATTCTATTCTATTCTATTCTATTCTATTCTATTCTATTCTATTCTATTCTATTCTATTCTATTCTATTCTATTCTATTCTATTCTATTCTATTCTATTCTATTCTATTCTATTCTATTCTATTCTATTCTATTCTATTCTATTCTATTCTATTCTATTCTATTCTATTCTATTCTATTCTATTCTATTCTATTCTATTCTATTCTATTCTATTCTATTCTATTCTATTCTATTCTATTCTATTCTATTCTATTCTATTCTATTCTATTCTATTCTATTCTATTCTATTCTATTCTATTCTATTCTATTCTATTCTATTCTATTCTATTCTATTCTATTCTATTCTATTCTATTCTATTCTATTCTATTCTATTCTATTCTATTCTATTCTATTCTATTCTATTCTATTCTATTCTATTCTATTCTATTCTATTCTATTCTATTCTATTCTATTCTATTCTATTCTATTCTATTCTATTCTATTCTATTCTATTCTATTCTATTCTATTCTATTCTATTCTATTCTATTCTATTCTATTCTATTCTATTCTATTCTATTCTATTCTATTCTATTCTATTCTATTCTATTCTATTCTATTCTATTCTATTCTATTCTATTCTATTCTATTCTATTCTATTCTATTCTATTCTATTCTATTCTATTCTATTCTATTCTATTCTATTCTATTCTATTCTATTCTATTCTATTCTATTCTATTCTATTCTATTCTATTCTATTCTATTCTATTCTATTCTATTCTATTCTATTCTATTCTATTCTATTCTATTCTATTCTATTCTATTCTATTCTATTCTATTCTATTCTATTCTATTCTATTCTATTCTATTCTATTCTATTCTATTCTATTCTATTCTATTCTATTCTATTCTATTCTATTCTATTCTATTCTATTCTATTCTATTCTATTCTATTCTATTCTATTCTATTCTATTCTATTCTATTCTATTCTATTCTATTCTATTCTATTCTATTCTATTCTATTCTATTCTATTCTATTCTATTCTATTCTATTCTATTCTATTCTATTCTATTCTATTCTATTCTATTCTATTCTATTCTATTCTATTCTATTCTATTCTATTCTATTCTATTCTATTCTATTCTATTCTATTCTATTCTATTCTATTCTATTCTATTCTATTCTATTCTATTCTATTCTATTCTATTCTATTCTATTCTATTCTATTCTATTCTATTCTATTCTATTCTATTCTATTCTATTCTATTCTATTCTATTCTATTCTATTCTATTCTATTCTATTCTATTCTATTCTATTCTATTCTATTCTATTCTATTCTATTCTATTCTATTCTATTCTATTCTATTCTATTCTATTCTATTCTATTCTATTCTATTCTATTCTATTCTATTCTATTCTATTCTATTCTATTCTATTCTATTCTATTCTATTCTATTCTATTCTATTCTATTCTATTCTATTCTATTCTATTCTATTCTATTCTATTCTATTCTATTCTATTCTATTCTATTCTATTCTATTCTATTCTATTCTATTCTATTCTATTCTATTCTATTCTATTCTATTCTATTCTATTCTATTCTATTCTATTCTATTCTATTCTATTCTATTCTATTCTATTCTATTCTATTCTATTCTATTCTATTCTATTCTATTCTATTCTATTCTATTCTATTCTATTCTATTCTATTCTATTCTATTCTATTCTATTCTATTCTATTCTATTCTATTCTATTCTATTCTATTCTATTCTATTCTATTCTATTCTATTCTATTCTATTCTATTCTATTCTATTCTATTCTATTCTATTCTATTCTATTCTATTCTATTCTATTCTATTCTATTCTATTCTATTCTATTCTATTCTATTCTATTCTATTCTATTCTATTCTATTCTATTCTATTCTATTCTATTCTATTCTATTCTATTCTATTCTATTCTATTCTATTCTATTCTATTCTATTCTATTCTATTCTATTCTATTCTATTCTATTCTATTCTATTCTATTCTATTCTATTCTATTCTATTCTATTCTATTCTATTCTATTCTATTCTATTCTATTCTATTCTATTCTATTCTATTCTATTCTATTCTATTCTATTCTATTCTATTCTATTCTATTCTATTCTATTCTATTCTATTCTATTCTATTCTATTCTATTCTATTCTATTCTATTCTATTCTATTCTATTCTATTCTATTCTATTCTATTCTATTCTATTCTATTCTATTCTATTCTATTCTATTCTATTCTATTCTATTCTATTCTATTCTATTCTATTCTATTCTATTCTATTCTATTCTATTCTATTCTATTCTATTCTATTCTATTCTATTCTATTCTATTCTATTCTATTCTATTCTATTCTATTCTATTCTATTCTATTCTATTCTATTCTATTCTATTCTATTCTATTCTATTCTATTCTATTCTATTCTATTCTATTCTATTCTATTCTATTCTATTCTATTCTATTCTATTCTATTCTATTCTATTCTATTCTATTCTATTCTATTCTATTCTATTCTATTCTATTCTATTCTATTCTATTCTATTCTATTCTATTCTATTCTATTCTATTCTATTCTATTCTATTCTATTCTATTCTATTCTATTCTATTCTATTCTATTCTATTCTATTCTATTCTATTCTATTCTATTCTATTCTATTCTATTCTATTCTATTCTATTCTATTCTATTCTATTCTATTCTATTCTATTCTATTCTATTCTATTCTATTCTATTCTATTCTATTCTATTCTATTCTATTCTATTCTATTCTATTCTATTCTATTCTATTCTATTCTATTCTATTCTATTCTATTCTATTCTATTCTATTCTATTCTATTCTATTCTATTCTATTCTATTCTATTCTATTCTATTCTATTCTATTCTATTCTATTCTATTCTATTCTATTCTATTCTATTCTATTCTATTCTATTCTATTCTATTCTATTCTATTCTATTCTATTCTATTCTATTCTATTCTATTCTATTCTATTCTATTCTATTCTATTCTATTCTATTCTATTCTATTCTATTCTATTCTATTCTATTCTATTCTATTCTATTCTATTCTATTCTATTCTATTCTATTCTATTCTATTCTATTCTATTCTATTCTATTCTATTCTATTCTATTCTATTCTATTCTATTCTATTCTATTCTATTCTATTCTATTCTATTCTATTCTATTCTATTCTATTCTATTCTATTCTATTCTATTCTATTCTATTCTATTCTATTCTATTCTATTCTATTCTATTCTATTCTATTCTATTCTATTCTATTCTATTCTATTCTATTCTATTCTATTCTATTCTATTCTATTCTATTCTATTCTATTCTATTCTATTCTATTCTATTCTATTCTATTCTATTCTATTCTATTCTATTCTATTCTATTCTATTCTATTCTATTCTATTCTATTCTATTCTATTCTATTCTATTCTATTCTATTCTATTCTATTCTATTCTATTCTATTCTATTCTATTCTATTCTATTCTATTCTATTCTATTCTATTCTATTCTATTCTATTCTATTCTATTCTATTCTATTCTATTCTATTCTATTCTATTCTATTCTATTCTATTCTATTCTATTCTATTCTATTCTATTCTATTCTATTCTATTCTATTCTATTCTATTCTATTCTATTCTATTCTATTCTATTCTATTCTATTCTATTCTATTCTATTCTATTCTATTCTATTCTATTCTATTCTATTCTATTCTATTCTATTCTATTCTATTCTATTCTATTCTATTCTATTCTATTCTATTCTATTCTATTCTATTCTATTCTATTCTATTCTATTCTATTCTATTCTATTCTATTCTATTCTATTCTATTCTATTCTATTCTATTCTATTCTATTCTATTCTATTCTATTCTATTCTATTCTATTCTATTCTATTCTATTCTATTCTATTCTATTCTATTCTATTCTATTCTATTCTATTCTATTCTATTCTATTCTATTCTATTCTATTCTATTCTATTCTATTCTATTCTATTCTATTCTATTCTATTCTATTCTATTCTATTCTATTCTATTCTATTCTATTCTATTCTATTCTATTCTATTCTATTCTATTCTATTCTATTCTATTCTATTCTATTCTATTCTATTCTATTCTATTCTATTCTATTCTATTCTATTCTATTCTATTCTATTCTATTCTATTCTATTCTATTCTATTCTATTCTATTCTATTCTATTCTATTCTATTCTATTCTATTCTATTCTATTCTATTCTATTCTATTCTATTCTATTCTATTCTATTCTATTCTATTCTATTCTATTCTATTCTATTCTATTCTATTCTATTCTATTCTATTCTATTCTATTCTATTCTATTCTATTCTATTCTATTCTATTCTATTCTATTCTATTCTATTCTATTCTATTCTATTCTATTCTATTCTATTCTATTCTATTCTATTCTATTCTATTCTATTCTATTCTATTCTATTCTATTCTATTCTATTCTATTCTATTCTATTCTATTCTATTCTATTCTATTCTATTCTATTCTATTCTATTCTATTCTATTCTATTCTATTCTATTCTATTCTATTCTATTCTATTCTATTCTATTCTATTCTATTCTATTCTATTCTATTCTATTCTATTCTATTCTATTCTATTCTATTCTATTCTATTCTATTCTATTCTATTCTATTCTATTCTATTCTATTCTATTCTATTCTATTCTATTCTATTCTATTCTATTCTATTCTATTCTATTCTATTCTATTCTATTCTATTCTATTCTATTCTATTCTATTCTATTCTATTCTATTCTATTCTATTCTATTCTATTCTATTCTATTCTATTCTATTCTATTCTATTCTATTCTATTCTATTCTATTCTATTCTATTCTATTCTATTCTATTCTATTCTATTCTATTCTATTCTATTCTATTCTATTCTATTCTATTCTATTCTATTCTATTCTATTCTATTCTATTCTATTCTATTCTATTCTATTCTATTCTATTCTATTCTATTCTATTCTATTCTATTCTATTCTATTCTATTCTATTCTATTCTATTCTATTCTATTCTATTCTATTCTATTCTATTCTATTCTATTCTATTCTATTCTATTCTATTCTATTCTATTCTATTCTATTCTATTCTATTCTATTCTATTCTATTCTATTCTATTCTATTCTATTCTATTCTATTCTATTCTATTCTATTCTATTCTATTCTATTCTATTCTATTCTATTCTATTCTATTCTATTCTATTCTATTCTATTCTATTCTATTCTATTCTATTCTATTCTATTCTATTCTATTCTATTCTATTCTATTCTATTCTATTCTATTCTATTCTATTCTATTCTATTCTATTCTATTCTATTCTATTCTATTCTATTCTATTCTATTCTATTCTATTCTATTCTATTCTATTCTATTCTATTCTATTCTATTCTATTCTATTCTATTCTATTCTATTCTATTCTATTCTATTCTATTCTATTCTATTCTATTCTATTCTATTCTATTCTATTCTATTCTATTCTATTCTATTCTATTCTATTCTATTCTATTCTATTCTATTCTATTCTATTCTATTCTATTCTATTCTATTCTATTCTATTCTATTCTATTCTATTCTATTCTATTCTATTCTATTCTATTCTATTCTATTCTATTCTATTCTATTCTATTCTATTCTATTCTATTCTATTCTATTCTATTCTATTCTATTCTATTCTATTCTATTCTATTCTATTCTATTCTATTCTATTCTATTCTATTCTATTCTATTCTATTCTATTCTATTCTATTCTATTCTATTCTATTCTATTCTATTCTATTCTATTCTATTCTATTCTATTCTATTCTATTCTATTCTATTCTATTCTATTCTATTCTATTCTATTCTATTCTATTCTATTCTATTCTATTCTATTCTATTCTATTCTATTCTATTCTATTCTATTCTATTCTATTCTATTCTATTCTATTCTATTCTATTCTATTCTATTCTATTCTATTCTATTCTATTCTATTCTATTCTATTCTATTCTATTCTATTCTATTCTATTCTATTCTATTCTATTCTATTCTATTCTATTCTATTCTATTCTATTCTATTCTATTCTATTCTATTCTATTCTATTCTATTCTATTCTATTCTATTCTATTCTATTCTATTCTATTCTATTCTATTCTATTCTATTCTATTCTATTCTATTCTATTCTATTCTATTCTATTCTATTCTATTCTATTCTATTCTATTCTATTCTATTCTATTCTATTCTATTCTATTCTATTCTATTCTATTCTATTCTATTCTATTCTATTCTATTCTATTCTATTCTATTCTATTCTATTCTATTCTATTCTATTCTATTCTATTCTATTCTATTCTATTCTATTCTATTCTATTCTATTCTATTCTATTCTATTCTATTCTATTCTATTCTATTCTATTCTATTCTATTCTATTCTATTCTATTCTATTCTATTCTATTCTATTCTATTCTATTCTATTCTATTCTATTCTATTCTATTCTATTCTATTCTATTCTATTCTATTCTATTCTATTCTATTCTATTCTATTCTATTCTATTCTATTCTATTCTATTCTATTCTATTCTATTCTATTCTATTCTATTCTATTCTATTCTATTCTATTCTATTCTATTCTATTCTATTCTATTCTATTCTATTCTATTCTATTCTATTCTATTATTCTATTCTATTCTATTCTATTCTATTCTATTCTATTCTATTCTATTCTATTCTATTCTATTCTATTCTATTCTATTCTATTCTATTCTATTCTATTCTATCTATTCTATTCTATTCTATTCTATCTTTCTATTCTATTCTATTCTATTTCTATTCTATTCTATTCTATTCTATTCTATTCTATTCTATTCTATTCTATTCTATTCTATTCTATTCTATTCTATTCTATTCTATTCTATTCTATTCTATTCTATTCTATTCTATTCTATTCTATTCTATTCTATTCTATTCTATTCTATTCTATTCTATTCTATTCTATTCTATTCTATTCTATTCTATTCTATTCTATTCTATCAATTCTATTCTATGTCTATTCTATTCTATTCTATTCTATTCTATTCTATTCTATTCTATTCTATCTATTCTATTCTATTCTATTCTATTCTATTCTATTCTATTCTATTCTATTCTATTCTATTCTATTCTATTCTATTCTATTCTATTCTATTCTATTCTATTCTATTCTATTCTATCTATTCTATTCTATTCTATTCTATTCTATTCTATTCTATTCTATTCTATTCTATTCTATTCTATTCTATTCTATTCTATTCTATTCTATTCTATTCTATTCTATTCTATTCTATTCTATTCTATTCTATTCTATTCTATTCTATTTCTATTCTATTCTATTCTATTCTATTCTATTCTATTCTATTCTATTCTATTCTATTCTATTCTATTCTATTCTATTCTATTCTATTCTATTCTATTCTATTCTATTCTATTCTATTTCTATTCTATTCTATTCTTCTATTCTATTCTATTTCTATTCTATTCTATTCTATTCTATTCTATTCTATTCTATTCTATTCTATTCTATTCTATTCTATTCTATTCTATTCTATTCTATTCTATTCTATTCTATTCTATTCTATTCTATTCTATTCTATTCTATTCTATTCTATTCTATTCTATTCTATTCTATTCTATTCTATTCTATTCTAATCTATTCTATTCTAATTCTATCTATTCTATTCTATTCTATTCTATTCTATTCTATTCTATTCTATTCTATTCTATTCTATTCTATTCTATTCTATTCTATTCTATTCTATCTATTCTATCTATTCTATTCTATTCTATTCTATTCTATTCTATTCTATTCTATTCTATTCTATTCTATTCTATTCTATTCTATTCTATTCTATTCTATTCTATTCTATTCTATTCTATTCTATTCTATTCTATTCTATTCTATTCTATTCTATTCTATTCTATTCTATTCTATTCTATTCTATTCTATTCTATTCTATTCTATTCTATTCTATTCTATTCTATTCTATTCTATTCTTCTATTCTATTCTATTCTATTCTATTCTATTCTATTCTATTCTATTCTATTCTATTCTATTCTATTCTATTCTATTCTATTCTATTCTATTCTATTCTATTCTATTCTATTCTATTCTATTCTATTCTATTCTATTCTATTCTATTCTATTCTATTCTATTCTATTCTATTCTATTCTATTCTATTCTATTCTATTCTATTCTATTCTATTCTATTCTATTCTATTCTATTCTATCTATTCTATTCTATTCTATTCTATTCTATTCTATTCTATTCTATTCTATTCTATTCTATTTCAATTCTATTCTATTCTATTCTATTCTATTCTATTCTATTCTATTCTATTCTATTCTATTCTATTCTATTCTATTCTATTCTATTCTATTCTATCTATTCTATTCTATTCTATTCTATTCTATTCTATTCTATTCTATTCTATTCTATTCTATTCTATTCTATTCTATTCTATTCTATTCTATTCTATTCTATTCTATTCTATTCTATTCTATTCTATTCTATTCTATTCTATTCTATTCTATTCTATTCTATTCTATTCTATTCTATTCTATTCTTTCTATTCTATTCTATTCTATTCTATTCTATTCTATTCTATTCTATTCTATCTATTCTATTCTATTCTATTCTATTCTATTCTATTCTATTCTATTCTATTCTATTCTATTCTATTCTATTCTATTCTATTCTATTCTATTCTATTCTATTCTATTCTATTCTATTCTATTCTATTCTTTTCTATTCTATTCTATTCTATTCTATTCTATTCTATTCTATTCTATTCTATTCTATTCTATTCTATTCTATTCTATTCTATTCTATTCTATTCTATTCTATTCTATTCTATTCTATTCTATTCTATCTATTCTATTCTATTCTATTCTATTCTATTCTATTCTATTCTATTCTATTCTATTCTATTCTATTCTATTCTATTCTATTCTATTCTATTCTATTCTATTCTATTCTATTCTATTCTATTCTATTCTATTCTATTTCTATTCTATTCTATTCTATTCTATTCTATTCTATTCTATTCTATTCTATTCTATTCTATTCTATTCTATTCTATTCTATTCTATTCTATTCTATTCTATTCTATTCTATTCTATTCTATTCTATTCTATTCTATTCTATTCTATTCTATTCTATTCTATTCTATCTATTCTATTCTATTCTATTCTATTCTATTCTATTCTATTCTATTCTATTCTTTCTATTCTATTCTATTCTATTCTATTCTATTCTATTCTATTCTATTCTATTCTATTCTATCTATTCTATTCTATCTATTCTATTCTATTCTATTCTATTCTATTCTATTCTATTCTATTCTATTCTATTCTATTCTATTCTATTCTATTCTATTCTATTCTATTCTATTCTATTCTATTCTATTCTATTCTATTCTATTCTAATCTATTCTATTCTATCTTCTATTCTATTCTATTCTATTCTATTCTATTCTATTCTATTCTATTCTATTCTATTCTATTCTATTCTATTCTATTCTATTCTATTCTATTCTATTCTATTCTATTCTTTCTATTCTATTTCTATTCTTTCTATTCTATCTATCTATTCTATTCTATTCTATTCTATTCTATTCTATTCTATTCTATTCTATTCTATTTCTATCTATTCTATTCTATTCTATTCTATTCTATTCTATTCTATTCTATTCTACTTCTATTCTATTCTATCTATTCTATTCTATTCTATTCTATTCTATTCTATTCTATTCTAATTTCTATTCTATATCTATTCTATTCATTCTATTCTATTCTATTCTATTCTATTCTATTCTATTCTATTCTATTCTATCTATTCTATTCTATTCTATTCTATTCTATTCTATTCTATTCTATCTATTCTATTCTATTCTATTCTATTCTATTCTATTCTATTCTATCTATTCTATTCTATTCTATTCTATTCTATTCTATTCTATTCTATTCTATTCTATTTCTATTCTATTCTATTCTATTCTATTCTATTCTATTCTATTCTATTCTATTCTTTCTATTCTATTCTATTCTATTCTATTCTATTCTTCTATTCTATTCTATTTCTATTCTATTCTATTCTATTCTATCTTCTATTCTATTCTATTCTATTCTATTCTATTCTATTCTATTCTATTCTATTCTATTCTATTCTATTCTATTCCTATTCTATTCTATTCTATTCTATTCTATTCTATTCTATTCTATCTATTCTATTCTATTCTTCTATTCTATTCTATTCTATTCTATTCTATTCTATTCTATTCTATTCTATTCTATTTCTATTCTATTCTATTCTATTCTATTCTATTCTATTCTATTCTATTCTATTTCTATTCTATTCTATTCTATTCTATTCTATTCTATTCTATTCTATTCTATTCTATTCTATTCTATTCTATTCTATTCTATTCTATTCTATTCTATTTATTCTATTCTATTCTATTCTATTCTATTCTATTCTATTCTATTCTATTCTATTCTATTCTATTCTATTCTATTCTATTCTATTCTATTCTATTCTATTCTATTCTATTCTATTCTATTCTATTCTATTCTATTCTATTCTATTCTATTTATTCTATTCTATTCTATTCTATTCTATTCTATTCTATTCTATTCTATTCTATTCTATTCTATTCTATTCTATTCTATTCTATTCTATTCTATTCTATTCTATTCTATTCTATTCTATTCTATTCTATTCTATTCTATTCTATTCTATTCTATTCTATTCTATTCTATTCTATTCTATTCTATTCTATTCTATTCTATTCTATTCTATTCTATTCTATTCTATTCTATTCTATTCTATTCTATTCTATTCTATTCTATTCTATTCTATTCTATTCTATTCTATTCTATTCTATTCTATTCTATTCTATTCTATTCTATTCTATTCTATTCTATTCTATTCTATTCTATTCTATTCTATTCTATTCTATTCTATTCTATCTATTCTATTCTATTCTATTCTATTCTATTCTATTCTATTCTATTCTATTCTATTCTATTCTATTCTATTCTATTCTATTCTATTCTATTCTATTCTATTCTATTCTATTCTATTCTATTCTATTCTATTCTATTCTATTCTATTCTATTCTATTCTATTCTATTCTATTCTATTCTATTCTATTCTATTCTATTCTATTCTATTCTATTCTATTCTATTCTATTCTATTCTATTCTATTCTATTCTATTCTATTCTATTCTATTCTATTCTATTCTATTCTATTCTATTCTATTCTATTCTATTCTATTCTATCTATTCTATTCTATTCTATTCTATTCTATTCTATTCTATTCTATTCTATTCATTCTATTCTATTCTATTCTATTCTATTCTATTCTATTTCTATTCTATTCTATTCTATTCTATTCTATTCTATTCTATTCTATTCTATTCTATTCTATTCTATTCTATTCTATTCTATTCTATTCTATTCTATTCTATTCTATTCTATTCTATTCTATTCTATTCTATTCTATTCTATTCTATCTATTCTATTCTATTCTATTCTATTCTATTCTATTCTATTCTATTCTATTCTATTCTATTCTATTCTATTCTATTCTATTCTATTCTATTCTATTCTATTCTATTCTATTCTATTCTATTCTATTCTATTCTATTCTATTCTATTCTATTCTATTCTATTCTATTCTATTCTATTCTATTCTATTCTATTCTATTCATTCTATTCTATTCTATTCTATTCTATTTCTATTCTATTCTATTCTATTCATTCTATTCTATTCTATTCTATTCTATTCTATTCTATTCCTATTCTATTCTATTCTATTCTATTCTATTCTATTCTATTCTATTCTATTCTATTCTATTCTATTCTATTCTATTCTATTCTATTCTATTCTATTCTATTCTATTCTATTCTATTCTATTCTATTCTATTCTATTCTATTCTATTCTATTCTATTCTATTCTATTCTATTCTATTCTATTCTATTCTATTCTATTCTATTCTATTCTATTCTATTCTATTCTATTCTATTCTATTCTATTCTATTCTATTCTATTCTATTCTATTCTATTCTATTCTATTCTATTCTATTCTATTCTATTCTATTCTATTCTATTCTATTCTATTCTATTCTATTCTATTCTATTCTATTCTATTCTATTCTATTCTATTCTATTCTATTCTATTCTATTCTATTCTATTCTATTCTATTCTATTCTATTCTATTCTATTCTATTCTATTCTATTCTATTCTATTCTATTCTATTCTATTCTATTCTATTCTATTCTATTCTATTCTATTCTATTCTATTCTATTCTATTCTATTCTATTCTATTCTATTCTATTCTATTCTATTCTATTCTATTCTATTCTATTCTATTCTATTCTATTCTATTCTATTCTATTCTATTCTATTCTATTCTATTCTATTCTATTCTATTCTATTCTATTCTATTCTATTCTATTCTATTCTATTCTATTCTATTCTATTCTATTCTATTCTATTCTATTCTATTCTATTCTATTCTATTCTATTCTATTCTATTCTATTCTATTCTATTCTATTCTATTCTATTCTATTCTATTCTATTCTATTCTATTCTATTCTATTCTATTCTATTCTATTCTATTCTATTCTATTCTATTCTATTCTATTCTATTCTATTCTATTCTATTCTATTCTATTCTATTCTATTCTATTCTATTCTATTCTATTCTATTCTATTCTATTCTATTCTATTCTATTCTATTCTATTCTATTCTATTCTATTCTATTCTATTCTATTCTATTCTATTCTATTCTATTCTATTCTATTCTATTCTATTCTATTCTATTCTATTCTATTCTATTCTATTCTATTCTATTCTATTCTATTCTATTCTATTCTATTCTATTCTATTCTATTCTATTCTATTCTATTCTATTCTATTCTATTCTATTCTATTCTATTCTATTCTATTCTATTCTATTCTATTCTATTCTATTCTATTCTATTCTATTCTATTCTATTCTATTCTATTCTATTCTATTCTATTCTATTCTATTCTATTCTATTCTATTCTATTCTATTCTATTCTATTCTATTCTATTCTATTCTATTCTATTCTATTCTATTCTATTCTATTCTATTCTATTCTATTCTATTCTATTCTATTCTATTCTATTCTATTCTATTCTATTCTATTCTATTCTATTCTATTCTATTCTATTCTATTCTATTCTATTCTATTCTATTCTATTCTATTCTATTCTATTCTATTCTATTCTATTCTATTCTATTCTATTCTATTCTATTCTATTCTATTCTATTCTATTCTATTCTATTCTATTCTATTCTATTCTATTCTATTCTATTCTATTCTATTCTATTCTATTCTATTCTATTCTATTCTATTCTATTCTATTCTATTCTATTCTATTCTATTCTATTCTATTCTATTCTATTCTATTCTATTCTATTCTATTCTATTCTATTCTATTCTATTCTATTCTATTCTATTCTATTCTATTCTATTCTATTCTATTCTATTCTATTCTATTCTATTCTATTCTATTCTATTCTATTCTATTCTATTCTATTCTATTCTATTCTATTCTATTCTATTCTATTCTATTCTATTCTATTCTATTCTATTCTATTCTATTCTATTCTATTCTATTCTATTCTATTCTATTCTATTCTATTCTATTCTATTCTATTCTATTCTATTCTATTCTATTCTATTCTATTCTATTCTATTCTATTCTATTCTATTCTATTCTATTCTATTCTATTCTATTCTATTCTATTCTATTCTATTCTATTCTATTCTATTCTATTCTATTCTATTCTATTCTATTCTATTCTATTCTATTCTATTCTATTCTATTCTATTCTATTCTATTCTATTCTATTCTATTCTATTCTATTCTATTCTATTCTATTCTATTCTATTCTATTCTATTCTATTCTATTCTATTCTATTCTATTCTATTCTATTCTATTCTATTCTATTCTATTCTATTCTATTCTATTCTATTCTATTCTATTCTATTCTATTCTATTCTATTCTATTCTATTCTATTCTATTCTATTCTATTCTATTCTATTCTATTCTATTCTATTCTATTCTATTCTATTCTATTCTATTCTATTCTATTCTATTCTATTCTATTCTATTCTATTCTATTCTATTCTATTCTATTCTATTCTATTCTATTCTATTCTATTCTATTCTATTCTATTCTATTCTATTCTATTCTATTCTATTCTATTCTATTCTATTCTATTCTATTCTATTCTATTCTATTCTATTCTATTCTATTCTATTCTATTCTATTCTATTCTATTCTATTCTATTCTATTCTATTCTATTCTATTCTATTCTATTCTATTCTATTCTATTCTATTCTATTCTATTCTATTCTATTCTATTCTATTCTATTCTATTCTATTCTATTCTATTCTATTCTATTCTATTCTATTCTATTCTATTCTATTCTATTCTATTCTATTCTATTCTATTCTATTCTATTCTATTCTATTCTATTCTATTCTATTCTATTCTATTCTATTCTATTCTATTCTATTCTATTCTATTCTATTCTATTCTATTCTATTCTATTCTATTCTATTCTATTCTATTCTATTCTATTCTATTCTATTCTATTCTATTCTATTCTATTCTATTCTATTCTATTCTATTCTATTCTATTCTATTCTATTCTATTCTATTCTATTCTATTCTATTCTATTCTATTCTATTCTATTCTATTCTATTCTATTCTATTCTATTCTATTCTATTCTATTCTATTCTATTCTATTCTATTCTATTCTATTCTATTCTATTCTATTCTATTCTATTCTATTCTATTCTATTCTATTCTATTCTATTCTATTCTATTCTATTCTATTCTATTCTATTCTATTCTATTCTATTCTATTCTATTCTATTCTATTCTATTCTATTCTATTCTATTCTATTCTATTCTATTCTATTCTATTCTATTCTATTCTATTCTATTCTATTCTATTCTATTCTATTCTATTCTATTCTATTCTATTCTATTCTATTCTATTCTATTCTATTCTATTCTATTCTATTCTATTCTATTCTATTCTATTCTATTCTATTCTATTCTATTCTATTCTATTCTATTCTATTCTATTCTATTCTATTCTATTCTATTCTATTCTATTCTATTCTATTCTATTCTATTCTATTCTATTCTATTCTATTCTATTCTATTCTATTCTATTCTATTCTATTCTATTCTATTCTATTCTATTCTATTCTATTCTATTCTATTCTATTCTATTCTATTCTATTCTATTCTATTCTATTCTATTCTATTCTATTCTATTCTATTCTATTCTATTCTATTCTATTCTATTCTATTCTATTCTATTCTATTCTATTCTATTCTATTCTATTCTATTCTATTCTATTCTATTCTATTCTATTCTATTCTATTCTATTCTATTCTATTCTATTCTATTCTATTCTATTCTATTCTATTCTATTCTATTCTATTCTATTCTATTCTATTCTATTCTATTCTATTCTATTCTATTCTATTCTATTCTATTCTATTCTATTCTATTCTATTCTATTCTATTCTATTCTATTCTATTCTATTCTATTCTATTCTATTCTATTCTATTCTATTCTATTCTATTCTATTCTATTCTATTCTATTCTATTCTATTCTATTCTATTCTATTCTATTCTATTCTATTCTATTCTATTCTATTCTATTCTATTCTATTCTATTCTATTCTATTCTATTCTATTCTATTCTATTCTATTCTATTCTATTCTATTCTATTCTATTCTATTCTATTCTATTCTATTCTATTCTATTCTATTCTATTCTATTCTATTCTATTCTATTCTATTCTATTCTATTCTATTCTATTCTATTCTATTCTATTCTATTCTATTCTATTCTATTCTATTCTATTCTATTCTATTCTATTCTATTCTATTCTATTCTATTCTATTCTATTCTATTCTATTCTATTCTATTCTATTCTATTCTATTCTATTCTATTCTATTCTATTCTATTCTATTCTATTCTATTCTATTCTATTCTATTCTATTCTATTCTATTCTATTCTATTCTATTCTATTCTATTCTATTCTATTCTATTCTATTCTATTCTATTCTATTCTATTCTATTCTATTCTATTCTATTCTATTCTATTCTATTCTATTCTATTCTATTCTATTCTATTCTATTCTATTCTATTCTATTCTATTCTATTCTATTCTATTCTATTCTATTCTATTCTATTCTATTCTATTCTATTCTATTCTATTCTATTCTATTCTATTCTATTCTATTCTATTCTATTCTATTCTATTCTATTCTATTCTATTCTATTCTATTCTATTCTATTCTATTCTATTCTATTCTATTCTATTCTATTCTATTCTATTCTATTCTATTCTATTCTATTCTATTCTATTCTATTCTATTCTATTCTATTCTATTCTATTCTATTCTATTCTATTCTATTCTATTCTATTCTATTCTATTCTATTCTATTCTATTCTATTCTATTCTATTCTATTCTATTCTATTCTATTCTATTCTATTCTATTCTATTCTATTCTATTCTATTCTATTCTATTCTATTCTATTCTATTCTATTCTATTCTATTCTATTCTATTCTATTCTATTCTATTCTATTCTATTCTATTCTATTCTATTCTATTCTATTCTATTCTATTCTATTCTATTCTATTCTATTCTATTCTATTCTATTCTATTCTATTCTATTCTATTCTATTCTATTCTATTCTATTCTATTCTATTCTATTCTATTCTATTCTATTCTATTCTATTCTATTCTATTCTATTCTATTCTATTCTATTCTATTCTATTCTATTCTATTCTATTCTATTCTATTCTATTCTATTCTATTCTATTCTATTCTATTCTATTCTATTCTATTCTATTCTATTCTATTCTATTCTATTCTATTCTATTCTATTCTATTCTATTCTATTCTATTCTATTCTATTCTATTCTATTCTATTCTATTCTATTCTATTCTATTCTATTCTATTCTATTCTATTCTATTCTATTCTATTCTATTCTATTCTATTCTATTCTATTCTATTCTATTCTATTCTATTCTATTCTATTCTATTCTATTCTATTCTATTCTATTCTATTCTATTCTATTCTATTCTATTCTATTCTATTCTATTCTATTCTATTCTATTCTATTCTATTCTATTCTATTCTATTCTATTCTATTCTATTCTATTCTATTCTATTCTATTCTATTCTATTCTATTCTATTCTATTCTATTCTATTCTATTCTATTCTATTCTATTCTATTCTATTCTATTCTATTCTATTCTATTCTATTCTATTCTATTCTATTCTATTCTATTCTATTCTATTCTATTCTATTCTATTCTATTCTATTCTATTCTATTCTATTCTATTCTATTCTATTCTATTCTATTCTATTCTATTCTATTCTATTCTATTCTATTCTATTCTATTCTATTCTATTCTATTCTATTCTATTCTATTCTATTCTATTCTATTCTATTCTATTCTATTCTATTCTATTCTATTCTATTCTATTCTATTCTATTCTATTCTATTCTATTCTATTCTATTCTATTCTATTCTATTCTATTCTATTCTATTCTATTCTATTCTATTCTATTCTATTCTATTCTATTCTATTCTATTCTATTCTATTCTATTCTATTCTATTCTATTCTATTCTATTCTATTCTATTCTATTCTATTCTATTCTATTCTATTCTATTCTATTCTATTCTATTCTATTCTATTCTATTCTATTCTATTCTATTCTATTCTATTCTATTCTATTCTATTCTATTCTATTCTATTCTATTCTATTCTATTCTATTCTATTCTATTCTATTCTATTCTATTCTATTCTATTCTATTCTATTCTATTCTATTCTATTCTATTCTATTCTATTCTATTCTATTCTATTCTATTCTATTCTATTCTATTCTATTCTATTCTATTCTATTCTATTCTATTCTATTCTATTCTATTCTATTCTATTCTATTCTATTCTATTCTATTCTATTCTATTCTATTCTATTCTATTCTATTCTATTCTATTCTATTCTATTCTATTCTATTCTATTCTATTCTATTCTATTCTATTCTATTCTATTCTATTCTATTCTATTCTATTCTATTCTATTCTATTCTATTCTATTCTATTCTATTCTATTCTATTCTATTCTATTCTATTCTATTCTATTCTATTCTATTCTATTCTATTCTATTCTATTCTATTCTATTCTATTCTATTCTATTCTATTCTATTCTATTCTATTCTATTCTATTCTATTCTATTCTATTCTATTCTATTCTATTCTATTCTATTCTATTCTATTCTATTCTATTCTATTCTATTCTATTCTATTCTATTCTATTCTATTCTATTCTATTCTATTCTATTCTATTCTATTCTATTCTATTCTATTCTATTCTATTCTATTCTATTCTATTCTATTCTATTCTATTCTATTCTATTCTATTCTATTCTATTCTATTCTATTCTATTCTATTCTATTCTATTCTATTCTATTCTATTCTATTCTATTCTATTCTATTCTATTCTATTCTATTCTATTCTATTCTATTCTATTCTATTCTATTCTATTCTATTCTATTCTATTCTATTCTATTCTATTCTATTCTATTCTATTCTATTCTATTCTATTCTATTCTATTCTATTCTATTCTATTCTATTCTATTCTATTCTATTCTATTCTATTCTATTCTATTCTATTCTATTCTATTCTATTCTATTCTATTCTATTCTATTCTATTCTATTCTATTCTATTCTATTCTATTCTATTCTATTCTATTCTATTCTATTCTATTCTATTCTATTCTATTCTATTCTATTCTATTCTATTCTATTCTATTCTATTCTATTCTATTCTATTCTATTCTATTCTATTCTATTCTATTCTATTCTATTCTATTCTATTCTATTCTATTCTATTCTATTCTCTTCTATTCTATTCTATTCTATTCTATTCTATTCTATTCTATTCTATTCTATTCTATTCTATTCTATTCTATTCTATTCTATTCTATTCTATTCTATTCTATTCTATTCTATTCTATTCTATTCTATTCTATTCTATTCTATTCTATTCTATTCTATTCTATTCTATTCTATTCTATTCTATTCTATTCTATTCTATTCTATTCTATTCTATTCTATTCTATTCTATTCTATTCTATTCTATTCTATTCTATTCTATTCTATTCTATTCTATTCTATTCTATTCTATTCTATTCTATTCTATTCTATTCTATTCTATTCTATTCTATTCTATTCTATTCTATTCTATTCTATTCTATTCTATTCTATTCTATTCTATTCTATTCTATTCTATTCTATTCTATTCTATTCTATTCTATTCTATTCTATTCTATTCTATTCTATTCTATTCTATTCTATTCTATTCTATTCTATTCTATTCTATTCTATTCTATTCTATTCTATTCTATTCTATTCTATTCTATTCTATTCTATTCTATTCTATTCTATTCTATTCTATTCTATTCTATTCTATTCTATTCTATTCTATTCTATTCTATTCTATTCTATTCTATTCTATTCTATTCTATTCTATTCTATTCTATTCTATTCTATTCTATTCTATTCTATTCTATTCTATTCTATTCTATTCTATTCTATTCTATTCTATTCTATTCTATTCTATTCTATTCTATTCTATTCTATTCTATTCTATTCTATTCTATTCTATTCTATTCTATTCTATTCTATTCTATTCTATTCTATTCTATTCTATTCTATTCTATTCTATTCTATTCTATTCTATTCTATTCTATTCTATTCTATTCTATTCTATTCTATTCTATTCTATTCTATTCTATTCTATTCTATTCTATTCTATTCTATTCTATTCTATTCTATTCTATTCTATTCTATTCTATTCTATTCTATTCTATTCTATTCTATTCTATTCTATTCTATTCTATTCTATTCTATTCTATTCTATTCTATTCTATTCTATTCTATTCTATTCTATTCTATTCTATTCTATTCTATTCTATTCTATTCTATTCTATTCTATTCTATTCTATTCTATTCTATTCTATTCTATTCTATTCTATTCTATTCTATTCTATTCTATTCTATTCTATTCTATTCTATTCTATTCTATTCTATTCTATTCTATTCTATTCTATTCTATTCTATTCTATTCTATTCTATTCTATTCTATTCTATTCTATTCTATTCTATTCTATTCTATTCTATTCTATTCTATTCTATTCTATTCTATTCTATTCTATTCTATTCTATTCTATTCTATTCTATTCTATTCTATTCTATTCTATTCTATTCTATTCTATTCTATTCTATTCTATTCTATTCTATTCTATTCTATTCTATTCTATTCTATTCTATTCTATTCTATTCTATTCTATTCTATTCTATTCTATTCTATTCTATTCTATTCTATTCTATTCTATTCTATTCTATTCTATTCTATTCTATTCTATTCTATTCTATTCTATTCTATTCTATTCTATTCTATTCTATTCTATTCTATTCTATTCTATTCTATTCTATTCTATTCTATTCTATTCTATTCTATTCTATTCTATTCTATTCTATTCTATTCTATTCTATTCTATTCTATTCTATTCTATTCTATTCTATTCTATTCTATTCTATTCTATTCTATTCTATTCTATTCTATTCTATTCTATTCTATTCTATTCTATTCTATTCTATTCTATTCTATTCTATTCTATTCTATTCTATTCTATTCTATTCTATTCTATTCTATTCTATTCTATTCTATTCTATTCTATTCTATTCTATTCTATTCTATTCTATTCTATTCTATTCTATTCTATTCTATTCTATTCTATTCTATTCTATTCTATTCTATTCTATTCTATTCTATTCTATTCTATTCTATTCTATTCTATTCTATTCTATTCTATTCTATTCTATTCTATTCTATTCTATTCTATTCTATTCTATTCTATTCTATTCTATTCTATTCTATTCTATTCTATTCTATTCTATTCTATTCTATTCTATTCTATTCTATTCTATTCTATTCTATTCTATTCTATTCTATTCTATTCTATTCTATTCTATTCTATTCTATTCTATTCTATTCTATTCTATTCTATTCTATTCTATTCTATTCTATTCTATTCTATTCTATTCTATTCTATTCTATTCTATTCTATTCTATTCTATTCTATTCTATTCTATTCTATTCTATTCTATTCTATTCTATTCTATTCTATTCTATTCTATTCTATTCTATTCTATTCTATTCTATTCTATTCTATTCTATTCTATTCTATTCTATTCTATTCTATTCTATTCTATTCTATTCTATTCTATTCTATTCTATTCTATTCTATTCTATTCTATTCTATTCTATTCTATTCTATTCTATTCTATTCTATTCTATTCTATTCTATTCTATTCTATTCTATTCTATTCTATTCTATTCTATTCTATTCTATTCTATTCTATTCTATTCTATTCTATTCTATTCTATTCTATTCTATTCTATTCTATTCTATTCTATTCTATTCTATTCTATTCTATTCTATTCTATTCTATTCTATTCTATTCTATTCTATTCTATTCTATTCTATTCTATTCTATTCTATTCTATTCTATTCTATTCTATTCTATTCTATTCTATTCTATTCTATTCTATTCTATTCTATTCTATTCTATTCTATTCTATTCTATTCTATTCTATTCTATTCTATTCTATTCTATTCTATTCTATTCTATTCTATTCTATTCTATTCTATTCTATTCTATTCTATTCTATTCTATTCTATTCTATTCTATTCTATTCTATTCTATTCTATTCTATTCTATTCTATTCTATTCTATTCTATTCTATTCTATTCTATTCTATTCTATTCTATTCTATTCTATTCTATTCTATTCTATTCTATTCTATTCTATTCTATTCTATTCTATTCTATTCTATTCTATTCTATTCTATTCTATTCTATTCTATTCTATTCTATTCTATTCTATTCTATTCTATTCTATTCTATTCTATTCTATTCTATTCTATTCTATTCTATTCTATTCTATTCTATTCTATTCTATTCTATTCTATTCTATTCTATTCTATTCTATTCTATTCTATTCTATTCTATTCTATTCTATTCTATTCTATTCTATTCTATTCTATTCTATTCTATTCTATTCTATTCTATTCTATTCTATTCTATTCTATTCTATTCTATTCTATTCTATTCTATTCTATTCTATTCTATTCTATTCTATTCTATTCTATTCTATTCTATTCTATTCTATTCTATTCTATTCTATTCTATTCTATTCTATTCTATTCTATTCTATTCTATTCTATTCTATTCTATTCTATTCTATTCTATTCTATTCTATTCTATTCTATTCTATTCTATTCTATTCTATTCTATTCTATTCTATTCTATTCTATTCTATTCTATTCTATTCTATTCTATTCTATTCTATTCTATTCTATTCTATTCTATTCTATTCTATTCTATTCTATTCTATTCTATTCTATTCTATTCTATTCTATTCTATTCTATTCTATTCTATTCTATTCTATTCTATTCTATTCTATTCTATTCTATTCTATTCTATTCTATTCTATTCTATTCTATTCTATTCTATTCTATTCTATTCTATTCTATTCTATTCTATTCTATTCTATTCTATTCTATTCTATTCTATTCTATTCTATTCTATTCTATTCTATTCTATTCTATTCTATTCTATTCTATTCTATTCTATTCTATTCTATTCTATTCTATTCTATTCTATTCTATTCTATTCTATTCTATTCTATTCTATTCTATTCTATTCTATTCTATTCTATTCTATTCTATTCTATTCTATTCTATTCTATTCTATTCTATTCTATTCTATTCTATTCTATTCTATTCTATTCTATTCTATTCTATTCTATTCTATTCTATTCTATTCTATTCTATTCTATTCTATTCTATTCTATTCTATTCTATTCTATTCTATTCTATTCTATTCTATTCTATTCTATTCTATTCTATTCTATTCTATTCTATTCTATTCTATTCTATTCTATTCTATTCTATTCTATTCTATTCTATTCTATTCTATTCTATTCTATTCTATTCTATTCTATTCTATTCTATTCTATTCTATTCTATTCTATTCTATTCTATTCTATTCTATTCTATTCTATTCTATTCTATTCTATTCTATTCTATTCTATTCTATTCTATTCTATTCTATTCTATTCTATTCTATTCTATTCTATTCTATTCTATTCTATTCTATTCTATTCTATTCTATTCTATTCTATTCTATTCTATTCTATTCTATTCTATTCTATTCTATTCTATTCTATTCTATTCTATTCTATTCTATTCTATTCTATTCTATTCTATTCTATTCTATTCTATTCTATTCTATTCTATTCTATTCTATTCTATTCTATTCTATTCTATTCTATTCTATTCTATTCTATTCTATTCTATTCTATTCTATTCTATTCTATTCTATTCTATTCTATTCTATTCTATTCTATTCTATTCTATTCTATTCTATTCTATTCTATTCTATTCTATTCTATTCTATTCTATTCTATTCTATTCTATTCTATTCTATTCTATTCTATTCTATTCTATTCTATTCTATTCTATTCTATTCTATTCTATTCTATTCTATTCTATTCTATTCTATTCTATTCTATTCTATTCTATTCTATTCTATTCTATTCTATTCTATTCTATTCTATTCTATTCTATTCTATTCTATTCTATTCTATTCTATTCTATTCTATTCTATTCTATTCTATTCTATTCTATTCTATTCTATTCTATTCTATTCTATTCTATTCTATTCTATTCTATTCTATTCTATTCTATTCTATTCTATTCTATTCTATTCTATTCTATTCTATTCTATTCTATTCTATTCTATTCTATTCTATTCTATTCTATTCTATTCTATTCTATTCTATTCTATTCTATTCTATTCTATTCTATTCTATTCTATTCTATTCTATTCTATTCTATTCTATTCTATTCTATTCTATTCTATTCTATTCTATTCTATTCTATTCTATTCTATTCTATTCTATTCTATTCTATTCTATTCTATTCTATTCTATTCTATTCTATTCTATTCTATTCTATTCTATTCTATTCTATTCTATTCTATTCTATTCTATTCTATTCTATTCTATTCTATTCTATTCTATTCTATTCTATTCTATTCTATTCTATTCTATTCTATTCTATTCTATTCTATTCTATTCTATTCTATTCTATTCTATTCTATTCTATTCTATTCTATTCTATTCTATTCTATTCTATTCTATTCTATTCTATTCTATTCTATTCTATTCTATTCTATTCTATTCTATTCTATTCTATTCTATTCTATTCTATTCTATTCTATTCTATTCTATTCTATTCTATTCTATTCTATTCTATTCTATTCTATTCTATTCTATTCTATTCTATTCTATTCTATTCTATTCTATTCTATTCTATTCTATTCTATTCTATTCTATTCTATTCTATTCTATTCTATTCTATTCTATTCTATTCTATTCTATTCTATTCTATTCTATTCTATTCTATTCTATTCTATTCTATTCTATTCTATTCTATTCTATTCTATTCTATTCTATTCTATTCTATTCTATTCTATTCTATTCTATTCTATTCTATTCTATTCTATTCTATTCTATTCTATTCTATTCTATTCTATTCTATTCTATTCTATTCTATTCTATTCTATTCTATTCTATTCTATTCTATTCTATTCTATTCTATTCTATTCTATTCTATTCTATTCTATTCTATTCTATTCTATTCTATTCTATTCTATTCTATTCTATTCTATTCTATTCTATTCTATTCTATTCTATTCTATTCTATTCTATTCTATTCTATTCTATTCTATTCTATTCTATTCTATTCTATTCTATTCTATTCTATTCTATTCTATTCTATTCTATTCTATTCTATTCTATTCTATTCTATTCTATTCTATTCTATTCTATTCTATTCTATTCTATTCTATTCTATTCTATTCTATTCTATTCTATTCTATTCTATTCTATTCTATTCTATTCTATTCTATTCTATTCTATTCTATTCTATTCTATTCTATTCTATTCTATTCTATTCTATTCTATTCTATTCTATTCTATTCTATTCTATTCTATTCTATTCTATTCTATTCTATTCTATTCTATTCTATTCTATTCTATTCTATTCTATTCTATTCTATTCTATTCTATTCTATTCTATTCTATTCTATTCTATTCTATTCTATTCTATTCTATTCTATTCTATTCTATTCTATTCTATTCTATTCTATTCTATTCTATTCTATTCTATTCTATTCTATTCTATTCTATTCTATTCTATTCTATTCTATTCTATTCTATTCTATTCTATTCTATTCTATTCTATTCTATTCTATTCTATTCTATTCTATTCTATTCTATTCTATTCTATTCTATTCTATTCTATTCTATTCTATTCTATTCTATTCTATTCTATTCTATTCTATTCTATTCTATTCTATTCTATTCTATTCTATTCTATTCTATTCTATTCTATTCTATTCTATTCTATTCTATTCTATTCTATTCTATTCTATTCTATTCTATTCTATTCTATTCTATTCTATTCTATTCTATTCTATTCTATTCTATTCTATTCTATTCTATTCTATTCTATTCTATTCTATTCTATTCTATTCTATTCTATTCTATTCTATTCTATTCTATTCTATTCTATTCTATTCTATTCTATTCTATTCTATTCTATTCTATTCTATTCTATTCTATTCTATTCTATTCTATTCTATTCTATTCTATTCTATTCTATTCTATTCTATTCTATTCTATTCTATTCTATTCTATTCTATTCTATTCTATTCTATTCTATTCTATTCTATTCTATTCTATTCTATTCTATTCTATTCTATTCTATTCTATTCTATTCTATTCTATTCTATTCTATTCTATTCTATTCTATTCTATTCTATTCTATTCTATTCTATTCTATTCTATTCTATTCTATTCTATTCTATTCTATTCTATTCTATTCTATTCTATTCTATTCTATTCTATTCTATTCTATTCTATTCTATTCTATTCTATTCTATTCTATTCTATTCTATTCTATTCTATTCTATTCTATTCTATTCTATTCTATTCTATTCTATTCTATTCTATTCTATTCTATTCTATTCTATTCTATTCTATTCTATTCTATTCTATTCTATTCTATTCTATTCTATTCTATTCTATTCTATTCTATTCTATTCTATTCTATTCTATTCTATTCTATTCTATTCTATTCTATTCTATTCTATTCTATTCTATTCTATTCTATTCTATTCTATTCTATTCTATTCTATTCTATTCTATTCTATTCTATTCTATTCTATTCTATTCTATTCTATTCTATTCTATTCTATTCTATTCTATTCTATTCTATTCTATTCTATTCTATTCTATTCTATTCTATTCTATTCTATTCTATTCTATTCTATTCTATTCTATTCTATTCTATTCTATTCTATTCTATTCTATTCTATTCTATTCTATTCTATTCTATTCTATTCTATTCTATTCTATTCTATTCTATTCTATTCTATTCTATTCTATTCTATTCTATTCTATTCTATTCTATTCTATTCTATTCTATTCTATTCTATTCTATTCTATTCTATTCTATTCTATTCTATTCTATTCTATTCTATTCTATTCTATTCTATTCTATTCTATTCTATTCTATTCTATTCTATTCTATTCTATTCTATTCTATTCTATTCTATTCTATTCTATTCTATTCTATTCTATTCTATTCTATTCTATTCTATTCTATTCTATTCTATTCTATTCTATTCTATTCTATTCTATTCTATTCTATTCTATTCTATTCTATTCTATTCTATTCTATTCTATTCTATTCTATTCTATTCTATTCTATTCTATTCTATTCTATTCTATTCTATTCTATTCTATTCTATTCTATTCTATTCTATTCTATTCTATTCTATTCTATTCTATTCTATTCTATTCTATTCTATTCTATTCTATTCTATTCTATTCTATTCTATTCTATTCTATTCTATTCTATTCTATTCTATTCTATTCTATTCTATTCTATTCTATTCTATTCTATTCTATTCTATTCTATTCTATTCTATTCTATTCTATTCTATTCTATTCTATTCTATTCTATTCTATTCTATTCTATTCTATTCTATTCTATTCTATTCTATTCTATTCTATTCTATTCTATTCTATTCTATTCTATTCTATTCTATTCTATTCTATTCTATTCTATTCTATTCTATTCTATTCTATTCTATTCTATTCTATTCTATTCTATTCTATTCTATTCTATTCTATTCTATTCTATTCTATTCTATTCTATTCTATTCTATTCTATTCTATTCTATTCTATTCTATTCTATTCTATTCTATTCTATTCTATTCTATTCTATTCTATTCTATTCTATTCTATTCTATTCTATTCTATTCTATTCTATTCTATTCTATTCTATTCTATTCTATTCTATTCTATTCTATTCTATTCTATTCTATTCTATTCTATTCTATTCTATTCTATTCTATTCTATTCTATTCTATTCTATTCTATTCTATTCTATTCTATTCTATTCTATTCTATTCTATTCTATTCTATTCTATTCTATTCTATTCTATTCTATTCTATTCTATTCTATTCTATTCTATTCTATTCTATTCTATTCTATTCTATTCTATTCTATTCTATTCTATTCTATTCTATTCTATTCTATTCTATTCTATTCTATTCTATTCTATTCTATTCTATTCTATTCTATTCTATTCTATTCTATTCTATTCTATTCTATTCTATTCTATTCTATTCTATTCTATTCTATTCTATTCTATTCTATTCTATTCTATTCTATTCTATTCTATTCTATTCTATTCTATTCTATTCTATTCTATTCTATTCTATTCTATTCTATTCTATTCTATTCTATTCTATTCTATTCTATTCTATTCTATTCTATTCTATTCTATTCTATTCTATTCTATTCTATTCTATTCTATTCTATTCTATTCTATTCTATTCTATTCTATTCTATTCTATTCTATTCTATTCTATTCTATTCTATTCTATTCTATTCTATTCTATTCTATTCTATTCTATTCTATTCTATTCTATTCTATTCTATTCTATTCTATTCTATTCTATTCTATTCTATTCTATTCTATTCTATTCTATTCTATTCTATTCTATTCTATTCTATTCTATTCTATTCTATTCTATTCTATTCTATTCTATTCTATTCTATTCTATTCTATTCTATTCTATTCTATTCTATTCTATTCTATTCTATTCTATTCTATTCTATTCTATTCTATTCTATTCTATTCTATTCTATTCTATTCTATTCTATTCTATT
Source organism: Chrysomela aeneicollis (assembly GCA_029955515.1). Lineage (NCBI taxonomy): Eukaryota > Metazoa > Arthropoda > Insecta > Coleoptera > Chrysomelidae > Chrysomela > Chrysomela aeneicollis. The sequence goes on along the minus strand of JARUHQ010000018.1, from coordinate 153,853 downwards.
CTATTCTATTCTATTCTATTCTATTCTATTCTATTCTATTCTATTCTATTCTATTCTATTCTATTCTATTCTATTCTATTCTATTCTATTCTATTCTATTCTATTCTATTCTATTCTATTCTATTCTATTCTATTCTATTCTATTCTATTCTATTCTATTCTATTCTATTCTATTCTATTCTATTCTATTCTATTCTATTCTATTCTATTCTATTCTATTCTATTCTATTCTATTCTATTCTATTCTATTCTATTCTATTCTATTCTATTCTATTCTATTCTATTCTATTCTATTCTATTCTATTCTATTCTATTCTATTCTATTCTATTCTATTCTATTCTATTCTATTCTATTCTATTCTATTCTATTCTATTCTATTCTATTCTATTCTATTCTATTCTATTCTATTCTATTCTATTCTATTCTATTCTATTCTATTCTATTCTATTCTATTCTATTCTATTCTATTCTATTCTATTCTATTCTATTCTATTCTATTCTATTCTATTCTATTCTATTCTATTCTATTCTATTCTATTCTATTCTATTCTATTCTATTCTATTCTATTCTATTCTATTCTATTCTATTCTATTCTATTCTATTCTATTCTATTCTATTCTATTCTATTCTATTCTATTCTATTCTATTCTATTCTATTCTATTCTATTCTATTCTATTCTATTCTATTCTATTCTATTCTATTCTATTCTATTCTATTCTATTCTATTCTATTCTATTCTATTCTATTCTATTCTATTCTATTCTATTCTATTCTATTCTATTCTATTCTATTCTATTCTATTCTATTCTATTCTATTCTATTCTATTCTATTCTATTCTATTCTATTCTATTCTATTCTATTCTATTCTATTCTATTCTATTCTATTCTATTCTATTCTATTCTATTCTATTCTATTCTATTCTATTCTATTCTATTCTATTCTATTCTATTCTATTCTATTCTATTCTATTCTATTCTATTCTATTCTATTCTATTCTATTCTATTCTATTCTATTCTATTCTATTCTATTCTATTCTATTCTATTCTATTCTATTCTATTCTATTCTATTCTATTCTATTCTATTCTATTCTATTCTATTCTATTCTATTCTATTCTATTCTATTCTATTCTATTCTATTCTATTCTATTCTATTCTATTCTATTCTATTCTATTCTATTCTATTCTATTCTATTCTATTCTATTCTATTCTATTCTATTCTATTCTATTCTATTCTATTCTATTCTATTCTATTCTATTCTATTCTATTCTATTCTATTCTATTCTATTCTATTCTATTCTATTCTATTCTATTCTATTCTATTCTATTCTATTCTATTCTATTCTATTCTATTCTATTCTATTCTATTCTATTCTATTCTATTCTATTCTATTCTATTCTATTCTATTCTATTCTATTCTATTCTATTCTATTCTATTCTATTCTATTCTATTCTATTCTATTCTATTCTATTCTATTCTATTCTATTCTATTCTATTCTATTCTATTCTATTCTATTCTATTCTATTCTATTCTATTCTATTCTATTCTATTCTATTCTATTCTATTCTATTCTATTCTATTCTATTCTATTCTATTCTATTCTATTCTATTCTATTCTATTCTATTCTATTCTATTCTATTCTATTCTATTCTATTCTATTCTATTCTATTCTATTCTATTCTATTCTATTCTATTCTATTCTATTCTATTCTATTCTATTCTATTCTATTCTATTCTATTCTATTCTATTCTATTCTATTCTATTCTATTCTATTCTATTCTATTCTATTCTATTCTATTCTATTCTATTCTATTCTATTCTATTCTATTCTATTCTATTCTATTCTATTCTATTCTATTCTATTCTATTCTATTCTATTCTATTCTATTCTATTCTATTCTATACTAAATTTAAGCTTCTGCTCGATTCGGTCGCTTGTATGTAAAACGGAAGAACAGTTACCTGGTGAGTATTGCTATATAAACATCATCACGATATCATCGAATACAACTCAGAGATACAATTATCGTTTCGTCTAACCATTTAACCTTCTGTTCGATTCAGTCGCTAGTATGTGTAACGGAAGTACCGTCACCTGGTAAGTATCACTATATATACAGTATTGCGATATAATCGGATACCACCCAGCTACATTGATTGTTCAGTCTATCCATTCAACTTTCTGTTCGTTTCGGTCGCTCGTATGTAAAACGGGAATACCGTCACCTTATGTGTATAACTATATACACAGCATTACATCATAATCGAATACAACCCATATACTATCCATTCAACCTTCTGTTCGATTCGGTTGCTCGTATGTATAACGGAAGAACAGTTACCTGGTGAGTATAACTATATAAACATAATCGAATACAACCCAGATACGACGATTGTTCAATCTATACTGAATTCAACCTTCTGCTCGATTCGGCCGCTTGTATGTAAAACGAAAGAACAGTTACCTGGTGAGTATTGCTATATAAACATCATCACGATATCATCGAATACAACTCAGAGATACAATTATCGTTTCGTCTAACCATTTAACCCTCTGTTCGATTCAGTCGCTAGTATGTGTAACGGAAGTACCGTCACCTGGTAAGTATCACTATATAAACAGTATTGCGATATAATCGGATACCACCCAGATACATTGATTGTTCAGTCTATCCATTCAACTTTCTGTTCGTTTCGGTCGTTCGTATGTAAAACGGGAATACCGTCACCTAGTGTGTATAACTATATACACAGCATAACATCATAATCGAATACAACCCAGATACAATCCATTCAACCTTCTGTTCGATTCGGTTGCTCGTATGGATTACGAAAGAACAGTAACCTGGTGAGTATTTCCATATGAACTTCATCACGATATAATCGAATACAACTCAGATACAATGATCATTCCGTCACCTTCTGTTCGATTTGGTCGCTCGTACGTATAACGCAAGAACAGTCTACTGGTGAGTATTACTATATAAACATTACCACGATATAATCGAATACAACTCAGTTACAATTATCGTTTTGTCTATCCATTCAACCTTCTGTTCAGTTCAGCCGCTCTTATGTATAACTGGAGAACAGTTACCTGGTGAGTATAACTATATAAACATCATCACGAGATAATCGAATACAACCCCAGATAGGATCATTGTTTAGTCTATACATTCAACCTTCTGTTCAATTCAGTCGCTCTTATGTATAACGGAAGAACAGTTACCTGGTGAGTATAACTATATAAACATAATCGAATGCAACTCAGATACGATGATTGTTTAATCTATCCATTCAACCTTATGTTCGATTGGGTCGCTTGTATGTAAAACGGAAGAACAGTTACCTGGTGAGTATTGCTATATAAACATAATCGAATACAACCCAGATACGACGATTGTTCAATCTATACTGAATTCAACCTTCTGCTCGATTCGGCCGCTTGTATGTAAAACGGAAGAACAGTTACCTGGTGAGTATTGCTATATAAACATCATCACGATATCATCGAATACAACTCAGAAATACAATTATCGTTTCGTCTAACCATTTAACCTCCTGTTCGATTCAGTCGCTAGTATGTGTAACGGAAGTACCGTCACCTGGTAAGTATCACTATATATACAGTATTGCGATATAATCGGATACCACCCAGATACATTGATTGTTCAGTCTATCCATTCAACTTTCTGTTCGTTTCGGTCGTTCGTATGTAAAACGGGAATACCGTCACCTAGTGTGTATAACTTTTTACACAGCATAACATCATAATCGAATACAACCCAAATACTATCCATTCAACCTTCTGTTCGATTCGGTTGCTCGTATGTATAACGAAAGAACAGTAACCTGGTGAGTATTTCCATATGAACTTCATCACGATATAATCGAATACAACTCAGATACAATGATCATTCCGTCTATCCATCCAACCTTCTGTTCGATTTGGTCGCTCGTACGTATAACGCAAGAACAGTCACCTGGTGAGTATTACTATATAAACATTACCACGATATAATCGAATACAACTCAGTTACAATTATCGTTTTGTCTATCCATTCAACCTTCTGTTCAGTTCAGCCGCTCTTATGTATAACTGGAGAACAGTTACCTGGTGAGTATAACTATATAAACATCATCACGATATAATCGAATACAACCCCAGATAGGATCATTGTTTAGTCTATACATTCAATATTCTGTTCAATTCAGTCGCTCGTATGTATAACGAAAGAACAGTTACCTGGTGAGTATAACTATATAAACATAATCGAATACAACTCAGATACGATGATTGTTTAATCTATCCATTCAACCTTATGTTCGATTGGGTTGCTCGTATGTATAACGAAAGAACAGGTACCTGGTGAGTATAACTATATAAACATAATCGAATACAACACAGATACGACGATTGTTCAATCTATACTGAATTCAACCTTCTGCTCGATTCGGCCGCTTGTATGTAAAACGGAAGAACAGTTACCTGGTGAGTATTGCTATATAAACATCATCACGATATCATCGAATACAACTCAGAGATACAATCATCGTTTCCTTTAATCATTTAACCTTCTGTTCGATTCAGTCGCTAGTATGTGTAACGAAAGTACCGTCACCTGGTAAGAATCACTATATATACAGTATTGCGATATAATCGGATACCACCCAGATACATTGATTGTTCAGTCTATCCATTCAACTTTCTGTTCGTTTCGGTCGTTCGTATGTAAAACGGGAATACCGTCACCTAGTGTGTATAACTATATACACAGCATAACATCATAATCGAATACAACCCAGATACTATCCATTCAACCTTCTGTTTGATTCGGTTGCTCGTATGTATAACGAAAGAACAGTAACCTGGTGAGTATTTCCATATGAACTTCATCACGATATAATCGAATACAACTCAGATACAATGATCATTCCGTCTATCCATCCAACCTTCTGTTCGATTTGGTCGCTCGTACGTATAACGCAAGAACAGTCACCTGGTGAGTATTACTATATAAACATTACCACGATATAATCGAATACAACTCAGTTACAATTATCGTTTTGTCTATCCATTCAACCTTCTGTTCAGTTCAGCCGCTCTTATGTATAACTGTAGAACAGTTACCTGGTGAGTATAACTATATAAACATTATCACGATATAATCGAATACAACCCCAGATAGGATCATTGTTTAGTCTATACATTCAACCTTCTGTTCAATTCAGTCGCTCGTATGTATAACGGAAGAACAGGTACCTGGTGAGTATAACTATATAAACATAATCGAATACAACTCAGATACGATGATTGTTCAATCTATCCATTTAAACTTCTGCTCGATTTGGTCGCTTGTATGTAAAACGGAAGGACAGTTACCTGGTAAGTATTGCTATATAAACATCATCACGATATCATCGAATTCAACTCAGATACAATTATCGTTTCGTCTAACCATTCAACATTCTGTTCGATTCAACCGCTAGTATGTGTAACGGAAGTATCGTCACCTGGTAAGTATCACTATATATACAGAATTGCGATATAATCGACTACCACCCAGATACATTGATTGTTCAGTCTATCCATTCAACTTTCTGTTCGTTTCGGTCGCTCGTATGTATAACGAAAGACCAGTAACCTGGTGAGTATTTCTATATGAACGTCATCACGATATAATCGAATACAACTCAGATACAATGATCATTCCGTCTATCCATCCAACCTTATGTTCGATTGGGTCGCTCGTATGTATAACGCAAGAACAGTCACCTGGTGAGTTTTACTATATAAACATCACCACGATATAATCGAATACAACTCAGTTACAATTATCGTTTCGTCTAACCATCCAACCTTATGTTCGATTCAGACGCTCGTATGTGTAACGAAAGAACCGTTACATGGTAGGTGTAACTAAATATACAGCATAACGATATAATCGGAGACAACCCAGATACAATGATTGTTCAATCTATCCATTCAACCTTATGTTCGATTCGGTTGCTCGTATGTATAACGGAAGAACTGCTACCTGGTTAGACATACTATATGATAATAATCACGATATAATCAAATACAACCCAGATACTATCCATTCAAACTTCTGTTCGATTCGGTTGCTCGTATGTATAACGAAAGAACAGTAACCTGGTGAGTATTTCCATATGAACTTCATCACGATATAATCGAATACAACTCAGATACAATGATCATTCCGTCTATCCATCCAACCTTCTGTTCGATTTGGTCGCTCGTACGTATAAGGCAAGAACAGTCACCTGGTGAGTATTACTATATAAACATTACCACGATATAATCGAATACAACTCAGTTACAATTATCGATTTGTCTATCCATTCAACCTTCTGTTCAGTTCAGCCGCTCTTATGTATAACTGGAGAACAGTTACCTGGTGAGTATAACTATATAAACATCATCACGATATAATCGAATACAACCCCAGATAGGATCATTGTTTAGTCTATACATTAAACCTTCTGTTCAATTCAGTCGCTCGTATGTATAACGAAAGAACAGTTACCTGGTGAGTATAACTTTATAAACATAATCGAATACAACTCAGATACGATTATTGTTTAATCTATCCATTCAACCTTATGTTCGATTGGGTTGCTCGTATGTATAACGGAAGAACAGGTACCTGGTGAGTATAACTATATAAACATAATCGAATACAACTCAGATACGATGATTGTTCAATCTATCCATTTAACCTTCTGCTCGATTCGGTCGCTTGTATGTAAAACGGAAGGACAGTTACCTAGTAAGTATTGCTATATAAACATCATCACGATATCATCGAATTCAACTCAGATACAATTATCGTTTCGTCTAACCATTCAACATTCTGTTCGATTCAGTCGCTAGTATGTGTAACGGAAGTATCGTCACCTGGTAAGTATCACTATATATACAGAATTGCGATATAATCGACTACCACCCAGATACATTGATTATTCAGTCTATCCATTCAACTTTCTGTTCGTTTCGGTCGCTCGTACGTATAACGAAAGATCAGTAACCTGGTGAGTATTTCTATATGAACGTCATCACGATATAATCGAATACAACTCAGATACAATGATCATTTCGTCTATCCATCCAACCTTATGTTCGATTGGGTCGCTCGTATTTATAACGCAAGAACAGTCACCTGGTGAGTTTCACTATATAAACATCACCACGATATAATCGAATACAACTCAGTTACAATTATCGTTCCGTCTAACCATCCAACCTTATGTTCGATTCAGATGCTCGTATGTGTAACGAAAGAACCGTTACATGGTAGGTGTAACTGAATATACCGCATAACGATATAATCGGAGACAACCCAGATACAATGATTGTTCAATCTATCCATTCAACCCTATGTTCGATTCGGTTGCTCGTATGTATAACGGAAGAACTGTTACCTGGTTAGACATACTATATGATAATAATCACGATATAATCAAATACAACCCAGATACTATCCATTCAAACTTCTGTTCGATTCGGTTGCTCATATGTATAACGAAAGAACAGTAACCTGGTGAGTATTTCTATATGAACGTCATCACGATATAATCGAATACAACTCAGATACAATGATCTTTCCGTCTATCCATCCAACCTTTTGTTCGATTGGGTCGCTCGTATGTATAACGCAAGAACAGTCACCTGGTGAGTATTACTATATAAACATCACCACGATATAATCGAATACAACTTAGTTAAAATTATCGTTCCGTCTAACCATCCAACCTTATGTTCGATTCAGACGCTCGTATGTGTAACGAAAGAACCGTTACATGGTAGGTGTAACTAAATATACAGCATAACGATATAATCGGAGACAACCCAGATACAATGATTTTTCAATCTATCCATCCAACCTTATGTTCGATTCGGTTGCTCGTATGTTTAACGGAAGAACTGTTACCTTGTCAGACATACTATATGATAATCATCACGATATACTCGAATACAACCCCAGATACGATTATTGTTTAGTCTATCCATTCAACCTTCTTTTCAATTCAGTCGTTCTTATGTATAACGGAAGAACAGTTACTTGGTGAGTATAACTATATAAACATAATCGAATACAACTCAGATACGATGATTGTTTAATCTATCCATTCAACCTTATGTTCGATTGGGTTGCTCGTATGTATAACGAAAGAACAGGTACCTGGTGAGTATAACTATATGAACATAATCGAATACAACTCAGATACGATGATTGTTCAATCTATCCTTTTAACCTTCAGCTCGATTCGGTCGCTTGTATGTAAAACGGAAGGACAGTTACCTGGTAAGTATTGCTATATAAACATCATCACGATATCATCGAATACAACTCAGAGATACAATTATCGTTTCGTCTAACCATTTAACCTTCTGTTCGATTCAGTCGCTAGTATGTGTAACGAAAGTACCGTCACCTGGTAAGTATCACTATATATACAGAATTGTGATATAATCGACTACCACCTAGATACATTGATTATTCAGTCTATCCATTCAACTTTCTGTTCGTTTCGGTCGCTCGTATGTATAACGAAAGATCAGTAACCTGGTGAGTATTTCTATATGAACGTCATCACGATATAATCGAATACAACTCAGATACAATGATCATTCCGTCTATCCATCCAACCTTATGTTCGATTGGGTCGCTCGTATGTATAACGCAAGAACAGTCACCTGGTGAGTTTTACTATATAAACATCACCACGATATAATCGAATACAACTCAGTTACAATTATCGTTCCGTCTAACCATCCAACCTTATGTTCGATTCAGACGCTCGTATGTGTAACGAAAGAACCGTTACATGGTAGGTGTAACTGAATATACCGCATAACGATATAATCGGAGACAACCCAGATACAATGATTGTTCAATCTATCCATTCAACCTTATGTTCGATTCGGTTGCTCGTATGTATAACGGAAGAACTGTTACCTGGTTAGACATACTATATTATGATAATAATCACGATATAATCAAATACAACCCAGATACTATCCATTCAAACTTCTGTTCGATTCGGTTGCTCATATGTATAACGAAAGAACAGTAACCTGGTGAGTATTTCTATATGAATGTCATCACGATATAATCGAATACAACTCAGATACAATGATCTTTCCGTCCTTTCCGACCTTTTGTTCGATTGGGTCGCTCGTATGTATAACGCAAGAACAGTCACCTGGTGAGTATTACTATATAAACATCACCACGATATAATCGAATACAACTTAGTTGAAATTATCGTTCCGTCTAACCATCCAACCTTATGTTCGATTCAGACGCTCGTATGTGTAACGAAAGAACCGTTACATGGTAGGTGTAACTAAATATACAGCATAACGATATAATCGGAGACAACCCCGATACAATGATTTTTCAATCTATCCATCCAACCTTATGTTCGATTCGGTTGCTCGTATGTTTAACGGAAGAACTGTTACCTTGTACATACTATATGATAATCATCACGATATACTCGAATACAACCCCAGATACGATTATTGTTTAGTCTATCCATTCAACCTTCTGTTCAATTCAGTCGCTAGTATGTGTAACGGAAGTACCGTCACCTGGTAAGTATCACTATATATACAGTATTGCGATATAATCGGATACCACCCAGATACATTGATTGTTCAGTCTATCCATTCAACTTTCTGTTCGTTTCGGTCGTTCGTATGTAAAACGGGAATACCGTCACCTAGTGTGTATAACTATATACACAGCTTAACATCATAATCGAATACAACCCAGATACTATCCATTCAACTTTCTGTTCGATCCGGTTGCTCGTATGTATAACGAAAGAACAGTAACCTGGTGAGTATTTCCATATGAACTTCATCACGATATAATCGAATACAACTCAGATACAATTATCGTTTTGTCTATCCATTCAACCTTCTGTTCAGTTCAGCCGCTCTCATGTATAACTGGAGAACAGTTACCTGGTGAGTATAACTATATAAACATCATCACGATATAATCGAGTACAACCCCAGATAGGATCATTGTTTAGTCTATACATTCAACCTTCTGTTCAATTCAGTCGCTCGTATGTATATCGGAAGAACAGTTACCTGGTGAGTATAACTATATAAACATCATCACGATATAATCGAATACAACCCCAGATAGGATCATTGTTTAGTCTATACATTCAACCTTCTGTTCAATTCAGTCGCTCGTATGTATAACGAAAGAACAGGTACCTGGTGAGTATAACTATATAAACATAATCGAATACAACCCAGATACGACGATTGGTCAATCTATACTGAATTCAACCTTCTGCTCGATTCGGCCGCTTGTACGTAAAACGGAAGAACAGTTACCTGGTGAGTATTGCTATATAAACATCATCACGATATCATCGAATTCAACTCAGATACAATTATCGTTTCGTCTAACCATTCAACATTCTGTTCGATTCAGTCGCTAGTATGTTTAACGGAAGTATCGTCACCTGGTAAGTATCACTATATATACAGAATTGCGATATAATCGACTACCACCCAGATTCATTGATTGTTCAGTCTATCCATTCAACTTTCGGTTCGTTTCGGTCGCTCGTATGTATAACGAAAGACCAGTTACCTGGTGAGTAATTCTATATAAACGTCATCACGATATAATCGAAAACAACTCAGTTACAATTATCGTTCCGTCTAACCATCCAACCTTATGTTCGATCTATACTGAATTCAACCTTCTGCTCGATTCGGTGGCTTGTATGTAAAACGGAAGGACAGTTACCTGGTAAGTATTGCTATATAAACATCATCACGATATCATCGAATACAACTCAGAGATACAATTATCGTTTCGTCTAACCATTTAACCTTCTGTTCGATTCAGTCGCTAGTATGTGTAACGGAAGTACCGTCACCTGGTAAGTATCACTATATATACAGTATTGCGATATAATCAGATACCACCCAGATACATTGATTGTTCAGTCTATCCATTCAACTTTCTGTTCGTTTCGGTCGTTCGTATGTAAAACGGGAATACCGTCACCTAGTGTGTATAACTGAATACACAGCATAACATCATAATCGAATAAAACCCAGATACTATCCATTCAACCTTCTGTTCGATTCGGTTGCTCGTATGTATAACGAAAGAACAGTAACCTGGTGAGTATTTCCATATGAACTTTATCACGATATAATCGAATACAACTCAGATACAATGATCATTCCGTATATCCATCCAACCTCCTGTTCGATTTGGTCGCTCGTACGTATAACGCAAGAACAGTCACCTGGTGAGTATTACTATATAAACATTACCACGATATAATCGGATACAACTCAGTTACAATTATCATTTCGTCTATCCATTCAACCTTCTGTTCAGTTCAGCCGCTCTTATGTATAACTGTAGTACAGTTACCTGGTGAGTATAACTATATAAACATCATCACGATATAATCGAATACAACCCCAGATAGGATCATTGTTTAGTCTATACATTCAACCTTCTGTTCAATTCAGTCGCTCGTATGTATAACGGAAGAACAGTTACCTGGTGAGTATAACTATATAAACATAATCAAATACAACTCAGATACGATGATTGTTTAATCTATCCATTCAACCTTATGTTCGATTGGGTTGCTCGTATGTATAACGAAAGAACAGGTACCTGGTGAGTATAACTATATAAACATAATCGAATACAACTCAGATACGATGATTGTTCAATCTATCCATTTAACCTTCTGCTCGATTCGGCCGCTTGTATGTAAAACGGAAGAACAGTTACCTGGTAAGTATTGCTATATAAACATCATCACGATATCATCGAAATCAACTCAGATACAATTATCGTTTCGTCTAACCATTCAACATTCTGTTCGATTCAGTCGCTAGTATGTGTAACAGAAGTATCGTCACCTGGTAAGTATCACTATATATACAGAATTGCGATATAATCGACTACCACCCAGATTCATTGATTGTTCAGTCTATCCATTCAACTTTCTGTTCGTTTCGGTCGCTCGTATGTATAACGAAAGACCAGTAACCTGGTGAGTATTTCTATATAAACGTCATCACGATATAATCGAATACAACTCAGTTACAATTATCGTTTCGTCTTACCATCCAACCTTATGTTCGATTCAGACGCTCGAATGTGTAACGAAAGAACCGTTACATGGTAGGTGTAACTAAATATACAGCATAACGATATAATCGGAGACAACCCAGATACAATGATTGTTCAATATATCCATTCAACCTTATGTTCGATTCGGTTGCTCGTATGTATAACGGAAGAACTGCTACCTGGTTAGACATACTATATGATAATAATCACGATATAATCAAATACAACCCAGATACTATCCATTCAAACTTCTGTTCGATTCGGTTGCTCGTATGTATAACGAAAGAACAGTAACCTGGTGAGTATTTCCATATGAACTTCATCACGATATAATCGAATACAACTCAGATACAATGATCATTCCGTCTATCCATCCAACCTTCTGTTCGATTCAGTCGCTAGTATGTGTAACGGAAGTACCGTCACCTGGTAAGTATCACTATATATACAGTATTGCGATATAATCGGATACCACCCAGATACATTGATTGTTCAGTCTATCCATTCAACTTTCTGTTCGTTTTGGTCGTTCGTATGTAAAACGGGAATACCGTCACCTAGTGTGTATAACTATATACACAGCATAACATCATAATCGAATACAACCCAGATACTATCCATTCAACCTTCTGTTCGATTCGGTTGCTCGTATGTATAACGAAAGAACAGTAACCTGGTGAGTATTTCCATATAAACTTCATCACGATATAATCGAATACAACTCAGATACAATGATCATTCCGTCTATCCATCCAACCTTCTGTTCGATTTGGTCGCTCGTACGTATAACGCAAGAACAGTCACCTGGTGAATATTACTATATAAACATTACCACGATATAATCGAATACAACTCAGTTACAATTATCGTTTTGTCTATCCATACAACCTTCTGTTCAGTTCAGCCGCTTTTATGTATAACTGGAAAACAGTTACCTGGTGAGTATAACTATATTAACATCATCACGATATAATCGAATACAACTCAGATACAATTATCGTTTCGTCTAACCATTCAACATTCTGTTCGATTCAGTCGCTAGTATGTGTAACGGAAGTATCGTCACCTGGTAAGTATCACTATATATACAGAATTGCGATATAATCGACTACCACCCAGATACATTGATTGTTCAGTCTATCCATTCAACTTTCTGTTCGTTTCGGTCGCTCGTATGTATAACGAAAGACCAGTAATCTGGTGAGTATTTCTATATGAACGTCATCACGTTATAATCTAATACAACTCAGATACAATGATCATTTCGTCTAACCATCCAACCTCATGTTCGATTCAGACGCTCGTATGTGTAACGAGAGAACCGTTACATGGTAGGTGTAACTAAATATACAGCATAACGATATAATCGGAGACAACCCAGATACAATGATTGTTCAATCTATCCATTCAACCTTATGTTCGATTCGGTTGCTCGTATGTATAACGGAAGAACTGTTACCTGGTTAGACATACTATATGATAATAATCACGATATAATCAAATACAACCCAGATACGATGATTGTGCAGTCTATCCATTCAACCTTCTGTTCAGTTCAGTCGCTCTTATGTATAACTGGAGAACAGTTTCCTGGTGAGTATAACTATATGAACATTATTAAGATATAATCGAATACAACCCCAGATACGATTAATGTTTTGTCTATCCATTCAACCTTCTGTTCAATTCAGTCGCTCGTATGTATAACAGAAGAACAGTTACCTGGTGAGTATTACTATATGAACATAATCGAATACAACCCAGATACGATGATTGTTCAATCTATACTAAATTTAAGCTTCTGCTCGATTCGGTCGCTTGTATGTAAAACGGAAGAACAGTTACCTGGTGAGTATTGCTATATAAACATCATCACGATATCATCGAATACAACTCAGAGATACAATTATCGTTTCGTGTAACCATTTAACCTTCTGTTCGATTCAGTCGCTAGTATGTGTAACGGAAGTACCGTCACCTGGTAAGTATCACTATATATACAGTATTGCGATATAATCGGATACCACCCAGATACATTGATTGTTCAGTCTATCCATTCAACTTTCTGTTCGTTTCGGTCGCTCGTATGTAAAACGGGAATACCGTCACCTAATGTGTATAACTATATACACAGCATAACATCATGATCGAATACAACCCAGATACTATCCATTCAACCTTCTGTTCTATTCGGTTGCTCGTATGTATAACGGAAGAACAGTTAACTATATAAACATAATCGAATACAACCCAGATACGACGATTGTTCAATCCATACTGAATTCAACCTTCTGCTCGATTCGGCCGCTTGTATGTAAAACGGAAGAACAGTTACCTGGTGAGTATTGCTATATAAACATCATCACGATATCATCGAATACAACTCAGAGATACAATTATCGTTTCGTCTAACCATTCAACCTTCTGTTCGATTCAGTCGCTAGTATGTGTAACGGAAGTACCGTCACCTGGTAAGTATCACTATATATACAGTATTGCGATATAATCGGATACCACCCAGATACATTGATTGTTCAGTCTATCCATTCAACTTTCTGTTCGTTTCGGTCGTTCGTATGTAAAACGGGAATACCGTCACCTAGTGTGTATAACCATATACACAGCATAACATCATAATCGAATACAACCCAGATACTATCCATTCAACCTTCTGTTCGATTCGGTTGCTCGTATGTATAACGAAAGAACAGTAACCTGGTGAGTATTTCCATATGAACTTCATCACGATATAATCGAATACAACTCAGATACAATGATCATTCCGTCACCTTCTGTTCGATTTGGTCGCTCGTACGTATAACGCAACAACAGTCACCTGGTAAGTATTGCTATATAAACATCATCACGATATCATCGAATTCAACTCAGATACAATATCGTTCCGTCTAACCATTCAACATTCTGTTCGTTTCGGTCGCTCGTATGTATAACGAAAGACCAGTAACCTGGTGAGTATTTCTATATGAACGTCATCACGATATAATCGAATACAACTCAGATACAATGATCATTCCGTCTATCCATCCAACCTTATGTTCGATTGGGTCGCTCGTATGTATAACGCAAGAACAGTCACCTGGTGAGTTTTACTATATAAACATCACCACGATATAATCGAATACAACTCAGTTACAATTATCGTTCCGTCTAACCATCCAACCTTATGTTCGATTCAGACGCTCGTATGTGTAACGAAAGAACCGTTACATGGTAGGTGTAACTAAATATACAGCATAACGATATAATCGGAGACAACCCAGATACAATGATTGTTCAATCTATCCATTCAACCTTATGTTCGATTCGGTTGCTCGTATGTGTAACGGAAGAACTGTTACCTGGTTAGACATACTATATGATAATAATCACGATATAATCAAATACAACCCAGATACGATGATTGTGCAGTCTATCCATTCAACCTTCTGTTCAATTCAGTCGCTTGTATGTATAACAGAAGAACAGTTACCTGGTGAGTATTGCCATATAAACATCATCACGATATAATCGAATACAACTCAGAGATACAATTATCGTTTCGTCTAACCATTTAACCTTCTGTTCGATTCAGTTGCTAGTATGTGTAACGGAAGTACCGTCACCTGGTAAGTATCACTATATATACAGTATTGCGATATAATCGGATACCACCCAGCTACATTGATTGTTCAGTCTATCCATTCAACTTTCTGTTCGTTTCGGTCGCTCGTATGTAAAACGGGAATACCGTCACCTAATGTGTATAACTATATACACAGCATAACATCATAATCGAATACAACCCAGATACTATCCATTCAACCTTCTCTTCGATTCGGTTGCTTGTATGTATAACGGAAGAACAGTTACCTGGTGAGTAAAACTATATAAACATAATCGAATACAACCCAGATACGTCGATTGTTCAATCTATACTGAATTCAACCTTCTGCTCGATTCGGCCGCTTGTATGTAAAACGAAAGAACAGTTACCTGGTGAGTATTGCTATATAAACATCATCACGATATCATCGAATACAACTCAGAGATACAATTATCGTTTCGTCTAACCATTTAACCTTCTGTTCGATTCAGTCGCTAGTATGTGTAACGGAAGTACCGTCACCTGGTAAGTTTCACTATATATACAGTATTGCGATATAATCGGATGCCACCCAGATACATTGATTGTTCAGTCTATCCATTCAACTTTCTGTTCGTTTCGGTCGTTCGTATGTAAAACGGGAATACCGTCACCTAGTGTGTATAACTATATACAAAGCATAACATCATAATCGGATACAACCCAGATACTATCCATTCAACCTTCTGTTCGATTCGGTTGCTCGTATGTATAACGAAAGAACAGTAACCTGGTGAGTATTTCCATATGAATTTCATCACGATATAATCGAATACAACTCAGATACAATGATCATTCCGTCACCTTCTGTTCGATTTGGTCGCTCGTACGTATAACGCAAGAACAGTCACCTGGTGAGTATTACTATATAAACATTACCACGATATAATCGAATACAACTCAGTTACAATTATCGTTTTGTCTATCCATTCAACCTTCTGTTCAGTTCAGCCGCTCTTATGTATTACTGGAGAACAGTTACCTGGTGAGTATAACTATATAAACATCATCACGATATAATCGAATACAACCCCAGATAGGATCATTGTTTAGTCTATACATCCAACCTTCTGTTCAATTCAGTCGCTCGTATGTATAACGGAAGAACAGTTACCTGGTGAGTATAACTATATAAACATAATCGAATACAACTCAGATACGATGATTGTTTAATCTATCCATTCAACCTTATGTTCGATTGGGTTGCTCGTATGTATAACGAAAGAACAGGTACCTGGTGAGTATAACTATATAAACATAATCGAATACAACCCAGATACGACGATTGTTCAATCTATACTGAATTCAACCTTCTGCTCGATTCGGCCGCTTGTATGTAAAACGGAAGAACAGTTACCTGGTGAGTATTGCTATATAAACATCATCACGATATCATCGAATACAACTCAGAGATACAATTATCGTTTCGTCTAACCATTTAAGCTTCTGTTCGATTCAGTCGCTAGTATGTGTAACGGAAGTACCGTCACCTGGTAAGTATCACTATATATACAGTATTGCGATATAATCGGATACCACCCAGATACATTGATTGTTCAGTCTATCCATTCAACTTTCTGTTCGTTTCTGTCGTTCGTATGTGAAACGGAAATACCGTCACCTACCGTGTATAACTATATACACAGCGTAACATCATAATCGAATACAACCCAGATACTATCCATTCAACCTTCTGTTCGATTCGGTTGCTCGTATGTATAACGAAAGAACAGTAACCTGGTGAGTATTTCCATATGAACTTCATCACGATATAATCGAATACAACTCAGATACAATGATTATTCCGTCTATCCATCCAACCTTCTGTTCGATTTGGTAGCTCGTACGTATAACGCACGAACAGTCACCTGGTGAGTATTACTATATAAACATTACCACGATATAATCGAATACAACTCAGTTACAATTATCGTTTTGTCTATCCATTCAACCTTCTGTTCAGTTCAGCCGCTCTTATGTATAACTGGAGAACAGTTACCTGGTGAGTATAACTATTAAACATCATCACGATATAATCGAATACAACCCCAGATAGGATCATTGTTTAGTCTATACATTCAACCTTCTGTTCGATTCAGTCGCTCGTATGTATAACGGAAGAACAGTCACCTGGTGAGTATAACTATATAAACATAATCGAATACAACTCAGATACGATGATTGTTTAATCTATCCATTCAACCTTATGTTCGATTGGGTTGCTCGTATGTATAACGAAAGAACAGGTACCGGGTGAGTATAACAATATGAACATATTCGAATACAACCCAGATACGACGATTGTTCAATCTATACTGAATTCAACCTTCTGCTCGATTCGGCCGCTTGTATGTAAAACGGAAGAACAGTTACCTGGTGAGTATTGCTATATAAACATCATCACGATATCATCGAATACAACTCAGAGAAACAATTTTCGTTTCGTCTAACCATTTAACCTTCTGTTCGATTCAGTCGCTAGTATGTGTAACGGAAGAACCGTCACCTGGTGGGTATCACTATATATACAGTATTGCGATATAATCGGATACCACCCAGATACATTGATTGTTCAGTCTATCCATTCAACTTTCTGTTCGTTTCGGTCGTTCGTATGTGAAACGGAAATACCGTCACCTAGTGTGTATAACTATATACACAGCGTAACATCATAATCGAATACAACCCAGATACTATCCATTCAACCTTCTTTTCGATTCGGTTGCTCGTATGTATAACGAAAGAACAGTAACCTGGTGAGTATTTCCATATGAGCTTCATCACGATATAATCGAATACAACTCGGATACAATGATCATTCCGTCTATCCATCCAACCTTCTGTTCGATTTGATCGCTCGTACGTATAACGCAAGAACAGTCACCTGGTGAGTATTACTATATAAACATTACCACGATATAATCGAATACAACTCAGTTACAATTATCGTTTCGTCTAACCATTTAACATTCTGTTCGATTCAGTCGCTAGTATGTGTAACGGAAGTATCGTCACCTGGTAAGTATCACTATATATACAGAATTGCGATATAATCGACTACCAACCAGATACATTGATTGTTCAGTCTATCCATTCAACTTTCTGTTCGTTTCGGTCGCTCGTATGTATAACGAAAGACCAGTAACCTGGTGAGTATTTCGATATGAACGTCATCACGATATAATCGAATACAACTCAGATACAATGATCATTCCGTCTATCCATCCAACCTTATGTTCGATTGGGTCGCTCGTATGTATAACGCAAGAACAGTCACCTGGTGAGTTTTACTATATAAACATCACCACGATATAATCGAATACAACTCAGTTACAATTATCGTTCCGTCTAACCATCCAACCTTATGTTCGATTCAGACGCTCGTATGTGTAACGAAAGAACCGTTACATGGTAGGTGTAACTAAATATACAGCATAACGATATAATCGGAGACAACCCAGATACAATGATTGTTCAATCTATCCATTCATCCTTATGTTCGATTCGGTTGCTCATATGTATAACAGAAGAACTGTTACCTGGTTAGACATACTATATGATAATAATCACGATATAATCAAATACAACCCAGATACTATCCATTCAAACTTCTGTTCGATTCGGTTGCTCGTATGTATAACGAAAGAACAGTAACCTGGTGAGTATTTTTATATGAACTTCATCACGATATAATCGAATACAACTCAGATACAATGATCATTCCGTCTATCCATCCAACCTTCTGTTCGATTTGGTCGCTCGTACGTATAACGCAAGAACAGTCACCTGGTGAGTATTACTATATAAACATTACCACGATATAATCGAATACAACTCAGTTACGATTATCGTTTTGTCTATCCATTCAACCTTCTGCTCAGTTCAGCCGCTCCTATGTATAACTGGAGAACAGTTACCTGGTGAGTATAACTATATAAACATCATCACGATATAATCGAATACAACCCCACATAGGATCATTGTTTAGTCTATACATTCAACCTTCTGTTCAATTCAGTCGCTCGTATGTATAACGGAAGAACAGTTACCTGGTGAGTATAACTATATAAACATAATCGAATACAACTCAGATACGATGATTGTTTAATCTATCCATTCAACCTTATGTTCGATTGGGTTGCTCGTATGTATAACGAAAGAACAGGTACCTGGTGAGAATAACTATATAAACATAATCAAATACAACCCAGATACGACGATTGTTCAATCTATACTGAATTCAACCTTCTGCTCGATTCGGCCGCTTGTATGTAAAACGGAAGAACAGTTACCTGGTGAGTATTGCTATATAAACATCATCACGATATCATCGAATACAACTCAGAGATACAATTATCGTTTCGTCTAACCATTTAAGCTTCTGTTCGATTCAGTCGCTAGTATGTGTAACGGAAGTACCGTCACCTGGTAAGTATCACTATATATACAGTATTGCGATATAATCGGATACCACCCAGATACATTGATTGTTCAGTCTATCCATTCAACTTTCTGTTCGTTTCTGTCGTTCGTATGTGAAACGGAAATACCGTCACCTAGTGTGTATAACTATATACACAGCGTAACATCATAATCGAATACAACCCAGATACTATCCATTCAACCTTCTGTTCGATTCGGTTGCTCGTATGTATAACGAAAGAACAGTAACCTGGTGAGTATTTCCATATGAACTTCATCACGATATAATCGAATACAACTCGGATACAATGATCATTCCGTCTATCCATCCAACCTTCTGTTCGATTTGATCGCTCGTACGTATAACGCAAGAACAGTCACCTGGTGAGTAATACTATATAAACATTACCACGATATAATCGAATACAACTCAGTTACAATTATCGTTTCGTCTAACCATTCAACATTCTGTTCGATTCAGTCGCTAGTATGTGTAACGGAAGTATCGTCACCTGGTAAGTATCACTATATATACAGAATTGCGATATAATCGACTACCACCCAGATACATTGATTGTTCAGTCTATCCAATCAACTATCTGTTCGTTTCGGTCGCTCGTATGTATAACGAAAGACCAGTAACATGGTGAGTATTTCTATATGAACGTCATCACGATATAATCGAATACAACTCAGATACAATGATCATTCCGTCTATCCATCCAACCTTATGTTCGATTGGGTCGCTCGTATGTATAACGCAAGAACAGTCACCTGGTGAGTTTTACTATATAAACATCACCACGATATAATCGAATACAACTCAGTTACAATTATCGTTCCGTCTAACCATCCAACCTTATGTTCGATTCAGACGCTCGCTCGTATGTGTAACGAAAGAACCGTTACATGGTAGGTGTAACTAAATATACAGCATAACGATATAATCGGAGACAACCCAGATACAATGATTGTTCAATCTATCCATTCAACCTTATGTTCGATACGGTTGCTCGTATGTATAACGGAAGAACTGTTACCTGGTTAGACATACTATATGATAATAATCACGATATAATCAAATACAACCCAGATACTATCCATTCAAACTTTTGTTCGATTCGGTTGCTCGTATGTATAACGAAAGAACAGTAACCTGGTGAGTATTTCCATATGAACTTCATCAAGATATAATCGAATACAACTCAGATACAATGATCATTCCGTCTATCCATCCAACCGTCTGTTCGATTTGGTCGCTCGTACGTATAACGCAAGAACAGTCACCTGGTGAGTATTACTATATAAACATTACCACGATATAATCGAATACAACTCAGTTACAATTATCGTTTTGTCTATCCATTCAACCTTCTGTTCAGTTCAGCCGCTCTTATGTATAACTGGAGAACAGTTACCTGGTGAGTATAACTATATAAAAATCATCACGATATAATCGAATACAACCCCAGATAGGATCATTGTTTAGTCTATACATTCAACCTTCTGTCCAATTCAGTCGCTCGTATGTATAACGGAAGAACAGTTACCTGGTAAGTATAACTATATAAACATAATCGAATACAACTCAGATACGATGATTGTTTAATCTATCCATTCAACCTTATGTTCGATTGGGTTGCTCGTATGTATAACGAAAGAACAGGTACCTGGTGAGTAGAACTATATAAACATAATCGAATATATTTCAGATACGATGATTGTTCAATCTATCCATTTAACCTTCTGCTCGATTCGGTCGCTTGTATGTAAAACGGAAAGACAGTTACCTGGTGAGTATTGCTATATAAACATCATCACGATATCATCGAATTCAACTCAGATACAATTATCGTTTCGTCTAACCATTCAACATTCTGATTGATTCAGTCGCTAGTATGTGTAACGGAAGTATCGTCACCTGGTAAGTATCACTATATATACAGAATTGCGATATAATCGACTACCAACCAGATACATTGATTGTTCAGTCTATCCATTCAACTTTCTGTTCGTTTCGGTCGCTCGTATGTATAACGAAAGACCAGTAACCTGGTGAGTATTTCGATATGAACGTCATCACGATATAATCGAATACAACTCAGATACAATGATCATTCCGTCTATCCATCCAACCTTATGTTCGATTGGGTCGCTCGTATGTATAACGCAAGAACAGTCACCTGGTGAGTTTTACTATATAAACATCACCACGATATAATCGAATACAACTCAGTTACAATTATCGTTCCTTCTAACCATCCAACCTTATGTTCGATTCAGACGCTCGTATGTGTAACGAAAGAACCGTTACATGGTAGGTGTAACTAAATATACAGCATAACGATATAATCGGAGACAACCCAGATACAATGATTGTTCAATCTATCCATTCATCCTTATGTTCGATTCGGTTGCTCATATGTATAACAGAAGAACTGTTACCTGGTTAGACATACTATATGACAATAATCACGATATAATCAAATACAACCCAGATACTATCCATTCAAACTTCTGTTCGATTCGGTTGCTCGTATGTATAACGAAAGAACAGTAACCTGGTGAGTATTTCCATATGAACTTCATCACGATATAATCGAATACAACTCAGATACAATGATCATTCCGTCTATCCATCCAACCTTCTGTTCGATTTGGTCGCTCGTACGTATAACGCAAGAACAGTCACCTGGTGAGTATTACTATATAAACATTACCACGATATAATCGAATACAACTCAGTTACGATTATCGTTTTGTCTATCCATTCAACCTTCTGCTCAGTTCAGCCGCTCTTATGTATAACTGGAGAACAGTTACCTGGTGAGTATAACTATATAAACATCATCACGATATAATCGAATACAACCCCACATAGGATCATTGTTTAGTCTACACATTCAACCTTCTGTTCAATTCAGTCGCTCGTATGTATAACGGAAGAACAGTTACCTGGTGAGTATAACTATATAAACATAATCGAATACAACTCAGATACGATGATTGTTTAATCTATCCATTCAACCTTATGTTCGATTGGGTTGCTCGTATGTATAACGAAAGAACAGGTACCTGGTGAGAATAACTATATAAACATAATCGAATACAACCCAGATACGACGATTGTTCAATCTATACTGAATTCAACCTTCTGCTCGATTCGGCCGCTTGTATGTAAAACGGAAGAACAGTTACCTGGTGAGTATTGCTATATAAACATCATCACGATATCATCGAATACAACTCAGAGATACAATTATCGTTTCGTCTAACCATTTAAGCTTTTGTTCGATTCAGTCGCTAGTATGTGTAACGGAAGTACCGTCACCTGGTAAGTATCACTATATATACAGTATTGCGATATAATCGGATACCACCCAGATACATTGATTGTTCAGTCTATCCATTCAACTTTCTGTTCGTTTCGGTCGTTCGTATGTAAAACGGGAATACCGTCACCTAGTGTGTATAACTATATACACAGCATATCATCATAATCGAATACAACCCAGATACTATCCATTCAACCTCCTTTTCGATTCGGTTGCTCGTATGTATAACGAAAGAACAGTAACCTGGTGAGTATTTCCATATGAACTTCATCACGATATGATCCAATACAACTCAGTTACAATTATCCTTTTGTCTATCCATTCAACCTTCTGTTCAGTTCAGTCGCTCTTATGTATAACTGTAGAACAGTTACCTGGTGAGTATAACTATATAAACATCATCACGATATAATCGAATACAACCCCAGATAGGATCATTGTTTAGTCTATACATTCAACCTTCTGTTCAATTCAGTCGCTCGTATGTATAACGGAAGAACAGTTACCTGGTGAGTATAACTATATAAACATAATCGAATACAACTCAGATACGATGATTGTTTAATCTATCCATTCAACCTTATGTTCGATTGGGTTGCTCGTATGTATAACGAAAGAACAGGTACCTGGTGAGTATAACTATATAAACATAATCGAATATAACTTAGATACGATGATTGTTCAATCTATCCATTTATCCTTCTGCTCGATTCGGTCGCTTGTATGTAAAACGGAAGGACAGTTACCTGGTAAGTATTGCTATATAAACATCATCACGATATCATCGAATTCAACTCAGATACAATTATCGTTTCGTCTAACCATTCAACATTCTGTTTGATTCAGTCGCTAGTATGTGTAACGGAAGTATCGTCACCTGGTAAGTATCACTATATATACAGAATTGCGATATAATCGACTACCACCCAGATACATTGATTGTTCAGTCTATCCATTCAACTTTCTGTTCGTTTCGGTCGCTCGTATGTATAACGAATGACCAGTAACCTGGTGAGTATTTCGATATGAACGTCATCACGATATAATCGAATACAACTCAGATACAATGATCATTCCGTCTATCCATCCAACCTTATGTTCGATTGGGTCGCTCGTATGTATAACGCAAGAACAGTCACCTGGTGAGTTTTACTATATAAACATCACCACGATATAATCGAATACAACTCAGTTACAATTATCGTTCCGTCTAACCATCAAACCTTATGTTCGATTCAGACGCTCGTATGTGTAACGAAAGAACCGTTACATGGTAGGTGTAACTAAATATACAGCATAACGATATAATCGGAGACAACCCAGATACAATGATTGTTCAATCTATCCATTCATCCTTATGTTCGATTCGGTTGCTCGTATGTATAACAGAAGAACTGTTACCTGGTTAGACATACTATATGATAATATTCACGATATAATCAAATACAACCCAGATACTATCCATTCAAACTTCTGTTCGATTCGGTTGCTCGTATGTATAACGAAAGAACAGTAACCTGGTGAGTATTTCCATATGAACTTCATCACGATATAATCGAATACAACTCAGATACAATGATCATTCCGTCTATCCATCCAACCTTCTGTTCGATTTGGTCGCTCGTACGTATAACGCAAGAACAGTCACCTGGTGAGTATTACTATATAAACATTACCACGATATAATCGAATACAACTCAGTTACGATTATCGTTTTGTCTATCCATTCAACCTTCTGCTCAGTTCAGCCGCTCTTATGTATAACTGGAGAACAGTTACCTGGTGAGTATAACTATATAAACATCATCACGATATAATCGAATACAACCCCAGATAGGATCATTGTTTAGTCTATACATTACATCACTTAGCTTATCGACTCGGACGATAGTAGATTATACTAAAGTTGTCTCCAGTTTGAATTGAGAAAACATATAGTTTCGCGTTATACTTATTTGTGAGAAAGTGCAGGGCTATTGTATATGGTTTGTTGCATGGACCACAAAAATCCATGCACAAAAATATTGGACCAAAGTGCATCAAGAAGACAAATGGGCAAAGCAACCTTGTGCCACAAGTGAGTAGAGTCTATTATTCTGTGAACTGAAGTCAGCGAGAGGGGGGATATATTCCGATCACCTGATTTTACCTCGGCCGAAACAAAATACCCAATAGTCATAGATATAAACACTAAATTAATATACTCTCAGATACGGAGGCAGAGGTTTCTTCTTCGAACAGGCCTAGTGACCGTGTAAATAACGCCTGAATTGAGACCATTGTAATCGTACTATGAGTCACACCATAGAGGATTTGTTCAAATTGATTCAGAACGGTAACGAGGATATTAAGAGGGAAATAAACGATTTTCGAGTGGAATTGAGGAGTGAAATCGAGACACTCAAAACTAGAAATGCTGAACTTGAATCTCAAAACAATGTACTCGTAAACAAGGTCACAAATCTTGAGAAGAAACTTAAGAAATACAATTTGGTCATTTACGGAATAACGGAAAGTGACTCTGATACCATACAACATACTCTCAAAATAATAAATCAAGATATTGGAGTGGAGTGTAACGTGAAAGATTTTCGAGATATATACAGAATCGGGAAAAACGTTGATGGAAAAACCAGACCAGTCATTTGCGAAGTACAAGAATATAAATTGAAGCAACAAATTATAGTTAATTCGAGGAAACGTTTTAATGATTTGAAATCCATGAAAGTATTTGTCAACCAAGACTACACCGAAGAAGAATATAACAAAAGAAAATTCCTCAACGTCTGCAGAAAGGAAGCAATTGCGAAAAACCATAAAGCGGTGATAAAAAACTACGAACTCATTGTGAATGGCATCGGATTTTCTTATAAGGACTTGCTAGGAGATAGGAATATTTATGAAAAAACTCACAAAAAACGATAACAAGACGAGGATCTGAAGAAACAGAAAACCCCAAAAATTGTCAAAATAGGCACTCGTTCACAAAAAAAACCGGAATAGAACTTTATTATATTTCTTTTCTGTATTACATTCATTACTTTGTCACTTATTTTCCTATAGTCGCCAGGATATTCTATTGTACTACAACATTGTGAATCCAAAAATTTTCTATTTATTTTTTTGTCTTTTGAATATATATTATGGATGATTACATAAAAAGTTTCAATGTTACACAAATAAACACAAAGGTTTTTGAATCTATAAACGAATGTGATGGGTATATTAGTCGACGAGAAAACTTCAGTCTTAATATTTTTCACAATAATATTAGGAGTCTGCAGAAAAACTTCGATGAAATGCAAGTCCTATTCGAGACATTTGAAACTGAGTTTGATATCATTATATTGACAGAGTCTTGGAAAATACATAACCCAGAGATGTTCAATATCCCTGGTTTCGAAATTATATATTCAGAAGGAGATTTGAACAGGGCAGATGGGGTAGTTGTTTATACGAAAAAGGACATTGTCATCAACTATAGTATAAAAGAAATTGGTAATATCAAATCAATCGAATTGTATTTCACAATGGAAGGAAAATCTTTCAAAATAATTTCAATATATAGGTCGCCATCTACATGTCCTGTTGCATTCATCAGAGCACTCGAAACATATCTTGAGGGGGACATATACCAAGCAGATTCAAAACTGATCATTGGCGATATAAATATTAATATTCTTGAAGAAAATGAAATCAGTAATGAGTATCTCAATATAATGCAAGAGCATGGTTATGTCTCATTCATTAATAAAGAAACACGTGTACAAGGTGGAAGCAAAGCATGTATTGATCATATATTTATTAATACAAAAAATAATTATGACAATATACGCCCTATTATTATGAAAACTTGTCTCTCTGATCATTACTCCCAAATTATCCAATACGATCTACTATCTGAAACAAGAGAAATAAATAAATATAGGTATTTCAAAACTTATATAAATTATCAAGATTTAATGAATAAATTGAGTATTGAAAATTGGCATGAACTATACTCAGAAAATGATGTTAACATTATGGTGGAAGTGTTCACAGAGATGCTTCAAAAACATATAAAAACAAGCAGTACTTCAGTTAAAACCAGAAGAAACCTAATCAAGAGAAGCCCTTGGATCACAGATGGTCTAGTCATATCAGTCAATAGAAAAAATTATCTATATAAAAAGATGCAACGTAACAAAG
Organism: Chrysomela aeneicollis; assembly: GCA_029955515.1. Classification (NCBI taxonomy): domain Eukaryota; kingdom Metazoa; phylum Arthropoda; class Insecta; order Coleoptera; family Chrysomelidae; genus Chrysomela; species Chrysomela aeneicollis. The sequence continues at coordinate 126,090 of JARUHQ010000018.1, read as the reverse complement.
ACAATTACACTTTTCTCAATGAATTCAAGCAGTATAGAAATACATTGAATGCTTTGCTTGAGAAAGCAAAAACTGATTATTATAAAAAAGAAATTGCAAAAAATCAGGATAGCCCTAAACATATGTGGCAATGCGTAAAAAAAATACAGGGCAATAGCGCTTCAGAAACTATCAAAGAAATCAAAATAGATGATTTGAAAACTCAAGATGACACTATGATTGCTGAAGAATGTAATAAGTACTTCACAGAAATTGGTGCCAAGTTAGCTGATAAAATTAAAAAACCAATAAGAAAATTCAATACAGTCAGAATTGCGAACACTATGTATCTCTCAGATATAGATGAACCTGAGGTAAAGAAAATTATAATGGAATTAAAATCGAATAAGGCTCCAGGTATAGATGATATTAATGTTGAAACAATAAAAAAATGCTGCGAATATTTGGTAAAACCGTTAACATGCATTGCAAATAAAGTTATACAAACTGGTACATTTCCGAAACTATTCAAAATCGCCGTAATTAAACCTTTATTCAAGTCTGGGGACAGGACAGCAGTTACTAACTATAGGCCTATTTCATTACTTCCGTCCCTCAGTAAAATTTTGGAAAAATTAATAAAGACTAGAATATTAGACTACATCAAAAAATACCGACTTATCTCGGACCGACAATATGGATTCATGGAAGGGAGATCGACACAAGATGCAATTGCAGATTTAACAGCGAAATTATATGCGGCTATGGACTCAAAAAAATCTGCAATCTGCATCTTTGTCGATCTCGCGAAAGCCTTTGACACGGTCAGCCACCCAGACTTACTAGAGACTCTGGAAAATCATGGATTCAGGGGAACTGCTTACACACTATTGGAAAGCTATTTGAAGGATAGAGAACAATGTGTTCAAATCAATGATACTCTAAGCACCACAAGAATAGTCCGTTTTGGTGTCCCTCAAGGAACAGTACTGGGTCCTATACTTTTTTTGATATACTTGAACGCTATATTTGATTTACCTGTGGAGGGGGAAATAAGCAGTTTTGCTGACGATACTGTCATCTTTTTCGAAGACGTTTCCTGGACTAACCTGAAGGAAAAAATTACAAGATCATTTCCCGTGATATTAGACTTCTTCAACAGTAAACTACTTACCATTAATCTTAAAAAAACAGTTTATCTTCCCTTCACTAGTTATAATTCGAATCTACCTGAATACACATCGATTGACATCCAATATAATGAAGACACACTAACAATCTCATCACGTGCATCAGTAAAATTTCTAGGGATCCATCTCGATTCGAACCTGAAATGGAATATTCACTTAGAAAATCTCAATAAAAAACTGAGGTACTATCTGAGCAAATTCAAATACATGAAAAAGTTTCTCGAAATAAAGCATTTGAAAATTATGTATTTCGCTTTGATACAAACTCATCTGTTGTATGGTATAATAGCTTGGGGAGGTGTTACAAATATTTATCTGAAACATTTAGAAGTTATGCAGAAATGGATCTTGAAGATAATATTGGGAAAAAATTATAGGTATCCTAGCGATGACTTGTACAAAGAAGCGAAAGTCCTCGACATTAGACAAATTTTTTTCCTATCTCTTGCTATGTATCAGCGTAAGAATTTTGCTAAGTCCTTAATGATAGACCATAGATATCAAACTAGGCATAGGAACCAGTCTGTTATCGTACCGCGGATGATGAAAACAGTAGGACAAAGGAGCCACCTATATCTTGCCCCAAAAATATTCAGTGAAATTCCAAACTCCATGAAATCACTCAACTCTCTCTCTATGTTCAAATCCAAACTCAAAATTTGGTTATTTAACAAATCCCGTCATGAGATTCAAAAACTCGTAGATTTGAAAAACAATTAAAAATGTTCACCGAAATTTCCCACATTTTATTAATCATCTAATGTTATGAAAGGTGTTTATTTATTTATGTTAATTCTAGTTTGTAAGTTTATGAATAATATATTGCATAAGAATATTCATTATTTATCGCATATCTGCTAGTGGAAAATATATATATGTTGTGTTTGTATAGAATCATGTAGCAGAGATGAGGTCACCGAGTTAGTCACTGTAGATTATTTCATGATTACCCACCCTCAGGATTTCCTTTGTGGGTTACCTGAATTTATTTGCAAAAAAAAAAAAAAAAAATATATATATATATATATTATATGCATGCATGTATAAATATTTATAATAGTATCTGTATGTATATTTGCTACTTGTGAATAAGTTGATGTGTGTGAATAAATATTATTATTATTATTATTATTATTCAACCTTCTGTTCAATTCAGTCGCTCGTATGTATAACGGAAGAACAGTTACCTGGTGAGTATAACTATATAAACATAATCGAATACAACTCAGATACGATGATTGTTTAATCTATCCATTCAACCTTATGTTCGATTGGGTTGCTCGTATGTATAACGAAAGAACAGGTACCTGGTGAGTATAACTATATAAACATAATCGAATACAACCCAGATACGACGATTGTTCAATCTATACTGAATTCAACCTTCTGCTCGATTCGGCCGCTTGTATGTAAAACGGAAGAACAGTTACCTGGTGAGTATTGCTATATAAACATCATCACGATATCATCGAATACAACTCAGAGATACAATTATCGTTTCGTCTAACCATTCAAGCTTCTGTTCGATTTAGTCGCTAGTATGTGTAACGGAAGTACCGTCACCTGGTAAGTATCACTATATATACAGTATTGCGATATAATCGGATACCACCCAGATACATTGATTGTTCAGTCTATCCATTCAAATTTCTGTTCGTTTCGGTCGTTCGTATGTAATACGGGAATACCGTCACCTAGTGTGTATAACTATATACACAGCATAACATCATAATCGAATACAACCCAGATACTATCCATTCAACCTTCTGTTCGATTCGGTTGCTCGTATGTATAACGAAAGAACAGTAACCTGGTGAGTATTTCCATATGAACTTCATCACGATATAATCGAGTACAACTCAGATACAATGATCATTCCGTCTATCCATCCAACCTTCTGTTCGATTTGGTCGCTCGTACGTATATCGCAAGAACAGTCACCTGGTGAGTATTACTATATAAACATTACCACGATATAATCCAATACAACTCAGTTACAATTATCGTTTTGTCTATCCATTCAACCTTCTGTTCAATTCAGTCGCTCGTATGTATAACGGAAGAACAGTTACCTGGTGAGTATAACTATATAAACATAATCGAATACAACTCAGATACGATGATTGTTTAATCTATCCATTCAACCTTATGTACGATTGGGTTGCTCGTATGTATAACGAAAGAACAGGTACCTGGTGAGTATAACTATATAAACATAATCGAATATAACTCAGATACGATGATTGTTCAATCTATCCATTTATCCTTCTGCTCGATTCGGTCGCTTGTATGTAAAACGGAAGGACAGTTACCTGGTAAGTATTGCTATATAAACATCATCACGATATCATCGAATTCAACTCAGATACAATTATCGTTTCGTCTAACCATTCAACATTCTGTTTGATTCAGTCGCTAGTATGTGTAACGGAAGTATCGTCACCTGGTAAGTATCACTATATATACAGAATTGCGATATAATCGACTACCACCCAGATACATTGATTGTTCAGTCTATCCATTCAACTTTCTGTTCGTTTCGGTCGCTCGTATGTAAAACGGGAATACCGTCACCTAGTGTGTATAACTATATACACAGCATAACATCATAATCGAATACAACCCAGATACTATCCATTCAACCTTCTGTTCGATTCGGTTGCTCGTATGTATAACGAAAGAATAGTAACCTGGTGAGTATTTCCATATGAACTTCATCACGATATAATCGAATACAACTCGGATACAATGATCATTCCGTCTATCCATCCAACCTTCTGTTCGATTTGGTCGGTCGTACGTATAACGCAAGAACAGTCACCTGGTGAGTATTACTATATAAACATTACTACGATATAATCGAATACAACTCAGTTACAATTATCGTTTTGTCTATCCATTCAACCATTCAATTATCGTTTCGTCTAACCATTCAACATTCTGTTCGATTCAGTCGCTAGTATGTGTAACGGAAGTATCGTCACCTAGTAAGTATCACTATATATACAGAATTGCGATATAATCGACTACCACCCAGATACATTGATTGTTCAGTCTATCCAATCAACTTTCTGTTCGTTTCGGTCGCTCGTATGTATAACGAAAGACCAGTAACCTGGTGAGTATTTCTATATAAACGTCATCACGATATAATCGAATACAACTCAGATACAATGATCATTCCGTCTATCCATCCAACCTTATGTTCGATTGGGTCGCTCGTATGTATAACGCAAGAACAGTCACCTGGTGAGTTTTACTATATAAACATCACCACGATATAATCGAATACAACTCAGTTACAATTATCGTTCCGTCTAACCATCCAACCTTATGTTCGATTCAGACGCTCGCTCGTATGTGTAACGAAAGAACCGTTACATGGTAGGTGTAACTAAATATACAGCATAACGATATAATCGGAGACAACCCAGATACAATGATTGTTCAATCTATCCATTCAACCTTATGATCGATTCGGTTGCTCGTATGTATAACGAAAGAACTGTTACCTGGTTAGACATACTATATGATAATAATCACGATATAATCAAATACAACCCAGATACTATCCATTCAAACTTCTGTTCGATTCGGTTGCTCGTATGTATAACGAAAGAACAGTAACCTGGTGAGTATTTCCATATGAACTTCATCACGATATAATCGAATACAACTCAGATACAATGATCATTCCGTCTATCCATCCAACCTTCTGTTCGATTTGGTCGCTCGTACGTATAACGCAAGAACAGTCACCTGGTGAGTATTACTATATAAACATTACCACGATATAATCGAATACAACTCAGTTACAATTATCGTTTTGTCTATCCATTCAACCTTCTGTTCAGTTCAGCCGCTCTTATGTATAACTGGAGAACAGTTACCTAGTGAGTATAACTATATAAACATCATCACGATATAATCGAATACAACCCCAGATAGGATCATTGTTTAGTCTATACATTCAACATTCTGTTCAATTCAGTCGCTCGTATGTATAACGGAAGAACAGTTACCTGGTGAGTATAACTATATAAACATAATCGAATACAACTCAGATACGATGATTGTTTAATCTATCCATTCAACCTTATGTTCGATTGGGTTGCTCGTATGTATAACGAAAGAACAGGTACCTGGTGAGTATAACTATATAAACATAATCGAATACAACCCAGATACGACGATTGTTCAATCTATACTGAATTCAACCTTCTGCTCGATTCGGCCGCTTGTATGTAAAACGGAAGAACAGTTACCTGGTGAGTATTGCTATATAAACATCATCACGATATCATCGAATACAACTCAGAGATACAATTTTCGTTTCGTCTAACCATTTAACCTTCTGTTCGATTCAGTCGCTAGTATGTTTAACGGAAGTACCGTCACCTGGTAAGTATCACTATATATACAGTATTGCGATATAATCGGATACCACCCAGATACATTGATTGTTCAGTCTATCCATTCAACTTTCTGTTCGTTTCGGTCGTTCGTATGTAAAACGGGAATACCGTCACCTAGTGTGTATAACTATATACACAGCATAACATCATAATCGAATACAACCCAGATACTATCCATTCAACCTTCTGTTCGATTCGGTTGCTCGTATGTATAACGAAAGAATAGTAACCTGGTGAGTATTTCCATATGAACTTCATCACGATATAATCGAATACAACTCGGATACAATGATCATTCCGTCTATCCATCCAACCTTCTGTTCGATTTGGTCGGTCGTACGTATAACGCAAGAACAGTCACCTGGTGAGTATTACTATATAAACATTACCACGATATAATCGAATACAACTCAGTTACAATTATCGTTTTGTCTATCCATTCAACCTTCTGTTCAGTTCAGCCGCTCTTATGTATAACTGGAGAACAGTTACCTGGTGAGAATAACTATATAAACATCATCACGATATAATCGAATACAACCCCAGATAGGATCATTGTTTAGTCTATACATTAAACCTTCTGTTCAATTCAGTCGCTCGTATGTATAACGGAAGAACAGTTACCTGGTGAGTATAACTATATAAACATAATCGAATACAACTCAGATACGATGATTGTTTAATCTATCCATTCAACCTTATGTTCGATTGGGTTGCTCGTATGTATAACGAAAGAACAGGTACCTGGTGAGTATAACTATATAAACATAATCGAATATAACTCAGATACGATGATTGTTCAATCTATCCATTTAACCTTCTGCTCGATTCGGTCGCTTGTATGTAAAACGGAAGGACAGTTACCTGGTAAGTATTGCTATATAAACATCATCACGATATCATCGAATTTAACTCAGATACAATTATCGTTTCGTCTAACCATTCAACATTCTGTTTGATTCAGTCGCTAGTATGTGTTACGGAAGTATCGTCAACTGGTTAGTATCACTATATATACAGAATTGCAATATAATCGACTACCACCCAGATACATTGATTGTTCAGTCTATCCATTCAACTTTCTGTTCGTTTCGGTCGCTCGTATGTATAACGAAAGACCAGTAACCTGGTGAGTATTTCGATATGAACGTCATCACGATATAATCGAATGCAACTCAGATACAATGATCTTTCCGTCTATCCATCCAACCTTATGTTCGATTGGGTCGCTCGTATGTATAACGCAAGAACAGTCTCCTGGTGAGTTTTACTATATAAACATCACCACGATATAATCGAATACAACTCAGTTACAATTATCGTTCCGTCTAACCATCCAACCTCATGTTCGATTCAGACGCTCGTATGTGTAACGAAAGAACCGTTACATGGTAGGTGTAACTAAATATACAGCATAACGATATAATCGGAGACAACCCAGATACAATGATTGTTCAATCTATCCATTCATCCTTATGTTCGATTCGGTTGCTCGTATGTATAACAGAAGAACTGTTACCTGGTTAGACATACTATATGATAATATTCACGATATAATCAAATACAACCCAGATACTATCCATTCAAACTTCTGTTCGATTCGGTTGCTCGTATGTATAACGAAAGAACAGTAACCTGGTGAGTATTTCCATATGAACTTCATCACGATATAATCGAATACAACTCAGATACAATGATCATTCCGTCTATCCATCCAACCTTCTGTTCGATTTGGTCGCTCGTACGTATAACGCAAGAACAGTCACCTGGTGAGTATTACTATATAAACATTACCACGATATAATCGAATACAACTCAGTTACAATTATCGTTTTGTCTATCCATTCAACCTTCTGTTCAGTTCAGCCGCTCTTATGTATAACTGGAGAACAGTTACCTAGTGAGTATAACTATATAAACATCATCACGATATAATCGAATACAACCCCAGATAGGATCATTGTTTAGTCTATACATTCAACATTCTGTTCAATTCAGTCGCTCGTATGTATAACGGAAGAACAGTTACCTGGTGAGTATAACTATATAAACATAATCGAATACAACTCAGATACGATGATTGTTTAATCTATCCATTCAACCTTATGTTCGATTGGGTTGCTCGTATGTATAACGAAAGAACAGGTACCTGGTGAGTATAACTATATAAACATAATCGAATACAACCCAGATACGACGATTGTTCAATCTATACTGAATTCAACCTTCTGCTCGATTCGGCCGCTTGTATGTAAAACGGAAGAACAGTTACCTGGTGAGTATTGCTATATAAACATCATCACGATATCATCGAATACAACTCAGAGATACAATTTTCGTTTCGTCTAACCATTTAACCTTCTGTTCGATTCAGTCGCTAGTATGTTTAACGGAAGTACCGTCACCTGGTAAGTATCACTATATATACAGTATTGCGATATAATCGGATACCACCCAGATACATTGATTGTTCAGTCTATCCATTCAACTTTCTGTTCGTTTCGGTCGTTCGTATGTAAAACGGGAATACCGTCACCTAGTGTGTATAACTATATACACAGCATAACATCATAATCGAATACAACCCAGATACTATCCATTCAACCTTCTGTTCGATTCGGTTGCTCGTATGTATAACGAAAGAATAGTAACCTGGTGAGTATTTCCATATGAACTTCATCACGATATAATCGAATACAACTCGGATACAATGATCATTCCGTCTATCCATCCAACCTTCTGTTCGATTTGGTCGGTCGTACGTATAACGCAAGAACAGTCACCTGGTGAGTATTACTATATAAACATTACCACGATATAATCGAATACAACTCAGTTACAATTATCGTTTTGTCTATCCATTCAACCTTCTGTTCAGTTCAGCCGCTCTTATGTATAACTGGAGAACAGTTACCTGGTGAGAATAACTATATAAACATCATCACGATATAATCGAATACAACCCCAGATAGGATCATTGTTTAGTCTATACATTAAACCTTCTGTTCAATTCAGTCGCTCGTATGTATAACGAAAGAACAGTTACCTGGTGAGTATAACTATATAAACATAATCGAATACAACTCAGATACGATGATTGTTTAATCTATCCATTCAACCTTATGTTCGATTGGGTTGCTCGTATGTATAACGAAAGAACAGGTACCTGGTGAGTATAACTATATAAACATAATCGAATATAACTCAGATACGATGATTGTTCAATCTATCCATTTAACCTTCTGCTCGATTCGGTCGCTTGTATGTAAAACGGAAGGACAGTTACCTGGTAAGTATTGCTATATAAACATCATCACGATATCATCGAATTTAACTCAGATACAATTATCGTTTCGTCTAACCATTCAACATTCTGTTTGATTCAGTCGCTAGTATGTGTTACGGAAGTATCGTCAACTGGTAAGTATCACTATATATACAGAATTGCAATATAATCGACTATCACCCAGATACATTGATTGTTCAGTCTATCCATTCAACTTTCTGTTCGTTTCGGTCGCTCGTATGTATAACGAAAGACCAGTAACCTGGTGAGTATTTCGATATGAACGTCATCACGATATAATCGAATGCAACTCAGATACAATGATATTTCCGTCTATCCATCCAACCTAATGTTCGATTGGGTCGCTCGTATGTATAACGCAAGAACAGTCTCCTGGTGAGTTTTACTATATAAACATCACCACGATATAATCGAATACAACTCAGTTACAATTATCGTTCCGTCTAACCATCCAACCTTATGTTCGATTCAGACGCTCGTATGTGTAACGAAAGAACCGTTACATGGTAGGTGTAACTAAATATACAGCATAACGATATAATCGGAGACAACCCAGATACAATGATTGTTCAATTTATCCATTCAACCTTATGTTCGATTCGGTTGCTCGTATGTATAACGGAAGAACTGTTACCTGGTTAGACATACTATATGATTATAATCACGATATAATCAAATACAACCCAGATACTATCCATTCAAACTTCTGTTCGATTCGGTTGCTCGTATGTATAACGAAAGAACAGTAACCTGGTGAGTATTTCCATATGAACTTCATCACGATATAATCGAATACAACTCAGATACAATGATCATTCCGTCTATCCATCCAACCTTCTGTTCGATTTGGTCGCTCGTACGTATAACGCAAGAACAGTCACCTGGTGAGTATTACTATATAAACATTACCACGATATAATCGAATACAACTCAGTTACGATTATCGTTTTGTCTATCCATTCAACCTTCTGCTCAGTTCAGCCGCTCTTATGTATAACTGGAGAACAGTTACCTGGTGAGTATAACTATATAAACATCATCACGATATAATCGAATACAACCCCAGATAGGATCATTGTTTAGTCTATACATTCAACCTTCTGTTCAATTCAGTCGCTCGTATGTATAACGGAAGAACAGTTACCTGGTGAGTATAACTATATGAACATAATCGAATACAACTCAGATACGATGATTGTTTAATCTATCCATTCAACCTCATGTTCGATTGGGTTGCTCGTATGTATAACGAAAGAACAGGTACCTGGTGAGTATAACTATATAAACATAATCGAATACAACCCAGATACGACGATTGTTCAATCTATACTGAATTCAACCTTCTGCTCGATTCGGCCGCTTGTATGTAAAACGGAAGAACAGTTACCTGGTGAGTATTGCTATATAAACATCATCACGATATCATCGAATACGACTCAGAGATACAATTATCGTTTCGTCTAACCATTTAACCTTCTGTTCGATTCAGTCGCTAGTATGTGTAACGGAAGTACCGTCACCTGGTAAGTATCACTATATATACAGTATTGCGATATAATCGGATACCACCCAGATACATTGATTGTTCAGTCTATCCATTCAACTTTCTGTTCGTTTCGGTCGTTCGTATGTAAAACGGGAATACCGTCACCTAGTGTGTATAACTATATACACAGCATAACATCATAATCGAATACAACCCAGATACTATCCATTCAACCTTCTGTTCGATTCGGTTGCTCGTATGTATAACGAAAGAACAGTAACCTGGTGAGTATTTCCATATGAACTTCATCACGATATAATCGACTACAACTCAGATACAATGATCATTCCGTCAATCCATCCAACCTTCTGTTCGATTTGGTCGCTCGTACGTATAACCCAAGAACAGTCACCTGGTGAGTATTACTATATAAACATTACCACGATATAATCGAATACAACTCAGTTACAATTATCGTTTTGTCTATCCATTCAACCTTCTGTTCAGTTCAGCCGCTCTTATGTATAACTGGAGAACAGTTAACTGGTGAGTATAACTATATAAACATCATCACGATATAATCGAATACAACCCCAGATAGGATCAATGTTCAGTCTATACATTCAACCTTCTGTTCAATTCAGTCGCTCGTATGTATAACGGAAGAACAGTTACCTGGTGAGTATAACTATATAAACATAATCGAATACAACTCAGATACGATGATTGTTTAATCTATCCATTCAACCTTATGTTCGATTGGGTTGCTCGTATGTATGACTAGAGAACAGTTACCTGGTGAGTATAACTATATAAACATCATCACGATATAATCGAATACAACCCCAGATAGGATCACTGTTTAGTCTATACATTCAACCTTCTGTTCAATTCAGTCGCTCGTATGTATAACGAAAGAACAGGTACCTGGTGAGTATAACTATATAAACATAATCGAATACAACCCAGATACGACGATTGTTCAATCTATACTGAATTCAACCTTCTGCTCGATTCGGCCGCTTGTATGTAAAACGGAAGAACAGTTACCTGGTGAGTATTGCTATATAAACATCATCACGATATAATCGAATACAACCCCAGATAGGATCATTGTTTAGTCTATACATTCAACCTTCAACTACAACTCAACCTACAACTCAGTTACAATTATCGTTTTGTCTATCCATTCAACCTTCTGTTCAGTTCAGCCGCTCTTATGTATAACTGGAGAACAGTTACCTGGTGAGTATAACGATATAAACATCATCACGATATAATCTAATACAACCCCAGATAGGATCATTGTTTAGTCTATACATTCAACCTTCTGTTCAATTCAGTCGCTCGTATGTATAACGGAAGAACAGTAACCTGGTGAGTATAACTATATAAACATAATCGAATACAACTCAGATACGATGATTGTTTAATCTATCCATTCAACCTTATGTTCGATTGGGTTGCTCGTATGTATAACGAAAGAACAGGTACCTGGTGAGTATAACTATATAAACATAATCGAATACAACCCAGATACGACGATTGTTCAATCTATACTGAATTCAACCTACTGCTCGACTCGGCCGCTTGTATGTAAAACGGAAGAACAGTTACCTGGTGAGTATTGCTATATAAACATCATCACGATATCATCGAATACAACTCAGAGATACAATTATCGTTTCGTCTAACCATTTAACCTTTTGTTCGATTCAGTCGCTAGTATGTGTAACGGAAGTACCGTCACCTGGTAAGTATCACTATATATACAGTATTACGATATAATCGGATACCACCCAGATACATTGATTGTTCAGTCTATCCATTCAACTTTCTGTTCGTTTCGGTCGTTCGTATGTAAAACGGGAATACCGTCACCTAGTGTGTATAACTATATACACAGCATAACATCATAATCGAATACAACCCAGATACTATCCATTCAACCTTCTGTTCGATTCGGTTGCTCGTATGTATAACGAAAGAACAGTAACCTGGTGAGTATTTCCATATAAACTTCATCACGATATAATCGAATACAACTCAGATACAATGATCATTCCGTCTATCCATCCAACCTTCTGTTCGATTTGGTCGCTCGTACGTATAACGCAAGAACAGTCATCTGGTGAGTATTACTATATAAACATTACCACGATATAATCGAATACAACTCAGTTACAATTATCGTTGTGTCTAACGATTCAACCTTCTGTTCAGTTCAGCTGCTCTTATGTATAACTGGAGAACAGTTACCAGGTGAGTATAACTATATAAACATCATCACGATATAATCGAATACAACCCCAGATAGGATCATTGTTTAGTCTATACATTCAACCTTCTGTTCAATTCAGTCGCTCGTATGTATAAAGGAAGAACAGTTACCTGGTGAGTATAACTATATAAACATAATCGAATACAACTCAGATACGATGATTGTTCAATCTATCCATTCAACCTTATGTTCGATTGGGTTGCTCGTATGTATAACGAAAGGACAGGTACCTGGTGAGTATAACTATATGAACATAATCGAATACAACTCAGATACGATGATTGTTCAATCTATCCATTTAACCTTCTGCTCGATTCGGTCGCTTGTATGTATAACGAAAGAACAGTAACCTGGTGAGTATTTCCATATGAACTTCATCACGATATAATCGAATACAACTCAGATACAATGATCTTTCCGTCTATCCATCCAACCTTCTGTTCGATTTGGTCGCTCGTATGTATAACGAAAGAACAGTAACCTGGTGAGTATTTCCATATGAACTTCATCACGATATAATCGAATACAACTCAGATACAATGATCATTCCGTCTATCCATCCAACCTTCTGTTCGATTTGGTCGCTCGTACGTATATCGCAAGAACAGTCACCTGGTGAGTATTACTATATAAACATTACCACGATATAATCCAATACAACTCAGTTACAATTATCGTTTTGTCTATCCATTCAAACTTCTGTTCAGTTCAGCCGTTCTTATGTATAACTGTAGAACAGTTACCTGGTGAGTATAACTATATAAACATCATCACGATATAATCGAATACAACCCCAGATAGGATCATTGTTTAGTCTATACATTCAACCTTCTGTTCAATTCAGTCGCTCGTATGTATAACGGAAGAACTGTTACCTGGTGAGTATAACTATATAAACATAATCGAATACAACTCAGATACGATGATTGTTTAATCTATCCATTCAACCTTATGTTCGATTGGGTTGCTCGTATGTATAACGGAAGAACAGGTACCTGGTGAGTATAACTATATAAATATAATCGAATATAACTCAGATACGATGATTGTTTGATCTATCCATTCAACCTTCTGCTCGATTCGGTCGCTTGTATGTAAAACGGAAGGACAGTTACCTGGTAAGTATTGCTATAAGTAAATAGGCTGCACCGGTTCTGGCTCATTTTTCAATTTTCTAAGTCATTTTTCCCCAGATTCTACGGAAATTACAGTGTTGCCATTTGAAAGACCCATAAGAGCCCATGTGTTGGAGAGAGATAGAAGATATGATTTTTCCGTAGATCTACCTACTTTTTTCACGAATTCTAAGGTCCGAAATAGCGAAAATTGACCAATTCAAGGTCAAAGCTGACGTCATCCAAGATGGCCGCCGCGACACGTGACATATAACAGCTGTTGACTGTCATATAATGTTCCATGTCGCTGCTGATTCATAGACACAACCAATCAGAATCCATAATAGCCACGCCCACTTTTGTTAGCGGGTAATTCAATTCATTATTGAGGTTATGCTTGCAGCATTGGATATTTCTCCCTCAACCCCCTCAGGTTTCCGCTGTACCCCTTAGGCCTTCGCTGTACCCCCTTGGCCCCCTCATGCCTCCGCTGTACCCCCTTGGTCCCCTCAGTTCTCCGCTGTACCCCCTTGACCCCCACCCAGGTCTTCGCATATACCTCGACCCCCCTTTTCCCCCTTTGGCCCCCTTTATGTCTCCGATATGTCCGCTATATTATTACGTCAGAAACGCGTCATAGACTACTGACAATAAGAATTAATGAAAAAAGTCCTTCTATCGGCGGGATTTGAACCCCAGACCACCGGATTACGAGTCCGATGCGTTCCCACAGAGCTACGATCACTATATAATTAATTGCAGTCAATGTCGATGCAACGTTATCGCGCAGCGTGACGTAGTCGAGCAAATTTGTCCCAAAGATAAGAGAACGTAGCAACCTCGGCAAGCGGGAAGCATGGAAACGAACAATGGCTTATTCATTCATTAAACATCAGTGTATTGATAGTCATAATCGCATTCAAGGCCAGGTTAGCTGCATTCCATTGATGATTCAACATGATACAATATTTCGCGTGGCGTAACAAAGATGAGAGACGACAAAGCGACTGACACTGTTGCCAGACGTTTGAAAAAATAAGGCATTGTTGCCAGACCTTTGAAAATATCTGGAAATATCCCATAATGCACCTACAGCTCACACAAGTGGAATCTGAACCACCACGTGTGAATACCACAAATTGATGAATACCGTTCGATATATGACCGGGACGTACTAGTGTGTAGCTGCAGAAGTTAGGTATCTGCCGTCTGACATCAGGCGTCTGACATCTGGCGTCCTACATCTGACGTCTAACATCTGGCGTTGGATATTTGACAGTTAACGTATGACCGGTATCGTCTCGAGGCTGTAATGTGTTTAATAATTTCTTTGATTTCTGTGGTTCAGTGACATGCACCTACAGCTTGCACAAGTAGAATTCAAACTACCGTGTTGATGTCCATGTGAAAATCTATAAACTTGATGATGGGTTAATTGCGATGACGAGAAGACTATTCAATGGAGGACCATTTTATTTTCTTCATGAATCATTGAACTTTCTTCCGGTTGACTTTGTGAATACTTCGCGTATGCGTTGTACATATGTTGTACACACGTTTTTTATTGATATTTCAGAAATGATAACATATAAGGATACAATATTAGTTCAACTACAAGCAGACAAGATTTGGTACACATCACTTCCCTACATTCATGGTCAGTAGAGATACCTCGAATTGATATACAACATCTTTTAATTGGTAGATGACATCTGAGAGGTGATATATGTGCTCAGCGAAGAATCTACAGCTTACACAAGCGGAATCCGAACCAGCTTGTTCAAGGCTGCGCGGGAATACCTCACAATGCTGTCACAATGAGTACAGTACACGTCAAGTAGGTATATGAAGCGAATAGAAACCCATGAATTTGCATATAATCACAAAAAAACAAGGCAATATTTTACTCCACATATACCATCAGGTGACATTCACCACTATTGCGTCTTTTTGAGACACTCATTATAAAATTGATCAAAACGGACAGTGAAACAATGAAATTAGGTGCATAGGCATTGGAAAATGAAAAAAAAAACGTAGTCCAGATTGATAGTCAGAATCGTCAACTATCATAAAATAATATATATTGGTAGGAATTCAACGATTCAGTACTGAAATTAACGAGTTAAAAATCATACACATTGGTTCATTAACGGCAAACTCTGTTATATTGAAGGTTGGTTAATGTATTTGGGCTATCAACACCAAGAAAGGAAAAAAAAGCTAAAAAAAAAAAATAAAGCAAACTTCTTATTATTAATCCAACGTAATTCATTGTGAGGTTCGGCAACATGCAGGAGTCATATCATATTATTAACAAAAACAATAATTTATTTCACATGTGATTCAAGGAAAAGCGATTTCTTAGCAAGTTTGGTGATTTCTAAGTGGTTTCCGGGCATTTCCAGGCGATTTCTTGGTGGTTTCTTGATTGTTTCCTGGTGATTTCACGATGGTTTCTTAGAGATTTCAGGGCTGTTTCCTGGCGGTCGCTTGACTGTTTGGAGGTTGCCTGAATACTTATTTATGCTAAGCACAAATCCATACAGAAATTAAACTCTTATCATACTCACAATATGATCATCAATCGCTAGCATCAGCTCCTGGATTCATAACATAATCATCATCATCCTTCTCCTCCTCCTCAACCCCCTCCTCTGTTTAACTCTCATCGTCACTTCTATAAAAATAATGTTATGAATAATATCTTAATATATGAAAATATTATTTGAAACTCACATGATTATAATACCATCCATAACATAATCATCATCATCCTTCTCCTCCTCCTCAACCCCCTCCTCTGTTTCACTCTCATCGTCACTTCTATAAAAATAATGTTATGAATAATATCTTAATATATGAAAATATTATTTGGAACTCACATGATTAAAATACCATCCATAACATTATCATCATCATCCTTCTCCTCTGTTTCACTCTCATCGTCACTTCTATAAAAATAATGTTATGAATAATATCTTAATATATGAAAATATTATTTGGAACTCACATGATTATAATACCATCCATAACATTATCATCATCATCCTTCTCCTCCTCCTCAACCCCTTCCTCTGTTTCACTCTCATCGTCACTTCTATAAAAATAATGTTATGAATAATATCTTAATATATGAAAATATTATTTGGAACTCACATGATTATAATACCATCCATAACATTATCATCATCATCCTTCTCCTCCTCCTCAACCTCCTCCTCTGTTTCACTCTCATCGTCACTTCTGTAAAAAAAATTATAAGAATAATATCTTGATGTATAAAGATATCATTCGGAACTCACATGATTATAACACCATTCATATGCTCATCTCTAGAAAAAAAAAACAAAATTGATATCGATTACCAAATATACATTTCTACATACATTATTTCACCAGGAGGCCGATTGTACATAGCCATGATGTCCTCATATCCTATGTATTCATAATTATAATCCATTTCATCCTCATCATCCTCCTCCTCGACCTCATCCTCGGCGTCGTCATTCTCATCCTCACTTCTGTAATGATAACATAAGGAATAGAAGTGGTGCAAATTATAACAAACTCACATGATGTTGGCTGGGACTTCCATTACCCGCGGATTCCCTCTATTCGCCGGGAAGAGCGCATTCACTTGTGCGAAGAGATCCTCCACATCTGCCTCACCATCAGTGTAATATCCTGATGATACAGACATTACCTATGAGGAATGAAAGAATAATGAAGCCACAAATCGATCAATTAAAAACAATCACAATGGAAGAAAAACCTATCCTTCCAATGAAGATGCGGTTTGAAGTAAATCAGAAATCTACAAGGAAAAATTGGGGTTGAAAGGAGCTGTCAGTAATAGCAATGCTGATTTTAAAACAAAGTTATTAAATCAAAACATAGGGAGATGAGAAAACTGAAGATATTATCGTATATAACTGATCAGATTGTTCCGACGTTTCTTGCTATGATTGAAAATAATTGATAAAATTATATGCGAGTGCATGTTAATGAAAACAAATATGAAAATTGGATTGTCTGGAGAATTTTACTCAGAATGATGGATATCAGTATTGAAACATTTCTATTCAGAAGATGGAAAACAGATATCAGATTAATGAAATACAGGTATGAATAGCAGCTCATTTCCACACCACCAGGAGGTAGAGCTTTGGTGCGTTGCTTCTTTTTATAGTGGGAAGCTTCCCCTAGAGGCCTTCTTTAGCCACTTCCAGCGATAAATAATTAGGTCAACAATCGAATATTTTTGTGACATCTTTCAATAGCTCTTTAGTCAAAAGACTCCAATTCGTGGTTGATTAGCTATCTCTTGATGGTGGCATCTTTCAATGGATCTTTCTTGTCAAAAGACTCTAATCCGTAATTGATCAGCTATCTCTTGATGGTGGCATCTTTTAATGGCTCTTTCTTATCAAAAGACTCTAATCCGTAATTGATTAGCTATCTCTTGATGGTGGCATCTTTTAATGGCTCTTTCTTATCAAAAGACTCTAATCCGTAATTGATCAGCTATCTTCTGATGGTGGCATCTTTCAATGGCTCTTTCTTATCAAAAGACTCTAATCCGTAATTGATCAGCTATCTCTTGATGGTGGCATCTTTTAATGGCTCTTTCTTATCAAAAGACTCTAATCCGTAATTGATCAGCTATCTCTTGATGGTGGCATCTTTTAATGACTCTTTTTTTCAAAATACTTCAATCGGTGGTTGATTGGTTATCTTTTTTCAGGTTGATTGGTTATCTCTTTTCATGATTGTTCTCCTGATCATTCATCACGTCATACTCTTCATGAAAGTTGATAGAAATATAAAGTATAGTATAAAATATTAGATTGAAAAAGGGAAAGTATGAAAATTATCACTCTTCCCGTCAACCATCGGTCTCCATAACTTCAGCATCTGATGTTTGGGGTATAGAATAGTGGCCCCAAGGTAAGGTTTCACTGGTCCCTGGGATGATATACCTTTTATCATCATTGGGGCTTAATGCAATTTTTCGATGTAAAGTTGAAAATACCTGATGTTTGTGAGCTCTTATTGAATTTTGGGAAACTGTTTTTTGCCGATATGTTTCCAAACATTCAACATAATCATTAAAAGTAATCACAGTTTTTACTACAGACGATTTCACTCCCTTTGCTTTTTTCGTAATACCCAAATTCTTTATGATCTCGACGATTTCATCATCATCATAATCTTCATCAATCAGCCTCTTCCTTATATTTTCAATTTCATTGTCAGTTATCAGCACCTTCGTGGCATATAGTTTTGATCGCAAGCCTACGTAGTCCGTCAAAATTACTCCATTGTTCTCATCCTTCATCATACCCAACACCTTTTTGTTAACTCGAGGAATTCCATATGAATTATCTTCAGGATAGTCAGAAGTGTCAAAGTGAGAGTGACAGTCTCGCTTCATCACTTCATAAGGATCTCGATCATTAATCTCATAGATAAGAGAATCGGTATCGGTATAGCAAATGGAACAATTATCTCCAAACTCATTACGCATATACTCATAGTGGAAGCCGTAGATGGTCATCTTAGCTAGATCTAAAATAGCTTGACCAACATAAATAGGTTTGTTGAGATATATCTGTAGTTTCCTTAGCTCAACAGCAACCAAATTCTCATTAAAAACTGTACAATTCTTGAACTCCGGCTTCGAAATATATGTCTCAGCACCATATCGTCCAGACCACTTCGTTAGAAGGCGGACATCAACCCTCTTCCGTATGTTTTCCATCGTTTTCCCAAACACTGCATTGTTCATCAGTTTAAAAAGATTCTTTTCGAATTCATTCTTGGCAGCTTTCCGCAATCCTGTGTCGAGATCAATATACCCCTTCAACCAAGGCGACTGTTTGAATTTGAGAACTCGATGAATTTTTTTCAGTACCAGTCCATGTGCTAACGCTTGTTTCAGTGTTCGGTGATGGATAACGTATTTATCTTTAGAACTTAAGGTGGCCATCAGCTTAGTGAGTTGAGAGGATCTGGTTGGAGGTTTCCGTGTTTTTGGGACAATATGTTCTGAACAAAATGGAAGATCCTTATGTACATCATGTAAGTTCAATGGATATTCCAAATCCACTTCCAGGATATATCCATCATCGGCATCATCCGGAATCGCTGTGATGTCCATGTTGGTATCAACCCATTCAAATCCTCCATATGGAAGATATTGACTCATAGCCCATCCATATTGATTATTCACATCATAGTACATCAAGTATGAGTCAGGCTTTGAAGAATCATATTGAGGCATATACTTGTTGTTAGCCTGAGCTCTTCTTTTAGAACAAATTTGGCTGAGACCTCCTCTAATTCCTCTTTCAACAAACAAAAATATGTCAGGATCAGTAAGGAGCTCCAGCTCTTGTCCAGTATACTTCAGCATGGCATCCCACGTGAATCCAGGTAACGTGAAGTAATGAGCTGGATCAAGACCATATGTTCTGTGGCAGCTGGTTCTAAACTGTTCAAAAACATCTGCCAGCAGGAGTATATCGGTTTTCATATAAAGATCCACATATTCTCCCAAGGACTGACAGTTAAATGTGTTCCACACCAGCTGTGCACGTTGATAGAGCCGGCGGGGGCAGGACTTATCTTCTAGTTTATTATAGAAAGCATCGATTGGTGGAAGACAGGTTTCAGCGAAACGTTGAAATGAGTCAACGTAATCATAAGGCATTACCCCCTTTTTGGTCAATAGGTTCTGGCGATCTTCAGATATTCCATCATATTGTGACCGCAAAATCGGAAATTCAGTCAGATACGATGCCAATTTATCAAGGGAAGAACTCATGAATCGGAAGCTGTCTATAAATCTGAACTGTATGGGTGCTCCATCAACGTGCTTAGTAAAGGAGATGTACTTTTCCTTAGTTATGGGCAATATATCAATCGAACCCTTCATTCTAGAAGCTATATCCTCGATGATAAAATTAGCGTCATACCCACTCAAATTGTGAAACACAACAGGTACCACATGACTATCCTGGTAGTTGATGTTGCAGGATTCATGTGCAGCTCCACGATAGTTATTCTCAGGAATCAAGTGATTATGATCTCTAACTTTCTTATCCTCGGCACTGAATGGCTGCTCACAAATGTGGCAATGTGTAGCCATTCGAAATTCTGCTTCTTGTTTAGCAGTCATATGGATATCATAAGGACACCCGAAGACCGTGGCCATATCTTCAGCTAGTTGACCCATCTGATCTGCGAACCATTGCATGCAATCCACACCTCGATACGCACGATAAAAGGAGAGAGAATTATCATATGAACATTTGAGGTAATATCCAACGGCAGCTGGAACGTGGTGTTGCGGTTTCTTCGGGTCATCTGTGGGCTTCAAAACAGACTCCAGGTCAGCGTATACGATAAATGGAGCCTTCTCCTTGTTTTTATGATTTTTAAATTTCAAAATATTTTGTCCTTGCTCAGGCATCTTGATGGCAGTTTCATTTATTCTGATACAATCTTCCATATGTTTATCAAGCTTGTCTGCTGATCTAAAGTAGTGGAGGCAGCGATCGCAGAAATACTTTTTATGATCCTCTTTGCTCAGCTGCTTCGATAAAAGTCGAGACAGGTTCTTAATCCACACGTAGTGATAGCTAACTGGAGAATTACCTCCAGAATAGCTATCTTGCACTATCAGCAAATTGACATGCTTATCCCTCTTGTTCTTGGTTAGGTAGGTAGGCAATGTGGTGAACGTTTTCTTTTCCTTCTGAAGGATGTAAACATTGATCGAGATACCATTCTGCCGCTCAAAGTTGGGGATTTGTTTGAGGGTCATCGGAAACTGAATGCCCTTCAATTTCAGAACGGAAGTCGGGTGGAGGTATGATGAAGTTCGATCGCTATTTGAATCAACTGGATATAGAGCTGAAGTTACTGCCCAGCCAAAACATGAATTATCATCATTCTTGACGTTGATGCATGCCTTTTTTCGATGAATTTGTGGAGGCAGCTCGATATACGAGGATCCAAGTTGGGAAGTGAACTTGTTGATATTGACCCCCAAGTTAATGATAGCTTTCAATGCCCAACCACTATCCCGCTCTTGGAATTCCTCCAGCTCCCTCAACATTGGGTCAATGACCTTTCTATCGAACCATTCATGAATGTCCGTATCTCTGTAGACGGGTGAGTTTGATGTGGTGAAGTACTTGTACTCTTTAAGCACACTATCTCCCTTTACCATCTCAAACTCTCCACAGAAAACGGTATTCACTTTCACGGCCTCATCTTTTTTCAAAGCGTTCTGAATACGTCGGTTGAATAATGCTTTGCAATCCATCTAAAAAGACTCAGGATCCTTATGTTTTAGATTGGAAATGACACCAGTTCTAATGCGAGATTGAAACGCAGATGTAGAGTCGTCCCAGTGAACTCTATCACGCGCAGT
The DNA here is from genome assembly GCA_029955515.1 of Chrysomela aeneicollis. Lineage (NCBI taxonomy): Eukaryota > Metazoa > Arthropoda > Insecta > Coleoptera > Chrysomelidae > Chrysomela > Chrysomela aeneicollis. The sequence goes on along the minus strand of JARUHQ010000018.1, from coordinate 103,874 downwards.
TTCCTTCCTAGATTCAAGTCCAGCCCCCTTCTTCTGCGCAGCTCTGAACTGGTTCCTCATACTTCTAATATTCCGTAGGCAAGCCTCTAGATGCTGTTTTTCCCCCAAAGATTTTGCAGATCCCAAAGCATAATTCAGGCGCTTTATTCCTTTCATACATTCTCGCAGTCCTTCCCGAGCAATTTTCTCATCATAATGAGGGGTCAGAACCCCCAATATGGCCGCAACATGACGCACCAAGTCGGCAAATAGAGACATCCTCGTGAGCTATCTGGAAGATTTATATTATCACAAACTTTTATTGCCAACGCGAAATATGAGAATACGTCTGCACTCGACCGTAGTCAGCGATAGAATGAGGGTAATGTCTGATGATGATGCGGGGGATATATCCTAAACTATTCGCGCATGCGCAGTAGTCTCCAGAAGTTGGTGCGCATGCGCAGGCATCTCGTCGCCATCATACAAAGAAATCGTTAGAAACAAAGTAGCAAAAAATGTTAGCCGAGAAGTTGACCTAAATGTGTGAAATGAGATTAATACATAGACAAAATCTGTATGGATCATTTCACGTCCAACTGTCATACGAAGCAGTTATGATGAATATTTGCGCGAGCTGTCATCAGGAGTACCCTGATACTGCACGAGAACTTTGCGATAAATGTTTCATAAAAGGAGGCCTTAATAGTGGAGAGTGGATTCCTTTTAACAACAGCTCCTGGGACTGCTACGAATGTTTCAAAAAGTGGCAATTTGCGTATGATCGACGTAAACTATTGTGTGAGATATGTGGGAAATTTATGAATAGAACAGATATATACCGACACATGAAAAATATTCATAAAGCCAAAGACTTTTCTGTTCAGTTTGCACAGATATCAAATCCACCTCCAGGAATAGATTGGCCTGGATGTTTGGGATGCTTTCATAAGAAGATAATATGCAATGAAAAATCAGTTGTATCAGGTATGCATCCGGTGTTGGAGACGTATATTCAATGATGATGCTATGATGATAAGATTATCGATGTATTATATAGTTCTATAGATATATTCAGTATGTTATTAATAAATGATTTATCATATGAATTCAACTCTTTTCATCCTCCACTTCTCCTAACGTCAAAGGGGGCTCACCGAATAAATTTATTGTCTCCGGCAAAAATCCTAAACTTGTTTAAGGCAAAGAGAGTGATCAGCCACGTGGGAGAATGTGTGATAAGGGACTTCATAAGTCTTCAGATCACGGCTACAGGGGTTTTAGAGGGTTTTCAGAAATCTTCAAAAACTATAAAATGAGAATAAACGCTTTGTTAATAAACATATAGTCGTAGATAATATTGATTTTGAAAGTACTTTGGAGTCTTCTGGAATTACTGTTTTCAAGAAACTTCAACAAATCTATGATTACTTTGAAGGGTTGGATCATGTGAGAATGTTCATTGAATAAATCACCCCAAACTTATTATCAGATGAATGAAAACTGTGAGATTTGTAATTGGTCATTGTTTCAAAGGTAATTATAGATAGAAGCAGAAATCAGAAATATACTTCAGGTTTTGAGCAGCATTAGAAAAAAATTCATAGATTGTTAAATTCTGATACAGTTTTCAAAAATATTAGAATTTATCTCAGATTCAAAACATGAAGGGATCCACTTTGAATTGAATAGAACGGAAATCGCTTTTGATTTTGTGAACGACTGAAAAATACACAATATAATTCATTTTCGTGTGGAATTGGAATTGGAATTGATCAAAAATCAGAAATTCAATGAACTTACTTCTATTTGAAAAATGTGATGGCACTGTTCAGGGCGTTAGCACTGGTGAGCAAGCGTCGGCACTGAAGGTCGATGTTGCCGTCGATGGGTCTGTATGGGATAAATAAAGAAGAAATACTTAAGATTATGAACGCAACACAATTCAGAAATACCAGAAAAAAAACCCACTTCAGATTTCAAACGATATTTTCATAAAATAAATAAACATATTTCAAACATACTCTAAATAATTTTACTTATGATACCAGAAACAGCATTCACTTGGAATGATACACTTCGGAAACTAAATTTCAATTTCTTCTCCTTGGTCGATATTTCGATAACCGTGAAGGAGGTGAAATCACGAATATAACATTCGTTTGCCTCTATGTCGCTTTTCACAAAATGGAAGTGTTTTTTTTTAATAATTCATCAAGTGAATCAGTCTGTCAGGAAATCAATACTCAAAGAGATGGTGAACAGTTTTTATTGTTTTTTTAATATTTCGATAAATTTTGATTGATATTTCACAAAGCTTGATACTCTTTAAATAGGTGAGTTTGCATTTTCAGAATGTACGTGAAATATCCTTTTCAATGAGTATCCACATGATCCTGTTTACTAAAAAAAATTAAAACCGGAAGTGAAACCGGAATTTGATATTTTTGAAGTCCAAACATCAAGGAGATCACGAATATAATATTCGTTTTTCTCTATGTCGATTTTACTCAAACCGGAAGTGGATATTTTCCGATAATTTATCAAGAAAATGAGTCCGTCAGAAAATCGATACATGAATGGGATGTTAACTATTTTCATTGATTTTTTGATTCTTTCGATGAATTTTGATTGATAACTTGTGAGCCTTGAGATTTTTAATATAGGTAAATTAACATTTTCAGAATGATCGTGAAATATCCTTCTCTCAGAGTACCCACATTACCCTGTTTCCTGAAAAAATGAAAACCGGAAGTGAAACTGGAAGTTGTTGTTTTTGGAGTCTGCACGTCATGGGGGTCACGAATATATCATTAGTGTTTGTCTATATCGATTTTTGATAAACCGGAAGTGAATATATCGTGATAATTCGTCGAGAAGCTGGATCGTCCAGAAAATAATTACACGAAGTGATTGTGAATTGTTTACATAGATTTTTTCATTATTTCGATTAATTTTGATTGATATCTCTCTAACCTTGAGACTTTGTACATAGGTAAAATGATATATTTAGAATGTCCGTGAAAAATCCTTCTCTCAGAGTACCCACATGACTATGTTAAGTGGAAAAATGGAAACCGGAAGTGAAACCGGAAGTTGATGTTTTTGAAGTTTACACGTCATGGGGATCACGAATTAAACATTAGTTTTTCTCTATGCCGCTTTTTAATAAACCGGAAGTGAATATTTTTCGATCTGTCACATTATTCATAACGATGTATGCAATTCAACTATACAGATAGTCTCACTTACCAAGCAAGTAATTTTATAGAGGATTTGCAGCTTCACTAATTCCCTTCAAACCCGCCACATTCTATAACTTATTGACTGGAGAGCTGTGAAGAGGCACTTTGATTTCTGGAAAAGTCTAATTATTGAAATAATTATTAAACCAAAACAAATTAATGTTTGACTATCTCAAAGTCAGATTTCAATCCTACTGATCCTTTGAAAATGTTTTCACCAGAGGTTGAGAGGTGTTGCTAGAAAAAATGATGAAGAAAAGTACTCTGGATATACCCTGATAAGATTTTTTTAACTTCTAATTGGATACGCTATTTCAAAACTCAAGTTGCATGGTGATAATTAGGAGAAATAAATGACTCACCTCAAATTGTAGAAGTATACACTCACAATAATTCACCGTCACTAATTGTTCGTTTGATGATGATCGATGACAAACTGAAGCACTACCTGATGTGAGATTGGTTTTATAGCTGACAAGAACAATAGTCATTTATGTATATATTCTGCACCAATAAATTCATAGTTGCATATCTGTGATGAAAATGCTGATTCGGAAACATATAATCATCTCTATCTGTCAATAATTTATAGCAGTCATCAGCCACGTGCAATGAAAGACCATTCTGTTCATCAATCCTGTGAATATTTTATAGTTGTCATCATCCACGTGAAATGAAAGACCATTCTGTTCATCAATGCATTGATCATAATGTTCAGATGAGCACATGAGCGCCGTCAGAATTTTTTTCGTGTAGGTGCATTTGCATCAATACGTCTTAAATTTTTATCCGAAAAAAACAGTAACTCAATCCAAGAAGCTCTGAATGAAGAATCATTTTCTTTGCAAGTTAACTTCATGAAATGTCGGATCGATTCAAATTTGAAGAAATATATATCTTGTTCCTTGATTCAAACATTCATATCAAGAAGTTGTTTTATTATAAAACACCTCTCCCCTGATTCAATGGTATAGTTTCTGTTTGTAAACAAATATTTGATAAATTAAACTGTCTCTACCGTATTGTTTATCATTCAATCATTCACTTATGTAACAAAACTTATACTGGATGATTCATGATCGGTAGTGCCCTCTGTAACATTCAAATAGTAATCGATGATCATTCTCGTTTATGTGAATCGGGGTGAATTGCAATGCTCAAATAGACTTGATAACCCGTTTTGTGACACCTTGACTTCAACCCCCTAAGTTTTGTACCAGAGTGATGATTTTTCCACTATTTTCTCATCGATATCTCGCAAACGGTGAGATTTTGTATTGGAACAGGAGACTCTCTAGACTCTTTGGGACATCTGGGAAAAAAAAAACAATATGCTATTTCAAACGTGATGAAAAAACCAAAAAATGTTAAAAAAGCTATCAGAAACAGGTTAGTTTTTCCTTTCCCTCAGTTTCAAACTTCACCAGGTTACTTGAATAAGACGTATAACCTAGTGATAAAACCTGAAATCTCTAGAAGTATAAAGGACAGAGTAGGTAGTGCTAGAAGGGTTGCCTACCGTTTAGTAAGAAAACTAATAAAATGAGATTCAATAATTCAATCATACACACGGGCGAGGGAGAAAATCAACTTCTCCACGCACAATATATATTAATCTGGGAGATTTATATGTTCGTTTCGCTACAACCTCATATAACCAATGATAGCATAGTAAGAAGTAAATGCCCTTCTGGCTGTATTTTTTCTCCATTACCTGTTGAATTGTCAATATTAAAACCAAAGAAGTTTACTTATGGAAAAGCTACCAGAAACAGATTATGTTTTCCTTTCCTTCCATTTCAAAGTTCTGGAGGACACTTCACATCGAATAAGACGCATGACCTAGTGACAAAACCAAAAATCTCTAGAAGTATAAAGGACAGAGTAGGTATTGCTAGAAGGGTTGCCTACCGTTAAGGAAGAAAACTAATAAAATGAGATTCAATAATTCATACATTCCACAGTATAGACCCCTTACTACATAGACACGGGCGAGGGAGAAAATCAACTTCTCCACGCAGAATATATTAATCTGGGAGATTTATATGTTCTTTTCGCTACAACCTCATATAACCAATGTTTGCACATCGAAGAAAATTACGAAAATGGCTCGGTCAAACAAATGTCAATTTTGGGCCTACCTGGCTTTTTTCTCCTCGCTTCTTGGGGTGGCCACCACTTTCGTTGTGGGTGATAGGTGTTGGTTCATTAGGGATCAAAAATAGGTTTTTTGGAATCGCATAATTGCCGGTGAACAAACTTTCAGTGTCATTCAGCGTGCGACGACCGATCGCGTGAGTCCAAAATTCGAAGCTTTCAGTCTTCGATCGCGATAGATGCCACAAAAAAGACATAATCTTTGACTGAGCAAAATAGGAATAAACTGGTTGCAATAAGTTAGAGGCCCGTAAAAATTGAATATATAAGAAAAACAATATGAATTATTCTCAGTATTTTAAATAATACCTAATATACTATACGAATGAAAAAAATAGATAAAATAAATTCTAAATTTTCTTAAAACTAAACAACCAATAATAGCATAGTTAGAAGTTAATGCCCTTCTGGCTGTATTTTTTCTCCACTACCTGTTGAATTGTCAATATTAATCATCTGATCTTTGATAAATCTAAATATAACCAATTTTATGTATGGAAAACCAAATAATAACAGAGTAAAACGTTGATACCCTTTTGGTTGTACAACGAATGACCTCGAAACATTCTGTATAATTGAAAATCAATATATTTTATCGACGTCGGCTAGCATTAATTTACATGTTTTTTAGATTTTTTCAACAAAGGTGTGACGCTTGCACGATGTACGTAAGACGCATGTGTGACGTTCTATCTTCGTTTTTAATGTGTTTTAGTAAATGCATGTCGCTTTTTAATACTTTCCATCATTTTCAAAAGTTTTATATATTTTTAATAAATTTTTGACGAAAGTGCTACGTTTGCGCGACGTATGTATGACGCATACGCGAAGTATTCACAAAGTCAACCGGAAGAAAGTTCAATGATTCATGAAGAAAATAAAATGGTCCTCCATTGAATAGTCTTCTCGTCATCGCAATTAACCCATCATCAAGTTTATAGATTTTCACATGGACATCAACACGGTAGTTAGAATTCTACTTGTGCAAGCTGTAGGTGCATGTCACTGAACCACAGAAATCAAAGAAATTATTAAACACATTACAGCCTCGAGACGATACCGGTCATACGTTAACTGTCAAATATCCAACGCCAGATGTTAGACGTCAGATGTAGGACGTCAGATGTAGGACGCCAGATGTCAGACGCCTGATGTCAGACGGCAGATACCTAATTTCTGCAGCTACACACTAGTACGTCCCGGTCATATATCGAACGGTATTCATCAATTTGTGGTATTCACACGTGGTGGTTCAGATTCCACTTGTGTGAGCTGTAGGTGCATTATGGGATATTTCCAGATATTTTCAAAGGTCTGGCAACAATGCCTTATTTTTTCAAACGTCTGGCAACAGTGTCAGTCGCTTTGTCGTCTCTCATCTTTGTTACGCCACGCGAAATATTGTATCATGTTGAATCATCAATGGAATGCAGCTAACCTGGCCTTGAATGCGATTATGACTATCAATACACTGATGTTTAATGAATGAATAAGCCATTGTTCGTTTCCATGCTTCCCGCTTGCCGAGGTTGCTACGTTCTCTTATCTTTGGGACAAATTTGCTCGACTACGTCACGCTGCGCGATAACGTTGCATCGACATTGACTGCAATTAATTATATAGTGGTCGTAGCTCTGTGGGAACGCATCGGACTCGTAATCCGGTGGTCTGGGGTTCAAATCCCGCCGATAGAAGGACTTTTTTCATTAATTCTTATTGTCAGTAGTCTATGACGCGTTTCTGACGTAATAATATAGCGGACATATCGGAGACATAAAGGAGGCCAAAGGGGGAAAAGGGGGGTCGAGGTATATGCGAAGACCTGGGTGGGGGTCAAGGGGGTACAGCGGAGAACTGAGGGGACCAAGGGGGTACAGCGGAGGCATGAGGGGGCCAAGGGGGTACAGCGAAGGCCTAAGGGGTACAGCGGAAACCTGAGGGGGTTGAGGGAGAAATATCCAATGCTGCAAGCATAACCTCAATAATGAATTGAATTACCCGCTAACAAAAGTGGGCGTGGCTATTATGGATTCTGATTGGTTGTGTCTATGAATCAGCAGCGACATAGAACATTATATGACAGTCAACAGCTGTTATATGTCACGTGTCGCGGCGGCCATCTTGGATGACGTCAGCTTTGACCTTGAATTGGTCAATTTTCGCTATTTCGCACCTTAGAATTCGTGAAAAAAGTAGGTAGATCTACGGAAAAATCATATCTTCTATCTCTCTCCAACACATGGGCTCTTATGGGGCTTTCAAATGGCAACACTGTAATTTCCGTAGAATCTGGGGAAAAATGACTTAGAAAATTGAAAAATGAGCCAGAACCGGTGCAGCCTATTTACTGCTATATAAACATCATCACGATATCATCGAATTCAACTCAGATACAATTATCGTTTCGTCTAACCATTCAACATTCTGTTTGATTCAGTCGCTAGTATGTGTAACGGAAGTATCGTCACCTGGTAAGTATCACTATATATACAGAATTGCGATATAATCGACTACCACCCAGATACATTGATTGTTCAGTCTATCCATTCAACTTTCTGTTCGTTTCGGTCGCTCGTATGTATAACGAAAGACCAGTAACCTGGTGAGTATTTCGATATGAACGTCATCACGATATAATCGAATACAACTCAGATACAATGATCATTCCGTCTATCCATCCAACCTTATGTTCGATTGGGTCGCTCGTATGTATAACGCAAGAGCAGTCACCTGGTGAGTTTTACTATATAAACATCACCACGATATAATCGAATACAACTCAGTTACAATTATCGTTCCGTCTAACCATCCAACCTTATGTTCGATTCAGACGCTCGTATGTGTAACGAAAGAACCGTTACATAAATATACAGCATAACGATATAATCGGAGACAACCCAGATACAATGATCGTTCAATCTATCCATTCAACCTTATGTTCGATTCGGTTGCTCGTATGTATAACGGAAGAACTGTTACCTGGTTAGACATACTATATGATAATAATCACGATATAATCGAATACAACTCAGATACAATGATCATTCCGTCTATCCATCCAACCTTCTGTTCGATTTGGTCGCTCGTACGTATAACGCAAGAACAGTCACCTGGTGAGTATTACTATATAAACATTACCACGATATAATCGAATACAACTCAGTTACAATTATCGTTTTGTCTATCCATTCAACCTTCTGTTCAGGCCGCTCTTATGTATAACTGGAGAACAGTTACCTGGTGAGTATAACTATATGAACATCATCACGATATAATCGAATACAACCCCAGATAGGATAATTGTTCAGTCTATACATTCAACCTTCTGTTCAATTCGGTCGCTCGTATGTATAACGGAAGAACAGTTACCTGGTGAGTATAACTATATAAACATAATCGAATACAACTCAGATACGATGATTGTTTAATCTATCCATTCAACCTTATGTTCGATTGGGTTGCTCGTATGTATAACGAAAGAACAGGTACCTGGTGAGTATAACTATATAAACATAATCGAATACAACCCAGATACGAGGATTGTTCAATCTATACTGAATTCAACCTTCTGCTCGATTCGGCCGCTTGTATGTAAAACGGAAGAACAGTTACCTGGTGAGTATTGCTATATAAACATCATCACGATATCATCGAATACAACTCGGAGATACAATTTTCGTTTCGTCTAACCATTTAACCTTCTGTTCGATTCAGTCTCTAGTATGTGTAACGGAAGGACCGTCACCTGGTAAGTATCACTATATATACAGTATTGCGATTTAATCGGATACCACCCAGATACATTGATTGTTCAGTCTATCCATTCAACTTTCTGTTCGTTTCGGTCGTTCGTATGTAAAACGGGAATACCGTCACCTAGTGTGTATAAATATATACACAGCATAACATCATAATCGAATACAACCCAGATACTATCCATTCAACCTTCTGTTCGATTCGGTTGCTCGTATGTATAACGAAAGAACAGTAACCTGGTGAGTATTTTCATATGAACTTCATCACGATATAATCGAATACAACTCAGATACAATGATCATTCCGTCTATCCATCCAACCTTCTGTTCGATTTGGTCGCTCGTACGTATATCGCAAGAACAGTCACCTGGTGAGTATTACTATATAAACATTACCACGATATAATCCAATACAACTCAGTTACAATTATTGTTTTGTCTATCCATTCAACCTTCTGTTCAGTTCAGCCGCTCTTATGTATAACTGTAGAACAGTTTCCTGGTGAGTTTAACTATATAAACATCATCACGATATAATCGAATACAACCCCAGATAGGATCATTGTTTAGTCTATACATTCAACCTTCTGTTCAATTCAGTCGCTCGTATGTATAACGGAAGAACAGTTACCTGGTGAGTATAACTATATAAACATAATCGAATACAACTCAGATACGATGATTGTTTAATCTATCCATTCAACCTTATGTTCGATTGGGTTGCTCGTATGTATAACGAAAGAACAGGTACCTGGTGAGTATAACTATATAAACATAATCGAATACAACTCAGTTACGATGATTGTTCAATCTATCCATTTAACCTTCTGCTCGATTCGGTCGCTTGTATGTAAAACGGAAGGACAGTTACCTGGTAAGTATTGCTATATAAACATCATCACGATATCATCGAATTCAACTCAGATACAATTATCGTTTCGTCTAACCATTCAACATTCTGTTCGATTCAGTCGCTAGTATGTGTAACGGAAGTATCGTCACCTGGTAAGTATCACTATATACAGGGTGTCCCCTCTCAATTGGAAAAAACTTCTGGGGCATATTGAGGAACCATAGACAAGCAGTTTGAGATAAGAGACTGATGTCCGGAAGTGCATGGTTTTCAAAATACAGGGTGTCAAAGTTTTTTTCAAAATACTTTTTTTTATTAATATTTCAAAGACACGTTAACCGATTTTCTTGAAATTTGCTAGTGATGTAAGCTTTAATAAGACGCTCAGTTAGCACTAATTAAATGTTAATTATGACTTCCAGTGGCGCCCCGGGGGACAGTGTCACGAATAAAAATGACAAAAAATGTACGCTGCTGACTTTTTTTAAAATTTTTATATATTCTTTAGAAAGCTCAGTTAAAAATACAATTTTTTTGTCATTTGATATATTTTCGTATCTCTCTCCGTTTTCGAGAAAAATTTTTTATTAAAAACTTTATTGAAAGGTTCATTATCTGAAAATCTAAAACAAAACAATGTTGTCATGGTAACACATAAACATGTCAAACTTTAGTAAAAGTGTCAGTTTCTAAGTACTTAATTATCTTCAAACGTTACACTAATTGCAAAAATGAATCGGTTTGAATTAGCCGAGCTTGCAGATATGCATCTCTTGTATGGGGAAGCGCGGGGTAATTCTTTGTTAGCACAACGGTTGTACGGGCAGCGGTTCCCAAATCGTGAATTGCCAAACCATAAGATTTTTATCAAAATTCATCAAAATCTACGGGAGAGCGGCTCATTCGTGGTAAGTATTGCAGAAATGGCAACTTTCTGTGTTTTTTTTCTTGCGCGTTTCTGTTTTACAGCCAATCTAAGAGGCTTTGTTATCTTTGCAGCCTATTCGAGAATTTGCAAGGCAGTTTCCGATCAGAGATGCCGTTGAGGATGAAGTCATGGCACGCATTCAGAATGAGCCCAACACTAGCACTCGTCTGATTGCGTCGCAACTTGATTGCAGCAAAAATACTGTCCATCGAGTATTGAAAATCCACGATCTCTATCCATTTAAACTGCAAAAGGTGCAGCATCTACTGCCTGACGACGCTCCTGTTCGAGTTCTGCGACTGGTTGCTCCGTCAAGCGGATGAAAACGCTGATTTTTTAAGTATAATCTTCACGAGCGATGAAAAAGGATTTTCGCGCGAGGGGACATTCAATCCTCGTAATAACCACGAGTGGAGCGAACAAAATCCCCATGCTACGCACATCAGAGGATATCAGCAGAAGTTTGGTGTTAATGTTTGGGCAGGTATTCTTGGCGACCATTTGATTGGGCCGTACGTTCTACCTGATCACCTCAACGGGAATAACTATCTAGTTTTTTTGCGAGATATTCTGCCCGAGCTGCTGGAAGATGTACTCCTCCAGTTGCGTAGAGAGGCCTGGTTCCAACACGATGGTTGTCCACCGTGAGAGGTTATCTCCACAAAACCTACAACAACAGGTGGATTGGTAGAGGTCCCTTGGCCAGCAAGGTCGCCGGACTTGGCCCTCCTGGACTTTTTTCTATGGGGCGAAACGGAACGGTTGATCTATGCAACTCCTGTGCCGACCATGGAGGACCTAGTTGCTAGAGTTGTGGTGGCAGCGGAATTTATCGCGAACAATCCAGGCGTGTTTGCTCGGGTGCGCAAATCCTGGCTCGACAGGTGCAGAAAATGCATCGAAATGCATAGTGGACACTTTGAGCATTTGCTCCACTTATTAATAATAAATTATTTGTAAAAAAGCCTCCTTGTTTTTCTTTCTAATAATAATGAACCTTTCAATAAAGTTTTTAATAAAAATTTTTTCTCGAAAACGGAGAGAGATACGAAAAAATATCAAGTGACAAAAAAGTTGTATTTTTAACTGAGCTTTCTAAAAAATATATAAAATTTTATTTAAAAAAGTCAGCAGCGTACATATTTTGTCATTTTTATTCGTGACACTGTCCCCCGGGGCGCCACTGGAAGTCATAATTAACATTTAATTAGTGCTAACTGAGCGTCTTTTTAAAGCTTACATCACTAGCAAATTTCAAGAAAATCGGTTAACGTGTCTTTGAAACATTAGTAAAAAAAAGTTTTTTGAAAAAAACTTTGACACCCTGTATTTTGAAAACCATGCACTTCCGGACATCAGTCTCTTATCTCAAACTGCTTGTCTATGGTTCCTCAATATGCCCCAGAAGTCTTTTTCAATTGAGAGGGGACACCCTGTATACAGAATTGCGATATAATCGACTACCACCCAGATACATTGATTGTTCAGTCTATCCATTCAACTTTCTGTTCGTTTCGGTCGCTCGTATGTATAACGAAAGACCAGTAAACTGGTGAGTATTTCGATATGAACGTCATCACGATATAATCGAATACAACTCAGATACAATGATCATTTCGTCTATCCATCCAACCTTATGTTCGATTGGGTCGCTCGTATGTATAACGCAAGAACAGTCACCTGGTGAGTTTTACTATATAAACATCACCACGATATAATCGAATACAACTCAGTTACAATTATCGTTCCGTCTAACCATCCAACCTTATGTTCGATTCAGACGCTCGCTCGTATGTGTAACGAAAGAACCGTTACATGGTAGGTGTAACCAAATATACAGCATAACGATATAATCGAAGACAACCCAGATACAATGATTGTTCAATCTATCCATTCAACCTTATGTTCGATTCGGTTGCTCGTATGTAACTTGGAAGAACTGTTACCTGGTTAGACATACTATATGATAATAATCACGATATAATCAAATACAACCCAGATACTATCCATTCAAACTTCTGTTCGATTCGGTTGCTCGTTTGTATAACAAAAGAACAGTAACCTGGTGAGTATTTCCATATGAACTTCATCACGATATAATCGAATACAACTCAGATACAATGATCATTCCGTCTATCCATCCAACCTTCTGTTCGATTTGGTCGCTCGTACGTATATCGCAAGAACAGTCACCTGGTGAGTATTACTATATAAACATTACCACGATATAATCCAATACAACTCAGTTACAATTATCGTTTTGTCTATCCATTCAACCTTCTGTTCAGTTCAGCCGCTCTTATGTATAACTGGAGAACAGTTACCTGGTGAGTATAACTATATAAACATAATCGAATACAACTCAGATACGATGATTGTTTAATCTATCCATTCAACCTTATGTTCGATTGGGTTGCTCGTATGTATAACGAAAGAACAGGTACCTGGTGAGTTTAACTATATAAACATAATCGAATACAACTCAGATACGATGATTGTCCAATCTATCCATTTAACCTTCTGCTCGATTCGGTCGCTTGTATGTAAAACGGAAGGACAGTTACCTGGTAAGTATTGCTATATAAACATCATCACGATATCATCGAATTCAACTCAGATACAATTATCGTTTCGTCTAACCATTCAACATTCTGTTCGATTCAGTCGCTAGTATGTGTAACGAAAGTATCGTCACATGGTAAGTATCACTATATATACAGAATTGCGATATAATCGACTACCACCCAGATACATTGATTGTTCAGTCTATCCATTCAACTTTCTGTTCGATTCGGTCGCTCGTATGTATAACGAAAGACCAGTAACCTGGTGAGTATTTCTATATGAACGTCATCACGATATAATCGAATACAACTCAGATACAATGATCATTCCGTCTATCCATCCAACCTTATGTTCGATTGGGTCGCTCGTATGTATAACGCAAGAACAGTCACCTGGTGAGTTTTACTATATAAACATCACCACGATATAATCGAATACAACTCAGTTACAATTATCGTTCCGTCTAACCATCCAACCCTATGTTCGATTCAGACGCTCGTATGTGTAACGAAAGAACCGTTACATGGTAGGTGTAACTAAATATACATCATAACGATATAATCGGAGACAACCCAGATACAATGATTGTTCAATCTATCCATTCAACCTTATGTTCGATTCGGTTTCTCGTATGTATAACGGAAGAACTGTTACCTGGTTAGACATACTATATGATAATAATCACGATACAATCCAGATACTATCCATTCAAACTTCTGTTCGATTCGGTTGCTCGTATGTATAACGAAAGAACAGTAACCTGGTGAGTATTTCCATATGAATTTCATCACGATATAATCGAATACAACTCAGATACAATGATCATTCCGTCTATCCATCCAACCTTCTGTTCGATTTGGTCGCTCGTACGTATAACGCAAGAACAGTCACCTGGTGAGTATTACTATATAAACATTACCACGATATAATCGAATACAACTCAGTTAAAATTTTCGTTTTGTCTATCCATTCAACCTTCTGTTCAGTTCAGCCGCTCTTATGTATAACTGGAGAACAGTTACCTGGTGAGTATAACTATATAATCATCATCACGATATAATCGAATACAACCCCAGATAGGATCATTGTTTAGTCTATACATTCAACCTTCTGTTCAATTCAGTCGCTCGTATGTATAACGGAAGAACAGTTACCTGGTGAGTATAACTATATAAACATAATCGAATACAACTCAGATACGATGATTGTTTAATCTATCCATTCAACCTTATGTTCGATTGGGTTGCTCGTATGTATAACGAAAGAACAGGTACCTGGTGAGTATAACTATATTAACATAATCGAATACAACCCAGATACGACGATTGTTCAATCTATACTGAATTCAACCTTCTGCTCGATTCGGCCGCTTGTATGTAAAACGGAAGAACAGTTACCTGGTGAGTATTGCTATATAAACATCATCACGATATCATCGAATACAACTCAGAGATACAATTATCGTTTCGTCTAACCATTTAACCTTCTGTTCGATTCAGTCGCTAGTATGTGTAACGGAAGTACCATCACCTGGTAAGTATCACTATATATACAGTATTGCGATATAATCGGATACCACCCAGATACATTGATTGTTCAGTCTATCCATTCAACTTTCTTTTCGTTTCGGTCGTTCGTATGTAAAACGAAAATACCGTCACCTAGTGTGTATAACTATATACACAGCATAACATCATAATCGAATACAACCCAGATACTATCCATTCAACCTTCTGTTCGATTCGGTTGCTCGTATGTATAACGAAAGAACAGTAACCTGGTGAGTATTTCCATATGAACTTCATCACGATATAATCGAATACAACTCAGATACAATGATCATTTCGTCTATCCATCCAACCTTCTGTTCGATTTGGTCGCTCGTACGTATAACGCAAGAACAGTCACCTGGTGAGTATTACTATATAAACATTACCACGATATAATCGAATACAACTCAGTTACAATTATCGTTTTGTCTATCCATTCAACCTTCTGTTCAGTTCAGCCGCTCTTATGTATAACTGGAGAACAGTTACCTGGTGAGTATAACTATATAAACATCATCACGATATAATCGAATACAACCCCAGATAGGATCATTGTTTAGTCTATACATTCAACCTTCTGTTCAATTCAGTCACTCGTATGTATAACGGAAGAACAGTTACCTGGTGAGTATAACTATATAAACATAATCGAATACAACTCAGATACGATGATTGTTTAATCTATCCATTCAACCTTATGTTCGATTGGGTTGCTCGTATGTATAACGGAAGAACAGGTACCTGGTGAGTATAACTATATAAACATAATCGAATATTACTCAGATACGATGATTGTTCAATCTATCCATTTAACCTTCTGCTCGATTCGGTCGCTTGTATGTTTAACGGAAGAACTGTTAATTTGTTAGACATACTATATGATAATCATCACGATATACTCGAATACAACCCCAGATACGATTATGGTTTAGTCTATCCATTCAACCTTCTGTTCAATTCAGTCGTTCTTATGTATAACGGAAGAACAGTTACTTGGTGAGTATAACTATATAAACATAATCGAATACAATCCAGATACGAAGAATTCTCAATCTATCCATTCAACCTCCTGCTCGATTCGGTCGCTTTCATGTAAAACGAAAGAACAGTTACCTGGTGAGTATTGCTATATAAACATCATCACGATATCATCGAATACAACTTAGTTACAATTATCGTTCCGTCTAACCATCCAACCTTATGTTCGATTCAGACGCTCGTATGTGTAACGAAAGAACCGTTACATGGTAGGTGTAACTAAATATACAGCATAACGATATAATCGGAGACAACCCAGATACAATGATTGTTCAATCTATCCATCCAACCTTATGTTCGATTCGGTTGTTCGTTTGTTAAACGGAAGAACTGTTACCTTGTTAGACATACTATATGATAATCATCACGATATACTCGAATACAACCCCAGATACGATGAATTTTCAATCTATCCATTCAATCTCCTGCTCGATTCGGTCGCTTTCATGTAAAACGAAAGAACAGTTACCTGGTGAGTATTGCTATATAAACATCATTACGATATCATCGAATACAACTCAGTTACAATTGTCGCTTCGTCTAACCATTTAACCTTCTGTTTGATTCAGTCGCTAGTATATGTAACGGAAGTACCGTCACCTGGTAAGTATCACTATATATACAGTATTGCGATATAATCGGATACCAACCAGATACATTGATTGTTCAGTCTATCCATTCAACTCTCTGTTCGTTTCGGTCGCTTGTATGTAAAACGGGAATACCGTCACCTAGTGTGTATAACTATATACACAGCATAACATCATAATCGAATACAACCCAGATACTATCCATTCAACCTTTTGTTCGATTCGGTTGCTCGTATGTATAACGAAAGAACAGTAACCTGGTGAGTATTTCTATATGAACTTCATCACGATATAATCGAATACAACTCAGATACAATGATCATTCCGTCTATCCATCCAACCTTCTGTTCGATTTGGTCGCTCGTACGTATAACGCAAGAACAGTCACCTGGTGAGTATTACTATATAAACATTACCACGATATAATCGAATACAACTCAGTTACAATTATCGTTCCGTCTATCCATTCAACCTTCTGTTCAGTTCAGCCGCTCTTATGTATAACTGGAGAACAGTTACCGGGTGAGTATAACTATATAAACATCATCACGATGTAATCGAATACAACCCCAGATAGGATCATTGTTTAGTCTATCCATTCAACCTTCTGTTCAATTCAGTCGCTCGTATGTATAACGGAAGAACAGTTACCTGGTGAGTATAACTATATAAACATAATCGAATACAACTCAGATACGATGATTGTTTAATCTATCCATTCAACCTTATGTTCGATTGGGTTGCTCGTATGTATAACGGAAGAACAGGTACCTGGTGAGTATAACTATATAAACATAATCGAATTCAACTCAGATACAATTATCGTTTCGTCTAACTATTCAACATTCTGTTCGATTCAGTCGCTAGTATGTGTAACGGAAGTATCGTCACCTGGTAAGTATCACTATATATACAGAATTGCGATATACTCGACTACCACCCAGATACATTGATTGTTCAGTCTATCCATTCAACTTTCTGTTCGTTTCGGTCGCTTGTATGTATAACGAAAGAACAGTAACCTGGTGAGTATTTCTATATGAACGTCATCACGATATAATCGAATACAACTCAGATACAATGATCATTCCGTCTATCCATCCAACCTTTTGTTCGATTGGGTCGCTCGTATGTATAACGCAAGAACAGTCACCTGGTGAGTTTTACTATATAAACATCACCACGATATAATCGAATACAACTCAGTTACAATTATCGTTCCGTCTAACCATCCAACCTAATGTTCGATTCAGACGCTCGTATGTGTAACGAAAGAACCGTTACATGGTAGGTGTAACTAAATATACAGCATAACGATATGATCGGAGACAACCCAGATACAATGATTGTTCAATCTATCCATTCAACCTTATGTTCGATTCGGTTGCTCGTATGTATAACGAAAGAACTGTTAACTGGTTAGACATACTATATGATGATAATCACGATATAATCAAATACAACCCAGATACTATCCATTCAACCTTCTGTTCGATTCGGTTGCTCATATGTATAACGAAAGAACAGTAACCTGGTGAGTATTTCTATATGAACTTCATCACGATATAATTGAGTACAACTCAGATACAATGATCTTTCCGTCTACCATCCAACCTTTTGTTCGATTGGGTCGCTCGTATGTATAACGCAAGAACAGTCACCTGGTGAGTATTACTATATAAACATCACCACGATATAATCGAATACAACTTAGTTAAAATTATCGTTCCGTCTAACCATCCAACCTTATGTTCGATTCAGACGCTCGTATGTGTAACGAAAGAACCGTTACATGGTAGGTGTAACTAAATATACAGCATAACGATATAATCGGAGACAACCCAGATACAATTATTGTTCAATCTATCCATCCAACCTTATGTTCGATTCGGTTGCTCGTATGTTTAACGAAAGAACTGTTACCTTGTGAGACATACTATATGATAATCATCACGATATACTCGAATACAACCCCAGATACGATTATTGTTTAGTCTATCCATTCAACCTTATGTTCAATTCAGTCGTTTTTATGTATAACGGAAGAACAGTTACCTGGTGAGTATAACTATATGAACATAATCGAATACAACCCAGATACGATGAATTTTCAATCTATCCATTCAACCTCCTGCTCGATTCGGTCGCTTTTATGTAAAACGAAAGAACAGTTACCTGGTGAGTTTTGCTATATAAACATCATCACGATATCATCGAATACAACTCAGATACTTCCCATTCAACCTTATGTTCGATTCGGTTGCTCATATGTATAACGAGAGAACAGTAATCTGGTGAGTATTTCTATATGAACGTCATCACGATATAATCGAATACAACTCAGATACATTGATCTTTCCGTCTATCCATCCAACCTTTTGTTCGATTGGGTCGCTCGTATGTATAACGCAAGAACAGTCACCTGGTGAGTATTACTATATAAACATCACCACGATATAATTGAATAAAACTTAGTTACAATTATCGTTCCGTCTAACCATCCAACCTTATGTTCGATTCAGACGCTCGTATGTGTAACGAAAGAACCGTTTTATGGTAGGTGTAACTAAATATACAGCATAACGATATAATCGGAGACAACCCAGATACAATGATTGTTCAATCTATCCATCCAACCTTATGTTCGATTCGATTGCTCGTATGTTAAACGGAAGAACTGTTACCTTGTTAGACATACTACATGATAATCATCACGATATAATCAAATACAACCCAGATACTATCCATTCAACCTTCTGTTCGATTCGGTTGCTCATATGTATAACGAAAGAACAGTAACCTGGTGAGTATTTCTATATGAACTTCATCACGATATAATTGAATACAACTCAGATACAATGATCTTTCCGTCTATCCATTCAACCTCCTGCTCGATTCGGTCGCTTTTATGTAAAACGAAAGAACAGTTACCTGGTGAGTATTGCTTTATAAACATCATCACGATATCATCGAATACAACTCAGATACAATTATCGTTTCGTCTTACCATTCAACCTTCTGTTCGATTCAGTCGCTTCAGTGTAACGGAAGTACCGTCACCTGGTGAGTATCACTATATATACAGTATTGCGATATAATCGGATACCACCCAGATACATTGATTGTTCAGTCTATCCATTCAACTTTCTGTTCGTTTCGGTCGCTCGTATGTGAAACGGGAATACCGTCACCTGATGTGTATAACTATATAAACAGCATAACATCATAATCGAATACAACCCAGATACTATCCATTCAACCTCCTGTTCGATTCGGTTGCTCGTATGTATAACGAAAGAACAGTAACCTGGTGAGTATTTCCATATGAACGTCATCACGATATAATCGAATACAACTCAGATACAATGATCATTCCGTCTATCCATCCAACCTTCTGTTCGATTGGGTCCCTCGTATGTATAACGCAAGAACAGTCACCTGGTGAGTATTACTATATAAACATCACCACGATATAATCGAATACAACTCAGTAACAATTATCGTTCCGTCTAACCATCCAACCTTATGTTCGATTCAGACGCTTGTATGTGTAACGAAAGAACCGTTACATGGTAGGTGTAACTAAATATACAGCATAACGATATGATCGGAGATAACATAGATACAATGATTGTTCAATCTATCCATTCAACCTTATGTTCGATTCGGTTGCTCGTATGTATAACGGAAGAACAGTTACCTGGTGAGTATAACTATATAAACATAATCGAATACAACCCAGATACGACGATTGTTCAATCTATACTGAATTCAACCTTCTGCTCGATTTGGTCGCTTGTATGTAAAACGGAAGAACAGTTACCTGGTGAGTATTGCTATATAAACATCATCACGATATCATCGAATACAACTCAGAGATACAATTATCGTTTCGTCTAACCATTTAACCTTCTGTTCGATTCAGTCGCTAGTATGTGTAACGGAAGTACCGTCACCTGGTAAGTATCACTATATATACAGTATTGCGATATAATCGGATACCACCCAGATACATTGATTGATCAGTCTATCCATTCAACTTTCTGTTCGTTTCGGTCGCTCGTATGTGAAACGGGAATACCGTCACCTAATGTGTATAACTATATAAACAGCATAACATCATAATCGAATACAACCCAGATACTATCCATTCAACCTTATGTTCGATTCGGTTGCTCGTATGTATAACGAAAGAACAGTAACTCACCAGGTAACTGTTCTTCCGTTTTACATAAAAGACACCGAATCGAGCAGAAGGATGAATGGATAGATTGAAAATTCATCGTATCTGGGTTGTATTCGATTAGGTTTATATAGTTATACTCACCAGGTAACTGTTCTTCCGTTTTTCATAAGAACGACTGAATTGAACGAAAGATTAAATGGATAGTCTAAACAATAATCGTATCTGGGGTTGTATTCGAGTATATCGTGATGATTATCATATAGTATGTCTAACCAGGTAACAGTTCTTTCGTTAAACATACGAGCAACCGAATCGAACATAAGGTTGGATGGATAGATTGAACAATCATTGTATCTGGGTTGTCTCCGATTATATCGTTATGCTGTATATTTAGTTACACCTACCATGTAACGGTTCTTTCGTTACACATACGAGCGTCTGAATCGAACATGAGGTTGGATGGTTAGATGGAACGATAATTGTAACTGAGTTGTATTCGATTATATCGTGGTGATGTTTATATAGTAATACTCACCAGGTGACTGTTCTTGCGTAATACATACGAGCGACCCAATCGAACAGAAGGTTGGATGGATAGACGAAATGATCATTGTATTCGAGTTGTATTCGATTATATCGTGATGATGTTCATATAGAAATACTCACCAGGTTACTGTTCTTTCGTTATACATACGAGCAACCGAATCGAACAGAAGGTTGAATGGATAGACTGGACAATCAATGTATCTGGGTGGTATCCGATTATATCGCAATACTGTATATATAGTGATACTTACCAGGTGACGGTACTTCCGTTACACATACTAGCGACTGAATCGAACAGAAGGTTAAATGGTTAGACGAAACGATAATTGTATCTCTGTGTTGTATTCGATGATATCGTGATGATGTTTAGATAGCAATACTCACCAGGTAACTGTTCTTCCGCTTTACATACAAGAGACCGAATCGAGCAGAAGGTTGAATTCAGTATAGATTGAACAATCATCGTTTCTGGGTTGTATTCGATTATGTTTATATAGTTATACTCACCAGGTAACTGTTCTTCCGTTATACATACGAGCAACCGAATCGAACAGAAGGTTGTATTCGATTATGATGTTATGCTGTGTATATATTTATACACACTAGGTGACGGTATTCCCGTTTCACATACGAGCGACCGAAACGAACAGAAAGTTGAATGGATAGACTGATCAATCAATGTATCTGGGTGGTATCCGATTATATCGCAATACTGTATGTATAGTGATACTTACCAGGTGACGGTACTTCCGTTACACATACTAGCGACTGAATCGAACAGAAGGTTAAATGGTTAGACGAAACGATAATTGTATCTCTGAGTTATATTCGATGATATCGTGATGATGTTTATATAGCAATACTCACCAGGTAACTGTTCTTCCGTTTTACATACAAGCGACCGAATCGAGCAGAAGGTTGAATTCAGTATAGATTGAACAATCATCGTATCTGGGTTGTATTCGATTATGTTTATATAGTTATACTCACCAGGTAACTGTTCTTCCGTTATACATACGAGCAACCAAATCGAACAGAAGGTTGAATGGATAGTATCTGGGTTGTATTCGATTATGATGTTATGCTGTGTATATAGTTATACACATTAGGTGACGGTATTCCCGTTTTACATACGAGCGACCGAAACGAACAGAAAGTTGAATGGATAGACTGAATAATCAATGTATCTGGGTGGTATCCGATTATATCGCAATACTGTATATATAGTGATACTTACCAGGTGACGGTACTTCCGTTACACATACTAGCGACTGAATCGAACAGAAGGTTAAATGGTTAGACGAAACGATAATTGTATCTCTGAGTTGTATTCGATGATATCGTGATGATGTTTATATAGCAATACTCACCAGGTAACTGTTCTTTCGTTTTACATAAAAGCGACCGAATCGAGCAGGAGGTTGAATGGATAGATTGAAATTTCATCGTATCTGGGTTGTATTCGATTATGTTCATATAGTTATACTCACCAGGTAACTGTTCTTCCGTTATACATAAGAACGACTGAATTGAACAAAAGGTTGAATGGATAGATTGAACAATCATTGTATCTGGGTTGTCTCCGATTATATCGTTATGCTATATATTTAGTTACACCTACCATGTAACGGTTCTTTCGTTACACATACGAGCGTCTGAATCGAACATAAGGTTGAATGGTTAGACGGAACGATAATTGTAACTGAGTTGTATTCGATTATATCGTGGTGATGTTTATATAGTAAAACTCACCAGGTGACTGTTCTTGCGTTATACATACGAGCGACCCAATCGAACATAAGGTTGGATGGATAGACGGGATGATCATTGTATCTGAGTTGTATTCGATTATATCGTGATGATGTTCATATAGAAATACTCACCAGGTTACTGTTCTTTCGTTATACATACGAGCAATTGAATCGAACAGAAGGTTGAATGGATAGTATCTGGGTTGTATTCGATTATGATGTTATGCTGTGTATATATTTATACACACTAGGTGAAGGTATTCCCGTTTCACATACGAGCAACCGAAACGAACAGAAAGTTGAATGGATAGACTGAACAATCAATGTATCTGGGTGGTAGTCGATTATATCGCAATTCTGTATATATAGTGATACTTACCAGGTGACGATACTTCCGTTACACATACTAGCGACTGAATCGAACAGAATGTTGAATGGTTAGACGAAACGATAATTGTATCTGAGTTGAATTCGATGATATCGTGATGATGTTTATATAGCAATACTCACCAGGTAACTGTCCTTCCGTTTTACATACAAGCGACCGAATCGAGCAGAAGGTTAAATGGATAGATTGAACAATCATCGTATCTGAGTTGTATTCGATTATGTTTATAAAGTTATACTCACCAGGTACCTGTTCTTCCGTTATACATACGAGCAACCCAATCGAACATAAGGTTGAATGGATAGATTAAACAATCATCGTATCTGAGTTGTATTCGATTATGTTTATATAGTTATACTCACCAGGTAACTGTTCCTCCGTTATACATACGAGCGACTGAATTGAACAGAAGGTTGAATGGATAGACTAAACAATTATCCTATCTGGAGTTGTATTCGATTATAACGTGATGATGTTTATATAGTTATACTCACCAGGTAACTGTTCTCCAGTTATACATAAGAGCGGCTGAACTGAACAGAAGGTTGAATGGATAGACGGAACGATAATTGTAACTGAGTTGTATTCGATTATATCGTGGTAATGTTTATATAGTAATACTCACCAGGTGACTGTTCTTGCGTTATACGTACGAGCGACCAAATCGAACAGAAGGTTGGATGGATAGACGGAATGATCATTGTATCTGAGTTGTATTCGATTATATCGTGATGAAGTTCATATGGAAACACTCACCAGGTAACTGTTCTTCCGTTATACATACGAGCAACCGAATCGAACAGAAGGTTGAATGGATAGTATCTGGGTTGTATTCGATTATGATGTTATGCTGTGTATATAGTTATACACACTAGGTGACGGTATTCCCGTTTTACATACGAGCGACCAAAACGAACAGAAAGTTGAATGGATAGACTGAACAATCAATGTATCTGGTTTTCCGATTATATCGCAATACTGTATATGATACTTACCAGGTGACGGTACCTCCGTTACATATACTAGCGACTGAATCGAACAGAAGGTCAAATGGTTAGACGAAGCGACAATTGTATCTGAGTTGTATTCGATGATATCGTGATGATGTTTATATAGCAATACTCACCAGGTAACTGTTCATTCGTTTTACATAAAAGCGACCGAATCGAGCAGGAGGTTGAATGGATAGATTGAAAATTCATCGTATCTGGGGTTGTATTCGAGTATATCGTGATGATTATCATGTAGTATGTCTAACAAGGTAACAGTTCTTCCGTTTAACATACGAGCAATCGAATCGAACATAAGGTTGGATGGTTAGATTGAACAATCATTGTATCTGGGTTGTCTCCGATTATATCGTTATGCTGTATATTTAGTTACACCTACCATGTAACGGTTCTTTCGTTACACATACGAGCGTCTGAATCGAACATACGGTTGGATGGTTAGACGGAACGATAATTGTAACTAAGTTGTATTCGATTATATCGTGGTGATGTTTATATAGTAATACTCACCAGGTGACTGTTCTTGCGTTATACATACGAGCGACCCAATCGAACAAAAGGTTGGATGGATAGACGGAAAGATCATTGTATCTGAGTTGTATTCGATTATATCGTGATGACGTTCATATAGAAATACTCACCAGGTTACTGTTCTTTCGTTATACATATGAGCAACCGAATCGAACAGAAGGTTGAATGGGTAGTATCTGAGTTGTATTCGATGATATCGTGATGATGTTTATATAGCGATACTCACCAGGTAACTGTTCTTTCGTTTTACATAAAAGCGACCGAATCGAGCAGGAGGTTGAATGGATAGATTGAAAATTCATCGTATCTGGGTTGTATTCGATTATGTTCATATAGTTATACTCACCAGGTAACTGTTCTTCCGTTATACATAAGAACGACTGAATTGAACATAAGGTTGAATGGATAGACTAAATAATAATCGTATCTGGGGTTGTATTCGAGTATATCGTGATGATTATCATATAGTATGTCTCACAAGGTAACAGTTCTTTCGTTAAACATACGAGCAACCGAATCGAACATAAGGTTGGATGGATAGATTGAACAATCATTGTATCTGGGTTGTCTCCGATTATATCGTTATGCTGTATATTTAGTTACACCTACCATGTAACGGTTCTTTTGTTACACATACGAGCGTCTGAATCGATCATAAGGTTGGATGGTTAGACGGAACGATAATTTTAACTAAGTTGTATTCGATTATATCGTGGTGATGTTTATATAGTAATACTCACCAGGTGACTGTTCTTGCGTTATACATACGAGCGACCCAATCGAACAAAAGGTTGGATGGATAGACGGAAAGATCATTGTATCTGAGTTGTACTCAATTATATCGTGATGAAGTTCATATAGAAATACTCACCAGGTTACTGTTCTTTCGTTATACATATGAGCAACCGAATCGAAAAGAAGGTTGAATGGATAGTATCTGGGTTGTATTTGATTATATCGTGATTATTATCATATAGTATGTCTAACCAGGTAACAGTTCTTTCGTTATACATACGAGCAACCGAATCGAACATAAGGTTGAATGGATAGATTGAACAATCATTGTATCTGGGTTGTCTCCGATCATATCGTTATGCTGTATATTCAGTTACACCTACCATGTAACGGTTCTCTCGTTACACATACGAGCGTCTGAATCGAACATTAGGTTGGATGGTTAGACGGAACGATAATTGTAACTGAGTTGTATTCGATTATATCGTGGTGATGTTTATATAGTAATACTCACCAGGTGACTGTTCTTGCGTTATACATACTAGCGACCCAATCGAACATTAGGTTGGATGGATAGACGGAATGATCATTGTATCCGAGTTGTATTCGATTATATCGTGATGACATTCATATAGAAATACTCACCAGGTCACTGATCTTTCGTTATACATACGAGCGACCGAAACGAACAGAAAGTTGAATGGATAGACTAAACAATCAATGTATCTGGGTGGTAGTCGATTATATCGCAATTCTGTATATATAGTGATACTTACCAGGTGACGATACTTCCGTTACACATACTAGCGACTGAATCGAACAGAATGTTGAATGGTTAGACGAAACGATAATTGTATCTGAGTTGAATTCGATGATATCGTGATGATGTTTATATAGCAATACTTACTAGGTAACTGTCCTTCCGTTTTACATACAAGCGACCGAATCGAGCAGAAGGTTAAATGGATAGATTGAACAATCATCGTATCTGAGTTGTATTCGATTATGTTTATAAAGTTATACTCACCAGGTAACTGTTCTTCCGTTATACATACGAGCGACTGAATTGAACAGAAGGTTGAATGTATAGACTAAGCAATGATCCTGTCTGGGGTTGTATTCGATTATATCGTGATGATGTTTATATAGTTATACTCACCAGGTAACTGTTCTTCAGTTATACATAAGAGCGGCTGAACTGAACAGAAGGTTGAATGGATAGACAAAACGATAATTGTAACTGAGTTGTATTCGATTATATCGTGGTAATGTTTATATAGTAATACTCACCAGGTGACTGTTCTTGCGTTATACGTACGAGCGACCAAATCGAACAGAAGGTTGGATGGATAGACGGAATGATCATTGTATCTGAGTTGTATTCGATTATATCGTGATGAAGTTCATATGGAAATACTCACCAGGTTACTGTTCTTTCGTTATACATACGAGCACTCGAATCGAACAGAAGGTTGAATGGATAGTATCTGGGTTGTATTCGATTATGATGTTATGCTGTGTATATAGTTATGCACACTAGGTGACGGTATTCCCGTTTTACATACGAACGACCGAAACGAACAGAAAGTTGAATGGATAGATTGAACAATCAATGTATCTGGGTGGTATCGGATTATATCGCAATACTGTATATATAGTGATACTTACCAGGTGACGGTACTTCCGTTACACATACTAGCAACTGAATCGAACAGAAGGTTAAATGGTTAGACGAAACGATAATTGTATCTCTGAGTTGTATTCGATGATATCGTGATGATGTTTATATAGCAATACTCACCAGGTAACTGTTCTTCCGTTTTACATACAAGTGGCCGAATCGAGCAGAAGGTTGAATTCAGTATAGATTGAACAATCGTCGTATCTGGGTTGTATTCGATTATGTTTATATAGTTATACTCACCAGGTAACTGTTCCTCCGTTATACATACGAGCAACCGAATCGAACAGAAGGTTGAATGGATAGTATCTGGGTTGTATTCGATTATGATGTTATGCTGTGTATATAGTTATACACATTAGGTGACGGTATTCCGGTTTTACATACGAGCGACCAAAACGAACAGAAAGTTGAATGAACAATCAATGTATCTGGGTGGTATCCGATTATATCGCAATACTGTATATATAGTGATACTTACCAGGTGACGGTACTTCCGTTACACATACTAGCGACTGAATCGAACAGAAGGTTAAATGGTTAGACGAAACGATAATTGTATCTCTGAGTTGTATTCGATGATATCGTGATGATGTTTATATAGCAATACTTACCAGGTAACTGTCCTTCCGTTTTACATTCAAGCGACCGAATCGAGCTGAAGGTTAAATGGATAGATTGAACAATAATCGTATCTGAGTTGTATTCGATTATGTTTATATAGTTATACTCACCAGGTACCTGTTCTTTCGTTATACATACGAGCAACCCAATCGAACATAATGTTGAATAGATAGATTAAACAATCATCGTATCTGAGTTGTATTCGATTATGTTTATATAGTTATACTCACCAGGTAACTGTTCTTCCGTTATACATACGAGCGACTGAATTGAACAGAAGGTTGAATGTATAGACTAAACAATGATCCTATCTGGGGTTGTATTCGATTATATCGTGATGATGTTTATATAGTTATACTCACCAGGTAACTGTTCTCCAGTTATACATAAGAGCATCTGAACTGAACAGAAGGTTGAATGGATAGACAAAACGATAATTGTAACTGAGTTGTATTCGATTATTACGTGGTAATGTTTATATAGTAATACTCACCAGGTGACTGTTCTTGCGTTATACGTACGAGCGACCAAATCGAACAGAATGTGACGGAATGGTCATTGTATCTGAGTTGTATTCCATTGTATCGTGATGAAGTTTATATGGAAATACTCACCAGGTTACTGTTCTTTCGTTATACATACGAGCAACCGAATCGAACAGAAGGTTGAATGGATAGTATCTGGGTTGTATTCGATTATGATGTTATGCTGTGTATATAGTTATACACACTAGGTGACGGTATTCCCGTTTTACATACGAACGACCGAAACGAACAGAAAGTTGAATGGATAGACTGAACAATCAATGTATCTGGGTGGTATCCGATTATATCGCAATACTGTATATATAGTGATACTTACCAGGTGACGGTACTTCCGTTACACATACTAGCGACTGAATCGAACAGAAGGTTAAATGGTATGACGAAACGATAATTGTATCTCTGAGTTGTATTCGATGATATCGTGATGATGTTTATATAGCAATACTCACCAGGTAACTGTTCTTTCGTTTTACATACAAGCGGCCGAATCGAGCAGAAGGTTGAATTCAGTATAGATTGAACAATCGTCGTATCTGGGTTGTATTCGATTATGTTTATATAGTTATACTCACCAGGTCACTGTTCTTCCGTTATACATACGAGCAACCGAATCGAACAGAAGGTTGAATGGATAGTATCTGGGTTGTATTCGATTATGATGTTATGCTGTGTATATAGTTATACACATTAAGTGACGGTATTCCCGTTTTACATACGAGCGACCGAAACGAACAGAAAGTTGAATGGATAGACTGAACAATCAATGTATCTGGGTGGTATCCGATTATATCGCAATACTGTATATATAGTGATACTTACCAGGTGACTGTACTTCCGTTACACATACTAGCGACTGAATCGAACAGAAGGTTAAATGGTTAGACGAAACGATAATTGTATCTCTGAGTTGTATTCGATGATATCGTGATGATGTTTATATAGCAATACTCACCAGGTAACTGTCCTTCCGTTTTACATACAAGCGACCGAATCGAGCTGAAGGTTAAATGGATAGATTGAACAATCATCGTATCTGAGTTGTATTCGATTATGTTTATATAGTTATACTCACCAGGTACCTGTTCTTTCGTTATACATACGAGCAACCCAATCGAACATAAGGTTGAATGGATAGATTAAACAATCATCGTATCTGAGTTGTATTCGATTATGTTTATATAGTTATACTCACCAGGTAACTGTTCTTCCGTTATACATACGAGCGACTGAATTGAACAGAAGGTTGAATGTATAGACTAAACAATGATCCTATCTGGGGTTGTATTCGATTATATCGTGATGATGTTTATATAGTTATACTCACCAGGTAACTGTTCTCCAGTTATACATAAGAGCGGCTGAACTGAACAGAAGGTTGAATGGATAGACAAAACGATAATTGTAACTGAGTTGTATTCGATTATTACGTGGTAATGTTTATATAGTAATACTCACCAGGTGACTGTTCTTGCGTTATACGTACGAGCGACCAAATCGAACAGAAGGTGACGGAATGATCATTGTATCTGAGTTGTATTCGATTATATCGTGATGAAGTTCATATGGAAATACTCACCAGGTTACTGTTCTTTCGTTATACATACGAGCAACCGAATCGAACAGAAGGTTGAATGGATAGTATCTGGGTTGTATTCGATTATGATGTTATGCTGTGTATATAGTTATACACACTAGGTGACGGTATTCCCGTTTTACATACGAACGACCGAAACGAACAGAAAGTTGAATGGATAGACTGAACAATCAATGTATCTGGGTGGTATCCGATTATATCGCAATACTGTATATATAGTGATACTTACCAGGTGACGGTACTTCCGTTACACATACTAGCGACTGAATCGAACAGAAGGTTAAATGGTTAGACGAAACGATAATTGTATCTCTGAGTTGTATTCGATGATATCGTGATGATGTTTATATAGCAATACTCACCAGGTAACTGTTCTTCCGTTTCACATACAAGCGGCCGAATCGAGTAGAAGCTTGAAATTAGTATAGATTGAACAATTATCGTATCTGGGTTGTATTCGATTATGTTCATATAGTTATACTCACCAGGTAACTGTTCTTCCGTTATACATACGAGCGACTGAATTGAACAGAAGGTTGAATGGATAGACAAAACAATAATCGTATCTGGGGTTGTATTCGATTATATTTCGATAATGTTCATATAGTTATACTCACCAGGAAACTGTTCTCCAGTTATACATAAGAGCGACTGAACTGAACAGAAGGTTGAATGTATAGACTTCACAATCATCGTATCTGGGTTGTATTTGATTATATCGTGATTATTATCATATAGTATGTCTAACCAGGTAACAGTTCTTCCGTTATAGATACGAGCAACCGAATCGAACATAAGGTTGAATGGATAGATTGAACAATCATTGTATCTGGGTTGTCTCCGATTATATCGTTATGCTGTATATTTAGTTACACCTACCATGTAACGGTTCTTTCGTTACACATACGAGCGTCTGAATCGAACAAAAGGTTGGATGGTTAGACGGAACGATAATTGTAACTGAGTTGTATTCGATTATATATTGGTGATGTTTATATAGTAAAACTCACCAGGTGACTGTTCTTGCGTTATACATACGAGCGACCCAATCGAACATAAGGTTGGATGGATAGACGGAATGATCATTGTATCTGAGTTGTATTCGATTATATCGTGATGACGTTCATATAGAAATACTCACCAGGTCACTGGTCTTTCGTTATACATACGAGCGACCGAAACGAACAGAAAGTTGAATGGATAGACTGAACAATCAATGTATCTGGGTGGTAGTCGATTATATCGCAATTCTGTATATATAGTGATACTTACCAGGTGACGATACTTCCGTTACACATACTAGCGACTGAATCGAACAGAATGTTGAATGGTTAGAC
Source organism: Chrysomela aeneicollis (assembly GCA_029955515.1). Taxonomy (NCBI): domain Eukaryota; kingdom Metazoa; phylum Arthropoda; class Insecta; order Coleoptera; family Chrysomelidae; genus Chrysomela; species Chrysomela aeneicollis. The sequence continues at coordinate 72,286 of JARUHQ010000018.1, read as the reverse complement.
GAAACGATAATTGTATCTGAGTTGAATTCGATGATATCGTGATGATGTTTATATAGCAATACTTACCAGGTAACTGTCCCTCCGTTTTACATACAAGCGACCGACTCGAGCAGAAGGTTAAGGATAGATTGAACAATCATCGTATCTGAGTTGTATTCGATTATGTTTATATAGTTTTACTCACTAGGTACCTGTTCTTTCGTTATACATACGAACAACCCAATCGAACATAAGGTTGAATGGATAGATTGAACAATCATCGTATCTAAGTTGTATTCGATTATGTTTATATAGTTATACTCACCAGGTAACTGTTCTTCCGTTATACATACGAGCGACTGAATTGAACAGAAGGTTGAATGTATAGACTAAACAATGATCCTTTCTGGGGTTGTATTCGATAATATCGTGATGATGTTTATATAGTTATACTCACCAGGTAACTGTTCTCCAGTTATACATAAGAGCGGCTGAACTGAACAGAAGGTTGAATGGATAGACAAAACGATAATTGTACCTGAGTTGTATTCGATTATATCGTGGTAATGTTTATATAGTAATACTCACCAGGTGACTGTTCTTGCGTTATACGTACGAGCGACCAAATCGAACAGACGGTTGGATGAATAGACGGAATGATCATTGTATCTGAGTTGTATTCGATTATATCGTGATGAAGTTCATATGGAAATACTCACCAGGTTACTGTTCTCTCGTTATACATACGAGCAACCGAATCGAACAGAAGGTTGAATGGATAGTATCTGGGTTGTATAAGATTATGATGTTATGCTGTGTATATAGTTATACACACCAGGTGACGGTATTCCCGTTTTACATACGAACGACCGAAACGAACAGAAAGTTGAATGGATAGACTGAACAATCAATGTATCTGGGTGGTATCCGATTATATCGCAATACTGTATATATAGTGATACTTACCAGGTGACGGTACTTCCGTTACACATACTAGCGACTGAATCAAACAGAAGGTTAAATGGTTAGCCGAAACGATAATTGTATCTCTGAGTTGTATTCGATGATATCGTGATGATGTTTATATAGCAATACTCACCAGGTAACTGTTCTTTCGTTTTACATACAAGCGGCCGAATCGAGCAGAAGGTTGAATTCAGTATAGATTGAACAATCGTCGTATCTGGGTTGTATTCGATTATGTTTATATAGTTATACTCACCAGGTACCTGTTCTTTCGTTATACATACGAGCAACCCAATCGAACATAAGATTGAATAAATAGATTAAACAATCATCGTATCTGAGTTGTATTCGATTATGTTTATATAGTTATACTCACCAGGTAACTGTTCTTCCGTTTTACATACAAGCGACCGAATCGAGCGGAAGCTTAAATGTAGTATAGATTGAACAGTCATCGTATCTGAGTTGTATTCGATTATGTTCATATAGTTATACTCACCAGGTAACTGTTCTTCCGTTATACATACGAGCAACTGAATTGAACAGAAGGTTGAATGGATAGACTAAATAATAATCGTATCTGGGGTTATATTCGATTATATCTTGATAATGTTCATATAGTTATACTCACCAGGAAACTGTTCTCCAGTTATACATAAGAGCGACTGAACTGAACAGAAGGTTGAATGGATAGACTGCACAATCATCGTATCTGGGTTGTATTTGATTATATCGTGATTATTATCATATGATATGTCTAACCAGGTAACAGTTCTTTCGTTATACATACGAGCAACCGAATCGAACATAAGGTTGATTGGATAGATTGAACAATCAATGTATCTGGGTTGTCTCCGATTATATCGTTATGCTGTATATTTAGTTACACCTACCATGTAACGGTTCTTTCGTTACACATACGAGCGTCTGAATCGAACATAAGGTTGGATGGTTAGACGGAACGATAATTGTAACTGAGTTGTATTCGATTATATCGTGGTGATGTTTATATAGTAAAACTCACCAGGTGACTGTTTTTGCGTTATACATACGAGCGACCCAATCGAACATAAGGTTGGATGGATAGACGGAATGATCATTGTATCTGAGTTGTATTCGATTACATCGTGATGACATTCATATAGAAATACTCACCAGGTTACTGGTCTTTCGTTATACATACGAGCGACCGAAACGAACAGAAAGTTGAATGGATAGACTAAACAATCAATGTATCTGAATGGTAGTCGATTATATCGCAATTCTGTATATATAGTGATACTTACCAGGTGACGATACTTCCGTTACACATACTAGCGACTGAATCGAACAGAATGTTGATTGGTTAGACGAAACGATAATTGTATCTGAGTTGAATTCGATGATATCGTGATGATGTTTATATAGCAATACTTACCAGGTAACTGTCCTTCCGTTTTACATACAAGCGACCGAATCGAGCAGAAGGTTAAGGATAGATTGAACAATCATCGTATCTGAGTTGTATTCGATTATGTTTATATAGTTATACTCACCAGGTACCTGTTCTTCCGTTATACATACGAGCAACCCAATCGAACATAAGGTTGAATGGATAGATTAAACAATCATCGTATCTGAGTTGTATTCGATTATGTTTATATAGTTATACTCACCAGGTAACTGTTCTTCCGTTATACATACGAGCGACTGAATTGAACAGAAGGTTGAATGTATAGACTAAACAATGATCCTATCTGGGGTTGTATTCGATTATATCGTGATGATGTTTATATAGTTATACTCACCAGGTAACTGTTCTCCAGTTATACATAAGAGCGGCTGAACTGAACAGAAGGTTGAATGGATAGACAAAACGATAATTGTAACTGAGTTGTATTCGATTATATCGTGGTAATGTTTATATAGTAATAATCACCAGGTGACTGTTCTTGCGTTATACGTACGAGCGACCAAATCGAACAGACGGTTGGATGGATAGACGGAATGATCATTGTATCTGAGTTGTATTCGATTATATCGTGATGAAGTTCATATGGAAATACTCACCAGGTTACTGTTCTCTCATTATACATACGAGTAACCGAATCGAACACAAGGTTGAATGGATAGTATCTGGGTTGTATTCGATTATGATGTTATGCTGTGTATATAGTTATACACACTAGGTGACGGTATTCTCGTTTTACATACGAACGACCGAAACGAACAGAAAGTTGAATGGATAGACTGAACAATCAATGTATCTGGGTGGTATCCGATTATATCGCAATACTGTATATATAGTGATACTTACCAGGTGACGGTACTTCCGTTACACATACTAGCGACTGAATCGAACAGAAGGTTAAATGGTTAGACGAAACGATAATTGTATCTCTGAGTTGTATTCGATGATATCGTGATGATGTTTATATAGCAATACTCACCAGGTAACTGTTCTTCCGTTTTACATACAAGCGGCCGAATCGAGCAGAAGGTTGAATTCAGTATAGATTGAACAATCGTCGTATCTGGGTTGTATTCGATTATGTTTATATAGTTATACTCACCAGGTACCTGTTCTTTCGTTATACATACGAGCAACCAAACGAACATAAAGTTGAATGGATAGATTAAACAATCATCGTATATGAGTTGTATTCGATTATGTTTATATAGTTATACTCACCAGGTAACTGTTCTTCCGTTATACATACGAGCGACTGAATTGAACAGAAGATTGAATGTATAGACTAAACAATGATCCTATCTGGGGTTGTATTCGATTATATCGTGATGATGTTTATATAGTTATACTCACCAGGTAACTGTTCTCTAGTTATACATAAGAGCGGCTGAACTGAACAGAAGGTTGAATGGATAGACAAAACGATAATTGTAACTGAGTTGTATTCGATTATATCGTGGTAATGTTTATATAGTAATACTCACCAGGTGACTGTTCTTGCGTTATACGTACGAGCGACCCAATCGAACAGAAGGTGACGGAATGATCATTGTATCTGAGTTGTATTCGATTATATCGTGATGAAGTTCATATGGAAATACTCACCAGGTTACTGTTCTTTCGTTATACATACGAGCAACCGAATCGAACAGAAGGTTGAATGGATAGTATCTGGGTTGTATTCGATTATGATGTTATGCTGTGTATATAGTTATACACATTAGGTGACGGTATTCCCGTTTTACATACGAGCGACCGAAACGAACAGAAAGTTGAATGGATAGACTGAACAATCAATGTATCTGGGTGGTATCCGATTATATCGCAATACTGTATATATAGTGATACTTACCAGGTGACGGTACTTCCGTTACACATACTAGCGACTGAATCGAACAGAAGGTTAAATGTTTAGACGAAACGATAATTGTATCTCTGAGTTGTATTCGATGATATCGTGATGATGATTATATAGCAATACTCACCAGGTAACTGTTCTTCCGTTTTACATACAAGCGACCGAATCGAGCAGAAGCTTAAATTTAGTATAGATTGAACAGTCATCGTATCTGGGTTGTATTCGATTATGTTCATATAGTTATACTCACCAGGTAACTGTTCTTCCGTTATACATACGAGCGACTGAATTGAACAGAAGGTTGAATGGATAGACTAAATAATAATCGTATCTGGGGTTGTATTCGATTATATCTTGATAATGTTCATATAGTTATACTCACCAGGAAACTGTTCTCCAGTTATACATAAGAGCGACTGAACTGAACAGAAGGTTGAATGGATAGACTGCACAATCATCGTATCTGGGTTGTATTTGATTATATCGTGATTATTATCATATGATATGTCTAACCAGGTAACAGTTCTTCCGTTATACATACGAGCAACCGAATCGAACATAAGGTTGAATGGATAGATTGAACAATCATTGTATCTGGGTTGTCTCCGATTATATCGTTATGCTGTATATTTAGTTACACCTACCATGTAACGGTTCTTTCGTTACACATACGAGCGTCTGAATCGAACATAAGGTTGGATGGTTAGACGGAACGATAATTGTAACTGAGTTGTATTCGATTATATCGTGGTGATGTTTATATAGTGAAACTCACCAGGTGACTGTTCTTGCGTTATACATACGAGCGACCCAATCGAACATAAGGTTGGATGGATAGACGGAATGATCATTGTATCTGAGTTGTATTCGATTATATCGTGATGACGTTCATATAGAAATACTCACCAGGTTACTGGTCTTTTGTTATACATACGAGCGACCGAAACGAACAGAAAGTTGAATGGATAGACTGAACAATCAATGTATCTGGGTGGTAGTCGATTATATCGCAATTCTGTATATATAGTGATACTTACCAGGTGACGATACTTCCGTTACAAATACTAGCGACTGAATCGAACAGAATGTTGAATGGTTAGACGAAACGATAATTGTATCTGAGTTGAATTCGATGATATCGTGATGATGTTTATATAGCAATACTTACCAGGTAACTGTCCTTCCGTTTTACATACAAGCGACCGAATCGAGCAGAAGGTTAAGGATAGATTGAACAATCATCGTATCTGAGTTGTATTCGATTATGTTTATATGGTTATACTCACCAGGTACCTGTTCTTTCGTTATAAATACGAGCAACCCAATCGAACATAAGGTTGAATGGATAGATTAAACAATCATCGTATCTGAGTTGTATTCGATTATGTTTATATAGTTATACTCACCAGGTAACTGTTATTCCGTTATACATACGAGCGACTGAATTGAAAAGAAGGTTGAATGTATAGACTAAACAATGATCCTATCTGGGGTTGTATTCGATTATATCGTGATGATGTTTATATAGTTATACTCACCAGGTAACTGTTCTCCAGTTATACATAAGAACGGCTGAACTGAACAGAAGGTTGAATGGATAGACAAAACGATAATTGTAACTGAGTTGTATTCGATTATATCGTGGCAATGTTTATATAGTAATACTCACCAGGTGACTGTTCTTGCGTTATACGTACGAGCGACCAAATCGAACAGAAGGTGACGGAATGATCATTGTATCTGAGTTGTATTCGATTATATCGTGATGAAGTTTATATGGAAATACTCACCAGGTTACTGTTCTTTCGTTATACATACGAGCAACCGAATCGAACAGAAGGTTGAATGGATAGTATCTGGGTTGTATTCGATTATGATGTTATGCTGTGTATATAGTTATACACACTAGGTGACGGTATTCTAGTTTTACATACGAACGACCGAAACGAACAGAAAGTTGAATGGATAGACTGAACAATCAATGTATCTGGGTGGTATCCGATTATATCGTAATACTGTATATATAGTGATACTTACCAGGTGACGGTACTTCCGTTACACATACTAGCGACTGAATCGAACAGAAGGTTAAATGGTTAGACGAAACGATAATTGTATCTCTGAGTTGTATTCGATGATATCGTGATGATGTTTATATAGCAATTCTCACCAGGTAACTATTCTTCCGTTTTACATACGAGCGGCCGAATCGAGCAGAAGGTTGAATTCAGTATAGATTGAACAATCGTCGTATCTGGGTTGTATTCGATTATGTTTATATAGTTATACTCACCAGGTAACTGTTCTTCCGTTATACATACGAGCAACCGAATCGAACAGAAAGTTGAATGGATAGTATCTGGGTTGTATTCGATTATGATGTTATGCTGTGTATATAATTATACACACTAGGTGACGGTATTCCCGTTTTACATACGAACGACCGAAACGAACAGAAAGTTGAATGGATAGACTGAACAATCAATGTATCTGGGTGGTATCCGATTATATCGCAATACTGTATATATTGTGATACTTACCAGGTGACGGTACTTCCGTTACACATACTAGCGACTGAATCGAACAGAAGGTTAAATGGTTAGACGAAACGATAATTGTATCTCTGAGTTGTATTCGATGATATCGTGATGATGTTTATATAGCAATACTCACCAGGTAACTGTTCTTCCGTTTTACATACAAGCGGCCGAATCGAGCAGAAGGTTGAATTCAGTATAGATTGAACAATCATCGTATCTGGGTTGTATTCGATTATGTTCATATAGTTATACTCACCAGGAAACTGTTCTCCAGTTATACATAAGAGCGTCTGAACTGAACAGAAGGTAGAATGGATAGACTGCACAATCATCGTATCTGGGTTGTATTTGATTATATCGTGATTATTATCATATAGTATGTCTAACCAGGTAACAGTTCTTCCGTTATACATACGAGCAACCGAATCGAACATAAGGTTGAATGGATAGATTGAACAATCATTGTATCTGGGTTGTCTCCGATTATATCGTTATGCTGTATATTTAGTTACACCTACCATGTAACGGTTCTTTCGTTACACATACGAGCGTCTGAATCGAACATAAGGTTGGATGGTTAGACGGAACGCAAATTGTAACTGAGTTGTATTCGATTATATCGTGGTGATGTTTATATAGTAAAACTCACCAGGTTACTGGTCTTTCGTTATACATACGAGCGACCGAAACGAACAGAAAGTTGAATGGATAGACTGAACAATCAATGTATCTGGGTGGTAGTCGATTATATCGCAATTCTGTATATATAGTGATACTTACCAGGTGACGATACTTCCGTTACACATACTAGCGACTGAATCGAACAGAATGTTAAATGGTTAGACGAAACGATAATTGTATCTGAGTTGAATTCGATGATATCGTGATGATGTTTATATAGCAATACTTACCAGGTAACTGTCCTTTCGTTTTACATACAAGCGACCGAATCGAGCAGAAGGTTAAATGGATAGATTGAACAATCATCGTATCTGAGTTGTATTCGATTATGTTCATATAGTTATACTCACCAGGTACCTGTCCTTTCGTTATACATACGAGCAACCCAATCGAACATAAGGTTGAATGGATAGATTGAACAATCATCGTATCTGAGTTGTATTCGATTATGTTTATATAGTTATACTCACCAGGTAACTGTTCTTCCTTTATACATACGAGCGACTGAATTGAACAGAAGGTTGAATGTATAGACTAAACAATGATCCTATCTGGGGTTGTATTCGATTATATCGTGATGATGTTTATATAGTTATACTCACCAGGTAACTGTTCTCCAGTTATACATAAGAGCAGCTGAACTGAACATAAGGTTGAATGGTTAGACAACGATAATTGTAACTGAGTTGTATTCGATTATATCGTGGTAATGTTTATATAGTAATACTCACCAGATGACTGTTCTTGCGTTATACGTACGAGCGACCAAATCGAACAGAAGGTTGGATGGATAGACGGAATGATCATTGTATCTGAGTTGTATTCGATTATATCGTGATGAAGTTTATATGGAAATACTCACCAGGTTACTGTTCTTTCGTTATACATACGAGCAACCGAATCGAACAGGAGGTTGAATGGATAGTATCTGGGTTGTATTCGATTATGATGTTATGCTGTGTATATAGTTATACACACTAGGTGACGGTATTCCCGTTTTACATACGAACGACCGAAACGAACAGAAAGTTGAATGGATAGACTGAACAATCAAGTTATCTGGGTGGTATCCGATTATATCGCAATACTGTATATATAGTGATACTTACCAGGTGACGGTACTTCCGTTACACATACTAGCGACTGAATCGAACAGAAGGTTAATTGGTTGGACGAAACGATAATTGTATCTCTGAGTTGTATTCGATGATATCGTGATGATGTTTATATAGCAATACTCATCAGGTAACTGTTCTTCCGTTTCACATACAAGCGGCCGAATCGAGCAGAAGGTTGAATTCAGTATAGATTGAACAATCGTCGTATCTGGGTTGTATTCGATTATGTTTATATAGTTATACTCACCAGGTACCTGTTCTTTCGTTATACATACGAGCAACCCAATCGAACATAAGGTTGAATGGATAGATTAAACAATCATCGTATCTGAGTTGTATTCGATTATGTTTATATAGTTATACTCACCAGGTAACTGTTCTTCCGTTATACATACGAGCGACTGAATTGAACAGAAGGTTGAATGTATAGACTAAACAATGATCCTATCTGGGGTTGTATTCGATTATATCGTGATGATGTTTATATAGTTATACTCACCAGGTAACTGTTCTCCAGTTATACATAAGAGCGGCCGAACTGAACAGAAGGTTGAATGGATAGACAAAACGATAATTGTAACTGAGTTATATCCAATTATATCGTGGTAATGTTTATATAGTAATACTCACCAGGTGACTGTTCTTGCGTTATACGTACGAGCGACCAAATCGAACAGAAGGTTGGATGTATATACGAAATGATCCTTGTATCTGAGTTGTATTCGATTATATCGTGATGAAGTTCATATGGAAATACTCACCAGGTTACTGTTCTTTCGTTATACATACGAGCAACCGAATCGAACAGAAGTTTGAATGGATAGTATCTGGGTTGTATTTGATTACATCGTGATTATTATCATATAGTATGTCTAACCAGGTAACAGTTCTTCCGTTATACATACGAGCAACCGAATCGAACATAAGGTTGAATGGATAGATTGAACAATCATTGTATCTGGGTTGTCTCCGATTATATCGTTATGCTGTATATTTAGTTACACCTACCATGTAACGGTTCTTTCGTTACACATACGAGCGTCTGAATCGAACATAAGGTTGGATGGTTAGACGGAACGATAATTGTAACTGAGTTGTATTCGATTATATCGTGATGAAGTTCATATGGAAATACTCACCAGGTTACTGTTCTTTCGTTATACATACGAGCAACCGAATCGAACAGAAGGTTGAATGGATAGTATCTGGGTTGTATTCGATTATGATGTTATGCTGTGTATATAGTTATACACACTAGGTGACGGTATTCCCGTTTTACATACGAACGACCGAAACGAACAGAAAGTTGAATGGATAGACTGAACAATCAATTTATCTGGGTGGTATCCGATTATATCGCAATACTGTATATATAGTGATACTTACCAGGTGACGGTACTTCCGTTACACATACTAGCGACTGAATCGAACAGAAGGTTAATTGGTTAGACGAAACGATAATTGTATCTCTGAGTTGTATTCGATGATATCGTGATGATGTTTATATAGCAATACTCACCAGGTAACTGTTCTTCCGTTTCACATACAAGCGGCCGAATCGAGCAGAAGGTTGAATTCAGTATAGATTGAACAATCGTCGTATCTGGGTTGTATTCGATTATGTTTATATAGTTATACTCACCAGGTACCTGTTCTTTCGTTATACATACGAGCAACCCAATCGAACATAAGGTTGAATGGATAGATCAAACAATCATCGTATCTGAGTTGTATTCGATTATGTTTATATAGTTATACTCACCAGGTAACTGTTCTTCCGTTATACATACGAGCGACTGAATTGAACAGAACGTTGAATGTATAGACTAAACAATGATCCTATCTGGGGTTGTATTCGATTATATCGTGATGATGTTTATATAGTTATACTCACCAGGTAACTGTTCTCCAGTTATACATAAGAGCGGCTGAACTGAACAGAAGGTTAAATGGATAGACAAAACGATAATTGTAACTGAGTTGTATTCGATTATATCGTGGTAATGTTTATATAGTAATACTCACCAGGTCACTGTTCTTGCGTTATACGTAAGAGCGACCAAATCGAACAGAAGGTTGGATGGATAGACGGAATGATCATTGTATCTGAGTTGTATTCGATCATATCGTGATGAAGTTCATATGGAAATACTCACCAGGTTACTGTTCTTTCGTTATACATACGAGCAACCGAATCGAACAGAAGGTTGAATGGATAGTATCTGGGTTGTATTCGATTATGATGTTATGCTGTGTATATGGTTATACACACTAGGTGACGGTATTCCCGTTTTACATACGATTGACCGAAACGATCAGAAAGTTGAATGGATAGACTGAACAATCAATGTATCTGGGTGGTATCCGATTATATCGCAATACTCTATATATAGTGATACTTACCAGGTGACGGTACTTCCGTTACACATACTAGCGACTGAATCGAACAGAAGGTTTAATGGTTAGACGAAACGATAATTGTATCTCTGAGTTGTATTCGATGATATCGTGATGATGTTTATATAGCAATACTCACCAGGTAACTGTTCTTCCGTTTTACATACAAGCGGCCGAATCGAGCAGAAGGTTGAATTCAGTATAGATTGAACAATCGTCGTATCTGGGTTGTATTCGATTATGTTTATATAGTTATACTCACCAGGTACCTGTTCTTTCGTTATACATACGAGCAACCCAATCGAACATAAGGTTGAATGAATAGATTAAACAATCATCGTATCTGAGTTGTATTCGATTATGTTTATATAGTTATACTCACCAGGTAACTGTTCTTCCGTTTTACATACGAGCGACTGAATTGAACAGAAGGTTGAATGTATAGACTAAACAATGATCCTATCTGGGGTTGTATTCGATTATATCGTGATGATGTTTATATAGTTATACTCACCAGGTAACTGTTCTCCAGTTATACATAAGAGCGGCCGAACTGAACAGAAGGTTGAATGGATAGACAAAACGATAATTGTAACTGAGTTATATCCAATTATATCGTGGTAATGTTTATATAGTAATACTCACCAGGTGACTGTTCTTGCGTTATACGTACGAGCGACCAAATCGAACAGAAGGTTGGATGTATATACGAAATGATCCTTGTATCTGAGTTGTATTCGATTATATCGTGTTGAAGTTCATATGGAAATACTCACCAGGTTACTGTTCTTTCGTTATACATACGAGCAACCGAATCGATCAGAAGTTTGAATGGATAGTATCTGGGTTGTATTTGATTACATCGTGATTATTATCATATAGTATGTCTAACCAGGTAACAGTTCTTCCGTTATACATACGAGCAACCGAATCGAACATAAGGTTGAATGGATAGATTGAACAATCATTGTATCTGGGTTGTCTCCGATTATATCGTTATGCTGTATATTTAGTTACACCTACCATGTAACGGTTCTTTCGTTATACATACGAGCGACCCAATCGAACATAAGGTTGGAGGATAGACGGGATGATCATTGTATCTGAGTTGTATTCGATTATATCGTGATGACGTTCATATAGAAATACTCACCAGGTTACTGGTCTTTCGTTATACATACGAGCGACCGAAACGAACAGAAAGTTGAATGGATAGACTGAACAATCAATGTATCTGGGTGGTAGTCGATTATGTTTATATAGTTATACTCACCAAGTAATTGTTCTTCCGTTATAAATACGAGCGACTGAATTGAACAGAAGGTTGAATGTATAGACTAAACAATGATCCTATCTGGGGTTGTATTCGATTATATCGTGATGATGTTTATATTGTTATACTCACCAGGTAACTGTTCTCCAGTTATACATAAGAGCGGCTGAACTGAACAGAAGGTTGAGTGGATAGACACAACGATAATTGTAACTGAGTTGTATTCGATTATATCGTGGTAATGTTTATATAGTAATACTCACCAGGTGACTGTTCTTGCGTTATACGTACGAGCGACCAAATCGAACAGAAGGTTGGATGGATAGACGGAATGATCATTGTATCTGAGTTGTATTCGATTATATCGTGATGAAGTTCATATGGAAATACTCACCAGGTTACTGTTCTTTCGTTGTACATACGAGCAACCGAATCGAACAGAAGGTTGAATGGATAGTATCTGGGTTGTATTCGATTATGATGTTATGCTGTGTATATAGTTATACACACTAGGTGACGGTATTCCCGTTTTACATACGAACGACCGAAACGAACAGAAAAATGAATGGATAGACTGAACAAGCAATGTATCTGGGTGGTATCCGATTATATCGCAATACTGTATATATAGTGATACTTACCAGGTGACGGTACTTCCGTTACACATACTAGCGACTGAATCGAACAGAAGGTTAAATGGTTAGATGAAACGATAATTGTATCTCTGAGTTGTATTCGATGATATCGTGATGATGTTTATATAGCAATACTCACCAGGTAACTGTTCTTCCGTTTTACATTCAAGCGGCCGAATCGAGCAGAAGGTTGAATTCAGTATAGATTGAACAATCGTCGTATCTGGGTTGTATTCGATTATGTTTATATAGTTATACTCACCAGGTACCTGTTCTTTCGTTATACATACGAGCAACCCAATCGAACATAAGGTTGAATGGATAGATTAAACAATCATCGTATCTGAGTTGTATTCGATTATGTTTATATAGTTATACTCACCAGGTAACTGTTCTTCCGTTATACATACGAGCGACTGAATTGAACAGAAGGTTGAATGTATAGACTAAACAATGATCCTATCTGGGGTTGTATTCGATTATATCGTGATGATGTTTATATAGGTATACTCACCAGGTAACTGTTCTCTAGTTATACATAAGAGCGGCTGAACTGAACAGAAGGTTAAATGGATAGACAAAACGATAATTGTAACTGAGTTGTATTCGATTATATCGTGGTAATGTTTATATAGTAATACTCACCAGGTGACTGTTCTTGCGTTATACGTACGAGCGACCAAATCGAACAGAAGGTTGGATGGATAGACGGAATGATCATTGTATCTGAGTTGTATTCGATTATATCGTGATGAAGTTCATATGGAAATACTCACCAGGTTACTGTTCTTTCGATATACATACGAGCAACCGAATCGAACAGAAGGTTGAATGGATAGTATCTGGGTCGTATTCGATTATGATGTTATGCTGTGTATATAGTTATACACACTAGGTGACAGTATTCCCGTTTTACATACGAGCAACCGAATCGAACATAAGGTTGAATGGATAGATTGAACAATCATTGTATCTGGGTTGTCTCCGATTATATCGTTATGCTGTATATTTAGTTACACCTACCATGTAACGGTTCTTTCGTTACACATACGAGCGTCTGAATCGAACATAAGGTTGGATGGTTAGACGGAACGATAATTGTAACTGAGTTGTATTGGATTATATCGTGGTGATGTTTATATAGTAAAACTCACCAGGTGACTGTTCTTGCGTTATACATACGAGCGACCCAATCGAACATAAGGTTGGATGGATAGACGGAATGATCATTGTATCTGAGTTGTATTCGATTATATCGTGATGACGTTCATATAGAAATACTCCCCAGGTTACTGGTCTTTCGTTATACATACGAGCGACCGAAACGAACAGAAAGTTGAATGGATAGACTAAACAATCAATGTATCTGGGTGGTAGTCGATTATGTTTATATAGTTATACTCACCAGGTAATTGTTCTTCCGTTATACATACGAGCGACTGAATTGAACAGAAGGTTGAATGTATAGACTAAACAATGATCCTATCTGGGGTTGTATTCGATTATATCGTGATGATGTTTATATAGTTATACTCACCAGGTAACTGTTCTCCAGTTATACATAAGAGCGGCTGAACTGAACAGAAGGTTGAATGGATAGACACAACGATAATTGTAACTGAGTTGTATTCGATTATATCGTGGTAATGTTTATATAGTAATACTCACCAGGTGACTGTTCTTGCGTTATACGTACGAGCGACCAAATCGAACAGAAGGTTGGATGGATAGACGGAATGATCATTGTATCTGAGTTGTATTCGATTATATCGTGATGAAGTTCATATGGAAATACTCACCAGGTTACTGTTCTTTCGTTATACATACGAGCAACCGAATCGAACAGAAGGTTGAATGGATAGTATCTGGGTTGTATTCGATTATGATGTTATGCTGTGTATATAGTTATACACACTAGGTGACGGTATTCCCGTTTTACATACGAACGACCGAAACGAACAGAAAGTTGAATGGATAGACTGAACAATCAATGTATCTGGGTGGTATCCGATTATATCGCAATACTGTATATATAGTGATACTTACCAGGTGACGGTACTTCCGTTACACATACTAGCGACTGAATCGAACAGAAGGTTAAATGGTTAGATGAAACGATAATTGTATCTCTGAGTTGTATTCGATGATATCGTGATGATGTTTATATAGCAATACTCACCAGGTAACTGTTCTTCCGTTTTACATTCAAGCGGCCGAATCGAGCAGAAGGTTGAATTCAGTATAGATTGAACAATCGTCGTATCTGGGTTGTATTCGATTATGTTTATATAGTTATACTCACCAGGTACCTGTTCTTTCGTTATACATACGAGCAACCCAATCGAACATAAGGTTGAATGGATAGATTAAACAATCATCGTATCTGAGTTGTATTCGATTATGTTTATATAGTTATACTTACCAGGTAACTGTCCTTCCGTTTTACATACAAGCGACCGAATCGAGCAGAAGGTTAAGGATAGATTGAACAATCATCGTATCTGAGTTGTATTCGATTATGTTCATATAGTTATACTCACCAGGTACCTGTTCTTTCGTTATACATACTAGCAACCCAATCGAACATAAGGTTGAATGGATAGATTAAACAATCATCGTATCTGAGTTGTATTCGATTATGTTTATATAGTTATACTCACCAGGTAACTGTTCTTCCGTTATACATACGAGCGACTGAATTGAACAGAAGGTTGAATGTATAGACTAAACAATGATCCTATCTGGGGTTGTATTCGATTATATCGTGATGAAGTTTATATAGTTATACTCACCAGGTAACTGTTCTCCAGTTATACATAAGAGCGGCTGAAATGAACAGAAGGTTGAATGGATAGACAAAACGATAATTGTAACTGAGTTGTATTCAATTATATCGTGGTAATGTTTATATAGTAATACTCACCAGGTGACTGTTCTTGCGTTATACGTACGAGCAGCCAAATCGAACAGAAGGTTGGATGGATATACGGAATGATCATTGTATCTGAGTTGTATTCGATTATATCGTGATGAAGTTCATATGGAAATACTCACCAGGTTACTGTTCTTTCGTTATACATACGAGCAACCGAATCGAACAGAATTTTGAATGGATAGTATCTGGATTGTATTTGATTATATCGTGATTATTATCATATAGTATGTCTAACCAGGTAACAGTTCTTCCGTTATACATACGAGCAACCGAATCGAACATAAGGTTGAATGGATAGATTGAACAATCATTGTATCTGGGTTGTCTCCGATTATATCGTTATGCTGTATATTTAGTTACACCTACCATGTAACGGTTCTTTCGTTACACATACGAGCGTCTGAATCGAACATAAGGTTGGATGGTTAGACGGAACGATAATTGTAACTGAGTTGTATTCGATTATATCGTGGTGATGTTTATATAGTAAAACTCACCAGGTGACTGTTCTTGCGTTATACATACGAGCGACCCAATCGAACATAAGGTCGGATGGATAGACGGAATGATCATTGTATCTGAGTTGTATTCGATTATATCGTGATGACGTTCATATAGAAATACTCACCAGGTTACTGGTCTTTCGTTATACATACGAGCGACCGAAACGAACAGAAAGTTGAATGGATAGACTGAACAATCAATGTATCTGGGTGGTAGTCGATTATATCGCAATTCTGTATATATAGTGATACTTACCAGGTGACGATACTTCCGTTGCACATACTAGCGACTGAATCGAACAGAATGTTGAATGGTTAGACGAAACGATAATTGTATCTGAGTTGAATTCGATGATATCGTGATGATGTTTATATAGCAATACTTACCAGGTAACTGTCCTTCCGTTTTACATACAAGCGACCGAATCGAGCAGAAGGTTGAATTCAGTATAGATTGAACAATCATCGTATCTGAGTTGTATTCGATTATGTTTATATAGTTATAATCATCAGGTAACTGTTCTTCCGTTATACATACGAGCGACTGAATTGAACAGAAGGTTGAATGTATCGACTAAACAATGATCCTATCTGGTGTTGTATTCGATTATGTCGTGATGATGTTTATATAGTTATACTCACCAGGTAACTGTTCTCCAGTTATACATAAGAGCGGCTGAACTGAACAGAAGGTTGAATGGATAGACAAAACGATAATTGTAACTGAGTTGTATTCGATTATATCGTGGTAATGTTTATATAGTAATACTCACCAGGTGACTGTTCTTGCGTTATACGTACGAGCGACCAAATCGAACAGAAGGTTGGATGGATAGACGGAATGATTATTGTATCTGGGTTGTATTTGATTATATCGTGATTATTATCATATAGTATGTCTATCCAGGTAACAGTTCTTCCGTTATACATACGAGCAACAGAATCGAACATAAGGTTGAATGGATAGATTGAACAATCATTGTATCTGGGTTGTCTCCGATTATATCGTTATGCTGTATATTTAGTTACACCAACCATGTAACGGTCCTTTCGTTATACATACGAGCGTCTGAATCGAACAGAATTGTTGAATGGTTAGACGAAACGATAATTGTATCTGAGTTGAATTCGATGATTTCGTGATGATGTTTATATAGCAATACTCACCAGGTAACTGTTCTTCCGTTTTACATACAAGCGACCGAATCGAGCAGAAGGTTAAATGGATAGATTGAACAATCATCGTATCTGAGTTGTATTCGATTATGTTCATATGGTTATACTCACCAGGTACCTGTTCTTTCGTTATACATACGAGCAACCCAATCGAACATAAGGTTGAATGGATAGATTAAACAATCATCGTATCTGAGTTGTATTCGATTATGTTTATATAGTTATACTCACCAGGTAACTGTTCTCAAGTTATACATAAGAGCGGCTGAACTGAACAGAAGGTTGAATGGATAGACGATACGATAATTGTAACTGAGTTGTATTCGATTATATCGTGGTAATGTTTATATAGTAATACTCACCAGGTGACTGTTCTTGCGATATACGTACGAGCGACCAAATCGAACAGAAGGTTGGATGGATAGACGGAATGATCATTGTATCTGAGTTGTATTCGATTATATCGTGATGAAGTTCATATGGAAATACTCACCAGGTTACTGTTCTTTCGTTATACATACGAGCAACCCAATCGAACATAAGGTTGAATGGATAGATTAAACAATCATCGTATCTGAATTGTATTCGATTATGTTTATATAGCTTGAACAATCATCGTATCTGGGTTGTATTCGATTATGTTCATATAGTTATACTCACCAGGTAACTGTTCTTCCGTTATACATAAGAGCGACTGAACTGAACAGAAGGTTGAATGGATAGACTGCACAATCATCGTATCTGGGTTGTATTTGATTATATCGTGATTATTATCATATAGTATGTCTAACCAGGTAACAGTTCTTCCGTTATACATACGAGCAACCGAATCGAACATAAGGTTGAGAGGATAGATTGAACAATCATTGTATCTGGGTTGTCTCCGATTATATCGTTATGCTGTACATTTAGTTACACCTACCATGTAACGGTTCTTTCGTTACACATACGAGCGTCTGAATCGAACATAAGGTTGGATGGTTAGACGGAACGATAATTGTTACTGAGTTGTATTCGATTATATCGTGGTGATGTTTATATAGTAAAATTCACCAGGTGACTGTTCTTGCGTTATACATACGAGCGACATAATCGAACATAAGGTTGGATGGATAGACGGAATGATCATTGTATCTGAGTTGTATTCGATTATATCGTGATGACGTTCATATAGAAATACTCACCAGCTTACTGGTCTTTCGTTATACATACGAGCGACCGAAACGAACAGTAAGTTGAATGGATAGACTGAACAATCAATGTATCTGGGTGGTAGTCGATTATATCGCAATTCTGTATATATAGTGATACTTACCAGGTGACGATACTTCCGTTACACATACTAGCGACTGAATCGAACAGAATGTTGAATGGTTAGACGAAACGATAATTGTATCTGAGTTGAATTCGATGATATCGTGATGATGTTTATATAGCAATACTTACCAGGTAACTCTCCTTCCGTTTTACATACAAGCGACCGAATCGAGCATAAGGTTAAATGGATAGATTGAACAATCATCGTATCTGAGTTGTATTCGATTATGTTTATATAGTTATACTCACCAGGTACCTGTTCTTTCGTTATACATACGAGCAACCCAATCGAACATAAGGTTGAATGGATAGATTAAACAATCATCGTATCTGAGTTGTATTCGATTATGTTTATATAGTTATACTCACCAGGTAACTGTTCTTCCGTTATACATACGAGCGACTGAATTGAACATAAGGTTGAATGTATAGACTAAACAATGATCCTATCTGGGGTTGTATTCGATTATATCGTGATGATGTTTATATAGTTATACTCACCAGGTAACTGTTCTCCAGTTATACATGAGAGCGGCTGAACTGAACAGAAGGTTGAATGGATAGACAAAACGATAATTGTAACTGAGTTGTATTCGATTATATCGTGGTAATGTTTATATAGTAATACTCACCAGGTGACTGTTCTTGCGATATACGTACGAGCGACCAAATCGAACAGAAGGTTGGAAGGATAGACGGAATGATCATTGTATCTGAGTTGTATTCGATTATATCGTGATGAAGTTCATATAGAAATACTCACCAGGTTACTGTTCTTTCGTTATACATACGAGCAACCGAATCGAACAGAAGGTTGAATGGATAGAATCTGGGTTGTATTCGATTATGATGTTATGCTGTGTATATAGCTATACACACTAGGTGACGGTATTCCCGTTTTACATACAAGCGGCCGAATCGAGCAGAAGGTTGAATTCAGTATAGATTGAACAATCGTCGTATCTGGGTTGTATTCGATTATGTTTATATAGTTATACTCACCAGGTACCTGTTCTTTCGTTATACATACGAGCAACCCAATCGAACATAAGGTTGAATGGATAGATTAAACAATCATCGTATCTGAGTTGTATTCGATTATGTTTATATAGTTATACTCACCAGGTAACTGTTCTTCCGTTATACATACGAGCGACTGAATTGAACAGAAGTTTGAATGTATAGACTAAACAATGATCCTATCTGGGGTTGTATTCGATTATATCGTGATGATGTTTATATAGTTATACTCACCAGGTAACTGTTCTCCAGTTATACATAAGAGCGGCTGAACTGAACAGAAGGTTGAATGGATAGACTAAACGATAATTGTAACTGAGTTGTATTCGATTATATCGTGGTAATGTTTATATAGTAATACTCACCAGGTGACTGTTCTTGCGTTATACGTACGAGCGACCAAATCGAACAGAAGGTTGGATGGATAGACGGAATGATCATTGTATCTGAGTTGTATTCGATTATATCGTGATGAAGTTTATATGGAAATACTCACCAGGTTACTGTTCTTTCGTTATACATACGAGCAACCGAATCGAACAGAAGGTTGAATGGATAGTATCTGGGTTGTATTCGATTATGATGTTATGCTGTGTATATAGTTATACATACTAGGTGACGGTATTCCCGTTTTACATACGAACGACCGAAACGAACAGAAAGTTGAATGGATAGACTGAACAATCAATGTATCTGGGTGGTATCCGATTATATCGCAATACTGTATATATAGTGATACTTACCAGGTGACGGTACTTCCGTTACACATACTAGCGACCGAATCGAACAGAAGGTTAAATGGTTAGACGAAACGATAATTGTATCTCTGAGTTGTATCCGATGATATCGTGATGATGTTTATATAGCAATACTCACCAGGTAACTGTTCTTCCGTTTAACATACAAGCGGCCGAATCGAGCAGAAGGTTGAATTCAGTATAGATTGAACAATCGTCGTATCTGGGTTGTATTCGATTATGTTTATATAGTTATACTCACCAGGTACCTGTTCTTTCGTTATACATACGAGCAACCCAATCGAACATAAGGTTGAATGGATAGATTAAACAATCATCGTATCTGAGTTGTATTCGATTATGTTTATATAGTTATACTCATCAGGTAACTGTTCTTCCGTTATACATACGAGCGACTGAATTGAACAGAAGGTTGAATGTATCGACTAAACAATGATCCTATCTGGGGTTGTATTCGATTATGTCGTGATGATGTTTATATAGTTATACTCACCAGGTAACTGTTCTCCAGTTATACATAAGAGCGGCTGAACTGAACAGAAGGTTGAATGGATAGACAAAACGATAATTGTAACTGAGTTGTATTCGATTATATCGTGGTAATGTTTATATAGTAATACTCACCAGGTGACTGTTCTTGCGTTATACGTACGAGCGACCAAATCGAACAGAAGGTTGGATGGATAGACGGAATGATCATTGTATCTGAGTTGAATTCGATGATTTCGTGATGATGTTTATATAGCAATACTTACCAGGTAACTGTCCTTCCGTTTTACATACAAGCGACCGAATCAAGCAGAAGGTTAAATGGATAGATTGAACAATCATCGTATCTGAGTTGTATTCGATTATGTTTATATAGTTATACTCACCAGGTACCTGTTCTTTCGTTATACATACGAGCAACCCAATCGAACATAAGGTTGAATGGATAGATTAAACAATCATCGTATCTGAGTTGTATTCGATTATGTTTATATAGTTATACTCACCAGGTAACTGTTCTCCAGTTATACATAAGAGCGGCTGAACTGAACAGGAGGTTGAATGGATACACAAAACGATAATTGTAACTGAGTTGTATTCGATTATATCGTGGTAATGTTTATATAGTAATACTCACCAGGTGACTGTTCTTGCGATATACGTACGAGCGACCAAATCGAACAGAAGGTTGGATGGATAGACGGAATGATCATTGTATCTGAGTTGTATTCGATTATATCGTGATGAAGTTCATATGGAAATACTCACCAGGTTACTGTTCTTTCGTTATACATACGAGCAACCCAATCGAACATAAGGTTGAATGGATAGATTGAACAATCATTGTATCTGGGTTGTCTCCGATTATATCGTTATGCTGTATATTTAGTTACACCTACCATGTAACGGTTCTATCGTTACACATACGAGCGTCTGAATCGAACATAAGGTTGGATGGTTAGACGGAACGATAATTGTAACTGAGTTGTATTCGATTATATCGTGGTGATGTTTATATAGTAAAACTCACCAAGGGACTGTTCTTGCGTTATACATACGAGCGACCCAATCGAACATAAGGTTGGATGGATAGACGGAATGATCATTGTATCTGAGTTGAATTCGATTATATCGTGATGAAGTTCATATGGAAATACTCACCAGGTTACTGTTCTTTCGTTATACATACGAGCAACCGAATCGAACAGAAGGTTGAATGGATAGAATCTGGGTTGTATTCGATTATGATGTTATGCTGTGTATATAGTTATACACACTAGGTGACGGTATTCCCGTTTTACATACAAGCGGCCGAATCGAGCAGAAGGTTGAATTCAGTATAGATTGAACAATCGTCGTATCTGGGTTGTATTCGATTATGTTTATATAGTTATACTCACCAGGTACCTGTTCTCTCGTTATACATACGAGCAACCCAATCGAACATAAGGTTGAATGGATAGATTAAACAATCATTGTATCTGAGTTGTATTCGATTATGTTTATATACTCATACTCACCAGGTAACTGATCTTCCGTTATACATACGAGCGACTGAATTGAACAGGAGTTTGAATGTATAGACTAAACAATGATCCTATCTGGGGTTGTATTCGATTATATCGTGATGATGTTTATATAGTAATACTCACCAGGTGACTGTTCTTGCGTTGTACGTACGAGCGACCAAATCGAACAGAAGGTTGGATGGATAGATGGAGATTGTATCTGAGTTGTATTCGATTATATCGTGATGAAGTTCATATGGAAATACTCACCAGGTTACTGTTCTTTCGTTATACATACGAGCAACCGAATCGAACAGAAAGTTGAATGGATAGACTGAACAATCAATGTATCTGGGTGGTAGTCGATTATATCGCAATTCTGTATATATAGTGATTATGTTTATATAGTTATACTCACCAGGTACCTGTTCTTTCGTTATACATACGAGCAACCCAATCGAACATAAGGTTCAATGGATAGATTAAACAATCATCGTATCTGAGTTGTATTTTCAAGCTTTTTTGGGACTCTTATCGTTTTACGATTGTTTCCTAAAAAATCGAGCAACTGTAGCTGAACCGTTATATCATTTATCACAGAAGAATATCAAATTTCACTGGTCAGATCGTCATCAAGATGCCTTTCAAGAATTGAAGACAATCATTAGTTCAGATTCGCTGTTAGTAAACTTCAATCCAGATTTACCAATTGTTATTGCTCGTGATGCAAGTAGTGTTGGAGTTGGAGCTGTTCTCTCGCATATTGAAAATGATAAGGAAAGACCCATAGCTTTTGCATCAAAAACATTGAACGACACCGAGAAAAATTTCGCACAATTAGATACAGAAGGTCTTTCTATTGTTTTTGGCGTTAAAACGTTTCATGAATATTTAGCAGGAAGATCATTCACGATATTGACAGACCACAAGCCTTTACTTGGTATTTTTGATCCTAAGAAGTCTATTCCTACGATACTTTCACCAAGACTTCTCCGCTGGTCACTGATTTTATCTATGTATGATTTCAAGATATGTTTTCGGCAGGGTAAGATCCATAATAATGCTGATGCATTGAGTAGATTACCACTTCATGTGGAGAATATAACCCCACCTCCGTTGGAAGTATTATTATTAGAAAATATGAAAGAACCCCCAGTTTCCGCCAAAGAAATATCTTTTCACACAGGAAAAGACCCTGTACTTTCAAAAATAAGATATTGGCTTTATAATGGATGGCCAAATCAAACTCCCTCCTTACATTACGAAGGATATGATAATTTTGAAGCCTATTATAGAAGAAGAAATGAATTATCGTTACATGAAGACTGTGTTTTATTTGGATGCAGAGTAGTTATTCCACGATCGTTGCGAAACAAAGTTCTGAAGTTATTGCATTCTCCACATCCAGGTATAGTAACAATGAAAGCTTGTGCTAGAAGTTATGTGTATTGGCCTGGAATTGATTCTGAAATCGAGAATACGGTAAAGACTTGTTCAAAGTGTCAACAAGTTCGAAATTCACCACCAAGAGCTCCTATTCAAAAGTGGGAAAAATCTGATTATCCTTGGTATAGATTACATATCGACTTTGCTGGACCGTTTCAAAGACAAACATTTTTGATTATAGTAGATTCTCATAGTAAATGATTAGAAGTAGTGCATTTGAAATCTACGACAACTTCTTCCGTGATTTCTGCTTTGAGAAGTTTGTTTGCTACTCATGGACTTCCTGTAGAAATGGTTTCAGATAATGGCGCTCAATTTACATCTTTAGAATTCAAAACTTTTTGTAATTTCAATGGAATTAAACATATTTATATATCTCCAGCTCATCCAGCATCAAATGGACAAGCTGAGAGATTTGTTCAAGAAGCCAAGAAGAAATTGAAATTGCTGAATGAAGGCGACTGGAATACTCGTTTGTCCCGCTTATTGTTCGCACAACATTCGACTCCTTCTTCTGTAACTGGCAAAACTCCAGCAGAATTATTGTTTAAAAGGAAACTTCGTAATCATTTGTCACACATTATACCAGGTCAGCACAAGCAGAAATTACAAAACTGTGATAGTAATATTCGTCACTTTCAAGAAAATGAGCCAGTATTTTTCAAGAATAGGCATATTTCCAACGAAACGGTTGTCATTGCTAGCTCATGAGCTCACCTTATAAGGAGGAAAGTAGGGCTAGAAGATTATAGATGAACAGAAGAAGAAGAAAAAGTTTATTTAAAATAGGTTTACCCTAATATAAACATTAGATTTATCAATTAGATACAAGTAGTAACATAAAAAATAATAAATATATATATAACTCAAAAAATAATAATAATATACGATTACAATTAATATAGAATATAGAAGAAAATGAAAAACTACTCGAGACAATATTTTATACCTTCATATCATATAACCATAACTGGCATGTTCACTTATTTTCTTTTTGAAAATTGACAAAGTTGGGCTATATTTGATTTCATTTGTAAGTTTATTGAATTCGTTAAAACCCTTGAAAAAAAGTGAGTTCATTGAGTTTTTCCTGTTTGTTCTCCTAATATATATGTTTCTATTACTTCTTGTGTTGTGTTGATGTACCTCAGAATTGAATGTGATGTACTCTCGGAAATAAGAGGGAGCCAGATCATTTAATATTTTATATATAAATATCATGGCGAGATATATTAGTCTTTGTCTAACAGAAAGCCATTGTAGAGAAATTAACATTGTATCAATAGGAGCATATCGATTTAACTTTGAGATTATTCTCATCCCTCGGTTTTGCAATTTTTGTAATTGAGACAGTTTATTTAGGTTGAATAGGTATAACACTGAAGAGCAATAATCGAAGTGAGGCTGGATAATTGTTCTATATACAGTGATTTTCGTTTCCATTGATAAGTTACTAGAGATTCTGGAAAAAAAATATAACTTTTTAGTAATTTTTTTGTAAAGATAATCTTAGTGATTTTCGAAAGTCAATAGGTTGTCTAGTTGGAATCCTAGATATTTAATATTATTTACGAATTCAATTTCTACATTATAAATTGAGAGTTTCAATTTATTTTGGTTTATATTGTTGAACTTATATTTTGTTGTTATTAACATGGCTTAAGTTTTGAGAATATTCAGTTTTAGTTTATTTATTTTCATATATTTGTCAACTTTCGCAAGTACTGCATTCATATTACTGAGAGCTCTATCCAGATTTGTATCACTACATGCAAGTAAGGTATCGTCTGCAAATAGATTAATGAATTCACAGCCCACATGTAAGTTGATATCATTTGAATACAAAATAAACAGTAGTGGTCCCCTGGGGGACACCAAGATAAATGGTTCGAAGGATTCATCAAACAGAAGTTTTACAAAGATGGCCAAGTCTATAAACGTCATTTGGATCATATCAGATCTAGATCCGTTAACCAAAATGAAGATATGTTCAGAAATATAACTTTGTCCGATGTTGTGAATTCTGATACATCTGAGAATAGAGCCAGTGGATCAGGAAACGAATCAGTTGCTGTCATACCCCATTATGGAAATTTTGACTGATTCATCGTCTAGAGATTCCTCAGATCAAACAATAGTAAGTGTTTCTGATAATGAGGATTTGATTAATTTTGAGTCAAATACTGATGGAACTCCGGCTGTTAAAGAGGATCTAAATCAAGAAAATTCTGACCCTGTTTTGAAAATGAATCAGACGATGGATAGCTGCAATAAAAGAATCAGGAAACGACCCTCGAAATTTGAAGATTTTGTTTTATTTTAGAGGGGGAAGAAATGTTGTATATTCGTACACTTTGTATTATGAATAATGTTGACGTTGAGAGGATGATGACAGTAAAGTACTGTAATGAGAATTGAGAAATACAAATCTTTCTATAAAATTGTTATTATTATTTCTATTGAGATTCATAGAAATACATAACAGATACTATCCATTCAACCTTCTGTTCGATTCGGTTGCTCGTATGTATAACGGAAGAACAGTTACCTGGTGAGTATAACTATATAAACATAATCGAATACAACCCAGATACGATGATTGTTCAATCTATACTAAATTTGAGCTTCTGCTCGATTCGGTCGCTTGTATGTAAAACGGAAGAACAGTTACCTGGTGAGTATTGCTATATAATCATCATCACGATATCATCAAATACAACTCAGATACAATTATCGTTTCGTCAAACCATTTAACATTCTGTTCGATTCAGTCGCTAGTATGTGTAACGGAAGTACCGTCACCTGGTAAGTATCACTATATATACAGTATTGCGATATAATCGGATACCACCCAGATACATTGATTGTTCAGTCTATCCATTCAACTTTCTGTTCCTTTTGGTCACTCGTATGTTAAACGGGAATACCGTCACCTAATGTGTATAACTATATACACAGCATAACATCATAATCGAATACAACCCAGATACTATCCATTCAACCTTCTGTTCGATTCGGTTGCTCGTATGAATAACGAAAGAACAGTAACCTGGTGAGTATTTCTATATGAACGTCATCACGATATAATCGAATACAACTCAGATACAATGATCATTCCTTCTATCCATCCAACCTTCTGTTCGATTGGGTCGCTCGTATGTATGACGCAAGAACAGTCACCTGGTGAGTATTACTATATAAACATCACCACTATATAATCGAATACAACTCAGTTACAATTATCTTTCCGTCTAACCATCCAACCTTATGTTCGATTCAGACGCTCGTATGTGTAACAAAACCGTTACATGGTAGGTGTAACTAAATATACAGCATAACGATATAATCGGAGACAACCCAGATACAATGATTGTTCAATCTATCCATCCAACCTTATGTTCGATTCGGTTGCTCGTATGTTTAATGAAAGAACTGTTACCTGGTTGGACATACTATATGATAATCATCACGATATACTCGAATACAACCCCAGATACGATTATTGTTTAGTCTATCCATTCAACCTTATGTTCAATTCAGTCGTTCTTATGAAAATCGGAAGAACAGTTACCTGGTGAGTATAACTATATAAACCTAATCGAATACAACCCAGATACGATGAATTTTCAATCTATCCATTTAACTTTCTGCTCGATTCGGTCGCTTTTATGTAAAACGGAAGAACAGTTACCTGGTGAGTATTGCTATATAAACATCATCACGATATCATCGAATACAACTCAGAGATACAATTATCGTTTCGTCTAACCATTTAACCTTCTGTTCGATTCAGTCGCTAGTATGTGTAACGGAAGTACCGTCACCTGGTAAGTATCACTATATATACAGTATTGCGATATAATCGGATACCACTCAGATACATTGATTGTTCAGTCTATCCATTCAACTTTCTGTCCGTTTCGGTCGCTCGTATGTAAAACGGGAATACCGTCACCTAGTGTGTATAACTATATACACAGCATAACATCATAATCGAATACAACCCAGATACTATCCATTCAACCTTCTGTTCAATTCAGTCGCTCGTATGTATAACGGAGATCAGTTACCTGGTGAGTATTTCTATATGAACGTCATCACGATATAATATAATACAACTCAGATACAATTATCATTCCGTCTATCCATCCAACCTTCTGTTCGATTGGGTCGCTCTTATGTATAACGCAAGAACAGTCACCTGGTGAGTATTACTATATAAACATCACCACGATACAATCGAATACAACTCAGTTACACTTATCGTTCCGTCTAACCATCCAACCTTATGTTCGATTCAGACGCTCGTATGTGTAACGAAAGAACCGTTACATGGTAGGTGTTACTGAATATACAGCATAACAATATAATCGGAGACAACTCAGATACAATGATTGTTCAATCTATCCATCCAACCTTATGTTCGATTCGGTTGCTCGTATGTTTAACGGAAGAACTGTTACCTGGTTAGACATACGATATGATAATCATCACGATATAATCGAATACAACCCAGATACGATGATTGTTCAGTCTATCCATTCAACCTTCTGTTCAGTTCAGTCGCTCTTATGCATAACTGGAGAACAGTTACCTGGTGAGCATAACTATATACACATCATCACGATATACTCGAATACAACCCCAGATACAATTATTGTTTAGTCTAACCATTCAACCTTCTGTTTAATTCAGTCGCTTGTATGCATAACGGAAGAACAGTTACCTGGTGAGCATAACTATATAAGCATTATCGGATACAACCCAGATACGATGATTGTTCAATCTCTCCATTTAACCTTCTGCTCGATTCGGTCGCTTGTAAGTAAAACGGAAGAACAGTTACCTGGTGAGTATTGCTATATAAACATCATCACGATATGATCGAATACAACTCAGATACAATTATCGTTCCGTCTAACCATTTAACCTTCTGTTCGATTCAGTCGCTAGTATGTGTAACGGAAGTATCGTCACCTGTTAAGTATCACTATATATACAGTATTGCGATATAATCAGATACCAACCAGATACATTGATTGTTCAGTCTATCCATTCAACTTTCTGTTCGTTTCGGTCGCTCGTATGTATAACGAAAGAACATTAACCTGGTGAGTATAATTATATAAACATAATCGAATACAACCCAGATACGATGATTGTTCAATCTATACTGAATTCAACCTTCTGCTCGATTCGGTCGCTTGTATGTGAAACGGAAGAACAGTTACCTGGTGAGTATTGCTTTATAAACATCATCACGATATAATCGAATACAACTCAGATACATTTATCGTTTCGTCTAACCATTTAACCTTCTGTTCGATTCAGTCGCAAGTATGTGTAACGGAAGTACTGTCACCTGGTAAGTATCACTATATATACAGTATTGCGATATAATCGGATACCACCCAGATACATTGATTGTTCAGTCTATCCATTCAACTTTCTGTTCGTTTTGGTCGCTCGTATGTAAAACGGGAATACCGTCACCTTATGTTTATAACTATATACACAGCATAACATCATAATCGAATACAATCCAGATACTATCCATTCAACCTCCTGTTCGATTAGGTTGCTCGTATGTATAACGAAAGAACAGTAACCTGGTGAGTATTTCTATATGAACGTCATCACGATATAATCGAATACAACTCAGATACAATTATCATTCCGTCTATCCATTCAACCTTCTGTTCGATTGGGTCGCTCGTACGTATAATGCAAGAACAGTAACCTGGTGAGTATTACTATATAAAACCTTATGTTCGATTCAGACGCTCGTATGTGTAACAAAAGAACCGTCACATGGTAGGTGTATCTTAATATACAGCATAACGATATAATCGGAGACAACCCAGTTACAATGATTGTTCAATCTATCCATTCAACCTTATGTTCGATTCGGTTGCTCGTATGTATAACGGAAGAACAGTTACCTGGTTAGACATAATATATAATAATCATCACGAATTAATCGAATACAACCCAGATACGATGATTGTTCAGTCTATCCATTCAACCTTCTGTTCAGTTCAGTCGCTCTTATGTATAACTGGAGAACAGTTACCTGGTGAGTATAACTATATGAACATAATCAAGATATAATCGAATACAACCCCAGATACGATCATTGTTTAGTCTATCCATTCAACCTTCTGTTCAATTCAGTCGCTCGTATGTATAACGGAAGAACAGTTACCTGGTGAGTATAACTATATAAACATAATCGAATACTACTCAGATACAATGATTGTTCAATCTATCCATCCAACCTTATGTTCGATTCGGTTGCTCGTATGTTTAACGGAAGAACTGTTACCTGGTTAGACATACTATATGATAATCATCACGATATAATCAAATACAACCCAGATACGATGATTGTTCAGTCTATCCATTCAACCTACTGTTCAGTTCAGTCGCTCTCATGCATAACTGGAGAACAGTTACCTAGTGAGTATAACTATATAAACATCATCACGATATACTCGAATACAACCCCAGATACGATTATTGTTTAGTCTTGCCATTCAACCTTCTGTTCAATTCAGTCGCTCGTATGTATAACGGAAGAACAGTTACCTGGTGAGTATAACTATATAAACATTATCGAATACAACCCAGATACGATGATTGTTCAATCTATCCTTTAACCTTCTGCTCGATTCGGTCGCTTGTAAGTAAAACGGAAGAACAGTTACCTGGTGAGTATTGCTATATAAACATCATCACGATATGATCGAATATAACTCAGATACAATTATCGTTCCGTCTAACCATTGAACCTTATGTTCGATTCAGTCGCTAGTATGTGTAACGGAAGTAGCGTCACCTGTTGAGTATCACTATATATACAGTATTGCGATATAATCGGATACCAACAAGATACATTGATTGTTCAGTCTATCCATTCAACTTTCTGTTCGTTTCGGTCGCTCGTATGTAAAACGGGAATACCGTCACCAAGTGTGTATAATTATATTCACAGCATAACATCATAATCGAATACAACCCAGATACTATCCATTCAACCTTCTGTTCGATTCGGTTGCTCGTATGTATAACGAAAGAACAGTAACCTGGTGAGTATAATTATATAAACATAATCGAATACAACCCAGATACGATGATTGTTCAATCTATACTGAATTCAACCTTCTGCTCGATTCGGTCGCTTGTATGTAAAACGGAAAAACAGTTACCTGGTGAGTATTGCTATATAAACATCATCACGATATCATCGAATACAACTCAGATACAATTATCGTTTCGTCTAACCATTTAACCTTCTGTTCGATTCAGTCGCTAGTATGTGTAACGGAAGTACTGTCACCTGGTAAGTATCACTATATATACAGTATTGCGATATAATCGGATACCACCCAGATACATTGATTGTTCAGTCTATCCATTCAACTTTCTGTTCGTTTTGGTCGCTCGTATGTAAAACGGGAATACTGTCACCTTATGTGTAAAACTATATACACAGCATAACATCATAATCGAATACAACCCAGGTACTATCCATTCAACCTTCTGTTCGATTCGGTTGCTCGTATGTATATCGAAAGAACAGTAACCTGGTGAGTATTTCTATATGAACGTCATCACGATATAATCGAATACAACTCAGATACAATGATCATTCCGTCTATCTATCCAACCTTCTGTTCGATTGGGTCGCTCGTATGTATAACGCAAGAAGAGTCACCTGGTGAGTATTACTATATAAACATTACCACGATATAATCGAATACAACTCAGTTACAATTATCGTTCCGTCAAACCATCCAACCTCATGTTCGATTCAGACGCTCGTATGTGTGACGGAAGAACCGTTACATGGTAGGTGTAACTGAATATACAGCATAACGATATAATCGGAGACAACCCAGATACAATGATTGTTCAATCTATCCGTCCAACCTTATGTTCGATTCGGTTGCTCGTATGTTTAACGGAAGAACTGTTACCTGGTTAGACCTACTATATGATAATAATCACGATATACTCGAATACAACCCCAGATACGATTATTGTTTAGTCTATCCATTCAATATTCTGTTCAATTCAGACGTTCTTATGTATAACGGGAGAACAGTTACCTGGTGAGTATAACTATATAAACATAATCGAATACAACCCAGATACGATGAATTTTTAATCTATCCATTTAACCTTCTACTCGATTCGGTCGCTTTTATGTAAAACGAAAGAACAGTTACCTGGTGAGTATTGCTATATAAACATCATCACGATATCATCGAATACAACTCAGATACAATTATCGTTTCGTCTAACCATTCAACATTCTGTTCGATTCAGTCGCTAGTATGTGTAACGGAAGTACTGTCACCAGGTAAGTATCACAATATATACAGTATTGCGATATAATCGGATACCACCCAGATACATTGATTGTTCAGTCTATCCATTCAACTTTCTGTTCGTTTTGGTCGCTCGTATGTAAAACGGGAATACCGTCACCTTATGTGTATAACTATATACACAGCATAACATCATAATCGAATACAACCCAGATACTATCCATTTAACCTCCTGTTCGATTCGGTTACTCGTATGTATAACGAAAGAACAGTAACCTGGTGAGTATTTCTATATGAACGTCATCACGATATAATCGAATACAATTCAGATACAATGATCATTCCGTCTATCCATCCAACCTTATGTTCGATTCAGACGCTCGTATGTGTAACAAAAGAACCGTTACATGGTAGGTGTATCTCAATATACAGCATAACGATATAATCGGAGACAACCCAGTTACAATGATTGTTCAATCTATCCATTCAACCTTATGTTCGATTCGGTTGCTCGTATGTATAACGGAAGAACAGTTTCCTGGTTAGACAAAATATATAATAATCATCACGAAATAATCGAATACAACCCAGATACGATAGTTGTTCAGTCTATCCATTCAACCTTCTGTTCAGTTCAGTCGCTCTTATGCATAACTGGAGAACAGTTACCTGGTGAGTATAACTATATAAACATCCTCACGATATAATCGAATACAACCCCAGAAACGATCATTGTTTAGTCGATCCATTCAACCTTCTGTTCAAATCAGTCGCTCGTATGTATAACGGAAGAACAGTTACCTGGTGAGTATAACTATATAAACATAATCGAATACAACTCAGATACAATGATTGTTCAATCTATCCATTTAACCTTCTGCTCGATTCGGTCGCTTGTAAGTAAAACGGAAGAACAGTTACCTGGTGAGTATTGCTATATAAACATCATCACGATATCATCGAATACAACTCAGAGATACAATTATCGTTTCGTCTAACCATTTAACCTTCTGTTCGATTCAGTCGCTAGTATGTGTAACGGAAGTACTGTCACCTGGTAAGTATCACTATATATACAGTATTGCGATATAATCGGATACTACCCAGATACATTGATTGTTCAGTCTATCCATTAAACTTTCTGTTCGTTTTAGTCGCTCGTTTGTAAAACGGAAATACCGTCACCTTATGTGTATAACTATATACACAGCATAACATCATAATCGAATACAACCCAGATATTATCCATTCAACCTTCTGTTCGATTCGGTTGCTCGTATGTATATCGATAAAACAGTAACCTGGTGAGTATTTCTATATGAACGTCATCACGATATAATCGAATACAACTCAGATACAATGATCATTCCGTCTATCCATCCAACCTTCTGTTCGATTGGGTCGCTCGTACGTACAATGCAAGAACAGTCACCTGGTGAGTATTTCTATATGAACTTCATCACGATATAATCGAATACAACTCAGATTCAATGATCATTTCGTCTATCCATCCAACCTTCTGTTCGATTGGGTCGCTCGTACGTATAATGCAAGAACAGTCACCTGGTGAGTATTACTATATAAACATTACCACGATATAATCGAATACAACTCAGTTACAATTATCGTTCCGTCCAACCATCCAACCTCATGTTCGATTCAGACGCTCGTATGTGTAACAAAAGAACCGTTACATGATAGGTGTATCTTAATATACAGCATAACGATATAATCGGAGACAACCCAGATACAATGATTGTTCAATCTATCCATTCAACCTTATGTTCGATTCGGTTGCTCGTATTTATAACGGAAGAACAGTTACCTGGTTAGACATAATATATAATAATCATCACGAATTAATCGAATACAACCCAGATACGATGATTGTTCAGTCTATCCATTCAACCTTCTGTTCAGTTCAGTCGCT
This sequence comes from Chrysomela aeneicollis, assembly GCA_029955515.1. Lineage (NCBI taxonomy): Eukaryota > Metazoa > Arthropoda > Insecta > Coleoptera > Chrysomelidae > Chrysomela > Chrysomela aeneicollis. The sequence goes on along the minus strand of JARUHQ010000018.1, from coordinate 37,974 downwards.
CTTATGTATAACTGGAGAACAGTTACCTGGTGAGTATAACTATATTAACATCATCACGATATAATCGGATACAACCCCAGATCCGATCATTGTTCAATCCATCCATTCAACCTTCTGTTCAATTCAGTATAACGGAAGAACAGTTACCTGGTGAGTATAACTATATAAACATAATCGAATACAACTCAGATACGATGATTGTTCAATCTATCCATTCAACCTTATGTTCGATTCGGTTGCTCGTATGTATAACGGAAGAACAGGTACCTGGTGAGTATAACTATATAATTATTATCGAATGCGACTCAGATACGATGATTGTTCAATCTATCCATTTAACCTTCTGCTCGATTCGGTCGCTTGTATGTAAAACGGAAGGACAGTTACCTGTTGAGTATTGCTATATAAAATCATCACGATATCATCGAATACAACTCAGATACAATTATCGTTTCGTCTAACCATTCAACATTCTGTTCGATTCAGTCGCTAGTATGTGTAACGGAAGTACTGTCACCAGGTAAGTATCACAATATATACAGTATTGCGATATAATCGGATGCCACCCAGATACATTAATTGTTCAGTCTATCCATTCAACTTCCTGTTCGTTTTGGTCGCTCGTATATAAAACGGGAATACCGTCACCTTATGTGTATAACTATATACACAGCATAACATCATAATCGAATACAACCCAGATACTATCCATTTAACCTCCTGTTCGATTCGGTTACTCGTATGTATAACGAAAGAACAGTAACCTGGTGAGTATTTCTATATGAACGTCATCACGATATAATCGAATACAATTCAGATACAATGATCATTCCGTCTATCCATCCAACCTTATGTTCGATTCAGACGCTCGTATGTGTAACAAAAGAACCGTTACATGGTAGGTGTATCTCAATATACAGCATAACGATATAATCGGAGACAACCCAGTTACAATGATTGTTCAATCTATCCATTCAACCTTATGTTCGATTCGGTTGCTTGTATGTATAACGGAAGAACAGTTTCCTGGTTAGACATAATATATAATAATCATCACGAAATAATCGAATACAACCCAGATACGATAGTTGTTCAGTCTATCCATTCAACCTTCTGTTCAGTTCAGTCGCTCTTATGCATAACTGGAGAACAGTTACCTGGTGAGTATAACTATATAAACATCCTCACGATATAATCGAATACAACCCCAGAAACGATCATTGTTTAGTCGATCCATTCAACCTTCTGTTCAAATCAGTCGCTCGTATGTATAACGGAAGAACAGTTACCTGGTGAGTATAACTATATAAACATAATCGAATACAACTCAGATACAATGATTGTTCAATCTATCCATTTAACCTTCTGCTCGATTCGGTCGCTTGTAAGTAAAACGGAAGAACAGTTACCTGGTGAGTATTGCTATATAAACATCATCACGATATCATCGAATACAACTCAGAGATACAATTATCGTTTCGTCTAACCATTTAACCTTCTGTTCGATTCAGTCGCTAGTATGTGTAACGGAAGTACTGTCACCTGGTAAGTATCACTATATATACATTATTGCGATATAATCGGATACTACCCAGATACATTGATTGTTCAGTCTATTCATTGAACTTTCTGTTCGTTTTAGTCGCTCGTTTGTAAAACGGAAATACCGTCACCTTATGTGTATAACTATATACACAGCATAACATCATAATCGAATACAACCCAGATATTATCCATTCAACCTTCTGTTCGATTCGGTTGCTCGTATGTATATCGATAGAACAGTAACCTGGTGAGTATTTCTATATGAACGTCATCACGATATAATCGAATACAACTCAGATACAATGATCATTCCGTCTATCCATCCAACCTTCTGTTCGATTGGGTCGCTCGTACGTATAATGCAAGAACAGTCACCTGGTGAGTATTTCTATATGAACTTCATCACGATATAATCGAATACAACTCAGATACAATGATCATTTCGTCTATCCATCCAACCTTCTGTTCGATTGGGTCGCTCGTACGTATAATGCAAGAACAGTCACCTGGTGAGTATTACTATATAAACATTACCACGATATAATCGAATACAACTCAGTTACAATTATCGTTCCGTCCAACCATCCAACCTCATGTTCGATTCAGACGCTCGTATGTGTAACAAAAGAACCGTTACATGATAGGTGTATCTTAATATACAGCATAACGATATAATCGGAGACAACCCAGATACAATGATTGTTCAATCTATCCATTCAACCTTATGTTCGATTCGGTTGCTCGTATTTATAACGGAAGAACAGTTACCTGGTTAGACATAATATATAATAATCATCACGAATTAATCGAATACAACCCAGATACGATGATTGTTCAGTCTATCCATTCAACCTTCTGTTCAGTTCAGTCGCTCTTATGTATAACTGGAGAACAGTTACCTGGTGAGTATAACTATATTAACATCATCACGATATAATCGGATACAACCCCAGATCCGATCATTGTTCAGTCCATCCATTCAACCTTCTGTTCAATTCAGCCAAGTTGCACCGAAATCTCTCTCAGGGTTCTATTATAGGTTTCGTTGGTTCTGACCAGATAGGGTGAAAGGAACAAGTAGACAGGACAGTTGAGTGAACTGATCAAGGTATATTCTTTAATTATATCGCCATATAACATCACCAGATGGTTTACGTCCCTGAAACTAATAACTATATACAGTATGTACCTAACTATCCATGACTACGACTACAATATCGCCATTTTACAGTCTTTTACTCAAATGACACGCGGTGCCTCAAACCATTTAACCATTTAACCTTCTGTTCGATTCAGTCGCTAGTATGTGTAACGGAAGTACTGTCACCTGGTAAGTATCACTATATATACAGTATTGCGATATAATCGGATACTACCCAGATACATTGATTGTTCAGTCTATCCATTAAACTTTCTGTTCGTTTTAGTCGCTCGTTTGTAAAACGGAAATACCGTCACCTTATGTGTATAACTATATACACAGCATAACATCATAATCGAATACAACCCAGATATTATCCATTCAACCTTCTGTTCGATTCGGTTGCTCGTATGTATATCGATAGAACAGTAACCTGGTGAGTATTTCTATATGAACGTCATCACGATATAATCGAATACAACTCAGATACAATGATCATTCCGTCTATCCATCCAACCTTCTGTTCGATTGGGTCGCTCGTACGTATAATGCAAGAACAGTCACCTGGTGAGTATTTCAATATGAACTTCATCACGATATAATCGAATACAACTCAGATACAATGATCATTTCGTCTATCCATCCAACCTTCTGTTCGATTGGGTCGCTCGTACGTATAATGCAAGAACAGTCACCTGGTGAGTATTACTATATAAACATTACCACGATATAATCGAATACAACTCAGTTACAATTATCGTTCCGTCCAACCATCCAACCTCATGTTCGATTCAGACGCTCGTATGTGTAACAAAAGAACCGTTACATGATAGGTGTATCTTAATATACAGCATAACGATATAATCGGAGACAACCCAGATACAATGATTGTTCAATCTATCCATTCAACCTTATGTTCGATTCGGTTGCTCGTATTTATAACGGAAGAACAGTTACCTGGTTAGACATAATATATAATAATCATCACGAATTAATCGAATACAACCCAGATACGATGATTGTTCAGTCTATCCATTCAACCTTCTGTTCAGTTCAGTCGCTCTTATGTATAACTGGAGAACAGTTACCTGGTGAGTATAACTATATTAACATCATCACGATATAATCGGATACAACCCCAGATCCGATCATTGTTCAGTCCATCCATTCAACCTTCTGTTCAATTCAGTATAACGGAAGAACAGTTACTTGGTGAGTATAACTATATAAACATAATCGAATACAACTCAGATACGATGATTGTTCAATCTATCCATTCAACCTTATGTTCGATTCGGTTGCTCGTATGTATAACGGAAGAACAGGTACCTGGTGAGTATAACTATATAATTATTATCGAATGCGACTCAGATACGATGATTGTTCAATCTATCCATTTAACCTTCTGCTCGATTCGGTCGCTTGTATGTAAAACGGAAGGACAGTTACCTGTTGAGTATTGCTATATAAAATCATCACGATATCATCGAATACAACTCAGATACAATTATCGTTTCGTCTAACCATTCAACATTCTGTTCGATTCAGTCGCTAGTATGTGTAACGGAAGTATTGTCACCAGGTAAGTATCACAATATATACAGTATTGCGATATAATCGGATACCACCCAGATACATTGATTGTTCAGTCTATCCATTCAACTTTCTGTTCGTTTTGGTCGCTTGTATGTAAAATGGGAATACCGTCACCTTATGTGTATAACTATATACACAGCATAACATCATAATCGAATACAACCCAGATACTATCCATTAAACCTCCTGTTCGATTCGGTTACTCGTATGTATAACGAAAGAACAGTAACCTGGTGAGTATTTCTATATGAACGTCATCACGATATAATCGAATACAATTCAGATACAATGATCATTCCGTCTATCCATCCAACCTTATGTTCGATTCAGACGCTCGTATGTGTAACAAAAGAACCGTTACATGGTAGGTGTATCTCAATATACAGCATAACGATATAATCGGAGACAACCCAGTTACAATGATTGTTCAATCTATCCATTCAACCTTATGTTCGATTCGGTTGCTCGTATGTATAACGGAAGAACAGTTTCCTGGTTAGACATAATATATAATAATCATCACGAAATAATCGAATACAACCCAGATACGATAGTTGTTCAGTCTATCCATTCAACCTTCTGTTCAGTTCAGTCGCTCTTATGCATAACTGGAGAACAGTTACCTGGTGAGTATAACTATATAAACATCCTCACGATATAATCGAATACAACCCCAGAAACGATCATTGTTTAGTCGATCCATTCAACCTTCTGTTCAAATCAGTCGCTCGTATGTATAACGGAAGAACAGTTACCTGGTGAGTATAACTATATAAACATAATCGAATACAACTCAGATACAATGATTGTTCAATCTATCCATTTAACCTTCTGCTCGATTCGGTCGCTTGTAAGTAAAACGGAAGAACAGTTACCTGGTGAGTATTGCTATATAAACATCATCACGATATCATCGAATACAACTCAGAGATACAATTATCGTTTCGTCTAACCATTTAACCTTCTGTTCGATTCAGTCGCTAGTATGTGTAACGGAAGTACTGTCACCTGGTAAGTATCACTATATATACATTATTGCGATATAATCGGATACTACCCAGATACATTGATTGTTCAGTCTATTCATTGAACTTTCTGTTCGTTTTAGTCGCTCGTTTGTAAAACGGAAATACCGTCACCTTATGTGTATAACTATATACACAGCATAACATCATAATCGAATACAACCCAGATATTATCCATTCAACCTTCTGTTCGATTCGGTTGCTCGTATGTATATCGATAGAACATTAACCTGGTGAGTATTTCTATATGAACGTCATCACGATATAATCGAATACAACTCAGATACAATGATCATTCCGTCTATCCATCCAACCTTCTGTTCGATTGGGTCGCTCGTACGTATAATGCAAGAACAGTCACCTGGTGAGTATTTCTATATGAACTTCATCACGATATAATCGAATACAACTCAGATACAATGATCATTTCGTCTATCCATCCAACCTTCTGTTCGATTGGGTCGCTCGTACGTATAATGCAAGAACAGTCACCTGGTGAGTATTACTATATAAACATTACCACGATATAATCGAATACAACTCAGTTACAATTATCGTTCCGTCCAACCATCCAACCTCATGTTCGATTCAGACGCTCGTATGTGTAACAAAAGAACCGTTACATGATAGGTGTATCTTAATATACAGCATAACGATATAATCGGAGACAACCCAGATACGATGATTGTTCAATCTATCCATTCAACCTTATGTTCGATTCGGTTGCTCGTATTTATAACGGAAGAACAGTTACCTGGTTAGACATAATATATAATAATCATCACGAATTAATCGAATACAACCCAGATACGATGATTGTTCAGTCTATCCATTCAACCTTCTGTTCAGTTCAGTCGCTCTTATGTATAACTGGAGAACAGTTACCTGGTGAGTATAACTATATTAACATCATCACGATATAATCGGATACAACCCCAGATCCGATCATTGTTCAGTCCATCCATTCAACCTTCTGTTCAATTCAGCCAAGTTGCACCGAAATCTCTCTCAGGGTTCTATTATAGGTTTCGTTGGTTCTGACCAGATAGGGTGAAAGGAACAAGTAGACAGGACAGTTGAGTGAACTGATCAAGGTATATTCTTCAATTATATCGCCATATAACATCACCAGATGGTTTACGTCCCTGAAACTAATAACTATATACAGTATGTACCTAACTATCCATGACTACGACTACAATATCGCCATTTTACAGTCTTTTACTCAAATGACACGCGGTGCCTCAAACCATTTAACCATTTAACCTTCTGTTCGATTCAGTCGCTAGTATGTGTAACGGAAGTACTGTCACCTGGTAAGTATCACTATATATACAGTATTGCGATATAATCGGATACTACCCAGATACATTTATTGTTCAGTCTATCCATTAAACTTTCTGTTCGTTTTAGTCGCTCGTTTGTAAAACGGAAATACCGTCACCTTATGTGTATAACTATATACACAGCATAACATCATAATCGAATACAACCCAGATATTATCCATTCAACCTTCTGTTCGATTCGGTTGCTCGTATGTATATCGATAGAACAGTAACCTGGTGAGTATTTCTATATGAACGTCATCACGATATAATCGAATACAACTCAGATACAATGATCATTCCGTCTATCCATCCAACCTTCTGTTCGATTGGGTCGCTCGTACGTATAATGCAAGAACAGTCACCTGGTGAGTATTTCAATATGAACTTCATCACGATATAATCGAATACAACTCAGATACAATGATCATTTCGTCTATCCATCCAACCTTCTGTTCGATTGGGTCGCTCGTACGTATAATGCAAGAACAGTCACCTGGTGAGTATTACTATATAAACATTACCACGATATAATCGAATACAACTCAGTTACAATTATCGTTCCGTCCAACCATCCAACCTCATGTTCGATTCAGACGCTCGTATGTGTAACAAAAGAACCGTTACATGATAGGTGTATCTTAATATACAGCATAACGATATAATCGGAGACAACCCAGATACAATGATTGTTCAATCTATCCATTCAACCTTATGTTCGATTCGGTTGCTCGTATTTATAACGGAAGAACAGTTACCTGGTTAGACATAATATATAATAATCATCACGAATTAATCGAATACAACCCAGATACGATGATTGTTCAGTCTATCCATTCAACCTTCTGTTCAGTTCAGTCGCTCTTATGTATAACTGGAGAACAGTTACCTGGTGAGTATAACTATATTAACATCATCACGATATAATCGGATACAACCCCAGATCCGATCATTGTTCAGTCCATCCATTCAACCTTCTGTTCAATTCAGTATAACGGAAGAACAGTTACCTGGTGAGTATAACTATATAAACATAATCGAATACAACTCAGATACGATGATTGTTCAATCTATCCATTCAACCTTATGTTCGATTCGGTTGCTCGTATGTATAACGGAAGAACAGGTACCTGGTGAGTATAACTATATAATTATTATCGAATGCGACTCAGATACGATGATTGTTCAATCTATCCATTTAACCTTCTGCTCGATTCGGTCGCTTGTATGTAAAACGGAAGGACAGTTACCTGTTGAGTATTGCTATATAAAATCATCACGATATCATCGAATACAACTCAGATACAATTATCGTTTCGTCTAACCATTCAACATTCTGTTCGATTCAGTCGCTAGTATGTGTAACGGAAGTATTGTCACCAGGTAAGTATCACAATATATACAGTATTGCGATATAATCGGATACCACCCAGATACATTGATTGTTCAGTCTATCCATTCAACTTTCTGTTCGTTTTGGTCGCTCGTATGTAAAACGGGAATACCGTCACCTTATGTGTATAACTATATACACAGCATAACATCATAATCGAATACAACCCAGATACTATCCATTTAACCTCCTGTTCGATTCGGTTACTCGTATGTATAACGAAAGAACAGTAACCTGGTGAGTATTTCTATATGAACGTCATCACGATATAATCGAATACAATTCAGATACAATGATCATTCCGTCTATCCATCCAACCTTATGTTCGATTCAGACGCTCGTATGTGTAACAAAAGAACCGTTACATGGTAGGTGTATCTCAATATACAGCATAACGATATAATCGGAGACAACCCAGTTACAATGATTGTTCAATCTATCCATTCAACCTTATGTTCGATTCGGTTGCTCGTATGTATAACGGAAGAACAGTTTCCTGGTTAGACATAATATATAATAATCATCACGAAATAATCGAATACAACCCAGATACGATAGTTGTTCAGTCTATCCATTCAACCTTCTGTTCAGTTCAGTCGCTCTTATGCATAACTGGAGAACAGTTACCTGGTGAGTATAACTATATAAACATCCTCACGATATAATCGAATACAACCCCAGAAACGATCATTGTTTAGTCGATCCATTCAACCTTCTGTTCAAATCAGTCGCTCGTATGTATAACGGAAGAACAGTTACCTGGTGAGTATAACTATATAAACATAATCGAATACAACTCAGATACAATGATTGTTCAATCTATCCATTTAACCTTCTGCTCGATTCGGTCGCTTGTAAGTAAAACGGAAGAACAGTTACCTGGTGAGTATTGCTATATAAACATCATCACGATATCATCGAATACAACTCAGAGATACAATTATCGTTTCGTCTAACCATTTAACCTTCTGTTCGATTCAGTCGCTAGTATGTGTAACGGAAGTACTGTCACCTGGTAAGTATCACTATATATACAGTATTGCGATATAATCGGATACTACCCAGATACATTGATTGTTCAGTCTATCCATTAAACTTTCTGTTCGTTTTAGTCGCTCGTTTGTAAAACGGAAATACCGTCACCTTATGTGTATAACTATATACACAGCATAACATCATAATCGAATACAACCCAGATATTATCCATTCAACCTTCTGTTCGATTCGGTTGCTCGTATGTATATCGATAGAACAGTAACCTGGTGAGTATTTCTATATGAACGTCATCACGATATAATCGAATACAACTCAGATACAATAATCATTCCGTCTATCCATCCAACCTTCTGTTCGATTGGGTCGCTCGTACGTATAATGCAAGAACAGTCACCTGGTGAGTATTTCTATATGAACTTCATCACGATATAATCGAATACAACTCAGATACAATGATCATTTCGTCTATCCATCCAACCTTCTGTTCGATTGGGTCGCTCGTACGTATAATGCAAGAACAGTCACCTGGTGAGTATTACTATATAAACATTACCACGATATAATCGAATACAACTCAGTTACAATTATCGTTCCGTCCAACCATCCAACCTCATGTTCGATTCAGACGCTCGTATGTGTAACAAAAGAACCGTTACATGATAGGTGTATCTTAATATACAGCATAACGATATAATCGGAGACAACCCAGATACAATGATTGTTCAATCTATCCATTCAACCTTATGTTCGATTCGGTTGCTCGTATTTATAACGGAAGAACAGTTACCTGGTTAGACATTATATATAATAATCATCACGAATTAATCGAATACAACCCAGATACGATGATTGTTCAGTCTATCCATTCAACCTTCTGTTCAGTTCAGTCGCTCTTATGTATAACTGGAGAACAGTTACCTGGTGAGTATAACTATATTAACATCATCACGATATAATCGGATACAACCCCAGATCCGATCATTGTTCAGTCCATCCATTCAACCTTCTGTTCAATTCAGTATAACGGAAGAACAGTTACCTGGTGAGTATAACTATATAAACATAATCGAATACAACTCAGATACGATGATTGTTCAATCTATCCATTCAACCTTATGTTCGATTCGGTTGCTCGTTTGTATAACGGAAGAACAGGTACCTGGTGAGTATAACTATATAATTATTATCGAATGCGACTCAGATACGATGATTGTTCAATCTATTCATTTAACCTTCTGCTCGATTCGGTCGCTTGTATGTAAAACGGAAGGACAGTTACCTGTTGAGTATTGCTATATAAAATCATCACGATATCATCGAATACAACTCAGATACAATTATCGTTTCGTCAAACCATTCAACATTCTGTTCGATTCAGTCGCTAGTATGTGTAACGGAAGTACTGTCACCAGGTAAGTATCACAATATATACAGTATTGCGATATAATCGGATACCACCCAGATACATTGATTGTTCAGTCTATCCATTCAACTTTCTGTTCGTTTTGGTCGCTCGTATGTAAAACGGGAATACCGTCACCTTATGTGTATAACTATATACACAGCATAACATCATAATCGAATACAACCCAGATACTATCCATTTAACCTCCTGTTCGATTCGGTTACTCGTATGTATAACGAAAGAACAGTAACCTGGTGAGTATTTCTATATGAACGTCATCACGATATAATCGAATACAATTCAGATACAATGATCATTCCGTCTATCCATCCAACCTTATGTTCGATTCAGACGCTCGTATGTGTAACAAAAGAACCGTTACATGGTAGGTGTATCTCAATATACAGCATAACGATATAATCGGAGACAACCCAGTTACAATGATTGTTCAATCTATCCATTCAACCTTATGTTCGATTCGGTTGCTCGTATGTATAACGGAAGAACAGTTTCCTGGTTAGACATAATATATAATAATCATCACGAAATAATCGAATACAACCCAGATACGATAGTTGTTCAGTCTATCCATTCAACCTTCTGTTCAGTTCAGTCGCTCTTATGCATAACTGGAGAACAGTTACCTGGTGAGTATAACTATATAAACATCCTCACGATATAATCGAATACAACCCCAGAAACGTCATTGTTCAGTCGATCCATTCAACCTTCTGTTCAAATCAGTCGCTCGTATGTATAACGGAAGAACAGTTACCTGGTGAGTATAACTATATAAACATAATCGAATACAACTCAGATACAATGATTGTTCAATCTATCCATTTAATTTTCTGCTCGATTCGGTCGCTTGTAAGTAAAACGGAAGAACAGTTACCTGGTGAGTATTGCTATATAAACATCATCACGATATCATCGAATACAACTCAGAGATACAATTATCGTTTCGTCTAACCATTTAACCTTCTGTTCGATTCAGTCGCTAGTATGTGTAACGGAAGTACTGTCACCTGGTAAGTATCACTATATATACAGTATTGCGATATAATCGGATACTACCCAGATACATTGATTGTTCAGTCTATCCATTGAACTTTCTGTTCGTTTTAGTCGCTCGTTTGTAAGACGGAAATACCGTCACCTTATGTGTATAACTATATACACAGCATAACATCATAATCGATACAACCCAGATATTATCCATTCAACCTTTTGTTCGATTCGGTTGCTCGTATGTATATCGATAGAACAGTAACCTGGTGAGTATTTCTATATGAACGTCATCACGATATAATCGAATACAACTCAGATACAATGATCATTCCGTCTATCCATCCAACCTTCTGTTCGATTGGGTCGCTCGTACGTATAATGCAAGAACAGTCACCTGGTGAGTATTTCTATATGAACTTCATCACGATATAATCGAATACAACTCAGATACAATGATCATTTCGTCTATCCATCCAACCTTCTGTTCGATTGGGTCGCTCGTACGTATAATGCAAGAACAGTCACCTGGTGAGTATTACTATATAAACATTACCACGATATAATCGAATACAACTCAGTTACAATTATCGTTCCGTCCAACCATCCAACCTCATGTTCGATTCAGACGCTCGTATGTGTAACAAAAGAACCGTTACATGATAGGTGTATCTTAATATACAGCATAACGATATAATCGGAGACAACCCAGATACAATGATTGTTCAATCTATCCATTCAACCTTATGTTCGATTCGGTTGCTCGTATTTATAACGGAAGAACAGTTACCTGGTTAGACATAATATATAATAATCATCACGAATTAATCGAATACAACCCAGATACGATGATTGTTCAGTCTATCCATTCAACCTTCTGTTCAGTTCAGTCGCTCTTATGTATAACTGGAGAACAGTTACCTGGTGAGTATAACTATATTAACATCATCACGATATAATCGGATACAACCCCAGATCCGATCATTGTTCAGTCCATCCATTCAACCTTCTGTTCAATTCAGTATAACGGAAGAACAGTTACCTGGTGAGTATAACTATATAAACATAATCGAATACAACTCAGATACGATGATTGTTCAATCTATCCATTCAACCTTATGTTCGATTCGGTTGCTCGTATGTATAACGGAAGAACAGGTACCTGGTGAGTATAACTATATAATTATTATCGAATGCGACTCAGATACGATGATTGTTCAATCTATCCATTTAACCTTCTGCTCGATTCGGTCGCTTGTATGTAAAACGGAAGAACAGTTACCTGGTGAGTATTGCTATATAAACATCATCACGATATCATCGAATACAACTCAGATACAATTATCGTTTCGTCTAACCATTTAACCTTCTGTTCGATTCAGTCGCTAGTATGTGTAACGGAAGTACTGTCACCTGGTAAGTATCACTATATATACAGTATTGCGATATAATCGGATACTACCCAGATACATTGATTGTTCAGTCTATCCATTAAACTTTCTGTTCGTTTTAGTCGCTCGTTTGTAAAACGGGAATACCGTCACCTTATGTGTATAACTATATACACAGCATAACATCATAATCGAATACAACCCAGATATTATCCATTCAACCTTCTGTTCGATTCGGTTGCTCGTATGTATATCGATAGAACAGTAACCTGGTGAGTATTTCTATATGAACGTCATCACGATATAATCGAATACAACTCAGATACAATGATCATTCCGTCTATCCATCCAACCTTCTGTTCGATTGGGTCGCTCGTATGTATAACGCAAGAACAGTCACCTGGTTAGTATTACTATATAAACATTACCACGATATAATCGAATACAACTCAGTTACAATTATCGTTCCGTCTAACCATCCAACCTTATGTTCGATTCAGACGCTCGTATGTGTAACAAAAGAACCGTTACATGGTAGTTGTATCTTAATATACAGCATAACGATATAATCAGAGACAACCCAGATACAATGATTGTTCAATCTATCCATTCAACCTTATGTTCGATTCGGTTGCTCGTATGTATAACGGAAGAACAGTTACCTGGTTAGACATAATATATAATAATCATCACGAAATAATCGAATACAACCCAGATACGATGATTGTTCAGTCTATACATTCAACCTTCTGTTCAGTTCAGTCGCTCTTATGTATAACTGGAGAACAGTTACCTGGTGAGTATAACTATATAAACATCATCACGATATAATCGAATACAACCCCAGATACGATCATTGTTTAGTCTATCCATTCAACCTTCTGTTCAATTCAGTCGCTCGTATGTATAACGGAAGAACAGTTACCTGGTGAGTATAACTATATAAACATAATCGAATAAAACTCAGATACGATGATTGTTCAATCTATCTATTCAACCTTATGTTCGATTCGGTTGCTCGTATGTATAACGGAAGAACAGTTACCTGGTGAGTATAACTATATAAACATAATCGAATACAACTCAGATACGATGATTGTTCAATCAATCCATTCAACCTTATGTTCGATTCGGTTGCTCGAATGTATAACGGAAGAACAGGTACCTGGTGAGTATAACTATATAATTATTATCGAATACGACTCAGATACGATGATTGTTCAATCTATCCATTTAACCTTCTGCTCGATTCGGTCGCTTGTATGTAAAACGGAAGGACAGTTACCTGGTGAGTATTGCTATATAAAATCATCACGATATCATCGAATACAACTCAGATACAATTATCGTTTCGTCTAACCATTCAACATTCTGTTCGATTCAGTCGCTAGTATGTGTAACGGAAGTATCGTCACTTGGTAAGTATCACTATATATACCGAATTGCGATATAATCGGATACCACCCAGATACATTGATTGTTCAATCTATACTAAATTTAACCTTCTGCTCGATTCGGTCGCTTGTATGTAAAACGGAAAAACAGTTACCTGGTGAGTATTGCTATATAAACATCATCACGATATCATCGAATACAACTCAGATACAATTATCGTTTCGTCTAACCATTTAACCTTCTGTTCGATTCAGTCGCTAGTATGTGTAACGGAAGTACTGTCACCTGGTAAGTATCACTATGTATACAGTATTGCGATATAATCGGATACCACTCAGATACATTGATTGTTCAGTCTATCCATTCAACTTTCTGTTCGTTTTGGTCGCTCGTATGTAAAACGGGAATACCGTCACCTTATGTGTATAACTATATACACAGCATAACATCATAATCGAATACAACCCAGATACTATCCATTCAACCTTCTGTTCGATTCGGTTGCTCGTATGTATAACGAAAGAACAGTAACCTGGTGAGTATTTCTATATGAACGTCATCACGATATAATCGAATACAACTCAGATACAATGATCATTTCGTCTATCCATCCAACCTTCTGTTCGATTGGGTCGCTCGTATGTATAACGAAAGAACAGTCACCTGGTGAGTATTACTATATAAACATCACCACGATATAATCGAATACAACTCAGTTACAATTATCGTTCCGTCTAACGATCCAACCTTATGTTCGATTCAGACGCTCGTATGTGTAACAAAAGAACCGTTACATGGTAGGTGTATCTCAATATACAGCATAACGATATAATCGGAGACAACCCAGTTACAATGATTGTTCAATCTATCCATTCAACCTTATGTTCGATTCGGTTGCTCGTATGTATAACGGAAGAACAGTTTCCTGGTTAGACATAATATATAATAATCATCACGAAATAATCGAATACAACCCAGATACGATAGTTGTTCAGTCTATCCATTCAACCTTCTGTTCAGTTCAGTCGCTCTTATGTATAACTGGGGAACAGTAACCTGGTGAGTATAACTATATAAACATCATCACGATATAATCGAATACAACCCCAGATACGATCATTGTTTAGTCTATCCATTCAACCTTCTGTTCGATTCGGTTGCTCGTATGTATAACGAAAGAACAGTAACCTGGTGAGTATTTCTATATGAACCTCATCACGATATAATCGAATACAACTCAGATACAATGATCATTTCGTCTATCCATCCAACCTTCTGTTCGATTGGGTCGCTCGTACGAATAATGCAAGAACAGTCACCTGGTGATTATTACTATATAAACATTACCACGATATAATCGAATACAACTCAGTTACAATTATCGTTCCGTCCAACCATCCAACCTCATGTTCGATTCAGACGCTCGTATGTGTAACAAAAGAACCGTTACATGATAGGTGTATCTTAATATACAGCATAACGATATAATCGGAGACAACCCAGATACAATGATTGTTCAATCTATCCATTCAACCTTATGTTCGATTCGGTTGCTCGTATTTATAACGGAAGAACAGTTACCTGGTTAGACATAATATATAATAATCATCACGAATTAATCGAATACAACCCAGATACGATGATTGTTCAGTCTATCCATTCAACCTTCTGTTCAGTTCAGTCGCTCTTATGTATAACTGGAGAACAGTTACCTGGTGAGTATAACTATATTAACATCATCACGATATAATCGGATACAACCCCAGATCCGATCATTGTTTAGTCCATCCATTCAACCTTCTGTTCAATTCAGTATAACGGAAGAACAGTTACCTGGTGAGTATAACTATATAAACATAATCGAATACAACTCAGATACGATGATTGTTCAATCTATCCATTCAACCTTATGTTCGATTCGGTTGCTCGTATGTATAACGGAAGAACAGGTACCTGGTGAGTATAACTATATAATTATTATCGAATACGACTCAGATACGATGATTGTTCAATCTATCCATTTAACCTTCTGCTCGATTCGGTCGCTTGTATGTAAAACGGAAGGACAGTTACCTGGTGAGTATTGCTATATAAAATCATCACGATATCATCGAATACAACTCAGATACAATTATCGTTTCGTCTAACCATTCAACATTCTGTTCGATTCAGTCGCTAGTATGTGTAACGGAAGTATCGTCACCTGGTAAGTATCACTATATATACAGAATTGCGATATAATCGGATACCACCCAGATACATTTATTGTTCAATCTATACTAAATTTAACCTTCTGCTCGATTCGGTCGCTTGTATGTAAAACGGAAGAACAGTTACCTGGTGAGTATTGCTATATAAACATCATCACGATATCATCGAATACAACTCAGATACAATTATCGTTTCGTCTAACCATTTAACCTTCTGTTCGATTCAGTCGCTAGTATGTGTAACGGAAGTACTGTCACCTGGTAAGTATCACTATGTATACAGTATTGCGATATAATCGGATACCACTCAGATACATTGATTGTTCAGTCTATCCATTCAACTTTCTGTTCGTTTTGGTCGCTCGTATGTAAAACGGGAATACCGTCACCTTATGTGTATAACTATATACACAGCATAACATCATAATCGAATACAACCCAGATACTATCCATTCAACTTTCTGTTCGATTCTGTTGCTCGTATGTATAACGAAAGAACAGCAACCTGGTGAGTATTTCTATATAAATTTCATCACGATATAATCGAATACAACTCAGATACAATGATCATTCCGTCTATCCATCCAACCTTTTGTTCGATTGGGTCGCTCGTATGTATAACGCAAGAACAGTCACCTGGTGAGTATTACTATATAAACATCACCACGATATAATCGAATACAACTCAGTTACAATTATCGTTCCGTCTAACCATCCAACCTTATGTTCGATTCAGACGCTCGTATGTGTGACGAGAGAACCGTTACATGGTAGGTGTAACTAAATGTGCTACGTTTAGCACGCTTCTGCTGTGCTGTGGAATTCCGAATTTTAACTTAACAGTTGTGTGTTTTTTTTTTGTGAAAATACAATCCCAGTTTTTGTTCAAAGCAGCTTTCAATATTGCACAATACCGAAAAAGTGAATATCCTGTCATATACTGTGATATTTGATAGCTCAAAGTGCATTCCTACGAATACTACTACACAAAAATATACCTACTGAACATGAACAAATGATAAAAAGAGCTGATTGACAAAATCCTTATCTGGAAACAATTGATAAACTCTACCAGTGCTGTGCTCATTGAATTTCCAAGGGGTGAAAATGGTCAATTCCAAGTGTTGCAAATCAAAACCTGCACCATCTTACTACATATGTACAAAGTGTTTTAGTATATTTCATCGAGCTTGTGTAATGAGAAATGAAAGTGGAGTCAAATTTGTTGAAGACCATAAAATCATCTGCTGCAATAGTCCAACAACGAACATAGAACAAAGTCTATTGGATAAAAGTATATTGGAGAAAACAATTGAAGAACTTCAAGAAGAAACCGTTGTCAAAGATGAGCACATGATAAAGATGAAAAATGACATGGACAAGTTCTTGGAGGACGCCTTAAAATCTGAGGATGAAATGTGCGAATTATTGGCAGCTCAAAAACGGACTATAGCGGAGGCCGAAACACGAATTATGGAACTCCAAAAATTAATTGAACAACTTCAAAATAAGTCAACTTGCACAACAAGTACTCAAACCATTTTCCGTAAAACCACAAAAGAAATGAGTGTCCAAACCAAGTTAGATACCAAAAACAACTATACCCAAACAGACCCAGATGATGAAATTACAGAACACTGTAACATCGTCAATGATGACAAACAGAAAATCACGACTAATGCTAAAAGTATACAATGCAACATTGCAGAACCCTGTAATGAAGTTATTGATAAACACAGTCGGAAAATGAAAAGTGAAAGAAAATGTAACTCTAGGAAGAATCATAGCTTCCAAAAAAACGTTCTCAAATGAAAACAAGTTAATTCGAAGATTGTGACCCAGGAGTCTTCAAATATGGTGAATAACTTCCACGTTGAAATTATTAATGCTAATAATGATGAAGACACATGTCGTTCAACTGGAAATGCTACGAGTTCCAACAAATCTATTCAATCACTTGAAATTGCAATAAACTCAGAAGAAGTAGTTCAAGGACCTACGAATGAATCCATAATTACTGAGAATGCCATGGCAAACACATATGGAAACCTTAAGAAAAAATTACTCATTATTGGAGATGAGTATGCAAATGGATTTTCCCGCGTTCTTAAGAGATTTACTGTTGGTAAGACGTATCATATTGAGGAAAACATTATGCTTTATACTGAAACGAATGATCTAACAAGAAACATTTTTTATGACACAATGAACTATGGTTCTGAAGACCATGTTATAGCCATGTTTAACACTAACAATATAAGTAACTGCAGAAAAATATATAAAACAGTGAAACAAGTTTTACCTGTTTGTAAATTCACAAACCTTACACTACTCATCGAAAGAAATAAGCCAATTGACCAAATTATAATAAAAAAATTGACAATGTACATCAGTAAATACAAAAAACTCAACTTGGGTTCACACATACAGATGTTAGTCGATAACAAACACCAAGGAAGTAAACAGAAAATACTTGATGAATTTGAAATGCATCTGGCAACCAACCCGATAGGAAATACAATTTTGAAATGTATTCGAACGACTGATATTTTTGAAACAAAATCAATACAGTCCATGTTAGATTCTTCTTTTTTAGGGAATCGACCAATAATATCGATAGATGTCTAACTAATACTATCGTAGAATCAAAGAAAAATGTCAAACCCTACATATCATTATCGTGTTTGACTCTGAATGTGCAATCGATCCGCTCCAAATTAGACGAGTTATACGTATTTCTTGAAAGTATAAAATTTCCCGATATATTACTAATAACTGAGCATTGGCTTAACAAAGAAGAAAATGTTTATATTTCTAATTACTCGCCACTTTCCATATTCTGTAGAAGTGAGTATAGATGCGGTGGTACCCTGATTCTTGTGAATGAAGTAGCTCTGAAAGAATTTAACTTCATTCATATTGATGAATTTAATGACCTCTTATGTGAGAAACAATTCGAGTTCTCCATAGCTTTTTCTGCTATGGTAAACTTGTACTTAATTTGCTTATATAGATCTCCTAGTTCAAACGGAAACATATTTCTAGATAAATTGGAGCATCTCCTGAATAGTCTATCTACAAGTTCTACTATTCTTCTGGCGGGTGATTTTAACATTGACTATGACGACAAGCATTCACTCTTAACCCATCAACTTGATAATTTGTTCACAATCTTCAATTTAACAATGCATACAAATGGTCCTACAAGAATTTCCAGATACTCAGAAAGCAAAATCGATTATATGTGTAGTAACTTTAATCTTGAAAATGTAACAAGTTGTGTTATACCAGCCAATATTTCTGATCATAAAGCGGTACAGTGCACGATCGACATTAAAACAAATCCTAATAAAAAAAATACCTTCAAATGGGGAAGATTATTTAGTAAATCCAACTACGATAGATTTTATGATATTTGCCTAGGGAGAGATTGGGATTCCTACTTGAGATCTGACGACCCCTTTCTATGCTACTACAATCTTTTAATTGAATGTTTCAATCAAGCCTTCCCAGTTCAAAAAATAAAAATAAAAAATAAAAATAAAAAATTGTGGCTAACCAAAGGTATTATAACATCATCCCATAATCTAAGATCATTACATGAAATAAGAAAATACACCAATGAATTATTTTTCCATGAATACTACAACTCCTACAAACGGATTTATAGATTAATCGTTAAGGCAGCAAAAAGTGCTTACTTCCATAATAGAATAACCAGAAGTAAAAATTCAATGAAAGAGACCTGGCGAATAGTGAACGACTTTCGTGGAAAGAACAACGCGAAAGCTAGCGGAAAAAACCTTGATCCAAATTTGTTCAATGAATATTACTGCAGTGTCGCAAAAAATCTTGCAGATAATATTCCGAATGCACCTGATCCACTTCTTTTCATGAACAATATAAATATTGCAGATGATTTCATACTTTCTGAAACGAACCTGCGTGATGTGATGGAAACTATAAGTAACATAAAAATCAAAAATTCTTGTGGAAGTGATAATATATCAATAAAAATATTCGAGAATATGCCAATCTACACGCTGGAACTGCTAGGCCAGCTTATAAACAATTCTTTTGCAAATGGCTCCTTTCCAACTTTTTTGAAAACCTCTATTGTGATTCCAATTCATAAAGGAGGTGAAAAACACGATCCATCCGACTATATGCCTAATCACTTATACCAGTTCTAGGCAAAATAATCGAGAAACTCGTGAAAACGAGACTCATGAACTTTATTAAAGAGCACAATATTTCGAATACCCAACAATTTGGATTCCAGCCACAAAAATGTACGGGGGATGCTGTTTTCATATTTCTCAACAGACTATACACTGAACTAAATCAGGGAGAAATGAGTGCTGCAATATTCTGTGATTTGTCGAAGGCCTTCGACTGCTTTGATCACGAGATCTTGCTACGCAAACTGCAACTTCACGGATTCAGGAACCAGAGTCATAAATGCCCAGCAAACAATGAATCTCTGGCCGCTCTCTGGCCCAACGCATGATTGGTCGGGTACATGCTGGCAATGGCAAAGCTACATCGGCAAAATGTCGGCCCGATATATGGCATATTGTAATCGGGTATCTATAATCCAACCAGCAATGGGCCAATACCATCAAAAGGGTATCTTTCGACCGACATCATCTGGATGATGGCCCGTTTCAAGTGTTATTGAACAGTTGAGAAACATTTTGCTTCAAATGTTGTTTTTTTTTCGATCCCGGCGCTCATATGGAAAGTCAGCAAATTCAAAGTAGCGATATGCAAGAAAAATCACATTTCATATCAATTTGAGGCATCAAAAATATGTCAAATCAATGCTCGAAACACCCTCATGTCCAAGTAATATACACCCTTAAAAATCCTGTTAAAATCCGTCACTCCCAGAAGTGGTTCGGATTCCAGTATATGCACTAAGTATCGCTTTCCTCCATCCTGGATAGATATCTTAATACTCAAGGAGGGGTTCCCATCTTCGAAGTCGCGATATTCGAAATATCCCGCCTTCACCAATTCTAGCATCGAAAGAAATTTCAAATGTCAACTTACAGGATGAAAATTATGCCAAATTGACATCTAAAAATGTATAATAATAGAAAATTATTGTTGTTCAAATTCCACTGATTTATAATAAATATATAATTAGAAGACAATAGCTACATTACTATGCGGAATGTGATACAATAACGAGGGTAAAGCAATGTTGGGCGAGGTTAGAACTTGGATGGGTGACTGCTGAAGGCTGTTGAATTCTTTTTTATTTTACATAATATCGTCGTATTATAGGCATTGGTCCTGAAGTGGGCCAATGTAGTATTCATTATGGCGCACAGGCATTGGTCCTACCGGCGGCCAGAGTGTCCTATTGATGTTGGTCCGACGTCATCTGCCACTGTTTCCCCGCAGCGGCAACTTCTGGTAGGCAGGTATTAGCCCAGTACTGGGCCTACTGAAATTGTTTGCTGGGTGGGTACAGTCTTACCTGAGTCAAAGAAGTCAGTTTGTAAGGACCCACAAGTTATCTGACAGTGGGGAAATTCATTGTGGTGTTCCTCAAGAATCGGTACTTGGTCCAATCTTGTTTTTGTTGTACTTCAATGACTTGGCTAGCATACCAATTGATGGACTATTTACAATCTTCGCAGACGACACAACAATTTAATGGCATGACAACAACATTGATAATCTACACCTGAAAATGACTCAAGATATCTCTAAAATTAAAGAATGGTGTAATGATAACCTACTATCTTTTTTAATATCAGCAAAACAAACTGTATAGCCTACCAGGGGGCCCTACCAAATATACCTATAGAAAATGATATTATAGTCAATGTAAACATGAACAAATTTCTTGGGGTCTACATTGATGAGCAATTGAAGTTTCAGCATCATGTCAAACAATTGAGGAATAAACTCGCATCAGGATGCTATGCTCTGCGCATAGTGGCCAATAAATTGGGTACAACAACTGCAGGAGTGGTTTACCATGCAGTGATTGAATCACATATTCGATATGGAATACCTTTCTGGGGTGCATGTAACCAGGAAAACTTCCAGTCAATAATTCTCTTACAAAAACGTGCCATCCGATATTTATATAAGGTAGGACCGCGAGTGTCATGCAGGTTACTATTCAAACATAACAAGATAATACCTGCTCCATCATTATTCATACTTGAAACTGTTTGCTTGGTTTTCAAGAATAAATCTCTGTATAAGACAAATGAGGGCATCACTCGACAAAATGGTAATTTGAAACTTCCTATCCCCACCAATAATACAATCAAAAACTCATCAATATATAAGGCAGAAAAAATATACAATCATTTACCATGGAATATAAGAAACATTGAAGGTTATAATCGGTTCAGATCATCTGTGAAGAATATACTCCTCGAACTGGTTCTCTATAGTGTTCAAGAATTCTTTCAGGCAACTTTCCTTTGACCCTTTTTTATTTGAATTTTTTATATGAATTTTATTGTGACTAATGACTATGATCTGCATTATGATTTGTTGATTGTTTTTTTTATAATCTATTGTTTTCCTATTATACCTGAGATTTTAACATGTTTTCTTGTGTATGTATCTGTATCTGTATGCATAATATGTGTTACTCTTATGTAGTTACTTATGTTTATTTCTATAATTTAATGTATCTACGCTTTGTCAATAAGAATTCAGTTCTTCCGACAATAAAGTATATTTTGATTGATTGATTGATTGATTGATTGAAATATACAGCATAACGATATAATCAGAGACAACCCAGATACAATGATTGTTCAATCTATCCATTCAACCTTATGTTCGATTCGGTTGCTCGTATGTATAACGGAAGAACAGTTACCTGGTTAGACATAATATATAATAATCATCACGAAATAATCGAATACAACCCAGATACGATGATTGTTCAGTCTATCCATTCAACCTTCTGTTCAGTTCAGTCGCTCTTATGTATAACTGGAGAACAGTTACCTGGTGAGTATAACTATATAAACATCATCACGATATAATCGAATACAACCCCAGATACGATCATTGTTGAGTCTATCCATTCAACCTTCTGTTCAATTCAGTATAACGGAAGAACAGTTACCTGGTGAGTATAACTATATAAACATCATCACGATATAATCGAATACAACCCCAGATACGATCATTGTTTAGTCTATCCATTCAACCTTCTGTTCAATTCAGTCGCTCGTATGTATAACGGAAGAACAGTTACCTGGTTAGACATAATATATAATAATCATCACGAATTAATCGAATACAACCCAGATACGATGATTGTTCAGTCTATCCATTCAACCTTCTGTTCAGTTCAGTCGCTCTTATGTATAACTGGAGAACAGTTACCTGGTGAGTATAACTATATAAACATCATCACGATATAATCGAATACAACCCCAGATACGATCATTGTTTAGTCTATCCATTCAACCTTCTGTTCAATTCAGTATAACGGAAGAACAGTTACCTGGTGAGTATAACTATATAAACATAATCGAATACAACTCAGATACGATGATTGTTCAATCTATCCATTCAACCTTATGTTCGATTCGGTTGCTCGTATGTATAACGGAAGAACAGGTACCTGGTGAGTATAACTATATAAACATTATCGAATTCGACTCAGATACGATGATTGTTCAATCTATCCATTTAACCTTCTGCTCGATTCGGTCGCTTGTATGTAAAAAGGAAGGACAGTTACCTGGTGAGTATTGCTATATAAAATCATCACGATATCATCGAATACAACTCAGATACAATTATCGTTTCGTCTAACCATTCAACATTCTGTTCGATTCAGTCGCTAGTATGTGTAACGGAAGTATCGTCACCTGGTATCACTATATATACAGAATTGCGATATAATCGGATACCACCCAGATACATTGATTGTTCAATCTATACTGAATTTAACCTTCTGCTCGATTCGGTCGCTTGTATGTAAAACGGAAGAACAGTTACCTGGTGAGTATTGCTATATAAACATCATCACGATATCATCGAATACAACTCAGATACAATTATCGTTTCGTCTAACCATTTAACCTTCTGTTCGATTCAGTCGCTAGTATGTGTAACGGAAGTACTGTCACCTGGTAAGTTTCACTATGTATACAGTATTGCGATATAATCGGATACCACTCAGATACATTGATTGTTCAGTCTATCCATTCAACTTTCTGTTCGTTTTGGTCGCTCGTATGTAAAACGGGAATACCGTCACCTTATGTGCATAACTATTTACACAGCATAACATCATAATCGAATACAACCCAGATACTATCCATTCAACTTTCTGTTCGATTCGGTTGCTCGTATGTATAACGAAAGAACAGCAACCTGGTGAGTATTTCTATATGAACTTCATCACGATATAATCGAATACAACTCAGATACAATGATCATTCCGTCTATCCATCCAACCTTTTGTTCGATTGGGTCGCTCGTATGTATAACGCAAGAACAGTCACCTGGTGAGTATTACTATATAAACATCACCACGATATAATCGAATACAACTCAGTTACAATTATCGTTTCGTCTAACCATCCAACCTTATGTTCGATTCAGACGCTCGTATGTGTGACGAAAGAACCGTTACATGGTAGGTGTAACTAAATGTACAGCATAACGATATAATCAGAGACAACCCAGATACAATGATTGTTCAATCTATCCATTCAACCTTATGTTCGATTCGGTTGCTCGTATGTATAACGGAAGAACAGTTACCTGGTTAGACATAATATATAATAATCATCACGAAATAATCGAATACAACCCAGATACGATGATTGTTCAGTCTATCCATTCAACCTTCTGTTCAGTTCAGTCGCTCTTATGTATAACTGGAGAACAGTTACCTGGTGAGTATAACTATATAAACATCATCACGATATAATCGAATACAACCCCAGATACGATCATTGTTTAGTCTATCCATTCAACCTTCTGTTCAATTCAGTCGCTCGTATGTATAACGGAAAAACAGTTACCTGGTGAGTATAACTATATAAACATAATCGAATACAACTCAGATACGATGATTGTTCAATATATCTATTCAACCTTATGTTCGATTCGGTTGCTCGTATGTATAACGGAAGAACAGGTACCTGGTGAGTATAACTATATAAACATAATCGAATACAACTCAGATACGATGATTGTTCAATCTATCCATTTAACCTTCTGCTCGATTCGGTCGCTTGTATGTAAAACGGAAGGACAGTTACCTGGTGAGTATTGCTATATAAACATCAACACGATATCATCGAATACAACTCAGATACAATTATCGTTTCGTCTAACAATTCAACATTCTGTTCGATTCAGTCGCTAGTATGTGTAACGGAAGTATCGTCACATGGTAAGTATCACTATATATACAGAATTGCGATATAATCGGATACCACCCAGATACATTGATTGTTCAATCTATACTAAATTTAACCTTCTGCTCGATTCGGTCGCTTGTATGTAAAACGGAAGAACAGTTACCTGGTGAGTATTGCTATATAAACATCATCACGATATCATCGAATACAACTCAGATACAATTATCGTTACGTCTAACCATTCAACCTTCTGTTCGATTCAGTCGCTAGTATGTGTAACGGAAGTACTGTCACCTGGTAAGTATCACTATGTATACAGTATTGCGATATAATCGGATACCACCCAGATACATTGATTGTTCAGTCTATCCATTCAACTTTCTGTTCGTTTTGGTCGCTCGTATGTAAAACGGGAATACCGTCACCTTATGTGTATAACTATATACACAGCATAACATCATAATCGAATACAACCCAGATACTATCCATTCAACTTTCTGTTCGATTCGGTTGCTCGTATGTATAACGAAAGAAAAGTAACCTGAAGAGTATTTCTATATGAACGTCATCAAGATATAATCGAATACAACTCAGATACAATGATCATTTCGTCTATCCATCCAACCTTCTGTTCGATTGGGTCGCTCGTACGTATAATGCAAGAACAGTCACCTGGTGAGTATTACTATATAAACATTACCACGATATAATAGAATACAACTCAGTTACAATTATCGTTCCGTCTAACCATCCAACCTTATGTTCGATTCAGACTCTCGTATGTGTAACAAAAGAACCGTTACATGGTAGGTGTTTCTCAATATACAGCATAACGATATAATCGGAGACAACCCAGTTACAATGATTGTTCAATCTATCCATTCAACCTTATGATCGATTCGGTTGCTCGTATGTATAACGGAAGAACAGTTACCTGGTTAGACATAATATATAATAATCATCACGAAATAATCGAATACAACCCAGATACGATAGTTGTTCAGTCTATCCATTCAACCTTCTGTTCAGTTCAGTCGCTCTCATGTATAACTGGAGAACAGTTACCTGGTGAGTATAATTATATAAACATCATCACGATATAATCGAATACAACCCCAGAAACGATCATTGTTTAGTCTATCCATTCAACCTTCTGTTCAATTCAGTCGCTCGTATGTATAACGGAAGAACAGTTACCTGGTGAGTATAACTATATAAACATAATCGAATACAACTCAGATACAATGATTGTTCAATCTATCCATTTAACCTTCTGCTCGATTCGGTCGCTTGTGAGTAAAACGGAAGAACAGTTACCTGGTGAGTATTGCTATATAAACATCATCACGATATGATCGAATACAACTCAGATACAATTATCGTTCCGTCTAAGCATTTAACCTTATGTTCGATTCGGTCGCTAGTATGTGTAACAGAAGTAGCGTCACCTGTTAAGTATCACTATATATACAGTATTGCGATATAATCGGATACCAACCAGATACATTGATTGTTCAGTCTATCCATTCAACTTTCTGTTCGTTTCGGTCGCTCGTATGTAAAACGGGAATACCGTCACCAAGTGTGTATAATTATATTCACAGCATAACATCATAATCGAATACAACCCAGATACTATCCATTCAACCTTCTGTTCGATTCGGTTGCTCGTATGTATAACGAAAGAACAGTTACCTAGTGAGTATAATTATATAAACATAATCGAATACAACCCAGATACGATGATTGTTCAATCTATACCGAATTCAACCTTCTGCTCGATTCGGTCGCTTGTATGTGAAACGGAAGAACAGTTACCTGGTGAGTATTGCTGTAAACATCATCACGATATCATCGAATACAACTCAGATACAATTATCGTTTCATCTAACCATTTAACCTTCTGTTCGATTCAGTCGCTAGTATGTGTAACGGAAGTACTGTCACCTGGTAAGTATCACTATATATACAGTATTGCGATATAATCGGATACCACCCAGATACATTGATTGTTCAGTCTATCCATTAAACTTTCTGTTCGTTTTGGTCGCTCGTATGTAAAACGGGAATACCGTCACCTTATGTGTATAACTATATACACAGCATAACATCATAATCGAATACAACCCAGATACTATCCATTCAACCTTCTGTTCGATTCGGTTGCTCGTATGTATATCGAAAGAACAGTAACCTGGTGAGTATTTCTATATGAACTTCATCACGATATAATCGAATACAACTCAGATAAAATGATCATTCCGTCTATCCATCCAACCTTCTGTTCGATTGGGTCGCTCGTACGTATAACGCAAGAACAGTCACCTGGTGAGTATTACTATATAAACATTACCACGATAAAATCGAATACAACTCAGTTACAATTATCGTTTTGTCTATCCATTCAACCTTCTGTTCAGTTCAGCCGCTCTTATGTATAACTGGAGAACAGTTACCTGGTGAGTATAACTATATAAACATCATCACGATATAATCGAATACATCCCCAGATAAGATCATTGTTTAGTCTATACATTCAACCTTCTGTTCAATTCAGTCGCTCGTATGTATAACGGAAGAACAGTTACCTGGTGAGTATAACTATATAAACATAATCGAATACAACTCAGATACGATGATTGTTTAATCTATCCATTCAACCGTATGTTCGATTGGGTTGCTCGTATGTATAACGAAAGAACAGGTACCTGGTGAGTATAACTATATAAACATAATCGAATACAACCCAGATACGACGATTGTTCAATCTATACTGAATTCAACCTTCTGCTCGATTCGGCCGCTTGTATGTAAAACGGAAGAACAGTTACCTGGTGAGAATTGCTATATAAACATCATCACGATATCATCGAATACAACTCAGAGATACAATTATCGTTTCGTCTAACCATTTAACCTTCTGTTCGATTCAGTCGCTAGTATGTGTAACGGAAGTACCGTCACCTGGTAAGTATCACTATATTTACAGTATTGCGATATAATCGGATACCACCCAGATACATTGATTGTTCAGTCTATCCATTCAACTTTCTGTTCGTTTCGGTCGTTCGTATGTAAAACGGGAATACCGTCACCTAGTGTGTATAACTATATACACAGCATAACATCATAATCGAATACAACCCAGATACTATCCATTCAACCTTCTGTTCGATTCGGTTGCTCGTATGTATAACGAAAGAACAGTAACCTGGTGAGTATTTCCATATGAACTTCATCACGATATAATCGAATACAACTCAGATACAATGATCATTCCGTCTATCCATCCAACCTTCTGTTCGATTTGGTCGCTCGTACGTATAACGCAAGAACAGTCACCTGGTGAGTATTACTATATAAACATTACCACGATATAATCGAATACAACTCAGTTACAATTATCGTTTTGTCTATCCAGTCAACCTTCTGTTCAGTTCAGCCGCTCTTATGTATAACTGGAGAACAGTTACCTGGTGAGTATAACTATATAAACATCATCACGATATAATCGAATACAACCCCAGATAGGATCATTGTTTAGTCTTTACATTCAACCTTCTGTTCAATTCAGTCGCTCGTATGTATAATGCAAGAACAGTCACCTGGTGAGTTTTACTATATAAACATCACCACGATATAATCGAATACAACTCAGTTACAATTATCGTTCCGTCTAACCATCCAACCTTATGTTCGATTCAGACGCTCGTATGTGTAACGAAAGAACCGTTACATGGTAGGTGTAACTAGATATACAGCATAACGATATAATCGGAGACCACCCAGATACAATGATTGTTCAATATATCCATTCAACCTTATGTTCGATTCGGTTGCTCGTATGTATAACGGAAGAACTGTTACCTGGTTAGACATACTATATGATAATAATCACGATATAATCAAATACAACCCAGATACTATCCATTCAAACTTTTGTTCGATTCGGTTGCTCGTATGTATAACGAAAGAACAGTAACCTGGTGAGTATTTCCATATCAACTTCATCACGATATAATCGAATACAACTCAGATACAATGATCATTCCGTCTATCCATCCAACCTTCTGTTCGATTTGGTCGCTCGTACGTATAACGCAAGAACAGTCACCTGATGAGTATTACTATATAAACATTACCACGATATAATCGAATACAACTCAGTTACAATTATCGTTTTGTCTATCCATTCAACCTTCTGTTCTGTTCAGCCGCTCTTATGTATAACTGGAGAACAGTTTCCTGGTGAGTATAACTATATAAACATCATCACGATATAATCGAATACAACCCCAGATAGGATCATTGTTTAGTCTATACATTCAAACTTCTGTTCAATTCAGTCGCTCGTATGTATAACAGAAGAACAGTTACCTGGTGAGTATAACTATATAAACATAATCGAATACAACTCAGATACGATGATTGTTTAATCTATCCATTCAACCTTATGTTCGATTGGGTTGCTCGTATGTATAACGAAAGAACAGGTACCTGGTGAGTATAACTATATAAACATAATCGAATACAACCCAGATACAACTATTGTTCAATCTATACTGAATTCAACCTTCTGCTCGATTCGGCCGTTTGTATGTAAAACGGAGGAACAGTTACCTGGTGAGTATTGCTATATAAACATCATCACGATATCATCGAATACAACTCAGAGATACAATTATCGTTTCGTCTAACCATTTAACCTTCTGTTCGATTCAGTCGCTAGTATGTGTAACGGAAGTACCGTCACCTGGTAAGTATCACTATATATACAGTATTGCGATATAATCAGATACCACCCAGATACATTGATTGTTTAGTCTATCCATTCAACTTTCTGTTCGTTTCGGTCGTTCGTATGTAAAACGAGAATACCGTCACCTAGTGTGTATAACTATATACACAGCATAACATCATAATCGAATACAACCCAGATACTATCCATTCAACATTCTGTTCGATTCGGTTGCTCGTATGTATAACGAAAAAACAGTAACCAGGTGAGTATTTCTATGTGAACTTCATCACGATATAATCGAATACAACTCAGATACAATGATCATTCCGTCTATCCATCCAACCTTCTGTTCTATTTGGTCGCTCGTACGTATAACGCAAGAACAGTCACCTGGTGAGTATTACTATATAAATATTACCACGATATAATCGAATACAACTCAGTTACAATTATCGTTTTGTCTATCCATTCAACCTTCTGTTCAGTTCAGCCGCTCTTATGTATAACTGTAGAACAGTTACCTGGTGAGTATAACTATATAAACATCATCACGATATAATCGAATACAACCCCAGATAGGATCATTGTTAAGTCTATAAATTCAACCTTCTGTTCAATTCAGTCGCTCGTATGTATAACGGAAGAACAGTTACCTGGTGAGTATAACTATATGAACATAATCGAATACACTTCAGATACGATGATTGTTCAATCTATCCATTTAACCTTCTGCTCGACTCGGTCGCTTGTATGTAAAACGGAAGAACAGTTACCTGGTGAGTATTGCTATATAAACATCATCACGATATCATCGAATACAACTCAGAGATACAATTATCGTTTCGTCTAACCATTTAACCTTCTGTTCGATTCAGTCGCTAGTATGTGTAACGGAAGTACCGTCACCTGGTAAGTATCACTATATATACAGTATTGCGATATAATCGGATACCACCCAGATACATTGATTGTTCAGTCTATCCATTCAACTTTCTGTTCGTTTCGGTCGTTCGTATGTAAAACGGGAATACCGTCACCTAGTGTGTATAACTATATACACAGTATAACATCATAATCGAATACAACCCAGATACTATCCATTCAACCTTCTGTTCGATTCGGTTGCTCGTATGTATAACGGAAGAACACTACCCTGGTGAGTATTTCCATATGAACTTCATCACGATATAATCGAATACAACTCAGATACAATGATCATTCCGTCTATCCATCCAACCTTCTGTTCGATTTGGTCGCTCGTACGTATAACGCAAGAACAGTCACCTGGTGAGTATTACCACGATATAATCGAATACAACTCAGTTACAATTATCGTTTTGTCTATCCATTCAACCTTCTGTTCAGTTCAGCCGCTCTTATGTATAACTGGAGAACAGTTACCTGGTGAGTATAACTATATAAACATCATCACGATATAATCGAATACAACCCCAGATAGGATCATTGTTTAATCTATACATTCAACCTTCTGTTCAATTCAGTCGCTCGTATGTATAACGGAAGAACATTTACCTGGTGAGTATAACTATATAAACATAATCGAATACAACTCAGATACGATGATTGTTCAATCTATCCATTGAACCTTATGTTCGATTGGGTTGCTCGTATGTATATCGAAAGAACAGGTATCTGGTGAGTATAACTATATAAACATAATCGAATACAACCCAGATACGACGATTGTTCAATCTATACTGAATTCAACCTTCTGCTCGATTCGGCCGCTTGTATGTAAAACGGAAGAACAGTTACCTGGTGAGTATTGCTATATAAACATCATCACGATATCATCGAATACAACTCAGAGATACAATTATCGTTTCGTCTAACCATTTAACCTTCTGTTCGATTTAGTCGCTAGTATGTGTAACGGAAGTACCGTCACCTGGTAAGTATCACTATATATACAGTATTGCGATATAATCGGATACCACCCAGATACATTGATTGTTCAGTCTATCCATTCAACTTTCTGTTCGTTTCGATCGTTCGTATGTAGAACGGGAATACCGTCACCTAGTGTGTATAACTATATACACAGCATAACATCATAATCGAATACAACCCAGATACTATCCATTCAACCTTCTGTTCGATTCGGTTGCTCGTATGTATAACGAAAGAACAGTAACCTGGTGAGTATTTCCATATGAACTTCATCACGATATAATCGAATTCAACTCAAATACAATGATCATTCCGTCTATCCATCCAACCTTCTGTTCGATTTGGTCGCTCGTACGTATAACGCAAGAACAGAGTCCTGGTGAGTATTACTATATAAACATTACCACGATATAATCGAATACAACTCAGTTACAATTATCGTTTTGTCTATCCATTCAACCTTCTGTTCAGTTCAGCCGCTCTTATGTATAACTGGAGAACAGTTACCTGGTGAGTATAACTATATAAACATCATCACGATATAATCGAATACAACCCCAGATAGGATCATTGTTTAGTCTATACATTCAACCTTCTGTTCAATTCAGTCGCTCGTATGTATAACGGAAGAACAGTTACCTGGTGAGTATAACTATATAAACATAATCGAATACAACCCAGATACGATGATTGTTTAATCTATCCATTCAACCTTATGTTCGATTGGGTTGCTCGTATGTATAACGAAAGAACAGGTACCTGGTGAGTATAACTATATAAACATAATCGAATACAACTCAGATACGATGATTGTTCAATCTATCCATTTAACCTTCTGCTCGATTCGGTCGCTTGTATGTAAAACGGAAGGACAGTTACCTGGTAAGTATTGCTATATAAACATCATCACGATATCATCGAATTCAACTCAGATACAATTATCGTTTCGTCTAACCATTCAACATTCTGTTCGATTCAGTCGCTAGTATGTGTAACGGAAGTACCGTCACCTGGTAAGTATCACTATATATACAGAATTGCGATATAATCGACTACCACCCAGATACATTGATTGTTCAGTCTATCCATTCAACTTTCTGTTCGTTTCGGTCGCTCTTATGTATAACGAAAGACCAGTAACCTGGTGAGTATTTTTATATGAACGTCATCACGATATAATCGAATACAACTCAGATACAATGATCATTCCGTCTATCCATCCAACCTTATGTTCGATTGGGTCGCTCGTATGTATAACGCAAGAACAGTCACCTGGTGAGTTTTACTATATAAACATCACCACGATATAATCGAATACAACTCAGTTACAATTATCGTTCCGTCTAACCATCCAACCTTATGTTCGATTCAGACGCTCGTATGTGTAACGAAAGAACCGTTACATGGTAGGTGTAACTAAATATACAGCATAACGATATAATCGGAGACAACCCAGATACAATGATTGTTCAATCTATCCATTCAACCTTATGTTCGATTCGGTTGCTCGTATGTATAACGGAAGAACTGTTACCTGGTTAGACATACTATATGGTAATAATCACGATATAATCAAATACAACCCAGATACGATGATTGTGCAGTCTATCCATTCAACCTTCTGTTCAGTTCAGTCGCTCTTATGTATAACTGGAGAACAGTTTCCTGGTGAGTATACAATACAACCCCAGATACGATTATTGTTTAGTCTATCCATTCAACCTTCTGTTCAATTCAGTCGCTTGTATGTATAACGGAAGAACAGTTACCTGGTGAGTATAACTATATAAACATAATCGAATACAACCCAGATACGACGATTGTTCAATCTATACTGAATTCAACCTTCTGCTCGATTCGGCCGCTTGTATGTAAAACGGAATAACAGTTACCTGGTGAGTATTGCTATATAAACATCATCACGATATCATCGAATACAACTCAGAGATACAATTATCGTTTCGTCTAACCATTTAACCTTCTGTTCGATTCAGTCGCTAGTATGTGTGACGGAAGTACCGTCACCTGGTAAGTATCACTATATATACAGTATTGCGATATAATCGGATACCACCCAGATACATTGATTGTTCAGTCTATCCATTCAACTTTCTGTTCGTTTCGGTCGTTCGTATGTAAAACGGGAATACCGTCACCTAGTGTGTATAACTATATACACAGCATAACATCATAATCGAATACAACCCAGATACTATCCATTAAACCTTCTGTTCGATTCGGTTGCTCGTATGTATAACGAAAGAACAGTAACCTGGTGAGTATTTCCATATGAACTTCATCACGATATAATCGAATACAACTCAGATACAATGATCATTCTGTCACCTTCTGTTCGATTTGGTCGCTCGTACGTATAACGCAAGAACAGTCACCTGGTGAGTATTACTATATAAACATTACCACGATATAATCGAATACAACTCAGTTACAATTATCATTTTTTGTCTATCCATTCAACCTTCTGTTCAGTTCAGCCGTTCTCATGTATAACTGGAGAACAATTACCTGGTGAGTATAACTATATAAAAATTATCACGATATAATCGAATACAACCCCAGATAGGATCATTGTTTAGTCTATACATACAACCTTCTGTTCAATTCAGTCGCTCGTATGTATAACGGAAGAACAGTTACCTGGTGAGTATAACTATATAAACATAATCGAATACAACCCAGATACGACGATTGTTCAATCTATACTGAATTCAACCTTCTGCTCGATTCGGCCGCTTGTATGTAAAACGGAAGAACAGTTACCTGGTGAGTATTGCTATATAAACATCATCACGATATCATCGAATACAACTCAGAGATACAATTATCGTTTCGTCTAACCATTTAACCTTCTGTTCGATTCAGTCGCTAGTATGTGTAACGGAAGTACCGTCACCTGGTAAGTATCACTATATATACAGTATTGCGATATAATCGGATACCACACAGATACATTGATTGTTCAGTCTATCCATTCAACTTTCTGTTCGTTTCGGTCGTTCGTATGTAAAACGGGAATACCGTCACCTAGTGTGTATAACTATATACACAGCATAACATCATAATCGAATACAACCCAGATACTATCCATTCAACCTTCTGTTCGATTCGGTTGCTCGTATGTATAACGAAAGAACAGTAACCTGGTGAGTATTTCCATATGAACTTCATCACGATATAATCGAATACAACTCGAATACAATGATCATTCCGTCTATCCATCCAACCTTCTGTTCGATTTGGTCGCTCGTACGTATAACGCAAGAACAGAGTCCTGGTGAGTATTTTTATATAAACATTACCACGATATAATCGAATACAACTCAGTTACAATTATCGTTTTGTCTATCCATTCAACCTTCTGTTCAGTTCAGCCGCTCTTATGTATAACTGGAGAACAGTTACCTGGTGAGTATAACTATATAAACATCATCACGATATAATCGAATACAACCCCAGATAGGATCATTGTTTAGTCTATACATTCAACCTTCTGTTCAATTCAGTCGCTCGTATGTATAACGGAAGAACAGTTACCTGGTGAGTATAACTATATAAACATAATCGAATACAACTCAGATACGATGATTGTTTAATCTATCCATTCAACCTTATGTTCGATTGGTTTGCTCGTATGTATAACGAAAGAACAGGTACCTGGTGAGTATAACTATATAATCATAATCGAATACAACTCAGATACGATGATTGTTCAATCTATCCATTTAACCTTCTGCTCGATTCGGTCGCTTGTATGTAAAACGGAAGGACAGTTACCTGGTAAGTATTGCTATATAAACATCATCACGATATCATCGAATTCAACTCATATACAATTATCGTTTCGTCTAACCATTCAACTTTCTGTTCGATTCAGTAGCTGGTATGTGTAACGAAATTATCGTCACCTGGTAAGTATCACTATATATACAGAATCGCGATATAATCGACTACCACCCAGATACATTGATTGTTCAGTCTATCCATTCAACTTTCTGTTCGTTTCGGTCGCTCTTATGTATAACGAAAGACCAGTAACCTGGTGAGTATTTTTACATGAACGTCATCACGATATAATCGAATACAACTCAGTTACAATTATCGTTCCGTCTAACCATCCAACCTTATGTTCGATTCAGACGCTCGTATGTGTAACGAAAGAACCGTTACATGGTAGGTGTAACTAAATATACAGCATAACGATATAATCGGAGACAACCCAGGTACAATGATTGTTCAATCTATCCATTCAACCTTATGTTCGATTCGGTTGCTCGTATGTATAACGGAAGAACTGTTACCTGGTTAGACATACTATATGGTAATAATCACGATATAATCGAATACAACCCCAGATACGATTATTGTTTAGTCTATCCATTCAACCTTCTGTTCAATTCAGTCGCTCGTATGTATAACGGAAGAACAGTTACCTGGTGAGTATAACTATATAAACATTATCGAATACAACCCAGATATGACGATTGTTCAATCTATACTGAATTCAACCTTCTGCTCGATTCGGCCGCTTGTATGTAAAACGGAAGAACAGTTACCTGGTGAGTATTTCCATATGAACTTCATCACGATATAATCGAATACAACTCAGATACAATGATCATTCCGTCTATCCATCCAACCTTCTGTTCGATATGGTCGCTCGTACGTATAACGCAAGAACAGTCACCTGGTGAGTATTACTATATAAACATTACCACGATATAATCGAATACAACTCAGTTACAATTATCGTTTTGTCTATCCATTCAACCTTCTGTTCAGTTCAGCCGCTCTAATGTATAACTGGAGAACAAAACAACCCCAGATAGGATCATTGTTCAGTCTATACATTCAACCTTCTGTTTAACTCAGTCGCTCGTATGTATAACGGAAGAACAGTTACCTGGTGAGTATAAATATATAAACATAATCGAATACAACTCAGATACGATGATTGTTTAATCTATTCATTCAACCTTATGTTCGATTGGGTTGCTCGTATGTATATCGAAAGAACAGGTACCTGGTGAGTATAACTATATAAACATAATCGAATACAACCCAGATACGACGATTGTTCAATCTATACTGAATTCAACCTTCTGCTCGATTCGGCCGCTTGTATGTAAAACGGAAGAACAGTTACCTGGTGAGTATTGCTATATAAACATCATCACGATATCATCGATTACAACTCAGAGATACAATTATCGTTTCGTCTAACCATTTAACCTTCTGTTCGATTCAGTCGCTAGTATGTGTAACGTAAGTACCGTCACCTGGTAAGTATCACTATATATACAGTATTGCGATTTAATCGGATACCACCCAGATACATTGATTGTTCAGTC
Source organism: Chrysomela aeneicollis (assembly GCA_029955515.1). Classification (NCBI taxonomy): domain Eukaryota; kingdom Metazoa; phylum Arthropoda; class Insecta; order Coleoptera; family Chrysomelidae; genus Chrysomela; species Chrysomela aeneicollis. The sequence continues at coordinate 151 of JARUHQ010000018.1, read as the reverse complement.
TATCCATTCAACTTTCTGTTCGTTTCGGTCGTTCGTATGTGAAACGGGAAAACCGTCACCTAGTGTGTATAACTATATACACAGCATAACATCATAATCGAATACAACCCAGATACTATCCATTCAACCTTCTGTTCGATTCGGTTGCTCG